>OY821772.1:52244924-61362424 GCA_963682175.1 Triglochin maritima | reverse complement strand
AGAGAACCTTACTCTGGGAACATCCAGAAGCTTCACAGTGATGGTATTGAATATTACAAACATCTGCTCACCTCGGATAGTAGAACTGAGGACAGTAATCTGATGGATTGCATTCCTTCTTTAATCAACCAAGCTGACAATGATGGCCTTCTTGTTGTTCCTAATGATGACGAAATTAAGACTGCTGTGTTCAGCATTCCAGCCGACAATTCACCTGGTCCTGATGGCTTCAATGGTAGCTTTTATCACCATAATTGGCATATAGTGGGCACCCAGGTCATCACTGTAGTTAAGGAGTTTTTCATTTATCATACTCTTCCTAGAGCCATGAAAGCCACCTTTATTGCCTTAATTCCCAAAACTACTCATCCTAAGAGCTTTTCTGATATGAGGCCTATTAGCCTTTGCAGTGTTCACTATAAAATTATATCCAAGATTATTGCTAAAAGGCTGGCTAACATTCTCCCTAAGATCATCTCTCCTGAGCAAGGGGGTTTTGTCAAAGGAAGGCATGTTGAAGACAACATAGCCCTTGCTCAAGAGCTAGTTCAGCATATTGGGGAGAAACCTCGTGGGGGTAATGTGGTCATCAAGCTTGATATGGAGAAAGCTTTTGACAGAATTGAATGGCAATTCTTATTTCAAGTAATGGAGAAATTTGGTTTCAATCAGAACTTCATCAACTTAATTGCAGCCTGTGTTAAAGATAATCACTTCTCTCTTCTTCTTCATGGCTCTACTGAATTCTTCACTGGTTCAAGAGGCCTCAGACAGGGAGATCCTATATCTCCTATTCTCTTTATTATTGCTGAAGAAGTGTTAAGTAGGGGTTTGACTGCTTTACTGCATAATAAGAAAATTAAACCTTATAAAACTCATTGGAAATGTACTCCTGTTACACACTTACTTTTTGCTGATGACACTATTCTTTTCACCAATGGAAGCACCAATTCTTTGAATTCTCTCTTCTCCTTCCTTGACAGATATCAAAAGTGCTCAGGGCAGAAGATAAACATGGGTAAAAGTCAATTTTATGTCCATACCAGCATGAACACCAGTAGACAGCAAAAAATCCACAACCTTACAGGTATTGCCAAAGGTAATTTCCCCTTTCTTTACTTGGGTTGTCCTATGTTTAAAGGTATTTGCAAAAAAAATACTTTGACTACCTTATTGAGAAGATCAGAAACAAGGTGGCTGGTTGGAAAGGTAAGTTGCTGAGTAAGGGTGGAAAACTTATTTTGATTAAGCATGTCTTTTCTAGCATTCCCATTCATAGCCTTGCAGTCTATAACATTCCACAAGGGGTTCTTCACACGATTGACATGATAATGGCCAATTTTTTGTGGGGATATAATGACAAAGGCACCAATAAGCACTGGATTAGTTGGAATACAATTTGTAGTCCTCAATCTGCTGGTGGACTAGGAATCAGAAAGCTGAAGGATATTATGATGGCCTTGAGAATGAAGATGGCCTGGAAATTTCAACTTCAGAATTCACTTTATGTGAAATTCATGAAAAACAGATATGGTGATATGGCAACTAGCCCTGATTATTACAGAGGTCCAGCCAGATGGAAGAACTTGCAAAGAGCTTGGCACAACATGAAAAATTCTATACAATGGTGTGTGGAGAGAGGAGATATCAATTTCTGGACTGATTCTTGGCTTGATAGAGGCCCCATTGCTCAGCTTGAAGGTGTTAGTATTACTCAACCTGAACTCACTGTTGGGGATGTTCTTCAGGAAGAAGATCTTGAAGACAAACTTAATACACTCAACCTTCCTCCCGAGATTAGAGAAGACATTTTGCAAGGTGATTTCATACTGAGTGGAGAACCTGATCAATTTTACTGGGCACACACTTCTGATGGCAAATATACTGTTAAAACTGGATGGCATTCTTTGCAGCAACATGAAAAGGTGGACTGGGGTGATCAGATCTGGTCTAACACCCTCCCAAGCAAGATTTCTATGATTAATTGGCAGTACATTCATGGTAGACTTCCGCTTGAAGACAACTTGAAGAAAATTGGTGTTCAGCTGGCCTCAAAATGTAGTTGTTGTAGACAACCTAGCATTGAAACTCATCACCACCTCTTTTTTAGAAGTGATATAGCAAAAATTGGTTGGCACTGGCTGCAATGGCAGTTTAATGGGAATCAAATCGCTAAGCACCAGGATTTCCTACAACTTCTGAAACCTCTTGTCAAACCCACTAGAGTGCAGCACCTTCATAAATGGCTGGCTTGCTGTCTTATTTGGGAACTCTGGAAGCATAGAAACAATTGCAAATTTGGAGGACATTCTAGTGATAATCATGGGATTACACACAAGCTTAAACATTGGATTGCTATATTGGCCACCCAAAGCAATCCCAAGTGGAGAGATACTCAACAAGACAATGATATTCTTAACAAACTTGGCTTACAGCATATTACTAACAAGGAAAAGCAACATATGGTGGTTAAGTGGCAAGTTCCTCCAACTGGTTACATGAAGCTTAATACTGATGGGGCATGCAAAGGAAACCCTAGGAGTTGTGGTGGGGGAGGTGTGCTCAGAGATCATCATGGCAATCTGATTTTGGCATATCATGGTTACTACGGTTATGGAACCAACACGCTTGCTGAATTCAGAGCCATTTTACAAGGCCTGCGGCTTTGTGCTACCAGGAATTACAACAGGATTATGGTGGAATCTGACTCTAAAACCCTTTTGGAAATTATTAACACAAGGCACTGGATTCACCCCTCATTCAGTAGATGGATCCCTGAATTCAGAAACCTTTGGCAGCACTTAGTGGTTTCCTCTAATCACCAATTCAGAGAAGGCAACAGCCCTGCTGATCATCTTGCCAATTTAGGGATCAATACCAAGTCCAACAAGATAATTGCCAACACTCAAAACCTTCCTCATATTCTGAAAGGTATGTTGACGCTTGAGAAACAAGGTCTGCCTTACATCAGAATCAAATAATTGATGTTCGTTTCTCACGATGGATGGCACAAGTTTTGCTGAAGGCATCGGCTTGCCATCTTTGGAACCGACCAGGTCAATTTTTCCTCAAATTGACTTGGTCGGAACATGTTCTATTTTCTTGAATTCGGCACAAGTTTTGCTGAAGGCATCGGCTAGCCAAAACAGGAACCGACCAAGTCAATCCCTTAAATTGACTTGGTCGGAACAGGGAAGTTACATTCTGATGGTTTCAGATTTTGGTTTTTTCAATTTTAACTTGGCTCTAATTTCTTTGATCCCTTGGCTTGATCTATCGCACATGTTATTCACATACTTTTCAGGTTCTATTATCATGAATTTGGCACAAGTTTTGCTAAAGGTATCAGCTAGCCAAATCAGGAACCGACCAAGTCAATAAATGATTCCATTTATTGACTTGGTCGGAAATAGGAAGTCTCTTTCTCATTTTCTTACTTTATCTTTGATGCCATTCTTTACCACCTAAAACCTGGTTATCTGATCTGATTTTAGCAAATGCTCAGCTTGTTTCAACATATGGAAGACTCAGTTGGGTTCTTACAATTGGGAACAATTAAAGATTTTGAGCTGGAATATAAGAAACAGACATTTCATTAGCAAAACCTTCATTGCAACATTCTTCTTTTACATCATTAGTACTTCAACTTGTTCAACTTATACTTCGTTTACATCATTTGTACAACTTCCTTGATTCACATTCACTGGGGAGAACAAGCTTCATTCAGGCTACAATTAGGCACCTTCCGCTCCGGCTGAATCTGTTGAAGAGGATATACATCCCTCAGTGGACTTGGGCTCCATCCTGGAGGAGGTGGATCAGCACAATCCATCAAGAACTGCTCCAACTCTCGACGCCTCTCTTCCTCCAAATTCAGAATTGTATCTCGCCGATAAACCATTAATGACTCCAGCTGCTCCCTGCCCGCCAAGGTCTGCTTCATCTGCTCCTCATCTGGACTTATGTTCACCATACAATCACGCCATTTCTGCAATTTGTCCATCAACTGGTCAATTCGGCGCAAACGAGGAGTGTGGTCCAAGAGCACCAGGGGATCTGCATTCAACATTCATTTCAGTTCTTATTTCGACTGAGGCAATTTTTGATTTAGCTACTTACATTTCTGGAGCGCTATTGCTTCATGAAGAGACAACTCCCATTCGGATGGAAGGGGGAATTCTTTCCATTTGGAAGGAGATGGATCCGGACAATCCAGTAGTAGTTGCACTGTTTCGTCCCTCCTTCTCTTTTCCAGGCGCAAAATGGTATCCCTTAGAAGGGTATTGGATCGGCATGCCATTTCAAGGTGTTCAGCTATCCCGGTATTCCAAAATCGAGTCCCCTCCAACCCATACTGGTTATACCTCTTCAGTATCTCGGCAATCTTCCTCTCTTGTTGAAGCAAGCGACGCATTCGGTCTGATTGATCATTCTTCATCTCGGCAGGAGCTTGCTTGTGGCGTTTGGCAGGTGAAGAAGATGAGAAACAAGGAGGTCTCCTCTTTTCTCGGGATGAGGTTTAAAGCCCTCTCTAGGTTATTGGAGCAATTGGCGTTACAGGTTGAAAGTCCAGTCAGAATTGGGCTTTTCTTCGGCCCACGAGATTTGTTACGCTCTGATCTGTACGTGCTAAACCTTCCATTTTTGATTGGGTTTTTCCTACACCCCATTAGGTTTTTTCACCCAATCTATGGGTTTAGCTAGCCTTCTTGGCTGTATTTTTGAATTCACATTTTGTTGCTCACATTGAGCTAACTCTTCTGTAAATTGTTGTTTAGCATTTATGGAAGAGATGTGAATTTCTGGGGAAAAAAAAACTCTAAACCCTAAACCCTAAAATTTAGCTCACTCTCGAGAAAACATTTTTTGTATTTGTTGTTCAGCATTTATGGAAAAGGTGTGACTTTGGGGGAAAAAAACCCTAAACCCTAAACCCTAAAAAACTAAACTCTAAAAAAACCCTAAACCCTAAACCCTAAAGTAACCCTAAACCCTAAACCCTAAACCCTAAAACCCTAAACCCTAAACCCTAAAAAACCCTAAACCCTAAACCCTAAAAAAAACCCTAAACCCTAAACCCTAAAAAACCCTAAACCCTAAACCCTAAACCCTAAAAACCCTAAACCCTAAGCCCTAAACCCTAAACCCTAAACCTAAACTAACCTAAACCCTAAACTAACCTAAACCCTAAACCCTAAAACCTAAACCCTAAACCCTAAAAACCCCAAACCCTAAACCCTAAACCTTAAACCCTAAAACCCTAAACCCTAAACTAAACCTTAAACCCTAAACCCTAAAAAACCCTAAACCCTAAAAAAACCTAAACCCTAAATCCTAAACCCTAAAACCCTAAAACCCTAAACCCTAAAAAACCCTAAACCCTAAACCCTAAAAACCCTAAAAAAAACCCTAAACCTTAAACCCTAAGCGACTTAGTCCATAAACCCTAAATCCTAAACCCTAAACCCTAAACGGCTTAGGGTTTAGGGTTTAGGGTTTATGGACTAAGTCGCAAGACTTATGGACTGAGATGAAAGAGAAAAGTACCCGGATGTAAAACCAAAGGATCAATGAGCAAATCAAAAAGCTCCACACCTTAAAAAGGAGTATTTTGGCAATTAAATCTAGGTCCAACCATCAACAACCAAATCGAGTTCCTCAAACACTAAGAAATCAAGCCAAAACCGAGCCACCAAAATCCAGACTCAATCAGACACATATAGATCGCCAATCAGCGGTCCAAATGTGTCCAAAGGTGACATGGTTGAGTCAGGTCGTGTATTATGTCGTTTTATGTCCATTTATAGTATATGTTTAATCCCATACCGGGGGATTGTCTCCGGTTACCTTTTTCATGCCTATAAATAGAACTCTTCCTCCTAATTTGTATTCACTCATTGCTTGGTGGCATTCTCTCTACTTGGAGTAAGCCTTGGAGCAAAAACTCAATGTGGAGAAGAATGATACTAGTAATGTGAGACATTTAATAAAATAATTTTTCATTGTTTTGTTGTCATGTTGTCTGTTTTTTATGCACGCTTGGCTTAGTCTTGTTTCTTTCATCTTAGGCTAAATTAGTTAGAATGTCTCATTTATTCTTTAGTTTAATTGCTAGAATAATGTGTAGTCAGTAGATTCATCCCATTTTAGGGGTGGAGATGATGTTTATATATATTGTGAAGTTTGGATGTTTGATGATTTTTTGATTGTGTAGACTTGCATGTTTTGTATGTTCATTGGGGGTATTGTAATCATCTACATGTTGGGGAATTTTGATGGGTTTTGCCATAAGATTTAGACACTTCCCATGCTTAGTTTTCTCATGTTTATTGACTCAAATTTCCTGTTGAATATGCTACATGTTAGTTATGTGTTTGTATTTGTGTTTGCTTGCTTGATTGATTGAAGAAACATTGTTTTGATGGGTTTTGCCATAACATTTAGACACATCTCATGCTTACCTTGTTCTTCACACGAGTTTATGGTTTTCGATGAGTCTTGTCATATCTTTAGACACTTCTCATGCTGAGTCTAATCTTATGTTAATCAAGTAGTAATTGCCGATACGTTGTGTGAATGAATTGATAGGTTTTGCCACATCTTTAGACACTTCCTATGCATGAAGACACACACACGACACACACATATATGCTTACATGCATCATTCATCACTTATTTCACTTCATATGTGTGCACACTCCACCCCTTAGGGGTTTATCTTCTTGATTCTCAATCTTTCGTTGCTTTCTTTCGTTGCTCTTACTTACTAGTTTAGTGTAGTTAGCTTTAGCATAATCACATATTTTCTCCCTTTATTCTCTACTTAATTTCTGACAAACCAGAGGTTACTCACCTCCCCGCGGATCGACCCGTACTTGTCACCGCTTCATCGCGGTCGTGCACTTGCGGTAATTAATAAAACATTTAATCACTAACCCTAAGACCCAAACAACCGCCTCTCTCCCAACCAACCATCCTCTCTCCCCGCCAAGTGTCGCTTTTCTCTCTCCCTCCGTAGCTCACCTCCTCCTTCTCCGTTAGGCGTCATTGCTCTCTCTCTCCGCAATACAACTCTTTTGTTCTTTTCCTCAGTTTTCCTGTTGTTTCTTTTGTTGGTTTCAGTTTTGAGTTGGGAACAAGTGATGAAAGAATTTCTGCAAATAAATAAATATGCCACACCA
Organism: Triglochin maritima; assembly: GCA_963682175.1. NCBI lineage: Eukaryota > Viridiplantae > Streptophyta > Magnoliopsida > Alismatales > Juncaginaceae > Triglochin > Triglochin maritima. The sequence continues at coordinate 61,355,243 of OY821772.1, read as the reverse complement.
TGATTGTTGTATTTAAGTCTCTGATGCTCCTTGATCATCAAAACGTGTTTGTGGTTGTGCTATGAATTGAATTTGTTGTTTTCTGGTCTTATTTGGGATATGATGATATTGTATTGGTCCGTGTTTGTGATGAACCATGACTGCGAATATACATTAATATATAATCCCTCCCTTGCATGATTTCGTCAAGTGTATTCTAATAAGACTTTTTCAATTTATCTCTGGGGGACTTTTGTTGTCATTTTCGGTGAGTTTTTTCCCTTTACAAAGTTTGTTGGGTCGTGAATTTAAATTACATGGATTTGCAATAATTACAAATGACATTTTAAGATTGTCAATTAGAGCAGAAGATGTAGAATTTAAGACTGTATGTCTCGATCAACAATAATACCCGCAATACCCGTTATACCCGCCCTATAGCCGTTTATTAAACGGGTATGGGGCGGGTACGAGTACAATAATATTTTAACGGGTATATACTCGTACCTATTTAGTTAGGTGGATATGGGTACAAGTATGACCATACCACCCCATACCCGACCCGTTTACACCCCTACTCTTAGCATTTCACCCATTGATCATGATGAAGTGCACTTGAGAAACTCCATCATACATGTTCTCCCTTTGAAGAATTTTGTTGTCTTGCCTCTTAGCCGTCTTTGGATGATTAGAACTATCATCGAGCTCAACTAGGCACATCTTGAAGACGAGGAGTTCATATCTGAGCTTTGTTGAGGCGAATGGGTGGACGGGTTGTGAAGACTCACTTGACTTCTAGATGACGTGTTTGTTGGCACTTTTATCTTCATCTTGATTTGTTAGAGTGAGGCTTTTTATGACTTATTTTAGCCTCCTATACCATTTTGTATTTGGTTATATTATAAGACCCTAAGGAGGCATCAAAGCCCATTTACATTTTCTTTTCAAAAGGTCATGTTGGCTATAGCATAGTTAGCTTAGTTGTGGGCAATTTAGCCCAATAGCACTCTCAGAGGCCATGTCGGCCCATCATAGTTAGTTTAGTTTTTGGGCCGCCTGTGGCCCACTTCAGGTCTTAGCTTGTAATATGTTTTGAAGAAATGCAGGTAGAGGTAAACCGAACCTCTATAATATTCCGACCCAAAAAAAAACCTTAAACCCAAAAATCCTAAACCATAATCCCCTCGGTTCATTTCAAGATTGCCCTTGAATTTCAAAAAAAATGAAAAAGATAAAAGTTGTTTTTATAAATTTTAAATTTAGCACTTTTATAAATTTCATGAGGTTATAGTTATTGTGATTTCCCAAAAATGATGAAATTTAATCACACATCAATATCTTTACACCTCTTAAGAAGATGAAATATTCTAAATTTAGGAGCTTAAATTTGTATCTTTATGCCTCAAAGAGAATAAGAGTAGGCAAGGCTTTAAGACTTTATAACATCCCAATAGTGAGGTGTGGAAATTTATCGATGGTAAAGCTATTGTTTAGTTGATTAGGTTTTTTAATATTTTATCGGATAAATAAATGCCTAATGAATGGAGGAAAAATATTTACAATCAATACTTCAAAAAAATTGATGAAGATGTTGAAAAAAGAAGAGCATGGTGAATAAAATAGAGGCAAGCATATGGTGTTTTGTGTGATAAGAAAATCTCAATTAAATAAAAGGAAAATTCTATAAAATGGCTATTAGACCCGCAATGATATATGGAGCAGAATGTTAGGTTACTAAAAGGCATCATGTGCAGAAGATGTGTGTAGCGTAAATAAGGATGTTGCGATGGATGTGTGAATATACGTGGATGGACCATATCATAAACAAGGACATTCAGGAGAAGGTTGGAGTTGCCATGATCGAGGAGGAGCTTATACAACACCGTTGAACATGGTTTAACATATACAAGGATGGCCTACAAATGCACCAGTGAGAAAGGTATGTTGGACAGTGAGGAAGGTGTAAAGAGAGGTAAGGGAATACCAATGTTAACTTGAGAGGAGGTGATGAAAAGAGATTCAAAGAAAATGAATATCTCCGAGGATGTGACATTGGATAGGAGTGCAGGGAAAAAGGTGATTCACGTGCATGAATGTGATTCTTATTGAGTTTCATTTCTAACATACTCCAACTAGTTTGGGAACAAAGACTTTGTTGTTGTTTCCTAAGTTATAGCATTTGAGTTTCGAATACAAAAATCTCTTTATATATATATCCAATTGTTTAATTTTATGGTCTTTAATCATACATTTGTATGTTTACACGTCTCATGAATTAAAAAAATATCAAAATTTTAAAATTAGTATTTTTATCAAATTTGGTGAGTATAGTCTTTATTGGATTTATTAAAATAAATAATAATAATAAATAATAATGAATAAAGTGGCGTGGTTAGGAGATGGGGAAATCCCAATGGGCCGGATCATCTGATGTTGGGCCATCTGATGAAATACAGAAAATACTCGGCTGGCCCACTTCCTTTCTACTTCCTTTCCCGACCCGAGGAAGAAACAGTTAAGTTATGAGCATGAACATGACGGCGGCGGAATCAACATCAACATCGGAAGAGGCAGAGGAGAAGAAGAGGGCGAGAGACGAGAACCCCAATCCTCTGTGGAAGACAACCCTCTGCTCCTACTTCCGCCGCGACTCCAAATCCTGCGACCACGGAGACGAATGCCGCTACGCCCACGGCGAGGCCGAGCTCCGTCCTCGTCCCGACGATTCCTGGGATCCCACCTCCGACAGGGCCAAGAAGATGCTCAAGATGACCACTACCATCAACGAAGAAGAAGAAGAAGAAGAAGAAGAAGAATGTTGCGATGAGGATTCTCTGGAAAAGTGCATGGTGGGTGTCCCCCGCGGTTGGACCTCCGACAAGTTCAAGTCTTTCCTCGCCCAACACAATCTTCTCTACGGATCCGCTAAGAAGAAGAAGGGTATGGCCGTCGCTTTCTTGACTTTTCACTCTCCAGATCAACTTCGCACAGCAATTCAGGTCTTTCTCTTCTTCTTCTTCTTCTTCTTCAAAGTATCAAACAACACAAATCATAATTATAGTTAATTTACTGCAACAGGAGTTCAACAACAACAAAGTAGGAGGAAAGGGCATGAAAATTGCAGACGTCGTCGTTCGTACATCCTCTAACAAACCAAAACAGTGCGAACCTACTGATGATATCGACCACTGCGAAGGCTTGGCCGTGAAGAAGAGGCACGCACGTGATGTCGTCACTCCTCTGGCCCACCTTCCCTACGCTCAGCAGTTGGAGCACAAGACCAATTCTTTGTCCCAAACGCTCAAAAGACTTGTATATTTTGCCATCTAATACACTACTATTACTATTATTCCTACCCTCTTTGACTCTCAACTCTTCTGTATTTGCCTCTCCTTCAGACTCGGAATGCGCGCAAGGCTTGTCCAACTTCCCTTTCTCTTCCCCAATGGATACAAAACTCAAGAGAGATAGGTACTAACTTATCTACTTTTGCCTTCCCAATGTGTGTTTTTAGCCTCATAGCCATCAAGGACTAGTCACATTCTTGTTAGCATGTGATTACTTAGATTAACTATAGCTAGGGGTAAAAACTACAAACAAGAATGTGGTTACTTAGATTAACTATAGCTAGGGGTAAAAACTACAAACAAGAATGTGGTTACTTAGATTAACTATAGCATGTTTTTTGTCAATTAAACTGCATGACATTCCTTTATCAATTTCTTGTTCATTTAGGTGGACTTCCATGTAAATTAGAAGGAATACTACAATCACCACTGACAGTTGGATACCGAAATAAGTGTGAGTTTTCAGTGGGTTACTCCGTGGACGGGAAGAAAACTGTTGGGTTTGTGATTGGAAATTTCAGGTCTGTGTTTCTGCTGTAGTTTACAATGAAGAGAAATAGCCATTTTCTTTATTTTCTTCAATAATAGTATGTATATTGGTATCTCAGGGAAGGTGTTACAGCTGTTGAGGAACCTGTTGATTGCCCTAATGTCTCTGCAATTTCATGCCAGTATGCTACGATCTTTCAGGAATTCTTACAATCATCTGAGCTTCCAATATGGAACAGAACGAGTAATGCTGGGTTCTGGCGCCAATTCACTGTAACATCCTGGCCTAGCAATCCTATGTTACCCTAAACTAATCATAATTTCTGTGCAGTTTGAACTTGGAGGTTACCGTATATATGCCATTACAAATTTACAAGTCACTGTGAAAATAGATACATGTGCTGGTAGCCTTTATTCGAGAGATAACATTGTGAAGTTAAATATTAGGTTCGAGAAGGAAGGGAACCAAGTAAGTTCGATGGAAATGTGGAGAACCAAATTGCAGAGGTCATGCTCATTGTTCAGGTAACTAGGGTCTCACATTATATTCTCTCATGCAATTTAGTAAATGGCACATTGATTTTTCGTGTTACGTTTTGTATTCGTCAACTGGCGTAAGTGGCTTTGTCAATTTAAAGGATTAATTTCCATCATACAACTGAGAAATAGGTTGTGAGTCCCTCATGTGACTTTGGTTATACTGAGTTTCATTGCTTTTCTAGTGGTCATAGGTTGCTCAAAATAATCGTGACCTATATGGTGAATAACCTGATGCTCACAGTCTCCCAGTGATAGATGGGCATCTTGATCTAGCTATGCCTGTTGGAATTTCTTTTTCAGTTGAAACTTTTGAAACCATCATCAGTTGAAACTTTTGAAACCATCATCTTATGGCACATATATTTTTGTCGGTGCTTGCCCTCCATTTTAGGTTTGCTCCACCGGTGTTGATAAAGAGATAATGGATGCTGAATTCAAGAGAATGACAGAGCATATTGTGCAGGCTGCCAACACATGTTCCCCTTCATTACCTCTTACCACATTGGTGATTCAGGTAAAGCTTTCTGTTATAACAGTAATTGTTTAGATCACAGTTAGGGGTGTAAGTGAGGCAGGGTGGGGCGGGTTTTTACCCCACCGCTATCCGCCCCGCCTAAGTTAAGTGGGTAAGCAGGGTAGGGCAAAAAAAATAACCGCTACCCGCCCCGCTTAAGGGTGGACTATGTAGGGCGGGACGGGTTAGGCAGGTTAAGCGGGTTATTCTTTAATCAAAGCGTAATACAAAAAATCAAACTTTCCTTAATATTTTCCATTTTGATAAAAGCTTAATACAAAAAACCAATCAACTTTCTTTATTATTTTCCATTTTGATCAAGAAAAAATTTAATCGATGTATGTTTTTAACTAAATATAAAAAAATCAAAGCTAAATACAAAAGGATCAAACCTAAATACAAAGTGAAACATTGGTATGAATTATTGATTATGCAGGTTGCGGGTTATGCAGGGCGGGTTGCGAGAAAACTGCTACCCGTCCCGCTTATTATGCGGGTTGTGCGGTTGGCGGGTTGGTTTTTTTTTGCCCGCTACCCGCATTAAACGGGGCAAGGTGGAGCGGGACCTGCCCCATTTACAACCCTATTCACAGTACCAACATCTTTAAAGCACCAAGAAGAATGATGGAAGAAGCATAACAATGACATGTTGGCTTCTCAAGCTTCTTTTTCCTTTTGGTCAAGTTTCATAGATCTTATCAATCATAGCAGACAAGTCTACCATGTCATGACCTTGTAGGACTTTCCAAGATACACGTTCCAGTTAATGCTCATTTGCTATTATGACATAATTCCTAATTTTGAAGTAAAAAATACTGATTAAATTGTAGATGTTGCATGGCCTCCTTGGCCCTTGTTTTTTTTTTTATTTCTGGATCCAAGACTGGATTTTAACAGAATAAATTCCCAAAAGACAATAATGAATAATCTTAACCTTGTCAAGCTATATGTTGTGACGAATGAGGAACCAATTTCTAAATGGCATCTGATCACGTTCCTAAATCTGCTGGAATAGTCATTAATGAACATCTTGCGTCCAAGGTTGATCTTAAAACCTGTCCCTTCTTGTACTATTCTTGAATGTATGAAACCTTTCTTGTTCTAGAAAAGCTAGAAAGTTTTTTTACTGGAAACGTGCAGTTTTACTATTATTGTCTTCTTTGATGTCACTAGCCAAGTTCTACAAAAGATAAATGTCGAAGGACACCAAAAAGTATCATTTTTATTAACATTAGATATGGTAATTTTACATAAAACACGACACGAAAAAATCATGATTGGGTCAGGAGTTTTCATGTTTCGTTTGTATACCATATATTAGACACAAGAAGTTATCATGTTGTTTTCGTGTCTCGCATTCGTGTACACGAAAATACCCGGATATACACGATAATATAATTATGACCACCAACATGAACAGTAATGTATGTTGTTCCAATGGTAAGATAGACCCCTCTTCTCCGAGAGGTCTCAGGTTCGATCCACCAGCCCAAACGAAAATTTTGTTTTCTTTAATTATTTTTTAATCCAAAAAAAGTTTGGAACAACAAGATTCGAACTTGCATCTAAAAGAGAGTAAAACGTGCAACTAACCACTCTACCAACCAATATTGTTGTCATTTTGGTGTTCTGATATATATTATTCGTTAAACTGGATTCAAGTGTGGGAACTTTAGTCCCGCATTGGATAAATTCAGATTTCTCCTCCCATTCCAGACTATATATAAAACCTCAACAAAGGATCTTCCAAAAGCTCACTCCTTTGGCATGGGTGCCTCTCTTCATGAAGATGGACAATATTGTTCTATCATGTAAAATTTATCAAGTGAAATTTTGTTAATGCAAAATCAATACTTGTTTTTTGAAATCAAATAATTTTTTTACATTCGTGTTTACACGAAACTGGATGGATCGTGCTTGTGTATCAAATATTGGTACACGAAACAAAACTGAATGGGTCGTGTTTGTGTATCAAATATTGGTACACGAATTCATTTCGTGTTGTGTTCATGTATGGTCAAAGTGACTAATACACACAAAAAAACACGACACGATTGCTATGTCTAATTAACATGTCTCATGTTAGTTAAGACATGTACTCACATGTAGGGGTGCAATGGGCATGGTTGGGGGATGAACCATTGAACCTGGACCCAACCCGAGTTGGTCGTTTTCCTCTTTCTCAGATCCTAATCTGAAGGGAACCACTTAACCGAATGTCCCAACCCAATAAATTCGGCTTGGGTCGGTTCTATTATGGGAACCAGACCCGAGTTGGCTGGTTCTACAAAATTGTAAGTCCAAACCCAACTCAAATTCAGAAGAAAAAAACCCAACCAAACCCGACATATCTATTCAGATTGTGTCTTTTTCCAGTTAACCCAACCCCACTGTGCACCCAGACGCCTATGTAGCCAAACATATTCATTTAAGCTTAATGCCGGTGGCTTTCTATCAATATATTTACATATCATAGATATATTTGGGAGTATACTTGTCAATTTTTAATATTTCATGTAACAAATTAGTTAAGGGTCAAACAGTTTTTGGTATATATTTTAGGTTAGGATTTCGAAGTCCCTTTCCTTTTAATCTTTTCCCTTCCAACTAAATTTATATTATCTTATACTATCTATAATATCTTATACTACGGTAATATTGTTGGCGTATTATATGAAAAGTAGTTCCCAAGCTGGGCCTAAGTCAACGTACTCTTAAGAAGTAGACTTCGTAATTTACGGTTTCCTTTACAGATAGTTTTGAGTTATGGAGAGCCTTTCAGAGCTAGAATTAAATTGCTTATCACACAGTTATCTTTACTGATCATGTTTAGAAAGTGTAAGAAATGTTGTATCATGTAAAATGAGATAATATTTTATCACCGTTTAGCCACACTTTTTTTAAATATAAAAGCATTTGAATGTATATTTCACTTTCAGTTCAAATGTCCTTATTAACTCTATCTTGTGTTCACATATTTTGTTTGTGTGAGAAAACTATATCAGTTCAACTGTGGACCACCCTTGCAGGATCACACAGGCATATCAAATGCTGCACCAGCTGACTGTCCGCTGTTTCCATTACCAGTACCAAAAATTGGAAAAGCTTCAGGCACACAGACAGAACTTGGGGCTGAAGCAAGAATAAATGATTACATATGCAACCTTCGGTTCTGCATATCACCAACGGCATTCTTCCAAGTAAGTGGCTTAATATTTAATTGCTGCATCTAGTACGTGAGGTGCAAAAGTTTTTACTTGGCCTGGAAATTGTACTTGCAATAATATTATTTGCAATTTCTTTACAGGTTAACACTCTTGCAGCAGAGAAGTTATACTCTCTTGCTGGTGACTGGGCAGGTTTAAGTCCTGATACACTGTTATTCGACATATGCTGTGGAACAGGAACCATTGGCTTGACTTTAGCACACCGCGTTGGTATGGTAATACTCAAAGGCCACAAGGGAATCCTTGTTTTTCTTCTTTTGCCACTTTCCTTCTCTTACTAATATCTGCTTTTAAACATTTTGGCATTTCTAGGTTGTTGGTATTGAAATGAACAATTCAGCAGTTTCCGATGCGATCAGAAATGCTGACATAAATGATATTAAAAATTGCAGATTTATTTGTGCCAAGGTTAGCAAAAAAATCCATTCCCAAATATGGTATTTTTTCATATCTATGACTACGTATAATATTTAAGGCATCGCAGTTAACTTGTCTAGAGCCCCAACCAATGAGGGTTTAAAGGTTTTGTTGTTGCAGTTAAGTTCTCTTACACTAAAATAAATTAAGTCACCTTTACCTGCTGGCTACTTCCTGTTACTAGAAGACCCGAATTGTGGTAGTAGATTAGTAGATAGTGTAATATTTTTTTTCATGTATTTTTATTTCAAATCTATGACTAATATTTTAAACATTTCAGTTAAGTTGTCTAGGGCCCAGCCAACGAGGGTGTAAAGGCTTTGTTGTGTTTGTAGTTACGTTTCTTACATCAGAGACTTGGTTGTCTCTATCTATTGGTTAGAGCATTAAACTAAATTAAGTCACCTTTAGCTGCTGCCTGTTACTAGAATACCTGAATTATGGTAGTAGATTATTAGATTGTGTAGTAGTTTTCTTCATATCTGTACATCTTCTTAAGTTCATTTTTCTCATGGTGAGCTCACATTAGATTTAACAATGTTGATGTTTTAAAAAACTTCTATATGATACTTATAGCTTTTGACCGAATCTTATGAATTATCTTCATGACATTTGGTATTTCTTTGGAATTGTGCCTTCATATGCTATCTCTGGTAGATGTTATTCTGTATTATTACTAATCTCCTTTGTCAATGAAATGGTTATGGCAGGCAGAGGATGTGATTGGACCACTTCTCAAAGAATACCTAGATGTGCCAGAGTACCAGGGTCCAAATACTGGTTCTCATGGAAGCCAAACTACAGAAATTGACAACCATCATTCAAATGAATGTAATGATGGTGAAATGCTTGGATCTGGTTCCCATGTCTATACTGATGTTAATAATTCAGAAAAGAATTTATGTGACAGCACAATTGACAAAAACATTGAAATACAAGATGTTTCTCAGGGTAAGGTAGATGAACATGTAGAAAACGATCTTGGAAACCATGATGAGGCCTCAACAGTGATACAGAACCTTCCTTCAGATGGAACCAAGAAATCATTATGTAGCCAGGAAGAAACTGCAGAACTTTCCAAAAACGTAAATGGAGATGACCATGTTTCTGGTAAGCAACGGATTGGTGGACCCAACCTACAATTTAAGGATGTTGTGGCTATTGTAGATCCTCCAAGAGTTGGCCTTCATCCTGTGGTAAGTTGCAGATAGCATTCCCTTCCCTTCTTTGGTAATAGCTTAACTTATTAGACGTGATATGCATTCTAATTGCAATCATCTTAGAATGAGGATCTCTGAGCTTATTATAACGAAATGCATGTTAGATGTCTTTATTGGCAACTGAGCACCGGTTATCATTTCTTTGTGCATGTTCAATGATATTCCTATCCTGAGGCTAGTAAGCATGGAGTTGCTAAATATAACTCGATCACTTTTATTACTTGTGACAAGTTAATAATATATATTATATATATTATGTCGGTATTGATCATATATATATTTTCGTCGGTATTTAATGGTTCTGTTGTTTATGTGTACATGAAGGTGATAAAAGCTCTACGAACTCATCCCTGCATCCGGCGACTTGTGTATGTTTCACCCAATTTGAAGTTGGATTTTGTGCTAGTTTACAGTGAAAATGGAATTCAAAACGAAAGTCTATTCAAAATCTGAAAGAAAGAAAAAAACTTGTTCTTTGCAGATACATATCTTGCAACCCGGATAGCTTGGTAGCAAATGCAATAGAACTCTGCACGCCGACTGTTGAGAAAACAGAGAAAGTGAAAAACAATAATAGGTGGAGGAGCATGAGCAGTGCAGGGTTAGCCAGGCACAGAGTGAAGTCAATGCCGGATTCGGAGCCTTTCCGGCCAGTGAGAGCAATGGCAGTTGATCTTTTCCCGCACACACCCCACTGTGAGATGGTGATGCTTTTCGAGAGGTGATTGCATCCATCCATCTACCATGTTTAGTGTGGCATGGACCGAGAGGCGGCCATATCCTTATTACGGCCACATCATTTAGCGATGGAATCAGCTCCTTCTTGTTCTATTATAAGTTATTGGATGTATTATCAGAAGATCATTGAGTGAGCAGTAATCGTTGACAAACGGCTAGCAATAGGTGCTTATTAATTGGTCGTGGTCGTTGATTTATGTATTAGTGGTAGATTATATGCATTGGTGTTGGAGTGGGTATTGTATTGATGTTGGATATGGGGAGTTGAATTAGATTCATGTCTAGATCAGTATGTCGTTTGGGTGTTACGAGACGAGACATCAGCTTCGAGAGTACGCGTAGGACCCATACGCTGAAACGCTTTCACTTCAGTCTTCAATATCAACTGTTACCTACTACGTTGACTCGTGCTTTTGAAATTCATTGGCTCAGCCATCGCACTATTTTTGGGTTGTGCTTTTATGAGGTTTTCCTTTTTTTTAAAATTTGAAGACCGAGATTTGTACGTATGGTTTATTTTATGTCATAAAAATGTAGGGGGTGGAAGGGCGTATTATGGACTAAATGATCAAAATTCTTTCTACTTTTGTGGTGGATTATGCATGCATGACATGTGAAAGGGTTGGGGTGAAAATGTGGTGAAGAAGAAGAACCAGCATAACTGTGGTAATTGCGTTATAGTGACCGACAAAAAATATTTTTTCTCCCATCACGTCAGACCTCAGCTGTACACGGTATTTATGAACTTGAGCTATCCATCATTAGTTTACTAGTGGTATTTTACTATTTTAAGTTATCTTTTTTCATATAGTAGTAATAATAAATATAGAAAAATAGAAAAGACTTACTTGCATCCGTCGTCGGTTCAGTCGCCCCCACTGCTGTCTTTCTTTCTTCCAAAGCTGTTGTAAGTTCCATCCATCATTCCGTAGTACCTTTTCTTTTCCATCCATCTGAAACGGATTTAATTCCTTCTTGTTTAACCGAAATTAGGGATTGGATTGTCGTATGTTATGTGACTGAAAATCTGAAACGGAGTTATTTATATCTACTCTTCTGAAAATCATGGACAGAACAACGCTAACTGATCCCAACTCCAGCAACAGCAACAACAACAACATGGAGATGATGTCACCATCTCACAAACACAAACAGGTACTTACTTTCCAACTCAAGATAAGATTTTTTTTGTGAGTATGATATGATATACTGCTTTTTCAATAATTCAATAGGATGAATTTGAATTTGGTTCGACACTCCCAGTCCCACCGCAACAATTAAAACAAGAAGAACCAAAACACCTTCAGCACGGAAGATGGAAGCGACTTTCTGTTGAGATACCATCCAAAACCCCGGAACATCCTCAATCTTCAAATGCTGTCAAAATGAACATGCCACCAACGCCAAAATCCTCTTCTGAGAAGATCACTTGGACGCTCAACCCCATTTCCCCTGGATTGGCTGCCTCTTCTTCTTCTTCTTCTTCTTCTTCTTCTTCATCTAAACCCAGTAGTAAACCGACAAAGAAAACTCTCCAACAAAAAGTCAGCTTCAAGTTTGGCAAGTCCGATTCATATCGTCATGCTTTGCCTGCTGAAAAATCTCACATATTAAGATCCTTGTCCTTCACAAGGTTTCTATCCATTGCCAAGAGAACTTCTTCCCTGCCTTCTACCCCAGTTGATTGCAGAAAGCACGGAACCAACTCGATCAATCATTTCTCTTCTCTCGTAAGTACCTTTTTGGCTTAAATGTTCCTCAGAAGTCTTTGTCCAATTGGACCATCTGTTGCTATGGGCATCGGGATCTCGATACATGGATCTCTTGGCTCAATAAAAAGAGTACAAAACCATTTCTAAGGATTCGTTTTCGAATTCGATAATTAATGCTTGATGTTTGTCCTTTTTATTAAACCAAATGAACACATGCAAGTAGTCAAGGAACTTTTTCACGCCTGTGCACCTTTGTGGTTATGAAGCACAAAATGTAATTTTAGAAAAATGTAAATGAAATTTCCTTAAGGTCTATATGACGTTGATATTGCAACTATTTCAAGTCTATTTCTGTTATAACAGGAAAAGAATGTCAAACATCCTATGTCACGTTCACTCTCGGAGCCTAACAAATCTAAATGCATGCAAAGATCGAATTCTACAATGTTTCGTGTGGTTCCCTCGACACCAAGAGTCACAGAGATTGCTGGGGGTACATGCAATACTTTTTCAGCAGTCAACAGCGGTCTGCTTGGCAAACTCTGTTCTCCTTTTAGACTCTTGCATCTCATACCATATTTATGTTTTGGTGTTTAAGGCTTTGCTGTTGTTGGTGACACTACTACAATCTTGAGGGGGTTCTTTATTGGTCTATAACCATTTGAATCTAAACTCGGTATTACCGTAATGAGGTCTGATTTTCCATGTTAACTGTTAAGTACGGTCGTTAATTGAGTTGTTTAATCAATAAATGGCAATGGTGTAAGGTGAGAAAATAAATAAATTCACCGTAATAGACGATTTTATACTTTGACCTTTATCTAGAATCGCCTTTGCTAAGAATTTAGTTTGCATATTCAGACGACAATAGCGAAGGTGAAGATATCCCTGAAGAAGAGGTTGTTTGTAGAATTTGCTTGGTCGGACTGGGTGAAGGGGGTGAGACCCTGAAGATGGAGTGCAGCTGCAAAGGTGAACTTGCACTTGCTCATCAGGAATGTGCACTGAAATGGTTTAGCATCAAAGGCAACAAGAATTGTGATATTTGTAAAGAAGAAGTTCGGAATTTGCCAGTTACCCTATTACGAATTCAGACTTCTCGTGCAGACACCACCATCAGATTGCAACAAGCAGGACTTGGTCGTTGCAGGCAAGTCCAACTAGTTAGCTTGCTTCTGAGTTTTTCTTTTTAATTTTTTAAAAGGGATTACCCTTATCCAACTCATTATGGCCTGGTCAGATTCCTACATCTGTTAATAGCTCTTCAAATATATTTTACCTTCAGAAAGACTTCAATCTGCAGTACAAATTTGTAGCCTATTTTATCTCCAGCTCGATCTCATTGAAGTCAACATTGATTTGATACCGTAGATGCACTTACTATGTTTATATGGAATTTTTCTTAGATATTCTGATTGGATGCGTTCAGTGGTAAATGTTAAGTAGTGGCTGATGAATCTGAATTTGATATGACAGGATATTGCAGGACATGCCTGTTCTGATTATCGTAAGCATGCTGGCCTATTTCTGTTTCCTTGAACAGATGCTGGTAATGTATTTAGTGATTCAGTATTAATTAATGTATGTGTTTATTATATAGTGATAGTAATGTATAGAATAACCATGTTTGGTGATTGCTGCTGACATATGATGATCTTCCTTGGCAGGTGGGTAGAAATGGCTCAGCGGCAATAGCCATCTCCATACCATTTTCTAGTGTTTTGGCTATTCTTGCATCCATGACCTCATCGTTAATGGGTAAAATAAGATCAGATTGTCTTGACCACTCACTCGCTCGTACTTTTTGTTACTGCTGTTGGTATTTCAATCATTATATGATTGCTAATGGCTGAATGCAGATAATATAATAACTTGAATTTTTTTTGTCTAACATAATAGTAATCTGAAACAAACTTCTCTATGTGATGCGTAGTGAAAAAGATGTACATATGGATCTATGCTACGTTCCAGTTTGCATTGGTGGTGCTCTCTTCTAATATTTTCTTATCGGTGGTAAGTGGGAGTTGATTTGTCGAACTAATATAATAGGCATCAGTAGTTCTGATTTGGTAACATAACCATTTTTATTTATTTATTTCGTATGGATGGATGCAGCTGCACAAACAACTCATCGTGTCCATCGTTATTGGTGCTTGCGTTGGCTTTGGGATCACAATGAGTTTAAAGTTAATAATTGAGGAAACGTTGAAGTGGCGAAGGAGAAGGTCAAATCAAAATACTGAAGAAGAAGAAGAAGAAGAAGAAGAAGAAGAAGAAGTAGTGCATCCGACTTCCATCGAGGAACAACACTCGCAGGGCTGAGTCATGTGCTACGTACAACTTTCAATACCAGTTGGACAACAAACAGAAGATATTATTACTGGTGCAGTTATGTACGCTACGTGGAGTGGTTCTGCGTTAAGTTGGCCATGTATATAGAAGAACCCAGCCTAACCTTTTTTCTTTCATATCAAGGTGAAATCTTTTGTATTTGCACAGTTTTGGTATACAAACCGAATTTCTGGTCAATCAAAATCGAATTGTTTTTCTTTTCTAGGAAAGCAATAACAACAACCAAATTAGAATGGTTTACTTGTAACTTTATCGTGGATTGCCAATTGCTTCGGAACAAACTAATCGAAAGAAGCTTGTCATTGCATGAAGTACAAAAGATTCCCTACTCTCGTCGTTATGCTTTATAAGGAAACTGAAAGAAAATTAGGATGATAAAAGAGTTGAAATAAACTTTTCTCCAAACGTTCCCGGTTGATTAGCTTTGACATTGTATTTTGTACTGTGTTACTTATGGGTTTGTTTGTAGGACCGTTTATTGTGAAAAGGTATAAAGAAAATAATCGATCAATACCAGCGCGATCCATTTTTTCTGCACAGAAATGCAACTTCACGATAGGCATGACATTCATACCAAGTAACCCCAAAATCATGAATACACTTACACATCCACTCCATAAATCGATCGAAGCATGATAACAGTAACATCTTGGACCATCATGATGCATCAAGAAGTATTCATGTACAATAGCCGAAGTGAGGTTCCACACGAATGTAGTCAATAGTCCAGTTTTAACACGTACGTTTGTTTTTGTTTTTTTGATGAAATGTTTTAACACGTTTGTAAATGTACATCTTTCTTCACCACCACATCATGAAGACAAAAATTCCAACAAAAATACGAAGTGCCTACGTAGAATAATTGGTATTGTTAAACATTTCGATCCACTGTATCTTTCTATGCTGCAGCAAAACAAACAGAAAACTATTCACATCATATCTCGACCATTTCCCACCTTCCACGCGAACTGCCGACCGAGACTGGCTATCGCTCACCTCAAAAATCAGCTGGTCATTTCTCTTCTTTTCTGTATACCTTGTTATCTACAGCTAACAAATGGCTCTGTGCAAATGAGAAGAAAGAATAACCTACCTATATAACCCAGACTATGCCTATGAAATTCCTGTCTCTAACAGATTACGTAATGCTGAGACTACTTCAGGAAAAGCTTCTTTGAAGAATGTCAGTAGTTAAAAGGGCGCAAACATGAATTACACCATGAAAAGATACTGCAAGTCTTCGACAGTTAGACGACTTTGACGATCACCAGTTTCATCCTCTCCAAATGCAGAAGCAACCATTTTTCTTTTTTTCTCCTGCAGTAACAAGTTTTTCAGAAATCACTACCGAAACCAGAAGCTCAAATAACATGCACATTACAAAATTCTGATTGCTCAGAAAGGATTCTTTGCCCACTTTTAGAATCTCTTTTGTAACTTCACGTTATGATTGGTTCAGGGAGAGGTAAGACCACTTGTAACACAACTCCAAGAATATGAGATTATAAAAGGTTTTTTTATCGATATGAGATTATAAAAGGTGGAACACACTCATATAACACACTATTAATTAAGATAGAGAACGAACTGAGCCTTAATGGGCTCTCTAAACATGAAACAGCCTACAAGTCAAAGGATGTTCGTGCCTCACATAGTCATGTCAGATCCTAAGTACAAGTCCACGGCCATACATTGAAGTGAAGTAACCATTAGATTGGTTTCACCAAAAATAGATTTCTAGATGTGATTTCCTAATTTGAAACCTACAATGTCATCTTATCTTACCTTGCATTCATTTTTTTCTAATATAGCTTTAATGTCAAATATCTAACCATAATGCAATAGGAACATCAGCCTTGATATGGATATCATTACATGCTCAAACATGAAAATCGACACAGTTTACGATGTAAGTTTATAACCAGTGAAAGGAAACAAATTAATGGTAAAATACAACTCAAGGAAACAATAAGAACAAACAATAAAGGGTATCACCTGAAGGGCTAAAATACGATCTTCAACTGTATCTTTCACTGTTAACCTTGAAACTGTAACAGGACGAGTCTGCCCAATTCTATGTGCTCTGTCAACTGCCTGATCTTCAGTGGTTGGGTTCCACCAAAGATCCAGAAGAAGAACGTGACAAGCCGCAACCATGTTTAAACCAAGACAAGCAGCTTTCAAGGACATTATCATGACAGTAACCTAGTGTCCAAGTGGAATTTTTTTTAGATATTGGCTGGAAATAAAATTTACGTTATTGTTTTTCAAATCTGAATTGGCATATTAGCGAGATCAAATAATTGAAAGGTACTTGGCCATATTCAGAATTTCAAACCACTTTTATATTATCGTATTGTTACTATAGAGTTATATGATGTCAGAGTGGTTGAATTTTTTTTTGCTGCTGAGATCAAGACACTGCTTAAACATAAAAGACAGGCCAAACGTGATCATGTGAGAAAAATCCATTTTGTAAGCTAGCTAACCTCTGGAAGGGTATTAAAATCCTGTATGGCTTTATCTCTTGCAGCCACTGACATAGTACCATCAAACCTCCTGTAACATAAGCATGAATCTTTCAATTTAGCTTCAAACAAATCCAACATTCCAGTCCACTGGGAGAAGACAATAGCTTTCTCCATTGTATGGCCATCAAAGCACTTCTCTGAGCATGACTTTTCAGATTCATGTGCAGCAGAGATGTCATTGTTGGAAACTTCAAACGTTGAGCTCCCTTTACATCTAGGCACCGACTGAAGAATTTCAATAGCAGCTCTGATCTTAGGAGAATCAAAAGAATCTATACTTTTGCTAGTTTTGGCAAAATCTCCAGGTTTATTAGAGGCACCATTAGCAATTTTATCCACAGACATATCAATTAGAGCACTTTCTAACGACGATTTAGGAAATATTGAAGCAACATTAAGCTTGACTTTGCAATGAGGCGAAGGGCAGTGGTTTTCATCTCCGGTAACCCATTCACTGACACATTGATTGCAGAAAACATGGCCGCAGATAGTAACAACAGCATTCTCAGGTGGATCCTGAGAAGTGTTACACATTAGGAAGGAGTTGTATTCCACGAATGCAGGAAAGTTAGAAACCTATCTCAGTCTCGTATACTCATAAAATTGAAGGAAAACCATGTCAAAAACAACAATTACATCAACAAAAAGAATATGGTGACAAGTGACGACCAATATAGCTGGTATCAATGTCGCAACAAACACAAACATCAGAACCACTAAAAAGGAGAAATAAACAGCAATAACACCTGGTTTACGTGGCTAGATTACAATTCTGAATCAGACATACTAAATTTAATTCAACATAAGAAACTAAAGGGAGGCTTCACTAGTCCACTTCTAAGAGTAGAACTCATGCTTTACTCGTTTGTTATGCTACATGAGCAAGTTTAAATGACTGGTCTTAAGAATTTACTCAAGTGAATGGTATCACCATTAAAATTAGTGAAAGAAATCAATTTTCCCAACATCCAAATATATGCCAAAATAAAGGAGCTGACCTTGCGTAAACACAAAATCAAAAAGGCAAAAGAGAAAACAAGGAGATGCCTTCTTATAATTATTGCCATGAAACCTAATACCTACTATCATGAGGTGATTCAGTGGTCCTTGTTTTTTGGACGGTGTGAGGTGATCCAGTTGCTTGTCAAACCCTTGATAAATTGTTTGATGCGTATTATTGTCTTATGCTCTTACACCCATCACATCTTTATGGCACTTTTTGTCAATTGGGTACTCCAATACTGCCAATTGGCAGCTGTAATCCAACTTGAAATTTCAGCATATAGATATAATTGTTCTTTTTTTCCTTTTCTTTTAAGGAAAAGATAGGCCATCCAATTTAAAAACATTAAGAAAGGAAATATATAACCACAAATAAATCTACAATGTGAATATTTGCATATTTTGCAGATATGTAGTTTGTTGCAAATACAGATTAACTTACAGCTTAAAAATCGAAAGTGATAGAAAATTACAGTTTGAGATCAGATGCTTATAAAACTTGACAATAGATCAGAATGTTAGTAGCTCTGAGGTGTCCAGTGTCAAAGGCGTGAAATTAATGAAGTGAAAAAGAAAAAGAAAAAAAGAACAGGCCAACAAACTTTCCAGTTACGGCAACCACTGGCGTTTGGAAAGGTAAGAGAAGTTAAAAAAAATCCAGGAAATAGAATGTTTACAAGCATCAAGTTATGCAAGAATAAACAAGGCGAGTCTATGAGGAGAAACATACTCTGCAAATACAGCATATGGCTAAACTGGCTCCCAAGCAGTCCAGTAGACGTAGTAGTTTATCCTTGGATAGTTTTTTTGCACTTTCTTGGGAGGCCACCCAAACAGAACTGAAATCATCTGCCCTTACAAGACATGGATGATCACAAGCTTGTCGGAGCCGTAATAACATCAATAAGATGTTGACATAATTCTTCTTAACCGTCCCCTCAGCAGCATACACCTTTCAACGTAATTTATACACCAAAAGGATCAGACAAGCTAAAAATGCTAAATCTGCTATCATGTGACAAAAAATGAATGGGTTTTTAATTTTTTATTAAATTGGCAAACAAAAAGTACCAACTCCAGTAACATTTATGTAAAAGTAATTCCCACTGATTGAGATATTAAGAAAACAATAGCAGCTATTGTATATGTGGATCAGTTAACTGGCAAAGAAATCTGACCTTAAATTTTTCCCGTGATTCGGCCTCTAGTTTGGAATAAAAGTCTCGCTCTTTTGGAGAAAAATCCACCTTCTTCAAAGTAATCGACTTTGGTGGGAGATCAATAATTGGTTTGCCATCAATACAAGTACCTATATGACAGCTGCAGAGAGTGAATATAGGCTATCCAAAAATTTATTGACACTTACACAACATAACTGTTGATATGCAACACTATGATGGCAAGCAAAAAGAGAAAACTAGTATAAAGTGATAAACCAATCTTAAACTGTTGTGCCACCTTTTGTACGCCGTAACATAATGGTCCTCAATACTGCTTGAAGCTTTTTGTATCCAATATCTGGGTTTTTGCTCACGGGTGTTTTTATTGCAGAGCAGAAGTATGTATAAGAAGCATAAGGCTCATATCTGAGGAATCTGAAGTAGCTATAGAGGTCATCAATGGCATTTTGTATTGGTGTCCCAGATAAGCACCATCTCCTTTTGGCTCGAAGGCCGCAGCATGCTTTAGCAACGCGTGTTCGGTGATTTTTGATTGTCTGGGCTTCATCCAAAACTACTCTGAACCATGCAACTCTTGAAAGAGGACGAGCAGTTGAGTCAAGCAATGTGCTACATGTCGATGGAGGATCTTTTCGCTTTTTGGAAGGGAGCCCCATCTCCTGATCATCTTTTGCAGCAAACATCTCCTTTGGAACCTCCATACTCACAATAGAATATGTTGTGAGTACAACATCATATTTTGAAAGTTCATTAGGGTCTTTCGTTCTGTTACTTCCATGATATACAAGAAATGACAAATTGCCCTTGGTGGTAACCTTGTTTCGAAGTTCACTAGCCCATTGTCGAAGTACACTAGTCGGACACACAACTAGAGTCCCAGCCGGTGGTCTTCCCTTTACAATCTCACAACCCTTTTTTGAATGTTCTATTGCAAGTGGCACCGCAGCTTCCTCATCGTCATCTAAAGTTAAGGTCTCTACTTCGGTTTTTTTTGCTTCATCACCACCTTTTCTTGTTGATGGAGATCTTTCAGAAAGAATAAGTGCGATGGTGGAGACCGTTTTGCCTAGTCCCTATAAAAGAACACAAACACGTATATATAACAACATGACATGATAAAATATGCATTTCCCTTGAATTTCAGCTCATTAACTACATTCAAGAGAAAATAGGATGTAAATTATTTTAGGAATATAAATTCTAAGGACAAAACCTGATCATCTGCTAGAATTCCTCCCGAGCAATTCAGACTGGAGGTTTCTTTTTGTACCATCCATGACAATGCTATTCGCTACAAACAAGCACAATATTATCAATAATGGTATGGAAGAAGGAAATAATGAAATAAAGAGATACCAACAACAACAACAACAACAACAACAACAAAGCCTTTTATCCCAAACTAGTTGAGATAACAACAATAAAGAGATACCAACAAGAGAAAATTAAACCTGGTGTCTCAGAAGTGGTACAGCAAGAACACCATCAGGAGGGTTAGCTTCTGAAGTTTCCTGTGAAAGATCCTGTCATGGAAACACTAGATGTTTACCTTTGTTGTGGCACTTTGCATGATACAATCTCCATAACAAGGAAGCAGATTGTTCAACAGAGAAACAAAATGAAAACTGTTTTTTTCTAATTGACTTCATAATCAACAGGAAAGTAAGGATTCACAGACATAGTAAGACAACAATGATTAAAAGAAAAAAAGAAAAAGTAAAGTAAAGAGCAGAGTTTCACTAAAAGGACGACCTAAATAAAAATAAAACATCAATTAGTTATTATAATAGGGTAGATAAAAATGACATTATTTCTTCACCTGCAATGCTGTTCGAAAAGTGAGCCTCTCATCATACGCTTTCGGAAATGTATGTGTTTCTTCAGAGTACATCGTACCAGAAAATCTGGGTTTTGTCACATCATTCCATTGACTAATTCTTAAGGAGTCAACTGGCGACAACTTCCTGCTTGGGGCACTAATATCATCAAGAACATATATGTCACTGTCATCAACTGCTATAGTGCTTCCATCTAGGGCATTTGCATGGGTCACTTTGTTGGGAAGATCATAACGGTTATGACAAGACAATGACCAGTTATCCTTTGACTCGTTCTTTAATGACCAGTTATCCTTTGACTCGTTCTTTAAATAGTTGTTCTGGATAACTTGCTCGGGTGGATTTAGTTTGGTTGCATATCCACCACCAAGGAAATCAACACAGGCAGTGTTTCTGTCAATGGCAACTGTTGACGATTCTGTACTAGTTGAACCATCCGAGTTCCAAAGTTTGTGATAATTTACATCCACGGAGTACCCTTCTATGTCCATGATTGCCATATCAGGAGACTGAACAATTTCATTTTCTTGTGCAACTGAATGTTCTTGACGTTCCATATTTAACCACTGAGAGGTATTTAGACCAAAATTATTTTCATTTAAAGATAAACTAGCAGTGTCTACAGACCTTGACGCAAAAGGCTGAATTGAGGGAACCATTGATACATGTGTAGAAGCACCTACAGTGGATGGACCATTACAAGAATCAGCAGCAGAGGATGTAGTCCTGAAGCAATTTCTGCTAACTTCAGACATGAGATCTGCTGCCTTAGATGGATCAACCAAAGTGTTCCCTTCAATATTTGAACTCCCCTTGGCTACTTCCCAATGAAAATCATCGCTAAAACCATTAAAGTCCTCTTGTTTCTCCACTGACACGAGAGTGGCACCTGAAATATGAAGCATGAAACAGTTTAGCTCATCAGGCTTATAATGATGGCCAAATAAGAAGACTAAATGTGTAAACACTTGCAGTTATGTCAACAAAAAAGAATTGGTACCGCTATTTCCAGACATATAGAGAGGTGCAGGAAATGGTATTCTGTTGATTCCTTGCCCAGAATCCGTTTCTAGAGATGATTCTCCAGAGCTAGTTTGTCCCACTCCAAGTCCGTCTCCACTTCCCATGCAAAAATCACTAGAAAATCCTGTCTGCGTGAAACAATGGCTGGTAGTTTCTGCAACAAAAAGGCACAAGTTCACTAAGTTATCTACCGAGAAATTTAGCAGGTGGTGAAAAGAATGCTAGCTTAACCAACCTGGAAATGATTGATTAGTCCTCTGGTCAGATCCACATGGCTGGCAGTCGTAGGACCTGTTAGGAAGTAATGAGGTATTATAGCTCCCGGCATCAATAGGTGGGTTGCTAGCATGAGTGAAATTGCCATAAGTTTGAGGATCCTGAAAAGAGCAATCCCATGCGGTGTCTTCGAGAAAATTTGATGCATTAAAATGAAATGGAGGAATAGATTGAGACGAAGGATGTTGTCCAGATAGAAGAAGATGAGTTTGTATTTTGGGTTCCTCAACACCTAGAGTAAGAAGACGTGAGCATGAGTAAAAGGTGGTATTGTATTGTACAGAAGCAATCGTTTAGACCACCCAATCGAATTGAAGTTTGAGATGACCGTACCTTGTGGAGGAGGAGCGGTGGTACCAACATCCGTTCCAAGAAAATCATGGAATGAATTCTGCAAGTCATGGAAGGAATGTCATGTTAGTTAGCGTAGTGATTTGGGAAAATAGAAACATATGGCAACAATATGGAACTAAAATTTCCGATTTCAATTAAGTAAAAACGATACAAAGTTGTTAATTTGTAATGGGAATTGGAATTGGAAAGTTGGAAGGACATAACGGGAAGAAAAGTGGATGGAAGGATTTGAGTAAGTAAGATGTGATTCCTAATCCTAACCTAGAAATGATTGGTGCGCGTAAGAATTAGCAGTGAAGAGTGTGTTGAGAAATGTGAAAAGAAAAGAAAGGTTAGGGTTTGGGGAAACTGACATCTGGGGGGGAGGCGTCGAGGAAGGAGAGGAGATCCTCGGCGCTTATGTAAAGACGGTCGTCTTCGGCTTCCTCAGGCTCGGGCAAGCTGGGAAAGAGATCGGCGGCGCCGGCAGTCACCGTCGCCGGAACCATCTCAATCTCCACGATGGAACGATGGATCGATCTTGTCGGAGGGAAACCCTAATTTTAAGAATGAACGAATGGTTTGGTTTGATTTGATTTGATTTGGTATTTCTTCTTCTTCTGATTCTGATTCTGACGCGCGCTCTCTTTCTCCCCCTTTCAGTTCTCTGTGACGATTACGAGAATGAATGAATGAATGAATGAATTACGAAATAAACAAACAACTATCATCTACGTATCTATTTCTTATTATTATTATACGTTGTTATTATTATTATATACGTTAACTATTATACTTAATTAATAATCTCTCCGCGGCGCGTTTACCGGAACATTAAATCAAATGTCGGAATCGGTCAACATGAACTTGGAGTTGGAGTTTTCTTCTCCAGTTAAAATAATAATGCTTATGGTTGCCTACGCGCGATTTTTAGTTTAGTTTTTCCTTGCGTTGCGGTTTGGTTTCCCATCTATAATTTATTATTTTATTTAGTTTGTTAACCGAATTTGGGTTGGGTTGGGTCAGCCTTTCTTCGGCCCATAATAAGAATAGATGGGCATGGGCCGTAAGTAACCCCTTCGGCTCTTTTCCCTCCTTTTCATTTTTATGGGCATTATTATTTGTCGTCCGCGAATTACTTAATCGTTTGCGTCAATTATCATTTTGTCATTCATTTTCTATTTAATACTTATTCTGTCATGTCTCTTACAAGAAAATTCATCTCTCAGTTTCTCACTATATCAGTATCAACACTAAGGGATGTCTAGCGAACCATCTAAATCCGGCGCGATAAGTTTAAAATAAATCGATCGGGGCGTCCGCAAAAAATGGCCCTCTATGAACCACAAAGAGATGGTCGGATGAATTGTTATCTGAGATGCAATCGCAGAAAGGAAATAGGTTCCCGGGATATAGATACCGTAGTACGAAAGAACATGAAAAGAAGGATTGCGGATGTCTTTTTTGATAAAGGTGGTCGAGCGATGGGAGCATGATGGATGGTTTGTAGTTACTGATAATTCAAATGGTCAGTACAACCACAGGCTTGTTGTTTATCCAGATGGTCACCGACAGATCAGTGGGTTTAGTCTTGAGACTAACAAAATTGTTCGTCATATGACTGAGCCACAAACGAAACCGCGTAACATCTTGTTGGCCGTAAAAGAGAAATCCCCGGAGGACAATCCGAATGAGAGACACATTTATAATTGTAGAGATTCCACGAGGAGGGTGAACTCTGAAGGCAGGAACCCCGTTCAGCAGTTTCTGCATCAGGCAGTGTAGTATCAGTACTTGCATCCCAAATACCAACACTCTTCCACTCGACGGTACCTGAGTAGGCACGATCAACGCACCCACCGTCACCTCCTGACTCATGTTCTAGGCAAGGACATAGGTTTCCATGAACATAGTTGGCACTTCACTAGGACTGGGAATTCAGTTCTAAGCACAAAAGGTCGACCGAAAAAGGCAACCCGGACGACCGCTCCCAATAGGATCGGTCAAACAAACGATTGCAACGGTCGAACTCTCTACTCATAACCTAAACCTCAAACGGTCGAACGAAGATAGAAACCGATCAGCCAAAACATGGTCAAAATCCAGACAAGTCAATGTCATATAATTCAACGGTCAAACTTCCTTATACTAACATACACGAATTATTTGACTCACTAGGTTAGGGTGGATTTCTTTAAATGTTTGAGTACATAAACCCTACGATTACACGCCCCCCGAGGGAAGACCGGGGTGCATCCCTACGACTCGATAACACCTAAAGCTGATATACTAGATATCCTAATGCATCATGTTCAAGACAATTTTGGGGAGCTTTCTTTTTACTTTTCCTCATAACGGTTTTGCACATACTAAACACACGCAAAACCCACACAACATTTTCTTTCGCAAACACATGAAGATTTTGAAAGAAATGTGAAAATTTAAAGCACAATGCAAGCAAAAGAAGACATGTCACCCAAGGATCATGGTAAGCAAATATATCGATGTTAAATGCAACACACTAACATGACCCTAACAATACAATCAAAAGAAAACAAAAAAAGGAAAGACTCGACTATGTAGACACATAAAACACCCCCCCACACACACACACTTACTTCATGCATTGTCCTCAATGAATGTGAGTGTGATACTACATGGATTTATGCATGAAAAAGAAAAGATCTCACCAACGTGAAGCACAAAGGAAAGTTTATGGTTATGTTGATGGACACAACCAAAATTCCCCTCAAAATCTATGAAATACTAAAGAAGAGATACAAATACGTGAAAGAAATGAGGCCCACAACAATCAATGCTCACTCATGGAGTCTTTTATTGTATTTTTCTTTGTCTTTTTTTTGAAATATAACTATGTACAAAAATAAGTTCTCATCTTCATTTGTCAAAGGACATCAAATGGGAACCTCAAAAGTAGGTCAACGCACTTGGAATGGGAACATTACACCACGCAAGGGAAATCGAAAGCAAAATAAAATTTCAGGAAAAGAAACCGCTAAGAGGTGGAGTGTGTGCACATATGAAGTGAAATAAGTGATAAATGACGCATGTAGGCATGTGTGTGTTGTTGGCTTTTTGGCCTTAATATTATGTTTTGATGATTTAATCAACCGAATCTTAATTAGAGTAGCACACACTATGCATTGCATATATATTGTATTGTGCTAACCTCTACAGGTGATCAAGACTCAAGAAAGATGGAAATGAAGTCAAGACATGTAATTAAAGCTAAATCGAAGACATGTAATCTTGATTTCTGTTGAGTCTTAAGAACAAAGTGTAATTGAGCATACTTGAGCTAAAATCAACCTAATCACACACTAGGTTCCTTATAGAAGTCACACACGAAATTTCACATAATTTGGACTTCAATAGATCACCCAAACTTAGACCGGAAAACAACAAACCTGAACTGCAAAAGTCTGCCCACATTCGGTCGACCGCAACATGTCGTTCGGTCGACCGAATGATCAAATCTCTTGTTTGTGTTTTCACTGCCCTTATTCGGTCAACCGTGTTTTACCTTTCGGTCGACCGTCAGATCATATTTTCCCGACCGTTACTTTTGTCGTATATACCCAACGGTCGTATTCGTATTAAACCAAAAATACCCCAAATGTATTTCATATATCGGTCGACCGAGGACCACGATCGGTCGACCATTTGTCCATCTCTTGACAAACCCAAAGTGCATGTCCATAGTCGGTCGACCGCCAAACTTGTTTCGGTCGACCGTTCTCACATTTGTTTGTCACCCCCAAAGTGCCTGGTCTAAATCGGTCGAACGAACCCTTTCTTGTGTTCGACCGATGACTTGAGTTTTCTTAAGTCGTAGAGTTGGGCGGTCGACCGTTGCTTAACCGGTAGACCGTTGCTTAACCGGTCGACCGAATCTTGTGCATAACTGCCAAACGGTCGACCGTTCGTCCCGATTCGGTCGACCGATTACAGCCAGAATTGGGTCTTGTCTTTTCTGTTTTGTGTAATCACACTTCAACTCATACCCAATCAATCCCAACGGCTCTATTCTCTCTAATGCCTATATAAGGAGTTGTAAAACACATTTTAACACAACTCTCCCACTACAAACTTGTCCCAAACTTTAGAGAGAATCTCAAACACTCAAAGCTACAAACCTTCCACACTTAGTGATCATTTCTTCATCCTACTCAAGTGTGCTCAAAGTTTAGAGAGTGTTGTTCCACTCAAGGTTACAATTGTTGTAAAAGGAAGCAAGGACTTCAGTGAAAGCCCGAAGTGTCCCTCTCGGATTGTGAGAGGAAGATTCCAAGCTCGACGAGGGTTGTTCGCGAGTTTGACGGTTGTAAAGGCGTTTTCACCCGGCCCAGAACGGGGAGTGGTTAGTGAAGTTGTAGGCGGAGCTCGGTGATCCGAGCGGAGCTTGTAAGAGAGGATTAGGACCCCGGTGGGGTGCCGAACCTCTATAAAAACACCGAGTCGATTTGTGGTTTGCATATTCCTACACTTGCTTGTTTTAGTTTAAATTCTGCTGCATTTCTTTGATTGCTTAAACAAGTAGGTAATTAGGAGGTTAGCCTTAATTGTGGACCCATAAACCCACACGATCCAACATGTGTGTCATGTGTGTGTCTTCATGCATAGGAAGTGTCTAAAGATGTGGCAGAACATATCAATCCATTCACACAATGTATCGGCAATTACTATTTGATTAGCAAAAGACTAGGTTCAGCATGAGAGGTGTCTAAATGTTATGGCAAGACTCATCAAAACGAGGAACTCGTGTGAAGAACAAAGCTATGCATGGAAAGTGTCTAAATGTTATGGCAAAACTCATCAAAGAAAAGTTTCTTCAATCAATCAAGCAAGCAAACACAAATACAAACACATAACTAACATGTAGCATATTCAACATGAAATTTCAGTGAATAAGCATGATAAAACTATGCATGAGAAGTGTCTAAATCTTATGGCAAAATCCATCAAAAATCCCCCAACATGTAGATGATTAAAATACCCCCGATAAACATACAAACATGCAAGTCTACATAAACAAAAATTCATCAAACATAGAAACTTCACAACATATATGTACATTATCTCCACCCGCCAAAGAGGATGAAACTACTCACTACTCATTTAGAAAAGAAAAGAAAACGAAATTTAACTAAGCATGCAAGAATTAAAAGTGAATTTTGTAGGATTTTGTGTCCCTATGTATGTATATATGTTAAAAAAATAATACAACATACAAGATCGTTTTTTCATATTTTCAACAACTTCTATGTTGATTATTTTGTGTTTATTCTAATATCATGCAACCCTACATTTATTAAAATAAACCACAAAGGTAGAATCATACCTAAAGGTTCTCTAAAACCTTTTTGAAGATCCGGAGTCACGTTGCCCATTGCGTCGTCCACGGATTTGCCTCCGAGTGCTCACCAAACTCTAAACAAGATTAGAGATAAATGAGCTAGTCAATCAAACTCTAATAAGGCTTAGAATCTAGCTAATAACCCCTCTTTAATCTCCTGGGATTTCTATCTCTTAAACTCAAAAATACAAAGAGAATTTTGTGGTGATTAGATGAGAGATTAATGAGAGAAATAATATTTGCATTAGTATTAAACAAGTAGGAGGAGGTGCCCTTTTATAGGCTACCAAAACATCCTTATCAAGAGTTATTCTTTAGCCATGATTCCTTGTTTATTCTCTCCTGAAATTAATCTCTAATTTCCACATAAGCACCCTTAAAAACGTTTTAATTAAATCTGGAATTAATCCACCCATGATTTAATTAATCTCTTAATAATTCAGGCAAAAAACGCATTGTTCAGTTGACCGAGAATTGTTCTCGGTTAACCAAATCATTCGGTTATAACATGTGTTCGGTGGACCGTGAGCTAGACGGTCGACCAAATTTACATGAGAAAAAATTCTCTGGAAAAAGTCGGACGATCCGCGTCTTGCTCGGTCGACCGTTGACACACCAAAATTTCTCCTGACGAACATTCATCGGACGACCGTGTCACCTTCGGTCTACCGAAAATATCCCAAGATATTTTCTCTCGGTTGACCATTCAGGCTCGGACCAAACCCAATTGTCCAGACATTCCAGACAATTTCGGTCAACCAATTGTGTTTACCCATTCCTCATTCGGTTGACCGTTCCGAAGATACCCCGGTCGACCGAACCCTAAACGGTTCACCGTGTTTGACCCCCGATTTTGCTTTTGTCAAATTTTGAATTTATTTCCAACAAAATTTGATTTTGGGGGTTTTTAGCAAATTCACATCTTATATAATATATTATCATATGTAATATTAAATTATTACACCCCATAATATATATACCTCATATGAATTTATTATGATTCTAATTATGTCAATTCTCTTGACATATTAATTTTATTTATTCACCACATGTGTCCTATTTTCACATGAAACCCGACACATCATATGAACTTAAAATCAAGCCTCTTGTTTCCCAATTTTGTGGTGTGACCTATAGGAGGATCTAAGCAGAGATGTTAAACACTTAATATCTCAAACTATAAGCGGTATCTAGCTACACATTATAGTTACCCAATTAGCATAGATGTCTTTGTTCCACCCGAACCAAAACACGATCCATTTAGTGATGTAAGTGCACCACTTGTGTCCGTCTCTTGCCTCATGATAATTGTTTGACTAGTTATCTTTTCCAGCACAAGTCATGCTCAACCAACTATTTTATCTTTATCACTACACTCATTGATAGTTTTTGACAATAACCAAATTAAGCACTTCTTGAGTGAAAAGATATAAGTCTCATATCTTAGGATCCAAGACACAGTACAACATTAATGACACGAAACACAATTCCATAATATTTTACTAGTTAGGTTTATTCAATATATAAAACTAATCTTTTCCTCTTTTATATAGGCGTGTCGTCAATTATTTGTAGAGCTACAACAGTCGATGACCAACACGACAATCTTATCTCGGTGATTAATGTTCCATGTTAATTACTATGATTGTGAATAACTTTTGATTTATGTAAACCATAATCTTTTAGAGCTCTACGGTTAAGGACCAAGCGACGAATATCATAATCAATGAACAAAATATTTGCACATCCAATTCATAATAATTGACATATAAAAGTAAAACTTTTAAAACACATTCCTTTCAAATATAACATTAAAACAAACTAAGAAAAATTATTTTATTTACATGACTCACATTACAAGTAGCATTCTTTTTCACTTGAGTTTTGCTCTAAGGCGTACTCCAAGTAGAGAGAATGTCACCAAGCAATGTGTAATTACAAAGGAGGAAGTAAAGTTCTATTTATAGCCATGAAAAAAGGTAACCGGGGACAGTCCCCCGGTATTGTGACTAAACACATACTTTAAATAGACATAAAACAACATAATCCACGACCCGACTAAACCATGAATTGTTTGGACCAATTTGGACCGCCAATTGGCGGTCTGGAATGGTTGGAACGAGTTTGGATTTCGGTGGCTCGTTTCGGGCTTGATTTCTTGATGTTTGATGAACCTGATTTGGTTGTTGATGTTTGAGCCCAGATCTAATTGTCAAAATACTCCTCATGATGATGTGGAGCTTCTTGATTTGCTCCTTTTGGTTTATATTCGGGTCATTCTCTCTTGCATCTCAGTTCATAAGTCTTGCAATTCAGTCTTTTTTCTTTCTTTGAAGTCATTTTTGAGTCTCTTCTTCCTAAACATGTTTATCACTGAAACTTAAACAAAAAACTCATTACGTAGCATTGCTTAGGCAAAAAATAAAGGATATAAGACACTAATATATGCATGATATGATGTCAATCAGTAACTACTCATTATCTAGATGATTCATGGTGTTTAAATAAAAATATCATGAATTTAGAGAATATTGTGTATAAAATCATGTTAAACCTAGTAAGTGTAAATTAGATGTCCCACATAGATGGAATTCTACATATGAAATGTTAAAATGTTGCTATCCTTATAATCTTGCAATTACAATATTTTATAATGAAAAACAAAATGAGTACATGTTAAACCCCATAGATTGAGATAACTGTAAAATTATATTAGATTATTTAAAATCTTTTTTCACATTCACTAATAGATTAAATGGACAATATTACCCCACCTCTAACATATTTATCTATGAATTACTTCCAATTACTAGAGTATTACGAAATATAAGTCAATTGGTAGTTTCGTTGAAATTTTAAATGTAATGTAGGCTAAATTATCTTAGTAATTTAAGTCAATTGGTAGTATCTTAGAAATTTTAAAATTAGTAATTTACAGGTTTTATTGTGAGAATTTTTTGAAATAATGAATTATGAAAATTTCCAAAAATATGTAAATCAAATAGATTCAAATATTGCTAGTTCATAATCACAACCACCTGCAATGGAACCAAATGATGACGACTCCCAATGAAATTAGTTAAGTCAAAAAAAATTAAAACTACTGCAAAATGAAACACACAATGAATTAAATGGATATTTCAACAATGAAATATACTTAACTACTGATGAGTTAAAAGTTTTTAATGTTTTAGACCGGTGGAAAAAAGAACTCAGGTAGGTTTCCACTAATCTCCTTAATGACGAGACTTATTATGTCCTCTGACGTCAGAGTCTAAATTTAGTGTAGGTAAAAGTGTTTCGACTAACAAGAGATAAACATTTCCGACAAGTCAATCAAGATGAGTGTATGCCTGAAAGATTGGATGAACGCTGCAGACAGAATGCAAAACATGCGTCTTAACGACAACAACGACGATGAAGGTTGAAGACGAATTAGTCAAATCATTCTGTTTAAATAGTATTTTTTTTCCTAATACCCCGTATGTTTTTTCATTACTCCTTAGGTTTAGTTAGCCTCCAGGCTTTTTTTTTATATGTAATCAATTATGTATTTATATTGTATCTCGATTTTAATCAACAAGTATTAATAAATAAATTAGTTATTTTGGGAAAAAAAACAATTTATGTTTGTACTTGTTAATTCAATTGTGATTGTACACTTCAAATAATAAAAAGACGACCAAAAAAATCGAAACCTGACCCAACCCGTCGCCCCCGATTCAGCCCGACCCAGACCATCGTGTCGTGTCGGGCACGAGTCCCAAGTATATCTGAAAGTATTATAGAATGCTTAAACTATAATCGGAAAATACTTAAAATATATGACTGGTATACTCAAACCAAAAACCATAAGTGAAGATGACAATATAGAGATTGCGGCTGAAAATACCCAACCAACAACACGAAAACACCTAAATTGCACCTAAGCATTTCCGGACTGGAAACACATCTAATGACCAAATTAAATAAAGCATTGTTTCAACCAATGTTTTGGAAACTGAATCGGGCATCGAGCCAGAAAACCTCTTGTTTCAATTAAATATGATATGACCATTGATTCAAATAAGCTCACACGCCGATGAAGTCGTCATGACATCATCAAACCGGAACCGATCTTCGAACCGACCTATTAATCTTTAAAATATGGTTGAACAATGGTTCAATCGTGTTAAACCAGATAAAATCAGGTATTAACAAGTTTTTCGGATAAACATATATGCTTGAAACATATAAATAAAAGGAAAATGATAGATAAACGCTGCGCGTCACAGACGCGCTATACGTGGACATTCATGTCAACCCTTACGTGGTCAAAGCAAGGATGTTTTTCTTTTTTTGTTTTTTCTTCCTGATGTCCACTCAAATCACATTAAATGTGTTTCAACTCAGCACGTTCTCTCTCCACGCAAATACAAATATGATGACACTATTTCTTTCTTCTTCATTCTTTCTCTCCGGAATAAATCATCATTTCCAGCAAGATATTATTTCGAAAAAGCGTCTGATGCCGACTCTCAGGGTTCTTCACAACGTAAGCAATGTGAATGAGACGGTCGATGACACTATTTCTTTCTTCTTCATTCTTTTTCGTGTAACAGTGCAGCAAAGATGTTGTGGTGCCCTGTTGGAGTGTCCGTAACAGAAAAAGAATGAAGAATAAAGAAATAGTGTCATCGACCGTCCCATTAACGCTGCTTACGTTGTGAAGAACCCTGGGAGTCGGCATCAGACGCTTCTTCGAACTAATATCTTGCTCGAAATGATGATTTATTCTGGAGAGAGGTACAACGCTCTGTGGTGAAGACTTACGTCTGTTCGGTTTATGTTGTACCTCTCTCCGTAATAAATCATCATTTCGAGCAAGATATTACGTCGAAGAAGCGTCTGATGCTGACTCACAGGGTTCTTCACAACGTAACCAGCGTGAATGGGTCGGTTACATCGTTGCTTCACGAAGTCGCACCAACAAGAGAAGAGAAAGTTCAAGATGAAGGTTACATCGTTGCTTCACGAAGTCGCACCAAAACCCGGGGATCCTGATTTCTCTGATTGGGACATGAATATGTTGTGTGTCTGTTCGGTTTAAGTTGTGTGTCTGTTCGGTTTAAGTTGTGTGTCTGTTCGGAATATGTTGTGAGTCTGTTCGGAATAAGTTGTGGGTTTGTTCGGAATAAGTTGTGTGTCTGTTCGATTTAAGTTGTATGTCTGTTCGGTTTAAGTTGTGTGTCTGTTCGGAATATGTTGTGTGTCTGTTCAGTTTAAGTTGTATGTATGTTCGGTTTAAGTTGTGTGTCTGTTCGGAATATGTTGTGTGTCTGTTCGGTTTAAGTTGTATGTCTGTTCGGTTTAAGTTGTATGTCTGTTCGGTTTAAGTTGTAAGTTGTGTCTCTGTTCGGTTTAAGTTGTGTGTATGTTCGGAATATGTTGTGTGTATGTTCGGAATATGTTGTGGGTCTGTTCGGAATAAGTTGTGTGTCTGTTCGGATTAAGTTGTCTGTCTGTTCGGAATATGTTGTGTATATATTCGGAATATGTTGTGGGTCTGTTCGGAATAAGTTGTGTCTGTTCGGATTAAGTTGTCTGTCTGTTCGGAATATGTTGTGCGTCTGTTCGGAATAAGTTGTGTGTCTGTTCGGAATAAGGTGTGTGTTTGTTCGGATTAAGTTTTGTGTATGTTCGGTTTAAGTTGTGTCTGTTCGGAATATGTTGTTTGTCTGTTCGGAATATGTTGTGGGTCTGTTCGGAATATGTTGTTTGTTTGTTCGGATTAAGTTGTGTTTCTGTTCGGAATAAGAAGAAAGTTTGGTGTCCGGAATAAGTGTATTTTCTGTCCGGAATAAGTGTATTTTTGTCCGGAATAAGTGTATTTTCTGTCCGCAATAAAATAAGTGTATTTTCTTTCCGGAATAAGTGTATTTTTGTCCGGAATAAGTGTATTTTATGTTCGGAATAAGTGTATTTTCTGTCCGGAATAAGTAAGAATTTCAACATAAACTGGACAATCATTCTACATAAACAGGACAAACTTTCTACATAATCACGACAAACTTTCAGTTTCATTTCTGGACAAAACTTAATAATAAAAAATATTATGATAAGTGTAGGATCTACACGAATAAAGTGTCTGCAGACTGTCTTATCTGTGTATTGGGAAAGGAATCGTTGAAGTTAAAGAACCGGCATTTTTTAAAAAGACAAAAACGCGCGAAGAGAAATTTCGCTGACTGGACGCTGACTCAAAGAAAATACCTGAGCTGTACAGATCCACGTAAGGCATGTCCGTGACACGTGCGTCCGTATGTAACGACCCATAAATAAAAAGTGAAGACAATAACACTTCTCTTACCAAAAGTTAATTTCAAGGATTAATTCATATTAATGGCAACTACGCGCATAATAAAATGACGTAATGACTTTGATTTGTAATAAGAAATAAATATTTGCAAAGATGTTATTCAATGAATTTGTTTATAGACAAATGTGTTTTTTTTTTTGCAAAGTAGTTGCATTGTTTTGTTTGTTAATATACTTAGGTTCGAACATATATCACTAATGTTATTTTTTAGAATTAACTTTTAAAAACCGTCTAGCTTGATTCAATGGTCTGGTCCAACCGGTATTTTAATGGTTTGACCCTGCTTAATTTGGTTCAACATATGGACTGTTTTTAGCAGGTTGAACCGCTTCTACCATTGTTTCACAGAATGACTTAGGGGTGAGCAAAATTCGGTTCGATCTGGGTGTCCGGACCGAACTTTTTCGGTCCGGTCTTTGGTCCGGGAGACCACGGGAATTCGGTCTTCGATCCGGTCAAATACCAAAAATTTAAGGGTTAAATTTGGGTTTTGGACCGAACCGAATTTATTCGGTCCGGTCTTCCAAAAAGTTTGGTCTTCGCTCCGGTCCGGTTCGGTCCGGTCCCGACCCGAAGCTCACCCCTAGTCTGACTCTGACTAGTCGAACCAACCGGTTATTTTGTTGGGTTATTTGCTTAGGTGCCACCAAGAAACAACTAAATTGGCTTTATGCCACCTCGTTCTGACTATTTGGCATAATGTCATAGAAAAATCAAACTATTTATCTTAATGTCATAAGAAAATAAAACATTTACCTTTATGTCATTCCGTCGGTAAACCGTTAACTTTTATGTTAACGTCCGTTAAGTATATTAATATTTAATGAAAATTTTGCAGATTCACCCTGAATAAACCAAAAATTCATAAAAATCATTATATGTGTTGTAAAAATTATAAAAAATTATTCAAAAATTTATCTATACACTATCTCGTCTCTATCTTTCAACTTTCATTTCTTCGTTTCTCTTACTAAACTTAATGACTCGATTACTAAACTAATGAAATTCGATAAAAAAAATTCTAACAATTATTTATTTTTATTTATCTTATTTCAGATTCATAGTTTTTAATATTTTAGTACAAGATTCTGATAATTGATAAAAGATTTTTTATACAAAAAAATAATATTTTTGGAAAAACACATTTTATATAAAAATAATTTTTATTAGACAAATGAATTTTTTAATAAAAAATAATTATTTATTTTGTATTTTTAAAATTAAAAAACTATCGAATTTCATTAGTTTAGTAATCGAGTCATTAAGCCTTCGAGATGTGTGTAAAGCTTTCGAGATGAAGTGATCGTTGTGATTCTTCAAAGGTTTCTTCAAGCCTTTTAAGTATGTAAAGCTTTGCTTTTATACTCACCTAAGGTTGTGTGAGTGTTTGAGTAGTCGACGGTAGGCCGAAAGGCTCGTCGGACGTTTTCTGTTCAGCAGAGTTCTACTGCGTAACAGTCGACCGGTGCATGTTGCGGTCAACCGGTGCTAGTGTAATTGTTGGAGTTCTGCTCTCCACCGGTCAAACGATGCCTTGGGCGGTTGACCGGTTGTTTGTTTTGGGCAAACTCTGTTGGATTCGGTTGACCGGGACTCCTTTGGCGTTCGATCGAATGCACTGTGGTAAGTCGGTTGGGGACGAAGACCATCAAAACAGTCAACCGTCCTTTTGATTTGTTCGACTGATTGTACCTGTAGCTGAGTCGGTTGGGGGGTAGACTTCAAACGGTTGACCGCCCTATGAACTTGTTCGACCGATAATTAAGTCAACTTAAAGTTTGCTCGACCAGTGAATGTCTTGTTCGACCGGTTGTGAAAATGCGAGGAAGCGTGGAGTCCCTGTTATTTTCGGTCGACCGGGTCCACTTTGCCATTTGACCGTTGGGACGTTTATTATTATTTATGTTGGGGCATAGACCTTCTAAACGGTCGACCGCCTGTGACCTTTGTTCGACCATTGGGTCGTTTTGTTAGTTATTTTTTATTGTGGTTTGACCAGTCGTGGAGACGGTGGAACTCTTGTGTGTTCTTGGAGGGAACCGATCGACCGACATGTGTGTTTGGTCGACCGTTTCTGCCAAGTTCTGTGTTTGTGATGTTCATTTGATCGATTGAAGGGTGATTGGTTTTCCGGTCCCTTTGAGGGCAACAGTACGAACTGGTTGGCCCGATAGCGAGGTGTTGTGGCTCTTCTGAGCATGTGTGTTTGTTGAAACCGTGGTTCCAGTATATGATGCAAAATCATGACTCTGGTAACATTGAGGCAAGATCGTGACTCCGGTATAAGATGCAGAACTATAGCTCCGGTAACATTGATGCAAATTGTGACTCCAGTAATAGAGGCAATGTGTTGGTTTACATATGTTATGCATGTGCCATATTTCATTCTGTTACGTTGTTCACATACGGGTTAGGAGATTGGCATACGGGGTTTCCTTTTGGAAACTCAGACATTATTGTATGTTTGTGTTTCGGGGCATGACAGACAGTAGGGGTGGTGACTGCGGAGGAGAGCTCTAGGGACCATATCCTGCTTTCTCCCTTTTCAGAGGTTGTTATGATTATAATTATATATTTTATCTTTTAATCTTTTGATGTAATCATTTTTTGTAAAACTCATATCAATATATATTCGAGATATATGATGGTGCACATTGTGTTGTGTTCGTAATGTCTTTATCGATTGATTCACTTGATTTTCTCTTCTATTTTTTTTTTTTTGATTTTTTTGCTATTTTGAGTACGTTACAATAACCCATCTCTTCCCGTGCTCTGAAATCATCTACTTGTCTTTTGGAAATTTAACTTTTACCGGTCATAACTCATCATTTCCTAATTGTGTTTTTCGTTTGTACCAGATAAGTGCAAGGGAAAAAGTGAAAAACAATATGAGACCAAGAAAGGAGGTTGCATTGTGAAAAGGATAGAAATCGTACTAAAAAATCTTCGACAAACATCAAACCAACCGTGAGTACGTAGTGGCATGTCACCACCTTGACTTCGCCGTCTATCCAACCATAGACCGACCCCAATCACGACCCACTCCAACATCGAGGACTTATTTTATGGAAAATGTTTAGTGGATGCGCGCGTCCGGGACGCGCGCTGATGTGGCCAGTCCACTCAGCAGACGCTGCTTTGTTGGCGCGAAGGGATATGAAATGTTTTTGGTTTTTTTATTCCTCTATTTTCGTACCTTCATCATTTCCACCATCCTTCCCTCCATCCCTCATTAATGCGACTCAAATCACTCTCTTCCTTCATCATTTTGGCGCTCGGCGCTCCTACACGCCACAGAAGACTTGTTATCAATCTCAAGATGCCTCTTCCTTTTCCTTCCCTTCTCTTCTGTGTTCATTCCTCTGTACTCAAATGGAAATTGTTCCCGTGCCTTCCCTAGTGGAGCAGCCATCAAACGTTCCCCATGAGGGGATGTTTTTCCCCTCTTTCGAAGAAGCCAAAGCATTTTACGTGGCATATGCCGATTATTGTGGTTTTGGCGTTAAGACAAGACAATCTCATTACGATCGTGGTGTTGTTATACGGGCCACGCTGACTTGCTCCAAGGAGGGCACCGCACCAACGGACCAAGGGCAAGGAAAATTGAAGCCTAGGTTATCCAGCAGAGTACAATGCACTGCTCGGATAAGGGTATCCGGAAACACAGCAAGGGGTTACAACGTTAACTTTGTGGATCTTAACCATAACCATCCCATGCTTGACCCGGAGCAAATGCGATTTCTCAGGCAAAAACGAACCGTCCCTGAGGCCGTCGTAGCACGGATATCGATTAATGATGAAGCTGGGATATCGGCTGCTAAGACCATGCAATCTCTTGTGGTCGAGGCTGGAGGTTATGACAAATTGACTTTCAACGAAAGGGATTTAAGGTTTGTGTTCTTTCCGTCTAACATAATTGAAGTTGAACATTTTGCGCCTGGTCTTACTGGTTCCTGTTTGCAGGAATGTTGTAAACCAAGTCAGAAATTTGAAGATGGGACCTGGTGATGCACAAGCTCTTCAGGACTATTTCATTTGGATGCAGAAGATTGATTCCATGTTTTTTTATGTAATAGATATGGATGACGAAGGAAGACTACGCAACGTTTTTTGGGCTGACAGTCGTTCTAGAGCTGCATATTCATACTTTGGAGACGCAATATGTTTCGACACAACCTACATTACCAACAAATACGACATGCCATTCGCCCCATTTGTAGGAGTCAATCACTATTTCGAATCAGTTTTGCTCGGTTGCGCTTTGCTGTCCTATGAGACTACTCAAAATTACATATGGTTGTTCCAAACCTGGTTGTCGTGCATGAACGGTAAGTTTTTTTCCTTCTTCCCCCTTCATATCTTCCTCTTTTTTGTTTGTCTATTCGTAATAAAAAGTCTGTCTGTTCGGAATAAGAAGAGTGTATGTTCGGAATAAGAAGTCTGTCTGTTCGTATTAAGAAGTCTCTTTGTTCGGATTAAGTGTTGTGTTTGTTCGGAATAAGAAGTCGGATTGTTCGGATTAAGTGTTGTGTCTGTTCGGAATAACAAGTTTGACTGTTCGGATTAAGTGTTGTGTCTGTTCGGAATAAGTGGTCTGACTGTTCGGATTAAGTGTTGTGTCTGTTCGGAATAAGTTGTGAGTCTGTTCGGAATAAGTTGTGAGTCTGTTCGGAATAAGTGGTGGGTCTGTTCGGATTAAGTGTTGGGTCTGTTCTGATTAAGTGTTCGGTCTGTTCGGAATAAGTGGTGGTTCTGTTCGGATTAAGTGTTGTGTCTGTTCGGAATAAGAAGTCGGACTGTTCGGATTAAGTGTTGTGTCTGTTCGGAATAAGAAGTCTGACTGTTCGGATTAAGTGTTGTGTCTGTTCGGAATAAGTGGTCTGACTGTTCGGATTAAGTGTTGTGTCTGTTCGGAATGAGAAGTCTAGCTGTTCGGAATAAGTAGTCTGTCTGTTCGGATTAAGTGTTGTGTCTGTTCGGAATAAGTGGCCTGACTGTTCGGATTAAGTGTTGTGTCTGTTCGGAATAAGAAGACTGTCTGTTTGGATTAAGAAGTCTGACTGTTCGGAATAATGTCTCACTCCTTTCGAATTGGGTCCCTTATGCAGATATACCCCCCCCCAGCTATAATAACAGATCAATGTGGTGTCATTACTGCTGCTGTAAGGAATGTCTTCCCAGATTCAAGACATAGATTCTGTATATGGCACATAATGAACAAAGCTCCCGTGAAGTTGCCGACGCAGTATCGGGATCACATATTATTTGATCTGAAATTGATTGTATATGATTCCAAAACCCCAGCAGAATTTGATCGTAATTGGCAGGGTTTCCTTCTTGATTTTGACCTGCAGAACCACAGCTGGCTCAAATCCATTTATGCAATCCGAGAGTCGTGGATCCCTGCATTTGTTGGTGATTTTTTTCTCGTGGGAATGGCATCTACTCAGAGGAGCGAGAGTATGAACGCCTTCTTCGACAAGTATCTTACTTCGAAGACCACCCTTAAGCAGTTTGTTCAACAATACGAACTTGCGTTCCGCCACAAGTACGAGAAGGAAGCTCAATCAGAATTTGATTGTCTTCATAAAAAACCCCAGTTGGTTTCAATTTATCCATTCGAGAGTCAGTTGAGCGAGTTGTATACCGTAGGAGTCTTCAAAAAAGTGCAGTTACAAATTGGGAAGATGATATACTGCGATATAACGGAGGAGTTCAATACGAATGAAACATTCCAGTACAAGGTATCTGAACGTGTTTTGGCTGGTGAGCAGCTACTGTCGAAACGTTTCCTAGTACAAAACACATCCATGAACTTTACATGTGATTGCAGAATGTTTCAGCACGTTGGGCTTCTATGCTGCCACGTTTTTGTTGTACTTGCACGCTTGAATCCTAATGCATTGCTTCCAGACTCTTACATCCTTAATCGATGGCGGAAGGATATTCGAAGGAGCTATCGAGATAAGACGTACCCAGACGATGGTGTAATGGCGAAGGATGCGCTACGTCGTCACGACGACATCATGGGTCGTGCCGTTTGGATCGCACAGGAAGCCTTCATCTCCCACAAAAGGTATATTGAGGCCGTGAAGTGTATTGAAATGCTTAAGGCACGTATGCACACTACACAAAACTTGGTTCGACCTGATGAACCTGAGTCTTCGGGTACATCGGTCCTTAATCCGGAAAAGATCAGACGTATAGGAAGACCGCCGACTAGACGTCGAGTGTCTTTAGCTGAGAAGATAATTAAAAAGAGCCATAAAAAACACGCCCAACAAGAGAAGGGAAAGTGGAAGATGAAGGTTACTTCGCCGCTTCACGAAGTAGCACCAAAACCCGCGGATCCTGATTTCTCCGATTGGGACATGAGTTTGTATTACGAGGAATTTCCTCCTTAATTTACATTTTTTTGTTTTTTCCCGTTCTTGTAAAACCAAGAAACTTGTAATTGTTGATCTGTTTTGATCTGTAAATGGTTGTTATACAAGTTCAGTTCAGATTTACTTGTGTCTGATCGAAATAAGTTTTTCCTGTTCGGAATATGTTGTGGGTGTGTTGGGAATAAGTTGTGTGTGTTCGGATTAAGTGGTGTGTCTGTTCGGAATAAGTTGTGAGTCTGTTCGGAATAAGTGGTGGTTCTGTTCCGATTAAGTTGTGAGTCTGTTCGGATTAAGTGTTGGGTCTGTTCTGATTAAGTGTTCGGTCTGTTCGGAATAAGTGGTGGTTCTGTTCGGATTAAGTTGTGAGTCTGTTCGGATTAAGTGTTCGGTCTGTTCGGAATAAGTGGTGGTTCTGTTCCGATTAAGTTGTGAGTCTGTTCGGATTAAGTGTTGGGTCTGTTCGGATTAAGAAGACTGTGTTCGGAATAAGTTGTGAGCCTGTTCGGATTAAATGTTGCGTTTGTTCGGATTAAGTTGTGAGTCTGTTCGGATTAAGTGTTGCGTCTGTTCGGATTAAGTGTTGGGTCTGTTCGGAATAAGTGGTGGGTCTGTTCGGAATAAGAAGACTGTGTTCGGAATAAGTTGTGAGCCTGTTCGAATTAAATGTTGCGTTTGTTCGGATTAAGTTGTGAGTCTGTTCGGATTAAGTGTTGCGTCTGTTCGGATTAAGTGTTGGGTCTGTTCGGAATAAGTGGTGGGTCTGTTCGGAATAAGGAGACTGTCTGTTCGGAATAAAGTTAGCTTAAGAATGACATTGGTAATGTTTGTATTTTTACATGTAAATAGTTTGTGAACTGAATATGTAAACATTTTGTACATGTAAACCAAAAAATAAACAAAACTTAAAATATATTTGTCTGTTTAGACCTGCACACACGACCGACGATCCCTAAGTAACATGACCGCCAATTCACCCCTGATAGAGTGGATGGTATTAGGGTCCTTCTCCTTCGTA
Organism: Triglochin maritima; assembly: GCA_963682175.1. Taxonomy (NCBI): domain Eukaryota; kingdom Viridiplantae; phylum Streptophyta; class Magnoliopsida; order Alismatales; family Juncaginaceae; genus Triglochin; species Triglochin maritima. The sequence continues at coordinate 61,313,388 of OY821772.1, read as the reverse complement.
GGGTCAAGATTGAACATTAGGCACCTTATCCAGTATAAAACGAAGGCGCCGCAATCGTTGCTCCCCGGTGGTTGTTGTTGGCTCTCTTTCCTCAGGATTCTCAGGGGCCAGTCGACCTTGAGTAGATCCCTCCAGTATACAGCCGCATCCGCTGCTGCACATTCATGTAGGCCTACAGTCTGCTCTGGATCATCACCTTCGCCTAGCTCCCTAGAGAGACTGTTGAATGCCAAAATCTCTTTGGACGGGTCATAGACAACCACCAGAGTCCAATGACCTGAAGACCAGCATGGTTGTGCGATCACGGTCTGTGTTGGAGACGCACCTACGATTTTAGGGAGGATAAAATCATCAACTTCTCTGCCTTGCCCTCCAAGAATTCGCCCCGACTCGAATGTGGATATGCATATAACTTTTTCTGGGTGGCGTCTTTCTTCGAGCACCAATAGCATAGCGTCGATAGTTTCATCGCTAATATCCATCCTAGGCGTTATAAGCTCCTTCAGGTCGGAGCGTTTTAAACTGCACATATCGCCTCTCCAGATGACCTCCCTATTGTCCTTGTTGGGTTCGGTCAGGTTCAGTAGCATTTTGACCTCATCAACTGACAACGTGCCCAATGCAGGCATGTCAACATCCGGCCTTTTTTTCTTCAGGCTCCTTTGAGCCGCTCTATCTTTTCTTTTTTGCTCTTCTTCCTTCTTATTCTTCTTGGCCAGATGTTCGCCTTCCTTCAGCTGCTGCTCAACGGTGGTCGTCGAGCGTTTTCTTTTCGCGACCCAGTTTGTTATCTGGGCCTTGCTTTCTTCTTCCTTCTCCTTCTTCTTCTTCTTCTCTTCCCTCTTCTTCTCTTCCTCCTTCTCCACTATTTTCCTCTTTTCTCCCATCTTCCTCTCCTCCTCCCTCCTCTTCTCTTCCTCCCTCTCTATTCTCTTCCTCTCTTCTTTCTTCTCCTCTTCTTCCTTCTTCCTTTCCTCCTCCCTTTTTCTCTCACATTCCTCCTCCTCCCTCTTCCTCTTTTCTCGTTCCTCCTCCTCCTTCCTCTTCTTCTCCTCTTCTTCCTTTGTCCTTTCCTCCCTTTTTCTCTCACATTCCTCCTCCTCCCTCTTCCTCTTTTCTCGTTCCTCCTCCTCCTTCCTCTTCTTCTTTTCTCGTTCCTCCTCCTCCTTCATCTTCTTCTCTTCTTCTTCCTCCTCCCTCCTCTTTTCTTCTTCCTCCTCCTTCCTCTTTTTTTCTTCTTCTTCTTCATCCTCTTTCCTCTTCCTATTCTCTTCTTCCTCCGCCTCCCTCTTCTTCCTATTCTCCTCCTCTTGCTCTCGCTCGTTCTCCCCACCAGGTTTTCCAGTTGTCCCTGTCCCTCGAAGATATATAATATCTTTCCTGAGCCTCCCACACTCTTCCTGGGAAATCCTCAGTTCTTCCCTGAGGTCGTGTACCTGTTCTGTGGCCTTCTTAAGGGCAGCTTCGGCCCTCAGCCATTTTGTCTTCACCTCACTCAGCTTCAATTCTTGGAGCAGCGGGTCGCATGGAATGCTGCAGTCTGCCAGTTGGAGCCTTGGCAAACTGACGGTTGAAGTTGAGCTCTTTCGAACAGGAGTTCCAACATGACCAATAAGTTGCAGCTCCCTTTCACTCATTGATGGATCCCCCATCAGGTCGAACGTGCCGTCGTAAATCCGATGTAAGGTAATTCCACGTTCCTCCCATTTCCTCAGGGTTAATCGTTTCCCAAACAGCTCCGTCCATCTTTTCATCCGTGGGAAAACTCCAGTTCTGGGCTCCCCCAATTTAAATTTCTCACAAAGCCACACCTTCAAATGGAAAGGAAAAAAATGAGAACTACTATACCAACGTACCTTCATATTCGAAAGACAACTGAATCCGAACATACATTAAACGTAAACCGAACAGACACCCAACTTAATCCGAACAGACGGACTTCTTATTCCGAACAGACACACGTCTTATTCCGAACAGACACACCACTTAATCCGAACAGACCCACCCCTTAATGCGAACAGACTCACAATGTATTTCGAACAGACTCACAATGCATTCCGAACTGACTCACAATGTATTCCGAACAGACCCAACACTTAATCCGAACAACCCCACCACATATTCCGAACAGCCCCACCACTTAATCCGAACAGACCCACAACGTATTCCGAACAGACTCACAACGTATTCCGAACAGACCCACCACTTAATCCGAACAGACGCACCACCTCACCCGAACAGACGCACAACTTAATCCGAACAGACACACCACTTAATCCGAACAGACACCCAACTTAATCCGAACAGACGCACCACTTAATCCGAACAAACGCACCACTTAATCCGAACAGACACCCAACTTAATCCGAACAGACGCAACACTTATTCCGAACAGACACAACACTTAATCCGAACAGTCCGACTTCTTATTCCGAACAGACACAACACTTAATCCGAACAGAACCACCACTTATTCCGAACAGACTCACCACTTAATCCGAACAGACCCACCACTTAACCCGAACAGACCCACCACTTAATCCGAACAGACCCACCATTTAATCCGAACAGACCCACCACTTAATCCGAACAGACTCACAACGTATTCCGAACAGACACACATCGTATTCCGAAAAGAACAAAAACAAAAAAAGAGGAAGAGAGGAAGTGTGAAGCAGGAACAAAAACTTACGTGTAGTATGGCAACACAACCTTCGATGTTTCCCTGCCTCATTATGAAATTCCCTGCCTTTTTCCTCTCCTGCAGTTCTAAACTTGCTTTCTCGAGGCCTCCAACCAGGGTTTTGTGAACTGCACTTGCCCATGCGTAGCTGCTTAGGCGTTTGATGTTCCTCAGAGGGTGCATGAACCATTCCTTCGGTCGCAGCGTTCCATCATAGAACAAAAAATTGTTGAAGATGAAAGAAATCAGGAGACGAACGTACTCCTCCGTCTCGCCCATGGTAATGTTTGCCATCAGATGAACTAAAAGTTGGGTGTTGTCAAGGTTCACCCCGTCTCGCTTCAGGACGCGCAATGGTTCCATCACCACGGCCTTCCCATGCGTACGTAACCCCAAAATTAGGGTGATGTCTTCCGGTGTAAGGGGAACTACCCCTGATCCTATTCTCAGCCCCACCTCCTCCGTATCGTAGTGCTCAACGAACCAACCGACTATTTCGTTGTCCGTCGTAATGTTAGGAAGGTTTAGGAAGTGACCGAATGGGGTGCTACGGAAAGCCTCCTTCTCCACCTTATTCATCCGGTCAAACTGCTTTCGGATGGCCTTCCAGGAGCATCGTGATTCCCGGAAGTAGTACGTGGTTCCCTAAAACCAATAATTTAATAAACGGAAGTTCATCAAAAAACATAACGACCCAGGAAAAGAAAAAATTAGAGACCCACCGGTTCTGGGACGTGTTCGATATCGACGGCCGGAGTTGAAGAATCCATTATCGTTTACAAGGTGCGCTTCACAGGGAAAGAAAGTCGGGAAAGCTTCACAGGTGCGCTTCCTACGTTCACAGGTAAGAAAGAAAGAAAGCGAGAGTCTCCCTTTAGTTCTGGATATGTTATCTTCCTCGGTATCCGAACCGTCGTTCGTAGGGTGTCTGCCGCTGTCTAATCTGGAAACGAATCGTCATTCTTCGAAAACCGTCAAAAAAAATTTAAAACAATTTAAGGCGCGTTCGGAAGGAAAGCGTGACATGACAATCCGAGTAGACGCTGACTCCTCCACTTTTTGAAGCCACGTAGGGCGCGTCACGGACGCCCGCGTCCGTGTATAAGGACTCCATTAGAAAAAAAGGCATTGCAATAAGCAAATCAAAAAGGTAGTTATTTTACTGATGGCGTATGGGTACCGTATGTATGTGTAGAAATACAAATTCATTAGATAAGATGTGGATGTTTGTTCGTCCACTTCAAAAATGCCACGTATGATGCTTTGGATCATGCGTGGGTGACATACTTTCCGTAAAACTATAAGCAATTTATGAAATTTGGTGGACAAAGATTCAACATTATTGATTTTAGAATGCATGCATGTACCTAATTGGATAATTTGAGAATGTTTCCAACACATAATAAGAATAATAATAATTCAGATTGATGAACATGAGACAATTAAGACGATAAAAAAGAAGCAATCTAATAAATATATATAGATCTAAATTGAAGAAAAAATACACACGCGTAGTATAAATACATAAAATAAAGAAGATGGCACACCAGCATTAGCCATTTGCATTAGCGGGCGGGCACGAAATGAAGTGACCATCTTCTCCCCAAACATCGATCACAAGCCAACAACGACCTTATTAATTAAGTAGTCTAATTAAGAAATTGCATGCATCCATGCATATATATCAGGATATGGCAGACCGGCCGGCCGGCCGGTTCCCAAACACACACACATCTCATCTCATCTCACCCTTACAGAGGAGAGGAGAGGAGAGGATAGGATAGGATAGGAGATGAGAGAGATGGGCGGATGGATGAGTGATCTCATCTCATCTCATCAGACGACGTGGGAAGTGGAGCGGAAGGAACCGAGAGCTTTGACGGCCCCTGCCCTGAGGACGTACTGGTGGTATCCGGCGGCGATGGCGGCGCCGATGAATGGGCCCACCCAGAACATCCAGTGGTCGTCCCAGGTCTTGGGGTGGTTGTAGATGACGGCGGCACCGAAGCTCCTGGCGGGGTTGATTCCGGTGCCGGTGATGGGGATGGTGGCGAGGTGGACCATGAAGACGGCGAAGCCGATGGGAAGCGGGGCGAGCACGGGCACGTGGGAGTCACGGGCGTTCCTCTTGGGGTCGGTGGCTGAGAAGACGGTGTAGACGAGGACGAAGGTGCCAATGATCTCGGCTCCGAGGCCCGTGCCTGTGGAGTAGCCGTCGTTAAGAGAATTGGCCCCACCACCGTACCTGACGTAGTAGGCGGACTGGAAGGCCTTGACGAGTCCGACGCCGCAGATGGCTCCGAGGCACTGGGCGGCGATGTAGAGGACGGCACGGACGAGGGAGACCTTTCTAGCGAGGAAAAGGCCGAAGGTGACGGCGGGGTTGATGTGGCCACCGGAGATGCCGGCAGTGCAGTAGACGAGGATGAAGATCATGCCCCCAAAGGCCCATGCGATTCCCAGAATTCCCACACCCCCGCAAGCGTCGTCCACCGTATGACTGCTGTACCCTATCACCGTCGCCACAGTTATGTATAGGAAGAGAAGCGTGGCGATGAACTCCGCTATCACTGCCCTGTGGAAGGACCACAGAGTCAGCTCTTCCAACCCGAGGAACGGAGCCGGAGGAGGGTCTGTGTAGTCCTTACTCGCCGCCTCTTCCAACTTGCTCCCCATTCAGATATAACTTTTGTTTAATTGCTGAATGAAGTGCTAGCTTAGCTTATAGCTTGATTAGGCGGAGTTAAGGTGAGGTCTTCACTCTCTATTTATAGTCCTATTATTATTATACGTACATACATATAGTAAGAAGAAAGAAGAAAGAAGAAGATGGGTCCCGGTCATCGGGTTGGGCGGTGTGGTCTGTGATGGTGATCGAGTGCGTCCTTCCCTATTCTATAGCCATGCATATTTTGGGGGTGCTTTGCTTGCATGTGTGTTTCTGTGAATGGACATTAATTGTCAATACCTGTCATGTCATTTCATCATTATTACAAACAAGGGTATCTGCCAAATATCTTATTCTTTATTTCATCGATGGATCGATCTCCTATTCATTTGTTTCATCCATCCAAACCAAATTAAAAGGGTCCTTATACACGGACGTCGGCATCACGGACGCGCCTTACGTGGACATGTTGAGTCAGCGTCCAGTCAGCAAAATTTCTCTTCACGTGCTTTGGTCTTCTTAAAAACGCCGGTTCTTTAGGTTGAACGATTCTTTTCCCAATACACAGATAGTGCAGACCCTAGGACAGCGTGCAGACCCTAGGACAGCGTGCAGACCCTTTATTCGTGCAGAGTCCAGACTTATCATAATAAAATATTGTTTTTAACTTTTAGGTTGAATCAACTTAATCCAAACAGACACACAACATATTCCGAACAGACAGTCTTCTTATTCCGAACAGACGCACAACTTAATCCGAACAGACAAACTTCTTATTCCGAACAGACACACAACTTAATCTGAACAGACACACAACATATTCCAAACAGACACACAACATATTCCGAACAGACACACAACTTAATCCGAACAGACACACAACTTAATCCGAACAGACACACAACATATTCCGAACAGACAGACTACTTATTCCGAACAGACAGACTTCTTATTCCGAACAGAAAGACTTCTTATTCCGAACAGACAGACTTCTTATTCCGAACAGACACACAACATATTCCGAACAGACAAACAACATATTCCGAACAGACAGACTTCTTATTCCGAACAGACGCACAACTTAATCCGAACAGACACACAACATATTCCGAACAGACAGACTTCTTATTCCGAACAGACGCACAGCTTAATCCAAACAGACAGACTTCTTATTCCGAACAGAAAGACTTCTTATTCCGAACAGACAGACTTCTTATTCCGAACAGACACACAACATATTCCGAACAGACAGACTTCTTATTCCGAACAGACGCACAACTTAATCCGAACAGACACACAACATATTCCGAACAGATAGACTTCTTATTCCAAACTGACATACAACTGTTATACATGAAGAAAATGAAGAAGAATGTGATCATTCCTACATTTGTAAGGATGACTTTGGTCTTGTTTGTTGTATATGTGGAATTACACGCAAAAGCATAGAAAGTGTGTCTAGAAACGGAACAGAAAGTTTGTATTATTTATGTAGAAAGATTGTCTTGTTTACGTAGAAAACTTGTCTTGTTTATGTAAAAAGTTTGTCCAGTTTATGTAAAATGTTTGTCCAGATTATGTTGAAAATTTGTGCAGAAATGGAACAGAAAGTATTCCGAACATACACACCACTTAATCCGAACAGACAGACTTCTTATTCCGAACAGACACACAACATATTCCGAACAGACTAACTTCTTATTCCGAACAGACATACAACTGCTGTACATGAAGAAAATGAAGAAGAATGTGATCATTCCTACATTCTTAAGGATGACTTTGGTCTTGTTTGTTGTATATGTGGAATTATACGCAAAAGCATAGAACTTTCTGATTGAACTTTTAACAGTAGAACATCACGCCAAAATCCTCGGAAGCTTTGACACCATTGCATCTCGTTCCAGCACATTAACACTTGACCCAGAGGTAGCAAACAAACGGGTGTGATGTCTTTTCTTAACACAAAAACCACAAGAATCGGCATAAGCAACGTAAAATGTTTGGGCTTCTTCGAAAGAGGGGAAAAACATCCCCTCCTTAGGAACGTTTGTCGGCTGCTCCACTTGGAAAGACACATGAACGATTTCCATCAAAGCATAGAGGTAGGACCACAGAAGAGAAATGAAGAAAAATGAAGACGCATGTTGAGATTTATAACAAGTCTCCTGTGCTGTGTAGGAGAGCCAAAATGTTCATGGAAAATGAGTGATTTGAGACGCATTAATGAGGGATGGAGGGATGTAGACATTTGTACGAAACGAGGAATAAAATAAAAAATAAATTTTTTCTGTGAAGACTGTCAACTCAAACGCGTCTGCTAACTGGGCTGACAACATAAACGCGCGTCCCGAACGCTAGCGTCCACTGATCGTTTTCCAAATTAAAACATTAATGCCGCCCAGCGCCGGCCTTTGCTCCCACCACCTCTCGCACCCCCAAAATATTACTACAATTGGATGGTATTTCTACTTTTAAATCATATCGCACCTACAATTGGATAACATTGAATACCATTAATTTCCTCAATCATATTTCAACACTATTATATATGATTTTGTTTATTTTGGCCGACCGCAATAGTTCTACGTCAGGTTGCCATAATCATGTCCAAATACAATATTTAATACTCTCTTTTAATACTAAGTCATATTTAAACCACGAATACTAAACTAATAGCTAAGACGCACGAATAAAATAGTAAAGTGGACCATGAATGTCACTGTTGGAATTAAAGCATGCGATTATAAGACTGTCCTCACCTAACCTTGTTGAATATAAATTTGTTCAAAAAAAAAAAAAAGTGTCGGGTGAGTGGAATGTTGATATGATAAGTTGGAAATTATAAGAAAGCGGATGAATGGTAGTGGTTGCTCTGGCGGTGCTGCTGCATGTATGCTAAGTGCCAACCGGCCGCCGCTAACCCACTCTCCACCACAAAATCACTTGAACCACCCACTTTTCCTTTAATTTCGTACGTACCCATTTGTTAATTCTCTATGTTCATTACCAATAGTTTTATATATGCTTACATGTGCATGCACGAATGATCCCCAGCTTCTTCATCATTTATTTTTTCCCTTGACTTCACATTGCATGATTCCTTGAAAATTCAGGCTACATTTTACCTACATATTATACGTGCATGCTTGCAAAAAACTCATCATTTTAACTTATATATGTATCCATTAAATTTCAAACAACTGATCAAGTCAGGTGATTTCAGTTATTCATTAGGGAGCTATTTATTTCTTCAAATTTTCACCTAAGTTCTTTTTCGTAGTACGTATCATAAGTTTATCTGTTTATGTGAGGGTGGATCAAATGATTTGTAGTTATCAAAAATGAAATAATGTTTGGTCTAAGGAAGTTGTGTGGTTTGATTTTTTGCGTTTTTTTGTTGAAGTGGATTACATTTTCTTTTTTTATTATTTCCATTCTATGTTCCTATATCTTGTGCTCCTGGTGTGGTACATAATCTGATTGATTTATGGCCACAACGTTTTTTGGGAGAGAAAATGAAAACGAATAGCATGTTGTGACATGAAGAACAAATTAAAATAGTATAATTGACAACGTCGCCCTCCAATCCAAAAGATCCAATTAATGCCACGTGTAGATCACATTTTCAGCTCTTTCTAGTGGTCTCTTGAGAGTTGAGAGTAAACATCAAAAATATTCCGACATCATCAGCGACAACTTCACGTCCATGTATCAAATATCTCCATATTTTCTTTCGATGTAACACACCGTGCACCGGCTTACTTACAACTGCTTCACGTGATTTTTCGCTCCTAATACTCCAACTTCTTAATCATTACGTTTTGAATGTTGATTACCTATGTTAATTTTTTCCTTTTTTTAATTTCTACAAAGGATAAATATGTAACTAATAGAACAAGATTTCGTTGCAATTAAAATTTTGACAAATATAGCAACAGTAGCCATAACAATGAAAATATAGGGTGTGTTTGGATGTCCAGAATCTGAACTGGTTTTTCGGAAATATGATGTCCAGAATCGTTGCAAGTAAAAGACGAAGTAAACCGTTTTTTCCTTAATGGAAAATCAAATATAAATCTGAGAATCCTTACAACTTTATTCAATTGTTTTCATGAAGTGTAATGTGGATTCTTCTTTAATGGAATGTTTGCATTGTGGTTAGTCAGAACTAACGAGGAATTTTTATTCACAATACTTTGTTTAAGGGTCAATTATCAGTTATTCAGTTACCTAAAAAAGTTGTATGTATAAATCCTTTTGTTAACCTTTGGGTGTACCTCTAACATCATCTTCGTATTGATGTTGGTGTTTGCAGAAGCGGTAAAATCCCCAAACTACTCCACCTTCGAAGATGTTGAATGTGCCAACTGCAGAATGGTGACTGTGGCAGAGACTACCCTACCCCCAGTGAGACCTGTATCCCAACTGAGGAATCACATCAGGATTTGTATGCCAATGAACGTGGACGTGATGGACACATATGTCTGAAGCTGCAAAATCGTCCCTTAATACCTTTCTTTATTTATTGTCTCATATAAGTATAGTAGGAATTGAAAGTATATGACTGACAAACTATTTCAGTTCCAATTTTGGGTGTAGTTAGATATAATTTTGTCATATTTAACTTGATTAAGCAATGCATGTTGGGTTAAATTGCTACTGAGCCGAATTCTTATTTCATTTTTTAATCCTTTGTTATTTGATGTTTTAATTCTTAATTTTTGGTGTCCACTGTCGATACGTCACATATGTAACATCCTCAACACAGCGGAAAATTTAAAATTTTAATAACCCACAATCAACAGAGAATATTACGCAAATACTGAACACAGGTGCACCAACATATATAATATATATATATGAACATCAAAGTATTTCAAAAGTTGTGATTACATCAAAAGACTATACAAATGGAAGCAGTAATCACTCGACCTCAACTGAGAGAAAGCTGGATCCGATAGCGGTGCTCCTCTCCTCGGTCACCACCCCCTATCGCCGCTCACGGCCTGAAAGTAAACATGCAACAATGCCTGCGTTTCCAGAGGAAACCCCGTATGACAAACTTTACAATACATGAACTGAAAGACACCCTAGCATGCAATTCTACTAAACAAGAAAGAATCTCAAAATAGGCTGGGCTCCAGGGCTCTTTCACCCAACCACAACACATACCACAGTCACGGGGCTCCAGGGCTCTTTCACCCAATCACCGTATCACACATTCGTCGTCAAGCTGGGCTCCAGGTCTAATCTCAGCCAACCGCAGCTACCATGACACGACCAAGGGTTCCAGGTCTAATTTCAATCAACCCAAACGTCTAAGGGCTCAATGTCTATTTTCAACCAACCCCTACACGCGGTCCCTGCTCAGACTCCAGGCCTATTTCAGCCAACTTGAACGCACTACGGGGCTCCAGGTCTAATCTCAACCAACCCCGTACAGACTAGCTGGGCTCCATGTATAATCTCAACCAACCACGTACAGACTAGTTGTGCTTCAGGTATAATCTCAACCAACCGCAACTCTCACACAGTCACGGGGCTCCAGGTATCTTTCAACCAACCGCCGCAACACCACAATTCTAAGCTGGGCCTCAGGCCTATTTCAGCCAATCCCAAGCTCTCGCACCGTCACGGGGCTCCAGGTCTATTTCAACCAACCACCGAACTCTCGTGCACCCTAGCACACTTGCCGGAAGAACATCGACACCACAACTCGCCCCACACGGACGACCACAACAACATCACCTCCATAGTGCATAATTGGACACAAACGGTCGACCGAACCAAAAGTCTCGGTCGATCGAATCAAGCAAACACAGGGCAATCACATCGACCGACACTCCATCGGTCAACCGATTCCCACCCACCGCACTCGTTCGGTCCAACCAAAGTCAAGGGACGGTCGACCGTTTAGATGGTCAACTCCCAGGTTCACCGAACAAAACGACCAATCGGTCGAACGACAAAGGGGCCCCGTTCGACCGAAACTCACCAGGGACAAATCTCACAACTCCACAACGAATTCGGTCGAACACCCGAGCACTCTCGGTCGACCGAATCTGGTCGGACGCCGAGCCCTCCTCGGTCACACGCACCACGAATCCCACCAGGGAATAATCCCTACCACGCTCGGCACACAAGTCCGGCCGACCGAAACCACCTTCGGTCGAACCGACCACTATTCTCACTTAAGTTACGGTCGAACAAAGTCAACGAGCGGTCGACCATTTGGATGGCCAACGCTCCCAACCGACTTAAGACAGTGCACACAGTCGAACGGCAAAGGGGACCCGTTTGACCGCCCCTGGGGCATCGTTCGACCGATTTGAGACAGAACCTGAATTCTCTTCACGAACGGTCGACCATTTGAAGGGAATGTGTTCTAAAAGTTTTACTTTTAAATTTCAATTATTATGAATTGAATGAGAAATCATTTTGTTCCTTGTTTATGTTATTCGTCTTTTAGAAGTGTTAAGGAAGAGACTCTTGGTTCTTAACCGTAGAGATCTAAAAGATATTGGTTTACATAAAACAAAAGATATTCGCAATCATGGTAATTAACATGGAACATTAATTACCGAGTTAAGATCGTCGTGTTGGTCATAGATCATTGTAGCTCTACAAGTGAGTGACAACACGGTATGCAAAAGAGGAAAATATTACTTTTGTATACTGAATAGACCTAATAAGTAAAATATTATAGAAATGTGTTTCTGTGTCATTAATATTTTACTGTGTCCTTGGTCCTTTGATATGAGACTTATATCCGATCACTTAAGAAATACTTGATTAGGCTAGTGTCTTGAGCTATCGATAAGTGTAGTGTAAAGACATTGGTTGGTTAAGTATGACTTTTGTTGGAGAATATACTTAGTCAAAAGATTATCATTGCCCATCTTAATTGAGTAATGATATTAATGGGCCCCTTGATAAAGCAAAGTTATAATGTGCAGAATGTGATTTGAGTTAAGTCACATATTTATAACTAGTTTAAAGAGATCAAGAAATGAATACTAATACAAAGATGACACAATACTACTTTGTGTGTATTCTTAATATCATGAGGCAAGGGATGGACACAAGTGGTGCACTCCATCACTAATTGGATCAGGTTTTGGTTCGAGCTGAATTAAGACATCTAGCTAATTGGGAACTATAATGTGTAGCTAGATACCGCTTATAGTTTGTGATGTTAAGCTATTAATATCACTGCCAATTTAGCTTAGATCCTCCCATAGGTCACACCATAAAACTGGGAAACAAGAAGGTGATTTTATGTTCATATGATGTATCGAGTTTCGTATACATGTGGTGAATGGATAAAATCATTATGTCATGAAAATGACATATTTAGAATCATGAATTTATATATGAGATGTAAATATATCATGGGTGTGATTGTTTGATATTACATATGATGATATATTGCATAGGATATATAAATTAGCTATAACCCCAAAGATCGAATTTTGTTGGGAATTAATCCAAAATTCGATAAGGCAAATTAATTAATTAAATTTGCTAAAACCCCAAATACGAATTTTGTTGGGAATTAAACCAAAATTCGATAAAGGCAAATTAATTAAATTTCCTAAAACAAAAAAAACGAATTTTGTTGGGAATTAATCCAAAATTCGATAAATGGAAATTAATTAAGGAATTATTGATCATGGTTTTGACTTGGTCAATTATGGTTATATTTGGATGTGGATTAATAAATTTAATATTGGGAATTGGTCTTAAGAGAGAAAAACATGGAAGAATGGGTCAATGCATGACCCATGATGTGGAAATTAAAGGAGCCTATAAATAGGCCTAATTTCCTTCATTAAAAATAAGTGTATGCAAAATTCTCTCTCTCTCTAACCACCCCAATTAATCCATCCGAAATTCCTTAGTTAATTTGAGTTTTTGGAGAGTAAAATCTCAGGAAAGAAAAATGGGGTTATTAGCTAGATTCTAAACCCGTTTGGAGATTGATTGGCTAGCTCATTTCTCTCCAACCTTGTTTAGAGTTTGGTGAACACTCGGAGGTAATCCACCGGGCGATTCGAACGGCAACGCGACTCCGGATCTTCAAGAGGTTTTAGAGAACCTCTAGGTATGATTCTCTTTGCAATTGTTTGTTTGTTCTAATGCATGTTAAATAATTAGGACAAACAAATGCATGTCTATATGAAAATCGAAGAAAATATGAATGTTTCGATCCTATATGTTTATAAAATTTCGAAAAATATATACATATAATAGGGCACGAAATCCATCACCATTTGCACCAACCGGTCGACCGATCAGGCAGTGAAATATGTTGCATGTTTACTTGCGACGAGCCGAAAGGCCTACCGTCGACTTCCAAATACTCACGATAATTAAGTGAGCGAGCTTGACATACCGGAAGGCTTGAAGAACCGCGACGACGCCTCCATGAGCACGTCTCCCCAAAACACGATCCGTCGACGAACCTCGCGTCCAATCGACGGTCAACACCTCTTCTCGACACACTCGAGCACTCCGCACCTCCACCAACCTCTACCACCACGAACGTAGAACACAAGTAAGGTCGAGGAAGAGAACCAAAACGGAAACCATGAGATGAGCTATCAACCGACCAACTCACCTCTACCACGAACGGCTCCAAACTCGACTCGCCGGAGATCACCTCTTCTTCACCGGAGCACCACTGAGAGAGGGGGAGTGAAACGTGAGAGAGGGAGAGAGAGTGTCGCGAGAGAGAGAGTGAGTGAGGGGGGAGAGAGAACTCACCATAAATATCTCCTCCTCCTCCAATCCCAACCATCCAAACCAACTCCTTCCATCTCAACCTCTCATCCAATCCAATTCATCCAAGCCCTTCATCCATCTCCTTCCAATCCCAACCGTCCATCTCTATCTCCCTTAATCACCACCTAAAACATCCACAAAACTCAATTAGGATAGGATTAGGCTCAAGATCTCACAACATTAGCCGAATTCAGGATGGTTAACTTCCACAGTTTCCTTTTGCATTATGTTTCACTTTGGTTGCATCAGCAGTAGCTTTCCATTGCTTGTGAAGTGTATTTGATTACTGAATTTGTATTTGCATTTGATATTTAACAAATTTTGGTTTACAGATGACAGTAGTGTGCTAACGGGAGACAGTTTAAGCTACATCGACTCGGCTAACAGTGGGTCAGATGAGTACGACAGCCTTGACATAACGCACTTCATGGGACATTTGATTCCGTGTCCTGTACTTGTATATATTTTTTTTCAAATTTAACAATCATTTGGGATCAATTATCATATTTTCAATAATTTTTCATGTACAAAACATAGAATATACATTTTAATATATGTATCCTACATAAATATTAAATTGTATAGTAGAAAATCATACTCAAAAGGTTCTCTAAAACCTTTTCGAAGATCCAGAGTCGCGTTGCACTTGAATCGCCACAGAATTCTTCCAAGTGTTCACCAAACTCTAAACAAATTTAGAAAGAAATGAGATAACTAATCAACCTCTAATTCAATGCTAGAATCTAGCTAATTATCCATTTAATGCTCCTGAGAATTTAATCTCTCAACCACTCAACTAACAAGGGAATTTTCGAATGGATTTGGCGGAGAAATATGAAGAGGAGAATTTTGCATTCATATATTAACAATGAGGAGAGGAGGGTCCTATTTATAAGACTTCCTCAAAACCTATTCATGTGTAACTCACTTGCACATAATTCCTTGGTAATAGCTTCTCTAATCCAATCATATTTCGACACGTAATCATTCATTAACCTCCTTTAACCGAATTGGAACAAATCCAATCCATGATCAATGTTGTGTTCGTTTTAAATTACCGCAAGTGCACAACGTCGGTGAAGACGTGACAAGTACGGGTCGTGTCCACGAGGAGGTGTGTCAACTCTGGTTTGTTCGAAGGCAAGTGGGAAAAAAATGGAGAAGAGAAGTATTAAAGTAAACTAACTATATTAAACTATCATGAAACAAACAAAGAAAATGAAAGCATGAGGCAAAATAAAACTAAACTAAGCGACTAATAAAAGCAAGCTGAAAATCAGGAATGGAAAACCCATAAAGAGTGGAGTGTGTGTACACATGAAATAAGAGGTGATGAATGCATTCAATAGAGCACAAGTGTAGGTAGTGTTGTTATGCATAAGAAGTACCTTATGACAAGACCTATCATCCAAATTACTAACCTAAGTGATTAATATGAGCATGAACAAGTTTGTTATTAAGAACATAAACAAGCATGGAATGTACCTAAAGATTATGGCAGAAACTATCCAGTTAAGTATTCTTTTTTAATTCAAACAAGCATACTAACATTTCTCACATACAACAATATTTAACATCCATTCCATTCTACATGAGATGTATAAACATCAACTCCACCATCAAAGGGGATGGAACTACTCACAACTCTTTAAAAGAAGACAACGAAATTAAGATAATTAAGATAGGAAAGAGAGACATGCTAATTACTTCTACTAAGATTAAGACAAACAAAACAAGCTAAACAAGCAAGCATTAAAACAAAGACAACATAAAAACAAACTATGAATAATTATTTTATTTACATGACTCACAATACAAGTAGCATTCTTCTCCACCTTGAGTTATGCTCCAAGTAGAGAGAATGCCACCAAGCAATTGGTGAATACAAAGGAGGAGGAATAGTTCTATTTATAATCATAGAAAAAGGTAACCCATGACAATCTCCTTGTATGGGACTAAACACATACTATAAATGGACTAAATACACACTAATACACCACCCGACTGAGGCTTATCAGGTTTGGATCCAAATGGACCGCCAATTGGCGGTCTGGGTTGGGTTGATCGGGTTGTGCTTTGGTGGAGACATTTGTGGATCTATTTCTTCATGTTTAGTGCACCCGAAGTGGTTGTTGGAGCTTCTTGATAGTGTGGAGTTTTTTGATTTGCTCATTAGTCCTTTTGGTTTTACATCCGGGTCCTTCTCTCTTGCATCTCAGTCCATAATTATTGCATCTTAGACTTTTTCCTTGCTTTTAAGTCTTTTTTGAGTATCTTCTTCCCAAACCTATTTATTCTTGAAACTTAAACATAAAACACATTACGTAGTATTGTTTAGGCTAAAAATAAAGAATATAAGACAAATATATGCATGATATGATGTCAATCATTCAAAAATTTCTCTCATTAATTCAAACAAAAACGTGCACAAACGTTTTCAAAAAAAACCTAGAAATTATTGTTCACCGGTAGACGTTTTGCAAAAAACGGTCAACCCTTTTGCATTGTTTTTTGCCTTTTACCAAATTTTGGGTCAATATCCAACGAAATTTGATTTTCTGGTTTTAGCAAATTTATATATTTTATAATGTTACAAAACACATTATAATATACAACATATTATCATATATAATGTCAAACATTACACCCCATAATATATTTACATCTCTTATAAATTTATTTATTATTCTAACTATATCGTAAAACGACACCTTTTTTATTCTAACATTTTACCACGTGTATTACAATACATCATATAAAATGTAAAATCAAATTTCTTGTTTTCCAGTTCTGTGGTGTGACTTATAGAATGATCTATGTTATATTGATAATGATATAAAACACATTACATCTTAATCTATAAGTGGTATCTAGCTACACATTATGGTTACCAAAATAACAAAAATATTTTGCTCAATCGAACTAAACACGATCTATTCAGTGATATGTTATATCACTTGTGTCTATCCATTACCTTATGATATTGAGAATAGTATACAAAGTAGAATTGCGTCATCTTTGTAATATATATTCGTTTCTTGATCTCTCAAGCTAATTATTAATATCTAATTATACACAAGTTACATTTATCAAGTGACCCAACAATATCATCACTCGAGTTAAAAATGGCAATGATAATCTTTTGACATATCAACTTTTACATCACAAGTTATGTATAACCAACTAATACATTTATCACTATACTCATTGATAGTTTTTGATAATAATCAAATCATACACTCCTTATGTGAAAAGATACAGGTCTCATATCTTAGGATTAAAAGACACAATGAAACATTAATGACGCAAACACAATTCCATAATATTTCATTTGTTAGATCAATTCAATATATGAAAAAACCATTTTCTATTTCATATACTCGTGTTGTTAAATATTTGTAGAGCTACAATATTTATCTTAACCAACACGATAATCTTAACTCGGTAATTAATGTTTCATGTTAATTGACATGATTGTGAATTACTTTTGATTTATGTAAATCATTATATTTTAGAGATCTACGATTAATGATCAAAAGTCTCTTTGTTAACACTTCCAAAAGACGAATACATTAATCAAGGAACAAAATGTTCAATACATTCAATTCATAATAAAAGACGTTTAAAAGTAAAACTTTTAGAACACATTTATTTCACTTCGATCGCGTCTAGTCTTCTTGGAACAATGACGAGTACGAAGAATATTGATACGGAAGGGGTGTTGCGTAGTTTTTTTTAGGAAACAAACATATCAGCAATTAAGTAAGACAATTTGTAATTTAGGGGGAAGAACCAAAACACCATTTTTTTTGGTATTTTGTTAACATATCAGCTTACAGTAGTAACGATTAAGGTATCCAAACGGTCTGTGTTGTTAACATTTGCAAATATTCCCTTCGTTTCACTTTGATATGAGTCTCATAAATGCATGGTCTGAAAACATTGATAACGTGTTCATACTAACTCCCACCACATGAGGCTGCAAATAGGAAGATGATAACTGTATCAACCGAAACCTGATCATTGTAGACAAGTAGGCGATCACGATTCATCCTGCTGCATAAGTACTTAATAAATGAGTTGCTCACTTCAACACTAACAGGTTAGTCCAGTCGATACTCAAGTAACCAATTGATACTTAAACATAACAATCCAACCATAAGTAATACATGATTCGTTCCTAAAGACATTACACACGATGCAAGTTCGTAACCATAACAACTAATCCACACCCTAACCACGTTGCACATGCAAAAGATCATCCCCAACCATAGTCTTCGGCTACTCATATCGCGCAGCATGTATAATACCTCACGTATTGTTGGACTCTCAAATAACCTAGCTGCTTTAATCCACTCAGTAGTTCCCGGACATATGCCGCAAGATGTGGCCATCTTCAAACATGATTCCACACTGTAAAGTGTCGTTCGGTCAGAACACAAACTATAGATACGTTCGACCGAAAATAACAGGCAGTTTTTTGGCACAAAATTAGAGCTCATCCGGTCGACCGTTTACAGGTCAACGTTCGACCGGTGACCAACTACGTATTAGAGGTTAGGAAGAAATACGATACGCCTGTTGTATAATACGAAAGTTAACGGTTGACCAGAAAGTCTGAATCGGTCGACCGGTAGGGTTATGTAAAATCACTATTTGTAAGACCGTTAATTGTTAGAACCGTTCGAACGGAAAACTCATTTCGGTCGACCGTTCTACACAGGTAGGTATAAGTTTGGTTCAGGTGATTTTTCTACCTAAGTTTGGGTGACCTATTGAAGTCCAGTTTATCTGATACTTTGTGTGTGACTTCTACAAAGAACATAGTGTGTATGTAATAGATTTTAACTCTTGTATGATCAAGCTCACATAAGTTCTTACGACTCAAATAAAAGATACAATTACATGTTTTAAGTAGCTTGATTGCATGTCTTGACTCTATTCTATTCTTCATTGAGTCTTGATCACATGTGGATGTTAGCACAATACAATATATGTTCTATGCATAATGTGAATCACTCTACATTTGATTGTGATTAAGATTAAGTTAATTAAATCATCAAAACAAGAATTAAGGCCAAAAGGTCAACATGATCGTGTATCAAATATTGGTACACGTATTCATTTCATGTCGTGTTCGTGTATGGTCGAAGTGATTAATACAATGAAAAAACACGAAAAAAAGTATATGACATGATTGCCAAGTCTAGATGTGACTCACACCCTTCGTAGCACTTATTTCCCACAATTCTGGCAGGTCAAGACTTTCATACTGGATCATTATATATGGTATATATCATAGTCTGTGACCAACTCGAATTGTGGGAACTAACTGCTACACCAAGAAGAGTGTGAGTCATCTTTAGGGTCCTACAATGCTTGGTCGAGTGTGGACTTGGATCGTGACGAGGGCATCAAAAGTCTAAATAAG
Source organism: Triglochin maritima (assembly GCA_963682175.1). NCBI lineage: Eukaryota > Viridiplantae > Streptophyta > Magnoliopsida > Alismatales > Juncaginaceae > Triglochin > Triglochin maritima. Next base: position 61,293,822 of record OY821772.1, on the reverse strand, counting down.
GGAGTGTAATAACTTGATATTTTGGTTCGGTCCTTTATCGACTAATTAATAGTATTGGAAATGGTATATAAGAGCAAAGCAGCTATCATAAGTAACTTTTGTCTTAAACTTTTGTGGCAATAGATTAAGGAAGTTATTATGGGCCAGTAACTTATGGACTTAGTAACAAACCTACCCAAGTTCAATGTGGACTTGGGCTCGGGCCGTTACATGTGGTATTAGGGCCTAGGTTAGTTATGTTTCGGCTAGTGAATCGCTTAGAACATGCATTACATTATATTATCTGGCCTGCTAAACATCGCCCATAAATTACTTAAATCGCTCGTGTCAATTATCATTTTGACTTTCTCTCATTTTTATTTATATATCTCTTCATTTCACTCTCCTACCACTACTCTCTTTTTATATTCATCTCATAATCATTAAAAATAATGTCTCGGAGACCAGGAAAGGAGCCAGCGGACGCCCCAATGCACTCGAATACGGTAAAATTTCCAATTTATTTCAAGTTTCAAAAATATATATTTAGTTATATGTAATAATTAGTAAATATAATTAGTATTAATTGGTAATTAGTTAAAAATAATTAATCATTTTGTTAATTTAGTAACTTAAATCCATTTAACAAAATTTTATTTCTAAAATTTAATTAATAGTCATCGGGTTATTGTGGAAGAAGAGGAAAATTCATACTCTTGCGCGTTGTACATGCTTACGAAGAGGATTCGGCACATTGTCATCTACGTAGACGGGGTATATTTGCTTCCGTTATGAGGGAGAGGGATAGTTTACATCATTTTCAGACACGTGATGATTCCTTCGATGATGAGGAAGTTTTGGATGAGGTGGAGAGTGACGACAAGAGTGACGATGGGGATCGGTATCGGTTGGAGTGGCAAGAGGAGGAGGCAGGGGGAGTATGGTAGAGGACGTGGGCGAGAGGAGCAGTATGGTAGAGGATGAGGGCGACATGATAATTCTTCTTCTGCTGAGTGAGTAATTCGGAAGGGTAGAGTGAAGGGAATGTGTTCTAAAAGTTTTACTTTTAAATGTCAATTATTATGAATTGAATGAGAAATCATTTTGTTCCTTTTTTATGTTATTCGTCTTTTAAAAGTGTTGAGGAAAAGACTCTTGGTCCTTAACCGTAGAGCTCTAAAAGATATTGGTTTACATAAAACAAAAGATATTCACAATCATGGTAATTAACATGGAACATTAATTACCGAGTTAAGATTGTCGTGTTGGTCATAGATCATTGTAGCTCTACAAGTGAGTGACAACACGGGTATGCAAAAGAGGAAAATATTACTTTTGTATACTGAATAGACCTAATAAGTAAAATATTATAGAAATGTGTTTCTGTGTCATTAATATTTTACTGTGTCTTTGGTCCTTTGATATGAGACTTATATCTAATCACTTAAGGAATACTTAATTAGATCAGTGTCTTGAACTATCGATCAGTGTAGTGTAAAGGCATTGGTTGGTTAAGTACAACTTTTGTTGGAGAAGATAGTTAGTCAAAAGATTATCATTGCCCCTCTTAATTGAGTGATGATATTAGTGGGCCCCTTGATAAAGCAAAGTTATAATGTGCACAATGTGATTTGAGTTAAGTCACATATTTATAACTAGCTTAAAGAGATCAAGAAATGAATACTAATACAAAGATGACACAATACTACTTTGTGTGTATTCTTAATATCATGAGGCAAGGGACGGACACAAGTGGTGCACTCCATCACTAAGTGGATCGGGTTTTGGTTCGAGTGGAATTAAGACATCTAACTAATTGGGAGCTATAATGTGTAGCTAGATACCGCTTATAGCTCGTGATATTAAGCTCTTAATATCACTGCCAACTTAGTTTAGATCCTCCCATAGGTCACACCACAAAACTGGGAAACAAGGAATGGGGATTTTGAGTTCATAAGATGTGTCGGGTTTCATGTAGAAAATATGACACATGGGGTGAACAAAGCAAAATCAAAGTTATGTTGTGATTAATAACATAATTAGAATCTAAATTAAATTCATATGTGATGTAAATATTATGGGGTGTAATGATTGATCATTACATAGGATAATATGTTACATAAGTTGTGAATTTATTACTAATCCCGAAATGTCAAATTTTGTAGGGGTTAAACCGAAATTTGACAAGTCTGCAAAACAGTGCTCCAACGGTCGACCGGATAGCAGTACACGGTCGACCGGTAGGGCACGGTCGACCGGACGAGTCTCGACCGATAACAGGGAATTTTCATCTGTTCGAACGGTCGACCGAAAGTGATCGGTCGGTCGACCGAACATTGCGATGGAATAGTTCCTGTTACGAACGGTCGACCGAATGTTGAACGGTCGTCCGAAACATTGGTTCGAGCGGTCGACCGCACCTTGAAACGGTCGAGCGGTCCAGACGGTTTTATGCAGAATTAATTTAAGAATTGATTAGATCATGCATGGAATTGGTCCATAATTGATTTAATTCGTGACTAAGATTATTTATTAATAAATAATGGATGGTTAGATGAAATTTTGCATGGAATCATGGGCAAGAGGTTGCACATGAATAGCTAATTTGGAGAGAACCTATAAATACAAGGTTATCTCATTACCTCCTTAATTAATTCATTATTTTCTTATGCAAAATCTCTCTCCATAATTCTCCACGAAAATTCCTTGATTCTTAAGTTTAGTTTTAGTTCTTAAGAGATCATCTTCTCAAGGGAATTAAAGAGGGGTTAGTAATTAGATTCTAAACCCAATCGGAGATTGAGAGACTAGTTTCCCTCTCTCCGATCTTGTTTAGAGTTTGGTGAATACTCGGAGGCATCCGGCGCAGCGAGGAGCATCCCAACCGTCTTCGAATGTTCGAGAAGTTTTAGAGAACTTCTAGGTATGAATTTCAGAGCTCCTTCATGTTTGTTTTAATAGAGTTTTTGAAACTAGTTTGTTAAAACAAACCGATGCATGCAATAAATTCTAGAAAATTGAAAATTGATCCTTATTATACATGAAAATTCGAAAAATATATATGTATAATTAAACATAAAATCCTACATATAGGTGGTAGGTTTGTGACCGGTGATTCGAGTTCGTGCACTGCAGATGTCCGAGCTCAGAAGAAGATGATGGTTGAGGACAATTCTTGGATCGTGACTGCTGTGATGCCCAGTGGTCCTTTAGATTGGAGCGTCATTCCTAGTTTTAGGGGTCACATAGGATCGGAAGGTTATGAAGTGTCATAATCGGCACAAAGCTTGTACTACATTGTAGGGTTGACGCTCAGTTTTGAGTGATGATATCACGAGGGTCATTACTGATAGTGGATTGAGTCACTTTCCTTACAACATGTTCCCCTGCCTTGACATGTCGTTGATATCTGCGTTTGTGGAGTGGTGGGAGCCTGACACCAATTCTTTCCACCTACTTTTCAGAGAAATGACGATCATGTTGCATGACGTGTTCCAAATCCTTCACGTTCATGTTGAGGGTCATATGGTCGGTGCTCAGGCATCGACGGTTGAGCTGAAGAGTTATGTAGCAGAGTTGCTCGGGGTGAGCGTCAATAGTCTTTGGAGGGATAGTCCTTTTTGGAGTGACGGTGATGTTAGCATCGACGTTGTTGACGACTTATACGTGAGCGTCCGAGGAAGCAACAACAAAATTTTGCACTGAGTACGGAGGTTTTTATTTAAAATGATTCAAGTTGCTACCGGAAAAGAAGGTTGCTGCACTTTTAATGGAAATTGGCTAGATAGGCTTATGAAAAGTCAACCACCAATGTTCAATGGGACAGGGTCCCTGGCTGACGCGAAGAGTTGGTTCCTGAAGATTCTCAAAGGACTTCAATGTCCTGACGACCAAAGGGTTTTATTGGTCACGTTTGTTATGGGTAGGGAAGCTGAACATTGGTGGAGGAGATTAAAATTCCATAATGCTGATAGAATATCTTGGAAAGACATCCATGTGGAATTTTACAATAAATACTTTCCCCCTCGCGTTCAGGATGCTATGGAACGAGAATTTCTGGAGTTGAAACAAGGAGAGATGACTATATTGCAGTACAAGCAAAAAAATTCCTAGTTTGAACGATTTGCTCCTCGAAGTTGTGAAGATGAGCCATAGCGTGTTGAAGAATCCAAAGCGATACCTGTTGAAGAATCCAAAGCGATACCTGTTGAAGAATCCAAAGCGACATAACCTAACATCATCTCCAGCATTAAATCACAAGGAACCATCGCGTCTATTCACCAACAGACGCATCCTTTCCCTTCTAACAACAATCAAACCCTATACTTATATATATATCTTGTAAATCAAATGTTCGAACAACTTTTCCTTCCTCAGAAATAAAACCTCAACAAATCATCTTCGTTTTCTACATGGTATCAAAGCGAAGATTCCCATTTTTCCATCATCGGTGATCCTCAGAGTTCTCTGAGCTCATCACTGGATCACCTCAGAAACATCCACCAAAAAAAAACCCACCATCTTCGCCTCTCAAGGGGGTTGAAGGTGGAAGAAACCTACATCCAAACCCAAGAGAAAGATAAGTGATGACGGAACCAGAAGTAAACACCCCCAGACTGGTGTCGCAGCTGCTCAATGGACAGAATTATCTGTCATGGGCGCGGGCGATCACACTGGCCCTCAATGGGAGAGGAAAACTCGGCCACATCACCGGAACATCAAAAAAACCCGAAGAAGAAGGAACTGAGACAAAACAAGAAGAGTGGCAGGCGATGGACCACCTCGTAATGTCGTGGGTCATCAACTCCATGTAATCGAAAATCGGGTCCATATTCCTCTACAAAAACTCGGCAAAAGAACTTTGGGATGCGGTCCAGAACATATACGGTAAAGCCCAAAATTTCGCTCATGTTTTTAAACTAAAACAAGATTTATCGCAGACAAAACAGCACGGATAGACCATCACAGAATACCTCGGAACGCTTCAGCGCGGTTGGGACGAGCTTGCTATCTACGAGCCCACAACCAACGACCCGAGAACCTTGCTTGAGCGAAAAGAAAGGGACCACATCTACCAGTTCCTCATCGGACTCGACGGTAGCTACGAAGCCATCCGAAGCCAAGTCCTCATGACACCAGACCTTCCAGACCTCGCGACCATCATCGCGATGATCCAACGGGAGGAATCCCGCCGGACCACCGCTCAGAACAGCGAACGGGCATCTGAAACTCAGGCGTTGTTCGCCGGAAAACCGCAAAACAAACAAAAAAAATATGGAAACAGACCACAAGAGACATGCGACAACTGCAAAAAACCAGGACACAATAGGAACTCCTCCTGGTTCCTACATCCGCATCTCCGACCAACGAGGGAAGGAGGAGGAGATCATCGGAACAACAAAAAGAACAACAACGGAAACAGACCACAAGGAAACGGCGCGGTGGCTAACCCTAGCATGGAAGAAGAGAGGCGGAAATGGGTAGACGAATCGGATTCTCGAGGTTTTATAACCTCTCGCAACACAGACGGATCCGGGTTTCTCCAGACCCGATCCGAAGAATTCACCCGACCCGATTCCACATTTCCACCTTCCACCGGACATGGATCCGGATCCAAGCCCGACCCGATTCCGCTGGACCAACTTCTGACCCACTTAAGCAACTATTTGCAAACCACCCCTCAAGGATCAGGTAATTATGCAGGTATGCAAACTTTGCACAAAAATTTCTCTGCAAATAAATCAAATAAAATCTCAGGAGATATAAGACATAATACTCAATGGATAATTGACTCAGGTGCCACGGATCACATGACTGGAAATCTTAGTTTGCTGAACCACATGAAAGAAAAATTAAATATGCGTAACAAATATGTGATTGTCGCAAATAATAATCAAGTAGAAATAAAAGGTACAGGAGAAATCAGCATATTAAATAAAATAAACAAAGATGTCCTATATGTACCAACTTTTACCTTTAATCTCCTCTCTGTCGCAAAAATTACGAAACATTTAAATTGCAATGTTATATTCACCCCTACTGATGTTTACTTTCAGGATCGAATTACAGGGAAGACGATTGGTAGAGGAGTTAACATCAATGGGCTCTATGTTTTAGATACTCAGCATAAGGCATTTCATACCAATAGTGTGCCTAATCATGTTCTCTGGCACAATCGAATGGGACATCCATCCCATCCCGTTTTGAAAACTTTATTTCCTTTCATTTCATCTACCTATGCATGTGATGTATGTCAATTTTCTAAACAAACAAGACTTCATTTTTATAAATCTAAAACAAAATCAAGCTTTCCGTTTGAATTAGTTCACTCCGATATCTGGGGACCTGCCCCAGTCGAATCTTATAACGGTTTCAAATAATTTGTGTTATTTATTGACGATTTCTCACGAAATACTTGGATTTATCTTCTTAAAAACAAATCAGATGTTTTTCAAATTTTTTGCGAATTTGTAACATTTATTGAAAACATGTATCATTTTAAAATTAAAACATTAAGAACAGACAATGGGACCGAATATACCAGTCTCAACTTTCAAAAAATTTTGAAAACACGCGGAATATTACATCAAACTACATGCATTCATACCCCCGAGCAAAATGGAGTGTCTGAGCGAAAAAATCGGCACCTCTTAAATATAACCAGATCCTTACTCTTTCAAAATAATGTCCCCAAACATTTTTGGTCTGATGCAGTCTTAACTGCTACTTATCTCATAAATCGGCTCCCTAGTCCTATCCTTCAGAATAAACAACCTCTAGAGATACTATTAGGTCGGAAATTAACCTTAGATCATCTTAAAGTTTTTGGATGTGTTTGTTTTGTTCACAGGAAACGTACAGATAAATTTGATAGTAACTCTGTAAAGTGTATTTTTCTTGGTTACTCTTTTCAAAAAAAGGGGTATAAATGTTTTGACCCCGAAAATTGTAAAATGTATATTTCACGAGATGTAATCTTTAGAGAAACAGAGTCCTACTTCAGAAGACCCGAAGATACAAGCACAATCCCACCTCTCAACACACCCGTTCTACCAGGGATCAGCACTCAAACAGAAGGAGAAAGAGAAGGAGAAAGAGAAGGAGAGAGAGAAGAAGAGAGAGAAGAAGAAGAAGTTTTTTCTCCAAACAATCAGGAGACACCTCCAAGAAGAAGATCTACTCGACCCAGTCGCCCGCCTACTAGGTTCAACGACTTTATTACCTCACAAGTAACTTACCCCATTGAAAATCACTTAACCTATAAACAAATACAACCAAGCTATAGGACCTATTTAAGCAAAATAAACGAAAACCTAGAACCTAAGACCTTTCACGAAGCAACATGCGACCCAAAATGGCGCAATGCCATGGAGGAAGAACTCAAAGCCTTAGAAACCAACAACACTTGGACACTCATTTCTAAACCTAACGGAACCAAACCAGTTGGATGCAAATGGGTTTACAAAATAAAATATAACAGCAACGGAACCATCGAAAGGTATAAGGCTCGATTAGTAGCCAAAGGGTATACTCAGACTTATGGTCTCGATTACCTAGAAACTTTCGCACCCGTTGCAAAAATGAACACTGTTCGTGTTCTCCTATCCATAGCTGTTAATAAAAATTGGAAACTCTATCAAATGGATGTTAGGAATGCTTTTCTCCAAGGGACTCTTGAAGAAGAAGTATACATGACTCCTCCACCAGGATACAACTCTACTCCAAATCAGGTATGCAAACTCAACAAAGCCATCTATGGTCTGAAACAGTCTCCTCGTGCATGGTATGCCAAACTTAGTCATTTTCTTATTGCTTATGGTTTTTCAAAATCTTCCGCTGACGCTTCTATGTTCACTAGGCATCATAAGAAAGAAGTTACCATAGTCTTAGTCTACGTAGATGACATCATCATTACTGGTGACAACAATAACGAAATTAACCAGGTCAAGCATTACTTGAAAACAAAATTTGATATAAAAGACCTTGGTTTCCTAAAATACTTTCTAGGAATAGAGATTGCATATTCAAAAAATGGTATATTCCTATCACAAAGGAAATACGCCCTAGATCTATTGAAAGAAACAGGAAAACTTGGAGCTAAGCCTGCTAGTACACCTATTGAGGCAAATCTAAAAACCAGTCCCACTAATGGAGAACCTGTCAAAGATATTCACCAATTTCAGAGACTTGTAGGAAAACTCATATATCTAACAGTAACCAGACCTGACATTACTTTTGCTGTCAGCACAATAAGCCAATTTATGCATGCACCCCGAACATCACACTTAGATATCATTGATAGAATTCTAAGATATATAAAACAAACCCCAGGACAAGGATTATTAATGAAAAACAACAACTCTAATAGTATCATTGGTTTTTCGGATGCAGATTGGGCAGGAAGCTATGATCGAAAGTCCACTACCGGATTTTGCACGTTCGTAGGAGGGAATCTCGTGACATGGAGAAGTAAGAAGCAAAAGGTCGTTGCCCGATCTAGCGCTGAAGCTGAATATCGTGCCATGGCATCAACAACTAGTGAGCTTATATGGCTAAAACAGCTTCTCCACGATATGGGACAAACTCATACCACGACCATGAACATGTTCTGCGACAACAATGCTGCTCGGCACATAGCTTCAAATCCTGTATTTCACGAAAGAACCAAACACATTGAAGTTGACTGTCACTTCATCCGAGAAAAGATTCAAGCCGGAGAAATAGATGTCCCATACATCTCCAGTCAAAAACAACTAGCAGATGTCTTCACCAAAGCTCTAAGTCAGAAACAATTCAACCTAATTATAGACAAGTTGGGTACCTTCAATCTCTTCCGGACCCAACTTGAGGGGGAGTGTTGAAGAATCCAAAGCGATACCTGTTGAAGAATCCAAAGCGATACCTGTTGAAGAATCCAAAGCGACATAACCTAACATCATCTCCAGCATTAAATCACAAGGAACCATCGCGTCTATTCACCAACAGACGCATCATTTCCCTTCTAACAACAATCAAACCCTATACTTATATATATATCTTGTAAATCAAATGTTCGAACAACTTTTCCTTCCTCAGAAATAAAACCTCAACAAATCATCTTCGTTTTCTACATAACGGGCAAACAGGTTGATATGGGATTTAAATCAACATTTGAAGATGAAGGTCATGGCGAGTAGGCCTAAGACGGTTTTGGATGTGTAGTAAAGATGTCGGTACAACATGAGGCAAAATACCTTAAATTGCAATGACACCCCATGGAGGGTTTAGAGGTGGGAGAAACCAATCTGAAAGTTTAGGCAGTCGAGGAAAAATGCAAAACCAGAAGCTAGAGGCTAGCCAGGTGAGATCAGAGGAGAGTTTTTCGAAAGTGATAAGATGTCATAACTACGGGAAGATAGGCCACATGGCTCGAGATTGTTTCAAGAGTCAGAAATGTTACAAGTGTGGAAAAGAGGGTCATATATCAACCAGGTGTCCACAACCCAGTAGCAGTTCTGGCGTTGGATCACGAACCCCTAGTGTGGGCAACCCAGAGGATGTGGTGGAAGGTAAAAATTAGAAGTGTTGTTGACGTATTAACTAAATCAACTCATTTCCTGCCGATGAAACTGAAGAATTCTGTTAGCCAATTAACTAAGTTATATATCAGTGAGATAATTAGATTGCATGGAGTTCCAACGTCGATGGTTTCTGATAGGAACCCTCGGTTCACTTCAAGATTCTGGCAAAATTTGCAGAAAACTTTAAGGACCAATTTGAAGTACAGTTTAGCTTACCAAACGCCCTCAAACCGATAGGCAGACGGAAAAGACTACCCAGATCTTAAAAGATATGTTTCGAGCATGCACTTTGGAAATGGAAGCATATGTATCGATGGATTTTGTTAGTGGGGCTACCTAGGACCGGGGTTTGATGCGATACAGGTCGTTACACAACCACCATAATCTATGTATGCCAATTGTACATCATTGTGAGTACAAATACTCAGTTTACAGTTCATACATCTTATACTCGAACTAGATGCTACCAAATCCTTCTTTATTTTTATTACAGACCAGCAAATTACCAACTTACTTATATACTGCAACTCAAGACATCAGCACTAACCGACAAATTTGTTCAGTAAATGACAATAGGTTACAACACACACATGTGCAATTCGGTCAAACAGAAAATATCTTGACTACTTGATCGATGCGGGCACGGCAGATGGGGCAACCCCATCCCTTCGCCTTAACATCGTTCAGGCAATTCATGCATCCAGCCATATGACCGCATGGAACACAAGCTCCCTCCACCACAGCATCCAGACACACCACGCATGACCTGCTTACATCTCCATCTACCTTTGCTTCGCTTGTTTGATCACTGCCATAGATATGATCATCACCCAGTGGATTTATAACCGTGCTACTGTCTATCACCGGGTAGTGCACAACATTGTCAATTGAAGTTTCCCCACCAAGAAGCGCAGGTGAAGGTGTGGAAATCATAGGACTGGAGTCTTCACAGACAGCAAATGCACTGTCGACATTAATCGGGATGGCAGAAGATGATGGTAAAGGCTCATCTGCACCCAAGTCTTTATTGTTTACATTGGTGTTTTCCACTTCCATTGATGACTGGACCGAGGCATTGATGGCCATTATTAAATCAAGGTCTTCAAGAGAAGATGGTGGAGCACTTGCAGGTGGAACTGGATTTGGCAGAAATCTGCTTGATATTGCAGGAGATGTAGAAACCTGAAGTGCAGAATCACGAAGCCTCAGTCAAACTCTAAATGAATGAAATGAACATGACTGGTGAGTCGATGCATTACAAATTTACCTGCCAATGTGCAGAATTTCTAATTATAATAACCTAACTAGATTAGTTTTTATTATTGGTAACCTAACTAGTTTAGGGAATTCTTACAATGAGTAGATAACTGTGTTGCGAGGGATCAACCGATCAACTATAATTCTGAAGTACTTGCCTGAGACATGTCTTTACATACATTGTAGAACTGGAGCAGCTGTTGCTTGTCACCTTCCTGTGCAGAAGAAAATCGATACTCGGTTCCTAATTAGTGGAGGGAACAAATATACACTTAGGAGAAAAAATGTTCCCATTTGAATGGTGCAAAATGTAGCTTACACTCAAAAAAGGCATGACAATACATTTCATCCTACTATGATCATCAAGCATATAGTAGGCAGTAGCTAGTGCTAGATCAACTATTAATCTAAATGCAAAAACCAAGTCCCTCAAAACTCATCTTCCAACACGCCAACATTAATAACTGTTGGAAAGAGACAATAAGATAAAAAAAGACACTTACCTGACGTCCCATCAAAAATCTTAACCACTGGATCTAATTGATTAAAGTCTGGCTCCTCAATCTTTGCATTCCACAGTGAAATAGAAATACATGATTTGGCAATCTGAAAGCATGCATCGTTATTTTAGTAAATTAATACATACAAATGACGACAAAATTATTTATGGCTCATAGCCAGTAGGACTTTAGGATGTGCTCTGCCTTTTGAAGGTCTGTCTTTAAACATGGTTTTCAAGACATTTTATTTGTCTTGGAAAAACTATAGGATCTAGTTTTTATTATATTATACATAAACCAAAAAACAACCTTTCGATCCATCTTCCTATATTTTCTTCTCCTCCTCCTCCTCTGGTGTCTGACTCCCCTCCCTCCATCTGAGAATTGCTAAAAGATGCAGGATAAAAGGAAGAAATAAGAAAGGCAGGAAACCCATATATTATTTTATTACTATCTACTGAATGTACACTAGGAGAAATCAGTAGATTGTTATATGTAACAAAAATGATTCTTGTATCTTATATATCCTTCAAAAGTACCACTTCGCTCACCAGTTGCCACAATGTCAAATAATAAAACCAACCACCAACTACTTGAGTAATCTTTTAATGCTAAAGAGTTGACAAGTATTGATACATCTAAGTACTAAGCAGATATCAATTCAGGAAAAAAGTAGTAGACCAGAAAGTCGGCCAATGCCATTATAACAGAGACATGCCATTAGAGCATGGAAAATACAAATGTTTTCTACAAACATATATGGTGATCGCTTTCGAGAATTTAGGATTGAAATTAACTTGAGTTCCAAAAATCATTGGGGGCATCATAGAGCGGCTGGGAAAATCATACCTGTGTTTCAGGGTATATGACAAGCTCCAACTTCACAGGTATGGAGGGACTAAGATGATCACATGGCAAAACTACGGCCAAGCTGCAAATTTGGAAGAGAAAAAAAGACAAGATGAAATACTTGATTCTAAACAAGCATGAAATATGACTTGAAAAACTTGAATTTTTTAAAACCTTTCTGGAAATATAAATTGTATGCTCTAGGAAAGAGGGTCTCAGAGATAAGATGACGATATAGGTTGTGAGTTTCATTTCTTCTAACGACAATGTGCCTTACAACCGTAGGGTAACAAAAATGCGCGTCTATTGAACTTACATGTTTCTTGATAACAATTGTGAGTCCATTGCTGATACAGAACTTGGTCCATGAAACTCACGTAGCCATCCGGAGAACAGAGATATGTGACTCTGAAGCTCAAACATAGCAAGAAAGGTATTAACAGACAAGTACTAAAATACAAATTAGAAACAGGAAAAGTGTAGGGCAAGAACTTGCCTCAATGATTCGGACAACATTCATATGTCCTCTTTGTCTAGCAAAGTCAAGTGCAGTCTGACCATCATCATTCAATCTCCGAGCATTTGCTAAAACATTCAACAAGTAAGAATCACAATAATATCCACGAGAACAGAGTTAATTAAAGAGAGAACGAGAAAGTCAAAGAAAGAGACATCAACTGAAGAACAACAAAGCGAGGGAGCAATACCCCCACAAGAAAGAAGCAAACTGACGGTTTTCTCAAACCCTCTTTCTGCAGCATGATGCAAAGGCGTTCCTGCGTGAGATCCTGCCACAATGAAAAAGAAAAAGAAAATTTTCAAGTGCTGCCCGACAGACAGTGGTTTCTTGATATCACTATAATGATAAACTTCAAGAGAAACACCATAAATAGCCAGCAACATGGTACAATAAAATCAAAACAAACCAGGACGGTAGACATTAACGTCAGCACCCAATTCTAACAAAACTTGGGCAACATGCACACCACAGGGCTTCATGCAAGCAACCACCAAGGGCGTCCTGCCTTCTCCATCCACCCACTACAAAAGCAACCTCATTGAAGCAAAGCCAAATTAAGTAAGCAGGAAGGTCGAGAGGAAGTAGTGAGCTAACTCACCTCAAGGGATGCACCATCACCGTGGAGGGCTTTCACTGCAAGGACGTTGCCATAGTTAACCTGTTGGTACAGCAACTCCCCCTTCGACTTCGATTGCTGAACACCCATCGCCTCCTTACTCTCCAAAACTTGTGTCTATCACACATTTACACCACATCAAACCAACCACTAACCATGCCTACTTATTCATTAATTGCACAATTAGGTACAGCTGTAAGCCTGTAACTTCCAACTACTTTCTTCCCCATCATCATATTCATAATTGATAACCAACCCTTCCTCTTCTATTGGATGATTACCTCGTGGGTCCACCCAACCTCTTTCCTGAGTTTTTTCAAATATCATATGCAAATAAACAAATCCAAGTTTGCACTTTGACCAGAATACAATGGATGGATAACTAGGATTTAGGAATGCAACAATATATCAGACATCTTTCTCAAGGGTCAAATTTCACCTAAACATAACCATCCAAACACGTTTTCATGACTTGAGAAAAGGAGATTTGTCATGCCACTAAGAACAGCACCAGAACCTGCGTTTGTGAGCATAGAAATAAAATTATTTTTGGCATCGGCCCATCATTGGCTAGATATTACATCATGTTATTAATGTTTCATTCTGTCATTGTTATAACATACAAGCAAGGCACAGCAAAAATTAAAAAATCCAAGATTTTCAATGAGGGCACCAATGTTATCAATGTTACAAAGCAACCTAAATAAATTACACATCTTTATTGTGGTTTTTTTTCCGAAGGAAGCCTCTCTCTGCTTAAACTAAGCTTCACGTAAGGATCAGATTTTCCCAATAAATCCATCTTCATAAGATTCAGAGCTGGTACAACCTTCACATGAAGTATACCGACAGGCTTGTTTGCACCTCCACTAATAAAAGAAAAACAAACTTGTCAAAACAATTCCATATGAAAACAAAAGTAACCATCAAATGCCATATTTGGATTCAGATGATTAATTACTATCATGACATAATTTAATAGCTACAATGCTGGTATGTGTGTTACTATCATGATATGTGTTCATTCTGGTATGTGAGAACTGAGAACATAGTGACTATATTCATAAAAAGCTACAATGCTTTTGACAAGCAGGAAGACCTATAACATGAAAACAACTATTACGCCTTCCCAGTGGTCATATATACAAGTCATTGGTTCATCTGAATTTGTATTTTCTTGGCTGGGAAATCAACAGAAGAACTCAAGAAGGCCAACATCAGGTAGAAGACTGAAATTTAGAAGATTTTCATTTTTAATATTATAGAAATGTGAGGCTTGAATAATGAAACTTGGCTTTTAGTATGGTTGCATCTATTGATGAAAAGCAATTAAATATCGCAATATCACATAATTTAAAAGTTCAGACTTAAAATTGCACATTTTTACTTAAACTGTATTTTGCATTGCAAATTTCCATAAGCAAATTAAAGTATTTACCAAGAACCATCAAGAATAGGCACCTCAAGTACTTTGGGCCAGTGATAGAGAATTGCAACTCGCTGTTTTATAGTTTCCTAAAAGGAATCATAGAAACAAATGAAACCCAAAGCCGAATGCATAAACCACACAAGCTTTATGGTTTTTATTCAAGATTTCAACCAAAAGTGGGCAATGAAGCTGCATTGAATATGAAAATCAACCTAAAACCACAATAATCTGGCAAAAAAACAAATAATGGGGGTGAAAGGGTAGAACGGGTAGAACTGAAAAAAGAAGCAAAATTGACAACTAACAAAAAAAGAGGAAAAGAGGGCCATGAGTGAACATAAATAAGAAAACCCCAGCATCAGAGCCTCTCTTCCTGATACTACCACCTTTTTATAAAGGATCACTTCATTAATTTTTAAAAAGGATCAATAATAAGTTTATGGATTCCTACTACCTTGTCAACAAGTGATACGTGAATATTTGCGAAGCATGGAAATGTTGGCACTAGTGGCTTGAGAGTAATTCAGGGCGTCATGAATACTTGAAGGCCTGTCAACTGAAAGTATAAAGAACCTCACAAATGAAGTGTATGTAACTGGAAGATTTACAGTAACTATATATATGAATCGTAGATCCTAACCTGCAAATTCAGTTTACAAGTGAGCCACTTGACGGCGACCATTATGTTAGGATTACCAGCCCATCAAACCCCAAGCTCAATGATTGATTGTTTTTCCTGAGTTTCAAAGGCTTTGTTGCCTGAGAGATGAAACTTCCAATGAAACCAGGTTAGCATCAAGTAATTCCAAGAATAAGTGGAACTTTGATTTCAGACGGAAGAACATATTAAGCAGTGTGTGTGTGTAATGTGTTATCTTAGTTTAAAAATAATAAATGAGTTGGTACCATTGATAGTTGAAGGAAGAGAGCCAAGAATGAGGTGATCAAACTCAATGGATTGGATCATATACTTGCCATTAATGTAGTCGCTAAATGATGGTTTTGCTGTTCTCTGTAAGGTTACATCATGTTAGGGGATCATATCATTGGCCAGATATTACATCATGTTATTAATGTTTCATCATGTCCTTGTTATAACATACAAGCAAGGCACAGCAAAAATTAAAAAAACAAAGATTTTCAATTAGGGTACCAATGTTACCACTGTTACAAAGCAACCTACACGAATAAAACATCAACGAAAATTCCTCATTTAGTATTAAAAAAACACACTAAAGCATACGTATGAAGGAATATCCTGTAGAAAAACAAAGAGAAACCAAAACTATGAGAAACTGGAGCCCGAAGTTACATGGCTTCTAGAAGTTTGACGAGGTCAGCTTTCTTTAGCTTTGAGTAACCTTTAACTCCCCTAGACTTTGCAACTACTCGCAATTCTGACAGCTTCATTGAGCTCAGGTCGGGATTTTTGGTGGTTGATGGCTGTTCAACATCTTCGATGTCAGATGAGTCTGATGGTTCGGCTTCATATGTCTCCTCAGGTTCATCAAAAAAGACAGGCTCCAGCTCCGGCTCCGGCTGGGTACTATCGATTTCCTCTTCATACTCCGTCTGCCCAGATGATTTAGAGAGAGAATGTAGCTGTGTATCTTCAACAGCTGAATAAACAGGTTGAAATTTTACCCTAGGAACAGGTGATCGCCTCTGGAACTTGGACACTGGTCTGGTAGAAAGCACAGGTTCTTCTGGTTCATCTGCGGCAATGCTACTTGCTTCGGAAAAAAAGGAATTTCGATCTTCATGAGAGTGATTGGTGGTTGTTTGATGATGAGTGGTATTGGAATTTTGATGTTGAATTACGTTTCCTTGGTCAGCAGAATGTTTTCGTAGAAGCTTAAGAAGAGAATCAACGGTTCCCGTTGATTGTGGTTGTCCTTGTTGAGAGGAGGAGGAGGAGGAGGCTTCCATCTTCTTGTCCTCTTTGATTGCTGCCCGGTGTCGTAGCTGTGCTTGGACCTTTCTAAACAGCTCAACAATTTCTTTCTCTCTCTGGCCAGGAGATGCAGTGGAGTGGTGGTACCTTGTTGGATTATTATTTGAAATGGAAAGCAGTGGCCCATGGTTTATATCACCTACACCTTGGTCGGAGGCATCTCTGTTTCTACCCCTGGTGGTGGAGAAACCTCTGTTCTTGTTTTGCCTAGAGAAGTCGGGATTTCTTTTGTGACTGCCGGAACTTGCCTTACAACTTCCTCTTCTCGGCAGGATAACTTTTGGTTGGTGGAGAATGGAGAAGGAGGAAGAAGACCCGCCGCCGCTCACATTCACATACATCGTCATCATCATCATCATCGATGATAAACCCTAAAATCTCTCTCTCTCTCTCTCTCTCTCTCTCTCTCTCTCTCTCTCGGGTCACTGGTTAGGGTTAGGGTTACTGGTTAGGAAGATTAGGAATACAAGAGAAATAAAATTTCTTTGGGGTCGGGTCGGGTCGGGTCGGGTCGGGTCATGCTCAATTTTAGCAACCTAAACAATAAACAACACACTATTGGTCGCATAGCCTAATGGATGGATAAAAGGAGCTCGACTCCGGATCGGGAATCTGCGAGTTCCAAGTCCCACTGTAATCGATTCCTTTTTTTTTATTTACTTTGCTTTGATTATATTTTAAACATCAAATTAATCTTAACTTCTGTAATCGATTCCTCTTTTATTTATTTACTTTGCTTTAACTATATTTTACACATCAAATTAATCTTAACTTAAAAGTGTTAATTTAAAGATTCTAACAACAAATTAAAAGGAAAAAAATTCAAAATAATCAAAAAATAATAATTTTCCTGAAAAATATGCACCGCAAAATATGCACATTAAAAATAACACCCTAGTACTGTTTTTATTAAGTGAAAACGACACCTCAGGTGTCATTTTTATCTCAATTGAAAACGACACCAACGTTGCATTTTTCTCCAATTCTTCCCAATTCGTTGTTTTCATTTTTTTCTCCCCCTCCCTCTGGCGATTTGAGGTATTTTTAGACTCCTTTTTGTTAAGGTTTTGTTTTATCAGTTTGTATTTATGTGCATTTGATTGGTTTCGTTTGGTTAGAATTTGTGTAGATTTGTTTGATTTGAATTTGTTTGATTTAGGTTGGATTGATTGATATTTGTTTGATGAGTTTACCTTGTTTTGTTTAATTAATCTTGTGTGGATGATGTTATATTATTATGTTTAATTAATCTTGTGCGGATTTGATGGGTTGATTAATGGATCAATTAATCTCCGAAGTCCCAATTTAATGAGTTTACATTGTCCGAATGGATGAGTTTGACATTGTGTGGATCTGTGTTAAACCAATTAAAGTTAATGATCAATGTTGTAGTTGTTGAAATTAGGTTGATTGTGAATAATGTATGAAATTTATTTGGAATGTATTATTTAAACTGAATAGTTAGTAATTCTTTTTTTTGTTAATTATGTTTCACAATTTCCAAAATGTCGACTTCACACAATTGTCACGGGCTTGTTGATCATTCAGTGTTAGTACTACAGAAAGATCATCGATTATCTTCGATTCTCGAAAATGTAAATGTTTGATTTTTAATTTTAAAATTCTGTGTATCGGTGTTGGTTTATATTAGACGTAAAATAATTAAAATTCTTTTACATGAGCCTTTGACAGATATTAAATGCATCGAGCACGTCATTCAGTTCAACATGTGGAATGTGCAAGATGAAATGGTGTGAAATTTGTTAGTGATTACGGGATTTGACACTGTGTCTCGATTGCAACGACTGCAACTGAATTGGAATCTAATTTGTGTTGTTGTGGAGAGGTGGAGGCCTGAGACACATACCTTCCATTTTAGACATGGGGAAATTATCATCACGCTACAAGACGTAGCTATGCTTAATGGTCTTCGTGTTGACGGTTTGAAGGTGTGTGCAACCTTAGATCATAATTGGACTCATGGTTGCATGAATATGTTGGGTGCTAAAGAAGAAGAAGTGACAACTGCAGTGAAAATGGATACGTGTCATTGCAGTGGTTGCAGCAAAATTATAAAATTGTCGAGCCAGATGCAACATATGAGCAGGTTATGCAGCACACGAAAGCCTACATTTTGTCTCAGTTAGACTTCGGAATAATAGGCGATAAGAGTGAAAACAAAGTTAACATTAGATATTTACTATTGTTGGAGAACATATTTGAATGTGGAAACTACAATTGGGGAGCTGCATACTTAGTTGTTCTGTACCAATATATGGATCAGTGTTCATACAGTTCAAAATACGACTGAGGAACTGCCAACGACGGACCTGCTTCATATTGGCTATATGTTTGTGTCATTTGTTGATAATCCACATTCAACTGACTTTGGTGGACAGTAGTATAGTGGTTGAGTTGTTTTTGAACAAACAATACAACCGTATTCATGAAGTTAAATAAATATAACATCGTAGTCGTGCTTTAATCATCAAAAACTGCAGCATATGTATACTTTTCATATGGTGGTCATTTGCAGGTTAACTTCATATCAAACTCCTTCTCGGAAACCACAATCTCGACAAACTTTTTCACATAGAACATCATATCGCATTTCAGTATTAACATTAAACATCCGTCAGTAACCACCTTCATATTGTGGTACCCCATCTACGAATGTAACAATTCCATCGAAAAAACTCATAACCGATCCAGTACCAGAGTTCATTACTTTGAGCGTAGAAAATCTACATTTCATACATAAACATAACAACAATACATTAACTATACATGCACTGTACTTCATGTCAAATTCAAAAAAAAACTCAACAGTGTTGGTCGCCGGAGAGGAGTAATGGGGAGTGGGGGAAAATTTAGGTGTGGGAAAATGAAGATGGTGTCTGGTCAGCCTCATTTAAACCCTAGGAAAAAACGACATCTCGGATGTCGTTTTTCCCTTGGTTGAAAATGACACCAATGGTATCGTTTTCAATTGAGATAAAAAATCATCTTAGATGTCGTTTTTAATGTACATATTTTGTCAAATAAGTTTTTGCGGTGCATATTTTTCAAATTTCTTATTTTTTGATTATTTTGATAAAAAATTCCATAAATTAATCATAAGTAATACAATTCACTAATACAAAAAAGTAGTATTTTATATAAATTAATATCAAGTCAAATTTTGTCATATCCAAAACTAAGGGTGCGTTTGGATTTGATTCTTGTGGCATGATTCTTATGAGTATTCAAATTTTAAGTGAAAATGTAAGAATCACGATTCCTAAAAGAATTAAAATTCGTTTGCATGGAAAAAAATTTGTTCACGATTCTAAATGATCGGTATGCTCCTAGATTTAAATTTATATTAGATTATTATTGTAAGATATGATATGATTGTTTTTACTAAAATAGAATATTTACTAATGAACAAATATTTATTTTTTCTAATATTAAAAATTATCATAAAATGCAATGTATATGGAATTTATCTAATAAATATCGAAAAATATGAAAATATGTTTGGATTAAAATATATATCGTAAATTCATCAATTTTATTAAATAAATATCGTAAATTCATCAAGTTTATTTAAAAAATATAATATATATGACATGTATAATTTCTAATTAGAAATTTATTGAATAAAAATATTAAAATATCAAGGTTTTATGATAAATACAACTGTGAGTAATATGGTAAATGTAACTCTAGAATTTGGATTCTTGTAAGAAGCTATAAAAATTCAATTTCTTATTTCTATACAAATTTCGTAGTCAAATATTCTTATAAAATCTGAAAACTGATTTTCTGTCATTTGGATTTTTATCGGATTCTTGCTGAAATGGCCAAAAGCACCGTAATTTTTTTATATAATAATAAAAATAAAAAAATTTCGAAATTTAGGAAAAAATTTTTTTTTTTTCCAAAAGTACTCCGATCGCGGGTGTAACCCGCGATCCGTGGAGGCACGGATCGCGGGTGTGACCCGCGATCCGTGCTCCACGGATCGCGGGTCACACCTGCGATCCGTGGAGCACGGATCGCGGGTCACACCCGCGATCCGTGTTCCCGCCAAATTTTTTTTTTTTTTTTTGATTTTCGTTTTTTTTTTGTTTTTTTTTTCTGTTTTTCTGTTTTTATTATAATTATTTGTAATCTTTTTTTAAATCTTTTTTTTTCAAAATAAGTTTTCTAATTTATATTATTTTTCTAAATTTTTCAAAATTATTTTTAATTTTTCCAATAATCTACCTCCAAATCACGTCGATAACCCGGCGTATTGAAATGTTAGGGTATTTTATACAATATAAAAACAAAATTTCTTAGTCAGAATAATAAATTATTTACAACTGAATATTAAACAAACCATAAAACTAATTAAAACAAAAAATTGGTAACGTTGTCAAAAATTCGTAGGGTGTACACACATTACAAACATTTTGGAGGTCGATACAGCAAAAAATTAAAAACACAATTAAAAAATTTAAAAAATTAATAACAATTACAAAACATATTTTGAAAGCAAATATGATAAAAAACATAGTTAAAACGATTTTAAAAAAATCAAAACATCAAAACACTACGACTAAAATCCGGGACTTTTTTTATTTTCTTTTATTGTTTTTGTTTTTTTCGGTTTTCTGTTTTAGTTTTTTTTCTTCTGTTTTTTTTTTAATTATTTGTAATCTTTTTTGAAATCTTTTTTTTTTCAAAATATGTTTTCTAATTTATATTATTTATTAAAAAATTTTAATTTTGTTTTTAATTTTTTCAAGAAACGACCTCCAAATCACGTCGATAACTCGGTGTGTATTGAATTGTTAGGGTATTTTATACAATATAAAAACAAAAAATTCTTAGTTAAAATAATAAATTATTTACAACTGAATATTAAACAAACCATAAAACTAATTAAAACAAAAAATTGGTAACGTTGTCAAAAATTCGTAGGGTGTACACACATTACAAACATTTTGGAGGTCGATACAGCAAAAAATTAAAAACACAATTAAAATTTTTTAAAAATTAATAACAATTACAAAACTTATTTTCAAATATATATATATATATAACATAGTTAAAATGATTTGTAAAAAAACAAAACATAAAAACAAACAGAAAACCGAAAAAAACAAAAACAATAAAAGAAAATAAAAAAAGTCCCGGATTTTAGTCGTAGTGTTTTGATGTTTTGATTTTTTTAAAATCGTTTTAACTATGTTTTTTATCATATTTGCTTTCAAAATATGTTTTGTAATTGTTATTAATTTTTTAAATTTTTTAATTGTGTTTTTAATTTTTTGCTGTATCGACCTCCAAAATGTTTGTAATGTGTGTACACCCTACGAATTTTTGACAACGTTACCAATTTTTTGTTTTAATTAGTTTTATGGTTTGTTTAATATTCAGTTGTAAATAATTTATTATTCTGACTAAGAAATTTTGTTTTTATATTGTATAAAATACCCTAACATTTCAATACGCCGGGTTATCGACGTGATTTGGAGGTAGATTATTGGAAAAATTAAAAATAATTTTGAAAAATTTAGAAAAATAATATAAATTAGAAAACTTATTTTGAAAAAAAAAGATTTAAAAAAAGATTACAAATAATTATAATAAAAACAGAAAAACAGAAAAAAAAACAAAAAAAAAACGAAAATCAAAAAAAAAAAAAATTTTTTTGGCGGGAACACGGATCGCGGGTGTGACCCGCGATCCGTGCTCCACGGATCGCAGGTGTGACCCGCGATCCGTGGAGCACGGATCGCGGGTCACACCCGCGATCCGTGCCTCCACGGATCGCGGGTTACACCCGCGATCGGAGTACTTTTGGAAAAAAAAATTTTTTTTTCCTAAATTTCGAAATTTTTTTATTTTTATTATTATATAAAAAAATTACGGCAAAAGCACCCTAAATGTTCCTATTCCAATAGAATTTGGGATCCGAAGGTGCGACAATCAAGTCTGATCGAAGCAAGCAAGTTAAACCCCACACAGAGATCTGTCGATTATTGACCACATATTTGTTTTATTTTTGCTAATATAAAAGAAAAATGGTGGCCGACCTCTTAATCTGTCTTGTCTTTCTGTTTCTGGATTAGAAGAAAAGAATAAAAAAGAATATTGGAGTTGAATGGGAATTGGAAGGTTGATTTCAATTTGTGTAAGTAATTGTAAAGTAAGGTTTGAGTTAGCGTTGGATGGACGCACCGTCCCGTCCACCAAATATCAAATATATAATATTCGTCGAAAAAGAACAAATAATCTGATCCGTAAAAAACGCCACGTCAGGAAAGAAAGACGGAAAATGTGGTCTTTGAAGTTGGTCTTGAATTTACGTGCAGGTGTGTGGAGTGGGAATAATATCTTTTTTGTTATTGATTGGTGTTCTATATATTATATTGGTTGTGTTGTTGTAGTGTGTATATATATATATATATACATACATACTCATCTTTCACAAATCTATCGCCGGAGCTATTCCAAACCAAACCATGTCGTTCCGGATGGTGAGATTTTCTTTTATGTTCCGGATGGAAATTCGATGTATGATTTCCTTTCCGAATTTACTTTTTCAAAAATGAATTTTCAGTCAAATGCAAATGCTTGTTCTGGCATGGGAGTTGGTGAGCAGAGCAAGACGAGTTTCCTCGAGTTAAAGAGGAAGAAGATTCATCGGTACGTTGTGTTCAAGATTGATGAAAAGAAAAAGGAAGTGGTGGTTGAGAAAAAGGGAGGTCCTGGGGAAACCTACCATGATTTCACTTCATCCCTGCCTGAAAACGATTGCCGTTATGCTGTTTACGACTTTGACTTTGTCACTGCAGATAATTGCCAGAAAAGCAAGATCTTTTTCATTGCATGGTACGTAGGTAATTCCATCTACATCTTCATTTCAATTTTCAATTTTCAATTTTCAATCAATAAAATTCCACTGCGCCTACCGATCGATCAGGTCTCCATCCACTTCGCGCATTCGGGCTAAGATGTTGTATGCCACATCCAAGGACCGATTCCGACGTGAACTTGATGGTGTCCACTACGAGATCCAGGCTACTGACCCTACTGAAATGGAGTTGGATGTGCTTAGAGAACGTGCTCACTGAAGGAGTGACTTGATTATTATTATATCCCCTTGCTTGGTTGCTTGCTTGTAGTATGTGTTGTTATATTGTCTGTGTGGGGGATAAGGAAGGAAGGAAAGAAGGATATGAGGTAAATCAATAGTCCATACTTACCACGGATGGAAGGCTGATGGGGGAGGGGTCCTTGATTGCTTATCTTGAGTGAATGGTTGTGGTGTGACGTAAGTACAAGGACCCCTACCCTACCGTGATGCTTCTCTGGAGTAGTGGATATATTTGGGTTGTGAGACTACGAAATTAATATTATGACATTGATCCTATGCATTACAATGATATATTATACTTGTGTGACATCACATCCGTTTAACGTGCGTTTTTTGTTCTTTTGTATTTATATATTGATGTTGCGAAGATCTCTCAAGAATTCATAATGGAATTCCGCACCTTACAACTTCGTATAGAAGAATGCCTCTCTATTGTCACGATCATGTCACCATTTGTAACGCTAAGTAAAGAAAATGCAAATGACAACAAAATGATATAAATTCAATATTCCATTTCATTCGATATAGGAATACATGAACTTTGACACATTTATATGGTGTACAAAAGATGAATACATGATACATATTTCACAAACTATTACATATATCAAATAGCTTGGAGAACGTGGTAGTTGAGCTCATGCCACAGATGATGCATTCAGAGTCAGAGCTTGACGACTTATTCTTTCTTCTATTTCAAGGAACAGTATCGCTGCGACAATTTGGTTTCAAGTTTTTGGGGCCTGATGATTTGCTCCTTCTCATATTTAAAGGGACCATCTTACTATGGTAATTTAGCTTTTTGTCCAAAGATATTCAAGCATATATTCCATCATTTGACAAGTTTATCTCTCATAAGGAGAGATTATCAAATAAGGGTTAGTTTTAAACTCATAACCAAGGCAATCATTTGGCTTATATATTTCCATATGTTGTTTGACGATTCATTCCCTTATTTATTTGAAGGGGACCGTCATGTATAGCAGTTTAGTTTGTTTGCTTTGGTTTTGTTTGGTGATTGTCTTTATTATGATCACCGAGATCTAGTCAGTTTAGCCTCATAACATGGAGGAAATTTATGTACATATTTGGTTATGGAGATGATGATTCTTATATTAGAATATCACCAAATGGTTAGTTTAGCCTCATAACTAGGAAGTGTTGTATATGTATATGACTTATCAACGATATTTCTTGTATTAGAATATCGTACAAACGGTTAGTTTAGTCTCATAACCTAGGAGGGTTTTGTATATGTTTGTTTTGGTGCTTCAACTTTATCACGAAGACATCCTAATATTAGTGAGTTTAACCTCGTCACAAGGAGGAGTTACATATATTCGATTTATCAACGATAATTCTTATATTAGAATATCGTACAAACGGTTAATTTAGCCTCGTAACCTAGGAGGTATTTTGTATATATTGGGTGTTGTCTCGTATTATAGGAGACATCGTAAACATTTTATTCCCCTGTTCGGGAGAACATTGTGTATATTCTTTGTTTGAGTATGACGATTTTAGTTTATCTCATTACTAAATATCACTAAGGGGTTAGATTAGTTTAGCCTCGTAACCTATGATGTGATATTTATGTGTATTTGACTAGTTTGGATAATTATTATTTTTGATGTAGATATTATAATGTTTTGGTCAGTTTAGCCTCGTAACCCGGAGGGGTTTTATATGTATATATTTGTTATATTGTCGATGATTCTTATATTTGAATATCATCAAATAGTTAGTTTAATCTCATAACTGGGAGAATATTTTATGTATATTGGACAGTTTAGCCTCGTGACCCGGAGGGTTTTGTACGTGTTTGGATGCTTCAACTTTATGATGAAGACAACCTGATATTAGTGAATTTAACTTTATCACAAGGATGAGTTATCTATAATTGGTTTATAAACGATAATTCTGATATTAGAATATCGTACAAGCGGTTAATTTAGCCTCATAACCTAGGAGGTTTTGTATATGTGTTTTTGTTATATTATCGATGATTCTTATATTTAAATATCATCAAATAGTTAGTTTAATCTCATAACTGGGAGAATATTTTATGTATATTGGACAGTTTAGCCTCGTGACCCGGAGGGTTTGTGTTTGATTTGTCAACGATAATTCTTATATTAGAATATCGTACAAACGGTTAGTTTAACCTCATAACCTAGGAGGTTTTTGTGTATGTTTGTTTTGTTTATTTGATTTGTTAAATGAAGACTTCATCGCCAGTAAGGGAGAGGGAACCCAAAATCAAGCTTGGCGTGCATCCTCACTCACGACTAAGGTAGTCCATATTTTAGTGTTTTGATCACTCCAACGATAAGAGAGAGGGACCCAAGATCCAGCCTGGCGTGCATCCTCACTTATTATTAGAGCAATCAATATTTAGATTTTATGTTTGTTTTCGATTTTTAGGTTGGTTGACATATTTTATAACTTTAAAGATTTATTTTGCAATTTACCCACATTTAGGGGTGGATTTGTGATTTTGTTTATTTAGGTAGACTACTTGTATTTTAGGATTGATTTTTACAAATCCGTTTAGTACAAATTATATATTGTTGCAATTTATCCACATTTGTTGTTGGATTTGTAGTTTTGTCCATTAAGGGGATTTTTTGTAATTTAAAGTCCATTTGCATATCAAATGGTACAACTTATGTATTCTTGTAATTTATCCACATTTAGGGGTGGATCTATAATTTGTCCATTTAAGGGACTATTTGTATTTTAAGATCAATTTACAACTTTGGGTCAATATGTAAATCAACAGTATAACTTATATATCATTGCAATTTATCCACATTTAAGGGTGGATTTAAGATTTACCTCAATTGGAGATACCATTTGTGATTTGTTTCAGTCTATTGAATAACCCCTGAGTTCCCTTATTCATTCTTTTCGTAGGGGTTAATATGGAAATTTACCTTCATATGGTAATATGGTATATGCATGGGAACGTTATTACTATTCACGTATGATGAATTATTAATAAAATAATTTCATGAATTATTTTGGTACAACTTATATATAATTTGTACCGGTTTAATAAAATAATTTCATGGGAACATTATTCACCAAGGTACGAACTTTCCAACTTTCATGATATCTATGATAATTTTCAGATAGAACTGGCTGACCTTCAAGGATACATTGTGGGTCCAAAGTCAGTTTGTGGAGCCTCTATAATTGAGAAGTTTAATACTTCGGCTTATGTTGGCTTATGTTTGTTGTCTGATGAGCCATTTCTAAGACAGATGGAGGTTAAGTGCATTGTCAAATCTGGTTGTGTTCTTTTATCTCCATTTATATGTATTACAGTAGCATATTTGCTGATATTGTTAAAGAAACAAGTTCAAGAAAGACACTACAGTCAGCATGAAGATGAATCTCCAAAAGAAGATAGAATTGGGAGCGCAACTCTCTTCCAGTATTTCCTGTTTATGAAGATGGAGTGCTTTACTTTTAAAATGAACCTGGAAGATGATGAGAAACATGGTCCCACCTTCCATGTTTGTTTGAAGGATATAACAATCCGGTATTCTTCTCAATTGCTCCTAAAATTTGCGTTCTTTTTTTAATACAATTAAAGCTGAGATCTGCACATCAGAAGATGACCTTGAAAGTCGGCTTGTATGTTGTTCTAATGGTGGTTTTCCTATCAAACCATTGAACATTGATGAAGCCTTTGCTGTTAGTTCACCAAGGATGTTTATTGATGAAACTGGTTCTGGAAAGGAGTGCTTGGGGTATGTTAGTTGGATCAAATTATAAGATATATTGTTGGCTGCATGGATATAATCCAACAGTAGCAATCAAAGCAAAATATATGCTTTTGTCAATCATATTAGGAAGAATTGATTTGGTGTAGAAAAATATATGCATCTGTATTCTCCTCATTAGAAAAATATATTAGAAAAATAGTGGTCATATGAATGAGAGACATGTGGTTGCACCGTTTAGATAACAAGTTATATATTTTTTTATTGTGTTTGGTTTCATAACTTTGGATTGGATTTGCTGAAATTAACAAAATCGTGATAAGATTTTTGACAGCATTTTGATATAAGCGTTTTTTTCTTTCCAAATTTTAATAACTACCCGAATATCAATCATGATGATACATGTTTAATTTCTGCGACAAATTCAATAGCCTTCCGGCATCCTTTTTTTTGTCAAGTTATAAACGATCAAACCGGATACAATTCCTTAAAAGGAAAGTGACCGGAATGACGTATAGGCAACCATCCGGATACAATTCCTCAAAAGGAAAGTGGCCAGGATGATTGTGTTACCGGATGATTACCCGGATACAATTCCTTAAAAGGAAAGTGACCGGAATAATCATGTTTGACAACCATCCGGATACAATTCCTCAAAAGGAAAGTGGTCGGAATGGTTGTATTATGTATAGATATTTAGACAAAGTAAGTGCTATTGCACTTGCCAGAGTTGTCGATGTCTTCGCCGGAATCGCTGCGGTGTCTCACCTTCACCTTCTCTTCTTCCCTCACGTTTTTATTGTTTTGAGGTGTATGCTAAAAAAACTCTTTTTTCCTCTTCACGTTTTTCTACTCTTCCTTTTTTTGGTACGTGTCTCCCCTCCCTTTTTTTTTCTTTTCTTTTCTTTTCTTTTCTTCTTTTTTTTCCTTCTCTTTTGTACGTGTCCTCTTTTTTTGTAGGAATGGATGAGTTTTTTACAGGGGAGAAGAGAGAGAGAATTAGGAGGGGGAAGTGTGATGATCATGGATGTATTGGGTGGTTAAGAAGAGGTGGGGTTATTAATGTGGTTTGAATAATTCCATTATCCTTTTATATATCCATGAATATGGATTTTCTTTCTTAATTCTTTTTTTTTGTTGCATTACGTGTGAAAAAACAAAAGATGAAGTTGGTTGCATTTTGTTGAACGTGGGATCATCATTTTTTTTTGAACAATTCTTTTTTTTTTTGAACAAATTGAACGTGGGATCATGCATGCACTATTCTTCTTCTTTCTTTTCTTTTTTGAAATAAATAAAAAAATAAACCAAGTCTTACGAATATGGTTAAAATTCAATTTTTTTATTTGTTTCTTATTTAATGGAAAATTTTCTTTTTTCACCTTTGAATTTTGTGATATTCCACATCTCTTAATGTTTTGACTATATTTCCATGTTTAGACTAATAAACATATATCAAAAGATTAATGATTCCTTAATGTTCATTTTGCTGTTGTTGCTTAATCTCATCTCGATAGAGTTCCAATTTCTACTAAGCTGGGACGACAATTGGTCGACGATTACTAGAAAAATTATTTTGATTTGAGATGTATATATTTTTGTGTCCACAACATCCAAAGTGAAGAAGTGTGTTGTTAACTGTTTGTTAAGGAAACCTGGTTTTCTTATTTGATTGAAGTGAAAATAGATGCCATGGATTGAACTAAGGGAGTGAGTGAGTCTCTTGGTCTTTACTGGGATGGTATGGTATGGTATGGTCGTCGTGTTTGTTAGTTAGTTTGTTTTCTCTTTCAACAGCTGCGCGGTCCCAGAACCAGAAGTCATTGATGATGGATGGAAATGGAAAGATGTGGTAGGTAGCTCTACGTCTTGAAAATTTGAAGGAAAATGTTTAGTAGACGCGCGCGTCACTGACGCTACTTACGTGGCGGAGAAATTTTGTCCATTCAGCATCCAGTCAGCATGTACACTAAGCTTCTCAGAGCAATGATGTCTTTCTTATTTGTCTTCCTGATGCATTAAATGCATATCTACGGAGATACCACCTTTTCTTTTGGCGCTCAACGGAGATCCACTAAAGATCTCTTAGGGTTTCACGTCACCTAATTTTTTACTCATTTTCCTTTTTTTTCCGGACAAGCGCATGACTCATTCCGGACACAGTTACTATGTAATCCGCATAGTTGGAACACTAATTCCGGACAAGCGTACTACTTACTCCGGAATGTTGTCTTTTTCTTTTATTTTCCCGATACGTCCACAATCGCATTTAATGCTCCTCAAATCAGCACGTCCTCCATTTCTTCTTTTTTGGCGCTTCACGGAGATACAAAATGTTTTAGCTACCTTATTCGGATCCTATGAACCCTTCCTTCTTCTTCCTCCCTTTTTGCTGTACTGTAATGGCACTCGTTAATGTGTCCTCACAGCCGGCGCATGCCTCAAACGTCCCGCAAGAGAAGATGTATTTTCCTTCCTTCGAAGAAGCCAAAGCATTTTACGTTTCCTATGCCGATTCCTGTGGTTTTGGTGTGAAGATAAGGCAATCTCATTACGATCGTGGTGTTGTTATACATGCCACTCTTACTTGCTCCAAGGAGGGTAATGCTCCGGGAAACCAAGGTGAAGGTAGACCAAAACATAGGTTATCCGGTAGGGTCGAGTGCACTGCTCGGATCAGGGTCTCCGGAAATCCATCCAGAGGCTACATAATTAACTACGTAGATCTCCAACATAACCACGCCATGCTGTCGGAAGACCAGATGCGCTTCCTCCGACAAAAAAGATCCGTCCCGGAGTCCGCCAGAGAACGCATTTCGTGCAATGATGCTGCCGGTATATCTGCCGCCAAGACCATGCAATCTTTTGTGGTCGAAGCTGGAGGTCACGATAAATTGTCTTTCAACGAGCGGGACCTAAGGTTATTTATTCTCCACTTAACCTGGTTGAAGTTACACAATTAGCTTTGTCATAAAAATTATGTTTCGCAGGAATGTTGTGAACGAGGTTAGAAACCTCAAAATGGGACCAGGAGATGCGCAAGCTATCCAAGATTATTTCATCAGGATGCAGAAAAATGATTCCCGCTTCTTTTACGTAATGGATATGGACGACGAAGGCAGACTACGAAATGTGTTCTGGGCCGACAGTCGTTCTCGAGCTGCTTACTCTTACTTTGGAGATGCAATATGTTTCGACACAACATACATAACCAACAAGTATGACATGCCTTTTGCCCCATTTGTGGGGTAAATCACCACTACCAGTCTGTCCTACTCGGTTGCGCATTCCTCTCTTCCGAGACGACACAAAATTACATTTGGTTGTTCCAAACATGGTTGATGTACATGAACGGTACGTATTTTATTTTGTCCGGCTTTGTCCGTTTTACGTTATGTGCCTGTCCAGTTACCCTTTACGTCTGTCCGGTTTACGTCTTTTGCTCGTCCGGTTTATCCCTTACGTCTGTCCGGTTTACGTCTTTTGCTCGTCCGGTTTATCCCTTACGTCTGTCCGGTTTACGTTTTTTGCTCGTCCGGTTTATCCCTTACGTCTGTCCGGTTTACGTTTTTTGCTCGTCCGGTTTACCCTTGACGTCTGTCCGGTTTACGTTATTTTTGTCCCGATTAACATATGTTTTTATCTTGATCGCGTTGTGTGCAGGTACAAGCCCCCCGACGATCATAACAGACCAATGTGGCGTCATAGCTGCGGTTGTGAGGACTGTGTTCCCTAAAGCGCGGCACAGATTTTGTATATGGCACATAATGAATAAGGCCCCTGTGGAGCTGCCCACGAAGTACCGGGAGCATACGTTGTTTGACCTCAACAACTGTGTATTCGATTCCAAGACTCCGGCAGAATTCGAGCGGAATTGGCAGGGTTTTCTAGATGATTTCGAGTTCCACGACAATAATTGGCTCCGATCCATTTATGCAATTCGAGAGCGCTGGGTACCTACATTTTGGCGGGATTGTTTTTCCGCAGGAATGACATCAACCCAGAGAAGTGAGGGTATGAACGCCTTCTTCGATAAGTACCTCACATCAAGGACGACACTTAAGCAGTTCGTTCAACAATACGAACTCGCAGTACGCCACAAGTATGAGAAGGAAGCTCTGTCTGATTTCGATTGTCAGCATAAGGCTCCGCAATTGATTTCGAAATATCCATTCGAGAGGCAATTGGGCGAGTTGTATACGGTGGGTGTCTTCAAGAATGTGCAGTTAGAAATTGGGAAGATGATGTACTGCGACATCAAGGATGAGTTCAACGAGGACGACACATTGCACTTCAACGTGACCAAACATGTATTGACACATATCCTCCCATTGTCGAAACGGTTCACAGTGCAAATTAGAGATGAGAAGTGGGTATGCGATTGCAGAATGTTTGATCACGTCGGTATCCTATGTTGTCACGTTTATGTTGTTATTGCCCGAATACGTCCAAACGTGTTGCTCCCCGAGTCTTACATCGTCCACCGATGGAGGAAGGATATCCGAAGGAGCTATGGAGTCAAGTTTCCCCTTCAAAGTGGCATAACGGGGAACGATGCGCTTCGTCGCCACGACGACATAATGGGTCGTGCGGTTTGGATCGCCGAGGCCGCTTTCGACTCAAACGACAGATATCTTCAGGCGGTAGAGGCACTTGAGTTGCTTAAGGAACGTATGCAACGACCTGATCCTGTGTTCGATGGTACATCCGTTCTCAATCCGGATAAGGCAAGACGGAAAGGCAGACCGCCGAGCAAACGACAGATTTCTTTGTCTGAGAAAATAATTAAAAGTAACGTTAAGAAAATCATCAGGAATAAGGTTCTACCCCCGTTACACCCTGCAGCACCCAAACCGGGGGATCACGATTTCGATGACTGGGACATGAATTTGCATTACGAGGGAGTTCCTCCTTGATTATTGTATTTGTCCTTGGTTGGAATTATTCCTATTTAATTTTGTTGAAAGTCATTGTATGTCTGTCCGTATTATTGCATAAGATTCAACTCTTTCTTTGCTTGTTCGTTTGTGAATTAATTTCTGATGGCGACAAATATATTTAAGTAATTTTGGTTTGTTGTATGCCTGTCCGGAATAAGTTATATTTATGTCCGGATTAAGTTACAAGTATGTCCGGATTACGTTATATGTCCGTACGGATTACGATTCATCCATGTCCGTCCGGATTACGATTCATCCATGTCCGGATTAAGTGTATTTGTTGTTCAGAATAAGTGTATTTGTTGTCCGGTTTAAGAATAAAGTTTGTCCAGAAACGTAACATAAAGTTTTTCCGGAAGAAGTGTATTTGCTATCCGGAATAAGTGTATTTGTGGTCCGGAATAAGCGTATTTGTTGTCCGGAATAAGTGTATTTGTTGTCCGGTTTAAGAATAAAGTGTGTCCGAAATAAGTGTATTTGCTGTCCGGAATAAGTGTATTTGCTGTCCGGAATAAGTGTACTTGCTGTCCGGAATAAGTGTATTTGTTGTCCGGAATAAGTGTATTTGTTGTCCGGTTTAAGAATAAAGTGTGTCCCGAAACGGAACAAAAAGTTTGTCCGGAATAAGTGTATTTGCTGTCCGGAATAAGTGTATTTGTTTTCCGGAATAAGTGTATTTGTTGTCCGGTTTAAGAATAAAGTGTGTCCCGAAACGGAACAAAAAGTTTGTCCGGAATAAGTGTATTTGTTGTCCGGAATAAGTGTATTTGTTGTCCGGAATATGTGTATTTGTTGTCCGGTTTAAGAATAAAGTGTGTCCGGAAGTGACCGAAAGGCGTCCGTTGGAAGACATTTTTCTCCTCCTCCTTCATCCGGTCGAACTGCTTGTGAAGGGCCGTGAAACCGCACTTCGTTTCGCGGAAGTAGTACGTGCTTCCCTTAAACCAGCAAATACACTTATTCCTGACACACTTTATTCTTAAACTGCACATTCTTGAAGACACCCACCGTATACAACTCGCCCAATTGCCTCTCGAATGGATATTTCGAAATCAATTGCGGAGCCTTATGCTGACAATCGAAATCAGACAGAGCTTCCTTCTCATACTTGTGGCGTACTGCGAGTTCGTATTGTTGAACGAACTGCTTAAGTGTCGTCCTTGATGTGAGGTACTTATCGAAGAAGGCGTTCATACCCTCACTTCTCTGGGTTGATGTCATTCCTGCGGAAAAACAATCCCGCCAAAATGTAGGTACCCAGCGCTCTCGAATTGCATAAATGGATCGGAGCCAATTATTGTCGTGGAACTCGAAATCATCTAGAAAACCCTGCCAATTCCGCTCGAATTCTGCCGGAGTCTTGGAATCGAATACACAGTTGTTGAGGTCAAACAACGTATGCTCCCGGTACTTCGTGGGCAGCTCCACAGGGGCCTTATTCATTACGTGCCATATACAAAATCTGTGCCGCGCTTTAGGGAACACAGTCCTCACAACCGCAGCTATGGCGCCACATTGGTCTGTTATGATCGTCGGGGGGCTTGTATCTGCACACAACGCGATCAAGATAAAAACATATGTTAATCGGGACAAAAATAACGTAAACCGGACAGACGTCAAGGGTAAACCGGACGAGCAAAAAACGTAAACCGGACAGACGTAAGGGATAAACCGGACGAGCAAAAAACGTAAACCGGACAGACGTAAAGGATAAACCGGACGAGCAAAAGACGTAAACCGGACAGACGTAAAGGGTAACCGGACAGACACATAACGTAAAACGGACAAAGTCGGACAAAATAAAACACGTACCGTTCATGCACGTCAACCATGTTTGGAACAACCAAATGTAATTTTGTGTCGTCTCGGAGGAGAGGAGTGCGCAACCGAGTAGGACAGACTGGTAGTGGTGATTTACCCCCACAAATGGGGGCAAAATGCATGTCATACTTGTTGGTTATGTATGTTGTGTCGAAACATATTGCATCTCCAAAGTAAGAGTAAGCAGCTCGAGAACGACTGTCGGCCCAGAACACATTTCGTAGTCTGCCTTCGTCGTCCATATCCATTACGTAAAAGAAGCGGGAATCATTCTTCTGCATCCTGATGAAATAATCTTGGATAGCTTGCGCATCTCCTGGTCTCATTTTGAGGTTTCTAACCTCGTTCACAACATTCCTGCGAAACATAATTTTTATGACAAAGCTAATTGCGTAACTTCAACCAGGTTAAGTGGAGAATAAATAACCTTAGGTCCTGCTCGTTGAAAGACAATTTATCGTGACCTCCAGCTTCGACCACAAAAGATTGCATGGTCTTGGCGGCAGATATACCGGCAGCATCATTGCACGAAATGCGTGCTCTGGCGGACTCCGGGACGGATCGTTTTTGTCGGAGGAAGCGCATCTGGTCTTCCGACAGCATGGCGTGGTTATGTTGGAGATCTACGTAGTTAATTACGTAGCCTCTGGATGGATTTCCGGAGACCCTGATCCGAGCAGTGCACTCGACCCTACCGGATAACCTATGTTTTGGTCTACCTTCACCTTGGTTTCCCGGAGCATTACCCTCCTTGGAGCAAGTAAGAGTGGCATGTATAACAACACCACGATCGTAATGAGATTGCCTTATCTTCACACCAAAACCACAGGAATCGGCATAGGAAACGTAAAATGCTTTGGCTTCTTCGAAGGAAGGAAAATACATCTTCTCTTGCGGGACGTTTGAGGCATGCGCCGGCTGTGAGGACATATTAACGAGTGTCATTACAGTACAACAAAAAGGGAGGAAGAAGAAGGAAGGGTTCATAGGATCCGAATAAGGTAGCCAAAACATTTTGTATCTCCGTGAAGTGCCAAAAAAGAAGAAATGGAGGACGTGCTGATTTGAGGAGCATTAAATGCGATTGTGGACGTATCGGGAAAATAAAAGAAAAAGACAACATTCCGGAGTAAGTAGTACGCTTGTCCGGAATAAGTGTTCCAACTATGCGGATTACATAGTAACTGTGTCCGGAATGAGTCATGTGCTTGTCCGGAAAAAAAAGGAAAATGAGTAAAAAATTAGGTGACGTGAAACCCTAAGAGATCTTTAGTGGATCTCCGTTGAGCGCCAAAAGAAAAGGTGGTATCTTCGTAGATATGCATTTAATGCATCAGGAAGACAAATAAGAAAGACATCATTGCTCTGAGAAGCTTAGTATACATGCTGACTGGATGCTGAATGGACAAAATTTCTCCGCCACGTAAGTAGCGTCAGTGACGCGCGCGTCTACTAAACATTTTCCTTCGGGAAATGAACCGTTGCACCCAATAATTCGTAATTTACTTTTCCCCGCGCAGAAGTTTTGGCTGACTGGACGCTGAACTGGCAGCTGACTTGTCCGTCCAAGTAGGTAGTGTCACGGACGCACGCGTCCGTGTATAACTACTCAAATTTGAAATAGAAAGGAAAGATAATAACAAAAAACATACATACGGAGAATCAGAATAGATGATGTGGGACCGGACTGAGTAGATAGATAAGGGTGTTGTCGGTGATGTCTTTGTTTGTTTTTTCATTGGATCGGGGGATTACTATTTACTACCAAGTAAGTAATCAGAATTCTTCGATTCAAGATGCGAAAATCTCTCTATCTCATCTCATTTCATGTCGCTCAAACGAAGTAGATTGATTATAAGCAAGTGAGTCGTACTGCAGATCGATCGATCGATCGATATGAGTACAACCACAACCACAACCACCACCACCACCACCACCACCACCACAATAGTTTGGTTCAGAAGGGATCTGAGAATGGAGGACAACCCGGCCCTGGCAATGGCCTCCAAGGACCAACACGCTCGCGTCCTCCCCGTCTTCATTTGGTGTCCCAAAGAAGAAACTCAGTTCCACCCAGGTCGTGTTTCGCGCTGGTGGCTAAACCAATCTCTTGCTCATCTCAATCATTCCCTCACCTCTATTGGTTCTCCACTCCTTTTCATCAAAACAGACAACACTCTCGCCGCTCTTTTGCGCTGCATCACTGCCACCCAAGCCACCAAACTCCTCTTCAACCGTCTTTATGGTATCATCTATCTATCTATCTATCTATCTATCTATCTATCTATCTATCTATGGAATTTCATTTTATATAACCAAGCTTGTTGTTCCCAAATTTGTGTTTTGTTACCCGTTAATTTCTGATTGCTACAGATCCTGTTTCTCTTGTTCGAGACCACACTATTCAAAAGCAGTTGGTTGAGATGGGGATCAATGTCCAAACATTCAATGGTGATCTACTCTTTGAACCTTGGGATATCCATGACGACAACGGTCACGCCTTCACACGTTTCCATGATTTCTGGGATAAATGTATGACCTTGCCTATTGAAACCACTTCACTCCTTCCTCCATGGCGTCTCACTCCACCTCAAGGTTTTCTTTTCTTTCTGCAACTTTTATTGGATTCTCGAGTCAATACAAGTTATCAATGATTGGTTTTACTTACGTGATGGATAGGAACGGAAGGTATCCAAAGTAGCCTGCTTGATGAACTGGGTCTCGAATGTGAAACAGAAAAACAAAGCAATGCATTGCTAAGGAGAGCATGGACACCTGGATGGAGCAACGCAGAAAAGATACTTAATGAATTCATCAATGAAAATCTTCTTGATTATTCCAAAAATGGAATGAAGGTTGATGACACCACAACCTCATTGCTATCACCATTTCTCCACTTCGGAGAAATTAGTGTTCGAAAAGTTTATCAGAGTGTTCGAATGAAACACTTTCAATGGGGAAAAGAAGGGAAGCCACATGCTGAAGATAGTATAAAGCTCTTCCTCAGATCAATTGGCCTTCGCGAATATTCGCGTTACATTTGTTTCAATTTTCCTTTCACACATGAGAGGTCCCTGCTTGGAAATTTGAAGCATTATCCATGGCAGACCGATGAAACTCTGTTCAAATCTTGGAGGCAGGGTAGGACTGGATATCCTTTAGTGGATGCAGGTATGCGCGAGCTTTGGGCCACCGGATGGATTCATAACAGAACAAGAGTTATTGTTGCCAGCTTCTTCGTGAAGTGCCTTCTGCTCCCATGGACATGGGGAATGAAGTATTTCTGGGATACGCTGCTGGATGCTGACCTGGAAAGTGATATTCTTGGTTGGCAGTATGTTTCAGGTAGCTTACCAGATGGTCATGATCTTAACCGCCTCGACTGTCCAGAGGTAAGCCATTTGAATCTTGTACAATTATATGCTTATCTAGCATGATAAGAATCATCTTTTTCGTATTTTTTTATGCATTACCTTCAAACAAAGTTGTCAAGTTGATTGGAAATTCTTTTACTTAAGCGATAGTTTCTGCTGATTTACATGTCTATGCATATTGTTTTAGGTGCAAGGCTATAGGTATGACCCCAATGGTGAATATGTAAGGCATTGGATTCCTGAGCTTGCCAGAATGCCTACTCAATGGATACATCATCCTTGGGATGCTCCAAAATCAGTTCTTATTGGTGCTGGAGTGGAGTTAGGAACGAACTATCCAAAACCCATCGTAGAAATTGCAGCTGCAAAGGCACGCTTGGATGATGCTGTGTCTTTAATGTGGGAACTGGACAGAGCTGCTAAGAAGGGAAGCTCGGAGGAGCATGTGGCGGACAATTTAATCGACATTAACATACCAGACGTTCCAAAAGTTCTCGTGAAGAAAGAAACAACCTCTGTGACTTCTTCATTCTATGATCAGAAGGTACCATCTTTCCGTGCCGGAGACTATGGCTTGGTTGAACAAAACAAAGTTCTGAAAGACCCTGGGAGGTCCAACCAACATGACATCCAAGAATGCTACGAAAAAACTGAAACTTCAACAATACATGAGGATTTGCGGTCCACGGCAGAGTCGCCCTCGTCTAGAAAAAGAAGTTACAGCGAAAGCCAGTATGCTGTCCCATCTTTTTCAACACCAGAAGTTAATGAAGCTTCAAATGCACAACGCTCATCTGCATCTTCCTGGGAACATGTACATGGTAACACCAACCTCATCATCAAAGAAAAAGAGGTACTATCTTAGCTTGGCATAAATTTGGACGCAATTGGAACTATTATTTTCTTCTTCGACCAATAAAATAGTACTCTTTAATTACATGGTCTATTACAACTTCATATGATAATGCATGACCTTCATTTATGTTGTCCTTAACGTGAAACTTCAAATAAGTCGATGTTTGAATTGCGGATGTTCGAACATCATTCTACAAACCTCTTTGGAATTGAATATCCTTAACAATTTGAACATATGTAATAAAAAAATTCTCAAGGCTAAATGTACCATGTTTACTAAATCATTTTCGTTGACGTCAATCTGCAACTTCATGTTCTTTGTTATGCAAATGATCTTGCATATGGAGATTTTATTTAGGCCCTAAAAAGAAAAAAAGGGTTGTTTACATCTATATCCTCCGTTTCTCACATAATGCAGTGTCTTCCATATCATCGAATGTGATATGACCATGTTAGTCATGCCCTTCATTTCAGTTTCTTTGAATACATGTTGATTTGATATTTGGACGTCAAATATGCTTTTGCATGTATCGTAAAGCTTCTGCTACTGGTATTATGATAGATGTGTAAATTCATCTAACCGTAGTCAAAATAAAAGCCAAAAGAGGCACGTATGATCTTATAAAATTGAAGGTTATCACCTTAAATTGTTGGGAAGAGTGTTGACTGGAGTCATCATGCATTCCCCTGCCTTGTAGTTGTGAGCCATCGGACTACATCGGTACGACTTCGAGAGAATAGACTTGCAAATTTGGCTGACCATAGAAATACGATTGATGTACCAGATTGGCAAATGCTCCTACGTTGATGCCATGTATCCCATCACTTAACTAAAAACTTGATTATTGGTATATCAATATGTCCAAGGTTGGGTTGATTGGCACTCCTGTACATACATTTTGCTGACAGATGATGAGAGCACCAAGTTCTGCATCCTCCAAGGACATTTATGGGTTGAAAATTGAATTAGTTCTGACCTGTTGTGTCGCAGCTCCATTATTGTAGATTGCATGGAGTTCAATTCCGCACCTGCATTGGTAGCCTTCTCTATTCTGCAACTGCTTCAGTTTCATATGGAGTGGTTGTGCTTTCTGTCTTCGACCAACAGTTCTCGTTGGCCTTCCTCTCAGCCCATACAATTTAGATTATCAACCTTAAGTGTAGCCTCTTTTCCATCCTAGTTGACGGGAAATAATGAATGATATAGTTGACATTATGGTACAGCATTTGAGGTTATCGATGACAACAGTTCCCTTTGGCGGGTGTTCTGATTGATACTGACAGTGATACAATATATATGTAAAAACCTCATAATCAAATGAGAATATATTTGTATTTCCAGTATATGTGTTAGTTATTCTATTGTTTCTGCAGAACTCATAATGTAATGAATTTTATGTTTTGTTGAAGGATGGGGAGACAGACGCTTTGAGCACAATGGAGGACTTCAAATCGCACAAGAAGTCTGCTGCTGAAAACGTCGATGACCTTTGATCTCCTTATTGGATTCTATCTAATATGGTTGTCAATACTAGTTTTTTTCATAATGACGTTTCTGTAGATAGTGAAGTTCAGGGTTCGCCGGAGACAACAAACCACCGAGGAGAGAAGATCGAAAAATTATGTTTGTACCAGGCAGACATGTTTGTGTGCGTACACGCTAATCCAAATAAACAACCAGATGGTCCGAAACTCTATTTGGATGTTGTTTCCTTCCTTGAGTGCAGAGTTCCTCGTGACTTTTTCTCTTTTTTTGGTGCAAGTTTGTGGTGGGTTATTAAGAATTACATTTGTATCCGAATATAATAGGAAAGAATGAGAGAAAGTACACCCTTCGAATTAGTGAATCGCTTGGCGTATTTGTGTTTTTAGTTTTGGAACTGAAATGTATAAGAAGTGTCACAAAGTTTGTTCTCTGGTGGCTGCTGGTGCAGTAAAGTAGAATGGATAATGTTGCAGTGGTCGTGTTGGAGAACATCCTTTTAAGTCTTCCAGTGTAATCACTTTGTCAGGCTAAGTATGTTTGCAAACTATGGCACTCCATCATCGTCGCAAAAACATCAATTTTGTGAGCATGCAGCTCTACCAGACAATGTTTTCCAAAGATCCCTCGCGATGCTAAGTAGGAAGAAACGTGTAGAGAAAGGATATTGATCCTCCCCTCATGTTTCAGCTCTTGCTTGTTGACTCCAACAGCACTCAACTCACCACCACCTTGAAGGACATTGCTCCTGCGACGGACTACTCTGCCAATTTTTGTAGAATAACGAATCGAATAGGCAGAACAAGAACAAGCCAATGTTCTGTACAATCCTGTACGTACTGAAGCATCGACTCCTACTTCCTCCAGTGCCATAGGAAGCATGCTCGCAATTATGATGTACTGTGGCATTGCAAGGTGGTAACTGTCAGATGACCTTCATGTCTTCAAAGCAATCATCTGGGTAGGCCACAACCTGCTGCTGAATTGCTCCTCAACACAACCAGTATCGAACCACCACCACCAGTAGCAACGGATTGCATTGGCTTGCATTTTATTGCAAAAGCAGGGGAGATGCTGAGGTGGGTATGCTTTGCTGGGACCTCCCAAGACGAGAAGATCAGCAGACTACGGTGTGCAGCTTTGATTTACAAGCGAGGCAGTGGCAGCACTTGTGGTTTGGAAATTTGGGGGAACATCTTTGCCTGTCCAACATCTGTGAAGTTCAATTCGATACGGTTGTTGTGCGGGTGATGTAAGAGTATGGCAAACCAGAACCTTGGGAGGAGCATGTCATTCGCACTAACTTTTGTGGTGGCATTCACCCCCTCTGCGTCTGGAGGAATTGAGACCACCAAATCAATAACACTACTACTGCTATTGACCTTGTCACACCTGCAGCAGGGGTTGATGTTCTATAAAGAGCAGACAACACTTTGAGACATTTCCACGACATCCCTTCCGCATACCTCCCTTTGGAGGATCATTCCCCACATGTGCTCCATCATACCATGTACGCTCTTCGAATTCCCATTCTGGACCTGAAGAAGATGAATAGGTAATCTATAAAATTACCAAACACCCTATTACATAGTACCATTTGCTAATAGGAAAATTTTGATGTATCTTCACCAATGAATGAAGGAAACTTTAAGATCTCTCTTCACAAACATCCTTGTAATCTTTCATATCTATTAGTAATTATGTACCTTGGTGAACTACAATATAATGCTTAATTTTAATTGATTTTTCTGAAAACTAAAGGGAACCAATGCTATCATGATGACAGACAAAATCTTGCAAAGGTTGATGCTAATGGAAAAAGAGTTCTCCAATAGAATATGTGGATCTGGAAATGCCACTAGTCTCTTCGTTATATTAGTGAATCTGCTATTTCTAGATTGATGTGGGTGGGTCAGTTTTACTTGTGTTGGTGACTGGTGGTATTAGGTGCAAGTAGAAGTTAGCCTCCAAGCAACAGCATTGTCACGTTATATATCATACCATGCTCTACTTTTGCTATCTGTTCCTACCTAATGAACAAGTTTCCCAACCCAGTAGAATATATATTAAATAGGGAAGTAGGTGCTGTGTTTTCTTATTTTCTTTGTCTCCTATTCATTCTTGCCGATGAGAAGTAGACAAAGCTCACCTGAAAAACTCTGCATCCTCTCCAGATTAGCCATCTGTGTCTGCTAATCTCT
This sequence comes from Triglochin maritima, assembly GCA_963682175.1. Classification (NCBI taxonomy): domain Eukaryota; kingdom Viridiplantae; phylum Streptophyta; class Magnoliopsida; order Alismatales; family Juncaginaceae; genus Triglochin; species Triglochin maritima. Next base: position 61,251,621 of record OY821772.1, on the reverse strand, counting down.
AACCTGCTAGCAATAGTATATATTTAGTTTAGAACATAAAAGCTAGATATGCTACCCTCTTTTAATATGTAGAATACAAATAAAGTCAATCTAAGATGCATAGTTTAGGACTTTTGGCACATACTAATGGAACTCCAAATTTAAGAGGAAGCGGCAAAAATTGCTGCTGAGCAACCAGGCAAAGAGGGATAGGGTTACAGGAAGGCATGATGAATTTACACATCACCCTCAAGTAGAACATCAATCACCCAACCATGAAGTAGATTAGACCTCAGTGGGTGATTGGACCACCATGGCTGGCCCTCTGCAGCCATCCATCCTCCCTTGAGTTGCTGAGACAAATGGCAAGAGCTTGAACTTCAAAAATAGGTTCACAAGTGGTCCTTGTTTGGCTTGATGAAAGAAAGTCGTTCAGTATGGAAAGAAAAACAAAATTATCACTTGTTATCGTTCTTGCTGCTACTCCACCATTTAAATGAGTGAATTCATATATCAAAGGTCAGCACAAAATTTATACCTGAATAATCACTATAATATTACATAAGAGAGGAACAAAAATACATTCCTCACTTCATGGAATGGAACCAGCGATGACAATATAATACAAACATACACCAACTATTACTACAACTGTGCTGTACATTTTCTCACTAATATTGTTATTATACGGTGCTCCATCTCAACTCAATATGTATCACTCCGTTCCTCGAATTAACCAAGTTGTATTTGTAACATCCCGAAACAGCGGAAATTTAAAAAAAAAAATAATCAAGACAATCAACTCAATAATCAAAGGCGGGACTGTTACTTCTCATAAATCATAAAAGTGGTGCACCAAAATACATCAGAGTTTATCAAAAGTTACATGATTACAGCAAAACGACAACAGAGGATAAAAAGTAATCATGTCGATCTCAGCGGCCCGAGAAGAGGATCCAACTCCAAAATGCGCGTCCCCGCCGATCACCACCCAACTGGACCTACTGCGGTCCTGAAAAATATATAACAACGATGCCTGAGTTTCCAGAAGGAAACCCCGTATGCCAACTCACCTACATGCATGCATCACATAATGAACCTATCATACTAGTGGCATGTCATGGCATCAACAGAAAGTAAAACAGTTCCCCCGAAGGGTAAAACAGGACATCAGTCCGACAATCAATCATCGGGTCTCCCGAGGAGACCTACTGCAGGCACATGCAGTCTAGTAGCCCGCAACATCGCACCCCCCACACGCAGCTACACTACTCAAAGGTTCGGCAGGGAGCCTCTGTCACGTCTACGCGCCGATAGAAACAGATCTGTAAATCTCAGTGGTCGGGGCCACAGGGACCAACGGGGCCGTCGCCCGGAAGGTATAACAACATCATCTCGGTAGGTGCCCAGCCGAGGAAAACAACATAGCCGGAACAGCCTCGGCTCAACAATCACCATCGCCGGCACAACCTCGGCGGCATCACCGGCACAGCATCGGTGGTCCATCACAACAGTCCGGCACAGCATCGGACAAAACCAGACCGAAGTCTGCCAGGTCATCAGGCTCCTCGAGCCGCGAACACCAACCGCGCCGCTATAAAAGCAGGGCAGCGACCTCCGTAGCCCGTGGGCCGGTAGTCACCTCACCCAACGCCAGTTGTGTGCCCGCACAACATCAACACTGGGATCCGTGATCCCTCAGGCCTGCTATACTACAAGGTACCAACAATCAACTCAAAGGTCACGGTCCATACATGGAGGTGACGCGTCCCGAACACCCACACTCTTCCCAACGGCGGTCCCTGGGCAGGCACGCATCACGCGCCCACCGTCACCTCCCGGCTCACGCACAAGGCGAGGACACGGGTTTCCGTGGACAAAGTTGGCGTTCAAAAGGGAACCAGGAATTCAGTTCTGAGCAGATTCGGTCGACCGAAATAGTCTAACCGGTCGACCGTTTTCACGAGGAATTCGGTCGACCGAAAGTCTGAATCGGTGGAACTCACTGCGCAACACTAATTCCCAAACGGTCGAACAAAAGTCTAAAACCGGTCGACCGAACGAGGTCAAAATCCGGAGTCTGGTCAACATAGAAATCTACTCTATCGGTCGACCGACTCAGGGGTCTCGGTCGACCGACAACAGACAGGGTCAACCTATTATTCTAAGTCATATAATCGGTCGAACGCAACATACAATCGGTCGAACAACAAACGATCGGTCGAACGAAACATGCAAACTAACAGGTACACTTAAGTTCCGGTCGAACACAACAAGGACCGGTCGACCGATAACAGGTAGAAAAATCCCAACTCACCAGCAATAATGCACTACCGGTCGACCGCCCAAAGGCATCGTTCGACCGGTGAAGGTTAAAGTCGGGCAAACAGTGCTAAAACGGTCGACCGCCCGAAGGGTCCGGTCGACCGTTGGTCGTCTTCGACCTCGCGCCAGCCGAGGTTTTTAGAAGAAACGCGTCGCCGGAGAGGTCTCCGACCTCCCCCGACTCGACCAACGCATCCCTCACATGAGGGTAATAAACAAACCACACTAAGGAGCGGCATACCTCAACCACTACGACGAAATGCCGGAGCTCCGCTCACGCACGTCGCCTCCGGTGATCTCCCCGCGCGCTCGACTCCGCACGCCTTACACCGCGCGATCTCCGGTCTCCTCCTCCGCTGCTTGCCACCACACGCACCAGCAAGGAAGGGAAGGAAGAAATGAGGAAGGAGAAATGAGAAAGGAGAAGAAAGAAGAAGAAAAGCCCTATTTAACTCGGATGCTACAGTAACCCCGCCTCTTCCCCTTCCCATGCACCCACCTGCAACCTCATTTCCCCATGCAAACCACACTCTAACCAACAAAAGTCTACTAACCCTAGGTTAGGGTCTAACAATCCTCCCAACTTAAAAGGATTTCGTCCCGAAATCAAGCAAACACTCACCGAAAAGCTCTGGATACTGCCTTCTGACATCCTCCTCGACCTCCCAAGTGGCCTCGCGCTCGCTGTGATGCTGCCACCTGACTTTAACCATTGGAATGGTCCTCCTCCTGAGCTGATGATCCATGCGATCAACAATCTCGACTGGCCTCTCATCGAGCGACAAGTCCTGCTGAATCTCTGGCACCGCTATCTCAATAACGTGCGACGGATCTGCCACATACTTCCTCAACATCGACACATGGAAGACATTATGCAGACCCGAAAACTGTGGCGGCAAGGCGATCCGGTAGGCAACCTCTCCAACTCGGTCGAGGATCTCAAATGGTCCAACATATCTCGGACTGAGTTTCCCCTTCTTTCCAAACCTCATCACACCTCTGGCTGGGGAAATCTTCAGAAACACGTGATCGCCCACCTCAAAACTCAATACCCGTCTTCGTCGATCAGCATAACTCTTCTGCCTGCTCTGTGCTGTGGCCAGCCTCCTCCTGATCACATCCACCTTCTCTGAGTACATCTGCACGAGCTCTGGCCCCACTAACTGCCTCTCGCCCACATCAGTCCAGCATACCGGTGATCTGCAAGGCCTCCCGTACAACGCCTCGTACGGTGCCATCCCAATACTCGAGTGGTAGCTGTTGTTGTAGGCAAACTCTATCAGTGGCAAGTGCTCATCCCAGTGCCCTGCCCAATCCAGCGTGCATGCTCTAAGCATATCCTCCAGGGTCTGAATCGTCCTCTCTGATTGACCATCTGTCTGCGGATGAAATGCTGTACTGAACTTCAGACGTGTCCCCAACGCCTGCTGCAGACTCCCCCAAAATCTGGAAGTGAAACGAGGATCTCGATCTGAGATGATGCTCACTGGCACTCCATGCAACCTGACTATCTCTTCCACGTACAACTTAGCTAGACCCTCCAAAGGCAACGTGGTCCGGATCGCTAAGAAGTGCGCCGACTTGGTTAGTCGATCGACTATCACCCAAATCGCGTCGTGGCATCTCCTCGTCCTTGGCAAACCCGTGACAAAATCCATCGTCACGTGCTCCCACTTCCACTCAGGAAGCTCAATATTCTGCATTGGTCCTGCCGGCCTCTGATGCTCAATCTTCACCTGCTGGCAGACTAAGCATCGCTCCACAAACTCCGCAATGTCCTTCTTCATGCCCTTCCACCAGAAGTTCCGCTGCAGGTCCTTATACATCTTTGTGCTCCCCGGATGAATGGTGTATCTCGCTCTGTGTACCTCCTCCATGATGTCATCTCTCAGCCCATCAACCTTCGGCACCCAGATCCGACTCCTGAACCTCAGACCACCATCCACCCCCACACTGAAGTCTGATCCATCTCTGGAAGCTAACTGCAGCAGACTAGCTAGCTCATCATCCCCCTGCTGAGCCTGAACCAACCGTGAGACAGTCTGCGGCTCCACCCGAAGTCCAGCAACCACTGCTCCCTCTGAACCCTCGGTGAATGGACTCCATTCGGACAAAGCTTCGAGTAGCCTCCACTCCTGGATGCACAGGCTCGCCACAGAAACCTCCGCCTTCCTACTCAGTGCATCCGCAACCGAATTCGCCTTCCCCGGGTGATAGGAAATGGTGAAGTCGTAGTCCTTAAGGAACTCGAGCCATCTGCGCTGCCTCATGTTCAGCTCCTTCTGAGAGAACAAGTACTTCAGACTCTGGTGATCGGTGAAGACCTCGAACTGCTCGCCATACAGATAGTGCCGCCAGGTCTTCAACGCATGAACTACCGCCGCCAATTCCAGATCATGCGTAGGGTAGTTCTTTTCATGCACCTTCAGCTGCCTCGAAGCGTACGCGACCACCTTCCCATGCTGCATCAGGACACAACCCAAGCCTACTCCTGATGCATCACTGTAGATCACGTAGCCTCCACTGCCACTCGGTAGCGTCAGAATAGGTGCTGTCGTCAAACGCCTCTTTAGCTCCTGAAAGCTGTCCTCGCACTTCTGGGACCAAACGAACTTGACGCCCTTCTGCGTCAACGCTGTAAGCGGTGACGCAAGCTTGGAGAAATCCTGGATAAACCGCCTGTAATACCCTGCCAGACCTACGAAACTCCTGATCTCCGTCACGCTCGTCGGGGCTCTCCACTGAGTCACTGCCTCGACCTTTGCCGGATCCACTGAAATCCCATCTGCTGACACAATATGCCCCAGAAAAGCCACCTGATCCAACCAAAACTCACACCTTTTGTACTTGCCATAAAGCTGCTGCTCCCTCAAGATGCCTAGCACAATCCTCAGGTGCTCTCGATGCTGCTCCCTGTCAGGCGAGTATACCAAAATGTCATCCACGAACACCACGACAAATTTGTCAAGGTACGGCTGGAAGGTCCTATTCATCAGATCCATGAATGCCGCAGGCGCATTCGTCAGCCCAAAAGGCATCACCAAGAACTCATAGTGGCCGTACCGCGTCCGGAAGGCTGTCTTCTGAACATCCGCCTCCCTGATCCGCAACTGATGATAGCCCGAACGCAGATCGATCTTCGAGAACACTTTCGCCGTCTGCAACTGATCGAACAAATCATCAATCCTGGGCAAAGGGTACCGGTTCCGAACGGTAACCTTATTCAACATCCTGTAGTCGATGCACATCCGCAACGATCCATCCTTCTTCTTTACAAAGAGCACAGGCGCTCCCCATGGAGAAACACTTGGTCGGATGAACCCGGACTCCATCAACTCCTGCAACTGCTTCTTCAGCTCTGCCAACTCAGCAGGTGCCATCCGATAAGGTGCCTTCGACTGAGGTGTCGTACCCGCAACCAACTCGATGCTGAACTCAATCTCTCGGTGCGGTGGTAACGCTGGAATCTCTGCTGGAAAAACGTCTGGAAATTCCTGCACTACCTCTATATCTTCCAGCCTCCTTGTCTCAGGATCAGGGACTACCAGCGTGGCCACAAACGCTCTGCATCCCTGCTGAATCAGTCTCTGTGCCTTAACCGCAGACACAATAAGATGACCCCCTCTGCTCCTCGCACCTCTGATCAGAACATCTGGCACGCCCTCCATCGGAATCAGGATCTTCTTCTCACGGCAAAAGACTCGCACGTCGTACTGTGACAGCCAGTCCATCCCCAGTATGACGTCGAAGTCCACCATCGGTAACAAGACCAGATCTGCCGGAAAATCATGGTCTCCCGAAGCAACTGTGGTGCCGGGGAAATAGCTCCCCACAGTGCCCACCTCTCCCATGGGCGTGCTGGCCTCCAAAACATCAGTCAGCCGCACAGGGGTCCGACCCAACTCGCCAGCAAACTTCTCCGAAATGAAGGAGTGAGTGGCGCCACAATCAAACAACACGCGCGCTACAGAACCAGAAACGGAAAGCGTACCTTCCACGACGGTGTTGGAGTCCCTCGCCTCCTCAGCCTGGATAGTGAAGACCCTCCCGGTCCTCCTGCTCTGGCCCGGTGGAACCACTGACCGGCTGCCTCAGCCTCTGCCTACTACTGGTGGTCCTGGCCTCCTGCTCGGCTCTCCCTGCCTCTGAGGACAGTCACGGACAAAGTGTCCCATCTGACCACAACCCATGCACGCTCCAGTCTGACGGGGACACTCCTGCCCTGGATGGAACCTCCCACAGTAAGTGCACGCCCCTGACTGACGTGCTCCTCCTCCATCGAACCTGGGCCTCTTGCCCGGTCTTCCTGCCCCACGATCAGCTGCCCTGCTAACGGTGCTCACTGGCGGCTTCCGCGCCTCCTGATTACACTCCCTCTGGTCCTGCTCGATGATCGTAGCATGCTTCACCGCATCTGCAAGGGTCCGCGGCATGCTGTTGATCACCCGAGAACGAAGCGGCTGTCTCAGTCCCTTCACGAACTTCCTCGCCCGCTGCTCTGGGGTCACGCAGATCTCTGGGCAGTAACGCTCCAATGCGTTGAACCTGCTGATGTAGCTCGTCAGTGTCATGTCCTTCTGCTCCAGCGACATGAACTCCTCCCTCTTCTGATCCCTGACATGCTGGGGGAAGTACTGCTCATGGAACACCTCCAAGAACTCCTCCCAGCTGATATCCACACGGTCCTCAAACAGAACTGTGGACGTAGACCTCCACCAGTTGGCGGCCTCGCCGTCAAACACATAGGTGGCCAGCTCCACCATCCTCTCAGGTGCTACTCCAATAGCACGGAAGATCTTCTCCATACGGAAGATCCAGTCCTCTGCGACCTCTGGGGCCCTCCTGCCATCGAAAGTCGGCGGGTGCTGACGCATGAACCGATCGTGCTCAGCTCCCACTCCGCCCTGGGCGCTCTGAGCTGCCTGACGCTCCAGAAACTCACCCAACCTGTCCCAATGAGCACCAGATGTGTCGTCACTGGAAGTACGATCGCGTGTAGAACTCCTCACGCGCCTAGGTGCCATCTGACAGAAGAAACAACACCACTTCAGCCATGTATGCATGCTAAAAGATAAAATGCATGAGTCCTATTACTACAAGGGTGATTTCATTGGGAACCACATAGGAATCGACCGCTCTGATACCAAGTTGTAACATCCCGAAACAGCGGAAATTTAAAAAAAATAATAATCAAGACAATCAACTCAATAATCAAAGGCGGGACTGTTACTTCTCATAAATCATAAAAGTGGTGCACCAAAATACATCAGAGTTTATCAAAAGTTACATGATTACAGCAAAACGACAACAGAGGATAAAAAGTAATCATGTCGACCTCAGCGGCCCGAGAAGAGGATCCAACTCCAAAATGCGCGTCCCCGCCGATCACCACCCAACTGGACCTACTGCGGTCCTGAAAAATATATAACAACGATGCCTGAGTTTCCAGAAGGAAACCCCGTATGCCAACTCACCTACATGCATGCATCACATAATGAACCTATCATACTAGTGGCATGTCATGGCATCAACAGAAAGTAAAACAGTTCCCCCGAAGGGTAAAACAGGACATCAGTCCGACAATCAATCATCGGGTCTCCCGAGGAGACCTACTGCAGGCACATGCAGTCTAGTAGCCCGCAACATCGCACCCCCCACACGCAGCTACACTACTCAAAGGTTCGGCAGGGAGCCTCTGTCACGTCTACGCGCCGATAGAAACAGATCTGTAAATCTCAGTGGTCGGGGCCACAGGGACCAACGGGGCCGTCGCCCGGAAGGTATAACAACATCATCTCGGTAGGTGCCCAGCCGAGGAAAACAACATAGCCGGAACAGCCTCGGCTCAACAATCACCATCGCCGGCACAACCTCGGCGGCATCACCGGCACAGCATCGGTGGTCCATCACAACAGTCCGGCACAGCATCGGACAAAACCAGACCGAAGTCTGCCAGGTCATCAGGCTCCTCGAGCCGCGAACACCAACCGCGCCGCTATAAAAGCAGGGCAGCGACCTCCGTAGCCCGTGGGCCGGTAGTCACCTCACCCAACGCCAGTTGTGTGCCCGCACAACATCAACACTGGGATCCGTGATCCCTCAGGCCTGCTATACTACAAGGTACCAACAATCAACTCAAAGGTCACGGTCCATACATGGAGGTGACGCGTCCCGAACACCCACACTCTTCCCAACGGCGGTCCCTGGGCAGGCACGCATCACGCGCCCACCGTCACCTCCCGGCTCACGCACAAGGCGAGGACACGGGTTTCCGTGGACAAAGTTGGCGTTCAAAAGGGAACCAGGAATTCAGTTCTGAGCAGATTCGGTCGACCGAAATAGTCTAACCGGTCGACCGTTTTCACGAGGAATTTGGTCGACCGAAAGTCTGAATCGGTGGAACTCACTGCGCAACACTAATTCCCAAACGGTCGAACAAAAGTCTAAAACCGGTCGACCGAACGAGGTCAAAATCCGGAGTCTGGTCAACATAGAAATCTACTCTATCGGTCGACCGACTCAGGGGTCTCGGTCGACCGACAACAGACAGGGTCAACCTATTATTCTAAGTCATATAATCGGTCGAACGCAACATACAATCGGTCGAACAACAAACGATCGGTCGAACGAAACATGCAAACTAACAGGTACACTTAAGTTCCGGTCGAACACAACAAGGACCGGTCGACCGATAACAGGTAGAAAAATCCCAACTCACCAGCAATAATGCACTACCGGTCGACCGCCCAAAGGCATCGTTCGACCGGTGAAGGTTAAAGTCGGGCAAACAGTGCTAAAACGGTCGACCGCCCGAAGGGTCCGGTCGACCGTTGGTCGTCTTCGACCTCGCGCCAGCCGAGGTTTTTAGAAGAAACGCGTCGCCGGAGAGGTCTCCGACCTCCCCCGACTCGACCAACGCATCCCTCACATGAGGGTAATAAACAAACCACACTAAGGAGCGGCATACCTCAACCACTACGACGAAATGCCGGAGCTCCGCTCACGCACGTCGCCTCCGGTGATCTCCCCGCGCGCTCGACTCCGCACGCCTTACACCGCGCGATCTCCGGTCTCCTCCTCCGCTGCTTGTCACCACACGCACCAGCAAGGAAGGGAAGGAAGAAATGAGGAAGGAGAAATGAGAAAGGAGAAGAAAGAAGAAGAAAAGTCCTATTTAACTCGGATGCTACAGTAACCCCGCCTCTTCCCCTTCCCATGCACCCACCTGCAACCTCATTTCCCTATGCAAACCACACTCTAACCAACAAAAGTCTACTAACCCTAGGTTAGGGTCTAACAGTATTTCTCATTGATTCGCCCATTGTTCACCACGTCTGTCAGATTGATATCTACTTGTCCTAATGACTCCTGAAACATTAACAAAACCATAATTCATATATACAAAACATACATATAGAAATACAAGACCAGGGACCAGAGGTGGTGGAGAATCGGTCTCTAGATCTAACCTTTGGGAACAAACTAAACTTCCTCCGGCTCATAACCTCGATGTGAATCTTCTGATCTATGGGCTCCTCATCAAGCATGAACTGGAACTCTGAGTTCCACCGTGGATCCCTGGTTTTTCGGATCCTCTACAGATGCAAATATCATATGTAATTTTGAAATGAGAAATTAATACATGAAAATCTTGTTTCACCAATCACATTGACAAAGGAAATTAATAAACAGACTTTAATCTCTTTGTTAGTCAAGATGATACTGAAATTCTACAGAAAAAGGATGAAGACAGATAAGGTATGCTTGTTAAAGAGAACTCTAGAATTAAGAAAATCAGATGCTAAGAAGACCACTTTCTCTTGATACTTGAGAATAAATGAATATACCTTGGTTCTTCTTTCTTCACCTCTAAACAGAACTACAACATAAGGGTTGGTGTGATGTTTTCCTTCGACATCCTCTGCTCTTTCAACTGCCACCGAAAGAACACCTCCATAGGACGTCGAAGATTGCGAATCCTTCTTGATGCTATTTATATTTCTGCTCCCACTCACTGACCCACTAAACCTGTCAAAGTCTTCCTTGAAAGGATCAAACCTCAGCTCCACTACGAGCTTTCCTCTGTTTCTCTTATTCTGAGGATCATTTGTGTTTAGATTCTTCACAAGATCTAACGTGAATACTTTCATCTCATTGGGGGTCAGCAGACTAAGTGGTACAACTTGCATTCCCAACTTGTCATGTACTTTTACCTTCACGGTAAAAAGAGAGAAGAAAAAAAAAAAAACATCGCAATTGATATCGCAGAAAAGTAGAAAAGAAAATATATACTTCTGAGGGACTATACCTTTTCCCAGTCAAAAAGATGAAGCTGGAGAACTTGCAATTGAGGATCTTTCACCACAAGCTTGAACTCCTCATTCCATTCAGGATTCAAATTACACATCTTTATTGTGGTTTTTTTCGATGGAAGCCTCTCTCCGCTTAAACTCAGCTTCACGTAAGGATCAGATTTTCCCAACAAATCCATCTTCCTAAGATTAAGAGCTCGTACAACCATCACATGAAGTATACCGACAGGCTTGTTTGCACCTCCACTAATAAAAGAATAACAAACTTGTCAAAACAATTCCATATGAAAACAGAAGTAACCATCAAATGCCATTTTTGGATTCAGATGATTAATTACTGTCATGATATGTGTTCATTCTGGTATGTGAGAACATAGTAACTACATTCATAAAATGCTACAATGCTTTTGACAAGCATGAAGAACTATAACATGAAAACAACTATTAGGCCTTCCCAGTGGTCATATATACAAGCCATTGGTTCATCTGAATTTGTATTCTCTTGGCTGGGAAATCAACAAAAGAACTGAAGAAGGCCAACATCAGGTAGAAGACTGAAATTTAGAAGATTTCCATTTTTAAGATTATATAAATGTGAAGCTTCAATAATGAGCCTTGGCTTTTAGTATGGTTGCATCTGTTGATCAAAAGCAATTAAATGTCATAATATCACATAATTTAAAAGTTCAGACTTAAAGTTGCATATTTTTACATAAATTGTATTTAATTTGCACTGCAAATTTCCATATATAAGCAAAGTGTTTACCATGAGCCATCAAGAATAGGCACCTCGAGAACTTTGGGCCAGTGATAGTGATTTGCAACTTGCTGTTTTATAGTTTCCTGAAAGGCATCATAGAAACAAATTAAACCCAAAGCCGAATGCATAAACCACATAAGCTTTATGGTTTTTATTCCAGATTTCTACCAAAAGTGGGCAATGAAGCTGCATTGAATATGAAAATCAGCCTAAAACCACAATAATCTGGAAAAAACAAATAATGGGGGTGAAAGGGCGGAAAGGGTAGAACTGAAAAAAGAAGCAAAATTGAAAACTAACAAAAAAGAGGAAAAGAGGGTCATGAGTGAACATAAGTAAGAAAACCCCAGCATCAGAGCTGTTGGGAGGGGGATCTATGATGCACTAACACGACACGGATTACACACACCACGAAATATAGAATATTGACTGCGGAATTAACTTCTGACAATTTCCCAATCTTAATGCAACAAGTAAACACAAATAAGATGAAATAGCAAGCAATCACCCGACACACCTGAAGCAAACCACGACACACACGCGATTTTACAAGGTTCAGCAAGATGCCTACATCCTTGGGGGGGTCTCCTGCGGGTTTCCTTTCCTTGAAACTCTTCTCCAACAAGAGAAGTCTCCGAGATTACAAACGATTGGAAGCAATATGTCTCCCAAAGCACTCTAGATCTCTCTCTAGCCTAATCTCTCTCAAGAGAATAAGTATTGTATGTTGTGTTACAAGATTAGGGCGAAAATCCTATTTATAATGTGCTAAATTCATACAGAGAATAATTCAGATCGTGCGTAACTGCGTGAGAACCGGTCGACCAGAATGTCGCATCGGTCGACCGGGTTTCGGTTAGTTCACGTATCTGTCATCATTCGGTCGACCGCGTGCCCATAGCCGGTCGACCGTTCTGCGCTGCTGAATAGCGCCTGAAGCTACTGGACGTTTTCGGTCGACCACATGTCCAACACCGGTCGACTGATCTGCATGCTGATTTTCATCTCGCAGCTACTGTCGTTTTTCGGTCGACCGCGTGCCCAGCACCGGTTGACCGAATCTTGATCAATCCTGAGCCCCCTGGCGTTTTTCGGTCGACCGAATTCCAGAACCGGTCGACCGATCATTGATCTGTTCCGAGCCCCGTGGCTCCTGGAGTAATTCGGTCGACCGGACACTTAAGTTTCGGTCGACCGATTCTCCCAGAATTCCTGTATTAAGCAATTATAAACCAATTCCAACAAGAGCTTCTCTTCCTTATACTACCACCTTTTGCTGAAAGAAAGAAGAATATTATACACACAAGGGTGATTGATGACGAAGTCCTGTGGTGAACTCAGATATTAATCGGAATATTTGTAGAATTCAACGTTGAATGTTCATTGCAGGTCATTCACTTGGTCACTTTTTCGTTGAATTTTTTTTTGGTTTTTCTTTTTAGTTTCTCATTTACGTAGACAATGAGAAGAAAAAACCCTACATTGATTCTTTTATATTTTAGAAGTGAATCAAGTGGAAAATGCAGGCCACCTGAATGAAACGGTACAATCCTGGTATAGCCATGATGTCCCCACCCAGCAATTTGAGTCCAAAATCAATATGCGGCTGCGGACATGTCAATTCAGAAATTTACTAGTCTTTGTTGAATTTTTATAAAGGATCAATAATAAGTTTATGGATTCCTACTACCTTGTCAACAAGTGATACGTGAATATTTGCGAAGCATGGAAATGTTGGTACTAGTGGCTTGAGAGTAATTCGGGGTGTCATGAACACTTGAAGGTCCGTCAACTGAAAGTATAAAGAACCTCACAAATGAAGTGTATGTAACTGGAAGCTTTATAGTAACTACTAACTATATATGAATCGTAGATCCTAACCTGCAAAGTCAGTTTACAAGTGAGCCACTTGACGGCAACCATTATGTCAGGATTACCAGCCCATCGAACCCCAAGCTCAACGATTGATTGTTTTTCCTGAGTTTCAAAGACTTTGACGCCTGAGAGATGAAACTTCCAATGAAACCAGAATAGCATCAAGAAATTCCAATAATAAGTGAAACTATGATTTCAGACGGAAGAACATATTAAGCAGTGTGTGTGTGTGTCTCTGTGTGTGTGTAATATAATGTGTTATCTTAGTTTGAAAACAATAAAAATGAGTTAGTACCAGTGATAGTTGGGGGAAGAGAGCCAAGAGTGAGGTGATCAAACTCAATGGATTGGATCATATACTTGCCAATGTAGTCGTTAAATAATGGTTTTGCTGTGCTCTGTAAGGTGTTGCATATACCCTGTGTTGCCATTCCCAAAAGTGGTAGCTAGAGTAAGTAAAGATGATAAATCGAAAGATGTATAATATTTGTAGAGAGTAATTGTTCCAAAGATGTTGGCCAGCTGGATGGAAATTAACCTTATCCAAGTAAGGCCACATGTGGAAGATAAATTTGTTCATCCAATCAACCTGTGAAAGTGATGATGCATGTCATTTATCTATGTATTTGTTTAATGGAAAAATGAAAACATAGAAAGAATGGGTACAAAGATTTCATTAAACGTAGTTGTAGTTGTAGTTGTAGAGAAGATATGTATATATACACGACAGAATAATTGTAGTGATGTATATGTGTAATTTGTACCGGATAGTAAGGATGTATATGTGTTATGTTAGATTGATGAAAGGGCAAATTAATAAAAATAAAAATAAAAAAAGAGTGTTTGCTTACTCGATCATAATCGGGATTCTTGACCCACAATGGAATTTCAGAGAACAGAGAATACAAAGTGGTGGTATCGAATTTCCGGAGAGGCTTCACAATTAATGGATCCTGAACGTGAACGGAACCCCGGCCCCATGCATTTAATTTAATTTAATTTCAAGCAAACAAACAAAGAAACCCAAGAAAGAAATTGATATGAATATTTGATGAAATCAACAAAACCTTGACTACGTGGTGGAAATAGATGAAGATGAAGTAGCCGACCACCAACCCCGCCGGAACTCCGATACCGAATCCGACCATGCCCGATACCACACCACTCACCAAACCCATTTATTGTTATTCTTAATTATATTAATTACAACTCCATCGGAGAAACGATCGATCGACGACGGTAATTAAGAGACAGACAGAGAGAGAGAGAGAGATTGAATAAACCGCCAAAAGACGAACGAACCTACTTTCTCTCTTTTTTCTATTTTATTTATTTATATAATATAAGAAGAAGCGTTTCCTCGATGTCATCGACCCTCTTTTTCAACAACATTTCACTTTTTTTTTTTTTTAATTTACGCTTCCTTTTAGTGTGCGTGTGTGTGTTCTTTTGTTCTTTCGTTCTTTCTTTCTTTCTGAAAGCGTATATTTGGTTGAGAAGTCATCGTTGAAAAATGTTGTTGCTCTGCTCTGCTCTGCTCTGCTCTGTTTCCTAAGAGAGAAGAGAAAAACATGGTTTACTTATATGATACTCATGTCATCTGTTTAATTAAGTAATTAATATGATTTCTTAACTGATAAGCTAGCTACGTATGGTGTAACGTTTTTAGGGCATCTTAATGGTCAAAGAACTCACTCATGCACCCATGCATCAACCCGTGCGTCCTTGTCCTTGGAATGGTGTAACGTTTTTTTGGTTTTTTGTTACCGTGTTTGTTAAATAATTGTTATTAATACTTGTTATGATTAACTTATTTTATTTTGATAATCTAATTATTTTTGTTTATTAAAAATAATTTAATACGTTTACAAATTCTAAGTTATTTCAATTATTTTTTTCTTAAACTAAAACTAAATAAAAAATAAAAAATAACCAAATCAACTAAAATTCATAATATTTTTAAGAGCAACTTAAAATTACATTTAAACAATAATACAGAAAGTTGATTTAATAAATAAATCATACATATACAATTGTTTGCATAGAGTTGTTCTCAATATGTTCTCGTTGGACGTCAAATTTTCCTTATTCAGTAACATCATCAATAAGTCTTTCTCGTCTTTATTTTTTTATGTCGAAGGTTTAATTTCTGATAATCCAACTTTTCCTTCTCCGTGATGAGAAAATTTTCTTTTACCTTTGACAAATATTTGAGTTGTGAATGGACAATATAGACATATGAGATCGTTTTGGACAAAATGATGAATGCGAATGTAATTTATTTAATCATATTTTAATTATTTGTAGTTTAAATTATTGTAATACATTATTATTTTTTAATAATATTTGTTTTGAATTTTCTGAATTATAATTAATTAAGTTATTATTAATTTTCGTAATTATTGATTAATTACATTAATTGATGTAAATTAATGAATTAAATTATATATTGGTTGTTGAGGGAAAACATGAAATAATGGTTAAGAAAGTGAGGAGTAAAAAGAAAGTAGTGAAATAAAATCATTATTAATGAATGCATTGTTGGAGTAAAGATTGAGGAATCGACGTGGATGAAAAAATGTGAGCTGTGATTTTTAAAATAGATCATCGTGAACTTAGAGAAAAAGAATAATAAATCATCCATTCTAATTAATTAATTCAACTCAAGTACGTAACGTGAGTGACGTAACCAACGATCACTCCAGCTTGCAGCCTCCAGGTTGGGTGGGCGGATCCTTAAACGGGCGAGGGAATAGGATCCGTGACGAAGAAGAAGAAGAAGACATGGATATACATGGCATTTACGTGTCGACATGTGGAAGCATGCATGCACTAGTGCAGAATGCTCGATAGACGTCACCAAATAGACGTCGGATATACAAACATCCAACGTCTATATGCATGCATGAATCCACATCATCAATTCAATTCACTTGGTTTCGACTTCCTTAATTACTCTCTTCTTTCTATACTTGTCCTCTAATTCACTTCAGGGTGCTACGTACGTACACCTACAGGTACGTTTCTCCTCTTCTTTTTAATTGAAGAAGAAGAAGAAGAAGAAAGATTTTTGTTTGAATTTGCATTTTATCCATCATCATCATCATCATCATAGGAATTTCAGAATTGTGAATTGACCAGAAGACACACCACAACACAACAAACAGAAAAAAGAAAAAAAGACTTACGTCTAAATGAGGCATTTGATAGTGACGACGGTTCCAATCGGGCTGCTGGTGTTGCTGCTTGTGGCCATCACTTGCTTCTTATTTGGCCGCTACAAGGGCCGCCGACATGCATCCTCCCATCTCCCCGTCGTCTATGGCCCTCCTCCAACCGCCCACGTTTGATTTTCATCTACCTAACCTATATATATATATGTGTGTGTCTTAATTACTGTTACTAACTAGCTAGTTAATTACGCGCCTTTTCATCTATATATAAATATATTCTACTTAATTGTACTCTAATTTATATATATGTGTGCGTGTTTATTTATTGAATATATATAAATGATGTCGACGTACGTACGTATATGACAGGTTGGTTGGGTGCATGCATAAATCTACGTTTGTCTATATGTGCATCTCAAATATTGATATTAAGTACCTACGTTGGTGTGCAAGGTTTACTTTTACATACGTTTATAGGTAATTTGTTTGGCTGACGTAATTGGAATTTTGCACTTGTTTTTCAACTATTTATTGTTGCACATCATGTCGATGTTATTTGCTTCGGTGCACATTTGTCGTCGATAGAGTTAAAACTTCATTGCAATGTCATAACCGCACTGTCAACAACCCATTCACCATGTTACTTGGTTGTTGCTCGTAATCAAATTTCGATGGACCTTCCCTTAAAGCTTAAGCTTTTGTATATTTAAATCCCTCACTTCCCCATTTATATATTTAGGGATATTGGGTCGGGGTCGACCGGGTCATTGGCTTAAGTAGCTAGTTCGTACTAACAAGGACCTACGAAGTGGATGAGTTGTTGACGATATGGTTACGACGTTGCAACAAAGTGAGTCTCATTCACGGTATGTAAGTGCACCCAAGCAGATAGTCGAAAATCGGGTGTAAAGTCCCAATTACACCATGTCAGAGGTGCACCCAAACAAATTACGTACCCTGCATTTATTCAACAACCTAATTTACCATCCTCCATTTATATGTGTGTGTATATATATATATATATATACACACACACACAAAAATTATAGAATGAACCCGGGGCTCAATTAGGCTTAAGTGAGCCCCCTAAACATCCACTATCCAAATCAAATCCAATGGTGGATGTAAATCTATGTTATTTTTAGATAGGAAAGGATAAAATTGGAAAATCAATAATCCCTTCACCTTCACCCTAACCATCACCGATCCCCTCCCTCTCCTCCTCCGACCCTATCCCCTTCCTCTCCTCCCCCGCCTCCTCCCTCCTCCGATCCACCCCCATCTACTCTTCCACCCTCACCGGGGCGCTCAAGATCGGGGAGGACCAGGCCCAACTCTTCCTCGACGCCCTCGATGATGTCGATCCGAAGGCAGGGGAGGATGGTGTTGGGGTTGACAGGCTGATGTTGTTTTTGTACGTGCAGACGTATAAGAGGTTGGTGCCACGGACACATAAGGATTCTTCGGCGGTTCCGGATGTATGGTGTCGACGAGTGTGTTTGATAGGTGTCTTTCGGTGCTCTCGCTGATTCAGGTTCGGTTCTTGGGTGTCTTTGTGAAATGTGGTGGATTAGGAATGTGATTGATCTTTAAGGTTTTTGGAGTGGTTTTTTGTTGAATTTATAAGTATATGATCTTTTGGAAATCAAGAGGCAACGCGGCTTGTGTTGGTAGGAAAACAATGTGGATAAAAACCCCCAAATAATAGGAATTAGGAGTGGATGATATTTTAAAATTTTGAAATGAGCCCCGTTGGATGTAGCTTTAGGAAATTAATTTATTGAAGCATGGAGAATTATTGATTGTTGTTTGTAGCTTTTAGGAAATGTCACTCTGTTAATAAATGTAGTATGTTCTGAGAGCAAATTGTTATTGATTCCATTGATTGGAGTTTGATTTTGGGATGAGGTGTGGATTTTGCATCTTTCGTGAGAAGTTGGAAATTGTTTAGTTTAAATAGAATAAAGTACTTTCTTATGGAGGCACTTCCTTAATATCTTTTACTTTATCTAATGCAGAATTTCTTAGACAATAAATTGCTTCCGATCTTGATGACGTGGTAAGTGAAGCAGTAGATAGTTTTTGAAGTGGAAAACATTTCCTGTAATGAAACGTAAATTATCATATACATCACATTTTTCTTAGGGAAATGACTATCCAAATTTTCATATTCATGTTACAATTCTGTCAATTGACAATCTGTCATGCAGGAGAGCACAAGGTCAGAGAATCCGATATTTTCAGCTATGGATGCGTCATGCGCGAGTTGATAAGTAAGCACCTGATGCAAGAGGCTGACAATAATCCTAATGCGAAAGTCCACGATGTTCTAAAGGGACAAGGGTGCGGTCCTAAGACTTCTAAAAAGATCATCAACCTTATAAAAAGATGCATGGGGACACGCCACAAACGACCATTAGCCCTTTAAATTGTTGAAATACTAAAATAGATGCAGGGTGAAGCAGTAATATTATGCAGGGTGAAGCAGTAAATTTAGATTAGAGGAAATTTATTTTGGGATTCTACTAACCTTTTGAATTATACAACATTACAATTGCATGCAATTGTTGTATGTATGAATGAATATTTATAGTTATTACATACGTCTAGCAAATTAATATTATATCTTGATATTACTTATGCTTAGTGTAATATCCTTCTAATATTACGTGTTGACTAATAATATTACAGCAGCTTGTTGATATTACAATTTTTACCATAATATTACAGTTAATAATTTCAGTCAAACAGGGTACATAACTTGTTCTCATTCACCGTTGCGTTGAACAAAAGTTAACATATTCAACAAAGTAAGAGTATATAGAATTTTCTGTAATATTACAGCTAATAGTAAACTCTATTCATACAAGTTACATAACACATGTTGTACTTCTCCATCACTTCTTTTTAAAACGTTTGTAAGCCTCAAATTATCTTAAGATCCACATTACATTTTACACATTATTAGGCATCCATTTTTTAAATTGGACAAGACTAAAATTAATTATATCTTACATCTCGCAAATTAATATTACATTTTGATATTGTGTATGGTTAAGGTAATACTATTTTAATATTACGGTTTGTAAAGTTATATTACAGCAACATCCCGATATTACAGTTGTTACCGTCAAATTACAGCTACAATATACAGACAAACAAGATACATAGTCAGTACTCATTAACCATTGCGCTGAACAGAACCTAACATATTAAAAAAAAAGAGAATATAGAATGTTTTGTAATATTACAGCTAATACATATATTGTACAAGTTACATAACACATGTAATTCTAGATCATTTTTTGAAACGTTTCTAAACCTAAAATTATATGAAGAACTAAATTACAATATACACATTATTAGGCATCCATTTTCTTAATTGGGAAGGACTAAAATTAATTGTATCATACGTCCAGCAAATTATTATTACATCTTGATACTCCATATGGTTAATGTATTACTATTTTAATTTTACGTTTTGAAAAACAATATTACTAGCAACCCCTCGATATTACAGTTAGCACCATACTATTACAACTATTAGATATAGTAGAAAAGTTACATGACCTGTAGTCATTCACCATTGTTTGGTACAAAACCAAAAATATTCAACAAAAAAAAGATTATATATAATGTTTAAAAAATATATATTATTTTTACTAGAGTATGTATATCAAAACATTAAAAATGATGTATATTCCTGTAGGAGATTATTTGCATGTATATCTTATCCACGAATATTAATCTTCCTTGCAAGTCATTCCTGCAATTTATTTGTATCTTTTGTAACTCTGCAAAATCCAAAAAAATACATAAGACAATTATCAAGTATAATTCATTTTGAAAAAGATGATTAGCTACTCACGAGTTCTTATTTCCTTTTAGTAGGACAAGTTCTCGAGTCGTGGTCGGAATATTGCATGCACGTTTTACATTGTCTATGACAATTATATTATTTTTTCTCTCAAGATCTGATTGAATGCTATTACTACTAAATTTTGGTCTATCGAGTCGAACTCCTGGCAATACGTTGGTTTGAGCTCACTTTTAACGTTAGGTATAAGAAAAAACTCTTTGGCATGCTCCTCATTCTGCATCTTTAAATTATCCTAAATGGTGCACCATTAGGTGTACAATATTATTGTTTTGGAAACGATATAACAATATTACATTGTCAAAACCACATTACTTCACTATATTACGATTACAAAAGAGATATTCTAGTTACAACTAAAACGGTCAATATTACAGAAATCAATTTTATATTACGGTTCGAAACATCAATATTACAGTTTTCAATATTATATTACAGTACTCATATTTATATTGCGGCTATCATTACGATCTTCTGGTTACAAGCCTAAAATTATTTTCGATTTTACTTTATATGTTAATATCACAGTTTTCAATTTGAAAATCCACTTTCAAAATGTAATTAAAAATCAAACTTACCACATTTTCCAGTAGACATGATTGGATTTGGCCGGACTTACAAGAGGTTGGATTTCTTTCTACAATCTCCATAATTTGGAATTTTGCCCTCTAAAAACAAATAGTAGTTCAACTGAATAAACTCCAAGTTAAAGAAACAAAATTTTCACCAGGAAACTAAGAAAAAAAGCACAACTAATACCTAAATAATCGATTTAATTAAACAAATACAAATCAAAATGAATTCCAAACCCACAAGTCGTTATATAAACCCAATGTTCTACCAAAAAATATATAGATTCCAAATAACCACAAGATTAAAGATCCACAAAATAAAAACGAAAATCAGCAACCAAAAGCCAAGCAAAATCGAATCGGCAGCAAAAAACTAAAAAAAAAACAAAACAGAAATTAGGAGCCAAAAACCAAACAAAAACAAAATTTGCTTCAAAACAGAAAACACTTGCAAAAACGAAATCATTTGCTGCAAAATTTCGTTATAAGCAAGAAAAACCAAGCAAAATCGAAATGAACAACAAAACCTAAAACCAAATAGAACCGAAATTAGGAGCAAATAACAAAACAAAAACGAAATCAGCATAAAAATCCAAGCAGAAACGAAATTTACTGCAAAAACAAAATCACTTGCAAAAACTAACCAAACAAAGGCAATATGTGTCGCAGGATCCGTGGTAGTGAATGACAATTACGGTTGGGAGGGTGAGGAGAAAGGGATGACGAAAATAAAAGGAAGAATATTGGGTTTCTTTTTGGTAACGTGGATTAAAGGGTTTGGGAAGACCACTACATTTACTTTTTTACCCTCACTTAAAGTAAAACACCCAAAACCATTCAGATTAAAATGAATGCTTAGATCTTGAGGGACCCATTTAAACAAAATGAGCCCAGGGCTCATTCTATCCTTATATATATATATATATATATATATATATATATATATATATATATATATATATATATATATATATATGAGGTCAATGTGGTTGTTGTAGGATTTCATGTTTAATTATACATATATATTTTCGAAATTTTTATGTATAATAAGGATCAATTACAATTTTCTTTGATTTATTTCATGCATGCATCAGTTTGTTTTAACATCTAGTTTCAAAACTCTATTAAAACAAACAAGGGCTCCGAAATTCATACCTAGAAGTTCTCAAAAACTTCTTGAAGATTCGGATACGTTGGGGATGCTTCTCGCCGCGCCGGGTGCCTCCGAGTGTTCACCGAAACCCTAAACAAGGTTGGAGAGAAAGGAGCTAGCCAATCGATCTCCAAACAAGCTTAGAATCTAGCTACAAACCCCTTCCTTAGCCTCTGAGATTTCTCCTTCCAAAGACTTAGAAAACTAAGAGAATTTTCGTGGGTTTTAGTAGTGAATTAGGAGAGAAAATAATTTCTGAATTGTGTGTCACAATTAGGGAGAATAAGGACCTATTTATAGGTTCCAATCTTACTCTTAATCATGGCTATTCTTTAGCCACGGTTTTATGACAATTTCTCTCACAAACTAATTCCATAATGCATTATATGTACCCATAAAACGTTTGACCAAATTTGGAGCTAATCCAACCATCGATCAAATTAATCTCTTAATAATCAAAGGCAGAAAATCGACCGCTGTTCGGTTTACCGAGTCCCACTCGGTTAACCGAATTTGTCACGATCGTTTAACCGAGTACGTGGCGGATGACCGAATCTTAAGGGGAAAAATTCTCCTTAACCGATCAGACTCATTCACGTGTAAGACCGAGTGCTATTCGGTTAACCGAAAATATCGGAACTTGACATTGTTCGGTCGACCGTTTCTGGTTCGGTACACCGTACCAAAGTTCCAGGCACTTTGGTCAAGTTCGGTCAATCAATTACGATTATCCGTTCCACGTTCGGTTGACCGATCCATAGATCCTTCGGTCGACCGAACCTCAACGGATTACCGAACTTCTACCCGATTTTGCCTATTTCAAATTTTGGATTTATTTCCAACAAAATTTGAACTTAAGGAGGTTTTAGCAAATTCACAACTTATGCAATGTATTATCCTATGCAACAATAAATTATTGCACCCCATAATATATGCATATAATATGAATTTATCACGACTCTAATTATGTTTATATACAACATAATTGATTTTACTTGTTCACCACATGTGTCATATTTTCTATGAGAAACCCGACACATCATATGAACGAAAAATCAAGCTTCTTGTTTCACGATTTTCGCGGTGTGACCTATGGGAGGATCTAAACTAAGTTGGCAGTGATATTAAGAGCTTAATATCACAAGCTATAAGCGGTATCTAGCTACACATTATAGCTCCCAATTAGTTAGATGTCTTAATTCCACTCGAACCAAAACCCGATCCATTTAGTGATGGAGTGCACCACGTGTGTCCGTCCCTTGCCTCATGATATTAAGAATACACACAAAGTAGTATTGTGTCATCTTTGTCTTAGTATTCATTTCTTGATCTCTTTAAGCTAGTTATAAATATGTGACTTAACTCAAATCACATTGTGCACATTATAACTTTGCTTTATCAAGGGGCCCACTAATATCATCACTCAATTAAGAGGGGCAATGATAGTCTTTTGACTAACTATCTTCTCCAACAAAAGTTGTACTTAACCAACTAATGCCTTTACACTACACTCATCGATAGCTCAAGACACCAATCTAATTAAGAACTCCTTAAGCGATCGGATATAAGTCTCATATCAAAGGACCAAAGACACAGTAAAATATTAATGACACAGAAACACATTTCTATAATATTTTACTTATTAGGTCTATTCAGTATACAAAAGTAATATTTTCCTCTTTTGCATACCCGTGTTATCACTCACTTGTAGAGCTACAATGATCTATGACCAACACGACAATCTTAACTCGGTAATTAATGTTCCATGTTAATTACCATGATTGCGAATATCTTTTGTTTTATGTAAACCAATATCTTTTAGAGCTCTACAGTTAAGGACCAAGAGTCTCTTCCTTAACACTTCTAAAAGACGAATAACATAAACAAGGAACAAAATGATTTCTCATTCAATTCATAATAATTGGCATTTAAAAGTAAAACTTTTAGAACACATTCACTTCAGTTGTAGGAGCTTATACAACCTGTAAGTGACATGTTTGATTATTATTTTATGGAAAATGTTTACAAATTAATCCTTAAGCTTTTGTAAATAAAAAATGTCAAGGGTTTTGTGTTGGGATTGACTCATACTCCTTATACCCACTCCGACGGACCGGTCAGGGATCTCGTTCTCCGGTGAGCGAGCAACCCCCCTGGAAACTAAACACAGTGTATTTTTGGGCTTGATGATTTATTAGGAATTCTAACATTTTGGATACCAAAAGCGGACGACCGAACTAGTTTCATATGATTAGACTGAGTGTTCTGTGAAGTGGATTGAATCGATGGAGACGTGTGGAGCGCATCTTCAATGACTCAGGCGAGCCAGGTGCAGTAGAGCGTAACGATGAATCATTGAAGGGGCGATGGAGGCGTACATCGTCATCTGTGAACCAATGGGTCGGTTGCTTCGACCAGGCGGTGTGGAGGAAGAGAAGTGGTTACAACGAGGACGATGTCATCCATGATGCGCACACCATCTATGAACGAACACAACGCCAAATTTCAGTACATGCATGTGTGGTTTTTGTTACGCAGGTACCCTAAATGGGAGTCTGTTGCGCTTGTACTTCCCACCGGAAACGTCGCTGTAGAAAGTCCGGAGAGTTTTAGCAGTGGGAAAAGAAAAAACACTGACGACGATGAGAGTCACGCAACACCTTCAACAGATGAAATGGTGTTCGAAACATGTCCTCGTCCTGAAGGTGTTAAAAAAGCTAAAAAAAGAAGGGGAAACAACCATTTCAGGCACAACTTGATCCTGATATGTTAGAACCGGGGAAACAAATTGAATATAGCGCAAACGTGAAAGAGGACAAATATTTACGTTACGAAGAACGGGTGGAGTGGAAACACATCAAAGTTGAGGCGAATTTCCAAATAGAACTCAACAGCAAGAAACTTGATGTCCTATTTGCTCTGATGAAGAAGGAAAACAAGGACGAATTCGATAAAGAAGCACTTGCTGAACTCAAGGAGTGAGCTAAAACACAAGGATATCTGTAGGTGCTCATGTGTTTCATTTGTAATATCAATATGTCTGTTGTAGTTTATTAGTATTCTGGTAGTTTAAATTTCGTATCCGTAGGAGGACTGTCTTTCTTTCCTTATTTCATATTCTGTATTTATATTGTATTTTGTTTCCGAAGTGTATGATTATTTTACTACTATTTCTTATTTTGCTTATGATTTTTTAATTTTATCTAAATAAATCCCAAAAAAGAGATAATTAATCATAAAACATTTTTTCAATTATTTTTCAACACCTAATTAATTTAATTCAATTTACCTAATTAATACATTATCCTAATTATATATAAATAAATCTTTATCTTTAAAACAAAAAAAATCGGAACCAATGGGGGGAACGTGACCCCCGCCTGGGCACCCAGGACGCATCCTCCCGTTAAGAGAGGGTTGCTCGGGCGCCCTTCCCGGGCGCCTGAGCAAAGAGCATCGTTGAGGGTGCTCTAATTTGCTAGCTAGCTAGGTAGGTAGACGATGTGTGTTCAACACAACAAGAATGCCACTTATAACTAATAATTAATAATTAAATTAGGTTGCAGTGGATATCGTTTGGCGACCCGATTCTCTAGTACGTGTGGCCCTCCAGTTTGATTTCTTTGATGGAGCTATATATATTAAGCACCAAATCGAAAGACTCTAAAAATAATAATATTATAACGTATAATTAGTGAAAGCTAGAGTCCACCGCACCACATAATAATAGGAGGTAAGCTAATTGGCGCAGGTAATGAGCTTCTTTTTTTACCTACCACCGGAGCAGAGCAGAACAAGGTGGCAGGAATATCGATCCAAGTGGGCCGGCGTGCGGTGGGACGTGGGAGACTACAGTGACATACCTTCAAGATGCCATTGTTCTTTCAAGTTTCAACCACAAATTAGCTACTCTGAAACTGAAAACTAATAAGTACAAGCTAGATCGATGTGTATGTGTGTGATGTCCATTTAGCTAATGGGAAATGTTTGTTGAACGCTTCGCGTCACGGACGCTGCAAACCCAGTCAGCAGAATGGCTGATGTGGGCAACCCAGTCAGCAGACGCGGCTGAGTTCGCTCTCTCCCCAGAAACAATTTCTTTGTTTAGTTTATTCCTCGTTTCGTACAAATTTCGCCATCCATCGCCATCCCTCATTAATGCGTCTCAAATCACTTCATTCTTTCATCATGTTGGCGCTCCTACACTCAACATTCGTCCTCCTATTTCTTCCATTCTCTTTATTAAATTCACTTTTTTCCGGACACACACATCATTCATTTTCTTTAGTTTCTGGACAAGCACGTAACTTATTCCGGACACAGTTACTATTTATTCCGGACAGTTGGAATACTTATTCCGGACAGACGGAACACTTATTCCGGACAGACGAACTACTTACTCCTGATTTTTTGTTGCTGTTGTTTTATTTTCCCGATGCGTCCACCATCGCATTTAATGCTTTTCAAATCAGCACGTCCTCCGTCTTCTTTCTTATTGTTTGGCGCGTCACGGAGATACAAATATGAGTGTCTAGGTTATTCCGATCCTACGAACCATTCCTTCTTCTCTCCTTCCTCCATTTTTGTTGTACTGTAATGGCACTCGTAAATGTGTCCTCACAGCCGGCTCATGCCTCCAACGTCCCTCAAGTGATGATGAATTTTCCTTCCTTCGAAGAAGCCAAAGCATTTTACGTTTCATACGCCGATTCCTGTGGTTTTGGTGTGAAGATAAGGCAATCTCATTACGGTCATGGTGTTGTAATACGGGCCACTCTTACTTGCTCAAAGGAAGGTAATGCTCCCGGAAACCAAGGTGAAGGTAGACCGAAACATAGGTTATCCGATAGGGTCGAATGCACTGCGCGGATTAGGGTCTCCGGTAATCCATCCAGAGGCTACGTAATTAACTACGTAGATCTCGAACATAATCACGCCATGCTGTCGGAAGACCAGATGCGCTTCCACCGACAAAAACGATCCGTCCCGGAGTCCGCCAGAGCACGCATTTCGTGCAATGATGCTGCCGGTATATCTGCCGCCAAGACCATGCAATCTTTTGTGGTCGAAGCTGGAGGTCACGATAAATTGTCTTTCAACGAGCGGGACCTAAGGTTATTTATTCTCCACTTAACCTGGTTGAAGTTACGCATTTAGCTTTGTCATAAAAATTATGTTTCGCAGGAATGTTGTGAACGAGGTTAGAAACCTCAAAATGGGACCAGGAGATGCGCAAGCTATCCAAGATTATTTCATCAGGATGCAGAAGAATGATTCCCGCTTCTTTTACGTAATGGATATGGACGACGAAGGCAGACTACGAAATGTGTTCTGGGCCGACAGTCGTTCTCGAGCTGCTTACTCTTACTTTGGAGATGCAATATGTTTCGACACAACATACATAACAAACAAGTATGAAATGCCTTTTGCCCCATTTGTGGGGGTAAATCACCACTACCAGTCCGTCCTACTCGGTTGCGCACTCCTCTCTTCCGAGACGACACAAAATTACATTTGGTTGTTCCAAACATGGTTGACGTGCATGAACGGTACGTGTTTTATTTTGTCCGGCTTTGTCCATTTTACGTTGTGTGCCTGTCCGGTTACTCCCTTACGTCTGTCCGTTTTACGTCTTTTGCTCGTCCGGTTTATCCTTTACGTCTGTCCGGTTTACGTATTTTGCTCGTCCGGTTTATCTCTTACGTCTGTCCTGTTTACGTCTTTTGCTCGTCCTGTTTATCCCTTACGTCTGTCCGGTTTACGTCTTTTGCTCGTCCGTTTTATCCCTTATGTCTGTCCGGTTTACGTATTTTGCTCGTCCGGTTTATCCCTTACGTCTGTCCGGTTTACGTTTTTTGCGCGTCCGGTTTATCCCTTACGTCTGTCCGGTTTACCCTTGACGCATGTCCGGTTTACGTCTTTTGCTCGTCCGGTTTATCCCTTACGTCTGTCCGGTTTACGTCTTTTGCTCGTCCGGTTTACCCTTGACGTCTGTCCGGTTTACGTTATTTCTGTCCGGATTAACATATGTTTTTATCTTGATCGCGTTGTGTGCAGATACAAGCCCCCCGGCGATCATAACAGACCAATGTGGCGCCATAGCTTCGGCTGTGAGGACTGTGTTCCCTGAAGCGCGACACAGATTTTGTATATGGCACATAATGAATAAGGCCCCTGTGAAGCTGCCCAAGAAGTACCGGGAGCATACGTTGTTTGACCTCAACAACTGTGTATTCGATTCCAAGACTCCGGCAGAATTCGAGCGGAATTGCCAGGGATTTCTAGATGATTTCGAGTTGCACGACAATAATTGGCTCCGATCCATTTATGCAATTCGAGAGCACTGGGTACCTGCATTTTCGCGGGATTGTTTTTCCGCCGGGATGGCATCAACCCAGAGAAGTGAGGGTATGAACGCCTTCTTCGATAAGTACCTCACATCAAGGACGACACTTAAGCAGTTCGTTCAACAATACGAACTCGCACTACGCCACAAGTATGAGAAGGAAGCTCAGTCTGATTTCGATTGTCAGCATAAGGCTCCGCAATTGATTTCGAAATATCCATTCGAGAGGCAATTGAGCGAGTTGTATACGGTGGGTGTCTTCAAGAAGGTGCAGTTAGAAATTGGGAAGATGATGTACTGCGACATCAAGGATGAGTTCAACGAGGACGACACATTGCACTTCAACGTGACCGAACATGTATTGACACATATCCTCCCATTGTCGAAACGGTTCACAGTGCAAATTATCGATGAG
Organism: Triglochin maritima; assembly: GCA_963682175.1. Taxonomy (NCBI): domain Eukaryota; kingdom Viridiplantae; phylum Streptophyta; class Magnoliopsida; order Alismatales; family Juncaginaceae; genus Triglochin; species Triglochin maritima. The sequence continues at coordinate 61,222,834 of OY821772.1, read as the reverse complement.
AAGTGGGTATGCGATTGCAGGATGTTTTATCACGTCGGTATCCTATGTTGTCACGTTTATGTTGTTATTACCCGAATACGTCCAAACGCGTTGCTCCCCGAGTCTTACATCGTCCACCGATGGAGGAAGGTTATCCGAAGGAGCTATGGAGTCAAGTTTCCTCTTCAAAGCGGCATAACGGGGAACGATGCGCTTCGTCGCCACGACGACATAATGGGTCGTGCGCTTTGGATCGCCGAGGCCGCTTTCGACTCAAACGACAGATATCTTCAGGCGGTAGAGGCACTTGAGTTGCTTAAGGAACGTATGCAACGACCTGATCTTGTGTTCGCTGGTACATCCGTTCTCAATCCGGATAAGACAATACGGAAAGGCAGACCGCCGAGCAAACGACGGATTTCTTTGTCTGAGAAAATAATTAAAAGTAACGTTAAGAAAATCAACAGGAAGAAGGCTCTACCCCCGTTACACCCTGCAGCACCCAAACCGGGGGATCACGATTTCGATGACTGGGACATGAATTTGCATTATGAGGGAGTTCCTCCTTGATTATTGTATTTGTCCTTGGTTGGAATTATTCCTATGTAATTTTGTTGAAAGTCATTGTAATTTTGTTGAAAGTCATTGTATGTAATTTTGTTGAAAGTCATTGTATGTAATTTTGTTGAAAGTCATTGTATTATTGCATAAGATTCAACCCTTTCTTTGCTTGATCGTTTGTGAATTAATTTCTCATGGCGACAAATATATTAAGTAATTTTGGTTTGTTGTATGTCTGTCCTGATTACGTTATATGTCTGTCCGGTTTATTTTTTATTTAAGTCCGGATTAAGTGACCAGTATGTCCGGAATACGTAATTAGGCCGTCCGGATTACATTGTTTGTCTGTCCGGATTACGTTATATATCCGTCCGGAATAAGTTTTATTTATGTCCGGATTAAGTTAACAGTATGTCCGGTTTATGTTTTATTTATGTCCGGATTAAGTGACCAGTATGTCCGGAAGACGTACTTAGGCTGTACGAATTACATTGTTTGTCTGTCCGGATTACGTTAATATCTGTCCGGAATAAGTTGTATTTATGTCCGGATTAAGTTACCAGTATGTCCGGATTACGTTATATGTCCGTCCGGATTACGTAACATCAAAGTCCGGATTAAGTGACCAGTATGTCCGGAATACGTAATTAGGCAGTCCGGATTACATTGTTTGTCTGTCCGGATTACGTTATATGTCCGTCCGGAATAAGTTTTATTTATGTCCGGATTAAGTGATCAGTATGTCCGGAATACGTAATTAGGCCGTCCGGATTACATTGTTGTCTGTCCGGATTACGTTATATGTCCGTCCGGAATAAGTTTTATTTAAGTCCGGATTAAGTTAACAGTATGTCCGGTTTATGTTTTATTTATGTCCGGATTAAGTGACCAGTATGTCCGGAAGACGTACTTAGGTTGTACGAATTACATTGTTTGTCTGTCCGGATTACGTTAATTTCTGTCCGGAATAAGTTGTATTTATGTCCGGATTAAGTTACCAGTATGTCCGGATTACGTTACATCAATGTCCGGATTACGTTTTATTTATGTCCTGATTAAGTGACCAGTATGTCCGGAATACGTAATTAGGCAGTCCGGATTACATAGTTTGTCTGTCCGGATTACGTTATATGTCCGTCCGGATTACGTTATATGTCCGTCCGGATTACGTATCATGTATGTCCGGAAAAAAGAAAATCATTTATATATAAAAAACCAACACCAAATGTCCTTGTATTGATAAATCATTCAAATAGTCTATGTAATTTTAACATGTATACATGTATAACTTTGGGGAAAAAAAATTGAAACATTTTCAGGGCGTTTATTGTTGATCGCACATCCCAGAGTCTTCGAGTAAGAAATTGGCCAAATCGCCTCTAAAACGGTGAAGAACCTTGCTCTGCTTCGGTTTCGTCGGATCAGCATTCTCCATCAAACGCTTGATCCAGTACAAAACGTATGGCCCGCAGTCGTTACTCCCCGCTAGCTGTCGTTGGCTACCCTTCCTGTCAACTCTCAGTGGCCATTCGACCGCCAAAAACCCTCGCCAGAATCCCGCTATCTTAGACGCGGTGCATTCATGAGTTCCGACTAAACGGTTAGGATTTTCACATCTTTTAAGCGTGCGGGAGATGCTGTTGTACTGAATGAACTCTGATCGAGGTCCGTCGTGGGCAACGAACAGAGTCCAGTGGCCAGACAAACAGCATGGCTGTGCGATGACGACTTCCTCCACATTAAGTCCTTCAATTTTTGGGAGTAAATAATCTTTCTTTATATCTTCTCCCTGTCCCTCCACAATCATTTCCGATTCGAAGGTTGATAAGCAGACCACCTTTTTTTGCCCTCCTCTTCTGACGAGTACCTCAATTAGGCCGTCAAGAGTTTCGTTGGTGATTTCTGTGCCTCGCGAAATTATTACCTTGAGATCACCCCTGCTGATAATGCTGAGAACCCCCTCCAGATAATATCTTTTGCTTCTCGCTCGGGAGCCGTTGCATTCAATAAACAATGTACCTCATCATTGGTCAGCGTTCTCAAGGCGGTCTCATCCACATCTGGCCTCGTGGACGAAACATGGGCGGCCAGTTCATCTTTCGCTGTTTCTTCACTGGCTTCTTCGGGCCCTTTTGTTTTTGTGGTGGCTTCTTCGGCCTCCTTTATTTCTTCTTGTTTTTCTGCGGCAATCTTTTGTGCCTCATCTTGGCCAGATTTGCTTTGCGCTTCGTCTATGTGTTCTGTGCGCAAGCGTGGTTTAATGGTCCGCATTTTTTGAGGGTGCAAAAGCGGAAGCGCAACCCCAGCCTTCCTCTTTCTTTCCTCCTGTCTCCTCATAACTTCCTCCTTCCTTTCTTCCTCCTTCCTCTTCTCTCCCTCTTCCTCCCTCCGCTTTTTTCTCTCTTCCTCCGTCCTCTTCTCTCCCTCTTCCTCCTTCCTCTTCTTCCTGTCTTCCTCCTCCCTCTTCTTCCTCTCTTCCTCCCTCCTCCTTTTTCTCTCTTCCTCCTTCCTCGTCTTCCTCTCTTCCTCCTCCCTCTTATTCCTCTCATCCTCCTCCTCTTTTTTCTCTCTTCCTCCTTCCTCTTCCTCCTCTCTTCCTCCTCCCTCTTATTCCTCTCATCCTCCTCCCTCCTCTTCTTCTCATCCTCCTCCTCCCTTCTCTTCCTCTCTTCCTCCTCCCTCCTCTTCCTCTCTTCCTCCTCCCTCTTATGCTTCTCATCCTCCTCCCTCTTCTTCTTCTCATCCTCCTCCCTTTTATTCCTCTCATTCTCCTCCCTCTTCTTCTTCTCTTCCTCCTCCCTCTTCTCCCTCTCTTCCTCGTTCCTTTTCTTCCTTTCTTCCTCCTCTCTCTTCTCCCTCTCTTCTCCCTCTCTTCTCCCTCTCCTCCGCCTCCCTCTTACTTCTCTCTTCCTCCTCCCTCTTTTCCCTCTCCTCCGCCTCCCTCTTATTTCTCTCTTCCTCCTCCCTCTCTTCCCTCTCCTCTGCCTCCCTCTTATTTCTCTCTTCCTCCTCCCTCTTTTCCCTCTCTTCCTCCTCCCCACGGACTCTCAGCTCACGACACTCTTCTTGAGAGATCCGGAGTTCTTCCTCCAGGTTGTTAATTTTAACGGTCGCCTCCCTAAGTGCTGCTTCGGCTCGCAGCCATTTCGTCTTCACCTCACTAAGTTCCAACTCTTGTAGCAGTGGGTCACATGGAATGCTGCATTCACTGAGTTGTATCCTTGGTAGAGTGGATGTTGAAGGTGTTTCCTTCGAGGCGACCGTTGCTTCTGCAGGAGTTGAAGGTGTTTCCTTCGCTGCGGGAGTTGCTGCTGCAGGAGGAAATTGATCCTCTGACAACAGTGAATGCTCCCGTGCACTGAGTTTTGGGGTGCCCTTCAACTCAAATTGGCCCGAGTATATCCGGGACAAGTTGATGCCTCGATCTTCCCATTTTCTAAGGATTTGGCGTCTGCTAAACATTTCGGTCCAACACTTGAACCGTGGAAATGCTGACCGGGGATCCCCCAATTTGAACTTCTCGCAAAGCCACACCTGAAAACAGGAATGAGTTAAAAAACAGAAACATAACATCCCCAGGACAGTCTCATAACGTTAATCAGAAAGACCAAACACTAATTCCGGACAGACACAACTCTTATTCCGGACAGACACAACTCTTATTCCGGACAGACGCAGACGTATTCCGGACATACAAATTACTTATTCCGGACAGACACAAGACGTATTCCGGACAGACAAGACACTCATTCCGGACACATACAGGACTATTCCGGACTGGCAACACACTTATTCCGGACAGGCAACACACTTATTCCGGACAGAGACAACACTCATTCCGGACAACCTCAAGACACTTATTCCGGACAGAGACAACACTATTGAGGACAGACACAAAACTTATCTCGGACAGACACAAGACTTATTCCAGACAGAGACAACACTATTCAGGACAGACACAAGACTTATCCCGGACAGACACAAGACGTATTCCGGACAGACAAGACAATCATTCCGGACACATACAGGACTATTCCGGACAGGCAACACACTTATTCCGGACATAAACCAACACTACTCCGGACTGACACAACACTCATTCCGGACAACCACAAGACACTTATTCCGGACAACCTCAAGACACTTATTCCGGACAGAGACAACACTATTCAGGACAGACACAAGACGTATTCCGGACAGACACAAGACGTATTCCGGACAAGCAAGACAGTCATTCCGGACACATACAAGACTATTCCGGACAGGCAACACACTTATTCCGGACATAAACCGACACTACTCCGGACTGACACAACACTCATTCCGGACCAAGATGCTTACTTGTAATACGGCAACACAACCAGACACGTAGCCCTGCTTCATAGAGAAGTTCGCTGACGATCTCCTCCTCGAGAGGTCCCGTTGGGCTTCCTCCAGGCCTTCAACCAAGAAAGTGTGAACCGCATTTGCCCACGCATATCTCTTGAGGCGCTTGAGGTTCTTAAGGTGTTTCGTGTACCACGCTTTAGTTCGCAGTGATCCATCGAAGAACAAAAAATGATTGAAAATCATAGAAATAAGGAGTCGGACGTACTCCTCCTCCTCGCCCATCTTGCTCGTGGCGGTAAGATGACCCAGTAGCTGGGTGTTGTCGAGGTTAACCCCGTCACGTTTCTCTACGTACATGGCATCCATATCCACTCTCTGCCCATGTACTCTTAGTCCAAGTAGAAGGGCGACGTCTTCTACCGTAAATGGGACCACCCCAGTGGCTATTCTCAGACCGACTTCATTGGCGTCGAAGTGTTCGACGAACCAACCCAGTATCTCGTTGTCAGTTGTCACGTGAGGAAAGCTGAGGAAGTGACTGAAAGGCGTCCGTTGGAAGACATTTTTCTCCTCCTCCTTCATCCGGTCGAACTGCTTGTGAAGGGCCGCGAAACTGCACTTGGTTTCGCGGAAGTAGTACGTGCTTCCCTTAAACCACACAAAAAAATTGTTAGAGGCCAATAATGAACCTTAAAATGAACCAGAAAGAACATGGTTGACAAAACACCTGCGCGGCTACAATTTCAGGAGCAATGGAGGTTTCAGGTAGAGAAGGATCCATTTTCGCCTTGTCTTGGTTTTCGTTACTGGAATGGAAAGGTTTTGGAGCAATGAAGGTTTTGGATGAGCGTATGGAAAGGAACTCCGGGTGAAATGGGGAAAGTTACTCGAATGTTGTACCGCCGCTACTGATGTACGTGAAGTCGAACCGTCTAATCGTGATTTAGGGAAATGAACCGTCGCATCCAACAATTCGTAATTTACATTTTCCCGCGCAGAAGTTTTGGTTGACTGGACGCTGAACTGGCAGCTGACGTGTTATTCCATGTAGGACGCGTCAGGTAATATTAGACGGAAACGTGGCTACCAATAATAATATATACAATACGGAGGTGTGACGATATGCTCACAACACATCCCATTCCCACCACAAGTATCAGTGGACACGTACGTAATTATTAAATTAGAAATAGAAACCTGATCTTGATGGTTGGGTCGTGCATGGAATCCAACGGTGGGAGTTTGGCGCCGCAAACTACATCGTGAAACCATGGCCTTACACTTCAACTACCACAACGCGCGGCTATACATGCTAATACATACATACGTGCAAATTATACAAATTGGTGTGACCCCTCTCCCTCCCTCCCACCTACCAACCTATCTATATTGTCTATCTACTTAACCTCTCCCACCCTTCCATGCACCTCAGGAAAGGAAGGAATTACCTACGAATTTACACTATTATTATTTGTTCTCCATTCATCCATTCGTCCATCTATCTTTCCTCCAATCAAACTCGATCACTACTATACAAATTCTATTCCATTCCATTCATCGATCATCGTCTCCAAGTTAGCTAGCTAGCTAGGTAGGTAGACTATAGATGGAGTGTGAGAAGATGAACGGCGTCAATGGGCTCTGCCAGCTGAACCCCACGTCGACGACGGACCCTCTCAACTGGGGAACCGCCGCCGAGGGTCTCATGGGGAGCCACCTAGACGAGGTCAAGATCATGGTCCACGACTTCCGCCACCCCCTCGTTAATCTCGAAGGAGCCAACCTCAAGATCTCCCACGTCGCCGCCGTTGCATCCAATTACCACGTCGTCAAGGTCGAGCTGTCGGAGTCCGCAAGGCCCCGTGTCAAGGCCAGCAGCGACTGGGTCATGGACAGCATGAACAAGGGCACCGACAGCTACGGTGTCACCACCGGCTTCGGCGCAACCTCTCACCGGAGGACCAAGCAGGGAGGAGCCCTCCAGAAGGAACTAATCAGGTAATTAATTAATAATTAGTACGTACTTTATATAATATATACATACATATCACCGCCGTGTAGTACTGTTTGTTTGTAGTATATCGATCTCAACAGATTAATCCTTATCTCAACGTACGTTAATTACTGTTCCTCGGTCGGGTTGGAGGAGTGTCGAAAAATTACAAATCCTAACAAGATACTTTATTTAATGTTAATGCGTTCAGATGAAAATGTTGTTGGATCACCTCCAATTTAGAACTACAACCCGCCTATCCCAGGTGGAAGCGAGTGCGGAAAAATTAATGGAAGTTTGAGTTTCACCCAACCAAATATCCTTAAAGTACAGTAAATATATTCATCTGGTTAGGTGAGATTAGTTGGGACGCTTGGTACTCACGGTGCCACTGAGTAATTAATCATTTCAATAATCACTTGCCTAGCTACTTAATTATTTAGTAACAACGTATGTACTAAAAGGAAAAAAAATGTATAAGACGAGGTTGTACGTACGTACGTGCATGTAGTAGTGATCGACAATCAAGAATTAAACTAAATTTGAAATGCATGCAGATTCCTTAACGCCGGAATATTCGGGTCCGACAAAGACAACACTCTGCCGTCGTCCACCACAAGGGCGGCAATGCTCGTCCGGATAAACACACTGCTACAGGGTTACTCCGGCATCAGATTCGAGATTCTGGAGACCATCACCGCCCTCCTCAACCACAACATCACCCCTTGCCTCCCCCGACGTGGGACCATCACCGCCTCCGGTGATCTCGTCCCTCTATCCTACATCGCCGGCATGATAACCGGCCGTCCCAACTCCAAGGCTGTCGGCCCCGACGGATCCCATCTCACGCCCGAACAGGCTTTTGAGCTTGCTGGACTCCACAAGGGCTTCTTCGAGCTCCAACCCAAGGAAGGCCTCGCCATGGTCAACGGAACGGCCGTGGGGTCCGGTCTGGCGTCCATGGTCCTCTTCGACGCCAACGTGTTGGCCTTGCTGGCCGAAATTTTGTCGGCGTTGTTCTGCGAGGTGATGCAGGGGAAGCCGGAGTTCACGGACCGTCTCACTCACAAGCTGAAGCACCACCCCGGTCAAATCGAGGCTGCTGCCATAATGGAGCACATTCTTGACGGAAGTTCGTACATGAAGATGGCCAAGAAATTGCACGAGCTCGATCCTCTCCAGAAGCCGAAGCAGGACCGTTACGCCCTGCGAACATCACCCCAGTGGCTGGGACCCCAGATAGAAGTGATCCGGGCGGCCACCAGGTCAATCGAGCGGGAGATCAACTCCGTCAACGACAACCCCTTGATCGACGTGTCTAGGGGAAAGGCCCTCCACGGAGGCAACTTCCAGGGTACGCCCATCGGCGTGTCCATGGACAACACCCGTTTGGCACTTGCTGCCATCGGGAAGCTCATGTTCGCGCAGTTCTCCGAGTTGGTCAACGACTTCTACAACAATGGACTCCCTTCCAACCTCTCCGGCGGAAGGAACCCCAGCCTCGACTACGGGCTCAAGGGTGCAGAGATCGCGATGGCCTCCTACTGCTCGGAGCTCCAGTTCCTGGCGAATCCGGTGACGAACCACGTGCAGAGCGCGGAGCAGCACAACCAGGACGTCAACTCGCTGGGTCTGATATCGTCAAGGAAGACAGAAGAAGCCGTACAGATCCTGAAGCTTATGAGCTCGACGTACCTGGTGGGTCTGTGCCAGGCAATCGATCTGCGTCACCTAGAGGAGAACCTGAAGGAGGCGGTTAAGAACACGGTTGGACAGGTGGCGAAGAAGGTCCTGACGACGTCGGGAATTAGCAACGGGGACTTGCACCCCTCCCGATTCTGCGAGAAGGATCTCATCCAAGTGGTCGACCGCGAGCACGTGTTTGCCTACGTAGACGACCCATGCAGCGCCAACTACCCTCTCATGCAGAAGCTCCGGCAGGTGCTGGTGCAGCACGCTCTGGCCAACGCCACCTCCATATTCGAGAAGATTGCCGACTTCGAGTCGGAGCTGAAGGCAACTCTGCCCAAGGAGGTGGAGGCGGCGAGGGTGGCTTGCGAGAAGGGGTCTCCCGCCATCCACAACAGGATCAGGGAGTGCAGGTCATACCCTCTCTACAGGCTGGTGAGGGAGGAGTTGGGCACCGGAATGCTTACGGGAGAGAAGCTCTTGTCGCCGGGAGAGGAGTTCGACAAGGTGTTCGCCGCCATCAACAGAGGGGACGTCATCGACCCCATGCTCCAGTGCTTGGATGGATGGAACGGTGCTCCTTTGCCCATCAACTCCTTATTACCTTAATTAATTAATTTCCTCTAGCTTTTCATTCACCAATCATTCCGTTTCCTTAATCTGTATGCTAATGTTGTCATATGCATGTCATGTATCAATCAATATGTATGTACGTACGTACGTACGTAAGAGTCACTTTGTCAAGCTACTACTATTTTGTATTTCCCATATCAAACTCGATTGGGATGTATAATTGAATATCAATTTTCTTCAATAAATATTCTACACTTGTGTACTCTTTCTTATCTTTCCTGTAAACTATTTTTTTGTTGCAAGTTTCGTCGAATCAAAAAACTTGTTGGATTCTAGAAATTAGAAAATATGCAAAAAAATTCGGAAGAAAATGATAATATAATACCAACATTAACAGTGACCGGATACTTTTCGGACGTTCTATTCTTTTCTCAGTCACGTCAACACAAACCAACCACAAATTTTCCTTAACGTCGCCCAGAAACAACTCAAACGTTCCACATTCTCTCTCCCCACCACGTTATTTGAGCATTAATTCGGCGTAAAAGACAAAAAAGTATTTTTTTATACAATATAAACAAATAAAAAACATGTTTGTATAATTTATGTTTTTGAAAAAAATGATTTAAAATAATTTTTAAAACATTTAAAACATATTTTATATATAAATAAAAAAAGAAAACCAACCAGGTCACCACGTGCCCACTGATCCCCCTAAAAAATAACAATTTTTTTAACATTTAAGACATGGCTTGATGGATGCTGACGTGCCATACATTTTCTTCAGGCGCCCCGTGTTTTTTGGACACGTAAGGATGGTCCAAAGGAGGGGTTTTTGTGCGAATATGATCAAACCGGAGGGGCGTATGAGGAAACAATTCAAAGATCAGTCCCATTGAATATTATTATAATTCGTTTTCAAGAAAAATAAAAGAGGAGAAAGTGGTGGTGAAGTCGTTCGTTCGTTTGTTTGTTTGTCTCTCTCTATGTGGTTGGTTGGTTTGGTTCCTCCACTCCAGGGTTGGGAATTTGTTGGGCACATTCGCGTTTGCAGGTACGACGTGTTGATACAATTACAAATATGATCATGTAATACAGTGGGTTACATATGTCGAATAAATATTCCATAAGGATCCAGATAAAGCCAACATACAAAAACATGTAAAGGAAAACAAGAAACGAAGGAACATGAATCAGAAACGACCTCATAGACCGAGCCGTCGGAAGGCGACTTGCCTCAGAGAAAATATCGGCCCACATACCAGTGCGTTTGATGGTCTGTCGATTTTCTCCCAGGATAGAACGGTCTCACCGTCGAACAGGCGCACACCGGAGTCGACGGACCACGAAACCTCGCAAGAATCAGACGTTGAACAACTTTGGATTCGGGGAGGGGAAATCCCCGGAGAGGGACGGTTTCCGTAGAGATGATGGAAAAATAGAACGTGTATCTTTTTTAGGAGGAAACTGTCATGATATATATATATGTATTTATTCTTGTAACCGTCAAGGACTTAATTGCAAAAACAATTACCTTGAGGTCCAAAAATAAATACACCCATCACCCTGAGGCTAAAGCCTCTAATTTCCCCCAAATCCCCCGCTGCCACGCCACGCCACGCCACGACCCGGACCGGGACGGGACGGGCGCGCGCGCGCGTGTGTGGAGAATTCTCTCCTCCTCTCTTTCCACCTACAAAGTGACAAGTGAATAGTATGTTTATCAACATCCTTCAACTTGTTAGCTTTACCAATGTGGGACTAAAAAGTAGAGGTGAGCACATGGCACATGGGGCAATAGTTCTCATCTTCATCTCAACATTGGATTTCTTCAATTGAGTTATTCATGGGCCTAGCCCAAACTCAATATTCCAACAATCCCCCACAAATCCATTGTTGATCGAGCGACCAAACCTTGCAGCCTAGTGCTTTCAGTAATGGTACCTTTCGGGTTTGAACCACGACCTGAGTCCTTCAACTTTACCCCCACAGGAACTAAGTGAAACGAAGTCTTGAACTTGAACCTTTTGTGTGGAGATGTCCATTGAGAACAACACTAAGCAGGTTATGCTGCAATCTACAGGGTTGATGCTTTACGGCCATGCATCTGTATCCTGTTTCATGAATGCTTTCAAGGAATGACCCCCATTCCTCTAATTGCGGCCACACAATTGCATTCACATAGTTGAGCTTCTCCAAAGATGCACTGCTAACATCTTGTCTCAAAGACTTGAACCCATTCAGAGTCTACACTCTTACTAAACTTGCAGTTTCAACAACATATCCATTCTTTGTGGTATTGACACAGATACAATGTATGACCTACAATGTATCACCAATGAGTTGCACTTGACTCACTCAAGAACTTGTTATTACCGCATTGAACCAACTTCGTGGGATCTCCACTCAGATTGGTTGGGTTGCCATTCTAGATGAGTCATGTAATGGGTCTCAGTCTCATCCCCAACTTGGATTTCAGAACTTAAACTAGATCAAGTCCTTTGGTGAAAGGATCAGCTGTATTGTCTTTGGTACCAACAAAATCAACAGCTATCACCCTTTCCGAGATCAATTCCCTTACAGACTTCAGTCTGACTTGGATGTGTCTCCTTTGTTTGTGGTTATACTTTGAGCTTCTTAACTTTGCAATAGTAGTCATACTATCACAATGTACAGATATTGCAGGAACTGGTTTGCTAGTCATTGGCAATTCAGAAAGGAGTCCTTTCAGCCATTCAGCTTCCATTCCACTTGTATCCAAAGCACAAAGTTCAGCCTCAAATGTAGATCGAGACAATATGGTCTGTTTTGTAGACCTCCAGGAGATTGCGCCTCCACCCAGAGTAAAAACATACCCTGTAACACCGTTACTCCCAGAGTTTTTGGCTATCCAGCTTGCATCACTGTACCCTTCTAGTACAGCTGGGAATTTCCCATAATGCAGCCCAAGGGTAGAAGTACCCTTCAAGTACTTAAGTTCTCTATCCAAAGCCTCCTAGTGAGTACGATCAGGACAACTTGTGTATCTACTCAGTTTGCTCACCGAGAATGAAATATCTGGTCGTGTGCAATTTGCAAGATACATCAAGCTACCTATAATCTGAGAATATCTCAGTTGTGAAACTGGAACACCACTCTTGTTCTTGTACAAAGGTTTTGATGAATCATATGGGGTTTTCACAGATCTACAATTCGTATAGCCAAATCTCTCAAGAATATTCTCAACATAGTGAGATTGAGATATGGAAATACCATCAACTGACCTAGTCAGTTTGATACCCAAGATCACATTTGCAACACCCATATCCTTCATCTCAAACTTAGTACACAAGAAAGACTTAGTTTCATGTATTATATTCAAATTAGATCCAAACAGTAAAATGTCATCAACATATAAACACAATGCAATACACGCATTACTTTGAACTTTGCAATAGACACATTTATCAGAATCAATAACCTGGAATCCAAATGATAATATAATTTTGTCAAATTTCTCATGCCAAGCTTTTGGGGCTTGTTTAAGTCCATAAAGAGACTTAACAAGTTTACAAACTTTGTTCTCGTTTCCAGAAGCTACAAATCCTTCAGGTTGGTCCATATAAATTTCTTCTTCAAGGTCACCATGAAGAAAATCAGTTTTTACATCCATTTGATGGATTGTAAAATCATATACAGACGCCAATGCCAAGAGCACTCGGATAGTAGTCATACGAGACACTGGAGAATAGGTATCGAAATAGTCTATTCCTTCCTTTTGTTTAAACCCTTTGGCAACTAATCTGGCTTTATACTTATCAATGGAACCATCTGGTTTTAATTTCTTTTTGAATATCCATTTACATCCGATTGTTGAACAACCTGGAGGAAGATTTACCAACTCCCATGTCCCATTAGAGACAATAGAGTCCATCTCGACCTTAATTGCATCTTTCCAATGCTTTGCTTCAGATGAAGCCATAGCATCCTTGAAAGTGTTAGGATCACCCTCGATGTGGTATGTGATAAAATCACTTCCCAAATCCTTGGCAATTCGAGAACGTTTGCTCTTTCTAGGTTCAATTTCAACTTGAGTTTGAGAAGACTCAAAATCGGCAATAGACAAATTTGCCCCCACATTTGTCATCCTTTCCACATGCTCGTGGATGGAACCAGACGTAGAGGGATCAACTGAAGAAGAAACTTGTTGAGGAACTCCAGATTTCATAGGAAATACATCCTCAAAAAATGTGGCATCACGAAATTCAACAATTGTGTTAACATCTATGCCAGATATCTCGGACTTGATTACCAAAAATCTGTACGCATAGCTATTAATCACATATCCGATAAATATTGCATCAACAGTTGATGCATTGCATACATTGCATCATATGTCTTTCATTTAGATTACTTTCATATCAATAAATGCTACTAAGGTATGTGTTTAGTCTTATTTACAGAATACAGGGACCTGAATGCAAATTACCCACATCCCGAGCATAAACGCGTACAAAAGACTCGTTTCTATCATAAAGACCAAGTTCAAGTTTATCGGGTTTCAAATGGAAATGTATCCAAGCATAAAAGCATTCAAGACCTAATTACGAAAAGAACAAGGATTTAAGCACAAAAGTAGCCGGGGACTTAATTGCAAAAAGTCAAGGACCTAATTGCAAATCACGAGTAGCTTTTATTATTATGGAGAAAATATAAAGAAAAATCAATGTGGATCTCCAAATATATGAAGAAATTAATTCGGATCTCTAAAGATATGCAAGAATCAATCCAGACGCGCAAATGACATTGAAATCATACCATAAACACACAGGAAAAATCCGGGTCGATTCGGAGCCAAAAAGGTGGCGATTCCGCCGCACCTCAAGAGCAAATTGCGGCGAATCCGCCACACCAAATTAGACTAATGCTCTAAAATTTTTACCGGTTGCGTGTTGACGCGTGTACTTTCTATTTCATGCTTAGGTCCCTTGTATCGGCTATAAATAGCCCCGAGAACGATGTTGTGAGGAGTTCTTCCTTTTGTTCCATAATTTAGCAATAAAATTCTATTTCTTTTATTTTATGTTTTAATTTTCTTTTCTTAGTTTCTCTAGGACCCCTTCTCCCTCCCTCCATCTATGAGTTTCTAACTCTTTCCAAAGGGTGGGGGTGACGGATTTAGGGTGATGAGAAGAGAAGATGTTATTATTTTAATTTTGTATTAGTATGTTTTGATTACTTGAGTTTATGTTAAATCATTTATCATGTAATGCTTTATAACTAATATGATTTATTATAAGTTTCAGAATTCTCTAATCTAAACCCGATATCTAAACCTCCACCCAACGGAATTCACCATCTTTGTTCTTGTTTTAGTTTTATTTGTTCATGTTTCTTGCTTTAGATAATTAAAACCCAAAAATCTCAAAGCCAACCTTATTATTGTTCTCTCTCTCTCTCTAATCGAAAATCCAAAAAATAACAATATCTCTCCCTCCTTGTGTTCGACCCGTATTTGCCACGTCTTCATTGACACCGTGCACTTGCGGTATAAATTTAATTCTCATCAACAGTCTTGGGACCAAGATTTTTCCTCTTATGTTCAGGGATTAACACTTTTGCAAGACAACCCCAAACTTTAAGATATTTAAGGCTAGGTTTTCGACCACACCAGAGTTCGAATGGATTATCCTCCTTATGTTTCTGAGGAACTTTATTCAGAATATGGCAAGCCGTATTCAAAGCTTCTCCCCACATATATTTAGGTAATCCTGAACTCTCTAATAATGCATTAATCATATCAGATAATGTTCTATTTTTTCGTTCAGCAATTCCGTTAGATTGTGGAGAATACGGTGCCGTCACCTCATGAACTATGCCAGAATCCTGACACACTTGTTCAAACAGGTTGGACGTATATTCACCACCTCTATCAGATCTCAACCTCTTAAGTTTCTTTTCAGTTTGTGTCTCTGCTTCATTCTTAAAAATAAGAAACTTAGATAACACTTCATCTTTACTTTTCAAAAGATAAACATAGCAATACTTTGAACTATCATCAATGAAAGTTATAAAATATTTCTTTTTATCCTTAGTTAACATGCCATTGAATTCACAAGTATCAGTGTGTACTAAATCTAAAATACTAGTATTTCTAGTCACAGAATGAAACGGTCTTTTCGGTTGTTTAGCTTGTACACACACTTGACATTTTTTATTCTCAATAGCATACTTAGGAATCATATTTAAATTCATCATTCTTTTCAAACATTGATAATTCACATGTCCTAAACGTTTATGCCAAACATCACCAGATTCAATGGAATAAACAACAGGAGAAGACACATCTTTAACAGAAATAGCATTGCGATTATAAAAAGCATGTTCAACATGAATTAAAAAAGCACCACAAGACAAGTACCCCTTGCCAATAAAAGTACCAGAAAGAGTAATCACAACTTTGTTACATTTAAATGTTACTTCATAACCCTCAACTACCAGACACGGACCACTAATAATATTACGACGAACAACAGACACATGACGCGTCCTGTGCAGAGAAAGAACTCGTCCTGAAGGTAACTTCAAGTCGATACGTCCAATTCCAAGCACCTTTGCAACATTCCCATTGGCCATCGCTACAGATCTACGATCAACAGGCTGGTAAGAGACAAACATGGACTTGTCAGCACATACATGCACATTAGCCCCAGTGTCAACCAACCACTCACGTGGTTCATAAATGGAAAAAACATGAGGATTAACAGAAACAAACTTACTGTTGGTTTCATCCACCTCAGTCAATACATTGACATGTGGAGTCGATTCAGTGGTACCTTGTTGGCGTTTGGCTTTCTTGGATGGACAATCCTTAGCCCAGTGCCCAACCTGTCCACAATTCCAACATGGTTTGTTTGTTGGCCTTTTCTGGATTTTGACCTTGGGTTTAGTCTTATTAATAAGTTGTGGTTTTCCTTTAAAATTTGACTTAGATGAGGATCCAATTAATACGTTTGCCTTTGGTTGGAACTTTACAGACATCACTGGTTTTTCACCCCGATGTTCCTCCTCGATTGCAATAGCAACCATGAGGTCATCCATAGTTAGTTTTCCTCTCCTATGCTTTAGAGACATCCCGAAGTCCTCCCAGGATCGAGGGAACTTCTCAATGATTGACATTACCAGAAACTTCTTAGGAAGCTTCATGTCAGCCTCTTTTAAGCCATGGATTAGAATCATAAACTGATGAGCTTGTTCAGTAACTGACTTGCTTTCCACCATTTGAAACTTCAGGAATTTTCCAACATAATACTTTTCATGACCTAAGTCCTCAGTATTATATTTTTTATCCAACTCATCCCACAAATCCTTTGCAGTCACAGAAGCAGAGGAGGACGAACTATAAACATCGAAGAGCACGTTGGACAAAGCCAACAGAATGCAACCTCGACATAATTTGTCCTTCTCTATCCGCAGATCTTGTGCTGCTTTGATTTGGGGATCTTCAGTTTCAGAAAGTGGGAAAGCCTTTTCAATTACGTCAACTAAACCAATAGCGGTCAACCAGATCTTCATACGTTGTTGCCAACGTTTGAAATTCTGCCCGGAAAATTTTTCCGGCATGCCTGACATGTCCAATTTTGGCGCAAACGAATTATTAGACGACATAATTAACAATATTTTCTCTGAGATTGTTGATACAATTACAAATATGATCATGTAATACAGTGGGTTACATATGTCGAATAAATATTCCATAAGGATCCAGATAAAGCCAACATACAAAAACATGTAAAGGAAAACAAGAAACGAAGGAACATGAATCAGAAACGACCTCATAGACCGAGCCGTCGGAAGGCGACTTGCCTCAGAGAAAATATCGGCCCACATACCAGTGCGTTTGATGGTCTGCCGATTTTCTCCCAGGATAGAACGGTCTCACCGTCGAACAGGCGCACACCGGAGTCGACGGACCACGAAAGCAGCGCGAAACCTCGCAAGAATCAGACGTTGAACAACTTTGGATTCGGGGAGGGGAAATCCCCGGAGAGGGACGGCTTCCGTAGAGATGATGGGAAAATAGAACGTGTATCTTTTTTAGGAGGAAACTGTCATGATATATATATGTATTTATTCTTGTAACCGTCAAGGACTTAATTGCAAAAACAATTACCTTGAGGTCCAAAAATAAATACACCCATCACCCTGAGGCTAAAACCTCTAATTTCCCCCAAATCCCCTGCTGCCACGCCACGCCACGACCCGGACCGGGACGGGACGGGCGCGCGCGCGCGTGTGTGGAGAATTCTCTCATCCTCTCTTTCCACCTACAAAGTGACAAGTGAATAGTATGTTTATCAACATCCTTTAACTTGTTAGCTTTACCAATGTGGGACTAAAAAGTAGAGGTGATCACATGGCACATGGGTCAATAGTTCTCATCTTCATCTCAACATTGGATTTTTCAATTGAGCTATTCATG
Organism: Triglochin maritima; assembly: GCA_963682175.1. Classification (NCBI taxonomy): domain Eukaryota; kingdom Viridiplantae; phylum Streptophyta; class Magnoliopsida; order Alismatales; family Juncaginaceae; genus Triglochin; species Triglochin maritima. Next base: position 61,205,249 of record OY821772.1, on the reverse strand, counting down.
GGCCTAGCCCAAACTCAATATTCCAACACGACGATCCCATTGCCGTCGTTGATTCCTTCACGCAATTAATTGTAGATATTAAGTATTTTGCGCATTCGATTCGATCTGTTTGGGTATCGTTGTTGTTGGTTGCTATTCTTTGATTCGATGGTGTCCGTACGTTGTAGAATGAGCAATATAGTTAGGTTACATTGAATAAATGAGCACGGAATTGGGATTCTGGATCAAATAGCCGCACATAACATACGCATATATGATTCTGGTTGGATCATTAATTACAAACAAGCTCGGTTCTTTAACCCTACGTACATTTCTGTTCATTCTGCACATAACATACACATATACGATAATGACATGCCAATTGGCGGTGTTTTCATCTGAATTGTTATTGTTATTGATGTTATTGTTGTTCATTCAAATTGTAGGTTTTTACTTGCTCATCATCTCATGGCATGTCCTTGATTCATATTGCAGGTCCTCTTCTTTTAGCACAACAATTTCCAGACAAGTCCACGTTCCCTACAATCCACAATATCCATGAAGAAGATTTTCGATCAGACTGTTTCTTAAATTAAATTCTAGGTTCTAGCAATAGCAACCTCCACATTCTTCTGCTGGACCTTGATGTTTAATAACGCTTGTGCCTCCTCAACACTTCATCAACGAAAACTACACACTTGGCTTGGTGAACTCATTTACTTGTATTTTTTGCAGCAAGAGGGAAGTAAACAAGAAAGTTCTAAAAGTACCTGGAATAGAACAAAAGGTCTCCTTCTTTTACCTTTGCTTATTCCATGTTCTAAACGTACAAGTAGTAATCTTTCTCCTCTACCTCTGAAGGTTCTCGATGCCACCAGTAATGAACCCTGGGGTCCTCATGGATCACGTTTGGCGGAAATAGCACAGGCTACACAGAACTAGTAAGTTGTTATATTTTTCTTGTTTTGATTTAATTGCTTTCCTTAATCTTATATAACTAGCTGCCCTGCAGTCAAGAGTACCAGTTGATCATGTCAGTAATTTGGAAAAGGATGAACGATACCGGAAAGAATTGGCGGCATGTTTACAAGGTTCACAATTTCACAGTGTGCAATCATCTATGAAATCTGTTACTTCTTAAGTTTCTCCGACAATAATAGCGAGGGCGTTATTTCATAGTGTTGCCTGCATTTGTCTCTGTCTTATGTTTCAATTAATTTCTGGTATCATGGCACGACAAGGTTTAACTGTCCTAGAATATCTGGTTGCTAATGGTTCTGAGCGTGTCATTGATGAAATCAAAGAGCATTCCTTTCAGATATCAGTATGTATTTGTACTTTCTAGTCTGCAGCCTAGTCGTGTATGTGGCTTCTTCTTTATTATAGTTGTTTGAAATTCATTCTTTTTTCTTCAGACTTTGGCCAATTTTCAATATGTCGACTCAAGTGGGAGGGATCAAGGAAGCAATGTCAGGAAAAGATCTCAGATTCTTGTGGCACTAGTGAATGACAAGGAAAGAATACATGACATTAGAGAAAACGCTTGTGCCAACTGGGAAAAGTAGTGTATTTTCTATATTTTGAACCAAAAAGATGAGTTGAACATCTTGCATTATTGAAATTATGAATGATCTTTTGTTTAGACACCGCAATGATGATGTTGGTGATGATGGGTATGGACGCGAGAGAACCAAAGGCCATAGAGAGGATACTACAGATGGCCAAGGTGGACGACCATCGCGCAATCTTAGAAAAAACATGGAAGTGATGATTCTGACGTTGGTATAAAACACAAAAACCCTAACAAAGCTAGGTCCCACTCACTTGATGATGATGATCGTAAAGACTCTCCATCCAGGAGAATGATTTTGATGCTTTTGGCGAGTTTGACCCTCATGGTTTACCACCAAGTAAGCAATCACAATACCATTTCTTTTTCAGGATCTCACTTGTTTGCACGGTTGACTTGTTGTGATGTATATTTCGGAGAACAAAGGTGTAATAACCTAAACTAAACATCTTAATTAACTAAACCTAAACTTAATTAACTCTAATTAATCTTGCATGAAGAGCAGGAGGTGTTGAGAGGAGAGAGAGAGTGTTGGCTGGTTATAATTGGAGAGGTTTAGGTGGATGGTGATTGGAGGATGGGGAGGTGAGATAAGATTAGGTTTTTAGTATAAATAGGGGTGTTAGGTTAATTGCAGACGGTTTCTTCCTCATTTTTACTTTTATCAGAGAGTGAGAGGAGGTGAACGTCGGAGAAGAAGAAGAAGGTGAAGTGGAAGAAGAGGAGAAGAAGAAGAAGAAAGGAAGGAGAAGAGAAGAGGTGTTGAAGGGAGCTCGGGAGGCTTCTTCAACCGTCAAAAAGGTATGCCAAATCTTCATTATAACTCACATAAGCCTTGTGAGTGTTGAGGATCGACGTTGGTGTCGAATTCCCCGTCGGAATTCAACCAATTCAGAGGTTGAAGACGACGATCGGTCGACCGGTGCCTGTGGGCAGTCGACCGATCCTATTATTATATTGATGTTTACCCGCGAACGGTCGAACGATGTCGTTAGACGGTCGACCGTTATGCCAAATTCATGCGGGAAAAAGGGGATATGCTGTTATCGGTCGAACGGGACCACTTAGCCGGTCGACCGAATAACGATGAGAATGGGTCGGTTGGGGATTTTGACTTATTAAACGGTCGAACGTCCTTTACCTTGTTCGACCGATCCATTCGATGCTAAGTCGGTTGGGAGCTTTGACCATCAAAACGGTCGACCGCTCTTTAACTCTCGGTCGACCGACTGAGCATTTAATTAAGCGGTAGAGTGCTTGTGTTGTTTCGGTCGAACTGTATTTCAGTTCCGGTCGACCGAACGAGACTTGGGCAAAATATTGAAATCCCTGTTATCGGTCGAACGTCCCCTTGGTTCGACCGGTCGGATATATATATTATATAAAATTGTATAGCGTAGACCTTCCAAACGGTCGACCGCTAGATGACTTTTGCTCGACCGATTGGTCGGTAATTCGGTTGGCGTGGTTCGACCGGTAGATTTGTTTGTACAGTACTGTGTACTGTGTGGGGGACCGGTCGACCGGTGTGCTTGTAGCGGTCGACCGATCTACCGCAGGTTGGTGGATTTATCCACACGCGATCCGTCGATGTCAGGTCGACTACCGGCTCCGAGGCGACGGTTGATTACCGGCTTTGAGAGCTACGGATTTCACCTTCGACGAAGGCGTATTATTGTTGTACCTTTTTCCTCTCTTACCGAGCGGGGTGTGAGGGATGTGTACCGTAAACCTTGGGCAGTTTGCGAGGGTTTAGCGGTAGGCCGAGGATGTTCCGGCAGGGTGCGCGCTAGGCGACTCTTGGGGGAGCAGTGGCTGTCGTCTGACCCGAGTTGTGTATTCGGCGGGCTGACTCGCTCCTTGGGTGCGGCGTGTACCGGGGGTTCCTTCCTGCACTTTTTGGGGAGCAGTGGTGTCGACTGACCCTTGTGAGGCAGCGGTGGACTGACTTGACCCTAGTGGCAGGAGTGGTTCAGTGCCGCGGAGGCGGTGAGGGCATTATTGTGGGCCCGAGGCGGATGATCATGTGCATAGCATTGCATTGTATTTAATTCCTTTTTATATTTTAGGAGGTTTGGTATACGGGGTTCCTGCAGGGAACTCAGGCATGTTTGTTGTTTGCATTTCAGGTAGCGAGCAGGGTTAGAGTTTGAGGTGGTGACCGAGGACGGTACCCCCGAGATCGGATCCTGTAGTTGTCTTCTTCTTTTGAGGTGATTACATGTTGTATAGCTTTTGTTGTAATCACAGTCAGTCGGTATAGTCTGTATAGTTGACTTCCACGTGGGTCTGTACCTTATATATTTTATATATATATGTTGGTTTATTTTCCCGTGACGTGCCCAGTGTTGACCGTTGACGGTCTTTATTATTGTTTAAATTTTCCGCTGTTTTCGGGTACGTTACAATTTGGTATCAAAGCGTTGATCTCGGCGTACTTGTCCAAAGAAACCACCTTTGAGTTAGGAGTTAGGTCTAGAGGATCATGCATGCACAGATTATATTGATATTGTCTTGTTTCCTTTGGCAGATGCCTCCTAGACGGGAGAAGGCGGTTGCCCATACTCGCGGTGAGAGTGAGACTGCGAGGGATGAGGCTTGGGAGGATGAGCGTCGGACGTTGTTCGATACGGTCGGACGTCTGACGGAGATGCTACAGCAGCAGACAGCACAGACTGGGCAGACGGGGACTGGCGCTATGCATGACCGGTTTATGCGCCAGCATCCGCCTACCTTTCTGGGGCAGTACGACGCAGAGGCTGCGGAGGAGTGGATCTTCACGATGCAGAAGATCTTCAGTGCTATTGGTTGTCCTCCAGAGGCGAGAGTGGGCCTGGCTACTTATGTTTTGGGCGGTGCTGCGTCCAACTGGTGGAGGTCCACATCTGCAGTGGTGTTTGCGGACCGAGATGATATAGCCTGGGAGGAGTTCGTTGGCGAGTTCAACGAGCAGTATTTTCCGCAGCATGTCCAGGATCAGAAGAGGGAGGAGTTTTTGAGTCTTCAGCAGGGAGATATGACCCTAGCAGGCTACATCGGGAAGTTCAACGCCCTTGAGCGTTACTGTCCCGAGATGTATATTACTCAGGAGCAGAGAGCAGGGAAGTTCGTCCGAGGGCTCCGGAAGCAGCTGAGGACGAAGGTGCTGACACACATGCCGAGCACGTTGGCCGATGCAGTGAAGAGTGCCTCTGTTCTTGATCGTGACTACAGGGAGAACTACCAGGATGAGAGGAGGCCATCAGGTAGGTTCTCTGGGAGGCCAGGAGGGCAGATTGGAGGGAATCCGGGCAAGAGGCCCCGATACGAGGGAGCAGGAGTTGCAGTACCACGACCAGAGCCTTGTGGTACTTGTGGGAGATTTCACTCCGGGCCGTGCTTCACCCCCGGAGCATGTCATGGTTGTGGCCAGCTGGGTCACTTTACTAGGAGCTGTCCGAGCCGAGGAGCTGGGCCGAGCAGACCACCGGGTTTACCCGCACCAGGCAGAGGAGGAGGCGGAGGTAGACCACCTTTCAGACCTCAGCAGGGGCAGCGCACTGGCAGAGTTTTCACCATCCAGGCAGAGGAGGCTCGGGATGGAGGCGCTGTCGTGGAAGGTACACTTCTTGTCGCAGGTTCAGTAGCTAGGGTGTTATTTGATTGTGGCGCGACACACTCGTTCATCTCAGAGCGATTTGCGGGAGTGTTGGGCTGTACCCTTGCGATGTTGACTGCCACTTTGGAAGTCAGCACACCCCTGGGTCTGGTGGGCACTGTGGGGAGATTTGTCCCCGGCGCCACGGTTGTTTCGGGAGATCAGGAGTTTCCGGCAGACCTGGTCTTGCTACCGATGGAGGACTTTGATGTCATACTTGGGATGGATTGGCTGTCCCAATATGATGTTCGAGTCTTGTGCCGTGAGAAGAAGATTTTGATCCCGAGGAAGGATTTGCCTGATATTCTGATTAGAGGGATCAGAAGCAGAGGGGGTCGCATTATTGTATTTGCTGTGAGAGCTCAGAGACTGTTACAGCAGGGATGTGCAGCTTTTCTGGCGACACTTGTAGTTGCGGAGGCAGAGTCTCAGAGGCTAGAGGACATTGAGGTGGTGCAGGAGTTCGCGGATGTTTTTCCAGCAGAGATTCCAGGTTTACCACCACACCGAGAGTTGAAGTTCGGCATTGAGTTGGTAGCCGGCACTACACCACAGTCGAAGGCTCCATACCGGATGGCACCTGCTGAGTTGACAGAGTTGAAGAAGCAGTTGCAGGAGTTGATGGACTCTGGATTTATCAGACCGAGCGTCTCGCCTTGGGGTGCACCAGTTTTGTTTGTGAAGAAGAAGGACGGATCCTTGAGGATGTGCATAGACTACAGGATGCTGAACCAGGTGACGGTGAAGAATAGGTATCCCTTACCTAGGATCGAGGATCTCTTTGACCAGCTGCAGTCGGCGAAGGTTTTCTCGAAGATTGACCTGCGTTCAGGATATCACCAGTTGAGGATCCGAGATGAGGACATCCAGAAGACAGCCTTCAGGACGAGATATGGACACTATGAGTTCTTGGTGATGCCATTTGGATTGACGAATGCTCCGGCGGCGTTCATGGATCTGATGCACCGGACATTCAGGCAGTACATTGATATATTTGTGATTGTCTTCGTGGATGACATCTTGATCTATTCACCAGATGTGGAGCAGCACAGAGAGCATCTGAGGATTGTACTCAGCATCTTGAGGACTCAGCAGTTATATGCTAAGTTCTCAAAGTGCGAGTTTTGGTTGGACAGAGTGGCATTCCTCGGACACATTGTATCGGCAGAGGGGATATCAGTGGATCCGGCGAAGGTAGAGGCGGTGACACAGTGGAGGACCCCTACGAGCGTGACAGAGATTAGGAGCTTTGTTGGACTGGCGGGTTATTACCGTCGCTTCATCAAAGACTTCTCGAGATTGGCAACACCACTGACGGCTCTGACGCAGAAGGGAGTCACTTTTGTTTGGTCGCAGAAGTGCGAGGACAGCTTTCGGGAGCTGAAGAGACTGTTGACTACAGCACCAGTTTTATCATTGCCGAGTGGCACGGGTGGATTCGTGATTTATAGCGACGCTTCAGGTGTTGGCTTAGGATGTGTACTTATGCAGCACGGGAGGGTGATCGCATACGCATCCAGACAGCTGAAGGTCCATGAGAGGAATTACCCGACACATGATTTGGAGTTAGCAGCAGTGGTTCACGCACTGAAGACCTGGAGACACTATCTTTATGGCGAGCAGTTCGAGGTGTTTACAGATCATCAGAGTCTGAAGTACCTGTTCTCGCAGAAGGAGCTGAATATGAGGCAGCGCAGATGGCTTGAGTTCATTAAGGACTACGACTTCACTATCTCTTACCATCCGGGGAAGGCGAACACGGTTGCTGACGCTTTGAGCCGGAAGGTGGAGGTATCAGTAGCAGGCCTATGCATTCAGGAGTGGCGACTGCTGGAGTCTTTAGCAGAGTGGAGGCCATTTGCTGATAGCTCTGAGGGCGCAGTGATTGCCGGATTGAGAGTAGAGCCTCAGACAGTATCAGCAGTGATTCATGCTCAGACTACAGATGAGGAGTTGAGCAGTTTGTTACAGTTAGCTGCCAGAGATGGGTCAGACTTCAGAGTTGGAGTGGACGGAGGTCTGAGATTCAGAGACCGTATCTGGGTGCCGAAGACAGAGGACCTGAGACATGATATCATGGAGGAGGCACACAGATCGAGATATTCCATTCATCCAGGGAGCACCAAGATGTACAAAGACCTGCAGCGGAACTTCTGGTGGCGAGGCATGAAGAAGGACGTTGCAGACTTCGTGTCGAGGTGTTTGGTCTGTCAGCAGGTGAAGATCGAGCACCAGAGACCAGCAGGGCAGATGCAGAGGATTGAGTTGCCCGAGTGGAAGTGGGAGCACGTGACGATGGATTTTGTTACGGGGCTACCGAAGACACGGAGATTCCACGATGCGATTTGGGTTATAGTCGATCGACTGACCAAGTCGGCACATTTCTTAGCTATTAAGACCACTCTTGCTCTGGAGGGTCTAGCTAAGTTATATATTGAGGAGATTGTCAGACTTCATGGTGTACCGGTCAGTATTATTTCAGATAGAGATCCCAGATTCACTTCGAGATTTTGGGAGAGTCTACACAGAGCACTGGGGACACGTCTGAAGTTTAGCACAGCTTTCCATCCACAGACAGATGGCCAGTCAGAGCGGACGATACAGACTTTGGAGGACATGCTGAGAGCGTGTACACTTGACTGGGCGGGACATTGGGATGAGCATTTGCCGTTGATCGAGTTCGCCTACAACAACAGCTACCATTCGAGTATTGGAATGGCACCCTATGAGGCATTATACGGGAGACCGTGTAGATCGCCGGTATGCTGGAGTGATGTGGGCGAGAGACAGCTAGTTGGACCTGACATTATTCAGTTGTATTCAGAGAAGGTCGACGTGATTCGGAGACGACTAGCTACGGCGCAGAGCAGGCAGAAGAGTTATGCTGATACGCGGAGGCGTGAGCTGACTTTTGAGGTAGGAGATCATGTCTTCCTGAAGATCTCACCTTCCAGAGGTGTGATGAGATTCGGGAAGAAGGGGAAGCTGAGTCCGAGATATGTTGGACCTTTTGAGATATTGGATCGGGTCGGTGAGGTGGCATATAGGATTGCACTACCGCCACAGTTTGCAGGACTTCATGACGTCTTCCATGTTTCTATGTTGAGGAAGTACGTGGCCGATCCAGCTCATGTGATAGAGATATCAGTACCGGAGATCCAGCAGGATTTGTCATTAGATGAGAGACCAGTTGAGATTGTGGATCAGATGGTACACCAGCTCAGGAGGAGAGCGATTCCTATGGTGAAGGTCAGGTGGCAGCATCACACTGACAGAGAGGCTACCTGGGAGATTGAGGAGGATGTCAGGAGGCAGTATCCAGAGTTATTCCGGTAAGTCTGTTTGCTTCGAATTTCGCGGACGAAATTCTTTTAAGGAGGGTAGATTGTAATAACCTAAACTAAACATCTTAATTAACTAAACCTAAACTTAATTAACTCTAATTAATCTTGCATGAAGAGCAGGAGGTGTTGAGAGGAGAGAGAGAGTGTTGGCTGGTTATAATTGGAGAGGTTTAGGTGGATGGTGATTGGAGGATGGGGAGGTGAGATAAGATTAGGTTTTTAGTATAAATAGGGGTGTTAGGTTAATTGCAGACGGTTTCTTCCTCATTTTTACTTTTATCAGAGAGTGAGAGGAGGTGAACGTCGGAGAAGAAGAAGAAGGTGAAGTGGAAGAAGAGGAGAAGAAGAAGAAGAAAGGAAGGAGAAGAGAAGAGGTGTTGAAGGGAGCTCGGGAGGCTTCTTCAACCGTCAAAAAGGTATGCCAAATCTTCATTATAACTCACATAAGCCTTGTGAGTGTTGAGGATCGACGTTGGTGTCGAATTCCCCGTCGGAATTCAACCAATTCAGAGGTTGAAGACGACGATCGGTCGACCGGTGCCTGTGGGCAGTCGACCGATCCTATTATTATATTGATGTTTACCCGCGAACGGTCGAACGATGTCGTTAGACGGTCGACCGTTATGCCAAATTCATGCGGGAAAAAGGGGATATGCTGTTATCGGTCGAACGGGACCACTTAGCCGGTCGACCGAATAACGATGAGAATGGGTCGGTTGGGGATTTTGACTTATTAAACGGTCGAACGTCCTTTACCTTGTTCGACCGATCCATTCGATGCTAAGTCGGTTGGGAGCTTTGACCATCAAAACGGTCGACCGCTCTTTAACTCTCGGTCGACCGACTGAGCATTTAATTAAGCGGTAGAGTGCTTGTGTTGTTTCGGTCGAACTGTATTTCAGTTCCGGTCGACCGAACGAGACTTGGGCAAAATATTGAAATCCCTGTTATCGGTCGAACGTCCCCTTGGTTCGACCGGTCGGATATATATATTATATAAAATTGTATAGCGTAGACCTTCCAAACGGTCGACCGCTAGATGACTTTTGTTCGACCGATTGGTCGGTAATTCGGTTGGCGTGGTTCGACCGGTAGATTTGTTTGTACAGTACTGTGTACTGTGTGGGGGACCGGTCGACCGGTGTGCTTGTAGCGGTCGACCGATCTACCGCAGGTTGGTGGATTTATCCACACGCGATCCGTCGATGTCAGGTCGACTACCGGCTCCGAGGCGACGGTTGATTACCGGCTTTGAGAGCTACGGATTTCACCTTCGACGAAGGCGTATTATTGTTGTACCTTTTTCCTCTCTTACCGAGCGGGGTGTGAGGGATGTGTACCGTAAACCTTGGGCAGTTTGCGAGGGTTTAGCGGTAGGCCGAGGATGTTCCGGCAGGGTGCGCGCTAGGCGACTCTTGGGGGAGCAGTGGCTGTCGTCTGACCCGAGTTGTGTATTCGGCGGGCTGACTCGCTCCTTGGGTGCGGCGTGTACCGGGGGTTCCTTCCTGCACTTTTTGGGGAGCAGTGGTGTCGACTGACCCTTGTGAGGCAGCGGTGGACTGACTTGACCCTAGTGGCAGGAGTGGTTCAGTGCCGCGGAGGCGGTGAGGGCATTATTGTGGGCCCGAGGCGGATGATCATGTGCATAGCATTGCATTGTATTTAATTCCTTTTTATATTTTAGGAGGTTTGGTATACGGGGTTCCTGCAGGGAACTCAGGCATGTTTGTTGTTTGCATTTCAGGTAGCGAGCAGGGTTAGAGTTTGAGGTGGTGACCGAGGACGGTACCCCCGAGATCGGATCCTGTAGTTGTCTTCTTCTTTTGAGGTGATTACATGTTGTATAGCTTTTGTTGTAATCACAGTCAGTCGGTATAGTCTGTATAGTTGACTTCCACGTGGGTCTGTACCTTATATATTTTATATATATATGTTGGTTTATTTTCCCGTGACGTGCCCAGTGTTGACCGTTGACGGTCTTTATTATTGTTTAAATTTTCTGCTGTTTTCGGGTACGTTACAAAAGGTGCTGAGGAATGTTGCCTGTTTTGTTTTTCATTTGATCTTATTGTGGTTTCATGTGCACATTAAAAATATTAATATTATAGGCTTTATTGTCAAACAATGTCAAGATAGAAACAATAACTGTACCATGTATTATGTATATGATGTACGGATTTGTGCAATTCTGAGTTCATTTTACCGATCCAAAATACTGACTTCATTTTACCGATCCAAAATATCTGAGCAATTGTTTTTGTATTCATAATGTTCAGGTCCTTGGTGACCTTTTCACACAATTTTACCGATCCAAAATACTGACTTCATTTTTCCTAATTTTAAATGAGTGCATTTTTAATTTTCAGATGTTATCTTTTGTGGTTTTTCAATTATAATTAGCCTTTTTTATCAGCCAAGATGCTCTTTTTTCTCAGTTGAACCAGCTGGACAAGCTATTCCTGAAGTTGACATATTTGGATTGCTCTCCACTGAAAACTCAATGAACTCCTTGGGTCCTACATCGATTTCGTCATCAGCTACAATACAAGCCGATTTGCCTTCAGGTGCTGGTTTCAATAACAACATAATCACTCCGCCGTCTGCATCTGTTGCTTTAGACCAGGTATGCAAAGTGACAATTTCCCCAGCTCTTCTCTTGATTTTTGGTTGAATTGAGCAACCATGCAGCATTACCAAAAGCTTTGATGATTGCTATTGTGGAGTGCTAGGTGTTTCTCTTATTAGTAGGTCGATCACTGGTCCATTTAGAATCAGTAGGATTTTTCTCAAATTGGTGTATGCATCATAGTTTTTATATTTTTTTTTTTTGCTAAATGCTTTTATAGAAATGGTAGAAGGAAGTACGTGTAGAAATGGAGTGTGGAAAGAGAGAGATTGGTTAAAGAAGGAAGATACACACTAGATAGGAAAACTCAGCTTATCCATCAAATATGAAGGTGTTGTTGGGATCTATTCTTACTTTTGTGGTTCCAAGGCACTGCTGTTTTTTGTGTGGTTAAAAGACATTGATCTTAGTCTTATGGATTTGACTCTGGGACATCTTTTCTTCATTGATGTCAATGAAATAAGTGCTTGGTGAGACATGTCCATTCCTTTTTCAAGTTACCCGGTAACTTTGATTTTCTGAACATTATGATTACAAAAACAATTGCTCTACCAACAACGAATTATTTTTTATATTGACATCTAGTTACATTTCAAACTGTCCCACAACTTAATAATCTGACTTGGTGAAACATCTTGTTTTGAATAATTATACCCAACTTCCTTTTTAATTTTGTTTTTGCTATTGATGGACATTGTCATGTTTTGCATTATTAATTTTACAGTTTTATGAAGATCCATTTGGAGACTCTCCATTCAAAGCCATTCCCTATGAAAGTGTGATAGCTCCACCAAAAACAGATGCTACCACTTCTGCATCTGCTGGTGTTTCTGAATCAGTAGCAGGGACTCAGTCTCAGAAGTTGGAAAGTGGCTCTGAATTTTCTTTTGATGATCTAGGCCTTAACACTAATGGATTTACTCCAGCACCAAATGTCCAGGAGAACCATCCTGCTTACGTCAATCCTAAAACTTCATATGAGGGATCTGTTGTCGTTCCTCCAGGCCATGACATCCTTGGTGACCTTTTCTCACAATTAGCACCTGAAGCTCCAAATTTTTCGGAGGCTCCTCAACCTCTTCCACCAGCTATACCACAAGTAGCTTCTTCCAAAGTTCTCACAGAAATGCCACTATCATCAGCTTCACAAGAAGCTCATCCAAATCCTTTCCTCCAACCAATCATATCATCCCAACAATCTCCTCCGAATCCTTTCATTCAATCAGAAGCACTCGTCCAAGGAGCTCCTCCAAACCCGTTCACGCTGCCAGGACTTCCGTCATCAGAATCTTCACCAAATCCCTTTGCGTCATTATCACAAGAATCCACACCGAACCACTATGTCCATTCCACAGAGTCATCAACAGATGTTCCAAGCATTGTCTCTAACTCAGGGTTCTCCTCAAGCATCCCTGCCACAAGCTACTCCCATCAGTTGGCATTATCTTCACAATCTACGCTTCCAAACCTTTCTCAATCGGGGTTGTCAGCTCCTCTTGACAAAATTGAGCCCATGTCACAGGGAGCTCTTCCTAACCTCTTCCAGTTAGGGTTATCAGCTACCCATCCAGGAGTACAATCACAACCAAGTCTTACAACTACTAGTGCCCCACCAACCAGAACTGCAGAGTCAACGGAGAAATTTGAGCCAAAATCAGCTGTCTGGGCTGATACGTTGAGCCGTGGTTTGGTGAATTTCAACATCTCTGGACGTGAGTAATCAAATCTCCAAAGTCGAAACATATCTATCAATCTTTCTGCATGTTATGTGTTTGTGTTCATATGATTATATATTAGTTTAGAGAAGCATCTCTTTAATATTTACGGTTGATTTTTGTTAACAGCTAAAATAAATCCTCTAGCTGACATTGGTATCGACTTTGATTCCATAAACCGGAAGAAGAAGCGAAACGAGGAGAAGAAAAGCACCACAACACCTGTCTCTGCTATTAATATGGGAAAAGCCATGGGGTCTGGTTCGGGTAGGGCTGAGCGTTCGGAAAAAAAAATCAGGTCCGGACCGGAAAAAATTCGAAGAGTCGGACCGGAGACTGGTTCGGTCCGGTCCAAAAATCCGATTTTTTACCTTAATTTTTTTTTTAAAAAATAGACCGGACCGGACCGGATTTTGCTCACCCCTAGGTTCGGGCCTGGGACGTGACCGACCTTGCTCCATCTCTGAATCCTATGGTAGGAGGCCTTGGAATGGGAATGGGAGTTTATGGTGGAGGTGTGCATCAACGGATGAGTAGTGGAATGAACACAGGAATGGGTCAAGTTAGCGCAATGCAAATGGAAAATGGGATGACTCCTACTCCTGGTCCCGGCATGGTTCCAGGGCAAGGCATGCAAGTTCTTGGTTACAACAATATGATTGGTAATGGTATGAATGGACATGTTTATCAGCAGCAACATACGTAGAGCTGGAAATATTATTTACATGTTAAAAAACAAAAAAAAGTACAGTCATTACAGATTCTTTGCTCACCGAGATTGAGATTGAACAAGATCGGCATACAATACATACAGTGAAGTTTCTTCTTTCAAGTAAAATAATATTTTGGTTCTTCTTTTGGATCAGCATTCATTGTCGGTTATGGACACATAACCGTCCGTCTGCATTGTGATATTTGGTTGAATTTTCTTCTATTATTTGGAATGATTTGTAGATTTTGTACATTGTGAAACTATGTTGTGTTGTTGTTTTGTAGCCAACTTCCAGCTTGATTTGTCATTTGCTGGTTTGTAATGCAGAAATTTTAAGTGTAACTACTGGTTTCATGTGAATGAAGTAATGGATTTGGGTATCTGTGATGGATTTGAAATAGTGAAAATGCGATTTTAATAATCGAAATGACGAAGGATGTGGTTGATGAATTTATGTAATGCAATAATGCAATTGAGAGAGAGAGAGATTTGAGTGTCGAGTGGAATGTGTATAACATCCATGGAAAGGATAAGCAGCGGCCCAACCTTGTTCCAATTATAGGCCCATGTTGCATGAGGGCACGGCCCAGCAGAAACTTTTTATTATTATTTTTATAAAAAGAACAAGAAGAAGAAGATACTGGTGTTTATACTGGTCGAAGACGACGACGACGACAACGACAACGACAACGACAACAAGGGAGAGAGAGAGAGAGAGAGAGAGAGAGAGAGAGAGAGAGAGAGAGAGATAGAGGTGATGGGGATGGGACGAAGTGGAATTCTGGTGGCGATGATGTATCTCCTCCAAATATCGTCATCAGTTGCTTCTTCGGAGATTCAAATCCTGAACGCGGAGCGAAGGGTAAACCCTAAACCTAAACCTAAACCTAAACCTAATGGATGATATCTGATCTGGTTTGTTATGCATCAGTCAGTTTTTTAAGTCAATCTAAATCTATCTACACAAATGAACGAATGAATGAATGGGCAATGTTTGTTGTTATGTGTAGATTGACTTGACCTCTCCGATTGTACGAGAATATCTCTCCCTCAAGGTTTGTAGTTTGGTAGTTGCTACTCTTCTCTTTTTCATCCGTAAATAATTACACCTACCTACCTAAGTAAGTAAGTAACCTAACTAGATCAGTCCATCTCAGATTGAAAATACTGGAGCATCTCCTGCTTCTCAACTTCTTCTTGCTTTTCCTCCAACTCAAGCCAAACACATTGCATTCTTAAAAGCATCTGCAGCTGAGGGAAAAAACAAAAACAAAAACAAAAATTATGTTCCGCTTGACGTCGATTCGGCAGCAGCCGTATCATCTAATGCACCCAAAGATGCCAAGTTGTTCTCCGTCTCTCTCAAAAATCCTCTGCCTACTGGACAAACTGCCACATTCGAATTCCTTCTTATATTGACACATTCTCTCGAACCTTTCCCTCAAGAAATCAACCAGGCTGATCCTCAGCTTGTATACTACCGTGACAGTGCAACGATGTTATCACCCTACCATGTTAAACAACAGATTACATACATTAAGACACCCACTAAGAAGGTCGAGTCATTTTCAATTGTAGACCCTACTCATCGTGTTGCCACAGATTTGAAGTATGGACCCTATCAAGACACTCCACCTTATTCCTATTCCCCAATACTCGTTCATTTCGAGAATAACCATCCTTTTGCGGTTCTTGAGGAGCTCGTTCGTGTTCTAGAAGTTTCTCACTGGGGAAACCTCCAAGTGACAGAGCATTACAAGTTAGTCCATGCTGGAGCTCGTCACAAGGGCATCTTTTCAAGGTTAGTCTACGATCTTCTCCTGATCTGTCAATATCTTAAGTTATGGATTTGTGTAGGCTGTCAATGTCTTGGTAACTAAATCATTAGAAATATTATTGTTTCTATTGACCGATTGACGCTGGAAATTATCATTCATTTTTAGGCTTGAGTATCAATCCAGACAATCTACTGGTGCTGGTGCTTCATTTAAACAACTTCTTGCAAGATTACCTCCACGAGTTCATTCTGTTTACTACCGAGACGACATTGGTAATATCTCATCATCACACCTGCGTATAGATTCTCAAAAGGTACTTAAGACTTTCTTAATTGTAATAGAAGCTCCTCGCTCATTTCAATAAGCTACACCCTGTAAACTCGCTCTGAAAATGCTTTAGGTGTTATTTACGTCTTCAATATTTGATCAACATTTTGATGCACGTTGTTGATATGTTCTAATTTTCATTAAAAGTTCTCTTTTTTTCGTGGCTAGACATAGCCATTTTGATGATCTGAACCCATATTCTTATAGGTTATAATCCATTAGTGATTGCAAGAAAGTTTTAAAATAAAAAAATGGAAACTATATCTGATTAAGGTGTTTAACTACAAGGTGTCTTTTTTTGTATAATAACTATACTATTATGAGATTATCTTTTGTGTTGCTGCAGTCTGAACTTTTTATTGAGCCTCGATATCCACTATTTGGAGGTTGGAAAGCAAGTTTCATTATTGGATACAGCCTCCCATTGGAAGATTTCCTCTTTGAATCTCCTGGTGGCCAGCGCTCTTTGAACTTTATGTTTGGATCCCCTTTGCTTGAAACAGTCGTTGACAAGCTAACCATTAAGGTATATCTAATGTCTTTTGGAGGGGAAAAGTATGTGCTGTCCTCAACCTTATTAATGTTTCATTTCTTTGCTTCATTAAGTTTTTTTCTTTCTTTTCTGTGTGTTAGAGATTTTAATCTAATTAATTTGGTATTTAGATAAGGCTGTATGTGTAGTAATCCTATGCCATGTTAAATTGTATTTCTTTCATCATGCTGATGCTTAAGATTCTATAGATTTTTATAAAAAAAATGAACCTGGTGAGGTAGTTTATTGCGAAGTTTTTTTATTCTCTTTGGTGAAGGCAGCCATTTTATGTAATCCTAGGACTCCTAACATTGCTTCATGTATTTTATTCCAGGTAGTGCTTCCAGAAGGATCTACCAAACCTTTTGCTGCAATTCCATTTGATGTAGAACAACTGCTTGAGGTAATAAGCCCATTATCATACAATGATACAATACTGTGATAGTTGTTCTCTACAAGTGTTTCAGATAGGTGTCCCGTCTTCACGTGATTTATACCCAAGTATCATAAAAAGTTGATATTGTTAAGTGTCTTTTGTAACGACTAAAATGTTACGAAAGCAAGGTGCATGTGTTGGCCGAGCTTACCACAGACAAATGATATATAGCACTCTAAAACTCTCTTCGTATTGCTATATCTTGAGCATTTTGATAATCCTCATTAACTCATTCTGAGCTATATTTTTAGAAATTCATAAAATATATTTGAAGTGATTAAAGTCTTCCTTTATTTTGGTATCAATTTATGTTTAAACTATATGTTTTATTTTTTTCTTTTGGATATTTCATCAATATGTCCATTTCCACTGTGTCAAAGATTAAGTTGTTTTTTGACATTTGGAGCATCATGGATTATATCAAAGGACTATTTAAACGATCTGCATTTCTTTTATTGTGGAATCGCAGATGGTCAGTTGCATTTGCATCATTTGGGTCAATTGGAAACAACATCACTGTTTTACAATGGTAGGGTTGCGTACATTCGACCCCTGCTTACCTCGCTTAGGCGGGAGCCTCTTCTGAGGCATTGGGGTTATGTTGATGTTGTTGATGTTTGGATATTTCATCAATGCCACCCATATTTTTGGATTTTTTTCATTGTTTTTAAAAACCAAACCGAAGAGTGATCCACCCGATCGTTCAACCTAATCCAACTGATGATGACGTCAGCATAACATTGCCATTTTATGAATCAGGGGTTGAACCGAACTTACTCCGTAGCAATGGTTCAACCGACAGTTCAGCCGACTATAATAATCATAAGATAAACACATAATAATCATAAGATAAAATATTCGACATTTTCGAACCAAGAAATACTTTTCTATTTTCAGATGAAAATGAGGAAAAAAAGTTTCGATAAATAATGTAAAACTGAATCCACATTATTCCGAACATAGAAATAACCATAAGAATGTTCTTAACACCATAAATAGCACCATTTTGAGTGACCCTTCAAGTTAAACCACACATGTTAAGCATTAAACAAAATTAACCACACATGTTAAACAAAAGTCTGAATTTTGTGGAGTCGGGGTTGAGGATAGGAGGCAGGGGTGGACTGGTGAAGTCGGGCTCGAAAGGCAGGCCGTGTGGGGTGGAGTCAGGATCGGAGGAGGCGGGGGTGGCGTCCAAACCTAACTCCAAACTTGACACAATTGGGAAAATGGAAACAGAAAAATTAGGAAAATTCTTGATTTTGTAATTTTTGTTTAATTTAAGCCAAATCGGTCGAACCCGGTCCAAACAAACCAAAAAAACCGATCGGTTTTTTCGGGTCGCACCGGTTCAGTGGAGGGTTTGTTTTTTCCATGGATCGACGGGTCTGCCTTTGGTTCTCAGTCCGACAACCTGTTTGGTCTGATTTTTAAACAACAACAAATCATTTTATCCTAGGCTAGAAATGAAACTTTAAGGAGTCACGGTTCAGGCACGCGAATCGTGTTCTTCCACGCGTTTTATCCGATGCAAATTCCCGAAGAACATTCCAATCTTTTAAATATCTTTTGACTGCTTCCTCCCAAGTTAATCGTGGTCTACATCTTCCTCTTTTTATGTAGTCGATCCGATTCAATACTTCTCTTCTTATATGTGTCTCCATTGGTCTTCTTCGTACATGTTCAAACCATCTCAGTCTGTGTTGGATAACTTTCTCTTCCATTGGAGGAACTCCTTCCATTGGAGGAACTCCAACTCTCTCACAAATGTCTTCATTTCTAATTCTATCCATTCGCGTATGACTACACATCCACCTCAACATTCTCATTTCAGATACACTTATCTTTTGTATATGTTGTATTTTAGTGACCCAACATTCCGCACCATATAACATTGCAGATCTTATTGCGGTTTTATCAACTTTTAACTTAAGTGAAATTTTCTTGTCACATAAGTCACTTGAGGTTTGTCGTCATTTCATCTATCCTGCTCTAATCCTATGATTAACATTTTCATCGATCTCTCCATATTTTTGAAGTATTGATCAAAGATATCTAAAGATATCTTTTCTACGCACCACTTGCTCATCTGATATAATTAGGACTGTCAATTCGGGTCATGACACGAAATTCGAACCCGAACACGACACGAAATTTCGAGTTCGGGTTGACATATTTCGGGTTCGTGTCGAATTCGGGTCGACACGAACAACACGAAGTGTAATTCGGGTCGGGTTTGGGTTTATTAAATTCGGGTTTCGTGTAATTCGTGTCGACACGAAATACCCGAATTTCAAATAGAGAATAAAAAACCCTAACTAAAACAAACAATCTCAACTTCTCAAGCCTCCAACCGTCTCCAACTCCTCCAAATCTCAGATCCACATCTCCAAGCCTCCGAATGTTTATGGATGTATCATTGTAGCCTTTCATATTTTAAAAGAGTTTGTGATGATTAATCATGAATATTTTGTTTTTAGGTTGACAAAAAGAATTCGTGTTAATTCGTGTCGACACGAACACGACCCGAAACACGAATTCGACAAACACGAAAAAAAATCGTGTCAATTCGGGTAGTGTTCGTGTTACTAATTTCGTGTTCGTGTTTAGCTGTAGAATTTCGTGTTCGTGTTCGGGTCAGTTTTTTTTTTTAATTTCGTGTTCGTGTTCGTGTTCGGGTTGAGCAAAAACAAATTCGTGTCGACACGAACACGACCCGAAACACGAATTTGACAGCCCTAGATATAATCTCATCTTCCTCAGTATTAACGGTACTGAAACAATACTTTATATATTTAGTTTTAGATTTACTTAGTTTGAAACCTTTTGTTTCTAAAGTATTTCTCCACAACTCTAGTTTTCTCTCCACACCTATCCTACTTTCGTTAATTAATACTACATCATCCGCAAAAAGCATACACCATGGAATTTTATATTGTATGTCTTTTGTCACCTCGTCCATTACTAAAACAAAGAGATATTGACTTAAAACTGAACCCTGATGAAGTCCAATCTTAATCGGAAAAGTTTTAGTCACGCCATCACAAATTCTAATGCTTGTTTCAACTCCTTCGTACATATCTTTAATTAAATGTACATATTTTGTTGATACCTTCTTCTTTAGGACCCACCACATAACATTTATTGGAACCTTATCACATGTCTTTTCTAAATCAATAAAAATCATGTGTAATTTTTTTTTGTTCTCTATACCTCTCCATAAGTTGTCTAATAAGAAATATGACATCTATCGTTGACCTTCCAGGCATGAAACCAAATTGATTATCTCTAACACATGTCTCTCTTTCCTTAGATGGTGTTCAATTACTCTTTCCCACAATTTCATAGTATGACACATGAACTTGATACTTCTATAGTTAGTGCAATTTTGAATCTCATTTGTTCTTGTAAATTGGCACCAAAATACTTTTTCTCCACTCATTTGGTATTTTGTTTTTCTCAAAGATATTATTAAACAATTTAGTTAATCACGTTACTGCTTTATCCCCGATACATTTCCTCACCTCAATCGGGATCTCGTCTGGTCCTAAAGCCTTTCCAACTTTCATCCTTTTTAAGACTTCCTTAACCTCAACTTCTTTTATCATCCGTACAAATCGTCTATTAGATTCCTCAATTGTATCATCCACTTCAAAAGTGTCATTATTTTCTCCATTGAACAACTTATTAAAATACTCTTTAAACATTTCCTTGATATCCTCCGCTTTAACTAAAATGTTATTATTATCATCTTTAATGCATTTAACTTGATTAAGGTCTTTAGTTTTCTTCTCTTTTATTTTAGTCAACTTATATATTCCAACATCTCCCTCATTTGATCCTAACTTTTGGTATAAATTTTTATAAATAACCCTCTAGCCTCTCTTATTGTATTCTTAGCTTTTTTATTAGTCAACATATACTCTTATAAGTTAGTTTCATTTTTATCTTTAAACCACATCTTATAACATTTTTTCTTAGTTTTAATTGTCTGTTTTACATCATCATTTCACCACCACGTGTCTCTCGACTGTAGTCTACCTCCTCTACTCTCCCTACAAACTTCTTTAGTCACTCGTCGAATGTAAGATTACATACTCTCCCACATACTATTTGCATCTCCTACAATATCCCAAGGTCAATCTGCCATAAATCTATCCCTAAATCTAATACAGAGATTTTGTTTGATTTTTAAAACAGAGTTTTTTTCCTAATTATTTGCTTCTTAACTCGGTGGAGTACTATTTGATTTCACATTTTGAAGTACATAATTTAGAAAATTGAAGTGTATTACTTTTGTTTCTGTTACTATGTCTATATGATGCATCTCTTAAAATGCACTAATAATGTGAACATTTGCACTCTTTGTAGAGAAGTTTTTCATACCTTGATGTAATTGGACGCACCACAGTGGTATTGAAGAAGGAAAATGTTGTTCCTGAGCACAGTGTTCCCTTCCAGGTAATGCTTTAATGCACTTATCTTGACCTATATTTAAGAGTGTATTACCAAGCGATCCTCCTATGCTTTTGTCCTAATCTGTCTATCTAGGATTACAAAACAGTTAGGTTGTCCAAAACAAACACTTACTATGTCCCTGACGTGTTTGCATATTTGCGTGGGGGTTTTGTCGAACCGCGTCCTATTTGTTTTATCCAAATGGACTAATCTTTTGGCCTGAATTAGACATTTTCTTATAAGGTGAGCTTTGGTTTCTGATTAGGTAATAGTGTTGTTCACTTGTTCATTTTGCGGCATGATGGATTCAGTTAGACTTTCTTTCTAATCTTCCACAACAAAAGAAAAGTTCGGGGTTTTGGTGATATCTTTGCAGGTGAAGTTCTCACTTTGGTATTTGTATTGGTTTTGCAGGTGAATTACAGTTTTAACCCAATTTTCATGCTTGCTGAACCGCTCATGTTGGCTATGGCATTTTTCCTGTTCTTCATTGCTTGTATTGCATATCTGCATGTTGACCTTTCCATTCGGAAGTCATAGGTATCAATGGTGCATGGCTTCTGGCTGTTTAAATTTACAATTTTGCAATTGGATTTTTGAGAAAAAGAAGTCTGATTGACTTGTAGCTGTTTGAATCAAAAAAATTAAGTAACATTTTCATGTTTTATCTGCAGTAAGGGTGTAAAAGATTAAATGTATCCATGTCATTTGCTATCGAGGCTGCTAATGTATTGCAAGACAAATTACGTCCACTTTTAGAAGTTTTCACGTAAGAATGTATTTTAGCAGATTGACATACCATTACATGAACTTCTCAAGATGCGGCTGTATTCTTGTCCATTTATGTTTGTTGATTGGAAGTGTGTAGATTGACTAGTACATAGATTGATTCTATGTATCTACCGGGATGCAGTTCCCCGACACTTTATGATTTAATTATTTCAATAATCTAGATATACTCCAGGTGTACGATATGGAAATGCCAAAAAAGAACCGTATGAACTCCAGTTCTGGCATTTTGTCTCGCATTTCCTCCATGTACAGGTACGATGAGATTTCAGATCGAGGAAATGGGTGGAATGTTTGTGGTATAGAATTTCATTTTGAAAGCAAAGCTTTGAGATATTCAGCATATGGCCCATCTAATCTAAAAAAGTCGTCAATAATTTAAGGGTATTGTTATTTGTCGTCCGTAAATTATTTAAATTGTTCGTGTCAATTACCAATTTAAAGGGAATTGGTGTGAATGATTTAAGTAATTTTCGGGTGACTTTCAGTAGTTTAGTAATTTAACGTGTCAGTTTAAATTGTGTGAAGCATGGTTATTTGGTGCCAAAGTGAATAGTGCGTGTTAATTGAAGTTTGAGTTGTAAAATGTTGGAATAGAAAAATTCAAGTTGATTGAGCGGGTGATTGATGGAAAAGCCATTACTGCAGTGTTTGAAAGTCACTGTTTGTGTCCAAATCATGTTTGGTTTGGTTTGGTATCTTCCACAGATCGTGCATATAAGAAATCATAATCTTCTCTATCTGATTCCACTTTGTGTTGGAGTAATATATATCATCATTAATATAATAAAAATAATAATATATCGAGAAAACAACAAGAGTTAAGAATTCCAAAAGTCATGTGGATGATTCACCTTCCTAACCCTTAAACTTTAAGTAGGTTTTACTCTTATTAATATGGTGTAATATCATTTTTTTTGTTGTAACTCTTACTACATTCCCACCCTATATATTTGAGGTTATTGTACATATTTGAGTATAGGAGAAAAGAAGAAATACATAGACCTCTCCATCTCCATCTCCAAATCATTCATCTTTAGTTGTTTGTTTTACAACACGTTATCAACACGAAACTCTATCGATTTGAGTCTTCAAACACGTCCAAGGTAACAAACTAGTAGATTTAATAATATGTCAACTACATGTGTAAGTTTGTGTGTATTAATCGCAAATTCTCATGCGTATTTTGAATATTTGTTCATGCACATGTTCTATTTTTTCTCTTCTTTTTAGTCCATGCTAGAAACTCGTAGCTCCCATTCACAACTTGCAATCATACAGAAGTTTGTGATTGGCCAACAAGGGTTATCTCTTTGTTATCGCCCATGCATCACTGTTGCCTTCCACTCTTTCTCCTCTAGCTATTGTTTCTAAACATTTTGTATCATTTTATTCGAGGGACAAGCAACAGACAGAGATGTGATGATGCAGATATCATACATACATGCATAACATGTTAGCATGTTCTGTTGTTGCACTCAGATGCCTTCTGTATTGTGTTTCTTTTTATTCTGAAAAAAATGTGATTTTTAAGATCATGCAGTACCGAAGGAACAACAACTGTCATCCTTAATCATGTTTAAGACAAATTGCTGATATTGAAATGTTTGGTGTGGGTAAATTGATATCACCACAGTTCATGTCACGTATGAAAAACAACTACCAAATTTACACTCCAATTATGTTTATCTTGGTGAATCAATCTTGCACTTTCATCGTAAAAGTCTCTACCGAAATATAATAAATTTATATTTTTTTTTCACCGGAGATGGTAGATTTTTATGAATATTATAGGTATAAGTTTATGCTAATAATGTTCACTTTTTAGTCTAAATGATATGGTGTATTTTATAATTATTTATTTTATTGAAGCTAGTACCATGACAAACCTCACAAAGCTTGAATTTGCCGCCCTTGATATCTCGGGGAAAAATTATCTCCCTTGGACTCTCGATGCAGAGATCCATCTTACGGCAAATAATCTTGGAGAAAACTTAAAGATGAAAATAAGGCCTCCCCGCAGGAGCGTGCCAAAGCAATGATCTTTCTCCGGCATCATCTCCATGAGGGATTAAAAGCCGAATATCTAACGGTGAAAGATCCGTTAGAGTTATGGAAAAACTTGAAAGAAAGGTATGACCACAAAAAACAAGTGATTCTCCCAAAAGCTCACTACGAGTGGATTCATTTGCGATTACAAAAACATAAATATGTAAGCGAGTATAATTCTGTTATGTTCCGAATCTCATCTGAACTTAAATTATGTGGAGAAATAATTACTGATAATGATATGTTAGAGAAAACATTCTCCACATTCCATGCCTCGAATATGCTCCTGCAGCAGCAATATCGAGAACGAGGTTTTAAGAAATATTCGGAACTAATATCATGTCTTCTTGTTGCCGAGCAAAATAATAAACTTTTGATGAAATATCATCAAGCTCGACCCACTGGTTCCACTCCATTACCAGAAGTGAATGAGGTTAATCACAAACGAAAACGCGACCCATCCCCTGAAGCGAATGCGACATCTTACAATCGTAAACGTGGAAGTGATCGTGGTCGCGCATATGGACGCGGGCAACATCAAGGACGTGGTCATGGACGTGGCCGTAGCCATCGTGGTGGTCATGATGTCAATTCAAATAATGATGGAAGAAATGCTAGAGGAAATCAAGTGCAAAATCCTCCAAAGAAATATGAGAATGCTTGCTACAAATGTGGCATGACAAATCATTGGTCGCGTATATGTCGTACGCCCAAGCACCTTGTTGATCTTTATCAAGCATCACTCAAGAAAAAAGAAGGTGCCGAAATGAACTTGGTTGAAAACAACCAAGATGGAATGATCATGGACACTCATTTAGATATTTCGGATTTTCTTTTAAATGATGACAATATCGATGTTTTTGTCAATGATGGAAATGTCCATCAAAATGCTTAGTTTGGTTTTCCTACATCCTATTTTCGATGTTTTTCATTTCCAAAATAATTGTAAGACTTGTGTCTTTACCTTTGAAAATCAAAATAATATAATATAGTATTATGATACTATATATACAAAAAGATAATTTTTGTTCTATTCCCCCTTTTTTTAGGACAAAGATGTAGGATTTCATGTTTAATTATACATATATATTTTTCGAATTTTCATGTATAATAAGGATCTATTACAATTTTCTTTGATTTATTTATGCATGCATCGGTTTGCTTTAACAACTAGTTTCAAAAACTTATTAAAACAAACATAAAGGGACTCCAAAATTCATACCTAGAAGTTCTCAAAAACTTCTTGACGTTTCAGAGACGTTGAGGAAGCCAATCTTCGCTTCTCGTTGCGTCGGATGCCTCCGAGTGTTCACCGAAACCCTAAACAAGGTTGGAGAGAAAGGAGCTAGCCAATCGATCTCCAAACAAGCTTAGAATCTAGCTACAAACCCCTTCCTTAGCCTCTGAGATTTCTCCTTCCAAAGACTTAGAAACTAAGAGAATTTTCGTGGGTTTTTGTGGTGAATTAAGAGAGAAAAAAATTATTGAATTGTGTAACCCAATTAGGGAGAATAAGGACCTATTTATAGGTTCCAATCTTACTCTTAATCATGGCTATTCTTTAACCACGTTTTCTTTACATTTTCTCTCATAAATTAATTCCTTAATGTATTACATGCACCCACAAAACGTTTGACCAAGTTTGGAGCTAATTCAACCATCAATCAAATTAATCTCTTAATAATCAAAGGCAGAAAATCAATCGCTGTTCCGTTGACCGAGACCCATTCGGTTAACCGAATATGTCACGATTGGTTGACCGAGTACTAGACGGATGACCGATTCTTAAAGGGAAAAAATCTCCTTAACCGATCGGACAAATTCTCGTCTAAGACCGAGTGCCATTCGGTTAACCGAAAATATCGGAACTTAACATTATTCGGTCGACCG
This sequence comes from Triglochin maritima, assembly GCA_963682175.1. Classification (NCBI taxonomy): domain Eukaryota; kingdom Viridiplantae; phylum Streptophyta; class Magnoliopsida; order Alismatales; family Juncaginaceae; genus Triglochin; species Triglochin maritima. The sequence goes on along the minus strand of OY821772.1, from coordinate 61,179,407 downwards.
ATTTTGGTTCGGTACACCGTACCAAAGTTCCAGGCACTTTGGTCAAGTTCGGTCAATCAAATATGACTATCCGTTCCATGTTCGGTTGACCGATCCACAGATCCTTCGGTCGACCGAACCTCAACGGATTACCGAACTTTTACCCAATTTTGCCTTTTTCAAATTTTGGATTTATTTCCAACAAAATTTGAACTTGAGGGGGTTTTAGCAAATTCACAACTTATGCAATATATTATCCTATGCAACAATAAATTATTGCACCCCATAATATATGCATCTCATATGAATTTATCATGATTCTAATTATGTTATATATAACATGATTGATTTTACTTGTTCACCACATGTGTCTTATTTTCTATAAGAAACCTGACACATCATATGAACCAAAAATCAAGCTTCTTGTTTCCCGGTTTCTTGCGGTGTGACCTATGGGAGGATCTAGACTAAGTTGGCAGTGATATTAAGAGCTTAATATCACAAGCTATAAGCGGTATCTAGCTACACATTATAGCTCCCAATTAGTTAGATGTCTTAATTCCACTCGAACCAAAACCCGATCCATTTAGTGATGGAGTGCACCACTTGTGTCCGTCCCTTGCCTCATGATATTAAGAATACACACAAAGTAGTATTGTGTCATCTTTGTATTAGTATTCATTTCTTGATCTCTTTAAGCTAGTTATAAATATGTGACTTAACTCAAATCACATTGTGCACATTATAACTTTGCTTTATCAAGGGGCCCACTAATATCATCACTCAATTAAGAGGGGCAATGATAATCTTTTGACTAACTATCTTCTCCAACGAAAGTTGTACTTAACCAACCAATACCTTTACACTACACTGATCGATAGTTCAAGACACTGATCTAATTAAGTATTCCTTAAGTGATTAGATATAAGTCTCATATCAAAGGACCAAAGACACAGTAAAATATTAATGACACAGAAACACATTTCTATAATATTTTACTTATTAGGTCTATTCAGTATACAAAAGTAATATTTTCCTCTTTTGCATACCCGTGTTGTCACTCACTTGTAGAGCTACAATGATCTATGACCAACACGACAATCTTAACTCGGTAATTAATGTTCCATGTTAATTACCATGATTGCGAATATCTTTTGTTTTATGTAAACCAATATCTTTTAGAGCTCTACGGTTAAGGACCAAGAGCCTCTTCTTTAACACTTCTAAAAGACGAATAACATAAACAAGGAACAAAATGATTTCTCATTCAATTCATAATAATTGACATTTAAAAGTAAAACTTTTAGAACACATTCCCTTCAAAAGACATGGTTGATACTATCATGAGTGATGGAGATCAATGTCTAGTAGATAGTGGAACAACAAATACGATTTTGAAAAATACAACCTTCTTTCCCAAATTACATTTCTTGAAGACAAGTGTTAACACAATTTCTGGCACTAGTAATTTGATTGAAGGCTCCGGAAGAGCTTGTATTTTGTTGCCCAATGGCACGAAATTACAAATAAGTGATGCTTTATATTCTAGTAGATCCAGAAGAAATCTACTAAGTTTCAAGGATATACGTCGTAATGACTATCATCTTGAAACTATAAATCAAAATAATGATGAATACCTTCACATTATCTCCATCGTGAGTGATAACAAAATCGTTTTAGAAAGGCTGAAAGCCTTTTCATCGGGATTATAGTGCACTTATATCACCCATTTGGAATCAAATATGGTCACTAACCGGAAGTTAATTGATCAAGTGCATTACAAACTTTGGCATGATAGATTGGGACACCCCGGTGATATAATGATGCGAAAAATTATTGAAAATTCAAATGGTCATTCCCTAAAGGATATGAAAATTATATCATCGAAAGAGTTTTCATGTGCAGCATGCTCTCTTGGAAAACTGATAATCCAACCGTCCACAAGCAAAATTAAAGAATCTCCTTTATTTTTAGAGAGAATTCAAGTTGATATTTTTGGACCCATTGCCCCTCCATGTGAACCATTTCGATATTTTTTGGTGTTGATAGATGCATCCATCCAATGGTCACATGTTAGTCTCTTGTCAACTAGAAATGTTGCATTTGCTAGACTTCTAGTAGAATTGATAAAATTGAGGGCGCATTTTCGTGATTATCCAATTAAGAAAATTCGATTGGACAATGTAGGAGAATTTACGTCTCAAACATTTAATGACTACTGCATGTCAGTTGGTATTACAATTGAGCATCCGGTTGCTCATGTCCATACACAAAATGGTCTAGCTGAATCTCTAATTAAGAGATTGCAACTAATTGCAAGACCATTACTTATGAATTCAAAATTACCACAATCTTTTTGGGGTCATGCCATTTTACATGCTGCGACACTTATCAGAATAAGACCGACAGCTTATCATAAATATTCCCCTTTACAGCTGGTCTCTGGTAGAGAACCAAATTTATCCCATTTAAAAATATTTGGTTGTGCAGTTTATGTCCCAATAACCCCACCACAACGTACAAAGATGAGACCTCAAAGAAGATTGGGAATTTACATCGGTTTTGAGTCTTCATCGATTATTAAATATTTGGAGCCATTAACTGGTGATATTTTTACAGCACGCTTTGCTGATTGTAATTTTGATGAAAAAGTATTCCAATCTTAGGGGGAGAAAAACAGAAGATGAAAAAATCTGAAATTACTTGGAATGCATCTTCATTGTCCCATCTTGATCCCCGTACAAACCAATGTGAACAAGAAGTTCAAAAGATTATTCATTTGCAAAGAATTGCAAACGAATTACCAGATGCATTTACAGATGCAAATAAAGTTACAAAATCACATATACATGCTGAAAATGCACCAGCAAAAATTGATATTCCTAAGTTGTCAAATGAGTTAAATATCCACCGCAAACGTGGACGACCAATTGGGTCAAAGGATATAAAACCAAGAGAAAAGCGTAGCACCTGAAGATGTTACTGCTAAAATATTATCCATACCCCTGAAGAGGTAGTGAAAAATGACAACATAGACCAACGAGAGACCGAAGTGTCTAAAAATGAAAATGTAAATGAGATCTCAATAAATTATGTGCACAATCAGAAAAGATGGAATCGAGACGAAACCATCGTTGATGAAAATTTTCCATATGGTATAGCAAATGAAGTAATGAATGTTGAATATTGTGAGCCAAAATCTATTGAAGAATGTCGACAAAGAAATGATTGGCCACAATGGAAAAATGCAATACAAGCAGAATTGCATTCGCTTGAAAAACATAATGTTTTTGGACCTGTGGTGCTTACACCCAATGACGTGAAACCCGTGGGGTTCAAATGGGTGTTCTCGATAAAAAGAAATGAGAAAAATGAGATTGTAAGATATAAAGCCCGACTTGTGGCTCAAGGTTTCACCCAAATACCCGGTGTTGATTATGAAGAAACGTATTCACCTGTAGTGGATGCGACAACACTAAGATTTCTTATCAGTCTTACAGTCATAAATAGACTTCAAATGCAACTCATGGATGTGGTTACTGCTTATCTATATGGGTCATTAGATACAAGCATCTATATGAAAGTCCCTGAAGGACTAAAACTACCAGAAACTTGTACTTCCAAACCGCGAGGGTTGTACTCCATACAACTAAAAAGATCCTTATATGGATTAAAGAAATCTGGACGAATGTGGTACAATCGTCTAAGCAAAAGTCTTCTGAGCAAATGATTCAAAAATGACTCCATATGTCCATGTGTTTTCATTAAAAGGTCTTCATCTAGTTTTACGATTATAGTTGTATATGTTGATGATTTAAATATTATTGGGACACCAAAGTATATTGAGATTACAGCTCAATACTTGAAAACTGAATTTGAGATGAAAGACCTTGGTGTAACTAAATTTTGCCTCGGCCTGCAGATCGAGCATTTCTCGAGTGGAACTTTTATTCACCAAGCAAATTATATAGAGAAGATGTTAAAACACTTTAATATGGATAAAGCTCATCCATTGAGTTCACCAATGGTCGTTCGATCACTTATAAGTGAAAAAGATCCTTTTCGTCCCCGAGAAAATGGTGACAAAGTCCTCGGTCCTGAAGTACCATATCTAAGCGCTATTGGAGCTTTAACGCATCTTGCTACAACTCTGAGCCAACATATAGGCATTGGAAAGGAATCAAGCATGTATTCCGCTACCTTAGTGGGACACGTGATATGGTGTTATTTTATAGAAAGGACTTGAAGTCCGAATTTATTGGATATTCAGATGCTGGATATTTATCAGACCTCCACAAAGCAAAATCACAAACAGGATACATGTTCACGTATGGTGGCACCGCCATTTCATGGCGGTCGACAAAACAGACCCTGACGACAACATCTTCAAATCAAGCAGAACTGATTGCATTATATGAAGCTAGTCGAGAATGTGTATGGTTGAGATCAGTAATCCAACACATACAAAAGGAATGCGGTCTTGAAGGAATAAATGACAAGCCAACATTGCTATATGAAGATAATAACGCATGTATTGCCCAAATAAAGGAAGGTTATATCAAAGGAGACAAGACAAAGCACATTTCACCAAAGTTCTTCTCGACGCATGATTTACAAAAGAATGGAGAGATAGATGTCTGTCAAATCAGATCATGCAAGAATCTTGCATATTTATTCACAAAGGCGTTGCCTACTAAAGTTTTTGAGGGGCTTGTTCACAAGATTTGTGTTCGTCGTTTGAAGAATGTTTGCTAAAGTCAGGGGCAACATCATACGCGCTGCACTTTTTTTCCCTTGACCAGGTTTTTATCCCACTGGATTTTTCTTGGTAAAGCTTTTAACGAGGCAACATACCTAGCGTATAAAGGTGATCGATCATCTAATGGGGAGTGTTAAGAATTCCAAAAGTCATGTGGATGATTCACCTTCCTAACCTCTAAACTTTAAGTAGGTTTTACTCTTATTAATATGGTGTAATTTAATTTATTTTTGTTGTAACTCCTACTACATCCCCACCCTATATATATAAGACTATTGTACATATTTGAGTATAAGAGAAAAGAAGAAATACATAGACCTCTCCATCTCCATCTCCCAATCATTTATCTTTAGTTGTTTGTTTGTTTTACAACATCTCTCTCGTTTGTATGTCTTACAAATCGTTGTTGTTGGAGTCACGTGAGAGTGGATGGTGACTGGATAGGATCCATTATTATATAATAAGTAACACGCAACAGAAAACATAACACTGATGGAGGCCACGTGTGATGCTGGAATTGGTGGACATGGAAGTCGCCAACTTAAATTATGTGTCGGCAACCGACGGTGAACATATTTCCTTAATTTGTCCTTCCTAGCTTTAATTTAGCTCGGTCGATCTCTCCTTCCTTCCTAACTAACCACCAAATCTACTATTGCGTGCTTTGATTTATTTCGTGTGAATTGAACACATTGTTGGGAAATTACTTGAATCAAAGGAAGGAAAGAGAAATGATTAATGAGTTGGAAATGACAGGTTAACTCAAAGTAAAGACTATATATATATAATAATAGAATAGAAAGACTAAGACAGATGGGATTTGGTAACCAATCATCGATGATAATTCCTATTACATATGCACATGCTTCACCATCAGGGGTGCCTTGAATGGGTTGGGGGACAACATCATGTGGGGTTTGGGTTTCCACCGCTCATCACGGATCCATTCTTTCCTTCTTCTTTTCCCCCTAATTATAAGATAATTTACATACTTACTACTAACAATACCACATGTAAAAATAATACTGTATGCCATCACAAGTTAAACAAGGGATTAAGTAGCTCATATAATTAATCCAAGAGGGGAAAAGTGTTTGTTACTCGACCTACTATACCTACTACTAGTACTCTCTTTTCCCATCTTAATTAGAGATTGAATCTGATCACTTATCAAACCAGATATTGAATTGAAATTGAATTTGATTATGCTCTTTTACCTAAACTACAACTCCATTTACGTTCATCTCAGTGATACAGCACAGTAGTAAAACCTGCTTGTTTGTTGGGTAAACTTCCACTAGCACTAGCAGTGTAGCTAAAGTTTCACCTCCACACAAAACAATGGTCCATGCCATGCATGTTTCCTTTTATTTTTTTATAGCTCAAACCAAATTAAATTTATACATTTTATTTTTCGAGGGAAAATAAAAGAGAGCCAACCAAGATTCAATTATTAATGTTTATTTAAATGAAACAAAAAGAATATTAAATCAGTATTTGAGCTACTGTCCTGATTGGTGTTGGTCACCATCAGAGGAGAAGAATCTCAAGTAATAAGTAGAATAAATAAAGTAATAAACTAGATGGCGGCAGGATCTGGTCCGTCCATTTGGCGGTAGCACGTGGGTTGGACAGGTCTCAATGAGTTGGACACCGCGTGGGAAATACCGACACGTGGAGGTATTTGGGACCCACACGTATGTACACTACTACATCATGCAATTTGGGTATATAAAAATATCAGGCGTGGGTCACGTCACAACTACCATCCGAACCGTCCATCCCATCTTCTCTTTGGCCATCAGTCGTTCCTCCTCCAACGTCCGGTCGTCCCTACCGCAAAATTACAATATATTTTTCATTACATTAATTGATGTTTGTTATTAAATAAATAATAGAGGAAGATGATGGGATCCTTCCTTCCTAATTATTAGGGAGGGATGTCATGGAAATTTACAACTCCTCGCGTCGGTGCTGTCTCCCTCCTATTGTTTATTTTTTTTAAAATTTATTTATTGGATGTTTTGTTATTAATGGATTGAGTATTTGTTATAAATGTGGGGTAATAATTTTTTGTAAGTGATTAAAATTAAGAAATTGATAGAACCAACAATTTCAAGTTAAATAGAAAAAATATTAATACAACAATACCATAAGAACAATACATTAATAATACTAAAATACGAAATATAACCAACCACATGAAACATAAAGGAAAATACAAACCATACAGACTACTACAACCCGAAATACAAACTAAGGGAAATACAAACCATACGAAATACGGACTACAACAAACTACACGTACCCATTCTCTTCTGCCCAGGCGAGAAGTTTATCGATTACTTTTTGATCCTTTCCCGTCGGGTTGTCCTTCCTCATCAGAGAGTGAAGCATGTCCAACTTATTTTTTATTAAATGCCTCTGGAAATTCCTTTCCGCTAACTCCTCTTGCTTGGAGAAACCATCTTCTCTGACTTGGGTGGTGTATCGCATCTGTTGTGCAAGTTCTCTAACATCGGTGTCTCTTTCGGGGCGTAATGCACTCTTAGCCTTTTTTAGCCTTCTTCACACCTTCTGGGCGTGTGGACGACTCCGGCATCAGCTCTTCTCTTTCCGAGGGTGATTGCGTCCTCGAGCCGTCCGTGCTCTTTCTTTTCCCAAGGCTTCCTGACTGGGGACTATTTTCATCGTGCAACTCCGGGGACTCCCAGTCAACACGCACGACATTAGCTCCGGAGATCACACTCTCCCATTTTGGGTACCTACGCAACATAACCTAAGCATCAAAATAAAGAAATTTACTAGGCCCATGAGTTCGCTCGTAGATCACGTGCGCTTGTCGGACAACATCGTCGTCATTCTGGCCGCTCCTTTTCCGTCGGAATGCCTGATCGAAGCACCCGACCCACTTGTTCACAGCAGGTATAATTCTCCTCCACCGTCCTTTTAAGGACTCTGCGTTCCTTTCGGGTAGGCCAGTGTCTTCCACGGAGATGTCGTACACACGTTTCACTCTAGCCCACAATGAAGTAGACTTCTGGTTTGTCCCTGTCACCGCATCGCAACTGACTTCCATATATGCAGAGACAAGTCTCTCGTCCTTAGCTGTGGTCCACAACTTCGGATTGGCTTTGACAGTTTGGACTTGCTTGCGGTGACGACGCTGTGGAGGTGGGGATCGTGGTGGGGACTCATCGTCGTCGTTACCCTCATCTTCAGTGTTCGCCATACTGTGGCTACTTTTTTGAGACATGAGTCGGCCAAACATCTGGAACTGCGGTTGATTATAAGGGAATGGTGGTGCATATTGAGAGTATTGTGGGAATGGTAAGTTTTGATCTGGGGATGCGTAGTGGGAGAATTGTGGGAATGGTGAGTTTTGGTCAGGTGGTGGGAATGGTGGTGCGTACTGGGAGAAGTCTGGTTGTTGGAATGGTTGTTGGTAAAATGGACGTGAGGGATATGTTTATGGATAGCGTGGATGCGGATTTGATTGTGGACGAGGGGGGGAACGAGGGGGGGAACGATGGTACTCCGGATTTGAGTTTTGTGGAAGAGATATGGGGTGTAAGTTGAGTTTTGTGTAGGGTATATATAGAGAAAAAATTAGATACTGTGCAATCACGCGGATTACTTTTCTTACACGCGTATACTGTACATTCACGCAGACTACTTTTCTTTCACGCGTGTACTGTACATTCACGTGGACTACTTTTCTTTCACGCGTATACTGTGCAATCACGCAGATTACTTTTCACGCACGCGTATACTGTGCATTCACGCGCGTTTCGAAATTCAAATATTCAAATTTCAAATATTTAAAATTTTGTGGTTTAATAGTGATTAATATTGTTAATTAATTAATAGTAATAATAAGTATATCGTGAATTAGAATTATAATGTAATTAGAATTAGATTTATATAAAATGTATTTTGTTAAATGTTGTGTGAGAATTAAATTTGTTTAATTAAGAAATGATGTGGATGAAAGAGAGTGTAGGGTGAGTGGGGGTAGCCTGAGCATGGATAAGAGGTTTTTTTGGGTGGGTTGGGTGAGCTGACGTGGCAGAGAGAGAAGCTGACGTGACAGAGAGAGAGTGCAGGACGCCTGGGGTAGCCCGGGCGCTGTTATTTCTGCTCTTAACGGTGGCTAGCTAGCTCAAGTGTCACCATGAAACTATAATTAGAGAAAGGTAGTGAGTGATGTGACATAGTTAATCAGTGTTAAGCAGCTAATAAGTAACGTTGGATGGAAGAAAAGAAGGTTTCTTAATAAGGTAGCAAAGTTGGAAGGGATTATATATGTTAACTGGATTGGTGTGTGAAGATGACTGACATTTTGATTACATCTAATTGGGTGGCAAAGTCAGTGGCTGGACATGCATCACCCTCTCCCCTCCTCTGCATGTGACTTTTTCTCATATTTAGCTTTTTAAGTTGCCAACCGGCAATCCTTGGCTTCGACCTTCCATTTCCATCCACCTTTTCCTTTCTATCTAATTTATATTACACATTTGATTGATTTAGAAAACCCCATTCCAGTCCAAAACTCTTTATTATATTATAATATATGTACTTCAACGCATACCTTTCTTTTCCTTAATTGTATGATGTCAACGTTGCTAGTATATAATAGGACTTTTTACTTGAGTATTATACCTACAAAAGATGTCAATTCCTGAAATACACTCATGTTTTCAAAATTACTTTGGGTATACATTTCAAAATACACTCTGTACACTGCGACCGTCAGAGGCCCCCCGTTATCTGCTCCGTTACATCAAGTAATCATCTGACAATAATTAACAGTAAATGAGTGTTAGTTAAAGAATTGAGATTAATTAAACTCCCAAACCCGACTCCGCCGCTTGACTCCCCTAACCCTGAAAATGAAGCAAAAGACTTCATCGACTCCACTCACCAGAAGCTTCTGGACAACATCACGGTGCTCGCAATGCGCGACGACGAACAACGCGGTGGCATACGTCAGACACTTGTCAAACTCAATCCGAACCTCATCCAACCTCTCCTCCCGAATGAAGGCCTCAGAGCACTTGAGTTTCAACTTCACGTTCTTGTGGCCTCGGCATCACCGGAACCCTAGAAGAGTCATGTGGTTTGGAGGGAGATGTTAGCTTTGGGGCGAGAACGTTAAGTGGGTGAGTATTGACGGATGATTACTGAATGTAGCAGTGGGGGTGATAGGGGGCTAAGGGAGTGAGAGTCTTTGTGACGGTGTGAGTGTACATAAGTAAAAAATAAAATCAACGCATGGTGTAGCAAGTAATTTTTGAAAACACATATGTATTTCGGAGATTCCATCTTTTGTAGGTGTATACCCAAAGTAAAAAAAACCATATATAATAATATATATCAAACTTCATCACCATTTCGATCATATTTCCTTTTCAATTTTCGTATTTAATTTGTTCTCCAAGAATGGTTGTGTTGTAGGTATATATTAGATCGTGGGTCCCATTTACAAATAAAAAGCAAATTCACGTGATTAATGTAAAAGGAAAAAAAAAAAAAAACAGATTTTCTGTATAGATGAATTATGCTCCCTCACATCGAGCCAGTTAAATATTTAGTTTCGTTCGTGCAGGCTTTGCTTTGCTTTGCTTTGCTTTGGCTGCACTGCAAAGGGTGTCATGCATGTTTGAATCGGAATGACAAGCATATGAATGAAATTATAAATTTAATTAAAAAGGTTGGTATTTATGTTATGAGCAGTGGAGGTGGGTAGAAAAAGAAGAAAATGGTGAGTCAAATGCAAGGTATTGATGCAAGAAGTGCATCTCACGTAAGAAGGAAAGAAAGAAATAAAAAGAAAAAAATAGAAAGGTGTGGAGAGGAGAAGGTGGTCATCATGTGGAGTGTCAAACAACCTTCTACTCTCTGTGTGCACTCACTTTAATAATATCCTACCTATCTTTTCTTCTTCTTTGTCTTTTCTTTTAAGAAAAAAGAACCACAAATTATATATTCGATTTCAAGCTAGCTATTTCCTACCTGCATTTTGAATTTTGTTGGATATGGTGGGCAGAGAAATTAATGGCTGCCATCTCATTTTTTATATATATTGTTATGTGGTGAAGGTGAAGAAATATATAGATTAAAGAAAGAAGGGTACCCTAAGGTTAATTTCAAGCTTCATGTATGTCTATATAGTCTTAATAAATTGAATAGGGGCAATAGGTAAAAAAAGAGTCTCCACGAGCTAAAACTAATCCAAGTTGGTATTTACTTTTCAACTCCAAACAAACAAATTAAACAATCAATCAATCATGGATGGATAGATAGATAGATTCCTTAGACGTATTAAAAGGACAAGATTAGTTTTGTTTCCATATTTAACTGATAAATTTTGAGAGCTTAAGTTAAAAAAAAAAGAATCATAATTATATGTTTCACCGGAAGAAAAATTAAGCATTACATGCAATTCAGGTCATCCACATACATACATACATACATAATCGGGTGATATTTTCTTTGAAATGCATGCAGTAGGACCACTACCTGCAGAGTAGCATATGAGAGCACATGACATTAGATGGAAGGAAAAATCAAGTGGGGGAGTTAATTTTTAGATGCATGTAATTAACTTGTAAGGAGAGAGAGAGAGGAGAGAGAGTCCAACTTCAACTAATCAACTTCAACGTCACGACAGTGGGGAAATCCACCACCACCACTACCATTGACAGCTCAGCTAAGCTAAGCAAAGTGGGAGGCCGGGTTGGAACGTAATAAGTCTCACCAACCAGAGCTCTCTCTATCTCTATCTCTATCTCTATCTCTATCTCTAGTCAAGTGGGATGTCGCTCTTCTTCTACTTCTAATTCTCCCCTTCCTCTTCCCATCAAATATCATCAATCTCTCTCTAGATCGACTTGAGTGAGTGGTAATATACAGTAGTAGTAGTAGTAGTGGGAGTGCAGCAACTTTATTAGTTATTACAGCAAGCTAGCAAATTCACAGCCCCATTTCAAATTCAAATTAAACCCATATATATTGCTTATTAATATTAATAATGAAGTGATATATAGTTGGTTGGGTTCATGTTTATATGTTTTTGTGTGAGTTGAGTTGACCGACCCATTTGGCTTTTGCAGCTATATAGAGGAAGAGATTCCCCTCTGCCTCCCTTCGTCTCCCATGCCCATGCATGCACACCTCCATTAATTCCTAGCTAGTTGGTTTCACTCGATCTTCAAATAGTTAATTAGGTTTAGGAACCCGTCCGGCCGGAGAAATTAAGTTCATCAGTTTGTCCCTGTTGGTTTACAGCTCCTCCTCCTAGCTTCCCAATTTGCTTCCATTCTGTCTGTCATCCAACATACATACGCAAGTTCAAGAAGACCACAAAATTAAGATCAAGGTACGATTGACACACATTATTTTGTCATTAGTGTCTGCTTGATTTTCTGATTTTTGTTTGGTTTTGGTTTAATTGCATACATATATATATATATATACCCAGATGAAGATGAATGAAACTTGAATTTGATTTTATTTGCATTAATAATTCGTAAGCTCAATTTCGAGTTTAATTACTTGTTGCTTGCTATCGTCCCTTAATTAATTAAGATGATGTATTTTCATTTGATTTGATTTTGATTTGGATGGAATTAGTCAGGGTAGGGGGAGGTGTGTGAATACCAATATTGCTATCCAATCTCTTACAATTATTCTCCATTTAATTGTAATTGTAAAATATGTGTGTGAATAAGAAAAGAATGATGAAAAATGGTGGGGGGATGGATGAGTAGAAATTAAATTAAACAGGAGAAACGATGGGCGATAGAAATTAAATTAAATTAAATTAAATTAAACGGAGGGTGTTTGTTATATATGGATGGTGCGCTCTGGCGCCATTAGTTCCCACTTCCCCTTAGCTTTGATGACCACCATCGGACGGTCGGTCGGTCGATCTTCCTTTTTTTTTCTTTTTTCATTTCTCAGAAGAAGAAAAAAAGAAATCTTTTTTTTTTCATAATTAGATTAGAAAAGAATAGTAACAGAAAATAATAGGTACGTGTTAGAATTAACGAGCAAGGAGGGGGTAATTGTATGATTTGTGAGGCGATGGATGGATGGATATATGAATTCATTGACTCTCTCTCCCCAAAATATATAGCCAACAATACGAACACTCAAGGGTAAGAGTAAGACAACAAACAAACGAACTTGTCCCTGTCTTGTTCCTCATTTCTTTCAATTCCTCAATGAATTTCAGCAAACAAACAATCGATCATAACGTTAATTAATTGTTGACGTTGAATGGGGTCGTTATGCATGCAGCAAAGAGAAAGAGGAGGAGGATCATTAATATTCAAACATGAACAACAACAACAACAACAACAACATGTTGTACGGTGATGTGTTCGACAAGATCGAGGATTTGCTGGACTTCTCCGACGAGGAGATGCAGATGCTGATGGAAGTGGAACCAGCTCCTGCTACTACTACCGTTGATGTGCCACCGACGGCCCTCCCCAGCCCGTTCCTCGATGATCACTCCTCCTCCGCTCCTCCCACCAATGACACTGATCATTTCCCCCCCGTATGTGTAACATTACTTTAATTTTGTTTTGTATGTGAATGTGATCATCACATATATGACATGTATATAACTACATATATATGTGCATGCAATGCAGTGCGACGAATTGGACGCAGCGGAACTGGAGTGGTTGTCGAATTTCGTGGAAGAATCTTTCTCTCCAATAAGCTGCACCTGTACTATCCCACCACCACACAACACCAATGGCAATATTGATCCCACAATATTGACGATGAACCAGGTGCAGTACAGGAGGAGGACCCCGAGTCCTATCTCCGTCCTCCTCGGTCACGGGGGAGAGGAAGGACAACAATCCACCACCACTCTCTCCTCCACATCCTCTTCCTCCTCCTCCTCCTGCTCCACTTCCAAGCCTCTCACAATTCGAGCACCGCGAACCAAGCGCACCCGACCTTCGACGTCTCTCTCCAAGGACGACGACTCCCTCCTCCTCCTTCTCATCCCCAACACCATCAATCCCGACCTAGACAATTTTGCCGAATCCAATCCCATTCTCCAACCCCACAACAACATTACCTCGTCCTCTCCCACCAACACAAAGTTCAAGAAGCTCAAGATCATATCTTCCGCCTCTGCTTCTGCAGCTGCTCCTGTCTCAACAACAGTCCCAGTCTCAGTCAGAAAATGCATGCATTGTGAGATACAGAAGACGCCCCAATGGCGTGCCGGACCGATGGGCCCAAAGACCCTTTGCAATGCCTGCGGTGTCCGGTACAAGTCGGGCCGGTTGTTCCCCGAATATCGCCCCGCTGCCAGCCCAACATTTGTTGCTTCACACCACTCAAATTCCCACAAGAAGGTGATTGAGATGAGGGTCAAGTCGACCCAGGAGAAGGAGAAGGAGGTGCTTCCACCGGCATTGCCCGTTTCCGTCAAAGGTTGCGAGCTTTTCAACTACATCAACACCAACTAATTACCAACAACAGTTGTGTTCTGTTGTGTTGTTGTCATTATCCAATTTATGTACAGTTAGTTGAAAGGAGAAAGGGAGGACAAGATTTGAAGAAGAAGAAGAAGATATGATAGGTGGTAGAATAATTTTTCTTAGAGAGGTGAGGTGCTTTTCATTGATTGATTCAATTTGAGCTAGAGAGGTGAGAACAGAGAATTAAGAGATTTGTTCTGATATCATAATAGTCTGGTATAATTAGGAGGAGAGTGTTGGTGATGGATGAGTTTGTATCGTAGTTATCTTTGTATTTTGTCGAATTCTTTTTGCAACCTATTGATTCATTTTACTAGGTTCAATCAATTTATCAAATCGGTTTTGGTTTCCATAATTCATGCATCAATGACTGACTCTGTACATCTTTTGGATGAGGAGAATGTTGATTAAGTTTAGAACAGAGTTTTGCAAAGTAAAAATAAACTTCCCATGGCATCGATCAACAAGCTACGTAAATCAAATCATAGATTGCAATAATACGTGAATGAACACATGGAAAAACAGAGAGCATAAATATGGTTCATTTAGTAATTCATTTTCTTGTTTGACCGATGATATCCATACCATTCCCCCTAGGAATTTAACATTAAAAGAACAATGTTTTTCACCTTTGCGTGATCATACATGAAACAAGACAAAATAAAGGGTAATAATAATATCTCTGAAGAGAAATAGGAAGTCAACAAGTTTAAAACAAGTTCAATCGTCCAAGACATACATACATATGTTAGAAGACAGGATAAATAAATGGGATTTTTGCTTGGGTGCACCTCCAAAAGTGATTTATTGGGCCTTTGCAGTCCTGTAATTTTTTATTGCTCTTGAACACCTAGAAATCAAAGCTATTGCTTGGGTACACCTCCGTCCAATTCCGTTAACCCAATCCTTAACCCCGTTACTCACCTCCGTTACGGCCACCGTTACCGTTCGAATCAAACGACTTGAGCCCA
Source organism: Triglochin maritima (assembly GCA_963682175.1). Lineage (NCBI taxonomy): Eukaryota > Viridiplantae > Streptophyta > Magnoliopsida > Alismatales > Juncaginaceae > Triglochin > Triglochin maritima. Next base: position 61,164,186 of record OY821772.1, on the reverse strand, counting down.
CAAGTTAAAACGACTCGCACCTACAGACCCATTCGATTAAAAATGGTTGAGCCCCAACTTGAGCCCACAAAATAACAAACTCCAAATCTGACTCAAAATTAGACTCGCATTAATTTCGTCACCCCCAAAATCCCCTTCTCCTTCCCCCTAAATCCCTAATTTCCTAATCCGCGCGGAGGCATCACGTTGCAGCCGACGACCACCCACCCATTAGCGTCTTCTCCCCGTCGGTACTCCGGGTTCTCTAATCCAACCGTCTACTCGACCGCTCCTTCACAATGTCAGGCTCCACCGAAGAAGCTTGACCGTTGCCGGGCATTGGCGACATACCAATGTGTAAATGTGAGTTACCGGCGAGGATCCACACGTCGAACAACCCTCTGTCCTTTGGTCGACGATTTTGGGTTTGCCCCCGCTATTATGGAGTATGTTATTCCTTTTTTCTTCTTGTTTTGTTAACACTACTTTTGATTTAGAATATATCAGACGATGTTTGTTTTTGAAAAAAAATCATTGTTTAAGTAGTTCCACTGTTTCAAAGTTGATAAAATTTGTTATATGAATCGTGAGATAGAATGTAATCACTATAAATACTGATAACAAGTTGCGTAAAGAATCACTTTGTAGAAATTTACAAGAAATCAGTAACGATCACAATATCATGTAATGACTTTGCAGCAATCACATGTTGGCCGTAGGTTGTGAGATTTAAATTAATGTTAGTTGTTTGTTTGGATATATTAAATTCAAACAATCACATGTTTGTTTGTAGGCTGTGAGATTTAAAAGTACTACAACAATATCATATATTAAATTCTGATAGATATTACATAAGTAAAGAACAACATGATTTTGATTTTGATTTTATAATTTTTTCTTCAAGTAACAAATGTTTGAATTGATACTTTATTAGAATCTAAAGAAAGATTTTTTTTGTAATTTGTTTCGTTGTTGATTTTGTAGGCTGCTGAGTATTGTGATTTGTTCCAATGGTACGAGGGTGAGCAGGACTACTCCGTAACTGACATCCCACCAATATGGTCGAGCTTCGTAAAGCGGTGTTGGAGAACTTTGCCCGCACTGAACAGAAATTGGAGTATTGTTTGGATCGTCTTGTAGACCTTTTGGTTCGTTCTGATGAAATTTATGAGATGGTGAAAGAGCTTAAGAAGGTTGCCGATGACTTGAAGCCAATTGTGGAGAAGGCTGAGATATTGATGATAGTTGTGTCTGTGGTGTTTATCGCAGTGTTCTTGAAGTTGTTGTTGTAGGTTTGTTTTGATGTTTACATTGGTCGTGATGTCAAAGATAATGTCAATGCTTAAGTTTGTTTGCATGTTCAAGTTAGTGGTGATGTTCAAGTTAGTGGCGATGTTTAAGTAGGTGTTCATGTTTGTTGTGGAACTTTCAGATGGATTTGGCAATCGAAGACTACTGAAATATATGAAGTATTTTCATGAATGATGACAGGAAGATTGGTACTATAGATTTTGCTTCAAGTTTAATAGCACTCATTAACTTGGGTGTCATTATAATTAAATCCTATGATGCATCCTGCTGCTTGAGTTAATTGATAGCAACATTGAAGTTTTGATGTTAGTTTATAACTTTGCCTGTTTGTTTTACTTGTGGTCCAATAAGTGAAGATATAAGTATGATTTGATTGATTTCATCAGACTATGAATTTGTAGAATTGGTTCCAAACCACTCAGGAACAATTTTTTTTTAAAACAAATAAACATAGTTTGCTTCGTTTCTCTCCACTTCAAAGGTGAACTCATATTCTTATTTGAAAATTTCTAACTATTTCCCCTCATTTGTTTAACAAGCCATAGACCAAAAGTATTTTTAATTTGCTTAACAAGCTTAGTTAATATGACATAAACTGTAAGTAGATGTTAGAAGGCCAGAACAATACAACAAATCAAATGACACTTCCATTGGATACTTGTCCCAACAAGTTCATCATGGGCCCAGGTATTGCAAATTGAATTTGCGAAGTTGTGGACATCGATGCAGCTGTGGTTGATTCGGCTGCAGTGGTTATAGATGTGGATGGTCTATGGCTTCTTCTATCACCACCTCGCATAGTAGTCGTTCCAGAGCTGCAGTTGGAGGAAATAAAAACACAATATTAGCAAAAACTCATAATACCAGTTAGTAGTAACATATTTAGTGTATGTGGTACACATTAGACCTTCGTTGTGATGTGGTATGGTTGTTGATTTCTTCTCTACATTTTCTTGCTTGATGATCCAACATTCCACAATTTTTGCATTTTTGGCGCTTTTGTATGTTGCTTGGCTCATCAATAGCCTTCTTTCTTTTAAGACTTGGACGGCATGCTTTTCTTTTGGTTCTGGGAGGGTCTGAAGGGAATGTGTTCTAAAAGTTTTACTTTTAAATGTCAATTATTATGAATTGAATGAGAAATCATTTTGTTCCTTGTTTATGTTATTCGTCTTTTAGAAGTGTTAAGGAAGAGGCTCTTGGTCCTTAACCGTAGAGCTCTAAAAGATATTGGTTTACATAAAACAAAAGATATTCGCAATCATGGTAATTAACATGGAACATTAATTACCGAGTTAAGATTGTCGTGTTGGTCATATATCATTGTAGCTCTACAAGTGAGTGACAACACGGTATGCAAAAGAGGAAAATATTACTTTTGTATACTGAATAGACCTAATAAGTAAAATATTATAGATATGTGTTTCTGTGTCATTAATATTTTACTGTGTCTTTGGTCCTTTGATATGAGACTTATATCTAATCACTTAAGGAATACTTAATTAGATCAGTGTCTTGAACTATCGATCAGTGTAGTATAAAGGCATTGGTTGGTTAAGTATAACTTTCGTTAGAGAAGATAGTTAGTCAAAAGATTATCATTGCCCCTCTTAATTAAGTGATGATATTAGTGGGCCCCTTGATAAAGCAAAGTTATAATGTGCACAATGTGATTTGAGTTAAGTCACATATTTATAACTAGCTTAAAGAGATCAAGAAATGAATACTAATACAAAGATGACACAATACTACTTTGTGTGTATTCTTAATATCATGAGGCAAGGGACGGACACAAGTGGTGCACTCCATCACTAAGTGGATCGGGTTTTGGTTCGAGTGGAATTAAGACATCTAACTAATTTGGGAGCTATAATGTGTAGCTAGATACCGCTTATAGCTTGTGATATTAAGCTCTTAATATCACTGCCAACTTAGTTTAGATCCTCCCATAGGTCACACCACAAAACTGGGAAATAAGAAATGGGGATTTTGAGTTCATAGGATGTGTCGGGTTTCATGTAGAAAATATGATACATGAGGTGAACAAGCAAAATCAAAATTATGTTGTGATTAATAACATAATTAGAATCTAAATTAAATTCATATGTGATGTAAATATTATAGGGTGTAATGATTGATCATTACATAGGATAATATGTTACATAAGTTGTGAATTTACTACTAATCCCGAAATGTCAAATTTTGTAGGGGTTAAACCGAAATTTGACAAGTCTGCAAGACTGTGCAAACGGTCGACCGGTTAATGGATAACGGTCGACCGAAGGTGCACGGTCGACCGGACGTGTCTCCACCGATAACAGGGAATTTTCGTCTGTTCGGAACGGTCGACCGAATCTATCGGTCGGTCGACCGAACATTACGATGAAATATTCTACGTTAAGAACGGTCGACCGAATCTCGCACGGTCGACCGAAATTGGGTTCGAGCGGTCGACCGGACCTTCGTAACGGTCGACCGGTCCAGACGGTTTTATGCAGAATTAATTTAAGAATTAATTAGATCATGCATGGAATTGGTCCATAATTGATTTAATTCGTGGCTAATATTATTTATTATTAAATAATGGATGGTTAGATGGAATTTTGCATGAGATCATGGGCAAGGGGTTGCACATGAATAGGTAATTGGGAGAGAACCTATAAATACAAGGTTATCTCATTACCTCCTTAATTCATTCATTATTCTCTTGAGCAAAATTCTCTCTCCATAATTCTCCACGAAAATCCCTTAATTCTTAAGTTTAGTTTTAGTTCTTAAGAGACCATCTTCTCAAGAAAATTAAAGAGGGGTTAGTAATTAGATTCTAAACCCTATCGGAGATCGAGAGACTAGCTTCCCTCTCTCCGATCTTGTTTAGAGTTTGGTGAATACTCGGAGGCATCCGGCGTGGCGAGAAGCATCCACGACGTCTCCGAATCTTCAAGAAGTTTTTGAGAACTTCTAGGTATGAATTTCGGAGTCCCTTTGTGTTTGTTTTAATAAGTTTTTGAAACTAGTTGTTAAAACAAACCGATGCATGCATAAATAAATCGAAGAAAATTGTAATAGATCCTTATTATACATGAAAATTCGAAAAATATATATGTATAATTAAACATGAAATCCTACATGGTCCACTTTCACAGATTGCCCTACAAAAACCCAACAAGCTTTGTCCGGCATTGGGCTTATGTTTTGAGCATAAGCTTTCTTGTAATTGCCAACGTAGTACCACTCGCTGACATAGTCATCCCACACTGCACCTCTAAGAGACCCAATTAATGCGCATGCATGCTTGCACAGAAGACCAGTGATGTCCCAAACTCTACATGTACAACACTTCTGGCCCAAATCAACTATACATCTATCTGCACTAGATGTTACTTCAACAACAAGATCAGTAGCCCGGACAACAGTGTAGCCACCAAGCTCTCTGGTCATGATTCCCAACCATTTCTTGGCAAATGGCACCAATTTCCCCTTCCACTGTCTTGACTTTGTTTGTCTTGTAAATATGGTATTCATGTATTTCTGTCTAAGTACGTCCACCATACTAACCACTGGTAGATGCCTCGCTTCATTGATGTAGGCGTTATATGACTCACTACAGTTGTTGGTGATGAAGGGACACTTTGCATGTTCACCGAAATGACTTCTGGACCATACTTTGTCGTGGTACTCAACCTTAAGGATCCACTCGTATGCTGGCTGGCTAATTGAGTGCATTTCAGACATATATTTGTTGTAATCCTCCACTTTGTAAGCACGAGCTGCACTCCAAAGTTGTGATTGTAGCATTGCTCCGGGGAATTTTTTTTTGAAATTCTTGTACAAGTGACGCATACAACTTCTGTGCTAAGAAGAAGGATACACTTCGGAGTCAACCTCTTCTAGTCCTTTGCACCTATCTGAAATAATGACCAATCTGTCTGGCTGGCCAACTGCACCTCTCAACTGCGTCAAGAACCACAACCAAGAAGCAACACTCTCACTCTCAGCTATCCCAAACGCGAGTGGGAAGATCCCGTTGTTCCCGTCTACACTTGTGGCAGATAGAAGCACGCCTCTGTATTTGTGCTTCAAATGACAACCATCCAAGCCTATCACCGGCCGACAACCACCGAGGAAACCCTCTTTACATGCTTGCAAACAAACAAACAGATATTTGAATTGGTTGTTTGGGTAGACATCAAGTTTAACCACACTGCCTGGATTCCTTCTAGTTAGCTCATCCACAAGATTCGGTAGGAGATGATATTGAACCCCATCTCCACCATGTAGTTTTTCCAAAGCTATCTCCCTACCCCTCCACACTCGATGGTAAGGTAGCTTTAGGTGATACTCTCTCTGCAGCTGATCTTTGATGTGCTTAACTGTTATTCTTTCATCTTGCCTCAACCACTCAATGGCTTGATACGCAATCCAATGTTTTGTGGCCATCTTGGATGCACAGCTGTTAACTGAAGAACATGTGTGTGGCTTGTTCATGGTCTTAATCTGGAAGGCTTTACATTCCTGCATCCTAGAAGCATGTATTCTCCAACGGCAAGTTGGATCATGACATTTGGCAGTAACTTGACTAGGTTGGATTTTTATGAAGTTCACAGCACATTCACTTAAAATACAATGCTGAACAAGGGCCATTCTGAAGGTTAACACATCTGGGAATCTAGCACCGACATACATATTTGGATTCTTCATGTCAACTTCAATCGGTTGTGGACCGTCGTCGAAGTGGAAGTCAAAGTCCTCGTCTCCATCCTCATCTAATATGGCATCAAACTCAGGAAGCACCACCTCTTCACCCTCTTCTTGTTCTACATCAGACTCCCTATTTGGATAATAATCCGAACCATCTTTATCAGAATCCCATGCAGCATCCATGTTGACATCATCTCAGTCTTCAATTATTGGGTCTTCCATTCGTGTGCTTGGCTGCTTTCTTCTGTAACTCACCCTCTCTGTTTGTCTGACTGTATCAGTTGGAGGAACTTCCTTTCCAACTTCCCCTTCCACTTCCACCTCATGCGTGCTCAAGGGTACTTCATCTACACGATGAACCTCAACAACTGTTTGGTCAACCCCTTGTAACTCTATAGTAAGTGGAGATTCATTCACTTCCCCTAACGGTGCAGCCATTGGTGGGTCAACTGATCCTACTTGCTCAGTATTCTCATCAATTTGAACTGCCTCTGAACTACCAAATATTTCCAACATCATCTTCGGATTTGGGTGTGCAAAAGCAATTTCAACATCTTCATTTGAAACAATACTTCTGTAATCCTTCCTCTGAGGGCGAGGAATGAGGTAATGAATCTTCAAGACTTCATTCATGCCTATTTGGACGTACTTATATATCCATTTTCTAAGATCACAAATATTAATATCCTCAATCACAATCATAGGACAGTCAACCTCTTTGAACCCAACTGCACGCCTCCTTCCCCTTCTTATAACCCATTGTCCATCGATGTGTAGCTTAAGACTTAGATTATTAATCTGAACATCCCTATTCAAACCACAAAGCAAACATAATACGAAGCAATAATATACTTCTTAGTAACACAACAACAACAATTGCCTAAATAAATCACATGCATCTTACTATATATATTACATCTCTAATAAGGTGGTTATCACAGCAGGCAACTAAATATTACAACTCAAAAATCACAATATATTACATGTATGCTTATTTCATATCATATTACATGTATGCTTATTTGAAGTCATAAGTTTAATTAATTAGCTTCTAGGAGTTGATTCTAGACAATGCATCCCAAAAAAATAGATTCATAAGCTTTTAAATTACAAACTCAAGTTCAAAAGTTTCAGCAAATAAATCATAAAACAATGAGGTTTGGAATTGAATTGACTACTTCCAAACCACTCTTCAATTTTTCAACAAGTACAACCCATCTTAGAAAATACACACACTATTATTACTGCAAAACATCTTTGTGATTATCTAGGAGGATACATGTGTATGTCCTTATACAATTCTAAATGGCAAAAATCACAACAAAGATTAAATCACATCAATTAATCTAACCACAGAAATCACAATAAATGTTAAATCACATGAATTAATTGAACCAAATATTAAAATTAAACTAGTTTTCACAGAAATTATCAAAACTACGTAGATTAACCAACAACCACATTTCCCTTGAACCATAAAATCAACAACATTGGGCATAATATGAAGGTACCTAACGCGACGACCGATCATCCCGCTACGCGTATGCATTGTCGTCGAGAGGTTTTCCACAGTGACCGAGGTCGGGCAGTGGCAGGCGAATCGATGAGTGTGCGAGTCGGTCGAAGATGACGGAGTGTAGACGGCGGGAGAAACGAAATGTAGGGGTTGTCGCCGGGGACAATGTGCGGCGACAGATTAGGGATTTTGGGGAGGAGGGGAGGGGGAAAACCAATTTGGGGGAAGATCGATTTAGGGGGTGGGAGTTGGGTGGGTTGTATTGATTTCGTCTGAAATCGATCGAATCAGTGTGCGAGTCTAATTTTGAGTCAGATTGGAGTTTGTTGTTTTGTGGGCTCAAGTCGGGGCTCAACCATTTTTAATCGAATGGGTCTGTAGGTGCGAGTCGTTTTAACTTGTGGGCTCAAGTTGTTTGATTCGAACAGTAACGGTAGCCGTAACGGAGGTGAGTAACGGGGTTAAGGATTGGGTTAACGGAATTGGACGGAGGTGTACCCAAGCAATAACTTTGATTTCTAGGTGTTCAAGAGCAATAAAAAATTACAGGACTGCAAAGGCCCAATAAATCACTTTTGGAGGTGCACCCAAGCAAATATCCCAAAAATAAATACATAGTTTGATTGATTTCTAATCTTCCAAATAATCAGTTCCTACGATTATCTTATCCAAGAACGAAAAGGTTTGTATCTGTGAAGTTTTTTTTTTCTTTCAGAAAGTTGGTATACCTGTTTCTACATCGTACAACTAAAAATTAATTCTGAACGTGACGAACAAATAAGGATGCAAAAAAAATCAAGATTCTCTGATATGTATGAATTAAAGGTTTGATGTTTCTTTCAAGGGCATCGTTGGGAGAGGCAAAGGTTCGGATACAACTAGCGCAGATTCTTTCTTGGGATCCTCGACTTGTTCGTCGGTTACAGTTAACCCGACAACATCCTTGGCTGCCTTCAACCCGATCTTCTTCCGGCGGGAATGTTTGGGCGCCACCGGAGGGGACTCGGCCCCGTTCTTGAGCTCCTTGACCCGACTGGGCCTCCTCATCTGCTGGTGGTTGGGGGAGTCGGCTGGGGACGACTCGTTCGACCTGATGTGGCGTCTGGGCTTGCCGGATTGGGATATCTCCAAAGGGAATGCCGAGTCAATGGACCCGGCATGGGCGTGGCGGCGCGTGGGCCGTGGAAGGGGAAGGGCCGGGGCCGGGGCCGGAGAGCCTGTGGGTGAGTCCGGCACCGACCGGTTCCTTCTCGATGGCTTTGGGACCTTCAACTCCGACCTTCCGTTCCCGCCAAATTCTGCATCCATGCACGTAACAACTAACATAACTACCTTTTTTATTTTATTAATTAACATTATTGTTTGGCATGATAAAACAAAATAACTAATAAATGGTTAAGACAAATCTATCGGAAAGGAAATTAATTGACCTTGGGATGGAAATGTTGTGGAGGCGACGGGATCATAGTCTTCTCCCATGGTTTCAGTAGCTGGAGCAGTCAGAGGAGCCGACCTGTACTCCTTCATCTGCATGCACATATATGTATGTATGTATATTAATTGTGTTGGGTGGTTAGATCGATTAATCAAGAACAAACTTACCCAACTGGGAGGGTTGACGGAGGGACCATCCCAACCGATGTGGGCGACATGTTTGACGTCCGTTGGAGGCCCAATCTGCATCTCTTCTTCTTTCCCATTTGGCTCTGCAATATTCATGCAAATACCCATTTATATTTATATATTTTTACGTCTCTTCTTAATTTTGCACGATGGATCGAATTTAATTGATGACACAGAGTGAGTGTCTGAGTGATATGTCTATTTCGTTGTACGTACGTACGTACGCGAGTGATGTGATGTGATGTGATGCCCATTTGTATAATGTACGTTACGTACCAAAGATTTGAGAGATGTATCTAAGGCCCTTCAGGAGACCTTTCACTTTGGTGTTCATCGTTTCCTAATAATATTATCCGATGATCTTTGGTGTCCGTTCCGCCGGATCTCATATCAACACCACCACCATCCCAATCACCATGAATTCTACGCGCATACCAAAACATTTATATATGTCACTTATTGATTCATCGTTCGTTCGACCAAAAACAACAACTAAAACAAATCACATAATTAATACGAATGCTAGCTATATATATGTATATATATATATGTACCTATGTTTTCTTGCATGGATCAACCCGGCCGGCAATCCTCGCAAAATTTGAAAATAGAACAAACAGATGAAGAGGTGATGATTTTCTCCGGCGGTTGATTAACTGGATGACAAAAACTGAAAGTTTCGACCACGACTTGTGCCCTCTGTCTGTCTGTCTGGCTGTTTCAGGAAAGGAAGAGAGAAACAAAAAAGAGAGGGGAAGATAGAGATGTATTGTACTAAATTTAGAGAGTGAGAGAGAGGGAGAGCAGATGAGAAAGGGATTCCACCACCACCTCATCTCCCCTACGTACAAATTTAATTTGCTACAACACCATACACCCACCCACCCATTCTTTTCTATTTTAAATACTATTTTTCTCTCATATATTTTTTGTTGTTGAAGGTGGCCTTCTATTCCTCTATTTGTTTGTTTGTTCCTTACTTAATGTCATTTTTCTTTTCAAAAAATCCTATTTATGCATGTCTTACACCAAACTCTATGATCAGATCAAATCAGACCAGATCAGGCGTCCACGCGCAATGGATACTGTTACGTCCTCGAAACATCGGAAAATTTTAAAACTTTTAAAAGAATAACAAACAGACCACGAAAGATCACTGAGGACATTACCAAAGATAAACATCAGGTGCACCAACGTATATATCAAATATATAAATCTGAGTTTACTACAAATGATGATTACATCAAAAACTATATGATAAAATATACATATGTAATCACAACAACCTCAAAAGATGGGGAAAGCAAGATCTGGTCCCAGCAGTTCTCCTCCGCATGCACCATCCTCTAATGCCACTTGATAATATCACATTTAGTGCATAATTATTATTATAATCATAAGCATATTTATGGAAATAATCATGAATTAGGAAATATTTTGAATATCTTCTACCCTAAATATTATTCTTTTATCTTTTTTTGTAAATGATTGCAAATCCTTACCAAAACGACAAGAAAGATTTTGATTGAAGGAAAAGAAAGGAAAAATTACCAATTAAGATTTTCATGACACCACAAAATCTTCCAAGATTATTTGAACCTTCCATATTGAAACAAAGAGGGGGAATAGTCTCAAAAATTCGTCACTTTATAAAACCCCAAGAGAAAACCCAACAAAAAAAGAAAAAAAACTAACCCTAGTTTCCCAAATTCTTCCCCAACCTAACCATCATCAAAAGGAGCAAGTTAGAGTGTTCTTTGGGCTGTCCGGAAGGGAAGAAATTGTTGTTGGGACTGTTGGAACGGGAAGGAGCTGATGTCCGTGCTTCTCCATCATCTCTTCCAATTCCTAAGCACCTTTCTACTCTTTTAAATCTTAATTTCTCATATATGAATCAAATTTCAGTATTTTGTTGTTATTTGTTTCGTACAATGAGTAGCTAAGTAATTTTCTAGGGTGAAGATGAAGCATGTATGATGTGATGTTGTAATTTGCTACCTCAATGTTATTTGCAATTATTCTAGTAACTTTTTCATCTGTTTGATTCATCGCTTGTTAAGAATCATGAACTTGACTTTGTGGTTGTATGTTGCCAGTTGCCCGATGCATACAATTAGACATAATAGATGAATCCATTTAACAAGTCAAAATCGTTGCTGTGAGATTTGTTAAGTGTAGGGATTTATAACTTGTGTATTGCTTGTTATTAATTTAATAGATGTGAATGCATGAATTAATCATCTAGGTTATTTGTCTCGTATAAGTTGCTTGCACCCATATGATACATTGAGGATAGTGTAAGTTGCTTGCGCCCTCACTATCTAGTCCAAACACCTCTTCTTAATTTACTAAGGTAATTGCATGGTCATTGGTAGTGAGTAAATCATCAACAGAAATTACTTGTGGATTCCGAACCCTAGAACTCGTTTTATATAGAATTTCATCTAGATAAGTTTTGTTTCTGTTTTTCGTTAGTATAGTTAAACTCAAAAACATCAATTACATTTTTCTTTCGATTTAGTTTCCGCGCATTAAGATTTACTTTTAAATTTCTTCCTTGTGGACTCGATCCCTACTTATCTTTGCTAGTTTAGGATATAAGTTGTGGTATTTTGAGAGCTTAACGACAGCTCGACAAAATTGGCACCGTTGCCGGGAAGAAAAGGCAAGAAAATTTTAATTCGCAAAAAAAAAATCAAATCTGATTAGAACTAAAAATTCTGTTGTTTAGTGTATTTTCAGGAATTGGTGGACAATTGGCGTTGCATGCAAGGTAGGAGATCACAACATCCAAACCTAGTGCGACTTGAGTGGGAAGGGCGAACTGAAGTGATGGCTGATCAAGAATACCAATATGGTTCAGACAGTGATATTCGAGAGGAGGAGATAGCAACCAATGGGCAACCTCAGCGGAGGCCGCCAATTAGTGAGTATTTCATCCCTATTGCTTATACTCCAGTTAATTGTATGAGAAATGCTCCTATCAATGCACTACGTTATGAGATTAAGAATAGTGTCATACAAATGCTTCCTCTATTTTATGGTTTACCAAATGAAGAACCTCATCATCATATTGACGAATTTCTTGAAATTTGTTCCACACAAAGAACTCATGAAACTCCTATTGATGCTATCCACATGAAACTATTTCCATTCTCATTAAAAGATAAAGCAAAAAATTGGTTTAAAACTCTTGATAATGTTGAGATTTCTTCTTGGGATGAATTGCAAAATTTGTTTTTACAGATTTTTTTTCCAATTGGTAAAACAAATGAATATAGGAAATCAATCATGAGTTTCACCCAACATGATAGTGAGACTTTTCATGAGGCTTGGGAAAGGTTGAAGGATTTGCTAAGGAAGTGCCCACATCATCAGTTTCCTAAATGGCATTTAATTCAAATTTTTACAATGGTTTAACTGAAAAGGATGTGAATATTGTTGACTTTGCATGTGGGGGTCAATTTATGAAAAAAAATGAAGATGAACTATGGGAATTGTTCGATAATCTTGCTGAAAATTCATTGCACAAAGTTGCATCATATAGGAATAGAGCATCATCAAGTAGGCACTCAAAAGAAGTGTTTGAAGTTAATGATATCCATGAATTGAAAAATACAATGTGTTCTACTAACAACAAACTCTTGCATGAAATCTGCTCTCTTAAAGATGTTATGCAACAAACTATGATTTCTAATGCTAACCCTCAAAAACAAGTTTGTTCTGTTTGCTGTGATGGAAGTCATGTTGTAGAAGTTTGTCCTAGAAATTCAGATTGTCAAGACAGGTCACAACAAGATGTAGCTTATGCTCAAGGGTATAAGAATGTTCCTCAAGGTGCTTTCTCAAACACGTACAACAAAGATTGGAAGCATCACCCAAATTTCTCGTGGGGTGGAAATCAAAACAACCAATTCCAGCAACCAAGAGCACCCTACCCAACTCAAAATCAAGTGCCATATCAACCACCACACAAGAGGGAATCATTATCTGACGAGAATCTCGATAAATTGATCCAAACCCAAGAGTCTTTGGTGACTATGATGAGCCAATTAATCCAAATTCAGACTCAACAATCCACACCACAAGGAGGTTTGCCGAGCAATACAGTTAACAACCCAAGAGAGGAGACCAAGGCAATCACATTGCACACTTATGCAAGGAAAGGAACGACAAAGAAAAGAGTTGAACACCTTATTGAAACTGAGCAAGGAGGATTTGAACCATATAAATATGAGAAAAGCAATAAGAGGTCAACAAGGAGATATCCATTCAAAAGGGAAGTACTCTTTCTCAACCTACTAATTTTTCTGATATTTCGAAACTTCCTTTCCCGGGTAGGTAAGTGAACTTTAAGGATGATGGTAAGTTTGCTAAATTTCTAGAGGTGTTTAAGAAATTGCATATTAACATACCTCTTTTAGAATCCATAACCGAAATGCCTACATATGCTAAATTTTTGAAGGACATAATCACCAACAAGAAAAAATTAGAAGAGTGTGAGTCAATTTGTTTGAATGAAGAGTGCTCTACAATCGTTCAACGTAAGCTATCGCCTAAGTTGAGGGATGTTAGGAGCTTTTCTGTACCTTGTGAAATTGGTGGTTGTGAATTTCAAAAGGCATTGTGTGATCTTGGGTCTAGTGTCAATTTAATGCCTTTATCCCTATTTCGTAGACTTGGTTTACAGGAACCCACACCCACTACTGTTACCTTAGCACTTGCTGATCGATCTGTTAAATTCCCTAGAGGTATTGTTGAGGATGTTTTGGTTAAGGTGGGTAAGTTTATTTTTCCAGCTGATTTTGTGGTCCTAGATATGGAAGAAGATGAGGATGTACCTATCATATTAGGAAGACCCTTCTTACGCACTAGTATGGCGTTAATTGATGTTGAGATGGGGGAATTAACATTCAGACTTAGTGATGAAAATATTGTATTTAATGTTTTCCAAACAATGAAACTGCCTATTAATGCTGGTGATGAAGTGTTTAGGATGGATTGCATTGAATCTGAAACTGCATCATATTTAGATCTTGCAAATCATCTCTCTTTAATTGATAAATGCATAACAAATCATAACCAACCCTACCAACACACGTGCACACAAGGCACCGCCGGTCCAAATCAGTGCCCACAACCACCACATCAAACAACAAGAACTCACAACCATAAGATATCAGGCCGACAGTCTGTGCCGTTGCCCAAGGGGGGCGGAGAGACGAGCCACCTTCAATCAAACACACACACCACTATCGGGCAACAGTCCGTGCCGTTGCCCAAGGGGGCCGGGGAGACGAGGCGCCTTCAAGTGTACACAAAACCATGAATCCACCAAAAACAGGCAGAAACGGTCGAACAAAAGCAGCTTACCGGTCGACCGAATCCCCACCTAGAGGACTGACCCAACCGAAAAACCCGTCAATTGGTCGAACGGCAAAGGGGACCCGTTCGACCGAAAAGCACCAGTAAGAAAACATTTTCGCAAACCACGATCACACGGTCGAACAACCAAACACTATCAGTCGACCGAAATCCACCAGTAAAACTCACCAACAATCCACACTACATGGTCGACTGCAACAACACTATCGGTCGACCGGCCATTAAGTTAACTTAATTCGTCGGTCAGACGAGTCAAACAGGTGGTCGACCGTTTAGATGGTCAACGCCCCAACCGACCTACAACAGTACTTTTGGTCGACTGGCAAAGGGGTCCCGTTCGACCGAAAATACCCAGAGCCTCCATCTCTCGCTCAAATTGCACAACCGGTCGACCACCCCAAAGGTATCGTTCGACCGGTGTGAGGGATATTGCCCAAAATACACTATAATCGGTCGACCGAACCCAAAACACCGGTCGACCGTATAGTGCAGAAAAACTATTGTGCAGGTTCGACGAGCCAATCGGCCTACCGTCGACCGCTCCCACCCCCACACTAATAATAGGTGAGCGTCAAAGCAAGTTTGACATACCTTAAGGCTTGAAGAAGCTTTTGAAGAACCAACGGCAAGCGCTTCCACGATTTAGCTCAAAATCCGGCAAACTTCCTTTACTCCAATCTCTTCGACAACTTCAGCGACTCCAACGTCCCAACCAGAACTCCATTGCCTCCACCTACACAGAGGAAACACTGAGGGGGAGAGAGACGAGTGAGTGAGAGAGATGAGATTGTGTGTGTGTATGTGTGAGAGAGAGAGAGAGAGAGAGAAACCAAACCTTTATATACTCTTCCCACAATCGATCTCAGTCGTCCATCTCAATCCTCCCCTAATCCACCTCCTAAACACAATTAAAACATGAAGCAAGGGTTAGGATATAACAATCCACCATCCTTAAAAGAATTTCGCCCATGAAATTAAATCCAACGCTTACCAAACAGCTCCGGATACAACTTCCGGACCTCTTCCTCAACCTCCCAGGTAGCCTCTCGCTCAGAGTGATGCTGCCACCTGACATTGACCATCGGAATAGTCCTCCTCCTGAGCGTGTACTCCATCCGATCCACAATCTCTACCGGTCTCACCTCAAGAGACAAATCCTTCTGGATCTCTGTAACCTCAATCTGGATCACATGAGAAGGATCTGCTACGTACTTCCTCAGCATCAAAACGTGAAAAACGTTGTGAAGACCTGAAAACTGCGGTGGTAGCGCGATCCGGTAGGCGACCTCTCCAACTCGGTCTAATATCTCAAACGACCCATTATACCTCTTGACGAATCTCATCACCCCACGCGACGGTGAGATCTTCAGAAAGACGTGATCGCCGACCTAAAAAATCAGCACCCGCCTACGCCGATCCGCGTAGCTCTTCTGCCTGCTCTGAGATGTCGCTAGTCTCTGCCTGATCACGTCAACCTTCTCAGCATACATCTGCACGATCCCAGGCCCGACTAACTGTCTCTCGCCTACCTCACTCCAGCATACTGGTGATCTGCAAGGTCTCCCGTACAAAGCCTCGTACGACGCCATCCCAATACTCGCATGGTAGCTGTTGTTGTAGGCGAACTCAATCAACAGCAAGTGCTCATCCCAGTGCCCTGCCCAATCCAGAGTGCAAGCTCTCAGCATGTCCTCTAACGTCTAAATAGTCCTTTCGGACTGCCCGTCTATCTGTGGATGAAAACTTGTACTGAACTTCAGCCGAGTTCCCAGAGCCTGCTGCAAAATCCCCCAGGATCTGGAAGTGAATCGCGGATCTCGATCCGAAATGATACTCGATGGCACCCCATACAGTCTGACAATCTCCTCGATATACAACCTCGCCAGACCCTCCAAAGGTAGAGTAGTCCGGATAGCCAGAAAATGTACCGACTTGGTCAGTCGATTGACTATAACCCAAATCGCGTCATGGAAGCTCTTCGTCTTCGGCAATCCAGTGACGAAATCCATCGTCACATGCTCCCATTTCCACCAAGGTAGCTCAATACTCTGCATCAGCCTCGTTGGTCTCTGGTGTTCGATCTTAACCTGCTGGCAAACCAAGCACCTAGCCACAAAATCTGCCACATCATGCTTCATCCCTCTCCACCAGAAGTTCCTTTGCAAATCCTTATACATCTTCGTACTCCCCGGGTGAATGGAATATCTCGCTCGGTGTGCCTCCTCCATAATGTCATCTCTCAGGTCATCGACCTTCGACACCCAGATCCGACTCCTGAACCTCATACCTCCATCTACTCCCACCGTGAAGTCTGATCCATCCCTGGCAGCTGACCGTAGCAGACTAGTCAACTCCTCATCACCGTGCTGAGCTTGAACAACTCGACTGACGGTCTGCGGCTCCACTCGAAGCCCCGCAATCATTGCCCCCTCTGAGCTCTCTGTGAATGGCCTCCACTCTGACAATGTCTCGAGTAACCTCCACTCTCGAATGCACAAACTCGCAGCTGACACCTCTACTTTCCTGCTCAGTGCGTCTACAACTGAATTTGCCTTCCCCGGATGATAGGAGATGGTGAAATCAAAATCTTTAATCATCTCGAGCCATCTGCGCTGTCTCATATTCAGCTCATTCTGTGAAAACATGTACTTCAGACTCTGATAATCAGTGAAGACTTCAAACTGCTCACCATACAAATAGTGACACCAGATCTTCAGAGCATGAACCATCGCTGCCAACTCTAAATCGTGAGTGAGGTAATTCTTCTGGTGCACCTTCAGCTGCCTCGAAACATACGCCACTACCTGCCCATGCTACATCAGTACACATCCCAAACCAACGCCTGAGGCGTCACTGTAAATCACAAAACCGCCACTACCACTGGGAAGAGTCAGAACTGAAGCAGTCGTCAATCGACTCTTCAGTTCCTGAAAACTGTCCTCGCACTTCTGGGACCAAACAAACTTCACTCTGTTCTACGTCAGCGCTGTCAGAGGTGAAGCAAGTCTCGAGAAGTTTTTGATGAACTGACGGTAATAACCCGCCAATCCAACAAAACTCATAATCTCAGTCACACTCGTCGGGGCTCTCCACTGTGTCACTGCCTCGACCTTCGCTAGATCCACTGATATCTCAGCTCCCGATACTATGTGCCCCAAAAATGCAAAACTGTGAAGCAAGAACTCACATATCGAAAACTTGGCATACAACTGCTGATCTCTCAGAATGCCAAGTACAATCCTCAGATGCTTCCGGTGCTGCTCTATATCTGGTGAATAGACCAAGATATCGTCCACGAAGACAATCACGAAATGGTCGAGGTACTGACTGAATGTCCTATTCATCAGATCCATGAAAGCTGCAGGTGCGTTCGTCAACCCGAACGACATCACCAGAAACTCAAAGTGCCCGTACCTCGTTCGGAAAGCTGTCTTCTGAACATCTGTCTCTCTGATCCTCAACTGATTGTACCCGGATCGCAGATCAATCTTCGAGAACACCTTCGCTGACTGCAACTGGTCAAACAAGTCCTCGATCCTAGGCAAAGGATACTGATTCATCACGGTAACCTTATTAAGCATCTGGTAATCTATACACATCCACAATGAGTCATCCTTCTTCTTCACAAAAAGAATCGGCGCACCCCAAGGCGATACACTAGGTCAGATAAACTCAGTATCCATCAGAACCTGTAAATGCTTCTTCAACTCACCCAACTCTGCAGGTGCCATCCTGTACGGAGCCTTCGATTGCGGTGTGGTCCCAACTACCAAATCCATGCCAAACTCTATCTCCCTGCAAGGCGGCAAGGCAGTAATCTCTGAAAAGACCTCTGGAAAATCCCGAACCACCTCGATGTCCTCTAAACTGCTCACCTCAGGATCTGAAACTAATAGAGTGGCCACACAAGCTCTGCAACCCTGCTGAATCAACTTCTGAGATCTAACTGTAGAAACCACCAACCAACCTCCTCTGTCATTCAACCCCCTGATCAGCAGATCAGGCAAACCCTGCCTCGGAATCAGAATCTTCTTATTCCGGCGTAAGACTCGATCATCGTACTGGGATAGCCAATCCATCCCAAGTATAACATCGAAGTCTACCATCGGTAGCAAGACCAGGTCAACCGGAAATTCTTGGTCTCCCGAAACAATCGTGGTGCCGGGAAGAAATCTCCCTACAGTGCCCACCAAACCCAGGGGTGTGCTGACTTCCAAAGTGGTAGTCAACATCGCAGGGGTACAGCCTAACACGCTCGCAAATTGCTCAGAGATAAACGAGTGTGTGGTCCCAGAGTCGAACAACACCCTAGCTACCAAATCATCAATGAGCAGCGTATCTTCCACTACCGTGCTGGCATCCCTAGCCTCATCTACCTGGATAGTGAAGACTCTCCCGGCTCCCTTTCCCTGCTGAGGTGGTACTGCAGGTCTACTCGGTCCACCTCCACCAGACGTGGATGATCCCGGTCGTCCGCTAGGCCTACCTGGCGTGCTTGGGCAAGAACAGACGAAGTGTCCCATCTGACCACAATCGTGACAAGCGCCGAGGCGGTGTCCGCACCCCCGTCCAGGATGAACTCTGCCACACTGCATGCACTGTTCAGTCTGCGGTGCTCCACCTCCGTCAATCCGGGGCCTCTTGCCCGGATTCCCCTGTAACTGTCCTCCTGGACGTCCTGCAGGCTTCACATGCATCCTCCTAGCATCCCCCGGGATCTCCTGACTATCCTGGTCCATAATAGTCGCAAACTTCACAACATTAGCTAAAGTCTGCGGCATACTAGTGGTGACACGAGCCCTGAATTGCGACCTCAGACCCCGCACGAACTTCCGAGCTCTCTGCTCCTGGGTGACATAAATCTCTGGGTAGTATCGTTCCAAGGCATGTCTACCCTACACCGGTAGTACATGTCCGTCGGTGTGGTTAAGGGTATCTGTCAGTGCTATCCTTACTAATGGTCCGACGGATACATCCGTCAGTGTACGTTAACGTATCCATCGGTGTAGTTTAATGTAATAAGTGCATAACGTTTTCTTTTTCAAACTCTACTCCGATGGAACCTATCCGTCAGTGTACATTTCTAAAAAAAACTACACCAACGACATTTATCCGTTGGAGAAGGGGAACCTAACCGTCAGTAAGGGTTTTTGCACGATAAATTTCATTTTCTCGTGGATTGTTTTATCGAAAATATACACTGACGATACTTATCCGTCGGTGTATAGTAATTTATCGACAAATACTATGAAAATATTAAGCGACGGACTATATCTGTCTGTGTTGGTTTTAGTTTTTGTCGGTGTAGGTTGTCACTGACGGTAAGAGATATTCGTCAGTGCATAGTGACATACACCGACATATACCTATCCGTTGGTGTATTCTGTTTTTCTAGTAGTGACATGTTTTATTGATGATCTTTGGATGAGATGTGTCCTTTCATTGCTTGCGTTCAACCATATCTTGGTCAACATGAATCAATTCATTAGTTCCTTGTGATTTTCGTTAGGAACGGGTTACTTTTGGTGTCTTCCTCATGTTTCCGTTGATGTTTCATAGGGTGGTTGATACTATGTTTCTTCCCTCTTGTTTGTTTTGTTTTTATTGAAGTCTGGCACCGATCAAATGTGTTATAATAATGATGGCACATGTTCAAAGATGAAATTATGGGGAATTTTGTGTTCCTATGTGTTAAAGATTCAACACCAACCTAAGTCTAAGAAGTTATATTATTTAAGCTAAATTATTAGTCTAACACATTAAACCCGGTATTTAAAGAATTCATACTCTAGATATTTCTTTCTTATCCAACACTTGAAAGTTTTTTAAAAGTTTCAAAGTCTAGAAACTTCAACTCTTCCAAAAGTTTCCATTCACACTTGTAAATAGGATGACATCTCTCGTTCCAAACCATTTAAGTGAAGAATTCTTCGGAGTGAGTAGACCACCGATGAATCCGACTTCCTTATCTTCTTATTCCTTGTGTAGTAGTTTAAACGTCTAAGTTTAATCCTTTGTAGTAGAATGTGAGTGAGAGTCTAGTGAATCGTGTTGTTGTAATAGCATTAAGTAATACAAGTGTCATACTCATTTCTTCTCTACTCAACAAGTAGTATTAAGCCGCGTATCGTTTTGAAAATATCATATGTTGAAGAGAATGTTGTAATTTACCCAAAACAGAGATTTAACAAACAAAATTAACAATTTTGGTGTCTGGGATAAATACGGGTGTGCAGTTACATCCGGTCAAAAAACCCCGCAAAAAAACGAAAATTCGTTGGGAGAGAAGGAAGGTGAACTTGACCTGAACGCGGCCAATCAGCGGGCAGTGGCGGCGGCGGAGTCGGGAGACGGTTTCGGAGGGAAGACGACGGAGTCGATCGTCCTTCCCGAGGCCAGAAGCGACGACAAGTAGAGGACGGCGGCGATCAAGGTGAGGGATCCCATTGCTTGCTTGGGTTTGTTTGGTGTATCTACATGCATGCCGGAGGGTTCACTCTCTTTATGGTTTAGGAAATTGCCTTTGGTCATTCTCCGATCAAAAGAAATGTGCTTTGCTAGAGGTCTTTTGAGGTGATGAAGGAGCATCTCTATTTTAACTTGTCTATGTTAAAGTTTTAATTCACTTATGTAACTTCTATCCATGTTTGCGTTTCTCGCTCCAAAAGAAATCCCGATTGTAATTAAAGGGGTTGGAAATTATCAGAGCAAGACCTGAGGTTACTTCGTTAAAAGTCGTTTGAAGATGTGCGTTTTTGGCCATTGGAGTGGAGAAGCTGACAAGGGACGTCGCTTTCAACTAACCTTTTTTAGTTCACCCATCAAACTATCCAATGCTATTATGTGTGCTGTCATTTTGAAGGTAAATTGAAATTTAACTCCTTGAATTATGTTAACTAAGTAAAGTTCATAGTTGTCGATTGTATTGTTTTGTTCCGAAGCAAAGATATCCACGGGGCCGGTTCGGCCTATTCAGATATTCACAACCAAGAGGTACTGGATTCTCTTTCGGATAGGCCCTGAAAGGATGTCACTACGTATCAGTGGATAATAAACTTTTTGCATCGATTGTATACCTACTTGATTTGGCTGTGAAATCATAACCAAATCTTTATCGTTTTATAAAATATATACCAGCTTTCAAAAAACAACTATGTTAACCAATTGTTGCAAATTCAGATTCCAAGTTGGTTTCACATTTTCCTCCTATATCTATATGCCGCATCGGTCTTTACTTGAGCTTTGTTGGCAAAATATTGATGCTTTCAAATTATAGTCTCAATTTGTTCAAATTCTTGAAAATATTTCTCCCTACATTGAATCTACTAGTATGATTTCACCCTTCTTTTATTTTGAATAACTACCTTTTACATATGATAATGCTCCATGTGGTGAAATACTAGTCAAATATTATGGAAACTCATATTACAAGACCCATAACCATTTCAATTTGTTGAGTTCTCTAGAAATTGAAAACAAAAATAAAAAATAAAAAATTGGAATACAAACATTTTCATGTTTGAAATTGGAATACACAACTTTTTCAGATTTTACAATATTATTTAGGAAACCGAATGCAAATGACAACACATTTCACCCGACAAAAGGCTTAAAGAGCCATAGATATTTTTTATGATTGTTAAAGACGGAGAATTTAACAGAGAAAACAAAGCCATAAAGATATAGCCACGCAAAGTCCATGAAGTATGTTTTAGGTGTCTGGTATATTTTTTGTTCTTAAATTTATCACATACAGATGACTAGGCTCTCTTTTTGCTGTATATTCATTTCTGTACAGTTATTGTTGTTGTAGGTATTTCCATCTCAAAACTGGGCCAGAAGCAGATTTCAGGTTCAGGCATAAGCTGTTGGATTGGTTTCGGCAGCACCACCAGAACTTCCTGATGACAAACAGCTAGCGGAGGTTTTGCTCTCACCATCGCATGCATGTGGATTGTGATGCTTCAAAATGGAGAGCATGCAGCTAATGCTGGTTGGCCCACGAAGAAAGAACGTGAATTACTGGCATATCTGTTCTGATTCCTGTCAATGGCAAGGTCTCAGCACATCATTGGTAATTCAATTAGATGAGGAATGGCTTCTTTTGCTTCCATTCCGTGTTATTGCTCTACCAGCATTATATATTGCTGTTCATTTTCTCTTTTGTTTCCTGGGTTTGCTTTGTCCTAGCTGTGTTCTCATCGCATATCTCCTGTCCTGAGATATAATTAGTATAGCTTCTTCTCGTTTAAAATGGAAGAGAAGATATTATGTCATGTATCTATTAACTGCTTATGCTTCAAAAAAGGAAAATTCAAATAAGATACAGGTGGTCTGATTAACTTTGGAATGTTAGTTTGCTTTTCTGATAGATATAAAGGTTGGTGCCAATTTCTTTCCATCGATCGGTTGATTTGTTTTGTATTTGTATTTGTATTTGAAATGCCAAAAGTGAACGCGGGATAGCATTTGAGATGTACCTTTCTAAGATAAGCAGATTAAATTGTGCGTAGTTTCTAGACCTACTTTTGTAACGCATATGGTGTTCTTTAGAGACCAAGTTGAACACTGAAGTTATCTAAATAATGTATGTGTAGTTTCAGTAGGAAAAAGGCAGATTCAGATTCAAATTGGTGACCAACACCTCAATTAAGCTGGCACACTGACTATAACCCCACTAGCTTTTGGTGGTTGAAGGAACCTCGCCGGTGCGTTATTATGGCACATCGTAATCTTCAGTCTATTTTTTTGTCTTTCAGGAAATGACAGAGTTAATGGGCCATCTCTCTCTCTCTCTCTCTCTCTCTCTCTCTCTCTCTCTCTGCTGCTCCCTGTCCCTTTTACCCATTATTATATACTGTCTTCTAGTTTATGTTTACTATTCGGGTAATTATGTGATAAAACACACCTCGGGACCATCTTACTAAGAAGATGGGGTACAGAACAGATGAATTTTTATTGAGAGTCACACGGTGCATGTGTGGTAGTGATAAACTGTAATACACCCAAATCTCCAGCTGTAATTAGGCTGGTGGATCTACTGTGCATGTAGAAAGACAAACAACTTGTCCATCATCCAACTGGTATTCAACAAACAAATTCAATTGCATCTGCTTGTTTGTTCAACTAATTAATTGTTGATTTACATTCATGATGCAGTGGAACCAATTTATGCAATTGCTGCACAACAAGATTCACAGTTTACATGTACTTTCTCAAGCTGGTATGGTACATGCCATACATATCTCTGTTTTTTAATTTCTTTCCCTGGAAAATCTCGTCAGCTTATCATACACACTACTTTTCTTTACTATATATAGTTGTAGTGGTTATGAACATGAACATAAGCCATAACATAACCACGTGTTTTTTTTGTCGTACTAAATAATATTTTCATACAAAAAAGTGTCATTTTGGATTCCAAAACACAAACTGGTCCAAAAATATTCAGACAAGCAGAACATGTTAGATGCCACCTGCTGCAAGCTAGAAACCCAGCTTCGTAATAAAAGTTGCACTAAATTGGATGCCACCTAGTTAAGACGCTTGTCAGCAAGAAGAGATCTGAAATTTGACCCGCAAGCAAATTTATGGTATCTGTAACTATATATGAGGGGCATGATTGTGAAATTGTTTTTTTTTCCTCTTTCAATTTTGGAACAAAAGTATCAACTTTTGGGGAAAAACACACGATTTGTTTTTGACACTTAAAACACAGAAATTGAGAGAAAAGAATACACTTACTTCCTCTGCATGATTGAAGGTAGAGGGTTATGTTTGTTTTATGCTGATTCTATTGTATATACACCGGTCCAGTGACAAGGAATGGTGCGGTTCAGGTTATGTCTCAAAACAACAAAACATCCAATTTTTTATAGGAAATAACAGATGCCATTTACCAGATGATACCATGCCACACATGAAATCTTAAGACTTGTAATCTTTCCATGTTCTTAGGCGCAGACAGCAACATTAACTGAACTGACAGTCAAATGGCAATGTAGCAGTGCCGAATCCTTATCTGAATTAGTGGATATAAACTAATGACATGTGTTAAAACTTCATTTTTAAAAAAAATCATACAGAATTCGTTAATTGGCTTCTTCCAAAACTAATTCTGCCTACCATGGAATGGTGACCAGCAGCAGTTGGGTAATTTCCTTGTCAAGGGGAAAGAAGACATGTAAGTTTATATATAATATATATAGAATAGAAGAGGAACAGAGAAGAGCATTAGTGATGATGTCATCCTAGGATCATGTGGGTGCGTTGTGTATCCCTTTTTAGGTGAAGAGACATTAGTTTGACAGGCCATGAATCTAAATGTAAAATTTGATGTTAGGCCTGAAGCTGATAGATACGAAGAAGTGGTTTGGTTGGCATAGGAAAGTCAACGGTTCAGATTAGGTTAGATATATATTGTAAAAGATTAGAAGTCAGGTGTTGCCGACAGGCCAAGATGCATGGAAGGAGGTCAACAGTCGGTCACTACGTCTCCACTCCCACCCACTCTTGGGTTGGTTTGGGTTGGGTGGGAGTGGGACTCTCCAAATTAATACCCAAGATAACATATATCACTACGTCTCAAATGAAAAAGATAGAATCTTAAGTATGATTAGGGTAGATAGAAGAGAAAATGACAAACATGTCATTTGAATTAATTGTAGCAGCATATAGGTAGATTTGTTACAAAAGGAAAAATATATATATATATATATATTTAATTGGGTAAAATAGCAATAGATAAATGGAGAAACAAAGAGAATGCAGTTGTGAGGTGTGATGGTGTTAAACAACACCCTACACCCCCATAAATAAATGGAAGTACGTACATTATATATATATAAAACAGTGGGAGTGGCGAAAGAGGTGAGTGAGAAGAGAGAAATCAAATGTGGCGGCAGAAGAAGAAGGAGAAGAAGGAGGAGGAGCATTGCAGTGAGAATTATTAATTAAAGAAGAATGAAGGCGGAGGAGACACTCCAATCCCTCGTCTTCCAACTCACCCCCACGCGTACCAGGTCAGTTGATAATCCTCTAATTTCTTTTTTCTTCTTCTTCTTCTTCTTCTTCTTCTTCTTCTTCTTCCATCAAACCTATCTATACTTTGTGATCCCCAAATGTTTTCTTGTCTCTCTTGAATTTGCATTTTTTATATATAGAATTGATAGATCATCTTGTTGAATTTGCAGGTGTGATTTGGTTGTTACGGCAATTGCGAATGGGGAGACCGAGAAAATTGGTTCGGGACTTTTACAGCCTTATCTTACACACCTCAAGTCCGCCGAAGAGCAAGCCGCCAAGGGGGGCTACTCTATCATACTCAAACCACACCCACCCACTCTTCACTTCTCATGGTTCACCAAGGCCACTGTCCAAAGCTTCCTTCGATTCGTCAGCACCCCTGAGGTTTTAGAACGGGTGAGCTCCACCGAATTGGAGATTTTGCAAATTCAGCAGACAATTGCCATACAAACACATCACAAACTCTCCTCGCCCAATGCCAATGTACCTACCTACCTACCTACTAACTGCACATTAATGTCAATTAGTTAATTCCTCCCTCACTCATGCTTCTTTTCCTTTCTCATTTACCAGACAAATCGTCCATCAGGAGTACCTCCACACCAAGGTAATCTAATTCTACACCTGAAATTCAACTCAGGCAATATAATCATTCTTCGTATTTCTCTGGGAATTTGTGTACAACACTTGAACTACTGCCTTAAATAAACCCTACCTCAAGGCTGTAGGATGAAGAAAACAATGTCCTAAAGAAATTAAAATAAAAGACATTAGATGCAATTGTGGAAATAATTTACATCATATGCATTTCATTTGATCTGAGCTTTCATCTTTGTCCTGTGCTTTGGGCAGGAAGCAGGCCTGGTTTTGATAATGACGCTGAAAAGGCTATTGTTAAATACAAGGTAGTAAGTAGCTCAAGGCTCTAGTAGGATTCTCTTTTTATAATCACCTAGCAACTTATGGGCAT
Source organism: Triglochin maritima (assembly GCA_963682175.1). NCBI lineage: Eukaryota > Viridiplantae > Streptophyta > Magnoliopsida > Alismatales > Juncaginaceae > Triglochin > Triglochin maritima. The sequence continues at coordinate 61,137,676 of OY821772.1, read as the reverse complement.
TCATGTTTAATCTTCCCGTTTAGTCCCATCATCTTGGTATGTTGTTTACAATTTCATGTTTATATGTCAGCTTCTGCCTCTTTAGTCCAATTTCAAGCTACACTTTGCTTCAAAATATCAAAAATGTACAAATATCTGTTTCCTTTCTACAAAGTTTTCTTTTTAATACAAACAAAAAATATTTTTTGCTGATTGTGCTGTAATTTATTTATTTTCTGGCTGAATGGCAGCATGGGCTACACCAATCCGAAACAAATGAATTTTCAGAACAGGAAGAGAATCCAAAGTATGCTTTCTTCTAAATAAGACTTTGTCTGACGACCATTCTCTTTTAATTTGTATGTTTAATTTGCATAATCGTAGCGATCGTCATTATGTTATGGATGCAATGGTATACTTCTTTTTTTGGAAATTTATTCCGAACAATAAATAGAAAACATATATCTCACTCCTACTCATGGGGATAGTGTTTTTTTGATATGTTCTCTACTTTATCAAACACCTACTTGTTTGATGACATTCCGACAAGTTAGTCACCATTGAAGGTTTAAGGAATTTTGTCATTCTATATTTCCAGGGTTGAACTTTTAAGAGTACTCGAGACTCGAAGGACAGTGTTGCAAAAGGAACAAGCAATGGCTATTGCTCGAGCCATAGCTGCTGGTTTCGAGGTGGAAAAAGTGGATCATCTAATATCATTTGCTGAGTGCTTCAGGGCTTCTCGTTTAATGTGAATATACTTCCTGTTCTCAGTTCCATTTCATGTGTAATATATTCCATCATTTAAATAAAAAAATTGGTTCTTGGATTTTTTTCTTCTTCCTGGTTCTTCGCATAGGTTGGCTGGCATGAAATTTATGGAACTCTGGCGAAGAAAGCATAAAATGGGCGAATTGAATGAAGTTGAGGTTGCAAAAGCAGCGCCTGTGCCACACAGCCTTTCTTCCATGGATGTTTCAGGGGTTATGCTTCCCGGTGGTGCTACTAAGCAAAATGGGCACATGAGTAGTGGCAGCAATGGGAAAATTAACGATGCTGCTGCTGCAGAAATAGGTTCACAGCATTGGGCTAATGGGGGTAATTCATCTTTGCTCTGCTACATCTGCTTTTCCCTTATGTGCAATATTAAGCTAAATGTCTTATAGCATTTATTATGGTATGTGCGCTTCTCCGCTTTCTTACAAACACTATTAGTAACCATATGGTTGAGGTTGTTGATGGCTCGCTAGGTAATCATGGTGGTTGCCTTCCTTGTATGCACACAGATATATCAGTGGAATACCGATGTCCTTTGTATGCATATTCTTTTAATAAAGAATTTTGTTTTCTCCTCTCAGGACCAAGGATTTCAGATGAAGTGCAAGTTCCATTGGGCCTTAATGAGTTTGTTCCGGAACAACCCATTTTTTCTCTCGCTGGATGCCAATCCTATTCAATGGCAGGTGTAAACTACTATCAAAACCATCTTGGTGGCAGCTTATTTTATCAACAACCACCATGCTCACAAATGGAGGGTCCTAGATTTAATTCCGTGGATGATAATGGTAGCAACAAGAAGTTTGAGACATGTTATTCTGAAAGTTCAGTTGGTCGATCAAGTAATAAGCACAAGTCTGGTATGGTTGTCATTCGAAATTTAACCTACATTCCGTCGGAGAAACATGATGCGCTTGGAAGTGAAACAGATGATGCAAATTACATGCACTCTGAATCTCCAGAAAGGGGGCAGAAGAAATCAAGATTTTCGAAGAGTATAAAACAAGCAAGGCCTGCTGGTGCTTCAAAATCATATTACGAAGATACTAGTGGAAAGGATGCAGCTTCTTCTGAGAACTGGCAAGTTTTCCAGAGTTTCTTACTCAGGAGAGAAGATGACAGCAGCATTCTTGAGGCAAAGACAGTGGAATCTAATACAGCAAATGGTGACATGGGTAATGATCTTTGTTGTTCGAATGAAGGAAGGATCCAAAGAGAAAACAAGCTGAACACGAGAGTTGAGGAAATGGAAGGTGGAGGTGGTTATAGACGTGGAACCATCGATCATTCTGTGATATTTGACTGTGGAAATCAGACAAGCACTACAAGTCCCTCCAACTGTGTTGTTGAAAATGCACATGAAGTCGGACGTAGTTTTGATAAAAAGTACCAGCCCAACGTAAATGATGAATCCTTCATTGTTCCTTTGACATCTTATCCGCAAGGGCTAGCAGGAGTAGATAATTATCAGGCTGCCATTGACATAGCGTCAGAATTCCACCAAGCACTTCAGACCATAGGTGAAAATCCTGTTTCAGTCAAGTGCAGACCGGACGATTTAAGCTTAATGCCTCACCGTGACACAATAAGGGAATGTGTTGAGAATTATGATCCTGCAATTGAATGTGAGATGGGAATGCATCGTGATGGTGCAAAAAATGAGCCTCATAAAGAAGGGCAAAAGAACTCTGCACGCAAAGAAAAAAAGTCAAGATTGTTGCACAACAATTCAGAAAGACAAAATCCGGACGCTGTTAGAAGAGTAAAAACTTCGAGGGTGAACCCATTAGCTGAAGCACAAGTACGTGCTGAGAAGCTACGAGCTTATAAGGTTGATCTACAGAAAGTAAAAAAAGAAAAGGTCGTGTGCATTTTCCATACCCTACATACAGTCATAACTCATGAATATTGTTAATCAACCAAAGCAATGAATATGTTCTATGTGATAAATATTGTTAATCAAGTTTAACAATACTTGTTTTGCAATATTCCATCTTAATCTTTTTTCTTTTGTATTTTCTTCTTTTTGTCATCTTTTTCTTTGTTTGATGAGACTATAAAGTTATAAAATGACTTTAGCTTCAAGTCATTACATTGTCTGCTTTAAAGATATTGATGATACATCTAGTATGCCTGACCTCTATGTAATGATTCAACTTTCAGGAAGAGGAAGAAAGAAAACGATTGGAGGTTCTGAAAAGGGAGAGGCAAAAGAGAATTGCTGCTAGAGCAAGGTCATTTGATGTTCAATCACAAGCAACATCGTTACACAATCGATCACGAATGCCAATTAAGCTTTCTCCAAGCTCTTATACACCATCAAAGTTCACAGATTCCGACCCTGGATCTTCTTTTCCTTTTGGAAGATTGTCTATTAGACCTTCTATAGAATTGGTTAATTCACAGAAGACAAAACAAAATATTAGACAGGATGGGACTCATTCAGTTGTCAATGGCATCAGCAAATCAGCACCATCATCACTTGGTAGAAAGAAGGAAGATAATGGTGTCATGCTTGAGCAGAAAATGGTTGCCAGAAACCGACGACTGCTGGATCCTAAGACCACAGTAGCTCATCGAACTTCAATCAAATCTTCAACCACTGATCAGATCTCCAAGGTAGGAATTTCTGAATCTAAGGGTTACAAAAAAATTCATTCATCTGCAAAGTCAGAAAGTGGAGGTTCAGTTACAAAGGATGTGAAAGACGAGGTCCGAATAAAGAAAAAGTCTACAATTACGAAATCAGATAATTCTAAGCCTGTGTTGCTGCCTGAACATAGAACTGGCTCATCCATGGGTGCTTCCCATACAGAAAAATTCCGGTCCAAAGTAAATCAAGCAGTACAGAAATCAAATCATCTCAAATCATCTCTTGGTTCAGAAAATCCTGAACTGAAAGAAAATATTGAAAGCCCACCACAACATGGGGATGCAGATGACAATCTTATTTTGGAGAAAAATGTCCTGACACATGAACAGGAGTCATCATTTGTACCTGGAACCTGCAGGGAGGTAGAAAATGGAAACACACCATTTACCAGTGAGGAAGGAGAGAGCATAGCCTTGTTTCCATTGGATGGGGCTATACGAGCTCCCATTTCAACCTTTGTTGCAAGTGAACCAGGGAACTATGCCAATGAGAACTCACTTCATAGGCAACTGACTTATGAGGTATGTCACATACTAAACAAATCCAGAGGCAACTTTACTAATAGGTGCATAGTTAAATGTTGGTAAGCTTAGCTTTAAAAGTTTTGGATGTTGTAAGATCCTTCAAATATGACAGTGCTGCAATCTAGATGTTCCACAATGACTAGTTGATTTTCCTCTTGGATGTAATATCTAGACAAGCAACAGTTGGTCATCCAATCATGTAGTTAAACTTGTTATTCTTTTCCACAGCTTTCCTGAGTATAATTTATTTTTTTGGTGAATTTTCAGGTGGCAGTGGATTGTGCCAATGAAGAAATCCAGCAGCTCCCCAGTCCCATGCCGTACGGAGCGCCCATGGCTCGAGCATATTCCATGAAAGATCCAAGTTTCATCAGTATGAGCCACATTGAAGCAAAGTCAGAGAACATGAATGAAATTAATGAAACAGACTATATAGTAATCCCGAAACAAAAATCAAAATTTGCCAATCCATGTTCAGTAGATCAATTATCTGCTAAGCATGGTAACTCTCGACTTAGAGAATCCTCAAAAGGTTTCAGAAGGTTGCTAAGATTTGGAAGAAAAAGTCACCACTCAGCTTCCACTGTCTGCTATACCGAGTCAGGCAGCTCGTCTCTCGATGACCATGTAGTTCATATGTTTCAACCCAAGGAAGGTAAGGAGTTACCTTCCCCTGTGAATTACTAATGAACGTTGAGAATAATAAGGGAAAAAAACGATTACCTTAATGGTGATTTTGTTATTACTTAAAACGTGCGTGACATTCTATTCCTAACTGACAAGCAAATGTGCTCAATATAGCTCCAATTATCCACCATAGTCGCAATAGTGTTGTGTAATTATTCTTTTTTGATGTTCTCACACTTTTCTTGACGTATACTATTTTAAATTATATTCTGTTTTGTTTCAGTTCCCACACTGAAGAGTCTCCTATCTGAAGATAACAACCCTCATACCCCAAAAGGTGAGAAGCGTATCTTCACATTTCTATTTTACACAATATTGCTTAATTATGTCCTTGGATTATTTACTCATTTATTGTGAAATAGCAAACCACCGATTTACTTTTAGCATCAAGGTCAAACAACTGAATCTAACTAACAGATGTATGATTGCATACATCTGAACACCCACACCTTGCCTTGGCGAAAGTCTCTTTTGGGGTGTTGGGGCGATGATTATTTTGATGTGTTACCTGCTCATTCTTCATAGCATGTTTCTATTACTAGTTAATCATGTTTCTATTACTAGTAACTACAAAAAATTGCCTGGCTGATGGCTAAACTATTTGGATCTTTTTTTTGTAGCTTCTCGTTCCTTTTCGATCTTTTCGCCATTCCGCAGCAAATGCGTTGACAAAAAGAAGGTGGCTTAGAGAATTATATCTGAAGGCAACCGGAAAACTTTAATTTCTTCCGTTGAATATTTTTCCCTCCTTAGTGTTCTGTAAAGTGACGTCCAATGAGCTGGGTAATCTGTCCTGTAACTTTTGTTTTCTAGTATAAGAAATTCTTGTAAAAGCTGTATTTTTCTAAAAAATGTTCAATGATGTTCATAACAATAATTGTCCTTAATAAATATGGTGTTCTGGTGAATGCTATCCAATTGCTTCTAAAAATTATCATTCCGCACAAGGATATTTCATTGCAAATTCACAGCAGATGCGAATGCTTGGTGAACTACTTCTCTAACTTCCTACAGGAGAATGTTTTCAAAACATTTTGTTTTTTCGATTAAATCCAAACATGTATATATCGAGTTGGGATCCGATCCCTGACCCAAGCTAATCAAAGACTAACCCTAGTTGGTAAATACACGTGAATAGCCAGACGGCCATTCGTAATGGATATGATATATATTGGTCATATTCGTAATAGAAATTCAGAAAAACATCAGGAGTTATATGAAAGAAATCTCAAATAGTAATAATGAAAATAATGTAAAACCATGATAAAAGCAAGCGCCGGTTGAAAACCCCGCGAAGTTTCGTTGACCTGATCTTTGCCCTTCGCATGATCTCATCCCCCACCGATTCTCCTCTACACGCCTCTGCCGGAGACCGAAGATGAATCCTTTCGCCAAGAAACCCACGCCCAGAGGTCCTTCCTTCCTTCCTTCCTTCCTTCACTCACTACTACTTCATTAATCCGGTAACTGCGATTTCAGTTTCCAAAAAGATGATTTTTCCCCCCTCCTCTGTTCTGATGTCTATTGGATGCATATAGTTTCAATCAATCTTCAAGAATTCTAATTTGGAATCCTGTTAGTTTCATCTAGTTTGGAATTACAACATCTATTTCCCCGTTTTGTTTGATTGCAGAAGAACTTCGTACGACCAAACGAGATTTAGCAAACGCGGCCAGAGGTACATGCTCTGGTCTTCATCTTGGTTTTGATGCTTGTTTTGTGTTTTGATTCTCTTCTGCTAATAGGTTTTGTCTGGCAGTCCGAAATAGTATCCATGTTTTAGACAATTCGGTGTTCTTGTTTTGGGGCTATTGACTAATTCGGTCTTCCAAACATAGCATGTATAGTGGTTGCGGATGTACACCAAAATGAATTATTCATTTGTTTTGGTTTTCTGTGAGTAGAGCTTTTGGGGTTGGAGTGTTTTTAACATTGTTTTTTCATTGTATATATTAGGTATTGAGAGGGAGATCGGAACACTACAGTTGGAGGTACTCAGAATTTCACCCTTATTTTGTTCTACTCATTAACGTTTTTACTGAATTTTATTATCAGTGCATCTGACTGTACGTAGCCATTGTTTGGATTCCGAGTGTTCTTACCTCTTTAGGTATATTATGTATTTGTTGCTATGTTTTTTTTTTTTTTGAGTTCACGCAAATTACATTGGCAGGAGAAAAAACTTACAGCTGAAATAAAGAGGACCGCCAAGAGCGGAAACAATGTACGTGAATCACTATTAGGATCTCTAAATAACCCAGTTCACATTCCTTCATTTTAGACATAGGGTTTGATTATGTGTTTTGTTGCCTGAAGGCTGCTACAAAAATCTTAGCCCTTCAACTTGTAAGGTTGAGACAGAAAATTACCACTCTACAGAAGAGTCGTGCTCAGATGCGTGGTATAGCAACACATAATCAGGTGCAAGAGAAGTAACAACCTCCATATCTGTTATCCAGTTTTTCTCTTGTTTGTATGTCTATGTAGCATTTTCTTGAATTCTTAGGCTATGCTTGCCAATAGTTCTGTGGCTTCTGCTATGAAAGGTGCAACAAAGGCAACTGCAGCTGTAAATGAGGTCGGAACTTAACCATGACTTATTATAGCATTTCTTTTTCAACAAATAAATTCGTGTGATCCTTCCTTGAAATCAGAGAAGTATTTAAAATTCTGTAGTTACCTGATATCTTTTGCTTGCAGGTCATGGGACCAATTTCAAAGCAACAGAAACTCTTAATTGAGTTTCAGCAGCAGTCTGCACAACTAGACATGAAGGTGAAATTCTTCATCTTATCGATGGAAATACATCTCTATGCAACACTTATAAAAGAAGAATCAAACCATGAGGTTGTTATTTTTATCATTATTGTATTGATTTTTTTTTTCATTTTGGTGTGCAGAGTGAGATGATATCTGATTCACTCGATGACGCGTTAGACCACGACGATGCTGAAGAGGAAACTGATGAGTTGACAAACCAGGTCCATTTGATTGTATAAAATTTAAAATTTTCATTACATTATCATTGGGCAGTATATGTAAACAATCATTTCATAAATCACCTCTCGGAAATTATTCCTTTAGCATGGTATATTTCTTTCCTAGATCCATGATCGCAATTGGCATACCCTGTAAAACATATAGTTGATTTATAGTTAAGTTATACATGAGGTAATTAGATAAATACTGGACATGATATGATTGCAGAATTTACAAGATACAAAGATATTATTTGACTAGATTGCAGCATTCACAGCAAATGTGTGTTAACATGTATAAGGTTGGTGTGTCTACAAGTGCTCAAAACATCATTTTTCAAGTGTCGGTATCCAACTCAAAACCAATTGGTGATGAAGGACGTGTGACCTAGGATCTTATAAGTCGCAACAATAGCTGGAATTGTCAAATATGTCAACAACCAAAACAGTTCAACTACTTAAATAATACATTTCACAAGATATACCACCTTGTAAATTGGATTTCAGCTGTACTTACCCTGGTTAAAAGCACATTGCACTGGTATATATCCTGAAAATTGAAATTCATCGTATTGCAACGTTGGTATGAAATAATAATTTTCACATACAATTATTTTTTATACCTTTACAATTTAAATTTATTATTCAGTTGTTGTAAATTTTTGTATGTTTTTCAGGTTCTAGATGAAATCGGGATTGATGTTGCTTCACAGGTCAGTTATTTGTTTTTCTTATGCTGCATTAATGGTATCAATTTATTAGTTCAATATAAATATTAACCTCTGCCTCTGTCCCTTCATTTTTTTTGTTCTTTTCAGATGTCTTCTGCTCCCAAACACAAAGTTGCGGGTAAGAGTAGTGAGGACATCGAAAGGTATACACCATTGCATCTCTGTTTTTATCTCCTCTATAGTTGAGTTTCTTTCTTCTTTTAGCTTTACTACAGAAGTTTAGAATCCACAGAGATTTACAAGAGTCGTATCCTTCTTCTTTTCTTCTAAAATGTTGAGATACCTGTCTAACCATTTACAGCTGTTGTGATCCCTGTTGTTTGTCCATCTTCTACTGAAAGCTTAGTTTGATAAATAAGTTTGTAAATGGAAGCTAGTGTAGGTAATTGGTGAGGTGTTGTGCGTAGGTTGAGGATCCTTAATCAGATATTGGTAATGTATGTGCAGGCTGGAGTTAGATCTGGAGACAAGGTTGGCCGCTCTCAGGAACTAACATGCATATTCATCACGTGTCGATGCTCGATTCTGTAACATTTGCAAACGTATGGTATCAAATCGAAGGGGTTTCAGTTTCAGCATGCACCGCAACTTATTGTAATTTATCGTATAGAACAACAGTACAGATAAATTACAATACAGTATATGTTTGTTGTTATGGTTTGTGGAACAAATAATAACAGTATATGTGTATTTATGATGACGTTAATGTGATGTGGAGTTTGGGTGACGTCAACGACCTTTGTTATCTTATTTCTGTGAATTCTTTGACATCCAATTAAATTAAGAGTAGTGGTATATTTTCTGAAATGAAAAAAATATAAAAGAAGAGGAAAGTTGCGTGGACATACAGTTTGGAGTTTGGACCGTGGATGGATGGAAGTTGGAGTTCCACGTCGTCGGTGAGACCTCTTGGAAATTTTTTAGATCTTCAAATTGTTTGATCTGGAAATTTTTTAATCAAAATTTACTTGGTCAAAATTACTTGCATAAGGCTCGGGCAAAATTACTTGCATAAAACTCGTTCTAATCCAACCTGTTTCCACAATAATACAAATTTATAACCCCACGTTACTTATCAAAAATTGGTTCGAAATTTTTGACGAGGGTTACGTTACTTATCAAAAAATTATAACTCCACATTACTAACAAAAATTGGATTATATTTTCTCAAGTAAATTTTGATTAAAAATTTCCAGATCAAAACCCCCGACCGACCCGTTACGAACTAACATGTATTACATGAAAACGACATCTCGAAACTAAGAAAAAATTTGCCCAAGTGAAAACGGCATCAATGATACCGTTTTCATTAAGGATAAAAACGACATCTACAGTGTCGTTTTTACTTAATGAAAACGGCATCACATGTGTCGTTTTCAATGTGCATACTTTGCCAATTAAGTTTCTCACGTGCATATTTTTTCATTTTTTTATTTTTAACTTATTATTTTGAAATTTTCTATATATATATATATATATATATATAGGGTGGTATTAGAATGAGACCAGGTCTCAATTTAATATAATGAGACCCCAAACATACACCATCAAGATCTAATCTAACGGTGAAAAAGAAAAAGGGTAGTTTCGTAATCAACATCGTCTTCCTTTTACCTCCTCTCCCATACGCACCCACCACATCCATTTTCCTCCCTCCAATCGTATACAATCTCCTCCTCCGTCTCGCCTACTCCTACGAAGCCATCCGCGTCTACTCCCGCTGCCTACTCTCTCCTCACACTCCCACCCTCTCGTCTTCTGCTCCTCGCATGTTCTTTTGCGGAGGACTCACGGCTCGATCGCATCTTACGTTCTGTTTCTTCTGATAAGTACGCATTTTCTTCGTTTAAAAGCTTAGATCAAACATCTAGTTATGCATTCTTGATCTAACATCTGGACCAAAGAAGCTGTGGTGTTTTTTCAAAAAAAAAATAATTATTTCTTTGGATGTGATTTCTTGTTCTTACATTTTGGCTAGCATGTTTGGTAGTTTTGTGGAGGATTCGTATGACATTTTTAATTTTTAATCTAAATGCAATAACAGGAATACAATAGATATTTTACCAAGTAGGCATTTTCTTCGTTTAAAAGCTTAGATCAAACATCTAGTTCTGCATTCTTGATCTAACATCTGGACCAAAGAAGTTGTGGTGTTTTTTGAAAAAAAAAATAATTTTTTCTTTGGATGTGATTTCTTGTTCTTACATTTTGGCTAGCATGTTTGGTAAATTTGTGGAGGATTCGTACGTCATTTTTAATTTTTAATCTAAATGCAATAACAGGAATACAATAGATTAATACACAAACGTAACTATTACAATACATAACTACACTAGTTAAATAGACAGTTGTCCTAGTACAATACATAACTATACTATTTCAATACCTAACTACATTATTTAAATACCTGACTATTATTATTTCCATAGGTTAAAATGAACTCAACGAGTAAAAAATATTGTTGTTCAAAAAATATTTCCTATTACAACTATTTTAAGTATTCTTTTTCAGATATTTTATAATCTGGTTTAGTTGTTTAATATAGTTATGTTGTGACTGTTATTATTTATATAGGCGGAAACAACATCAATGGAAAACCATTTCTTTGTTCAAACAAATGGTTTAATACACAAACGTAACTATTACAATACATAACTACACTAGTTCAATAGACAGTTGTCCTAGTATAATACCTAACTACATAATTTAAATACCTTACTATTATATTTCCATAGGTTTAAATGAACTCAACGAGAAAACATATTGTTGTTCAAAAAAACATTTCCTATTACACCTATTCTAAGTATTATTTTTCAGATATTTTATAATATGATTTAGTTGTTTAATATAGTAATGTTGTGACTGTTATTGTTTATATAGGTGGAAACAACATCAATGGAAAACCATTTGTTTGTTCAACCAACATCTCAAGTGACACCTATTGTAAGTATTATTCTAGTTACCTTTTATTTAAAGTAATATACTGTCATAATTGTTCAACATATTGGTTTACTTCTTTAATTTACTAAAACTATCATTTAGTAGAATAAGTTAGAAATGATTTTGTTGCTTGACAGATTCTCAGGAAGGAGTTGTTGAACTTGTGTAATAAAATGATATCATTGTGTATTGAAATGATATGTTGGTGTATTAAAGGTGTACTATTGTGTATTAAAACTATATGTTGGTGTATTAAACGTATACTATTGAATATTTATTTAAGAAAGTTATGCAAATTTGTAGAGTGTGCATGTCATTTCAAACTCCAACATCTCTCTAACCTCTCTCTCTATCTTTCCTATAGCAAAACACATGCAACACATCTCCCTATTTCTCTCTCTTTCATATAGAAAAACATACAATGCATTTCTACTACAATTTTTTCTTGTTTGATAAACTATTGTTAATTAGTATAAACTACTTTTGCATACTAATTGTTTTGTCTACTCCAGGTAATAAACAATGATAGTTCTCAATGCTTCATTCCCAATGTTCATTCCACAATCAAACCAGAAATTGGAAAAGAATTTCAGACATTGGAAAATGCATATATTTTCTACAAAATATATGCTGGTGAGAGTGGATTTAATATCAGGAAATCAACTTCAAGTCTTTCAGTAAATTTACATTGGTAAATTATTTTGTAATACAAAATAATGCTTAAGTGGGGATGTCCACAAGTTCTCTAAGTTGATTTCAATTAATGGTTTATATGTCTGATCACAAAAATATACAAAATCAAACTTATGTTGTGTATTGAACGTATCTCTTTTAGAATCATATGTTGCTCACTTCTTCTCCGACGACAACTAACTGTATTTGTGTATTAAACGGGTTCTGTTGTGTATTGAACGCATATTGATGTCTATTCACTGGAATTTTTATTTATGAAAGTGATGCGATTGTGTAGTTTAATGATGTAATTGTATATTAAACTTTTATAGTTGTGTATATTAAACTTATAATGCAATTGTGTATTTTAATAATGATTTTTCTAAAATTTTCTCTAACCAAAATATTCAATAGACAAGTTAAACCATATTAAACAACATTATATTCAACTTATAATGCAATTGTGTATTTTAATAATAATTTTTACGAGTTAAAGAATTCTTGAACTTGTGTAATAAAATGATACGGTTGTGTATTGAAATGATAAGTTATGTATTAAACTTATAATATTGTGTATTGAATGCATATATATATTATATGCTTCACTCAAAGCATATGATATACTAAAGGAACTATGAACAAACCAAATATTTGGTCTTATTTCCTGGAAATAAAAGTTACTAACACAAACTTCTCGACATCAAAACTACCAAAAATAGGTATCGTAACCTGTTGGATTAGCATGTCAAATGTGTTAAGTGAGTACATAGTTGTACATAGTTGTAACTCCTACTATATACAAAATGTAGCCATATTTGTTGCAAGTATATAACAACAACAAAAAGGATGATATCTACTAAAATCCTACTTAACTCAGATATCATCACTACTTTCTGGTCACTACTTCCACAACTTCCACAAATTAAGTCAAATATATATCATCAATACTTCCAAAACCACCATGACAATCCTAACAAGGAACTCCAGTAGACACCATTACTACTTTCACAGAAGGCAAAACTCCCGACAACAAAGGCAGAAACTCCAGATGTCCAAAGAAGGCAGAAACTCCAGATGTCCAAACAAAGCAGAAACTCTAGAACACTGTCAAGAATAATCAACCTGTAATATGAGTCTCAGTTCAAACTTTTGGGACGCATGGATCTCCTTGTTGACGATCTGATAAAATATCATTTTAAATTAGGCACCAAACAATATTAGTTTATTCTTGGAAGTGAATAATTTAATTTTGGAAGTGAAGACCTACTGAATATTACTTTATAATAATACAACATTAAATAACAACTACTAAGGATCTAGACATGTAATCTAATATCATACACAATAGGTTAACTTATGACTTGTAGACAATCACATTGGACTGCTCAAAAATTTAAAAAAGAAGTTCAAAAACTGGGATGCAGATGTACATATTTAATAGGTTGAGATGCAGCATTCAAAAGTCCAGAAAGCAAAAATACAGAATATTTAATGCAAATGTAGAAATCTTTGGGATTTACACTTCATGTTCGGTGGAATACATAACTATACAAGTTCAATACACAACCACATTACTATAATACATAACTACAAGAGTTCAATACTAACCATTAAGCAGACAGTGCATCTATTGATATATGTTGAGACATTGTTCTTTAATCCCTTTCTCTTTTCTTTAATCTCTTCAGAAATCTTCAAAAATGAAATTGGCTCGATTTGCACTACAAAGAGGATAAGATAACCTTATCATTTAAAACCCCGATTAGGATGAAAAGACATTAAAATCAAATAAGTGTGAGATGTAATAATCCTCGAATGATAGTTGTGGTTTCATGGAAAATGGTCACTCCAAATAGGTTCATCCTGCATAACAGGGACTCGAAGCAAAAATCATATCACAGTACCTTGAATGTTATGAACCATCATCAGATTAATACATTCCAAACAAAATAAAACCAAATCATGAAAACAATTTTCCAAATATTACATCTCAAAGAAAATTATTTCATTAAATTAGTGGCTCAGACTTGAAACCAGCTTCTTCGATCATGAATTATCTGAAGCAGAACTGACATTTATATATTGATGTATCAACTAAATATTTCATATGATATCTTCTTTACTTAGAAATTTATTATATATGTAGATTTGTATGATTTGATAATGACAGATTGCTTGATAGATTTTTAAAAATATTTTTGTTACTTGACAGATTTTGTGAATGAGTTTTTATGAAGGAGTTGTTGAACTTATGTAATAAAATGATACCGGTGTGTATTGTAATGATGTATTGGTGTATTAAACATATACTATTGTGTATTGAACGCATATATGTGTATTCACTGCAAGTTTTATTTAAGAAAGTTGTGCAGTTTTGTAGAGTGCTCCATGTCATTTCTATTTCCAATATCTCTCTTTCCTATACAAAAATATGTCGTACTATAGTAATTTAGTCGTATGTACAAAATATACAAAATCAAACATTTCCCCTCTTCCCATCATGTCCTCCTTCTTCCTCCCCTCCTTCGGTCCTTCCCAGTCGCACCCAACCATGCGTGACGCCTCCAGCAACCTTCCAAAAGATGTCGGAGTTGGCACGTCTCCTTCCGATCTCCAGTCTCGTTGTCTTTTTTCCAAATCTAAATTTAATTTTCGTAATATTCTTTTTCCCACTTACAGATTATTATTCTTTCTCGCATTCCCTCCAATATGGACTCCAAATTCCATTGGGTTCTTCTTTAACCTCGGGTCTTTTATTACACGAAATGTCATTGCAAAAGTCTTTTTTATCCCCAAGAATATTAACAATTCCACGGCACGTTCCAAAAAAGGCAAAAAACTAACCTCCTCCTCATCCAACATCCAAACACCCACTCCGCAAAAACCAAACCCCCTCATGCAACACTGATTTTCCAGGAAAATTTGGATTCTCAATAATGCAATGCCTTTAAATGCAACACCCAAGTGAATAACAAAAACGAATAATAGAACGTTAATTACCAAATCGTTTTTTAGTTCCATATAATACTTAAATTAACTTGACATGAAACACTCGACCCCAATTTCAATCCAGGCTGACGTGCGCAAATAAGATTCCTTTAGCAGACTTGTCTTCTACTTGAATCGAGATGTGGATAAGATTTTCATGTGAACACACCATCATGACATACCAAGCATTATTGCTAGCAATTGACTACAGATCACACAAAGAACTATAACATTTTAACACGCTAGTAAAGTTTGCTAATCAATAAACCTGTCAAACCAGAACTAAGATGTATTGCAATATGTATGAAAACATTGTTCCAAGACAATCATAAAAGATTTATTTGATCAGATTCAAAATTATTTATCAGGGTTGGAGATTCACAAAGACAACTAGATTATACATTCCCATGTACTCATCTTTACACAAGGATGAGAAGAAAAGCACGAAAAATGGAACCAGCACAGAAACCGCAATTTCATTGTCGATAAAATGTAACATTTAGTCTTGTAAGTAGCAAAACTGGTGACCACAGCAGCAGCAAGAAGAAGAGATCAGCATTAAAGTAGCGCTGCTCGAGCAAGAGCATACTAGATAATTGAGTATCCGGTTGTTCAGCAAATTTCCACCCTTGGGATAAGGATCCAGTCATCATCGACACTAATAGGCTTTTCAAGGTCAGGTCTTTGATCCAACGCCTTTATTGTTGAACTTTCGGGAAATGCATCAGGATAGGTTTCTGAAAGTTCGGCCTTCATGCTCCTGTTAATCATCGTACTGGAAGTATATTATATCAGTTGCATGTGTGACGATAAAAAGATGCAACAGGAAACCAATTCCTGAGAAAGGTCTTTCAATCTTGTTCTTTATCATTGATGTAGTTGGAAATATCTGATTACAAATACTGCCTCGGAGAAAGAACTAAATATTGATTCTGAGAAACAAGTCTTGTGGAACAGTAGAACCATCATCACCGAACAGAATGTTGTGTCCAATTCTACGAGCAAATATAAGATTGCCTATAAAAGTTCATTAAATGTATAGTGCCATGAACACTAAAGTATCAAACTTCATGCTAAACCATAAATCACCATTAGTAGATATCATCTGTGAGAACATTTGACTGAAATCACTCTTAAGTGTTGCAGGCATTGTCAGATAATGTGATTTTCCAAAATAAAGTTGTATCTGAAACTTGCTTGGTAGTTGAGCCAAGTAATCAGTAAAAAACATCATGCTAACTATATCTAGAGCACCAAATATATGAAAATCCCTGAATTGGAAGGAAGCAAACTGTTATTCAGCATTGGCTGACCTGAGCTTCAAAAATATGTAATCTAAATCTGACTTCATGGACTTCAAAAGTTTTGTATTTTTTGAGAAATCACCGGACACTTCCGCAAAGCATCGCTCTGAGTACTCGTTGGAATGCGACAAAACAGCATTGCTATCTTGTAGCCTTCCCAAGCTGAGACAAAAAATGACCAGAAAGGTAATCAACCATATGTATCAAGTACAAAATTGCTATCCTGTACCAGAAATTAATGAAAGTGTTTTTTGGATCAATAATCCATGGAAGTGTTAATAATTGTCAGGTGCCAATATCTTCTAACTAGACCTAACCCACAAACTGGTCTACTAAATAGAAGATGCCAAGACATCTTGATACTTGGTCTTGCAGTCCATAAGATTAAAGGATACGTGTAGAAATCCAATTTCACAGAACATTTGCCATTTCCATACATTTAGGCATTGAGATCAGTAATAGAATAGAAGATTTTCATCATATGCCCTAGAAAGGCTTCCTGCCCATCTGCCCCATCAACAACCAAAAAAATTCAATGGACCATGTAAAGGTCTTCCCAGCTCTACACTCTCATCACAAGCTTACAATCATGGGTAGACAGGGTGCGCATGCAGTTTATGGGTATGTCAGGCACATATATGTAGTAACCTAGAAACATAACCAACAAATAAATTCTAGATCCTGCAATCCCAGTTCAATTGTCCAGAAACCAAAGAAGAATGGCATATAGTGATAGAACTTTCTCCTTACATGAGATGTTGCAGTTGCTGCAGGGATTGGATTTCCTTGTCATCAATTAGGGATTTAAGCTGACTAGAAACCTAATTAATTATACTTAATTCTTCTCTTGCCAAGAATTGTTTACTGAATTTAATTTCAATATATAGAGTTGAAAGAACCACTACAATATCTGAAGAGGACTGGAAAGAAGAGTGTTAAAGTTGGAAAGAGGATGGCATGACCACTCCAAACCATAACATCTTACTTCAAATACTTTGGTTCTCTCAGTACTACACCACATTACTCCCCATATCCCTCGATGTCATCACGAACTCCACTATGGAGAACAGCAACAAGGCTCCCAAAATCCCTACCAGGAACACCCCACGAATCCTCATGAACGAGCTGCCAAACAACCAACCCCAACGCCATCGTCCCAATCCCCAATAACATCACCGACGCCCCGCTCTGTCCCCCGAACCGGTAATACCAGGCCAACCTCCCCACGCCGTGGCACACCAGCATCGTCCTGAACCAGCACCCGACGAGGTTCATCACCCCGAAGAAGGACATGAGCCCGGTGGCGCCGATGAGGAAGAGGACGGCGGCAGTAGAGAGGTCGGCGGCCATGATCTAAGGAATGTTGAGGTGTGTCGCACTCGGTGATGGCGATGGTAGCGAGGGAGTGGACTTCATCGGCTGGACCGGCAACGAAGACGGATGGTAGGAGAAAAAGACGAAATATGAAGAATATTGTGGTGTGTTTCGGTGATTACCATATTACCCTTTGATTGTGTAAATTGTATGTTGGATAAATCAACCATTGGATCTAGATCTAAGGGAGGAAAAGATGGGATCTCATTTTATTATAATGAGACCTGGTCTCATTGTAATATTTCTGTATATATATATATATATATATATATATATATATAACTCCTGAGGCGCGCACGTGGAGCAACCACAGCCTCCAACGTCAACAAATAACCGAAAGCCACGTCGACGACACCCAACAACCAAACACGGACAGGAAAGGTATTATATAAAGATATAGAGGTTAGCGAGAAGGTAGCAGGAATTAATCCAAAAAGAAACAAGAAAAGAGATGTCGTCGTCTCCGAGAGCAGGAACAGGAACAGGGACGGGAGGGATAGAGGTGTCTGGCATGCATTTCGGGTACGAAGAAGTGGAGCAACCTCCGTTGTTCCTCAACTTCAGTCTCGACATCCCTCCCGCCTGCCGTTGCCTTCTCGTCGGCGCCAACGGATCCGGTGAGTTGGTTGGTTAAGGTGGATTGGATTTTGAATTATAATAAATAAATGAATGATTGCAGGGAAGACTACACTTTTAAAAATATTGGCTGGGAAGCACATGGTGGGTGGGCGAGAGGTGGTGAGGGTCCTCAACGCCTCCGCCTTCCACGACACCCTACTCGTCTGCAGTGGGGATCTCGTCTACCTTGGTGGCTCCTGGACTAAGACCATCTCCGCTGCTGTGGGGATCTTCTTCTTCTTCTTCTTCTTTTTTATGCATACATAACTTTACTAAACTAATCAACCAACAAACAAACAAACAAACAACTAATGTGCAGGGTGATGTGCCACTCCAAGGTGATTTCTCTGCCCAACACATGATTTTTGGAGGTATGTTAATGTTTTCCCTATACAATAATACCAAACAAATTAATGCCCCCAATCCCAATGTCCTTCTTTTTGCGATCCATCCTTACAGTTGAAGGAGTTGATCCTCAAAGAAGAGAAAGACTCATTGATTTGCTCGATATCGATCTGCAGTGGCGTATGCATAAAGTTTCTGACGGTCAGAGGCGTCGTGTGCAGATCTGCATGGGCCTTCTTCATCCATACAAGGTCACCTCTATTTCTTTACATTACCTCATCTTCATCTCAAACACACAGATGATGCATTCTGACAAGAATAAAATACAAATACAGGCTCTGCTTCTTGATGAGATCACAGTTGATCTGGATGTGGTCACCAGGATGGATTTACTGGATTTTTTCAAGGAAGAATGCCACCAGGTAAACATAAACATCCTCCTACCCACTTCAACACCCAAAATGTATTCATTCCCCCCCATTGATTGATTGATTTAACAAATTAAAATGCTACAGAGAGGTGCGACAATTGTTTATGCGACCCACATCTTCGACGGATTAGAGACGTGGGCGACTCATCTAGCCTACATACAAGAGGGTCAGCTCAAGAGATGTGAACAACTCTCTCAACTTCCTGAGCTGAAAACCTCCAACAATTTGCTTTCGGTTGTCGAGTCATGGCTCAGTCGGGAAGTGAAGCTTCCAAAGAAAGCAACTTCCAATGGAAACCCAAAATCTAATACGGTCTCCCCCTTCGGCGGCTCTCCTTTCAGGTCGTCTAGACACATGGCATACTATCGTTGAAAGATTTGAGCGCCTTCCTCTCAACTTTTTATTACACACAGCCGATCATTATCTGTACTGTACTCATGGCATACTTCTAGTTTGGATATGGGAAGTGCTCCAGCAAGATTTTGTTTCTGGAAGGAAGCTGGAGTAATAATTTGCAATAGTTTGTTTCTCATTTCACATTACTTTGTCTTACATTATGGAAACATGCTTTGTAAGACAAAGCCATTATACTACTACTTGTTAAATAACCTAGATTATATGTTGTTCTATTTGCCATCCAGCGGTTCTTCTTGATGCAATATGAGTCATGGTACGTGCTGTCTTGAGCTCAATGGGGGTGAGGTGCTCCTTTAACCGAAGCACCCTGATTTTCACAATAATTCTTATTATTCGTCCAATCATTATATGTTATGTTGATACTAGTTGGATATACTTTGATTAGCAGAGCATCAAGGTTGGGCAGTCTGGATAATAGATCGCACGTTATTTGATGATGCATGCTCTGTCCAGATTTTGAGAGCTTAAATCAGCGTAGTGCAACTTATATCTGTACAATAAGTCACCAAGTAGAGAAGCAACAATTGTGACTTTTGAGAATACCATCTACATAACGACAATGAACATGGTTTCAGAGATATGTTTGAAAGTACAATTGGAGGGAGGGTCAGTTGAATGTCTTAAATCTTCCAAACCCACATTTTTTCCTCTTCTGGATTGATACCAGGTCCATATCTCATGGCAGACCAGAGACAGTGAACAACAAACAACACTCCAAATTATGTCATTCAAAAAATCACTTGAATTCCAAGAGGAGCCAACAAACTCATAAATACCAGTTCCGCAGATTAAGAATTTTAACACAACATGATAGTTCTTGTTCTGAAGCAAACAAAATGCATCAGCTAGATAAACATATACGGTAAACTATTTTTCCTGTCTTCAAATTGTGCCAGCGACAAGCAAGCAAGCAAGAGAGATCGGCCACAGAAGTTACTAGACAGCTTGCTGCGGTGATTCCTCTACTTGCTCCGTCAGAGAATGACATCTTCAATACTCAAAATGCTGCCCATCCTGATGCAGTACCCTTTGTTGGACCGGAACCAGAAGTTGGAAGATTTCTCTGCAAATTAGTTGATATTTCAGCAAAGAAACATGCATACTCACTGTGAACCACATCTCTGATTGGTCGGGTAAGTAAGGTTGCATATAATTCGATCCCACCCAGGCCAGGAGCCTCTTTCGAGGTGTTGGCGGTAATGTTAAGATACTAACTACATGCACAAAATACCGCTAATCATATGGAAAGTGCTTGAAAAACTAAAAATGATTTGCCTTTACAAGTATCTTCATCATTAACAAAGCATTATGGTAGTGTTGGAAGAAGGGAACTAATAACTGGATAGATAAGTTTGATGACAAAACATCATACTCTTGTTAATAACAGTGAATAGAAATAAGAACAACTGTGATAACAAAACATTAACGTTCGTAGAGAATACAAAAGTTGTGTTTAACCGATGAGATCATTCATATATAGAAGTTCTCGAGTCTGCAAAAGATTAAATTATGTATCTCAGGGATGCAAGAAGAAGATAAGCGAGAACATACCTGGATTGAGGAAAGATGTGCTGAATCTGATAAAGGAGTGGAATGGTGAGAATCTTTGGGTCCAGCATGAGCAGCAGAAACCATCCTAGCAGCTGCAGGGTCATTTGGTGGGGGTGGAAGAGCTGCTGCAGACCTTATTTTCCCAGAAGAAGAAGAAGAAGCAGCAGCAGCGGGTGGCGGTGCAAGAAGCGATGTGTTGTTGTTGGGCTTTCCAGCTGATGAAAGGCCAAGGCCAGCAGAAGAAAGCATACCAGCAGCACCAGTTGATGGTTTGTTTTTTACATTTATCCGGATGGTTTCTCCTTCCTATTAGAAGAGAGGAAGGAGATTACAATTGCAATTGGTCAATTACATGTTTCAGTTGATGAGATCAATTTAATCAGATCATTCAGATGAATTACACTACCTTCAACCTGTGATTGACGGCGGGATGGATGTCGATGTGGTTGTGATTCTGATCGGAATCGTGTCCGAGGTTGTTATTATTATTATTGTTGTTGTTGTTGTTGTTGTTGAGGTACTTGTCGTGATCGGAGAGGGCGACGTTGAAGTCGAAGGCGTCGTTCCTCTCGGCGAAGCCCAGGCCGATGAAGGCGTGCTTGCCTCGGCCGTCCTCGATCTTGAGGACGAAGTAGCGGGAAGAATCCAGCACAGTCTCGACGGATGCGTCTCTCTGGCCGGGGTGGACGAAGCAGGCGGCGAAGAGGTCCCCCGAGTTGGGATCCTCGAGGCGGATCTCGCAACACCGATCCCTGGATGACACCACCCGGAGTCGTCCCGACCAGATCTTGTCGGACTGGAGCCACTCGCCGCACTTGTAGCCACCGCTGGTATTGCGGGGAGGGATCTTGTAAACCGACACCTCCCGCACCACCAGAAGCGTCTGCTCCAACTGCTCGTCTTCCTCCTCTTCTTCTCCTACTCCTACTCCTACTCCTACTCCTACTCCTACTACTACTTTAGAAATAGAAGAAGATGACATTGATTTGAATGGGGGGATCAGATCGGAAGCCCTCGCTCGTTCTGCCTTTGTTGTAAAAATTCAATTTTTTTTCCTTCCAATTTCTGAACCTCTTCTCTTCAACAATAGAACAATAAGAATAGAGGAGAAGATAAAAGAGGCATCATCTTTTATTTTATCTTATTTTGCATTTACACCCTCCTTTTACTTTTACTTTTCATTTACACCCCTCCAAGAAAAACAGGTATTTGTTTTGTGTTTTCGATATATATGCACTCTTATCAGAAGAAGGGTTGTTGAATTCTTTTTGATGTTGCAATTGCAAGCTGCTACAATTTTCATATCCTCGAGTTTGTTACCCAAGTATATATATATATATATATATATATATATATATATATATATATACAGAAATTTTAGAACGAGCCCTAGGCTTAATTAGGCTTAAGTGAGCCCCTTGATCATCCACCATCCAAAACCAATCTAACGATTCTTAAAGTCCTGTTTATTTTTTTACGGCAGAAGGGTAGTATTGGTTTTTCGTACATACTATTTTTAGGGTTTTTTTGAAACTAAGATTTTCAGCCCCACCGAAATCGAAACCGTCACCATCCTCTTTCCGAGATTTTCTTCCTCCTATTCTACACAAACCCTTTCCGAAACCCTTTTCCCAAACCCTTTCCACCGAAACCATCATCCCCGAATCCTCCACCGAATTCTCACCATCTTCTCCTTCGAGCCTTTCTATTCTCTACACCACACAAATTTTGTCCGAAACCGTTCCATTTCCTAATCCTTTTCCACCGAAACCATTATTTTCCGAATCCCATCTTTTCTCTCCCTATTTTACACAAATATCTCACGCATCAATACCTCTCATTCTTCCCAACCGAAAGCCTCTGTTAAACCGAAATGGAACAAAAGAGAGATGGAACGGTTAAATCCACAGGTATTAATTTTTTATTCCATTGGACACACGAGTGTTTGATCTTGTTTGGTATTTTGTCGTTTATTTTGTGTTTTCATGCTGAATAATCTTCTTCCTATTTTCCTGTTTCAAAATTCTGTTAATATATTATCGTTAATACCTATGTTTCTTATAAAAACAGAGGTTTGCTGATTTCTTAATCTCAACATGTTTGAATTCGTTTGAATATGGTTTTTACATAGTTTTTAAATTGTTATTGGTAGTTTAATTTTTCTCTTTTAAACATTGGTAGTTATTATTATTCAATTTCGAAGCTTTGTTATGGTTATATAATTGGATTTTCTGGTTCATGTTATAAAATGTGTCTAACAGATTTTAATGTTCTAGTAAAAAACTATTTAATGCTAGTTTCAAAAATTATTATGTCTCACTGAAATTTTCACACATCTTGGTGTATTAGGCAATCTGGCGAGTACAGTAAATTTGCAATGCAAAGATTATGGTGAAAGTTCAAATCTACAAACATCTAAATCTGCAGGTGCTTTAATGAGTCTTTAATTTTCTAGTATGTTTGTGGTTATAATTCTGATTTCTTAATATTTTGCTACAGTTAACTATTGCGTCAACCACAGATGTTATGTGAAGTTTTTTGTTGAGTTTGTGGAGAAATATAAACCTAATGAAGCTCACTTAAAAAGGCTGTCAATGACCCCTTTTGGAAAACTTCTTCATATTCCAAATTTGAATGTTAATCGATGGTTGCTTGAAGATTTAATCAGTAGGCATGTTGACTCCAACAGATTTTGTGTGGGTGGTGTAAACTTAGATTTTTCTGTGGAAGATGTTGCAGCTATTTTAGGTTTACCTGCTTCGGGCATAAAGGTGAAGATAAGAGGAAGTGGGAAAACCTCTTATTTAGAGTCAAAATACAGTAAAGAAAAAAACTTCACCTTCAATACCACAAAAATTCAACAACTTATGATTGAGTTACATTGCAAGGATGATGCTGATTCTGTTGATGATTTTGTCAAACTATTAATTTTGTTGATGTGTTCTACCTTTTTATTGCCTGAGTCTGGGTCTAATGTTCCACGAGCTGCACTATCCAATTTTGACAAATTAGAGAACCTGAAATTTTACAATTGGTCCGAGGCTATTCACAACCTAACAATGGAAAATGTACCTCTCATACGTGATCAAATTATTAGCAAGAAGGCTGGGAAGAGGAAATCTGTTAGCACTTATGCTCTTGGATCAAGCATATGTTTAATGGTAATTACCTTAACTTTTATTTTTACTTTAATTTGGTATAATTTATTTTCATATTACTGCTGGTTAGTTTTTTCCTTTTCATCAAACAATAGTACAACTGTTGATGTCTTTGAATGTTCTTACATTACCTAAATTTAACATTATCTATATTTTGGCAAAATTGCTACATGCATCTATTAAAAATTAATTAATATTCGTGAGTTAAGGCAAAGATATTTATTTTCCTGTTATTGATATAATATTACAGCTTTGTATTATATTAAACTTATGACGTTATGGTTTGTAGTTTCAATAATGGTTATATTTTTTATTCCTTGCTAGATGCACTATTATATATTTTAGATTTAACTTTCATTTCGGTTATCTATATTTCAGGTATGGTTGTATGAGCACATCAATTTGTTTAAACCAGTTTTTCCGGAATTGAAGCCAAGGATTAGGAAGTGGGCTTCTCCTGTTGAACCAAAGCTAAAAGACCTTACTAGTGTGGTTGACGATATGGTGTGTTGCATTAAACTCATACTAATTGTGCAATATTGGTTAAATTATAATACGTTTTTGCTTACCAGGATAGTCATCAGCATTTGAATGGCAATTATCATTTGTAATTTTCAAACTTTACTTTTGGGATATACAAATATTGAGTAAACAAAGTTATGCTACCTGCAGATTTTGTATAACATCTTAGTTGATGAAAGTGATTTTTTCAAGCTTCTTCCAAATGAGCAAAATTTGCCTCTGGTTAATGTTGCAACCACAAAGAAGATGTTGAATTCCAAAAAAAGAAGGGAGCAACTAGATGATCGTTCTGATGGTGTAGATGTTGATGACAATGAAGCCCAACATTTGAAGAAAAGAAATGATGAATTAATTTTGGAGGTGCAGTTGTTAAATAAAAAAGTCTGTATTTTGGAAGCTGAGAATACTGACTTGAAGTTCTTAAAGAAGAAAGTTGCTGATTTGGAATCTGAACTCTCTACCTTGAAGAAAAATTCTGGTCAACCAAAGTCGCATGTGCCAACTTTTAGCTTGGGGCTTTCTCAGATTTCACAGGTCAATACCAATTCTGTGGAGGAGATGGATATTGGTGATCAACAGTTGTATATGTCTAATGTGGTTGATGTTGTCATTGGTAATGACCAAATGACTTCCACCCACGTTTCTTGTGATAATGTGAATGTGTGTCATGGACCTCCTCCCTTCAAAAGAGTCTACAAGAGAAAAGAAACGACAGCGAATACATCTGAAAGTTCATTAACAAGGCGTGTGAAAATGAGACTTAATCGGAAACCCAAAATTCTGCCAGAAGATGGTGTTAATCTAATACAAGAATCGAAGACTTTAGAAAATGAGAAGGTATAGTCTGATATAACACTTCTTTTTACTGGTTTTTTATATTATGTAACTCTACCTTTGCAAAAAAAAATTGTTTACATGAGTCTTTTAATTTGCAAAATAATTACGGTTAAACAGTTATCTTACGACTAAACATTTTATCTTACTGCTTAACTGTTTACCTTACGGTTTGAATTCAGTTTTGATTATTATTATTATTAGAAAAAACAAACATTTATATTCCTAATTGGATATTTGTTTACTGTGATTTAATTTTTCATTCTTAATTTATAGGTTTCACTAATAGCCGTTACCACCTATTTGGGATATTCAGTAATTTCTTTGGAGGATAAAACATGTATTGATCAATTCCTAAGTGATCCTAGAGATATGTAAGTGTTTTAGGTGATAGATATTGACATTATTCTATCATCAACATTATTTAATTTTTTGGGGTTATGTTACATATTCCTTAATTATTTTAAATTTCAGGAGTGCAAGGAATTACAGAACAACTAAAAACACGTTTTGCATAGGATCACATTTGCTTGATGTGTTGGATGGAAAAATGGTTTCTGGTGATGTAAGTGAAATTAAATGTTTGCACTTGTTTTATTCAACCATTGATAATTGTCCCACCTTTTAGGTATTAGAAGTGACATTTGAGCTGCTGGAACTTAAAGCTAAAGCTGCAGATCGTGCTGGTTTATATTGTCTATTCTCTTATGTTTACCCTCAGGTTATTTCTTCTACCTTGTTGGGTTGTTTCTCTAATATTCTTCCTTTGCTTTCTTCAACGATTTGTTGTTCTAACTTTTTTTGATCCAATTTCAATGTAGATAAAGTTGCATTCATGTCCAGATGTCCTTACTGATGAAATGAAGAAAAACCTTTGTCAATGTTTCAATTGTCCAAGTTATATTATGGGTATAGTTAATTACTATTTCATGATTTTGCACACGGGTAGCCACTGACATCTTTTTGTCATCAATTTTCAACAAAGTCGATTCCAATCGTACAACTCTTGTAATTCTGCTAGAGTTAAAGCAAGAGTTCTTCAGTAGGTATGTTTTTCTGTTCTTGAGTTTCGTTACACATGGATTTATTGTTTACTGTTACTTATTTTCAGTTGATATGCTTCTTTGTTTTTGAGTGGAAATGTTAATTTTTGCAGTCTAGGTGGGTGGCTAAGTACTTTGAAATGACACACAATTTTGATAATATGAAGACTTGGAAAGTAGAACATGTTCCTTGTCCCCAGCAAGCACCCACCAGTTTGAATTGTGGCTTGTATGTATTGAAGTTTGCAGAATATCTCTCAGAAGGAAAAGATGTTTTTGATTTTGGAGAAGAAGATATGGCTCGGATTCGTGCTGAATACGTTGCTATGATACTTCGTGGAACATGTTGTGATTAGATTTTCAGAAAAAAGTATTACTTCTGTAATATGAAAGAATATTTCCAAAACAAATTTGGGATTGAACAAACTTTTTGAAATTTACAACATTACAATTGCATGCAACTGTTGTATTTATGGATGAATATTTACAGTTACTATTACTTATTCCTAGCCGAGCACCCCTTTAATATTACGTTTTGCCGACTAATATTAAAGCAGCTCCTTGAATTTACATCTTCAACATAATATTACAGCTTCTTTTTCCAGGGTACATACTTCGTGGAACATGTGCAACATTTTGAAATGTGAAATGGAATGTCAATTATACAGGATAATTAGATTCTTGGGAAAAAAATGTGAATTGGACAAAATTATGAAATGTACAACAATACAATTGCTTGCAACTGTTAATATGAATGAATTTTTAAGTTATTATTACTACGCTTAGATGAGTACCCCTACTCTTAAAGTTTCATATTAAATGTTGTGTTTCCATCATTTCCTGTTAAAACTTTTCAAAATCTCCAATTATCTAAGATTCACATTACATCTTACACATTATCAGACATTATTTTTTTTAATTGGTAAGGGGTATAGTCAATTGTATCTTAAATCGCACAAATTAATATTACATTTTGATTTTGCGTACTGATAAGAAATTTGATTACATGAGTCTTTTATTTTGCATAATAATTAAGGTGAAACAATTTATCTTTCGGCTAAACACTTTATTTTACGGCTACACAGTTTATCTTACGGCTAAATATTTTATTTTACGGCTAAACAGTTTACCTTACGGTTTGAATTCAGTTTTGATTTTTATTATTATTAACAGGAAATTACATTTGCGTACTGATAAGGTAAAACTCTTCTAATATTACAGTTTGCATAGTTTTATTGAAACAGCACTACGATATTACATTTGTTATCGTCATATTACAGCTACAATATACTATTAAATCTCCAATTATCTAAGATTCACATTACATCTTACACATTATCAGACATCAACTTTTTTAATTGATAAAGGGTATAGTCAATTGTATCTTAAATCGCACAAATTAATATTACATTTTGATTTTGCGTACTGATAAGAAATTTGATTACATGAGTCTTTTAATTTGCATAATAATTAAGGTGAAACAGTTTATCTTACGGCTAAAAACTTTATTTTACGGCTACACAGTTAATCTTACGGCTAAATATTTTATTTTACGGCTAAACAGTTTACCTTACGGTTTGAATTCAGTTTTGATTATTATTATTATTAACAGGAAATTACATTTGCGTACTGATAAGGTAAAACTCTTCTAATATTACGGTTTGCATAGTTTTATTGAAACAACACTACGATATTACATTTGTTATCGTCATATTACAGCTACAATATACAAACAGACCAGTTACATATGTGGTACTCATTAACCATTTTGATGAAGAAAACATAAAATGATAAAAAAAAATAGAATGTATAATGTTCTATATTATTACACAATAATGAGAGTATAACTAGAGAACGTATATCAAAATTTTATAAAAATGGTGCTATATTCCTGTAGGCCCTCATTCACATGTATATCTTGTCTATGAATATTAATCTTCTTGCAAGTCATTCTTGCCATAATTTGTACCTTTAGTTGTAAATCTGCAAAATAAGAAATAAAAACATAAGGGAATTATCAATTATAATTCAATATGAATAAGAAAATTAACTACTCACGATTTCTTATTGCTTCCTTGAAGGACAAGTTCTTGAATCGTGGTCGGAATATTTCATGCACGTTTTACATTGTCTATGACTTTTGCTTGGTTTTTTCTCAAGATTTGATTGAATACGATTACTACTAAATTTTGGTCTTCCACTTCTACCGCTCCCTTTTGTTTTCACTTTATCTGGCTGATGAACTAGTATTTCCCTTTGACATGTTCCAGATATTTGCTTATCATCCTCATGGCTTCCTTTCACAGCATTTTTGGATTCTATCAGAGCCAATTCTAATTTCTGTTCTATCAACTCAGTTGCAGATTCGTGTTTGCCGGCAATGGATATCAATTCTTTGCACAATCTCATGATGTGGTTGACTTTGTCACTTATTGTTGACTTGTTGGTACCATGGTTGTTGCTTTCATAAAAGTCATTTGTAATTCTTTTTCGCCAACGAGTAAGAATGTTAATTGGTGGCATCTTTTTGTAACCCAGATGTTTAAAAACCGCCAAACTATGTTGGCATGGAATTCCTTCAAATTCCATAAAGTGACAGTCACAAATAGGCACATTATCAATGCCTTTGAACCTCACTTTCATTGTTCCATTGTCTTCATCTATCTTGCTGACATTGTATGTAACTGATTTTTCATCCATATTTTCAAGTGTAACGTTGCACATAAAACTCTTCCTCAACTGTTCTTGAAAGATGTGAAAGATACTTCTTGTGTATACTTCTTCCATTTCAGCTTCAAGGTTCCATTTAGTCAGTAGCTCCCCCTTCTTATTATGGTCATTATAATCCCATCTATTTTCATTCTCTCTTTGATGCTTTAGAGCCACTTCAAATCTACAATAACAAAACAATGCTAACTTATATAACATATTGCACTTATTTTTAGGCGTATTATATGGAATTGGAAAACTGACTGAAGTACGGTTATTTTTTATGTAACAATAGATATTATTAAAAATCATACTGTAATATTACAGTTATAAAGAATATGTTACGGCTAATCCTAATAAATCTGTTCTATTTAAATATGACAGCAAATACATATACGTTTTATTAACATCATATATAACTTTCTAACATATCTTACGTTAAAATTATAAATAATATGGTACAATTTAACCATTGAATATACATGGCAATGTATAAACAAAATAGAAATGTACCTGCATAAGAACTCG
The DNA here is from genome assembly GCA_963682175.1 of Triglochin maritima. Classification (NCBI taxonomy): domain Eukaryota; kingdom Viridiplantae; phylum Streptophyta; class Magnoliopsida; order Alismatales; family Juncaginaceae; genus Triglochin; species Triglochin maritima. Next base: position 61,107,913 of record OY821772.1, on the reverse strand, counting down.
AATAAGGTGTTTTGTCGTGTTATGTATGTCTTCAAAAATGCATTCATTGATTCACTTCTTTGAGTAGTCTTCATACCAGCAAAGAAAATATTTTGCATGAAAGCTGGAACCCATTTTTCCCGTATCTCAAACAAAGAATTCAACCATTTTGAATCATGAAGCTCATTTTCTTTAATGATTCTGGTCCACTTACATTCAAAATCTTTGATGTCCTCGGTGTACCACACACAATCATGAAAGGCTTGAATAACATGCCCTTTATTGCTTACTCCTCCAAATTTTTTTTGTAATTTATCCATTATGTGCCACGAGCAAAAACGATGAAAGGTCTTGGGGTACACTTGTGCCAATGAAGAATTCATAGTTGGGTCTTGATCAGTAACAATAGCAGCTGGTTCTCTACCCATACAAGTTTTGAATTCCAAAAACAACCAATTAAAGGATGATATAGTTTCATCATTTAGCAAACCCATTCCGAAGAAGACTGTTTGTCTGTGATGATTTACACCACAAAAGGCTCCGAATATCATTGAGTACCTGTTTGTACAATACGTGGTGTCGAACGTGATGGCTTCTCCAAAATGTTTGAAGTTATCTCGACAAGTGCCATCAGCCCAAAACAAGTGACTCAATTTACTTTGTTCATTCTTCTGATAAGAATAGTAGAACTCTTTGTCACCCTTCTTTGCACTCTCTAAGTGTTCAAGTACCAAATCTGCATCATATCCTTCTGTTTCATATCTTCTAGCAGCATTCATATTTAGTATGTCTCTATACGTGAATCCTATTTGGTCATAACCACCACTTTCATTTCCTAACATCACAGCTTGTTTTACAACAGGTATGTTTGCTTCACTCATAGATTTCAACAATCCTTGAGTAACTGGCGGTATGTTGCGATTATTTCTCATGTAATGTCTTTGAGATGAGCTTGTCATTTCATGATTATGTCCTTCAACAAAATTTAGCACAAACCACCTATTTTTTCTCGATCAAATTTGATTTTTAATTTGGCTTGACATTCACATCTTGATGTCGCAACTTTCCTCTTCTTTATTGTAACTGACACTTCAGTCATAGATGTCTTTTTGTTGCTTCTTGTACAGGATGACCCTTCTTTGGAGCAAACAAACTTTTTAAAGATGATTTCTCTGCAATTATTTTCAGTTGCTTCAGTATATTTGGTTGATGATTTTCGCACATTAAACCCTCCCGCATTTGCATAATTCTTATAATAGTTGTAAGCTTCTTCTATTGAGTTGAACTCCTGTCCATAGGTTGGTTTCAGCTCACTTTTAACGTCAGGTATCAGTAAAAATTCTTTGGCATGCTCCTCGTTTGGCAACTTTAAATTATCCTAAATGGTGAACAGTTAGACATACTATATTACAGTTTTGTAATGATATTACAATATTAGATTGTCAAATCCAAATTACTTTACTATATTACTAGTTCAAATGATATATTTTTGGTTTAAGTAAATGGTCACCATTACATGTATCAACTTTTATATTACAAATCGAAAATTCAATATTACAATTTTCAATTTCATATTACAGTAGTCATATTAATATTGCTGCTACACCAAGATTTTCCTGTTATAAACCTAATATTATTTCCGATTTTAATTAATTTTAGATTAATATCATAGTTTTCGATGTGAAATCCACTATCAAAAGTAATATTACATATCTCAAGTAAAATGGTCAATGTTACAAGTATCAATTATATAATACAGATAGAAAAATCAATATTACAGTTTCCAATTTATATTACAGTATTCATATTAATATTGATGCTATCACCAAGTTTTTCCTGTTATAAACTTAAAATTATTTCGGATTGTAATTAACTTTAGATTAAGATCACAGTTTTTCAATGTGAAATCCCCTATCAATACTAATATTACATATTTTAAGTAAAATTGTCAATATTACATGTATCAATTTTTATATTCCAGATTGAAAATTCAATATTACAGTTTTCAATTTTATATTACAGTAGTCATATGAATATTGCTGCTACCACCTAGATTATCCCGTTATAAACTTCAAATTATTATCGATTGTAATTAATTTTAGATTAAGATCACAGTTTCTCAATGTGAAATCCATTTAAAAAAGTAATAAAACAAAAGCTTACCCCATTGACTAGTAGACCTGATTGGATTTCTCTGGACTCTAAGGATGTTGGATTTCTTTCTTCAATATCCATAATTTGGATTTTGTCCTCTGATAACAAATACAAATTGGAATGAATTTCAAATTCACAACTAATAATATAAACACACTGTTCTACCAAATATTATATAGATCCCTAATATACTTCAGATTTAAGGATTCACAAGAAAAATAGAAAATCAACAACCAAAAACCTAAATAAGGACCACAAACCAACTAAAAACCAAAAAAGCAACTAAAAACCGAAATCACAATAAAAAAAATAAACCAAACAACCAGTAATTAGAATTAAATAAATAACGTATTCAGCAGCAAAAATCCGATCAAAACTGAAAATTACAGCGAAAAACCTAAATAATGTGCGTATAAAATTCTGGATCCAAAAATCAAACAAAAAATAAAATAGGCAGCAGAAACTAACCAAAAAACGGAAGATGTCACGAAGAATGAGGCTTCTTTAAGGATCAATTAGGGTTTGGAGGGTGCGGATAAAGGGATGAAAGAAATGGTAAGATTAATAATGGGTTTGGAGGGTGAGGAGAAAGGGATGACGAAAATGTATGGAGGAAATAGTGGGTTCGTTTTGGTATCGTGGATTGAAGGATTTGGGAAGACCCACGATTTTACTTTAATACCCTTCCTACAATTAAAACATCCCCACCCATTTAGATTAAGATGAATGGTTGGATCTTGAGGAGCCCATTTAAACAAAATGAGCTCAGGGCTCATTCTAACCTTACTCTCTCTCTCTCTCTCTCTCTCTCTCTCTCTATATATATATATATATATATATATATATATATATATATATATATATATATATATATATACAGGAATTCTCAAGTGAGCCCAGAAAATTAAGCCCCCACAATATCCACCACTCATTTCAAATTGTAATGTAGATAAAGAAAAAAACGGTTATGCTAATGAATGGTGAGATTAACTGTAAATAAGATCCAATGATGAGATATTAGGGTACTTAAACTAAATTTGATGAGTCTTGTGCTTACTAAAACTTGACCCTACACACATATATATATATATGTGTGTGTGTGTGAGTGTCTGGCCGTCCACTGCAATTCTCTTTTTGCTGTAAATCTTAGTTTTGACGGCCAAACGCAGTTTCCCAACTCTTCATTTCAAGCTTTAGGATTCTACCAGAAGAAGGGATATTTATAATTATAGGAGGTGTATCTCCAGAACAAACAAGCATATTCAGGTCAGGACCAGTGACAGAGCCAAAAACAAACATTTACCAAACAAACTCAATAACACGACCCACTTACTTGCTTCAATACATATATATCTTCTCAATTCTCAAAGGCACAAATCTAACTGTTCAAAACCGAGTCTAAAATGCAATTCTGAATGTCATTCCAACTTCAATCCCAAACCAACTAAAACAACATTGAAACTATAGATTCAATAATCAAGCATCTGTTATCTGCATAATATGTAGCATGAAATGTACCAAATTACATGCACCCTACCCTGACAAACTATCTACAACTGTTCTGAAATAGAAGGTCTTCCAAGGTGGTGGAAGCTTAAATACGGTGGTTCTTGGTTTGGGGAAAGAAGTTTCACAGGACTCAAGGCACTATGGATTTTGTTGTCCAGCGAGCTAAGTGGTGGGAAGTCATCGATGTTCCTCTTGACTGGCCGGAGGCAAGCGAGAAGCCCACCACCACTCAACTGGTTGTTGCAGTCAGGGAGTTTGCTTACCGGAATCATCCCCTCTTTATCTTTGCTCACCGGAGCTCCTGTCGGATCCTATCATGTTTACAAACAAACACAAGCTTAGCTCAGGATCAATGAAAACTAGACAGACTAATACAACAAAAGGGTAAGAAAGTACATACACCAAGCAGAAGGAAGATGAATGCTTGCTGCTCTCTATTATTTTCTTCATTGAAGTGAGTTTCTATCAGTTTACGAACATCAGAAAGGGATGCATTGTTCAGAACTTTGAACCTTTTGATCAGAAGAGGATTCCCTGATAATTCTTTCGATGTCTCCCATTTCACATACACGTCGACGAGACCCTCCTCATCACTTACATCTTTAGGTTTAGAATTCTCCTTGTCTTTCCCTCCCACCGATTTCTGGTTGAGTTCAGCAACAGCAAGCAGAGGCGATGATGACTGATCACTTCCGGTTGTTTTCTTCGTCGGCGGTGTCTTGGACTTAACCTGTTGGGCAATCTCCCTGTAGTTACCGCAGAGCCTGAAAATATTTTGAATCCTAGTACTCCTAGAGGCAGTGGAATCCTTGGAATCGAGCTCGTGGCCATTATGATGATGATTCAATTCTTCTTTAAGTAGATTCAGGAAGTCGAAATTTTGTTGTGATATGTTCTCTTCTATGACTTCCTTCACGACATCGTCTCGTTCCATTTCCTCTTCTTCATTCCCTTCAAACACGGTACTCAAACACACCTTTCCAGGAAATCTTGACAATATACGATTGCCGTCTCCTGAACAGGCAGAAGAAACTAGGGGACAGCTGGTATTCTCGACCTCTTTAACATCATGAATGGTTGGTATATCGCCCATGTCCAACTCCATCGACTTCTCCATTCCTTGGTCTCCTTCGTTACACGCTTCGGAAAGCCTCTGGAGAAACCTGCTGCCCCCCATTTCAGCAACGAAATCTTTGTGGAGTTGCTGCCTCAATGCCTCGAGTTCCTTCTGCTGCTGTCCCATTTTCTCCCTCATTCTTTCCAGCTCAATTTTAAGAACAAGTGTTCTTTCATCGACCTTAAGGTTCAGCTCTTCTTCTCTTGCAGCAGAACCGTTTCCTTCCATTGTTTTAAGCAGCTTTTCTCTTAGACCGGTCAGCTCGGCCTCCTTCTGTAGAAGCTTTTTCTGGGCTTCGTCGCGTTCCTTCTCCCTCTGCTTGTTTTCCATCTGTAGCTTGTAAATGAACTGGTTCATTGCTGCAATTCTCGACCCAAGGATTACAGCTGAAGAGCCATCGGATGTCATCTTATCCTTGGGAGTAGGCATGTGAGCCACACGAACGATGCATTTCGCTTTTGCCCCGTATTCGAGGGTTGATATTGTCTTGTGCATTTCTTTGGGATCGGGACTTGCACACAGGATCATCAGGATTTTGGTCCTGTCGTCCTCAAAAGAATCCTGCCAAACAAACATTTAATTAATAATACCATCAGGGTTTGATGGACTTCATTCAGTTTCTGAGGAAATTTGCTGCGAAGCATTGTGAGTTTGCTATCTCTGTTATCTCTGAATGGTACATGAGAGTCTCCATTTGCAATCCTACCTGCAGAAGCATTGTGAGTTTGCTATCTCTGAATGGTACATGAGAGTCTCCATTTGCAATCGACTCCACAACCCTCTTCAGTGCTGTGTTTCCTTGGTTGATTTTTGAAGTCTATCAAATGATAATTTGTGGTTAAATGCATCATCAATCAGAATAATCAAGCTAACGCTAACGGTTGTCTTTTGTCTTCAAATTTGGTTGATGGTGATCACAAATTGTTCTTTCAGTTATTACATGGTCAAATTTGATACAGAATGAATGGAAGCAGCATGTGAATTGTGTTAGAACTCCACTGAAACTTTCGGAATGAAATGAGATTTTTCATTGTCAATAGATGTAGGGAACATTGGCACCCAAATGCAAAAGAAAAACAGGTTATATTGAGTCTTGTTACTTAAAATAACTAATTTTTGAAAACCTTCAAGATTTCAGTTATACTGTTGATCAGACAAGATGAAACGAGAGAGAGCAGTGGTTCCAGATTTCCACATTGATATTGTCAAGGTCTCTTTTCCAGTTAACAATATTGATATTTTGATCCTTACCTGCATTTTTGCCTCAAACCCAGTTTGACCCGCTTGATCAAAGTTCTCAGAACCAGCCATATCAACAAGCATCAACCTACCACCCACTGAAGGAACATCTAAAATTATCTGCAACATTCCACATAAAACAGCAATTATATTATAAAAAAAGAAAAGAGGACAAACAATGTTATTGTTAAAACCAAAAAGTGAAGTTGTATTAGTGGTAGAAGCAACCAACCAGGCAATGGCTCCTTGAACTCCTTTCATTGCAAAGAGTGCTTTTAACAATCCTCCTCTTCTCAACTTTAGCGACTTCTCTCGATATCTTTCCAGCTTCATTCCCAGTTATGTAAGAAGCGTTTTTAGCTTTCTTACCCATAACCTCTAACCTAACCTGCAAGACGTCAAAGCAACAGAATCTATATTAGTCAATGTTACATATTACACAACTCACGAGTAAAGTAATCAAGAAAGACAACTAGAAATTAATGTATCATATGAATTTTTGTTTAAAGAAAATGATCTTTTTGGGGGGAAAAAACAGCTTAATTGGGAAACAATATATAAGAATTCAGAGAAACAAGAAACTGACTTTTGGAGCATTTGGTTTCTGCAATCCAGTGGCGTTGAAACCAGAAAGAAGATCGTAGATCTCCTCGTTGTAGATCTCAAGAACGGCAACTTGGACGAACAATCCAGCATCAAAACCAGCATTATCCACCTCCATCCCCAGTATATCCTTCAAAGCTCGGTACACTATCCCCGGCTGCTTGGGGCACCCGAACATGGTATGGCTCTTCCCCGACCCGGTCGGCCCATACATCATGATCGTACATTTAGCCCCCAATTTCACTCCCCGGATTCTCGACTCAACGAACTTCTTGTAGAACCCGTCGAGGTCTTCCTCCTCGGCAGTGGATATGCCGTCAAGGCCGAAATCACGGTATCCAATATCGGTTTTGACGCGAACGGAGCGGCCATCGTCGGCGATGTCGAGGGCGGAAGTGGTCGTTTCTTTCCTGTCCGGGTGGTCTCGGATGCGGCCGATGACCTCGACGGGGTGCTCGGTGGGGATGTTGTTGGTGGAGGATGGGTTGGGGGTTCGGAGGCCGGAGGAGAAGTTGAGGCGGTGCTTGATGGAGGTCTTAGCCGGGGTTGTGGGGTTCTGATGATGATGATCTTTGCTGTGAAGTTTACCGGAATGTGGGGTGGTCGGAGGAGCCATTCTTACTTACTTATTATTAGTGAAGAAGAAGAAGAAGAAGAAGAAGGAGATGTATGTAGTATGTAGATTGATTAGGGAGGAGGGAGGAGTTGTTTTGAAAAGAAGGAGATGTATGTAGTATGTAGAAGAGAAGAAAATATAGCCGTTGGAATTGTGTAACGTCTCTTTTATGATTTGAAGGAGCAGTGCATGAGTTGTGCCCGAGAGTAACCTGCAACTTAACCTGTACCTATTCCGTCAGGTCAGGTCAGCCCAACATTATTCCGAAGCCCAACCCAACCAATCCAAATCGGCCTCCCACCGTTCGAAAGGGATTGATTGGTGTACGGAAAATGATAATTGGCCGTCCTTTAAGATGCCCCTTGAGGACACGGCTGAGTTGTCAAATTTCATGTAAGCAAAAGAATTTTTACCTTTTTCTTTTTCCCTCTATTTTTTGGTTGTCTTTCCAAGAATCTTCACATTAAATGCGTCTCAAATCACTTCAACCCTCATTAATGTGACTTAAATCACTTCATCCCTCATTTTGACGCTCCTACACACCAGAGGATGTTCCTTCATTTTGTCTCCCCTTTGGCACATTATCTCAAGATGTGTCTTCCCTTTTCTTCATTTTTTGGTTCTCCTCTCATCCTCTTTGTACTCAAATGGAAATCGTTAATGTGTATTCCCAAGCGGAGCAGTCGTCAAACGTTCCTAAGGAGGAGATGTTTTTTTCCTTCTTTCAAAGAAGCCAAAACATTTTACGTAGCTTATGCCGATTCTTGTGGTTTTGGTGTTAAGATAATACAATCTTATTACGATCGTGGTGTTGTTATACGGGTCACACTAACTTGCTCCAAGGAGGGCAAGACACCAACAAACCAAGGACAAGGAAAATTGAATCATAAGTTATCAAGTAGAGTCCAGTGCAGTGCTCGGATAAGTGTCTTTGGAAGCCAGCAAGAGGGTACTACATTAACTTTGTTGATCTTAAAGACTTAAACATAATCACACCATGCTTGAGGAGGATCAAATGTGTTTTCTCAGACAAAAGTGAACTGTCCCTTTGGTTCGACCATGCAATCTTTTGTGATCGAGGTCGGAGGTCATGACAAATTGTCTTTTAACGAAAGGGGCCTAAGGTGTGTGTTCTTTCTGCCAACATAATTGAAGAACAACATTTGAAAGGAATGTGTTCTAAAAGTTTTACTTTTATATGTCAATTATTATGAATTAGATGTGCAAATATTTTGTTCCTTGATTATGGTATTCGTCTTTTGGAAGTGTTGAGGAAGATGCCCTTGATCCTTAACCGTAGACCTCTAAAAGATAATGGTTTACATAAATCAAAAGTTATTCACAATCATGGTAATTGACATGGAACATTAATTACCGAGCTAAGATTGTCGTGTTGGTCGTCGATTGTTGTAGCTCTACAAATAATTGACGACACGAGTATATGAAAGAGGAAAATGGTTACTTTTATATATTTAATAGACCTAACAAGTAAAACATTATGGAATTGTGTTTCGTGTCATTAATGTTTTACTGTGTCTTTGATCCTAAGATATGAGACTTATATCCTTTCACTCAAGAAGTGCTTGATTTGATTATTGTCAAAAGTTATCAATAAGTACAGTGATAAATGTGATAGTTTGTTGAACATGACTTGTGCTGGAAAATATAGCTAGTCAAACGATTATCATTGTCCTTCTTAATTGAGTGATGATATTAGTGGGTCCCTTGATAGAGCAAAATTATAATGTGCACAATGTAACTTGAGTTAAGTTACATAGTTATAATTAGCTTAAAGAGATCAAGAAATGAATATCATACAAAGATGAAACATTTCTACTTTGTATATATTCTTAATATCATGAGACAAGGGACAGACACAAGTGGTGCACTTACATCACTAAATGGATCGTGTTTAGTTCGAGTGGAACAAGACATCTATGCTAATTGGGTAACTATAATGTGTAGCTAAATACCGCTTATAGTTTGAGATATTAAGTGTTTAATATTACTGCCAATTTCGCTTAGATTCTCCTACAGGTCACATCACAAAATTGGGAAACAAGAAGCTTGATTTTGAGTTCATAAGATGTGTCGGGTTTCATGTGAAAATGGACACATGTGGTGAATCAATAAAATCAATATGTCACGAAAATTGACATAAATAGAATCATGGATAAATTCATATGTGTATATATTATGGGGTGTAATAATTTAGTATTAGATAGGATAATATATTACATAAGATATGAATTTGCTAAAAACCTCAAAAGATCAAATTTTGTTGGATATAGATCCAAAATTTGACAAAGGCAAAATCAATGTCAAAACGGTCAACCGTTTTGGGTTCAGTCGACCGAGTTTTCTTAGGAACGGTCAACCAAACGAAGATCGGATAACGCGATTGGTTGACCGAAATTGTCTGGAGTGTCTGGACAATTGGGTTCGGTCAACCGAAAGAAAATATCCAGGAGTTGTCTTGGGATACTTTTGTAGACCAAAGTGACACAGTCGGTCGATGAGATTTACTAGGAGAAATTTTGGTGAGTCAACGATCGACCGGAGTGAGACGTGGATCGTCTGAACTTTTCCAGAGAATTTTTCTCATGAATATTCGGTCGACCTTCTAGCTCGTGGTCATCCGAACTTGCGTAAAAACCGAATGATTCGGTTGACCGAGTGGAAAATTCAGTCAACCGAACAACACGGTTCCTACCTGAATTATTAAGAGAATAATTAGATCATGAGTTGGATTAATTCCAGATTTGATCAAACGTTTTTTAGGATGATTATGTGGCAAATTGAGATTAATTTTAGGAGAGAGAAAAACAATAGATCATTGCTAGAGAATAGTTCTTCATGTGGGTGATTTGGGAGGCTATAAATAGGTCCTCTTACCCTACTTGTTTCATAAGAATTAATGCAAAATTCTCTCTCCCTTAATCACCACGAAAAATCTCTTAATAGTTTTAAGTTTTGGAGATTAAAATCTCAGGAGCTTTTAGAGGGGTTTTAGCTAGATTCTAAGCTTAATTAGAGATTGATTGACAAACTCCTTTCTCTCTAATCTTATTTAGAGTTTGGTAAACACTTGGAAGCGAATCGGCGGGCGATTCAATGAGCAACGGAACACCAGATCTTCTAAAAGGTTTTAGAGAACTTTTGGGTATGATCCTCTCTCTTTTATTTATTTTAATATGTGTAGGAATTTATGATATTAGAATAAACATATACATGTACTTAAAATCAATGAAAATATGAAATCGATCATGTATGCTTGTATTTTTTTTAAATATACACATACATAAGGACACAAAATCCTACACTTAAGCGGGCAAACATGTTTGGATCCAGGTTCAGGCGTAGGTGCTGGTGGGCTCGGGTCTACTGGACATGGACTTCACTCATCTTCTGACCATGGGCCTCGATCGGTTCATAAGGAGTTGGGTCACGTGCTGACCCACCTCAACAGCCTGCTGCACATATCCAGTCAAAATCAGAGTCAACGAGGTAATGGATCAAGTATGCTTGCTAATCACACATTTTGTAATCATACTTTTACTCCTAATTCATGGATTATCGACACTGGAGCTACTGTCCACATGACTGAAAATAAAGACCTTATATGCAATATTCAATATAATCCAAACTTAAACAAATTTGTGACTGTTGAGAATGGTAATCAGGTGAAAATTATTGGTAGGGGCCAATCAACACTCTTAAATAACACTTTTGAAAATGTATTATATGTCCCCGAAGTCACATTTAGCCTTCTGTCTGTTGCAAGGATAACAAAAAAATTAAATTGTAATGTTATTTTCTCACCGTTTGATGTGCTCTTTCAGGACCGAATATCAGGGAGGATGATTGGTAGATACACTCTCATCAATGGACTTTATGTGCTTGACAAATCGAATAGTTTTTCCCATGCTAATAATGTGTCCCTTTATACACCCGACCTTCTTCACAAACGCATGAGACTAGGGCTGAGCATCGGTCCAGACCCGCACTCGGATGCTCTCCGGGGTCCGGACCGAAGACCAGACCGGTCAGATTCAGTCTGGACCGAACCCAAGCCGATCGGTCCGGTCCAAAAACCCGGACCGAACCGAATTTTTGTGGGGATTTTTGGGTTTTGGACCGGGTTCGGACTGGACCGGACAGAAACCCCAATCCGTCCCGAGGTCTGGACCGAAACCCGGACCGAAAAATGCTCTCCCCTACATGGGACATCCGTCTTTATCTGTTTTGAAATGCTTGTTTCCTAGTATAACTTTAAATGTTGAATTATGGTGTGAGACTTGCCGCCTTGCAAAACAAACCAGGTTACCCTTTCACTCTTCTACCACTAAAACTAGGAAACCTTTGGAACTAGTCCACTCTGACATCTGGGGCCCTCCTCTGGTTGAGTCATATAATGGGTTTAAGTACTTTATCACTTTTATCGATGATTAATTTTTCTCATACCACCTGGTTATACTTGCTTAAAACCAAATCTGACATTTTCTCTATTTTCTGCGAATATGTTGTCTTGGTTGAAAACATGTATGTTACGAAAATTAAAACTTTTAGGTCAGATAATGGCACAAAATACACTAGTAATTTATTTCAAGTTTTTTTAAAGAAAAAAAGTATTTATCATCAAACTACTTGTATAAACACCCCTGAACAAAATGGTATCTCCGAAAGGAAAAACCGACATCTCCTGAATGTCACTCAATCCCTTTTATTTCAAACAAAGGTTCCAAAAAATTTCTGGTCTGAAGCTATTTTAAATGTCGTCTATCTTATCAATCATCTGCCTAGTCCTATTCTTGAAAATAAACAACCCTTAGAAATTTTGAATGGAAGAAGGATGAGTGTTGATCACCTTAAGATTTTTGGTTGTGTTTGTTATCTGCATAAAAAACAGATAGATAAATTTGATTATCACTCCATCAAAGTTGTCTTTCTTGGGTACTCTTTCCAAAAGAAAGGGTACAAATGTTATGACCCTAGGGCAGTAAATAGGGCGGGTAAAACCCGCCCCGACCCGCCTAAGTCGGGTAGCAGTGTAAAAAATCCAACACGCGCCTGCCAACCCGAATACTCGCCTACTCGACTAATAAATGGGGCGGGTATCAGTTGTATTTTCTACCCGCCTCGTTTACCCGATTACCTGCCTAAGAATTTAATAAATTAAATAATAAATATTATATATATACTTATTACCTTATACATATCTTTATTATCTAATCTCTAATTTACTAATAGTGTATAAAGTTGAAGTTATTTATAATTTTATGGTGTTAATCACATGGGCATGTTTTTAAGGTGTTAATATGTCATGTTTTTAATTTATGGTCTTATGCAAAAAAAGAAAAAACATATAAAAAATCCATTTATCCATCTACCCGCCCCGCATAACCCGTTTACCCAACCCGCCCCACCCGCATAACCCGTTTACCCGATCTTAGGCGGGTCGGGTAACAATTTCAAAAAAAATCACCCGACCCGACCCGACCCGACCCGCCAACCCGCATACCTTATACGGGTCGAGTAGCGGTGGGTTCGAAACCCACCCCGACCCGTTTACAACCCTATATGACCCTACGAATTGCAAACTTTACATATGTAGAGATGTCTCTTTTTTTGAAAATGAATCATATTTCGAATCTGTGAACAATACTTCTACAGGTGAAACTTTCCCTCTTCCCACCACAGACTTATCTAATAAGGACTTCTTTCTTCTTGAGGACACTCCTCTACCTCAAGAGAGGGGAGAAGATCATATTCCAGGTGAACAAGGCGAACACAACGATGAACCTCAAGGTCCAAGAAGAGGTTCCCACAAGACGATCCACGAGACCTACACGTTCTCCATCCCACCTTCAAGACTTTGTTACTTATAATGTTACGTATCCCATCCAAGATTACATATCGTACAAAGCCATAACCTCCTCTCACCAAACCTTTTAAAATATAATTGATAAAGGTAAAGAACCTATCTCCTATCAAGAAGCCCTTAGGGATCCTAATTGGGTAAGAGCCATGAAAGAAGAACTAGAGGCCTTAGAAAAAAAGTCAAACTTGGACCATGGTCACCCCTAAACCTGGAACCAAACCTGTAAGCTGTAAGTGGATTTATAAAATTAAGTATAATAGCAATGGGTCGATTGACTGGTATAAAGCTAGACTAGTCGCCAAGGGATATACTCAAACTTACGGTCTCGATTATCAAGAAACATTTGCCCCTTTTCTAAAATGAACACTGTTATAGTTCTCTTATCCATAACGGTCAACTATGGGTGGAATCTTTTTCAGATGGATGTTCGGAATGCCTTCCTCCAAGGCTCCTTAGAAGAAGAAGTCTACATGACTCCTCCTCCAGGGTACAACCCCTCTCACAATCAGGTTTGCAAACTTCACAAATGAATCTACAGATTGAAACAATCTCTTAGAGCATGGTATGCAAAACTCAGTCTCTCTCTCATACATTTGGTTTTTCTAAATGTTCAGCCGATGCCTCCATGTTCATCAAACATGTCAACAATATTACCATCATTGTCCTTGTATATGTAGATGACATCATAATCACAGGAAATAGTGATAAGGAAATTGATATCATGAAATCATATCTAAAAATAAATTTGACATCAAAGACCTAGGATTCATGAAGTATTTTTTAGGCATTGAAATAGCATACTCAAAAAAGGGTTTGTTCCTATCTCAATGTAAGTATGTTCTTGATCCACTTAAAGAACTGGTAAGTTGGGATCCAAACCTGCCAAGTCTCCTATCGAGACCAATCGAAAGGTTGGCCCCACCGATGGAGAACCCTTGAACGACATAAGCCAATTCCAAAGACTAGTAGGGAAACTCATTTATCTCATTGTTACTAGACCTGACATAACTTATGTTGTTAGTACGATAAGTCAGTTCATGCATGCACCACACACGCACCATCTAGACATCATCGATAGAATACTCAAGTATTTGAAGAAAACTCCAGGATAAAGGTATGGATGAAAAAAACAACTTTATCTCAATAATTGGTTATTCTGATGCAGATTGGGTGGGTAGTCACGATCGCAAATTCACCACGGGATTCTACACGTTCGTTGGGGGAAACCTAGTCACTTGGAAGAGCAAAAAACAAAATGTTGTAGCAAGGTCCAGTGCTGAAGCAGAATATCGTGCTATGACATCCACCACCAGCGAACTGATATGGCTCAAACAACTCCTCAAAGATATGAAAGTTCCCTACGACGAACCTATGCAAATGTATAGTGACAATCATGTTGCTCGTCACATCGCCTCTAATCCCGTATTTCACGAACGAACAAAGCATATAGAAGTTGACTGTCATTTCATCAGAGAAAAGCTCCAAGCTAAAGAAATCGAAGTTCCTTACGTTCTAAGTAAAGACCAACTCGCCGATATCTTCGCAAAATCCTTGGATCAAAGACAATTTCATAGCATTCTATACAAGTTTGGCTCCTTCAATCTCTTCCGGACTCAACTTGAGGAAGAGTGTTAAAATACATGGCTCAGACACCAACCATCATCTCCACCATCCTTGGACACAAATCGTCATAAGCAATTAATCAACGTCATCAACAAAAGGAAATCAATCATCGCAAAAGCATCGATTAACATCTTTGTATCATACAACAACTAGTTTAATCAAGCCTATATATACATACATGATTGTAATCACAAATCAGAAAATAATCAAATACACAAATCAATTTCTACACGCTCCATCATCACAAGATCCCGAAACAATGTCCTATTGTGATACCTGTTCACAATCTTTCCTGTTGGGTTGCTTTTTACGCAAAGATTTTTGTCACTCCCAATTACAAAGGGCTTGGTTTGAAACCCCGAATGTTAGCCTATGCTGGTGTGAGAAGGGAAGTGAAGCTTCAGAAAGTAAACCCTTTATAGAGTGGCACACTTTTTCTGAAGAATCACCTTATCATCCACAACGTCAGAACTTGTTTGACAGGGGAGAAGATACCGTACATTTCATCTCCAGAAAATTTCGTTATCAAAGCACTTTACTAACTGAAGAACGTGAATGGCTTCTGAGTATATGTCCAAGTGTCCTTATTTTTCATAAAGGTAAAACATTGCTTTTGGAACCATATTATCCATTTCATTTCGGGCATATGTTTGGCTATGATCAGGGGATTCCGTTGGAAGACGCCCTATTCCAACTTTACCGACGCTGTTGAAGGGAATGTGTTCTAAAAGTTTTACTTTTAAATGCCAATTATTATGAATTGAATGAGAAATCATTTTGTTCCTTGTTTATGTTATTCGTCTTTTAGAAGTGTTAAGGAAGAGGTTCTTGGTCCTTAACCGTAGTGCTCTAAAAGATATTGGTTTACATAAAACAAAAGATGTTCGCAATCATGGTAATCAACATGGGACATTGATTACCGAGTTAAGATTGTCGTGTTGGTCATAGATCATTGTAGCTCTACAAGTGAGTGACAACACGGGTACGCAAAAGAGGAAAATATTACTTTTGTATACTGAATAGACCTAATAAGTAAAATATTATAGAAATGTGTTTCTGTGTCATTAATATTTTACTGTGTCCTTGGTCCTTTGATATGAGACTTATATCTGATCACTTAAGGAATGCTTAATTAGACTAGTGTCTTGAACTATCGATAAGTGTAGTGTAAAGACATTGGTTTGTTAAGTACAACTTTTGTTGGAGAAGATAGTTAGTCAAAAGATTATCATTGCCCCTCTTAATTGAGTGATGATATTAGTGGGCCCCTTGATAAAGGAAAGTTATAATGTGCACAATGTGATTTGAGTTAAGTCACATATTTATAACTAGCTTAAAGAGATCAAGAAATGAATACTAATACAAAGATGACACAATACTACTTTGTGTGTATTCTTAATATCATGAGGCAAGGGACGGATACAAGTGGTGCACTCCATCACTAAATGGATCGGGTTTTGGTTCGAGTGGAATTAAGACATCTAACTAATTGGGAGCTATAATGTGTAGCTAGATACCGCTTATAGCTTGTGATATTAAGTTCTTAATATCACTGCCAACTTAGTTTAGATCCTCCTATAGGTCACACCACAAAACTGGGAAACAATAAATGAGGATTTTGAGTTCATAGGATGTGTCGGGTTTCATGTAGAAAATATGACACACGTAGTGAACAAGCAAAATCAAAATTATGTTGTGATTAATAACATAATTAGAATCTAAATTAAATTCATATGTGATGTAAATATTATGGGGTGTAATGATTAATCATTACATAGGATAATATGTTACATAAGTTGTGAATTTACTACTAATCCCGAAATGTCAAATTTTGTAGGGGTTAAACCGAAATTTGACATGTCTGCAAGACTGTACAAACGGTCAACCGGTTAACGGTTAACGGTCGACCGAAGGTGCCCGGTCGACCGGACACGTCTCGACCGATAACAGGTGAATTTCGTCTGTTCGGAAAGGTCGACCGAATCTATCGATCGGTCGACCGAACATTGCGATGAAATATTTTACTATTTCGAAGGGTCGACCGAAACTCGGTCTAAGTGGTCTACCGGACCTCGCAAAATCATGTATAATGGGAAATATGACCAAAAAGCCTTTCAAGAAGAAAGGTCCAAGGGCGAGTGGCTTGTTGGATTTGATACATTCCGATGTATGTGGTCCAATGAGTACTGGTGCACGAGATGGTTTTAGGTACTTCATTACGTTCACGGATGATTATAGTCGTTATGGCTATGTTTATCTAATGAGAAACAAAAGTGAATCCTTTGACAAGTTCAAAGAATTCAAGAATGAAGTAGAGAACCAACTCGACAAGAAAATCAAGTCTCTACGAACGGATCGTGGAGGTGAGTACTTAAGTGCCGAATTTGACTCATACCTAAAGGAGTTTGATATTGTACCACAACTCACCCCTCCTGGTACACCTCAGTGGAATAGGGTATCCGAAAGGAGGAATAGGACATTGCTCGACATGGTTCGGTCAATGATGAGTCATGCGGAATTACCTCTTTACTTTTGGAGTTATGCACTACAAACTGCGGCTTACACACTAAATAATGTTCCATCCAAATCCGTGGAGAAAACTCCTTATGAGCTATGGAGTGGTAAAACACATAAGCTCAGTTTTCTCAAGATTTGGGGTTGTGAGACTTACGTCAAGAAATTGATGTCGACCAAACTTCAACCAAAAGCGGATAAGTGCTTCTTTATAGGTTATCCTCGTGAGACAAGAGGATACTACTTTTGGCATATCACCTCCAATCGAGTGATTGTAGAGAGGGATGCCACATTTCTGGAAAAGGAATTTCTGGAAAGGGTAAAAAGTAGTGGGAGTATGGTTGTGCTTGAGGAAACTCAAGATACTCTACAAGATCATGACATGAATGATGACATTCAAGATCATGAAGGCCCAACCGAGATTCCTTTGGTTAGTGGGAGCGTGAGTGAGAGACCCTCGCAAGAAATTGTGAGAGAATCTCAATCATCCCCACCTAGTGTACGTTCAAGAGTTGAACGTGAACCCACTCCTCAAGAAATTGTGGAAGAAGTTCGAGAGACACGAGAAGAACTAAAAGAACTAAGAATGTCAACAAGGGAAAGGAAGAAACCCGATTTGTATTTGGGACTTCATGAGATCATGGTACTAGATACCAATGATCCCTTGACCTTCCAAGAAGCAATGGAAATGGATGACTCCAAACTATGGCTTAAGGCCATGGAATCCGAAATAGAATCCATGTATGATAATCAAGTGTGGAACTTGGTTGACCTTCC
Organism: Triglochin maritima; assembly: GCA_963682175.1. Lineage (NCBI taxonomy): Eukaryota > Viridiplantae > Streptophyta > Magnoliopsida > Alismatales > Juncaginaceae > Triglochin > Triglochin maritima. The sequence continues at coordinate 61,089,901 of OY821772.1, read as the reverse complement.
TCAAGGGAAAAAGGTCATTCAAAATAAATAGGTTTTTAAGAGGAAGATGGACATGGATGGGAACTTGACAACCTACAAAGCGAGGCTTGTAGCGAAGGGTTTCACTCAAGTTCAAGGAATTGACTATGATGAAACTTTTTCACTGGTTGCCATGTTCAAGTCTATTCGGATAATGCTCGCTATTGCTGCATTTCATGATTATGAAATATGGCAAATGGATGTCAAAACGGCATTCCTTAATGGGAACTTGGAGGAGGATATGTACATGGTACAACCTCAAGGTTTTGAAGATCCAAAGAATAACGAGAAGGTATGCAAGCTTCAAAGATCCATTTATGGATTGAAGCAAGCATCAAGGAGTTGGAACAAACGCTTTGACGAGGAAGTGAAGAAGCTTCACTTCATTCAAAGTAAGGAAGAACCTTGTGTATACAAGAAGGTTAGTGGGAGCCATGTAGTATTCCTGATCTTATATGTCGATGACATATTACTAATGGGCAATCATATTCCTTTGCTTGAGCAAACGAGAAGTTCATTGAAATCTGCATTTTCAATGAAAGATATGGGTGAGGCTCAATACATCTTGGGAATCAAGATATATCGAGATAGATCTCGTAGACTCATTGGCCTCAGTCAACGTGCGTACATTGACAAGGTCTTGGAAAGGTTCAAGATGAACAACTCCAAAAAGGGCAGTGTGCCAATGAGTATGGGTGTGCAACTCAAGAAGTCTCAACGTGCGCAATCACGTAAGGACTTAGAGTACATGAAGGATGTCCCTTATGCTTCGGCAATTGGGTCAATCATGTACGCGATGACTTGCACAAGACCCGATGTCTCGTATGCTCTAAGCGTGACAAGTCGTCACCAATCCAACGTAGGTCCTGAGCATTGGACTGCGGTCAAGAATATACTGAAGTACCTTAATCAGACTAAGGATAAGATTCTTGTTTATGGAGGACAAAGGGAGTTGATAGCCGAAGGGTACTCGGATGCGAGTTTCATGAGTGCTCCAGACGATAGAAGGTCGCAATCAGGATATGTCTTTCTTCTGAATGGTGGAGCTGTGAGTTGGCGTAGTTGGAAGCAAAGCACTACGGCCGACTCAACCACTGCTTCAGAAGTAATGACTGTCGCTGAAGCGTGCAAGGAAGGAGTGTGGATCAAGAAGTTCCTTGAAGAGCTTGGAGTAGTTCCCACGAGCGAGGGACCCATCGAGCTATTTTGCGATAATAGTGCATCTATCTCGCAAATCAAGGATCCTAGATCACACCACAAAGTAAAGTACATGGATCGTAAGTACTTCGTGACACGTGGCCTCATCGACGAAGGCAAAATAAATCTATTATGGGTGGACACCAACAACAACACAGTTGATTGATTGATCTCGTTTTATATTTAACCGCAAGTCCACGGCCGCGTTGAAGCGGTGGCAAATACGGGTCATCTACTGGGAGGTGTGTCGACGATAGGTTTGTACGAAGGCGAGAGGTAAAAAGAAGGAGAGAAGGGTTGGTTACACTAAACTACACTAAGATGCAAAAAGGAAACGAAGATAAGCAATAAAAACTAAACCCCATAGGGGGTAGAGAAATAATGTGAACATAAAGAAGTGTGTGTGTGTTCATTAAGCTCCTCACAACATGTAATGCATGAAATCATAAAACTACATCCAACTTTGCCTCCACATGAATTAAGATAAGACTACATCATTAAAACATACAAGACAATAATTGGAATGAAGCTACATGAACTCAAGTATAAAGACTAGACCCTACTATGCCTCCACATGAATTAAGATAAGACTACATCATTAAAACATACAAGACATTAGCTAAGGTAAAGGTAACAAGAGCACATACACTACAAATTGTGTTTCCAATATTAACTTCATCCATATCCTAACCTTATCATTCCCCATAAAATAGGTCCACTAATCAAAGCATAAGATAAGCTTCATTCAAGAGCATTAGCATATCAAAGATAAGAGTGAAAACCCATTAGATGGTTATGGAAATCATATAAAGCTCAAGGGATAAAGATAACACACACTTAATACACTACATGATTATATCACATATTTCTCCACCCCCAAATGGGGATGGAACTACTCATACATATTTAAACTAACTACTCTAACAAAATGAAGCATTATACTGAAATAAAACTACACTAATCAAGCAAGAAATATTAAAGAAAGAAAGACTAACCAAGCATGCACCAAATAAAAGACATAACAAGACAAGATTAAAAGAAACAAAGAAACTTTTATTAACAATGACTCACATTGAAGGTAGCATTCTTCTCCACTTTGAGTTATTGCTTCAAGGCTCACTCCTTAGTAGAGAGAATGCCACCAAACAATGGGTAATTACAATGGAAGGTGAAGAGTTCTATTTATAAGCATGGAAAAAGCTAATCCGGGACAATCCCCCGATGTGGGACTAAACCAATACCAAAAATAGCCTAAAACATGATAATACAAGTCCAGGAGAAAGCTTAGCGGATCTGGGGCCATATGGACCGCCAATTAGCGGTCCAAGACCGCCAATTGGCGGTCTATAAACTTCAGATCGCGTTGCTTTTGGTTGTGGGCTTAGCTTGATGGATTTGTTGGTCTTGGATGCATCTACTTGGTTTGTTGGAGCTCCGACCCGAATCGAATTGACAAAATACTCCCCATGAAGGTGTGGAGTTTCCTGTTTTGCTCTTAGGTCCTTCTGTCTTACGTTCAGGTCCTTCTCCCTTGCATCTTGGTCCCCAGGTCTCACAATTAAGTCCTTTTTCCTGCTTTTGGGTCCTTTCATGGCTCTTCTCTTCAAACCTCTTTATTTCTGAAATTCAAACATAAAACTCGTCACATAGCATTGCTTAGATGTAAGATAATGGATATAAGATACAAATATGAGCATGAAATAATGTCAATCAAATACCCCCACACCTAAGTTTTTGCTAGTCCCGAGCAAAACAAAGAAAGAGAAAAGCAAACGAGAAACAATAAATCCTAACTCACTTTCGTAGGAATCACGGTTGCACTTAGCACGTGCAACAAGCCGTTAAACCTCTTTGTTGCCAAGGCGGAGGAGTGTTGTCTCCTGAGGGTTTTCAGCGGATATACCCACAAAATCTGAACAATATGCATTATTCAATCTAGACACTCGACTCGTTGGACATATGTTGTCGATCATTGGACGCGGCAATCCTTTGGGCCGACTCTATATAGGTAATCAGTCCACACCTAGCCTAATAAACCATTCGTGCAAGTTAAATAAGGAATTAAGTGAAATACATGGACAACCTCAACATCCTCAAGTGATACAAAGTGTAAGGTCCATTAAGGTTCTTATTTGCATTACCATTTTTTTTCTTTTTTTTTCTTTTTATTAGTTGGAGCTTCATTCTCCCAGGGTCAGGTTTCGTGCATCATTGCCCATGAGGACTTCACTATCACGTACACCTTTCCCCAAATCTCCACATAGGGCAATCCCTACCACCCGTGTAACGGGAGTTCGGTCGGCGCATCCCAAGTCAGATGACTCGAAAGCACCAGGCACAAAGTCCCCTTAGACCTACTTTCCCGAGTGATAGGAGCCGTGCGAGAAGAGAGAACACCTACTCACTTATTTCTTATCTCCACATGAACCAAAACCCCTACACTAATGTCTCACAACAAGATTAAGAGGGTCCTTGACTACAACAAACTTCCTAAATTAACAAACACGAATTATTGACTCACTAGGTTTAGGGTGGACTTCTTTGAATGTTTGAGCACTGAAACCCTATGATTACTCACCCCCAAGGGAAGATTAGGGTGCATCCTAACGACTCGATAAATCCTAAAGCCACGGTACTAGATATCATAATGCATCAAGTTCAAGACAATTTTGGGAGCTTTCTTTTTATTTTGCCTCTCAACGGTTTTGCACATGCTAAACACGCGCAAACCCCACAAAACATTTTCTTTCGCAAACACATGAAGATTTTGAAAGAAATGTGGAAATTTTAAAGCACTAGGCAAGCAAAAGAAGACAAGTCACCAAAGGATCATGGCAAGCAGATATATCAATATTAAATGCAGCACACTAACATGACCCTAAAAATGCAAACAAAAGAAAAAAAAATCAAAAGAAAAGACTCGACTATGTACACACGTAAAACACCTCCCCACACCTACTTCATGCATTGTCCTCAATGAATGTGAGCAAGATACTACATGGATTTATGCATGAAAAAGGAGAGATCTCACCAATATGAAGTACAAAGGGAAATTCAAGGTCATGTTGATGGACACAAACCCGAATTCCCTCAAAACTTGTGAGATGCTAAAGAAAGGATACAAATACGTGAAAGAAATGGAGCCCAAATACACAAGGGTTGGGGCTCACAACAATCGATGCTCACTGAAGGAGTCTTTTATTGTACTTTTTTTTCTTTTTTTCTTTTTTTTATATATAATTATGTACAAACATAAGTTCCCATCTTCATTTGTCAAAAGACATCAAATGGGAATCTCAAGAGTGGGTCAATGCACTTGGAAAGGGAACATGACACCACGCGGGGCCAGAATACGCATGTGTGGGCCCCCTTCACAAAGAGCACCAGATGAAATGACAGGTTCATGAATTGGACGCAAAGGCGTCTCATCCAAAGGATCAATTTGAAAGAGCTTGAACCTTTCAAGAGTTTGGGAAATGAGGGGCAACAAAAGAAGAGTTTCTCCCGTTGCGCTGCTGAAGTTATGATCGTCAATCCAAACTCTCCAACCAACAGGCTGGTCCGTCGGAACGAGGTCAAGAACCTCGTTAGGCATGTCCGACACACCAGGCGAACAAAAAGTGGGTCTCATACCCAAGGTATCCTCCAAGGAACTCCTAATACCCTCATGAGCAATGTAGTTGTTTGATGTTCCATCATTTCCAAGATGATCAGGAACAATAGTGAGAGGCAAACTCTCATCAGGTTGTTTGAAATTGAGGGGACTAGGGAGCTCTTGTTCCACCAGAGGTGAGTCCTTAGGAGGTACAACAATAAGATCATGTGGCTCAAGGGCCACGGGACAAGAAGATGAGGCACAATCCTGTGTCGACTCATAAAGAAGTTGGTCCATAGTATTCTCAATTGGAATCGAATCCTCCACCAAGTGATTGTGAATTGAAACCCCAAGTCCCTCAGACTGACTAGGAGTTTGACTTTGAAAGATTGTGATTTGAATTTGTGGATGTGGTGGTGGTTCGATTTCAGAAGATAAATCCTCATGTTGACAAGAAAAATTACCCTCCTCACGTTCACGTAATTGCTGTGTCATTTGACTCACTTGCATTTCCATAGTTTGCAAGGAATTCAAGTTGGACTTCAATAAATTTTGAGTGGTTTCCATGAACGTTTGGAGAGTTTGTTTCAAGGAATCAGGTATGCGGTCAACTATGAGGTCCAAGTTAGAGTTTGGGAAATTTTGGGGTTGGGTGTTGATGGACTGAGAATGAGTCCAATGATTTGAAGTGGGGTGTTGGTAGAATTCTGGGTATTCGGGGGGAGGATATTGGGGTGGAAATGATGTATAAGAATTTGAATACGAATTGTCTCCCCACGAATCCATCCCTCTCGGGTTGTACGCGGATGCGTAATGGTCATATTGAGAATTTGGGGAAAATGTATGCTCATACTCAGGCTCAGGGGGAACATAAGGACATTCCCCGAAATCATGACCACTCAACCCACAATAGTGACACGGTACGGCTACTGGAGCCACCGGTGCACCCATGTCATCTACCACATGCATGAAAGAGGCCAAAGGTTCTTGTAATGTCTCAGTTTGATGACCAACATATGATCCGACGTAACTAGATGGTGGTTTAGCAGTCGGTGCCTCTCTCATGTTACCCCTATATGAAGATTGCTCAGTCACACAATGAAGATTATCCCAACCATACGGGGTGTTAGTCTGAGCCACCCTGGGTTGCATGGGTCCAGAATACCAGGGAGAATCGTCCTGGTCCCAACAATGATATGGATGGTCGCCCATGTAACCATCCATCTCAACAGAGAACTCTAGAGTCGACCACTCTCACCACCACGAGGTTAAACTCGCAAAAAGTGCTCGACTCGACCCTCAAAATGCTACAGAGAGTGTAAAGGGGAGGAGACTATAACGTAGAAGAAGGTGAGAAGAAGATGACTCAGAGGAGAAGGGAAGAATCCCTAAAGCTAGCGTGGGTGAAGGGATCAGGTAGAAGCCTAACTAGCAAGCACGACTCAAACAATGTAAGGCAATGGGTCCTTAAGCTAGACGACGCCTAACTTTGAAGTCACTAGCCTCGACACGCCTCACCTCCCTACAACGAGGACCACAATGCCCAGCAAGTGATACCAGATCCGGAGATCCAGTACCTCCTACTATCGACAAGGTAGGCAACGCCGATCAGGTCATGACGGTCTCAACTAGATTACTCTCCTAGTACGCCCGCAATCCTAGGGCCAATGTCTACTTGCTTTTAGTTAAGGCTTTATTAAGAGTGATTTTTGGGGCCAAGGAAAGGGTGATGAAATCCCCCACCTTATCTTTTATGGGACATCCCCTCCTTAGTTGCGTTTTGATCCTAGATCTAGCAATCAATCGCTCCAATCAAACGCTCAACTCACTCTTGTCCCGATGCACCTTACTAACTAATGCATGATCGAAACATGCATGAATGAGAGATTTGGGTGCACGTACCTCACGCCAGCAATCAACAACAAAATGTAAAGCAAAGAAAAGACAAATGCATGCGAGGTCTACACATGATGCATGACCTAGATGGCAAGAAGTCTAATCTTTTGCTTTGAGTTTTATGGTCCAAGTTGATTAAAGGGGATTGAAATTAAATCTGGGAGCAAACTAGAAGTCTCAGCATGCAAAATTGTGCTCCCAGATAACTTAAATGAACAAAATAACAACTGGAACAAATTTGAGAGCAATTGAGGCTAACCAGGACGCCAATTAGCGGTCCTAAACCGCTGATTGGCGGTCACTTTGGGGTCCTTTGCTCTCCAATTCCTCCAGTCTCTTCCCCGTGATGCTTAGGTTCCCTGAAACTAAGAAAAACTTGAAACAAAAAATTAAAAACCCCTCGAATCGTCCAAACCAACGTCTGGACAGAGCACCTCCCCGGCAACGGCGCCAAAAACTTGATTGATCTCGTTTTATATTTAACCGCAAGTGCACGGCCGCGTTGAAGCGGTGGCAAATACGGGTCATCTACTGGGAGGTGTGTCGACGATAGGTTTGTACGAAGGCGAGAGGTAAAAAGAAGGAGAGAAGGGTTGGTTACACTAAACTACACTAAGATGCAAAAAGGAAACGAAGATAAGCAATAAAAACTAAACCACATAGGGGGTAGAGAAATAATGTGAACATAAAGAAGTGTGTGTGTGTTCATTAAGCTCCTCACAACATGTAATGCATGAAATCATAAAACTACATCCAACTTTGCCTCCACGTGAATTAAGATAAGACTACATCATTAAAACATACAAGACAATAATTGGAATGAAGCTACATGAACTCAAGTATAAAGACTAGACCCTACTATGCCTCCACATGAATTAAGATAAGACTACATCATTAAAACATACAAGACATTAGCTAAGGTAAAGGCAACAAGAGCACATACACTACAAATTGTGTTTCCAATATTAACTTCATCCATATCCTAACCTTATCATTCCCCATAAAATAGGTCCACTAATCAAAGCATAAGATAAGCTTCATTCAAGAGCATTAGCATATCAAAGATAAGAGTGAAAACCCATTAGATGGTTATGGAAATCATATAAAGCTCAAGGGATAAAGATAACACACACTTAATACACTACATGATTATATCACATATTTCTCCACCCCCAAATGGGGATGGAACTACTCATACATATTTAAACTAACTACTCTAACAAAATGAAGCATTATACTGAAATAAAACTACACTAATCAAGCAAGAAATATTAAAGAAAGAAAGACTAACCAAGCATGCACCAAATAAAAGACATAACAAGACAAGATTAAAAGAAACAAAGAAACTTTTATTAACAATGACTCACATTGAAGGTAGCATTCTTCTCCACCTTGAGTTATTGCTTCAAGGCTCACTCCTTAGTAGAGAGAATGCCACCAAACAATGGGTAATTACAATGGAAGGTGAAGAGTTCTATTTATAAGCATGGAAAAAGCTAATCCGGGACAATCCCCCGATGTGGGACTAAACCAATACCAAAAATAGCCTAAAACATGATAATACAAGTCCAGGAGAAAGCTTAGCGGATCTGGGGCCATATGGACCGCCAATTAGCGGTCCAAGACCGCCAATTGGCGGTCTATAAACTTCAGATCGCGTTGCTTTTGGTTGTGGGCTTAGCTTGATGGATTTGTTGGTCTTGGATGCATCTACTTGGTTTGTTGGAGCTCTGACCCAAATCGAATTGACAAAATACTCCCCATGAAGGTGTGGAGTTTCCTGTTTTGCTCTTAGGTCCTTCTGTCTTATGTTCAGGTCCTTCTCCCTTGCATCTTGGTCCCCAGGTCTCACAATTAAGTCCTTTTTCCTGCTTTTGGGTCCTTTCATGGCTCTTCTCTTCAAACCTCTTTATTTCTGAAATTCAAACATAAAACTCGTCACATAGTATTGCTTAGATGTAAGATAATGGATATAAGATACAAATATGAGCATGAAATGATGCCAATCATTGATCCGTTCACAAAACCCTTATCCCAAGCCAAGGGCGAAATGCATTTCGAGTCCATGGGATTGAGGAACCATGTAGATTGACTTGATAATTGATATGTAATGGGGTTTACCCTAGTTATTGTTGTTTTATACATTGAGTATGTATGTGAAAGAAAACTTTAATAACAAGTGGGAGATTGAAGGGAATGTGTTCTAAAAGTTTTACTTTTAAATGCCAATTATTATGAATTGAATGAGAAATAATTTTGTTCCTTGTTTATGTTATTCGTCTTTTAGAAGTGTTAAGGAAGAGGTTCTTGGTCCTTAACCGTAGAACTCTAAAAGATATTGGTTTACATAAAACAAAAGATGTTCGCAATCATGGTAATTAACATGGGACATTGATTACCGAGTTAAGATTGTCGTGTTGGTCATAGATCATTGTAGCTCTACAAGTGAGTGACAACACGGGTACGCAAAAGAGAAAAATATTACTTTTGTATACTGAATAGACCTAATAAGAAAAATATTATAGAAATGTGTTTCTGTGTCATTAATATTTTACTGTGTCCTTGGTCCTTTGATATGAGACTTATATCTGATCACTTAAGGAATGCTTAATTAGACTAGTGTTTTGAGCTATCGATAGGTGTAGTGTAAAGACATTGGTTGGTTAAGTACAACTTTTGTTGGAGAAGATAGTTAGTCAAAAGATTATCATTGCCCCTCTTAATTGAGTGATGATATTAGTGGGCCCCTTGATAAAGGAAAGTTATAATGTGCACAATGTGATTTGAGTTAAGTCACATATTTATAACTAGCTTAAAGAGATCAAGAAATGAATACTAATACAAAGATGATCCAATACTACTTTGTGTGTATTCTTAATATCATGAGGCAAGGGACGGACACAAGTGGTGCACTGCATCACTAAATGGATCGGGTTTTGGTTCGAGTGGAATTAAGACATCTAACTAATTGGGAGCTATAATGTGTAGCTAGATACCGCTTATAGCTTGTGATATTAAGTTCTTAATATCACTGCCAACTTAGTTTAGATCCTCCTATAGGTCACACCACAAAACTGGGAAACAAGAAATGGGGATTTTGAGTTCATAGGATGTGTCGGGTTGTAGGATCGTGTGGGTTTAGGGGTCCACAATTAATGCTAATCACCTAATTACCTACTTGTTTATTCGATCAATGAAATGCAGCGGAATTTAAACTAAAACAAGCAAGTGTAGGAATATGCAAACCACAAATCGACTCGGCATTTTTATAGAGGTTCGACACCCCACCTGGGTCCTAGTCCTCTCTTGCAAGCTCCGCTCGGATCACCGAGCTCCGCTCACGACTTCACTAACCACTCCCCGTTCCGGGCCGGGAGAGAACGCCTTTACAACCGTCAAACTCGCGAACAACCCTCGCCGAGCTTGGAATCCTCTTCTCACAATCCGAGAAGGATGCTTCGGGCTTTCACAGGAGCCTTTACTCTTTTGACAACAAATGAGAACTTGAGTGGAGCAACACTCTCTAAATCTTGAGCACACTTGAGTAGGATTAAGGAATTGATCACTAAGTGTGGAAGGTTTGAAGCTTTGAGTGTTTGGGATTCTCTCTAATGTTTGGGACAAGTTTGTAGTGGGAGAGTTGTGTTAAAATGTGTTTTACAACTCCTTATATAGGCATTAGAGAGAATAGAGTCGTTGGGATTGATTGGGTATGAGTTGATGTGTGATTACACAAAACAGAAAAGACATGACCCAATTCTGGCTGAATTCGGTCGACCAGATCGGGACAATCGGTCGACCGTTAGGCAGTTTTACACTCAGTTTGGTCGACCGGTTAAGCAACGGTCGACCGCCCAACTCTACAACTTAGGTTCACTTAAGTCATCGGTCGAACACAAGATATGGTTCGGTCGACCGATTTCGTCCAGGCACTTTGGGGGTGACAAACAAATGTGTGAACGTTCGACCGAAACAGGTTTGGCGGTCGACCGATTATGGACAGGCACTTTGGGTTTGTCAAGAGATGAACCAATGGTCGACCGATACATGAAATGTATTTGGGGTATTTTTGGTTTAATACGAATACGACCGTTGGGTATATACGACAAAAGTAACGGTCGGGAAAATATGATCTGACGGTCGACCAAAAGATAAAACACGGTCGACCGAATAAGGGCAGTGAAAACACAAACAAGAGATTTGATCATTCGGTCGACCGAACGACATGTTGCAGTCGACCGAATGTGGTCAGACTTTTACAGTTCAGGTTTGGTGTTTTCCGGTCTAAGTTTGGGTGATCTATTGAAGTCCAAATTATGTGAAATTTCGTGAGTGACTTCTATAGGGAACCTAGTGTGTGATTAAGTTGATTTTAGCTCAAGTATGCTCAATTACACTTTGTTCCTAAGACTCAAAAGAAATCAAGATTACATGTCTTCGATTTAGCTTTAATTACATGTCTTGACTTCATTTCCTTCTTTCTTGAGTCTTGATCACCTGTAGAGGTTAGCACAATACAATATATATGCAATGCATAGTGTGTGCTATTCTAATTAAGATTCGGTTGATTAAATCATCAAAACCTAAGATTAAGGCCAAAAGGCCAACACGGGTTTCATGTAGAAAATATGACACATGTGGTGAACAAGCAAAATCAAAATTATGTTGTGATTAATAACATAATTAGAATCTAAATTAAATTCATATGTGATGTAAATATTATGGGGTGTAATGATTAATCATTACATAGGATAATATGTTACATAAGTTGTGAATTTACTACTAATCCCGAAATGTCAAATTTTGTAGGGGTTAAACCGAAATTTGACAGGTTTGCAAGACTGTACAAACGGTCGACCGGTTAACGGTTAACGGTCGACCGAAGGTGCCCGGTCGACCGGACACGTCTCGACCGATTACAGGTGAATTTCGTCTGTTCGGAACGGTCGACCGAATCTATCGGTCGGTCGACCGAACATTGCGATGAAATATTTTACTGTTTCGAAGGGTCGACCGAGTGTCGAATGGTCGACCGAAACTCGGTCTAAGCGGTCGACTGGACCTCGCAAACGGTCGACCGGCCAGACGGTTTTATGCAGAATTAATTTAAGAATTAATTAGATCATACATGGAATTGGTCCATAATTGATTTAATTCGTGGCTAAGATTATTTGTTAGCAAATAATGGATGGTTAGATAGAATTTTGCATGAAATCATGGGCAAGGGGTTGCCCATGAATAGGTAATTTGGAGAGAGCTTATAAATACAAGTTTATCTCATTACCTCAATTAATTCATTCATTATTTTCTTGTGCAAAATTCTCTCTCCATAATTCTCCACGAAAATTCCTTAATTCTTAAGTTTAGTTTTAGTTCTTAAGAGATCATCTTCTCAAGGGAATTAAAGAGGGGTTAGTAATTAGATTCTAAACCCTATCGGAGATTGAGAGACTAGCTTCCCTCTCTCCGATCTTGTTTAGAGTTTGGTGAATACTCGGAGGCATCCGACACAGCGAGAAGCATCCCCAACGTCTCCGAATCTTCAAGAAGTTTTAGAGAACTTCTAGGTATAAATTTCGGAGCCCATATTTGTTTTAATAAAGTTTTGGAACTAGTTATTGAAACAAATCGATGCATGCATGAAATAAATCATAGAAAATTGTAAATTGATCCTTATTGTGCATAAAAATTTCGAAAATATATATGTACAATTAAACTAGAAATCCTACAATTTTGAGGGTGATTCTCATGAGAAATTGGTTGGTGAATACTGGCACTTATATGACAGGTATACTTCGGAATTATTCCATATTCCCTGTAGTCCATTACGTAAAGGAGTATTTTCCGAACAATATGCGACCTGGTGGAGTCGCTACACTTCTAGTTTCTTTAGCAACAATCTCACTGAACTTCGAAATCAGGAGAAAGAGTGGATATTGGAATATGAGAATGACATTAAGGTACCTCCGAGCTACTTCCAAAACAAGGGTTTTGGTCCAGAAGGTCGTAAAGAGGAAACATTCGTTCGGATCTATCGCAAAACCACCAAGGTGGCTAACAGGTCTAACGATGACGATGATGAAGACTAGGGGTGTCAGTGGATGTCCGAAATCTGAGAATCCGTCCGCGTCCGTATTCGTATCCGAATCTTAATATCCGGGAACTGACGGAGCAAATATGGATATTGATACATCCCATCCGAATAACATCCGATCCTAGATTGGATATCTGTATTATAAGATTAGTATTTGTATATATATATCTGTATATCTATCTGTATCCATTTAATATCATACATAACATATATATATTAAAATTTTATAATTTGTATATAGTTGCTAATTAATTGTAACTTAAAGTGGATGAGTTAATCTTATTAATTTATCTTATTAAGTTGCAATATGAAAAAGTATGATCCTTTTATATAATTTACCCAACAACTATATAAACTCTTTTTCACCAAAGCAAACCCTAACCTAACCTTAATCCTCCCCAGCCGCCTCCGCCTCTTCCTAAGACGCATCCTCCTCTTCCCATGTCATTTCCGCCTCCTCCTGTCGCACCTCGTCGTGTCTGCCCTTCCTCCTCGTCTTCTTCGCCTCCTCCCGTGTTGTCCCGCTCTACCAGAAGATAGCGTCCTCCTCGACTCCCGACGTGGATCCAAGCCCATGTTAGAATTTGGTTTGAGAATTTGGTTATGAAGTGGTGGATTTGGTTGGTTATGAAAAATTAACGTTAGATTATACTCTTCCGAATGTGGCATCCCCAATTCTCACCCTCTATTAGTCCAGAGGTTACACGTACTTAGCTTAATTTGCATAGTAATTTCAGGCACTAGATACTCATTTAAAAAAGTCCAGAAGTGATTTGTCTTGTGATTTGTTTTAAAAATAATCACATATTTTTCTGATTTATATATGGCATGTGTATTATATTTTATATTCAACAATCTCCAATAAACTTGAAGATTCAATAATATCCGTCAGTATTTGCACGATAAATTAGATATGGCTTCATACATGCTTTTTTGTTGAAAATTTACATACATGGCATGTTCGTTTCAGCAGGTACATCATGTATTATAAAGAATGCTAGTTTCAATTTTAAATGCTGGGATATTTTTGGATGTATGCTAACCATACTTTATAAGTTCCAATAATTGTTTGCAATGTGTCACATTTTTGCAGCATGGAAGAAGATTTGCCAACTCTAGATGGTACTTCTGGTCCAGTTGCTCGCACTACAACAAATCTCGTTTCGAGTTCTACACCGATCAGCAATGAGACACTTGTTGGAAGTGCAAATGTCTATGTTGATGAAGCGGAAGAGTCCAATAAGGATGCAAAGCGACAAAAAAGATTTAATCATGAGTATGTATTATTACTTAGTTGATGCTATACTTTTAAATTTCTATGGTTTAATTTTATTATGATAATGAACTTATTTGTGTTGTTTAGATTCAAGTGAAGCTGAGAAAGATCAAGAGTTAGAGAATTAGATTTCTAATTTTCAGAAGAAGACCCTAGTTTACCTACGAAAGGTAGTTTTAGAATTGTCATTTATTTATTTATTGAATACTTAGTATTAATATATTCAAATAATAAATTGTCATTTTTCTTACTTTCTCTGTCTTTACATATAGGTATCAAATGTGACTTGGATGCTCATCTCCATGTTGGATCAATTACTTTGCTAGTTTTTTTGTTGCTTAATTGTCTGTTACGTGGTTCCTGGTGTTTTCATATGTTGTTTGTATTGTTCTAATGTTTGTAATTTATGCTTCTATTACTTTGTAACTTGTATGTATTGTTAGGGTTGTGAAAGTCCGGGTTCGAATCTGATCCGGTCCGGTCTTTGGTCCGGACCCCGGATAAACATCTGGTCCGGACCGGATGCTCACCCCTATGTATTGTTGTTAGATTTTCCAAATCAAACCTTTGAATTATGGAATTGAATCAAATTTAAGATTTTGATTATTATTATTATCTTAAAGTAGGAATTCAGGTACGGATTTTCGAATCCGGATGTTTGTTCGGATATGAATTTTGAAATCATGATGAAATTGTTCGGATACGGATAATATTTGTATTCGATCTGGATCCGTCAGATATTGATTCGAATGTAATTAATAAGATTCGTTCAGATACGGATCCGGATGTCAAAAAAAATCCCGAATTCGGATACAGATATTGGCAGATCCGATCCGTTGACACCCCTAATGAAGACGTTGTTGCTCAAACGGCATCGAGGACTTGGGTGGTATCCTCCTCCACATTGGAGCAAGGAAAAACTCAAGCAAATGAATTGTGCCTTTACTGATGAAGCATCGACATCACAATCACATTCCAAGAAGACTAAAGAGGCTTCAGAAGGAAATATTTCGCCTGGTGAAAAGTTACATATTCAGCAACATGTTGCTGACCTTTTAGAACAGCCGCCGATTGGACCTTTATTTGGTGAATATCTAGCAAATGTTCATGAACCTTTAGAATCTAGTCGACTTCCATCCCCGACGCCGCAAGAGATTGTAGCATATCCACCCGACTATTGTCGGCTCGATTTATTATGCAGCATGCTCGGTGCAGACTCTTTGAATTGGGAAGATGCACCACTTTCGTTGTCTTCCCGGGAAGGTGGGGCGTCATTTCTTAATGTTGCCGACGTATGTCATCAACTTCAGCACCATACAGACTTGATTCCTGCGACTTTGAGAGCTCTGACGATCAAAGAAGTATTTGATGTTGTCGATATAGCTGCACTGCATGATGGTGGATTGGAGGACGTATATCTCCCTCTACCACAACTTCCTATATACGTTAATTTTGGTCTTATCCAGGGTATAGTTTTTTTACCTTTTGTGTCTTTTATCATGGATTAGTTCGCTAATTAAACCCGGTGACACCGATCAGAACTTACTTAACGCTCTTGACTTCGTAATGTTAGTCACTTTCAACACCCAATAAAGTTTGTTATTACATTTTTATTGCTGATCCCAACATTGACCAATGTGATCTAGATAATGCAGCAGATTTGATCAGAGGTTTCAGTAGCTGGTTAAGACGTGACTTGCCACTAGATGAAGTGCTCAAAAGGGTTCATAAGGTCACTAAAATGTTGGTGTACTCTGGAGTTCCTTTGACTGAATGGGCCGATGGCTCACTGTAACATCCTCAACAGCGGAAGAAATTTAAAATTTTCAATATAACACAAACACAAGGATATTACTAAAGAAAACAGACACCTTGTGCACCAACATATATACAATATATATCTGAGAGTTTCAAGAGTGTGATTACAACAAAAGATAAATGAAAATGTACATGTAATCACTAGGACCTCAAAAACAGGAAAAATAGGATCTGGCTCCGAACACGCTCCTCCTCGGTCACCACCTCCTAGTGCTGCTCACGGCCTGAAATAAAATATGACTATGCCTGAGTTTCCCATAAGGAAACCCCGTATGCCAAACTCGTTACACAATCAATGGACTAGACATCTATAAGCATGTATGTTATGAAATGCAATAAACAAACATCGTCTCACTGGGCCTCTGGGAACTCTCTCCCTACCACAGTAAACACAATATAGTAACGGGTCACGTGGGTCCTCTAGCCCAACCCTCACACGTGCCCCAGGCACCTCAGCCGGAACATCCTCGGCTACAACACAACGCTGGATCACTATCATGCCGGCAATGTCCGTACCATTGCCCCTCCATGGTCGGGGACTCGTTGCCTTCACAGCTGATTCAGTGAACCACTCTTAGGTCGGCAATGTCTGTACCGTTGCCCCTCCAGGGTCGGGGATGAAGGGAATGTGTTCTAAAAGTTTTACTTTTAAATGTCAATTATTATGAATTGAATGAGAAATCATTTTGTTCCTTGTTTATGTTATTCGTCCTTTAGAAGTGTTAAGGAAGAGGCTCTTGGTCCTTAACCGTAGAGCTCTAAAAGATATTGGTTTACATAAAACAAAAGATATTCGCAATCATGGTAATTAACATGGGACATTAATTACCGAGTTAAGATTGTCGTGTTGGTCATAGATCATTGTAGCTCTACAAGTGAGTGACGACACGGGTAACTGGTCCATGATGAACAGTAACCGGTCCATGATGAACAGTACCGGGCGACCGATGAACAGTAACGGTCGACCGGTCCAGACGGTTTTCTGCAGAATTAATTTAAGAATTAATTAGATCATGCATGGAATTGGTCCATAATTGATTTAATTCGTGGTTAATATTATTTATTAATAAATAATGGATGGTTAGATGGAATTTTGCATGAAATCATGGGCAAGAGGTTGCACATGAATAGGTAATTTGGAGAGAACCTATAAATAGAGGTTATCTCATTGCCTTCCTACATCTTAATTAATATTGCTTTTCATGCAAAATCTCTCTCCTTAATTCTCCACGAAAATTCCATAAATTCTTAAGTTTAGTTTAGTTCTTAAGAGATCATCTTCTCAAGGGAATTAAAGAGGGGTTAGTAATTGGATTCTAAACCCTATCGGAGATTGAGAGACTAGCTTCCCTCTCTCCGATCTTGTTTAGAGTTTGGTGAATACTCGGAGGCATCCGGCGCAGCGAGGAGCATCCCAATCGTCTCCGAATCTTCGAGAAGTTTTAGAGAACTTCTAGGTATGAATTTCGGAGCTCCTTTATGTTTGTTTTAATAGAGTTTCTGAAACTAGTTTGTTAAAACAAACCGATGCATGCAATAAATTCTAGAAAATTGAAAATTGATCCTTATTATACATAAAAATCCGAAAAATATATATGTATAATTAAACATGAAATCCTACAGGGGACCCATTGCCTTTGAGCTGACTCCACAACACCAACGAACCATTGTTGCCCCCAAAAAGGCTGGAGACCTGTTGCCCTTGAGCTGGCTCCACAACACCAAAATAACACAAAACTGCACCAAAACGATCGAACAAAACCACCAAACCTGTCGACCGAATCCTCTCCATAGAACTGGTCCAACCGAAAAACCCGCCAACCAGTCATATAGCAAAGGGGACTCGTTCGACCGAATTCTACCAGTAAAAACCCTTTGCCGCATAAAAAGCACAAACGGTCGAACAACCCATGATCGACGGTCGACCGAAAATGAGCAGTAAAATCCAATTCATAACAAAGTACACCGGTCGACCGCAACAGTAAAAAAGGTTGAACGAACTTTAAGTTATTTTAAGTCATCGGTCGAACGAGGTCTTAGGTCGGTCGACCTTTTTGTGGTCCACACCCCCAACCGACTTAAAACGGTGTTTCGGTCGAATGGCAAAGGGGTCCATTCGACCGAAAGCCACCAGTTGCGCCCTCCCTTCACTTAACATGGACCATCGGTCGACCACCCAAGGGTATCGTTAGAACGGTGCGAGAGATAACGCCAAAATTACACTACAACCGGTCGACCGTTACAGTGCAGAAACCTGTTGCACAGGTCCGACAAGCCATCCGGCCTACCATCGACCACGCCAACAGTCACGAAAGCATAAGTGAGTATCAAAGTAAAGCTTGACATACCTTGAAGGCTTGAAGAAGCCTTTGAAGATCCAACGACGAGCTTTTCCCCCATGAACCCAAACTCCGACGACAAACCAACCGAGCCACGATCTACCCAACTTCGGAGAATGTCAGAGCTTCACCTCGCCTCACCGAAACCACCCTCTCCGCGCCTCCGATTGCTGCGGATCAGAGTATAGAGAGAGAGAGAGAATTTGAGCGGGAGAGAGAAAAACGAGAGAGAGAGAGAGAGAGAGAGAGAGAGAGAGAGAGAGAGAGAGAGAGAGAGAGAGAGAGAGAGAGAGAGAGAAACCCACCAACCTATACTCTTCTCCTCTCATCTCCACCATCCACCTCATCTCCCCTAACTAAATCCCAGCCCTCCATCCTAATCCACCAATTAGCCACCTAAAAGGCAATTAACCCAATTAATAAGGGTTTAGGATATTTCACTCAGGATTTTATCTTTGTCTAAACTTGAGGAAGAAAGTACATTGATCCAATCGAAAATCAATCAAGCGAAGGCCAAACTTGACGAACTGCAGGAGAAGTTTGCTCACGTAACGCACGAGCTCGATGCAGAGGAGAAACTCCGCATTCATTTGGAACACCATAGGAGAGATCTGGAAGACCAATCGTCCACTGTAGAGTCAGAGGTCTCTAACAAGAAAAAAAGCTTGAAGATTTGAAGTCGGATATTAAACATAGAGTTGCTAGCGAGCCACGATGTAGATGAGGCTACAGTAAATGTTGCGGTCGAACAAGCCATGGAGAAAATATTAGTTCTTTAGAGCAAAAATTACGGAGCCCGAGCTACCCCCGGGCATCCTGTACTCTCTCTCTGCCACGTCAGCTTCTCTCTCTGCCACATTAGCTCACCAAACCCACCCAAAAAAACCCTTAACCATGCCCGAGCTACCCCCACCTACTCTACACTCTCTTTCCTCCACATCATTTCTTAATTAACAATTTTAATTCTCACACAACATTTAACAAATTACATTTTATATAATTCTAATTCTAATTACTTTAACTTGAAAGTATTTAATTTTTTGGATCTTGAAATTGTTGGATCTGATTTTTTTTGAATCTTCATCACTTGCAAAAAAACTCATTGTAATCCAACCCACGTTACTAAAAAATACCCAATACATTATCAATTAACTCTAATAACAAAACCTCCACTAAAATAAGAAAACAAAAAAAATCGACGAACTCGGGGGCAACACGTGCTCCCCACCCGATGGGCGCCCGGACGCCCGGGTCATATAGTTTTACCTCATATTCAGGAGGGCGAGACTTTTTTACATCGTGACAACCATCAGCTGTGGAGCCACAGTAAGGATTTCATCTTTGAAATTGTACTGGATGCTCGCTCTTCATATGGATGTCACCCAACACAGTTGGAAAGTTCTTACAAATCTCAGATATGCTTCATAAATTTGTAGAACTTTGAAAACCCCTTTCGCCTCAAAAACTCTTGTATGAGGGAGAGTGACCAAAAGTTGTTCCGTCATTGGCGAAAGTTTACTGTTATTATCTTTTTTTCCTCTTACAAATCTCAAATACTCTTCATAGATTTGTAGAACATTTCTATCGAAAAGTTTTACCTCTTATTCAGGAGGTTGAACTGTATGGGAGTCAGTTTAATCCTCATTACTCACGCGATTGAATGTGTTTGGATAAATTTATTCTCATTATTCAAGAGGATTTCGTTGGTATGATTATCATTTTGTTGTTGTTTGTTTGTTTATTTACTTTTGATGTTGTTGTTTTTTGTTTTGTTTTTTATTTTACAAAACTCCTCTAACAACAAGAGAGAGGGAACCCAATAACAAGCTTGGCGTGCATCCTCCCTTATTATTAAATTTGTTTGCATTTTTTAACTTATGAAAGGGGTATTGAATAAGTTTCTCCTCTTTATTCAAGAGGTTGAAATATAAGAGTAAATTTATCCTCGTTACTCAAGAGATTGAACATATTTGAATTAGTTTATCCTCATTATTCAGGACGTTGAAATATATTTGGCGAGTAGACTTATGATTACTACTCAAACAATTAAAACGCGTGGATACATTTAGCTTCATTATCCGGGAGAATTCTGATATATGAGTAAGTTTATCTTTGTTACTTACGAGGTGAAATATATTTGGCAAGTAGTCTTATGATTACTACTCGGACGATTAGGATATATGGATAAGTTTAGCCTTGTTATCCGGGAGAATGACGATATATGTGGGTAGACTTATCATTGCTACCTACGAGATGAAGATATATATGTATATGCGAATAAGTTTAGCCTCGTTATTCGGGAGGACAATGTATAAGGTGAGTAGGCTTATGTTACTACCCAGAAGATTAGAACACACATGGATAAGTTTATCCTCGTTACCCAGGAGGAGAGGATTTTTTTACATCATGACAATCATCAGCTGTGGAGCCACAGTAAGGATTTCATCTTCGAAATCGTACCGGATGCTCGCTCTTCATATGGTTTTCACCCAACATAGTTGGAAAGTTCTTACAAATCTCAAATATGCTTCATAGATCTGTGGAACTTTGAGAATTCCTTTCGCTTCAAGAACTCTCATATGAGGGAGAGTGACCAAAGGTCGTTTCGTCGTTGGCGAAAGTTTATTGTTATTTTTTTCTCTTACAAATCTCAGATACTCTTCATAGATTTGTAGAACATTTCTATCGAAACGTTTTACCTCTTATTCAGGAGGCGGAAATATATTTTTATTATCAATTGCACTGCCTTTTCGGGTTTTTGCCACGATTGACCCCCACTTGTGTTTTCCTACGAGGCCCTTCAGGTTTTCTCGTAGAGGGGTACCCAATTTTGCATGTTGCCGACAACCGGTTTTTAACCTTTTTACCCTTAGCACTATTTAAGGGTTTTCACTAAGTCCGTAGGGTCTCATTTTTTAACCTTTTTTATTTTTATGAATAAATGGCTTAAGGAATTTTCCATTTAATGGGGGGTATGGCCTCTTTCCTTCATGATCGGTCAGGAGATATGTCTCATTGTCATATGCTAGCTCAACAATATATGGACATTTTCATTTTGGATCTAGTTTCTTTCCATAACCCTGAGCTATGCAATCTTTGGACATTACCCAAACAAGTTCCTCCTTCTTGAATGCTCAGGAGCGAACTTTCTTATCGAAAGCTCTTTGCATTCGTGCTCGATATAACTCGAGACTTTGTTGTGCTTTAAGTCTTTTTCATCGGCATCTAACAATTCTTCGAGCCTTACTTTGATGTAGGAGTCATCTGTTAGGTTGGTCATCAACGCTACCCGGAGAGATGGTATTTCGATCTCGAATGGTAGTACAGTTTCTGCCCCATATACCAAGGAGTATGGTGTACAACCTATCGACATTTTGTAGGTGGTCTGATAAGCCCAAAGTGCTTCACACATACGGTCATGCCAGTCTCGCTTATTCGACTCTACAATCTTGGCTATTATAGAACAAAGAGTTTCATTGAAAGCTTCTGCCAACCCATTTGCAGATGGATTGCATATAGTGGAATATTTCCAATTAATACCATATTTATTAGCAAAGCGATATACTTTTTGACTTTTGAAGTTTGTTCCATTATCGGATTGAACTCTATTTGGGACGCCAAACCGATGAACAATATTATTTGTTAAGAACTTGACGATTGCATCAACCGTGACTTCGCGGAGAGGAACTGGTTCTGCCCATCTAGAGAAGTAATCGGTCGCGGCTAATATGAATTTGTAACCCCAAGATGTGGGAGTGAATAGTCCAACGACATATGTTCCCCATTCTGTGAATGGCCAGGATGAAATTGTTGGATGAAGTTTAAAGGTTGGCATATAAGACAAATTGCCATGTTCTTGGCATTTGAGGCATTTCTTTGCATATTCTAAACAATCTTGAGTCATAGTGGGCCAATAATAACCCATAAGTTTAATTTGATGTCGCATTTTTGGTCTGGCTTGATGTCCGCCACATTCTCCTGAATGAACTTCCTAGATTACCTTTTGTGCTTCACCTTTTGAAAGACATTGAAGATATACAGAGCTGTGATTACCATGTGCCAATCTATAAAGTGTGTCATTTTCAAACACATATGATGGAATTCACCTTTTGAGTTCTATTCGATCGGCTCTATCAAAAGGTTGTCGACCATGTTTGAAGAAGTCTGCAAACACCTACCTCCAATCATCTTCTTGTTCATCATTTATAACGAGGACTTCTTCTACTACCTCGTCCTTATGCAGCATCGATGTACTTGGAAGAAGAAGACGATCTTTTATAATAACTTCCATTTCTCCTTGGGGAGGAAGGGTCAGACTAGTTGCTAACTTTCCAAGAGCATCTGCATGAGAGTTATTGCTTCTTGGAACGTGTGATATTTCCAAACTGTCAAACCTTCGAATCAGACGAAGCACCACATTATGGTATTGTATCAGCTCTTCTTTTCGAACTTCATATTCACCGTTGACTTGTCACACAACGAGTAGAGAATCACCGTATGCTTTAAGAGTTTTGATGTTCATATCGAGTGTCATTTCTAATCCAACTATTAGAGATTCATATTCAGATTCATTATTGGACTTCTCATCAGCAAGTGCGCATGAAAAGTTAATGATACCACGTTGTGGAGTGAAGAACACAATTCCCGCCCCAGCTCGAATCACCGGACCATCAATAGTGACCTCTGTACGACATGCTCCATCAAAGTAGAGTTCCCAAACAACTTCCTTGTCAGTTTCGACGATCATTATCTCTTCATCTGGAAAGTCAGTTGACAATGGTGAATTGTTAGCCGCAAGATAAGCGGCCAGAAAATCTACTAAAGCTTGTCCTTTTACTGCTTTTCTCGGAACATATTCAATGTCAAACTCCATCAACAGGAGGGTCCATTTGCCAACACGTCCAGCCAAAGTGGGTCGCGTCATTATATATTTTATGGGGTCCACAATTGATATGAGTTGGACTTTATGAGCCAACATATAATGACGTATTTTCTTAGCTGCAAACACCAAAGCTAAGCATATTTTTTCAATTGCAGAATATCGGAATTCTGCCCCAACTAACTCCTACTCAAATAATATAAAGTTTGTTCTTTATCATCATCAATTTTCTAAGCAAGCAATGCTCTTAAAGAGCAATCTTGGGCGGCGATATATAATATGAGTGGCTTGCCTACCTGAGTTGCCCCTAACACAGGAGGATTAAGGAGATACTTCTTTATATCATCAAAAGCTTTTTGACATTCTTCATCCCATTCAAATGCTACACCTTTCTTCATGAGGCGAGAAAAAGGTTGACACTTTCTAGACAAATTTACTATAAAGCGTCTTATGTACGCCAAACGTCATTGCAGTGACCTGAGTTGTTTCAAACTTTTTGGAGGAGGAAGCTCTTGAATTGCCTTAATTTTTGTTGGATCAACTTCTATGCCCCGGTGTTTAACCACAAAACCTAAGAACCTGCCGCTTGTGACTCCAAAAGTACATTTCAATGGGTTCATTTTGAGGTTATACTTTCAAACCCTTCAAAATATAAGTTTAAGGTCGGATAGATGTTCGATCTTCCTTTTAGATTTGACTACTAGATCATCTACATAACATTCAACTTGTTTATGCAGCAAATCACTGAATATTTGTGTCATAGCTCGCTGATATGTCGCACATTTCTTAATCCAAAAGACAACTTTATAATAGAAAACCCCTTTCGGTGTACGGAAAGTTGTATGTACTTTGTCATCTTCGGCCATCATAATTTGATTGTATCCAGAATATCCGTCCATGAAACTAAGGATTTCGTGTCCAGTTGTAGCATCCATCATTTGTTCAGTAATGGGCAAGGGGAAATCATCTTTAGGACAAGCTTTGTTGAGATCTCGAAAATCTACACAAACCCAAATCTGACCATTTTTCTTTCGCACCGGGACAATATTTGATAACCACTTGGTATATACATCACGGGTTCAATGAACCCAACATTGATGAGCTAACCAATCTCTGCAATCACTAAATCACGAATGTCCGGATGCATCCTGTGAGCCTCTTATTTTACTCCTGGATGTTTGGGATCGATGGATAAACGGTGTTCGGCGACATTTTTGTCTACACCTGGCATTTGTTTATAATTCCAAGTGAAACAATCATGATTTTCTTTAAGTAGATTTATGTATGCCTCTTTTTCTTCAATACTAAGTGAAACGCTGATAAATGTGAAAGGAATGTGTTCTAAAAGTTTTACTTTTATATGTCAATTATTATGAATTGGATGTGCAAACATTTTGTTCCTTGATTATGGTATTCGTCTTTTGGAAGTGTTAAGGAAGAGGTGCTTGGTCCTTAACCGTAGAGCTCTAAAAGATAATGGTTTACATAAATCAAAAGTTATTCACAATCATGTTAATTGACATGGAACATTAATGTCCGAGATAAGATTGTCGTGTTGGTCATCGATTGTTGTAGCTCTACAAATAATTGACGACACGAGTATATGAAAAATGAAAAATAGTTACTTTTATATATTGAATAGACCTAACAAGTAAAACATTATGGAATTGTGTTTTGTGTCATTAATGTTTACTGTGTCTTGGATCCTAAGATATGAGACTTATATCCTTTCACTCAAGAAGTGCTTGATTTGATTATTGTCAAAAGCTATCAATGAGTATAGTGATAAAGGCAATAGTTGGTTGAACATGACCTGTGCTAGAAAAGATAGCTAGTTAAACGATTATCATTGCCCCTCTTAATTGAGTGATGATATTAGTGGACCCCTTGATAAAGCAAAATTATAATGTGCACAATGTAACTTGAGTTAAGTTACATAGTTATAATTAGCTTAAAGAGATCAAGAAATGAATATCATACAAAGGTGACATATTTCTACTTTGTACATATTCTTAATATCATGAGGCAAGGGACGGACACAGGTGGTGCACTTACATCACAAAATGGATCGTGTTTAGTTCGAGTGGAACAAAGACATCTATGCTAATTGAGTAACTATAATGTGTAGATAGATACCACTTATAGTTTGAGATATTAAGTGTTTAATATCACTGCAATTTAGCTTAGATCCTCCTATAGGTCACACCACAAAATTGGAAAACAAGAAGTTTGATTTTGAGTTCATAAGATGTGTCGGGTTTCATGTGAAAATGGACACATGTGATGAATCAATAAAATCAATATGTCACGAAAATTGACATAAATAGAATCATGGATAAATTCATATGTGTATATATTATGGGGTGTAATAATTTAATATTACATAAGATAATATATTACATAAGATATGAATTTGCTAAAAAACCCCAAAAGATCAAACATGACCGAACGTGACACGGTCGTCAGAAGAAATTCACCGGGAGAAATTTTGGTGGGTCAACGGTCGACCGAAGCAAGACGCGGATCGTCTGAATTTTTCTAGGAATTTTTTCTCATGTATATTCGGTCGACCGTCTAGCTCAAGGTCATCCGAACGTGTGTTAAAACCGAATGGTTCGGTCAACCAAGAAGAATTCTCGGTTAACCGAACAACACGATTTTTGCCTGAATTATTAAGAGAATAATTAAATCATGGGTGGAATTAATTCCAGATTTGATCAAACATTGTTTAGGAAGCTTATGTGGCAATTTGAGATTAATTTTAGGAGAGAAAATGCAAGAGATTATGACTAGAGAATAATTCTTGATATGGATGTTTTGGGAGCCTATAAAAGGACCACTTATCCTACTTATTTAAACACATGCAATATAATTCTCTCTCTAATCCCTTTCTTAATCACCACGAAAATCTCTTAATAGTTTTAAGTTTTGGAGATAGAAATCTCATAGCTTAAAGAGGGGTAATTAGTTAGATTATAAGCTTAATTAGAGATTGATTGGCTAGCTCATTTCTCTCTAATCTTGTTTAGAGTTTGGTGAACACTTGAAGGCGAATCGACGGGCAATTCGACGAGTAACGGAACACCAGATCTTCTGAAAGGTTTTAGAGAACTTTTGGGTATGATCCTCTCTCTTTTGTTTATTTTAATATGTGTAGGAATGCATGATATTAGAATAAACACATACATGTACGTAAAATCAATGAAAATATGAAATCGATCATGTATGTTTGTATTAAAAGATTTAAAAATACACATACATAGGGACACAAAATCCTACAAAATGTTGATTCCGGATCATCATTAGATCCCAAGTTCACTTCTAAAACTTCATCAACTTTGCTTGTCCCCCTTCTTCCATTTCTCGTGGTGTTGGGTGAATACCCTCGACATCACACTGAACCTGAAGCAGTATCTCTTCACCTTCTGATCCACTATTAGACTGGGTTTCATCAACATGTAGTTGTTGATCTGCAGAGCTTGCTGTTATATGTGGTATTGTTTGCTCCTTCGAATGATTTGAACACCCAAAACCACAACGATCTTTTCCTTGCCGCGTACTATCACGTCCCTTGTTATCTTTCAAACACCAAATTTGCTCGTATTTTTGTTGTTTCTTCTTTTTATACGGATGATCCTCTCTTCTATTTTTGAAAGCAGTCAAGACCTTCGGGTTGATAGTGAAATCATCCAAATCAGCATCACCATCAACTTCATTTGTTTTGTTAAAGGGAGTATTTGACTCGATGCGTTGTGGTTTGCTTATCAAAAACCTTTATGAGGATCCGGAGTTGCGTTGCTCTTCGAATCATCTGTCGATCCACCTCCAAGTGTTCACCAAACTCTAAACAAGATTAAAGAGAAATGAGCTAGCTAGTCAATTAATCTCTAATAAAATGTTAGAATCTAGATAATAACCCATTTAAGCTTCCTGAGAATTTAATCTCGAAAAACTTGAATTAATTAGGAAATTTTTGGATATATTAATAGGTGGTTAGGGAGAGAGAGAATTTTTGCACTAATTAAAACAAAGAGGGATATGAGACCTATTTATAGGCTCTCCCAACACTCACATCATGGGCTAACCACTAACCCATGATCCCATGTTTTTCTCTCCCTAAAACCAATCACAATTTGACACATAATCATCAACATCCATGTTTAACCATAATTGGAATAATTTCAATCCATGATTCCTTATTAATTCAGACAAAACCGTATTAATCGTTTTTGCCTTTACCAAATTTTGGTATCCAACAAAATTTGGACTTTAGGGTTTTAGCAAATTCATATGTTATAATGTTGCGAATCACATTATATCATGTAATATATTATCATATATAATGTCAAAACATTATACCCCATAATATATATACATCTCATACGAATTTATTTATTATTCTAACCATGTCGTTTTCACAACATTGATTTATTATTTTACCACATGTATATTATTTCATAACGAATGAAACTTAATACATCATTTAAAATATAAATTCACATATCTTGTTTTCCAGTTTTGTGGTGTGACCTATAGAAGGATCTAAGTTATGTTGACAGTGACATTAAATATTCAATATCATAAACAATAAGCGGTATCTAGCTACACATTATAGTTACCCAAATAACAAAGATGTATTTGTTCACTCGAACTAAACACGATCCATTTAGTGATGTAAATGCATCACTTGTGTCAATCACTTGCCTCATGATATTAAGAATATTATACAAAGTAGAAATGTGTCACCTTTGTATTTTATATTCATTTCTTGATATCTTAGTTAATTATAATTATGTAACTTAACTCAAGTTACATTGTGCACATTATAATTTTGCTTAATCAATGCCCCACTAATATCATCACTCAATTAAGAGGGGCAACGATAATCTTTTGACTAGCTATCTTTTCCAGCACAAGTCATGTTCAACCAACTATTATCTTTATCACTATACTCATTGATAGCTTTTGACAATAATCAAATTAAACATTCCTTATGTGAAAAGATATAAGTCTCATATCTTAGGATCCAAGACACAATAAAACATTAATGACACATAACACAAATCTATAATGTTTCACTTGTTAGGTCTATTCAATATATAAATGTAACAATTTTTCTCTTTTATATACTCGTGTCGTCAAATATTTATAGACCTACAATAATCGATGACCAACATGACAATCTTATCTCGGTAATTAATGTTCCATGTTAATTATCATGATTGTGAATAACTTTTGATTTATGTAAACCACTATTTTTTAAAGTTCCTAGTGCATACAATTGATACTCCCCATCATACCTTGGAACCCACATTGCTCACCAACATAAAGTAGTCGTGCCAAGTCATTTGCAGTTGGCCGCCGTAAATACTCACCGCCGAAGTTGTTAATAACACATTCGCCGAATTTGAGGAGGGTATTTCAGGATGTTGTTGCACTCATTTGTAGATACTCATCGATCTCATTAGTTGTCACGTCATAGACTAGAATTCGCATTGCTGTCGTAGTTTTTTGTAAGCCTGAAATACTCATTCTACCGGTTGCGTCCGACGTTCGTTGGAAGAAGACACCAGATGCTTCAATGAAATTGGAAATGCGCAGAAAGACATGCTTTCACATCTGAAATGTTCTCCTGAAAAGAGTATCAGAATACACAGGGTTTTCAGAAAAATAATCGACCACAAGGGGTCTGTAACCAATCTCACGATCTCTATCTGGGTTTGTCGTTCTCCTTCGACGTTGCCTAGGGCGTGTACTCCTTTCGTACACAGCTCGACCGGCCATATCAGTAGCACAATCCATCAAATCGATTGTCTCGTCCCAGTTGTCGTCGTCGGATTGAGCGAATTTTGAACTATTAGACAATATTGAGAGAAGAAGTTAAAATAAGGAGTGAAGAAGCTTAGGAGATGTGATGAGTTAAGGAGATAGATAGAGGTATTTATAGTTGAGAGTAGATAGAGGTATCTGTTGCACAGTTCACGCGTGAATGCACAGTACACACGTGATTACACAGTTCAAGAGTGAATGCACAGTACACACGTGATTACACAGCGCACGCATGATTGAACAATACAAGCGTGATTACACAGTGCACGTGATTGCAGAGTGATCACGTGATTGAACAATACAACTTAATTTTTCATTACAAATTTAATTTAAATATTACAATCACTATTCAAGTAAATTAGATACTAAAAATATTATCCCACAATAATAAAAATTATTACCCCGCATTAATAAAAAATACCCAATACAATATCAATTATATCTAATAATAAATCATTAATCCTCCGCTAAAAAATAAAAATTAGACCAATGGGGGAAGGACAAGTGTCCCCCACCCGGGCGTCCGATCGGGACGCCCAACGCCCTGGGCGGCCGCCTGGCCCGCTAACGGGAAGTCGTTCGTGCGCCCGAGTCGGACGTCTGGGCGACTAGCCCCGTTAAATCTGCCCTTAGATCACAAATAACAGCGCCCAGGCTACCCTCAGGCGCCCTACACTCTCTCTGCCACGTCAGCTTCTCTCTCTGTCACGTCAGCTCACCCAACCCACCCAAAAAACCCCATTAACCACGCCCGGGCTACCCCCACTCACCCTATACTCTCTTTCCTCCACATCATTTCTTAATTAAACAATTTTAATTCTCACACAACATTTAACAAATTACATTTTATATAATTCTAATTCTAATTACATTACAATTCCATTTTAACTCGAAATATTGTTAATAATTACTGCTAAATCACGAAATTATTATTAAATATTACGGAGCCACATTACATTTAAGATAAACTTAAATAGGAAATATTACACACAAAGTTAAGAAATAACAGTACATATTACATAAACTAAACTTTCAAATACTACATTAGCAACTACGCTGACCCATTTTCAAACTGCTCCTCGTTCGTAGTGTTGCCATATATGCTCGATTAAATCGGTTTTCAGATCCAAATGTTTGTTCCTATCACACACTCGATCTTGATTAGCAAAAAACTCGTGAATATCCGTTATACGATCGGTCGAATACGACGTTTCCTCAACTGAAGTTCCAGGACGATCTTCGATAAATTCGCGAATATCTCCAAAATTAGCGTAACAGTCGCGTTCGTCCTCCACTATCATGTTATGCATGATGATACAAGCTGTCATTATTTTGGAGAGAATGTCCTTGCTCCAGGGAAGAGCCGAGTTTCTGATGATCGCGAACCTCGCTTGCTGATGCATTGCATACATTGCATCATATGTCTTTCATTTAGATTACTTTTACATCAATAAATGCTACTAAGGTATGTGTTTAGTCTTATTTACAGAATACAGGGACCTGAATGCAATTTACCCACATCTCGAGCATAAACGCGTGCAAAAGACTCATTTCTATCATAAAGACCAAGTTCAAGTTTGTCAGGTTACAAATGGAAATGTATCCAAACATAAAAGCATTCAAGATCTAATTACAAAAAGAACAAAGACTTAAGCACAAAAGTAGTCGGGGACTTAATTGCAAAAAGTCAAGGACCTAATTGCAAATCACGAGTAGCTTTTATTATTATGGAGAAAATCTAAAGAAAAATCTATGTGAATCTCCATATACATAAAGGAATTAATCCGGAGCTCAAAAGAATGGAAAGAATCAATCCAGATGCGCAAAGGAGGATCAAATCATACCATAAACACACAGGAAAAATCTGGATCGAATCCGAGCCAAAAAGGTGGCGATTCCGCCGCACCTCATGTACAAATTGCGGCGATTTAGCCGCACAAAAGTCGATCCGTGTGCTCAAATTTTTACCAATGCTGTATTGACGCGTGTACGTTCCATTTATATATTGGGATCCCTTATATCGGCTATAAATAGCCCTGAGAACGATGGTAGAAGGGTCCTTGGCCTTAGACCTAGTTTTTAGTTGTTTTTATTTTCAGTTTTGTACTCTTCACTTTAGTAATAAAATTCTGTCTTTTATTTCTTGTTTTTACTTTTCTTTTGTAATGTCTCTAGGACCCCTTCTTCCTCCCTCTATGAGTTTCTAGCCCATAAGAGAGAATGTCCTTGCTCCAGGGAAGAGCCGGGTTTCTGATGATCGCGAACCTCACTTGCAACACTCTGAAAGCGCGTTCAACATCTTTACGCGTTGCCTCCTGCACTTCAGCAAACAATCTGTGCTTCAGGGTGTGAGGGTGAAGGATGGATTGGATGAAGTCTGCCCATTGTGGATAAATACCATCAGTAATATAGTATCACATATCATATTGAACACCATTTACCTCATAATTTACAGGTGGTGCTCGACCTTCTAGTATGTCGTCGAAAACCGGAGATTGTTGCAGGACGTTCAAGTCATTGCATGAACCCGATATTCCGAAGAAGATGTGCCAGATCCATAAGTCGACGATGCCACCGCCTCAAGGATCAGAGTTGCTTTCCCAGCACGCCCTTGATGTTGTCCCATTCAAGCAGCTGGGCAGTTTTTCCACTCCCAGTGCATACAATCGATACTCCCCATCATACCTGGAAACCCACGTTGCTCGCCAACGTAAAGTAGGCATGTCAAGTCATTTGCAGTTGGCCGACGTAAATACTCAGGGCCGAAGAGGTGATAACACCTTCATAGAATTTGAGGAGAGCATTTCTGGATGTTGTCGCACTCATTCGTAGGTACTCATCGATCCCATCAGCTGCAACGCCATATGCTAGCATTCGAGTTGTTGCCGTACTTTTTGTATGCCGGAGATGCTCATCCTACCAGTTGTGTCCGGTGTTCGTTGGAAGAAGACATTAAATGCTTCGATGACATTGTGGATGCGTAGAAAGACATGATTTCTCATCCGAAATCTTGTCTTGAAAAGAGAATCAGAATACACAGGGTTGTCAGAGAAATAATCGTCTATAAGGCGTCTGTAACCTAGTTCACGATCTCTATCTGGGTTCGTCGTTCTCCTTCGACGTTGCTTAGGACGTGTAGTCCTTTCGTGAACAACCTGATCGGCCAATTCAACAGTGCGGTCCATTATATTTAATGTCTCATTTCAGTTATCGTCGTCGGATTGACCGGAGTTTGAACTATTATCCGACATTGATGAGAGAAGAAGTTAACAAATTAAGAAGTTAAGGAAATGTGAGGAGTCATGAGATAGATAAATGTATTTATAGTTGGGAGGGTGTAGATGTATCCATTGTACTGTTCACGCGTGAATGCAAAGTGCACGCGTGATTGCACAGTTCACGTGTGATTGAACAGTGCACGCGTGATTGCACAGTGCAAACGTGATTATAGTGCACGTGTGATTGACCAAAAATAACATACATTATTAACAAATAACCAATACATTAATAAAAAATACATTACATTAACAAAAAGCACTAAATACAAATCATTTAATCTCTACTCAAATATCAAAAAAACATTGACGAATAGAGGGGGACACGTGCCGCCACCCGAGGGCACCCCGGGTGTCTGCCTGGAACGCCCAACGTCGGGGCAAACGTCCGAGTGGACGCTCCAAACAAGCCCCAGAGGGTCGTCCGCCCCGTTAACGGACTCTCGCCAAGGTGCCCGACTTGGGCACCCGTGCGAGAAGGTCCAGTTAAGGGTGCCGTTAACGATGGGAGGTGACATTGTGAATGATATTAATTAATTCCGTTAAAGACGCAGGAAACCTGTGCAACGTGACAATCAAACGGAACCAACAATACATATCAAATAATATAACCTGACCGGACGTGATAATGGTGGGGGGCCACTAATAAAAGCGCCAAAACTCACAAAAAAAATTCAAATTTCCTCTCTCTCTCCCCCTCTCCGTATCCCCCCAAAAAACCCTAATTTTTAGATCTTACTAAAAGCTAATCTAGAGAGAGAGAGAGTGAGAGAGAGAGAGATATGTCTTCTTCTAGGTTGAAGTTGAAGGAGAGAGGAGGAGGAGGAGGCGGTTGTTCTTCCCGACCCGACGCCTCCACCCCTCGAAACCCCAAACCCTCCTCCTTTCCTTCGAGGCCCCGAACCACCCCCGTCTCCGGCAAAGAGAACAACCGCCTCTCCCTCTCCTCCTCCTGTGGTGGCAAATCCTCTGTTCCCCGCCAGAGACCACCGCCCCCTTCCGACCCCAAGAAGCCCTTTCTCATCCCCGCCGCCACCGCCGTCCGCTGGTCCACCTCCTCCCTCGTCCGTGGTAAGTCCCCCACGCCTCTCTCCAACCCCGACAGCCGGAGGAGGAGCTCCGGTGCAAATGCCTTCCCCTCCAGCAGGTCTCAGGTCAAGAAGAAAGCCGCCGAAGCTTTGGGTTCTGCTTCTGCCCAAAGGACCAGTAAGCTTTCTGAAAATAGAAGGCTCAACCCTTCTTCTTCTTCTAACAGAACAACAGAGGCAAAATCGACCAATTCTAAGGAGTTTTCTGGTT
Source organism: Triglochin maritima (assembly GCA_963682175.1). Taxonomy (NCBI): domain Eukaryota; kingdom Viridiplantae; phylum Streptophyta; class Magnoliopsida; order Alismatales; family Juncaginaceae; genus Triglochin; species Triglochin maritima. The sequence continues at coordinate 61,056,386 of OY821772.1, read as the reverse complement.
TCAACAGAAAATTTGCTGAAAATGTCGAGGTGGATGTCGTCAAAGATGTAGCACAGATCTCCACCAACAAAACTAAACCAACAGTGGATAAGAGCTTCAATGGGTTGAGGGTTTCTGGAAGTTACAAGAATATTGTTGCTGTTGGTGCTGAGGGAGTTGAAAAGGGGAAGAATGGCAGTTCCTCTACTTTCAATGTTGTTTCTTATGATAATGGTGTGTCCGATACTAAAGTTGTAGTAGACAATGTGAGTTCTAAAACGGGTCTGACCAGAAGTTCTTCTTCTGATGGGTTTTCTGTTTCTGAGAGTTTAAATGAAAACAAGTGCGGAAAAATTGACTGTGTGAAGCTGTCGGGTAAATACTCCACCAGCAAGCTCCATGAGAAGCTTGCCTTGTTAGAAGGAAAAGTGCAAAGAATTGCTACTGACATCAAGCGAACTAAGGAGATGTTGGATTCCAATGATCCTGATTCTTCGAAGTTGATACTTTCTGACATACAAACTAAGATTCTCGGAATTGAAAAGGCTGTAGGTAATGTAATTGATGGCTCTGAAGGTGTGCTTGGTCAGGATGCAAATTTCAAAGAATGCAGTACACAGGTGAAGCTTGTTAAGGAAGGTTGTCTTATGAACGGTCAAGGAATGGAAAATATTGATTCACAACAATCTTCTAGGTCCTTGGACCGTGATGAACTGGAAGCTCGATTTTTCCCTCATCATCGACTTCTCAGGAACCGAACATCTTCCGATATAACAGGAGATGCCAAGACACATGCCAAGCATTCTCATGATCCTGCAACTGTAAATGATTCTGTAAGTTCACTTGATGAAAATCCTGTGGCATTGGAATTTTTGGCCTCTCTAGATGGAGCTAATTCTAGAATCAATAATAGCACAAGGACAGGTGGTTCCTCAGTTTCAGTGACGATTCAGGAGATGGTTTCTGAGAGTGTGGTACCTGCTGCAGCTACTTCTACTACCAAAACTATTGTTTCTGGGTCGAACAATGACAATGTGCTTATGTCTGATGAGAAACTTGATGAATTTGACGAACAAGAGAATAAGAATGTGGTCTTAGCTACAGATGAATCCGATGATTCCTTGACAGATCGGTTGTTCAAAATTAATCACAAACCCTCAACAGGTGGATGGTTTGTATCTGAAGGTGAAGCTGTTCTTCTTACGCACAGTGATGGCTCTTGCTCCTATTATGACATCATAAACACTGAGGTATACTTGCTTATACAGATAGTAACATTTGTAGTTTATGATAATCCCTTGTTTGAGTGATGCTAGCATGGAAATTGGTAGAGCTAGTGTTTTGGTTGACAATACTTCTAGTGTGTTCATTATGAATTCCATACAAGGCAAAGCATTATGTAACTGTCATCTGTTTATGGAAATAACACATGCTACCTGCCCACCAAATACCTATTTTCTTCTAATGCATATAGTAAATTTAAGATTCTGTTTAATTCGCAAGAACTTGTTAGCAAAAGTTAGTTCATATGCGCTCTTAGTGTTGACTGTATAATTACCTCACAAATTATTAGCTGAATGCTATGCTTCCACTATTTCAGCTGAAGACTTTATACATGCCCCCTCCTGGTGCATCATATTTCATGTGGGGTGATTGTTGGTTGATTCGTGCTCCTGGTGCCGATGGTTGTGCTGGAAGATATGTTGTTGCGGCGTCAGCAGGGAATGCTCTGCAACCAGGGTTCTGTTCCTGGGATTTTTATAGAAAGGATATTCAAGCTATTAGGCTTGAAGGTGGAACATCCAGTTCCAGTGCCTCAACGTCATCATCTAGGACTGTGCTTGGTCAACTTTCCAGCACCGGTGTTCATAAAAGGAGCTCTGTATGCACAACATCTATTGCAGAAAACCAGCAGTGGTGGTACCGACCTTGTGGATATCTAATTGCTTCTGCTTCGAGTAGGCAGAATGTTATTAGTGCCTATGATGTACGTGATGGTGGTTTATCAATGACATGGGCAGTACAGAGTCCGGTTACGGCAATGGAATACTCAAGTCCTCTTCAATGGAGGAGTAGGGGGAAAATTGTTGTGGCCGAGACAGAAGCTATTAGCCTCTGGGATGTCAATTCGCTCAACCCACAACCTCTACTTTCCGTTACTTGTGCTAGTAAAAAGATTTTGGCTCTCCATATGAATAATAGTGATGCTGAGTTGGGTGGTGGTGTCCGTCAGAGGTAGTATGTCCATTTAAGTTGTCTTAACATCATTACACAACGCTGATGATTAAATGTTATTAGTGTGATACATTTGACTCTTTCTTCTTCTTCTTCTTCTTCTTCTTCTTCTTCTTCCTGTGAGTATGTAAATTCTTCCGTTCCCGATTCCATGGCATTACTAAGATAACTATCTTATCCAATGCAGGGTGACCATGTCAGAAGCTGAAGGAAATGATGGTGTGTTCAGCACACAGGATACCATTAATGTGTTTGATTTTCGCCTCCCATCTGGTGTGGGTCTAAAGATATCGAAAAATGGATCCACAGCTCACTCCATATATTCTCGTGGTGACTCCATATTAGTTGGTTGTACTGAAACACGACCTACACTAAATTGTGGAACACGTTCAGTGGTGCAACATTTTTCGTTGCGTAAAGGAAAGCTCGTTGCTTCTTATTTACTACCTGATGCTAAAGTTCATTCCCAACATTCGGCTATAACACAGGTCTGGGGAAATTCAAGCTACACAATAGGCATTTGTGGTATGGGCCTTTTTGTCTTTGACACTCATAAGGAGGGAGATTTGCAGTTGGCCACAGGTGATCCTGTGAGCAAGGATGCAAGAGAAACTGTTGGGCCTAACAACCTCTGTCATCCTTCTTTTGATTATCTTGGTGAACGAGTTCTAGTGATTTCAAAGGATCAGCCTGCCATGTGGAAGTACTTATTTTAGTTCCTAATGTTGGGTAGAAGTTGTTCTGTAATTATGTAAAACATGTTATTGTGCTTGTGTTTCTCTTCACTTTGAGTTAATGCAGCTATGTTCTTTTAACTTTAACTTAGATCCACTGTCTCACACGTTTGGGGTTATGCAACGATTGATTGCCTGTATCAATGCGTTAATCTATGTAGACATGTTTGGGTATGCTGCGTAGTTTGTGTTCTGCTTTGTATCTACCTTCCAATACTTCTTTGACCGACAAACTGCTTGACCTTGTTAATTAGTTGCTTAGTCATGGATTGATTGGATTCACACTTCTATTTCCTCTTCCAGTATGTATGTATTTATCTTATATTATGTTTATTAAAAGCTTTAATCTCTCCTCCATTCTAACCAATTCCCATGATATGTGACCCGTTTTAATGAAGCTTGATTTTAATTCTGGTAATCTCCAATTGTATTACTTCCACTTGGTCTTCTCCCATGTATATTAATTACTTCTTCATGACAGCCCTAGTTAGTACTTCTATTACACATTAATGTGAATAGTGACACCCCGCTGACTCGGTTGGTGTGACTACGTTGCAGTAAAACTAAACTGTTTTACGAAGAGGTTGTTAGATGGACGTGAAGGGGATGCTTTTGTAGTTGATATTTCAATTACATTTTTTTGACTTTGAGGGGGGAAAATGTGCCATGTCAGGTATGGTTGGTGCCTACGGCTCATACGGCCCATTGAGTCATAGTGGCATTCCTTCACGAATCAAAGAACAAAGTTTTATTTTTTTTTAAATCTTAAATGTAACATCCTAGTTGAATCTGTCAATTACTGGAAGGCATGACATGTATTAGACAGATACAATATCTTTCTGTCGTCAATATTATATTAGGGAATGATGGAGTTAGATAACTAATAGCTTCTTGTTCATTCCATAAGTCAAATACCAAGCATTATCCTGCAGAAAAAGATTCAGATTAGGTATACGCACGAACTTTGATGACGATAACAACCTTGCAAGTTGTGCACCAGAAAGTGGTCTACAAACAGATGTTTCCTCTCAAAAAAAAGATTGGGGAATTGGGTGTGATCAAATCGAGTTAAGATAATGAAAACAATCTCAAGTAAGCATCTTGATTGCCATCAATTTGCAATTTCAGAGAGAACATGTTTTTGATTCACTGTAATAACTCAAAGTCAATGTAGTGGAGGGATAGTCATGGCTCGCATTATGGTTTAGTCGTATCAACGTCGTTTTCCACTTCATGAACTTGATGTTCAAGTCTGAGACCCTAATCGTGTTCCTCTTTTTTAAATGCCTGCAACATCTATCATTTTTTGCCCTTAATGAGAGTGAAATAGTTGTTATTGTTGCAAATTAGGAGCCATGGTGTTTGCATTATGTCCTAAGTAAAAAACTAAGATGAGCAAAGGAAACTACATTTTTAGATCGAATCGAAACGAATCTGAGGAAAGCCAAAACTTGTGGTCAACATGATGAGACGTGGACGAGTCCTCCGGAGTAAGACAACTGCCTTGTCTGTTCTACCGACTCTTAAAATCTTGGGTTTTTTTGGTTATTCGGCCGCTCGAAAGTTTTGATTTGCCAAAATATCATCTAGTTATAACTATTTGACTAAGAATAACTAAAATAAGTTGTTAACATCTCAAATGTCATTATAATTTTTTTACCACTATGTTAATTTTTTATTAGTGTTGTTACTATTCCATTAATGACATTAAAAATATTAATATTTAATTATAAATTTTACAAATTCACTATTAAAATTTTAATTAATTTTTTTGTCATCACTTTTTTTTCTCTCCCTCTTCTCTCACCCTCCTTACTCTCTTCTTTCTCCCTCCTCTCTTTTCTTTTGTCTCATTTCTCCCTCCTCTTTCTATTATTTAAAGAGAGAGGAAAGCCAAAGAAGATGGAGAGAGGGAAAAAAAGAAAAATAATAATTAAGTTTTTGAAGGTAAAATTATAAAATTTATAATTAAATATTAATATTTTAACGAAAATAGTAATATCACTAACGGAAAATATTAACAGAGTGACAAAGAAAATGATAATGACATTTAAGATGTTAACAACTTATTTTGGTTGCTCATACACAAATAGTTGTAACTGGATGACATTTCAGCAAATCAAAAACTTTCGAGCGACGGAATAACAAAAAAACCTAAAATCTTTTATTGTACTTCCTTTTGAAGGTTTTGAATTGTACTTAATATATATACTCTGGTATTCCTAACTTTGATTGATTTATTTATTTATAAAACAGCAGTGAGATATCATGAACCACAAGACACTTCACTTTTTTCTTAATTTAGTAAGAAGAAGATTGTAAAGTCAATGCGAATTTAATTTGCTCTCCTTTTCCAACACATACACTTGCACTTTTCTACGAGAAACATACATAATATATATATGGTGTAACAGGACGTGGTCATGGTTGATCTACCGCCATCAAACCACATCTACTTCATTCCCCAACAGAATTTTTGGAAGTAAAATAAACCAGAAGAGTCCAAATCTTATGTGCGTCATATATACGAGGGAGAGAGAGAGAGAACTCTATTCTACCAGGATATTTTACCTTTACCAACACCAGATTTGACTGTCTGAATTCTGAAAGGCCACGTCTGAATGTTTTTACATATATAAGTTAAAGTTTACATGTATAATAAACCCAAGAACATAATTTTTTTACTTGTTTGGTTCAATGGTCTGTTCCTGACGTGTGCGTGCAGTAACTACAAATACTACAAAGTAATCTGCATCATATTTAACGACAAGAAAATGACAGGAAGTCAATCTTCTGATAAAAATAAAATATCTTCCTTCTGCATTATGATACCAAAGTAATAGAGCGCCTGTTACAAATTCATCACCATTTTCTGAGATGCACGGGTAACTTGTTTTTTTTTGTATTCTCACATGGTCCGTTTTTAACAGTTATTAAGCAAGCTTTGCATTAATACAATCCATGTACAGGATCCAATGAAGCATACAATTTTTCAGTACAACAGGAGTCTATATAAGCACATGTCCTCTTGCGAACTTCCCCATTCCTTTCCCCTCAAGCAAAATAATATTTAAGTGGTGGGAAGAAAAACTAAAAGGATGGTGACAGAGAAGAGGAGAGAATGTCATCCTCTGCTGAGGAAAGGAAGAAAAGAGAAGTACAGCCATGGGTTCTCTTCTTCCCAGATGAAATCTCTGTCAGCCATTTGTGAGGCCTTCCTGCCTCCTCTCAAGCTGGAAGAACACCACCATGCAAGCAATGGAAGGGAGGATTTCCCAGCCAACAACAAGTCACTTCAGGACTTCTATCTCTTGTCTGGCTCTCAATCTCCAATCCCAGATGAGGTGATTTCTTCACAACTCCAAAACCCCAAAAGAAATCAATTTTTCAATCAGTTTTATGCAGCAATTTGGCAAATTATGTTTCCTGGGTCAAGCTCGCTTCTGTTTTTTGTTATTTTTTTCTGTTTTCTGTTTTTTCATTCAAATGGAAAATTGCCTTTTAACAACACGGTACCAAAAGAACGAATTTTTGTCCTATGTTTTGTGGGTTCAGTTTAATGAGCATATTTTTTTATTGTTGTCAATTTTCTTTCTTTTTAATTTGTAAAGTTATCAAGTCCTTATACAAGAGTGACGTAGTACATGAATGATTGTCTCGAATTAAATGCCTTAGCTGTAGCTTTTGTTTGTTTTTCATTCTTGAAGACAAAATTAATTGGTTCCCCACACATCACCTTCTTTTTCTCAGTCTTGTCGAAATTCATCATGTTTGCTTGTTGAGTAAATGATTGAAGAACACCAACCTCTTAAAAAATAAATGATCAAAAGAAGCAATTGATAAAGTTGTTTATTTATTTACTTTAATCTCAGTAACAGAAAAAGACTAATAGTAATTGTAGTTCATTGTCCTGCTAATAATGTTGTGGTTGGCATTTTAAAATAAATGAAGGTTGCTGAGATTGTTTCGAAAAGAGGAGCAGCTGAGGGAGTGGTGTTGCTGAAGTTTGTTTTGTGGGCATTGGGAACGAGACTTGGAACTCTACTCTTGTGTGGGTTTTTGAGCTTGTCATGGAGTTTCCCATTCATCCACAAGTTTGTAGATTTGCCATTGCAGAAGAGGGAAAAACTTCTCCAGAACTGGTCCAAGGAGAAGTATATCATACCTCTTAGGATTACCTTCATAATTGTCAAGATGTTCCTCTTCTATATCTTCTTCTGTCAGGTAAACAAATTTATTGCCTTCCATGTTTGGGTTTATTATTATTATTATTATTATTTTGCTATCGAAAGTTGCAATAAATTGTGGTTTAATTGGGTAGTTGAATGTAAAAAAAAGTAGATTGTTGGAGCAGTTTTACCTACTTGAAGGGGAATCTCATTTTCCGCTTAGTTGTTCGTTCTATCTATGGCATCCTTTTGTGACGTCTTTATGTTGCTTTCAACTTTTTGATGATCTTACTTGTAGGTAGTCTTTTTTACATTTTATAACTTGCCTCTTTCTAGAAGGCATGTTGTTTAACTAAATTCAAGATTGATGCTGATTTGTTTTAAGAAGTCTTAATTACTACCTTAATATGCATGTGTTATAATGTTTTAAAAAAGAAAGAAAGAAAGAAATACCAGCATTTTATTATCTGAAAAGACCTACTCCGACAGAAATCAAAGCTAATTTTTTGTTGTTAAATAAACACATCTACACGAGTAAAGATAGTCATGGTCCCATGGATGCAGTTTAAATGATATTTCTACAATATAGATTATTAAGTCTCCATCTTGTGTAGCAATTAATATTGATAAGTGGGTCCTGCAGCCAGACGAGAATTTAAAAAATCCAACATGGGATGCGCTTGGATATGTTGGTCCAACTGAGGAAAGACCAGTTGAATCAAGTGTAGGTAGGCCTCTTGACGAAGGGATCATCGAAACCAAAGATCATACCAACGCTTCACTCGTAAAATGTCTCTCCCAGAAAGGCCTAATAAAAGTTTCAGAGGACTCGAAATCGAATAATGATGCAGATGTGATTGAGGTGGAATGTGACGTTGTAATTGTTGGGTCTGGATGTGGTGGAGGGGTTGCAGCTGCTGTTCTAGCAGAGGCCGGTCACAGAGTCATCGTTCTCGAGAAAGGAAACTATTTTACCGGTGCAGACTACTCATCTTTGGAATACCCATCGATGAGCGAACTGTACGAGGTTGGAGGAACTTTTAGCACGGTTGATGCTAAATTGCTGATGGTGGCAGGAAGTACAGTAGGAGGAGGGTCTGCAGTTAACTGGTGTGCATGCATAAAGACGCCTCCTAAGGTGATGAAAGAGTGGGCAGAAGAGTACAAGATATCATTGTTCGAAACTCAGTCGTATCGTGATGCTATGGATCGCGTGTGGAAGAGGATTGGAGTGACGGAGGAATGCGAGGAGGAGGGGCTTCAGAACAAAATTCTTCGAAAAGGGTGCGAGAAGCTCGGCTACAAGGTGGAAACTGTTGCTACGAATACTTCCACTAAACATTACTGTGGCCACTGCTCCTACGGTTGTCCAACCAACGAGAAACGTGGGACCGACACCACTTGGCTGGTCGATGCCGTACGCAATGGTGCTGTTATACTGACGGGATGCAAAGCCGAGAAGTTTTTACTGGAATCTAACAACAACAACAACAACAACAACAACAACAACAAGAAGTGCTGCATTGGAGTGGTGGGCAAAAGCGTGGCTGGCGGTGAGGTCTCCAAGAAAATTCAGATCAGAGCCAAAGTTAACATTTCAGCTTGCGGGTCGCTGCTAACACCACCTCTGCTTATGGCAAGTGGGCTCAAAAACAAACATATTGGTAAAAACTTGAGCCTCCATCCCGCCTATCTTGTGTGGGGATACTTCCCAGATTTTGGTCCGGATCTCAAAGGTACGTACGTACGTACATACGTACGTAGTATACTAATAATCATATGGGTGGGGTGGGTATTTACTATTTATACTAATCATGTGGTGTATTTATACGAATATGCAATGCAGGTAAAGTATACGAGGGAGGAATCATCACGTCATTGCACAAAGTGATGGAATATTCCGACGACGAAGATCATCCCAACTCAAATTGCAGTGCGATAATCGAAACGCCAATTCTTGGTCCAGGAACCTTTTCAAGTGTAGTCCCTTGGGTGTCAGGATCGGACGTTAAGGAGCGAATATCGCGATATGGTCACACGTCCAACCTGTTTGCTCTGGTGAGAGATACGGGGTCGGGAACGGTAGAAGCGGAAGGCAGGGTGAAGTACAGGTTCGATCGGTTGGACAAGGAAAGACTACGGCAAGGGGTGAAACGCGCAATGAGAATTCTGATTGCTGCCGGAGCAACGGAAGTGGGAACCCACAGGAGTGACGGGCAGAAGTTGATGATATGCAAGGGTGATGAGGTGGATGTGGAGGAATTCCTGGACAAAAAAGTGGAGGCGGTTGGAGGACCGAGAGGGAAACAAGAGGTGTGGAACATCTACAACTCCGCCCACCAAATGGGGAGTTGTAGGATGGGAGCGACAGAGAAAGAAGGCGCCGTCGATCCTTATTGTGGGGAGACTTGGGAGGCAGAAGGATTGTTCGTCTGCGACGCAAGTGTTCTTCCAACTGCGGTCGGGGTCAATCCAATGATCACCATTCAGGCTACTGCTTACTGTCTTGCCGCCGGAATCGCCAACCAAATTAATTAAACCGGAATAATCGCCAGACTCCTCCTTTAGACATACCTGTCTCAGTTACAATATATTACCTATGTAATGTAATAAGTTACTCTGTGTTGTTGTACTATAATGAATTTGCCATTTATATGATAGATATTGTTGTTATAAAGACTTCTTGTTGTTGGCGTGAAGGTCTCAAAACAATTCAAGTAATAATATAAAAAAATAGTTGAATTTATTTTTTAAGTATAAGTAGACGTGGAGTTAGAAAGTATAGATTAGTAGGGGATTGTTACGAGCCTCTGTAAATGCTATTGAATTTTAGAATTATATATAAACGAGTCTGGACAAATTCGAGATATAAATATATAATGCTTTCAAAATGTTGAAGCACAAATCTTGGAAGAGGAATTTGAGGTAAACAAATATCAATCTCTTGAATTATAAGGGATTGATCATGATGTATTTTATATCAAGTGTTTGGATTACAAAATTACATTTGAGCAGTATGAGATTAATAAAATACAGTGATGAAATGTATGTAGACTAGAGGGAAGACCTAGTACATTGGGCTTTATATGGATGTTCTAATGTCCCCCCTCAAGCGAACAGGGAGTGGGCGGACTGTGAGTTTGGAACGTAGGAGGTTAAACTGAGATGAGGGTACTGTTTTTGTAAAAACATCAACAGTTTGGAGTAGGGGTGCACATGGGTCGGGTTGGGTCGGGTTTGGGCCTCAACCCGACCCAACCCGAAATTTTCGGGTTGGGAAAAAATCCAACCCGAACCCGAACCCGAACCGGTTCGGGTTCAACCCAACCCGACCCGAAATTTTCGGGTTGGGTCGGGTTGGGTCGGGTTGAACCCGAATTTGGAAATTTTTGGGTTGGGTTGGGTTGAATCGGGGTTATTTTCGGGTTGGGTCGGGTTTATTTTCGGGTTGGGTCGGGTTGGATCGGGTTTATTTGGGAAAAAATAAAAAAAAAAATAAAAAAAAAATAAAAAAAAATAAAAAAAAATAAAAATCGGGTTCGGGTTGGGTTGGGTCAACCCGACCCCCTCAACCCGAACCCGACCCGAAAATTCGGGTTTTTGATTTTCCCAACCCGACCCGACCCGAACCCCTCCTCAACCCGACCCAACCCGACCCGACCAGTCGGGTTCGGGTTGGGTTTCGGGTTGAACCCAACCCATGTGCACCCCTAGTTTGGAGTTATATATTGGAGAGCACCGACTGTACTTCTATAGAGGAAAATATCATGCATGGGTGAGCCAGTGTAACGTGATAATTTGATTGAAGGACAGGAGGGAGTATTGATTGGTTTAGCGTTGTGCATGTTGGTTTTAACTAACAAGTCTGAAATGTATTTCTGTTGGTTAAAAAACATGCCAGTAGGTGTTTTATGTGCTTCTATTCCTAAAAAATAGTGAATAAGGCCTAGATCTTTTAAAGAAAAGGTAGAGTTAAGGGTTGAAACAACCTGAGAAATGAGTTGTGGAGAACTGGTTGTGAGGAGAATATCATCTACATAGACGAGGATAATCAGGATGTGATGACCTGTATTCAAAACAAACATAGAGGTGTCAGATAGACTTGGTCGGAAGCCAAGCTGAGTGAGCTTGGTTGATAATTTGTGGAACCAAGCTCGAGGGGTCTGTTTAAGGCCATAGATGGCTTTCTGGAGTCGACAAACGTGATGTGGAAAACTTGGGTTAATATACCCCTGAGGTTGTGTCATATAGACTTCCTCTTGAAGATCACCATTTAAGAAAACATTGTTCACATCAAGTTGCCTAATAGGCCAGTTTTTAGAAATAGCAAGAGAAAGAACCACTCGAATAGTGACTGGTTTCACAACATGGCTGAAAGTTTCATCATAGTCAACTCCAGCTTCTTGGTGAAACCCTTTAGCAACAAGTCATGCTTTGTATTTTAAAACAGAACCATCAGGATTGCGCTTGATTCAGCATACCCATTTACAGCCAACCAATTTTTTAACTGAGGAGACAGGAACAAGAGTCCAACTATAGTTTGAGATCAATGCATTATATTCATCATCCATAGCCGCCCGCCACTTATTGTTTTTGACAGCAGTAGAGAAATTTGAAGGAGGTGTGTCTGAAAGAGTGGAGGGTGGAGGTGGATGTTTGGTAGTATTGAAGGTTTTAAAACCAGGGAATTCCTTGGGTTTTCGGGTCTGATCTTTTGTTCTAGTTGTCATGGGGTGAGATACAGTTGGAGTCTCATGTATATTGGAAGGTAGTGGAGAACAAGTGACTAGAGGATTTACTGGTGGTGTTGGTGGGGTGTTTTCTTGGATTGGTGAGGATTGTGTGTTTTGGAAGCTGGGAGAGGGTGTTGTCAAAAGATGATGTGGGGATGTTATGTCAGGTATATGAGGCTGGGGTATAGCAGACGTATAATTACGACTATGAGATACCTCAGCAGAGATAGTGGGCACAATCTTAGCATAAGGGAAAGATCTTTCATCAAATACCACATGGTGGGCAATATATGTTTTAGAATTTTCTAAATCATAACACTTGTACCCTTTGTGATTGACATTGTAGCCCAAAAAACACAAGCAGTAGATCGAGCTTGAAGTTTATTGGCCATATAGGGATGTAAATAGGAAAAGCATGTACATCCAAAAACTTTTAAAATAGAATAATCAGGAGGTTTTTGAAAGAGTTTCTCATAAGGACAGATGTTGTTAAGTGTGAGAGTAGGGAGTATGTTGATTAAAAACACAGATGAAAGAAAGGCATCATCCCAAAATCGATTAGGAACACTAGAGTGCTTGAGCAAAGCAAGACCAATATCAACAATGTGACGATGTTTGCGATCAATTGTGCCATTTTGTTCATGTGTGTGTGGACAACTTATGCGATGACTGATGCCATTTTCAGAAAGATATCAAGAAACATTACGAAATTCACCACCCCAATCACTTTGAAAACATTTAATTTTGCAAGAGAAATTGTTTTCAACTTGAAGTTTAAAACATTGAAAGACGGATAACACTTCAGATTTACAAGTAATGGGAAAATCCAAGTATAACGGGAAAAATCATCTAAGAAACTGATATAATAGCGTTTACCAGTAGAAGAAATAGTAGGGGAAGGTCCCCAAACATCAGCATGTATTATTTGAAGAGGAGCAGTAGTTTGTGTAGTAGAATTAACAAATGGTAGTTTAATGTTCTTTATTTGAGGGCAAGTATGACATGTATGTAAAGTTTTAGAGCCTGAAACTGGCAAACCGTAACGATGAAGAATGGTGTGAGCAACTCATGTAGAAGGATGACCCAACCGTTGATGCCAGATGGTGACAGGAGCTCTTTCACCCAGAAACACCAGCTTGCGAGGAGGAAGGTCAGAGAACTGAAGCTGATATAGGCCATGCTTAAGTTGACCTCTGAGGAGGACCTGCCCCGAGGATAGATCCTTGACAAGACAATAAGTAGGAAAGAACTCAAAGTAAACGTTATTATCAGCAGTGAACTTTGCTACACTTAATAATTTTCGTGTAACAGTAGGGACATAAAAAACGTTATGCATGCGCAAAGGTTTGAGGGAAGAGGGAAAAGTGAAAGATCCTGTATGAAGGATGGGCAAACCTGTGTCATTTGCGGTTTGAATGACATACGATCCAAGATACTCTTGCGAGTCGTGGAAACCACCAGTATCATTTGTCAGATGATGTCTTGCGCCCGAGTTAGGGTACCAAGCATCATTGACTTCATGACAGGTAGAAGCCACATTAGCAGAGAGGTTAGGAGTAAATTGGATGGTAGGATCAAACCGCTTATAGCATTGAAGGGTTGAATGACCCTGTTTGGTACAGATCTGACATTGTATTCGGGGTCGATTGTTGGAGTTGTTGTTGTTGTTGCGGAAGCAGGAGTTGTTACGACCGGAGTTGTTACGGTAGTTGGGACGATTGTTGGGACGACCGAAGTTGTTGCGAGAGTTGTCTGGTGCTTTAGTTGTTGTGTTAACAGTAGGATCCGGAGTGTGATGTTTCTCAAGGCGAGTTTCTTGGCAAAGGAGCGTGCTATGGAGATCCTCAATGGAGAGAGGGTCCTGACGAGTGGTGATAGAGGTGACAAAGGACTCATATTCAGGACCGAGGCCGGAGAGAACATGCAGAACAAGATCAGCATCAGAGACGGGGCTGGCAATGGCGGTGAGCTTGTCAGAGATGGATTTCATTTGTTGAAGGTAGACGATGATGGAGGAGCCACCTTTCTTGGCGGTTTGGAGCTGAAGGCGGAGCTGTAGAATACGTGATCTGGAATGAGAGGTGTAGAGTCGTTCGAGGGTAGTCCACGCGGCGTTGGTGGTTTCACACCCAACGATGTGGGACATGACAGGCCCAGTGAGAGTTGAGCAAAGCCATCCAAGAAGAAGTTGATCTTGTTTCCACAAAAAGTTGAAGGCTGGGTTGATGGTGGTGGAAGGACTGGCAGATGATGTGGTCGGTGCCGGTTGCAAAGAAGGGGAAGGACATGGGAGTGAGCCGTCAAGGTAGCCAAAAAGATCGTGTCCACGAATGAGGGGAACGATCTGAGAACGCCAAAGAAGGTAGTTGTCATGATCCAGGTGAATGTGCACGGAGAAAGAGGGGTTGGAGGGGATGGTTAGCGAGGGTGTGCTACCAGAGGTTTCTTGCTCAGTAGAGGTGGAGGATGTGGATGGTGCCATGATGGGTGGTCGACGAGAACAAGAGGTTTTCGTTGGTGAAGGATCACTTTTTTCGGCAAAGAAGAAGAGAAATGAAGAGATGAGTAGGGTTTCTTGGTTTTGTTGGGTGACGGTGAGGATTTGGACCGTTGGATGCAGGGTTTTGAGGAATGGAAGGGGAGGATGGTGTGCTTTCTTGGAGAAGATGTAGATCGTTGGATTTCAGTGTGTTTCTTGTGAACGGGTAGGATTGTGATCCGTGGGAGAGAGGCGGAGTGAATCAGCGATGAGGACGAAGGTGGGCCTAGCGGGCTGATTTTTCTGTAAGTGGGTTGGGAGGTGGGGAAAAGAAGTGGGTTGTTAGGCCAGATTGACTCTTGATACCATGTTGAAGCACAAATCTTGGAAGAGGAATTTAAGGTAAACAGATATCAATCTCTTGAATTATAAGAGATTGATCATGATGTATTTATATCAAGTGTTTGGATTACAAAATTACATTTGAGCAGTATGGGATTAATAAAATACAGTGATGAAATGTATGTAGACTAGAGGGAAGACCTAGTACATTGGGCTCTATATGGATGTTCTAATACAAAAAATACACATAAATATCATAGTTTTGATTAATTACCGGAGAAATTGGAGAATCTGCCGGAGTTGTTGGTGAATAAGGAGAGGTTTTTTAGACGATGGCGGTGAGAAAGAATCTTCTTGAGATCGACGAGGATCTGAACCTGCCTTTTGAGAACTTCTCCTCTCTCAACAAACTCGTCTTCTTTGGCTTGGTAGAACTCCTTCACCTTTTCCAGTTCTTCATCCAACTTCTCAAAGAATTGCTTCACCTGCAAATTAGGTTTTTTTTAAGTATATCGATCATTTTCTATCGTCGTAGTGATAATTAAGATAAGATCATGCATTATATTATGAGTCGTACTTCATCTTCTCTGGAGTGCACCAACTCCACGTCGACGTACTGCACCTCATCTTCAGCCTGAGTATCATAATTATCACAAACAAAAATCAACATTAAACATGTACTGCCATGCATTAACTTGTATTGGAAGCCAAGTAAAACTAAAATGTGGTGGACATGACGAACGTGTGCCAACGTTAAACATGTACTACCATGCATTAACTTGTATTAGAAGCTACGTAAAAACTAAAATGTGGTAGAGTTGAGGAACGTTTGCCAACACTCCAATGACAACCATAATATATAAAAAGATTTCTAAATAAAACCAAAAACTTAATTCACCAAGTACTCGTACGTGAAAATAAGGACAAAGAAGGAGAACATGAAAATTAATTAGAAACCTAACAAACTCCAACATAACATTAATGGACATGTCATGCCTGAGTTGGGTTGTGGTGGTGATTTGTGCCGAAGACGCGGCATTTGAGTCGGCGGGCCATGTCGACAACCGAGAAACTGGAGCTATCGTCACCACCAAAAAATAAGTGACCTAATTTGTTTTTCTGTTGTATTAATTTCTCTTTGAAAAGAAATTAGGGAAAGTAGAATAACAGACAACTTTTTTTCTTCGTTTGTGTAATAACCTTAATCTAAACAATCTAATTAAACTAAACTAAACTAAACCTAATTAACCTAATTAAGCTTTGATTAGTAAAGCATGAGGTGGCTTACTATGGTTGGAAGCTTTGGAGGTGGAGTTGAAGATAAACTTGATTTCTCCTATAAGTAGAGGTGTAAGGTTAAATAAAACGTTTTTCTTCTTCCTTAACAAATTTCAGAGAGTGTGAGAGGTGATTTTAGAGGAGAAGAAGAAGGAGAGAAGGAGAAAGAGAAGAAGTGAAGGAGAAGAAGTGGGTTGAGTTTGCCAAAGCTTGGGAAGCTTCCACAAACGTCAATAAGGTATGTCAAGTCTTCAATATAACTCACTTAAGCTTTGTGAGTGTTGGGGATCGACGTTGGTGTCGAATTCCCCGTCGAATTGCAACCTATTCAGAGGTTGAAGACGACGATCGGTCGACCGGTGCCTGTGGGCAGTCGACCGATCCTATTATTATATTGTTTTGCACCCGCAAACGGTCGAACGATGTCTATGGACGGTCGACCGTTATGCCAGATTTGTGCGGGAAAAATGGTTGATACTGTTATCGGTCGAACGGGTCCACTTAGCCGGTCGACCGAAACAATGAGAATAGGTCGGTTTGGGAATTTTGACTTATTAAACGGTCGAACGCCCTTAACCTTGTTCGACCGATCTATTCGATGCTAAGTCGGTTGGGAGCTTTGACCATTAAAATGGTCAATCGCTCTTTAACTTTCGGTCGACCGACTGAGCATTTAATTAAGCAGTATAGTGCCTGTGTTGTTTCGGTCGAACTGTATTTCAGTTCCGGTAGACCGAATAAGACTTGGGCAAAATGCTGAAATCCTTGTTATCGGTTGAACGACCCCTTGGTTCGACCGATCGGATATATATATATATATATATATATATATATATATATATATATATATAATTGGTATAACGTAGACCATCCAAAACGGTCGACCGCTAGATGACTTTTGTTCGATCGATTGGTCGGTAATTCGGTTGGCGTGGTTCGACCGATACACTTGTTTGTACAGTACCGAGTACTATGTGGAAGACCGGTCGACCGGTGTGCTTGTAGCGGTCGACCGATCTGCC
Organism: Triglochin maritima; assembly: GCA_963682175.1. Taxonomy (NCBI): domain Eukaryota; kingdom Viridiplantae; phylum Streptophyta; class Magnoliopsida; order Alismatales; family Juncaginaceae; genus Triglochin; species Triglochin maritima. The sequence goes on along the minus strand of OY821772.1, from coordinate 61,039,415 downwards.
GCAGTTTGGTGGATTTATCCACACGCGATCCGTTGAGTATAGGTCGACTACCGGCTCCGAGGCGACGGTCGATTACCGGCCTTGAGAGCGACGGATTTCACCTTCGACGAGGGCGTATTATTGTTGGACTCTCATATCAAGCGGGGTGTGAGAGATGAGTGTCGTAAACCTTGGGTTGTTTGCTGGGGTTTGTCGGTAGGCCGAGGATGTTCCGGCAGGGTGCGCGTCTGGCGGCTCTTGAGGGAGCAGCTGCTGTCGTCTGACCCGAGTTGTGTATTCGGCGGGCTGACTCGCTCCTGGAGTGGCAGCGTAGTGTCAGGGTTCCTTTCTGCACTCTTGGGGAGCAGTGGTGCCGACTGACCCTTGTGAGGCAGCGGTGGACTGACTTAACCTAGTGGTGGCAGGAGTGGTTCAGTACCGCGGAGGCGGAGAGGGCATTATTGTGGACCCGAGGTGGATGATCATGTGCATTGCATTGCATTGTCTTTAATTCATTTTGTATTTTAGGAGGTTTGGTATACGGGGTTCCTTCAGGGAACTCAGGCATGTTTCAATTGTTTGCATTTCAGGTAGCGAGCAGATTTAGAGTCGAGGTGGTGACCGAGGAAGGTGCCCCCGGGATCTGATCCTGTCTTCATTGTATATCTTTTTGTTGAGGTAGTGATTACCTGTTGTATACATTTTGTTGTAATCACAGTTGACTCTTATGTATATTTTGACTTTCACATGGATCTATATCTTATATATATTATATATGTTGGTTTGTTTTCTCGTGACGTGCCCGGTGTTGACCGTTGACGGTCTTTTATATTGTTCAAATTTTCCGTTGTTTTCGGAACGTTACCGTTTGACTATCGATCTACAAGTTTTTCTTTCAATTAAGGGAACCGAAGTTCAAATACATTTATACATAAGAGCCAAAAATATAGGTAGTGGTAGTAGCTGGTGAATTGACAGGTGAGTACGTACGTAGATGATCATCCCTTTCGTCCACCCAAATGAACATCGATTCATACATATATAGTAGGGTATCATTGAGTCAACTACAACTAGTAAGTAGTTCATGCATTAGTGTGGAGAATACAGCGTAGGAGTCGATATTGAAAACGGGGTTAAAGGTTGCAGATCCGGCCGGCCGAACTCTGAAGTGGAGAACTCAAATTTTGAGGTGTAAAACGAACTACTCAAGTCCCATCCAAACCTCCAAGAACACTTCTTGAGTTGGTGCTTGGAATTAATCACAATTTCTCCACCATTCCTATTTGGCCGGGGTTGTTGCTGCTGTTCATGCACTTAAAGAGATAGAGGAATGGCAATAACGTTAACAATTAATTAATCAGAAAATTTCAGCAAATCCTTCCACAATTTGCAATAATTAACATTAATTCATGTCATCAGAAGTGAGACAGATTGTTGTTTACAGAATCACGCACCAACAAAATTAAACTTGGTGGGAACAAGGTTGACTACAAGTTCCTAATTAGTATCATTCGGATCGAAACAATAAATTACTTCACAGCTGGATTCTGATCATCATAATTTACGTAGGTTTGCTTTCATGCAAGATAAATAGCTAGAATCCTCATGCAAGTGGACTTGGTGCGCGCTTGCATGCGATCGACGATCGTTGTCGGGCCAAATTGTGGCCTGCAAATGAACACCACACCACTAGCTGGCTGGCTGGCTGGTGGCTGGTGTCGTCAATCAGAGTCCACATCGTGGAAGGGCAGCGGTACCATCTTCACGGCCCTAAAGTTGCCCACATTGTTCAAGTGCTCGTTTTCCAACCTACGTACAATTAACATTAATATAAAAAAACATTCATTTATTAATTCAAAATTTATGTGACGTCCAACCGAAAATCAATTGGCACGTACTGTGTAGTACCTGTAGTAGTTCCAGTGTCCACGACGAATGACCTCAAGTGAAGCCAAAACAAAGTCCACCAGCCTATGCTCCATATTTCCCAAACTCACACGGGTTATACTTTCCACCCATGCCAGTCTCAGAACAAAGTTCAAAACCTACGTACGTACGTACAAACCATTAATGATTGCATCATATATATATATATATAATTAATTATACGTAACTCAACTTGAAATTAAATTAGTTGTGATGGCATAACATTAACAATATTAATCACTTACAATAGACGCATAGTAGATGGTTTTGTTCTTGAGAACAAGCTCGTCTCTAAGGAAGGGGTTCCTTGAGTCCTTGTTGAAGAACCCCCAATCTTTAACAAAATCCCAGTACAACTGGTAAACAGTGGCACCAGATGAAGTCAATATCACGATAAAAAGCCAGAAAGACGACGGATCCATTGCATACTTCATACGAGCGGCAGCAGCAATCATGGCAGAGATGTACTTCCCAGCGTTGGCCATGTGGTTTATGTCGTATCCCTCCTCTATGTATCTTCTAACACACTACGTACGTACACATACACATTCATTAATTATATATACATATATATTAATTAGATGAATGTCATGAGTTGAAACCTTTTAACATATTAATTATTTTGTTAGTTGGAACTAATATCGATCGTCAAACCTGCATTGCTCTCCAGTAGTAAGGAAGAAATGAGATGATGTAGGAAAGCAATTTGTAGTTGCGACTGCTGGTGCATGTTTCATATGAGTGACTCTTGAATCCACCAGCCATGAAGAAACAAGCTGTGAACTCCATGTGCCTCATCAATGGTATCTATATTTATATATATATGTTGATCAACACAAAAATTCATTACAAAAAATTAATCTAAACAATACAATATTATACTAGGATTAACTACTCATAAACTATGAAAACCAAATAAATTAAGTAGCCCATGCATGATGTATATATTCACCTGGCTTGTTAGCTGGTCAGCCATGAAGAAGTCAACTAACATCACCTAAACAATTTAGTCAAACACATAACCCTTAGCACTTAGTAATAATGATGATAATGCCCTTTATTTTTATTCAATTTCAAACTATATATTTTATATTAATGTTATGTACCTTGTAAAGAGGAGAGAGCACGATGTTTCGAATGACACGAAGGAAACATAAACGAGTCGCTCTGTAGCAAATGTTGAAGGGGCAGAAAAGCACCAACAATAACAACTGCATCAAACATATATCAACACAAATAATTGGTCATGATCGAGTTGCTAGTTTGAATTCTAATTAATTAATACATTTTTGTTTGTGATCATTTAATTAAGATGCAATATGCATGTTAAAAATACCAAGAGAATGATTCCTGGGATAGAGTCGACACGGTGAGGAGAGATTCCAGAAGAGATGAGGAAGAGATGAGTGACCATCGCTCCGACGACCACTGTCATGAAACTAGCAGAGATGAGAAAAGCATCTCTGTGTTTAAGAGCCGTCGTGGAATTAAACTCGAAAATGAAGTTCTGGTTAATCCTTGTTCTCTTCCACGCATACAGGTTGCAACCGTACAAAAATATGTGCAGACTTAGAAGTGCAAACACACTGCATGAATCAAAACATAAGATCAGTTAATTAATAATACGATTAGTTGTTAGTGTGCTTCTAATTAAGTAATGATATTTAATCATATTATGCGTCTAATGTGTATGCGTGAAGGATGCAACAAACCTAAGAAAAGTCATCAAAACTCCCATATGATGGATGATGATGATGAGATGTAATTAAAATGAAGTGGTCGACACCCCCAACATTAAGGTATCTGAGTCACTCAGGACTAACAATTGTTATGGGGGGAGGGAAAAAGAAACCTGAAAATGGGATAGACGTTTTGCATGTAATCGTTGGTCCCATCTGTTGGGGTAATGGAGGAGAAGATGCCACTGAGGTGAGCCAAAATCGCATACACACTGAACAATGTAACGAAGCTTCCCGTGAAAAGACCTGCATCACTTTTCTAATTACTTAATCTTTTGTCTACTTCACGTACGTTTCTTGTGTTATTATGATTTACTATATACATAATTAGCTACGAATTAATAAAGAATACTTTACATAGGGTTTTAAATTGGTTGATATATTCATTTACCTACGAAGAAAGTAATCGAGTGGGAATCCTTTGGCTGTTGGGGCCGCAAAAACTTCATAGCTTTTTTCCTATCGTTGTTGGCAAAGTGCTTTGTGAATATGGATTCCACTTCGTCTCCAAGCCTCACCACCTGCAACATTTTCTCTCCTAAATTAATCTTTATGATTAATTATTAAGATGATAGATATATACCTTCTCTTGTACGGTTCTTGGAGAACAAAAACACACATATATATCGCACGAATATTATATTACCATAGTGGTCACTTTTAATGACTTGTGACTGTACTCTATAGAATATACCTTTTTTAGCTTTACAAATTAAGCTATACTCTTTAATTTTTATCTCACATTTCAATATTTTTTTCATGATGTTTATGGACATATATATTTCTCGAATGATCTTAATGATGGCACAAATAAACCATCTCCCAAGACTCAACCTATCTTCTTTTTTTGTTGGAGTACAACCTGGAACCCGCTGAAGCTTACGTTCAACGTTGTATGATGATTCGAAATATCTATCTTGGAATAATGCACGTAATATCATTGATATATATATATATATATATATATATATATATATATATGAACTATTTCAAAGTTATTATCTACGTAAAGGTATATCGGCATAACCAAGTACCGGTCCGGGCCAAATTAAGATCTGTGAAATTAACATCAAACTTCTGGAAGTTGGATGGGAAATGGTGCCATACACGACGTCTTCGTGGTATTGATAATGACATAAGAAAAGACACTAGATTTTGGTAGTGTAGGACCCTTGAAGAAGGCAAGAAGACAACAACTACCAACGCACAACAATTTATGTTGGGTTTCATGTTTTTTCAACAAAAAAAAGAAGAAAAGAGACAATATATATACCTTGTCTGATAGGACGAAGTGGGATCTCTTCACCTTTCTCATGTATGATCCTGATTCTTGTTGGTCCGACCGTGACACCTGCGAGCGGTGTTAAGAATTAACTAAGAATTGACTATTGATTAACGGGTTAGCATGTAATTAATAAGAGTCAATTTATATAAATAAAATGATTGCTATATCCACTAACTAATACCTTGTCGAACTTCTTGAGGATCTTCCTGAAGGCCATCAAGTTCAAGGAGCTGTTATTAAATACAGACATATATAAACACTTGATTAATTAATTTGAAACCATAATAAAACAAAAAACAAGACAACCGCAACTCAAAATTGTGTGGTTAAGGTGTTGAGAAATGAGTGGGAAGTTCCCGTTATTAAATTAGATTCTATCACTAATTACATATATGGTTCCCACTTCCCAAAGTCAAAACATATGCATTAATTCTTCTTCCCTCATGCACGTACGTCAGAACCACCACATCAAAATTAAACATATTCAACGAAATTATTATTATTATTATTATAATATAAAAGTTAGTTACCTAAAGGTTTTGAGGAATCCAAGAGCACGGTAGAGCTCAAGGAATGCTTCCCTAATCATCTTGTCGGCGCACTGGATCTTCTTCCTGGTGATGTAATCCCCACCACCTTCCTTTTTAGGGTTGTTGCTGCTGTTCACGATGTCCTCCCATATGATCGACGTCACCGCCGATATCGTCCTCGTCGGTGTCGTTGACGGGATGTCGATTCTCATCGACGTCGTCCTCGGCTTCCCTCCTTTCTTCGCCTTCGACCTCGTCGACCCTATCAAACTCACGCCGTTCCTCTCCAAAGCCGCCACCAGCTCGTCCGCCATCGGAGACATCATCTCCGTCGGAGTCGCTTCGTCCGTCTCCGTTGCACTTTCTATATATATATATATATATATATGATCTTCTTGACACTTCTTAATTTGTCAACATTGATTACGTACTAATATATATGATCACTAACGTACCGGAGAAGTTGGAGGAGGAGTTGAGGCGGGAGAATCTGCCGGAGGTGTTGGAGAGGTGTTTGAGACGACGGCGGTCGTGAAGAATTTTCTTGAGGTCAACGAGGATCTGAATTTGCTTCTTGAGAGCTTCTCCTCTCTCCACAAACTCTGCTTCTTTCCTTAGATAGAACTCGTTCACCTTCTCTAAATCATCGTCTAACTTGTCAAAGAATTCTTTCACCTGCAAACACAACATTTTTATAAATATATTAATTCAACTGACTCCTGGCCGGCGTACGTTATATATATATATATATATATATATATATATATATATATATATATATATATATATATGAGTTTTTTTTCATGTGTAAGATAATTAATCAAGACCTCGTCTTCTCTGGAATGTACCAGCTCTATCTCGTACTGCTCCTCATCTACCGCCTGTATAAACATAATCATTATTAAAAACAAACTCACATTAAAACATATATTCATTTTGTGATATATATACATATAATTGTGTTAATTGGTAGATATATAAAGCTTAATTGTGTTGGAGATAACGTGCAATTAACAACAACCAAAAGGAAGAAGAAATCACAAGGTGTTCGTGAAACTTTTCTTTTCTTTTCTTTTCTTTTCTTTTCTTTTCTTTGCTTGTGGTCAACATGAGTAAAAAACGCGTGAAGACGTAACAATTAGTTAATGCATGCATGCATGGATTTCATGCCTGAGCTTGGTTGTGGTGGTGTCCCCCGGAACCGAATAAAGGGTTGAGACGGCGGGCGAGGTCGAGCAACGAGTAGCCAAAACCCTGGACACCGACACCACCGGTATTGATGTTGGAGTTGTGTTGGGGACGAGAGAGTTTGATCTTTTTAATATTTTTCTTAAGTTGCCTGTAGTTCACAAACGCATCCTTCCACTCCGGTATGCATTGGGCTTCCAGTTGACGTGAGAATTTCACCATCTTCTTCCTCTCGATCCTCTCCTCTTACACCTATAGCTTATACGATGACCTTAATTGCTTGGAGGAGCATGCATTTATTAGCAGACGAGTTGGGTCGAGATGTTGGAGCTTATATAGCCACCTCTCTTGTGATCCATCTACTTAATTACAACCCATTTGGGATTAATAATTAAATATTACTCATCGATCAATCTTATTTTATGTTGACCTGGGGGTTTAATTTGGAGCTTTTTACACGTGGCAGCTTCGGAGAAATTGGTCTTAATGACAAGCAAAGGAAAACTTATGGGGTTTTTTTCTTCATTTTCTTAAATAGATATAGATATATGTATTTTTTTGTTATTGTTTACCTTGAATATGTAAAATTAGTATTTCCGTGGAAAAACAGACAATCGGTCGACTGGACCACAAGTTGGGTCGACCAATAGTGTAGTTTGTCGTCCAAGAAAAGTGACTAGAGTTTTTCGGTCAACTGGTAGTTCTTACTCGGTCGACCGTTTATATTTCTGGACGTCCTGGAAAAAGTATCTGGACACGTCGGTCGACCGAGTTTCTCAACCGGTCGACCGTACATGCATTCAGAGGTTTTGAAACATTACCTGGAGTTTTTCGGCCGACCAGTAGTTCGCAAACAGTCGACCGATTGAAGTTTCGAAATATTGCCTGAAGTTTTTCGGTCGACCAAAGGCACGCGACAGCCGACCGAATGACTCAAGAATTAGTTGCAAGTTTAAGTTCGATCAACCGTCTCACCCGTCGATCGACCGAACGGAACATTTTTGCTCACGATTTGCATATTCTTTACTCCGTTTTTTGGTGCAATTAATACTTGTTTTGGCCTAGTATATAAAGGCAATTTCGTCCCTTTTGTAATACCCAAATTACTATTGTCTACTTTGCATTCTTGAGAGAAAGAGAGAGAACATCCTTGTGGATTCGGTAGGAGCAATTTCAACCCTGTAGATACGCCGAATCAATCCTTGTAAATGCTTTTAGTGTGTTTTGTAAGTCTCTCTTGTAATTAGTTTCTCTACAGTAGATTGAGGTTGTGTCGTCTGTGGTTTTTTCCGCATTGGGTTTTCATGTTAAATCTTGTGTTCTTGCGTGGTTTGGTGTTTGCAATTTGCATTATTAGTGTTTCTTTCTTCCGTCAGATTTGTTATTTCGTTCTGTTACGTATTTTGGGATTGATTATATTCCATAACAATTAACTAAAAATAAGTTGTAATTAATAATTGTAAAAATATCTTTTATTTGTAAGAATATATATATAAGCCTGCAATTACAGTAATTACCAACATATATAGATAAGGGTAATCACACGAGACATATATGATAGGAACCACCTTTTCAGTAACGTGGACGTCAAACATGTATTAATTTACCCACCACAACACTCAACTCATACCCCACCTTTTCGCTTGTCTAAATATAATTTATCAAATTAACCCATATGCATGTCTCAATCTTTATGGCATCAATTTAGGTGTATGTGTAGGGTCACATTCCACTCACATTGAAGCTTCTCTAGCTAGTTAGCACTTTGTTTTAAGTGCGCATTTCTTAATATTATCTCCTTTTAGTTGATCTTAATTTATCTTTTCTACTTCCGGTTAGTGCCACGTATAAACATCTTATATATGAACCCAATACACTATTTTATTAGAGGCAGCCATATATATGTATGTATGTATATATGTATGTATATAGCTAAGTTCTAGTAAACCTGAGACTCATCTTATTTAGATCTCATTTACGATTAATCTCGCTTTTAATTAACATAATAATTTTTCTTATAATCTACCTTACAATTTCAAATGTGAGGTAGATATGGTAGGGACTTAAAATAAAAAAATTAAGCTTCGGACTCAGTATATAATTCATATATATATATATATATATATATATATATGTATATATATATATAGACGTGTTGAAACATTTCAACTGCTTGTTTAGTATTGAAAAAATATTAATTTGCTTTAGCATATCTATTATCACAAAGGTACCGTTTGGATAAGATTCTTAGCTGGATTTCAACAAGAATCCGGTAAGAATTCAAATGTGCTTCACAAATAGAAAATCAGCTTACAGATTCTGTGAGAATCTATGAATTCTTAACAATGGAATTTGTATAGAATGAAGAAGCTAAATTTTTATAACTTCTTGAAGAGTCCAAATTTTAGAGAGACATTTACCATGTTACCATCAATTGTATTTATCATAATACTCTCATATTTTAATATTTTTATTTGATAAATTTCTAATTAGAAACCATAAATGTCATATTTGTATTATATATTTTTTAATAAACTTGATGAATTTACGATATTTATTTAATAAACTTGATGAATTTACGATATATATTTTAATCCAAACATATTTTAATATTTTACGATATTTATTAGATAAATGTCATATGTATTTTATGTTATGATAATTTTTAATATTAGAAACAAATATTAAAGACATATTCTACATTAGTAATTTTTTTCATACCATATCTTACAATTGTAATCTAACAATATAAATTTAAATATAAATGTATATTGGTCATTTAACATTTAGAATCACGAGCAAGAATTTATTCTATCCAAACATGTTTAAATTCTTATAAGAATCAGGATTTCAGTTATTTTAGTAAGAATCAGATTCTCACAAGAATCATTATCGTTAGAATCCAATACAAACTTACCCAAAGTAATTCAGTTGTAATTAACTCATTGTTTAACGTGGTCAACACCCATCCATGCAAACGTTGTCGTTATTAGTACCGTTGGAGGTGTTGAAATTGGTACAACTGCTAGAAGTTGTACACATCACCTAATTGATTTGAATTGAATTGCGATGTTATCGATGCCAAATGTGCCCTCTGACGCAGTAGTTTGTTATGTCAAAGCAAACAAAAGAAGAAGAAAAAGTGAGTCATTTTTCCATTCGAAAAGGAGAGACAAAACTCGGACGTATCTCTGATCGTTACCGCTTGGTTGGATAAGCAATGGAGTACGTCTTGGGATGTTCAATTTTAATTGCTTCCCTTAATCAGATTTGTTTTTTATAAGAAAAACGAAATCATTCAAATTCAGCTGGAGACTTCAACAATAACATTCTTCTACGTGTCTGACTATCATTCACTATGACGTCATCTGAACGAACCGCCAAGTGTTCATATCCACAACCACATATATAAATGACACAACTGTTGTTTGGTTGTTGCCACACCCTTTCCCACCCAAAACACAAGTTTTTGTTAACAAACATTTGATCAGTGGAATTAATGATGATGTTGTTGTGGAGATATTGGTCTCTAATCTAATCTAATCTAATCTATACATAACTATGTGTTGCATCAATCATAATAACACTGAATTATTGCTCCATGAGCATGTCTGAGACACCCTTAAACTACATCAGATTCGGGATCAAATCTGAAATGTCAGATTGCATGACCACCCACATAAGTAGCTAGGAAGGCATTGGCTCTCAGTAAAATAAAATAAAAAAAATCTTCTGAAAGACAGAGGAAACTTCATTGCTGCTACCATGTGAATGTCCACTTGAAGGAGTTTTGGATATTTTTGACTCTAATAGAACTGCATGCCTTAATGTTATACAAGTAATCACCACATTGGACAATAATGGTTTAGCTTTTGGAAAAAGGAAAACATGCATAAAAAGCTAATGCAACTTCCACTAACTGCATTTTTTTTTACTTGCCATCTTATATACCTATGAGCTTTTGCTTCTCAGCTTTACATTATAATACATGTTTTTCTTCTGTGTTTAGTTAATTAAGTTGACTGCTTTAATTTTAGAGCATTTTTAGTCTTAGCGATTGTCTTCAGCTACAATCTACATTAGAGTTGTGATTATGAATATTTCAAGTGGGTTGGTTGCTATTACATTAATTGATGAAGCATCCAAATTGTACAACCCTTGCTACGATTTTTGGATATGCCTTTCAGTTGCTTTTTTTTTTTAAATTATTCTAACAAACTGCAGATTCTAGTTCTAGAGATGGAAGAATTTTTAGAATTGAGGATCCAATTCAATGCATGGGGGATTGGTTCCTTATGTTTGAGTTGGTTATAATTTTGGACATCATTCTTCATGGCCTGACTTCTGACATTTCTTAATGACACTGCTATTGTTTATTGCAACTTCGTTCTTGGAAAACAGTATTTTGAACTCAAAACATTCATTGTTCCACTCAGACATGATCTTCTAGACTTGATATAAATTGGTATTATCTTCTGAGGTTGCAACCAATGGAGAAACGCTTGATTGGGTTCTGCTTCAGACTTTGGAGCATTCTTTTATCAAACATAGAGGTGATTTTATATATCATAATCCCACCACCTATTCATGAATAACCAATGAACAGTTGAACTAATAAACAGTGATTACTTTGCTTCTTTACATTGTGCTTCTTTAACAATTTGATTTGATGTAATGAAAAGAGAAGTATAACCTGAATTTAGTAAGAAGAATATGATTTTTATTTAACATGGAACAAGCATTGCATTCACATCTTGGAATCTTCGTTGGAAGCATGATAAGCATTAATGCATGGAATTAGAGGTGTGGTGGCCAATGTCTATGATTAGCTTCTTTGTTATAACCTCTCTATGTGGAAATACTTTCAAAATTCTCATGGCCAAACACCATCTTTAATGGAAAAAAAGATGTATGAGCTTTGAAGTAGCATTGGCCAAAATTGATTTCTTTTATCTCTTTCCATATTCTTCCATGTAAAGAAATCAGAGATTGTTATCAACTGAAACATGTATCGTCTTGTTTAGTGCTTTACAGTTCAGAAGTTCTTTCCTATAATATAAAAACATTATTATTTTCCCCAAAATTTTGCCCAAAGATGGTTTCAAAACAGAACTACTAATTTTGAAGTATGATCAATAGCATTCTTCCAATCCTTTCGACCCAGTTTTTTTAACAAGAGTACAAAAAATAAAATCTCCGTCACGTACTTTTTAACTAAGCTTTGTTATTATGCAACATCAAGTTAGTTATGTAATGACTCAAATTAGAATTATAACAGAAAGACAACATCTAGATTTCAAGTGAAGAAAATTACATTTCAAAGTCTTCTTTTCTACCATGTTATATGTCAATGGAAAGCTGTCAAAAGACAGCTTTGCTATTTATGTCAACGGACAACTTTGCCGTCCATATTTATTCCTATTTATTTCGTTGATTTACTCCTCTGAATATTTAGCTTAATATTTGACAGATTGTATAAAGATAATATTAGCAGATACTTAGCCTTTTTCCATGTATAGAATTCTTTTGTACAGATTATATAATGGAGAGAAATCACAAGACCAAGGGCAGCCATTTTGATACAACATTTTTGACTTGGTACCAAAGCAATGTTGATTTTTTTTTCTTCTCTTGGTTGTGTGTCGGCGTCTTTTGAATATTGGCAGCACATCTCGGCACCTTCTCTCAGTTCCTTTATTTTCTTGGATAATTTTTTTGTGTTGTCTCAGGTTCCATTTCTTTCCAATGGACTCTACCCCAGTTTGTGCCAAGTTTACAGGCAAAAACTACTCTACTTGGACTTTTCAGTTTGAAGTTTTTCTCAAGGGAAAAGATCTTTGGGGCCATATTGATGACACGGATGTTGCACCAACATCCGACACTGACAAATCCAAGGATGTTGAGTCTTCTCCTTCTTCGGCGGTGCTTGATGCTCGAATAATGTATTGGCTTCTTGGTTCGGTGGAGCCACATATTGTCAACAACTTGCGGGCTCACCGCTCCGCTCAATCCATGTGGAATTATTTGAAGAAGGTTTATTATCAAGATAATGATGCTCTTCGCTTTTCAGTTGGAACATGTGATTGCCATGTTTCAACATGGTAGTCTTTCCATCCAAGACTACTATTCAGCATTTTTGACTCTCTAGCATGAATATACTGATTTGGTTACAACAGATGTACCTGTTGCTGCTCTTCAGACTATTCAACATCTTCACAATACTAGCCAGTGTGATCAGTTTCTTATGAAACTACGTTCAAAATATGAATCGGTTCGCTCTTCTCTACTGAACAGATCTCATGTTCCCTCTCTTGATATTTGTTTTGGTGAGTTACTTCGCGAAGAACAACGTCTTAGTACTCAAGTTATATTTGGAGCAATCTAATGGCAACACAGGGACAACAACTATGGCTTATGCTGCCCAAGGACGTGGACTACCTATGACTTCCAAAAATCTGCAATGTTTCTGTTGCAAAGAATATGGGCATATTTCTTCCAACTATCCTAAAATATATTGTTCTTATTGCAAGAAAAAAGTCATATTATCAAAGAATGTTGTATCCCCCCCCCCCCCCCCCCCCCCAGAATCGTCAGGCCCAAGCATTTCAGACTTCTGTTACTGTTCCTCCAGCAACGACTTCTGCAGCACATGGCTCTTCCTCAAGTACTTCCTCTGATCTTGCACCTCCTGCAGCAACTTACTGCACCCCTGAAATGGTGCAACAGATGCTCATTTCAGCATTATCTGCGATAGGGTTTCAAGGTAAAATTTCTACTACACTCTGGTATGTAGACTCAGGGGCTTCTAATCACATGACAAATACTCCCACAACTTTGTCTCATGTTCGGCCCTATGCTAGTCAATCTACCATTCAGACCGCCAATGGCAATCTTTGCCAATCAACGCCCTATGCTTTTACCAAGTTGATAACAATTGTGCTGTTAATTTTTCTGGTGATGGTTGTGTTGTGCAGGACCATGTAACGGGGAAGCCGATCGCGAAGGGACCTAAAGTGGGGCGCTTGTTTCCACTATTTTTACCTATTCCAGCACTTTCTCCAGTTTCTTCTATCTTTTGCTTGTAATAATGTTCTTAATCTGAGTATGGTGTGGCATCGTCGTTTAGGTCATCTCAATACTCAAATCTTGTCTCATGTATTGAACTTTGGCTTTCTTGGTAACAAAGAACGTTCTTCTTTATCTCTTAAGTGTGATTCTTGTAAACTTGGTAAAAGCAAAACTCTTCCATTTCCTTTGCATGCTAGCAGAGCTTCTCACTGCTTTGATCTTATCCATAGTGATGTTTGGGGACCTTCCCCGGTTAGTTCACATGAAAAATTTAAATACTATGTGTTTTTCGTTGATGATCATAACAGATTCACTTGGGTTTATTTTCTTCGGTCTAAATCCGAGGTTTTTCGTACTTTCACTGAATTTTTAGCATATGTTGAAAATCAATTTTATGCGAATATCAAGACATTATGCACGGATTCTGGTGGTGAATATTTGTCTATTGAGTTTCGGCATTCTTGGCTTCTAAGGTATTATCCATCAACGTTCATGTCCTACTACTGCCCCAACAAAATGGAGTAGCCAAACGCAAAAATCGTCATCTTCTTGATGTGGTACGTACTCTTTTGTTAGAATCTTCTGTTCCATCCATGTTTTGGGTTGAGGCTCTAAAGACTGCTACTGACCTGATTAATCGTTTACCTTCCCAAGTATTACACATGGAGTCTCCCTATTTCCGTTTGTTTGCTAAGCAACCTAGTTATGATAATCTTCATATCTTTGGTTGTGTATGTTTTGTCCATTTAACTCCTCATGAGCGACATAAATTATCTGCTCAATCTGTTAGATGTGCATTCCTAGGATATAATGTGTGTCAAAAGGGATTTGTTTGCTATGATCCTACATTACATCATACACATATTTCTAGGAATGTTATTTTCTTTGAAAATCAGCATTTCTTCCCTGTGTCATCTGTGCCCTCTTCTTCTATTGTGGTCCTCCCCTCCTTTGAGTAGTAGTTCTCAAATCTTCATCAAGTCAATTCCCGTTTTAAACCAAGTATGGTGTATACGAGACGATCCCACCCACGGTCCCTTCTGGTGGATCACTCGATATCTGATCCTAACATGCACCAGAATAAGTCAGTTGCAGCAGCCCCAGAGCCTTTGGTACGTCACTCTTCTCGAGTGTCTTTACCCTCGACTAGGTATAGGCTTTCTTCTAGCAATTCTACTTCAACTCTTACTGCTGCATTGTCTAATTTTGATATTCCTACATGCTACTCACATGCTGTCAAGCACGACTGTTGGTGACAAACTATGCAGGAAGAAATTGCCGCTCTAGAGGCCAATCACACCTGGGACATTGAGCCTTATCCTTCCACTATAGGTTCTCTGGGATGCAAATGGGTTTACTCAGTCATGGTTCACTCGGATGGAAGTTTGGATCATTATAAAACTCAGCTTGTTGTCATTGGGAACAATCAGGAATATGGTGTCAATTATGAGGAGACCTTTGCTCTTGTGGCTAAGATGACCACTGTTCGTACGATCCTAGTCTTGTTGCTTCCAATGATTGGCCACTACATCAGATGGATATTAAGAATGCTTTCCTTCACGGGGATCTTAAAGAGTGTATTTATATGAAGCCACCCCCAAGATTGTTTCCCTCTCCGACCTCCAATGTATGTAAACTTTGTCGTTCTCTTTATGGTCTCAAAAAAGCTATGCGGGTCTGGTTTGATAAATTTTGAACCACTTTATTACAATTCTCCTTCAAGCAGAGAAAGTATGACACTTCATTGTTTCTTTGGAAATCAGATATGGGTATTGTTGTCCTTTTGGTTTATGTTGATGATATTGTGATCACTGGTTCTGATTATGCTTTACTTGTGCATCTCAAGACCCATCTCTCAAAATCATTTCATATGAAAGATCTTGGGTCTCTCACGTATTTTCTTGATCTTGAGGTGCATCGTAGTCCCTCAGGTATTTCACTCAATCAACATAAATATGCTAGTGATTTGGCGGATACAGTTGGATTGCAGGAAGCTACCTCTGTCGATACTCCCATGGAATTAAATGTCATGCTTCGCAAAGAGCAGGGTGACTTACTTGTTGATCCCAGTTTATATCGGAAATTGGTGGGTAGCCTTGTCTATCTCACCATCACTAAACCAGATTTCTTTTGTTGTACAACAAGTTAGCCAGTTTCTTCAGACTCCTCTTCATCTTCATTTGGTTGTTGTTTGTCGGATCATACGTTATGTTTAGGACACTTCTGCACATGGCTTATTCTTCCCCGCAAGCAATTCTCCTCGTATTGTTGGTTATAGCGATGCTGATTGGGCTGGTTGTGCTGATACACGTCGCTCCATCACTGGTTGGTGCGTGTTCTTAGGTGATGCATTGATCTCCTGGAAAAGTAAGAAGCAAGACAGAGTTTCTAAGTCCTCTACAAAATTTGAGTACCGAGCGTTGTCTCTTGCTTGTTCTAAATTTGGCTTCGAGGTCTGCTAGGTGAGTTAGACTTCTTTGAGAACAATCCTACACCGTTACATGTCGATAATACAAGTGTCATTCAGATCACGACCAATCCTGTCTATCATGAGCGTACAAAACATATTGAAGTCGATTGTCATTCTATCCGTGAAGCCTTTGAAGCTCGTGTTATCACTCTTCCACACATTTCCACCGAACTACAAATTGCTGATATTTTCACCAAGGCTCTCACTCGCCATCGACATTGCTTCCTAAGTAGCAAATTGATGCTTGTTGATCAACCCACATCAATTTGAGGGGGGATGTCAATGGACAGCTGTCAATAGACATCTTTGCTATTTCTATCAACGAACAACTTTGCTGTCCATATTTATTCCTATTTATTTCCTTGATTTACTCCTCTGAATAATTAGTTTAATATTTGACAGATTGTATAAAGATAATATTAGCAGATACTTAGCCTTTTTCTATGTATAGAATTCTTTTGTACAAATTATATAATGGAGAGAAATCATAAGGCCCAAGGGCAGCCATTTTGATATCGCATTTTTGACTTATTTTTTATATTATATACATAAAATTACACATCAAATA
Source organism: Triglochin maritima (assembly GCA_963682175.1). NCBI lineage: Eukaryota > Viridiplantae > Streptophyta > Magnoliopsida > Alismatales > Juncaginaceae > Triglochin > Triglochin maritima. Next base: position 61,022,662 of record OY821772.1, on the reverse strand, counting down.
ACAAATTCATAAATTAATAATAATCTATGGATGGTAACATTTGCTGAAAAGAATGTTCAGGGTTGGATATATCACAGTCCAGTTCCTTTCCATAAAGCCATTTCATTCATGCACTTGAACATGGGGTTGGAGCCACAAGACAAGGAAGGATCACATGTCGACTTTAGCACACGATTGCATTACGAAAGTAATTCGAATGGAGGCCATCAGAAGGTGGGTTGGTAGCTGCGCGCACTGATGGTGGACATGCTTGACCTTTCTTGCTTCATAGCAATAACAATAATTCCAACAACTCCCACTGTTAAGATAGATGTTGCCCAAAAGACAATGTTCCCCTTAAGCTTAACACCAACTCTTCAGTTTTCCATTCTTTTGATCCTCATTCCAGATACTGCGTGGAGCATCAAATGTGTGATTCATATCTAAAGTTGTGTCGTGACATCATGCAGACATTTCTTATCACCATTAACGGTAGTTTCTTTCTCACCTTACAGTACATACAAAGACATATATTTGTGTTCACGTTAAGTCAGTGTTGATGAACTTCACGTATTGAACAGTTAGATTCCTTGTTGGTATCTAAACCCAGTTCTCAACTGATTGCCTGGGATTTTTTTTTTGAAAATTTACAAAAGAAACATATGGTTAGGATAACCTTTTGTGTTTGATGCTTCAGACAAACTTTAACATTTTCTTTTCTTTTTATGTCATTTCCTTTTCATTTATTTTTTTCTTCCATTAATTTCAGATGTTGCTGTGCTGCACTCAATCTATTTTTTGCTTCCTATCCAAAAAGAGACATAAACCAAATTCAAAACTATTCTTTGATCACGTTCCAACCCCTGTTTTGGAGAATGAAATCCATAAATGAGAAACAACTCAAATGTGTGTACTGAAAGATCTTATCCTGAATTCCTTAACACAAAACATTCTTTCATGGTTAACAGAACTTACAATCACACTATCATTCTCTATTCTATTTTAATGCACAATGAGGTAACATTCCATGTCCAAAGTCAGCCAAGAAATAGCTATAAATGTAAGATAGAATTCTAATGTTCTTTGTGCTGTATATCATCATATAAGGCACGTAAGAGTTGCTTTGACAATCAACCACACATCAGCAAACAACCTTTTAAAAGTTACACTCTTCATAGTGGGAGAGCACTGTTCTGCACCATCAATCCATCATCCAACAATCCCATAGGGTTTTCAGTACCACCACTACTCATCTAGTCAAGTGGGGTTCAAGATCGACATGCTTCCACCCAAGATATCTTAGCTTTGGTTAGTTTAGTTTCAGATTAGTTTGTGTATATTATTAGTTTTTCCATTTATCTACATTGCGATACTACAGTACTCTATTTCTTATTTCCTCATACTATATTGTCCCACCCAAGACGTGTTCAATGTGTGGTTCTGCTTTTGCTGACGTTGATAAAAAAACATACATATCAGAAAGAGATTTGATGAAGATTTGTTATCTTTTCTAAGTATCACCACGTCTTGGCAAATTGAGTTGTTTAGATGGGATATTTTCAGCAAAACTGCATTTTAATGGGAAAAAATATACACATACTACATCAATGTTCTCTGGATGACATTTCTTGAAAAAGTAGGCAAAAAATGCACATGATATGGTAGTTCAAAAATGTATCTTTCATGAATAAAGTATACCTACATATTAAAGTAAGAGTTCCTACCTCGAAGCAAATTATCATTCTAAAAACCAATTATCTCTCGTTCAACTTGTAAGAATGTGCCTTAGAACAACTCTGCTCAAGTGGTAGCCTACGAGTTCACCATGTATATGTTGTTTAAAAACGAGAGAACTTTTATTAGTCAAAAAACTGCTGCTAACACTAGGAACAGAACACAAAGAGCAATCAGCAAACCAAACTTTAAAATGATACTACTGTTAGTTGTATCAGATGGCACAACTAATTATCTAGAAGCAACCAATCATGTGGTTGAAGAAGAGATGTCACACATACATCACTACCCACATTTGGTAAGTGTGTGAAGATGTTAGTACTTTACCCGGGAGATGAATGCAGCCAGTCACTGGTCACTAGTGCAGCTCTCCCCCTCCCACAGCAATGGAAGTGACCACACTCACCATCATCAACATTCACATCCATTGAATACTTACTGAAACAGCACATCCTGCTCGATCACATTTCTCCTGCCTCCAATTATTGTTTTCCAACATGTACTTTCATTTTCTTTTATTTTTTATGTTTCAGGTTCTATGTACAAAGTCAAAACCAAAGAATGGTGCTATACATCAACAACAGGAACACCACATACTTAACTACCAAAACCGATCTTTGTTCACGCTTAGGTAACCTGCCATTACCTTACCTCCGGTATTCCTCATGCCATCTATGAGGAAACACCAGGTTGAGCCTAGAGCTCCAACAAAATAATCGGCTTCCACCGCCATGATGAAGTTTACAAGAGGGTAGTTCGTACTCATCTCTCTTCCAAGGCTAGCCTCATACGATGCCATTGAGGAGTTTCCGACTTGTCGAGTTATGTTCGTGTAGTAGAAATTCCATTTAGGATACAATTTTGATTTGTTAATTACATCCTGTATAATATTCAAATCATCATAAGAGGATAATATCATTGGGACTTTGCTCGAGCAAAATCTTTACTGGAACAAATTGATGATACATACCTGCATCTCGGTGGAGAGCCACACATTGTTAAGGTTTGGGAAACGTTTTCTTATGCGTTCAGCGAGAGATATATATGTCTCAAAGCCAACCACCTTCATCTCAACAGCTTTATCTCCCATCCTAACATGCATGCTCAAGAGTGGTCTAGGGATCCAAGGTTGTCGATTAGACCAAACAAGTTGCTCAATATCAGATTTCGATCTATTAACAACCACCTGCATAGAATTAAACACACATCACCATCTATGTTCCATCATCTGAATTTCCAAACAAACTAATTGAATGCATTTAGAAAAATCAGAAATTTTCACGTTTTTGTAGAATTTTATTCCCAAAAAAAACTTTTACGAATTTCATTTGCTTAAAACAACAGTATTCTTGTTAGGAATTAAAACCAATCTCAAATACGCAGCGCAACCAAAAACGCGAATTCAATCGACTAAACTTGAGAACGAAATGCAAATCCGAAATCCAAACCACACAAAACACGCAAGATTTAACGTGGAAACCCAATGCGGGAAAAACCACGGACGACACAACTCAAATCCACTATAGAGAAAAGTATTACAAGAGATGCTTACAGGAGACGCGAACGAACCGACGAAGAACCCGGCTCAAAATCTCTCCTACCGAATCACAAGGATGCTCTCTCTCTTTTCTCTCAAGAACATAAAAGTGGACAATAGAATTAACTGATAATACAAAAGCGACGAAATTGCCTTTATATATGAGGCCAAAACAAGTATAAGTTGCACCAAAATCGGGTGGAGTAATGTGCAAAACGTGGGCAGAACTGGGTCCAAACGGTCGACCGATCGGGTGCATCGGTCGACCGATCAAATAACTGTATTCCAACGGTCGACCGAAATTGGAGTCTCGTTCGACCGAAAAACGACAGTAACTTTTCTGGCTTGCGCGAGTGCATAATCGGTCGACCGTACACTTACGTTCCGGTCGACCGAAATTCAACAGGCACTTTTCTCCCAGCTCCTCGAACGTTTCCGGTCGACCGATTCCAAGATTCCGGTCAACCGAAAAACAACAGTAACTTTTTGCCCAGCTCCAGATGTGTTCCCGGTCGACCGAATCCAAGATTCCGGTCGACCGAAAAACGACAAACACTTTTGCTGGGTAAACTAACACACATCCGGTCGACCGAATCACTCCAACCGGTCGACCGATTGTCTGTTTTTCTGCACGTATACTTTAAACAATTATTCAAGGTAAACAACAACAATTCTAAATAAAATCACTTATTCATCTCTACGTGCAGTTATGCAGACGATGGTTCTGTAGTTAAGTGAATTTGTTCTCTCTCTCAAGTAGTTTTCATAATTGACATCTTCTTGTTGTTGCTGTTGTTGTGGCATCTGGAATGGAGGCTTGCACTTGTAGATCCTATTTCAGTGGGAACCTCTTATGTTACAGATTACATTGGGGATGGTGATTTCTGCTATTTATGATCAGGTATAAAATGGTTCTTTGCCCTCATTTTAACCATTTTTTGACCTTTCTTCTTTAATAGGATGCACCATCTGCATTCTTATGAGATCTGTGTTTTCATTTCAATAATTCGGAAAATGCAGAAAAAGTATTGTACATAACTCATACTTTCATCGTTCAAAGAAGGGAAAGAAGGATTTTTATAGACGGATACAATTTAGCTGTATCTGTTGTGTAAGTGTGTAACAAAAAAGAAACAGTCACCTGCTATGGGTATTGCACTTTGATCTTTTAAGTTTTGGATAATTTTGGTAGACTTTCATTTTAATTGATCAACAAACTAAACTTGGTGACAGGATCAAAGTATTCAAAGTCACACTTTTTTAAATCCTTTCAGTAAGTTGTATTTCCAAAAGATTTTATTGACTAAATATGTGAATGGGCGATGATCATGTAATGGATGCCATATCAGTCAGAACGTGTTAAAGATGGTACACATAGGTGTCTACAATATTAGAGATTTACTAAACTAGTAAGGTTCAACAAGTAGAAGTGGAAGTTATAACAAAATAAGCACCAGATGGACATCCATAAACAAAAATTGGATACTGTAACTAGACAACTATATCATGAAAATTGAAAATGATCTATCAGATTAAATGTAATTCACCTTGGGCCATTCTGATGTTAGACTTTCAACAACCATTGTCGCCGCTTGCATTCCAAATGCCTCATGTCTAGCAATATTCAACAAATTGCATGTGTAGTGGCTTTTGAACCGCATTAGGTATCGTAAGGCCTGCATAATGACGAATATTACTTATTTCAGTTGTGAGCTACAAACTATCCATCTAAAGATTGCTAGGCCTTGTGTTTTAAACACCGGAGGAGAAACAACACCGAAAAAATTTCAACAATACAACCATAACTACATAACCAAAAGTACAAAAAAATGATAATGAAACACAAACTGAATTCTCTCTTAATTCTCATATTGTTCCATTTCAGTTATTGGAGTATCTTTCTCTAAAATGTCTCAGAAAATATAATAAACTCAAATGCACATGAAAGACCGGTGCTTAGGTTCAAGGTTTAGAATCCAAAATTGGGGAGAAGATCTTAGGATTTGATATAGAGAGAATTGAGAGAGTCGTCATAGAAGGTATTGAGAGCTTGTGACCTTGTAATCTTCACTTTTTGGAATGGAATTGGTCTTGTGTTGGGACTTAGGACAGGCCGTGGTGTAGGCAAAGGAGTGCCACAATCTATGTGATTTTGGAGGATTTTCTCTTTTCTTTAGTAGTGCAGATTGTGTTGATCTTATTGCTGCTGCTTCTACCATTGCATGTCTTGTCGGGATTGGGTGGGACAAGGTGTCAAGTTCGTAACAGTAACTAAAAATCCATCTGAAACAAAATGAGGAAGAAATCGTGCTGATTGACATTCCCATTTCTCTCTCAAGTGTGTACTCATTCAAGCATAAAAGGTTGGTTAGATGGAGCAAAATACAGAATGAATGGATGATCGTTCCATGGTGCAAAGCACAATTAAGTGAGATAATGTGTAGTTAGTGTGATTATGTGAAACAAAAACTCTCTTTACACGTGAATCAAACGTATGAAAAAGTATGTAATGTCTAAACTCCAAGAAATGGAACTAACATTTCACGTCTTCCTGATACAAGATTCTAAGGCATTTCGTTTGTATAGAAACTCAAACTTGTACCTGAGCTCTCCACCATCTGCGATCCATCTTCCTGTGATTCATTATGAGCTTACCATCTATCTCAATTGTAGGTTGTAAGAGATTCCATGCAGTTCCCCACAACCTATGTATATAATTAATATGACAAGTCAATGTAACTTTTTACAAATACTCAAAATAAAACTATAACCCTTCAAATGGTCCACGAAATTTTGAATGAAATTAAATTACCTTGGTATTTGTCCCATCCATATTTTCTTTGTAGTGTAGTTATCTTTCTTTGTTATAATCCCATTTCTCAAAGCTTCTTGATTTTTAATGAGTTCCAATGCACGATCTCTGCATTCTTGTGATGTTTCAGGGAAGAAGTAGCATGACCAATGAGAGCGAGATGAACCTGCGAGCATCAACTAAACTAATTGGCAATGCCAACATGCAAAATAATAATAATAATAAATCGAAAATATGAGTCTGAACTTTCAACTCCAGATAGATATTATAGTGCAAATGATGACTACCTTTGCAGCCATTATGATCAGCTCGGTTATAGTAGTTTGTAACAAGGACCCGTTGCTCATTGATTGCAATAGCCAGAAGACCAATCATTCCTGCAAATTGAGCGCCCATTCCAAAACCAGGCAATGTCTCCCAGTCAGCTAACAGAAACTGCAGCTTTGGATCTCTACAATTCAGAGGGTGTTGGCGAATCCAAATATCTCGCTGCACAATCCTTGTCAAAGGAAAATTATCTTCATCTGAACCTTCCACCTGACATATCAGGAAGATCATTGTTATAAATTTATAATCAGATGTAGGAACAAACATAAACATAACTAACCACTGTTGAACATCAAAAAGTTCAAGGCATGCACATTAAAGACCAGTTCAATACAACTAATCTGAATGGTGAACTGCAGTTTTTGAATTTGTTTGACGGCGCTACACTAATTGGTACAGAAAGAGAGACATACCCAGGGAGGATATGCACCTTCCAAATTCAGCCCGTGCTTCAAATGTTTCTGATCTTCACTTGTTGTGGGTTGACGTTGAAGCAAATCCAGACCCAAAGATCCCTTCCACACCGACCATGGGGGAAAGCTTCCATTTCTTATAGGCTTATCAAATTGCTCATTCATTTTCGCATTATAATCACAGTCCTCCAAATGAGGTGCAGAAGGCACATTGTTTCTCTTCAGTCCTAAATTGTTATTAAATTCGTTGTCGTCGCCTGCTGTTCCCCTCACATTAGCACTCCAAGCAGAGTATAGCAAGTTGATTCTCTCATCACTTGACGGTTTGGATGAATCTTTTGTTGCTGAACTGAAACATGTTTCATGCCTTCTACTTTCATCAACTACACAAATTACAATTTCAAAAAATCAAAAGGAGAAATAATTCAACATCTTCATAGTGCAATGATTTTTTTTAAAATATTTCTACAAAATGCTGAACTTGACAGGGGAGTAAAGAATCAGGTAGGAAAAGATAAACATCTTCATAGTGCACATTCAATCATCAAATTACAGATACACCCGCATGAGCTTAATGTTGTTGATCAATTTCTATGAGAATACTACTCTACCCACTCTGGCCTCCTTCGCCCCAAATAATCCAATCTTTTTTTCCACGATGATAAGGGGTTACAAGATCCACAAATTTCATCCCTGCTTCAGTTTTGTATCAAATTGTATAAAGGAAGATGCAGTTCTACGTGATTGTGAAATAACTGAAGTAAAAAAAAAACACTTTTGATTAAGAAGAATGCTCAAGTGATTGATTTTCAAATAGAAAAAATAAATAATAATACAGAAAATTGAAATAAAACTTCCCTACAAGAAAAACAAAGATTCGGGAAATTCAACTGAGAGAAAGAACAGAACCTGAAACCAAGAATTCAAGGAGTGGCCGAAACAATAGAAATAGAGAAATCTTTTAACAGATAATATATGAGTAACGGAATTCAAATTGAACATATTTTAAGGCTTGATGCAGAAATTTAATATCATGAAGTTCTACTACTGAAGAAAATTAATCAAAAAATGGCAGAAGGAGCAGAGTAAACCAAATGAGTACTTGATTAAAGAACCAAGCTTTAGTCATCTTGTTTTGCTTACCAACTAAACCATTCACGCTAGAATTGAGTAGAATTGCAGAAGGAGGAGCAGAGTAGGCAAAATCGAAGTGCGAATTCCTGAACGAAGTTAGGGCAGCCATGAAGAGATAAGTGATGCAAATTCCACACACAAAACCCACAACCCAAATCTTGCAGGAAGATGAAGTGCTCAGCTGCAGAGCTTTCTGGGATATTACTCTTTCAAAATTCTTCTGAAGTGTTGGCTCCATCTTCTCTCCTCTGTTCTCCACTCTCCCCTCGCCCATTCCAACTAAACCCTCAAGAATTTTCCAGCAGAATCTTTCTGGGAGAACTTCAAGTTTGCATTAATCACATCACCAGGCAAGAATTCAGAAAATTAATGTTTTTCTTCCTTTAAAAGAACAAAAGTAGTATCTTTCCACCTTTTTTAACTGCATGAATGAATCGGATGGGCAGTATTAACCCCCACACAAATCCAATAATCAATTAGTTGATAATTACTAATACCACTGAAACATAATTATAGCAGAAGGAAGTTGCCATCATGGGATTAAAGCCAAGAAAAAAAAGAAAATACAACAAAAGGTTAAAGTAGTAGTTGTGCAGTCCAGCTCATGATTATGGACATGCAAGAAAATGAAAAGAAAGAAGAAAAATGATCAACTACTTGTGGAGACACATGATCTAGTTAGTAATAGGAAAGTCGTTTTCCTTTCTAATCCCACCTACTAATTGATTGAAGGATGAAAGGTGCAGTAGTCAGCAGTGAAGATTGTACTCTGGAAGTGTTGACACAAATATAAATAAAGGGGAATATGTGAAAACAATTCTGAAATTTTCATCTTTTTTCCTGCAAAGAGGGGGGAAATCTCTGGCAAAGCCCTGACTTAACAGGAGAAACCAAAAATCTTGGGTTGCGGGTGTTCCAGAACAGAGGTCAGAAGACCCCCACACACACTTGGGAATCTCAAGGATAAGTGGAAGCCATACTTTCATTACTGTTGTGTTGTTTTTTTTCCCCACAAACACATGACACGTAAGTAGTAGTTTGATTGAGGTCACTTACTTTTCTATTTTCTCGAATACAAGCAAAGTGCGCTCTAGTGCTCTACCCTACTCCCTGGACTCTAGATTATATTAATATTAAGGGAAATGTTTGTTGAACGTTCACGTCACGGACGCTGCTAACCCAGTCAGCAGACGCGGCTGAGTGCGCACTCAGCCCAGAAACATTTTTCCTTTCTTTGTTTAGTTTATTCCTCGTTTCGTACAAATTTCTTCATCCCTCATTAATGCGTCTCAAATCACTCACTTCATTTTGCCGCTCCTACACAGACTGAAGACTAGTTACTCAACTTCCGTCCTCCTATTTTTTTCCCTTCTCTTTATTAATAAATTCATTTTTTTCCGGACACACACATCAGTCATTTTCTTTAGTTTCTGGACTAACGCATAACTTATTCCGAACACAGTTACTATTTATTCCGGACAGTTAGAACACTTATTCCGGACAAACGTACTACTTACTGCTGATTTTTTTTGCTGTTGTTTTATTTTCCTGATGCGTCCACCATCGCATTTAATGCTTTTCAAATCAGCACGTCCTCCGTCTTCTTTCTTATTCTTTGGCGCTTCACGGAGATACAAATATGAGTGTCTTGGTTATTCCGATCCTACGAACCATTCCTTCTTCTCTCCTTCCTCCATTTGTGTTTTACTGTAATGACACTCGTAAATGTGTCCTCACAGCCGGATCATGCCTCCAACGTCCCTCAAGTGATGATGAATTTTCCTTCCTTCGAAGAAGCCAAAACATTTTACGTTTCATACGCTGATTCCTGTTGTTTTGGTGTGAAGATAAGGCAATCTCATTACGATCATGGTGTTGTAATACGAGCCACTCTTACTTGCTCAAAGGAGGGTAATGCTCCCAGAAACCAAGGTGAAGGTAGACCGAAACATAGGTTATCCGGTAGGGTCGAATGCCCTGCTCGGATTAGGGTCTCCGGTAATCCATCCAGAGGCTACGTAATTAACTACATAGATCTCGAACATAATCACGCCATGCTGTCGGAAGACCAGATGCGCTTCCTCCGACAAAAACGATCCGTCCCGGAGTCCGCCAGAGCACGCATTTCGTGCAATGATGCTGCCGGTATATCTGCCGCCAAGACCATGCAATCTTTTGTGGTCGAAGCTGGAGGTCACGATAAATTGTCTTTCAACGAGCGGGACCTAAGGTTATTTATTCTCCACTTAACCTGGTTGAAGTTACGCATTTAGTTTTGTCATAAAAATTATGTTTCGCAGGAATGTTGTGAACGAGGTTAGAAACCTCAAAATGGGACCAGGAGATGCGCAAGCTATCCAAGATTATTTCATCAGGATGCAGAAAAATGATTCCCGCTTCTTTTACGTAATGGATATGGATGACGAAGGCAGACTACGAAATGTGTTCTGGGCCGACAGTCGTTCTCGAGCTGCTTACTCTTACTTTGGAGATGCAATATGTTTCGACACAACATACATAACAAACAAGTATGACATGCCTTTTGCCCCATTTGTGGGGGTAAATCACCACTACCAGTCCGTCCTACTCGGTTGCGCACTCCTCTCTTCCGAGACGACACAAAATTACATTTGGTTGTTCCAAACATGGTTGGCGTGCATGAACGGTACGTGTTTTATTTTGTCCGGCTTTGTCCGTTTTACGTTATGTGCCTGTCCGGTTACCCTTTACGTCTGTCCGGTTTACGTCTTTTGCTCGTCCGATTTATCCCTTACGTCTGTCCGGTTTACGTTTTTTGCTCGTCCGGTTTACCCTTGACGTCTGTCCGGTTTACGTTATTTCTGTCCGGATTAACATATGTTTTTATCTTGATCGCGTTGTGTGCAGATACAAGCCCCCCGACGATCATAACAGACCAATGTGGCGTCATAGCTGCGGCTGTGAGGACTGTGTTCCCTAAAGCGCGGCACAGATATTGTATATGACACATAATGAATAAGGCCCCTGTGAAGCTGCCCACGAAGTACCAGGAGCATACGTTGTTTGACCTCAACAACTGTGTATTCGATTCCAAGACTCTGGCAGAATTCGAGCGGAATTGGCAGGGTTTTCTAGATGATTTTGAGTTCCACGACAATAATTGGCTCCGATCTATTTATGCAATTCGAGAGCGCTGGGTACCTGCATTTTGGCGGGATTGTTTTTCCGCAGGAATGACATCAACCCAGAGAAGTGAGGGTATGAACGCCTTCTTCGATAAGTACCTCACATCAAGGACGACACTTAAGCAGTTCGTGAAACAATACGAACTCGCAGTACGCCACAAGTATGAGAAGGAAACTCTGTCTGATTTCGATTGTCAGCATAAGGCTCCGCAATTGATTTCGAAATATCCATTCGAGAGGCAATTGGGCGAGTTGTATACGGTGGGTGTCTTCAAGAAAGTGCAGTTAGAAATTGGGAAGATGATGTACTGCGACATCAAGGATGAGTTCAACGAGGACGACACATTGCACTTCAACGTGACCGAACATGTATTGACACATATCCTCCCATTGTCGAAATGGTTCACAGTGCAAATTAGAGATGAGAAGTGGGTATGCGATTGCAGAATGTTTGATCACGTCGGTATCCTATGTTGTCACGTTTATGTTGTTATTGCCCGAATACGTCCAAACGCTTTGCTCCCCGAGTCTTACATCGTCCACCGATGGAGGAAGGATATCCGAAGGAGCTATGGAGTCAAGTTTCCCCTTCAAAGTGGCATAACGGGGAACGATGCGCTTCGTCGCCACGACGACATAATGGGTCGTGCGGTTTGGATTGCCGAGGCCGCTTTCGACTCAAACGACAGATATCTTCAGGCGGTAGAGGCACTTGAGTTGCTTAAGGAACGTATGCAACGACCTGATCCTGTGTTCGATGGTACATCCGTTCTCAATCCGGATAAGACAAGACGGAAATGCAGACCACCGAGCAAACGACGGATTTCTTTGTCTGAGAAAATAATTAAAAGTAACGTTAAGAAAATCATCAGGAATAAGGTTCTACCCCCGTTACACCCTGCAGCACCCAAACCGGGGGATCACGATTTCGATGACTGGGACATGAATTTGTATTACGAGGGAGTTCCTCCTTGATTATTGTATTTGTCCTTGGTTAGAATTATTCCTATGTAATTTTGTTGAAAGTCATTGTATGTCTGTCCGTATTATTGCATAAGATTCAACTCTTTCTTTGCTTGTTCGTTTGTGAATTAATTTCTAATGGCGACAAATATATTTAAGTATTTTTGGTTTGTTGGATGTCTGTCCGGAATAAGTTATATTTGCTGTCCGGAATAAGTGTATTTGCTGTCCGGAATAAGTGTATTTGTTGTCCGGAATTAGTGTATTTGTTGTCCGGTTTAACAATAAAGTTTGTCCAGAAACGGAACATAAAGTTTGTCCGGAATAAGTTTATTTGTTGTCCGGAATAAGTGTATTTGTTGTCCGGAATAAGTGTATTTGTTGTCCGGAATAAGTGTATTTGTTGTCCGGTTTAAGAATAAAGTGTGTCCGGAATAAGTTATATTTATGTCCGGAATAAGTGTATTTGCTGTCCGGAATTAGTGTATTTGTTGTCCGGTTTAACAATAAAGTTTGTCCAGAAACGGAACATAAAGTTTGTCCGGAATAAGTTTATTTGTTGTCCGGAATAAGTGTATTTGTTGTCCGGAATAAGTGTATTTGTTGTTCAGAATAAGTGTATTTGTTGTCCGGAATAAGTGTATTTGTTGTCCGGTTTAAGAATAAAGTGTGTCCGGAATAAGTTATATTTATGTCCGGAATAAGTGTATTTGCTGTCCGGAATTAGTGTATTTGTTGTCCGGTTTAACAATAAAGTTTGTCCAGAAACGGAACATAAAGTTTGTCCGGAATAAGTTTATTTGCTGTCCGGAATAAGTGTATTTGCTGTCCGGAATAAGTGTATTTGTTGTTCAGAATAAGTGTATTTGTTGTCCGGAATAAGTGTATTTGTTGTCCGGTTTAAGAATAAAGTGTGTCCGGAATAAGTTATATTTTTGTCCGGAATAAGTGTATTTGCTGTCCGGAATAAGTTTATTTGCTGTCCGGAATAAGTGTATTTGTTGTCCGGTTTAAGAATAAAGTGTGTCCAGAAACGGAACATAAAGTTTGTCCGGAATAAGTGTATTTGTTGTCCGGAATAAGTGTATTTGTTGTTCAGAATAAGTGTATTTGTTGTCCGGTTTAAGAATAAAGTTTGACCAGAAACGAAACATAAAGTTTTTCCGTAAGAAGTGTATTTGTTGTCCGGAATAAGTGTATTTGTTGTCCGGTTTAAGAATAAAGTGTGTCCGGAATAAGTGTATTTGCTGTCCAGAATTAGTGTATTTGCTATCCGGAATAATTGTATTTGTTGTCCGGAAGTAGTGTATTTGTTGTCCGGTTTAACAATAAAGTTTGTCCAGAAACGGAACATAAAGTTTGTCCGGAATAAGTTTATTTGCTGTCCGGAATAAGTGTATTTGTTGTCCGGAATAAGTGTATTTGCTGTCCGGAATAAGTGTATTTGTTGTTCAGAATAAGTGTATTTGTTGTCCGGAATAAGTGTATTTGTTGTCCGGTTTAAGAATAAAGTGTGTCCGGAATAAGTTATATTTATGTCCGGAATAAGTGTATTTGCTGTCCGGAATAAGTTTATTTGCTGTCCGGAATAAGTGTATTTGTTGTCCGGAATAAGTGTATTTGTTGTCCGGTTTAAGAATAAAGTGTGTCCAGAAACGGAACATAAATTTTGTCCGGAATAAGTGTATTTGCTGTCCGGAATAAGTGTATTTGTTGTTCAGAATAAGTGTATTTGTTGTCCGGTTTAATAATAAAGTTTGACCAGAAACGGAACATAAAGTTTTTCCGGAAGAAGTGTATTTGCTGTCCGGAATAAGTGTATTTGTTGTCCGGAATAAGTGTATTTGTTGTCCGGTTTAAGAATAAAGTGTGTCCGGAATAAGTGTATTTGCTGTCCGGAATAAGTGTATTTGCTGTCCGGAATTAGTGTATTTGCTGTCCGGAATAAGTGTATTTGTTGTCCGGAAGTAGTGTATTTGTTGTCCGGTTTAACAATAAAGTTTGTCCAGAAACAGAACATAAAGTTTGTCCGGAATAAGTGTATTTGCTGTCCGGAATAAGTGTATTTGTTGTCCGGAATAAGTGTATTTGCTGTCCGGAATAAGTGTATTTGTTGTCCGGAATAAGTGTATTTGTTGTCCGGAATAAGTGTATTTGTTGTCCGGATTACCTATCATGTTGGTCCGGAAACAAGAAAATAATTTTATACATGTCCTTGTATTGATAATTTAACCTAACACCAAATGTCCTTGTATTGATAAATCATTCCAATAGTATATGTAATTTTAACATTTATACATGTATAACTTTGTAAAAAAAATTAAAAAATCCAGAGTCGTTTATTGTTGTTCGCACATCCCAGATTCTTCGAGTAAGAAATTTGCCAAATCGCCTCTAAAACGGTGAATAACCTTGCTCTGCTTCGGCTTCGTCGGATCAGCATTCTCCATCAAACGCTTCATCCAGTACAAAACGTATGGCCCGCAGTCGTTACTCCCCGGTTGCTGTCGTTGGCTACCCTTCCTCTCAACTCTCAGCGGCCACTCGACCTTCAACAACCCTCTCCAGAATCCCGCTATCTTAGACGCGGTGCATTCATGAGTTCCGACTAAACGGTTAGGATTGTCACCTCTTTTAAGTGTGCGGGAGAGGCTGTTGTACTGAATGAACTCTGATCGAGGTCCGTGGGCAACGAACAGAGTCTAGTGGCCGGCCAAACAGCATGGCTGTGCGATGATGACTTCCTCCACATTTATTCCTTCAATTTTTGGGAGTAAATAATCTTTCCTTATATCTTCTCCCTGTCCCTCCACAATCATTTCCGATTCGAAGGATGATAAGCAAACCACCTTTTGTTGCCCTCCTCTTCTGAGGAATACCTCAATTAGGCCGTCAAGAGTTTCGTTGGTGAATTCTGTTTTTGCCGAAATTATTTCCTTCAGATCACCCTGGTGATATTGCTCAGAACCCCCCTCCAGATAATATCTTTGGCTTCTCGTTCGGGAGCCGTTGCATTCAATAAACGACGTACCTCATCATTGGTCAGCGTTCTCAAGGCGGTCGCATCCACATCGGGTCTCGTGGACGAAACATGGGCGGCCAGTTCATCTTTCGCTGTTTCGTCGACCTCGTATATTTCTTCACTGGCTTCTTCGGCCCCTTTTGTTTTTGTGGTGGCTTCTTCGGCCTCCTTTATTTCTTCTTGTTTTTCTGCGACATTCTTCTGTGCCTCATCTTGGCCAGATTTGCTTTGCGCTTCGTTTATATGTTCTGTGCGCAAGCGTGGTTTAATGGTCCGCATTTTTTGAGGGTCCAAAAGCGGTAGCGATACCACAGTCTTCCTCTTTCTTTCCTGCTGTCTCCTCTTCTCTTCCTCCTCCCTCTTCTTCCTCTCCTCCTCCACCTTCCTCGTCTTCTCTTCCTCCGCCCTCATCTTCTTCTCTTCCTCCTCTCTCGTATTCCTCTCTTCCTCCTCCCTCCTCTTCTTCTCATCCTCCTCCCTCCTCTTCTTCTCTTCCTCCTCCCTCTTATTCCTCTCATCCTCCTCCCTCTTCTTCTTCTCTTGCTCCTCCCTCTTATTCCGGACATAAACCAACTCTTATTCCGGACAAACGCAACACTATTCCGGACAGACAAAATACTTATTCCGGACATAAACCAACTCTTATTCCGGACAGACGCAACACTATTCCGGACAGACAAAAAACTTATTCCGGACAGACGCAACTCTTATTCTTGACAGACGCAACATTATTCCGGACAGACAAACTCAATACGTATTCCGGACAGACGCAACACTATTCCGGACAGACAAACTCTTATTCCGGACAGTCAAACTCTTATTCCGGAGCGACAAATTACTTATTCCGGACATATGCAACTCTTATTCCGGACAGACGCAACACTATTCCGGACAGACAAACTCAATACGTATTCCAGACAGACGCAACACTATTCCGGACAGACAAACTCTTATTCCGGACAGACAAAACTCGTATTCCGGACAGACAAAATACTTATTCCGGACAGACACAATACGTATTCTGGACATACAAGATACTATTCCGGACAGACAAAATACGTATTCCAGACATACATAATACTTTTCCCGGATAACCTCAAGACACTTATTCCGGACAGAGACAACACTATTCCGGACAGACACAAGACTTATCCCGGACAGACAAAACACTTATTCCGGACATAAACCAACACTACTCCGGACTGACACAACACTCATTCCGGACCAAGATGCTTACTTGTAATACGGCAACGCAACCATACACGTAGCCCTGCTTCATAGAGAAGTTCGCTGACAATCTCCTCCTCGAGAGGTCCCGTTGGGCTTCCTCCAGGCCTTCAACCAAGAAAGTGTGAACCGCATTTGCCCACGCATATCTCTTCAGGCGCTTGAGGTTCTTAAGGTGCTTCGTGTACCACGCCTTACTTCGCAGTGATCCATCGAAGAACAAAAAATGATTGAAAATCATAGAAATAAGGAGTCGGACGTGCTCCTCCTCCTCGCCCATCTTGCTCGTGGCGGTAAGATGACCCAGTAGTTGGGTGTTGTCGAGGTTCACCCCATCACGTTTCTCTACGTACATGACTTCCATATCCACTCTCTGCCCATGTGCTCTTAGTCCAAGTAGAAGGGCGACGTCTTCTACCATAAATGGGACCACCCCACTGGCTATTCTCAGACCGACTTCATTGGCGTCGAAGTGTTCGACGAACCAACCCAGTATCTCGTTGTCAGTTGTGACGTGAGGAAATGAGAGGAGGTGATCGAAAGGCGTCCGTTGGAAGACATTTTTCTCCTCCTCCTTCATCCGGTCGAACTGCTTGTGAATGACCGTCAAACCGCACTTGGTTTCGCGGAAGTAGTACGTGCTTCCCTTAAACCACTAAAAAAATTTGTTAGAGGCCAATAATGAACCTTAAAATGAACCAGAAAGAACGTGGTTGACACAACACCTGCGCGGCTACAATTTCAGGAGCGATGAAGGTTTCAGGTAGAGAAGGATCCATTTTCGCCTGGTTATAATTTTCGTTCGACTAAAACAGGAATGAAGGTTTTGGATGAGCGTATGGAAAAGAACTCCGGGTGAAATGAGGAATGGAAAAGGAGAAGACTTGGGAGGAAAGTTACTCGAATGCTGTACTGCCGATAATGATGTACGTGAAGTTTAACCGTCTAATCGTGACTTCGGGAAATGAACCGTCGCACCAAATAATTCGTAATTTACTTTTCCCCGCGCAGAAGTTTTGGCTGACTGGACGCTGAACTGGCAGCTGACTTGTCCGTCCACGTATGAAGCGTCACGGACGCGCGCGTCCGTGTATAACTACTCTAATATTAATTGTTAGGTGTTAAGGAAACAGTTTATTTATAGAGATATTAGATTATTTGGAATCTTTAAAGAAGTTCAAGTTGACACCGCACTAAACCAACAGTTTGTAACTTCGCTTTACTTTAACAATTACTTCCAAATCTTTTTTATATACTACTTTCTGGGTTGAGCTTCGTAAATCAAAATTCAAACTCTGAACAGCGAACACTGACCTACATACTGAAGTATCAGTTGAGTAACGTTCAAATTAACTTCAACGCACGAACCAAATTAGGAGCTTACGAGAGCATAAAAACTATGTTAAAACCAAGAAAATCACAGAACCTACACCTTCCTTTGCGACGTCAAGAAAACTTTAGAACACGTGAATCTACGTGATCTCATCACACAATTAGACCATCTTTCTCCAACTGCCCTCACCCACTCTTTGTAATTAAAATTCAACAGATACTACTATCTAAGTTGTTTGTGTATAACTGTATATAATTAGAAACAGTGAAAAAAAGTAAATACAAGTCTGCGCCATAAGTCTTGGTAGAATGGTACCAAGATGGTGAGACTACTGTTGTCGCCATCAAAACAGATTCATCAAAGATACATCTTTCCAGTTCATCAATTGTTTGTATCATCAAATCAAATATAGAAGAGATTTAAGTATCAGCAACACAGGTGGCTATTAACATAAGCAGATCGAAGAGTAGCCGAATAACACCAACTCAATGCCACACTCTAGTTTCAGAATCCAGTCTGTGTTTCTGCATATATTATCTGACTTAACTTCTGCATCTGGGCAATTAATTAATTACGTTATATAAGACCAACATATGGAGTGCTCATTTGCCCAGTTTATACTTTTATAGTTTTGCTACTCATGCTATGTGATTGTGGTCCCCGATTAGAACTAGAGCCTTATCATAATAAGATTAGTTAAATCCCTTCAAAATGAGCTAAAATTTTCTATTCCAACCAGGTTGCTCGATCATCCCATTCATGCTTTTATTTTATGTTTGACACTAAAGATCACTATCAGTGTTAGGTAAGGTGTCGTAGTCAGGTGCATCAACCATGGTTTTACAGGTGTTTACTGCTTAGACTATAAGCATGTAGAAAATTCATACGTACATGTAACCAACAAGAACAACAAAGAAGCTATTTTCAGGACTTATTTTTAAAACTTCCCAGGTATTGATCTTCGCAGTCCATAATCTCCATGATTAGGTAGCAAATGTCTGGAAGCTCAACTAGACTGCAGTAGGCGTTCCAATCTATTCATGTACACGCACCACCATTGCGTCTAAACCAAACCTTTAGAACGTCAGCTTGACGACTTGTTTCTAGTTGTTTTAAAGACCCCAAACTACCTCGCATGATAGTTGTTCTGTGCAAGTAATATCAGCGTCATACATTAACATCCCGTGTGATTTTGATCTCTCTGTTAACGAAACAATCATGTCATGCCCTCAACAACTCACATTACAGCATAACATGGACTACAACACTAGTTTCAGCTCGATAGGAAATAAAAGTGTTGGTGTGTTAGTGTTACTACTACTGTTTGGTGAGTGTAGTTAGTTAAATACTAAATACAACGTGTACAGAGTAAGATGCGTACTTGGATCCCCATTGAATAAGTGGCACAATTACAGCAAATAATTTTCACAGTATCACCATGTACAAGATAGCTTGCAGTCCACAAATTAGGACGGCTGGCTTCATCTGTTTGCAGGGAAAATAAGTACCACGCGCGCTCTTAGACATCCAATACACTTCCATATAACTTGATATCTTCCTCGAGAAAGCATACTTCCACATGACTTGGTAACTTCTACGAGAAACCCACTTGATGTCAAGTCTCCACCACATCTTAGAATCCTACAAAGAAATTCAGGTTTCACGAGTCGATTCAGAATTCGTAACATGGAATACATCGTCATGCACGAGAATGCAAAACCAATGGGTTAGGGGTCTACCTCATTACAGAGAAAAGATAAGCGAATCAACTGGTGTGCAACTGAACATGGACAACAGACTGGGACTAATTCTCTACCACTGCCTTCCCTTCGCATGCATCGCATATGGTGTAACCCAAACCCCCACAGTAGGGGCACTTTGTGTCTTCACCTACCCACTCTAGAAACTGATTCCATCACAAATATATAAGGATCACAACACAGGAAGAAAAAGGCAGATGCAAAATACAACACGGGAACAAATTTTGTTATGCTACCTGAGGTTCTATGTTGGGTTCACCGGTTCCATCACATTCTGGATATGAAAACAAAACGGTAAGTTTCCACAAATAAATCCTATTCTTATGCATTCAAGATACAATCCTGTCGTTTTCTTGAAGTTAACCTTTCAGATGAAACCCCTAAGTCCTTAATTAATAATGCTGGTCATCCAAGAACAAAGAAGTAGGTGCGTTATGCTGATATTGTCTGCTACTCTGCTGTTATAGACAGGATAGCTAGGACAACAGTTAGATAATTGCACATCAACATGGCAAATCCTGTATTATTTAAAGGTCGTTGATTAACTATACACTTCAAAATAAGGGTTATAACTCCTCTCAGATATAATTATGAATTCTTAAACTTCTGTATGGTAGAATTGGCATATATACAGGTACTACTGGAATAAAAGTAGAAAGCCTTCATATTAATAGTAAACTACTAAACTTGTTGCCAGATATCCCACAACAATGCTTTCCAAATTGATGAAATGGTATCTACAGTATACCTGTGCACATCAAACGCCCTTCATCATGACAGGCATTGCATTTGACAGAAGAGGCAGGCTTTCTTCCACTAGCTTTATTGTCCTTCACATGCAGTCTGGATGGTTCTTCCCACCGATTTTCTCCCAGAAGAAAAACTTTGTGGTTTGATTCCTCGATATAGCCGTTATTACTAGCTTTTACTACTGTCTCCTGAATGTGTGACACTTTTGTAACAGAGGACACTCGCTCTTCATTCCTGCTTACCTGTTTTACAAATAAAATTAGATAATTACAATGAATATTGGTAAATGATAAATGGTAAGTTTCAGAAAAACAGAGAAAGCATCAAGGACATGCTGCAGGATAAGCTATAACTTAGGATAATATGCAGCAAGACATTCTGAAGTCCTGACTGATATCAAAATATGACAATACTTTCTTCTTAATGCGTCTCAGCACAAAATGCTACCACAAACTGTTATTCCTGACGTTTAGTGCGAATCATAATCTTCAGAAGATGTCGAAGGCAAGATAAATAATATAGATTATTTGGTATACCCTTTCAGCTCTCTGTGGTTTATCGTTGCTCTGGTCTGACTTTGCCTCAGAACCACTACCCCATCCTACTGGATCCATAAATAACTTCTCCAGAAGCTCAATAGTCATGATTCCATCTTCTCGAATGTTCATGGAGGCCTACAAATTAAAAACTTCTGTCAGTGTAAAAGAAGAGATGGGATATAGTATACTTGCAATTTATAGCACATGATTGAAAATTTAGGGAAAGTGCATTCAAATGATACGTATGTCATAATTACTCAAAAATAATTGGACTTGCTTCAAAGTTGTGATCGTAATCTGCCAAATGATCAACCACTACTAACCTGCCATGTTTTCACAGCACGCTCTGTTCCACTTGAAAAGGTAGAGAACTCCATATCTTCCTCACCAGAATAAAATCCCAAATTTTCAAGTGCTTCCTGCTTAACTCAAATGACATCAACAATGTCACATTGAACCCACAAGAAGAAGAAGAAAAACATCTCCAACTTTATTTTTATGAAGACTGATATTGCTTTGACTCGCCAGCGTGGAATATATTAAATTGCATTATGATTGAGCGCAGGCACCAAGATCATCAACTGTAGCTAGTTTCACCATGTAAAGACCGAGTTGAAATCCATGAAAATATAGAGAAAAAAACATGTCCACTTAGAAATGGCCTCCTAAAAGTGTACTACCAAACTCTAACCTCCAAACAATTGAGGCAAATCCACAACAATGAGGTGGAATTTGTGACAAACTAAAGCTTCAAAGCAAAGCAAAGCAAAGCAAAGCAAAAAAGGGTGAAACCTTGAGTTGAGTTCACCTGCAAAGCTCGTACGTCGTCTCCTTCTGAGCCCGCCCTCAAAGTCCTCCTGGCCTTCTTATCCTCTTCCTCCTTCGGAACCCTAGTCTCGTGCAAAAGCATTTCCTTGACGTCGGCCTTGTCGGTGAGAGCTGGCGTGGAAGGCGGAAGAGGATAATGGGGTTGGAGGTGGTCGATTCGTGCCTGGAGGAGAGCGATCTGGCGAAGGAGGGAGTCTCGGTCACGTATCCACCTCTGCTCCTCACGGATCCATCTCTGCTCCTCCCTTAGCCAGCGCTGCTCCTCACGGATCCACCTCTGCTCCTCCCTCTCCCACGAAGGAGAAGACGAAGAAGAAGCAATAAATGTTGTTGAAGAAGGAGAAAGAGAAGAAGAAGAGGAGAAGAAGAAACGTTTTTTTGGGAGGAAGAAGAAGCAGCTGGTTGAGATTGAGGTTGAGGTTGAGGTTGTTGAGGTTGAGATCGAGAATGGAAACACCACCAAACCTCCTCCTATGCCTATCATCGTTGATTGGTTTGGTTGGTTGAGAATGGAATTGAGAAAGAAAGAAAGATGATGCCACGTGGCATGGTTTTTTGGATAATTGTCTGGGTGGGTGGGTGGGCCGAAAGCATCTTCTATTGATTCTCCAGTCCTCTTCCGATTGGTTTGGTGCATTCTTTAACCCTAAATCTCTCTCTCTTCCCCGATTCATTCGTAGTTGCCGACGATGCCAACCACTTCAACTCAAGGTTGATTTACTGCATTTTTTTTTTTCTTTTCTGTCTTTAAGCTTCAACTAATTCTTGAAGCTTCAACTAAAAACCACTCCTTTCCTTTTTGCCTGCCTATATGGAATGAAACAGTTGAAGCTTTTTTTTTTATGTTTCCTGGATTTTATACCCTTACTTACTTTACCAACACCCCAACCGACTTAGGAATTCAGCCCATCAATTCTCACTGTCAATAATTATTTTCTATCTAAATCGTGTAGTGCTGTTTCAGGTTTCTGGATCAACCTCATCAAGACATCTAAAATGTGACAGACCGGGGAAAGCATTGATCATCTAAGCTAAGATATAAACATTTTGGCATGGCAATTTTTGCTTCCCTACCACAATGTGCCCAACAACAATTGCACAAACACTGGTTTCGTGCCGCCAATCATGTCCACAAATCTATATGTCCCAGGTACTCCAATATACCTTTTTCTTCGGCATTTCCACATGTTCAGAATTAGAAACAACAATTCGCTGAGAATTTATGTTGATGCAGGAGGCATAACTTACTTCGTCCGTGGAAACATAGTACAGCTGATGCTTCTTTTGCTATAAATATGCAAAAGAGTCGATTACAAAGAGGTCTTGTTCCGAGATTTTATCGTGTCGGAAGTCTGGTGAACCCTGAAAATGCTGCACCACAAAATTGGGCTCCAGTCTTTGATCAAATTCTTCTAATGACCAGCATAGTATTTGCATACATGGCTGGAGTAGTTCCTCAAGATAAGGCTTTTCCATACACTCAACAAAGTTTAGGAGACAAACATAGCAGTGTTTCAGATTCTTCAATACCTGGTAGGTAAGCATGGAACCTTGCAGTACTTTTATTTGTTCTTCAGCTTGATATTTTCTCACTTGTCCTATGATTTTATTCACTTTTCTAGCCAACTAACAAGACTTTTTCTTTCCTCTTTAGCAGATTTACCGAGAAACAAACTGGGAATGATGTTGATTGTTGGAGTGATGTCGAAGGAAAACTTGTTGATGCTATGGATGCTTTTGACCATGATACTACCTTGCACATTGATGCTGTAGACTTGGATAAACGCAGTGCAAATCGTCCTCTAAGTTTGCTTTCTATCACTGGAGGTCCTAGGCTTCGACTGCTTTGCATTACTTTGCAATGGCTTCACAAAGAGGCAGGCACTATTTCATCTTTATGCAATCAAAGAACAATGTGGATTTAAGGATTTCTATTGCTGAATTATATTACATTATATTGTTTTATTCCTGTAAAAAGTTTTTTGTAATTATTCTGATGATCTATATGGCCTTCATGAATGCTGTACCTAAGACATTTTTAAAATATTCTACTCTGAAGAAACAGAGATTTGAGACTAAAGGCTTTACTGTTGTTGTCGTTGCAGAAGAAACAAAGATAATCATATTAAACTGAGATGAGCTCATTAGGGATATTTTTTGACAGTAGAGAATTTAAAGTTGGAAAACTTCAACACGGTTCCCAAACTTAATTTTGTGGCTTTATTCCGATGATACATTTTAGCGTAAGATGATGCTCAATCTTTACAATGTGATATCTTCAAACTTCAATTGCACGTGTTTGTTTTCTTGACTTTAAAATTCAGCTTAATCTGTGTTAATACAATTTTCGCTTTCAATATTTTGTAGGTTGAAACCATACCTCAAGTTCATGAAGATATTGACCGAGATGCTTGGCTGGTAATTTCTTATAGACTTATCCAAGGATCTGTCCAGCCAGTACTTGAAGAATGGCTCTCAGGGGAGCTCACTTTGGTAAACAATGAAGAAGATAAGGTGTGTCTTAGTTGCTACCCGTTCATTACAATTGTTCTAGCATCACAATTTTCAGTAGTTCTAATCAATAAAAGTACAACTGAATCTTTCATTTATTACTCTTGTTCAGGAGCTTATGGGTAAAATTTATGGTAGACTGAGTGGAGATGATTCATTAATAGAGAAAAGCATAGGATTGGAGAAGATGAGTCTCTATGCAGATCTCCTTTTCTTCCTCAGATTTGGTTCTTTTAGGTGATCTACTGTTTTTTATTTTATTTTTTTCGTCCATTGATTATAATTGCTAGATACATATAACAGTATTTTATTTTTGCATTTATGTCTGTTGTTTAAGGCTTCTCTACCGTTCTTCATTTCAGATCTATAATTTGCTGGCATGATGATAACTTCCTTTTGTTATGAACTAGTGTCCAGACCTACTACAACAACAATACGCTCCGTGAATTTGCAAATGATATCCTGGAAGACCTTGTGATTTCTTTGGCTGATGGAGTGTCTAACATATATATGGAACTTATTTCAGTTGATAGTGATATATCCAGTGAAATAAACAACATGGGTTTATCATTGTGCTCCTTGTCGACGAGAGGACTGC
Source organism: Triglochin maritima (assembly GCA_963682175.1). Taxonomy (NCBI): domain Eukaryota; kingdom Viridiplantae; phylum Streptophyta; class Magnoliopsida; order Alismatales; family Juncaginaceae; genus Triglochin; species Triglochin maritima. The sequence continues at coordinate 60,998,031 of OY821772.1, read as the reverse complement.
AGAAACTACGGAACGAGGTAGTCTAATTTTTTCCCTATATGTTGGGTTTGTTTTATTTCTATTTTAGAAGTGGTCAGACTGGAGCAGCTAATTAATGCAGGGATTCTTGAAGGCCAACAACTTGCAACCTCTAAGTTATGAATATAAACATGACAAACATAAACATGATTTAACTTTAAAGAACATACTGCAAAAGAATGTTCAAGCAATTTGAAATACTTTTTTATTGAATTTGCCCTGTGTGATCCTTGTAGCCCCATTTAATTTGTCTATCCTGATTCCAACTGTCCAAGGGTTAGAAGTTGACCTTCTGTATCAAATTGTGTGTTTATATTATCCTCATTAGAAGCTTCTTGTTTTCATACCTTGCGCTCTATTCATGGCCATCAAAATAATAATTGTTGCACTTATTCTTGCCTATTGATACAACATTGACAACAAAAAACCCTTCAAACCCAAATTTGTGCTTTTGAGTTAAATTTATGTGTGTAGCTTGGTTTTTTATGTTGACTTGTCACTCCTGTCACAGCACTCCTTTATCCTACCTTTGGATAGGCTATGGAGTGAACTAAATAAGCAGAGTTTATTCTTGCCAATTGACTGTCCTATTTCTAAGAAAGATTTTAAGTAACTGAGCTAAAATGCTTGAACATTTTGTGGAGTATTATAGCAAAAAGGATATTCAAATTGAAGTTCACCACTGGATTTTTCAGTAGCCCGGACATCGGAATCATAATCACAAATCACATTATCACAATTATGTAGTTTCTTCTTGAACATTGTGTAGTTTTATGTTCCCCTTTAGTACCTTTCTGTTAATATATTTTCTTACTAATCTTAAAAGCTTTTATGAACATAGGTGGCATTAAATGGATGGTTGCTGCAGAATTTTCAATCAGTTGTATCCATGTATGAAGACCGTTTTGTATTGTGCATCCTCAAGAGAAAATCACTTCAAGAGTCGCATTCAGACATGACCAAGAATGTTAGATGGTGGAAGAAGCTGTCGTTTAGGAAATCAGTAGCATCAAATCAACCTTTAAAATACGTTCTTCTCACACAGTCGAACATTTTTGTCAAACGAACGAAAGAGCTGAGAGTTCTTAAAGGATGGTATTTGCACAAGACCTTTTCCTTGTTGCTGTGAAGCTAAAATTCTTTTTATTAGTAACAAAAATTTACATTAAAAAAAACTGTGAAGCTATGTTTGGGTTTCTCCAATCTACTTTCAAAGCATTAAAACCAAATATATTGCTTGTAAATGATGTCAACTAGATCTGGGACCGATTCTGTAAGAAAAAAAAGTTGTGTAATTATGTTATTTTAAAAGAATGTCCTTGCGCTAACCGACACCTCAAAAAATGGCTTGACCAGCTTTTGTCTGATACCTATCTGGACTGTAATCCACCCATCTATTAGCTGTTCTAATTGATATTTGTAAATGAGACTTTGTTCAAAATATTCTACAAGAATGATATCTGGGCTGAAGCATATATTTTGTATGCAGGAAATACTACTACAGCTTATTTTTGGAATTCTCTGACATCATGATGCCTTTGGTTAGGGTCATTTTCGTCAAAATTAGAGATGCTGTGTCTTTCCTTTTTGTTTCCTTGGTTGGGAGATCCTTAGGGCTTATATACACTGGGATAAGGCAGTCTCTTTCGTGGAGGTGAGGCACTATTCAGTTTGGTGTAATTTCAATATTCCTTCTGAGTGTCTTTGATTTTTCATTCTTTTAAAAGGTCTGTAAAAGTTGTATAGTTGATTGGCATTTATATTTTCCTTTTTCCCTTATTTTGAACCGGGAAGTGGAAAGAGACATTTGTTTGAATCCAATCTGAGCACAAAGAGTGATTTCGGTTCATTTTGTCATCCTTGCCCATATATGAAAAGAGCTGGTCTTTCATAGCGTATATAAATGACTATCATTCTTTTCCATTTGGTGCAAATGTGTGCCTTTGACCCCTAGGAAAATTTAACTGCTAGCAGTCATGCTGAGGACAGCAAAGGAAAGATGGGATGATCTTCAGGCTATTATCTTTTAAAATTAGTATGTTTCACTAGGAAACTAAGATAGCCAATGTTCATATATTTCCATAAAGTGAAGTTTATTGATCCACCCTTCCAATTTTCCCTTCTCAATCATAAGAAGGAACGTTTGAAATCATTTCTTATAACAAATTTCCCTTGATGATATCATGTAAATCTTGTACATCTACACCATATTCTACTGTTGATGGTGATGTGGAAAGGTAAAATCTCGAGACTTAGACCTCATGTTGGCAAAACCTAAAGGTGTTGTTCTTAACAGCCTTTCCCTCCAGTGTATTGCAGAGTGTGACAAACATCCTATCTCCTCTCTTCTGTTCTTGTAAGATTTCATATGTTTTCTTTGAAGATGTCAAGGTGGAAGCTTTAATCATATCTAGCTGCTAAAGCTACTAATGTTAAAAAGCAGTCTGTAAAAAGAAATTTCCCACTGCTTGCTTTTGTAAGAATTAAATAATGCCCTTTGTTGTTCCCAATTGCTGGTTAATCATCTGTTTTTGCTTGCTAGGATGAGTAGTTTAGATGCGGGTATTTACATAATTACATGTAGTGTTGGTTTTCCAGAACTTTATGTGCTGATATGAAATGCAATAAGTTTTGTAATCCTTGCAGATTTTAGTTACATTTTTCCGAGTTTAATTGTGGCTGCATGAAAACCATCTTACAGTTATAGTGTGTTAAGTTGGTTCAAATGAGCACATCAGACGATGCTTGCTAGTTCTTGTGTGGATTTGTGCTTCAAGAAAACTAGTTAAAACTTGAGTGATTTTCGGGCTATTCTGAAGAAACTGTATTTGATTTATCTAAGTCTGGAGATGTAATATTAAGGATCTTTGATGCCTGTGGGACTGGTAATGCTTTGTCAAAAAGAACTTCGGATTAAAGTAATGCTAGTTGGAAATTGAAGTCAAACATCGAAAGAACAGTTACAGAAGACTGAGCATCTTTCAAGGATAATGTAAAATAAATTGTTTCCTGACATGGAGTTTAACTTCTTAGATATTTTTCGGGGCCATAACTGGTTCCAGTGAAAAGTAGAATTGAAATTGTTAGCAGTAGAGTGGAAAGCATGAACTAAGATGGTTTTCAGAAATTTTAGTACGCCAGTGGTGAAGTGGTGATCTGAAAGAAAAGAAGAAAGATATGATAGCACTAATGAATTGTGATCAGAAAACAGGACATTTATGTCAAGAAGATTGTAGGATAGCATGATTATGTCGTATTTTTTGTAATTTAATGTTAGTGTAGCATTGAGTTAACGAGAAAATGAATTCTACCTGTCTTTCTAATGCGTTTTGAACTTCTCTGTTTGTGTGTTCTGTCAAATCTTGTCTACTGCAGATTTATATGACATAAGAATGACTTCACAACTCTAGCTACTTGAATTTGGTTAAAATATGATATAAATGAATGAGTCTACAACAGATTTTCCCTTACTTTTTTTCTTTTTGTTCTGTGCTTAATTCTGAAAACTGTTTTGAGCTTGTACTGCACAATTCTTTATTTGAATTAGCTTCTTAGCACTTCAAAATGGAGTCCAATTCAGTAAATACTAAGAACCATAAGAATGGAGTAAAAGTTAGTAATTAAGTATCACAAAATCCAGAACTTTCATTGTATGGAGAAAGGTGTGGGTTTTATTTTAGGAGAGAGGGAACAGTAGAATACAATGTTCTGCTTTGCTTCTTTGCTTTCTTTTTATGCGGCCTTTTTTAAAGAAAAGCATAAAAATAAAATGAAAACCAGATTAAACCCAACATGGAAAAATCTTATGTTAGGGACTTTGCAAACGTCCAACCAAGAAAAGGCCGAAACACACACCAAAGCATACAAAACATCATTTCTTGATTTATTGCACCATCAAGGTCACCGCAGCTAGAAGGTAGGAATGCACCATAACATGCATTAACGAGTTGGATTTTTTTCAAAGACCATTTTTTTACTTGAATGCCTCCCAAAGTGGCGCCTTTGGTTCATCATGTGAGTACATTTGTTTCAAGGATGTTTTTCTCTTGTGGGTCATTGGTGGTTGGATTCTGAAGAAACCTGCATGGCCACACATGGAAGCTCTGTGGCTCTTCTTAGATCACCTTACAATCTCCTCTTCTTCTTGTTGTTGTTTCTTCTCTTGTTGGCAAATCCATCAGAGCAGGTTAAGACCACCACAATGAGCAAGATATCCATCAGAAGGTGTCTCCTCTCTTCCTCTTTCAATTCCAGTTCCAACTCCATGAAGCCTCACCAGCAACTTCTACCTTCTTCCTCTTCCTCTCAACTGCTGAATGACAGCAAGCATGAAGTCCCTAGTGGCCCAAATCCCATTTCCAACAGGAGGTAGCTTTTAGCCATACACACACAGTTCTTTCTTTCTAGAAGTTAATGACCCAATGTAATCAAGGATTGGTTGTGTTTTCATTTTTTTTTTGTACTGGTCATAATATGTTCATCCCTGCATGTTTTTCTTTCAAGTTTCCTTATGTGTGGAATACATTGATGTAGATAAGTTCGACCTTTTTTTGAGGTTATTATTGTGGTGTTGTTTGAGAGTCTAGTTGAATCATATATTTTTATTGTCATTTGAAAGTATTCTGCATTTATTTTCTTTGTTGGTATGATTGCTTGTGCAGAAATATTAATTGGGCTTGACTTGAAGATGCCTTGAGTGAGTGTATGCTATTACTTTAGTTGCATGATGAGTTGACAAATAGATAGATATGTATGGATTTGCAAATTGCTGTGTTGTTAAGGAGATGGGACAAACTTGATCAGATTCCATTTCTAGTGGTGTCATCTGTTCATCTGTGGTTAAGGAGATGTGTCCCTCTTTTGTTTTGTTGCTTTGGGATTTGTGCTGCAATTTATTGATGCTGTGTGACAGTGTCCTTTGCTTGGTTGAGAAGGATATCTATCGACTGTATATCTCCAATGTTTTCTAACTGTTGAGACTTGATACGAAAGTATACGAATGCTGTTTAAAAACCAAAGCAAATAGTAATACTCAATTCTTTTTTTGCCAATTCATTCATTCATACCTGACTGTTACTGCTACAAGTAGCAAACAAAAGAAAAGCCATTTGATGGACAGTACAAAGCAGCAATACATGTTACATTACAGTGTCCAGAAACATAGAATAGATATAGATAAATCAACTGCCAATATACAGACTAAGAATTTGAAAATAGAATTGATTAGTAAATAAATTGCCAATATGTTTAGTTGCAATTAGCACCATATTACATAATCATGTGGTAAGAATTAAATAATTAAGCGAAACTAGACATGCCAAGAAGCCCAAAACTAACTATACTTGGTATAGAAAAATGTGGGTGAAGTAAAAGAAATTGGAAGTAAATAAGCAAAAAAAAAAAAGCAAAGGACAATAATAGCTTTTTTCTCGATTCCATCAAGGTTGGTTTCTGCAACCTGTTTAAATTTTTTGATGCGCCGATCCAATAATAGCCTTTCAAAAAAAAGCAATGATAGCTAGACCATAATAGCAATCTCTCACCCTACTTAAATTAATAAGTATGTTTTTCTTCTAAATCATAAACTTATTACATATCTTGTCTTTCACCAAACAAACGCTAATATTTGATAGGATTTGCTATAATTTTAGTTACAGCACACGGTGTGAATATGATGATGTTCGAAGTGTTGAATTAACTTGATGATAATTAAAATCAATTTTACTATCACTCTCAAACCAAACCAAATCAAATGCATCATTACTGCGCCAGACCTTTACATCCTCTTCCAACAACAAGAACAAACTTGTCCTTCTCCACGACTCCCATCACCACCACCGCCTTCAAACCTCCATCTCCACCACCACACCCACCAAACCCAACCCTCTTCTCCCAACTCCTCATCTCATGGACGCACCGATCCCAAACCCACCATCTGTTCGACCAAAATACCCACCGGACCCTCCAAGCCACAACCCTCCACGCCCGGATCCTCAGACTCCACCTCCCCCTCGCCGGTTCCCTCGCCCACTCCCTCGTCGACTTCTACTCCAAGTCCGGACACCTTCCCTACGCGGAAAGATCTCTTCTTTCTCTCCACCATCCCACCACCAAGGCCTGGAACTCCCTTCTTTCTGCCCATTCCAGGTCTAATTCCCCTAAAGATGTCATTTTGAGATTTGGGTCGTCCAGGAATGCCGGGTTTTCGCCCGACCAGTTTACCTTTGCGATCGTGCTCTCTGCTTGCGCTAGGCTGGAAGTTCTTGGGTTTGGTGAGCAAGTGCATTGTAATGTTTTCTAGTCCGGGTTCGTTTGTGGGTCCTTCTGCTCGAGTTCACTTATTGATATGTATGCCAAATGTGGGTTTCTTGTCGAGGCAAAGTGTGTATTTGACAGCATTGAGTGCCCGGATACTGTTGCTTGGACCACTATGATTGCTGGATATGTACGGGTTGATATGCCAGAAGATGCCCTTCATCTTTTTGACAGAATGCTGAACCTGGGTAATTCACCACTGGATAATGTCACATTTGTTACTGCCATATCTGCTTGTGTTGGTTTGGGGAGGCTTGACGATGCACAGTATTTATTTGGGCAAATGCCATGCCCAAATGCTGTTGCTTGGAATTCGATTATTTCTGGACATGCCAAGAATGGGCATGAGGAGGAAGCTTTGGAACTTTTCAGGGAGATGCGAGGATGTGGGATTCATCCTACTCGGTCAACTTTAGGAAGTGTCTTGAGCGCTGCGGCCAATGTGGGGTTTATTCGTGAGGGTAGTCAAGTTCACTCAGTGGCAGTAAAAACGGGTTTGGATTCAGATGCCTATGTTGGAAGCTCTCTACTAACCATGTATGCCAAATGTGGAGTTATGGATGATGCTAGGAAAGTATTCGACACCTTAGATGAGAGGAATATAGTCACTTGGAATGCAGTTATGGACGGGTATGTGCCGAATGGACAAACTGAACTATTGTTAACATTATTTCTCGATATGAGGGATCATGGAATTCCATGTGATGAGTTCACTTATGTTAGCATTTGAAGAATGCTTGTGCTTGTTTGCAGAATTTGAAGTTTGGTCAGCAATTTCATTCTGCCATGATAAAGAAGAATTTTGACGAAAGCTTGTTTGTTAGGAATGCTATTATTGGCATGTATGCTAAATCCAGTGCGTTGGAAGATGCGAGTCTACAATTTGAACTTGCACCTGGTCGAGATATAGTTACATGGAATGCAATTTTAGTTGGCCATATCGACAGCTTGTACATGGAAGAGGCTTTATTTATGTTCGGTAGGATGATGTTAGAAGGCCAATTGCCAGATAAGGTATCTCTTTCTACCACACTTAGTGCCTGTGCAGATCTCAAAGCCTTCAGGGAAGGTAAAAAAAATACATTGTTTGTCAATTAAGTTTGGTCTTGACAAAAATGGTTTTGTGGGTAGTTCAGTTATCAACTTTTATACAAAGCATGGAGAATTAGAGGCTGCTAACATGATCTTCCAGCAGATGCCAGAGAGGAATGTTGTCTCGAGCAATGCTCTAATCGAGGGGTATGTCATAAATGATAAACCAGAACAGGCTCTCAAAGTTTTCCAACAAATGCTTGCTGAAAGCATAATGCCTTCAGAGTTGACGTTCACAAGCATGCTTCCTGCTTGTACTGGTTCTTCGGGCCAAATTGTTGGACAGCACTTGCACTGTCACATCCTCAAGTCTGCACTCCTTTATAAGGATTTGTTCTTGGGAGTCTCTCTCACAGTTATGTATATGAGATCCCAAAAGTACGTGGCTGTCAATAAGATTTTCTCTGAGGTTTCTTATAATAATGATGCTGTTTTTTGGACAGCCATAATTTCTGGAAAAAGTCATTGTGGTTCTGAAGTTGATTCATTGTTCTTGTCATTTTCCAAGATGCGTGAACATGACATTCGACCAGATCAGGCTACTTTTGTTGGTATTCTCGGAATGTGCGCTGATGTGGCTGCTGTGAGTAGCGGTCAGGAGCTTCAGAGTCTTATTATCCAAACCGGCTATTCCACTGACGAACGTATTGGTTGTTCTCTCATAGACATGTACTCTAAATGTGGAGATGTCAGATCATCATATCAGTCATTCAATGAACTGGAAACTAAAACAGAACTTGTACTGTGGAATTCAATGCTTGTTGGATTTGCACAGAATGGTTACGCAGAAGAAGCGCTAATGTTGTTTAGCCGTATAAAGGAATAAAAAATAGAACCTGATGCTGTTACCTTCTTAGGGATTCTTACAGCTTGTAGTCACTCTGGATTAATTTCACATGGCCAGAATATCTTTGACTCCATGTACAATGAGTACGGAATAAAACCGAGGCCTGATCATTATGCTTGTATAGTTGATCTACTTGCACGCGGCGGTCATCTCGCAGAGGCTGAGGCATTTATTGATGAAATGCCCTTTGAACCTGATGGTGTCATCTGGGCTACATTGCTTTCCGCTTGCCGAATGCACAAGGATCTAGAAATAGGACGACGTGCTGCCGAGAAGCTCATCGAGTTGGAGCCGTTGAACCCCTCCCCTTATGTGATGCTATCCAATATGTGTGCTGCATCTACAAACTGGAATGAGGTTAAGATGGTAAGACAAGCGATGAATGAAAGAAAACTCAGAAAGTCTCCTGGATGCAGCTGGATAACATTGGGAGGTAAAACTGCCGTATTTGTTGCAGGCGACAAATCTCATGTTGATGCAGTTCATATTTATGCAAGTCTGGAGCACTTGACAGTGGTTATGAAAGAAGAACATGATGCTGAGTATATTTCTATAGTGTCAGTTGAGCGTGATTGCTTGATACAGTGTTATCCCTATACACGGTTGGGCCATGGATACAATTGGGACCCCAAAATGTGGAGTCAACTTTTTTTCATAATGTGATGCCTGTTTTTTTCATTTGTCGGGGTGAAATGCAAAGCATAATGTGAGGCCAAGAAACCATCATGATTGACCTTCATAGGAGCAAAGAGCCCTGACTTGAGTCTTGGTTGGAGTGGTGAGATTTGTTGTTTGCCTTGGGCAGTATGCAATTTGATCTTCTACAACTACCTTTTCGGAGACATGATGTTGTAATGCTGTCTATGTACTTGAAACTTATATCTCCTTCCCTTTCTTATTTGGCTTTCAGTATGTCATAGGTGATACATAAAGTTTCAATGGCTCATTGGCTTGTGAAAGGAAGCACCCTGCACCAACTAATCCAGTACCAGAAGCACATAATCGCTTATACGACAGGAGAAGGAAACTTTGATTCGTAAGGACAAAACAAACAAAGGTAAGATTGTGTACTAAATATATGAATGAAAATCGATGCGAAAAGAAAAGGGCATTATTATATTCAACATGGAATCAATCATTCAAATATTTTTTGGGCTTGGGTAGCACATTGTCTGTTATAATAAGTTTCATGCACTGTTTCTGCATATTTCTGTTGTATTTGTAGTAAGACTTAATCTGTAGATGATTTATTGGAGAAAACTGATGTTGGTGACTTGGTGCTGATAGGTGCTCTTCCTTCACATGACTATTTTTTTGTCAAAATACCATGACAAACTCATTTAGATCATATCTGTTGGAAGTCCAAACCCTTCGTAAATTTAATAAAATCGAAGACTTTCTAGATTATATAGAAAAACCTAGGAGTTTCTAGAGATTGTAGAAAACAGAAGGATGTCAGCAAAATAGTTCAAAGTTAAATTCAAAGCTAGTGGGGTGTTTGTACGCTCCGTTTTGGGATTGCTAAATGAAGTATGGTGGTGGTGAAGTTCGTGCTATAAATAGCATTGTGTCTTGACTCTTGAATAATTGACTGTAAATGCAATGGAGTTGAGAGTTTGTAAGTTTGTGTAAAAACACCAAGTGAGAGTAGGAAATTATAGAGCAGTCTTTAGAGTTTGGTGATTTTTATCAATTATCAAAAACAAAAAAGTTAAGTGATTTTATCATGAAGTTTTGTTGAATTGTAATTTGACTAATTTAGGTGAAATAAGAATTTTCTTTTCCACTCAAATAATTCTTATCAATCTGTCACTTTTCTGCTGCAACCCCAACAATATTAAAATATTTGCACAAGAACAATATTTCCACGGGGAAAAACTTGAAAGTCTTACAATATGCAACCAGGAAGAAGGCTAGAGGTAGAAATTAAGGTAGAAATCTACAACCCCTCAAGACCCATACTATCAAACATCTTCGAATAGACAACCCATACTAACCTTCCACCTTTTAGCTCAGTGTTCAAGCAGGCGACCGCATACTGCACACAATGGTGTGCGGTTTATGCGGTCACCTAGACGACCAGGCGATCGCCTGATCGCCTCGCCTAGGCGACCCTTTTTAATATTTTTTGATTTTTTTTACTTTTTAAAAAAAAAATTAACCCTCCCCCACTACTTATTCCTATAAATACATCTTCCCACTCATTTTATGAACCCCAAACATGTAAGATTTGTTTTTCTCTTTTTTACATTTTTTCTGATTTTTTTCTAATTTTTTCAATTAAAAATATTTAATTTAAAAAAAAAGGTCACCCAGAATTGGGCGACCGCCCAAACTCCTAGGCGCATCCTGAACTTTGTTTTAGCTAATGTAATATGTATTAGAATCATACCATGGTATTGAATAATATGTATATAATATAAATTTATTCTTGAAAGTGCTGAGCAAGCTACCCAATGGCCAACATGCCACGAGCGAGCATGCCTTGCTCACACTCCGCTTGTTAATTTTGATGAATATTATTTCCCGCTCATGCTCAACTTGTTAAGAGTCAAGCCGAGCAAAATCAAGTGAGTATCAAGTAACGGAGTCCGGGCAGAAGTTTACATGCTTACCTTTTCGTATGGTAATTAATTCAAGCAATAATGGAGTGAGGTTGATTGACTCTTTCAGAAGATGCATGCAACCAATTGGTAGGCTGGAGGATGTCAGCACTCTTAATTATCCATCTACTGGGAGCCACTTTCTGGAAACCAGATAAATTACGCACCACACCGATGAAAAGAGGCGTTGAAGAGTGAGAGAGTTGGAAATTTTGTAATTATGCCCTGTGTCTAGAAGTGATCACAATGTTGTCATCTACAACCTCAACAACCATCATGAGTGTTGGCACACCAACACCTGATACGGTTGTACAAGAATATGTTTGATTCATCCATCTATTTCATAATTAACTTGACATATTCGTGATGTTGGCACACCAACACCTTCCCTTGAATAGAAATTATAATGGTATTGGCTATGTCTCCTGGGTCTTTCTTTGGGTGATAAAGGTATTAAATTTCTAAAGAGTACTTGTTATACATGTTTCATTATTATGAGTTGTAAGTGCTATTCCCCAATCCCCTATTCTAATTTTACTTCATTTTCCTCTCAAGCTAATACCCTATTCTTTCTTATGCCTTAGTTTCTGCATTCCTACATTGGATTACATCATCAAATCAACAGCTTGGGATGGTCAAGCCAAGCGGCTTAATCCTCAACGATGGAGAGTCCTTCCTAAAGATCACAATGACCCTTTCCACATCTTGTTAGGCTTTCTCCCTTGCAACAAGTATGGTTGTCTCCTCTGCCATGCATTCCTCTTTTTGGTAGAATATATTTGTTCATACTGGTTGATAATTTATCAAGAAAACTGACACTGATGCTGGTTGCCGAGGTTTCTCATATTACTACCTTAAATATATTACCAATAGCTTCAGTATATAATTTGGTATATATTGGGTATCTGAACAAGCAAATTAAAATGTGGGAACAAAATCAAGGTTGTGTAGAGAAACGAGGTAATCTCCAAGATATTATACTCAGATTCAAGTAAAACGTGAAAACAAAGTTCAACAACATGGTAGGTTGGTGACTTATCAATGACAGTTGACCATCTATTTTCATACTTCGTTGCAGGTTTTGATGCTGATATTTAGGTCAGCAGTTCCTGATTTGAGCCAAATTTGTTCATGGTAACCTTTCCAAGCTGGAAGATGTTCAAATTTTCTTTTACAATGAACATGGGGTTGGTATCCTCTACAAGGGAAGTCATGTTGGACGAATTTGTTGATAAGTATCTTCAATTGTCATGCATTTTTATGTGTTTACTAATGTTCCACGTCTTGTTGCAATTTATTGTGTTGTAGAGTTTGCTAACAAACACATTTAACTTGGAGGTCTATCTGGAGGTGACGGTCACATGTAAAACTTCGTGAGCTTGACGCAGTCTGTTTCAGGTCAGGGTGTTTGTAGAAGTTAATGTGTAGGTGCGCATGTCGGCAGGGGGCTCTCACTTGTCCTGGAAGCCTAGTCTAACCCATGCTCACTCCCCGACTTCAGCCCCCTCCTCCACCCCCTTCTCCCCGCACGACCCCAGCCACCCCAACCGGTCCCTAGGATTTTGTTAATTAATTTTGTAGATTAATTTGTAGAATTTGTTAATTAATTTGTAGAATTCATAAATTTTAACCTAATAAATTTGTATGTGATAAATTTGAATATGTTTTGATTATACAATATTTAAGTTTCTATTTAATTGGTTTAGAATATAAAGTGTATGAGAAATGGGTAGCGAGATAAGAGATTGATTGATTAATTTAATCATTAATAGAAGATATAAGATATGTTTATGTTGTAGTGATTTTGTATGATTTAAGTTTGATGAATTGATGATATTATGATGGTTATCGAAAAGTGGATAATTTTTCTTGTCAATACAGGTATTCGAAAAGAATTTATCATTGAAAATGTAAAGAAGGTTTTGTCGAAATTTATAAAAAAACTATCAAATGTAAACATATTTACGGTTTAGTTATATTGAGTTTGATTGAGTGACATGCTACTTTGATTGAGTTAGTTGGATTTTGTTGGTTGATTGTGTTAGATTAAGTTGAATTGGATTGAGTTGGATTTGTTTATGATTTGGTTGGATTGGTTTTTGCTGGAGTAAAATAAGTTTTAAATTGGAATAAGACGAGGTATTTATTTGTAACGGTGAGAGGAGTTTGGGCACCAGTGAAGGTCCTTTTGATCACGAAGAAATCGGTTGGAAATTTGTGATTCGAAATAGATAGCAGAGAAGAGATGGTCTCTTTTGATGAACTCAAATTGATGGGTTGGTGTTTTGTCGCAAGGATTTCAAGTTGGCTAGTTGGAGATTGGGTCCACAAATTAGGTTCACTAGTCCGCTTGAAGCTGATCACTTTCTGGCCAGTTGGATGACTTATCAAGAAGTCAATTAACTCATTGTTTTTAACCACCTTAACTGCTCACACTTCCTGTGTGCATAGAGTTTAAAGTAAACTTAGAACCCATGCAAACTTAAGTAAGCATGTGACTTGTTTACGCCCTGTCATTGTCAACTTTTCTTTAACGAATGTAATTCTGTAAATGATATAGTATTGACCAATTTTTCTATATTTGAAGTGCGGTGGAGTTTACTTTAGGATGTGTGATTCGTTGGAGAGCATCCTATCATCTGCTGATGGGTATAATTCGGTTGTCCAATAGGGGTTCGATGGACCGAACTAGAAAGGTTTCGGTTGATCGTAAAATGTTCGATTTGTCCAATTTTTACGGGACAGAATCTTAGTGCTAAAATTTACATAAAACCTTATGAACTAAATAAATATAAAATTACATGTCTTGATCCAGAACTTTGATTACAAGTCTTGAGTCTTAATGACTTTGTCATGATACTCATTTTCTTGATTATCTTAATCAACATGTTAAGATGATTACAAGTGTACAAGTATGTATGTAATACATGTATCGTGTTTGTTCACTTTGATTAATTAAGCTGATTGATTAATATTAATTTGATTAATCATCAAAATTAATATAGATTAAGACCAAAAAGTCAACATTTAATTATGTAAATGATGTAGTATTGACCTATTTTTCTATATTAGAAGTGTGGTGGAGTTTACTTTAAGATGTGTGATTTGTTTGAGTAAAATGAAGTTTATATTTTGAAGGTTACTTTAGAACGTGTGATTCGTGTCATGTTTGGTTTGGATCCCTAATATATATATATATATATATATATATATATATATATATATATATATATATATATATATATATATATTGTTTCAGGTGAATTTAAACTTTAAAGAATCGAAGCTGTCATAATTTCGAGCTTCAGCGAGGTAATTGGATATTTGCGAGTACATGTAAAAGTTCATCACAAAAAATTAAAATTATCACATATATTCCGTTACTGCAGTATGTAAGAGGCTTCAGCACATGTTGAATTTCATAAACCAATCTCACCATTTTTTATTTTTTGTTCATTAGGATATTAATAAAATGCTCAAGGTTTTCAGCAGATCCATGGAGCAAGACTGTGGGACCATTTTGAAATTGAGCACTCAAGGAAAGTGGAGATTAAAGCATGAGTTGAGGCTGATATTGAGCAGTTGAATAGAGTTTCAAAATACTGTTGGTAGGTATACACTTACAAAGATAGAATGTAGATAAGAAAACATTAGCGAAATACATGATTTCAATAATGGGCTTAAATAACATGACAAACTTTAGGGTTAAAATGCAAAATTACACGCAAAATGGTAAAAGTTAGTTGAATAATTAAATGAAAAATAGTAATAAATATGCAAAAAATATTGTGTAAATGCGAAAATATAAAAAACTTAGGTTTAAAGTGCTAAATAACGTGCTCTTGTTACATATCATTTCAAAGTTATGGGCTTAAATAAAAATATCAAGAAGTTAGTGATGTTAATGCATATATCATATAATTAAGAATGTAAATACAAGATTGTAAAAACTAGTGTTAAAATGCAAATATCATAATGTTAATGATGTACATGCAAATGCCGTAAAGTATGTATATGGTGTGATGAAAAACTCTGAAAGATATAGGGCCAAAATACAAAATGACATGTTGTAGTTACTATACATACAAAGGTAGGGGTATAAATGTAAAAACAAATAATTTTGGTCCAAAATACCATCAAATATAGCTGGTAAATGAGAAATACTGTCAAAATGATTTAAGGACATAACTTAAATTTCACATACACATACATACATACATACATACATACATGCAGGGATGTCGAGTCTGATCACCCGATCGGAAAGTATGTCAAAAATTTCACTCATATATTCTATAGGGTCAAGGGTCCCCCCGATTCAGTTAAGGTACCCGCACTCCTAGCACGGGCGTGTAGGCGTTAGCTGAAGCAAGCCAACAACTGATAGCAACGTTGCTTGTTGTACTGACGAACGAAATCATATCGTATCACATCCAGATCACCTTAGGGGATTGTAATTTATAAGCACGTTGTCAAAAAAATTGAAATTCGTTGGGTAGTTAGATTTGTAATTTTGTTGACGTTTGATTAGGTATTTTCATTTATAAGTGGGTAAATATATACATTTATGCTAGTTATACTTAGGGGTGAGCATCGGTCCGGATCCGGACCGGATCGGACCCGGATTCTCTCCGGGGTCCGGACCGAAGACCAGACCGGACCCTGATTCTTTTCAGGGTCCGGACCGAAGACCGGACCGAACCCGGACCGAACTTTTGTGGGGATTTTTGGGTTTTGGTCCGGAACCGGACCGGACCGGACCGAAACCCGAATCGCTCCGGTGGGCCGGACCGAAACCCGGACCGGTTGGTTTCGGTCCGGACCGAACCCGGACCGGAAGTTGCTCTCCCCTAGTTATACTAGACATGAGTATTATTTTATCTACCTGACTTTCTATTGGTATTCGAAAAAAATCTAGGGGTAAAATGTAAGAAATAAAAAAAATCCAAGAGGATACAAATCCAAAAACTATCTAAAACTAGCCAAACCCAAATTAAAATGAGAAAATAACTTCATGCATGTAGCGTCCTTGCGTGTATCATATAAAAGGTCTAAATGAGAAAATCAAAAGTTTGAGAATTCTTTTGCAATATGACAAGACTGTTATTTTTTTACAAAGCTTTCATATTTCTTTTTATATATGATTAAGAGATTTGAAAAAAATCAATTGAAAAGATAACCAAGCACCAATGGATGGGGATCTAATGGTTATAGTCAATTACACTTTGTTTAACCGTAATGAGGTATACCTCGTAGGAAAATTGATATATAAATATATCATATTTATTGATATCAGCAAATAAATTCTCATGGACTTTGTATATTGATATCCTTTCACTTTCAGTCAAGTTTTTGCAATTATACCACAGTTAATATTTTTCACATTTTCCCCCCTCTTCTACCACAATTTTATGTCCCTTACCTGCCTGCTATATGTACATGAGCACCGTATTTTTTTATTTAATAAAAAATAATTCAAAATTTAAAAAACTAGGATTTTTTCTTCTTCCAAATCTACACCGATCGTTCACATCCCCGATCCGTGTATATGATAGTTGGGGTAATCCTCGGGAATCTGAGAAAACCCAAACTACGATAGTTGCGATGGACATGTGCCAATGTCACTGTACGTATGAGGACGTCCAAACTGCGATGGTTGTGATGGGCCTAGGCCAAAATCATTGTATGATGTATGGAATGAGCCAAAATTATATGTTGTTTGGTCCTCATGTCTTGGTACTGCACATTCATCATCATGGTCAGCATTACCATCGTCATCTCCAGGAATCGACTCCACGTCTGCAAGTAATCCGGCATCAATCAGTACTCTTTCAAATTCGTGAACATGATCGGAAGCGATGACATCGAGTTGGTGACACTTCAGTAATATTTTACAGAGTCCCTTAGTTCCACCTTTGTAAAGCCGTTTGATAGCAACTCGTTGGATGACATGTAAACCCTAAAATTGTATTTTCAAAATTAAACATTAAAACACAACAAAATTCAATCGTCAAATACGTTGAACAATCATACCATTCGTCGAATACGTGGTCTACCATGAACATAACCTAGGTCCTCGATGGAATCACTTGTGGCTGGTAACGGCATATCTATACCGAACTCTATCTGGTCTTGTATGTAGATTGCGTACATACCATTATGTTGAAACCACTGACGATACCGTTGATTCTTTTTCTGATCATACGGTCGGTTTTCCTCAATAAACTGCGGTTTATCCCACTCTCGTATATAAATTGATGTTTTGCTAACCAATCATCATTCTGTCGGGCTGCATGAATTATCTTATCAAGTTTTTTCAGCTTTGTCCAGTGGTGAGGCTCTGACGGAGGTGTCGTCTGAAATAGTCCAAACTGTCTCATAACTCTTTCTGGATAGTGTCAGGATATTATCCAGAAATGAATTAGAAGTACTCTCGCAAGACAATATGCAGCATCAGTAATTACCCGGTAAGGAAGCAATGTCATACATGAATCATACGGCTATCAGTTGACATGCTCATCCAACATACATTCAAACTCATTTTTGCAATGCGCGACACTATCATCATAAGTATGAGAGTATTGCCACTTGATAGCAAATGAAAGTCTGGATACTGGCCCATCTCCACTAAGGATGCAAATCGAATATTTTGACTCGAATATATAGTATATCTGAATTCGAAATCCTTAATTCATTACCAAATTCAAGAACAAGCATTCGAATCCGAATATTCCAAATTTTCGAATACTATATGTTTCGGATAATATCCAAAATTGAATAAAACAAACCTTCAATTTTTTTTAATGAACAAAAATAACCTAAGCAAACAGGAAAAACAAACATTTTTTTTAAATTTCCAATATTTACTCTAAAATATTTTCTTTAGAGCTACATGGATGAAGGGTAGCATACAACTACTTGGGATTAAATTGGATAGGGTAGTGTTAATTTTATAGAGGGGATGAAATCTTGAGAAACAAATGCAAGCGATGTGGGACTAAAGTTTCAGAGCACCAGACACAAAGAAACAATCTATGTATAACGTTGCGGTGACTTTGTTTTAGTTTTCAACGTGAGTTCGATTCCCTACAATGATATTTGTTTGTTTTTTCAAATTTCTACAATATGAAGGGGGACAGTGAGTTTCGAACCTGGGCCACAGGTAGGCCCGTATCCGAAATCGAATACTAAGATAGTTGGTAACCATTTGCACCCATAATCTCCACCTAGACACTCAGCAAGGCCCACGTGTCTTGGCCAGTATACAGGAAATCGAGTCCAAGACCAGTGCTGAAAGAGTAATAATGTCACACCAATTGACTTCTTACCACTTTGATATGAAATAGACAATTGCGGTACAAACATGAATGAACTGACGCATCCCAATTGTACACTTTTGGCTTAACCAAATCCTACAAAAACTTCAAATATATGACTGATATGCTTGCTTCAGAGGTATCAGGGAAAACCAAGGATCCGAACAAATCTAAAATGAAAGCACGTATTTATCAAGCCACTTGCTCATATGTGGGATTGTCCGAGAGGTTCCCGTATTTGACCCGCAACCATTGCAAACTGATGCTAAACTCTGACTCCTTGACAATTTGTTGCTCATCTGGCACCATCGTGCTCTTACATTTTCTCATCATATTGGCATTAATATCAATTCCAAAAGCATTTCTAATTAGCTCTCGACTATCTCGATCAATGTGCACGATTATTGGAAAACCAGTGATAGGTAGACCCCACAAGCAGCTCACATCCTACAATGTCAGTCCAACCTCCCCAACCGACAAGTGGAAAGTGTGAGTCTCGGGACGCCAACGCTCTACAAGTGCAGTAATCAATCTGTGGTATATCCTTGTGTGCATTATCTGAGCAAGCTGATATAGTCCCAAATTTTTCAGTATCTGACTACAACTGTCGTGAAAATTAATGACTTGACGATGTGTACGACAGTCCAAAACAGCCTCCGACTATAATATATTTTAAAAAATTCGTCAAAATACACCAACCAAAAATATGCAATTTAAATATTTGGTCAAATCAACACAATATGATTTTGTTGGTATTTATATTTGTGTAAATGTCATTCGTTCCAAACATGCAATTCACTATGCCGAGTAGTGAGGAAATAGACTTTCTGTCCATTGCATATCATTATAATCACATTCGTTTTGTACGGAACGATTTATACTAAAATTTGTCATTTTGACAAAAACTATTCATGAAAACAAAAAAAATTAATTAAATTTAACAATGTAATTTGTTTTTACAAAATGCATGTTTCATGACAAAATGCATGTTATACTAATGATAAAATGCATAAAAATTATTCTAATTGTAATTATAAACAAAACATAAATTCAACTAATATTTAAAAATAAATTTAATATAAAAATAAAAAAGAATATTCCAAATATTACCTATTTTAAGCCAGAATTAAATATTAATTTTATTTATTCTTAGGAAAAACATAATAGATAATGTGAAAAAAATAACCTGAATCCTGAATCTTTTATTTTACGTTTCCAATTTTGGAAGTCCGCTGGATTATGTGGGTTATGTATTCGGAATAGGGGTTAACGTCAGAACAAAAGATAATTGAGGCATTAGAGAAAAGATATGAGATGAGAGAGGGTCGTGGGACGGGAGGGGAGGAGAGGGGAGACGAAATGGGGAGAGCCACATATCAGGGGTGTGAACCCCGATCGATGTAGATTTGGAAGAAGAAGAAAAAAAAAATCCTAGTTTTTAAAATTTTAAATTATTTTTTATTAAATAAAAAAATACAGCATGAGCATTGTGCCCTTTGCATGTTCGCGTAGTTTGGTTTAAGCAAATCACGTACGAGGCTTCTTTACCTATATTGTAAAATGTATATAAGATTCAATACAAATATCCGAATTAAAAGAGGAGAAATGGATATAAATGTAATCTTAAGGGAAAAAATGTTTATTGGACTGATCGATGAGGCGAGGAGTATTTGTTATCGAACCAATTAGTCTATCCTCAAAATAGATGACCACTTCATTATCCTTTACACAAGAAGACAAAAAATTCCTGAAAATATGCACATGTTTTTTTAAATAACAAATTATTTGATAGAGCCCAAAATCAACAAGCTTTAATGGAACTCGATTTGCTTGGCACCTTCCAATCCATAATAAAGCCCAAATCCCTTGAAGATTTCATGTTTTAAATGCTAAGTAGCCTTCTATCCAAGCAATCTGAGATCATAAAAATACGTTGGATAAGTTGAATTGCAAAATAATAATCAATGATGAAAAAACAGTCTACCGTGTTATAACAAGATAATACCGAGTAAAAGAATAGTTTCTTGTTAAACATTTCGTAAAATGTTTGAAATATTTCTAACTAATAAATCAAAAACATAATGCGTACGTACCTTTCATTGGGTAATTCTCGAGGAACAACAACAATGGCAATGGCAATGGGGATATTATCTCTGCTGCTGTTTTCGCTTCTGTGACAGTACTTTATGGCAATCCAAGCGACAAGATATAAATGTATTTGTACAAGTACTGCCACAAGTACCCGACCCATAAATAAACCTATAAAAGAAAGCGCAACTAATTCTCTAATTAATAGTTTGACTGACATCATATTTCCAATAAAGCAAAATTACCATATATATATATATATATATGTGATTAAACAACAATTCAAGCAAACGAAAAAAAGGGGGTCAAGTTCTTCAACCTCGTAAATTAATCACGTAAGTTGCGAAAGATATTAAGTTCAAGATACTGTTATGAGCTGGAGCGGTGAGAAACTTTAGTTTAGGATATTCCAAAATTGTAGGCATAAATAATCTATTAGGATCAAAAAGAAAAGAAAAAAGAGAATGTCTATGGGACTATGAACATCCCTTCATTTTTATGTCACCAAATCATTTTCTTTAACAATGTAAAATAAAACTCAATATTTACATACGTTATCTGAAACGTACATTATAAATCGCTCAACAAGATGATATTCCAAAAATTTAGAGATTGTTGTTAATATAAACATACCTATATCCATGATGATTTTCTTCGTCTGATACAAATAAACGTGTGAAGTTTTTCTTGTTGGTTCCTTCAGAACTTTATCGGGAGATTTTTGTTTTGTTTTGTTTTGTTTTTTATGGATAGGAGGAGGATGGATCTTTTTTTATATATGTATGTATGTATGTATAAGGACGCTTTTTGAGTTTTGACGTTGAAAAGTTCCAAAAACGGTGTAACCTTTTCATACAACCCTAGAGAATCTCTCCATTGATTACTGATTTACTTCTATTGATCAATAATTAATATATAATAATGTTTGATTCACAAATTCATTTGACCGTGATTTTTTTTCAATTTTTTTAGATGAAACAAATGGTAGAATACTCCCACTAATTGGTTAGGGAGGTGGATTCTTTTGAGCTATTGCCTTTTCTACTATTT
Organism: Triglochin maritima; assembly: GCA_963682175.1. Classification (NCBI taxonomy): domain Eukaryota; kingdom Viridiplantae; phylum Streptophyta; class Magnoliopsida; order Alismatales; family Juncaginaceae; genus Triglochin; species Triglochin maritima. Next base: position 60,976,702 of record OY821772.1, on the reverse strand, counting down.
TTTAACATAAAAAAACCGTCTATAGTTGATCCTCAAATTCATCCTGACTGTACGTGCATTTGTTTTAGACTTTTGCATGGTAAAACGGTAAAATACGAAAAATTATCAAAAAATTGTAGAAAATATAAACAAATAAAAAACTAATTTTCATAAAAAATATTTGAAAAAACGATTTTAAATGATTTTTAAAATATTTTCTAAACACAAAAAATAAAATATAAAAATAAAAAGTGACCAATGGTGGGGGGACACGTGTCCCCCACCAACCACATTTCCAGGGCGCCCCAGGCGGAATTTCGTGTGGGTACCCGCACGAAATTCCAACCGGACAGGTGTAAAATTCAATTTTTTTGCCGACGTGGCCGGACGTGAACAGTGTCACCCACACGCACAGTAACGGCTAAGGATGCTCTAACATGCGTAACTCTCAGGCCACTAATCGGTTTACATAGTGTATTTTGACTGTTTACAAAGACTTATTCCAAATTCTTTCGGTAAGCATTTAATTTGCAGTTAAGAATTATGTTAAGACTTTTTTGTGTGATAAAATAAAAAAAAGTAGTTTTTGTTTCTACAAAATACTATGATTTCAAAATGTTTAAACCTTTTTAAATCTTCAAAGCAACACTGACCGTCCATTAAGAAAATATTATGATTTCCTTTTGAATATATAGTTGAAAGAATTGAATAATTTTTGTGTACAGTGAAAAATGTCCTCTGCTGCGGTAATTTTTTTATCTAATAATTTTTTTTTAAAATTTCGAAATTTAGCAGAAAAAAATATTCGAAAAATACTAGGATGGCGGGTGTGATCCGCGATCCGTCCCCCAAAACAATTTTTTTTTGACGGATAGCGGGTTGAAACCGCGATCCGTCATTTTTTTTTAATTTTTTTTCCACGGATCGCGGTTCCCACCCGCGATCCACGGAAAACAAAAAAAAATTGCTGAAATTTTTTATTTTTTATTTTTCTCTGTTTTAGTTTTATTTTATTATTTCTGTTTTTATTTTTTATTATAATTATTTGTAATCTTTTTTTAAATCTTTATTTTTCAAAATATGTTTTCTAATTGATATTATTTTTTCAAATTTTTTAAAATTGTTTTAATTTTTTCAATAATCGACCTTCAAATCACGTCGATAACACGACGTATTGAAACAAATGTTATGGTATTTTATACAATTAAAAAACAAATTTTCTTAGCAAGATTAATAAATTATTTACAACTGAATATTAAACAAACCTTAAAACTAATTAAAACAAAAAATTAGAAACGTTGTCAAAAATTCGTAGGGTGTAGACACATTACAAACATTTTTGGAGGTCGATACAACAAAAAATTAAAAACACAATAATTTTTTTTCTAAAAATATTAACACTTACAAAACATATGTTGAAAACAAATATAATAAAAAACATAGTTAAAACGATTTTAAAAAAATTAAAACATAAAACTCGGGGACTTTTTTATTTTCTTTTATTATTTTTGATTTTATGTTTTGTTTTTTTACAAATCATTTTAACTTGTTTTTTATATATATATTTCAAAATATGTTTTGTAATTGTTATTAATTTTTAAAAAAAATTAATTGTGTTTTTAATTTTTTACTGTATCGACCTCCAAAATGTTTGTAATGTGTCTACACCCTACGAATTTTTGACAACGTTACCAATTTTTTGTTTTAATTAGTTTTATGGTTTGTTTAATATTCAGTTGTAAATAATTTATTATTCTGACTAAGAAATTTTGTTTTTATATTGTATAAAATACCCTAACAATTCAATACACACCGGGTTATCGATATGATTTGGAGGTCGATTCTTGAAAAAATTAAAAACAAAATTAATTTTTTTGAATAAATAATATCAATTAGAAAACATATTTTGAAAAAAAAATTTAAAAAAGATTACAAATAATTAAAATAAAAAGAAAAACAGGAAAAAAACTAAAACAGAAAAATTTCTTCAAAAAAAAATTAAAAAAAAATCCCACGGATCGCAGGTTTGAACCGCGATCCGTGAAAAAAAAATAAAAAATAAATTGACGGATCGCGGTTCGAAGCCTTGATCCGACTATTTTTGGAATTTTTTTCCTAAAATTTTAAATTTTCGTTTTTTTTATTAAATAAAAAAATTACTGCTCCGCTGATGCTATCTTGGGAGATCTGAGCCGTACATTTCCGTTTCTATCCCACTCCGTGAATTCATCAAATATTCTTACCTTTCTGAAGTTTAAGTGTTTTTTTGTCCAATTTGCTTTATGAAGTTGTGCTTTTGAGAAATTTTATAAAACCTAAAAGGTACATTTAGCTGAAATAAAATATAAATGGACTGAATAAATGGTTTCAGACCTTCGATTATGATATTTTTCTTTTGTAATTTTGGTGTATAATTTCATTCTTCTCATTCAATGGTGTGAGATTATCAAAATGTTTGAAGCAAATTGGATAGGCAAATGAAATTCTTCTTTACTTGATTATCAAATAAGGTTGAGGAAATGTATTGATTTACAATATGGGAATTATATTATCTAATAACATTATTTGGACAAGAATACAATAGTGTTAATCAAAGTTTTGTCCTAATATATACAATGTATGACTATATGAGCTGAACCATGTGAGTGGGCTCTATGATTCTTGTGGTCTTAACATTCCCCCGCAAGCGAAGAGGGGAGGAGCCCATGTTGAGCTTGGATCGAAGGTATTGAAGCGGCGAGCAGAGATTGGTTTGGTGAGGAGACCAGTCAATTGGTTTTGGGTGGACACAAATCAAACATCGAGTTGTTTGGTCATAACTCGTTCATGAATGAAATGGAATCAATTTCTACATGTTTGGTGTGTGCATGTAATATTGGATTGGACACTATATAGATTGTACTAAGATTGTCGCACCAAAGAATAGGAATTGTTATTGGAAATCCAATTTGTTTATTAAATTCTGGAGCCAAATTAGTTTGGAGGTGGCGCAAGAAACACTCTTGGATTTTTCTTACGTGCTTGATTTGGCAACTTTGGGTTGTTTTCTTGATTTCCACGATACAAGATTTGGACCCACGAAGATGCAGAAGCATGTCATGGATCGACGATCATTGCATCATAAAAAGTGTATAAGTCATGCAGAGAATTACTAGAAGTAGGGGTAAGCATAACCCGGTCCGGAACTTTTTGAAATTTCAATTCCGGTCCGGACCGGTCTGATTTTCGTTTTTTTATTTAAAAAATCCAGTTTTGGACCGGTCCGGTCATTGGTCCAAAGCCATCCAGTCCGGTCCGGATCGCGGAAATTTTTTTGGTCCAGTCCAGACTGGATGCTCACCCCTAACTAGAAGACCTAGATATGTAACAATGTAAGTCAGCAACTCATCATTAATAGAATGTTTGAGAAAGCCTAATATTCGTTTTACAACCGTCCAACGTTCAATTGTCAGTTGTTGCATGTATTGTGATCGGGACGTGTTATAATGATATATTGAAGAGCACCAACAGTGCTTCGATACAAAAAGACATCATCAAAAGGTGATCCAATATTGTATGCATATTAGTTTGAAACAGTAAATCTTGTATATATTTATATTGTGGGTTGTTTTGTTGTTGTGTCACTTGAAACACAATCAATTTCCCAAAATGCCATCAAATTACCGTTATTGTCTTATATGTTACTAAAAAACATAGTTAACATTTGGAATGTCATTATATTTTTGGATTGATGTAGATTCGCCACTTCGTTAACTTTTTCGTTAGTGGTGTTACTATTCCGTTAATGACGTTAATAAAATTAATATTTAAAAATAAAATTTATAAATTCACTCTCATAAACTTAATTAATTTTTTTTCTCATTTTTCCCCTCTCCTCTTTCTTTCTCCTCTCACTTCTCTATCTCCTCTCATTCATCTCTCTCCCTCTTCTTGGGCTCTTTTCTCTCTCTTTGAACAATGAAAGGAGAGATAAGAGAGAGGACAAAAAAGAGAGAGAGGAGAGAGACGAGGGAGAAAGAAAGAGAGAACAATGAAATAAATGTTGAGCTTTTGGGATGAAATTGTAATTTTTTTAATTAAATATTAATTTTTTAATACCGTTAAAAGAAATATGGATGTCACTTACGAGAAAAAAATAAACGGAGTCACAAATCCAAAAATATTGTTAATCATATTTTTGAGTCACATCCAAGACAATAACTGTAATTTAATGAGATATTTTGAAATTGTTGATTTTCAAGTGAGACAGATAGCAAAAAAAAAAAAAAAAAACCCCAAAAGTTAAAGATGACAGCAAAAGAGTGAGTGGGGGAGAGTTTGTTATGAAACAAAATAGAGCGATTTCCCACTTCACTTCACAAATTTGCCTCTCGCGCGCTCTCGTTCTGTTTCACTCTCGTTCAAAAACTCTGCTCGATCGACGACGAATCCTTCGGGGCGATAGATAGTGAGTGCGTTCTCTTTGTGGCTTCGGGTGTTGTTCGTAAAATTAAGTTCGATATGCTCATGTCTGTAGGGATTAGAACTGATTTTAAGTGAAGTCCTTGAATCTGATTCTGAACTGAGGTTTCTTGTCTGTATGAATTAGATTAGGGGTTGTTGGAATTTCTTTTTTTTCTTTTTCTTTTGCACCAAAAATGAGTTTTTTGTTGCTGAATTTTTATAATGTACGTACTAATACATACATCTAACTAACGTTGTATCTAGTCCAGTGTACATGTTAAGAAAAACTGCAACAATTCAGGGGAAAAAAAGTTTTGGTGTCTGTAGGGAATGGAGGTGTTTGATTGTGAATCTGTGATGTGAGTGCTTGACAAGTGGTTTCTTTACTGATTCCAGAAAATTGGTGCTGGTTCAATTTAAGAAAACAAACAAATGGTTCATGTGGTGGTTACTTAACCGTCATGTCATTTCTGCTCTGATTTTTATATATAGTTAGCATCTTTATGGCTTCTGGTGGTGTTGTTCATAAAAGTTCAATATATATGTTCTTGTCTGTAGGGACTAAAGCTGGTTTGAAGTGAGACGGTGGTCTGGTTCCTTGACTACTTCTGGTGATTCTTAAATTTGAATTCCTGAAGCTTAGATTTCACGTCCCTAAGGGGCTTGCTTGCTTTGAATGGTGGAATTCTTGTTGCTGTCATGTTTCCTTATGCATTACTCTAGCAGTTGGTCCAGAGTTAGATTCTATCGTGTTTAGCAAGGCATAGGTATGCAATAGCCTACTTCCAAAATCCTCATGTGAATGATTGCTACACTCTTTGTATGATATATATATATATATATATATAGCTTTACATTCTTTGCACAAATCATTTCTATGAATTCTTTGTATGAATTATTCCAAAGTCAGACTTCGAAGTCTATGATTTGTCTACAGACGGGTAACAATGTGATTGTGATAAGAACAAAGTATGGTGACACATCCATGCATTCTTCTTAAGGGTGACACACACAAGAAGCCCAAGAAGATTGTGATTCAGGTAGCTGAAGGGCTGGGGGTTTGGTGGTTTTTCAGTGTTTCGAGTTTCAATAATAATGTGTCTAAGTTTTGTTGTGCTTGTCTGTGTTGGAGAGTTTAGTCCGTGTGGAGGGAGTGTCGTGATGTGATATGAATCTGAGATGGTGTTTTCTGAGAATTACTGTTGTTAATGTTTTGTTTTCTTATAATTACCAGTATTTGTTGTCTCTTCACTATTAATTTTTCACATAAATAGGTATGAATCCAAGCCTATCTCAGATTTTGGTGGCTATTATCACCTCCATAGGTGGTATAGTTACCATTATCATCCAGCGCTTGAGTCTCGTAGGCACCTTTGGCGCTTTAGGACTTTTGTTTTTTACTCTGACCGTGGATATCCTCGTACTTGTTGTCGCTAGGGTCTGGACTCTTCGAGATGCAGCCGCTGAGAGGTAAGTTCTTTTTTTTTCAAATTCAAATGGTATATGTTTTATCTCATTTATTTGACCTGTTTTATATGTTGCAGCTTGAAGGAGCCTATGTTACAGCATACTTGTTCAGGGTCAGATGCCTCATGTGGACCGGATTCTTTACATCATCCGATCAGAGCCCTCGAGTCAGATCCTGCTGATTTTGTGTCACCTTTATCTTCTCCTCCACGGTTGGGTGACTCAGCCAGCCACCCACCCTTGAGCTTGGCTACACTACTGCAGACGAGATCAAAAGCGTTTGTCCTTGTGAAATCCCCAGCGGTATTTTTTTTTTCTTGTCAGTGTTAAATGCATTATAAACCATTTGACTAATATAATTATTTATTATGTTTGCAGGTAGGTTATTTTCGAAGTGGAAGTCCAGTTTGCAAAGTGGTAATTGAGTTTTTCCCATTCAGAAATACAAATTTCATACTGATTGCAACTGTGCTTTAAATGATCAACTCATTGATCTTAAGAACGCAATTTAGAATTTTATGCATTGAAAAATTGAGCTGTGAATGAGGTCTAATAAGTTTGATCATTAATTGGTGAATATAATCTGTTAAAGTATAATCTTGATTTGATTAGGTTGATGTTTGTTGGTGATTCAGTGATGAGACCAGTGAAATTTGTTCAGTTGTACAACTCACACTACTGGATGAATTATTTTGGTTTCCCACAAATAGCTTGGGTTAGTATTGCTAAGGTTATCTTTTACGATTCGGAGGTAATTAAGTTTATAGATCAATGCCATCTTGATATTTAATTTAGACAGTATCTATATGAATATTGATATTTCTAAATACGCACTTGACAAACTTAAACCTAAAAATCAATTATATCGGACTTTAGGATTGACAGTGTTTGTACTTGTCCAATTAACTTCAATTACAGAACAGGTCGTCACAGTTTGGTTTTGGAGTCTTTTGTATATTGACTTGTTCTTAGAAAGCATGGTTTGAATTATTAGCTTTTCTATCGACATGTGTAAGAGTTGCAGTTAGGTGGTCTGCTAGTTTTTGTTCCATTTAGTATGTAGATAACTAGATTTTATCTCAATGCGTCAGATGCAATGCCACATAGCATCTGATAGCTAAGATATCACGGTTCTATTATTGATTATTAAGTCTAAATCATGAAGGCAGCTAACAAAGAAAAATTATTGCAAATGTTACTCAAACCAACCAACTTAATTTCATGGCAACCTAGGTGTGATTGTGGTGGATCAATGGACTTGTGGATAGCAGACGAAACAATAGAAAATATGTGCTTTGAAATAATTAACTCATTGATCCTAGAAACCCAGTCCAGTACCTTATGCGTTAAAGATCTTCTAGAAAATTTTCTTCCCCTATATTTGACTTCATTTCTCCTCTTCTGAATCCCCCCTACAAAACACAGCAGCACATCAACTTTTTTTTATTGCGATATTTTTTATTTAAATTTTTTATGGTTGTTTTGAAGAATATGATTGGTGATAACTTCAAAAGTGTCCCAAAAGGAAATGAGAATTAAACCAATTCTACTGAGATCACTGTCAAAGAAGACGTGTTGTAAAGTCTCTGAAGATGCCTCTTCACGGCAATTACATTTTTGTGGATCATGAATGATTGAATTCCAATGTGTATCAAACTATCATTAAGTGATAACCTCCTCCAACAAAATTTCATCAAGTTACTAAGTTTTCCAGTAGATACCATTTCTGAACCCACATATTCAATTATCTTATACCTATGTTCCAACATATATGCTTTTATATTACCTTACTCCTTTTAATACATCAGGGTGATACAATTGAAGAGGGGCAGGTGATTGGCTACCTTGATCTGTTGGGCATTGAAGTTCCCGTTAGGGTGAGTTTTGTTTTTTTCTATTACAAAATCATTTTATCATTTGCATATTACAAGGGCATGGACTTAAATTTTCTTCTTCTCTCGCAGTCCCGTATGGGTGGAGAGATAATCGGGACTCTATACAGGGAAGGTGGTAAGTTAGCATTATCACCTGTTCACCACTCACTCAAACCAGACCTTTAGTTATTACTTTTTAAACTCTATTTTGCAGATTGGGTAGGATATGACGATCCACTCATCGCAATAATCCCCTCCCACCGCGGCATAAACAAAAAGTTCCCTCCAGCAGCAGCTATGTGACGTTAAAAGTGGATTGTGGGATTGTGATAGTAAAGGAATTGACAACGAGGAGGTGGAATATTGTAATGAGAGATGGGCCGGATTGCATGCATGTCGGATTTGTTGTCGTTGTTTTTCTCAAGTTTCATTGTTTCTATCTTTTTGTTAAACATAATACACATATGGTTTACACTCATCTTTACTTTGAAAGTAACTAATTTTTACATATGGGTATGTGTCAGGTACACACTCATATACAGGCAACGGTGATTTCATTTTCAAGGGTGGGCACGCGTCGATTTGGTAATTCCTTTAAACATTATATTTGGTACCTAGTGTACATTAGAAAAAATTAATAATACGCATATATTATTAGTTCTCGTATTTATTAAGTTTATTTTTTTAAAACAAAAGGTCACCATAAGATTATTTACTATGGCACTACATTCATTCATTATTGTGTCCACCCCAGTTTTTTTTTTGAATCCGCCGCCACTGCCCATAGGCTGGCGTTAGGAGGATCCTCACTCGGAAGGCATGGGACTACTTATCTGTCTTTGTTTGCAGACTTTTTTTTTGTTTGCAGACTTCATTCCTGAGATGTGTCTGAGCCCTCTTTTTTCTGTACAAAATGTGGTGAAGAATTTAGACCACAAACGATGGGTTCGACTCTTGATGGTGTTAATTTGGTGGAATAAATACTTCAAGGATCTATTTCGTTCATGATATACAATACTTGACGTTGGTTTTAAAATCAAGCAGGTTGTTCATCACGTGTTCATATAGTGATTTAATACTAGAGTAATTGTTGATCTGTTTTAGGTTTCATGTTTGAAGAATATCTTTAAGCCTTTTTTCTTTGTTTCATTCTATTTGCAACAACAGTGTGACTGTTTATTGATAGCATGCAGTCTAATTGTTGATTTAGCATGTTGTTTAATCGTGATTTAGCATTATTCCATTATTAATATTTTTTTTGCTGAAATCTAGGCTTAATTGTCGGTTTAGATTTATACCCTGATTATTCTACAATATATTTAAAACTCAAATGGGAGATGAAATGATGGCGAGCACTTGGATCATATATATCGAAAGATGTATTTGATAGCATAGGAATATAAAATGTCATATAGTATTTTCAAAATATATGTACCCAAAAAAATCGTTGTAGTTTATTTGTTATTTTACGTGGAAAAGTATAAAAAAAAATATTATTCGTTTGTGTGTTACTTAATCAAATATCACTTAGATTCTAGCACCGTTCTTGTTGTTATTGGTTGTTTAGTTACGATCACAACACTCTTCTCATCCAAAATTATATATAAATAAAAGACGAAATAAACCAATTTGCAAAAAACCAGTTCATATAGATTCTTGATTTTAGGTAGAATTAAAATGGCATGCTTGTGCAACTATTTCCATAGATATATATCATCCTTATGCGTATATATATTATATACACACACATGAATTCTCTAGTGAGCTCAGGATTTAATTTTTCTAAATTAAGCTCCCACAATATCCACCGTTCATTTCAAATTTTAAGGTAGATTAAGAAAAAAAACGATTAACTGTATATATATATATATATATTTATTCTTTCGAAAAAAGGTATTTATGAAAACAGTGACCAATAAAGCAAATATGACTGTTTAGAAGATTGTGAGCAAAAATCAAAATACCCTCGTTTTTTCTCTCCAATAAAATATTGCTTTGCGACAAAGTAATCCATAATTACAAAGAGAATTGAATTTGAGTTTGCCTTCACTGCCTCTTGTTCTGCACTCTAACCGCAGACTCATCCACGTTAAAAACCTGACAGGTAAACAAACAATATATGATTTGGATTTGGAGCTCTTAATACCACAAATCATAAAATTGAAAATATTTTAAATTTAGAAAATAACAACGGATTTTTCTCTATCTTTTCAAACAATATTGTAGGGATTGTTTCATGGTCACAGCGTATTAAACCATTAATTTAAATTCCTTAAACATGAAACCCTTTAAGATCCATAACATTTTTTTCCTCTGAGTGTACGTCATGGTTTAGATATTTTAATTGATACTTCACAAATATTACGATTTTATTTCTATATCCTCGTCTTTAATATCAGGAGAGAAAAAAATGTCAGCCATTGCCCTCAATTTATAGAGGATTCTTCTTGCAAGACAATATTGGTGGTTTTGACTTTACTAGTTGAAATTAACTCGAACACATTTGTACTCTTAAAACAAAATAAAAAACAAATTGGAATAATGCACTCCGATTACAAATTTACAAGTGATATTAGATATTGTTTCGTCTCACCTATAAATATGGATGTATTTTTTGTTAATCAAAACACAATTAACCCCTATTGGAATGTGTGAAGCATCTCCATGAGGTCAACCCCATTGTCTAGCACCTTCTAAGGAGACCTCCATGTATATCTCTAAACAGTAAACACCATAAAGATTTATTTAATTAGGAGTTTCTCAAAATGAATTTACACACGATAAATTATTTGACATGTGACAACGTACCCCCAAAAAATAGTTTCATATTTCTGCAGACTCATGACATTTACATATCATGATATATTGTCCTATAAATCATCTAAAATATGGTAAAATGAAACACATAAATACAAATCATACCTTTTAGGGGAAAAACTAAATAGAAATGATCAAGTGATATTAGTTATTTCGGGAATAATAACAGCATTTTGTTAATTAATTGATCAAGAACTTACATCTAATTCTGGTTAATTTAGGGTTCATGCTCATGATCACGGCTGGAAAGTTAGTCTTCCACGTCGTCTCTACCACGTCGGTTAATTACAAACCGACGTGGAAGACCCCCTACCACGTCGATTTTCGGAAAACCGACGTGGTAGGGGGTCTTACTTCACAGTAAATTGGATCTCAATTTCTATATTGTTTGCTGATCTACACCAATCTCAACATCACTATATAAGAATGTTTTTTATTTGTTGCCTTATTAGATGTATCTCTTTGTGTATGTTTGAACGAATCTTGCAAGAAAATAAAAAAATACCCTACAACATTGGTTTCTGGAAAACCGACGTTGTAGGGTACAAAAATAAAAAATAAAAAAACTATACTACGTTGGTTTCCCCGAAACCCGACATGGTAGATACCTTACTACGTCGGTTACCCAGAAAACCAACGTTGTAGGGTAAAAAATAAAAATATATATTATTAAGGGGTCTACCACGTTGGTTGCATAGGAAACCGACGTGGTAGACCCCCACAACCGCGTCAGATTTTAGATTGACGTGAAAGAGTACTTCCGTATAACGTCTTCCACCTACCACGTCGGTCAACTAAACCGGTCAACCTGACATTGTACTTCCTTAATATCCGACGTTATACCCCTTTGTTCCAGCAGTGCATGCAAAGTTTCGTTCTTAATCTTCGCTAATACCTACATAACTATTTAAATTTTGTTTAATTAATTAGGTTAATGCTGAGATTGCAAGTCCTGGATATGATGCTAAAAATCATTGTTGAAATATCCAAGGAAGATGAAAATTATGCATATATTATATATACGTACCAGAGAGTGAAGATCATAGCTCGATTCTCCTGCATTCACTATGACTCCATCTGCTGACCATTTCATAACAACACGTTTTTTCGCACTGCATCACAAATTAATCAAGATTATCTAAACGCATACACCTCAGGTAATTTTAGTTTTTAGTAATTAAGAGAACCCGTTGGGCTTTGTTAACTAAGGTCATTGTTATTCGTCGTCTGCGAATTACTTAAATCGTCCAAGTCAATTACTATTTTGTCATTTACTTTTGATTTAATTCTCATTATGTCTCGTCTCTTAATGACAATCAGTCTCTCAATTACCCTCACTTTACCAGTACCAACACCAAGAAAATGTCAAGTGAATCGTCTGAATCCAGCACAATACGTCTTACAAAAATAAAAATCGGTCGAGGCGTTTGGCTAGACGCCTCCCCTGTAGGGGAGTTAGACAGATTTGGGGGGGGGGGGGGGGGGGGGGGGGGGGGGGGGGGGGGGAGGTATCCTAGTCAGATGTCATTTTTTATATAAAAAAATCTTGAATTTATTTATATGTTGTGTTATTTCAAATTATTTCAAGGTTCCGTTGCAAGATTTCGGTGGTGATGAGGTGGATATTGATCCGTTTATCCGGTTACCCATATCCGTTCACCCGAATCTGAAAAAAATACAAACGTAAATAAACGGGTAAATTGATGAATATCCGGAGTACAATAATAGTGTGTCGAAACAAAAAAAACATCTGCAAAGCACGCTCCCTCTGCTCGCTCGCATTGCGAGGGGACTAGTGTCTCGTGCAGGGTCTGTCACCCCCGCATTCCTACTCCGATTTTATTTTTCATGATTTTTTTGTTGTTGTATGACACATAGGAAAACCTGTTGGGAGCAGTTACGTAATAGACATTGGCTGTAACGTGTAATTTGTAATAAATTTTTTTAGATGTAGAAATTTTACCGTAATCGAATCTAATGGTGAGTTGTAAGTCAGAAAGTATTTCTAGAAGCGGGGTTTAACTCTGAAGTAAGGAATCTCGCTTTTAAATTATTGAAAAAAATTTAAAAATAATAATAATGTAATAATATTCATAATAATAAAAGGGAGAGACGTCTTCCGTAGACATTTTTAGGTGTGAGGGCAAATGGTAAATGACACGATTTAAGTAAATCGCGGACGACGTTTAGCGGTTCAATTTCTATTTTTCTTCTTGACGAATATTACGTTACTACCATAAAATTTACACATAAATAGATGCAAACATACCTGATTATACTACTTAATTAAAGTTTAGGAGTACGTACGTATTGAGTATTTTGTTGAAACGATTTTTTTTAAAATAAAATCGAAAAATATATAACATGGTAAGTACGCACTTTCTGTTTGGTGGCTGTCCTGGAACAGGAACAGCCGTGTTTGGTGGTTCTCGTGGAACAACGACAATGGTAACGGGGACGGTGGGGATGTCCGTCGTCTTTTTCTCAACGCAAAAGGTCTGGAGGAGATAGTAAGCTATAAGACCGGAACATATTGGTAAAACCATTACCGAAATTATGTTCACTAAAATTGTGCTTATCAAATCACCACCCACTGGATCTTCTCCTGCGAAAATTGTTTTGATTTCAAACTGATCAGGTTAATTTTTTTGCTGTGTTTGCAATTAAAAACTCTAGTTGCATGCTATATATGGGATGTTGTTGACGTCCATGTTAGATGTAGATGATACTACGTACGTTTAATGTAGATTGTGGTGGAAGATCACATCAATAATTAAAGTGTATGCATATATATATATCAATGAATGATACCTCTTGCTATCATCCTATGTCTTTTATTCATCAACATTGTAAAATACTACTAAATACTCAAACTTTACAAGTCGTTAAACAACATAATTTTTACAAAGATTAATGCTGACAAAACATACCTTGTCCAGTGATGATGATTTCCTTTGCCATATGAAAGTAAGGGTGCATGATTCAGTCTTACTCTTAATTTGCACCTTCAAAGCTTGATCGAGAGGTTTTCTTGATGGAGAGAAAATTATCAAGAAAATAGTTGTGATCGACCAATGGGTATTTATCGGCCTTTTTATGTCGTTGCATTCCATACAAAAGGTAACCTATTCTTCCTACGATCCTATAGAATCTTTCCGTTGATAAAAAATAATAATAATAAACTCCACGGCTCTTCGGCTTTAATTTTATTTTTGATGTTTTGATTCCAAAATATAGGGGGTTCTTTGAAAGTCTAAAATACTAAAAATCAACAAAAAATATTTTTTTGGTTTGATAGAAACAACCCATACCGTAACTAAAAAACCGCATGAACAATAATTATAGCTTTCAAAAATTGTTTTGGTAATGATTATTACAATGTGAAAAATAATTATTTCACGCAAACTCATAAAGGTCAAGCTGTTAATTTGTTCATCTTCTCGTTTTTTTCCAGAATCAAGCTGCATGTCTTTTTTATTATTAATGGGATGGTATTTTTTTTATTAAGAAATAATTCGACATTTTCTTCCTTTCGTAAATCCCCCCCTAAAATATAGAGGATTTCTTCTTTAAAAAATGCAGCGTTAATCTTAAACAATTTGACCTAGTATTAAGAATAGAGTTCTTGCTGTTTTCACAATAAATTGTTCTATCAAAATCAGTTGAGAGCAATGGAAAGGATTTTGTGTGTGTGTCGGGGGAGTATCTATGGTTGACTCTTTTATTTTCGATTGTTTGTGCACTCAACGGAAATAGGATGACTTTCTCTTGGTTTCCGAGATATAAAATAAAATATTACCTCCCTTTCTCTCCTCTCCACTTCCGAAACCAACATAATCCACCCTCGCGATTCTACTCTCCAGTCCATGAACAAAAGTCATCCTCCCCCACCAGCTCGGCGACATCTCCGACGACATTTAGGGTCCGGTGCTCCGCGGCGACACCTCCGATGATCACATCTTCTTCGGCGACGACCCTAATATCTGATAGGAGTTTCTTATCCGATGGGGTTGAGGATTCACTTTGATTTTTGTTGGATTCACATCTGATTTTGGTAACTTTTGACGGGATTACAGTTTGTGTCATCTTTCTTGTTGGATTTGTGTCTAATTTTGTTTGATTTATGTCTGATTTTGTTGGTTTTATGTTTGATTTGTCTGATTTTGTTAGTTCTATGTCTGATTTTGGTGTTTTTTATCGATATTACAATGTTGGTAACAATATTACTATATTAGTTCAAGAAATTTTGTAGTGTTGCTCGTTGCCTGATTTATTCTCCTCCAACGACCTTTGATTGACTCTTGGTTTCTAGCTGAGAGTTGGTTATTAGTAAGGCTGGCGTCGTCGTATAAATATTTGACTTTCGCCTAAAATTGGTTATTAATATGGTTTGTCCCCACTACCGTGTCGCTACTAACGGCAATGTAAGCAGAAACAAGGGTCTCATTTTCCATGTAAGACCAACCACTTTTGCCCTTCGATGGGTTGGTTGTCTGTTTGGGTGACTGTTGAGACAGGTTTGCGGGACAAGGGTCTACATTATCACGAGAGTCGAACTCAATGGAGTCAATATTCAGTAAGTCAAAATACATCTGGAATACACTTGGTGGCGGTGAATGTGGAGGATTTTGGTACGGGTAGAATGAATTTTGCGGTGGTGGATTTTGGTACGGGTAGAACGGGTTTTGCGGCGGTGGATGTTGAGGATTTTGGTACGGGTAGAAATGATTTTGCGGTAGTGGAGGTTGGGACACACTGTGGTAGTAAGGGTTTTGCGGTAATAGAGGTTGGGACTCACTAGGTAGTAAGGATTTTAAGGTGGTGGAGGTCGGACCCACTGGGGTAGCAACGGTTGTAGCAGGAAGATGGGTCGGCGAACTGGGAAAATCCGATTCCACCATAGGGATGGAGACTTGGGGGAGGCATTTTGCTGGGGATCACTGTTGTCAGACGACGACATTCTCAGTGAAGTTTTGAAATGAACCTTTGGGTGTTTAGATGGTGTGATGACTTCAAGGGTTGTGCGTGATATTTATACACTCTCTCACGACCGCAACACTTTCCCATGACCGCGACCAATTTCTCACAACCACACACTTTCTCACGACCGCAACCACTTTTTCACTTTCTCACAACCACAACCATTTTCTCACGACCGCACCACTTTCGCACAACCTTAACCACTTTTTC
Source organism: Triglochin maritima (assembly GCA_963682175.1). Lineage (NCBI taxonomy): Eukaryota > Viridiplantae > Streptophyta > Magnoliopsida > Alismatales > Juncaginaceae > Triglochin > Triglochin maritima. The sequence continues at coordinate 60,960,932 of OY821772.1, read as the reverse complement.
ACTTTTTCACTTTCTCACGACCACAACCACTTTCTCACGACCGTGCCATTTTCTCACAACCTTAACCACAACCACAATCACTTTCTCACAACCACAACCATTTTCTCACGACCGCACCACAACCACTTTTTCATTTTCTCACGACCACAATCACTTTCTCACGACCGCACCACTTTCTCACAACCTTAACCACAACCACCACATCTTTCTCACAACCACACACACTTTCTCACAACCGCAACCACAACCACAACCACTTCTTCACATTCTCACGATCATACCATATTCTCCATCCATAAATAGGAGATTAAGTCATTCCGCCATAGTCGTTCACTATATTATTGTAGTAGTGTTCCGTCCTCAACAAGTAATTCTTCTGACGATGAGGGAAACGAACTAGCTGAGTAAGTAATAGACTACCTTACACAGCATATGTCTCGTCCACATGTAGAAAGACAACGTCGAGCTAGAAGGAAAACCGGTCCCAATAGAGATCAAGAAACAGGTTACGCCAAACTTTATTCCGATTATTTTGCTAACGATCATGTGTATGGTCTTAGTATTTTCAGAAGAAAGTTTAGAATGAAGAAGCATGTATTCCTCCGAATATCAAACGCAGTTGAGGCCTCCGAGGTGTTCTTCCAACGAAGGCCAGACACCACGGGTCGACTTGGAATATCAGGATAGCAAAAAATGACTGCAGCTCTCCGAATGTTAGCCTGTGGTGTATCATCTGATAACGTGGACGAGTACATGCGGATGAGCGAGGGAATGACAAAAAAAATCTCTCCAAAAATTTGTAGAAGGGGTCATAGTCAACTTTCCGGAAGAATATATGCGAAGTCCCACGTCATAGGACATGGCAAGGTTGCTACACATTGGTGAGGAACGAGACTTTCCGGGAATATTGGGGAGCATCGACTGTATGCATTGGAAATGGAAAAATTGTCTGGCTGCTTGGAAATGACAATACCAAGGACGAAGTGGAAAATCCACTATTATCCTAAAGGTCGTAGCATCGTATGACATCTGGATATGACATTCCTTCTTCGGTGTTCCAGGGTCTTGTAGTGACATGAACGTCCTTCAGCGGTCTCTTGTTTTTAATGATGTCTTAGGAGGACGCACGCCTACCGTCCCATTCTTAGTCAACGGTCATCCTTATAATATGGGATATTACATTACATATGGTTTTTATCCGCAGTGGGCAGCTTTCGTGAAATCTAACCTGCTGCCCCAAACTCCTAAGGACAAGTTATTTGCACAATGCTAGGAAGGAGCACGTAAAGACGAAGAACATGCATTTGGAGTGTTGCAGGCGTGGTGGGCAATCATAACCGGTCTTGCTCTTGCGTGGAACGTTGACCTCCTGAACAAGATCACCAGTGCGTGCATCATAATGCACAACATGATAGTAGAGGGCGAACGAGACTCATATTACACTATTTATGATACAACAGAGTTTAAGCATGACCTCCCGCCCAACTTAAGCGGCACATCAACTATGGGTTCGAATTGGTTCTCCATCGGTCGTGTTCTCAATCTTCATAAGTACATGGACAGCAGAGAACACATTCGTGAAAAAAGCAAGCATCTCGTCCTCATATTTGACTTGATCGAGCACATATGACAACGATTCGGGGGAACCGCAAATTAATTTTTTTAGTAGTATGCAATTTCATTTTAATGAAATTGAGACAATGTAATATTTTATTGTATTGCGCTACGTACAATGGTTTAAATAAATATGTATTTTGTTTTTTTATTGATAAAAATAATTATTTGCTAATTAATATATATATGTTTGAATTGTTAATGTTTTGGGTAAATATAATTGATTTTGAAATATAATAAAAGTTAGTGAAAATAAAAGATGATGTGGATGAGAGATGTAAGTTGTGGTGGATTATGGTTAAGATGTGAATAGTGTATGGAAGAGAAGAAAGTGAGTTTGGGAGAGAGAAAACTGATGTGGAAGAGAGAGAAAGTTGATTTGGAAGAGAGAGAAAACTCATGACAAGCTCGTCCGGATCATGATTACTGATGGTCTTACACTTTTCTCAAATATAAGAAGATATTGTTTGATGTACAAATTTAATTCAAATTTGTAGCTAGTTTGAAAACAATGTATAGAATCTACAAAAGAAGGGTTCCTTCTCTTCCTCGAATCATCATCACACACGAGTAATAACTCCCATCACCACCAACTCCAAACTAAAAGGTTGGAATCTTTGCCGGCAATTTTAGGGAACTACTAAACGTCGCCCGAAAACTACTTAAATCGCCCCTTGAAATTACCAAATTGACCTTAACAATATATTTAATACCCATATCGTCCCGTGTCTATAAATTAGGCCTACGGTCTTGTATATTCATAATTTATCAGTAAAAACACCACGAAAATGTCTGGCGAGGGTGATGCATCCGGTGAGGTAAGCCTGGCGCGGGGCAAATTTTGGGCCGAGCGTCTGCATTAGACGCCTTCCCCAAGGTGAGGGCGTCTACGTAGGACGTCCTCCCCTTGGCCTAGGCGTCTAACGCAGACGCCTACGCAATGGGAGGGGCCTCTTATGTAGACGTCCTCCCCTTGGGTAAGGCGTCTGTAGTAGACGCCCTTCCCTTCGGTCAGGCGTCCTACGCAGATGCCTCACCCTTGGGGAGGGCGTTTAACTCAGACGCCCCCCATGGGGTAGGCGTTTAATCCAGACACCCGATTTTTTTTGATTTTTTTAATTTCGATTTTATTTTTGTAGGTTCCGTTGGAAGATTTCGGTGGTGATGGAGTGAATTACAGTGAGTTATTTCAAACTACACAAATCTTTGCAACAATGGATGAAGCAAGTAAATGGGCCAAACAAGTAGCTATCGGAGCTGAGTTTTTTTTGGTCGTGTCGTCGTACAAAACAAGATCAGATAGTCGGATGGATTGTTATTTGAGATGCGACCGGCGAAATCAAATGGAGTCTCGGGATATGGATACTGCACTTCGAAGAAACACCAAAAGAAAGGGTTGCAGTTGCCGTTTCTTAATAAAAGTGGTGGAGCGACGAGATCGTGATGGATGGGTTGTGGTTTTTAATAGTGCTCACGGACATCACAACCACAGACTGACAGTTTATCCAGAGGGTCATCGTCAAATTAGTGGTCTAAGTTCTGGGGCGAAGAAGATTGTTCGTGATATGACTGAGGCGCAAGCAAAACCACGGAACATCTTGAAGGCAGTAAAAGAAAAATTCCCGGAGGACAATCCAAATCAAAGGCATATTTATAATTTCAGAGATTACATGAGGAGGACAAAATCTGAAGACCGGAATCCCGTCCAGCAGTTTCTCTATCAAGCAGTGCAGTGTGAGTACTTACATTGGATTATGGCGGATCCAGAAACTGATGTCGTCAGTCACGCTTTTTTGGCACATCCGACGTCAGTCCAGTTGTTGCGGACATATCCTTTCGTTATCTGCATGGATTCGACTTACAAGACGAACAAGTATAAGATGCCTTTGTTCGAAATGATTGGGGTCACACCAACAAACATGAATTTCCTTATTGGATATGCGATTTTGATGGATGAAACTTACTCCAGTTATCTGTGGGTGATGGAGAAGTTGCGAGATCTGTTATTGGGGACTGTCAGCCCGACTGCAATAATAACAGACCGGGAGTTAGGCCTTATGCGACCAGTGAGAGAGGTATTTCCTGACTCTGCTCATTTACTCTGCACATGGCACATCAACAAAGATGTATTGAACTACGCATACCACGTATTCGGCAAAAATAAGCAGATGGTAGAGACTTTGAGGCGTGGAAGATGGAGGAAAATCATGCTTTCTACTTCAGAAGCCGAGTATGATAGAGCTGTGTATGCTCTGAAAGATTTGTATAGATCGTGGCCGGCTATCACGGAGTATCTGGACACCACGTGGTTGGTGCATAAAGAAAAGTTTGTACTGAATTGGACGAACAAAGTCCTTCATTTTGGGAACACCACGAATTGTAGGGTCGAAAGTGCTCATTCGGCTCTAAAAGAGTGGATTTCTACATCGACTGCAGCTCTGGACACTCTTTTCGAGCGCGTCAATGCGGCTATTGAAATGCAGCTGATGAATATTCGAAACTTTCTTGAAGACTCGAGACGGCGAAATTTGACTAATTTCGGACATGCTCTATATCGTCACATAAATGGTCGAGTTTCGCATCACTGCTTGCAATTGCTGAGTCAGGAGGTGAAAAGAATGCAACAGTTAGATGATGAAGTCGAATATCGTTGTGAGTGCGCTTTTCTGACTTCTCATGGGATACCTTGCGCATGTACAATCCGCGGATGTCTTGAATCAGACAACGGAATTTACTTAGAGCAGATTCATTCGTTCTGGAGGACACTTGTCATTGGGGAAGGAGCCGGGAACGCAGAGTTTGTGTCTCAGGCAGCTCAAGACGCCGAACATTTTCGCAGCCTGGTTGATGAGATTGCAGGAAGTGACCCCACCGTAATTCGATCTACCTCTCGGGTTTTATTCGAGCAGCTACACCCCGAACATGCGAATTTGAGAGAGCCTGCAGAAAAAACAAAGCTACGAGGTCGACCAAGGGGAAAGTCGACATGACGGGACCCTAGTGCGTTTGAGTATGCAGAGCGAGGTAGTGGTCGATCTTCAGGTAGTGGGAGTAGAGGTCGTGGTCGTTCTTCCGGTAGTGGAAGCAAAGGTCGTGGTCGATCTTCTGGTTCTTCGTCTGTGAGGGGAGGATCAGGTATACCATCCCTATATTTATTGTTATTATAATTTTGTTATTTATTTCAGTAAATATGTATCTTTTGTTATTATATGTAACTTTATTTTTTGTTGATATTGTGGTGACTGGGCGGGCTGACGTAGACGACTTCCCATATGCGGATAGGATTCCAGGAATCATTATGCCATTCCTACACCAGTGGAATGATGTACGAGCTGATGGAAACTATGGATTTCGATGTGTCGCCGATGTTTTCCATGGTGGTGAAGACAATTGGCAACTCGCCCATCGTTCCATTTCAAATGAGATAGCTGCGAACCCATCTTTTTATGAGCACGTATACTACGACGGTGTGGAGCAGGTTCGTCACCAGATTAATTGGGGCGAGGGACCTTGTGGCGAGAATCACTACATGGAGACGTGGACGGACTTGTTTCCCATTGCAAATTTTTACAAGTGTGCAGTTATGTTCTTCTCTCTCGGAAATGATGGTTCGTTGTACCTATGTCTTACAGTTCTACCTTGGGAGAGTCCGCCTACCGTGACAAGACCGTGCAGTGAGTTGATTATTGCTCATTTAGGGAGTTACGCTCATTACATTCGTTTGGAATTGAATGAGGGATTCCCCGTACCTCCTATAGCGACTCTGTGGTTTCAAATACGAGATGAAAATGTTATTGGATGGGAGCTGGAGTATCAAAATAGGATAGCATATTGGCAACAATTATGTAATATGTTTTGATATGTTTGTACAATTATGTAATATGTTTTGATATGTTTGTACATTATATAGTGTTGCTTTATTATGTAATATGTTTTGATATGTTTGCTTTATTTGCATTATAGTACGAAAGGTTAGCAAACACAAATACAAATAATAAGCGTACAACAGATAAGCAAACACAAATACAAACAATAAGCGTACGACATGTTAGCAAACACAAAAACAAATACAAATAATAAACGTACGACAGATAAACAAATATAAATGCAAATACTAAGAGTACGGTACAACAGATCAGCCTACTCATCATCCGAATCATGGTCGGAGATGCCTAACTGAGTATGCCACGACTGTATGATCTCATCCACATCTCTGCATGCAGCTCTGACATCGTCTGGCAGCTCATCCCTCATCTGCAAGATTGGGTCTACAGCCCGTATCATCTTACCCATCCACTGTACATAACATTAACATTAGCGTACATTAACAAAACCTACGGTACAAATAAATATAGATAAAATGAAAAATTTACCAGATCGCCACACGTCCTATCTGGTGGTCGATATGCTCTCCGGGAGGCACCACAGACGATGACATGATGTGAGTAACTACCGAACCAATCAAGATAACGTGCATCACACTCGGAGGGGTCGCGACTACGTCTGAAGTCGCCAAGGAACAGTCGGCATGATCTCGGAAATGTCCGCCAAGTCGATTCCGCTGTAGAAGCGGGGAACCTGACGTCGTACGTCGCTGCAGTCGCAGACCGCATCGCATGCTCTAGTGTCGGGATGTCAACCGGGATCACCTGAACATATCCCAACTGACGCAAGACACGATCGGGCATATAAGGCTCTATGATATCCCGATAACGAATAAGGCCCATCAATAAAGTCTTCGGGACCTCCCCGGCTGGGTCAGGACCATAGGGTAACCACTCCACCTAAACTTTAACACATTAATAATAATACATCTTAAAATTAAATAAATAAATGTAAATGGTGTAAAGTTTGATACCTCTGATGCAGTCATCTGATCTAGCCGTGCGCGGATTGAACGCAATCGTCCATCGCTCTTGTCCTCGCTCCGGACGGCCCACATACCCGAACGTGGATGACCCTCATCGATAATCTTCCGCTCACTATGCTGGCGGAATGCGGGAAAGTACTAGTATATCCACGTCTGCAGCAGCGTAAGACAACCTGCAATCCCAGAACAATCCGCACGGCTAGCTATCCCAAGCTGACGGTACATGTATGCCAACGTCGCTGAGCCCCACGAGTACTCACGAACGGTCTCCGGGTCCCTAGCCTCCAATAGATCGCGTGGTCTGATCCGGCAACCACTCTTGTCGACAAACAAGACGGCTCCGAGCATCAAGAATAGGTACGCCGTCAACTGTGTATCATCGGCCCGCGGAGGTCGTGCCCGTCTGCATAGGTCCTCAAGGGAGTCGATGCCGACACCACCACCACTCCATAAAGTTGTATCTCTCGCCAGACCATCAGGTGTGACACCAAGCAACTCTGCCACATAACACCTCAGCTCAGACGTCGACCTCTGAGCACTAACCAGACGACCATCCACAGGAATGCGCAGGACCTGGAAAACATCGTGAAGCATGATCGTCATCTCTCTGAAAGGCATGTGAAAAGTGTTGGTGTCAGGCTGCCACCGCTCTACAAACGCAGAAATCAAAGGCATGTCGAGATAAGGGAACATGTTGTACGGTAAGTGCCCCAAATGCGTGACACTAATCTCCTCTCTGATATCAGCACTCAGTGTAGACCGCCAACCCTGTAGTGCTGTACAGGCTCTGTGCCGATTATGGCACTTCAGAACCTTCCGATCCTCTCCGTCCCAGATCCGTCTAGCGATGTGACCCCAGAAACTAGGAATGACGCTCCCATCTAAAGGACCACCAGGCGTCATACCGCTCACGATCCAAGAATCGTCCTGGACCCTCTTCTTCTTCTGAGCGCGGGGATCTACAGTGCACGAGCTTGAATCCCCGGTCGTAAACCTCCCACCCCTACCCTTCCACACCATCCATCCGGCGGAAGTAAAACTACCCGCTCGTCCACGTCCTCTGCTATACTCCCCCTGCCTCTCCACCTCCGGGAGCTTTAACTCATACGGGTCATCATCGTCGCTCCCGTCGTCGGGACTGTCCACATGCTCATCATCGAATGAATCGTCCTCCTCCTCACGACGACGTAATGCCTCTCTCTCCCTCCTGACCGAAGCAGATATCCCCCGTCTACGTGGATGACGCGGTGCTGAATCATCATCTAAAGAACGGAAGGCGTGTAATGGTATCGACTTGCCTTTCCCTCCACTGTGACCCGATGACTATTAATTGAAATTTTAAATACAAATTTGTTAAATTTGTTAAACTAAATTATCATATTTATCACAATTGTTAAACTAAATTATCACAATTGTTAAACTAAATCAAAATTTGTTAAACTAAATTAAAACAATTCTTAAACTAAATCAAAAATTGTTAAAACTAAATATCACAAATGTTAAACTTAATAATAATTTGTTAAATTGAATTTTCAGATTTATCACAATTTATTGAATTAATTATCAGATTTAATAATTAAAAAAACAAAAATTGTGGAGGCGTCTGCGAGAATCGCCTCCCGTATGGTGGAGGCGTCTGTCGGAGACGCCTCCGCCTTGGGGGAGACGTCTTCCGAAGACGTCACCTCCATCGGGGACACGTCTTCCGCAGACGTCTCCCCTCTATGGGTCGGCGTCCGAGGGAGACGCCCCCCGCATGGGTCGGGCGTCCTCAGAGGCCGCTCCCCCCATGGGGGGAGCGACTTCCTCGGACGCCCGCCCCATGCCGGGGGCGTCTCCCTCGGTCGCCGATCACTTTTTTTAAATTTTTTTTGAAAACAAATAAATAACGTAAGGTTACCGTATACAGGTACACCGGGGGAACTGCTGGCTGCTTGTCTGGCCTCCGAGACATTCGTAATCTTCTGTAGTAGGTATAGGAAGAGAAAGTTTTGAGAAAAGAGTGAAATTGTGAGATATATAAGCAAAAATATGAGGAATGACAATTTGGTAATTTCAAGGGACGATTTAAGTAATTTTGGGGCGATGTTTAGTAATTCATCAATTTTATGGTCGGACGTTTTTCAAAATTTGGACCAAAATCAAGTGGGCCTCTGGATCCAACTTCATATTGGCCCATGTCAAAATAATTGAAGCAAACTCAGATGTTTATTTGGTTTTTTTGCTTGGATGTCACTCCAAAATAATATATTTCACATTATGTTATAATTGTACCAATATTTATCCTAATATCATAATGTTAAAAGAGTTTTTGCTTGGATGTCACTCCAAAATAACTAATTCCACTTTATGTCATCGTTGCACCAATATTTATCATAATGTCATTACTTTGAAGAAGTTTTTGTTTGGATGTCACTTTAAAACAACTAAATCATTTTCATATCATCATTACACCAATATTTATCACAATGTCATTATGTTAAATCGTTATTGATACTAATGTCATTTTAACAGTTGATCCTACGTCATCCCAGTTAGGTGTGCACAATCTGGTACAGACTTGAATTTGGACCTTAATCGGACCGAAATGGACCGAAATACTAGTGGATTCAGGTTCGGTCCCCGATCTATGGATATGCTTGATTTCGGGTTTCCAGTTCGGTGTAGGCAAAACCCGGAATATTCTGGTCGGGCTAGTGACCTGATTTTTTAGAATAATTTTTTTTTCATGGGTGAGAAGTAAGAAAGCCCATGAATTTTTTTTGTTTAGAAAATGAATTTTGGACTAGGTTTCACCCATGAATTTTTTTATTTTAAAAAAATGAAATTCCGTGTTTTGCCTATACCTCACTGGAAATCTGGAATCAAGCATTTTCATAGACCGGAGACCGAACCTGAATCCACTGGTCCATTTCTGGTCTGGTTCATGTCCAAATTAAGGTCCATACGGGATTGTGGCATGTAACCCACTTTCAAAATTGCATTAGTATAAATAACGATTTAACATAATGACACTATGATAAATATTGGTGTAATGATGATATAAAGTGGAATTAGTTATTTTGGAGTAATACCCATGAAAAACTCTTTTAAAATAAGTGACATTATGATTAATATTGGTGCAGTGATGACATAAAGTGAAATTAGTTATTTTAGAGTGACATTCAAACAAAAACTCTTTTAACGTAATGACATTTGGATAAATATTGATGCAATGATGACATAAAGTGAAATACGTTGTTTTGGAGTGACATCCAAGCAAAAATTCTTTTAACATAATGTCATTGGGATAAATATTGGTACAAGGATGTCATAATGTGAAATATGTTGTTTTGGAATCGCATCCAAGCAAAAAACCCTATTTATTAACATGATGTACTAATTCACACGCTTTAATTTGACGTGATTGTTTTAGTTTTTGCTTCCATAACTTAAGGTAGAAGCTATCGAGTTGGTTAAGCTTCGATATTATTTAGGGCATCCATTATCATGACCTAGGTCATCACGATAACCTAGGTCACGCACTCTCTTTCTTTTTCTTTCTCTATCTGTCAAGTCATAATCACCAACCTTCTCTTTCTTCTTTACTATTCACCATTTACCATGACCTAGGTGAAAGGAATGTGTTCTAAATGTTTTACTTTTAAATGTTAATTATTATGAATTGAATGAGAAATCATTTTGTTCATTGTTTATGTTATTCGTCTTTTAGAAGTGTTAAGGAAGAGACTCTTGGTCTTTAACCGTAGAGTTCTAAAAGATAATGGTTTACATAAAACAAAAGATATTCACAATCATGGTAATGAACATGAGACATTAATTACCGAGTTAAGATTGTCGTGTTGGTCATAGATCATTGTAGCTCTACAAGTGAGTGACAACACGGGTACACAAAAGAGGAAAATATTACTTTTGTATACTGAATAGACCTAATAAGTAAAACATTATAGAATTGTGTTTTCTGTGTCATTAATGTTTTACCGTGTCCTTGGTCCTTTGATATGAGACTTATATCCGATCACTTAAGAAATGCTTGATTAGACTAGTGTCTTGAGCTATCGATAAGTGTAGTGTAAAGGCATTGGTTGGTTAAATATGACTTTTGTTGGAGAAGATAGTTAGTCAAAAGATTATCATTGCCCCTCTTAATTGAGTAATGATATTAGTAGGCCCCTTGATAAAGCAAAGTTATAATGTGCACAATGTGATTTGAGTTAAGTCACATATTTATAACTAGCTTAAAGAGATCAAGAAATGAATACTAATACAAAGATGACACAATACTACTTTGTGTGTATTTTTAATATCATGAGGCAAGGGACGAACACAAGTGGTGCACTCCATCACTAAAAGGACCGGGTTTTGGTTCGAGTGGAATTAAGACATCTAACTAATTGGGAGCTGTAATATGTAGCTACATACCGCTTATATCTTGTGATATTAAGCTCTTAATATCACTGTCAACTTAGTTTAGATCCTCCCATAGGTCACACCACAAAACTGGGAAACAAGAAATGAGGATTTTGAGTTCATAAGGTGTGTCGGGTTTCATGTAGAAAATATGGCACATGGGGTGAACAAGCAAAATCAAAATTATGTTATGATTAATAACATAATTAGAATCTAAATTAAATTCATATGTGATGTAAATATTATGGGGGTGTAATGATTTATCATTACATAGGATAATATGTTACATAAGTTGTGAACTTACTACTAATCCCGAAATGTCAAATTTTATAGGGGTTAAACCGAAATTTGACAAGTCTGCAGTACTGTGCAAAAACAGTCGACCGCTAAACGGTAAACGGTCGACCGAATGTTGCACGGTCGACCGGATGTGTCTCGACCGATAACAGGGAATTCGTCTGTTCGTTTTCGGTCGACTGAACATTGCGATGAAATATTTTTTGTTACGAACGGTCGACTGAGTTAGTAACAGTCGACCGAAACCTGGTCTAAACGGTCGACCTAACCTCCAAACGGTCGACCGGTCCAAATGGTTTTATGCAGAATTAATTAGATCATGCATGGAATTGGTCCATAACTGATTTAATTCGTGGCTAAGATTATTTGTTAGCAAATAATGGATGGTTAGATGGAAGTTTGTACGAAATCATGGGCAAGAGGTTGCACATGAATAGGTAATTTGGAGAGAACTTATAAATACAAGTTTATTTCATTACCTTATTAATTAATTCATTATCTTCTTGTGCAAACATCTCTCTCCATAATTCTCCACGAATTTCCTTAATTCTTTAGTTTAGTTTTAGTTTTCAGAGATCTTCTTCTCAAGGGAACTAAAGAGGGGTGAGTAGTTAGATTCTAAACCCTATTGGAGACTGAGAGGCTAGCTCTTCTCTCTTCGATCTTGTTTAGAGTTTGGTGAATACTCGGGGGCATCCGGCGCAGCGACAAACATCCTCAACATCTCCGGATCATCAAGAAGTTTTAGAGAACTTCTAGGTATGAAATTCGGAGCCCATGTTTGTTTAAATAAAATTTTAAAACTAATTATTGAAACAAACCGATGCATGCATGAAACAAATCATAGAAAAATTGTAATTGATCCTTATTGTGCATAAATATTTAGAAAATATATATGTGCAATTAAACTAGAAATCCTACACTAGGTCATCCCACTCACTTTCCTCCACATCATTAATTTTCTTATCAACTTTTATTCTATTCCAAAATCATTTATATTTACCAAAAACATTAATAATCTATTTAGAAAAATAAAAATACCAATAAATCTCGTATTCCAAATTGCATATAATATTCCATGTTTCAGAAAAGTTGGTGTATTTTAGTATAAATTTCGTACTTAAATCCTAACTATTTATCAAAATATAAACCCCTGATTATTATAACAAATACCAAAACTAAACCAAAAACAAAAAAAACCAAAATACCAATAAATCTTGTATTGTTATGTTTTTATCATTTTTAATCTGTTTTCGTAATCTTATTTTTTTAAAATATGTTTTCTAATTATTTTTATTTTTTAAATTTTATTTTTAAATTTTTGCTAAATCAACCTCACTAATTTTATTGTGAGTGTAGTGAGCACACACCCCACGGATTTGACAACCTCGCCCATTTTTTGTTTTAATTATTATTTAATATTTAGTTGTAAATAATTTATTACGGTGGATAAGAAAAATTATTTTTTTATTGAATAATATAACCCAACTTTTTCAATCAGCTCCCTCCTACACATCATTTGGAGGTCGATTTTAAAAAATAATTAATTTTTAAAAAAAAATTAAAAACAATTATAAAACATATTTTTAAAAAATTAAAACAAAAAGATTATAAATAATTTATAATAAAAAAACAAGATCAAAAACAAAAAAAATTAAAAATAAAACAGAAAAACAAAAGTTCCAATGACTGACCTGGTCATGACCAGGTCGCTCCAGCGACCTTGTCGACGACCAGGTCGTCCTCCCGCTACTAGGTCGGTTGCCTATGTGGCGACCTCCACTGGGTCAGTCATCACCGGATGACTGCCCACAGTGGATGGTCTTAGCATTACAAGAGAGTAGAGACAAACATGTGTTGTGGAATTTAACAAAAAAATTAATGCCGAATGGGATTAACGTTTAAGACATACATACATACATGGAGTTTAATTCCATTGACGTTTCCAACAACTAAAACTATTATTGCCCCTCTTCTGTTTGAGAAAAGATTGTACGTTGACATGGCTTCCTTTGCTTTTGACTCCCACTTTCTTGCCTTTTATCTGGAATTTTTTTTTTTCAATTGCAATGCAAAATAAGTGTCCACACAAAAGTTGAAAGTAGGATATTTTACACATCACTAATGGTTCTTTCTACTTGTATATGCTGCAGGCTAACATGATCTATCGGTTCAAAACATTACATTACAGGTAGCACCAATATATATAGCACATGTACCATACTGAAAGATTGAATTAAACTTTCATTTGATGATGTAACTAAAAAAGATAGCATTTGAATATTCAACAAATATTTATGCTTGGTTGATACAATTCGTGCTTCTGAAATGAGTTTTATGTTCTTTTAAAATATTGCATATCACACGTTAGTATTTATGTAAGATGTGTTGTGCATATTTATTGAATATATAGATAGATAGATGGATAAAAAAAAGAATGTTATGGACCAGCTTTGTCGGCTTGTAGGACCCATCATGTGGAGACCTGATTCACCTCTTTGCTTTGTTCGTCTAAAGTTTTTTTTTTGTGTGGAAAAGATACTGTCTTTTGGAGCATGGGAATAAGAATTAGGGGTTAGGTCGGGTAAAAATTTCGAATAAAAAATATTAATATATTATTAACAAATATGAAAAATAATTACAAATTGAGCAATAAAAATTCAAAGTGAGATTAAGTTTTTCGAGTTTGAACGGTTTGTTTATTGAACCAAATTCGAAGATTTTTATTATTATTTTTTATTAAGATTTTTCATTTTCAAGTCAATCCATATTTGAATGTTTTTCGAGTTGGATTTTAAATTCAAGTTAGCCAACCCACACCACAATTCTCTTTGATTTTTGTTAACCATGTTCGGAATAGAGACACGTTATTATCATTTTAAAAATCCCACACCGCATGACTCTCTTTGAGCACCATTGCTCAGATCATGTTATTATTTATTTGGTTGTTGTAAGAATCAGTGTTGAGAGAAACCTAAAAATATTTAGCAAAAGGTGGGGTGGAATATGCAAAAAGCAAAAACTTAGCAACGAAGGCTTGTGACGTTGAGTTGTGTTACTTATGATCTGAATTCAGAAGCAGGAGAAGAGAAGACTATAAATATAAATATATTATCAGCTCTCCAAACCAAACCAAAACACAAACAAACCATTCCTTTCCTTTACTTTCCAATCCACAAACAATTAGAAGATCGACGATGGATTTCAAAGTGCCGGAGGGATGCGTTTCCCACGTTCTCTCCCTGACTTCGCCGGCGGACACGTGCCGATCAGCGGCGGTCTCCAAGATGTTCCGGTCGGCGGCGGAGTCGGACGCGTTGTGGGAGAAATTCCTCCCCTCCGATTACAGAGACATAATCTCCAGGGTGGCGGAGGAGGATGAGTCGGTCGTCTCTTCTTGTTCTTCCAAGAAACAACTCTTCTTCCGATTCTGCCAACAACCCATTCTCATCGACGGTGGCAAATTCGTAATTCTTTTTGTTTTTCATTTTCCACTATTTTCGGATCAAGCTTATATATTTCGTCTTAAATATTTTTGATAGAACCAGCTTATATATTAAGTTTACAAATACTCTTTCTAGAAAATAGGATCAAAATCTTAATCCACTAGCAGCTAGCTAGGAATATATAGCTTGTAGTCGAAAGAATGGTACGTGTTAGAAATTCAGCTCATCGGAATCTGTAAGGATGACTAAATATTTTTTAAGTTATTTGAAATATGTAATTATTGGTATTCCGAAAAATTTATGGCTCCGTCCGTCCATACCTATGACAAGCGGATATCCCATAACAAACTATATATGCACTATTGTTATTATTGTTTAAAACAAATTTGTTAACTCGATGGCATGGCATGTAGAGCTTCATGCTGGAGAAGTCAAGTGGGAAGAAATGCTACATGTTGTCCGCAAAAGAGCTATCAATTACATGGGGAGATACTCCCCAGTACTGGAACTGGAATTCTATGCCAGACTCAAGGTCAGCTTTCAATTCCTTTTTTCTCCCTCCACCAAAAAAATTCTGTTTCACTATATATTATTTTATCACCATGGACACAAATAATTTAAACAGAATGTAACCCAATTTCTCATCCCCATTGACCGACCACCTTGAAAGTAACAGAATTTACTGTATTCAACTTTCAACACCATCTTTTTGCTAGCCTATTATCAATGCACAATACAAACTCTAGTTGTTTTTCTTACACTGCTTTGTGGGACTTTTATATATACATGGTGTATTGTATTTTAGTTCCAATTAATTAAGATGATAACGTCCATTAATTCTTTTTGTTACAGATTTGCAGAGGTGGCTGAACTCTACAACGTTTGTTGGTTGGATATTAGCGGAAAGCTGGACAGTGCAACGTTGACGCCTAAAACAGTCTACGAGGCTTACTTTATCTTCAAATTACTACCGTCGGCGTGGGGGTTTGATCATCCACTCCCAGTAGCTTCAGTTTCAATAGGAGAACAATCGTCAAATGTAAGTGTTTCTGTCCACAGTAAGGATTCCAGGTCAGAAAGGGTAGGGCGCAGAAGGTCACGTGGTATTGTGAACTTCAACCGCCTCCTGATGAACCTTGAGCCGAGACCGGTAAGGCAAGCACCCGAACAGGTAACCCACTTTCCCCGCTCAAGAGAGGATGGGTGGATGGAGGTCGTGTTGGGAGAGTTCTTTAATGAGGATGGTACTGAAGGTTTCGTTGAGTTCGGGCTCAAAGAAATTGAAGGAGGACACTGGAAGAGTGGCCTTATTGTTCAGGGAATTCAGGTCAGACCTAAGAAGTAGATGCTGCCCTTCCCTGCCTGCCTTAAAGCAACAACAGTTCTACTCCTTTTCTATTCCTAATTTCAATTTTGATTGTTGTGGTGTTGAAGCTAGACTTACAGATAGCTTCTTTTTTTTGGGTCTGAAACTATGGTTTCCATGACTTTTGTTGCTTGAGTTCTCACCTAATTGATTTGAATTTGTCAACTCTGTGGGCCATTTGTTTCTGAATTATGGCTCCATGTTGCCATACAAATAACAATGTTAGGTTGCTGGTTACAAAGTGAATAATTCAATTTTTTTGGGTATATATTTTCTTGCTTTCCATGCATGCCTCTCTTTAACCATGCTGACTAGATCGACATCATAAAGCCCTAACGCTGAATGAATCTACCGTATAACGGTGAGATTTCTGAGCTTCAAAACTAATACAACTTACATTTTTCAGGAAACCAAATGCTTTGATCATATAAAGTTTTAGTAAAGAGAACCACATTAACAACAAATAGCTTATCAAAACATCATGGAGCATTAGCAATCATCAGAATTGGATAATCCAACAAATGAACCACACAATCAAACAATCCATAAACTGTAATACATTCCACCAAAAGTGTAACGTACCCGAAAACAGCGGAAAATTTAAACAATAATAAAGACTGTCAACGGTCAACACAGGGCACGTCACGGGAAAACAAACCAACATATATATAAAATATATAAGATACAGACCCACGTGGAAGTCAACTATATAAATGAGTCAACTGTTATTACAACAAAGTGAATATACATGTAATCACTACCTCAAACAAAAGAAGATATAAAAGAGAACAGGATCTGATCCCGGGGGCACTCTCCTCGGTCACCACCTGACTCTAACACTACTCCCTACCTGAAATGAAAACAACAAACATGCCTAAGTTCCCTGAAGGAACCCCGTATACCAAGCCTCCTAAAAATATAAAAAGGAATTAAAGACAATGCAATGCTATGCATATGATCATCCACCTCGGGCCCACAATAATGCCCTCACCGCCTCCGCGGCACTGAACCACTCCTGCCACTAGGGTCAAGTCAGTCCACCGCTGCCTCACAAGGGTCAGTCGACACCACTGCTCCCCAAAAAGTGCAGGAAGGAACCCCCGGTACACGCCGCCACCCAAGGAGCGAGTCAGCCCGCCGAATACACAACTCGGGTCAGACGACAGCCGCTGCTCCCCCAAGAGCTGCCAAGCGCGCACCCTGCCGGAACATCCTCGGCCTACCGCTAAACCCTCGTAAACTGCCCAAGGTTTACGGTACACATCCCTCACACCCCGCTCGGTAAGAGAGGAAACAGTAGTAAAATAATACGCCTTCGTCGAAGGTGAAATCCGTAGCTCTCAAAGCCGGTAATCAACCGTCGCCTTGGAGCCGGTAGTCGACCTATACTCAACGGATCGCGTGTGGATAAATCCACCAACCTGTGGCAGATCGGTCAACCGCTAAAAGCACACCGGTCGGCCGGTCCCCCACACAGTACACGGTACTGTACAAACAAGTCTATCGGTCGAATCACGCCAACCGAAAATACCGACCAATCGGTCGAACAAAAGTCATCTAGTGGTCGACCGTTTGGAAGGTCTACGCTATACCTTTTATATACATATATATCTTGTCGGTCGAACCAGGGTCCGTTCAACCGATAAGAAAGTCTACATGAATCCTGCCCACTGGATTCGGTCGACCGAAACTCCTTCGGTCAACCGGATCAACAAGCACTTCACTACAGGAAAACTACACTCGGTCGGTCGACCGGATCCAGAGCGGTCAACCGTTTAGATGGTCAACGCTCGTAACCGACCTTGCGCAGTTCGGTCGACCGAGACACACACTCGGTCGGCTGAAGGCCTGTCTAACCTATCTACTGGGTTCGGTCGACCGAAACAACACCGGTCGACCGGCTAATGTAACCCTTTATTTCCCGCGAAATTTGGCATAAACGGTCGACCGTCACACAAACATCGTTCGACCGTTTTCGGGCAGTAAGTTAATATTTATAAATATCGGTCGACCGAACAATACATCTTCCCACTGGACAGGCATCATTTAGACGTTGTTCGGTCGACCGAAACACTCAACGGTCGACCGAACCAGTCGTCTTCAACCTCCGTCCAGTAGGGTTTTCACCGGAGAAACGACACCAACGCCGTCCTCTACACTCCCACACCTCTTGGGGAGTTATTATGAAGACTTGGCATACCTTTTGGTCGAGTGAAGAAGCCTCCCAAGCTTTGGCAACCTCTTCTCTTCTTCTTCCTTCTTCTTCTCCTTCTTCTTCTCCTCTTCTTCTTCTTCTTCACATTCTTCTTCTTCTCCAAAGAAATCTCCTCTCTCTCACTCTCTGATAAGGTTCAAGTGAAGAAAACGTCAAACCCTTATCTCTCTACAACTTCTCCTTAAATAGACAATCCAACCTACACCTCATCCAATCAAAACCCACCATCTCTATCTCCTCTCACGTTCCAACAACTCATCTCTCATCCTTATCTCCTCACCTCTTCATTAGCATGCATAATTAGGGTAAGTTAGGTTTAGTTAATTAAGGTGTTCAGATTAGGTTATTACAATCTACCCTCCTTAAAAGAATTTCGTCCGCGAAATTCGAAACAACAGACTTACCGGAATAACTCTGGATACTGCTTCCTGACATCCTCCTTGATCTCTCAGGTAGCCTCTCTGACAGTGTGATTCTGCCACCTGACCTTCACCATCGGAATCGCTCTCCTCCTGAGCTGATGTACCATCTGATCCACAATCTCAACTGGTCTCTCATCTAATGACAAATCCTGCCGGATCTCTGGTACTGCTATCTCTATCACATGAGCTGGATCGGCCACGTACTTCCTCAGCATAGAAACATGGAAGACGTTGTGAAGTCCTACGAACTGTGGTGGTAGTGCAATCCTATATGCCACCTCACCGGCCCGATCCAATATCTCAAAAGGTCCAACATACCTCAGACTTAGCTTCCTCTTCTTCCTGAATCTCATCACCCCTCTGGAAGGTGAGATCTTCAGGAAGACATGATCTCCTACATCAAAAGTCAGCTTACGCCTCCGCGTATCAGCATAACTCTTCTGTCTGCTCTGCGCCGTAGCTAGTCGTCTCCGAATCACGTCGACCTTCTCTGAATACAACTGGATAATGTCAGGTCCAACTAGCTGTCTCTCGCCCACATCACTCCAGCATACCGGCGATCTACACGGTCTCCCGTATAATGCCTCATATGGTGTCATCCCAATACTCGAGTGGTAGCTGTTGTTGTAGGCGAACTAGATCAACGGCAAATGCCCATCCCAATGCTTGGCCCAGTCAAGTGTACACGCTCTCAGCATGTCCTCCAATGTCTGTATCGTCCGCTCTGACTGGCCATCTGTCTGTGGGTGGAAAGCTGTGCTAAACTTCAGACGTGTCCCCAGTGCTCTGTGTAGACTCTCCCAAAATCTCGAAGTGAATCTGGGATCTCTGTCTGAAATGATACTGACTGGTACGCCATGAAGTCTGACAATCTCATCAATATATAACTTAGCTAGACCCTCCAGAGCAAGAGTGGTCTTAATAGCTAAGAAATGCGCCGACTTGGTCAGTCGATCGACTATAACCCAAATCGCATCGTGGAATCTCCGTGTCTTCGGTAGCCCCGTAACAAAATCCATTGTCACGTGCTCCCACTTCCACTCGGGCAACTCAATCCTCTGTATTTGCCCTGCTGGTCTCTGGTGCTCAATCTTCACCTGCTGACAGACCAAACACCTCGACACGAAGTCTGCAACGTCCTTCTTCATACCTCGCCACCAGAAGTTCCGCTGCAGATCTTTGTACATCTTGGTGCTCCCTGGATGAATGGAATATCTCGATCTGTGTGCCTCCTCCATGATGTCATGTCTCAGGTCCTCTGTCTTCGGCACCCAGATACGGTCTCTGAATCTCAGACCTCCATCCACTCCAACTCTGAAGTCTGACCCATCTCTAGCAGCTAACTGTAACAAACTGCTCAACTCCTCATCGGTAGTTTGAGCATGAATCACTGCTGATACTGTCTGAGGCTCTACTCTCAACCCTGCAATCACTGCACCCTCAGAGCTATCTGCAAATGGTCTCCACTCTGCTAAAGACTCCAGCAGTCGCCACTCCTGAATGCATAGGCCTGCTACTGATACCTCCACCTTCCGGCTCAAAGCATCTGCAACTGTGTTCGCCTTCCCCGGATGGTAAGAGATAGTAAAATCATAGTCCTTAATGAACTCAAGCCATCTGCGCTGCCTCATGTTCAGCTCCTTCTGCGAGAACAAGTACTTTAGACTCTGATGATCTGTAAACACCTCAAACTGCTCGCCATAAAGATAGTGTCTCCAGGTCTTCAGTGCGTGAACCACTGCTGCTAACTCCAAATCATGTGTCGGGTAATTCCTCTCATGGACCTTCAGCTGTCTGGATGCGTACGCGATCACCCTTCCGTGCTGCATAAGTACACATCCTAAGCCAACACCTGAAGCGTCGCTATAAATCACGAATCCACCCGTGCCACTCGGCAATGACAAAACTGGTGCTGTGGTCAACAGTCTCTTCAGCTCCTGAAAGCTGTCCTCGCACTTCTGCGACCATACAAAGGTGACTCCCTTCTGCGTCAGAGCCGTCAGTGGTGCTGCCAATCTCGAGAAGTCTTTGATGAAGCGACGGTAATAACCCGCCAGTCCAACAAAGCTCCTAATCTCCGTCACGCTCGTAGGGGTCCTCCACTCTGTCACTGCCTCTACCTTCGCCGGATCCACTGATATCCCCTCTGCCGATACAATGTGCCCGAGAAATGCCACTCTGTCCAACCAAAACTCGCACTTTGAGAACTTAGCATATAACTGCTGAGCTCTCAAGATGCTGAGTACAATCCTCAGATGCTCTCTGTGCTGCTCCACATCTGGCGAATAGATCAAAATGTCATCCACGAAGACATTCACAAATATATCAATATACTGCCTGAATGTCCGGTGCATCAGATCCATGAACGCTGCCGGAGCGTTCGTCAATCCAAATGGCATCACCAAGAACTCATAGTGTCCATATCTCGTCCTGAAAGTTGTCTTCTGGATGTCCTCATCTCGAATCCTCAACTGGTGATATCCTGAACGCAGGTCAATCTTCAAGAAAACCTTCGCTGACTGCAGCTGGTCAAAGAGGTCCTCGATCCTAGGTAAGGGATACCTATTCTTCACCGTCACCTGGTTCAGCATCCTGTAGTCTATGCACATCCTCAAGGATCCGTCCTTCTTCTTCACAAACAAAACTGGTGCACCCCAAGGCGAGACGCTCGGCCTGATAAATCCATAGCCCATCAACTCCTGCAACTGTTTCTTCAACTCTGTCAACTCAGCAGGTGCCATCCGGTATGGAGCCTTCGACTGTGGTGTAGTGCCAGCTACCAACTCTATGTCGAACTCCAACTCCCGGTGTGGTGGTAAACCTGGAATCTCCGCTGGAAAAACATCCGCGAACTCCTGCACCACCTCTATGTCCTCTAGCCTCTGAGACTCTGCCGCCGCAACTACAAGTGTCGCCAGAAATGCTGCACAACCCTGTTGTAACAGCCTCTGAGCTCTCACGGCAGATACAATAATGCGACCCCCTCTGTTTCTGATCCCTCTGATCAGAATATCAGGCAAACCCTTCCTCGGGATCAAAATCTTCTTCTCACGGCACAAGACTCGAACATCATATTGGGACAGCCAATCCATCCCAAGTATGACATCAAAGTCCTCCATCGGTAGCAAGACCAGGTCTGTCGGAAACTCCTGATCTCCCGAAACAACCGTGGCGCCGGGGACAAATCTCCCCACAGTGCCCACCAGACCCAGGGGTGTGCTGACCTCCAACGTGGCAGTCAACATCGCAAGGGTACAGCCCAACACTCCCTCAAATCGCTCTGAGATGAACGAGTGTGTCGCACCACAATCAAAGAGCACCCTAGCTACTGAACCTGCGACAAGAAGCGTTCCTTCCACGATAGCACCTCCATCCCTAGCCTCCTCTGCCTGGATGGTGAAAACTCTGCCGGTGCGCTGCCCCTGCTGTGGTCTGAAAGGTGGTCTACCTCCGCCTCCACCTCTGCCGGGTGCTGGTAACCCTGGTGGTCTGCTCGGTCCAACTCCTCGGCTCGGACAGCTCCTAATAAAGTGGCCCAGCTGGCCACACCCATGACATGCTCCGGGGGTGAAGCACGGCCCGGAGTGAAACCTCCCACAACTACCACAAGGCTCAGGTCGTGGTACTGCAACTCCTACTCCCTCGAATCGGGGCCTCTTGCCCGGATTCCCTCCAGTCTGACCTCCCAGCCTCCCAGAGAACCTACCCGATGGCCTCCTCTCATCCTGGTAGTTCTCTCTGTAGTCACGATCGAGAACAGTAGCACTCTTCACTGCATCGGCTAACGTGCTCGGCATATGTGTCAGCACCTTCGTCCTCAACTGCTTCCGGAGCCCTCGGACGAACTTCCCCGCTCTCTGCTCCTGTGTGATATACATCTCGGGACAGTAACGCTCAAGGGCGTTGAACTTCCCGATGTAGCCTGCCAGGGTCATGTCTCCCTGCTGAAGACTCAGAAACTCCTCCCTCTTCTCATCCTGCACATGCTGCGGAAAATACTGCTCGTTGAACTCGCCAACGAACTCCTCCCAGGCTATATCGTCTCTGTCCGCAAACACTACTGCAGATGTGGACCTCCACCAGTTGGACGCAGCACCGCCCAAAACATATGTAGCCAGGCCCACTCTCGCCTCTGGAGGACAACCAATAGCACTGAAGATCTTTTGCATCGTGAAGATCCACTCCTCCGCAGCCTCTGCGTCATACTGCCCCAGAAAGGTAGGCGGATGCTGACGCATAAACCGGTCATGCATAGCGCCAGTCCCCGTCTGCCTAGTTTGTGCTGTCTGCTGCTGTAGCATCTCTGTCAGACGTCCGACCGTATCGAACAATGTCCGACGCTCATCCTCCCACGCCTCATCCCTCGCAGTCTCACTCTCACCGCGAGTATGGGCAACAGCCTTCCCCCGTCTAGGAGGCATATGCCAAAGAAAACAAGACAATATCAATATAATCTGTGCATGCATGATCCTCTAGACCTAACTCCTAACTCAAAGGTGGTTTCTTTGGACAAGTACGCTGAGATCAACACTCTGATACCAAATTGTAACGTACCCGAAAACAGCGGAAAATTTAAACAATAATAAAGACCGTCAACGGTCAACACAGGGCACGTCACGGGAAAACAAACCAACATATATATAAAATATATAAGATACAGACCCACGTGGAAGTCAACTATATAAATGAGTCAACTGTGATTACAACAAAGTGAATATACATGTAATCACTACCTCAAACAAAAGAAGATATAAAAGAGAACAGGATCTGATCCCGGGGGCACTCTCCTCGGTCACCACCTGACTCTAACGCTACTCGCTACCTGAAATGAAAACAACAAACATGCCTGAGTTCCCTGAAGGAACCCCGTATACCAAGCCTCCTAAAAATATAAAAAGGAATTAAAGACAATGCAATTCTATGCACATGATCATCCACCTCGGGCCCACAATAATGCCCTCACCGCCTCCGCGGCACTGAACCACTCCTGCCACTAGGGTCAAGTCAGTCCACCGCTGCCTCACAAGGGTCAGTCGACACCACTGCTCCCCAAAAAGTGCAGGAAGGAACCCCCGGTACACGCCGTCACCCAAGGAGCGAGTCAGCCCGCCGAATACACAACTCGGGTCAGACGACAGCCGCTGCTCCCCCAAGAGCTGCCAAGCGCGCACCCTGCCGGAACATCATCGGCCTTCCGCTAAACCCTCGCAAACTGCCCAAGGTTTACGGTACACATCCCTCACACCCCGCTCGGTAAGAGAGGAAATAGTAGTACAATAATACGCCTTCGTCGAAGGTGAAAACTGCACTCGGTCGGTCGACCGGATCCAGAGCGGTCAACCGTTTAGATGGTCAACGCTCGTAACCGACCTTGCGCAGTTCGGTCGACCGAGACACACACTCGGTCGGCCGAAGGCCTATCTAACCTATCTACTGGGTTCGGTCGACCGAAACAACACCGGTCGACCGGCTAATGTAACTCTTTATTTCCCGCGAAATTTGGCATAAACGGTCGACCGTCACACAGACATTGTTCGACCGTTTTCGGGCAGTAAGTTAATATTTATAAATATCGGTCGACCGAACAATACATCTTCCCACTGGACAGGCATCATTTAGACGTTGTTCGGTCGACCGAAACACTCAACGGTCGACCGAACCAGTCGTCTTCAACCTCCGTCCAGTAGGGTTTTCACCGGAGAAACGACACCAACGCCGTCCTCTACACTCCCACACCTCTTGGGGAGTTATTATGAAGACTTGACATACCTTTTGGTCGAGTGAAGAAGCCTCCCAAGCTTTGGCAACCTCTTCTCTTCTTCCTTCTTCTCCTTCTTCTCCTCTTCTTCTTCTTCACCTTCTTCTTCTTCTCCAAAGAAATCTCCTCTCTCTCACTCTCTGATAAGGTTCAAGTGAAGAAAACGTCAAACCCTTATCTCTCTACAACTTCTCCTTAAATAGACAATCCAACCTACACCTCATCCAATCAAAACCCACCATCTCTCTCTCCTCTCACGTTCCAACAACTCATCTCTCATCCTTATCTCCTAACCTCTTCATTAGCATGCATAATTAGGATAAGTTAGGTTTAGTTAATTAAGGTGTTTAGATTAGGTTATTACAAAAAGGCTCTACCTTCCAAAGGAAATACAATCCAACAAAGAACAGATCATTATAAGAATAAAAAGTCAGTTCTAAATAACTACAGTGGGCGGCAGTAATCATGAGATGGGTCGTTTTTAATACAATATAGAATGACAATAACAGCCATGTACCTGCAGTATTATAGGCAGGCAGACAGTTCATGTAATTATCTCTCACACAAAAATTCTTTTGAAAATTTCATTTGTGAGAAGAATTATTCTCACTGTCATCTTTTGAACATTTTAGAGTGTTCTTTGATCCAAGTTTCGATTCAGTTGAATTTGGTTTACCTCTGTCTAGTTTTCATTTGACCATTTCACGCAAGCAAAAATATATTACTTACCAAAGTTTAGTTTCCATCTTTTTTGTATTGTCATGTTCTGAAGTTATTCCACTCGAAGAAGAAAATATACTAACACACTCTCCATGATTCTAAGCATTGGACGGCTTGGACACTAACATTAACAAAATTACAACTTTTTTGTTGTTTAACCCATGTATCCATCCAATACTTCACTTCATTTTTCGCCTTCCACTTTCCGCCTTCTATTTCGCAAAGTCTCACGCAATCTTCCCAGTTGGCTTATCCACCATGAAGCCCTGGTTAAAGCATGTACAAATTGTTTCAAAGACGTGAAATTGTCAATGACCGTCAACCAAGGTTAAGAAACTAGAAAACATGTGCAACGGTTTTATTTAGTTGATGAAGTTCTGTTGCAACCTATAAAAATACATACATTCACTGAAAGAGGGAGAATGATGCGGTACACAAACAAAACAACACCAAAGTGACTACATTATTAATCAGTGGTTGGGAGTTAAAAGGTAAGACATAATTAAACTCATATTTACTAAGTGCCGAAACCAGAATAACAAATTACAGTTTTAGATTCATGGCCAACATACCTCGGCATAGAATCTGTTAAGTCCCTAACCTTGATTAGTGAACTAATCCCGTGATTAGTGGAGGCTTTGCATAGGGAAGGGAAGGCGGAACAGTGATGGGTAGGGGCCGGTTACTGTAGTGGGTTGCGTTGGGTTGGGTTTAAAGGAAACTCATCTCTCTCTCTCTCTTGCTCACTCATCTCTCACCCTTTCTTCTTCTCTTCCGGCAACTAGGAGGCGTGGAGGTTGCTCCAGCGTGAGGCGCGAAGGTCGGTGTGCGAGGAGGCGCGCGTGCGGTCGCAGATCGGAGGTGGTTTTGTGGGTTCTCTGGCGGGCGTCGTTGATCTCGTTCTTGAGGTATGTCGGCTTTTAGTGTGCTTTTGTTGTTCCCCACGTTGGTGGGAAGTTGTGGTCGGTCGCGGGAGGTCGGAGACCTCGTCGGACGAGAAACGGCGTAAAATCCTTAGTTGACACAAGATTGCTGTCGACCAACGGTCGACCGGTGCCTTCGGGTGTTCGACCAATGTGCTGAGAAATAAGATAACCAATGTGACCATGTCTTTGTAACTCTATATACAGTGGCACATCACTAAATCCCAAAACTCATGTTGTTTAATCATAGTATGAAGTATCTCTCCATTTGGAAGTAAATTACAGACAAGTACACAAAAACAAAGCAAAGGCAACGCATCATACACAGGTAGAAATCATTTAGTTTAGAAAATAAATTACAGATAAGTACACAAAAACAAAAAGTAACACATCACACACAAGCAGAGAGTATTTTGTTTATGGGTCTGAACTCGATCCCCTCAACGATGAGCCCACTCTTCCAGTTTCCGCTATCTATTTCGCGAAGTCTCACCCAAACACTGCCATCATCTCCACTCTCATCAAGAGAGAACTCACCAAGCAGAAGCTCCATCCATCCATCCCCTCTTGAAACCGGAAACTGCTTCGCCTCACCAACGTTAGTGCTGCTCATGGATCTCTCACTCAAAAGTGAGACGGATTCGTCTAGCAATAGCTCATTATCACCTAAGCTAAGGGAAGCTTTTGGTAGTGGGCTATCAAAACCATGTGTATTTGGGGTCAACATGAAGACAAGGTAAGCGGCATAAGTGGTCGAAGGAGTCAACTGATTGGTATCCAGAGACACATTGATGTCAAACCACCACACAAACAAAAGTTCAGCAACCTCTTCAAACCTGCATGTCATGTAGTAGTTTAACACCAAATTAATTAGTTCTTGCGTGTTCTTTATTGATTGCATTTGGTTAATTTGCAATTCTTAATTGAGAGGTAGAAACTTGACCTTGATTCGGGAAGCCAAATCCACGTCCAGTATGTGGAAGTATCTCCCCATGCTATTGTCAACTCTCTAGCGGAGACCATGTAACACTTCTTCCCAGTTGGCTTATCCAACATGAAGCTCTGGTGACACCACAAATTGTTTACGACACATAAAATTGTCAATTATCATCAACTAGGATTAAGAAAGATATACATGTGCAAAACCTTAGTTGCTATCCAACAAAGCAGAATTTGTGATTTTTAATACTATACATAATCAAACTATTAAATATGACTAAACGAGAATAGCCATTTTACAGTTTGAGAATTATGGGCAACAACTCTCTTTAGAGAATCTGCACTCTTGTATTATCGTGCATTACAAAATATTTTTAAGGATACATATCTTATAAAACTAAAGAAAAGCAGTGAGGAAATTATCAATTTATTAGTCCACCACGATACCACCTCTACAAAACTTAAGTACTTAGTTAAAGAGTAACGAATTCAATTATATTATAGAGTGCTGAGCACGTATTGTGCTATAACGTTAGATCAATTGATCAACCAACACAACCTTTGCGGCGTTGTGTGCAGTAGTGATACAAACAGGATTGGACCATATCTTAAACCCAATAATCTCACGAAAAACCGTACATCATTAATGCCAGAATTAGAGGATCATATTTCATGAGGCCCTTTATTACTACCTGAAGTTGGATTTGACATTAGCTATCTTATCAGAAGAAAAAAACAGTAATTAGATACCGTTGATCAATTTACCCACCTCGCCAATGAAAGGCATTTTCTTTTTTGGGGGTGCGTCCAAAACTTCAAACGCAGTATTTTAACTTTTAACTCAAGGGGAAGTGGAATTTCCAATTGACGGATTTGTATAATGTTGCATAATTGATGTAATTTATCTTTCCCCAATTTTTTTTATTTTATTTTTTGATGTTATATATTCTATTTCATCTCGTTTTAAATCCTAACCTCTCAAAATGAAACCAGTGGAATTCGATCCACGGTCTTGATTATCTAAAAAGACAAGATATCTTCCGACCGAAATAGCCCCACTTGGTTCCCCAACTTGAAATTGTGGAAACTTAAACATAAAGCATTAAAACAAAAGATTTGGCTGAAATAAATGTGTTGAAAACTAATTACCAATTTGCCATCGTCGATGAGGAGTGGTCGTTGACAGAGTCGGAGGAAGAGTTGTTTCTTTGGGTCGACATTCCATATTATGGAATCCTCATCCTCCGCAGAAGCTCTTGAGACTATATCATTGTAGTCCGACGGGAGGAATTTCTCCCACACCGCGTCCGACTCCGCCGCCGACCGGAACGTCGTCGACACGATCGCCGATCGGCACGTGTCCGCTGGCGACGTCAGGGACAGCACGTGCGACACGCATCCCTCCGGCAGCCTTCCCAGAGATACTTCTTCCATCGCCGCCCGGAATCTCTCTGTTTCCTGTAACGAAATGGTCAAACGTTGGAATCAAATTAAACCATAACCTCCAAAGTCCAAACAGCTTAAAATCTGCTTTCTTGGGTTTTTTCGTTGCGAGTCGCTTCAAATTATCAATTTTATCAAAATGTCGCTCGAAAATTCATATTTGCCAAGAGAGAGGAGAGAAAAAAGAGTTGAAAAAAAGTAGAGAGAGAAGAAAAGGAAGATAGAGAAAAGATATAAATGAATTGTACAAGCAATGTTTGTAAATTATACAACAAAACAATGATAATTAGTAAATTGCATATAGTTTAGGGTTGGTTTTGCAAAATGTTAAATTAAATAATAATTTATCTAACTGTCTTAAGAGTGAATGTCATCACTCCACTAGTATTTGTCTTAACGTCACTATTTTTTATCACTAATTCGATTAATGTCATGGTAAAAGTAGGTCCCACTATTTTACACTAACACCGTCCTAATTTTTTGTTACATGAGTGTTTAATTTGGATAAATTACAACCACCCCTCCAGTACTAATATTTTGGAAATGAAACAAAATATTTTATCAAACGTGACGAGGTTCCTCATTGATCGGGTTCCACCCCTGGACCATGTCGGGCTTCAGCAGCATGGCAAACACACGTGCTCAACTGGAGGAGAACATCTATCTTTTGCTTCGCAGGCGAGGAAGGGAGAGATGTGAGGTGGGACTGGGGGAGTTTATTCTAATTTTGATTAATTTTTTGTTTCATTTCCAAAATATCAGTAGTTGGGGGAGTGGTTGCAATTTACACAAAACACAATTGCAATGGAAAATATAAAAATAATAGTATTCGGACAAAATCTTGTGGAGTGATGACTGGAATAAGTTGTTTTGTGATGTCACGCAGGCAAAAACCT
Source organism: Triglochin maritima (assembly GCA_963682175.1). Classification (NCBI taxonomy): domain Eukaryota; kingdom Viridiplantae; phylum Streptophyta; class Magnoliopsida; order Alismatales; family Juncaginaceae; genus Triglochin; species Triglochin maritima. The sequence goes on along the minus strand of OY821772.1, from coordinate 60,931,613 downwards.
CTAGATTAAATGTTTTACAACTATGTACTATTTTATGTATATTTTGGAAAATATTTAGTTTTACCAACTTACTTAAAAATTAATTTATTTAATATCAAATTATTTTAATAAATATATTAAAAACATTCATGAATTTAAAATAAGATGAGTAAAAAGTAAATATTTTTTTAAAAATAAATGTTTTCTGATATTTATTTTTTATAAAAAACGATTAATTATTTTGTAATTTTAAAGTATAAAAAATTATCATATTTCATTAGTTAGTAACTGAACTATTAAGTTTAGCGAGTGAGAAAGAAGAAACGAGAGAGAAAAGAGAGATCTAAGAGTGAGAAGTGAGAGAGAGAGTAGATAGGTGAAAACAGTTAATAAATTATCTAAGTGATATTTTGCAAAAAATTACAACATATATTGTAGGATCGTAACGACCCTTAATTCTAATCACTTTTAAACTAATTTTCCTACTTGCTTAATCAAAGATGCAGCGGAATAAAACAAATAAAAGCAAACAAAGAAAATATGCAAACCATAATAAGACTCGATAGATTTTTATAGAGATTCGTCCTCTCGCCTACTTCCGCTATTGCAAGCTCCACTCGATCTCCTTTGAGCTCCGCCTACGTCTTCACTATCAATCTCGTTTCGGACCAAGATTAAGTCTTTACACTTCAAGCCTTGCGAACACCCTCGCAAGCTTAGACCTTCCTCTCACAATTCGAGAGGGATGCTTCGGGCTTTCACCGAAACCTTTACAATCTTCTTGACAGCAACAACTTGAGTGATTCAAACACTCTTCAAACTTGAGCACACTTGAGTATAATTGGAATTGAGACTAAAGTGTGGAAGTGAAGACTTTGAGTGTTTGGATTGTTCTCTCTAATGTAGGAGGCAATTAGGAGTGAGAGAGTTGTGTAAATAAGGTTGGGGAACCTCTATTTATAAGCTCTAATGGAGTTATAACTGTTAGGATATAAGTGGTACAGGATTGAGTAAGAAACACAAAACAGAAAGGCTCAGGGTACTGTTTGGGTTAAGTTCGGTCGACCGAAACAGACTTAACGGTCGTCCAGAGAACGTCCGGAAATGAAGTCCGGGAATGTCCAGAAAAGTCCAAAAGCAAACAGTTGATTGAGTAAGAGACAGTCGAACGAAACTGGCTATACTTAAGTTCTCTTAAGTTAATGTTCGAACTGAATGGTTGGTTCGGTCGACCAAAAATTAACAGGCTCTATGGGCTTGTCAAAAAGTTTAGGTTCGGTCGACCGAAATGCTTGGGTTGGTCGACCGAAAATATCAGGCACTATGAGGTTTGTCAAAACGTTTATGTTCGGTCGACCGAAACTAGATCCACGGTCGACCAGTGGTCACTTGTATTTGGGGTTTTGGGAAAACCGACTGTTATAGAATAAGAAAATCTAACGGTCATTTGACACGTGTAGACGGTCGATCGAAATGGTCACGGTCGACTGGTTGGGTTGTTTAAATCACTATTGATTTTATGATCGATCGATCAAATGAAGGTGATCCGGTCGACCGATTGTGCACAGACAGTTCTGGTTTGTGGTTTAGTGATTTCCGGTCTAAGTTTGGGTGACTTATTGAAGTCCAAATGATCTGAGATTTTGTGTGTGACTTCTATAAGGAACCTAATGTGTGTTTGAGTAGTTATTTACTTTAGTGTGCTCAAGTACAGAAAGTTCATAAGACTAAAAAAAATACAAAATTACATGTCTTCAATAGCTTGATTACATGTCTTGACTTGAATTCCTTTCTTCATTGAGTCTTGATCACCTGTAGAAGTTAGCACAATACAATATATATGTCCTGCATAATGTGTGATACTCTACTTTGATTATCATTAAGATTAGGTTGATTAAAACATCAAAACATAGATTAAGTCCAAAAAACCAACATATATTAACGTTGTCAACTTATGCTCGGGATCGATGGATAATGTGTTCTAAAAAATTTACTTTTATATGACAATTATTATGAATTCGATGTGCAAATATTTTGTTCCTTGATTATGGTATTCGTCTTTTGGAAGTGTTAAGTAAGAGGCGCTTGGTCCTTAACCGTGAAGCTCTAAAAGATAATGGTTTAGATAAATCAAAAGTTATTCACAATCATGGTAATTAACATAGAACATTAATCACCGAGATAAGATTGTCGTGTTGGTCATCTATTGTTGTGTCTCTACAAATAATTGATGACACGAGTATATAAAAGATGAAAAAATTACTTTTATATATTGAATAGACCTAACAAGTAAAACATTATGGAATTGTGTTTCACGTCATTAATGTTTTACTGTGTCTTGGATCTTATGATATGATACTTATATCTTTTCACTCAAGAAGTGCTTAATTTGATTATTGTCAAAAACTATGAATGAGTATAGTGATAAATGCAATAGTTAGTTGAACATGACTCGTGCTGGAAAAGATAGCTAGTCAAACGATTATCGTTGCCCCTCTTTAATTGAGTGATGATATTAGTGGGCCTCTTGATAAAATAAAATTATAATGTGCACAATGTAACTTGAGTTAAGTTACATAGTTGTTATTAGCTTAAAGAGATCAAGAAATGAATATAATACAAAACTGATACATTTCTACTTTGTATATATTCTTAATATCATTAGGCAATGGACGAACACAAGTAATGCACTTACATCACTAAATGGATCGTGTTTAGTTCGAGTGGAACAAACACATCTGTGCTAATTGGGTAAATATAATGTGTAGCTAGATACCACTTATAGTTTGAGATATTAAGTATTTAATATCGTTGTCAATTTAGCTTAGATCCTCCTATAGGTCACACCACAAAACTGGGAAACAAGAATCTTGATTTTGAGTTTATATGATGTCGGGTTTCATGTGAAAAAGGGACACATGTGGTGAACGAATAAAATTAATATGTCTTGAGATTTGACATAATTAGAATCATAATAAATTCATATGAGGTGCGTATATTATGGGGTGTAATAATTTAATATTACATAAGATAATATATTACATATGATATGATTTTGCTAAAACCCCCAAAAGATCAAATTTTGTTGAAAATAAATCCAAAATTTGACAAAGGCAAAATCGGGATCAAACACAGTGAACCGTTTAGGGTTCGGTCGACTGGGGTGTCTTCGGAACGGTCAACCGAACGGGGAACAGGTAAACACAATTGGTTGACTGAAATTGTCTGGAGTGCCTGGACAATTGGGTTCGGTTAACCGAGCGTGAATGGTCAACCGAGAAAGAATATTTTCGGTAGACCGAAGGTGACACGGTCGTCCGATGAATGTTCGTGAGGAGAAATTTTGGTGTGTCAACGGTCGACCGAGCAAGCCGCGGATCGTCCGAATTTTTCCAGAGAATTTTTTCTCATGCAAATTCGGTCGACCGTTTAGCTCACGTTCCACCGAACACGTGTTATAACCGAATGGTTCGGTTAACCGAGAATTTTTCTTGGTTAACCGAACAATGCGATTTTTGTCTAATTTATTAAGAGAATAATTAGATCATGGGTTGGATTAATTCCAGATTAAATCAAACGTTTTTATGGGTGCTTATGTGGCAATTAGAGATTAATTTTAGGAGAGAATAAACAAGATATCATGACTAAAGAATAGTTCTTGATGATGATGTTTTGGGAGCCTATAAAAGGACTTTCATCCCACTTGTTTATGTTAATGCAAAAAAAATTCTCTCATTAATCTCTCCCTTAATCACCACGAAAATCCCTTAGTAATTTTAAGTTTTGGAGATAGAAAATCTCAGGAGCTTAAAGAGGGATTATTAGCTAGATTCTAAGCTTAATTAGAGATTAATTGACTAGCTCATTTCTCTCTAATCTTGTTTAGAGGCGAATCGGCGGACGATTCAACGGGCAACGCGACTCCGGATCTTTGAAAGGTTTTAGAGAACCTTTGTGTATGATTCTCTCTTTGTGATTTATTTTAATACATGTAGGATTGCATGATATTAGAATAAACACAATGTAATGTAAATAAAATTGTTGAAAGTATGAAATCGATCTTGTATGTTGTATTAAAAAATTTAAAATATATACATACATGGGGACACAAAATCCTACACGCGCAATGTTCATTTGATTTTGCTCGGATTATGACTCGACTCGGTTAGCAACGAGTCGAGCACGAGCAAAGAAATCCACTTGACGAGCTAAACGAGCGGAGTACGAGCAGACCTTGCTCGCTCGAGACCAGATTACTGTATCCATTTACAATATTACACTATTCAGGCCCAATTACTTTATCAATTTACCTATTTACCAAAACCCATATAAATATTAAAAAAAATCTCTTATCCCTCCCAAAGCAAACTCTAATCGCTCCTACTAACCCCCCAAAACCACTCTTAATCCTAACGCATCATCCACTTCTCCTCCTAACCCTCCATTGAAGAGCAAACCAGAAATCACTCCTAACCTTAACGTCTCCTCCTGACCCTCCATCGAAGAGCAAACCTCTCTAATCGAGCAGGTAATCGAGCCGAGCCGCTCATGAGCAATGGGAGAGCCAAGCACGAGTGGAAATTTCTGCTTGACTTCCCTGACGAGCGAGCGATGAGCTCATAAAAATTGTTGTCCAGTCGAGCTCGAGCATGCTCAGTTCACTGGAAAAGTGCTCGTTTACACCCCTAATGTATAATGAAATATATGAATTCTAGGGTCATTTAACGGTGAATATGTAAAATTTTCATTAAATATTAATATAACTTACAAAAAGTTAACAGAATGACGTGACAAAAAAACGTCACAGTAACAAATTTTAGTGTTTTTCTTTAATATTAGACCAAATAATTGTTTTTCAGTGGTACTTCTCTAATTTTGTAAGATGCTAATTAATGACATGCAAACAAATCACCCTACTATTCATCCACAAAAATAGGACACATTAGAAATAACTAAATGCAATAAGTGTCTTGTATGAATATATGTCACGATATCATTCTATTACCATTTCCCACGTTATTTCCATTCTAACCTTCATTTTCCTTTTCCAATGTGATTTTGTTATATACTAAACGTCCATTATGTTGGATAATATTTTACAAAAAAGAATTTAAGGTGACAGATACCATCTTTTTATACATTTATAGATGTGTTTTCTAATCTCATCTTGTTCAGAAATAGAGTGATTTTGTAGCGCCATATTATACACATTAATATTTAACTAATGTACACTCGCCTAACCTTTAAGGAAAAGTAGCATTTAACTAACTGAATTGCTATTCGTCGCCGTAAAACTACTTAAATTGCCCGTAAGATTACATTTTGTCTCTCTACCATTTCTACTAATATAACTCATCATTTCACTATTTTAACACAACTTTCTCTTCATATCACACTTTTATTCACCAAATAGAATGTCTCGGAGACCAGGGAAAGAGCCAGTGGACACCCCGAACTACTCACATCTGGTAAATTACCTTGTTTATTTCAATTAATTTAAAAAAAACATTTTTGGGTCGGGCGTCCGCGGGAACCGCTCGACCCAACGATCGGGCGGACGCCGGAACCGCCTCCCCCGGGCGTCCGCGGGAACCGCCCGACCCCAGGTGCCGACGCCTGCGGGAGACGCATCCCACGTAGGGTAGGCGTCTCCGGCAGACGCCCCATTTTGTTTTTTTTTAAATTTTTTTAATTTAATTTAAATTGTTATAAAATTAAAATAAATTGAATATTATGTTAATAATGAGTTAAATTAATTTAGTAAATCCTTTATTGATTATAAATTGTGATAATTAATAAATAAATCGCTAAATAAATTGATTATTATGTTAGTAATTAGTTGGGTACGATTTTAGTAAAGGATTATTGATTAATTGTGATAATTGCTAAATAAATCGATTATTAAGTTAATAATTAGTTTAATTATTTGAGTAAATTCATTAATAAATTTGTATTTTTAAAATTGAATTAATAGTCATCGGGTTACCGTGGAGGAAAAGGGAAATCAATTCCCTTACGCGCGGTACGTAGTATAGCAGACGAGTCAGGTCCTCGTCATCCACGTACACGTGGTATTTCTGCTTCAGTTAGGAGAGAGAGAGATCTGTTACGTCGTCGTTAGACACTTGGAGAGTCTTTCGACGACGAGGATGATTCAGATGAGGTGAGGAGTCATGACGACAGTGACGATGGGGGCCGATACGACTTGGGACCACAGGAGGAGGCGGTACATCAGTCTGGTCGAGGACGGGGGCGACACGGTGGTCCTTCAGCTGAGTGGGTCATTAGGAAGGATCGAGGTGGCCGGTTTGTGACCGGTGATTCGAGTTCGTGCACTGCAGACGCCCGAGCTCAGAAGAAGAAGAGGGTGAGGACGAGTCTTAGATCGTCACGGATATTATTCCCGGTGGTCCTGTAGATGGCAGCGTCATTCTGAGTTTCGGAGGCCACGTCGCCAGACGCATCTGGGATGGCGAGGAGCGGAAGGTTTTGAAGTGCCAAAATCGGCACAGAGCCTGTACGATATTGCAGGCATGGCGTTCAGTGATGACTGAGGATATGACGGCGACCGTGGTTGACAGTGGATTGGGTCACTTGCCGTACAACATGTTTTCCTGCATCGACATGCCGTTGATTTCGGCATTCGTGGAGCGGTGGCAGCCTGACACCAACACTTTTCACTTGCCGTTCGAAGAGATGACGATCATGTTGCATGACGTCTTTCAGATTCTGCACATACCCGTTGAGGGTCCCATGGTCAGTGCACAGGCGCCGACATCTGAGCTGAAGTTATATGTATCTGAGTTGCTGGGTGTCACACTTGAGGGCCTTGGGCGGGATAGCTCATTTTGGAGTGGCGGTGGTGTTAGTATCGACGCTGTGAACGAGTGTTGCTGACGGGGGCGACCACCACGGACTGAGGATACGCAGATGACTGCTTATCTGTTCTTACTGCTAGGTTGCGTATTATTTGTCGACAAGAGAGGTTCCAGACTGAGACCACGCGACTTATTGGAGGCAAGGGACCCATAGACTATTGGTCAGTACTCATGGGGGTCGGCGACGTTGACATATCTGTATCGCCAGCTGGGCATATCTAGTCGTGCTGATTGTGGTCAGATTACGGGTTGTCTTACACTGCTGCAGGCTTGGATATATGAGTATTTCCCTGCTTTCCGCCCACATCGTGAGCAAAAGATTGTTGAGCGTGGCCATCCTCGTTCGCGTATGTGGGCTGTTAAGGCAGAGGATAAGAGCGAGAGTCGACTTCTTTCTATTCGTAGACGGCTAGATCAGATGACTGCATCGCAGGTATATAATGTATATATCATTCACGTTTATTTAAATTTAACTTTATTATTATTAACGTATAAACGTTTAGGTGGAGTGATTACCGTATGGTCTCGAGCCTGCTGTAGTTGTGCCTAGGACTACATTTGCCGACGTTATTCGTTATAGGGATATCACAGAGCCTTATTTACCTGACCGCGTGTTACGTCAGTTAGGTTACATTCAGGTGATCCCGGTTGACATCCCGACGCCCGAGCATGCAGTACGGTCGGCGACTGCGACGATGTATGACGTTAGGCACAGCGTTTTGTCTGCGGAATCGGTTTGGAGGACATTTCCGAGAGTAGGACGACTACACCTGGGCGATCTGAGTCGTAGCCGCGACCCCTCCACTTGTGCTCCAGATTATTTGCAGTGGTTCGGTAGGTGCTCACATCCACTACTCGTACGCGGTATCATTCCGAGACCGGAGAGAGCACTGGATAGGACATGTGCCGATGCGGTAAGTTTATTTAATTTTATTTTTAATTGTAAAGTATATTTTGTTATTGTACGCTAATTTTTATTTTACATAAAGTGGATGAGTAGGGCGATACGGTGTACGCAGCCGTTCTTGCGAGAGAGACATCAAGCCGACTGAGGAGACGAGACTTGCATGTACAGATTGGGATCGCCTGATCGAGGATTGGAACACCCAATTGGGCATTTCAGACCATGATTCAGATGCTGAGCTGTAGTTGTCTTGCTTTTACTTTCGTTTTGTTGCACTGTTACTATATTTGTTGGTATTTGGTTATGTTTATTTGTGTACTCTTATTATTTATTTCTTACGAACATATCTTCTACGTATTTCTTGGACTATCGTATTTTTAATATTTATTCGTCACGAAAATATCTTCAACTTATTTCTTTAGATATCAAATAATATTTAAATTTAAAATACGGTAAAAGAACAACACGATATAAGTAGAAATACACGATATATTATACATTACAAAACATTACAAATTACAATCAAAATGTACCACGTAACCGGTTCCAATACTCCATCCTACTTTGGTACTGATCCTCTCATCCAACAACACTCTCATCTCGCATTTGATACCATAAGGTCGGTATAGGAGGTACTGGGAAATCATCAAGTAATTCCAAACGAATAAAATGTCTGTAACTCCCTAAATGAGCAATGACCAACTCTCTGACAGGCCTCGTCATGGCAGACGGACACTCCCAAGGTAGAACAGTAAGACACGGGAACAACGAACCATCCGTTCCCACTGCGAAATACATGACCGCACACTTGTAAAAATTAGCAATAGGAAACAAGTCGGACCAAACCTCCATATAATGATCCTCGCCACAAACTCCCCCACCCCAATCAATTCGTTGACGAGCTTCTCTCACATTGCCGAAATAGACACTCTCATATATAGGATGTGCACATATCTCATTAGAAATCGCACGACGAGCGTACGACCAGTTCTCCTGACCACCATGAAAGACATCGGCAACACATCGAAATCCACAGTTGCCATCAGCACGTACGTCATTCCACCTATCCAGAAATGGTAAAATGATTCCTGGTAGTCTATCATTATATGAGAAGTTGTCCACGTCAACCCGTCCGGACACTGTAAGATAAGTAAATAACAATTCATTAAAACAAAAAAATTATGAGATAATATATAATATATTCAACCCCATTTAGATTACTGATATATATTAAATTAAATAACATAACAACAAAGATATCAACATACCAGAAGATCATGTGCCCGTATTCACGGACGATCGAGACGAATTAGACCGACGACCCCTGCTCCCACTACTGCCAGACTGACGACGACCCCTGCTCCCACTACTGCCAGACCAACCACGCCCTCGCTCAGCATACTCGAAGGCACTCGGGTCCCGACGTGTCGACTTTCCCCTAGGTCGACCTCGTACCTTAGTATTTTCTTCGGGTTCTCCATAGTTCGACTGATCGGGGTGTAACTGTTCGTATAAAATACGAGAGGCACTACGAATTACTGCAGGGTCGCTCTCCGAGATCTCATCCACTAGCTTCCGAAAATGCTCGGCGTCTTGTGCTGACTGATCAACAAACTCTGACATCTGGACTCCTTCTCCGATAACAAGTGTTTTCCAGAATGGATGAATCTGCTCTAAATAAATTCCATCACCTGACGCCAAACACTCGTACATGGTACAAGCACAAGGAATCCCATGTGTTGTCAGGAAAGCACACCCACAACGATATTCAATTTCATCACTTAAGTCCTGCATTCTCTTCAACTCCTGAGTCATTAACGACAAGCAGTGATGCGAAACTCGACCATTTATATGCTGAAACAGAGGACCTATGTAATGTGCCAAATTTCGACGTCTCGAATCTTCAAGAAAGTTCCGAATATTAGTCAGCTGCATTTCAATAGACGAGTTCACGCGGTCGAAAAGAGTGTCGAGAGCGACAATCGATGTAGTGATCCAATCTTTCAGAGCCAAATGTGCACTTTCCATCCTGCAGTTCGTAGTGTTGCCGAAATGAAAAACTTCATTCGTCTAATTCAACACAATTTTTTCCTTATGCACCAACCACGTGTCTTCCACATACTTCGTCAGCACTGGCCAGGAACTGTAAGAATCTTTCAGATTACGGACTGCTCTATCATAATCCATCTGTGAATCAGAAAGCATGACTCTCCTCCACCTTCCACGCCTAAAACTCTCTGCAAGCTGCTTCTCCTTGCCGAATACGTGGTATCGTAGTTGTACACGTCTTTGTTGATATGCCAGGTGCATAGTAAATGAGCTGACTCAGGAAAAACCTCTGCCACTGGTCGCATCAGACTCATCCCCGGTCCGTAATTATTGCTGTCGGGCTAACAATATCCAATAACAGATCTCGCAACCTCTCAAACACCCACCGGTAACTAGACTCGGTCTCATCCTGTAAAATCGCATATCCGACGAGGAAATTCATGTTTGTTGGAGTAACCCCAACCATCTCAAACAAATGCATCTTGTACTTGTTCGTCTTATACGTCGAATCCATACAGATTACGAATGGGTATGTACGCAACAACTGAACTGAAGTCGGATGTACCAAAAATGCGTAAGTCAAGACATTAGTTTCTTCATCTGCCAGAATCCAATGCAAATACTTATGCTGCACTGTCTCCCTGAGAAACTGCTGCGTGGGATTCTTGTCTTCAGATTTCGTCCTCCTCATGTACTCTCTGAAGTTGTAAATGTGCCTTTGATTCAGATTATCGTCCGGAAATTTCTTCTTTACCGCCAACAAAATGTTACGGGGTCTTGCTTGTGCCTCTGTCATATCACGAACAATTTCCTTTGCCCCAGCACTAAGTCCGCTGACCTGTCGGTGACCCTCTGAATAAACTGCCAATGGGTGGTTGTGATGCCCATATATGCTACTAGAAACAATAACCCATCCATCGAGATCTCGTCGCTCCACCACTTTTACCAAAAACTGACAACCGCAACCTTTTCTTTTCGTATTCTTTCGCAGTGCAATACTCGTATCACGAGAACTCATCTCACGTCTGCAATCGCATCTGAGGTAACAATCCATCCGGTTATCTGCTTTTGGTTTGTATGATGATATAACCAAAAAAATCCGGCTCCTAGTGCAACTTGTTTCGCCCATTTACAAGCTTCCTCAATTGTTGTAAATATTTGTTTACTGTCAAAAAGCTCACTGTAATCTACTCCATCACCACCGAAATCTTGCAACGGAACCTGAAAAAATTGAATTTAACAGAAAATTAAAAAAAATTAAAAAAAAACAGGCGTCTGTCTAAGACGCCTCCACCTAGGTGGAGGCGTCTGACTAACACGCCTCCACATACGTGGAGGCGTGTTAGACAGACGCTTCCACCTTTGTGGAGGCGTCCATCGAAGCCGCCTCCACATAGGTGGAGGCGTCGGGCTAAACCGCCTCAACCTATGTGGAGGCGGCTTATCCAGACGCCTCCACCTTGGTTTTGGCGGCTTATCCAGATGCCCGAGTCGGGAAAAAAATTCCGCCCCCGTTACCTCGCCGGATTCAGGTGCTTCGCCAGACATTTTCGTGGTGTTGGTACTAGAAATGTGAGTAAAACTGATTCAAACACCTTGTTTAAAGACACGGGACGAAATCTGTATTAATTGATTTGTTAAGGGCTAAAATGTCTTTTTTGGGGCGATTTAAGTAGTTTTCCGGCAACGAATAGTAGTTCCCTTAACTAATCCAGTTTACCCTGCTACTGAACATAAATTACCTCTTAGACCAATAAATTTTACCCCAACTATTTAAACTAATTTTATGTAAAATGTCAAACATTCGAGAAAAGATGTAAACACGATTCGAGTTTAATAACAATCCATTTAATTTCTTCTATATAATCATATTTACCCTGACCCTGAATTCAACTTACCCCAGCTTTGTTGATAAGTTTATCCCCACGAACCATTGTTAAAACCTATTGTAAACCAATTTACCATGATCCTGATTTCAACTTACTCCGACCATCCATAAGTTTACCCTCACGAACCAATTTTTAAAATCCTATTGTCACCCAATTTACCCTGCTCCGGATTTCAACTTACCCCGACCATCCGTGCGTTTACCCCACACGAACCATTATTAAAATCCTACTACTTATTCCAAAATACTTTGCTAATGTTATATATGTACCCCATCTATCATTTAGGCTTATCCTGAATAACCATCATGTAATGCCTTGCACATAATGTTTATGGATGGAGTACGCATTGACCCGCAATTGACATTTTTTTAGCATCTTAGGATGTTGTGTGTCACAATTGGAGAAATCTAGGTGAACTTTGCACAAAAATGTGCCCTGAGTGATGACTGAATTTGCTAGGAAAAGGAAACATTAGACTTATGTGTTGTCGTTGGAGAGAAGTCGTTCCAACCTCACAAACGATAACAAGTTGGGATGTTGGCAAAAAAATTAATGAATATAGTTTATGCTTTCTTTCGAGAGGAGTCACTCCAACCTCACAAACGATAATTGCAAGTGAACTAATTTTATGTAAAACGTCAAGCGTGGGTAATAACAATCCATTCCATTTCGTCTTTTTAATCCAATTTACCCTCTTCAGGAAATCAACTTACCATGTACATGTATTAGTTTAACACCACGAACCATAATTCTTAATCCAATTTACTTTGCTTGTGATATAAACTTACCCCATCTATCATGTAGGAATACCCTAATATTTAATAATGTCTTCCGCGTCGACCAGCAAGTGTAAAAGTTTCTAACATGTTTGGATGTTGTGCCCCGTCTATTGAAAACCCTGCTATTGAAAAAACTTACAATGTCTGTCAATTAAATTTACCCCAACAAGACAACCTGCTATTGAAATCAACCAATTGGACATATGGGTGGGTAACTTTATCCGGAAATAGTAAACAATACAAAACATTTGGCGCAAATCAGTACATAAAATGTAACAAACATTTCCATTACAACAAATTAGATCTTTAAAGTAGAATCCTGAAAAAACATATTCATAAGTTAACAATGTTTAATAAGTTCCTATAACTAAACAAATGTTGTAATCACTTCACCAAGTTCAAGGAGACTGTCATTTCAGACCTCATGATTACCATTGTTATCTCCCCACGAATTTTGTGCACATGTTCTACATCTTCAACACTATCTGGTGGTAGTCCAGTTAGTAACCTGCGAATTCAATGAATAACAAACAAGCCACTATCATTAACATCATCCAGCTGCTGTGGGCAGTCTCGCATTCTAGAGGCCATTAACAATTGAGATATGATCTCTAGAAAATATAGGCCCTCGACGCAACCTCCAGAAGTTAGTCCCAATATGCAAGCCACATCCATTTTTTCAAACTGCAGCTTGTATTCTCCCATAGTGATTGCTTTCCGTCTAGTCGAGTAACATCCTATTAGGTCTCGCTCTAGTTCATCGTTAACGACAATGTTTTCCATCTCCAAAAAGTGCCCAAAAGGGGTTGAAGCAAAAAGCTCTTTGTGAGGAGCTCTCATATTTTTTGCTGCTTTCAGCCAATGAATGAGAGACAGATGACTGTGGGTGTACTCCTCCTCCATCACCACCTGTAAAATATTAAAACGGGAATTTATCTTAAGATAAATACTTTTAGAGCAAACTCAGATTTGGAAAATGGCAAAATATCAAAATGTGTTATCAAACATTTCCCACAACAACAAAAAACACTTCCCCAAGTATTTAATGAAAATTCCAACTTGTGGTTTTGAAAAATAACAAAGGTACATATGAAGATTCAACTGGAATGTGACAAAAGCTTGAGGTGGAGAAAACTAACAGGATGAAGATGAAGGTGAGAAGAAAATTTTAGCTTTTCTTGGGAAAGCACCCCTATTAACCAGTTAAAGCAAGACTTCATATTGCTATTAATAAGTGATATACCAACAAATCTCATCCCAACACTCCAATCCGTACAAAGTCTGAAAAGTTCTGCCATACCTCGAGAAAATCAAAACCAACTCAGAATTGAAATGTTAAAATCAAAATACACCCAGGAAACCATTGAGTGACGTGGTTGACACGTGAAATAGCACGTGGGAAAACGGGTAAATATGTGCGTATCGTCCTGGGGTCCAACCTTTAATATTGTCTTAGTTGTAAATTAACAATTAAAGAAACACCACTTCTTCACTAATCATCTAAAGTCAATGGATGATCTAAACAAAAAGAGAGGTTGTAACAACATGTCTGCCCGACGGACACCTTAATTTGCGTTTCAACGACTAAACAAAATGACGTCGAGGTCCACCACCATCTGAAACGAGTAGAAATTAAAAATTACAACTTGAAGAAGATGAGAGGCAAATGTAGAAAGCTGTAAGCTGCTGGGGTAAAAGGGTTTGGAAGAGATTAATCAAGAATGGATGCGGGTTTGGCTTCAGTTTTGGCGGCTGTTGTAACGGTCGTCGGTGGTATCATTGTGTTCGTCATCCAGCTCCGTTGCAGGGACGACGGAAACAACAACAATACCGCCGTCGTTACTTCACAAGAACAACAACAAGAAAGGTACATATATATATATATATGTATGTAGTGATTAGTGCAAGTTTTTTATTACTCTCGATCCTCTTGCGTTTCAATTTCAATTTATGTAAATTAAGCTAATTACATGCGGATCCATGCATATATATTCATGTTTGATTGATTCACGATAGAATTAATGTTGTACGTACTAGATTGTCGTCGTCATCGAGGCAGGATTTTGAGGCACCATCGGCACCGTATCCGGAGGCAATAACCGCATCGGAACATTTCGACTTTTATGTTTCGAATGATCCAATGATCTATGGTCCGGTGCTTCCCGTACCTATAATACGGGTGGATCCATATCGTGAATTACCTTTTCATTATCAACGTCTTCCCACCTGGGTAGGCTTCCCATCTTTTATTTTCCACTATTACGTTTCTCTCTCTCTGTATATATATAGTCTAAAACGTAAAATTGTGTTAATAGAACAGTTAGGAAAAACTCCATTGGAAAAAAATCATATTATATCTATCCAGTTGACTTGAGTTTCGAAATAGAAAACTATCTGAATAATTCGTAGGTAGTTTGATTTTACAAAACAATTAATTAGATAATTGATCCAATTTGATTACTCAATTAATAGTACCCCTAACTCTATATATATAGTTATAATATTTAGGGTAATTTATTGTAAGACAGAAGCCCCGCAATGAGTTAATTTGTGGAGGACTTTCATTAATGGTAAAATTTCACTAATCTCTATTCCAACTCAATTTGACCTCTCAAATTGTACCTCAACTTGCAAATTAATTATAACTCATTTGCAAGCAATATGTTTCTACCTCTACTAATGTTGTCCTGTGTCACAAATTCACTTGCTAGCTATTGCATAAATGTAGGCTTTTAGTTGCCAACTGATTCGATCCGTTTGGTGTTTGATTGGGACTTACATATTTTGATTTTGATGATATATAATACTAACATGAAGATGCATGTGCGAGTGAAGATGCTGACAACAAAGGAGTTGAAATTCTCACCGGAACATGGTCCCGGTTGTTGGGCCAACGTTCCTTGTTCTAAATCAAGGTATTTAATTATTTGTCTGGAACCTCTAGGTTTGAAATTATATATACCAGCCGATCCCATAAATTTGCATGTACGTAAATTATTGATGCATGTAGGACATCGGAATTGTTGCATAGTTGGACAAACGACGCCGTCCCTTATCCCAAATCAAGGTACATATTTGTCTGGCTAGAATTATATATTGATCTTTAGGTTTGAAATTATACCAGCAGATCGATCCTTATATGCACATGCATGCATGTAGGTTGTGTTTGTTCTCCGAGGTAGCGGTGCTACAAAATGTGTCGTGGTTTGAGATTAACGGGAGAATGAGGACCAAATTGCTGCGTAATTCGACGAACTACGCAGTCCTTCTTATCTTCAAACAAACAAACAACACTTACGGCTTTGAGGGGCAATCGTTGGTGGCTACCATCAAGGGTCCTGGAAATAGATTGCAGAAGAAGAGTTTGCAGTTGCAGGCTAGATTTGGGTTCAATCCGATGGTTGAAGTGCCTCGCCGGAGAGACGGTGAATGGCTGGAGATCACAATGGGAGGCTTCTCCACTAATACTTACGTGGAAAAGAGGGAAGATGAATATGTTGAAGTTAGTCTGTTAGCCTGCCATAATAGTAATAGTGGGATGGGTGGTTTGGTAGTTGCGGGGATTCAGTTTAAACCTTTCATGTTATAAGGAACACATATATGTCAGACAAATTAAATTCCAAATTCAGCATCAGCCAACGGTAATGGTTAAATAATATAATTCAGTCCACGTCTCTTTTAATAAAAAAAACGATGATATGATAATGTGGTTTTTGCTACATGACACATCAGTGTCAAAATTGACGATATGCACCCGGGTTTTCGGTATTGCCGCATATACACCTACAAGTCGATCATATTTGCGTATATGCACCTCTGCCGTTAGTGGACCCTACGTTGTCACCGTTACCGTCCAACAGTGTTAAATAAGCTGCAAATTAAACCTCGTAAAATTCAAATGTCTTTAATTGTAAAAACAAAAAATCTCGTGAAAAATCAAATTGTCTAACACTCTCCGCTCTTTAACTTTCACTCTCTCTTTCCCTCTCTCTTGAATCTCTCTCTCTCTCATTTCTCCCTTTCCACTCTTTCACTCTCACACACTCTCATCCCTCCTTCTCTATCTCTATCTCTCTTGAATCTATCTTTCTCTTTCTTGAATCTCTCTCTCTGGATAGAAGTCTGGACGAATTCTGGACGAAGTCTGGAAGAATTCTGTAATTTTGGATGAATTCTGGACCAATTCTGGAATTCTGGACGAAGTCTGGACGCATTATGTAATTCTGGACGAATTCTGGAGAATTCTGGAGGAAGTCTAGACGAATTCTGGAAGAATGTTGGACGAATTCTGGATATCTTGACGAATTCTGGAGGAAGTCTGGACGAATTCTGGAGGAATTCTGGACGAATTCTGGAGGAAGTCTAGACGAATTCTGTCAGAAGTCCAGACTTCTGTCCAGAATTCGTCCAGACTTCTGTCCAGATTGTCTAGAGAGAGAAAGATTCAAGAGAGAGAGAAAGATAGATTCAAGAGAGATAGGGAAGGAGGGATGAGAGTGAGTGAGAGTGAAAAAGTGGAGAGGGAGAAAGGAGAGAGAGAGAAAGAGAGAGTGAAAGTTAAAGAGCGGAGAGTGTTAAACAATTTGATTTTACATGGGGGTTTTGTTTTTACAATTAATGACATTTGGATTTTACGAGGTTTAATTTGCAACTTGTCTAACACCGTTGGACGGTAACAGTGACAGAGTGGTATTCAATAACGGCAGAGGTGCATATGCGCAAATATGATCGACTTATAGGTGTATATGCGGCAATACCGAAAACCCGGGTGCATATCGCCAATTTTGACACTTAAGAGATGTACTTTAGCAAAAAGCCATACAATAATATCACCCAAACAACCACAACCAAATGACCAACGACAGACACTAAAATATTGAATCTTGATGAGCTACTTATTGCAGTTTTGGATATTGGTGATCATCCAAAAGAAATTTACAAAGCTTTTGAATCTTTGTGGTCATCCAATAGGAGATCTATAGAGCCGTTTAGGCAGAAAAGTGGTTTAAGACAAGAGTAGACATAGACAAAATTATTTTGACAAAGGTTCTTGGAAAATTTGGAGATTCGTCATCTAAAGCAGATTTACTCTACCACTGAGACAAAAAATTTACCTTTTTTTCCCGGAAATTTGACTTTTATACTGGAATGAATAAATTTAGTGTCTGCCAAATAATGAACTGCTCAAATGATTTCCCGTCCTTATTAATTTTGGATCAAGAAACATGAAAGTTAAGAGACTGTTTTTTGTTTGTATTATTTCTTATGTTTAAAATTACATTTGAAATGAATATATAGAGCAAACAATTAGTACGTTGTTGAGGAAAGTTGTTGCTTTTGTCTGAGATAGCCGTTTGTAACATCTTGGTTTGGAAGGATGGAGCTCTGCCTTGTTTGCTTGGATTTGATCCGGAAGTGATGAGATTCTGATCCTAATCCAATTCGATATAATCCTTGTGACCGTTGTATTTTAACGGTCCATTACATGTAATTGAGTATACATCTAATATCTGGTCTCCAATCGTTTGAAATGGATTGATCGAATAGTATGAAAGACCTCTACAGATTCATCATTCGTCCAGAGTACGATATATATATATATATATATATATATATATATATATTGATTGTTTTGCATAATTGACATCATGTGGGATTGTGGGTTATCAAGAGACACACCATTTCTGCCCTACATTACATGCATGGATGTATTGGTTAGTGCGAAGAAAATATTACAATCCGGGATAACTTTCACGTAAAATGTTAAGATATATATATATCCTCTCGCGTCCATCTATTTCTGTTTCGTTTACATTTTCGAAGAAAGAAAAAAAACGACTTATGTACAAGTACGCATTACGTTTGGAAAACGAGAGAAAATACAACAAGGTTGCAAGCAAAAAGGACATTGTTTATACAGCGGCAGAGTATTGAGAACGAAATTTAAGCAGTAGTCCCCCTGAACTCGATCCCGGCCAGCGATAAACAATGTGATCACATGTTCATTTCCACGGAAAATACTTGTTAAGGTGTCGCGCAGAAATGAACAAAAGAGTGATGATATTTATTCTTGCCACCCTAATAAGATTATAGGACTACCAATATATGAGCTGATTGATGGGAAATTGGAAATTATTCATCTTACTTTGGTCACCCGGATTACCAATAAAAGTTTTTAAAAAACCTTGAATAGATGTCACAACGTGGCCAACCACACAATTGAGAAGAAAAAACGTTCATTAAAGAAAATCAAGAGGTCACGAACACTACTAATCCGACAAGCTTAATGAAAGATTGTGCACATGTAATTATCAGTTGTCTGCGTGTAATTATCACGGGCCATGTTCAAATATTTAGCTGAAAAATAATTATAAGACCATTGACTGGCGGTCTATTTATTTGAGTTTCATTGACTTTTTCTACTCTTAAAAAGAATACTAAATGTCACACTTACCCTTGTTTATTTTTCCTAATTACAAATCATATCATTTTTCTTCCCAACATCTATATTTCTTTCAACTCTCACACCTAACATATTTCTCCCCAAAATCAAACAATCTTAGTCCAATCATCTTACTTAATACACCAGAGTATTAAGATCGATTTCCATTATGTAAGCTTTATTTTGGTATCTTTTTTCGGTTTTAACACAAAATGGACAAAACGAGCCGAATGCCCTCGGTCAGTGTCGATCAAACGACCTGTGTCTCTTTCACCGAACGAGTTGATTCGTTTCCACCAAACAAGCTGAGTCGTTTTTCTAAACAATCTGGGTCGTTTTCACCAAACAAGCTAAGTCGTTTTCCCAAACAAACTAGGTCGTTTTCACCAAACAAACTGGATCGTTTTATTCATAACATCTACATCCAAAAATAGAATTTGATGATTCCATATCCGTTGGAAAGACAATTGAAAAGAGCACATATTTGTTATTCTTATGATTTGCCAAATTCTGATAATACGAGGGTGAAAAACGTGTATCAAGATAAATCATATTTGGAAAATGGACAATCAACAGATCTTGAATAATTTGTGGATACATCTCTCATCCAATATCCAAATAAGACTATTATAGACCTCTCTTATGATTTTCCAAATTCCGATGATACGATGCTGAAAAATTTGTGTGAAGACAGATCCGTATTTGGAAACTCGACAATCGACAGATCATCATTGATTTGTACATAACGCTCTCCTCCGATATCCAAAATAAGGTGATTCAAGATGTGTTACAAAGAAAATTTTGAGACGCAAAACTTTCATATTTATCATATTTCCAAATTCGTAACTTAATGGGCTCATAAATGGCGTGGACGACGCACTAGTCCTGCTCGAGACGCACTCGTCCAGCACGTGACACATCACTTGTTTTACTCATAACATCACATCCAAATATAGAATTTGATAAATCCAGATCCGTTGGAAAGATAATTGAAAGGAGAACTTATTACTATGTTTGACTTGCAAAATTTTGATGATACGAGGGTGAAAAATGTGTGTCAAGACACGTCGTATTTGAAAACTGGAAGCTCGATCGACTCAATAGATGTTCGATAGGAACGCAATTGTTGTGCTCGATAGACTCGATTCCTTTTTCATGTGAGCTTGATAAGGCACGACAACAGTTTGTTGAGTTTGTTTTAACTTAACGAGCTGGGTCGTTTGGTCGAAACGAGTTGGGTTGTTGAAAAACAAGACTATTCACCGCACGATTTTTGAGGAAACGAGCTGGATCATTTTTCCACAAAACAAAGCTGGGACGCAGCAGTCCCACACGTGACACTCCAATGAGCTGGGTCGTTTTCACCAAACAAGCTGGGTCATTCTAGCAAATGAGCTGTGTCGTTTTTCCACAAACCAAGCTGGAACGCTCCAACGAGCTAGGTCGTTTCCACCAAACGAGTCAGGTCATTTTCACCAAACGAGTCGGGTCGTTTTTCCACAAAACAAAGCTGGGACGCAGCAGTCCTGCGCGGAATGCACCAACGAGTTGAGTCGTTTTCACCAAACAAGTTGGGTCGTTTTAGCAAACGAGTTGAGTCGTTTTTCCACAAAACAAATTGGAACGTAGTAGTCCTGCACGGGACACATTAACGAGCTGGGTCATTTTCACCACACGAGTTAGGTTGTTTTCACCAAACGAGCATGGTCGTTTTCACCAAATGAGCTTAGCCATTCTAGCAAACGAGCTGAATCGTTTTTCCACAAAACAAAGTTGGGACGTACTCATCCCTCGCGTGACGCATCACTTGTTTTATTCATAACATCCACCTCCAAATATAGAATTTGATGATTCCAAATCGGTTGGAAAGATATTGTGAACTTCAACCGCCTCCTGATGAACCTTGAGCCGAGACCGGTAAGGCAAGCGCCCGAACATGTAACCCATTTTCCCAGCTCAAGAGAGGATGTGTGGATGGAGGTCGTGTTGGGAGAGTTCTTTAATGAGGATGGTACCGAAGGTTTCGTTGAGTTCGGGCTCAAAGAAATTGGAGGACACTGGAAGAGTGGCCTTATTGTTCAAGGAATTGAGGTTAGACCTAAGAAGTAGATGCTGCCTGCCTTAAAAGAGTTGAACTCCTTCACTATTCCTAACTTCTGATTGTTTTGGGTTTTTAATTTTTTTGACAATTAAGGTGGTCAAGTTGTTTGTCTGAAACTCTGGTATCCATGACTTTTGTAACTTGAGTTCTCACTTAATGATTTGAATTTGTCAACTCTGTGGGCCATTTGTTTCTGAATTACGACTCCATGTTGCCCTACAAATAACAATGTTAGGTTGCTGGTTACAAAGTGAATAATTCAAATTTTTTTGGTATATATTTTCTTGCTTTCCTTGCATGCCTCTCTTTAACCATGCTGCCTAGATCGATATCATAAAGCCCTAACGCTGAATGAATCTACCGTATAAGGGTGAGATTTCTGAGCTTCAAAACTAATACAACTTACAATTTTTCAGGAAACCATATGTTTTGATGATATAAAGTTTTGGTAAAGAGAACCACATTAACAACAAATAGCTTATCAAAACATCATGGAGCATTAGCAATCATCAGAATTGGATAATCCAACAAATGAACCACACAATCAAACAATCCATAAACTGTAATACATTCCACCAAAAGGCTCTACCTTCCAAAAGAAATACAATCCAACAAACAACAGATCATTAGAAGAACAAAAAGTCAGTTCTAAATAACTACAGTGGGCGGCAGTAATCATGAGATGGGTCGTTTTTAATACAATATAGAACGACAATAACAGACATGTACCTGCAGTATTATAGGCAGGCAGACAGTTCATGTAATTATCTCTCACACAAATATTCTTTTGAAAATTTCATTTGTGAGAAGAATTATTCTCACTGTCATCTTTTGAACATTTTAGAGTGTTCTTTGGTCCAAGTTTCGATTCAGTTGAATTTTGGTTTACCTCTGTCTAGTTTTCATTTGACCATTTCACGCAAGCAAAAATATATTACTTACCAAAGTTTAGTTTCCATCTTTTTTGTATTGTCATGTTCTGAAGTTATTCCACTCGAAGAAGAAAATATACTAACACACTCTCCATGATTCTAAGCATTGGACGGCTTGGACACTAACAATAACAAAATTACAACTTTTTTGTTGTTTAACCCATGTATCCATCCAATGCTTCACTTCATTTTTCGCCTTCCACTTTCGGCCTTCTATTTCGCAAAGTCTCACGCAATCTTCCACCATGAAGCCCTGGTTAAAGCATGTACAAATTGTTTCAAAGACGTGAAATTGTCAATGACCGTCAACCAAGGTTAAGAAACTAGAAAACATGTGCAACGGTTTTATTTAGTTGATGAAGTTCTGTTACAACCTATAAAAATACATACATTCACTGAAAGAGGGAGAATGATGCGGTACACAAACAAAACAACACCAAAGTGTTGATGAAAGAGATTTTCGTTTTCCAAGTTATATAAGAATATAAGATTGGAGTCATGCATTTAGCAGCTCTGAGATCTAAGATCGTAGCTAGAAGTAGAGAGATGGTTGGGTTTCCACAAGGGGTAGTGTATGTACTCGAAATATTCTTCCCACATCTATTTTCGAAGGATGACACCTTCATTTTCCAATTCCTAATCCTTTTTGGATTTGCAGCATATATTTTGCTTATTTCATTTTGTGTTATTAAAATTCTCATCCAAATATACCATTTCCACACTTACGTAGCCATTCTTGTTACACCGCTTTTTGTTGGGACCATAGTAGCTGTGTTTGCTTACTTGAATCGACGGAGAAAAGCCGATACCGACTCGCAAGAAACGGCACAATCGAGGTATGTTCGTATGTGATCTTGTGTATGTATGTATGTATATCTTAATTTATTCATATGTGATGTGATGACTTATTGCATTGATTCGAATTACATTAACACACAATTGCCGGATGAAGTTTCTACACCACCATCACCACAAATGAGCCTAAGGGCCACTATATATAGGTAGATAGTAGTTATGTTGGTTATGGTTAATCATATGAGAGAAATGTACCCGAATAGCCATTAACTTTACAAGGTAAAGTATTACATAATACATTGATCTAATTAGGGGATTAACTGTGGTTGCTTAGCTGCTGCTCAATTATGCCTCATTATCTATCAGATCTAGACGAGTTGTCTCAATAGAACTTGATCGACTTGTGAAATTAAGACCAAGTGAGGCTTCGATCGAGTCTCATCTTTTGTTGAGGATATATGTCTACACAATATCTACACAGTCTTTTGTTTGATATGATATATATTGAGTAGTATCTAGAACGCTAATCAACGGATCAACAAACACATCTATCTCGACTGCAACAAGGAAGGGTTAAATCTGTTTAAAAACAATAAATAGATTTCTAGACAATTACACGGTTTTCAAAGGGCATCGAGACTGCAATATGCTAATATTGTTTTTTTGTCGATACATGATATACGACTCTTATGCGTGTAGACTTGGATGATGGTGACTTCGGTTATAAGATAACTGTGTATGTGATCAATAAGAAAAAATAAATCTGTTACACCGATGTAATATTATAGGTGATCGTTATGATCAAAACAAATATCTTTAGGGCTTTGCAAGTTTTAAAATTTAAATCTTTCATAAATACATACCATAGAATTTAGGCTATCTATATAGTCAATGGTCAACTTCGTAATAAAAATGAAGATGAAAAAAATCTTTTTGGTTGAAAAGTCGTAGTTGGTTGAAAAGTCGTAATTGGTTGGACACGAGTCTGAAAATTTGACACGAAATATGATAACAAGATTTGAATACAACATAAAAAATTTGTATCCGAGTTTACTGATTTTGTATTGTATTATGGTTATACAAAAAAAATTGTATCATTTTTGTGTCTCACACGTCGTCGGGTACTCAAATGAACGGTTGTCTCCCTCTCCTCTCCTCTCCCACAGGCCATGCCGCCACAACCACCCCTCCCGTCTCCCTCTCCCTCTCCCACAGCCACAGGCTACAACTACTTCTCCCGTCCTCCGATCCTCTCTCGTCTCAACACTCAATCCCACAGGTCACGAGCACAACCACGTCCTCTCCGCCGCCATGACCACCGTTCTCTCCTCCGTCGCCACCACCACGACCACCTTTCTCTTCTCCGCCGCCACCGCCACGACCACCGTTCTCTCCTCCGCCACCACCACGACCACCGTTATCTCCTCTTCCGCCGCCACAACACTTCTTAAGGTAACACTTCTTCTTCTTAGATAGTTGTTTGCCCTATGCTCCTCTTTCTTCCCAGCAAGGTGTTAAACTTATCCTTATCCCGTCTTCTAATCTTATTTTATTCAAGTATTCAATTAAGTTGTAAAGAATTAAAGGGTCAATGGTTAGGAACATTATACTTTTATTTTTGGTTAGGAACAATTAAGTTGCAGTATCTTGAATATCTTTTATGATATCCTCAAATGTTCTATGTCAACATCAACGAACTCTTTTTGGACCATCATATTCCTGGAAAGTGTATGTATAATGTACTACAAGTTTGATGAGAAAAAATGATTTACAGATTAAATCTGACAAAAAAGTGAAACTGCATAATGGTGGTATTGGATTAATCTAGGATTAATAAGATATTTGCCCAAAGCACTGACACATGGTGCGTCCCTATTAGACTACACATTTAAGAGTTTAGGGTGGAGTCATCTATATAAGGAGGGGAGCCTCCCATTGGATGGAACAACAAGGGTGCAAACCCTAGCCTCCACCCACCCTAGCCGCCACCTTCTCTCTCTCCCATTTCGTCCCTCCACCTCCACCAAGCTCATTCCGTGGACTCTTGGGTTGTGGACTCGCGCTCATTCTCCAAGAGAGTAGGAGACCGACCGGTGAAAATGATTCCGTAAGGTGACCTCCATCTTCCTTCCGCTGCCACAGGTTCTCTCCAAGAAAGGTACTCCTGAACCTGTAGAATCGTTGTTTGCTAACATTGGTACCAGAGCCATCTTGGTTACCTTCGAATCCTCACCATGCTTGACGAATTTTTGTTTCATGATAATCTAATTTGAGATAAAAATTCGGTTGTCATGTTTTTTGGAGAAAGAAAGATAACAGAAAAATCAGCATTGCTTATTTACATGATGCGCATGTTATATATGTTGATTGTTCATGTTTTTTCTTTCAAATTCGTTTTTGATATTCTGGAAATGAAAACTCAGAGGGTTTTTTAATCTCTAAATGAAATAATATGATCGTTCATTTAGAGATATAAGTGGTGCATGTTTGCTGAGTTCTTTCTAACATGCTATTAGGGTTTAGACTAGACTCTACTTGTTGCGCATGTTTTGGTTCATTAGAGCATGCATCTAGGGTTAGATTTTGCTCCTCCATTCTTGCGCATGTATGCATGGTTTAAGATGGATTTTTCCTGATTTTATTTCGAGCCAATATGATATGTTGCTCTCCTATCATTGCACATACATAGATGTGACCAGAATTCTGTTTTTTCTGTGTTGTTACCTCTATTCTTTGCGCATGTATTAGATAAAATCAGAAGTTATTTTCCATGTTGATTCTTCTAAATCATGCACATGTATACATGAAATCAGATATCTATTTTTCCTGATTTTTCCTAATTAGGGTTAGATATTTTTTATTCTAATCTTTGAGCATGTATACATGAAATCTGTGTTCACCCTATCATGATGATCTTCTGTTTTTGCGCATGTTTTATATGATAATCAGTAGTTTAATTCTCTGATATTTTTTTCATGCTTGAATTAGATGATAATGTTTGTATGTCATTTGTATATCATCATGCATGTCGGATTGCATGGATGGATCAAATGTTGTTATCTCTGATTCGTGTACATGCATGACTAGATCTCATGTTTGCTGGAATTTCGTGTATATGCTTGTTTATTTAGCATTTTTCAATATGAGCATGTATCTAGAGTAGATGTTTATTGCCATATGCATATGCATGATAATTGTGTTGCCTTGTTGCTCCAAAGAATTTCGGATATGGCTGTTTTTGGAGCATTAACATGCATGTGATTGATTGGTTTCCTTACTGAAAAATGCGCATATATGCTTGTTGTTCTCTTGAAAATTTCGAATTTTTTCTTTCCAATACAAGTAGCATAATTATTGTTGATTGCATGCTTATATTGATTAAGGAAAGATTGCCAAATTCTGAAATTTTTTAGAGCATATTATGGGCTGGAGTTTTGTTGCCTTAAAAATATTTTTTGAATGCTTTCCTTTGATGCACATATATGTGTTGATCTCATTTAAGGAATTTCGGATTTTTTGGAATGATAGCATGCATTTCATTTGAAATATTTCCTTTATGATTAAATCCACATACATGTGTTGATCTCATTGAGAATTTTTTCCGGATTTTTCTTTCCTAATGCGAGTAGGATAATTTTTACGCTCTCATGATTATGTTGATTGGGGAAAGAAAAGAAAATTTCTATTTTGAGATACTATTATGGAGATTGATTGGTATTTCCATATACGTTTTTCTTATGCTCCATATATGCGTTGTTTCCTTATATATTACTTCCTTCTTATTTGGAAGTGGTGTACACTTTATTCATGTGTGTGATTGTGCTAACATATGGAAAGATTGCCCTTGTATGGTATGAATGGTGTGAATGGATGTTGATTTATTTTTGCTGCCTTATTGAGAGTTGAGCGTAATTTCATTCATTTATGTCCATTTGCAATAGATATCGCAATGGGCTGTAATATTTATGGACTGTGGACTGTTTATTGCCCTAGGGAGACGAGGGGTTCTTTTATTTTTATTATTGCGATATTATTGCTATAAGGCTTATGCAGGTTCCCATCTACAGTGCTAAATCCCTATGGGGGATCCTTAGCTCGATATGGAAGTAATGTAGCAATTAATTTCTGTGTGATATTGATTGGAATGTTCTGAAAGGAACGTTTTTTTGGAACTTGCATGCCTAGTGGGAGTTGCAAGGTAGAAGTGTTTTGTGTAAACCACCTTGCAACCGGCGGATAATTATTTATTTGCTGCTGATTTGCCATGATTTATACGTTTTTTTGGGTTATTAAATCATATGGAGCGCAATATATGAATTGGTAAAATAGCTTTATTAACTATTGCATGAGGATTTGATCGAACGCTTTATGTTTTCCTTTGGTCTGAATGCTATAGTTATTAAGTTAGTTTATTTTTTTTATGACTATTGCGGCTCGTTGTATTTTATGCTAGAACTCATGTATCGCTATGTGGTTTTTTGTCCTAGATTTTTATGGTTGCTTCTAAAAGCATTGTCGCTGATCTGACTTGAGGAGATAAACTCAATGAAAGAAATTACGATCTGTGGCATCGTAAAATTGAGTATCTCTTAGAGGATCAGGACATGTTAGAAAATATAACCCCAACTATGTCTCCCCCCGAGGAGGGTAACACTGCGCAGCATCGCAGAAATATGGATGTCTATAATGCATGGAAAAAGAAAGACCGTATTGCTCGCATTACAATTTTGAGTTCGATGCGAGATGATCTGTTACTGCGGTTCGAAAAATTGCGAACTGCAAAGGCCTTATGGGAAGCTGTGAAGTTTCAGTACGGAGTGACCTCCATCACAAGGACCCGCCAGCTTGGGCTCATGTTTGATGGGTATAAAATGCGCCAAGGTCACACGATGAGGCAACATATTACCGCAATGTCAAACATGATAAGCGAGTTGAGCGCTACCGGTCGTGCTAAGACTGATGAGGAGCAAGTGTCTGCTCTCAGCAGATCATTGCCTTCGAAGAGTTGGGAGCATATGAAGGTCCATCTGACTCATGCTGATGACATCAGGACATTTGACCAGGCCGCAAAACACCTAGAGCTGGAGGAGGGCCGTATGCTTGCGGAAGCCCCTCTAACTGAAGTGTTTGCTGCTGACGCTGGCACTCCTCGGATGAGTGCAGGTTTTAAGCGCAAAAGAGATATAGCTCAGGGTTTTAAAGGCAAGAAGGGTGCAAATAAAAACAAAACAGAAAATAAAGCTGGAAAGAAACGACCTCGAGGATCTAGAGGTGGGAAAGATAAGTCTAATGTGACTTGTTTTAACTGCCGAAAGACTGGACATTTTGCTCGTGAGTGCACTGAGCAAAAGGTAATTACGGTGTGTAATCCCTTGAATTGTAACATGACTAGTTCTGTGATGCTCACTGATCACTCTCCTGTGTGGATTGTGGATTCAGGTGCCACGGACTACGTAACAAAGGATCGTTCTGCCTTCGTGGAATATCGTCGTGTTCAAAGTGGGAGGCGAATAAACATGGTGAACAACACTAGCATTGAAGTTCTTGGAGTTGGCACATGCAAAGTGGCTTTCCGAAGTGGCCGGATCCTATTACCTCACGACGTGTTGTATGCACCAGCTATACGGCGAAATATTATTTCTGTTGTTGTTTTGATGAGACATGGTTTTAAAGTTGTTTTTGAGAACAATGATATGGGTTTATACCTTGCTAACATTTATTATGGACGTGCCTTTCTTTCAGACGGTTTTATTGTGTTGGACGCAATTTATGATTTCAATCATAACACTAGTGCCTTTATGAGTCAAAGTTCCATGAATAATGATTCAGTTATGTGGCATGCTAGACTAGGTCACATTGGTGTTGACCGGATGAACAAGTTGGCAAATGAGGGGGTATTAGGAGAATGCTCCAAATTGGAATTGTCGACCTGTGAATCTTGTCTAGCTGGAAAGGCAACTAGAAAACCGTTCGGAAAAGCCATTAGGGCTACTTCTCCTTTAGAACTAATTCACTCGGATATTTTTGTACATTTGAATGTGCGTACTAGACATGGACAAAGTTACTTCATCACATTTATTGATGACTACACTAGATATAGTCATATTTATCTTATTTCTCACAAGTCAGAAGCTCTAGAATGCTTTAAGAAATTCATGAGCTTGGTAGAGAATCAATTGGATAATAAGATAAAAACTCTCAGAACGGACAGAGGTGGGGAGTATCTCTCCATAATGTTCAAGGAGTTATGTGTTGAAAAGGGGATATCTAGACAACTCACTATGCCTTATACTCCTCAGCAAAATGGTGTTGCCGAGAGAATGAATAGAGCGTTGCTGGACATGGTTAGATCCATGATGGCGCATGCGAGCTTGCCAATTTCGTTTTGGGGAGATGCTCTAATGACTGCTGCCTATATCCTCAATAGATTTCCAACAAAATCGGTTCCCTCAACTCCATATGAGTTATGGACAGGACGGAAGCCTGATTTTAGTCTGCTGCATCTTTGGGGATGCACGACATACATTCATTCTACTAGTCACCGATATGGAAAACTAGGACCTATAGGGAAAAAGTGTATCTTTGTAAAATACAGTAATCTCTCCAAAGTTTATATTTTTATCGGGTTAGACGAGAATGAAAGAAGGACGGAACTGTAGTCTAGGGATGCCACATTCTTGGAAAATGTTTTTCCAACTCTTGCTGGAGCTATCAAAGAGTCAGTGGACTTCTTTGAACAACAAGATGAGGACATTGCCACTCCACGGGATCAGGATCTGGAAGTTGAACATGAGGTTCCACCAGTCAATCCTAATGGGAGCAGCAATGTTGAGGATCCGATAGCTCTCACGGAGGATGAGCCATCAGATACCCATCTGCGTCGAAGTAAACGCGGGCTCATTCCTCGTAGGCGGTTTCGCTTAGAGGAAGAGGCCCTCATGATAGCTCAAGAAGAAATTGATTATGAATCATCTGGGATGACAGTAATCGATGAGCAAGAACCGGAGACCTTGAAAGAGGCTTTGGAAGGTCCAAATGCGAAAGAGTGGATTGAAGCTATAAAGGAAGAGTTGGAGTCCATGAAATTTAATCGAGTCTGGGACTTAGTCGACTTACCGCCGAACCGAAAGGCCATTGGGGCCAAGTGGATCCTCAAGATTAAGAGGAAGGCGGATGGATCTATTGATAGATTCAAGGCTAGACTGGTAGCTAAAGGCTACACCCAAAGAGAAGGCGTGGATTTTGAGGAAACATTTTCACCCGTGGTTAGGTTTGCCTCCATCCACATTCTACTAGCTATTGTAGCTCAGATGGACTTAGAGCTTTACCAAATGGATGTAAATACTGCTTTTCTCAATGGAGAACTTGAGGAGGAGATCTATATGGATCAACCTCAAGGTTTTGAAGTCAAAGGACAAGAGCGCAAAGTGTGCAAGCTCAATAAGTCATTGTATGGCTTAAAACAAGCGTCCAGACAGTGGAACATTCGCTTCCATCAAGCTATATCAGAGAATGCATTCTCTATGCTTGAGGAATATCACTGTGTGTACGTTACGATATCCAATGGTAAATTTGTCATTCTGACCTTGTATGTTGATGACATACTCATGACTGACAATAGCAAAAAGTTGCTGAAATCCACTAAAGAGTGGTTGTCCTCCACGTTTGATATGAATGACATGGGTGAAGCTAGCTACGTCCTTGGTGTCAAGATAGTTAGAAATAGGTCCAAGAGACTTCTGGGATTGTCTCAAGAGACTTATATTAACAACATCTTGAAGAAATACCATATGGACAGATGCAAACCAATCGTCACTCCTGTTGAGAAGGGTTTGCACTTGAGCCTTGATAAGCATCCTGAGACTCCTGAAGAGAAGGCCAAAATGAGCAAGGTTCCATACTCCAATGTTGTGGGAAGCCTTATGTACGCTATGATGTGTACTAGGCCAGACATTTGTTATGTTGTGGGCATGGTGAGTCGATGCCAGTCTAGCCCAAGCATGGAGCACTGGAAGGCAGTCAAGAGAATCATGAGATACCTCAGAGGAACGAGTAACTACATGCTGTGTTACCAAGCATCAGATCTCCGCCTGATTGGCTATAGTGATGCCGATTGGGCTGGAGACATTGATGAAAGGAAGTCTACCTCTGGTTATGCTTTCTTGCTGGCTAATGGGGCCATCTCATGGTTCAGAAAGAAGCAAACCTGTATAGCCCTGTCGACTATGGAAGCAGAGTATGTTTCATGCTCTGCAGCAGTACATGAGGCAGTTTGGTTGAGGAGGTTCTTACAACATACTGGGCTAGTAGAGACATCGGATGAGCCTATTGTTGTCTATTGTGACAGCATGGCTGCCCTTTGTTATGTGAAAGACCCCAAATATCATGGAAAGACCAAACATATATAGGTTAGGTATCATTTTGTGAAGGACATCATAGCGAGAAAGGAAGTTGTGTTAAGACATGTGTCTACTAGTCTTATGGTAGCTGACCCTCTTACCAAGGCTATAGCTAAGGACTCGTTTGTGTCTCATGTGAAGTCCTTAGGCTTACGCAGACTTTGATGCATTGACATGTCTAACTTCCTTTTATGAGTGATTGTGTTTTCCTTTCGACTATATCTGTTTGGTTGATGTAGTTGTTCTAGCATAAAATATTACTCTGTCAATAGGCTGAAGAATGCTCACTCACACGAGCATTCGCCTCTGGCACTTTTGATAGCGAGCAGAGCTGAGACTGATCATGAGGAGATCTTGTATGATAGATCCAGAGTAGTTCATGATAGGACAGTCGCCTTGATTAGGAATCAAGATGAGATCCTCTATGTTGGTGAGGATTGACATGAATGTTCCCATGATTCATGTGACCTATAGAAGCCAAGTGCGAGCATCACATGTGGCGCCAGGTGGCACCTGTATGGTGCTAAGGCGACAATGATGAAGCTCGGGTCAGGCGCAGTGGGGGTGCGACTGGACTAAGACTTGTATGGTGTTGAGAGACAGACATACTGTTGTGTACAGTATGATCCACCATAACATGTTTGTCTACAACATGTGCTGAGCGACCATTTGGAAGTGAAAGGATGGATCCCTGCTCCTTCACTGTGTGAGTCCAAGACTTGATTGTCATTAATTGCCCTCAGTTGCCTTCGACGGCACCATGAAGCAAAGAGTTGATGTGACTACTTTGGGATATTATCTATGACCATCAAAGATTCGGTCTAAAGAGGCATCTTCGGGAAAGGAGTCAACTCTGAGTGTAATGGTGGTCTGGGGCGAAGGGAAAGGTTTGACTCGACTGCACTAAAAGTATTTGGTGGGCCCAACTGTATTGGATACAATAGCAAGTACCTTAAGGACAAGAAGGTATTCTCTCCAAGGGATCGAGATACCGTTCATGTTAAGTGAGTTTCTGAGTAAACCTGGGGAACTGTGATGTGCATTTTGACTGCTTATTTGTTGTTTTATGAGGATGTTGTCATTCTGGCATTCTAGTAAGCTTTCTAGTTTGAGACTCCTAAATTGCAGGTACATCACCGGTCGCACGACCCATTTGTCCGTATGATCGGAAGAGTACATGTGTCGGGGACACAGATAGTCGTGTATCGAGGATACATGATCAGAGACTTGCGTATTGTGGATGTGTACTTGGAGAGAGGAGTAGTTGCATGTATTAGGGATATATACATATGTGTCGGGGACATATAAAGAGGTGACATATTGCCATTGTGTGATTGTATGTATCAGGGATATATGCATATGTGTCGGGGACACAAAAGCAGATAACATGTTGTTATCGTGCTGTTGTGCAAGTGGGAGATATTGAATTAATCTAGGATTAATAAGATATTTGCCCAAAACACTGACACATGGCGCGTCCCTATTAGACTACACATTTAAGGGTTTAGGGTGGAGCCATCTATATAAGGAGGGGGAACCTCCCATTGGATGGAACAACAAGGGTGCAAACCCTAGCCTCCACCCACCTTAGCCTCCACCTTCTCTCTCTCCCATTTCGTCCCTCCACCTCCACCAAGCTCATTCCGTGGACTCTTGGGTTGTGGACTCGCGCTCCTTCTCCAAGAGAGTAGGACACCGACCGATGAAAAGGATTCCGTAAGGTGACCTCCGATCTTCCTTCCGCTGCCACAGGTTCTCTCCAAGAAAGGTCTCCTGAACCTGTAGAATCGTTGTTTGCTAACAGGTGGTCTTGCTTTAAGAACTTCAGATAACATAAACAAGCATCCACAGGCAAATTGAGGTGGCTGCTGAAGTGAGTAGGATTTTATGAAAAAACAGAAAATGTGTTTTGTTAGAGTACTTTTGTGGATTGCACTTATATAAGCAGTTGTGTTTTCATTCCATTGTTTTATCGTGAATGCTAATTGCTAATTGGAAGAAATTTCACAAAATCAGGTTTCGATATATTGCTGTATGTACTTCCAACCTTTATCAGGATGTCAATTCAAGTTTTTTCTTATCTTCTCTTTGTTTCTTTCTGCTGAACTAACAAAAAGATTTTCCTATTCTAGGTTCATAAACTATTAAAAGGACGGAAGCCTGTAAATTCATTAATCTCCATCTGGTGATACCAAAATGATCTCCTTACCTATTAAAGACTACAAGAAGGATAACAGATTGATCAAGGGAATACAAAGTAATTATGGTCTCGCCACTGATCAAAAAAAGAAAGGTCATGCCTTCTAAAAAAAAACCTTTTGATTTCAGGACAGAAGGCATTATTCAGTACATCTTTTTTCTTGATGTGGTGTTTTTAAGAAATATACACATATGTCTTGCGAACTTGCGATTGGAATAGTGTAATGTTCCTGCTATTCGATAGACTGATCTATTCTACTTTTATACTGTAATATTGTTTTTCTTAAGTTACAAACTAAACTTGTACGGGGCTACTTGTTGTCTTGTTGGAGGATGATGATTGTGAAAGGAATGTGTTCTAAAAGTTTTACTTTTATATGTCAATTATTATGAATTGAATGTGCAAACATTTTGTTCATTGATTATGGTATTCGTGTTTTGGAAGTGTTAAGGAAGAGACGCTTGGTCATTAACCGTAGAGCTCCAAAAGTAATGGTTTACATAAATCAAAAGTTATTCACAATCATGGTAATTAACATGGAACATTAATCACCGAGATAAGATTGTCGTGTTGGTCATCGATTGTTGTAGCTCTACAAATAATTGACGACACGAGTATATAAAAGAGGAAAAGATTACTTTTATATATTGAATAGACCTAATAAGTAAAACATTATGGAATTGTGTTTCGTGTCATTAATGTTTTTACTGTGTCTTGGTTCCTAAGATATGAGACTTATATCTTTTCACTCAAGAAGTGCTTAATTTGATTATCGTCAAAAGCTATCAATGAGTGTAGTGATAAAGACAATAGTTGGTTGAACATGACTTGTGCTGGAAAAGATAGCTAGTCAAACGATTATCATTGCCCCTCTTAATTGAGTGATGATATTAGTTGGCCCATTGATAAAGCAAAATTATAATGTGCACATTGTAACTTGAGTTAAGTTACATAGTTATATTTAGCTTAGAGAGATCAAGAAATGAATATAATACAAAGATGACACATTTCTACTTTGTATATATTCTTAATATCATGAGGCAAAGGACGGACACAAGTGGTGCACTTACATCACTAAATGGATCGTGTTTTGGTTCGGGTGGAACAAAGACATCTATGCTAATTGGGTAACTATAATGTGTAGCTAGATACCGCTTATAGTTTGACATATTAAGTGTTTAATATCGCTGCCAATTTGGCTTAGATCCTCCTATAGGTTACACCACAAAACTGGGAAACAAGAGGTTTGGTTTTAAGTTCATATGATATGTCGGGTTTCATGTGAAAATATGACACACGTGGTGAATGAATAAAATCAATATGTCATGAGAATTGACATAATTAGAATCATAATAAATTCATATGAGGTGTATATATTATGGGGTGTAATAATTTAATATTACATAGGATAATATATTACATAGGATAATATATTACATAATATGTCAATTTGCTAAAAACCCCAAAAGATCAAATTTTGTTGGAAATAAATCCAAAATTTGACAAAGGCAAAATCGGGGTCAAACACGGTGAACCGTTCATGGTTCGGTCGACTGGGTATCTTCGGATCGGTTAACCGAATAGGGAACGGGTAAGCGCAATTGGTTGACCGAAATTTTCTGGAGTGCCTGGACAATCGGGTTCGGTTAACCGAGTGTGCACGATCAACCGAGAAGTAGTATTTTCGGTAGACCGAAGGTGACACGATCATCTGATGACTATGTCCCATGAGCGATTCTGGTGGGTCAACGGTCGACCGAGTAAAAGACGTGGTTCGTCCGAATTCTTCCCGGGAATTTTTCTCATACGGATTCGGTCGAACGTCTAGCTCACGGTGCACTGAACACGTGTTATAACCGAACGGTTCGGTTGACCGAATAATTCTCGGTCCACCGAACAAGAACGATTCTGCCTGAATTATTAAGAGATTAATTAAATCATTGGTGAATTAATTCCGGATTTAATTAAAATATTTTTTGTGGGTGCTTATGTGGAAATTAGAGATTAATTTTAGGAGAGAATAAACAAGGGATCATGGCTAAAGAATAGCTCTTGATAAGGATGTTTTGGGAGACTATAAAAGGACCAATACTCCTACTTGTTTAATATTAATGCAAAAATTCTTTCTCTCGTTAATCTCTCCTCTAATCACCACGAAAATCTCTTAGTAAATTTAAGTTTTAGATATAAGAATCTCAGGAGCTTAAAGTGGGGATATTAGCTAGATTCTAAACCTTGTTAGAGATTGATTGGCTAGCTCATTTCTATATAATCTTGTTTAGAGTTTGGTGAACACTCGGAGGCTAATCCGTGGACGATTTAATGGGCAACGCGACTCCGGATCTTCAAAAAGGTTTTAGAGAACCTTTAGGTATGATTCTACCTTTGTGGTTTTTTTAATAAATGTAGGGTTGCATGTTATTAGAATAAACACAAAGAAATGTACATAAAAATTGTTGAAAATATGAAAATCAATCTTGTATGTTGTATTAAAATTTTAAAAGATATACATACATAGGGACACGAAATCCTACAGATTGGATCATTGGATGCCTACATATTATGATTTTGAAGCTCAAATGATGGTAAATTTTACAAGTGCATGTGTGTGTTTTTTTAGATTTGATGAATGTCTTTTCCATGTTCAGGTGGGCGATCGCCTAGGCGAATAGGTGACCACCCATGTTGGTGGTCGCCTAGGCGACCACCCGCACACCCACACACCTTGTGTGCGGCGGGCGCCTAATCACCTAGGCGACCATCTGTTGCAGCCCCTCTTCTTCTTCTTTCCATTCCTGCCGACAAAGGTTTTGGTGCAGCCTTCTTCCGTCCTTTCTCCTCATGTCGTCTGGATTAAGGTTTGGGGGAGAGATTAGAGAAGGTGAGGGCTGGATTAAGGTTTGGGGGAGAAATTAGAGAGAGTAGATGTCATTTTTGTTTTGGGATTAGGGTTAGGGTTTGAGGAGATGAGTTATATATAGGGGTTGTGTTTGGTTAGATGAAATCTTGACCCTCTGTTTTTTTTTTCTTTTTTTTAACACCCCTTCATCTCTTCTAATTCTATTTAAGTGCTTTTTAAAGCCCAAACATATAAGATTTTTCTAAATTTTTTGTTGTATTTTCCTGTATTTTTTCTAATTTTCACCTATTTTTTAATTAAAAAAAAGTAAAAAACAAATCGCCTACAACTGGCTATCACCCAATCGACTGGGATCGCCTAGGCGATCCCTGAACATTGTGTCTTTTAATTTTTAGGTGTTCAAACTTTGAAATGAAGCATATGCATATTTCAGCGAAATCGTGTATTGGTTCCGTGTACAGGTTTTGTGTAACTTCGTGTTAATTCGTGTACAATCGTGTATTTGTTTTGTGTACGTTTCGTGTAACTTCGTGTTAATTCAAGTATAATTGTATATTGGGTCGTTGGTACGCGATATGTACACGAAAAAATTTCATGTACAAACCATGTCGTTTCATGTAGACTGGTTGACATCATTTCATGCTCATATTTGCATCTTATATCCATTATCTTTCACCTAAACAAATCTATGTTACGAGTTTTATGTTTGAATGTCAGGAATAAATAGGTTTGAAGAGATGAAGCATAAAAGGACTCAAAAGATGAGAAAAATGACTGAATTTTTAGATCTGGGGACTAAGATGCAAGGGAGAAGGACCTGAATGTAAGTCCAAAGGACCAAAGTGAAAAACAGAAAACTCCACACCATAATGGGGAGTATTTTGGCAATTCTATTCGGGTCGGAGCTCCAACAAGTCAAGAAACCGCATCCAAGACAAACAATACCAGCAAGAAAAGCCCACAACAAAATCCAACCCGATCCAAAGTTTATGGACCGCTAATTGGCGGTCCAGATCACTATGGATCCGCTCAGATTTCTCCAGCACATGTATTAGAGGATGTTTAGGCTATTTTTGGTATTTGTTTAATCCCACATCGGGGGATTGCCTGGAGTGCATTTTTCTATGGCTATAAATAGAACTCTTCACCTTCTAATGTAATCACTCCATATTTTGAGTGATTATTCTTCCTACTAAAAGTGAGGCCTTGAAGCACACACTAAAGTAGGAGGATGCTACTTAAAATGTGAGTCATTTGTAATAAAAGTTTCTTTATTATGTTGTTTGTTTCATATTTCTTGTTTTACTTTGTTTAATTTTTTTTTCATTAGTTTTAGTAGCTTAGTTAATATGCTTTCCTTGCTTAGTTTAATAATTAGTGTAATGTGTAGTGAGTAGTTTCATCCCCTTTGGGGGGTGGAGTAGATGTTCATACATGCATTAGAGAATGGAATGAATGCTTTATTTCCAATGTGTTGATAAAACATGAATGTATGCTTGCTTGTTTAGAATAGAATTTATAACTTGATAAGTTTTGCCAAAATGATTAGACACCTTTCATGCTTGTTTAGGTTCTGAAATAAACAACTTGTATATGTAAATGTTAATCAACTAGGTTGGTGAATAGATTGATAGGTTTTGCCATAACATTTAGACACTTCATATGCATGATAACACCACATTCATTTGTGCTTAAAGAATGTGTTCAACACCCACCTCTTTGCATGTGTGCACTCACTCCACCCCTTAGGGGTTTTCCCATCCTGAATTCCAGCATTTCGTTCTTAGCTTAGTTGGTATTTCATCGTTTGTTTCTTTCTTTCGCATTTCGTGCTTCTTAGTGTAGTGCAGCGTAGAGTAGCATAATCAATCATCTTCTCCATTTTTTCGCCACTTGATTTCGTGCAAACGAGAGACTGCTCACCTCTCTGAGAACGACCCGTATTTGCCACCGCTTCAACGCGGCCGTGCACTTGCGGTTTAAATTAAAACGTTCAACATAGACACGAAAATCGTGTCGTTTTCTTGTCCCCAAAGGAAGACACAAATTCTACCCGTGTCGTGTTCGTGTCCACCAAAACAATATAATACACATGAAATTACACGACACGAAAGTACAAGAAACGACATAATTGTCATGCCTAGTTATTTTTATTTAGTTGTGAACTTGGTAAAATTCAACTTCTCTGTTTCTTTTTCTCTCTACAATCACAACCTTTATTTTCTTACTCTCTTCTTGAACAAAACATTTATTTTTGGTAAAACATTAAGTTGTTTGAATACCCTTCCATATTTCATAATATCTTAAAACCTTCAATCTGAAAAGTTTTCGATTGGAACCTCGCGTTTCGGAAAATATATAGAATTTGACACTCTTCTTTTGTTTCATATGTTGTTCAAATGGTGATTATAAGTTTTGAGAGCCATTTTTTTGAACTTGTGTTCATTTTAAGTCAAACTTACGATTGAGTCGGTGAAAAAAGGTATAGTAAAAAAATTTGTCAATTTGGAGAGTATTTAGGATATTATGAAATATTAAATAGTTTTTTTGATATTTATAAATTCTTCATAGGATATTAAATAGATTGTCTTAGACATCTTTTTTCTTAAGCTAATCTTACACTAGGTAATATTATCAAAAAGACACCTTTTAAGTAAAATTCACATTTGGTTAACGATGAATATTAGTTATCAGTGTCGTAATTCAATGTAATAGGTTTCAACGCGCTTAAGTTGGATACAAACTTAGGTTAAATTGGAAACACTTAACTGCACTTAGTGCATTTAAGTAAATTGTCAAGTTATATTACACTTTAAATGATAATTATTATGAAATTTAACCTAGGTCTATATTCAACTTAATTTTTCCCCAAAAATAAAAATTTTGGTCAAGAAAAGAGAAACTGTGTAATTGTAGAAAGAAAAAGAAATAAAGAGAATAAATTTTGTCAAACTTACAACCAATAAAGACAACTAATTTGTAGATAGTTCAAGTTTGATTTTGTGAATTTTCAAATAAAATAATATATAGCTAAAAAGGTGTTGATGACGGAGTGACATGAGTTTTTGACGGAGTGACATGCAATCAAATAAAAACAAATACGACTTTTTGATGATTTTTATATGGTTTTTGTGTCTCCTTGTTGCATTTGCACATTTGTATTTTAAATATAGTTTTGTATTTTTATTACTGAACTGCAAAACATCGTCCCAAAATTACTTAAATCGTCCCTTGAAATTACCAAATTGCCCTTCATCCTATTTTTGCTTATATATCTCATAATTTCACTCTTTTTTCAAAACTTTCTCTTCCTATACCTACTACAGAAGATTAGGAATGTCTCGGAGGTCAGGCAAGCAGCCAGCAGTTCCCCCGGTGTACCCGTATACGGTAACCTTACTTTATTTATTTGTTTTTAAAAATAAAAAAAATTAAAAAAAGTGGCCGGCGTCCGAGGGAGACGCCCCCCGCATGGGGCGGGCGTCCGAGGAAGTCGCTCCCCCCATGGGGGGAGCGGCTTCCGAGGACGCCCGACCCATGCGGGGGGCGTCTCCCTCGGACGCCGGCCACTAGCGGGAGACGTCTGGGGAAGACGTCTTCCCGATGGAGGAGACGTCTTCGGCAGACGTCTCCCCCAAAGAGGAGGCGTCTCCGACAGACGCCTCCACCATAGGGGAGGCGTCTCTCGCAGACGCCTCCACAAAATTTTTTTTAAAATTATTAAATCTGATAATT
Source organism: Triglochin maritima (assembly GCA_963682175.1). NCBI lineage: Eukaryota > Viridiplantae > Streptophyta > Magnoliopsida > Alismatales > Juncaginaceae > Triglochin > Triglochin maritima. The sequence continues at coordinate 60,891,671 of OY821772.1, read as the reverse complement.
ACTTTAATAAATTGTGATAAATCTGAAAATTTAATTTAACAAATTCTTATTAAGTTTAACATTTGTGATATTTAGTTTTAACAATTTTTGATTTAGTTTAACAATTGTTTTAATTTAGTTTAACAAATTTTGATTTAGTTTAACAATTGTGATAATTTAGTTTAACAAATTTTGATTTAGTTTAACAATTGTGATAATTTAGTTTAACAAATTTTGATTTAGTTTAACAATTGTGATAAATATGATAATTTAGTTTAACAAATTTAACAAATTTGTAATTAAAATTTCAATTAATAGTCATCGGGTCACAGTGGAGGGAAAGGCAAGTCGATACCATTACACGCCTTCCGTTCTTTAGTGGATGATTCAGCACCGCGTCATCCACGTAGACGGGGGATATCTACTTCGGTCAGGAGGGAGAGAGAGGCATTACGTCGTCGTGAGGAGGATGATGATTCCTTCGATGATGAGCATGTGGACAGTCCCGACGACGGGAGCGACGATGATGACCCGTATGAGTTAGAGCGCCCGGAGGTGGAGAGGCAGGGGGAGTATAGCAGAGGACGTGGTCGAGCGGGTAGTTCTACTTCCGCCGGATGGATGGTGCGGAAGGGTAGGGGTGGGAGGTTTACGACCGCGGATTCGAGCTCGTGCACTGTAGATCCCCGCGCTCAGAAGAAGAAGAGGGTCCAGGACGATTCTTGGATCGTGAGCAGTATGACGTCGGATGTGCCAAAAAAGCGTGAGTGACGACATCAGTTTCTGGATCCGCCATAATCCAATGTAAGTACTCACACTGCACTGCTTGATAGAGAAACTGCTGGACGGGATTCCGGTCTTCAGATTTTGTCATCCTCGTGTAATCTCTGAAATTATAAATATGCCTTTGATTTGGATTGTCCTCCGGGAATTTTTCTTTTACTGCCTTCAAGATGTTCCGTGGTTTTGCTTGCGCCTCAGTCATATCACGAACAATCTTTTTCGCCCCAGAACTTAGACCACTAATTTGACGATGACCCTCTGGATAAACTGCCAATCTGTGGTTGTGATGTCCGTGAGCACTATTAAAAACCACAACCCATCCATCACGATCTCGTCGCTCCACCACTTTTATTAAGAAACGGCAACCGCAACCCTTTCTTTTGGTGTTTCTTCGAAGTGCAGTATCCATATCCCGAGACTCCATTTGATTTCGCCGGTCGCATCTTAAATAACAATCCATCCGACTATCTGATCTTGTTTTGTACGATGACACGACCAAAAAAAACCCAGCTCCGATAGCTACTTGTTTGACCCATTTACATGCTTCATCGATTGTTTCAAAGATTTGTGTAGTTTGAAATAACTCACTGTAATCCACTCCATCACCACCGAAATCTTCCAACGGAACCTACAAAAAAAACGAAATTAAAAAAATCAAAAAATTTCCAGGCGTCTGTATTAAACGCCTACCCCATGGGAGGGGCGTCTGAGTTAAACGCCCTTCCCAAGGGTGAGGCGTCTGCGTAGGACGCCTCACCCTAGGGAAGGGTGTCTACTACAGACGCCTTACCCAAGGGGAGGACGTCTACATAAGACGCCTCTCCCATTGCGTAGGCGTCTGCGTTAGACGCCTCGGCCAAGGGGAGGACGTCCTACGCAGACGCCCTCACCTTGGAGGAGGCGTCTAATGCAGACGCCCGGCCCAAAATTTGCCCCGCGCCAGACTTACCTCACCGGATGCATCACCTTCGCCAGACATTTTCGTGGTATTTTTACTGATAAATTATGAATATACAAGACCGTAGGCCTAATTTATAGACACGGGACGATATGGGTATTAAATATATTGTTAAGGGTAATTTGGTAATTTCAAGGGGCGATTTAAGTAGTTTTGAGGCGACGTTTAGTAGTTCCCTTTTATTATCGTAGTATCACAAACTCACGTGAGAGTGACTAGAAAGACATTCGCTTCTAAAAATAGATAATTGTACTTTCCTTAAACAAAATACCTACCTAAACGCTAACTTCTTTGAAAATCAAAGCGTGCACTATTATAATTGGATTTTTATGTTCGTTGTGCATAATTCAAACATATTTGTTTACCTGATGGCGAGCTTGGTGCTGGCGAATTCGAGTAGGGGAAAACGTTATACCTTGTCAGCAAGAGAGCTATCGATCGCGTTGGCATATTCACCCCACACTACTACAGAAAATGGAATATACGTCGGATGTACGGGGCTATACACGTCAGATATAAGCACACCCCGAACCGACGTCTATGTGTGCGTCGTCTATACATAGACGTCGGTCATAGTATAACCGACGTCTATAGATAACGAATATACGTCGGCTGTACTTAGAAGTCGACGTATATTCGTTAACGTATAGACGTCGGTCTATACTATAGACGACGTCTATACTTTAGGTATAGACGTCGGTAAACAAACATACGACGTCTATACTTTAGGTCTAGACGTCGGGTAGCTAACATACGACGTCTATTCCTTTCTTCTAGGGAATAGACGTCGGCTAATAACAACAGCCATCGTCTATTCCTAAACCTGGACAAAAATAAATAAATAGCATCCGACAAAATTGTTTTCAGTCATCGTATTCGTGTACATACAACTGCACCAAATTCGTTCACCTATAAATTTGTTCACAATTTCATCCACATACATACAAGCACAAACTAACAAGCATACATGCACAAACACAAACACAAACATACAACCATACATGCACAAACATACAAAGCATACACAATTGACATTCAACACACTTGCAATTAATTCATTCTACAATTAAGGCGATTATATTAATGCATAAAGTGTACGTTTGTAATACAAGTGCACTTGTTAACTAAATTACAAAAAATACTATTGGCAGAAGAACCTCTTAGTTCGTCAGCATGTTTCTGATGAAATAGCGAGTCCATCGGTCGCGAGTTTCATCGAGCTCCTGTTGCGAGAAGGGATCACTACTTTTTGGGAAAACCTATCAAAAAAATACAAGTGTTGAATATTAATAACTAAATATTGAAACTACACAACTATACAATTGAATAACGATCTACATTACCTCGGATAGGCATACGTCTTGAGTTGCCGATTCGAGGATTTCCTCCATGTATCTCATCACGTAGTAACTGCATTCCGTATTTCCAACCTGCTTCTGGTACTACAAACATAGGAATTCGCTAAATATTTGTTCCTAACTTAATTAACAAAAATAGGATAGAACGTACTCTCATTCCATGCCATGTTATTCCTGATTTTGTGATTGTTCTCCTACCACCTAAAGCTCTGTAAACCTTAATTGCCCTGAGTAGCACAAGTTAAAATATCAATCAATAATACTAATAAAAATCCACGAATTACTTTATTCACGACTAAACAAACTTACATATTTAGAAGTTTCTTTATTGAGTCTCTTGGTTTATTCGACCCCAACGGATCAAACCAATATGCCGAATTAGTCGTGGGGCATACAACGACAAGCATCCAATGAGCCCTGTGTTATATATATAATTAGAAGTTTATTACAAAATAAAATTTCACTTTGAATTACAAAGTTTACCTCTCATGATAAGGGAACAGATAATATTTTTTGTCTTCTTCTTTAAAGAATGTCCCAAGTTGACCCGATTTATCGTCATTCCCGTATATATATGTAGATGGACTGATAAATCCAAATACTTGATCCTCGGGAAAGATTGACCTTCTGGCGTCGTAAAGATGTCTACAAGTATAAAAATTATAATTTATTACAGTTTTGATAAAATTATTCAATACTTTTCATTGTATACAAAAAACAGTTACTTCACTTGCACGTCGATAATCATGATACACAACGAATCCATCGCCATGAACTGCATGATATCCTCTTTGGTGACGTACAAAGTGAGAGGCAACCTTTTATCCCCCTCCAACTCCCAGGTACTTAAGAATTGTGCCTCCCTACCTACCATACATTGATACAACATTTTGCACCTACTTGGAAGCGAATTAATGTTGATCGGAGATTGGTTGTTTGACCCTTTGCTCCGGGGGCTTGACACCTTACAGATATGTATACAACCATTAAAATACAATTGTTAACAAATTTGAAGTTTAAAGTCTTTCAAAGTTAAACTATACCTCATGTTTGTCGTTTAGCTCTACTAAATAACTAGGTCAACGCACGAACCCACCGATAGCATCGCCGAGAGTAACAATCTCTTCTTCCGGAAATGGCACAAAAGCACCAGGATCTAAGCAACTCTCAACTGCAACCTTCAATTCTCCCTCTCCTACCTCTGTGAAGTGGTGTATGGAGATGTTATAAACTTTCCCGTGTCCCACCAATCTTCGATCAGGGTCTTCGACAAATAAAGCACATCTAGATCCATCCGCGAACTTTCCAAACGAGGGACCGTCGACGAGGGCTAATTCTCGAGAATGAGACACGAAATCATCTTGTCGATCAGGGTGGAACACTGGCGGAACTCGAGTAGTCTCTGCGGAAGAACCAGTCTTACGACGGGTAGGAGAAGTAGGCAAACGATCCAATCTCTCCAAAACCAGTTGCAACGTATTGTTCAAATCTGCGATCTCTTGCTGGCATTTGGTATGACCAGTCGACGAAGTAGACCGTTGAGTCTTCCCATAATATTGTCGAAGTCCAACTCTACTCCCTACCCCTCGCACACGACCGGGGTGTTCGTCGTTTCCCAAGGCCTCGCGTAGAATATCATTCCGACCATCGGAAGCAAATTCGCCTTGAGATTCTCTCAACTTCAGAGAGTCCTAAGTTTAAAACAATATTTACTAACATTTGAAAAATATAAAATTAATGATTCTGAATTAATAACATATATATAAGTGATGCAACTTACTATCTTCGAGCCGATCGCTTGCGACTCGTCTGTGACGTACTCCCCTCTGGAGTTTACTCTCGCTCTCTTCCAAGAATCACAACGAGCTACGGGAGAAGGAGGAGATAGGTTACTTGCTTGCTCCTCACTCATACCAGAGTCAATTGCCTCCTGTTTCTTCTGAGCAATTTTTTCAGCCATCATTTGTGCTTCTAACTTTTGGTACCCCGCTCGAGACATACGATGGGTATACTTGTTAGAAGATCTATTTTTTTGGTTTTTTGCTCGGATGGCCTAAAATCAATTTATTAGATTGTCACTAAAATCAATAACTAACAAGTTTGTTTTGAAACTCAGTTACTATATTATAAATTAAACTCAGTTACCTCAAACTCCGGGCTATCTCTGGATTTTCTGAATAGCTCCCATTGATTCGGAGTGATAAAGTTATAGACATCGCATGGATTTCTATCCTGGTAGTCTCCGAATATGTACTTGTTCTTTAAATTTGTTTTGAAATCCCTCCAACGAACTGACATATATGTCATCCACTTTTTCTTCAACTTGTCAGTGGATTGGAACTCAAAAGATTCCTACAACACATTAACTTTATATATATATCAAAAGTTCGACTAAAACTATAGAAATCTATAATGGAACCATTACCTGCACATTATCCCATATTGTGTCCTTCAGCTTCTCATCTACATCAGCCCAACTGGATAAACAAATGTCAACTTTGGCCCTCGCTAAGCTACCCAGAAAACTTTTCCAATTATCAGACAGCATGCCTAACGGCTCAAGACGGTCATCAAACTGGATTGGAACTCTACTGTCTCTATTTCTTCTACCCACGAATTCTTTCATGAGACAAAGACCTCGTGTACTGTATGTCTTCGAGCCTTCAGACTCGGAGGAAGTGAGTTTCTTTTTCGGAGCCATTATACTATAAAAGATAAATTCAAGTAATTAAATAAGGTAAAGACATTAAATGTCTATTACAATGTGTTACAACAGAAAATTTGCACATTTACTGTTTTTTTTTCCTTAATGGATTTTCAATCCATATACCTTCACCGTGGTCATCTCTAAACATACAAGTCTCAACATTTATTTCTTCATCTATTGAGTTCAACTCAGGTGCTTACTTAGAGAAAGGTGGTATCTCTTCATACTCGATCAGGCTATCATCTGATACAATTTTTTTCTTCCCTTCCAAAATTACTGCTCATTTCTTATCATATGGATCAGCCACATAGAAGACTTGTTTCGCTTGGGAAGCTAGAATAAAAGGTTCTTCTTTATACCTTTTTTTTGAAAAATCAATTAAAGTGAAGCCATAGTCATCCACTCGAACTCCATTTTTATTATCAGCCCACTTGCATCTAAATATAGGTACTTTGAATTTAACAAAGTCTAGCTCCCATATATTTTCAATTACACCGTAATAGGACATGTCGGCGTATACAGGATTCTTGTCTTTAGAACTAGACACATGCAAAGACTCTGCTATTAAGGTGACGCCACTGTTCTGAACAACACTTTTCGCATCTTCACAAACTGTGTAGAAAGAATAACCATTGATATTATAACCACTGTAACTTATAACAACAGAATGCGGACCGTAAGCCAACCACCGTATTGTCTCATAAACATCACGCTTGTATGCTAGATTTTTGAACCAAGAGATGAAATTCTTATTGTGACTATTAATTACTTGTTAATCACTCCACAAAGGATTTCTTTCCTTTAGAAACTTCATGTGTTCATTTAGGTATGGTTGAACTTCATTCGAATTGCACAACACATAAAAATAAGCTGTCATTAAGTCATCGCCATTTGGATTTAACATTTTCATCCCACGTGTCCCTTTACCATCGGCACGTTTATCATGACGATTCTTCGGAAGTCCAACAGTTTTGGTGTTTGCTAGGTATCCAGTGCAAAACTCGATAACCTCCTCAGCTATGTATCCTTCAACAATACTAGCATCTGGTCTTTGACGATTTTTGCAATAACCTTTCAACACTTTCATATAACGCTCGAAAGGATACATCCACCTTAAAAAAACTGGTCCGCACAATTTAACTTCTCTAACCAAATGAATAACAAGATGAATCATAATGTCGAAAAAAGCAGGGGGGAAAAACATCTCCAACTGACATAATGTGACCACAATTTCATTCTGTAACTTGTCTAATTGCACAGGATCGACCACTTTACTGCAAATCTTATTGAAAAAGGAACACAACTTTATTATTGTTTGTCTAACATCTTTCGGTAATATGGATCTCAGTGCTACAGGTAACAACTGCTGCATTAAAGTGTGACAATCGTGAGACTTCATCCCCACAAGTTTCAAATCCTTCATAACAACAAGACTACTGATATTTGAAGAATAACCTTGTGGAACCCTTACATCGTGCAAACACTGACAGAGAATTCTTTTCTCCTTTCTAGACAATGTATAACTAGCTGGAGGTAAGTAATTCCGATCTCCTTTCTTCTCTGGTGCCAACATTGCTCGTATACCAATATCAACAAGATCAAGTCTTGCATTATATTCATCTTTGGTTTTACCAGGTATGTTCAACAGAGTGCCAACAAGACTATCACAAACATTTTTCTCTACGTGCATCACATCAATACAATGTCTAACTTCTAAAGTTTTCCAGTAAGGGAGATCAAAAAATATTGATCTTTTTTTCCAACTACTTTTGTCGTTTGCTCGTTTGTACGGTTTTCCAAATTCACATTCAATGTTCCTTACACGTTCATACACCTTTTCGACACTGATTTCAACTGGCGGATTCTGAAACTCTTGTTTTCCATTAAATTCCTTCTTCAACCTACGATAAGGATGAGAGTTCGGCAAAAATCTCCGATGACCGAGATAGACAGTCTTAGAACCATTAACTAGTTGCAAAGAACATGTATTTTCCTCGCAAATTGGACAAACTTTATGACCTTTGACTGAATATCCAGACAGATTACCATAAGCTGGAAAGTCATTAATCGTGCAAAATATCATTGCCCGCATTACGAACGACTCCTGACTATAAGAATCAAAAACTGACTCTCTGTCATCCCACAATCTCTTTAGGTCATCAATTAAAGGTCTTAAATACACATCGATGTCGTTTCCAGGTTGTTCCGGACCAGAAATCATTAAGGACAACATGATATATTTGTGTTTCATGCATAACCACGGGGGCAGATTGTAAATTACAAGCAGAACGGGCCAAGAACTGTGAATGCTACTCAAACTACCGAAAGGATTCATTCCGTCAGTACAAAGCACAAGTCGTACATTCCTGGATTCTTCACCAAACACAGGAAAGTCGACATTTATTTTTTTCCACTGAGGTGAATCTGCAGGGTGACGTAGCAACTGATCATTTGTTTTCTCACGATCAGCATGCCATGTCATGTTCTTGGAATCCTCTTTACCCGCAAACAAACGTTTAAGCCGTGGTATTATCGGAAGATACCACAAAATCTTAGCAGGAGGTCCTTCGATTTTCATCTCATCAGCCTCTTCATTGTGGTTTGGTCCACTACGTTTCATTTTGTATCTTGAAACATTACACCTGGGACAGGAATGTAAGTTTTCAAACTCACCCCTATACAATATACAATCGTTCGGGCATGCGTGTATCTTCCTATATTCCATTCCCATAGGGCACAACACTTTCTTTGCATCATAAGTTCTATCTGGCAACTCATTATCATCTGGAAGCATCTCTTTCACTAACTTCAACATTGATGTGAAACTCACATCGAACCAACCATTTCCAGCTTTTAAATTGTACAACTTCAACACCGCTGACAATCTAGTGAATTTGGTACAATTCTTATACAACGGCTTCTCATTGTCACTCAACAAATTACCAAGTAAATCGGGGTTGGACGAAAACTTTTCAGCCATATCCTGAACCATTTCGTCTAAGTGATCTTCTACACTAACATCTTCTCCATCATTCTTGGAACGACTAAATGATTCATTTTCACCGTGCCATATCCACCGTCTGTAATTTGGGTCGAAACCTTTCTCAAACAAATGATCTTTCATTTTCCGAAAAGTCAACACTGACATATTATGACACTTATTGCACGGACAATACGCCATGTCGATGTCTTTCATTTTCTTAGAATGTTTTTTGGCAACCTCTAAGAACATATTCACTCCGTTCTCATACTAATCACTCAATCTGTTTGAAACAATCCACTCTCGATCCATTTCAATCTAAACAGAGGCAAAAATGATAGTTATTATTGCAGAAAATAAATAAAATTTCAATTTAGAAGAATGTGTTCGTAGATGAGAAGATTCGGAGACATTAAGATGAGAAAAGAATGACTCAGAGGAGAAGAAATGAAGTCCTTAATCTAGTGTGGAATAAGGAAGGTTAGAAATCTAACTAAGCAATCAAGGTCAAAACAAGCCTAAAGTCCACTATAGGTCCTTAGTAATAGACGACGCCTAACTTTGAGGTCCCACCGAGGACCACTAGTCTGTAGGAAATCAAGAACCCGGAGGTCCCTAATATCTCAGGGAGACTAGATGGGCAACGACGTTCAGGCTGAAACGGTCTTAAACATCGAGGACCACTAATCTATAGGAAATCAAGAACCCGGAGGTTCCTAAAATCTCAGGGAGACTAGATGGGCAACGACATTCAGGTCATAACGGTCTTAAACGGTTTCCTCTCCTTAATGCGTCCGAAAATCCTAGAGGCCAACGTCTAATTGATTTAATTAAGGCTCTTTTATTAAGTGGTTTCTGGGCCAAGGAAAGGGTGATGAAATCCCCCACCTCATCTCCTATAGGTGACTGCCCCCTAAGTGTTTTTCATACCTTAATCTAACAAACAACACACCAAACAAACACTCACCTCACTCTTGTTCCAATGCAAGTCCTACTAACTAATGTGTGCTTTCTAATGAATGATGAGTGAAAAATAGTACGTACCTTACGCCAGCAATCTACGACAGAAATCGTAAATAATAGAAAAATACAATGCATGCAAATCCTATATGATGAATGACTTAGCAAATATTGTCTAATCTTTTGCTTTGGGTTATTAAAGGCCAAGTTATTTAAAGGGGGCAATGAGTTATTATCATAATATTAAAAATTCAAAAAAATTAAGGCAATAAACATTTAAAATATTAAAAGCAAGTGTTAAAAATAATTACTTGAATTGACAGAAAAACATTTTAAACACAAACTATCATGTTATTAATAATAATTGGGAATAAAATTTTATTGAAATTTTGGCAGAACCTCCACTTAAAATTTGATATGTAAAATTCTTCAAATCCTGAAATCAACAAGAAAAATGTATATCTAGTTATCTACTCACATTCACATCATGTATTTCTCTACTCAATCCAATCCAAATTCTTAACATAATCCAAACCAAATCAATCCAATGAAAACAAAGTTTGGTTAAATCATCCAACCAACCCAACTCAATCCAAACCAAATCAATCCACACATTTCTGCTTAGAAGAGGTTGGGGTGCACCTTTTCGTAACATGTATAAGGGTAGAGTTACTAGGGTAGGTCTTTTAACATATTTACCAGGGATTTGGTTTGGTTGTTGGCATTGGCTGCTGGCGCGAAATGCGAATTATGTTGGATTGGTGATTTGCTTCTCAGGTTACTACTACTACTACTGATTCACTACCACGTGCTAAGACTTGTCACCAGGTTAGGTTTCTTATTCTTATCTATCTCAAAAAAGTTATCATGAAAATCAATTTAAATTTATTGAAAATGAAATGTTTTAGTGTCGGCAAATGAAGACGAATAACATAGTTGCGTGTAAAAACATCCAAAATGGCAAGCCAAAGCCATGCTGCCTATTTAACATGTTTAGGAGCACCTTTTCTTAACATGCATGTTGGCATTGGATTCTTGGTCTAAACTAAGCCTAAATTAAGGATCTAAAATTGAGCACGAACCAGAGGAGGGAAAAGTTGTGATGCCGGAGAAGGACTTTGTAGTTCCCGAAGACGTCGTGGAGGTGGTGCGGTGACGGCTGTAAACGACACAAGATGAAGGCTAACTTATAAAGAATATGTGGAGAAAGACGGAGGAAGACGAACTTAAAACAACCAAAAACGAAATTAAAACTTACATGTGGAGAGAGACGGAGGAAGAAGGAGAAGAGGACCGAAGAAGTGGAGGAGAGCTTGGGAGCTTGCTACGGTGCCGGAGACGGTGCAGATCGGTCGGAGATCGGTCGCGGAGGAGAGTTCGGTCGCGGGACGGCTAGGGTTTGGGTGGGTTTTGTCTGAAATGAATGAAAGAAAACGTGACTGTCCGATTTCTTTAAGCTCTATATACGTCGGATGTAATGTAACACCGACGTCTATACCTCGACGTCTATATGGATGGAGTATAGACGTCGGTCTTACATTACATCTGACGTCTATAGGGCGACGTCTATACCCCATAGACGTCGGATTCACAAGGTACACAAACAGCCGACGTCTATATGGAGACGTCTATACCATATAGACGTCAGCTAAACGTGTGATTCCTAAACCCGACGTCTATAGTACTACATAGACGTCGTCTTCAATTACGACCGACGTCTATTCTGTCCTCTCCCCACTAGACGTCGGTGGTTATAACAGTCGACGTCCATTGGGCGATGAGTAAAGCCTATTCTACACTAGTGCCAGTATTGGAACTAGACGTCTCCGTTGGCCTTTTGGTCTTAATCCATGTTTTGATGATTTAATCAATATAATCTTAATCACAATCAAATGTAGTGTAGCACACATTATGTATAGAATATATATTGTATTGTGCTAATATCTACTGATGATAAAGACTCAAGGAAGAATGGAATGAAGTCAAGACATGTAATCTAGCTATTTGAAGAGATGTAATTTTGGATTTATTTTGAGTCATAGAAACTCGTGTAAACTTGAGTATACAAGAGTTAAAACTTACTCACATACACACTAGGTTCCTTATAGAAGTCACACACAAAATTTCACATCAATTTGACTTCAATAGGTCACCCAAACCTTAACCGAAAAATCACTTAAACCAAAACCTAATCTGCCTGTGCCAAACGGTCGAGCGAAACCCATTTTCTGTTAACATACTCTCTAAGTGAATTTTCATAGTTCAACCGGTTGACCGCCTTTGACCTTTCGAACGATAGTTCCCGTATTTTTCGGATGACCGTTAACCTTGTCGTATTATATAACGGTCGTATTCGTATAAACTTACCTAACTCCTAGAACACATTTGGTCACTGGTCGAACGTTGATCTTAAAATGGTCGACTGGATGAACACAAATCTTGAGCCCCAGAGTGCCTGCTATTTTCAGTCGAACGTAACCAATCTTTGGGTTCGACCATTATACCTTTACCCTGGCCTAAATCCGTTGATCGGTCAACCAACCCCTGTCTTGGTTCGACCGATGACTTAAGTGATAGCCGTTTAGGTTCGATTGATGAGTTGTTGGATTGAATGTTTCCTAAATTTCATGGAAACGGTCGACCGATTTTCCCGTACCGTCGAGCGATTTAGACAGATTTGTTGAAATTAAGTTTTCTGTTTTGTGTATCTTACACAATCTTCAATCAAATTTTCCTTAATGGCTATAACACTTTAGGAGCTTATAAATAGAGGTTCCCTAACCTTATTTACACACCTCTCCCACTTTCAATTGTCTCAAACACTAGAGAGAAACTCTCAATCTTCAAATCCTCAATCCCACACTCAAGAGCCTAAACTTCACACCTTTGATCATTTCCACATCTTACTCAAAGTGTGCTAAAATTAGGGAGTGTGTTGAATCACTCATCCTCAGTTGTCAAAGTGCAAAGGTTTCGGTGAAAACCCAAAGCGTCTCTCTCAGATTATGAGAAAAAGAAACCAAGTTCACTAGGTTGTTCGCGGAGCTTGAAGTGTAAAGGCTTAATCTCAGCCCGGAACGAGATTGGATAGTGAAAACGTGAGAGGAGCTCAGTGAATCGAGCGAAGCTTGCAAGAGATGACGTAGGCAGGTGACCGAACCTCTGTAAAACCCTCGTGTCTTGTGGTTTGCATATTCTCTTCTTTATTGTTTTTGTTTCTGCTGCATATTGTTAAATCAAGTAGAGAATTAACTAAGTGATTAGATTAATTAGGGGACATCAATCCTAACAATTGGTATCAGAGCATATGTGTTAAGTTTCATATACTTAACCATATTTTAGCATGACATCTTCATATGCATGAAGAAGGATTGTGCACAACTAGACCACATTTGCTAAATGGGTCCAACTATGATTATTGGAAGAGTAATAATGAAAATATTCTTAGTATCTAGTGACCTTAAGTTTTGGATCTTCCTCCGAAACCCATACACACCTCCTAAGGAAGAAGAATTAGCCACTTTGATTAGGGATAAAATGAAGGAATATGAAATGAATTCTACCATCATGAATATCCTTTATTATGGCCTAAATGAGGGTGAATGCAATAGAATTAGAGGGTGTGAAAGTACATATGAAATATGACATATATTACAAATGTATCATGAGGGAGATAGTAAAACCAAAGAAACTAGAATTAGTCTCCTCATGCATAAATATGAAATTTTAACTATGCAAATTGATGAGAACATAAGCGAGATGAACACTCACTTCACCGATATAACTAGCTCTTTCAAAGTTCTTGGAATAAATTTCAGTGAGGGAGAAATGACGAGAAAGTTCTTCCAGTCACTCGACAGCGAATGAGAAGACAAGGTCATCGCAATTGAAGAAGCACATGACATTTCCCAACTAAAAATGGAGGAACTAATTGGAAACCTCATGGCTTATGAACTTCAATTGACTCATCGAAAGGAGAAGGAAGCCTCCAAGAAGAACTCAACTTTGGCATTACATGCAAATTCTGATAAACCAAGGAGGAGAGTAGAAGATGAGGACATTGAGGTCTTTACCAAAGACTTCTTCAATTCCTCAAGAAAGACAAAGGTGAAATGAAAGAAAGAAGAGGTAGAAGAAGTGAGAAGAGAGAAAAAGAAAAGGAGAAAACAGAGAGTGAAAATGAGAGAAAAGAAAAGGAGCAGAAAAATGAGAGGAGAGAAAGGAGAAGAGCAAGAGAAGAGAAAGGAAGGAGGAAGCTCACAAAACAACTTTGGATGATTCTTCATTATCTTCATCATCATCCTCCATGCAAAGTGAAAGAGAAGTTGCATGCATGTGCTTCTTGACTATAGAAGATAAAGGAAGTGAGGTAGCCTCTAACTCTTGATCATCCAAATGTTACTCTAGTGATAGCTTAAACTCTAATGCTAATAATGATTCATACATACTATATGAGCTTCAAAATGTCTTTCATGATTTAGTTAAACAATAAGAGATCATTTGTGAAAATAACAAAAATACTAGAAAACTAATAAATGATCTCCAATGCCAAATTGAAACTATCATGAATGAGAAGAAAAAGGTGTTTGCTAGACCTGAAACTTATGCATTAGAACTTGTTAGTCTAAATGCAACACTCATTAATGTTGAACAACTAAATTTCAAGGCATTTAATGCTCAACTAAGAAAAGATCTAGAAAAGTTCACTAAAGGAACAAAAATGCTTGACATGCTTCTAGGTAGTCAAAGACAATCTTTATACAAACATGATTTAGGTTACAATGTTTCATATGTTAAAAACCATGTAGTTTATACTACCTTGAATGGAAAGCATTTCTTTGTTAAACATAGTTCCTCAAGTGTATGTACCCCAAAGACCAAGATAGTTTGAGTCTCAAAGACTAACATTCAAGGACCCAAAGTTTTTGGGTACCTAAACCTACACTTGTAGTTACTTAGAAGATGGGAGATCGGTAGTGACCGACTCAAGCTTTTAAAGATGAATTTCAAGCCGATTGCACTATCGAAAGGAGGTTCTAACCAAAGCACGAGGATCACTAAATTTGGGTAACATTTCTAATCCTCTTAAGCATATAGATTTGGTTCCAAATATGAAACTTAAATGCTTAATTATCATGTCTTTTATTTATTTCTATGCATATCATTAAGGGGGAGAAGTACATCATATGCTTAAATGTCATATTTTTTAATGGATGTCAAAAGGGGGAGAAAAATTAAGCTTAATTGATATGCTATATTCATATTGATAGAGGGTACTTAATGAAATCAGTTAGATAGAGTAATGAATTATAAAATTAAAGCAGAGCAAATTCATTACATTATTTAAGAGGAGAAGAAATTAGACATCTCATGATCATATCGTTTAAAATTTTGATTGATGTCAAGGGAAAATAATAAACTTGAAATTGAAAACTATGCACACTCATAGGGGAAACATTTTATATGCACAATTTACTTTCACTGCTGGAAAATCGATCTACCACGTCGTCCCTAGCACGATGGATGTTAGCAAACCTACGTGGCATACCCTTTACCATGTTGGATATGAGAAAACCAACGTGGCAGGGTCCATTTGTTAACATATCAGGTAAGACTAAAGATGGATATAATGTTAGACTTGATCTACTTGAACTTGGTATTCGAACAAAACTAGCACCATAGAGTAAGGGTACTCGTAAGTATTTACTATAAACTTGTTACACTTTGTCCAAAAAGAGGAAATTAGCTTTGTGTCAGTGTCTACATGGTGTCAAAGTGTCGTAGGGGTATTCTTCAAATATTAGTAATTTTGTTTCAATGAAAGATTTGAAACTATTTGGTTTGAAGTCTCATAATTGTCATGTGTTGATGTAGCAGTTGTTACATGTTGCTATTAGATTGATATTGCCGAAACACGTTAGACATGCTATTATCAAATTTTGTTTGTTCTTCAACAAGATTTCAGGCAAAGTAAATGATCCAAAGTATTTGGATAAGTTGTAGAATGAAGTGGTTGTTGCGATATGTCAGTTGGAGATGTCCTTTCCGTCTTTTTTTGACATTATGGTTCATTTGGTAGTACACCTGGTTAGAGAAGTTAAGCTACTTGGTCTGGTATTTTTGAGGTGGATGTTTCCTCTCGAGTGTTACATGGGTGAGTTGAAAGATTATTGTAACAATCGACGAAGACCAGATGCGAGCATTATTGAAGGTTACATAGCTCAATAGGTAATTGAGTTTTGTAATGAGTACATGACTCATACAAAGAGTGTCAGACTTCCTAACAACCGACATGAAGATAGGATGAGAGGCAAAGGTACGTGTGGCATGAAGATGATAAGTCCAAAAGGTGAGGATCTCTTGAAAGCGTATTTATATGTGTTTTACAATTCTGATGAACTCCAACCTTATTTGGATGAGCACATAACCAAAGTAAAGGAAAAACATCCTACGTGGACTGATCAACAATTAATTAATTCTCACAATAAAACTTTCATTGATTGGTTCAAGGAAACTGTGTACAGTCGTGATGTTTCTGAAAATTTGAAGTGGTTGACATACATACATGTTTACATGCGTCATTCATCACTTATTTAACTTCATATGTGCACACACTCCACCCCTTAGGGGTTTCCATTCCTAAATTCCAGCTTGCTTTATTAGTTAGTTTAGTTTCATTGTTACTTGCTTTTCTCGACTTTGTTTGTTGCTTATTAGTTTAGTGTAGTTTAGTTTTTGTGTAATCACAATCTTCTTCCCCTATTTTCCCACTTGCATTCGAAAGAACCAGAGTCGACACACCTCCCTATGGATCAACCCGTACTTGTCGTGTCTTCACCGATGTCGTGCACTTACGGTATTTAAAACGAACACACATCAAGTTTTTGGCGCCATTGTCGGGGAGGTGTTTTGTCCATACTCTGGTTTGGATGATTCGAGTGGGTTTAATCTTTTGTCTTTAGTTTTTGGTTGTAGTGGAGACTTTGCAGCATCAACGAGAGGCACCAGGAGAAGTTTGGAGGCAAACAGAAAGAAACAGATCGCAATCAGCAGTGGTGGACCGCCAACTGGCAGCCTGGTGAGCTCAGTTTGCTCTATCCTTTCTTCTAGTTGTTTATGGTTTCAATATAGAGGTTTGGGGCTCAATTTGGCATGTTGTGACTTATAGTTTTTCCCCATATCAATAATCAATCCCCATTTTAAGACAACTTGGACTCTAAAACTCAAAGCAAAAGACAAGATTATTTGTCATCTAGGTCATGCATCATTTGTAGATTTGCACGCATCTTGTCTTTCATTTGCTTTAATTTCTCGTTGTCGATTGCTTTCGAAAAAACCATAGTCGACACACCTCCTTGTGGATCGACCCGTACTTGCCGCGTCTTCACCGACGTCGTGCACTTACGGTATTTAAAACGAACACAAATAACACACAAATCTTGAGCCCCAAAGTGCCTGTTATTTTCGATCGAACGTAACCAATCTTTGGGTTCGACCGTTATAACTTTACCCTGGCCTAAACTCAGTTGATCGATCGACCGATGACTTAAGTGATAGCTGTTTAGGTTCGACCGATGACTTGTTAGTTCGAACGTTTCCTAAATTTCATGAACACGGTAGACTTATCTTGCCGTACCGGTCAAGCGGTTTAGACAGATTTGCTGAACTTAAGTTTTCTGTTTTGTGTATCTTACATAATCTTCAATCAAATCTTTCCCAACGTCTCTAACACTTTAAGAGCTTATAAATAGAGGTTCCCTAACCTTATTTACATATCTCTCCCACTTTCAATTGTCTCAAAGACTTGAGAGAAACTCTCAATCTTCAAATTCCCAATCCTACACTCAAAAGCTTAAACTTCATACTTTTGATCAATTCCACATCTTTCTCAAAGTGTGCTCAAGTTAGAGACTGTGTTGAATCACTCATCCTCATTTGTCAAAGTGCAAAGGTTTCGGTGAAAACCCGTTGGACCAAAAAATAACAGGAGCAACCTATATGTGTCTAGTCATAATCGGTCGAACCGATATATGATCAGTCGACACAACATTCAGTAAACTTAAGTTACCAGTAGGACCAAGGTCTGGGGCGGTCGACCGTTTAGGTGGTCAACACCCGGTCCACTCAAAATCGCATAGCAACGGTCGAACAAGCCTTCTTTGCGTTAGGACGTCGCATTGTTGACGCCAGAAACGCTCTATATGAAGTCTACTTCATCTTCAAATTGTCTCCATTTGCATCGGGGCTTTATTATCAACTCCCACAAGCTTCAGTTTCATTAGGAGAGCAATCGTCAAAGGCAAACATCTTTCTTTGCGATGCCATCTTTAGTTCAGAAAGGTTAATGCCGAGATTAAGGTTACAATGACATGATACTGAGAGCATCAACGACTTGCTCATGAACATCGAGCCGAGAGCTGTAATGCAAGTGCTGCAACAGGTAAAGCACTTCCCCCACACAAGAGAGGACAGGTGGATGGAGATGGAGCTGGGAAAATTCTTTAATTATGACAGCCGTGATGGTTTGGTTGACTTCAGACTCAGAGAAATTGAAGGACACCAGAAGAGTGGCCTTATTGTAGAGGGGATTGAGGTCAGACCCAAGTTGTATAAGTGATTGTTTTTTTTCTGTACATGTACTGTAACATCCTCAAACAGCGGAAGAATTTAATTTTTTTTATAACATACAATCAAACAGAGGATATTGCTTAAATACAAGGAAACATGTGCACCAACATATAATATATATATATATATATATATATATCCGAGTATTTCAAATGTGTGATTACATCAAAAGGCTATACAACAAAATACATGTAATCACTCCGACCTTAAAACGAGAGAAAGCAGGATCTGGTAGCGGCGCTCCTCTCCTCGGTCACCACCTCCTAACGCCGATCACGACCCAAAAAGCAAACATGCAACTATGCCTGAGTTTACAGAAGGAAACTTGTATGCCAAACTCTACAATGGATGAAACTGGATCACTCGAACATGCAATTCTATCAACAAAGAAAAGCATAAACAACCAGGCTGGGCTTCAGGGCTTTTTCACCCAACAACAACACTCACAAACGGTTACGGGGCTCTAGGATTTTTTCACCCAACCACCGCAACACTCAACATCGTCAAACTAGGCTCCAGGGTTTTTTCACCCAACCGTAGTTATCACGACACGACCAGGGCTCCAGGGATCTTTCACCCTACCCGTACGTGATTGACATCATATCATGCATATATTTGTGTCTTATATCCATTATTTTTCACCTAAACAATGCTACGTAACGAGTTTTATGTTTGAGTTTTAGGAATAAACAAGATCGAGAAGTAGTGGCATAAAAGTACCTAAAAGCAAGAAAAGGACTGAGTTGTGAGACTTTTGGACTAAGATGCAAGGGAGAATGACCCGAATGTAACTCCAAAGGACCAATGAGCAAATGAAGAAACTCCACACCATCACGAAGAGTTTTTTGGCACTTAGATTCGGGTCGACACTCTAATAACCGATCTGCGTGCACCCCATGTGAAGAATTGAAGAAATAAAGAACATATCTGAAAATGGGTCTGATCCGGGAAAAAGTGATCGCCAATTGGCGGTCCAAGACCGCCAATTAGCGGCTCGTTTGTCTCCGAATCTGACCCGGTTTCTTCAGGACATGGGTTATGTGTTTATGTGTATTCTGTGAAGGTTTTATTAGTCCTACATCGGGGGATTGTCTCCGATTACCTTTTTCTTTGACTATAAATAGAACTCCTCCTCTTTTTGTATTCACCCATTGCTTGGTGGCATTCTCTCTACTTGGAGTAAGCCTTGGAGCAAAAACTCAAGGTGGAGAAGAATGCTACTAGTAATGTGAGTCATTTAATAAAATAATTTTTCATTGTTTTGTTCTCATGTCGTTTCTTTTTTATGCATGCTTAGCTTAGTATTATTTCTTTGATCTTAGGCTAAATTAGTTAGAATGTTTCATTTCTTCTTTCGTTTAATTGCTAGAATAATGTGTAGTGAGTAGATTCATCCCCTTTAGGGGTGGAGTTGATGTTCATAATATTGTGAAGTTTAGATGTTTGATGAATTTTTGATTGTGTAGACTTGCCTGTTTTGTATGTTCATTGGGGGTATTTTAAGCATCTACATGTTGGGGAATTTTGTTGTGTTTTGCCATAAGATTTAGACACTTCCCATGCTTAGTTTTCTCATGTTTATTGACTGAAATTTGCTGTTGAATATGCTACATGTTAGTTATGTGTTTGTATTTGTGTTTGCTTGCTTGATTGATTGAACAAACTTTGTTTTGATGGGTTTTGCCATAACAATTAGACACCTCCCATGCTTACATTTGTTCTTCACATGAGTTTATAATTTTTTATGAGTCTTGTCATATCTTTAGACACTTCTCATGTTGTGCCTAATCTTATGTTAATTAAGTAGTAATTGCCGATACGTTGTGTGAATGGATTGATAGGTTTTTCCACATCTTTAGACACTTCTTATGCATGAAGACACACACACATACACGTTTACATGAATCATTCATCACTTATTTTACTTCATTTGTGCACACACTCCACCCCTTAGGGGTTTCTCTTTTTGATTTCCAATCTTTCGTGCTTTCTTTCACATTTTGTACTTATTACTTTAGTGTATTTTAGCTTTAGCGTAATCTACAACTCTTCTCTACTTTTTCGCCATTTGATTTCTGAAAAATCAGAGGCTACTCACCTCTCTACGGATCAACCCGTACTTGCCACCGCTTCATCACGACCATGCACTTGTGGTATTTTAAAACGTTTAAACAATACACTAAGGGCTCAAAGGTTTTTTCACCCAACCACCACAATACTCGTGTTCACTAGCACACTTGCCGGAAGAACATCGACACCACAACTCGTCTCACACGGACGACCACAACAACCGCACCTCTATTGTGCAAAACTGGACACAAACGGTTGACCGAACCAAGAGTCCCGGTCGACCGAATCTCACTAAAACAGGGCAATTGCCTCGACCGGCACTCCATCGGTCGAACAATTCCCACCCACCTGACACGTTCGGTCGAACCAAAGTCAAGGACCAGTCGACCGTTTAGAATGTCACCTCCCAGGTTCAACGAACATAACGACCAATCGGTCGAACAACAAACGGGACCCGTTCGACCGAAACCCACCAGTAAAATCCACCATCGCTCAACAATCAACCGGTCGAACCCCCGAGCACTCTCGGTCGACCGAATTCCACAAGTGAAAACCTCCATCGCCCCCAATAACATTGGTCGACCGAACCACCATCGGTCAAACCAAACCACTATTTAACTTAAGTCATTGGTCAGACGAGTCAAACAGGCGGTCGACCGTTTGGATGGTCAACGCCCCAACCGACCCACAACACTACACACGGTCGAATGGCAAAGGGGACCCGTTCGACCAAAACCAACCAGGCTTGCCTCAAATGCACCACCGGTCGACCGCCCGAGGGCATCGTTCGACCGACGCGAGGCAAAGTCCCAAAATGTCTCTAAGACGGCCGACCGTTTGCACCAACCGGCCGACAGATCCAGCAGTAAATTGCTGCACATTTGCTTGCGACGAGCCTTTCGACCTACCTTCGACTTCCAAATACTCACACAACAACAGTGAGCTACAACCACAAGTTTGACATACCGTGAAGGTCTGAAGAAACCGTCGAAGAGCCTCGACGGCGCGTCCACGAGCACTTCTCCCTTAAATCGCAATCCACCGACGAACCTCTCGCTCGATAAACGATTGCAACTCCTCGTTGATCCACAACCACACATCCACCTCCGTCAATCTCCACACCGACCACAACAACTGAAAACAAGGCAGGTTAAGAGAGAGAACCAAAGCAAGAGGAACGGGTTTAGCAAAACAACGAACTCACCTCCACCAACCAACACTTGCTGAACACCCCAACCTCGCCGGAGCTCAGCACCTCTCGTCGGAACACCACTGAGCACCGAGAGAGAGAGAGAGTGTGTGAGAAATGAGAGAGGCGTGAGAGAGAGAGCTCTACCTTTATACCTTTCATCATCTCATCTCAACCATCCATCCAACTCCACTCCATCTCAACCGTCCACTCCAAAATCGTCCTAATCACCACCTAAACAATCATTAAAATCCAATTAGGATTAGGATCTCACATGTACGGTGGTTGTGTTCATGCATCTTATACTTATACATATGTGGATTTTTTTTGGCGAAGTAGTTTGTGATAGTTAATTAAGTTGTTTGATTGACTAGTAAGTGGTAACCATGAGTTTTGTGATGTCATGAGTCTTTATGCTGCTTCTCAATTATGCTTCATTATCTAACAGATCTAGACGAGCTGTCTCAATAGAACTTGACTTGTGAAATTGAGATCTGAGTGAGGCTTCGATGAAGTCTCATCTTTTGTTATATGTCTACACAATATATAATTGATTACTCTTGTGGTGAAATTGATATTGAGTATCTACACAATCTTTTGTTTGATATGATATTGAGTAGTATCTTGAAGGCTAATCAACCGGATCAACAAACACATCTATCTCGACTTCTCGAGTGCAACAAGGAAGGGTTAAATCTGTTTAAAAACAATAAATAGACATCTACACAATTACTAGGGTTTCAAAGGGCAATGAGACTACAATATCCTAATATATATTGTTTCTTGTCAATATATAATATACGACTCTTATATATGCATGTAGACTTGGATGATAGTGACTTCAGTTATAAGATAATTTGTGTATGTGATCAATAAGAAAAACATTTGTTACATCGATCTAATATTATAGGTGATCATTATGATCAAAAAATAATATAGCCTCAGTCAATGCCAGTTGTGAATACTCTTCTTCCCTTCTTCTTTTCTTCTCCTGTTTCTTCTAACTGTACTTTCTTTAAACAAAATACCTACCTAAACGCTAACTTCCTTGAAAATCGAATAATCGTACGTGCACTATTATAATTGGATTTTTATGTTCGTTGTGCGTAATTCAAACATATTTGTTTATCTGATGGGTTAGCTTGGTGGTGGTAAATTAGAGCAGGGAAAAAGGTTATACCTTGTCGGCAAGAGAGTTATGGATCATGTGCGCAGATTCACCCCCGGTACTGGAACTATTGAGAATTGAACTTAATTCTAGGTGACATCCTAGTCACTAGCCACATCAGCTATGGAGGGTGAGTCATCTAGGAGTTGATGACTCAACAAGAAGGAAGACAAAAGGTTGTAGGAAAGGAAGAGACAAAGTGACTCTTCATTTTTTCTATGATTTTCGTCCTATTTTATGATGCAATTTAAGTAGAGGTTGTAATGATCTTTAATGATCATCTTTATGTAGTTTATGTTATGTTTGTGTTTTAGGTTAAGTTGAAGAGTCTTTGTAAGTGCCTATATAAGTACAATAGTTCTCGGTGCACATGATGCTTGGGATCTTGTGGAGAGCGGCTTCGAGTAGGAGGCCGTGATGGGGGTGGCAACCGTCGCACAAATCAAAACACAAAAGGAGAGAAGAGCCAAAGACAAGAGTGCTCTCTTCCTTCTCTTTCAAGCGGTGGATGAGAGTGGTTTTGAGAAGATCGCTGAAGCGAAGACGTTGAAGGAGGCGTGGGACACCCTTGAGAAGAGCTACTAGGGTGCTGATCGAGTGAGGCAAGTGCGCCTCCAAATGCTTCGAGGTGAGTTCGAGGCGTTGAAAATGAAGGAATCGGAAGGTGTTGCCGATTTTGTGATGAGGGTTCGCATGGTGGCGAACAAATTGAAAAGAAATGGGGAGGCGTTGACTGAAGGAAGAGTGGTGGAGAAGGTGTTGCGTTCTCTCACCGAAGACTTTGAAAATGTTGTGTGTGCTATCGAGGAATCAAAGGACCTCGAGAAGATGACCATCGACGACCTCGCAAGCTCGTTGGAGGCACACGAGCAAAGAAAGATGAAGAAGAGGCAAGATGTCTTGGAGGAGGCGTTGCAAGCGAAGATGTCTCTTAAGGAGGAGAAACCTCACAACATAGATCGTGGAAGCGGTCGTGACTATGGAGGTCGTCCAAACAAGAAGGAGGTCGAGTGCTTCAAGTTTAGGAAGCGTGGTCATTTGCGAAAGAATGTTGGTCGCAAAAGAAGGTGGAGGAGAGCTCTAGTTGTGGCCGTGGTGATCGTGGATCAAAGAAGGAGATTGAGTGCTTCAATTGTGGGAAACATGGACACAATGCTAGTGAGTGTTGGTCGAAGAAGAAGGTGGAAGAGAGTTCCAACCTTATTGCCGAGGAGGAAGATGCCCGCGGTGATGGAATGACCTTATTTGTTAACCACGAGGAGGTGGCAAATCATGTCATGCATGCTCAAGTTGATGATGAGCATAAGGAAGAATACAAAGAAAACAATGAAAATGAGGAGCAAGAGGTGGAGGTGGCAGATTCCACCGAGCACGAAGTTGTATCATCCGATGATGAAGAGACAAGACCGAGGAAGAAAAGGAGTCTTCGTGATCTATACGAGGGAACAAGTGAGTTACACTTGGTTTGCCTCTCCACTCAAGGCGAGAGCATCCCGCTCGAAGAAGCGGTGATGGCAAAAGCGAGAAGGTGAGCCACGATGAATGAGGAGATGGAGTCGATAGAAAAGAATGAGACTTGGGAGCTAACTTCGCCTCCAAAACGTCACAAAACCACTAATGTAAGGTGGGTGTATAAGAAGAAGATAAACCCCCAAGGAGAGGTCGAGCGATGCAAGGCACGCTTGATAGCAAAATGCTACAAGCAAAGGACCGGCATAGATTATGAAGAAGTGTTCACGCTGGTGGCATGCATGGAGACAATCCCTCATTGTGTGGCTTATGAACAAGTGAGGTTCACATGGTATGTCTTTTAGCTCAAACAAAACGTTGTCAACAAGGTTGCAGGAAAGGATGCGCAACCTACTTGGGATAGTGGATGGAAGATGATTAAGTTCAAGGAGGAGTATTGAGAATTGAACTTAATCCTAGGTGACATCCTAGTCACTAGCCACATCAGCTATGGAGGGTGAGTCATCTAGGAGTTGATGACTCAACAAGAAGGAAGACAAAAGGTTGTAGGAAAGGAAGAGACAAAGGGACTCTTCATTTTTTCTATGATTTTCGTCCTATTTTATGATGCAATTTAAGTAGAGGTTGTAATGATCTTTAATGATCATCTTTATGTAGTTTATGTTATGTTTGTGTTTTAGGTTAAGTTGAAGAGTCTTTGTAAGTGCCTATATAAGTACAAGAGTTCTCCATTTGTAAAACAAGCAAAAAACAAATCAACTCAAATGAGAAAGAAGAAAGAAAAGATGAGTGTTTGGTGTAAATCTCGTTTTGCTTGTGAGTGTTAAGTAGTTTGTTTTCTTCTTTCATTCGTGTCCACCAATTGCGTAGATCAAAGTATGGATCTAGTGATGGCAATAGAAGACTCTCAGCATGGAGAACAAGGCGAGCCGAAGCAGCCCACCAAGCGCAACTTCTGAACCGCTGGTTGGCAGTCCAGGTGTGTCTGGTGGAGGCGTACTTTCTGGGTTGGCTTGGTGTGATGTTCCCCGTCTTTCTACCGCATCTAACAGGAACTGGACGTCTCAACCTGAATCAAGGTGACCATTAATTAATGCTATATATATATATATATATATATATATATTATTTAGGGTGTCGTACGTGAATCTCAATTGAAATGGCAACTACGTACATACAGGTTTACGCAGGTAGCTGAACTCCTGGATGCATGTTTGTTAGTTGGATATTAAGGGAACGTTGGACAGCTCATTGCTGACGCCCGAAACGCTCTATGAAGTCTACTTCATCTTCAAATTGTCCCGATCAGCCTCGGGGCTTTATTATCCACTCCCACAAGCTTCAGTGTCATTAGGAGGGCAATCGTCAAAGGCAAGTGTCTTTCTTTGCGATAGAATCTTCAGTTCAGAAAGGTTAATCCGGCCCAGATTAAGGTTACATGATACTCATGAGAGCATCAACCCTGTAACTTATTGATCTGATGAATAATGACATGTTCACCGGTATGTCCATACGCTATGGGAGTTCTTCACTTAATCCCACAAATCTTAGATTGTTTTATTATTAGTAATGTTTGTCTTGATCTGTAAGTTGCACACAAGTGCACAACTGAGTTGGTGGTTTTATGATGTATACGATGTTACATTAATTCAAAACCAGATATCTACCAACTGAGTTGGTGGTTTTATTATGTATACGATGTTACACTAACATTTAGTACATGTTTTTTAATTAATTGTTCAAACATAGTTAATTACCACATCATATACATAACGTACATATCCTGGAGAGGTGACCATTTTTTTTCTTCTGACTCTATAAATTTGACCATATTAAAGTCCATAATTCCAATTAAGTAGCTCCCAAATGTACTTGTTTGACATCAAAATATATAGGGTTTTTTGCTGCTCGTGGTTGACCAGATGAAGCCCATGCATGCTCAAGCATGTGCTGGTTACATCTCTTCTTCAGTTCCATGCACGTTGTCCTGCTCATGGCTACAACTCTGTAATTCTTTTCTCCAGTGTGTAAAAAATTCAAATTTACACCATGTTCAAACATTGTTAATTACCACATCATATACATAACGTACATATCCTGGATAGTACTGCATGTCTCCTTATAAATATGGTGATCTGCATGGTATGCTCGTATGCAGAATGAAGAGCAGAGTGACATTGCTAATAAATGATGGGATCTACTTAATTCTTGGGTCTAAACTCGATCCCATCGACGAAAAGGCCACTCTTCCAGTGTCCCCCTTCTCTTTCAGAAAGCCTGACCCGAACAAAACCATCACTTCCATTGTCATAAACAAAGAATTCACCTAACGCAACCTCCATCCACCCATCACCTCTTCCCACCGGATAGTGATCTGCCAAACCAAGATCAGAGCTGACATTGAAACTCACGCTCCGCCTTGCAGGGTTCTCGGTAGCAAGCGAGATAAATTGGTTAGACACTTCCTCATCAGCACCTAATACTACTGAAGCCTTTTGACATGGGTAACCAAAGCCACGTGCTATCGGGGACAAATTGAACACAAGGTAAACAATGTAGATGGTTGAAGGGGTTAACTCTTTTGTATCCACCTGACCATTCATCTCCAACCAACAGGTTTCCAACAGTTCACCCACCTCCTGAAACCTACATGTAGTTGAGTACGTTGGTTAACTAATTTACTTGCTGGTTTAAAAGATTATATTTATTGGTAGTATTGTTAAGTATATTTCATGATGTGGGCAGCTGAATATCAATTAAAAGCTCTAGCTCCATTAATTGGACAGCAGAAACTTCACCTTGATTCATGTAGTGGAATCATCCTCCAGCATAGGGGAGTACCTCCCCTTGTAATGAACATCTCTCTTGATGAAATCATTAAACACTTCTTCCCAGTGGACTTTTCCAACATAAAACTCTGTTTACAAATAATAAAAATGTCAATAACCATGAAATTAGAGCTACAGAATATGTTCGAGTGTGAATTTTATACCCCTTTGTTACCCTTTCAATAGGCCTGTATTTTGTTGTAGCTTCTGCAATTGAACTTGATTTACATGACTCACAACACACCACCAGAATGGCTAAACACTTTTTGTAAGATTTTGGTCAATAGTGAAAGAACAAGAATTACCATTTAATGTTTGGAGTTACTTTCTCTATTTACCAACACATCATGACCATATTTTGTAAAATAATGAATTAACAAAGTAATCATTATCAAGGAACACATGGATTATAATAACAACAAGATGTGCATAGCACTTCTAGATGGCTAACTTCTACGCCAAAAAACTTTATAAAAAAAGATTAAAATGCGCAATTGGTCATCCATTTCCAAAAAAAAAGTTTGAGTGTTTGACAATGCCCTTCGGTGACAATCCACATCTATCCGTGTTTCATGCCATTTATTTCTAATGAAATTATTTCTTCAAAAATATCTTCGAAATATTTTCTTGATATGGACTATAATAAAATTGATATATAGAAAATTTAATTACCATTTAACAATTTAAAGTGATTTTTATTCATATAATTATATTCTTAAAAAAAGATAGAACAAACTATAACGTTATGCTAGAAATGACAAAACTAACAACAGTACCATTATGTGTGAGCGAGAAATTGTCGGCAAAGCAAAGCAATGAAGTTTTTTTCCTTTGAAAACAATTAAAGTAAAACAACAACTTCAGTTAGAGGGAGTTACCATCTTGCCGCCATCGACGAGGAGTGGTTGTTGGCAGAGTCGAGAGAAGAGTTGTTTTTTAGAAGAAGAACAAGAAGATACAAATGACTCCTCCACCGCCCTCGACAATACATTTCTGTAGTCAGGGGGAAGAAATTTCTCCCAGACCTCGCCAGAGTCTGCCGCCAACCGGAATGAAGTGGAGAGCGTCGCAGACCGGCATGTGTCGGCTGCCGATGTTAGAGACAGAATGTGGGACAGGCAATCATGTGGCAGAGAATCCATTGCCAGATCCAAGACAAAATGAGTATGGTCTGGTTTCCGAGGGAAAAGAAATAAACCTTGCGTGTTTGTTTCGACATGTTAGTTTAATATGGACTGCTCTAGTCAGCTAATTTCGTTTCTCTTGTAAGAAAAGAGTTGAGTCATATTATTATTACAACCTAAGTCTGCTAATAAGTTTATCATAATCAATTTTGGTCTAGTTTTAGAATCAATAATAAAATAATCACAATATAAGTCAGAATGCATCATGCTATTAAATATACCATCGTTCTCTTGCTATTTCTATTATTGTGGGGAAGTCATGTTATAACTTTCTCACAATTTCAGGAGCATCCGCTCATTGTCAACCAATTGCCACTGCACTTGTGAGTAAAGAAATAAATCAGTTGCCAAAAAAGTATTAACTCTGACTTCTGATTCTGAGAACATTGGTTTTGAATATTCAAACGTAGTGTGGTTCGAAAGGGCTTTAATCCCAACCTATTATAAGGAAATGCAACACATTTTCTTTTTTGATCATTAGGAAATGCAACACATTAAGAATAAGTTCCATACAGAAGCAGTGTTGATCAGTTGTCAAAAAGAAATAGGATGAGGTATTGTAAGGGCAACCTCCATTGACTCGGTCAGCATATGCCAAAACCTTTTGCTGGACACCAAACTCAAATATCTGGACATCAACAATTTAAACAGCTACATTAAATTTTGCAAGAAAGTATGATGAGCATCACATCACCCTGGTGCAATAATAGACTAGGCAAAGTAGGAACTCATTCTAAACAAAAAACTAAATTTCAGGTTACTGCACAATGACAGGACGAACAAAAATTCTGATCCCACTAGCTCTTCTTCCTCTCGCACTCATAAGTAATCTCATCATCGCTTGCAACTATACTACTCTACTGTCTCTTAAACAGTATTAACTGGTTGCCACATCTGCCCGAGACGGGGAATGGCTGGAGAGGGAAGATGACTATGTTAAACCTCTTGGCTATATATATATATATATATATATCATCCAAAAAAACAGAAAATTTCATGCAATTTTCTGGTTAACCATTAATTTCCCATTATTATTTCTTCTAAACAGCGACTATATATTTCCATCCACCGGTCGTCTCTCGGACGAGGAAGTTCAAACTCGGTCTGCAACATCACAGCGATCATTGACTGGATCTGCAACGTAGTGGTGTGCCCGGTCTGCAACATCACAATGATTGTCGACCGCTTTTGCCCATTGACAGAGATTAAGGCATCCACCGGACAACTATCGAACCCGTACGTGTTCATCGTCAGACTGAAGATCAAAACCACGGTGTATCGAGTTGCAAGTCCCATCCTTTTCCTTGCAAAGCTCAACAGAACCTCCCACCAGTGTCCCAACTGCAGTTGCAAGAGGAGCCAGCAGAACCACCACAGTATTAGCGTCCATAGCTTCCTCTCTCTCACTCTCTCTTTCTCTCTGGGCTGCTCTTACAAATATACACAGTTATCAGAATGGGATTTTTTGTGTTTGCTCTGAGTTGAAGAGGGTGTGTGTGCAAGCAAGAAAGTTTGAGGAACTAAAATATTGAATCAGCATCCCCACGGTAAATTGGTAATGGTTAAATAATATAATTCAGTCCACGTTCCTTTTTAATATGATATATGATAACATCACCCAAACCACCACAACCAAATGACCAATGGCAGTGTAGAAAACGATGGCGACAAGTTTGTGTTTGTCTTGTATTATTCGTATATTATTTGAAATTACAAAAAAAAATTATATACATCATCCTAAACGAACGTTGGAATTAGCCCGTTACAGTTGCCTAATATGCTTCAGTGTACGGTTGTTGTTTGAGATTGATTTGTGCTTAAATATTTTCCTTGTGAGGCTTGATACGTGATACTCCCTTTGATATGAGGCGATGATGGCAAGGATGCCAACTTGAGCCGGAGTCTTAATAGGTAAGTCATGTGTGTACTTTTATTTTCAACACTCCCCTCAAGTTGATTCCGAAAAAGATTGAAGGAACCTAACTTGTGAAGGATATCATTGAAATGCCTTTGATCCACAACTTTGGTGAAGATATCGGTCAGTTGTTCTTTACTTTGAACATAGGGAACTTCGATAATCTTAGCTTGAACTTTCTCTCGTACGAAGTGACAATCTACTTCTATGTGTTTTGTTCTCTCGTGAAAGACGGGATTTGTAGCTATGTGTCGAGCTGCGTTGTTATCACAAAACATCTTTATAGGCTCATGATAGGGTTGTTTTAACTCCTTGAGAAGTTGCTTCAGCCAAATGAGTTCGCAAGTAGTTTATGTCATGGCTCGATACTCAGTTTCGACACTTGATCTAGCAACTACATTTTGTTTCTTGCTCCTCCAGGTGACCAGATTCCCTCCAACAAATGTGCAAAATCCTGTGGTTGACTTTCTATCATGACTCCTGGCCCAATCTGCGTTGGAATAACCCACAATGGTGTTAGAATTATTTTGTTTCATCCAAACTGGAGTTTTCTTAAGATAATGGAGGATTCTATCGATTATGTCTAAATGATGAGTGTATGGTGCATGCATGAATTGACTAACAATACTGACTGCATATATTATGTCGGGTCTAGTTACAATGAGATGGATAAGTTTTCCTACCAAACGTTGATATTAGGCTATA
Organism: Triglochin maritima; assembly: GCA_963682175.1. Classification (NCBI taxonomy): domain Eukaryota; kingdom Viridiplantae; phylum Streptophyta; class Magnoliopsida; order Alismatales; family Juncaginaceae; genus Triglochin; species Triglochin maritima. Next base: position 60,860,789 of record OY821772.1, on the reverse strand, counting down.
TCTTTGACCGGTTCAGCATCCGTTGGGCCAACCTTTCGATTGGTCTCTAGAGGTGTGTTGGTAGGTTTAGATCTTATTTTTCCAGTTTCTTTCAGTAAATCTAAAATATACTTTCTTTGAGACAGAAATAATCCTTTAGATGAATATGCGAATTCTATACCCAAAAAATATGTTAAGGGACCGAGATCTTTAATATCAAACTTGGATTTTAAAACATGCTTAACTGAGTTTATATGTATATCACTATCTCTTGTAATGATGATGTCATCAACATAAATAAGTACTATGGTGGTGATATGATTGTGACGTTTTATAAATATAGATGCATCAACAGAGCATTTTTCAAAGCCATAAAGAATCAGGGAATGACTAATCTTAGCATACCAAGCTCGAGGAGACTGTTCCAATCCATAGATAGATTTATGGAGTTTACAAACTTGATTTTTACCTGTGATGATACCGGGAGGGGGAGTCATATAGACTTCTTCCTCAAGAGTTCCTTGGAGGAATGCATTTTTTACATCCATCTGATAAAGGTTCCAGCCTTTATTGACAACTATGGAAAGGAGAACACGAAACATGTTCGTTTTTTTCCATTGGGGCAAAGATTTCCTGATAGCCTATACCATAGGTTTGTGTATAGCCTTTGGTCACAAGACGAGCCTTGTATCTTTCAATAGAGTCATTGCTATTATATTTTATCTTATAAACACATTTGCATCCTACCGGTTTAATTCATGTTTCTAGTGGTACAATGGTCCAAGTTTTATTTACTTCTAAGGTGTGTAGCTCATCCTTCATGGCTTTGGACCATTCTGGATGACTAATAACTTCAAGGTAGGAACTAGGTTCTTTATGATTATCTAGTTGTGTTAGAAAAGCATGATAAGATGGTTTAATGGACTTATAAGAGAGCAAGTTTTGAATTGGGTATGCGACATCTGACATGTGACTCCATCTCAAAGAATGGAATTTTTTGTGTTTGTTTTGAGTTGGAGAGTGTGTGTACGCAAGCAAGAAAGTCTGAGGAACTAAAAATATTGAATCAGCATCCGCGCACAGTAATGGTTAAATAATATAATTCATTCCACGGTCCTTTTTAATATGATATATGATAACATCACCCAAACCACCACAACCAAATGACCAATGACAGTGTAGAAAACGATGGAGACAAGTTTGTGTTTGTCTTGTATTATTCGTATATTATTTGAGATTACAAAATCATACTACTAAGCAATAAATTGTATACCTAAGTGTTTAGGTGGGTATAGGGGTGCCTAGTGAGACCTTGGTCGAGGAACTAGGTGTTTTTTAAGCCTAAACATGTATGGTATTTTTATATAATATTTGTGCATTGTTTCCTATTTTTCCCAATTTTCCTGATTTTTAACTATTTTATCAAATTTAATTGATTTAAAAATATTAAAAAAATGACCGCCCAGAGCTGGGCGATCGCCCAGGCGACGGGACGCACCCGGGCGCCTAGGCGTTGCATGAACGTTGGTTGCCTACATGTAATTATCACTGGCGATGTTCAAATATTTAGTTTAAGGAAAAAAACTTAATTTTTTTTAAATATCATACTAAACCTTTCAAAAAGGTATTTCTCGTACTAAACTTGCTGACACCATGCAGGCGACACGTTTATTTACGTGTAACAGCCGATGGAGGTTGAGGGATCTTAACATTTTGAGTGAAAGTCTAAGAGACTGTTATTTAAATCCCTAAATTGCAACCTTGTTGTATTTTCTCTCATTTTGGATTTTAGTGTATAAATAACTCGTCATCCCAGATGTCGAGTTCTTCAAAAATCAAGGATTTTAATATTAAAATTGGAGGCTCACAAGGGACAAATTTTGTGTATGTATATAGTACATTTTTTCTTGAAGAAAGTTGTTAATCTTGCATGATTCTAGTTGTCATTCTTGTGAATAGCCGTTGCATAATTTCTATTGTGGTATACATCCATTGTAGATTTATGGGTTGCCTTGTTTGCTTGATGCAAGATTTGCTTGGACTTGATTAATTTGGAGGTGATGAGATCTGATTCTGATCCAATCAAGTCTGAGAGACTGTTATTTTAACACTCCCCCTCAAGTGGATTCCGAAAGAGGTTGAGGGTTCCCAACTATTTTTAGAGTTCTACAATTAAAGATCAATAGTCTCTTCCTTAACAATTCTAAAAGACGAATACATTAATTAAAGAACAAAATGTTCAATACATTCAATTCATGATAAAAGACATGTAAAAGTAAAACTTTTAAATGATGACGGTAGGGAAACCATTCATGGTTTAGGACAGATGGGAATGGCTCGGACATAAGCAACAAAGACTGATTAGGGACCCAATGTCTGGCACATGATGGCGATTCCAAAGCATGTGATCCACCTATGGAAAGTCATTCTTAGGAAGTTGCCAACCCAAGGTTGGCTTCACCAGACGATAGTAAGGATAATCTTCTCTCGAAGAACCCTCAGCCATAATGCATATGAACTCAACACCTATATTAGGGTTGTGCGTTTACAAAAGCAGTGTGGGAGCAGATACTGAATATCCTGAAGATTCGAGGACACTATGAGCAGGGTCTTGGGGAGGAGCTAGCTCGCATTGGGCGTTCTTGTAGCCAAAATCGACTACAACTTGACGTTGCATGACTAGCCTATGGGGCTACCACCTATGCAATATGGGAAAGAAACCTACGGTTGATGGAAGGTGTGCACCGAATAACGGAGGTGTTAATCATCCAAATCAAAGACGTGGTTCGCATGAAAGGAGAAACGTGTTGTGCAATAAGGAATGACCAACATCATCTACAAAATTTCATAGCTAACTGGGCCTAGCTTTCATAATGGTTGTAATATGTATTCGTATCACGAGGGTCAGATGAGTAACTCAGTATACTTGTGAGATAATAAAAGGGCACAAAGTGGTGTATCTGAGTTGGGCAGTCAGCCCAACTCCGAAAATTGTTAACTTTTTCTCTGATATTGTCTTTTTCCACAATGTTCAAAGTAGCCTTGTCTCAAAATATATAGTCGCTGTTTGGAATAAATAATAATGGGAACTTAACGGTTAATTAGAAAATTGCATTAAGTTTTCTGGTTTTTTGGATGATATATAGCCAAGAGGTCGAATCTGATCGAATGAGTTGTAGCTGAAACGTAGCCAATTAGCTAGATGTGCATGTGTACGTGGTGTGGAGCAAATACATGTTACGTTAATGTATGTATAAAGAAAGAAGAGAGTGAATGCCCAAGCCTGGCTGGGGAAGAGTTATCGGGATAAAACACAAATATGTTGATTCAGGTTGGGTGTACTATACGTAATTATCACTTTTTTAAAATTTTAAAAAAGTAAGGTCATTTTTGGCAAAAACCTATACTCAAGTTCCATAGCTTGGGGTTTCATACTTTGGCGCTCATGATAAACAAATCTTGATTAATGAGCCCAAATTTTTACAATGGATACAATCCGCACATGGTAAATAATCCATCTTTCCGTTCAGGAAAAGTCAAACAGAAGAGAGACAAAAAGAATCCATCTGATTCAGATTGTTAAATAATTCATTTACCACCATTCCTTTAGTATGACTTCAAAAAATACTAGGATGGTTTTGTTGCTTTACATATTTATCTTATTTTGATTTAGCAATCCCAAGATTTTTTCTGATCCAATCAAAATAAGGAAAATAGATTTTTTTGTTTTTCCATTTTCTTACTTCTTTCATAGAAAAATATCACAAAAAAAGATGCATAAGAAAAATGATTTGTGACGTTGAAATGGTTTTTGACACGTAATACAAATAGCAAAAGCAAATCTAAAATAACATTTGTTTCGTACTACTACACGTTGAAATAACATTTGTTTCAATCCATAGATAGATTTATGGAGTTTACAAACTTGATTTTTACCTGTGATGATACCAGGAGGGGAGTCATATAGACTTCTTCCTCAAGAGTTCCTTGGAGGAATGTATTTTTTACATTCATCTGATAAAGGTTACAGCCTTTATTGACAACTATGGAAAGGAGAACACGAAACATGTTCGTTTTTGCCATTGGAGCAAAGATTTCCTGATAGTCTATACCATAAGTTTGTGTATAGTCGTTGGTCACAAGACGAGCCTTGTATCTTTCAATAGAGTCATTGCTATTATATTTTATCTTATAAACCCATTTGCATCCTACCGGTTTAATTCATGTTTCTAGTGGTACAATGGTCCAAGTTTTATTTACTTCTAAGGCGTGTAGCTCATCCTTCATGGCTTTGGACCATTCTGGATGACTAATAGCTTCAAGGTAGGAACTAGGTTCAAGGTAGGAACTAGGTTCTTTATGATTATCTAGTTGTGTTAGAAAAGATGATAATATGATTTAATGGACTTATAAGAGAGAAAGTTTTGAATTGGGTATGTGACATCCGACATGTGACTCCATCTCAAAGAATGGATTTTTTTGTGTTTGTTTTGAGTTGGAGAGTGTGTGTACGCAAGCAAGAAAGTCTGAGGAACTAAAAATATTGAATCAGCATCCGCGCACAGTAACGGTTAAATAATATAATTCAGTCCACAGTCCTTTTTAATATGATATATGATAACATCACCCAAACCACCACAACCAAATGACCAATGGCAGTGTAGAAAACGATGGAGACAAGTTTGTGTTTGTCTTGTATTATTCGTATATTATTTGAAATTACAAAAAAAAATTATATACATCATCCTAAACGAACGTTGGAATTAGCTTGTTGCCTAATATGTTTGATTGTACGGTTGTTGTTTGAGATTGATTTGTGCTTGAATGTTTTCCTTGCGAGACTTGATACATGTAGATTGTTCTCCCGGTTGACTGCTTCCACGAACAGACTTATTCTCCAACACCACCGGTCCACCACGGTCGACCAAACACTCCTCGGTGGACCGTTCCGTTTTCGACAGACTCTCTCGTGGTTCTCGAAAAACCAAAACTCCATCCTCGGTTTACCGAACCCGTTAGTCTGAAGCGCCTGGAGTCTTCTGACGGTTGACTGAATCCAATCCGGTCGTCTGATCCCAGTAACTCCCAAAGTACCTTGAGTTTTGGTGCGGTTGACCGGATCCCATCCGGTCGTCTGAACTCAGCTTCTCCAAAAGTACCAGGAGTTTTGGAACGGTCGACCGGATCCCATCCGGTCAACCGTTTTATCCTGGTTCTGTTTCCTTAACAAATGTAAATCAATATTCAACAATTGGTACAGACAGAAGAGGCGGCAATTGCGAGCTACAACTTAAGTGAAGAGGTGAGCTTGTCATCTATGATGGTAGAAATCCAATACGGAGGAGAGGCAACACTAGAGCAATTGCAGATTACATCTTAATTCTTCAGAAAGATTGCAACCTCGTCGTCTACCAGTATGTGGGTGCAACTTGGGCGTCCAATACATTTAAGTGATTAAGAAGATAGCACATGGTGCCTGAATACTACAAAATATGTAGCAGAGAAACATCTTTTTTTCCCTTCTATTCCAGTGCCAATTGAATGAGTACATATTTCCACATTTTAGCACCAATCATGATTTAGTAGCCACCACTGTGTAATTTTTCCCTAATCTGTAAAATGTTCAAACTTACACCGTGTTGAAAATCTAGACCAGCATCCTTACAAAAGCAAGCACAAAGAAGGTTGATTTAGCAGATACGGGGAAAAGAAGCTGAATATTTCTAGTATTATAGATTTATGGTAGCAGAAATAACAGTCCATGCATGTTCATAATCGGAAGGAAATCAAATATTTTTTAATAGATTACATATCACTGAAAAGATTTCCCGAAGAGTTTGTTTCTGGAGTCACAACTGTAGAAGTTTGTGTGCCTGAAGAAGATGATGATGATTCAGGGGTCAGACGTTGTGTTCCGATGGCCTCCTTTGCAGCCTTTTCTTTGGCTTTCTTTGCTCGCTCAAGGACTTCTTCCTAAATGCATCATGTCAAACGGAAATCAGTTAGCATTTCGAAAATTTAGCGTTACACAATGGTACATGCGATATCCCGCGAACGGCTAATCTAATCAACAAAGTGTTGGTTATCACTATCCAAAAAACAAGAATTCGCTGCTTCTTCCTAATTTCAGACAATGCCTTCTCAGTCAACTTTTGGGAAAGATCTACGACTAATCTAACACTTGGACAACGAATAGCCCGGAACAACAAAATTATTCTTGAATTGGTTAACACTATTAACAGTTTTATGAAAAAATTAAAGGAGGCAGTACACCACATAATGCCCTGTGGAAATTTTTATTGTGTCCTCACCTGAAAATCCACCACTTGCTTTTGTTGCTCTGATTGCCACTGGCCAACCACACTCAATGTCTCACCAACAGTAGATTCCACTCTCTCATTCAGAGCCCCCGCAAAAGCCTTGCCCAGGAAAAAAGCATCCAAAACAGCTTTGTTGTCATTTTCACCTGTGGAAAATTAGCATCTTAAAGGTTATAATTCTAACTAATACTTTCCTTCGGCCTGCGCACATATTAAAGGTTATAATTCTAACTAATAATATCCTGCCCCCACCAAGATTACAATTCGACAAATTTGCCAACCAAATATTTTGTCATTATAGGACTGAAAATTCTCATTATAACTTACATGGCAAAAACATGACACGGAAAATTAGTACTTCAAAATTAATCAATCTAGCTAACTCTTAATCTGTATTTAGCTAGATAATAATCTTACAAAATTGACATAATTTATATCTCATTCTAGGACTAAAAATCACCATGGTAGACTAAACAATTCGTCCTGCTACAGAATATTCTTGTTCTTAGGACTAACCAAATTCTCATTCTGGGATTATATCTGGTCATGTTATGGCAGACTATCTGCACCTGGCTTTGTGTTCGAACCCCTGACGGCACCTTCTAATTTTTTTAAAAAATCATTTTTTTCCAAATACAAAAGGAACAAGAGGAGTCCGAACTAGGGATCTCACAACCCTACATGGCCTCAAGAGACCACTGGGCTAACGCTGTCGAACTGTGGGATTATATTCTGAGAAAAAGAAAACCATCATGTTAAGTGACAAGGTTGAGGGAGTGAAGCCCTCGACATATTTCTTTCTAAAAGATATTATACCATATCATGCCCAACTCCAAGACGAAACCCAAGTTTGTGAGACATGATCCTTGGTTGTTTTTAATCCAAGGTCAAGAATCTACAAACTAGGCTAACCCCAATAGAATAGCCCATCAGCATGAATGATCACGCATGATACATTGCATTGATTGGGCAACTTCTTGAACTTAGTTGTATTCATTAGTCATTACAGACAGTAAACTTGAAATCTTCATGCGTTGGTGAAGACCTTTTTCTTATGGCATTATGATTGAGGGGATCACTGTCAAAGAAGATTTGAAAATATAAGAACTCCCATAACAAAATTACCTGAATTGGTATGGATACACAACCAATTGTTAAGAATGTGTACACATCCATCACTTAAACTTTATATTAGAATTGTGAAGCACTAAAGTTGAGTGGCTTTTCTCAATTCTCACCTACAAATTTTCGGTCTTCACGTAAGAATATAAAGTTCATATGTCTAGTTACAGCTCATTATCCACTAAAAAAGGCACATATACTTGCAATCCATATCCAAATGAGGAACAATTCCGATTCTCATCCACCATTCCATCCACACATAACCCAGGATCAATTAACATGAAAAACCGTTCAATCAACTTAAAAAAGAATCAAATTTGAAACAAACTCAAACACAAAGTAACATGATAAAAAACACAAAAAATCCCAATTTTACGAATGAGAGGGAAAGAAAGATCAAACCTTGACCGGGAAACCGGGTGTTCCCGCTGCACCGGCACCGGAGGCGGTGGGGCCGGAGGGGTTTGAGGAGGAGAGGGTGGCGAGGGAGGGAGAAGGAGGAGAAGTGGAGGGGGACGGGGGAGAAGGGGAGAAGGGACAACGTCGCCATCATCGTTGCTGGATTGGGTGGGAGTTGTGGGATTGGAGGATTAGCGGGTTGGAAACGGAGGGGATTCCACGATTCCTCCGGTGATGTTTTCCAACGTTCTTGCAGACAACACCTCATGTTTTCTTCTTTTCCTGTTCTGAGGGGAGAAATATGCAAAAAAAAAACTTTTTGGTGTGTGTGAGGAGTAGGGCTGGCAATTCGGGTCATGACACGAAACCTGAACCCGACACTAAATATCACGATTCGGGTCGACACGAACTGTAATTTGGGTCGACACAAATGGCACGAACTGTAATTCGGGTCGGGTTCGGGTTGGAGTATTTCGTGTTTCGTGTAATTCGGGTTGACACGAATTGTAATTCGGGTCGTGTTCATGTTTCGTGTAATTCGTGTAATTGGTGTCAAACATGCTAGTTCGTGTTCGGGTTAATTCGTGTTTGTGTAAATTTGTGTCAAACAGAACATAATTGGTGGCAAACATGTTATTTTGTGTTCAGGTTAATTCGTATTTATAAAAATTCATGTCAAACAAGTCAGTTCGAGTTATTCAGGTTATCGTGTTCGTATCAACACGAACACGAAAAATGGATTCGTGTCAACGTGGGTCGTGTTCGGGTTACCAAATTCGTGTTCCGATTTAAGATTAGATTTTCGTGTTCATGTCGACTATTTCTTATTAATTCGTGTTCCGGTCGAGAAAAATAATTCGTGTCAATTGATGTTCGTGTCAAACACGACACGAAACACGAATTTGTCAGCCCTAATGATGAGTGTGGGCTTGTGGCCGTGGGGTGTGGGGTTGGCGGTACATGCCTACATGGCCTCAGACCACTGAGCTATCGAATCGTGGGTAAGTCTGTTAATTAAATAATTATATCGTGTTCTTTTAAGTATTTTAATGTTCGTATAAGCAAACACAAATACAAGACTTTTCGTGTCTGAATTACCATACACAAAAACTACTAACTCAAACAAAACAAAAATTGTATCGTATTTTCGTGTTTTGTATAAATGTCTAGTTAGAGTTAGGTTTTCCTCTCCTATTTCGATGTCTACTATGTGGAGGCCTTGATGATGCAATCTTGAGGAGTTTTTTTTTTTGCTCAAGCTTGGAGATTTGGAACTCATTTAGATTTTTGGTGATTTCCATCCTTTGATTTTAGGTGATTGTGTGGGTTTTAAGAATGAAGCTTTTAAAAACCTGGAATTTCATGAATAATGAATATAATCTCGGTACGAGGAATGTGTTTCTTGTTTTTCACTATGAGGCCAAATCAATTTGATGTATTCATGCATATATGGAATTAAAGAGTTTTATTCACATTCAAAATTTCACAATCTATAAGTGGATTTTTGAAAATTAAATGGTATATGTGGAGGACAGTTTTCAAAAATAAAAACAATGACAATAAATCACTATTTGGATTAACAAACTGACTTTTATATTTTTAAGGAAGTAAAATACAATTTACGTTAACTAAACCCCAACACATCATGTTATTTACATACTATGTACATGATTAATCAAATTGATGCGGATCTCGTGGGAACACCTCAAAACAAAACAAAACTTCAGTTGCGTGATTACTTCGATCGTTTTCCAATTGCTTGCCGTATTTGTTTCCCTTCCAAGTTCCAACCAAAATAAATAAATGATAGTGTTTTTATATAAATAAATTAGTAAATAAAAGGAATGGGTTAGTTAAGAGAGGCTCAAACCAAACAGAACTCCAAAAGACCTCCGGATGACCCTGAGCCTAGAATAGTTACGTCCTTGGGGATCTCTTGCGGGTTTCCTTTCATTTTTCCGCTTCTCCAACAAAAGAAGCAACCGAGATTACAAGTATATGAAGGCAATATGTCATTCAAAACACTCTAGATCTTTTTCTAGCCTAATATCTCAACTCACAATGAAGTAAATATTACACTTGTACTTTGTATTGAAACCAAGAGCAAGCAAACTCTTTTATAGACTCAAAAACCGAGCTAATTAAGCAAAATCGTGCTGAAAATCGTGGGCAACGGTCGACCGTTCCTTGAGTAACAGGAACGCTTCCTATTGCGATTCGGTTGACCGAATCCTTCCTGGTTGACCGTTGGAATGCTTCTTCATGCGGTTTGGTTAACCGCGAGAACGTTTCTCCCACGAACTAACTAATTCTCCAACAACCTCACGGTCGATCGAACACTCCTCGGTGGACCATTACATTTTTGACAGACTCTCTCGTGATTCTTGAAACACCAAAAATCTCACTAACAGATTACTGAACTCATTGTTCCGAAGTGTCTGTTGTCTTCTGACGATAGACCAAATCTCATTCGGTCGTCCAATCCCAACTGCACCTGAAGTGCCTGAAATTCTTTGTTCGGTGGACCGAATCCAATTCGGTCGTCCGAACCGTGCATCGCCAAAAGTGCATGGAGTTTTGGATCGGTGGACCGGATCCCATCCGGTCGACCGTTTTTTCATGGTTTTGTTTCCTTAACAAATATAGATCAATATTCAACATGAACTACATGTAGGTTTCAGGAGGTGGGTGAACTGTTGGAAACCTGTTGGTTGGAGATGAATGGTCAGGTGGATACAAAAGAGTTAACCCCTTCAACCATCTACATTGTTTACCTTGTGTTCAATTTGTCCCCGATAGCACGTGGCTTTGGTTACCCATGTCAAAAGGCTTCAGTAGTATTAGGTGCTGATGAGGAAGTGTCTAACCAATTTATCTCGCTTGCTACCGAGAACCCTGCAAGGCGGAGCGTGAGTTTCAATGTCAGCTCTGATCTTGGTTTGGCAGATCACTATCCGGTGGGAAGAGGTGATGGGTGGATGGAGGTTGCGTTAGGTGAATTCTTTGTTTATGACAATGGAAGTGATGGTTTTGTTCGGGTCAGGCTTTCTGAAAGAGAAGGGGGACACTGGAAGAGTGGCCTTTTCGTCGATGGGATCGAGTTTAGACCCAAGAATTAAGTAGATCCCATCATTTATTAGCAATGTCACTCTGCTCTTCATTCTGCATACGAGCATACCATGCAGATCACCATATTTATAAGGAGACATGCAGTACTATCCAGGATATGTACGTTATGTATATGATGTGGTAATTAACAATGTTTGAACATGGTGTAAATTTGAATTTTTTACACACTGGAGAAAAGAATTACAGAGTTGTAGCCATGAGCAGGACAACGTGCATGAGCAGCACATGCTTGAGCATGCATGGGCTTCATCTGGTCAACCACGAGAAGCGGGAGGCGTGAATGAGATTGCCCTTGAGGAGACGTGTCCAGTGCATGCGTGATTGGTGTGATACTTTAAGTTCTTTAATTGACTTAGGTTAATTGTTATTTTATAGTAGGTTAAGGTAGAGTAGAGTACAAGAGCACCCTTAACCGGTGATTTGGGCGCCCCCTCCCATTCTTAATGGGAGGGTGGATTTTCAGGCGGATATCCTCCTGGGTGCCCAATCCGGTGGGTGCCCAATCCGGGGGGCTACGTGCCCCCCCAGATTGGGTGATTTTTTGTTTTGTTTTTTATTTTTTGTTTTAAAAATTATTTAAAAATGTTTGTTCAATTATTTTTATGAAAATATGTTTTTTATTTGTTTATATTTTTTTGATAATTTTTTGTTTCTGGGTGGTGTTAAGAAAAATTTAAGGGTTTTTTTTTGAGCTGACGTGACGAAAAGAGAAACTGACGTGACTGAGAGAAAAAACTGGACGTCCGGGAACTGCCCGGACGTTATTAACGGTGGTCTAAGGCTTGATGCATGGTAGCAAGGGACGTACAATCTTTGATTTCCTTTCTCAAACATTGTCATGGTAATCCAACCTTAATTACCCATCCTTCTTCTAGTTGATTCCAACGTAGGAGACTGCCAATCGACACACGATTCTGGTCACCGCTCGCATTCACGTACACACAATGCCTGCTCTTCTTTCTGCGTGTCACTCTATCTGTAACTTACAAATTACCCAAGAAGTAGATGTTGTAATATTAACCAATATTTTCTTGTTAAACATAAAATTACACATGTCGAATAAAATATACAATATAATCCGAAGTTAACAAACAAAATATTATATAGAAAACAAACAAATAAGACAAATTTTTGAATTTTTCTGTGAAAATAATTACTTTTAAATGACATATGACCAGTTGTTTGTTTGACAACTCGCGTTTATCAGAAAACCTGATCAAATCAGTTGTCGTTGGGTCAACTATCAGCTCAACGCGGCTGGACCGTAGAAGTCAAGATGAGATGATGCAAAGGAATCAGATGCGACTTCTGTTGACTTGGCTTGCATTTATTTCTGTACTAATAATTACACAAACATGTGGACTTCATTAATCCATCTCAGCGGCAGACTTTAAACAATTAATAATGACCAGGGAAATGTAGTTGCCTAGTTGGACTCCTTCAATCATTCAAGTTCAGAATAGAACTAATTAACAGGTAAGGTTTCTCATCGATGATCCCACTCTTCTTCAAGACCCTCTTTTCTGTATATCTCCCATTCAAAAAATATATATATTAAGCAGCAACATCTCCCTTCTTAATATTGTTAGTGATTAACTGATCAGTTGACATATCTGCCGGAGACATGTCGGGCGACACATCGATGTGGGACGCTGCCAAGCAAGGTGTTGTAACCGTCGGCGAGCTTCTTGGTCTTGTCATCCTCGGCTGCTTTGGCCTTTGCGGCCAGGACTTGAGGTACGAATCACTAATACTTGCCTTCTCGTGTTACCTTAATTTGGTTTCTTAAGTTTGTCATTTACAAGTTGATTACTAATTATACGCATGGTAAATAGTAAATACAGAACCATTACTGAGAGGGAAGCTGATAGATCAACATCAGATCAACAGGCAGCAACGATGACAGTGGAGAGAGACACTGATCATACTAACGGCACCAGAACAGATGTAAGCAATAATTTAAATTGTATAACACTCTCAAGTACAATTGGATTCACTACAGCTCACTTAAGTACTTAAGTTTCAATTAGTTAAAGAGGTCGTGTAATAATCAAGTTTAACACTAATGATTTATAATTTGTGATTAAACTCCATTTTGATTATTACTTCATACTTAGTATGTTGAATTTGGTGATTGACATCTATTTCTTTATTTAATTAACCCTCCAGAGATACCTTTTATCAGTAAGATCGACTTGTCTACATACTGAAAATAAATGAGCAATATTGAGTCCCATTCAAGGCCACAATAGAGTTCAGACATATGATTAAGGTTTCAAACCATAATAATTTATGGGGAAAATTTTACTCTAACCACTTATGCATATTAGCTGTAAGCTGAGTGTTTCTTGGAGTAGGCTGATTACATTGGGAGTTATATCTGAAATCGTTATATAGCATATTCAAAGTGTATGTTACATACTAATAACAGGCGGAAAAGAGACCGAGTTGTTTCTTGTACAGTGATGACGTCCTTCGAAATGGAGAGTCCTTAAGAGAAGGAGATTACGAGCTCATAATGCAGTCTGACGGCAACCTCGTGTTGTACGACAACAAGAGACCTCTCTGGGCCACAGGTACCCAAGGCAGAGGCAGTGGTTGTGAGCTTCACTTCGAAAGCACAGGTGAGCTTGTCATCTATGATGGTAGAAATCCAATATGGAGGAGTGGCAATGCTAGAGAAAGTAGACATTACATCTTGATTCTTCAGAGAGACCGCAACCTTGTTGTTTATGGAGGTGCAACCTGGTCGTCGAAGACACGCAAGCGATCAAGCTAGCTGACACATTGCCTGAACAGAAAAGTAGAACCTTTTTTATGTTATTTAGTGATTCAATTGGTGCATATTTGCACATTTTAATTCAATGCCAGATTTTGTGTAGTAGCTACAACTCTGTAGTTGTTTTCCTCCAATGCATACAAAATTCAATCTTGCACCATGTTTGTAAAGACTTCAAGTGAGAGAGAGAGGGTGACATGGGGGGTATGGAGAGGAGCATGTGGTAGGTGTAGGTTTTGTTTTATAAATACCAAAACCCAACCCTTTCTCCCCTTTCCTTTCTCCATTTCGTTTCCACCCATCTCACCACCTTCCCTTGCTTCCGGCGGACTAGGAGGAGAGCTGGAGCACCGGCGACGCGGAGAAGAGGCGCCGTAGGAGGGAGCTCGAGAAGAAGAAGCTAGAAACGACGCCGGAGGAGGAGGAGCTCGTCGCACACGTCTTCTCCACGGTGAAAGGTATGTCAAGTCTTCATAGTAACTCCCCAAGTGGTGTGGGAGTGTGAGGGGGCGGCGTTGGTGCCGTTTCCCCAGCGAACCCAACTGGACAGAGGTTGAAGACGCTCTGTTCGGTCGACCGGTAGTGTGGTTCGGTCGACCGAACGAGGTCTGAATGATGCCTGTCCAGGAGGGAAAATGCATGTTCGGTCGACCGGTAGTTGGATCGGTCGACCGATATTTATGAATATTAAGTTACTACCCGAAAACGGTCGAACGACGTCTGTGTGACGGTCGACCGTTTATGCCAAATTTTAGCGGGAATCTAAGTGTTATATTAGCCGGTCGACCGGTGGTTTTTCGGTCGACCGAATCCAGTAGATAGGTTAGACAGACCTTCGGCCGACCGAGTGTGTGTCTCGGTTGACCGAACTGCACAAAGTCGGTCAAGAGCGTTGACCATCTAAACGGTCGACCGCTCTGGATCCGGTCGACCGACCGCGTGCAGTTTTCCTGTAGTGAAGTGTCTGCTGATCCGGTCAACCGAAAGAGTTTCGGTCGACCGAATACAGGGGGCAAGATTCATGCAGTTTTCCTTATCGGTGGAACGGACCCTGGTTCGACCGACATGATATATATGTATATAAAATGTATAGCGTAGACCTTCCAAACGGTCGACCGCTAGATTTGACCTTGTTCGACTGGTGGGTCGAATTATCTTTCCTTGGTGGATTTATCCACACGCGAAACGTCGAGCATAGGCGACTACCGGCTGCCGAGCCCACGGTCGATCACCGGACCTCGGAGCTACGGATTTCACCTACGACGAGAGAGTATTTCTGTTGGACCCCTTGAGCCTGTGCGGCAGAGGGATGCCTTCCATGCATGTGTGGGTGGTAGATGTCTTCTTCCTTGTGTAGGGAGGGGTTGCACTTTCCGTGTGTCGGAGAGCGAGGTCACTTGTGCATGTGCGGCCGAGAGACGCCTTCTTCCTTGTGTAGGGAGGGGATGCACTTTCCTTGTGTTGGAGAGTGAAGACAGTCAGTGGGGCCGAGGCGGATTTGCATTGCATGTGCATTCATGGCTTTTCGTATTTGTTCTGTTTATGTTAGGAGATGTTGGCATACGGGGTTCCTTGCGGGAACTCAGGTAATTTTTGTGTTTCATTTTCATGGAGCAGGCAGTCGTAGGTTGGTGGTGACCGAGGGGAGTACCTCCGGGATCGGGTCCTGTCTTCTTATCCTTTTTTGTAGAGGTAGCGATTACAGTAGTTATGTAGTAGACTTGTAATCGCTCTTTTGACACTCTGTATTATGACTTCCACGTGGAGATATTATATATATATATATATATATCCAGTTAACTTTCCAGTAACATGCCCTTGTTGACGGTCGTATATTGTATGTTTTAATTTGAAAAATTTCTTCTGCTGTTTTGAGACGTTACAATGTTCAAACTTCAAACTATCTTAATTACCACTCCTTTAACAAATTACATATCTTCAAAAGTTTCTACTTCTTGGGTAATCTGTAAGTTACCGGTAGAGTGGCACGCAAACAGGCATTGTGTGTAAACGACATACTTCTTGGGTCTACGACACAGCGGCGAGAGGTGACCATTTTTTTTCTTCTGACTATAAATTTGACCATATTAAAGTCCATAATTCCAATTAAGTAGCTCCCAAATGTACTTGTATGACATCAAAATATATAGGGTTATTTACTGCTTGTGGTTGACCAGATGAAGCCATGCATGCTCAAGCATGTGCTGGTTACATCTCTTCTCCAGTTCCATGCACGTTGTCCTGCTCACGGCTACAACTCTGTAATTCTTTTCTCCGGTGTGTAAAAAATTCAAATTTACACCATGTTCAAACATTGTTAATTACCACATCATATACATAACGTACATATCCTGGATAGTACTGCATGTCTCCTTATAAATATGGTGATCTGCATGGTATGCTCGTATGCAGAATGAAGAGCAGAGTGACATTGCTAATAAATGATGGGATCTACTTAATTCTTGGGTCTAAACTCGATCCCATCGACGAAAAGGCCACTCTTCCAGTGTCCCCCTTCTCTTTCAGAAAGCCTGACCCGAACAAAACCATCACTTCCATTGTCATAAACAAAGAATTCACCTAACGCAACCTCCATCCACCCATCACCTCTTCCCACCGGATAGTGATCTGCCAAACCAAGATCAGAGCTGACATTGAAACTCACGCTCCGCCTTGCAGGGTTCTCGGTAGCAAGCGAGATAAATTGGTTAGACACTTCCTCATCAGCACCTAATACTACTGAAGCCTTTTGACATGGGTAACCAAAGCCACGTGCTATCGGGGACAAATTGAACACAAGGTAAACAATGTAGATGGTTGAAGGGGTTAACTCTTTTGTATCCACCTGACCATTCATCTCCAACCAACAGGTTTCCAACAGTTCACCCACCTCCTGAAACCTACATGTAGTTGAGTACGTTGGTTAACTAATTTACTTGCTGGTTTAAAAGATTATATTTATTGGTAGTATTGTTAAGTATATTTCATGATGTGGGCAGCTGAATATCAATTAAAAGCTCTAGCTCCATTAATTGGACAGCAGAAACTTCACCTTGATTCATGTAGTGGAATCATCCTCCAGCATAGGGGAGTACCTCCCCTTGTAATGAACATCTCTCTTGATGACATTTCTGTAGTCAGGGGGAA
Organism: Triglochin maritima; assembly: GCA_963682175.1. Classification (NCBI taxonomy): domain Eukaryota; kingdom Viridiplantae; phylum Streptophyta; class Magnoliopsida; order Alismatales; family Juncaginaceae; genus Triglochin; species Triglochin maritima. The sequence goes on along the minus strand of OY821772.1, from coordinate 60,843,914 downwards.
GAAATTTCTCCCAGACCAGTCTGCCACCAACCGGAATGCAGTGGAGAGCGTCGCCGACCGACACGTGTCGGCTGCTGATGTTAGAGAGAGAAGGCGGGACAGGCAATCATGTGGCAGAGAATCCATTACCAGATCCAAGACAAAATGAGTATGGTTTGGTTTCAGAGGGAAAAGAAATAAACCTTGCGTGCTTGTTTTGAGATATTAGTTTAATATGGACTGCTCTAGTCAGCTAATTTGGTTTCTCTTGTAAGAAAAGAATTGAGTCATATTATTGTTACAACCTAAGTCTGCTAATGAAGTTTATCATAATCAATTTTGGACTAGTTTTAGAATCAATAATAAAATAATATACCATCGATGTCTTGCTATTTCTATTATTGTGGGGAAGTCATGTTATAACTTTCTCACAATTTCAGGAGCATCCGCTCATTGTCAACCAATTGCCACTGCAATTGTGAGTAAAGAAATAAATCAGTTGCCAAAAAAGTATTAACTCTGACTTCTGATTCTGAGAACATTGGTTTTGAATATTCAAACGTAGTGTGGTTCGAAAGGGCTTTAATCCCAACCTATTATAAGGAAATGCAACACATTTTCTTTTTTGATCATTAGGAAATGCAACACAATAAGAATAAGTTCCATACAGAAGCAATGTTGATCGGTTGTCAAAAAGAAATAGGATGAGGTATTGTAATTTGTAAGGGCAACCTCCATTGACTCGGTCAGCATATGCCACAACCTTTTGCTGGACACCAAACTCAAATATCTGGACATCAACAAATTTCATTCTAAACAAAAACTAAATTTCTGATCCCACTTTTCTTCCTCTCACACTCATAATTCATCCCATCGCCGCTTGCAACTATACTCTCCTCTACTGTCTCTTAAACAGGTTGCCACATCTTCCAGAGTCATGTCAGGTGAAACCAAACCCCAACTGTTACATTCTCATGTCATGTTTTAGCTTCTTATCTCGTCACCCACTAGTTAATCACTAATTATATGGTTTAAACAGGACTATTACATAGAGGGAAGAGGATCAACTTGGCAGACCACTGCTCAAACCAGATCAACCGACTGTACCAACGGTGGTCAAGAAAAACAGTGATCATATCAACACCAATACCATCGACGTAAGTCATAATTCCATGCAAATAGAATAGAACATACTCAGAATTTCAGAGCACAAGACCAGGCTTGCTGTTAATATCGCAAACTGAAAAGGTTGAGACATGATTGCTATATTAAACAATAATCATTGGGGACCTTTTTCGTTGGCTATTTCAATATTTTGTGCAAGCTGTAATTTTTCTTGAAAGTAAAATATATTTGGGAATAAGGTCATTTGACAGTCTAAAATATGAAAGAAAGTTGAAGTTGTGAATAAATACTTACAGGCACAAAGCATACCTAGTTGTGTGTTGTACAGTGGTGGCGTCCTTCGAAATGGTCAGTCCTTAAGAGAAGCAGACTGTCAGCTCATCATGCAGGCTGACGGCAATCTCGTGCTGTACGAAAACAACAAACCTCTCTGGGCCACTGGTACAGACGGAAGAGGCGGCAATTGCGAGCTACAACTTGAGAGAAGAGGTGAGCTTGTCATCTATGATGGTAGAAATCCAATACGGAGGAGAGGCAATACTAGAGCAATTGCAGATTACATCTTAATTCTTCAGAAAGATTGCAACCTCGTCGTCTACCAGTATGTGGGTGCAACTTGGGCGTCCAATACATTTAAGTGATTAAGAAGATAGCACATGGTGCCTGAATACTACAAAATATGTAGCAGAGAAACATCTTTTTTTTCCTTCTATTCCAGTGCCAATTGAATGAGTACATATTTCCACATTTTAGCACCAATCATGATTTAGCAGCTACCAATGTGTAATTTTTCCCTAATCTGTAAAATGTTCGAACTTACACCGTGTTGAAATCTAGACCAGCATCCTTACAAAAGCAAGCACTAAGAAGGTTGATTTAGCAGATACGTGTAAAAGAAGCTGAATATTTCTTGTATTATAGATTTATGGTAGCAGAAATAACAGTCAATGTGTGTTCATAATCCGAAGGAAATCAAATATTTTTTAATAGATTACATATCACTGAATTTTTTTGCCGAAAAGTTTGTTTCTGGAGTCACAACTGTAGAAGTTTGTGTGCCTGAAGAAGATGATGATGATTCAGGGGTCAGACGTTGTGTTCCGATGGCCTCCTTTGCAGCCTTTTCTTTGGCTTTCTTTGCTCGCTCAAGGACTTCTTCCTAAATGCATCATGTCAAACGGAAATCAGTTAGCATTTCGAAAATTTAGCGTTACACAATGGTACATGCGATATCCCGCGAACGGCTAATCTAATCAACAAAGTGTTGGTTATCACTATCCAAAAAACAAGAATTCGCTGCTTCTTCCTAATTTCAGACAATGCCTTCTCAGTCAACTTTTGGGAAAGATCTACGACTAATCTAACACTTGGACAACGAATAGCCCGGAACAACAAAATTATTCTTGAATTGGTTAACACTATTAACAGTTTTATGAAAAAATTAAAGGAGGCAGTACACCACATAATGCCCTGTGGAAATTTTTATTGTGTCCTCACCTGAAAATCCACCACTTGCTTTTGTTGCTCTGATTGCCACTGGCCAACCACACTCAATATCTCACCAACAGTAGATTCCACTCTCTCATTCAGAGCCTCCGCAAAAGCCTTGCCCAGGAAAAAAGCATCCAAAACAGCTTTGTTGTCATTTTCACCTGTGGAAAATTAGCATCATAAAGGTTATAATTCTAACTCATACTTTCCTTCGGCCTGCGCACATATTAAAGGTTATAATTCTAACTAATAATATCCTGCCCCCACCAAGATAACAATTCGACAAATTTGCCAACCAAATATTTTGTCATTATAGGACTGAAAATTCTCATTATAACTTACATGGCAAAAACATGACACGGAAAATTAGTACTTCAAAATTAATCAATCTAGCTAACTCTTAATCTGTATTTAGCTAGATAATAATCTTACAAAATTGACATAATTTATATCTCATTCTAGGACTAAAAATCACCATGGTAGACTAAACAATTCGTCCTGCTACAGAATATTCTTGTTCTTAGGACTAACCAAATTCTCATTCTGGGATTATATCTGGTCATGTTATGGCAGACTATCTGCACCTGGCTTTGTGTTCGAACCCCTGACGGCACCTTCTAATTTTTTTTAAAAATCATTTTTTTCCAAATACAAAAGGAACAAGAGGAGTCCGAACTAGGGATCTCACAACCCTACATGGCCTCAAGAGACCACTGGGCTAACGCTGTCGAACTGTGGGATTATATTCTGAGAAAAAGAAAACCATCATGTTAAGTGACAAGGTTGAGGGAGTGAAGCCCTCGACATATTTCTTTCTAAAAGATATTATACCATATCATGCCCAACTCCAAGACGAAACCCAAGTTTGTGAGACATGATCCTTGGTTGTTTTTAATCCAAGGTCAAGAATCTACAAACTAGGCTAACCCCAATAGAATAGCCCATCAGCATGAATGATCACGCATGATACATTGCATTGATTGGGCAACTTCTTGAACTTAGTTGTATTCATTAGTCATTACAGACAGTAAACTTGAAATCTTCATGCGTTGGTGAAGACCTTTTTCTTATGGCATTATGATTGAGGGGATCACTGTCAAAGAAGATTTGAAAATATAAGAACTCCCATAACAAAATTACCTGAATTGGTATGGATACACAACCAATTGTTAAGAATGTGTACACATCCATCACTTAAACTTTATATTAGAATTGTGAAGCACTAAAGTTGAGTGGCTTTTCTCAATTCTCACCTACAAATTTTCGGTCTTCACGTAAGAATATAAAGTTCATATGTCTAGTTACAGCTCATTATCCACTAAAAAAGGCACATATACTTGCAATCCATATCCAAATGAGGAACAATTCAGATTCTCATCCACCATTCCATCCACACATAACCCAGGATCAATTAACATGAAAAACCGTTCAATCAACTTAAAAAAGAATCAAATTTGAAACAAACTCAAACACAAAGTAACATGATAAAAAACACAAAAAATCCCAATTTTACGAATGAGAGGGAAAGAAAGATCAAACCTTGACCGGGAAACCGGGTGTTCCCGCTGCACCGGCACCGGAGGCGGTGGGGCCGGAGGGGTTTGAGGAGGAGAGGGTGGCGAGGGAGGGAGAAGGAGGAGAAGTGGAGGGGGACGGGGGAGAAGGGGAGAAGGGACAACGTCGCCATCATCGTTGCTGGATTGGGTGGGAGTTGTGGGATTGGAGGATTAGCGAGTTGGAAACGGAGGGGATTCCACGATTCCTCCGGTGATGTTTTCCAACGTTCTTGCAGACAACACCTCATGTTTTCTTCTTTTCCTGTTCTGAGGGGAGAAATATGCAAAAAAAAAACTTTTTGGTGTGTGTGACTAAATCTGAACCCGACACTAAATATCACAGTGTGAGGAGTAGGGCGGGCAATTCGGGTCATGACACGAAACCTGAACCCGACACTAAATATCACGATTCGGGTCGACACGAACTGTAATTTGGGTCGACACAAATGGCACGAACTGTAATTCGGGTCGGGTTCGGGTTGGAGTATTTCGTGTTTCGTGTAATTCGGGTTGACACGAATTGTAATTCGGGTCGTGTTCGTGATTCGTGTAATTCGTGTAATTGGTGTCAAACATGCTAGTTCGTGTTCGGGTTAATTCGTGTTTGTGTAAATTTGTGTCAAACAGAACATAATTGGTGGCAAACATGTTATTTTGTGTTCAGGTTAATTCGTATTTATAAAAATTCATGTCAAACAAGTCAGTTCGAGTTATTCAGGTTATCGTGTTCGTATCAACACGAACACGAAAAATGGATTCGTGTCAACGTGGGTCGTGTTCGGGTTACCAAATTCGTGTTCCGATTTAAGATTAAATTTTCGTGTTCGTGTCGACTATTTCTTATTAATTCGTGTTCCGGTCGAGAAAAATAATTCGTGTCAATTGATGTTCGTGTCAAACACGACACGAAACACGAATTTGTCAGCCCTAATGATGAGTGTGGGCTTGTGGCCGTGGGGTGTGGGGTTGGCGGTACATGCCTACATGGCCTCAGACCACTGAGCTATCGAATCGTGGGTAAGTCTGTTAATTAAATAATTATATCGTGTTCTTTTTAGTATTTTAATGTTCGTATAAGCAAACACAAATACAAGACTTTTCGTGTCTGAATTACCATACACAAAAACTACTAACTCAAACAAAACAAAAATTGTATCGTATTTTCGTGTTTTGTATAAATGTCTAGTTAGAGTTAGGTTTTCCTCTCCTATTTCGATGTCTACTATGTGGAGGCCTTGATGATGCAATCTTGAGGAGTTTTTTTTTTTTTGCTCAAGCTTGGAGATTTGGAACTCATTTAGATTTTTGGTGATTTCCATCCTTTGATTTTAGGTGATTGTGTGGGTTTTAAGAATGAAGCTTTTAAAAACCTGGAATTTCATGAATAATGAATATAATCTCGGTACGAGGAATGTGTTTCTTGTTTTTCACTATGAGGCCAAATCAATTTGATGTATTCATGCATATATGGAATTAAAGAGTTTTATTCACATTCAAAATTTCACAATCTATAAGTGGATTTTTGAAAATTAAATGGTATATGTGGAGGACAGTTTTCAAAAATAAAAACAATGACAATAAATCACTATTTGGATTAACAAACTGACTTTTATATTTTTAAGGAAGTAAAATACAATTTACGTTAACTAAACCCCAACACATCATGTTATTTACATACTATGTACATGATTAATCAAATTGATGCGGATCTCGTGGGAACACCTCAAAACAAAACAAAACTTCAGTTGCGTGATTACTTCGATCGTTTTCCAATTGCTTGCCGTATTTGTTTCCCTTCCAAGTTCCAACCAAAATAAATAAATGATAGTGTTTTTATATAAATAAATTAGTAAATAAAAGGAATGGGTTAGTTAAGAGAGGCTCAAACCAAACAGAACTCCCAAAAGACCTCCGGATGACCCTGAGCCTAGAATAGTTACGTCCTTGGGGGATCTCTTGCGGGTTTCCTTTCATTTTTCCGCTTCTCCAACAAAAGAAGCAACCGAGATTACAAGTATATGAAGGCAATATGTCATCCAAAACACTCTAGATCTTTTTCTAGCCTAATATCTCAACTCACAATGAATTAAATATTACACTTGTACTTTGTATTGAAACCAAGAGCAAGCAAATTCTTTTATAGACTCAAAAACCGAGCTAATTAAGCAAAATCGTGCTGAAAATCGTGGGCAACGGTCGACCGTTCCTTGAGTAACAGGAACGCTTCCTGTTGCGATTCGGTTGACCGAATCCTTCCTGGTTGACCGTTGGAATGCTTCTTCATGCGGTTCGGTTAACCGCGAGAACGTTTCTCCCACGAACTAACTAATTCTCCAACAACCTCACGGTCGATCGAACACTCCTCGGTGGACCATTACATTTTTGACAGACTCTCTCGTGATTCTTGAAACATCAAAAATCTCACTAACAGATTACTGAACTCATTGTTCCGAAGTGTCTGTTGTCTTCTGACGATAGACCAAATCTCATTCGGTCGTCCAATCCCAACTGCACCTGAAGTGCCTGAAATTCTTTGTTCGGTGGACCGAATCCAATTCGGTCGTCCGAACCGTGCATCGCCAAAAGTGCCTGGAGTTTTGGATCGGTGGACCGGATCCCATCCGGTCGACCGTTTTTTCATGGTTTTGTTTCCTTAACAAATATAGATCAATATTCAACATGAACTACATGTAGGTTTCAGGAGGTGGGTGAACTGTTGGAAACCTGTTGGTTGGAGATGAATGGTCAGGTGGATACAAAAGAGTTAACCCCTTCAACCATCTACATTGTTTACCTTGTGTTCAATTTGTCCCCGATAGCACGTGGCTTTGGTTACCCATGTCAAAAGGCTTCAGTAGTATTAGGTGCTGATGAGGAAGTGTCTAACCAATTTATCTCGCTTGCTACCGAGAACCCTGCAAGGCGGAGCGTGAGTTTCAATGTCAGCTCTGATCTTGGTTTGGCAGATCACTATCCGGTGGGAAGAGGTGATGGGTGGATGGAGGTTGCGTTAGGTGAATTCTTTGTTTATGACAATGGAAGTGATGGTTTTGTTCGGGTCAGGCTTTCTGAAAGAGAAGGGGGACACTGGAAGAGTGGCCTTTTCGTCGATGGGATCGAGTTTAGACCCAAGAATTAAGTAGATCCCATCATTTATTAGCAATGTCACTCTGCTCTTCATTCTGCATACGAGCATACCATGCAGATCACCATATTTATAAGGAGACATGCCGTACTATCCAGGATATGTACGTTATGTATATGATGTGGTAATTAACAATGTTTGAACATGGTGTAAATTTGAATTTTTTACACACTGGAGAAAAGAATTACAGAGTTGTAGCCATGAGCAGGACAACGTGCATGGAACTGAAGAAGAGATGTAACCAGCACATGCTTGAGCATGCATGGCTTCATCTGGTCAACCACAAGCAGTAAATAACCCTATATATTTTGATGTCATACAAGTACATTTGGGAGCTACTTAATTGGAATTATGGACTTTAATATGGTCAAATTTGTAGTCAGAAGAAAAAAAATGGTCACCTCTCGCCGCTGTGTCGTAGACCCAAGAAGTATGTCGTTTACACACAATGCCTGTTTGCGTGCCACTCTACCGGTAACTTACAGATTATCCAAGAAGTAGAAACTTTTGAAGATATGTAATTTGTTAAAGAAGTGGTAATTAAGATAGTTTGAAGTTTGAACATTGTAACGTCCCAAAACAGCGGAAGAAATTTTTCAAATTAAAACATACAACATACGACCGTCAACAAGGGCATGTTACTGGAAAGTTAACTGGATATATATATATAAAATATCTCCACGTGGAAGTCATAATACAGAGTGTCAAAATAACGATTACAAGTCTACTACATAACTACTGTAATCGCTACCTCTACAAAAAAGGATAAGAAGACAGGACCCGATCCCGGAGGTAATCCCCTCGGTCACCACCAACCTACGACTGCCTGCTCCATGAAAATGAAACACAAAAATTACCTGAGTTCCCGCAAGGAACCCCGTATGCCAACATCTCCTAACATAAACAGAACAAATACGAAAAGCCATGAATGCACATGCAATGCAAATCCGCCTCGGGCCCACTGACTGTCTTCACTCTCCAACACAAGGAAAGTGCATCCCCTCCCTACACAAGGAAGAAGGCGTCTCTCGGCCGCACATGCACAAGTGACCTCGCTCTCCGACACACGGAAAGTGCAACCCCTCCCTACACAAGGAAGAAGACATCTACCACCCACACAGGCATGGAAGGCATCCCTCTGCCGCACAGGCTCAAGGGGTCCAACAGAAATACGCTCTCGTCGTAGGTGAAATCCGTAGCTCCGAGGTCCGGTGATCGACCGTGGGCTCGGCAGCCGGTAGTCGCCTATGCTCGACGTTTCGCGTGTGGATAAATCCACCAAGGAAAGATAATTCGACCCACCAGTCGAACAAGGTCAAATCTAGCGGTCGACCGTTTGGAAGGTCTACGCTATACATTTTATATACATATATATCATGTCGGTCGAACCAGGGTCCGTTCCACCGATAAGGAAAACTGCATGAATCCTGCCCCCTGTATTCGGTCGACCGAAACTCTTTCGGTTGACCGGATCAGCAGACACTTCACTACAGGAAAACTGCACGCGGTCGGTCGACCGGATCCAGAGCGGTCGACCGTTTAGATGGTCAACGCTCTTGACCGACTTTGTGCAGTTCGGTCGACCGAGACACACACTCGGTCGGCCGAAGGTCTGTCTAACCTATCTACTGGATTCGGTCGACCGAAAAACCACCGGTCGACCGGCTAATATAACACTTAGATTCCCGCTAAAATTTGGCATAAACGGTCGACCGTCACACAGACGTCGTTCGACCGTTTTCGGGCAGTAACTTAATATTCATAAATATCGGTCGACCGATCCAACTACCGGTCGACCGAACATGCATTTTCCCTCCTGGACAGGCATCATTCAGACCTCGTTCGGTCGACCGAACCACACTACCGATCGACCGAACAGAGCGTCTTCAACCTCTGTCCAGTTGGGTTCGCTGGGGAAACGGCACCAACGCCGCCCCCTCACACTCCCACACTACTTGGGGAGTTACTATGAAGACTTGACATACCTTTCACCGTGGAGAAGACGTGTGCGGCGAGCTCCTCCTCCTCCGGCGTCGTTTCTAGCTTCTTCTTCTCGAGCTCCCTCCTACGGCGCCTCTTCTCCGCGTCGCCGGTGCTCCAGCTCTCCTCCTAGTCCGCCGGAAGCAAGGGAAGGTGGTGAGATGGGTGGAAACGAAATGGAGAAAGGAAAGGGGAGAAAGGGTTGGGTTTTGGTATTTATAAAACAAAACCTACACCTACCACATGCTCCTCTCCATACCCCCCATGCCACCCTCTCTCTCTCACTTCACGTATTTACAAACATGGTGCAAGATTTATTTTTGTATGCATTGGAGGAAAACAACTACAGAGTTGTAGCTACTACACAAAATCTGGCATTGAATTAAAATGTGCAAATATGCACCAATTGAATCACTAAATAACATAAAAAAAGGTTCTACTTTTCTGTTCAGGCAATGTGTCAGCTAGCTTGATCGCTTGCGTGTCTTCGACGACCAGGTTGCACCTCCATAAACAACAAGGTTGCGGTCTCTCTGAAGAATCAAGATGTAATGTCTACTTTCTCTAGCATTGCCACTCCTCCATATTGGATTTCTACCATCATAGATGACAAGCTCACCTGTGCTTTCGAAGTGAAGCTCACAACCACTGCCTCTGCCTTGGGTACCTGTGGCCCAGAGAGGTCTCTTGTTGTCGTACAACACGAGGTTGCCGTCAGACTGCATTATGAGCTCGTAATCTCCTTCTCTTAAGGACTCTCCATTTCGAAGGACGTCATCACTGTACAAGAAACAACTCGGTCTCTTTTCCGCCTGTAATTAGTATGTAACATACACTTTGAATATGCTATATAACGATTTCAGATATAACTCCCAATGTAATCAGCCTACTCCAAGAAACACTCAGCTTACAGCTAATATGCATAAGTGGTTAGAGTAAAATTTTCCATAAATTATTATGGTTTGAAACCTTAATCATATGTCTGAACTCTATTGTGGCCTTGACTGGGACTCAATATTGCTCATTTATTTTCAGTATGTAGACAAGTCGATCTTACTGATAAAAGGTATCTCTGGAGGGTTAATTAAATAAAGAAATAGATATCAATCACCAAATTCAACATACTAAGTATGAAGTAATAATCAAAATGGAGTTTAATCACAAATTATAAATCATTAGTGTTAAACTTGATTATTACACGACCTCTTTAACTAATTGAAACTTAAGTACTTAAGTGAGCTGTAGTGAATCCAATTGTACTTGAGAGTGTTATACGATTTAAATTATTACTTACATCTGTGCTGGTGCCGTTAGTATGATCAGTGTCTCTCTCCACTGTCATCGTTGCCGCCTGTTGATCTGATGTTGATCTATCAGCTTCCCTATCAGTATTGGTTCTGTATTTACTATTTACCATGCGTATAATTAGTAATCAACTTGTAAATGACAAACTTAAGAAACCAAATGAAGGTAACACGAGAAGGCAAGTATTAGTGATTCGTACCTCAAGTCCTGGCCGCAAAGGCCAAAGCAGCCGAGGATGACAAGACCAAGAAGCTCGCCGACGGTTACAACACCTTGCTTGGCAGCGTCCCACATCGATGTGTCGCCCGACATGTCTCCGGCAGATATGTCAACTGATCAGTTAATCACTAACAATATTAAGAAGGGAGATGTTGCTGCTTAATATATATATTTTTTGAATGGGAGATATACAGAAAAGAGGGTCTTGAAGAAGAGTGGGATCATCGATGAGAAACCTTACCTGTTAATTAGTTCTATTCTGAACTTGAATGATTGAAGGAGTCCAACTAGGCAACTACATTTCCCTGGTCATTATTAATTGTTTAAAGTCTGCCGCTGAGATGGATTAATGAAGTCCACATGTTTGTGTAATTATTAGTACAGAAATAAATGCAAGCCAAGTCAACAGAAGTCGCATCTGATTCCTTTGCATCATCTCATCTTGACTTCTACGGTCCAGCCGCGTTGAGCTGATAGTTGACCCAACGACAACTGATTTGATCAGGTTTTCTGATAAACGCGAGTTGGTCGTATGTCATTTTCTGTCAAACAAACAACTATATTGGTCATATGTCATTTAAAAGTAATTATTTTCACAGAAAAATTCAAAAATTTGTCTTATTTATTTGTTTTCTATGTATTATTTTGTTTGTTAACTTCGGATTATATTGTATATTTTATTCGACATGTGTAATTTTATGTTTAACAAGAAAATATTGGTTAATATTACAACATCTACTTCTTGGGTAATTTGTAAGTTACAGATAGAGTGACACGCAGAAAGAAGAGCAGGCATTGTGTGTACGTGAATGCGAGCGGTGACCAGAATCGTGTGTCGATTGGCAGTCTCCTACGTTGGAATCAACTAGAAGAAGGATGGGTAATTAAGGTTGGATTACCATGACAATGTTTGAGAAAGGAAATCAAAGATTGTACGTCCCTTGCTACCATGCATCAAGCCTTAGACCACCGTTAATAACGTCCGGGCAGTTCCCGGACGCCCAGTTTTTTCTCTCAGTCACGTCAGTTTCTCTCTCCGTCACGTCAGCTCAAAAAAAAACCCCTTAAATTTTTCTTAACACCACCCAGAAATAACTCAAGCGTCCTACATTTTCTCACTTCCACGTCATTTGAGATTAATTCTAGGTAAAACACAAAAAATTATCAAAAAAATATAAACAAATAAAAAACATATTTTCATAAAAATAATTGAACAAACATTTTTAAATAATTTTTAAAATAAAAAATAAAAAACAAAACAAAAAATCACCCAATCTGGGGGGGGGCACGTAGCCCCCCGGATTGGGCACCCAGGAGGATATCCGCCTGAAAATCCACCCTCCCATTAAGAATGGGAGGGGGCGCCCAAATCACCGGTTAAGAGCATATTTAACAGCACCCGGGCTACCCCGGGCGCCCTGCACTCTCTTTCTGCCACGTCAGCTTCTCTCTCTACCACGTCAGCTCACCCAACCCACCCAAAAAATCCCCTTATCCATGCCCAGGCTACCCCCACCCACCCTACACTCTCTTTCATCCACATCATTTCTTAATTAAACAAATCTAATTCTCACACATCATTTAACAAAATACATTATATATAAATTTAATTCTAATTACATTATAATTTTAATTCGCGATATACTTATTATTACTATTAATTAATTAACAATATTAATCACTATTAAACACAAAATTTTGAATATTTGAAATTTGAATATTTGAAATTTGAATATTTGAATTTCGAAACGCGCGTGACTGCACAGTATACGCGTGATTGCACAGTATACGCGTGAATCAAAAGTAGTCCGCGTGAATGTACAGTATACGCGTGAAAGAAAAGTAATCCGCGTGATTGCACAGTGTCTAATTTTTTCTCTATATATACCCTACACAAAAATCAACTTACACCCCATATCTCTTCCACAAAACTCAAAACTCAACTTACATCCCATATTTCTCCCACAATGTCTTCTCCGGAGTACAATCGTTCCCCCCTCCTCCACAATCAAATCCGCATCCACGTTATCCACAACCATATCCCTCACGTCCATTTTACCAACAACCATTCCAACAACCCGACTTCTCCCAGTACGCACCACCATTCCCACCACCTGACCAAAACTCACCATTCCCACAATTCTCCCACTACGCATCCCCAGATCAAAACTTACCATTCCCACAATACTCACAATATGCACCACCATTCCCTTATAATCAACCACAGTTCCATATGTTTGGCCGACCCTTGTCTCAAAATAGCCGCCAGAGTATGGCGAACACTGAAGATGAGGGTAACGACGACGATGAGTCCCCACCACGACACACCCCCACACCACCATCCCCACCTCCACAGCGTCGTCACCGCAAGCAAGTCCAAACTGCCAAAGCCAATCCGAAGTTGTGGACCACAGCCGAGGACGAGAGACTTGTCTCTGCATATATGGAAGTCAGTTGCGATGCGGTGACAGGGACAAACCAGAAGTCTACTTCATTGTGGACTAGGGTGAAACGTGTGTACGACATCTCCGTGGAAGACACAGGCCTACCCGAAAGGAACGCAGAGTCCTTAAAAGGACGGTGGAGGAGAATTATACCTGCTGTGAACAAGTGGGTCGGGTGCTTCGATCAGGCATTCCGACGGAAAAGGAGCGGCCAGAATGACGACGATGTTGTCCGACAAGCGCACGTGATCTACGAGCGAAATCATGGGCCTAGTAAATTTCTTTATTTTGATGCTTGGGTTATGTTGCGTAGGTACCCAAAATGGGAGAGTGTGATCTCCGGAGCTAATGTCGTGCGTGTTGACTGGGAGTCCCCGGAGTTGCACGATGAAAATAGTCCCCAGTCAGGAAGCCTGGGGAAAAGAAAGAGCACGGACGGCTCGAGGACGCAATCACCCTCGGATGCAGAAGAGCCGATGCCGGAGTCGTCTACACGCCCAGAAGGTGTGAAGAAGGCTAAGAAAAAGGCTAAGAGTGCATTACGCCCCGAACGAGACACCGATGTTAGAGAACTTGCACAACAGATGCGATACACCGCCCAAGTCAGAGAAGATGGTTTCTCCAAGCAAGAGGAGTTAGCGGAAAGGAATTTCCAGAGGCATTTAATAAAAAATAAGTTGGACATGCTTCACTCTCTGATGAGGAAGGACAACCCGACGGAGAAGGATCAAAAAGTAATCGATAAACTTCTCGCCTGGGCAGAAGAGAATGGGTACGTGTAGTTTGATGTAGTCCGTATTTCGTATGGTTTGTATTTCCCTTAGTTTGTATTTCGGGTTGTAGTAGTCCGTATGGTTTGTATTTCCCTTTAACATATGTTTGTATTTCGGGTTGTAGTAGTCCGTATTTCGTATGGTTTGTATTTCCCGTGGTTGTATTTCGTATTTTAGTATTATTAATGTATTGTTGTATTAATTTTTTTTCTATTTAACTTGAAATTGTTGGTTCTGGAAATTTCTTAATTTTAATCACTTACAAAAAATTATTACCCCACATTTATAACAAATACCCAATCCATTAATAACAAAACCAAAACTAAAAAAAATTCCAAAAAAAAAAATTAAACCAATGGGAGGGGGACACGTGTCCCCCTCCCATGGGCGCCCGGGCGTCTGCCCCGGACGCCCACCGCCCGGGCACGCGCCCGGGCGGGTGGCCCGGGCGGGCGCCCCGCCCGTTAACGGGGGTGCGCCCGGGCGCCCTGGTCGGGCACCCCCGTTAAGGGTGCCCTAAGGGTGCTCTTGTACTCTACTCTACCTTAACCTACTATAAAATAACAATTAACCTAAGTCAATTAAAGAACTTAAAGTATCACACCAATCACGCATGCACTGGACACGTCTCCTCAAGGGCAATCTCATTCACGCCTCCCGCTTCTCGTGGTTGACCAGATGAAGCCCATGCATGCTCAAGCATGTGCTGCTCATGCACGTTGTCCTGCTCATGGCTACAACTCTGTAATTCTTTTCTCCAGTGTGTAAAAAATTCAAATTTACACCATGTTCAAACATTGTTAATTACCACATCATATACATAACGTACATATCCTGGATAGTACGGCATGTCTCCTTATAAATATGGTGATCTGCATGGTATGCTCGTATGCAGAATGAAGAGCAGAGTGACATTGCTAATAAATGATGGGATCTACTTAATTCTTGGGTCTAAACTCGATCCCATCGACGAAAAGGCCACTCTTCCAGTGTCCCCCTTCTCTTTCAGAAAGCCTGACCCGAACAAAACCATCACTTCCATTGTCATAAACAAAGAATTCACCTAACGCAACCTCCATCCACCCATCACCTCTTCCCACCGGATAGTGATCTGCCAAACCAAGATCAGAGCTGACATTGAAACTCACGCTCCGCCTTGCAGGGTTCTCGGTAGCAAGCGAGATAAATTGGTTAGACACTTCCTCATCAGCACCTAATACTACTGAAGCCTTTTGACATGGGTAACCAAAGCCACGTGCTATCGGGGACAAATTGAACACAAGGTAAACAATGTAGATGGTTGAAGGGGTTAACTCTTTTGTATCCACCTGACCATTCATCTCCAACCAACAGGTTTCCAACAGTTCACCCACCTCCTGAAACCTACATGTAGTTGAGTACGTTGGTTAACTAATTTACTTGCTGGTTTAAAAGATTATATTTATTGGTAGTATTGTTAAGTATATTTCATGATGTGGGCAGCTGAATATCAATTAAAAGCTCTAGCTCCATTAATTGGACAGCAGAAACTTCACCTTGATTCATGTAGTGGAATCATCCTCCAGCATAGGGGAGTACCTCCCCTTGTAATGAACATCTCTCTTGATGACATTTCTGTAGTCAGGGGGAAGAAATTTCTCCCAGACCAGTCTGCCACCAACCGGAATGCAGTGGAGAGCGTCGCCGACCGACACGTGTCGGCTGCTGATGTTAGAGAGAGAAGGCGGGACAGGCAATCATGTGGCAGAGAATCTGTTGAAAACATATTGCATACCAAAAGCGGCTCAGAGGATCTCATCATAGCCGTTACACTAATCAAGGCAATCTCCTCCTCAAATCCTTCACTCAAGATCAAGCACACATAGAAACAAATTGAAGACCCACGCTCCTCCAAAGTTGGAAAGTCTCCAACGGATTTATTTCAACCAATATAGCATGTACAATATATATATTCTCACCATTGTAAGAAAAATCAACAATAACAAAATACAAGTTTCAAACCTGCACCAAAATTAAGATGGTATCAGAGCACTGAACCCACGACCTCAGAATCTCCCGCGGAGCTCATCACCGGTCTTCACCTCATCCAAGGGGGTTGAAGGCCAACATAGCCTACATCCAAACCCTCAGAAAACCATGTCGGACGGCACCGGATGTCATCCAGAAACAAATAATTCATCACGCCTTGTCTCAACCCTCCTGAACGGGACAAATTACTTGTCATGGGCTCGGGCGGTCACACTCGCCCTCAGTGGCAGAGGGAGAGTCGGCCACATCACTGGGAGCACCAAAAAACCCGAAGGAACTGGAACGGAAAGCAAGCAAGAAGAATGGCAAACCATGGACCACCTGGTTATGTCATGGATCATCGCGTCCATGCAACCGAGCATTGGCGAGATTTTTTTGTACAAAGACAGCGCCAAGGAGCTATGGGATGCTACTCATGAACACTTTGGGAAAGCACAAAACTTCGCACATGTCTTCAAGCTCAAGCAGGAGATATCGCAAACCCGTCAAAACTCAAAAAGCATCATCGAGTATCTAGGTACTCTCAGAAAGGCGTGGGATGAGTTGGGAGTATACGAGCCTCCAACTACCGACGCTAAAATCATCCAACAACGGATAGAACAAGACAGGATCTACCAATTTTTGGTAGGTCTCGATGCAAGTTATGAAGCAATACGGAGTCAAGTGCTTCTGGCACCGGAACTCCCACCACTCGCTACAATCACTGCCATGATTCAACGCGAGGAAACTCGCCGAAGAACCACAACTCATCCGCAAGGGCAAAGCAACAATCAAAACGAAGGAGAAAATCATGCATTCTTTGTCGGGAAAACTCAAAATCAAAACCAAAACCACAACAACAAGAAGAGATACGGGAATCGGAAGGACGAACAATGCGAAAATTGCAAGAAAACCGGGCATAGCAAGAACAATTGTTGGTTCCTCTATCCTCATCTCCGGCCATCAAAGGACGGCGACAGAAGGGGTGAGGACGGGAGAGGCAACATGGGGTCATCAGGCTCCAGCGGCTGCAACATCGCACACCCAAGCTTGGGAGGCGGCGGCCACCCGACGAGAAACCCTAACCCTAATGTTTTTCTGCAGGAAACCGGATATGGCAACAAAGGAGGCGGATCCAGAAGTTTTTATACAAGGGGAGATCCGAATCCATCTGCTCCACCCGTATACATAACCCAACCAACAAATATCTCCAGAAGTAGTGGATCGGAACCAAGTGCGGATCCAACCCAACTCAATCAACTAGTAGCCCACTTGAATAGCATTTTGCAGAGCTCCCCTCAATCTTCAGGTAATTATACAGGTATGATAAAATCCTTAGACAATTACACTGCTTTGTTTTCTGAAAGTAAATCATGTGATCAACAATGGATTATTGACTCGGGTGCCACTACCCATATGACCGGAAACCCAACCTTATTAACTAATATTAAGCATAACTTAGGACTTCTTGATAAATTTGTAACTGTTGCTAACGGAAATCAAGTACAAATAAAAGGGATAGGTGACATGAAATTATTAAACCAAATGACTAAAGATATCTTGTATGTGCCATCATTTGATTCTAATTTACTATCTGTGGCTAAAATCACAAAAAAGGAAAATTGTAATGTTATTTTTACTCCGTTCGATGTAATTTTTCAGGATCGTATCACAGGGAAGACGATTGGTAGAGGAACCCTCACTAATGGGTTATATGTTCTAGACTCAACTAATAAAGCTTTGCATGTTGAAAATGTATCCCAACATGAACTTTGGCATAGGCGAATGGGACACCCATCTCATTTAGTTTTAAAAACCTTATTCCCATTTATTAATTCTGAAATAATGTGTGATGTTTGTAGTTTTTCAAAACAAAGTAGACTACCTTTTAATTTATCTTCTAGCAAAACAGGTAGCCCTCTCGAGTTGATCCACTCCGACATTTGGGGACCGGCGCCCATCGAATCCTATAATGGGTTCAAATACTTTATTACGTTTATAGATGATTTTTCTCGTACCACATGGCTCTATCTGCTTAAATCCAAATCCGATGCATTTAATGTTTTTTGTGAATTTGTTACTTTTGTGGAAAATATGTATGATTTCAAAATTAAAATTCTTAGATCGGATAATGGTTCTGAATACACTAGTCACAACTTTCAAAACTTCTTGAAACAAAAAGGAATTTTCCATCAAACCACTTGCATCAATACTCCCGAGCAAAATGGTGTTTCTGAAAGAAAAAACCGTCATTTATTGAATATTACAAGATCTTTGCTTTTTCAACACCATGTTCCAAAAAGATTTTGGTCGGATGCAGTTTTAACGGCTGCATATCTTATCAATCGGCTTCCCAGTCCTCGAATTCAAAACAAACAACCTTTGGAAATTTTAAATGGCAAAAAAATGAATCTTGATCACCTAAAAATCTTTGGTTGTGTTGTTTTTGTCCACAGGAAAAGATCAGATAAGCTTGACTCTAGCTCAAATAAATGTATTTTCTTAGGGTATTCTTTCAAAAAGAAGGGGTACAAATGTTATGACCCTAAAACTTGTAAATTTTATGTTTCTCGTGATGTAAAGTTTATTGAGAATGTGCCTTACTTTAAAGATGGTGAAGAAGAATCCACACCAACCACTGATATTCCTCTACCGATCTCAACCATTTTTGAAGCACCAAGACAAGGCGGATTAACTACTCCTCAAGAAGAAGAAAGAGAAGAACCCGAGGCCGAAGGGGGAGAAACAATTCCTCAACAAATTCCAATTCCGCAACGAAGATCCAACCGTCTTACTCGTCCTCCTTCTCACCTGCATAACTATATTACTTCTAACGTAGTTTACCCCATACAGGACTACTTGTCCTACGAACAAGTAAAACCAATCCATAAAGCCTTCTTAAACCAAATAGATCAACACATAGAACCTATCAACTATCATGAAGCTATTAAAAATCCTAAGTGGTGCAATGCTATGAACGATGAAATCAATGCCTTAGAAAATAACAAAACTTGGACTCTTGTTCCCCTTAAACCTGGAGTCAAACCCGTAGGATGTAAATGGATTTATAAAATTAAATATAATAGTAACGGAACTATAGAGAGATATAAGGCTCGTCTTGTAGCAAAAGGCTACACTCAAACTTATGGGTTAGACTACTTAGAAACTTTCGCTCCTGTAGCTAAAATGAACACAGTTCGTGTCCTCCTATCTATAGCCATAAACAAAGGATGGAATCTCTTTCAAATGGATGTAAAAAACGCTTTCCTCCAAGGGAACCTTGAAGAAGAAGTCTACATGACACCTCCTCCGGGCATCAATTCAACTCCCAATCAAGTATGTAAGCTACACAAATCAATCTACGGATTGAAACAATCACCTCGCACATGGTATGCCAAGCTAAGCCTATCTCTTACTTCTTATGGTTTTTTAAAAAGCTCCGCAGATGCCTCTATGTTTATTAAACACTATAACAACATCACTACTATAGTTTTAGTTTACGTTGATGACATTATTATCACAGGAGATTGCGATAAAGAAATAACTCTGGTTAAAAGGTACCTAAAATCAAAATTTGACATAAAGGACCTTGGTTTCTTAAAATATTTTCTAGGGATAGAATTTGCTTATTCAAAAAGGGGGTTGTTTTTGTCTCAAAGAAAATATATTCTTGACTTGCTGCATGAAACCGGTAAATTAGGTTCCAAACCGGCCAACACCCCTATTGAGACAAATCGCAAGGTTGGTCCAACAGAAGGTGAACCAATTAAGGACATCGGGCAATTTCAAAGACTAGTTGGAAAACTCATCTATCTCACTGTTACTAGACCAGATATCACTTATGCTGTAAGCACTGTTAGTCAATTCATGCATGCTCCACACACACATCACCTAGATATAATTGATCGTATTATGTGTTATCTCAAGAAAACTCCAGGACAAGGACTATGGATGAAACAAAATAAATCTAATACCATAATTGGTTATTCAGATGCAGATTGGGCCGGAAGTTATGATCGAAAATCCACTACGGGCTTTTGCACATTCGTAGGAGGCAATCTTGTAACTTGGAGAAGCAAAAAACAAAATGTTGTGGCTAGATCAAGCGCTGAAGCTGAATACCGTGCTATGGCTTCAACTACAAGTGAACTTATATGGCTCAAGCAACTTCTCAAAGACATGAAACAACCATACACTGAACCAATACAAATGTTCTGTGACAACAACGCCGCGCGCCACATAGCCTCAAATCCAGTCTTCCATGAAAGGACTAAACATATCGAGGTTGATTGCCACTTCATCCGTGAAAAGATCCAATCAAAAGAGATAGAAGTTCCGTACATTCCAAGCAAAGAACAGCTTGCGGACATTTTTACCAAAGGGTTGGATCACAAACAGTTTCAACAAATCCTACTCAAGTTGGGATCGTTTAATCTCTTCCAGACCCAACTTGAGGGGGCGTGTTGAAAACATATTGCATACCAAAAGCGGCTCAGAGGATCTCATCATAGCCGTTACACTAATCAAGGCAATCTCCTCCTCAAATCCTTCACTCAAGATCAAGCACACATAGAAACAAATTGAAGACCCACGCTCCTCCAAAGTTGGAAAGTCTCCAACGGATTTATTTCAACCAATATAGCATGTACAATATATATATTCTCACCATTGTAAGAAAAATCAACAATAACAAAATACAAGTTTCAAACCTGCACCAAAATTAAGAGAATCCATTACCAGATCCAAGACAAAATGAGTATGGTTTGGTTTCAGAGGGAAAAGAAATAAACCTTGCGTGCTTGTTTTGAGATATTAGTTTAATATGGACTGCTCTAGTCAGCTAATTTGGTTTCTCTTGTAAGAAAAGAATTGAGTCATATTATTGTTACAACCTAAGTCTGCTAATGAAGTTTATCATAATCAATTTTGGACTAGTTTTAGAATCAATAATAAAATAATATACCATCGATGTCTTGCTATTTCTATTATTGTGGGGAAATCATGTTATAACTTTCTCACAATTTCAGGAGCATCCGCTCATTGTCAACCAATTGCCACTGCAATTGTGAGTAAAGAAATAAATCAGTTGCCAAAAAAGTATTAACTCTGACTTCTGATTCTGAGAACATTGGTTTTGAATATTCAAACGTAGTGTGGTTCGAAAGGGCTTTAATCCCAACCTATTATAAGGAAATGCAACACATTTTCTTTTTTGATCATTAGGAAATGCAACACATTAAGAATAAGTTCCATACAGAAGCAGTGTTGATCAGTTGTCAAAAAGAAATAGGATGAGGTATTGTAATTTGTAAGGGCAACCTCCATTGACTCGGTCAGCATATGCCACAACCTTTTGCTGGACACCAAACTCAAATATCTGGACATCAACAAATTTCATTCTAAACAAAAACTAAATTTCTGATCCCACTTTTCTTCCTCTCACACTCATAATTCATCCCATCGCCGCTTGCAACTATACTCTCCTCTACTGTCTCTTAAACAGGTTGCCACATCTTCCAGAGTCATGTCAGGTGAAACCAAACCCCAACTGTTACATTCTCATGTCATGTTTTAGCTTCTTATCTCGTCACCCACTAGTTAATCACTAATTATATGGTTTAAACAGGACTATTACATAGAGGGAAGAGGATCAACTTGGCAGACCACTGCTCAAACCAGATCAACCGACTGTACCAACGGTGGTCAAGAAAAACAGTGATCATATCAACACCAATACCATCGACGTAAGTCATAATTCCATGCAAATAGAATAGAACATACTCAGAATTTCAGAGCACAAGACCAGGCTTGCTGTTAATATCGCAAACTGAAAAGGTTGAGACATGATTGCTATATTAAACAATAATCATTGGGGACCTTTTTCGTTGGCTATTTCAATATTTTGTGCAAGCTGTATTTTTTCTTGAAAGTAAAATATATTTGGGAATAAGGTCATTTGACAGTCTAAAATATGAAAGAAAGTTGAAGTTGTGAATAAATACTTACAGGCACAAAGCATACCTAGTTGTGTGTTGTACAGTGGTGGCGTCCTTCGAAATGGTCAGTCCTTAAGAGAAGCAGACTGTCAGCTCATCATGCAGGCTGACGGCAATCTCGTGCTGTACGAAAACAACAAACCTCTCTGGGCCACTGGTACAGACGGAAGAGGCGGCAATTGCGAGCTACAACTTGAGAGAAGAGGTGAGCTTGTCATCTATGATGGTAGAAATCCAATACGGAGGAGAGGCAACACTAGAGCAATTGCAGATTACATCTTAATTCTTCAGAAAGATTGCAACCTCGTCGTCTACCAGTATGTGGGTGCAACTTGGGCGTCCAATACATTTAAATGATTAAGAAGATAGCACATGGTGCCTGAATAATACAAAATATGTAGCAGAGAAACATCTTTTTTTTCCTTCTATTCCAGTGCCAATTGAATGAGTACATATTTCCACATTTTAGCACCAATCATGATTTAGCAGCTACCACCGTGTAATTTTTCCCTAATCTGTAAAATGTTCGAACTTACACCGTGTTGAAATCTAGACCAGCATCCTTACAAAAGCAAGCACTAAGAAGGTTGATTTAGCAGATACGTGTAAAAGAAGCTGAATATTTCTTGTATTATAGATTTATGGTAGCAGAAATAACAGTCAATGTGTGTTCATAATCCGAAGGAAATCAAATATTTTTTAATAGATTACATATCACTGAATTTTTTTGCCGAAAAGTTTGTTTCTGGAGTCACAACTGTAGAAGTTTGTGTGCCTGAAGAAGAAGATGATGATTCAGGGGTCAGACGTTGTGTTCCGATGGCCTCCTTTGCAGCCTTTTCTTTGGCTTTCTTTGCTCGCTCAAGGACTTCTTCCTAAATGCATCATGTCAAACGAAAATCAGTTAGCATTTCGAAAATTTATAGTTGCACAATGGTACATGTGATATCCCGCGAACAGCTAATCTAATCAACGAAGTGTTGGTTATCACTATACAAAAAACGAGAATTCGCTGCTTCTTCCTAATTTCAGACGATGCCTTCTCAGTCAACTTTTGGGAAAGATCTACGATTAATCTGACACTTGGACAATGAATAGCCCAGAACAACAAAATTATTCTTGAATTGGTTAACACTATTAACAGTTATATGAAAAAATTAAAGGAGGCAGTACACCACATAATGCCCTGTTGAAATTTTTATTGTGTCCTCACCTGAAAATCCACCACTTGCTTTTGTTGCTCTGATTGCCACTGGCCAACCACACTCAATGTCTCACCAACAGTAGATTCCACTCTCTCATTCAGAGCCCCCGCAAAAGCCTTGCCCAGGAAAAAAGCATCCAAAACAGCTTTGTTGTCATTTTCACCTGTGGAAAATTAGCATCTTAAAGGTTATAATTCTAACTAATACTTTCCTTCGGCCTGCGCACATATTAAAGGTTATAATTCTAACTAATAATATCCTGCCCCCACCAAGATTACAATTCGACAAATTTGTCAACCAAATATTTTTTTCATTATAGGACTGAAAATTCTCATTATAACTTACATGGCTAAAACATGACACGGAAAATTAGCACTTCAAAATTAATCAATCTAGCTACTCTTAATCTGTATTTAGCTAGATAATAATCATACAAAATTGATATAATTTATCTCATTCTAGGACTAAAAATCACCATGGTAGACTAAAAAAATCATCCTACTATAGAATATTCTTGTTCTTAGGACTAACCAAATTCTCATTCATTCTCATTCTGAGATTATATCTGGTCATGTTATGGCAGACTATCTGCGCCTGGCTTCGTGTTCGAACCCCTGACGGCTCACCTTCGAAAAAATTTAAAAAATCATTTTTCCCAAATACAAAAGAACAAGGGGTATCCGAACTAGGGATCTCACAACCCTACATGGCTTCAAGAGACCACTGGGCTGACACTGCCGAACAGTGGGATTATATTCTGGGAAAAAGAAAACCATCATGTTAAGCGACAAGGTTGATGATACGTGTACTTCTATTGGCAAGTATGGAGCTCCAACGTCAACTTCCAATCAAGTGCATTACAAGATTGGAAAGAGACTGTAGGATTCTAGTCTAATCCTAATCCTAATTGTGCCTTAATCTTGTTTAGGTGGAGATTAGGGGGAGATGGAGATGGACGGCTGGGATTGAGAGGGATGGATGAAGGGCTTGGATGTTGTGGATGAGATGAGTGGTGGAGATGGAAGGATTGGATTGGATGGTTGAGATTAGAGGAGGAGGATGAGATATATGGTGAGCTCTCTCCCTCTCTCTTAAACTCACGTCTCTCTCTCCCTTTGCTCACTCTCTCTCTCTACCTCAGAGGTTGTGATCCGGCGAGGAAGGTGGTGGAGATCTCCGGCAAGGTGAAGATCGGCTCCGGGGAGTTGGTGGCTTGAGGTGAGTGTTGGTTTTAAACCTTCTGCACGTTGTTCTCTCTCCCTCAACCTAACTTGTGTTCTGGGGTCGTGGTTGATCAGTGGAAGTCGTCGGAGGTGGAATCGTGAGTGTGGATCGTCGAGGAGTGGATCGTCGTTTGGACGCGAGGGTCGTCGACGGATCGTATTTTGGGGAGGCGCGCTCGTGGAGGCGTCGTCGCGGTTCTTCAAAGGTCTCTTCAGACCTTCCGGTATGTCAAGCTCGCTCACTTAATTACCGTGAGTATTTTGGAAGTCGACGGTAGGTCGTTCGGCTCGTCGCAAGTAAATGTGCAGCAGATTTCACTGTCTGATCGGTCGATCGGTTGGTGCAAACGGTCGACCGTTCGTGAAGAAAATACGGGTTCTGCCTGAAATCGGTCGAACGATGCCTTGTGGCGGTCGACCGATTGTGCATAAAAGGCAAACCTGGTGAGTTTCGGTCGACCGGGTCCCCTTTGCCGGTCGACCGTGTGCACTGTCATAAGTCGGTTGGGAGCGTTGACCATCTAAACGGTCGACCGCTCTTGGACTTTGTTCGACCGTGACTTAAGTGAGTTGGGTGGTCGGTTCGACCGAATGTGGGTTCGGTCGACCGGACTTGCGTGTTGAGCGTGAGGAACGCTCTGGATGAAATCGGTCGACCGAGGAGGTCTCGGCGTTCGACCGGTTTCAGGACGCGAGAGAGGGATTATTCCCTGTGGGATCGGTCGACCGAAGGATGCTCAGAGTTCGACCGATCGGACGTTTTGTTCGTTGAACCTGGGAGTTGGCCATCTAAACGGTCGACCGTCCCGTGATTTTGGTTCGACCGAACGAGTGTGGTTTTGGGAATCGGTCGACCGATGGAGTGCCGGTCGAGGTGGATTGCCTTGTATTTGCTTGATTCGGTCGACCGGGACTTTTGGTTCGGTCGACCGTTTGTATCCTATTTTGCACTATGGAGGTGATGTTGTCGTGGTTGTCCGTGTGGGGCGAGTCGTAGTGCCGATGTTCTTCCGGCAAGTGTGCTAGGGTGCACGAGTGTTGCGGTGGTTGGTTGAAATTAGGCCTGGAGTCCCGTAACTGTGTGAGAGTTGTGGTTGGTTGAAAATAGACCTGGAGCCCAGCTAGTCTGTACGGAGTTGGTTGAGATTAGAGCTGGAGCTCCGTAGTGCGTTCGGGTTGGTTGAAATTAGACCTGGAGCCTGAGCAGGGACCGCGTGTAGGGGTTGGTTGAAAATAGACCTGGAGCCCTTAGACGTTTGGGTTGGTTGAAATTAGACCTGGAGCCCTTGGTCGTGTCGTGGTAGCTGCGGTTGGTTGAGATTAGACCTGGAGCCCAGCTTGGCGACGAGTGGGTGTCGCGGCGGTTGGTTGAGATTAGACCTGGAGCCCCGTGACTGTGGTGGGTGCGGCGGTTGGTTGAGATTAGACCTGGAGCCCCGTACCTGCGGTGTGTGTTGTGGTTGGGTGAGAGAGCCCTGGAGCCCAGCCTGGTTGTGATGCTTTTCTTGTTTAGTAGAATTGCATGCTAGGGTGCCTTTTCATTTCATGCATTTAGAGTTTGGCATACGGGGTTTCCTTCTGGAAACTCAGGCATTGTTGCATGTTTACTTTCAGGCCGTGATAGACGTTAGGGGGTGGTGACCGAGGAGAGGAGCGTTGCTACCGGATCCAGCTATCTCTCGGTTGAGGTCGTGTGATTACTGTTTCCTTCGTTTATGCTTTTGATGTAATCACAACTCTTGTAAATTCTGATGTTCGGATATATATATATATATATATATATATATGTTGGTGCACCTGTGTTCCTTTATCTGCGTAATATCCTCTGTTGATTGAGTGTTTATAAATTTTAAATTTTCCGCTGCTTTGATGATGTTACAGAGACAACCTTGCAAACCAAGATATCTAGATGATTACGTGGAGTAACCTTTGCATGGATCATGCAAAGACGCTGATTCTATAAGTATTTCCTTTTATGTCTTATTATTCCCAATAGGAATGAGTCGAGTTAGCTTACTTAAATTAAGCAGTGATTGATATCGATATTTAGGTTGTTGTTTCCAATTCTGTTTTATCTCCTTATCGAGTTTGTTCTGAACTTGTAGTCCAAGATATTATTTCACTGTATAAATGAATGAAAGAGTCGGAAGTGGTATGAAAAATCTTCCACAAAAAATCTTGTGTCGCCTTCTCGTCTCTTTCATCCTGCTGGAGGTTCCCCTTCCTCGAGAAGGGGCTAACATTGGTGCTTTCATTGAATCTTCTCCCTCTCATGGCAGAAGGAACCTGCCTCAAGTCCCTCGACAAAACCGTCTCAAAGCACAGTTCCCAACTTGCAACTCTCAACGACCAAATGTCGGCCCTCATTGCTTCTGTCACTTCCCTTGATGGGAAACTCGAACAACTGTGTCGCAACCCCCCACCTTCAGAACACTCAAATACATCCTTCTCCCCAACTCCTCGACCATTCAAGCTTGACTTCCCACGCTTTGATGGATCCGATCCTTTGGGGTGGATTTTCAAAGCCACTCGATTCTTTACATACCACAACACTACTCCTCAGCAGCGGTTGGAAATATCCTCGTTTCATATGGATGGAACGGCTCTCACTTGGTTCCAATGGATGCACTCTAACCACAAATTCACATCTTGGGAGTCATTCCTCTAAGCCCTTGAATCTCGTTTTGGAGACTCT
Organism: Triglochin maritima; assembly: GCA_963682175.1. Taxonomy (NCBI): domain Eukaryota; kingdom Viridiplantae; phylum Streptophyta; class Magnoliopsida; order Alismatales; family Juncaginaceae; genus Triglochin; species Triglochin maritima. The sequence goes on along the minus strand of OY821772.1, from coordinate 60,816,771 downwards.
CCTTACGTCGATCGTCTGAGTGATCTTGTGAAACTCTCCTAAACGTCTACAGTCGCCTCCTACTTTGCCAACTATGAAGCGCCTGTCTTCGGGCTTGCCTGACACGTTCTTATTAAGTAACTTCATCTCGAGTCTTCGTCCTGACATTCGTCGGGAAGTTCAAGCCCTTCGTCCGAACTCTATTATCGACGCACAAGGTTTGGCTAATTACAAGAAGCAAAGTTGTTCGACAGTCATCGCTCAATATTTAATCGTCCGCCAACACCAATCTCCACTCTGCTCCCTGCACCCACTTCTCCTGCTGGGGTTCGTCGACTATTAGCCAAGGAGATGTGATCGCGACGTGAAAAAGGTCTTTGTTTCAATTGCGATGAAAATTTTCATCGAGGTCATCAGTGCAAAAACCCATCACAACTTTTGTTGCTTTGTGATGACTCCTCACAAAACGCACTTCTGGATACACCTCCAGAACCAAATCCTTCACCCGAAATATCACTTCAAGCATTGGCAGGACAACCATCGCCTCGAACTCTCCATATCAGAGGCTGCATTCACAACCTTCTCGTTCAAATTTTGGTTGATAGTGGTTCAACACATAATTTTCTTCAAGCACGTCTCACTGACCACCTACAACTGTTGATTGATGCATCATGTTCTTTTCCGGTGACTGTAGGTAATGGTGCTTCTCTTCCCTGTGTTGGTCGATGCAGCAACATACCCTTATGCATTGAAAAACATTCTTTCAATATGGACCTCTTCCTTCTACCACTACATGGTGCAGATGTTGTCCTCGGTGTTCAATGGCTTCAAAGCTTGGGTCATGTTACCTTTAATTACTCTAATATGTCGCTTTGCTTTATTCATGGTTCATCGACTATACAACTTTTTGGTGAGGCGCAACCCAAGGCCCAACTTCAAGGTTCTCAACTTCGTCGTCGTCTCCAAACATCTTCTGTGGCTTCTCTTTGTCAGCTATGGGCTCTTGAGACCCTAACGCATGATCCTTGCAACACACCCCTCCACCCCAACATTGAGGATATTTTGTCACAATTTTTCGAGGTATTTTCTCCTCCACGGGGTCTACCACAGCACTGCCAACACGAGCATCATATTCATTTGCAGCCCAGTTCATCTCCAGTCAATGTTAATTGTATCGCTACCTGCACTTTCAAAAGGCTGAGATCGAAAAACGGGTCACTAATATGTTGGCATACGACATCATCCAACCAAGCACTAGTCCTTTTAGCTCACTTGTACACTTAGTTAAGAAGAAAGACGGGACGATTCTGTGTTGACTATCGCGTGCTTAATTCCATTACTATCAAAGATCGTTTTCCTATTCCAACCATCGACCAGCTCTTTGACGAACTTCGTGGCACCAAGTTTTTTTCAAAATTAGACCTCCGCTCTGGATTTCATCAAATTCGTTTGCATGAAGTTGTCGTCTCGAAAACTGTCTTTCGTACTCATGATGGTGTAGGATTTCATGTTTAATTATACATATATATATTTCGAATTTTTATGTATAATAAGGATCAATTTTCAATTTTCTAGAATTTATTGCATGCATCGGTTTGTTTTAACAAACTAGTTTCAAAAACTCTATTAAAACAAACATGAAGGAGCTCCGAAATTCATACCTAGAAGTTCTCTAAAACTTCTCGAAGATTCGGAGACGGTTGGGATGCTCCTCGCTGCGCCGGATGCCTCCGAGTATTCACCAAACTCTAAACAAGATCGGAGAGAGGGAAGCTAGTCTCTCAATCTCCGATTGGGTTTAGAATCTAATTACTAACCCCTCTTTAGTTCCCTTTAGAAGATGACCTCTGAAGAACTAAAACTAAACTTAAGAATTAAGGAATTTTCGTGGGGAATTATGGAGAGAGATTTTGCATAAGAAAAATAATGAATTAATTTAGGAGGTAATGAGATAACCTTGTATTTATAGGTTCTCTCCAAATTACCTATTCATGTGCAACCTCTTGCCCATGATCCCATGCAAAATTCCATCTAACCATCCATTATTTATTAATAAATAATATTAGCCATGAATTAAATCAATTATGGACCAATTCCATGCATGATCTAATTAATTCTTAAATTAATTCTGCATAAAACCGTCTGGACCGGTCGACCGTTACGAAGGTCCGGTCGACCGCTCGAACCCAATTTCGGTCGACCGTGAAAGATTCGGTCGACCGTTCTTAACGTAGAATATTTCATCGCAATGTTCGGTCGACCGACCGATAGATTCGGTCGACCGTTCCGAACAGACGAAAATTCCCTGTTATCGGTCGAGACACGTCCGGTCGACCGTGCACCTTCGGTCGACCGTTATCCATTAACCGGTCGACCGTTTGCACAGTCTTGCAGACTTGTCAAATTTCGATTTTACCCCTACAAAATTTGACATTTCGGGATTAGTAATAAATTCACAACTTATGTAACATATTATCCTATGTAATGATCAATCATTACACCCCATAATATTTACATCACATATGAATTTAATTTAGATTCTAATTATGTTATTAATCACAACATAATCTTGATTTTGCTCGTTCACCCCATGTGTCAAATTTTCTACATGAAACCCGACACATCTTATGAACTCAAAATCCACATTCCTTGTTTCCCAGTTTTGTGGTGTGACCTATGGGAGGATCTAAACTAAGTTGGCAGTGATATTAAGAGCTTAATATCACAAGCTATAAGTGGTATCTAGCTACACATTATAGCTCCCAATTAGTTAGATGTCTTAATTCCACTCGAACCAAAACCCGATCCATTTAGTGATGGAGTGCACCACTTGTGTCCGTCCCTTGCCTCATGATATTAAGAATACACACAAAGTAGTATTGTGTCATCTTTGTATTAGTATTCATTTCTTGATCTCTTTAAGCTAGTTATAAATATGTGACTTAACTCAAATCACATTGTGCACATTATAACTTTGCTTTATCAAGGGGCCCACTAATATCATCACTCAATTAAGAGGGGCAATGATAATCTTTTGACTAACTATCTTCTCCAACGAAAGTTATACTTAACCAACCGATGCCTTTACACTACACTGATCGATAGTTCAAGACACTGATCTAATTAAGTATTCCTTAAGTGATTAGATATAAGTCTCATATCAAAGGACCAAAGACACAGTAAAATATTAATGACACAGAAACACATTTCTATAATATTTTACTTATTAGGTCTATTCAGTATACAAAAGTAATATTTTCCTCTTTTGCATACCCGTGTTGTCACTCACTTGTAGAGCTACAATGATCTATGTCCAACACGACAATCTTAACTCGGTAATTAATGTTCCATGTTAATTACCATGATTGCGAATATCTTTTGTTTTATGTAAACCAATATCTTTTAGAACTCTACGGTTAAGGACCAAGAGCCTCTTCCTTAACACTTCTAAAAGACGAATAACATAAACAAGGAACAAAATGATTTCTCATTCAATTTATAATAATTGACATTTAAAAGTAAAACTTTTAGAACACATTCCCTTCAGATGGCCACTATGAGTTTTTGGTCATGTCGTTTGGTTTGACAAATGCATCATCTACTTTCCAGGCAACGATGAATTCTGTTTTCAAACCCTTCTTACATCGTTTTGTGTTGGTATTTTTTGACGATATTTTGATTTATAGCTCTACGTGGGACACCCATCTTCAACACTTGCAAGAGGTGTTCCAGTTACTTCAAGCAAATTCCTTATCTGTCAAGAGATCCAAATGTTCCTTCGGTCAAAACTCAATCCACTATCTTGGCCACATAATTAACTCTTTTGGTGTGAAAGTTGACCCTAATAAAACATCAGCCATCACTAGTTCGTATGTACCCACCTCAGTCCGTCAACTTCGAGGATTTTTAGGCCTTGTCGGCTACTACCGACGTTTTGTCCAAGGCTATGCATTTATCGCTGCTCCACTCACGTCTCTTTTATGTAATCAATCATTTAAATGGGACTCTACCACCGACACCACGTTCCAACGGCTTGAACAAGCCTTGAGCACTACTCCTCTCCTACAACTTCCAGATTTTAATGTCACGTTCTTTATTGACACCGATGCTTCTGGTGTTGCCATGGGAGCTATCTTGTCTCAATATGGGCATCCACTTGCATATTTTAGCAAACTTTTCCTCCACAAGTACGTGTCGCGTCAACATATGCTCGGGAAATGTGCGCCATCGCCAAAGTTGTCTTAAAATGGCGTCATTATCTTCTTGGTCGTGAAATTGTAATTCAGACTGATCACCGGAGCCTCCAACACTTACTATTGCAACCCATCCAGACCCCGAAACAACAACGATGGCTTCAAAAACTTCTTGGGTTCAACTACAAGATCATTTACAAACCAGGCAAAACGAACATTGCTGCTGATGCCCCCTATCGACAAACGGAACCTATTTACAATGGCATATCAGCCCCTATTCCTGATATATTCTCGAAAATAAAAACATCACTTTGCTCTGACCCAGACGTCAAAGAACTTATCGCTGCCGTGCAGACTTCACCAACATCTTACCCAGACTACCTAGTGTCTAATGACTTGTTGTATTATAAGCATCGCCTCTACATCCCGCGTGACTCACCACTTTGTCGTGAAATTTTTTCGGAACTTCATTGTGGCCCAATTGGAGGGCATTCTGGGTTCACTAACACACTTCATCGTATCCGTCAAGCTTTCTTAGGGAAATCGATGCGCCAGCAAATTTGAAAATAGGTAGTTGAATGCCACATATGCCAACAAACGAAGTATCTCACGACATCTCCGCAAGGCTTATTGCAACCTCTTCCCATTCCGGATCGTGTTTGGCATGATCTAACCATGGACTTTATTGTCGGATTACCCTCCTCACATGGGAAGACAACAATATTCGTTGTTGTAGACCGCCTTAGCAAATACGCACACTTTGTTGGCTTGCCAAGCAACTTTACAGCAAACATAGTGGTTGACGTCTTTGTGCATACTGTCTCCAGGCTACATGGCATTCCGAGAAGCATAATTTCTGACAGAGACCCACTCTTCTTAAGTAATTTCTGGCAACATTTGTTTCGTAAGCAAAGAACTACACTCCCTGCAAGTACTGCTTATCATCCGCAAACTGACGGACAAACCGAAGTCATCAATCGTTGCCTTGAACAATACATTCGATGCTACACCATGGATCATCCTAAGCAATGGTTCCGACACTTACATTGGGCGGAGTATTGGTACAACACTACGTACCACTCGTCTGCTAGAATGACTGGTCGCCCAACTCCTGTCATACAAGACTATCTATGTAACGTCCTCGAACAGCGGAAAATTTAAAATTTAAAACATACAAACAACGGAGGACATTACCAAGAAAATACACCAGGTGCACCAACGTATATATATATACAGATCTGAGTTTACAACAAGAGGTGATTACATCAAAAGCTATAAGATAAAATGTACAACGTAATCACAACAACCTCAAAAGGAGGGGAAAGCAGGATCTGTCCCAGAAGCTCTCCTCCGCAGTCACCACCCCCCTAACGCTGCTCACGGCCTGAAAGCAGACAATAAATGCCTGAGTTTCCAGAAGGAAACCCAGTATGCCAAACCCTAACACATATATGAACAATAATGAAATATGTAATGAATAATGAATAGAACAACAGACACAATCCGGTCTCAGGGGTCCTCTCACCCCAACCCACCAACACACGTGCACACACGGCACTGCCGGTACAGTCACGGCCACACAACCGGGTCTCAAGGGTCCTCTCACCCCAACCCCACAGCACACAACCGGGTCTCAAGGGTCCTCTCACCCCAACCCCACAGCACACAACCGGGTCTCAAGGGTCCTCTCACCCCAACCCCACAACGCACGCTACTCATACCACTATCGGGCGACAGTCCGTGCCGTTGCCCAAAAGGCCGGAGAGACGAGCCGCTTTCAAGCGTACGAGCTCCCAACCATCGGGCACCAGTCCGTGCCGTTGCCCCCCGTGAGGCCGGAGAGACGAGGCACCGTCAAGTGTACTCATAAAACCACGAATCCGCCAAAAACAGCAGAAACGGTCGAACGAAAACTGTTAATCGGTCGACCGATTCTCACCTAGAGAACTGGCCCAACCGAAAAACCCGCCAATCGGTCGACCGGCAAAGGGGGGCCGGTCGACCGAAAAGCCCCAGTAAGAAAACGTTTTCGCAAACCAAACACCAACGGTCGACCGACCCAACACTCACGGTCGACCGAAAACCACCAGTAAGATTTACCAACAGTCCACACTTCACGGTCGACCGAAACCACACGTCCGGTCGACCGGCCATTAAGTTAACTTAAACGTCGGTCGGACGAAGTCAACGAGCGGTCGACCGTTTAGATGGTCAACGCCCCCAACCGACCTTCAACAGTACTTTCGGTCGACCGGCAAAAGGGGTCCCGTTCGACCGAAAATACCCAGGACGTCTTCTCTCTCTAAAATTGCACAACCGGTCGACCGCCCAAAAGGGCATCGTTCGACCGGTGCGAGGGATTCTGCCCCAAATACACTATAACAGGTCGACCGAACCAAAACACCGGTCGACCGTTTATAGTTCAGATGCTGCTGTGCAGGTCCGACGAGCCGAAACGGCCTACCGTCGACCGCTCCCACTCCCACACTAACAATAGGTGAGCTTGAAAGCAAGTTTGACATACCTTAAGGCTTGAAGAAGCCTTGGAAGAAACCACGGTGAGCGCCTCCTCGCGTAAAAGCTCGAACTCCGGCAAACCTCCGATTCCCGAACTCTACGACGCTTCCGGCGACTCCAGCACTCCGATCCTCGCCTCCACCAACACCGACGAAGCACTAGGGAGAGAGAGACGTGTGAGAAAGAGAGAGGTCGTGAGATAGGGAGAGAGTGAAGAGTGAGGGGGAGAGAGAGAATTCCAAACCTTTTATACCTTCTCCCGAAACGATCTCAGCCGTCGATCTCAATCCATCACTAATCCTCCCCTAAACACAATTAAGAACAGTAAGCAAGGGTTAGGATCTAACAATCCACCCTCCTTAAAAGAATTTCACCCACGAAATTAAAATCCAGTGCTTACCAAACAGCTCCGGATACGACTTCCGAACTTCCTCCTCAACCTCCCAAGTAGCCTCTCGCTCAGAGTGATGCTGCCACCTGACCTTAACCATATGAATCGTCCTCCTCCTGAGCTGGTGATCCATCCGATCCACAATCTCAACCGGTCTCTCCTCGAGAGACAAATCCTGCTGGATCTCTGGAACCTCAATCTGAATCACATGAGAAGGATCTGACACGTACTTCCTCAGCATCAAAACGTGGAAGACGTTATGAAGACCAGAAAACTGTGGCGGCAACGCAATCCGGTAGGCGACCTCTCCAACTCGGTCCAAAATCTCAAACGGCCCAATGTACCTCGGACTGAGCTTCCCCTTCTTCCCGAATCTCATCACCCCGCGCGACGGTGAGATCTTCAGAAAGACATGATCGCCAACCTCAAAAATCAACACTCGCCTACGCCGATCCGCGTAGCTCTTCTGCCTGCTCTGAGCTGTCGCTAGTCGCCGCCTGATCACATCAACCTTCTCAGCATACATCTGTATAATCTCAGGCCCGACCAACTGTCTCTCACCTACCTCACTCCAGCACACCGGTGATCTGCAGGGTCTCCCGTACAAGGCCTCGTACGGCGCCATCCCAATACTCGCATGGTAGCTGTTGTTGTAGGCGAACTCAATCAACGGCAGGTGCTCATCCCAGTGCCCTGCCCAATCCAGAGTGCACGCTCTCAGCATGTCCTCTAACGTCTGAATAGTCCTCTCGGACTGGCCGTCAGTCTGCGAATGAAATGCTGTACTGAACTTCAGACGAGTCCCCAGAGCCTCCTGCAAACTCCCCCAGAATCTGGAAGTGAACCTCGGATCTCGATCCGATATGATACTCACTGGCACTCCATGTAGTCTGACGATCTCCTCTACATACAACCTCGTCAGGCCCTCCAAAGGTAAAGTAGTCCGGATGGCCAGAAAGTGTGCAGACTTGGTCAGTCGATCGACTATAACCCAAATCGCGTCGTGATGTCTCCTCGTCTTCGGCAACCCAGTGACAAAATCCATCGTCACGTGCTCCCATTTCCACTCAGGTAGCTCTATACTCTGCATCGGTCCCGCTGGTCTCTGGTGCTCGATCTTCACCCGCTGGCAAACCAAGCATCTAGCCACAAAATCGGCCACGTCACGCTTCATCCCTCTCCACCAGAAGTTCCTCTGCAGATCCTTATACATCTTCGTACTCCCCGGGTGAATAGAATATCTCGCTCGATGTGCCTCCTCCATGATATCATCCCTCAATCCGTCGACCCTCGGCACCCAGATCCGACTCCTGAACCTCAGACCTCCATCCACTCCCACGGTGAAGTCGGATCCATCCCTAGCAGCTGACCGTAGCAGACTAGTCAACTCCTCATCACTGTGCTGAGCCTGAACAACTCGACTGACGGTCTGCGGCTCCACTCGAAGTCCCACAATCACTGCCCCCTACGAGCTCTCGGCGAACGGCTTCCACTCAGACAATGTCTCGAGTAACCTCCACTCCTGAATGCACAAACTCGCAGCTGACACCTCTACTTTTCTGCTCAGCGCGTCCGCAACTGAATTCGCCTTCCCCGGATGATAGGAGATGGTGAAATCAAAATCCTTAATCAGCTCAAGCCATCTGCGCTGTCTCATGTTCAGCTCCCTCTGTGAAAACAGATACTTCAGACTCTGATGATCAGTGAAGACTTCGAACCCCTCACCATACAAATAGTGACGCCAAATCTTCAGAGCATGCACCACGGCTGCCACTCTAAATCGTGAGTGGGGTAATTCTTCTCGTGCGCCTTCAGCTGCCTGGAAGCATACGCCACTACCTGCCCGTGCTGCATCAGTACACAACCCAAACCAACACCTGAGGCGTCGCTGTAAATCACAAAACCGCCACTACCACTGGGAAGCGTCAGAACTAGAGCAGTCGTCAACCGACTCTTCAGTTCCTGAAAACTGTCCTCGCATTTCTGGGACCAATCAAACTTCACTCCTTTCTTCGTCAGCGCTGTCAGGGGTGAAGCAAGTCTCGAGAAGTCTTTGATGAACCGACGGTAATATCCCGCCAATCCAACAAAACTCCTAATCTCAGTCACACTCGTCGGGGCTCTCCACTGTGTCACTGCCTCGACCTTCCCTGGATCCACTGATATCCCAGCTCCCGATACTATGTGCCCCAAAAATGCTACACTGTGAAGCCAGAACTCGCACTTCGAAAACTTGGCATACAGCTGCTGATCTCTCAGAATGCCAAGTACGATCCTCAGATGCTCCCGGTGCTGATCCATATCTGGTGAATAGACTAAAATATCGTCCACGAAGACAATCACGAAACGATCGAGATACTGACTGAAAGTCCTATTCATCAGATCCATAAATGCTGCAGGCGCGTTCGTCAACCCGAACGGCATCACCAGAAACTCAAAGTGCCTGTACCTCGTCCGGAAAGCTGTCTTCTGAACATCTGCCTCTCTGATTCTCAACTGATGATACCCGGATCGCAGATCAATCTTCGAGAACACCTTCGCTGACTGCAACTGGTCAAACATGTCCTCAATCCTGGGCAAAGGATACCGATTCCTCACGGTAACCTTATTCAGCATCCGGTAATCTATGCACATCCGCAATGAGCCGTCCTTCTTCTTCACAAAAAGAATCGGCGCACCCCACGGTGAGACACTGGGTTGGATAAACCCAGTATCCATCAGAACCTGTAACTGCTTCTTCAGCTCCGACAACTCTGCAGGCGCCATCCGGTATGGAGCCTTCGACTGCGGTGTAGCCCCAGCTACCAAATCAATGCCGAACTCTATCTCTCTGTGGGGTGGCAGACCGGAGACATCATCAGCAAACACATCGGGAAAATCCTGAACAATCTCAATGTCCTCCAGCCTCCTCAACTCCGGATCTGGAACTACCAAGGTGGCTACAAAAGCCCTGCAACCCTGCTGAATCAACTTCTGAGCTCTAACAGAAGAAACAACCAACCGACCTCCGCGGTCCTTCAATCCTCTGATCAGAAGATCAGGCAAACCCTGCCTCGGAATCAAAATCTTCTTATCACGGCACAAGACTCGGACGTCATACTGGGACAACCAATCAATCCCGAGTATAACATCGAAGTCCACCATCGGTAGCAAGACCAGGTCAGCCGGAAATTCCTGGTCTCCCGAAGCAATCGTGGCGCCGGGAAGAAATCTCCCCACAGTGCCCACCAAACCCAGGGGTGTGCTGACTTCCAAAGTGGCAGTCAACATCGCAGGGGTACGGCCTAACACGCTCGCAAACTGCTCAGAGATAAACGAGTGTGTGGCCCCAGAGTCGAACAACACCCTAGCTACCAAATCGTCAACTAGCAGCGTACCTTCCACCACCGTGCTGACATCCCTAGCCTTATCAGCCCTGATAGTGAAGACTCGTCCAGCTCTCCTCTCCTGCTGAGGTGGTGCTGCAGGTCTGCTCGGTCCCGCTCCACCAGACGTGGAAGATCCCGGTCGTCCGCTAGGCCCACCTGGCGCGCTCGGACAAGAACGGACGAAGTGTCCCATCTGACCACAACCGTGACAAGCGCCGGGGCGGTGTCTGCACCCCCGTCCCGGATGAACTCTGCCACACTGCCTACACTGCCCGCTCTGCGAGGCTCCACCTCCGTCTATCCTGGGCCTCTTGCCCGGATTCCCCTATAACTGTCCTCCTGGACGTCCTGCAGGCTTCACCTGCAACCTCCTAGCATCCTCCAGGATCTCCTGACTATCCTGGTCCATGATGGTCGCAAACTTCACGGCATCTGCTAAAGTCTGCGGCATGCTGGTGGCGACACGAGCCCTGAACTGCGGCCTCAGACCCCGCACAAACTTCCGAGCCCTCTGCTCCTGGGTCACATAAATCTCCGGGCAGTATCGTTCCAAAGCATGGAACCTGCTGATATAAGCAGCCAAGGTCATATCCCTCTGCTCGAGGGCCAGAAACTGCTCTCTCTTCCGATCACGAACGTGCTGCGGAAAGTACTGTTGGTTGAACTCCACCAGGAAGTCCTCCCAACTCACGTCCTCACTGTCGTCGAACACGACTGCCAAAGTGGTCCTCCACCAGTTGGACGCATCTCCATCCAAAACATAGGTGGTCAGGCCCACCATCCTCTCTGGTGTCACTCCAATAGCCCGGAAGATCTTCTGGATCCTGAAGACCCGGTCCTCTGCTGCCTCGGGGTCACCTCTGCCACTGAAAATCGGCGGATGCTGACGCATAAAGCGATCATGCATAACGCCAGTCCGGTCGGCGCGGCTCTCCAGAAGCTCGCCCAACATCTTCAGCGTCACTGGCTCAGACGGCCTCTCCTCCGCCTCAGCAGCCCCAGCAGACTCCTCACTGGAACTGCGATAGCGCGTGGGAGGTCTCTGATGAGAATTTTTATTTATACCGCAAGTGCACGGCCGCGATGAAGCGGTGGCAAGTACGGGTCGAACACAAGGAGGGAGAGATTTCGTTGTTAATGTTATTTCGATTTGAGAGGAAGAAGGAGAGAAGAATAAATTTGGGTTTTTGGGATTTTTGATTTAATTATCTAAAGCAAGAAACATGAACAAATAAAACTAAAAACAAGAATAAAGAGGTGAATTCCGTTGGGTGGAGGTTTAGATTTAGGGTTTAGATTAGAGAATTCAGAAACTTATGATAAATCATGTTAGTTATGAAGCATTACAAGATAAATGATTTAACATAAACTCAAGTAATCAAAATATACTAATCACGAACTTAAAATAATAACATTCATTCATCTTCTCTAACCCCAAATCCGTCACCTCCACCCTTTGGAGAGAGTTAGAAACTCATAGAGGGAGGAAGAAGAAGGGATCCTAGAGAACTACAAAGAAAACTAAAAACAAACACAAAATATAAAAAAAACAGAATTTTATTACTAAAGACCAAAGATGTGTTACATTCGAGTTTCGGGGCTATTTATAGCCGATACAAGGGACTTAGGTATAAAATAGGAAAGTACACGCGTCAACACGCAACCGGTAAAAATTTTAGAGCATGAATCTATTTTTGTGCGGCGGATTCGCCGCAATTTGTACATGATGTGCGGCGGATTCGCCACCTTTTTGGCTCAGAATCGGTCCGGATTTTTCCTGTATGTTTATGGTATGATTTGATCTTCCTTTGCGCGTCTGGATTGATTCTTTCCATTCTTTTGAGCTCCGGATTAATTCCTTCCATTGTTGGAGATTTATAATTGATTTTTCTTTTGACTTTCTCCACACAATAACTTCGTCCTTTTATTTTGTAGTCAGGTCCTTGACATTTTGCATTTAAGCCTCTGACCTTTTTGTGATTAGCTCCTTGAATGCTTTTGTGCTTGGGTGCATTTCCATTTGAAACCCGATAAACTTGAACTTGGTCTTTGTGATAGAAATGAATCTTTTGCACGCGTTTATGCTCGGAATGTGGGTAATTTGCATTCAGGTCCCTGTATTCTGTAAATACGACTAAACACATACCTTAGTAGCATTTATTGATATAAAAGTAATCTAAATGAAAGACATATGATGCAATGTATGCAATGCATCAAATACCCCCACACCTAGATTTTGCTAGTCCCTAGCAAAACAGAATATAAAAAAAATGAAAACAGGGAAATCCTAACTCACTTTCGTAGGAATCACGGTTGCACTTAGCATGTGCAACAAGCCTTTAAACCTCCAAGTTGCCTTAGAGGACGAGTTTTGTCTCGTGAGGGTTTTCAGCTGACACACCCACAAAGTCTTAATTCAACATTCCATTAGTAGCTCTCAATATTTCTACCTAAACCTTATACATCTCACTTAGAATTCTTGCATGCTCATTATACAAATCTAACTCATTAAAAATATGACTTGGTCTTTGTTCCTCCAACATTCACACCACTGACCCTTCTAAACATGTTGTTACTTAAATTATTTTGCACGCCTCCTCTGGTGGTGAAGTATCATTTGGATCAACCATGGCATGGATCATTCTTTTAGCTTTGGGCCTTGAGTATTATTTTTTTTTTCTTTTCTTCCGTGATTCAACACATTTGCTTTTTGACACTTTTACCCTTTTGCATTCGTGTAGCGAGTTTGGTCGATAATCCCGAGCTGGTAGACTCAAGTTACCGGGTTTCAAGATACCCCTACGGACCAGTGACTCAAAGGCTTGGGCTTTTGTAATCATTTTGCAGAATGTGTTTTCCTCACTTTATTCCTTTTATTTTTATTTTTATTTTCCTCAAGGCTTAATTGCTATTAGAAGTCCACACTTCCCGGTATATTTTCCTCAACCTCTGCTTTTTATCAACCACTTCAAAGATTTGATTCATCCAATTTAAGTGCATACATGTCTTAAAGGGCAATGGGTTATTTCTTTGGAACTTAGATTTATGTCATAATTTCTACAAGCAGAACTATATAATAAGGAACAAAAACTCAATGCAATTTGTACACGGGTTTTGGCAGTTCAATCTTAAGCTATGTCATGGAATATTGATTTTTTTTTTTTTATAAAACAGAACAGAAAATCAAATAGATAGATATGTACATATATAAACACCCCCCACACCTAAATCATGCATTGTCCTCAATGTATGCATAGATAAAATAAATGCACTTATTACCTGAGTCGGCTTGCGGTAGAGGGGTTGAGTTTGCTCAAAGTCAACCATAATCAGAACTGGATTGAATGACACCATGTTGGTGCATGTATCCAGTTGAATTGTTCCCCATGTTGACTTGAGGAAAAGATTCCACTCTTCTCACTTGAATTGGTTCGCTTGTTTGCTCGAGTGATGGTGGTTGGGTAAATGAATTACTCCCTTTTTTCTTACTTCCTTTTTGTTTATGTGATGATTTATTTGATTCAGAATTCTGATAAATACGTGCTCTCATCACAACATCACTTGGGTTGCATATTATTTCTGGCTCATTATCAATATGGAAGATATTAAATTCTGCTTTTAAGTTCCCGAAAGATAATTGCATGAGCCCATTTCGACAGTTTATTAATGCTTCCGAAGTGGCTAAAAAAGGTCTACCTAGAATTACAGGGATTTGTCGATTAGGATTTACAACAGGTTCAGTATCAAGTACGACAAAATCCACTGGATAAATGAAGTCACCAACCTTAATCAAAACGTCCTCTACTATACCTCTCGGTTTCTTAACAGAACAATCAGCGAATTGGAGGGTTGTCTTAGAGGGTTTCAGTGGACCAAGGTTGAGTTGCTCGTAGACAGAAAATGGGAGTAAGTTAACGCTTGCACCTAGGTCTAGAAGGGCTTTATTGATAAACGTATCTCCTATTGAACATGAAATTGTAAGACACCCCGGGTCCTTATATTTTATAGGAGATGTGTTGGAAAGAATTGAGCATATGTTTGCAGTTAAGAATGCCTTCTTTGGTACATTTGTTTTTCTCTTTTTAGTGCACAAATCTTTCAAGAATTTAGCATAAGCAGGTATTTGTTGAATCATATCTAAGAGTGGAATATTCACCTTAACTTGCTTAAATACTTCCAGGATTTTCTCTATTTGTGCACTAGAGTTCTTTTTGAGTCTATTGGGAAATGGGGCTTTAGGCACATAGACTCGCTCAGGTTCAGGTTGAGCTACAGGTTCAGGTTGGGTAGGTGGATTGGGCTTTTCAATTTGGACGTCGGGTTCAATGGTCAAGTCATATGTGGGTGCTTGATGGCTAGATTGATTAGTCATTCTAAGGTTTACCACATTATTGTCAATTTGTCTTCCGGACCGTAGTGATACTACAGCATTGATTTGTTGGAACGGTCCTTCCTCATTAACCATTTGAACCGGTCTCGGGTTGTTAGTTCCTGAAGGTGGTTGATAAGATTGATATTGATTATTAGTTCTTGGGTTCACCTCAGGTTGACTTGGTAATTGGCCCTTTTCTCTTTCACCTATTATCTGTGCTAATTGGCTGACCTGTGTCTCTAGCCTTTGGAATGATTGGTTGGTTGTTTGTATAAAAGTTGTCATTAAAGTTTCTAATTTTGTCAACCTAACCTCATGATTTCCATTGTTGTTACCCCCAGATGATGTATTATTTTGGTTATATGGGGTTTGTTGTTGTCTAGGAGGTTGTCCTTGTTGGGTCCACGAAAAATTGGGATGATTACGCCAACCTGGGTTATAGGTTGATGCGTAAGGATCATTTCTAGAATTGTTATATGTGGCATTAACATGTTCCAGGTTCACACAGTCCTCCATTAAATGACCAGTCTGACCACATCTAGAGCAAGGGGTAAGGGATGCTTGTCGGGTTTGGTTTTGCAGTTCTAGACTTTCCATTCTACGCATTAGGGTAGCTAGTTTTGCCTCGGCCGCTATGTTGGAGTCTATAGCTAAGACACCTGGTCGGGGTTGACTCGCTATTCTAGATCCAATACTCGGGTTGATGGGTGTTCTAGCATTGTCCCATTGCATACTATTTTCAGCTAAATCCTCAAGAAAAGTCCAGGCATCATTTTCATTTTTGGACATAAAATTCCCTTGGCTCACAGATTCTAGCATAACCCTAGATGTGGGTGTCAATCCCTCATAAATAATTTGGCATAATTGCCACTTCGGAATTCCGTGATGAGGGCATTGGGTCAAGACACTCTTAAATCTCTCAAGATAGGAATAGAACGGCTCGCTCTCAGACTGAACGAATGCAACAATTTCATTCCTAATCTTCATAGTCTTATGGTTGGGGAAATATTTTTTTAAGAAAACTTGAACAAATTCAGCCCAACTTCTAATAGATCTTTCGGCTAGACTATATAGCCATTTCTTAGCGTCGTCCTTAAGTGCTAGAGGCACAAATTTCAGACGCACTGCCTCTTCAGGGATATGCTGGTATTGCATAAGAGAGCAGATTTCCTCAAATTCTCGAAGGAAGAGATATGGATCTTCCCTAGAGGTGAACTTAGGCAACATACTCATGTATTGTGCCTTAAGTTCGAAGTCGCGACCCGGTATGGTGGGCATAACGATGCACGATGGCTGAGCAGCCATCGTTGGGTAGCACCGATCCCTCAAAGTTATAGGTTGCGCAATAGGCGGGTCCACTACGTTCTCACCCATTAGATCCGGGTGAGGTGGTGCAACAGGTGGATTGGGGTTAAGTTCCAGACTGGAATCTAGATGAACTCGTGAGAGTCGATTACTCAAGTCCCGAATCCAAATCTGAGTGCACCGGGTTGAATCAATTTTTTTTTTTTTTTTTGAATTTTAAATTTTAAATTTTTTTTTTTTTAAATGAAACAAACAATAGAAAGGTAAGGATGAGAAGGGAAAGAAGACTCAGACGAGAAGGGAAACTTAACTCTAAAGGATAAAAATTAGGGTTGGTCAGAAATTTCCTGAACAAGCACGGTCAAAACAATCCTAGACCTAGTGTCACTTAGATCTAGACGACTCCTAACTGGTTAAGTCGAATTGATTCGCTTGATTCACCTCCCTCACTAATCAAACCAAATTGGCCAGGTAGTGTATAGCTAGTGGGGGCGCTTCCGACAGAGTCGGTGCCAATTAGACAACCACTTCGCTTGGAAGACTTTCGTCGACACAAAAACACTTTCTAGACACCAAATTGAGTTCAATTAGCTTCAGGTCATAGCAAGTCAAACCAATCTCCTCCTTAATTGAGTCCGAGTCCTTAGGGGCCAATGTCTAATTGATTTTAAATTTTAGGCTTAGGCGACACTTCAGGATTGTGGTTTGTGGGCTACGGGAGGGTGATGAAATCCCCACCGTATCTTTTCCTACGGAGTTGCCCTTAAGATAGTTTAACTTAAATCTAGCAAAGATAGTCAAACAATGGTCCTTTTAATGGGGGCAATTGCAAGGTTGTATGCAACTAAATTATATGCTCTAATGCAATCGATAAAAACCTCGATACGTACCTTGCCTCCAGCAATCTTCAACAAGTATTAATTTGCAAGAATTTAGCAAGAATAATGCAAGCAAAACATTATATGATGCATGCACTAAGGTCTTTCTAATATTGCCAATTTTAGGTCAGAGTTGAATTATTGCCAATTATGGAATTGTAACCCTAACACGTGCAATTCTACGAAAGGAAACTTTTCAACTATTCAGATTTTACGAGAAAGGCAAGAAAAGTTACCTCCGCAATGCTCAGTCGGGTTCGCCGCCCGCTCTCGGAGATTCCAGTAGCTCAATGCGACCACCCAGAGATGCCGACGATGCCCCAGAAATTTGAAGACCAGAACCCTATCTTGTGCGGCGATTCCGCCGCAAGTTACCTTGTAGATGCGGCGATTCCGCCGCCCAAGTGTCTCAGAACGCTCCCGGATTTCGCCGCGCGCTCTTTTGTCTCCTGCTACAGAAATTCAGATACTTAGATCACGCACAATGTAGACAGGATAAAATCGAAAATACAAAAACAAACGAAATCTACGTCGCCTCCCCGGCAACGGCGCCAAAAACTTGATGAGAATTTTTATTTATACCGCAAGTGCACGGCCGCGATGAAGCGGTGGCAAGTACGGGTCGAACACAAGGAGGGAGAGATTTCGTTGTTAATGTTATTTCGATTTGAGAGGAAGAAGGAGAGAAGAATAAATTTGGGTTTTTGGGATTTTTGATTTAATTATCTAAAGCAAGAAACATGAACAAATAAAACTAAAAACAAGAATAAAGAGGTGAATTCCGTTGGGTGGAGGTTTAGATTTAGGGTTTAGATTAGAGAATTCAGAAACTTATGATAAATCATGTTAGTTATGAAGCATTACAAGATAAATGATTTAACATAAACTCAAGTAATCAAAATATACTAATCACGAACTTAAAATAATAACATTCATTCATCTTCTCTAACCCCAAATCCGTCACCTCCACCCTTTGGAGAGAGTTAGAAACTCATAGAGGGAGGAAGAAGAAGGGATCCTAGAGAACTACAAAGAAAACTAAAAACAAACACAAAATATAAAAAAAACAGAATTTTATTACTAAAGACCAAAGATGTGTTACATTCGAGTTTCGGGGCTATTTATAGCCGATACAAGGGACTTAGGTATAAAATAGGAAAGTACACGCGTCAACACGCAACCGGTAAAAATTTTAGAGCATGAATCTATTTTTGTGCGGCGGATTTGCCGCAATTTGTACATGATGTGCGGCGGATTCGCCACCTTTTTGGCTCAGAATCGGTCCGGATTTTTCCTGTATGTTTATGGTATGATTTGATCTTCCTTTGCGCGTCTGGATTGATTCTTTCCATTCTTTTGAGCTCCGGATTAATTCCTTCCATTGTTGGAGATTTATAATTGATTTTTCTTTTGACTTTCTCCACACAATAACTTCGTCCTTTTATTTTGTAGTCAGGTCCTTGACATTTTGCATTTAAGCCCCTGACCTTTTTGTGATTAGCTCCTTGAATGCTTTTGTGCTTGGGTGCATTTCCATTTGAAACCCGATAAACTTGAACTTGGTCTTTGTGATAGAAATGAATCTTTTGCACGCGTTTATGCTCGGAATGTGGGTAATTTGCATTCAGGTCCCTGTATTCTGTAAATACGACTAAACACATACCTTAGTAGCATTTATTGATATAAAAGTAATCTAAATGAAAGACATATGATGCAATGTATGCAATGCATCAGTCTCACACGTCTCGGAGCCATCTGCAGAACAAGAGAGCTCGACTCAGAAATGAAGTATACATGCATGCATGACCTACTAAAATGCAGACTCAACTCCTAAGGGTGGTTTCTTTGGACAAAGACTCAGGAACCGACCGCTCTGATACCAAATTGTAACGTCCTCGAACAGCGGAAAATTTAAAATTTAAAACATACAAACAACGGAGGACATTACCAAGAAAATACACCAGGTGCACCAACGTATATATATATATATATACAGATCTGAGTTTACAACAAGAGGTGATTACATCAAAAGCTATAAGATAAAATGTACAACGTAATCACAATAACCTCAAAAGGAGGGGAAAGCAGGATCTGTCCCAGAAGCTCTCCTCCGCAGTCACCACCCCCCTAAAGCTGCTCACGACCTGAAAGCAGACAATAAATGCCTGAGTTTCCAGAAGGAAACTCAGTATGCCAAACCCTAACACATATATGAACAATAATGAAATATGTAATGAATAATGAATAGAACAACAGACACAATCCGGTCTCAGGGGTCCTCTCACCCCAACCCACCAACACACATTCACACACGACACTGCCGGTACAGTCACGGCCACACAACCGGGTCTCAAGGGTCCTCTCACCCTAACCCCACAGCACACAACCGGGTCTCAAGGGTCCTCTCACCCCAACCCCACAGCACACAACCGGGTCTCAAGGGTCCTCTCACCCCAACCCCACAACGCACGCTACTCATACCACTATCGGGCGACAGTCCGTGCCGTTGCCCAAAAGGCCGGAGAGACGAGCCACTTTCAAGCGTACGAGCTCCCAACCATCGGGCGCCAGTCCGTGCCGTTGCCCCCCGTGAGGCCGGAGAGACGAGGCGCCGTCAAGTGTACTCATAAAACCACGAATCCGCCAAAAACAGCAGAAACGGTCGAACGAAAACTGTTAATCGGTCGACCGATTCTCACCTAGAGAACTGGCCCAACCGAAAAACCCGCCAATCGGTCGACCGGCAAAGGGGGTCCGGTCGACCGAAAAGCCCCAGATTGCTGCTTATCGCTGCTCCACTCACGTCTCTTTTATGTAATCAATCATTTAAATGGGACTCTACCACCGACACCACGTTCCAACGGCTTGAACAAGCCTTGAGCACTACTCCTCTCCTACAACTTCCAGATTTTAATGTCACGTTCTTTATTGACACCGATGCTTCTGGTGTTGCCATGGGAGCTATCTTGTCTCAATATGGGCATCCACTTGCATATTTTAGCAAACTTTTCCTCCACAAGTACGTGTCGCGTCAACATATGCTCGGGAAATGTGCGCCATCGCCAAAGTTGTCTTAAAATGGCGTCATTATCTTCTTGGTCGTGAAATTGTAATTCAGACTGATCACCGAAGCCTCCAACACTTACTATTGCAACCCATCCAGACCCCGAAACAACAACGATGGCTTCAAAAACTTCTTGGGTTCAACTACAAGATCATTTACAAACCAGGCAAAACGAACATTGCTGCTGATGCCCCCTATCGACGAACGGAACCTGTTTACAATGGCATATCAGCCCCTATTCCTGATATATTCTCGAAAATAAAAACATCACTTTGCTCTGACCCAGACGTCAAAGAACTTATCGCTGCCGTGCAGACTTCACCAACATCTTACCCAGACTACCTAGTGTCTAATGACTTGTTGTATTATAAGCATCGCCTCTACATCCCGCGTGACTCACCACTTTGTCGTGAAATTTTTTCGGAACTTCATTGTGGCCCAATTGGAGGGCATTCTGGGTTCACTAACACACTTCATCGTATCCGTCAAGCTTTCTTAGGGAAATTGATGCGCCAGCAAATTTGAAAATAGGTAGTTGAATGCCACATATGCCAACAAACGAAGTATCTCACGACATCTCCGCAAGGCTTATTGCAACCTCTTCCCATTCCGGATCGTGTTTGGCATGATCTAACCATGGACTTTATTGTCGGATTACCCTCCTCACATGGGAAGACAACAATATTCGTTGTTGTAGACCGCCTTAGCAAATACGCACACTTTGTTGGCTTGCCAAGCAACTTTACAGCAAACATAGTGGTTGACGTCTTTGTGCATACTGTCTCCAGGCTACATGGCATTCCGAGAAGCATAATTTCTGACAGAGACCCACTCTTCTTAAGTAATTTCTGGCAACATTTGTTTCGTAAGCAAAGAACTACACTCCCTGCAAGTACTGCTTATCATCCGCAAACTGACGGACAAACCGAAGTCATCAATCGTTGCCTTGAACAATACATTCGATGCTACACCATGGATCATCCTAAGCAATGGTTCCGACACTTACATTGGGCGGAGTATTGGTACAACACTACGTACCACTCGTCTGCTAGAATGACTGGTCGCCCAACTCCTGTCATACAAGACTATCTATGTAACGTCCTCGAACAGCGGAAAATTTAAAATTTAAAACATACAAACAACGGAGGACATTACCAAGAAAATACACCAGGTGCACCAACGTATATATATATACAGATCTGAGTTTACAACAAGAGGTGATTACATCAAAAGCTATAAGATAAAATGTACAACGTAATCACAACAACCTCAAAAGGAGGGGAAAGCAGGATCTGTCCCAGAAGCTCTCCTCCGCAGTCACCACCCCCCTAACGCTGCTCACGGCCTGAAAGCAGACAATAAATGCCTGAGTTTCCAGAAGGAAACCCAGTATGCCAAACCCTAACACATATATGAACAATAATGAAATATGTAATGAATAATGAATAGAACAACAGACACAATCCGGTCTCAGGGGTCCTCTCACCCCAACCCACCAACACACGTGCACACACGGCACTGCCGGTACAGTCACGGCCACACAACCGGGTCTCAAGGGTCCTCTCACCCCAACCCCACAGCACACAACCGGGTCTCAAGGGTCCTCTCACCCCAACCCCACAGCACACAACCGGGTCTCAAGGGTCCTCTCACCCCAACCCCACAGCACACAACCGGGTCTCAAGGGTCCTCTCACCCCAACCCCACAACGCACGCTACTCATACCACTATCGGGCGACAGTCCGTGCCGTTGCCCAAAAGGCCGGAGAGACGAGCCGCTTTCAAGCGTACGAGCTCCCAACCATCGGGCGCCAGTCCGTGCCGTTGCCCCCCGTGAGGCCGGAGAGACGAGGCACCGTCAAGTGTACTCATAAAACCACGAATCCGCCAAAAACAGCAGAAACGGTCGAACGAAAACTGTTAATCGGTCGACCGATTCTCACCTAGAGAACTGGCCCAACCGAAAAACCCGCCAATCGGTCGACCGGCAAAGGGGGCTCGGTTGACCGAAAAGCCCCAGTAAGAAAACGTTTTCGCAAACCAAACACCAACGGTCGACCGACCCAACACTCACGGTCGACCGAAAACCACCAGTAAGATTTACCAACAGTCCACACTTCACGGTCGACCGAAACCACACGTCCGGTCGACCGGCCATTAAGTTAACTTAAACGTCGGTCGGACGAAGTCAACGAGCGGTCGACCGTTTAGATGGTCAACGCCCCCAACCGACCTTCAACAGTACTTTCGGTCGACCGGCAAAAGGGGTCCCGTTCGACCGAAAATACCCAGGACGTCTTCTCTCTCTAAAATTGCACAACCGGTCGACCGCCCAAAAGGGCATCGTTCGACCGATGCGAGGGATTCTGCCCCAAATACACTATAACCGGTCGACCGAACCAAAACACCGGTCGACCGTTTATAGTTCAGATGCTGCTGTGCAGGTCCGACGAGCCGAAACGGCCTACCGTCGACCGTTCCCACTCCCACACTAACAATAGGTGAGCTTGAAAGCAAGTTTGACATACCTTAAGGCTTGAAGAAGCCTTGGAAGAAACCACGGTGAGCGCCTCCTCGCGTAAAAGCTCGAACTCCGGCGAACCTCCGATTCCCGAACTCTACGACGCTTCCGGCGACTCCAACACTCCGATCCTCGCCTCCACCAACACCGACGAAGCACTAGGGAGAGAGAGACGCGTGAGAAAGAGAGAGGTCGTGAGAGAGGGAGAGAGTGAAGAGTGAGGGGGAGAGAGAGAATTCCAAACCTTTTATACCTTCTCCCGAAACGATCTCAGCCGTCGATCTCAATCCATCACTAATCCTCCCCTAAACACAATTAAGAACAATAAGCAAGGGTTAGGATCTAACAATCTATCCGGAGGATCTACTGACAAGGTGGTCGATGCGACTCTTCGTGATCGTGACACCATTCTTAAGCAACTTAAATATAACTTATCACGTGCTCAACAGCGAATGATGGTTCAAGCAAATAAGCATCGTTCCGATACACACTTCCACATTGGTGATTGGGTGCTCGTTAAACTCCGTAATTATCGCCAAACATCAGTTGCTAATCGTGCATCCCACAAACTATGTCGTCGCTATTTTGGTCCCTTCCAGGTTCTCGATAAGATCGGCATGGTGGCTTACAAATTACAACTTCCTCCTAACTCAAAGATGCATCCAGTGTTTCATGTGTCCTTGTTACGACCCTTCCGTGGCAACCCCACAGTGATTGATATCGATAATTAGGTTGTTGTTTCCAATTCTGTTTTATTTCCTTATCGAGTTTGTTCTGAACTTGTAGTCCAAGATATTATTTCACTATATAAATGAATGAAGGAGTCGGAAGAGGTATGAAAAATCTTCCACAAAAAATCTTGTGTCGCCTTCTCGTCTCTTTCATCCTGCTGGAGGTTCCCCTTCCTCGAAAAGGGACTAATAGTTGAGGGAGTGAAGCCCTCGACATATTTCTTTCTGAATGATATTATACCATATCATGCCCAACTCCAAGACGAAACCCAAGTTTGTGAGACATGATCCTTGGTTGTTTTTAATCCAAGGTCAAGAATCCACAAACTAGGCTAACCCCAATAGAATAGCCCATCAGCATGAAGGATCACGCATGATACATTGCATTGATTGGGCAACTTCTTGAACTTAGTTGTACTCATTAGTCATTACAGACAGTAAACTTGAAATCTTCATGCGTTGGTGAAGACCTTTTTCTTATGGCATTATGATTGAGGGGATCACTGTCAAAGAAGATTTGAAAATATAAGAACTCCCATAACAAAATTACCTGAATTGGTATGGATACACAACCAATTGTTAAGAATGTGTACACATCCATCACTTAAACTTTATATTAGAATTGTGAAGCACTAAAGTTGAGTGGCTTTTCTCAATTCTCACCTACAAATTTTCGGTCTTCACGTAAGAATATAAAGTTCATATGTCTAGTTACAACTCATTATCCACTAAAAAAGGCACATATACTTGCAATCCATAACCAAATGAGGAACAATTCCGATTCTCATCCACCATTCCATCCACACATAACCCAGAATCAATTCACTTGAAAAACCGTTCAATCAACTCAAAAAAGAATCAAATTTGAAACAAACTCAAACACAAAGTAACATGATAAAAAACACAAAAAATCCCAATTTTACGAATGAGAGGGAAAGAAAGATCAAACCTTGACCGGGAAACCGGGTGTTCCCGCTGCACCGGCACCGGAGGCGGTGGGGCCGGAGGGGTTTGAGGAGGAGAGGGTGGCGAGGGAGGGAGAAGGAGGAGAAGTGGAGGGGGACGGAGGAGTGTGGCCATGTGTGTAACTGTAATGGGTTAGTTAAGAGATGCTCAAGTAACCAAACAGAACTCTCGATGGACCTCAGGATGACCGGAGAGGGCCTAGAATAGCTAGCAAATGATGGAAGAGTTAAATACGATCATCTGATGACACACGCATGACTAACGAGTAGAGTTATTTAATTAATGCATGTATCGTTATAGAATGTACAGTACGACGACGACGACGACGACGACGACTATGATAAAATAAGGTTATGAACACACAACACTACTTTCCCTTTGGTGGTGGTTCTGCTTCTGAAGGTGACGAAGAAATGATATATTAATTATTAGTGTCCCACCACCGCCCTTTAATCACTCGTCAACTTGCATCTCACGTGGAAACCACGTCGACAGATTCTTCTATTTTTTCGAAAATAATCTTTTCTGCAAACATGTAGATTGATTGTACACGTATGTGTCCATCATAGATGTTTGTTCCATGTTCTGCACTAATCATGCGCCATCTGATTTGTATTTCACTAATTGAGGGATAATTGAGTGCTTACGTACAGGTTATCAACCACAAATGAGTGCTTAAACATTTTGTCTTGAGGAAAGTAGAACCACATCATCAATATTTTTTTAATCTTATTTTTCTATGTCCTAGAGGTTAATTAGATTAGAAAGATGGAAAATTTTAAAATACAATAAAAACAATTTGAACGGCTAATTTTTGAGATTGAACCTACACATTATCTGCCTTTGAAATCAACACTATGGTGTTACCAGTTCGTAAATTTTAACCGTGTTTTTTTTTACAATTAGAAAAGAAGTCTACATCGCTATGGTTTCAAAGTTTAGGTTCGTTTTAACCATAATTCTTATACTACAAAGAAGTTGCTATTGGTCCAATAATTAATTACCGTTTTCCCCTTAAACAACAAAGTAACCTCAATTTCTAAATCTTAAATTTTATAATAACATGTTCCTATCAGTTTACCAACAAAGAACCATAAGACAGCATGTACACATCCCTTTCGGTTGACATCTTAATTAGTTATATGCTGTGTATTTTTTGGTGATGAAGCTGGAATTTTATACGCACTTCAATTCTTCTCGACTCCTGCACGCCATTTCGCTATAAAGACAGTGATTTATTCGTTATTATTCCGTCTAATTCATGCAACCACTTTAATATGCATTTCCGAAAATATTCGTATATTCCGTAAAAAGATATCATGACATTACTACAACTTAACTTAGTTTTTATATACGGTTTTAGATCGGACAAAGTACATTATGCTCATCTAAAACCTCAAACTAAGATACCTGGAAAAACAAACATCAAGTAACATATTGTGGATTTTTTTACGACACGCAGAGAATATCCTCCAGAAGACAAAGAAATAAAGCATATCTTACAATTACAATTCGTATATTCCGTAAAAAGAAATGGTCTGCTTCATGCTTGAATATAAATAGTAATATACTAAATAAAAATCATATCATATTGTTCAAAATAAGTCTTATCATTATTAATAAAAATCATATCATGGTGTGAAAAAACTTCAATAGTCTTCTATATATAGGGTGAGGATGTAGTAGGGGTTACAACCAAAATAAATGGAATTACACCATGTTAATAAGAGTAAAACCTACCTTAAAGTTTGGGGGTTAGGGAAGGTGAATCATCCACAAGGCTTTTGGAATTCTTAACACTCCCCCTTGGATGATTACCGTTATACGCTAGGGATGTTGCCTCGTTAAAAAATCTTACCAAGAAAAACTCAGTGGGATAAAAACCTGGTAAAGGAAAAAGAGTGCAGCGCGTATGATACTCCCCCTGACTTTAGCAAACATTCTTTAAACGACGAACATCAATCTTGTGAACAAGCCCCTCAAAAACTTTAGTAGGCAACGCCTTTGTAAATAAATCTGCAAGATTCTCGCATGATCTGATTTGACAGACATTTATCTCTCCATTCTTTTGTAAATCATGCGTCGAGAAGAACTTTGGTGAAATGTGTTTTATCTTGTCTCCTTTGATATAACCTTCCTTTATTTGGGCAATGCATGCGCTATTATCTTCATATAACAATGTTGGCTTGTCCTTTATTCCTTCAAGACCACATTCATTTTGTATGTGTTGGATTACTGATCTCAACCATACACATTCTCGACTAGCTTCATATAATGCAATCAATTCTGCTTGATTTGAAGATGTTGCCGTCAGGGTCTGTTTTGTCGATCGCCATGAAATGGCGGTGCCACCATATGTGAACAAGTATCATGTTTGTGATTTTGCTTTGCGGGGGTCTGATAGATATCCAGCATCTGAATATCCAATAAGTTCAGACTTCGAGTCCTTTGTATAAAATAACCTCATATCACGTGTCCCACTAAGGTAGCGGAATGCATGCTTGATTCCTTTCCAATGCCTATATGTTGGATCAGAGTTGTATCTTGCTAGAAGGTTCACAGCAAAACTTATATCAGGTCGTGTTTTATTACCAAGATACATTAAAGCTCCAATAGCGCTTAGATACGGTACTCCAGGACCGAGGACTTTGTCACCCTTTTCTCGGGGACGAAAATGATCTTTTTCACTTATAAGTGATCGAACGACCATTGGTGAACTCAATGGATGAGCTTTATCCATATTAAAGTGTTTTAACATCTTCTCTGTATAATTTGCTTGGTGAATAAAAATTCCACTCGGAAAATGCTCGATCTGCAGGCCGAGGCAAAATTTAGTTACACCAAGGTCTTTCATCTCAAATTCAGTTTTCAAGTATTGAGCTGTAATCTCAATATTCTTTGGTGTCCCAATAATATTTAAATCATCAACATATACAGCTATAATCGTAAAACCATATGAAGATTTTTTAATGAAAACACATGGACATATGAAGTCATTTTTGAATCATTCGCTCAGAAGACTTTTGCTTAGACGATTGTACCACATTCGTCCAGATTGTTTTAATCCATATAAGGATCTTTTTAGTTGTATGTAGTACAACCTTTGCGGTTTGGAAGTACAAGTTTCTGGTAGTTTTAGTCCTTTAGGGACTTTCATATAGATGTTTGTATCTAATGACCCATATAAATAAGAAGTAACCACATCCATGAGTTGCATTTGAAGTCTATTTATGACTGTGAGACTGATAAGAAATCTTAGTGTCGTTGCATCCACTACAGGTGAATACGTTTCTTCATAATCAACACCGGGTATTTGGGTGAAACCTTGAGCCACAAGTCGGGCTTTATAGCTTACAATCTCATTTTTCTCATTTCTCTTTATCGAGAACACACATTTGAACACCACAGGTTTTACGTCATTGGGTGTAAGCACCACAGGTCCAAAAACATTATGTTTTTCAAGCGAATGCAATTCTGCTTGTATTGCATTTTTTCATTGTGGCCAATCATTTCTTAGTCGAGATACTTCAATAGATTTTGGCTCACAATATTCAACATTCATTACTTCATTTGCTATAGCATATGAAAAAATTTCATCAACGATGGTTTCGTCTCGATTCCATCTTTTCTGATTGTGCACATAATTTATTGAGATCTCATCTGCATTGTCATTTTTAGACACTTCGGTCTCTCGTTGGTCTATGTTGTCATTTTGTTCTTTCACTACCTCTTCAGGGGTATGGATAATATTAGCAGTAACATCTTCAGGTGCTACGCTTTTCTCTTTCCTTTTTCTTGGTTTTATATCCTTTGACCCAATTGGTCGTCCACGTTTTCGGTGGATATTTAACTCATTTGACAACTTAGGAATATCAACTTTTGCTGGTGCATTTTCAGCATGTATATGTGATTTTGTAACTTTCTTTGCATCTGTAAATGCATCTGGTAATTCGTTTGCAATTCTTTGCAAATGAATAATCTTTTGAACTTCTTGTTCACATTGGTTTGTACGGGGATCAAGATGGGACAATGAAGATGCATTCCAAGTAATTTCAGATTTTTCCATCTTCTGTTTTTCTCCCCCTAAGATTGGGAATACTTTTTCATCAAAATTACAATCAGCAAAGCGTGCTGTAAAAATATCATCAATTAATGACTCCAAATATTTAATAATCGATGGAGACTCAAAACCGATGTAAATTCCCAATCTTCTTTGAGGTCCCATCTTTGTACCTTGTGGTGGGGTTATTGGGACATAAACAGCACAACCAAATATTTTTAAATGGGATAAATTTGGTTCTCTACCAGAGACCAGCTGTAAAGGGGAATATTTATGATAAGCTGTCGGTCTTATTCTGATAAGTGCCGCAGCATGTAAAATAGCATGACCCCAAAGAGATTGTGGTAATTTTGAATTCATAAGTAATGGTCTTGCAATTAGTTGCAATCTCTTAATTAGAGATTCAGCTAGACCATTTTGTGTATGGACATGAGCAACTGGATGCTCAATTGTAATACCAACTGACATGCAATAGTCATTAAATGTTTGAGACGTAAATTCTCCTGCATTGTCCAATCAGATTTTCTTAATTGGATAATCAGGAAAATGCGTCCTCAATTTTATCAATTCTGCTAGAAGTCTAGCAAATGCAACATTTCTAGTTGACAAGAGACTAACATGTGACCATCGGGTGGATGCATCTATCAACACCATAAAATATCGAAATGGTCCACATGGAGGGGCAATGGGTCCACAAATATCACCTTGAATTCTCTCTAAAAATAAAGGAGATTCATCTTTAATTTTGCTTGTGGACGGTCGGATTATCAGTTTTCCAAGAGAGCATGCTGCACATGAAAGCTCTTTCGATGATATAATTTTCATATCCTTCAGGGAATGACCATTTGAATTTTCAATAATTTTTCGCATCATTATATCACCGGGGTGTCCCAATCTATCATGCCAAAGTTTATAATGCACTTGATCAACTAACTTCCGGTTAGTAACCATATTTGATTCCAAAGGGGTGATATAAGTGCAATATAATCCCGATGAAAAGGCTTTCATCCTTTCTAAAACGATTTTGTTATCATTCACGATGGAGATAATGTGAAGGTATTCATCATTATTTTGATTTATAGTTTCAAGATGATAGTCATTACGACGTATATCCTTGAAACTTAGTAGATTTCTTCTGGATCTACTAGAATATAAAGCATCACTTATTTGTAATTTCGTGCCATTGGGCAACAAAATACAAGCTCTTCCGGAGCCTTCAATCAAATTACTAGTGCCAGAAATTGTGTTAACACTTGTCTTTGAGAAATGTTATTCGGAAAAGAAGGTTGTATTTTTCAAAATCGTATTTGTTGTTCCACTATCTACTAGACATTGATCTTCATCACTCATGATAGTATCAACCATGTCTTTGTCCTAAAAAAGGAAATAGAGCAAAAATCATCTTTTTGTATATATAGTATCATAATACTATAGTATAAAATTTTAAGGAAAAACAAAAGCACATATCATATTATAAAGACACAAGTCTTACAATTTTTTTTTGGAAATGAAAAACATCGAAAATAGGAGGTAGGAAAACCAAACTAAGCATTTTGATGGACATTTCCATCATTGACAAAAATATTGATATTGTCATCATTTAAAAGAAAATCCGAAATATCTAAATGAGTGTCCATGATCATTCCATCTTGGTTGTTTTCAACCAAGTTCATTTCGGCACCTTCTTTTTTCTTGAGTGATGCTTGATAACGATCAACAAGGTGCTTGGGCGTACGACATATACGCGACCAATGATTTGTCATGCCGCATTTGTAGCAAGCATTCTCATATTTCTTTGGAGGATTTTGTACTTGATTTCCTCTAGCATTTCTTCCATGATTATTTGCATTGACATCATGACCACCACGATGGCTACGGCCACGTCCATGACCACGTCCTTGATGTTGCTCGCGTCCATATGCGCGACCACGACCACGTCCACGTTTACGATTGTAAGATGTCGCATTCACTTCAGGGAATGGGTCGTGTTTGCGTTTGTGATTAGCCTCATTCACTTCAGGGAATGGAGTGGAACCACTGAGTCGAGCATGATGATTTTTCATCAAAAGTTCATTATTTTGCTCGGCAACAAGAAGACATGATATTTTCCGAATATTTCTTAAAACCACGTTCTCGATATTACTGCTGCAGGAGCATATTCGAGGCGTGGAATGTGGAGAATGTTTCTCTAACATATCATTATCAGTAATTATTTCTCTACATAATTTAAGTTCAGATGAGATTCGGAACATAGCAGAATTATACTCGCTTACAGATTTAAAATCTTGTAATCGCAAATGGATCCACTCGTAGCGAGCTTTTGGGAGAATCACTTGTTTTTAGTGGTCATACATTTCTTTCAAGTTTTTTCATAACAATAAAAATCATATCACGGTGTAAATAATATCTTATCATTATTAATAAGCTGCCCTGGCTAAGATGTTACAAATTTGTGAACTCAAAAGGTGAAGATGTTACATTTGACAATTAATGGTAAAAGTTTATTGTAAACAGTTAAAAACCATATCATAGCTTAAAAACCCCATTATCACACTGGTTTAAAAGGCAAAAAAATTGAGATGTAAAGCTTGTTCCTTTCATTGCCCATAATAACCATATCAATATCCCATAAGTTCATAATTACGTCTAACAAGTCCTATTTTGACTTATATATAAATACATGTAAACATCATGTAATGTTGAACTTGGTTTGAACGAAACGGGCTTTTGGACTTTTTTAGACGAAAAAAGAAGGAAAAATAAAAAGTGGGGGGAAAAAGCAAATAAAAAGGCAAAAAAGAACTCCCATTTGATTTCGTCCCTTCAAATCATAAAGAAAGAGAAAAAGAAGAGAAGAAAAGCGGAAGAGAACAACAGGTGGCGGTTGTTCGGAGGCAAACTAGTGGTGTCGGAGAGAGGTGTCGACACACGCGTTCCGCTCCAATTCCCAATCCCCTTTCGTTTCTCCCAAAACCATCCACACAATCTCGACTTCGGTCGGATGTGACGAAAAATTGATTTGAGGGTTGATTTTGGTTTTCCGGTCGATTTCCGTGATGGGTTTTTGTCTCTGAGGGTTGGATCCACGGAAAGGTGCGATCTTTATGGGCTTCCTGCTGTTTTTGGGTCGGAAAATGTAGAATTTGGAACCATTTGTTGCTTTTTTTTGGTGATTTGGGGTTTGGAGGGATTGGTTTTGTGTGAAAGGTTCGATCTTTTACTCGGAGAGAAGAGAGATGGTGAGCGGACACCTTTTCCACACTCGGAAGCAGTCGTGGCCTCCGGACGAGTACGTTACTCGAGGAACATTGCATTTGGTAAGCATCATTTAGACATTTACTTTGTTTTTTTTTTAATTTTAAAAATGGTTTGATTTGAAAAGTGACAGTCTTTGTGAGACTTGCTTGTTGTGGAGGATTTGGGTTTTGCCATTGTGGAGAAAGGAACATGTTTCTTTTGTTTTTGTGTTGCTTTTTTGGGGGTTTGTTGAGTGCTTCTTTTAGTTTGTGTAATGCTTACTTCATGCCATTGTCAATTGGGGATGATTATGTTCCAACCGACGTTTGATTGGTTTTGTCAACGTCCTATCGGTTTTAGAGATCAGTGTCCATCTATTTTCAGCCTTGGATTAACTTACACTAGAGATAGTCGCCCAATTAGGCTGATTGCATCTTATTGCTTAGTTATAGTAGTGTAGAATAAGCTTTGAAACGGTTGGAGATGACTGAGGTTGCTATTGACATGGTCATTGATCATTTGCAGTTGGACTTTGACGGCGGCGGCCCTCCAAAGCACGCGTGGAGAAGGCGATTGAATAGTCATGCTAATATCCTTAAAGAGTTCACTGTGACTTTCAGGGAGGCAATTAAGATGGTAGGGTTCATGTGTCTATATTATTATTATTTTTATTATGTCTCATATTGTATTTTTATGATATAACAGATTTTGTATTTTGCTTGTGTCATTCCCATACATTCTGATATACTTGATTTGGGATTTCTGTAAGGTAGGTTCGTCTTGGTGTTCGGCTTTGGTCATATGTTCGAGAAGAAGCTTCTCATGGACGGGTAATTACTCTTCAACCCTCTTGCTCTGTGAATTGTTAAGGAAAGAAAAGAAAAGAATAAAAAATATGTGGTCTTGAGAATTTTGTTCTGTTCGAAAACAGGAAATTAAGATTTGATTACTTTATGTTTGTTGCTTCTTTAGTTCCATAAATGTGTTCGATGTTGTTTTCCCTCATCCACAGAAAGCACCTATTGATCCATTTACGCGTGAAAAGTGCAGACCCTCGGCTTCACAAGGTGTTCCTCTTGGAGGAATGGGGTATGTGTTACTTTTGTATGTTAAACTGTCTTTTTACCTGCTTATATCATGGTTTGATATCATTAATCATTTGTTTGTAGAAGCGGAAGCATATCAAGAGGCTTCAGAGGCGAATTCAAGCATTGGCAAATCATCCCTAATTCATGTGAAATGTCTCCAGTCATGGCAAATCAATTCTCGGTAAACAGGCATACTGTTTTTCTTTTCCTCCACTGCATAAATATATGACTCCTATGATATTGTATGCCTTTAATAGGCTATATTATTGTCAGGTCCATATGCTGCCATCGTAAGCTAGGTACTACTTGCTGTTTCTACTATTGTTTTAATTTTTATTTTTTCTTCAGATTTTTGTATCTCGAGATGGAGGCCGCAAGAAGTTCTCTTCTGTTCTATCTCCTGGTCATCACGAAGGGATTGGGTGAGAAAACGTTATCTTTTTCTTCTTCTTCTAATATATTACCAATTTGGGCCAAATGTGCATCCATTGCGTTTTCTTAGTCACAATATATGGAAGACATGAGGGGCATCATCTATGCTTGTCTATAAAAACTGGTGTATCCAGATTTTGCGATGAATGATGATTGTAGTAATTATATACCATGCAGTACAAGCCTTGAAGTTTCTGTTGAACATCTGTATCATTTCAATTTTTAACTAGTATTTTTTTCCTTCTTTTTTTCTTCCTTTTCTAGAAAATCTGGTGATCATGGAATATCATCCTGGGATTGGAATTTGAGTGGTCAACATTCGACATACCATGCTTTGTTTCCAAGAGCCTGGACTGTTTATGATGGTTTGATCTTATTCTCTATGCATGAAAAAAACTGTTATATTGTTCATTACCCTTTGGTTATTGTGAGCTTATTTCTGACTAACATCAACCAACTCAACACTTTTCATGATATTCTTTCCTATACAGGTGAACCAGATCCAGAGCTCAAGATATCATGTAGGCAAATATCACCATTTATTCCACACAATTACCGGGAGAGCAGCCTTCCAACTTCTGTCTTTGTTTACACCGTATGTATATACAAAAGGCTACCATTAAGTGTTTAGCATTATTGTAAAACTAACCTGCCTAGTTGATATTCAAGACAAGAATTTATCTCTACGCATTATAGCTATTTTTTAATAATTCTTAAATTGCAGTTGGTGAATACTGGGAAAGAAAGGGCAAAAGTGAGCTTGCTCTTGACTTGGGCGGTAGGTGAATCTTTTGGTGATTGTTTTCTATACTATACCAAGTTGTCATTTCCCTACAACATTATAATTCGTGGCCTTTAACTAGAACAGAATTCCATTGGAGGATCTTCACATCTTTCGGGGGAGCATATCAATGAGCCATTCATGTAAGTTATTCAAGACTCAAGAGGCATGTTTCCAATCAAAAACCAAAAATGCACTATCACGCCCTTAACATAAACTTCATTAATTGTGTGCAGAGGAGAAGATGGAGTTTCTGGGGTCCTTCTACATCACAAGCAAGTTTTTTTTACTTGATCCTTTATCTTTATGGTTGGTTAGAATATTTTCTATATAATATTTCATAACCACGAGAAGTTATAAATCTCTTTTGCATCTTCGATTCACTACTGATGAAGAACGTAGTACCCCTATTTATTTCTACACGTTTATCTATTATACGGGGAAATGATTACTGTGCCTATGCTCTTAGAAGTTTATTTATTCCTTTTGTTGATACACATCTTACTTATTCATCGAGTTTCTTTCTACTCGGTACAGAACTGGCAAGGACAACCCTCCTGTTACCTTTGCTGTTGCTGCTTGTGAAACTCAAAATGTAAATGTAACAGTTTTACCCTGCTTTGGGTTGTCTCATGAAAGTTGCGTGAGTGCCAAAGATATGTGGGATATAATGGTCCAGGTACTTGTGCTATACTGTTCGATTCCTCCTTGTAATGTGATTTTTTAATGTTGTATACCATCTTATACACTTTTTTTCCTTTGTGATTGAATTGTATTTGTGACACTCGACCTGAAGAATGGACAATTTGTTCGTGAAAATTTCAATAATGGCCCCAGCATGCCATCATCGCCAGGTGATACACTTTGTGCTGCTGTTTCAGCCTCTGCCTGGGTGGAACCCCACGGAAAATGTACCGTTGCTTTTGCTTTGGCCTGGTCATCCCCAAAAATAAAGTTTCAGAAAGGATGCACTTACTACAGGTAATTTTTATTTCTTATTTTTTGGTATTATCTTTTTATCTGCTTGGAATTTTATCATATAAAGGTGGATTTTAATTTCACAGGAGGTACACCAAGTTCTATGGAACTTCTGAAAGATCTGCTGCCGATATTGCGCACGATGCCTTGATGAGTATGTTTGACCATTTTTTGCTCGCATACTCCCTGTTAAATTATCTTGCTTCTTGTGATGATTTTGAAGTATAGTGTCAATCATTTTAGATATTATATTGTGTGTAATTGCATCACACTTTACCTTTTCCTGAGCTTCTTTGGTACCGCATGCATTTTGTTTCAAGAATTAGTATTGATACCATCGCCAAATTCGTCAGATTACAAATATTGGGAGGAAGAAATTGAAAAATGGCAAAATCCCATTCTCAACGATGAGCATCTTCCTGAATGGTAATCTTCTGTTTCTTTACAGAGGCTTTGTTGCTTCTTCTATGGCTTTATAGAAACTCTTTACACAATTCAAATTTTTGAGAAGGTTAGATAGACCGTAGATTTTATTCTCTTGATTATTATATTTAATATTTATATTGTAATTGAGATTTCTAGAAACCTTTACCCCATATTCAGTATTTAATATGTGATTCTCACACATTCAGGTACAAATTTACTCTCTTTAATGAACTGTACTTTTTAGTGGCTGGAGGAACAGTTTGGACGGGTAAGTCTTTGTAAAACATTCTAGTGCTCCTTTAGAGACATAATTACTATTGCTTTTGAAATTATGTTGGAAATAGGCATGAAGATGTATGGGTTCTAACGTATTGATGTCCATATAGACATATATAAATTTCTTTATTATAAAAATGGCCGACCTTTTGATTAATTGTTATAGCAGTTTGGGAATAAACTTGTACTTGGGTTTTCTCCTGTGTTTTAATTCAGATGGTGAAGGTCCGACAGCTGATGAAATGTCCACTGTCTGTGCCCATCACCACAAACCACCAAAGCCTTCATCAAGAGGTTCAAAAACTGTTTTAGTTACAAAAAATAGCAAAATCGTTGTTGAAACTGCTGCTGATGGAAGTGCAGAAAATGGAGGTGATGGAGGTGAAAGTCCTACTCCGAAGTCTCCCCCAGTCCACTCACATCCTAATTTATTTGATGATGATACGGAGAATGTCGGGAGGTTTTTGTATTTGGAAGGAGTGGAATATATCATGTGGTGCACATATGATGTACATTTCTATGCTTCGGTTGCATTGCTAGATCTCTTTCCGAAAATCGAATTAAATATCCAGCGAGACTTTGCCAAGGCTGTGTTGTCCGAGGACACAAGGAGGGTCAAGTATTTAGCTGACGGTACGTGGGGTATACGAAAAGTTAAAGGAGCTGTGCCACATGATCTGGGAACCCATGATCCTTGGCATGAAATGAACGCCTACAATATCCATGATACAAGCTTATGGAAGGATCTGAACCCGAAATTCGTACTTCAGGTTTATAGAGATTTTGCTGCAACCGGAGACATGTCTTTTGGATTGGAAGTGTGGCCTGCAGTTCGTGCTGCAATGGAGTACATGGAGCAGTTTGACCGTGACGATGATGGTCTCATTGAGAACGATGGATTTCCTGACCAAACATATGATACTTGGACGGTACACGGGGTTAGTGCTTATTGTGGTTGCCTTTGGCTTGCATCGCTGCAGGCTGCAGCAGCTATGGCACTTCGTTTGGGAGACCGTCCCTTTTCAGACAGATGCAAGAACATATTCACGAAGGCAAAGGCTGCATATGAAAGCAAACTGTGGAACGGATCATATTTTAATTATGACAGTGGAACAAGCAGCAACAGTTGTTCGATACAGGCTGATCAACTTGCCGGGGAATGGTATATGGCGTCGTCTGGACTGCCTCCGCTATTTGATGAATCCAAAATCAGAAGCATTCTTCAGAAAATATACGATTTCAACGTCATGAAAGTGAAGGGAGGTCGTATGGGTGCCGTCAATGGAATGAACCCTAATGGGAAGGTCGATGAAACTTGCATGCAATCGCGTGAAATTTGGACTGGTGTAACTTATAGTGTTGCGGCCACCATGATTCTCCACGGGATGGAGCAGCAGGGTTTTTCTACTGCAGAAGGCATCTTTACTACGGGCTGGTCAGAGGAAGGATTTGGGTGAGCGTATTAAGTTATTCATTCAACATGGTTACCGTATTTTACTTCAGACGTCTAAGTTTTAAACGTCATTTGCTTCTTATACACCTTCACTGTGTTCTGTGTAGTTATTGGTTTCAAACTCCGGAAGGATGGACGGTGGATGGGCATTATCGATCGCTCATCTACATGCGCCCCCTTGCGATTTGGGCAATGCAGTGGGCATTATCGCCTCCAAAGGCAATTCTGGAGGCTCCAAAGGTTAACATGATGGAGAGAGTCTACAACACTCCCATGGAATATAGAGCTCTGAATGACACAAATGTGAGAAAGATTGTTCCTCAGAAAAAATGTTGTTGTAGCAACAGTGTTTTCAATTGTGATTGCTGACCTTAGAAGATGTCCCTGTTGAATCCTAGCAGCAACTGTCCAGCTTTGGTCTGCTCATAAAAAAACCCATCAAGATAACAGAAAACAGGTTCCCGTCTCAGTCCTAAACTTTGGAAAGGAATCAACAAGTGGGTAGAATTCGCCGAGCATGTCCTTCGAGATTCCACTTCGCTCCTCCCGGATGGTAATATTGTAACTTAAAATCACAAAATGTCCATAAAATTGCACATCAACATGTGTTGAAATTTATCTTGTGTTGGGTAGATGAATAAAGAGAAAGTATGATTAATACGTACATTGTTATGGGCAATTGTTGCTTGCCATTGATGTGTGTAACATAGTGTTGCAGGCAATTTTTGGTTACATTGAGCCTCTCAATATCATCATCCATCATATGGGGTGTGGTTACATGAGAGGAGATTGTTTTGGCCGGGCCTATACAAATGATATGTAACATTGTTTTTGTGTATTGTAATTCTTAAAAGTTATGTTATTGTGAATGTTTATTTTTTTTGCCTCTTTGTACGACACCGACACAACTTGTGTAGATTGCTTGTAGTAGTCTTGTCTTCCGAGATCTGTCGGGGGCGACTTCCGTTGAAGATGGATTGGGTCAGGTTTCGTAGCCTGGTATGGCTTGTCGACCTTGCTGTTAATAGCGTTCATTGTGTAGGTAGATCTTCACTTATTGTGTTTATGTTGTTGCAGATCTACTTAATTATATTGTTACTCCTTCTGGGGAGAAAAAATTGAATATCTGTAGAAACTTGAATAGCTCATGTCAGCAGATCTCAACAGAAGACACAACTCTCGTCGTGTTTTAGATAATGTAAAATCAAATAAGAAGTTAGTTTTGAGAGATAAAATAGGAGTCGTCTTATTAATGGGCACGTGAAGCACGCAAGATCTCATTTAATGCGCCTACAACCACGATAGCACCCTACAATAATTTTTTTCAAAATAATTTTTTTTAATTTTTTTTGCCAAAATAAACTTCAATGAAAAGTATTTGTCAAATTAGACTCGTTGACACCACGTGGTGACACATGGTAGCAACGTGTTTGTTTTTTAGTGTATAGAGAACTCGACATCACTAATGTCGAGTTCTCTTTGGTTTTTTATTGTCAAACACTTGTCATATTCCACTTGACGTGAGTTGCCAGGAGAACAATGATTCAAATAGAACTTGACACTGGGGATGCCGAGTTCTATTGGTGTGAACTCTGCACTTGTGATGCCGAGTTCACATCAAGAGAACTCGGCACTTGAAGAGTGCAAGTTCATTTAATTAATGAACTCGACAATTTCTTTTCCTGTTTGACAACAAAGACAATTTCATTTCCTGTTTGACAACAAAAACAATCCTTCTAATTACCAAAACACAATTCAACCACAAAACACAAACAACTACGATAAAACCAAAACAACAAACGTTTTAAACAACAAACAACCACAATAACGAGTTTAACATTTTAACATAAAACCAAAACTAGTGCAATAACAACCAAATAAGTTTAACACAACTAAATATTTATCCTAAGTGACCTCTCAATCTCTTCTTCCTTTTAGGACGTGCTTGAGCACATCCTCTCCCCTGCCATGTCCCCCTCCTCGTGATGCATTATTTGTATCCTGAGTCAGACCGCCAGCGTCTTCTTGAGTGTGTGGATATTCTTCTTAAACGACGCGATCCTGACTCAAAATGTAATGTGGGTTCTTTAGCACCAAAACACATGAGTCAAGCCTTCATTTTTTCCTTCAATTTTCCAACAATCGAAGAGTATGTCTTGTGATCTCCGATCGCCTCGTGAATTTGATGGAGTTTTTCGTGGAACTCATAAACTCTGTGCACATACAGATAATTAAATAGTTCATCAAACACTAAACACAATTTTAAAACGTGGTAATTGTTTAAATAAATGTTTAAATCTTACCAACTCTCGCTCTTTACCCGCTCAAAGTCTGTATAAGGTATGAGTTGGAGTCAATGTGTGATGAACAATCCAACGTACGGTGATGCTCTAGTACCATTCCATATACAGTCGTGTGATCTCTTCAGGAGTGACACATAGGAGTGATCGCTCAAACTGTAGATGATTTCTTTTGTGCGACCAATGCTGAATGAATTGGTGATTTTCCACCAACCAATTAACATCGGACCTCCCCTGAGCTGATTTCACTACATGTCTCTCCATCGGCTCTGGAATGTGCTGTTGTAGACCGAACTGTCTCATCACTCGGTCTGGACAATGCATAACCACCTCACCAAAGTTTATAAGCCAAGTACGACTCCTCCAGATATCTGAACCTTCCGTACATAGTGGTGGTAACTGACTAAGATCCAAATGTGCATAAAGGTCCCAGATCACTTGTTCGAATTCCTACACGTCCAGCTCATTTCGATAAAAATCAAGTGTCGTCGTCCTTGCACTACCCTTGAATGTTCTTTGTCGTCCTTAACGAGCACCTAATGGTGCTCTCTCGTCCTCCGGGTATAATAATGGTCTGCTCTTCAAAGGTCTTCCAATGTGTAGATGTTCCAAGCACCACAACTGCAGGAACGTAAGAAAACCACACAGATGTTGGGTCGAAATTAGTGAAACTTCGTCTAACATGTGATATAAGTGGGTCAGAGCCGCACTACCCCAACTGTATTCCGATGCGACGGCTAAATATCCGAGCAAAAACAAGTACTTCAAGTGAACCATCGTGTCACTCTTATCTGCCAAAATACTGCATCTCAGCTGTAACAGAATAAAAGTTCTGGTGTGTCGTGTAACTGTCTCCTCGTCAACATCAAAAGGCAACTGCTGAAACTGAGCTTGCAACCAACCTAGAGTTACGGACCCCTTACGACCCAAGTCATCGGGGACCTGACCCAATAAATCCATGCAAACCTCTGACCAAACGTACTCCTGAGACTCACACACCGGCAAACCATCACGCGCAAGCCGGTAATCATAGAGATGTCACGCAAGGTGCACGTGATCTCACAATGTCGCAAGTGAAATGAATGAGTCTCCAGTCTCCAACACTCGACCATCGCCCCGAGCAAGGTATGGTCTAACTGGACTCGGCCCAACCGAGTGACTGTGTCAAACCCTGCCATATCTAGCAGAAACAACATCCTCTCATCAGTGATCTGTCATTCATTGAGCTTCGATCCATGCTCAACGCATTTTACATCATCAACCTCCTTCTGCATAAATTTAGAGAAATGTCAGAATATTGAAACCCGCGTGCAAATATTTAACTTGAAGACGTAAAATGCTTAAAAAATCTTTGAACAAATCAGACTTGTGGTTGGCCTGCAAAATCAACACTGATCTGTCTACCAGACCCTGTGAAGTGTAGTTACCTCTAACCGAATCAGTACTGGAATCACCAAACTCCATCTGTACATAACACGTTAAATATTAGAAAACATTGAATTGTTGCAAATATTAAACTCAATGTAATATTAATTACAGTTAATCAACTCAACGTAATATTAATTACAGTTAATCACAGATGCCGAGTTCTATTTAAGACACTGTTCTCTTGGTCGTCCAACCGTCTCATGCACGATCTGAGTGTCAGGAGAACAGTTCAAATAGAACTCGGCATCCCCAGTGCCGAGTTCTCTTTGAATCATTGTTCTCCTGGCAACTCGCGTCGAGTGTAATATGACAAGTGTTAGGCAATAATACCAAAGAAAACTCGGCACTGGTGATGCCGAGTTCTCTATGCACTAAAAACAAACTCGTCGACGCCACGTGTCAACACGTGGTGACAGCGAGTCTAGTTTGACAAATACTTTTTATTGAGGTCTATTTTGGCAAAAAAAATTAAAAAAAATTTATTTTGAAATGTTTTCCTACACTAAACATCTGATCCTCTTATTTTTCCATTAATTTCTTTCCTCTTAATCCTACAATTCCATCGAGAAAATGCAAAACAGAAACCAAAATAAAGAAGAAAAAAGAGACGTAAGCAGTGACAACAATACATGCAGGAAGTAAGGATTGACGGAAGTAGAGGGACCGAAGTGCAAATAAATAATTGCATCGTCCATCCCCTATAAATAGAAGAAACATGTTGGTCCACTATCTTGATCCACGCTTGCTTTCCATTCGACCATCATCTCTTCCCGATCTTCTCCGGTACGCCTCCATGTCCCTTTTTTCTGTTCGATTCGATCGTCGCATACGACTTTAGACTTTGTTGTTTAGTTGGTTTCGACCCTTTTTGTACTCTTCTTTGATTTATTTTTTTTTGTGTGGATTTGAGTGGTTAATTTTATGCCTTTTCATCGTTAGGACAAGTTTATCATTATAGTGAAGTATTTGATCATGCCATCCTTTTTTTCTGTCGATTCTCAGTTTTTCTTTTAAATTTTTCTTTCAAATGATGGTTGTTTTTGCTTGATTTTCCTAGTTTGGAGTGGAATCGAACTTATGGAAGAGACTCACGGTCGATCTCGTCCTTGTTTTTCTGTTTTCCATTGCTAGTTCAGGTTTTAATGTTCATATAAAGAGTTGTCAGATATTTATCTTTGATGCTTAC
The DNA here is from genome assembly GCA_963682175.1 of Triglochin maritima. Taxonomy (NCBI): domain Eukaryota; kingdom Viridiplantae; phylum Streptophyta; class Magnoliopsida; order Alismatales; family Juncaginaceae; genus Triglochin; species Triglochin maritima. Next base: position 60,774,841 of record OY821772.1, on the reverse strand, counting down.
TTCAGGTTTTATTCTCTACAGTATTCCATTCCATCAAAGGTTTTTGATTGTTTCTTTGGTTCATAATTTGTCATATTCATTTGGTGCCCATAGTAGAGTAGAGTAGAGTAGAAAAAAACTTGACAATCTCTTATGTTTCTTTACACATTCTGTCTATTATTTGATCTTCTCAGTCTACATATGTATGTAACCCTAACTATGTGCTTGATAAAGCTTTTGTTATGTAATGTGGTGTGTCTGTTTTTTATTTGACATGAAGTTATTTATTTATTGGTTTGTCTTCAATTTCACCACCATCTTAAACCTTTTTGGTGTTGCGTTCGTTAAGAATATGGCGAGGAAGATGCTCATTGATGGGGAAGGTGAACAACTGCAGTACGATTATGATCTTTTCGTTATTGGAGCTGGGAGTGGTGGTGTTAGGGCTTCCAGAACCTCGGCAGCCTTTGGTGCCAAGGTTAGCATCCGGGCCTTTTCATTTTTTATTTTATCATCTTCTAATGTCAACTCATATTCGTTAATCGGTAGCATTTGATGAGGCTGTTGAAAAGTCAGCCTCTTCTACTTCTCATAACTTCTAAAGTTGCATTGCAACTTCATTAGCAGATGATAGTTGGCACCTTGGACTTCCTAAACCTTGTTTCACAGCAATTATGACTGATTAAATAGTTTATGACTCTAAAGAGTTTCCACTTAAGTTATTATTGTGTAAACCTTTCATTTCCTACAACTTTTTATTAGTAAATTGATATGGTACCGTTGGTGGTGTTTTATCTCTACGCTTGCACATAACTTAGGGCACATAGTTGACTTCACAGAGTAGCGTCAACATTGAGATGGAGAGTGCTTTTAGGCTGTAAATTGGCACGTAGTGTGTTAAGACCTACATAGTTTGACTATTTGGACCGTTAATGGTTTGTGTTCTGTACCATCCAGGATTATACACATCAATGCATAGCAGCTCTCTTAATTCATTTTCATCATTTTAGTAGTTTTCGTATCTTGGCCTGGTCTGGCCTGGCCTGGCTTTTGATGAGAAATAATAGAAATTTTGGTCCTACGAATATCCTTGAATTAATATTGATATGAATATTTGAAACCACAAATATCTTGAACAAATATCGATAAACCTTGAATACCCTCTGACAGCCATATCCTAACCTTTTATACTATGCCAAATAAAAAACATTGTTTGCTTTTTAATCTTTCACGCTGATCTTCCAACTGTCTGTTTTTTTCCAGGTTGCGATATGCGAGCTTCCATTTCACCCAATCAGCTCAGAAGTCATTGGAGGAGTAGGTGGAACGTAAGTTTGTGAAGTAATGTTTGCTTTCTCTGCATGAACTATGAATAGTCAATCTGAGATTGCGTGTTCACTGCAAGTAGTGAGTTGTGCTAAACTATTGCACCAATACCTTTTCACATGATCTCAGATGATATGTGCATTATTTTGAATATTAATTTTGAGCCTTTTGGGTTTAAAGAAATTAGCTAAGGCCTGGAGTACCTTATTTCATAAGAAGTCCATCGTCTTGTTTCCATCCTAGATATTTAAAAAAACAAGTTTTATATCTTTGCTACTATGCTGCTTGCTGGTGGATCCTTCAAATTGGATATCTCCAAGTTAGGCTTCTGTGTGGAGTATGTTGATGCTTTCTTGATTCTCGAAATGCTTTTTAGTTTTTACTTCTAAATTAATTATGGGTACTATATTCTTCTTGAAGTAATGCTCAAATATTGCTTGGCCCTGTTAACACCTATTTGACTGACATATTGCTGAAAATGTTTGATAACTTGTGCACGATCTGTTCTATTGGTGAGTAATAGGTTGGAATTTGACATTATTAAGCTTTCCAATTGTGAGTTTGTTATGTCCATTCCATGAAACTTAGACGTCTTCTCGAATGTACTTAGAGATTAGTATTTCCTGAATGCTCATTGGTAACATGCATAATTGGAAAGCTATTATCTGCACTTCTGCACTTATGATTGTACTTGTTTGTAATTGCAGATGTGTCATACGTGGTTGTGTGCCTAAGAAGATTTTGGTCTATGGATCGGTGTTTCGAGGAGAATTTGAGGTAAGGCATTATCTGGCTTTTCATAATTTTACTCCTAGAATTTTAACTTGACTCCTTCGAGGGTTTTTTTTATAACAAAAATAAATAAATCTGTACCTTAATATGTTCTACTTTATCTGATTTCTTGCATGTCTTACTAAGAAACAATATGTTCTCAAGTGTGGTACAAACTCCCGCTTTTATGTGATTAGTCCAAGACAACATTCATCTGCTATTGAACTGCTTTGTTGCAGTATAAAACTCAATTTCTTGTTTGTATGTTCGTTCTCTGATGTCCTTGTGCATTTCAGCAAGCTTTCTCCAATCTATTTATTGTATTTGACTTAGACTTGCAACCAGGTGCACTTTTCCTAGTCTCATGGTGACAGTTTTCCGCAGGATGCTAAAAATTTTGGTTGGCAAATCAACGAAGAAGTTGGTTTTGATTGGAAAACACTTCTGGAAAACAAGGTCAGTGTAACAAATTCTCCTTCTGTGGTCTAATTTTTTTCATTAGAAAATTGTCATTTTGCACTTTATAAACGATATTTTTTTAATTATATGGTTAGGCTATATATTTCTTCACTTTGTGTGGAATTGGCACAAAGTGCATTTACAATTCTGTTAAAACTTTTTCTGGTTGTCTTTCAATGTGGTTTTCCCATGCTCAGATTGTCTTTTCACCGTCTTTAACTTTGATTGTGTTTTTCATCCAGACCAAAGAGATCACCCGATTAAATGGGATCTACAAGAGGTTGTTGTCCAACGCTGGTGTAACAATGATTGAAGGGGAGGGAAAGATTGTTGGTGCCCATGGTGTGGAGGTGACACAGCCAGATGGCACCAAGAACCATTATTCAGCAAAGCATATCCTAATAGCTACTGGTAGTCGAGCTCAGAAAATTTCCATACCAGGGCAGGTGTGTCCACTGTGACCTTCTGTCTGTTTCCAATTTTTCATATATTCACCAAGAATGTTCACTGCTTATTCTATGATATGTTTTTATTCAATCAGCATCTATCCCAAAAGTTGTTCATTATATTTCCAATATAAACTTCTGTTGGAATTTTTTCAATCAGGAGTTAGCTATCACATCTGATGAAGCATTGAGTTTGGAGGAACTACCAAAACGAGCAGTAGTCCTTGGTGGGGGGTATGTCTGGATACATCTTTCTTTCTTTCTTTCGTGTCAAGCAGAAATAGTTGAATAATTCATTTCTCTTATGCTCTTTTTTGCCTTTCATAAACATCATAGATACATTGCTGTGGAATTTGCTTCGATTTGGCGTGGACTGGGTGCTCAAGTGGACGTGTTCTACAGAAAGGAACTTCCCCTAAGGTTCTACATTTTGCCTGATTAACTTTTGGTTTTCTTTTAAGAGCTGATCCTTTGTCTTGCCTTTTGTCTTTCTTCATGTGCAGATTTACCAGAAAAAATCATTTTACAAACTTACAATGTCATTTTAATTTCTCGTACCATCTGATGTTGGCTTTGATATTTCAGCGCTGCTTGTTTTCTTACATTATAATTTCTAAGTGTTGTTTTTGTTGCATTCTTCCATTGCACGTGGTTAGAAAGGAGGTACTAAAAGGAATTTGGAACTAATTCACAGAATCCGCCTTCTTCACATTCTGGTTGTTATAGTTTTCGCATGTAAAGGATGAACGTGCATCTCTTAGAATATGCATACTTTATATCTTATATATAATTCTATATTTTGATCTTTGATTGCTTTGTAAACAGAGGTTTTGATGATGAAATGAGGACAGTGGTTGCCAAGAATCTCGAGGGCAGGGGAATCAATTTGCATCCTGGAACAAATTTGTCTGAGGTATACAAGACATGTCAACCACCTTATGACATTTTCATTCCCTTATCATCCCATATGTAATGTGTCTGACCTATTACAATGTGCTACTTATTAGTTGAGCAAAACTGATGATGGAATAAGAGTTCTTACAGACAAGGGGGAAGAACTCCATGCAGATGTAGTATTATTTGCTACAGGTATGCATCTTCTGATTAGTTAGCCATAATGCAATTTATAGTTCTTACTAGGAAATACTGGTATGAAAGGTATTTAGTATTTACTTCATCTTTGGAAATAACCAAAGAGACATCCTTCTCTGCTGTAGCTGTGTTCCGTGGAACAAATATAGATTACACTGATGACTGATGTCAGTGAATCGCAGATCTTCACAAAAAGAGGTTTATGCTTGTAGCAGTAAGCAGTACTGAGGCACAATAGTGAAAAGGAATATGTAAACATAACAGATTGGGCTATTAGGGGAAATAAACATTTTGTATGGAAAAACTTGGGTTTTTCAGAATATATCCTACACTTTTGGCAGTTAGCTCTATAAAGTCCATCTTTTACGTTCGAGATATATTTGTAGGCCAAGATATCCTTGTCCACATTTGAAATTTGTGTCAGGATCATCCAATGAGTTTCAATATGCTTACTTGCCTTTGCCCTTCCAAGAACTCCTGGAGTATTTATTTTTGATTTCAGGGAGCAATTTATTTTCCGGTTTCTATTTGTAGTGTCACCTCTCGATAAACATTCAGGACCAGGTTGAAATTTCTTATTCCCTAATGAATGTAATAGCAAAGAACCGCCTCAGTTTTCTTTTCAAATCTCTAGCATTGATTACAATGAGATTTTCTAAAATTCATGTTCTATTCTTAAGACCTCATCTCTTCTGCTTACAGGAAGAATTCCAAACACAAAGCGTTTGAATTTAGAATCTGCTGGTGTTGAGCTTGACGGGTCCGGAGCTATTAAGGTAACAATCTACTTGATTCGTGTCTCTATTTACTCTAGTGGTTGGTTTTATTTTTTGTATTTTTCTATGGATGATCTAGCTTGAAAACGTTTTAGGCTTTTACATTGGTAAATACTCTCCATACCAAAAGTTCTCTCTATGGTAGATTAGTCAATAGTCATGGTATTTGAAAATTTGCGGGTTGCAGTTATTCCAGTCTTTAAGATAATTAATATGATATCGCAGAATGATCCTTAAGACCCCAAACTGTAAGCATTTTGTTGGTTTGATGAGTGACAAGGCATTTTTCTGAATTTCCAGGTAGATGAGTATTCCTGTACAAATGTTCCAAGCATTTGGGCTGTTGGAGATGTTACAAATAGGATGAATCTCACACCCGTAGCCCTAATGGAAGGAACACGCTTCTCCGTATGTTTCTTGTGAATTCGATTAGAAATTTTCCATCTTTTATTGCATCATGATTTTTATACTATTTTTATTGTTCTTTTTTACAGAAAACTGTTTTTGGTGGCCAACCTAGCAAACCAGACTATAGGGATATACCTTGTGCAGTATTTTGGTATGCAGCTCTGATCATGGATTTTTTTTATCTCAACTTTTGTGTCTATTTTGAAATTAATTCATGATCCGCTTCTTGGTAAAAGTGTATTTAGTATTTATATTAGTATTTCATACCTTATTGAGATCTATAAATATGTTGTTGAATAAGAAAGACCTACCTCTCATGATCCCATTAAAAAGATAACATGTTGGATATGATTCCCCTACTTGCTCTTTCATTTGTTAAATGCCAGTAATGTCTTCTTCTTGTGCTTGTTCGTAGCATTCCTCCTCTCTCGGTTGTGGGCCTCAGTGAGCAGCAAGCTATTGAGCAATCAAAGAATGACATTTTGGTTTTCACTTCAACATTCACCCCGATGAGGAATACCATCTCTGGGTACGTGCATATTGATATTTCAGCCTGTCGTATTTGTATGGTATTGTATTTTCCGATCCATTTTTTCCTGACATTGGTTTATGCATCAATAATTCTAGCTAGCCATCTGTTTTAGTGAACATAATTGGTGCATCGATTATGTCTAGCAACTGATTTTCAGCACAAAAGAATTCCCTATTGTTATTGCAGTCCACAAGTTTGATCAATTTTAATTTCCCATTTGAATGGTTTCCTTTTGTATGATGCTATAATATATTTCTCAAGTTATTTCCTGTTCCTCGATATTTCAGAAGACAAGAGAAATCCATGATGAAGCTTGTTGTTGATGCGGTGACTGATAAAGTTTTAGGAGCATCTATGTGTGGCCCAGATGCTCCTGAAATCATGCAGGTATTTCTCTCACATGTTTCCAACATTTGATCACAAGCACTCTTAGGAAAACTCCAATAACGCTTCCATGTGATATTGTTATATTTCCCATTCAGTACTTTTTACTTTTACATTTGATCTTAAAATAAAAATTATTTTCTAACCTCACAGGGTATTGCTGTTGCGCTCAAATGTGGGGCAACTAAAGCACAGTTTGACAGCACTGTAAGTTGAACAGCTTCTCTAAAACAATCAACCCAATGTTTAGAATTTGCAAAGAAGATGTTTATTCTGGAAATCTCTCTCTGTAATATAATCAGTTAAAAAAACACCATTGTGCTAGGCTTTAGGAGTTATGAATCCAATCACGTGAATCATCTAATCATTGATGCTAGATTAAGATCTAGATGGTTTTGTCTGTCATTGACAGATGTGTTAAGATGTGACGGTTTGTTTAGCATCTATGTTCTGATGAGTTGTCTTTGGCAGGTTGGGATCCACCCTTCGGCCGCTGAGGAGTTCGTGACAATGAGGTCGATTACAAGACGTGTTACTGCAGGAAGCAAACCGAAGACAAATTTATGAGCGAGTTTGTAACTTAAGTTGTTTCTTTAAAAAAAGTCAAGAGCTTGCATATTTAAAAGGTCTCTTTTACCACTTGTGTTGTTCCTTACGTTGATTAATGTTGCGGTCGTGCTGTGATCGGTTGATAATTATCATCAAGCAAAAATAAGTAAACATTTACATTGGCATGTCACCTTTACCTGTTTCTTTATCTGTATATCACATAATTTGCAGAATATGCACATCCTGATTTAGCTAAAAATATATTTTGATTCGAAGGCTTTATTCTGTCTTTGCTTCCATCTGTTTCTGTTATATGTACTTCCAATTTTCTGTTTGTGGAGTTTCCTAAAATGAATTATTTGTTATGCTAGTTAACATGGAATAACAACACTTTAATCACAGTTATGATTTTCTTGTCATGTTATATATATATATTAAATTCCACGTAAAATGTTTGCCGAACTCCTCGTGCACGTGCTCCTCCTGAGCTCTCTGAGTTATAAAGGTGATATATATATATATATATATATATATATATATATATATATATATATATATATATATATAGTCAAGTTCTAGTGAACTTAGGGTTTATCAAATTTAGATTAAGTTCCCTACAATCTCATCATTGGTATAACCGTTTTTTCTTAATCTACTTTACAATTTGAAATGAGTGTTGAATATTGTGGGGGTTTAATTTAGAAAAGTTAAGTCCTGGATTCACTAGAAAAGTTGAGTCCTGGTAGCAACATGTTTGTCAACCGAATTATGAGTATCGGTATAAAGTATTATATGGCGAAGCTAACTGCTTTTCTTAAGATAAAGCTAACTGCTTCTTAAAATAAAATAAAAATTCCGGCGTAGGTAATCATATGCTCTAGTGTATTATTTATACAATATGGAATGCAATAATTACCTGTAAGGATGAGACTGCCATGGCTATGAACACGCACAAAAATTGAGGCAGGTTTCACCAGTCGACCAAGTAGGGGTGTGCATTGACCGGGTCAAACCGGTCAACCGGACCGGACCGGACCGGTCGGTCCGGGTTCGGTCCGGAAAATTTTGAAAAAATCCGGTCCGGTCCGGGTTTCGGTCCGGCAAATTTTGAAATTTCCGGTCCGGTCCGGTCCGGACCGGTCCAATTTTTTTTTTTTTACTTCAAAAAAATCGGGTTTTGACCGGACCGGACCGGACCGGACCGATTCGGTCCGGTCCGGTCCGGTCTTTGGTCCGAGTGCATCCGGTCCGGTCCGGTCTTCGGTCCGGACCCCGGATAAAAATCCGGTCCGGTCCGGTCCGGACCGGATGCACAGCCCTACGACCAAGTGTTGGTTAAAAATAAATAACCAAATATTATTTTAATCGACGATTAAAATATTAGTTAGGGAGTACTTATTGAGTCATTATTCATTGTACACTTCACACGTACTCGGCCCGACTTTTCTGTTCGGAGCTTGATAACGCATAATGTGTACTTTTCTTTAAAAATGCAGAAATATCGAAATAGTCTAAGACCACGCTTAACGTTCTGCACCCTCGCACCCGACCCGTGCGCTCGGGCGCCCTCTCCTTAACAGGGAGGCTTCTGTTGCCTGGGGCACTCCTGGGCGTCCATTCGGGCGTCGGAGGTCCCGAATGGACTCACGGGTGCCCATCGGGTGGGGGCATGTGTTGTCCCCTAGTTGGTTATTTTTTTGTTTTTATTTTAGTGGAGATTTTGTTATTAAGGTTAATTGATAATGTATTGAGTATTTTTTAGTAATGTGGGGTGATAATCTTTGATGTTATTAATTTGAAAAATATTTAAAATTTATACATTACATCTAATTTCATGCTCAAATCAAAGATAAATTCATATTTAGTGTTGAAATTAGAAAATATATTAATACTTAACGAAATACACAAAATACAGAGCGGTACGAAATAGACAAAATACAACAAACTAAATGTAATATAATATAAACTATACGAAATACGAACTAATATGAACTAACAAACTACATGAAACCATTCTCTTCCGCCCAATTCATGAGTTTCACAATCGCTACTTGATCCCGTTCTGTTAGGTTGTCCTTTTTCATCAAAGAGTGAAACATGTCGAGCTTAGTTTTTTTAACATGTCTTTGAAAATTACGCTCAGCTAATTCCTCCTGCTTCGAGAAACCCTCCTCTTACTTGGGCGTTGTATGCAATTTGTTGTGCAAGTTACATAACGTCGGTGTTGCCTTCCAGGCCTAATGATCTTTTACCCTTGTTTTTTGTCTCCTTCACACCTGGTGGTCGTGTAGACGATCCTGGCGTCATTTCTTCTGCCTCCGGTGATTGCGTTCTGGAGTCATTAGTGCTTTTTCTTTTCCCAAGGCTTCCTGAACGGGGACTTCTTTCATCGTGAAACTCCGGGGACTACCGACCAACACGCACGACATTTTCTCCACATAGCAGGGACTCCCATTTCGGGTACCTACGCAACATGACCCAAGCATCAAAGTAAAGAAATTTAGAGTTATTAGTGCGCTCGTAGATGTGGTGAACTTGCGTTCTGCCGGCTCCTTTTGCGTCGGTACGCCTATTTGAAGCATTTGACCCACTTGTTGACAACAGGTATAATTCTCCTCCAACATCCTTTTAAGGACTCCGCATTCCTCTCGGGGAAGCCCGTTTCATCGACGGAGATGTCATAAACATGTTTTACTTTGGTCCACAAGGAAGTAGCCTTTTGGTTTGTCCCCGTCACTGCATCAGAACTGACCTCCATATATGCTGACACGAGTCGCTCGTCCTCATGTGTGGTCCACAGCTTCATATTGTTTTTGACGGCTTGGACTTTGCGACGTTGCTGTGGACGTGGGGATAGTGGTGCGACAGTCTGGCGTGGTGGGGACTCATCGTCGTTTTGGTTGTCTTCTTGAATATCCTCCATACTAGGAGAACTTACTTGTGACATGTTACGCCCAAACATCTAAAATTGAGGTTGATTTTGTGGGAATTGTGGTGCGTATTGCGGGAATTGTGGGAATTGTTGGTTGTGGTCTAATGGTGGGAATAATGATGCGTATTGAGAGAAGTCTGTCTGTTGGAATGATTGTTGGAATGTCTGTTGGAAAGGTTGAGCGTAATGAGAGAAGTCTGGTTGTGGGAAATATGGACGAGGGTATCCTTGTGGATAGTGTGGACGTGGATTTGATTGTGAACGACGGGGAGAACGGTTGTGATCTGGAGAAGATATTTTCCAATTTTGTGAAGTTTTTGTTATATTTGTATGAGGTATATATAGAGGGAAAATTAGACACTGTACATTCACGCGGATTGCTTTCTTTGCACGCGTGTACTATGCATTCACGTTATACTGTACGAACACGCGTATACTGTGTATTCACGCGGACTGCTTTTTTTGCACGCGTGTACTGTGCGTGTAATGTGCATTCCTAATTTTAATTAATAAAATTTCCCGTGGTTTAATATTAATTACTAATTATTAATATTAATCATTTCGTCAATTGAAATTATAACGTAATTAGAATTATGTAAAGTGTAATTTGTTAAATGTGATGTAAAAATTAAAATTGTTTAATTAAGAAATGATGTGAAGGAAAGAGAGTGTAGAGTGGGTGGGGGGAACTCGGACATGATTAAGAGTTTTTTTAGGTGAGTGGGGTGAGCTGACGTGGTGGAGAGAGAGAGAGCAGTGCACCCGGAGGTAACCCGAGCATGATTAAACATGGTCTAGTTATTTTGGGAGTAGTAGCTAACTAAGTCCAAGAGAAGCTAGAAAAAATCGTACGCCGAAGATAATGCATGACTGAAGCCGACAAGTGATTGTGAACTTAAACGTTGTCACTTACTGGGTAGAAATTTAATTGTGGATTGCTTTGAAGAGAAGAAAGTTGTAGTTAATCGTCAATTAATATGTATGATAGATACGACGATTCGTGAGTCGTCAGTCGACAATTTAAACTCCAACCGATCGTCAACAGAAGTTACCGTTGAAATTGTAATAACCACTGATTTAAAAGAAGACGTCATCTGACGAACGAAGATAAACATTAAACAAACAGAACCATGAAATAAATAAATAGATAAATAAAAGTAAAAGAAGACGAGCGACCAACACAAATAAAAATAATTCCACGCATAAACAAGACTAAAATCTAAAATTAAAAAAAAAATATTATCCGACATTACAAGCAAACACCAACGGCATCAGTATTAATTTATTTTATTTCTCAGTCCATCCATCCATCCACCGCAACGCTCCAATGTCAGTTGCGTAAATAACCGATACCCGAAGGGCATTCTCTTCCGATGTTACCCCCAAATCGACCCTCGTCTGTATTTATATAAATAGCGAAGTGAGTGCGCCTTTTCGTATCCCATTTTCGAAGCGAAGCGAAACGGAACGAACCCATTTTGGAATTTGTTGTTGTTTGGAGAGTAGAAATTAGGTTATTACAAAGGGAGTTCCGATGACGACGGGGGAAGGACAGAAGCAGCAGCAGAGTACTCTGATCTACAGTTTCGTGGCTCGAGGGACGGTGATTCTGGCGGACTACACGGAGTTCACCGGAAACTTCACCACCATCGCCTCCCAGTGCCTCCACAAGCTTCCGGCCACCAACAACAAGTTCACATACAACTGCGACGCCCATACCTTCAACTACCTCGTCGACCAAGGATTCAGTATTTTCTCTCTTCTCCTGATTTCCTGATTTCCTTACAGATCCATCCATCCATCCATCTGATCTGATTTGTGTGAATTTCTGGATCGGTCATCGGATCTCAATCTGATCTTCTGCTTTTTTGTCTTCTTTTTTTGTGTGATTTTGTTAATCTCATCATCTGATTTTTAATCTACATAATATATTCAAATCTCAACTCAATTTTGGAATTCTTTGTGCACATACCAGTGAAGTTTGTTACTTTTCATTCTTTAGGCTTTCATATATTGTAAGGTGCATGGTTGTACTTTCTGGATTTATGCTTTCAAAAGTCATGGGGATTATGTAGATTGAGAGTCTGTTACTATATTATTATCATATTATGTATGTTCTTGTGGAATTTGAAGCTCCTTCATGCCAGAAAATATGAAGTTGTGGCCTGATCTGTTCTAACATGCAATATTTATGATTTTCTAGACTGAGATGTATTTCTGTTGAAGATTAAATTTGGTGATCATTTTTATATTAAGATTTTTGATGAAATTATTTTAGAGGGATTGGCATTACCTTGTGAAATTCATATCATTATGGTATCTGCTGGAAGCATGGATTGTAATTTTACACGGGAAATCAGGCTTGTGTTGGTCCCCAATATCATTGTCAAATATGCCTTTGAGCTTTGGGCCAATGTTATCATTTTGTGTATTGATTCTTTCATGGAACTAGTGTATTTGTAAATTATCAAAGGAGGGAGAATATTTATTTTGTTATACATCCATTTATCCTTTTACAATCCATTTGTTTCTTATAAAATTTGGATTTTGGTAATTTCCATCTCTTGTACTTCAGGAGTGTTATTAACATGGTAGACTTTATGTGATATCATGGTCTAGTCCACGGAATTGATTTTCCGTGTTTCTCTTTGTATTACTTGTACTTCAGGAGTGTTATTAACATAGTAGACTTTCTGTGATATCATGGTCTAGTGCTCTAGTCCACAGAATTGATTTTCCGTGTTTCTCTTTGTATTATTATGTCTATTAATCTGTTATTGACCTTCGTTTTCGGGACATCTTGTATCAAACTTTTCTTGTTAATGCTCTTAGGCATATTATGTTGTGACACAAATTTCAGTTCTAATGATATGTTTTTGGAATTCGCAGCATATTGTGTAGTTGCAGTTGAATCAGCTGGCAGACAAATTCCAATTGCCTTTTTGGAGAGGGTTAAGGAGGATTTCAATAAGAGATATGGAGGTGGGAAAGCTGCCACGGCTGTTGCTAACAGTCTCAATCGTGAATTTGGGTATGTTACTTTTATCTGTAGCAAGACCTAAGCACTGGAATTTGATCAAGGTTTATGCCAGTTTTCCTAAAGCAAAGCTGATTATGAAACTTGATTTCAGGCCAAAACTGAAGGAGCACATGCAGTACTGTGTGGATCACCCAGAGGAAATAAGTAAGCTTTCCAAAGTGAAGGCTCAGGTTTCTGAGGTTAAAGGAGTAATGATGGAAAATATTGAGAAGGTGTTTCTATTTATCCTAATTTCTTGGTAAATATGCAGCTTCTGATATTGTACGATCATTAACATCTCTTCTTTTGCAGGTTCTGGACCGTGGAGAGAAAATCGAGCTCCTTGTCGACAAAACAGAAAACCTACGTTCACAGGTTTGTATTATATTCCTCCAATTTGTCACGGGATTATTCAGTGTATTGTAGTGTAGTTTTTGCCTAACATTTGCTAAGACATGATTCTAAATTTGACGCAATCCTCCCAAGACACGAAGTGGTACAGCCAAAAATTCTGTACTAACAATGATCTGCAAATATTCAGGCACAGGATTTCAGGCAGCAGGGTACCAAGATGAGAAGGAAGATGTGGCTGCAAAACATGAAGATAAAGCTCATCGTCTTAGGCATCATCATTGCTTTGATCCTCATCATAGTGTTGTCTGTTTGCCATGGGTTCAAATGCTAAGCTGTTCTGGAGGATATTCAGATGAGCCCTTCGCTTCCCATTGGTTTCTCAGGGTTTTCTTTCTAATGTGATTGACGTCAGTTGCGGCTAGTATAGATTTTACGCATCGAAGTCCTCTGGTTTATAATAGTCATGTGAATGAATTGCTTCTTTTATATTCCTCCATCCTCTGATCCAGTCCCTCAAAAAAAAACTTTTGATTATGCATCCGTATTTTGCATATGCCGCTGCATGTGTATAGTTCGTGTACGAACGATCTCTTGCACTATAGATGTAGAATGGTCTTTTTGGTGTTTGTTGTCATCATTCTGTTATGTTGTAGCGTTCATCTTTGCTCTTTAGTGCCGAGCGGTCGTGTCGTTTGATAAATTTCTAGCTGAAGGCAAACATTACAAAGTACAAACTACATAGTGGTAAGCAAAATCACTAATTCAATGGAAAGAGCATATCCATTTAAGTTATATACATATTTTTTACAAAAGAATGTGACTTAAAAAGCAAATTAGACAAAAACAAATAAGTGCTACTTTCAGAATTATCACAAACCATTTCTCTGAAATCATTAAATGTTAAAACACACATAGATAAGTAGTATGAAATGACCTAACGTAGCATCACCTTGAGAAAAAAATAGAGAATTAAAGTGAACTATAAACTTTAGCAACCATGTATCGAATATCGAACTTGTTTATCTTCAGTATATACTATAACTTAAATCATGTAGAACCTCATCTGATCCAATCATGTTAGTCATGAGCATGTAATATTTAACTTTAATTCTTTCGAAATACATGCAGTATCGAACTAAATATTTACTATTTTGTACATCCAAAAAAATATGAAAAAGTCAACAACAGAATTCGTGTATGGTTTATAATAAAAGGAAATTTGATTCGTGGAAGTAGGAGAATCCTTCTCTAATTTCATCTTTAAAAGTCAAACAAATTGGTTCTAGAATTTTTTTTCTTCTTCCTGCGAACTGGTCACTCGACTATTTGAATTTTGTTCTTTCAATTTTTTTTATATAGACATATTGTATTCGTGTAAACCAAGGATCAGTGTGGAAGTTTTGGAGTAGATCAGAGTTATTAATTCCAAGTAAATGGAACAATCCCATCTCTGAATACGGTAGAATTATTTATGGACAATAATCGAGTTGCTTCGTGATTCTGGTCTTCCAATTCTTTAATTCGTGTAAGTAATTCTCATGAAGCTTATTGATTTATTCCGCTATTTCCGCCTTTAACTCGATAAACTGCTCTACATCAAAATTTGGAGAGAAAAATGGTAATATTATTAACACAAGCATTTCAACCAGAGGTTAATATTCCTAGTGTAAAGGGAAACACTTTCCATCTGCGGCTCTTGACGACATGGACCTTCCACCTTATTGGCAACATTCCAACTAACAAGCCATTTGGTCTCTCATTGTAGCAATGTTCTCAAACACAGGCAGTCTCCTACTCTGTCTTTGCAAAAGTTTTAATTCGATGGTCGCCAACTCCAATCTCAAATTTATGTACTCCTCTTCGTACACCACCTCGCCCAGGCTCATCGAGTGCTTGTCGATCTCCTGAAACAATTCCATTACCCGGTTTTTGACTTTCGGGTCATCGGACCCAGGCAGCTTCTTGGCTGCAACATCCTTGAGAACACACCATGCTAGGTAGTGTTGGTCCTGTCTTATCAGACACAAGCAAAGATTACATGCCTTGTTAGCGTCCTCGTCTATGTTTTGCGCTGTTCGGTATACCTTCTCTGCTGCAGTGTAGTTTGCCTGTTGCATATAAGCCCACCCCAGGTTCCCCTGCACCAATTTACAGAAAATAAAGTGCACCGTTCTAATGCGCAAGCTTATTCCTTAATCAAAGGAATCTAGAGTTTATTTTCTCACAAACTACAGTCTAGTTAGCTTGTGAATTGAACTCTCTTTAAAATCACGTTTTCAAGCAACTGACAAGTATAATGTCGATGTTTGTCTCGGTCTACTTACCAGAATGCGGGAGGTCTCCTGCTTGATGGAGACCTGGAATTTCTTGCCATGCGATCTAGCTGTTTTGGTGGCTTTCCCATTGAAGGCCTCGCCACGTTGTATCGTATAGAGCTTCTTCTGTAAAAGTTCTATTTGTTCGTCTATTCTCCCACATTTCTGCCATCAGCATAAGAAGACCACCATAAGAAGTTGCCAACAAGTAACAAGCTTTTTTTAATTCCATTTGTCAATTATGAATTGCAATCTATTAAATTGTTGTGTACCTTGTAGAGGTCGATAAGGACGTTGTCGAGCGATTCCTGTGCTTGCTTAGAACAATCTTTCCGATGAGATCTTACCGCCTCGATGGCCTCTTCAGCCCGATCTAGTTGCTTCATTACAACTGCCATGTCCTTGAGGGCACTATCGATTCTGTCGCGGGAGTGTATAGCCTTCCAAAACCAGAAGATTGCTCCTTCCTGGTCCTTCTCGACCAGCTGAAAATTAGTAAAATACATCTTAGAACATACAATATTACTGACCAAAAACAGCTCTAAATTCATGAAGTAACAACATTTAATGGAGGGAATCCCAGCCCAAGTCTCACACCCAATCCTACAGACAAGGAAACACATTGAATGAACTAAGAACATTTGAATGCATTCTGAATTAATTACTGGCCTCCTTTTAATGAAGCTCCGATTCGAAAATTTCAAGCATACGGATTCACGAGCTCGCATATTTAACCATTTTGGTCAACTTTAGAGCCTTTTTTTCTCTCAACAGAACAACGAGAAATTAAAAAGACCAAAGTTATGAGTTTACGGATTATAACAAACAAAATGGTAAGAAGATTAGAAGCGGTGTCATTCATATTTCTGTTAATTGCTTGAAGGCTACCATTTCCAAAAGTGAAATTGTTTAGTAGGAAAAAATCCAAGTGGTGTGTCCCTTGTCTCCTACCAAACTTGTTGCCTACGTGGTTATCACCACTACCTGACAAAACCCTCAAATCGATGACCAACCCAAATTCTCAAAATCAGATTTTGAATACACAATTCAGTTCGGCAACCAATTATAATTGTAAAAGAGAAGGAAACCAAAATTGTCATCCAAAAACCCCACATGGACACAACCAAACCAAAACATCTAATGATTATAAAATCCCAACAAAACCAAGATCAAATGTTGAGGTCCACAATTCACCTAATACACCCAACCCACCAAAATCCAAAACCCAATTCCTCAAACAACAATTCCCAAGCCGTCCGTCAACCAAATTTTCGAATTTCGATGGAACCACCCCAAGATGAGATTTTGAAGCCTACCCAACACTGAATCCGTCCATCCCAACAGAACCCAAAACCCAATCTCGAAAAAGATTGAAATCGGAAATTCACCTGAAGATGTTTGGCCCTAACGTAAGGGCTATCTCCGGCCGGCACTTTGTGAATGACGTGGAAAAGGTGTTTCTTCTCCGACCCGTTGTCGACTCCATTCTTCTTCTTCTTCGTCTTCAAGATCTCGCCCTTCATTTCGGATTTTTGGGAGAAACATAAGAGTGCGGGAGGGAGAATGGGTGGGATATATATGGGGATTCTACTTGGACGAATCTGGACGCTTTTCCGTCTTTATTGGGAGCATTTGGAGTTTATAGCCACGTCTCCTTCCTTCCTAACTCTATTTCAAATTATTTTTATCCTTCAAATCTTCTACTACTTAATTATTCCCACAATTAATTACGTGACGACCTCCTTTTCTGACGTGCATATGTGCGTAACATTCTGGTTTTTTTTTGTTTGTTTGACTAATTTGATAATAACGTAATTATTAGTTTTAAGATAATTTAATGAACTATGAAGTATCTGATAATGTTCTAATAGATGCTTTAAATAATTGTTTCTTGAAATTATATTGTTCTCACATTTTCATTACAAACTTATAATTAATGTCTACAACTATTTAAGGAATATTTTTTACCGTACTTCCTTTTTTTACGATATACGATTGCTATTTAACATCATTTGTTTTAGATAATTAATTTCGCAACCATGTATTACTCTGATATTAGAACCAAAACATACAGCTATCGAGTTTTTTGATGTTAAAATGTAAGTATAAGATTTCATGATCAAATTGAAAATGTATAAATGTAATAAGAACTAATAATATATGGAATTCAATTATTGATGTCAACAAATTAATGACAAGGATTGCAACGAATTGCCTAATCTATTGTTTATCTCTTAGCCCAAAAAAATACTCCGACATCGTATATCCACAAATAAGAAGGATTGCATCAAATTTTGAGATTTTATTGTGTATCTTGTATTAAAAAAAATGTTACGTTAGTTAAGAAATGTTACATTATTTAAAAACACAACCAACTTCTTGCAGTTCTTATCCTGGCAACCTCACCATTAAGCAACTAATGCATTTTTCTATTTTGTTGCTTTAGAACTGCATGTTGCCAAGAATCTTTGAGAAAATAATATTATCGTTGTTGGTTTTTCTGGGTTAAGATTGTAGTGTTCTTTAGCGATCCATTTGTTCTTAGTAAATGGAATAGTGATTCCTAAATCTGCTTTTGGAATTGAATTATCTTAATATGAAATGTCATTTTTTTGTACGATTGCAGAATGTTTGGGTTGAACGAGACTCACTCACAGTCACGTGGATCATTAAGTAGTATTACAAAAGAATCATAAGATAGATCCTCGATTTATGGGAACGTAGGTGTTTTAATTAGCAAATTTAAACTTATATGTATTGTTTTATATTAGACTTTAACAAATTAATTTTTTTTCATGAACAATTACCCGATCCTAAGTGTATCGAGCATGTTATTAAGTTCAACATGTGGACGGTGCAAGATGAGAGGGAACGATGGTTGCTAGATTTAATACAATATCTTGTTTGCCCGATTGCAAATTGATTGGAATTTGATTTGTGGTTGAGAGGTGGAGGTCGGAGACTCACACTTTCCATTTCAGACATGGGAAGATAACTATCACATTGTGTCGCCTTAGATTACGATTGATTTGTGGTTTGCATGAACTTGTTAGGTGTTGAGGAAAAGCAGGTGACAACTGTAGTGAATGATGGATACGTGACGTTGCAGTGGTTGCACCATAATTGCCGCATCGGGGGCGCCAGATGCAACAAGTGAGCAAGTCTTGTAGCACACTAGAGTATCTCTTGTGTCAGGTTGATGGTGCAAATATTAGTCGCAAAACGTCTTAAATTACGATAAGATGTCTCGTCCACTCCATATAATTTTTCCAATGCTTTCTTCGATGCATACCAAGTTTTATCATACTTAATATCTATGAAATAATTGGTCGTCACCAACACTTGAATTTCTGCATGAGTGATAGTGATGTTCGCTCGAATATATAACGGGAAGAATCATGTTGGAAACTAATCTTACATCACTTTGCACGTGGTCATGCAAAAGTCACTTGTTACTGTACTTGTGTTCAGATATGTACATCTGCACTTGAACTTTCATTCTGAGAGGCATGTATTCTCCAGTCATAGTCTTTCTTCGAACAACAAGTTGTAAATAATTTCTTCCCAGACACCGACACTTTGAATTGAACGTTTCCCGCACGTGGTATTCTTTTAAATTATTTACAAAATCTTCTTTTGTAGCAAAAATTATATGCAACCAATAACCATGTTCTAATGTTCATCTTCAAAGTTAGTAACTTCATTATGTCCATCAATTCAGTTTTCAACATTCTTAATCAATGAATCTCGAATCCAATTCTCAATAGGATCAATGTCCGACAAATGCTTCAAATCGGTTAGTGCCGGTAATGACGACAATTCATTATTAATGATGGTTTCATGTACGTTGATGTCAGGTTCTTGATTGACCGCATCTGCCATATGGAGAAACATGTTCTATAGCTCTGAAAATGGTGTAAGATTTGTAGGATTTCTAGTTTAATTGCACATATATATTTTCGAAATTTTTATGGACAATAAGGATCAATTACAATTTTCTATGATTTGTTTCATGCATGCATAAGTCTGTTTCAATAACTAGTTTCAAAACTCTATTAAAACAAACATGGGCTCCGAATTTCATACCTAGAAGTTCTCTAAAACTTCTTGATGATCCGGATACCTTGAGGATGTTTGTCGCTGCGCCGGATGCCTCCGAGTATTCACCAAACTCTAAACAATATCGGAGAGAGAAGAGCTAGCCTCTTAATCTCCAATAGGGTTTAGAACACGATAGGCTATAACTTGCCCACACTTAAGTTAACGGTCGAACACCGAATAGGATTCGGTCGACCGAAAACTAACACTTTTCGGGGTTGACAAACATGATCATATTCGGTCGACCGAAACAAGGTCCACGGTCGACCGAAAACTAACATGCAATTTGGGTTTGTCGAGACGTTTAAGTTTGGTCGACCGAAACAGGTCCACGATTGACCGATAGGCAAAATGTATTTTGGGGTATTAACTAATAATTCAAATACGACGGTATAATATGACAACCCCAACGGTCAAAATTTATGTTAATTCGGTCGACCGAAAAAGGTCGGAACGGTCGACCAAAAGTGGGCAGTTGAAAACACTACAGGATTATGATCACTTGGTCGACCGTAAGGTTTGGTTCGGTCGACCGAACGTGGGCAGACAATTCAGGTTAAGTGTTAGTGCTTTCCGATCTAAGTTTGAGTGATCTATTGAAGTCCAAATGAAGTGAAATTTTGTGTGTGACTTCTATAAGGAACCTTGTGTGTATGTGAGTTGATTTTAGCTCAAGTATGCCCAATTACACAATGTTCCTAAAACTCAAAAATAAAATACATGTCTTAAATATAGCTTTAATACATGTCTTGACTTGATTTTCTTTCTTCCTTTAGTCTTGATCACCTGTAGAGGTTAGCACAATACAATATATATGTTATGCAATATGTGTGCTACTCTACATTGATTACAATTAAGATTAGGTTGATTAAATCATCAAAACATAGATTAAGGCCAAAAAGTCAACAATCATTGCATTGATTATCAAAACCAAAATCCAAACCATAACAAAACTAACGTTCAGAGTTCCTTTTCGCCAGAGAGAGGGACAAAACGGTTAGGATTGAGAGGTGGAAGGAACGGGGGAAGGGGTTGGCGGTCCATTTCTCGCCCTAGGTAAAAACAGTGCCTCTGATATCGTTTTCTGTATAATGAAAATGGTATCCACGATGTCATTTTCATTAAAGGTATAAACTGAAAATGAAAATTGTGTGATGTTTTTAATGTAATAGAATCGATACTTGAGGTGTCGTTTATTTGTCTCATATTTTGCCAAATAAGTTTCTCAGTCTTATATTCTTCCAAATTGTTTTATTATTATTATTTTGAATTTTTTTCCTAATATATATGTATATAATTTAAAACCAAATGTTTCTTAGATTTTAGATAAATTACATTTTACCTAACATCAAATTTTGAAAATATATTGTCAAATGCATCCTACGATTGTCCATTTTAAAATAAATTGTGAACAGAATCTTAAAAAAAAGTGAGAAAAAAATAATGCCACGCGTGTGTTCATGAATGCAAAAAACAAGAAGCAAAGGGGATGAAGATATTTACATATTATGGTGGATCAAAATGTTCGAAGAGTGTTAAAGTTATAAAGTTAAAACTTTTAGAACTTTTCTATTGATGGAGAATATGAAGAATTATAGACTGAGAAAACTTTCAAATTGAACATATATATTGAATTGGGTAAAGTAATTTACTAAGGATAATACTTCATTGTTGATCTTAGATTTTTTCATTCTCTCAACGGTATATAACTATATATGCGATGGAAAACAGTTAGCCTACGTACAAAGTTAGATAACACATCAAAAAGGAGAAACACTAAGACAAATTCAATATACGCAAACTGATAACTATTCAGTGAATCTTTTCTTTTGGAAAGAAGCACACACTTGTGTCGACATTATATTCCGATATTACAATGGATGAATTGCCAATTTCCAACATGCAATCATACATATATACCATATATGGATTGCCCGAATGTCAAAGATGCTTGGGACCACGTATATATGCTGAAATACTTATGAGATTATTATCGAATATATATTTTATATATGTATGTAAGTGCTCATGTTCAAATTTAATGTAGACGTACATCCTCGACTACAGTAGCACTTCTTTTCAAGTTACACTTTGTGCGACAGTGCAAGATCTACTATAGATGTGATTAACAAATGTGCTGATATTGATAGTGGAGGTATCTTATTCCATCAAATTAAAGATATCTATCTTAAATTGTATTGTTTTTCCAATTACAGGAAGAACCACTTTTTTTAATAAATTAGTAGGATTAATTTTAATTATTAAAATAAGTTGTCTAATTGTTTCCTACCGATCACGAATTATTATAAATGTATCCCACTAGTTCTCAAACGCCTTAGGATATACATATATTTGTGTAGAATTACGTTTTTTCACATAAAACTACCTACAAATTAATCAAGGAGTACTTTCAAACAGAAGTTCAGATTAAGGAATCCAGCATTTGATTTGTTGTGTTGAAGAGGTTGTCGTGCATATCTTGATCATTTAAGGTGTATAGTATTGGTACCTACATTTATTGGTATAACAAGTAGAACCATATATATAACTCGGCTTTGGTTGAATGCATGCATGCAAGCCACGTTGAACAAAATGTGCAGAACAATTATATTGTCTACCTTTTGACCAGGCAAAGATACATATATAGTTAGTTAGTTAGTTAGTTACAACTTAATATGCAGATCAAAATCCAAAACTTGTGGAAGGAAGAGCAAAACCAAAAGGTTAATGCTTGGTTTTAGAAGTTTGATCTTCACTAACTGCACTGCATATATTGGGAGTGTAGTTGTCAACTAAGCCAGAGAAACCCTAGAGCGTTTGACTGATTAGGGTTTCAATATTTTTCCTCCCCACGTTCAAATTAAATATTACTTAGTGTTTCAATATTACATACTTGGGTTTTCTATAATTGGGACAGATGAGTAAACCAGTAGCAGTTCCTCTTAAAAAAATCGTAAAAAAATCTAAAAAATTATTAATTCATGTTTCAGTTCACTTGCAAAAAACAAAATTCATAATTCAGTTTTAGATTAAAGAACCGCCTTCAGAATGGATAAAATTTATAGAATCGACAAAGTTTTGACTTTGGTTTACTTAATGCTTACTGAACTAGCAATTCCAAACTCACATTAGAACGAAAAAGAAAACATATGGTAAAATATTAACTAGGAAAAAAGTGGTTAATTAAAGTGTTTCATGCCAGAGATAGGAAGAAAGAAAAGATCAAAGAAAATCATCCCTCATACATTGAGATAATGTGAAAACACAAACAACAAAACCATGCAAGGCTTGGATGTATTACTACAACAACAATAACCGAACTCATCCCAAACACACAACAAAACACAATGATGGAACCTACACCATCAACAACTAAACAATGAACCACGCACAACAACACTTACCAACTAACAAACCCTAATTAAACACATGCACCAACTTAATCAAAACACCATCAACTAATGCATGCATGTATGTATTCATGCATGCAAAAGAACAAGAACATATGTATGCTTCCATCATCTACCAACTCTTAATTAATTATATGGTTAATTAGTCTCTCATGGAAAGTGGTGTCCGATTACACCACCGGCACCGGCAGCACCTCCGACGCCACCAACACCACCACCGATCCCTCCGACACCACCAACACCAACACCACCAATCCCACCAAGTCCAGTAGCACCACCGAGTCCACTCGCTCCTCCGATCCCACCGAGCCCACTTGCACCGCCGAGTCCACTCGCTCCTCCGATCCCACCGAGCCCACTTGCACCACCAAGCCCCCCTATTCCACCAAGACCACTTCCACCACCCAATCCACTCGCTCCTCCAATACCACCAAGACCACTTCCACCACCCAATCCACTCGCTCCTCCGATACCACCAAGCCCGCTTGCACCACCCAATCCACTCGCTCCTCCGATACCGCCAAGCCCGCTTGCACCGCCAATTCCACCCACTCCTCCGACGCCGCCAAGCCCGCTTGCACCGCCAATTCCACCCAATCCTCCGACGCCACCAACACCGGCAAGTCCTCCAACACCACCAACACCACCGGCAACACCAACACCACCAAGAGGAGTTATGACACCACCACCAGCACCAACACCGCCAAATGGGATACCACCGGCTGCGACACCGGCGTAGCCACCGACACCACCGTACTTGATAAAATTCTTCTCGTCCTCCACCGCACCACCCATCGGAGTGGTCGCGGTTGTCATTGTTTGTTGTTTCTCCGGTACCATCCTCGCCTTTGAACTCACAACAAACAAGCAAAGAACAAAGACGACAACAACAACAACACTACAGCCACACCTCTCCATCACTTCTAAACTCTCACCCTCACTCTCTCACTAGAGATGTATGTATACAAGTGATAGTGTGCATGCAAGTATGGGGTGAAAACACATGTATATATAAGGTAGGGGAATTGGAGAGGTGGGTGGTATGGTTGGGAATATTGAATGTCGAATTTAAAGAGGTAGGGGATCGACGTTGTTTGAATTAAAGATGGCCACGGGATGAGAGGAGTCCTTAAATATTTCTTAGTCTTACAATTTTTTTTAAATTAATTACGTGCATGCATGAGATTTTGCAAACCCTAAGCATACGACAACACAATGCCCATTATTGGTTGTGTTAGAAACAAAGATTGCATTTCACGGTACGCACTTATTAATTGTGGTTAATTAATAAGATATATAATAATAATAATAATAATAATAATAATAATAATAAGATATATATGTAGTAATTAATGGAGGGAGTTGGGGGTTCTTCCACGTACGTCGATCGAGGTGGAGGAAAGAACGAGGGGAAGCCAAGTCTGCCAAAATGCATGCATGGCTTGACTGTACATCGTCGGTGCTCCCCAATCAACCTCGTCAAATACTCAATGCCTTCAACATCTCCAACTCCTAGAGATTAATTTCAGCAAACTCTACGCTCCTGGTTCTAGCGCATTCTAATTATCTAGTATTACCATTAATGTGTTCTCTAACGCTTACCTCTATATAACTAGAAGCGTAGTGTTTGCTATATATATATATATATATATATATATATATATATATATATATATATATATATATATAGGAATTCTCAAGTGAGCACAGGGTTTAATTTTTCTAAATTAAGCTCCCACAATATCTACCGCTCGTTTTAAAATGTAAGGTAGATTAAGAAAAAAACGGTTATGCTAATGAATGGTGAGATTAACTGTAAATAAGATCCAATGGTGAGATTGTAGGGGGCTTAAACTAAATTTGATGAGCCCTGAGCTCACTAGAGCTTGACCCTATATATATATACACACAATCCACTGAATCTGCAAGTGATGGGATTCACAAATCGCAAAATTTACAAATGACGTGGTTTGTATTTACTAAATTTGAATAAGTATGTTACTTTGAAATGACAACTAAAAATCTATGTGATATTTTATTAGTTTCTTAATTTAAAACATCTAACTTATATTTTTCGAAATATACACCAATGGATAAATCCGTCGGTACATCTTTAAAGAAAATTACCGCGCCAAACACAAACATCGATGGGGTAACACAAACATGCGGTGATTATTTTCGCACGACATATTTCATTTTACCGTGAATTTATTTTTCTAAAACATACACTGATGGTAAGCATCCGTAAATGTACGTTTCCGGTCTGACAAATACTACGAAAATATTAACTTATAAACTTTTGTCGTCGGTGTGTATTTGACCACCGACGGAAAACAATATCCGTCGTGAACTAAAACGTACATTGACAGATGCTTCACTGACGAATATATATTTGTCGATGAAGCCTATTTTTCTAGTAGTGAAAGAAAGAAAATAGTTGAACCAACCAAAGCACGAGTCCACAAATCATCGTTATACCTATATCAAGATAAATGAGAATACTTTAAACTCAAGATGTGAGTTTAATAAAATATACCTGAAATGTTAATATAACAACGATTTTGTTTTATAGTTCTCAGAAAGATATTTATGTACCTTTAATTTGTGCAACAAATAAATATGTCCAACTCTTGTAATGTTGCACTTATTTTATTTTCTTGTCATTTAAATTTATTTAATTTTCTGTACAAATGAATGAAGTGAGTATGACGTGATGATGTATTCTTTTATACGAAGTTGTAAGATGTGGAATTTTATCATGAATTCCGGAGAGATCTTCGTAATACCAAAAATCATAAAGAACAAAAAACCAATGTTAAACAAACATATTATGTCAACGAACTGGGTCTCATGATTTTACAAGTGTATCAAACTAATTTTGGAAAAAAATCAAGTGTACTCAAGAAAAATCCAAAGACTCAATCCAATATCAATCTTTTTGAAGTGCACCCAAGCAAATAAGCCAAATATATTTCATTATTTTGCTACTATTAATGGTGCTTTACATTTTTGCTTAGATAGAAATATGATTTAAAACCTACTTACAGTTGATAGAATTCTTGTGGAGTAATGAAATTTCACTTCGGTCATTTTGCAGCTCGTTTTCTCAGTGAGGTGGTTTAATATTGATCTGCTCTTCTACGTTAAAGATAATTAGTGAGGTCATTTATAATAAAGATAATCACAGTTTTCTCTTTTTTTGACGTCATCATTTCCACCACACGACATTTAACCACAATTTATTTTTCTCTGATAATCTCAACCATAGTATCCTACAATAATATCATTATGTCAAATCATTTATCCTCCAACTCATTCTTACATTTAACAAATACACATAGATATCATCATTTATTTATATTTTATGTATGAATTTATTAATGAAATTTGCTACTCAGTTGAGCACACTGTGTGTTTAGATAAGTCATTTGAGCACAAACCTCAAAACTCAAATTTTGTCATCCAAACAAAAAAAAATTGGAGTGAAGTTTTAGATGGTCACTTTAACGTATAACATACATTTTGTCAAACACCAGTTAGGATTCTCCGTATTTACTCTAATCAACTTTCTTATTTACCATTCCCAAACATAAGTTTTCAAGTTTGAGTTTTGAGTTTTTACAACAGGTATCAAAACTTAATTAATATTTCAAAATCAAATGAGTAATCAGTATGACGACGGTAGGGAAGTGGGTCGGGGAAGAGAGGAGAGGAGAGGGAGATGAAAAGGAAGAAGAAAATAAGATGGGAAGTAATATTAATTTTTCTTTATATCATTCAAAACTAATATGCTCTTTAAATAGAGCTTACACCACCATACAAATATAGGAAATATATATATATATATATATTCCCCTTATTTAACATAATCTCATGAGACAACGACTACCGATAATCGATATCCCACAATGTTTTGGAAAATGTTGGTGATCGATATTAGTGACTACAGCAACAACAAGCAACAGTATAACCAAGTCCAGGAACACAACGGCCTCCGTGGAGTTTGCCCGCCTTGTCACAACCACTCTTACAATCCTCATCTTGCAAGCAAGAAGATGGAAAGCAGTAGGTTCCCTTGTTGGGACATTGCAGTTCGTGGTCGACCTTCACACCTTCAGTCTTCTTCACTAAATTCATTACGTACAACAATCAATCAGTTAATGTTAAGACATGCATGCATGCATGTACCAATTAATCAAATACAATTAAAAACGTGCATGGAAATTAACCTGATGATGAGAGGATGAAACAAAGAAACAAGAAAGTGAAGAATAGGTTATTGGAAGTGGCGGAAGAGAAGGTAATTGTTGAGGCCATTGTTGCTTTGATATATCATTCTTCTCCAACCTACCACGACTATATATATATATAGGATTATTTTGGTTTGGATTAATGTGTGTGGTGACACTTCATTATGTTGTTTGATTAATTTTCTGTTTAGTGGTGAAACTTGATTGTATCGTTTGATTTCTTTCTGTTTATTGATTGATTTCTTTCTCTAACAGTCTGATTGGACTCCTACTATATTAGAGATGTTTTTATGGGCTTATCGAATTCTTTGTGCGGCCCAGTTACGTGTTATAGATGAAAATTATGACACTTAATTTGATTTTTTTGGTATTTCACAGTAAAATGATCATGTGATTTTAAGAAAATATTAGTTGTCTGCAAATACAAAATATAAATATGATTGTAAGATTAAAGTTGGTGACACTTTTACATCCACCACCACCACCATCATAATATGAATCACACACCGGTACCACTTGCAGAAAAATATAAGTTACCAAAAACAAATCTAAATATTAAATGAAAATTACAACAATAACTTGCACATAATTGACACAAAAACACGTAAGAAAAGAATTACAAAATAATGTGAACAGTAAATGAAAATACGATCAGGTAACACGAACACAAACGAAAGAAATTACAAAAAAAAAACAAATAGCAAAATGAATACTGACACCAAATAAAAATATCATTAGAACAATCAATTCCTAACATTATAATGAAATTCAAAACATATGAAATAGTGAGAGTCAACTTGGAAACAAACATCAATCATCATCCATCAATAATACGTGGGTGATTAGTCTGACAAAACAAAACAAAAAACTCAGGGGACTTGGAGTGCAAATTGGTTTATTTTGGGGTGATAATTGCAAGAAGAAGCCATAATATATTAATATGGGGTTTGCCAGCTGTACTCAACGGTCGCATTTTGGGTTCAAAACTTCAAATTCAAACTCCCAGCGGTCGTTTGAAGGTCTCCTCACTTCCATCCATCCATCCATCAATGACAACAAGTTTAGTTAGAACTTAATCTTTTTACCTAGTTTAGTTAGTTAGTTAGTTAGTTAGTTAGATCCCGTCCATGGGTTGCTTCTTAGGCTGCTTCGGGACCCCCAAGAAGGGGGGGAAGAAGCGCCGGAAGGCCGCGAGGTCTCTCCTCCAAGACGCTGTGAGTTTTATATTTGATTTTTTTTGGGAGGGGTTTAGTTTAGTGTGTCTTGGGTTTTGATGGTTTTTGTTGTTTCAGGTCTGCGAAGGTCGCCAGCCTCTTCTTTCGAGCCCGGTGTTGAGGAAGCTCATAGAAGCACCGGTTGCCGATGGAAACTCCCCTGCGCCTATCACTATCAGGTTTGCACACCAACTGTTTGATGTTTTGCCTGAAGGAGTGTTTGGTTTGTTTCTTGGCTGTGGCTCAATGTTTGTTTTTATATATTGTTTTTTGCATAAGTGAGTATGCTCTAGTGGCTTTAGCCCCCTTTCGTCAACATTCATTCACGTTAGTAGCAATTCAGTAGTAGCAAGACAAGATTGTTTAATATTTTATAACTTCAACTTATTGTCCGTCCTGTTTGATGGGATTACGGTATTAACTGCTGTTGTTTTCCTACTTGGCCTCTTCCTATTGGCGCTAATTTGTTATATACATTACATTGTATGATTCTTAGGAATGAAGTTGCTTTGTTCGTTCCCGTTAAGACCAAGAAGAAAGTAAGATTTGATTTAAACGTCACGGTGCATGAGCTGGGCCCAACTCATGAGGACGAACACCCATCGTTGGATGTGGGCGAACAGGAAGAGGTGAAAGAAGAAAGAAAGCCACTAAAGGAAGCCTACCCTCTACACCACAGGTATCAAAATTGCACAATCAACGACAACGAATGTAGCGAAGAGGATGAATTTGAATTTGGTGATAGTGATTTCGACGATGACAGTGTTGGTGGAAGTGATCAGGAAGAGGAGTCATTTGACTCTTACTTTTCATTGCAAATGGATAAATGGCAGGACTCGAAAGATGTCTGTAGTGCTAAGACCAGCAGTGCTACTTCTGCAGATGCAGAACTGGTCATCCCAGCGAACCGAAACACTCGGAATAGGAATGAACACATCAATTCCGTGCTGAACCCAGTGGGGAACATTTCACAGTGGAAAGAAGTGAAAGCGAAGCGAATGCCTTTGAAACCCACAGAGAAGGAAAACAACAAGCCAATGGAAGATCCAAACATACTCCTTAGTTCAGACCAAAACATCATATCAACCAAGCCTCTATTCGATTCTACAACATGTCAGAACATCACAAAACAAGATTTTCTGGTTGAAGCGAGCCTGTCGAGCTGGTTGGAGTCCCCAATCACCACCAACGTCAATGCATCTCAAGATTTGAACGTGTGCGGATTGAGCTCTTTGGCAATTCTAGACAGGAATCACAAAACATGTGCTACTGAAGGTGAAAACAAGTTGATGTCAAAATTAACCGATGAGATGCCGGTTTGGGGCACTGTTGGGAGTTACTTGAATCATTCTGGTCACAAGACCACAAGAATTTCAGATTGGAATTAGCTAAGAATTATAGATCACTTGGGAGTTAGAACTTGTGTGTAATAGATGATAACTACTGTGGTATGCTTATTTTTTTATTCTTTACTAACATGCCTGGGTTGGTTTGTTATGTTGAGGGTGAAGAGATTTGAATTGGTTGCACCAACTTAGTCACATGCCTGGTTGTGAGTGGTTGCAAAACATGTGATGCATGTGTTTACATCTTTTTGATTATTATTATTTTTTGTCTTCTAAAAAGAAAAATAAGAAAATGTGCTGAAAAATAACAGAAACAGTGAAACCAGCAATACTTTTGACTTCTTTGTGTGTTTTTTTTCATTTATACTATATAGTCTATATTACCTAAAACATAAGATGCATTCAACTTTGTTGACGTCCAAAGTTATTGTGGCTAATAAATTCATACTGAGTTCTGGAAGCTTTAAAGGCCACTCAAAACCTTTGGGGGATTTTTGTTTGGATGGACTTCCAAAAAGATTTTATTGACCTTTGCACATGTGTAGTTTTCTATTAGTCCAGTACACATGCAAACTTGATTAATTATTTTAATGCACTTACACTTAACTGTCATTAACAACAGTTAGAGTCGTTTGTCAGTAACTCTAAGGAATGTTATGTCAGGTGGGTAGCGGTGGACCGAATATGGTTCGATCATCCATTCTGGGAGTCCAATAACTCTAAAGAAAACTCTGTTGGCTGGGTATTTGACCGTTCTGGGTTATCAGTCGACTGAACCCCATTAGTCCACCTTAGAGTTATTGGACTCCCAGAAGGGTTGACCGAACCCTATTCGGTCCACCGACACCCAACCGATAGAGTCTTTCTTAGAATTACTGGAGTCCAAAACGGATAATTGATCATATTCAGTCCACTGATACCCCACCCGACAGAATATTCTTTGGAGTTACTGGACTCCCTTACCGAACCACATTCGGCCATTCTGCTCGGGTTCATAAATTAATCATATTTGAAGTATAAAAGTTTAAGCACAAATTAACTAAATTTGTCAAAAATAACAAACAATTCTAATGACGGTTAAATGGAAGTGCACTAAAATAATTAATCAAATTTTGCAAGTGTATCAACCCAATAAAAATCTACGCATATGAAAATATCTAATAAAACACACTAAAACAAAAATCCCAAAACTTTGGTTGGTTGGTAGATTTTATGTCAATTAGAAACCTTCCTGGAACCAACGTACGACTAATTCCATGGACCTCTTAAAGTCGAAGCTTATTTAAACATATAAATTGTAATTCCCAATAACGATCTACGGACTTGAAGTATTGATTTTGATATGAACAAGGTTGCACCACGTATCCAAATGACTTGACTCGCATGGCCACACACGTCAAAACACCAACTCTGGAACGGTGTCCTATTTTTCGCCATGCAACCTAAATCCGTGCTTGTGGAATAATAATAATAATATACATCAACAAAGACTATTTTATTATATGATGTCTTGTTTTAACCAAATCGACTTATACTTTTCCTACATGTCATATTCTTCTTTCCAATGCCACATCTACCCACAACCACCACAAGAAACACAGTAATTTATTTCACGGTGATGATAATTGTCAAACTTGGTCGATCAATCGTGAGACACAATATTCTGATCAGTTTGGGGCATATCGATCGATGTAGGGAAACTTTGTTAAATTCATCAGATAAAAATGTATAGGTGTCTTAAGTGAGATTTAACTTTTAGAAAACTAAAGTTTGACTTTTAAGAATTTGTCTTAAGTGTCTTTAGTGAGATTTACAAGAATCAACAAGTTATTCTATACCATGTCTTTTATTGTGGGTAAGTTACAACCTACAACTGTCAGTAAGAAACGACTACACATCAAACACTATTTTTGGGGAAAAAATGTTTCCATGTGTTAGCTTTTGAGAAGCCAAAAAAAGATATTTCAAATGAACCTATACATAACCACAAATCATATAATAATAATAAAAGCTTCGTTTAGGTTTTGGCGGCGGAGGGAGTTGATCGATGTCGTTACGGGGATGCAATCGAGGTAGATTTCGTGTTCTTTTAGTTAAGATTTGCATTGAGGATGATGGGAAAAGGGTGTTTAATGTAATTCGTGAATATTTTTTTCAGAAAAGTTGGTAGATTGTATTACATCAAAGATAATTGGTCGATGACACATGAACTTTTTTTACAAGGAGGTTTTTATTATTATTATAAGAGATGGCACATGAATTATTATTATTATTATTATTATTATTTGAGATTTAATGCAGATGTAACTTTTTCTTCTTTCGAATAAACAAATGTAACCATTTTTTTAATGATTCTTTAAATAACAAATGTAACCATTTTTACATATGTGGTTAAAATGTAAAATGACTGCTGCAGTCTGCACACAGCCTGTCTAATCTATTGTAAGTTGTCCTTTCCCATACTTTAATGTTTCCACCAAATCACAACACTTCACATGCATATAATACTTTCCTCATTGCTCACATCATCACATCTCTTATCCTTTCATTTCATTTCATTCCATTCCATTCCATTCCTTCTCATGCTTGTATAGTTTTGATTGTGTCTACTCTTCATTTTGCAATGCAGGTCTTGTAAGTTAATTGTTGAACTAGATGCATACTAAAACTATCTCTTACAAGAAAGCCAGAATGAGGGTGGCTGTGATAGGTGCCGGAATTAGCGGTTTGGCGGCTGCGTATGTGTTGGCAAAGGCAGGTGGTATTGAGGTTGTGTTGTATGAGAAAGAGGACTACTTAGGTGGCCATGCCAAGACGGTGACTGTCGATGGCGTCGACGTTGACCTAGGGTTTATGGTGTTTAACCGGGTAAGTTTGTGTGCAATTTTGGTCATTATATCAGTGGGATTCTAAATTCAATAAGTACACCTTAAAAGTTAGTTTTAATGCCTACTAAGATAAGGCTAATTAACACTTCCCCCCCAATAATTACACTTTTTTTAATGCAGTTAAGGCTTTCTAGCTAAGTTAATTCTTCTTATGTCAAAATTGTATGAAAAGATTTTCTTTGGTTCATCCCTGTAAAGGGAATGCGTTTGTTTACATATATTTCGATGTTAAAGTCCTAAACAAATCACAAATTCTAATGTTCATTATAATCATACCCCGGCGACAACTTAATAATTTATAATAAGCCTTAGGATGTGATCCGCCATCATCTTAAATTGGCTTAATGGATGTATCTTTAGCATGCAGCTGAGAAGTTTTAATTGCAGGTGACATATCCGAACATGATGGAGTTTTTTGAGGAATTGGGAGTAGACATGGAGACCTCAGACATGTCTTTCTCTGTAAGTTTGGATGATGGGAAGGGATGCGAGTGGGGAAGTAGGAATGGTCTCTCCGGCTTGTTTGCTCAGAAGTCCAATGCCCTCAACCCTTACTTCTTCAACATGATAAGAGAGACCCTCAAGTTCAAAGATGATGTCCTCAAGTATGTCTTCAGTCATCCATGACATGCATGCATGAATTAGACTTTTCTTTTCTTTTTTTACCACTTTCAAATGATCATTTGAGTAATAAGTAATAGATTATGCACGAGAATGTATTCCGGACCTTGTTAATTAATTTTGGATTTAATTACAGTTTGTCATCATGAACTATGTATTAATATCAATTTGCATTTTTGAACTTTAAAAGATTACAATTATTTCTTGAACTTCATTTTGTAATATTTTGTCATTTTGAATTTTAAAAAATTATTATTTAATCACAAATTCGTAGTTTTTTTGTAATTTTTTGCGTTCTATCCTTAATATACTCTTAAATCTAGTTTTATGTTAAAGTTCAGATCGAATTGGATGTCAGTTATGTTTGGAATTTGGATTGGATTAGGAAGGATAAAGAGGGTTAGAAAAAACAATCAAGACTATTACAGGAGGGGTTTACGTAATTGTCCTGTCTCTAATAAAAAAATAATCCGAAAAGGGGGAGGATTAACGAATTCCATCCGATGGCTTTTCCCAATCACAGACAGGGTTTGGTCTTCTTCCGCCTCTGATTCGGAGCAATCTTTTGTTTTTTTAGTGATTTCTCTGTTTAGATCGACTTCGAACGTAGTTTCTTCTTGTTCATGATGTCCTCATCTGTTGCTTTAGCGGTTTTGTCTTTGAAATTTAGATTCAAAAGACACATTCTTTGTAGGGTTTTGGGAGTAGTGTTTGGATTCTGGTGTTAATTTTTGTTTGTTGGGAATCCTAAGGTGTGTTAGTTAACAATCATAACACCAACCAACCAACCAACTTAAGTTTGCTGACAACCTAGGTGGGTATCAAGGACCAGTACACTCACGATGAGTGACTAACTGGACCAGACTGGACTCGGTCTAAGTTCAGGGACAGGACGTTACAAAATGAATTTTCACATAAATAAAAAGTCCATGTTCTTGTTGTGTGGGTATTTCTTTGTAAATTGCCGGCATGGTGTTGTTTTGCCTCAGGGTTTATTAAGCCTTTAAGATTCATAATGAGTTAAAGTTGGGGATCGACGATCCATTGTTTTACTTGTTCTTCTGATTGTAGACTGCAATTTGGTTCATATTAGTTTGATAAATCTTAGCATTTTTTGCGCTCTATTCAATGTTCATGTTTGCTATAGACGTTGATATCAAGTTCTATTTGTTCTCTTTATGTAAGGTACCTTGAAGAGCTGGAGTCACACCCTGATATGGACCGCAATGAAACATTGGGAAGTTTCATTAAATCACACGGTTATTCCAATTTATTCCAAGAGGCTTATCTTGTAAGCTTTCTTCATTTTAACCAGTACTGGTGTTTCGGTTGTTTTAGCCTACTGTTATATAAGGGACAAACGTATTCTAGTGTAAGTTACTCATCTTAGTACGTACTAATTCGCAGATTCCAATTTGTGCTTCAATATGGTCTTGTCCTTCTAAAACAGTGATGAACTTCTCAGCATTTTCAGTACTTTCCTTTTGCCGTAACCATCACCTTCTTCAGGTAATCTTAGTGTATTTTATTCTTGATTTGAAAAAAAAACTTCTCATTTAAAATACAAGGCATATTATATGATAGTGAGTGGGGGAAGGGGGAACACAGGAAATTACAACTTTTTATGCCGTAGTCTTACTCAAGTTGAAACTCTATTTGTTGTCCTGCAGCTATTTGGCCGGCCTCAGTGGCTGACAGTGAAAGATCGATCACATTCGTATGTTGAGAAGGTACTTTTGTTTGCATCATATATTTCTCATAAGCAAATTTGTAGTTTAATATTTTACTGGTGGTGAAATGCAGATTAGACAAGAGTTGGAGAATAGAAACTGTCAAATAAGAACTGCTTGTGCTGTGGAATCTGTTTCAACTCTTGATGGAAGTAAGCACTTTAAGGAAAATATTACACACTACACATATTCAGATTGACTCGTAGTAACAATACCTTTTTTTTGTGTATTTTGGTTGCTGTGTCACTAAGTGAACTTAACATGTGCTTGAGTTAATTCATCATCAGTTACAAGAAAATGTTTGGTTCATTTTTTGTTCTTAAGGTTTTAGAATTAATACTAGATGCCAAAATACCAATTGTCTTGTATCCACATATCTGTGGTTATTTTACTATCTTCTTTGCTCTTATGGACTTTATTCTGCAGGCTGTTCTGTATTTGCTGCAAATGGATCAGAAGAAACATATGATGGATGTGTTATTGCTGTCCATGCACCCGACACTTTGAAACTTTTAGGAGAACATGTGACATATGAAGAGTCAAGAGTGCTTGGTGCATTTCAATATGTTTCTAGGTACATTGCACTTCCATCCCCGTGAGGCTTTTCGTTTTTTATTTATAATAGTAACATATAGATCATGTTGGATAAGCATAACTGAGAACTGCAGGGTTTATGATTCATACATAGCATGTCAAAATCAAAATGTGTTTTTTTATGTAACCTAGCCCTCATCATAATCTGATAGGTTTTATACTATTATATCCAAGCTATAGAAGGATGTGCAATCAAGTCATATTCTTCTTTTTCATATAAAAACGTGTTTGCAGAATTAATGGTTTCACAGTTACATATTGATATTCTAAAGTACTCATGTCTAATCCAACCATTTTATTGAAATGATTTGTCATTCAACAAGAGTTTATACTGAAGGATAATCACAAATGTATTTATTCCGCCAAAAAAAATCAATATCCTTATGAACAAGTTCACTGTAGTGACCATATCAATGTTTCATTTCAATTTTCCATTTTGATGCCATATCTTTCAAGTGCATTTCTGTGAGTGGAAATTACACTTTGGACCAAGCCAAGCAAAGACTTTGGGGGTTTGCTTCAGTTTGACTTAAGAAATAAAATGGTTTGGCTTGACTTTGAAAAATTACACGCCGATATGTGTGTGCGTGCGTGCGCGTGTGTGCGTGCGTGCGTGTGTGAACATTTCATGATTTTGGGCATTCTTACATGATTAAATGATCTGGCTTAATTGATGACATGGTCTTTTAAATGAACATCCTACCTAAAATATAAAGACAATTTCTATAGGTCTCTTGCTACACATTTAATAGGAAAAATGAACTTCTCTTATGTTATGACAGTTATGTATATCTTCATCTCGACAAAAGCTTCATGCCTCGAAGTCAATATGCTTGGAGCGCTTGGAATTTCCTAGGGAACAGTTCAAATGGAGTATGCTTGACATATTGGCTGAATGTGCTTCAGGTTTTTGTATTCACTGGAAGTCTAAATGTGTATTATTAAAAAAAACCTTTTCCTTTTTGTAATTATATTTAGCTTTCTGGGGTTTGCAGAATCTTGATTGCTCTCAGTCTTTCCTTGTAACTCTCAATCCTCCTTCTACACCCGAAAACACTTATCTTAAATGGTCCACCAGTCACTGTGTGCCGTCGGTTGCAGCTTCAAAAGCTTCACTTGAGCTTGAAGGAATCCAAGGGAAACGAGGAATTTGGTTTTGTGGAGCATATCAAGGTTAGTAGCATCTTTATCTATTAGTCACATAAATAGATTCTTATAAGTACATACATACATATATTTTTTTATGTAAGAAGAATTGATACTTAGTTTCACTAGTAATTAGTAAATAGTTATCACCTTTTTGTAGGTTCTATTTTATTTAGTGTTTGTGGTACTAAGTACTATAGTCTACATGTCTCATTGTGAAAGACCCAACTACTAGGATATTTAGTGTTTGTGGTACTAATTCTCTAGTGGCTTTGCATTACTGTAGTAGAATAACAACTTCTGATGCTCATGGTGTTTCCATATTGCAATCTCCCTGAACAAAACAAAGCCTCTTATTATATAGACTGTATTGTTGTATTTAAACTTAGCATGAATGCTGAATGGAACTTAATGTTGAAGCTGATTAGGTTGGAAATTTGTACAGCAAGGAATTGGAAATGTACCTCATGATTCTAAAACTCGCCCTAGGAGTACATGTCCACACATTGTTATTTGTTTCTTGTACAAATGTCATAAGAACTTTTGGCTCATTTGGGTGGTTTTCTTGTGTGCAGGTTATGGATTTCACGAGGATGGGTTTAAAGTAAGGATAAATAATTACAAGTATATTTTTTCAGCACTCGCCAACAGAGAGCGCTATTCAACCGATTGCTCATAACTTATAAAATTGCTAAAAGTGTGTGCTTCACATGTTGCAGGCTGGCATGACTGCTGCACATGGATTGCTTGGAAACAAGCATGTCATTTTGAGGAACAAAATTCATATGGTGCCTTCTTTAATGGAAACTGGAGCCCGAGTAATCGTGTCTAGGTTTCTTGAGCATTTTATCTCCGTGGGCTGTTTAAAGTAAGTTCATGGCACCTATTCATTACTTTCGAAACTTATATGACCTGAAACTGCCAACAATTTTAGTTTTTTGTGTTCTTAAGTTACCTTCACACAAGAAAGATTAAGTTCTTTTATCGCCAATTAGTTATTGAACTTGCACAAGGCTTATTGCTAGGAGAAACTTTAATTTATGTAATTTTCATAGATATTAGTGTTTATGAACCCATATGTAACCATGAATA
Source organism: Triglochin maritima (assembly GCA_963682175.1). Taxonomy (NCBI): domain Eukaryota; kingdom Viridiplantae; phylum Streptophyta; class Magnoliopsida; order Alismatales; family Juncaginaceae; genus Triglochin; species Triglochin maritima. Next base: position 60,737,110 of record OY821772.1, on the reverse strand, counting down.
TTCTTCATATTTGTGAAGGGACCAGTTTGCAGCATGTGATGTCTTGTTAGAAGTTTGAATCTTTTTAAAAGTTAGAGTTCACTTGTGTAACGTCCCGAAACAGCGGAAGATTTAAAATTTCGAAATAACGAATAAAACTGACAACTCAAGGCGGGAACGTCACTAATATATAAATATATAAATCCGGGTGCACCCAAAATACATGGAGTTTACAAAAGGTGTACAACTACAATCCAGATGAAAGAAATGAAAATACAAGTAGTCGTACGATCTCGCAAATGCCGAAGAGGATCCGACTCCAAAGCGCTCCGTCCTCGGTCACCACCCACCCGGACCTACTGTGGTCCTGAAATAAAAAGTGCAACAACAATGCCTGAGTTTCCTGAAAGGAAACCCCGTATACCAAGCCCTAAATGCATGCAAGACTATCAATGAAACCTATCATACTAGTCATCATGGCATGGCATCAATGCGATACATAACAATCCCTCAACGGGTAAACAGACCCACTACGGGGTAAACAATCCCACCACGGGGAACACAGAACCTCTGTCCGCAAACTGTAAGGGGTCTCACTCTGAGACCTACCGTAGGCACATACGGTCTAGCAGAAGGTACGCAACGAACCCCACACGCGACTACACTAGTCAAGGGATCGGTGAGGAGCGTCCGCACGCCTGCGCGAAGTAGAAATCAGCTGAAATCTCGAGGTCAACACCTCACCAACGGGGCCGTCGCCCAGGTCGGTCCACTCATCTGGAGGAGCCCGTCCAGACTACCCTGCCGGAAAAGATCGTCGGCAGTCCATACCCTCACCGGAACAGCATCGGTGGGACACCATCGCCCGGAAACGTCGTCGGACGGCACTTCCGCCGGAACAGCATCGGCAGAACAATCATCACCCGGAACAGCATCGGGTGGAACGATCATCGCCTCGTCTACACGAGCGATCCGAGCTCAAACAGCCCGCAGGGTCAACATGCTCCAACGAGCCGTGCACCTCGTGCACCGGGATCCTCAATCCCTCAGGCCTGCTACTCTACTGTGAGTCAGAACATCAAGGCTACGTCGCCCTCCATCTGTGGAGACGACACGTCCCAGATGCCCACACTCTTCCACACGGCGGTCCCTGGGCAGGCACGCAGAACGCACCCACCGTCACCTCCCGGCTCACGCGCTAAGCGAGGACACGGGTTTCCGTGGACAGAGTTGACATCTCACTAGGACAAGAAAACCAGTACTGTGCCCCATCGGTCGACCGAATCAGGCAAACCGGTCGACCGAAACCAACAGTAACGGTCGAACGGATTTCCTCCAAACGGTCGAACAAAGTGCCCAAAACTCTGTCTCCAATCGGTCGAACCAGCGGAAAGAACCGGTCGACCGGACAGGTCAAAATCCTAGGTCTGACTAAGTCAAAATCAATTCAACTATCGGTCGACCGACTCAAGGGTCCCGGTCGACCGAACGTTACAGGGTCAGCCTAGTAATTCTAAGTCATATAATCGGTCGAACGCATATACTAATCGGTCGAACCAACAAGCAATAAACAACCACAACTTAAGTTCCGGTCGAACCACAAGGCTCGGTCGACCGGAAACAGGCAACATCAAACACGAACCCACGAAATTTGGCATAACCGGTCGACCGCCCCAAGGCATCGTCCGACCGGTTCTGGGCAAAAACATCAATTTACACTAGCACCGGTCGACCGCCCGAAGGCACCGGTCGACCGTTGGTCGACAGCAACCTTGCACCAGCCAAGGATTTTACGCTGTTTTCTTGTCGCCGGTGAGGTCCCCGACCTCCCGCGACCGACCCAAACTTCCCCCAACATGGAGAACCACAAACACACTAATGCTTGGCATACCTCGAGAGAGAGACGAATCCGCCGGAGCAACGCTCACGCCTCCGTCACCTCCTCACGCGCGACCTCCGCGAGCCTCACGCCAAACAGCCTCCTCCGCTTGAGCTCGCGTCCCTCCGTCACCGTCCGCCGGAGCTGCTCGCCGACCAAAGAGAGAAGATGGTGAGGATGATGTGAAGAGAAGGAAGGAAAGAAGAAAAGAAGAGGAAGAAGAGTTGGGTGTATTTAACTCCCAAACCCTACACCCCCACCATCCCCCTACACCCTATCCCTCACCTCACCCATACCTCCACCATACCTCTCTCTCTCCTCCAAGTCAAACTCCACCTAACCACCCATTAACCCCTAAACCGGTTTAGGGACTTAACAACTTGATTTGCTGCATCTTCAAGAGGAACTACAAATCTTACACTAGTACATCCTGTATTAGGACCGGTGTTCTCTTCCATGTGTTATCACTTATCAGTAATCTTTTTGGTATATCACCTTATATATTTTTTTGTAAAACTCTTACTTTTAATTATGATATATGCCATTGCCAGCCCATCAGTAATAAATCCGCAAAAAATGTTGAATCTGATTTGTGATATATTTTTAATTTTTAATACTATTTCAGTTTGTTGGAAGACGGGGGCACAGTGTTTTCATTTGGAGGAAGCAACGGGAAAAGTTGTTTGAAATCTGTTATCAGAGTGCATGATCCCGTGTTCTACTGGAAGGTGTTGTTTACTTACTTCTCCTAGCATTTCAAATAATACGTGCAATTCTTGTGCTGTTTCTTTTTCTCTTGATTTGCTACTAACTTATGTTTAGTGTTCATTTATCAGATTGCTACTCAGGCAGATCTGGGCTTTGCAGATGCTTACATAAATGGAGATTTTTCTTTTGTTGATGGAAGAGAAGGGCTTCTACATATTTTCATGGTGGAATGAGTAGTTTATTAATTTTAAGCCTTCTTCAACTTTTCATGTAACAGAATTAGTTCTTATATATCCTTTAATGTTTCAACAGATATTTATTGCCAATCGGGACCGTGATAAGTCTCTGATCGAACATACAAGCAAAAGGTGTGTCCCACTAGTAGTGATGTTTTTTATCATTTATGTGAATAAAAGAAACTAAGACAGTACTCATCAAAATAATATAAAACAATGTCATATTTCAAGGATTCTCATTAACTCAAGGTCATGTTACTCCCAAATCATTCTCAGGGGGTGGTGGACGCCATTACTTCTGACTGCAGGTGTAAACTCCGCTAGATATTTCTTCCGGCACATTTCGAGGCAAAACACCCTCACACAAGCTCGACAGAATATCTCTCGCCATTATGATCTGGTAAATTTGCAAAAGTTTGGTTGGTTTTAGTGTCAACTGTGCAGTATCAATAGTTTTGGATCTGTGAACTGGTTCCTCTTTGTTTCCTGATTCCTCGGGTTACAGTTCATTATTAATTCACCATTTGTTCTAACTTCTAAGAGTAGAACACCATGGTATTGCTTATAATTGTCAGGGGGCACGATATGGTGCATGGCTACACATCTTTGGAACGGCAGCAATCAGACAAACCTGATTGCCGAGAATATATGATATAAATGTTCAAAAAATATTTAGATAAGCAGAAAAGCATTCCCTAATTGTTAAGCAGTGATCAAACATGCAAATTATCACACACTCGGACATAGCTTGGTGACATGGTGAAATAAGTCAATTGCTTGTCATTGATAAAGGTCAATTTTCTTTTTCACAAAGCATGTCTGCTTATGTTGTTCCTCAAAGTGTTCAAGCCAAATGAGTCATTTTGATACGATTCTTCTAAGTGTCTTCGTAATATTCATGTCCATTAGTTGACGATCATTATTAATAATTTTATTGTGTATACCAACATCAATGCTACTGATCATTTGAATCAATGGAAGTTTCTTATAATCATAATTTTCACTGATGATTATACTTGCCTTCAGAGTAACATTTCTCTGTTTGCCTTCAGAGCAACGAATTCTTCTCTCTGTTTCTGGATGAAACAATGACATACTCTTGTGCGGTATTCAAGGTGATCCAATTTAAAGAGACGAAACTTGCATGATTCTTGATCTATATGTTGAGATGAATTTTAGTTGGATTTCAACTGTCTTATTACACAGACTGATGACGAAGATCTAAAAATTGCACAACTACGAAAACTTTCTCTACTGATCGAAAAGGTAGGAATTTCTCAAGACACTGATGATACTCTTTGATTTCTTTTGCATGTTATAGTCTCATTATACTTCATACAGGCCAAAATTGATCGCAAACATGAGATTCTTGAGATCGGGTTTGGCTGGGGAAGCTTTGCTATTGAAGCTGTGAAAAGAACTGGTTGCAGGTACACTGGCATTACTTTGTCAGAGGAGCAACTGAAATTTGCACAAAAGAAAGTCAAAGAAGCCGGTCTTCAGGTTGTACACTATTGGTTTGCTTTACACTCTTTAATTGTTCTTAAATTTTTTCATTATACTGTATATAAGAATGGTTATGGGCAAGCTGCTTGGTTTTGTCAGGATTCAACTTGTCATGGTCTGTCTTGAGAAGATTTGCCACGTCTACTCATTTTTCTCTATTCTGCTTGTTTGTTTTAGGACCGCATTACATTTCTTCTGTGTGACTACCGTCAATTACCAAGCTCTCAGAAATATGACAGAATAATTTCTTGGTAACTGTTTTTTTTTGTTAGGCATCCACATTCTTGACACATACTTCTGATTATTCTGACCTTTCACAGTGAGATGATTGAAGCCGTCGGTCATGAATATTTTGAAGAGTTCTTTCGCCGTTGTGATTCACTCCTGGCCGAGGATGGTCTGTTTGTGACACAGGTGAGATAATAGAGAATCTCTGTTGATTTTTTTATTCTTTAGCGATTGGGTTGTTCACCAAAGAATCTTTAGTCCTGATGAAATCCTTGATTGATTGATCTTTGGTGCAAAATCTAATAAGAATGCCCATTCCGTTTTAAAGTCGAAGAGATCAAAGAAAGAGAGTTTTTACCAATCTAAGGATTGTTGCATCTCCAACCATAAGAAGAGAAAAATTCAAAGATAACATAATCATATGAAATGGAAAGAAGTATCACTGTATCAGTGACCTGATTACTAATAGTGTTTCTGAATCAACGATGTGGTTCATGATGCAGCTGTAAATAAAAATTGTTCGGGGTCATTTAGGATATGCATTGAGGCAATTATCTTCTAATTCTGGTTTTGATTGCAATTGCTTTCTGCAGTTTATCTCAATACCAGATGAACGATACGATGAATACAGGAGAAGCTCTGATTTTATAAAAGAGTACATTTTTCCTGGTGGATGTCTTCCTTCTCTTAGTAGATTAACTTCGGCTATGGCTGCTTCATCAAGATTCTGGTTAGCACTAATACATCGACCATCACTTTGCTCTGGTGCCCCATTTGTCTTTTTTTTGGTAATCTAATAGAACAATTCCTCTAATTGTAGTGTGGAGCATCTAGAGAACATGGGTTTCCACTATTACAGGACACTTCTATACTGGAGGGATAACTTCACTGCAAAGAAAAGGTAAGAATTCAGTGTCGAGTATTTGGACTTTCATTGTCTTTATACCTATATATTATGTTATTTGATTATAAAAATCCGATAATCTCTGAAATCAATAATGGAGAAAATTGTTTTTTTTTATTGTTTCAACTGCAATTCCCAGACGGGTCAAGGCATTGATGTTTTTCTTTTCTCTACCAAATAAAGGCAGGATCAAACCCCCATCTGTCTAACTTGTTTGTACCTTTTTTAAGTAAAAAAATGTAGGCAGGAGTCTCAGGTTTTTCTTGGCATGTATTCAGCTATTTGCAAAGCAGGATATCAATGCATGACCATTTCTTAATATTAGTGATCCTTACTTGTTATACAGGGAAATTATGGCTCTAGGGTTTGATGACAAGTTCATAAGGACATGGGAATATTACTTCATCTATTGTGCAGCAGGTTTCAAGACTCGTACTCTCGGGAACTATCAGGTTATTATGAAAACCATCTCGAACGTGATTTTTTTGTTGTTTTGCATTAGCTACTACTATCCTACTATTAGGAATCCGGAACAACGTAGATAGATCATGTAATTGTTAAAAGTCATCTTGCACCATTTCCTCTTTTTTGGAGTTTGTTTTCGAGCTAGACTTTATTGCAGATTTTCGCTGATATGCATCTTTGATTTTTGATGTAGATGGTCTTTTCACGTCCTGGGAATCTCAAAGCATTTAGTGAACCGTACGAAAGCTTTCCGTCGGCCTAATAATTTTTTCCTTCCAACGGTGGAGGATCATTCATTCGCCTCTGCAACTAAACATGGAGCTGGCACAATAAAAGCTTGGTTTCATTCCATTTTCTCGTCAATTATTATGATTGGTCTTTGAAGTTAATTTTTTGTGTTACATTCTAATTCAAATTTGGGCAAACAGTGAATTAGTGTTGTTTTCCCCTTTCCATGATGATGGCTCTCATAGGTAGTAATCTGAGGGAGACATTTGAGTCTACTGGTCAGCTTCTTAGATTTGGAAATGGGATTCCTCCTTTATCTTTTACATTCATTGGGTGATGAAGCCTATCAGATTATCGAAAAATCAGCATTTGTTTTTCTTAACTGATTGCAAAAGTTTTATATTGCCGTAGAATTTTAGATTATGCATTATATAATAATTGTTCCACGAAATTAAGAAAAAAAAGTTCAATCTCCCTAATTAAATTTCAGAGATCTCGTTCACTTAACACATCTTTTGTATACTAGTATGTGGCTAAAGCATGTGTAGAAAATTAAGTTGCTTTCATAAGGAAACTATAAAATCTTAGGATTGCTATAATTGATGATTAACATTTAATTTTATGTTATGCTTAATGCAACTAATATTTATAATATTAAACTAAAATGTATACTTATGAAAATTAAAAGATGAATAATTTAATAATATTATATTGATTCATGAGTTATTATAAGGGTCGTTATACACGGACGCGCGCGTCACGGACGCGTCTTACGTGGATCTATACAGCTCAGGTATTTCCTTTGAGTCAGCGTCCAGTCAGCGAAATTTCTCTTCGTGCGTTTTTGTCTTTTTAAAAAACGCTGATTCTTTAAGTTGAACGATTCCTTTCCCAATACACAGATAAGACAGTGTGCAGACCCTAGGACAGCGTGCAGACCCTTTATTCGTGCAGATCCCACACTTATCATAATATTTTTTATTATTAAGTTTTGTCCAGAAATGGAACTGAAAGTTTATCCTGTTTATGTAGAAAGTTTGTCCTGTTTATGTAGAATGGTTGTCCAATTTATTCCGAACAGACCCACAACATATTCCGAACAGACAAACAGCATATTCCGAACAGACACAACTTAAACCGAACAGACACAGAACTTAATCCGAACAGACACACCTTATTCCGAACAGACACGCAACTTATTCCGAACAGACGCACAACATATTCAGAACAGACAGACAACTTAATCCGAACAGACACACAACTTATTCCGAACAGACTCACAACATATTCCGAACAGACACACAACATATTCCGAACAGACACACAACTTAATCGGAACAGACACACAACTTATTCCGAACAGACCCACAACATATTCCGAACATACACACAACATATTCCGAACATACACACAACTTAAACCGAACAGAGACACAACTTACAACTTAAACCGAACAGACACACAACATATTCCGAACAGACACACAACTTAAACCGAACAGACAGACAACTTAAACCGAACAGACACACAACTTATTCCGAACAAACCCACAACTTATTCCGAACAGACTCACAACATATTCCGAACAGACACACAACTTATTCCGAACAAACCCACAACTTATTCCGAACAGACTCACAACATATTCCGAACATACACACAACATATTCCGAACAGACACACAACTTATTCCGAACAAACCCACAACTTATTCTGAACAGACTCACAACATATTCCCAACAGACACACAACTTAAACCGAACAGACACACAACTTAAACCGAACAGACACACAACATATTCATGTCCCAATCAGAGAAATCAAGATCCCCGGGTTTTGGTGCAACTTCGTGAAGCAACGATGTAACCTTCATCTTGAACTTTCTCTTCTCTTGTTGGTGCGACTTCGTGAAGCAACGATGTAACCGACCCATTCACGCTGCTTACGTTGTGAAGAACCCTGAGAGTCGGCATTAGACGCTTCTTCGAAATAACATCTTGCTGGAAATGGTGATTTATTCCGGAGAGAAAGAATGAAGAAGAAAGAAATAGTGTCATCATATTTGTATTTGCGTGGAGAGAGAAAACGTGCCGAGTTGAAACGCATTTAATGTGATTTGAGTGGACATCAGGAAGAAAAAATAAAAAAAGAAAAACATCCTTGCTTTGGCCACATAAGGGTTGACATGGATGTCCACGTATAGCGCGTCCGTGACGCGCAGCGTTCATAAATCATTTTCCTTATTATAATATAATAAGCCTGGAGTTAAAAAAATTATTTTAAATCTCCACAATATCTACCACACATCTGAAATTGTAAGGTAGATTATAAGAAAAATAGTTATGCTAATTAAATGTGAGATTAACCGTAAATGAGATTCAATGGTGAGATTGTTTGGGGTTCAGACTAAGTAAGATGAGTTTTGGACTCACTAGAATTTGGTACAATATATTATTATATGTTTCTAATATATATAATATTATATATATAATTTCCAACAAAACTAAAAGTAAAACGAGAATTACATAAAAGAAAGAACAATCTTATTTTCTTTTTAAGGAGGAAATAAGATTATATTTTATATCCATTTATGGTATAAGTTAGGAATAAATTTATACGTGTTTGTATTTTTCACTTTTCACCTGTACAAGTTCAATACATTTTGCATGAATTAGTGATTAGTATGCTTGGCTGATACGATACCAAATTTAAGAATTCAGTGTGGTTTCTCCATCTATGCCCGCGTTTACTTTTGTTGGTTCCATTATGGAAATGTATGCCCAAAGGATGAATAATTTCTTTAGCACTTCATCTCACAGGTCTAATAAGTATGTATGTATGTATTTTGGAGCAAGTATAAAAGATATCATAAATGAAGATTTCGGTGATGGCATGTATGTATGTATGTATGTATGCCGCTTCTACTTTTTTTCTTTTCCCACACTCTATTATTATAAATCAAAGAAGTTCATTTGTTTTGCTATTATTGAAGTGTGAGTATCCAACTCAAAACCAATTGGTGATGACTGGAGGGACATTTCAACTTATAACTCACGAGAAAGTCATCATTTTAACCGATGCGAGTCTATCATCCGACAGCTATTAGAAATGAAAAAATAACTGAAATTTGAATTACAAGTTCGAAAAAATAATCGATGATATCCCCCATTCTTCCTCCATTTTCAGCATGTCGGCCATAGACTTTTTTTGCTCTGTCGATAAAGTTAAAAGTGCTGACGGGAAGGATCGCGTAGTCATTACATTGGACGGCAAATACTTGCCTTTCACTGAGCAGGTCAGCTAAGCTTTGCCTTGTGCATTATCTTATAATTAAGTGTCAGAAGTCTTAACTTTATCTACAAAAACCAAATGGATTTATCCATGGATTGAAAGGTGGACACTAGGCGTGGGAAGGGCACTTGGTCGCCTAGGTGGCCGATTTTTCAATCCTTTGGTCGACTAGTCGGCCACAAATCGACCCATGGGTGCCTAGGCGGCCGCCTTTTCAATCACTGGATTTATCTTTCACCGATCATTTTTCCTCAGAAGTTTCAAAATAATATTTGCATGGCTCCTCTCAATACCAAAGTTATTCCTTACCGATCAAGAAAAAGTTATTCCATCTAAATTGTAATTAAACCTGTGAAGAAGAAAGTAGTTTGTAGAAAGATGACTCTCCATTATGTTCTGACATGGAATCTATTTTGTATAATTTCTGTCATGGTGACTTGGTAGTTTCTGTAATCTCTTTTATCTGCTTTGATGCATATTTGCTGAATGTTCCTTTTACTGTCTGCAGCTATCTGCAAACATGTCAACCAATTTGAAGCTGTAAATGAGTCTCTGCGCGCAGGATTCCGAAAATTGTAATTCCTCAACAATCTGTCACGCTGGTTATTCAAATAATTGGATGTAATAAGGAAGTAATGTTGTCAAACACTAAAGTTGGGTTGCTATCTGTAAATGTATTGGAAAGATTATGATTTTGTATCTTTCTCTAATTAACGTTACATACATATATAATCAAAGACAAGCGATAAAATAGGAAAGAAATAACTCTAAATATTCACACAGCTAATCCTAAATCAATACAGCTAATACATCTCTGGCTTTCTATCTTTAACACTCCTCCTCAAGTTGGAGCGTATATGTCTAACATGCCCAACTTGTTACATATAGTATTAATTGGGGCTTTGCGAAGAGGTTTGGTTAGAATGTCGGCGAGCTGAAGATCTGTCCGAACGTGAATGAGTTGAATACATGGGGGACAAGAGGATGTTCCTATGACAAGATCTCGAATCAGATGACAATCCACCTTAATGTGCTTGGTCCTCTCATGAAAGACCTGATTCTTGGCGATATGCATGGCGGATTGATTGTCACAATGTAGCCTCATCAAACCATCATGGTGAACACCTAGTTCGCTGAGTAAACGCTTCGTCCAGACTAGCTCACAGGATGTGTTTGCCATTGCGCGGTATTCTGACTCCGCACTGGATCGAGATATAACTGTCTGCTTCTTACTCTTCCAGGATATAAGGTTACCACCAAAGAAGACACAATATCCGGTAGTGGACCTTCGACTAGTAGGACAACCTGCCCAATCAGCATCAGTGAACGCTGCGATCCTACTATGTCCCTGATCAGAATATACGAGTCCTTTACCTGGAGATCCCTTGAGGTATCTAAGGATCCGAATAGCTGCATCCCAGTGTGTAGTGTGCGGGGCAGACATAAATTGGCTCACTACACTAACTGGATAAGCAATGTCCGGTCGAGTAACTGTTAGATAATTTAGCTTCCCAACCAATCTCTGATATCTCTCAGGATCATGTAGGGGTTCTCCATCATCAGGCATGAGTTTGGTCTCAGGGACCATCGGTGAGTCAACGGGTTTGCATCCAAGCAACCCGCATTCTGAAAGCATATCAAGAACATACCTTCTTTGACAATTAAGGATCTTACCAGGAGACCGTGATACCTCAATGCCAAGAAAGTACTTTAGTTTACCAAGATCTGTAATCTGAAATTACTTGCTCAAAAACTTCTTCAATTCCAAGATCCCATCGACATCATCACCGGTGATAATCAGATCATCAACATATGCAACTAGGATGATGGTCTTCTCCTTTAAGTGTCTATAAAAGACTGAGTGGTCATTAGCACTCCTGGTCATGCCAAACTGACCAAGTGCTTGGGAGAGACGCCCAAACCAAGCTCGGGGGGATTGTTTCAGACCGTATAGAGACTTTCGCAAACGACAGACTTTGGAAGCCTCCTCCTGAACAACGAATCCAAGTGGTTGGGTCATGTAAACCTCCTCCTCAAGGATGCCATTGAGAAATGCATTCTTGACATCTAATTGGTGCAGTGGCCAGTGGCGAACAGCAGCTAGAGACATACAAATTCGAACAGATGCCATCTTAGCAACAGGAGAAAATGTCTCATCATAATCAATGCCATGCGCCTGAGAGTACCCTTTAGCAACTAAGCGAGCTTTGAGTCGGTCTAGTGAACCATCAGGATGAACTTTGACCGTGAAGACCCACTTGCAACTGACGGCCTTTTTGCCAGGAGGGAGAGGACAAAGATCCCACGTTTCATTTTTCCAAAGAGCAGACATTTCCTCCTGCATAGCACTAAACCACCCTGGATTGTGCAGAGCCTCTGGCACATTCTTAGGAACATAGTAACTGTCAAGACGAGTAGTAAAGGCACAGTGATCTGTGGATAGAGATGTGTAGGAACAGAAGCGGTCGAGGGGATATCTGGTACTGGGGCAGTTACGGGAGTTTTTACGAAGGGCTATAGGAACGTCAAGATCAGAGATTTGAGGTGGTGGGATTGGGGCAGGAATATGTGGACTAGGTGTGGTAGGGTCAGGTGATTGGGTAAGAGATGGTGGGGATGTAGTGGTTGGGTCAGGGTCACCAGGAGATGCACATGTCTCATGGTCCTGCATAGTCTGGACAGAGTTAGTATTAAGAGGGATATGCTTACCCCTTCGAGTATATACCTGAGCAATAGGAGGCGCAGGAGGTGTTGGCGGCTCGCCACTCTCAAGGATTGGAGAAGAGCCGATTTGAATCTCAGGATATTTCAGAATAGTCATGATAGGTGGAGAATTACTAGATGTAGATAATGGACTAGATTCAGAATTTAAGAAAAACAGTACAGACTCCATAAAAAGAACATCAGATGAAACAAAGTACCTTCTAAGAGTGGGGCTATAATATCGATAACCTTTTTGAGTTCCAGAATAGCCTACAAAAACACATCGGATGGACTTGGGATCAAGTTTCGTACAACCCGGTCGATTATCATACACATAACAAGTGCAACCAAAGATCTTGGGTGAAACAGGGAATAAAGGTGCAGATGGAAATAAGACATTATAGGGTATTGCACCGTCAAGGACAGAGGAAGGAATTCGATTTATCAGATAACATGCAGTTAAAACCGCATCAGCCCAGAAACGATGAGGGACATGTCCATGTATCATCATAGTACGAGCAACCTCAAGTATGTGTCTATTCTTTCTTTCGGCCACTCCATTTTGTTGAGGTGTATAAGCACATGATGATTCATGGATGATACCATTATTAGTCATATATTTCACAAATTCATTTGTAAAATATTCTTTGGCATTGTCACTACGAAGAGTTTTAACAGTGGTGTCGAACTGAGTTTTCACAAAAGAGCAAAAAATGGAAAATTTTGCAAAAAATTCTTGTCTAGATTTAATAACAAAAAGCCAAGTTGCACGAGAGAAATCATCTACGAAAGTAACAAAATATCGAAAATCGGAGACAGATGTAACAAGACAAGGACCCCAAACATCAGACTGCACTAAATCAAAGATACCGTTAGACCGACTAATGACTCTAGGTGGATGGGAAGCACGGACATGCTTTCCCTGGATACAAGACTCACAAACTAATTCTGAAATAGAGTGAAATTCATGTCGAATCTTCTTCAACACCTGGAGAGAGGGATGACCCAACTGATAATGAACCTCCTTAGCACTACTAGTACTCAGGTATGCCACTCGCTGAGGTGAGCTCTCCATGCAGTACAAACCTTTGTCCTTATATGCAGTGCCAATCAACCTGTTCGTCCCCAATTCCTGAAAGGTGCATTTAGTTGGGGTGAAGATAACAGAGCAATATAACTGTTCTGTTATTTTGCTTACAGACATAAGGTTTTCAGGAAAAGAAGGAACATATAAGACAGATGATAAGGGCATGTTTTGGGAAATCTGGGTGGTTCCAATTCCTTCTATATTACAGGTAGAGCCATTGGCTATTTGAACAGGTGGTTGTGACGTAGTGACAAGTCCTGACATTATACTTTTGTTACCAGTCATGTGGTCAGTAGTGCCTGAATCAACAATCCATGTTGATTTTGATGCTATAAAATAGTTGGAAGTCATACCTGGGTGGGCTAAAGTAGCCCTCAGAGTCTGTGGCTGAGAGGCCTATTGGCTTTTTGGCATTAATCTTATGTTTTGATGATTTAATCAACCGAATCTTAATTAGAGTAGCACACACTATGCATTGCATATATATTGTATTGTGCTAACCTTTACAGGTGATCAAGACTCAAGAAACAAGGAAATGAAGTCAAGACATGTAATTAAAGTTAAATCGAAGACATGTAATCTTAATTTCTTTTGAGTCTTAGGAACAAAGTGCAATTGAGCATACTTGATCTAAAATCAACTTAATCACACACTAGGTTCCCTATAGAAGTCACACACAAAATTTCACATTATTTGGACTTCAATAGATCACCCAAACTTAGACCGGAAAACACCAAAACCTGAATTACCAAAGTCTGCCCACATTCGGTCGACCGCAACGTGTCGTTCGGTCGACCGGATGATCAATTAATCATGTTTGTGTTTCCCTGTCTAGTTTCGGTCGACCGCACCATATCTTTCGGTCGACCAGATCATATTTTCTCGATCGTTACTTTTGTCGTATATACCCAACGGTCGTATTCGTATTAAACCAAAAATACCCCAAAGTGCCTGTCCTTAATCGGTCGACCGCCAAAACCAGTTTCGGTCGACCGTTTAACCTTGTCAAAATCCCCTGCTATCGGTCAACACAATTTCGTTCGACCGATCCATTTTTTCCCTCTACCGAAACGCTTGTTCGGTCGACCGTTTTCTTAATTGACTTAAGTGTTCAGTCGACCGATTCATACTTCGGTCGACCGTATCCCTATCGAACCCAAGCGTTCGGTCGACCGTTGCACCTTTTCGGTCGACCGTTTCTGGACAGATTTGCAGCCCGATTTTCTGCTTTGTGTTCTTTGCACAATATCCAACCAAATCTTGTCCCAACGGATCTATTCTCTCTAATGCTTATAAATAGAGTTGTAAAACACATTTTAACACAACTCTCCCACTACAAACTTGTCCCAAACTTTAGAGAGAATACCATACATTCCAAACCTCAAATCTCCACACTTAATCATATTTCCAATCTCATTCAAGTGTGCTCAAAGTTTAGAGAGTGTGTTCCACTCAAGTTACATTTGCTGTCAAGAAAGTAAAGGCTCCGGTGAAAGCCCGAAGCATCCTTCTCGGATTGTGAGAAGAGGATTCCAAGCTCGGCGAGAGTTGTTCGCGAGTTTGACGGTTGTAAGGCGTTGTCTCCCGGCCCGGAACGGGGAGCGGATAGTGAAGTCGTAGGCGGAGCTCGGTGATCCGAGCGGAGCTTGCAAGAGAGGATTAGGACCCGGGTGGGGTGCCGAACCTCTATAAAAATCGACCCGACTTCTTGTGGTTTGCATATTTCCTACACTTGCTTGTTTTGTTTTAAATTTCCGTTGCGCATATCGATTGCTTAAACAAGTAGGTGATTAGATTAAAAAGTGATTAGTGAACTCATAACCCACACGATCCTACAAGACCATGTCGGCACGAGAGAAGCCCAGCTGCTTAAGTCGCTGAACAAGTGTAGCAACTTCATCTGAATTGGTGTGTTCGCTGGGTGATTGATCGACAGTGGCCACCTGAGCACGAGGAGGTTGTGGTACCAGTTGTGGTTAACCTTTAGGGCACTTTGGGCAGTCCCACTTCATATGACCCCACTCCTTGCAATAACGACACTGCACATTCTTATTGCTACTAGAATTGGAAGTTCCCCCATATCCTTTTCCTCCTTTCACAAAGGGCTGACCTGTGCTCTTACCTTTGTAAGAGTTTGCTACTAATGCTGAGTTTTCAGTAATGGGTGATGAACCAATCCCATCAGATGGAAACATCTCCCGCAGCAGATGATAAGTAGCAGACAATGATGGTATAGTTGTCTGACCAAGAAGGATCGGTCGTGCTGAGGAGTATATGGGTGACATACCTCCAATAAATGTGAGCGTATTCAGCTGCTCCCATACCGTGGTTGAATCCGCACCGAAGGGAAATAAATCCCTCATCTCATCAGATAATTTCTTGAATTTGGTGAAGTACTCGGTAAGAGTTGCATCTCCATGTTCACGCCTTGCATGTGCCTGAGAAACTGCGTATGTGTGTGCCATGCTGGTTTTTTTAGAATATGTGGATTCGAGATGATCCCACATTTTCTTGGTGGTCTTAAAGGTGTGTACAGTGGATAAAATATCGGGCTCCATTGCATTCCACAGAATCATGCGAATAGAACTATCCTCAGCTTTCCAGTCCACAGTAGCTTCTGCTTCTTTTGTCAGATATTTTCCCTTTCGAAAGGAATCTAACCCAGTCTCAACAAATATGGACCATTGTTCCCCGTTAGAGCTAGAGAGGTTAATAGGAATTTTCAGTTGCTGGGTGGATATCAGTTGTGGAACCATAGGTACAATTTGCATGGCAGGTTCTTTATCCTTCTCCATTAAAAAAATGAATTTTCCAATTTACCAATTTCCAGAAAGATCACGCACAGAGTAAATTATGGAAAATTATGGGTGTTTGCGCGGTCTACAGCAAAAAGAAAAAAAAAGAAAACTGATTCGGTGTTGTCGCGGAGTACAGATCAGGAGACCACAACAACTTGGTCTTATCACGGTGCACAGGACAAAGCAAAGCGGTGTGCAGCACGGAACAGCGGAGCAGAGCGGCCTACCGGTGGATATGACAGAACCCTAGCCGCCTAGGGTACAAAAGCCTGACCTGGCTCTGGTACCATGTAAATGTATTGGAAAGATTATGATTTTGTATCTTTCTCTAATTAACGTTACATACATATATAATCAAAGACAAACGATAAAATAGGAAAGAAATAACTCTAAATATTCACACAGCTAATCCTAAATCAATACAGCTAATACATCTCTGACTTTCTATCTTTAACATGAGTAAACATCCCAAAAACTTCTTGGTTTATGTCACTGTTGTATGTGTATATTATAAATTGTTTCAAGGTAAGTTTCTCTATGAATAATGCAGACATGCCCGTGCTTTGCATGAATGTAAACGAAATATGTTTTTGACATGTCTGTACTATTCCCAAAATGATATTTGCTTCTGAGGCAGGGTCTCCGATTTTTTCTTCTTCTCATGCACATGTGCCGTTGCATAAAACATTTGATGGACTCAAGTAAGCTCCATGTGCATGGTTTCAACCGCTCGCCTCCAAACTTCTCAAGGTCAGGTTCCCATCCACTTCTCTCTTTGTCCTAAAGAATGGGAAAAGCCATACAAATTTGGAGCAATCATAATAATTGGCATGACCCAGATGTCTATGCCAAGTCTCCACAGGTACTACTACTACAGCAAACCAAGCACTAGGAGGCTTCTTCAATTTGAATGGCGAACCAGTAAGAGGAATTTCATGATATCCTTGATTAGCTATGCCCTCCAAGTGCATCTTCCTGGTTTGAAGATCCTTTATACAAAAATTGTCAGGATATAGTTCAAAAAATACAAGATAATCCGTAGCAAAGCTATCAACAGATAACAGGTACTTTGCTATTTCTGGAACATGAAGTACTTCATTAAGATGAAATCTTGATCCATTATGAATAAAGGAAGCTCGGCTTACATGAGAAATTGACAAACCTGCTCCATTTCCCACACGAACTTCATGAGGTCCTGAATTGACATCAGTAACATTCTCAAGTTACCGAGCATTGTTGGTCATGTGATGTGTGGCTCCACAGTCTGCATACCACGTCTAATCTGGAGAGGGTGCATATTCAGAGAATTTGACTGGGGGATTAGGAGTAAAGGTTGAAGAAAGTAGTTGAGATCTGTTACATGTGCTATATTGGATTTGAATCAGATTTCGAATCAATCTATATTGATTGACTGTCTCCATTACGTTGTTGCTACCAAATAGTATTATTTTTCGTTTTGGATCTTCAAATAGAAGAGTTTCGTAAGTGACTGACCTCAACTTAGTGAGACCACAACCATAAGGTTTTATATGGATAAGAGTAATAGTTGGATTTACGTACTGAACCGGCCCATGGGCCAAGGGCACACAGGCGCAATACAACTCAACACAAACAATACTCTACTCTACCTAATCTCTTGTGTCACCAATAGATCTGCATTCTGCAATTTAAAGTAACCTTTTTATTTAATAGCTTTCAACTAATTTACTAGGGCTGATAACAGACTAAATATGGAATATATCGACATTTTAATGTTTTTATACTATATATTTGCATAATCAATACATATACAATCATTTTTCGGTTTTTATAATACCTTATTGTGTTTGAGTTGTGAAAATGTTGACAACAACTAAATATGGATCATCATATAATCATCTTAACGAGTAAATCTATGGAAAATCTTAAAATTGAGAAATTAGATGTGAACATGAAAAATTATGGCAACCATAAAAATTATATTTAAGAATATATCTTATCAAAAATTATGACAACAACTAAATATATATCACGGTGTAAAAGAGTCGAGCTAAAATTTCAAGCCTCAAGTGCTAATCTATATTATCACTAAATATAAAATTTAATTTTTTTTAGTTCGAATCGACTCAGTTTACTGAACTAAGTCAGAAAATATTTTATTTTTCATCAAAAAAATTACTGAACTGTTATTCATCGTTGAAAAACTACTTAAATTGTCCGTGTGAATTACCATTTTGCCCTTCTGCCCTTTCTACTTATATTACTTTTCATTCCACTCTACTAATATCACTCTCTACTCGTATTACTCTCATATTCATCAGAAAGAATGTCTCGGATGCCAGGAAAAGAGTCAGCGGACGCCCCGGACTACTTGAATCTGTTAAAATGTCTTATTTAGTTTTTTTAATCTTAAAAAAAAAATTGGGTCCTATCCGGACGCCTCCACCTTGGTGCGGGCGTCTTAGCCAGACGCCTGAGACGGGAAAAAAACCCGTCTCGCTTACCTCACCAGATTCAGGCGTTTCGCCAGACATTTTCATAGTGTTAGTATTGGGAATGTAAGGAAAACTGAGGTAAAAATCTTATTTTAGGACTCGAGACGAAATACGTATTAAATGAATTGTGAATTGCAAAATGATAATTATTGGGACGATTTAATTAGTTTTCAAAGAAGATCGGTAGTTCTCAAAAATTATTTACAAAATAAGTTTTTTTTATTTTCAATCAAAATTGGAGTAAGTTTTTCTTGGAGACCCACTACCACCGCTGGTCCAAAAGCAGAAACCCGAGCTGAGTCCACAACCCTAAAACCCTCCTCCGATGGCCGCCGTCGTCGCCGCCGCCGTACGCACCCGATCCCCGTCTTCGTCCTTCTCACTCCTCCGGCGCCTCCTCTCCACGGCCTCGAAGGATGACGCGTCGGCATTGGCGGATTCCGCGGCGCGTAGGTTCCGTTACAGCTACATTGTGGCCCCGGACGACGTCCACCCGGGGATGAAGCTGATGAACCTCGACGCCGGCGCCCCCGCCGACGGGTGGAAGCACGGCATGTTCGACCCCCTCTCCCAGCTCGGCAACTGCCTCCCCCTCGGATCCATGCGTCTCGGCACCTTCGTCCACTGCGTCGAGCACCGCCCCGGCGAGGGCGCCAAGTTCGTCCGATCCGCCGGCACCTCCGCCAAGATCATGAAGGTTTAATCATTAATCATCTGCCTTTTATTTGATAATCATATTTGAAAACCAAGGTTATGAGAAAGAACTGATTCTGAGATTTTTGTTAGATTTATCTAAATGTGATTGCAAAACGGACCCAAACATGACCTAGTTCTAGTATGAAAAGTTTAGCTTTTAGATATCAATTGAACTTCTATACTTTACCACCTTAATGCACATCACATGTTAGTGGTGGTTATTCTCAATCTCACCTGGTGTCTTATGAAAGTCTTAATCCATGTGCTAGTTTGTAATTATTCACAATTGAGAATATTCAGAGGCTGCTCGGTGTGGAAACCAACCACAATTCTTACGACTAGAGTCATGATTTTAGCGACATAACTAACTGACTAACTAGCATACAATACAACCACTTCTACATGAAGGTTGGAGATGGACAATGTGTTCTCAAAATGCCTTCTGGAAGGGAGAAAACTTTTGATTCTCGCTGTCGTGCCACCATCGGAAGGGTTTCAAACCCCGAGAGGAAGCACCAGAAGCTGAGGAAGGCAGGGCAGAAACGGTGGTTGGGTAGGAGGCCTGTGGTCCGTGGTGTTGCCATGAATCCAATTGATCATCCTCATGGAGGAGGAGAGGGGAGAACCAGTGGTGGGAGACCATCAGTGAGTCCTTGGGGTAAGCCTACAAAGGGCGGATACAAGACTGTGTTGAAGAAGAATCATGATACAAGGGGTGTAGGCTCTGGGAAGAAGGGTAGGAGGTGATGGAGGTGTATTCCATTTTTTCAGGTAACATTTCATTCCTTCAAGTTGTTTGCCAATCCCTCCTCCAGACGAAATTGCAATTGAACCAGCTGAAACTTTTGAAAATTGTCGTTGAGAAAATACATTGTATTTGACCATTGTAGAATAGGATGATTACATTTCATGGAGTTTTTTATGTGTAATTTACTGTTTTCGTGAATTATTGTTATGATTCTGTTGATTAGTATTTAACCTTTTCCTGCTTGTTGGTTAACATACACAGGTTTTGTTTTTTGTATTTTGACTTTTTTGTTATTAAAATCTATTTTTCCAAAAAAAGGTGTCTTTTGGGAAGCCAGTTAATCACATAGTGGTGAAGGCAGCAGCTTCAGGATAAAAATGAATGTGTCATGTGTGTAATGATTAATGCAAGTTCAGCACTCTATATACTGTTTGTCAACAACTATGTTATTTCTGAAAAATCGACATTTCTCTGGTAATTTTTAGTTCCACGACGGTACCTTCGTACTGATTTAGGTGTAGTACTGAGAATTATTATTATTTTGCATGCAGAGTTGGACCGCCGCCATGGGTATTGACATATTATAAGATCTAGAGATGGCATGTATGGTGTGGAGAGATCTCAGAACCGTGCTAAACCAGGAAAAGCAGGCAGAGTCAGGAATTACTTCTTTGTGGCAGAGTTGCGACAGTAGTAACAAGAAAGAACAAAGCAGTCAATCCCAAAAATTGTCATGGTGATAGTAGTTACATAGATTTATTTTTATTGCCCAATTCACACCATGAAGGGAGTTGCTGGCCTGTTGTTGCATTTGCTGGCTCTCAATTTGTCAAACTTTGTATTGTAACCTCTAAATTTAGGGTCTGTCTGTTTCCACTCTCATCTGGTTAGGAGGAGCGGTTCTCCATTGAGAATTTGGAGATCCTGTTTAGATGTCAGCGATGGAGGAGCTCCACCGTCGATCTTGTCAAACAAAATTCCCACGTTACCCTCAAATCCTCCATTTGCGTTAAAATAGATTAGAATTACATGCCACAATGTTTCAAAAATTAAATTTTGTGCAAATGAAATATGGTGTTCATCTGCGTAAATTGATGATTATCAGCCACAATAACACATCAAGATTGTGAAAATTTTGAATTTGTACTAAGCAAAACAACAAATGAGATGATTTACAGACTTCCTAGACCATCTCATCAAACACCAACAAGTAAGAGATAAATTTAGTTACAGTAACAAAGGACATCATTTTTGACAAATATGAACACTACTCAAGTAGATCAAAATAAAACCCCCAACAAAATCAAACAAAACGACCATTAACTTTGCTTTTGAACAAATTTTTATTAAATAACAATCCACGAAATGGCAGAAGGCTCTCCTTGGATTTGGGGACAGAAGATTGGATTTGATGTAAAGAGTGGGGGCATAACGGTAAGGAAATAATAATAATCATGATCATCTTCTGTCGTCGGATGTAGAAAGTCCCTCGAGTGTCCGGATGGTGGCGATAAAATGGAGTTGGATGATGGTGATGGTGATGGTGATGGTGATGATGATGATGATGGTGACGATGACAACAACAACAACAACAACAACAACAGATGGGGTGTCCGGGAAGCTGTCGGGGATCATAATCCCAGGGTTCGCATCGACGCAGCTCCGGGCTTGGTCCGTCCTCGACTGCCCTTACTCTCCCCTCGACTTCAACCCTCTTGACCTCGTCTGGCTCGACACCACCAGGGTAGGGTAACCTTCCTTCCTTAATAACTAACTTTACTTTCGACTGAAGCAACCAACCAACCAACGTCTGTCTGTTTGCAGCTTCTTTCTGCAGTGAATTGTTGGCTGAAGTGTATGGTGTTGGACCCTTACAATCAAACTGACCGCCCTCAGTGCAAATCAAGACCTGATAGTGGCCTTTCTGCAATCACTGAGCTCGATCCAGGCTACATTACAGGTAATAAGGTACTAACACTCTCTCCTTTTTCTCTGGGCTCTTCCGCATACTCAACCATTTCAATCAGCTCATCCTAAGTTACGATTATGCAATCTCGAAATGGTGTCATCATCTGAATTTAAAAGTACATCACCATTGAGATTTGAGGATGTAAACTTCAGGTGTTAATTTATATGTGGTATGTTTCTTGTTTCACCATTATTATATAACGACAGTTCTTGTCTTCTGGGTCATAAAACTGCGCAACACATTTCCTCAGAATGTGTGCGACATACTTGTATTTCAAATTTTCTGCTGTTGTATTGTTTTAGAGACTAAGGTATAGCTTTTTTCTTGGTGAAGATTAACATTCTCTCTTCCATATGTATTTCAACTAAATTAAATCTTTGAAGTTTAACATATGTGCAGGTCCTCTTTCATCTGTCTGGAAAGAATGGCTCAAATGGTGTATTGAATTTGGTATCGAGGCCAATGCAATTATTGCTGTGCCCTATGATTGGAGGTTGTCGCCTTCTGTTCTTGAGGAGCGGGACCTTTACTTTCACAAACTAAAGTATGCTTGCAAACTTTTACATTTCACATGCTTGCGCTCTAACTTCCTGTTCCGACTTCAAATGTTTTGAAACCACTTTTTTTCTTTCTTATATTAATTTAAAGTGCAAAACTGAACTTGGCTACTTTATCTAGATATTCTTATAATAATTTGAAGTGGAAAATTCTTGTTGTAATAAATACAGGTTGACTTTTGAAACTGCACTTAAACTTCGTGGAGGACCATGTTTAGTATTTGCACATTCATTAGGAAACAATGTCTTTCGCTATTTCCTGGAGTGGCTAAAGCTGGAGATTGCTCCAAAATATTATGTGAAGTGGCTTGATGAACACATACATGCTTATTTTGCAGTTGGTACACTTGCTTCCGTTTCATCATGTTGGTATATTTAAAATTCACAATATGGTCTTAATATTGACGTTTGCCCTTCTTAGTTTTTCTTCTCTTTTTTCTGATATTAGGAGCCCCACTTCTTGGTGCCACTGAATCAGTCCGAGCGTCACTTTCTGGAGTTACATTTGGTCTTCCAATTGCAGAGGTTTTTTTCCCTTTTACTAATGGTTTTGTTTGTGCCTTCCATGTGTCTACTCATGCTAAATGGAAAGTAAATACTGATTGATTTCATTTTCATATCATAACCTTTTCTTTACAGTTGCTTCATCTTTGAGTTTAAATTTGATCAATTAAATATTCCTCAAGACAGTGTTTGAAGATCCTTTACCTTGCTACACTTCAAAACATAGTCACAACCAGAGTAAACTTCTTGAAATGTTAGTCCAAAAAGTGATTCTTTGTGTGATAAGCTGTTCAAACTACTCTAGTGGAATATTGAGATATGTCACAACTTAATTGTACTTGATTTACTGATATGATTTTATTGTACATATCTTGGTTGTAAAGGCCTGCTGGAAACATAATTTATTTTTCCTCGAATTTTATGCTTATAGGACAATATTTTTTGTTAACATCTGCTGTATTGATCATCAGGGGAGTGCTCGGCTGATGCACAACTCATTTAGTTCTTCTATATGGTTAATGCCCTTCTCCAAGCACTGTAGGGCAGATGATACATTCTCCAAACACTTTGGTGGAGGAAAGGGAGATCACCGCCACATCACCCAATGTGATGACACAGAGTTCAGGTCCAACTATTCTGGTTGGGCCACAGATATAATTAACATTAAAATTCCTACTGTTCGTGGTATATAAAACTCTGGAATTTAACCTGCTAAGAAAGTAATAAGGGGATGTTATCCTTGTTGTAACGTTGTTCCTTTTTCACTGTCAGGCGCCTACCCATCTATGTCTGAATTAGTAGAAGACATGAATCCAAACATGGAGTGTGGACGTTCTGTCCAGTTAAGCTTCTCTGCTAGAGAAATTGCAGATGGTACCTTTTTCAAAGCAATAGAAGAATATGATCCAGAAAGCAAAAGACTTACATATCAACTTCAAAAGTAAGAAGGTTTCACATATTGTACTTATGGAATATGCATGTGCAAAATTGCTTGCTTATCATAGGTTTGTGGTTTGTCAATGGCGTCCTCATTGCAATAATATGATATTCTTTTTCAAAAAAAGTGTCTCTATTTTGCTTATAAGTTATATTCCCGTGTATTCATGTTATTTCTGGGTTAATCTTGCAAGATTCTTTTGCATATTAGGGATTAGGCTTTGTTTGCAATTTTGCATACAAGAGGGACCACTTTAAGTTTGATTGATGGCCCTTTTTTTCTTGTAATTTTCATGGTTTGATATCAGGTATTATCAAGAGGACCCAGTGCTTAATCCTCTTTCTCCTTGGGACAGGCCACCCATAAAGAATATTTTTTGTATATACGGGATTGATTTAAAGACTGAGGTAAGAAAAAACCCAGTAATTTTATGAATAAAGGGTACTATAGAATTGCTGAACTATGATTTATATATTCCTAAATGTTAAAATGTGTTTTGCTCATTTTTCAAAACAGCAGGTGTTTTCTATTAAAATTGCAATTTTATATGATATTTTTCTTTGTAGCGTTGAAAGCTAGTTTTCACATTGCAGAAGCGTGTGTCCATCGAAATTGAATATCCCCTTCTTTTGTTTTTTTAGGACAGGGAAATGAATGCTTTTGCATCTAGTGATCTGATAGAAAATCTTTTTGACTGTATTCAAGTTTTCTTGTTTCATGCTTTTACCTCTCATTTGTATACTTTCTGCGAAAATGAACATATCCTTGCCTGGTTTGGTTTTTGAAGTGGAACGATTGTGTTGCTTCAAAGTTTTGTGACAACTAACTTAAATGGTTGGGTCAGTGTCCTTGATATTTTTCATTTTCAGTGTATTGTCATGCATATTGTGATCTACTTGTCTTAGGAAAGGCATGTTTTGGTGCTTGATTTTTTTAGTTTCCATATTATTTATCTGGGTAAATTCCATGTGGCCGGCACATAATGAATGAAATTGTAACAATTTGCAGGTTGGTTATTATTTTGCCCCAAGCGGCAAACCATATCCTGATAATTGGATCATAACTGATATCATTTATGAATATGAAGGGACACTATTTTCAAGGTAAAGAAGATCGTAGTTTTTCTCTCTCTTTGGTTTACCTGAGCATCAACAATGCTGCATAATGTTTCTGTCCAAAGGTGGATGGCTTTTAAACACCCTGAAGATGGTAATATAGATTGACTATTTCTCTATGGAAAAAAAGTGACTAAAATGAGCATATCCCATAATACGTGAGATCATCCTCTGTATTTTTACATGGGCTTTTGCCTGAAACTTGTGAACTTTTCGCATTTGCAATTTTCAGATCAGGAAATTCAATGACTGGGAATCCTGGAGCTTCAAGTGGTGACGATACTGTAGGTTCTTGAAACATATATTGCTAAATCACTCTGTGCTGTTGATATTTTATATTTGGTTTCAGATATTTTTGTTGCATGTACAATAAAAAGAAATATTACATTGGCTGCTTGAATGAGACAACCCCTGTGGCAGGTACCTTACAATTCCCTCTCATGGTGCAAAACCTGGCTTGGATCGAGAGTGAACATAACAAGAGCTCCTCAGGTATTACTTTCTGTACTCTGAAGTGTAGATTATCTGCTTGTAACCTGGAACCGTGATGATGTTATATATGATCAACATGAGACATTCCTTAGTAACTTTTGAGTAGATGCTAATGACATGTTGCTTTACAAATTGATCAATGCTTGGCAAAGAAAGAACTAGCAAACAATGATTTTATGGAGAAAAGGCAGCAATTGTGGTGACCACCACTCAAAATTTGAGTTGTAATGCCTATCAAGAGTTCAAGACTCTTCAAGTTGTGTTTCACCTAGCGTGACATTTCATAGGGAAGCATTAATCATTTCCTTTGTCTCAATGGCCCTTGAGTTACCAAAAAAACATGATTCTATTTTATTTCTTATCTTTATCACCATGATGACATTGTGTCAATGGAAAACACCACAATGACTTGAGCCACTTCGCCCAGCAAGAGCATCATCAACCATAAGATAGATGAATTTATAATAAGCAATATAGTCAAGTTAGCTAACATATTTTGCAGATGGTTTGATAAGACCATTGATCATTGGAAGTGACCTATGTAATTTTTCATCGAGTCCTAGCATGCTTGTTACCTAGTTGTTAACACATCACTTGTATAGGAACAAAAATTGTAAATTATCGAGTCCTCAGGATATATAAAGTTTGGATTGTTAGTTTATTTACTTTCTTAAAGTCATGAATTTGGTTGGCTATTGTGGATCATGTTTACTGCATCACACCATCGCATTACATATCAAGGATTGCAACTCATGACAAACAACTGGTTCTTTGAATTGGAGAAGTTCTCATCAATTTGAGGAATAAACATATTTATCTGAAAGAAGCACTTATTAAATTAGTTGTACTTTATTTGGAGGGTGATGACATAATCTATTTTTCCTTTTGCTTATTGATGTTCAACTGAAAAATTCAACTGTAATGCAGTCAGAGCATGATGGATCTGATGTACAGATTGAGCTTAATGTAGAGCATCATAAAGACAGGGATATTGTCCCTAACATGACAAGGCCTTCCCGTGCAAAGTATATAACCTATTATGAAGATGCCGAGAGTATTCCAGGAAGGAAGATGGCTGTATGGGAGCTTGATAAAGGTACTTGTTTTCTTTGTGGTCTTTATCGGCTTATTTCTATTTCTATGCTAATCTTTTCCAGATAACTGGGTTTCTTCTCATGTTTTATAATCAATTGAGGTTGTTTCTTGTAAAAAATTGTATTTTTTATAGGCATGTATCAACTGATTCATCTATTCGTGCTCAATTGTCCCAATCAGGCTATCCTATCCTACTTTCTTTGACTAGCTTTCTTTTTATGACCTTCGCCCTCAAATATAATTGTTGTAGCTTGAAGTTCCTTCTTATCGGGATGGCAATGGAGTGTTTTTCTTTGAAAAGAAAGTTTATGGAATACTTGATGCTTTTCTCTTGCTTCTCATGGTTGCACCTTAGTCCTCCGCTCAGTTTGTCCTTGTCTCCTTGAGAAGGGATGTTTCGGCATTTTTGTTTCTCAATCAAAATTTATTCAGCCGTTTTACTGTTAGCTCCCCTGTAACTAAGCTGCAGTCCAGCTATGTTGATGATCTAGCGAAAAATAGCATATATTAAACATGAATCGCTATATCAAAAGAAAATGTCAGCAATACCTGTTCACAACAGGTTGAGTTTTAAATTAGTCTGTTTGTCCTTGGTCTTAAAAAGATTTGCATTGCCTTCCATAGCAAATCACAGGAACATTGTCAGATCACCAGTTTTGATGCGAGAGTTGTGGCTCCAGATGTGGCATGATATTCATCCTGATGCAACATCAAAGTTTGTAACCAAGGGTAAAGTCCTGCTGAGTAGACCACATGACTCGTAATTTTCTAATACTTATTGTTCTAAAATTTATATTTGCAGCTCGACGTGGGCCTTTGAGGGACGTCGACTGCTTCTGGGATTATGGAAAGGCTCGATGTGCGTGGCCCGAACATTGTGAATATAGGTATCAATGTTTTGTTTTTTGTTTTGTTTTTTTGAGTTCATGTTTGATGTTTATAGCTTCTTGAATACCATTATCACCGGACTTGTGTTTTTTCAGGTATTTATTTGGGGATGTTCACCTTGGACAGAGCTGCAGGCTAAAGAATTCCTCTGCTGATCTTCTGTTACACTATCTGTAGTGTTAGTGTTCTGTTTTCCTTTTAGTCGTCCTTTTTATCATCTCCATTGTTTATCTTATCCTGTAAATTCCTTTTTTTCAGGTTGGTCTACAATCTGTCAATCTCTTGACCGTAAGAGAAATTCAATTTTGTCGAATTGATTAGGAAGGACGCAAGTGCCATTTTTTTGCAGCATGAAGCATGTAAAAACATCACGACGATGGTTTTTGCTAACAGTAAGGTTATGTAGGCACTGTACTTAGGTCGATTCGGACTGTTCTACTTACTACTAATCTCAAGGCCTGAGATCTATTCTTTCAGAAGGTAAACCACATCTGCATCAATCCAACTACACTCAGAACTTCCACTCAATGTTATGTATGAAGAAATGGAGATTTTAGAATTAGTAAAATTGTTATAGGTGTTGTATTCCTAGAATTATCTTGCTAAGTGGTTTGGCACTGTTATGGTAGTTTCTCTGGAGAGTTATTCCATTTTTCCATTCACATTGTAGGAAATTTTAAGTAAAATATTTGGTACCGCTCTATCAAAATCCGTGTTTTTTCCATGTGAACAAAAAGGAAAATCTGTTATCCGTTGATGGTGCACGTCTTCGTGAATTTTAATTTGTTATAAAGAAAAACACAAATAAGAAGTATACAAATTGGATTATTTGCTAATATCTCTATTCCTAATACCTCAAGATATCAAGTAGTATACTTCTTAATGTGTAGACATCTATTCCCAATACCTCCAAGGTGCAGGAAGTACCATCTGGATTATCTTCAAATCGGTTTTATGGACTAGAAATTACAATGGACTAAGATAAGTCAAATGAATATTGCGTCTATTATTGAGAATTATTTATGGGTACGTATTAGTATATCATGTACGTATGCTAAAGCCTAAAGGATCTACAAGTATATGTTTTGAATTTTTTACTAGAACTACTAGAGCTTAATGTGTAGACATGAGCATATCCTATCAGAAGCAGCCACTTTTTTGGCGGAGCTGTTGAGTTTCGAAAATGGTGATAGATCTACTAAATACACATATATATGAGCACAAATGTAACGTCTAAACAAAATTGTTTTTTCATGGTCACAGATGTCACTAAATACACAGATGTCATTAACAAATTCTTCCATGTAAATGTAACAAAATAACAGGACAAGAACCCTTTAAATGGATGCAAATATCACTGTAAAATGGCATGCACCATGCAAGAGAAGAAGAATAATGTAGCATAACATGTCAAACAAGATGTTAATTTTACATTCCCAAACCAAGACAAAAAACAAGTTTCATCACTTTTTGATTTCGAAAGAATAACGAAGCTCCAGATGACATCTCTTATCGTCGTCAACAAACTGCAACAGAAATAAGAAAAACCGAGGAGTTAAATGCATTGTCGATGTTACATGCAAAGGAAAATTGAATTCATTAAGTGTAACCTTCAGAAGAGCAGAATATATTCCTCGAGCCATGATTCCTGATGGAGTAACCTCTTCGTCAAGCAATTCAACATAAGGTTCCCTCTGAGGAGCAAAAGTACCCAGCATGCCCCGAGTTTGATCAACTGCCATTCAAGACAAGAAAGAACCAGTTTTACTTGCAATATATATATATATATATATATATATATATATATATATATATATATATATATATATATATATATATCAGTTAGTTCTGAACAACTTATAATGTTTCAACCATATGAATGTATCTTGATCATATATTTTTAGCTGGCATATCAATCCAACGACTTTCAATGACATTGGTGAAACAAAATTGTTTTTTCATGGTCAATCATATCAAACATGCAAATACATTTTGTTGCAATCATGCCATCTGAGAAATCAGTTCTGAATTTTACCTTCAGATCTTCCCTTCCACACAGTGTTTGTGTAGGCTAAACCAGAGACAATGTTGTGTTCGACACTAAATACCAACTTAAGACGGTAGTTGGATCCTTCTTTTAGGCTGAATAGAACACCAGTGTGATTCTCCCTGATAGGTAAGCTGATATCGTCATTGCAACCATCCAAAACAATGCCTAGAGACTGAAATGTAACTTTCGGCTCCACTTGTCCTTCAGATATACAAAGATCTACGACAAACAAATGAAAAATGAAAATATAAAAGGAATAAAAAAATCAATTTTTGAATGTTGACCGACCTTTTAGATCTCCATCTATGCTGCCGAGAAGCTTCTGCTTCCACCTCCTTAAGCTCTCATCTTCCTACATGGATGACAAAAGCACAAGCAATTACTACATGCCCAACATATAGTCTTTACCATTAAGAGTGACCAAAAATCTAAAAACGATGAGTTGGTCTTAGCCTTCTTAGGTGCATAAACATACTAAGGTTGGGTAGTGGTTGGGATTCATTTTTAGAATACATAAAGATTTGCCTTCCTCCAGCAATTTATAAAATATATAACAAATAGGGGCCACTTTCAGATGTGGAAACGTCATTAGGTCTTAAGTAATGTCGGGTATTCCTAACCATTAAATTTGAAGATATCTATCATATGATTCACAACCATCAATGTAAAGTCTAGAAACTATAACCATCAAAAACAGAATTTCTGAAGAAAAAAAATCCTCCATAGATGGTCAGAATTGAATAATCTACTATAAGTACCACAATAAAACAACCGCAACACACCATGTTAAAAACAAGGTTATACGTACAAACATATATACAAAAGAATGAAATAAATGGGAATCTGATCTTCCTATTTTTTGCAGTCTAGTAAACTCCCATCAGCAACTCCATTTGCTGAAGTAACTTCAGCAATTTAGGATGGATTCACTACTTTCACAAAAAGAATCAAAGGACAATTAGTTCTCCGAGAGCAACCATTTCAAAATGGAGTTTTCAAAAGGATGCTTCCTCAAAAGCAATTGAAGTTATAGGAATTGTATTATGAGAAGTTTGGTATGAAGGAAATATGTGATTTGTTGAGATGAGACTTGGTCTAAAAATATTGGAGGAAAAAATGAAGACAGCTGCGTAATTGTATGTACTCCTTATGATTTCTGTTCAGTTAGGATCAATAGTGATTTTTGGTCAAGCATGAGTCCACTTGAACTTGACTCTTGAATACTATGAAATGGCCTCAGATTATATTCAAATTATAACAAATTCATAGTAAACAAAACCTCGTGCTTGCAACAAACTTTACGAGTACTCACTTATATGTACTTTTTTTTGAACTACAAACATTCTATCCAAATGTATAAATTGGAAAGCTCGTGACTATCAATAACGCAATTATGAGGAAAAATTAACATTGGTTAGCATTCCAAGTATATGCCTTCTTGTGGACCAATTTTATGGAATGAACATTGTAATGCACAAGCTAGATTTCTCAATATGGAAAGTCAGAAAGCGTGCAAAACCTTAACTTAGGATTAGCATCGCTAACGCCTAATGGGGACTAAATTGGGAAAGATCCAAACCGATGTGACCTTTTCCGGAATGATATCATTTAGCTTTCACTACAAATGTTATTATTTTCCTTTTCACATATATCATTTTGCAGTCTAGGGCTTTATGCACTTCTTGTCCTGGGTTGATTGAGCAGTTCCTTCTTTAAGATGCCAATCCAACAAGTGAAAAAAAAATGCTTTTAGATGTAAAATGGATCTCAATGCTATTTGAACTGACAACAAATACATAAATCATTATTGTGAACATCGCACGATTACGATTGCGAAATAATAATGATTATCCTAAAATCAGAAATCCTACAAAAAAATCACTCAACCATAAGTCCACAACTACAGATTCAAAGAACAAAAGAAGCTTGCTTTTTGGAAGAGAATAAACATGTCACCATGTCAAACAAAACAAAACCTCAAATGCAAGATGAAAAGAAAGAAAAAGAAAAAAAAAACTCCCAAAATTACAAGACCCATTTGAGGAAATTCACTGATCAACTCAAGAACATGCAAAAGAAACAATCTTTTACTCCCAAAAAAAACGGAAAACACACACACGTACAGAAGAATTTTTAAAATAAAAAAAAAGTGGAGAGGAACCAACAAGATCCTACCCTTCACCACCCAAAATCACAAAAACCCATTTGAGGAAAGTCACCAATCAACTCAAAAACACACAAAAGAAAAAAAAAATTATAAAAAAAATTACTCGAACACTCAAAAAAGAGGAAACAACAAAACCTTGTCCTTGTCCAGCTGTTCCTTGAGTGGAATCAAAGGTCCCAAAACAATCCCAGAAGAAGAATCACCATCTTTCTCACCAAAACCACTTTCTTCCTCTTCTTCTTCGACCACCACCATGTTGCGTTCCTCGCTTGCACTGGAGGCAGAGGAAACCCTGATGGTCTCCAGAAGCTTCCCATCAGAATCCATATCCACTACTGGAATCTGGTTTTGGGTTTCTTTTGATGGGCACAAACTAAACTTGTTCCTTGTTTGTCGGCTGAAGTGAAAAGGGAGAGGAGAACACAGTGGAGGAACTCAAACACAAACACAAACACAAACACAATGCAGCCCTGCTTTGGAGTGCGTAAAAGCACAAACTTTGGAGGACAATAATATATTTTTTGATAAAGAGGTTGATGGCATTGATAAAAGATACAAAATCTTAGTTTTAAGATGTCCCCAAACCCACGTGAATCATTGAGTTTTATAAACCAACACATAGAACCAACAGATTACGAAAGTTTGATAACTAGATATCCAACTAAAAAAATGTCATCAATTTTTAAGACTCGTTGGTTGCTGAAGTGTCAGATGATGGAGGTAGCACACCATATTTCTCGAAACAACGCAGATAACACATATTCAATTTACCAAAAGACTTTTGTTGTTGTTTTCTAAATAGATAGATAAAGAAAAAAAAAATCTCATGATTAGAATTTCTCACGGATTGCACTTATTTTCGTTTCGAAACGAAAACGACCAAACATTATTTTCATATAGACGTACTTATAGGTTTATAATAACTAGTGAGAAACTACCTACAGGCAAAACAGACAAAGGTATTGTCTCGATGTTTTATGATTAAACTTCAAGATTAGATGACCTTACATCCATTGGAGTTAGAATGTTTGATTTTTAATCTTAACTATTTCGAAAAGAATAAGTTGCTGACTAATAAGGTATGTTGTGTTTATATGTAATGGATTCCTTAGCATGTAAACATAACGGGCCCCCAGTTCTAGGTAAGTTTAACCAGGACAGTGAATGACACTTTGAGATTTTTAAATAAGACATTTAAGTAATTTATAAAGCATACATTAAAGATGGTGAGAAGTTCTAAATAAATAGAGGTTTTTTCTCATAACTAAAATTCCTCAACACCCACCTACTTTCCTTATTTTGAGAAAACCAAACATGTAGTCGTTTCAAACAAAAGGTAACTGGAACCTCAAGGTCATGTAACCACTACTTTAATCGGTGAACCAATTTTTTATGATTAAAGTTAAACTTCAATATT
Organism: Triglochin maritima; assembly: GCA_963682175.1. Taxonomy (NCBI): domain Eukaryota; kingdom Viridiplantae; phylum Streptophyta; class Magnoliopsida; order Alismatales; family Juncaginaceae; genus Triglochin; species Triglochin maritima. The sequence goes on along the minus strand of OY821772.1, from coordinate 60,703,988 downwards.
AGTTAAATTCGCATCCATTGGACTAGAATGCTTGATCTTTAATGTTGATTATTTCAAAAAGAGGAGTTGTTGACTGATAAGGTATGTTATTTCATCTGTAATGAATTTCTCAGCATGTAACGTAATAGGATTCACAACCAATGTGACAAAAATCCAACAAACGTGTAAGTACCAACAACACTTAAAAAAATCACGAATGAAATTGTGTTAAATAAACGAAAATAATTATATTACTTCACGGATTATGCTTCTCTTTTAACTTTTAAGTGGAGAAAAGTGACTTCGGCACAAAGAACGGAAGATTGTTGAACTTTCTAATTCATGAAAATGAAGTGGGTCGAAGACAAAATGTTATGGGAGTTACTGTTTTTACTTACCACTACTAATACTATACATAAAATACAAACTTGCCGATTCATCATGTGAATATTTTGAATCATGTATTGGTATAAAATAATATGGGATCCACATTTCAGAGGATTTTTCTCCCTGTTTAACTATTTTCCCCTTTTTCTAAGTTTCTCTGCCCAAACAATAAAATATCTTCTTTTTTTGCAAACGAATAAAATCTCAATATACTATCATTGTTTCTTCTTTTCAAACATACCCTTACATCTTTTTATCAGGTTGCTGAAAAATTATCCATTGTTTGGTATAGTCTTTACCTTCAGATTCGAGACAAGGAATGTCCTTAATCTTTTGTCTAGTGTGCAAAACATTATCCCAAAAAATTATCCCTAAGATCATTAAACTAGTTCATCAGGCTTGATTGTCGGGGGAATGATTGAAATTCAGCAATGGCATGACCCACCACACCCTACAACTTCCAACACCAACTACAAAACAAAGATTTTAGTATGTAACTTACAATCAGATCAAGTGTGAATACTGAGTTTTTGTTAATGCTTACTTGCAATCACAATCCTACTTTTACCCTCTCAAACTCAAGTAGCAGGGTCTTCATGTTATAGCTTAGGATATAACTACAAACTTGTCTTATCGAAAGTTATCAGACATTCATTTGTAAAATTGTTATTGGACATCCCAACTACAGCATCCGATGTCATCTGACTACACCTGCAACTCTCAGCAAAGCAGCACCAACTCCCCCAACCCAATTAAACAAGAAATGCAATAAGCAAAGACCACCTGCCAATTATCAATATATCAAGGGTCATCCATTCCATCATCAATATTTGGCTTCGCACCTTGTTGCTCAGAGCAAAAGATGCTGAAAGCAGCAAACATGACAAGGAATCTGGAGCAATCAAACCAGGATAATGACAGACAACAGTATAAAGGGAAAAGGGTTCTTATCTTATTCCTTGAGAGATGTTATTTCAGTTACATAAAAGAAGATTACAAATTGATAAGAACAAAAACAGGGGCATCCTAAATTGAGTCTGATAAAAGTTTGGTATTGGCTTAAAGCTAAATAAAGAGATGATGGAACCCTCTCAACCCAAATAGTGTTAGGTAAACAATAGTCACTTGGGGGTTAGGTAGTGTGACTCATCAACTCTGTACAACTAACTACAGGCTCACAAATTACTAAATTAGCTGCTCTGCTGCTATTGCCACCTCCACTGTTCTTCCTACTTGTACAATAAGTTCAGTAGCATGAGTAACATCAACCCTTTTCTTTTTTTCTTTTTTTGATGACCCAAAAAAAAACATCAACCCCTTTTCCTCTTCCGATAATTATTACCAGGCAGAGGTTAATGAAGAAGATGGCTGGCTGAAACCCTTCCCACTCAGCTCAAGCTCAGCTGTCGGTGTGCAATTTAACCCATTCATACCGACCAGGGAGAGGGCAGTCGTTCACCGGATCATAGTTGTATCTGCAAGATATAACAGACAACCAATGTCATTATGAGATTCAAAGTATCTTAGCTGTAACTATATAATTTGTATTTTGGCTTGTACTGAGACATTTTGCCACTAATGACATATTGACATATGACTTGCTAAGGGAAGTATTACCTCTCCATAAAACTTCTCTGTTGCTGAGACTCCACGTTTGAAAAGAACTCTTCTATCTCCTCAGAGGTGGGAATATTCCCAAGTGCAGCGCTTTGTAGTCTCCTATTTGCTGCATTAGTACTCGTAGAGCGAGTACAAGATCCAGGGGTTTTCAGTAATTCTGAATCAAGTGAGAAATTGCAAGGTGTGGTCTCCCGAGCATCTCTGTAGGTAAAGTATTCGTCATTTCAGTGTCATTAAAAATATCATTGTTTGTCTTTTACATGTAAAGGACGGTGAATTTGTACAAATGAGTTGCAGAGAAAGAGCAAAATAACATAATAAATCAAAGTCAAACAAAAATAAAAAATCAATCAATCCAGCAGATCCTAATAGTGTCATTGCATTTCTAGACCCATTCATTTAGGGAGCAAACCTTGGCTGAACAGAAGTAAAACATCATCATTAGGTACGAATTGGAGAAGGAAAAATGGCCAACATATGATAGCAACTACACTTTTTAGCTTATTAACTAACATTTAACGAGAGAATTTATTGGTTCAGAAATAAAACCAACAAGCATCAGAACTGTAACATGCTAGAAAACCTTCAACGGCCTAAACTTTAGCCACAACACACTTAAAAAATCTCAGCAAGTCTGTTTCTAGCATTAAGGCTTAAATACAAAGCTGAGAACTTGAAAAATAAAGGTGAACAGCAATAAGACTTAAATTCAAAGCCGTGACACATTAACATGTCAGCATGTCTGCTTCTGGCACTATAAAAATAAAACATAACATCAAGTTGACCAGAATTTTAAGTTGATATCTCACATGCATCTGTCTTTTTCTTTGTAATTTGTTTTGTGATTTTGTTGCAGTATCATGTCACCTTTCACGCTTGTCTTCCTAGGATCTTTTTTGTTTTCTTTTATGTCCTCACTTAAACAATAATAGTATAATTTTAAGCACCAACTTCCCAAGGATAGAAACACTAATAAAGCACAAAAAACAAGAAGTCTAACCCAACTGCTTCTGTAACCTAGACCATTATCGGTCAGTGTCTTAAAAGTTATACAACAGAACTCTTAATATAGTCAAACAAACAAGTAGTAGTAAATAGCTAACCAGAAAGATAATATAGTCAAACAAACAAGTAGTAGTAAATGTCCCTTTAAAAGCATAAAGTTCTACATTTCCAGGAATCAACTACACTGGTTTTTCCATTTCCAAGAAAAACAAGTAAATATATAAATTAATGCAAGATAGAAATAACAACATAAAAACAGTAAAATAACTAAAGTTTTACCGTGAAATATATGCATGGTAGAAGAAGCACAAATCATTAACTCACTTCAAAACCTAAGAGCATTCACATTTCTGAACCAAAACCTACAAACTAAACTTCCACAAAGTAATATACTTTTTCACGAAAAAAAATAATTAAAAATCAGGTAAAAATGAAATGACTTTGCCCGGAATCTGGAATCAAATAAAAAACCAAAAGCCCCAACTTTAACAACAAAACCCCGAAACAGCAAACAACTAAAAGAAAGCATGCGAAGTATATTCCACCAAAAAACCAAAAAGAAACAAACTTTCCGAGAAGAAAAAAAAACAATCACCTATCCCTGGACTCGACTTCGAGAACGTTCTCCCCAAACGAAACCTCGACCCCACCGTCGTCCTTCTCCTCCTCCCCTCTCCTCGACCCCTTCCCTCTAACGGGGGACTTGACGAGCCTCCGGCTCCTCAGCTGGAGGTAATCGTCGTTCTGGGGTTGGTCGGCGGCGTTCTGGAGGCGCTGCAAAGCTAGGGTTTTGGCCCTCGTGCGGACCCCGAGGGAGAACTCCATCACGGCGACTTCCCCCGTGATCTTCGCCTTCCTCATGTACCTCCCCATCTTCGCCTTCCACCGGAAACCCCAAAAAAGTGAGATCTTTGGGGACGTTTGGGAGGTGCAATGGAGAAGATGACGACGACCCAAGTTGTAGAATGCCGGCTTTCCTTCTACTCCGCGAAGAAATCGGTGATTTGTAGAGAGAGAAGGATGTTTTTAAAGAGAGAGAAAGTGATTTCTAGAGAGAGAGAGAATAGAGAGTTGTTTGGACTCGGGTCGGGAGGGACCGGATGGGTACTTATCGGTGGGGGCGCTGAGAATATGGCGTTTTTGCATTTGTTACCTTATATAAAAAGGGTTTTGTTGTCTTCATTGGATTTTACTGCTTGGTCACAACTTAACTTGGTGTGCTTATTACATGCTAGTGTAGTGAATGTTGGGGGTTTGTGTTTTTTCGTCTTAAAAGTTAAAAGTGTGTTGATCTTAATCTCGATATGATGTTGAAAATGTGCTTGCTAAAAATGTGAACTGTTGTGATTAATCTTATCGAGTTGCGATGACGACACTCGTGGATTTGAGGATTCACAATGTGGATTTGAGGATTCACAATGATGGTTTTCCGTTGCATCCTAAACGGATGAAAAAAATTAATGCGGATTGTTGAGATTTAGTTCTTTATGATTTACATCTGTACAATGATTGTATGCGTGAACTTGAAGATTCTTTGGAAATGGTTTTGTCAACGTGTCTACGGTGCATAACTTGACGTGCACAAAAGAACTCATTTCACGTAAGCCATCCAATTATAGATTCTTATCCAATTTGTATCCATACTTTCACCCAAATGATTGGAATTTAAGAACCTTGACATTATCACTTTCTTGGATGATGGATGTCCACGTCGATATTATTTTTTTGAAAAATAAATATCTTTCTCATTTTTGACACAAAATTGAAAACTACTTTTTTGACACAAATTAATTTTGATCCATAAGAAGAAAGATGTAAATAAAATCTACAATAGCTTGGTCCTATCATATAGTCATCCTAACATACAACTTAACCTACATATGCCCATGATGCTAGATGCTATGCTCCCACCTAGAAGATCAAATCCTCTAAAATGTAAACCTCAGTAAGTTGAGGACCAACATAAAATTTTCACACTTTCAAAAGCTGTCAACAAATTCCAGTTAGAACGTATAAACGCATACGTTACACATTTCTCCTTAAATACATGTCTTAACAAGGTGGTTAACGGGTGATTATTTATTTCCATTCCATAATCTAATCCACTAGTTGAGATTCTTGAACCCATTCTTCTACTCACGTGAAAATCCCCCAAACACAAAAAGTGAAAACTAAAAAAAACATATACAGGGACCGCATGGCAATATTCACGGAAAGGATTATTTTGCAAAAAAAGTCCGACCTAATCATCCGCCCAACGGAAACATGAAAACGCGGGAAGAAATGGCGGGAAAGAATCTACCAATTTCCCGCCAAAAAGTCCCGCCAAAACAGGTCCATCTGAGCCTTACACGTGGCGCCGCAAACTTAATATTTTCTCTCCCCCAATCAGGAAAATCATTCTTTAGTCGTCACTAATTTATTTATTTATTTGAAATAAAAAATTTGTACATTAGGTATTGACATGCTTATCCGGAAAATTATTGACAAGATAACAAATCTAATCATGCACATTACAAAATAATTCTGATCTCAGAACCGAAATAAACCCTTTTTGCTAGAAGTATAGAAGTATGATTTGGGTGGGGATACGTGAAGTTGAGTGGGAAGGCCGTACAAGACCCACGAGTGCCAAAACAAATCCACAATCTCCGATAGATTCCATCTTTTTTATGCTCCACTCCAAATTTTCCTCTGCACACAATCCAACTTCTTTCTTTCTTTCTTTTTACACCTCAAACATCAAACAAACACGATTTCAGATTTCATAATCCATATTTCATTTCAGACAGATCGACCCCACTTCCTCTTCAGTCCTCGTACTCATATTCTTCATTTTACGTCAATTACTTCTTCTGTTTTTGTTAGTGTTAGACCCCAACGTGATCACTGTCCCATTTTACTCTTCTTTATCTGAATGTGACTACTTTCAATTCTTTTTTCTCAAAGTAAGAGGAATTGTTCTGTGTATATTATTCACACAAAAAAATCTTATCATAACCCTTCAAAAGTAAACTAGCTATATGTTATGTTATTATGCACACTAAATATCAAACTTCTAGCCCTCAACAATAATGTGACAGATCGCACTTCGGGTACCAAAAATGCGCTCATTCCGCTTGCTCCAAATGATATTCAACACAGCGATAAAAGTCATCTTGATCACATAAGAACATATATACACCTCTTCTACACCGGCCTTGTAGGAGACACTTGATGTCGTCATAGTTGATTGTGGGAGCCGGGGCCATCATAGCAAAGATAGTAGAGATCGGCATCCATATTTAATGGTTAGATTTGTAGCAAAACGTTACAAGTGACATTATCACAACACTTCCCTTGCTTAATATGTATGTACGTGTGTGTGCGCGTTTATTAGGATTTTAGTGTTTTTTACTGTATTTCGTGACACTTGCTTCAGTTTGAGGGGGTACATTTCTTCTTGTAAATTTTAGTGAAAAATTATCCAAATAATATCCAATTCTGACGGTAGACATCGGTGCAACAATGTCTGGGAGATTTGTAAAGAGATGTTGACGGAGGTCCACATTAAAGAATCAATAAAGACAAAGTCAACAATTTGATGTCGACTAAGGCACGACATTTTGAACTTGGAAACAAACATACCTCATTAAATCCGCTTTTCAGATATTTGCTTTGGATAAATGGAAAAGATTTGTGGAAATTAAGGTTCACAAATAAAGGTTTTCTTTTCCTTGGTTCTCACGTAGAAGAGTTCGTACTTTTTGTGATTTCTTTGTCTTTTTTTCATTTCTCTTGCATCAATCAAATCCATCCCCAACAAATTTTATATTTCAAATCTTAGAACTAAGGCTCGAATCGCAAAAACGACTAAGATTTATATGGACACCACGTGAATCTACTGCCACTTAAAACCAAGTTCTACCGTGCATGTTTCAGAGTTGCGTAAGAAACATTTACTTTTGGTTTGTCAACTTGTTCATGATTTTATAGCTAGGTTGGAAGTCAGAAGATAAGGTTGGTCATGTCCATCAACAAACCTACATTTAGATTCGGTACCGTTCATGTATTCACTTGTGTTTTCATTCAATTTTATTCAAACTTTGTGTAAGTGGGAATTTTAATTTGCTTTCCTGAGAGAAATAACAAGACATGCATGTGGTATTGCATTAATAATCCTTGGAGCAAAATGTGGAGAAGCCAAGCAATCATTGGCACATGTTTGAGGGAAATTTTCCTTCTCTCTCTCCCTTGTAAACACAATTTCATCAGGAAACATCTCACGTGGCAAATCTAAGCTTGCAGACCCACGTGTTTTAAGTCTCTGTCGTATGGAAGTGTTGGGACGACAACGACCAAAACATGTCACTAAACGCATACAACTCAAGAGAAGTAGCTGCTTTATGTGTCTATATGCATGCCACGGGAAACGATTTAATTATTTACATATCTGAGAATGCACTTGATAAGTTTAAAATGAGTGCACGAATTGGCATATATGTAATTATACGGTTAGTTAATGTATAGATTGTGTTTAGAGACTGCCCTGATTGTATATACGGTTCACAAACTCCAACTGTTGGGGAATTAAATCAATCCCAAAATACGTAGCAGAATGAAAATTAACAAATTCAGTGGAAAAAGAAACTACAAATACAAATCACAAACGCCAAATCACGCAAAACACGTAAGAACACAAGATTTAACGTGAAAATCCAATACGGAAAAAATCACGAACGACACAACCTCAATCTACTATAAAGAAACGTATTACAAGAAAAGTTTACAAAACACACGACGAACCGACGATAATTTCCGGCTGAATTTGCTCCTACCAAATCCAAAAAAATGCTCTCTCTTTCTCTCAAGAATGCAAAGTAGAATAGTAATAGGAAGATATAACAAAAGAGTACGAAATTGTCTTTATATACTAGACCAAAACAATTATTATTTGCACCAGAATTGGGTGGAGAAAAGTGCCTTTCGTGGGTAAAATAAACCTGAACGGTTGACCCGTCAAGACGAACGATCGACCAGACTAAATCTGTAGCACAATCTTAAGCTGTATCGGTCGACCGTCGAGCTCCCTCAGTCGACCGCATATCTCTAGGCAATGTCCCGAAGTGTCGAGTGGTCGACCGGATGGAAATCACCGGTCGACCGAAAATCTCTAGACAGTTCTCCTAGACCTCCAACTGCGGAATCGATCAACCGGATGTGTCCTATCGGTCGACCAAATATCTCCAGGAACTTCTCTTGGACGATCAAAACGCAGACACGGTCGAACGATTGAGCCCTCCCGGTCGACCGAATATCTCCAGACACTTCTCTTGGACGAACAAAACACACACACGATCGACCGATTGAGCCCTCCTGGTCGATCGAAATTGTCCAGACATTTTTTCCTAGACGACAAGCTACACCACCAGTCGACCGATCTTTTGGCCCGATCGATCGATTACTTGTTTTCCCACAGAAATACTTAATACACATATTCAATATAAACAACAACACCAACTATAAATATGCACATCTGACCCAATTGATAATTAACAAAGAAATCTCTGCCACCTAGGATTTTCTTTAGTCCCTTTTCTCCCTTTTTAGGGTCACACTTTCCATCTTTCTCGACCCACACTCTCCATCTCTCTCGACCCTCCTTAGTGTGTTAATAAAAATTAGTACTCACGATATTTTTTTCCCCATATTTTTTTACTTGAATTGAACCGAAAGCCCAATTGCTCACACACACATATGGTTTTTTTTTTGTAAAACTTAAGATATTATTTCTAAAGAAAAAATCTTAATTAGCCAAAATTTGTTGTTGTTGTGATTGATGTACTCCACCACCATTCTACAAACAAATGCGAACGAGTTTGGTCACTTGGGCAACTTGGACCTGATGTACGCGGTTATTGGTCAAAAGATTGACACTTGGGTAACTTGTGCTTGATTACTATAGTGGTTGGGTGCCTGTTATAGGGGGTAATGTATTTTTTTGGGTAAATTAAAGGTATGATAGACGTCGGTCATATATAACCGACGTCTATACACTGTACATTGTATAGATCGACGTCAGTCGTATATAGCCGACGTCTATACACAAAGGCATAGGCGTCAGTGAAATATATGTCGGGCACTTGGACCGCAAAAATCCGTCGTATATACCTTGTATATCTGACGTATATGACATTTTTCCAGCAGTGACTGTATATTTGAGTGTGGTTTTAAAAAATTATATATATATCCAAGAGTATTGTTTTTTTCCTTGTTTTTATTTTCTTATGATTTACGTGTTGTTTTTATTTTTATTCTCATACCAAGAGTATTAGTATTTCGTAACAAGAGAAAACATCAATTATTATTAAATGAAAATCATGTAACTGAAGGGAATGTGTTCTAAAAGTTTTACTTTTAAATGTCAATTATTATGAATTGAATGAGAAATCATTTTGTTCCTTGTTTATGTTATTCGTCTTTTAGAATTGTTAAGGAAGAGACTCTTGGTCCTTAACCGTAGAGCTCTAAAAGATATTGGTTTACATAAAACAAAAGGTATTCGCAATCATGGTAATTAATATGAGACATTAATTACCGAGTTAAGATTGTCGTGTTGGTCATAGATCATTGTAGCTCTACAAGTGAGTGACAACACGGGTACACAAAAGAGGAAAATAGCACTTTTGTATACTGAATTGACCTAACAAGTAAAATATTATAGAAATGTATTTCTGTGTCATTAATATTTTACTGTGTCCTTGATCCTTTGATATGAGACTTATATCCGATCGCTTAAGGAGTTCTTAATTAGACTAGTGTCTTAAGCTATCGATGAGTGTAGTGTAAAGGCATTAGTTGGTTAAGTACAACTTTTGTTGGAGAAGATAGCTAGTCAAAAGATTATCATTGCCCCTCTTGATTGAGTAATGATATTAATGGGCCCCTTGATAAAGCAAAGTTATAATGTGCACAATGTGATTTGAGTTAAGTCACATATTTATAACTAGCTTAAAGAGATCAAGAAATGAATACTAATATACAAAGATGACACAATACTACTTTGTATGTATTCTTAATATCATGAGGCAATGGACGGACACAAGTGGTGCACTCCATCACTAATTGGATCGGGTTTTGGTTCGAGCTGAATTAAGACATCTAGCTAATTGGGAACTATAATGTGTAGCTAGATACCGCTTATAGTTTGTGATGTTAAGCTATTAATATCACTGCCAATTTAGCTTAGATCCTCCCATAGGTCACACCATAAAACTGGGAAACAAGAAGGTGATTTTATGTTCATATGATGTATCGAGTTTCGTATACATGTGGTGAATCGATAAAATCATTATGTCATGAAAATGACATATTTAGAATCATGAATTTATATATGAGATGTAAATATATCATGGGGTGTGATTGTTTGATATTACATATGATGATATATTGCATAGGATATATAAATTAACTATAACCCCAAAGATCGAATTTTGTTGGGAATTAATTCAAAATTCGATAAGGCAAATTAATTAATTAAATTTGCTAAAACCCCAAATACGAATTTTGTTGGGAATTAAACCAAAATTCGATAAAGGCAAATTAATTAAATTTCCTAAAACAAAAAAACGAATTTTGTTGGGAATTAATCCAAAATTCGATAAAGGCAAATTAATTAAGGAATTATTGATCATGGTTTTGACTTGGTCAATTATGATTAAATTTGGATGTGGATTAATAAATTTAATATTGAGAATTGGTCTTAAGAGAGAAAAACATGGAAGAATGGGTCAATGCATAGCCCATGATGTGGAAATTAAAGGAGCCTATAAATATGCCTAATTTTCTTCATTAAAAATAAATATATGCAAAATTCTCTCTCTCTCTAACCACCCCAATTAATCCATCCGAAATTCCTTAGTTAATTTGAGTTTTTGGAGAGTAAAATCTCAGGAAAGAAAAAAGGGGTTATTAGCTATATTCTAAATCCGTTTGGAGATTGATTGGCTAGCTCCTTTCTCTCCAACCTTGTTTAGAGTTTGGTGAACACTCGGAGGCAATCCACCGGGCGATTCGACCGGCAACACGACTCCGGATCTTCAAGAGGTTTTAGAGAACCTCTAGGTATGATTCTAATTGCAATTGTTTGTTTGTTCTAATGCATGTTAAATAATTAGGACAAACAAATGCATGTCTATATGAAAATCGAAGAAAATATGAATGTTTCGATCCTATATGCTTATAAAATTTCGAAAAATATATACATACTATAGGGCACGAAATCCAACAGTGGTATCAGAGCTTTTGATTCATATTATCTTTGATTTAGACTATAAAATCAATCTAGGCTACCATCTAGAATCAAAACAATTCGGTTTTGTGTCTTTTTCGAGTTTTTCGATGTTTTGTTGATAAAATTCTAATAAATTCGTTTTGATGGTTTTATATGTTTTAAAACATCACACATGATTGTTAGAATTGAAATTTAGACATTTGTCTAATTTATAGAATTTTCGTTTTATTTTAAATGATTATTTTATAAAGGAATCAACAAAGTCGAAAAAGACTAATGTTCATCTTTCCTTTTGGAAATTGGATGAACGGCGGTTCAAAATAATTAATTTTGAACTATGGATGCATGAAAATCATTTTAATGGATTTCAAATGATTTTTCTAGAATTGTTTGATTTTAGATGCTTGATAATCTAGATTAAATAGTTTAGATTGGACATGCGTGTATGCGTTGCTCGAGTTGTTTTTGCAGGAATTGTGAGTTTGTATGTTCCAAATCAGCAGCTATGAATGTTTATAATTGTTATAATACAGGGGCTTATGTATGTAAAAGCCAAATTCTCTATTTCCATCTTTTAGATAAATTGCATATGCATATGAGAGGTTTTTACATAGGACTTGCACTAGTCGGTTTTTATCGAATGTGAGGAGCATGTTTATTTTCTATAAAATCTACATCTCCGGTGCAAGAGGAAGTCGCCGCTGTAGCGCATCGATCGAGGATCGAGGATCAAGGATCGAGGATCAAGGATCGAAGGGAACATATAAACTCACACGATATGGATTGTGTGAATGTTTAATTTCTGTTTTTTTTAATTTCTGCTATGCATGTGATGAATGTGGTGAATGTTAGGATGTGTATGAATATTACTATGCATGATAACCTAAAATTCCAAATCACATGTAAATATATGAAATTGTCCAACAAAAATTAAGAATAATTTCCTTCTTATTTCATCCACTAGCAGCCATTGATCGATGGATACTCTGCTCGCCCTTAGCGGGAGATAGCTCCCTCCATCTTTGGGAATAGTGGGAGATATAATGGTTGTATGTTGTTGTGCCACAATTAAATGTATGAGGTGTGATTCACCCTAGTGGACCCCGAGTATGTTTAGTTGTGAATACAATGGATAAACGTATCTCGTATCAAATGAAAATAAGTTTTCTTAACATTACCTAGAGCCCTCGCTCGGTTTTGGGAAAAAGTTTTTCTTACGAGGATAGGTCGCATTCCCTCATAATTAAAACGACAAGAATCACAAAAGTTTGAAGATGCTAATATTGCTAAAATTCAAAAAGGTTGTGATTAGAAAATGTTTTCTTACCTTGATATTGTAATGTATTCGATAGCCCTTAGCTAGTCTATATTACAATTGATAGGATCTTGGATTGTTGTATTTATGGGCAAGATTTTATTTGCAATATTTACATATTCGATATATGTGTGCATTAAAACATAAAATTGGCATTAAAACCTATATGATTTATTTTGTAGAAAAATGTCGAACATCCAACCTATTATGCGATCTATGATCGAAAAGAACCCTTTGCAAAATGATGGCTCAAACTTCATGAAATGGCAACTCAATCTTAATATCGTGTTGAGGTTTGAAAAATTATCTCATATTTTGGATGGTGAAATCCCAAAATCGAATGAGAAGGCAACCGGTAATGAGAAAGAGGTGATAGCCAAGTGGGAAGACCAAGAGAACCAAGTTCACGGTCTAATGTTGGCATCCATGGGTGACTCGCTTCAAGCGAAATACTTGGATTCAAAACCCAAGAAGACCATGGAGGCTTTAACAAAGTTGTTCATGGATAGTGCCCGAAAGGAGCGCTATAAGACCACCATCGCACTCACAAGGTGCCATATGGCGGAGGGAACATCGGTATCTATGCATTTTCTCACGATGCAAGGATACCTTGAGAAATTGTCGAAGCTCTCTTCTCCAATGCCCGAGGACATTGCCGAAGATCTGATTCTTGGCTCTCTAGCCCCGTCCTTTAAGGACTTTGTGATGCACTATCATGTGCGTGAAAAAAGGGTGAATCTTGAGGAGCTTCACAATGCTCTCAAAACGGCGGAAGTTGACATGGGCAAGGGTCGGGACAATCACGTCCTAGCCGTCCATGAGAGGAGCAAAAAGATCAACAAAGGTAAAGGCAAATTTACCAAAGATACGTCAATCGAGAGCAAGGGAGTAGGAGGTGCTCAAATGAGTACCTCAAAGGGGAAATCTTTGAAATCTCCAACTCCCAACACGGAGTGCTTTCACTGCGGTGAAAAGGGACACATCCGACCTAATTGCCCCAAATACAAGGAAGACCTTGAAAATGGGATGATTGAACGTAGGCGCCCGAGAAACACCATAGGTATGTTTGTTATTGGGATAAATTTAATCACCTCTGTCCTTGATTTGGTAATGATTACCGGGTCTTATGCTCACATAATTTTGATGTGCAGCTGTTGAAGGATAGGAAGGAACTCGTGAAGAACGAGATGATATTGAAGATTGGAAATAGTACAAGCATCGCTGCGATTGTACAAAATTTTATGGAACTTCAATAGTCTAGTGATTTAAATTTATGCTTTGAAGAATGTTTGTTATGTACCTTCGATTAAGCAAGAACTATTCTGTATCATGTTTTGGATATGGATAACTTAATATATATTTTTAATTCTTGCTTGTCTATATCGAAGAATGGAATTTTCTATGCAAATGCATTCATATAGAATGATTTCTATTTGCTTGAAATAAATAATAAACAAACTCAAACAAACAATAACAAAAGAGAAACTAAGATAACTCACGTGAATGATACAATCTTGTAGCACTATCGGATTGGTCAAATAAATGACCAAGAGACCTTTCAAGAAGAAAGGAACGAAAACGAATAACTAATTGGATATGATACATTCTAATGTATGTGGTCTGATAAGTACAAGTGCAAGAGATGGTTTAAGGTACTTCATTTTGTTCACGGACAACTATAGTCATTATGGTTATATTTGTCTAATGGGAAGCAAAATTGAATTCTTTGACAAGTTCAAGGAATTCGAGGGTGAAGTAGTGAACCGACTCAACAAGAATATCGAGTCTCTATGAAAGGTTCGTAGGGGTGAGTGCTTGGGATACCTAATTTGACTTATTCCAAAAGTAGGAACATGATATTGCTCGACATGGTTCGATCAATAATAAGTCAATCTAAAATTGCCTCTTTACTTTTGGGATTATGGATTACAAATAATGACAAACTCACTAAATAAAGTTCCATCCAAATCCGTGGAGAAAATGTCTTGTGAGCTATGGAGTTGAAAGACACCTAAGCTCGACTTTCTCAAGATTTGGGGTTGTGAGGTATACATCAAGAAATTGATGTCGACCAAGCTTCAACCAAAAGCGGATAAGTGCTTCTATATATAGGTTGTCCTCGTGTGACAAGAGGATACTACTTTTGATATATCACCTCCAATCGAAAGATTGTAGAGAGAGATATGTTTTTCTGGAATTTCTGGAAAAGAGAGAAAAGTAGTGGGAGTAGAGTTGAGCTTGAGGAAACTCAAGATACTTTACAAGATCATGATGTGAATGTTGCATTCAAAATCATGAAGGCCCAGCCGAGATTCATTTGGTTAGTGGGAGTATGAGCGAGAGATCCTTACAAGAAATTGTGAGAGAATCTCAATCATCCTCACCTAGTGTGCGTTCGAGAGTCGAACATGAACCTATTCCTCAAGCAATTGTGGAAGAAGTTCGAGAGACACAAGAAGAACCAAAAGAACCAAAAGAACTAAGAAGGTCAATGAGGGAAAGGAAGAAACCCAATAAGTATGTGGGACTTCATGAGATCATGGTACTAGATACCAAAGATCCCTCAACCTTCCAAGAAGCAATGGTAAGAGAAGACTCCAAACAATGGCTTAAGGCCATGGAATCCGAAATAGAATCCATGTATGATAATTAAGTGTAGAACTTGATTTGCCTTCCTCAAGAGAAAATGCCATTAAGTATAAATGAGCTTTTAGGAGGAAGATAGACATGGATAGTAACTTGACAACCTACGAAGCAAGGCTTGTAGCAAAAGTTATACTCAAATTCAAGAAATTGACTTTGATGAAATCTTTGAGAAGTTGTCATATTAAAATCTATTCGGATTATACTCACTATTATTGCATTTCACAATTGTGGGATATGGAAGATGGATATCAAAATGGCGTTCCTTAAACAGGAACTTGGAGGAGGATATGTACATGGTACAACCTCAAGGTTTTGATGATCCAAATAATAGCGAGAAGAAATGCAAGTTTCGAGAATCCATTTATGGATTGAAACAAGCATCGAGGAGTTGGAACAAACGCTTTGACGGAGAGGTGAAGGAGATTCACTTCATTCAAAGTAAAGGAAAACCTTGTTGATACAAGGAGATTAGTGGGAGCCATGTAGTACTTCTGATCTTATATGTCGATGACATATTGCTCATGAGCAATCATATACCTTAGCATTAGCAAACGAGAAATTTCATTGAAATCGGCATTTTCAATGAAAAGAAAAGGATGAGGCTCAACCCATCTTGAGAATCAAGATACATTGAGATACATCCCGTAGACTCATTGGCTTCAGTCAACGTGCATATATTGACAATGTCTTGGAAATGTTCAAGGTGAACAATTTCGATATGGACAATGTGCCAATAAGTATGAGTATAGGTGTGCAACTCAAGAAGTCTCAATGTGCTCAATCACACAAAGACTTGGAGTACATGAAGGTATTCCTTATGCTTCGGCAAAAAGAAGGACCATGTACACGATGACTTGCACAAGACTCAATATCTCGTATGCTCTAAACGTGACAAGAGGTCACCAATCCAACGCAAGTCCTAATCATAGGATTGCGGTCAAGAATATTCTGAAGTACCTTAACCGGACTAAAGATAAGGTTCTTGTTTATGGAAGACAAAGGAGAAAATAGCCGAGGGCTGTTTTGATGTAATTCTTATAGGAATTCTTGACAATAGGAGTTTGGAATGATGATGCGTCATCATTATCAAAGGTGGAGGCATGAGCTAGTTAGGAGTAATATCACTACAACTAACTCAACCACCAACGAAATACAAAATAAATAAATAAGGTGGACACAACAGTGACACAACTGATCCATTCAACAAACCTTCATGCCAAGCTAAGAGACGAAATATATTTCGAGTCCATGGATCCGAGGATCCATGTGGATTGGCTTGATAGGTGATTTGAGAAGGTTACCCTAGTTATTAATGTTTTATGCATTGAGAATGTATGTGAAAGAAAACTTTGATAACAAGTGGGAGATTGAAGGGAATGTGTTCTAAAAGTTTTACTTTTAAATGTCAATTATTATGAATTGAATGAGAAATCATTTTGTTCCTTGTTTATGTTATTCGTCTTTTAGAATTGTTAAGGAAGAGACTCTTGGTCCTTAACCGTAGAGCTCTAAAAGATATTGGTTTACATAAAACAAAAGGTATTCGCAATCATGGTAATTAACATGAGACATTAATTACCGAGTTAAGATTGTCGTGTTGGTCATAAATCATTGTAGCTCTACAAGTGAGTGACAACACGGGTACACAAAAGAGGAAAATAGCACTTTTGTATACTGAATTGACCTAACAAGTAAAATATTATAGAAATGTATTTCTGTGTCATTAATATTTTACTGTGTCCTTGGTCCTTTGATATGAGACTTATATCCGATCGCTTAAGGAGTTCTTAATTAGACTAGTGTCTTAAGCTATCGATGAGTGTAGTGTAAAGGCATTAGTTGGTTAAGTACAACTTTTGTTGGAGAATATAGCTAGTCAAAAGATTATCATTGCCCCTCTTGATAAAGCAAAGTTATAATGTGCACAATGTGATTTGAGTTAAGTCACATATTTATAACTAGCTTAAAGAGATCAAGAAATGAATACTAATATACAAAGATGACACAATACTACTTTGTATGTATTCTTAATATCATGAGGCAATGGACGGACACAAGTGGTGCACTCCATCACTAATTGGATCGGGTTTTGGTTCGAGCTGAATTAAGACATCTAGCTAATTGGGAACTATAATGTGTAGCTAGATACCGCTTATAGTTTGTGATGTTAAGCTATTAATATCACTGCCAATTTAGCTTAGATCCTCCCATAGGTCACACCATAAAACTGGGAAACAAGAAGGTGATTTTATGTTCATATGATGTATCGAGTTTCGTATACATGTGGTGAATCGATAAAATCATTATGTCATGAAAATGACATATTTAGAATCATGAATTTATATATGAGATGTAAATATATCATGGGGTGTGATTGTTTGATATTACATATGATGATATATTGCATAGGATATATAAATTAACTATAACCCCAAAGATCGAATTTTGTTGGGAATTAATTCAAAATTCGATAAGGCAAATTAATTAATTAAATTTGCTAAAACCCCAAATACGAATTTTGTTGGGAATTAAACCAAAATTCGATAAAGGCAAATTAATTAAATTTCCTAAAACAAAAAAACGAATTTTGTTGGGAATTAATCCAAAATTCGATAAAGGCAAATTAATTAAGGAATTATTGATCATGGTTTTGACTTGGTCAATTATGATTAAATTTGGATGTGGATTAATAAATTTAATATTGAGAATTGGTCTTAAGAGAGAAAAACATGGAAGAATGGGTCAATGCATAGCCCATGATGTGGAAATTAAAGGAGCCTATAAATATGCCTAATTTTCTTCATTAAAAATAAATATATGCAAAATTCTCTCTCTCTCTAACCACCCCAATTAATCCATCCGAAATTCCTTAGTTAATTTGAGTTTTTGGAGAGTAAAATCTCAGGAAAGAAAAAAAGGGTTATTAGCTAGATTCTAAATCCGTTTGGAGATTGATTGGCTAGCTCCTTTCTCTCCAACCTTGTTTAGAGTTTGGTGAACACTCGGAGGCAATCCACCGGGCGATTCGACCGGCAACGCGACTCCGGATCTTCAAGAGGTTTTAGAGAACCTCTAGGTATGATTCTAATTGCAATTGTTTGTTTGTTCTAATGCATGTTAAATAATTAGGACAAACAAATGCATGTCTATATGAAAATCGAAGAAAATATGAATGTTTCGATCCTATATGTTTATAAAATTTCGAAAAATATATACATACTATAGGGCACGAAATCCAACAGTAACATGTTAAGTTTTAAGAAACCCTAAGTGGAAAAATATTAGGAGACTTTTGAATTTGGTTCATAAAGCTTCAAAAGTTTAAGCAAAAAATTATATGTTTGGTTGATTAAGTGATACAATCGTTCAAAGGGCGGTGGTTCGGTGAGTTCCCGGTCACCAAAAAAAAGTGATACAATCGTATTAGCTTTGCTTATCTCTACTATAACAACTGAATTGAACGTGCATTTTCAAGTACGAAGATTGTAGAAACAAAACTTCAAAACTGAATTGATGATGAACATTTTTGTTTAGACGATCGACGTCTATTTACACGGGGACATTACATTTTGAGATTGGATAACCCAACTTTTTTCGGTGGAAATACTAGATTGGTTTATAAATTCGTGATTGTTTTGATGGAAGTGGAATACGTACATAAATACAAAGCCATTCCACAAGCTACTTTACTTGTGGACTTTAATTTCGTTTTGCTTTGATTCAACTTGTGTATTACTATCTGAACATTAAAACACACAATTATATGAGCATGTACCATCTCGGTTTGGGCTACCACATATCCACAAACACCACAACTGAAGAGCAAAATTACAACCATACTTTTGGGCTATCCTCAAAAAGGTCAACATATTACATATTCAGGTTTGATCACTATGAATCACAGAGAGCAGTACATTCTCGATGATGGACCGAAGATGGTAAGAAAGATCACGGGAGTTACTATTCGTCATCAGAAAATTACTTAAATCGTCTTAAAAATTATTTTTTCCTCTTAACAAATCAATTAATACTTATTTCGTCCTGTGTCTTTAAACAAGGTTTTGACTCAATTTTACTCACATTCCTAGTTAGGAGTGAGTATCCGGTCCGGACCGGATTTTTATCTGGGGTCCGGACCGAAAATTGGACCGGATACTCGAGAAACGAAGACCGGACCGGACCGAATCGGTCCGGTCAAAAACTGATTTTTTTAATTAAAAAAACAAAAAACCAGACCGGACCGGACCGAACCCGAAAAATTGAAAACCTCCGGACTGAAACCCGGACCGGTTCGAACCGGTCCAAAAACCCAGACCGAACCGGTCCGTGCACACCCCTATTCCTAGTACCAACACCACGAAAATGTCTGGCGAAGCACCAGGATCCGGCGAGGTAACGGAGACAAAAAAAATTCCGACTCGGGCGTCTGGCTAAGACGCCTCCACCATGGTGGAGGCGTCTTAGCGAGGCGCCTCCACAAAGGTGGAGGCGTGTGGCGCAAACGCCTTTTTTTAATTTTCTGTTTTTTTTTCAGGTTCCGTTGCAACATTTTTGTGGTGATGAAGTAGATTACAGTGAGATTTTTGATAGTAAACAAATATTTACAACAATCGAGGAAGCGTCGAAATGGGCGAAACAAGTTGCAATAGGAGCCAGATTTTTTTTGGTTATATCATCATACAAACCAAAAGCAGATAACCAGATGGATTGTTACCTGAGATGTGATCGCAGACATGAAATGAGTTCTCGTGATACGAGTATTTCACTACGAAAGAACACAAAAAGAAAAGATTGTGGTTGTCGTTTTTGGTAAAACTGGTCGAGCGACGGGATCGTGATGGTTGGGTCGTTGATTCTAGTAGCACCTATGGGCAACACAACCACACACTTGCAGTTTATTCAGAGGGTCACCGACATGTTAACAGACTTAGTGCTGGGGCCAAACAAATTGTTCATGATATGACAGAGGCACAAGCAAGACCACGTAACATTTTGTTGGCAGTAAATGAGAAATTCCTGGAGGATAATCCCAATCAAAGACACATCTATATGTTCATGAGAAATAAGTATTATAACTACGATAGTCAAAGAAATAAGTAGAACATATGTTCGTAACAAATAAATAATAAGAGTACACAGATAAGCATAAGCAAATACAAACAAATGTAGTAATAGTGTAACATAAAATAAAACGATAGTTATAGCAAGTGAACTAGAGCTCAGCATCCGAATCATGGTCTGAAATGCTCAACTGGTTGTTCCAATCCCCGATGAGGCGATTCCAATCTTTACATGCAAGTCTCGTATCCTCAGTCGGCATCTTTTCTCTCTGTCGCAAGAACAACTGCGTACACCGTATCGCCATACTCATCCACTGTATGTAACATAAAAATTAGCGTACATTAACAATAAAAACAAAATATACATTACAATTACAAATAAAAATAAAAATAGATAAACTTACCGTATCGGCACATGTTCTATCCAGTGGTCTCTCTGGTCTCGGAATGATACTGTTGGTTTTTTTGCCTTAATCTATGTTTTGGTGATTTAATCAACCTAATCTTAATTATAATTATGTAGAGTAGCACACATATTGCATTGCATATATATTGCTTTGTGCTAACCTCTACAGGTGATCAAGACTCAAGGAAGAAAGGAAAATCAAGTCAAGACATGTAATCAAGCTCTTTTGAAGACATGTATTTTGTATTTTCTTTGAGTCTTAGGAACTTGTGTAAATTGAGCATACTTGAGCTAAAATCAACTTAAACACACACTAGGTTACTTATAGAAGTCACACACGAAATTTCACATAATTTGGACTTCAATAGATCACCAAAACTTAGACTGGAAAATACTAAACCTGAACCGAAACTGTCTGCCCACTTTCGGTCGACCGATACAGACCGTTCGGTCGACTGGAGGATCAATTATCATGTTTGTGTCTTCACTGCCCAGTTTTGGTCGACCGTGTATACACTTTTGGTCGACCGTGTGAACTTATTTTTCCGACCGTTAGTTTTGTCGTATATACCCAACAGTCGTATTTGTATTAAACAAAAAATACCCCATATACTTTTTCATGTATCGGTCGACCGAGGACCTTGTTCGGTCGACCGAATGCCCGTCTCTTGACAAACCCAAATCTCCTGGAGGAAATCGGTTGACCGTTAGACCTTGGCTCGGTCGACCGAATAGATCGTTGTTTGTGAACCCCATAGTGTCTGGTGCAAATCGGTCGACCGAACCCTATTCGGTGTTCGACCGATCACTTAAGTGTACCCGAGTCTTAGCGTTGGGCGGTCGACCTTTACCTAACCGGTCGACTGAACTGTGTTCAAAACTGCCTAACGGTCGACCGTTCATCCCGATCCGGTCGACCGAATTACCTCAGAATTGGGTCCTGCGAGTTTATGTTTTGTGTATTGATTGACATCATTTCATGCTTATATTTGTACCTTATATCCATTATCTTACACCTAAGCAATGCTACGTGACGAGTTTTATGTTTGATTTTCAGAAATAAAGAGGTTTGAAGAGAAGAGCCATGAAAGGACACAAAAGCAGGAAAAAAGACTTAATTGTGAGACCTGGGGACTAAGATGCAAGGGAGAAGGACCGTAACGTAAGACAGGAGGACCTAAGAGCAAAACAGGAAACTCCACACCATCATGGGGAGTATTTTGTCAATTCGATTCGGGTCGGAGCTCCACTAAACCAAGTAGATGCATCCAAGACCAAGAAACACTCCAAGCAAAGCCCACAACAAAAATCAACGCGATCTGAAGTTTATAGACCGCCAATTGGCGGTCCATATTACTCAGGATCCGCCCAAATTTCTCCTGGACTTGTATTAATGTTCGTTTAGGCTATTTTTGGTATTGGTTTAGTCCCACATCGGAGGATTGTCCCCGATTAGCTTTTTCCATGCTTATAAATAGAACTCTTCACCTTCCATTGTAATTATCCATTGCTTGGTGGCATTCTCTCTACTAAGGAGTGAGCCTTGAAGCAAAAACTCAAGGTGGAGAAGAATGCTACCTTCAATGTGAGTCATTGCTTAATAAAATAATTCTTCTAGTTTCTTTTAATCTTGTCTTTTAATTTGTGCATGTTTGTTTAGTCTTTTCTTTACTTTTATGTTTCTTTAATACTTCTTGCATTCTTAGTTAACTTTCATTTCAGTATTATGCTTTCTTTTGTTAATATAGTTAGTGTAATGAGTAGTGAGTAGTTCCATCCCCATTTGGGGGGTGGAGAAATATGTGATATAATCATGTAGTGTATTAAGTGTGTGTTATCTTTATCCATTGAGCTTTATATGATTTCCATAACCATCTAATGGATTTTCACTCTTATCTTTGATATGCTAATGCTCTTGAATGAAGCTTACCTTATGCTTTGATTAGTGGACCTATTTTATGGGGAATGATAAGGTTAGGATATGGATAAAGTTAATATTGGAAACACAATTTGTAGTGTATGTGCTCTTATTGCCTTTACCTTAGCTAATGTCTTGTATGTTTTAATGATGTAGTCTTATCTTAATTCATGTGGAGGCATAATAGGGTCTAGTCTTTATACTTGAGTTCATTTAGCTTCATTCCAATTATTGTCTTGTATGTTTTAATGATGTAGTCTTATCTTAATTCATGTGGAGGCAAAGTTGGATGTAGTTTTATGATTTCATGCACTACATGTTGTGAGGAGCTTAATTGAACACACACACACACACATCTTCATATTCACATTATTTCTCTACCCCCTATGAGGCTTAGTTTTATTGCTTATCTTCATTTCCTTTTTGCATCTTAGTGTAGTTTAGTGTAACCAACCTTTCTCTCCTTCTTTTTACCTCTCGCCTTCGAACAAACCAATCGTCGACACACCTCCCAGTGGACGACCCGTATTTGCCACCGCTTCAACGCGGCCGTGCACTTGCGGTTAATATAAAACGATCAATCAAGTTTTTGGCGCCGCTGCCGGGGAGGTGCTCTGTCCAGACGTTGGTTTGGACGATTCGAGGGGTTTTTAATTTTTTGTTTTTAGTTTTTGTATGTTTCAGTGAACCTGAGGATCAAGGGGAAGCGACTGGAGGAATGGGAGAGCAAAAGACCCCAAAGTGACCGCCAATCAGCGGTCTGGGACCGCCAATTGGCGGCCTGGTGAGCCTCAATTGCTCTCAAATTTGTTCCAGTTGTTATGTTGTTCATTTTAGTTATCTGGGAGCACAATTTTACATGCTGGGACTTCTAGTTTGCTCCCAGATTTAATTTCAATCTCCTTTAATCAACTTGGACCATAAAACTCAAAGCAAAAGACTAGACTTCTTGCCATCTAGGTCATGCATCATGTGTAGACCTTGCATGCATTTGTCTTTTCTTTGCTTTACATTTTGTTGTTGATTGCTGGCGTGAGGTACGTGCACCCAAATCTCTCATTCATGCATGTTTCGATCATGCATTAGTTAGTAAGGTGCATCGGGACAAGAGTGAGAGAACGTTTGATTGGAGCGATTGATTGCTAGACTTAGGATTAAAACGCTATTAAGGAGGGGATGTCCCATAAAAGATAAGGTGGGGGATTTCATCACCCTTTCCTTGGCCCCAAAAATCACTCTTAATCAAGCCTTAACTAAAAGCAAGTAGACATTGGCCCTAGGATTTTGGACGCACTAGGAGAGTAATCTAGTTGAGACCGCCATGGCCTGATCGGCGTTGCCTACCTTGTCGATAGTAGGAGGTACTAGATCTCCGGATCTGGTATCACTTGCTGGGCATTGTGGTCCTCGTTGTAGGGAGGTGAGGCGTGTCGAGGCTAGTGAACTCGAAGTTAGGCGTCGTCTAGCCTAAGGACCCATTGCCTTACATTGTTTGAGTCGTGCTTGCTAGTTAGGCTTCTACCTGATCCCTTCACCCACGCTAGCTTTATGGATTCTTCCCTTCTCCTCTGAGTCATCTTCTTCTCACCTACTTCTACGTTTTAGTCTCCTCCCCTTTACACTCTCTGGTAGCGTTTTAGGGTCGAGTCGAGTACTTTTTGCGAGCTTAGTCTCGTGGTGGTGAGAGTGGTCGATTCGAGAGTTGTTTGTTGAGATGGATGGTTACATGGGCGACCATCCATATGATTGTTGGGACCAGGACAATTCGTCCTGGTATTTCGGACCCATGCAACCTGGGGTGGCTCAGACTAACACCCCGTATGGTTGGGACAATCTTAATTGTGTGACTGAGCAATCTTCATATTGGGGTAGTATGAGAGAGGCACCGACTGCTAGACCACAATCTAGTTATGTCGGATCATATGCTGGTCAACAAACTGAGCCATTACAACAAACTTTGGCCTCTTTCATGCGTATGGCAGACGACATGAGTGCGCCGGTGGCTCCAGTAGCCGTACCGTGCGACTGTTGTGGGTTGAGTGGTCATGTTATCGGGGAATGTCCTTATGTTCCCCCTGAGCCTGAGTATGAGCATAACTTTTCCCAAAATGCTCAATGTGACCATTATGCATCCGCGTACAACCCGAGAGTGATGGATTTGTGGGGAGACAATTCTTATCCAAATTCTTATACCTCATTTTCACCCCCGTTTCCTCCTCCCGAATACCCAGAATTCTACCAACACCCAACTTCAAATCATTAGACTAATTCTCAGCCCATCAACACCCAACCCCAAAATTTCCCAAGCTCTGACTTGGACCTCATAGTTGACCGCATACCTGATTCCTTGAAACAAACTTTCCTTACGTTCATGGAAACCACTCAACAGTCCATACAAAATATGGCACTGCAAGTGAGTCAAATGTCGCAGCAATTACGTGAACGTGAGGAAAGTAACTTTTCTTGTCAACATGAGTATTCATCTTTTGATATCGAACTTCCACCACCACATCCACAAATTCAAAGTACAGTCTTTCAAAGTCAAACTCCTAGTCAGTCTGAGGGACTTGGGGTTTCAATTCACGATCACTTGGTGGACGATTCGATCCCAATTGAGAATAACATGGACCAGCTTCATTACGATTCGATCCCTATGGGGCTTAGTTTTATTGCTTATCTTCATTTCCTTTTTGCATCTTAGTGTAGTTTAGTGTAACCAACCTTTCTCTCCTTCTTTTTACCTCTCGCCTTCGAACACACCAATCGTCGACACACCTCCCAGTGGACGACCCGTATTTGCCACCGCTTCAACGCGACCGTGCACTTGCGGTTAATATAAAACGATCAATCATGTATCCTACACCAACACTCACCCAATCAACCCCAACAGATCTATTCTCTCTAATGCTTATATAAAGAGTTGTAAAACACATTTTAACACAACTCTCCCACTACTACTTGTCCAATACATTAGAGAGAAACTCCCAAGCTCAAATTTCCCCAATCCAACACCAAGCCTCACATTTCCACACTTAAGATCAATTCCAATCTTTCTAAAGTGTGCTCAAGTTTAGAAAGTGGTTGTCCCACTCAAGTTTGTTGTTGTCAAAGAAGAGTAAAGGTTTCGGTGAAAGCCCGAAGTATCCCTCTCGGATTGTGAGAGGTGTAGCCAAGCTCGGCGAGGGTTGTTCGCGAGTTTGAGGATTGTAAAGGCGTTCTCTCCCGGCCCGGAACGAGAAGTGGTTAGTGAAGTCGTGAGCGGTGCTCGGTGATTCGAGTGGAGCTTGCAAGAGAGGACTCGGGTGGGGTGCCGAACCTCTATAAAAATCTCTCATGTCCTTCGTGGATTGCATTATCTTCCCTTTACTTGCTTGTTTAGTTTAAATTCCGCTGTACATATCTTTGATAGTTAAACGAGTAGGTAATTAGGGTAAAAGTGATTAGTATTATAAACCCTCACGATCCTACAGATACCGCGTACGATAAGTGAATGTGAGCACCTACCGAACCACTGCAAATAATCTGCATGACAAGTGGAGGGGTCGCAGATACGACTCAGATCGTCCAGGTGAAGTCGTCCTACTCTCGGAAATGTTCTCCAAACTGATTCCTCAAACGAAATGCTATGCCTGACGTCATACGTCGTCGCAATCGCAGACCGTACTGCATGCTCGGGCGTCGGGATGTCAACCGGGATCACTTGAACGTAACCTAACTGACGTAACACGCGATCAGGTAAATAAGGCTTTGTGATATCCCTATAATGAATAACGCTCATAACTGTAGTTCTCGGCACAGCTACAACAGGCTCAGGACCATACAACAACCACTTCACCTAAACGTTCATACGTTAATAATAATAAAGTTGAAATTTAAATAAAAGTGAATGATATATACATTATATACCTGCGATGCAGTCATCTGATCTATCCGTCTACGAATAGAAAGAAGTCGACCCTCGCTCTTATCCTCGTCCCGAACAGCCCACATACGCGAACGAGAATGACCACACTCAATAATCTTCCGCTCCCAATGCGGGCGGAAAGCAGGAAAATACTCATATATCTAAGCCTGCAGCAGTATAAGACAACCCGTAATCCCAGAACAATCATCACTACTCGATATACTCAGCTGGCGATACAGATATGCCAACGTCGCCGACCCCCATGAGTACTGACCAATGGTATCTGGCTCCCTCGCCTCCAATAGGTCGCGTGGTCTAACTCTGGAACCGCTATTGTCTACAAACAAGACGCAACCTAGCAGTAAGAAGAGGTATGCAGTCATCTGCGTATCCTCAGTCCGTGGTGGTCGCCCCCGTCTGCAACACTCGTCCACAACATCGATACTAACACCACCGCCACTCCATAATGAGTTATCCCGCCCAAGACCCTCAAGACTGACACCCAGCAACTCTGATGCAAATAACTTCAGCTAAGACGTCGGCGCCTGCGCACTGACCATAGGACCCTCAACAGGAATGTGCAGAATCTGAAACAAGTCATGCAACATGATCGTCATCTCTCCGAACGGCAAGTGGAAAGTATTGGTGTCAGGCTGTCACCGCTCTACAAAAGCCGAAATCAACGACATGTCAATGCAGGAAACATGTTGTACGACAAGTGACCCAATTCATTGTCACTAACGGTCGTCGTCATATCACCAGTCATCATTGAATGCCAAGCCTGCAATGTCGTACAGGCTCTGTGCCGATTATGGCACTTCAAAACATTCTGATCCTCACCATCCCAGATGCGTCTGGCGATGTGGCCTCCGAAACTCGAAATGACGTTGCCATCTAGAGGACCACCGGACATCATATCTGTCACGATCCAGGACTCGTCCTCACCCCTCTTCTTCTTCTGAGCTCGAGCGTCTGCAATGCACGAACTCGAATCACCGGTCACAAATCCACCACCTCGACCCTTCCTAATGACCCACTTGTAGGATTTTGTGTCCCCATGTATGTATATATTTTAATTTTTTTAATACAACATACAAGATCGATTTCATATTTTCAACAATTTTATGTACATTACTTTGTGTTTATTCTAATATCATGCAATCCTACATATATTAAAATAAATCACAAAGAGAGAATCATACCTAAAGGTTCTCTAAAACCTTTTGAAGATCCGGAGTCACGTTGCCCGTAGAATCGTCTACCGATTTGCCTCCGATTGTTCACCAAACTCTAAACAAGATTAGAGAGAAAGGAGCTAGCCAATCAATCTCTAATAAGGTTAGAATCTAGCTAATAACCCCTCTTTGAGCTCCTGAGATTTCTATCTCCTAAACTCAAAATTAATAAGAGATTTCCGTGGTGATTAGATGAGAGATTAATGAGACAAAGAATTTTTGGATTAACATAAACAAGTAGGAGGAGGGGTACTTTTATAGTCTCCCAAAACATCCTTATCAAGAACTATTCCTTAGTCATGATTTCTTGCTTATTCTCTCCTAAAATTAATCTCTAATTGCCACATAAGCATCCTCTAAAACGTTTTAATTAAATCTGGAAATAATCCACTCATGATCTAATTAATCTCTTAATAATTCAGGCAGAAATCGCATTGTTCGGCCGACCGAGAAATTTTCTCGGTTAACCGAACCATTCGATTTTAACACGTGTTCGGTGCACCGTGAGCTAGACGGTCGACCGAATCCGCATGAGAAAAATTCTCTGAAAAAAATCGGACGAACAACGTCTTCTCTTCGGTCGACCGTTGACTCACCAAAATTTCTCCTGGAGCATAGTCATCGAATGACCGTGTCACCTTTGGTCTACCAAAAATACTCTTTCTCGGTTGACCGTTCACGCTCAGTTAACCGAACCCGATTGTCCAGGCACTCCAGACAATTTCTGTCAACCAATTGTGATTACTCGTTCCCCGTTCGGTTAACCGATCCGAAGATACCCCGGTCAACCGAACCCTGAACGGTTCATCGTGTTTTTTGACCCCGATTTTGCCTTTGTCAAATTTTGGATTTATTTCCAACAAAATTTGATCTTTTGGGGTTTTTAGCAAATTCATATCTTATGTAATATATTATCTTATGTAATATTATTACATCTCATAACATATACACCTCATATGAATTTATAATGATTCTAATTATGTCAATTCTCATGACATATTGATTTTATTCGTTCATCACATGTGTCCCATTTCATATGAAACTCGACACATCATATGAACTTAAAATCAAGCTTCTTGTTTCCCAATTTTGTGGTGTGACCTATAGGAGGATCTAAGCCAAATTGGTAGTTATATCAAACACTTAATATCTCGGACTATAAGCGGTATCTAGCTACACATTATAGTCACCCAATTAGCATAGATGTATTTGTTTAACCCGGACCAAAACACGATCTATTTAGTGATGTAAGTGCACCACTTATGTCCGTCCCTTGCCTCATGATATTAAGAATATATACAAAGTAGAAATGTGTCATCTTTGTATTATATTCATTTCTTGATCTCCTTAAGCTAATTATAACTATGTAACTTAACTCAAGCTACATTGTGCACATTATAATTTTACTTTATCAAGGGGCTCACTAATATCATCACTCAATTAAGATGGGCAATGATAATCGTTTGACTAGCTATCTTTTCCAGCACAAGTCATGTTCAACCAACTATTGCCGTTATCACTACACTCATTGGTAGCTTTTGATTATAATCAAATTAAACACTTCTTGAGTGAAAAGATATAAGTCTCATATCTTAGGGTCCAAGACACAGTAAAACATTAATGACACGAAACACAATTCGATAATGTTTTACTTGTTAGGTCTATTCACTATATAAAAGTAATTTTTTCCTCTTTTATATACTCGTGTCATCAATTATTTGTAGAGCTACAACAATCGATAACCAACACGACAATCTTATCTCGGTAATTAATGTTCCATGTTAATTACCATGATTGTGAATAACTTTTGATTTATGTAAACCATTATCTTTTAGAGCTCTACGGTTAAGGACCAAGCGCATCTTCCTTAACACTTCCAAGAGACGAATACCACAATCAAGGAACAAAATGTTTGCACATTCAATTTATAATAATTGACATATAAAAGTAAAACTTTTAGAACACATTCCTTTCACCACTCAGCCGAAGGACTACAATGTCGCCCCCGTCCTCGACCGTACTGCTGTATCGCCTCCTCCCATGGCTCCAAGCCATACCGACCCCATCGTCACTCTCGTTGTGACTCCTCAACTCATTTGAATCATCATTGTCGAAAGAATCCCCAGGTGTCTGACGATGACGTAAAAGATGTCTCTCTCTCCTAACTAAAGCAGAAATACCCCGTCTACGTGGATGACGAGGACCTGACTCATCTACTATACTATGTACCGCGCGTAAGGGAATTGATTTCTCTTTTCCTCCACGGTAACCCGATGACTATTAATTCAATTTTAAAAATAAACATTTTGTTAATGAATTTACTAAAATAATTAAACTAATTATTAACTTAATAATCAATTTGTACTAAAATCGTACACAACTAATTATTAACTTAATAATCAATTTATTTAGCAATTATCACAAATTATAATCAATAATTCCTTACTAAAATAATTAAACTAATTATTAACTTAATAGTCAATTTATTTAGTAATTATCACAATTTATAATCAATAAGGATTTACTAAACTAATTTAATTCATTATTAACATAATATTCAATTTCTTTTGAAATTATCACAATTTATAATCATTTTAAATAATATAAAATTTTAAAAAAATGTGGCGTCTACCGGAGACGCCCTATCGTTGGGGGAGGCGACTCCTGTAGACGCCTCCTCTTTCGTTTGGGCGTCCGCAGGAGACGTTTGACCCAAATTTTTTTAAAAATAAATTTAAATAAAGAAGACAATTTACCAGATTTGAATAATCTTGGGCGTCTGCTGGTTCTTTTCCTGGCCTCTGAGACATTCTTTCTGGTGAATATAAGAGTAATATGAAGAGAGAGTGGTGTTAGGAGAGTGAAATGAAGAATTTTATAAGTAGAAATGGTAGAATGGCAAAATGGTAATTTGTACGGGCGATTTAAGTAATTTTACGGCGATGAATAGCAGTTCAGAAGATTATAATCTATATATTAAGGGTGTGTCACAATGTCTGGGTTGGTATTTTGCATTGTGTATCCAAACATCATATTAATTGGTGTCTAGATTGCTAGAAGAGTTTGGTGTGGTGTTGGAATTTTGCACGGAGTGTGACAAGCAAATCTAGATGATTTTTTCGCGTCTCAATAGGGTTGTGCATTGACCGGTTTTACCCGGTCGACCGGACCGGTCGGTCCGGGTTTGGTCCGGAAATTTTTGAAAAAATCCGGTCCGGTCCTGGTTTCGGTCCGGCAAATTTTACATTTTCCGGTCCGACCGGTCCATTTTTTTTTTAATTTAAGGTAAAAAATCGGGTTTTTTGACCGGACCGGTCCGGTCTTCGGTCCACCTATCCGAATTTTTTCCGGTCCGGTCCGGTTTTCGGTCCGGACCTAAATTTTTTTTCCGGTCCGGTCCGGACCGGACCGATGCTCAGCCCTAGGTCTCAATGTTTTTTCTTTGGAATCCAAATGTGTGTCTAGACTGTATTATTATTTATTGTGTGGAGGGAAACACTTTGTGTGGATGTGCAAAACTCAAACGTTGACAACCCATAATGGACACTAGGGGGTTGTGCAGTCGGATTCCGAGGGAATCCTACGAAAATGGAATTTGGATTCCAGTCGACTCTGGAAAGGGGTTGTTTGTGCACAGAGGAATGGATTCCGTCGGATTCCGTGGTATGTATAAAATTTTCTTCGAGTTTTCTGTTACGTTGAGGTCGGAAAGCCACGGAAACCGAATTTTTTCGGTCGACCGTCAACCATTCGGTCTACCGAAATGATTGTAACGGACGTCCAAACATATTTTGGTCCACCGAATTTGTAACTGGAATGACACGTTCAGACGACCGAACTTAGTTCGGTCTTCCATTTACGTTCACTCTGAGACTAGTTTGGTCATCTGTTTTACTTATCCAAACTGAGTGAGACCCCCGATTGACCTGTCAGAGTGGGCATAAGAACTATGAGCAAACAACAGAATTTTCCCTTCCCCAAATCACTTTCCGACACATGCACAAACAACAAAATTCAGTCGAAGGGAAACTATTTTCCACTGGATTATGTTTTTGTTGAACGTTTTATATTTCTACCGCAAGTGCACGACCGCGATGAAGCGGTGGCAAGTACGGGTCGTCCTCAGGGAGGTGAACAACCTCTTGCTTGTACGAAATCAAGTGGCAAAAATAGGGGAAGAAAGGTGTTTATGCTAACCTATGCTACACTACGCTAAGAAGTATGAAATGTGAAAGAAGCAACCAAATGATGAAATAAGAACTAAGCTAAGAACAAAACAAGAATGCTGGAATTTCAGGAAGGGAAAACCCCTAAGGGGTGGAGTGAGTGCACACATGCAAAGAGGTGGGTGTAGAATACATTCTTTAAGCACATGAAGGTGGTGTTTATCAAGCATAGGAAGTGTCTTAATGTTATGGCAAAACCTATCAATCTATTCACCAACTTGGTTGATTAACATTTACATATGCAAGTTGTTTATTTCAGAACCTAAACAAGCATGAGAGGTGTCTAATCATTTTGGCAAAACTCATCAAGTTATAAATTCTATCCTAAACAAGCAAGCATACATTCATGTTTTATCAACACATCAAAAATAAAGCATTCATCTCATTCTCTAATGCATGTATGTACATCTACTCCACCACCAAAGGGGATGAAACTACTCACTAAACATTACACTAATTATTAAACTAAGGAAAGAAAGCATATTAAAACTAAGCTAGAATTAAAAGACGATTAAACTAAAACATGCACAACAATAAAAGAAGCATAAAACAAACAATGAAAGAAACATAAAACTTTATTGATAAAATGACTCACATTAAAAGTAGCATCCTCCTACTTTAGTGTGTGCTTCAAGGCCTCACTTCTAGTAGGAAGAATAGTCACTTAAAATATGGAGTGATTACAATAGGAGGTGAAGAGTTCTATTTATAGGCATGGAAAAAGCTAATCCGGGACAATCCCCCGATGTGGGACTAAACAGATACCAAAAATAGCCTAAACATCCTCTAATACATGTGTTGGAGAAATTTGAGCGGATTTGGGCCAAAATGGACCGCCAATTGGCGGTCTTGGACAGCTAATTAGCGGTCTACAGTGTCCGGATCGCTCTGGAATTTCTTGTGGGCTTTTCTGGAAGGCTTTGTTGGTATTTGATGCATCTATTTTACATGTTGGAGCTCCGACCCGAATAGAATTGCCAAAATACTCCCCATGATGGTGAGGAGTATTTTGTTTTGCTCTTAGGTCATTCGGTCTTACATTCAGGTCCTTCTTATATCCATTAGGTGAAAGCCCACAAGATGCAAAGAAGAAGGACCTGAATGCAAGACCGAAGGACCTAAGAGCAAAACAAAATACTCCTCACCATCATGGGGAGTATTTTGGCAATTCTATTCGGGTCGGAGCTCCAACATGTAAAATAGATGCATCAAATACCAACAAAGCCTTCCAGAAAAGCCCACAAGAAATTCCAGAGCGATCCGGACACTGTAGACCGCTAATTAGCTGTCCAAGACCGCTAATTGGCGGTCACTTTTGGCCCAAATGCGCTCAAATTTCTCCAGCACATGTATTAGAGGATGTTTAGGCTATTTGTGGTATCTGTTTAGTCCCACATCGGGGGATTGTCCCGGATTAGCTTTTTCCATGCCTATAAATAGAACTCTTCACCTCCTATTGTAATCACTCCATATTTTAAGTGGTTATTCTTCCTACTAGAAGTGAGGCATTGAAGCACACACTAAAGTAGGAGGATGTTACTTTTAATGTGAGTCATTTTATCAATAAAGTTTTGTGTTTATTTCATTGTTTGTTTTATGCTTCTTTTATTGTTTGTGCATATTTTAGTTTAATCGTCTTTTAATTCTAGCTTAGTTTTAATATTCTTTTTTCCATAGTTTAATAATTAGTGTAATGTTTAGTGAGTAGTTCCATCCCCTTTGGGGGGTGGAGTAGATGTACATACATGCATTAGAGAATGGGATGAATGCTTTTTTTTTGATGTGTTGATAAAACATGAATGTATGCTTGCTTGTTTAGGATAGAATTTATAACTTGATGAGTTTTGCCAAAATGATTAGACACCTCTCATGCTTGTTTAGGTTCTGAAATAAACAACTTGCATATGTAAATGTTAATCAACCAAGTTGGTGAATAGATTGATAGGTTTTGCCATAACATTAAGACACTTCCTATGCTTGATAAACACCACCTTCATGTGCTTAAAGAATGTATTCTACACCCACCTCTTTGCTTGTGTGCACTCACTCCACCCCTTAGGGGTTTTCCATTCCTGAAATTCCAGCATTCTTGTTTTGTTCTTAGCTTAGTTCTTATTTCATCGTTTGTTTGCTTCTTTCACCTTTCATACTTCTTAGCGTAGTGTAGCGTAGGTTAGCATAAACATCTTTCGCCCCCTATTTTTGCCACTTGATTTCGTACAAGTGAGAGACTACTCACCTCCCTGAGGACGACCCGTACTTGCCACCGTTTCATCGCGGCCGTGCACTTGCGGTTTAAATTAAAACGTTCAACAGCTTTCTTCTCCAACGGGGTTGAGGGTTCAATTCAATTTTTTTTGGATTTTTTTCTTCTTCTAATTTTGGTAAGTTCTGACGGGATTAGGGTATGTATAATATTGTTTGTTGGATTTATGTCTAATTTTGTTTGATTTATGTCTGATTTTGTTGGTATATATTTGATTTAGTTGGATTTATGTCTGATTTAATCATTAAATTCGAAACTTAAATGGTTGCGTATGTTTGTTTGTTTGGGTATGTGATGTGGTTTTTTTACATTTGATTTTGCTGGATTTGTTGTTGGGAGAGATTATGGAAAATGGAATTATTATAGAAGCTAACGAAGAGATCATGTTTGCAGTTTTTTGAACTTGAATTATTGTTGTAGTTGGGTTTCATTTTGGTATGTCTCATGATTCAAATATTTCCATCCCATGTGTTGATTGGAAAGTGGATTCAACTGTATTCAATTAATATGTTTTCCTTAAAGTGATTGTATGGTATGTTATGTTATGTGGGTCTAATAAAAAGGAACTTAAGATGAAACTGAAAGGAATGTGTTCTAAAAGTTTTACTTTTATATGTCAATTATTATGAATTGAATGTACAAACATTTTGTTCCTTGATTATAGTATTCGTCTTTTGGAAGTGTTAGGGAAAAGGCGTTTGGTCCTTAACCGTAGATCTCTAAAAGATAATGGTTTACATAAATCAAAAGTTATTCACAATCATGGTAATTAACATGAAACATTAATTACCGAGATAAGATTGTCGTGTTGGTCATCGATTGTTGTAACTCTACAAATAATTGACGACACGAGTATATAAAAGAGGAAAAGATTACTTTTATATATTGAATAGACCTAACAAGTAAAACATTATGGAATTGTGTTTTGTGTCATTAATGTTTTTACTGTGTCTTGGATCCTAAGATACGAGACTTATATTTTTTCACTCAAGAAGTGTTTAATTTGATTATTGTCAAAAGCTACCAATGAGTGTAGTGATAACGGCAATAGTTGGTTGAACATGACTTGTGCTGGAAAAGATAGCTAGTCAAACGATTATCATTGCCCCTCTTAATTGAGTGATGATATTAGTGAGCCCCTTGATAAAGCAAAATTATAATGTGCACAATGTAACTTGAGTTAAGTTACATAGTTATAATTAGCTTAAAGAGATCAAGAAATGAATATAATACAAAGATGACACATTTCTACTTTGTATATATTCTTAATATCATGAGGCAAGGGACAGACATAAGTGGTGCACTTACATCACTAAATGGATCATGTTTTGGTTCGAGTTGAACAAAGACATCTATGCTAATTGGGTGACTATAATGTGTAGCTAGATACCGCTTATAGTCTGAGATATTAAGTGTTTCATATCACTGCCAATTTGGCTTAGATCCTCCTATAGGTCACACCACAAAACTGAGAAACAAGAGGTTGATTTTAAGTTCATATGATGTGTCGGGTTTCATGTGAAAATAAGACACATATGGTGAATTAATTAAAATCAATATGTTATGAAAATTAGCATAATTAGAATCATAATAAATTCATATGAGGTGTATATTGTAGGATCTAATTGCCCTAAATATTAGTCTTTAGGGGGGGTTATAGACTAATTACTCACTACTAACTATTTGTGCAATAACAAGATAACCAATGAAAATAGTGAGATGAAAATGCAAACCAAACACCGGATGTATAGAGGTTTGGATCCAAGCACCGGATCCTAGTCCTCTCTTGAGAATTGCTCTTCCTTGAGCAACTTCGTGATCTTCACTAATTTGATCTTCTTTCCGGGCAAAGATCGAGCCTTTACAATTCAAGCTTGCGAACACCCTCGCCAAGCTTGGACCTCCTTCTCACAACCCGAGAAGAGCTTCACTCCGGAAGCTTGTACAACTCCTTTGTAGTAGACTTTGTGTAACCTACTCTTGAGCACTTGAATTTGATGATGAATGCAATTAAATGATTGATCAAGAGAGTGGTTGAGAGCAATAAAGAGAGTAAGAGCACTTGGAAGGTTTTAGCACAATAAGAGCTTAGAGATTGGATTGGTGCCTTGTAAAGATGATCTAAGCTCTATATATAAGCCTCTTAAGTTTTCTAGCCGTTTGAGAAAGATTTGATTGGGTTTTGTGTAAGATACACAAACCAGAAATTCAGGAAGCAATTCTGTCAATGTTCGGTCGACCGGTTACGTGAATTGTAGTCAAACGGTCAGACAAACTAGGAACGGTCAAACTTACTGGGATGGAACTTAAGTGCACCGGTCGAACGAAACTAGGACACGGTCGACCGATGTGTAAAGTTCGGTAGAGACAAAGTGTGTTCGGTCGAACCAAGGTGGTATCGACCGATAACAGGAAGTATGATACGAAAGATCAATGGTCAAACGGTCGACCGGTAAATACGAATTGTTCGACCGGTAAGCTATGTATTTGAGGGTAGGTGAAAGTATGTGTATACGACCGTTGTATAATACGACAAGTATAACGGTCACAAAAGAAGACAAAAATAGAAATCAAACGGTCGAACAGAAAAGTACTTTCGGTCGACCGGTTTGCACTAAGGCACGTGTCTTCCAGCACGTATGAACAGTTGATCGGTCGACCAAAATACCTTAAGTTACTCTAATGAAACGGTCAAACCAGAACATAGTTCGGTCGACCGAAAAAGGTTCAGAAAACAGTTTTTAGATGAAACGGTCGAACCAGATGGTCGACCGGTTGAGTGCAGAAATCCTGGATATGGTTTGATTGATTTCTAAAGAAGTTTTGTATGGAATTTGAAGGTTTAGTTCTACTTCTATGGAATCCTAAAGAGTCATGATATGCAATGCATCAAAATTTAAGTGCTCAAGTTACATTTAAATCCTAATGACAATAATGTAAACCTTTCTACTCTTCAACTTCATTTCTCGTTAAACTTGTTACCTAAAATGTTAGTACAAAACGATATGTGCATTGTGCAAGAGTGATATGAACGAATTACATGTGTTTAAGTTATATGTTGATTAATCATCAAAACGGACAAGCAATCATTAGCCAAAAAACCAACATATATATTATGGGGTGTAATAATTAAATATTACATAAGATAATATTACATAAGATATGAATTTGCTAAAAACCCCAAAAGATCAAATTTTGTTGGAAATAAGTCCAAAATTTGACAAAGGTAAAATCGGGGTCAAACATGGTGAACCGTTCATGGTTCGGTCGACCGGGGTATCTTCGGATCGGTTAACCGAATAGGGAAAGGGTAAGCGCAATTGGTTGACCGAAATTGTCTAGAGTGCCTAGACAATCGGGTTCGGTTAACCGAGTGTGCACGGTCAACCGAGAAGTAGTATTTTCGGTAGACCGAAGGTGACCCGGTCATCCGATGACTATGTCGCAGGAGCGATTTTGGTAGGTCAACGGTAGACCAAGTAAAAGACGTGGTTCGTCTGAATTCTTCCAGGGAATTTTTCTCATAAAGAATCGGTCGACCGTCTAGCTCATGGTGCACCGAACACGTGTTATAACTGAATGGTTCGGTTGACCGAATAATACTCGGTCTACCGAACTAGAACGATTCTGCCTGAATTATTAAGAGATTAATTAAATCATGGGTGGAATAATTCCAGATTTAATTAAAACGTTTTTGTGGGTGATTATGTGGAATTTAGAGATTAATTTTAGCAGAGAAAAACAAGGGATCATGGCTAAATAATAGCTCTTGATAATGATGTTTTGGGAGTCTATAAAAGGGCACATATTCCTACTTCTTTTAATACTAATGCAAAATTATTTCTCTCATTAATCTCTCCCTAATCACCACGAAAATCTCTTAGTAAATTTAAGTTTTGGAGATAAGATTCTCAGGAGCTTAAAGAGGGGTCATTAGCTTGATTCTAAACCTTGTTAGAGATTGATTAGCTAGCTCCATTCTCTCTAACTTTGTTTAGAGTTTGGTGAACACTCGGAGGTAATTCCGTGGACGATTCAGCGGGCGACGCGACTTCGAATCATCAAAAAGGTTTAGAGAACCTTTAGGTATGATACTATCTTTGTGGATTATTTTAATAAATGTAGGTTGCATGTTATTAGAATAAAACACAAATATATGTACATAAAATTGCTGAAAATATGAAAATCGATCTTGTATGCTATATTAAAATTTTAAAATATATACATATATAGGGACACGAAATCCTACAGTGGTATCAAAGCTTTTAGTTCATATTTTTGACAATTAGACTATATAATTAATTTTAGTTTACCATCTACAATCAAAACAATTCAAGTTCTATGTTTTTTTTGAGTTTTCGATAGTTTTGTTGATTTAATTCAAATTAATTCTTTTGATAGTTTTAAATGTTTTAAAGCACGTCATGTGAATGTTAGAATTAAGATTTAGACTTATGTCTGATTTAAAGAATTTTCGTTTTAATTAAATGATTATTTTATAAGGAATCAACAAAACGAAAAATGTATATGTTTATCTTTCTTTAAATGTTTAATTTTAGAAATTGGATAAACAGCGGTTCAAATATTTTATGAATTGAACTATGGATGCGTAAAATCATT
The DNA here is from genome assembly GCA_963682175.1 of Triglochin maritima. Lineage (NCBI taxonomy): Eukaryota > Viridiplantae > Streptophyta > Magnoliopsida > Alismatales > Juncaginaceae > Triglochin > Triglochin maritima. The sequence goes on along the minus strand of OY821772.1, from coordinate 60,665,129 downwards.
TTTAATGGATTTCAAATGATTTTAGAATTGTTTGATTTAGAGATGCATGATAAACTAAATCGAGTAATATATAGTATATGTACATGCGTTGCTCGAGTTCTCTAATGCAGGGATATGTGAGTTTATATGTTCCATCGAAGTCATGTGTGAATGGATGAATGTGTATGTTATTTTATTCAATCACAGGGGCTTATGTATGTAAAAGTCAAATTTTATTTCTATGTATATGCATGCATATGAGAGGATTTTTACATAGGACTTGCACTAAACAATTTTCAAAATTGAGATATGCATGTTTATATTTTTGCAATATCAACATCCATGGTGCAAGAGGAAGACGTTGAAGAAGTGCAAGGATCAATGATCAAGGATCAATGACGCGGGAACATATAAACTCACACAATGTTTGTGTGAATGAATTTATTTATGTTTGTGTGCTTGATATATATGTGATTGTATGGATGAATGTTAGGATGTGCATAGATAATAAATGTGCATGATCACCTAAATTCTAAAATCACATATAAATGTTTAAATTGTCCAACAAAAATTAAGAGTATCTTTCTTTCTTATTTCATCCACTAGCAGCCATCGATCGAGGGATATTCTGCTCGCCCTTAGCGGGAGATGGCTTCATCCATCTTCGGGAATAATGGGAGATATAAGGTTGTCTATTGTTGTGCCACGAATAGATGTACGAGGTGCGATTCGCTCTTAGCGGACACCGAGTATATTTGTTTGTGCATACAATGGATAAACGTATCTCGTATCAAATGAAATAAGTTTTCTTAACAAGACCCAGAGCCCTAGCTCAGTTTTGGGAAAGAGAGTTTTTCTTACGAGGATTGGTCATATTCACTCTTAATTAAAATGACAAGAGTCATAAGAGTTTGAAAATGCAAATGTTGCGATATTTCGAAATGGTTATGATTAGAAAAATATTTTCTTACCTTGATTTTATAATATATCTGATAGCCCTTAGCTAGTTTATGTTATAATTGATAGGATCTTGGATTGCTGCATTTGATGGACAAATTTTTATTTGCGGTATTATTTTTAAAAACATAAAATTGACATTAAATCTCATATAATTTATTTTGTAGAAATGTCGAATATTCAACCTATTGTGCGATCTATGATTGAAAAACATCATTTGGCAAATGATGACTCAAACTTCATAAGCTGGCAACTCAAGCTCAATATCGTGTTGAAGTTTGAGAAACTATCTCATATTTTGGATGATGAAATCCCAAAATTAAATGAGAAGGCAACCGATAGTGAGAGAGAGGGAAAAGCCAAGTGGGAAGACCAAGAGAACCAAGTTCACGGTCTAATGTTGGCCTCCATGGGTGACTCGCTTCAAGCGAAATACTTGAATTCAAAACCCAAGAAGACCATGGAAGCTTTAACAAAGATGTTCATGGATAGTGCTAGAAAAGAGCGCTATAAGACCACCATCGCACTCAGAAGGTGCCAAATGGCGGAGGGAACATCGGTATCCATGCATTTTCTCACGATGCAAGGATACCTTGAGAAGTTGTCGAAGCTCTATTCCCCGATGCCCGATGACATTGCGGAAGATTAGATTCTTGGCTCTCTAGCCCCGTCCTACAAGGACTTCATTATGCACTATCATGTGCGTGAGAAATGGGTGAGTCTTGAGGAACTTCACAACGCTCTAAAAACAGCTGAAGTTGACATGGGCAAGGGTCGGGACAAGCACGTCCTAGCCGTCCATGGAGGGAGCAAGAAGATCACCAAAGGTAAAAGCAAATTCACCAAGAATACGTCAATCAAGAGCAAGGGAGTAGGAGGTGCTCGTGCGAGTAGGATGTTTATCGACTTTTACAAGAATGTTAAGAGCTCATGAGTTTGTTTTATCACAAATGTTATTTGCTTGTGAGTTTAGTTCGTAAGTTTATTTGCTTTTGAGATTAATTTTTTTAGGAAAAATAAAAATGAAGTAGTGATGCATTCTAATGCTTACCTGATGGCAAGAAATAATGGTGTTTGATGAGATTATTTTTCCTCCTTTTCTCATATTCCATGATTCATGGTTAATGGTAAGTTGTATGTTAGTCAATATATGGACGTTGATTGTATGTCATGACACTTGAATTGATGATGCTTTTGTTTATTTGACTTGTTAATTTAATTCATAATATCCACAATTAAGACAAATGTTTATATATGATTCCTCAGGAATTAAATAATTTTGTTTCTCTTGATTTTACTTTTTTGCACATTGTCCTGCTGCCTTTATATGTCAAATTACAGAAGTAAGTTTAAAATATATTGTCAATGCTTTGCTTTTCAAAATTTAATCATATCTTCATGTTAAAGAGATGGTAATTATGGATAACTTTTGTTTGTTACATACAAGACCAAAACCATCCTTTAGGTTTTTACAAGAAAAATATCCTCTATCACTTTGTTTGCCCTCTTTCTCCAAAGAAGCGTGATAATGAGAACTCATCCTTTTAGGATTTTAAAATTAAATTATTTTTTTTAATAAGTTTATGGCTCTCTCGTGTTATCAATATATGACTTCATATAATTTCTATTTATGTTATATCATATTTGAGCATAATACATTTTACTATAGAATTTACATGTGTATAAATTGTCTATGTTGTATAGGCTCATCGAGAAAAATAAGGAGTTGAAGTTAATTAGCAATAGTGTTCCTAATTGGAGTTGTCTTCGTAATTCCCACACTAATGAGCAGGAATCAATAGCACGACGAGAGGCTTGAAAACGCTAAAAATAGTTGCAGTTAGGGGTGAGCAACCGATCCGACCTGGATCGGACCGGAACCGGATCGGCTCCGGAACGGTCCGATCCAAAACCAGTTTTTTACCTTAATTTTTTTTAAAAATAAAAAATCAGACTGGTCCGGACCGAACCGGACCAGTTGTTGCTCACCCCTAGTTGCAGTTGACGAAATCTTGATTGGAGTTTGTAAATCTGTAAATATTTCAATGTCATGTCTTTGCCAGAGTGATATTGTATGTGACACTTCAATTTATTACTAAATGATAATTTATTATACCATTGAAGAGGTCATATGTATTGTATTGTATTGTATTGTGATTGAACGTTTTAATTATAACTGCAAGTGCATGACCGCGTTGAATAGGTGGCAAATACGGATCGATCCACAGGGAGGTGTGTCGACTTTAGTTTGTTCGAAGGCGAGTGAGAAAGAAAGGAGAGAAACGATTGATTGATCAAACTACACTAAAATGCAAAAGGAAATGGAAAATTCAGCAATAAAACTAAATCACATAGGGAGTAGAGAAAGAATGTGAATACAAATATATGTGTATGTGTGTGTGCTCAATTATGCTCATCACAACATGTAGTGCATGAAAATCATAAAACTAAATCCAACTTTACCTCCACATGAAATAAGATAACACAATATCATTAAAACATACAAGACAATTAATTAGAATGAAGCTAAATGAAATCATGTATAAAGACCAAACCCCACTATGCCTCCACATGAAATAAGATAACACAATATCATTAAAACATACAAGACATCAACCAAGGTAAGGGTTCAACACGAGTACATGCAACTACAAGTCATGTTTCCTTGATTAATTCTATTCATATCCTTACATCATCATTCCCCATAAAATATGTTCACTAGTCTAAGCATATGCTAAGCTTCATTCAAGAGCATTAACATATCAAAGACAATAGTAAAATCTCATTAGATGATTATGGAAATCATGTAAGGCTCAAAAGATTAAGATAACACACACCTAATACATCACATATCACATCACACTTTTCTCCACCTCCCAAATTGGGATGAAACTACTCATTAATCATTACACTACAACCTACATTAACAAAATGAAACATTCTACTAAAAGGAAATTAAACTAAGCAAGCAAGAAATATTAAAGACGCTAATTGAAATGACATCAAACTAAAGAAGCATGCAGGACATATGAAAGGAAATTAAACTAAGAAAGAAGCAAGATAACTAAAGGAAAACTTTATTAATTTTAAACTCACAATACAAGTAGTCTCTTCCTACTTGAGATTTTGCTCCAATGCTCACTTCAAGTAGAGAGCATGACCACCAAGCGTGTGTTGAATACAATGGAGGAGGAGTTCTATTTATAGTCAAAGAAAAAGGCAATCGGGGATAATCCCCTGGTATGAGACTAATACAATACCAAAAATAGACATAAAACACCGTAATACATGACCCGACTAAACCTCAGAAGATCCGGACTAATCCAGACCGCCAATTGGCGGTCTATATGCTTCAGATCGGTCTCTGGTTCGAAGTGTTGTTGTTTGACTCGATTTCTTCATGTGTGATGCATCCTAATCGGTTGTGTGGCTTGCGACCTGAATCCAATTGACAAAATACTCCTCATGATGGTGTGAAGTTTCTTCTTTTGCTTGTTGGTCATTTAGTTTTACATTTGGGTCTCTCTCTTGCATTTCAATCCATAAGTCTTGCAACTTAGTCATTTTTCTTGCTTTTAAGTCATTTTATAATCTCTCATTCTCAAACCTAATTAATCTTGAAACTTAAACATAAAACTCGTTACGTAGCATTATTTGAGTGAAAGATAATGGATATAAGACACAAATATATACTTGATATGATGTCAATCACATTGTGTGTGGGTTTTGATTGCTGGTTACAAAATGCTAAACCTCTCCCACTCTAGAGGTTGAGATTTTAAATACGAAAATCATTAGAAATTGTTAAAAAACTTTGTAACTATGATGATTGAATCCAAAAGATAACAATGTGGTAAGGAATGTAAAAGACAATTGATGCAGCTCAACTAACAAACAAGAGAATGGAAAATAATAATTTGAGTTAAGGATGAAGTTGTAATCTTGAGAAAATCAACCATTAAACTAATCCTTAGATGTGGGAAAATATGACATTCTACGTGGGATGATTGAATATTAACATTTATGTATCATGACATTATGTGGTTTATTGTAATATTATTGAGATTAAAACAACAAATTTTCATTTATAACTTCAATGTGGTTTGAATTGTAATATCATTGAGATTACAACAACAAATTTTTTTTTATAAATTTAAATGCAGTTACAAAAAATTTCATATTTCCTAATGATAGGAAACAACATAATTTGTTTTCTGTCGAATTCCAGAGACAGACACAAACAACAGAATTCGGTCATAAGAAAACTGTTTTCCATTGAATTCTGTTTGTTCTTTTCTGTTTTCCGTTTGACTACGAAAATCATTTTTCAAACTTTTCACGACTCTAACACACGAACCACCAACCAGGTTTCTTCCATTGTCTTGTTAGTGTTCTGGATCTCCAAGTAGGATATTTTCAACCATGTTGTTTACCTCTTTTCTCTGCACACTATTCAAGTGTTGGCCTAGTCAATCTGAAGTGGGAGATCCATGGATGCTGGTGATTATGTTTTTTTTTGTCTTCTTTAGTTGTTTTGAAAAGATAGACTCTTCACTGACTCTCTGCGGAGATTTAGAGCATCCTTACTCGTCGGGCGGATTAACCAACCGCCCGACACATCATTTTTTTATGGAAAAAAATTCCCAACCCATCGCTTGGATGGAAATTCGGGCGGGAATCCACCCGAATTTCCACCCGGGCGGATGGGTTGGTTGGGGGGCACGTGGCCCCCCATTGGTCACTTATTTTTGAGTATTTTTGTTTAGAAAATAATTTAAAAATTATTTATAATTGTTTTTATAATTTTTTTTATGAAAATATGTTTTTTATTTGTTTATATTTTCTAGAATTTTTTGTGTGTTTTGCCTAAAATTGATCCCGAAATGACGTGTAGGGGAGAGAATGCAATGCGTTTGAGTTGTTTCTGGGTGTGTTTAAGAAAGATTTAGGGGATTGGTTTGAGCTGATGTGACTGAGAGAGAAACTGACATGACTGAGAGGGAAAACCAGACGCCCGGAAACTACCCGGGCGCCGTTAATGGTGCTATTAAGACAACGGAGTTTGACTCGAAGATCTATTTTATGAAATTCTTATCTTTCTTTAGGCACATCAAATATAAGAGAAGAATATCAAAAATCACTCTTTTAATTTACACAAGTTTAAATTAAACTTTCACTTATCTTTCTTGTCCGGGAGTTTCGAATTATCTCAATAATCCAAGAGGAAAATGGAGTAAATTCGCTCTTATATTTTTTATTATTACATCTACGAAGCAAAAACATTTTGAAACAACTTACTTGCACAAATGTAGCAGCCAAAAGGAGGACTTTCTGAGGAGAATGAGAAAATTATCCAAAAATGCAACATTCCGGAGAGGCGCAGTTTCCGGAACAGTAGGGGGTGTTTCCAAACCAACCATTCCACGTGTCAAAATGCCATTGGATGGTACCTTCTAGAAAGTCCAAGTCCCGACCGCGTCAAGAAGCCCAATCACTATATTATATATAAAGGGGTCCCTTTCCTATTCTATTGCTTCTGTTCCGTTTCCAATCTCTCCGACTCTCTCAGGTAAAGATCCAATCTTTTTTCTCCATTTTCCCTATCTTAATTATCAATTGTTTTAATTTATTATTACCTTGTTAAATCTGTAAAGTTTTGGTCGTCTTATATTATGTGTGGATAGATAGATTCCGATAAAAAAAGTTTCGTGTTATTAATAATTTTCTTGTTATTATGTTTTAGGGCTTAGTTTTCGTGGATTTTTTATCTTTAGCTCAATTTGTGCTTTTGGGGATACGTTTCCGTGTTGGACGATGGCAGAGGTATGCGTGGTAGTGTGGGGTTTCTTTTGGATTTTTTAGGGTTTTCACTTTTCAGAATTTGGTTGGTTGATTGGTGGTTTTGGATTTGATTGTAGGAGAGTTATGATGTGAAATTGAACGTTTACGATCTCAGCAAGGGGCTTGCGCGCCAGCTTTCTACTACATTCCTCGGCAAGACCATTGATGGGATTTGGTATGTTTCTCTTTTGTCTTTATTTATTTGCTATACCTTATCTGGTTGGGACCATTCCATAGAAATAGATAGGCTACCCAATTACCATTACAAAAGGTTATCCATGATTTATGATTATGTATGAAATGCCAAATGCTTGGGAAGTTAGTGACACTGAGTATGGCTGTAAAAAGATTTATTTGAGAAAATGATTTTTCTTACAATTGGAGGGCCTTTTCTTTGCTTTGGTAGCATCTGAACTGCTAAAAAAAGCTGTTGACATATGTTCATTTTAGAATTTTCTTGGTGAGTGGGATGTGTTTGGAAGTTGGGGCCTTTTGAGTAGTGTTATGTTAATGCACTTAGTATGTATTGTTAAGGTAAATCTAATGCACTAAGGTTTAATTATTCTTTTATAGTGCTGAATGATAAATTCTAACATGAAACAAGCTAAAACAGATTAAAAGGAGGTCTCAGGGAGTGTTTGTTCTAATATAGAGGCTGAATGAGGAAAGGAGAGCGATTTACTCGTTCAGCATATATATGATGCAATATTACAATGTAAATATAGGAGTGTGGGTGTGGTGTATGTCGTAAATAGCAAGTGAGAAGTGATCCACATGTTGAACATTCATCATCATGTTGCGATCATACAGCAAGCTCCCTACTAACACAAATGCATTGTAAGGGTGGGACGGGTTCTGGTATTGGGCATGTGTCACTTTGTGGTTAGGAAGTCATTTCCGGCCACTTGAAAGGCAAAAATATGGAAAGTTTTCTCATACTCTGAAATCTCAAAAAAAATATTGCAGTAGACATTGCATCTTGGGTTTTACAAACACTAGATCGTTGTATTTGTCACACTTCATTCACATTGTTGTACATGGTCAAGAGTAATTGTTATTTCAGCAGAAAACAAACTGAAAACTTGGTACACAATTTCAGAAATGGCATCGACTCTCAAGGGACCCTAATATCATAGTTCATGCTCTTCTGATGCCTTATCTACACTCAATAGCATAAAATATGGTCTGGGGTTCTGGACTAATTTGAAATTTTAACAATGTGGATTGCATAGGGACATAAATTGCTTATATATTTTCTCGAGATCTCTCCATGTATCAAAAACTAGTTATGGAACACGGGTCTGCTGAGCTTGATGAACTATATTTTGGGAAGTTATAGCTGGATAAATTGTTCCGGTTCTGTATGCATCTATTTGGAAATAAATAATTGGAACAATATCTTATGTGATGTGGTGTTGTTCAGGCACACTGGGATAGTGGTCTATGGAAAGGAATACTTCTTTGGAGGCGGCATTCAATGTGTTGCTGCTGGCAAGACATTGTACGGAGATCCCATCAGGACTGTGGATCTTGGCAGAACACATGTACCTAAGGAGCTTTTTGAGGAATATTTGCGTGAAATAGGTCCTCGTTATACAATGGAAACATACAATCTCTTCAAACACAACTGCAACAACTTCAGCAATGAGGTTGCTCAGTTTCTCGTTGGTGCTACAATCCCTGATTACATCCTGCAGCTACCCAATGAAGTCCTAAACAGCCCACTGAGTCCTATGATACGTAAGTACTTCGACATAATCTGGCATCAGAGATTTAAATTATTTGACAGGGACTCATACTGTTAACTGCTGTTTTTCAGTTCCCATGATTCAGCAACTCGAGACGACTTTGAAGGCTGGTGCTGCTCCTCAAGTCCCTCAGTTCATTCCTCAGCAGCCATCAGTGGATCACTCTGGACCTAAGAAACATGGCAATTCTGCTGGGGCTGTGACGACCAGCGGTCAAGCTACAAGCTCACTGAAAGATGTTGAAAACAAAAACAAAGAAAACAAAGCCAGTGTGGTACCACCACCTGCTGTCAAGCCTGCAAACGAGAAGGCCGAACAAGTGGAAGATCCTCTTGGGTCGGCCCGAAACATTGTGCAGGATGAGATCACAAAAGAATTCACCACGCTGATGGCGTCCGGGACGCTTCGTGCTAGTGAAGCAGCTGCTCTAGCGGCAAGGAGGGTAATGGAGCGCTATGGGAGGATAAATGTGGCCAGCAGCTGAGACCTGAGCGGCTCCCCAGTTGGCAATCAACTATCTTAAAAAAAATTAACCATGTCATTGTCTGAATGAACTGATGCTTTCTTTCTCATTTTTCTTTTTCATAAGCTGTTGTGAATTCGGAAAGGTGTGAAAGTTGGGCTGTGATCTCCTTGATAGGTATTTTTCTTTGTATACTGGCTGGACAAATGTTTGGGCTGAAAGTGCTTAATTCAAACACTTGCTTCCTTTGAAAGCTTTATTTCGTTTTCAGAGTTTTCCTTTACTAACTTTTCAAAGTTGTGGGAATGTTATCCACTTGTTGGAATTAATACGCGTAAGAGACAGTTACCTTCGCTGAAACGTCACCCATTGCGGTTCCCTGTGAGGTTCCATAATGTCAACTGAATCTACAAAGATATGCAATAGATGAGATGACGTGATGGATGTGTTATTCGGGTTATTTTTCATAGACAATGGGATTTTGTTGACGATTTTTAAAATATAATTAGTAAGGTTAATTTTAATTATTAAGATAACTTACGTAATCACTTTTTCCACTCGCGGTTTACTACGGCAGTGCCAAGCCGTGGTTTTCATTTTCTTTGGCAAATTATTCATTTTTTGTTAATTACACAAATTAACAAAATTACAACCGTACAAGATGGTGTTAGAAATGGTTGCCATAATTTAATTATACGGGGACTTATTTATCAATTTAATTTGAAAAATCCAAGGTGAGTTAAAATTCAAAAAGTATAAAGATCTCATCACCCAAAAGGATCAGGACCTGTAAAAATCTTTTGTCAATTGGACAAAATCTTAAAATCTATTGAGTTTGCATTGAATTGTCTCTACTATTTACTTCTCACCGTCTCTGGCAACAACAACAACATATATATCAAGCATTTCAATTGAAGATTAGACTATAACTCAATCCATATATATATATATATATATATATATATATATATATATATATATATATATATATATTTAAAATTGGTACCGTATTTTTTTTAATCACTAAGGCAACGTTTGGATGTATGCAGTCGAGAAATTGTTTTTTGAGAAACCCTACTGTAGCAGTGATACCTACGTCCAAACGTATCTGGATTTTCCCAGAATCTGAAAACCAATTTGTTTGAGTTTTTGGCTTTTGCATTGGAAAACCAGAAACAACCCCCATCCATTTCTACTGCGTTTTGCTAACTGTAGCAGGCTATTACGGATGTTGAAGCCCTCGAAATTGAATTGATTTACAGAAATGCCATCAACATAGTTACAAGTATGCCCTTGAAAGTTAGGACAATGACATGCTATATCCCAAATGCATTCATATACCTCATTGACCCATACTTTACCTTTTTCTTGTGTGTTGGGAGAGGTGACGAAGAAGGTGTGTTAGCCGATCGGTGCTGAGTTCTCGTGGCGTTGCCTTCTTCCGTCGTGGAACGTTGGTCACATGTTGCCACCGGAACAGTAGGTATGTTTCTTTGCCTAATTTACGGTGACGATCTTGCATTTGGGATTGCAACAAACCATGATTTTCCGGGGAAAAAATCGTCGATTTCGTTGGATCTGTGCTTCAGGTAGTGATTTGACTTGTTTTGGTTACATTTGCTCATGATTTCGACGAAATAATATCTACTTTTCTTGATGAGTGGTTTTTTTCTTCTTAAAATGTTAGAGGTGGAAGTATTTTTCTTGATTAAGTTGACAATAGTACTATTGCTGTGGTTTTTATTTCTGTTCTGACACCGAAGGTTTTGGTGTTTTATTTAATCCATCAAGCTTAATATTTAATTTGAACCATATTTTTTACCAGCCTGTTTATGGTGGTTGTGGACGTAGCTAGGCTAACTATCTCCCTCTACTAATATTTTTGCAATGGTGGTTTTACAGTCAATGGACGTAGCTAGGCTAACACACCTGATAGAGGACGACCAGGAGGATGAATTACTAGTCCTGGCTATGGTAGCTTGTGTCGATGAATACATTAGGACGTCCTTACTTAAGACCCCCGTCCACACGTCCCCTTTGAGTGGAAATGACAAAACACTAGAAATGTTATCTGGACACTGGCGGGTTTGTTACGACGCCTGTAGAATGCAAAAGGATGTATTCCTAAAACTGTGCCACATTTTGAAAGCCCGAGGCCTACTAAAACCCACCCGTGAGATTAGTGTCGAACAACAGTTGTACATGTTCCTATATGCCTTAGGTCATGCACATGTTAATAGGGAATTACAAGATAGGTTTCAACATTCTGGGGAAACAGTTAGTCGTCACGTAAACACTGTCCTACGAGCTCTCAGCATTTGGGCATGCAATATTATTTAATCGACAGAACCCCTAATAGAAACTCCCCAATTCATCCGGGACCACGGTGGGGGCAAATATTTCCCCTACTTCAAAGATTGTATCGGGGCAATTGATGGAACTCACGTGGATGTAGTGGTCCCAAGAGACAAGCAATTAGCGTACCAATCAGGTCAAGACCGTGATTTCAAGATGTTTTAGCAATTTGTGATTTCAAGATGCGTTTTACGTTTGCTATTTCTGGATGGGAGGGTAGTGCCCATGACACTAGAATACTAAATCAAGCCCTCTACGATCCTAGCTACAACTTTCCAGTTCCCCCAAATGGTAATTGCCTCATCTTTGTTGTTAGTTTCTTTACAATAGACCTAATTAATGTAATTAATGTTGACTTCCTCACCGTGTACCAGATAAATACTACCTTGTCGACTCCGGTTATCCTAACCGAAAGGGCTTTCTGGCTCCTTATCGGGGAACTCGATATCACTTGCCTGAATTCCGTGCATCTCAACCTCGAGGCCGACAAGAAATGTTTAACAACATGCACTCTTCACTCAGAAACATTATAGAGAGTGCTTTCGGTGTGTTAAAAAAATGTTGGGCATTGTTAAGACACATGGGTCCTTATCCTCTAAAATCACAAGCATACTTTGTACTAGTAGGAATGGCCCTCCATAATTTCATAATAAATGAGAGAAACGATGAGATGATAGAGGAAGCTGAAAATTTGGAAGTGATAGATGACCAACCGTCAGACATCTCGGGACCAAGGTGGCAACATTCGTGATGAAATAAATATGGGTCACATAAGGGACCTAATTTGCGATGCAATTGTAACTCGGAATACAAGTATTTAGTACATGTAATTTATTAAACACTTTTATGTAGCTGCGTTTGGATATGTTTGTGGTAGTGGTTGATTATGTTGAAACAATACTGCTGAAATCAAACTTATATTTAGCAAGTTATGTACTACATTTTCATCGTTTTAATGTATGACCTTCATCCGGTACTTCCTTTTGCTTGACAATTGATTGATTAATAATTTTTGTTATTGTTTGGAAGTGTGGGGTCGTACTTGTTTCTTCTCTCTCCACAGGCAAATACAAAATGGAGAATCGCGAGCCATAGTCGGTTTTAGAAGAACAAAGCACTGCCTCACCCGTGGACGCACTTCATTCCACTGATTGCAACGGGAATTTGGTCAACTACTCATTCTCTTTTGAGGATATTTACAAAGATGATAACTTTGAGGTTGAATTCCCTGGCTCATCCACTATAGAATGCGGGCAACATGTTAGCGTTGAAGCCTACCATGCGGGAGTCGGGCCTCCAGACACTACTGTGTGTGGACTGCAGGAATCCCATAAGCTAGAAAGGACGACTAATTGGACTGCAGAACGACATGCCATTTTTTTGAGACTTTGTGTGGAGGAAGTAAGGGCTGGAAATAGGCCTGGTAACCTCCCTAAACGCTGCAGGACGGAACAATCTGGTGAAGAAATTCAACAACTTGACCAATTTAAGCTATTCATGGGACCAAATAAAAAACCACTGGAATAATGAAAAAAGAAGATATGTGACATGGAAGTGGTTAAAACAACAAACCGGATTGGGGTGGGACCAGGGTCGGGGCACCTTTTCAATGGACGAGCAGTGGTGGAAGGACAACACTCGGGTAAATCCAACTTTCACTACGATAGTTGAGTTTTTCTTAAATTCAATACATATGTCCGATATGTAATCCTCAATTTTCTTGGTTAGCAGAGCCATAAATATCTGTCTGACTTCAAGTACGGGCCTTTACTATTCGAGGAGGAAATGTGTTTCATATTTGACAATGGTTTGGCTGATGGTGATGGAGACGCATGTTTGAGTAGAAAAGGCACGAGGAATCGACTACAGACAAATGTCAGCAATGAGTCCCATGCAGGTCTGGATGAAGAAGCAGGAATTGAAGAGAACAGTGGACAATTTTGTGAAATCAATGTAAGGACAAATGGTCCCAATGAAACACCCCGGCCAAAGACCAAACAATCGAAAACAAAAAAAGCTCGCATTCCTCCATCAATTCAATACTTGGGTGAAAAGATTGCGGAGGTGTTTGAAGTGCTAGCAAACAAGAAGGAAATCCTAGCCGAGGAAGTTAATCTTCACCGACGTGCTCCAAAAGTGCCAGATATAGTAGAGTGCCTGGAAGTTTCTAGGGGTAGCGGAATGGTGGCCGGTACTCCTGACTGGGTGGACTTGAGTGAAGTCTTTGAATCCGTTACGAAGAGGGAGGTGTTCTCAGCACTACGCGATGTTCAAAGCCGAACAATCTGGATTGAGAAAGAGTTGCAGAAACTGAAGAGGTCAAACATTTAGAGAGATTGCTTCTGTAATTCCATTTCGTATCGTTTTTGGAAAAAATTAAGTAGGTCTATGTACTTTTGATTGGTTAATTCGGTTCCGAACTAGGTGTGTTTTTATCAACTTTGTTTGACTAATGACGAACTTTGTTTTATGCATTGGCATTCTTTCATTTCGTCGTACCGAACAGAGGTGGTAGTAACGGCCAGACTGTCTACCTGTCGACCGGTCTAAAGAACCTTAAAGAAGTTGGTACTTTTTAGCGAGCATATAATGCTCAGAAATCAAGTCATACCATCCAACAGTTGTCTACAATTCAACATACTTCAAGCAAATGGACTCGTCATCTCCAATCTTTCTTGTGCAGTCGTGATGTTCAATTTCTTTGTTCTTACTAGTTTGGTAGCATGAGGGAGCTTAATTGACTATTCAAAATATCTATTTGGCATTGTATATGTTGATGTTATCTGTTGTGTTTCTGTTCTACTCAACTTAATTCTGAAAATGCTTGGTTCTTATGTTGCATATGCATAACATCCGCAAAGACGTACTCAGGGATGGAGTGGAATCAGTTCTGTTCTGTTTCCAACGTGGTAACACTAGACTTATGCAAAATAGAAGTCTGAAATGCCCAAACGACACTTGGACAAATCATAATTTAGGATATCACAACAGAAAGTGATATTCATCAGTAACAGCATAACATCCATCATAATGTATAAACTATTCAAGACACCAAAGAAGAAGCTGCACTCAAGATGACAAGTAATCATCATATGCCCAATCTCAAGCAATTTTAAACCGAATCAACCATTCCATTACATTTCTACCATTGCATTCTATTTACATAGTTTTTAACATACAAAATAGAATCACCTACATTTTTTTTACCAATCCAAGCATTCTTTAATTATAGAGCAAAGATTGAAGTCGTTCAACTATCGATTTAAACCCGGTGATTCACATACAACTGCCAAAAATAACATCATCAACCAACAAAAAACAAACTGAACCCATCCTAATTAATCTTCATGTCAGAGGGCACAAATTCCCCAACTCCCTCCACAACGTGAGGTGGCCCGGGCTGACAGATGGTTGTAGTAGAAATTGGTTCAGTAGTCGGCAGTGGGTTGGGGGGATTCAACACCTGGGTTGGGGTCTCCTGCATGGTCAACCGTCCACAGTTACCACACCATAACTGCTGAAAGTCGTACTCCTTCTGTGGTGTAGCATTGGATCTGAAACCGCATAAAAAAATTCTAAACCTCGTGTGCATTTCATGATTACCAATTACTTTTCTTGACTACGTATGAATGTCAATGTTGGAACATGGAATGTGATGACATTAAGCACCGTATTGTTGGATCGGTAATCACATTTACACGGAGAACATGTATTGAAAGTTAAAATAGGAAATGGGAACTCATACCACCCTCAACAGTTTGGGGACCTATAGTGGTGGATCTGCATTGCTTCTCGAGTTCGTCCAGACGTTGCTGCATGTTGTAAAGGGCTTCCACAACCTTTTCATTTTCACGGCCCTCTTCTGTGCGCATGAGATGCAAGATAATTGTCATTGTTTCCTCCTCGATGAAGAAACGACAACGCGCTTCGGCCTACAATAGTGGAACAAAAAAAGAAAATATGAAAAGAAGAGGTGTGACATCCGTCGGAAAAATGTTGGGATACCTACAACAACCACAAAAAATGAACCCGTCGATACCGGTTGCGAGGGCACCCCGCACATCAAGATGACAACGTGGTTGGGGTCATTCTCTTTGCACGCGAGGAACCCGCAGAAGCATATGGGAAAGCGATGGCCGCTCGAGACACTCTGCTGGCCGTCAAGGATCACCATTTCTTGGGAGGGAGAGAATGTGGGGAGTGGAGAATTTCTTTTCACGGGTGGGAGACAAGTTGGAGAAGAAACGAGTTTGGAGGGAAGAAATAATCGGTTGCGGAGAGGGTTTGGAGGGAAGAGAAGGAGTTGAGGGTCTTCTCGTCCTTCTGATTTGACAAGACAGTTTGGGTTTCTTAAGAAACCTCCACATCCAAACAAAGCACCTCTCCTCACTAGCAAAAACTTTAGAAATTAGTATAGCACCAACTTGGTTTTGTTTTGGGTTTATGAAAGTGTTTTCCAAGAAATTTACCACAGCATCCATACATCCAAATGAAGACTAATATGTTTCGAGAATGAAAATTCGACACAATCTAGCGGCGACAACTACAGTTCGAAGCTCTTACGTGGCATCCATCCAACCCCACATCAACTCAAAATCAACGGCCAGAATCCACTTTCCAAGACTCGAAGACCGAACCAAGACCCTGGCTGTCCCTTTCCACCTCCAAACCGATCCTGACCGTCTACATCACCACCCCACCCCATCCCACCCGTCAACCCCCTCCGAACCTCAGCTTCCCATCCGAGCCTAACGTATCATTCCCGAAGCTTTTGGCACGGCTCCGAGCCAACTACCCGAACCAGAGTGGACTCCTCAAGTCGGAGTCGGAGAGATCCCAATTCGCGGAAAACTCTCGTTCCCCTCCACCACTTCTCCACTAAAATCGGGGTTTCCCCTCCGATCTCGAGGTTTCGCAACCGGAATCGGAGTTGCGGCGGTCGGAGTCGGTGGATTTCGCTTTTTCTGGAGTTCGATCCGGAAATTAGGGTTCCGAGTGGCTTCGGCTGTGTAATGCGGGCCGGTTTGGTTTGATCGGAGGTCGGTTTCGGTGGGAAAGTTCAGTTTTAGGTTCTGGTTTGGTGTTTTTGAGTTAAAGTTTGTAAATTTCTTGGTTTTGGTGCTTGTTTGTGTAGATCATGGCGCAGAGCAACTGGGAGGCGGATAAGATGTAAGGATTTAGGTTCCTCTGTTGTTGTTTTGTGTTGATTTTGTTTGGAATTGTTGTTTTGGTGTGGTGATTTTGATGGTTGATTTGTTTGTTTTTTAGTGTTTTTATCTGTTAAAAGTTTTGTTGTTTTGTTAGGCTTGACGTGTATATATATGATTATCTATTGAAGAGGAACTTGCATGCTTCCGCCAAAGCCTTCATGGCCGAAGGGAAGGTTGCGGCGGAACCAGTTGGTAAGATTATTTCCTTTTAAATAAAATTTTGGGCATGTCTATGTGTGTTAGCAGAAAACTGTGTCAACTACAAAACAATTGGTTATTATGACTAAAGACTACTATATTTGTAGGCTTACCTTTTTGTTCACAGGGAAATGAGAAACGTCCATCTTTTGTTTCTAAACTAGAATTGCTTGACACAGAAAGTTCAAACTAGAACGGGAAAATCAGTAATATTTGGATTTGTTTTTTGGTTTGAGTACAATTTTGGACATGTATATGTTTGGACATTCGAAGAAAACTGTAGTAACTACAAAACAAAAAGGTCTAGTATGATTATAGACTACCATGCTTGTAGACTTACCTTTTTGATGGATCTCGGGAAATTAGAAACTTAATCTTTTGTTTCTAGAATCACTCGACACAGGAAGTTCAAACTAGAAGTGGAAAATCAGTATTTTTGGGGAATCCTTTCCTTAATTGTAGTGATTTGCTAGCCTTTAGTTAGCTGCATGTCCCGAACAGACGAACTAAACATGATGCCCATCCAAACTTGGAATTAGAAATTGGACATGTTGCTTTTGCTCATCCTCTTATCTTTTTTGCTCAAAATAGTGCTAAATGGGCCAAAATGATCTTGAATGGATATTAACTTAGGGACTGGCTGCCAACCAACTAGCAGTTGAACAGTGCAACTCTGTTGGTAACGATCTGAGTAGAATGAATGTACCACCAATTCTGTTGTACCATATTTGGGATTTATGAGATTCATTCGTGGGAACAGAAACCGCAAGAGACATTGAAACCATACTTCGTAGAATCCTGTGCTTGTTATCCTGGGGATTTGCTCTTTCTTCTCCATGGTGTCTTTAAGTAGTTCTCCCTTAGATTTCGTGCTGACAAAAGTTACCTATACTGCACTCCCTTGTATTCTCCATCGTAATAGTTAACATATGATGTATGAGTTGGTCGAATGCTCTATTTTACCTGTTAACTTGTATAATAATTCCATGTTACATGTCTTCTTCTTGGATGTACAGCAATTGATGCCCCAGGAGGGTTTTTATTTGAATGGTGGTCTGTTTTTTGGGATATCTTCATCGCAAGAACGAATGAGAAGCACTCTGAGGTTGCGGCTGCATACATAGAGGTATTCTTTTTTACGAGAGAAGCAGTGGTGTGGTTCGTTAGTATATATTTTAAACAAATGGAACCTCTTTTTTTTCTTATCGCAGGCACAGCAAATGAAAGCCCGGGAGCAACAACAGCAGCTGCAAATGCAGCAATTACAACTCATACAGCAGCGACATGCTCAATTACAACGTCGAGATACTAGTCATTCTTCTCTAAGTGGACCTATAAGTACCATAACCTCAGATGGGATATTGGGACCATCAACTGCTAGTGTACTTGCAGCCAAAATGTATGAAGAACGATTAAAGCATCCTCATTCAATGGATTCAGAGACATCTCCACAACTTCTAGATCCCACAAGGATGTCCCTTCTGAAATCGGCAAGCAATCATCCAGGGTAGCTATGGCATTACCTTTTTCGTGCTGAACCAAGAAAAATATCTCATGTATAGTAACATATTGATATTTTTGCTATTTCCTGGTTACCATTTCAGGCAGTTAGTCCAGGGTAATCCAGGGAGTGTTTCTGCAACCTTGCAGCAAATTCAGGCACGAACTCAGCAGAACAATGTAATTACTCTCCTCATGTGTATCCTCATTAGATGTTATCCTGTGTAGTTTCCTCTTGCAAGTTAATAAATGTTACATACCGGTGTAGTTATATATGTTCCTTGCCATGTAGGACATCAAGAGTGAGGTTAACAACTTGGGTATTACACAAAGGTCTATGCCCATGGATCAATCATCAGTTTATGGATCTGGAATCATACAGTCGAAAACAGGACTAGGTCCTACTGGTAAGTTTATCTTTCATATATCAGTTTGTCATTTGTTCGACTACTCGCTAACTGCAGGAGTTTGAGATTCCCAAATGCAAAACAAAAATACAAAGTGGACACTTGCAGCACCAATTGGGATTAGCTTAGTTGATAGATCCCTAGTCTTGGATTAACCTAGATGATGGATTAGGGATTGAATCCCAACATGAGAGTCGCAGATTTAATTAAAAATACAAAGTGCTTTAAAAAAACAATGTCATTATTGACACTGGTAGCTATTTATCGGTGTGCAACAATACCAAACATGCGGATTTGATTTTTGACACATAGGGAGTAGTTATTCTTTTAATTGTGAGCAAAAATTATTCCACTATTGTGTAGAGCGGAGACATTCTGTTTTTTGGTAGAATTGCTAATGACAAAACACTGAAGACAAGAAGGTATATATTTAAATTTTGAGAAGCAGCTACTGGTGACGAATTGCTTATTTTTTGGTTTCTATGTCAATGATTTATCTTTGTAGGTATAAATTCAGGTGTCAGTGCCCTTCCTCTAAAAGGCTGGCCTTTAACTGTAAGATAAGGAAGATGCTATTGTTCTCTTAAAGTCAGTTGAAAACATACTTGATTCCCCTAACTTATGTTGGTTTTGGTCAGGGAATTGAGCAACTACGCCCAAATTTAGGGCCACAAGTACAAAAGCCATTTCTACCAACACAAAATCAGTTTCAACTCTTGTCACCACAGCAGCAGCAGCAATATTTAGCCCAAGCCCAAGCTCAAGGAACCCTTGGTACCCAACCTAGTTATGGTGACATGGATCCTCGACGATTCAGGGGTTTGCCTAGAGCAAACATGAATGGAAAAGATGGCCAGCTGTCTGGAACCGAGGGGTCAATAGGTTCCCCAATGCAATCTAGTTCACCAAAAGTACGTCATGACCAGGCTGAATATCAGATGAAGGTTAGCTTCAGTTCTCTTCTTTTGAAGTCAACTACATATGGTTGTTTAGAATGTATTGAAGCTAACTTAAATAAAAATAAAATATTCTATGCACTGAAGAAGGGCTGTGATAATTACTTGGATTATGATATGCTGAAAGGTGATAAGTTAATGTGACATGCAGCTTTCATGATACTTCTGGATCAGCACCTATGCATGTATCAGATGCCCTGTACATGTGCATTATTGTCTGCCTGTTTATAAAGTATTGTAAAAGTTCAGAGAAAAGATTCTAAAATTCTCTTATTCAGAATTCTGTGTAGTTACACGACTTTATAGGTTGTACAAAGAATAAGAAACTTAGAAAATAAAAAAAACTAGAGCTAAAAATAGGAAACTAGAATAATTACAGATTTCCTAGATTATTTTTTAGAAAGTAAGAGATCTACAACTATTTCAGTTGTACAATATCTCCTAAAAATATAATTTTCCAAAAAATACAAATTCCCGATTTTTAACACTCCCCCTCAAGTTGGATTGAAAATATCTTTCAAACCCAACTTGCTTATACATGAGTCAAACTTCGGTTTAAAAAGCCCTTAAGTGAAAATGTCTGTCGTTTGTTGTGTTGTGGGCACAAACAAATGGTAAGCAAACAACTCCAGATTCCAGCTTCTCCTTGATGAAATGACGGTCGGTCTCAATATGCTTGGTTCGATCGTGCTGAATAAGATTGTTAGCTATGTTGATGGCAGCTTTGTTGTCACAGTAGAGCTTCATTTGGTCCCTCTGGTTTCATTTTCAAGTCTTCTAGCATTCTTTGTAGCCAAATTATTTCACATAAACCGTTTGCCATAGCTCGAAACTGCTACGAGCCACTACACTGTTTTTTACTCTGCCATGTAACTAAATTTCCCCATACATAACCACAATAGTCTAAAGTAGACTTTTGTCAGTGATAAGACCCTGCCCAATCTGCATCAGTATATCATTCAATGAACCGGTTGTTATTCTTTTTGAACATTGGTCCTCTTCTAGGTGAACCCTTAAGATATCTAAGGCCCCGATAAACAGCTTCAAGATGAATTTCCCCCGGAGTACGCATTAATTGGCTCACCAAACTCATGGCAAAGGCTAATTTCTCGCACATTGTCACCTATCACAATTATGTCATCAATATACACAAAAAGACTGCAATATTTTCTTCTTGTGATCTTTTGAAAAATATTGTGTCATCTGCTTGTGACTGCTTGTATACCTGTCTTTTGACTGACTTGGTAAACTTCTCGAACCAGGCTCGAGGAGACTGCTTTAAACCATAGAGGAATTTTTTCAGCTTGCATACTTTATCTACAAATTAACTTTCTTTGTTCGCAAACGATTCCTTTTTGTGTATTTGCTCAAACACACTAGTTTCTCTCATATCCGGATGTTGAACAAGTGAGACCAAAAACTTTTAAGTGCCAAGTCCTTCAAAGAGCGGTTCCCCCCACTGACATTGCCTCCATAATCAGACCACCAATTAGTAGGGATCTTTCTGTTTCGTTGTTGTATCACGATTTCTCGATCAAACATTCATTCACTCTTCTTGTACCGATCCAATGGCCTTGAAATATGATCTTGGTCATCAAGGTTTGGAACCATCCTCTTCAGAATATCCAACCATCTTGACAAGTGCGTGCCGATTGCCTTGATTGGTTCTCACAACCGAAAATGTAGCCGGGTGCAAGAGGAAGCCAACGGAGTACAACATACTCGACATTTGGTGTCCCCATCTTCTATCAATGACCTCGATAATGGGTTGGTATAATTGGTATATGAATTTGTAGTTATCCTTGATCTACAACTTCACCTTCTCCATTGCATCGTACAGGTAACACATTGCTAGTTTCTCGTCACCATTCACTAGCCTAAGAACATTCACCAACAGTTGGATTGCCTTTAAAGTGTTGGTGATGTTGTTCCAAAAAGTCTTTGATATGATGGCTTTGTAGACATGATTGGCCTCTATCTTCACTTTGACATTCTTTTGCACAAAAAAATCTAGATCGGTGAACTTAGTTGACACAATGAAGGTCTTCAAAGCTTGCCGTTTAACCCAAAATCTTTTGAGTGTTGGGAATGCAGTGGCAAAATGGGTGGTGGCAAAACGAATCAGATTCCCTTGGATGACTTTTTTCATCCTATCGTTCAGTTGAGTGTCTTGAAGTAGTTGATATTCCGACATGTGGTAACAGTCATAATGTACAACTTGCTGATGTCCTCCAAGATGAGATCAATGCAGTGAGCTACGTACGGGGTGCAAAATAATGACCTCTTTGACATCAACGTCTTCCCAACGGATACATAGGCGACAACATTGTCAGTGACCACCTGCACGATATATTGCTCTCCAACTTCTACCACAACCTAATCGATCAACTTGAACATGTAGTTTGCGGTGTGGGAGTGAGAAGAGGCATCTACAGACTTCAAATACATGGTGCCTGTGGGGGCAGTTAGCTAAAACATTTATTATGCTCCTACCACAAGCATCAATCCACCCATCAGTCATACGGTACATCCATATATTTCCAATCTTCCTTACATGAGTCTAGAAGTGTTTTTGTTGCTTCAATCTCTCGTTTCAGACACGGTTCGACAACCTCGTGTGGAGTTATTGGTTTCAAACCAGGTCCAAATTGGAAGTTCGATCAATAGCATCTTTAAATTCTTTGTATGAGCATGCATTGAAAAACAAACATGCTTTATGGAAAAATTTCGCCCAAAATTGAGTTACTTCCTTCTTTCTTTTTAAAATGGTTGTATATGGTGGTTTCGGTTGAACCACCTTCATTTAATTCGACGACTTCATTGGTCCAAATTTCGATCAGTTATGCCATTTTCAAGGTTGAACCACGGGACGTGTAGCGGAAGATGAACTACCACCACCATGACCTTGACCGGAACCCGAACTGGACGCGGTGCCCCAAACCCCTATGTCATTTAAGTCTATAAAATCATCTACAATTGCTTCTTTATTGTGATAAGCTCTAGATCTGACTCTTAAATTTTGTTCCATTTCTTTACGGTAAGTTGTGGATGCATATGCACATGGTTTTGCATTACTACTTTCTGGGTGAGCAATATGTTCAATACTTAGGAGTCGCATATGCGATCATGCAACTGTAAAAGATTTTTTTAATATTTGTTTTTGAAAAATATCCAAAAAAATGAAACAAATCGGAAAAATCATGAAAAATAGGAAAAAACAGGAAAATCATGGGAAATATCAAGGATATAAGGAACAATATTTATAAAATACAACATATACATTTGTCACCACAAAAAAACACAGACCCTTACCATAATGTAATTAACTTAATTCGAATCAGTAAAAGGAATTTTGTACTTTAAAATCAGTTACCTTAAAAAACACAAAAAAGAAACGACGCTAGATAACAGTTGTATGCCTTTACCCCACGTCACAAAAGGACATCCCTTTCCCCTGTCCTTCTGTAGCGTGAACGAAAGAAGTCACATACCATCCCTATTGCTCCATCTCAGCCATCCATTTTCTGACACCCCACGTGATTCGTGCCCTTTTCTAGTACTCATAGAACTCACTTTTGTTCCCATTTATTCCCTTACGCCTCAACTAAGACAAATGGTTTTCTTCTTTCTCGTTCTTGGGAGCTTCTGGGGCTTTTGCTTAAGATGGTTAGTCATTGGGCTTGTGCGGCCGTACAAGTTGCAACCTATAGGGTGCGACTGTGCAGGGGTCGCACGTGCAACCCCCTGGTCGGCCAACGCACAGTGCGACCGCACTTTAAAATACTGAAAATGTCGTTTATGTTTATTCATTCCACCATTACTGATAAATCCACATAGTTTACATACACGTTTTGATTTGTGTTCATGTGAAAAGTAATGTGTGGTTTTCTAACTTGGGTCGTTCAATTATGTGGGACGAAGTTGATTAAATTCTACATGATTCATGGGAAATCCAGTACCACTAGGTCCACTATACACCAAAATGAAATATTACACTAAAAGAGACTAAGTGAGTTGAACAGAGTGCACTTGGATGGTGGAAGAAAGGAGGTTGCTTCGGAATCGAGATTCGGCAAAATTTTGCTTCTAAAATCCACACCATGATCATCAATTCCGCCTTTCTTTCAACCAAAACATTGAAATTTGAAGCTTGAGAACTTAGAAGATGGAGAATGTGAGAGATTGAGACTTGAGAGAGTACGAGTATTGTGAGGAGAGTATAGGGTGTGGGGGGGGGGGGGGGGGGGGGGGATATTTATAGGGTGTTTTAGGGGGGAAATTAAACCCTTATTTTCGTGTTGTTGTGCGGTCGCAGATGCAGACTGTGCGACACACAGTTCCGTTGGCCCAACGGCTAGTTGGGCCCCAGAGACCGCACATACGGCCCGTGCGACTGCATATGACGCACCAGTCGCATCTTCTTGGGTGCATATGTGACCCCACAAGTTGGGACCGCTACTCGGTATGCGGCCACACATTAAAACATTGCTTGTATCACTCCAATGATCCATCCGAGTTAAACTTGACGGTGAACACCCATTTGCAGCCTACTATCTTCTCCCCTCTTGGATACTCCACTCGTTCCCAAGTATGATTCTTCTCCAGAGTTTTCATCTCTTCCAAAACAGCCGCTTTCCATTCAGGAACTTGTAAGGCAAATCCAAATTCCCTCTGGAATCTCCACATGAGATGGTTTAGAGACAAAAGCATGAAATTGATGAGATAATTTCTTATAAGAAACATACTTGGACGTATTATACAGTGGATGCCTATTGCATTCCTTTGTTCCTTTTCTAAAAGCAATTGGAATATTAAGATTTGAAAGAGAAGGATCAGATCTTGGTATTTCTTGATTGTCATTGGGGTTGTTTCTTGGCCATGAAGCTCAATATTGGCTTCTACTCCTGATTTTGATTCTCTTCGAGAAAATACTTCTCCAAAACGATTTATAGTCTTGTTTCTAATTGTAGTAGGACTGATGGTTGCAGGGATCAAGTTCTCATCATTTAAATTATTTTCCTCCAATGTGTCATTTTCAAAAAACTGTTAGTTTTGGGGGAAATCTGATTCATTAATGGTTTGGTTTTTATGACAATCATTAGGGAAATTTTGATTTTCAGAAATATCATTTTCAGAAAGAACATTAGTGTTTGATTTTTCCACAAAGTCAGATTCTAACATAGAAATATCAAACACAGGAATGAGAAGTAACATACCTTGTTGTTGCTCAAAATTAAAGCTTGATTTTTTCTCCTCGTCCCCCTAAGCCCAAATCTGCACTAGTCTTCTCCCCCTGAGGATGAGGCCTAAAAAACGACTGATTTTCCAGGAATTTAACATCAAGTGTGACAAAATATTTTCTCTTTTGAGGGTCATAGCACTTAAAACCCCTTTTGTGTTGGAGAATATAAAAAAAACACATCTTTTTCCTCTAGGATCAAATTTATCTTGATGGAGGTCTTTGTTAGTGTTACAAGATAACCACCACATTACTGACTGGCCGTGAATTACAAGATAATCATGGGACGTGTAAGACGTCTGTTAGTGTTAAGAATGTTGAAATTCTGATTTCACCATTCCCGACAATTGCTGAGAACGATCCATCAACAACTTTTATGTTCTTGTTTCCTACCAATGGGCTATAAGAGTGGAACAAATGTGAAAAGTTTTTCATGTGACCTGTGGCACCGGAATCTATGATACATGGTTCCATATTATGGATTGAGAAAAAAGATCCATTAATACTTTGATATGCAAATGAACATGATGGAAGATTAGAATCATGTGGAGATTTTATGAGTCTCAATAGTTGCTGAATCTGGTCATTTGTGAATGAAAGTTGGCTGGAATTTCCAGAAGTAGACTTGGGCTCTGTAAAGGTCTCAGAGATGACATTCACCACTTTGTTGCCCTCCTGTTTCCTAATTGACTCCATAGAATTGAGAAGCCATGTGGTGATTAGGGAGTTTTCTGAACTCCATTTTTTGACTAGAGGATCAAATTCCTTTGGCTGTGGTTCTTCACTAGTTAAAAATCCCAACTTTCCCTGCCATCAACAGCTAATTTCACTGACTGGGCTCACTCTAAAAAATTCCTGCCATTCAGTTGGTAGTGATCTGAATGGAGACATTTGAGTTGGTTTCAGTGCGGTTTTGGGTGGCTGGAGCTGCACGAATAATAGAGGCAGGGGTCTGGTCTTCTGGGGTTTTGGCCATGGCAGAAACGAAAAACTAAACCTGGCTCTGGACCTCTGGTACCATAAAAGTTTAGAGAAAATTCTAAAATTCTTTTATTCAGAATTCTGTGTAGTTACACGACTTTATAGGTTGTATAAAGAATAGGAAACTTAGAAAATGGGAAAGTAGAGCTAAAAGTAGGAAACTAGAATAATTACAGATTTCCTAGATTATTTCCTAGAAAGTAAGAGATACAATATCTCCTAAAAATATAAGTTACCCAAAAATACAAATTCCAAAATTTACAAATTCCTTGTAAATTCAAGGATAGCAGTGATTTTCTGATCCGATGTTTGTTTCAATTTTTAGTTTTCCTCAAGAAAAAACATATTATTGATTTGTTTGAAAGCTATTTTATATTTGTATTAAGCTGACTAGGTAAGTGGAAACTCATATTAATGAAGCAAAAAATATCATAGTTCTGAAGAGAAGCCAAGTTTCCGAGTAGTAGGTAACTTGCAAATGGTGCCCAGTTATTAGTATTATGTGCAATAAAAAGGAGTTGCGAGTAACTTGTGTAATATCTAAGAAGTTGATGTCCAAAAACAAGTATTCAAGAGCTGAATCATCTACTGCTCATTTTTTCTTGGTCATACTTATATGAATCGGGCTCTTAAAGTTTATCTAGTGAATATTTGGTGTCAACCTGGCTACGGTGAGCTCAAGGGTCTTTTTTCGTTGTTGTGCCTTCGTGCAAAATATAAAATAAAAATTTAAACCATAATACGATTTCTTGAGGCGTAATA
Organism: Triglochin maritima; assembly: GCA_963682175.1. Taxonomy (NCBI): domain Eukaryota; kingdom Viridiplantae; phylum Streptophyta; class Magnoliopsida; order Alismatales; family Juncaginaceae; genus Triglochin; species Triglochin maritima. Next base: position 60,638,533 of record OY821772.1, on the reverse strand, counting down.
TGATGCATATTGTTGTAATATTGTATCACATGGTTGGTTTTATTATCTAGATAATTCATGTAGTTACTAATATGTGATGTTGTGAATTTTTCATATTTAAATGCTATTTTTTCATTTTATTTGAGGTACGCTAAATCTTATTTTGTTTCTAAATAGTTGAAGATGACACAGATGCAACAGCTTTCTACCCAGCAAATGCAAGATCAACTTCAGCAGCAGCAGCAGCAGCAGCAACAGCAACAGCAACAGCAGTTGCAGCAGGTACCACTGTTTTTGCCTGTGTAAAATCTTCTCTCTTTTCTTTTTCGTGTCCTTTTGTCATCTTTTGTGGAGGAGTAATCTTGCTACTTGAAATTGACATATTACTTCCAGAGCAACAGAAAAAGGAAGCAACCTTCTTCTTCTGGGGCTGCAAACAGCACCGGGACAGGAAATACAGTAGGCCCTTCTAATTCACCTCCATCTACTCCGTCCACCCATACACCTGGTGACGCATCAACGATAGCCGGAAGTATGCCACATGTTAATAGCATGCCAAAAACTTTAGGAATGTATGGTTCAGATGGAACTGGTGGGCTTGCTTCATCATCCAATCAGTTGGTACTACTATAAAAAAATTCCCCAGATTATCAAAGTTGACCTAGAAATTATTGAGAATTCTTATATTAATAAGATAGTGTTTTTTTTAAATCTGCAGGATGATATTGGTCAGTTCCCAGATGTTGGCTCCTTGGATGATAATGTGGATTCTTTCTTGTCCAATGATGATGGTGATCCAAGAGATATTTTTGCTGCTTTGAAAACTGCAGAACAAAATGCAGAGTTAGCAAAAGGCTAGCTTTTCTTGTCCAAGTATCTATATCAGTAGCAGGACGTTGCAGAACGATCTGATGATAATAAATTTGGTTTTGTATTTCAGGTTTTTCGTTTAGCGAGGTTAGTTGTATTCGTGCAAGCAACAACAAAGTTGTTTGCTGCCATTTTTCTTCGGATGGGAAGTTGCTAGCAAGTGCTGGGCATGAGAAGAAGGTAGCCCTTTATCCATCTACATGAAAGTGATCAAATGAACACAAGAAATCATGTTACAAATTTTTTAATTGAACTCCTTCTATTGTATCTATAATTTTTTTCTATTTACCAAAATCTATACAACATAGTTTTTTTCCAGTATACAACACCGTAGTTTTATTTTCTTTGAGTTCTAGATTAATTATTTCCTTATTTGTTTTAGGCTATAATCTGGAATATGGACACACTTCAAACAGAGAGCACACCGGAAGCCCACACTCACATTATTACAGATGTTCGATTTAGGCCGAATTCTACTCAACTGGCAACATCATCATTTGATTGGACCGTGCGGCTATGGGATGCAGCAGATGTATTATTCTACTAACTTTTTAATTGATTCATAATGCATATGGGATTGTTTCATTGTTTCCTATTCAGCACTACAGTAGTTAACAACCTACCAATGGAAAATGATTAAGATATCTAATATATTAAAGATGGTTGTGTTAAACTGGCTAACCATATTCAGTCCACAGGCTTAATGGTTGTAGTTGGTAAGTTGTGTTATATATGATGTTCACTTGAGGAGAACTTCGACAAGCATATTATAGATAATCCTAATTTATTGTTTTTTCTTCGATATACCATGATTGAAATTGCAGCCATGTGATAGATGTATCCACATCTACGTTGCATTTTTTTTGGATAGGAGCGATGCTTGATGGTTTGTTAGGTGGAATGGAATCCTATAATCTTTCCCCCATAAAACTCTAGATCAACCTAAAAAGGCTTTAGTTTAGTAACATTTTATTAAATTAGTATTTGCCCCTTTTGTTACTGAAAACTTCCATATCATACCCAAAAGCCTAAACCTCTTCACTTTGCAGCCAAGCTTCTGCCTGAATATATTCAATGGACACAATTCTCATGTGATGTCGCTGGATTTCCATCCCAAAAAGACAGACCTTTTTTGCTCCTGTGACGGAAATAGTGAGATTCGGTTCTGGAATGCAAATTCTTATACATGTTCACGGGTTTCCAAGGTAACAATTTGCACAACCTTCTTATAAAATTTTATCCATCTGTTGGTCATTCTGAGAACTCAAGACAAATACAGGTGATGATACAGGGAGGTACAACACAAGTCAGATTTCAGCCTAGGCTTGGTCATCTTCTTGCTGCTGCGGCAGATAATGTGGTTTCTGTTTTTGATGTTGAAACAGACAGGCAGACACGTTCACTGCAGGTAGTCCTGAATTTTAGATATTTCCTAATGAAATTATCCTAAAATATCTGGATAGTTCTGAATTTTGACTGTTCTGGGAAAGAGTTCAATCAGTTCAGTGCTGTCATCTAAGCAAGCCGTTGCTTGGCTGACTAAGAAGCACGGACACGGGGATACGGTATTTTTCTAAAAAGTAGGACACGGACACGACATTAAAATTATAATATATATAAATAAAAAATAATATACTTGTAAAAAATAATTAATCATAAATGTTAAATGTTCATAATAAAATAATATACGTTGCTTCATGTTGCTTCCTCATTGTCCATGACAAAAGTAGTCATTAGACTTATTCTTAAAGGGCAGCAAACTGATTACTACCTAATAAAATAATATACTTCAAGGGTTGTATTGAAACTTCCTTGACCCAATGGTTTATCTTCTTCTCCTCCTCTATATAAACATTACGGTACCGAAAAGGAGGAAGAGAAAAAAAGTCAAAATCGAGACCAAGGAGTGTCCTAGCCGTGTCCGAGGAGTGTCCACCACTGCGAAATGTCAAAACTGCCCCGGACACGCCACCTGGCATGTCCGACACGTGTCCAAGGCGTGTCCGAGGAGTGTCGGTGTCCAACACGGCCACGACTCGGACACGAAGACCATTCAGAAGTGTCCGTGCTTCCTAGCATGGTAGTCATCTTTGTTTGTTCTATACGCAGGGTCATACCAGTGAGGTGCAGTCTGTTTGTTGGGATTCAACTGGAGATTATTTGGCATCTGTTAGCCAAGATTCTGTCAAGGTTTGGGCTTTGGCATCTGGTGATTGTATACAAGAGCTCAGATCCACTGGAAACAAGTTCCATTCATGCGTTTTTCACCCAAGCTCTTCTAATTTGTTGGTCATTGGAGGCTATCAGGTAATATGTGATTTGTCATTCATCTTGCCGCTGTTTGCATGCAATTTAAGTCCTTCATTCTCCCTCCTAGATTACTTGTTACCATTTTCCTCTGCCTTCGCCATGTTTCCTTAAACTTTAATGTAAATTTGTTATCCAATGACGGATTGCTGATCTGAAAGACCTTTTTGTCTTTTATAATGTATTTTTCTTGTACTTGTCATGGTCTATTCGTAGGTCTACGTATCGGCAATATATGTGAAATTGCACGAGCATGCCCCTATTGACATATTGTCTCGAAGTCTTATATTTGTTCTGATCATTGTTGTTTTTCTCAATATTTTGTTTCTAGACTCTGGAGCTGTGGGACAGAACGGTGAACAAGAGCATGTTTGTTACGGCACATGATAATTTGATTTCAGCCTTAGCGCAGTCACCTGCAACTGGAATGGTCGCGTCTGCAAGCCATGATAAATCTGTTAAGCTTTGGAAATAATTTATGGAGACTGGTTAGTTATTTGCCCATTGGAATCTTTAAGGGTTTTAATGATCAAATGTGGAAGAATGCTTTAGTGTCTCATGGATTTTATAGTTCTTTTTACCGACTAATAAGTAAATGAGAAGTTCGATCCTGTTAGCTTAAGTTTGAGGACAAATTGGTGATTTATTACCCTCCCACCGTGATGACTGTAATTGTACAAGGGTCTGATCTTTATAGCGCAATCTAACATTTCAAGGAATAACTTGAGGAACTATTTACGCCAGTGTTCTAGGTAGAGACGTCTACAAGAAATTATAACACTATTATTAACCATGGGTTTTTTTCCAGAAGCATTTTCAGTATATACTTTTCTCAAAAGTGTTGTATATTTGTATCTTCGTTGTGTGGGGACAAAACCAATAACTTGGTTTGTAATGTTATTATGTGGAAGTTCTGTTTGAAAAATTCTTATCTTCCGCCAAGTGTTTTTGTTGAAAAATTTATCTTTTGCGAGTCACTTCGTTTCTAATTTCGATTATTTCAAGTTTAGCTGGTCGAATCCAGTTTATGATTAAACAAAAAATAGTGGGTTGAATTCAGTTGGAAAATGCACGGACGCATGCAGATCTCCAACCTTGCGACAATGAATTTGAATGTCCTGACAGGTTGAATGACCAGTTGGGTAAGGTAGCGATCTCCAACCTCGTAACTGCCCATGGTCGGTAAAGTGGTTATGCAATCCACTTTCATTGAAATTAATCCTATCAATTATATAAAAAAGACAATGAATCTACAAGTAACAAGAACTCAGTTTCACTATTGCAACGAAATATCGCTCCTTCGAACTTATTTTTGCTGGGCCTGTGTGTGCCCTTAATTAATTGAAATTATTATAATTTCTTGAAAAAATTATTATTTCGCGTCTGTACAACCAGTTGTACATGAAGTGGAGATAATCCTTGTAGCAAATGGGTTTCATTGCTCTGATTAGTATGATCTGTTTTTGAACACAATATGTCCAATCCCCAACACATGTCGAGTCTAATGCTATAATAACCTACCAGCTTAGCAGAGAACAAGGTCAACTCTTCCATCTTCCAATTTGCAATGACTACTCAATTTAATTAAAAAAAGAAGTTAATTACCGTTTGTCCCTTCGAAGTATGACATTTCCTCCACTAAACTTCAAGAATCTAGTATTCTTCCACATAGTCATAGTTATTTCTCATTTTTTTGCGTGGTATATTTAATACACTCATAGTCCAACAATATCAGACCTCCGGTTTGTTCCGAATTCGAATCAAATCGGATGTTAGATTTCGTTCGAATTTGAATCTGATTGACTACCAATTCAACTCAAATTCCAACAATATCAGAAATTCAATTTGTTTCGAATTTTAATATAAACTTAGGATTATAAGTGTTTCATGCAAACAATGCAAAAAATACTACAACGAATATGTGTTAAAATAAAGAATTGTTGAAGTTCGGACGAGAAAGGGAGTAAAGTCTAGCAAAATGAAAGTATAAGGAAAGTGATTGTTACATTTTAAAGTTGAGAATCACAAGATGAAATCGGAACATAGTTCAGGAGCCACACATACATATATACACGTTCAGAAGATAACGCAATACGATGAACTTTTTAACTTATATATATAATTTACTCACTACTGCACTTAACTATGGACACTAGTAACAGGGACTTTGTTTCGGGCGCTTTTGCTTAGCAGGACTGTTTGGTTAACTACCTAACCTACCATAAAAAACAAAGACAATACAATATATTGCATAAATTTGCTCACAATAACTGTTTCTTCATTTTTTTCGCTATAATATCAATATAACTACCTGCCTACTATAAAAAAAACAGAATTAACACAATATATTATATAAGGGTTAATTACAATTTGTCCCTCCGAATTATGTATTCGTATTACTTTGCACACTTAAACTTTCAAAGTTAACAATTACTTCTCTTGAACTTTTATTTTGTAACACTTTGTCCCATTGAATTTCAAAAATTCATTATCTAATACACACTCGATGTTTTTTTTTCATTTTTTTTTGTTGTATTACTAATACACTCTTAAACCTATATTTACGTGAAAATTTGGATCGAAATGAAAGTTTAATATGATTGGAATTTAGGTCAGATTGAAGGTAACTGATACTAAATTCAGATGCTAAATTCAGATGCTATCATGATCTTGTTGTCATCATCAATGTTATCTCAAAACCTCCAAAATCGTTCCCCTGTTTGAACAAGGCAAGGGGTCAGATGTACACAATCGTACGCCTGCCTTAGTGGAGAATCTATTTCAGAATGACCTTGATCTGCTATGCAAAAATTGTGGACTACTTCACAATAAATAAGAAATACAAAGAGTTTAATGATTCATTTTTTATAGAGTCCATTGTTTTTTTTAAAATAAAATCCTTTGATTACGTCGTCAATACGCAAGAATTATGATCTTGTCGATCATATTACATTAATTAGTTGGCTGTAGATAGACCCTTTGGAGAACCACCAATCTGAACTGAAAATTTGAGGGTTATATTAATACATTTTTATATTATTTTGGGGGATATCACTACTTTGAATTTGTTGCACTATTATGGATTTATGGAATCTGTAATCAACCATACCATCATGCGTTAAACTGCAGTTTTGGCCCATAATAAGGTGGATTAATTACCAGTACATGCCTGTTGAATTTCGCGTTCTATTTGGTAACATTGCTGGTGCATGTTGCCATGTTGGTAAGCTTTCCTTCACTTTCTCTCCATTATCTTAATTTATTACTTTTTGCATAAATTTTAACTGTATTTTCTGTTTGCATATGCAGGGGGTATTCCTTAATCTCAAAGCATCACGTTCAGTGACCAGCAAGAAGGAATCATGAGCAGTTAATCACTTCTGTTTTAGAGGTGGAAATAGTACATCTAAATATTTGTGATATCATTATAAAGATTTAAGCAAAAAACTATAAATAATGCGGTAGATCATTTCCATTTCTGCTTTCGCTTACCCGTCAATATCTGTATTTAGTTGAATTCAGACATATCTATGATTTTTGAGAAGCATTTTATGGGAAATTAGAATTTAAATGTGAAGTCAAAGCATTACATTCTTGGAATACAAAGGTTAAAAAGACCATAAAGTTGACCTTTCAAGTAAGTGAATGTATTCAGTTTTAGCTAGTGATTCTTCCAGGAATTCAACTCCAAGGGTTCAAAAATCGTATGATAAAAACTAAAAGGTAAAAACAAATTGATTCTGAAAAACATTTGCACTGTATTTTGATATGCAATAAACAAAACATGGTGGTTACTGCTTCTTCAGAGCACATGGTTTGGAACAATAAAACATACAGAGGTAATGGAGAATTCTAAGTAATGATGTGGATTATATTAAAATAAAGATAAGAAGTAACCCTTCAACGAGGGTTAGTATTTTTTTGGTTAAAAGCATGTTAATCGGCATATATGATGGATATTTTATTGCTTTTCATCCTTGTTCAAAGGATGCCCTAATTAATGATCTTGTGATGTACCATGTGTTTTATATAAATATAGAAGTTTCGTAAGCAATTCAAATCCAGTGGCAGTTTATATCATATACTTAACTGTATCCAAGGCTTCGAGTCAAATCTCTCACTATCCAATTTGTAATATTGTAACAGACAACCCACTTAAGAGCACCCACAGCAATAACCAGCAACTATGTAGTCACTTCTGTGTATTTGATTGGAAGGATTAATGATAGGATATTTGTTGGTTTTTATGTTATATTCGAGGAACTAACATCTTCATCATGGAGCAACACACTCTTCTTGATGTATTACAGTTTGGTAATTGAAACTAAGAGATCAAATACCTGAAATCATTTTTTTCTTTTGAAATTTGGACAGGAAATGAAGATTTGAAGTTCAGTTTGACAATAAGTTGGTTTCTGTGAAGAGGTTGGGGTTCAGTAAGTAGAATTAATGGTGAGACGGGACTACCCACAGGTTCAGCTTAAATTAAATGAGTTAATATATAAATCCAATTCGTTATTGTCTTTTATTATAGCATCGGATGGCGGATGAACCCGTGCGAGAAATTGGGCGATGGAGCTCGCGATTTTCCGTTCGGGTGGGTGAGTTAATTGGTTGGGTGGGGGCACGTGTTCCCATCGTTAGTTTTTTTTTGTTAAAAAACTTTAAAAAATTCATTTTAAATTATTTTATCAATTTTTCTTCTTCTGAAAATATGTTGTTTATTTGTTTTGATTTTGTAAATTTTTTTTTGTGAATTTTTATTTATTTTATTATCTATGATTGATCTCCAAATGACGTGGAGAGAGAAATGTAAGGTGTTTGAGTATTTTTGGATGTGAGTAAGAGAATTTTTTTTGTGGGTTGGGTGAACTTACGTGACAGAGAGAGAAACTGACGTGGTAGAGAGAGAAAATAGGACGAGTGAGGGTAGTCTGGGCACTGTTATTTATGGTCTTAGTAACTAAAGTCGATAAACATGTACATGTGATTGACAGTTTGAACATGTGATTGGGTGGATAAATTACCAGTACGTGTGTTTGAACTGGAGTTGAGAGTTTTATTTGGCTAACTTTGTAATTTTTTATTTTTTGCGAGTAGGGAATATTCATTAATTTAAAGAGTTATTTGATTGAGTGTCATGAAACAATTAAATTGACTTTATGTCATTTTGACTATTTGACCTAATACCATAGAAAAATCAAACTATTTATCTTAATGTCATAGAAAAACAAAAAAAATACATTTATGTCGTTCCATCAGTAAACCGTTAACTTTTCCGTTAACGTCCGTTAAGATTATTTAAAATTAAAAAATTATAGAATTTCATTAGTCTAGTAATTGAACCATTAAGTTTAACGAGAGACAAACAATAAATGAAAGTTGAAAGATAGAGATAGAGTATAGATTGATTATTTGAGTAATTTTTTTGCAGTTTTTATGAATTTATGAATTTTTGGTTTATTCATAATAATTTTGTAAAATTTTCATTAAATATTAATATAGACGTTAACAGAAAAGTTACTGACTAAACGACATAAATGTATTTTTTTACTTCATTCAAGTAAAAACACACAGTTCTAGTACTTCATTCAAGTGGAAGCAATAGTCATTATTTTACTAAAATCGAGTTGTAAGCCAAAACACGCATAATGTGGGCATTTGGAATTAATATGCAGTCAACTCCACCGTGAATGTTTCTTATTCTACGTGACAAAAAAAAGTTGATCTAGTACTAGGGCTGTCAATTTTACACGAAACACGATAACACGACACGAAAACGACACGAAGTTAGCAGATATGGATTGAAAATTTGAACACGATTAATAAATGGGTTGGATACGGCAACACGATTATTAAATGGGTTGGATATGGATTTCTGCTGCAAAAACGATTAACACGATTAAGACACGATAAAACACGATAAATAATTGGGTAATTAGACACACGATTACGAATACGACACGATTAATACACGACTAATACCGACAAGTCTATAAGTAATATATAATTTATAAATTATAATAAACAAATTCTAATAACTGAATGTCATATTTATAATTTTACCAATTATATATATAATTGGTTTGAAACTTTGAAGTTTGAATTCTGAACACTGAACGAGTGGATAATTGTGTGTTAAACGTGTGTTAAATGGTGTAAACGGTAGCGGTGTTAAACGTGTACACGAAGTAACCCGTTTAATAATCGGGTATAAACGGGTTGGATATGGCAACACGATTATAAATGGGTTGGATACGGCAGAAATTTAGCAACACGACTATTAAATGGGTCGGATACGGCGCAGCACCTACAGCTTATATATAGGAGTTGACACGACACGATTAGCACACGACACGACACGATTGACAGCCCTATCTAGTACCACACAATTGAAATAAACATTCTCAAAACAAGATAAATCTGCCCCAAAAAAAAACCTCATAATCGATTCACAAATATAATTACTACGAAGATTTTAAGTTTTAGACATCAATGGTAAATTACATTTTGATTCTTGATTTTTTGAAATCAGAAACTAATATTTCTGCACGAACCCTAAACGTATTCAGTATCCAAATTAATCACACTTGGGCTCCCAACTAAATCATCAGATAGGATATTTATTTATTTTTACGTAAAGACGTGGCATTAAATTGCTCAAACACCAACGAGAAGCATAAATCAAAGATGCATTTTGTACGGTGGAATGGAATAATAAGGATACATAGAAGATAAAACATGCCACATTCAATTTGATTTACCAAATCTTTGTCTAATCCATGACCAAATCCAACAGAATCTAAACGAAACATGTTACCAACACTCAATTTTTTTTTGAAAAACCCAAACCCAACGGTCGAAGGAGATAAAGCCACGTGTCATTCATCAGCTACTCCATCCATCTTCCTGATCCAACGGCTGAGTTGGGCTGGGTTGACGATTCCAGGAATGCGGGCCCCACCATCCCCCATCAGGAGAGCTGACACGTGAGTATCGGAAAGAGCGCCGCACGTGATGTACTCGTGCGCTAGGAAGCCGGCCAGCAGAAGCTTCGGCTCGGCTTCAGGGGCATCCCTGTCTTTTCGCTTCCTCGACGACGACGACGACGACGTCTTACCACACGTGGTGGGCTCCACACCAGTACTCATCATGACCAACGCGAAAATAACGGAGATAATCAGGGGTATAATCGTCAAACAGATGAAGAACGATGAAGAAGAGAGGAGAGGAAGAAGTAAAAGAAGAAAGAGATGATGGGAATGGGAATGGAATGGATTATTGGGTGTTTGGATTTGGGATTTGGAGGAGTGTTGGAATGGGAACTGATGGCGGTGGTGGTGGTGGTATGGATTTATACGAGAGGAAAGCAGAGGATGGTTTTTTTAGCCCTAAGGTTGGTGAGAATATCTACTTTGCCATTGGGAATCGTCGGTTTCTTTACATCTTATGCGCTGGTTTGGCTTGGGTTTACAAATCTTTTCGAGGGGTAAATTTGGAAATTTCTGCTTAACTTAATAATCCCGTTTCGTTCTCGGTCCAAGATGAGTCCAACACTACTGTCAGCCCATCATGGGCCTGGCCTGCTCCTCCCATATTTTGATTTGGAAAATAAATTTATTCAATTCTTTCAACAAAAGTCATATTTAATTATTCCAACAAACATCCATTTTCTATTTAAATAATAATAACCTAGTCCCTTTCACAACTTACATTCGTGTGTATAATGAATGTAACTCGAACTCATTCTTTTCTCTAAAGAAATTAAAATTTAAAATATTAGTTTTTCAAGAGTTAATGATTGTAGTAACTAAAAAAAAAGTCTACAATTACAAAAAATAATAATTCTTGGTACTGATTTTCATTCTATTTACTTTTATTCATTGATGTCTAGAGCTTAAGCTTGGTGAAGCGTTTGCTCTTTTACCAGCTTTTTTGGCCAAATCTCTTCAGATTGGTTCATCACCCCCTCTACAGATTGGCTGATCATTAATGAAAATTTATGTGCTCAACTTCCATGAATACATACAAAAAGTGCACTATCAAATAATGTCTCAATTGAACCTCTGTAGGTTGTTGGATTCAACTGTTAAAGTGATAGAAGTATTATTACATGTGTCAAGTAAACATAAACAACAAAACCTGACGATTGATTACGAGAATATTTGCACCGAGACATGCATGGTCCAATAATTACTATTTAAGTGAGCATGTACACCAGAAGAAAAAGAATACTTCTCTCTTTCTCTCCAACTCAACTAATTCAAAACCAATTAATAAGGAGTATAATGATCCCACAAATTATAATCCAGAAAAATGTCTTCAAATTAACTGATACGAGATTATTATCTAATGCATGACCGAATTTTTTCTTCTTCATCGTGTCTAAACATGGACAACGTACAATGATGATGTATCAAACCGACCGTTGGACATTTAAGTCTCTGTTACCATATTAAATTGTGAATATCCAAATCAAAATTAATTGATGATGAATGTAAGGACCTTATAACTTGTAACTTAGAAAAAAATCTTCAAATTGACCGATGTAGGGAGATATACTCCAACACACCAGGCGTAGCTCAACTGGTGAAAATAATGATTCCACATCCACGAAGTCATAAGTTTGACCCCCAAAGTAGACGTTTGGTAAAATACACTTATTGAAAATTACGTTGGATCATTTAGTTTGGAACTACAATATGCACCTAAAAGTAAGATGAATGTTATGACATTCCGGGTGAATAGAAAAACTCTTTTTATAACACAGTGAACCTCTCCTAAATCAATATCAATATGGTTACTGCCACAACATATTACGTCAACCTTAATTTTTATCTCTACAGTTAGACGTTGCTGTAACAATCAACCTCATGGTGTAACTATTCTGGAGTCACAATCATATTGCCCATGCCCCATTCTAAGTGTATATCGTTGATTTGACTTTCTTTTTATCGTTTCACTTTCACACGAGAACAAAGAATTTGATGATGGCTTACAAAAAAACTTCTTCGCGCTTCGTGTAGGTTTGGCTAACTTAGGCAGGCATATATGTATTATTGCAACAAGCATCTGGAATTAAAGAAAGCAGTTAAATTAATGCTAGCTTTCAACCTCTCACTACTGCTGAATTGGGAATACTCGTCGCCTAATAGACGTCGGCTGTTACAAAGGCCGACGTCTAATATAGAGAAGATCGAATAGACGTCGGCCGCATATAACTCCGACGTCTATACCCAATAGACGCCGGGGAATAGACGTCGTCTGTTATAATACGACGTCTATATTCAATAGACGTCGGGGAATAGACGTCGGAGATATGCAATATCCGACGTCTATATGTCTTTAAAAGAAATCAGACAGTTGCGTTTTCTTTCACTCTTTCCAGACAGAAAATACGAAACTCTAGTCGCCGCGATCCGATTCCTCGATCCATCCCGTCTGATTCCTCCGATCCATCCCGCGATCTCCTCCGCCACTACAGTTCCACTATGGGGACGTCAGATTCCATGTAAGTAAAGCTTTATTTTTGTTCATTTGTAGTTTATTTTCTCTAACAATGATGTGTTCACTTTTCTAATTATGTTTGAATAATTAGATAGATAAAAACATTCACACGGCGCATGTGAAGGCGATACGGTCTGCTCAGCATTTTATTTACATCGATATGGCCGAACAATGATGTACAAGTAATTGTATGGCGTCGACGGTGGCGTCAATCATCTTTAAACCTACCTTCCTCTGTTTGCAGGTAGATTTAAAGAGGATTGACGTCGTCGTCGACGCCATGCGTCCGCTTGGTTTCCCTAAGACCTTAGTCTGCAAAATTGTCAACAAACTCCTCAAGGTGTCTCCTCCTTACCTAGCTAAAATCCTAATTAATACACTAACTAACAACTTTTTCCTTTTTCCTTTTCATTTCCTTTCAGCCCACACTACATGAAAAACTGAAGACTTGTGTTGTACATTTCTTTGTGTTGTACATTTCTTTGTGTTGTACATTTCTTTGTAATGAATGAATGATTGTCTATATATATGTTTGTGCAGGATGCTATTTATTTTTTTTGTCAATGTTTAGGAATAGACGTCGGATGTCTTGAATATCCGACGTCTATTCCTTAGACAATAGACGTCGGATGTCTATACGTCCGATGTCTAAGAATAGACGTCGTGCGAATACACGTCGGATGTGAGGGTGCTGATATCCGACGTGTATAGGCCTTAACATCCGACGTATATGACCTTTTCTGTAGTAGTGTCTAACCACCACCAACATCGATATATAGATCAATCAAATCATGAAAAAGAAATATTGGATTCAGAATAGAGATCATATATATATATATGTGTGTGTATGCATGTGGGTTGGTTCCTTATGCACATAACATACTATTGCCTCATAAATTAATTCTCTCTTTTAGTAGATACATAATCACACTTAAGATTTGATTAACGAGTGACCCTTGACATAGAAGACAACTTGGATATCTAAAGTGAACTTAATTCCTAAAGTTGATTGTTTAACGTATTTTTCTTGGATCTCATCAGCAAAACACATATATCGGCCAACTGTTCGGCCGGCTGCTGAAACCATCCCAGCAATCAATCGACCGTTTTGGTTGCTGAGGGAGATTTTTTAAACTTAAACCTCAGACACACTACATTTCCACACACGTAATTAATCCTACTACCCAAAAAAAACATACGTAAATAATCGTCAAGTGTATATGCTGGGGTTAGGGCTACGGGTCAGGTTGAATCCAAAAACCGACCCGAACCAGACTGGTTGGGTCGGATTGGGTAGGGGTTCAGGTCAGGTTGGAAATTTTGAAAACCGATGGTCTCGGGTTAGGTTCAGGTTGAAGGGTCGGGTTCCCGATCCAACCCGAACTTGAAGTTTTTTCTTTTATTGCAAAGTTATGGTTTTTTAATAGTTTATGAGAAAAAAAATTAGGTTTTTTAATGTAAAAATATTAAAAAGTTAATGTATAGTTATGATTTTTTAATTCAAGTTGAAGCTTAGGAGAATTGTTTTTTGGTCCAACTAGAACCAACCCAATCCAATCCGAAAGTTCGAGTCAGGTTGGGTTGAATCCGAATCGGTTTGGATTTTTCCAAATTTAAAATTTTCAAAATTAAATTGAGTTCCGGCCCAAATCCGACGGTGCGCACCCTTCGCCGGAGTGGAACCAGCCAACGTTGGCATAAGAACGCTCTCTCTCTCTCAAATTTGATTTTTTTTAAGTAGTAGTAATATATAATATTTTGCAAAGCGACCAAAATTTAACCCCCGTGATATTTATAAGAACATAACCACATTATAAGGACCAAAACATTATCAATACCATGACTTTGTGGAATAATCAAAAGAATAATGACCACCATTTAAGGATAAAGACTGGGATGATCTACTTAAGTGTACTCTATTTTGTGCAAAGTATGAAACTTAGTCACGTTTCACTCTTTCGTCAAGCATAAAACCTTATGCCAGGTATGTTGGTAATATTCTGATTCCAATTATGGATAATCAATTTGTACTTAATGGTTTACCACGTTAGAAGGTTTAAGAAATAGTAAATATGTATAATTATCATGCTGAGTTGTTTTATTTTGTCATAGATAGAAAAACTGTTTCAATGACACAAATACAAAATTACTTATTTGCATGTGTATATATAGATCCCAATATTTCTTCCATTGCTTTTGTTTTACACAAATTGGTTTGTTTAGCGGAACATTATCTCAATAAGATTTCAACCATAAAATGTCTTTGACTTCTAATGAGTTTTAGACATATACAGTAGACATTAGTAATTCAGATGATTTTTGAGTCAGAAGGAATTAATATTTTAGCATAGAAAATGGTTGAAAATAAACAAAATGCTTTGCACCCTTTGATTTACTTAGCACTGAGATTGGTTTTAGCTCTTCCGATCGTACAGAAGGCCATTTTCAACAATAAATTGAAAATTCGTGACAGAAAGTGGCTATTCATGTCGGTAAGTTAGAGAGAGAAAATAATGAACCCCGTGACGAAGATTAAAGAATCTATTTTTAAAGTGGTAATTATCATTGGTGCCTTTTCTTTCTCTTCTTCTTTGATCAAGATTGCGAACATACATATGATGGCTCACATTGGACTTGGTTCAACCAATTCACGTGCCTTCCTATTAAAAATTTTGGTTGTGAAGAAGACGGTTTGTTAGGTAGAATTCATTTCGTATAACGTGGCTACTTTAGACATATTTGAAAGTGAAAAAATTGGGAATTAATTTTGGATAAAAAATAAAAATAAAAAATATACAAAAATTGAAAAATGATTTAAAATATTTTTAAAAAAAAAATCAATCCCGCCCAACACACACACGGCACTCGGGCGGGAAACTGGGATGTTTCCTGCCCAGTTAAGCGCTTGGGCGAGAGAAATGCAGGTGATGTGGGCAGGTTTTTTGGGCGGGAGATCTCACGTGGTGGGCACCTTTCATCTTCGCTCAACCATTTCTGGGTGTGGTTAAGAGAAATTTGGGGTGAGTGGTCTGGTATGACGTGCCTGAGAGAGAAAATCGAGCATCCAAAAAGTACCCAGGCGTCGTTAAAAATGAACTTAAGAAATTGTTGTTGTTGTTGTTTAGCACATCTTACTTAGCCATTTGTTAATGCATATTACATATGCGAATTTTAGACCCTCGTCCCTCTAGAATGATATTGTTCCCTTTTTTCCAATTTTATTATACATTGCTATGACACCTGTCCTAGAAATTAGTGCATTTTAGCCGTGATTCAATGCAATTTACTTAAACATTTTTATGAGTCTTTTCTAAAAATTGCTTAAATAATATTGCTAATTTCGTTTTATTAATATTCATTTCTATTATTTTGGTTAATGCATTTTTCAAAGACCACTTAAATGGTATTTTCATATATTTTTCTATCTATTTCTAGTTTTTTAGCCTTTTGTAACATTTTTTTTCTGGTGTATACAATTTAATCGAATATACAAATTGCATTTTCTTTGGTTACTGTATTTTGAACGAAATGCTTTGGTTGGTGCAAAAGCTAAACAATGATCAAGATTCCAGACGATGACATTCAGCTTGGGGTTACAAACACTTTTTTACATTTCTTTCCTAATTCAACGAAGAAAAACAAAACCCAAAAAGAATACACAAAATTTGTAATTAATTATCATGCATACGTGAATAGGTGGGACAAAAATTCTTTGTAACTTAGTTAAAGACTTTTTAAGTTGATAATAAAGTTAGAAAGAACTTTAAGTTGAAGATGAGTTGGCTACGTGTTTTAATTCGGAAGAAAGAAAGTAAGGAGACTCAATTTCTGAACATAGTGGTCCCTCTCGTTGAGTTGTAGCCTTGTTAGGTGCCTAATATAATTAGCGTAAATTGCAAAATAAATACTATCTATTTTTATTACTTCGGTTCAACACAAAAAGCTTGGAAGGAAAAAAAACTACAAAAAATGTCAACAACACATGTCCTTTTATAAATCGTTAGATTGAAATCTAATGATGACTTCATTTAGCCTCTAAGAGCATCCTTAACCATGTAAAAAAACCCAGGCGCCCAAGAAACCACCCGACACCTCAGATTTTATATTAATAAAAAAATCGTAACCAACCAACTGGGTGGAATTTCGGACGCCCATCCGCCCGAAATTCCACCCCAGGCGGCTGGAGAATGTGTTTGGTGGGGGACAGCTGTCCCCCCACCATTGGTCATCTTATTTTTTTTGTGTTTTTGTGTTTAGAAAATGTTTTTAAAATTATTTAAAATTGTTTTTTCAAATATTTTTTATGAAAATAAGTTTTTTATTTCTTTATATTTTCTAGAATTTTTTGATAATTTTTCGTATTTTGCCTAAAATTGATCCCGAAATGACGTGTAGGGGAGAGAATGTAGGGCGTTTGAGTTGTTTCTGGTTAAGAAAAATTTAGGAGGGTTGGTTTGAGCTGACGTGACGGAGAGAGAAGCTGACGTGAGTGAGAGAGAAACCAGGACGCCCGGAACTACCTGGCGCCGCCGTTAACGGTGCTCTGATGAGATCAACGTCATCTCAAAATTCACCTATATATATATATACATATATATACATACATATATGTATACATACATATATATGTACATATATATGTACATATATATATGTATATGTACATATATATATATGTATATGTATATATATATATATATATATATATATATATATATATATATATATATATATATATACACGTACCTTCCGAATCAAAATATCACCCTCTAATCATACCAATTTAATGCAGGTACGCCAAATATGCCCTTTTGATTTTAATTTTCAGATTTATGTTCCTTGCGTTTAATTTCTCCATTTACTGTTGTGGTGCCGAAACAGAAATTAATTATATGTCAAGAGTAATTTCGCAAAATAACGCAATACATATATTTAGCATTATTACTAATGTTAGTGAGGCCTATCAATGTAAATATGTTACGGTAAGTAGTACTTGTTTGAGCTATTTCAAGTTTGGTTAATTTATCATAATTAACATCTGGGTTATCAAATACCATGCAATTGATTAAAATTGCATTCAAGGTCAACTGTGGAGCTTTCATTATAATGGTGCTTAAAACTTTGAAAATGATTAATTCTTGATAGTCCTGTGATCAAAATTGGAGATTTGAAAACTTTGAATATCGTAGTCTTCATAAGAAAATTCATCTTGGTTTGACGATGATTGATGGCAAGTGAACGGTCGATCCAAGTCCATCGGCGAGAGTCGAGACAAGTTCTGACGTACTAAAGCTCTAATGACAGACTACGACTTGCATCAACATATAAGGAGCAAAACCATAGGGGAAAAAACCCTAATTAATGATCACGAGATCGATCGCAAATTCCTAATAATATGTAGGCCAGGGCGTACCTAACTAAAATAGTTTCTTTTCCTCTCAGCTTTTGATCCACCCCTAATAAATGCACACTTCCCACCTCTAAACTCTTATCCACCCCAAACTTTACCCCACTCTCTCTCTACCTCTTTAATTTCTCTCCACATTTTTTTGTTATATATACATCATATACACCGTTCCTACATTATTATAACACAAAACACTATATTTAGCTAGGAGTTCAGAAACCTGCAATAACCAAACCAAATGGATCTTTTGGTGACACTATACTCCACAGCTCTCCTTTGTGTTGTGTTTCTCCTTTGGAAGCTCTACCTCAGGAGGACCAACCAAGCATGCTACATTCTCGACTACGCCTCCTACAAGCCGTCCGACGACCGGAAGCTCACAACCGAGATGTGCGGTGACATCATCCACCGAAACAAGAATCTCGGCTTCCCTGAGTATCGGTTTCTCCTCAAAGTCATCGTTAACTCGGGTATAGGGGAGGAGACGTACAGCCCCAAGAGCATTTTAGATGGTAAGGAGGAGGTCCGGTCCCTTACTGATGGTATCACCGAGATGGACGAGTGCTTCAACTATGCTCTTGATAGCCTCTTCAACAAGTCCGGCGTCTCGCCAGCCGACATCGATCTGCTTGTTGTGAATGTCTCTATGATCTCTTGTGCTCCGTCTCTCGCCTCTAGGGTTGTCAATAGGTACACCTACCTACTTAATTATATAATTATTTCCACTTCCTTACTTAATTCAATGTTTGGTACGTTGACACTTCCATTTATTTTTGGGTAGCTAGTTATTGCTTTGTTTTCGGGGGAAAATAATAATCCGATCACATATATCTTGGTGTGCAATACTCCATATGTACGTGGTAAGTGTGACAGTAATCCAATGACATAGATCTACCAATTAGACCAACAACATCGGCAAATTAATGTTAACATCGATCATCTTGTTCATATATTTTTCTAACGATTTTTTCTTAGTTTTCTTAATAAATATAGAGTCATTGTGCATTTATTAGATACCTACTATGGGGTCTACGTCATAAAGACCTTACTTACTAGCATGCATTATCTTAACTTAATATATAGATTAAGAAACTTGAACCTAATATATTGATCAAGAAATTAACTTCATGTAATATTGGACAATAAGAATTGGTTAGGATGGTTGAAGTTACATATACGCGTCTATAGGTTGTCTAGCTAAATATGTCAAAGTATGTTTTTTGATAATTAATCTAACTAGTAATTAATTAATGATGATGATGATGATGATCATATGATTAACTAACATTAATTAACAGGTACAAGATGAAAGAAGACATAAAAGTGTTCAACCTTGCCGGAATGGGCTGCAGCGCCAGCCTAATCTCGGTTGACATCATAAAGAACATCTTCAAGTCCCGGCCACAAACCCTAGCGGTGGTGATGACCTCTGAGTGCATCGGTCCCAACTGGTACACCGGCGACGACAAGTCAATGATGCTTGGAAACTGCCTCTTCCGCTGCGGCGGCACCGCAATTCTCCTCTCCAACGACCCCCGCCGGAAACACACCGCCAAGCTGAAACTCCGGTGCCTGGTCCGGACCCACCACGGTGCCGGAGAGGACTCGTACAACTGCTGCATGCAGATGGAGGATGCCGCCGGGAGGGTGGGATTCTACCTGGGGAAGTCGCTCCCGAAAGCCGCCACCCGGGCTTTCTTGGATAATCTCCGGAACCTGGCGCCGATGGTTCTTCCGGTGAGGGAGCTCGTGCTTTACTTGGCCGGGAGGGTGAGGCAAAGGTGGGGCAACAAGAAGGGTAAGCCGGCCGGCGACGGGGGGTTTGCCAGGGTTGATTTCAAATCCGGGGTTGAGCACTTCTGCCTCCACCCTGGCGGTGCTGCTGTGATCGACGGTGTCGGGAGAGGTCTCGGGCTCAATAAGTTCGATCTCGAGCCGTCGTGGATGACGCTCCACCGGTTCGGGAACACGTCGGCCAGTAGCCTGTGGTAATTAAGTTTGCATGATTTATTTCGTTTTTATCGAAATCGGTTTTCTCTTGTTTCTACTCATGATCGATCTAACATTTAGTCGTGTAACAAATCCACATGTTACATGCCAGCTTTAATTAATTAGCCTTCAGACGATAGAAAATGAAAGTATAAGTGCACGATTCAATTCATGTCATATGTCATCTTGATGAGAATGATCAAGTGAAAGATAATCAGTAACCTTTTTTTTACGTAGATGTACAGCTTAATTACAAAATCGACGTAATCAAACGATTTGGATTTGTCTTACGAGACCTCAATGTCATCTTGCTTGTGGTCCATACATTTTACAACAAATTCTACTGTTCAAATTTTAACGTACGTGTTCAATGTACCCTGTACTTAAATGTTATGATATTCAATTAACCTCCAGAAATAATTAAAGTTATAGATTAAAATGTACAATTTAGATTTTCCAATTCTATTAAAATCCAGGTTATAACTCTCAAGAAAATAGAAATAATCCAGATATCAAAATAACGATGTTAAACATTGCTCATCGATTAACTTCATAATCATATTCATATTCAGGTACGTATTGTCTTACATGGAGGGCAAGAAGAGATTGAAGAAGAAGGATAAAATCCTAATGATAAGCTTTGGAGCTGGATTCAAGTGCAACAGTGGTGTTTGGGAGGTGATGAGGGATCTAAGCGACAAAGATGTGTGGGAGGATTGCATCCACAACTACCCACCACAGAACCTACATAACCCTTTCATGGAGAAGTTCAGTTGGATCAACGATGACGACGCCGAGTCCAAGAAAGCTCAGTATGGTTACACTTGAACATCTCAAACTAGCTAATCGATTCTTTATTTTTAACCGCTCAATATTGAGTTTCAATTCACAAGTTGTGATCATTGATTAGTTCAGTATAATGCATGTATTTGTTTGTTGTGGCATAAAATAAGATATTAATTAGATTTGTATTGTGGTGGTCCAAGGGAAATCTAGAGCTGGCAAGGTGTCCATGCTAAATCTTTAATTATTATGGGGTTGGTTGGTTGGTGATTTCCATTTCAATGTAAGCATCGCTTTCGGTTGGCTGTTTAAGAAAATTTGTATTCACGGAAATGGTTTTTTGTTGTTGTTGTATAGTCTCTCTTTATGATGGATTGGTTGTTTGTCATGAAAGCTTCGTCTTCCTACATACATTTATGATTCCTCCCATATATATAGCATCGAATCTTATAATTGAGCTTCAATCATTAAAAGTACGAAACTAAGTTATGTTTATATTAACACCGACATTTAACAAGAAGTAATTAGTGTCTTTTGCTTATAATAAAAACCCCAGAAAAAGATGTGTATATATGTGACTGCATGCAGGTGTAATTTGTTGGAGAAAATTAGAATGTTAGTTAATTTGGATGTCGATCGAGTGTATGTACGTATGTGTATTGGTAGTGCGGTTGAAGTGGAAGGCCAGGCCGGCCAGTGAGGCATTTATAAGCCTTCAATATGGATAGGCTGTCCTGAACAGAAATGTGTTTGGCGACAACCAATTAATTTAGGAGCTGTGGTTGTGTGTGTCCGACCTATATAGATCAAGTGGGTTGCAGTGCAGCTCATTGATTCACTGATTTTCACCGAAGATTAGATGTGTTGAAGGAAACCAGTTGTAACGTCCCGAAACAGCGGAATATTTAAAATTTCAAAATAACCAACATAACAGACAACTCACGTGGGAACGTCACTAATATATAAATATATAAATCCGGGTGCACCCAAAATACAAGGAGTTTTCCAAAAGAAATACAACTACAATACTGATACAATGGAAGAGAATACAAGTAGTCGTACGGTCTAACAACTGCCGAAGAGGATCCGACTCCAAAGCGCTTCATCCTCGGTCACCACCCACCCGGACCTACTGCGGTCCTGAAAAAGATGCAACAACAATGCCTGAGTTTCCAGAAGGAAACCCCGTATGCCAACCCACCTATATGCATGCATCACATAATGAACCTATCATCCTAGTAGCATGTCATGGCACCAACAGAAATGAAAAACAGTTCCCCCGAAGGGTAAAACAGGACATCAGTCCGACAGTCAATCATCGGGTCTCCCGAGGAGACCTACTGCAGGCACATGCAGTCTAGTAGCCCGCGACATCGCACCCCCCACACGCAGCTACACTACACAAGGGTTCGGCAGGGAGCCTCTGTCACGTCTACGCGCCGATAGAAACAGATCTGTAAATCTCAGTGGTCGGGGCCACAGGGACCAACGGGGCCGTCGCCCGGAAGGTATAACAACAACATCTCGGTAGGTGCCCAGCCGAGGAAAACAACATAGCCGGCACAGCCTCGGCCCAACAATCATCATCGCCGGCACAGCCTCGGCGGCATCACCGGCACAACATCGGTGGTCCATCACAACGTCCGGCACAGCATCGGACGGTCCAGACCGAAGTCTGCCAGGTCATCAGGCTCCTCGAGCCGCGAACACCAACCGCGCCGCTATAAAAGCAGGGCAGCGACCTCCGTAGCCCGTGGGCCGGTAGTCACCTCACCCAACGCCAGTTGCGTGCCCGCACAACATCAACACTGGGATCCGCGATCCCTCAGGCCTGCTATACTACAAAGTGCCAACAACCATCTCAAAAGTCACGGTCCATACATGGAGGTGACGCGTCCCGAACACCCACACTCTTCCCAACGACGGTCCCAGGGCAGGCACGCATCACGCGCCCACCGTCACCTCCCGGCTCACGCACAAGGCGAGGACACGGGTTTCCGTGGACAGAGTTGGCATTCACAGCGGGACCTAGGAATTCAGTTCTGAGCAGATTCGGTCGACCGAAATAGTCTAACCGGTCGACCGTTTCCACGAGGAATTCGATCGACCGAAAGTCTGAATCGGTAGAACTCACTGCGCAACACTAATTCCCAAACGGTCGAACAAAAGTCTAAAACCGGTCGACCGAACGAGGTCAAAATCCAGAGTCTGGTCAACATTAAATTCCACTCTATCGGTCGACCGACTCAGGGGTCTCGGTCGACCGAAAACAGACAGGGTCAACCTATTATTCTAAATCATATAATCGGTCGAACGCAAAACTCCAACGGTCGAACAACAAACGATCGGTCGAACGTCACATGAAATCGGTCGAACAAAACATGCAAACCTCACAGGTGCACTTAAGTTCCGGTCGAACACAACAAGGACCGGTCGACCGACAACAGGTAGAAAAATCCCAACTCACCAGCAATAATGCACTACCGGTCGACCGCCCCAAGGCATCGTTCGACCGGTGAAGGTTAAAGTCGGGCAAACAATGCTAAAACGGTCGACCGCCCGAAGGATCCGGTCGACCGTTGGTCGTCTTCAACCTCGCGCCAGCCGAGGTTTTACAAAGAAACGCGTCGCCGGAGAGGTCTCCGACCTCCCCCGACTCGACCAACGCATCCCTCACATGAGGGTCAACAAACAAACCACACTAAGGAGCGGCATACCTCAACCAACGACGGAGAAACGCCGGAGCAACGCTCGCGCCTCCGCACCTCCGCACGCGCAACCTCCTCCTCGCCGCGACCTCCTCACGCCGGAGCCTCCGCGCCTTTTTCCTCCGCTGGTCGCCGGACAGAAAAAATGGAGAGAGAGTGAGAGTGAGCAAGTAAGGGAGAGAGAGAGAAAACCCCACTTAAATACTCTACCCCCAACACCTCACCCTCACCCTACACCATACTCCTACACTCCAACCCATACCTCCACAACAACTCCACCATACCTCCTCTCTCCTCCAAGTCAAACCTCATTTAACCCTAATCCAATCCTAATCCGGTTTAGGGACATAACAAAACCAATCGCTTCAAACGGTCTCACTCTTACCTCGGTTCATTTTCACCTCTTATATTTCTTTAGTTCTCCCTTTAAAGTGTTCCTTCAAGTTTTCTTCATTTTCTTCACTTCTCCCTTAAAAGGTCCCTATGTTTTTTGCCATTTGGTACACCACAAGAGGACAACAACTTACCATACGTGGGAATTATGTTAAGCATCTGCAAGTTTCTTTATCGGACAGCATTTATGCATTAGTTTATGGGTTCCCTTAACAATGATTTTGGTCACATGCAATATTCAACAATGTGCTGATGTGCATCTAAGTTTGAATTATGGGTCATAGTGATGAGCATATTAATCTTTTTATTTTTATTATTAATTAATGAAACAATGATGTATAGTGAGATGCGACCGATCGAGTTGGATTTAGCAAGAATTTTCAGTTATTACAGCGAATTGAAGTTGACATATCTAGTAGAATTAAAACTGTTATCCTCATACAAATTAAAGTCCTTTATCACGTCATTCTGAAAGAAACTTCAAGTCATATTTCACAAAATTGACCTTGCAAATTACAATTTTTTGCTCGGTTAGCGCTCACTCATCTGTTACTGAATGAATGAGTCCCGTGAGAATGGCATTGACTTGATTATAATCATTGATTCGTGATGAGTGTGTTGTTGATCCCAATCCATTATTTACGAAAGAAGGCAAATGTGTTGCACCTGAGCCATCATGTAAATATTTTTGGTTAATGACTAAAGGAATATATTATATTATATCCTTTTATTGTATATTGGTAAAACAAGTATTCAATTAAAAAAGAAATTAATTTCTATATAAAAAGAAACTTCCGCGTTCCAACTTCCAAAACGCGTGAGCAACGTTGGCAACTCCAACGGTAGGAAAACAAGAGTATATATATATATATATATATACCCCATCCGATTCCAATCTTTCCCACCACTCCACTCCCTTTCCCTCTCCTTCCATCCCTCGCGAAACCCTAAACCCGAATCCGATCTGATGTGGGATATCGAGAGGGGACGTCCTTCTCCCATCCGATCCGATTCTTGTGATCGCCCTCACGGATCTGTCGGCCTCGAGGTATCTTCTATTTCGTTGTGGTTTCGATTTAGGGTTTTCAGAGTCCTCTTTTGGGGTTGGAGGGGCAACGTGGTTCCCTTTTGTGACGTGCTTTGGATTTTCGGATTCTTGATTCTTGATTATTCGACCGCTTCACCTTTAATTCTAAGTTCTTTTTTCTTCTTCCGAATCTTCCATGGTTGGATTCTAGGTTTTCTTACACTAAGTCAAAATGTGCTTCAAAGCCGACTAATTTTAGTCAAATTATGTTCTTTTGTCATGTCTCCGTAATTGGTGCCTTTTTGGTTTTTTCACTGTCATTTGGATTTAGGGATTTAGGATTCTTTTTTTTTGGGGTTGTTTCAAGTGTTTAGGTCAGTCCATTCAAAAACAATCTTTTGCCTTGGAGCTCAAAAACACAGCAAGTAACCATGTCTGATGTTGTAGCAGAGGCTTGGAAGAAGCACCTCCTTCAACTCCAACTCCATCCTCTAAGGACAAAGGTCTGTCACCCATCTTCCCAATTCTTTTGTTTGGGTTTATTCTGCTGTTTTGTTTTTCGTCAGTGATGTGGTTTTTTTTCCCTTTCTTCTTCAGGCAATTACTTCAGGAGTTGTTGTTGGTTGTAGTGATGCAATTTCTCAAAAGGTTGCTGGAAACAAGAAGCTACAGTTCAGAAGGTTGTTGCTCATCATGGTATGCATGCTTCTGCTTAAGTCTACTTAACAACTCCATTACCAACCAATCATCCTATATTGTTGGGTGCGTTTCTTTGGATGTTGTCGGCATGCAGCATGCTATTGTGTGTTCTGTTTTTATTTATTTAATTATTGTTTGTTTTTCAGGCAATTACTTCAGGAGTTCTTGTAGGGTGCAGTGATTTAATTTCACAGAAGATTGCAACAAACCAGAGAATCCAATTCAGCAGGAACCTCACCATGGTATATCTGACTTTTTCTTTAATTCTAGGTTCTTTTTTCTTCTTCCGAATCTTCCATGGATGGACTCAAGGTTTTCTTAACACTTCGTGAAAATGTGCTTGAAAGTTCACTAATTTTAGTAAAAGTCATATTCTTTTGTCACGTCTCTGTAACTGGTGGTTGTTACCATGGGATCACTGTTGAACTAGAAATGTTTGTTCTTTATTTTCGCATCCAGACTTTAATCTTAAAGAATCAAGAAACTAAATTATCCACACGTCCTAGAGATGTTTGTTCCTATATAAACTGATCATATTCAGACTTTGGCCTTGAGAAACCAAAAACTAACATGTCAACTCATGTTCTTTGGATGTTTTCTTCCTTAAGCAAGTTTAATAAATATGTATGTTTATATATTGGTTTTCAACTTGAATAGGACATGCTTGTGGAACAAGCCATAGCCTTGAATGCTTTCAGATTGTTTGAAGAAACTTATAATGCGTGTTAACAAAAAGAAAGATTTATTGGATACTCTTGGACTTATTGCTTCTAAGGTAAGTAATATTATATTTGCACTTTAGTTTTATGTAGGCTCATTTCCTTTCTTGTAACTTTAGAAGATGATAGAATTGTTCAACATTAATATTATTTACCGGTCTTTTTTATTAGATGTTTGAAATTATGTTCAAACCTTGCATAGCCAAGGGTAACGTAAAATAGCTATGGAAATTTAGGACTAGAATACATCTCATTTTTGGAATTTGATATTTCTCTATGCTTAATCTCCCAATAAGAAAACAGAACTAATCATAGGCTGACCTTTTTCATGCAAATCAATCTATATAAGTCATAATTTTCATTTTATGAAGAATATTATCTCAACTTTATCTTAAATAGCCTTAAAAGAGGATGAACACCAAGTAAAAATCTAAAATTTTGTAATATTGTCATACCTATAGTAGTATTTTTTTTCTTCGACATTGTATCTTTTCTTTTGGGGACGAGATAGAAATTTTAGACCTAAACATTGTATCTCTTTAAAGTTTGAGATTTGATGTTTGTCAAATAGGGATACACGATTTCATTTCTGAATTGTTTGTGTACCCTATTTAGTTTATAACATGTATGTTGTACTAGATTAAGATTAACCCGCTCCCAATGTCATAGTTCTCTTAACCTATGGACATATCACATCAATTTCTCTTATTCTTAGCTGAATGTACTTGGTTGATAGAGTAGTTATCCCAAAAGTCATTATTAGGTAACTAGTGTGATATCTTAAACATTACACACTATCAATCACAATAACATCGCCTTCTTGATTTATGGAGATATGACATCAAATCCTCCAATTTTTAATTATAACGACTTCAATCAGTCAAATAATGTCTCTAAAGTAGTTATCCCAACATCATATCTCTTAACACATGCAGATATGGCCTCACGTCCTTCCAATTTTTAAATCAAGATTGATTCAGTCTAGTAGTGTTCCAGTAAACCATTATCTGAATGGTCATTGTAATTTCTTATACGTTAGACCATCTATCGAGTAGTTTTTCCTTAAATCGTTAAACGAGTGGTCAATGTGGTTTGTTACTCTAAAGACCATCTAAAGCCCATCGTCGTATCTCTCTTGACCTATGGAGATATGACGTTAAGTCCAACCAATTTATTACTCAACGGACCACAGCCGGTCCGTAGTGTTCCCGTAAAGACCATATCAAGCCCGTCGTCATATCTCTCTTCACCTACGGAGATGTGATGTCAAGTCCTTTCAATTTTTGCCTCAAAGGACTTGATCTATGAAGTAGTTTTTCCTTAAATCGTTAATTGAGTGGTCAATTTAATATGTTGCCCGTTAGACCATATAATCCCAACGTCATATTTCTCTTAACCTATGGAGATATGACGTCAAGTCCTCCCAATTATTAACTCAAGGGACTTGGATCGATCAAGTAGTGTTCTCGTAAATGCTTGTCTGAGTGGTCAGTGTAATTTATCACACGTTAGACCATCTAAAGCCCATCGTCATCTCTCTCTTAACCTACGGAGACGTGACGTCAAGTCAAGGCCCTTCATTTTTTACCTCAAAGGGCTTGAATCGCTCGAGTAGTGTTCTTGTAAATCCTTATCCGCGTGGTCAGTGTGATTTCTTACACATTATACCATCTGAATCTCAACGTTATATCTCTCATGAACATACAACGTCAAGTCCTTTCAATTTTTACCTTATCGGACTTGAATCTATCTAGTAGTTTTTCGCTTAAATCGTTAGACGAGTGGTCAATGTAAATTTGTTACTCGTTAGCCCATATCAATCCAACGTTATATCTCTCTCAACCTGTCGGGATACGACGCAAGTCCTTCCATTTTTTAAATCAAGGGACGTGAATCGACCTAGTAGTGTTCCCGTAAATCCTTATCCGAGTTGTCAGTGTACACGTTAGACCGTATAAAACCAAACGTCACATCTCTCTTCACCTATGGGTATGTGACATAAAGTCCTTTCAATTTTTGTTACTCGTTGGACCATATAAATCCCAACGTCATATCTCTCTTGACTTATGGAGATATCGCGTCAAGTCCTCCCAATTTTTAACTCAAAAGGACTTGAATCGGTCTAGTAGTGCTCCCGTAAATCCTTGTCCGAGTGGTCAGTGTCATTTATTACACGTTAGACCATCCGAAACCCATCGTCATATCTCTCTTTACCTATGGAGATGTCACGTCAAGTCCCCTCAATTTTTACCTCAAAGGGCTTGAATCGCTCGAGTAGTGTTACATTCATCGTTATCCAAGTGATGAGCGTAATTTGTTACCCTTTAGACAATATAAATCCAAACGTCATATCTCCCTTGACCTGCGGAGATATGACGTCAAGTCCAACCAATTTATTACTCAACGGACCTCAGTCGGTCCAGTAGTGTTCCCGTAAAGACCATCTAAAGCCCATCGTCGTATCTCTCTTGACCTATGGAGATATGACGTCAAGTCCAACCAATTTATTACTCAACGGACCACAGCCGGTCCGTAGTGTTCCCGTAAAGACCATATCAAGCCCGTCGTCATATCTCTCTTCACCTACGGAGATGTGATGTCAAGTCCTTTCAATTTTTGCCTCAAAGGACTTGATCTATGGAGTAGTTTTTCCTTAAATCGTTAATTGAGTGGTCAATTTAATATGTTGCCCGTTAGACCATATAATCCCAACGTCATATTTCTCTTGACCTATGGAGCTATGACGTCAAGTCCTCCCAATTATTAACTCAAGGGACTTGGATCGATCAAGTAGTGTTCTCGTAAATGCTTGTCTGAGTGGTCAGTGTAATTTATCACACGTTAGACCATCTAAAGCCCATCGTCATCTCTCTCTTAACCTACGGAGATGTGACGTCAAGTCAAGGCCCTTCAATTTTTACCTCAAAGGGCTTGAATCGCCCGAGTAGTGTTCTTGTAAATCCTTATCCACGTGGTCAGTGTGATTTCTTACACATTATACCATCTGAATCTCAACGTTATATCTCTCATGAACATACAACGTCAAGTCCTTTCAATTTTTACCTCATCGGACTTGAATCTATCTAGTAGTTTTTTCGCTTAAATCGTTAGACGAGTGGTCAATGTAATTTGTTACTCGTTAGCCCATATCAATCCAACGTTATATCTCTCTCAACCTGTCGGGATACGACGCAAGTCCTTCCATTTTTTAAATCAAGGGACGTGAATCGACCTAGTAGTGTTCCCGTAAATCCTTATCCGAGTTGTCAGTGTACACGTTAGACCGTATAAAACCAAACGTCACATCTCTCTTCACCTATGGGTATGTGACATAAAGTCCTTTCAATTTTTGTTACTCGTTGGACCATATAAATCCCAACGTCATATCTCTCTTGACTTATGGAGATATCGCGTCAAGTCCTCCCAATTTTTAACTCAAAAGGACTTGAATCGGTCTAGTAGTGCTCCCGTAAATCCTTGTCCGAGTGGTCAGTGTCATTTATTACACGTTAGACCATCCGAAACCCATCGTCATATCTCTCTTTACCTATGGAGATGTCACGTCAAGTCCCCTCAATTTTTACCTCAAAGGGCTTGAATCGCTCGAGTAGTGTTACATTCATCGTTATCCAAGTGATGAGCGTAATTTGTTACCCTTTAGACAATATAAATCCAAACGTCATATCTCCCTTGACCTGCGGAGATATGACGTCAAGTCCAACCAATTTATTACTCAACGGACCTCAGTCGGTCCAGTAGTGTTCCCGTAAAGACCATCTAAAGCCCATCGTCGTATCTCTCTTGACCTATGGAGATATGACGTCAAGTCCAACCAATTTATTACTCAACGGACCACAGCCGGTCCGTAGTGTTCCCGTAAAGACCATATCAAGCCCGTCGTCATATCTCTCTTCACCTACGGAGATGTGATGTCAAGTCCTTTCAATTTTTGCCTCAAAGGACTTGATCTATGGAGTAGTTTTTCCTTAAATCGTTAATTGAGTGGTCAATTTAATATGTTGCCCGTTAGACCATATAATCCCAACGTCATATTTCTCTTGACCTATGGAGCTATGACGTCAAGTCCTCCCAATTATTAACTCAAGGGACTTGGATCGATCAAGTAGTGTTCTCGTAAATGCTTGTCTGAGTGGTCAGTGTAATTTATCACACGTTAGACCATCTAAAGCCCATCGTCATCTCTCTCTTAACCTACGGAGACGTGACGTCAAGTCAAGGCCCTTCATTTTTTACCTCAAAGGGCTTGAATCGCTCGAGTAGTGTTCTTGTAAATCCTTATCCGCGTGGTCAGTGTGATTTCTTACACATTATACCATCTGAATCTCAACGTTATATCTCTCATGAACATACAACGTCAAGTCCTTTCAATTTTTACCTCATCGGACTTGAATCTATCTAGTAGTTTTTCGCTTAAATCGTTAGACGAGTGGTCAATGTAATTTGTTACTCGTTAGCCCATATCAATCCAACGTTATATCTCTCTCAACCTGTCGGGATACGACGCAAGTCCTTTCATTTTTTAAATCAAGGGACGTGAATCGACCTAGTAGTGTTCACGTAAATCCTTATCCGAGTTGTCAGTGTAATCTCTTACACGTTAGACCGTATAAAACCAAACGTCACATCTCTCTTCACCTATGGGTATGTGACATAAAGTCCTTTCAATTTTTGTTACTTGTTGGACCATATAAATCCCAACGTCATATCTCTCTTGACTTATGGAGATATCGCGTCAAGTCCTCCCAATTTTTAACTCAAAAGGACTTGAATCGGTCTAGTAGTGCTCCCGTAAATCCTTGTCCGAGTGGTCAGTGTCATTTATTACACGTTAGACCATCCGAAACCCATCGTCATATCTCTCTTTACCTATGGAGATGTCACGTCAAGTCTCCTCAATTTTTACCTCAAAGGGCTTGAATCGCTCGAGTAGTGTTACATTCATCGTTATCCAAGTGATGAGCGTAATTTGTTACCCTTTAGACAATATAAATCCAAACGTCATATCTCCCTTGACCTGCGGAGATATGACGTCAAGTCCAACCAATTTATTACTCAACGGACCTCAGTCGGTCCAGTAGTGTTCCCGTAAAGACCATCTAAAGCCCATCGTCGTATCTCTCTTGACCTATGGAGATATGACGTCAAGTCCAACCAATTTATTACTCAACGGACCACAGCCGGTCCGTAGTGTTCCCGTAAAGACCATATCAAGCCCGTCGTCATATCTCTCTTCACCTACGGAGATGTGATGTCAAGTCCTTTCAATTTTTGCCTCAAAGGACTTGATCTATGGAGTAGTTTTTCCTTAAATCGTTAATTGAGTGGTCAATTTAATATGTTGCCCGTTAGACCATATAATCCCAACGTCATATTTCTCTTGACCTATGGAGCTATGACGTCAAGTCCTCCCAATTATTAACTCAAGGGACTTGGATCGATCAAGTAGTGTTCTCGTAAATGCTTGTCTGAGTGGTCAGTGTAATTTATCACACGTTAGACCATCTAAAGCCCATCGTCATCTCTCTCTTAACCTACGGAGACGTGACGTCAAGTCAAGGCCCTTCAATTTTTACCTCAAAGGGCTTGAATCGCCCGAGTAGTGTTCTTGTAAATCCTTATCCGCGTGGTCAGTGTGATTTCTTACACATTATACCATCTGAATCTCAACGTTATATCTCTCATGAACATACAACGTCAAGTCCTTTCAATTTTTACCTCATCGGACTTGAATCTATCTAGTAGTTTTTCGCTTAAATCGTTAGACGAGTGGTCAATGTAATTTGTTACTCGTTAGCCCATATCAATCCAACGTTATATCTCTCTCAACCTGTCGGGATACGACGCAAGTCCTTTCATTTTTTAAATCAAGGGACGTGAATCGACCTAGTAGTGTTCCCGTAAATCCTTATCCGAGTTGTCAGTGTAATCTCTTACACGTTAGACCGTATAAAACCAAACGTCACATCTCTCTTCACCTATGGGTATGTGACATAAAGTCCTTTCAATTTTTGTTACTCGTTGGACCATATAAATCCCAACGTCATATCTCTCTTGACTTATGGAGATATCGCGTCAAGTCCTCCCAATTTTTAACTCAAAAGGACTTGAATCGGTCTAGTAGTGCTCCCGTAAATCCTTGTCCGAGTGGTCAGTGTCATTTATTACACGTTAGACCATCCGAAACCCATCGTCATATCTCTCTTTACCTATGGAGATGTCACGTCAAGTCCCCTCAATTTTTACCTCAAAGGGCTTGAATCGCTCGAGTAGTGTTACATTCATCGTTATCCAAGTGATGAGCGTAATTTGTTACCCTTTAGACAATATAAATCCAAACGTCATATCTCCCTTGACCTGCGGAGATATGACGTCAAGTCCAACCAATTTATTACTCAACGGACCTCAGTCGGTCCAGTAGTGTTCCCGTAAAGACCATCTAAAGCCCATCGTCGTATCTCTCTTGACCTATGGAGATATGACGTCAAGTCCAACCAATTTATTACTCAACGGACCACAGCCGGTCCGTAGTGTTCCCGTAAAGACCATATCAAGCCCGTCGTCATATCTCTCTTCACCTACGGAGATGTGATGTCAAGTCCTTTCAATTTTTGCCTCAAAGGACTTGATCTATGGAGTAGTTTTTCCTTAAATCGTTAATTGAGTGGTCAATTTAATATGTTGCCCGTTAGACCATATAATCCCAACGTCATATTTCTCTTGACTTATGGAGCTATGACGTCAAGTCCTCCCAATTATTAACTCAAGGGACTTGGATCGATCAAGTAGTGTTCTCGTAAATGCTTGTCTGAGTGGTCAGTGTAATTTATCACACGTTAGACCATCTAAAGCCCATCGTCATCTCTCTCTTAACCTACGGAGATGTGACGTCAAGTCAAGGCCCTTCAATTTTTACCTCAAAGGGCTTGAATCACTCGAGTAGTGTTCTTGTAAATCCTTATCCGCGTGGTCAGTGTGATTTCTTACACATTATACCATCTGAATCTCAACGTTATATCTCTCATGAACATACAACGTCAAGTCCTTTCAATTTTTACCTCATCGGACTTGAATCTATCTAGTAGTTTTTCGCTTAAATCGTTAGACGAGTGGTCAATGTAATTTGTTACTCGTTAGCCCATATCAATCCAACGTTATATCTCTCTCAACCTGTCGGGATACGACGCAAGTCCTTCCATTTTTTAAATCAAGGGACGTGAATCGACCTAGTAGTGTTCCCGTAAATCCTTATCCGAGTTGTCAGTGTAATCTCTTACACGTTAGACCGTATAAAACCAAACGTCACATCTCTCTTCACCTATGGGTATGTGACATAAAGTCCTTTCAATTTTTGTTACTCGTTGGACCATATAAATCCCAACGTCATATCTCTCTTGACTTATGGAGATATCGCGTCAAGTCCTCCCAATTTTTAACTCAAAAGGACTTGAATCGGTCTAGTAGTGCTCCCGTAAATCCTTGTCCGAGTGGTCAGTGTCATTTATTACACGTTAGACCATCCGAAACCCATCGTCATATCTCTCTTTACCTATGGAGATGTCACGTCAAGTCCCCTCAATTTTTACCTCAAAGGGCTTGAATCGCTCGAGTAGTGTTACATTCATCGTTATCCAAGTGATGAGCGTAATTTGTTACCCTTTAGACAATATAAATCCAAACGTCATATCTCCCTTGACCTGCGGAGATATGACGTCAAGTCCAACCAATTTATTACTCAACGGACCTCAGTCGGTCCAGTAGTGTTCCCGTAAAGACCATCTAAAGCCCATCGTCGTATCTCTCTTGACCTATGGAGATATGACGTCAAGTCCAACCAATTTATTACTCAACAGACCACAACCGGTCCGTAGTGTTCCCGTAAAGACCATATCAAGCCCGTCGTCATATCTCTCTTCACCTACGGAGATATGACAGCAAGTCTTTTCAATTTGTGTTACTCGTTAGACCATATAATCCAAACGTCATATGTCTCTTAACCTATGGAGATATGTCGTCCAAATGTTTAACTTTAGGGACTTAAATCGATTTAATAGTGTTACCTTAAATCATTATCCGAGTGGCCAGTGTGATTTCTTACATGTTATTCCATTTAAATCTGAACGTTATATCTCTCTTGACCTATACAGATACGACGTCAAGTCCTTTAAATTTTTACCTCAAAGGGCTTTAATCGCTCGGGTAGTGTTCCCTTCATCGTTATCCAAGTGATTAGTCTAATTTGTTACCCTAAACCATATTATTCCCAACGTTATATCTCTCTTGACCTTTGAAGATATGACGTCATATCCTCCCAATTTATTACTAAACAGTCCTCAGTCGGTGCAGTAAAGACCATATTAATCCAAGGTCATATCTCTCTTGACCTATGGAGATACGATGCAAGTCCTTCCATTTTTTAACTCAAGAGACTTGAATCGGCCTAGTAGTGTGCCCGGAAATCCTTATCCGAGTGGTTAATGTAATTTCTTACACGTTAGACCATATAAAGCCCAACGTCATATCTCTCTTCCCTTATGGTGATGTGACATCAAGTCCTTTCCAATTTTTTTACTCGTTAGACCATATAAATCCCAACGTCATATCTCTCTTGGCCTATGGAGATATCACATCAAGTGCTCCAATTTTCATCTCAAGGGACGTCAATTGGTCTAGTAGTGTTACCGTAAATCCTTATCCGAGTGGTCAGTGTCATTTATAACATGTTAGACCATCTAAAACCCATCGTCATATCTCTTTTGAGCTTTGGAATTATGACGTCAAGTCCCTTCAATTTTTACCTCAAATGGCTTGAATCGCTTGAGTAGTGTTCCCTTAATCGTTATCCAAGTGATCAGCATAATTTGTTACCCTTTAGACCATATAAATCCCAACGTCGTATCTCTCTTGACCTATGGAGATGTGGCATCAAGTTCTCCCATTACTCAACGGACCTCAATCGGTCTTGTAGTGTTTCCGTAAATCGTTATCCGAGTGATCTGTGTAATTTCTTACATGTTATACCATCTAAATCCCAACCTCATATCTCTCTTGACATATGGAGATACGACGTCAAGTCCTTTCAATTTCTACCTCAGTGGACTTGAATCGGTCTAGTAGTGCTACTGTAAATTCTTATCTGAGTGGTCAGTGTAATTTCTTACATTTTAGTCCATCTAAATCCCAACTTCATAACTCTCTTGACCGAAGAAGATATGACGTCAAATTCATTCAATTTTTGCCTCAAAGGACTTGAATCTATTGAGTAGTTTTCCCCCCTTAAATCGTTAATTGAGTGGTTAGTGTAATATGTTACTCGTTAGACCATATAATCCCAACGTCATATTTCTCGACCTATGGAGATATGACGTCAAGTCCTCTCAATTTTTAACTCAGGGGAATTGAATTGATCTAGTAGTATTCCCGTAAATCCTTATCCGAGTGGTCAGTGTAAATTATTACACATTAGACCATCTAAAGCTTATCGTCTCATCTCTCTTGACCCATGGAGATATGGTGTCAAGTCCTCCCAATTTATTACTCTACAGACCTCAATCGGTCTGGTCTACTTGTGTTCCTGTAAATCTTTATCCAATTGGTCAATGTGATTTCTTACACGTTCTACCATCTAAATCACAACGTTATATCTCTCTTGACCTATGGAGATACGATGTCAAGTCGTTTCAATTTTTACCTCAACGGACTTGAATCTATCAGGTAGTTTTTCCCTTAAATCGTAAAACGAGTGGTCAATGTAATTTGTTCTAGTGTCGTACATGTTACCTCATCCCATTCCCAAGGCACTGTTTTCCTTTTCCAATTAAGATTGAACATCAAGTTCTTAATTTTTTCCCTCAAAGCACTTACTTGGATAATGTTATGTTTCAGAATTTCTTTTCTCGAGTTGTCAATTTAATAATTTAGGCATCAAACAATTAAATTTGCAATGTTTGTCTCTCTGGACTTGGAGTTTTGACATCAAGTTTGCCAATTATTATTCCATGGTTGTGCTTCTTGTGCACTAAGGAGTAAGGACTAAAGTTTTTTATAATCTTGTTCGAGTGATGATCCATCAAATATGTCTGTCGGGTGGTGAGTGTAATGTCTTACACATTAGCTAATCCCTTATCCATGACTTATCTCTCTATTGAGATAGGGAGATATGACGTCATGTTCTAATATTTTTTAATTCAACGGACTTGCTTCGTGCGAACTTTGTGGCTAGAAGTCATTTGTCGATGTAATACACTCGTGCATTACACAAGTCAATTATATCTCTTGACATATGAAGATATTATTTCTACTTCTCAATTTATCAGTTCTAGTGTCTTGCTTCTCATGATGACCACAACAAGTGGTTTGTTCAATTTTTTAATCTCAATGGACTGATTTTCCATTGAGGTAGTTTTTGGGCTGTTTGAGTAATATGCTATGCGTTCATTCATCGAGATAGGGCGATCTGACGTCATGTTCTGATTTAAATCAGAATATTAAATCAAGTACTTCATTTATTAACTCTAAGGACTTGGTGCTTGTACCTTGAAAAGTAAAGTATATACGGCTGTTGATTCTGGATCAAGTTATGTTCCAGGAAGTCATCTTCATGATCGTCTGTGTGATAACACATGCATTAGATGATCCAATTTGTAATGTCTTCTAACTTTTGAGTTAGTGATTGGAATAATGACCAGTTGCGATTAGCCTAGATGAGGATTTGCCTCATGCCAATTCCAATTTGTAAGGATTTGCGTCTCATGTCAGTTAAATTTTTGTCAAGATTTGTTTCTAATACATCTTCTGATGTAGGTTAGTTGAAATATATCAATAGTTTTTCCTATAGCTTTGTCTGTTACATGAAACGCATTTGAATATTGATATAAATGACTTTCAAATGATTTGAAGTTATTGGAAGTTGATTAAATTAATATTTAGAAGCAAAAAGGACAGAAATAAAAAAAAAACCTGATATTCAAAGCTGCAGTGCATTTGGAATTGTTAATGGCTCTGCGCCTTTGATTGTAGTAGATTTACATTGCTCTGTTCATTTGATCCCCCAGATAATAAAATGCACCATCTCATATATTAGAGCATATTTCATACATATATATTAAACACTATATTTTGGATCATTGCTATTACTTGATAATATTCAAGTAAATGTAATTAGCTGACGTTATTAGGCAATGGGGCGGAAACCATGTTGCAGAGCAGCATTCCACATTTTATCCATATCAAGCATTGTGTCACCACACTCATTACCCTCCCATCCTTCTAATGCATGCACAATTCCTGCGATTCTCCATGCGCTCATCATTCTTCTTGGAAGCCAATTCTGCCAGAAATCAATCAAAAGAATGCATTTATATTAGTAGTGCATGCTAAGCATTACATAATTTATAAAAAATGGATACATTATTTTTATTTTTGAGATGAGTATGTACCTCGCAAGAATGCAAGTTTTCCAAGTCCTTTGGGACGTCCATGGATGGAGTGTTGTAGTAAATGTTGTTTGGTATCTTCTTTGGAGGAAACTGTGAGAATGGAATGATGTTTGTACCCTTCTCAGCTCTTCTCTGTTCTTCATCACCTAATCCTTCTCCAACAATCCATACCTGTCGATTGAACAAGTTAACTGGGATGCACATTTTATTGATTTTTTTTTCAGGCAGGCAACTTTTCAAGTATAAGCAAATCTAACAAATTCAATGCAGTGACGACCTTGGTGTTGTAATTAGTAGAAAGTATCAATCTACTTTCTAAGTTCAGAGGCAGAAGTGGCTTCACGGCATGGTACTCTTCTTTATTCACCATCGTAACCTACGCCACAAACCAAAATTATATACGCTTTTAGGATATGTTACATGCCCATGACATTAAATTAACTTTGTAACATTGTTTTGTTAGTATATAACCTGAATGCCCTTTTGGCATAGAGCCAGTGCTAAAGAAGTAGCAATCTTGGAAGGTTTTCCCCTTAGGAGGACTTGTTTGGTTCCAGTTGGTATGCTGTGGAGCACTACTGCAGCTGCCAAGCTGCTTCCATCCACAATCTTTAGCTTTAACTTTGGATTCCTTTGAAGGAAAACATCTCCACCTCTGTTCAACTCTTCTGCCTGGCAGCAACAGCTAACTTTGTAAGTGGCTCATTAATTTGTTTTGTATTATTTTCGCAAAGTTATTTTTAATTCAATAATAATTGCGTGAATGATCTTGAAATGCGATATATTGATAATTGTGTGTAAAAGAATTAAGAAAGAACTACAAATACAGTTGAAACGTGAAAGTGCAATTTGGAAAACTGGAAACATTGTAACTGAATTTTTTCGGAAGTTACACTGTTCTGGCTAAATTATTGGATGCAAACCAATTCGCTGACAAGCAACTTCAAACTGACTATTAGGTGACTTGTCATAAAGATATTTATATGATCTGCTGATATTCCAAATGTTGTAAGCGGAATCCCAAGCATGCGAACTGAAGATAAACTAAGACAAGTTCTACAACATGAAATATGTGACCATGTCAATGTGAAACAATATATAATCCTTAGTAGAGTATGACCCACTTTATTGTGAATTTGTCATGATCTAAAGAAAGACGAATCTAAATATATAGACATGCCTGATTCAGAAGTCCCAAAGTTACAACTTTTGCTCCTCTTTCCTCTGCATCCAATATGGCCTTCTCAATCAAACCATTAATTGCCTCTCTTTCCCAAGTTAGTGAATACTGAAAATTTTCAAATAAAAATCCAATCAATCACACTGAAAAAACCCATCTTAATTAAATACAAATGTATAGTACCTGAAAACTATATCTTGGGATTGCCCAAGTCTGCATCTTAAGCTTCTTGAGGTCATTCCTCTCAACTGTAAAAGCGGACCCAATTGTCCAACTCAACAACATTGAGAGCCAAGTCATGGGCCACATGAACTTCATGTACCACTTAGAGCTGTAAGGCTTGGAGGCCAATGATGCAAATCCGAGGCGAAGATGGTAGACAGACATGAGCGTGGTCGGGTGAGTTAGGTGAACAACTTGCAGGGTCTCTTCCCTGCCTTGGAGGGATGTCTCATATAGAGTATCCGTGGACTTGTCCATTGTTCCATAGATGTAGTCATAGAATGGCATGAACAAAGAGTAGTTTGTTTTGAATTGTGTGTGGTGAAGTGAGTGGAACCTGTTATTTGTCCCCAAAAAATATGATTATGGTTAGCCAACTTAAGACAACATATTTAGGTACATAATTTAGAAAATAGAAGTAAATGATAACTAAGAAATGGTTTTATCCCCATTAGAAGCAAATGATTAGAAGATGATCTTATATATTCTTAGTCATCTGCTTGGTAAATCAACAACAGCCATAGTAGTAGTAGTAACAATGATTGGTTAGATGTACTTACGAGGGTGTGTACATGAGGTACTTGAGGGGAGGGAAAACATCAAACATCCACTTAGGGACCAACTCAAAATTGCAGTGTCCCATGTTGTTCATGAAATCTATGTAACTGATGTACAGAGCAAGTGCCAAAACGGAACCAGTCTTAGTCAACACCATACTAATAGTTGGTATGGAGAACAAAGTGAAGTAGGAGAGGTGCTCTGCAAACGGGTGGATGACAGCTGCCAATTCCAATTCAATGCAAATTCAGCCCATTGTTGTTAACATACATAAACAACATTAAGAGAACTTAATTAACCATGCATGTTCAGTTAAATTGTTGCTTACATGTGATGGGCTCTGTGACAATGGATGCATGGTGGTGGGAGTGGTAACGTGAGTAGAGGAAGTGGTGGTGAAGAGCTCTGTGGAGCCAATAGTAGAGGAACTCGACTGGACCAGTGTGGAGGAGAGCACCTAAAATTGCACCATCTGTTCTCCATATGGGAATGTGTTGTGCTCCTGACAGGTACATGTTGGCTAAGTAGAATAGTATCCCATTCAGAATTATCTGATCATCCCTGCCAATTTTATTTCCACAGATACTGTCAGTAGCCCATTGCTACGATAAAAATAAAATTCATGTAATATTTGTCTGGATTCATATCACTGAATGCAGTAATCTAATATTACATCTGAAATCAAGAATACTTTTGGTATAATTGTCTCGTTTTGTCCTTTAAAAAATGATAAATAGTTATTCATCTTGTAATTTGTAAATTCTTAGGACCCTATTTATGATGGGCTGTCTCCTTTCTTTCATAATATTATAATATAAAATGATCGTGGATACTATTACTATCTTGTGGACGATTACATATTAGTTTAGTTTAGATGCCAAAAAAATTATGCGGGTTAGAAATCAATATATATTAATAGGCATCAACAAAACATATTTGATTAGCTTAAATATTTTATACACATATATACAGAATTTCTCTAGTGAGTCTGTGACTTAATTTTTCTATTTTAAGTTTCTACCATATCCATCACTCATCTGAAATTGTGAATTAGATCACGGAATGCTAATAAATGATCTAATAGTGGATGTTAATCGTAGAGTAATCGTAATTTAGATCTAA
The DNA here is from genome assembly GCA_963682175.1 of Triglochin maritima. Classification (NCBI taxonomy): domain Eukaryota; kingdom Viridiplantae; phylum Streptophyta; class Magnoliopsida; order Alismatales; family Juncaginaceae; genus Triglochin; species Triglochin maritima. The sequence continues at coordinate 60,597,607 of OY821772.1, read as the reverse complement.
CGGTCAAGACTCATTTTACTAATTTAAATCTCCTTCAATCTGACTATATAGTGAGTTCAAGACTCATTTTACTAATTTAAATCTCCTTCAATCTGACTGTTACATCTAAATTATATATATATAATATATGTATATATAATATATGTATAGTGAGCTCAAGACTCATTTTACTAATTTACATCTCTTTCAATTTGACCGTTAGATCTAAATTACGGTTATTCTACGGAATGCTAATATGTATATATGTTTCTTTTATATTTTACTTTTTAGTATTTTTAGTTATTTTGAAGTTGACTTTTCTTAGTATCTTAGTTCCTCTTAACATCATTTAATGCAAAATACATATTTTTAAAAGATCTTTCTAAGATAATAAAATCTACCATGAAGCTTCGGATCGTTGGGGTTCGATTTGTAATCTAATTCTCAATATTTTAAGATTAGGAATTCACTAACTATGATAACTTCACCTTGTTAAATAGATTGTATATGCCAACTTTAAACAAGACCATAGGTGTTGTATGGTACAATGCATTTTTAGCAGGAAAATGAATGTGACGGTAAATAAATTACAGAAATAGAAGAAAAGCCTTTTTGTTTCAATTTTTGTTGCTTAACAGGATAGTAATTACTTACCTGCATCAAAAAATTACCAAAAACAATAAAGCATAAGATTATTGTAATTATTATTTTGGAGTTTTACTATTTTCTGGTCTCTGCAAAGGATAATCCTCTAAGCATATAAAGGAAAATGAATGGACAGGTCATTTAGACACATTTATTGAGTAGCACCAGTCACAAAATAATTAATGAACAACACCAACCCCAACAATGCCATAAATTACAAACTATATGAAATATTTGTGACACTCTACATATATATATTGCCCTTAACTAAAAATATCTGCGCGTCATTTTCAAATGAATTTATTGCCACATGAAGCCATCAATTGAGATTGATTGCTTTCCTTTTGCGCGCTTCGATAAAGGCCCCCCATGCACATGTAAGATCTAGCTCGTAACACTTTATTTATTCGCAGACAACTAACAGGTCGTGTCGTAGAGTATAATTAGAACAAAGTAGCGAAATATTTGAAAATGGGTACCAATTTCGTTCTCTATCGACTTGTTCAAAGTCGAGGCTTTTGTCGACAATCCGATGCTTGCTTCTGGCAGTTTGAAATCGAGAAAAACTGATCCAGATCTGGTTGTGGATTACCCGAAGAATGAGGAAAGGTATGATGGATAGGCTACCTATATCCAACTCTCTCCAATTATCAACTTTGCTCGCTATCCAAATGCTCCTTACCACGAACGGCGCCAAAACCACGTACTGCATGCGTGCATCATGCAAATATTAAACATGATTTCACATAATTAAACATGCTTGTGTTTATGCAAAATTTCAGAAAGAAACCAAATGATTACTGTTGACACTTAAAACCTCTACTTATAGCCGTTCAAATTATTTCTAAACTATATATAGCCACTACTGTTCAAATTGGGTCCGCTATCTTTAAAATCCAAGTATTTAGGTGAAAAATAGTGAACATAATCTCTTATATATGGATTGTTATATATGAACGTCCATTTTTTAGAAGCGCTGAAACTTCAATACATCAATAATTTAATTAGTTTAAGAACGAAATTAAAAAAAAAACTTTTTTTTTCACAATCCGACTATCTAAGAAAATGTATGTGCTGCATACAATACATTCCATAAAAATCCACACCATGTGTAGATACATTTACAAACGTATGTCTAGTCATGGTTTAGTTGTTAGTCACGACTATCTTAGATGCATTATTGTATTCATGTCTAAATGACGATACATGTATGTACTCCTAATGTGCATATAACTCAGTACTTAGTATGAAAACCTAGAGAATCAGAGATTAACATGCAATTGAGACACATGTATACCTTGAAGCTCCCAAGTCTCTGCCATGGCCATTCCGTGAGAAACCCTGGCTTGCTTGCCATTTTCTCCTCTCTCTCACTCTCTCTCTAAAAACACAAGATGTAGATCAACTAATCTATAATCAAGGTGGTGGGAGAAAGGGAAGAAGAAGAATAGTGTTTTGGAAGAGAAGAGAGAGGAGAAGATAGCTATATAGGCACGGATGGTGTGGCAATCCCATGCAAACGGTATTAATGCAAAAGTTTGGCGAAGGGTACACGTCTCCACACCATCATTCAATGCGTCTCTTACAAAATCAAAATATTTGAAGACACAACCATTAACCCCAACTTCACACAAACATACCACGTATAATCGTTTTAACTTCACTTTCTATTCAATGCGCCCACCAAGGTTACAAACCAAATTAAGGTAGTGTGGTGGTGTCGGGACAGCCAGTATAGTAAAAAGCTCCATAATATTATAGGATCCCAGGAGGCCTAAACTGGTTAATTTCCAAGCCACCTCCCACGCACGTTGGTCCTAAAGTCATGTCAGTTTTTTTGGAAGAGCGTGGCATTGGATAAATTACGGTTGTTATTGGGTAAAATACGAGTATAGTATTATAGGGTTGATATTTTTTCTACTTTGTCCAACTTTTTTAGTCTCTTTTGTGTCACCCTATTCATCTCTCTCTTCCAACACCTTTCTCTCTCTCCTCTCTAATCTTTTTTGGTTGTTAATTATGAATACTCACGTTAATTTGTCTATTGCTTTGGGATAAACATATTATGAATACGTATATGTTGTAATATAATAGAGAAATAAAATAACTTTTGGTTATTATGTAGTTTATGTAGGGCTGACAAATTCATGTTTCGTGTCGTGTTTGACACGAACACGAATTGACACGAACTGTTTTTCCTCGACCCGAACACGAACACAATTAGTAAGAATTAGTCGAAACGAACACGAACACGAACACGAACACGAAAATCTAATCTTAAACCCGAACGCGAATTTGGTAACCCGAACACGACCCACGTTGACACGAATCCATTTTTCGTGTTCGTGTTGACACGAACACGAATAACTCGAATTGACTTGTTTGACATGAATTTTTACAAACATGAATTAATCTGAACACGAAATAACATGTTTGACACCAATTATGACACGTTTAACACAAATTTACACAAACATGAATTAAAACGAACACGAACTAGCATGTTTGACACTAATTACACGAATTACACGAAACACGAACTCGACCCGAATTACAGTTCGTGTTATTCGTGTCAACCCGAATTACACGAAACACGAAATACTTCAACCCGAACCCGACCCGAATTACAACTCGTGTCATTCGTGTCGACCTGAATTACAGTTCGTGTCATTCGTATCAACCCGAATTGTGATATTTAGTGTCGGGTTCGGGTTTCGTGTCATGACCCGAATTGCCAGCCCTAAGTTTATGTATACGACAATACCCAAATTATAATAAAAAATACCTACATTAAAAGACTAAATTACCCAAAACTTGATACGAAAATACCCACACACTACGAGACATTTTTTTCTCTCCTCTGGTACTTTATCTCTCCTTCGACACCTTCATAGTTTCTTTCTCTCTCTCCAACTTTTTCAATATATTTTTTGTCACATTCTTCCACTCTCTCTCCTCTCACACCTTTTTCGGTGAGTAATCTCACATGGTTACTTGTTCGTTTTTTTGGGTAAACAACATATCATGGATAGGTAAATGTGTTTAATATAACAGGGAAATAATACAATTTTTTGTTATTTTTCAGAGTTCTGTTTGAGCATTTATTTTATTTTATTTGGGGATTCTTTAATGTTTTGTTTAAGCATTTCTGTTTTGTTGTATGTTATAAGTATTCAAAATTTTGGTTATTTGATAGTTCATCTATACGATATTACTCAAACTATAATAAGAAAATACCTACATCAAGTGAAATACGGCAATGGAAATAACTAAATTTTATCGCCTATATACCCAAACCATAAAAACATAAATGAAGACAAACGTCATACAAATATTATAATATGTAACTACCCAAACAATAATACAATATCATGAAAATACCCAATGTAGAATCCAAAAAAAAAGTACTACAAACAAAACTGATGACCAAAATAAATTTTTTTGGTTAATTAAGAATTAATGCAGAATTATGGAAATTATAATATGAAAATATCCAAACTATAGTACGGGTATACCTATACTACAACAAAAAATACCCATTAGGCAAACACTACAGAGGACCATAAAATACACTTGTCTTTCTCCTACTCCTCCATCTCTCTCAATCCCAATCACCACTCACCTCACCAATAGTACGTCCTATCTATCATGTTGGAGGAATGATTTTCTTAAGAAAAAATGGAGATGTGGTAGGAAATGAAAATAGAAAATCAACATTGGAAATTTGTTGGGTATTTATATTTGGTGATCTGGGTATCATTCATCGTGTTTTGAGTTAATTGGGAATTATTTTGGGATAGGATTAGAATCAACATCGAATGGTTCATTGTTTCAACATGGTGTGTTATTTCTAGCTTCAAGTTGGAATCTGAAGAAAGAAAAGAAGATAATGACTTCAGTTAGCAAGAAAAGTTGGGTAGAATAAAATAATGTAGTTGAAAATTGAACCCAAAAAACATGAAAAACAACAAATGAAGATGGGAAAATAAAGTTAAAATGCAGAAAATCAATGAAACATTGGATTGTGGGCAATAAAATGTTGCAAAAATGAGGTTTCATAGTTTGTTACAGACATAGCAACAAAAACAAATATCAATAACAACACAAAATTAATTAAAATCACAAAAAAGAGTGGTGGAAGCCATGAGAGGAGAAGGTGATGGTGAGAGATAAATGAAATGGATGAATTGTTAAATTTTATATAACGAAACGTTTTCAAATTCAAACTGAAAAATGTACAACTACTTTTAGCAAAGCACGTATGCATCTACTTTTGGCAGAGAACTATTTTTGGATCTAACTATGTAAAAGTGATTGAGTATTATGCGGGTGTATTATATAAATGTATGGATGATATAAACACGAATACACTAAAGAACGTGGATGTTTGTCTTCTACTCCACGTTAAAATCAGCACGCTTGGAATGGGGTGGGAAATAGCGTGGGAGCATTGTCGCTATTTATTTAGCAAAATCTTGAATTGCCGATGTAGCATTGTCGATGGGGCAGCATGTTGATGAGTAATATTTGTTGGGCAAGACGGTTTCTCTCTCTGTACCGTCGGTGTTATGTTATGCTACGTTGGAGATAACTTTAAATAAACATACAATTTTCAAAATAATTTTCCGACGGATATGTATCCGTCGGTATTATCAACTCGTTCTGTCGGAATATTTTTTTTTTTTGAGGGGGGGGGGACCTACACCAATGTACGTATCTGTCGGTGTAAGACATTCAGATGGTAAAATTTTATCCGACCGAGTATATCCGTCGGTGTTATTAATACTCCGTCGGAGATATAAATGTCCGACGGATATATCTATCCGCCGGTGTTATATACGTAACACGTACCGTCGGATAGTACACCGACAGATATATATCCGTCGGTAATACCCATATTTCTAATCATTAATGATCAGACATTGATTGCATGTCGAATTTTGACCAATGCCTCGTCAAAGGAAGAATTTGAAGTGCGATTGGCTTGGAGCATGGAAGTCCAAAGCGTCACAATATTGTTCATGAGGTTATTCATCATGATTCATGAGCTCATTGTATGGGGGTGACATGCAACTCTGAAAATACAATAACTCAAAGTCCTCCAGATAGTCCAGAAGTATGAGAATATAATGTGCACCACATCTTGTACGTGTCTAAATCTTCTTGAAACTGGACCTTGAACAAATAGAAGATCGTGCAATTCGCTAGATGTTGAGATAACATTGGGTGTTCCTAGAATATTATTAATGAAAGGTGAGGTAAAGTCGCATTCCAAGAAAATGTGGCAGCTTTTGTATTTGTTTTTACACAGAGAATAGCGGTTCGGTTAGGCACAGGCGATAATTATTAAACACAAATTATGAGCTGAGATATTTGGTGTTACGTACCTAGCTTGATCGAACCCATATCCATATGTATCTCCCCCACATATTAGGTGGTGAGTGGTGACAACTTACTTACAGGTCGGTCCATCCTGGCTAGTTGTAATTAAACTGAGACCACTTTCCATGAATGTCCTCTGCTCTGCAAGCTTCATACTCCTGACATGATTAAGTTTGGAACCTCTTGCACGTGATCATGGCCACACTTGGTACTGCAACTTCCTTTGATTGGACTGCACCAACAACCTATATTGTATCAAAGTTAAACTTGAGTTATTGCCACATATATTCGTGGTGGTTGTGGGGGTTGGAGAAGAGTAAATTCTCTCTCTCTCCCTCACTCTCTCAACCAATATCTTTTCAATTTAAAAACTGAATTGCTATTCATCGCCCCAAAATTACTTAAATCGCCCTAACAAATTACCTTTTTGCCCTTGACCTTATTTAGGCTTATATAAGTCACAATTTCACTTTTTTACCACCGTTTTCTCTTCCTATACCTCATGCACAATATCTCGAATGTCTCGGAGACCAGAAAAGCAACCAGCGGTTCCCCCGATGTATATTTTTTCAAAAAAAAAAAACCACTTACCTGGGCGTCTAAGGCAGACGCCCCTCCATAGGGGGGAGGCGTCTGTCGGAGACGCCTCCCCCCTATGGGGAGGCGTCTACGACAGACGCCTCCTCCCTATGGAGGGGCGTCTGCCTTAGACGCCTCCCCCTATTTTTTTTTTTAATTTGGTTAAAATGGTAATTTTCAGGGGCGATTTAAGTAATTTTTGGGTGATGTTTAGTGTATACTAATGGGGTTGTTATGTACAGTGGATGGGTAAGATGATTTGGGCTGTGTAGCCGATCCTGGCGAAGAAGGACGAGATGTCAGACGAGTACAGCAGAGCTGCTTGTGTAGATGATGGTCACTTGATACAGGCGTGACATTCTCAGTTGGGCATCCCCGACCATGATTAGGTTGATAAGTAGTTAGAGTATTAGTATCTTACTCTTATTATTGTATTCTCGTTTCTGTCGTACACTTACTATTCGTACTTGTATTTGTTTATCTGTCGTACGTTTGTTTTCGTATTTGTGTTTGTTTCTCTGTCGTACTGTTATTTTTTTATGATGAGTATTCTACCTTTTAATTTTTTTGATAATCAATTCACACTATATAATGTACAAACATATTAAATTTGATAATGTAAACCCTATTTTCTATTAATATTAAAAAAAACCCCAAAAAAAAATTTTTTTTAGGGGGAGGCGTCTGCCGGAGACGCCTCCCCATAGGAGGGAGGCGTCTGCCGGAGACGCCTCCCCATAGGGGGGCGACGTCCGCCACAGACGCCCGACCCAAGGGTCGGGCGTCTGTGTCAGCCGCCTCCCCCCTATGGGGAGGCGTCTCCGGCAGACGCCTCCCTCCTATGGGGAGGCGTCTCCGGCAGACGCCTCCCCCTAAAAAATTTGTTTTTTAAGTTTCTTAAGGGCAATTTGGTAATTTCAAGGGGCGATTTAAGTAGTTTTGGGGCGACGTTTAGTAGTTCCCTTTAAAAATTTGGTGAAACATGCATGGATTAACACTGTTGCTAAAATATTTAGCAATTGGAACAAACTTACTAATATATAACTCAAGTGATGCTAATAGTCAAGTCATAGTTCAACTCGGTTTCTGGGTTCTTAGTGTCCGGACCTAGAATATAGAAATAGAATATCACGCACACAAAACAACAAAAAAAGACAAATGAACTTTCATCTCCACAGTTAACTGTATCCGGTCGGAAAATTTGGTTGTTTAGGTCCAACGTAAGTACAGCTAGGGAAAATCAATTAATCCAACCAATCAATGATGCATGCACATGAAAAACATGGACTACTATCCACATATGGCACATTATTCGTTGGTTTCACAATCACATATCCATTCTATATGTCAAAGGTTACAGATCCGATCGACGTTTGAAAATTATAATTTACCCAAAAATTTCTCAAGTTGCAACCATGAACCATGGTTATTGAGTTTCTTCTTTTTCTTCGCAAAAATATATATATATATATATATATATATATTCTTTTATTTCTAGGCTAGGTTGACGGTGTAATGTTTTGTCCATGTGTTATACGTTGTTAATAACATGTAGAGTTATAATCTTCTTATTTTCTTCATGCACATGCACCTAGATCCCCAACTCATATACTAGAAGGTTGACACGTACTCTACTAACATTTCAGGTGTTATGATCTAACACAAATTACAATAATTATTTTTAAAATAATTAAAAATAAATCAAATAAACGTAGTTATTGTTAAATAATGTGCCCTTCAATTTGTGTGGCCATAACTGTGGCTTGAATGATTGCACTTAGTTAGACACTAATTAAAATGTCAATTCACTTCTCCGGAACAAAGAGTTTAAAATTCTCGAAACCAAAGGATTGAGTACGCTCGTGGATTATTTTTTTCTGGCCATATATTTATACCATTTCGGATCTTCTTCAAGTCCACAAATCTATGTAGTCGAAGTTCTAATCAAATGACAACCCATATTGTCTTCTTGGTAGTAAATTGAATGATTGTTAGCTACATGAGTTGAGGTAATTAGATCTGTCAACAACACTAGTAATGGGCCAATCTAGCATGCATCCATTCCCTTTTCTCTAGGTTAATGTACCAAATTTAATACACCACATGATGAGCAGAAAATATAGAGGATCATAATTCCATAATAAATTCATTAGATCGGTACTACAAGCGAGTCGGGTCGAAGCAACTGTAAAACCCACGTAACCTTCGGAAAATAGAGATGCAGGTAAATAAGAAGGGGGTAAAAAGAAAATCTCAATTGAAGAGTCACCCCTAGAATTCAAATATAGTAACATTCGTTGAAGTTATTTCAACGTGACCAATTGAGTCATCTCATCTTATCAACTTGATCTAATACTAGTACAAATTAGCTCATATACATCAGATATATAGGGATATAGACGTCGGATTTCGACGGTCTAAGTACCCGACATATATTTTCATGTCTCTTATGCCCTGTTGTATAGACGTCGGCTATATACGACCGACGTCTATTACGTTTAATTAACCCAAAAAATACATTACAACCTATATCAGACATTCAACTCTCACATTAATCAAGCTCAAGCTGCTCAACTGTCAATCTTTTGACCAATAACCACGAACATCAAGCCCAACATGCCAGGTGCCCTAACTCGTTCATGTTCAATAGTAAAGGAGTAGTGGAGTACATCAACAAAAATAACTTCTCCGATGTGGGACTAAACTGTTATGCCCTATAGACGTCGGTCACACTATACATCTGACGTCTATACATTTAAATAACAATAAAAAAATTTACGTCATATAGACATCGGCTATCCTATACAACCGACATCTATACATAGATAAATAGTAAAAAAATATTACAACCATCTTAAGCACAAGTTGCCCAAGTGCTAATATTTTGACCATTAAATATTATAACTAGTATGATACTCAACTCCCATTTACAAGTAAAAAAAGTGGTGGAGTACATCAACTCCACCAACAACAAAAAAATTCTCCAATGTGGAACTAAACTTCAACACATATGGTCATAAACACACATATGACCATAATTCACATTACTTTCTACGAAGTACAAAATTGCATAAATTCTTCTACAAAATAAATTCACATAAATTCTTATACGAAATAAATCGTAAAAAATAAACAAAAAATATTTTTCTTATTTCAGGAAATATAGACGTCGGTTGTACTACAAAAAACAACGTTTATACAAACCTATAGACGTCAGATGTTTGAATATTTGTCATCTATACCTGTAGATGGATGATTTGATATCCGACGTCTATTGTCTATTCTGGACTAGTAAATCAGAACACAAGACTAATATGTATTGATTATTGTGTCTTGAGGTTGTAATTCGAAGAAGAAGAAGAAAACTTAATCAGTAGAACTTTATTTTAAGTGCGTGGACAACAACGAGTATTTTAATTCCATCATTAATTAGAAAGCAACATCCACAGTACCCAAAATTAAAGAATCTTTACATCCACGAAATATCTAGATATTTGATGGACAAGCTAGAGAGGTTATTATCTCACCACAGCAGTCGGTAGGTAGGTTCTTATTATGATGTATAAGTTTCGAAAAACTCCAGCATTCGTCGGCCGAAAATATAGATGAGTCTGTCTATATACTACTATATTAGACGTGTCCATCATTGCATCCCGTCATTTTTAACCAAACGTGATTTAATAACCCCCACCTATACGCAATTTCAATTGTGAAATTTTGTAGCCTAATCACTATTGAAGTTTTGATCCTTATGTAATTTTATTTACTTTGTGATCCTCACTTTTTAATAATGCAATTGGAGGTTTGCCTTTCTTCCAAATTGCAAAAAAAGAAAAGATGGTACGATAACACAAGGAATCAAGTCCCACTTGCATCATATAAGCTACTTCAACTTCAAGTGAGAGTGGATTTCTTTCTTAGATATGATCAACTTATAATTGGTAAAATTAAAATTAATTAAACTGTGGATCGTCAATCCCACAAACCAGACAAAGATTAAGCTTGTAACCCCCTTATTGGGTGGTCCCATTTGTGTTACAAAGTAAATATAAATATAATTAATGTTACCAATTATTAACCATTCATTGTGTCGTACCGGATCTGCAACTACAATAATAACCAGTCACGTGAAGAAGGAAACTTTGGCAAGATACTAAATAGGATCATGCTTTTAAGAAACACAAATTCGAACCGTTAATTACATCTTAGTGAAAATAATATTAAATAAATTTCAATTTGGAACAGTAATCTACCTAACTCAAGTGGAGATAGGTACCAGCAAATTTTGAATAATTAAAAAAACCAAACTACTATATCGAGAGCTACGGTAAGAGAAGTAATTAATAGAGTGGGGACTTTAACTACTGTGGAAGTGTTAACATTATCGACAACACGACACGGCTGTCTTAAAACACTTAAAACAGTCACAACCACCACACCTCGTGAGCATCACATCTCTGACCTGAACTTGCTGTTCCATTTACCATCACCTACACTTGCAAGAAAAAATGGTCATCATGGACCCCCTTGTGTTTTCAACGGAAAAGACGATACCTGAAATTAACTTGGATGATAAACATAAAAGAGGCACTACAGTCAAAAGTATTTAAGTTTTGCCGAGTTAGTTAGTTAGTGAGTTAGTAAAAGTTTAGACTATCAGAACGAGCCAAACAATATTTGGATCCATTCCAACCTTTTTGGTTCACCAAATAGATACAAACAAAGTAATCTCACTCATGTGTGCAAGAAAGTGTAAAAAAAAAGATAATCCCGCGTTGTTAAACACCATTAGACTAGACTATGTGTGAGTTTTATGGTGGTGATGGAGAATCATATTTCACAATACTGCTACTTGAATTGCTAGTTGGATTTCCATCAAGTTCTTGTGAAATGTCATTTGTATTTTCTTTGCGTTCTATTGTTACTACCTTTACTGGCCTGTTGGACTCGTGTGGTTGTATGATTTTCATACCCGAACAACATTTTGCAGCTCAAATAACTAACTACACATCTATATATTTTATCCAAGTAAAAGATCTTGGAAGCAGGGTTTGAATCTCAGCAAAATTTAGCAACTACGAAGGTTCTGCGATGTTGCCAATCACTCCAATTCATCAAACAAAAGCCAACAAAGCTCTACAAGATATTGACGCCCCGATGTTAATCATCTAACAAAACAAAGCAAAATCTCAATAAAACCAAGGAAAACAGAGCAATAAGGTATTTCATCTCTACTCTCAATTATGTTTGAAAACCATCTTAACTATTTAACTGCAGAGCCCACCAATTCTATATCTACAATTATTGAATACTGAAACTTAAATTGAAAATCAATGGAGTTAATGCATATTCTATTCTTATCACATTTTTTGTAAATCGCAACAATTCTCAAATCATAACCTCAAATGTTCCCAAATATTAGGTTTTTGAAGTTGCTGAGGGATGTGTCTTTTAATCAAGATGACAATGAATAAATAGTTTAAAGGAAAATTAATCCGATTACATTAGGGTCGTAATATTTAGCTAGAAACTAATTACGATCTACATGTCAATTATTGTATGCATTACTAATATAATCGGATTCTATAAGGGTTACACACATTAGAATCTATGGGCTAAACAAATGGGTGGCTAAGAGTCCATTAAGCTCACTTACCTAATGAGATTAGGGTTAGCTTAAAAAAGGTCTATAAATATATGGAAAAGAAGAGAAAAATGGTGCAATCTATTTCTTATTTGTTGTCAAAAGAGTAAAGGCTCCGGTGAAAGCCCGAAGCTTCCTTCTCGGATTGTGAGAAGAGGATTCCAAGCTCGGCGAGGGTTGTTCGCGAGTTTGACGGTTGTAAAGACGTTCTCTCCCAGCCCGGAACGGGGAGTGGTTAGTGAAGTCGTGAGCGGAGCTCGGTGATCCGAACGGAGCTTGCAAGAGAGGACTAGGACCCGGGTGGGGTGCCGAACCTCTATAAAAACGCCGAGTCGATTTGTGGTTTGCATATTCCTACACTTGCTTGTTTTAGTTTAAATTCTGCTGCATTTCTTTGATCGAATAAACAAGTAGGTAATTAGGTGATTAACATTAATTGTGGACTCATAAACCCACACGATCCTAATTAATGCTAATCACCTACTTGTTTATTCGATCAAAGAAATGCAGCGGAATTTAAACTAAAACAAGCAAGTGTAGGAATATGCAAACCACAAATCGACTCGGCGTTTTTATAGAGGTTTGGCACCCCACCCGGGTCCTAGTCCTCTCTTGCAAGCTCCGCTCGGATCACCGAGCTCCGCTCACGACTTCACTAATCACTCCCCGTTCCGGGCCGGGAGAGAACGCCTTTACAACCATCAAACTCGCGAACAACCCTCGCCGAGCTTGGAATCCTCTTCTCACAATCCGAGAAGGATGCTTCGGGATTTCACCGGAGCCTTTACTCTTTTGACAACAAATAAGAACTTGAGTGGAGCAACACTCTCTAAATCTTGAGCACACTTGAGTAGGATTAAGGAATTGATCACTAAGTGTGGAAGGTTTGAAGCTTTGAGTGTTTGAGATTCTCTCTAAAGTTTGAGACAAGTTTGTAGTGGGAGAGTTGTGTTAGAATGTGTTTTACAACTCCTTATATAGGCATTAGAGAGAATAGAGTCGTTGGGATTGATTGGGTATGAGTTGATGTGTGATTACACAAAACAGAAAAGACAGGACCCAATTCTGGCTGAATTCGGTCGACCGGATCGTGCAGAACGGTCGACCATTTGGCAGTTTTACACTCAGTTCGGTCGACCGGTTAAGTAACGGTCGACCGCCCAACTCTACGACTTAGGTTCACTTAAGTCATCGGACGAACACAAGATAGGGTTCGGTCGACCGATTTCGACCAGACACTTTGGGGTTGACAAACAAATGTGTGAACGGTCGACCGAAACAGGTTTGGCGGTCGACCGATTAAGGACATGCACTTTGGGTTTGTCAAGAGATGAACCAACGGTCGACCGATCATGGTCCTCGGTCGACCGATACATAAAATGTATTTGGGGTATTTTTGGTTTAATACGAATACGACCGTTGGGTATATACGACAAAAGTAACGGTCGGGAAAATATGATCGGACGGTCGACCAAAAGGTAAAACACGGTCGACCGAATAAGGGCAGTGAAAACACAAACAAGAGATTTGATCATTCGGTCGACCGAACGACATGTTGCGGTCGACCGAATGTGGGCAGACTTTTACAGTTCAGGTTTGGTGTTTTCCGGTCTAAGTTTGGGTGATCTATTGAAGTCCAAATTATGTGAAATTTCGTGTGTGACTTCTATAAGGAACCTAGTGTGTGATTAAGTTGATTTTAGCTCAAGTATGCTCAATTACACTTTGTTCCTAAGACTCAAAAGAAATCAATATTACATGTCTTTGATATAGCTTTAATTACATGTCTTGACTTCATTTCCATCTTTCTTGAGTCTTGATCACCTATAGAGGTTAGCACAATACAATATATATGCAATGCATAGTGTGTGCTACTCTAATTAAGATTAGGTTGATTAAAACATCAAAACATAAGATTAAGGCCAAAAAGCCAACATGTATGACTTTGTGAGATGACTAATATGGCCCAGTAGACGATCTGCATATCGTTGCACATTATTTTGTAATGATAATTTCATTATGTATTCATTTTATACGATCTGCGTATCGTGATGTGGTATTGTAATAATAATTAGGATTATTATTGTTATTGTTATTTCCTTGTCTTGTAAGCTTGATTGAAGAATCAAGGGTGAAGATCCAAAGCGTTCAAAAAAGTGTTCCTATCAATATTAGTCTTTTAGGAGTAGGGGTCATACTAGGATCACGATTTATTTTGCATGCTTTGTGTATCTTTATGTTTATGAATGTTGGATGTTTATGTTATGAGTTCACATGATAAACAAACATAATAAACATAAGTCCCTAAAAGAAATTTGAGTTTACATGCTTTTCCAAATTGACACCTGTGAAGCCCTCGAAAATTGGTGATGGGTTATGCCAAAGCAAGGCGTCACATTTTCTCTTGGGATAGTACGGGTAAACTCAAAGAAGGGGTTTACATGTTTAATTTGGTTGATCTCAACAAAATCATCAAAAGAGTTTTGGATTTTGAGGCAAAGGAGTAGGAATTTTAACATAAGATGTTACCTACCAACCAAGAGTTATAAGAGTTATAACCAGTAAAGGAGTTTACTTACCTTGATCACCTAGTGTTGAGGAAGGGCCAAAGTCCGCTTAATATTATGTGAAATAGGATCTTGGAATCACTAGTTCAATTAGGCACAAATTATAAATTGAGTAGTGTGTTTTAGCTTAACTATTTAAATTGTTTAAATATTTTGAGCTATTTATGACAAACGTAATAAACTTGCAATTTCATGTTTTTCAAATGTAGATTAATGGCCGGAAATAGTAATATCGCTTTCAATCTTCGTTCTATCCTTGAGAAGGACAAGCTGAACGAAAATAATTTGCTTGATTGGGAAAGGAATCTGAGAATTGTTCTCAGGTCAGAAAACAAGGAGGACAAGAAGAACGACGCATTAGCTTCTTCTTCAGGTACCCTTGTTATTGATGTTAATTTAGCAAATTCTTCTTCATGGGTATTTGATACCGGATGTGGATCCCACATTGTTTCCAATGTGCATGGACTAAGAAGAATTAGGAACTTGGCAAAAAGGGAAGATGATCTACGAGTTGGAAATGGAGCAAAAGTTGGTGCACTAGCTGTAGGATCTTATGATTTATGTTTGCCCTCAGGCTTAGTTCTAGAACTTAATAATTGTTATTTTGTTCCCGCTATTGGTAGAAACATTGTTTCATCTTCAGTATTGGATATTGAAGGTTATTCATTTATAATAAAGAATCAATGTTGTTCTATCTAAAAAGATGACATATTTTATGTCATTGCTAAATTGAATTAATGGTCTCTAATTACTTGAATTAGATCGTCATATCTTTAACATAAACCCCAAAAGGCAAAAATCAAACGAATCGAATTCCACTTCCCTCTGACATTGTCGCCTTAGTCACATCAATTTGAAACGCATGAAGAAGCTCCAAAAAAATGGACTTTTAACATCATTTGATTTAGAATCATACGATACATGTGAATCATGTTTGATGGGAAAGATGACACAAACACCTTTTACAGGAAAGGGTGAGAGAGCAAGAGAACTTTTAGGACTCATACATACAGATGTGTGTGGTCCAATGAGTTCCATGGCTAGAGGAAGTTTCAATTACTTCATCACGTTTACTGATGACTTAAGTAGATACGGTTACGTATACTTAATGAAACGTAAATCCAAATCGTTTGAAAAGTTCAAACAGTTTCAGAATGAAGTAGAGAACCAACTTGGCAAGAAAATCAAATCATTACGATCATATCGTGGTGGCTAGTATTTGAGTCAAGAATTCGATGATCATCTTAGAAGTTGTGGAATTGTTTCACAACTAACTACACCAGGAACACCACAATGGAATGGTGTGTCCGAAAGGAGAAATCAAACATTGTTAGACATGGTTCAATCTATGATGAGTTTTGTCAGTCTTCCGGTATCCTTTTGGGGATATGCTCTAGAAACAACTGCTTTTACACTAAATAGAACTCCGTCAAAAGCTGTGGAAAAGACTCCATATGAGATATGGACCGGAAAAGTTCCAAAGTTGTTTTTCCTGAAAGTCTGGGGATGTGAAGCTTATGTAAAATGTTTACTCTCTGATAAGCTTGCACCTAAGTCAGACAAATGTTTCTTTGTGGGTTATCCCAAAGAAACTAAGGGCTATTACTTCTATAACCAGTCAGAGAACAAAGTGTTTGTTGCTCGTGATGGTGTCTTTTTGGAAAAAGAATTTCTTTCCAAACAGACAAGTGGGAGTAATGTAGTTCTCAAGGAAATTCAAGAAGAGCAACAAATAAATGTGGTTCAACCCGCATCAGAGGCAGCAACATTTGTGTATGACACCTCAATCTATGTGGGAGTACCTATGCCGGAGGAAGAGGTACATGACTCTGAAACCCCAACAAGGGATATAAATAATATCTCCGAAGTCGTGCATTCACTAAACGACCCTATCACTGTCCCACTCGAATTTAATTCGAGCGAAGATTCACAAACCGTTGTGAACACTTCTCCTGTTGCTCCAGTCCTACGTAGATCTGATAGGCCACGATCTCGGCCCAAGAGGTATGTTGATTTCCTTTTGACCGAGAGTTGTGAAATTCTACTTTTGGAAAGTCAGGAGCCTAACAGCTACAAAGAAGGTATGACGGGTCCAGATTCCAAAAAATGGCTTGGAGCCATGAAATCCGAAATGGAATCCATGTCTGAAAATCAAGTTTGGAACTTGGTTGATTTGCCAAATGGGGCAACACCCATAGGCTGCAAATGGATTTTCAAATTGAAAAGAGACAAGGATGGAAATGTGAGCGTTTTCAAAGCTAGACTGGTAGCAAAAGGTTACTGACAGGTTCATGGTATAGACTATGATGAAACATTTTCACCAGTCACCATGCTTAAATCCATTCGGATAATCTTAGCAATTGCCGCTCTTTATGATTATGAGATTTGGCAGATGGATGTCAAAACCGCCTTCCTAAACGGGGTTTTAGAAGAGGATGTGTATATGACACAACCTGAGGGTTTTGTGGACTCCATTATTGCTGGGAAAGTATGTAAGCTTCAGAAGTCCATTTATGGACTGAAGCAAGCATCACAGAGCTGGAATCTTCGCTTCAATGAGGTCGTCAAAAGGTTTGGTTTCCTCATAAATGAAGAAGAATCTTGTGTCTACAAGAAGGTTAGTGGGAGCTGTGTTATTTTCTTGGTCTTGTATGTAGATGACATACTGCTCGTGAGAAACGACATTCCAATGCTTGAATCTACAAAGATCTGGCTTGGAAAGTGTTTTTCAATGAAAGATCTGGGACAGACAGAGTACATCTTGGGCATCAAGATCTATAGATATAGATCTAAAAGGATGATTGGATTAAGTCAAATAACTTATATAGATAAGGTACTTGAAAGATTCAACATGAAAGACTCTAAAAGAGGATTTCTACCCATGTCTCATGGCTCAACGCTAAGCAAAACTCAGTGTCCATCTGGGCTTGATGAGGGGAAGCGTATGAGTATGATCCCTTATGCCTCGGCAATCGGATCTATCATGTATGTCATGATATGTACTCGCCCAGATGTTGCATATGCTCTGAGCATGTGTAGAAGATTCCAATCAAATCCAGGTGACCACACTGGACTGCAGCTAAGAACATCCTTAAGTACTTACGAAGGACTAAGGATAGTTTCTTGGTGTTTGGAGGACAAAGTGAGCTTATTATCGAAGGCTATGTTGATGCGAGCTTCCAAACTGATAGAGATGATTTCCGGTCTAAGACCGGATACATTTTTCGTCTGAATGGAGGAGCAGTGAGCCGTAGAAGTTCAAAGTAAAGCACTGTCGCTGATTCTACAACTGAAGCAGAATACCTTGCAGCCTCAGAAGCTGCAAAAGAAGGGGTTTGGATTAAGAAGTTCATTACCGAGCTTGGTGTAGTTCCTAGCATTGATGGAGGAGTGGACCTTTATTGTGATAATAATGGTGTCATTGCTCAAGCAAAGGAACCTAGATCTCACCAGAAATCCAAACATATTCTCAGGAAGTTTCATGTAATTCGAGATATCACTGAAAGGAAAGATGTAAAGATTTGCAAGGTTCATACGGACGACAATGTGGCCGATCCGTTAACTAAACTATTGTCTCAGCCTAAGCATGAGAGTCATACTAGGGCCATAGGAATAAAGCACATTGCAGAATGACTTTGATTATGCAATATCTAGTATTATGAAGTAGTTCATGAATATTGGTATTGTTTACGTTTGTCAAATGAAATAAAATTTCAATATTTATTTAATTATGGTTTAGAATTAAATATTTGTCCAAAATAAATTATAAATTCAAATAGGTTTGTCAAATACGTGATTTGATAAATGAAACCCTATAATGTGAACTTGAATGTATATTTTATTGTTGTTCCTGGTCTAGGTCATTGAGTTGGACGTCAATGACTTGTAAAGACTAGTTTGTAAGTTGATTGATAGCACCATTTCATGGGCTATAGAGACATTTCGATGTCTACTCAATTACATGGATATATGTTGGAGAACATATATTGGACTAACCCGCTATGAGAATCTTTAAGAGATTTGGAATGTCATAAGATTTCTCATTGACTATTTATGTAAATTCCTCAAACATGAGTGCATCACTTTACTTATATGAGAATTGGTATATTCTTGACTCCGTCAAACGTCGCGCCGTAAAAGGAGGCTATAAAGGCGGAGGTCATAATTGACATGAATCATATAGAGAATTGTGGAGGTGCAAGATTGAATTGTCCTCCTATTTAATAAGATGGTTGTCTTTGGGCATCTTAAAGAGTGAAAACTGAAATGCATGGCCGTGCTCAAATGGATTAAAAGTTAATCATTTGTTTCAGCAGTTTTGTACTCGGATTTCAAGAAATGATCTAAACGGAATGAGATGACATACTATCTTACCTGATGTTCAGATCAAAACAATAAGAGACAAATGAATTTATTATTGCGCACTTGTTAAAGACAAGTGGGAGATTGAAGGATGTGTCATTTAATCAAGATGACAATGAATAAATAGTTTAAAGGAAAATTAATCTGATTACATTAGGGTCGTAATGTTTAGCTAGAAACTAATTACGATCTATGTGTTTATTGTATGCGTTACTAATATAATCGGATCTTGTAAGGGTTGCACACATTAGAATCTATGGGCTAAACAAATGGATGGCTAAGGGTCTATTAAGCTCACTTACCTAATGAGATTAGAGTTAGCTTAAGAGATGTCTATAAATATATGGAAAAGAAGAGAAAAATGGTGCAATCTATTTCTCTCCTAAAACCCTAACCGCCCCCTCCCTTCCTCCACCAATGAAGAAGTTTGTTCTTCCATCCCTCTCGTTCTAACTAACGTGTTTGTGGAATTTAGTCTGTGGTTCGTGTGTCCCGAGTAGAGGAATCACACTTCGGATTCTCCGCACCTCCGTGAACAAAAGAAAGGCACACATCAAATGTATAAATGATTGTACATCAATTTTCCTCATTATTATCATGTGCATGGATCTTGGGTGGTTGATGAATTTAGAAATCGTTTCTATGTTATTTTTCCACTGAATTTTTCATCGTAACAACAGTTGCAATCGTAAACGACTGCAACGCACAAAAGTGAGATGACGTTACTTACACGAGTGAACAGTGAACATAAAAAGAAAGCTCAAACAGAATGCTAGCCAAGAGTACATAATAACAACAAAATTGGGCGTGAGTTGCATCAAATGTTACACGAGTGTAATCTTGACGAAACAGTAGAAATGCTTCTTGCCTCTGTTCTTCTGAGCAGACGTTCAAATGACAAAATTCAGTACAATCGACTATTATCTTTCACGCAACACAGATAATACAGAGCATGAGAGGCTATAACAAGTAGGCCGTATCATCAGTTCCAAAGTCATTCTGAACAGAAGAGAAGAAAAGAGCCATCTTACAAACAATACGTGCTGTTACAGTTATAGACATGCCACCGATGAATCAATCCGGCTGGAGCTATTTTACACCGAGAACTGCAGTTAATGTCACTGGTGGTGACAGGAAGATGATTTGGCAGGTCTACATTAAGGAGCATATACAAGCATCTAAGTAGCTGTCCTCATCATCAGAATCACTCGTTTCACTGCAGAAATAAAACAGATTATCAACGTACTTTGACAAGTTTGGTAAGAGAACATGTAGCATACTGATGTAATGCAACTGAGGGCGACTGAAGTTTTAAAGTTTTGAAAATAACGGCCACTAAATGAAAACAAGATGTGTTATACACATCAGTAGAGAAAAAATATAAGTTCTCATGCCCAAGAGAAATTATCAAAAAATATCATATGTATTGCTGAGAAATTGGCACAAAGTACTAGAATCCAATCAGAAAACACAACTACACATTTAACATGGTTCGATCAAATTAACCTAATAATCTGTGGGTGAAACCATAATACAAGTTCGTCCTCATAACATAAGACAAAGCACAAGCTACAAATTGAATTAGGAACTGCATAACACTCCATAACTAAAAATAAATGCTGCACAAGTTGGAGAAAATGACATTGTCCCAGTATAACCATAAGGACTTTATAAATGCCCCCAATGCTCATTCTCAAACTGCTCTCGAAATGGCATGCTCCCAAGATGATAGTAACAAGAGCTTTTATATGCCCTCCTTACACGGATCTTGTGATAGGATCCTACTTTTATCGATTGTAGATAATTTTAAGTCTCCGTAATCAGTTACATGCGAGACAATCATGTCAGCAATTCAAAGCATCTAATCATATATAGGTATAAAGTGGTTGGTAGTTAACGAACACGATCACTTGAAATGTTGGAACTTTGAATGTGCTTCAAAGGAAACTAAACAACCAAAGAAAGAGTGCACTGTGGGATTTTGAAGTTTTGCGCTTGACGGGTAATCAACCCAACCATAGGTTCCATGACATCTCAAACATCTAGTTTTACTTTCTCCCTCACCAAAGCTAGTCTATCACCAATTGTACATCCTCTGAGGAGTAAATACAACAAGCCTCTGTAGTACCAATACCTAAAACAAGATAGGAGGGGAGAGAATCTATCCTGCTCTATGGAAACATTGGCACCTAATGCCGAGGACCCAAATGCAACCATTAAGTATTGATAAAAAAATGAGAAGCACGGTAGAATCATATCATATAACACTGGTACTTAAAGATGTGTTTTGCAACTTGATATATTGAATGTATATTATCCATGAATCACGATCAATCAACGATGAAATATTTTTCACTTGATGGATCATGCAAATTAGTCATTACACATACCTACAATACACAATGACACATTCTTGTCGTAAAGCAATCTTAGTAAAATCTTGCTCTTTTTTTAATGTCTGGGCATGAAGTTTGAATCACCTAATCTAATAACCTACATGCTATGCTGTAAGTAGAGCAATTTAGAAATGTAGAATATTGGTAAACATCTCCACCAAAAATGTAATAATCCATAAAAACAAACATCACATCTGGTGTTATTTGTGATCAAAAGGGTCCTTCCTGGCCTCTGTTCCTTTATTTAATCCAATTTCTAAAAGGATAAAACATGTTAAACTTCAACTAAGGTCAAGGAAGCCTCTTCAAATGGTGTCCCAAGTCATGCATACAATCCACTGTAATTCAACCAAACTGAACCAGTCTAACTGCCTAAGCCTCGAATATTTGGCATTAGTTTTTATCGGAACTTCACATTGTCACACAAAATAAGATTTTTCTAGGCAGAAAAAGCTCAATGGAGGTGCACACAAGGGCAGTAAAAGGAAAAGAAACGAGTCAACGAGTAAAACCAAGAACTATTGACGTGTGTGTGCACGAGCACGTGTGCATGACTCGACGAGAACAGACTTGATAACTCTCTTTCTGTTGTATCATCCAAAATGCCGTGGCGAATTCTATGAAACTGTGTGGACCGTGCTGGAGTTCTTACTCTTTAACCAAGAGTCCTAGAAAACATGAACTGTGGCAGACATTTACTATTACCATCAAGGCAGTATACCACAGACTGAACTTCCGTCATACAAAATAACAGCCAAATTCATGTGAAGAATGGACCCTACATGAAAACCAACTCTGTATTCACCCTACCACTTTCGCAGGTGTCAGGCAATCACGAAGCAAGCAGGGGACGATCTACCAACTTAACGTCTATTAAACATGTATCCATAAAAACATTAACCAAAACAGTCAAATTAAACCTAAGAACCTCAAGGAACCAATTTTTATAACAAATTTAAGAAACTAACCAACTTATCAAATCAAACCTAAAGACCTGGAAAAAACCATTTTTTACGACAGAATCAGGAAAGTAATCACAGATCATTAGAGAAGGATAAGAGTTATAGTTAGTTAGTACCTCGGCTCGAACTCGAGCACCTCGACGAGCTTGTTTCCGTTGTGGTCGTTCCACTGGACTTTCCTAACCGTCTTCGCTCTCTTCCCTAACTGATCCTCCCCTTTCCAACCTCCCGACGGAAGCAGCGCCTTGGCCTCGTCGTCGTTCTTACCAGGGGATTCCCCGTTCCTCCTCCCGTCGTCCGGAGATCCCAAGCTCCCCATCAAAGCAGAGATCGCACCATCAAAGACGACGACGATCGGGATCTGGTGAGGATCGGGGGATTGGGGTTTGGATGGTGGTTTGGGAGTGGAAGGCACACTGGTGGTGGTGGGGAAGGGTATTTTCGTAATTTCGTACCGTGCGAAGCGAAGCGAAGCCCCGTGCCGTGCGCCGACACGCTCTGCTCTCTCCTGCGTCAATTCCGACGTCATCCATTCAATTTTTACCGTTAAATATAAAGTTTTTTTAATGCGGATGAGTCATCTAATTTGAGTTAAAATATTTTGATGCGGTTCGCATTAATTTCGAATCCACGATGTAGAACTGCAACACTTAATTCGAACCGCAAATGAACTAATATTTGTGGTCGGAAAATTACTTAAATATCTTAAAAATGATTTTTTTGTCCTTAACAAATCAATTAATACATAGTTCGTCTCGTGTCTTCAAATAAGGTGTTAGACTCAGTTTTACTCACATTCCTAATACCAACACCACGAAAATGTCTGACGAAACACCTGAATCCGACGAGGTAACGGGAGCAGATTTTTTCCCCGACTCGGGCGTCTGGCTAACACACCTCCAGACGCCCGTTTTTATAAAAAAAAAAAAAATTCTGTTAAATTAATTTTTTTCAGGTTCCATTGCAAGATTTCGGTGGTGATGGAGTAGATTACCGTGAGTTTTTTGATAGTAAAGAAATATTTACAACAATCGAGGAAATTTGTAAATGGGCGAAACAAGTTGCAATAGGAGCCAGATTTTTTTGGTTATATTATCATACAAAACAAAAACAGATAACCGGATGGATTGTTACCTGAGATGTGATCGCAGACGTGAAATGAGTTCTCGTGATACGAGTATTGTACTGTGAAAAAATACAAAAAGAAAAGGTTACAGTTGTCGGTTTTTAGTAAAAGTTGTGGAGTGACGGGATCGTGATGGATGTGTCATTGTTTCTAGTAGCACCTATGAGCAGCAGAACCATGCACTTGCAGTTTATTCAGATGGTCACCGACAGGTCAGCAAACTTAGTGTTGGGGCAAAGCAAATTGTTCGTGATATGACAGAGGCACAAGCAAGACCACGTAACATTTTGTTGGCGGTAAATGAGAAATTCCCGGACGATAATCTCAATCAAAGACACATTTATAACTTCAGAGAGTACATGAGGAGGACGAAATCTGAAGACAAGAATCTCACGCAGCAGTTTCTCAGGGAAGCAGTGCAACATAACTATTTGCATTGGATTGTGGCAGATAAAGAAACTAATGCCCTCACTCACACGTTTTTGGCACATCCGACTTCAGTTCAGTTGCTGCGTACATACACATTCGTAATCTGCATGGATTCGACGTATAAGACGAACAAGTACAAGATGCCTTTGTTTGAGATGGTTGAGGTTACTCCAACAAACATGAATTTCCTCGTCGGATATGCGATTTTGCAGGATGAGACCGAGTCTAGTTACCGGTGGGTGTTGGAGAGGTTGCGAGATCTGTTATTGGATATTGTTAGCCCGACTGCAATAATAACGAACCGGGAGATGAGTCTGATGTCACCAGTGGCAGAGGTTTTTCCCGAGTCTGCTCATTTACTATGCACCTGGCATATCAACAAAGACGTGTACAACTATGCATACCACGTTTTCGGCAACGACAAGCAATCTGCAGAGATTTTCAGGCGTGGAAAGTGGAGGGAAGTCATGCTTTCTGATTCACAAACGGATTATGATAGAGCAGTCTGTAATCTGAAAGATTCTTTCAAGACTTGGCTAATGTTCACGGAGTATGTGGAAGACACGTTGTTGGTGCATAAAGAAAAGTTTGTGTTGAATTGGACGAATAAAGTTCTTCATTTCGGCAACACTACGAACTGCAGGGTTGAAAATGCACATTCGGCACTGAAAGAGTGGATCACTACATCGATTGCCGCTCTCGACACTCTTTTCGACCACGTGAGCTCGGCTATTGAAATGCAGCTGACGAATATTCGGAACTTTCTTGAAGATTCGAGACGTCGAATTGTGACAAACTACATAGGTCCTTTGTTTCAGCATATAAATGGCCGAGTTTCGCATCACTGCTTGTCGTTATTGAATCAGGAGTTGAAGAGAATGCAAGACTTAAGTGATGAAGTTGAATATCGTTGCGGGTGTGCTTTTCTGACATCACATGAGATTCCTTGTGCTCGTACCATGTAGGAGTGTTTTGCGTCAGGTGATGAAATTTATTTAGAGCAGATTCATCCATTCTGGAAAACACTTGTCATTGAAGAATGAGTCCAGATGTCAGAGTTTATGGATCAGTCAACACAAGACGTCGAGCATTTTCGGAAGCTCGTTGATGAGATTTCGAAGAGCGACCCTGCAGTAATTCGTGGTGCCTCTCGTATTTTATACGAACAGTTACACCCCGATCAATCGAACTATGGAGAACCCACAGAAAATACTAAGGTACGAGGTCGACCTAGGGGAAAGTTGACACGTCGGGACCCGAGTGCCTTCAAGATGTTGAGCGAGGTCGTGGTCGGTCTGACAGTAGTGGGAGCAGGGGTCGTGGTCGGTCTTCCAATTCGTCTCGACCGTCCGTGAACACGGGCACATGATCTTCTGGTATGACGATATCTTTGTTGTTATTATATATATCAGTAATCTAGATAGAGTTGAATATATTATCTCCTAATTTTGTTGGTTTAATGAATTGTTATTTATCTATCTTACAGTGTCCGGACGGATTGACGTGGACAACTTCACATATGTTGATAGACTGCTAGGGATCATTTTACCATTTCTGGAAAGGTGGAATGACGTACGTGCTGATGACAACTGTGGATTTCTATGTCTTGCCAATGTCTTCCATGGTGGTCAAGACAACTTGTCGTACGCCCGTCGTGCGATTTCTAATGAGATAGGTGCACATCCTATTTATGAGAGTGTCTATTTCGGCAATGTGGTAGAGGCTCGTCAACGAATTGATTGGGGCGGGGGAGCTTGTGGCGAGAATCATTATATAGAGGTTTGGGCCGACTTGTTTCCTATTGCTAATTTTTACAAGAGTGCGGTCATGTATTTCGCAATGAAAACGGATGGTTCGTTGTTCCCGTGTCTTACTGTGCTACCTTGGAAGAGTCTGTCTGCCATGACGAGGCATGTCAGAGAGTTGGTCATTGCTCATTTAGGGAGTTAGTTACAAACATTTTATTCGTTTGGAATTAGCTGATAATTTCCCAGTACCTCCTATAGCGACCTTGTGGTATCAAATGCGAGATGAGAGTATTGTTGGATGGAAGGATCAGTACAAAAGTAGGATAGAGTATTGGAACCGGTTACGTAGTACATTTTGATTGTAATTTGTAATGCATTTGTAATGTATAATATATCGTGCATTTGTACTTATATTGTGTTGTTCTTTTACCATATTTTAAATTTAAGTATTATTTGATATCTAAAGAAATAAGTTGAAGATATTTTCGTGACAAATAAATTTTAAAAATACGATAGTCAAAGAAATACGTAGAAGATATGTTCGTAAGAAATAAATAATAAGAGTACACAAATAAGCATAAGCAAATACCAACAAATGTAGTAATAGTGCAAAATATAACAAAATGATAGTAAAAGCAAGTCAACTACAGCTCAGCATCCGAATCATGGTCTGAAATGCCCAACTAGTTGTTCCAATCCTCGATGGGGCGATCCTAATCTGTACATGCAAGTCTCGTATCCTCAATCGGCATCCTGTCTCTCTGTCACAAGAACTGCAGAAATACCACGTGTACGTAGATGACGAGGACCTGACTCGTGTGCTACACTACGTACCGCGCGTAAGGGAATTGATTTCCATTTTCCTCCACAGTAACCCGATGACTATTAATTCAATTTTAAAATAAAATTTTATTAATGGATTTACTAAAATAATTAAACTAATTATTAAGTTAATAATCTATTTATTTAGCAATTATCACAATTAATCAAAAATCCTTTACTAAAAGCGTACACAACTAATTATTAACACAATAATCAATTTATTTAGTGATTATCACAACTGTTAATCAATAATTCATTAGTAAAATAATTAAACTAATTATTAACTTAATAATCAATTTTTTATTAATTATCACAATTTATAATCAATAAAAGATTTACTAGACTAATTTAATTCATTATTAACATAATATTCAATTTATTTAAATTTATCACAAATTATAATCAATTTAAAAAAATTCCTGGGCGTCTGCGGGAGACGCCTGCACTCAGTCGGTTGCCCTCTCGTTGGGTCGGGCGTCTCCCGCGGACGCCCCACCCATTTTTTTAAAAAAATTAATTAAAATAAACATGACAATTTACCAGATGTGAGTAGTCTGGGGCGTCCGCTGGTTCTTTTCCTGACATTGTAGACATTATATCTGGTGAATAGAAGAGTTATATGAAGAGAAAATTGTGTTAAAAGAGTGAAATAAAGAGTTATATAAGTAGAAAGGGTAGAGGGGCAAAATGGTAATCTGTTGGGACGATTTAAGTAGTTTTATGACGACGAATAACAGTTTAGTTAATTAAAGGAGTTGTAGTTAAAAAAAATTGTAATGTCGGGGAAATCTATTTATCTGCCTTCAATAGTTCAATGACAATTCAGTCCGAGAAAATACGCAAATTCCATGATTTTAAGCATAATTACAATATGTTAACTTTGATTATGAAGTAAATAGAACTTTTAATTTTCACGAGCAAGCGACTAAATGTGTAAATAGATTTTCATTGCACATCGATGGAAGTTTAATTTTCACACCTTATGGGAGATTTGGGATCGGGGATTAGAGCACCCTTAACTGGGGTGCACGCCCGGGCACCCTACCTGGGCGCCCGGGCGTCCCCCGTTAACGGTCCGAGCGTCCAATCGGGTACCAGACGTTCCGAACGGATTGTGTCATAATTTTATTAATATTTCATATTTACATAGAATTTTTTTTGTGCAGTCTTGGGTGCATGTGGATCCTCGTACAGATGCCCGACCCCTCTGCTGCCCACAATGCCAGATGGATTTTAACGATATATCCATCTAATGTGATCTCATTAGTCGTCTTACAACGTTTCAGCACTATATTATCTTAGAGCTCCTAACAAGACCATAGGCAGCAATGAAGGGCCTTATCCTGGCTACCTTGAATCCAAATCCACTCGGTGGTGTTGTGCACATGAATCTTTCCCACCATATCCAAGATCTTGTGCGACCAGTTGTGATCAAGAACCCTCCGTCTGTCGAAGAATTTAATCAGCTACAAATTCTAAACAACACTGATGAAGAAATAGAGTATGAGGACGAACGATTTAATCAGCAACAAATTCTAAAGGACACTGATGAAGAAGTACAATATGAGGAGGAACAGTTTAATCTTAGTCACTCGGAATCCAGAGTGAGAAATCGTCAGTCAAAGTAAATCGAACTCAAATTTTGGGACAGATGATGATATTGGGAAGCCGAAGGGAATAACACTGATGTTGTAAATGGATGTTTTGGCAAATTTACTTGTACTATTTTTTTCTGTATAGATACTGGATTGAGCAGTTAGCAGTGTAACTAATGTCAGGTCGGCGTGTCGTTGAGAATACTAATGTAACGTCCCCGAAAACAGCGGAAAATTTAAACAATATTAAAGACCGTCAACGGTCGACACTGAGCACGTCACGAAACAACAAGACGAAATATATATATATAAAGATATAGATCCACGTGGAAGTCAAACTATACATATGAGTCAACTGTGATTACATAAAAAATGAATATACATGTAATCACTACCTCAACAAAAAGATATAAAAGGAAGACAGGATCTGATCCAGGGGGCACCCTCCTCGGTCACCACCTCGACTCTAAATCTGCTCGCTACCTGAAATGCAAACAATTGAAACATGCCTGAGTTCCCTGCAGCAACCTCGTATGCCAAACCTCCTAAAATACAAAAATGAATTAAAGACAATGCAATGCACATGATCATCCACCTCGGGCCCACAATAATGTCATCTCCGCCTCCGCGGTACTGAACAATTCCTGCCACTATGGTCAAGTCAGTCCACCGCTGCCTCACAAGGGTCAGTCGGCACTACTGCTCCCCAATAGTGCAGAAAGGAACCCTGACACTACGCCGCCACCCCAGGAGCGAGTCAGCCCGCCGAATACACAACTCGGGTCAGACGACAGCCGCTGCACCACCAAGAGCCGCCAGACGCGCACCCTGCCGGAACATCCTAGGCCTACCGGCAAACCCCAGCAAACAGCACAAGGTTTACGACACTCATCCCTCACACCCCGCTCGATATGAAAGGCAACAGTAATACAATAATACGCCCTCGTCGAAGGTGAAATCTGTCGCTCTCAAGGCCGGTAATCGACCGTCGCCTCGGAGCCGGTAGTCGACCTATACTCAACGGATCGCGTGTGGATAAATCCACCAACCTGCGGCATATCAGTCGACCGCTACAAGCACACTGGTCGACCGGTCTTCCACACAGTACTCGGTACTGTACAAACAATAGCATCCGGTCGAACCACGCCAACCGAATTACCGACCAATCGGTCGAACAAAAGTCATCTAGCGGTCGACTGTTTGGATGGTCTACGTTATACCAATTTTATAATATATATATATCCGATCGGTCGAACCAAGGGGTCGTTCAACCGATAACAGGGATTTCAGCATTTTGCCCAAGTCTTATTCGGTCGACCGGAACTGAAATACAGTTCGACCGAAACAACACAGGCACTCTACTACTTAATTAAATGCTCAGTCGGTCGACCGAAAGTTAAAGAGCGGTCAACCGTTTTGATGGTCAAAGCTCTTAACCGACTTATCATCGAATAGATCGGTTGAACCAGGTTAAAGGCGTTCGACCATTTAATAAGTCAAAAACCCCAACCTGTTGGCTTTTTGGCCTTAATCTTATGTTTTGATGATTTAATCAACCGAATCTTAATTAGAGTAGCACACACTATGCATTGCATATATATTGTATTGTGCTAACCTCTACAGGTGATCAAGACTCAAGAAACAAGGAAATGAAGTCAAGACATGTAATTAAAGCTAAATCGAAGACATGTAATCTTAATTTCTTTTGAGTCTTAGGAACAAAGTGTATTTGAGCATACTTGATCTAAAATCAACTTAATCACACACTAGGTTCCCTATAGAAGTCACACACAAAATTTCACATAATTTGGACTTCAATAGATCACCCAAACTTAGACCGGAAAACACCAAACCTGAACTGCAAAAGTCTGCCCACATTCGGTCGACCGCAACATACCGTTCGGTCGACCGAATGATCAAATCTTTTGTTTGTGTTTTCACTGCCCTTATTCGGTCGACCGTGTTTTACCTTTCGGTCGACCGTCAAATCATATTTTCTCGACCGTTACTTTTGTCGTATATACCCAACGGTCGGTCGTATTCGTATTAAACCAAAAATACCCCAAATGTATTTCATGTATCGGTCGACCGAGGACCACGATCGGTCGACCGTTGGTTCATCTCTTGACAAACCCAAAGTGCCTGTCCATAATCGGTCGACCGCCAAAACCAGTTTTGGTCGACCGTTTAACCTTGTCAAAATCCCCTGCTATCGGTCAACACAATTTCGTTCGACCGATCCATTTTTCCCTCTACCGAAACGCTTGTTCGGTCGACCGGTAATCTTGTTCGGTCGACCGTTTTCTTAATTGACTTAAGTGTTCAGTCGACCGATTCATATTTCGGTCGACCGTATCCCTATCGAACCCAAGCGTTCGGTCGACCGATACACCTTTCGGTCGACCGTTTCTGGACAGATTTCTGAACCCGATTTTCTGCTTTGTGTTCTTTGCACAATATCCAACCAAATCTTGTCCCAACGGATCTATTCTCTCTAATGCATATAAATAGAGTTGTAAAACACATTTTAACAAAACTCTCCCACTACAAACTTGCCCCAAACATTAGAGAGAAATCAAAACACTCAAAGCTTCAAACCTCGCACACTTAGTGATCAATTCCTTCATCCTACTCAAGTGTGCTCAAAGTTTAGAGAATGTTGTTCCACTCAAGGTTACAATTGTTGTCAAAGAAAGTAAAGGCTCCGGTGAAAGCCCGAAGCATCCTTCTCGGATTGTGAGAAGAGGATTCCAAACTCGGCGAGAGTTGTTCGCGAGTTTGACGGTTGTAAGGCGTTGTCTCCCGGCCCGGAACGGGGAGCGGATAGTGAAGTCGTAGGCGGAGCTCGGTGATCCGAGCGGAGCTTGCAAGAGAGGATTAGGACCCGGGTGGGGTGCCGAACCTCTATAAAAATCGACCCGACTTCTTGTGGTTTGCATATTTCCTACACTTGCTTGTTTTGTTTTAAATTTCCGCTGCGCATATCGATTGCTTAAACAAGTAGGTGATTAGATTAAAAGTGATTAGTGAACCCATAACCCACACGATCCTACACAACCGACCCATTCTCATTGTTTTCGGTCGACCGGCTAAGTGGACTCGTTCGACCGATAACAGTATCAACTTTTTTTCCCGCACAAATCTAGCATAACGGTCGACCGTCCATAGACATCGTTCGACCGTTTGCGGGTGCAAATCAATATAATAATAGGATCGGTTGACTGCCCACAGGCACCGGTCGACCGATCGTCGTCTTCAACCTCTGATCAGGTTGAAATCCGACGGGAAATTCGACACCAACGTCGATCCCCAACACTCACAAAGCTTAAGTGAGTTATATTGAAGACTTGACATACCTTATTGACGTTTGTGGACGCTTCCCAAGCTTTGGCAAACTCCACCCAACTCTTTCTCCTTCACTTCTTTTCCTTCTCCTTCTCTCCTTCTTCTCCTCCAAAATCCCTTCTCTCACTCTCTGAAGAAATCAAATTATCAAGCAAACGTTTTTCCTTAACCTCATCTCTATTTATAGAAGAAAACAAGTTTATTTTCAACTCCACCTCCAAAACTTCCAACCATAGCAAGCCACCTCATGCTATACTAATCAAGGCTTAATTAGGTTAATTAGGTTTAGTTTAGTTTAATTAGATTGTTTAGATTAAGGTTATTACAACTAATGTTCCCTGATGTTGAGTCTGGTGTACTGAATAAAATTTGGGAGTACGTACTGATGTTCCCTAATGTTGGAAAGGATACGTTTGAAATTCTCTGAATGTAGCTGTAGAAATATGTCAGGTTTTTAGTTTTCAAAGTTTAAGACAGCTATCAACATTACAAGAGTTATACATTTCTTTTTTATCATATATTTGTGTTGTTATTACACCTTCCAGTTTGATATATTACAAGGTGAAAGATGCATCTAAGTACGATCAAAATGGATGGTGTTGATGTCAGAAACAAAGTTAGGCAGCCACAGCAGAAGATTGAATTCATCACCAACAAATGCCACTTCCGAAACTGTGTTATAGTTTCCTGCCTCACCACTCACCTGGTTGTTCCTTTACTAGATCTGTTAATATAGTTTCAAACTTTACTTTGCTAATTTGCCTTTTGTTTGAGTCACATGGTTTTTTTTTTTTTTTTGCTCCTCCTAGTTTTGACTAGCAATATTTATTATACATGGTAATGTCCTATTTCATGATAGTCAAGTATGATTTAACAATCATGCTTAGTTAAACCATCGAATTAAATACGAACAAATGTGTCGCCCTCGTATGTATGGTACCTTCTTTGTTGATTATGAAAAGATTTCTGTTTCTGTTGGTTTTGAAAGGATATTGGTTGTTATCTTGATTTTGGCAGTTGACGAACTTAGCAAGCCGTGTGGTTCATGGCTCTCTTCCTCTCCTTCATCGCCAATGGCATCGGTAGTGTGTCTGCGCATTGAGGACTGGTGGCGAAACGAGCAATTCTGGGTCATCGGTAGTGTGTCTGCGCACCTCTTCGCAATCTTCCAAGGCCTCCTCAAGGTGCTGGCCAGGGTAGAAACCAACTTCACGGTCACGTCCAAGTCGGCTGGGGATGAGGACGATGAGTTTGGGGACCTGTACCTCTTTAAGTGAACCACCCTCCCACCACGCTGATCATCATAAACATGCATGGTCGGGGTTGTGGCGGGAGTTTAGCTTAATGTTAGACATCGCAATATTTACATCTAAGTTACTATACATTTAAAAAACATGATTATGAACTGGAGAAAAGTACCTGAATTTGATACTCAAAGCGTATTCAATGGCATCATCCAACATCCAGGCTTTATCAGACTAAAAGATAAAAACATGTAACCATAAAAAAGTGAGACCAAGGCCGAGCTTCTTCTGCAGAAGCAATACCAAGTAAGAGAAATACAGCTTGCTGACCTTATTGCATCTTAATTGGGATGAACTAACTGTTCGAGTGTTTTAATCTTTTTGTTTATTCTAGCTCGACGCCTCTGCTCAGATGATTAGATTCAGCTATTGTTAATTAAGGGACCCCTCTAAAACAACATATAAGGTTGACAAGGGTGATCAACTAACGCACCCTCTACGATAGATTATGAACTTCTGCAAATGTCTTTCTTCTTGCTGTCCGTATCATAATCAGAACCCTTTAGAAGAAAAAGGTAGAAAGGATATTAAGATTATTATACCATTAGATCCAATTAAATTCAATGGTCTGGTTGTTTTCACGGTATGCCCCCCAAGTGACCCAACCCCAATCCAAAAATGAAAAATTGAAATTCTATCATAATTTCGTAGGTTGACGATGATAAATCCAACTTCTTAAATAACAGTTTCATCTCATGAGGTAAGAAATATCTCACCAAGAAATTCAATTTTGAAACCATATTGATCTGTGATCGACCACTTCTTGCCCAAGCAAACTGGTCCCAGGCTTAAGCAGTGTGGAGTGTACTGTTGAGTCTGGAGTTTTTGTGGTGGGACTGTTGTTGTGGTTGGGGCAAGTCCTTCCTTACTGGGTAGTCTCATCTTGTGTCGATAGCAATTTTTTTGCTTGGTCTTTTGTTCAGCAGTTGGCCGATTAAGAACCATATATGAAAGGTTTGGTGTCCTGGGTCAGTGAACTTTTGGAATGTGTATGTCGAAAACACAATTGTAAGTTACTATCTTTTTTCTTTCAAGAAACAGGATCTGTTTTCACATTTTCATGTAGTAAATCATTTGACTTTAAAGCTCAAGTTGATAACTTGATATCATGTAAATCAATTTGACATCTTTTGCATCCTTTTCAGGTGGATATATCTGAACTCTCTACAGGGTACGCAGTATCAGTGGGTTTTGGCCTACACCCGAATTCCTTGCACTCAACTTTGCCGATCAATGAAGTATCAAGGGTGAATTAGGCCTACAAATAGTTTCCAAGACTATAAAAAAAAACTACGAAAGAAGCAACCAAAATTTCGCCTACTCAAAAATGGATCAATCGACCTTTGAGAGGTGATTGTCAATTGATCCTTCATCCGAAACACCAACTATCTAAAAATCAGTAATCCCTAAGAAATGCAGATAATTATCAACTTATCAAGCTAGAAAATGTGGATATAACACCAAACCTCAACACTAAATTAGTTCAAGGGCAATCCTAATCTCAAATTTGAGGGTGAATTCACAAATAATAGGGATTCAGACATCTTCACTCTCCACCTTTTAACAAAGAGTTTCCGTGAAAAAAGAAAACGTCATGAGAAAAAGACAATAGACAATATAGAAATACATGTACAAACGATTGGAGCTCTAATTAATTCAAATAAAAAGACAATAGACAATATAGAAACAATTCAAAAGATTCAATAATGAGTTTAAAGACAGTGTGAAATCCCAAGATAACGAAATAACTCAATAACAATAAAGTTCTACAACATAAAGGAAACACAAGAAGACCGGTCATTCGGTTCTCGGTGCACAAAATCCCAAAATACATTAACCGCAGACAATCCTACTTGGTAATACCTGCAAAACAGTATCAAAAGACGAATGAGTTTTTATAAAGAAAACTTTGTATGCCTTTGGGTGGCAAAAACTAATTCCAACATAGTTGGTGGACCCAAAGTCCATCACAATCAACTATAATGAATACAAATCCAATCAATAGTAATATCACAATTCAATCTATTATTCAATTCAGTTGGTATGGTCAATACTACACGGATTCAATCGGTACAATCAATACTATATAGAGTCAATCAATACAGTTGTTACAATACAGCAATCCCATGGACCATCCACCGCAGGCACATGCGGTCTTCCAATTAGTGCATGACTCATCCTCACCCCAGTACACCAATTCCACAATAATTTTCAATTAAGTTTCAATTATCGTGAGGACCCCATGCACCAACCTGTGTCAGTAGAATTCAGATCCGATTCATGTGTACTTATTGTTGCCACCAGTCTCTAAAGAGACCATCGCCCCATCGTGTCAATATTGCTTCTAAGAGTCAGTAGTGTCAAGACAGTCAATTATTAACTAACAATGTAACTTTCAATGTAGCTTAAAGATACGAATCCATGGTGTAATTCCATATACAAATACACCTCTACTTTCTTTTAAAACAATAGCATAAAAGTCCAAGGTAAAAACGCAATTATACCCTTTAATTTAAATGCACAATAAACTAATAGTTCAGAGTAGAAAATGCAGTTAACCCAAAATCCTAAATCAAATAATATAAAGGACCATCGGTGACCATGGAACTAAATGCAATTCACCCATGGTCTTTTATATTATTTGATTTAGGGTTTAGGTTAACTGGAATCACTCGTTCGGACAACCGAAATTCATTCGATCATCCAATCATGTTCGCTTAGAGAAATTCACTGGAATTCTTATTTCAATCCATCGACCTTCGTTCAGTCATTCATGTTTGGTATCCAAACCGTCCGGAAATTATTTGTCCAAACATAGACAAACAACAAAATTCAGTCAAAATGAAATTATTTTTCATTGGATTCTATTTTCTTCTGTTTTTTGTTAGACTCTGAAAATCACTTTCCAGAACTTTTTGTGCCACTAACACCCCTAAATCAACATAATCATAAAAGACTAGGTAGAAAATGTAATAATCAAAACTATAAACCTGATATGTAAAATGCCAGAAGAGTGGGCCAAAATGCAATTAACCCAACCCTAACCATGAAATTAAAAGCCCAACACAAAACCATAGCCACCCTCTTCTCTTGCGCTTGAAGGCAACCCCCACGCAACGGCGCTCCTCGCGGTAAACTCTAGCATGGTGGGAAGCTTCGGCGAGTTGACGTGACGTCGTCTCTTAACGACGACCACCACGATGGTGGTCCTAACGGAACCTGGTCAACGACTGGTCCACCCAATCACCCCTTCAATAGAGGTGACAAAACCAACTTTGGCAATCATTCACGATGCGGGTTAAGGTTCAGGGTCGACCAACTACGGGAACATTAAAGTGTGTCAAAGACATGTCTCGTGTTCGTGTTACTACTTAACGACTCTGCTCCGTCGTGCCTCCACAACTTCGACCTCCATGTCGGTGAGACAAAAGGTTCTATTATTGTTTTTTTTTCCTTTTTCCAACTCTATCCATCTATTTATATAACTAAATTAATCCTAAATAACTCCCTATAAACCCATGACCTCCATCTTAACCACCCATGAAAAATGCTGAAATTTTCCTTGATTTAATATTTTTGTTGTCCAAAAATTTTGGATTTAGAACGGGCAAAACCGTTTCCTAACTCTGCAGTACCTGACATTAACTCTATAGAGAACTCAATTTCTCTATTAAGAGGTAATCCTTCCAAATCGTCTGAAAAGGCATCTGAAAAGTCCCAAACAACCTCGATATCCTCCAGACAATTTGGTGTTGTCTCAACCATCACCACACTAACAAAGTAGGCAGGGACAACCTTTCTGTATCATCTTTCGTGCCTTTAACGCGGAGACAATTATCTGATGATATTTGGTTTTGACTCCCCTTCTAATCACCTTTGGCTGGTTAAGTCTTGTGATCACAACCTTCTTTTCACAACATCGAACACAAGCATCGTGTTGTGCTAACCAATCCATGCCTAAAATAACATTGAAATCCACCATCGATAGCAGAACTAGATCTGCTGGAAGGTCTTGACCTTCCCAAACAACCGACATTTCCGGGAAAAACTTACCTAAGGTAAGAAAATCATCCAAGGGTGTACTAACCTTGAGAGTAAAGGTCAGCTTCCAGGGTAGACATGCTAACATTCTAGCAAAAGTCACAGAGATAAAATAGTGTTGCACCACAATCATATAAAAACTTTAGCAACATGACCATGAACATAGAGTTACCTTCAACCACTCCATTGCTATTCTTCAGGTTTTCAGCTCCGCCCACCTCTCCTTTTAAGGCAGTGCCTGAGATAATGCCCATTTTCTCCACAACCAAAGCACGCTCCTATAAGAAGATAGCACTTCTTTCCAACGTGTTGATTGCCGCAGTGCCTACATGCACCCTCATGGTGTCCGTCGAAGGTCTTCAAGTGTGTCTTTGGCCTCTTCCTCGACTCTCCTCGAAACCTACAACCATCATTGTTGTCGTTGGAGTCCCTGGGAGGTCTCTTCTTCTCATGAAAATTCTCCTGGTAATCCTCCTCCAGAATGGTAGCATTCTTAATAGCTTCCTCTAGTGTATTAGGCATCTTTACCAAAACTTTCCATCTCAAGTGTCTGCTGAGTCCCTTTGTGAACTTCATGGCTCGTTGCTCTGATGTGACATAAATATTTGGGCAATAGCGCTCCAACGAGTTGAATTTGTTGATGTACTCTGCCAGAGTCATGTTCTTTTGCTCCAGTCTGAAGAACTCCTCTCTTATATCATCTTTGACGTGTTGAGGTAAGTATTTTGCAGAGAATTCCCTCAAAAATGCCTCCCACTCGATGTTTTCTCGGTCCCTGAATACAACTGCAGATGTGGTCCTCCACCAGCTAGACGCCTGCTCCTCGAGAATGTACGTGGCGAGGTCTACCTTCATCTCCTCTGGGCAGCCAATGAACTTAAACGCTCGCTGGATCT
The DNA here is from genome assembly GCA_963682175.1 of Triglochin maritima. NCBI lineage: Eukaryota > Viridiplantae > Streptophyta > Magnoliopsida > Alismatales > Juncaginaceae > Triglochin > Triglochin maritima. The sequence goes on along the minus strand of OY821772.1, from coordinate 60,559,785 downwards.
TGTAAAGCCAGTCCTCCGCTGCATCCAGATTCGGTTCACCACGAAATGTTGGTGGATTAAGTTTCATGAATTTCTCATACATATCACACAGGCCATTTCCGTGGACTTGAACCGTCTGCTCCTCCATTATGCCTTCAGCTCTACCCATCCTGGCCCAACCAATACCGTAATCCGGCCAAGCTGGCATCCTTGGCGCACCACGCGTCACTCGAGGAGCTTGTGGACCAGCATCAAGCCGAGGAAAAATGCATCTTGGGGGCATCTATAAAACACAAAACAATACAATGATGCATATGATTAGTACGTCAATTATTGTCTACGGTAAACTATCATGCAATAACGGTACTGAAATCTCTAATGTTTCTATTGGTGGATTCCCTTTGATTCTGCACACGATGGAACATGTTTCGCTATAATACCAAGTTGTAATGTCCTCAATTCCGCACGAACTCAACACGAAAGTCCAAATCAGAGTTCGCGTGGAACAAAGAAACGTCAAGAGAAAAAGACAATATAGGAATACAAGAACAAAAGAATAAAAAGATTGTTGCTCCAATTAATTCGAATAAAATTGATAAAATAATTCAAAAACGAGTTTAAAGACACTGTGTGTAATTCTAAGATAACGACATAACTCAATAACAATAAAGTTCTACAACATAAAAGGAAACACAAGAAGACCGATCATTTGGTTCCCGGTTCACATAATCCACAATGATATTCACCCCAGGCAATCATACTCGGTAGTACTTGCAAAACAACATCACAAGACCAATGACCTTTGAGCGGCGAGTTGACGCGACGTCGTCTTGTAATGGTGACCACCACAATAGTGGTCCAACGGAACCTGGTCTGCAACTGATCATCCCAGTCACCCCTCCAATAGAGGTGACAAAACCAACTCCGGACATCAATCATGTTGCGGGTTGAGGGGTGGGGTTGACAACCTACTGGAACGTTAAATCATGTCAAAGACATGCCTCGCGTTTGTGTTGCTCCTCACCGGCTCCGCTCCGTCATTGCATCTCCACAACTCTGACCAAACTCCGTTGTCGACCCCCACGCCGATGAGACAAAAGGTTTTATTGTCGTTTGTATTTTTTTTCCAACTTCACATCCATCTATTTAAATAGCTAAATTATTCTTAAATAACTCCGCATAAACCCCATGATCTCCATCTTAACCACCCACGTTTTTCCTTGATTTAATAATTTTTGTTGTCCAAAAAATTTGGATTTAAAACGTTGGTGCAAACCTGTTTCCTTACATATCATACATAATCAATTCTCCATGAGAATCAGATTTTATCGGGTTGGGTTGTGTGCAGGAATCGATTTTGGTTTGAAATCTATCCCCAAACGGGGCCTAAAACTTAAGGAACATGTATGGACATCCACCATGTCAGACAAAGATGTGAACATCATGCCTTTCCATGGCATGGCTGGTTATACAGCTATGTAAAGATACATACTGCAATATATAACCCAACCCAACATTATGCTTCAGAGCAACAAACACATCTCATCTTAATTAGGAGGTGGGCCTTACGATTTTAGCTTAGTTCATCTTAAATGACAACCACAACAACAACAAAAAGAACTCTTCAAATCAAAGGAGAAAACGGAAAACAAACCAGAGGGATCTCCTCGGTACGCTCGTCGTCGTCGTTGTCTTCGACTTGGTAATTGGGTTCAGATGACATCGTCGCTCGCGGAAAGATAAGTTTCTAGGGTTTTAATTATTAGGGCCGGTAAGATTTGGGTTTTAGAGAGAAGAGGCGGTTGCGGTCAAGGAACGGGTCGTGGGTCAGGAATGGATGCAAAAACTAGGTCAACGTGCGCTAAAACCGTTCAATTATAACTAACATCAAAATAATTTGAAAATATCAACTTTACAAATAGAAAAAACACTCGCTAACATATAATAAAATCTTTTCTTTGTTGGAAATACAATTGATAAATAGTAGATACAAGTTAGACTCTACGTTCATCTATCCTACCATCATCCTCATATCCTAATTAACAGGTGGATTAGCTACAAAACATCACGAAAACAAACAAAAAAAAACTAGTAAATCAAACATACACATGAAGATTAACAAGAGAAGAGGGATTGAAATCATCATTACCAAACTAGTCGCAAAAGAAAATTTGAAGAAAATGCTAGAAATGCATATCTATATTACATGTGCTTCACCCTCCAAATTACAAAGGTCTTCTCCCATAGGTTGTCACTATTCAAATGAGATATAATCTGGTAGAGTTTAGGAAGAAGGAAAAGCTAGACCAACAATTAAAACTAACATCAAATATTCAAATCAAATTTATTAGAAAATATCAAGTTTACAAATAAATATAAAATACTCGCTAAAAAGTCTTAACTAAAAGTACTTTTTTCTTGTTGGAAATACAATTAATAAATTTAGGCTCCACAACAATCTAGTTAGTTTTTTTTGCTTGGTTACCCATCTAAAACATCAAATTAACGTGGTATCCATGTTTCCATGTGTATTGTCCTAGTATTATCTCATGCATTGAAATTTACTCTCATACACATCCGTTAGTGCGGAACCCATATCCGTTGAGCCCTTGTAACGATTTTCATCGCGGGAGCCTAACAAATGCAGACCACATTAGTGCATGAGAGTAATTTTCAACCAAAAGCATGGACACCAGTCACACCGCATCAATTTTGATTTTTTTGATGAGTACGGAAGCAAAAAAAAAACATTTTAATTTCTCTTACCATCTTTCTTGAGATCTTTGAGATCGGACGACCGAACGGTCTGAACCCTAGTCATTCCATTGTTTTACACATATTTAACGTTATTGTGTCATTTTTTTAAAAAGAAACTATCAACACTTTCAAGTCCTTGTTTTCATCACTCAAATCCTAAACTTCACAATTGTGTTACCCATTCCAAATCATATCTCAGTCCTCAAGGTTGACTATTTAATATTAATGAAAAGATGAAAAATTGGTTGACCGATTACTTCACGTTCGTCCAATTCAGAGCGAGTGTTATCTAATTACAATTGATTTTTTTGCTTCGGTGCCCATCAGAAAGATCAAATTAGCGTGACGTTCATATTTCTGGTTAAAAATTATTCTCTTGCACATCCGTTAATATGAGATCCACATCCATTAGGCTCTCGTGACAGAACCGTTAGAATGGTTTAATGGATGTGCATGAGAGCAATTTGTGATGCAATGGATGGGTATCAGGTTAATATACCTAGAAACATGAGTATCACGTTAAATTTGACGTTTTCAAGGGATACCGAAGCAACAAAAAAATCCAATTCATTACATATTATTACATTAGAACAATCCATATTATTATATCAATAGAGCATTCCATATTAGTACACGCAATGTTCACAAACATCAAATAAGCTGAATGATAATATAATAATAGTAACTTTAACCTAATAAGAAGTTTTATTTTCGTAAACTAAGTAAATGATTTCTACGTAAAAAATAGATAAATCGAAAAGAAAATAAAATTAAAATAAATAAAAAACTCGATTAAACCAAAGGAAAAAAGGCTTTACACCTCAATTAAAAGTTATATCCTATATAACTTACATTCAAAAATAAAATTACAAAACAATCAAACAAAATGAGTGTCTTTAATTATCTTCTTTCTTTCTAAGTAACAAAATTTTCTAGAAACTTATCCTAATAATCGCAACCACGAAACCTATTTCTCAATTCCGCAAAATTCTAGACACTTTACGGCAAAAAACCCCGAATCAATCTCCCCCCTCGATCTCCGCCGTCATCATAGGTCTCGTGATCTCGCCGGCGTCCGTCGCCGTCCGGCAACCTCTCCTCGCCGCGACGGCGAACAAACCCAAACACACCCCCACCACCACCACAACGCTCCCCAGGAACACAGTATCCACCAAATCTACCCCTCTCACCCTATCCTCCTCCAGCTCGCACTCCACTCCCCCACATGGCCCCCACACGGACTCCAGAAACCCGATCTGGAGCGTCCATATCCCCTTCATTGCGATCGCCGCCGACAGCCCCACGTCCTCCGCCACCGCCGGGTGTTTGTGTTTCCCCTTCGCCGCCATCGCGAGGGAAGAGACGGCGGAGACGGAGGTGAGGAACCCTAGGTGGGAGTGGGCCCGGGATTGGATGGCGGAGGTGGGGGTTTCGGAGAGGAGGAGGTCGGAGAGGAAGGTGAGGGAGGTGAGGAGGAAGGCGAGGTCGTTGGGGAGGGGGAGGAGGGTTAGGGAGAGGAGGAGAAGCCAGAAGATTGAGAGGATGGCGGATTGATGGGAGAGTGGAAGGCGGTTTGAGGTGTTTGGGAGGATTAGGGAGAGAATGAGTTCGGAAAAGGCCGCGATCGGGAGGATCACGAGGAGTGCGTAGATGTCGATGTTGTTTAGGAGAGTGAGGCGGCGGTTCGGGGTGGAGGAGAAGTACCATGGTTTGGCGGAGGAATGTGGGGGTTGGGAGTGGAGGTGGTGGTTGTAGGATGATACGAGTCGTCGGATTCCGATCGGGAAGAGGAGTAGGAATCCGGCCACGTGACCCGCCAGCGATCCCATTGAGGGAATTTCAGTTGATTTGGTTCTGAGATGAATAGAGGGGGATTGACTTTTTTTGGATGTTTTGGAATGTTTGTTGAAATGCTGTTTTTGCCTCTAACAGAGTACTTTGTTGGTTTCAGTTGACCATGGAAATGGTGGTTGAGATCAACGTGGAGACTAGTGGATGACATCCTCGCCAAATCCTTGTTCTGTGGACTCTTTCTAACTATGGTAAATGGTCCACCACTACCTCCTGTAATCTCTCTCTTAGTTTTCCATGCCCTTGTTTTCTTGGGACTATATCTTGATGGTTTGGGTTACATATATAAGATAAATTATGATCATGCCTAAAGCCTGATTTGATGTTGGCCGGACTACTTTAATTAAAAATTAAAAATATATCATTGAATAGCTATTAAATAGAAACAAATCAAAGGATGATACGTATTTGCACAGTTTTAAATTGGTTGTAACATCTGGTCACATAATGCGATATTCTCATTCAGTATATGATCTCATGCTGCACAATGGAATTTTTTACCTTACTCACCCATTTGTGACCAACGCAAATGAACATGTTTGGCATCATTGTAATCTTTTGTGTTTTGTCAAAGAAACGAAGTTTTTGAACCTCCTCCACTTTCCTCGCATTCTCTGCAATGCCTTGATCCTGATAGTTGGATGAATGCTTTTGATGTTCTTAGCCACTGAATTCCATGTTCGCTTAAGCTTTGTTAATTTTAGCGAACTCTGCTGATTATTGGATTGGTCACCTGCAGTAAGCCAATCATTAGTCATCAAGAGAAAAGAAATGGCATCTGTCTGAAGTGAAGATTTATCTTGTGATCATTGGACATAATATTTTGAACAATTCTATGTTCACTCATGCCGCTTATGTAATTGTTTCCTTAAAATGAAAGTGATTCTAACTTGCTGAATTCCTATTCTTCTCATCGCTCCTTATACCATGCATACACACGTGAAATTTGCTGTTTGCTATATATAATCATATGATTGGGGATTTATTATCATGCATGTGTTCTGCAATTTTGATTTGCTTTAATTGGTTGTGCTCTGGCGGTGTACGATAGTGAAGGTTGGCGACCTGTGTTTTAAAATTGTGTTTCAAAACCTTTTACATACCATGCACGTTTGTATAGTGGCCACCATCTTTTATCCTTGATGCCTCAATTACCTGCAAATAGTAGTAAATTTTTATATTGTCATTATGATCTCGTAGTGACACTTCTTGGAAAAACAAGAAGCATCGGTTTTGGATCAGGACCCAAGAGTTAACTGTTCTTCAGCGTCACTATGTAAACTAAATCAAACTGGCTATTAAATCATCTGTTTTTGTGAAATTGCAGTCAGGCAATGGGTAATCAAATTGCTTGTTGCATCAATGAGTCAACCAGTAACAACCTCTGTGATTAAGAGAGCTACGGCACTATGGCTGCATTCATCCTACTCTCCCACCCCCCACCCTGCCCAGGTGGGAGCCTCTTTTGCGGCATTGGGGTTATTTTGATGTAATGGCAATATCTTCATTTTTTCTTGTTTCCACTATTGAAATCCTCAAAATCATTTGTGTATTCTGTGGCATATGTGATGTCTACAATTTCGCAAGGTTTAAAAATCAAGTGAATAGTGTCTGCCAGTGTAATTTAAAAAATATCAGGTGTTTACCTCCACGAAACTTTCCAGCTGCCGTCTCATCTTTCTTTGTATAAAACTTTTAGTACACTGTGCAGACAGAAAAGTTAAATATTGACTACTAGAGAAGCATAAGAATATGATACTGTTTCCGAGTTTCAAGCTTACCTTGACATGGTATTTGACATATGCATTGAAGTTTAGTAAAATCCAGACCGTTTTGTCCAATTTCTCCCCTTTAATATGACGATGGAGAATTTCTGTAGTTGCAGAAATCCGATGTATCTTAGATGTAGTTACTTTCAGTCTTCAGATCATCTACGGGTATCTATGGTTAGTGATGGATCTTAAGGGAATCAACCATATATAGCTTTGATATATTATCTATAATATATATACATATATATATAGTTGGATTTGTCAACAGCATGTGTTGATTTTATATTTGTGTAGAGAATATTGTTATACAATTATTTTGGATTCAAGTTTGTACCCACTAGAGGATAATGCTCTATGCTTATTTGGAGAATGTTTTCTGTTAGACCTAGACTACCGACTCTCATATTAAGATAAGACATACCAAACGATACAAACCCTCCATGTGTACTCAGATATCTGATTGACTCCCCCCGTAGCTCTGGAGTGGGTATTGGTGACCAAGTGCATACTGGTGCCTTTGCAAGTGCTGCAGAGTCTCCTACTTCTGCAAGTTTCTGTAACAAAAATCCTCAAATTTTATTATACATGAATTGCGACGATGACCTTTGCCGCCTGACGAATTACTGATCTATGAATAGTTGAACGGCTATTAATTGTAACCAACCTGAAAGAATGTCGTTGCAAGTGCTACGTCTTTCTCATCTTGAAAGCGCATGGGAAATGTTGCAACAAATTTGTCTGGCTGTAAGTTTGGCAAACGACCATTCAAATAAAGCCAAGAAACTAACCAAAAAAATCCAAGAAAGCTATGATTTTCATAAGAAGATTACTTGATCGTCTAGTATCTATCTATATAGAATTATTTGACTTGATGCAAAATACAAATATTCTCTTTGTTAATTATTTCACTCAATTTAGCTCACATTGCTGGTCTAGAAATCTTAGTGGATTACCTTTCTGACAATGAAGAAAGGCTCTTCTGGATGGTATACTAGTTTAGTGGACTCGTTTATTCTGAAAGTGGCGCTTGAGGTTCCTAAATTCCACAAAATGTCCTTCAGCTGTGAGGTAGAAATAACTGCTGGTATTGAAGAAATTTTTGATATAGCCCTTAGACGATTTTCTGGGGCAAGAAAAGAGAACTTGTCATTTCATAACTAATAAGATTGATCTCATGAAGAATTTGAGAAAACAAATGAGCAAGTTTCAAGAATCTTTATAAAACGGAGGGAAGGTTGAGTATATTGACATATCACAAATCAGATCCTATTTCAATATTGTATTCAGCATATGATTGAGTTTAGAATAAGCAGCTATTAAGTAAATTATTCATGATTTATTTTTAGTTAGATAGAAATCAATTTTTTCTTTAGAAGTAAGGGTATATCAAGAGCTATTCTTACTAGCTGATATGTATGTAACCTGATCTATCTTTTGGTAATTTTAGAATATATGGTGGTAAGGCTAGCTTTTCCTATATTAAGGATGCCTTTATTTATTGGGTCTAACATCATATCTTGCTCTTCCGTTTATAGAGACCAATATAGTTAACAGTCCTCCAAGGTCTATTGTATTTGTTTGTTCCACTAAAGCATTACATAAAAGTTTGTTGGTTCTTTTTCAAAAGATGCCAATATACCATTGTTTTTTGTCCCACAAGAAGAATATTGCAATGCAATGTTCAGAAATAAATTATAATGGGAAAAAAACTGATTGACCACTAACTTTTGCCGTGGGGTAGTCTATCTAGGTCAAATTTAACCGTAACTGCAAACCCTTCCCTTGAGGATTCAGTAACTTCTGCAATATCTGAGTAAATTTCTTGTATGTTTCGTAAGGTACTATCAGGAAGACGATATGACTCTGGCATCTCTTTCTGCAATGCTGGAGCCAAAACTGATACATAGATGACTCGTGGTTCTTGTTCTGCTGCCTGCATAAAGATTTCTAAGAATGGTATACTTCAATAAACTGTTTTTCCATTTACTATACACTCTTTTTTCACGATTCATCTGTGTTATGTTTTCAGCTTTTATTTCATAATTTTGAGAAATAGTAGCTGTCAATACATAGAATTTCCTTGTTTGTGGAAATTGTCAATACTTCGTAATCCTCTCTGCCCAGTAAGCTCCAAACAGAGCCAATTGCATTGAACAATTAAGCCTTTTCAAAAACATAATACAGATCATATGGCTTACCTTGATATGGTATTGAACTGATCCATGTTCATACAAATGTTGATCTACATCAGTTGATCCTTCAAGACTGTAACAAATTAGAGTAGCTAAAAGTGTTAGACATTAAGATAGCTAGATGTCACTGAATGTTTTCATGTTGCAATCCATTTTTAGAACACAAACCTACATGAAAATTCTGATGTTAATATGCCCTTAATTTAGGGTTGCCTATAAAAATATACAAGCAGCACATCTGAAATTATCGTTTGATTACCTTGAATTACTTTTTATTTGTTAATTTCAGGGTGTATGGACAATTTGATGCTATCAATTTATGTTGTACCATATTACATGGAAATATTTTGTAATGAAGCAAGCACAAGAATGGAAATATTTTGTATGAAGCAAGCACAAGAATTACCTTTGCAGCTTTTTCAAGAGATCCAGGAGCACAGGTGATGCCATATTGAAGCAAGCAATTCCATCTCTGCGTTCCATCTTCAAGGTACCCGATGAGTTTTGTTTTTTTCTGTATTTCTAAAGATATCACTTTCTTACTGCGAAGTAATTGCCATGCTCCATTAGCAAACTTGTTGATCTTAAAGCAACTACTGCCTTTTAGTGAGGTTTTGTAACACAAGGTGGATATAGACCTAGAACCAAACATCACTACAAGACAATAAGTGCAAAAATTCTATGTAATGATTTCACCTCCCTTTGAAGCAAGTGTCTCTTTCTTGTGATGCAACGATTCAAATGTACTCAAAGTGCAGTTGATAAAAAGTCATATCAGGAGATTCAGGAGAAAAGGATGCCTAGTTTTACTAAAACATTTGAATACTATCGTTTGAATAATATCAGCAATGATACAGAAAGCGTTCAAATAATATCAGTCAGACGGTCATTATTAATCGCAGAGACTGCAGTCTTTAGAAAGTTGTAAAGATGTCTGGATCACAATTAGTCTTGAATTCAGAAGATGCACTGACCTTCACATTTAAAATTAAAATTGTTCTTGAACCAGTTTAGGGTTTTGGTGTTATATTCATATTTACTAGCATGATAAGTTGATAATTGTCTGTGTTATTTGCGTTTTCGGTCATGGGTAAATTGACAACCACCTCACAAAGGTCGATTCATCTATTTTGGCATGCGAGATGCTCATTGCTTCCTCTGTAGAGCGTTGTATTTGCAGGCCTAACTCACTGTGGTATTTTATTGATTGGTAAAAGTCGAGTACAAAGAATTCGGGAGTAGGCTAAAAACTCGTGAAACTGTGTACCTTGAAAGGAATCTAAGTTCACATCTACTCACCTGAAAAGAATGCAAAAGTTATGGAATTTATCCACATGACATCAACTTGAGGTTTAAAATCAAATGAATAACTACATGAAAGTGTGAGAACGGATCCTGTTTTTTGAAAGAAAAAAAAATAGTAACTTACAATTGTATTGTCTACATACACATGCAAAAAGGTTTCACAAATTCGGGACACCAAACCTTTCATATATGGTTCTTAGTCAGCCAACAGCCGAACAAAAGAGCAAACAAAAATACTGCTACAGACACAAGATGAGTACCCAGTAATGATTTGCCCAACTACAACAGTCCCACCACAAAAACTCCCGACTCAACACTCCACCCCACACTGCTTAAGCCTGGGACCAGTTTGCTTAGGCAAGAAGGGGTCAATCCTCACCCACACCAATGAGAAGATGGAAGCAAGCAACACCGACCAGAGCACGACTATGGTGGGAGTCCTGTTCTGTCTTCCCATCAACCCTTTGAGGAAAGGATAGAGATGCACTATGACCCAGAATGCAAAGAACAATTTCCCGAAGAGTGGTCCCCACGACCCGTAGCCGTTGTTGATCGCATCTGACACTCCCGCCACAACCCCGACCATGTTTATGATGATCAGCGTGGTGGGAGGGATGAGGAGGGTGGTCCACTTAAAGAGGTACAGGTCCCCAAACTCATTGTCCTCGTCCCCAGCCGACTTGGATGTGACCGTGAAGTTGGTGTCCACCCCGGCCAGCACCTTGAGGAGGCCTTGGAAGACTGCGAAGAGGTGAGCAGACACACCACCGATGACCCAGAATTGCTCGTTTCTCCACCAGTCCTCAATGCTCACCCCACTCCACCGGAGCTCCAGGATGCCAGTGGCGATGATGGAGAGGAAGAGAGCCATGAACCATACGCTTGCTAAGTTTGTCAACTGCCAAAAACAAGATCACAGATCAATATCATTTTACAACTAACAAAGAAACACAAAATCTTTCCACAACATCATTTCACACAGGTGTTCTATGGAATTCTTATCAGATGGTGTTACTGAATATGATTTACAAATCATACTTGAGTACCAATTCATTCGTTAAATAACAAATTACTATGCGTAAATATTCATAAAAAATAGGAAAAGTAAAAAAAAAATGATGCTACTCAAATGCAACTAAAAATAGTGAATTATTCATTGAAAGAAAACTAACAAATCCAATAATGAACCAACCATATGAATGGAGGGGACATCATATAACTATGATATAAATTTGATGATTGTATCTTTCGATCTAAGATTAGGTTTTTTTTTGGTAGTGAAGTCAATCTTCTATAGTGCCTGTGCAATTTTCTTTTGGCATCTATATCTTCCATTTCAATCATATTTGCGTGCATCTTTCACTTTGTAATGCATCAAAGTTGAAAGTGCGGTACTAATATGTATATGATCAAAGTGAAATATATAGCTGCAAAGTTGCACTACTACTAATTGTCACTTACTGTAGGGATGATGAACTTTCCAGTGAGGAGGCAAACAGCAGGAATGGTACAGTAGGCGAGCAACGGGATGGACGTGAAGGGGTAGACAATTGTGTTAGTGTAAGCGAGCCTTTCGAGCCATTTGAGTTTACCACCATAGCCATACCATAGTGGGCAATGGCGACTAAGGAAGATCTCCACAGACCCCAACGCCCACCGTAGAACTTGGTGCAATCGATCTGAAAGGTTGATTGGAGCTGAACCCTTGAATGCTGGCCTCTTGGGCGTGCAGTAAACTGACTTCCACCCTCTGCAGTGCATCTTGAATCCAGTGAGGATATCCTCAGTCACTGATCCGTAGATCCATCCTATCTGCAAAACATGTAAGTATTACATCAACAATTTTTTTTCCGATTTATGTTGCATGTTATGAGTTACTCATTTTTGACCCTATTCAGAAGGAAAATTTATTCTTTCCTACTGTTTGTGTAGACATGAGTTCCTCTTGTTTGAAAAGAATATAAAAATGCTTGTTCTAGTATGTTAACTAAGATATTAGCTTTCGATGTTTAAAAAATAAATTGCAACGTTTATATTAAGAGGTAATTTTAGAAAATGTGAAAAATTAATGCGTTTCTTTCAATTTCTCTTCCCTTGAGGAGATGTAACTAAGGACAAATTCTTGTAGAAGTTTCGTTTCTGTTTCTATTATATATCTCTGTAAGTTCCTGCAAACATGAACTTAGGTTTCTATGCGAACAAGAAAATGAGATTTATGTTTTAACTTTTCTTTTTGCATCACTCAGATAAATAAAATAGTATTGATAACAATGTTGTACCTCTTTGCCCCATTCGGTTTTCTCTTCATAACCACAGCTGATAACATGAATGGCCTCCTTGATCAGCCCTGTGGAGTTGGTCCCCTTTGGCAACCCACCTTCCTCCATCAATGTCGAGGTGATGAACACCGGCGACTGCCCAAACCTCTTCTCGAAGCTCTTCTGTGACATCAAGCTTGCCTTCTCCAGGTCATCGTAGCCCTCCAGCCCCTCCTCTATCTCTTCCAAGTCGAATGACTTTGTGTACATGTCCCCCTTCTTGTTTTTCTTCTTCATGCCTTTCATGTGCCATTTCTTCCCATAAAGACCACCACCCTTTAAGCCTTCCAGGAAGTTCTGGTCTTCTTTCTTGGATTTTGACTTTGACTTCCGACCGCGGTAGCAGCACCAGCACCATGATGGCCAGCAGTCACATGTCATCTTTGGTCTCTTGCCGGAGACTGGTGGGTCATAGCCGTACAAGGCTTGTCTGTTGAAGACACAACCTGTTCCGACGTAAACTGGTCCTTGGATTCCATCCAAGCCTCTCATGTTGATCTACATGTATGAACAAGCAACATCAATATGCTTATAAGCACTTGGGCAAGATGGTAGACATAATTCTGTTAGTGTTATATGTTCTTTTGAGCAATGTGCGAGTATCTTTCAAACATTAGATGGTTCTTTATATCTACATTTTATAGAAATGTGAAATTTGGTCGAACCACCACCATTTCTGTAAAATACTAGCAAGTACTTGGGTGCGAATTATTGAAGGTGTTATGCGCTTTCTCTTTTGAACAATTTACATTTGATGTTATGCCTCTGTTTTGCAGGGATAAGGTATTGTAGTTCCTATCAAGGAGTGAGTGAGTTGTCTTAAGATATTTCGGGGTAACTTTACTTAATAAAAGTATGATATATTTACGTCGAAGAAGACAATGTTGCGGTTGGCATATCGATCATGGCGGTCGATGCCATCAAACCTCTGAGGGAACTGAACGTAGCAGAGCTTCTTGCCGAGCTGAGGGTCCATGAGGAAGCACATGGCTTCTCTGATGGCCATGCTATTGTTGATGTAGTGGTCGCAGTCCAAGTTGAGCATAAAGGGTGCGTTGGTGAGGACAGCCGAGACCCGAACCAATGCATTCATGGCTCCGGCCTTCTTGTGGTGTTGGTACCCAGGACGCTTCTCGCGGGATACGTAAACCAAACGAGGGAGTTCTTTGCCTTCTACATCCAATGCACCACCACTTCCAAGGTATACCTGCACAAACAAGTACAACAACCATGCATGTCAACAAATATGCATGTGTTAGAAGTGTCTTTGATTTGGTCTGGATGTTGTTATTTTGTGGTGATGTATGTACCTGAATCATGCCAGGGTGGTCTCTGGTGATGTTGCCAGGCCAAGGAGTTCCATCCTGCATCACCCATCCTTCCTCGGGTTTCTTCTGGGCTTTCGCCACCATTGCGTTGATTCTTACCTTGAATTCTTCGTACTCTCTCTGTACGTGCGATTTGCATATATTAGCAATAGGAATACAATCTCACATGCTTTCCTTAGAACCAAAAGTGTCTTACTTTGCGTAGAGCTATATGCCTGTATACGTCTACCATTTTTAGCTGAAGTATGTGCTTGGGTTTCGATAAGATAGTAAGCTAACTAAGCTCATTTCATGTATAATATAAAGGTGAGCTTATAACTCTAACTTAGTTTGTATTGAGCGGAGTCGTTCATGACTTTATGTCTTACAAGAACATTAATTATTCCTATATTAGACTATACTTAAAATTCAAGTTTTTTTTTTGTGTACCCCAAAAATAATATATACAATCTCTCTCAGGAAAAATAATTATGCAGCCGTCTTAAATAATTATGCACCCCAAAAATCCAAAATGACCTCAAATTAAATATAACTAACTTATCTAATAATATAATTTTTTAGACGGGCGCGTGGTGCTTGCTTGGGCTTGATTACACCCTCCAAACCGAAAAAACAGCATATCCATCGTGACTTTATGTACAGTTATATACCTCAAAGGAAGAAGAAAAAAAGTTGCAACTTATATAAGGAAAAGTAGAGTAAGTTGATATTAACCTTCATGGCCCTTCTCTCTTTGACAAAACTAGGCTGCACCTTATCCTTAAGGTAATCGATCTTCTGGGAGAAGTAGAACTCCGGCGCCCTCGGTTCGATGTTGTGCTTCTTGCAGAAGGGCACCCACTTCCTCGCGAACTCCGCCGTCTCAGCCAAGGTGTCGAAGAGCAACATGGACGCCCCGTCGTCGGAAACATAGCAACTCACCTTCTCTACGGGATAGTCAACGGCCAGTATGGATAGCACAGTGTTGGCGGTAATAATAGGAGGCTCTTTGAGAGGGTCAACAGTACTAACAAAAACGTCAACGGGGGACAGTTGACTTTGACCATTTTGACCTCGGTCAAAACGGATTGCAAGGCGGTCGAGGTAGGTCTCCCGGTTTATCGGGAACCACTTTGGGAACTGGTCGAGGATCCACGAGAGAGCGAACCAGATTTCGCATATGACGGAGATCAGCCATAGAGGGTAGGCGTCGGTGGCGGGTGTGAGTATGCGAAATCGGAGGAAAAATGCGAGGATGACGAGTCGGAGGACGATCACTATACGGTAAGGGTTGATTTTGCTTGACGAGATCGGAACTTTGCGCCATAGTGGTTGACGTGCTTCAGCCATCCTGACCATATACATAAATACATGCTACATTACAATTATTCTTTTTATTTTTTTTTAATATATTATAATTAAACCTCAAAATGCAACATATTATCTTCAGGATTCTATTCCTTAATTTGTTACTTCAGAACAAAATATTTTTGAGCTATGTTACTCATTGCATGCATTTGTGATAAGTGCCTGCATGCATGCATTGTGCACGTCAGTGCACTTGCTACATATATATCCTTTTTAACTCCTCCTTATGATATCAAAACTATGATATAGAATTTTAAATTTTAATATGACGTTGGATCAATTCTCAGCAACAGTTGGGATAAAATGACTAAAAGATGGTTTAATGCATAGAACATTGCTTTAATCGAAATGACTGACGTACTACTACGTACTAGCTAGCTAGCGATCAATAGGTACTTGAAATACTTATGAAATTTTCTACAAACATATAATATAATAACCAGAACTTAGGTAATGGTTGAAAATAATTACAGCATTTCGTCGTCATCGTCGTTGTTGTTGTCATCGTCATCACCATCGTCACCTTGCTTGCTCAACAGACCCCTCCTCTCCTGTCTGGCCTTCCACTTCTCCACTCTCTCCTTCCACTCTACACCATCCATATCCTTCTGATCACCATCCAACTCCTTCTCGACAACTAACATAAATGGAAAAAAAAATCTTAAATGGCATGCAAAAAAATTAATTAACAACACACGTAATAATGAAGGTAATTAAGCAGGTGGTTACCACTTCCAGCAATGGAGGAGAAGGCAGGACCATTGGGGTGAGAACTTTGTTTTTGAAGAGTGTAATATGAATTTTCCTGTTGTGAAATTAAGTGACAAAAATACAATTATTTGTATATTAGAAAAAAATAACATTGTCACCATGAGTTAAATTAGTTAATATAAATGTTTTTAATTACCAAGTTGTTGGTGGGGATTTGATTGTGGTCTGGTGGGTTCTTGATTTGAAATTCTTCATCAAAGTCCTCAAGATCTGCTCCATCGTCTTCATCTCCAGCTACTCTTGGACACCCTTGAATATTAGATTCCAAAAAAAAAAAACCATTACAACAAGAGAAAATATTTTAAAAATATATTTAATTAAGTAATTATTGATTGGAAATAGCAAAGAAGGACAAGTAAATTAAATAGATTCAAAACCTTTGTGACGTTTGTAGCGGGTGTGACATTGTGGACAAGTTTGGTTCCCCTCCGCCCTCTCATAGATGTAGCACGGCCGGCACACCGGAAAACCGCATTCGTAGCAAGCAACAAACAAGTCACCATTCTCCTTCAAACCTATCGGGTCACCACAAACGCGACATTCTTTCGTGTTGACTGTCTGCCTATTTGATTTCTGGATTAAAAACAAGAAATTAAGCTCACAAGCATTAGTCACTAATGCAATAACAACCATATGTATATAATATATATTCCGATCATTAATTTATAAGATCCTGGGTCACTCCACTCAACAGACATGCGTCAATTGCCCATATTTTTTTACCTCTTCATGGTTTTGGAGAATGTGAAGCTCATTCCTCTGGTGAGATCCGGCGACCAAGGCGGTCGCGGAGGGGTCCATGAGAAGTGGTGCAATATTGTGTGTGTGTACATGTGTGTAAAGTTCTATAGGGTGTTTATATCATCCATGCATGTATTTGGTGTTTAGAAAGAGAGATGGTTTAGGGTGTGGTGAGAGGGAAGCATCATGCACCAACTTGTGGGGTGAGAAGTCCAGGTTTGGTTTGGTTTGGTTTTGATTCGAAGAGAAGTTAACATTGCTTCAGATCTAATCATCACTGTTGTGTTCTCAAAGCAAAACATCCTAAAGTACATGCTACCTTTTCGTTGTCTTGATGATCATGTATAATTTGTATTGCACGTATAATTTTATCATGTGTAAAATTAAGATCAACCAACTTAACTAGCATCCCTCAAAAACATGTATGTAGAATATTTTGTTCAACAAATTAAACGTACAATCAACGAGTCTTAATTATTTAAACTGATGTGGAGTTTTACATTCTAGGTATTGTTTTGGCGTGTTACATGTGAGAGTGAGACGTCAATGTTATGTCCATATTTATTCGTTAATGGGGCATTTTCACTCGGGTTGAGTGTGATTTTGTTCTTGTCTAATTGCTTGGTTTAGAAGATAAATAGCTAAGGACTTCTTACCCACAAGAAGTGTTCTATAAATCATCAGAAATGAACGTAAGAAACCAGGCTAACATGTCAGTTCTACCTTTAGCTGAAGTTTAGTTCCACCCTAAAATGATGATAGAATATCAAGGGTGTGATTGCCATCTAAGACTTTACTTCCATGAGTTCTCATTTTATATAGAAGTTCGGAGAGTCATTGTAAATGCATATATTAAGTCATGAAACTTCTCCTAGAACTTGAGATTCCATGATTTTTGAAGGTCTAAATTTTGAGTCAAGCTATGAATCACCCAGGAATCCTTAACTCTAACTCCCCACTTTATTGAAGTTTTCCAACGTACCAATCAGATCCTAATAGGAAAGCTACTTAGCTTAGACATGTTCAATAGTTGTTCAAATGAAGAATTCATATTCATTTTCATTTGCATTTGATTTATGTAAGTTTTTACACTCAAGAAGCAGACTCCAATATTTTCCAAACTAAAAATATCACCAATATCCTTGAGTTCTGCCTATTAATTTTCTTGATATCCTCTGGTTCGCACACAACCCTTCACCTTCAAATCTCAAACTCAACTTGATGCCCAACTCAAAGTGAAAAAAGGGTGTCTTTGTGCACCTGGAAACAAAAGAAAAAAGAAAACATATTCCTTTTGACCAGAACTTTTCCTGGTATTTGTGTCAGTCTTGGAAAAAGAAAATAGTTTTCCTCTGTTTCCCTCTACCATCTAGAACGTACTAAGATCTTTTCTCTCAGTTTCTCACCCTTCCCTCTAGAGGAAACCAATGGAAAGTACAGAAAAGTTGTATCTATCAAACTTATTTAATATTATTTTTATTACATAAAAAATAACTACAAAAACATTAAATTCATATTTTTAAATTAAATTATCTTTAAAAAATCATAACAATATGTTACAAAATTATATCTTAAGCTAGATAATAAAGATTAATAATACATCTTGAACTTCATATTGTCTTGTTAAAATAAAATTCTAAAATATATAATTTTACTCTTCAACAAGATATATATGTATATAATATATAATTCACGTATCACATTTTTTAGTTAAATTAAACTAAAATGTGCAATGTCTATTTAAATCTTAATGTACAACATACTCTTGACAATAAAATTATACATTTATATATACTATATTTATAGATAATATCAATTTTCGGAAATAACAGTTATATACAATTAGGATATATAAACAAAAATTAACCTTTTACAAAAGTCAAACAATCTAAAAAGGTGCGTACCTGTTGTAGTCTCACCGTGTGACTATTTTGGTCCAAAAAGGAAAACTCAAGCTCTGTGGATTTCGGCCCATGAGCAGGTGATGTGAGGGTCAACGACAGGCCCACTGGGACCAAATAGCTAATGTGAATTATGGGATAAATCAACTTTAACACATTTTTGCAAATCCAACGACCAATAAATGAAAAGCTAACATCTACTTATGTATTAATTATAACATCTCATTTTCGAAGTTTTGCGTCCCATTACACGTTTTTCCCTCACTCACAAGTCACAATGTTCAAACTCAACCGACACCTGTAAAAGTATTTGTGACCAAAAAAGATTATAGTCCACCGACTAATTATAAGCTTACGATGATCGGTATGATTATAACCTAAAATGCTCGAATTAGATACTTAATACTATTTGTAAATGAATTATTGAAAGGTGTTTATCAAGAAGTTCAAATTTAAATTAAACACGTTGCAGTGGTAAATCAATGTTCGTATACGTAGTAGTTGCATTGTTTCAATTGGTCTTGTTTAGACAAAGTGTGATTATAATTGCAACTTTGCAATGCCTTACATCTTACGCAGAAGAAGACATAAGGCGTTGATTGGTATTGATTATTGAGGTATTAGTTGGGACACCTATGAAATTTGTTGTTTTGTGAACATTCTCAGAACCATCCATCCAGTCCAGATGAAACGAACTAAGCAACTTTAGTTGCTATTATTATTATTATTATTTCCAAAACAAAACAAAACAAAACAAAACAAAAAACTTCTATGTGGGGCTCAATAAAACATAAGACTTTTCCACAGGCAGCAAACTCACACAACCACAAATAAAATCTTGGTAGATTAAGATTTCTTGTGGAATACAAGTGTTGTGTTCCAAAAAAATTTGTGTTCAAACTGACCATACATACTTGTTGTGACACAACACAACAGTACACGTGTTGCCCTTACATGGTCCATTCCACTCACTACAAGCTCAGACTTGCGGTTCATATCTCACTACAAAAACTACTACTCGTCACCAAAAACTTGTACAACTCAATTGTGTTATCTACTTCGTTCTCTCCCACACAATTAGCTTCAAATTTGAGCTTTGTTTAGCAATGGCCGTCTCCGCCGCCGCCCCTCGAGCCTTCTCGTCTGCCTTCTGTGGTGGATGGGAGACGTCTTTTGTTGGGGAAAACCATACTTGTTTGCTTAAAAAATCGACATCGGGTCATGTTAGGCTCACGAAACCAATACGGTCGAGCCCAATGATGAAGAATGTTAATGAAGGAAAGGGGGTTTTCGCACCGTTGGTTGTTGTGACTCGCAATGTTGTTGGCAAGAAACGCTTCAATCAGATCAGAGGAAAGGCGATCGCCTTGCATTCGCAGGTCAGTATTCATTACTAAACTAAGTACAACAACAACCACAAAGTCTATAATCTCGAACCAGTTGAGATACGTTAGAAATGAATTCAAAAAATTCACGGTTCAAACACATGAATAGTTTTTTTCCCGGACGCTCTTATCTATTAATCGTCTTGCACTTATTCTTTACTAAACTACGTACAACACTATATTATAAAATTCCATGAATTTGTTAGTCTTGACTCGTTGAAAATTGACGATGATGTGATTAAATAATGATGAATCAGGTAATTACAGAGTTTTGCAAATCAATAGGTGCAGACGGGAAGCAAAGACAAGGGTTGATACGATTGGCAAAGAAAAACGGAGAGAAGCTTGGCTTTCTGGCTTAAACAGAATTTTGAAGAATTGGATTTTATTTATTTTCCAGAATACTGTAACGAGTTAATATGCAGTTTGTACTGTAGAGATAATTTCATTATTTTATGGGGGTATGAAGTATGAACACGTTCAGTGTACATCTTTCTAGCTTTATTGCAATCACAGACATGAGTTTTGTTTTGATGAATGTCAGCACTCAGCACCATTAAAGGAGACTATTATTAGCTCCAATTGGCAACAATGTTTTGATTAATTTGGCTTGCAGCAGTTAAAACTTGAACTCCAGTGGAACAAAGATAATGTCTACTGATGACCCCACCAGATATGGCTGTTAATTTTACACGAAACACGATTACACGAAAACGACACGAACTTAGCGAATATGGATTGAGAATTTGAACACGATTAATAAATGGGTTGGATACGGCAATACAATTATTAAATGAGTTGGATATAAATTTCTGCTGTAAAAACGATTAACACGATAATGACATGTTAAAACATGATAAGTAATCAGGTGATTAAGTAGTTAGTTAGTTACTATTGTATTAAGTAGTTTGTGTTTATATTTACTACTGTATTATGTAGTTAGTTACTATTATTTCATTTGCATGTGATTTATATTAGTGTTATTGTGATCGTCTAGTACTTTTAGTGGATGATATTTGTTTGGTACAACACTTTAAGTCTTTAACAAGTAATAATCGTGTGTAAAGGGGTTGGATATGACAACACGATTATAAACGGATTAGGTACAGCAGAAGTCTAGCAACACGATTATCTAATGAGTCGGATACGGTACAGCACCTAGAACTTATATATACGATTTAACACGACACTATTAACACACGACATGACACGATTGACAGTCCTACCACCATGCCATTATCAAAAAAAAAATACACTCAGTTTTTTTTTATATTTTTACTACCATTGAACGTCCTTTTGGTTTAGTAGAAGTGGGCTTCCTAAATGTAGGAAATCGGATTCTTGATTATTATTAATTATTTTCATTGTAGGTGTGAGATACTCTGACGCCTTAACGAAACATGCTTTAACATCTTTTAACTATTTTAGAATGTGGAAACAAGAACATGTTTTCAGTAAAATGTTTTTTTCCTTTTGAAAGTCATTTTAACTTCACTCTAAATACCAAGAGATAACCAACTTCACAGACGTGTCATCCTTAATCTTCACTATTCATGTCAAAAGGCAACTTCCAATCGAGTGTTCAGAGAAATGCTCATGAAAAACCACCTTTGCAAGAAAAAACAGGGAGTTTTGCAAATTAGATGCAACAAACCAGTGTTTAATGAACAGAAAACTGATTTAATAACTTCACCTCACCTGACTCCAGTTCCAGCTGTGTGATTTTCCTACTGTCAGAAAAATGCGTGAAGGAAAAAGAACAAGAAAAAAATAGGCACAGAAATTACTCATTGATAATATCTATAAATAAATATATTACAACATCAACCACCTAAAAGTAAAACAAGCCCCAAACAAGATGGAGCTTCACTAGTTATCAAGCTGATTTAAAAGTACAACATAACTTAGGGAAGGGAAATACACTGCTTGTTTGTCATAAGTTGATTAAAAGAGACCTTATCACAAGTTTGAGAAGATAAGTTTTCAAAATCAAACTTTAATCGTGCTCCTTGCTTTAAATAATTTTAAAAACATGAACAGGGATGATGTTCTTACCCAGCTTCAATGTTTTCAAATTACCATTGCAATTCTGGGATGGCTTTTTCAGACCTTGGAAACCACTGTGCTTGAAAAGAAAACGTCCTAGAGTTGTATGTCTTACAAGGGATGCAAAAAAGCTGCAAAGTAAAGCCTAATATGTTGGTGGAGAAGAGGATGGATCATGAATCAGCATTGCTTCCTCTGGCACGCTTTGGTGCCGGAGGATGCAACTTGCTAGCAATATCATCATTATCATCGTCGTTGTTTCTGGTCATTTTATGCTTCCCACATGCTTGCCGGTGATTTTCTTCTGATGCCATTGATAAAGTGTTTTCATTTCGTCCTTCAGTTTGATCATTATTTGAAACTTCATTTCTAACAGCAGAATTGCTAATCTCTGAAGATTGAGTTTCTGTGGAGGTAAGAGCCCTCAACTTCTCATTACCCGTCTTGCATTGCTTTTCAAACATCATTTGGAGATACCGCCCTTGTTCTTCTATTCTCAACTGCAAGTTTCTCTGGATCTGCGATAAAGAAAATTTAGACCATAAAATTAAAAATACATTATCCTGCACTGTAAGTCTGTAATATCAGATTAGAAATCAGAAGTTTGAAACATATGATTTCCGATTGTAGACTTCTTTAAAAAGGTAGACAAGTGATTCCAGACTCTTGAGCATAAAGGTATACATGACAGCAAATTAACGCGTGCAAATAGAAAGCTTGATTAATGAAGCAGCACTTTTAGCAATTTTACACTCCCTTAAGTAAAATTCCATATGGATAAAATAGGACACCATAAAGTAAACAAAAATTATGAAATGGGGAGATGCATTTCCTTATTTATAACTCATATCCACATTTAGTTTGTTATCAATTAAAACTATCTTTACCCAGAAAGATTAATCAACATTAGTGGGGTTGGCACATTTCTGCATGAGGATTACACTGAACATGTTCACAAATAACGTTATATAGATTGATGTCTGAAAAAAGAAATATATACGACAGATAAGGAATCTACATGCGGAGTAAAGAGAGTCTTTTAAGAAACAAATGACATTGACACATGAGCGACCTCCAGGAGGAAACAAGGGGGAAAAATAGCTGGCTGGCATCAGAAAACAATTTCACACATGTCGTACCTCAAGCTGTTCATGTAATTGTTTCTGGACATCCATTTGGAGTCTTAAAGCTTCAGTGATCCTCATACCCCTGTAATATGAAAGTACCATCTAAATCTATTAATAAACTACCATGTCATGTTAAAAGAAAATTAATGTCTGGATGAGAGACAGAAACATTTACACCTACTTCTAAGTTCTATGATTTACTTTACCATTACGCGTCTTGTTCCATTTAATTATCCAACATGATCCTTACCAATGGTTGAAGTAACTAAACTTAAAAATCATATCATGCTGCCAGTGAACCTCAAAATCAGCAGCACGACAAAATGCTTCTGGCATAGCCTTTACAATCACTTCAACTTTTACTCTCACACAAACATGTTCTATTGCAAGTCTCCATACACAACTTCACATGGACAGATCATGATAATTTCTTGTTTTAACTACAACTTCTTCTGAGAAGTAATCTCTTACGAAACGATTGGTTTCTATTTTACTTAACAGTCCAGTCTTAACCATGTGACATTTTCAACGGATGCCTCCAAGTGAAACTAATGCATGAACGTCTTCGGGTAGTTCACCAACACACGATATGCCAAATGCACCAAGGATCACGGGGTCGACTCTTAAGAGTTGCAATTTATGTAAGATTTACTCATTTGGGCTACAACCATAAACCTCCCTTCTTATTCCAAAATATAATAATAACTAACCTAATTGAAGAATAATCTTACAACAAATTACAGAACAGGGAAAGCTTCACTAATAATAAAAAAGGAATATAACTTACGTCTTTAGTTCTAGAGATGGCACCTTATCAAGTAAAGTGTTGTTTCTCTCCGATGTCCCTGCAAGCATAAAGTTACATGAACAAACAGCACAATAACAAAATGAAAACATTGATGAAATAGCAAAGTAACAAACTTGGACAAAATTCAAGCTAAAATAGTAAAATGGATAAACATAATAAAATTAGAACACTAGATAATCAAGCTAAAGATGGCTCAAACATAATAAAAATTAGAGGACTACTAAAGAAAATGGAAAAAATAAGTAGAGCCTGAAAAACATGTCAAAAACTCAAAACTACATGCCTGCATTAGCTTGATCAAGAAGCAGACTGAAAGACAGGGGAGTAGCGTAAGACATGTATACTCACTATCCAAATACTAGAGCACATAAAGATAGTTTAGCCAGTATTCAGTACATATTGTGGACTTTTGATTTTGAGTTAACTCACCTTCAGATGGCTCTGGCATGTAGCGAGCTGTCCTGTACTTCTGCAAGAAGAAATTGGTGCAAGGACAAAATTTAAAACAAAAAACTTGATTGATATAAAAAATAGTATTTTGAATCTCAAAAAATTAGATTCGACGCCCCAAAAGATTACTTGAAGATGACTTTTCACATGGTATATAGTCATATCCCCGTAATTCATAAGTTTCAGCACAGCTTTGGGAGTAGCCTCTGCACATGCACACAATGATCAAATGTGATGAGAGAAGTCACTGTTGAAGTCCACCAATGAATGTAAAAAACATGTATTGTATTTCTCGTACTCTCGCAGCCTCCTAGCTGATTCACAGCTTGGATAAAGCGTTCGTGCTTCTCAGGTGTCCAACGCATACGTTGCTTGGCTGGCGCAATGTTAGCTGGGGGCGGTGGACTATTAACAGCACAAAATCCCCCAGCATGTGATGGTTCTGGTTGATTTACATGCAATTGGTGCCCTGGAAGATTTGGCGCTGGTTTCGCTGGTGAACACACAAGCTGCATGATATAGATGGTAAGTAAAACAAAACCCGTAAGTAGGAAATACTCATTCAAGTAACACTCAATCTAACAGTTTTTCCAGGGCATGGGTGAACGTAAAATGTGTAAGAAACCAATGGTCAGTGTATGTTTCTCAAGGTTGATTTTCCCTTTCCTGGTTACATTGATAGTGTTGAAGCCATTTGGCTGTTTTCCTATTTTACCTAAGATTCCTTTCAAAGAAATGAAATCTACCAAATTCTTTACGATCTCTTAGCAAAGAACTCTAGAAAGACAGAAAATAAATCAATAACTTTCATTAATGATGAGTGGCAACCATTTTAAAATTCTGTTTATTCCCATACATTTGCAATTTTAAGATCCCCAGTGAATTGACCCTATTTGAATTAAGTGTTAGTTTGAAGTCTAAGTTCTCACTCCTATTTTCTTAAAATTGCATTCACTCTAGATACCACATTATTAAAACAATGTTTCCAATGAAAAAAAGTGTTTGATGAAATACACATTTTTTAATAAAACATAAGGTTTGCAATTTCACCACACAGTCCACTCATAGGTCATCAACTCAAAGGATCTTCTTGCAAAATCTCCAATACTTCACATTTCCAACTTCCAAGGACCTTACCTAAATTACCCATATCATACCATACAAAATTCTCTCTATCTTGTCCCTCAATTACCCAAATCATACCCTAGAAAATTCCTCCTCTTCCTTGAAGCTCTCATCAATCTCATCTAGAACATTGGTTCTAAGAGAGAACCAAAAAATGTACAGAGGAACGACGTGAAAGTTGATGACTTTGGAGATGCGGTACAACACGGAGAAGAATCCTTCTGGCTTTTCAATATAAGGACCTAAGTTACCAAACTCAGAATTTAATGTGATGTAGAATCAATGAGGTCTCCATGACATGGAAAGAAAGAAAAATGATGGTGGTTGAGAGATGGAACAAAAAACTAAAAACACAATTGAGAAGAAAAAAAGAAAGTTTTGTTCCATTGTTTTCAAAAGGAAAAAAATGCATCTTTACACCAAACCGTTGTCATCATCCCAACACATTTCAGAAGTTTTGAATTACATATTTAGAAACATAGTTTTGATAAAAACTTTTATATGAGCATCCAAATGGAACCAGGGAAGCTAGAATGATAGTGGATAAAAGTAAATAAAGAATGATAGTGTCTCGTAAATCATATATTGACAATAACTATGGTTGAAGTACAAATTACCTCTGGTCCAACCGTGGTAGCATTAGCATTTCGAGGAATATTATCCCAATTGGAAGTCAAATTTTTATCAACATTCATCCATTCTGACCATTCATTTTGCTTGGTAAGATCCTGAGAACCGACAGCAGCACCATTTGGGATTGAACAATCTTCGAGGGGAATGTTATCATTGAAATCAAAATACTCATTTATCGCATCTGCACTCCACTGTAGTTCAGAGGGGTCTTTTGGGAAGTTGCATAACTCTTGGGATTCAAATGGTCCTGATTGCGAGGAATATGTCACAGGAAGGGGCATTCCGTAGTTTGACGAGTGAGGAATATATGAACTATTACTAGCGGCGAAATTCTGATTACAGGGCAGATGATGGTTCGAAGGAAGTCCGGAATCGGAAGAAAACAGAGGTCCAATGACACCACTATTTGAAAGAAAGTGACTAGAATATGTTGCTGGATTACTAGTTTGTGATTCCCTTTGCGTAGAAAAAGGAAGAGAGTTTGATGGTGTCGGACTCTCATCATCCAAGAAGGAGGACATATCTAACGAACCTGATGGACGATTACTATAAGTTGCATCTAATCCGTCCATGGATTGACCTGAGCTTCTTCCAACATAAGAAGATAACCTCGAGGTCATGATAATCCGCCCAAATAAAAATCTAAAGGTACCAACAACCACCGCAACAGAAAAAATCCATTTTCAACCACAATGACAGGAGTGACAATTCAATTTTATCCACCTGCATGGTAAAAGAGTAACCAATCAAACACCAATTTTCCTTAATATTAAGCAACTCCGAGCAGTAATTTTTCGATTTCGTACGGAACAAAACATCACGCAGAGAACATGTAAAATTTAAACTGACAAAAAAATTAACCCGAAAACAAATGCTCAAACTTCAACCAAAGAGGCATGCGAGGTACCTAAACTTTAAAATTCTGTGAACATCTTTTCTTTTTTACACAGCAATTCTGTGAACAACTTCAACCAAAGAGGCATATGAGGTACCTAAACTTTAAATTTCTGTGAACATCTTTTTCTTTTTTACACAGTAATTCTGTGATCTTAAATGCTGAAAGAGTCACCAAACTATATGTAAGCTGATATGAATTTCACGTGATCTCACGATTAAAAACTATTCATAAACAACCACAATAAGCAAAAATAATAATCACATGATCGAAAGCCGTAATTCACCCTCCAGCACTGTTACATAGAGTTCACACCCTTCAAATTCTTACTCCAAACTAGTTTATATCAAAAAAAATCACAAAAAAAGCTCAAATCTTTCACAACCCAACACGATGAAAACCACAGAAAAACACCAAAAACCAAAAAAACGAGAGTTAAAAATTCAATCCCCAATCAACCAAGAAGCTCAAAAACCAAATCCTCCCAAAAAGATCCCACCTTTCCGCCTACCCAAAACCAATATCATCAAAAGAACCCCATAAGCAAAGAAAAAAACGATAAAAATCGTAATTTGAGGGGACAACTCTGACCTCGACGGCTCCGTCCGCGTCTTCCTCAACACCACCACAAACACCACCACCAACACCAACCGGAGAATGATTTGGGGATGGAATCGAGAACGACGACGGAATCGGCGAAGAGATTTGAGATTTTTAAAGAACAAAAGGAAAATAAAAGAAAAGGTTCGAGCTTTTGGGGTATTGCGAGAATATATGCGGGAGGGATGGAGTGGGACGAGATTCGGTTCGAGGGATTACGACCGTTGGATTTTGTTAAAGAAGAATCGTACGGTGTAGATAGTTTGGAATTTGGGACGAGAACCCCACTATCCGATCCGATGTCTGCACCACGAGTTGGTTTATTTTTTGCGGATGGATGGAAAATCTGGGCCCATCTTTTTTAAAAGGATTTCTTTCTTCCAAATAATTAGCTAAAAAAACAAAATTAAAATAATATACACGTAAAAAACTTAATTGGCAAAGTATGCACATTAAAAACGACATCACATGTGTCGTTTTCATTAACTAAAAACGGCATTGTAGATGGTGTTGTTACCCTTAATGAAAACGACATCACTGATGTCGTTTTTACATAGGGATTGTTGAATTATTGACGGGTCGGTCAAGAGTCTCGTTTCTTGAGAAAACGGGTAAGTCATTAGTCGAAGCATTAAGTTGAATTGAAGGCAACATGACTATTTCGAGGACCAAAAATATATTTTATCACCTAGAGACTAGAGCCTATAATTTCTCCCCTAAATTCCCTGACACGCCTCAAACCGAGATAGGAGGCGTGCGCGTGCATTTGAAGTTACTAATGTATTTTGTTATGGTTATTGGAGTGAAAACGGAACCCTCATCTCA
The DNA here is from genome assembly GCA_963682175.1 of Triglochin maritima. Lineage (NCBI taxonomy): Eukaryota > Viridiplantae > Streptophyta > Magnoliopsida > Alismatales > Juncaginaceae > Triglochin > Triglochin maritima. The sequence continues at coordinate 60,531,629 of OY821772.1, read as the reverse complement.
CTCTCATCTGGTTAGTGACCAAGTCAGCTAAGATACACCAAGTCATCGTAATTGTATGAATCAACTCAAATTATTATATCCAAGTATAACATTTTGAAGAGTTCAAGTTGGTTTTCATTATTATTATTTTGGCTTTCTTGATTTCGAGACGTCATTTTTAGCTAAGACATGTTGAACTAGCAACGAGTCAGTCGGGAGTCTCGCTCAACATGTCTTAGCGAGACCCCCTACCGACTCGTTGCTAGTTCAACATGTTTTAGCTAAAAACAACATCTCGAAACCAAGAAAAAAATTGCCCAGGTAAAAACGACATTCATGGTACCGTTTTTCTTAAGGGTAAAAATAGCATCTACAATGTCATTTTTAGTTAATGAAAACGGCACATGTGGTGTCGTTTTTAAGGTGCATACTTTGTCAATTAAGTTTTCCACGTGCATATTCTTCCAATTTTATTTTTTAGGTGATTATTTTAAGAAAAAATCCCTTTTTAAATTACTTTCACCAAAAAAACTACTTTTTAAAGAGAAAATAGTTTTAAGATTAATTACAGTTTGTCTTCTGAACTATACATTGATATCACTTTGCACTTCTGAACTTTCATTTTGTAACACTTTGCCCTCCTAAACTTTAAAAACTATCATTTAAATCCACATTTGTTTTTTTTTTGCAATTTTTTTTGTTGTATCTCTAGTACACTTTTAAATTTATATTTACCTGAAAGTTCGAATCGAAACAGTTGTCAGATATGGTTGCAATTTGTATCAGATTGGTACTAAATGGCTAAATTCGATTTAAATTCCAACCAAATCTGACTTCTATTTCGATCCGAACTTTCACGTAAAAATAGGATTATGAGTGTACTGGGGATACAAGAAAAAATGCAAAAAAACAAAAACAAATGTAGGTTTATATAATATATTTTTAAGGTTCAGTTGGTCAAAGAGTTACAAAACAAAAATCCAGGAGGATAACTATCAACTTTGAAAGTTTAAGGATGCAAAGTGATATACATAATTCAGAACATAAACTGTAATTAACCCAATTATTTTTATGGAAAAAAAGTATTCGTGCATTGGTGCATATCTTTAAAAAAATTGGTTATAAGGGTCGGGCGGCCTAGATGATGATTGTGGATTTAAGATTTGTCTATAAAAGAAAGATGTTGTTTGATTGATTAATGGATATTGAATAGAACTTATAATTCTTGAAACTCGTCGATCTAATGGTCCGTTTGGTTGGAAGCGAAGCCAGCTCCTCCACCACCCCGAAGTTGAAGCTCCACTGAAGACCGATCCAAACAGGACGGATTCAGAGGAAATTGGAGGAGCCAGCGTGGATATCAAGGTAGAATTTTGAAGCTGGGGTGGGTGTGCTTTGAGCAGGTCTGGTTACTGTAATTGTAATAATTTTGACTTTCGGAGTGTACTACCCTTGATCTTTTGATGTAATTCCTCATTTTGTCCCACAATTTTATTGGAAAAATGTACGCATGTAGAATATTCATGTGTGTTTTCAAGGTTGCAGTTCAAATGAGAGAAAATATAAAAGTTCAACATGATATTAATTTTTTTAATATATATAGTTTTTTCGATCACATATAGTTTTTTTAATATATCCTTTTATTATTTAACAAAATGATTATAAACATGCAAAAACTTTGGAATAAGAAAATTTGTATGGGGGCATTTCGGGTATGGCATTTGGATTGGACATCATCTCCTCTATCCACTCTTCTCCCAGCCAAACATCTCCACAGGCTTAGGGTGAAGAGCAGCTTCTTTATCATCATTGCATGAAGCTAGATTCAATAAGAAGTTGGGTACTAGAGAGTTCTAACCAAACACACCCTAAGTTGATGGAATGACTAGGGAATCCGGTATTCCCAAGGAAGTGCAATTTGTTTGGTCTACTTAGACTTTCGGAACTGCAAAGTAAATCAAACTCCAAATGACAATATAATAACTTTCGAGGGTTCTAATTAACAGTTTTGCTAGATTCTTAGGTTTCTCCGGTAAAGTTTTAGGTATGATAATTTATTGCCTAGGAATTAACCTTGTTTCTCTAGAGTAGGTAACTGGTCGAATAAATCACCTAATTAATTTTTATCGTAGCTACCCAGCATAATTGCACGTGTACATAATATTCTCTTTTGATCGAATTAGTTTACATCGATCTACATGCAGTTTATCTTTCTGAAGAATAACATAATTAACCGGCAATTTTCATCTATCAATTTTCATGAAGATGGTTATGAAAAAGCAAGATTTGTTTGAGCTAATCTATAGTAAAAAAACTTTAAACATGTGCATGTACTATATATCATTAAGCGATAGAACACTACCAACAAATGTTAATTTGTACTCGTAACTAATTTTTTCCAAAGTAATTTATTTATATGACGTTTTTATTCATTAAACCCAAACAACTAAAAAAAACAATAATTTTGTATTTACTAGCTATATCGGCATATTACTTCACCTCGGTGGAAACCAATTAAATTCTGTAATCTAATGACCGTGATCTTAACATATTCAGTACGTACGTAGTTGTATATATGGTCATCCATTAGACATATCGATGTCAATGCAAAGCTTAAGAGAAACTGTGTTTGTCGAATTTGATATATGTATTCACATTGTAACGTATAGATATGTTATATTTTATATCAATAGCAAATACTTGAATAAGACTTAGAATATTTAAAGCGTTTGAAAAGGGCCGGCCTCACAATTTTGGAATCTAGAATTGCTTCATTAATTAGTTGATTGTTAAAGCCATCAGTGCTCAAATCATCTTCATCACCGTCGACGAGCATTAATCTCTGTAGTAATGATACGACAAAAAAGCACCCGCTTTTGCATTTACATAAGAGCTTCATATGATGACATCGCAAGGACCACTAAGTTTTAATATAACCTTAATCCATAGATGACTCATCATGAACTTGATTATTATTGTTGCATCCATAAACTTTATTGTCATTGTTTATTAAAGAACATTTGTAGAGATTATAATGTGTATGATCCGCCACAAAGGCACATGGTTTGCTATAATCTAGTATAGTTTTAACTTTGAACCATAAAAAGACGATCTAGTTAATGGTTTAGTACATGTGACATCAACCAAATAAAGACCAAACCAAACGCACTTGTGGACGAATACATTAATTAAACCCGCATGCAGTTGGTTGATTGACTGATTTCAACATCATCATTGTGATAGATGATGAATGCACAAAATAAGATGTTGTTCTCTTTGGGAAGGAAACAAACCATTTTTATAAGGAAAGAAAATTAAGAAAACAAGAAGGCAGACACAAAATCGATCTAGCTTGCTTAAAGATCATTTAATGATCAGCTTAACTCCATTAAAAACTTTATCTTTGTTTTTTACAGACAGTAAAGTAATTGAGTTGCACCTTCTCACCTTGTATAATCCTTGTGTTCTTTTTTGAAAGTATTTTGTTTTTTCTAAGTAATTAAATCCATTTTTAATCACATCTATCTACAATTTCATTGATAAAACATGTTACATGTCTAACGTACCCGAAAACAGCAGAAAATTTAAACAATAATAAAGACCGTCAACGGTCAACACAGGGCACGTCACGGGAAAACAAACCAATATATATATAAAATATATAAGATACAGACCCACGTAGAAGTCAATTATATAAATGAGTCAACTGTGATTACAACAAAATTGAATGTACATGTAATCACTACCTCAAACAAAAGAAGCTACTAAAGAGAACAGGATCTAATCCCGGGGGCACCGTCCTCGGTCACCACCTGACTCTAAACTTGCTCGCTACCTGAAATGAAAACAAACAAACATGCCTGAGTTCCCTGAAGGAACCCCGTATACCAAACCTCCTAAAAATATAAAAAAGAAATTAAAGACAATGCAATGCTATGCACATGATCATCCGCCTCGGGCCCACAATAATGCCCTCACCGCCTCCGCGGCACTGAACCACTCCTGCCACTAGGGTCAAGTCAGTCCACCGCTGCCTCACAAGGGTCAGTCGACACCACTGCTCCCCAAAAAGTGCAGGAAGGAACCCCTGGTACACGCCGCACTCCAGGAGCGAGTCAGCCCGCCGAATACACAACTCGGGTTAGACGACAGCCGTTGCTCCCCCAAGAGCTGCCAAACACGCACCCTGTCGGAACATCCTCGGCCTACCGCTAAACCCTCGCAAACTGCCCAAGGTTTACGGCACACATCTCTCACACCCCGCTCGGTAAGAGAGGAAACAGTAATACAATAATACGCCTTCGTCGAAGGTGAAATCCGTAGCTCTCAAAGCCGGTAATCAACCGTCGCCTCGGAGCCGGCAGTCGACCTATACTCAACGGATCGCGTGTGGATAAATCCACCAACCAGCGGTAGATCGGTCGACCGCTAAAAGCACACCGGTCGACCGGTCCCCCACACAGTACACAGTACTGTACAAACAAGTCTACCGGTCGAACCACGCCAACCGAATTACCGACCAATCGGTCGAACAAAAGTCATCTAGCGGTCGACCGTTTGGATGGTCTACGCTATACAAATTTATATAATATATATATCCGATCGGTCGAACCAAGGGGTCGTTCAACCGATAACAGGACTTCTCAGTATCTTGCCCAAGTGACATTCGGTCGACCGGAACTGCTATACAGTTCGACCGAAACATCACAGGCACTCTACTGCTTAATTAAAATGCTCAGTCGGTCGACCGAAAGTTAAAGAGCGGTCGACCGTTTTGATGGTCAAAGCTCCCAACCGACTTAGCATCGAATGGATCGGTCGAACAAGGTTAAGGGCGTTCGACCGTTTAATAAGTCAAAACCCCAACCGACCCATTCTCATTGTTATTCGGTCGACCGGCTAAGTGGTCCCGTTCGACCGATAACAGCATATTCCCTTTTTCCCGCACAAATCTGACATAACGGTCGACCGTCTAACGACATCGTTCGACCGTTCGCGGGTAAACATCAATATAATAATAGGATCGGTCGACTGCCCACAGGCACCGGTCGACCGATCGTCGTCTTCAACCTCTGAATTGGTTGAAATCCGACGGGGAATTCGACACCAACGTCGATCCCCAACACTCACAAGGCTTATGTGAGTTATAATGAAGATTTGGCATACCTTTTTGACGGTTGTGGAAGCCTCCCAAGCTTTGGCAACCTCAACCCACTTCTTCTTCTTCTCCTCTTCCTCTTCTTCTCTCCTTCTTCTTCTTCACCAAAATCACCTCTCTCATGCTCTGGTTAGCTACGAAATAAAGGAAACGTTTCTATTAAAACCTAGCACTTCTATTTATACAAGAATCCAAGTTTATCTTCAATTCACCTCTCAATCTTCCAATCAAAACAAGCCACCTCATGCTTCACTAATCAAAGCTTAATTAGGTTAATTAGGTTTAGTTTAGTTTAATTTAGGTGTTTAGATTAGGTTATTACAACATGACTTACATACTCGATCTTTCAGCATAAGTACAACAAAAACATAATCTCACCTATATATATATATATATATATATATATATATATATATATATATACCGTCGGGCTCACCTAAGACGTACTATAAATCTACTAATTAACTTAATTAGCTAACCCAATTGATCTTTGATCTTAATATATAACTACCTATTCTACTTTGACACACGTCAAATTTCCCGCCATGACGTGTCGTGCATGCATGCATGCATATATCCCACCTGCACTCCAACACGTATTATAGCTCTAACAAACACGAGTCCATGCATGTCAATTATCCTCCAAACTTTCTATAATATAACATTCATATATACACATATATGTGTAGGATCACCATTAATCTCTTACTCGACTCGAATATAGTATATAGTTTGGATCGACACATGCACATACAAATACAAAACAAGTATGGAGATGGAGATGGAGATTGAGATGGAGATGGAAGGGAAGACAGAGGTAGTGGAGACCAACCAAGGCATGATGTCCACTGTGGCTTATGTTTCTCCCGTCACATTTGACAGGAAAGTTCGAACCGATCTCGAGAATCATATCCACAAACCATGTACGTAACAATATTCGTTGTAGTCCTAACTTAGTAGTGTAAATGTGTACGTTGTTTTAATTTGTAAAACTGTTGAAAATGAATCTTCGGGTTTAATTTGATTTTCAGTAGTATAATTTTTAATTTTAGTCGTTACATATTACTTTTTGTAATAGGGATTGAATTTTATGGTCTCAAAGTATAGAATTTGAAACCTCTGAGAGAGTGACAATTAGTAGAATATCCGGTTGCAATTGTTAATTTTACATGAATAATTTTGCCAAAAATGAAGAGGGTTCCTTTTCTTCTTCTTTTTCATGAAAGAAAATGAGTTATATACCTTCAAGGGGTACGTGGTCTACTTTATTTTCTTTTATGTACATGTCATGAGCTATGGTGCATGCATGTATCGCCAGGTTCTTAGAAAGATGTCAATCCATTATATATGATTTCTTAATTTACAAATATTACGAACATATATGAAAGCAACAAAAAAACTTTTTAAAAAAAAATGTATTTAGAAAACCTCATTGAGTGTTCAGATTCATCAAATCCCACCATGTCCAGATGTTTTTTTTTATTTTATAAATGAATCAGTACCGACTTATGTTGACCAGGCTGATCATACCAAATCCAACCAACTTCAAATGCTAAGGATAAGATGTTTCATAATTTGTCAATTTCTAGGAAAATGTGGCTAATGATATTAAATTGTGTGTAGGGATCTTTTAGCAAAATAGCTTTCTTTATTTGTTGCCAACAAAATCTAAAATTTGTGGGATTTTCCCCCCGTATATATTCCTGTAAAACTTGCTGTTATAGATAATATAAAATTTTGCGAAATCAAATCAATTTTTTAACTATAGTTGGTTTTTAAAAATAGTGATCAAACTGATCCTCTTGGGTATTGGTTTAAATAATAAATTCTATGTAAATTGTTGAAAAATAAGGAAAGATATATGTTTCCCATTGTATACTCAACTCGAATAAAACTCGTACATCGGTTGCATGCTGTGATTTTTAATTACTACATATGATTTGTTATCCATGAAAATTCTAAAATCGTGACAATAAAATTGGTACATCTCACATTCTCACAATATTATTTGACGTATACTCAATATCAGATTTTCAGTAGTGGTATTTAAAATATTGAAATTAATTCACACACAAAATTTGAGGGACCATAATAATACATAGACAAAAAAAATTCAACTATAAACACTACCGAAAAGAAAATTCATCAAGAATCCTTATCGTACCTTTTAACATTTTCTCATAACTCTAATAAAAAATTCCATCATAAACACCCAATTTTTATGATCATGATAACTTTACGGAAACGAATAAATCATCACAAACCCTCATCCCAGTTTTTAACGTTTTTTAGTAATAACTTTAAAGGTGTAATTGCAACATATATACCCACAATTCCACAAATAGCCTCTTAACTATCACGCGCTAGGAAGCATATTGAAGAGCGATTAGAGATTAGTTAAGAAATTCCAATTTATATACGTACAAACGTAAGGAAATAGAAAATTTTGTCCCGTTATTCTAAACTAAAAACAATAATGACTAAAGAGGTGACAATATTATGGAATCTGTGTGACTTTTAAGTTAAATACAAACTCGGAAAAAAATAGAGGAAGGTGTTTTTAAATGCACCGTGTAATATATATTGTAAATGTAAACATTAAGTCAACTATATATCTAGATGAAAAGATATCAATTATTTAATCTTAAAATGCATGTCAACTGACTATTAACTTTAGTTTGCATATACAATCTATCATGGTATCACGTCTTACCAATAAACATAAATTAGGGAACCAATATAATTACTTTCTAACAGAGGGCACACTTGAAGGCTTATACATCTATTACAATTTATACTTCTAATTAATAAGTTTGAATGCATACTTCATATATACTTACAGTAAATTGTTTTCTAATTAATATATTATTTGGATGTAGACATGGCAAGGGCACTTGTGGCACCAGATGTTGATCATCCTGAGGGTAGCAAAGATCACAATCACAATAACATGTCTGTTCTTCAACAACATTGTGCCTTCTTCGATCGCGATGCCAATGGAATAATATATCCCTGGGAGACTTATGCAGGTGTATATGTACAAAAAGTAGTTCTACTTATGGTAATTGAGATATATATGTTAGTCAAGCAGTAAATCGTAACTAAGATGGATTTATCAAATCATTAATTGTCTTTTTAATTTTATGTTATATATAATCTTGCATATGTGTGCATGTGATTAGTGTATCTAGCTAATTGGTTACGGTATAGGAATTCTACAGCCCATGCATGGGTATAAATTTCTATATGTATTCAATTTCAGATACACTATAGTGTTCATCATTAGTGAGAATATTTATTAGACTTTTAACTTTTTTAAGAAAATATGTGAGTAATATGACTTAAATTTTTTGTGTTTCAGGATTTCGAGCAGTTGGTTTCAATGTACTCATCTCCCTTTTTTCAACAATCCTCATAAACGGGACGATGAGCTATCCATCTCTCCCGGTAAATTTTGCTCCACCATTTGTCATATATATGCAAATTAAAGATTATGATATGTTTGTCAGAATTGTGCATGAGTCAATGATCTTGACCCCCTAAAACTAAGATATGAAGTGATTCATGATCTATCTACCGAGCACTAGTGATATGCATGCATGCCATTGTGAAACTAATATTTCTTTAATTACTTTTATTTTAGGGGTGGATACCTTCTCCGTTCTTCCCTATCTACATAGACAACATACACAAGGTGAAGCACGGAAGTGATTCCAATACTTACGACACCGAGGGAAGGTACGTATTTTGCTTTCATATCATTTATTTAAGCGGTTTTTCAACTTTACGATTCTTAAAAAACAAATTGCAATACTCTAGTGAATCTTAAGTTCTCTATTCAACTCTCACTAAATCTTAAAATCTGAATCGCTTCGTTGGGGTTACTCTATTCGCCTCAGCGTTTTTCTATATATCCTTGGGTGTCCAAATTTATAAAGATTGGGTTATATATATATATATTAATATATACACACACACACTTATATCACTAGAGAATTTCAGTACGTAGTAGTATGTTATGCATGGATTGACATATATATTAACTGCTTTTCAGGTATCTACCTGTGAATTTTGAGAACATGTTCAGCAAGTATGCGCGTTCAAGGCCAGACAAGCTCAGCTACAAGGAACTCTGGCAGATGACAGACGGTTTCCGAGTCACGTGGGACATATATGGCGCGTAAGACTCAAACGATATATATATATAGTAGCTGTATACTAACATAATTACATCTAAGTTAGAAAAATGTGATTCAACATGCAGTTTCTTTGCATTGGTTGTTATTTCAGATTCACGTCCAAGTTAGAATGGACGATTCTGTACTTGCTTGCATGCGATAACGAGGGATACCTTTCGAAAGAGGCCATCAGGAGGTGCTTTGATGGTAGCCTGTTTGAGTACTGTGAGAGGCAACAGCAGTTTGAGATGCAGCAGTACTACAAGATGAGTTAAGTTAATCAACATGCATGTACAATTAATGTGGTACATCTGGTATGAGAGTGTGTCTGTTTTTATATTTCCTTCTGGTATATATGCTAGCTGTTGGTACGTACGTAGAATAAGGAGGGAGTTTGTAGAAATTAACAGTATGAATGCGTGGGAATTGAAACAGCAGAGAATGTTGCTCTGCCTTGTGTTTTATCTTATCTTAGCTTAATTAACCATATATGTCGTGTTGAAGTTGGTTTGAACATTTAATTTGAATCAGTTTAAAATATATGTGTACTTAAGTTGTTCTTGTGTTCGGTTTGACACATCCAATTCGATCGCTGGATTGGTTTCTACTCTCTCGGCCATGCATGTGTGCAGTTGATTTGGGCCACTTCTAAGTTGGTGGGAGACAAAACGGAAAATCTTCTCACTCAACATGAAAGACCGAAGAAAGATATCAAACAAACATTAGTAATACATAACAGAGAACCGATAATTAATGCTTCGAGAGTTGCTTCTGTAACCTTTCTTAGGTCAGACAATATATAGGCAGAAATAGAATATTCCAGTTCTGTTATATATAGATACAGATCTAGAAATGACAGAAAGGGCTTTCAGTTTCGTCCCACATTTCTCGTATAATCAAATCCTTCACCATCTGACCCTTACAGATTAATTAAACTATCTAAGCTTTTCCACCATCGTAGTTTGTCTTAATGATTATCTCATCTCTCATGGTACTGGCCGGAGAGAATTCTGTTTACAAAAAAAGACAATCTTAACAGACGTTTCTAACAAACCAAAGTACAGACGCTTCCCTGAATGCAAAGAGAGAACTTTCCGAAACATTGGTTTGTTGAAGGTTTGAACAAATCTCCTTGGGTTAAGGTTAGTTATCTAACCTAGTTAATACGTGTATAGACTTAAGATGATGAAGATCAGACATCGAACACGGCACATCCTCAGCATAGGCAAAATAAATTAGATAATTCTCATACAGAAACAAGTTTTAATTAAGCTTAAGAGTCCTGCCACAGAAAATAATGAGTCTTAATGACGGAAGGGGTCTTAATCAATTCATAATCTAAATCAGAAGGTATTACAATTTACAAGATAGGACATAGCAGAAATCAATAAGAGCAAAACATACTTAAAAATTAAGGAAATTACAGGGGTCACTATTTGTCAGCAGTCATATATATATTATGCCATCATCGAAATTTTGGGAGTAGCTCTCTGCATCATACCTAAACCTCAGCCTGTCCCTGTCTGAAACCATGTATTGCTTCCATTGATACTTTAACTTGCATACCACTTGCCTGAAGCATGTCATCGTGCGACATAGCGCGGTCGACGGATGAGTATTCTCTCCGATAAGAGGACCTCTGGCTGCCCAGCTCGTGGCATGAATTCTCTTTCTGCTTCTGAATCTTATGCATAACATATCCTTCACGGAAAGAAATGGTAGATTGGTTAAAATGGCCACTGATTGTAAAGAGCATTTGTCTTTTGTTCTCCCTGTTTTGTTTTCAGATGCTTATATTCTGTTCTCACACAAGAAAGAAGGCAACTACTGTCAGTGGTGTCTGCAACAGTGACTGCTTACGGCACCAATGGTTGTCTGCCAGGGCAGAATTCTTACTTTTAGTGAGAGAGCAAATTCTCTTTGGACAAAACGAAGGCAACATCAAAATGGTACTGGATTGCCAAAGGGTAATTTGGCACACACCTTTGGCAAAAACTCATTATTATCGACCTCAGTGCTTCATGACCTAATTCAACCCACTAACGAATTCCTTTTGACCACACTCCAGACTTTCTGCACTTCATATCTCTCACTGGTTCATCCAAACCTAAAGTTTTGACTAGCAGTAAATTATCCTGCGGATGTCCACTTCACTTGAAAAATTGTGGAGGTTTGTGCCTCAAAACGTTGTGTTAACTTTTATCCATTCAAGTTTTGTGCTCAAAGTTATGTTTGTGTTAATGATTTCACTTATATGATATGGTGTGTTTTCCCTGACGAAGCTTAACTTTGTTTTCTGCAGCATCGTGTTTCTGATTTAAATAAACATTGTTGATTGTGTACTCAGCATAGAGATTTCTTTATGCTAATATACGAGCCTCACATGCCACTTCTGGTAGCATATCATGGTTGTGTTTTAAATATACATTATTTATTATATGGTCTGCGTAAAGATTGACATATGTGGTTATCCGGGCAGAACATTTCGAGAGGGTGGTGAGTTGGGTGGAATAGTTAGCTACTTTGGTATTCATTTCCACGTATTATATGACAAAACAATGGAATAGTTAGTTACTTTGATATTTCGCATATTATATGACAAAAACATGTTAATAAACGGAAAAGTTTGTTAAGTAATGATAATCTACCCGATGATGAGGAATAAAGTACCTCTACAGTTTCAAGGACATGAAAAGACATTAAACTACCCCCAAAGCAAATACACAAAATTAAATCCCAAAGTAAATGGGATTACTAGCTCACCATCATATGATTGTGTGATCAAAAATAAGTAGCAAAGAACAATACACAGAATCCTTCAACCCAAAAAATGAAACAAGAAAGACAATAGAAATAAAAATACCAACTACTAGCACATATGTAACACATAATCCATTTAAAGGCCACAACAAACACAACTAGGGTAGACAACGCATAAAAAAATACTACGGTAGACAACCCATAAAAATATACCAATATATTAAATGCGCATACAAAAACACCAACAGTTAGACTGTATATTACATCATCCACTGTTATCAAATAGTTAACCCCACAGGTTATACCTCAGGCAGGGTCCTTGTACCAACAAAGCCAATAACAAGGTGTGCAAGGTAGTTATCTTTATAATTTGTTTTTATTTTCCTATTCTCTATGAACCGTATTTATTGACCTAACAATCTTTTCCTTCTAGGTCCGCTGATCTTATATTCCACAAATATGTTCTGTGATCACATTTATTATATTCTGCTGTGATGGATGTAACTTGAGAGCTGGTGACTAACTGAAGGAAGAGGGGATGTTTTTCGTTTTTTTGAAAGGGTTATTGTCACGTCGGATTTACCCACCAAAAGTCTATAATACCCTCTGCCGAGATGTCCATGTAAGTGTGAGTGAGAAAGTGGGTCGGAAGTAGGATACGATACTTACCTATTTTCAATAAGGTGTCACTACTTTGTTCAAGCGTCAAAACATAGATGTCAAAACTGAAATGGGAGTTGTGCATCATTTGGTGATTGGTCAACACTTAAAAACAGTGTCTACATAATTGACTAGATGTTAGATTTTATTTTATTTTTGATCGGTGGCTAAATGTTAGATGTTTTACCTAATCGAAAGTGGACAAAGTGAAGTTGAATTTGACAACGCTACTCAGCTTCAATCTTTGACTGGTAAATCATTTTTTCTTAGTGAACGAATCTTCCCTGGATAAGATAACTGAATAAGAAAGATGATGCCTATGTGCTAATTGACTTAGTGCAACAGTGATGACAAAGTAATCTTCTTATGAGTAATTATTGCAAAAAGAGAATCAAAAGAAAGAAGGCATGGGTATGATTTCCACAAGTTGCTATAGTGTGCAATAAAATATGATTATCCTCTAGTGGATAACTAGGTACATATATTGTATGCGCATTTCTCATAAAGTATCCAACAGTTTTTTGAAACTTAGTGGAATGAGAAATTGGTGCTTTTCAGCAGATCACTTGCAGGAAATTATACTGTAAGAACTAATATGCAGTTGAAGTCTCTTCCCAGAAACCAACGCACCTGAACTATCCTACGAAGGGTAAAACAATTTCAACGTTAGCGGGGCGAACTGATAAATTTGACTCATTTGTCATTATCGTGGAGTGGATTTACTAGTTCAGGTTATGCTCGCTTCAAAACCTCAGTGAGTCACCCCAACAAGATTAATACAAATATTTCCCGGATGTAAGATCTTTCTGTCCAAGAGGCTTACTAACAATATTTGGTAGAGATGTTACATCTCTATTTGTTTTTTCTTGTTTTCATCTTAATTTTAAATTTTAGGGATGCTCTTCTTCAACAATAGGATTAGGGAACATCACGATAGAACATACGATGGGTTAGAAGCAATTTATACATACCATTTCTGAAAATTAAAGAGAGGAACTTACAAGTAGGCTGCAAAGAAGGTTGCAAGCACTGCAAATGCTTTAATAGTGAGTATAGAGTCAGGCGGCCATGATGAAGGGACTCTGGACGTGAAGCACGTACAAGAACCAAACCCTTTCAGCGACTTCACCTGGAATAGTTGCTAACCACCAATAAAACTAGAATACAGATTTCAGACCAAATGTGGTCTTAAGAAATAAATTTGTCGCTGTTCATGATCCCTATTCAAATTAAGAGGGCATCTTAGACTAGGACATCTTTTCATCCATAATTGGTTGTTACAATTTACACGTCACTTTGTATGCAACACTTGGCATATATTAGGAAGTACATCTTCAGGTGACACTTGATAGATAGATAGATTACGAGATAGAGAAACAAAGACGTCCCCTGGTCCTATGAAAAAGCAGAGCAGTGGAAATAGCTACGAGGGAAGTCGAGGTCTACGAGAGGAGTCAATATTCTAACTTATTTCAAAAGGATTTCTTGGACAAAAATATATTAAGGAAGATTGTCATATCACAAAAGGTACCAATGGTAAGTAAAGCACCCCATTGACCCCAATTAGGTATGTAATTTCAAAGACAAAGTACAATAAAAACAAACCAATAAGTCCCCATAAGTTAAAGAGTAATCAATATAATGATAATTATAAACGTACATGTACAATTAAAACATAAAAAATGTTAGAAAAATATGACTTATATTAATACAATAAATACATATTTGCAAACGATAAAAGATGTGTTATTGACATGTTAAAATGACAAGTCTACATCAAATGTCAAAACATAAAATGACATGTGTTTACAAAAAATAATGTATGTTAATAATAAAAAGCACTTGCAAATCAATATCAATAGTCAAAATACAATGACACTTATTAGGCTAATAATATAACAAATGTTTATACAAGACATACGTGACTATTAAACATGTGACAAAAAATTTATGTGACATTTGTTAAAACAAGAATAAAACATTTGTTAGCAAATAAAGACACTTGTTAAAATAAAAGGATGGATGGAAAAAAAAGTTTTTGGCTTTAATTGGAGTAAAAACTGAAAACTTGGGATTACAAATTTAATCGCTTGTTCATTATGCATTCATCCAAAAACACTATGAATAGGAGTTGGACGTGAGCTTGGCAACACAAGTTTCATCTTCTAATATCTTGAGAATAGTTGTACCAGTATAGTAGTAATAGTATAAGAAAACAAGGAGATGGAGGATGAAGAAGAAAATGAGAGGTAAATAATTAATAGTTTTGTACAAATATAAAACACATTATTAATTCATAACTATTCACATATTTATCCTAAGTATAAGGTTCTTTTTATTCTAAATATCCAACTCATAATAAAATATTATTCTAATATTTCATGATTTTATTTTATATGCATTATTAAGTTATGAAAAGTCAACACATGGTTGTAATATAAGAAGAATATTTTAACATGAGTTGGATTTCGTAACAAAAGGAATTATATGTTTCGGTTGAGTATGTGAATAGTTATGGATTTAATAACTCTTCTATTTTTATTTATCAGTCTCTTATCTTCTGTTTTTTCTTCTTCTACTACTAGTAGTGCCACGATATTAGATTGGATTTTTTGTCATTATTCTAACATTTAGATCCTATTTATAGTGTGTGTTCACAGACACACGGTAAATAAGTGTCTCGATTTGAAATTTAAAGTTTTAAGTTCTAGCTTTAATCAAAGTTAACATTTTTATCTATTTTTTCACTGGCTCGTTTATTTAACAAGTGCATTATTTCCTAACAAGTGTTTTATTTTTTGTATTAATAAATGTCACTTAAAAATATTTGTCATGTGTATAAAATCACATATGTCTTGTATAAACATTTGTTGTATTATTTACATTCCAGTGTCATCATATATTGATTTTTTATTTGACATATTTTGACAATGATTTTGATTTTACGATTGTCTTTTATCAACAGACATTATTTTTGGTAAAAAAAACACACAAATTTATGAACCTATCACTGTTAAGTCATGCTACAACAGGCAGCTCCTATTTTTGGCGGTTGTCATGAAATGTTGACACTAATTATGAAAACAGTTCTATTTCAAACTTACAGGAAATGTGGTCCTTGCTTTCCTGCTTGCATTTACAGTAACTGTAGAACACACATGGAAAATATGTGATGAAATAAGACTGATGAAGAAATTAGATGGAAGACATCTACCAGGCTGAACAGGGAACTCCTTTAAGCTGCCTTTCAATGTCGTTCAAATACAACCTGAAGAGCATTGAGCTAAGGCCCAAAAAAAGTTAATGCCAGAAAGTCAGCAAAGTGTTGATTGACTGCAAAAAGTGGCATCTCAAGAAGGATTGGACAAATTGATTGCTGACAGAAAATCCTATATTGCATGACTGATCAATAGTAATATTTTTCCCACATATTCTTTTATTTATTCTGACACATCCATAAAATATTGCTACTCATTGTAAAATCTTCCTTACTCCTTCATTCCCATCATGAATTATATACCACGATCAACCTATTAAAACATTGCCAAAGCTTCTTAGAAAATAATCAACTATGACCGTTCTTTCATCTGATTGATATAGCTATGTACTCGGATGGTCGGACCATTACATAGAAAACTCCTACTGCAAGCAATACACAAAAATTGCTGCCACAGATCGCCACATTCATCGATTATCCAAGCACCAATTTTGCCAGGAAGGCAACCATGATTCCTTTGAGATAAAAGCCACGACGGGCAAATCGGTAAAAGGCAACAGTAAGGTATGGGTTATCTCTTCGCCTCCAGAAGGAGAAAACATTACAAAAATGCTAAGGCAAAACGGAGAATAATAACAAAGCCTTTGTGTAATCACATATCAAAGTCACAGAGCTTCATCTCTAAAACCCATGTAGGCAAGAAGATGACCATTAAATGGCTACAACTTGATTTTTATTTATTTTTCAAAAAAGTTGCTAAAACTTTCCTAATTAACAGAAGAAGAAAATTATTTGACCGCACAAAGCTACACAGATTGACATATTGTAGTAATTTCAAAATCCACTAGTAATTACAGCCCATGAACATTATGTAAGCCAACTATATGGGAAGTCTTTTTACTTTCCAAAAAGAAAAACTAAGCAGTTACCCAGTTTGCGTTTCGATACATAAAAGCAAAATACATAGTAAACAAATTACCTTGATGGTACTGCTGCAGCAACAAGAACAGGAGGTAACTTCCACAGCATATGATGTTGAGAACCAAATAGAACCATCAAATAGTCCACAAGATCATTTTCCTATTATTCATTTTATATGTTATCAGTTTTATCACAAATCAACTGATGAACCACTGTAAAAGATTGTTTAGATAAACAGGCACATACTAAAAATGCACAAATCAATATGTATGCCTGCTGTGGTATTGCACTTCCATTGGGAACAAAAGGAAACTTTCCAGGGTTTACCTTAGAACTCATTCTCCCCTCCTTGGGTAGTTGAAAGAAAGACGACTGTATAAAATTGCTCAAGCCATAATATTGCTTGGAAAGAGGAATATATTCATTGGAAAAAGACATTAGATGCTCGAGAAGTGACTTCCATCTGTCTGAAACTAAGGCCATCAGCACAAGCTCCTGTTATGAATAAGACCAACCTGTTAGGTAACTGCATATAAAAATGGGATTCTATCCACCGATCAAAAAAAAACGAAAAAGAAAATGGGATTCTACTTGATAAATGAAGGTGCTTAATTCTTAATAAGTGAATATGTTCAAACATCAAGAAGAACAAGCAAATGAGGAAATCATATGAGTTGCTAGTTTTAGGGTACTACAAAGAAACTCAAAATAATCAAAGTCGTGACGATGAAAATATCAATAGACAATGGATATACAATATCATTTCGAAATGAAGAAGAAAAAATACATAGTAATTGGAATTTTCCTGTTTGGAGAGGTAATGGTTATGTAAGATGTAAGTTGTCAAAGCTTGGGCAGGTTGAAAATACAGAATATAGTGCTCTGTTCTCAGAATGCAAGCCTTTAAGCGTTATAGACTGGAATTTTGAAACGGTGAAAAATAACCTTATGAGAGAGAACGCAAATTATGGTAGAACAAGGTGATGAGTGATTAATTATTTTTTACCTTGATTTCTCAAACCTCAAAAGGTTCCACGGCAACCTCAAAAGTAAACTAGAAAAATACAGAACAAGGAATTGGTATGGACGTTTTAAGGTGCAAGGACATACATGTAACCTATTTAAACCATGCCACTCAAGAATACCTAACTAGTAAGTGCCTCCTTACCATCAGCCAGATGATGAAGGCGATACTTAAATGTGGTTATTGCCAAGGTAACATTTACAGATAGAAACTTAATTTTAGCAACTTTTGCATTAGGAGAAAATGACATTGATAAGACAATCAGACCAGCAAACCTTGAGATTTTCATAGCTTCATGGGTTAATATTGCCATCAGCAAAAGTATCTTTTTGCTTGCTATAGAGAGGAAGTAATTGTGTCATGTCTAAGATCTTTAAATCAGTTTATGTAAGATTGAACAATCTTAATACTTTTAATATTGATTAACTATACGTAGAAGTCATGTATATGTTTTGCTGTACAAGATTAAATAAAGAAAATGGAAATCTTACAATAATCTCAAGCACGTCAGATTGACATTTACTAGAAATTTCCAAGTTCCCAAAAATGTGAGCCCACTGGTCCTTCGGTGTGCTGAAAATCAAGCTAGCACCTGACAGCAACCTCATAGTTCTCTTGTCTAGTAGATATGATAGCCCATTTGATCTCCACTGATTCCAGAGGACCAATCCACTTGAATTTTCTTCACTACAAAAAATAATAGATCGGACTCAGGTAAATTTTAATGCTAAAGAACGTGCCCAAGCAGATAACTCGTTGTTGGGTTCTAGGGAAGGAGACAAAGCCAAGGATCGTGCACCAAAAGTTACATATTGTTAGGGATGCATGTAAACCTAAATTTTTATAGAAGTTCATTAGGACTTGGGAGCATTATGATGACAACATTACACATGATGCAGACTGAGTTTAGATCGTCCATAGAGCGTGGACTAATGCAGGTAAAGAAGGAAGAGTGAATTGAATCCTTTTTTGTTTATCTTGAGCTGAGATGTTATCGAGCTTAGAATAAGATTGACTAAATAAATTTATAGGAAGCTAGCCTCATAGAGCATGGACTGTGTCTGCTGGCTTATACAATTAGTTGGTATTGCAATGCCATCATTTTATATCAAACAATAGGTGTCAAAGATGTTGTTTCTAAAATTTATAGGTGTAAAACAACATTAGTTGGACAACAATACAGATTTCAGAAACGAGATTTTTTATGAAATTTCAAATCCTCACCACGGCAAATCATCATTGCAGTTGGACACTTGGACGTGGTCATTGCCCAAAGAGATGAAAGTATTCCTACTAATAATGCTACGGAGAGCATCCATGCTTGTCTCAGCCGAAGATAAGCATGAAACTGCAGCTCGTCTTATTGACATTTCTTCAATAATACAGCTGGAGTTGTCATTATTCGTGATGATACTCGGATTTATGTTAGAGGTTGATGTAATTGAACTTCTGCAGATTATGCCAACTGGATCTTCACACATATGAGAATCATTTGGCCTATATGATGCAATACAATTATTCATAAAGGTCTTTCTTTCTGCAAACAAATTTAGCGATTTTGTTTGTCGGATCAACTTTTCAGTGTACGAAACAATGGTGGCATCTGAGGACCCAGAAATAGTCTCAAGATCCATGTCAATGCTGGCAGTTAGGAGAGCAACAAGATGTGTTTCTCTCAAATGACATGTTTGAAATAAATGCTTCAGTGCAAGCTTTCTTGCATCAATTAAAGTAGCTGAAGATAAGTACTTGAGACCCTGCTTTTTGTAAAACCAAGAAACTAAAAGAAAATTAGATGGTCCTTTATAAGATTCTTTTCAAGGAAAACACCTTCTAAGTGGCGAAACGATGTATACAGTTCATGTCATTGAAGATGATTAAGTTGTTCAACTGCACACTTTGTGACTTCAAATTAACAGTTAACTCAAACCCCTATAACAGAAGAATAATCAGATGCTAAATTGCAGAGATGAATGACAAAAACATTTTTTATCGATAGTAGACAAAAATTACAACATTTTTCTCCCTTAAACAAAAAATTATTCTTAAAATAAATCGTCATTATCTGAACTCCACTTTCCACAACCACAGTTTGTGAACTAGAGAAGACCACTGATACCAACTACATTGTTTTTCACAACGAAAACATTTAACAAACTTTACCTGACGAAAATGAGAAAAACATGTAGCTGGAACAAGTAAGGACTGCACTAAACCCAACTACATTGTTTTCCGCAACGAAAACAGTTAAGAAACTTCACCTGAGGAAAATGAGGAAGAGTAGTTATCGCGATCAATGCCATGTCAAGCTCTTTCACCAAGGCATCATAATCCTTTGAGACGCGCATTCGCTCAAAAACCTGTAAATAACTAGCACAACATTAGCCCTACTAGCGAAAAAGCAACATCAAGGAAAATGCAATTCCTTCTAAGGAGAGAATTACTAACTCTACACTCAAAACCACATCTTCAACGCCTTTAGTTTTCAAGGAAAATGACACCTCGTATAAAAATACACCAGACCTACCATATCATGTGGATTCACCAAGAACTCACGAATCAACAAAAGGAGAGGAGACAACACTTAAGGGCGCAATTGGTCTGAAGGAAGCCCTAGATTCCTATATGGGTCTTCATATCAGGACAACAATTTCTACTACGACCTAAGATCCACTAGCATGAGAAAAGAATTGCCTAGAGCCACTTCTCAGATGTTCTAATGTCTAATGTGTTAATGTTTGCACTTCAATATTCTAGTAGATCTGTATGCATCAAAGATTGTTGTTGCCTGTTGGTGCTAAATATCGATCAAGTCTTATGGTCCTCAGAGGAGCAAATGGTAAGAAAGAACACTTTTTCAAGGATTTTTATTAAAAAATTCAGACACAAATACAAAAAAAGGTGGTGGTAACTAGTAAGTATAATGACCCTTTTAGGTCCCAGCACTGTCCCCGCAAACGTATAAAGGCCAGTCAACTTCGCATCCACTGTGTTGACACTCCTAACTTGTACAAATCACCAAAATGTACCCTTAACTTCTAAGAATTAAATTTCTCGCTGGAGCATCATTTCTTGCGGAGCAATCACACAAGCCGATGAAATCCTCGAAGTAAGCGGCATGAAATCATAAAAATCTTGCCATGCTAAAGAGCAAAATTTATTGTTGATCAAATAATCTCACGTTGCATAACACAAGTTGTGTAGAACACTATATAATAAAAGTGAACCAACCAAATCTCACATTAACGACCATCCGACCACCAAGCACACGACAACTCTCATCTCGAGTTCCAAACGACACACTACTCGTCACCTACTCGACAACCAGAGCATCCTCAAATCAACCCCTACTCTAGTAACACAGAAGACATATCTTTCAGAAATTTCGGGATGAAAACAGGTTTAGATTGACGTCATTTAAGTAGCGAAACAAGAAAGGAAGACCTTTTCGAAGAAGAGTCCCCATTGGAGGGCCTTGTTGATGTTGTGGGCGTCCCAGGAAGCCTCGGAACCGGAGGAGAGGAATCCGGAGGCCAAGACGAGCATGTCGACGAAACCCTTGACGTGGTCGACCAGATCGTCGACGGAAATGCCGACGTCGGAAGACCAACCCATTCTCGCCCCTCCTCGGCTTTGGTCTTTGGATTTTTATTTTTTTCTTTGGGGATTTTTTCATGCTCTTCCCATTCGATCCTTATAAAAAAATAGTCACGAAAACTATTTAAATCGTTCCAATAATTACAATTTTACATTTTACAATTCATTTAATACTCATTTCGTCTCGTGTCTTAAAATAAGGTTTTTGACTCAATTTTACTCACATTCTCAGTACCAACACCACGAAAATGTCTGACGAAGCACCTAGACCCGGTGAGGTAAGGAAGTCGGAATTTTTTTCGTCTCGGGCGTCTGACTAAGCCGCCTCACCCATAGTGCTAAGACACCCCCACCATAGGGGAGGCGTCTTAGCCATACGTCCTTTTTGTGTTAAATTAATTTTTTTCAGATTCCGTTGCAAGATTTCGGTGGTGATAAAGTAGATTACAGTGAGTTTTTTGATAGTAAACAAATATTTACCACAATCGAGGAAACTTGTAAATTGGTGAAACAAGTTGTCATAGGAGTCGGATGTTTTTTGGTTATATCATCATACAAATCAAAAGCATATAACCGTACGGATTGTTACCTGAGATGTGATCGCATACATGAAATGGATTCTCGTGATACGAGTATTGCACTACGGAAGAACACAAAAAGAAAAGGTTGCGGTTGTCGTTTTTTGGTAAAAGTAGTCGAGCGACGAGATCGTGATGGATGGGTCGTTGTTTCTAATAGCACTTATGGGCAGCACAACCACGCACTTGCAGTTTTTTCAGATGGTCACTGACAGATCAGCGGTCTTAGTTCTGGGGCCAAGCAAATTGTTCGTGATATGACTGAGGCACAAGCAAGACCACGTAACATTTTGTTGGCAGTAAAGGAGAAATTTCCAGAGGATAATCTCAATCAGATGCACATTTATAATTTCAGAGAGTACATGAGGAGAACGAAACCTGAAGACATGAATCCCGCTCAGCAGTTTCTGAGTCAGGCAGTGCAGTATCATTACTTACATTGGATTATGGCAGATGAAGAAACTAATGTCCTCACTCACACATTTTGGGCACATCCGATGTCAGTTCAGTTGTTGCGCGCATACCCTTTCGTAATATGCATAGATTCCACGTATAAGACGAACGTATAAGACAAACCGTCTCAAACAAATGCATATTCCACGTAATATGCATTTGTTTGAGATGGTTGGGGTTATTCCAACAAACATGAATTTCCTCGTCGGCTATGCGATTTTGAAGGATGAGACCGAGTCTAGTTACCGGTGAGTGTTGGAGAGGTTGCGAGATCTATTATTGAATACTGTTAGCCCGACTGCAATAATAACAGACCGGGAGTTGGGTTTGATGCGACCAGTGACAGAGGTTTTTCCTGAGTCTCCTCATTTACTTTGCACCTGACGTATCAACAAAGATGTATACAACTACGCATACAACGTTTTCGGCAAGGACAAAAAGTCTGCAGAAATGTTTAGGCGTGGAAAGTAGAGGAGAGTTATGGTTTCTGATTCACATACGAATTATGATAGAGCAGTCCGTAATCTGAAAGATTCTTTCCAGTCCTGGGCAGTGCTCACGGAGTATGTGGAAGACACGTGGTTGGTGTATTGATTGATCTCGTTTTATATTTCTACCGCAAGTGCACGGCCGCGTTGAAGCGGTGGCAAATATGGGTCGTCCACTGGGAGGTGTGTCGACACTTGGTTTGTTCGAAGGCGAGAGGTAAAAGAAAGAGAGAAAGGATGGTTACACTAAACTACACTAAGATGCAAAAAGGAAATGAAGATAAGCAATAAAACGAAGCCCCAAAGGGGGTAGAGAAATAATGTGAACATAAAGAAGTGTGTGTGTTCATTAAGCTCCTCACAACATGTAGTACATGAAATCATAAAACTACATCCAACTTTGCCTCTACATGAATTAAGATAAGACTACATCATTAAAACATACAAGACAATAATTGGAATGAAGCTACATGAACTCAAGTATAAAGACTATACCCTACTATGCCTCTACATGAATTAAGATTTCACTACATCATTAAAACATACAAGACATTAGCTAAGGTAAAGGCAACAAGAGCACATACACTACAAATTGTGTTTCCAATATTAACTTCATCCATATCCTAACCTTATCATTCCCCATAAAATAGGTCCACTAATCAAAGCATAAGCTAAGCTTCATTCAAGAGCATTAGCATATCAAAGATAAGAGTGAAAACTCATTAGATGGTTATGGAAATCATATAAAGCTCAAGGGATAAAGATAACACACACTTAATACACTACATGATTATATCACATATTTCTCCACCCCCCAAAATGGGGATGGAACTACTCACTACTCATTACACTAACTATATTAGCAAAAGAAAGCATAATACTGAAATGAAAGTTAACTAAGAAGGCAAGAAGCATTAAAGAAACATAAAAGGAAAGGAAAGACTAAACAAACATGCACAAATTAAAAGACAAGATTGAAAGAAACTAGAAGAATTATTTTATTAACAAATGACTCACATTGAAGGTAGCATTCATCTCCACCTTGAGTTTTTGCTTCAAGGCTCACTCCTTAGTAGAGAGAATACCACCAAGCAATGGGTAATTACAATGGAAGGTGAAGAGTTCTATTTATAAGCATGGAAAAAGCTAATCGGGGACAATCCCCCGATGTGAGACTAAACCAATACCAAAAATAGCCTAAACGAACATTAATACAAGTCCAGGAGAAATTTCGACGGATCCTGAGCAATATGGACCGCCAATTGGCGGTCCAAAATTGTCGGATCGTGTTGGAATTTGTTGTGGGCTTTTCTTTCTGGTATTGTTGGTCTTTGATGCGGTTACTTGACTTGTTGGAGCTCCGACCCGACTCGAATTGGTAAAATACTCCCCATGATGGTGTGGAGTATTCTGTTTTGCTCTTAGGTCCTTCGGTCTTACGATCAGGTCCTTCTCCCTTGCATCTTAGTCCCCAGGTCTCACAATTAAGTCATTTCTCCTGCTTTTGGATCCTTTCATGGCTCTTCTCTTCAAACCTCTTTATTCCTGAAAACTAAACATAAAACTCGTCACGTAGCATTGCTTAGGTGTAATATAATGGATATAAGATACAAATATGAGCATGAAATGATGTCAATCATGTATAAAGAAAAGTTTGTGTTAAATTGGACGAATAAAGTCCTTCATTTCGGCAACACTACGACCTGTAGGGTGGAAAGTGCACATTCGGCTCTTAAAGAGTGGATCACTACATCGATTGCAACTTTAGACACTCTTTTCGATCGTGTGAACTCGGTTATTGAAATGCAGCTGACGAATATTCGGAACTTTCTTGAAGGTTCGAGACGTCAAATTTTGACAAACTACATAGGTCATTTGTTTCAGCATATAAATGGTCAAGTTTCGCATCACTGCTTGTCATTATTGACTCAGGAGTTGAAGAGAATGCAGGACTTAAGCAATCAAGTTGAATATCATTTCGGGTGTGCTTTTCTGACATCACGTGAGATTCCTTGTGCCTGTACCATGCACGAGTGTATTGCGTCAAGTGATGGAATTTATTTAGAGCAGATTCATCCATTCTGGAAAACACTTGTCACTGGAGAAGGAGTTCAGATGTCAAAGTTTGTGGATCAGTCAGCATAAGACGTCGAGCATTTTCAGAATCTTGTTGATGAGATTTCGGGGAGCAACCCTGCAGTAATTCGTTGTGCTTCTCGTATTTTATACGCACAGTTACACCCGGATCAGTCGAACTATCAAGAACCCGTAGAAAATACTAAGGTACGAGGTCGACCTAGGAGAAAGTCGACACGTCGGGATCTGAATGCCTTCGAGTATGCTGAGTGAGGTCGTGGTCGGTCTTCCAGTAGTGGGAGCATGGGTCATGGTCGGTCTTCCAATTCGTCTCGATTGTCCATGAACACGGGTACAGGATCTGGTGTGACGATATGTTTGTTGTTATTTCATATATATCACTAATCTAGATATGGTTGAATAGACTATCTCCTAATTTTGTTATTTTAATGAATTGCTATTTCTTTATCTTACAGTGTCCGGACGGACTGATGTGGATAACTTCACATATGTTGATAGACTGTCAGGAATCATTTTACCATTTTCTGGAGATGTGGAATGACGTATGTGCTGATGGCAACTGTGAATTTAGATGTGTTGTCGATGTCTTCCATGGTGGTCAAGACAATTGGTCGTACGTCCGTCGTGTGATTTCTAATGAGATAGGTGCACATCCTATTTATGAGAGTGTTTATTTTGGCAATGTGGTATAGACTCGTCAACGAATTGATTGGGTCGGGGGAGCTTGTAACGATGATCATTATATGGAGGTTTGGGCCGACTTGTTCCCAATTGCTAATTTTTACAAATGTTCGGTCATGTATTTCTCAATGGGAACGAATGGTTCGTTGTTCCCGTGTCTTACTGTGCTACCGTAGGAGAGTCTGTCTGTCATGAGAGTTGGTCATTGCTCATTTAGGGAGTTACAGACATTTTATTCGTTTGGAATTAACTTAGGGATTCTTAATACCTCCCATGGCGACCATGTGATATCAAACGCGAGATGAGAGTGTTGTTGGATGGGAGGATGAGTACGAAAGTAGGATAGCGTCTTGGAACCGGTTACGTAGTACATTTTGATTGTAATTTGTAATGCAATTGTAATGTATGATATATCGTGTATTTGTACTTATATCATGTTGTTCTTTTACCATATTTTAAATTTAATTTAAGTTACTACGATATGCTCGTGAGAAATAAGTATTAAAAATACGATAGCTAAAGAAATAGGTAGAAGATATGTTCGTCATAAATAAATAATAAGAGTACACAGATAAGCAAATACCAATAAATGTAGTAAAAGTTCAACATATAATAAAATAAATAATGTGCAAGCCAACTAGAACTCATCATCCGAATCATGGTCTGAAACGCCCAACTGACTGTTCCACTCATCAGTGAGGCGATCACAATTTGTACATGCAGCTCTCGTCTCCTCGTACGGCATCCGGTCCCTGTGACGCAAGAATGGTTGCGTATACCGTATAGCCTTACTCATCCACTGTATGAAACATAAAAATTAGCGTACATTAACAATAAAAACAAAATATACATTACAATTAAAATTTTAATTAGATAAACTTACCGCATCGCCACATGTCCTATCCAGTGGTCTCTCCGGTCTCGGAATGGTACCGCGCACGATAACTAGATGTGAGTACCTACCAAACCACTGCAAATAATCTGCATCACAAGTGGAGGGGTCGCGACTACGACTAAGGTCGTCCGGGTGAAGTCGTCCTACTCACGGAAACGTCCTCCAAACTGATTCCGCGAACGAAACGTTGTGTCTGACGTCGTACGTCGTTGCAATCGCAGACCGTACTACATGCTCGGGTGTCGGGATGTCAACCGGGATCACCTGAACGTAACCTAACTGACGTAACAAGCGATCAGGTAAATAAGGCTCTGTGATATCCCTATAACGAATAACACCCATAAATGTAGTCATCGGCACCTCTGTTTTAAAAACCGGACCGAACCGGCGGTCGGACCGGGTTGGACCGTGAACCGGTAGCAAACCGGTCGGTTCGGTCAAAAAACCGGATTCTCTCGTAAACCGGAGCGAACCGAAGAAAACCGAAAAAACTGATCGAACCGATCGCTTTTTTCGGTTTGGTCGAACCGAAAAAACCAGTTTTTTTCAATTTAAACAAAATTTGGTTTTTATTGTTTTATTTTTTGTTCAATTTTGATCCAAATTCTAAGAATTTTACTTTTACTACTCCTTCCCCAACCCCTCACCACACCTCCACCCTCGCGATCTCCACCGGTCCACCCCTCATCGCACCGCCACCGCTCGCGATCTCCACCAAGGCTGGCAGACCGGCGGATCTCTAGGACAGTCTACCACCCCTACTGCTTTAGATGTTGAAGTAAATGTTTGTTCATTTGTTAGAAGAAAAACTAATATTACTTAGTTACATGTTTGTTCATTTTTTTACAGGTTTTAATTAAGTTATTTTACAAATGGATACATTTTGTTGAATTGTTCATAGTTTAGGTACTTGGTTATTACTTATTATGTTAAAAAATAATAGGAAAAATTGGTTCAATCGGTCGGACCGTCGGTTGGACCGCCGCTACGGAGTCGGTTCGGTTCAACCCTCAGTTCACAAAATGCTGATGCCATACTGACGTCATCATCGGTTGGACCAGGTTGAACCATCGGTTTGACCACTTAGAACCAAACCGAGCTGTTTTCGGTTCAATCTTCAGTTCGGTTTTTAAAACATTGATCGACACAGTTACAGCCGGCTCAGGAACATACGGCAACCACTTCACCTAAACGTTTATACGTTAATAATAATAAAGTTGAAATTTAAATAAACGTGAATGATATATACATTATATACCTGCGATGCAGTCATCTGATCTAGTCGTCTACGAATAGAAAGAAGTCGACCCTCGCTCTTATCCTCGGTCCGGACAGCCCACATACGCGAACGAGGATGACCACACTCAATAATCTTCCGCTCCCGATGCGGGCGGAAAGCATGAAAATACTCATATATCAAGGTCTGCAGCAATGTAAGACAACCCGTAATCTCAGAACAATCAGCACGACTCGATATACCCAGCTGGCGATACAGATATGTCAACGTCGTTGACCCCCATGAGTACTGACCAATGGTAAATGGCTCACTCGCCACCAATAGGTCGCGTGGTCTTACTCTGCAACCGCTCTTGTCGACAAACAAGACACAGCCTAGCAGTAAGAAGATGTAGGCAGTCATCTGCGTATCCTAGCAGTTGAACTTTCACCCGACCCGCCTTAGACGGGTCGGGTAGCGGTGGGTTCAAAACCCACCCCGATCTGACCCGTTTACAACCCTAGTGGTGGTCCTCGTCTGCAACAGTCGTCCACAACGCCGATGCTAACACCACCGTCACTCCAAAATGAGTTATCACGCCCAAGACTATCTAGGCTGACCCCGAGCAACTCTGATACAAAAAACTTCAACTTAGACGTCGGCGCCTGCGCACTGACCATACGACCATCAACAGGAATGTGCAGAATCAGGAAGATGTCATATAACATGATCGTCATTTCTCTGAATGGCAAGTGGAAAGTGTTGGTGTCAGGCTGCCACCGCTCCACGAAGGCTGAAATCAACGACATGTCAAGGCAGGAGAACATGTTGTATGCAAGTGACCCAATCCTCTATCAGTAATGATCGTTGTCATATCATCAGTCATCACTGAATGCCAAGCCTGCAATGTACTACAAGCTTTGTGTCGATTATGGCACTTCAGAACCAGATGACTATTAATTTAATTTTAAAAATAAATTTTCGTTAATAAATTTACTAAACTAATTATTAACTCAATAATCAATTTATTTAACAATTATCACAAATTATAATCAATTTAAATAATTTTAAAAAAATCAAAAAAATGAGGCGACTCTAACGGACGCCCGCCAGTTGGATCGGGTGTCTCCCGCGAACGCCCGACCCAAATTTGTTTTAAAAAAAAAACTAAACAAGACATTTTACCAGATTCAAGTAATTTGGGGCGTCCGCTGGTTCTTTTCCTGGCCTCCGAGACATCCTTTATGATGAATATGAGAATAATATGAAGATAGTGGTGTTAGGAGAGTGAAATGAAAAGTTATATAAGTAGAAAGGGCAGAATGACAAAATAGTAATTCGTACGGGTGATTTAAGTAGTTTTCCGGCGATGAATAGTAGTTCAGTAAAAAAACTAGACTGTTAAACGTCGCCCGTAAATTACTAAAATCATCTGTGCCAATTATCGATTTGTCATTCTCTCAATTCTACTCATATTTCTCTTCATTTCACTTTTCCACTATCACTCGCTCTTTATATTCCTCTTAATCATCAAAAATAATATCTCGGATGTCAATAAAAGAACCAGTGGACACCCCGGTGCATTCGGATATGTTAAAATTTTCAACTTCTTTTTAGTAAACAACAAAACCTTTAATCTCAAACTAGTCGAGGTAGGCTAGAAAATAAATAAAAAATATAAAAAAATATAAAAAAATTAGGGGGCGTCCACCGGAGCCGCCCCCATGGGGGAGGCGTATGTTGCAGACGCACTGTCTAAAAAAATTAACAAAAAAAATCTAACAATTATACAGTGTGTTATGTCAAATTATTTCAGGTTCCGTTCCAAGATTTTGGTATTAATGAGGTGGATTACAATAAGTTTTTTGTAATCAATAAGTTTTACCAAATACTATCACAACACGTCGATCGTTTCAAATGATATGTAACGTTATCATTTTAGTAATAAAACTTAACCCTAATTATTATCAAAATATCAACTAAAACTTCTTAAATCCTAAATATTATCAAAAAATAACCCCCTATATTTAATGGTCAAAAGATTGACACTTGGGGTACTTGGGCAACTTGGACTTAAGATACATTTGAATTTGTGCAACGACATGTTGGAAATACTTCGTCACTTACAAAAAAAACTCATTGTAATCCAACCCGTTGCCACCGAAATCTTGCAACAGATCCTGAAATAATTTGAGATAAGACACCGTATAAATTTAAGTTTTTTACGGGAGTGTTTTACCCAGACGTCCCGCCTAAAAAATTTCGTCTGATTCAGACGTTTCGCCAAACATTTTTTTGGTGTTGGTGCTGGTAAAGTGAGGAAAACTTAGACAAAAGTCTTAGTTTAAGAGACAAGACAAAATGACTATTAAATAGATTGTAAATTGCAAAATGGTAATTAAAACGGACGATTTAAGTAAAAAATTGACGACGAATAACAATTCCTTAAAACAATTCTGGCATTGAACATTTTACATGCGTTGATTTCTGGAACAATTGTTTACCACAATTTGCAAACAACCTTTTGTCATACCTCCGCATAATTACGGAAAAAAGATAAAAGTGTAAAAATTCATTAAGTACCAAATCAACTTGTAACAAAAAAACAACTAAATGTGAATTATTTTAATTTTTTTAGAGGATTGGTATTACAGCATGTCATTGTAGTGTACTAATAAAAATCTGTCTGGTTTAAGTAAATACATATGGAAAACTTTTTGCGTAACAATAAGGAAACAAAATTTCGAGAACAACAAGGGAGCTATGTATGACACATACAACTTAAACACTCCGCTCAAAGCAAAGCTACAAAAGGTAACGGCATGGAAGTAAATCGATAAGGTGATAAAGTAGAAAGTGGCACTAACACGGGAGGAAGACATGGATGTAGATCAACAAAAAATACGCCCGAACTTGACATACAAATAAGAAATGCCCACCCCATGTCGTCGTACAAATTACAAATTCCCACCAGAAATGGCTGAATGACATGCAAACGTATAGATCTAGGGTCGACAAATGTGGAACTAACCTTCAGTGGTGATTCACGACAACAACGGAAGGCCGGAATCAAGAAGCACAACAACCACCTGAGGTTAGTAGGGGTTAATATCTACGAACAAAGGAATCGGAGAAGAATGATTTCAATAAATCAAGAGAAAAACGATCTTACCTAACCAAACCACGACAACCACATCCACTCACTTCAAATTTTTAGGGAAGCGATTTGTGTTGGGGCTAATATTTGGGGTGAGGGAGAGTTTTGGAGTTCGTTGGTTGGGGAAAGAGGAGACGTAGTGGTAGTTTTGGTGATTATGCGGATGGTGGTGTGGTAAATTTATCAAAAAGGATTGAGATTGTTAGTATGCTAGTAAAAGCTACCGAAAGCGACCCAACATCGGATTTCGTTTCACTGTTCACATAAGAGTGTTGAGAAGCGAATCTAAAGCTCAATAGTGTTATGACGTGGAGCTTCCAAGAGTTTGTTCGGTGTTGTGGGCTTGTAAAATCTAACTTCTTCATCATAAGCTCAGCCCAAAAGCATGTCACGAACGCACCCTTAAGATACATTTGAATTTTTGCAACAACATGTTGGAAATACTTCGTCACTTACAAAAAAACTCATTATAATCCAACATGTTACCACCGAAATCTTGCAACGGACCCTGAAATAATTTATGATAACACACCGTATAAATTTAAGTTTTTTTTACGGGGGCGTTTTACCCAAACATCCTCGCCTAAAAAAAATCGTCTAATTTAGACACTTCGTCAAACATTTTTTTGGTGTTGGTGCTGGTAAAGTGAGGAAAACTTAGATAAAAGTCTTAGTTTAAGAGACAAGACAAAATGAATATTAAATAGATTGTAAATTGCAAAATGGTAATTAAAACGGACGATTTAAGTAAAATATGGACGACGAATAATACCTCTTGCGGTGTGTTTGGATACCTCCGCATAATTCCGGAAAAAAAAGATAAAAGTCTAAAAATTCATTAAGTACCAAATCAACTAAATGTCAATCCTTGTACCTCACGTCATATCCCATTGCGGTGTGTTTGGATCACAACGAAGGAGATAAAAGAGATGGACAGAGGAGAAAAGAAATTTTATTTATTTTCTCTTATTTAGATACAAATAGATTAAGAGAAAAAAAGAAAAGAAGAATGTAACATCATATTACCAAAATACTCATGTTCTTATGACTTTGTTATTTTATTTTAGGACATTTTGAAAAGAACGGATAAAATATAACATTCTTTTCATTTTAGGAGAGAAAGACGAGAGTTCATTTTGTATAGGATGATTTCTCTCAATTTGTTTTCTTCTCTCAATTTATCTGTTATCTAAATAAGAAAATTTTCAATTTATTATTTATTTTCTCTTCGTTTCTCTTCTCAAGTTGTTAACAAAAAAAAAGTAAGTTGAGTATTGATATCTTTATTTGTTGATACATCTACTCGTAAATTGTAATCATACTCCCAATACTTCAGAATACCAAATACAATATGACAACTTCAAACTCGGAAAGCCTTACTATTAGGGTCGTGATACACGGACGCACGCGTCCGTGACGCGCCTTACGTGGACGAGTTTCGATTTGATGAGTCAGCATCCAGTCAATTATTTCTTCTGTGCGGGCTTTATTTTTTTTTTTAAAAAAGACGGCTGGTTGGGTGGGACGGTTCATTTCCCTAAATCACGATTAGACGGTTAGACTTCACGTACACCATTAGGTCTGTAGAGCATTCGAGGTTAGGTTGACAAGCTTGGAAAATTTGATGAAAACTTTTATACAAACAACCAACCAGACCTTCCAAAGGCTAGAGACACAAGTCAGCCAACTAGCACAAATAGTAGGTGAAAGAGAAAAGGGTCGCCTTCCAAGTCAACCTGAGGTGAACCCTAGATCTAATAATTCGTATCAATCCTATCAAGCACCTTTAGGAAATAACAACCCTAGACCGGTTCAAATGGTTAATGAGGAAGGACCGTTCCAACAAATAAATGCAGTAGTATCATTACGGTCCGGAAGACAAGTTGATAACAATGTGGTAAATCCTAGAACGTCTAATCAATCTAGCCATCAAACTGCCACATATGACCTAACCATTGAACCCGACGTCCAATCTGAAACGCCCAACCCACCTACTGAACCTGAACCCATAGCTCAATCTGAACCTGAGCGAGTCTATGTCCCTAAAGCCCCATTTCCCAATAGACTCAAAAAGAACTCAAGTGCACAAATAGAGAAAATCTTGGAAGTATTTAAGCAAGTTAAGGTGAACATTTCACTCTTAGACATGATTCAACAAATACCTGCTTATGCTAAATTCTTAAAAGATTTGTGCACTAAAAAGAGAAAAACAAACGTACCAAAGAAGGCATTCTTAACTGCAAACAAAAGTTCTATTTTGTCCAACACATCTCCTATAAAATATAAGGATCCTGGGTGTCCCACAATTTCATGTTCAATAGGAGATACTTTTATCAACAAAGCCCTTCTAGACCTTGGTGCTAGTGTTAACCTACTCCCATACCCTGTCTATGAGCAAATGAACCTTGGTCCACTAAAACCCTCTAAGACAACCCTTCAATTTGCTGATTGTTCTATTAAGAAACCAAGAGGTATAGTAGAGGATGTTTTGATCAAGGTTGGTGACTTCATTTACCCAGTGGATTTTGTCGTACTAGATACCGCACCTGTTGTAAATCCTAACCGACAAATCCCTGTAATTCTAGGCAGACCCTTTTTGGCCACTTCTGAAGCATTGATAAACTGTCGAAATGGGCTCATGCAATTATCTTTTGGGAACTTAAAAGCTGAATTTAATATCTTTCATATTGATAGTGAGCCAGAAATAATATGTAATCTGAGTGATGTTGTGATGAAATCGCGTATCTATAAGATTTCTGAATCATCACAAAATCAAAAAGGAAGTAAGAAAAAGGGGAGAAATTCATCTACACACCCACCATCACTCGAACAAATAAGAGAACCTACTTATGTGAGGGGTGTGGAACCTGTGACTCAGGACTCTCATTGCAACATGGGGAACAATTCAACTGGATACATGCACCAATATGGTGTCATTCAATCCAATTCTGACTATGGTTGACTTTGAACAAATTTCATCCTTCCACCGCAGTTCACCAAGGTAATAAGTGCATTTGCTTTATATTTGCATACATTGAGGACAATGCATGATTTAGGTGTGGGGGGATGTTTATGTATATATTTATCTATAGATCTGTCTTTTATTTCTAAATAAAAAAAATCAATGTTTCGTGACATAGCTTAAGATTGAACTGTCAAAACCCGTGTACAAATTGCATTGATTTTTTGTTCCTTATTATATAGTTCTGCTTGTAGAAATTATGACATAAATCGAAGTTCCAAAGAAATAACCCATTACCCTTTAAGACATGTATGCACTTAAATTCGATGAATCAAATCTTTGAAGTGGTTGATAAAAAGCAGAGGTTGAGGAAAATATACCGGGAAGTGTGGACTTCTAATAGCAATTAAGCCTTGAGGAAAATAAAATAAAGGAATAAAGTGAGGAAACACATTTCGCAAAATGACTACAAAAGCCCAAGCCTTTGAGTCACTGGTCCGTAGGGGTATCTTGATGTTGGCTTTTTGGCCTTAATCTATGTTTTGATGATTTAATTAACCTAATCTTAATTATGATGATGTAGAGTAGCACACATATTGCATTGCATGTATATTGTATTATGCTAACCTCTACAGGTGATCAAGACTCAAGAAGGATGGAAATCAAGTCAAGATTTGTAATAAAGCTAAATGAAGACTTGTAATCTTAATTTCATTTTGAGTCTTAGGAACATGTGTAAATTGAGCATACAAGAGTTAAAAACATATCACATACACACTAGGTTCCTTAGAGAAGTCACACACAAAATTTCACCTTATTTGGACTTCATTAGATCACCCAAACCTTAGTCGGAAATCACTTATAAACTTAAACCCAGATTTCCTGTGTGCACCGGTCGACCGAACCAGTTCTCAGTTCGACCGGTTTATAACAGACTCTCCACAGTGATTTTACCGAACTCTACCGGTCGACCGGTTCTACCTTTTCGGTCGACCGATCCCGGATTTTAATATGACCGTTTTTCTTGTCGTATTCCTATAACGGTCGTATTCGTATAAAACAAAACTTAACCCCAAAATACATTCGGTAACCGGTCGAACGACGACCTTGATTCGGTCGACCGGTTGAACATATTTTCAGAAACCAAATTCCCTGCTATCGGTCGACACATTTCTCGTTCGACCGATTGACCTTTGTCTCAACCGAATCCCCTTATCGGTCGACCGCCCCGTACTTTGGTTCGACCGATTCACTTAAGTAGAGTTAAGTTCTAGCTCGTTTGTCCGACCGAATATTCTTTTGTTCGACCGTTCTCTTTGAAATCATGTTAACGGTCGACCGGTGTACTAGTTTCGGTCGACCGGTTCTGGACAGATTTGCAGCCCGATTTTCTGCTTTGTGTATCTTGCACAAAACCCAATCAAATCTATCCCCAACGGCTAGAATACCTTAGGAGCTTATAAATAGAGGATCAAGACTTGTTGTTAACACAACTCTCCAACTCCAATTGTCCCAACTCATTAGAGAGAAACCTCAATCCTCAAAGCTCCCAATTCTACACTCTTTAAGCCTAAACTTCACACACTTGATCATATACTCATCCTACTCAAAGTGTGCTCAATTAGAGAGTGAATCCCACTCAGTTACAAGTGTTGTCAAAAGAAGCAAGGACTTCGGTGAAAGCCCGAAGTGTCCCTCTCGGATTGTGAGAGGAAGAATTCAAGCAAGCGAGGGTTGTTCGCGTTGCTTGTGGTGTAAAGGCGTTCTCTCCCGGCCCGGAACGGGGAGTGGTTAGTGAAGACGTAGGCGGAGCTCGCGGAGTCGAGCGGAGCTTACAAGAGAGGACTAGGACCCGGGTGGGGTGCCGAACCTCTATAAAATCGCCGTGTCTTCTTGTGGTTTGCATTATTCCTTCCCTACTTGTATTTGTTTTAAATTCCGCTGCATTTACTCGATTGTTTAAACAAGTAGGTGATTAGCTTAATTAGTGATTAGTGGACACATAACCCACACGATCCTACCTACACTTGAAACCCGGTAACTTGAGTCTACCAGCTCGGGATTATCGACCAAACTCGCTACACGAATGCAAAAAGGGTAAAAGTGTCAAAAAGCAAATGTGTTGAATCACGGAAGAAAAGAAAAGAAAATACTCAATGCCCAAAGCTAAAAGAATGATCCATGCCATGGTTGATCCGAATGATACTTCACCACCAGAGGAGGCGTGCAAAATAATTTAAGTGATATCATGTGTAGAAGGGTTAGTGGTGTGAATGTTGGAGGAACAAAGACCAAGTCATATTTTTAATGAGTTAGATTCATATAATGAGCATACAAGAATTCGAAGTGAGATGTATAAGGTTGAGGTAGGGATATTGAGAGCTATTAATGGAATGTTGAATTAAGACTTTGTGGGTGTGTCAACTGAAAACCCTCACGAGACAAAACTCGTCCTCCTTGGCAACAAGGAGGTTTAAAGGCTTGTTGCACATGCTAAGTGCAACCGTGATTCCTACGAAAATGAGTTAGGATTTCCCTGTTTTTATTTTTCTTATTTTCTGTTTTGCTAGGGACTAGCAAAATCTAGGTGTGGGGGTATTTGATGCATTGCATACATTGCATCATATGTCTTTCATTTAGATTACTTTTACATCAATAAATGCTACTAAGGTATGTGTTTAGTCTTATTTACAGAATACAGGGACCTGAATGCAATTTACCTACATCTCGAGCATAAACGCGTGCAAAAGACTCATTTCTATCATAAAGACCAAGCTCAAGATTATTGGGTTTCAAATGGAAATGTTTCCAAGAATAAAAGCATTCAAGACCTAATTACAAAAAGAACAAGGACTTAAACACAAAAGTAGCCGAGGACTTAATTGCAAAAAGACAAAGACCTAATTGCAAATCACGAGTAGCTTTTATTATCTTGGAGAAAATCTAAAGAAAAATCAATGTGGATCTCCAAATATATGAAAGAATTAATCCAGAGCTCAAAAGAATGGAAAGAATCAATCCAGACGCGCAAAGGAGGATCAAATCATATCATAAACACACAGCAAAAATCCGGATTAAATCAGATGAGATTATGCGGCGAAATCGCCGCATATCACATACATTGTGCGGCGGAAACGCCGCCCCTCAGCGATCTGTGTGCTCCAATTTTGTCCAGTCGTGTCTGGACACGTGTACTCTCCAATTCTATACTTAGGTCTCTTGTAACAACTATAAATAGACCTGAGAACGATGTTAGAAGGGTCCTTAGTCCTTAGTCCTTAGTCTTTGGTTGTAGTTTTTATTCTTAGTCTTAGTTTTGTATTCTTCTTTTCATTAATAAAATTTTGTCTTTTATTTCTTACTTTTAGTTTTCTTTTGTAATGTCTCAATGACCCCTTCTTCCTACCTCCATGAGTTTCTAACTCTTTCCAAAGGGTGGAGGTGACGGATTTAGGGTGAAGAGAAAACGAATAAATGTTATTATTTTAAGTTCGTATTAGTCTATTTTGATTACTTGAGTTTATGTTAAATCATTTATCATGTAATGCTTCATAACTAATATGATTTATTATAAGTTTCTGAATTCTCTAATCTAAACCTTAAATCTAAACCTTAAATCTAAACCTCCACCCGACGGAATTCACTTCTTTGTTCTTGTTTTAATTTTAATTGTTCTTGTTCTTGCTTTAGATAATTAAAACCCAAAAATCTCAAAACCCAATTATTTCTTCTCTCCTTCTTCCCCTTAATCGGAAATCACACTAATAACAGAATTTCTCCCTCCTTGTGTTCAACCCGTATTTGTCACGTCTTCATTGACACCGTGCACTTGCGGTATAAATTTTAATTCTCACCACCTGCGAACTAAAGCGTGGTACACGAGGCACCTGAAGAACCTCAAGCGCCTCAAGAGATATGTGTGGGCAAATGCAGTTCACGCTTGTTTGGTTAGGGGTCTGGAGGAAGCCAAAAGGGACCTGTCGAGGAGGAGATTGACTTGGAACTTCACTCTGAAGCAGGGCTGCGTGTCTGGATGCGTTGCCATATTACAAGTAAGCAACTTATTTGATTGGTGTTGTGTCTGTTCGGAATAAGTGTTGTGTCTGTCCGGGATACGTGTTGTGACTGTCCGGAATAAGTCATGTGTCTGTCCGGAATAAGTGTTGTGTCTGTCCGGGATACGTGTTGTGACTGTCCGGAATAAGTCATGTGTCTGTCCGGAATAAGTGTTATGTCTGTCCGGAATACGTGTTGTGTCTGTCCGGAATAAGTCATGTGTCTGTCCGTAATTTATTATTTATGTCCGGTTTACGTTATGAGGCTGTCCGGAATAACTGTTGTGACTGTCCGGAATAAGTGTTGTGACTGTCCGGAATAAGTGTTGTGTCGGTCCGGGATACGTGTTGTGTCGGTCCGGGATATGTGTTGTGTCTGTCAGGAATACGTGTTGTGTATGTCCGGAATAAGTGTTGTGTCTGTCCGGGATACGTGTTGTGACTGTCCGGAATAAGTCATGTGTCTGTCCGGAATAAGTGTTGTGTCTGTCCGGGATACGTGTTGTGACTGTCCGGAATAAGTCATGTGTCTGTCCGGAATAAGTGTTATGTCTGTCCGGAATACGTGTTGTGTCTGTCCGGAATAAGTTATGTGTATGTCCGTAATTTATTATTTCTGTCCGGTTTACGTTATGAGGCTGTCCGGAAAAAGTTATGTGTCTGTCTCCTCACTCATTCTTATTCTCAGGTGTGGCTTTGCGAGAAAGTTCAAATTGGGGGATCCCAGTCCAGCATTTCCAAGGTTCAAATGTTGGACGGAACTGTTTGGGAGACGTCTAATCCTGAGGAAATGGGAGGAACACGACATCAACTTGCATGAGATTTACTGGGCCAAATTTGAGTTAAAGGACACTCCGACACTCAGTGAAAGGGAGCATGAACTGATGATAGAGGATCAAATTCCTCCTCCAGAAGCAACTCCCGCACAAAAGGTCGTCTCGAAGGATACACCTTCAACATCCACTCTAACAAGGGTACAACTTAGTGAATGCAACATTCCATGTGACCCACTGCTACAAGAGTTGGAACTGAGTAAGGTTAAGACGAATTGGCTGCAAGCCGAAGCATCCCTTAAGCATGCGACCGAAAAAATTAACAGATTGGAGGAAGAACTGAGGATCTCTCAAGAGGAGTGTCGGAGGCTGAGACACGAAATCGGTCTTGAAGGACTCCGTGGGAAGGAGGAAGAGAGGAATAGGAGGGAGGAGGAAGAGAGGAATAGGAGAGAGGAGGAAGAGAGGAAGAAGAGGGAGGAGGAAGAAAGGAATAGGAGGGAGGAGGATGAGGAGGAACGGAAGAGGAAGAGGAAGAGGAAGGAGGAAGAGAGGATGAGGAACGAGGATGAGAGGCTGAGGAAGGAGGAGGAACGAAAGATGGAGGAAGAGGAAGAGGGGATTAAGAAGAAGAGAGAGGAGGAAGAGAGGAAGGAGGAGGAGGAACGGAAGAGGAAGGAGGAAGATGAAAAGAGGATTAACTTGAAGAGGGAGGAGGAAAAGAGGAAGAGGAATGAGGAAGAGAAGACGAGGAAGGAGGAGGAATGACAGAGCAAGGAGGAGGAGGAACGACAGAGGAAGGAGGAAGAGAGGAAGAGCAAGAGGGAAATGCACCCAACAAAATTGCGGACCAAAAGACCACGCTTGCGCACAGAAGATAGAGACGAAGCGTACAAGAAATCTGGCGAAGAGGAGGTAGAGAAGAAGGCCGCAGAAGCCAACAAAGAGATAGAGGAGGCCGAAGAAGCCGCCAAAGATGTTCTGGCCGCCTATGTTTCCTCGACGAGACCTGATCTGGATGCGACCGTTTTGATATCGTTGAAACCTGATGAGGTACAACGTTTATTGAATCTCATGGCTCCCGAACGCGACGCAAAAGAGGTGGTCTGGAGGGGGCAACTCTGCAATATAAGCCGTGAAGATCTCAAGGAAATAATAACGCCAAAATCGGAATTCAGCAACGAAACCATTGACGCCCTAATCGAGGTACTGGTCAGAAGAGGAGGGCCGCAAAAGGTTGTTTGCATATCAACCTTCGAATCGGGAAAGATTGTGGAGGGACAGGGAGGAGATATAATGGAAGACTGTCTACTCCCCAAAATTCTAGGACTAAATGCGGCGGAGACCATCATCGCACAGCCATGCTGGAAGTCTGGCCACTGGACTCTGTTCGTTGCCCACGGACCGAGATCAGAGTTCATTCAGTACAACAATATATCCCGTTCGCTGGGAAAAGGTGAAGATCCTTCCAAGTGTGTCGGAATTCATGAATGCACAGCATTTCAGTTGATGGAATTTTGGCGACGATTGTTGAAGGTCGATTGGCCGCTGATAGTTGAGAGGAAGACTAGCCAACGACAGCTAGCTGTGAGTAACGATTGCGGGACATACGTTTTGTATTGGATCAAGTGTTTGATGGTGAATGCTGATCCGACGAAGCCGAAGCAGACCAAGATTATCCACCGTGTGAGGGGCGAATTGGCTAACTGGTTACTTGAAGACTCTAGGGTGTGCGGTCAACAATAATCGGCCTTTTAATTGTTTTACTTTACACCATTGCTAAATTGTTACATAAACCATTGTTTTACAAAACTTATACTTGTTCAAATTACATAGACTATTTGTTATTTTACATAAACCGGACAGACAGACAACGTAATCCGAACGGACACACTTCATATTCCGAACGGACACACATCATATTCCGAACAGACACACAACTTATTCCGAACAGACACACAACTTATGCCGAACAGACACTCAACGTATTCCGAACAGACACACAACATATTCCGAACGGACACACATCGTATTCCGAACAGACACACAACATAAACCGAACAGACACCCAACATAAACCGAACAGACACACAACTTAAACCGAACGGACACACATCGTATTCCGAACAGACACACAACATATTCCGAACAGACACACAACTTAAACCGAACAGACACACAACTTAAACCGAACGGACACATCGTATTCCGAACAGACACACAACATATTCCGAACAGACACAACTTATTCCGAACAGACACTCAACGTATTCCGAACAGACACACAACATATTCCGAACAGACAGACATCATATTCCGAACGGACACACATCGTATTCCGAACAGACACACAACATAAACCGAACAGACACCCAACATAAACCGAACAAACACACAACATATTCCGAACAGACACATAACTTATTCCGAACAGACACTCAACGTATTCCGAACAGACACAACTTAAACCGAACATACACACATCATATTCCGAACAGACACACAACTTAAATCGAACAGACACACAACTTATTCCGAACTAACCCACAACATATTACGAACAGACAAACAACATATTCCGAACAGACACAACATATTCCGAACAGACACACATCATATTCCGAACAGACCCACAACATATTCCGAACAAGGACACAGTTTTATACGAACTGAACGTGTATAACAACCATTTACAGATCCAAACAGATCAACAATTAGAAGTTTCTTGGTTTTACAAGAACTGAAAATAACAAGAAATATTAAATTAAGGAGGAAGTTCCTCGTAATACAAATTCATGTCCTAATCAGAGAAATCAGGATCCCCGGGTTTTGGTGCGACTTCGTGAAGCGACGATGTAACATTCATCTTGAACTTTCTCTTCTCTTGTTGGGCGTACTTTTTATGGCTTTTTTTAATTATCCTCTCAGCTAAAGACACTCGACGTCTAGTCGGCGGTCTTCCTACACGTCTGACATTATCTGGATTAAGAACCGATGTACCCGCATACTCAGGTTCATCAAGTCGAACCAAGAGCTGGGTAGTGTGCATACGTGCCTTAAGCATTTCAATACACTTCACGACCTCAATATACCTTTCGTGGGAAATGAAGGCTTCCTGTGCGATCCAAACGGCACGACCCATGATGTCGTCGTGACGACGAAGCGCATCCTTCTCCATTACGTCATCGTCTGGGTACATCTTATCTCAATAGCTCCTTCGAATATCCTTCCGCCATCTATTAACAATGTAAGAGTCTGGGAGCAATGCATTAGGATTTAAGCGTCCAAGTACAACAAAAACGTGGCAGCATAGAAGGCCAACGTGCTAAAACATTCTACAATCATATGTGAAGTTCATGGATATGTTTTGTACTAGGAAACATTTCGACAGTAGCTGCTCACCAGCCAAAACACGTTCAGATACCTTGTACTGAAATGTGTCATTCATATTGAACTCCTCCGTTATATCGCAGTATATCATCTTCCCAATTTCTAACTGCACTTTCTTGAGGACCCATACCGTATACAACTCGCTCATCTGTCTCTCGAATGGATAAATTGAAACCAACTGGGGTCTCTTATGAAGACAATCAAAATCTGATTGAGCTTCCTTCTCGTACTTATGGCGGAGCGCAAGTTCGTATTGTTGAACAAACTGCTTAAGGGTGGTCTTCGAAGTAAGATACTTGTCGAAAAAGGCGTTCATACTCTCGCTTCTCTGAGTAGATGTCATTCCCGCAAAAAAACTATCACCAACAAATGCAGGTATCCACGAATCTTGGATTGCATAAATCGATTTGAGCCAGCTATGGTTCTGCAGGTCAAAATCAAGAAGGAAACCCTGCCAATTACGATCAAATTCTGCTGGGGTTTTGGAATCATATACAATCAATTTCAGATCAAATAACATGTGCTTCCGATACTGCATCGGCAACTTCACGGGAGCTTTGTTCATTATGTGCCATATACAGAATCTGTGTCTTGAATATGGGAAGACATTCCTTACAGCAGCTGTAATGGCACCACATTGATCTGTTATTATGGTTGGGGGATATATCTGCATAAGGGGGACAATTTAAAAGGAGTGAGTCATATATTGAAAGGTACAAAATCCTACTTTGAAAACTTTAACAGAACATACCCACAACTTAATCCGAACAAATCGACCACTTAAACCGAACATACCCACAACTTAATCCGAACAGACAGA
This sequence comes from Triglochin maritima, assembly GCA_963682175.1. Taxonomy (NCBI): domain Eukaryota; kingdom Viridiplantae; phylum Streptophyta; class Magnoliopsida; order Alismatales; family Juncaginaceae; genus Triglochin; species Triglochin maritima. The sequence goes on along the minus strand of OY821772.1, from coordinate 60,488,570 downwards.
CAACTTAATCCGAACAGACAGTCAACTTATTCCGAACATACAGACAATTAAATCTGAACAGACAGACAACTTAATCCGAACAGACAGACAACTTATTCCGAACAGACCCACAACTTAAACCAAACACATACACAACTTAAACCGAACAGTCACACCACTTAACCCGAACACATACACAACTTAAACCGAACAGTCACACCACTTAAACAGAACGGATTCACACCTTAAACAGAACAGTCCCACCACTTAAACTGAACAGTTCCACAAAACTTAAACCGAACAATTCCACAAAACTTAAACCAAACAGTCCCACCACTTAAACCGAACATTTCCACCACTTAAACCCAACAGTTCCACCACTTAAACCGAACACATACATAGCTTAAACTGAACAGTCACACCTTACCGTTCATGCACGACAACCATGTTTGGAACAACCATATGTAATTTTCAGTGGTCTCAGAAGACAGCAAAGCGCAACCGAGCAAAACTGACTCGAAATGGTGATTAACTCCTACAAATGGGGCAAAAGGCATGTCGTATTTGTTTGTAATGTAGGTAGTGTCGAAACATATTGCGTCTCCAAAGTATGAATATGCAGCTCTAGAATGACAGTCAGCCCAAAACACGTTCCGTAGTCTTCCTTCGTCATCCATATCCATTACATAGAAAAACATGGAATCAATCTTCTGCATCCTAATGAAATATTTCTGAAGAGATTGTGCATCACCAGGTCCCATCTTTAAATTTCTGACTTCGTTTACAACATTCCTGCACACAGGAACCACTAAGACCAGGCGCGAAATGTTCAACTTCAATTATGTTAGGCAGAAAGAACACAAACCTTAAATCTCTTTCGTTGAAAGTCAATTTGTCACGACCTCCAGCCTCGACCACAACAGATTGCATGGTCTTAGCAGCCGATATCCCAGCACTATCATTGCACGATATGCGTGCTTTGGCGGCCTCAGGGACGGTTCGTTTTTGTCTGAGAAAACGCATTTGTTCCTGTTCAAGCATGACGTGGTTATGTTTAAGATCCACAAAGTTAATGTGGTAACCACGTGCTGGGTTTCCGGAGACCCTTATCCGAGCAGTGCATTGGACTCTACTGGATAACCTAGGCTTCAATTTTCCTTGCCCTTGGTTTCGTGGTGTCGTGCCCTCCTTGGAGCAAGTCAGCGTGACCCGTATAACAACACCACGATCGTAATGAGATTGCATTGTCTTAACACCAAAACCACAAGAATCGGTATAGGCCACGTAAAATGTTTTGGCTTCTTCGAAAGAAGGAAAAAACATATCCTCCTTAGGAACGTTTGCCGTCTGCTCCACTTGGGAAGACACATGAACGATTTCCATTGGAGTACAGAGGAAGGACCACAGAAGAGAAGGGAAGAAAAAGGAAGGAAGACGCATCTTGAGATGAATAACAAGTTTTCTGCTGTGTAGGAGCGCCAAAATGATGAAGAAAGTGAGTGATTTGAGACGCATTAACGATGGATGGAGGGAGGGATAGAGAGATGAAGACATTTGTACGGATAACAAAAGAATTGATGGATAAAATAAAAAAAGAAATTCTTTTCTCTACTGACATGAAAATTATCACATAAGCCGCGTCACTCAAAGAACGTCCTAAAGAGCGATCATCTATCATTTTCCTTACTATTACTACTACCAAGGACTAGAGCTCGTTGTCCATAAATTTTCCAAAAGTATAAAAAAAGGGGTGGATAATACAAGAACACGACTCTCCTGCAGACTGCATACTGCAATTCCACTTCTTCACTCACACCTCGTCGGCGTGAACGTGAAATGACATTATCCATCATCTCCACTTCCTCCATCATCCCAATCAGACGCCGCCACGTCATCACCAGGAGGCCACCGAAGATGTCCCTGTCTGATCCCCTCACCACCCTAACTCGCCTCCTGTGGGGTAAGTCGCTCCCACCCCAACTCCTCGTCTCCACCGTCCGATCAACCTGGACATCCACGTGGCACATCCTGATGTCCCAACTCGCCCCTTCCACCCCATCCGGCTCCTACTCCCGTCCCTCCTCCTCCTTCCCCACCGTCCCTGAGGGCCCCACCACTCCTCCCGACCTCCACCTCTACGTGGGCCGGGCCTGCCCTTGGGCCCATCGGGCCCTCATAACCCGATCCCTCAAATCCCTCGACGATGACGTCACCGTTACGGTTGCCGATCCCGATCCCAACGGACCGTGGGGATTCGGGGACGGGAAGGATCCGGCCACGGGGGCCAGGACGTTGGCGGAGGTGTACCGGATGAGATCCGGTGGGTTCGACGGGAGATCCACCGTCCCGATGCTTTGGGGCAAGAGGAGGAGGGAGGTCCTTTGTAATGACAGTTATGGTATCGTCGAGTTTTTCGATCGGATCGGGTCCGGTCCGGAGTTGGCTCCGGCCGAGTTGAAGGGGAAGATCGAGGTGTGGAATCGGATCGTCTATCCTAATGTCAATAATGGAGTTTACAGGTCTGAGTTTTTTTTGTATTTTCAAAAGGCCGAATTTTTTTTGAAAAACTTAACGGCATCAACATAAATAGTGAAAAAACAATATTGGAAAGTCTAATGGCGTTAACATAAATAGTGAAAAAACGATGGTAGAAAGAGCATTCTGTTGTTTTTGAGTGGCAAGCAAGGAAACAAAACCCAGATAGTACTGAGTTGAAACATGAATAGGTGATGTTAAAAGACATTTGATTTGGCATGCCGAATCCAATGGTCGGATACCGGGCTTTATCATAGGACGAGTGGTGGTTCCTGCGAAACATGAGAGGGCTAGTTGTAAATATTACTGTTAGAAACATAATAACGAGTACTTATTGTGTTTGTATAAGTGACATTGTATGAGTAGTGGAAATGGACTTCCTGGGTTTATTTTTTTGGCAATTTTCTGGATTGGTGGAGATTTAGTAAGTGATAGTGGAGATCTTTTTTGGGCTTTGTCGATCTGTCGAGTTTGTACTTTTGTCCACCTTTAAAGCGTCGCAAACTATTGGTCATGCTCAGAGTGTTATCAAGTTAAGAGACGATCAGGAGTATATTTGTTTTTCCAAATTGTTTGTGATGGGATTTGTTTTAACTTTAAGGAATAGAAAGGGTGGAGAATTGACTTTTGGTTTGGGTGATTACTGATTAGTTTGTAGGAGAACTTAAAATTTCATGCAATTGGAGATTTGGAGTTGAAATTTGAGTTCTATAACTAGTAAATGTGTACTTTATAATGAGTTTTCCTGTTTTTGTGTGAGATTTCATATTCAGAAAGTGTGTATGTACTAAAAAATGCATTGATGATAGTATAAAGTAATAGGAGACCTTTTTTTAATTTGTTTATATTTGTGTTACTTCACTTAGAGAATGTTTTTATTTTGCCTGCATCTCACAATGGTGCTTCCTATGATAGATCGTGTCAGAAACTTTGACATGAGCTATAAATTTATCAAATGCAGGTGTGGTTTCGCACAGAGCCAGGAAGCATATGATGCGGCTGTAAGTGATCTATTTGGAACGCTGGATACGATTGATGCTCATTTGGCTACCTCTCGATACCTATGCGGCAATACATTCACTCTCGCTGATGTTTGTCTCTTCACAACTTTGATTCGCTTTGATCTTGTATATAACATTTTGTTCAAATGCACGAAGAAGAAATTAGTTGAGTATGCTAATCTTCATGCCTACACAAGAGACATTTATCAGGTAATTGGCTCATCCTGAACCTCCTCATTTTGAAAAGTTGTCGAAACAAGGTTCATGTGAACATCATCATTGTGTTAATGCACAACATTGTTTCCTTTTTAGGAACAATTTCAATCCTAATATCAATTGTTTGTTGCAAATTCTAGTTGCACTTCTTCATTTTGATGAACTAATGTCATCTTAGGTTAAGTCCCGTTGTTACACCTGCTGTGAACATTTTCAAAGGTTTATCCCTGAATGTTCAGTTTGTCCTGAAATTGGATTGTTATTTTGTAACCTTTTAAGTTTTGGTATAACAAATAACCATTGGATGTATTATTTGGTTAAAAGATTTACTCAATTCTGAAACTGATGTTTTATCAACTCCTGCATGAATAATGCCGAAATTGATGGCACCTTGCATCATGTTATTTTCACAGAGTCAGCGACTGCTTTGTGTTTCTTTACTTGTGGACTGTGACTTAAGTTTTGAAGAGGTATATTGTGTTCATTTGCAATAACTCATATCTTTTTTTTATTCTTGTTCTAGATCCCAAAGGTTGCAGAAACTTGTGATTTCGAAGCTATTATGGATGGCTACTATCGGATATTATTCCCACTGAACCCTGGTGGCATTCGACCAATCATTCCATCTGATTGTGAGCCTGAATCCCTAAATAAACCGCATGGCAGGGAAGCACTATCTTCACCCTGTGGAAGTGAAGAGTCGGCACAGGTTTCAGCACTGTAATTTCAACCTCAAGGCCCCTCAGATCCATTATTACCATAGAACACATCCAAGCTGCAAATTTTCTGTTTGCTACTTATGATGGTGATGCTTGTTCAAATTATTCAGGTAAAAGTGCCCTTCCTACTTTATTGTGTTACATATTAATTTATGAAAGGGGAAGTATATGAACACCAAATCTAATTACATTCCTCGGCAAGTCAGGATACAAGGCAACGATCTTTAGGGATGAGTTACCAGCATGTTAGTTGTGGAGTTGTTTGCATCTGTGGGGATAACAAACCGACACATTGAACCTAGCTGTGTGCAAGGTTTGATCAAACTGGGCTATTGAACCAATTCATGTAATGTCATATTTCAAGTTTTTACAAGGATTTAGTGCTGCTACTGGCTACAGTGAAGCAACCGACCCACCTTGTATGACATTATATTCCTGTGCATATAGAAAAGTCAAGTACTCCCTAATTTGTTGTTCTTTTACAACATTATCATATTATTCATGACCAGAGATTGGAGAAACAGATTTACAGGTACACAACACATAAGTACTTGACCCGGCAAAATATATAATTGCATGAAATTTTGATTTTGTGATTGGATCACAGTCCGGCTGCATTATTTCGATGTGATCGAATTACATTATTTGGTAACAAGGAGATTTAAACATTATTTTTGTATATAATTTTAAAAAATTAACAATGAATTCATCAGAGTTTCAACAAACTATTACTTGTAACCGAGGTCATGTTCCAACGATTATGCAAACTTCAGTGGCGTCTGTAGAATTAAAAAAAAATCGAATCCTTCGTAGTTAACTTAGATTAAATCCTCCATGAAGTAATGTAGTTAAAACGAAAAAAATATATAAACTGCTCTACTTCCATAATTTAATTACAGAGTGAATACAACTTCCAGTTTTCTTAACTGAATGTACATAAATTAAAATTACATCAATTATAGGAATCCTAATATGTAAGTAAAGGTTGAATTGTGTTAGTAAACATGAATGGTAAAAGATATAATTATTTTTCAATATAAAATTGAAAAAAGTATATTACTTTTGAAGTAATATATACCTAACCATGGAAACATCATATAAGGTTATCACTAACCATGACCTGGACGACTTAATCATCAGTTCTCTCTCTTCAAAATCAATTTTTTTTTCTTTTCCACGTCAGTTTTCTCTTTCTTCAACCCATTTTTCTCTCTTTCCTACACTATTCACCTCTTAACCACAACCCAACACAACCCACAACAACATATCTCTCTCCTCCGCATCATTTTGGGGTCCATTTTGGTAAAAAATCAAAAAATAATCAAAATAATAATAATAATAATAATAATAAAATAATAAAATAATGGACGACCGGGTCGACGACCCGGTCATCCACGACCTGGGCACGACCTTGATTTTAACCCGTTAAGTAAAAGATGCTTTGCACGACCCAGGGTATCTTCAACCGCGACCCAAAAAGAACACCGTTCGTGGTGCTCTAAGAGCATCCGTTACGGTCATTTTTTGAGGTCGTGAACGACCTGACGACCTCACCTTTCCTTTTTTAACCCCGTAAAATCAAGGTCGTGGATGACCGGGTTGTCGACCAGGTCGTCCATTATTTTATTAATTTCTGTTTTTTTTGTTTTGTTTTTGTTTTGATTTTTTGAATTTTTTGTTTGAGTTTTTTTAAAAAAATTTTGTTTGAAAATACGTTTTATAATTGTTTTAATTTTTTAGAATTTTTTTAAATTTTAACCAAGATTGAGTCCGAAATGACGTGGAGGAGAAAAATAGGTTGTTGTGGGTTGTGGTTAAGATGTGAATAGTATAGGAAAGAGAAGAAAGTGCGTTGAGGAATGTGAAAACTGATGTGGAAGAGAGAGTAAGCTGATTTTGAAGAGAGATAGAGAGCTGATGATTATGTCGTCCAGGTCATGGTTAGTGATGACCTAAGTGTCACAAGCATATAAGCAAGCAAAATTGTAACCGTACATACAAGTACAGTAAACCATATATCCCCATGCACTGGACCTGTCGTTCTACATGTAGACGAAGTTCCAAAAAAGCAGACTGAAGTCCCATCCACCGCACAAATAAAGTTAGATCGCGCAAATATCGGCCAACTTGATGAAAACCCTAAACACTATTTTCGTTTGTCTCACTTGTGATATGCACCAAAAAAGTTGAAGAAAAACCCCCAGACGTCAGATGACATCTGTTTCACATTCATATCTGGTTCTTCGATATTTTACTTTACAGTTTGTGTACTAAATCATTTCGATACATGGGTTTGGATAGCAAACCGAAAAAAAAATGACCGTCAATTATACACGAAGTACGAAAACGATACGAACTTAGCAGATATAGATTGAGAATTTGAACACAATTAATAAATGAGTTGAATATGACAATACGATTATTAAATGGGATATGGATTTCTGCTGTAAAAACGATTAACATGATTAAGACACGATAAGTAATCAGATAATTAAGTACACAATTACGAATACTACACGGCTAATACCGACAAGTCTACAAGTAATATATAAGTTATAAATTATAATGAACGGGTGACATGCAATCATGTAATTCGATATTCGTGTAATAAATAGAACTAATTGTGTATGAATTATTATTTAATGGTGTAAACAGTAGTCATGTTAAACGTCTACACGAAGTAATCCGTTTAATAATCGTGTATAAATGGATTGGATATTGCAACTAATTACAAACGTATTGGATACGCAGAAGTCTAGCAACACAATTATTAAATGTGTCGGATACGGCATAGCACACAGAACTTATATATACGACTTGACACGACGTGATTAGCACGCGACACGATTGCCAAAAAGAATTTAATTTCTTCATTTTCTCTCTATTTAATAGAGACAAGTTTCTCTATCTCGTAGAGAGAAAATAAAACATTTTACCATGCTGATTTAACCGAAGCACCGCTCATTTGTATTCAAGTAGTTGTGCCTTTATCAGTTATATGATTCCAGCTAATATTTAACAATCAGGTAACATTTTTTATAAATAATAAATAAATAACATTCTACGATTCTGGTCTAACTAAGACTTAGTTTGGATGGGACGGTGAGACATGAGCTTCTCGTAGGAAGCTAATTTATGAGAATGTTGATCAAGAGCACCTTCTTTTCCAGAAGTTGGGAGTTGTTTGGATGGGAAGAATGTTTTTGGGAGCTCATATGTCTTGACAGTTTTGTTGAAGCAAATCCCCAAAATGCCCCGGACTTTGATTAAATAAAAGCTCATACAAATATATGTTGGAATCAACTGTGTAAAATCGTCACAAAAATCCAACAAGTTGAAGAGTTACTTGAAACTCCTCCCATGAGATTTTTCATCTCAATACACAATATATTTCGATTGTCGTGCTGATAGCCCAACTCCTAGTAATCCATCTCCATATTTGGATGACATCATCCGACCGTAGACGCTCAATGATGAGAGGAGGGTTGGATCCCCTCCCATCCAAACATTGGGTAAAAGTAATAATAGGAGAACATAAATCTAACAAATCGATTGCTCTGGAATCAAGTAAATAAAACATATAAGATGGAATCTCTATGCTTGTACCACAAATACTTCAAGAACGTTTTTTCTTTTGTTTGTGAAAAAAAAACAAATTTAATTTAATAATTATAATTATAAATATAAATATAAAAAAACGAACTTCTTACTTCCTCACTCTCTCTCCATTATTCTCCTGGATCGGAGAGAAAGTTGACGGGCTACTAAGGGCACCCTTAACGGAGGTGCCTCGCCCGAGCGCTTGGGTCGGGCGCACCCCTTTAACGGGGTGGGCGCCCCTCGGGTGCCCGCCCGGAACGCCCACCCAGGCGTTGGTGTTCCGGGCAGACGCCCGGGGCACCCTCGGGTGGGGGGCACGTGTCCCCCCCCCCCCCCCCCCTCGTCGATTATATACATATTTAGTTGAGGTTTTGTTATTAATGGATTGAGTAATTGTTACTAATGTGGGGGTAATAATTTTTGGTGTAATTAATGGAATAAAATTTGAAATATATACATTAAATAAACAAATGTAAATCCATATTTAACATTTAAAATAGAATATATATTAATACGACAATACCATAAGAACAATACATTAATAATACTGAAATACGAACTACAACCAACCACACGAAACAGATGTTAAATGAAATACAAACCATACGAAATACTAACCATACAGACTACAACAACACGAAATACAAACTAAGGGAAATACAAATCATACGAAATACGGAGTACAACAAACTACACGTACTGATTCTCCTCTGCCCAGGCGAGGAGTTTATCGATTACGTTTTGATCCTTCTCCGTCAGGTTGTCCTTCCTCGTCAGAGAGTGAAGCATGTCCAACTTAGTTTTTTTAAATGCCTCTGGAAATTCCTTTCCGCTAACTCCTCCTGCTTGGAGAATTGTGGGAATGGTGAGTTTTGGTCCGGTGGTGGGAATGACGGTGCGTAGTGGGAGAAGTCTGGTTGTTGGAATGGTTGTTGGTAAAATATACGTGATGGTATCCTTGTGGATAGCGTGGACACGGATTTGATTGTGGACGAGGGGGAACGGTTGTAATCTGGAGAAGACATTGCAACGTTTTGTTTTGTGGAAGAGATATGAGATGTAAGTTGTGTTTTGTGTAAGGTATATATAGAGAGAAAAATTAGACATTGTGCAGTCACACAGATTACTTTTCACGCACACGTATACTATACATTGACGCGGACTACTTTTCTTTCACGTGTATACTGTGTAATTACGCGGATTACTTTTCACGTACGCGTATACTGTACATTCACGTGTATAGTATTCACGCGCGTTTCAAATATTCAAATATTCAATTTTTTGTGGTTTAATAGTGAATAATATTATTAATAAATAATTATTATTGTTAATTAATATTAATTATATCGTGAATTAGAATTATAATGTAATTATAATTAGAATTATATAAAATGTAATTTGTTAAATGTTATGTGAGAATTAAAATTGTTTAATTAAGAAATGATGTGGAGAAAAGAGAGTATATGGTGCATGGAGGTAGCCCGAACATGAGTAAGAGTTTTTTGAGTGAGTTGGGTGAACTGACGTGACATAAAGATAGTACAGGACGTACCCCGGGTGCTGTTAATTGTGCTCTAATTTCTCAACCTTCCACTCCATTACATAAAAGTACGAAACCTTTTTTGCATTTGAAAATAGAGAAGACGATGCTGAGTTCAGAAGTGACAGGATTTGAATTTTGATTTTTCATGTGTTTTTTCCTTACTACAGTTCGTCTACATAACATGTTATGACAGAATGAACACCAATCACACCATTAACAAAACAATAACATGATAACTGCCATCAGTTGAAAAGTTCTAGAGTATCAATTGATGATAGATAAATTACAAATGAAGAGCTACTAAACAAGCTGTATACTGTAAACACCTCCCTTCACAAAAGGATAATACGTAATTACATATAAAAGGCTTACAATTACAATGGTAAAAACGACCAACACTATAAATAAATATACATGAAAACAAATGCACTTACACTCCATATAAGCTATTCTTGTTTCCTTATGAGTTGATAAAAAATAATAGTTCCCAAAATCAACAAAGTGTTTGCTGAACTGGAACTTGATTTTAAAAGTCTGGGCAGAGAGATGGTGTCTGTGTGTGAATTTGAGCCAAACCTATTGAGAATGATTGAAGTGCTGAGAGTTTTGGATGGAAATATATTTCATACAAGTCTTGTTGTATGTTCATTATGCTGAAAGATGGCTCCTCTTGTTTTCCACCCTGCAAAACATTTATGGATTTTTTCAAAAAAAACCCATCAAATGCGAAATTGAAATGAAATACACGTTCAAGATTCATCATTGCCTAAAAGAGAACAAAAATGATGTTTAATTTATATTTGACATTCTAGTGACACTGCCTACCCCAACTAGTTTGGGATTAAAAGGCTTTGTTTTTGTTGTTGTCTAGTGAATGCACTACTACTTCCTATTCAGTTGGACGAGATAAAAACTAAGAATGAGCAAGGGAACGTCAGGAAAAGATACTACATTTAATGTTCTTCATTACCCTTAGGAGAAGAACATTATATCGAAATTGAACATTAAGCTCTTACACTTTTCAGAGACAACAGCAAAACAAGTAGTATGATTCTAAAGAACATATTCAGTTATTATTAACATTTTAGATTATTTAAATTCACGAGAGAGAGAGAGAGAGAGAGAGAGAGAGAGAGAGAGAGAGAGAGAAGAAACACACCTCTCTGAATAGGTCAACAATGTTCCAGGTATTGTGCGATAATTCACGCTGAAAATTGTCTTCCGTACCATTTCTGCTTTGAAGTACAGCAAGAGGGCACCCCACGTCCCAACCACCACAATCGCATAGCCCACCAGTCCTCCATCTTTCTACTAGACTAGATGGTCCCACAGCTTCCGTCAAAGGGGTGACATGTAATCCCGCTGGGATTAAAACATTTAAGCTTCTGGTAACTCCATTTTCAACTGCCGCAACTCCCAGATTAACTGATAAATCAGCGGAAGAATGGTCATCAGAGTCCATAATCTTCTCAAGAAATTTGAGGCCCCATCCACCAACTGTCCTTTCCTTTTTGCTATTGTTCCGATGATTTCTCACGACAATCGCAGCAAGTTCAAGACCTGGATGCATATCATTTAGCTCGTTCATTGATGGTGGATGACAAAATTTCTCAAGATCTAAATTGATCTCTGCAGACCTCTCGGTACTTTTTCTAGAATTTGATGATTGTGGCTTGAACATATTCTTTAGGTTGTTCGACAAACCCCTATGTCTCATAGTAGTAGTGATTGTGGTTTTAGTTTTCTTCTGACAATCTTCACTACTACCGAGTAGAACACACTCGGTCTCCACGACTTTGGATCTGTTGTGGCTGAATGATAGACAACTTGACACCTTCATCTTGCCGACAAAACGAGATGCATTGGTGGCATGCTCTCGTTTTTGCCGATTCTTCCCAGCATGAAACATGTACACATAGTCAATGTTATTGTTGTCTGACTTGTTAACCTTCCACGGGCTAGCTATGTAAATAACATCTGTATCCCCAGCCACCAGAAACGCATAGTAAGGAACACCATTCTTCCATATGCGACGCAACAGTCCTTTCGAAAGAGGATAATTCTCATACAATTCTGACCTGTAGGAATAAGTGGATATCCCACTTGTACAGGAAACAGACACGAGATCGGACATGTTTGACCCTGACAGCCATCTCACATGTTGTTGTGCCATTTCTTCTGCCGATTTATTTGGTAAAACATAAACACGGGACGAAGAACTCGGTGAATCCGTGAAACTGGACTCCCTACCATCTTCCGAATTTTCTACTTCTGAGCTTGCAATGCTACCCTGTTCGTCCAAGTAGATAGGAGAAGATTTTTTGTCTTTCCTTGAATAACCCAATGTTACAGTTGGGCCGAAGATAGCCTTCAGAGGTCGTAACGACATCGCAGCGTATCGAGCAAGAAAGTAGCTGGAGACATCTGCACTACTCGTCTTACTACTCTGCAATTTTATGCTTTCTAAAATTCTCATTTTCATGGTTAGATCAAATGGTAAGGTGGCATATACTGTCAGACAACATTCTGGTGCAATATCTACAATACCAAAGCAATTCTTTGCTATATCTCCGTCAATGCCGATAAAATTCTCGAGTGTGAGATTACACCTTGCTTGATTCTGGAACGATGATTTTGGGAGGAATTTTCGAGAAACAACGCATTGTTTGCCATCAGAAGCAGAATTGTAACACTCGGACTCATTAAAGCACATAGGCCCATCACACTTTTCTTCATGTTCTTGTTGCATGTTTGCGATTTTTTCCTCCATTGCCTTCCTATTCAGCAGAAAGCGCATATCAGCACCCAATTTAATTAAACCACTAAACTGCTAGAAGCATGAAAAAACATGAATTCGATACAAGAGCACAAATCAAATCAATTACAAGCATGGCGTTTAGCTTAGGAATTACAAAATATGTGAATATGTTATCAATTGTTTATAATACATAATTACGTGAGAGATCTGAGAAACTGATACGTTTAAACTACGAAATAGTTCTACTAAACAAAGAAAAGAAATACAGAACAAAGCTAGCTCAGAAGAAAATGACGTGGAGAAACAAATAAAATAGTTCAACAGACAGGTTAAGAAAGTGAAGAAACATCTTCAGTTGTAGCATTGTTGTAAAATTGAACAACTGGGTTAGTGACCCTCACAGGTTCAGGTATTGTCGTTCCAAGCAGTAAACGCTAAGAAGAACATACCTTCCGTTACAGGAGAATATCAATATAGGCAACCAAACCAACCAAATCATTAATTAAAAGGACGAAGTGAAGTCCATTCAAATGATCAAATCATTGCTCCATCTGTTTTATTTTGTTTTGGTTTTCATGGTCCTTGTCCTTAAGTAGAGTAGAGATGTACTTTGTATGGGTGCCACCAAACTGGAGGGTGCCAAATTCTTACCTACCACTGCCAGAAACAAAGAAGAAAACCCCTTGAAAAATTGGACCCTGCTGAACCAGGAAATCCATCTACCCTCTACAGCCCATGGATAACCACTGGATTTCCAATTTCCAACTTCGAAGCTATTGATAAAATAAAATGGCGAATTTCAACATTCCCTCACTAGTCACTACCCCGGATGGCAGTAGAGCAGCAAACTCTAGTTTCAACCTATGCAATTGTAACTCAAAAATAGCAGAAAAACCATTTGAATTCAGTTAGTTACATAGTAGAGAGGCTTTCCAAGAAGAGATTGTGAAAATGACACCTTCCACATTTTGAGAGTACCCACAAGACAAAAACAACAAAAATTCCACAGAGTACCCAACATCTAAACCACATGTTCTCCAACCACCACTTTACCAGTCAAATGTGAAAAAAGTCACTTGAATTTCAAGTCTTCTTTTTTTTTGGGTTAAAGTTCTTTTTGCAAAAAAGAGAGTAAAAATGACAGCTTTAAGCATTTTCTCGGTACCCAAAATACAAAAACTAAAGCAGATTAGCGAACTTTAGTTTTAATGGACAACAAGGGAGAAAAATCCTTACGAAAAATCACATATTGCATCAAATCTAGACACAACAAACTCAAAAGCACTAAATCTAAAAGCACAAGCAAAACTGAAAATCAAAACATTAACCCAATGGAAACCAAACATTAACCAAAAGCCAAACAAACAACACAAAACTCCATTTTCAACTGTCAGAAATACAAAAAAAAAATGAAAAATCCACACCACAACATCGAATCAACCCATCACAAACCAAACCAAACCAAACCAAACCAAAGAAAAAAGACCACTTACCCTTGAAAAGAATCCACCAAAGATTCTCGTGATTTGGTTCCAAAAAGGTGCGACCTTTGGCTCTCCCCCTCCTTCCCCTGGTGCCCTCTAACGTGCGCCGAGAGAGCCGTTGCAAGGAAGACAGGAAACACTAACAAATAAAGAGCGGAACTTTGAGAGAATCGCAAACAGAATCAGAAGAAGAAGCGAGTTTTGTCCACCAACTTTTGTTTTGCTTCTCACTAATGTTTTGCTTTTAAACAAACTACTTTGTTTGGTTTTTGGTTTGTAATGGATGTGTTTGTGTGGGTTTTTTTGTTTCTGAGTTGGTGGGACCCGCAATACCAGTTCTTACCACTACTGCTGCAGCCTTCGTGGGAAAGACTAGAGAGAGAGAGATGAGTGAGGTGCGACCGTGCGATGTTTTTGAACTGGAACAAAAGGAAGGTGTGGAGTGTGGTTTTCTTATTTCTTATTTTTTCGTGAAAACATTTTTAGATGTTAGTTTTTTATATAAATGATAAGGTTAATTTTAATTAAGGTGGTTTACGTAATAATCGTATTCTATTTATGGAATTGGTAAGGGAATTTGCGTCTGAACCCCACTTAATTAGTCATTAGACCAATTAGGTTACATGTATTATGTATTTTGGACGTTAGTTAAGGGATTGTCTTTTTGAATAAGTATTCACATGAAGTCATAATGTACACATGATACGTTAAAAGTATTCCTAACTATGGGAGATTCTTCCCACGCATATATAGAAAGTTTAAAGCGTGCTCCAAGAGATCTTTTTTTTGTTTATTTATCTCCTTAAGTTTCAAAAAAAAAATCCTTTTCTTACAATGCTCCAATTTGATATTCATAAGAACTTAAAATTCAAGCTTCCAATAGCAATGGTTTCACAATGTACATTCCTAACACTATCTAAATTATCAAAAAATAAACACCATCTTCTTATGAAATGGTAGAAAATAATTTTTTTTTTTACAAATAAAATTGTAACTCAGCCACCTTACAGAAAAATATTAATGAAATCAGAATCTGCATGGATGCTTATGCAAATAACCCAACTTTGGCCAAGATTATATAAATTTCTACGAGGAAATAAAATATTCTTGTGCGAAATGACAGTGAAAAATGCATATGCACAAACTTTAGCTTTCCACTTTTGATAAATTATGAAAAGCTGAGATGTCACTCACTTGAAAAAAGTGTAAGGGTGGACTTAAAATAAGGAGGTGGAAAGCTAAACACAAAAATTAGGGAACTAGGGGTGCACATGGGTTGGGTTCAACCCGAAACCCAACCCGAACCCGACTGGTCGGGTCGGGTTGGGTTGGGTTGGAGAGGGGTTCGGGTCGGGCCGTGTTGGGAAAATCAAAAACCCAAATTTTCGGGTCGGGTTCGGGTTGAGAGGGTCGGGTTGACCCAACCCAACCCGAACCCGATTTTTTTATTTTTTTTATTTTTTCCCAAATAAACCGGTCGACCGAACATCACTCGGTCGACCGTTTCCAACCCGAAAATTTCGGGTTTTCAAGCCACCGGTCGACCGTTTAAGCACCGGTCGACCGAACCCGACCAAGTTTGGGAGAAAAATTCCAAATTCGGGTTCAACCCGATCCAACCCGACCCAACCCGAAAATTTTGGGTCGGGTTGGGTTGAACCCAAACCGGTTCGGGTTCGGGTTGGGTTGGGTTTTTTCCCAACCCGAAAATTTCGGGTTGGGTCGGGTTGAGACCCAAACCCGACCCATGTGCACCCCTAGGAGCAACTTACGGGAACTTGACTTGTTTGTGTGAACTTCTGCTCCTTAAAAAATGGGAACTACTAAACGTCGCCCCAAAACTACTTAAATCGCCCCTTGAAATTACCAAATTGCCCTTAACAATATATTTAATACTCATATCGTCCCGTGTCTATAAATAAGGCATATGGTCTTGTATATTCATAATTTATCAGTAAAAACACCACGAAAATGTCTGACGAGGGTGATGCATCGGGTGAGGTAAGCCTGGCGCGGGGCAAATTTTGGGCCGAGCGTCTGCATTAGACGCCTCCCCCATGGTGAGGGCGTCTGCGTAGGACGCCCTCCCCATGGACTAGGCGTCTAACGCAGACGCCTCCCCCATGGGATAGGCGTCTTATGTAGACGTCCTCCCCATGGGTAAGGCGTCTGTAGTAGACGCCCTTCCCTTCGGTCAGGCGTCCTACGCAGACGCCTTACCGTTGGGGAAGGCGTTTAACACAGACGCCCCATCCATGGGGCAGGCGCGTAACACAGACGCCTATTTTTTTTTTTTTTTGATTTTGATTTTGTTTTTTTATTTTCGACATTATTTTTGAAATTTTTTAATTTCGAATTTATTTTTTAATTTTTTTTAATTTTGATTTTATTTTTGTAGGTTCCAGATTTCGGTGGTGATGGAGTGGATTACAGTGAGTTATTTCAAACTACACAAATCTTTGCAACAATCGATGAAGCATGTAAATGGGCCAAACAAGTAGCTATCGGAGCTGGGTTTTTTTTGGTCGTGTCATCGTACAAAACAAGATCAGATAGTCGGATGGATTGTTATTTGAGATGCGACCGGCGAAATCAAATGGAGTCTCGGGATATGGATACTGCACTTCGAAGAAACACCAAAAGAAAGGGTTGCGGTTGCCGTTTCTTAATAAAAGTGGTGGAGCGACGAGATCGTGATGGATGGGTTTTGGTTTTTAATAGTGCTCACGGACATCACAACCACAGACTGGCAGTTTATCCAGAGGGTCATCGTCAAATTAGTGGTCTAAGTTCTGGGGCGAAGAAGATTGTTCGTGATATGACAGAGGCGCAAGCAAAACCACGGAACATCTTGAAGGCAGTAAAAGAAAAATTCCCGGAGGACAATCCAAATCAAAGGCATATTTATAATTTCAGAGATTACATGAGGAGGACAAAATCTGAAGATCGGAATCCCGTCCAGCAGTTTCTCTACCAAGCAGTGCAGTGTGAGTACTTACATTGGATTATGGCGGATCCAGAAACTGATGTCGTCACTCACGCTTTTTTGGCACATCCGACGTCAGTCCAGTTGTTGCGGACATATCCTTTCGTTATCTGCATGGATTCGACTTACAAGACGAACAAGTATAAGATGCCTTTGTTCGAAATGATTGGGGTCACACCAGCAAACATGAATTTCCTTATTGGATATGCGATTTTGATGGATGAATCTTACTCCAGTTATTTGTGGGTGATGGAGAAGTTGAGAGATCTGTTATTGGGGACTGTCAGCCCGACTGCAATAATAACAGACCGGGAGTTAGGCCTTATGCGACCAGTGAGAGAGGTTTTTCCAGACTCTGCTCATTTACTCTGCACATGGCACATCAACAAAGACGTATTGAATTACGCGTACCACGTATTCGGCAAGAATAAGGAGATGGCAGAGACTTTGAGGCGTGGAAGATGGAGGAAGATCATGCTTTCTACTTCAGAAGCCGAGTATGATAGAGCTGTGTATGCTCTGAAAGATTTGTATAGATCGTGGCCGGCTATCACGGAGTATCTGGACACCACGTGGTTAGTGCATAAAGAAAAGTTTGTGCTGAATTGGACGAACAAAGTCCTTCATTTTGGGAACACCACGAATTGTAGGGTCGAAAGTGCTCATTCGGCTCTAAAAGAGTGGATTTCTACATCGACTGCAGCTCTGGACACTCTTTTCGAGCGCGTCAACGCGGCTACTGAAATGCAGCTGACGAATATTCGAAACTTTCTTGAAGACTCGAGACGGCGAAATTTGACTAATTTCGGACATTCTCTATATCGTCACATAAATGGTAGAGTTTCGCATCACTGTTTGCAGTTGCTGAGTCAGGAGGTGAAGAGAATGCAACAGTTAGATGATGAAGTTGAATATCGTTGCGAGTGCGCTTTTCTGACTTCTCATGGGATACCTTGCGCATGTACCATCCGTGGATGTCTTGAATCAGAAAACGGAATTTACTTAGAGCAGATTCATTCGTTCTGGAGGACACTTGTCATTGGGGAAGGAGCCGGGAACGCAGAGTTTGTGTCTCAGGCAGCTCAAGACGCCGAACATTTTCGCAGTCTGGTTGATGAGATTGCAGGAAGTGACCCTACCGTAATTCGATCTGCCTCTCGGGTTTTATTCGAGCAGCTACACCCCGAACATTCGAATTTGAAAGAGCCTGCAGTAAAAACAAAGCTACGAGGTCGACCAAGGGGAAAGTCGACACGACGGGACCCTAGTGCGTTTGAGTATGCAGAGCGAGGTAGTGGTCGATCTTCAGGTAGTGGGAGTAGAGGTCGTGGTCGTTCTTCCGGTAGTGGAAGCAAAGGTCGTGGTCGATCTTCTGGTTCTTCGTCAGTGAGAGGAGGATCAGGTATACCATCCTTACATTTATTATTATTATTATTTTGTTATTTATTTCAGTAAATATGTATCTTTTGTTATTATATCTAACTGTATTTTTTGTTCATATTGTAGTGACTGGGCGGGCTGACGTAGACGACTTCCCATATGGAGATAGAATTCCAGGAATCATTATGCCATTCCTACACCAGTGGAATGATGTACGTGCTGATGGAAACTGTGGATTTCGATGTGTCGCCGATGTTTTCCACGGTGGTGAAGACAATTGGCAACTCGCCCGTCGTTCGATTTCAAATGAGATAGCTGCGAACCCATCTTTTTATGAGCACGTATACTACGACGGTGTGGCGGAGGCTCGTCACCGGATTAATTGGGGCGGGGGACCTTGTGGCGAGAATCACTATATGGAGACGTGGACGGACTTGTTTCCCATTGCAAATTTTTACAAGTGTGCAGTTATGTTCTTCTCTCTCGGAAATGATGGTTCGTTGTACCCATGTCTTACAGTTCTACCTTGGGAGAGTCCGCCTACCGTGACGAGACCGTGCAGAGAGTTGATTATTGCTCATTTAGGGAGTTACGCTCATTACATTCGTTTGGAATTGAATGAGGGATTCCCCGTACCTCCTATAGCGACTCTGTGGTATCAAATACGAGATGAGAGTGTTATTGGATGGGAGCTGGAGTACCAACATAGGATAGCATATTGGCAACAATTATGTAATATGTTTTGATATGTTTGTATAATTATGTAATATGTTTTGATATGTTTGTACATTATATAGTGTTGCTTTATTATGTAATATGTTTTTGATATGTTTGCTTTATTTGCATTATATATAATAGTACGAAAGGTTATCAAACACAAATACAAATAATAAGGGTACAACAGATAAGCAAAACACAAATACAAACAATAAGCGTACGACATGTTCGCAAACACAAACACAAATAATAAATAATAAGCGTACAACAGATAAACAAATATAAATGCAAATACTAAGCGTACCACAGATAAGCAAACACAAATACTAAGCGTACAACAGATAAACAAATATAAATACAAATACTAAGAGTACGGTACAACAGATCAGCCTACTCATCATCCGAATCATGGTCGGAGATGCCTAACTGAGTATGCCATGACTGTATGATCTGATCCACATCTCCGCATGCAGCTCTGGCATCGTCTGGCAGCTCATCCCTCATCTGCAAGATTGGGTCTACAGCCCGTATCATCTTACCCATCCACTGCACATAACATTAACATTAGCGTACATTAACAAATTATACGGTACAAATAAATTTAGATAAAATGAAAAAATTACCAGATCGCCACACGTCCTATCTGGTGGTCGATCTGCTCTCCGGGAGGCACCACGGACGATGATAGGATGTGAGTAAGTACCGAACCAATCAAGATAACGTGCATCACACTCGGAGGGGTCGCGACTACGTCTGAAGTCGCCAAGGAACAATCGGCATGATCTCGGAAATGTCCGCCAAGTCGATTCCGCTGTAGAAGCGGGGAACCTGACGTCGTACGTCGCTGCTGTCGCAGACCGCACCGCATGCTCTGGTGTCGGGATGTCAACCGGGATCACCTGAACATATCCTAACTGACGCAAGACCCGATCGGGCATATAAGGCTCTATGATATCCCGATAACGAATAAGACCCATCAATAAAGTCCTCGGGACATCCGTTGCTGGGTCAGGACCATAGGGTAACCACTCCACCTAAAGTTTAACACATTAATAATAATACATCTTAAAATTAAATAAATGGTGTAAAGTTTGATACCTCTGATGCAGTCATCTGATCTAGCCGTGCGCGGATGGAACGCAATCGTCCATCGCTCTTGTCCTCGCTCCGGACAACCCACATACCCGAACGTGGATGACCCTCGTCGATAATCTTCCGCTCACGATGCGGGCGGAATGCAGGAAAGTACTCGTATATCCACGCCTGCAGCAGCGTAAGACAACCTGCAATCCCAGAACAATCCGCACGGCTAGCTATCCCAAGCTGCCGGTACAGGTATGCCAACGTCGCTGACCCCCACGAGTACTCACGAACGGTCTCCGGGTCCCTAGCCTCCAGTAGATCGCGTGGTCTGATCCGACAACCACTCTTGTCGACAAACAAGACGGCTCCGAGCATCAAGAATAGGTACGCCGTCAACTGTGTATCATCGGCCCGCGGAGGTCGTGCCCGTCTGCATAGGTCCTCAAGGGAGTCGATGCCGACACCACCACCACTCCATAAAGCTGTATCTCTCGCCAGACCATCAGGTGTGACACCAAGCAACTCTGCCACATAACACCTCAGCTCAGACGTCGACCCCTGAGCACTAACCAGACGACCATCCACAGGAAGTCGCAGGATCTGGAAAACATCGTGAAGCATGATCGTCATCTCTCCGAAAGGCATGTGGAAAGTGTTGGTGTCAGGCTGCCACCGCTCCACAAACGCCGAAATCAAAGGCATGTCGAGATAAGGGAACATGCTGTACGGTAAGTGCCCCAAATGCGTGGCACTAATCTCCTCTCTGATATCAGCACTCAGTGTAGACCGCCAACCCTGTAGTGCTGTACAGGCTCTGTGCCGATTCTGGCACTTCAGAACCTTCCGATCCTCTCCGTCCCAGATCCGTCTAGCAATGTGACCCCAGAAACTAGGAATGACGCTCCCATCTAAAGGACCACCAGGCGTCATACTGCTCACGATCCAAGAATCGTCCTGGACCCTCTTCTTCTTCTGAGCGCGGGGATCAACAGTGCACGAGCTCGAATCCCCGGCCGTAAACCTCCCACCCCTACCCTTCCGCACCATCCATCCGGCGGAAGTAGAAGTACCCGCTCGACCACGTCCTCCGCTATAATCCCCCTGCCTCTCCACCTCCGGCCGCACATCATACGGGCCATCATCGTCGCTCTCGTCGTCGAAACTATCCACATGCTCATCATCGAAGGAATCATCCTCCTCCTCACGACGACGTAATGCCTCCCTCTCCCTCCTGACCGAAGCAGATATCCCCCGTCTACGTGGATGACGCGGTGCTGAATCATCCTCTAAAGAACGGAAGGCGTGTAATGGTATCGACTTGCCTCTCCCTCCACTGTGACCCGATGACTATTTATTGAAATTTTAAATACAAATTTGTTAAATTTGTTAAACTAAATTATCATATTTATCAAAATTGTTAAACTAAATCAAAATTTGTTAAACTTAATTATCAAAATTGTTAAACTAAATCAAAATTTGTTAAACTAAATTAAAACAATTGTTAAACTAAATCAAAATTTGTTAAAACTAAATATCACAAATGTTAAACTTAAAAAGAATTTGTTAAATTAATTTTTTTGATTTATCACTATTTATTAAAGTAATTATGATATTTATTAATTAAAAAAACAAAAAAGGCGGAGGCGTCTGCGAGAGACGCCTCCCGCAAGGTGGAGGCGTCTGTCGGAGACGCCTCCTCCTACGGGGAGACGTCTGCGGAAGACGTCTCCCCCATCGGGGAGACGTCTTCCGCAGACGTCTCCCGCTTCGGGTCGGCGTCCGAGGGAGACGCCCCCCGCATGGGTCGGGCGTCCTCGGAAGCCGCTCCCCCCATAGGGGGAGCGGCTTCCTCGGACGCCCGCCCCATGCGGGGGGCGTCTCCCTCGGACGCCGACGACTTTTTTTTTTTTTTTTTTTTTTTTAAAAACAAATAAATAACGTAATGTTACCTCATACGGGTACACCGGGGGAACTGCTGGCTGCTTCCCTGGCCTCCGAGACATTCGTAATCTTGTGTAGTAGGTATAGGAAGAGAAAGTTTTGAAAAAAGAGTGAAATTGTGAGATATATAAGCAAAAATAGGAGGAAGGGCAATTTGGTAATTTCAAGGGGCGATTTAAGTAATTTTGGGGCGATGTTTAGCAGTTCAGTAAAAAATCGGCTTAATTTTATACTCAAATTTGCGTCCAGAGTTGGCAATTTAAATTTACCAACGAATGGAGAAAAATTCAGACATCGAGAGTGTTTGCGTTAATGCATATTAGATTTCTCAAAATCACCATTATAAGTTAAGCACATTTTGACTTGAGTGGTGTTGTGAAATTTATAACAATAATTGTCTCACAGTCACAGGAAGGGTTTCAAAATTTACGCCAATTTGTTCAACGACCCCTAAACTTGGGAGATTTTAACAAACATTCTTAAAAAATTACATTTTTTTAATATGTTATAGTCCACACACACGATGTTAATATTGGCAAAGTTAATACTACGAATTTGCAAACTCAATATCTTTGTAAATAGTGATAAAATAAGTATAATGAAACCAGCGAAGCATACTCACTTCTTCTTCTTTTTGAACCTTTTCTTTTAGTAAGTACTTTTTTTTTGTTAAAAGTTGTTGGGATTTAAATTTAAATAGGTCAATGGAATCACTATCCAGACTCCCAAAAGTTGCGTATTATATCTTCGGGAATCAACAATCTCATAAATGTTAGTAAATTTAAGAGTTGGTACCGACGACAATATAGATTCGTATAATCAGGTTTTATCGTTCTTGCAACTAACGAGAGACCCTTCAGATAATAATAAAAACAACAATCGCAGAGCAATAAGTGGAATTAAAAAAATGAGCCAATAATAGCATGTCAGCATAACATTCACAAATCACAAGTTTAAAAAATGTTGGTAAATATATCTACAAAAAAGGGTTTCATGAAACTCTAATTTTCTGTCTTATCATGTCTGTGTATGTGCTTGCATTTGTCGATATGGGTCGGAATCTTCAAGTTTTTTTTTTTTTTTTGAGATAGAATCTTCAAGTTATGTCAAACAACAAGAACAAGAGGTCAAGAGCACCACAAGAAACAAACATTGGTGTTATATTATGGTTTTCATTGACGTTTAGCGGGTAGTGTGTATATATATATGGAACTCATTAATTTTTTGGAAAAAAATTCAAGTTGGACAGATCAGATCTAATCAAGTTGGTGTGGAGAAGATATATGGCTGCTGCAATAGAATCCCGAGGAATATTTTCATTACCATTCTTACCACAAAACTTTTCAAGAAAAACATTCTTCAACTTATTGGTATTGTTTTCGAATCCAATAGTACTTTTACTTGTTTTAGGATTCGATTAATTTGTTGGAAAACCGAAGTGCAGTTGAACTTTTAGAATGAATTTTAAGAGCACAAATAACAGCGTCCGGGCTACCCCCAGGCGTCTTGTACTCTCTCTCTCTGCCACGTCAGCTTCTCTCTCTGCCACGTCAGCTCACCCAACCCACCCAAAAAAAACCCTTACCCATGCCCAGGCTACACCTACCCACCCTACACTCTCTTTCATCTACATCATTTCTTAATTAAACAAATTTAATTCTCACACATCATTTAACAAAATACATTTTATATAAATCTAATTATAATTACATTATAATTCTATTTTAACTCGAAATATTGTTAATAATTACTGGTAAATCACGAAATTATTATTAAATATTACGGAGTCACGTTACATTTAAGACAAACTGAAATAGGAAATATTACACTCAAAGTTAAGAAACAACAGTACATATTACATAAACTAAAATTTCAAATACTACATTACCAACTACGTTAACCGATTTTCAAACCGCTCCTCGTCCGTAGCGTTGCCATATATGCTCAATTAAATCGTCTTTCATATCCAAATGTTGGTTCCTGTCACGCACTCGATCTTGATTGACAAAAAACTCGTGAATATCCGTTATACGATCGGTCGAATACGACGTTTCCTCAGCTGAAGTTCCAGGACGATCTTCCATAAATTCGCGAATATCTCCAAAATTAGCATAGCAGTCGCGTTCGTCCTCCACTATCATGTTATGCATGATGATACAAGTTGTCATTATTTTGAACAGAACGTCCTTGCTCCAAGCAAGAGCCGGGTTTCTGATGATCGCGAACCTCGCTTGAAACACTCCGAAAGCGCGTTCAACATCTTTACGCATTGCCTCCTGCACTTCAGCAAACAATCTGTGCTTCGGGGTGTGAGGGTGAAGGATGGATTGGATGAAGGCCGTCCACTGTGGATAAATATCATCAGTAAGATAGTATCCCATATCATATTGAACAACATTTACCTCATAATTAACAGGTGGTGCTCGGCCTTCTAGTATGTCGTTGAAAACCGGAGATTGTTGCAGGACGTTCAAGTCATTGCATGAACCCGATATTCCGAAGAAGGAGTGTCAGATCCATAAGTCGTACGATGCCACCGCCTCAAGGATCAGAGTTGCTTTCCCAGCACGCCCTTGATGTTGTCCCTTCCAAGCAGCTGGGCAGTTTTTCCACTCCCAGTACATACAATTGATACTCCCCATCATACCTGGAAACCCACGTTGCTCACCAACGTAAAGTAGGCGTGCCAAGTTATTTGCAGTTGGCCGACGTAAATACTCGGGGCCGAAGATGCGAATAACACCTTCACAGAATTTGAGGAGAGCATTTCTGGATGTTGCCGCACTCATTCGTAGGTACTCATCGATCCCATCAGCGACAAAGCCATATGCTAGCATTCGCATTGCTGCCGTACTTTTTTGTAGACCGGAGATGCTCATCCTACCAGTTGCGTCCGGTGTTCGTTGGAAGAAGACATCAGATGCTTCGATGGCATTGTGGATGCGCACGAAGACATGCTTTCTCATCCGAAATCTTGTCCTGAAAAGAGTATCAGAATACACAGGGTTGTCAGAGAAATAATCGTCTATCTGTAACCTAGTTCACGATCTCTATCTGTAACCTAGTTCACAATCTCTATCTGGGTTCGTCGTTCTCCTTCGACGCTGCTTAGGACGTGTAGTCCTTTCGTAAACAACTTGTCCGGCTAATTCAATAGCACGGTCCATTAGATTTAATGTCTCATTCCAGTTATCATCGTCGGATTGACCGGAGTTTAAACTATTATCCGACATTGATGAGAGAAGAAGTTAACAAGTTGAGAAGTTAAGGAAATGTGAGGAATCAGGAGATAGATAGATGTATTTATAGTTGGGAGGGTTTGGATGTATTTGTTGCACTGTTCACGCGTGATTGCACAGTTTACTCTTTGGAAGCGTGATTAAAGTGCACGCGTGATTGAAAACAGTGCACGCGTGATTGAAACAGTGCACCCGTGATTAAATACTGCACCCGTGATTAAACAGTGTATTGGTTCTGGAAATTTCTTAATTTTAATCACTTACAAAAAATTATTACCCCACATTTATAACAAATACCCAATCCATTAATAACAAAACCTAAACTAAATAAATTTAAAAAAAAATAAACCAATCGGAGGGGGACGCGTGTCCCCCTCCCTTGGGCGCCCGGGCGGGGCCCCCCGTTAAGGGTGCCCTAAGACCATCACTAAGGGCACCCTTAACGGGGGTGCCCCGCCTGGGCGACCTAGTCGGGCGCCCATCGGGTGCCCGCCCGGGACGCCCACCCGAGCGCTTGCCCGGGCGTTGGGCGTCCCGGGCAGACGCCCGGGGCGCCCGCGGGTGGGGGACACGTGTCCCCCTCCCATTCATTGTTTTTTTTAATTTTCAATTATTTAGGGGATGTTTTGTTATTAATGGATTGGGTATTTGTTATTAAAATGGGGTAATATTTTTTTACAAGTGATGAAGATTCAAAATTTTCCAAATCAACAATTTTAAGATCCAAAAAATTTCCAGGGGGCGCTGCCCCCTTGCCACCCCCGCCACCTCACCGGCGAGGTGGAATGCCGCTCGCTCACCGGAGAGCGAGACCCCCGAACGAACTGTAGAGGTGGTTTAATAGTAAAAATTAAAAAAAATCAAGTTAAATAGAAAAAAAATTTAATACAACAATACCATAAGAACAATGCATTAATAATACTAAAATACGAATACAACCAACCACATGAAACATATGTTAAAAGGGAAATACAAACCATACAGATTACAACACGAAATACAAAAGGGAAATACAAACCATACGAAATACAGACTACAACAAACTACACGTACTCATTCTCTTCTGCCCAGGCGAGAAGTTTATCGATTATTTTTTGATCATTCTCCGTCGGGTTGTCCTTCCTTATAAGAGAGTGAAGCATGTCCAACTTATTTTTTATTAAATGCCTCTGGAAATTCATTTCCGCTAACTCCTCTTGCTTGAAGAAACCATCTTCTCTGACTTGGGCGGTGTATCGAATCTGTTGTGCAAGTTCTCTAACATCGGTGTCTCTTTCGGGGCGTAATGCACTCTTAGCCTTTTTCTTAGCCTTCTTCACACCTTCTGGGCGTGTAGACGACTCCGACATCAGCTCTTCTGCATCCGAGGGTGATTGCGTCCTGGAGCCATCTGTGCTCTTTCTTTTCCCAAGGTTTCTTGACTGGGGACTATTTTCATCGTGCAACTCCAGGGACTCCCAGTCAACACTCACGGCATTAGCTCCGGATATCACAGACTCCCATTTTGGGTACCTACGCAACATAACCCAAGCATCAAAATAAAGAAATTTAGGCCCATGAGTTCGCTCGTAGATCACGTGCGCTTGTCGGACAACATCGTCGTCATTCTGGC
Organism: Triglochin maritima; assembly: GCA_963682175.1. Lineage (NCBI taxonomy): Eukaryota > Viridiplantae > Streptophyta > Magnoliopsida > Alismatales > Juncaginaceae > Triglochin > Triglochin maritima. The sequence goes on along the minus strand of OY821772.1, from coordinate 60,461,777 downwards.
CGCTCCTTTTCCGTCGGAATGCCTGATCGAAGCACCCGACCCACTTGTTCACAACAGGTACAATTCTCATCCATCGTCCTTTTAAGGACTTTGCATTCCTCTCGGGTAGGCCTGTGCCTTCCACGGAGATGTCGTACACACGTTTCACTCTAGCCCACAATGAAGTAGACTTCTGGTTTGTCCCTGTCACCGCATCGCAACTGATTTCCATATATGCAGAGACAAGTCTCTCGTCCTCAGCTGTGGTCCACAACTTTGGATTGGCTTTGACAGTTTGGACTTGCTTGCGGTGGCGGCGATGTAGAGGTGTGGATGGTGGTGTGGCGGTGTGTCGTGGTGGGGACTCATCGTCGTCGTGACCCACTTCTTTAGTGTCCGCCATACTCTGACTATTTTTTTGAGACATGTGTCGGCCAAACATCTGGAATTGCGATTGATTATGTGGGAATGGTGGTGCATATTGAGAGAATTGTGGGAATTGTGAGTTTTCATCTGGTTGTGCGTAGTGGGAGAATTGTAGGAACACTAGTGCAGAAAAGTCCATATACGTCGGATATACAGGGGTATAGACGTCGGATTTCGACGGTCCAAGTACCCGACGTCTATTTTCCTGTCGTCTATTCCTTATTGTATAGACGTCGGCTATATACGACCGACGTCTATACAGTGTATAAACGTCGGGTATATACGACCGACGTCTATTATATGTTAATTAACAAAAAAATACATTGGAAGGTATATCGGGCATTCTGCACTCACATTAATCAAGCCCAAGCTGCCCAAGTGCCCCAAGTGCCAATCTTTTGACAAATAACCACGAATATCAAGCTCATCATAACCAGGTGCTCCAAGTCGTTCGCGTTCAGCAGTAAAGGAGTGGTGGAGTACATCAACCACACTAACAAAAACAAATTCTCCGATGTGGGACTAAAGTATTACACCCAATAGACGTCGGATATTTATATTGACCGACGTCTATTCATACAGCACGACCTATAGACGTCGGTCATGCTATACATCCGACGTCTATACATTGAAATAACAATAATTAATAAAAAAATACGCCCTATAGACGTCGGCTACCATATACAACCGACGTCTATACATGAGTTAATAGTAAAAAAAAGACGTTGCAACCATTTGAAGCCCAAATTGCTCAAGTGCCCCAAGTGCCAATCTTTTGACCATTAAATATATATATGTATCTCACTTGCATTTTGTAATGTGGTACCAAACTACCATTTAGAAGTAAAGGAGTAGTTGAGTACTTCAACTCCACCAATAAAAAACTTTCTCCAATGTGAGACTAAACATGTCACCATACACACACATGTGTACAACACACATGTGATAGTTATAATGATGTAACTATTATTACACAAAATAATCCCCATAAATTATTACACAAAATAAATCCCAAAAAATTACGTTATTTCTTATACAAAATAAATCCCAAAAAAATGTGTTAATTCTTACACGAAATAAATCCCAAAAAAATGTGTTATTTCTGATACAAAATAATCCACATAAATTCTTATACGAAATAAATCCAAAAAAATAAACAAAAAATATTTTCTTCTTTTAGGAGGTATAGACGTCGGTTATACTAAACAACCGACGTTTATACAAACCTATAGACGTCGGATGTCCAAACATCCGACGTCTATACCAATAGACGTCAGATGTTTTTATATCCGACGTCTATTTGGTGACGTCTATTGAGCATTCTGCACTAGTGGAATGATGAGTTTTGGTCTGGTGGTGGGAATGGTGGTGCGTAGTGGGAGAAGTCTGGTTGTTGGAATGGTTGTTGGTAAAATGGACGTGAGGGGTATCCTTGTGGATAGCGTGGATGCGGATTTGATTGTGGACGAGGGGGATAACGGTTGGAATCCGGAGAAGACATTGCAACGTTGTGTTTTGTGGAAGAGATATGAGATGTAAGTTGAGTTTTGTGTAGGGTATATATAGAGAAAAAATTAGACATTGTGCAGTCACGCGGATTACTTTTCACGCACGCGTATACTGTACATTCACGCGGACTACTTTTCTTTCACGCGTATACTGTGCAATCACGCGAATTACTTTTCATGCACGCGTATACTGTACATTCACGTGTATACTGTGCATTCACGCGCGTTTCAAAATTCAAATATTCAAAATTTTGTGGTTTAATAGTGATTAATATTGTTAATGAATAATTATTATTGTTAATTAATTAATAGTAATAATAATTATATCGTGAATTAGAATTATAATGTAATTAGAATTAGATTTATATAAAATGTAATTTGTTAAATGTTGTGTGAGAATTACATTTGTTTAATTAAGAAATGATGTGGAGGAAAGAGAGTGTAGGGTGAGTGAGGGTAGCCCGGGCATGGGTAAGAGTTTTTTTTGGGTGGGTTGGGTGAGCTGACGTGGCAGAGAGAGAAGCTGACGTGACAGAGAGAGAAGCTGACGTGGCAGAGAGAGTGCAGGGCGCCCGGGGGTAGCCCGGGCGCTGTTATTTGTGCTCTAACCACGACCTGGACGACTCGATCATCAGCTCTCTCTCTCTTCAAAATCAGATTTCTCTCTCTTCCACACCAACTTTCTCTTTCCTCAACCTACATTCTTCTCTTTCTTATACTATTCACCTCTTAACCACAACCCAACACAACCCACAACAACTTACCTCTCTCCTCCACACCATTTCGGGGTCCATCTTGGTAAAAATTTAAAAAAAAAAATTTAAAAATCAAAACAATTAGAAAACTTATTTTCAAAAAAAAATTAAAAAAAACTCAAACAAAAAATTTAAAAAATCAAAACAAAAAACAAAACAAAACAAAAAATCAAAAAATAATAAAATAATGGATGACCGGGTCGACGACCCGATCATCCACGACCGAAGAAAACCCGCGTTAAAAATTTGGTGACCTCTCACGACCCGGTCGTGAGATCGTCAGGTCGTTCTCGACCTTAAAAAGATGTCGTTAAGGGATGCTCTAAGAGATTGCTTTGGAGCAAAATAAAAAACATTTCAAAAATGTGGAGCTGGAATTCTAAGGAGGGTTGTTCTATTATATGAAAATTGGTATACGGAGTAACTATTTTCTTATTTTCAATTTAAAACCAATGGAAGTCAAAGAACTAGAATTTGAACTTCTTAGAATTTCTTGTACTTCATGCAAACTGATCACACCACAATGTGTTTTTTTTATAATAACCTCGATTGTAGTTATTTTTAATTCAAAAATACTAATTAGCAAAATAAGTTAGTCAGTAAATGCGCTGGAGATTTCATAACATGTACAAGAGTACATTTGATTTATTTATTTTTACAGAGATCAGTTTGACAATTTGCAATAAAAAACGTTAGTAGACGGCACGTTGAAAGAGATGATCAAGTATTTTGACATTGTAAGATAGAAAATATATTTCTGATATTTTCAATAGAAGTAGCATAAAAAAATGTTTATCACATTACAAGAGATAAACTTGCAAGCGGTGTGAGCAAAAGGTAATGAAATGACCGTTGAAAACTTGAAATATAGAATAGTTGAAGTAGTGTTTAGTTGTTTACGAGACAAATGGGTCTCTGAAAAACTTTGACTATAAGATTTGTCAGACAGTAGTCAGACTACAACTTTATTGAACTATTAAATTTGTCTTTTTTTAATATGTGTATATTTATAATAACACCAACTACGTGCGATTTTGTTTACTGGTGATCTGTATAATAATCAATCATGATCAGCGTACGACCTGTAACTAATGACTTTCCATGTATGTCTCTTCTATTTAAAAAATGCACCCAACTTTTAGAGGTAAAAAGACGTTTAGAAACCGATATCAGTTGATACAATAAGTTGTTACATTTTTACATGCCAATCCATTTTCGTAGCTAGTGAACTATTTGATCTACTTTTATTATTTCAAAATCAAAAGTTACCCGTGATTTGGTGTAATCTACTTTGGTACCTCTAGACTCACTCTAGTGTTATGGAATTATGCGGCAACGTTTGAAGGATATTTTACGCGGAATGAACACATCCACGACTCAATACATTGATTGTTTTATTTGTATTTACCTTTAAAATAATGCTAATTTGTCACACGTAAGCTCACACATATACATACAAATTACAATTAGAAGGTTGGCAATGATTCCCTTGACATTGTCAACGAAGGTTGTTAGGTGGTGTTTGAACTTTTTCTGCATGAAAAGACTAGTCTAAAGAGTTTGCATATTAATATTAATAGAATACAAGATTGATTTGTTGTCATTATACTCCTCACAGGGAAAGTTAGATCGGATATGATGGTTTTGCTTGCTAGTATGTGTAAGAATTTTCCAAGTTCCAACAAACCTAATGTGTAATGATACACCATATGCATGGTGGGGTCAAAGGTCCAATGGATCAATGTGCACCTTTTGATTTATCGGATGTAATATGGGGCGGATAGATTCATACTCCATTTATCAATTATCATACGACACATATCTTGTGTGTGATGGTTTGTTGTTTCACCAACAAAGAGTAATAAATGAACATATACGAGGTTAGTTTCACCAACAAAGTGTGGTTTGGTAGATTTGAGAGTCTTATTAACTTAAGTGAAACCCAACCCAACCCAACCCAACCCGATCTCTCTCTCTCATTTGGCTCTCCCCAAAACTGTAATCCTAACCATGTGTGACATTTTCGGTTGATATGTCGTTTTCATGTCAAACATGTATACAATCTTATTTAGGTTGATATGTCTACCCCAAAATCCCCAACCCATTACAATATTCCTTAGAAATTCAAACCCAAACCCAACCCATGTATAACTTCCGGTCTTTTACTTCTTTCTTGGTCTTTATAGTTATGTTTCTCCATGAGTCTTCTGTTCCATATCGAATTCGAGGCACATCTTCAACTGTTGAAAGAACCAAAACATCACACCTGGATACGAAACGCCCACCTCCGAATCACACCTTCATCACCAAGAAATAAATACAAACCAACAAACGCGTCTGTTCACTTATGCACAAACGGTCACCAACAACTTATATATAAATCATGTAACTCAGAATCAAAATAATACAACTCTTTTTTTCCGTTCACCTTTGTTTCTCTACATGGTATCAGAGCATTGACCCATACTTTCTCATCACCGGCGATCCTCAGAGTTCTCTGAACTCATTACCGAAAAACCTCAGAAAAAATAACACCAAGAAAATCATCATCTTTGCCTCTCAAGGGGGTTGAAGGTGACCAAAAAACCGACATCCAAACCCGAGGGAAAAATCAGAAATGACGGATCCAGAAGTAAACGCCCCAAGATTGGTATCGCAATTGCTCAATGGACAGAATTATTTGTCATGGGCACGGGCGATTACACTGGCCCTCAGTGGAAAAGGCAAACTCGGACACATCATCGGAACGTCAAGAAAACCCGACAGAGAAAACACCGAAACAAAACAAGAAGAGTGGCAGGCGATGGACCACCTCGTCATGTCATGGGTGATCAACTCCATGCAATCGAAAATCGGTGTCATCTTCCTCTACAAAAACTCAGCAAAAGAACTCTGGGACGCGGTTCAAAACATCTACGGTAAAACCCTCAACTTCGCTCATATATTTAAACTAAAACAAGACATATCGCAGACAAAACAGCAAGGACAAACCATCACGGAGTATCTCGGGACACTCCAGCACGGGTGGGATGAGCTCGCCATCTACGAGCCAGCGACTACTGACCCGAATGTCATACTCGAGCGCAAAGAAAGGGACCACATCTACCAGTTCCTCATTGGACTCAACGACACCTTTGAAGCCATCCGGAGTCAAGTCCTCATGACCCCAGAACTTCCAGATCTCGCGTCCATTATCGCGATGATCCAACAGGAAGAGTCCCGCCAAACCACCACTCAGACTACCGATCAAACATCAGAATCTCATGTGTTTTTCGTCGGAAAACCTCAAACCAGTAAAAACAAAAGGTACGGAAACAAACCACAAGAAACATGCAACAACTGTAAAAAAACCATGACATAATAGGAACTCTTGCTGGTTCCTACACCCGCATCTCCGACCAGCAAGGGAAGGAGGAGGAGATCATCGGAACAGGAAGAAAACCAGTAGTGGACCAACAGGAAATGGAGCGGTGGCTAACCCTAGCACGGAGGGGGAGAAGAGAAAATGGGAAGTCAAAACGGATCCACGAGGTTTTATATCGTCGCGTGAAGAAACGGTCGGATCTGAGTATCTCTGAACCCGACCTGACTCCTATATAGCCAACTCCACTAGATCCGGATCCAGACCCGACCCGATTCCGCTGGATCAACTGCTAGCCCACCTAAGCACCTATTTGCAGAAGAACCCCCAAGGATCAGGTAATTATGCAGGTATAAAGTCTTGGCCCCAAAAAAATTCTGCAAATAAAACAAATAAAACCTTAGAAAACACAAGACATGTGCATAGTACTCAATGGATAATTGACTCGGGTGCTACGGATCACATGACTGGAAACCCTTTCTTACTGCAAAATATCAAAGATAACTTAAATATGCTTAACAAATTCGTAACTGTAGCCAATGATAATCAAGTTGAAATAAAAGGTAAAGGAGAAACTACTATACTAAATGAAATAAACAAGGATGTCTTATATGTACCATCATTTACTTCTAATCTCCTTTCTGCATCAAAGATTACAAAGATCTTAAATTGCAATGTTGTATTCACCCCAAGTGATGTACTCTTCGAGGATCGAACTACAGGGAAGACGATTGGTAAAGGAGTCAACGTCAACGAACTTTATGTTTTAGATACTCAGAATAAAGCTCTTCATACTTCTAGCAAACCTAATCATGACCTCTGGCACAAAAGAATGGGACACCCCTCCCATCGAGTTTTAAAAACTCTATTTCTTTTTATTTCATCTAATTATGCATGTGATGTCTGTCAATTTTCTAAACAAACTAGACTTCATTTTTATAAATCTAAAACTAAATCTAGCTTTCCTTTTGAATTGATTCACTCCGACATCTGGGGTCCCTCTCCGGTTGAATCTTATAACGGTTTTAATTACTTTATTCTATTTATTGACGATTTCTCACGAAACACTTGGATTTATCTGCTTAAAAACAAATCAGATGTTTTAATTTTTTTGTGAATTTGTAACATTTGTTGAAAACATGTATGATTTTAAAATTAAAACTTTAGGATCTGACAACGGGACTGAATACACCAGTCTCAACTTTCAATTTTTTTTGAAAACTCGTGGTATATTACACCAGACTACGTGTCTTCATACTCCCGAACAAAATGGAGTCTCTGGACGGAAAAACCGTCATCTCCTAAACGTAACCAGATCTCTTCTTTTTCAAAATAATATCCCAAAATATTTTTGGTCTGATGCAGTCTTAACTGCTACCTATCTAATAAATCGACTTCCTAGTCCCGTCCTTCAAAATAAACAACCTTTAGAAATACTATTAGGCCGGAAAATTACCTTAGATCATCTTAAAGTTTTTGGATGTGTTTGTTTTGTTCACAGGAAACAAGCAGATAAATTTGATAGCAACTCTGTAAAATGTATTTTTCTTGGTTATTCCTTCAACAAAAAAGGGTACAAATGTTTTGACCCTGAGAACTGTAAAATGTATATCTCGAGAGATGTGTCCTTTAGAGAGAGTGAGCCCTACTTTAAAGAAACCAAAGACACAAGCACAACCGAGTCTCTCCTAGCCACTACATCCGTTCTACCAGAAGTCAACACTACCAACATCCAAACAAGAGAAGAAGGAAGAGAAGAAGAAGAAGAAGAAACTCCACCTACAAACAATCAAGAGATACCTCCGAGAAGAAGATCTACTCGACCAAGTCGCCCACCTACTAGGTTTAACGATTTTATTACCTCTCACGTAACTTACCCTATTGAGGACCATTTGTCTTATAAACAAATACAACCAACCTATAGGATTTACCTAACCAAAATAAACGAAAACCTAGAACCTAAGACCTTTCAAGAAGCTACTCAATGCCCTAAATGGCGAAAAGCTATGAAAGAAGAATTGAATGCCCTAGAAACCAACAAAACTTGGACACTTATCCCTAAACCAAACGGAACCAAACCAGTTGGATGCAAATGAGTTTACAAAAAAAAAATAACAGCAATGGAACTATTGAAAAATATAAGGCCCGTTTTGTAGCCAAATGATATTCTCAAACTTACGACATTGACTACCTAGAAACCTTCGCACCAGTTGCAAAAATAAACATTGTTCGTGTCCTTCTATCCATAGTTGTTAACAAAAATTGGAAACTCTACCAAATGGATGTTAGGAATGCTTTTCTCCAAGGAACGCTTGAAGAAGAAGTATACATGACTCCCCCACCAGGGTACAACACCACTCCAAACCAGGTATGCAAACTCAACAAAGCCATCTATGGTCTGAAACAGTCTCCTCGGGCATGGTATGCTAAACTTAGTCACTTTCTGCTTGCTTATGGTTTTTTAAAATCTTCCGCTGACGCATCAATGTTCAATAGGCATCACAAAAAGGAAATCACCATAGTTTTAGTCTACGTAGATGATATTATCATTACTGGTGATAATGCTAATGAAATTAGTCAGGTTAAGCATCACTTAAAAACAAAATTTGATATAAAAGACCTTGGTTTTTTGAAATATTTCTTAGGAATTGAAATTGCATATTCAAAAAAGGGTGTTCTTATCACAAAGGAAATATGCCCTAGATCCATTGAAAGAAACAGGAAAACTCGGGGCTAAACCTGCTAAAACACCCATTGAAGCAAATCTCAAAAGCGATCCTACTAATGGTGAACTTGTTAAAGATATTCACCAGTTTCAAAGACTTGTAGGAAAACTTATATATCTGACAGTAACTAGACCCGACATCACATTTGTTGTTAGCACAGTAAGTCAGTTTATGCATGCACCCCGAACACCACATTTAGATATCATCGATAGAATTCTAAGATATATAAAACAAACCACAGGACAAGGAATACTAATGAAGAATAAAAATTCTAACAGTATCATTGGTTTTTCCGATGCAGATTGGGCAGGAAGCTATGTTCGGAAGTCCACTACAGGTTTCTGCACATTCGTTGGAGGAAATCTCGTAACTTGGAGAAGTAAGAAACAAAAGGTTGTTGCCCGATCTAGCGCAGAAGTTGAGTACCGCGCCATGGCATCCACAACCAGTGAACTTATATGGCTAAAACATCTTCTTCACGATCTAGGACAAACTCACATCAAACCCATGAACATGTTATGCGACAATAATACTGCTCGATATATAGCATCAAACCCCGTCTTTCACGAAAGAACCAAGCATATTGAAGTTGATTGTCATTTCATCCGAGAAAAAATTCAAGCCGGGGAAATAGAAGTTCCATACATCTCGAGTAAAGAGCAACTGGCACATGTCTTCACCAAAGCTCTAAATCAGAAACAATTCAACTTGATCATAGACAAGCTGGGCACCTACAATCTCTTCTGGGCCCAACTTGAGGGGGAGTGTTGAAAGAACCAAAGCATCACACCTGGATACGAAGTGCCCACCTCCGAATCACACCTTCATCACCAAGAAATAAATACAAACCAACAAACACGTCTGTTCACTTATGCACAAACGGTCACCAACAACTTATATATAAATCATGTAACTCAGAATCAAAATAATACAACTTTCTTTTTTTCCGTTCATCTCTGTTTCTCTACATCAACAATCTCCGCTTGAGCTCGAACACTATTCCACCATAATTTCTACTGACGTCGTCTTAACTCTTAACCATTGATATCCATATCTTCTCCACCTTGAAGCAAATTCCTATTTCGCTCTCATAGGCTAATGGGACTGTAGAAGCTCCTATAACCATGTTGGTTGTGACACTACATTTTCAGAAATTTTTAATTAATTTTTTCTATGAAAATTTATGGGTTAAATATACTATATACAATGAACATGTGGTAAAAAAATTAAATCAAATATATCGTCGTAAATTTTGATCTGAACACTTCGCAATTCAGTAAATTTTAGTCGTTCAAATGTAAACATTTTAGATTAACGACGAAATTAGTTTCGATTAACCTTAAATTTCAACATGTTATAACTTAATAGATATGAATACATTTGATTCAGTTTAATTTTAAAAAATCAACTTTAAAATGTCTTAATTTTAAGTGTCACAACAAAAATGACTATAAAAACTTCTACAACCCGATTTTCCATATACTTATCTGTATTTTAGTAAAGTTGTAAATTAGTTGAAGGCCAAATCTATTTTCATTGCTCATCAGGAATTTCAAAGGTGGAGAAACAGGAGATTCATGTTTTTTGTTCTCAACATTGGAAATTATAGACTGTGGTTTTCACATGTGGGTCGAAGCCCACTCGACCATTGCAATATTGCACGATGTCTACTTAACAAAGTCCTTAATCTGATATTCTAATCGTTCCCTTCATATTTGTGTTGCCTTTTATGATTACAACATCAGTTAGGATTCAATGTAGTTACACCCTAGTTAATTTTCAGATTCCTGTATTTTTTATGTTTATAATTCTCATGTATAGCTTTTCTTGTGTAATGTTTACAAGTTTGGTTTTTTTTTTGTTGAAATATTGGTGCTTTGATTGATCAAAAAGATGTTTGCAAGTTTTGTTGTTGACGAGGTTTCTTTTCGAGTTTAGTGTAAGTTTGTAATTAAATTTAATGTTTGCTAATTATTACTCATATGTTCGTCTAATCTTGTGTTTAATTCGCTTGAGCAGGTACCAGTTGTATTCCATTGCTGTGTTTACTGCTAAACATAGCAAACTTGGTATCAAGTCCAGAAGACAAGTAAGTTTCAAAGATTGGTTCAAATACAGTGACATAACTAAGTCCAAAGATACCTAAGTTTCAAAAAATGGTATCTCATCATATAACGATACAAAATGATATAATCAAGTTGCTAATAAAAGGAGAGCGTCACTAGTATTTCAAAACAGAGATGCCAATAGAGTTGGAATACATTTAAGAGGAAATTAGGTTCTCAACCACGTCTTGAACGAAATGTACAAGTCCTTTACCTGGAGACAATTAAAGAAGCACCTTGGTTAAGATGCAAAGCTTCTTGGTTAACACAAGAAAATTTCGCTGGAAAAAGAACAACATGAACAAAATTATACATTATCACAGTATCAAGAGGATTACTAGATATCAGCACATTATTAGATTCTGTCAAAACTATTGACAAAATTTGAACAACTTTCTCCTTCCCTGCTGAGCATGAAAATATCCTATCATAATATAATCTACCAGCTATTCTTCTGAAACCTAAGTGAATCATAGTCTCTCAATTATTACTTCATAGTTAGCATGCTATTCTTGTGTACCTCAGATTAATCTTACAAATTAGGTACTTCTAAACATGAGTCAAGCAAGACACATAAACTGAAGTTACCTACATGAGCATATCTGCAGAAATTATTAACCATTGGGGAAGATAAACAAAAAAACATGGCTTCCCTGAAAAAGATAAATTGTGCTAGATAGAAATATATAACTAAAATACGACCCTCCTGGTCCGCAAAAGGCTTCTGTTTTAATGGGGGGAAAACCTTTTAACGCTATTTGTTATATAACATATCAAGTACATGAATAACAACAGGGATGTCTATCAAAAAAAAATTATTCTAAAGCATACCTAAAAAGGGTAGTCAAGATCAAAAATCAAGTTTTTTTTATTCCTTATAAGACTAGAAGTTGATCCATGTTGGGATATTAGACTTCACAAACAAACCTGCGAAGTTTCCGAACTACATGGCGTCTTCACTTGCATGCATATAGATACTAAATAATCAGAAAAAATGAAAGAAAAGCAAAGAAGAATACGTTCTTCAGCTAATCCACCTATATATAATATATCCACCTTTTCTTGAATCTGTTTTTCCTCTGATTTTTTCGGTTTTCTTCTACCGACTGAAGTTGTTTTGCTTGGGTTATTAGCTGAGGATTGGCCAGCCTAGAAGGGAAATCTTTTATGGGTTTTTTGCTACGGTATATATCAAAAGGTTCAAACTTGGCTTAATACACATGGCTTCTCAAAAATTATTTTGATACCTATCACTAGGATGTAAATTGTTTTAATGCAGCTCCGTTAACGTGGGACCCACTTCTGTCGGATGCCGTTAACGGATTCCGTTATGATGTCGTTAATAGAATAATTAACAAATGTATTAACCCACTAATTAAGTAATTAAGAAAAAAATATTGTGGTACTCATCCCAACAATTAAAATTGGTATGCTACTCATCCTAAAAATTATAATTGGTATAATACCCATGAATTTTGAAAAAAATGCATTTTGTAATGTGGTAAATCCAACTTGTTACATGTTCCAACAAATAACATGATAAATTTCATTTAACTTTATAATTTGAAAATATTAAATTTATAATTTGAAAAAAATATATTTTGTTAAAAATATGGTAAATCCAACTTGTTACATGTTTCCAACAAATAACATGATAATTTTCATTTAATCTTTATAATTTGAAAATATCCAATTTATAATTTGAAAACATCAAATTATAAAGATTAAACGAAATTTATCATGTTATTTGTTGGAACATGTAACAAGTTAGATTTACCACATTTTTAACAAAATGTATTTTTTCAAAATTCATGGGTATTATACCAATTATAATTTTTGGGATGGGTAGCACAACATTTTTTTAATTACTTAATTAGTAGGTTAATACATTTGTCAATTATTTCATTAACGACGTCGTAAGGGAATTCGTTAACGGCAGCAGACAGAAGTTGGGTCCACGTTAATAGAACTGCATTAAAACAATTTACATTCTATAGATAGGTATCAAAACAATTTTTGAGAAATCATTGGTATTAGGTCAATTTTGAACTTTTTGATATGTACTGCAGCAAAAAACCCAATCTTTTATACATATGAATATGTAACTTTTTAACATTACGAGCTTTAAACGAGCTGACTTAATTATTTAATCGAGTTAAAAATTAAGCTCGTGGCTTAGCTCGTTAAATTTCGAGTCGAGCTCGAGCTGGACTTTTAACATGCCGAATTCAGACGAATCCAGAGCGTGAGTTCAAATCTACACCCTTAATTCTAAAAACATGGAGTCGGAATCTTACATGGGAAGTTGGCAACAATACAAGGTTTTAAAACCGATTATGCGATCCTGTGCAGCTGGACCGTCAGGATCGCATAATCGATTGTGTGGTCGCATAAGCGGCCGCACACTTGTAATTTTTTGTTTTTTTAATTAATATTATTCAAAAATAGTAAAAATTCAGGAAAAATCATAAAATTCAGTAAAAATAAAAACAAAGTGTACCATAAAAACCTAGTTGGTTTGACTTCGACAAAACAATCAGTTCATCAGCGTCATTGCCTCACTGGAAATCTCGTTTACCCATCAAACTACTAGGTTTATTTTCATTAATTAACCATAGGTATTACAACTACAAATACCATAAAGTGATAAAACAACTACAGAATAAAACTTAGATATCATCTAATATTAATAGTCCACATTTCTAATCTACAACGGATATGTTTGGTCATGAACCCACTGAGGAATGTCTTCCTCTACGTCGTCTGAGTCATATGAGTCGTTGGGGTCATCACGATAAGTCCCTTCTTCCTCGGTTACCTCATTGTCTGTACCAACAAATTGCTCGTCTATGTCTTGTTGTGGCACTGCTGATGAAGTTGATGCTTCATGGTGATGACTGAAGTTGAAATCTTCCTCCACAGCAGTTTGTAATATCCTGGAGGTTGAAGCTGCAGCACAACATGGTCGTCCTCGTGATGGACCAAAGGTAGCCTCCTCAACATCCGCCAAAGTCAGATCATCTCCTGCAAAGAACTGACTCCTTTGTTTCCACCAACCACGAATGATCTTCCATCAAGTCATAATCTATGCTAATAGGATCGTAGAAACCTGGTTTTTCCCTCCTTTCTATGAATCGTTGCCTCAACCTCTGATTGTAGTTCACGTACACCATGTCATTCAACTTCTGCGGCAGTAACTGATTCCTTCTTTTTGTGTGTATTTGCTCAAACACACTCCAGTTTCTCTCACATCCGGATGTTGTACAAGTGAGTCCCAAAATTTTAAGTGCCAACTCCTTCAAAGATCGATTCCCGTTACTAACCTCACTTCCATAATCAGACCACCAATCAGTTGGGATATTCGTGTTTCTTTGTCTCCTAACAATTTCTCGACCGAACAATCCTTCGCCATTCTTGTAACGATCAAGTTGCCTTGTTATGTGGTTTGAACGGGACCTTCATTTCTTTCCACGACGTTGGTCGGACGTCCACGACAAATGGTGGTGCAATGGTCCATTGGTCCATATTTCGATCGATTTCTCTGCCTGTTTCGAGGTTGAGGAACGAGACGTTGAACGGAAGTTGAGCTACCGTCACCACGTCCTCGACCGTAACCGGAACCAGACTTGTATCCGACCCCAAACCCCTCTACATCATCTAAGTCTATGTAGTCATCTAAAATTGCTTTCCTATTCTGATATGCGACGCATAAGTCACACCAGGTTTGGTGCGACTATGCGGGGGTCGCATATGCGACCCCGGGCCATTCTTCGCATTGTGCGACCGCATAATCGCTTGTGGTCGCACATTAAAACACTGGAACAATATACACATGACTACTCAAATAATCAAACATAAATATCTTACAAAATGTAATTTCTAGAATTATTAGAAAATCCTAAAGACCATTAATCATCAATCTGGAATACAATCAACATTTTTGACTTCTTCAAAATTAATATATCATTCCAAGTACCAAGTGAATAACGGAAGATACCATTTTTCTGGTTGACAAAAAACACATATTCTCTTGCCAACATTTTTAATAATTCCCAAAATTGGAATGCTTCCACAACTGAAGTTGCACATATGTCCATCTCGGAAATCTTATTCAGATGTGACTTACACCTAGCAACCAATATTGAACCACTAACAATATACGATACCATCCACAACATTAGACATCGGCTAACACATGTTGGTGGCTCTAATGACACCATTTATTTGGTAAACTTTCAAAATTATTCTGATTAACCGATGAGTCTTTCTAAAATATGAACATGAATCAATATATGTTGGAAAGTCTAATTAACTACACAAGTACAATCAATTTACGTGTTTTATTGAGTATTTTTAATTGATTTAAATATTTCTGCCATACTTCTACTTGAATAGTTCAAAATACTTAACCTTCTATTTACCGATACGTATAAATTTGATTTCACAGACATTCCAAGGTTTATTTAATTTTACAAGACTATTTTTCTAAAGGAAAATGTTTATTGACCGTTCTCCAGGACACGCTCCGAGGACGCTGCTTAGTTGGACAATTCCAGCTCAGCAAAAGTTTAGTTTTTTTTAAACAGAGGGGATAGCCGCATTTAATGCATCTCAAATCAGACCTGCTCTTTTTGACGTTCCATCTTCCCGTAGTCCTTACTCCTATGAACATGCACGGAATGACGACCTTCATCTTCTTTCTTTCTTTTTCGTTCATTTCTCTTTATTTTGAGAGTAATTTTCACTCAAATGGAAATTGTAAAGATGTCTACCCGGACATAAATGTCGTTAAACGTTCCTAAGGAGAAGATGATTTTCCCCTCTTTCGAAGAAGCAAGAGCCTTTTACAACGACTATGCTGATGTTTGTGGTTTTGGGGTTAAACTACGACATACTCATTACGACGGTGGTGTTGTTACCCAGACTACGCTTACTTGTTCCAAGGATGGCAATGCACCAACAGACCAAGGTCAAGGCATAATAAAGCCACGTTTATCGAGTGGAGTTCAGTGCACGGCTCGCATCAGAGTTTCTGGAAACCCAGCAAGGGGTTATCATATTAACTTTGTCGATCTCAATCATAACCATGAAATGCTTCAGGAATACCAAATCGTTTTCTAAGATAGAAACAATTTGTACCTGAGGCCGCCATAACACGAATAGCGTGCAATGATGCTTCTGGCATCTATGCTGCTAAGACTACGCAATCGTTTGTTGTCGAGACTGGGGGATGACAAACTTACGTTTAACGATAGAGACCTAAGGTTTGTGTTTTTTGGACATTATTGTGTTTCAAGAAATCTACGGCCTTAATATTTTTTCTGTGCGCATGAATGTTATAACTGCAGTAAGGAATTTGAAAATGGGATCTGGCGATGCACAAGCTCTTCAGAACTATTTCATTAAGATGCAGAAGATTGATGCAATGTTTTTCTATGTCATGGATATGGATGACGAAGGAAGACTAAGGAACGTTTTCTGTGCCGACTGCCGTTCCAGAGCTGTGTATTCATACTTCAGGGATGCTATATGTTTCGACACTACGTACCTCACAAACAAATACGACATGCCATTTGCACCATTTGTGGGAGTTAATCACCATTTCGAGTCTGTGTTGTTTGGTTGCGCTTTGCTGTCTTCTGAGACCACTGAAAACTACATATGGCTATTTCAGATGCGGCTTTTGTGTATGAGCGGTACGTTTGAAAAGTTCGTACTCGTATTGATGGTATAGGGGCTTGTTCTTTTTACCTTAGGATTTGTCATTTTTAAGTCATGTTTCGTACTTTTTGAGTTATTGTTATCCCTTTTTAAGTTATTCCTTTTTAAGTCGCGCATCATCCTTTTTAAGTTATGTTTGTTCATTTTTAAGTTTTGTTGGTTTCTTTTTAAGTAATGTTAATTCCTCTTTAAGTTGTTGTTTTTTTCCTTTTTTAAGTTTTATTTCATACTTTTTAAGTTATGATTGTTCCTTTTTTAGTACTTTCCCTATTTTTTAAGTTTCTATTTTTCCTTTTTAAGTTACCTCGTTTCCTTTATAACGACTTTTCTTTTGGCTTTCGTACTCGTCTGGGCGGTACGTTTGAAGAGTTTGTACTCGTATTGATGGTGTAGGGGCTTGTCCTTTTTACCTTAGGATTTGTCCTTTTTTAGTATTGTTTCATACATTTTGAGTTACTGTTTTTCCTTTTTAAGTTGTTATTCTCGTTTAAGTTTTGTTTGTTCCTTTTAAAGTTTTGTTTGTTCCTTTTTACATTGTGTTTGTTCTTTTTTAAGTTTGATTGTTCATCTTTAAGTACTGTTTTTCCACTTTAAGTTGTTGTTTTTCCTTTTTAAGTTTGATTTCATCCTTTTTAAGTTATGATTGTCATTTTTAAGTAATTTCCATCCTTTTAAGTCTCTCTTTTTCCCTTTTAAGTTACCTCGTTTCCTTTATAGCGACTTTTCTTTTTTCCTTAAATATTTGTGTTGTTGCAGATATCCCTCCACCAACTATCATAACAGACCAATGTGGCATCATTACCGCTGCTGTAAGGAATATCTTCCTAAATGTCAGACACTGATTTTGCATTTGACACATAATGAACAAAGCTTCCGTGAAGTTCCCGACGCAGTATCGTCCGCACATGTTATTTGATCTAAAATTGATTATCTACGACTCAAAAAACCCAGCTGAATTTGAGCGAAATTGACACGGTTTCCTGGTTGATTTTGACCTTCAAGACCATAGCTGACTCCAAACAATTTACGGTATCCGTGAGTCTTGGGTATCTGCTTACTTTGGTGATTGTTTTTCGCGGGAATGACTTATACCCAAAGAAGCGAAAGTATGAACGCGTTCTTCGACAAGTATTTATCTTCTAAAACCACCCTTAAGCAGTCCGTTCAACAATACAAACTTTCTCTCTGTCACAAGTACTAGAAGGAAGCTCAATCGGACTTCGACTTCCTGCATAAGAAACCTCAATTGGTCTCAATATATCCCTTGGAGAGGCATAAACGTGTTGTATACCGTAGGGGTTTTCAAGAAAGTTCAGTTACAAATTGGTAAGATGATGAACTGCGACCTAACCGAGAAGTTGCAATCAGACGACGCGTTGCATTACAAGGTCACTGAACGTGTACGGGTCGGTGAGCAACTATTATCGAAATGTTTCCTTATACATAGGACAAGTCTGAACTTCACATGAGAATGTAAACTGTTTAAGCGTGTTGGTATTCTTTGCTGCCACCTCCTAGTCGTATTTGCACGGCTAGATCCTAATGCATTACTCCTGCCGTCTTACATCACAAATCGATGGCAGAAGGATATTCGTCGGAGCTATCGAGACAAGATGTACCAAGACGATGGTGTATTGGAGAAGGATGTGCTGCGTCGTCACACCGACACAATGGGTCGCGCTCTTTGGATTGCACAGGAAGCATTCATTTCTCATGAAAGGTATCTTAAGGCCGTGAAGTGTATGGAGTGGTTGAGGTCATGTATGAACATTCCCCAAGCCCCTCCCATAGTTGATGAAGTTGTGCATGACGGTACTTCTTTGCGCAATCCAGATAATGTAACCCATCCCAAAAGACTGCCTACTAGACGTCAGGTTTCCTTAGCCGAGACAATTCTTCAAAGAAGCCAAAAAATGGCCTCACAGAAGAAAATAGCAAGTATCAAAGGAATGACAAATCACCCCTGCATCAGGTCGCCCCTAGACCAGGGGATCCAAATTTTGACAATTTGGGGCATGAAGTTGTATTACGACCAACTTGCTCCTTAATTATGTAGCAATGCTTGTTCTTTGAATTTTGTATACTTTTGTAAGACAACAGTTTCTCCCCATGAATGAGGAATTTGCATATGAGCTTGTACATTTTTAAGTACGGGTTTCCACTTTTAAGTGTGAAGTTGTCATTTTTAAGTGTAGTTTCTTCCTTTTTAAATTCAGGGTTCACGCTGATACATACATGTGTCACGTGGTAGAAACTGTTGATAAGCTTGTACATTTTTAAGTAAGGGTTTTCGCTTTTTAAGTGTGAATTTGTCATTTTAAAGTGTAGTTTGTTCCTTTTTAAATCCCTCGATCGTGTTGATACATACATTTGTCACGTGGGGAGAATTTGCATATGAAGTTTTAAGTGTGAAGTTGTACCTTTTTAAGTACGAGTTTTCACTTTTTAAGTGTGAAGTTGTCATTTTTAAGTGTAGTTTGTTCCTTTTTAAGTTTGTGTTTCTCCTTTTTAAGTGTGAAGTTGTACCTTTTTAAGTACGTGTTTTCACTTTTTAAGAATGAAGTTGTCCTTTTTAAGTGTAGTTGTTCCTTTTTAAGTTCGCGTTTCTCCTTTTTAAGTGAGTTTTTGTTCTTTTTAAGTAAGGGTTCGTGCTGACGCATCGATCAACCTTAAAATGTGGGAGCTATTACTTTCGAGTATGGAAAAGTTTTAATTGCAACAATCTAAAATGTATTTGTTAATTTACAAACCACTACTTTAAGTCGACACAGCAGTGGGAGTCCCTTAATAAAGTAATGATCATTTCACCCCTGATCGAGTGAAGTGTCTTGGGGTCTTTCGGTTCCGTTGGGGTGACCTTTCGCATGAGACATTTTATCCAATAGTAGAGAAGAACACCGCAGTCGTTGCTTCCCGACATTTGTCTTTGACACGTTTTCCTCAAGTATCTCACAAGCCAGTTCACCTTAAGACAGTTTCTCCAGAATTCACCCACATCTTTGGCTGAACATTCATGTGCCCCTACCGCATTGTCAGGATCCTCATCTGGCACCAGCTCCCTAGAGCAACTGGTGTAATGCAGGATCTCTTCGTCTAAGCCATTAACAACGACCAGGGTCCAGTGTTCTGACAACAACAGTGGTTGTGCAATCACGATGCTTCCCGGTTCAACGCCTTGTAATATGGGCACCAGCCACTCTTCAATGATGGTATTCCCTTGACCGATCAAAACTCTTTCCGAATAGAAGCTTGGAATACAAATAACCTCTTGGGGTAGTTTTCTTTTTTTGGCACTCTTCCAGTACACAAAACATATTGTCAATCACCTCGTTGGTCAAATCCATCCCCTTCGTCATTAGCTCCTTCAGGTTGGAACATGTGAAAAAACAGGAATCACCTCTCCAGATCACCTCCCTTTGGTTATGTGTAGGTGCGGTCAGATTCAGTACAATGTTCAGCTCATCGCGGCTCAACGTGGCCAGTGCATCCATGTCAACGTCTGACGTTGTCTCTCTCCCGTGATGAGCCAACCTGAATTCGTCATTCCCCTCCCGCTCTTTTTTTGTTCATGCTCCTCTGGAGCCTTCTTTCTTCCTTTTTCCGCTCCTCTTCTTTTTTCTTCATTTCTTTCAAATCATCTTCTTGTTTTTTGGCCGACGAGCGTGTTCCTTTGGCCCCCCAGTCTGCCCTCCTGGGGTTTTCCTTTCTCTCATCCTCATTTTTCTCATTCTGCTTATCCCCCTCTCCTCTCCTCCTCTATCCGTTTCTCTTCTTTCTCCCCCTTCTTCTCTTTCTCATTTTCCTCCCCTACCCTCTTTCTTTCTACCTCATCTCTCACCCTCTTTTTTGAAGCTTCGGTCTCTCTCCTTTTATCCTCGGCTTTCCTCTTCTCTCCCTGTCTCTTTCCTTCTCCGCATCCCTCCTCTTCTTCTCGTCTTCTTTCCTCTCTCTTTCCTCTTCCTCCCTCCTCTTTTCCTCATCTATCCTCTTCTGTTCTCTCTTGCAAGTTCCGCTCGGATTTTCGAGCTCCGCTCACGACTTCACTAACCACTCCCCGTTCGAGATCGGGAGAGAACGCCTTTACAATCTTCAAGCTCGCGAACAACCCTCGTCGAGCTTGACTACTCCTCTCACAATCCGAGAGGGATCACTTCGGGCTCTCACCAAAGTCTATACTCGTGTCTTGGGCTTTCACCAAGACCCTTGCTTCTTGAACCATGTTTGAGTGGAACGACACTCTCTAAACTTGAACACACTTGAGTAGAATATGGAATTGATTACTGAGTGTGGAAGGTTTTGAGCTTTTGAGTGTGTGGAGCTTCTCTCTAATGTTTGGGACAAATAGTAGTGGGAGAGTCGTGTTAAAATGTGTTTTACAACTCTATTTATAAGCTCCAAAAGAGTTATAGCCGTTGGGGATGAATTGAGTAAAGATTGTGTAAGATATACAAAATAGAAACTGATAAGACCCAATTCTGAGTAAATTCGGTCGACCGGATCGGGTTGTTCGGTCGACGTTTGGCAATTTAGAACTTGGTTCGGTCGACCGATAAAAGAATGGTTAACTGCCAAAGGCTATAACCTAGGTACACTTAAGTTATCGATCGAACACCGAGATAAGTTCGGTCGACCGATTCACACCAGACACTTTGGGATTGACAAACAAGATAAGGTTCGGTCGACCGAAACATGGTCCACGGTCGACCGTAAATCGACAGACACTTGTGGGGTTGTCAAGTCTTCTAAGTTCGGTCGACCGAAAAGGTCCTCGGTTGACCGATACATAAAATGTATTTGTGGTATTTTGAGATAATACGAATACGACCGTTAGGTATATACGACAAAACAAACAGTCGGAAATTTGTTGATACTCGGTCGACCGAACTCGGGCAGTTAAACACTAATATGATATATGATCACTCGGTCGACCAAACGGTCTATTTCGGTCGACCGAATGTGGACAGACTGTTTATGTTTTGGTTTAATGTTTTCCGGTCTAAGTTTGGGTGATCTATTGAAGTCCAAATTATATGAAATTTTGTGTGCGACTTTTTCTAGGGAACCTAGAGTGTGTTTGAGTAGTTTTTAGCTCAAGTATGCTCAATTACACATAGTTTCTAAGACTCAAAGAAATACAAAATACATGTCTTCAAATGAGTTTGATTACATGTCTTGACTTGATTTCATTTCTTCATTGATTCTTGATCACTTGTAGAGGTTATCACAAAACAATATATATGCAATACAACATATGTGCTACTTTACATGATCACAATTAAGATTAAGTTGATTAAATCATCAAAACATAGATTAAAGACAAAAAACCAACAAAAAAGACGTTGGGAGGGTATATGGAACCAAACAAAAAAAGTTTGAGTAACTACTTGTCACACACAATTTAATCCTCGTAATCATTGTCCAATGTGGTTGATTCGATTTTTTCTTAAAAAGCAATGACAAAATCTAGCTAGAACACGGTGTTAGGACGATTTAAGATCAGGTACAAGTAGGAGAGGGAGAGACGTGTACCATGCATATTTGGTAGAGGGGCCAAAAATGTTGACGATCAGGACTATCAATGATGTCAATTATTGTCTTCGTGTACGTTTTGTGTCGAAAATGGTAAAATATTCGTGTATGTGAAAGAATTTTGTTTGCTAATAGTAAAATATTATTACATAATGATATTCTAATACTGTAGAAAGTCTTAGGTAATTGTTGGAAGCTACTGTACATAATAAGGCTTTTAGTGAAGCAGCCCAACCCGAGTCGCATCGTAAGTACACTAACTCCACTGGAGCTCCGTTTTAGGGTCTATTTTTCCTTTCTCCATTTACTCCCCTCTCGCGGCGGCGAAAGAAAGCCTAAAACCACACTCTTCCACCCTCCAAAACCCTTCCTCGGCCGATCTCGACCCCAACGGACCTCGGAATCACCACTGCCTCGCCGAGATGATCTGCGCAAGTATGCTTTTCTTCCGTTTTCGTCTTTTTTCCCCAATCTAGGGTTTCCAGTTCGTGATTCCGTCGATTTCGCAGTTTCCGGGGAGGTTCCCGAGGAGCCGGTGGTTTCCAAGAAGTCGGGCCTCCTGTTCGAGAGACGCCTCGTCGAGCGCTACATTGCGGTAGGGTTTTTGCGGTTTGGAATTGGATGCGTTGTTTTGGTGGAACGATAAGTTTCTGATGTGGGATTTTCAGGATTCCGGATCGTGTCCGGTTACCAAAGAGCCGCTCAGCTTGGACGACATTGTTACCGTTAAGATCAACAAGGTAGCGTGTTTTGGAAATTCGCGTATTTGGTGTGTTTTTGCTTTGGTGGTTAGGGTTTTGTTGAGTGTCTCATTTGGATTCTGATTTGTCATTTGTTTGTGCAGGCCGTGAAGCCGAGGCCGTTGCAGGCTGCGAGCATACCCGGGTTGCTTGGGATGTTCCAAAATGTAAGAATTTAGAATTATAGTTTCGTGTTTCTGCTCAAAGTCTGTAACATTTTCTACCAACAACAAAAGCCTACAGGGCTTGACTGATTTTTTTTATAGCATTAAGCACTGGAATTGGTATGTTTTTTCAATTCTGAGATTTTGTATCATTTGGTACTCAAACCATCTTGAATCATATCGCTGTAATATAGTACTTCATGCTCGCTCCTCTGGAAAAATAGAACCAAGGATCAAAATCACTACATGTTATACTGTTTGTTTATATAGGTAGGTTGTGTTTGTTTTCACCTGACAAATCAAAATTACTAATATAACTAGCTTTGCTGATTTGGTTTTTTTACCAGTCCTGGAAAAATCCCCCTTGTTAGCAGTTCAATTTCTGATGCCTGCTGATGGGTAGTTGACCAGATGTAATGTTGATATATATACAACATCTAAGTTCTACCTTCCACAACTATTATCATAACATGACGTTTTTACCTATAAAAATAAAAAAATAAAAGCATATTTCTATTAAAGAGTGATTCTTGCTCACATAGATAATGCTATGATATATGTTTGAATTCTCAGTCTCTTTCTAGATTCTTAGAGTTTAGACCAGTAGGTAACAAGCTAGCTACATAAGGTGACTATTACTTCCTGTTTTTGGTTTTCTGCTTGAATATTATCTTTATAATTGTTTCCCTATTACCGCTGATACTCCTACGCCCTCCTGCCCCTAATCCTTAAGGAACATGCTCATCCCAATGCCTCAAAAAAGGCTCCCGCATGAGTAAGAAGGGGAGGTGGGTGGGTGGGAATTGATGTCGCCATACCCCTAGTTGTTTGTAATTGACCTAATTTGATGCATTGTCGATTGTCTTCCGTTTCATGATAAATAATAAACACAGATGGTTATTTAGAAAGCCATTTGTATTTACTCTGTTTTCATCCAAAAAATGTCAAAAAATATTTTTTTAAACTCATTGCATACGTGTATGAATATGTCCATTTCCACTGTGTCAAAGATTAAGTTGTTTTTTGACATTTGGAGCACATGGACTATATCAAAGAGTTATTTAAACGATCTGCATTTCTTTTATTGTGGAATCGCAGATGGCCAGTTGCATTTGCATCATTTGGGTCAATTGGAAACAACCTCACTGTTTTACAGTGGTAGGGTTGCGTACATCCGACCCCCCCTTACCTCGCTTAGGCGGGAGCCTCTTCTGAAGCATTGGGGTTATGTTGATGATGATTGCATACGTGTATGAATACATATGTACGAAATGGCAACGTAATGGTTTTCCTCTTAAATAAATTTTGCACAACGAGATCAACTTAATAGAATAAGCAATTTTCTGCTTTAGGTAGGATAATAACTTATATCTTGCATGCAGGATGAAGATATGTTCTTTTACCATGACATATTGACATAATTGTTACATTAGTTTTGAGAGTGTAATAATTTGCTTCCAAGTTACATTTGCAGAAGTTTTCAGTCTTTGTTTTTTGTCTCAGTGAAATTTTCATTGTTTTCTATAGGAATGGGATGCTTTGATGCTATCCAATTTCGCACTGGAGCAGCAACTGCATACAGCAAGGCAGGAGCTTAGTCATGCTTTATATCAGGTTAGTAATATTACTCTCTTTTTTATACTTAAATGAATGCAAATGCCCAGTTTTACGCACTATCAAGAAATAGTTTCAACATTTTAGACTTAGCTTGCCACTGGGAAATCAATGTATTGATAAGGTTTCCTACTATATATATATATAAATCTCAACTGTGTCCAATCCTTCATTCAGGATGTGATTGGTACCCGAGAAACTTTAAGGAAGTGAGAAACTCGACTAGGGAAATGATTCTTATGTGATTGGTAGCCTGTAAAACTTTAAAAATCTATGGAACTGGAGTTCTTGGAAGAGTTTTTTGTACTATTAATACTAACAGATAGAAAAGAGATACAATGTCACAAGAGGAAAACGAAAAATAAAGGAAAAGACCTAGGAATAGTCCCCTTAAAAGACAACGAAAAGCAAAGCCGTCCCACAATCCCGGGGGCGGGGCAAAAGACCAAAAAAACATGGACCTATGACGACAAAAATCAAAGAGAAACTATCCAAACAGAAAATCACCCCAATGTTCAGACAATGTGTTGCAAACGTCACATTGTGCTATTGGGCGTGAAAGCACAGTTGACATTAAAAAGTGGCTCCCAATGGCTATGAAACTAGCGGTTGGGTGCCTATGCGACAACTGTGCAACACATAGTTCCAACTGTGCGACAACTACGGAGGTGCATAGGCGATATCCCGCACTGTGCGGGGACTCATATGCGAGTAAGCCTCCCTTTGTCGCCTATGCATCGCACACCTGAACATCGATCCCTCCAGCCATCCAAAACGCCACATCACGTCATCTATACTTGCCTGTCTTTCTATATGCTTTGGAAATTTACCTATACATGTTGTTTACTTTTTGATTGTAGTGTTTTATGTTTGAGCCGTTATTGAATGCACACTTCTGCTGATGTCATCAATTTAATTAATTAATCACATCCGTCTTCCAGCATGATGCTGCATGCCGTGTTATAGCCAGGCTCAAGAAAGAACGAGATGAAGCAATCACACTTTTGGCCCATGCTGAAAGACAAATTCCTTCAGTAGCTACAACTGCAAATGCTGTTGCTAGCAATGGGAGAAGAGGTCACATTTTTATTTACTTTATAAATATGCAGATGCTGTAGTGTAATGTCGTCTTAATGTCTCCTTTTTAAAATTCTTTCTGCAGAAGCAGAGGAGCTGGGTCCTGATGACAAGAAAACCTGTCGCGGTATTACTGAGGATATTGTTCAAGAGCTAACAGATTGTAACGCATTGCTTTCCGGCCAAAGGAAAAAGCGACAGGTTCTCTTCACAATTTTTTCCTATCTGATCACATTTTTTTCTTCTAAATTGTGTGCGAGATAATCGATGATTACTAGCTGTGATAGCTACCCAACAGTTTTGGAGCGACTGAGGCAGTAATACTTTTGAGAATGGGAACAAATCACAGTGGACCTGTCCAATAGGAAATAATATCTGTTGCTTTCTCTATTTTATACTTTCATATCTTTCACTTGTTGCATATGTCTTTGTCCGAACGTGTGAATCTCCTGCTTTCTCGACTTCTTTGTAATGAGTTTGTAATTTTAGATTCCAGCAACATTGGTGCCTACTGAAAGTGTGGAGAGGTATACACAACTCTCAAGTCATCCACTCCACAAGACCAACAAACCAGGCATTTTATCGGTGGACATTCATCCATCAAAGGTTATTTTTTCTTCACAAATCTTGAGTACAATCCTGTATTCCTGTGAGTAAAGATGAAATCTATAACTGTTGATATGGCTATCTTAAAATTTGGCGTATGGCTAAAACAACCATCCTTGCAAGTAACAGGACATTATTGCAACGGGAGGTGTTGATTCAAATGCTGTGATTTTTGACCGTGCGGCTGGGCAGATTTTATCCACACTTGCAGGCCACTCTAAAAAGGTTTTGATGTTTTCTTATTTCTTTCTTGATCTTTAAGCTAATACTAAAAAAATCTAATATTTATTTGGGTATTATTTACTTGTTTATGTGGGTAGTTTCTCAAGATGTTATTTTTCAGGTTACAAGTGTGAAATTTGCCTCTCAGGATGAGTTGTTCGTTACAGGTTCTGCAGATAAGGTAAGCCTTGACTCTGGTATGCTGATTATCTAGTAGCCAGCACATACTTTTTAATTCAGCACATACCTTTTAATCTAATTGAGAGGGATAGAAGTCATGTCTCATCGTCTGACTGATAGTTCCTTCCAGGTGATGGGTTCCCTTAATCCTTTTAGCCCTTTTTGAAAGCTGAAAATGTACCTGTCTAATTTTTAAAATAGCATCTCAGGAATGCCTTTTAAACAATTTGATACATTTAACTTCAGTTCATTATATAACTTGTTCTGTGGGAATTTCTTTTGTCACACAAGCTTGATGGAATAGATACTAACAAGGTTAGTGTTGAAAGTGGTAGTTTACATTGTTTTTCATTTTTTTTGTAGACCGTCCGAATTTGGCAAGGAACAGAAGATGGCAATTATAATTGTCAACATATATTAAGAGATCACACGTCAGAGGTTGGTTTCCTTCTTACTATCTCATATATATATATTTTTATCAATGATATTTCCGACTTGTAGTTCATTTCGAATTAGCTTGAATATGTGTGAATGAAATCGAGCTATATTGATTGTTACCTTGACTTTTGGCTACATATGAAACTTGCAATGTTTGAGAGTCATGCTATACCTTGTTTTATGTTGTAAATTCTAATTTTTTATTTAGAAAATCAGAAAGTTATTCTTACATTATCAATTCCTTGCCTATCTTTTTATTTATTGGACTGATAATGTGCTTAAAAGGTTGTCCTTAAAGAAAACAACTAAGGTGAGATGGAGACCCACCTTGACAAAGTGAATTATTTTCATATATGTGTTTGATAAATATAGAACATTTTTCCTCTAATTGTGTTTTTCTGGAACTTTGTATCCCCTAATGAAGGGTGTTGATTATGAACATGATGATGTCTTTTATTGCATTAAGTACTGTTCTGTGAAGCTTAACAAGTCAACATTTAGTGATTCAATCTTTCTTTGTTTTTCTTGCTCATTTCTATTTTCAAAAAACACTTCCGTTTTCCGTGTATTAATGTAATACAAGTTTGTACCAGGTCCAAGCTGTAACAGTCCATGCCACCCAAAAGTACTTCGTCTCTGCTTCTTTGGACAATACGTGGTGTTTCTATGATCTTGTATCCGGGGAATGCCTTGCTCAGGTTCTTCTCCCTCCTCTTGGGAATTTACCTAAAATGTACTGCGATTGATTATGGGATATAATTGCAGGTTGGTGAGGCTTCAGGTGAGGGGGGCTATACGGCAGCTGCCTTTCATCCTGATGGTCTCATCCTTGGAACTGGTACTTCTGAAGCCATAGTTAAAATTTGGGATGTCAAAACTCAGGTAACCCGTTACATCTACCTATATAGCACACTATTATGATTTTTGTTTGTGGTTTGCTGCTAATAGGATTTTGCCTGTTGCAGACCAATGTTGCAACTTTTGATGGTCATCTAGGGCCAGTTACTGCAATATCTTTCTCTGAGAATGGTTACTTTCTTGCGGTATGTTAATATCATTCATGTTTAGTAATTAAACAATGATTATGTATTCTGATGCTATTGGTCTCACTTCTCAGACTGCTGCTCATGATGGTGTAAAGCTATGGGATCTGAGAAGGCTTAGAAATTTCCGTTCTTTTGCTCCATATGATTCTAGCACACCTACCAATTCAGGTAGGAGTTGCACCTTTTTCTTAAAGATTGGACATATATTTTATAGATTAGGCTCAAGTATGGATATATACTCTCATCATATCCTCTGCAAATCACATAACAAAAATATCCTTTGCATATTGTCACAACATGCATATTTCATATTTTGATGTCTACTTTTGATGTGTTGCTTCAGTTTCGTTTGTTCCTTTAAACCTGTATTAGTGCAAACTGACCAAGTGAGATTTGTTTGCGGCTTCTACTTTACATTTCGTTTTTAATAAAATAAAATAAAATGAAACATATGTTCAGAGTTGGCACATTTTAATGTATTTGATGAATTGTTTGCACTAATTGATTAAGTTTACTTGAACAATGCAAACTTAGTTGCTACCTAAACATATCTACCTGAAACTGCTAATTATGACTCATCAACAGTCAGGTCATTAATCTTATTAAATGATTTAACAATGTAATATCAGTTTCTACTAGTAAAGAGAAATATCATATTTTGATTTCAATTTCATGGTTTCTCTTATGTTTGCAGTGGAATTTGACTTCAGTGGGAGTTATCTTGCCTTGGCGGGGTCTGATATAAGGTTTATTACTTCGATCTATACTTTATGGACCCTTATTTTAGGAGAAAATTTAACAATCTAGATAATGCTAATGGAATGAATTTGTTTGTACTAGGTGAAGCTCAAATTCAATTTTTGTTTTGTGTTTTGCTCAAGTTGAACTCGAGTTTGTTTAATCTAGCTTGAGTTGAACTCACTCCCTTCAAGCCTCCCCAGCTTGTTCTGTAAATGTCATTTTTATCGGGTGTAAATTGTCAATTTTTTTGAATCTACTGAACTTTGGTTTCAGATGAAAGAGTTTTTGTTGGCTAATAATTTTCCTCATTTACACACCTATAATGTAAATGTTAGGAACCTGGTATTTACTATTTTGTTAAAAATCAAAATCAAAAGTATATCATTAGAATTTGATTTTCTAAATCACTAGGTTTCTTGTAACAGATATATATTGTAAAAGGTATATAAATGAATTGAACCAGTGCCTGTGGCAGCAAGCTGATTTAAGCTCATGTTCATCTAACTAGATTGTGTCCTATAAATCTAACCGATATTTGGTTTTCTTAGTCAAAAGTTGGACTTGGCTAAGATTGAGCTATACTTGAGCTGAATTTGTGTTTATTTCGGTTAAACAAAAGCCCTAGCTTTGCTAAGCGTTTAGTGCTGGTTTTGTTTGTAATTGATTAAGCCATAAATCAGATATATACTTGATTTTAGATTTTGTGTAATTCTCCACATAAGTTCTAAAGGAGCCTTAATTTTTTGACTTCTTGTGGTTCCCATTTTCTCCACCGAACGTTATGGTTTTCCAGGGCATACCAAGTTGCAAATGTTAAACTTGAATGGAACATGATCAAGACCTTCCCCGACTTGTCTGGAACAGGTCCCTCTTTATCTCATATGCGGTGCTTCATTTTTGTTGTCCTTTTGAGGTTCTATTGCTAGACGGTCTTTGTGTATGCTGATGATGTAGTTTTTTAATGCCAGGTAAAGTCACATCTGTGAAGTTTGGTCCGGATGCCAAGTATCTTGCCATTGGTTCGATGGACCGGAACCTTCGTATCTTTGGTTTACCGGGAAGTGAAATGGAAGAGGCTTGAGCTCCAATGGGATGAAGCGTGAAGTCGTCAATATCCTTGACATACAAAGTCAATAGCTTCCGTCGTCGAGAGTGCCAAATTGGTAGACAACTATGCAACATCATGGTATCAGGGCTAGAGTGCTCCATTAACATCTCGGATGTCATCTTTTGTTATTGTTTATGATTCTTAAGATTAGTCTATGTATCTGTAAGCAGTATGGATATCGTTGTAAACCAGCTAAGCTTAAACATCCCACCTGAGAAAAAATTAGAGCAGTGTGGATAAACATAAGAGTGAATCATTTTAATCGTGGTCACTCTTTTTTTTGGACGTGAGACCTGTCTGTCTGGCTTCCCTTTTAGCCCGAAGTAACGGCACAATGGATGATATTTTCTTTCCAAGCAATGCATGTAACTAGTCACTGAATTAATACGTATGCAACAAATTAGCATAATATGCTTCTGGTTTCTTTACCCGCATTTCATGTAACCCGTCACTGAACGCAGATTTTGTACCGACGTATGATTTCTATTAGTGCTGCAAACTACGCTTGTTGCAGTTGATACAGCAGTGTATGTTTAAAGAAATTAAATTCTGTTGGTAGTTGTATTTCCTTCACAATAATGATATTCTGCTTCGCATATTACGAACGCAATACGGACAATCCCATCCCAAAGCATGCGAATAAATGACAGTCGGAATTGGTGATCACATTCCTTGATAAGTAATTCTATCCCACAGTTCTGAACGTGAGCACAATGTCTACGAAATTAAAGTCCTATATTAGGTTGCCTCCTTCGTAATTAGAAGTTCATTAATTTTGGTTCTTTTTTTTGAAGTTCACATGATTTCCACCTATTCATTAAGGAAGTGAAGAAGATGTATCATCAGAAACTTTGAAACCAACATTTTAGTAACCCAATCATACATTTTCCTACCGAAACCAATCGTTATGCGTTCATCTCTCCGGCTCCTTCTCCACAAACCTCCCAACTCCCATCCAAAACTCCACCTCCACACCCATCGCAACATCCCAAACCCCACTTCCATCTCCCACTCCAACCACACCATCACCAAACTAAGCCGCGATGGCCGTCTCTCCGACGCCCGCAAACTGTTCGACCAAATGCCCCATAAGGACGTCGTCTCCTGGACCGCCATCGTCTCCGCCTACGTCCGTCGCGGCCTTCTTGTCGAAGCCCGTTCCCTTCTGCACCACCCTGACGCCCTCTCCAACGTCGTCACTTGGACCTCCCTCCTCTCCGGCTACGTTCGCGCCAACCGCATCTCGGAAGCCGAGTCCTTCTTCTCCCTAATGCCCCATAAAAACGTCGTCTCCTGGAACACTTTGCTCTCGGGTTATGCTGATAACGGGTCACTAAACAAAGCTCTCGAACTGTTTGATGAAATGCCGGAGAGGAGTGTTGTGTCGTGGAACACGATCGTCTCTGCGCTCGCTCGCGTAGGCCGGGTCGACGAGGCTTTGGGTTTTTTTGATAGGATGCGGGAGAGGGATGTAGTCTCGTGGACCGCGATGGTCGCAGGGTTGTCCCAGAATGGGCGGGTTGATGAGGCCCGGGCGTTGTTTGATGAGATGCCGGTGCGGAATGTTGTGTCGTGGAATGCTATGGTGTCTGGATATGCACAAAATTCACGGCTAGACGAGGCGTTGAGTTTGTTTGAGAGTATGCCGGTGAGGGATATACCGTCGTGGAATACAATGATTTCTGGGTTTGTACGGGATGGGAATTTGGGTCGTGCTCGGGCTTTGTTTGAAGAGATGGAGGAGAGGAATGTGGTGACGTGGACCGCACTTATAACTGGTTACGCTCAAGATAGGCAGGGTGAGGAGGCGCTGAGAGTGTTTAGTTTGATGCAAAATGATGGGATAAGACCGAACCAGGGAACTTTTGTGAGTGTTCTTAGTGCTGTCAGTGATCTGGCCGGGCTTGGGGAAGGAAGACAGATTCATCAGATTATATGCAAAACTATATTCCAATTCAGCCCTTTCGTCGAGTCCGCGTTGGTAAGCATGTATGCAAAATGTGGTGAGATTGCAACTGCAAGAGAGATGTTTGACAAAGCAGAGAACAAAGATTTGGTCACGTGGAACAGCATGGTAGCTTCTTATGCGCATCACGGCTGTGGTCTGGAAGCAATCCAATTATTTGAAGACATGAAGAGGAAGGGAGTCAAGCCTGATGGCTCTACTTATGTAGGAGTGCTTTCGGGGTGTAGCCATTCAGGACTAGTGGACGAGGGATTAGAACTGTTTGGTGCTTTGCTTAATGATGGTTCTGTGAAGGTGAGAGAGGACCATTTTGCTTGCTTGGTGGATCTCTGTGGTCGGGCTGGACGTCTGGAGGATGTTGCAAGATTTATTGATATGCATGAGGCTAGTCGGACTTCTGCTTGTGTTTGGGGTGCTCTTCTTGCAGGTTGCAATGTTCACGGGAACGTTGAAATCGGTAATTTAGCAGCGAAAAATCTTTTGAAGGCAGAGCCAGGAAATTCTGGGACTTACATGTTGTTGTCTAATATATATGCGTCTGCCGGAAGGTGGAAGGACGCATGGAGGGTGAGATCAAAGATGAAGGATAATGGCTTGAAGAAGCAGCCTGGTTGCAGTTGGATTGAAGTGGGAAATATGGTTCATGTGTTCACTGCACGCTATAAATCTCACAAACAACATGAAATGATCTATTGTGTGCTTAAAAATCTTCATTATGATATGAAAATGACAGGGTATGTGGCTGACAGTGAAATCAGTTTGCCGGTGAGTCTTTTGATCTCATAGTTTCTTGAAAGAAATGCTCTGTGACAATGAAGTAGAGCCGATAACTTACGGAGTGAGTCTTCATGCACAGGCTGTACATGGCTGAGAAGGTATGGCATTCTTACATTGGCATTAGGAGTATAGTGATCCTTATTTTTTAAGAGCCTTTTTTGCGGAGTGCTTTCCATTTGCTTATATCTCTGGACAATCAGATTGGCTTTAGGCTTTTGATTAAAATTTTCTGGCTTTTAATAGAAATTCTGCACTAGAGGAGCACTCAAATGGAGCAAGGCAGGAGCTTAGTCATTGGTTTACAAGGTACTGTAATATTCTTCTTATGCACATTCACAACTTTATCTGTTGTAAAAAAGTTTACATCTTAGTTGGTTAATGGGTCAAGAACGTAGTAATTGAGTTTCGTATTAAACAAATTGTAATCTCAATGGTGTCCAATTCTCCCTTTATGGAACTTCAGATTTAAGAAGTTGATATTCTTAAACCCTATGAAATCGCTACTCATGGTCGAATAACTTGGAAACTGAGAATTTATATTCAGACATACAATGAGGAGTATGTAAATCTAAGTTGGTGGAATCAAGAAAAAAGTAAGAATATGCAAATCGCCTATGAAAATATGCATCTCTTGATAGTTACCCGTTCAAATTATTTGTAAATTTATATAAAATCAGTTTGAAATTTGTTCTAAAGAAGAAGTCCCAAAGTAGGGTTCTAGCTGTCCATAGTGCAGAATTAGCAGGAACTGGGCGGTACTAAATAAATATTTGTCTAGGCATTGTTTGGCATCTTGTAGTTCACATACGTTTATTATCTGGTCGTTGTGTTTTTGAGGTACTTATGAAAATTTAATTCTTTTTATCTGAATAACAGATTCACAATCATTCAGTTAAATATTACTGTCGTTTATAAGCATGAACACGTTATGCATGTTGCGTAAAATATATAATTTTTTCCAATTCAGATTTTGTACGTTTTGATGGAAATGATTAATCACGCTCGTCTTCCTTCAATCCAGCATGGTACTGAATGTTGTGCTATGGCTAGGCTTTAGAAAGAATGCGATGAAGCGATCATATTTCTGGCCAATAGCCTCGCCTGCTGTGGGAAACAAGGTTATACCTTTATTTAATTAATAAATTGTTTACTTAGTAAGCATGAGTATTTTGTGATTTATTTTGTTCTTGGTACAGAAGCTGATGGGAAGAAAAACCGTCATGGATGGCCTCCAAAGAATTTAAATATTGTATGCATGCCTTATTCCACCAGACTATTTCCAGAGGAATAGGAATAGGATGGCCTCCAAATAATTTCCTCTCCACGGCTTGGTGAAGGTAGAGTATTAACGGCGGAATGGATGATTAAGTGCATTGCGGGCAAAGTTGAAAAAGACAAAAAGAGATTGTCATCTATTTTCTAAACGTGTACCGAACGAATTCTATTCCTTGAACTAGCCAGAGCCATTAACGAACATCATATTTTCTAAACGCTATATAAGATTTGAGTTCAGAAACCGGTTCATCGGATATGTGGTCCGACCTATGATTTGAGCTCATATGCATCATCACTCTCAACAAACACAATAAATTTGATTCGAACTTGAATCAAGTAACAACTTAATCGACTATAAAAAAAAGTTCAATATGGTCGAGGGGTATTATTGTCATTTGACAATCATCATCAGCTATAAAAAAAGGCGACTCCACCTCTGGTGTCGGAATTAGGGTTTGTTTGCGCCGCAGGACTCAACTCCAAGGGGGTGACCCGTAACAGAACACCACCTTTCCGACCGACATGGTAACAAACCCTAACCCTAACCCTAGTATTTTGATCTGTAGTACTGAAAGATGGTATCTTTGATTTGATGACAGGGTAAGGGAACAGGGAGCTTTGGTAAGAGGAGGAACAAATCTCACACGCTTTGCAGGAGGTGTGGGAGGAGGAGTTTCCACCTCCAGAAGAGCACCTGCTCCTCCTGCGGCTATCCTGCCGCTCGCATCCGCAAATGTAAACGACTTTTTTTTTTTTTTTTGCCTTGAGTTGTTTATAAGATATTGATTGACCTGATGGAGTTGGCTAGGATGTTTATAGGGTATAACAATATAACATGATGGTTGGGTCGGTTTTTTGTATGGGAATTTCATCCATTTCATTGTGCTACCATTATACTATCTACTACTCTTTTTTACATTGTTTCGGTGGTATTTGTGTTAATGTTAGTTCTAATTTGTGGCAGCTGATTAAGATATTAATCGCTTAACAAAAAAATATCAACATGTTCCTGCTGTGTAGCTAGCTAGAGTGTAGGGACATATTTTGTTATGCCGAAGACATAAGAACATTGATCTGTTCTTTATTTTGTACTACAATTTGGATTGTTGGATAAAATTTACAACCCGTGATTTCCAAAAAGAAAGGCCGAATAACTTGCCATGTAGGGCTCATGCGTTCATGTCAAACTCATAATCAAAGACCTGTGTCACCTCCCTAACTGTGAATAATGTGAATCTCTATTCAAGGAAGACCTAAAGTATTAACATACTCCTTTTATGCTTATATCACGCTTATTGTCACCATCCTCAATCCTCATAGTGTTGCTAATTCTATGTTTCATCATTTTAAAATGTGTTAGTACTGTAGCAGCAAAAATCCCTCTTCATATGGCACAATTGCCACCGTCATTTACCTTTCACTAAAGCAACATATTTTTGTGTGAGGTAAGAGGTTATAATATCATATGGAAAAATCATATCACAATCATGGGAATTGCTGTAATGCATAAAGCAGCTAATTAGTTCATGTAGTGTTTTGATTTCTTTTTCAAACGAAGTGATCAGCTTTCTTGTAACCATTGTATCATACTTGTTATCTCAAGGATCGAACATTGATCCACAGCTTGTATAAGTGTAGAAAACATAAAAATAGACTGGTCAGTGTTTTTGCTAGTGGATAGTTTGTTGTTGCATGCATGATAACAGGCAGTTGCAGGAGCTTGATGTTCTTGATGATATGCATCAGGAAAATAGATTGGTCAGTGTTATTGGTTAGCTGTTGTGTTTTGTTAGTCTTATTTTGTAAATGCATATAGATTCACGAGTAGGCATATGATTTTTTTGGTCTTTTATTTTCTGAACAGACAACTGGAGTGTTAAGGCAATCAGAAGAAAGACTACTGGCACCGGAAGAATGAGGTATCTACGTCACTTACCTCGCAGGTTTAAAAGCAACTTCAGAGAAGGTAATCTATATGCTTTGAATTTTTTGTTTGACACCAGTTCTTCGTCATCGTAGTTTTGAATGTATACGCTAATTGTTGTATGGCTTGTTTTAGGGACTCAAGCGACTCCTAGGAAGCCCTCCGTTGATGCATAAGCTACCATCTCCAATTTTGGGAGTCTGCCGTGAATCTTTTGAAAACTTCCTGAACCTATATTTGTTATTTTATCTTAGATTTTGTCACTGGTAGCTGTAACTGCGAATTAACGTTTGTTTGACGAGTTAAACGGGACTTATTTGATTTACTAAACTTGTGCCAATTTGTTTTGGTGCTTCATGCGATGCTCCTGTCCACACGACTCTACCCTACGTGTTGTGCACTAAACCGTTGTGCTTGGAGTTTTCAAACGGTCTCTGAGTCCGACACTTAAGGAATGCATGCAAACTTTTAGAAACGTATCCCCAATCAATCCAGTACCATTGCGTTAATTCATATCTAGGGCAATGGACACGGAAGAATGTGCGTTGGTTTTGTGGTTCTAAAAGTATTTTATTTGATTGAACGCAATGGTTTGTCGGTTTACTTCGTCGTAGGAGCACTTTTACTTGTTTGCATTTAATGAACGGCCGAAGTTTGAATCTTTGATAGTAACCTCAATCTCATGGGATTTCTATTGTCCATCCCCTTTCCCATATTCCGAAAGGATAAGCTAAAACTAGGAGGTCTACATCAAATTGTTAAACCGTGCAAAAGTTGCCATACATCAGAGATACTAGAACAAAAGTCGGAGGTTCTAAGGAAAGACGCATACATCAAATAATCAATCATCCAAGCAATATATGATTTATCCGATCTATGTCAAGTACACCGACATACATCGACCACTGGAGGTAAAATTATGTATGTGCATAATACGTGATTCTTAATATCTAATTCTTATTGGACTAACATCGACTGCTTGAAAATTCTGCAACAGTTTCACAAACCATGTTCCACATAGTAACATCAGATTGCTGTCTGATTTAGGATGACAGGTTGACATGCGCACCCCGGTCACTTTTGCTGCCTGATTACAAGTTCACCCGGCGACGGGGAAGAAACTGGAATGCTGGAAAGGCAACTATACAGATTAGCTGGGAACAAAATACCAACTACTATGTTTAGTTTCATAAAACAAATCTCATAGAATTTCCGTTGTCTAACACCATTAAAAATCAGGACACCTAACTGTTAAGCAGGGAAAAGGTTATGCACGATCGCAGCCAACAACACACAATACACACATATATGGATTTCAACGGAACATATGCAAACAAGCAGGATAAATGATATGCACAATCATAGCCGATGAAATACACACACACACATATATATGGAGCATGGAGGCTGGATCCACACCACCACCTTCCTCTGTGACAACTTAAGTGGTCGCCTCGGTACAATTTCCAGAATCCCAAGAATTTGAGCTCAAGACGTTTCTCAGCCGCATGGTGGAAGAAAGAAAGAACAATTCTAGAACCAAAATCTTCAGAACCAAAAGTAGACTAAGAAGGCAACGGTATCTTTCCCGTGGAATATGTTCACAACGTGTGGTGATATAACCTGGCTGTGGTCGTAGACCATAACACAGAAGAGCAGTCAAACCACTATAATGAAGAACACAAAGAACTATTATCTAATCTAGTGTAACAAAAAAAGTACATGACCAAGACGCAGAACTACCACCCTTACCAGTCAACAATCTGAATAATAGCAAAAATAAATCAATTTGAATGACAAAGCGCTAAGGCATTGAGATACTGAGGGTCATCCAATTGTGCTGCGTGCATGCTGTATTGTTGCGACCTGAGTATTCAAAAATCATAAAATGGTTGTGTACACGGAGTAACCATTTGGTCTTTTGTGAGGTGAACATAAAAACAATAGTAAGCTAGATTAGAAAGAATAACTCATGGTGAATCAAACATTCAGATGTAAGTTAGCACTTAATCAGTAGAAATTCCAAGTGAGCATTGAATAACCTGATGTTAGAAATGTATGCTTCCTCTGGTCCATACAAGTACAACCTGCCAGAAGTCATTACAAAAGTAAAACAAAGCATGTCATGATATCTCAAAAAAACTGAAATTAAACACATCCACGAAACCAAAGTAGTCTGTCTTACATGCTTGTTAGATGCGTAGAAGATGTGCCAACGTGCAGCATGGGAAATTCACTACACAACTGGAACTCATGGTTTGAAGTGCCAAAAGAGAGCATGTTTTCTAGTACACAAACAAAATAGTTATATATTACACATGAAGGATCTCTATTCTGCAAATGATGTATTAGGAATCCAATTACACCTCCATCAAAACTGAAAAAGCAGAATTTTGCTGGGGACTCAGTATTTGCATTACAGACCAAAAGAAGTTTGATATTCTGATCCTATAATAAAAGCTCATTAAAGAACAGAATACTTCCCTGGCTGCGCAGCACCGGGCAGGTTCAAGGACTGGGCAGTAAAATCTTCCAGCACTTGTTTGAGCATGGCTTTAGCTTTCTTAACAGAAGATTCACTAGGTCCTTCAATAAACAGATACAGTTTTCTTTCCCCTTGGGCAGGGATTTTTCCTGGAGCATAATATTGCCCTCTAGTGGTGATGGCAGCTCCAGTCCATTCTGAAATTGGACCGAGAGTCTCTTTGTGGGTGACCTTCCAACGGGCATTCTGAGGGAAATCATTGATTTCCAGTTCCGCTTCGTAATGTTCTGGCATGGCATCAGCTTGTATCTTGGCCAAATTGTGCTGCAAATTAAGTGCAGCTGCCAAGGCCGCAGCACGGGCAGCACCTTCCCCTGGTGTAGCAGTCACTGGAAGACCGGCTGCATTTGTAAGACCAGCAATAGCAGGTATAGCTGTAGCATTTGCAAGTAACTGAGCAGTGGTGGGTGGGGCCTTAGATACGGCAGCTGCAGCTAAGGCTGCAGCTTGGGCAAGGAATGATGTCTGAGAAAGATCCCCACCAGCCTTTCGCACGCCTTCATCTTCATCTTCTGAATCTGATTTGTCCTCCTCGAAACCATATTCTCTTGCTTGAGCCTTCTTTGCAGCTTTTCTTGCTTCGTCTTCCTCTTCATTAAACTTGAAACCACTTCCACCATAACCAGTACCATGAGCTTGCTCTGTTCCCTGACTCACCTTGGCCATGAAACCATCGGCAAGGGCTTTCAGATCTTGAGGAACAGCTTGTTCAGAAAGTTGCAATGCTTTAACAAGATCCGGAGCATATCTAGCATCGTCCTCAGAAATGAAAGTAATTGCGCAACCCTTTCGACCTGCCCGTCCAGTCCGACCAACACGATGAACATAGTCTTCGTAGTGGTTTGGAGCATCAAAGTTC
Organism: Triglochin maritima; assembly: GCA_963682175.1. Taxonomy (NCBI): domain Eukaryota; kingdom Viridiplantae; phylum Streptophyta; class Magnoliopsida; order Alismatales; family Juncaginaceae; genus Triglochin; species Triglochin maritima. The sequence goes on along the minus strand of OY821772.1, from coordinate 60,422,385 downwards.
ACAACCAGCTCCAACTCTTTAACGTCTAACCCTCGGGCAGCAATACTAGTAGCAATCAGAAGATTGCAGACATTGCTTTTAAAATCAGAGATAGTTGATTCACGGTCTGTCTGATCCTTACCCCCATGCAGAGAAAGGCAAGGATAGCCATGCCTGAGCAAGTCCTTGAAAAGAGAATCACATTTATCCTGAGACTGAACAAAAACAAGAATTTTCCCCTTCTCATACCATTCACCAAGAAGCTCTAAAAGTCGAAGGAATCTATCACTTTCTTTCCTAACCTCGACCAACTGGGTAATGTCCTTATTCACCACACTCCTCCCACCAACTTGGATTTCAACAGGCTTATTCAGGACTTTACGTGCCAATATCTCAACCTGACGAGGAAAAGTAGCAGAGAAAAGCACAGTCTGCCTATCAGGTCTTGTGTTCTGTACAATTCTAGTGATTTGAGGTTCAAAACCCATATCAAACATCCTATCGGCTTCATCCATAACAAGATAAGTAACTCTGCGAAGGTTTGTAATTTTACCACCACTAGTACATAGGATATCTATCATCCTACCAGGAGTACATACCACAATTTCAGTTCCACGTTTTAAATCACCAATCTGCTGAGCAACCCCAGAACCACCATATACAGGCACACACGTGATACCGACAGCTTTTGAAAATTTTCGAATGTCACTATGAATTTGCTGGACGAGTTCTCGCGTGGGAGCCATAATGAGCCCGATTGGTCCATCACCGGCCACAACCGGTGGTTGATCTTTAATGTGTCTCAACATTGGCAGTACAAAAGCAAGAGTTTTTCCGGAACCAGTCTTTGCAACACCTATACAGTCCCTGCCACTCATTATAATTGGCAAAGCTTGAGCTTGGATGGGCATTGGCTTCTCATAGTTAAGCTTCTTAATAATGTCAAGAACTTTACTTGTTAACCCAGTTTGATTCCATGTTTTCACAGGCTTTGGCACATCCTTGCCATGAATCTTCAACTCAAGGTGTTTTCTGTACTCCCCGACTTCTTCAGCAGTCATTTTTAAAATATCTTTCACTTCGATGTAGAAATTCTTCCTGAAGGGAGGATACTTTATCTTGGAATGATCAACAATGGTCAATTTCTCAACTTTAGATTTCTTCACCCTCTTCATGAATTCATCATCATCCTCATCTTCCGGCACAACCTCATCATTCTCACCATCATCATAATCAGATTCAGAATCCTCACCAGGAATTATTCTCCCCATCACTGCTTTCTTACCTTTCTTCGACGAGTCCCCATTGCCGAAAACAGTTTTAGACATTTTATTTTCTGGACTAGGTTTGACATCACCAGGTTTAACTGAGATCGCCCCAGCAGCATCGGTCGGCTTATCTAAGTCCACAGGCACTTCGAGGGCATTCATGAAAGCATCCAAGGGGTCAATCTCTTCCTCACCATCTGCAGCCGAAGCATTGCCATTCGCGACTGCCTTCGACTTATCCTCATCCGACTCCATAGCGTCATTACCAACGCCTTCCAGTTTGGATTCCTCCTCCATTTTCACATCCAGAGCGGCTTCCTCGTCATCACTCTCCCCATCAAGAGTCCACTTCTTACCAGCCTCGGGCTTCTCCTCCACGTCCACACCCGCCCCGTTTTTCTCCCTCTCCTGTTCCTCCTTCTTCCTCCTCAACTCCTGCCACTCCTGAACCCGTCTCCGCCTCTTATCAATCTCCTCATCAAGCATTCGCTGCTCCTCCTCCGGATCCTCAACCCGCGTCTCCTTCCCCTTCCCGTCCTCCGCATCTTCGCTCTTCCTCCTCCTCCTAACTTCCTCGCTACTCTCCCTCTTCCGCCGCCTAAATTCTTCGCTATCTTCTCTCTTCCTTCTCCTAAATTCTTCGCTGTCCTCTCTCCTCCGGGGCCTATACTCCTCGCTATCCTCCCCCCTTCTCCGGCGCTTCCGGTCGTAATCCCGATCCCGATCTTCTTCCTCATCGTCGTCGTCCCGGTCCCGCCTCCGCCTCTCTTTCTCCTTCTCCTTTCTCTTCTCTCTCTCCCTTTCCTCCCGTTCCCTGGCCTTCTCCTTCTCCCTTCTCCTCTCCTTCTCGCGATCCTTGTGGCGGGACTTCTGTTCGGATCTGCTGCTGCGATGGGAGTCGTCGGAGGTTCGTTTTCGGTCGGATCTTAGCTTCCGATCGGCGTCGGATTTCTTGGATCTGTGGTTGGTTGCGTCTTCTTCCATGGATGGATTCGTTCCCGGGAGGGGAGAAGGGACGAGACCAAACCCTAAAAAGAAAGATATGTTACTGTTATGGGTTTGGTCATGTTTTTTTGGATCCTGTTGGTTGGGACTTGGGAGTCTACAATAAATAGTATTTAACTCGAGTCAGGTTTTTTTTTTTGGATTCGACTCCGTTCCGAGGGAGGGCCGGTTTGGGGTCAAGTTTTTATTTAACTCGAGTCAGGTTTTTTTTTTTATAACCTAAGAGGCTAGGACTTATTATTGATACCTCAATGCATTATCATATATCATATAATATTCAAAATATGAATATCTATTTGATATATGATTTGTATCTGATTTTTTCATTTACAAAAAGTGTTCTGTGGTTTGTACATGTATTAATCTATACGGTTTTTGTAGTGTTGTGTAAATAACTACCAATTTTCATTATTTTTCTCAGCCCTTTTACACGATCCTAACCACTAATTTCCCACTCTTTTATTCACAATCGTTTGGAACTGTAAATAAGAAAAATGATGTTTACTAAGTAAATATATTTTTAATTTGACCAAGTAAAAATGCAACTTCTTCCTTTTCTGCTACTTTTTGACTTTTTTATTTATAAATCTTGAATACAATAACAACCGTTGATCCAAGAAACTTTCAATCACAACCTTTCTATGGACACCAGAAAGATAATATGGGTTAGTAACTGATATATGTAGGAAAAAATGGGATCTTAGGAGGTCTACAAACGTTTTGGTTGTGGTACTACATTTTCAACAACTTCCGGTTAGTTTTTTTCTATGAAAATTTATAGGTGAAATAAACCATATATAATGAACATGTGATAAAAAAATTAAATCAAATAGATCATCGTAGATTTTGATCCGAACACTTCGAAATTCAGTAAATTTCAGTCGTTCAAATATGAGTATTTTCGATCAACGATGAAATTAACTTCGATTGACTTAAAATTTTCAATTTGTTATAGCTTTAAGAGATAACAATACATGTGATTAAATTTGATTTTAAAAGACCAACTTTAAAATGTCATAATTACGAGTGTTACAGCCAAATTGACTGTATGAGCTCCTACAACCTCATTGACCTCATATATGGATGACAACCTCTCCCTTTGTTGACTTACACATATGACTGTCAAATTTTGCTCGAGCTCGTGAGCTCGATAAAGTTCGACTCGAGCTCGGTTCATTTATTAAACGAGTCAAACTCAAACACCAAAATCTGCTCGTTTAATAAACGAGTCAAGTTCTAGTTCGGCTCGGTTAGCTTGATAAGAGCTTGTTTGACTCGTTTAAGTTTATACACATATTACATATATGTCACAAATAAACATATTATTTTCTATATCTCAATTACCTAAAAGTAGAACATATAATTTATAAAAATTTCCATTTATATGCTAACGATATTTATAAAATGTAATTATTATATTTCACAACAAGTTAATCAAGCCTTAAACAAGTTTAAACAGGTTGAAAAACTTGTTGAAAATTTTAAACGAGCCAAGCCCAAACATAACATCTGACTCGTTTATTAAACGAGTCAAGTTCAAACACTGTAGTTTGGAGCATCGTTTAGGTTCGTTTACATCCCTACTTACACATTGTGCCAATTCTAAACAGATAGAAAATAAGCCAGAGAGATTGAAGAGAAGAGAATGAAAAGAAAGGAAACGAACAAAAAAGAAAGGAGGTGATTGTTTTGGTGCTAATTTATGAACGGAAAAATATTTGGGGGTTGGTGTTGATGGACGTGTTAATGTCATTATTAACACTACCCAAACAGAAAAGCGAGAGATAACAGTAGGGAGTTAACAGAGTGATGGACGAAAAATCGAAACGACGTCATGAATGTTAACAAGATTTTTTTAGCGACATCTAAGAAGATAGTCTTATTTGGATGATCGGAAAATAATGTGTCGTCTAAGCAAAAGACCAAATAAAATACATTCACCAAGTTCAATAATTTATTCAACAAAATAATTTCAGTTCTCGTAAAATAGTAAAATCCAACCCACTTCTCTAGATCACCACGTGAATAACCACTAACTTGAGCTACTTAACACTATTTAAATCCCTTGTAGATACCAAAAAGAGGGATAAAATAATTTCCCCAACGGTATCTCAAAACCTTCTTACTTGCCCCCATTGAATTCATCGAAGTTCCTCTAAATTTAGCCTTCGAAACTTTTGTTTTCCAGAAGTAGGTACGTGAAAAAATACTTATGCTATGTTGTGTTTTAATTTTATTATTTTTGTTGGTTTTTCAATCTTCTTTGACACAATATTTGTTAATTAATTAAAAATAATTTAACTATGGGCAAATCTAACATAGATCATTACACGGTGATTACAATATAACTTTCCATTTAAAAGATAAAGTTTTGTAGGTAGTTTTTACATGGATATAGATATCTGTTGGATTATTGAGTTTGGACTAGGCTCATGAATAACTTAATTGAAGAAATCCAATGTTGAGATGAAGATAAGAACTATTGTCCAATGTGTCATGTGCTCACTTCACTTTTAGTCCCACATTGGTGAAACTAACAAGTTGAAAGATGTTGATAAACATCCTATCCACTTGACCCTTTGTAGGTGGAAAGAGAGGAGGAGAGAATTCTCCACACACGCGCGCGCCCGCCCGTCCCGGTCCGTGGCGGTTATTAAGTCCTTGACGGTCTGTTGCAATTAAGTTTTTGACGGTTACAAGATTAAATACACATATATATCACAGTCGGTTTCCTCCTGTACACACACGTTTTATTCTCATCCTCTCTCTACAAAATCCGTCCCTCTTCGGCGATTTTAGGTCTCTGAATCCAGAGTTCTCCGACGACCGATTATTGCGAGGTTCCGCGCTGCTTTCGTGGTCCGTCGACTCCGGTGTGCGCCTGATCGATGGTGTGACCGTTCTATCATGGGAGAAATTTGGTCTGATCACTGTTCCTTCGTTTCTTGTTTTCCTATACATGTTTTTGTATGTTGGCTTTATCTGGATCCTTACGGAATATTTATTCGACATATGTAACTCACTGTATTACATGATCATATTTGTAATTGTATCAACAATCTCAGAGAAAAAATTGTTAATTATGTCGTCTAATAATTCCTTTGCGCCAAAAATGGACATGTCAGGCATACCGGAAAAAATTTCCGGGCAGAATTTCAAACGTTGGCAACAACGTATGAAGATCTGGTTGACCGCTATTGATTTAGTTGATGTAATTGAAAAGACTTTCCCACTTTCTGAAACTGAAGATCCCAAAATCAAAGCAATACAAGAACTGTGGATAGAGAATGACAAATTATGTCGAGGTTGCATTCTGTTGCTTCTGTCCAACGTGCTCTTCGATGTTTATAGTTCGTCCTCCGCTGCTGCTGCTTCTGTGACTGCAAAGGATTTATGGGATGAGTTGGATAAAAAATATAATACTGAGGACTTAGGTCATGAAAAGTATTATGTTGGAAAATTCCTGAAGTTTCAAATGGTGGAAAACAAGTCAGTTACTGAACAAGCTCATCAGTTTATGATTCTAATCCATAACTTAAAAGAGGCTGACATGAAGCTTCCTGAGAAGTTTCTGGTAATGTCAATTATTGAGAAGTTCCCTCGATCCTGGGAGGACTTCGGGATGTCTCTAAAGCATAGGAGAGGAAAACTGACTATAGATGACCTCATGGTTGCTATTGCAATTGAGGAGGAACATCGGGGTGAAAAACCAGTGATGCCTGTAGAGTTCCAACCAAAGGCAAACATATTAATTGAATCCTCATCTAAGTCACATTTTAAAGGAAAACCACAACCCATTAATAAGACTAAAGCCAAGGCCAAAATCCAAAAAAAGCCAACAAACAAACCATGTTGGAATTGTGGACAGGTTGGTCACTGGGCTAAGGATTGTCCATCCAAGAAAGCCAAACGCCAACAAGGTACCACTGAATCGACTCCACAGGTCAATGTATTGACTGAGGTGGATGAGACCAACAATAAGTTTGTTTTTGTTAATCGTCAATTTTTTCCATTTATGAACCACGTGAGTGGTTGGTTGACACTGGGGCTAATGTGCATGTATGTGCTGACAAGTCCATGTTTGTCTCTTACCAGCCTGTTGATCGTAGATCTGTGGCGATGGCCAATGGGAATGTTGCAAATGTGCTTGGAATTGTACGTATCGACTTGAAGTTACCTTCATGACGAGTTCTTTCACTGCACATGACGCATCATGTGCCTGCTGTTCGTCGCAATATTATTAGTTGAGGGTTATGAAGTAACATTTAAATGTAACAAAGTTGTGATTACTCTTTCTGGTACTTTTATTGGCAAGGGGTACTTGTCTTGTGGTGTTTTTTTAATTCATGTTGAACCTGCTTTTTATAATCGCAATGTTATTTCTGTCAAAGATGTGTATTCTCCTGTTATTTATTCCATTGAATCTGGTGATGTTTGGCATAAACATTTAGGACATGTGAGTTATCAATGTTTGAAAAGAATGATGAATTTAAATATGATTCTTAGGTATGCTATTGAGGAAAAAATGTCAAGTGTGTGTACAAGCTAAACAACTGAAAAGACTGTTTCATTCTGTGACTAGAAATACTAGTATTTTAGATTTAGTTCACACTGATACTTGTGAATTCAATGACATGTTTACGAAGGATAAAAAGAAATATTTTATCACTTTCATTGATGATAGTTCAAAAGTATTGCTATGTTTATCTTTTGAAAAGTAAAGATGAACTGTTATCTAAGTTTCTTATTTTTAAGAATGAAGCAGAGACACAAACTGAAAAGAAACTTAAGAGGTTGAGATCTGATAGAGGTGGTGAATATACGTCCAACCTGTTCGAACAAGTGTGTCAGGATTCTGGCATAGTTCATGAGGTGATGGCGCCGTATTCTCCACAATCTAACGGAATTGTTGAACGAAAAAATAGAACATTATCTGATATGATTAATGCATTATTAGAGAGTTCAAGATTACCCAAATATATGCGGGGAGAAGCTTTGAATACGGCTTGTCATATTCTGAATAAAGTTCCTCAGAAACATAAGGAGGATAGTCCATTCGAACTCTGCTGTGGTCAAAAACCTAGCCTTAAATATCTTAAAGTTTGGGGTTGTCTTGCAAAAGTATTAATCCCTGAACATAAGAGGAAAAAGCTTGGTCCCAAGACTGTTGATGCAATATTTATCGGATATGTGATTAATAGCTATGCGTACAGATTTTTGGTAATCAAGTCCGAGATATCTGGCATAGATGTTAACACAATTGTTGAATTTCGTGATGCCACATTTTTTGAGGATGTATTTCCCATGAAATTTGGAGTTCCTCAACAAGTTTATTCTTCAGTTGATCCCTCTACGTCTGGTTCCATCCACGAGCATGTGGAAAGGATGACAAATGTGGGGGCAGATTTGTCTATTGCCGATTTTGAGTCTTCTCAAACTCAAGTTGAAATTGAACCAAGAAAGAACAAACATTCTCGAATTGCCAAGGATTTGGGAAGTGATTTTATCACATACCACATCGAGGGTAATCCTAACACTTTCAAGGATGCTATGGCTTCATCTGAAGCAAAGCATTGGAAAGATGCAGTTAAGGTCGAGATGGACTATATTGTCTCTAATGGGACATGTGAGTTGGTAAATCTTCCTCCAGGTTGTTCAACGATCAGTTGTAAATGGATATTTAAAAAGAAATTAAAACCAGATGGTTCCATCGATAAGTATAAAGTCAGATTAGTTGCCAATGGGTTTAAACAAAATGAAGGAATAGACTATTTCGATACGTATTCTCTAGTGTCTCGTATGACTACTATCCGAGTGCTCTTAGCATTGGCGTCTGTATATGATTTTACAATCCATCAAATGGATATAAAAACTGTTTTTCTTCATGGTGACCTTGAAGAAGAAATTTATATGGATCAACCTGAAGGATTTGTAGCTTCTGGAAACGAGAACAAAGTTTGTAAACTTGTTAAGTCTCTTTATGGACTTAAACAAGCCCCAAAAGTTTGGCATGAGAAATTTGACAAAATTATATTATCATTTGGATTCCAGATTATTGATTCTGACAAATGTGTCTATTGCAAAGTTCAAAGTAATGCATGTATTGCATTGTGTTTATATGTTGATGACATTTTACTATTTGGCTCTAATCTGAATATAATACATGAAACTAAGTCCTTCTTGTGTACTAAGTTTGAATGAAGGATATGGGTGTTGCAAATGTGATCTTGGGTATCAAACTGACTAGGTCAGTTGATGATATTTCCATATCTCAATCTTACTATGTTGAGAAGATTCTTGAGAGATTTGGCTATACGAATTGTAGATCTGTGAAAACCCCATATGATTCATCAAAACCTTTGTACAGTTTCATAACTGAGATATTCTCAGATTATAGGTAGTTTGATGTATCTTGCAAATTGCACATGACCAGATATTTTATTCTTTGTGAGCAAACTTAGTAGATACACAAGTTGTCATGATCGTACTCATTGGGAGGCTGTACTTAAGTACTACCCTTGGGTTGCATTATGGGAAATTCCAAGCTGTACTAGAAGGGTACAGTGATGCAAACTGGATAGCCAAAAACTCTGGGAGTAACAGTGTTACGGGGTATGATTTTTACTCTGGGTGGAGGCACAGTCTCCTAAAGGTCTACAAAACAGACCATATTGTCTCGATCTACATTTGAGGCTGAACTTTGTGCTTTGGATACAAGTGGAATGGAAGTTGAATGGCTGAAATGACTCCTTTCTGAATTGTCAATGACTAGCAAACCAGTTCCTGCAATATCTGTGCATTGTGATAGTATGACTACTATTGCAAAGTTAAGAAGCTCAAAGTATAACCATAAACAAAGGAGGCACATCCAAGTCAGACTGAAGTCTCTAAGGGAATTAATCTCGGAAAGGGTGATAGTTGTTGATTTTGTTGGTACCAAAGACAATACAGCTGATCCTTTCACCAAAGGACTTAATCTAGCTCAAGTTCTGAAATCCAAGTTGGGGATGAGACTGAGACCCATTACATGACTCATCTAGAATGGCAACCCAACCAATTTGAGTGGAGATCCCACGAAGTTGGTTCAATGCGGTAATAACAAGTTCTTGAGTGAGTCAAGTACAACTCATTGGTGATATATTGTAGGTCATACATTGTATCTGTGTCAATACCCCAAAGAATGGATATGTTGCCGAAACTACAAGTTTAGTAAGAGTGTAGACTCTGAATGAGTTCAAGTCTTTGAGACAAGATGTTAGCAGTGCATCTTTGGAGAAGCTCAACTATGTGAATGCAATTGTGTGACCGTAATTAGAGGAATGTGGGTCATTCCTTGAAAGCACTCATAAAACAGGATACAGATGCATGACTATAAAACATCAACCATGTAGATTGCAGCATAACCTGCTTAGTGTTGTTCTTAATGGACATCTCCATACAAAAGGTTCAAGTTCAAAACTTCGTTTAACTTAGTTCCTGTGGGGGTAAAGTTGAAGGTCTCAGGTAGTGGTTCAAACCCGAAAGGTACCATTACTGAAAGCACTAGGTTGCAAGGTTTGATCACTCGATCAACAATGGATTTGTGGGGGATTGTTGGATTATTGAGTTTGGGTTAGGCCCGTGAATAACTCAATTGAAGAAATCCAATGTTGAGATAAAGATGAGAACTATTGCCCCATGTGCCATGTGCTCACCTCACTTTTAGTCACACATTGGTGAAGCTAACAAGTTGAAGGATGTTGATAAAGATCATATTCACTTGACCCTTTGTAGGTCGAAAGAGAGGAGGAGAGAATTCTCCACACACGCGCGCCCGCCCGCCCGTCCCGATTTGGGGCGTGGTGTGGCGAGGCGAGGCAGCGGGGGTTTTGGAGGAAATTAGAGGCTTTAGCCTCAGGGTGATGGGTGTATTTAATTTTTGAACCTCATGTTAATTGTTTTTGCAATTAAGTCCTTGACGATTACAAGATTAAATACACATATATATCACAGTCGGTTTCCTCCTGTACACACACGTTTTATTCCCATCCTCTCTCTACGAAACTCGTCCCTCTTCGACGATTTTAGATCTCCGAATCCAGAGTTCTCCAGCGACCGATTATTGCCAGGTTCCGCGCTACTTTCGTGGTATGTCGACTCCGGTGTGCGCTTGATCGACGGTGTGACCGTTCTATCCTGGGAGAAAACTGGCAGACCATCAAACGCAATGGTATGTGGGCCGATATTTTCTCTGAGGCAAGTCACCTTCCGACGGCTCGGTCTTCGAGGTTGTCTCTGATCACTATTCCTTCGTTTCTTGTTTTCCTATACATGTTTTTGTATGTTGACTTTATCTGGATCCTTACGGAATATTCATTCAACATATGTAACCCACTGTATTACATGATCATATTTGTAATTGTATCAACAATATCTCCTTATTATATATGATTATGATATGTGTACGTGGTATTCGAATTAGAAAATATATATGTACATAGATTTACTAATTTAGATTCATTTCTAGATAGTTTGCACCTTGTAACACCCCAATTAGGTATAAACTCAATTTCCAATTTAACATTGTTGTAATATTTAATCATGAGAAGAGTGTTGTTGGAAAATAAAGTCAAATTTATGATTTAGAATTTTGATTGAAAAAAGAATTTTAAAATGAAATGGGTGAAATTAAGACAAATCAAGTAATCTTATTTTTGGAGGGCCAAATGCCTTTTTTACCATCCAAGAATGAGATAATTAGTGAATTTCTTTTCATTTTCTCTACAATCCCAAAGTGAAGAGGAGAGAAGAACCATTCCATCATTTCCTTTCTTGGCAACTAAGCTAGGGTTTGGTAAAGGAAGGTTACTCATTTGGGATTTCGTTTCTCTTTCTTAAGATTGAGAGGTAAGTAGTAAATGTTCTGATCTTTCCTTCAATACCACCAAGATCCCTTAAGAATTTGACTGAAATTGTGGTTTTGATCAAGAAAAGATTTGTTCATCGACTCCTATTAGGGTTCATTTTATGTAAATTTTATAGAAATCCTTCGTTACTATCAAGATCTCTTAAGAATTTGACGGGAATTGTGGCTTTGATTAAGAAAAGATTTATTCGTCGATTCCTTTTAGGGTTCATTTTATGTAAATTTTATAGAATTCGGTACAACAAATAATTTCACTCTTCAAAGAATTTACTGTGATCCATTATTGCTACTGAAATTTCATTCGATTGTTACTGCATTATCAAATACTTAATCCTTGCTCGCATTTTGTAGTAACGAGAACCAGCCTTAGCCGCTTATGACTTCATATTAGATGGTATCTCCATAATTATATCCCCTACAACGTCTCTTATGTTAATTTAGACCTCTAACCGATTGCAATCCAACTCAAACATGGCAACAAGAAGCAAACTTACAGTGGTGTCGTGAGCAGACAATAATGCTTTTCACGTAGGGAAATGTTTGTTGAAAGCAGCGCGTCACGGACGCGTTCTACGTGGACATCCATGTCAGCCCTTACGTGGCCAAAGCATGAATGTTTTTTTGTTTTTTCTTCCTGATGTCCACTCAAATCACATTAAATGCGTTTCAACTCAGCACGTTCTCTCTCTCTCCACCCAAATACAAATATGATGACACTCTTTCTTTCTTCTTCATTCTTTCTCTCCAGAATAAATCACCATTTCGAAGAAGCGTCTGATGCCGACTCCCAGGATTCTTCACAACGTAAGCAGCGTGAATGGGACGGTGCGAAGACTTCCCGATGTTCTTGTCAACGCTCCGTGGTGAAGACTTACGTCTGTTCGGTTTATGTTGTACATCTCTCCGTAATAAATCACCATTTCGAGTAAGATATTACGTCGAAGAAGCGTCTGATGCCGACTCCCAAGCTTCTTCACAACGTAAGCAGCGTGAATGAGACGGTCATGTTTAAGTCTTACATCTTCTTTCCGATTTACTGGGAATATATATATTATTTTTGTAATTTGTGTGTGTTTGTGTTTGTAATGGAAATCTGAGATGCTATTTTTTTCCTAAACGTAATTCTTGTGGGGTAAAATATACAGTGGGAGATTTGTTGAGTTTGTGCGGGGGTGGCAGGGGGCGGCAGCCCCTGCGGGGGACGTGGGAGATTTGTTGAGTTTTGTTTCGACATCATATTATTGCATTCCATATATTGATTCGTTTATTCCGACAATAATGAAGTCATATATTATTCCGGACTACAAATACACTTATTCCGGACTACAAATACACTTATTCCGGACAGTAAATACACTTATTCTGGACAACAATTCCACTTATTCCGGACAAACTTTATGTTCCGTTTCTGGACACACTTTATTCTTAAACCGGACAACAAATACACTTATTCCGGACTGCAAATACACTTATTCCGGACAAACTTTATGTTCCGTTTCTGGACACACTTTATTCTTAAACCGGACAACAAATACACTTATTCCGGACAACAACTACACTTATTCCGGACAGCAAATACACTTATTCCGGACAGACTTTCTGTTCCGTTTCTGGTCACATTTTCTTCTTATTCCGGACTGCAAATACACTTATTCCGGACAGCAAATACACTTATTCCGGACAACAAATCAACTTATTCCGGACAAACTTTATGTTCCGTTTCTGGACACACTTTATTCTTAAACCGGACAACAAATACACTTATTCCGGACAGCAAATACACTTATTCCGGACAAACTTTCTGTTCCGTTTCTGGACACACTTTCTTCTTATTCTGGACAACTACACTTATTCCGGACTGCAAATAAACTTATTCCGGACAGCAAATACACTTATTCCGGACAACAAATCAACTTATTCCGGACAAACTTTATGTTCCGTTTCTGGACACACTTTATTCTTAAACCGGACAACAAATACACTTATTCCGGACAACAAATACACTTATTCCGGACAACAAATACACTTATTCCGGACTGCAAATACACTTATTCCGGACAACAATATACACTTATTCCGGACAGACACATAACGTAAACAGGACAAACACATAATGTAAACTGCACACACACATAAAGTAAGCTAGACAAATTAAGTTGATCCAACGTAAAACTTAAAAACAAATATTTTATTATGATAAGTGTGGGCTCTGCACGAATAATGAGACTGCACGATGTCCTAGGGTCTGCACACTGTCTTATCTGTGTATTGGGAAATGAATCGTTCAACTTAAAGAACCGGCGTTTTTTAAAAATACCAAAACGCGCGAAGAGAAATTTCGCTGACTGGATGCTGACTCAAAGAAAAATATCTGAGCTGTACAGATCCACGTAAGGCGCGTCCGTGACGCGCACGTCCGTCTATAACTACTCTTTCACATAAGGGTGAATGTGTCCGGTGTCTATTGTTTAACTGCCTCCTCAACGTAGAATGCAAGGGAAGTCTCTTCAGGCTTTTCTTTTCTCCACACGGACGAGTCTAGTTAGTATGCATCCCACTTACTGTCGAAATCCCGAGGACCAAACTTACAGCAGAAGGGAGTGCGAGTCTTTCTGAATTTGTATCTCTGCATGACCGGCCGTATGCCCTCACAAAGTGGGAGCGGGTCGAGAGAGTTCCCGATGTCAAAAAAAACACAAACACACTAGTCTCTCATGTTATCTTTGCCCATGGAACTTCGTTACTTGTTGCCCAAGTTTGATTAGGTATATCTAACTTCGAAGATAATCATTTCTAGTCCTTTCTGGTGTTTGCAATTAACTGCGGTGATAATACATGAATACACTGAGTACATGATCATTACCCAAGAAATAAGCCTGAAATAGTGTCGAACTTGTCTTCTGAAATTTAGGTGGCATTCAAAGGGAAAGAAAACTGAACTTGGAAAGAAAAATCCTAACGTCCTAAACCATTTGATCACAATGAACACAATATAGGCATCATCAACAAAATAATTAAATTACCCAAAGCAGCCCTCTACTTATTTTCCTACATCCACCTCCAACCCTAATCAGACTAAAATAAGAGTCTAACGACAACGCCAAAGCTGGCAATGCAATAACTTTCACGGTTGTAATAAACGATGAAGAGGCAGTGGAGGTGCAGAGTAAAGCAGTGTGACAGGGGGAAAAGGTGGACATGGTGCCAAAAAGAAGTAATGATGTTGAAGGGAAGCTTAACAAGAGTAACACCCTTTTAGGGGAAATTTCAGCAGACCGTGCTAATCTAATAGGCAAATTCGTGATTTCAAATAATCAAGAACAAAGTTTGCTTCCAAACAGATCGGATCTTGTTCTAACCTTAACATTCCACACTAACAGAGCAACGATAATCTAAGACGTTAACAAAGCATTAGTCAACAATATAAGGCAATGATAATCTCAGACTGAGACCATCAAAAGACTCAGAACTCAATCGTCTGCTATTTGACACAAGGATTTTTTTTAATCACAAGGCAACACAAAAATAACAGATCAACAACAACCTACGACCGATTATCGAAGCAGCAGAAACTAGTTAAAATTTTCCACGAAGATATCCATAGGGAACAATGCTGCAATATTTAATCAAACCTGCACCACTACCATTGTTCATTTTCTCCTTGAGAGTATGAAAAGAAAAATAATTTCATCAACTATAATTGATGGCCAGAGAGAGTTAGATTGAACTTATAATTTGGACCATAGTAACAGACATTAAAGAGAACACAAATTTCTTAAAAAACTACAAAGAAACCCAAAGCCAATACAGTACATCACCTAAACCAATGCCTTCACCTTACATTATTCTCAGTTGGCCAAAATATAGATGTTCCTACTTCCTACCGACAGAATCCAATCCTCTATCCAGCAAACTATTGCATTCCTATGACTGATTAAGCGGATAGCCACTGCAACTCAATTAAATAATTTAGAGTAAATGGTAGAAAACCATATTGAATGCGCTGGACTTCTGAGTGAGTACTACCTAGCACGATAATTAATAAGAACAAATAAGCCACTCTCCAATACGATCGCATGCACACGACTTGTGCATTGTAGTTTGTAAGTATGAGATTGCGGAGAAAATTAGAAGTACTAGCTAATAAAATGCCTAAACGTTCAATGTGATTGAATTACTGCAAACTGACCTAAAATACAATTCCAGTCCTGAAACAATTCAAATATGTACTTTAGAAAGGACCATGACTCTGTGAGTTAGCCTAAAACCATATCACATAAACTCCAAATCCTCAAACGATTGACACTGACAAAAAGCAATAGCAAAAACAAGATCATATCACACCGAATGGGAAACAACTAAACTTGATGTCTAACTTTTAGTGAAGGAGCCAGATTGATCAGGAATAAGAATATCAGCTTATCAGAAACTATAGTATCTAAGTTGAAATCCTCAATATGGACGATTACATACACCGTGTAGTTGTAAGCTTTGCGACTTGTAAAAGGAGAATCTGATTATATTGTCCATTGAGTTCTCACACTAAGCCCAAAAAGTAGTAAGAAATATTAAAAAGGAGCAATCAAGCTACTTAAATTTTCTTCACCTTTACCTATCTTATTCTTCCCAATGTATCGATATGCTGCGCTGGGTTACAGAAAACCTATGCAAAAACTGAACCTTGAAATCACCCTATAACTTGTGATAACATTAAGAAGTTCTTTATGGTGGTACGCTCATTTTTCTGAGATGTGTAAAGAAATTTGAAGACCAAGTATGCTAAGTTTAGATTCATAACCACAAAGTCAATAGTCCAAACCAACCATTTAAGTCATCATTTGAGAGTTTCTGGATCTCTGCTGTGTATGGTTTCAAAATTATACGTAGCTGGTTATACCTTGTCTGTGAGCCACAGCTCACACATAAGTGACATAACCCCATGTTTTTCATCCATCTCTATTTAAAGAAAAACTACTTGGTGACTTGTTCGATACGGGCTGCATGTCACTTAGGGATTGATTTATTAGCTATGTATGGATTGAAGTATTGAACCCATACCAACAGACCCTACCACCATTTCAGAATATCTATTTCAGCCAAAGTTAACCTAACATGATCCAACACCTACCTACAATTAACATATTCATTAAAAAAGCAATATAACCCAAGTGTGTCATTTTTCAAAAGGAAGCCTAAAACCAGATACAAATCACAAAACACTTCCTCATGCCAGTCATGATACCAATAATCCATTCAAAGGAAGTTTTATCGAAAACTACTACTAAATACTAATCATATGCGTCTCAAAAACCATAATCTAACAAACCGACACCAATAACTCTTGAAACCGATCGTACCGAATCCAAGCATCCAAAGAACAAAACCAAAAAAAAAACACGTCATCAAAATCTACCGTTCTTATGCGCCCAAAACGTTCACCTAACATAACAACACTAGATACGAGCCTCCAAAAAGAGAAACGAAGCCCTAGACTAGACGGACCTCACTTGGTCGGAGCGGCGACGGCGGAGGGAGCAGGGGTGCCGAGGAGACTGGCCTGCTGCATCTCGAGATCGGTCATCTGCTGCTCCCGATCCATCTCGATAATGAGGGGGACGACGAGGACGAGGAAGGTGGTGCCGGCAATCCAGGCCGCTTTGCCGGTGCTCTTCAGGAGCTTGTGAGCCACCATGGCCGCGTCGGACGCCGCCTTCTTGCCGCGGTACACGATCGGGGATTCCGAGATCGAGCTCGAAACCCTAGAAAGAACGCCGCCGTCGCTGTTCTTGCCGCGGGAGGATGCCATGGATGGACGGACGAAAAGAAAGAGAGGCTACGACTACAAGGGTTTGGTTTGGGTAAAAATTCCAATTTATTTTTAGGGCTCAAGACTCAACTGACAGGGGAAACGATAGAAAGGATACCCTTGTGTCTTTGTGAATTCGTTATTAGGGTTGGAATTATTATTTTTTTATGGAAAATTATTTTGTGAAATTATTTTAAAACGTTTTTTTACGACTATGTGAAATCATATGAATCACGTAATCATTGACATTCCAAGATGCATAGATGTGTGTTATACGAGATTAACCTGTGTCCCACATATGACTTGTATGTCCCAACACAGAACTAGTCCGTCGCAACACAAGACTGATGCGTCCTAACGTGGGACTGGTGTGTGTCCCACGAGATTGATGTAGGTCTTACGTGTGACAGATGTGTTTCTTATTTACAATTAAAATTGTCTCATATTTTATTGCAAATCATATTTTTAAACGAATAGATTTTCTTCTTCTTGATCAAACTTGGTTCGTGCAGTTGTGTTAGCTTGAGCTGGAGTAGATTAATACTTGAAAGACAAAATTGGGCTTTGGAATCACGTAATAATGCCGAGCACGAGCATTGGCCATTTGCCATTTCGTTTTCAAACGAGTCCAGATGTAATGCACCTACGAAACATGAGAAAACAAAATTAAAGTTGTAGTTTGTCTGCTCAAACCTGTTCCCAAAACAACCCAGAACTTAAGATAAATTTCCAGACATGTCCGGTGCTCGGTTCAATTGTCCCTGTAAATTCTATGCGTGAGGAATTCAAATTCATCAATATCAATTTCAGACCGTTCTGCCGGGCACCATAGGGCGTATTTTATGAATGCCCTAAACTGTTATTGTCAACAAGTAAATTTATTAATAACCAAGAGCAGAGAAGGTACCTCTATTCAGCCTATAGAAAAACAGAGCTAGAGCCAAAATGCAAAAAATTATGGTGAAGGGTATCAGTATCATACATAACAAAGGGCTTAGTTTATTGTTTCAGTTGGTTTAATCTTAATCCAGGAAAACAGAGGCAACTCGGACACTAGTTTGTAGTAGCTTGAGAACGTAAGCATTACTTCATAATAAGATTTAAGAAGATATATATATCATTACCCAATACAATGAAAAATCATTTATATGATAAGTATTACCAGTCCTTGCACCTCGTTGTCAGCTGACATGATGGACTTTTTATTTAACTGCTTAAGCAATGCCACTGGTGTGTGACAGATCTGGAAATAAATGACCAAAACCAACAAGAATCTTAGATACGATAAACAGGAAGAAGAAAAAAGACTCAACAAAAGATGTTCTCATATACCTTGAAGCAGTGCACAAGTATGAGACAACATTTTGGACTGGGTTAACCGTGTAAACCACAAGCTTCGCATGCAAACCGGAATACCTATAAGGGTTCGGGGCAAGGACTATATCCATCTTCACTCATCTCAAATAACAAAACCCTCAAGAGTGCATAAATTTGTTCAGCCTTTGGGTGTTTTCTATCTGCCACCACGAAGGCATGCACCTTTTCCTTCAAACACAGCCAACTTTTCCCAGGGCGCTTCTCAGAACCACTGTTTCTCATCATTTTCCTCAGATTTCGAACTTCATACCAATAACCGGCAGCCGCATACACATCGGATAATAAAGTATAAGCAGTATAATTAGAAGGATCCAGCTTAAAAATAGCCTCTGCTGCTCGCTCGGCTATTTCCACATTACAATATATCCGACAACCAGCAAGGAGGGACTTCCACACCGCAACATCAGGTTGGGATGGCATTTCATCTATGTACCGCTCGGCTTCTTCTAGAAACCCAGCTCGAGCAAGCATATCTATTACACATGTGAAATGTTCTTATATGAGCATATCCCGTGCTCGGTTTGCATTGATTCAAAATAATGCAATCCATCGTGAAGAAAACCTGCTCGACTACATGCCGAGAGAACACCAACAAAGGTCAAGTAGTTGGGCTTAATGCAAAGCTTTTGCATCTCATGAAAAAATTCGATAGCTTCCTTTGCATAACCAAATTGGGCACACCCAGTGATCAAACTAGTCCACGAGACCACATCGAGTGAACCTCTCATTAACTTACAGAATTTCATTGTATATTGAATTCCAGCCAAACCGCCAATAATTGAATTCCACGCAACCAAATCCGGCTTCCCAATCCACCCAAAAGCCTTCATTAAACCCTCTAAACACCCGACCCTTACATACATATCAACCACCGAACTTCCAGAAAAAGCACTTCTTCCCACCCCCAAACTTCAAACCGAAACAATGCACCATCTCCGCATTCGGAGGCGATGCAGAGGAAGTTTATGTGGTCGCTGGTGGTGAGAGAGGGGTTGACGGCGGTGGTGGAAGCGGGAAGGTGGTGGGAGTTTAAACATTGTTTTTGGGCCGGCGTTTTGGACCGTCCTTTTAGAATTATGTGCTTCTGTATTATTATTGGATAAGTGGTTCCTTCCGGAAGTCCTTTTAGAATTCGAGTTCCAGAACTTTTAGCCCTCTTAGAATATTGAAACTATGGTTAATTGTTGCGAGTTGAATGAAGAGAGGAAGAAGTGGTTTTACATACATGATGACAAGTAATTGCAAGCCGTATAAGCATTATGATTGGAAGACTTGTTGTTAATCACGACTTGCTAGCTCTAACCGTCGTCCCAAACCGTTTGTAAAACAATCTAAATGTAACTCACCCAAACTGAGCCTAAAACAAAGACCTGATTGGGTACCATTTTTGCTTGCAATGGCACCTATCAGGAGGAACTTCTGTTACACTAGCATTTATGAAATATTTTTCTGTACCATTTGTCTGAAAAGCTCACGTACAACATAAGAAAGTTATAAGTGAAAAATATGCATCCATGCTATAATTGTTAAATACCTAACCCCACTTCCTCCACGCATCTCTTTTCCTCATCCTCATCTCCTCCTTCACGCATAATTGTTACGGAAGGGAAGACGTCCCATTCTCTAGCGATCTCTCCGGCGAGGACCGCACATAGGTGCGGAAGGGAAGACGTCTCATTCTCTGGCGATCTCCAGCGAAGGTACATAACCCACCCTTGTTTCGAGTTTCCTTGTGACCAGTGTGTTTTGGGAGGAGGGCTCCGGAGAGAGGAGGTGGCAGTTGCGACACCGGTGGCCAGCCGACTGCACGCAAGTTGGTGTCGCGTGGCAGTTGGTTTTTAATTGAGACTTCGACCTATCTATTTTCGTTGATGTTCTTTTTTCACTTGTTTATAGTTTGTGTTTCACTGTTATGTACCAAATGCAAATTAAGGGTGTTACAATAAATGATCATATATTTCATACAATTGTACCATGTAAAATTACCATAATTATGTCACGAAATCTCTCAAAACATCATGCCCGGAATTGATCAGATGAATCAACTTGGCATGCTAAAAATAACAGACTCCTCTTGACGTATAGCTCATTCCATTCAAACCTGACTGCTTAATTCAACAAAGGTCTATTTCAAATATCATGCATTTAAAACAAACTTCTACTTCAAGCAAAACCTCAGCATCATATTCTCAGCCACGAAAGTTAAAAACACATTAGTTTCCAAGAAAGTTTTAATCTAAAGAGATTGGATAATTCGGAAGTAAAGTAACTTTTAAGTTTTAATAGCATACAAAGGCCAACACATGCACATAAATTACCAAAAATCCACTCTGACGGGTGAAAAAACAAAATTCTCAGCCAAGATCCTCGACCATCAATAAAGGAAGGTAAAATTACAAGATACATGCACATCTTGTTTTTAATTGTATGGAAGTGAAGCAAATTTCACTAAACAAACCTAATGGTCTAAAGAAGTGGTATTTCCATACAAACGCCACCTATGTTTTAGTAAGCTTGAAATTTTGAAAAAAAAAACATAGAATGCAGAACAAGGTTCTGAAACAAAAATATAACACCTTTTGTAGAGATTATTATAACTATCCATGTAAGTAGAAGTATGTATGATGACTATCCTCTTGCCAACCATGTTTATTCCATAATCGCACCCATTAAACAAGAGCCTTGACAATATATTTGAATATTGTATGGCATATAGTGAAACAGAAATTCTATTGCAAAGTATGCAATGCAGTTTTACTTTCATTATAATCAGAACAAAATGATGCATTTACCGTAGATAATTGGGGATGAAAGGTAATTTTATCAGTCAAGATTCCAGTGAGAGAAATGAATGGAAAAAAAAAATCTGCTGAAGTTGAATGGACTGCAGTTACCCTAACCCTGTAAATTGCATCTAGTAAATGGCCAAGAAGATCAGCTTTCTTTAGTTGACCCAGTTTCCAGAATG
The DNA here is from genome assembly GCA_963682175.1 of Triglochin maritima. Classification (NCBI taxonomy): domain Eukaryota; kingdom Viridiplantae; phylum Streptophyta; class Magnoliopsida; order Alismatales; family Juncaginaceae; genus Triglochin; species Triglochin maritima. Next base: position 60,401,077 of record OY821772.1, on the reverse strand, counting down.
AAGACATTGAGACTTTGCTGAACTGAAACACCTTTTAATTCTTTAATGCCTAACTTCAGTGTTGGATATTGCTGTGATTGCTGGGCATGAGGACATCTACCTGATGAAAGGGATTGAGATGTGAGACATGACGAATGTAATAAGCAACAAAGAGAGCAAAATGAAGAGGACAGGGAGATTCAATCATCACCTATGGTTTTGATACAACAACAATGTATGCATTCCATGCATCTCTTTGCTCAAAGGAAGAACACTCTACGTACTTGACGTCACTACTTGTAAGAACCCAAATCTTTGAAGAAATTAAATTTGGATGATTTTATGGTTTTAGGTGAAGCTGGGGTGTGAATACAATTTATCCAAGCTTTCCACGTGCTTAGGTGGGGTTGGAGGGAGGGATGGATGGCGGTGGATTTTCGTTGTGTATAAAGGAGAGAGTTGCGAGAGACTTGAGTTTTCTTTTGGAAGAGATAAGACCGAGAGAGAGAGAGAGAGAGAGTGGGTGGGAAGGAATCAGAAGAATCAGAAGATCTATAAGGAGAAAGGTTGGAGAGGTGGTTGAATGTAGAAGTTGATGTTTTGTTGGTGGAGAGAAAAGAGAAGTTAGAGATGCGGAAGAGTTTAGGAAGGAAGTCGTGAGAGGAAGAGGTTAGGTGAACGGAGCGTGAGAAGTGATGTACGTTCGGTTGAGACGAAAATGTTTTGCCGAGAAAAGAAGGATTTTTGAGATGAGAGAGGCAGTGAAATGACGGTTGTTTTAGTTATGATTGCGAGACAGACAAGTACTGATTCGTTATTCTTTCAGTTTCATATCATGTTTGTCTCTCTTGATATTCGTAGTTGCATGCATGCTGAGTATTAATATTGATTTTATGGATATGCATATGATTGCATGGTGATGTTTCGATCGACATGTCATGTGGCTGTGTGTATGTTTCTGGTAGAGCAACTTAGGAAAGAGCTGCCTAGTGGACAGCGTGGAGCCACCCGAGAGAGGAAAATGTTGTCTGTCATTAGTGTGGAGCTACCAGGTGTGCGTCTGACTGATTGATAGATTTCAGAAACACAAGATGTGGTCAAATCCGAATGGGGGTTCCAGATTGTTATTCCTGCATATTATTTGTCATGCATGTCTCTTAATTGTGTTTTTTGACTGAATGCCATATTCTGTATTATTTTTCACATGATTATGATTCTGATTGATTGGCGGTTGGAACTTGCGAGTTGTTGAGTTCACAAATTATTAATTATATTTTTCAGATTATTATGGGCCTATCAAATGGATTTAAATATCAGAGTGCGCAACAGTTAGGATCGTGGATCGTATCTTAACGTACCGGGTTCGGACGGGTAAGCACTGGGCCCCGGCGTTCCCTGAAGAGGTGATAGTTGACTTACAACCTCCAGTTGTAGGAGAAAGCATGTCGAATAACATGGTTGTTACGGAGCTTGAAGTGGAGACTAATCTTGATTTTGCGTGTCAAAACATCGAAATGTGTAACATCCCGAAACAGAGGAAATTTAAAAATTCATAAACAAGACACATGAACTCAATAATCAAGACGGGACTGTTACTTCACATAAACAAATAGCGGTGCACCAAAATTACATCAGAGTTTGTCAAAATAATACATGATTACAACAAAATGACAACAGGCGATAAAACGTAATCATGCCGACCTCAGTGGTCCGAGAAGAGGATCCGACTCCAAAATGCGCGTGTCCGCCGATCACCACCCCACTGGACTTACTGCGGTCCTGAAAATATAAACAACAATGCCTGAGTTTCCAGAAGGAATCCCCGTATGCCAACTCACCTACATGCATGCATTACATAATGAACCTATCATACTAGTATCATGTCATGGCATCGACAGAAAGGAAAACAGTTCCCCCGAATGGTAAAACAGGACATCAGTCCGACAATCAACAACGAGTCTCCCGAGGAGACCTACTGCAGGCACATGCAGCCTTACAGCACGCGACATCGCAACCCCACACGCAGTTACACTACTGATGAGAATTAAATTTATACCGCAAGTGCACGGCGTCAATGGAGACGTGGCAAATACGGGTCGAACACAAGGAGGGAGAGATTATGTTATTAGTGTGATTTTTGATTAAGGGGAAAGAAGGAGAGAAGAATTAAGTTTGGTTTTGAGATTTTTGGGTTTTAGTTATTTAAAGCAAGAAACAAAAACAATTAAAACTAAAGCAAGAACAAAGAAGTGAATTCCGTTGGGTGGAGGATTAGATTTAAGGTTTAGATTAGAGAATTTAGAAACTTATAATAAATCATATTAGTTATGAAGCATTACATGATAAATGATTTAACATAAACTCAAGTAATCAAAATAAACTAACACGAAATTAAAATAATAACATTCATTCATCTTCTCTTCACCCTAATCCGTCACCTCCACCCTTTGGAAGGAGTTAGAAACTCATAGAGGGAGGAAGAAGGGGTCCTAGAGGCATTACAAAAGAAAACTAAAAACACAAAATAAAAGAAACAGAATTTTATTGCTAAATTATGGAACAAAAGGAAGAACTCCTCACAACATCGTTCTCGGGGCTATTTATAGCCGATACAAGGGACCTAAGCATGAAATAAGAAAGTACACGCGTCAACACGCAACCGGTAAAATTTTTAGAGCATTAATCTAATTTGGTGCGGCGGACTCGCCGCAATTTGCTCTTGAGGTGCGGCGGAATCGCCACCTTTTTGGCTCCGAATCGACCCGGATTTTTCCTGTGTGTTTATGGTATGATGTCAATGTCATTTGCGCGTCTGGATTGATTCTTGCATATCTTTGGAGATCCGAATTAATTTCTTCATATATTTGGAGATCCACATTGATTTTTCTTTATATTTTCTCCGTAATAATAAAAGCTACTCGTGATTTGCAATTAGGTCCTTGACTTTTTGCAATTAAGTCCCGGCTACTTTTGTGCTTAAGTCATTGTTCTTTTCGTAATTAGGACTTGAATGCTTTTATGCTTGGATACATTTCCATTTGAAACCCGATAAACTTGAACTTGGTCTTTATGATAGAAATGAGTCTTTTGTACGCGTTTATGCTCGGGATGTGGGTAATTTGCATTCAGGTCCCTGTATTCTGTAAATAAGACTAAACACATACCTTAGTAGCATTTATTGATGCAAAAGTAATCTAAATGAAAGACATATGATGCAATGTATGCAATGCATCAAATACCCTCACACCTAGATTTTGCTAGTCCCTAGCAAAACAGAATATAAAAGAAATGAAAACAGGGAAATCATAACTCACTTTCGTAGGAATCACGGTTGCACTTAGCATGTGCAACAAGCCTTTAAACCTCCAGGTTGCCTTAGAGGACGAGTTTTGTCTCGTGAGGGTTTTCAGTTGACACACCCACAAAGTCTTAATTCAACATTCCATTAATAGCTCTTAATATTTCTGCCTTAACCTTATACATCTCACTTAAAGTTCTCGCATGCTCATTATACAGTTCTAACTTATAAAAAGTTTGACTTGGTCTTTATTCCTCCACATTCACACCACTAACCCCTCTACACATGTTATCACATAAATTATTTTGCACGCCTCCTCTGGTGGTGAAGTATCATTTGGATCAACCATGGCATGGATCATTCCTTTAGCTTTGGGCCTTGAGTATCTTAAAGTATTTATTTATTTTTTTCCTTTTTCCGTGATTCAACACATTTGCTTTTCTTTTTAACACTTATACCCTTTTTGCATTCGTGTAGCGAGTTTGGTCGATAATCCCGAGCTGGCAGACTCAAGTTACCGGGTTTCAAGATACCCCTACGGACCAGTGACTCGAAGACTTGGGCTTTTGTAATTATTTTGCAAAATGTGTTTTCCTCACTTTATTTTTATTTTATTTTACTTTTATTTTCCTCAAGGCTTAATTGCTATTAGAAGTCCACACTTCCCGGTATATTTTCCTCAACCTCTGCTTTTTATCAACCACTTCAAAGATTTGATTCATCCAATTTAAGTGCATACATGTCTTAAAGAGCAATGGGTTATTTCTTTGGAACTTAGATTTATGTCACAATTTCTACAAGCAGAACTATATAATAAGGAACAAAAACCTGATGCAATTTGTACACGGGTTTTGGCAGTTTAATCTTAAGCTATGTCATAGAATATTGAATTTTTTTTTTTTTAAATAAAGCAGAACAGAAAATCAAATAGATAGATATGTACATATATAAACCCCCCCCCACACCTAAATCATGCATTGTCCTCAATGTATGCATAGATAAAATAAATGCACTGATTACCTGCGTCGGCTTGCGGTAGAGGGGTTGAGTTTGCTCAAAGTCAACCATAATCAGAACTGGATTGAATGACACCATGTTGGTGCATGTATCCAGTTGAATTGTTCCCCATGTTGACTTGAGGAAAAGATTCCACTCTTCTCACTTGAATTGGTTCGCTTATTTGCTCGAGTGATGGTGGTTGAGTAAATGAATTACTTCCTTTTTTCTTACTTCCTTTTTGCTTATGTGATGATTTATTTGATTCAGAATTCTGATAAATACGTGCTCTCATCACAACATCACTTGGGTTGCATATTATTTCTGGCTCATTATCAATATGGAAGATATTAAATTCTGCTTTTAAGTTCCCGAAAGATAATTGCATGAGCCCATTTCGACAGTTTATTAATGCTTCCGAAGTGGCTAAAAAGGGTCTACCTAGAATTACAGGGATTTGTCGATTAGGATTTACAACAGGTTCAGTATCAAGTACGACAAAATCCACTGGATAAATGAAGTCACCAACCTTAATCAAAACGTCCTCTACTACACCTCTCGGTTTCTTAACAGAACAATCAGCGAATTGGAGGGTTGTCCTAGAGGGTTTCAGCGGACCAATGTTGAGTTGCTCGTAGACAGAAAATGGGAGCAAGTTAACGCTTGCACCAAGGTCTAGAAGGGCTTTATTGATAAACGTATCTCCTATTGAACATGAAATTGTGGGACACCCCGGGTCCTTATATTTTATAGGAGATGTGTTGGAAAGAATTGAGCATATGTTTGCAGTTAAGAATGTCTTCTTTGGTACATTCGTTTTTCTCTTCTTAGTGCACAAATCTTTTAAGAATTTAGCATAAGCAGGTATTTGTTGAATCATGTCTAAGAGTGGAATGTTTACCTTAACTTGCTTAAATACTTCAAAGATTTTCTCTATTTGTGCACTAGAGTTCTTTTTGAGTCTATTGGGAAATGGGGTTTTAGGCACATAGACTCGCTCAGGTTCAGGTTGAGCTACAGGTTCAGGTTGGGTAGGTGGATTGTGCTTTTCAATTTGGACGTCGGGTTCAATGGTCAAGTCATATGTGGGTGCTTGATGGCTAGATTGATTAGTCATTCTAGGGTTTACCACATTATTGTCAATTTGTCTTCCGGACCGTAATGATACTACAGCATTGATTTGTTGGAACGGTCCTTCCTCATTAACCATTTGAACCGGTCTAGGGTTGTTATTTCCTGAAGGTGGTTGATAAGATTGATATTGATTATTAGTTCTTGGGTTCACCTCAGGTTGACTTGGAAATTGGCCCTTTTCTCTTTCACCTATTATCTGTGCTAATTGGCTGACCTGTGTCTCTAGCCTTTGGAATGATTGGTTGGTTGTTTGTATAAAAGTTGTCATTAAATTTTCTAATTTTGTCAACCTAACCTCATGATTTCCATTGTTATTACCCCCAGATGATGTATTATTTTGGTTATATGGGGTTGGTTGTTGTCTAGGAGGTTGTCCTTGTTGGGTCCACGAAAAATTGGGATGATTACGCCAACCTGGGTTATAGTTTGATGCATAAGGATCATTTCTAGAATTGTTAAATGTGGCATTAACATGTTCCAGGTCCACACAGTCCTCCATTAAATGACCAGTCTGACCACTTCTAGAGCAGGGGATAGACAAGGGTTGATTCATTCGGGGTTGATTTTGTAGCTCTAGACTTTCCATTCTACGCATTAGGGTAGCTAGTTTTGCCTCAGCCGCTATGTTGGAGTCTACAGCTAAGACACCTGGTCGGGGTTGACTCGCTATTCTAGATCCAATACTCGGGTTGATGGGTGTTCTAGCATTGTCCCATTGCATACTATTTTCAGCTAAATCCTCAAGAAAAGTCCAGGCATCATTTTCATTTTTGGACATGAAATTCCCTTGGCTCACAGATTCTAGCATAACTCTAGATGTGGGTGTCAATCCCTCATAAATAATTTGGCATAATTGCCACTTCGGTATTCCGTGATGAGGGCATTGGGTCAAGACACTCTTAAATCTCTCAAGATAGGAATAGAACGGCTCGCTCTCAGACTGAACGAATGCAACAATTTCATTCCTAATCTTCATAGTCTTATGGTTGGGGAAATATTTTTTTAAGAAAACTTGAACAAATTCGGCCCAACTTCTAATAGATCTTTCGGCTAGACTATATAGCCATTTCTTAGCGTCGTCTTTCAGTGCTAGAGGCACGAATTTCAGACGCACTGCCTCTTCAGGGATATGCTGGTATTGCATAAGAGAGCAGATTTCCTCAAATTCTCTAAGGAAGAGATATGGATCTTCCCTAGAGGTGAACTTAGGCAGCATACTCATGTATTGTGCCTTAAGTTCGAAGTCGCGACCCGGTATGGTGGGCATAACGATGCACGATGGCTGAGCAGCCATCGTTGGGTAGCATCGATCCCTCAGAGTTATAGGTTGCACAACAGGTGGGTCCACGACGTTCTCACCCATTGGATCCGGGTGAGGTGGTGCAGCAGATGGATTGGGGTTAAGCTCTAGACTGGAATCCAGATGAACTCGTGAGAGTCGATTGCTTAAATCCCGCACCCAAATCTGAGTGCACCGGTTTGAATTAATTTTTGAATTTGAATTCGAAATTTAAATTTCAAATTCAATTCCAAGAATCAATTACTCTCTTTTTTTTGAATTTTTGAATTTTAATTTTTTTTTTTTAAAGGGAAACAAACAATAGAAAGGTAAGGATGAGAAGGGAAAGAAGACTCAGACGAGAAGGGAAACTTAACTCTAAAGGATAAAAATTAGGGTTGGTCAGAAATTTCCTGAACAAGCACGGTCAAAACAATCCTAGACCTAGTGTCACTTAGATCTAGACGACTCCTAACTGGTTGAGTCGAATTGATTTGCTTGATTCACCTCCCTCACCAATCAAACCAAGTTGGCCAGTTAGTGTATAGCTAGTGGGGGCGCTTCCGACAGAGTCGGTGCCAATTAGACAACCACGTCGCTTGGAAGACTTTCGTCGACACAAAAACACTTTCTAGACACCAAATTGAATTCAATTAGCTTCAGGTCATAGCAAGTCAAACCAATCTCCTCCTTAATTGAGTCTGAGTCCTTATGGGCCAATGTCTAATTGATTTTAAATTTTAGGCTTAGGCGACACTTCAGGATTGTGGTTTGTGGGCTACGGGAGGGTGATGAAATCCCCACCGTATCTTTTCCTACGGAGTTGCCCTTAAGATGGTTTAACTTAAATCTAGCAAAGATAGTCAAACAATGGTCTTTTTTAATGGGGGCAATTGTAAAGTTGTATGCAACTAAATTATATGCTCTAATGCAATCGATAAAAACCTCGATACGTACCTTGCCTTCAGCAATCTTCAACAAGTATTAATTTGCAAGAATTTAGCAAGAATAATGCAAGCAAAACATTATATGATGCATGCACTAAGGTCTTTCTAATTTTGCCAATTTTAGGTCAGAGTTGAATTATTGCCAATTATGGAATTGTAACCCTAACACGTGCAATTCTACGAAAGGAAACTTTTCAACTATTCAGATTTTACGAGAAAGGCAAGAAAAGTTACCTCCGCAATGCTCAGTCGGGTTCGCCGCCCGCTCTCGGAGATTCCAGTAGCTTAATGCGACCACCCAGAGATGCCGACGATGCCCCAGAAATTTGAAGACCAGAACCCACACTGGTGCGGCGATTCCGCCGCAAGTCACCTTGTAGATGCGGCGATTCCGCCGCCCAAGTGTCTCAGAACGCTCCCGGATTTCGCCGCGCGCTCTGTTGTCTCCTGCTACACAAATTCAAATACTTAGATCGCGCACAAGGTAGACAGGAAAAATCGAAAACACAAAAACTAACGAAATCTTCGTCGCCTCCCCGGCAACGGCGCCAAAGACTTGGTGAGAATTAAATTTATACCGCAAGTGCACGGCCGCGATGAAGCGGTGGCAAGTACGGGTCGAACACAATGAGGGAGAGATTTCGTTATTTTTGTTGTTTCGATTGAGGGGAAGAAGTAGAGAAAAATCAATTAGGGTTTTTGGAGTTTTTGGTTTAATTAACTAAAGTACGAAACAAAAGCAATTAAAATTAAAACAAGAACAAAGAGAGAAATCCGTGGGGTGGAGGTTTAGATTTAAGGTTTAGATTAGAGAATTTAGAAACTTATAATAAATCATATTAGTTATGAAGCATTACATGATAAATGATTTAACATAAACTCAAGTAATCAAAATAAACTAACACGAAATTAAAATAATAACATTCATTCATCTTCTCTTCACCCTAATCCGTCACCTCCACCCTTTGGAAGGAGTTAGAAACTCATAGAGGGAGGAAGAAGGGGTCCTAGAGGCGTTACAAAAGAAAACTAAAAACACAAAATAAAAGAAACAGAATTTTATTGCTAAATTATGGAACAAAAGGAAGAACTCCTCACAACATCGTTCTCGGGGCTATTTATAGCCGATACAAGGGACCTAAGCATGAAATAAGAAAGTACACGCGTCAACACGCAACCGGTAAAATTTTTAGAGCATTAATCTAATTTGGTGCGGCGGACTCGCCGCAATTTGCTCTTGAGGTGCGGCGGAATCGCCACCTTTTTGGCTCCGAATCGACCCGGATTTTTCCTGTGTGTTTATGGTATGATGTCAATGTCATTTGCGCGTCTGGATTGATTCTTGCATATCTTTGGAGATCCGAATTAATTTCTTCATATATTTGGAGATCCACATTGATTTTTCTTTATATTTTCTCCGTAATAATAAAAGCTACTCGTGATTTGCAATTAGGTCCTTGACTTTTTGCAATTAAGTCCCGGCTACTTTTGTGCTTAAGTCATTGTTCTTTTCGTAATTAGGACTTGAATGCTTTTATGCTTGGATACATTTCCATTTGAAACCCGATAAACTTGAACTTGGTCTTTATGATAGAAATGAGTCTTTTGTACGCGTTTATGCTCGGGATGTGGGTAATTTGCATTCAGGTCCCTGTATTCTGTAAATAAGACTAAACACATACCTTAGTAGCATTTATTGATGCAAAAGTAATCTAAATGAAAGACATATGATGCAATGTATGCAATCTATCGGTCGACCGAAAACAGACAGGGTCAACCTATTATTCTAAGTCATATAATCGGTCGAACACAACCCTCCAACGGTCGAACAACAAACAATCGGTCGAACGTCACATGAAATCGGTCGAACAAATCATGCATAACTAACAGGTACACTTAAGTTCCGGTCGAACAAAACAAGGACCGGTCGACCGACAACAGGCAGAAAAATCCCAACTCACCAGCAATAATGCACTACCGGTCGACCGCCACAAGGTATCATTCGACCGGTGAAGGTTAAAGTCGGGCAAACAGTGCTAAAACGGTCGACCGCCCGAAGGATCCGGTCGACCGTTGGTCGTCTTCAACCTCGCGCCAGCCGAGGTTTTACGAAGAAACGTGTCGCCGGAGAGGTCTCCGACCTCCCCCGACTCGACCAACGCATCTCTCACATGAGGGTTAACAAACAAACCACACTAAGGACCGGCATACCTCAAATGAAGACGACGAAACGCCGAAGCAACGCTCACGCCCCCGTCCTCCTCCCCGCGACGACCTCCTCACGTCGGAACCTCCGAGCCTTCTTCCTCCTCTAGTCGTCGGACAGAAAATGGAGAGAGAGTGAGAGAGTGCAAGTAAGGGAAAGAGAGAGAGATATATATACACTTAAATAACCCTACACCCCATCACCTCACCCTCACCCTACATCCAAACTCATACTTCCCATCACATCCACCGCTCCTTCCTCCATCCCTATGCAAACCCCTCTTCTAACCCAAATTAACCCTAATCCGGGTTTTGGGTTCTAACAAAATGAGATCGCTCCCAAACGTAAGTGAAGTTGGAATAATTGCGCCTAAGTTTGAGGCAGTGCTCGGACGAGGAGCCGCCGTAGACATCCATAACAAAGATGCCACCGTCACCGGAGAGAGCGGCACGAGCGAATCGAAAATACGAAACCAAATCAGACCTTTTGAGAAGACAACAACAACTGTAGTTATTAGTTAAAGGCGCAAACAACATCCCTGGAAGGCAAGAGTTGGTTAGGGTTTTGGAGGGGTTTGCGGTGGGTGGGATCCTCCAAGACGTCGCCGTGGAAGAGGAAGAGACGGGAGGAGTGGTGGCGGTTAAGGGAGTAAGTGAGGGCGTCTAGGTCGAAGTCGACGGCGACGGCGGTGCGAAGAGGATCGGAACGGAGCCAGTGGGAGGAGAGGAGTGCCGTGGCGGAGAAGTCTTCTTGGAGGTGGAGAGGGTTTCGGCCTCCGACGTAGAGCAAGAAGAAATTGCAGAGATAACTGATGTCGCCTTTCGGAGATTGGACCGCTTCCTCGTACAGTTCGTACTTGTTCGGAACACCACCAATTACATTTCCATTTCCATTTACTTCTTCTCGCTGTTGGTGAGGATTTCGATTTCGGTTTCTGATTCGATTCTTCTTCCTTCGATGAGAAACAGTTGATTGAATCTCTTTGCTTTGTTTTGATTTTGCTTTTTAGGATACCGTTTGTTATTTATTACTGTTGTGGGTCTGTCTTTCTCCTTGGCTCACTAATCTTATGGTTTGATAATTTCATTCGAGCCCACTAGATTCTTTAGGGCTAACAAACCCCCTGCTGTTATAATTATAATTATAAAACTGACCGTTATACCAATAAGTGAAATGAATAAACCATTGGTTATTAACTTCGTGATTTGAGGTCCCACGACTGGTTACTAGCCATCCCAAACACTTGTTAACTGTAACACCACGTTCCCCAAACAATTCTAGGGTGTCAATGATAGGGTATTTCCTAAGTTTTGATGTCAGCACAAGTGACGGGCTACTATACTACGTTTTGGTGTTTCGGAGATGTGAAGTTCTACATTGAAAGCGTAACATACAATAATGCTACAAGTCTATAACATCTTTTCCTTGCACTTAATTTTTTTCTTCCTCCTGGAAATTATTAGGGGCCACGTCACCCTATGTTATATGTGCATTTCCATCTCAATACACTCGATCATAAAAAGACCATAAATATACCAGGAAATCTGTCAGACTTCACGCCCAAGATTGATCAGAGAAACCAGCCTGATATGGTAACACTAACCAAGTCCTATTGACGTCTAGCTCGTTCCATTCGAACCTGCCTGCTTAATTCAATAAAAGCCAATTTTCAAAAATCATGCATCCAAAATCTTTATCAAGCACAACCTTTGCAACATATTCTCAGCCTGAAAGTTAAAACACATTGGTCCGTAAGAAGGCTTTAACTTAAAAGAGATCGAGTAATTGGAAAGTAAAGTGACTTTTGATAGCACACAGAGGCCAACATGTGCATATAAATCACCAAAAATCCAATCTAACTGGTGAGAAAACAAAATTCTCAGCCAAAATCCTGTACCGGTGTATGTGCTACAAGTCTGATGAGGGGGAGGGCAAAACTACATCAAACAAACTCATGAAAGTAGACAAAATTATGTTAACATAACTTACTACTGCAACAATGGTTAAAACCAAAATGCAAACCAGAGCCATGCTTCTGTTGTAAGGGCAAGGCTCATATAGAAAATCTAAGGGGTGTCACCATTCCCAAGCTTTCGAGCTACAGTACCATCCCTTAACGAGAGGCTCGAGCAACAAAACCATTTCCTCTTGACCTTCCTGTATAGTCTCGGGCAGAGTTGTCCTGCAGAATTCCCCTGCCAGTTCGACCACCAAAGCGTCCCCTGGAGCCCTCAGCTTGGTATCCACCCCTGCCCCTGCCCCTTCCTGTATCACAGATTAAGAGAAACCACGATTGAGAGGCATATGCAGAAGCAGTAAAGAGTTAACTATTTGATTAAAGGTAACTGGCACGAAGATAATAGCATAATTGCACATACTTCCTCGACCTAACCCAGCATTGGGTCTTCGCTCCTCCACATGAATTTGTCGCCCACCGAATGGTATTGGAGACGACTGCATATCAAAAAACATCATAAATACATTCTCATCCAGATGCATAAGATCTCCCTGAATAGAGCTCCATTGGTGACATCTATACAATGGTCTAAATATTTCAGCTAATCAAGCAAAAATGGAGCTAATGCACACCTGCACTGCATTGTGAACTCCACTGAGATCTTCGAATTCCACAAATGCATAGTACACACCAACCTCCTGCACATTTACGGAAGATACAATAAATAAGCTGCTAAACAAAGCCAATACCCACAATTTTGCATACATCGTTACAATTTTAACAGTATGAATTCAAGCAAGATAGGATGTAGGGATGAAAATTCAAGAAAGATAGGACATTTCATTTGCACTCAATTTAACAACCTAGGGGATTAAGGCGCACATCAATGATTTCTATTAGCAGGGTGGTTTAAAAAAATTAACAGTCTCTTATGAATCAGGAGAAGAATCAAACCTTGCGACTCTTAATAAGAACTCCATTTGGCTTTATTCTGCCGAATTGCCTGAACTCTTGCTCAAGTTCAGACTCAGTAGCAGTAGAAGGAAGATTTCTCACGTAAACAGATGTGACTTCGCCTGCAGAGAAAAATATCCGAAAGTAAGACTCCAATAACAACAATGTACACCCACAGCATTATAAAGTACAATTTGCATAATAAGTGAATGCATCATGTGTCAAATATGTTAAAGTGGAGAAGGTAAATCCCAAGAACTAAATTTAGTTAGATTATACTTAACATGTAAGTTTCCAAGTGCAATGGCATAAGGACCAGCAAAAATCTTTCATAATATAAACATTGTAATTACTGAAAAAGAAACACACAAAACATTATAGAATTGCAACAAATGGTAAGATCCAAAAAAAAGTACTGCAACAGATGGCAACTTTTATTTACTACAATCAGCACATCTATCTCCAAAACCTCTGAGAGAACATACAAAAAAATACCTTCGTCATCAAGTGTTGCATATTCATCTACTGCTTCTGTAGTAGGCATCTCTTGTACAGGAGCAGGCTGCACTGGGTAAGATTGCACAGGAGGAGGCTGTGGTGCATCTCCCCATCCAGATGCCACAGGGATGTCTTCCGGTGTATAGGACGACTGTTGTACAGGGGTTTTCGAGTATCCTCTTGAAGTTCGCAGCTGTAAAGTAAGATGATAACAGGATATGTAAGAATGCACGTGTTATATGAAATAGAACGGTGACAATCTGGAGATCAGCAAAGAAATTTACAATGGAAGCATAAGTATGTTTTATGGGTTCTTCAATGGGCTCTTCAACGTGGATAGTTGGAGGCTCTGGCACAATGTTCACAGAACTTGGATAGGTACTTATGTTTTCCTCAACTGCAATTTCTTCTTCAACAATTTTATGATCAACTTCAGGTTTTGCCTGCTGAGGCTCGGGAATACTGTACTTGTCAATTGCTTCGGTTTCTTCAGCATACACCTCTGTGACAAAGTCACTACCTTGCATGGTTCCGTCTCCCAGAACATAGTCTGTTACCACATGAGGCAATATATTACAGAGTAAGGATCACATAAAAGAAAACAAATTGTCAAAGACAATTAATAAAACAACCACCAACAAAGGAAGGTAAAATTACAAGACACGTGCACATAACCAATTTCACACCAAACACAACTGGCACGGCGTCGATCTAATATATACTAATATACATACATTATTAGGAATTGGTCAATTTGGCTGATTGTATGCTATAGCTTACTACATCGGCATGCTAGATCAAAATAAATACTAGAGTCACAGATCCTTGTAATCAAAACAAGACATTCACGGTCACAGAGGATCTGCCGGAACCGCTAACCATTATTCAGGTACGTAGATAGCAGATTAAGTTAAATTAACGAGACAGTCGAAAAGTTTTTCAGCTAGCACCAGACTTCTAAATATTCAACTTACAGGTAATTTAACAACCTTTTTTTCTTCTGGATCAGCATTTGACAACCATTTGTCACTTCGTAGATCCAAAAGATAAAATGGAGGGATTATTAATCTATCATTTTTACAGGCCCTTCTTGTTTGTATTTTACATTCTTTTCTATATCTTACAAATAAAGTACTAAACTAATATTCCATGATTATATAGCAATTGAGATGAAAAGACTGAAACAACAAACAGATTACTGGTCGAAAAGATATTATTGCTAAGATATTGTGCATGAACATGAAACCAACATGCACGAGTGAAGCAACAAACAAAACCCCTCTCGAGGTAGCCAAAGAAACACCTTTTACACCAAAATTGATGTTTGTAAACATTAATACTTCACAAGTATTGAAGATGTTCGTGTTTTCTAGGTACCTGATTCTGGAGGGGGATTTGATGCATTTAAAGAGGAACTGAAATTTTCATGCTCTAGTATGCCTGCTGGATGTTGCTGGACCTGGTCTTCATCAATAAAGTGGAAAATATCATTGAGGATAAAATATCCTTTCTCCTGAGGAGCAAGAAAAAAAGTCTGAACGAATCTCCGTCTCTCATTCAATTCCTTAGTTTGCACAGAACCCGAAACAACAACCAACACACCATCATTCCAGGAATCCATAGAATGAGCTGTTTTTATCTCAATGGTCTTGAAATTCAAAGACATGATAAGAGAATGGATTTGCTGCAGGAGAACAATTAGCATTTAGAAATATATAGAGTCACGGCAAATAAGAATCAAACTGAAAATTCAAGCGGCTCATCATGTGAAGCTGATAATTTTTAAACAAACAACACCAAGTGTTTCTACAAATGCGGGCTATGATTGTTAACTGCGAAATACTTCATATGTGGTTTTATGTTGCCCGGCAATATAACTATGCATGGCCATACCACATGTAATATCTGCACTTTATTTATTATTCCACAATATGTTATACCACCCTAAACTGCAAAATGCAACCATCTAACATTTTCCCCAATTTTTATTATAGTGACTTAAAAAGTGTTTCGAACTTACTATAAAGTTTTAGTCCATGAATTTTTTTATAACCTATTGATTATGTGGCTTATTAAAGCTGCATCAACTTACTACTTAAAGTCATAAATGTTGGTTACCCAATGAATAATACTATAATGGTTTATTTTAAGGTTCTTAGCATACTGTAACTGATGTATTGTTTATGGTAGCTTGCAAACAGAAAAGTATATTAATATCTTAAGTCTTAACTTCCACCTTCAAATTCTTCAACCATTGTGCTTGATCAATGATAAACATGAGCCAATTGGCAAAAACACCAAACTCTGGTATGTTTGAATTCATTACCAACCCCAACAATACCATCACTTAGGATGCCATAACAGATATATTATTGTTGTCTATGGTACCTTATAAGCAACAAAATGAAAACATCATCCACGTTTCAACTTTCAAATTCTCCAAACACTAGTCCTGATTTATAAACATTTATGGATTATTTGGATCCTCCCAAATAATATGTTATGAACTTGTGAATCGCTGTTTTTCAGTGAAATTAAATATTTCAAGAAAAGAGGTGTATCTATCCTTTCTTCTAAAAGTTACCCAGCCTCTTTCTTCTTCTCAAATACACAATATCTCTTTTTCAAAATACATTCTCCTGACCTCTTTTTTCTTCTCAAATTCGTTATGTCTCTTCTTCCTCTCTCGTTTCTTGGTGGGGAAATCTATGATTTCACTGCAAAACGTATTATTCATCCAAACAACATAACCCATGCCAAAGCGCATTTTCATCAAAACAAGTAATTCGATTAAGTCCCCAACTTCAAAAAAAAATGTATTTTCAAAATTGAAGTTCAGAAAACATCTCACAACCTGAACGAGGCCTTAGTAATGTATTTACCAGCATCGACCAGACCGCATTTTCAAAACACGGAATTCGATTTACTCCCCAACTTCAAAAGGCGTATTTCCTTCTTCTCAAATACACAATATCTCTTTTTCAAAATAAATTCTCCTGACCTCTTTTTTCTTCTCAAATTCGTTATGTCTCTTCTTCCTCTCTCGTTTCTTAGTGGGGAAATCTATGATTTCACTGCAAAACGTATTATTCATCCAAACAACATAACCCATACCAAAGCGCATTTTCATCAAAACACGTAATTCGATTTAGTCCCGAAACATCCAACAAACGCGAACGAGGCCTTAGTACTTAATTGATTTACCAGCATCGACCTCGCGGTGTCGACCATGGGCCCATCGATGAGCGTCATGTTACTCCTATCGGTATAAAACTGGTGGACGAAATCCGGATTCCCCTGAAGCACCTGGTAGTACTGCCCCACGAAGAAGTTCCCGACCTGCAAAACCCACCAAAGTCAAAACCCTAGAAACAAAAAAAACCGAAACCAAACCGACCCGACCCCGTCCGACCTGGATGGCGGTGACCTGCGGGGGGTAGACGTTCGACATCGCGGCTCCGGCGGAACCCTAGATCTGGTTGGGAAACCCTAGGAGGAGGGGAGATGGACGGTGGGGATTGGGTCGAATCTGTGTGTGGGAGAATCAGGATATTTTTTTTATTTTTTATTTTTATCACTTCTGGCTTCGCTTCCGTCTGCTGCGTGGTGTCGAAAATCGAAATGAAATCCAAGTGTGGGTTTGGTCTTGCTTTGCCTGTGGTTCTTCACTTCTATTGTGCTTGTGCACGTGCACGGCACGTGACTTTCTCTTGGATTGCCTTTTGCTCTTGGACCTACTTGGAGTCCACCACGCCCCTTTTCTCGGTCGGATTTGGGAACACTTTAGCCATCAATGGTGTAGGAATGCGAGGACGTCACGTGCGGCAAAATTGTTTTCTGTATCCATGTTTACAATAGAACCACTTTCATCACATTCTCGTGGATCGTCTCGTACTTGTTACTATCTTTCTAAACATTGATGCTTTTGTTGGTTACAATTCTAATATCTGATGGGTTCACCGTACAATAGAAATTTTCATATGCTACTTGTATTAATTCGTTAACTTTGATGTACTATTGTCAATAAGCAATCGACAAAACAATTAATTTCATAAAAAAATGAGGAAATGATTCCAAACTTAATTTGCACCTTTTAAGTAAACACGTGCATATGTATTGTAGAATAAGTTGTCAATGATTATTTCTTCTAAACGTTTCGAAAACAATAATACAATTTTAACGCTCTAACACGGTTGTTGTGGAGTTGTGGTAGAACAAACATGAATTTCATTCAATTATATTTTTATCAAAATCACATATTACTTTTCATTAATCTTTTGGTTTTTCATTTGTAACTAAAACATACACAATAGATCAAATCCAATTGTTTGCTTTTCGTACCATGGTCTGACAAGCGAGAAACTCGAAAACAAACATGATATTCAGTTTCAAGACGTCGGCGTTTTGCAACTGCATGTTGTTGACGTCCGGTCCACGAGAAGAGTATGGAGCCACCACGGGGCCTTGGTTGGTGTAAATGGCCCGTTGGCCGTCGCGAATCCTTGCTATGGCTCCAAAAGTAGTCAACCCATTTGGCTTCCTTATTGTGTTTGAGTTGTAGTACTCCCAAAGTGCCTACACAAACATATACATGTAAATGCATGCAATTAGCTACTGTCATATATATATATATATTGTATTTAGGTGGAATTGATGTTCAAGTTTAATATTTTTTTAACTTGTGATGCTTCATTTGTGTTAAGGATAATGCCTAAGGTTGTGCAACTTTTGGTACGAGTTTCGGTCCGGACTCTGAGACAAATTTGGTTTTCGATTCGGTCCGGTCCGAACCCGGCCCAAAATCTATTTTTTCCCTTAAAAATTCAGTCTGATTCTGTCTTCGGATCGGATCCCGGAGAGCATCCGGGTCCAGACCGATGCTCACCCCTAGATAGAGTCATGGTGGCTCCTTTCACATGGTCAGTCCCGAGATGGGGGTCCATAGCCACGATGAATCCGGCAGCCCCGATTTGAGTGGCCTGGCAACCAAGATTCCCAGCGAACACCAACTTTGCTTTTCGTAGCATGGTCTGACGCACAAATAAAACAAATCTAAATCGTACAAATCTAAGCTTTAGAATTACTTTAAAACCCCATATCATTTTCGTCACATTATTATCCCAATAAAACAAGAATCACACGAATAAAAGAAAATCACATAACTAAGAAATTCAATCTTCATTAGCACCTCGAAGATAAAACAAAACAAACACGAACGTACTTATTCCCACTCGAAGAAGCCCAAATCCAACTTTGCTTTCCTGACAAATTGCGACCTTCACTTCACATAACCGAAAGTATTAAATTGAACCCAAACCGGTCCGCTGCACCCGCGGAACAGATCCCTTATTCGACCCCCCACAAGCCCCTCCTCCCTTTCCTTTTGCGCCGCCGACGTCCCGCGGGTATCTCGACCGCGGAATCTCCCTATAAAACCCGGAGACCGTTCCGAATCCAATCGAATCCCCACTTTCTCGGTTCGTAAAACCCTAGAATCCGCCTCGACCCGGATCTTCCCGTCCATTCGGAGCCGGCGATGGTCGCGATCTCGCGCGCGTGTTGGTGGTGATTTGGGGACTCTCTCGCGGCGTTATCATGAGGTTTGATCGTTTTCTCCTTCGTTTATTGTCGTTACGAAAGTGTAGAAGGTTGAAAGGTGAGATCTTTGGGGGATTAAGGCGAAATTTAGTTACCGGTTGGTTTTTTATGGTGATTAGTTTTTGTTCGTTGAGAGCAACGATTACCGCTGCATTTGGGTTATGAAGTTGAAAATAGGGACAAATTTTGCTTTATTTTGGCCTTTTGATTACTCAGCTGTATAACTGATAAAAATCGTTTTTCGAAGACAGTCGTATTGTGGGATTCTCTCGTGGCGTTATTATGAGGTTTTGGTCGTTTTCTTCTTCTTCTTCTTCTTCTTCTTCTTCTTCTTCTTCTTGTGTTTGCAAAAAATTGCAAACACAAGAAGAAAAGGTTGATTTGAAATATGTGGAGTTAAGTTAAGGCAAAAGTTGGCTATCCATTTTGTTAACAGTGTTTAGTTTTTTGTCATCCTTAAATACAAACTACAATTGCTACATTTGGGTCAGTGCGGTTGAAATTAGGAAAAAGGCCCAACATTTTCTTTTACTATCCGATTTTTAAGTTATACTTTTAGGAAGGATAGTTGCAATTTGGAAACAAGGGAAAAGCTAATCTACTATTCTTTAATGTTTAGGTTTTAATTTCGAAGGTTATCAAAGTTTTGTTGTCAGAGTTTTCCTCCAGTCGAAATTGGTGAATAAACTCGGTAGTTGTCCAGTTGTGCTGCAAAGTAATGGGTGAAGAATTAGCTGAGTTTTTTCTGTTATGCTTTAAAACAACACGTGGTTGGTACTTGACTATTGGCTATGATATAACCATATGTAAAAATAATAATATGTAAACTTTAAAGTGGGACAAGTGGATCACATGTTGATGGAAAGTATGAGTTGTTGATCGAAGGTATGAGTTGTTGATGGAAGGTTTAATGATGGTAACCAGTGAATCATGCAGGATTATACAACCTGTTATTAAAATTCGGTTAATGTTTGTAACACGTGGTCACCTTCTTATTGTTAAGGAACACACTTCAAAATCCACTGTATTGCTCTGAATAAGTTTTACAATTCACTTGCAGGTTTTTGTTTTTTGCCAACATTAAGAGGGTTCAATCTCATTTTCTTGCGAAACAGCAATCCAACAGCTATTTCGCAAGAAGGGATCATCACAGTCATACTGCAATGCAGTCTCCAACACTAAGCAGTTTATTCCGAGTGTTTTGGGTTACAAGCAAGCAGCATGGTTTTTGCACATTACATAGAGCTAAGGGAGATTTATTTAAGAATGGTGACATTACCCATTTCTCAGTTCGTCCTGCTAGTAGTGTAGCACATCACGCTCAAATTGCTTGGAAAAGACTTTCTACGACGTGCATGCACGGTGGTTTTGTTTTGCCTATGCCACCAATCCATAAGGTTGCTCGTGCTATTAGTATCGCTTGCACGAGGTACCATGTTATTCCTGGTGTTCTTGCATTGGTTGTTGGTGAAATAGCTCACACAGATAAAGCATTGGCAGACTCCGAATACTTCTCGTCAAGGGATGCTTTATATATGCGAGCACAAGATGGTCATGTCTATCTGAGCTCATTTATCCATTCAATCTACGAAGGTCTAATTTTGATCTTAAGAACTATTTACCTTGCAATTCTGTTCTCTCCGGCTATAGCTTTGGCTCCATTTGCAGATTCTTTTGGTGTTGAATTTAGGAAGACATGGCTTCATATTGTTCACCTTACATTAGAAAAAGCAGGTCCAGCTTTCATAAAGTGGGGACAGTGGGCAGCCACACGCCCAGATCTATTTCCTACTGATCTCTGCACTGAACTGGCAAAGCTTCATAGCAAAGCTCCCTCGCATAGCTTTTCGCACACGAAAAAGACAATCGAGCAAGCATTTGGCCGCAAGCTTTCTGAAATTTTTGATGATTTCGAGGAGGAACCTGTGGCATCTGGTAGTGTTGCCCAAGTTCATCGAGCTTCACTGCGGTTTAGATATCCAAAAAAACAAGGGAAGCCCATTACAGTTGCTGTAAAAGTCAGACATCCTGGTGTTGGCGGCGCAATCAGGAGGGATTTTGCTATTATCAATTTGGTGGCCAAATTTTCGAACTTTATACCTACCCTCAACTGGTTGAGACTGGACGAAAGTGTACAGCAATTTGCTGTTTTCATGATGTCCCAGGTTGATCTTGCAAGGGAAGCTGCTCAGTTGAGCCGTTTTATCTACAATTTTAGAAGTTGGAAGGATGTATCTTTTCCAAAGCCCCTATATCCACTTGTACATCCTGCTGTTTTGGTGGAAACATACGAGCAAGGCGAGAGTGTATCTCGCTACGTTGATGAGCTTGAGGGAAATAATCCTCTGAAAAGTGCTCTTGCACACATTGGCACTCATGCATTACTAAAGATGCTTTTGGTATTCTTCTCTTACTTTATTATATTTTTTTTTATTTTTTGGTTTTTTTTTGCTGCTAGTTTGTGACACCCCGACTTTATTTTACAAACTTCAATTGAACATTTAATAACTGGTACTCATATTGTCTACCACTTTTTTTTCTTGTGGATTTCTATGACATGAGTTTGCATGTCAATCCTTTTTATCCAGGGCTCAATATTACACAATCATACCAGTCACTAAATATACGAGTTCAAATAATATAGTAGTAACGGTCTTTCTGAATCAATAGAAAAGCCTTTTATTGGTGCAAAGTGGTTGTTGTCAGTGTTATGGTCAATGTTGATTCAATAAAATTATCTGCAACGAAATACTAGAGTCCATGTCTCTAGAATTTTAACAAAACACAGTAGCCTCACATGTATTCGATGTGGTCTTTGTTGTTTTCTTTCAAATGATGTAAACCATTATCCTCGTATGCTTCCTGAAGCATAAAATGTCAGTTCTTCACAAAATGCTAGAAAGACTAAGCATACTAATGTTGCTTTATGAATCTTTTAAGGTCGACAACTTTGTTCATGCTGATATGCATCCTGGAAACATACTTGTTCGAGTACCTCAAACTGCACGGCCAAGCAAACACCTTCGGAAATCCAAGCCCCATGTTGTCTTCCTTGACGTAGGCATGACTGCTGAACTTTCTGGTAGTGATCGTGTGAATTTACTGGAGTTTTTCAAGGCTATTGCTGTTCGAGATGGTCGCACTGCAGCTGAACGTACTCTTAAGCTTTCAAAACAGCAAAACTGCCCTGATCCAGAGGCCTTTGTTGAGGTAATCTTCCATATGGTTAAGGACTAAATGACTAATAGGTGTTGACTGTTGAGTGTGGGTATCCAGGATTTTTTAGGTCACCACAATAGCACAAACAATCCAATGTGAGACTACTAATCTCAACAGCTGTAATCTTACACCATCTTGTAAATCATCAGATTAGTAAAATTGTCTAATGCTAGTCCACTAATTATATCTCTCTAAGATCCATTTATTTCATTTTTCAGCTGCCATCTTCAATAAATGAATTGCAGTCATTCTATTCAGACCTTTCAGGTGAAATATTTCATTTTGGAGCCACTTGAAAATATTCACCTGGCATGTCTAAACAGAATGACTATAAAATTTTCTTGGTTCTCGTATTTCTTTTCAAATTAATGTGAGCATGTATATGTATGTTTGTATTTTCGACTGTTTTTGGGATAAAAAATATTCAATAACCTGATATATTCGTCAGTGATATGGCCTATCGGTTGCATTTTAATCTCTATGACTATTGGTAATAACAGGAGGTGGAAAAGGCATTTACCTTCTGGGGTACTGCCGAAGGTGATCTTATCCATCCAGCTGAGTGCATGCATCAGTTGCTGGAGAAAGTCCGGCGCCATCGTGTCAACATTGATGGCAATGTTTGTACTGTAATGGTTACGACCTTGGTTCTTGAGGTAATAATCATCCTTTTCATCTTTCATAGCATGTAGATACGTTACATGGATGGAGCTGGGTTTTGTGTGATAGGCTCATTGGCCGATCTTGCTAGTCGGTCCCATGTTTTCCATACGGGGTTGGTTAGTTTGAAGTTTTGAACTATGTTACCTGCATGTGTTCCCCTGATAAGTCTTTCCTCTGGATTTGTCTTTCTATAGTAAAAGGAAATATTATATTGAGGAAAAATAATTTCATTAACTATTTTTTGGAGTTGGTACCGCAAGTAGTGTCTGATTTATTAAATCTTCCTTGAAATCATTATGATTACTTTCCACCCTATGTGACAACTTGGTGTTTCTGAATTCCCTTTTGGTTCAGTTAATCTGATTCTTCTTGTTCGATTGACGTACAGGGTTGGCAGCGTAAGTTGGATCCGAACTATGACATGATGCACACTTTGCAGACATTGCTATTCAAAGCAGACTGGATGCAAACGCTCCAGTACACAATTGAAGGAATCATGTCTCCTTGACGGTCAATCACACTGTTCTTTTAGAATGAGAAGACCTTCTCGGATGTTGCTGACATTAACAAACAATTTTGATAGAAATCATGTATTATAGTATCTTTTTTTGTTATCCTTGTGCAGTCTCAGTTTTCCAAATAAGTGATTTCATTCTTAAGGTCGAACAAACTGTGTTTCCTTCTTTCTTGCCCTCAACCGATATTGTAGTTGAAGGCTTGTAAGGTGAGATGGGAAACAAAACAAGTCTTTTAGTTTGTATTTTTCTGCTCTGAAGACGGACAGATGTCTTGTACAAACCACGATAGTTGGGAAATTTTGAATTTATTTTCCCAACTACAAACAATGGAAATTTAATTACTTCTTTAAGAGTTAGCTATTTGCGTCATCTGTTGGTGATTATTAGCTGGCGACTGGGTGCTATGAGTTGACTGCTTGCATCCGTGGTTAGTAAACATGCAATCTGATTGCAGACTATTTTACCATGTACCCTCTTTATTTACCGCTACATGAAATTGTGGAGAATGTATTTCGGTTAGCTTCAAACAGTAATCGAGCGTTTTTGTTGCTTTCTAGCTCGAGTTGTTTTTTCATATCTGGAAAAATAATGGAGCTCGAATCTGGCTGTGTACAGTTTATTTTCTTCTTTGAGCTTTGGACAAGGTCACAATTTTTTTCCCCATACTATTGTTGAATTTGTTGCAGTGGAATAGATTAAGATTTGTCGGAGTCCGACTTGTGATTATTGTCGTATCTAATAAACTTCTATGAAAAGGCTAAATAACCCGAATTATATTCATCCTGAGACATTTGTTTAACTCTTATTCTATTTTGCACCCAGATTATTGTTGATCAGCTAGTCTGATGAACACACCACAACAAGCTCATGCGCCATACAATACGACTCCAATACCACACAATCTTAGAATGCCAAAAGTTGATTAAAACACACACCACCGCGACATTACCATGCATGCATGCACTGTAGATTAATCTCAAAATAAATAAATAAACTATGACTACGAAATAAGATGTAAAAACTAATCAACCAATACTATAATTAGAAGACAGACAAAACCATAGCAACCGACGCAACAAATACTAGAGCAGAGTAGAATGTGGTGGCTTGCAGACGATAAGAGCTTCCTGCTGCTGGTGGCGTTGCCGGAGAATCCGTCGGCGGCAAACTTGTAGTCGCCGACACAAATAACTTATCTGAATGACAACAAGAAATGTAGTACATGTTAATCTTGGTAGTTGTTCAGACAATCGTCATCTTACTTTGTTTGTCTGCATGTGGAAGTTTCTTTACATATAAAACTAGCAGAAACAGTCAATAATATATAGCTCAGATGGGTAATTCTTTTAAATTAATTCAAAAACCAATACACAAAAATAAATCAAACAAACTGAAACCTTAATAACTGTCATCCATATATTTTGATAACAAGAGTACAAAACAAAGCAATCTAGATAACTTCTAGTTTCAACTTCCAATGTCATACCAACTTCCAATACTTAAATATAGTCTTCTCTTGTTGATTTGAAATTTGTTCAATTCTGCTTATTATATTCACTTTTTTCAGGTCGTCTAAATCCACACTCTGGTTGGAATCAAAACCTGCATTCTTTGAACCAAAGAAAGATCCGACGGAAAATTCACATATTTGGGATAAGTATGAATGCTGGTGAATTACACCGTCAACTCGTCTATTTATTTACCTATACAATGCAAACAAAACAACATTATTAAGCTTCTCGTCGGTTGTATGTGTAAAAATATATTGACCTTCTTTTTTGCCTTGATTTAGAAGGACTACCGATCAATGGAGTAAGAAAAACAATTTTTTATGTGGTTAAGTTGCATAGTTTTTGCTCACATTAGCGTCATTTACAAGATATCATATTGAATTCAAACAACTTGATTATTTGTGCTACATGTATTGTATTTAATGTAAATAATTATTAACCTATGTAATGTACATAGAGATAAAATAATAATAATGGTAAATGATGATTTACATATTATAAATTTTCTTCAACTTTTTTTTTTGTGAATTGTGAATCCAGTACTAACACCATCATGTACTTTCTGATATCATATTTTACAATATAAACAAACTGCTAAACACAATCAATTAACAAGATGAGAAATTGGGAATCTACCCACCACTTCCGTTTTCCTCCATCAAAATTAACGCCGTTAACTTTAAAATGTAAAAAACAAAAAAAGAGAGTGGAGAATACTGTGTTGCACGCTGGTTTGGATTGTGATTTTTGGCTCCATAGTCCCAAAATAATATTCATTTTAATGAAAATTACCTATTGTATATAAAAAAGGACAATCCTCAACGTTATAACGTATATAAGAGCACCCTTAACGGGTGCTCTTGCCCGGGCTCCCTCTAGTTGGTGTGATTTTTTTTTGTTTTTTTGTTTTAAAAAATGTTTTAAAAATAATTTAAAATTATTTTTTCAATTTGTTTATGAAAATAAGTTTTTTATTTGTTTATATTTTCTACAATTTTTTGATAATTTTTCGTGTTTTGTCTAGAATTGATCTCGAAATTGCATGTAGGGGAGAGAATGTAAGGCGTTTGAGGTATATTTAGGGGTGATTAAGAAAAACTTAGAGGGTTGGTTTAAGTTGACGTGGCGGAAAGAGAAACCAGGACGTCCGGGAACTGCCGGTTAACGATGCTCTAAGTTACACGTACTTCGATTTAATTAAAAAATTAAATGCATAAATTTGTGTTTAGATCGTGGGCCGTATCGGACCATAATGTGCCGAAACCCGGCCCAACAACTTGTCCAATACAATCCCACCACATCACTACCACTACTTCCGAAGAACACACCTCCGAAGCCCTAAAAGCTCCCATCTCCTTCTCCATCTCCCACTCCACCTCTTCTCCCACTTCGGATCGTCTCCGCCACTCCCCTCCCGCCGCCGTAGATCGCGTATTCGATTTCCTCGCGCCGATTCTTTCCGAAAGGTATGAATTTCGTACCCTTTCGATGCCTTTTCGCTTCGAAATCGTCGCTTTTTTTGTTTGAGTTCGGTTTTGATGCTACGATGGAGTGGTGGAGTTGTTAGAGCCTGAAACGGTGTTATTTAGTTTCTAACACGAGGTTTAGGAATATGGAGAATTTTCGTTAAGGTTGGATTGCGATTTTTTTAGGAATACGGAGAATTTTCGTTATGGTTGGATTGCGATTGGTTAAGTGGGATCGGAGGTGTAGATGTTGATTGTTTTGATTTATAAGTTTTCTGTAGTTGTGTGTGTTTAAACTCGGACACCGGGTTTTGCTGTTAGACAAACGGACATCAGAATTAGAGAATATTGGAAGTGTAGTACTGTAGTACTTGTGCCTTTCGGGAAGTGAAAAAATTGTAATAGATGATTACTAATCATGGCTTTCTAGGTAGGTGCGATCACTAACGTTGACCCTCAATTCCTTTGCCGCCGTGATTTGTGTAAATGATGGTGTTGGAAGGAGGAAATGACATATTTGTGATGTTTTTTTTTTGAAGTTTGGTTTCAATTTGTTTTCTAGGATCTTAGGGTTTCACATTAATAGTTATATGTTTCAGCCAACTTCTACTCTAGATGATCATTCGTAAAATTTTGTGACTACGGTTTTCCCATTGACTCAGGATGACAACATATTTGTATTTTCCGGATAACCGTAGACGGCAGCAGACTAATGCAGGTTTGTTAGTCTGTGGTTGTTTGCCTCTGTAACCATCAATATGCGTTGGAAGTCTAATTTGTATATGATCATAAAACCAATTTCTTGATTGATTCTGTGTGATATTGTAACTCTTGCTATTACTGTTCTATTATTTTAGCTTCCTCACTTTTGTGCGTATTGGAATAGGTAGTGAAATTGAAGGAAAATGGAAGATTTGCAACCTATGGTTGCTTCTCAAGCATCAAATTTAACACACTATCCCTCCTCCACTCAGCATGAAGGATACAATGCTGTCGGTGCAGACCCCAATACTTATACAGCTGGTAATCCAAGTGATCCTACTACTGAAAATCAAGCTGGTAAATCCATCAGTACCGAAGCTTATGCTGATGCAAAAGCATACAATATTAACCTAACTTCTATAACTGAAGGTTCTGGTGCTGATCCAGCTTATGGGTCTGCTGGAATGGTTGAGTTTCCTGCTACTGGAAGCCTTGCTTCTGTTGAATACACAACTGAGCAGACTGTACATGCTGTTGACTATGCCAATTTTAATGGTGGGACAAGTGATATTGCAAACTCTGCATCTGCAGAGAATGAAAATGCTTCTGCAGTTGATCCACAGCTTGGAGATGTTTCTGGTGTGTCTTCTCCCAACCTGTTTTGTTTTGTGGATGTTGTAGTACATTCTATATTCTTCATAAGATTCTTCCATTTTCCATCTTATTTCACTTCCATAGAAAGAAAATCTGAAAGCAGTATTGAATTTAAATATCTTCTCTTTTACTTCAGGCATATCCAGCGAAGAAGACAGGTTATGGAGCCTGGTCAAGGCCAACTGTCTAGATTTCAATGCATGGACTGCTCTTATTCAGGAAACGGAGAAGGAGGTTCGTAAATTCATGGTTCTTTTCTGTTGATTATTGTCTTATTAATTGCATTTCTGATGGGCTATTGTTTTAGTTCAGTTATTATCCGTTTTTATTTATTTTGTATTCATGGTCAATTTAACCCGAGTATTCTTTTATTTTTCTGGTTCCTAGAGCAATATAGTGAAGATTCGGAAAGTATATGATTCCTTCCTAGTTGAATTTCCCCTATGTTATGGTTATTGGAAAAAATTCGCTGACCACGAGGCACAGTTGGGTGCCGTCGATAAGGTGGTGGATGTGTATGAGAGGGCTGTTTTAGCAGTCACTTACTCGGTGGACATCTGGGTGCATTATTGCCAGTTTATAATATCAACACAGGGTGATCCTGAAAATATCCGAAGGTAAATATCCCCAGTTGCTTCATAATTATCATTTTCCCTTTCCACATCTGGTACCGTGAATTTGTTGATTCTTCTTTTTTGCACATATAGTAATAGATATTTCCGGTGGGTGTGTTCTATATCTATGTGTTGTTATGGCGGCAATGTACTACTTGTATATATGAGTAGCTTGAATATGTGCCTTGCGTCGTCCGTATTGATGGTCGTATTGCGTCGTCTGTATTGATGGTCGTATGTCTTTTCTTGGAGCTATGAGAAAGAACAGCTTGTGTTCTCTATATATAGGTCAATTTGATTGTGTTTTATACTTTAAAAGAGCTTTTCTTTTTACTGCTAAAAGCAATACAACTTCAATGTTCTTGTTTCTTTACATGTCAGGTTGTTCGAGCGAGGATTAGCATATGTCGGAACAGATTATTTATCATCTCCTTTATGGGACGAATACATAAACTATGAGCATGCACTTCAAGATTGGAGTCGTGTTGCTATGATTTATACCCGTATCTTGGAGAACCCAATCCAACAGTTGGATCGTTATTTCAACAGGTGGTCCTTTTAGATACTTCAAACGTTTTAAAATGTTAGCAATAACATACTTTTGAAATTTTAGAAGGAATCCTTGACGACTAACAATTTTATCTTTCATAGGCTCTAGCACGTTAAGCACTTCTCTTTGGCATGTGAACATTAACTGGAAGTGTTCTTTATATTTTCTAATGGTCTTATATGTGGCAAATGTGAGGCAATGTTGGTCGTTTCCTATATGTTAACGATCAAATCCTTAATTTTTTATTGACTCATGTAGCATAGACTTCAGTATGTACCATTTAATACCTTCTCCGTGTTCCCATCTATAACCGAAATTGCTGGTTAACCACCAATCCAAAAAATGTTCGGGGTAATGCAATTGTCATCTATTTGATATTCCTCCTTTTCTTCTTACTTCTATACTAAGCCTTTTGTGTGATGTGGTTGCTGGCCTTACAGTTTCAAGGAGTTTGTTGCGACGAGATCACTTTCAGAGCTGCGATCTGCTGAGGACTCCACTACATCTGGTCCCAGTGTAGAAGTCAATGAACAAGGCACAGAAGGCGAGGTCCGTCCTGATGGTTCGGAGCAAACTTTTAGTTCTGGAAGTGCGGGATTAACAGAACAGGAGGAGATGGAGAAGTATATATCAGTTAGGGAAGAAATGTATAAGAAAGCTAGAGAGTATGACTCTAAGATCATTAATTTTGAAACAGCAATCAGAAGGCCATATTTCCATGTGAGACCCCTTGATGAACCCGAGCTTGAGAATTGGCACAACTATTTGGATTTTATTGAAAGAGGAGAAGACTTCAACAAGGTACGCTAGATGTTATTTCTAAAATCAATTTATCTTGCGAAGTAATAGTTTTGTTAGCATGTGATAAATATGTTTTCAGCAATGGTATGGACTTACAGTTGAGTAATTTTGGCTGCGTTATATGCTTTTTGGCTAAAGTATGCTCGATGAAGCTACATTATAAAACGGCAAATTGAACTGAGGCTAAAGCATGGGCTTATCGTTTGGGTTCTATGAGGCTAAGTACTTCAATTCCTTCATTTGTCAGTGAAGATTCTGGGTTAACAATATACAAAGTAAATATGATTTATTTTTGAATTCAAATGCTCATACATGCAGGTGTTATCTCTTAGTGGTTACCCGCGTAACCATCTAGCTATCATGCAAGGAGGGTCCCTCGTTCCTAGTGAGGGGCCTCCTGTTCAGCCAATGGAGTACTCCTTATGCACATCTCTTTCCTGCTATATTCTGTGCAATTTATTAGTTTTGAAGCTTGTTGAATTCTACAACAGTGTGCAATGTTTTTCAGGTTGTCAAGTTGTATGAGAGATGCCTGATTGCATGTGCTAACTATCCCGAGTACTGGATTCGGTACGTTCTGTGCATGGATGCTAGTGGAAGCATGGAACTTGCAAATAATGCCCTTGCTCGTGCTACTCAAGTTTTTGTAAAGGTTTGTATATGTTGATAATGTTATTGAAAAACGCGACTGTACTATTTTATTTGTAATTTTGCCAGCTAATTTTTACTTGGAAGATATTTTTATATAGACCAGGGAATGGTTAACATCTCAATTTCTTCTTTATTTACCATTCCGTCTCCCCGGGGTTTTTGTTGTGCGTTGCTCTGTTTGCTTTCCCCCTTTGTTTATTTTTTTAATTTTCTAAATGGAATAAAATAAAGCAGCCCCCTTACACATTTGCATATTTAAATTTCAATTATTATTATGTTGTGATTTCCAATGGGTCAAAGATTAAAACGTTTTTTGTCATTTGGATATGGACTGTATCATAATGGCTAGTTAAATTGCACATGTTTCTTATTTATTGTGGAGCAGTAGGCATTTGGTTGAAATTTGCATCAATATGGGTCAACCAAAAACAACCTCTCTGATTAGCAGGGATATGACTGCATACATCTGACCCCCTTACCCTGCCCAGGCGGGAGCCTCGTTTGAGGCGTTTGGGAGTCTTGGTGTTGATCATTATGTTGGTTGGATATACTACACTGTCAAATGTTTTTAATACTAAAAATTCTTGGGCACCTTTCTTAGTTTATGCCATTGTTTTTCTTAGTCATTTTTTCCTTATGGTGGTTTATCTCCAGAAACAACCAGATATTCACCTTTTTGCTGCCCGATTCAAGGAGCGTCATGGGGATGTTCCTGGAGCTCGTACTGAATATGAGTTTTTGCGTTCGGAACATTCAACTGCTCTAATAGAGGCTATTGTCAGACATTCAAATATGGAATATCGACTGGTAATATGGTGCTTTCATACTCTGCTTCAAGAATTGATTTTTTATACATTTCAACTACATTTCTGTATTCTTTCTCAGGGAAACAAAGATGATGCCTTTTCTGTTTATGAAGAGGCAATTGCTGCTGAGCGGGCAAATGATTTTTCTCAAGTATTGCCGTGGATTTTTGTTCAATATTCAAGATTTTCTGTTTTGGTAAGCCAGTTGTTCCAGTGATCCACCTTTCTCAGTTCGTTATGTCTCACAAATAGGATCATGCCTCCTATTGCTCTTTATAATAAAAAACTACAACTCGAAAGCCATTTTAATTTCACTGCTGTTTAATGGATATGATTCTTTGTCTCTGACATGTACCAGTTGTGAATCTCTAGAATGTATGTCCTTTTGTCTTTATTAGTCTTTATTTTCAGGGAATTTTATTTGCTTTGACTGTGGTTGTCTTGTCTTTTGGTTACTTAAGCAATGTTATTTTGTATTGCCAGTAATTAAATGGGGATGCATTTATATTTCTCCATCTGTTCTGTAGGTAGCTGGCGATGTGGAGAAAGCAAGAGGATTGTTGACCACTTCCATCGAGACAACCCAAATGTCCAAATCTCTTCTTGAGGTTTGTCTCCTTTTACTGTTATTATCTGTTGAGATAGTATTCATCGTTTTTTTATATCAATGATTGCTTCTATCTAAAATATCCACAGGCTATAATTCATTTGGAGTCATTTCTTCCATTGCCAAAGAAAATTGATTATCTGGATTCTTTGGTTGAGAAGTTCATAACCCCTACTCCTGACAACTCTAATATGGCTAGCACTTCTGACAGGGAAGACGTTTCTTGTATATATTTAGAGGTAACTATGTTCACTGCTTCTATGTAATGTATGACATCTTTCTATATATAGAAGGACAAAAAAATAATTTTCTAGAACGCAGTCTCTTTTTTTCTGTGTAAGGATAAAAATTTCAAACTTCTCCTGATTGCTTAATGAATTTCTAGTCAGGAATTGCATGAGTCATCAATGAAGTGCCTTCAGGGAAAGTTGTCACATGTAGGTTCTCTTTGTTTGTTAGAGAGCTTCCAGGTGACTTTGACTAGTGCTGTTAGCCAATGGAATTACATTGTTACGAAAGTCTTTAGAAACCTTTCTCAGCTCCAAACTATGTGGTTGATATCTTCACTACACTTTAAGCAATGTACCTTTTCTTTATCTGTCCAGCTCATCATTACAAACTACAAAGGCACACACCACACTATTGCATTGTATATTTTAGCTGTCTTTCGGATGCCACACGTTAGATTTATCGTTTTTCGTAATCATAACACAATATGCAGACTTGCCTTTGTATATTCAGTTCATAAGTTGTATTGTCAACTTTAGAATTTTGCATTTTATGTTCAGCTGTACTCCAGAACTTTGTGTTTCAATTGGTCACAGGAAAGAGAGACCCAGGTAGAATGCAAAGTAAGAAACATGTGCAGTACATATGGTAGTCATTGCCAAACTAACATCTGATCTCATCTTTTGGCATTTGCCAATGTCAACACCAATGTCATCTGAATTCCCATTTCCCAAAGCCTCTAATGCTGTCCCGCTTGGTTGTTTCAGGGGTCAGGATTGTTTGTTGTATATATTTTTCCTTCCATTAATGCTATTTCTCTTGGTGCGTGTACAAAATGCCGAGTTATTCAATGCTTTGCAAACTTGTAGTTATATGTTACTGCACTTGTTTGAAGGGAATTCTCCTTAAAGCTGAACCATTTTCTAAAACAGAAATCTTAAATATGTATTGTGGTTTGGGCCCATTGTTGGGTTTGTTTTGATAGTTTTACTGTTAATTAATGCAGTTTTTGGATCTTTTTGGAGATTCAATGTCTATCAAGAAAGCAGAAGATCGTCACTTTATGCTATTTCTGCGCCATAGGAACACATTAGTGTCAAGGAAAAGGCGTTCAGATGATTACTTGGGATCAGAGAAGGCAAAGATGTCTAAGCTACAGATTGATGATCCGTCAGGACAGTCGATGTCTGGTGTTTATCCCAATGCACAAAACCCATGGCCTGCCAGTTATGGGCACAATCCTCCAGCTTGGCCTCAGGTTCCACAAGCACAGGCACAACAATGGAATCCAGGCTATGCACCCCAGGTATATCTTTATTAGCACATTGCTAGTAATTCCTGGCCTCCTGGGTGTGTCTTCATTTTAGATACCTTTTGTTGGTTGACTCAATATTTGGGTGGTGGTTAGGCCCCTTGCATATATCACTGGATGTGACCAACAAAGTAATTATGTTTGTCTTCTTTGCACTACCTTGGTGTTGACGCAAAAAAATAATTAAAAAATCCATGTTAACACTTGGTCCATAGATTTATGTTGCTGAAGGGAAAAGGCTGGTTGTATATAACATCTTGAAATTTGCATAGAATATCCCTTTGACGAGTGCCCTATACTGAATTTGTGTGACAGATAGGTAGAATAGTGCATGTCACATGAAATCCATTATACAAAAATAAATCATTTTTCATCATAATTCTGCAAATCTATGTGAAATCATGCAATGCAAAAAGTGCAAAAAGTGTGAATGTCATTTGCAATATATGTTTAAACACCGAGTTAGAAAAACACGTGTCTACTATCATAATTAGACTCCAGACCTAGCATTTTGAGGTTCAACCTTTCAAACGTGGGACCTTTTGTGAAGTTCTATCGATGGATTATATCGGCACATGGCAACCAGATTAGACTTTTCATAAGCTCGGACAAGTTGTTACAGTCGATCAGCCTACCAGAAGACTTTTCATAAGCTCGGACAAGTCGTTACAGTCGATCAGCCTTTTTAAAAATCATTGTGCACAAGTAGTGAATTTTTACTCACTTGCTTCAATCACAAAGTAGTTGTATTCATTAGCCATTACTAATTAGGTGGGCAGTTATTTTCAGAGAAAGCAACAGTTGATGTGTTTCAATTTTCCACTTGCAGGTTGGATACAGTGGCTATGGGACTTATCCTCCACAAGTACCTGCATCTGTTTCACAGGCTGCATCTTATGGTGCCTATCCTCCGACATCATCTGTTCAGGTTAGTATCATATTTCATGTTGTTTTGGGTTGGTACATGCTATTCACCACTTGCATGTTGCATGTTACCGTGCAAATAGTCGTTTGTGGTTCATATGGATTTATGCCTACGAAATACGACTTTGGTGAGTGCATTGGGTTTATATACCAGTCCATATACTTCATGAACTCTTTGAATCCGAACTTCTGAAGAATATTTACAAATTAATCCAATTTAGCTTGATACGTCCACAGTTTTTGTTTGGCTGACATAAAGTGAGTAGTTTCAGTGCTTTTAAGAAGTTTTTAGCAGTGTTCAGGGTATGACAGTCAAAATGTATGATAGGTTACGATGTGCATCCTTGCTACCCATATGTAGCAGTAGCACATCATAGTGGCACTTCGTATAGCATAAAAATGCTGCCACTGGGCGATATATTTGTTTTTTGGTAGAAAACTACCAGTCATACAATGTGTTACAGTGTTTAGCTATGGCTGCAATGATTATATGAGCAGTTGTGTAGCCACATTTTCTACTTAGCTGCTGTATCTACCCCTGCGGATGCATGACAACTGGTTTTTGAGATGATTTCATTTTCCTTGAATTTTTGTGTTGACGGATGTCATGGTTTTTTAAGATTTACCCTCAACCAAGTTATGGAACATCCACTCCATCCACGGCATACGCTCAACCAGCAGCTGCTGCGCAAGCTTACTATGGAAGTTACTACTGAAGCCTACAAGGGGAGAAGCGGATACCGTCAGTGTAATTTGGTCATCTCCAATCCATCCTCTGTCTGTTATCCATTATCTGGCATTAGTTGATCTACCGACTGCAGAGATGATCTGCCTGTGGCAATTTACGACCCATTCGAAAATGCGAGAGAAACCTAAAGTAGCTGTACTTATTCATCCTCTTGTGTTTTCGGAGTGTTACAGTGTTTGCCCAAGCATGGATTTCTGTTGGGTTAACCTTTGTGTATTCGTGTAGATTTCATAATTCTGCAAGATCCTTTTCTATTAGTTCATCGTTAATTTTAACAGAACTTTGGCATGTTTTTGTAACGTGATTGAGCTAACTATCAGTTACGATTTTATCATTCGCACCTTATCTATGATTCATTCATCGTACTTTGAAGGTCATTGCAGTATCCGGACTATTGAAACAGTTGTTTTATGGCTTGACACGATATTAAGAAATACCAAGTGAAAGTGTCAAGAAAAGGTGTTTTCAGAATACATGGCTCAATTTGTTTCTTAAGGATTAAATTGTGATGGTGTAGAATGACTTTGGCATGTTTTATTATTTTGTGGGGTTGATTTATTCTTAAGAAGCTCAGAGCAGTCCAATTTTTTTTTACCTTGGTTTGGAGTTGGGATAAAGAGAAGTCCGATACGAACTTTGTATTTCTAATTTGTTTTTTCTATTGCACTTTAAAATGAAAAGTTACTGGCCCACGAAAACCCCCTCCCCAATTTCACATCATATTTTGATATTGATGCGTTACACGATTGAATACACAAATGTTCATGCTAATCATTGAGCTGGTTTTTTAAATATTAAAGCCAAGAGACGAAACTCAGGGTCAATTCTTTTATTTTCCAAAATTTTATTGAACCGAATTCAAGTCGAGTTTGAAGTAACATATCTATATCTTCCACCCAATGTGAAGTAAAACCTACCAACTGAGATAAGTTTTGTTGGGAAAATTTTCTTCTTAAAATATTTATGTTTGCACCAGGACTCACATTTATGTTTGGGATGTCAGAATCTAAAATCGAATCGAATTCTAGCACTAGCGCTCACAATTGTATGTTTGGGATGTCAAAATCTAAAATCAAGTGAGGTAGTAGGGCTTGACACGATACAATTCATAAATAAATACCTTACCAAAATGCAAATTAATTTAAAAAAAAACAAAAAAACAAATTCATTTCCATTATCAAAATCCCAGCACCACAAAAAAAACACATCAATCATCCGCTACCATCAGAACCTCCACCGTCCACACCACTCTCGAAACTCCAAAACCTCCAACCACACATCCCCATGGCGGCGGCGGCGGCAGCAGCAGCAGCAGCAGCATCATTATCTCCAACCTCATCTTCCCTTATCCTCCTTTCCCCATCCGCTTCCCGTCGCCCCCTCAGCCTACCCCGCTGCCTCCCGACCCCGACCCGCCGCCACGCCTCCGTCCTCCTCCTCTCCTCCTTCCTCGCCGCACCCGCATCCTTCCCGGCGCTCGCCGACGACATCCCCCTATTCGGGATCCGGAAGAAGCTCCGGAAGATCGAGGAGGAGGCGGAGGAGATCGTGCGGGAGGGTGAGGAGGTCGTGGAGACGGGGGTGAAGGTGGCGGAGGAGCGGATCCAGGAGGCGGAGGACGGGATCAATCTGGGTGGGGTCCTCCAGGCGGGGGTTGTGGTTGGCGCCGAGGCCGTTGGGGTTCTTGTTGGGCTTTCCGTTGTCAATGGAATTCTTGGGCCGGAGGCCCAGAAGTCTTAGTAATTACATTTATTATTATTATTATTTTGTTTTCGTTGTTGTTGAATAAATAATGTTTGTTAATGATGGTGAAATTGTGATGTTGGGATCATTGGTGTTGTTTTGGTTTGCTGAAAGATTAAAGCAATTAATTGGTATGTACAAAAAAAAATTAAGTGGGGAATTTAATTTTTTAATATATAAGCCTTTTGTGACAAAAAAAGAAGTTATGGTATTTGAGTTCTAATCAGAATTTCTTGTCTTAAAACTCGTGCTAAAAAAGAAAATCCATCCATTCACTCTAAAATCATCAGAAGTTAAGTGAATTACGGTTCTCGCTAAATGAACTTGTTATCTTTTGCCACAAAAAGTAGCGCATGAACTATCCTAATGTGTTCAATTCTCTTTTTTTTGTTGGCTTCTTCACATCAATTATTGTATCACATGCAAGGCAATTTCTTCTTGTCAAGGAACTTTGAGAATTTGTTTGAGTTGTTTCAACTTAAAAGTGTCAATCTCAACAATAATCATGCTTCAAAACATTAGTTAGTGTGCGTCGGGGGCTTCTTAGTTCTTACTGAACCTTTGCTTTTGTCACTTCCACTGTCAGCAATTCAGCCTCCATTAACTTTTCTCAGTCTTATCAAAATGATTTATGGACGCATGATTTTCTTTATCAAGAATATTTAATTTGTTGATAAATTAATAGTGTGACAATTTAGACGTTTGTTTATTTTTAATACAGGACAGATGTGTCTTGCGATGGATAGACGTATGTGAGATAAATTTGTGTCTCACGTTGAACAGATGTGTGTAGTACGATGAACAAATGTGTGTGAAACATATTTGTTGAGAGAAAGATATGTATTTGTTGAGAGAAAAATATGTATTTTTACATTTAAAGTGTAGTTTTCGGAAATGATGTGTATTTTTGTGGTAATCCCAAAAATAACTTTCATAGACTACGTTGTGGAAATCAACGGTCCCCACTTTATTGGAAATTGCATTTTTAACAATGAAACAAAAACAAATGATAACACGTTTGGTTACAGGAACACATCATGGACGCACAGGACTACAGGAGTGAGGCGTACATGTATTAGCATTAGTTATAAAAAAATGCATCAAATAATAGAACAAAACTGGTCAGACGTCAAACCCCGATAGCTAATGTTCAATCACGTCCATACTTAACTGGTCAATCACGGGATGTGGAAGACAAATTCAGAATTGGTCCCTTAAAGGATCAATTATCAAAATAATTATATCGTTGAGATGGTTTGAGTTGCTTCTATTTGATATGTTCATGTCTGATCTGATTACGAAGGTCAATTGCGGTAATTTCTGTGTTCTTGAATATGCACGATTTATCTGTGTTGCACAAAAGCAACGACTATTTTACATGAATAAGTGGTCAACACGATATATGATATACAATCTATAAAATTTATAATTTCTATACTTACAAATTGTTTTCCTTCTTGCAACTCTGGAATTATCGACGACAATCTGTGAATTGCTAACCTCGAGTTCATTCCGTGCCAAACTTTTAAATCAGTCAAAATCACTGCGCAACCGATTAAAAACAATCACCAGAAAATATGTTGAACTGTTGCGAAAAAAACTGTACGTCACTAGAAACTAGTGGTCTGAATTTTCGTTTTCTCACAAGAAAAAAAAACAATTTTTGTGGTAATCATAATATGTAAAAAGGATTAATTTTTTTTTAAATCCCATTCAAGTTTAATTTTCTATTTATTGTCTCATTAGTTTGTATTAAAAATTATAAAGGTAAAAAATGGATCGTGATTTTAACGCGGATCAGTCTGAAGAAAAAGTAAATGTTGAGATTATTCTTAGTTTTGGGTTATGTAAACCGTGTCATACTTTAGAAATTATACTGAACAGATGTAGAACAAAAAAGTTCTCAACGGACAAAATTGAGTACTAAATTTTTTTGAATCAAGCATGTGGTTTTGGTGTTTAGAAAAAGTTGGGCAAAATCACGTCAACAATTGATTTGTTGACTAAAGTCTAAAGATATCCATGAAGTTAATGGTCAACCAACGGCGTTAAGGGATCCACTCATAACGTTATATATGAGAACTAAACGACCAATAATCGACTGGTATTAGTTCAATCGGTAGATTTTTAATTTTAGATACCGTTTTGATGGGAGAAAACAAGATATAGAACTTGATGGAGAAAATATTTCGGATTAAAAACAAACTAAATATTATTTGACTAGAATATTCCAAGTTCGGAAGACCATATGTTCCATTTCATGTCCCTTTGGCGAGTGCCGTAATCACTCCACTAACCCATCACAAACACTAAACAAACAAAATAGAAACAAAACAAAAACAAGAAATACAACCACATCCATTCCTTCGCACTTCTCACTAACAGATAGGGAAGGAAAATGTTATATACTAAAAAAAAAATCCTCCATTTTTCCTTTTTATAATAACGAACACAAGAAGAAGAAGTTGAGGTGCCGGTCCGTGTTGGGCACTTGCCTCAAAACCTCAACCTCCACTCTCCACTTTTGTGCCTTATAACCACCTTCGCCGATTCACAACAACCTCGAAGCAACAGTTTTTTGAGGTATGCAGTCCATTGTTGGGTGCTGTTTTGTTGTATTTTGGAATTGGGATGAAAAAGATGAGATTTTTTGGGTCCATGCGTTCAGTGGTTTTGTGTCAAAGATGAGATATTTATGCGTTTTGGGTTTTGTTAGTTTGTGATTGGTATTGATTATTGAGAGTTGGGTTGCTGCTGTATTGCGGATTGGGGATGGGGAAAAGAGACATTTTGGTGCTGTTTTGTTGTATTATGGAATTGTGATGGAAAATATGTCTTTTTTTCCCTTCATGCATTGGGTTGTTTTATGGGAAAGATGGGCTTTTTATGGTTTTTGAGTTTTGGGTTTTGTTAATTTGTGATGGGTATTGATTATTCAGAGTTGGATTGTTGCTGAGTTGCGGATGGGGGAGGGGAGAAAAAAAGATTTTGGAATTTCTCCCTTTTTTGGGTTTTTATTTTGGATTTTTAATACTTTTTGGGAATTTGAAGTAGGGGTTTACAAGTTTAGATATTTTTAATGTTTTTTGGGTTTTTCTTAATTTGTGCCGGGTTTTTCTTTTAAAATTGGTTGCTGCTGAATTATGAATTAGGGATGAGAATGTGAGATTTTGGAGCTTCTCCTTCTTTCTTTTTTTTTTTGGGGGGGGGGGGGGGGGGATATCGTTTTTGGCGTTCTAAAACCTTTTGGGTGATTTTGGAAGTAGCAATTGGAAGGATGAGATTTTACTCTCTTTACGTTTTGGGTTTTCTTAATTTATAATGTTTTTGAATTTTGAGAATCTGAATTATGGATAAGGGTGGACAGATGGGATTTTGGAGCTTTTTCCTCTTTATGTTTTTTTCTTCTGAAACTTGATTATAGTTTTGGCATTCAAACCTTTTACAGGGGAACTGCAAAATAGGGGGTAAACAAGATGAGATTACGATGCTTTTTGAGGTTCATGTTTCTTGATTCTGTGCCACGTTTTATGTTTGAGTGCTGGTTTGTTAATTATCTCATTATCTGCAGATAAGCGTAAAAAATCACCATTTGAAAGCCAAAATCATAAAATACTTTTCCTCTGTCACTTTTTTTTTTTTGTATTGGTTTAGTGAAGACTGAAGAGCTGTGAGCGTCTTTCTGGCTTTAAGTGCAAATGGCAGCCAATACAATATCAGCTTCGTTCTCTAGTTTGAAGGCTAAAGATGGAATCAATTCTAAATTCATAAAGAATGTGAATGTGGATTTCACTAGAGTCGTAGAAGTGCCTAAATCACATGGTGCTAGAAGTCAGAGAGTGAAGAGATCTGTTGTTCGTAGCTCGGGCTCTGGTTCCGATACCATGGAAATGGAACCTGCCTCGGAAGGAAGCCCTCTCTTGGGTATGTTGACTTTGTCATTGTTTAACACATATTTCATCATTATAGATCTATCTATAATGTAAAATCTGCTCAATGAACATGAAGTGCATATCTTATGGGATGTAGGCTTATTTGTTTGTTCTTATATTGCCAAGTTTGAGCTGAAGTGTTCGTAGGAAATAGCTAAAAATGTTAATTTTAATAATGTTTTGGTGGAAATCAGTTTCTTGATTTCCTTACACAGTAGGTCCAATTAATCTTACCTTTCGTTTCTGATTTCTGTATGATTTAACATTCCATGGCTACTTGTGTATAGTGTGCCACGTGAACATTTGTTAATGCTTAAGATGACGGAGCTTCCGTTTTGTCAATTGCAGTTCCAAGGCAGAAGTACTGTGAGTCCATCCACAAGACAGTGAGGAGGAAAACAAGAACTGTTATGGTGGGGAATGTTGCTCTAGGCAGCGATCATCCCATAAGGGTTCAGACCATGACCACCTGTGATACCAAGGATGTAGCTGGAACAGTAGAGGAGGTATGCTAGTCTTCACATACACCTATTTCTCACCATGTTACCTATTTTTGTACGCAATGTTGTTTCTTATTAAGATTATATAATCTGCGTGCTGAACATTGTCTAGAATAATAGAAGGGTCAGTTGCAAATTTCTTCCAGTTGATCATACAATTGATGTTAATCACATGTCGTCAAATTATTCTACTAAGGCATGATTTTGTAAACTATACATGGCACATTAATTTAAATTTCAGTAATTTTCTTCGGTTTGGAAAGTTTAGATTTTTATGGTAATGCCTTCATAGGAAGTATGGAAGGAAAAGCAAAGTAGTTCGTATTCATTTATGTTGTAACATGAAATTGTGGGCTTGTGGTGCATAGGCACTCCATAATTTATATGAGTTGTTGGTTTTTAGGTCATGAGAATAGCAGACAAAGGTGCAGATATTGTTCGGATAACAGTGCAAGGAAAGAAAGAGGCTGATGCTTGCTTTGAAATAAAGAACAGCCTTGTGCAGAAAAAGTAAGTTATTGTCTTCATGTTTCAACTGCAAGGCGGACTTTGAATTTACTGTGTATGGTGTATAATTCACAGCAAACTTTCGTCTTAATTTTTGCAGCTACAATATTCCTCTGGTAGCAGACATTCATTTTGCTCCTCCTATTGCACTGAGAGTTTCTGAATGTTTTGAGAAGATTCGAGTCAATCCTGGAAATTTTGGTACACCTTCTAGTACCATTATCATGCTAATTAAATATTAATTTCCTACAATATTATTTTGCATGATTGCATCTCACATCTGTCTTTCTTCAATGGTGATGGTCTTGTAAGTTGATGTTTTAGTCATAACATTTGTTGGTCTGTCTAGTATAATGTGACCCATATTGGTCTCAAAAATATTGCCTAGGATGATTTCGGTGGTTGTGACAATAAACATACTTATTAGGAACCTTCTGGATCAAAAGTTAGCAAACATTCGTAGATGTCTACAGCCTTCGTGGTTCTAGGGCTCAAAAACGATTGCTGACCTACAAATATTTGCAACTTATCCCTCAAACTGGTGCAGATAAGAGAAGTACATCCTACTCTCTCAGGGTCAGCACTTGTAAGGGTTCGGAGGAGGAAATTAAATTAGCTAGAAAATTGCACAATGTACAAGTATAAAATTTTGTCTTTTGTGAAGATTATATTTTCATTATAAGTCATCTGTTCTAGTTGTCCTACGGTGGTATTATTATCTTACTATGATTGTTGTGATTGTTTACGTGTAGCTGATAGAAGGGCACAGTTTGAGAAGCTAGTGTACACCGAAGAAGATTATCAAAAGGAGCTCGAACATATTGAACAGGTTTTACTTTCTTGATGATTTTATTTTTGCAAACCATTAGACTAGTTACAGTTTTAGGCTTTCAACGTGTATATTAAACTGTCTTTCTTGCCTGTAGGTATTTACTCCCTTAGTTGAGAAATGTAAAAAGTATGGAAGAGCACTTCGTATCGGAACAAATCACGGAAGCCTTTCTGATCGTATTATGAGTTATTACGGTGATTCACCTAGAGGAATGGTTAGTCGTCTGGCTTCACTTTTCGAGCTGCTTTTGGATCCTTATCCCTGAGAATCTCTTTTATCACGCACCTTGAATCTTCAAACAGGTTGAATCTGCATTTGAATTTGCAAGGATCTGCCGCAAGTTGGACTTCCATAATTTTGTCTTCTCAATGAAAGCAAGCAATCCAGTAATTATGGTCCAAGCATACCGTTTACTTGTAGCAGAAATGTATGCTCAAGGATGGGACTACCCTCTTCACCTTGGTGTCACTGAAGCGGGGGAAGGTGAAGATGGACGAATGAAGTCCGCAATTGGCATAGGAACTCTACTTCAGGTAACAATCAAATTGTTGAAAAACATGTATTTACTTTTCAAATCAATGGTCCAGTACGATGGTGGAAAAAGTAACTTATGCTTAAATTCGTTGGATCTAAACCATCTCATCATGTCAATGAAATATGGTCGGATCAGATGAGCTTTTTACTTGAGGAGTTCCGAAGTTCCCCTGTTGGTCCTTTATGTGTACGGGAATGATCCAAAATTTTGTTCATCAACAGGATGGTCTGGGAGATACAATTCGTGTTTCTCTTACGGAACCACCAGAAGAGGAGATTGATCCTTGCAGAAGACTTGCGAATCTTGGCATGAAGGCTGCCGAAATTCAGAAAGGAGTGGTAAGATTTCCTAATGCATATAATGATTGTAGAATTGATTGCTAAACTGTAGGTCTAACGTAATCCCTTTAACAGGCACCTTTTGAAGAGAAACACCGACACTATTTCGAATTCCAACGAAGAAATGGTCAACTCCCTCTTCAGAAAGAGGTTAGTTCTGATCATCAAACGAGGCTATTCTGCTTCCCTTATGCTTTTCTATTTGATTACTTCTAGCTTTTCGGACATCTGAGATCTGCCATAAAAAATCAAAATACAGGGTGATGAGGTGGACTACCGAGGAGCTCTTCATCGCGATGGATCTGTCCTTATGTCTGTGAGCTTGGATATGTTGAAGGTAGTCAGCAGATTTATATACAATTAAGCTGAAAACTAACCATCTTACATGTTATATTCATGTCTTGTGGACATTGGACATGCTGTGCCTATGGATTATGGTTTTCGTTTACTATGGATACATCTTTTATTTTGTTGATTGAGTTTCTTTATTTTGTCAGGCGCCAGAGCTCCTATACAGATCTCTTGCCACAAAGCTTGTAGTAGGCATGCCGTTCAAGGTCTTCGATTTTACTACTTGGAACCTCTGTCTTTGGCTGAATCCATAAGTTAACCACAACCTTGATAATGGTATGAACGTTACTAATAACTCGAATATGATCTGCAGGATTTGGCAACAGTAGATTCTATTCTCCTGAGGGAACTCCCCCCTGTAGAAGATGTTGATG
The DNA here is from genome assembly GCA_963682175.1 of Triglochin maritima. Lineage (NCBI taxonomy): Eukaryota > Viridiplantae > Streptophyta > Magnoliopsida > Alismatales > Juncaginaceae > Triglochin > Triglochin maritima. The sequence continues at coordinate 60,357,145 of OY821772.1, read as the reverse complement.
CTGTAAGCATGTCTCAGAAGTTTATTCATAGAGCCAATTACTATTAATGTTTCAAGTTGAACTTCCATGTTTTTTCCTATTGGTTCAAGTATTTGCCGAGTGCAAGAAAAGTGATGGTAGTTCTTTCTTTGAAATTTCCAGAGATTGGCACTAAAAAGGCTTATAGATGTGAGTATGGGTGTTTTGACCCCTTTATCGGAGCAACTCATCAAGCCACTACCAAATGCTATTGTTCTCGTGAACCTGAAAGAGCTATCAAGCGGTGCCTATAAGCTTCTGCCTGAGGGTAATGCCCTATTCTTGGCATCTCGAATGTTTTATTTATGATTTGGATACTTACTGTAAAATTTTACTTTGCTCTTATACTTCAGGTACACGCTTGGCAGTCTCTCTTCGAGGGGACGAGTCCTTTGAGGAACTAAATGTTCTCAAAGAAACTCAAGATATAATAATGTTGCTACACAATGTTCCATATGGTCAAGATAAAATTGGCAGAACACATGCTGCAAGAAGGTAATTGATCGTCTATTATTGGTTTTCTATTGTCTATTGAACATTAAACATACAGGTTATATTTTTTATAAAAAAATATGTAACAAAGAGAAATTTGACTCATTCGATTATGCTATTCGGCTGCAGGCTGTTTGAGTATTTGTCAGAGAACAGCTTGGACTTCCCCGTAATTCACCACTTGCAATTTCCTGAAAAAGTACACAGGTGCATAGTGCTTTTGCATGCTTAATTGATGAGTGCTCCAGTTTGGTAAATTTAGTTTGCTCATTGGTTTTTTGGTATGCAGAGATGACCTTGTGATTGGAGCTGGCAGTGATGCTGGATCTCTTTTGGTTGATGGGCTCGGAGATGGTTTATTACTAGAGGCCCCTGATCAGGATTTCGAGTTCTTGAGGAACACTTCCTTTAATTTACTCCAAGGATGCCGGATGAGAAACACAAAGACGGTACATACTTCCCTTTTCACCCCAAGAAAAAAAAAGCTATAAAAGCTAATTGGCAATTTGCCAGCCAAACCAAGCCATGTAAATGACCATTAAATTGTCTGAACTTGCATGTCTGTTATCTTTGCAGGAATATGTCTCGTGCCCTTCGTGTGGTCGCACTTTATTTGACCTGCAAGAAGTCAGTGCTCAAATAAGAGAGAAAACATCACATCTTCCTGGGGTTTCAGTAGGTCTCCATATCTGATTTAATGTTTTGGATCATGAACAAACATAAACCTTAACTGAAGAGTGAAGATATGATGTCTGTCATTTCAAATTGTAGATTGCAATCATGGGTTGCATTGTAAATGGACCGGGGGAGATGGCTGATGCAAACTTTGGCTATGTTGGTGGCGCTCCAGGAAAGATAGATCTGTATGTTGGAAAGGTATTTCTTATGTTGCTTTTCATGTTACCCGTTGGTGTGTCTGTTAGAGAATAGTATCAAATCGGTTAATTCATGGTCATTCTCCTAGGTTATATGTTTTTGGATCCCTCCACTCATTACCAATTACTTTTTACGAGTTGGATACCCACATTTCAATAGTGTCATCTTGATCTCCGTGACTGTTAATGAGTTTAGAACCTTATCCGCCCAAGGCTTAATCACTTAGGAATCCATTCCCTACCAAACATATCTGCAGATACCGTGAAATGCCCGTGTACTTCATGGAAAACATATTTAACCAAACCTTCAGTAAAGAAACTTGGTTCAATAAACTTTTCAAATGGAAGGTTATCCAAAATCAAAAAAATTAAGTTCTTAACACCAACTAGAACATCTTAAGCTACAAAACCTGCCTTTGTAAGCGTTAATCGCAAGTTGACGAGACATCCTAAAGATTGCACGACAATAAGCATTGATAGCATAATTCTTTTAAGTCTGTAATTTGTATGGAGCAAATAATTGTCATTTGTGAATTTCCCCATATCTTCCTGATCTTAGATTCATCACGCATTAACGACGATTCGGTTATAATTGTTTTAGACTGTTGTGAAGAGGGGGATTGCAATGGAGCAAGCGACTGACGCTCTGATTCAACTAATCAAGGACAATGGCCTTTGGGTTGATCCACCAGTTGAAGAGTAGAACTTGGTTTCAAAGAGTGGCAATTTCCAAAGTTAAGAGGTTGCCACTTTGAGTAGTGCTGTTGCTTTTTCCCAACAGCAGGGAGCAGCAGCAAGATGCAATTCAGCGATGATTATATTGTATATGTTTAGTTTACTTTACGCTAGAATATCTGCCAATTTACCGTCTAATTTTGTGTATTGTTTAGGGTAGGAGTCGATCCATTATCTGAAACACATGGCAATAATATTTCGTAGCTGATGTTATGAATTTATTTCTGTCTTTCTTGTTAACAAGTACTTTCAACTATGCTATCATGATCAATCATATTTGGAGTTTGGCAATTCTCATACTCACTGAGTCACTGTGATCTCAAAATGATAATTAAAGCTTCTTAAATAAATATCATATCAATTTAAATCTGTATTAAATTTTCAGCGTAAGTTGTAGATTTACAATTTATATTAGGATTAATTACATTTTGTCTTCCTGAATTATGTTCTGATTTCACTTTGTTCGTGACAATTATCTCATTTATACTTTTATTTTGTAACATTTTATCCTCTTGAATTTTAAGAATCAATTATTTTTCCACACAATTATCATTATTTTTTCGTTTTTTTTATTTTGTGTATCTAATACACTCGTGGTCCTATCTTTATATTAGAGTTTGGATCAAATTGGAAGTTAATTTTGGTTTGAATTTGAGTTTGATTGGATATCATTTCACCCCAAATTCCAATAAAATTGGATATTTATTTTTATTCGAATTTTAATATAAAGTTATGATTATGAGTATGTTAGCCAAATGCAAAAAACAAAAATGAGGAATGTTTGCTAAATAATGTATTTTTACAATTTGAGCGGGAGCAGAGGCAAATTGTTCCAAAATAAAAGTGCAAAGGAGGTGATTGTCGCATTTTAAAGTTTAATGAGACAAAGTGAAATCAGTACATAGTTCGGAGAGACAAACTAAAATTAACATTTTGAATTTCCATCAAAAATTGAAAACTTTTTGAATTAATATTTTTCTTTAAAAAAATCCATTTTGGACCAGCTTGAAAATTATTTTTCAAACTATACTGTCACCACGTCGTGACACGTAGTGGTGACGGGTCTTGTTTTTTAGGGTATAGGTAGACGTTGAGTTCTTTAGAAATGAATTTTTTTACAGAAGTTGACACTGTCAACAGTGGTTGCAGTATGTCTTGTTTTTTAATATATAGAGAACTTGACGTCTCACCGTAAAATGAAAATTTTCACATATATAACATTTACTCAGACACCCAATAGGGTGCACTACCACTTCTGAATCCAAATTAAACTTGGCGTCGAAAACTTGGAACGTCGAGTTCAATTTCATAGAACTTGCCAAAAAGTTGGTATGTAGATATGTAGATATGTCGTTGTTGTAGGATCGTGTGGGTTATGGGTCCACTAATCACTTTTAATCTAATCCCTAATTTTCTACTTGATTAAGCAAACAAATGCGCAGCGGAATAAACAAACAAGTAGAGAAAGAAAGACAATGCAAACCACAAAAGACGCGTCGGTTTTTATAGAGGTTCGGCACCCCACCCGGGTCCTAGTCCTCTCTTGTAAGCTCCGCTCGACTCCGCGAGCTCCGCCTACGTCTTCACTTACCACTCCCCGTTCCGGGCCGGGAGAGAACGCCTTTACACCACAAGCAACGCGAACAACCCTCGCTTGCTTGAATTCTTCCTCTCACAATCCGAGAGGGACACTTCGGGCTTTCACCGAAGTCCTTGCTTCTTTTGACAATACTTGTAACTGAGTGGGATTCACTCTCTAATTGAGCACACTTTGAGTAGGATGAGTATATGATCAAATGTGTGAAGTTTAGGCTTAAGGAGTGTAGAATTGGGAGCTTTGAGGATTGAGGTTTCTCTCTAATGTATTGTGACAATTGGAGTTGGAGAGTTGTGTTAACAACAAGTTTTGATCCTCTATTTATAAGCTCCTAAGGTATTCTAACCGTTGGGGATAGATTTGATTGGGTTTTGTGCAAGATACACAAAGCAGAAAATCGGGCTGCAAATCTGTCCAGAACCGGTCGACCGAAACTAGTAAACCGGTCGACCGTTAACTTGATTTCAAAGAGAACGGTCGAACAAAAGAATATTCAGTCGGACAAACGAGCTAGAACTTAACTCTACTTAAGTGAATCGGTCGAACCAAAGTATGGGGCGGTCGACCGAAAAGGGGATTCGGTTGAGACGAAGGTCAATCGGTCGAACGAGAAATGTGTCGACCGATAGCAGGGAATTTGGTTTCTGAAAATATGTTCAACCGGTCGACCGAAACAAGGTCTTCGTTCGACCGGTTACCGAATGTATTTTGGGGTTAAGTTTTGTTTTATACGAATACGACCGTTATAGGAATACGACAAGAAAAACGGTCATATTAAAATCCGGGATCGGTCGACCGAAAAGGTAGAACCGGTCGACCGGTAGAGTTCGGTAAAATCACTGTGGAGAGTCTATTATAAACCGGTCGAACTGAGAACTGGTTCGGTCGACCGGTTCACACAGGAAATCTGGGTTTAAGTTTATAAGTGATTTCCGACTAAGGTTTGAGTGATCTAATGAAGTCCAAATAATGTGAAATTTCGTGTGTGACTTCTATAGGGAACCTATTGTGTATGTGATTGGTTTTTAACTCTTGTATGCTCAATTTACACATGTTCCTAAGACTCAAAATAAAATCAAGATTACAAGTCTTCATTTAGCTTTATTACAAATCTTGACTTGATTTCCTTCCTTCCATGAGTCTTGATCACCTGTAGAGGTTAGCACAATACTATATATATGCAATGCAATATTTGTGCTACTCTACATCATCATAATTAAGATTAGGTTAATTTAAATCATCAAAACATAGATTAAGGCCAAAAAGCCAACAATCTCCCCCTTTTTGATGATGGCAACCTATATCTTAATTCTATCTAAATACATGGAATTTGTATATGTAAACTATGCATATTAATGCTCCCCCTATGGATGTGCATAGTTACCCCCTTAATTATGCCAAATTCCAAGTTACCCCCTTAATTATCTCTCCCCCTTTGACATCCATCAAAAATAAAAATAAATATGACTTTAAGCATAGAATTTGGATGTCTTGTAATGAAGTTGCTCCCCCTAAATTTTGCACTTCATTACTCTAAAAGATATAACATTTAAACTCCCCCTATCAATAAGGCTAAATGGAAACAATGAGTATGATGAAATTAAGTTCATTTAAGTTTCAACTTAAGCCTTATTCTAACATCCATTTAAAAAATTTGACATTTAAAATCAATGAATGTGGTAAATGATTTGCAATGAATGGGGTAAATGATTTTCAATGAATTGAACTTATATGATATGTCAATTAAGCATATGAAGCTAGATTAGAGCTAATTTAACATGAATTGTATAGATAGGAATTTATACCAATGTTGAATTCGAATTTAGCTCCAATCTCATTTAGTGATGCAACCGGATTTGAATTTGACTCTTGAGCTCACCCGGTCACCACCAATCTCCTCCTCAAGCTCCTACAAGAGTAGATTTAGGTACCCAAACAACTTTGGGTCCTTAAATGTTAGCTTTGGGAACCCAAACCATTTTGGTTTTGGGAGCCCACACACTTGAGGAACTATGGTTTACAACTAAGTGCTTTCCATTTAGAGTAGTGTGAGATACATGGTTTTTCAATTTTGCATTGTATCCTAACCCATGTTTTTGCAAAGATTGTCTTTGACTACCTAATAGCATGTTAAGCATCTTAGTTCCATGTGTGAATTTTTCTAGATCTTTTCTTAATTGCACATTGCAAACTTGAAGATCTAATTGTTCACAATCTATAGGTGTTGCTTTTAATTTATCAAAATTTGATGCATAATTTTCTAGTTTAGCAACCACCTCATTCTTTTCATTCATGATTAATTTAATTTGGCATTTGAGATCATTTATTGTTTTTCTAGCATTTTTGTTCTTTTCACAAATGATCTCATATTGTTTAACTAAGTCATGGAATGCATTTTGAAGCTCATCATGTGTATAATTTTCATTATTTGCACTAGAGTTTGAGCTATCACTACAATAAGACTTAGTTGAGCATGAATTACTAGAACAAGAGTTAGAATCTACCTCACTTTGATCTTCAATAGCCATGAAGCATGAGTGAGCCACTTCTCTTCTACTTTGCAAGGAAGAAGACGATGATGATGGTGATGAAGAATCATCCCATGTAGCCTTGTGTGCTTCCTCCTTCCTTTCTCTTCTCTTGCTCTTCTCCTTTTCTTTTCTCCTCTCCCTTCTCTCCTTTTTCTTCTCCCCTTCTCTTCTCTCATTTTCACTCTCCTCCCTCTCTTTTTCTTTTTCTCTTTTCTCACTTCTTCTACCTCTTCTTTCATTCTTTTCTCCTTTATCCCTCTTGAGGTATTTGAAGAAGTCTTGGGCAAGGACCTCAATGTCCTCTTCTTCCACCCTCCTTGGCTCATCAAAATTTGCATGTAATGCCACCACGGAGTTTTTCTTTGATGCTTCCTTCTCTCTTCGATGACTCAATTGGAGCTCATAGGCCATGAGATTTCCAATGAGTTCCTCCATCTTCAATTTTGAAAGATCGTGCGATTCTTCGATTGCCACGACCTTGTCTTCCCAATCGTTGCTCAATGACCGGAGGAATTTTCGAGTCATCTCTCCTTCATTTATCCTTCTTCCAAGAATCAAAAGAGAGTTAGTGATATCGGTGAAGCGAGTGTTCATGTCGCTTATGTTCTCACCGATTTGCATAGAAAATATTTCATATTTATGCATGAGGAGACTTATCATAGTTTCTTTGGTTTTTCTATCACCCTCATGATGCATTTGTAACCTATGCCATATTTCATTTGCACTTTCACATCCCCTAATTCTATTGTATTCTCCCTCATTAAGGCCACAATAAAGAATATTCATAATTTTTGAATTCATTTCAATTTCTTTCATTTGAGCCCTAGATAGAGAATCTAAATCATCTTCATTTGGGGGTATGTATGGATTTTGAATAAACTTCCAATACTTAAGGTCATTTGATATTAAAAAGATTTTCATTCTGTTTTTCCAATAATCATAATTTGACCCATTAAGCAAAGGAGGCCTTGTGGTGCATAAACCCTCTAAGTGATTAGATGTTGAAGCCATGCTAAAATTACGGTAAAGTAATGAAATTTAGCTAACAAGGCTCTGATACCAAATGTAGGATCGTGTGGGTTATGGGTCCACTAATCACTTTTAATCTAATCCCTAATTTTCTACTTGATTAAGCAAACAAATGCGCAGCGGAATAAACAAACAAGTAGAGAAAGAAAGACAATGCAAACCACAAAAGACGCGTCGGTTTTTATAGAGGTTCGGCACCCCACCCGGGTCCTAGTTCTCTCTTGTAAGCTCCGCTCGACTCCGCGAGCTCCGCCTACGTCTTCACTTACCACTCCCCGTTCCGGGCCGGGAGAGAACGCCTTTACACCACAAGCAACGCGAACAACCCTCGCTTGCTTGAATTCTTCCTCTCACAATCCGAGAGGGACACTTCGGGCTTTCACCAAAGTCCTTGCTTCTTTTGACAACACTTGTAACTGAGTGGGATTCACTCTCTAATTGAGCACACTTTGAGTAGGATGAGTATATGATCAAATGTGTGAAGTTTAGGCTTAAGGAGTGTAGAATTGGGAGCTTTGAGGATTGAGGTTTCTCTCTAATGTATTGTGACAATTGGAGTTGGAGAGTTGTGTTAACAACAAGTCTTGATCCTCTATTTATAAGCTCCTAAGGTATTCTAGCCGTTGGGGATAGATTTGATTGGGTTTTGTGCAAGATACACAAAGCAGAAAATCGGGCTGCAAATCTGTCCAGAACCGGTCGACCGAAACTAGTAAACCGGTCGACCGTTAACTTGATTTCAAAGAGAACGGTCGAACAAAAGAATATTCGGTCGGACAAACGAGCTAGAACTTAACTCTACTTAAGTGAATCGGTCGAACCAAAGTATGGGGCGGTCGACCGAAAAGGGGATTCGGTTGAGACGAAGGTCAATCGGTCGAACGAGAAATGTGTCGACCGATAGCAGGGAATTTGGTTTCTGAAAATATGTTCAACCGGTCGACCGAAACAAGGTCTTCGTTCGACCGGTTACCGAATGTATTTTGGGGTTAAGTTTTGTTTTATACGAATACGACCGTTATAGGAATACGACAAGAAAAACGGTCATATTAAAATCCGGGATCGGTCGACCGAAAAGGTAGAACCGGTCGACCGGTAGAGTTCGGTAAAATCACTGTGGAGAGTCTATTATAAACCGGTCGAACTGAGAACTGGTTCGGTCGACCGGTTCACACAGGAAATCTGGGTTTAAGTTTATAAGTGATTTCCGACTAAGGTTTGGGTGATCTAATGAAGTCCAAATAATGTGAAATTTCGTGTGTGACTTCTATAGGGAACCTATTGTGTATGCGATTGGTTTTTAACTCTTGTATGCTCAATTTACACATGTTCCTAAGACTCAAAATAAAATCAAGATTACAAGTCTTCATTTAGCTTTATTACAAATCTTGACTTGATTTCCTTCCTTCCATGAGTCTTGATCACCTGTAGAGGTTAGCACAATACTATATATATGCAATGCAATATTTGTGCTACTCTACATCATCATAATTAAGATTAGGTTAATTTAAATCATCAAAACATAGATTAAGGCCAAAAAGCCAACAGTTGTTATTGCACATTTGTATTATTTTCAAAAGATTGACATGTATGTAGATATGTTTCATTTTTTCTGTTTTAATTTAGGTTTTTTTTTACTTTGGTGTCATTTTAAAACACTATATTTCCGTTTCCGTCGTCACTCCATAGCTATTTGTATTATTACTACTGAAAAACTACATAAATTTCATTGGTACAATTACTTATTCACGTTTGTTACTCCAGTAACATTTTCCGTTAACATCAGTATTGTTCCATTAACGGATTTAGAAAATTAATATTTTTATGATAATTTTATCTATAATTTAATAACTTATTTTAACTTATATGTTTTAGGAATTTTGCTATTGTGTCACTCAAAAATAATTGAATTGCTAAAATGTCACCTAGTTACGACTATTTACTCATAAGCAACTATTTAAAGGAGATAACGTCCAGATTGCCTTTATGATTTATAAATTGTCATTCTGTCAGTGTTGTACCGTTATTTAACATTATCTCCATATGATTACCTTTAATTGATAATATTTACACTACTTAACCCTTCTCCAATTGTTTTACTCCCAAAACCCAACTAATCCCTCGTCCTCCCAAAAAATGTTGGATTTCGTGCCACATACTTGTATATATAATTTTAAAGGAGAATGCTAGAGGGACTCCTTTTTGAGCTCATAACCTTCATGTGGCATGTTCTGGGCAATTTACCAACTTCTCATCATATGTGTGTGAAGAGCTTTCCATCTACTCATAAGTCATAACATCCCAACTTCTCATCATATGTGTGTGAAGAGCTTTCCATCTACTCATAACCTTCATGTGGCATGTTCTGGGCAATTTACCATGTCTCTTGGCTTATGCGAAATTAGTTTCAAACCACAAATCTCCCATGTGCACCATATTATTTAAATGGTTGTAATCATTACACTATTACTTAAATAACACCCCCCACATGCAAACCACGATCTCTTCCTATTGTTTTAAGAAGAAATAGTTGTAATCATCACATTCTCTCACCACATTAAATGCAAGATGATGGTGATGACAAACTTCTACATCTTCTTCAACACTCAATTTCCCCTCATGCTTTTGTTTATCCAGATATAGAGACGTATATGCTGGTCAATAATGTTGGATCGTGAGGTGAGGGTATCTTATTCTAATCACTTTAAAGCTAATTACTTACTTGTTTAATCAATCAAGATATGCACAACGGAATTTAAACAAATACAAGTAAGCAAACCACAATGATGACACTAGATTTTTATAGAGGTTCGGCCTCCCGCCTATTTCCTCTCTTGCAAGCTCCGCTCGATCTCCCTCGAGCTCCGCTCGCGTCTTCACTATCAACCTCGTTCCGGGCCGAGATTAAGCATTTTACAAAACAAGCTCCACGAACACCCTCGTGAGCTTGACTTTATTCTCTCACAATCCGAGAGGAACACTTCGGGCTTTCACCGAAGTCCTTCTTTACAACTGAGATCTTGAGTGGAACACACTCTCTAACTTGAGCACACTTAACTTGGGATGTGGAATTGATGCTAAGATGTGTAATTGATGCTTGGAGAGTAGGATTTGGGGAATGTGGGACTTGGGAGTTTCTCTTAGGCGTATTTGACAAATGGAAGTGTATGAGATGTCTAATTGTGTCAATGGAATACCTATTTATAAGATCCTAAAGTATTATAGCCATTGTGGTTAAGTTGAGTAAGAGTTAAGTAAGATACACAAAATAGAAAACTGCAGGACCCAAAACCGAGTAAGTTCGATCGATCGGATCAGGCTGAACGGTCGACTGTTTGACAATTTTGAACTCAGTTCGGTCGACCGGTTAAAGAACGGTCGACCGCCAAAGGTTATAATCTAGGTACACTTAAGTTATCGGTCGAACACCGAGATAGGTTCGGTCGACCGATTTATAACATGCTCTACGGGGTTGACAAACAAAATCAAATTCGGTCGACCGAAACAATGTCCCCGGTCGACCGAAAACCGACAGACACTTTGGGTTTGTCAAAGAACATAAGTTCGGTCGACCGAATAAGGTCCTCGGTCGACCAATAGGAAAATACATTTTTGGGGTATTTGGAAAAATACGAATACGACCGTTGGGTATAATACGACAACTCTAACGGTTGGAATTTTGTGTTACACGGTCGATCGAAAAGATCTGGACGGTCGACCGAAATTAGGCAGAAAACACTAACAGGAAAATTGATCACTCAGTCGACCGAACGGTCTGTTTCGGTCGACCGAATGTGGGCAGATTGTTCAGGTTTTGGTTTAGTGTTTTCCGGTCTAAGTTTGGATGATCTATCGAAGTCCAAATTATATGAAATCTCGTGTGTGACTTCTATAGGGAACCTAGTATGTGTTTGAGTAGTTTTTAACTCAACTATGCTCAATTACACAAAGTTCCTAAGACTCAAAGAAATACAAATTACATGTCTTGACTTGATTTCCCTTCTTCCTTGAGAGGTTAGCACAAAACAATATATATGCAATGCAACATGTGTGCTACTCTACATGATCACAATTAAGATTATGTTGATTAAATCATCAAAACATAGATTAAAGCCAAAAAGCTAACAAATAATTAATCAACTTGGACATATCTGGATATAGAGACAATGGTTGGGATGACTTTTACAACCTTATAGATTATCGGGATAAGTTCCAGCCTTTTTGGTTTTGTTTCGCCCACAAAAGGTGTCATGAGTAACTGTCTTTGTCTGGACGACATAGGAGGTATCAAACAATTGGATAATACACAATTATCTTGTATCATCACTTATCCAAACATATACCACCTCACAATTTCCAAATCAGTATGAGATTTGCAAATATATAGGATGTCTTTATTTATTCATATAGATATATATTAACAAGTTTATGAAACTGATTATTGGAGGCAAATCGATATCTACCGTTTAGGTTTTCATATGCTTGTGTTTGCTGGACATGTCAGCAAATGTTTGAACAAGATATATCGTAATTAAATATCTGGACATACAGTTGTTCATATATAGATTGATAATATGTCTACACCAGTCTAGACATTACAAGTAGATACAAGGACTATATATCCAAACAACATGCTCTGTGTTCAGAAATATCCGAACACATGTCCTACATATCCGATCAACATGTATCTATAAGTATAACAACTTATGTCTGCATTTATATCTTGATTTTGAAGGGAATGTGTTCTGAAAGTTTTACTTTTAAATGTCAATTATTATGAATTGAATGAGAAATCATTTTGTTCCTTGTTTATGTTATTCGTCTTTTAGAAGTGTTAAGAAAGAGGCTCTTGGTCCTTAACCATAGAGCTCTAAAAGATATTGGTTTACATAAAACAAAAGATATTCGCAATCATGGTAATTAACATGGAACATTAATTACCGAGTTAAGATTGTCGTGTTGGTCATAGATCATTGTAGCTCTACAAGTGAGTGACAACACGGGTATGCAAAAGAGGAAAATATTACTTTTGTATACTGAATAGACCTAATAAGTAAAATATTATAGAAATGTGTTTCTGTGTCATTAATATTTTACTGTGTCTTTGGTCCTTTGATATGAGACTTATATCTAATCACTTAAGGAATACTTAATTAGATCAGTGTCTTGAACTATCGATCAGTGTAGTGTAAAGACATTGGTTGGTTAAGTACAACTTTCGTTGGAGAAGATAGTTAGTCAAAAGATTATCATTGCCCCTCTTAATTGAGTGATGATATTAGTGGGCCCCTTGATAAAGCAAAGTTATAATGTGCACAATGTGATTTGAGTTAAGTCACATATTTATAACTAGCTTAAATAGATCAAGAAATGAATACTAATACAAAGATGACACAATACTACTTTGTGTGTATTCTTAATATCATGAGGCAAGGGACGGACACAAGTCGTGCACTCCATCACTAAATGGATCGGGTTTTGGTTCGAGTGGAATTAAGACATCTAACTAATTGGGAGCTATAATGTGTAGCTAGATACCGCTTATAGCTTGTGATATTAAGCCTTTAATATCACTGCCAACTTAGTTTAGATCCTCCCATAGGTCACACCACAAAACTGGGAAACAAGAAATGGGGATTTTGAGTTCATAGGATGTGTCGGGTTTCATGTAGAAAATATGACACATGGGGTCTAGATCCTCCCACAGATTATCACTGCCAACTTAGTCTAGATCCTCCCATAGGTCACACCGCAAGAAACCGGGAAACAAGAAGCTTGATTTTTGGTTCATATGATGTGTCAGGTTTCTTATAGAAAATATGACACATGTGGTGAACAAGTAAAATCAATCATGTTATATATAACATAATTAGAATCATGATAAATTCATATGAGATGCATATATTATGGGGTGCAATAATTTATTGTTGCATAGGATAATATATTGCATAAGTTGTGAATTTGCTAAAACCCCCTCAAGTTCAAATTTTGTTGGAAATAAATCCAAAATTTGAAAAAGGCAAAATCGGGTAAACGTTCGGTAATCCGTTGAGGTTCGGTCGACCGAAGGATCTGTGGATCGGTCAACCGAACATGGAACGGATAATCGTAATTGATTGACCGAACGTGACCAAAGTGCCTGGAGCTTTGGTACGGTGTACCGAACCAGAAACGGTCGACCGAACAATGTCAAGTTCCGATATTTTCGGTTAACCGAATAGCACTCGGTTTTAGACGTGAATGGGTCCAATCGGTTAAGGAGAATTTTTCTCCTTAAGATTCGGTCATCCGTCACGTACTCGGTTAAACGATCGTGACAAATTCGGTTAACCGAGTGGGACTCGGTAAACCGAGCAGCGGTCGATTTTCTGCCTTTGATTATTAAGAGATTAATTTGATCGATGGTTGGATTAGCTCCAAATTTGGTCAAACGTTTTGTGGGTGCATATAATGCATTATGGAATTAGTTTGTGAGAGAAATTGTCATAAAACCGTGGCTTAAGAATAGCCATGATTAAGAGTAAGATTGGAACCTATAAATAGGTCCTTATTCTCCCTAATTGGGTTACACAATTCAATAATTATTTTCTCTCTTAATTCACCACAAAATCCCACGAAAATTCTCTTAGTTTTCTAAGTCTTTGGAAGGAGAAATCTCAAAGGCTAAGGAAGGGGTTTGTAGCTAGATTCTAAGCTTGTTTGGAGATCGATTGGCTAGCTCCTTTCTCTCCAACCTTGTTTAGGGTTTCGGTGAACACTCGGAGGCATCCGGCGCAACGAGAAGCGAAGATTGGCTTCCTCAACGTCTCTGAAACGTCAAGAAGTTTTTGAGAACTTCTAGGTATGAATTTCGGAGTCCCTTTGTGTTTGTTTTAATAGGTTTTTGAAACTAGTTGTTAAAACAAACCGATGCATGCATAAATAAATCGAAGAAAATTGTAATAGATCCTTATTATACATGAAAATTCGAAAAATATATATGTATAATTAAACATGAAATCCTACAGATTTATCATCGTACATTATAGTCCTCACCTTCTGAATTAGATTTCCCAAGGGTTGGGATGACTTTTACAACCTTATATATTATCTAGATAAGTTTCAACCTTTTTTTGTTTTGCTTCTCCCATAAAAGGTATCATGCGTAACTATCTTTATCTGGACATACATAGAAGGTATCAAAGAGCTAGACAATGCACAATTATCTTGTATCATCACTTATCCATACATATATCAAATGTGTTATTCTTTTGCTACTTCGGTAACTTGTCAACACCAAAAAGTAATTAGATATATCTACTGTATTTGATCAGATATATCCACATAAATATTCAGATATACAAATTTATTACAAAGCACCCAACACATCTATGGAACATCAAAACATTAATCCGAACATGTACAACATCATAAATAAATAAAAACTCATCCAGACACAACATGTGATTATACCAAGATGAACATTAAAAACATCAAATAAAATGTTATCACACAAAAACAGTAAACATATCAAATTTCATAAAACTAAACAATTTTTTTAAACAAATCTCGATATCTACATACTCACACATATCTGGATATCTACATACTCAAAACAATGCTCTGGACTTCGTTTGGATAAATCTGGATAGCTGGACTGCTCCCGCTCGTCTGGACAAATCTGGACGCTGGACTTCGTATGGACAAATCCGGACGGCTGGACTAAGGATGCTTATCAAGGTGGAGACCAGAGGAGGATGAAGGTGTGAGGAGGCCAAAGGTGGCATTGAAGGAAGATACCAGAGGAGGATGAAAATCAGAGGAGGACGATGAGGAGAAGACCGGAGGATGAGGAGGTCGGAGGATACGGAGGACGTTATAGGAAGAGGAGCCCGAAAAATGCCACAAAAGGAGGGGGTCGGAGGAAGAGGATGGTGGGTGGAGGAGAAGGGAGGAGGGAGGAGGATGTGGATGGAGGGAGGAGTGGAAAAGAAGTGAGTTTGAAATTTGAATTGGAATGCGAGAGAAAATAATTTATTTTAGTGGAATATTTGTGGTTTAGACCTGAAGATTTCAGTTATTTCAATTAAAATGGAATTTTTGCATAACCAACCACCTCCACTATTTGAAATGGTTAGGAGCCCAATTTGGAGCACATATATCACTACTCTTTATCATTACTCTTTGTATATATGGGAATATTGAGTTTGTGAAATGTGAGGTTTTCGGGAAGAGTTTCATGCTACAACGGTTGGGGATTAAATCAGTAGTCGGAAGGATTTACATCGTGGCCGAACACATGTTGTTGCCGACGTCCAACCTTCAAGCATTTCAAAGATAAACATATCGATTTAATCTCACCCTCACAAAATTTATCACCAGTTAACAAGTTGTAAGTCCATCTATCAACCTTAATTTTCACGTCCATGAAATAAATCAGCGTGAGGGGTGAGGATCCATCTGACCAGCGTGAAGGCACCCCTCAGACTTGTCTAGTCCGAGGGGATTATATGTCGAAATTCCTTTGTTTTTTCCTAAATATTTAATTCCGTATTTAATTTTTTTCCGACCATCACGTTTATTTTTGAAGTTTTACAAATATGCACATTTATTTTTGCAGTTTTACAATTATGCAATTTTTGTTTTGTTTTGGAAATTCTTCAAAGTTAGTTAGGATGTGGAGTTGTGGACTTTTAGGTCATCTTCAACCTTAGACATTTTCAAGCATTAATATTTTTATCTTGTCAAATCAATACTCTCTTTTTTCCACAATTTTTTAATTATCTTAACAACATTTTCCTCTTAACCACATGTCCACAACCTACCAATAAATGTCAACTTATTAAATCAACACTCTTTTTTCCACATCCTATTTCTTTTCCCCTCATTTACAATTTTCAAAAAAATATTATTAAATATTAAAATGTCATTACAATAATTAATGGTCAAAATAAAAAATAGTGTGACGTGATACGAAACTATGCGATGTAATACAAAGTTGACCCTAATGGCACAAAGCTGACCGACCCTTTTGATTTTTTTTAATCATAACACGTTATTATACAATGAGCACATCCTAACTCGTTGCAGAACACATCTTTCATTCTTCAACTCAAAATGTCTTCCCTTAACCACCCACGACAGACACGAAACACCACCCACCACCCACCAAAAAATCAACGACGCTTATTTCCCACTAGAGGACCACCATCTTCGTTCCCAAGCCCATATTCCATTTACCCGGAATACCAATATCAACCAGACCATAATTCGTTCCCACTGTTCCCTCATACAAATCCTCAACAACACTACAATATGTACTCGCAATACCTTCGTGATGAAGGTCCTTCGTCATATCCATATGAAGCACAAGATAATGAAAACAATAGTGAAGATGAGGACGACGTAGTAGAACCTTGCCCGCTTAATCTATTGCAACGCTATTCACTATCAGTAGAATTTGCCAACACCCAACCTCGTCAAGGCAAAAAACAATGGTCGACGGAGGAAGACGAGACCATAATCTCTTCCTTCATGAACATTAGCTGTAATGCCGTCGTAATCACCAACCAAAAAAGAAGACAACTATGGAGTAAGGTAAAGAAAGCTTTTGACTTGGCGGCCCGAATGAAACGAATCATCGGAGAAAGGAACACAACTTCCTTAAAAGGTAGGTGGATAAGAATTGAAGCACTCGTTATGAAGTGGACTGGTGGTTACGACGAGGCAGTTGCACGCAAGAATAACGGAATGAATGACGAAGATGTCATTTGAGAAGCACACTACATCCATTAAGCACACTGTCATTCAAATTTTACTTTTTTCATGCGTGGGTAATGTTATGCAGGTACCCAAAATGGCAGCCCATCATGTTTTCTTTTATCTGCAACACTCAACGTGAACAACCCAGGGCTTCTATCCTTATTCCTGATAGTCCAGAAAATTGTAGTTCTGGAAAAAAATCGCATACGGAGGAGTCCAAAGACTGCTACACACCTACTTCGGTGCCACCAATTGACATATGAAACGTTCAAGTAGAACCATACACTCATCTAAAAGGGGTGAAGAAATCCAAAAAGAAAGGGAAAACTAAGATCGACGACAATAGCAATGTCTCTTATCAAATTCTTTGACGTATGAGCATTACCTTTCAGAAGGGTTAGGAGATTTGCGTGGCACAAGCTTGAGGATAGTGCATTCTATTGACCTAAAAAAGTCAAGGTTGCGGTTCCTTGACATATGAGCATTGCCTTTCACCTAAAATTTATTTTCAGTTTCTTTCTTCTTGTTGCTCTTCCAGTTAATGTCATGCCATTAGATGAACACTTCAAGTTGTTCCAAAATAAACACATTGATCTTATATCACCCTCACATAATTTATCACCAGTTAACAAGTTGTAAGTCCATTTATCAACTCTTAATTTCAACGTTCATGAAATAATCATTTTTTCCAAAACAAACACATTGATCTTATCTCACCCTCACAAAAAAATCACCAGTTAACAAGTTGTAAGTCTATTTATCAACCTCAATTTCTGCGTTCATGAAATAAATCAGTTCTAGGAACACATGAAATTCAATTTCAGTTTCCCAAACAAAACAAACAAGAATCCATCAGCAAGATATATCAAACGCCGCATCATACAACTAGTCCACCAAACAAGATATATCAAACGCCGCATCATACAACTAGTCCACCAAACAAACACATCACCAACACAGGAATCAACCCAAAAAAGCTCAAAAAAATGTTGACCAATCCAATGACCAAAATCACATTATATGCTAAGATCATAAACACCAGCCTCTCTCTCCAAACAATCAAAACATCCAATGCTAGACAACAACGTTGCAGGAAAACATGATTTTTGATCCGAATGTTACGAGGTATATAAACTTTCGAAAGCTTCGTAAGGGGTTTCATGCCTCTAACATTTTCTTAAACACTATCCTGCTTCAACTCGAACCCCAACCTTAATTATTTCAGGTCAATAGAAGTACCAATTGCACTATCCCCAAACTCTTGCAACGCGAATATCCTAACCCTTCTTCTGAAAGGTAATGCTCACTAGTCAGAAGTAATCTCACTAGACATCAGATTCCTTGACATATGAGCATTACCGTCCAGAAGAAGGGTTTGGAGATTTGTGTGGCACGAGCTTGGAACCGGAAGAGGAACAAGAAGAAAGAAAGTGAACAATTTTTTTACGTGAAAACGTATTAATGCTCGTATGTCAAGGAACCCCAACCTTAATTATTTTAGGTCAATGGAAGTACCGAATCCACTATTCCCAAGCTTGTGCCACGCAAATCTCTCATCCATTCTTCTGAATGGTAATGCTTAGGAATAGTGCAATTAGTACTTCCATTGACTTGAAATAATTAAGGTTGGGGTTCCTTGACATACGAGCATTAATACCTTTCACCCAAAATTTTCGTTCGATTTCTTTCTTCGTGTTCCTCTTCCAATTAATGTCATGCCGTTAGATGAACGCATCAAGCATTTCCAAAATAAACATATTGATCTTATCTCATCCTCACAAAATTTATCACCAGTTAACAAGTTGTAAGTCCATCTATCAACCTTAATTTTCACATCCATGAAGTAAATCATTTTTCCAAAATAAACAAATCGATTTTATATCACCCTCACAAATTTTATCACCAGTTAACAAGTTGCAAGTTTGTCTATCAACCCCTGATATCTACGTTCTTGAAATAAATCAATTCTAGAAAACACAAAATTAAATTTCAGTTTCCCAAACAAAAGAAACAAGAATCCATCAACACAGATTATCAACCAAAAAACTTGTGAAATTTATAGCTATCAAAGGTTGTACGAAATGCACTATTCTCAACCTTAATTATTTCTGGTCAATGGAAGTACCAAATGCATTATTTTTAAGCTTGTGCCATGCAAGACTCCGTATGAGCATTACCATCAAGAAGAAGGGTCGAGAGATTTGCGTGGCACGGGATTAAAATAAACAAATTGATTTTCAATTTCCAAAACAAAACAAACAAGAAGAATCAACAAAAAAATGAAATTTATAGCTATGAAAGGTAGTACTCTTTAGTCAGAAGAATTTCAACTAAACTCTTAGATAGAAGAGCACTACCTTTCATAGCTATTTAAACACACATCCACTTATATCTTTGTATCATTATTGTTGGACACCATATAATATGAAACGCTTGAATCTTACGATTGTTCGATGTGGGACTAATGTTCACATGCGCCAAAGACAATAAAGTTCATCCTAAAAACAGTACCTACCATGACAATGACATTAAATTCATCCTAAATATCGTACCACGCATAAGGCGTGTTATAAACTTATAACCCATACACCAAACCAAAATCGTTTATTACCATGTTACTAAATTATTTTACCGTGTCGTTATTAGGGCTCTTTTTGGGAAAAAAAACTTCAAATCATATGTTTTCTTCGTGGTTATTGTGTAAGGTTTCTATGGGTCGATATGAATCGTTTTGGTTAATAAAACCTCACGGCTTAATAGTGTCAAGTCCAATTGGCAGTAAAAATCCGCAACGCTGCAGTATCAGAACTTGGTTGGCAGTAGATATCTTTGGCCATCTTAAATGGACATCTCACAAAGGCTCCAACGTTATCAAATGTTTGATTATTCTCAACAATGAAATTTGCAGTGACTAAGCTTTCGATCTCAACAATATAATATAGAAATAGTCTAAACTTTAAAGAAAACCCATCTGTTAGTACCTTTGAGATTATTATTTTTTATTAGAATTTGAATTTATAGGTCGTTCCGCTGGTTCGATTCTGAAGTACAAATTAATAAAACTGAACTGCTATTCGTCGCCGTAAAACTACTTAAATCGTCCGTAAGATTACCATTTTGCCCATCTACCCTTTCTACTAATATAACTCCTCATTTCACTCTTTTAACACAACTTTCTCTTCATATCACTCTTCTATTCACCACATAAAATGTCTCGGAGGCCAGAAAAAGAACCAGCGGAGACCCCTGACTACTCACATCTGGTAAATTACCTTGTTTATTTCAATTAATTTAAAAAAAAACATTTTTGAGTCGGGCGTCCGCGGGAGACGCCCGACCCAACGAGAGGGCGGTCGCCGAAACTGCATAACCGCCTCCCCCGTTTCGTGTCTGTCTTTGATTCAGATTATCGTCCGAAAATTTCTTCTTTACCGCCAACAAAATGTTACGGGGTCTTGCTTGTGCATCTGCCATATCCCGAACAATTTGCTTTGCCCCAGCACTAAGTCCGTTGACCTGTCGGTGACCCTCTGAATAAACTGCCAATGGGTGGTTGTGCTGCCCATAAATGCTACTAGAAACAATAACTCATCCATCACGATCTCGTCGCTCCACCACTTTTATCAAAAACCGACAACCGCAACCTTTTCTTTTCGTATTTTTTCGTAGTGCAATACTCGTATCACGAGAACTCATCTCACGTCTGCGATCACATCTGAGGTAACAATCCATCCGGTTATCTGCTTTTGGTTTGTATGATGATATAACCAAAAAACATTTGGCTCCGATTGCAACTTGTTTCGCCCATTTACAACCTTCCTCGATTGTTGTAAATATTTCTTTACTGTCAAAAAGCTCACTGTAATCTACTCCATCACCACCGAAATCTTGCAACGGAACCTGAAAAAATTGAATTTAACAGAAAATTAAAAAAAACAAAAAAACGGGCGTCTGGCTAAACCGCCTCCACCTTGGTGGAGGCGTTTGCCTAACACGGCTCCACATAGGTGGAGGCGGTTTAGACAGACGCCCGAGTCGGGAAAAAAATTCCGCCCCCGTTACCTCGCCGGATTCAGGTGCTTCGCCAGACATTTTTGTGGTGTTGGTACTAGGAATGTGAGTAAAACTGAGTCAAACACCTTGTTTAAAGACACGAGACGAAATCGGTATTAATTGATTTGTTCAGGGCAAAAAGGTCATTTTTGGGGCGATTTAAGTAGTTTTCCGGCGACGAATAGTAGTTCCCTTAATAAAATTGTGTAACTTTTGGAAGTGAACTTTCAGAAGTTCATCGACTTTTCTACAAACCAATCGTCAGAAATTGTTCTGAAAAATGACCCTGAAATGGAAGAACTGGACTTCGAGAGTGAATTCTGACAATTGATTTGTAGAAAAACTTGATGAATTTCTGGAAGTACACTTCCAAGAATTCGACAAAGTTATGAATTTGTACTTGAGATTCGAACAACCAGAACGACCTATAAATTCGAATTTTAATAATAAAAATTTGATGAAAAAATGGGACCTAGTTACTTTTATAAACCTAATTCATTAAAATTTCATCCAATAAAGTGGGGGAATTATAATTCCCCAAAATAAGAGATAGGACTACGACAAGTAAAGCCATTGCAACTCCGATAAGTGGAGTAGTCCCCCGGTCCGACGCCACTTTACCATTTTTCAAATTTATTGGTTTCATTAAATAACTTATACTCGTTTGTTTTGGCTTAGCCTTAGAACTACCTTCAACGGTTTGTGTAGCCATAAATTCTATTTCGTTAGTTGAGATTTGACTTCTCCCACTTCCATTACAAAATTAAGAGGTCATAAAACTAGAGTTCCATGAGATCTTTTACTTCCTCCAAACCAATCACACACTAAGTGAACTCGTATCGGACTAGACGACAAGAACACAACATACAATAGAGTCATGAAGCTATTTCTAGCTACAATTTTTCTATATTGTGTTACCATGTCGTGTCAACTTTCAAACGACATAGTCAATTTACCGAATTGTTGTCACTGTTTCCAAACCCGAACTCTATTTATCAACTGAACTCCTAAACGTCGCCCTAAAATTACTTAAACCGCGCGTGCGAATTACCGTTTTGTCATTCTCTCATTTCTACTTATATATCTCTTCATTTCACTCTCCTACCACCACTCTCTCTTCATCTTCCTCTCATAATAATCAAGAAGAATGTCTCAGAGGACATGAAAGGAGTCAGCGGACACCCGGTGCACTCGAATTTGGCAAAATGTCCCATTAATTTAATTTAAAAATAAAATAAATAAAATCGGTGTGGGCGTCTGCGGGCGCCCACCTGTTTGAGGGGGGGTCCCGCGGACGCCCCCCATGGGGTGGGCGTCTCCCGCAAACGCCCCTCCCATATTTTTAATTTTTTAAAAATAATAATTAGTATTAATTGATAATTAGTTAAAAATAATTAATAAATTTGTTAATTTAGATGCTTAAATCCATTTAACATCATTTTATTTCTAAAATTTAATTAATTGTCATCGGGTTACCGTGGAGGAAGAAGAAAAATTCATACCTTTACGCGTTGTACAACTTACGAAGAGGATTCAACACCTCATCATCCACGTAGACGGAGTATATCTTCTTCGGTTAGGAGGGAGAGACATAGTTTACGTCGTCGTTAGACACGTGAGAATTCTTTCGACGACGATGAAGATTCATATGAGGTAGACAGTGACGATGGGGGTCGGTATGGGGTTGGAGCGGCAGTAGGAGGAAAGGCAGCAGTATGGTAGAGGATGGGGGTGACGTGGTAGTTCTTCTTCTGCTGAGTGGGTAATTCGGAAGGGTAGAGGTGGTAGGTTTGTGACCGGTGATTCGGGTTCTTGCACTGCAGATGCCCGAGCTCAGAAGAAGAAGAAGGTTGAGGACGATTCTTGGATCGTGACTGGTGTGATGTCCGGTGGCCTTTAGATGATAGCGTCAATCCGAGTTTTGGAGGCCATATCGCCAGACGCATTTGGGAGGACGAGGATCGGAAGGTTCCAAAGTGACATAATCGGCACAGAGCATTTGCTACATTGCAGGGTTGGTGCTCAATTTTGAGCGATGATATCACGAGGGTCATAACTGATAGCGGATTGGGTCAATTGTCTTACAACATGTTCCCTTGCCTTCACATGTCGTTAATTTCTGGGTTTGTGGAGCGCTGACAGCATGACACCAACTCTTTCCACTTGCCTTTCGGAGAGATGACGATCATGTTGCATCACGTCCTCCAGATTCTGCGCATTCCTGTTGAGGGTCGTATGGTCAGTGCTCAGGCATCGACGCCTGAGCTAAAGAGTTATGTATCAAAGTTGCTCGGGGTGAGCATTGATGGTCTTGGGAGGGATGACTCGTTTTGGAGTGGCGGTGGTGCTAGCATCGACGTTATTGACGACTTTTGTAGATGAGGACGACCACAGCAGACTGAGGTTACGCAGTTGAGTGTCTACCTGTTCTTATTGCTCGGACGCGTCTTGTTTGTCGACAAGAGCGGTTGCAGAGTCAGACCATGTGACTTATTGGAGGCTAGAGACCCAGATATCATTGGTCAATACTCATGGAGGTCAGCGACGTTGGCATACTTGTATCGCCAGTTGGAGATAGCGAGTCGTGCTGATTGTTCTGGTATTACGGGTTGTCTTACGCTGCTGCAGGCTTGGATATATGAGTATTTTCCTCCTTTTTGCCCGCATTAGGAGCGGAAAATCATTGAGTCGGGTCATCCTTGTTCGCTTATGTGGGTTGTCAGGAACGAGGATAAAAGTGAGAGGAGACTTCATTCCATTCGTAGACGGCTAGATCAGATGACTGCATCGCAGGTATAAAACTTTATATCATTCACCTTTATTTAAATTTTATTTTTATTATTATTAATGTGTAAACGTTTGGGTGGAGTGGTTGTCCTATGGTCCTGAGTCTGCTGCAGCTGTGTCGAGGACATTATTGATGTGCGTTATTCGTTATCGGAATATCATGGAACCTTATTTGCATGATCGCATCTTGCATCAGTTAGGGTACGTTCAGGTTATCCTGGTTGACATCCCGTTGCTAGAGCATGCATTGCAGTTTACGACTGCAATGACGTACGACGTCAGGTACAACGCTTCGAGCGTGGAATCGGTTTCGAGGGCATTTCCGAGAGGAGGCAAACTTCACCTTGGCGATCTCACACGTAGCTGCGACCCCTCCACTTGTCATGTAAATTATTTTGATAGGTTAGGTAGGTGCTCACATCCAGTTCTCGTGCGCGGTACCGCCCTAAGACCTGAGAGACCACTGGATAAGACATCTAGCGATGCAGTAAGTTCTTTCCGAATACGTGGTATGTGTAGTTGTATACATCTTTGTTGATATGCAATGTGCAAAGTAAATGAGCAGACTCAGGAAAAACCTCTCTCACTGGTCGCATAAGCCCTAACTCCCGGTCCGTTATTATTGCAGTCGGGCTGACAGTACCCAATAACATATCTCGCAACTTCTCCAATACGCACTGGTAACTAGACTAGGTTTCATCTTTCATAATCGCATAGCCGACAAGGAAGTTCATGTTTGTTGGTGTCACCCCAACCATCTCGAACAAATGCATCTTGTACTTGTTCGTTTTGTACGTCGAAACCATACAGATTACGAAAGGGTATGCGCACAACAACTGAACTGACGTCGGAAGTGCCAAAAATGCGTGAGTGATGACATTAGTTTCTTCATCCGCCATAATCTAATGTAAGTACTGATACTGCACTGTCTGATGCAGAAATTGCTGAGCGGGATTCCTGTCTTCGGATTTCGTCATCCTCATGTACTCTCTGAATTATAAATGTGACTCTGATTGGGATTATCCTCCGGAAATTTCTCTTTTACTGCCAACAAAATGTTACGTGGTTTTGCTTGTGCCTCAATCATATCACAAACAATTTTCTTGGCCCCAGGACTAAGACCGTTGATCTGTCGGTGACCCTCTGGATAAACTGCAAGTTTGTGGTTGTGTTACCTATGAGTACTATTTGAACTACAATCCATCCATCACAATCCCGTCGCTTGACCACCTTTATCAAAAAACGACAATCGCAATCCTTTCTTTTCGTGTTCTTCCATAGTGCAATATCCATATCACGAGAACCCATTTCATTTCTACTATCGCATCTTAGATGACAATCCATTTGATTATCTGCTTTTGATTTGTAGGATGATATTACCCAAAAAAATTGGCTCCGATGGCAACTTGTTTCGCCTATTTACTAACGTCCTCGATTGTTAGGAATACTTGTGTACTTAAAAAAACTCATTGTAATCTAATCCATCACCACTGAAATCTTGCAACAGAACCTAAAATAATTTAAAATAACACAACATAACAAATTAAAAAAACGTTTGAATAGGACCCCCCCCCCCTCACATGGGAGCGACTTACACAGACGTCTGTCACAAATTTTTTTGTTGCTAGGCTTACTTCACCGGATCCAGACGTTTCGTCATACATTTTCGTGGTGTTAGGGGTGTAAGCGGGGCAGTGCGGGGTAAACAAATCCGCTACCCATCCCACGTAAGGGTGTACTAAGCTACGCAAGGCGGGTTTTTCTTTGATTAAATCTAAATACAAAAATCAATTCATTTTCTTTAACATTATTCATTTTAATCAAAGTTAAGTACAAAAAATCAAGAAAAAAATCAATCAATGTATGTTTTTAAAGCTAAATACAAACAAAATCAAACAAAATACAAAAAAAATCAAACAAAATATAAGGCTTATGCGAGAAAACCGCAACCCACACCGCTTATTATGCGGGTTGTGCCGGTGGCGGGTTGGCGGGTAACATTTTTTTGTCTGCAACCCGCGTCAGGTGGGACGGGGAGGGACATGTTGTGGGTAAAATCATACCCATTTACAGTCATCGTACTAGTAAAGTGAGGAAAACGTAGACAGAAGTTGAGACGGGACGAAATTTGTATTAAATGAATTGTGAAGAGCAAAATAGTAATTAGACGAACGATTTAAATAATTTTGGGACAACGAATAATAATTCCCTTTATCAAACTCACCGGGTATAAAAATGTCAGGGTTAATTGTGCAAAATCGTCTGACCCCAGAAGTCGGTACATGGACCACCATCCGACCGGAGTAAGCAACTCGTTTAGTTTCCACCCACAGAAACAAGAAAAAGATAAAGGTCGTCTCGTCGCAGACCAATCTCTCTCTCCTCTGTCATTCTTCTCCAATCACCAATCCTCAGGTAAATCTCTCTTCCGCTCAGATCTCGATTTCTTCGTTCCGATCTACCTCTTCTTCGTCAGATCCGATCCGTTCTTTTCCCTTCCGAGGCTCTTAGTTAGGGTTTGGGTTTTGTTGTATCTTGGCATTTAGATCGTGACTAATGGTGTTTCCGGGTTTGATTTGTCGAAATTTTGGATTTTTAGGGTTCTGTTTGATTTAGTTGTGAGTTTGATTTCGGTTTTCAGGAAAAAGTGTAATTCATTTTGAGATCTTTTTTTTTACAAAGTATAATATAATTAGGCTTTTTTATTTTTAAATTTGGTTTTTTGTATCTTTTTTTCTTTTCTGAACTTGTGTTGTGTTGGAGTATGTGAGAAGCGATGTCTGTTATAGATCGTATCCTCCGATGATTGATTACTTGGTGTCTTCTTCTTTGTTGTTTGCTGACGCCCCTGTTAGAGAATTTATTGCTTCCAATAGCATAGATTTGGCCGATTTCACCTGACACATTTCCCGGAATATCTAATTTCATTTGTCCGACTAGAACCAATTCTAACGGCAAAGCCTATTTTGCATAAGTACCAAATCTTCGTCTAACTCGTTGCAAGCCAACATTGTTTCTAGAAATTGACACCGAGTTACCCCGGAGTTTGGTGAAAATAAAGTTAACCGAATTATATGCACTTTGCAATTTTAGTGATACCAAAATATAGGGGTACTTTGTAGAGAAAAGTTGAGGAATCACCCAATGCTGCCGATTTTTACTAGAGAACATGAACCGTGGACTTTCGTGAAGTCCAACGGTGACATCAACACTTGGGCTTGGTATTTAGCAAAATACTAGATCTTTGCAAAATCATCAAGACCTTCAACTCAACAGGAACCTGAGACATTTTGTCAAAAACATTTGATGTTGTAGTCCCTATTACCTCCATGTTGTGTTTTGTTGTTGTGATGCTGAAAAATCTGTATTTCCTTTGCAAAAATGGGGTAGATAAGATGATTTTTTTCGTTTTAGTGGATGTTTTTTTCTTCTAAAAGGGAACATTGAATGTTATAGTGTGAATTTAAATATTTGATCCTGTGAATCCCCTCTTCAAACGTGCTTTGATTTGACCATGAGTGTACGTGACAAATGAATTGTCTAAAGAAAGTAATTGCAAGAACACCGCTTTTGGAATTGAATGGTCGATTGGCAATGGAGAGCTGAAGTTATCTTTCTACCAACTTGTCAAAATCTTTTTGGAATAGAAGGGTGCATTTGCATTGAAGAGTTTAAGATAGGTTTTTTCTCCAAATTTGCCAAAATTGACGAAGCACTTCTTTAGGATTTGCATTTTCTCTAAAGGCTATCATTCATCAGATGCTGAACCAATGCGGTAAACAAATAGTTGACAATTCTTGTTTCTTGCTTCTGCAGGTTGAAAATGGCATCCAACAGTCGTCAGGGTGGGATTCAACTTCTACTTGCGGCAGAGCAGGAGGCTCAACAAATATTTAGCGCCGCCAGGAATGGTAAGGCATATTGCATTCCTACCTTAGTCAATGATGTATGCTTCTGTAATATTTTTGTTATACATTGGTGGTGGGTGTAGATGCATTTCGAAGAATATTTTCATCTTACAACTCTTCGTAGATGCCCAATTCCTTGGAGTGCATTTCTACCTGTACCTTTAAAACTATATGTTCACAGAGAATTTATCTTATTTCTTTATGTCCTACCAGCAAAAATGGCAAGGCTGAAGCAGGCAAAGGAAGAGGCTGAGAAGGAGATTGCCGAGTACCGTGCTTATATGGAATCAGAATATCAGAGGAAGCTTGCTGAGGTTAGGATTCAATGCAACATTGCCTTCGCATCACAAGTTCAATATTCTCAGAAAATATCAACTTGTGCTTACTTCTATTTGTGTACTTATCTTGCAGAGCAGCGGTGACTCGGGTGCAAATGTGAAGCGCCTAGAACACGAGACTGAGGCAAAAATTCATCATCTTAAGGATGAATCTGCAAGGATATCACCGGAGGTGGTCGAGATGTTGCTGAAGCACGTCACAACAGTGAAAAACTAGCCTGCTATGCTTTGCTTGCTGGATTAGCTTTTCTTAATTCTTTCCATATGCTTGATTTGTATCGCAAACTCAGCTGCGGTTTATAGTAATAATATCTTCATGTAATTTGCATGCCTAATGCTCCCATCTTCCCCAATTTCTTGGGTATTTCTTCACAGATGTTCGGTGAAGAAATGAGGTCTTGTATTTTACTTGGTGCACGTCTTTTGTTATCACTTTATGCATAAATCCTTGTACTGTCACAATATTTATTCCCAATACAGCAGTCTGCTGCGCATTTAGCCATTGAAGGTTGAAAATTTTGTTTAGTGCACATACTTTCCCATTCTATCGAAATAGATTGTGATTTTGTTATGATTAAAGGTAAGTATTGGGTCAATAAAAGCTGTTAATCTCAAAGGTAACAACATATGGGTCTTTTTTAAAAGTTTAGACGATTACTATATTATATTGTTGAGATCGAAAGCTTAGTCACTGCAATTATCATTGTTGTGAATAATCAAACATTTGATAACGTTGGAGCCTTTGTGAAATGTCCATTTAAGATAGCCGAAGATTTCTACTGCCAACCAAGTTCTGATCCTGCAGCGTTGCGGATTTTTACTACCAATTGGACTTGACACTATTAAGCCGTAAGGTTTTATTAACCAAAACGATTCATATCGACCCATAGAAACCTTACACAATAACCACGAAGAAAACATATGATCTGAAGCTTTTCCCCAAAACGAGCCCTAATAACGACACGGTAAAATATTTTAGTAACATGGTAATAAACGATTTTGGTTTGGTGTATGGGTTATAAGTTTATAACACGCCTTATGCGTGGTACTATTTTTAGGATGAATTTAATGTCATTGTCATGGTAGGTACTGTTTTTATGATGAACTTTAGTCTTTGGCACATGTGAACATTAGTCCCACATCGAACAATCGTAAGATTCAAGCGCTCCATATTATATTGTGTCCAACAAAAATGATACAAAGATTTGAGTGGATGTGTATGTAAATAGCTATGAGAGATAGTACTCTTCTATCTAAGAGTTTAGTGAAAATTCTTCTGATTAAAGAGTACTATCTGTCATAGCTATAAATTTCACTTTTTTCTTGTTTGTTTTGTTGATTTTTCCGAATGACTCACTCAACAAAAGAAGAACTACCATGTCGCTCACATCCTCTACCATATTGTTGCATCTCCTTCTCCTGCTGCTCCAACTCCGACCCCCATTATCACTCTCTACCTCATCTGAATCCTCCTCGTCGTCTAAAGAATCATCACGTGTCTGACGACGACGTAAACTATCTCTCACCCTCTTAACCGAAGCAGATATACCACGTCTACGTGGATGACGAGGTGTTGAATCTTCTTCGTAAGTACGTACAACGCGTAAAGGTATCGATTTTTCTCTTCCTCCATGATAACCCGATGACTATAAATTAAATTTTAGAAATAAAATGATGTTAAATGGATTTAAGCATCTAAATTAACAAATTTATTAATTATTTTTAACTAATTATCAATTAATAGTAATTATTATTTATAAAAAAATAAAAAATAAAGGGGGGAGCCCCCTACCCCACCCCACACAGGCGGGCGCCCGCAGATGCCCACCCACTTTTTTTTAATTTTAAAAATTAAATAAATATAATATTTTACCAGATTCGAGTTCATCGGAGCGTCCGCTGACTCCTTTTCAGGCCTCCGAGACATTCTTCTTGATTATTATGAGAGGAAGATGAAGAGAGAGTGGTGATAGGAGAGTGAAATGAAGAGATATATAAGTAGAAATGAGAGAAGGATAAAATGGTAATTCGCACGGGCGGTTTAAGTAATTTTAGGGCGAAGTTTAGGAGTTCAGTTGATAAATAGAGTTCGGGTTTGGAAACAATGACACCAATTCGGTAAATTAACTATGTCGTTTGAAAGTTGACATGACATGGTAACACAATATAGAAAAACTGCATCTAGAAATAGCTTCATGACTCTATCGTATGTTGTGTTCTTGTCGTCTAGTCCGATACGAGTTCACTTAGTGTGTGATTAGTTTGGAGGAAGTAAAAGATCTCGTGGAACTTTAGTTTTATGACTTCTCTTAATTTTGTAATGGAAGTGGAGAAGTCAAATCTCAACTAACGAAATAGAATTTATGGCTACACAAACCGTTGAAGGTAGTTCTAAGGCTAGGCCAAAACAAACGAGTATAAGTTATTTATTGAAACCAATAAATTTGGAATATGGTAAAGTGGCGTTGGGCTGGGGGACTACTCCACTCATGGGAGTTGCAATGGTTTTACTTGTCGTAGTCCTATCTCTTATTTTGGGGAATTATAATTCCCTCACTTTATTGGATGAAATTTTAATGAATTAGGTTTATAAAAGTAACTAAGTCTCATTTTTTCATCAAATTTTTATTATTAAAATTTGAATTTATAGGTCGTTCTTGTTGTTCGAACTCAAGTACAAATTCATAACTTTGTCGAATTCTTGGAACTGGACTTCCGGAAATTCATCAAGTTTTTCTACAAATCAACCGTCAGAATTCACTCTCGAAGTCCAATTCTTCCATTTCAGGGTCATTTTTCAGAGCAAATTCTGACGATTGGTTTGTAGAAAAGTCGATGAACTTTTGAAAGTCAAGTTTCAAGAGTTCCACAATTTTATTAATTTGAACTTCAGATTTGAACTAGTAGAACGACCTATAAATTCAAATTCTAATAAAAATAATAATCTCAAAGGTAATAACAGATGGGTTTTCTTTAAAGTTTAGACTATTACTATATTATATTGTTGAGATCGAAAGATTAGTCACTGCAATTATCATTGTTGAGAATAATCAAACATTTGATAACGTTGGAGCCTTTGTGAAATGTCCATTTAAGACAGCCGAAGATTTCTACTGCCAACCAAGTTCTGATACTGCAGCGTTGCGGATTTTTACTACCAACTGGACTTGACACTATTAAGCCGTAAGGTTTTATTAACCAAAACGATTCATATCGACCCATAGAAACCTTACACAATAACCACGAAGAAAACATATGATCTGAAGTTTTTCCCCAAAACGAGCCCTAATAACGACACGGTAAAATAATTTAGTAACATGGTAATAAACGATTTTGGTTTGGTGTATGGGTTATAAGTTTATAACACACCTTATGCGTGGTACTATTTTTAGGATGAATTTAATGTCATTGTCATGGTAGGTACTGTTTTTAGGATGAATTTTATTATCTTTGGCACATGTGAACATTAGTCCCACGTCGAACAATCTTAAGATTCAAGCGCTCCATATTATATTGTGTCCAACAAAATTGATACAAAGATCTGAGTGGATGTGTGTTTAAATAGCTATGAAAGGTCACTGCCCTTCTATTTAAGAAGAGTTTAGTTGAAATTCTTCTGACTAAAGAGTACTACCTTTCATAGCTATAAATTTCATTTTTTTGTTGATTCTTGTTTGTTTTGTTTTGGAAATTGAAAATCAATTTGTTTATTTTAATCTTGTGCCACGCAAATCTCTCGACCCTTCTTCTTGATGGTAATGCTCATACGGAGTCTTGCATGGCACAAACTTAAAAATAATGCATTTGGTACTTCCATTGACCAGAAATAATTAAGGTTGAGAATAGTGCATTTCGTACAACCTTTGATGGCTATAAATTTCACATGTTTTTGAGTTGTGGTTGATTTTTGTGTTGATGGATTCTTGTTTCTTTTGTTTAGGAAACTGAAATTTAATTTTGTGTGTTTCTAGAATTGATTTATTTCACGAACCTAGATATTAGGGGTCGATAGACAAACTTGCAACTTGTTAACCGGTGATAAAATTTGTGAGGGTGAGATAAGATCGATTTGTTTATTTTGGAAAAATGATTTATTTCATGGATGTGAAAATTAAGGTTGATAGATGGACTTACAACTTGTTAAATGGTGATAAATTTTGTGAGGATGAGATAAGATCAATATGTTTATTTTGGAAATGCTTGAAGTGTTCATCTAACGGCATGACATTAACTGGAAGAGGACACGAAGAAAGAAATCGAACGAAAATTTTGGGTGAAAGGTATTAATGCTCGTATGTCAAGGAATCCCAACCTTAATTATTTCAGGTCAATGGAAGTACTAATTGCACTATTCCTAAACTTGTGCCACGTAAATATCCTAACCTTTTTTTTCTGAAAGGTAATGCTCCTTAGTCAGAAGTATTCTTACCAGACACCAGATTCCTTGACATATGAGCATTACCATTCAGAAGAAGGGTTGGGAGATTTGCGTGGCACGAGCTTGGGAATAGTGGATTTGGTACTTCCATTGATCTGAAATAATTAAGGTTGGGGTTCCTTGACATACAAGCATTAATACGTTTCACGTACAAAAATTGTTCACTTTCTTTCTTCTTGTTCCTCTTCCAGTTCCAAGCTCGTGCCACACAAATCTCCTAACCCTTCTTCTGAACGGTAATGCTCATATGTCAAGGAATCTGACGTCTAGTGAGATTACTTCTGACTAGTGAGCATTACCTTTCAGAAGAATGGTTAGGATATTTACGACGAATCTGACGAATAATGCATTTGGTACGTCTAGTGGGAGGCTGGTGTTTATGATCTTAGCATATAATGTGATTTTGGTCATTGGATTGGTCAACATTTTTTTGAGCCTTTTTGGGTTGATTCCTGTGTTGGTGATGTGTTTGTTTGGTGGACTAGTTGTATGATGCGGCGTTTGATATATCTTGCTGATGGATTTTTGTTTGTTTTGTTTGGGAAACTAAAATTGAATTTCATATGTTCCTAGAACTGATTTATTTCATGAACGCAGAAATTTGAGGTTGATAGATAGACTTACAACTTGTTAACTGGTGATTTTTTTTGGGAGGGTGAGATAAGATCAATGTGTTTGTTTTGGAAAAGATGATTATTTCATGAACGTTGAAATTAAGAGTTGATAAATGGACTTACAACTTGTTAACTGGTGATAAATTATGTGAGGGTGATGTAAGATCAATGTGTTTATTTTGGAACAACTTGAAGTGTTCATCTAATGGCATGACATTAACTGGAAGAGCAACAAGAAGAAAGAAACTGAACATAAATTTTAGGTGAAAGGCAATGCTCATATGTCAAGGAACCGCAACCTTGACTTTTTTGGGTCAATAGAAGTACCAAATGCACTATCCTCAAGCTTGTGCCACGCAAATCTCCTAACCCTTCTGAAAAGTAATGCTCATATGACATTGTTATTGTCGTCGATCTTAGTTTTCCCTTTCTTTTTGGATTTCTTCACCCCTTTTAGATGAGTGTATGGTTCTACTTGAATGTTGCATATGTCAATTGGTGGCACCGAAGTAGGTGTGTAGCAGTCTTCGGACTCCTCCGTATGCGATCTTTTTCCAGAACTACAAGTTTTTGGACTATCAGGAATAAGGATAGAAGCCCTGGGTTGTTCACGTTGAGTGTTGCAGATAAAAGAAAATATGATGGGCTGCCATTTTGGGTACCTGCATAACATTACCCACGCATCAAAAAAGTAAAATTTGAATGTCAGTGTGCTTAATGGATGCAGTGTGCTTCTCGAATGACATCTTTGTCATTCATTCCGTTATTCTTGCGTGCAACTGCCTCGTCGTAACAACCATCCCACTTCATAACGAGTGCTTCAATTCTTATCCACCTACCTTTTAAGGAAGTTGTGTTCCTTTCTCCGATGATTCGTTTCATTCGGGCCGCCAAGTCAAAAGCTTTCTTTATCTTACTCCATAGTTGTATTCTTTTTTGGTTGGTGATTACGACGGCGTTATAGCTAATGTTCATGAAGGAAGAGATTATGGTCTCGTCTTCCTCTGTCGACCATTGTTTTTTGCCTTGACGAGGTTGAGTGTTGGCATATGCTACTGATAGTGAATAGTGTTGCAATAGATTAAGCGGGCAAGGTTCTACTACGTCGTCCTCATCCTCACTATTGTTTTCATTATCTTGTGCTTCGTATGGATATGACGAAGGTATTGCGAGTACATATTGTAGTGTTGTTGAGGATTTGTATGAGGGAACAGTGGGAATGAATTATGGTCTGGTTGATATTGGTATTCCGGGTAAATGGAATATGGGCTTGGGAACGAAGATGGTGGTCCTCTAGTGGGAAATAAGCGTCGTTGATTTTTTGGTGGGTGGTGGGTGGTGTTTCGTGTCTGTCGTGGGTGGTTAAGGGAAGACATTTTGAGTTGAAGAATGAAAGATGTGTTCTGCAACGAGTTAGGATGTGCTCATTGTATAATAACGTGTTATGATTAAAAAAAATCAAAAGGGTCGGTCAGCTTTGTGCCATTAGGGTCAACTTTGTATTACATCGCATAGTTTCGTATCACGTCACACTATTTTTTATTTTGACCATTAATTATTGTAATGACATTTTAATATTTAATAATATTTTTTTGAAAATTGTAAACGAGGGGAAAGAAATAGGATGTGGAAAAAAGAGTGTTGATTTAATAAGTTGACATTTATTGGTAGGTTGTGGACATGTGGTTAAGAGGAAAATGTTGTTAAGATAATAAAAAAATTGTGGAAAAAAGAGAGTATTGATTTGACAAGATAAAAATATTAATGCTTGAAAATGTCTAAGGTTGAAGATGACCTAAGAGTCCACAACTCCACATCCTCACA
Source organism: Triglochin maritima (assembly GCA_963682175.1). Classification (NCBI taxonomy): domain Eukaryota; kingdom Viridiplantae; phylum Streptophyta; class Magnoliopsida; order Alismatales; family Juncaginaceae; genus Triglochin; species Triglochin maritima. Next base: position 60,322,165 of record OY821772.1, on the reverse strand, counting down.
AACTTTGAAGAATTTCCAAAACAAAACAAAAAATTGCATAATTGTAAAACTGCAAAAAAATGTGATGGTCGAAAGAAAAAAATTAATACAAAATTAAATATTTAGGAAAAAACAATATTTACGAATTAAATATTTAGGAATTTTGACATATATGTAGGATTTCGTGTCCCTATGTATGTATATATTTTTAAAATTTTAATACATCATACAAGATCGTTTTCATATTTTCAGTAATTTTATGTACATCTATTTGTGTTTTATTCTAATAACATGCAACCTACATTTATTAAAATAATCCACAAAGGTAGAATCATACCTAAAGATTCTCTAAAACCTTTTTTATGATCCGGAGTCGCGTTGTCCGCTGAATCGTCCACGAAATTGTCTCTGAGTGTTCACCAAACTCTAGACAAGATTAGAGAGAAATGAGCTAGCCAATCAATCTCTAATAAGGTTTAGAATCTACCTAATAACCCCTCTTTAAGTCTCCTGAGATTCTGATCTCCAAACTTAATTTTACTAAGAGAATTTTTGTGGTAATTAGGAAGAGATTAATGAGAGAAAGATTTTGCATTAGTATTAAATAAGTAGGAGTAGGGGTCTTTTTATAGTCTCCCAAAACATCCTTATCAAGAGCTATTATTTAGCCATGATCTCTTGTTTTTCTCTCCTAAAATTAATCTTTAAATTCCACTTAATCACCCACAAAAAACGTTTTAATTAAATCTGGAATTAATCCACCCATGATTTAATTAATCTCTTAATAATTCAGGCAGAATCGTTCTTGTTCGGTAGACCGAGTATTATTCAGTCAACCGAACCATTCAGTTATAACATGTGTTCGGTGCACCGTGAGCTAGACGGTCGACCGAATCTGTGTGAGAAAAATTCCCTAGAATAATTTGGACGAACCACGTCTTGTAATCGGTTTACCTTTGACCCACCAAAATCGCTCCTGGAACATAGTCATCGGATAACCGAGTCAACTTCGGTCTACCGAAAATACTACTTCTCGGTTGACTGTTTCCAATCGGTTAAGCGAACCCGATTGTCCAGGCACTCTGGGCAATCTCGGTCAATCAATTGCGCTTACTCGTTCCCTATTCGGTTAACTGATCCGAAGATTCCCCGGTCGACCGAACCATGAACGGTTCACCGTGTTTGACCCTGATTTTGCCTTTGTCAAATTTTGGATTCATTTCCAACAAAATTTGATCTTTTGGGGTTTTTAGCAATTCATATCCTATATATATTATCATATGTAATATTAAATTATTACACCCCATAATATATACCTCATATGAATTTAGTATGACTCTAATTATGTTAATTCTCATAACATATTGATTTTAATTAATTCATCGCATGTGTCCCATTTTCACAAGAAACCTGACACATCATATGAACTTAAAATCAAACCTCTTGTTTCCCAGTTTTGTGGTGTGACATATAGGAGGATCTAAGTCAAATTGGCAGTGATATTAAACACTTAATATCTCAAACTATAAGCGGTATCTAGCTACACATTATAGTTACCCAATTAGCATCGATGTCTTTGTTCAACCCGAACCAAAACATGATCCATTTAGTGATGTAAGTGCACCACTTGTGTCTGTCCCTTGCCTCATGATATTAAGAATATATACAAAGTAGAAATGTGTCACCTTTGTATTATATTCATTTCTTGATCTCTAAGCTAATTATTATAACTATGTGACTTAACTCAAGTCACATTGTGCACATTATAATTTTGCTTTATCAAGGGGTCCACTAATATCATCACTCAATTAAGAGGGGCAATGATAATCGTTTGACTAGCTAACTTTTCCAGCACAAGTCATTTTCAACCAACTACTGCTGTTATCACTACACTCATTGGTAGTTTTTGACAATAATCAAATTAAGCACTTCTCGAGTGAAAAGATATAAATCTCATATCTTAGGATCCAAGACACAGTAAAAACATTAATGACACGAAACACAATTCCATAATGTTTTACTTGTTAGGTCTATTCAATATATAAAAGTAATTTTTTCCTCTTTTATATACTCGTGTCGTCAATTATTTGTAGAGCTACAACAATCGATGACCAACACGATAATCTTATCTCGGTAATTAATGTTCAATGTTAATTACCATGATTGTGAATAACTTTTGATTTATGTAAACCATTATCTTTTAGAGCTCTACGGTTAAGGACCAAACACATCTTCTTTAACACTTCCAAAAGACGAATACCATAATCAAGGAACAAAATGTTTGCACATTCAATTCATAATAATTGACATATAAAAATAAAACTTTTAGAACACATTTCTTTCAATATAATCCCCTCAGACTTAGTTCGAGGGGTGCCTTCACTCTGGTCAGATGGATCCTCACCCCTCGGACCTTGGTACCTTTTTTGGTTTTATGTTTTGGTTTTTTAAATTTGTTTTATAAGTGTTTTATTTTCTTGGATCGACCTCCAAATGATGCGGAGAGAGAGTGTGTTGAAAAGTTTAGTTATTTTATCTAATAAAAAATTTATTTATCTAACAAAATAAATTATTTACAACTAAATATTAAACAAAAACAAATTAAAACAAAATAAAATAAATTAAAATAAAGGGTATAAAGGCCCGACACCCATAAAAACGAGTGTAATCCCACGGACTTGACAAACTCTACCATTTTTATTTTTATTAGTTTTAGTTTAATATTTAGTTGTGAATAATATATTATACTGGATAAGAGAATTGATTTTTTATTGGATAAAATAATTCAACTTTTAAATACACTCTATCTTCAACGTCAATCTTATAAGAAAATTTAAAAAAAATTAAAGAAAAAATAAAAAAACAGATTAAAAATGATTTTAAAAAAACCAAAACATAAAACAAAACCAAAGAAAATAAAAAAATTGTGCCCCTCGGACCAGACAAGTCGAGGGGTGCCTTCACAACACAACCGCTAAATTTATGTCGAAATTTCCCTCGTTTTTTTCCTAAACCTTTTAATTTCGTATTAAGTTTTTATTAATTAAAAAAAATCGGCAACAAAGCCACCAAATTTATATTTATGTACTTCGAAAAAAATTAAAAAATTACATATACCAAAAAAGTTTTGATTGCCGGAAGAGTTGGTGTCCTCGGAATGACAACATCAGCAACTTCTTCTCACCTCATCTCCCGCTCACACCTTCCCCACTCTTCCCTCTTCTCTCCCAATATCCCATCACTTATCCCCCGCCGTCTCCTCCCACACCCTTCCCCCTTCGCCCCCAAACCCCTCCAGACCCGATCCCTAACCGTCGTCACCTTCGCCCTCACGGACGCCTCCAAACCCGCACAGGAGCAAGAGCAACCCCCCCTCCGCCCTCTCCTCCACGAACTCGCGGTATTTTGGATTTTTTATTTGTTTTTGTTGAGGTTTGGGAGTGAGTTGTTTGGGGTGTTTGGTGCAGGATTGCTTCGATCTGCCCCCCGATTACCTCGCGCAGCTCCCCAGTGATCTCCGGCTTGACGTGCGTCGTTTTGAATTTTTTTTTTATTTTGAGTTTTTTTTTTTGTTGATTTTTGTGTTGGTGATGTGTTTGCTTGGTGGAGTAGTTGAATGATGCGGCGTTTGATCTGTCCAATGGGCCCGTCGTCGATGAGGTTTGTTTTGTTTTGTTGATGGATTGTTGTTTGTTTTGTTTGGGAAACTGAAATTGAATTCCGTGTTTCCTAGAACTGATTTATTTCATGAACGCGGAGATCGGGTGCCGATTGATGGACTTACAACTTGTTAACTGGTGATAAATTTTGTGAGGGTGAGATAAGATAAATGTGTTTATTTTGGAAAAGCTTGGAGTGTTCATATAATGGCATGGCATTAACTGGAAGAGGAACAAGAAGAAAGAAACTGAACTGAATTATTTTGAAGTGAATCTACACTAGAGGAATCATGTTACAGTGCCATGATCATTGATCAGAGTTCTCGCGTTTGGCTTAGACATGAAGGAAATATGGCAGTATTGGCTACTCAATGTGGAATCTGGAATGTTACTGAGATAATAGAGACATACTTTTTTAATATAAAATATGAAAATAGCAAAGATAGGTTCATGGCCACCACCTCACCAATAATATTATGGTCATGGAAACATTGTTACATGAATTCCTTTTTGTTTCTACGGCCCGACCAATTTCATCAAAACACTATTACATTAATTCATTTTTATTTCTGTATCTGTTTGTGACCCTATTCCAGTGTTCTTTAATATTATTATCAATGTATACGTTTGCCATTTAATTTTTCATTGTCGAATTCAAATGGCATCTTTGGAATTGTTTGTCTTTTATTGCATAATATTTTACTATGTTATAAGCTAGCTTAAAATAACTCAAGAAAACAATTTAGATTTCGGTAGTTGCAGTGATGGAATATATGAATCCAAAAAGAAACATAATCAACCTTTGCTGCCTCAATATCCGCCTTACCTAATTCTACTATCTTATAGCGCAGTTAATGCTGCCATTTTTGGTAGCCTGATCTTGTTTTATTTGAGGATTGGAATTTGATTGTCCTTTTACTTATTATGGATTTGTCAGTTGTCACTGTTGTAAATTCATAATGCTAGAAACTGTATGGTTGTCTTTACTTGTCATCAACATGACACATTTTGTTGTCTTTATCTTTTTTCTTAATGCTTTTTTTTCCAGTGTGGGCAAGAACTTGGTGAAATGCTGCTTAACCTTGCTAGAGCCTGGGAAAAAGCTGACACGGCTACTGCTCGTAAAATTGCAAGCCAGTTTCCATCACTAGAAGGCTCTTTGTTAGATAATGTCAAAGCAGGCAAGAATGAGGTTGCATATTGAGGGCCTTGGCGTTCATTTTTTGTTTTAGTTTGTGTTTATTAAATCTGTTTTATGAACTCAATGCAGCTTTTGGCAAACGCTTGGTGTCTTCTGGTAGGAGATTTACAGCAATGGGTCAATACGGACAAGGGGAGCTAGCGAGGGTGAGTTCTGTGACGGAGTGTATTGGTTCAGCTTAGACTTTATGCTGTCTTTTGGTCTGGATGATTTTGATTACTTTTAGTAACATAATATAAAATAACAAGAAAATATTAAGTTAGAACGCCTTGTCCGAAACTTTGCTAATATATTTATGAATTATCAATCACACTCTTTCACCAATAAATCAAACTCATATTGTTGTTAATCCATAATGCATCTGCCATTCGGCTGAATGGACAATAGTTGAATCACTTGTGTTCTGATCATGCGTTCCTTGAATGAGATTGCAATTTGAAGTTTTTTTGTTTTGTTTTATCAGCAAGAAGGAAGAACATTTTAGTGTCTTCGTCTTGCACAATTGGTCAAATGGATCTATCTCTAACTTTCTGGAAATTGTTTCTATTATGTGTAAATTCTGAACGATTTTGAATTAATCTGTGCCATCGCACCTCCATTCATAGCTAGATGTGTTACTAACTTTGATATCTGAAAGTTTTACTTAATTTGAATCTTCATCGGAAAACCCATGTGTTAGTTTATTTTTAGTTTTCCTGCAGATTGCTAATGCCATGACTAAGGCAGGGAAGCTTTTGTCTGCCACTCCAGTCTCTTATGTGGCTGAGAAACCCAAAACTGAAAGCAGAACACTGAAGGTGTATGCTCTTCTTCGCACTTCTGGCTAATCTTTCTACCTACAGGAATTGACCGTTTGAAGGAAATATTTTGAATGCAGTTTGGAGACTTGCAAGTTGAATTAACACCAGAAAAGGCTTACACGGGAGCAGCAATAGCTTTTGCATTCGGGTACATATTTATATTAAGCCGCTGGTTTATCTTCCTTTGTCCAACCAAAAAAATTATGCATAGCTTGATTGCTGGAAAATTAATGTTTCCACACAAAATATGGTACCCAGAATCCTTTCATGGTCACTAGCACAAGGCATTCAGAATGTACCTGAGAGTTCACTGGAGTACGCGAACGATAACGCATTGATGCTTTCCAAGGTGCTTAAACAAATTCATCCATACTGATCTGAATTTTAATCTCTATTCTGATTTTGTTTCTTGGTGTAGTCATTAAGGGGAGCACTGCTTGCAGCTGGGTACTCATCCACTGTGTTGATGGGCGTTTCTTGTGTAGGCCTACTATTATTAGGCCGAGATCTGAGCTCCAAGGGTGAGTCGAAGGAACGATGATTTTTTTTCATTTTAACACCGAATTATGTACGATAAGCTGACTGACAGCTTTCACATCGACCTTGCTCTTGTGTAGTATCTGTGAACAACATTAGTGCCACAGCGGGCTTATCCGGTGAGCTAGAAATGTCCTTAATCTTCCATGTCTTGAACTCTAGCTTCCACTCTGTTCCTAAGACTTAGCGGCGAAGTCTTGGGTGGAAGAGGATCTTCATTTCATCTGTTTTTAGCCTTGTTATCGTGGACGAATCACAATATTATTTGTAGGTTGGTTGCTATTTTACTAGAAGGAAATAGATGGGCACGCAATCATGCATGCTGCCTGTTCAATGAAGATGATGACTGTCGGTTAAGTTCGCCGTTGATCTCGTATATAATAACATAGCATCAATTTCGCAGGATTCAAATTTAGATGTCAAATCCTGGAACATTAAAGCCTTTCAAGGTACTTTATTTTATCATTATGCGTTAATCACCCCCATCGTTTTCATCCGAACTATCCAAAATCGTAGGGCGACCATTGAGAGACCGAGTAAACTATGTAGTATACTTCTGCTAGCTTACATGACAAGTTCTGGGGCTCATTAAAAAATTGATCTGTTAAATTGATATTTTTGTCTTCTATATACTCATTGGGTCGTAAACTATGGTTCGTTGGACACCTTTGATTGATTCACGACACATGAGATCGAATACCTTAGGGTTCATTTTGATGGGAGTTGCAATTAGAAATGTAAATTTTCCTTTATATGAAAAAAATACTTTCTGATAATTCACGAGGTAAGTCGTTGACGATGACAATCTATTTATACTTTTTTTCTAAAAGCTATAATTACGTCTGTAAAAATAATAAATTCCCTTGATAAAAATGTCAATATATAGGGACGGATACGTCAACGTCGGAGAACGATAAAGTTGGCACGTTGTGATTATCTCCAGTGCAGAAGACAAGTGTGCTTGTTCCATTACTCCGCCATCAAATTGGATCATTCATGGGTGTGACCCTCCGAAGGGCCCCCGGAGCACGAGACCTGTTTCTCATACGCCTTCGCTAGATTTATGCGTTGGCAATGTTTCTTTGTCATACTACTGCAGCACCACCGAGTCCGAGAGTGACATTAGTGAGTTGGTAGTTGTAGTTATTTTCTTTTTTTGAAATAAGTTAGTTGTAGTTATTATTTTTTGACGAGCCAATATTTCTCGATACTCGCACTACAAAGTAAGTTGTGGTTCTAAATTAGAACTTGTTCAGGGTACTTAATGTGTATTTTTTTGTGCTTATTAAAAATTTGATCTCAAAACCTAAGTATGATTCCACCCATCAATCACTTGCATTACACCCAGGGGTTGATTGTAGTTTTATGGGTATGATATAATGTATGTATGTATGTGTATATATATATATATGTATATATATATATATATTTAAAGATGTCTCGTATTTTAGTTAGTGGATGCTAACTCCTGCAGTCCTGTGGATTTTATCTTTTTTTTTATTATCCCATCACAAGACGTCCTTGAGAAAGAATATCATATGATGAGTTTTAAAACAGATTCGACCATTACTTGCTTATTAGCATGTAGATGATTATTTTTGAAAGAGATGAGTAAAAAATATAAGGTAACGTGGTTCAAGTACAATATAAAATTAGTCAAGCAAAACTATCTATATCTATGCTAAGAAAATACTTCCACAATATGCAAAACATTACTACGTTTGTTGGGATGGCAACGAATTGCATGAGATGACAATAGATCCAATTGAATTAGGGAACTACTAAACGTTGTCCCAAAACTACTTAAATCGTCCATTGAAATGATCTTTTTGCCCTTAACAATATATTTAATACTCATATCGTCACGTATCTTTAAACAAGATTTTTGACTCAGTTTTACTAACATTCCTAGTACCAACATCACGAAAATGTCTGGCGAAGCACCTAGATCAGGCAAAGTAACGAAGGTGGATTTTTTTCCGACTCGGACGTCTGGCTAAGACGCCTCCACCATGGTACAAGCGTTTTAGCCAGACGCCTCGACCATCGTACAGACGTCTTAGCCAGACGCCTCCACGATGGTACAAGCGTCTTAGCCAGACGTCCCGTTTTTTTTAATTTTTTTGTCAAATTAAAATTATACGGTGTGTTATCTCAAATTATTTGACGTTTCTTTGTAAGTTTTCGGTGGTAACCGGTCGGATTACAATGAGTTTTTTGCAAGTGATGAAGATTCAAAAAATATTCAGATCCAACATTTTTTAAGATCCAAAATCCCCCGGCGGTAAAACATCCTGACATACAAATACCACATCGACAGGTCGTTCGGGGGTCTCGCTCACCGGTGAGCGAGCGGCATTCCACCTCGCCGGTGAGGTGGCAAGGGGGCAGCGCCCCCTGGAATTTTTTTGGATTTTGAAATTGTTGGATCTGGAAATTTTTGAATTTTCGGTGTACCGAAAGGGTATCAGTCATCCGAATATAGTAATTATTAACTTATTAATTAATTAATTTAACAATTATCTAAATTTATAATCAATTATCTTTTTAAAAAAATAATAAAAAATTAGGGACGTCCGACGGAGCCGCCCCACGTAGGAGGGGAGCCCCATGGGGGAGGCGTCTTACCCAGACTAGGGCTGTCAGCGGGGCGGGGCGGGGCGGGTTTTCACCCAACCGCTACCCGCCCCGCCAAAGTTAAGCGGGTCGGCGGGGCGGGGCGGGGTCAAAAAAAAAAAACGCTACCCGCCCCGCGTAAGGATGGACTAGGCTATGCGGGGCGGGTTGGCGGGTTTGGCGGGTTTAATTTTTTATTAAAGTTAAATACAAAAATAAATTTATTTTCTTTAACATTATCTATTTTAATCAAAACTAAGTACAAAAATCAAGGAAAAAATCAATCAATGTATGTTTTTAAAGCTATATACAAAAAAATTAAAGCTAAATACAAACAAAATCAAAACTAAATACAAAAAAATCAAAAATATATATGGCTTATGCGGGTTGCGGGTTATGCGGGGCGGGTTGGGAGAAAACCGCAACCCGCCCCGCTTATTATGCGGGTTGTGCGGGTGGCGGGTAACAATTTTTTGTCCGCAACCCGCGTTAGGCGGGGCGGGGCGGGGCGGGTTGCGGGTAAATTTCTACCCATTGACAGCCCTAACCCAGACGCCCCCCTCCTACGTGGGGCGGCTCCGTCGGACGCTCGTAATTTTTTATTATTTATTATTATTATTATTTTATTAAAAAGATGTTAGATATTTTACCAGATTCGAGTACACTGGGGCGTCCGTTGACTCATTACTGACCTCCAAAACATTATTTTTTATGATTATAAGAGGAAGATGAAGAGAGATGTGTGATAGGAGGGTTAAATGTCGCGTTATAGCAGTGGAAATGAGAGAAAGGTAAAATGGTAATTTCAAATGACGATTTAAGTAATTTTGGGATGATGTTTAACGATTCGATTGAATTATTGAAGCGCGACACTGAGGAGGCGACACATGTTAGGCAGAAGTGTGCCGGCGGGATCATCGTCAAAACCCACTCTTTCTCCCACTACCTTTTAGCCCAAACTAAAACCTCCACTCAACTCACCACCACTACAATCGGAAGCGACGCGAGGAGAGAAGATAGGATAAGATAAGAAAAAAAAAAAAAGCTCCAACAATGGCGGACACCAAAGGCCAGGTCATCACATGCAAAGGTAAGACAACCTCCCATCCGATCCGATCCGATCTGTGTTTCTGATGGTTTGTGTGTGTTTGTTAAGCGGCGGTGGCGTACGAGGCGAACAAGCCTCTGGTGATAGAGGACGTGCAGGTCGCGCCGCCGCAGGCCGGCGAGGTCCGGATCAAGATCCTCTACACCGCGCTCTGCCACACCGATGCCTACACCTGGAGTGGAAAGGTAGCTTTTCCATTCGACCGATCCTCTTTTTTTCGTTCGTCGATCTGGTTTATGTGTTGGAAGTTTTAGTTTTCTGGAACGGGATTGTTATCCAATGTGCTGCTGGTCATTGGAGTTCGGAGTCAATCAACTAGCAGAAAATGGGTTAGGAGATTTGCATGGCAGGAGCTTGCGGACAGTCCAATTGGCACTTCCATTGACCTGAAATAGTCAAGGTTGGGATTCGAGTTGGAGCAGGGTAGTGATCAAGAAAATGTTAGAGGCGCGAAAGCCCTTACGAAGCTTTCGAGAGTTTATACCTTGTAATATGAGGATCAAAAGTCATGTTTTCTTGCGGTGTTGTTGTCTAGCATTGGATGTTTTGATTGTTTGGAGAGAGGTTGTTGTTTATTATCTTACTATCTAATGTGATTGTGGTCTTTGGATTGGTCAACAATGCCGGTGAAGTCGAACAAGGGGTTAGATGGTGTTCTAGGTGCTAGTTTGGGGATACCCATGCTGGTACTTCTCCTGACCTGAAATAGTCATGGTTTAGGTTCGAGTCTCAGGAATGTTAGGAGTTGGAGTAGGATAGTGTATGAAAAATGTCAGAGGCATCAAAATCCTAACTAGCTTTTGAGAATGTGTAGTGTGTACATGTTGACTATTGATTTACATTTGTTAAGGAATCATAACCAGGATAAACGGTCGACCGGATGAGATCCGGTCAACCGACCAAAAACTCCAGGCAATTTGGGAGATGCTGGGTTCAGACGACCGGATGGGATCCAGTCGGCCGCACCAAAACTCCAGGCAATTTGGGAGCTGCTGGGTTCAGACGACCGAATGAGATTCAATCAACCGTCCAGAGACTCCAGGCACTTCGGACTAGCGGGGTTCAGTCAACCGATGGTGGAATTTTGGTTTACAGAGAACCACGAGAGAGTTTGTCGAAAAAGGAACGGTCCACCGAGGGTTGTTCAGTCGACTGTGGAGGTGTTGGAGAATAAGTTTGTTCGTGGAAGCGGTCAACCGGGAGAACAATTCGGGTGACCGAATTGTTAAAGTGTTCTAGCGGTTAACCGAATCGCAATGAGAAGTGGTCCAGCAGTCAATCGGGAATGATTCGGTCTACCGAATCGCAAAAGGAAGCGTTCTTGTTACTCAGAACGGTCGACCGAAGGAGCTAGTTCGGTCGACCGTTGCCTACAATTTCTGAAACGGTTTTGGTTGATTTTAGTTTGGTTTTTGAGTCTATAAAAGGACTTGTTTGCTCTTGAGTTTAACACAACGTACAAGTGTATTATTTCATTCATTGTGAGTTGAGAGATTAGACTAGAGATGGATCTAAAGTGCTTTGGAGGACATATTGCCTCCATATACTTGTAATCTAGGTTGCTTCTCTTGTTGGAGAAGCGGAAGAAGGAAAGGAAACCCGCAAGAGACCCCCCCAATGACGTAGGCATATTGCCGAACCTTGTAAATCGTGTGTGTCGTGGTTGTTTCAGGTGTGCGTTTGTGATTGGTTATCTATTTGATCTTATTCGTGTTTCTTGTTGCATTAAGATTTGGAGAGGGACATAAGTTAAGTTCCGCAAATCAATATTTGGTTTTTACATGGTGCGTTTAATTCGTATTCGTGTTAATGTATTGTTAGATCCCCCTCTCAACAGTACATTCTAACCTGAAGATCAAAACTCAAAATTTATTTCTCACATCTCGCATTACATTACAATGTATGCAACTCCTTACTTGTAGACATAATAGCATGTAGCTAACAACCATAATTTCGGCCTGAATAGTATTTTTCTTTTCACATGACAAGATTAGATTAAGGTGGAGTATACTTGTGAGAGGGACATCCTGATAAGATGTTCTCTGAAAAAATTGTGCTTGTGTTTAGTTCTTATACCCATAGCCAAGCAATTTAAGGCACCAATATGGACAGGCTGTTCCATGGTTTGGCTGTTATGTTATTTGATGTAAATCATAACATCCTTTGGGTGCAAACTTATGTTTTAGTAGTGCTTTCACAACAGGCCGCTGTAACTTCCATGTGATAACTTGCAAACCTTTCAACTTGATTACCAATTAAAATAACTTTCAACTTGATCATTTATTGGATTTCTATTGAAGTTTTCATAAGAAATGGAGTTGAGGTTTCTTCTTCCCCCTTAGATATCTCTTAATATGTGAAATCCAAACAAAGCTCTTTGAACTATCATCTCTTAGATATCTAGTGAGAATGGAAGATCATGTTAAAGGTTTTCGATGTGTTGGAGTTTGATTAAACCAAACCTTAGAAGCTAGCAGATGTACTAAATTAGTCGTGTGGAAGCAACACAATTTTTGAAGTGGTGCTGGTGGTGCACTCTTCCTTACCAAGCGACAACATTATTTATGATGTTTGGCAGTTGCTCGGTCATCATCATCCTTTTCTGTCCTGACATCTTTGATTTTCATTTTGAACTGATAACTCTATATTGATCTTTTTCTACGTTCCTTTGTATTGATGATTGTATATATTGATTTGTCCCAAAATATGTAATGGTTCTTTTCCCTTGCAATAAGACAAAAATATTGTAATTTTTTGTCTTGTGTTTTCTATATCTGCATGTAAAACGTCAAATGCCAAAAAAAAAGCACCGTCTTGTTTTGAAAAATGAATTTTTTTAGGGCTATGCTGAATTTGTGGGGGGTTTTTTGGTTGTTTTGCAGGATCCTGAGGGCCTATTTCCATGCATTCTTGGTCATGAAGCTGCTGGGTATAATATTTTACATTTCATATGTATTTTAAATTATTTTCTGAGTTTCAAATGTTCATGTTGTGTTTCTTTAGAATTGTTGAGAGTGTCGGTGAAGGAGTCACTGACGTTCAGCCTGGAGATCATGTCATTCCATGTTACCAGGCAGAATGCAGGGAATGCAAATTTTGCAAGTCAGGAAAGACAAATCTCTGTGGAAAAGTTAGAGCAGCTACCGGTGTTGGGGTGATGATGGCTGATCGGAAGAGTCGTTTCTCTATAAATGGGAAACCAATCTACCATTTTATGGGAACATCAACCTTTACACAATATACAGTTGTACATGATGTTAGTGTTGCAAAAATTGATCCAAAGGCACCCCTTGAAAAAGTATGCCTGCTCGGTTGTGGTGTTTCAACTGGTCAGTTTGCTTTACAGTTATCAAATTGATTTCTGTTTCAGCGGCATGCATAATGCTATATGAGTAATCCGTGGTGGATATTCATTTGCTTAAAATGATTCTTCAAAGCAGAAGAAAATTATGAATGGCAAGCGGTAGCATCATTTTGGTAGTCTAAATTAACTTTGATCTACTATTTTCCTGCCAAAAACAGCATTAAAGGGAGGTCTCAGGTCTATATTCTGTTTACTATTAATCAGAGCTCCCAAGCCATTACCTTTCTTTTGGCATTTTATTGAATACCTTGTTTTTCTTTCTCCGAATTTTCTCTTGCATTATATCTTTTAAGCTTTTTCATTTTTATCACTTTCTCCAAAATTCCTTGCAAAACATTTTATTTCCCATCACAGTTCTCATTCTGGATATTGTATGCTTACATGTATATGTTCCATCCACAATGTTAAAAATTCTCTGTTTTTATATCCTTCCAGTTCTACCATAGAAGATCCTCAGTTGTGTCTTAATCTGTTTCTGTGTGATTTTCTGGATCCTGAAATTCATTATTGATGGTTAAACGTTGCAGAGATTTATGTGCCAGTATGTGTAGATGCATGAAAGCAGTGTCTGTTGTGTTATGAAATTTATGCTCTGCATAGAAGCATGATTGCTCAAGATGCATTATGGCGATAAACTGTTACAGACCTACCTTACAGTAATCTTAGACCTCTACAGCTCTACATTTGACTAAAGTCATGTCCTCCATATTTCCATATTGTTGATAAGAGTCAAAACTTTCTCTAGTGTCTAGAATTTATTCCATTTGTAATTTTGACTTCTGATTGTGGATAGGAAGTTATAGGATTATTGGTTTATTGTATGTTCCTTGTTATGTCACAAACACTATCATCTGAATACCTGTGGTAATTTTTAGGCCTCGGAGCAGTTTGGAACACTGCAAAAGTTGAACCAGGTTCCATTGTTGCGGTGTTTGGTCTGGGTACCGTAGGACTTGCAGTGAGTTATTATGTTTTACCATCTGCTTTGTTGATGTTTTTTCCCACTTAGCTGCTAACCTGTACATTTGACCTTTATGCCAGGTTGCAGAGGGTGCAAAGAGTGCAGGGGCTTCACGGATCATTGGCATTGATCTTGATCCTAAAAAGATTGAGATTGGTCATTTTCATATCCCTACAGAAATATTACAACTCGTGAATTGTAGTGTCTATTTGTTACTTTATGCTGCATTACATCCCCCTGCTGTATGTACATCTTTGCCTTATCTCAGAGCTCTATCAGCGAGCTCTTACTTTTGAAAGTTTGATGGTTTGTCCTTCCTGTTTTCAATAGATAGAGTTGGTAGTTGTCTTTTTGTAAGTCTGACAATTTTTAAATCACTTATGTAGGTGACCTTTAAACCAAACCTATTAGTTCATGCCAATTGCCAAAGACTGAAATTACAATGTCATCATTTTCTTTCCTAAACATGCATATGTTCTGCAGGAAAGAATTTTGGAATTACAGAATTTATCAATCCAAAAGACTACAATAAACCAATCCAGCAAGTGATTGTGGACCTTACTGATGGTGGTGTTGATTACAGTTTTGAATGCATCGGAAATGTTTCTGTGATGAGGGCCGCCTTAGAGTGTTGTCACAAGGTCTGGACTGTTTCAATGTACTACATTTCAGCTGAATGGTATATTCACCTAACTTAACTATCTTCTTACAAACACACCAGGGCTGGGGAACATCAGTTATTGTTGGTGTTGCTGCATCTGGTCAAGAGATCTCCACTAGGCCTTTCCAGCTTGTGACTGGGCGTGTTTGGAAGGGAACAGCCTTTGGTGGCTTCAAGAGCCGTACTCAAGTCCCTTGGCTTGTCGAAAAATACATGAAAAAGGTAGATCATTTAGGATCATATACTTGCTCATGACCATTCGTGTCCAGATAGAGCAAAATAACAATTAATGACTACATACTTTTGGAAGTTATCTTGGTTTATCATTGTTTCTTTCAGGAAATAAAGGTGGATGAGTACATCACCCACACCCTCTCCTTGTCTGAGATCAACAAAGCTTTTGACCTGATGCATGGAGGAAACTGTCTCCGTTGTGTGCTTGGCATGGAAGTGTAAGATGGCCTGTTTAATGCTAGTTCTACCTCTCTTTTTCTAGTTTTCCAGTCAATGAGAACTAGACTAGTGTAACAGCCTGAGGTTCCTTGTGAGAAAAAATTGCTTGCCTTCCATTGGAATAAAATCTTTGAAGTTGTCTCTGTTCAGCTTTCGTTGATATTCTCCATGTCCTAACCCGTTAAATGGGGAACTCCCGCTCACCTAGAACTAGGTCGTGTTGTATTATCGTATGTAAATGTGACAATAATGCATATGCATTTCTTAGTTTTGGACTTTTAGTGGTTTAATAATGAGTATTATTCTTGCGGAGTAGTTGGGTTTCCCTTTCATCCAATTGTGAACATATTAAAATGGTTTCATCTTCAACTGGTATCTTTCTGAAAGCGATCTGAATGTAGGAACCCTAAAATTTGATACTGACCTCTGGTTGACATAAAATGGTCCACTTATCTGCCTTGCATATTTAATCTGTTCTTTGTGGCTTCTCTATAGTCTCTGACCAGTAATCACGCTTTGAATACGTGTTTCCTTCGAGTGGACTCCTTTTTAGATATACCGTCACCAACAACGCAAATCCATTGTCAATAAGGTTTTTTTACACCGTAACCTTTTTTCAAAGTGTGCTATGACAAATAACCCTCGTATTTCAAACGTTCAGTTTAACTTTTCGTCATCTGCGATCCTGATTTTGATCTAAAAGAAGTAAATGATTGATCTAACCTTAATAGAAGTATGCTTAGAAAACCATGCCTGCAGATTGATCCAAAGATTGTTGCCCATGTGATCATATTAGACGGAATTATTATCTGCAAATGACATTATGCTAATTTTGATATGATTGTCTAAAAATGATGTTGTTTATGAAAATAGTGGAAGAAAAAGGTATTTGTGATAACACATGAAAACTTGAAAAGTAGTGGATTTAGGTGAAAATCCTTACTATGAAGTCAAAAAGAGTGGGAGCAACCAATATCATGTCATGGATAGAAAAAGCATCTAAATCTTTAATGGGTGGGACATCCATTTCAAAATGGTGAAAAGTGGCCAACATGGAGGACCCACCACAACCTATTTAAGCAGACTTCTATGACTAGTTGACCACCAAAGAAGATCTGACGTTGATGGTCATCGTATTCGTCGTTACCACATAAATTTCTTTGTCAAATGAATGGGTTCATACTATCGTTACGATTATTATTTTTGCAATATTTCTTACTCTAGATCAGTTGATCAGTGGATTCTAACATATTTGGTTGCCAGGTAGTTCTATTTGACTGGTAGGTATCAAAGGAAGTTGTACTAGTTCTCGAAGTTTCCGTACTTACGTGCTTCATTTACGGAGTTGTCAAAATTTTACTGAATTGCTATTCATCGCCCCAAAATTACTTAAATCGCCCCAACAAATTACCATTTTACCTTTCAGAAACTTTAAAAAAAATTTAGGGGGAGGCGTCTGCCGGAGCCGCCTCCCCATAGGAGGGAGGCGTCTGCCGGAGCCGCCTCCCCATAGGGGGGAGGCGGCTGACACAGACGCCCGACCCTTGGATCGGGCGTCTGTGGCGGACGTCGCCCCCCTATGGGGAGGCGGCTCCGGCAGACGCCTCCCTCCTATGGGGAGGCGGCTCCGGCAGACGCCTCCCCCTAAAAAAAAAAAATTTGGGTTTTTTTTAATATTAATAGAAAATAGGGTTTACATTATCAAATTTAATATGTTTGTACATTATGTAGTGTGGATTGATTATCAAAAAATTTGAAAGATAGGATACTCATCATAAAAAAATAACAGTACGACAGAGAAACAAAAACAAATACGAAAACAAACGTACGACAGATAAAAAAATACTAATGGGGTTGTTATGTACAGTGGATGGGTAAGATGATTTGGGCTGTGTAGCCGATCCTGGAGAAGAAGGACGAGATGTCAGGCGAGTACACCAGAGCTGCTTGTGTAGATGATGATCACTTGATACAGGCGTGACATTCTCAGTTGGGCATCCCCGACCATGATTAGGTTGATGAGTAGTTAGAGTATTAGTATCTTACTCTTATTACTGTATTCTCGTTTCTGTCGTACACTTACTATTCGTACTTGTATTTGTTTATCTGTCGTACGTTTGTTTTTGTATTTGTTTTTGTTTCTCTGTCGTACTGTTATTTTTTTATGATGAGTATCCTATCTTTCAAATTTTTTGATAATCAATCCACACTACATAATGTACAAACATATTAAATTTGATAATGTAAACCCTATTTTCTATTAATATTAAAAAAAACCCAAAAAAAAATTTTTTTAGGGGGAGGCGTCTGCCGGAGCCGCCTCCCTCCTATGGGGAGGCGGCTCCGGCAGACGCCTCCCCCTAAAAAAAATTTTTTTAAAGTTTCTGAAGGGCAAAATGGTAATTTGTTGGGGCGATTTAAGTAATTTTGGGGCGACGAATAGTAGTTCCCAAATTTTATCCACTATCACTTTTTTGATGGTATTTTGTGCTTCACAATACTTCGTTAATGCCATGATTTGTTATTTTATTTTTACTTACGTCGGCACATTACAAATACCCACAACATTTTCCAATATACCTAAGACCGCATTATAAATACTCAACAATCGTTAAATGTGGACCTTCTACAACATTATCTTAGCTTCATCGTTTCTTCTGTTTATTTTGCCCAGATTTTTTAATAACATCATATTGTTTTTTTATACTCGATCATATTGTCTTCATTTATGTTTGTGGTTTGGGTATATACCGTGGTATTTTCATGTTATGAAGTAAGTATTTTTAAAAATATATAATTGTTATTCTTCGCTTTCATTGTTTCCTTACTATGTTGAAACATAGTAATTATATTCTTCGTTTTCATTGATTACCATGGTATATGTATTCAACTAAATTACCTGACGCCAATAAACAAATTACCTAATTTAATTTGTGTAATTACCAACTAAATTATCTGAAAACACTACCAAATGTTTTATAATATAAATGAATAAATGGTAACGTTATCTTACCCATCCTGCCCATTGAACTACACAATCTCAATTGGCTAAGTATCCAAAACCGTATCGTTCATTCGAATACGTTAAAACAGCTACACACCCATGATTAGTTGATTACCCGGTATGTATATAGTCAACTAAGTTACCCGAAGCAAACGAATGTGATTTGTGTAATTACCAACTAAATTAGCAAGTATTTGTTAATTATCACACACTTTAATTATATTTGAAGTACTAATTACCAAGACAATATCTTACTTATACGTTACATATTACACAGATAACACAATTTGTTTGCCCAAGAAAACACTTGAAAATAATAACCAAACGGAATAATCACTACTACAGAAAATGGAATATACGTCGGATGTACGGGACTATATACGTAGGATATAAGCACTCCCAGATCCGACGTCTATGTGTGCGTCGTCCATACATAGACGTCGGCCTTCATATAGACCGACGTCTATACCTAAAGAATATACGTCGGATGTATATATAAGCCGACGTCTATTCTTTAACGAATAGACGTCGGTCGTTATATAGACCGACTTCTATTCGTTAGGTATAAACGTCGGTTCAATAAGCGACGACATCTATTCCTAAAGCATATACGTCGGTTCCATAAGAGACGACGTCTATTCTTAAAGCATATACGTCGGATTCATACTACAGCCGACGTCTATTCCTTTCTTCAGAGGAATAAACGTCGGCTAATTAAAACAGCCGACGTCTATTCCTAAACCTGGACAAAAATAAATAAATAGCTAGGCTCGGATATAACTTTAACTATTCAGAGGAATAAATTTTAATTTATAACTTTAAACATAAAAGGCTAGGCTCGGATATAACATACAAGCAAGGCATAGCAAAAATTAAAAAACCAAAGATTTTCAATTAGGGTATCAATGTTATAGCACTGTTACAAAACAACCTACCAAATAAAACATCAACGAAAATTCCTCATTTAGTATTAATCCACTACCAAATTAACAATGTCTAGTAAATTAATCAACTACCAAATTAACAATTTCTAGTAAATTATGAGTCCAAAAGACTTCGATCAAAAGCTTAACTAGTTCAAGCTAGCAAGAGACTCCATTTCTTTCAAGAACATACAAAATATCAACAAACTTAAGCATAAATCACGAAAATACGAATATATTCAAGATTAAAACCAAAAAATCGAAATGTTGCATTCACCAACAATAAACGAGAGGAGAAGCTTACTAACATTGAAAGGAATCGTAACTACAAGAAAAATCCAAAAACAAACCAACAAAAACGAACTTGACACTTACATTGGTTAGGATGAAGAGGAAGACGGAGGAAGAAGGAGAAGAGGGCCGGAGACGGGGAGGAGAGCTTGGGACGTCGCTGCGGTGCCGGAGACGGTGCGGATCGGTCGGAGATCGGTCGCGGAGGAGAGTTCGGTCGCGGGACGGCTAGGGTTTGGGAGTTTCGTCTGAAATGAATGACAGAAACGCGTCTGTTCGATTTCTTTAAGACCTATAGACGTCGGATATTATAGATATCCGACGTTTATACATCGACGTCTATATGCAGGGGGTATAGACGTCGGTCGTCTATAACAGTTGACGTCTATAAGTCGACGTCTATACCCTATAGACGTCGGATTCACAGGGATTCTAACACCCGACGTCTATAAGTCGACGTCTATAGCATATAGACGTCAGATGAAATCAGTATTCCAATAGCCGACGTCTATAGTACCACATAGACGTCGGCCTTGGTAACGACCGACGTCTATGTTATCTTCGTCCAACTAGACATCAGTTGTTATAATAGCCAACGTCTATTGAGCGACGACTAAAGAGTATTCTGCACTAGTGAATTGTGACACTTAAGTAATTGTTCAGGATTACTGATGATTGCAAATGTAATTTGTCATAATGTAATAATTCTGAATGCGAATGCTGATTCATTTGAAATTCAAATTTTGAAAAAAAAAGGGTTAAAAGGTAGGAAGAGAGATGAGAAAATGTAGGAGATAAAGGTGAAAAGCAATGTATGATGTGGTGGATGAGAGATTATCTTATTTTTTTAAATGATGAGAAACTATATTAGGATGCTCGTCTTTACTCATGCTCGCAAGCTAGATATTCTCCTATTGTAGTCTAAGTATGTTTTAGTTATTGGTTAGGTGTTGTTGTATTAAAATATGAGTATTTTCGTTTAACTTGTGTTGGAGGAAAAGAGACGAAAGTGGTTTGAACTTTTTAGATGACAAAGGAAACCATGTTAGAAGAGATATGAAAAGGGGTTGATAACGTGGTACAGGATAGGATATTTGAAATGCAAGTATTATACTACTATTCTACAACTTACCAAAACTCTTTTTTGCCCATATAGCTGCAACTACTTACCATGCACATGATAATAACAAGACAGATATACACGGACGCAACGTTCCAGATGCACCTGGCATGGTTAGTACAGTCAGCAGTTCAATCAGTAAAATTCAAATGTATTTTACTTTCTAAAATTAATTAAAATGTGTTTATTTATTTTGTGTCACATGCAACCTTTATTTTACACATGCAACATTATTTTCCTAATATAACATTTTAGTTTCTCATGCAACATTTAGTTTCCCAATGTAACTTTTGATTTCTTCATGCAACCTTTAGATACAAAGGTAAAATGAGAAGCATTGGGTGTGTCCGTTTTAACTTCCGTGTTTGTCTTTTTTAATTTTTGATATGCCTTTTTTAATATAAGTGTTTGTCCTTTTTAAGATATGGTTTGTCCATTTTAACTTATTGGTTTGTCGTTTTTAAGGTGTGAGTTTGCCCTTTTTATGATATTGGTTTGTCCATTTTAACCTACTGGTGTGTCCTTTTAAGGTGTTGATTTGTCCTTTTTAATATATTAGTTTTTCCATTTTAACATACTGGTGTGTACTTTTTATGGTGTGAGTTTGTCCTTTTTAAGTTATGAGTTTGTCCATTTTAACCTATTGGTTTTTTTTCTTTTTAAGGTGTTGGTTTGTCCTTTTTAAGATATAGATTTGTCTATTTTAACCTACTTGTTTGTCCTTTTTAAGGTGTGGGTTTGTTTTTTTTAATATATGAGTTTGTCCATTTTAACCAATTGGTGTGTCATTTTTAATGTGTGGGTTTGTCCTTTTTAATATATGAGTTTGTCAATTTTAACCTATTGGTCTGTCATTTTTAATGTGTGGGTTTACCCTTTTAAAGACATGGTTTGTCAATTTTAACCTACTGGTTTGTCCTTTTCAATGTGTGAGTTTGTCATTTTTATCATCTGTGTTTGTCATTTTTAATATATGATATTGTCATTTTTAACTTATGAGTTTGTCTTTTTTAACTTATAAGTTTGTCTTTTTTAACCAATAAGTTTGTTCTTTTTAATATATGAGTTTATCATTTTTATCATACGTGTTTGTCGTCTCCTCCACCTCCACCTCCCCTCCCATCCACTCCCCATTCCACTCCTTCCCTTTGGGTGAACATTTTAAGGGGATGATCATTTAAAAAGACGAATGCAATGACTATATTATCTCACATCATTTTCTTCCTCCACTCCAAGCACTCTCAACCCCACCACCCCTCTATCTCCCCCTCTCATCCCTCTTAGGAGGACCGCAAGCGTCTTGTCGTCCACCACGTCATGGAGTTCGTAAGATCTAACATGATCTTCGCCCTCGGGACGAGCTCCACGCCGACCAACTTCATCGCAACGTCCTCACCAACGTTGTCAGCATCCCCACCTCCCTCAAGACTCACTCCCGCGTCGTCTCCCTTGACATCCCTATCACTGATCTTGTGGAAGTTTTGAGGGATAATGAAAGGTTTTGAGGAGATATATATGGTGGAAACCAAAAGTTGTATAATTTAACGTGTGTGAAAATAAATAAATAATGTGTGATTTAGTTAATCTTTGATAATAAAAAATATGTATTTTTTGTTGAGCTGAATGGAAAGGGGCGTACCCAGGCACGCGTAGGCAAGTGCCACCCTTGGTGTTTTAATGTTAATAAACTTATCTATTGTTTTCTTTATGGTGCCTACACTATGTATTGTTTTATTTAGGGTGTCCACATTGGTTTATACGGACTATAGACACATCATCCTAACCCGTATGTCCCATATAATTTCGTGTACATTTTGGATATACACAAAATACCCCAAATGTAACTACTTTTGGGACTAGGGAGAAAGGTTACCAAACACCACATCTAACATAGGGACTAAGGAGTTTTGAAACAAACTAAAACTTTGAACTCTTCCGATGTGGGATTAAATGATTTCCCACACAGGCTCACATATTCAAAGAATAATAACAAACTTGTGTCAATTTTAAACCAAAACATGTGATGACATAGTGGTTAATTACCTAACAACTTGAAACCTGAGTTCGATTCCTATGCTTGACATCTTGTTTTTCAATTTTCTGATCAAAATACTAAAGTGATGTTGTTCGAACGTGGGTTATCAGAAGACAAATGCAGCCCTTTACCACTGCAATAATAGGTTATTAATGTATATATTGGGTTTAGTAAATATATAATAATAACGTGTATTCCGTTTATTTTTTATTAACTCACAATACAAATATTAATAACCACATATATTTTATATCAAAATTAATATTTTCGGATATTTGGATATGGTTTGACTTATATCCGAGTTCGTATCCGAATTTAAAAATGTTAAAAAATTAAATCAATTTCAATTTTAAATTGTATTCGGTAAAAACATTTTTACTAAATATCAACCAAATTGTAATTTTCAAATTGAATACTCAGATAATTTGTTAGCATTTGCATTCCTAACCCCTCCTGTTAGAGGGAGTTTCGCCTAGACATCCGATAAAAAAGTCTCATCAATGATGTTCTTAGAGACCGTTTAGAGTTACAAGTTGCCCACCCTTCAATTATGTCCTGGGCAGCAATAGGAGATAGAAAAGTTGGGGATCGGGGCTCACATCAACTGCCCAATGTAGAACATGTCTTGCAGCGTTATTCATAGAGTGAGAGAAAACATTACCGGCGCGTTTTCCAATTATTTCTGGTATTTCCTCGTGATGATTACCTTAACGTGATTCAATTGCACATGAGGTGTTTGCGTGTTTTATTTTTTATTTTTTTATGAATTGTGTTTTTCTTTCTAAAGACCACAATGACAATACCCCAGTATCCACCTCGTTGAGACAAGTGGGTTGCATATCCAAATTAGAACACCAGTAATGGATAAATGATGGGGCCAAGGCATTTAGATGGCATCGGCAATAGTTGGGTATGAAAATGTTGATGCACGAATGTTTGAATGTTGCTCACTCTGCAACGCACACATGTGGCATGTCCTGCTAGTTCTGTTTTTCTATTTTATGTACCACGACTAAATTAAATCTCAAAAAAAATTATAATGTAATTATCTTGTTAAATTAAAACTATTAATTTTTAAAACAATCATCAAATAATTTATCTTTTCAAGATCTAAAAATAAACACTTATATTGCTATGTAAATTTTATAATTTTAAAATTTCAAATAACATGTAATTAATTTAAATGGGACAACTAAGGGTGCACACGGGTCGGGTTGAATCCGAATACCAAACCAAACCCAAGTGGTTGGGTCGGGTTGGGAAGGGATTCGGGTTGGGTTGAAACAATTTGAAAACCGAATTTTCGGGTCGGGTTCGGGTTAAGGGTTCAGGTTGACCCAACCTAACCCGAAACCCGAATTTTTCCCAATACATCCAATCTTGACCGTCCATCACTCCATCCTAATAAAAAACGTAAATCTAAATCTAACCCCCTCACAGCCTCACTCCACCTCCTCCCTCTCACTCCACGTCTCCACATCCTCACCCCTCCAGCCGACATCCTCATCGCCCCCTCACTCCACCTCCTCTGGTCCTCCCCTTCCTCCGGTCCTCCACCTCCTCTGATCCTCCCCCTCACTCCCGGAGGGAGTTTTGATTGAGTGCACCTATTTCTATTCCTTTTGGATTTCTCATGTGTTTGTTTTGTTTTGATTGTGAATTTGTGTTTTTGTTTGTCTTTTAAGTGGAGTTCCTGTTTTGGTTTGTGAGATCATTTGTGTTCTTGGTCTCTTGGATTTGGATTTATGTTTGTGTTTATCTGTTTAGCACCTAACATTTTGGGTCGCGTTGGGTTGAATCTGAATCGGTTCGGGTTCGGGTTTGGTTTTTCATAAACCCAAATTTTTCAGGTTGGTCAGGTTATGGCCCAAACCCGACCCATGTGCACCCCTAGGGACAACTATGTGATTTCAAACCAATATATTCCCATCCAACAATTAGATTCTCGGGATTAACTTTTCCATAATTTTTATTATTAAATCTTACTTTTCAGAGATTTTATTAAATCTCACTTTTCCAGAGATATGTCGACATGCTAAACAAAATTACGATGACTTGCATTATAATGCACAATATGATAGTAGATGATGAATAAGAATCATATGCTCAATGCTGGCAAAAGTGAATTTGTTCAAGATCGACCTCATACAAGTAGCACAAGAACAACAACATGATGATGATGCATTCGAATATTCGTGTGACCATATTATCGATATTAATATATACTTGAAAAATAGAGATCAAATTCGTGACAGGGAGGCATATCTGACTCATAAAGAAGATCTGATTGAGAATATTTGACAACACTATGAAAGAGTGATAATTAAAAATGACTATATTATTTACTTCTTAGTTGTTGTAATCTTTATTACATGTAATCGTTAATATAATCTTGATGAGTTTCGTTTATTAAGTTGTTATTATCAACTTGCAGTTAATAAATTAATTATTTTCTGAACGTGTCTAACAATGATTTTGAAAAAACTAAGAAAGTAAAAACATTAATAGTCAAGTTTATTAATAATTAATAAAAACATATAAAGGTTAAATGATAATATATAGATTTTTGTAAAGAGTGAGAAATGAGTTGGAGGTAAGAGAAATGTTGATTTGACGAGATGAAGTTTTTATAAGGAAAATGTTTCAAAATAATAACCTATTAATAAAAAATTAGAAGAATATGCACGTTGAAAACTTAATTGACAAAATATGCACATTGAAAACGGCACATGTGATGTCATTTTCATTAACTAAAAACGACATCAGTGATGTCGTTTTTAACTAGCTAAAAAAGAAATATTGACGGGTCGATCGGGGATATCGTCCTCCGGGAAAACGGGTAAACTATCAATCAATGCATTAACTTAAATTTAAAAATACGTCAACCCTAGGTTGTTATGGTTATGGGAGTGGAAACAGAACTTACATCTTACTCTCATCTAGTTGATGACTAAGTCGGCTAAGATACAAATCTTATGTAATTTATATCGAATCTTTATCAAAAATGTATAAATCAACTCAAATTATTATATGCAAGTAGTAATTCCTGTGGGGTAAGACGCTTTTAGGGATTGTTATGATTACTACTTGACACACAGCGAGAGACGTCTTGTTATGATTACTCACACAGTAGGAGATTTATTGAGTCTATGAGTTTGTGCGGGGGTGACAATTGTAACCATCGGAGGAAAAAAATACCAACTGATTTAAACCCAGCGTAAATGATCTTCACTTTTCTAAAATTGATACAATGTCCCATTGGCATTCTAACTTGTGACCATATTTGATGGGCCACAGTCGATCTTCACGGTCGGAAGAAGCATGCAAGTACACCGGAGCAAATGTAGTTCGTACTGCTACAGAGCTAGTGTGTCTTTTTTGTTGTTGAAAAAAAAAACATTTCAGACTAAAAGCTGTGGGTGGCTGAGTTTCTGTTTTCCCCCACCCAATCCAACGGGAACCATTCGAAACAAACAGACAAAACAAAATATCACTACACACTCTCCCTCTGGTCTGATCTGAAGAAAAGTCCACGGAAAGCAACACAACCACAGACAGGCCCATGACCACTCAAAAGACGACGAATTTATCATACAATCCAGCATAATAATTGCTTATTCGATTTTCAAACTTAGAACAGCATGATTCCAAAGAATTATATATAAAACAGAAAAGACAATTGATTAAAATCACCAGAACCACATACCCTACAACCCATGTACACCACCACATACACCAAACCAAACCATAGTCCGCCAAAATGCAAATTAAGGATGGGTAGGGAGAATTAATTAATTAAACTGGATTAGACCTTATTTGGGTGGCTTTAATGGCGAATCCACCACCGTTTTGTGCAGTGGAATCATCGTCGCCGTGGGTATACGCGAAGCCACCGTGGCTCGTTGAGTCCATTCCGGCCAACTCCTCCTCAGGCGATATCCTCAACAACTTCATCTTGTTTAAGAAGTAGAACAACGGACCCATGGTTGCACTCACCCATCCAATTATGACTAGAATTTGGATTATTTGTGCTGCCAATAGTTTTCCTCCACCACCCATGAACAACCCATATGGTCGTCCGGGAACACCAGGGTATACTTGATTCACATATCTGTTCAAACCACCAACATTTTTTTAAAATAATCAAAATATAAACTAATCACTCGTTGTTTTTTTAACTATCGAAATACAAAAATAATATATATATATATATATATATATATAAAGTGTGGTCACTGGTTAGTTAACACGAAATTAAATAGTGGAACCCGTAAAGTTTGTGTCGTAAACATATTATCTCCTTGTTTAATTATGTGAGCAAGTTATTTAAGAATCTATTATAAAATTCTTTGATGTTATTTAAATTTCACTCTTAAATTCAACAAAACTAGTATAATTCGAATTTTTCCGTTATTATTCATCGGCAACTAAACATAAAGTTAAACCATGGATGCAACAACATATATACACAATAGCAATAATAAATTAAAAAAAAAAATTTAATAAATTTGTAAGCATTCAGAAATATTTGATAGAAAACTGGTTGCATGCGTTATTTGAATTCCGTAAAAAGGTAAGGTAATTTAATTACCTTTGTTTAGCGAAGAGACCGGTGAAGATGAGCCCCCAAGCCCCGCAGCCACCATGGAGCTGCGCCGCCTCGAGCGGGTCATCATACTCCAACTTCTCCGCCAACATATTGCACCCAATCAACACACAAGCCGAGACGACCCCGCAAAGAATCGCAGCCCAAGGGTCGACGACGGAGCACCCACCGGTGATCGCCGCGAACCCACCGAGCAATCCGTTACAAACATCCGTCACGTTCCAATGCCCAACCAACACTCTCTTCCCAAACAAAGTCGTCAAAGCCGCAGCGCAACCTGCCAAAGTTGTAGTCACTGCCGTCCGGGCGACTGCCGACCACTGCCCGTCCATCGTCCCCAACGCCCCGTACGACTTAAGGATTGTGTTGAACGACCCGGGGTTGAACCCGTACCATCCGAACCACAACAGGAAGGTTCCGAGAACGACCAAAGTCGCGTTGTGGCCCCTGAAGGAGTCACGTCGGCTCGGGTTCCCGAACCTCCCGATCCGAGGCCCCTCGATGAACGCCCCCCACAACCCGGCTATTGCCCCAACCATGTGGACCACTCCCGACCCGGCGAAGTCGATCACTCCGGATCCAAATAATAGATTATCGGATCTCGTCGGGCTGGCCCACCCATCGGAGGACCAGAACCAGTGGGACGTGATCGGGTATACAAATCCTGTTAGGAAACATGAGTAGATGAGATAGGAGACGAACTGGGTTCGTTCGGCTATGGATCCGGACGTGATCCCGGCGGCGGCGATGGCGAAGGACCACTGGTAGAGATAGTTGGAGTAGTCGAAGCCAAGATCGGAGGGGATGTCGGAGAGAGCGAAGAATTGCCTACCGATGAACCCGTTTGACGGAGTCCCGAAGGCGAAGGCGAAGCCGAAGAGGTAGTAGACGAGGCCTCCAGCGGCGGCGTCGATTACGTTGGTCAGCATGATGTTGAGGGCGTTCTTGGAGCGGACGGAGCCGGCGCAGAGCATCGCGAACCCGAGCTGCATGAGGAAGACGAGGTAGGCTGAGCTTAGGAGGAAGCTGTTGTCGACGGCGAATTTGGTCGTCTGGTACTGGAGGTTGGAGGTTTCGAGTTGTGACGTCAGATTCGCGAGCTGTGAGCAGATGAACGACACGGCGGTTGTCGTAAAGTTGGTCGAGCCCATCAGCTGGGAAGGGCAGCTTTGGTCCGCCATGTCGACTTCACCTTATTATGATTTTCTTTTGGTTTCCAAGTTATGATATATAGATCATAGATGGGGGGGAGGTTATATATATATATATATATATATATTATATATATATATATATAAGAAGATCGAGAACATGTACAATACATGGGTGGGGAGGGTGTTTTGGTAATTTTGTTTCGACTCGGCAACAAATTAAAAGTCAAGTTGGAGGAGGGAATATCGTATAAACTATTTATTAGGAAATGAGATTTGTAATGGTTGGTTGGTAGTGTTTTGATTGGTTTATTATTTTATTGATAATGGTGAAGAATTTAGAGGTGTGGTGACTGTGGTCTGTCATCTGTGTGTGATTCGGGTTCCATTGCGAGATTCCGTGACACGAGAAGGATTCCACCGGTTTACTCCGACAGACAACCAAGGGAATAAATCTCTCGTAATTCGAGCTGATAATTGAGGGTTGTTTTATTTATTGGGTAATTTACAGTTTTATTTCTATTATAAACTCATTTAATTAGAAGTGTAGAAGCACGAGCCGCTACTTCAGTCATGAGTCATGTCGTATCGTATCCACATTTTAATAAATTGACGATGTGTTAGGTACTTAGGTGGTGGTGGGTTCAAGTACGTATGTTACGAAAATTATTCTTCTAAACCATGAGAAATCTGCAATTTGAAATTGTTTGTTAATTGATGTCCAACTGAGCTAGTTTTGTGGGGTCCACCGGTATGACCTTTTCCTACGCAACTGGAGAGAGTCCGATAGGAATAGTGTGGTTCGGATCCCGCCACGAGGTTGTCGGAAGAACCCATCACGCGTTATCCCCGGAAAAGCAAAAAAAAAAAAAAAATGTTTTTAGATAATATAATATAATTGCGACGAATTGATTGTTGTTAACACCACACCATTAACGAGAGGCAGTGTTCTGAGAGCTGGTGATTATCGTTTTGCTATTGTTATCTTACTGCCCTAACGTGTTTTTTTACCTGTTCATGAAATTTAAACCCGAAGGTTTTAGGCTTTTAGTACAAAACTTTTTTTAGGAATGTTTGTCATCTACAGATGCTGGAGATGATTACGGATTTATAGATAGTAAAAGACCGTTTCCATTTTGAGATTCTTGGAGAGAATGCAATCTTGATTTCATCTCTTACCAACAAACAATCATAGCTGGATTTTTCCTTATTTGTCTTTTGTTGGTGTGTGGCTGGAATCTCAAAGATTCCAAAAAGGGGTTTTTAATGGTTGCAAAGAAGAGTTGCATTATAACCTTAGCTGGATTTTTGTTGGAACTAGAACTATCTCCTTAAGTAAGTAATTAATCAAACTTTGGAACTCAGATTATTATATTCAAGACCTTTAAATATTCAAAATCGAATACTCTGAATCAAGGTTTTAAAAACCAGACCGAACGGTTCGACCCGGTCGAACCGGGAACCGATGGTTCAGCTGCCGGTTCTATTGGATTTCTTGCCCTATAGTATGTATATATTTTCGAAATTTTATAAACATATAGGATCGAAACATTCATATTTTCTTCGATTTTCATATAGACATGCATTTGTTTGTCCTAATTATTTAACATGCATTAGAACAAACAATTGTAAAGATGATCATACCTAGAGGTTCTCTAAAACCTCTTGAAGATCCGGAGTCGCGTTGTCGTTTGAATTGCCCGGTGGATTGCCTCCGAGTATTCATCAAACTCTAAACAAGATTGGAGAGAGAAGAGCTAGCCTCTCAATCTCCAATAGGGTTTAGAATTCAATTACTAACCCCCTCTTTAGTTCCCTTGAGAAGAAGATCTCTGAAAACTAAAAACTAATCTTAAGAATTAAGGAAATTTCGTGGAGAATTATGGAGAGAGATTTTTAAATGAGAAAATAATGAATTAATTGATTGAGGTAATGAGATAAACTTCTATTTATAAGTTCTCTCCAAATTACCTATTCATGTGCAACCTCTTGCCCATGATTTCATGCAAACTTCCATCTAACCGTCCATTATTTGCTAACAAATAATCTTAGCCACGAATTAAATCAATTATGGACCAATTCCATGCATGATCTAATTAATTCTTAAATTAATTCAGCAGAAAACCGTCTGGACCGGTCGACCGTTTGGAGGTTCAGTCGACCGCTCGAACCAAGTTTCGGTCGACCGTTCGTAACTCGGTCGACCGCTCAACAATAAAAAAAATTCATCGCAATGTTCGGTCGACCGTTCCGAACAGATGAAAATTCCCTGTTATCGGTCGAGACGTGTCCGGTCGACCGTGCACGATCGGTCGACCGTTTGCCGTTAACCGGTCGACCATTTGTGCACTGTTCTGCTGATTGGTCAAATTTCGGTTTTACTTCTACAAAATTTGACATTTCGGGATTAGTGGTAAATTCACAACTTATGTAACATATTATCCTATGTAACGATAAATCATTACACTCCATAATATTTACATCACATATGAATTTAATTTAGATTCTAATTATGTTATTAATCACAACATAATTTTGATTTTGCTTGTTCACCTCATGTATCATGTTTTCTACATGAAACCCGACACATCTTTATGAACTCAAAATCCTCATTTCTCGTTTCCCAGTTTTGTGGTGTGACCTATGGGAGGATCTAAAATAAGTTGGCAGTGATATTAAAAGCTTAATATCACAAGCTATAAGCGGTATCTAGCTACACATTATAGCTCCCAATTAGTTAGATGTCTTAATTCCACTGGAACCAAAATCCGATCCATTTAGTGATGGAGTGCACCACTTGTGTTCGTCCCTTGCCTCATGATATTAAGAATACACAAACTAGTATTGTGTCATCTTTGTATTAGTATTCATTTCTTGATCTCTTTAAGCTAGTTATAAATATATGACTTAACTCAAATCACATTGTGCACATTATAACTCTGCTTTATCAAGGGGCCCACTAATATCATCACTCAATTAAGAGGGGCAATGATAATCTTTTGACTAGCTATCTTCTCCAACAAAAGTCATACTTAACCAACTAATGCCTTTGCACTACACTCATTGATAGCTTAAGACGTTAGTCTAATTAAGCACTTCTTAAGCGATCAGATATAAGTCTCATATCAAAGGACCAAGGACACAGTAAAATATTAATGTCATAGAAACACATTTCTATAATATTTTACTTGTTAGGTCAATTCAGTATACAAAAGTACTATTTCCCTCTTTTGTGTACCTGTGTTGTCACTCACTTGTAGAGCTACAATGATCTATGTTCAACACGACAATCTTAACTCGGTAATTAATGTCCCATGTTAATTACCATGATTGTGAATATCTTTTGTTTTATGTAAACCAATATCTTTTAGAGCTCTAAGGTTAAGGACCAAGAGTCTCTTCCTTAACACTTCTAAAAGACGAATAACATAAACAAGGAACAAAATGATTTCTCATTCAATTCATAATAATTGACATTTAAAAGTAAAACTTTTAGAACACATTCCCTTCAGGTTCAACTAAAAAACCAAGCCTCTAGTCGAACCGTTCTGAACCGGATTGAACCCGGTCCGACCGGGTCAGACCATTTGGTGGGACCGGTTGGTCGGACCCGACATAAAAATATTTCAAATTTTCCTAATTTTTAAAATCAGAAAATATGATGATTTTTTTCCTATTCTTACAAACAAAAATCCACCACCCACAAACCCTTCTCTCCCTCACCAAATCCCTTCGTAAGTATGATGTCATGGATAATATTGAAGATTGATTTTGATTTTAGATTCTCAATCCAAAAAATGTTTTCTCTAATTCGTATTCAAGCAAATTTGTTCCGTTAAGTACAGATGGCAAATTTACTGAGTTAAGCAAATTGTGTTTGATATCATGAATTATATTTAATATTTGGTGTATATATTAAATAATTTTACAAAAATCGGTTCAAACCGGTCCGACCGTTAATATTTATTCAGTCCGGTCCAACTTCGGATCTCAAAAATCCTGATGTCATGCTGACATCATCAACGGTTGGACCGTGGTTCGACCACATTGAACCAAAACAGAAACTTTATCGGTTCGGCGATCGGTTCAGTTCTGAAAACCTTGCTCTGAATCCCAACAAAATCGTTTTGCTTACTGACTTAATTTGATCAGAATAGAGCATATTTGACAAGCGAAATTAAATTTAAACCCATGCAATTGAAACCAGGATATCAAAAATCAAGTAAACGGATCGCTATACGTCCTCCAAATGGCATAATGTAACTATAGATGCGGACCTCGTATTTAATATCTAGATTACCAAAAAAATAACAAATAATTACGAAAAAATCACGTGGGTGGAATATAAATTCCCTGGTCCGTTTTTATTATATTAGAAGAATTTAATAAATAATATAGAAAAGATATAAAAAATAGAAATTGCAGGATTGTAATAAAAAATGTCAAAATTTAGGGATATTTCAAGTTAAAACCCGTAAAAATTTTATCTAATTAAAAAAATTAAAATTTCGAAATTTAGGAAGAATTTTTTTTCGAAAAGAAGTCGGATCGCGGGTCTGAACCGCGGAGCCATCAATTTTTTTTTAAATTTCCACGGATCGCGGTTCACACCCGCGATTCGTGAAAATTTTTAAATTTTTTTTTGAAGAAAATTTCCACGTGAACCACGATCCGTCGGAAAAAAATTAATTTTTTTTCTATTTTCTGTTTTAGTTTTTTTCTTTTCTGTTTTTCTTTTTCATTGTAATTATTTGTAATCTTTTTTAAAATATTGTTTTCTAATTAATATTATTTTTTAAATTTTTAAATTTTGTTTTTAATTTTTTCAAAAATCATCCTCCAAATCACATTGATTACTGGGAGTATTGAAATGTTAGGTTATTTTATACAATAAAAAACCCAAAACAAAACCAAAAAAAATCAAAAAATAATAAAATAATGGACTACCGGGTCAACGACCCGGTCATCCATGACCTCTCTTGCCCACTCGTTAAAAATGTGATGACCAGGTCATCTTCAACCGGTCGTAAATGGCATGGGAAAACCCCCCGAAAGGAATGCTCTTTAAGTGTTTGGATTTTTGGATTCTTGGGAGCCAAATGATGTTTTCTCGTGGGAATTTGGAATTTTGGGCACCCAAACGAGTCCTGAGCAACCTATTTGATAATTTTGTTTGTTTGAGAAGTCAACAGTCAACTCAGTGTTGGTACAAGATGTGAACATATTCCACTGAGTCAACAGTCAATGCGTCAATGCGTGGTTATATTTAGTCAGAATATTAAATTATTTACAGCTGAATATTAAACAAACACTAAAACTAAGTAAAACAAAAATTAGTTAAGTTATAAAAAATCCGTAAGGTGTACACTTATTGTGGTTCAGACCCGCGATCCGTCAAAACAAAAAACAATTGGGACGTATCGCGGTTCACACGCGCGATCCGTGGGCACGGATCGCAGGTGTGAACCGCGATCCGACTACTTTTCGAAAAAGAAAAAGAAAATTCCTAGATTTCGAAATTTTAATTTTTTTATTAGATAAAAAAATTGTGGGTTAAAACGGCACCCTATTTTTTAGTCTCACACTATTTTTTAGTGATCATTTGATCTATTTAGCAAGCATAATACACGGTTAGATTTAACCCCGAGTTGAGTTCTTTTGTCGATTTGATCACATATTTAGATTTGCCTTCTTTTTCTCTTTAATTCAAGTAACCCATCCTCAGGATTTTTCGAGATACAAGTATTCTCATTTTTCCGCTAATTGTTTTTTAAAAATAAGATGTAATAAATCTAATATTGTTTTTGTGTTTTAAAAAAGCGTAATTCAAATACGAAAGAATCATGCAACTCATGTTTTGTGATAGAATATGAATATTTTCTATCATCAAGCCCACAAAACGTCTATATACATGTGCGTGTGGTTTTTCAGGTGAGATAAACCTCATTTTGAGAGCACAAATAACAGCGCCCGGGCTACCCCGGGCGCCCTGCACTCTCTCTGCCACGTCAGCTTCTCTCTCTGCCACGTCAGCTCACCCAACTCACCCAAAAAAACTCCTTACTCATGCCCAGGCTACCCCACCCACCCTACACTCTCTTTCATCCACATCATTTCTTAATTAAACAAATTTAATTCTCACACATCATTTAACAAAATACATTTTATATAAATCTAATTCTAATTACATTATAATTCTATTTTAACTCGAAATATTGTTAATAATTACTGGTAAATCACGAAATTATTATTAAATATTACGGAACCACGTTACATTTAAGACAAACTGAAATAGGAAATATTACACTCAAAGTTAAGAAACAACAGTACATATTACATAAACTAAAATTTCAAATACTACATTACCAACTACGTTAACCGATTTTCAAACCGCTCTTCGTCCGTAGCGTTGCCATATATGCTCGATTAAATCGCCTTTTAGATCCAAATGTTGGTTCCTGTCACGCACTCGATCTTGATTGACAAAAAACTCGTGAATATCCGCTATACGATCGATCGAATACGACGTTTCCTCAGCTGAAGTTCCAGGACGATCTTCCATAAATTTGCGAATATCTCCAAAATTAGCATAGCAGTCGCGTTCGTTCTCCACTATCATGTTATGCATGATGATACAAGTTGTCATTATTTTGGACAGAACGTCATTGCTCCAAGCAAGAGCCGGGTTTCTGATGATCGCGAACCTCGCTTGCAACACTCCGAAAGCGCGTTCAACATCTTTACGCGTTGCCTCCTGCACTTCAGCAAACAATCTGTGTTTCGGGGTGTGAGGGTGAAGGATGAATTGGATGAAGGCCGCCCACTGTGGATAAATACCATCAGTAAGATAGTATCCCATATCATATTGAACACCATTTACCTCATAATTAACAGGTGGTGCTCGGCCTTCTAGTATGTCGTCGAAAACCGGAGATTGTTGCAGGACGTTCAAGTCATTGCATGAACCCGGTATTCCGAAGAAGGAGTGTCAGATCCATAAGTCGTACGATGCCACCGCCTCAAGGATCGGAGTTGCTTTCCCAGCACGCCCTTGATGTTGTCCCTTCCAAGCAGCTGGGCAGTTTTTCCACTCCCAGTGCATACAATCGATACTCCCCATCATAATTGGAAACCCACGTTGCTCACCAACGTAAAGTAGGCGTGCCAAGTCATTTGCAGTTGGCCGACGTAAATACTCAGGGCCGAAGATGCGAATAACACCTTCACAGGATTTGAGGAGAGCATTTCTGGATGTTGCCGCACTCATTCGTAGGTACTCATCTATCCCATCAGCGGCAACGCCATATGCTAGCATTCGCATTGCTGCCGTACTTTTTTGTAGACCGGAGATGCTCATCCTACCAGTTGCGTCCGGTGTTCGTTGGAAGAAGACATCAGATGCTTCGATGGCATTGTGGATGCGCAGGAAGACACGTTTTCTCATCCGAAATCTTGTCCTGAAAAGAGTATCAGAATACACAGGGTTGTCAGAGAAATAATCGTCTACAAGGCGTCTGTAACCTAGTTCACGATCTCTATCTGGGTTCGTCGTTCTCCTTCGACGCTGCTTAGGACGTGTAGTCCTTTCGTAAACAACCTGTCCGGCTAATTCAATAGCACGGTCCATTAGATTTAATGTCTCATTCCAGTTATCATTGTCGGATTGACCGGAGTTTAAACTATTATCCGACATTGATGAGAGAAGAAGTTAACAAGTTGAGAAGTTAAGAAAATGTGAGGAATCAGGAGATACATAGATGTATTTATAGTTGGGAGGGTTTGGATGTATTTGTTGCACTGTTCACGCGTGATTGCACAGTTTACTCTTTGGAAGCGTGATTAAAGTGCACGCGTGATTGCAAATAGTGCACGCGTGATTGAAAACAGTGCACGCGTTATTGAAAATAGTGCACCCGTGATTAAATACTGCACCCGTGATTAAACAGTGTATTGGTTCTGGAAATTTCTTAATTTTAATCACTTACAAAAAATTATTACCCCACATTTATAACAAATACCCAATCCATTAATAACAAAACCTAAACTAAATAAATTTAAAAAAAACCAATCGGAGGGGGACACATGTCCCCCTCCCTTGGGCGCCCGGGCGTCTGCCCGGGACGTCCACCGCCCGGCCACGCGCCCGGGCGGTCGCCCTGCCCGTTAACGGGGGTGCGCCCGGGCGGGGCACCCCCGTTAAGGGTGCCCTGAGGTTGTCTAAAAAACTCATCTCGTGTGCTAAAATCGAACCATTTAAATAAAATAAAATTATGTCTTGAGTCTTGATCAGTACACATGAGATTGGGATATTTGGAGGTTAATTCAAGATAGACTTCTATATTCCCAATTTATTTATCCAACCAAGAATTGGGTGGCCTCAGGAGCCTTAGAGTATGGAATGGACGATTGACCAATCGCACAATCAAAAATTATATATATATACAGTATTAACTATCTCATGATAATAAGTCTTCTAACTAAATAGTAACAGTTGGTGTATTAAGTATACAAGCAATCTATTTGATAATTTTGTTTGTTTGAGAAGTCAACAGTCAACTCAGTGTTGGTACAAGAAGTCAACAGTCAACTCAAACAAAAAAAACCAAAACAAAACCAAAAAAAAAATCAAAAAATAATAAAATAATGGACGACCGGGTCGACGACCCGGTCATCCACGACCTCTCTTGCCCACCCGTTAAAAACGTGATGACCAGGTCATCTTCAACCGGTCGTAAATGACCTGGGAAAAACCCCCGAAAGGAATGCTCTTAAGTGTTTGGATTTTTGGATTCTTGGGAGCCAAATGATGTTTTCTCGTGGGAACCTGGAATTTTGGGCACCCAAACGAGTCCTGAGCAACCTATTTGATAATTTTGTTTGTTTGAGAAGTCAACAGTCAACTCAGTGTTGGTACAAGAAGTCAACAGTCAACTCAAACAAAAAAAAACCCAAAAAAAAACAAAAAAAAAATCAAAAAATAATAAAATAATGGACGACCGGGTCGACGACCCGGTCATCCATGACCTCTCTTGCCCACCCGTTAAAAATGTGATGACCAGGTCATCTTCAACCGGTCGTAAATGACATGGGAAAAACCCCCGAAAGGAATGCTCTTTAAGTGTTTGGATTTTTGGATTCTTGGGAGCCAAATGATGTTTTCTCGTGGGAATCTGGAATTTTGGGCACCCAAACGAGTCCTGAGCAACATATTGGATAATTTTGTTTGTTTGAGAAGTCAACAGTCAACTCAGTGTTGGTACAAGATGTGAACATATTCCACTGAGTCAATGCGTGGTTTATTGATTCCAACCACTCACTCAATTTGCTGAAGGCCAATGGTAGTGGTTTTCATGATTGAAAAGAATCCCCGATTAAGTTGCAATCGAGGTCTCAAGTTCTCGTATTTCGGCATCAAATCTTTAATTTGCATTTTCCAACTCTCATACTCTGCCAGCTTTGACTGATCTAAATTGTATGGAAAAAATGTTTATTTAGAGACAGTCAAGGGAAGGATTAGAAAAGTATGACACAAACTCACTATCTTTATTCGATCATCCAACTTTCTAGTTAAAGATAGACTTTTGAAGATAATTGTTTGGATAGTTAGTGTTTACTATGTTACTATTCATTCTTATCTTATTGGAATATATTCTAAAAACAGTAAGCGATACCCAGGTACATGTCAACATCATCTATATTACAAGATGTCCTTCAAAGAATTATGATGATTATAATTTTAGGTGATTAACATAAAACAGTGCAACACAAGTTAATAAACTACGTCAAAGGTTATGTAACGATCCCGAAAACACAACGAAAATTTAAAATTTTTGAACATAAAAATTCAACTCAAACACCTGAAGACGCTACTCATATCACATAACATAACAAATGTGCATCATATGTAGGAGTTTGTCAAGAGTGATTACATTCAAAATGACAAGATAGACTAAACACATATAATCATAACAACCTTAAAATAAGACAAAAGGATCCGATAACAATGTGCTCGTTCTCAATCCCCACCATCTCACTTCGCTTCAAGTCTGAAAAACAACATGGAACTATGCCTGAGTTTCCATAAGGAAACCTCGTATGCCAAATCCACCTATATGCATATGATAACTTATTACATAACATCTATCATACTAGTACACATGGAATATAGTACAGTAACGTAACTTTACTTAACATAATAAAAGAGTATCCACATTAATAATAACAATGTGCCCTACATGGTCACCCGTCACATCCACTTAACCGTAAATATCATCGGCCACATACTTTGCTGGAATAAATCATCGACCACATACTTTGCCGGAATAAATCATCGGTCACATACTTTTACTCATAAAAGAGTACATACAAAAGTACACATAAATCAACATAACATCCACCGGATAATAGTATGGTGGTCAACTCCACTGCCGTAAAGGCTGGGCAACAACCTCACCTCACAGAGTCTATCTACTCCGCCGTTGTAAAGGCTAGGCTGTCTCCACGCCCCCACAAAGTTGAACAACAACATTCATCGTAGTATACAACATGAAACATCACTTACCAACAAATCACTGAATTTGAGTATCCACAAACCGCTTACACAACATCATAATTAAGTTGAACAAAAGCATGGAAATGGTCGAACAAACCATATATAATCGGTCGACCGAAACTATACAAACGGTCGGACAATATCCCATAATCGGTCGACCGTTTAGAGACTTAAAAGTATTATGATATTTATATCAATGGTCGAACAACAAAGGGGTCTGGTTCGACCAAAAACTACCATGAACAACCTACAAGTTTCTAGTCATCAATCGGTCAAACTTACACATTAATCGGTCAAACATCCATTTAGTTATTTACGATACCGGTCGAACAATTCATTTAATTGATCGATCGTCTAGCAGTACAAATCCAAACCGACTTATTTTACATTCAATCGGTCGAACGGAAAATGGGTTACGTTCGACTGAAAAATTCCAGGGTCTTTTTCTTCCCGCAAATCATGCATAACTGGTCGACCGCTAAGCGTGTTGTTTGACCGGTGAGGGAAAAACATCATCTTTTACATTGAATTCGGTCGACCATAACCCACGCCGGTCGACCGTTCTGCCAAGAAATTCTTCCTACACTATTCACCGGTGAGGTTTTAGACCTCCGACGATCCATCTAAATCCTTACACACTTAGTGTGAGTTACTAATTTGAACTTGACATATGCCTGCAGGTGCTCCTCTGGTCGCCAATGATCTTCTGCTTTCATTTCTCGTGCCTCCGGTTAACTCAACTTCCTTTTCTTTGCTTTTTCGGCGACTCATCTGCAACATCTCCTCAACCACTTCTCTCGCCTTCTTTACTATCTTCTTCGCTCTAATTCCTTCAACGTGAAGACACCTTCTCCTCCTTCAATCAAATTCCAACACTTCACCTTCTAACTCTCAAACTCTTTCTCTTCACGTTTTTCTAACAAACAAAAACTTTCCCCCCTCCTATTTCACCATCTCATTTCATATTTATACTTACTTTAACTCACCTCCATATCCTCCAACCACGGGCTAACATCTCATCCTCTCAGCTATCCTACACGTTACTCTTCGTTTAATCCTACACACTCCACCACCCTTTCCATCCTAAGCCAACACCTCACCAACCTTTCCTTCCCCGAAGGGTCAAGCCTCTCCAAACCCCTCTAAACCCCTTAGTTATTCTAATTAGGGTTTTTAGTTTTGTTTTATTTTTAAGGTTCTAACAGGTTCTCTATGGGAGTAATATTAATTTGTTGCGTCATGCATCTGCAAGCTTTGCGAAGCATGTCCAATGCAACAACTTCGTCAATAACTACGTAATAAAATTATGTTAATATTTTCCCCATATGTACGTTGATTTCCTAGAATCGACAAGTCAACTAAAGTTCACATGAGTAAGTTCTTCGAATATTTTCCTGAAATTTCAAAGTTGAAACCCATACGTGGAAAAAACATCTATTAACGTGTTGCCTTAACTTAATCGCTCTCACATTCTCAACGATGGGAAAAGTATGGATTTCCAAGGTATATCATTTGTTAAAAGATATACTTGATTCACCCTTAGGACTTTCTGAATAACAGAGACAATTAGATAGTGGTTGATTTTTCAAACATCATACAAACGCAGATGCGTATTTATGACGGCTTCATTTTTATGAAATGAAAACGTTAAGACATCAGTTATCATGCGAACAGATGTATTTCTTGTTCAAAATACTTGGTAAAATTAATCAACGGGAAAGCAAAGGAAAGAGTGCGCACATTTTCTATCATGGGCTCATGGCGCAAATTAATTTGCAAGAAACAGTTTTGAGTGAGAAATAATTCGAAATTAAACAAGTTGACACATTTAGACACTTCTTAATTTCGTAGCATGGGGTATTACCTCAGCGTAGAGCTCTATATAATTTTGTCTTGGTGTCCAAATATATTTTCGCAATAAAGTAATTATTTATGGGTTTTTTGCTCATGACGTTGAATTATACCTATACGTCATATTGTTTGCAATCATACACCCCCAATAATTTTGATGCTTTTCACATTAAGTCAGAGGACACTAAACGTACATGAAATTTTGAAGTTAGAAAAGAACGAACCATCAATTACGACCAGAGAAAACATGTACATTTAGTCTAGACGGTCTAGATCTCACCGATTATTGTCAAAGCCAGGTGATACGATAATGAACAATGTCAAACTTATTATTGGAAAAGATGTTCTATATCAGTCAACCATTATTTATGAAATTTGACTTGTGCCAACCGTCTAGCTAGGACTAACTTCACTCTGTGGTGAAATCAGAAATCATGGTATTCTATGAATATGACATTTACAATTTGTTAGTATTATTCACATGAACATTGATATTTACATGTTAAGAATCATTCAGATGCCACATATAGGAGAGATAGTTTGGACGATTTTTTAAGATTTTGAGATTTCATCTAATTTGTAATAATTACTTGGCATTTCAACCCCTTTGGATATTTTGATTTTGAAGAATTTGACTCCTTGAATTCTCCAAGTAACAATAGCAATATAAGTTGATGAAATTTTGCCTAATTAATTTAGTTCAAAATTACCTATTGATTCACTTAGGTAAAATATTTAATTAAACTTCAAATCAACCGACCAACTAATTTCCAACTTTTTTGACGTCCTCCTTGCTCCACCAGCCAAAATATCAGCACCACACCTGTAAAAATTACATGTCAATATAACCAAAATAGATGCACGTCAGAAGAAAAGTAACTTCCAGACTAACAAATTAATGTACATCTATCGCAAGCATTACAAATAAAATTCGTCAGCATTAGCTTCAAACAAAACAAAAAAGTCCGAAAGTCATCATCAAATCGCTGAATTTTACTCGATACAACAGTGTCTACCAACTTTTCCTAATTATATATATATATAATTAAAGTGGGTTTTTTTAAAAGAAATGTAGGCTATCTAGGGACTTGTTAATAACCTTATTACAATGAAAGGCATGTGGGCATCATCGCAAGTTGTAATCTAAACATTAGTCTCTATCGGAACTTTTAGTATTGTTTGTCCATTAATCTAATATTAGACTTTTAGTAAGGCTCTAGGGAGTGGTGGTTAAAGCAAGCCTACCCAATTGGACTCGAGATGTTTCGGTCGGTCTCAAAGAGACCGACCTTATATAATTCAGACAAATTATGTTTAAAAGAGCATAAAAGTTTGGGCCGAACCAATTGGGTTTAAGGAACTGAACTTTTGGTATAGCTAAGTGTGTTGATTATTATTGGGGGCTCAGCTGCTGAAAGGGTTGGATTTTGATTTTCGGTGTCGTTGGTCAACCTCTTTTAAGAAATATAAAGAAAGTAAAATATAAAGTTATAATTAAACACGCTATATTTACGGACGTACCACATTTCTTTTAAATTAATTTTGTTAGTCACTTATGCATCATAAATTTCAATCTAGTTATATATAGGTTGATGAGTTCATAGTTTTGGTAAAAAATAGTACATTTTGATATTGTTGAAGACATCGATCTCCACTGATCAGGAGGAAAACATGACTGGTTTCGTAGTTTACAAGCACATCATAGAAATATAATAGTCCACATCAACCATTATCCATGTAACTCAAGTAGATGTCGACTGAAAATAATAATGACTTATCTTAAGTGTGCCTACCAAATAGACTAGAATTTGAGATCTTGGAGCCAAAAATCAACGAGTTAATAAATCAATGTCTACCTTTATTGCAACTTATTTTGATTCTCTCCCAATAATAACGTATTAATTTTGATAGTGAGTTTGAATAACAACTCAAAATAGTATGAAATGGGAAGAAAAAAAGGTTGGAATTAAATATATTTTTTGTTGCTAAAACATGTACATATATAGTTCAGTTTGCTGTGAAT
This sequence comes from Triglochin maritima, assembly GCA_963682175.1. Lineage (NCBI taxonomy): Eukaryota > Viridiplantae > Streptophyta > Magnoliopsida > Alismatales > Juncaginaceae > Triglochin > Triglochin maritima. Next base: position 60,279,270 of record OY821772.1, on the reverse strand, counting down.
AGTTTATTTTAGGGTTATTTGCTTGAATGCCACCAAGAAACAACTAAATTGACTTTATACCACCCGGTTCTGACTATCTGGCCTAATGCCTTAGAAAAATCAAACTATTTATCTAAATGCCATAAGAAAATAAAATATTTATCTTTATGTCATTCCGTCGATAAACCGTCAACTGACTTTAAGTATATTAATATTTAATAGAATTTTTGCAAATCCACCCTGAATAAACAAAAAATTAATAAAATTCATTATATGTGTTGTAAAAATTACAAAAAATTATTCAAAATTTTATTTATACTCTCTTATCTCTATCTTTCAACTTTCGTTTCTTCTTTGTTTCTCACTAAACTTAATGGCTCGATTACTAAACTAATGAAATTCGATAATTTTTTTAATTTTAAAAATACAAAATAAATAATTATTTTTTATTAAAAAATTCATTTGTCTAATAATTTTTTATATATAAAATATGTTTTTCCATAAATATTATTATTTTTGTATAAAAAATCTTTTATCAATTATAAGAATCTTGTACTAAAATATTAAAAATCATGAATATGAAATAAGATAAATAAAAAATAAAAAATTTGTTAGAATTTTTTTATCGAATTTCATTAGTTTAGTAATCGAGTCATTAAGTTTAATAACACATAAAATTATATTTTCTTGATTATATTTATTTGTTTATCTACTTTTTCCCACTTCATTTTAAATGTCAACATCCAGACCATGCGAATGAAACAAATGATATTCGATCATTGATCATACTATCTCAAAAGAAGATATCTCAACTATGCTAACCCCAGTTGATCATACTTATTGATTTCAATGAAGATGTAAAAGAGTTTTTAAAGCACTTATTATTGCATCTTTTTCCATGGATTGGCGTAACATAACATGTATAGTCTCATGATTTTGTGTTAGGAAAAGACGAACATTTTGATAACAAATTAAGAACAAGATTCACATATCGATGACTTGCTGGGAAACTTGGTATCAAAGACAAGGCACCATTAGGATGCCTTGTTAGAATGGATGAATGTTTCAAGAAATCGAGGGAATTAGCAATAGGGCACATCAGTTTAGTAAAACCAGAAACCAACTCAAACAATGTAATTGAGTCAAACATGAGCAATGGTCGAATCCATGTCTAGATTACCCGAACCCAATTTATTTATTTTGGCTAGATAGATCTAGTTCAGAATGCCAACATGAGAAAATTGATCTTAAATATCAATATTTGTCCAATGCTGTTTAATACTTAATATCTTCTGAGGTTGTCACTTACCATGACCCGGACGCCCTAGTCATGAACGTTATCTCTCTCTCTTCCACGTCAGCTCTCTCTCCCAACACACTTTTTTGTTTTTCCTACACTATTCATATTTTAACTAAAACCCACCACAACCCACAACAACATATCTTTTTCTTTCACATCATTTTGGAGTTTATCTTGGAAAAAAATTTAAATTTAAAAAAATCAAAATAATTATAAAACGTATTTAAAAAAATTCAAAAAAAATAAAAATCGCTAGTGACACCCTTTTAACACATAAAACGGTAAAACAACAACCCGAATAAGGCCCAACCGCCTAACTCGGAAAACTCCCATCTTTCACTCTCTCTCCCCAACCCTTCTCTTCCCCTAAACCCTAACCCCTATCTCTCGCCCCTTCGCCGTCGTCGTCGTCGCCCAATGGTTCGAATTCGACATTTCTTCGACAGAACTTCTGATTCTTGTTGTGTCCAATCGCGGATCCGTTACCATCTCCAGTGACTTGCGGAAAGCCGATATAATAGTAGCATGGAGCAAGACAATCCCTGTTGCTCGGAGGTGATCTTCGTGATCCTCACCGTATTTATTTTTATCTGCTGATTTTTTTGTTTACTTTTTTTTTGGGTTTATTTTCAGTTGAAGAAGAGGTATGTAAAACTCGAGGAGAAGCGGAATGCGCTTAGACAGGCCGTGAAGCTTCTGGAGAACCAGACGGATAAGGTTCACAAGGAAAATCTTCAACTCAAGCAAGGTAAGAAAATACCTACTCAAGGAGTTGCATTTCTAGATTGGTCTTCTTTTATCATGTTGGGTAATTGTTATTTTTCGTAGTTGAGTTTGCGATTACTAGGCCAATGTGTAATCATTGATGGCTGAAATGATTTTTAGGACTAGAGCAAGGACATCAGCAACTTAAGTTAGAGAAAGATGAGAAGGAAAAAGAAGCAAGAATTCGTCTGGAATTAGAGAAGGAAATTAGCGATTTGAAGATGCAGTTGCAGTTGTTTGAGAAAGAGGGGCACACAAGAAATCATGATGGAAGTATTACTCAGGAGTTTGAAACTCGTGTTTTAGAGAATGAGGCTGAGACAAAGAGGCTGAAAAATCTTCTTGAAAAGGAGAAGAAGAAAATTGAGGCAGAGAAGAAAAAGGTTGAAAGGGAGAAGAATAATATGGCAGAGGTTCATCGTCAATTGGAAGTGGAAAGGAGAAAGGTTTTGGAAGAAAAGAGACTTACCGTTGTTGAGAGAAATAAAGCTGAAGAATACATGGTTTTCTTAGAGAAATATAAGATGGAAGCCAATGAGTCAAAACAGACCCTAGCGGCAGAGAGAGCTAAAGCAGGTGATGCTGGTAAAAATGCAGAGTCAGAGAGGCAAAAGGCGATTAAGGAAAAGAAGTGTGCAGCTAGCGAAAGAGCAATTGCTAAAGAAGCGAAAAGGCTTTTAGAAGTCGAGAAGAAAAAGACGAAAGATGAAAAAGAACATGTTAATCATCTTAAAGAACAGTTGGAGTGTGAAAGGCAAATCAAGGAAAGGCTGGAGAAGGAGGTGAAGCAAAGAATGTCAACCAGCAGTTATCAAAGGGATACCACTTCTCTTAAAGAAAATATATGCACCACTACAGCAAGTATCAAAGATGAGAATATCAAACTCCTTAAAGAAAAGCTCAAGTTTGAGAAGAAGCAAGTAAAGCATGCCAAGCAACAGGCCAAGCTGCAGGAAGCAGAAAAAAGATTTATGTGGCGAGAACTACATTTACTGAAGCAGGAGTTTCATCATTTCTCAGGACGTCTAAGTTCTCTTGATGATTATTTTTGTCAAAGTATCAAAGGTATAGATGAGCCAAAGGTTCGTACATCAATTTCTATTTCCTTTTTGGTTAATTGTTGAAAAGAACGAGGTATTCAAATTACTTTTAGCTGCTTCAGTCCTGCCTGTAAATCTGAAAAATAGTCTGCCCGAGAGTAATCTATTATGAACAAACTTATCATGGGTTTCAATTATAAGTTGCACTGCTGTTTTGTGGTATAAATTCCTATTTCATTTATTTGCTTTGTGTCTGTTCTTTATTTTCATGGAGATACTTATAGTTTTATTAAAAATGATGTGGCCAATGCTGCAGATATGGGAACCTTCAAAACCAACATTACGTCATTCCGCAAGCAAAGCCCATAATACAGTGCCACCTTCTTGTACTCATCAAGGAAAAAAAGAAGTGATGGGATCTCAGGAGACGGCCGCTGAGTCCCTTGATTTAATCAATATAGAAAGCGAATGCATTGGGCTTTCACTTCCAAAGACCAGAGCAAATCACTGTGTTCCAACCTCAGGTATTAATTCTGATTTGGAGTCTCCGGTAGGAGATTCTATTGGAAGAAAGTCACAAAGTTCTGTGGCATGTTCCACTAGTGCATCTTTTTCTGATAGCCAGTTCATGGGATCACAGGAAAAAGGTTCACTTCCTTTGGCTACAACCAACAATTTTGCAGAGAAACATTCAAAATGCAGAAATGGACTTGATGTCTGTCATCACCTTGTTAAAAGCAAGGGTGATTTATGTACTGACGTTTCAGCAAAGAAAAGAGGTATCTGTCATGTTCTTGGACAAGACACCTCCCGATTTAATGCTACTTCCTTTGAGGAAAATGGAACTGTGGAATCAGCTCATATGAAAAAGAGGAGGATTGAGGAAGCAATGCAGTCTGTAGTATCTTTATACTCCGAAGAAAAAAAATTGCAATTGAAATTCGAGGAACAACTTGGTAAGTTGGGTGATCTTATAACTGAAAAGATGAGTTTGCCAAGTTTGACCTGCGGCAATTCTAGCAAGATTTCCAAACAACCAAATAATGCATGCCATCTTATTTCTGAAGACCGTGATCATTCCAGACATAAATTCTTCTGTTGCACCGAGAAGTTGCAGCTTGGTGGTCAGAAAGATAATCAAGGTTCTGAAATTGGCATCCTTGAAAATATGCCACTTCCTGCATGCCAATTTCTGAAAGGGGATCATATCAATTCAATCCAAGACAAGCCAGCTGATTTTTGTAGCTTTGAAAACGGGGAGGTGTCTATGCCTATTCTGGAGGATTTGACGTATGAAAATTTAATGAAGTTGTTGGAATCAGACAGTTTAGCTGACGAGGAAAGATATAGGGCAGCAATTGCTAGACCTTTATCACCTACTTTGCCTGTCCTGGAACCTCCCAAATCCCTACCACATGTTGACTCACCTCCCGTTCCTGAATTAGTTATTGAAAGCGGAAGTCAGACTAATCTTTTGCATGTTTCAAATGGAGCTGCTGGCTTAGATACAGAGATTGAGATAAACACAGGTGAATCAAAACCTTCCGATACATGTCAGGGCCACATGATAACAGACTTAAGTTCAGAAACCTGTGATGTTGCCATGGGTGAGCAATATATTGAGCATTGTGTTTCTGTTCTTCAAACTGGTGCTTCTGAGGCTTGTCAGCAGATAAATGATTCAAAATTTATGAATGCTGGGGTCAGGGAAGACACAGTTGCGGTCACTGCAAAAGGTTTCACTGGTAGTGTTTTGGGGGGCATTGCATTGCCCAGTGTTGAAAAATGCACATTATACTCTACCTGTGCTGTCAAAGAAAATTTGCCTAGCCACAGTGATGGGTCCAATTGTGAACTATTTATGAGAACCTCCTTGGTCTGTGTCACTTTTGTCACCAATAAGAATGAAAATAGCATTGCAAGGATCTTTAAAGCTATAAATTCTGTAAATATTGAGACTTTCACAACCTTGCCGTCAGGCCAAATATTTCAGAATATTATGTCTATTTTTGCAATTCATACTGGTCTTCAATCTCAGTAAGTAAATATGAATGTCTGTCGTTTTCTTTATTCATTTCATGTGGTACACTGCTCTTTTGGCTTTGTATTTGACTTTTTTTTTGATATAGTATTTTTTTCTTCTAATTTGCAGTGAGAAGGCCTCTGTTCTCTTGTCACTGTTACTTGAATATTTCTCTAACCAGGCGTCCACAACTGTAGATAGCTCCATTGGTGAAAAAGCATTTTTAGAATCTTTTGGAGCTGAGATTGAAAGAGGTCAGAGATATTCACAATTATTTTATTACTTTGTTGCATTTAACCTTTTCGTGCTTTGAATATGGATATCCATTTGGTATTTTTTGCGTTAGGAGGAATGTTTTTGAATATTAATTTTCTTTTATTGTTACTGTTTCTTGCCTAGCATGTAGTAGTTTATTTTATTGGGCTTATCTATTTGGCATGTACTGGTTAATGACTTTATATCTATGGTTCTTTCTATAAGAAACTAATTTATTAAACAATTGTTTCTAAATGAATTTGAAAACACTAACTTCAGCTTCCTAAATATAATGCAATGGATCCTTGGATTGCATCGGATTGCATGAATAGGAATGATTCAGCTGTATAGATTTGGTACACGCATACAACTTACTCAGTTACTTGCACCATAAAACTCAAGAGACATGCAACCGAGAATAGAAGTGTGCCCATGTGGTATTTTATTAGGTTGGAGAGTATGTTCTCCAATGCTATTAGATGACGAAGAAATTTAGTTGTAGAATGGAGGTTGTGAAGAGGATGGTGATTGATGATACTCACACAGGGATAGACTATACATGATTAGCTAAAGATTGGTACTAGCCTTTCCCTGCAATTAGTTTGTAGCCTAAACACTTAGAGATATTCATAATTATTTTCTTATGGTTCTTGGAGGTGTTCTTCTCTCTTGACCAATCAAGTGCCTATGTCTTATTGCAGGGATGTCCAATCCAGAAATACACATACTTCTAGATGCAAGGAAGATGGATTGCATATTTAAGTTAATTGAAGATTTTCTCACACATAAGGAAATTTTAACTTGCTCTGTTCAACACAAGGGACCCAGTCAAGCTTACTTAGGCATTGGGAATTTGCAATATTCAACACAAAATGCTAGTACCAGACAGCTAGTGGCCGGGAGCATGATATTAGCATCATTTTGTTCCGTTCTGAACCATACTATTTTTCTTTGGGAGGTGTCCTACAAAATTCTTTGCACTTTCAGAAATGATATATTTTTTGTTCTGAAAGTGTTGCATACTTTTGCTTCTGTTTGTGGGGTGAGTTTGTTTGGCGGGGTTGAGGATAATTTATTCGTTGTCACGATAAAGTCGATAGTTTTGTTTCTCGAGATGAGTTCCGAGGCAAGTGACGGTGAACCATTTTCTCGGCAATCAACATCTTTCAAGGTTCTGTTCTGTTCTAAAGATTGTCTATTTCACCAAGATGCAGTTTCTCTCGATGAAGTGGTTCCTTTTCTAATGAGAAAGCTAAATATTTATCTTCCTGAAGTATCATGTGTTCCGTCAGTGCATTCGGATTCTGAAGTCCTTAACGAATTCGAGCAGTATGGTCATAATTCTGAGCATTGCCCCTGTGAAAATTTTGACACTTCTTTCCCGAAGGCAAATTCAAAGGTCAACACATTGTGTGGTTTTGTCAACGTGCTGTCACTCCTGGAGTTGATTGCATCCTACATGGTATGTATTTTCCTTGTACTTTATTTATGCTGTCTGTGTTTGTTAATTTACGGTAACTGTTAGGCATTATAGCATATTGTACTTCATACCTCCTTTAGTGCCTCATTCCTGCCTTATGCATATCCAGACCTGGTTATTGATGTCTTAATGCATCCGTTGCCTGTTAAATGACTAAAAGTTTTGATTCTCCATGGAAGAATGAAAGCAAGTTATTTAGAAAGGTTCATTTATCTTGTCATTTACTCATTTATTGGGTCTTGCTAAATGTTAATGTCCTGATATCTGCAAGCTCTACGACGTATTAACTTCATATCCATCTTTTATCTCTCTTTAAGCTAGCAGACCAAATTTGCTCTGCTATATTATCATCAGAAATAAGCTTCTGTTGATGTGAGGTAGGGCTTGAATACTTGAATGAAGTTAGTAGTACCATCTTTTCAGGAACTAGCAATTGCAGGCCATTGTAACGTTGAGGCTTGAATTTGTTCGATTTCTGCAACTAAATGGAAAACGTTTTTGCACACCCTTCTCACGTAGGAGAAGCTTCTGTAACTTTCTAGTTATTCTTTTCTTCTTCTTTTGATTATAAACCTCTCTGTGATAATTTAGTCATCCTCCCAGCAAAGGTATCTTATCCTGGAACATAAGGTGCTGACTATGTGAGTGGTAAATCTGTTGAGTTCTATTAATTTTGACGTAAGACATCTTAACGGACTTGTGTGCAGCTGTCATTACTCAGTTGTGAGTAATCATCTCATGGTTGAATGAATATAGCTCTGTCTGCTACCTTTGAGCTGCCTAGACTTAGGAACTTTGTACTATTGTAATGTTGCCTCGGATCCACCTAAAGTACTGAGGGGAAGTTTAAAATCATTTTTTCTTTTACAGGGATGGTGCTGGAGTTGTGAAAAAATCATACCTGGTATTTTACATATGCTGCAATTATGTGCTAGGGAGGAATACTTGTCTGCACTTTTTGTGTTCATGGGCAAACTGGGAAGGTATGATTTCTTAGTGTACCTAACTTTGTATTCTTTCTATTCGAAATGATTTTAGGATATTTCTCTCTTTCGCTTGTGAAAATAATCTCTATTATAGTTTTTCATACAATTAGACGCATATAGTATATATACTAAGAATGACGGGAATATACTTGTCTGGTCTTAAGTGTATCATGAATTTCCAGGTGCTTCTGTTTTTCTTTAAAAGAACATTAGATTAGATGACATAGCATTGTTGGAGTATTTACCTGTGTTCTTGAAAACCAACTTACAAGTATTATTTTTGGACCGCAAAATTTTGAAATCGGGAAAGTTTTAGTTGTATTCTTGTTCAACTTAATTCCCAACTTTCAGTATCTTGCTTGTTTTCCTTTGTTGTCTATAATATAAAATATGTTAGTGTGTTCTGAAATGTGACGTGTTGGTCTTGCTTTGTTTTCAGATTGGGTGTTCACAGCAATGGACATGAAAATGAAGGTGTTGCTGAATTGAGAAGTAGGCTATCCATATTTTTGAATTTGGATAATGGAAAGAATTATGGTTTTCTGACCAGAGCTGCTGCTGCCTGCGCTATGTTTGATCTCTTACCTTCAAGTTTCAGAGAGATCGTTAGAGGCAGCCATGATGTTGATGAAAAATTATGTAGTCATGGTGCAAAAGCTATACTTAAATGGTTTTCTCTGTTGAACAGTGAGCGGCAAGAGTGTTTGATGAACCTTTTCGAACATGCTGATTTACAGAAAAAATGATGAGTTTTTTCCTCAAAGAGTGCATTTTTTTCTGATTGTGCCTTTCGGATGAAGTGAAGGAAAAGGGAGTAGATAAATTGGTAGTTGAAGTTTTCTGCCGAATCATGTCTTCCTTGATCAGTTCGATCTGATCTGTTGCACCAACACCACAATTTTGCAGCTGATATTTGAGCTTACGCATTCACCTTTTGTTTGACCGATTCATCGTTCACATCCATGTTCTTAATGTGTGATATTATGTGTCGTCACCATAGGTTTATTAATTGCTAGTGTGGTTCTGGTAGGTGTCTTTTAGTTGAGAAATGTAGGTTGTGGACCATGCGGTAAACTATCATATAATGCACCAGTTAATTGCCTAGTTATCTTCTTTTAGATCACAATTGCTCATTTGCTTGTATAAAAATTATAGGATTGTCGATTGTGCAATTATCAATCGTAGAAAGGTTATGCGTGGAGATATTGTTGCTGGAATTTTCGTGCATGAATCAAGCAATAAATGTTTTTAATTTTGAACATGTTAATATTGCTTCATGTATGAATAACCTGCTTTAGTGATGGACTCGGATGGGGGTATAATATCTATACTTATCCATAGGCTGTACGATTTTGTGATTTAATGAGCATTTGTCTTTTGCAACTACCAACTAGCAAGTGCATGTAGCTTCTGTGGGCATCAAAGTCTTCAATGTTAGATGGAGTGCTATAATACTGATCACATCTATCAAATACAGGTGCATCTCCCTCTATCATTGTACTAAATTCGTTACATGCTAATTTTCTTAGGTCTTTAAAATTTCAAAACTTGTACCGATGAAATTGTGGAGTCCTGTAAATTACTGAATTAGTTGCTTTCTTGAAAAATATTTTCTTGTAAATAAGATGGTATGGAAACTGAGGTAGGTTGTAGAATGCTTTTATCTATTGCCTCCTTTTTCACCTTGAGGGTTGAAAAGAATTTAGTAATTGAACTTTTCTTTGTAGATTCTATAAGCAGGCTAATTCTAAGACATCAAGCATTTAGATCCTACAGACAATTGGAGTTGGAGTTATTATAGGGAGCTATGTATCTATATGTCTCATCTAGTTTCTATATCCTCACCAGGCAATTGGTTTGGCTGAATTCCACTGTGATATTCTCTTTATTTGAGTTTCTCACTGCCAAGGGTTCTTTGTTATGAAATTGATCTAAAGTTTTCTAGACAGAAATCAAGCACCAAACTTTTCAAGTTTTGTTTATTCTACCCAGGTAGAGTTATCGGGTCACCTTAACTAGTTTCTGTTGGTATTGTCGATCATGATAAAAAGTAAAAACCATTTTCACATTTTGTAACTTTGTAGTGTAAATCTATCATTTAGCACCCTTTTTGCTAGCTCCCAGAAGTTTCAGCAGTTGTTGCTTCTAAGCTACGATCAAGTAGAAAACAATGATTTGTTACTCTGGAACTACTACGAAAATAAACAAGGATTGTGTGGTTCGCAGCTCCATCCCTGTGCTAAGTAGAATCAATAACTTTTTCATATATCTCTCATCTCTGCCATGTATTAAATTCTACATGCAAAAATGCTGGTGTGGAGCTATTGGTTAACATTAACTTCCACCATATGAAGTTGTACCGTATTAGTCAGAAGTATCGATCCAATGGATCGGAAAACAATGCATGTTTTCTTCAAAAAATCATTGTTGGGATGAATTCGTTCAACATTATTCTTTTGGAAAATAAAACCCAACAATATTTATGATTACCCAAAAGCCCAATGAAGAGAAATAATCAATTTTCATTTTTAATTATGCTTGAAGTATCCCATGAGGAGACAGATTCATCCATATTTCGTTAAATAGGTATTTTGTATAATATGCCAAATAGTAAATTAGATTATGGGGACCATGTCAGTGGGACATCACTACAAACCACCTTCCTAATTAGGTGGCTATGTGCAAGAGTTTGTTGAATTACAACATGTGGCAGTATAAGAGGAACTTCTCAAAGTCAGAAGTAATAAACTTTTTGTCTAATTTTCTAGAACAACAACAGTAGCTTAGAAGCAAAGGTGGGGAAAAAGAACCACCAATGGAGTCAATGGTTTTATTTTAATTTTTTTTTGCGAAACTTTTTGTTTGCTATAGCATGTAGTACTTCGATCTCCAAGTCCAGAATGTAATGATTTATCTTACAAACTGCATTTAATTAAAACACATTTCCTTCCACAAAATCTCCAGATGGTCAAATATCTCCAACATGTCTCATCAAAAATATCTTCCAACATCGATCCCTTTCACATTTCCTTCTGATCATATTTGAATTTCTACGGGTATTGACTCCTATCTTTGATCATGTATCACAGCTATCATATTCGATATTTTGTGCTGCAACCACAGGCAAAGTCTATACCAACCACATCTCATGATTGTATATTACCTAAACAAACACATTTCTTGATTTCTATTTTTATATTTGCAACACCACTTATGGATTTTTTTAATAAAAAGTCTTGGGCAAAACCCAAGACCCATATAGAAGTGTCTCCCAAATGGCTTGTGTTGCAATCAACACCCTCACTTTCCAAAACACAAACTTCAAAAACTTGAAGAAATAAATACATCGTGACAATCAACGAAGAAACCCACCATACAAATTAAAGATCCACATTAATACTTGAGTAGATTGATCGATATATTAACTCTTTACCATCTACCACTCTTCTCAACCTTTATTGTAAAGCTTTTGGAGGTTTTTCTCATGATCGTTTCAAAATATTTGTAAATTTTGATTGGTCAATTAACTATACAAGATAGTAGCCACAGATGAACTCTATTAGCCTTGAGCATTTTGAGATTATATTACTCTAATACTTCTGAGAATTTTGATATAATATTAATTTCTCACACACTCCTGCAAGTGTGACTAAGGACCGTTTGGATTAGCTTCTAGGGATTGATTCTTTCTTCTAGTATCGACTCTTGCAAAAAATCTCAAGAATTTGATTTTTCATATGAAGTTAATTTTTCATATGATGTGTTTAGTTAATTTAATTATCTCATTTCTTAAATGACTGACATATCATTCAGATTGTAAAATAAAATTAACGAGTGGAATAATCCAATAAAGTAGATAGCCCTTATTATTTGCTATTTGCAATAGAATGTGAATGTGTAAGTTAAAATTTGGACGTTATGTTGTACTTTGAAGTTTATCATAGGTTTTTGGTACTTGCAATGGTTATCATATTAAAAGTAATATTGTTGTTTTTACGTCATTTAAGTAATATACTTGAAATATACAAAATAACATTTAAAATATAATTTCCAATTAATTTTTGTTTACGGTAGTGGTAAATTTGTAATTTTTGTTTTGTAAATAATACAACCAATGAGATCAATATAATAATTTGATATCAAGAATCGATGAAGAATTCGGAGAAGCGGCAAAAAAATGAATTATAAGAGAAGAGAGATGTGAGAGCATCAATCGAGGGATTAGAATCGATTCTAGAGAATCAACTTCTGCTGAAAATGTTTAAATGAGAAATTTTGATTCTTTTCTTATAGATTCTCTGGAATCAACTCTAAGAAGCTAATCCAAACACCCCCTAAAACTAGCTACTTGTGTCTGTGTGAATAAAAATAGAAATTGAATTGAAAGTATAGGTAAAGGTTTACTACATTTCTAAACTCAAATAGATAAATAGGTGGATATATGCAATTTTATGGTAGAGTATTATAAACTTTTAGTTTTGAACAACATGAGATTACATTTTTGACACTACATAATATAGTAAATATAGTTTGCAAAAACTTCCATGGACCCATCAAGCATTTATGAGGCTATGGCCGAGGTGGCAGTGGCTATGCAGGCTGCAGTAAAAGGGTTTGGAGAAGGGTAGGTCAAGCTTTCATGTTATGACATTAAGGAAGAGACTAGAGAGATAAAACCCAGTTCTTATAGCAGTGCAACTGCATGATGTGCGCAAAGCATGGGACTGAGAGATAGTGTTTTAAAGTTGACAATGTTGGTAGTGGTTTAAAAGAGTTTTGCTCATTCTCTCTCTCTATATATGTCCTTTTCCCACTACTAGTGCACTGATTTGGTTGGAGACATGTTGGTTTTAATGGAGATGTGGGTCTCTTAAGTTTAAATATTGGATTCGTTCAACATGTTGGTGTGGTAGTCTTAATTATATGCATGGGAGTGTTGAGTTGTAGAGAGAGTAAGAAGAATTAGAGGAGTTGGTGGTTGATATTGTGATTTCTCCAATGTCTTCTTTTCCTTCAAATGTTGTTTTTCTACTTGTTTTGTTTGGCTTCTTCTTCTTCTTCCACCTTAATGGGGTTGTGGGCTTCAACAGTACTAGAATTAGTAACAAAAGAGTAAGTGTTTTGAGGTTGCAAAGAATCCACAGGCATCTTGAGAAGATCAACAAACCTGCAGTGAGAACACTAGAGGTGATCATGCGATCATGCAATGCCTTTGATCAAGCACCAATTCCTTAATTTTATCATTTACTTTATTTTGATTTGATAGATTTGTTTCTGAAGGAAAAACTAAATTTGATGTTGTGTTTGCCATCTATCTTAATGTAGAGTCCAGATGGAGATCTTGTCGATTGCGTTCCACGGCACAAACAACCCTCATTGGATCATCCTCTTCTCAAGAACCATAAGATCCAAGTAAGCAAAATCAAGGTAGAATTGAGTATGAAATGTAACCAAAATTAATGGTCTTTTTATTTTACAATTACACTTTTTTGTTAGAAAACCCCCCCAAGGAGACCAATCCTGAGAAACGGTCGACCGGCCAAGAACTACACTGGCAGCCACCTTCCTAAAGGGGCTTGGCAAACATGGCACAACATTGGGCATTGCCCGAAAGGGACGGTACCGATTCGACGGAGCTCGGTGGATGATGTTCTAAGAGCCAAATCGTTGTATCACTATGGAAAGAAGAAAGGAACCCCATCTTATAAGCTTCCTCTTGCTAGAAGAGTTCCAGCACCAAATGTTGTTAGTGGCAATGGCCATGAGGTACTTCAGTAATCTTTCATTTGTCTAGTTTTTCTTTCTTAAAAACTTAATTATAAAGGGCCGGACTCACTATATCTATCTTTTATTTGTTAGGTACAATATAATACCAATAATTTGTGGGATCACCACAATATATGGTTTACACTCTTCCATCCCTCATTAATTTGGACTAATTTAGAGGTTTTCATTCATTACTACAGTCAAACTATAGAAAGCTTTATTTGTGATCAATGGTGTAACCGTGTAACTAAAAGGATAACATATTTTACAAAAAATAAGTTTTCACTTATCACAAACTTTGCTGCAATGCTCTTGTCCATCTCTGAACACAAGAATTAAAGATGTGGGTCTCATAGGAAGGTGGAGATTGGAACACAACTTTAATGGCATTCAAAATTTTCAACTTCTAAGCTCTTATATCTTTGTAGTTAGCTTTAAAGTCCATCTTCCTTCTCAATGTGGATCTCTTCCCAACACTCCTACTGAGTGCGAGGCTTTGATTGAACAAATGCCATTAATGAGATCTATCCCTGAATGTTCTCAATCATGTCTTCTTTAATTTATTATTATTATTATTATCGATCTACAAGTTTGGTGATCCTCTTTATGAGCTTTTGCTTCATGGCTTCGGCATGCTAGACACCATCATTGTTAGAGTAACTTGTAGCTTTAAAGGGCCTTTTAAAGCCACTTTGTATGATTTGAAGTGACTCAAACCAACCCACCAATTAATAAGCACCAAATTACTTCTTTTTTAAAAATTAATTTAAAATTTGATCTTGGTGTGTTTGGGCTCTTGAATAGCTTCAACTGAGTTTTGATGCCATGTATGGTATCTTGAGGTAATAGGAATGAGGATAATACCTAAAAAAAATCATGTTCTTTAAAGATGTTTAAGTATAAGTACACGAGGAATATCGAGTTTCTGATGAAATACTTAATCAAATGATATGTAGCACGCAATCGCTTATACCGCGACATCTCAAGAGGTATATGGTGCAAAAGCGACGATAAACATATGGAACCCTACAATCGAGGAGTCGAATGAATTCAGCCTATCACAGATTTGGGTCCTCTCCGGATCGTTCGACTCAGATCTCAACAGCATAGAAGCTGGCTGGCAGGTACTTGTTTAATTCCCATCAAACACTGAGTTCAATGCTAATCAATGCTTAACTAAGATTAAAAAATAATCAACAGTTAATTTGTTATGCCAAATTGATCATTTCAAGAAGCTATTATATTATGCATTAATGTTTTGAGCTTTGCGTCAAACCTCAAACTTTGCATTTCTTTTAGCAATTTGGACTTTGAGGAGTCTAGAGTTTGAATGTGGAGCCCTAAAAAATTGTTGTATGTACGAATTTAATAATGTTTCAGGCTTTGAGATGCTGACTACTACCACATGTAGATTAACTTCTAAGCTATCTTTGAAATTATTTATGAATTCATAGATTGTTGGATAATTGGAGTCATCTTCTGAAGCTTTTTGTTTTTCTAGTCAGGTCAGCCCTGAGCTGTATGGAGACAGCAGACCAAGATTATTCACATACTGGACGGTATGATCTAATAAATTTGTATGACAGTCATTAGCCATTTATTTTCATTTTTATCTTTGTAATCTATTTGATTATAGAGTGATGCTTATCGAGCCACCGGATGCTACAATCTATTATGCTCTGGTTTCATTCAAACCAACAACAAAATAGCCATTGGGGCGGCGATTTCGCCAGTATCAATACCATCTGGTAGCCAATTCGACGTAACAATTCTAATTTGGAAGGTATATTAGTGTTGTTGATTCAAAATTCTAAACATTTTCAGGGTTTTCTTCAACTGAACTACACCTCATTGTCATGTGTTCTTACAACATTTTATTGTGTGATTTTAGGATCCAAAGATTGGAAATTGGTGGTTGGGGTTTGGCGATAATGCGCTTGTTGGCTATTGGCCAGCAGAGCTCTTCACTCATCTAACTGACCATGCATCAATGGTGGAATGGGGAGGTGAGGTTGTGAACACAAGGCCTAATGGAGTTCACTCATCCACTCAAATGGGCTCGGGTCGATTTGCAGAGGACGGATTTGGACGGGCGAGTTATTTTCGCAATCTTGAGGTGGTTGATTCAGATAATAGCCTTACCTCCCCTCAGTCTATTTTCGCAGAGAACACCAATTGTTACAACATCAAGAGCTCCATCAATGCCGATTGGGGCACGCATTTCTACTACGGTGGGCCAGGAAGCAATGACAAATGCCCATGAGTCGAGCCGAGCTAAATCGAACCGAACTGGACCGGACGGCTCCATATCTACTAAGTTCTAACCTTATATATTCTTTCTATCCACCACACAAGTTAAAATTGTAGGGCAATGTTAATTTCCTTCCCAATCATTTTGGTTTTGGTGGTTCCTTTGAAACTAAGGGCCATGGAGGGCTTCTTTTGAAAGTTGTTGGGTGTTGTGATGGGTTGGTGTTCAGTTAAGGTCTGTGATTAATTATACGTGCTTGTTTGTTCTCTTTCTTCCATAATTTTTCATATTTATATCCCATAAAAAAAACTTTTATATATGTACCAAAATCTTGAATGAAGACAGAGGATATGCTTGTGGCACTCAAACTAATATATTTCCATTGCATTTGAATCTAGATTTATGTCTGAATCGCATCCTATTATCTCGAAAGGGAACATCACATATTTCGAAGCAACTTCATCTGGCCATAAGTAATTAAGATAACGAACCTTGTAACTATTTGACTTTGCTAAGATCATGATTCTTATTCATAGAAGACAACTCACATCTTAATTATTAATTTAGACCATGATCATGTTCTAAAAAACAGGTTGCATCTTAAACAAGACTTGGGTTGAGTTCTTTCTTATAGCTGTTATATGTATGTTAGGAGGGCCAGGGCCCAGGGGTAAGAGTAGAAGAAAATTTGAAAATACCCATATTAGTTTTTAAAAAAGCAGGAAAAATCATAAATGCCAACAAAAAAAGAGAGCTTAGGTATCTTTTTCATAAATGCCCAGCTGTGGGTGGATGGTATCCCAGAAAGCTACTGTATTGGATTGATTACAAATTTTACAACACCCTGGTCTTCTACTGTCCTTATAAAGAGTGAATGCTCGACTGTCTGCAGTCTCCATATCAGAACAGTTATTCAAATCTATTCATCACTTGTTAAATTCAACGAGACCAATCCAAATGTAACAGTCACAACTAAATTCCTATATTTCTGACCTAATTTGTATTTCAAAATAACAATTCTAATGTGTCGGGAGAGTGGGAAGCTTTTATTTATAGATGAAAATTCAAGATAACAGAAGATTGCTACACGTTAGTTCAAAATATAACTGTTGAAGTAGGTAGATTTATGTTCCATTTGCTACTGACTAATGTCTAATGTGCCAAATACTAAAATCTATTATAAGAAAGTATATATAAAAAGTCATAGGCAAAAAAATATTAAATGATGAGTAAAAAGCCTCAACTACAACTCACCCAAGAATAAATGGATTTGGAATCTGTGTTGAATTGGGAGTAAAAGAAGGCAGAGTGCCACACTCTTCTGTGTCTATAGTTGTGGATGTAACTCTTCAGCATTGCAGCTGTTTTCTTCAGGTCTGAAGAAGAAACCCTTGCAGTTAATGGTGAGACACCTTGATGGAAGGATCTTTTAGCGGTCTTCTTTTGATTTTTTATTGCACATGTTAGTCTACAAATTATTGAGTTTGTCTGTGATCTGTAGCCTCTTCATTGGATTTTTGTTTTTGATAGGTAATTAATTGTCATCTGGGTGACTGGGTCTGTTTATTTCCTATGAAATAATGGAATCTGAGATATACTACTTTAGAAAATAGTGCCTTATCAAACCATCCGCACTACTTATTTTTATGAAATAAAATGACTTCAAATTACCTGGGTTTCTTATTTTTGTGAAATAGAAGATTGTTAGTGAATCATCTGTCAATTAGAAATAACCTTAATTTTTTATATCATAACGGTTAAATTATGTACTTCCGACGTCCTTACCTTGCCTACTTCCTAGGGTAAGTATTACGAAATTAATTAGCTTTAGAAGGCTTATGGTCATTGCAACATGAATTAAAATGAAAAGAGTAAAAAAAAAGAACCAACCATGTTCCTTGATGTTTCAGTAGTGTTTTCTAATATAATAATTACCCTTTTGGATATGATCATAATAAGATTCGAGGCAGTTTTATACTATTACAATAAATAATTAATGAAAATATTGCCTGTTGCGGACAAAATGTATTTGTACTGGATTTAGCATAAACTGTTTTGATTAATCTGTACATTGTTTCAGTTTCCCCAAGCTAAATATACTACTGGGCCTTACCCAGCCCATTGTCTATGCAATATCTCAATCAGTTTGGGACTTATATATACTATTTGGGCCTACACTATTTTGGGTGTGGCCCATAACATGTTCATGATTGAAGTTAAACTTCATTTTGCCTAATATCTGATTATCTTCAGTAATATGCCCATAACATACCAGTCCATAAAAGGAAAACTTAATATTTATAATCAAACAAAATCTAGGAAGCAAGAAGGGTTACATGAACTGGTTCGAAAATTGCACCTGTAATTTTCCCAAGGACGCTTCACTAAGTATTTAATCAATACAGAGAGCTAAAGGAAAGAGATTAGGCAGAGAAGAGTTGCAGAGGGGAGGTAAAACCCAAAAAGTTGACATGCTTTGAATATCATAATCTATTAATCTTCCTCCTTGATAATATATGGAAGGGATAATTAGCTCATTCTGCAGCAGGCAGAGATGACGGAGAAGAAATTTCTGTTTGCAAATATGCTACCGGAGTTTGATCTTACATTGTTTTTGAAAATATTGTAAGATCAATTTTTAAAACGATGTTAATCATGTTATCAGATCATTTAGAATCGTTTTTAACTCTAACTTCTCATTTACGAAAATTCCCCCACAATCCAATAGCAGACTTAAAATAAGTTAATAAATGTAAAAGTTTTAAAATATATATATAAAAGTTAAAAAGAAAAAAAATTCCTCCGGAAAATTGAGGAGTCCAAATTGTGAATAAAAGGCAAACGCAACCTTAAAATAAGTTACAATAATTCTACAAAAACTACAGAGGAAAAAGAATACATCCTCTGGAAATCGAGGGGGCATTTCATTAAACTCACAACCTTTTCTTGCCCTTCAACATCCGGAACGTGGGACTAAAAAAAAGCAAGTCAAGATAAAAAAGTAACACGTTACTAATTAATCTTATTCTGGCGACAATATAATACCATAACCTAATCCAACATTTATCCAAGGATGTACACTTACACGTGTTACAGGATCAGTCAAACACTTTTTTTTTGTTTTTCAACTTAAATAAAATCTGGCATTTTATCTATTCCTGATGACCAAAGGGACACGTCAGTCCTATGTGGACCCCACAAGTCCGGACTACTCACGCCTAAACCGGAACAGAACAACAACCACCACTAATTAATTATTAATATAATCCCACTTTTCTCGTCCAAAACGAAGCAACAAACCTTAGACAGCGCGGTCGTGTGCTCCGACTTGGGGTCACCGCCCGGTGCTCCGATCCCGACCTAAGTCTTGATGTCTCACGTGGGTTTGGAGTTGTCCAACCGAATCCGGTCCGTCGCGTAGCGGGCGGGACTCGAGGAGTTCGGCGTGTCGGTTTTTCTCACCCACCGGTGACCACAACCCGACAAATGAAAATGTCCCGCGCCGAAGCTGCTTTACTTCAAGTGCAGAAGGGGGTTGTTGTGATGCACCCCCCACACCAACAACTTAAACTACTCTACTCTCTTCAGGTTTTTTTTTGTGTGTGGAAAATATCACCTTAATTCAATGTAGTGTTCGGTCAGTTGGCCGACACTTTCGTGCAGTCAAGTTCGACACCTATGCTCGTTTTAATTTAATTGATATCGTTACAATTCCAAGGGAAGATCTTTCACACTGTCTCTTCTTTTGATATATATTAATAATGCACCTGGTTTTATTTTGGGAACTACTAAACGTCGTCCCAAAAATACTTAAATCGTCCATTGAAATTACCAAATTGCCCTTAACAATATATTTAATACCCATATCGTCATGTGTCTTTAAACAAGGTTTTTGACTCAGTTTTACTTTCCTAGTACCAACACCACGAAAATGTCTGGCGAAACACCTAAATCAGGCGAAGTAATGGAGACGGATTTTTTTTCTGACTCGGGCGTCTGGCTAAGACGCCTGCACCATCGTGGAGGCGTCTGGCTAAGACGCCTCCACCATGGTTGAGGCGTCTTATCCAGACGCCTCCACGATGGTCCAGGCGTCTTAGCCAGACGTCTCGACGAGGGTAGTCTTAGCCAGACGTCCCGTTTTGTTTTTAGTTTTTTTGTCAAATTAAAATTATACGGTGTGTTATCTCAAATTATTTGACGTTTCTTTGCAAGCTTTCGGTGGTAACCGGTCGGATTACAATGAGTTTTTTTGCAAGTGATGAAGATTCAAAAAAATTCCAGATCCAACATTTTTTAAGTTCCAAAATCCCCCGGTGGTAAAACATCCTGACTTACAAATACCACCTCGACAGGTCGTTCGGGGGTCTCGCTCCCCGGTGAGGCGTCTTAAAAAGATGTTAGATATTTTACCGGATTCGAGTACACTGGGGTGTTCGTTGGTTCATTACTGACCTCCAAAATATTTTTTTTTTGATTATAAGAGGAATATGAAGAGAGATGTGTGATAGGAGGGTAAAATGTCGCGTTATAGCAGTAGAAATGAGAGAAGGGCAAAATGATAATTTCAAGGGACGATTTAAGTAATTTTGGGACGATGTTTAGCAATTCAGTTTATTTTTGGATCTTTTTTAGGCATCAAACGTTTGTTTGTGTATTTTGCACATGCTTACTATTAGATGTTGTGAACCTTTTTCAAGAATAACATTCTTGTAAGTAATCGTGTCAATATGTGTGTTTGTAGTATGGAAGAATATGAGTTTCAACTGAAGTTGCTTTTTAGAAATTTGTCTGGTATCTCAAGATTGTGAAGTGTATGTGCTAATACACTGGTATCACTTGCATAATAAACTTAATTTTGTTCCTAGGTTGGTTATAGCTGTACTAGTCTATAGAGGAGTTTTTCAATGGTTTCAGTTATTGGATGCATTGCATACTATATTGAAACTGCACTTACAGTGGTTTATTGATGTGAAAAACTCCGAAAAGTTATTTTCGGAGTCAAACATAAAGCAAAGGAAAAATATAATCCAGTGAAAAATATTTTTCTTTTGATTGAATTTTGTTGTTTGTGTATGTTTGGACAAATAATTTCATGTCGATTTGGATACAAAACACAGATGATCGAAAGAAGGTTGCATGAGAAAGAATGAAATTTCTTTGTGCAAAAGCGAAGGGATAACCGAATGCGTTGTGGTTTATCTGAAATGGTGATTCATTTTAAGGATTTGGGCGGATCGAAATGTATTTGGTCAATCGTTAAGAACATTTTGGTTGACTGAGATTCAACCGCATACGATGAGTTTTTGTTGCTTTTTGATCTCAAAAGTTGAGAAAACAAAATTTGAATTTGACGGAAAGTAGACATGAATTTCCAAGAATACACAAACAACCTCTCCATGGATTCCAATGGAATCTCGTTTGTTTGTTTTCCCCTTATTTTCAGGGCATTTTCAACTACAGAATTGCAAAAGGTGATTTTAGTTGACAAAGAAAGAAATATCCATTTAGATTAAGAGTCTTTTATATTTATTGCACCCACTAAACTTGGACGAAGTTGGAGTGGCGGAGCATGGTAAGAGTGTGTGAGCAGCTCCGCGATGACAGCATAGCAACGGACGCCATTAATACGGCAAGTTGTTAGGAGAGTTTCTCTTTTTGCCATTCCTTCACTCCTCCTCTCCCAAACACACACACACATTCTCTCTCTCCTCTTCTCTCTCTCTCTCTTCCATTCCATTCCATTCCGGTGTTTAGCTGTCTGTCAGTGGCAGGCGAGAACCGGCACCCACTTAATCCCCGCTTTTTGGCTTTCCCTATCGCACCACAGATCTGATGCTTAGGGTTTGGGAAATGGAGTTCCACTGCTGACGGCGGCGGATTCGAGGAGATGCGGCTTCTCGTCCCCTTCCTGCTCTGCTTCCTCCGCTTCTGTGGTAATGCTTTTTTCTTCTTTTCTTTTCTCTTTTAGGATGGAGATGGAAGGTGGAGTTTGGGGGTTGGTGGTAATGGAAGAGTTTGGAGTGGGGGTTTGGGAGTTTGATGTGGTGTAAGTAATGTAGGTTGTCAGGTGGTCCATTTGGTCGAGTAGGAGGAGTAATTTTTGATCCTGACAATGACGTTTGCTATTCCTGGTTTGATTTCGGGAGTGGAGAAGTTGTGTGTCGCTTGTTATGTAGATTCACTGTTAATTGCAACGGTTGATGGGAGTTTTAGTGTCCAATTTAATTGTTCGCAGGTGCCAAATGAGATTATTGGTTTTGTCGTGTTATAAATTTCGAATGTGGAGGAAAAATGATTGGTTGTTTTACGGGAAGTGATTGTGATTTTTGACGAAACGACAAAACTAAGATTCTCATTTGCTATGTCTGGCTTGATTACATTGTTGTGCAGCTTGAGAAGTTACATCTTGGTTGTTATGTGGAAATAGCTATTGATTGTGCCAGTCCATGATAGTCTGAATGCCCAATTTAGCTTACACCATGCGACAAATTAGAAGCTTGGTTTGTCGTGTTATATCTCTTTGTCTTAGGTGTGTGCTTTGCAAAAAAAGCTCGGGTGTGGAGGGAAAAATGATCGGTGGTTTACCTGGAAGCGGCTAGTTTGTAATATTGATCTCGTCGGACAAGTCATTTGTATGATTTTGACGAAACAACAAAACCAAGATTCTCATTTGCTATTCTTGGCTTGTTGTGCGACTGGAAAAGTTACACATCACTTGTTATGTCGATCTGCTATTGATTTTTCCAATCTATGATAGTCTTAATGCCCAATTTAGTTGTTGGCACACATCAAATTAAAATGGTAATTTTTTTGTTCACTAACGCAAGGTTTATAATACATATATGCAAACCATATTGTTCCATGTCTGTCCCTCTCTCTATCCCTCTCAATTTTTCATCAATTATACATGGAGTGAAAATTGATTTATTGTATACCTTGGAGATGCCAAGCTCGTTATCTTGATCCCATCAAACAAGTCACAAGTAGTTCGTATGATTTTTGACTACATGATGTCACGACAATCATCTCGTATGATTTTCGTCAATCAAGGATGTGATTGTCTTATTAAATTTATGTGCACATTGTAGACTGTTAAAAAACAAGTTTTTAGTTGTTTCAGTAGTAATATAATTTTCTGCCAAAATGATGACAATTCCATACTCAACAATGCAGTGTGCTTACCAACCTTAAGTCAACATGAAAAGAATCCCAACCAAGTAGATTTTAACTCATCAAAATACATCTGCGAAGTGGAAAGTAAATGTGAAGAACTTAAATAAACACCTTACACCTGGCTGGTACACTATGCTTTAAAAAAGTCATAGTTCCATTTTAACGCTAGCAAGTTCAGGATTTGTGCAGCAAAACCTCTTAACAAATCGTGATTTAAAATTTGAAGTTCTTCATGATATAACATGAAGCCGTCCTACGTTACCGGTTCATGCATTCCATTTTTGGTGTTGATATCTACCTAATTTTTAGCTTAGCACATTTTGGCCTTCTGTTTAGTTGAAAGTAGATTATTTCTATTTATTCCTTACAACTTTGGAAAAGTTTTTAGTTCCTGAGCAGTCAACAGTTTGTTTTTAACTTATCTACGTTAGTCAAAAGTTATGGTTTCCTTTTTTGCAGAAGCTTCCTCCCATACAGCATTGTACTTTTCTTTCTTTTCTTCGGAATCGTCGAATGTGCAACCACATCGTCCTGTGCACCCGCAACATCGTCCCGTTCACCTGTTTGAGAAAGGTAGCATTTAACTACAGGATTTCTTATAACAAACACCTAGATAATCGGTATATGTGATTTCTCCTTCATTTAGAGTATTTGGTAGCCAACTCTTATTTCCTTTTTCATTGTATGCTAGATCTCTTCAGTTCATTGACTTCAAGTGATGTTCTTACATTAGTAAATTTGGCTATTGTTTGACAGCAGGGGCACCAGCAGGTCCACATGGGATGAAGCATGGGACATCTTCAGCACCATTAGCTTCACCAGCCCCTTTTGGACTTGCACCCAGTCTCTCGCCAACTTTTCGTGGTACTTCTCTATAATATTTTTTGTTGATAAAAACAATTGAAGGATAATTATGACACACTACCTTAAGACCTTAACCAGAAAACCTTCAGGTGATTATCCTAGACACCATCACCATCATCGGAAGGGATCATGGTCATACTCAAGACACCATCATCATCACAAAGCAGCGGCACACCCACCATCAGTATTTGACCAGGGTATAAGATAGATCTTTATTTTCTTTATTTTTTGTCATTTTTCTGTGCATTTGATGGCTTTCTTTTTACCTTTAGAAGCCATAGTTCTTTTTGTTAGATGTTTATATCCAAATAAATGGTCTGATTGGCTGCAGATTGCAGTGGGATTTCATGTTCTCATCCCCTTACTACAACTCCAATTGGTTCACCTTGTGGATGTGTGCTTCCTCTGCAAGTGGAGCTTGACTTGGCAGTTGCTCCTTTTCGCGTATTCACAGTGGTTCCTGAGCTGGAGATAGAAGTTGCAGCTGGTACATATGTGAAGCAAAGTCAAGTAAAAATTATGTCTGCGGTTGCCAATGGTCCAGATAAAACAAGAGTTGATATTGATCTAGTGCCACTTGGTGAAAAGTTTGATAATATGTCTGCTTTTCTAATTTACGAGAGATTTCGGGAGAAAAAAGTTCCGATAAATGCATCTATTTTTGGTAACTATGAAGTGATTTATGTTCGATATCCAGGTAATGCTTGTTTGCATAATACTTGGTTTGTCAATCATTTATATACTTTAATTATTCATTCCTTCTATAATTGGTACCAGGGCTTCCATCTCCACCACCCTCTATGCTTCCTGGAGCTCATCAGCTACCAATTATAGCACATGTCCCTCCTGGAAAGGCTCGGAAAATAAATGCTAGAATCATTGCTATAATTGCTTTGACTTCGTTGATAGTTCTTCTAGTAATCATTGTTTTAGTTTTTATTATTTCTAAGTGGTGCAAGTCTGGAAAATCATGCCTGCCCGTTGCTCCTGCTCTGCATTCCACCATCAACAAACGGTCTGGTATAAAATTTTCTCTTTCTGCCCTTATTTGTTAATTGTGACGCAATAATGTAGTTTACAAAGCTTTTATAGTGAGTTATGAGTGTGAATGGAACAAGTATGTTTGTTTAGATAGATGTATAACCCGTCTTGTTAGCTTCTAATAATTAAAGAGACGAGTCAAACTTATACTATAAATGGGTATGCACTCCTAACTCTTAACCGGACAGGTTACCAGGTCATGAGTTGGGTTGGCAGGTCAATTGAGTTTTCAATAATTTTGGTTAATAACAATGTGGTTTAAACGAGGCAAAAGCGAGCTGACAGGTCAATAACTGGGTGATTGCCAAATGATGTTACCTACAAATTTGTCAAGAACATTTAGAAACAACGTAATACATTTTCAAGTTAGTTCAAAACATCAAACTTAAAAGTGAAATCTATTTATGGTAGGTAGGTTGACAGGTTGGAGACGTGTTTAAACCTGCATTTGTGCCGCTAAGAGGTGGGTTGACGGTTTTTATACTTTATATTGTGTTGAAACTTCAAACCTTTGCCTGTCCTCGTCAGGTCCACCCAAGCTCAGCCTTAGGGCTTAGGGAAACCGGGAACCTAAAGTGCTAGGTAGTAATGCTTTACCACAAAATATACTATGATTTAGTAATCTGAGAACATTCCCATGCTTTGGAAATTATATTTATGACATAACATCTGCTGACCATGTATTCCTTGTTTTTTTTAGCCAGACCAAATAACTGCACAATGTGCATTCTGTTTAAGCTGGATAATCCTTTGGCTTGGGGGTCGGGTGGAACTCAGCTAGTCCATTCTTTCAATTCCTTGACCTATTTCTCACCCTTTCATTATTTATGATTTTCTTTTGTTTGGGTTTTCGCTCTGTTTCTTGGTTTAGTAAATAAATGAAGAGCTAGTTAGATTATCTCATGAATATGCTGAACATGTACTCAGCAAATAAACATCTGACACATCTGTAGTGATTTCAAGATTTTATTTAATGGTTTCTTTGACACAGGTCTGAGGTCTATGATGTCTAGTAGCATAGAAAGCTCAACATCGCTTTCCCTCAATTCCACTATGCCAACATGTCCACCCTCAGTTAAGACTTTTACACTGGCTGAGCTTGAGTTGTCGACAGACAAGTTCAGTTCCAAAAAAATCTTAGGTGAAGGAGGTTTTGGGTGTGTTTACCATGGTACTACAAATGATGGAACTGAAATAGCAGTTAAGATGCTTAGAGAGGACCGGAATGGAGTTCGGGAGTTTATTGCAGAGGTAGAGATGCTTAGCCGTCTGCATCACCGCAACCTTGTCAAGCTAATTGGTATATGCATCGAGGGATCAGCGAGATGTCTGATCTACGAGCTCATTCACAATGGAAGTGTTGAGTCCCATTTGCATGGTAAGAGATTTTGAAATCCCTGATGGCCTATTGAGTATTGACTGCCCAAATTGGAAATATTCCCTGAGCCCGATCTCAAAATGTGTTGTATCCGCAAAAGAGGATATGCATTTTAAGATCTGACTTAGTTACTAAAATATTAGAGATCGTTAACTATCTATTGTTCAAATAAACTCAATAGAATTATGCTCTTATATAAGCATAGTTTGATACTTCATAGCAATATAAATTCAAAAGTGAAATGCAATGCAATGCTGGATTATATTGAAATCAGAAATGATAATTTATTCAATAACCCATACTTTTGTTGCTTCTTCACTACATACATCTAGTAAAATATGGTAATATCCTTTTTTGGTTTCAGGTGCCAGTAAAGCAAACTCTCTTGATTGGGATACTCGAATGAAGATTGCTCTTGGAGCAGCTAGAGGGTTGGCTTATCTGCACGAGGACTCCAATCCTCGTGTCATTCATCGAGATTTTAAAGCTAGTAATATCTTACTAGAAGACGATTTCACCCCCAAGGTATCTGATTTTGGGTTGGCCAGGGAAGCATCAGAAGGAAACCATCATATTTCTACACGAGTTATGGGAACATTTGGGTAA
Source organism: Triglochin maritima (assembly GCA_963682175.1). Lineage (NCBI taxonomy): Eukaryota > Viridiplantae > Streptophyta > Magnoliopsida > Alismatales > Juncaginaceae > Triglochin > Triglochin maritima. Next base: position 60,252,360 of record OY821772.1, on the reverse strand, counting down.
TTCTATTTTTACCTGTCATTAATGTCAAAACCTCCCTTAGAGCGCCTCCAAGTGTTTTCATCTCTCTTTTTCAGCAGTGCAATATCCCTCCCTCTGTATTATTTACAACTTTGATTTGATTTGTGACGTCAAAGCCTTACTGAAAAGTTAAAAATATATATAATATCTCGTGGTAGATGCATCTTGCATCCCAACTCTGCTAATACCCTTGCAATTTGTTTCGTATCTGTATTCTTGATCGTTTTTATTCATTTATTAACAGTACTAGAAACATCTTACAGATATGTTGCTCCGGAGTATGCAATGACTGGGCACCTGCTTGTGGAAAGTGATGTATACAGTTATGGCGTCGTATTGCTAGAGCTCTTATCAGGCAGAAAACCTGTAGATATGTCTCAGCCCGAGGGACAAGAAAATCTTGTTACCTGGGCTCGTCCTCTACTTACTAGCAGGGAAGGACTCCAGGAGTTGGTTGATCCTTCCTTGGGTGGGAACTATGACATCGAAAATGTGAGAAAGGTGGCAAGAATTGCTTACATGTGTGTTGAGCCAAATGTGTCTCATCGGCCATTCATGGGAGAAGTTGTGCAGATTCTGAAATCAATATGCAACGACACTAACGATGCCTGTGAGGATTCTTGCAGTCAAAGAGAGTCCTCTGCTCTTGATGGTGACTTTAGAGGAGAGACTGGTGGTGGTAGTAGCTGGTGGAATGAAGGTACCCCTCCCCGTTTAAACTTTGGATATGCTTCGTCTTTTGTCACTCTGGAGTACAGTTCTGGTCCATTTGAAGAAATGAAACGTCCTCATTCAACATCTTATTTGATTGGAAGACGCGAGTCATTAGCTAGACACAATCGATCAGGTCCCATGAGAAGTATCCGACGCTTTGCGAGGTTGAGAGGAAGCATGAGTGAACATGGGTTTCTTTCTCGGCATTTTGATCTGAATGGGAATTGGGTTTGAGGATATGGGAGGAATTCCTTGTTCCTTGATAATATATTCTGATTCGAATGTACAGTTTTCAAAGGTTGTGGTTCCTAATTTGCTTGGTGTGTAGCAATAGGAAATGCATGGACTGGTCTCCCACCAGCATTGCTAACTATATCAAGTTGTGGCTTCTAATTTTGTTAATCTTCATTTATTTATCTGAGAAATATGAAATGTACTTTTACCCGGGAGATTTCAAATGGACGTTGTTATACAATTTGGTGCAACTCTCGTCTTTAGCCATAATTGTGATGATTATTTGTGGCGATTATTAAAAAGATATTGTTAGCTTAGATATCTGTCTGATCTATAACCGTTTGCAACATTATGGCTGGACTTTAGGAGTTGTGTTGTTGTCCTGTTCAGAAGCATGTCTCTTGAGAATTTGGTGAGTAGTAGTATACTTAACATAAATTTGGTAGAGGTCAGTTACAGACTAAAAAAAAATGACAGGATAACTAGCCAGGATGGTGTGACCACCAACTCTGAATCATGAAAACGAAGTTAGTATGGGTTAGTGGTAATCCAATGTAAGTTTGTTTAGCTGAAACTTGTTCTGCACTGGGAGCTTTTGACATCGAGTTTTTCCTTTGTTAATCTATGGTTACTAATGGATATGCATGTCAACTTGTTTCACAATCTCAACTTGATTATCTCAAATAGGTATGGCATTTCCCCTTCTCCAGGATACATTATGAATTTCCCTCCATGTTGGTGTATACCAATTACTATTTTCATCATATATAAAATTAAAAAATAAACTATACCAGGCTTCCTCAATCTTCATGCTACATTTTAAAATTTTGGATTCCAATCAATCTGGATGTACGCTATGGTTGACTCTGAACTAACTGCTCTGAAGGCCTCAAGAGCTTACGGGAAGCTGAAATTAATGTAATTCCAGGAATGATGCAATCAGCAACTCTGCATTTTCAAAATTCTTTGCTTCTTAGCATTGTGTTTTTTGGCGCTTAGGATCCGAAGGCTTTGTCTTAGGATGTCAATCTCTCTGTCTCTTTTAATTCCTTCCTGTTCCATAGCTGTAAGTCGTAGCCTAAGCAACTTCATCATCTCTTCTCTGGCCTTTAATTCCCTCTGGAACACATGAATCACCTCTTCTCTACTTTCCCACCACAACTCCTCACCTAAATCAAAAAAAAAATAAAAAAAAATAAAATCATCTCAGTCACATTGCCTTCACTTTCAAGGTTCAATTACACACGATTATGATGCCACATGCGAAAGAAAGAAAAGAAAAACTCTCATTTTGTCAATTATATCACCTAATTTGTGGTTGCCCGTCGAATTGTTGGATCAATAATTTTAGAATAGTGAAGACCAAAAATTAGCCTAACAAGTTGTATTCATTTAAGAGTGGTAAATCTTCGAAAGAAAATAAGATATTACCTTGTCGAGTGCGATGAATGAGATCATCGAGCTCAGACTTAATCTCAAGGTAGAGTTGCTTCCACTTCTCCACAGCCTCCTTTCTTCTCTCTTCCTCCACCCTCATCTTCTCCATAACACAACAGGGATCCAACTCTTCTTGTTTCATCTTCTTCCAACCACTAATCACACCTTCCATTGCCCACCTCCTCTTGTACTCCTCTTCGAGCCTCTTCCTCATGGCCATATTTTCCTCCTTACACTTCTCCCTCTCCTTCCTCCATTCCTCTTGCTTCAACACAAGAATCTTGCGGGCCTTCTTCTCTTGCTCTCTCATCTCTTTTTCTAACAATTGGAGTCTTACTCTCATGTTGGTCACCTCCTCATCACACTTGCTACAAACACTTCCCATCCTTTCTTGTTTGGTTTGGATTCTCTCTCTTTCTAAGCTTGTGTTTATGTTAGTTATATGGTTTGTGTTGGGATGTGATAACTGATAAGGTTGTGTATAAAGTGGTAGAGGTCTAACTATTTACGTACTCATCTCATGTGCAAGTAGATATATGAAACCAAAATCTTGTGATCTATTTGTTGGTTCTCTTCAACTAGAGCCACAAAGTGTATGATATGGGTATCATGTGCAAAGAATATCATGGCTCTAGCCAAACGTTACATATAATAAAGTCAGTTTTTAATTCATTGTAAAATTTGTTAATCACCACGAAACCTAACCACGTCGTTAGAACGAATTACAAGGCAGTAGATAAGACTTTATTATGGTGTTTTGTGCTAATATATTTCAGCATTATCACATACTCATGTATACGTACTACAATCCGATTGACTGGTTCCAGTACCATATGAAAATGGATTGATCAATAAACTCTATAAAACCTAAGAATTTTGGTGTGATGTAGTCAATGTGATTGGCGAACCTCATTTTCAAAATCGAGGTAGTGGGCAAAAAAAATCTCTTCATTTTGAGCAAAGTCATACATATTATATTCGCAAAACTCTCACACACTATATCCTTCATTTCAACATATATAGATAATGTTGCTAAGAGCGAGTGCAACATGTTGATCAACCTATTTAATACCATCTAATATTTGTTTGGTATTCTACAAACCCAAGCAATGAAATGAATGGTATTGGATGCAAGTCAAATAAAAAATGTTATTTACTTGTCGTTTAGAGAACTTGAGATTGTACTCTTACACTCTCCACCACGTGATTATTTTCAGGGGTTTTTTTTGTCTAGGTGAAGTTTGTCGTAGCATATGTGACGAGGGATCTACTATTTTAAAAAGGGTTAACATCAATTTATAATTGTTGATAATTCAAATCTTAATCTTCAAACGGAAAATGCAAACAATAAATTTTATTTAATATGTTTATCGAAAATCATAAAATTTGTAAATCGTCTTATATGATATTACGAATCAACGCACCGAATTTATTACGAATTTAACATCACATGATCTTATATAAAACGATATTCAAATTGAATTATTTTTAATTTACGACATAAAACAAAATGTATGGTTTAGATTTTTAATATGCATTTTAAATTTTAAGTTCTTAATGAGTATCAAATTTGTGTTAATAATTTTTAAGAGTAGTGGATCCTATTGATTATGGTTAGGTCGATCAACCTTATGTTATTATTTGAGTACTTACAAGTTATGTAAACATAACCTATCAGCAAAATGTTCATTTCTACATTTTAAGCAATATATGACTACTTCTCCAATGTCATTTCACGAGCATTCTGAAAATAACAATACAAATTACAAGTTAAGAACGGAAAGAAAAAGAGGGGGAAATTGTAGAACTAGGGTGAAAATGGATCCATATTATTGCGGAGTATTTAGTATTAGTGGGCTTATCTAAATCTAAAACGTACAAATAATTCAAGAAGTCGAGTTAGCTGACAGTTATGAACAGTGGCATCTTGTGTTGCTACAGCCAATTCAATTGTCAGTATAGCATGTGAGCAGAAGCCTTTTGATCGAACACAAACAAAACTACTCAATCATACCTATAAGAGTAAATTCTTCTGGAATCTTAGAGGAACGGAAACAGTAGAGAATATATATTACCAAGATTGCAAATGAATACAAAAAGAAATTCTCTGATGAATAAAACAACTACATGTAACCAAAAATGTTGGGATGAAGCCAATCTATATTTAAAAAATAAGATTCCTCGTGTTATGTTATGATGTTACTGTTAATTAATCACCAACCTACCCGTCTTTAACGATTCATCCAGTTATACTACAGTCAAATATAATGTCCAATAATATTTTTTTCTTTAGTAAATTGTGAATAGAATCATTAAAGCTTGGTTGAATTCATTGAATAACTATATGAGGATTAATTGGAAGCCAATGTCAAGCTATTATTAACCAAAATTGTTTCAATGTTGTTCAACTATGAAATAAATTGCTTCATGTGGGCGGCGCGAAATGAAATTTCACCTTCTGAAGATATACATGAGGGGATTAGACATGATTAATGAATGCATCACGAAGGACCTCTGTCCAAATTTTGTTATTTTCTGCTTACATTAGACCATATGTTGTTATTGTAACGTGCCATTATTGCACTACTGTGGTACTGTCTAGATTTGTTGTTAGCGAATTCAATTTTGTTCATTTCTCTTAAAAAAAATGTCCAAAGGTTGGGTTTCATCCAATTTAAGACTTCCACAAAAGATCATAAATTTGTGAAGAAAAAACCAACCCTACGACCCTTACTAATGGCCTAAAAGACTTATAAAATCTAGAGGGGTCAAGCAGTTTCTCTAGATTTTGAGAAATGCCTACACACACACACACACACACACATATATATATATATATATATATATATATATATATATATATATATATATTGGTTTCTTTTCGACTTTGACCTTCGGGATTTTCGATCCTTCTATATTTTTGACTCTCCTGGATTTTGAGCCCCATGAAATTTCGATCTCCTAGAATTTTCATCATGTAAATCTGACCCACTTCATCAATTCCTGCTGGCATAGCCCCTCCACAAAATACGTTGTGATCGGCGTTCAAATAGATCATATTTATGAGGGCAATTGTTCTCCCACTCGGATTCCATTTTCAAGTCCATAAGGAAATATATGATTTCCTTAGGTGTGCTTTCTTGAAGTTAATGGAGACTTGCATTTCTTTTGTTACAAGCATATGATTGTAGAATTCGGGTTGGACGTCGTTGTTGGTCTCTATAGAAAGTGTAGAGAACCAAACAAGAGCATAAGTAAATTGGACCACAAGGTTGAATCAAGTGATAGTGACTTGTAGTTCTTCCCGAAATAAAGAGAGAAGGGAATCCAACGGCCACTTGTTGGGTAATTAAGGTCTTTATGTTAGTAAAAACATGCGACTTTCAATAGGAAAGAGAGGAGACGTCCCACCAACCACATTACTTAATATTAGCATTAGTGTAGAACAGTAGATGATGATGGTTATGTGATATTGTGAATGGAAAAGTCTCCGAAAGAAAGTGATTTCTGAAAGATAATCAATCAGATTAAGGTCACGAGTTAATCATGGAAGATAGAGAAATTTGAACTATTTCCATAATCCATTACAAATTTAATGGATGGGAATAGAACCTGTAATAGAATCTAACTTCTTTTTTTGTGTCGGCACTAGAAACAACTGAAATAAAAATACCATACTTAATAACTTTGTAACTATTTTGAGGCTGACGTTTGTTTAAACTCACCTCCGTAATTAATAAAATAATTTCTTTTACAAAAAATAAAAAAAAGATCATAAAATATCGATCATTGATGTTTGACTTTTAAGTACACTCTAGTCTCGACCAAGCTGGTCGTTGTGCGGGTTAAGAGCAAGCTTAACGGGTCGGAGACCCGGGCGGCCTCCCCTTAACGGGGAGGGCGTCTGCCGGGCTGGCGCCCAGGGTGCCAACCCAAGCGCCCATCGGGTGGGGGGCACGTGTTGCCCCCATTCGTCCAATTTTTTATATATTTATTTTAGTCGATGATTTGTTACGAGAGTTAATTGATAATGTATTAGGTATTTTTAGTAATGTTGTGTGATAATTTTTGATGTTATTAATTTGAAAAATATTTTAAATTTATACAGTACATCAAATTTCATGCTCAAATAAAAGATAAATCCATATTCAATGCTCAAATTAGAAATTATATTAATACTAAAACATCATAAGAACAACACATCGCGGTACGAAATACAAAGTAGACGTAGATACGGAGCGGTACGAAATAAATGAAATACAAAATACAACAAACTACACGTAATATAAACTACACGAAATACGAACTAATATGAACTAACAAACTACATGAAACCATTTTCTTCCCCCCAGTCCATGAGTTTCACAATCGCTTTTTGTTTCCGTTCTGACGGGTTGTCATTTTTCATCATAGAGTGAAGCATGTTGAGCTTAGTTTTTTTAACATGTCTGAAAATTACGCTCCGCTAATTCCTCATGCTTGGAAAAACTTTCTAATCTCACTTGGGCGTTGTATGCAATTTGTTGTGCAAATTCCATAACGTCGGTGTTGCCTTCAGGGCCTAATGAACTTTTACCCTTGTTTTTTGTCTTCTTCACACATGGTGGGCGGGTAGACGATCCTGACGTCATTTCTTCTGCCTCCAATGATGATTGCGTTCTGGAGTCATCAATGCTTTTTTTTCTTCCAAGGCTTCCTGAATGGGGACTGCTTTCATCGTCAAACTCTGGGGACTCACGACCAACACGCACGCCATTTTCATAGATAGCAGGGACTCCCATTTCAGGTACCTACGCAACATGACCCAAGCATCAAAGTAAAGAAATTTAGACTTATTAGTGCGCTCGTAGATGTGGTTCGCTTGTCGGACGACATCGTCGTCGTTCTGCCCACTCATTTTCTGTCGGTACGCCTGATCGAAGCACCCGACCCATTTGTTGACAACATGTATAATTCTCCTCAACCGTTCTTTTAAGGACTCCGCATTCCTCTCGGAGAGGCCCGTTCCATCGATGGAGATGTCGTAAACTCGTTTTAGTTTAGTCCACAAGGAAGTAACCTTCTGGTTTGTCCCCGTCACTGCATCAGAATTGACCTCCATATATGCCGACACGAGTCGCTCGTCCTCATGTGTGGTGCACAACTTTGGATTGCTTTTGACGGCTTGGACTTTGCAGCATCGCTGTGGACGCGTGGATGGTGGTGCGACAGTCTGGCGTGGTGGGGACTCATCGTCGTTTTAGTCATCTTCTTGAGTGTCATCCATACTACGAGTACTTACTTATGACATGTTGCGGCCAAACATCTGAAATTGAGGTTTATTTTGTGGGAATTGTGGTGCGTGTTGGGGGAATTGTGGAAATTATTGATTTTGGTCTAGTGGTGGGAAAGATGGTGCGTATGGGGAGAAGTCAGACTGTTGGAATGGTTGTTGGAATGACTTAGCGTAATGAGAGAATTCTAGCTGTTGGAATGGTTGTGGAAAATATGGACGGGGTATCCTTGTGGATAGTGTGGACATGGATTTGATTGGGAACAACGGGGAGAACGGTTGTGATCTGAGAAGACATTTTGAAGTTGTGTGAAGTTTATGTTGTGTTTGTATGAGGTATATATAGAGGAAAAATCAGATACTGTGCATTCACACGTGTATTGTACGCGCACGCGGATATTGTGCATTCACGCGAACTACTTTCTTTGCACGCGTGTACTGTGCATTCACGCGTTTACTGTGCATTTCTAATTTTAATTACTAAAATTTCTCGTGGTTTAATATTAATTATTATTGTTAATTACTAATTAATAATATTAATCATTTCGTCAATTGTAATTATAACGTAATTAGAATTAGAATTATGTAAAATGTAATTTGTTAAATGTGGTGTAAGAATTAAAATTGTTTAATTAAGAAATGGTGTGGAGGAAAGAGAGTGTAGGGTGAGTGTGGTTAGCTCGGGCGTGGTTATATATATATTTTTTTATGGGTGAGGTGAGCTGACGTGGCGGAGAGAGAAGCTGACTTGGCGGAGAGAGGTAGCAGGACGCCCGGGGATAGCCCGGGAGCTATTATATATGGTCTAAAAGTTGTCTTGGGCTCCTACGCTAACCGGTCCAACCCGGTTGGTTCAGTACAAGTTTGAAACCACGAGCATAATGTAACTATGTAAGTACCTCCATAGTGAAAATGAACACTCAAGGAAAAAGATACAGAATATTATGTGATTCCTATATATACAGTCGAATTAATCTTTCAGTATAAGATCCACTATCTTTGTCTGCATTTCATGTGTAGTTAGTTGTGTATAACATATTTCACATATGACACCAAATTATGGTGATAGTATTTGTTATTTTTTACCTTGAATATGTGTATTAAGTATTTGTGTGGGAAAACAGACAATCGGTCGATGATGTTAGAAGTTTGGTCGACCGGTGGTGTAGCTTGTCGTCCAGGAAAAGTGCATGGACAATTACGGTCGACCGGAAGGTTTCAATCGTTTGACTGTGCCTACGTTTTGTTCGTCCAAGAAAATTGTCGGGAGATCTACGGTCGACCGGTCAAGGCCTACGCTTGAGCAGTTGGAGGTCCATGAAAACTGCCTGGAGATTTTCAGTTGACCGAGGGAGCTCGACGGTCGACCGATGCAGCTCAAGTTCGTGCTACAGTTTAAGTTTGGTTGATCATTTCTCCTGATTGGTCGATCATTCAGTTTTTGTTTTGCCCACGTGCTGCACTTTTCTCCACCTAATTTTGATGCAATTAATACTTGTTTTAGCCTAGTATATAAAGACAATTTCGTACTTCTTTGTAACAATCCTATCTAAGATAGTAAAACCTAATTTACTATTGTCTACTTTACATTCTTGAGAGAAAGAGAGAGAACATCTTTGCAGATTCGGTATGAGCAAATTCAGTCGAGAATTTTTCGTCGACTGGTCGTGTGTTCTGTAAGCATCTCTTGTAATATGTTTCTCTATGGTAGATTGAAGTTGCGTCGTCCGTGATTTTTCCCGCATTGAGTTTCCACGTTAAATCTTGTGTTCTGGTGTGTTTTGCGTGGTTGGTGTTTGTGATTTGCATTATTGTGGTTTCTTTCTCCATTAGATTTGTTATTTATGTTTCTCTGCGTATTTTGAGATTGATTCTATTCTGTAATAGTATTCTTGTTTTTCTGAGGTTCAAACCATATCTTGTCTCTAAAATCTAGATATTGTTTAAACATCTAACATATATTTAATTCTATCATGAGCAATAAATATGCAATCTCATACATCTATCACTACATGTTTAAAATTTTCGGTTAAGGGACATACCTAATCATATATTAATAACAAGAAAGATTAGTAGATTAATATAAATTATCTCTGCTAATGAAAGCCTTTTGGATTTGGTCCAATCTCTGACTAAGTGATATTTCTAGAACTGAACTGAACGCCTTAGGTTTGAACCAATCAACCACAGTTTGTATTGAGGCACAACAATCAACCTGGGATTCACATGTTTGGGCAAAAAACAAGAAAACCAACACAATAACATTGGCTGAGAGACAAACACACAATGACACAAACGATTATCAGATGACACTGCTTGATTGGTTGCTTTTCTGACGGAAACACCTGCTTCACATTTTTTTTCTTTCGCACACTTGAACGAAGGAGATAAATTAAGTAGACTAAATAAGCATTCATACTCTGACCCCTCAATCCAATCATGCTGTAATTTGAATACATAACGTAGTGGGTAATAGTAAACTATAGTTGGATTGCAAACTATAGTGGGTAATAGCGTGTCTTATTTCCTATTTTTGTTTATTATTTTTATGGCAGCTCAGACCTAACTCTTCTGTTATTAATTTGTTTTTAGCTTCTCATGGTTTTTTAGTTTTGAAATCACATTAAATCTTTATCAGTTGGGTCTAGTTGACAGATGGGTAAATCTAGTGGGTTGTCTTTTACTTCTCTGAGAACAGGGCTAAAAAATATTTGACAATTACCTACGTACATTATTTGAGAATAGATAATTAAATCTCAAAATCCGAAAGTATACACGAATTGATCTTTAGTTGTGATGGTATGGTTTGGTTTGGTTTCATATTTGGTCAGTTTTACCTTATTTATAATTTACATCTCCCCATTTAGTTTATTACTAGTTCGTTTTTTGAGCGTTACACTCAAATTTAGTTTAATACCATACAAGTGTTACCTTTTCTGGTTGGTCCCCTTTAGAATCACTTGGGTTCAACCCAAGTCGAATCGCTCCTTTTGATCTGGCTTTTAGGTTTTTGAAATTTTTATTTTTCTCCTTCAAACTTGTTATTCTCGAAAATGAACAAAAACGATAGAGATATATACGAGGATGCATATTTACTCTAAAAAACGATGAACACTAGGCTGCGAGCAGTCAGATACTAATTAAGTGGTAGGTATTACATGAAAACAGGAATTGAATTTATTCCAAAAAGAGGTTGAAAACACCATCTGGCAACGAGTTTGAGAATATAATTCATGACTAAATACAACCATAAAGAGATAAGTTATTGCACACTAGCATGCATGCAATATGCAATAAGGAAAAAAACACAACCCAAAACCAAACCAAATAGAGTTTGATAATTAAGAGTGTAGGCGGTACGTACTAACTTAATTTAGAAGACAAGCAGGGATTCCTTGGTATCATATCCCATATTGGTGAGTCCTGGGTGCACTATATTCTTGATCAACCCCGCCGGTCCACAAGCAAGAGCAAGTACCCCTTCCGACCACTCCGGGACATGTGCCCTCTGCAGATCCTCCGACAAAGCTCCGACACTGTAAGGCCAGTCATGGGTCTTTGGTTGCCTAATGACATGCCAAATCTTGACGCGGTCTCCGTGCTCCGCCACCCAACCATCCAACTCCTCCTTCAGCAGCACATCTTCCTCCTTCCGGTTCACACAAACGACCCAAATCTTGGTTTCGTCCTCCGGATTAGTCAACACCGCCTGCATCACCGCGTATATTGGGGTTATCCCCGTTCCGGCCGCGATCATGGCAAGTTTATTTGCCGACTTCACCTTATTATGGACCTTGAATTTTCCAAGTCCGGTGTACTCGATGTGCCCAAGTGGGCCCTTTATGTACACCGTGTCACCAATGGCTAGGGACTCCAAATGCTGAGTCATGACCCCACCACCACTTGGGAACCTCGGGTCCACGTTCTTGAAGTAGATCTTCACCAGCAGTTCAAAATAGCCCTTCTTTTCGGCTTTGCTTGTTGGTGTGTACGCACGCATGCACAACTTCTCGTGCACAATGGCGCTCACAAACAAGTGCTTTCCGATCGGTAGGCCGAGCACGTGCTTCTCGCTCGGCAGCGCGAAGCGAAAGAGTCGGACGTTGTGGGAGAGGGAGGTCTTCGACACGAGCTTGCATGGAACCTTCTCACGAGGAACAAGTGTTGTAGGGTTGGAAAGAGGAGGAGAAGTAGTAGTCATGGTCGCCGCGTCGTTGAGTTTTGCCAAATTGGTGTTGGTGTCTGCGACTGCGACAGTAACAAACTCGCCAATGTAGTACTTGTCCAGCATGAGTTTGGCCTTGTCGGAATGGATGCCATCGAATTCCTCAGTGCAATCTATTCCGGCGTTGGTGAGGATGCAGTCGTAGACGTTGCCTTGGACGATGATCCAAGTAGACTCTCTGCTGCGGTGTTTCTCGACGTCTTTCATAGTGTACATTGTGTTGTTCAGGAGGTTCAATGAAGGGTGGGAGTTGGTCCTCTTTATTGTTCTGGATCTTAAACTACTGTATTTATTTCGGGCCATCCAACCTCCGGTGACGTTGCCGGGCTGAATCGGCTGCTCGAAAACGAGCCCAATCTCTCCTTTCTTTGGACGGGAAACGTGCACCTTTAGCCGGAACCAATAGTTGTTCATCATTCTCTGTAAAACGAAATAATAATAATAAAATCTCATCATTCTTTGGACGGATTTTTTTAAAGTTAAATGAGTTAAAGTGTTACGCATCCAATCTAAGAAAAAATGTGACGAGGGGCGATCAAGATATATAGAGGCATGCACGCAGTGGCGGAGCCACACAGTGGCACCTGCCCCACCCAGATTTTGGGAAAAAATTCCCAATTTTTTTAGGGAAATGTTTGTTGAACGCAGGGCGTCACGGACGCGCTCTACGTGGATATCCATGTCAGCCCTTACGTGGCCAAAGCATGAATGTTTTTTTGTTTTTTCTTCCTGATGTCCACTCAAATCACATTAAATGTGTTTCAACTCAGCACGTTCTCTCTCTCCACCCAAATACAAATATGATGACACTCTTTCTTTCTTCTTCATTCTTTCTCTCCAGAATAAATCACCATTTCTAGCAAGATATTATGTCGCAGAAGCGTCTGATGCCGACTCCCAGGATTCTTCACAACGTAAGCAGCGTGAATGGGACGGTGCGAAGACTTCCCGATGTTCTTGTCAGCGTTAGCATCGTGAATGTTCTTCCCTATATTTTTCCTAAACGTAATTCTTGTGGGGTAAAATATACAGTGGGAGGTTTGTTGAGTTTGTGCGGGGGTGGCAGGGGGCGGCAGCCCCTGCGGACTAAGTGTATTATTGCATTCCATATATTGATTCGTTTATTCCGACAATAATGAAGCCATATATTATTCCGGACTGCAAATACACTTATTCCGGACTGCAAATACACTTATTCCGATTCCGGACAACAAATACACTTATTCCGGACAACAAATCTACTTATTCCGGACAAACTTTATGTTCTGTTTCTGGACACACTTTATTCTTAAACCGGACAACAAATACACTAATTCCGGACAACAAATACACTTATTCCGGACAAACTTTCTGTTCCGTTTCTGGACACACTTTCTTCTTATTCTGGACAACTACACTTATTCCGGACTGCAAATACACTTATTCCGGACATCAAATACACTTATTCCGGACAACAAATCAACTTATTCCGGACAAACTTTATGTTCCGTTTCTGGACACACTTTATTCTTAAACCGGACAACAAATACACTTAGTCCGGACAACAAATACACTTATTCCGGACAGCAAATACACTTATTCCGGACAAACTTTCTGTTCCGTTTCTGGACACACTTTCTTCTTATTCTGGACAACTACACTTATTCCGGACTGCAAATACACTTATTCCGGACATCAAATACACTTATTCAGGACAACAAATCAACTTATTCCGGACAAACTTTATGTTCCGTTTCTGGACACACTTTATTCTTAAACCAGACAACAAATACACTTATTCCGGACAACAAATACACTTATTCCGGACAACAAATACACTTATTCCGGACAAACTTTCTGTTCCGTTTCTGGACACACTTTCCTCTTATTCTGGACAACTACACTTATTCCGGACTGCAAATACACTTATTCCGGACATCAAATACACTTATTCCGGACAACAAATCAACTTATTCCGGACAAACTTTATGTTCCGTTTCTTGACACACTTTATTCTTAAACCGGACAACAAATACACTTAGTCCGGACAACAAATACACTTATTCCGGACAGCAAATACACTTATTCCGGACAAACTTTCTGTTCCGTTTCTGGACACACTTTCCTCTTATTCTGGACAACTACACTTATTCCGGAATGCAAATACACTTATTCCGGACATCAAATACACTTATTCCGGACAACAAATCAACTTATTCCGGACAAACTTTATGTTCCGTTTCTGGACACACTTTATTCTTAAACCGGACAACAAATACACTTAGTCCGGACAACAAATACACTTATTCCGGACAGCAAATACACTTATTCCGGACAAACTTTCTGTTCCGTTTCTGGACACACTTTCTTCTTATTCTGGACAACTACACTTATTCCGGACTGCAAATACACTTATTCCGGACATCAAATACACTTATTCCGGACAACAAATCAACTTATTCCGGACAAACTTTATGTTCCGTTTCTGGACACACTTTATTCTTAAACCGGACAACAAATACACTTAGTCCGGACAACAAATACAGTTATTCCGGACAGCAATATACACTTATTCCGGACATACACATAACGTAAACAGGACAAACACATAATATAAACTGCACACACACATAAAGTAAGCTAGACAAATTAAGTTGATCCAACGTAAAACTTAAAAACAAATATTTTATTATGATAAGTGTGGGCTCTGCACGAATAATGAGACTGCAAGATGTCCTAGGGTCTGCACACTGTCTTATCTGTGTATTGGGAAATGAATCGTTCAACTTAAAGAACCGGCGTTTTTTAAAAAGACCAAAACGCGCGAAGAGAAATTTCGCTGACTGGACGCTGACTCAAAGAAAAATATCTGAGCTGTACAGATCCACGTAAGGCGCGTCCGTGACGCGCGCGTCCGTCTATCACGACTCTTTTTTTTATTCAATACCATAGATTTAGGTGTAGTATTTTGAAATTTGTGGTATAATTGTTTGGTTTAATTTGATATTTAGGAAGAATTAAGATAATATTTTGACAACAATTGATTTTAGAGTCAATTTGATACAGTTTGGGAACTTTGAAGTTCTTTTGAACAACTACATTCGTAAGATACGCTATAATCTTTTAGATTTGCATTGTTGTGTAAGTGTGATTAATTTTTAGTTGAAAAATAAACATTACATAGATTTTAGCTGGGTGTTGTGAACGTTTGGGATTTGACTTTTTTGATTACGATGTGCAATATTACTTTCCAAGAACAGTTATGTTTATTGACATGTTATATCTCACTTTAAAATTGTCGAGTTTGTTTGTTAGCTGAAAATGGAATGAAAACTTAAAATAAACTAGCATTTATAGGAAACTTATTCATCAATGTCATTTTATACATAAGAGTCGTAGAATGAATAATAAATTTAAAGTTTGCAATCCCATGAACGAAAATAGCAATCAACATAAATAGTAACAATTATTACAAAAAAATTATTATAATTTTAGGTTATACTTATACACTATTTTATTCCCTCTATTTGTCTAGATTTTATCGATTTTAAACTTAAGAACGAACATAGTCAATAAATCTTCCCAAACCGCTTGTTTTGTGTTTGGATATTGGAATTTGAGTTGTAACAATAAAATCAATTCAACTAATGTGTTGTGTTTTATGATAGTGACAATTTATTTTGGATGTTTGAATTTTAATATATTCAGATTTGAAAAAAAATTAAAATAGGAGAAATATTTTCAATTATTTTATTTTATTTATTTAAAATATCGTCTTAAAATTGTGGATCCTCCAAAAAATTCGACAATATGAAGACAGTCTGCCCCACCCAAAAATAATTTCTGGATCCGCCCCTGCATGCACGGGTGGGCAAGTGCCCACCTGCCGACGTGGATTTCCTTTGAATTTGTAGTATCGGTGCCCACGTTCCAATTATATATTAGTTTTTATTTTATACCATATTTTCATACAACTAATCATCAGATTGTAGATTCGTAAGGGTGTTGTTCATCTTTTAAAAAACATGAACATAAACTTAACTGAACTGCTAAACATCGCCCCAAAATTACTTAAATCGCCCCTTGAAATTACCAAATTGCCCTTCCTCCTATTTTTGCTTATATATCTCACAATTTCACTCTTTTTTCAAAACTTTCTCTTCCTATACCTACTACACAAGATTACGAATGTCTCGGAGGCCAGGGAAGCAGCCAGCAGTTCCCCCGGTGTACCCGTATGAGGTAACATTACGTTATTTATTTGTTTTTTTAAAAAAAAAAAAAAAAAGTCGTCGGCGTCCGAGGGAGACGCCCCCCGCATGGGGCGGGCGTCCGAGGGAGACGCCCCCCGCATGGGGCGGGCGTCCGAGGAAGCCGCTCCCCCTATGGGGGGAGCGGCTTCCGAGGACGCCCGACCCATGCGGGGGGCGTCTCCCTCGGACGCCGACCCGTAGCGGGAGACGTCTTCGGAAGACGTCTCCCCGATGGGGGAGACGTCTTCCGAAGACGTCTCCCCGTAGGAGGAGGCGTCTCCGACAGACGCCTCCACCTTGCGGGAGGCGTCTCTCGCAGACGCCTCCTCCTTTTTTGTTTTTTTAATTAATAAATATCATAATTACTTTAATAAATAGTGATAAATCAAAAAAATTAATTTAACAAATTCTTATTAAGTTTAACATTTGTGATATTTAGTTTTAACAAATTTTGATTTAGTTTAACAATTGTTTTAATTTAGTTTAACAAATTTTAATTTAGTTTAACAAATTTTGATTTAGTTTAACAATTTTGATAATTAAGTTTAACAAATTTTGATTTAGTTTAACAATTTTGATAAATATGATAATTTAGTTTAACAAATTTAACAAATTTGTATTTAAAATTTCAATAAATAGTCATCGGGTCACAGTGGAGGGAGAGGCAAGTCGATACCATTACACGCCTTCCGTTCTTTAGAGGATGATTCAGCACCGCGTCATCCACGTAGACGGGGGATATCTGCTTCGGTCAGGAGGGAGAGGGAGGCATTACGTCGTCGTGAGGAGGAGGATGATTCCTTCGATGATGAGCATGTGGATAGTTTTGACGACGAGAGCGACGATGATGGCCCGTATGATGTGCGGCCGGAGGTGGAGAGGCAGGGTGATTATAGCGGAGGACGTGGTCGAGCGGGTACTTCTACTTCCGCCGGATGGATGGTGCGGAAGGGTAGGGGTGGGAGGTTTACGACCGGGGATTCGAGCTCGTGCACTGTTGATCCCCGCGCTCAGAAGAAGAAGAGGGTGCAGGACGATTCTTGGATCGTGAGCAGTATGACGCCTGGTGGTCCTTTAGATGGGAGCGTCATTCCTAGTTTCTGGGGTCACATTGCTAGACGGATCTGGGACGGAGAGGATCGGAAGGTTCTGAAGTGCCAGAATCGGCACAGAGCCCGTACAACACTACAGGGTTGGCGGTCTACACTGAGTGCTGATATCAGAGAGGAGATTAGTGCCACGCATTTGGGGCACTTACCGTACAGCATGTTCCCTTATCTCGACATGCCTTTGATTTCGGCGTTTGTGGAGCGGTGGCAGCCTGACACCAACACTTTCCACATGCCTTTCGGAGAGATGACGATCATGCTTCACGATGTTTTCCAGATCCTGCGCATTCCTGTGGATGGTCGTCTGGTTAGTGCTCAGGGGTCGACGTCTGAGCTGAGGTGTTATGTGGCAGAGTTGCTTGGTGTCACACCTGATGGTCTGGCCAGAGATACAGCTTTATGGAGTGGTGGTGGTGTCGGCATCGACTCCCTTGAGGACCTATGCAGACGGGCACGACCTCCGCGGGCCGATGATACACAGTTGACGGCGTACCTATTCTTGATGCTCGGAGCCGTCTTGTTTGTCGACAAGAGTGGTTGTCGGATCAGACCACGCGATCTACTGGAGGCTAGGGACCCGGAGACCGTTCGTGAGTACTCGTGGGGGTCAGCGACGTTGGCATACCTGTACCGGCAGCTTGGGATAGCTAGCCGTGCGGATTGTTCTGGGATTGCAGGTTGTCTTACGCTGCTGCAGGCGTGGATATACGAGTACTTTCCTGCATTCCGCCCGCATCGTGAGCGGAAGATTATCGACGAGGGTCATCCACGTTCGGGTATGTGGGCTGTCCGGAGCGAGGACAAGAGCGATGGACGATTGCGTTCCATCCGCGCACGGCTAGATCAGATGACTGCATCAGAGGTATCAAACTTTACACCATTTATTTAATTTTAAGATGTATTATTATTAATGTGTTAAACTTTAGGTGGAGTGGTTACCCTATGGTCCTGACCCAGCAGCGGATGTCCCGAGGACTTTATTGATGGGTCTTATTCGTTATCGGGATATCATAGAGCCTTATATGCCCGATCGGGTCTTGCGTCAGTTAGGATATGTTCAGGTGATCCCGGTTGACATTCCGACACCAGAGCATGCGGTGCGGTCTGCGACAGCAGCGACGTACGACGTCAGGTTCCCCGCTTCTACAGCGGAATCGACTTGGCGGACATTTCCGAGATCATGCCGATTGTTCCTTGGCGACTTCAGACGTAGTCGCGACCCCTCCGAGTGTGATGCACGTTATCTTGATTGGTTCGGTAGTTACTCACATCCTATCATCGTCCGTGGTGCCTCCCGGAGAGCAGATCGACCACCAGATAGGACGTGTGGCGATCTGGTAATTTTTTCATTTTATCTAAATTTATTTGTACCGTATAATTTGTTAATGTACGCTAATGTTATTGTTATGTGCAGTGGATGGGTAAGATGATACGGGCTGTAGACCCAATCTTGCAGATGAGGGATGAGCTGCCAGACGATGCCAGAGCTGCATGCGGAGATTTGGATGAGATCATACAGTCGTGGCATACTCAGTTAGGCATATCCGACCATGATTCGGATGATGAGTAGGTTGATCTGTTGTACCGTACTCTTAGTATTTGCATTTATATTTGTTTATCTGTTGTACGCTTAGTATTTGTGTTTCCTTATCTGTTGTACGCTTAGTATTTGCATTTATATTTGTTTATCTGTTGTACGCTTATTATTTGTATTTGTGTTTGTTTTTGCTAACATGTCGTACGCTTATTGTTTGTATTTGTGTTTTGCTTATCTGTTGTACCCTTATTTTTTTTGTATTTGTGTTTGATAACCTTTCGTACTATTATATATAATGCAAATAAAGCAAACATATCAAAACATATTACATAATAAAGCAACACTATATAATGTACAAACATATCAAAACATATTACATAATTATACAAACATATCAAAACATATTACATAATTGTTGCCAATATGCTATCCTATGTTGGTACTCCAGCTCCCATCCAATAACACTCTCATCTCGTATTTGATACCACAGAGTCGCTATAGGAGGTACGGGGAATCCCTCATTCAATTCCAAACGAATGTAATGAGCGTAACTCCCTAAATGAGCAATAATCAACTCTCTGCACGGTCTCGTCACGGTAGGCGGACTCTCCCAAGGTAGAACTGTAAGACATGGGTACAACGAACCATCATTTCCGAGAGAGAAGAACATAACTGCACACTTGTAAAAATTTGCAATGGGAAACAAAATCTGCACTCTTTTAGAGCCGAATGAGCACTTTCGACCCTACAATTCGTGGTGTTCCCAAAATGAAGGACTTTGTTCGTCCAATTCAGCACAAACTTTTCTTTATGCACCAACCACGTGGTGTCCAGATACTCCGTGATAGCCGGCCACGATCTATACAAATCTTTCAGAGCATACACAGCTCTATCATACTCGGCTTCTGAAGTAGAAAGCATGATCTTCCTCCATCTTCCACGCCTCAAAGTCTCTGCCATCTCCTTATTCTTGCCGAATACGTGGTACGCGTAATTCAATACGTCTTTGTTGATGTGCCATGTGCAGAGTAAATGAGCAGAGTCAGGAAAAACCTCTCTCACTGGTTGCATAAGGCCTAACTCCCGGTCTGTTATTATTGCAGTCGGGCTGATAGTCCCCAATAACAGATCTCTCAACTTCTCCATCACCCACAAATAACTGGAGTAAGATTCATCCATCAAAATCGCATATCCAATAAGGAAATTCATGTTTGCTGGTGTGACCCCAATCATTTCGAACAAAGGCATCTTATACTTGTTCGTCTTGTAAGTCGAATCCATGCAGATAACGAAAGGATATGTCCGCAACAACTGGACTGACGTCGGATGTGCCAAAAAAGCGTGAGTGACGACATCAGTTTCTGGATCCGCCATAATCCAATGTAAGTACTCACACTGCACTGCTTGGTAGAGAAACTGCTGGACGGGATTCTGATCTTCAGATTTTGTCCTCCTCATGTAATCTCTGAAATTATAAATATGCCTTTGATTTGGATTGTCCTCCGGGAATTTTTCTTTTACTGCCTTCAAGATGTTCCGTGGTTTTGCTTGCGCCTCTGTCATATCACGAACAATCTTCTTCGCCCCAGAACTTAGACCACTAATTTGACGATGACCCTCTGGATAAACTGCCAGTCTGTGGTTGTGATGTCCGTGACCACTATTAAAAACCACAACCCATCCATCACGATCCCGTCGCTCCACCACTTTTATTAAGAAACGGCAACCGCAACCCTTTCTTTTGGTGTTTCTTCGAAGTGCAGTATCCATATCCCGAGACTCCATTTGATTTCGCCGGTCGCATCTCAAATAACAATCCATCCGACTATCTGATCTTGTTTTGTACGACGACACGACCAAAAAAAACCCAGCTCCGATAGCTACTTGTTTGGCCCATTTACATGCTTCATCGATTGTTGCAAAGATTTGTGTAGTTTGAAATAACTCACTGTAATCCACTCCATCACCACCGAAATCTGGAACCTACAAAAATAAAATCAAAATAAAAAAAATAAAAAAATAAATTCGAAATTAAAAAATTTAAAAAATAAACTCGAAATTAAAAAAAAAAAAAAAAAAAAAAAGGCGTCTGTGTTAGACGCCTGCCCCATGGATGGGGCGTCTGTGTTAAACGCCTTCCCCAACGGTAAGGCGTCTGCGTAGGACGCCTGACCGAAGGGAAGGGCGTCTACTACAGACGCCTTACCCATGGGGAGGACGTCTACATAAGACGCCTCTCCCATTGCGTAGGCGTCTGCGTTAGACGCCTAGGCCATGGGGAGGGCGTCCTACGCAGACGCCCTCACCATGGGGGAGGCGTCTAATGCAGACGCTCGGCCCAAAATTTGCCCCGCGCCAGACTTACCTCACCCGATGCATCACCCTCGCCAGACATTTTCGTGGTGTTTTTACTGATAAATTATGAATATACAAGACCATATGCCTTATTTATAGACACGGGACGATATGGGTATTAAATATATTGTTAAGGGCAATTTGGTAATTTCAAGGGGCGATTTAAGTAGTTTTGGGGCGACGTTTAGTAGTTCCCAAACTTAATGTCCACTCTTATTTCAAGTAACTATGGTTTCTCAAAGTCGTAATTAACAAGGAATATATAAATAAGTTTAGTTTGTGGAAAACAAGAGAGAAAAAAGTAGTAATTGAAGAAATAACACAAATACTAATTGAAGAAAACTAAAAAATGAGAGTTTGTTGTTAATTTAATTTTGATTTTTTCTTCTTCTTATATTGCTCTTGAGGTCAATGGTGCTAACCCTCCCTTTGTTTTCTGGATCCACCGCTGAATGTGGCGAAAAATACATGAATCAATTCTCATCGGATTTGCAAATTTAAAATTTTGATGATGTTGTTTTATAGCAAAAAAAAAAATCCTACAGATAATACTAGTTCAAAATTTTCAGCCATTCCCTTCATCTTTTGGAATATTTCCATAACAAAAATAAGAAACACCCGAAAAAAAGATCATTTTTTCGTTGATACGTGTAAGATAATTATAAACAAAACTAACCTAAAAACAACAAAAGGCAACGACAACAGAGTAAATTCGGTATAACAAAGAATTTAACTTAAAGAGAAAAATACCAGGATATCAAGTGAAGAGGTTGGATTAAGGGTAATTTGATACTCTGCACCTCTCAAGTATTTCCTGATATGCACTTGTAATTCAGTATTATTTGCTGATATACACATCTGCCGTGAGTGGACCCCACCCCGTCACCGTTACTATCTAACGGTGTTAGAAAATTTGTAATTTAAACATTGTAAAATTCAAATGTCCTTAATTGTAAACAGAAAAAACCTCATAAAAAATCAAATTGTCTAACCCTCTCTACTTTTTCACTCTCCACTCTTTCATTCTCTCTTGAATCTTTCTTTCCTTCCCTCTCTCTTGAATATTTCTTTCTTTCTTTCTCTCTTTCTACCTCCACTCTCCCTCTCCTCTCTCTCTCATCCCGCTTTCTCTCTCTCTCTTGAATCTCTCTCTCCACTCTTTCACTCTCTCATCCCACTTTTTTTGAATCTCTTTTATTTCTCTCTCTCTTGAATCTCTCACTCTCCTTTCTCCCTCTCCACTCTCTCTCTCTCTCTCTCTCCACAATTTCACTCTTGAACGTTTCTTTCTTTCCCTATCTCTCTTGAATCTTTCTCTCTCTTTCTACCTCCACTCTCTCTCCTTTCTCCCTCTCCTCTCTCTCCTCCCACTTTATCTCTCTCTCTCTCTCTCTCTCGAATCCCTCTCTCCACTCTTTCACTCTCTTTCTCATCCCGCTCTTTCTCTCCTTTCTCTCCACGAAACACAATCTCTTTCTCTCTCTCATCACTCTCTCTCTCATGAATCTCTCTCTCATCCCTCTTTCTATCTCTCTTGAATCTTCTCTTTCCTTTCTCTCTCTCTCTCTCTCCACTCTTGAATCTTCTCTCTCTTGAATCTTTCTCCTTTCTACCTCCACTCTTTCACACTCTCTTTCCTTTCTCCCTCTCCAATCTTTCACTCTCTCTCTTCCCTCTCTCTCTCATTCCCCTCTCTATCTTGAATCTCTCTCCACGAAATGCAACATCGTTCTCTTTCTCTCTTTCTCTCTCTCTCTCTCTCTCTCCTTTCTCCCTCTCCACTCTCTCACTCTCTCTCTTGAATCTCTCTTTCTCTCCTGTCTCCCTCTCCACTCCTTCACTCTCCCTCTCCTTTCTCGCTCTCCAATATTTCACACTCTCTCTCTCTCATCACTCTCTCTCATCCTCTGTTCTCTCTCCCTCTCCACTCTTTTACTCTCTCTACTTTTTCCCTTTCCAATCTTTCACTCTCTCATTTCTCCTTCTCCACTCTTTCACTCTCTCTCTCATCCCTCTCTTTTTTCCCTTAATCTTTCACCACTACTACAGAAAAGGGAATATACGTCGGATGTAAGGGGCTATACACGTCGGATCTAAGCACACCCCTATCCGACGTCTAGGTGTGTGTCGTCTATACATAGACGTCGGCCATAGTATAGCCGACGTCTATACCTAACGTATATACGTCGGCTATAATTAGACGCCGACATGTATTCTTTAATGTATAGACGTCGGTTAACTAGCATACGACGCCTATACTTTAGGGATAGACGTCGGGTAGATAACATACGTCGCCTATACTTTAGGGATAGACGTCGGTGATATAACATACGACGCCTATACGTTAGGGATAGACGTCGGATTCAATAGAAAGCCGACGTCTATTCCTTTCTTCAGAGAAATAGACGTCGGCGTATAGATACAGCCGACGTCTATTCCCAAACCTGGAACAAAAATAAATAAATAGCATCCGACGAAATTGTTTTTAGTCATCGTCGTCGTGTACATACAACTGCACCAAATTTGTTCACCTATAAATTTGTTCACAAATACTCACAATTTCATCCACATACATCCATATACATCCACATACATCCATAAGCATACATGCACAAACACAAACACAAACATACAACCATACATGCACAAACATACAAAGCATACACAATTGACATTCAACACACTTGCAATTAATTCATTCTAAAATTAAGGCGATTATATTAAGGCATAAAGTATAGGTTATACAAGTGCACTTGTTAACTAAATTACAAAAAATACAATTGGCAGGAGAACCTCTTAGTTCGTCAGCATGTTTCTGATGAAATAGCGAGCCCATCGGTCGCGAGTTTCATCGAGCTCCTGTTGCGAGAATGGATCACTACTTTTTGGGAAACCTATCAAAAAAATACAAGTGTGTTGAATATTGAAACTACACAACTATACAATTGGATAACGATGTACATTACCTCGGATAGGCATACGTCTTGAGTTGCCAATTCGAGGATTTCCTCCATGTATCTCATCACGTAGTAACCGCCTTCCGTATTTCCAACCTGCTTCCGGTACTACAAACATAGGAATTCGCTAAATATTTGTTCCTAACTTAATTAACAAAAATGGGATATAACGTACTCTCATTCCATGCCATGTTATTCCTGATTTTGTGGTTGTTCTCCTACCACCTAAAGCTCTGTAAACCTTAATTGCCCTGAGTAGCACAAGTTAAAATATCAATCAATAATACTAATCAAAATCCACGAATTACTTTATTCACGACTAAACGAACTTACATATTTAGAAGTTTCTTTATTGAGTCCCTTGGTTTATTCGACCCTAACGGATCAAACCAATATGCCGAATTAGTCGTTGGGCATACAACGACAAGCATCCAATGAGCCCTGTTATATATATAATTAGAAGTTTATTACAAAATAAAATTTCACTTTGAATTACAAAGTTTACCTCTCATGATAAGGGAGCAGATAATATTTCTTGTCTTCTTCTTTAAAGAATGTCCCTAGTTGACCCGATTTATCGTCATTCCCGTATATATATGTAGATGGACTGATAAATCCAAATAATTGATCCTCGGGAAAGATTGACCTTCTGGTGTCGTAAAGATGTCTAAAAGTATAAAAATTATAATTTATTACAGTTTTGATAAAATTATTCAATACTTTTCATTGTATACAAAAGAACACTTACTTTACTTGCACGTCGATAATCCTGATACACAACGAATCCATCGCCATGAACTGCATGATATCCTCTTTGGTGACGTACAAAGCCGGAGGCAACCCTTTATCCCCCTCCCCCTCCAAGTCCCAGGTACTTAACGATTGTGCCTTCCTACCTACCATACATTGATACAACATTTTGCACCTACTTGGAAGCGAATTAATGTTGATCGGAGATTGGTTGTTTGACCCTTTGCTCCGGGGGCTTGACACCTTACAAAGATGTATAGAACCGTTAAAATACAATTGTTAACAAATTTGAAGTTTAAAGTCTTTCAAAGTTAAACTATACCTCATGTTTGTCGTTTAGCTCTACTAAATAACTAGGCCAACGCACGAACCCACCGATAGCATCGCCGAGAGTAACAATCTCTTCTTCCGGAAATGGCACAAAAGCAGCAGGATCTAAGCAACTCTCAACTGCAACCTTCAATTCTCCCTCTCCTACCTCTGTGAAGTGGTGTCTGGAGATGTTATAAACTTTCCCGTGTCCCACCAATCTTCGATCAGGGTCTTCGACAAATAAAGCACATCTAGATCCATCCGCGAACTTTCCAAACGAGGGACCGTCGACGAGGGCCAATTCTCGAGAATGAGACACGAAATCATCATGTCGATGAGGGTGGAACACTGGCGGAACTGGAGTAGTCTCCGCGGAAGAACCGGTCTTACGACGGGTAGGAGAAGTAGGCAAATCACGATCCAATCTCTCCGTAAGAAGTTGCAAAGACTTCTTCAAATCTGCGATCTCTTCCTGGCATTTGGTATGACCAGTCGTCGTAGTAGACCGTTGAGTCTTCCCATAATATTGTCGAAGTCCAACTCTACTCCCTACCCCTCGCACACGACCGGGGTGTTCGTCGTTTCCCAAGGCCTCGCGTAGAATATCATTCCGACCATCGGAAGCAAATTCGCCTTGAGATTCTCTCAACTTCAGAGAGTCCTAAGTTTAAAACAATATTTACTATCATTTGAGCAATATAAAATTAATGATTATGAATTAATAACATATATATAAGTGATGCAACTTACTATCTTCGAGCCGATAGCTTGCGACTCGTCTGTGACGTACTCCCCTCTGGAGTTTACTCTCGCTCTCTTCCAAGAATCACAACGAGCTACGGGAGAAGGAGGAGATAGGTTACTTGCTTGCTCCTCACTCATACCGGAGTCAATTGCCTCCTGTCTCTTCTGAGCAATTTTTTCAGCCATCATTTGTGCTTCTAACTTGTGGTACCCCGCTCGAGACATACGATGGGTATACTTGTTAGAAGATCTAATCTTTTGGTTTTTTGCTCGGATGGCCTAAAATCAAGTTTATTAGATTGTCACTAAAATCAATAACTAACAAGTTTGTTTTGAAACTCAGTTACTATATTATAAATTTAACTTAGTTACCTCAAACTCCGGGCTATTTCTTGATTTTCTGAATAGCTCCCATTGATTCGGAGTGATAAAGTTATAGACATCGCATGGATTTCTATCCTGGTAGTCTCCGAATATGTACTTGTTCGTTAAATTTGTTTTGAAATCCCTCCAACGAACTGACATGTATGTCATCCACTTCTTCTTCAACTTGTCAGTGGATTGGAACTCAAAAGATTCCTACAACACGTTAACTTTATATATATCAAATGTTCAACTAAAACTATAGAAATCTATAATGGAACCATTACCTGCACATTATCCCATATTGTGTCCTTCAACTTCTTATCTACATCAGCCCAACTGGATAAACAAATGTCAACTTTGGCCCTCGCTAAGCTACCCAGAAAACTTTTCCAATTATCAGACAGCATGCCTAAGGGCTCAAGACGGTCATCAAACTGGATTGGAACTCTACCATCTCTAGTTCTTCTGCCCACGAATTTTTTCATGAGACAAGGACCTCGTGTACTGTATGTCTTCGAACCTTCAGACTCGGAGGAAGTTGGTTTCTTTTTCGGAGACATTATACTATAAAAGATAAATTCAAGTAATTAAATAAGGTAAAGACATGGATTAAATGTCTATTACAATGTGTTACAACAGAAAATTTACACCTTTACTGTTTTTTTTCCTTAATGGATTTTCAATCCATATACCTTCACCGTGGTCATCTCTAAACATACAAGTCTCAACATTTATTTCTTCATCTATTGAGTTCAACTCAGGTGCTTGCTTAGAGAAAGGTGGTGTCTCTTCATACTCGATCAGACTATCATCTGATACAATTTTTTTCTTCCCTTCCAAAATTACTGCCCATTTCTTATCACACGGATCAGCCACATAAAAGACTTGTTTCGCTTGGGAAGCTAGAATAAAAGGTTCTCCTTTATACCCTTGTTTTGAAAAATCAATTAAAGTGAAGCCATAGTCATCCACTCGAACTCCTGTTTTATTATCAGCCCACTTGCATCTAAATATAGGTACTTTGAATTTAACAAAGTCTAGCTCCCATATATCTTCAATTACACCGTAATAGGACATGTCGGCGTATACAAGATTCTTGTCTTTAGAACTAGACACATGCAAAGACTCTGCTATTAAGGTGACGCCACTGTTTTGAACAACACTTTTCGCATCTTCACAAACTGTGTAGAAAGAATATCCATTGATATCATAACCATTGTAACTTATAACAACAGAATGCGGACCGTAAGCCAACCACTGTATTGTCTCAGAAACATCACGCTTGTATGCTAGATTTTTGAACCAAGAGATAAAATTCTTATTGTGACTATTAATTACTTGTTGATCACTCCACAAAGGATTTCTTTCCTTTAGAAACTTCATGTGTTCATTTAGGTATGGTTGAACTTCATTCGAATTGCACAACACATAAAAATATGCTGTCATTAAGTCATCGCCATTTGGATTCAACATTTTCATCCCACGTGTCCCTTTACCATCGGCACGTTTATCATGACGATTCTTCGGAAGTCCAACAGTTTTGGTGTTTGCTAGGTATCCAGTGCAAAACTCGATAACCTCCTCAGCTATGTATCCTTCAACAATACTAGCATCTGGTCTTTGACGATTTTTGCAATAACCTTTCAACACATTCATATAACGCTCGAAAGGATACATCCACCTTAAGAAAACTGGTCCGCACAATTTAACTTCTCTAACCAGATGAATAACAAGATGAATCATAATGTCGAAAAAAGCCGGGCGGAAGAACATCTCCAACTGACATAATGTGACCACAATTTCATTCTGTAACTTGTCTAACTGCACAGGATCGACCACTTTACTGCAAATCTTATTGAAAAAGGAACACAACTTTATTATTGCTTGTCTAACATCTTTCGGTAATATGGATCTCAGTGCTACAGGTAACAACTGCTGCATTAAAGTGTGACAATCGTGAGACTTCATCCCCACAAGTTTCAAATCCTTCATAACAACAAGATTACTGATATTTGAAGAATAACCTTGTGGAACCCTTACATCGTGCAAACACTGACAGAGAATTCTTTTCTCCTTTCTAGACAATGTATAACTAGCTGGAGGTACGTAATTCCGATCTCCTTTCTTCTCTGGTGCCAACATTGCTCGTATACCAATATCAACAAGATCAAGTCTTGCATTATATCCATCTTTGGTTTTACCAGGTATGTTCAACAGAGTGCCAACAAGACTATCACAAATATTTTTCTCTACGTGCATCACATCAATACAATGTCTAACTTCTAAAGTTTTCCAGTATGGGAGATCAAAAAATATTGATCTTTTTTTCCAACTACTTTTGTCGTTTGCTCGTTTGTACGGTTTTCCATATTCACATTCAATGTTCCTTACACGTTCATACACCTTTTCGACGCTGATTTCAACTGGCGGATTCTGAAACTCCTGTTTTCCGTTAAATGCCTTCTTCAACCTACGATAAGGATGAGAGTTCGGCAAAAATCTCCGATGACCGAGATAGACAGTCTTAGAACCATTAACTAGTTGCAAAGAACATGTATTTTCCTCGCAAATTGGACAAGCTTTATGACCTTTGACTGAATATCCAGACAGATTACCATAAGCTGGAAAGTCATTAATCGTGCAAAATATCATTGCCCGCATTACGAACGACTCCTGACGATAAGAATCAAAAACTGACTCTCCGTCATCCCACAATTTCTTTAGGTCATCAATTAAAGGTCTTAAATACACATCGATGTCGTTTCCAGGTTGTTTCGGACCAGAAATCATTAAGGACAACATGATATATTTGTGTTTCATGCATAACCACGGGGGCAGATTGTAAATTGGAAGCAGAACGGGCCAAGAACTGTGAATGCTACTCAAACTACCGAAAGGATTCATTCCGTCAGTACAGAGCCCAAGTCGTACATTCCTCGATTCTTCACCAAACACAGGAAAGTCGACATTTATTTTTTTTCCACTGAGGTGAATCTGCAGGGTGACGTAGCAACTGATCATTTGGTTTCTCACGATCAGCATGCCATGTCATGTTCTTGGAATCCTCTTTACCCGCAAACAAACGTTTAAGCCTTGGTATTATCGGAAGATACCACAAAATCTTAGCAGGAGGTCCTTTGATTTTCATCTCATCAGCCTCTTCATTGTGGTTTGGTCCACTACGTTTCATTTTGTATCTTGAAACATTACACCTGGGACAGGAATGTAAGTTTTCAAACTCACCCCTATACAATATACAATCGTTCGGGCATGCGTGTATCTTCCTATATTCCATTCCCATAGGGCACAACACTTTCTTTGCATCATAAGTTCTATCTGGCAACTCATTATCATCTGGAAGCATCTCTTTCACTAACTTCAACATTGATGTGAAACTCACATCGGACCAACCATTTCCAGCTTTTAAATTGTACAACTTCGACACCGCTGACAATCTAGTGAATTTGGTACAATTCTTATACAACGACTTCTCATTGTCACTCAACAAATTACCAAGTAAATCGGGGTTGGGCGAAAACTTTTCAGCCATATCCTGAACCATTTCCTCTAAGTGATCTTCCACACTAACATCTTCTCCATCATTCTTGGAACGACTACATGAATCATTTTCGTCGTGCCATATCCACCATCTGTAATTTGGGTCGAAACCTTTCTCAAACAAATGATCTTTCATTTTCCGAAAAGTCAACACTGACATATTATGACACTTATTGCACGGACAATAAGCCATGTCGCTGTCTTTCATTTTCTTAGAATGTTTTTTGGCAACCTCTAAGAACATATTCACTCCGTTCTCATACTCATCACTCAATCTGTTTGAAACTATCCACTCTCGATCCATTTCAATCTAAACAGAGGCAAAAATGATAGTTATTATTGCAGAAAATAAATAAAATTTCAATTTAAAAGAATGTGTTCGTAGATGAGAAGATTTGGAGACATTAAGATGAGAAAAGAATGACTCAGAGGAGAAGAGATGAAGTCCTTAATCTAGCGTAGAATAAGGAAGGTTAGAAATCTAACTAAACAATCAAGGCCAAAACAAACCTAAAGTCCACTATAGGTCCTTAGTAATAGACGACGCCTAACTTCGAGGTCCCACCGAGGACCACTAGTCTGTAGGAAATCAAGAACCCGGAGGTCCCTAATATCTCAGGAAGACTAGATGGGCAACGACATTCAGGCCATAACGGTCTTAAACGGTTTCCTCTCCTTAATGCGTCCGAAAATCCTAGGGGCCAACGTCTAATTAATTTTATTAAGGCTCTTTTATTAAGTGGTTTTTGGGCCAAGGAATGGGTGATGAAATCCCCCACCTCATCTCCTATAGGTGACTGCCCCCTAAGTGTTTTTCATACCTTAATCTAACAAACAACACACCAAACAAACACTCACATCACTCTTGTTCCAATGCAAGTCCTACTAACTAATGTGTGCTTTCTAATGAATGATGAGTGAAAGATAGTACGTACCTTACGCCAGCAATCTACGACAGAAATCGTAAATAATAGAAAAATACAATGCATGCAAATCATATATGATGAATGACTTAACAAATATTGTCTAATCTTTTGTTTTGGGTTATTAAATGCCAAGTTGTTTAAGGGGGGCAATGAGTTATTATCATAATATTAAAAATTCAAAAAATTAAGGCAATAAACATTTAAAATATTAAAAGCAAGTATTAAAAATAATTACTTGAATTGACAGAAAAACATTTTAAACACAAACTATCATGTTATTAATAATAATTGGGAATAAAATTTTATTGAAATTTTGGCAGAACCTCCACTTAAAATTTGATATGTAAAATTCTTCAAATCCTGAAATCAACAAGAAAATGTATATCTAGTTATCTAATCACATTCACATTATGTATTTCTCTACTCAATCCAAACCAAATTCTTAACATAATCCAAACCAAATCAATCCAATGAAAACAAAGTTTGGTTAAATCATCCAACCAACCCAACTCAATCCAAACTAAATCAATCCAATGAATATGTTTATCAAATATCAACACATAACACACATGCAAAAAAACTCCGAGAAGAAGTTGCTTATCACGTCTACATGTCAAGAGTGTACATCCACATCAAGACCATACAACTCATGCCATTACACATCATCAATCCATAATTTTGATTTTTTTTCTACTTTGGAAACCATTTGCTACACACCAACAAATTGAATCATTAATTAACTTGGAAAATAAAAGGAATTCTAAATGTTGATATTTGCATCAATACACTTAGATTATCACATTAACCAATATTTGCATCAATACGTACCTGGGGCTTTCACTTCGACCCGTCTTCGTTCGTGATCGCTTAGAGAACCTCATTATTGTGAACTAATCCTAATTTGGCGTTGGATTCTTGGTCTACACTAATCCTAAATTAAGGATCTAAAATTGAGCACGAACCAGAGGAGGGAAAAGTTGTGATGCCGGAGGAGCTCTTTGTGGTTCCCGAAGACGTCGCGGAGGAGACGACTGTAAACGACACGAGGAAGCTACATGCGGAGGAGGCTAAGTTAGAGAGAATATGTGGAGAAAGACGAACTTAAAACAAGCAAAAACGAACTTAAAACCTACATGTGGAGAGAGACGGAGGAAGACGGAGGAAGAAGGAATTCCATAACGGCTAGGGTTTGGGTGGGTTTCGACTGAAATGAATGAAAGAAAGCGCGTCTGTCCGATTTCTTTAAGACCTATATACGTTGGATATTCCATAACGCCGACGTCTATACCTCGACGTCTATATGGTTGGAGTATAGACGTCGGCCTTACATTACGTCCGACGTCGATAGGCCGACGTCTATACCCTATAGACGTCGGATTCACAAGGTACTAAAACACCGACGTCTAAAGGTCGACGTCTATACACTATAGACGTCTGTTAAATGTGTTATTCCTACACCCGACGTCTATAGTGTCGCATAGACGTCGGCTTCCATTCCAGACGACGTCTATTCTGTCCTCTCCACACTAGACGTCGGTTGTTATAACGGCCAATGTCTATGTGGCGACGAGTAAAGCCAATTCTGCACTAGTGCACTCTCTCTCATCCATCTTTCTCTCTCTCTTGAAGAGAGAGAGAGAGAGAGAGAGAAAAGAGGGATGAGAGAGAATGAATGATTGGAGAGTGAGAAATGAGAGAGTGTGTGAAAGATTGGAGAGTGAGAAAGGAGAGAGTAAAAGAGTGGAAAGGGAGAAAGGAGAAAGGGAGAGAGAAAGAAGGATGAGAGAAAGTGATAGAGTGGAGAGAGAGTGATGAGAGAGAGAAAGTAGGATGAGAAAGAGAGTGAAAGATTGGAGAGAGAGAGAGAGATGAGAGAGAGTATGATGTGTAACCCTTGTCTCGATCTTGAATGTCCATGGATTATCTCTGGTTTAACCTTGGAGTCATTTCTGGACTAACTCTGGATAGGTTATGGTTCCACTTTGGATACTCAGTGTATCCATAGTGCATCCTGTAATCACTCTGGATGGAGTATGGTGCACATCTGGATTCTCCGCGTACCCTTCATGCATCCTGGAATCACTCTGGATCGACTCTGGAATCATTGTGCATCAACTCTGGATCGACACTCGATCGACTCAGAGTCGATCCAGAGTTAGTCCAGAGTCGATCCAGTGTCGATCCAGAGTGATTCCAGAGTCAATCCAGAGTCGATCCAGAGTTAGTCCTGAGTCGATCTATAGTGATTCCAGAGTTGATCCAGAGATTCCAGATTCAATCAAGCAACGACCCAGAGTCGATCCGGAGTGATTCCAGGATGCATGTGGGGGTATACGGAGTATCCAGAGTCAAACCATAATCTATCCAGAGACGATCCAATGATTCTGTGTTTAATCAAGTAACGATACAGAGATGATCCAGAGTGATTCCAGAGTCGATCCATAAATTCCAGATTAAATCAAGCAACGATCCAGAGTCGATCCAGAGTGATTCCAGGATGCACAAAGAGTACACAGAGAATCTAGAGGTGCACCATACTCTATCCAGAATTTATCCAGAGTGATTCAAGAGAGAGAAAGAGGGAGGAGAGAGAGAAAGAGAGATGAGAGAGAGAAAGAAATAAAGGGAGGAGAGAGAGAAAGAGGGAGGAGAGACAGAAAGAGTGAATGATTGGAGAAAGGAGAGAAAGATGGAGGAGAGAGAGAGAGGGATGAGAGAGAGGAGAGAAAGAAAGATTCAAGCAACGGTCCAGAGACGATCCAGAGAGATTCAAGAGAGAGAAAAATGGAGGAGAGAGAGAAAGAGAGAGTAAGACGGAGGAGAGAGAGAGAAAGAAAGGGAGGAGAGAGAGAAAGAGGGATGAGAGAGAGATTCAAGATAGAGAAAGAGGGAGGAAGAGAGAAAGAAAAGAGGGAGGAGAGAGAAAGATTCAAGAAAGAGAGAGATGTAGGAGAGAGAAAGAGGGATGAGAGAGAGGAGAGAAAGGGAGGAGAGAGAATGAAAGAGTGGAGAAGGAAAAAGGAGAGAGAGATCCAAGAGAGAGAGTGTGTGAAAGAGGGATGAGAGAGAGTGAAAAAGTTGAGAGAGAAAGAAAGAAAGAGAGAAAGAAAGAAAGAGGGATGAGAGAGAGTGAAAGATTGCAGTGGGAGAAAGGAGAGAGAAACTGAAAGAGTGAAGAGGGAGAAATGAGAGAAAGAGAGAGATTCTAGAGAGAGTGAAATAGTGGAGAGGGAGAAAGGAGAGAGATATGAGGGATGAGAGAGAGAAATACAAGAGTGGATAGAGAGATTCAAGAGAGGGATGAGAGAGATTCAATAGAGAGGGAGGAGAGAGCGAGAGGAAGCGAGATTCTAGAGAGAGTGAAATAGTGGAGAGAGAGAAGGGAGAGAGAGAGAGAGAGAGAGAGAGAGAAAAGAATGAAAGAGAGAGAGGGAGAAAGGAGAGAGTGAGAGATTCAAGGGGGAGAGAGAAAAAAATGGATGAAAGAGAGTGAGTGAAAGAGTGAAGACTGTTAGATAATTTGATTTTTTGTGGTGTTATTTGTGTCTACAATTAAGGACAGTTCTATTTTACGATGTTTAATTTGCAAATTGTCTAACACTGTTAGACTTTAACGATAACGGAGTGAGAGACAATAACGACAGAGGTGTACATGTGTAATTAATTCAAATCGCAGGTGTATATGTGACAATATAAAAAAACTGAGTGCATATTACCAATTTGGACACCTGAGAGGTGTACTGTAGCAAAAACCCTAATAATAAAAAGGGAGATGGATAAGCTTCTAGGAGTATGTTCTTGTTTTATAATCAATTCTTACAGAAAAACTGAAGATTCTGATTTTTCATCTGAAGTTGATTTTTCATGTGATGTGTTTGGTTATTTTGATTTTCTCATTTGCTGAAATGACTTACATACCATTGTAATTTGCATTGGAACGTGTATGTTATTTTGCATGTCTTCTTCAACTTTGAAGCTTATCATGAGTTTTTGGTATTTGTTGTGGATTCAAGGGCGGATGTGGGACAGAATTGAAGGATGGACACATTATAACTGTAAACGGTCTCTAAGAGCATCCTTAATGAGACCCTTTTATTGGACGCCCGGGGAAACCCTCCCTAGCGGGAGGGGTTAGGAATACAAATGATAACCAATTATCTGAGGATTCGATTCGAAAATTACAATTTTGTTGGTATTTGGTAAATAAATTTTTACCGAATACAATTTGGAATTGAAATTGATTTAATTTTTTTTACCGTTTTGAAATTCGGATACGAATTCGGATATAGGTCAAACCATATCCGAATATCCAAAAATACCAATTTTGACATCCAATATATGTAGTTATTGATATTTGTATTGTGAGTTAATAAAAAATAAAGTTATTTCTTATGTAAATATAAACATAATATAAATGCAAAAACAAAATATAATATTTTTTTTAAAATAACTTTCCAAAAACATTTTGATTATACAACAAAAGAGATAAAAATATGTTATAGGAATTTGAAAATTATCTGAATCCGAATTCGAAAAGTTCTCAAATTCGGATATGAAATTGGTAAGCTATCAAAATTAGAATTGGAATTTAGATTTGAATTCAGATACAAGTTATATCAAATTCAAAAATATATATTTGCATCCCTAGGAGGGGCGTACTGCCAGGGTGGGTGGATGGCACGTCCCTATTTTTATTTTTTTATTTTGTTAATAGTTAATAATAGTAATATATTTTATTTTAAAGTTATTTTAATTTTTTTCTAAAAATATGTTTTTTATTCTTTACAATTTATTTATTTATTTTACGCAGAATTGATCTCCAAATGACATGGAAGAGGAGAATGTAGAGTGTTTGGGGGTTTCAGAGCACAATTAAGGGTGAAAATAGAGAGAAATCACAGTGTTGTTAAAGATGACTTCAGAATTGAAAGGGGGACACCCTCTTGCGGAAAATAAGGGTGGGTATACTTCAAAAAAATGATCTATAATATTATTAACATAAAATTCCTTACGTGGGCACTTGCCTAAGTGTGCCCATGCCTAGGTCTGCCCATGGTTGTGGTTGAGGTATCAATTAAGTAGTCATATTATTGTTGTTACGAAACATATATCATGTTATGTTGATCTACTTAGTTGTGAGTATTTTTTGCTACTTAGTTGTTATCGTTTTATTAGAACAAATGGAAATTCACACGAGTTGAATTAACCAGAGATCAAATTTAGCAGTTTCATCTCGTATGCTTGGGAAGTTGGGATTTTAAAAGGGAATGATCATTAGTGTAGTACAAATCAGAAAGGGAAAATTTCATAGATACTCTTCAAATAAACTTTAATTTCACCAATACCCTTCAATGAGATAGGCTTTCATGTATACCTTTCAATTTTAAATATGCTTTAATTCACATATATACTTTCTTTTAAGTTTACAATATAAACTGGGGTGAACTTAAGTTTTAGGAGTTGAACAATTTCAAATTTGTCCTTGTTTATTTCTTGGGTTAATTACAGTTTGCCCCCCTGAACTATGCATTGGTATCACTTTGCCCCCCTGAAGTTTCAAAGTTAACAGTTACCTCCCCTGAACTTTAATTTTGTAACGCTTTGCCCCCTTGAACTTCAAAAACTCATTATTTAACACACAGTCGACATTTTGTTTCCTAATTTTTTTTGTTGTATCCCTAATACACCCCTAAACTTATATTTACGTGAAAGTTTGGATCAAAACGGATGTCGGATATAGTTGGAATTTGGGTCGGATTGACACTCAAACACTTTTGCGTTCCTGGAGGGAACCGGTCGACCATCAGGGTTGTTTGGTCGACCGTTTCTGCTATGTTTGTGGTTTTGAGTTTTATTTTGATCGGCTTGACGACAACGGGTTCACCGACCCTTTCGGGGCAACAGACGGACATAACGGCCTGATAGCGATCGGTTGTGTCTCTACGGAATGATTTGTGATAGAGGCAAAATTGTGACTCCAGTGATAGAGGCAAAACCGTGGCTCCGGTGATAGATGCAAATGTTGTATTTTTACAGTTGTTGGGCTTATCCCTGGTTGCATTTATTGTTAGTGTTGTTTTATTTATGTGTTTAGGGTTTGACATACGGGGTTTCATTATGGAAACTTAGACATAATTTCATGTTTGCATTTCAGACCGTGATCGACAATAGGGGGTGGTGACTGCGGAGGAGAGCACTCGGGACCGGATCTTGCTTTCCCGATTTTAGAGGTTGTCGTGATTTCTTATATATTTCATTTTACGATCTTTTGATGTAATCACCCTTTTGTAAACTAAAAAACATATATATATATATATATATATATATATATTATATGTTGGTGCACCTGATTTTCTGTGTCTTACCATAATGTTCTTGTGTTGATTGTATGTTTTTAAATTTTCAATTTTTTCGTTGTTTTAGGGCGTTACAGATAGTCACACCAATTGTGGTTGGAGACACCATATTTCAAGAAGACACAATGCAGTACATGCACGAGATCGGAGTTCATTTTGAATGTGGGTGTTAAGACCATGTCTTATAGATCTCGGTCGCAAGGATCACATGCACTTAAATAGTAGAATTTGTAGGATTTCGTGTCCCCATGTATGTATATATATTAAAATTTTAATACAAACATACAAGATCGATTTCATATTTTCATTGATTTTACGTACATGTATTTGTTTATTCTAATATCATGCATTCCTACACATATTAAAATAAACAAAAGAGAGAGGATCATACCCAAATGTTGTCTAAAACCTTTCAGAAGATCCGGAGTTCCGTTGCTCGTCGAATCACCCGCTGATTCACCTTCAAGTGTTCACCAAACTCTAAACAAGATTAGAGAGAAATGAGCTAGCCAATCATTCTCTAATTAAGCTTGGAATCTAGCTAATAACCCATCTTTAAGCTCCTGAGATTTTTATCTCCAAAACTTAAAACTATTAAGAGATTTTCGTGGTGATTAAGGGAGAGATTAATGAGAGAGAGAATTTATGCATTAACATAAACAAGTAGGACGATGAGTCCTTTTATAGGCTTCCAAAACATCATTATCAAGAACTATTCTCTAGTCACGATCTCTTGTTTATTATCTCCTAAAATTAATCCCAAATTGCCACATAAGAATATTAAAAAATGTTTGATTAAATCTGGAATTAATCCAACACACGATCTAATTATTCTCTTAATAATTCAGGCAAAAATCACGTTGTTCGGTTAACCGAGAATTCTTCTCGGTTAACCGAACCATTCGGTTTTAACACACGTTCGGTTGACTGTTAGCTAGACGGTCGACCGAATATGTATGAGAAAAATTCTCTGGAAAAATTCGGACGATCTGCGTCTTAATCCGGTCGACCGTTGACTCACCAAAATTTCTCTTAGTCGGATCTCATCGGACGACCGTATCACCTTCGGTCTACCGAAAATATCCCAAGATAGCTCCTGGATATTTTCTCGTGGTTGACCATTCACGCTCAGTTGACTGATGAACTTTTTCGGTCAACCAATTGGGTTCATACGTTCCCGTTCGGTGGACCGTTCCGAAGACACCTCGGTCGACCGAACCCTAAACGATTTACCGTGTTTGACCCTGATTTCGCCTTTTTCAAATTTTGGATTTACTTACAACAAAATTTGATCATTTGGGGGGTTTAGCAAATTCATATCTTATGTAATATATTATCTTATGTAATATTAAATTATTACACCCCGTAATATACACACCTCATATGAATTTATTATGATTCTAATTATGTCAATTCTCGTGACATATTGATTTTATTCGTTCACCAGATGTGTTCCTTTTTCACATGAAACCCGACACATCATATGAACTCAAAATCAAGCTTCTTGTTTCCTAGTTTTGTGGTGTGACCTATAGGAGGATCTAAGCTAAATTGACAGCGATATTAAACAATTAATATCTCAAATTATAAGTGGTATCTAGCTACACATTATAGTTACCCAATTAGCATAGATGTTTTTGTTCCACTCGAACTAAAACACGATCCATTTAGTGATGTACGTGCACCACTTGTGTCTGTCCCTTGCCTCATGATATTAAGAATATATACAAAGTAGAAATGTGTCACTTTTGTATTATATTTATTTCTTCATCTCTTTAAGTTAATTATAACTATGTAACTTAACTCAAGTTACATTGTGCACATTATAATTTTGCTTTATCAAGAGGCCCACTAATATCATCACTTAATTAAGAGGGCAACGATAATCGTTTGACTAACTATCTTTTTTAGCACAAGTCATGTTCAACCAAACTATTGCCTTTATTACTATACTCTTTGATAGTTTTTGACAATAATCAAATTAAGCACTTCTTGAGTGAAAAGATATAAGTCTCATATATTAGGATTCAAAACACAGTAAAACATTAATGACACGAAACACAATTCCATAATGTTTTACTTGTTAGTTCTATTCAATACATAAAAGTAATATTTTCCTCTTTTATATACTCGTATCGTCAATTATTTGTAGAGCTACAACAATCGATGACCAACACGACAATCTT
This sequence comes from Triglochin maritima, assembly GCA_963682175.1. Taxonomy (NCBI): domain Eukaryota; kingdom Viridiplantae; phylum Streptophyta; class Magnoliopsida; order Alismatales; family Juncaginaceae; genus Triglochin; species Triglochin maritima. Next base: position 60,213,072 of record OY821772.1, on the reverse strand, counting down.
ATCTCGGTGATTAATGTTACATGTTAATTACCATGATTGTGAATAACTTTTGATTTATGTAAACCATTATCTTTTAGAGCTCTACGGTTAAGGACCAAGCGCATCTTCCTTAACACTTCCAAAAGACGAATATTATAAACAAGAACCAAAATGTTTGCACATCCAATTCATAATAATTGACATATAAAAGTAAAATTTTTAGAACACATTCCTTTCAACACGAACACAAAATGAAAAAAATGACCCGAACACGAACACAAAATTCTACACCTAAACAGGAATATGAAATTAGAAACCCGAACATGACCCAAGTTGACACGAAATTCTTTTCGTGTTTGTCGAATTCGTGTTCCGGGTTGTGTTCGTGTCAACACGAATTGATACAAACAATTGTGTCAAGGAGATTAGTCATCATTAATTGTCTTTTAAAGGATTAAGTGAAACAACAGCCTAAGACTATTTTTTGCTAAACAACCTTACCACCTAAACAACAAAATCTGTTTGATGAAGCAACATGCTCATCACAAGATTCACAACTCATAGCCTTCCACCATGCAGCATCAAAGTTCTCTTCAAACAAGGGTAGCAAAGAAGACTAACTACAACTCAACTTAATTGATTCAAGTAACTGAATTCAAATATTTATTGATAGTGGATTTTAACTGAATTTTAAATTAAAAAATAGCATTTTCAGAGCTCTGCTTGTAGAATCATCCATTTTCTCCAATTCTGAAAAACTATCTCCACAAGTAGCGATTAAAAACAATAATAAATTAAAAAAATGAAACTTGCAATCGACTTCTCAGTAAGCACATCGGGCGTGTTCGTAACCCTAATCCCCTTCTCGTGGCACTTTCCGAGGTCGACCTTGTCGAGGCTGATACTGAAGCAGGAGACGACCTCGAGGTTGGGAAGCAGATAGATGGCGGCGGCGTTGCCGATGACGACACGGATGGTGTGGGCGGAGGAAGGCGGGCCTCTGGTCGGGAGGTGACTTCCATAGGTGAAAGAAGGGGAAGCTCTTACTCTAGGTAGGGGTTCATGGGACAGTGAGGAGGACACCTAGGATTTCCATTAGGGTTAGGGTTTGAGAGGAGGAGATGGGTGCCGGCTAGGCTAAAGAATGAAGATGGAGTTTGACGGGGTTAGGGTTTTTTAACATATATGTGTGTGTGTATGGGTGGGTATTTTGTGTATTTCGTGTCGACCTGAATTACACGTAACTCGAATTTGGTAAACTCAAACACGATCCGAATTACAGTTTGGGTAGTTCGTGTCGACACGAAACACGAAATAGATCAACCAGGACATGGAAATTTCGGGTTAGGTTCGGATTCGAATTTCGTGTCATGACCCAATTTGATAGCCTTATAAAATATAATGTTTTGGCAAGAACTGGTATGCAAATGTTCAAAATCTTTTAATATAAATTTAAAGGAAGTTCTAATAGAAGTAGGACCCACACGTTTGGAAGTTCACTAACTAATTTGTGAAGTTTATAAGTGCACCAAATAAATATGTAATACTCAAGTGTATTGCTGCAATATGGCTCTTTTACAAGTGTACCTATACAAAAACAACCTTTGTTTAAGTGATGATTTTGTTATTCTTTCATCTAGTACTATATATTAACCAGAAATCAGACAAGAATGACATGGTTGCAGCATAATTTGATCCGGTAATAATGGTACTATTTATGTTTGAGTTAAAGGTGTTCAATTTGATTTTAAGCGGGCTATTTTTTCATAAGAGATTGCACAACTATGAGATATCCTGGTTTAGTCATGCATTATTAGATAAATTGAGCGATGTTCTAAGGACAAGACTTTACCGCCAACAAAATAAGGTTAAGCTAATTATGGTTTTGTTTGAAGGATTGGAGTGTACATCCTCTAATCTCAATTATGAGAGGTAGGGGTGAGCAAAATTCGGTCCGGTCCGGACACCCGGATCGAACCGAATTTTTCGGTCCGGACCGAACCAGACCGAATTTTTTCGGTCCGGTCTTCGGTCCACAAAATTTTGGAAATTCGGTCTTCGGTCCGGACCGGACCGAAAATTTAAGGGGAAAATTCGGGTGTTGGACCGACCCGGACCGAACCTATTCGGTCCGGTCTTCGGTCCGGACTTCCCGAAAATTCGGGTTTCGGTCCGGTCCGGTTCGGTCCGGTCTTGGACCGAAGCTCACCCCTAATGAGAGGTGATGTAACTATATTGCATAGAGTGAAATTTGATTTTAACGGGAAAATGTTTTTTATTTAGCGAGCCGAGTTTTTGCTAATATTTGGGCATTTCTACTGTTGTAGTCTGTAGATAAACACAGGCTACAAGGAGACGTTGATGGTCTTATGGAAAGGAAAAGATAAGATAAGGACAACCCGATTGGCACTGGAGGGGGTCACTTAAATTTGGTAGTAATTCCCACTAAGGTAAAAATAAAATCCACTAACGTCTTATGCAACATAATGTTTATACAATTTGCACTCTATTTACAATTTCATTTCCTTGGTTCAAAGTAAAACTCTTTTAGTCTAATCAGTGGTGTATTTAAATCCACTTTTGTAATATTATTCCAATGTGTTTTGATTCGTTTATAAATACTTAGACAAATAAGTTACACTATCGGTGTATTTGAACTTTGAATATTATTTTTTACTCAAAAAGACTTTGAATATTATTGATGATAAAATCTTCATTAGCTAATTATGGTAATAATATTCTTGTTTTTCTGAAGTTTAAAAAAACTAAGATATTTGTTAATGTCAGCTGATCAAACATCTAATATATATTTAGTTCTACCATGAGCAATAAATATACAATCTCACACATCTATCACTTTATGTTTAGCGTCATACCTAATCAGATTCTAACAACAAGAAAAATTAGTATATTATATTTCATTTTATCGTCAAGCGCAACCGTATATCAACAATTTTTAAGGTTAGTGGATCTCTACCCTTAAATTTTGTTGACACACGTTTACGTTTGATAATAAAATCAAATCTAAACTTCAAATTGAAATTCAAACCGTAGATTTTGATCAACAAACACATATAGATTAAAGATATTGAAAATCATAAATTTTGGAATTCTTTTACGCAATATCTAAATATGTAAAAATGAACTTACTACGTTTGCTAAACAATTCGATTTCTAGAACTTATATGAAATGATTACTAAATTTTACGATTTTCAATAACATTAATTTACTTATGTTGTAAATCAAGATTTATAGTTTGGATTTTAAATTTATAGTTTAGATTTCATTTTATCTCAAACGTAACCGTGTGTCAACATTTTTTTAGATTGAAATCCTTTTGTGTTTGATCCAATCTCGGAGCAAGTGATAAAGTTTTAAACTTGGACCGAATTGATCAGTCACATTTGATATTTTTAGAAGTGAACTGAACACCTAAAGGTTTGAACCAACCAATTTGTGTCAAGGCATAACAATCAACCGGAGATTCACGTGTTTGGGCTAAAACCAAGCAACACAACATTGGTTGAGGGACAGACACACAATCGATCCGATGACACTGTTTGGTTATATGGGATATTTTGAGGTAAATGGTTCTCGATATAATATGGGATATTATCTTACTGATGGTATTTATCCAAAATGGGAAGCATTCATTCCGTCCATCGTTCATCCACAAACACTGAAGGACAGGTTATTTGCTGAACGACAAGAAGCAGCACGCAAAGATGTAGAACGTGCATTTGGAGTCTTGCAAGCGCGATTCGCGATAGTGAAGAAGTCATCTCTTGCATGGAGTAAGATTGTACTTAACAAAATAATGACAGCTTGCATTGTAATGCATAATATGATAGTGGAGGATGAACGTGATTCCTTCGGTAATTTTGGAGATTGGAACGAATTTGTTGAGGATCAACCTGGAAATTCCTTGAACGACGCGGTTCGGTATTCCACTGACCGTGTATTGGATATTACCAGGTACTTGAGAAGGAGAGATCAAGTGCGTGATCACACCACACATTTGAACCTTCAAGCCGATTTGGTCGACTATATATGACAACGCTTTGGAGGAAATGCGTCTTGATGTATTTGAAGTTTAGTATTTATGTTTAGTATTTAAGCATGTATTTTTAGTTTTAGTTTCTAAATTTCCGGTTAATGTACTATGTAATGTGGTTTTCTAATTTTTAATAATATTTTCGTATTTATTAATTAAATGTTAATTAAAAACGAATGATTGTTGATATTAAATAATTACAATAATGATTATTAATATATTTTGTTGATTGTTGAAAGAGTTTTGAAGAGAAGAATAAAAATAATGACGTGGCAACAAATACTGTAGCGTGACTGGGTGGATTGAGTAATGGTTAAGGATTTTGTAGGGGGGTTGGTTTGTGCTGACGTGGCTGAGAGAGAAAACAGGGCGCCTGTGAACTGCCTGGGCGCCGTTAATGATGCTCTAAAAGGATAAATAGAGATACATACTGAAGGACATAGATAAATCCACAACAACTAGGTGGGACTATTTCTCGGTTTCAAGCCATTACTGTGATTATATTATATCTTTAAATTTGTATTTTTCAGTTACAAGTTGGTGTTTGTAAATAAAGCTGATAGTAGTTAGTCTTTGAGATGATATAGGACTAATATATATATGATAACTTTTCAAATATAACATTGTGCCAGTTTCAGTGTTCTTTCACATTCTTGATGTATATTTCCAACTTTTGGGCACCCTTTAAATATTTCAACCGTATCGCCATACCAACTAATTTTCACAATACCTGAGATACTTATCAATAGTAAGATAATTTTAGGATTGCAAACCTCTATTTTGTGCTGACAGAGAAGTGGGACTTAAAGCTGATTTCATGTGAATCTTATAATTTCGGTTAAATAATGATGCAACAAAATATTTTGGTCAAATAAAAAATATAATATAGATCAAAATCTTGTAATAAGCATTTACATCTTGTTAACGTGTCATAACAAAAAACTATCCACATCAGAGCACCCTTAACGGGTGCTCTTTTTCGGGCGCCCGAAATGTCATCCCTTAACGGGAGGGCGATTCTCGGGCGGAACCTCCCGGGCACCTGATCCGGGGGGCGACATGGTCCCCCTGGATTGGTTAGTTTTTTTTTAGTTTTGGTTTTTTAGTTAAAAGAAAAATGTTTTGGTATATATTTATATTAATGTATTGATTAGTTAAATTGTAATTTAATTAATTAGGTTTTGTAATTTAATTGTAGTTAATGTATTGATGTTGTTTTAATTTTCTAATAATTGTACAATTATTTCATAATTATTTAAATTGGTTTTGATTTATTAAGATGTAGTTAAATTTACAAATAAACCAAATCATATACGAAATGAAGATAAGTTTTGATTTATGCTCTGTGTAGTCACGCGCACACTGTAGGTCCTCGATGCTCGAGTGGTCCAAGATTTGATGTTATCGTCTTATGCTCTGTGTAGTCACGCGCACACTGTAGGTCATCGATGCTTGAGTGGTCTAAGATTCGATGTTATCCTCTTGTGCTCCGTGTAGTCACGCGCGCACTAAAACGTTATTTCTCACATCTACAAATACAGTTCTCATGGTTGGTTCTACCATATCTCACAAATACATTTCATCCACTACCGATGTCTTCATCCGATAAGTCCTCCGTGTCAAAGTCCTCACCGTCTTCATCATCCGATGACGAAGCTTACGAACAAGTGTTAGACTCCTTAACAGAGTATGTCTCTGAAGTGGGGGATCAACAAAGTACACGTCCTAAGAGGCGTAGAAGGCAAACTACGAACCCAGATAGAGATAGAGAGTTTGGTTACCGTCGTTTAATTGCCGATTATTTTTCTAACGACCTTGTTTATCCTGACAACATTTTCAGGAGAAGATTTAAGATGCGAAAATATGTTTTTCTTCGCATTGTAAGTGTCGTTGAGGCCTCCAATGTCTTCTTCCAACGTGTACCGGACGCCATCGGTCGGATGAGGATCTCCGGCCTGCAAAAATGTATTGCGGTTATCCGAATGCTAGCATATGGCGTAACGGCTGATGTAGTGGACGAATACTTAAAGCTAAGCGAATGCACGACGAAGAACACACTTGAATAATTATGTGATGGTGTAATCAATAACTTCGGTGGTGAGTACCTACGAAAACCAAATGTCGCTGATTTATCACGACTACTTCACATTGGTGAGCAGCATGGGTTCCCAAGCATGGTAGGAAGTATTGATTGCATGCACTAGGTGTGGAAAAAATTACCCAGTTGGATGGAGGGGTCAATATCAAGGGCGTAGTGGTAATGTCACTCGTGTCCTTGAGGCAGTGGCGTCGGCTGATTTGTGGACATGACACTCTTTTTTGGCACATCAGGTTCATGCAACGACTTAAATGTCCTACAACGCTCTCCCTTTTTCGATGACGTAATGGAAGGACGGACTCCACTTGTGAATTTTGAGGTTAACGGTTCTCGATATGATATGAGATACTATCTTACAGATGATATTTATCCAAAATGTGAGGCATTCATTCCGTCAGTTGCTCATCCACAAACACCGACGGACTTGTTATTTGCTGAATGACAAGAAGTGGCACGCAAAGATGTAGAACGTGCATTTGGAGTCTTGCAAGCGTGGTTCGCAATAGTGAAGAAATCATCTCTTGCAGGGAGTAAGGTTCTGCTTAACAAGATAATGACAGTCTGCATTGTAATGCATAATATGATAGTGGATGATGAACGTGACTCTTATGCTCATTTTGGAGATTGGAATGAATTTATTCAGGATCAACCTGGAAATTCCATGGACTACCCAGTACAGTATTCTACTAACCGTATAGTGGACATTAACAGGTATTTGATGAGGAGAGATCAATTGCGTGATCGCACTACACATTTGAACCTTCAAGCCGATTTGGTCGACAATATATGACAACGATTTGGAGTAAATATGTCTTGATGTATTTGTAGCTTCAGTATTTAAAAATGTATTTCTAGTTTTAGTATTTAAATTTTCAGTTAATGTACTATGTAATGCGGTTTCCTAAATAAAAAAATATTTTCGTATTTATATATTAATTGTTAATTCAAATCGAATGAATTAATTAAATTGAGTGATTACAATAATGATTATTAATATATTTTGTTGATTGTTGTTAGAGTTTTAGATAATAGAATAAAAATAATGACGTGACAGCAAATATTGTAGTGTGACTGAGTGATTTGGTAATTGTTAAGGAATTTGTAGGTGAGTTGATTTGTACTCGGGCGCCAATAAAGATGGTTTTAGTGTACTTCAAAATTATCAAAAAAACAATTGTACTTATCAGGTGAACTGTCGTGGCAGTCGTGGGGTGGTTGTGCTGGTATTAAAGACAAAAGGTTGTCTAAGTAAAAAGAGGGAACTCTCTCTTTAGTGTCCCACCCATGACAACGCACTGTTGGCATTGTAATCAAAACAGTGACCTCTGCAAACCCAACCAAACCATGTAAGATATGTTTTTTTAAGTAGATAATTGCAATAATAAAATAGATGACTATAAACACAACTATACCTAAGATATATATGTAACCCTTTGGAATTTGAAACCCTAGAAAGTGTTTGTTCCTTTGCTTCACATTCTCAAATGTATATGCATTTTTCTCCCTTTGAATCCATATTTATTACCTATTTTTGATCTCCATTTTGATTTTTGTAATCGCAATAAGAGTGTTGCCATATTGTAGGAGAAATTGAGGGTTTTCTTCTATTAATTCTAACATCATCATTGTTCTTCTTCTTCTTCTTCTTCTTCTGCAGTTGCATCTAGCTAGAATATAAAATTTACCAAGTATTTTTAGACGTCACCCACTAACTTAATCTCCATAAGAAGCTCTAATGATAATGTATATAAAGTAATAAACATGGAGAGTCATGAAAAGATGCAATAAATAGTGTGTATACTGGAAAAAAAATGGGTTTTCTCTTGGATTTTCTTGTATTTTGCATATTACAGCAATATAGTTGGAGATGAAGATGGAATAAATTTTAGGTCAAACCCAAAACGTTTTAGGATAGTCATGCAAATGCATATAAAAGAAAAAAAATCATTACAAAAATACCAAAACAGATTGGTCAAAGGGGGCATTCAGTGCTCATTTAAGGGAATAAATAAGTTTCCCATGAAGAGGCCACCATGGCTTGACCTACGCATATGAACTTCTCTTGTCCTTTTGACCAATTCATATGGCTCATAACATCTTTGTTAACACGATTCTATAGATGAGAACAAGAAATTTAGAACATGGATTAATAAGCACACAAACGTCATTAGAGGGGAATTAAGAAGACATCAACCAAAGAGATGTACCACAAGTAACCAAACAAAGAGGAAACAAGAAGTAGGTGGTATTAATCAAGATGAATCAAATTTGTAGTGTTTATCCACAGCAACTGAGACATCCCAAGTGCAACTGAGGCCTTTGGGGATGACCACAAGGTCTCCTGCTCCAAACTCTACACACTCAGAGGTGCCTTTGGTGTAAGCCTTCACCCTTCCTCTAAGAAGATAGCATGTCTCTTCTGCATCAAACTTTAAGGGGAACTTCCCTGGTGGGCATCCCCATCTTTGCATCCAACATAATGTTAATTAATAAAAATTAACAAACTTTATCAGATCTAAATGGAAAAGACACATAAACATGCATAGTCAAACATGTTAGTGCAACTATAAATGATGAATAAATTTTGGAAAATTAAAAATATGATTCTATGTGGTGTAATGGTTTAGTATGAGGAACATGTGATGCCCATAAAAATAAAAATAAAACATTATGTGTTATAAAAGTTGCTTACTTGGGCCATGACTTGATTCCTAATTCCTGCAAACGCGCTTCTGATGGATTTTTCTCAACATGGATGGTGAGTTTTGGTTGGTCAGTGTCCATGCTCTTTGGATCTGACTGAGTAGCCATTGCCAAGAAGAAGAGCACTTCTTGGTGTTGGACAAAAAGAAGTGAGAGAAGTGGTAGTGGTGGTGATGGATAAGAAGGAAGAAAATGAAGAATATATGACAAAATGTGTGTGTGTGAACAGTGCTATATATGTTTCTTTACTGATGATATGAAGAAGGGTAGGTGTTTTTTTTTGTATTAAGAAGGGCAGGTGTTGATATCATAGGTAAGGTGGTCATGATCACATGGGAAAATACAAGTCTGAAATTGGTCTGGTTGCCTGAATGGGCATGATGCCTCACCGTTACGGTTGGTGGATTTTTATGGCAGTTAGTTTTGGTTTGAACTATTTGATATTTAATCAATGAATTACATGCTGGGTTAGATAAATAATAAGGCGTTCTTTGGTTAGGTTTAGAATTTAGGGAGAAATCTAAGAGCATCCCAACGGGATTATTATCCCCCCTCCCCTCCCCCCGCGACCGGTCATCAACTGATGACCCGGTCGTACGGGTCGTTGAATAATTTATTGTTTTTTGGGTTTTTTGTTTTGTTTTGGTTTTTTTTTGTTTTGATTTTTTAAATTTTTTGTTTGAATTTTATTTATTTATTTTTTGAAAATACGTTTTATAATTGTTTTGATTTTTTTGAATTTTTAAAATAAAAAAAATTAAAAAAAATCTAAGATGGACCCCGAAATGATGAGGATGAGAGAGATAAGTTGTTGTGGGTTGTAGTTAAGATGTGAATAGTGTAGGAATGAAGAAAGTAGGTTGGGAAGAGAGAAAGCTGATGTGAAAGAGAGAGAGAAGAGAGAGAATGCTTATGACGTCGTCCGGGTCATAATTAGTGATGACATAAGAAGGAACAAAAGTTGTGATTATGAGACGCAACATCTAGATTTGATTTATAAATTGTTAGATGCCTATGATCTACTCCACTCGTGATTCTCCACCTAAGTTGTTTGAGTGTAACTTTTTACAATTAGGTTGATTTGCAAACATCAAGACGTAAATACTGAAAGCCAAGAACGCATGTCCTCAAAACGAGCATTGAGTTGAGAGATACTTGTCCTACAAAATTAGGGTCGTAAATATGGCGAGGTGGGGTGGATTTTTACCATCATTGCTACCCGTCTCGCCTAAGTTAAGTGGGTAGACGAAGTGGAGTGGAGCAAAAAATTAACAACCATTACCTGTCCCGTTAATGGTGGATTAGGCGAGTGCATGATGGGTTAGGCATGTTAAGTTGGTTGAGTGACATGAGTCTTTAAATTTTTATGTTTATAAATTAAAACCTGTAAAATTTTATAACTTAAAACTTGTACAACCATAACAAGTTCATATATATCACCTTGATCAACAAAATGTTCATATATATCACCAAACAACTTGATAAAAAATGCATATAACACAATCTATTTTCACAATATATAATGTAAAGTTAAATAACCATAAGATAAAAAAAAGAAATATAAAAACATAAATGATCTTAATTATATAAGTTAGAACTGATGTAGAGGTGTAATATATACTAGGTTTATAGTCTTAGTACTAAAATCTTAATTATATATTTATAACATAATATATATTGATTAAATAAATAATATTTTGTGAAGGCTACGGGTGAGGCGGGACGGGTTGCGAGACAACCACAATCCGCCTCATTTATTAAGAGGGTTGTCGCGTGGCGGGTCGGTAGGTTAGGATTTTTTGCCACAATTTGTATTTGGCGGGGCGGCGGGTTAAACTCGCCTCATTTATAACCCTATACAAGCACATTGTTCTACCCCTTGGCTAAAAGTGACGCAATGCTGGGGTAAATCTTGGAATATTTAATAACAAAATGTATTATAGTTAGACAAATATTTATTATCAAATAATTACAATCACAAACAATGCAAAATCGTATATTATTTTATTATTGTGTTTTATGAATAAAAATGACCACAACTAAGAATTTTTATATCATCAATATATTTAATTTTTTCAAAAATTCATCAGTAATCCTCCCGTCTGGAAATAAAATCAATTTAATTCTTCTACTAGCCACTTCAATGTAAAGTTTTAATAATAAGAAAAAAAGATATAATATAGTAGATGAGTAGATGACCCTTTTATAATTATATGCTTGATTATAATAATAAATGAGAGCAACATTTTAAAACTGAACATTACGTAAGACGGAGGTACCATTTAAATGTTACATCAACTTGAAGAACATCTAACAAATTTGGAAGAAAAATAAATAAAATATTTAATGTTTATCTACGAAATTATACCAATATGAGTTTAAAAGAAGGAAAAAAGGAGAGGCAAATGAATAACCAACAGCTAACATTTCTTCTATAAACAAAACCAGCTAAGATTTGGATATTACAGCAAGGACAATCCACGCTATAATTTTCCACGTGGAATATGTCTTGCCGTATATCTATCTAAAACATGGATATGATGGAAAAATCTTATGTAAAATGTGATTTAGATTGGTTACATGTGAACCTCAAACACCGGGTGAATGGTGTGCCTACCAAGACAGTCAAAGGTTTGACTGGGCGTTTTCCAGGTCCTGTCACGTGGCGAAGTGTGATTGGATGAGTAGAGCCTTGACCGTGGGATCTTGGGAGGTACGATGCCGACACAAGTGGCATCTTTCTCTAGAAGGATCTGATGATTGTTGTGCACGTGCAGTAGAAGATGCCACACGTGTGGAACCGAAGGCCGGGAACGAAGGCGAAGATTCTTTTCAATTTTATAATAATAATAAAAATCTAGAAAAATAAGGACGAATAGTTTGCAAATGTGCGAAATTATAGCCACGTAGGCAACTGGGAAGTCTTTCATGATAGAGATAGATTTGTTCTCATTATAAGAAAATGAAAGTAGTCAAGCTTGTAGATTTAGTAAAGAAATAACCAGAAACAGTATCAAATCTCTGAAGATTCGATTCGAGTCATGTCGTTTTATCAGAGTAAAATGGAATAAGCATTCAAAAGAAACACTTTGCCTTGACTCGCAGTGGCTTCAAATTTTGAACATGGAGCTATTTTTCATCATATTACTAAGTACTAACAGTTCTTAATGCAGAAGATAAACGAACATGCGTCAATCTTACATTGTACGTGCATTAAATTCGCAGTGACAAAGCAGAAGTGGGTGGCCTATAAGAAAAGGGTCAAGGTGGATCGAAACATGGATGGTCTACATGATCAGTTCCATCAGAACTTGAACAAGCAATATTGCAACATATGGTATATTTTTGCCAGACTTAAAAAAATTAAAATTTTACTTTATTTGAAGTAAATCGAGTGAGGGCTTGGTGGTTGCCGAGCTAAAAACAGATTTACATTGTGCCACAGAAAGACAGATGAAGTGGAAGCAATTTAAAAGTACCAATCGAGCATATGTTCAAAAATATATCTGCACTAAAATCGTTAGTCATGCCTGGATACGTTTTAAGGGTTTAGAACTCTTAAACTAAACAGCATGCGTATAACTTATGAGAAAATTGTGAAATCTTAAGCAACAATATTAAAAATATATATAGGATAAACATGACTAGTGGGTACATTACAATTGCAACTAAATGAAGTGACCACATATATGTTACAAAGTGTTAAGAACGAATCATAAATAAACTCCCAACATATCATCGAGGTGATTTGGTCCTGTGCAATTCTCACTACGATCGTCGAAGTTGAGCATTCTAAGCTTTCCTTCCTGATAATACATGAAAGGGATTACTCAGTTTATAGATTTTATTTCAGAATTTCAACAGAGACGAGGAACAATGAATGCAGTGTGCATGTTAGTCACCTTTGTTCCATATACAAGTCCATATCCTGCCAAGGGATGAAAGCAAGCGACGTTGACTTCATCTTCGACGCTGGGAAGAACTCTCACAAGTTCCATATTCGAAACTCTGTATACCTGAAGATAAAAGGCACAAGAACTGCATAAATACTTAGGTTTCAATCATTGATGAAGCTGTAAACCATGATTAAGTCAAACCCTCAAACTTTTTTTTTCATTTATGACAAATCAAGCTTTTAACTTGTCTAAAAAGAAGTGTAAACCTGCGGTGACCACTCTATGTAGGGTTGCTCTATAGTACAAGATGTTTGGGAATCAGAGAAAACTCATTTATAAGAAGACTGGAGGATAATACTAAGATAAATCATTAATAGCCATCTCATAACCCGTTTTAAGCCTGGATGTGTGATTAATCCACTTTCTTAGAAGTTGTCCTACATGAGTGTTTACCTCCAGAATAGTATAGACATGCATTTTTGCCTCCCCATCTGTAATAAAGCTTCTCAGCAGTGATCCATGACGACGACCATATGCCACTAATATGTGTTCAGATGTCGGAGAAAACTGCAAAGTTGGAAGACCAAATCAATGGAACTCGAAGAATACATATATGGGTGTGCTTGGTATGGGTGTAATAAGGCGTAATTTTTCACCCCCTAAACCATGCTTGGAATGGGGGGAAAGATTAGGGTTGGAAAATCTATTACCCCCATATGGGGGTAATCCATTCCTTCCTCTCCCATGGGGTAAAAATTGTGGAATTTTTATTTTCTTTTTTCACTTCTAACACATCTATTTGGTAGAAATATATTGTAGGACTAAAAATGAAATCTCACCCGATTTGTACTAATTTTGTCAGGTCAGGTTGGGTTTTCTCAACTTTTGAGATTATACTCCATGAAATTTTCCTTTCACATACCAAACCTGGGGGAAAATAATTATTACTCCCCTAAACGATTATTACCATAATTATTACTCCGAAATTTCTCTCCTTTTAATTTTTACCCTCATTCCAAGTGCACCATACACATACATAAATATATATATTTCCATCTAAAAGAGACACAAAGAGACAATAAAAAACAAAATGATGGTATACCTTTGGGCTAACTCGATCTTGTTTAGTGCATATAGAGTTTAGTTTATTTTGGCGTCACTTAACTAGGTTGATAATTTGATATTAATAGAGAAAGTTGGACCACGTGAGAGGCATTAGGTCTTTATTTTGGTCCAGTAGGATCAAATTGATGTCAACTGGTGCCAACTTAGCAGCACTGGTCTGGCTATGTCATTTTGAACTAGATAGATAATTAAGATCTCAATGATGTGCAATTGGGTGCAACTACTTTATGGTCAGGTTGTGAGGTTTAGTTGGGACATGGTTTTAAATGAGGTGCTACTTATGTTTGATTTGCTTATTGGACTCAAATATATAAATTTCTGTTAATTCATTTTAAATAGGATGTGTTCAACTTCAACCCTAGCATCTAGTGTGTGATACGTTAACAAAGACTGAATCTTAGTATCTTTTCAATAAAACTCCACAAGCCTTTGCAAGGAATAGAACTGGAATCAAAAGATATCATGTAGAAGCAAAATGAGTTTGAAATCTCGGATAGGGGAAAATGCACATTCTTCCACCATCTAAAAAAACAGGATGGCACGGATCTGTCTTTAGTAAATGATATGACTCATAAGGACTCATAGTGTCTTGAGTGTTTGTGTCACGAAGGAATGTAAGGATTAGGAAAAGGATATCAACTGAATAAGAATTGAGCTAATTAAGAAAATCATAAAAAAACCACATCATGAACTAACCTGAATAGATGTCAAACAATGAGCAGCTCTAATCGCCCTGGAGGATAGAACCAACCCAAAGCTGTAAAACATTAAATAGATTAGAAGGTGGTCATCCATAAGGTAAAAAATAAATCCAGTGGAAGAATACAGGTGAAATGGAGTCCTACGTTGCAGCCTCAAGAGAATAAACTCGAAGCTCATAAATGACTTTGTGCCCTGAAATTGGATGTCTAGTTGGGGATGCTCCACCATCTGTGGCATCAAGATGTGGGTGAGAATTTAATCCAGGATCTCCTTCCACGTGCGGGAGAACACAAGCAACACAAGCAGCTAAAAATCGCCCGCAAGGAGAAAAATGGGCACCCATTTCACTGTCGCAAAAAAGAAGTCAAATATATTGCAAAAATACCCACATTTAACCATTTCACTATTATACTATGGTATTAGCTGTAGCTATTACACAGATGAGATAACACTTCTGTTGATTTTATACCATAAATATTTTATTTTATAAATTGCAAAAAATAGCTAGTAGAGCAAATTAAAAGGTTGGTGCATGGACAACTTGAGCAAGGAATACAGTAGGAATTTCTACTCATCATCAATCATCAATATCAACATAACCCCAATGCCTCAGAAGAGGCTCCCGCCTAAGCAAGGTAAGGGGGGGTCGGATGTACACAACCCTACCACTGTAAAACAGTGAGGTTGTTTCCAATTGACCCAAATGATGCAAATGCAACTGACCATCTGCGATTCCACAATAAAAGAAATGCAGATCGTTTAAATAGCTCTTTGATATAGTCCATGATGCTCCAAATGTCAAAAAATAACTTAATCTTTGACACAGTGGAAATAGACATTTCTACTCAGTTCAAGAATTATAAAAATCGACTAACTCCAGTTATCAACAAGTAACTTAGCAAATGAAAAGGTTGGTGCATGTACAACCTTAGCAAGTAATACAATATGAATTTCTACTCAGTTCAAGAATTATAAAATCGACTAACTCCAGTTATCAACGAGTAACTTAGCGAATGAAAAGGTTGGTGCATGGACAACTTTAGCAAGGAATACAGTATGAATTTCTACTCAGTTCAAGAATTATAAAATCGACTAACTCCAATTATCAACAAATAACTAACCCTTTATATTATATTTATTGTTATCTTCATTCAATCTCTTTAAAAAGAGAGTATGACCCTTAGATTAGTGCCACATTTTCCTTCTTTTGTTTTGCCCCTACAAATCAAGAAAACCCTTCCCAGTCATCCAGCACTTTCATTACTTTCTCTGAGCCTCAAATCTTAAATTCATTTTAGCTTACACGATTTTATATGGTTGTAATAGAAAAATACTGGGCGGGAGGTTATAATAGAAAATTTACATTTTTATTTTACCTACCTCTTTAAAATAATATTGGAATCTTAGATTCGTGCTACATTTTCTATACTAATTTGCCCCTATAAAATCAAAAAATCCCTTCCCAAACCATCCAGCACTTTTTTTATTTACTTTCTTTGACTTTCAGCCTCATATTAGATTCATTTTCAGCGACATGATTTCTTATGGTTATGATAGAAAATCAAGCTTTTGCCGGTATAATTGAAAATAGACATTCAACGTTGGTGCAAATACTAAAGCATTACAGGAATACATTACCAAAATACTCAAGACATTATGGTATAACAATATGATTTAACTTCTATAGCCTTGATATAATAAATTTCATGCGTCTTGGTGGAGTTATTCTCATAATGCTGCTAGATTAACAGAAACATCGTAATCACATGAGTAACATATGCACAAAAGCTAGTAAAAAAATATGTTCACACGCACGACATAAATTCATCAAAAGATAATCAATCTAAAACAGCAGAGGATGCAATTTTTTGGAAGCCAAGGGCAGATAACTTATACCTGCAAAGGACAGCATGAGGAATTGTCAAACGGCACATGCTGGTATCAAGAGGACTGGAAGGCTTTCTTACATCATGGGACCATATTCGTAACTTTACTGTACAAGGCAATTCTGTGGCAGAATCTGATGAAACTGTGTTAGCAGCTTCAGGTTCAATATTGATACCAGCTGGACGAGGCTGAGGTCCCCTACCATGAATATTAAATTGAAGAATGGCATCGGAACGTCTGGGTCCAGTCGGATCAAGGTGCAGACGATGACGATCACAAGCTCTTCTGCTTGCACGATCTTGAGATTGACTTAAACCATTGGGCACGTCAGAAGAAGCCAACGATGACTCTACATTATGCATGGGCAGTAAATTAGGTGTTACTGAATAACTAAATGAATCTTGATTGATAAGGGAATTATCTATATAAGAATTATTACCAGGGTAAGCCGTAAGCGAGCCAGCATGTGGCTGACCCAGGAACAAACCTTGTAGAATAGGTACCTCACAGCAAATAGAATCATCAGAAGGGACAACATGATGATGTTGCCCACTATTTAAACCTCTCAAAAGCATTAGATTGTCAGCAAGCCCAGATGGCTCAGAAGGATGATTGCTGGAGGAAGGCATACCAGACCCATGATAGATATTAAATGAATTTTGTAAGTTGCTTCTCTCCTCGGTTATGTCCATAGCAGCCATAACATTATCATAGTTAGCATGTTCTGCAGCATCAGCTGGGAGATAATTAGGCATAACTTCATTATCATGTTGACTACTGACAAATGAGAGTGATTGCCTTTCACCCAAAAGAGAACATTCTGCCCTTTGGATGTTCTGTGAATCAATGTTCTCAGATTCAGGTTGTGATGGTCTCTCATGTCCTTGGAGAAATGATGGTAACCATGGCCAAGGCACTCCTACTTCAGCACATGGATGGTAAATGGAATGAACAGTTCCGAATAACATTGCAGGTGGGGCATACTGTAAATAACTGGTAGTTGTTGCTGGAGTTAACGAAGTATCTGGAGAATCAAGATCATTAACCTACAACAGAAAATAATGCTGTTTGACTAGGAAGGACTTAAAAACCAACAAAGAACAGTGGAGATGGTAATATACCTCAGCAGTTAACAAAAATGGGGCACCATGTGGATGAAAGTGAACAGCCCTAAGTGACCGACGTGTCTTTAGCACAATGATGGGGGTAGATGCTTCCTCGCGCCTATTGTAGTTCCATATATATAGCTAGCACATGAGACAAGATAAGAAGGATATGAGCTCATGTATGCTCCAAGATCGTCCTTATATATTTTTAAAGTAGGGAAACACTTTCACAGGCTTCCCTTAAGCTAGGTGTTCACGTTTCACTCTAATAACACCATACCTTGTGACCTGAAGCAACTGCTAGGAGTTCACCCTGGGCATGGAAAGCAATAGAAGCAATAGGACGATCTAGGAGGAGGAAAAAATTGAAGCATCTCGTAAGCGAAATTGTTAGCATAGATAAGGAGATGGGGGAGGGGGAATGAAAGCGTAGCATTCTGTTTAACAAAGAAGAATTACGAAAATCTTTTGATCCGATACAATTCGCGGTGTTAGCATCCCACAGTCGAACCTCGTGATCTAAGCTTCCACTTGCAAGTATATCATGATGTACAGGATGAAACCTAACCTGTCATAAAACATAAAGCAAAACAAAATACTTTCAGAAAGAAAGAAAATCAACCAAACAAAAAATAATCTGGGATAATCAGCTCGAAAGGGGCAACCAGACAAATAAATATGTAAACTAAACAAACCTATATGTGATACTGTTGCACATTGACCAAGAAAATAGAGTAGGTCACATGAATATGACTGGATAGACACCAACAAAGCATTATCTAAAAATTTGCAATAGCAAGACACATTGGGAAGTGATGCAGCCAGCATGAAATAAATGTGTTGCTAAACCAAATTTTAAGTTCTTTGAACCATATTTTCAGAGAATTGAGGAATTAGATGTCTTCTTATTTCTAAAGTTTATTAATTAATAGTCGAAAACAACAAATTAAATTAAAAGGCAATTTCAAAAATGAGGAGATGAACCGATGTACTTGAGTTTGTTTTATATCTAGGAATAGATGATGAAATTTAAGTCTGGGACACAATTTGATACTTGAATGTTAATCTTCTTGTCTTAGCTATTTTGGAAGCTTAAGCCCTAATCCATAGATATATTAGACATGTTCTTTTATTGAAGTATAGTCAAGTCTATCTGCAAAACTTAATCATAACTGTAGTTATGAGAGATAACGCTTAAGAAAGATATAGAACTTCAACTAACAAAAGTGGTCTGATTAGAAGTACATAGATATCTAGTAGTTTACTAAATTTGCTTTCAGAAGAGGGTATATCTTCTATCATTTCCTTTTCAAGAATCAAGATTAATTGTTATTATTTCCTTTTCAAATATTATTCAAATCAAACAACAGTAAGTGCCTCACAGTTTTCATAGGTAATTTTTTGCAAGAATTAAGAAGACTCGAAAAGGTCCTCTTTAACACCAGCAATACAGCCAAACTTTATATGCCGCTTAGGTGCATGACACACTTGCAATATTCTTCACTCATCCGTCAGAAATAAGGTAATGCATGTATTTGACAAAGGCATAAAAGTTATGTATCATATCTTTATATAAGATTCTAATATTTACCTAACATTGATGAAACACTCGGTATTCCTTTCAGGTAGGAAAAAATGAACAAATCTCCGACACTAATTCTCCAAATAAAATAAAATATTAAACCAATAAACTTAATCTTCGATGTTAAAAGGTACAGTCTGGAGTACTAAATTAATGGCACCACCGTATGTACCCTATCCAAGTTACAAGGCATATATACATATGATAGAATCTCAGTGGTTTACTTTCTGTTCAAAATTTCAAATCTGAAATCAAATATAAAATAATATATTTTGTAATATCATTATAAATATCAAAAGAAAAAAACATTGGATGAAAAGGTTTATGAAACATCAAATATATACTATGAAAATCAAAAGAACGGTAGGTGCTAACTAAATGCAACAAAAAACTATGGTTCATCTCGCGAAACCGAGGCAAATACATGATAAGATGACACTCCAGGTCCACAGGAAGTTGAAGACCTCACACGTGACGCAACCAATGTTGTTAAGGTGTTGGTTAGACAAGGTGCTCCATGTTGGTCGAGTTGAGCACCTGTGTAAGAGAGGAACAAGTCTCATCCTCAGCCTGAGCAGCTACTAATCAAACTGACTTTGCCTACGTCCAGCTTAAGTGTTCGTCCACGGATAAGTTTATTTCTTCACTAATCTATATCTTTATTCCTGGACATTTTAACTCAATTTACAATTACTGTTTAATTATATGCTTCCATTTATGCAAATTTGTTAGTTTATGCTTTATACCAACATATTTCTGATTAAGGGGTTATTAATAGTATTGTTTATCAGTGAACTAAATTAAAAGATATGGCGTAGTCCTTATATACTGATATAGGCCCAAGTATATGTGTTAAATTATATATGACAAGTATAAAGATTGCAATCGGCAATCATAAACATACCACCCATGGAGTCCGTCGGTGGCCGCTCAAAACTTGTATACAACTTCCAGTCAAACAATCTATTATTTTAACTGTATGATCACCGCTGCAAACAAAACAAATTCGCATCAACAGGAAAAATTAAAATGACAGCGAAAGATGCAAATGTAACCAATGGCATTCCATCAACTTACTGTGTGGAAGCAAGTGTCCTTCCATCAGAGCTAAATGCAGCGGCAATTGTGGACCTTGGGGGAGGCATTAGTGGGCAATATTTAGCTGACAAATGCTTCAACGATTCAGCCTCAACCCTGGAAGAATTTAAGAAGAAAAATTCAGCCATTTGTTAGAAAGGCAATTGGTTATAATTTAAGCATGATACCATGAACTGAAAGCTTGCTTCGCTGCGATAACTTCATATTTGGGCCCAATTGAATTGCTTCTCCACTTGGATGATTCTGCTAATGAACTTCTGTGCACACGTTTTGCTTGTGGAGAGATCTCCCTCCATGTAAGCAGGTTCCATATGTTTGTACAACTGGAAGAAAAAAAATCAGGAATATGCTACGGAGATAAACTAGCAACTCACCATTTGATTTACCAAAAGATACTACAAGTTGATGCTGATTCAACAGTCAAAACATATAAGTAAGAAGTGGAACATGTCCCTGATCCCTGAATCCTAGAATGACTGAGGAGCATATAATTTACCAGATCATTTTGGTTTTGGAACCATCAAATATTCTCTGAACCGTACATTATATTGCTCAGCTTGAAGAAACAAGAGGTTGGTAGGAGAAAGTTTGCACTCCACAGCGAAATTTGACAATAAATTGCATTACGAGAAGATCAAAAGTGTCCTAACCGACTCAATCGTTTGAAACATCCATCTGATCTCATTAAATTAGGATCAACCAGCATCTTAAATTACACTTAAGGCGTCTAGCAATCCAAAGTACTATTACCAGAACTACAGAATCTTGAAACTTCAAAATGACCATAAAAAATCAGTGGATTTGATTACCCTCTCGGTGTTCTCATCCGCGATTCGAATCTCCCAGGCATGAGATTGTGCACATCGGAGGTCGACGCGTGCGCATCGTCTATCCAAGATTTACTCATCTCTCCTCTCCGTCTCCAAGGGTAAAGCTAGAAGACGACTAGCAGAGACCTCGATCCTACATAATTTCCGCAATTCACTTCGAAATGTTATCAGACTTGGAAATTAAATTAAATTAATTAAATTAAGCAGTGGTGTCGGAGGAAAGGCGAAATTGAACCATTGGGGGGTCGATGGAGGAAACGTAGGGGGAGGTGAATCGGCGAAGAAGGTGGCGGAGGGCGCCGGCGAGAGTGAGAGGTTGAAGGTTAGGGTTAGGACGAGGGTGGCGTGGTGTGATGTGGCCGCGTGCTGTGCTGTGCTGTGCTGTGCTGGCAGAGGGAATGGGTTAGGGTTCGAGTTGGGCTTTTAACTTTGGTCCCGCTTGTATCGGCTTTTTATCTGATATATTGGAATCCCCTTCCAACACGCCTCTGTACTGCGGTCTCACAATTTGTATGACTTTTCTTGTAAATTATTTAAGGAGTTTAAAAATCTAATATGAGTACATTTAGTTTGGTAAAATCAAAACTTAAGGAACATGTAATCCAATTAGTGTATACCTAATTACGTGAATTTAAAAATATAAAGGTAAAATCGTAATTAATATATTTTTACGAGGCAAAATTCGAAATTGAGGACTTCCATGGACTTACGTGGCACCGCCACTAGCTATAAGAATGAGTCAAATCTAACGGTGGATCTATATAACAACACACACGTCTATTTCCCATCTATTTTTGTTTAACAAGTGGATCTCATCGTAATGTTCGTAAAATAACACGATTTTTTTAATTTCTTGATTTATATTTAATGTTTGATATAATATTTTACAGAAATTCTCAAGTGAGCCCAGAGCTTAATTTTTCTAAATTAAACCACCACAATATCCACTACTCATTTCAAATTGTAAGGTATATTAAGAAAAAAAATGGTTATGCTAATGAATGGTGAGATTAACTGTAAATAAAATCCAATGATGAGATATTATGAGGTTTAAACTAAATTTGATGAGCTCTGGGCTCACTAGAGTTTGACCCTAATATTTTAAATCGTCAATTTTGGAGTAAATCTTATTATCTCCTTTTTTTAGAAAATGAAAATCCATTTACCCGTACATTACCTCAACTTTGCCCCCATCAAAGCCGAAAAACACAATTTCTTCGGCTAGAACTAGGAATCCTCGAGCAGAGATCCAAAATGTCTCTCGCCAACTCCCTCCCTTTAGTGTTCAATTGAAGATTTAGGAATTTAGATAGAGAGAGAGAGAGAACTAATTAAGTAAAAAAGGAAATATAGATCAAAATATTGTCGTGATGTTGAATCGAGGAGATAGTTGAAAAAAAAGTGATTTTCCTACAATTCGGGTCACTGGATCATAATGAAATGGGAAGTCAATGGTAGGATGTATATATTCAACAGGAGTGGGAACAGAAATGGTGTTTCTACGGCGAATTGTGGTTGTGGTGAGATGAGAGTAGTGATTCGGAGGTTCAAAAACGACATGCCAAATAAAGTTGAAGGTTGTGAGACCCAACTTACTATTTTCAAACTTCTCTATCTTATCCACCGAATAAATATTTGACTTATCCACTCTAATGGTCAAACAGCAGTTGTTGTTTTTTTTGTAAAGTAATTTTCAATTAGTCATCCTAAACAAATGTCATTACTGATTTCTTCCACTTACTTAATTTACAATTGTCTACCTGAACTATTTACTTATTTCACTCAACTCATGTTATTTGCACTTCAACATTTTATAATCCCCCCACCCCAAATTAATCATGTTATTTACCTTGAAATTTAAAAGTGCAATCAACCCTCCCGAACTACGCTTCCATGGATATCCGATTTTTTATAGGAGCTAGTTGTGTAGAAAAGTTTAAATAAATAATTAACATATTGGAGTAATAATAACATTTGGGTAAGTTTATTTTACCAAACCTTTATTTTAGGGTCTTTCATCATTTATATTTAGACGGCCCTTCATCTTTTTTATGACACCTTAATCATCTTAATTGATAAATAATGACTTTGGTGATTTGGTCCCTTAAAGAGATGACGACAACCAATACCTCATAAGAGGGGGAAAACAAAGAGAGATTTTGAATGAATAAAAACTTGTTTTCAAAGTTTTTGGAGGATGATAATTTCGAGGGAATAGGAACTCTAACTTCTAAATTATCTTTGCAATGTATAATTCACACAAAATTGAAGATTATCGCATAGAATTTTATTTATTAATACTTTGCCCATCTCCAAAGAAATTTGTTGGTTTCCGACATATTCATCGTAAATCTCGTTTTTCTATGTTGTGTTTCACAAATACTAATAATCATATTATTTTTAAATTAAAATAAAATTACATTAGATTAGATTTTGTTCAAATTGTATCAATTTGACATTAATTTTATATCACGTTGGAACAAATCCAAACAAATCCAAGCAATATAAAAATTTACCTTGTTAGAAAGTTGGGATTATGAATATTTGAGGAAAGCAACACTAGAAGATTTAAGAAGACAATGAATATGTTAAAAATCAAGATACTATCAACAAAGAACATGGTAAAATGTTCCGAAACAAAATTCAGAAGGTGAAGAAGTAAACAAAATAGTTGAACGGTGCATCTGTAATTTACCCAAAATAAAAATTCCAATTTGTTCCTCCCTCTTTTCTGTACTCACACAGTCCAAACACGACGACTTGTTTCTCCAGACATGATAATAACTCGGAATCGGCACGAACGGTGAGGATGATCGCAACCCTATCCTTACCCCTCCTCCCATCGCCTCCCTCCGTCCCAACCCCAAACCCTAGACTCCGCCCTGGCGCCGGCGGGAGCAACGCCTCCTGGGGCTCCAATGCCGAGGACTTGCGCTCCGGACGCTTCGGTTTCCGGGAGAAGGAGAAGGAGAAGAACCGGAGGAGGTGGTGGTCCGATGACCTCGAGGAAGAGGAGGACGAGGACCACTTCGACGACGATGAGGAGGAAGACGGTTGGTGGGACAAATTCTGGATTTTTAAGGTCACCGCTTCTACTTTTTTTTTTGTTGTTGTAAAAATTCTTTTTCTTCTTCTAGCAAAGAAGTGTGTTCTGCATGTTTAGTTAGAGTTTGATGAAAGTTTTATTAATGCTGAAACAGAAACTTAATACCAGTAGTCATGCTTGTGTTTCCTCATAACATCAATAAAACCCCAACTGACAATTGGGGTTAGCTCATTTTGGAGATATCATGTATTGAGGTAGTCAAAATGAGAGATCGAATTCCAGTCTCATTCGCATGTTTGGGATGTTTGATATTTAAAATGAGGGTTATCGTAGAGTAGATTCATAGTCTTGAATTAACTAGGACCGATGATTGATCCCAAGCGTCATGCGTGTGATGATTGAGTACCTATACACCTTTTGGAGAAAAGACGGTTGTGTTATTTGAACTTCATTGAGCACTATTTGTAGTGGGAATCCAGTGAAGGATTGTTTGATGAACGAGAATTTTGTATATTGTATTGAGGGTTTTCCACTTGACAGGGTTAGTGACGACACAATCATGATTCGTGTGCAAGACAAGTAACCTTCTCGAGGTTAATTGTAATTTCTTGTGGAAGTTGAACCTTGTGTATTATGATTCTTTTACTATCATATTTAAGCAGCACTCCATGAAATTTCTGGTTCTACGACTAACTTGTAATCAAGTGAATCGATAATTTGGATTTATAGTTATAGATCCTCTGGATCGAGGTAGCCCATCCCAACTAGTTTATGTGATTAGAGCCTTCATCATTGTTCCTATAGTCGTTGAATTAATGTGTGGAGGCATCATTGTGTTTCCTTCATTGATCATTGACCCACTGGATGATGTTTCTAGTGGTTATTCATGTCTCATTTTGTCCATCGCACTCTGATTTTTGTCTTACCAGTCGGGTTGCCAACAAATCTCATTAAGTGGGCATACAATAGAAGGGCAAGATTAGGAATAAGCAAAGCCAAATACTAGGTTACTCTCGTTCCATCTTCACTCACCTTCTTTTGCCTACTCATCGTAGTTTGTAATTTGTATTCATTATCAGGATGACTATTCAGCTTTGATACTACAGACATATTATTATGTCTTACCAGAATTTTGTGATTGCAATGGACCCTAATTGGTTGAAAAAAATTCATGGTTGGCAGGTGTTCAAATCATACGGTTATTTTCTACCAGCCATTGTTGCCTCAATGCTTATTGCAACAGGACCCAAGGCTTTCCTAATGGCAATGGCTCTGCCCCTGGGACAGTCAGCAATGTCGCTAGCATTCGAAGGTCTTTGGGGAAAAGAAAGACAAAGGCCAGCATCGAGGTCCAAAAGAAAAAGAAGACCGTTCTACAGGTCGTATAATGATTTTACGGAAGGAGGAAGATGAAGAAGAAAAAAGTGCTAGAGCTAACGAAGTGAGACAGAACTATCAGTCTTGGGCCACAGCAGGCAGTGTACGTGAAGAACCTCGCACAAGCAGCTTTGGAGGTTGGGACGATTTAGATAAGAATAGGGGGTCAAAGGCAAGTTCACATTGGCAAGAGAGGCCGCGGAGAACCACTGGTTCGGTGACCGGAGGGCAGTCAATGAATACAGGAAGAATGTCCACGAGGAGACGAAGGAAGGATACACCATTGTTCCTGAGGTTGTTGATAGCTGTTTTCCCATTCTTGGAATCATGGACTTGGTTTTTATAGCATGTAGTAGACTTTGATACCTCATATTCTGAACAGAAAAACTACAATTTACATACACATGTTTCATGGTTTAAGTAATAATATTGCTGGAAGTGGTTTATTAGCACAGAACATGGGAGTTGGAAAGCTTCTCCAGAAGCACAAAAACTACAATCTCATAATCCCCACTTAGTAGAACTTAAAAGTAAGCCAATTATATGAAAATCACAACATGAAGAACAAATTCCACAGGAAAAGGGAGGAGGAACGTTAGCAAGGGAGGATAAAAAAAAACCTTTCTGGGCGTCATGGTTTAGAAGACGATTTAATAACTCCATGACGGAGGACCAACATATCAACTTTATCTGACGTACATGGAATTCTCGCCGACTAACGTACCGAATAAGTGACATTGGACCCTAAAAAAAGAAAAATGATTTGTTGACGCGATGCGTCTGGGATGTCGTTTGACGTGGTCAATCAAGTAAGTAAAAACTAAAGATTAATTAAATCATATATTATTTATTTATTTTGTGTCACATAACACGCACGTTAAACTATGTGACATTTGGTTTCCACCATACATATCTCCTCAAAACCTTCCATTAACCCTCAGCCTTTCATTCTCCATCAATTTCTCCCGGTGGAAGGCGAGATCGGTAAAAAAGATGTTGAGGGACACGACACGGGAGTGAGTCTGGAGGAGGTGGGACGCCGACGATGTTGATAGGACGTCACAACGTAGTTGGTTGGCGATGAGGAGGCGGAGAAAGTGGTCGGCGTTGGAGTTTGTCTCGAGGCGAGAATGATGAGGAATGTGGTTCTTTGTAGCTGATTTGAGTTTTTAGTGTGATGTTTTTGGGAAAGTTTGGTTTCGTGGATGATTTGAAGTTTTTGGTTTTGTTCTATGATTGATTGGTCTTGATTTTTTTGAAGTGTGGTTCTGTGTAGCTGATTTGAGTTTTTTTGTGTTGAGTTTTTGCGGAAAAGTTTATTTCTTTGTGGTTGATTTGAAGTTTTTGGTTTTGTTATGTGATGGATCGATCTTGGTTTTTCGATGTTATTTTGAAAAGTTTGTTCTTGTTTAAAGTTAGTTTGTCTTTGACATTAATTTTTAGAGGTTTCTAATTTATTTTCACGGTATTAGGTTTGATTTCGTGTTCTTGAAAAGGAAAAACACAAACTTAAAAATGAAAAAACAACAACCTAAAAAGGAAAATAGAAACTTAAAAAGAAAACACAACTTAAAAATGAACAAACATAACTTAAAAAGGATGAAGCAATACTTAAAAATTAAAAACAACTTAAAAAGGATGAAACAATACCTAAAAACGAACAAACATAACTTTAAAAAACCGAAACAAAACTTAAAAAGGAACAAGTATAACTTAAAAAATGATGAAGCAATGCTTAAAAAGGAAAAAGACAGCAACTCTTATGTTAAAAATGACAAAACCATACTTAAAAAGTAGAAACCAGTACTTAAAAAGGATAAACTCTTATGTTAAAAAGGACAGACGTAGATGTTAAAAGAAACATACTTATATGTTTAAAATGACAAAAAATGAACTCTTCATTTTACCTTTGTATCTAAAGGTTGCAGGTAGAAAACAAAAGTTGCCTTTGGAAAAGTAAAAGTTACATTGGGAAACTAAACGTTGCAATAGGAAAATAATGTTGTATTGGCAAACTACTAAATGGCCCCCAAAAAAGTAGTTTTTACAAACTACTAAATGGCCCTATTTAATCAATTTTGGCGCTCAGATAACCCCTTAAAGTCAAAAATATTCCTTTGGGTAATGTATGAACTTAAACTTATCATTGAGGGATAGAATCATAAAATGTTATATCTCGATTGATCATATTTACCCAACGTGTGGCATTGAAGCGGAAATGATTGAACATATTTTCTTCACATGCTATTTCGTGTGGCTTTTTTGGGACGTTGGAGTTGCAATAAACCTGAATTTAGCTCTAGAAATTAATTATGATTTCCGTGTTCAAGCTTCAAACCAACTCGGCAAGTCAGAGGCATAATGGAACAATATTTCCAAATGTTTTTGATGGTACTTCGGATGGAAACAAATAATCAGATATTTTGACAAACTTCAAACTCCTTTTTGCATGTAATAAATGAATGTTTTTGTAACATCCCGAAACAGCGGAAATTTAAAAATTTATAATCAAGGCAATAGAACTCAATAATCAAAGACGTGACAGTTACTTCTCATAAAACTTATAAGCGGTGCACCACATTACATCAGAGTTGTCAAAACGGTACATGATTACAACAGAACAACAAAAGGAAGATAAATGTAATCATGTCGACCTTAGTGGTCCGAATAGAGGATCTCAAGATGCGCGCGCCCGCTGATCACCACCCAACTAGACCTACAGCGGTCCTGAAAAAGATGCAACAACAATGCCTGAGTTTCCATAAGGAAACCACGTATGTCAAGCTCACCTATATGCATGCAGTAGTACAAATGAACTTATCATATTAGTAGCATGTCATGTCAGCAACAGTAAGGAAAAAAATTCCCCCGAAGGGTAACATGGGACATCAGTACGACAATCATCATCGGGTCTCCCGAGGAGACCTACCGTAGACACATACGGTCTAACGGAACAAGACGTGATACTCCCCACACGCGGCTACACTAATCATGGGGTTCGGCAAGGAGCATCCGCCAGGTACGTGCCATAAGAAACAGATCTGTAACTTCGTGGTCGAAACCACACCAACGGAGTCGTCACTCGGTCGGTCCATCAATCATCATCTCAGTAGGTGCCCATCTGAGGAACATAGTTGGAACATCATCATCGGCCCATCAATCATCATCGCCGGAACAACATCGGCGGCATCACCGGCGCTGCAATGGTGGTCCATCAATACGTCCAGCACATCATCGGACGGGTCCAGACCGAAGTCTGCCAGGTCATCAGGCTCCACGAGCCGCAAACACCAATCGCGCCACTATAAAATCAGGGCAGTGACCTACGTAGCCCCTCAGGCTGGTAGTCACCTCACCCAGGAGCCTGATCCGCTAATCAATCCACAGTGGATTTGTACGATAGCGTGCCCGCACATCATCAAACCTTGAGATCCGCGTGTTGACACATGGCTCGTGGAGCATGATGACCCAATACGTGTTGACACATGGCTCGTGGAGCATGATGACCCTGCAGACTACTGATGAAGAATTAAATTTATACCGCAAGTGCACGGCGTCTATGAAGACGTGGCAAGTACGGGTCGAACACAAGGAGGGAGAGATTTCGTAGTTGATGTTGTTTTCGATTAAGAGGAAGAAGGAAGAAGAAATAAGTTGGGTTTTTGGTATTTTTGGTTTAATTATCTAAAGTACGAAATAAGAACAATTAAAATTAAAACAAGAACAAAGAGGAGAATCCGTGGGGTGGAGGTTTAGATTTAGGTTTAGAGTAGAGAATTACTGAAACTTATTGTAAATCATGTTAGTTATGAAGCATTACAAGATAAATGACTTAACATAAACTCAAGTAATCAAAATACACTAATCATGAACTTAAAATAATAACATGCATTCATCATTCTCTAACCCTAATTCCATCACCTCCACCCTTTGGAGAGAGTTAGAAACTCATAGATGGAGGGAGGGAGAAGGGGTCCTAGAGAAACTAAGAAAAGAAAATTAAAAACATAAAATAAAAGAAACAGAATTTTATTGCTAAATTATGGAACAAAAGGAAGAACTCCTCACAACATCGTTCTCGGGGCTATTTATAGCCGATACAAGGGACCTAAGCATGAAATAAGAAAGTACACGCGTCAACACGCAACAGGTAAAATTTTTAGAGCATGCATCTAATTTGGTGCGGCGGATTCGCCGCAATTTGCTCTTGAGGTGCGGCGGATTCGCCGCAATTTGCTCTTGAGGTGCGGCGGAATCGCCACCTTTTTGGCTCAGAATCGACCCGGATTTTTCCTGTGTGTTTATGGTATGATTTCAATGTCATTTGCGCGTCTGGATTGATTCTTCCATATCTTTGGAGATCCGAATTAATTTCTTCATATATTTGGAGATCCACATTGATTTTTCTTTATATTTTCTCCATAATAATAATAAAAGCTACTCGTGATTTGCAATTAGGTCCTTCACTTTTTGCAATTAAGTTCCCGGCTACTTTTGTGCTTAAGTCCTTGTTCTTTTCGTAATTAGGTCTTGAATGCTTTTATGCTTGGATACATTTCCATTTGAAGCCCGATAAACTTGAACTTGGTCTTTATGATAGAAACGAGTCTTTTGTACGCGTTTATGCTCGGGATGTGGGTAAATTGCATTCAGGTCCCTGTATTCTGTAAATAAGACTAAACACATACCTTAGTAGCATTTATTGATGTAAAAGTAATCTAAATGAAAGACATATGATGCAATGTATGCAATGCATCAACTACGCTCTGGACTCGTCCGATGTTGTGCTGGACGTATGTTGTACCGCCGAGGATATGCCGACGTTGCCGCCGAGATTTTTGCCGACGATGATGGTGTCGACAATGTTCCGGCTTGTGTTTGTGTCGTCCGATGTTGTGTTGGACGTATGTTATTGATGAGAATTAAATTTATACCGCAAGTGCACGACGTCAATGAAGACGTGGCAAGTACGGATCGAGTATAAGGAGGGAGAGATATTGTTATTTTTGTGATTTTCGATTAGGGAAGGAAAGAGAGAAAAATAAGTTTGGTTTGAGATTTTTGGTTTTTAATTATCTAAAGCAAGAACAACAAAAACTAAAAAGAAAATAAAACAAAGATGGATGGGAGTCCAGCGGGTGGAGGTTTAAATATCGGGTTTTGATTAGAGAATTCTGAAACTTATAATAAATCACATTAGTTATGAAGCATTACATGATAAATGATTCAACATAAACTCAAGTAATCAAAATATACTAACACGAAATTAAAATAATAACATTATTCTTCTTCTCATCACCCTAAATCAGTCACCCCCACCCTTTGGAGAGAGTTAGAAACTCATGGATGGAGGGAAGGAGAAGGGGTCCTAGAGAAACTACAAAAGAAAACTAAAAACAAGAAATAAAAGAACATAATTTTATTACTAAAGTATAGAACAAAAACTAAGACTCTTCACAACATCGTTTCGGGGCTATTTATAGCCGATACAAGGGACATAAGTATAAAGTAGGAAAGTACACGCGTCAATACATGACTGGACAAAATCCGGGGTCACGGATCGCAAGGGGTGCGGCATTTCCGCCGCATAATACATGTAAGGTGCGGCGATTTCGCCGCAATATTTGCTCTGATTCAATCCGGATTTTTCCTGTGTTTATGGTATGATTTAACTGTCCTTTGGGCGTCTGGATTGATTTCTTTCATTTCTTTCGAGCTCCGAATTAATTCCTTCATATATTTGGAGATCCAAATTGATTTTTCTTTAGAACTTCTCCAAAATAATATTTTGGTACTTTAATTTGCATTCGGGTCCTCGACTTTTTGCATTTAAGTCCCTGGCTAATTTTGTGCTTAAGTCCTTGACCTTTTTGTAATTAGGTCTTTGAATGCTTTTATGCTTGGATTGACTTCCATTTGACTCCCGATAATCTTGACTTGGTCTTTATGATAGAAATGAGTCTCTTGCACGCGTTTATGCTCGGGATATGGGTAATTTGCATTCAAGTCCCTGTATTCTATAAATAAGACTAAACACATACCTTAGTAGCATTTATTGATATAAAATTAATCTAAATGAAAGACATATGATGCAATGTATGCAATGCATCAGTTGTGTAGGATCGTGTGGCTCATGGGTCCACAATTAAGGCTAATCACCTAAATCTCTATTTGTTTAAACAATCAAGGATATGCAGCGGAATTTAAACTAAACAAGCAAGTAAGGACTAGAAATGCAAACCACAATGGACACGGGGGTTTTACAGAGGTTCGGTCACCGCCTACGTCCTCTCTTGCAAGCTCCGCTCGCGTCTTCACTATCCACTCCCCGTTCCGGGTCGGGAGAGAACGCCTTTTACAAAACAAGCTCCACGAACAGCCTCGTGAGCTTGACTTTCTTCTCTCACAATCCGAGAGGACACTTCGGGCTTTCACCGAAGTCATTGTTTCTTTTACAACTGAGAACTTGAGTGGAATACACTCTCTAACTTGAGCACACTTGAGTAGAAATAGTGAATTGATCACTAAGTGTGGAAATTGGAGGCTTGGAGTGTTTGAGATTTATTTTGGATGTTTGAATTTTAATGTATTCAGACTTAGAAAAACGTTAAAAATAGGAAGGATATTTTCAAAAAAAAATTAATTAATTTAAAATATCAACTTAAAGTTGTGGGTCTTCAAAAAATATTTGACCAATGTGGAGACAATCTGCCCTAGGGCTGAGCAGAAACCGTCGGTCCGGTCAACTGGACCGGACCGACCGGTCGGTCAGGGTTCGGTCCGGACCGGAACCAACCGGTTCGGGTTCCGGTCTGGACAATTTTGGAAATTCGGTTTCGGATCGGTCCGGTCCAGTTTTTGTTTTTGTTTTTTTAAATTTAAGGTTAAAAGTCGGTCCTGGACCGGACCGAATCCAACCGGTCCAGTCCGGTCCGGTTTCCGGTCCAGACCAGTTCGGTCCGGTCCGGTCTTCGGTCCGGACCGAATGCACAGCCCTAGTCTGCCCCCACACGAATTTTGGTTCTGGATCCGCCTCCTATGAGCATCCAATAAGATATTAGAGAGACGAAGGTAGAATTTGTGACAGTTTTTATTCGAGATGATCAAATCGATTGAATTTGTTAATTTTCTTTCGATATGGTGTCATGTTTCCACAATCGAATACTTGCGAATTGTTGTTGAGAGATTTTTGGGTTTTATTCATTTTGTAGGAAATAGGAGTGCTAATTACGTGAACTCATCCAATTGTAGGTTTGTTACGACCCTGTCCTGTTATTTCAAAGTGACACTTCATGTTTTCAAGTTTGTTAAAATTATTAACCACTTTAATTCATGTGG
Source organism: Triglochin maritima (assembly GCA_963682175.1). NCBI lineage: Eukaryota > Viridiplantae > Streptophyta > Magnoliopsida > Alismatales > Juncaginaceae > Triglochin > Triglochin maritima. The sequence goes on along the minus strand of OY821772.1, from coordinate 60,180,250 downwards.
AATCCACAAAGATTAGGATCCGAATTTTCCAGTCCATTAATTAGATTGACGGTCTTCAGGTGCATTTGAAATTTACTGCACTACTTTTTGATGAACTCAACCAATACATATTGTTTAGTGGTCCATTTTTTCAGAGAAAAAGAGATAGTTACACATAACCAAACATATTTAAAATTGAAATCGTTTCATTATTAACCAATCGGCAGTCAAACAATTTGGTGGAAAAATATACTTGTCCAATTAAGTTGCTCACTTGGCGAGTTGCGACTGTCGAAGATTTTTACTGTCAACTGGATTTGAAAACTTTTAAGCCAAAATTTGGTGTTTGTAATTAAGAGTGACAGGCAAATTTTATTAACCCAAAATGATTCCGGATCTGAAACTTTCGGCCGAGAAAGAAGCCCCTAATAATAGTTCGGTACACACTTTATTGGCTTGGAAATAGATAATTAATTTTTGTTAGGTGTGCGGTGGTTCATAACACGCCTCATGCATGGTCAACTATTTTTAGGATGAAATTTATTGCTTGGATCTTGGCAGATGAATTATGAGTCCCACATCGAACGCGGTTTACAGAAATCATGCTATATCATTCTACCTCCAGCCACCGCAACCGCCGAACATGGTAGCGCATGCTATATCATTCCAAATCAAGCTTAATTAATCTCCTTAAGTCAGTCAATTATCTTATACTAAGCTGAAACATCATACAGAATCCCCCCCCCCCCCCCCCCCCAATAAAAGAATACGTGGATAACCCAAGGTCAAGCTGTTGATATGTCAGATTACCAATCCAAGCACAAGACGTTTCAAACATATAATGTTCAAAGTTGATTTTGAAATCAGTTTTTTATGTCGACCTCGAGCCCAACCAAAACATACCAATCCAAATCAAAGCAAGTTCATCAAAGAGTCTATGTCCATAGCGATCGCAAAAAATTGCGAACAAAGCACAACTTAGACGAGCAGGTTGTGTTATTGTCGCCTTCCTATACGAAAACAAAAAATAAACTCAGAAGCCAACACTCAGTCTAAAGAATTATTATGACGAGAATAAGTACCAAGGGACTGTCATTTTGTTCAAGTGCAGACAACACTCCAACCTGTCAAAGACAACATGTGTTTTGGTCTTTGATCGTCATTTGGAACTGCCTTTTCTGCCCATTTCATTGAGTTTCCTACAAAAATTTAATGATTGGAACGATTTGAAGTATGGAGATAAGGCAACCAACTTTTCATGTTTCTTCCTACCAATCACTTAATTTGCTCTATTAAACCGAAACAACTCTTTGACTATATCCATACATGCACAACAAAATATAATGTTTAAAAAACAATCAATTAACTAGTAAGAATAGAACAATCGTCGAAGGATCAATGGGAGCCTTTAGTTCGTCGAGTACTAGAAATGATCCAACATTTCATTGAAAGAAGCAACAAGTCGACCTCCTTATACTATCATTTTTGTCGGAGGAAGAAGAACAAACGATATTTGCCCGTCACTTAATAGTTCGACCCCCAACAAGTAAAGGATTATAATTAAAAAAAATTTGTAGTTTCCATGAATCATTTCCCCAAAATCTATACCTTTACAAAGCCTAGCAGGCAGCAGCTATCAAGCTCAGAAAGAAGTTAACATGTAATTTAGCAAAACCTTGAAAATTAAAACTGAAGCTATAATTTAAAACTTTTTAGAAATATTCATACTTCCGAAGACAAGAAATAGACATATGAAACTATAATGACGTCGAAAAGATTAGCCGATTAAACCAAAATATACAAAGCTCTCGACTATTTTTAGGATGAAATTTATTGGCTGGATCTTGGCAGCTGTGAAATAATTAATCCCACATCGAAAGCTCGTTATAGCAATTCATGCTACATGACCTTATGTCCAGATTAGAGTTCCACCGAGCATTGTAGCGCATGCTTGTGACCCAAGTGGGGGTATTAAATTGTTGGGATGGTTGGTAAGAGGTTTCCACGGTGGGTTTGTCTTGGACTTCACCCTGGCCCGCCCGTTCCAAGTTGATAGTCGAGTTCTTTGATCCGGGCGAAGGCTTGGTTCGTAGTACTCCTGGAGTGGAGGAAACCGTGTGAGGCTGGTTTCACAGAGCAGCATTACCTCCCGCTACCAACAGTGGAAGGATAACTGGTCGGTGTCCGACGGGCCCAATTAGCCTAGGAATCCTACCATAATCAAACCAACATTTTTTTTATGCTCATTTAAATTTTTTTTGCAAAATTTCCATGACCTTTTTCAAATTCAGCCATCACAAATTTGCACAATTCTTTTTCAAATTTACCTCACATTTAATCGTACGACCCACCCACCTTCTTATTCTTCATACCCATCCATCATTTCCAATTCCTTCTGATCCTAAACTGCCCGACCCACCCACCTTCTTATAGTTAGTACAGATTACAATTTTGTCCTTCTACCTTTTATACTTATATAACTCTTCATTTCACTCTCCTAACACCACTCTCTCTTCGTATTACTCTCATATTCACCAGAAATAATGTATCAGAGGTCAGGAAAAGAGTCATCGGACATCCCAGATGACTAAAATCTGGTAAAATGTCTTGTTTAGTTTTTTAAATTTTTTTTTTTTTGAGTCGGGCGTCCGCTGGAGCCGCCTCCGCCTCTGAAGTTATAAATGTGTGTTTCATTGAGATTATCCTACGAGAATTTCTCCTTTACTGCCAACAAAATGTTACGTAGTCTTTCTTGTGCCTCAGTCATATCACGGACAATTTGCTTGACCCCAACACTAAGTCCACTGTCCGGGCTCGGGATGTTACACAGCTATTAACAAGTGAGATTAGTATTCGACAACTATCTGGTAATAATAGAATGTCAGAGCTTTGATATTTTTGAACTATGCCACATTCAGGTATTAAGTGATTAGTACTAGACAACCACAATTATAGAATGCCAATATTCTAAATTATGCCTCAAAGATTTTTGAGCAGGGGTTTGCCCGTTTGATTGCACAGACAATCAACAATTCAAGCTTTGATTATTTAATTTTCTACATAGTACACTATTGCTTCCAAAATTAAGTTAACAATCGCATGTCATATTGTATGGTCTTTTTTTTGGTAGGATGATTTTGTTTGAAGTTAATTTACTTGCAAACTGAAGCAAATGTATACAAGTCAGAATTGTTTTATTGGAAATCAGTAGCGAAAAGAGAAACACAAGTTGTGAACCAAAGTAGTTCGTCTATCACTTTCATTGGTAAGTTTGATGTCTTCCAATCAAATTATGTGACATCAATTTTGAAGTTTTTTTTTGTTCAAAAAGTAAATTGTAGTAGTTTCTAATTTATAGGCCCCAGTCACGGTTAGAAGAGAACTAAAGAGAAACTTCTTGCCTATAGAATAATGAGATTATCAGAAACCCTATCAACAACTGTAGATGTATTTGAACGGACACATATTTGAACACATATGTGAATTTTATTAGAAAAAAAAAGACACAACATGTTCATGCATTCTACTTCCTTTGGTAAAAATGTTTCTGGATTCATGAGTGAAGACCTTACTATAAAAGAGAGAGAGTAACGCCGTCCATCTCCTCACATTATCCACATATGCTCCGGGATCCACCCTCCTTCCACCTCGAGCTTATAATTTTTCAAGGGATTTGTGATTTTTTGGCTTGTTTTTGTTGAAGGATTTGTGAATTTTAGGGTGTTTTTATTATTGTTAGGTTTAGTTCGGAGTTTGGGATTACTTTCTCGCGATCGAAGTTCTCACCAACATTTCTGCTACTTGGGGTAAAATTGTACCATTACGACAAATTCATTTCCTGGTCAACATCGAAATTCATTTATTGCAACAACCAACACACAAATAATAAATCAAGTCTTGACTTCAACTTAGCATTCAGTTCAAACACTTTCTTTATGCATTTCAATACTTCACAGTCAGCCCATCACATTAGTTAGATTACGACTTTTTAATTCTACTTATAATAAGATTTCATAACTGAAAAAAGTTGACGTTTTTGTTGTCAAACTGTTAGATTCCATAACTGTTACGTGTGTAAAAAATAACAACAAAGAGAATAAAATTGGTTTGAAATTAGGAAACATACAAGAACAAATAGCTACTTACCTTGGAGAAAAAACTATAAATTACCTAATTTGATTAAGATGCAAACCAGATTATACGTAAAATGCAAGAATTTACTAAGATAAGGGTAAAAATAAAAAGAGACATGGGCAAGATTTGAATTAATTTTGAAGCAAGGTACTCATACCCTCATAAATTATTTTTTATAATTGATAGGATTTATTTTAATCAAAGTGAATTGCATAACCACATCCCACTATTGAACTCCCAATATAATTGATACGATTTATTTTACCTCCCATAATTATCATTAGCAGAACAAAAAACCTTTGGTAAAAAATGGCTGAATGGCAATATGCACTTTGGATCTATACTAGTATTGTCATTTTGGTGTGAGAGATTGAATTTCATTATTTAAGTGGATAATGTGGATTCATATGAATTCATTATTTTTCAAGTCAATGTGATTCTCACAAAGTCATCTATTCATGGGGTAAAAAACTTACACGATGCATGGCATCCTTAACTTCTGCTCTTTCCTGCCAACAATGAAATAAGCTGAAAATAAACTCTCACCTCACACCATCAACACTGCATAGGCATTTTCGGTTGTACATAATAATGCACCCTAAGGAACAGCTTCCGTTAGAGATAAGGAAAGTAATGCGTACTGACATTCAGATTCCTCCCCTATTCTTCAAAAAATCTACAGCCTTTTCAAGATCTACCAACCGTTCTGCAAAACAACAATAAACACAGAGAACAAAGATTAGATATTAAGATAATTTCATCTATCCGAGAGAACCAGAATGCTCACCAACTTTACAATTCATATTGTCCCTCTTTGGAATAGGAAGGTTTCCGTGATTTTGCTTCCTCTTTCGCAAATTCTGCACCGCTCCGTGCAGAACAGATGAAGCTTTTCCAACATCTGCAGGTGATTAAGACATAAATCATAGGAAATATAAGGTAATATAATAACAAGCATGCATCAAAAGAAGATATTTCTCGGGTACTATGGTTCTCATGTACCTCTGATGAGGTCCTGATATTTGTTTTCTTGGTACAATTGGAGTGTCTCTGCTATTTTACTATCACAATTGGTGACAAAAGCAGATTCTTTCTCCAGTACAAGTGTTGTTCTCTGCAGCTCTATTGATTCTTTCTGAACCTGGGCAAAAAGGCTAACAGATATCATTAATGGAAGGAACAAGGCAACTGCAACATCATATCAGTAACTGCATCCAATGCCAAAACATATTTTAGGTAGTTAGTAACAAGCGCTGCTTACCTTTACTAGTTTATCCCTTAAGGATTGTATCTCTTTGTCGATGTCATCATCAAGTAGACTATCTTTAAGTGCTGAAATATAATCAGATGATTCCTGCGTTGTAACACGAGGGAATAATTAGTCTCTTGATGAAGTGGTCGTGCATCATAGAGAATGATGGAAATCTTGATTTATTCAATGTAGCAAATAATGTTTGACATGTATCATAACAAATGTGTCTCCGACATTCGAAACAACCACAAGGCACCATTCTGGCACGAGAATGAGCTTCATCTACGACCAGACACCCAAGGATGGAACTCCACATACTGTAGAACATGTCGTCTTATGCGGTGTCAAAAACAGAACAAGAGTAAACATACAATTAATATGAAGTGGTCAATTTTTCAGCAATCCCTGGCCCCTGCCTTTACACATTTCCGTAGGACAAAAACCTTATAAAATAAACTCTTAAAAAAATTATAACACGAGAAAAGGAGAAAAGTTGAACCGAATTTTATCGACACGGAAAAATGGTCAAAACATATCACGGAACATTGGTTAAGGTTGTCCATCACAGACTACAATGTCAATTGTCATACCATATTTACATAGTTTAAAGTACTGAAAATTTAGCACTCTGTCGTATGTTCATTATAATTGACTTAATCTTAACCTTGCAGAGTTGCAGGACTTACCCACCTAGAGCACAGTCAGCTACACAATCCATCCATCCTTATTCCTTGCCACTTTCTTTAAGAAAGTTTGGTTGGATTAATTTGTCAACATTAATCATATCTTAAGTATGTTATTTTTCTAGTTTATGGGTGCAAAAATAGAACATTAGAACATTCACATCAGAAGGTATCAAGACAATGCACAAAGTCAGACCATGGTCAAGCCTGCAGACATTGCCTTACTTGATAAAAAGAAACAATAGCTGTGATGCTTCTTGAGGAACCATAATGCAGAAGTTGCTGGAAGAATGTTTCTGTTGAAATAAATACAGAAGCTAACTCTATCATCCATTCATAAATTTGAAAAACTTACTCGTGCTTGCAGTGAGAATCCCTCGGGAATGACAAAACAATTGTGGAGGCAGTAGTGTTCCCAGTCGGCCAGATTCTTGTTAAGAATTGTTTGAGTGTTGTCATAAAGTTGACCTATAATCTGCAATGGTGGAGATTAGGAAAAAGTTGGCATTTTCCGAAACAAAAAATATCATCTCAAAATTGCAGCGAAATCATAAGTACTAAATTGGAGGCCTTCGAACAACAATAGAGATTTTTCTTTCTTCAAATGAATCATCAGACAAGTATCTCAAGAAGGAGGCAATATTTTTTAGGCTATCAGGTATGCGGAGCTACTACTAACTACAAACAACCTAAACAAACAATCTTTCACGGCAACTATGCAATTCAGGGAACCAGGTCTACTTACTAGACACCACCTACACAATCTGTGAACTAACTATGCAAAACCATAATATACTGACATCATGTGGACAATTTAGGGAAAAAAGATGCTTGTCCTACAATTCAATAAGGACATGACTCAATTTGTGATACCAAAACGTTTGCTCAAATAACAGCTCTAGAATGGTTGCTTAAATAACATCATCAACATCAACATAACCCCAATGCCTCAGAAGAGGCTCCCGCCTAAGCGAGGGGGGGGGGGGGGGGGGGGGGGGGGGGGTCGGATGTACGCAACCGTACCACTGTAAAAAAGTGAGGTTGTTTCCAATTGACCCAAATGATGCAAATGCAACTGACCATCTGCGATTTCACAATAAAAGAAATGCAGATCGTTTAAATAGTCATTTGATATAGTCCATGATGCTCCAAATGTCAATAAACAACTTAATAAATGATATAGAATGGTTGCTTAAATAATAACCAAAAAATCACCTTCTAAAAATAGCTATAGTTACTCAAACTATCATCTTCTGATATAAAAGTGATATCTAGCAAAAAAATTGCACCATAAAAATTTATCGCATAAAAAAGAGGAAGAGGTAGACCACAATTGACTTGGGAGGAAACGGTTAAAAGAGATATAAAAGATTGGAATGTTCCTCGGGAATTTGCATTGGATAGAAACGCGTGAAAGAAGACGATTCACGTGCCTGAACCGTGACTCCTAAGAGTTTTATTCTAGCTTACTCCAACTAGTTTGGAATTAAAGGCTTTGTTGTTGTTGTATACATCCTACTCTGTCAATAAAAGTACACCTGTCAACACATATTGTGCCAGTTATTGCTTGAATTTACCACTAAAACAGTAAAAACTCCATCTAAATCCAACAACAACCATTAAACATCAACATGTTCTGTAATTTTTACCACATAAGAAAAGCATACTTAATATAATTCCAAATTCCACACGCACACAAAAGTAACACCAACAGAGCAGTACGGAACATAACATATAACAGGCACAGCAAAGCCCTTCTCCAAAATTTCAGTCAAACCCTATAATTCCAGTCTAGTCCCACCAGAAAACCATAACACTATGATTTTGACCTTACTCAAACTCAAGTCTACTTCATACCGCAAAAAATAAAAATCCATCACTAGAGCTCCAAATCCTTTATGTTGTAACCATTACACCCAAAGTGTATCCTAATTCCTAACTAGTCTAAGGACTAGTTTGGTAGGAGTGGGAGGAATTTCACAGCTTTGATCACCACACCTATAACAACCTGTGGTTATGCAACCAACCTTAATAATTAATATAAACCCCACAACTTAACGAACAATATTATTATTTTTTACAAATTCAAAGATTTTTCTTCTTCCAAACACAAGTTCCTCCACCCAACACAATTTTTCCTCCACAATCCACAGCTAACATAAACCCTACCGGTTACCAACACACGACCACTAAATCCTTATTTTCATAGATTTGGCTACCAAAATATCACATTTCCACTCAAAACCCCATTTCAGTGGCTACTACAGATCTTTCTGAGTTGTTGAGACTTGCGATCCTCACCTAAAGTGGTCCCCCCGACGAGTCCCGGCGCCTCCCTGCGAATCCATGCATCCCAGAGTATAAAAGAATCGAAACAGAAAGAAAGAAAGAGGGGTTGGTATTGTACTGGGAGGCGTAGTGGAAGGCCTCCTCGAGGAGATCGTGGACGGAGTTGAAAACTTCGTTGACGAACAAGTTAGGGTTTAGGCCGCGACATCGGAACATGTCTTCGCTCTCCATCTTCGCTTCGGTTTCTTTTCGAAGATGCTCGGATTTCAATTTTCAAACGAGGTTTTGGGTAGGGGTGCACATGGGTCGGGTTGGGTCGGGTTTGGGCCTCAACCCGACCCAACCCGAAATTTTCGGGTTGGGAAAAAACCCAACCCGAACCGGTTTGGGTTCAACCCAACCCTACCCGAAATTTTCGGGTTGGGTCGGGTTGGATCGGGTTGAACTCGAATTCGGAAATTTTCTCCCAAACTTGGTCGGGTTCGGTCGACCGGTGCTTAAACGGTCGACTGGTGGCTTGAAAACCCGAAATTTTCGGGTTGGAAACGGTCGACCGAGTGATGTTCGGTCGACTGGTTTATTTGGGAAAAATTAAAAAAAATTAAAAAAAATAAAAAAAATAAAAAAAATAAATCGGGTTCGGGTTGGGTTGGGTCAACCCGACCCCTCAACCCGAACCCGACCCGAAAATTTAGGTTTTTGATTTTCCCAACCCGACCCGACCCGACCCGAACCCCTCCCCAACCCGACCCAACCCGACCCGACCAGTCTGATTTGAATTCTTGGTTGGACAAATGAAGAAACTAGGGTTTCATCAGATTTGAATTCTGATTTTAAAGAGTGAGTGGGAGGTGAAATAAAGTAGGCCTAAGCAGAGAATTCTCATTTTTGGACAGATTTTCATTTGTGTGTTGTAAATATCAAAAAAAATTAATTGTATTGCTTTGGTTTCTTTTGGAAGATTGAATTATACTCTGGATGTCAGTGATCCTATATGTAACATTCCAAAGTTTAGTTTCACGTCAGCTAGTAAGAAATTATTGATATGTGATATAATAATATAAATCTACTACTACAACTAAAGTTTTTGTGACAAGTTTAGAAAGAATGTTGTAGGATTCACGAGAGTAATATATGTAACGGACTTGATTTAAGGTCGGGACTCGAGACGTTACTACTACACAAGTCCCGGACCGTTGGGGATAAACACTAAAGCCCACCGGCATCGACATGTCTCTAATGACGTGTGCAAATGACAACCCAGTGGTTTGTTTTTTTAATGACAATCCTGTGCAGATGGATGATTTGTAAAAACATAGAGATTAATTTATAAATCCCTGTGGGCATTCTCTAGGGTTGTAAGTGGGACGGGGCGGGTTTTCGCCCCACCGCTACCCACCCTGCCAAAGTTAAGCGGGTAGGCGGGGTGGGTACACAAAAATCCGCTACCCGCTCCACGTAAGGATAGACTAGGCTATGCGGGGCGGGTTTAATCTTTTTATTAAAGCTAAATACAAAAATTAATTTTTTTTAATATTATCTATTTTAATCAAAGTTAAGTACAAAAATGAAGGAAAAATCAATCAATGTATGTTTTTAAAGTTATATACAAAAAATTAAAGCTAAATACAAACTAAATCATAACTAAATACAAAAAATCAAAAACATATAAGGCTTATGCGTGTTGCGGGTTATGCGGGGCAGGTTGGGACAAAACCACAACCCACCCCGCTTATTATGAGGGTTGTGCGGGTGACGGGTTGGCGGGTAGTAATTTTTTGTCTGCAACCCGCGTTAGGCGGGGCGGGACGGGTTGCGGGTAAAATTCAACCCATTTACAGCCCTGTCATTCTGTGTTACGGAGGTATAGGCTTATGTGTCCTCCGTAAGGAAGGAAGTAAACACAGATCACTAAAACCATCGTATTCACAACTATCATTTTTCATCCAACAATAATAATTATGTTTATCTTGTAAGTTATGTGTCCATCCTAAACATTCCAAAATAGCCTATAGGCAAGTCGAAGCCATACGTGTTGTTATGCGAGGGATACAACATGGTTTCTTGATCCAAGAGAGGATCTTCACTTTCTTATGTGGAGCTTAATAAATTGAATAAAGTATACATATAAAAAATCAATCATGGGAGTTTAGATGCACATAAACGTGAGCCTATGTGAAGTAAAGTCTTCAACCACATAATTGCCCCCACAACTAGCTGGGAGCTGGGATGCAAGACTACTGGGAAGGTAGAGAGATGAGCTGGAGAAAAGGACCTGGGAACACGTTAGCTTCCACGGGGGAAGGCAAAATGGAACTCAGTATCTGGATTAAAAGCCTAAACGTCGTGATTTACTTAAATCTTCCGTATTATTTATTTTTTTTTTAAATTCAAAAAAGAGAAAAAACATCTGTACGAGACGCTCCTCTTTTTTAATATTTTTAAATTATGAATATTATTATATTATTAAAAAAATTAATTTAGTAATTAATAATAAAATTAATAGCTATTTGGTTCCGTAATTTTTTATATAATAAAAATTAAATTAAAATTTCGAAATTTAGGAGATTTTTTTTTTTCAAAAAGTACTCGGATCGCGGGTCACACCCGCGATCCGTCCCCACAAAATTTTTTTTTTTTTGACGGATCGCGGGTTGAAACCGCGATCCGTCAAAATTTAAAAAAAAAAAAAATTCCACGGATCGCGGTTCCCACCCGCGATCCGTCAAAAAAAAAACGATGGACGAATCGCGGGTCACACCCGCGATTGGAGTATTCTTCGGAAAAAAAAATTCCTAAAATTCGAAATTTCAATTTTTTTTATTAAATAAAAAAATTACGGATTTGATTACTGTGAATTAAAAAAGAAAATCAACAATTTAATAGCAAGATTTCTGCCTTGCAGATCACGAGTAATATTCCAAATTCCAAAAATAACCTCGTTGAATGCGAGCTTTAGAAAATTAAGTAAACCACATTGATATATTGATTTTAGAATTCAACGTCACGATCCGGTGACATAGTGAGAGTGGTAGATATAGTTTTCAGAAAATATTGAACCCGACTTCTATCGCAATTTGTTTCATCTATTTAATTGTTTGATCACATGTTGGAAATACTTCCGGAGTTACGAAAATATCACTGTAATCTACCCCGTCACCATCAAAATCTTGCAACGGAACCTGAAATAACACACTGTATAAATTCAAGATTTTTTGAAAAAAAAACAACAACTGAGCGTCTGCAAAAAATGCCCCTACCATGGGGGACGTCTCGCTAAGACGTCCTCACAATGGGTGGGACGTCCTAGCCAAACGTTCATGTTGATTTTTTATTTATTTTAGGCTTATTACTCCGGATTCAGGACGGTTTGCCAAACATTTCATTAGTGTTGGTACTAGTAAAATGAGAGTAATTGGGAGAGGAGTATTCTTTTAAGAGACGTGACAAAATGAATATTAAATGGAAAGTGAATGGTTAAATGGTAATTATTGTGGGCGATGTTTAGTAATACCCTTAACATATTGTATGCTTTCTCCTTTTCCAATTATATTGATTTGATTTGAATTTTTTTATTTGATTTTCCAATTATATTGATTTGATTTGAATTTTTTTATTTGATTTTCCAATTATATTAAATTAACTTAAAATTTTTATTGTGTCATATCATGTTTAAGTAGGTTTGTGTAGGACCGAATTCACAGCTCCTAATTAATTTTGATACACAATCAACTTGTGGTTTATGTAGTATTCTTCGTGTGAAGCAAAATGCACAATAATAGTCCATAATTACTGGTCCAGTCCCAGAGATTCAAGCTTTGCATTTATCTACTAGCAAGGGAAAAATAAATAGTATAGATAAAATAGATAAACACAATATTCCATTGTTAGCGATGATAATGGATGGATGAGTTGGGAGCACTAAGCATGGAAGATAATAATACAATACAAAACACATAGTTAGATCAGTGTTGTTTGAAATATTTTCTCCCACATATATCGCGAGGAAACGCATGTAAAACGTATAGCAAACTAATTATAATAAATTTGTGTGTGTCTACTATCTCTGATATATCGCGAGGAAACGCATGTAAAAAATTCTTCTCAGTTTGTTTCCCCTATGTCATGTCAGTTTTTCACGTTCACATCATTTTATCCACATTCATCTTCTTTACCGTATCACCTTACAAAAATATGTCGTTGACAAATCGTTTTTTATTTTCTTCAACTTATTTCTTATATTTTACAGATAAATAAATATATCATAATCCATCTCTTTTATTTATGAATTATTAATTGAATTTGATACAATTATTTTTTATTTTTCAAAAATAATGTTAAATTAAGTTGAGAATAAAATCATTGAAAGAGTCAAGGTCGAGAATAAAATCTCTTGGAAAATGAAAGTGAAGAAAAAAGTTTACAATAATTTTTCCAATAAGATGGTTGAAAATATAACTATTTGAAAAAGTGTAATATGAGACTGATCATTTCAACTTTGGTAAATGTTTGAGTTAACAAAATGTCATGTTTGAGTTAACAAAAGAAAATCCACTATTTCAAAAAATACAATATTTATATAGAAATATTAGTGTCATTGAGGGGCACAATATTAAGATCATGTAGCTCAAAGGTCACGAGACAAAAAGATAATGTACAATCTTGTGCCAACTTAAAATCAATCTCATCCATGTTATTCTTAATTTGGATAGAATCATCCACCAAGTAATCATGAATTGAAACCTTAAGTCTTCAGACTGACTAGGAGTTTGACTTTTAAAGATTGTGCTTTGAATTTGTAGATGTGGTGGTGGTTCGATATCAGAAGATGAATCATCATGTTGACAAGAAATGTCACCCTTCTCACGTTTACTTAATTGTTGTGTCATGTGACTCACTTACATTTCCAGAGTTTGCAAGGAATTCAAGTAGAATTTTATCAAATTTTGAGTGGTGTAAATGATCGACAAAATGTAAATCCATTGAGTCATGTTGTTAGGTTGAACAATGCATTAATGTTCCAATTTTGTGGGTATATCCACTGAACATTTCGTAGAAATATTTATATGTGAGAATTTTTGTGAATTTTATTATTTTCTAAGAAATCTCCGTTTAAAACAATACAATTATATCTATTAATTTTATTCAATACAAAATAAAAATAAGTCCCACGACCATTAAAAAAATAAACAAAGCTTAACGATTCACGCATATCATAAGCTGCAACTGATTAAAAATGTTTCTTAATCCACTCTCTGAATGAGGATATTTTTTCTCACCCAATTGCCGGTGCTCTTAGAACACCTGCAACATGATCTTTATAAGCAGATCATTCTAATTTTCTTTTTGTCACGACAATTCTGTTTCACAATATTTAACTATAATATTTTTCTCAGACATCTTCTCAACTATAACACCTTATAAAATTATCCTATTGTCAAATCAATTATTTTTTACCCTTCAACTTATTTCTTACATTTTACAAAAAATTAAATTATCATTTATCTCTTTTATGTATGAATTATAATAAAAATTTATACAAATAATTTTTATTTATAATTTTTCAAAAATAATAGTTGGACAAACGTGTATAAAATAATTAATTTATTTACTACAAAAAGATAATAGTGATACGATAATCAAACTTACACTCCTTACAATTACGAATACATATAACTAAATATTACAACAACTAAAACAACTAATTAATATACTTTTAATTATCGTTCTGCTCATAACGTACCTAGATATTCTCTATTGAATCCGCTTTAAGAGTCAAATGTGTCTTTTTATCAGAAATTTAATCTCCATGGTCCAAGTAAGTCCTAATATAGACAACATATAGTCGATGAAGCAATATGAAAATATAACTGTTTGAAAAATGTAACATGAGAGTATGACCGTCTCAACCTTGGTAATTGTTCTGTTGGAGTTAACCATAAAAAATGAAGTATTTCGAAAATATAATATTTATATAGCAACGTGAGTGTCTTTTGCTAGAAAATAAGAAAATAAGAATTATGATGATTTTTTTAAATTTTATTTTAAATTTATAATAAAAATAGATTAATAAACCTCTACTTATTTTTATCCCTCTTCTGTTTTACATTAAATAACTCATTGTAGGTCCCGCCGTTGAGAAACTAAAAAAAATAAAAAAATAAGTGTGGGTGGCAGACCCACGTGTCCCACGCGTATACCTCTTGCAATGGGCACCGGTAGACCTGTCAATTCTGAACACGACACGATTACACGACACGATATGGAGACACGACTTAGACACGACTTTACACGAAATTTTTTGTACGATTGAAATGATTTATTATGATGTTTTGTGAACATACAAATATAGAATAATTGGTACACAATTTGACACGAACACGACACGATTACACGAAAAATTATTTTTGTACACGAAACTAATATGAAGTGCGTCTTTTATTAGATAATCAATTGTTTTTACTTGATAATAGTCAATTAAGATGATATTTACAATGAAAAATATCAATACAACATGTAACTTAACTATTTTCAATATAAACATGATGAAATCTTTTTAATTTGTACTATACACGATAACACGAAATCCTGACACGAATGTAGAACTGTCAGACACGATAGTACACGAACTCGTCCCAATTGACACGTTATTTTTATATTCTCAGCAGGGACCCAAGTTTGTGAGAGAACGGATTATAGATTGTGCATGGAATCTTTTTTTTCATCCTACGTGGTGATTTTTCTCCCACAAACTTTTTTCAGGATTTTTTTTATACCATCAAGGATGCTCTTATAGCTATGTATTCGTGTGTGTTTTCCCCTGTACGGAGAATTTAACTTCAAGTTTGAGGTAGGAATCGAGAAACCATTGGTTTGTGAGCTTTCTTAGACTTAATTTAGATGTGTCTATGTAAATTTCATAAAACTTTGAAACGATGAAATTTATATATCTTGAGATCTCTAAATGACATTATTTGTTTCCACCTTATTTGGATAAATATGTCATTTTAAAATGAAAGGGGACAGATCTTGAAGAGGTGGTGGAACTCAACGGAGGTGGTGAAGTTCGACGACGGTAGAGGTGACAAGAGAAGATGTTAGGATTTGAGGTGGAATTTGTATGAATTAAGTGAGGATTTGTAAATTCCACTTAAAAATGTGGAATGTTTTGTCATTCTTGTATAAAATTGAAATTTTCAAATTTCACTTGAAATTTTCAAATTTTAATCTTTAATCTACCAGATAAGGTATTTACAAATAAAATATTTTAAAATTTCACAAAATTTGAAATATTAAGTAAAATAAAGTGGGCCAAACTTAGCACACATGAATCCACTATAAGTATAATTAAATGAGAAACAGAAAGCTTCATAAAATCCAAACATTCACAAGTATACTATGATACTTTCCTATAAAATAAGAGAAACATAGCACATTATATGTCAAAACCCTTAGTTATCAAATCAACGGTACGTACTATACGTTTCGTTATCAAACCCAACATGTTCAGTTGACGAAGGCACGAATCACACCTCAACGAATCAGATCAGACAGGCTTAATTAGTAGAGTGCAAAGAAACATTATCCATGTCAAAATCAGTATCAATCGAGCGTTGACGTCCAATAAAAGGTCAATTTAGTCACGGACCGTTGTGGATAACGACGAGTAAAGCTCACCACCTGACGTGTGCAAACCACACCGCCCAACGCGCCACGTGTCCACGAATCAACGCCCACAGCTGCCAACACCACAACCCGAACACTCCAGAACTCCAACACGTGTCCGCCGCTTTCAACCCTCCCACAGTCCCACTTACGTTATAAGCACGTTGCGTGCATTTCAGTTGGGAGAATCACAAACACAAGATCACACAAGTGTGTGTTTGCTGCTGCTGTTTGAGTTCTAATTCAAGCTTAAGTAGGTTGAAAAGGTTTGAAGTGTGTTGATTAGAAGAAGATGGCGGGGGTGACCAGAGGCTCGTTGTCGCCGTTGGTGTTCTTGAATCTTGCTATGTATATTGTTGTCATTGGGTTTGCAAGTTGGAATCTTAATCACTTCATCAATGGGCAAACTAATTATCCTGGTATTTTTTTTAAAATTGCTAATTTTTCTAAATGTAAATACACATAGTTGCTTGTTTGCATGCATGCATGCATGCATTGTTTTAAAAAATGGAAGGTTTGACTCTGTTGCAATTTGAAGTTGGTTAATTCCTATATTTCTCTGATAGTCAATTCTTGATACCTCCCTATCTTATTTATTGTTTTCCCTTTAATGGGTCGAGCTTTTGGCCAATTTTTACGTGTCTATCTTAATCTCTTCGAAATACCGAAAAGTTCACTGAAAAAGGTTGGTTTTTAATTTATATTGTGATCAAAGGGAGTATAAATTAAACCATGCATGAATGTTTCATAGATATCTTCTTTTGAAATTAAGCAATGTTTGTTAGATATTTAATTTATAAGTAGAATATGTTTAACTTCAAGGTGGAAAAAATATGAAGAAAGTGGTTAAACACAGTTCTCTACATTTATCTTTGTGATGGTTACTTAATTTGTCACCGTACGTACTTGTTCTACAGGAGTTGCCGGAAACGGGGCAACATTCTATTTCCTCGTGTTCTCCATCCTCGCCGGTGTGATCGGTGTTATGTCGAAGGTGGCCGGAGCAAACCATCTAAGAGCGTGGAGGAGCTCCAGCCTAGCCGCGGCCGCATCGTCGGCCTTGGTGGCGTGGGCCGTCACTGCTCTGGCATTCGGGTAATCAACCCATTAATTTATAATCACCACATACATACATATATATATATATATAAATGTATTTTTCAAACCAATTATATATAATTTACGTTTCTTTAAATATCTTTTGTGTCTTGCGAAGGTTGGCATGCAAGGAGATCGGCATAGGCGGTCACCGGGGTTGGCGTTTGAGAGTGTTGGAGGCTTTCATAATCATACTTGCTTTTACGGAGTTGATCTACCTGCTCTTGTTGCATGCCGGAATGTTAAGTAATAACTACGGCCTCGGATACCACGACCCGGCGTACGACCACCACGGCGGCACCGGCCGGGAGATGGAGGAGAAAGGTGGCGGTGTTAGGGTTTAAATATAGAGATGCATGGGAGTTACTATTAAGAAGAAAGTTAGTAGTGTGTGTACGTGGCTTCTAATTAACTGACCTTTACATGTGTTATGGTTGATTTCATACTTGCTAGTCGACGTGTAGTGTAACTGTGTAAGGTTGTTTTGGATTTGTATTTGGTATGGGTTCTGTCGTGTATCTGTGACACAATGCTTTAATGTAGACAGTAGCTTTAATACAAACAGGAGCAAGCATATATAACTAGGGCTGTGCATTGACAGGGTCAAACCGGTCAACCGGACCGGTCGGTCCGGGTTTGGTCCGGAAATTTTTGAAAAAATCCGGTCCGGTTCGGATTTCGGTCCGGCAAATTTTAAATTTTCCGGTCCGGTCCGGACCGGTCCAATTTTTTTTTAAATTTAATGTAAAAAATCGGATTTTTGGATTGTACCGGACCGAATCGGTCCGGTCTTCGGTCCAGACTTTTCGAATTTTTTTCGATCCGGACCTAATTTTTTTTCCGGTCCGAACCGGACCGATGCTCAGCCCTATATATAACAGTTACTGCATATTTTGATTATAAGTAACAAAACAACGGAAAACACAAAGTAGGTCAGGAACAGAGAATGTATCGATCGAGAATGCGATGGGTCTATGCGTTTTCTTTCGGAATAAAATGATCGAGACAGGCATAATTTATATGAATCATTAACTTTCCTTTGGTGGAATTTTTTTATTATTTATATGATTTCATATTTTAGAAATCATAAAAATACATATTATTTAAGCTCAATAATCACGCCCAAGTGCTATCTTTACTTAGGATTTCGTCACTTCTGGTCTTTGAGGAAATCTCTTCGAGAACCAATAGACCAATTCTTTATCAAAGGATTCATAAGATAAGTTCCCCCAAAAAATGAATGCATGAGAGAAAAACGTGCATGTGCGTGAGTTTTATTCTCTTCACGTTTTTCTTTCTCTCTCAAAGGGATCCGATAGTTTAGGTAAACAAACATTTTCCGATACAGGAGAATCTCGTTTCAACTTTATAATCTAACATTGGAAAAAGTCCTATCAGTTTGTGTTTTTCTTTTTTTAGTAATCGTAAACTTAGTTGTGACTTTGAAGAGTAAGATTTAAGGATTACCACAAATACCTATTCATTAACTGATTCGCAAAGAGTGTCATTCCCTGATTCACAGAGTGCAACGAAAGATCAACATGAGTGAGATTTTTCTAAAAAACTTAGAAATTTAAAAAATATGTTTTTTCAATTTGTTCGAAAGTGATCTCTTATTTTAGTTCTTAAATCAAGAAATTAGTTTTTTACTTTACGATAAATTATGTCTTTTAATTTAAATTTAAATTTTCTTTTGGTTTGTGTGTCAACATGGAAAAACGCCCAAGCCCAATTAGGCCCAAAAACGCCCAACTATAAATATCCTTCTTCCCCTCTCTCCCGTCGGTTTTACAGACTTCGGCTTCGAGCTTAGTCCAACCTTCTGAACCTCAAATATGGACGACGACGACGCGATTAGGGCACAATTCCCCGTCTCCTTCGGGAAGAAGCCCAAATCCCAACCCAACCTTACCGCGGTCCACGCCTCCACGCTCCGCCACGATTCACTCCCCGTCCCACCACCCCTGGAATCCCAACACCACCTCCAACCGTTCGTCGAGGAGGACAAAGCCTTGATCGGGCCTCCGAGGCCTCCTGTCGTCGAGGAAGAGGATGATGATGATGATGATGATGATGACGACGATGGTGATGGAAGCGCCATGATCGGGCCACCACGGCCGCCGCCGGCTGACGGGACGGATTCGGATGACGAGTTGGATGATGACGTGGAGGATGAGACCTTCCGGATACCTTTGACTAATGAGATTGTGCTTAAAGGACATACCAAGGTATGGTTTGTTTGGATTAGTCCAAGTTAGGGTTGCGTTTGGATGTTTCGTTGGCATTTCCGTTTCAAGTTTCATCAACGATGTGAATTTTGTTTCTAGATATAATTATAAGTTGCCATTTAGTTAAAAGTTACATGTGATATCTAAATTTATCTGCTTTAACACTTGATCCAACTTGTATGAAGTTAGAAGTTTATTAGCTACTCGTAAAAGAAATGAAATTGCCAATATGATGGTATTACTTGATCGGTTGGCGTAAGGGATCTGTTACTTATTTGGTTGATTAGTTGAAATTAGGGTTGTGTTTGGACGTTTGGATCGTGATTTTACATTTTAATGCAGATGAATGCATAATCTAAGTTGCCATTGTAATTACAAATTACAAACGATAGCATGTTGTTAACGTTTTCAACACTTAATCCAACTGAGTTGGAGATGAAGTTTTTCCTAAATCATATTTGTTTACTGGTCGGTGTTAGAGTTGAGAACAAGTTTGAGTTATGAGGAATCCTTTTGACTGCTATCAGAACTTCTGGCTATGACGGGGTGTGATTTCGTTCGTGTGTAATTATAAAATTAGGCTAGAAATAATGTTCTTGTTGAAAAATTAACAAATACGCTCACATGGTTTAGTATATACAAATAGTTGCTCAAGTTTGCCAAACAAATGACTAGTCAAGCCACTAATAGTGATACATTTAAAACTTGAAAATTTAGCAGGATTAGTTACTGAATTGTGAATTTGGCAATAAATCTAATTCAGTGTCATGCTTGATGCTGGCATCCTAACAAAATTGCTTGTACCTTGAGATTGTTAGTTCTAGTAGCTTAAGGCTGCTTTACACGTATCGACAAAAAACTGCCTTACAATGTGACCATTGCGATGTTTAGCATAAGAAGTGATTTTGCAGTTATTAGAGGTACAAACTATATAAACCATGCCATTGGACTCCTATGTTGCTACATCTTCACTTACAGATGTTGCAAGACCTAACTAATCTTGAACTTTCAGAGTGTAAAACCATGTCCCTGTTTCTACTAATTTTTTATTCAATTAAAGACAAAGTGCTTGCATTCTTTGTTTTATCGTACCATCCTGCGTTTCCCCTTTGATAGCTAATTTTGTAAATCCTGTTTGAGTGATTCATTATTGAAAACTAATGTGTTGTGCCCCATAATTTGTGGGCGTTCAGGTTGTTTCTGCACTTGCCATTGATCATTCTGGATCTAGGGTTCTCTCTGGGAGTTATGATTATACTGTTCGTATGTATGATTTTCAAGGGATGAATGCAAAACTGCAGTCATTTAGGCAACTTGAGCCTTCTGAAGGGCATCAAGTTCGAAGTTTAAGTTGGAGCCCTACCGCCGATCGTTTTCTTTGTGTCACTGGATCGGCGCAAGCCAAGGTGCTTGTTTACAATTTTAAATGTACATTTTGATGATGATAAAAAATGAATGGAACGATGCAAAACCGATTTGATATCAAAATTTACCACCACATGTTCAGGATAAGTAATTTAATTTTTCTCTCCTTTCAGATCTATGATCGTGATGGCTTGACTTTAGGCGAGTATATAAAAGGTGATATGTACATTCGTGATCTAAAGAATACCAAGGGGCACATATCTGGTTTAACAGCTGGAGAGTGGAATCCCAAAGAAAAAGATACAATCTTAACATCCTCAGAAGATGGTTCCCTGCGCATTTGGGATGTAACAGACTTTAAAAGTCAGAAACAGGTAGATACGAATTTTCATAAATAAGTGCTGACTTTAATTCCTGTCTTATATGCTGTATTTATATCAAAACTTTGCTTTCGTTTCACTTGCTTAATTTCTATAATTAATCTATACTCTTTTTTAATAGGTTATCAAGCCTAAGCTTGCAAGGCCAGGAAGAGTTCCAGTTACCACCTGTTGTTGGAATCATGAAGGCAAGAGAATAGTGGGTGGTGTTGGAGATGGTTCAATACAGGTTAGGAATTTATTATACCCTTTTTTCGTTCTTTTAAGAATCAAGTTAATAAGTTATGTTGTTGGATTTTAAGTATGCTGCCGAGTAAGTTTTTACATTTTTCTATCTTCCTAATATAGTGTAATTTATTCCTGTAGATATGGAACATTAAGCCTGGCTGGGGAAGTAGACCAGATCTACATATCTCTAAGGCACATGATGATGAGATTACTGGAATAAAGTTCTCTACTGATGGTCAAATTCTATTATCAAGAAGCACAGACAATACACTTAAGGTACACAAAGCATCATAGACATACCTTATTTTGTGCACTGTTGTAAAACTACACTCTGATAATGTCTTCATGTAGGTGTGGGATCTGCGAAATACAAAGTCTCCTCTTAAAGTGTTCGAAGATTTGCCTAATCATTATGCACAAACCAATCCTGCGTTTAGTCCAGACGAGCAGCTCATTCTTACTGGAACTTCCATTGAGAGAGAAAGCACAACTGGAGGTCTGCTTTGCATCTTTGACCGGAAGAAGCTTGAACTTGTCTCCAAGGTTGGAATATCCCCAAATTATAGTGTTGTTTGCTGTACTTGGCATCCAAAAATAAATCAGGTATGCACTTCTCTCTTTTGATACTTGATCTTATTGTTGCGATCATACAAGTTATTATTTGAAAAAAAATAACCTTTTGACTTAAAAAATACTCTGCTTTAAGGTCTTTGCAACTGTGGGGGATAAGAAAGAGGGAGGAACACACATACTTTACGATCCGTCTGTTAGCAAGAGAGGAGCACTTGTATGTGTTGCTCGAGCACCAAGAAAGAAATCAGTGGACGATTTTGAAATCCAACCTGTTATTCACAACCCACACGCATTACCGATGTTCCGAGATCAACCGAGCCGTAAACGTCAACGTGAGAAGGCCCTCAAAGACCCAATCAAGTCTCACAAACCTGAACTACCAATTACCGGTCCTGGCTTTGGTGGAAGAGTTGGTACAACCAAGGGAAGCCTGTTGACACAATATCTCATGAAGGTAAACAAAAAAATATATTGTTAAAGATCTTTTTGTGTCATGAATTACATGGTGGTAGTCTTTATCGAAAAGGTATTTATTGTTAATTTGGTCATAAAACTTGATTCAGCAAGGGGGTCTTATCAAGGAGACCTGGATGGACGAAGACCCGAGAGAGGCCATACTCAAATACGCTGATGTTGCGGCGAAGGATCCAAAGTTCATTGCACCTGCTTATGCTGACACACAGCCAGAACCAGTCTTCGCGAAGTCAGATTCGGAAGAGGAAGAGAAATAAGTGCTGCATGTAATATTTTGTTGTGTAATGTTATGGCTTATTAGGAATTAAAACCAATCTCAAATACGCAGCGGAACAGAAAACTGTATATCAAATTGGCTAATCTTGAGAACAAAACGTAAATCCAAAATTCAAACCACACAAACACGCAAGATTTAACGTGGAAACCCAATGCGGGAAAAATCACGGACGACACAACTCAAATCCACTATAGAGAAACGTATTACAAGAGATGCTTGTAAGGAGACGCAAACGAACCGACGAGATACCCGACTCAAAATCTCTCCCACCGAATCACAAAGATGCTCTCTCTCTCTTTTCTCTCTAGAATGCAAAAGTGGACAATAGGAAATTAACTCTAAACAAAAGGGACGAAATTGCCTTTATATAGTAGGCCAAAACAAGTATAAGTTGCACCAAAATCGGGTAGAGAAATATGCAAAATGTGGGCAGAACTGGGTCCAAACGGTCGACCGAACGGTCCAAACGGTCGACCGATCCAATAACTGTATCGCAAACGGTCGACCGATATTGAAGTCCCGTTCGACCGAAAAACGACAGTAACTTTTCTGGCTTGCGCGAGTGCATAATCGGTCGACCGTACACTTAAGTTCCGGTCGATCGAAATTCAACAAACATTTTTCTCCTAGCTCCTCGAATGTTTCCGGTCGATCGAATCCAAGGTTCCGGTCGACCGAAAATCGACAGTAACTTTTGCCCAACTCCAATTGTGTGCCCAGTCGATCGAAAATCGACAATAACTTTTGCCCAGCTCCAATTGTGTGCCCGGTCGACCGTACACTTAAGTTCCGGTCGACCGAAAAACGACAGACACTTTGTTGGACGAACCAACACACATTAGGTCGACCGAAACACTCCTTCCGGTCGACCGATTGTCTGTTTTTCAGCACTAATACTTTAAACACATATTCAAGGTAAACAACAACAATCTCCACCTTTACCTTGAATAGCCCCTATAACTCTTTGAAGGAACACTTCCTTCCTCATTGTGTCGTCGTCTTAGCTCCACCTACTCGGAACTCAAACCAACCAAGTTCACACATACCATGAACTTAGTCGAAATAACTGGCTTTGTCAACATATCAGCTGGATATCTTCAGTGCCCACCTTCTTCACCATCACACCTCCTTCAGCAACAACTTCCCGAATGAAGTGATAGCGGACGTCAATATGCTTCGTCCTCTCGTGGTACATCTGATCATTCGTCAGATGAATGACACTCTGACTATCACAATAAACAACAACTGTATTCTGACATGGAATAAGCTCTTCAAATAAACCTTTCAGCCAAAGAGCTTCCTTGATACCCTCGGTCGCTGCCATATACTATGCCTCCGTTGTAGACAAAGCAACAGTGTGTTGCAACGTCGCTTTCCAGCTAATAGCCGTGCTCCCAACAGTAAACACATAACCAGTCATAGATCTTCGTCTATCGTGGTCTCCCGCGTAGTCGGCATCAACAAACCCCATTAACGAATACGAAGATCGACCAAATTTCAGAGATAGCTTAGTTGTACCTTTTAGATACCGGAGAATCCACTTCACAGCTGACCAATGCTTCTTTCCTGGATTCGACATATAGCAGTTCACCACACTAACCGTCTGAGCTATATCTGGACGAGTGCATATCATAGCATACATCAGACTGCCAACTGCACTAGTATAAGGCACACATGACATGTATGCCTTATCCTCCTCCTCATTGGGACACAAGTCTACCGAGAGTTTAAAATGCGCGGCGAGAGGAATTCTTTCAGACTTGGCATTCTCAATGCCAAAACGATGCAAGACTTTCTCAATATATTGTTGCTGGGAGAGAAACAAACTCTTGCATGTACGATCGCGACGTATCTCCATACCTAGAATCATCTTTGCTGATCTGAGATCCTTCATCTCGAACTCAGCCTTTAACAACTCTTTAAGCTCAGAAATCTTAGACTTGTCATTAGCTGCTATCAACATATCATCTACATAGAGTAATAACAAAACAAAAGAGCCATCTGAAAATACCTTTCGGTAAACGCAGCAGTCATACTTGGACCTGTTGTACCCATGTCCAACCATAAAAGAATTAAATCTTTTTTACCATTGTCGAGGCGACTGCTTTAACCCATAAAACGACTTCTTCAGCAAACAGAACTGATTCTCCTTACCCTCGACCATAAAGTCGTCCGGCTGGGACATGTAAATTTGCTCCTCTAATTCTCCATGTAAGAAAGCGGTCTTCACATCTAGTTGCTCCAACTCTAAATCATGAATTGCAACCAAACTCAACAAAACATGAATAGAAGTATGCTTCACAACGGGTGAAAAAATATCACTATAATCCCACCCTCCACTTGACTAAAACCACGAGCAACCAATCGAGCTTTGTACCTCACATCTGAGAGATCCTCGATTTTCTTCTTGAAGACCCATTTGCAGCTAACGACCCTTTTTCCTTTTGGAAGTTCTACCAACTTCCAAGTTTGGTTCTTATGAAGAGATTTCATCTCTTCATTCATTGCACCCACCCAAGCAACTGAATCGGGTGCCGAAATTGCCTCTGAATACTTGCTCGGCTTACCAGAGGCTCCAATATCTTCAGCTGCACTAAGAACATATGCAAGGACTGATTCAGCGTATCTACGAGGTTTCTGTTGGATTTCGTGCCCTATAGTATGTATATATTTTTCGAAATTTTATAAACATATAGGATCGAAACATTCATATTTTCTTCGATTTTCATATAGACATGCATTTGTTTGTCCTAATTATTTAACATGCATTAGAACAAACAAACAATTGCAATTAGAATCATACCTAGATGTTCTCTAAAACCTCTTGAAGATCTGGAGTCGCGTTGCCGGTCGAATCGCCCGGTGGATTGCCTCCGAGTGTTCACCAAACTCTAAACAAGGTTGGAGAGAAAGGAGCTAGTCAATCAATCTCCAAACGGGTTTAGAATCTAGCTAATAACCCCCTTTTTCTTTCCTGAGATTTTACTCTCCAAAAACTCAAATTAACTAAGGAATTTCGGATGGATTAATTGGGGTGGTTAGAGAGAGAGAGAGAATTTTGCATATATTTATTTTTAATGAAGGAAATTATGCCTATTTATAGGCTCCTTTAATTTCCACATCATGGGCTATGCATTGACCAATTCTTCCATGTTTTTCTCTCTTAAGACCAATTCTCAATATTAAATTTATTAATCCACATCCAAATTTAATCATAATTGACCAAGTCAAAACCATGATCAATAATTCCTTAATTAATTTGCCTTTATCGAATTTTGGATTAATTCCCAACAAAATTCGTTTTTTTTTGTTTTAGGAAATTTAATTAATTTGCCTTTATCGAATTTTGGTTTAATTCCCAACAAAATTCGTATTTGGGGTTTTAGCAAATTTAATTAATTAATTTGCCTTATCGAATTTTAGATTAATTCCCAACAAAATTCGATCTTTGGGGTTATAGCTAATTTATATATCCTATGCAATATATCATCATATGTAATATCAAACAATCACACCCCATGATATATTTACATCTCATATATAAATTCATGATTCTAAATATGTCTTTTTCATGACATAATGATTTTATCGATTCACCACATGTATACGAAACTCGATACATCATATGAACATAAAATCACCTTCTTGTTTCCCAGTTTTATGGTGTGTCCTATGAGAGGATCTAAGCTAAATTGGCAGTGATATTAATAGCTTAACATCACAAACTATAAGCGGTATCTAGCTACACATTATAGTTCCCAATTAGCTAGATGTCTTAATTCAGCTCGAACCAAAACCCGATCCAATTAGTGATGGAGTGCACCACTTGTGTCCGTCCCTTGCCTCATGATATTAAGAATACATACAAAGTAGTATTGTGTCATCTTTGTATATTAGTATTCATTTCTTGATCTCTTTAAGCTAGTTATAAATATGTGACTTAACTCAAATCACATTGTGCACATTATAACTTTGCTTTATCAAGGGGCCCATTAATATCATTACTCAATTAAGAGGGGCAATGATAATCTTTTGACTAGCTATCTTCTCCAACAAAAGTTGTACTTAACCAACTAATGCCTTTACACTACACTCATCGATAGCTCAAGACACTAGTCTAATTAAGAACTCCTTAAGCGATCAGATATAAGTCTCATATCAAAGGACCAAGGACACAGTAAAATATTAATGACACAGAAACACATTTCTATAATATTTTACTTATTAGGTCTATTCAGTATACAAAAGTAATATTTTCCTCTTTTGCATACCCGTGTTGTCACTCACTTGTAGAGCTACAATGATCTATGACCAACACGACAATCTTAACCCGGTAATTAATGTCCCATGTTAATTACCATAATTGCGAATATCTTTTGTTTTATGTAAACCAATATCTTTTAGAGCTCTACGGTTAAGGACCAAGAGCCTCTTCCTTAACACTTCTAAAAGACGAATAACATAAACAAGGAACAAAACGATTTTCTCATTCAATTCATAATAATTGACATTTAAAAGTAAAACTTTTGGAACACATTCCCTTCAGTTTCTTGGTCAGCCGCCTCTCTCTGTCACTTGCCAATAAATACTCTTCATCTTCCTCAGATTTCGAACTCTCTCCTTGTGTCACACCGATATCTTCATCAGCAGTCACTACCGGTGGCTCCACCTGAACTGGAGTCCCACTTGACACGGGAGTAGAAATAATAGTGTCTTTCCTGGAAGGTATCATAGCAAGCTCATTAAAGACAATATTTCTTTCAACCATGAGCTTCTGAGATTCTTTGCACCATAAACGATAACCCTTCACACCCAAATCGTAGCCAAGAAATATACACTTCAACGACCGAGCATTCAACTTTCCTTGATCTACATGTGCGTACACTGGACAACCGAAGACTCTCAACTTGGACAAATCTGAAGCTCCTCCTGTCCAAACTTCTTCCGGTGTTCTTATATCCAAAACGGTGTGAGGTGAACGGTTCACTAAATAACAAGCGGTACACACTGCTTCTGCCCAAAAATCCTTAGTCAGGTCAGCATTCAGAAGCATACATCTAGCTCTCTCCAAGAGAGTTCGATTCAGACGTTCCGCTACTCCGTTTGGTTGTGGCGTGTGACGTACGGTTCAGTGTCTCATGATTCCTTCATCCTTGCAGAAATCGTTAAACTCTGAGGAACAAAACTCCAAACCATTATCCATCCTAAGAACCTTAATCTTCTTTCCTGTTTGATTTTCAATCATTACCTTCCAGTGCTGAAAATTCTGAAACACATCACTCTTTTGTTTCAGAATATAAACCCAAGTCTTTCTGGAGAAATCATCAATAAATGTGAGCATGTAGCGAGCTCCACCTTTTGATGGAACCTGAGAAGGTCCCCATAAATCAGAGTGGACATAATCTAAAGTGGCCTTGGTGGTGTGCTTAGCTGCTGAGAAGCTAACCCTTTTCTGCTTTCCAAAAACACAAAATTCACAGAAATCCAGACTGCCGATTTTCTGACTTCCAAACAAACCACGTTTGTTCAACACCGCCATGCCTTTCTCGCTCATGTGCCCCAACCTCATATGCCAAAGTTGGGCATTTTCCTCACCAGACAACGATAACGCTACAATCGCGTCACCCATAACAGTTTCTCCTTTAAGCATATAAAGCTTGCCGGGCCCAAGCTTCTTCACCTTCATCAGAATAAGTGATCCTTTGGTGATGGATAAGTTGTCATCCTCACCACTGAATTTGTAGCCCTTTGCAGTCAGACTACCTACTGAAATCAGATTCTTGCTCGCCTTCGGAACATGTCGCACATCCGATAAAATCTTGACTAGGCCATCATGGGTCCTCAATCTGACAGAACCAGTTCCTGCAACCTCGCACCTGTCACCATTGCCCATCACAACCATTCCACCTGACATTGTTTCATAAGATGAAAACTAGTGTTTATTCGGAGTTAAGTGAAATGTACTGCCCGTGTCAATCACCCAACCGTCGGAAGCTTCAGAAGCACCTGTAGCTGACAACACAAAATCAGAATCGGACTCCGCAACATTCGAACCTGACTGATCACCACTACTAGAACCCATTTGCTTCTCTATGTTCTGTAGCTTAAAACATTCTGATATCTTGTGACCCTTCTTCTTGTAGTTATGACAAATAATATCTGTCCTTCGACTTGGTCTTAGAGGTGTTCTTTGAGAAACTCCTCTCTTTACACTTACCACGAGCAACAAGTGCTTCACTTTTGCTCAACTCAGAACCATCAGACTTTTTCTCCATATCAGATTTGGAGGAGAGTGCGCTTTTGACATCCGCAAGAGAGATGTCGGTCCTGCTATACATCATTGTCTCCACGAAGTGATCATATGAAGAACTCAACGAGCAAAGTAAAAAGATCGCTTGATCCTCATCAGAAAACCTTGCTTCAACCTTCTCCAGGTCCATGATGATTGCATTGAAATCATCCAAGTGTTGCTGAAGGGAGATACCCGACTTCATCTTGAATAGGAATAACTTCTTCTTCAAGATAATCCAGCTCGCAAGTGACTTCTTCATGTAGACTTCCTCTAATTTCTTCCACATACTTGCAGTCGTCTTCTCCTTCAACACTTATCTCAAAACTTCGTCAGACAACGATAGCCTTATTGTTGACATCGCCTTACGATCAAGTTTTTGCCTATCTTGATCGGACATTTCTTTTGGCAACTTGTCCAAGCCCTCAAGAACGTCCTCCACCTCTTGCTGCACCAGAATTGCGTGCATCTTGACTTGCCACAAGCCGAAATTGACATCTCGGCTCAACTTCTCAATCTTCCAATGATTTGCCATGAGTACTTGACAAAAGATCGATGAAAAATCCCCAAATTCGGACCAAAAAGCTCTGATACCAGTTGTTAGGAATTAAAAGCAATCTCAAATACGCAGTAGAACAGAAAACGACAAATCCAATTGGCTAATCTTGAGAACAAAACGCAAATCCAAAATCCAAACCACACAAACACGCAAGATTTAACGTGGAAACCCAATGCGGGAAAAACCACGGACGACACAACTCAAATCCACTATAGAGAAACGTATTACAAGAGATGCTTGCAAGGAGACGCGAACGAACCGACGAGATACCCGACTCAAAATCTCTCCCACCGAATCACAAAGATGTTCTCTCTCTCTTTTCTCTCTAGAATGCAAAAGTGGACAATAGGAAATTAACCCTAAACAAAAGGGACGAAATTGCCTTTATATAGTAGGCCAAAACAAGTATAAGTTGTACCAAAATCGGGTGGAGAAATATGCAAAACGTGGGCAGAACTGGGTCCAAACGGTCGACCGAACGGTCCAAACAGTCGACCGATCCAATAACTGTATCGCAAACGGTCGACCGATATTGAAGTCCCGTTCAACAGAAAAACGACAGTAACTTTTCTGGCCTGCGCGAGTGCATAATCGGTCGACCGTACACTTAAGTTCCGGTCGACCGAATCCAAGGTTCAGGTCGACCGAAAATCGACAGTAACTTTTGCCTAACTCCAATTGTGTGCCCGATCGACCGTACACTTAAGTTCCGGTCGACCGAAAAACGACATGCACTTTGTTGGACGAACCAACACACATTCGGTCGACCGAAACACTCCTTCCGGTCGACCGATTGTCTGTTTTTCTGCACTAATACTTTAAACACATATTCAAGGTAAACAACAACATGACTAATAGTATAATTTTCTTTAACACAGTTAATTTACTTGAACAGTTGGCTGAGGCTGAGGCTCCCTCTTGTGACTTGTATTATTATTATATACTAGTTCAATTTCTAAATCAAACAGCTCCAAGGTCCCCAATAAATTATTCAGATGATAACTATCTCATGTCCACCACGTCTTATCCAAATAACTACTACGTGAGCACCATCTTAATAATCGAACTGGCGAACAACTTCGCACAAACAGAAGCAAACCAAAGGAACGTTAAAATAAATATACATATACGTGTGCGTTGTAGGCACTTGGTAATCTAACACAGTATTTTGATAGCTTGGAGGAACATAGGTTCAATCCATAGTTGTATTATATATTGGACTATTGGTAATTGGAAGCAAAGGAGAAGCTGCTAATTAAGGTAGTTACGATGTCAAAATTAAATTCATTTGCTTTTACGCATCATTTAAAGGTAGTATTAGGCATTAGCCACTCAATTTGCTTGGTCTCTCCCTATGCCTTACTTTTTAACACCTTTATGGCATAAAATGGAGAAGCAAAAAGAAACTAATAGTCTTATCAGATGACTTCAGTTAATGCACGATTTTAGCTTTATATAAACCAGTTTAGTTGGTGAGGGGGAGTATAAAGATTAGGGCAGGTATGGGTTGTTGTATGTTGCTTACATAGGTCGCATTTGGTAGCATCCATGTGAAAACAACACATCATCTACCAATAAACTTTGGAATGGTGGGAGCGTCCAACGAGATGTAACTATTTGCATGTCTAGTGAAGTGCTCATCTAATTATATGTCATGTTTAATTATGCATGTAGAAATTACAAATCGTAGATCCCTAAGTTGGGAGTATTTTAAGAAGAGACAAGTGATACTGCCTTTTCGATCGAAGAGTATTTTTGCAAAAAAAACACATTCGATTGTTGAACCAATTAACTTTGCATATACAATATTTCATTTTAGCAGTCTCGGAAATTGAAGTTGTTGGGTGAAGACGTGCAAGTGTATTTGTTTAATGTAGACAGAGCTTGGGGAGGGCACCTCTTTTGCACTTAAGGTAGTCTACAATCTTGACTATTCAAAAAGTAAAAATAAAACTGCAGTTATCACTTCTAGTTCATTACTTCATCTTGTAACCCTGCATGTTGAGTATTTCAGTAAGTACGTGTATCATTTATTTCTGACGTTGGTTTTTTTTTTTGATTTTTTCCTCAATTATGCAAATCATCCACGTTTAACTTCTTTCGGGTTAATAAAAACCTACTCATGACTTATGAATGAATATTGTTGATAGTGGAGGATATATATGTTGCTTAAAATAGGTTGCATTGCATATCCATTTTGTATTTTTGTTACTGGCTGGTTGGAAAGGGAAAAGTCATCATGATTAGTTATTTATAAACTCAGCTCTATAATTTATGTTATGCAAAAGAAGAAGAAAAATTGCACGTTCCTTTAGATGACGATGTGCTGTGTTTTGTTGGCCGAACTTTTAGTCTCGTCCGTTGACCTTTCGAGTATCATTGATCTGCTGCAATTTTTATGTCCTTCAAAAGGCAATCGCGCGTTAAGAAAAACTTGGAGCACTCTTTGCCATATATTAAGAAACTTAATTAGTAGTATGTTTCCCATCAGTAATCTATCATGTTGCTAGATATATATGATATATTATTTGATATATATTTTTAAACCATACATCTATTGTGTGTTTATGAATATCTTGGTGTGCTTCGAAGTTTTAGATCACAGTATTTTGGAAGTGCTGTACAACGAGCTCAATTACAAAAGAATGGTTAAAATGGTTTGATTTTGTAGCAAATTAATATAAAATATATATAGAGAAACACAAAATATACAAATTCTGACGTTGGGCAATAACAACTATATATACCAGACTAGGAAGATATCCCAACTATATCAACGAATAAATCATAAGCAATGTTTTGTTATGCTAACATTACGATTCAGGATTAATAATGACTTTTTATAAATTTCACATTCAACAATATTTTATCTATTTCCTAGTTTTTACACACAAAAAAATAATCAGTTACACCATATATACACTACTCTTTTTCTTTACTTTTGATTTGATCTAGTTTAGGATCAACATTCAATAAATTTAAGAAACTTTAATTCCTCATGTTAACATCATGTTTAATTTGCATAATTAATTAATTAAAACATATTTACCAAAAACATCCACATATATATGTATATTGACACAAGCCAACCAATTAACAAGCTGAAAGAAGAACTCAATCATGGCGTCTGTAAGGCAAGGAGGAGGACTAGTGGAGGCCATGAAGCAGCAGCTCACAGGTCGTAAAGCCTTCGTTCTCAAACTAAACCTAGCTTTGCTGACCTTCTTCCTCCTCGCCTACGTCGTGGTGCTCCTCTTACCCTTCTCAATCTACGATTTGGATCGGGCCTCCGTTGTCCGGTGCCTACTCGGCGGTTGCCACAAGAACGCAACGGCGCCGATACCGAATTTCATTATTGGGTGGTCCCGGGGGATGAACATTGGGGTGGTCAACTTGGACAAGGAGCAAGCCGAGAGTTGGCGTGCCGTGGGCCGGGTGGTGGAGCTGGGCTTCGACAGAGTGTCTGATAAAGTCCGGTGGGAGGACTTGTTCCCGGTGAGGATCGATGAGGATGATAAGGCGGCCAGATGTCCCGTCATCCCATTGCCGGATTTGGCAGGTAATTCATTTGTGATTTAGTTATATACCTACTCAATTTCTTTTTAAAATTTAAGTACTTAATTAAGATGTTTTTATAAAATATTAATTCTATTATAAAGTGTTACACAACTTTCACAAACGACTATATTTCCAACACCAGGACTCCCAAAGGTGGATGTGGTGGTTGTGGAGTTTCCGTGCAATTTCTCAGACGAGGGGAGGGGGAGGGACGTGTGGAGGCTGCAAGTGCACTTGGCGGCGGCGAAAGTTGCAACGGAAAAAGGGAAAAGAAATAAGAATGGGAAGGTGAGGGTGGCGGCGAGAAGCCCTTGCCGGCCGTTATTTGATGTATTCCGGTGCGACGACGTGGTGAGTAGGGAGGAGGATTGGTGGTTGTTAGAGGTCGAGGCGGAGAGGTTGGTGGAGAAGTTGGCTTTGCCGGTGGGATCATGCAAGTTGGCCTTGTCATTGGAAGAAGGTATGCATAATGTTGGATTGGATTAATTGGTAAATGGTCAACGCCTATATCTCTCTCTATTTCTTTAATTTGTATCCGTATTTTATCGATTTCAATTTTCAATTCCAAGCAATGTAGAGATACAAGTTGGGGTCTTAGGCATTTCTCCGTGAATACACTTGATAAAAACATTATTGTATCTACGTTCAAAAAAAATTATACAAATTTAGAACCATAAGTCACCTGTTGTCAAGTAAAAGCGATCTCAAAAGGTTCGGGTACTGTAAAAAATAAAATCAAGCTTACATTCGTTTTCAAGAGGGACGAGCTAATTAATTGGTTAGTGTTTAAAGAGATTCTTTTTTTGTTTTCAAAGGTTTCAATGAAATGACATTTAAGCTACTAACGTAATTTAAAATAATTGAATTACTTGCCACATTTTAGAATGGATATATGATATATTCCATAATAACCATTGAATGTTAGTTAATACCATCTAAGGAAATGCATGGTTGGGATTTGTTTGACTAAACTAAGCCAGATAACTTCATGGATGCCCCTTAAATAATTTTGGGGGAAAATCGCAAGTACTTTCACCAGTTAAGAACACAATTCCGGAGGTCCACATCATTAAACTACTTTTTTTCCAGATCTAGTCTACTAGTCGAGGATTTAAAAAATAAATAAATCAGGTTGATATATCAGACAGAGTTGGTATTTGGCATGAGCCACAAGTACAACCAAACCAAAGCAAAACTAGCTTTAAACTACAAAGATAAGTGCCTCACGTTGTAGGGATCATGACGGTCTGTTTGCACTGGAACGGTGCCTGGATTTTTAGTGTAGATGGTTCGGAAATTTTAGTATAATTTATTAGGTTTGAAATTCCATTTACATTTATAATTATTTTTCAAGGGTTAAAATCCAAATATAATTTTAGGATCAAAATCTATAAAAATCTTGGAGATCGAAATATAAATTCAATAAAGTTGAAAGCCAAAAGTAATGTTGCTGACCCACCACCTGACGACGTGTAATTGTCGTGTAACTAACCAAACATGGATCGACAAGATTCGATAATAATAATAATAATAATTGTGAAGCGATTATTAGAGTGTTTCTTCATTGCTAAGCAAATAACAACAGGTTTAACGAAGATTAATGGCACCAACATATCCTCACCTACAACTACAACTAGAACTACAATACCCACGTCGAAGCGCGAAGCATACGTGACTGTAATCCACTCCTCGGATCGTTATGTATGTGGTGCGATATCCTTAGCTCAATCCCTCATTCATTCTGGCACAATCCGCGACCTAATCCTCCTCCACGACGCCTCTATTCCGGCTACAAAGCTTGCCGGCCTAGCCGCGGCCGGGTGGTCCCTCCGCCTCATTGAACGCATCCGCAACCCCCACGCCCGCGAGCACACCTACAACGAGTACAACTACAGCAAGCTCCGCCTTTGGCAGCTCACATTCTACTCCAAGCTCGTCTTTATCGACTCAGACATCATTGTCCTCCGTAACCTCGACCTCCTCTTCCACATACCCCAGTTGTCCGCAGTCGGCAACGATGGCGTGATCTTCAACTCAGGGATCATGGTCATCGAGCCGTCGAATTGCACGTTCGACATGTTGATGGAACGGACAACCGAAATCGTCTCGTATAACGGCGGGGACCAAGGGTTCCTTAATGAGGTGTTCGTCTGGTGGCATCGCCTGCCGAATAGGGTCAATTTTTTGAAGATCAGATCGTGGAACAATGTCACCATGGACGACAATGCCTTCGATTTCGAACCCCCTGTCCTCTTCGCCGTTCACTTCCTTGGCATCAAACCATGGCTTTGCTATAGGTATGTGATGAGTGCATGTAACAACTAACTTCGAGGGCTTTCCTGTAAATTTTGCTCTTTTTTAATTTCTTGGCCAAATTCTTATACTTCCACTTTTTGGAAGTTTAGACAATTTTATTTTATTTTAGCAAACAAAATAAAATATATGTACAACTTTTGCTGACAGAGACTACGATTGCAACTGGAACTTGAAAAACCAGAGGATCTTCGCCAGCGATGCGGCTCACCGACGGTGGTGGAAGTTGTACGACCACATGGACGAGAAGCTCAAACCCTTTTGTGGGCTCTGGGATAAGAGAATAGAGAGTTTAGAGAGAGATCGAAATAATGCCAGGAAAGAAAACTTTACTGACGGACATTGGAAGCTAAATGTAACGGATTCTCGACAGTTCCCGTGAGGGCATAAAAAATCTTCGCCTTGTCATTTTTTTAGTTTCATTTTTACTTTTGTAAGCTCAATTGTCCAAAAGAAAGTTCGTTTTAATCATTTTCACGCATTTGATCTCCTTTCAGTAAATTTTATTCTTAAAGTATCGGTATTTTTCGGAAAAAACTGATATTTTAACAACAAAAAAGTTTGCATCTACTATGACTGTGAGTGTGTTTGGTTCTACCTTAATAATGTATTATAATTCCATGTTTGGTTCTCCCTTAATAATGTGTTTCTTCAGAAATTCTTTTTTTTATATATTTTATTATTTTATTACACGTCCCATTTTAAATCTCAAATGTCCCATACATGTGAAGGGGACTGTTGGGATTCGTTCCTTAATCTTAATTGTCTCAAGATATAGATCTCCTAACTTAAGTTAACTCTAGTTAGTGTGTCAAAATCCTTATAAACCCAACTTATATATCTTGTACATTTGACAAAAATCCATTTCTCGATATGATATAAAGTTGGTCTGAAAAGATTTGGATATACCTGTAATGTTAGTTGCTCATCTGAATTTGAAATAATAAAATGTCAAGCATTAAAACACTAAACCATTTCATAACATATTGTCTTATTTCCACACACGAAATGAAAGTAGTCGTTATATTAGATAGTTAATGGGAAAGTGCACATGCGAGCACGTGCAAAAACACTAGTTTAATTTACTGAACTGCTATTCGTCGCCGTAAAACTACTTAAATTGCCTGTAAGATTACCATTTTGTCCCTCTACACTTTCTACTAATATAACTCCTCATTTCACTCTTTTAACACAACTTTCTCTTCATATCACTCTTCTATTCACCACATAAGAAGTCTCGGAGGCCAGGAAAAGAACCAGCGGAGACCCCTGACTACTCACATCTGGTAAATTACCTTGTTTATTTCAATTAATTTAAAAAAACATTTTTGAGTTGGGCGTCCGCGGGAGACGCCCGACCCAATGAGAGGGCGGTCGCGGGAACCGCCTCCCCCCTGAACAGACGACTGCGGGAGACGTCTCCCACGTTGGGCAGGCGTCTCCGACAGATGCCCGGGTTTTTTTTTGTTAAAATTGATTATAAATTGTGATAAAATTGAAATAAATTGAATATTATGTTAATAATGAGTTAAATTAGTTTAGTAAATCGTTTATTAATTATAAAATGTGATAATTAATAAATAAATTGATTATTATGTTAGTAATTAGCTGTGTACGATTTTAGTAAAGGATTATTGAATAATTGTGATAATTGCTAAATAAATTGATTATTAAGTTACTAATTAGTTTAATTATTTTAGTAAAATCATTAATAAATTTGTATTTTTAAATTGAATTAATAGTCATCGGGTTACCGTGGAGGAAAAGGGAAATCAATTCCCTTACGCGCGGTACGTAGTATAGCAGACGAGTCAGGTCCTCGTCATCCACTAGACCGGAGAGACCACTGGATAGGACATGTGCCGATGCGGTAAGTTTATCTAATTTTATATTTAATTGTAAAGTATATTTTGTTATTGTACGCTAATTTTTATTTTACATACAGTGGATGAGTAGGGCGATACGGTGTACGCAGCCGTTCTTGCGAGAGAGAGACGTCATGCCGAGTGAGGCGACGAGAATTTCATGTACAGATTGGGATCGCCTGATCAAGGATTGGAACAACCAGTTGGGCAT
The DNA here is from genome assembly GCA_963682175.1 of Triglochin maritima. Lineage (NCBI taxonomy): Eukaryota > Viridiplantae > Streptophyta > Magnoliopsida > Alismatales > Juncaginaceae > Triglochin > Triglochin maritima. The sequence goes on along the minus strand of OY821772.1, from coordinate 60,142,830 downwards.
TTCGGACCATGATTCAGATGCTGAGCTGTAGTTGTCTTGCTTTTACTTTCGTTTTGTTGCACTGTTACTACATTTGTTGGTATTTGCTTATGTTTATTTGTGTACTCTTGTTATTTATTTCTGACGAACATATCTTCTACATCTTTCTTTGACTATCGTATTTTTTAATATTTATTTTTCACGAAAATATTTTAAACTTATTTCTTTAGATATCAAATAATATTTAAATTTAAAATACGGTAAAAGAACAACACGATATAAGTAGAAATACACGATATATTATACATTACAAAAACATTACAAATTACAATCAAAATGTACCACGTAACCGGTTCCAATACTCCATCCTACTTTGGTACTGATCCTCCCATTCAACAACACTCTCATCTCGCATTTGATACCATAAGGTCGCTATAGGAGGTACTGGGAAATCATCAAGTAATTCCAAACGAATAAAATGTATGTAACTCCCTAAATGACAATGACTAACTCTCTGACAGGCCTCGTCATGGCAGACGGACACTCCCAAGGTAGAACAGTAAGACACGGGAACAACGACCCTTCCGTTCCCACTGCGAAATACATGACCGCACACTTGTAAAAATTAGCAATAGGAAACAAGTCGGACCAAACCTCCATATAATGATCCTCGCCACAAACTCCCCCGCCCCAATCAATTCGTCTTGTGCTGACCGATCAACAAACTCTGACATCTGGACTCCTTCTCCGATAACAAGTGTTTTCCAGAATGGATGAATCTGCTCTAAATAAATTCCATCACCTGACGCCAAACACTCGTACATGGTACAGACACAAGGAATCCCATGTGTTGTCAGGAAAGCACACCCACAACGATATTCAATTTCATCACATAAGTCCTCCATTCACTTCAACTCCTGAGTCATTAACAACAAGCAGTGATGCGAAACTCGGCCATTTATATGTTGAAACAGAGGACCTATGTACTGTGCCAAATTTCGACGTCTCAAATCTTCAAGAAAGTTCTGAATATTCGTCAGCTGCATTTCAATAGACGAGTTCACGCGGTCGAAAAGAGTGTCGAGAGCGGCAGTCGATGTAGTGATCCACTATTTCAGAGCCGAATGTGCATTTTCCACCCTGCAGTTCGTAGTGTTGCCGAAATTAAAAGCTTTATTCGTCCAATTCAACACGAATTTTTCCTTATGCACCAACCACGTGTCTTCCACATACTCCGTGAGCACTGGCGAGGACTTGAAAGAATCTTTCCGATTACGGACTGCTCTATCATAATCCGTATGTGAATCAGAAATCATGACTTTCCTCCACCTTCCACGCCTGAAAATCTCTGCAGACTGCTTGTCCTTGCCGAATACGTGGTATGCGTAGTTGTACACGTCTTTGTTGATATGCCAGGTGCATAGTAAATGAGCTGACTCAGGAAAAACCTCTGTCACTGGTCGCATCAGACCCATCTCCCGGTCCGTAATTATTGCTGTCGGGCTAACAATATCCAATAACAGATCTCGCAACCTCTCCAACACCCACCGGTAACTAGACTCGGTCTCATCCTGCAAAATAGCATATCCGACGAGGAAATTCATGTTTGTTGGAGTAACTCCAACCATCTCAAACAAAGGCATCTTGTACTTGTTCGTCTTATACGTCGAATCCATACAGATTACGAATGGGTATGTACGCAACAACTGAACTGAAGTCGGATGTGCCAAAAATGCGTGAGTCAAGACATTAGTTTCTTCATCTGCAAATACTTATGCTGCACTGCCTCTCTGAGAAACTGCTGCGCGGGATTCCTGTCTTCAGATTTCGTCCTCCTCATGTACTCTCTGAAGTTGTAAATGTGTCTTTGATTCGGATTATCATCCGGAAATTTCTTCTTTACCGCCAACAAAATGTTACGGGGTCTTGCTTGTGCATCTGTCATATCACGAACAATTTGCTTTGCCCCAACACTAAGTCCGCTGACCTGTCGGTGACCCTCTGAATAAACTGTCAATGGGTGGTTGTGCTGCCCATAGATGCTACTAGAAACAATAACCCATCCATCACGATCTCGTCGCTCCACCACTTTTACCAAAAACCGACAACCACAACCTTTTCTTTTCGTATTCTTTCGCAGTGCAATACTCGTATCACGAGAACTCATCTCACGTCTGCGATCACATCTGAGGTAACAATCCATCCGGTTATCTGCTTTTGGTTTGTACGATGATATAACCAAAAAAAATCCGGCTCCTATTGCAATTTGTTTCGCCCATTTACAACCTTCCTCGATTGTTGTAAATATTTTTCTAATGTCAAAAAACTCACTGTAATCTACTCCATCACCACCGAAATCTTGCAACGGAACCTGATAAATTTGAATTTAACAAAAAATAAAAAAAATCAAAAACAAAATCGGACGTCTCGCTACGCCACCTCCACCAAGGTGGAGGCGTCTCCCAAACACGCATACGTGGTGGTGTGTTAGACAGACGCCTCCACCTTTGTGGAGGCGTGCATCTAAGCCGCCTCCAGCAAGGTGGAGGCGTCTGGCTAAACCGCCTCCACCTATGTGGAGGCGGCTTATCCAGATGCCTCCACCTGGGTGGAGGCGGCTTAGCCAAACGCCCGAGTCGGGAAAAAAATTCCGCCCCCGTTACCTCACCGGATTCTGGTGCTTCGCCAGACAGTTTCGTGGTGTCGGCACTGGGAATGTGAGTAAAACTGAGTCAAACACCTTGTTTAAAGACACGAGACGAAATCGGTATTAATTGATTTGTTAATGACAAAGAGATCATTTTTGGGGCGATTTAAGTAGTTTTCCGGCGAAGAATAGTAGTTCCCTTAATTTAAACGTACAATATTTGCTATTGTATTCCATTTTTGTATATATTATATTGGTCACATATTCAAAATTTTCTTATTTTACCAATTTACTATGGATTTGACGAGACAAACATTTTGTATTATGAAAAATATATATTTCATAATGGTCAAAACCATAGGTGGTAATTTTGGTCAGACACGATAACTCGACACAGAAAATACGGGTTTGGGTTGGGTATAAATGGATTTAAGTCATAATTAGATTGACATGATTAAGACGGTAATTAAATTGATTGAGTTTGAGTTTAGCATAGCTATTTATATTAGTTTTCATAATCTCCTCAAGATCAAATTGCAACAATTGTTGTTGAGTTTTGTTGTACATAACAATTATGCATGTAAGAATAAATTTGTACACGAACACAACACATTTTATAATTGGATTAGATAGATCAAGTCAGGTTGACACAATTTTAAATGGGTTGAGTTTGAGTTTTCATTTTCAATTCGTATAATAAATGTGTCGGGTTTGAATTTGTGTAAATTAGGTTGGATGTAAATAGATTTGATACAAACACGACACGTAACCCGTATTGGCATTCTTATACTCAACCTTAACAATATGTTACTTGAATGAATGAGAAAGGGAAATGTTTTATGGCCGTTGTGCGTCCGGGACGCCGTCTGACGTGTACAATACAGTCAGCAAAAACTAAAGATTAATTAAATCACATATTATTTATTTATTTTGTGTCACATCACATGCACGCGAAACTATGTGACCTTTGGTTTCCAACATACATATATTCTCAAAATCTTCCATTATCCCCCCAAACCTTTCATTCTCCATCATTTTCTCCCGATGGAAGACGAGATCGCTAAGAGGGATGCCGAGGAGATGACGCGGGAGTGAGTCTTAAGGAGGTTGGGACGCCGACGTCGTTGGTTAGGACGTCACGATGTAGTTGGTCGGCGAGGAAGAGGAGGAAATGGTCGGCGTTGGAGTCTTTCTCGAGGCGAGGATGAGGAGGAATGTGATTTTTTGTAACTGATTTTAGTTTTTTGTATGATGTTTTTGGGGGAAAGTTTGGTTTTCGTGGCTGATTTGAAGTTTTGGGGTTTTGTTATGTAATGGATTGATCTTGGGTTTTTCGGAAACATGGTTTTTTGTAGCTGATTTGAGTTTTTTTGTGTTGAGTTTTTGCAGATGAGGAGGAATGTGGTTTTTTGTAACTGTTTTGAGTTTTTTGTGTGGTGGTTTTTGGGGAAAGTTTGGTTTTCGTGGCTGATTTGAAGTTTTTGGTTTTGTTCTATGATTGATTGGTCTTTTTTTGAAGTGTGGTTCTTTGTAACTAATTTGGATTTTTTGCGTTGAGTTTTTGAGGAAAAGTTTGTTTCTTTGTGGTTGATTTAAAGTTTTTGGTTTTGTTAAAAAGGAAAAACAACTTAAAAGGAACAAACATAACTTAAAAAGGAACAACAGAAAATTAAAAAGGAAAAACAGAAAATTAAAAAGGAAAAACATAAACTTAAAAAGATACAACAAAAAATTAAAAAAGGATGAAGCAATACTTAAAAAGGAAAAACAGGAACTTAAAAGGATGAAGTAGTACCTAAAAAGGAACAACATATCTTAAAAAGGATGAAACAAAAATTAAAAAAGAAAACTTCACACTTAAAAATGTACACTCACTTAAAAAGGAACAAACTACACTTAAAAAAGTACAACTCACAGTTAAAAATGAGAACCTCAAACAAAAAAAGGATCAAACCTCGCTTAAAAAGGAACAGACTACACTTTAAAAGATACAACTCATAGTTAAAAAAGTGAACCTCAAACATAAAAAGGAACAAACAATTCTTAAAAAGGAACACACATCACTTAAAAAGGTACAACTCACAGTTAAAAAGGAGAACCGCAAACCTAAAAAGGAACAAAAAACACTAAAAATGAAAACTTCACACTTAAAAATGTACACTCACTTAAAAAAGAACAGACTACACTAAAAAGGTACAACTCACAGTTAAAAAGGAGAACCTCAAACATAAAAAGGAACAAACAATTCTTAAAAAGGAACAGACATCATTTAAAAATATATAACTCACAGTTAAAAAGGTGAACCACAAACTTAAAAAGGATAGATATAGATGTTAAAAATGAACATGTTTTGCCTTTTTAAGTTGTTGTTTGGGGAAACCAAAAGTTGTGTTGGGAAAAGTAAAAGTTGCATGGGGAAACCAAACGTTGCAGTGAGAAAGTAAAAGTTGCATGGGGAAACCAAATGTTGCAGTGAGAAAGTAATGTTGCATTGGGAAACTAAAGGTTGCATGTGACACCAATATGTTATTAAATTAATTTCTCTGCTGACTGGATTGCTGACTCAACTGACCACGTCAGCCGCGTCCGAGACGCACGCGGCCGTGTATAAGGACCCAGAAAAATGAGAAATTGAGCAATATGATTATGTTTTCAAAAAGCTTCGAAATTTAGCGTAGCTCGTTAATTTAAGTGTGCGGTATTTTTATTTAAAATGTGTGATTTTTTAGAAATATGAATTTTGGGTTGAAAATTGTACTAATAGTACCCTTTTTACTTTTTGAAACCCACATTGGAGTTGTAGTTTTCATTTTTTTAATATGTTTCCAATTTTTTTTACAATTCTTATAAAGTTACAGAGAATGATAGGAATTAATGAATGATACACAAAAAGCAAACTATTCCGATGGATCTGGGGTAATGATGTCATATACCCATGACTAATGTCTTGCCTTTTTTAGTTTTATGTTTTGATTTTGTTTTTTAAAAGGAATGAAAGGTAAATTTCCAAAGAAAATCCTCTTTAAAGTTAAAATATCATTTTTTATCATTTTATTGTTTTCGCATGCCCATAACACTTATAATTTCTTCTACAAATATTGCATTATTTTCACATTCAAAAGAATTTAGACCGAACACTTTGAATTTCTTCAACCGCTTCATTTTTTTTATTGATGGGGGAACTCAACGGAGCATCGCCTTTTGGGCGTCGGACTACAAACCTCGGGACTTATGAGACTCATCTCCTTTATTACCTACCGCCTAAATCGAGTCTCATTCGCCACATAAAGAGTTAGAGGCACCGGTGAGATTCAAACGGACGATCTCAGAAGGTGAGGTCTATTACGGCTTCATCTTCGGTCATCATCATGTAAATTAGAATATAATTCATTAGAGGGAAGAGTGTAGGTTACGAAACGAGTTGCTACGTCAAAAACCCAAAATTTTGCTCGCTCCCTTCGTTGGGGTTCAAATGATAATGGTTTGAAGAAATTGGAGTCCCTATTGCGTATATGGAATTTTGAAATGACAAATTATTTCAGAAATAAAAAGACAGGATTCCGAATAAAGAACGCTGAAATTTGTTTCATGAGATTTACTCGTTACATTTTATCTGAAAACCCATGATAGATGTCGATGACTAGAGTTCACTCTTTGATCTGATCTACACCAGGATTACAGATTTACAATCCCATTCCAATAAAGTTGGAATATTGGTTCCCAACCATGCAACTACCTTTGCCGTTCATCATTTCAGGTCAATACCAAACCACTACTCAGATCTTCGTACCATTTTTTTTACTCCATTTAATGAAAATAACTTTACAAGAAAACTGTACCAGCTTCTAACTGGTATAGATTATATGGAAGAGCTTGAAAAACAAAACCAAAACCTAACCAATTCTGAAACAAATCCATGAAAAAAAACTAAGGCTAAGACCACTTCATATCACCCTTAAGCCTTTTCCAACTTCTCTGTCCGTCCTTTGCTGCATCTGTGAATTCTGTTCCAGGTAAACTAGAAATCCATGCTACTGGAATCAATGCAGCTACTGCCTGCAATGCGATGCCCAATGGTAAGCTCGAATAGTCGCCCGACGACAGCCCAATAAGAGATGACAGCGCAACACCAAAAACACCACTCAATATCGATGCCAAGCATGTAGCCGAAGCGAAAAACGCAAACAACGAGCCTTCGCAACCAGGCGGACAAAGACTTGAAAGCAGAACTGTGAAAGGTAGAATCTTAAATTGTGCCGCGGCTTCTGCCAATGCCGATAAGCATAACACATGTGCCTCATTTGATATGCCCAATTGAAGGTTTATCTGTTTTACTAAAATAATGTCCGAAAGAAGTGATAATGCGTAGATCATTTGCACCACAAATATGAGCTTTCTCATTGACACCACTTTCAGGTATCTGTTGTAGAAGAAAGTGGCTGAAAGAAAGAAGATCTGACCGATTACTTTCGACAAACCAATCACTGAAGCATCGAGGTTTAAAACTTGAGTTTGGTAGCAGAACATGTTTCCAGACAAAATAGGAATGGCCGCAATGGACGCTACAATCCACGCAAGCGGTTTAAAGATTTTCTCCTGGCTTATCGCTGTGACCATGTTGGAGAACTGCTTGCTTAGATTTTCCAAGACTGACTGCCAAGAAAACTCCTGGGTTGGGGGTCTAGTAGAGTAAAGTGTGTCTTCTTGTGTGGTTAAAGAGAGAGCAAGCTGTAACGTTAGTAACAATGCGAATGTGGAGAACATGAGCTGCGGTTGTTGGAATCTCAAAAGAAAATAGCCGCCACACAAGTTGCCAAGAATTCCACCCATGGCCAAGGCCATGGAGGCATACGATTGGAGAACGCCCGCCTTTTCGGTTTTGCTGAACTCTGCAACTAGAGCATCGCTCACAACTTCTGTGAAGGATGCTCCGAGATTACCAAGAAGAATGCAGGCCATCTGTAATGGGAAGGTATTTCCCGTGATTGGCATTAGCGCCAGAGTTCCCCAGGAAACTACCTGCAAGAAGGCTGCAAAGTGGAAAATAGTTTAGAACAATCTGATCAACAATTTTTGAAGCAAAATTCACTGATTGGGCTGATCATTGTTAATTTATGGCATGCTGTGGATGAACTCTGCCAAAGATAAGTTTCCTTGATGCAGTCGGTAGTGAAAATGTGAAATAATATGAAAATTCCTGGTTTAACTGCACTTAACAGAACAATGAAAACAAACTCTCAAGTGGTTAAGGAAGGTTGCATTCATGTTGTTAGAAAATGTCAAAAGGTTGCTCAAATACATTTAATCCTTATATCTCAAGAACAGCATCAAAATCTTCCTAATGATGATAGAAATTCAAGATTCATACCCATAAATCTTAAAGAAGTAGAAAAAGGTTTCATGGATCACCACAAAAGATTGAAACTTCTGTTTGTTTTGAAATTAAGATGATGATGATGAAACTGAAACTAAGTCATGCCACTAATCTATCGTGAAAAATTGTATCTTCCTTTGCCAGCGTGAAATGAGGAGATGTGCAATGAAAATGATATAGAGCTTTGAACAGAATAAGGTTTTCCATACAAATGTGTTCACAAATTATACCCAATGCAATATATTCTTAGGTGTGACAAAAGCTTAAAAAATCAAAACTCCAACAACCCCAAGAACAGTCTAATAAATTAGTATGAACTTTAAAGGCATAGGTCTGATGTTATAAAAACTTCAAAGTTTACATAAGAGGACCTTTCTAAGGGTATGCTATGAACTCTGAGTGAGATTAAATTGCGTTCAATGCAACTCACAAGAAGTCTCATTGATGATGCAAACAAATTTACAGTTTCAAATTGGGAAGGACATGTACAAGATAGAAAATAAATCACAGCAAACTTTAGAACTGCATTAAGGAATTGTGAGATTTAAAATGTTTAAAGATTTTTTATGGGAAATGTTTAAGAATATAAGCAAAGAGGATTAAAGATTACATAGCACAGCTAAATTAACATTACCACTGCTTTCACCTATCAAATGTTAATTATTAGACATTGTAAAAAAATAAAAGATTGCTAACTAAGTGACTTTAACTTCAAAATTATGGCATACTATCTTGCATCAAGCAAACTCGACTTTGTCATAAAAAAATTAAACAAAATTTGTTCTAAACGCCTGACTGGTTTCAATGAATTGCAATTATTAAAACTTGAAAGGGAAAACAGAAACTCAAGATACACATTTAGGAAGATCTTCACGATTTACAAATGAAACATTGTCATAAAATTTATAAAGATTCCAAATTCATTAAGATTCCAAAACAAATATTCCAAAATAAATTTCAGAGCAAAATTCAAAAGAACAATAAAAACACATCCCTGAAGACAAATCATCCTAAAAGATACAATTTTTTACAATATTTATCTAATATAAACATCTAAGTATTAAAATCAGAGAGAGCAAACATAAGAAAAAGAAGGAAAAAAAACAAAGAAAAAAGGCAAGAGATCAGAGTAAGGCACAAACCTCCAAAGGAAATGTAAGGAAGCCTATGAGCACCACCAATATAGAGAGCATCAGAGAGAACACCATAGAGTGGTTTTGCCACCATTGGCAGGTTCCCAGTGTTCTGCACAAGCTGCAAACTTGAAGGACTCAAACCAAGCCCATTAGCCATGTGGAAGTTGAGAGCCAACCATGGAAAGCACCTGAACCCCTGGACCCAATACCCAATCCCACACAAAACCCATATCTTCTCCTGCCCACCACCACCAACACCCTTTCTCTTCTTAAGGCTTGGCATGGACTTGGGCCTCCTTTGGGTGGGGTTCAGAACTGGTTTCAGCAAGTGAACCTTGTTGGGTCCTGTTATTTTGCTGCTCTTGTTGCCATAAGCAGAGAGCTTTCTTGGGTTGTGGTCAGAAATGGAAGAGGGGAGGACCCTTTTGGTTGGAAGAGGTGAGAAGATGGTTTGAGGTCTCAGAGTTGGATTTGAGAGAGAAATCATGGCTTCTTTAGGCGCTATACGCAAACTCAAGTGGGACATAGACTACTAGAAGAAGAAGAAGAAGAAGAATAACACGACTTGCCTCTGCAAACCATACTTGTTTTGTAGTAATTATTAAAAAAGAGACACCTTTAAGATGCAAAAGAGAAAGAAAATGGAAGAGCAATCTAGAAGTGTAGGTCTAGATTTCCTGTTTTACCGGAGCATGAAGTATATGTGTTTTGTTGGTGCAGATCTTGTTGGACTTTGGTTGGCCTTGTTGTTTAAGTTACAGATCTGTTGGGTTGGTTTTGGGAGATTGGAGAATTCTAGAAAAAGTCAAGCTAAGCTGTATGGGCATAACAAATGTCAGGATGGGAAGATCTATATATGTTTTCGTCGTGCATGACTGTTAGATTTGTATTAGTTATTGTTGTATAAATGTATAATTATTGTTGGAAATGTCAAATTTGGTGCTGTCCATTTTTATAGGAATAAATAAAGTATGTTTTCCTACCTAACCTCAAAATAGGCCGATGGGGTTGGAGGGTTTCTTAATAATAAGAACATTTTCGCTGGACACGCCCTATTAATTCATTTAACTATTCTCAGCCTCACACATGTGGTCGTTTTGTTGGTGAGATTTGTTGAATACCAAGTACTAATTAATATGCTGTTTATGTGAAATATCTGGCTTTGGAATTTACAGAATACATATTCTGGACCAGAAGGTAAAAAAACGGCTATTTTGCCAAGCAAGTAAGACAGAATTGTCCGTGTTTTACTCGAATGAGACCAGAGAGAGAAAGAGAAGGGTGGTCCTGCCGACATGAAGGCAGAGCTCATGTGAATGGGTTCACTCCTGAAACAATGCAAGGAGCATAATTTTAATGAGAATATCACAAGTCACGTAAATTATACGCTTCTCCTTTTCCAACTCGCTAGTCACTCCTGTATGCCTAACCTGGTATGCACTCTAAATTTGAAAGGAGACCAAACCCACCTGGAGAGAAAAAAAACAACCAAATCAATAGAATTGAATCCAAAGGAATCAAGATTTATCGAAAATTTAAAATAAAAAAATTCCAGAGGGATTTAGGGACTACTATGAGAAGTACAGTTAAATTCTAACAGTTCCTGGTCTTCCACGTGGACTGTTCACTGATCTGGTAAGAGAATCAAGTGGGACCAAATGAATCAATTGAGCGGCTCTATGTTTCCTGAGGAACACAAGACTAATGTTTGTGATGGCAACGAGGACATGTGAGTGGACCGTAGAAAGTTAGCAATGACTTGGACGGGTGATTACACCAGAAGCCGCTAGTTTTCTCAAGCTAACCAAGTCAAGTGACACTACAAAGGTGGATCCAAGTTGATGACATGCATGCTCACATCATTGGTGTTTAAGGATTTCATTAACTAATCGACCGCACATGTTTTATTTGCTTAAAAACTGTTCATGACAAAGATCATGAATGAGTATGATGATGGTGTGAGATGTACTCAAATCATAACATTAACGTGAATTTTATTCTACACTGAGGTTAGCAGAGAGATAGGCAGAAGATTAATCTTAAAACTTCAAGTTGAAACCTTATTATACTGTGCAGAAAAGAAAGAGAAAAAAGGTCCATAACATTGTTCAGCTGAAAGTTGAAAGGTACAATTTCCATCCAACGGTAGAAGGAAAAGAGCAAACAACAGACATGCTGAAGAAAATTGTTCCCAACAAGTTCTGCATGTTTTAATCAGTTATCAGCAACTGCGGTGTGCAAAAAACATTTTCCCCCAAACAAAGCTCATACAGAAATGCAACGATATTACTTGCAGGCTCTGAATATTAGATATAATGCATCCTAAATTGCATTTGCATTGCATAGAATAACTTTAAAGATAACTTCGTTGGTATAATGCATTCTAAATTGCATCTGTATTGCATAGAATAACTTTAAAGATAACTTGGTTGTCACTGCACAGAAGGGGCATCCTATCTTGGAAGAAGTACACAGAAGGAATATTAGTGGTAGTCTCCACAGCAGCCCACACCATTTACTTATTCCATAATATAGTTGCCGCCCAGGGGATGTGGTTAGTTTCCCCATGCAACCGCAGAAATACCGACTCACCAATGTTGCCAAATCTTTTCTTCACTTACGGACGAATCTGGTGGATAAAAATGCCATTTCGATCCCAACTACAGATTTCATTGAATGTTATCAATTCACAATGACTGCATCAATTCGAAATGGGTTTCCAACAATGGAAGTAGTTCAGCAAGAGAAGAAACCCTGAAGTCAGGTTTCACTTCATCGGTAGAAGACTCAAGGGCAGCATACTTCCCTGCCTCGTCAAGCAAACAAGTAAATGCTCCTGCTCTTTTCCCACAAACAATCTGTCCAAGGGAAAGAGAGAATCAGTACGGTGCCCACTTGAATTTCAGATTGAGGTTGCGCACGTAGAATATAAGCTCGTTTTGAATTCGAGCATAATATGCATTGCCGGCAATGTCGATGATAAACAATGAATGATGGAAAAAAATATTTTAGTGAAATGAAAAAGGATACTATCTCCCTCCAACAAATAAATAATGCTAATTCCTTGGGAGTCACCCAGCTTTCTTACAACTTCGAAACTATTACCTTCTCTACAATACAAAACTAAATATAAACAAAAGATGCATGTGTGGTAGTTGGAAGAACCTTGTGGGTGGTTAGACAAAACTAACAGCAGTGTTAGAAACCAATCAGATGCATATTTGATCACAAAGAGAACTTACATCATCTCGAAGACTATCACCAACCATCATAACTTCATTGGGCTGGATATTCCATGTTGAACATATATGTAGCAGTGGAGCAGGGTCAGGTTTATATGGTCGAAACTCCCTGCTGAGTGCAGGACTGAATGTAATCTGCAATGGTAATAGAGGAGGGATGAGATTCTTTACATTGTTAAACTTACACAGATATACCAACATACATGCATTTATGTGCACACTGTTTTACATAATTTTGAAAAACACCACTTTGTTTAAGTATATATAATCTAATAAATTATTACAATGATTTCACATTATCACAATTCATCATAGTTCGCTTCCTAACAAAATCAATTACGTATTACATCGACATATAATATTAGTGGGAGAAATTTTCGCAATCATCAAACTCATTTATACAAAGACAAAATACTATGACAGTAGATGAAAAACAGATCAACAAATATGTGAATTATATGATGGTGTGGTTGGTGGGTGCCAAACTATATCTGTAGTTGGAAAAACATGTAACATATTGATATGAGTCCAATTGGAACAGTTAGGAACTGGATTTAACAACTTCACAAGTGATATAACATTATGTTTCATTTAAATGCAAAATATTATCATATGATTACATTTGCAAATTTAAATTGAGGCTTGCAATAGCCACTTCTTTTTGGATAAACAATACCCACCACCTTAGGTGATAAAAACAAGATTTTACTTACCCCAAATCGTAGATGAAACAAGTCAACCGCAGTCTTCACATTGCGGGTGATTAAACCTCTCCTGCGCAAGTAAATTTTGTTTACAGTGGTCAGTGACATTGAAATGGGAGTAAATACAAATGTAATTAGAAGTAACAAACAAACAAAATCTAATTTTCTCAAAAGACAAGTCAAAGCTAGTAGTGAATGATCATGCAACACCAAAAATTCAGTTTTTGATTTAGCATTTGTGAACTAATTTAGTCCCAAGAATCAAATATAATCATTCTAGATGTTTCTATTCCTCAAAATGGTTATATTATTCCATACATTATTGTTGAAAATCACTATTTAACATAGCCACTTGGAAATTATGATTCTATTGAATCAAAATTTAAAACATTGATTCTCCAAATAACATTAGATTTGCTTCTTCATGCAAATCCAATGTGCCAATTTCTTCCATTTCCATTTAGTTTTAACTGAGGAACAAGATGATATTAAAGCCCCAATTGCGGCAACAAAGAAATAAATGGTAGCTATTGAGCCTTAAAAGTGAAATATTGTGCTAATACAACTCTTACAAATTAATAAAGATATCAAAGACCAAAAATGTACCGTATCTTTTGAGAATCGATGTATTCACAAAGTTCTGCAGCACCTGTAGATAACATGAGCAGTTTACAATGTCAAACGATGAAAATGATAAATTCATCAGATATCTTCCAAGAAGGCAAGCACTTCTTAAAAAAAATATTACTTCAACTTGTTCATGATATATTTTATTTTTTGGATACCTTCCATAAATGGTTCTCTGAGGCAGAAAAAATATGATATTCTGCCAAGTTAGCTTATGATATCATTAAGTTTCTCATGGTAAGAAAAATAAACATACTATAATAAGGTCAGTATATTTTAACCCAAGAGGCATGATTACTACAAGATAAATGCAACTTGAACTCTAAATTTTTAATTCCCTGGACAAAGAGTAACATTCTTCCGGTCAAAACCCTACTTCTTTCCTTTTCTATTTTACCATTTTAGCAGGATTGGGTTATTACGGATACACACGCAACTGAAGAATTTATTGACCTGTTAGTGTCAAATCTTTAACTTTCTTTGTCATTCCAAGTTCAAACTTCGACAATTATCTCAAACCCTCAAACAAACTTATTTCAGTCCCAATACCTATGTTTTGCATTTCCAAGACTCCTAGCTACTATGATCCCAAAAAAAATCTAACTACTTCGCAAATGAAAATCATAATACCATCATATCAGGATATTATGGAACTTGTTTTTGGCTTTAGATTGAATTATCTCTGCCATCCATCAAGTTTCAGACTCAGATACAGTGAAGTAGTTCCTCGTTTTGACAACAAGAACCGGATCAAAATGTTGGTGTTGTGTTTTGAGATGGGTGGCTAGCTCAGCCCAACCCTATTGAGTCATGGCTAATTTGAATAGAAATATATATACATCTCAGTTCTGACGATATAAAAGCCTAAATAACTTGAGTAATAGATGAAGATGTACGGTTCAATTTTTCATATGAAGTTTAAATTTCAATGATTCAACAAAATAGATTAATATCGACATATTTTGAGCATAGTTGATCTCCTTATACATCCAAACCTCCAAGGAAGTCCAAACCCATATTGGATTATCAAGATGCTACTATGGTACCATCATGGGTCTCAAAAAAAAGTCCTTAATAAATTATATGTTCTTTGGTGGGTCAACGGATTTTTTTAAGCAATCAATTGGACCCATACGGGTTAATGTACAGCCACATTCATGGTTGATCAGATATGTTCATATGTTGATGAATTTCACATGTTTTACAAGATTCGGGGATGACTATCCTTACTTCGTGGTGCACACATAGTTCAGACTCCAGTAATAAGTGCTTAAAACTGTTTCTTCGACTAAAAGAGACTTGGGTTGACAACCATAGTGCTATAAATCAGCAAAGTGGAGAAATTATTCTAGTTAAAAATACACATATAAAGGTATATATATTTAGTAATCGTCCTTACAACTTCCACTTGACTTGAATTCTTAACACCACTTTTGATTACAACAACAACAACAAAGCCTTTAATCTCAAACTAGCACCTCTCTTGATTACATGTAATTTTATTTAATTTTTTGGTTTTTTTTATTGGGAATGTTTTCTATTTAGATGGAATCTAATCCCAAACTAGCATCGAATTCTTTGGAAAATTATTTGATTCCAAATACAGGAAGTGCAATGTACTTCTCCTACCTCACTCTATCAAAAAAGGTATATTTCAAAATCCTAAACACACAAAAACCAAAATACATGAACAGGAAGTACAATGTACTTCCCTTGTCTCACTAGATCAAACTCAAAACAACATTAATCTTAAATCAAACTACAGGAAGAGAGAGACCTCACCGGGCATGATCTGGAGGCGATCGAGCCCCTCCTTCTCGAACTCGGCAATAACCTCATACGCCCTCCGCTGCCTCTCCGGCTCCCACGTCTCGACGTGGTGCAGAATATCAACGCTCCCGTGCGGCGACTTCGATTTGATGTTCGCGTAAGTGTCGTCCCCAAGCACGGTGCGGTACATGGCGGGGAAGTCGATGACGGGGACGGTTAGGGTTCCGTCCATGTCGAAGACGACGCCTCTGAGCCGCGCCTTCGAGGAGGCGGTGGTGGTGGTGGTGGTGGACATGGGACGGCGGGGGCGGAGGGGTAGAGACGGGAGGGAGGAGAAAGCTGATTTGAGGAGGGATGTGGTGGTGTTGGACATCACATCACATGGATGGGAGTGGAGGTGATTGGGTTGGGTTGGGGATGGTGGGGTTTATATACTGCTGCTGCTGGACTGCTGGTTCCAGTCCAGATATTGTGTTTGTTGGAGGACTATATTTTTATGTGTGATTACTGATTTAAGTATTTTTACTTGGGATGTGATTTGTTCATTATTTGCAAAAAATTACTTAAAGTGGGAAATTAAACTTGCAAAATGTTCTTTCTTTATGGTGATCGGTGTGTAAGAAAACGTTTCTGGAATTTTACCTCAGAGAATTTTAGAATCGGTCTAGCCTACTAGTCTGGACCGATTTGGTTCCGGTCCTAGGTCTGGGGACTTTCGGAAATCCAGGTCCAATCCAAATCTAATTATTTACTTTTTTTTAGTTTTTATTTATATTATTTTATGTGTTTACAATTTGATATATTATTATGTTTTTATCATCAAATCAGTCTCAAATTAATCTTTAACTACAAAAATTAAGGGCACCCTTAACGGGAGTGCCCTGCCCGGGCGCCCGACCCGGGCGCCCGGGCGCACCCCCGTTAACGGGCTGGGCGCCCGTGGGGTGCCCGTCCGGGCGCGTGCTCGGGCGTTGGGCGTCCCGGGCAGACGCCCGGACGCCCAAGGGTGGGGGACACGTGTCCCCCTCCCATTGGGTGATTTTTTTTAAATTTTTTTTTATTTAGTGGATGTTTTGTTATTAATGGATTGGGTATTTGTTATAAATGTGGGGTAATAATTTTTTGTAAGTGATTAAAATTAAGAAATTTCCAGAACCAACTATTTCAAAATCTAAAAAATTTCCTTGCCACCCCCGCCACCTCACCGGCGAGGTGGAATGCCGCTCGCTCACCGGTGAGCGAGACCCCCGAACGACCTGTCGATGTGGTTTAATAGTATGGTCTAATATCATGCGTGCACTTTAATCATGCTTCCACTGAGGTGGGTCCGTAATATTTAATAATAATTTCATGATTTAACAGTAATTATTAACAATATGGGTGAGTTAAAATAGAATTGTAATGTTATTAGAATTATATAAAATGTAATTTGTTGAATGTTGTGTGAAAATTAAAATGTTTAATTAAGAAATGATGTGGAGGGAAGAGAGTGTAGGGTAGGTGGGGGTAGCCCGGGCATGGGTAAGAGTGTTTTTTGGGTGGGTTGGGTGAGCTGATATGGCAGAAAGAGAAGCTGACGTGGCGGAGAGAGAGTGCAGGGCGCCCGGGGGTAGCCCGGGCGCTGTTATTTCTGCTCTAACATTACTATTACGAAATCCAAATGTCATTGGATGATTCACATTCTACTCCCATAACTTCATCAACCTATCACATTCTCATTTGAAAAACTCTTGTAACATATACTCTTTCGTTTGCCTCCTATAGCCTATAAATAGGAGACCATTGTAATACTTTGTGGATGGAAAAAATACAAACACGTATTCTCCCTCAAATCATCATCTTCTTTGTTCTATTATTTTATAACACGTTATCAGCACGAAAGTTCTACTGCCGGCTAAAACATTTGGTGTCACTCAAGTATCAAGGTAACAAATCCATGTTTTGATTCTCAATGTGACATACATAAGTTCTTCCGTTTATCTGTCAAAAATTGTTTGTTTTGATCATAAAAAAAGGTTAGAAAGGTGATTCCATCTTGCATGATTAATTAAGATATCATTTTCAATCAATTGAGGGTTGTATATGTATACTCTAAAAATGAAATAATTTTTTTTGGACGTGTGAATCTCGGACAATGGTACATCTTAGTGTTTTACAACAACAACAAAAATCAGAATTTATAAGATCTTTTGTGACGTGATTATATGATTTTTGGATATTTATTTTGTTATTTTAGTCAATATATTAATGTGCTTATGTTGGAGGGGAACCATTATTTAGTTCTTAATTTCAATCTTGCACAACAAATACATTTTTAAACTCATAATTTTTTTATTGGTTATTCTGGCATGTGCTATAATACATTGATGCATCAGTCAAAAAATGTTGTTTTTTACCCAACAAATTATGTTCAAAAGACAAAATAAAATTTAATGTCATGGTTTAGCATTGGTTATTATATTAAATTTTTCGTGAGAAAATGTTTTATATTGGTTAGTACTTTCATTAGTCCAATATATTTCCATACTTGTGATTTTTATTCAGTTACGTTGAGATTCTTCTAGATATTAATAATTTATATGCTAATATGTTGATATGCATAATTTCTATCTAAAATGCATATATGGATATTTTACTTGCATCTTGAATGTGTATTTGTTCATCATGAGGTAATTAATTTACTCACATGGTGCATAGAATATATCATGACAATTTTGTATATATATAAAATAAATGAGACTACATATATACAATCAATATATGTTGGTTTTGGAATTGCTAATATGCACTTTTGTTTATCATATGATTCAAGTACATTATAATATATTCCGTTTTGAGATGTTTAATTTTGTATGCACCGATAAAAAAAGAAGAAGAAGGTAATAAGTTGCATGCATGTACCAATTATGCTTTGATGCTTGTAAGTTATGACTTTTAACTTTATACTTGGCATCATGGATAAGAATGACGTCTTATCATGGATTATGGACGTTGAACCTAACTCATTGCCTTTTAAATATCAATGACCAGAGAAAGAAACATCAAATCAAGATAAAATAGAGGTTGTGATTTTATTTTGCTATCTTATTTGTTAAAATGATTTTAAAATATTATGATTTAATCTCATGTCTGTTTTTGTGGTTAGACAAAACATCAAGTTATTGATCCAAATTTCATGAATTCTCGATCAAATGAAACATGAAAAGAAATAGTTACATATTTAGTAGTGCTTCTAAAATTGAATGATATATATATCTCATGCAACTTTGTATTGATTCACTTGCTTAGTATAAGTTATATGAATTCTTAGCATCATGTTGATTAAAAGAGTATTTGTAAAGTGGTTCAAGCATGTGATTATTACTTGTTAATTTTGATGCATCACATGATCATTCACAACCAATACGAGCATTCATCTCGTGAGCACATAATATCCATCTTGATAGATGTATATATAGTACATTGTGCTACAATATAGTGGAATTTGAATCACCATGTTACAAAGTGATCATTGTTATTAAAAATGATATGCATTTGCCCAGAAGGCGAATATCTTAATATTCATAAAATGCTACTATACAAAGATTTAGAGATCATTCATTTAAAGAGAGTTATGAAATTTTATGATAATCTCTGAAGGATTCATATGGCCATATAACGACGTGCAGATAACTAATTGAGTAAAAATGCGCGTCGATCTCTAAATCAAACTCTATGACCAGAAGTTCATAGATATATAGAGATTAGTAGTAAAAAAATATATATTTTATTGATCACTTTACAAATTAATGACTCAATACTCTTTTGGGTTATGCATCACCGATTATTGAAGGTCATGAGAGTTGTTGGAAAATCATGATACATTTCTTGTTTTTTTTGGTGTGCCGGAAGTACACACTACAAAGTATCGTGAAAACGAGAGCATAAGCAGTTGACTAAATTTTGTGCAAATAAGAATATGAAATATAGATGACATAAACGAGACGAAACATGCCCAGAAGTACCTAAATAAAATCATCTCTTATATTAATTATGGATGTCATCATTGGTATTGTTTTTGTGAAGCTTTAGATAATTTTGTTGACTTCTATCACGACCAAAATGATGTCAAATTTGTCGACCGATTTGCGCAATAAATTGATAGTCCCTCCGTTTTTAAAATCTCTCAATATTGATCATTATGGGATCTTAAAAATTATACATGATACATTAATGTGCATATATACCTGCTAATATTATTCATTAATTTTTATGGTATATATACATTATGTTATTAATCTTCCCCTACTTTACTTGTACAATAATGAATAAATTGTTTCCCTCATGTGATTTAAAGCTCCTGTAGGGCTAAGTTTTATTGTCCAATCCAATAATCATATATATATGATATACATTTTCTGGCATTAGGGGGAGAAGCTAGAAGCTTAAAGAATGTCAAGAAAATGTATTATATTGAACCTGAAGTTCATAAGAGAATATACGTACAAGTATGATTGAACCTGAAGTTCATAAAATCATTATCTTGCAATATCTAGCAAGTAATTGTCATACATTTGTATTGATCACAAAAGAGTGATTACGCCTTATATTACTAGACATGGACCACATAATATAAAGTGGAGATCTCCACATGATAAAATATATTTGAGCTCAACCAACGCCAGAAGCGTGAACCATAACATATATTATTTGTGGAAATGAAATAAACGTTAGTCACTCTCATTGTACCTCCTGAAGAGGTTATTCCGGAAGAATATAAACCCGTAAAAATAAATACAGCTGCTAAACAAAAGATTAAAGAAATTACGGGGATACTGAACGGTCAAATCCTAAAGTTTTGGGAAATGATGAGGATTTGATTATTATTGACGTAAAACTCACAATCAGCTATATATGTTGATACGAGAGATATTAAATAATTATTAAAATTATTATCGATAATTCATTCGCCTTCTTAATAGCATGCTATATATCAAGAGAAAAATTGGATCCAAAACCTGTGATATTATAAGAATGTCATAAGCATTCGTATTTGATATAAACAAAATCAGGCGAACAAATATATAATAAACTCACTGAATAAATATACCATTTGGACATGTAGTCTTGATTTCTGAAATTATATCCCTGAAGGATAAAAATAGAAATCAGAAAAACATGTGATACATTATAAAGCGAGGAGTAATATAAGGGTATTCACAGGACCCAACATCCATCATGATGTTACTCATTCTCTCGTAATATTGATAATACGTTCTGTTACATGATCAATATGATATGCATATAAGATATGTTGTGACTTTAAAATTTTATAAGTCACTTAATATTGGTACTTATATGAGAGTCCCTGAAGGACTAATATAACAAAATATATTATATGATGACAAGAATCAAAAAATGCACTATACAATTTTTGAAAAGATCACTATATGAAGAAACAAGTAAGAGTGTGCATATAACCTCTTCAATCAAAGACATCATGAAGAATGATGCGAAGTTGATCTTAGTCGTCCATATGTTTCATACAATAACAAAAGTTACTGTTATTTATTATATTTATAACATGCTTGATGTCATAGGACCTCCAGCAGAGTTTTTGAAAACTCATGAAATATTTAATGGACAATTTTTTGGAATAAATGACCAGAGAAAACTCAATTATTTTTTGTCTTGAAGTTTGAACATTCTTTGGAAGAGAATGTGTACAATGATTCAATTGTAGAAAGTGAATATTGTAGAAAAAATATATTCTACTTAATACTCACATTGAAATGACACTAAGAAAGGATATCTATTGTATATCAACAAATATCCAATTGTAATAGGACATGAAGTTCCTTATCAAAATGTCATGAACATTTCCTTATAACTTGAAACCTAATAAGGTTCACAGTAAATGTTTTATCTAAGCATAATATTCATCTGAAAACATTTAGATGACGTTCAAGGATCTACCAATTTCTAGTCATGCGATAAAGATTTACGTTAGCAATGTTTCTTATATGTCTGATCCACATCAATTACTATCACAAAAATTTAGTGTCATTGCGTGGAGTCATTACAATTTTATGCAAGTTGGTGAATCAGTTGTTGATTCTTACATTCTCGTATCGCTATGACATCAATATAATTATGAGACATCTTTAAATTGTCCATAAGTAATATCTTTTGAGGTAATATATTCATATTTTGCAAAAGTTACCACAATTTGTGTTACTCCCAACATATTATTTGAGAAAAATTGTGCAAACATATTTCACAATTTTATTATCTAAGTGAAATATAGTAAATATCCATTAAATCCGTTAAACTATCATGTATTTGTTCCCCATGCAATTTTGTGTTTAAGGACTTCGTAAAATATATTCGTAAGTTTGGTAAACTACGAATAAGAGGAAGCGGATTTGTATTTATTGTCCCTGAAGGGCGGATATCCTTGAAGGATAAAGCCCGAAAGGCTTGTAGTTGCACTCTTTTTCATTTTTCCAATTTTTATCCTAAAAGATTTTATTGGTTAAAGGTTTTTAATGAGCCAACTTGTGCAATTTTGTTAGCGTATGTTATTCACTCTTTTCCTTAGCTATTTTTTCCCACAGGGTTTTGTAGCAATGTTTTTAACGAGACGTAAACATAACGCATATTGTCTAAGGGAGTGTTATAAATGTATGTTGAATTGAGGGGGAGAATTATACGATGCACTCTTTTTTCCTTCACTAAGTTTTGTCCCACAGGGTTTTACTTGGCAAAGTTTTTGATGATGCAGACCAATCAAGTGACAATTGATCAGATCCAATCAAGCAAGAATATGACAGACTTGTTTACAAAGTTATTGCCCACCAAAGTCTTTAAGAAGTTTGTCTTCAAAATTGGTGTTCGTTGTTTGAAGAATGTATGTTGAAGTAAGGGGAAACATCATAGGCGTTGCACTCTTTTTTTCATTCACCAAGTTTTTATCTCATCGGGTTTTTCTTGGTAAGATTTTTAACGGGACAACATCCCTAACGTGTAAAGGTGATCCTCCAAAGGGGAGTGTTATGAAATCCAAAGGTCATTGGATGATTCACCTTCTCCTCCCATAACTCCATCAACCTATCACATTCTCATTTTTAAACTCTTGTAACATACACCCTTTCATTTGCCTCTTATAGCTTATAAATATGAGACCATTATAATACTTTGTGGATGGAAAAAATACAAACAATTATTCTCCCTCAAATCATCATCTTCTTTGTTCTTTGTTCTATTATTTTATAACAATTACAACATAAACTCGAACAATAAATTACTTCAAAACAAAATATTTCACTAAGAAAACACAATTATTTTTAAAAAAAGAAGATAAAATCCAGTCCAACCCGTCCCCTAGAAGTTAAACTCAAACCTGTAATGGGCAAGAAGTAACGACTTCAAGTACAGTTCTTTACCATGACTATACACACATCCAATACAAGGGATTAGCAGTAAAACACAACCATATCATCCAGCATTGCAATTTAAAAAATCTAAATAGCCAGTTAAATACAAACCAATTGGATATAAAATTATAAACCCGTCGAAGTATGCAGCTTGTTCATTGCTAAAGATATACGTACATCCTAAGCAGCTAAATTTGCTAACATATTGTGTTGCATATATGCATTAAATCTAGTAGCAACAATACTGCCAATTCTGGATCCTTCAATCAAAAATCTACCTCATTGTATTTATATTTAAATGAAATTTTCAACCCTAACTTCTTTCATCACCTTCCCACATGTTCTTCTTTCTTGGGACCGGTTGGACCCTCCTCACCGTATAATACATTCTCCACAGAGAATCGTAAGTTGATTGGTAAGAAACTGATAATTCTCTCCAGTTCGGACTTCGAATTATACACAATTGTTGGACCTCATTCTCTCTTGTACTGCAACTAATTAGGCTCATCCACCGCATCTCCAAGATATTCTGCGGCAACAATCTGATAGCCTACGGTCGAGTCCACAAAAAAATTGCTGCGTTCTCCGTCATTCCTGATGCATATTCCAAGCTTAGATGAGCCTTGAAGAATAAAACGGGAAACTCGTGTGCCCACTCTTTGAAGAATAAACAATCGGTCTGTTCCCTTTATTGTGCTGTGAGAAATACATGTTCCACAATGCACCTGTAAAATTGCTCACTCGGAGAGTGAAGTGCTCCCAGTCCCCAACATGCTGTCCAATCTTGCTCAGAGGAAAATTAAGTACCCCAATTTTGATTGTGGCAGGCGGGTCCATTGAAAGGGCAGAACACCCACATTGCGATATCCGTGAAGGTTCCCCCAACAGTCGGTTTCACGTGAACATAGAGTTCTGCACTTCCGATATTTCCATGACTCGCGTAGCTTCTTCTGTTGTCGTCCGGTAAATCTATCCAGTACTCGCCATCATTTTGTCCACCATTTGGAAGGTTTGAGCCTTTTGAGTCAATAGGCTCGCCAGTTTTCTCAACCTTTTTTGTACAACAAGGCTCCATTTGTGAAGAACCATTCCACGGATGATGGTAGATAGATCTCTTCTGGATGAAAGAAAACAGTGGGTCCATATTGTTTGATGAGCATGTGAATTTGGTCCATGTTTGGCATTGCCTTCAAAGAAAGATTTGAATTTTTCAAGGAACAAATTTCCAGCTCATCCTCGGGACTACCAAAGAATGTACCTACTGAGAGTCCTTTTTCCCACATTCCACGCAAACAAGGTCGTGTACTCCAAACATGAAGAGGAGAGTTTGGTAGCAGAGGTTCTGTATTGAGTATCATAATATTAGTTTCACATGTATCAGTAAGATCGGATCTTACACATCTGACCTCGTCGAGCGAAGGCTTCTCACATTTGGTTGAAACCACATACCCCATAGATTTATATCCTTCGGGTGGAGTGGGAAGCCAGAAACAGCCATGGGCTACGTTAGTGTGGCCTTCTTCCGCAAAAATATGAGTACTCCAGATAAGTTTATAATCAATAGGCTTACAAAGAGCAGGGCCATGTACTTTGCTACCATTTTGACAACTTCTGATGGATTTTGCGGAAGATGATTCTCTGGCAACAAGAACAAAGCCATGCAAGGGCTGATTGTTTGGCTGACCATAGTGACCAAGGGCAACAAAGCCATCGGGTAGAGAGATTGGTTTGTAAAAAGTGGCACCTTTTTTTCTTGTTCCCTGAAGTAGTGCTGTAATAACCTAAATCTAAAACACCCTAATTAACTAAACTAAACCTAATTAACCTAATTAAGCCATGAATAGTGAAGGGTGAGGTGGAGGATTGGATAAGTTTGGTTTTTGCCTATAAATAGAAGTTTAGATCTAACAAAAACGTTTTTCATCTTCTTCAAGTTAATCACAGAGTGTGAGAGGCGATTTCGAGGAGAAGAAGAAAGAGAGAAGGAGAAGAAGTGAAGGAGAATGAGTTGGGTTGAGTTTGCCAAAGCTTGGGAAACTTCCACAAACGTCAATAAGATATGCCAAATCTTCAATATAACTCACTTAAGCCTTGTGAGTGTTGGGGATCGACGTTGGTGTCGAATTCCCCGTCGGATTGCAACCTATTCAGAGATTGAAGACGACGATCGGTCGACCGGTGCCTGTGGGCAGTCGACCGATCCTATTATTATATTGATTTGCATCCGCAAACGGTCGAACGATGTCTGAGGACGGTCGACCGTTATGCAAGATTTGTGCGGGAAAAAGGGTTTAATGCTGTTATCGGTCGAACGAGTCCACTTAGCCGGTCGACCGAAACAATGAGAATAGGTCGGTTGGGGATTTTGACTTATTAAACGGTCGAACATCCTTAACCTGGTTCGACCGATCTATTTGATGTCAAGTCGGTTGGGAGCTTTGACCATCAAAACGGTCGACCGCTCTTTAACTTTCGGTCGACCGACTGAGCATTTTAATTAAGCAGTAGAGTGCCTGTGATGTTTCGGTCGAACTGTATCTCAGTTCCGGTCGACCGAATATTACTTAGGCAAAATGTTGAAATCCCTGTTATCGGTTGAACGGACCCTTAGTTCGACCGGTCGGGTATATAAATATTATAAATATTGTATAGCGTAGACCATCCAAACGGTCGACCGCTAGATGACTTTTGTTCGACTGATGGGTCGGTAATTCGGTTGGCGTGGTTCGACCGATACACTTGTTTGTACAGTACAGAGTACTGTGCGGATGACCGGTCGACCGGTGTGCTTGTTGTGGTCGACCGATCTGCCGCAGGTTGGTGG
Source organism: Triglochin maritima (assembly GCA_963682175.1). Classification (NCBI taxonomy): domain Eukaryota; kingdom Viridiplantae; phylum Streptophyta; class Magnoliopsida; order Alismatales; family Juncaginaceae; genus Triglochin; species Triglochin maritima. The sequence goes on along the minus strand of OY821772.1, from coordinate 60,117,112 downwards.
ATTTATCCACACGCGATCCGTTGAGTATAGGTCGACTACCGGCTCCGAAGCGACGGTCGATTACCGGCCTTGAGAGCGACGGATTTCACCTTCGACGAAGGCGTATTATTGTTGGCCTCTCATATCGAGCATGGTGTGAGGGATGAGTGTCGTAAACCTTGGGCTGTTAGCAGGGGTTTGTCGGTAGGCCGAGGATGTTCCGGCAGGGTGTGCGTCTGGCGGCTCTTGGGGGAGCAGCGGCTGTCGTCTGACCCGAGTTGTGTATTCGGCGGGCTGACTCGCTCCTGGGGTGGCGGCGTAGTACCAGGGTTCTTTTTTGTACTTTTGGGGAGCAGTGGTGCCGACTGACCCATATGAGGCAGCGGTGGACTGACTTGACCCTTGTGGTGGCAGGAGTGGTTCAGTACCGCGGAGGCGGAGAGGGGCATTATTGTGGGCCCGAGGTGGATGATCATGTGCATTGCATTGTCTTTAATTCCATTTTGTATTTTAGGAGGTTTGGTATACGGGGTTCCTTCAGGGAACTCAGGCATGTTTCAATTGTTTTCATTTCAGGTAGCGAGTTGCATTAGAGTCGAGGTGGTGACTGAGGAGAGTGCCCCCGGGATCTAATCCTGTGTTCTTTTATATCTTTTTGTTGAGGTAGTGATTACATGTATATTCTTTTCTATTGTAATCACAGTTGACTCATATGTATATTTGACTTCCACGTGGATCTATATCTTTATATATATTTACATTTCGTCTTATTGTCTCGTGACGTGCCTTATGTTGACCGTTGACAGTCTTTATTATTATTTAAATTTTCCGCTGTTTTCGGGGACGTTACATGTGCAGCTCCAAATATACTGGAAGCTTGTTACCTCTGCAACTTCTAGTTCACCTATCGAGATTACACCCTTGGCAAAACCTTCACCTGCAAATACATCCAATAAGCGTATCCGAACTGTAACACCCCTCCTGGGTGACAGCAACACAGACTCCCTCCGAATAATATTAACATATCATAACAGTATACTCTAGAATTTACATTGAAATTCTTAAGGTACGATAACACTCTATACAAATAATCAACCTCTAACATGAAAGTATGAGCGAGCTCTGTCGACTCCCATCCCATCACATTAATGCATGCAAAACTTGCAGAAAAATATCAACAACAAACACATAAGCACCGTTTGGGTGTCTCGTATGCTACCCTATCGGGTTAAGTTCGATTTTCCTAATAGCTGCATAACAGGGATAAAAACATTATAACCTTATTTTTAAATTTGTCATCAAACTTCATAATCACCCTCATGGAATACATGTTTAATTTAGGTCATAACCACGTTGACACACTCACTTCATAAATCGGCAATTTTGTCGAACCATATATCCATATTTCTAGTAGATAAGAGCACTTTTTCTTTCAAAAGAAAGAACATCACAAACTTAAAAACCATCGCATGAAAATGATTATAAAAATATAACTTTCGGAAATTATTTCCAACCATTTCGAAATTCATTTTCAGAAAACTTCTCAAAACTCTCATCGTAATCATCTCATCAAAACTGATTCGGTGCCATGACAACCAAATCAAGGCTACACGAGGGACCACCCAAATGTGTCGCGTACTGGGTCTAACATCCTTCGGCCCTCACTTTGTTCCCAAATATAGGCACTACCGTATCGTGTCTCGAGAATATCACGATCAGCCATATAAACCATGTCGGATTAATTACCCTTTGATTGGATTTGCATCTTAACATCGTTGGGTGTCTCAAAACATCATAAATCATCAAAGCATCTTTACTTTGGTCTCGTAAACCACCACCTTAAAAATAAATTCATCAAAATGTCTTTCAAATTGTTTTTTTTCATATAATACCACAACCATCGCCGCATCATGGCTCAAAGAAGTATAATTCTTCTCAAACACTGTCAACTCAAAGCCAAATTATCATAAAATCACAAATATCAGATATTATTTTCAAAATAATTCTTGAAAACAATTCTACATAAAACCCCATCTTTCCCCAACATTCAAACTCAACTTCCGTATCATTATAAAACCCAAAATCCCTATGCATAAGGGGTCTCGAAACATTCAAAATAGTTTCGAGAAAAAACATTATTTTTCAACTTCGCCAAAGATCCACTCACTTTAGAGAAAAATTCACATATATTGGCCACATCAAAGACTATTGATTGATTTATTTTATAATTAAACCGTAAGTGTACGACCGCGTTGAAGCAGTGACAAATACGGGTCGATCCATAGGGAGGTGTGTCGACTTTTGGTTTGTGCGAAGGCGAGTGGGAAAGAAAGGAGAGAAATATTGATTACACTAACTACACTAATCTAAACTACTAAACTAGGAAGGCTGAAATGAAATCACAAAACAAACTAAACTAAGCAACTAATAAAATGAGATAAAACTCAGGAATAGAAAACCCCTAAGGGGTGGAGTGTGTGTGCACATGAAATAAGTGTGGTGAATGCATACAAGAAGCTCAAGTGTGGTTAGTGTTTGTTAATGCATAAGAAGTACCTCATGGCAAAACCTATCATTTACAACACTAACCTAAGTGATTAATATGAGCAATGCAAGGTTGTTATTAAGAACATACCGAACATGACGTGTACCTAACTATGGCAAAAACGATCAAGTAAAGTTCTTATTAATTCAAGCAAGCATACTAATATCTCTCACAAACAATAATATCTAGCATTCATATCACCTACATAACATGTACATACATCTACTCCACCCCCAAAGGGGATGAAACTACTCACTAATCATTATACTACCTACATTAACAAAATGAGATATTATACTGAAAGGAAATTTAACTAAGCAAGAAATGAACATTAAAGACGCTAATTGAAAGAAACATAAACTAAAGAAACATGCAAGAATCAAAAGACAAGATTAAAAGAAACTAAGAATAATTATTTTATTAACAATGTCTCACATTGAAGGTAGCATACTTCTCCACCTTGAGTTTTGCTTCAAGGCTTACTCCTTCGTAGAGAGAATGTCACCAAGCAATGTGGTAGTTTACAATAGAATGTGAAGAGTTCTATTTATAGTCATAGAAAAATGTAATCCGGGACAATCCCCCGATGTAGGACTAAACAAATACCAAAAATGGACTAAACATCCACTAATACACGTGCTCCTGAAATCTTAGCGGACCCGGGCAAACCTGGACCGCCAATTAGCGGTCCCAGACCGCTAATTGGCGGTCTACAGGATCTGGATCGGTCTCGTTTTCATTCTGGGTTTTTCTTGATGTATTTGTTGGTCTTGGATGCACCTACTTCGCTTGTTAGAGCTCCGACCCGAATAGAATTGTCAAAATACTTCACATGATGGTGTGAAGTTTTCTGTTTTACTCTTTGGTCATTCGGTCTTACGTTCAGGTCCTTCTCCCTTGCATCTTAGTCCCCAAGTCTCACAATTCAGACTTTTTTTCTGCTTTTGGGTTCTTTTGTGCTTCATCTCTTCAAATCTATTTATTTCTGAAATTCAAACATAAAACTTGTCACGTAGCATTACTTAGGTGTAAGATAATAGATATAAGATACAAATATAAGCATGAAATGATGTGAATCAGCTATCAAATCTTATGATATCTTCAAAACATCTTTCGAATAGCTATACGTAAATCACCAGAATCGTAGAAATCATTTGGTTTTCAAATATTATTACTGAATGCAAATCCTCTGGAATTCATCACTTTATTTACATCTTATAAAGCTGAAACATCAACCACTCCCTTGGATTTTAAACTCGACGAAACCAACCCTCACCAAAACGCAAAACGCACTCTATACATCAATATTGCTAGGAATTAAATAATGGAATCTAATCCAAATATTTCTGCTACAATGATAGGAAAGATAAGCAACTTTCATTTCAACTCACCGTTTAACTTCGGATTAACATCTCTAATGGTCTACCTAGTTCTCTTGATCTTCTCACTTGGTTTTAGTCTATTTCTCATTATCGGTTGCCTTCTCATTTAATTTTAGAATTTCATCATCCAAAATATGAGAAAAATTCTTAAACTTTAACACAATGTTGAGCTTGAGTTGTCATATTATGAAGTTGGATTCATCATTTGTCAAACAATGTTTTTCAATCATATATCGCACAATATGTTGAATATTTGACATTTCTACAGAATAAAATTATATGAGATTTAATGTCAATTTTATGTTTTGAAAATCAATTCCGCAAATAAATAAACATGTCCATAAATACAATAATTTAAGATCTTATCAATCATAATATAAACTAGCAAAAGGTTATCGGATATATTATAAAATCAAAGTAAGAAAACATTTTCTAATCATAACCATTTCAAAATTTTTGCAAACTTTTGTATTTTCAAACTCTTATGACTCCTGTAGTTTCAATTAAGAGGGAATTTGACAAATCCTCTTGAGGAAAACTCTTTTTCTCAACCGAGCTAGGACTCCATGACTTGTTAAGAAAACTTATTTCATTTTGTACAAGATACGTTTATCCATTGTATTCACAAATAAATACACTTGATGTCCACTAAGGGTGAATCACACATTGTACATCTATTCATAACACAACAATAGACAACCTTATATCTCCCATTATTCCCAAAATGGAGGAAGTTATCTCTCGCTAAGGGCGAGCAGAATATCCCTCGATCGATGACTGCTAGTGAATGAGATAAGAAAGAAATATACTCTTAATTTTTGGTTGGACAATTAAACATTTATATGTGATTTTAAAATTTAAGTGATCATACATATTTATATCTATACACATCCTAACTTTCATGCATAAAATCACATACATGTCAAGCACACAAAGATAAATTAGATTCATTCACACACACATTGGTGTGAGTTTATATGTTCCCACGTCCTTGACTTTTGCACATTTTCCGTGACTTCCTCTTGCACCATGGATGTAGATATTGCAAAATATAAACACGCATCTCACAATTTCAAAAATTGTCTAGTGCAAGTGATGAGAATTAAATTTATACCGCAAGTGCACGGCGTCAATGAAGACGTGGCAAGTACGGGTCGAACACAAGGAGGGAGAGATTTGTTATTAGTGTGATTTCGATTGGGGGAAAGGAGGAGAGAAGAATAAATTTGGGTTTTTGAGATTTTTGATTTAATTATCTAAAGCAAGAAACATGAACAAATAAAACTAAAACAAGAATAAAGAAGTGAATTCCGTTGGGTGGAGATTTAGATTTAGGTTTAGATCAGAGATTTACTGAAACTTATTGTAAATCATGTTAGTTATGAAGCATTACAAGATAAATGACTTAACATAAACTCAAGTAATCAAAATATACTAATCATGAACTTAAAATAATAACATGCAATTCATCTTCTCTAACCCTAAATCCGTCACTTCCACCCTTTGGAAAGAGTTAGAAACTCATGGAGGGAGGAAGAAGAAGGGATTCTAAAGACATTAAAAGAAAAGAGCAACAAAACAAAATAAAACAGAAATTTATTACTAATGATCCAAGACCAAAGGTTCAAAGATGTGTTACATTCGTGCTACGAGGCTATTTATAGCCGATACAAAGGATACCAGTATATGAAAGGAAAGTACACGCGTTGCTACCGGACTGGAGGAAATTTGAACGCCGGATGATCAAGGGGGGCGGCGAATTCGCCGCAGATCATGTGTAATGTGCGGCGGATTCGCCTCACACGATGCTCGGATCAGGTCCGGATTTTGGCTGTGCGTTTATGGTATGATTTGATCCTCCTTTGCGCGTCTGGATTGATTCTTTCCATTGTCTTGAGCTCCGGATTAATTCCTTCCATTGTTGGGGATTTATTTTTGACTTTTCTTTTGACTTCTCCAACACAATAACTTTGCCCTTTTATTTTGTAGTCAGGTCCTTGACATTTTGCACTTAAGCCCCTGACCTTTTTGTGATTAGCTCCTTGAATGCTTTTGTGCTTGGATGCATTTCCATTTGAAATCCGATAAACTTGAACTTGTTTTTATGATAGAAATGAATCTTTTGCACGCGTTTTATGCTCGGGATGTGGGTAATTTGCATTCAGGTCCCTGTATTCTGTAAACAAGGCTAAACACATACCTTAGTAGCATTTATTGAATTAAAAGCAATCTAAATGAAAGACATATGATGCAATGTATGCAATGCATCAGCAAGTCCTATGTAAACATTCTCTCATATGCATGCATATAAATAGATAATTGGCATTTACATATACATAAGTCATTGTGATTGAATAATAATAACAACATGCACATCATTTATTCACACATGACTTCAATGGAACACATAAAGTCACTTGTTCCTGCAAAAAAGAACTAGTTTAATGCATGTACATACGCTATATATTACACGATTTAGTTTATCATTCATCTCTAAATTAAACAAATCCAAAATCATTTAAAATCCATTAAAAATAATTTTATACATCCATAGTTCAAAATACAAAACATTTGAGCAGCAGTTTATCCAAATTTCCAAAAGAATTTTTTTTAAATAAACTTATTTGTCTATTTTGTTTTGTTGATTCCCTGTAAAAAATAATTTAAATAAAAACAGAAATTCTACGTATTAAACATAAGTCTAAATGTTAATTCTAACATTCATATGATGTGTTTTAAAACATTTGCAACAATCAAAAGAATTAATTAGAATTAAATCAACAAAACAGTCAAAAAACTCGAAAGAGACGTTAAACATGAATTGTTTCGATTGAAGATACTAAAACTAATTATATAGTATAATCATTGAAAATATGAACAAAATGCTCTGATACGACGATGTGATTTCGTGCCCCTATGTATGTATATATTTTTTAAACATTATACATGTATAAAAGATCGATTTTCATATTTTCAACAATTGCATGTGCGTTAGTTTATATTTATTCTAATATCAAATAATACATATATATATTATAGAACAAGATCTAATAGAACAAGAGTTTGAGGATACCTCACTTCCTTAATTTTGAATTGTCATGTAGCACATATGTGCATATTCATTTGTTGATGAATGTGTGATTGATTGTGATGAAGATGATGATGATGTATCGTCTCAAGTAACATTGTTAGCTTCCAACCTCTTCTCTTTTCTCTTACTCCTCTCCTTTTCTCTCCTTCTTTCCATTCTCTCAATTTTCTTCTCCTTCTCTTTTCTCTCATTTTCATTCTCCTCCTTTTCTCTCATTTCACTTCTTCTACCTCTTCTTTCATTTTTTTCTTTTTTATACTTCTTGAGGTATTTGAAGAAGTCTTTAGCTAAGACTTCAATGTCCTCATCTTCTACACTCCTCCTTGGTTGCTCAATATTTGCATGTAATCCCAATGTAGGTTTGTTCTTAAAGGCTTCATTCTCCTTCCGATGGTTAATTTGGAGCTCATAAGCCATGAGATTTCCAATTAATTCTTTTATCTTGAGTTGGGAAATGTCATGTGTTTCTTCAATCGCGACCACCTTATCTTCCCAATCGTTGCTTAGTGACCGGAGTAATTTCTTTGTCATCTCTCCTTCATTTAGTTTTCTTCCAAGAACCAAAAGAGAGTTAGTAATATCGGTGAAGCGAGTGTTCATTTTGCTTATGTTTTCACCGATTTGCATAGAAAAAATCTCATATTTATGCATGAGGAGACTAATGTGGGTTTCCTTAGTTTTGCTATCACTCTCATGATGCAATTGCAACAATGTTTGCATCATTTCCGACCTTCAAAATCATCTCGTTCTTCACAGAGTTCCTTCCTATCCTTTAATAGTTGCATATTAGAAATTATGTGACCACGAGATCCAGTATCAATTACCTAATCATGGACAGAGGTGGCTAAATTAATTTCAATAACAAATATATACCTTTGTAGCTTTTTAAGGCATTTTCGCTCAATTACCCCGTTCTCAAGATCCTCATTGTACTTGGGGCAATTCAGGCGGATGTGTCTTTTTCCACCGCAGTGGTAACACTCCGTATTAGGAGTCTAAGATTTCGAAGAATTCTCCCTTGAGGTACTTGCATGAGCCCTTCCTACTCCAATTCCCTTCAACGCCTTTTTGGCCAATTTGTTTTTACCTTTACCTTTGGTGATCCTCCTACTCCCACCATGGACGGCTAGGACATTCTTGTCCCAACCTTTGCCCATGTCAATATCAGTCGTTTTGAGAGCGTTGTGAAGCTCCTCAAGATTCACCCAATTATCACGCACATGATAATGCATAATGAAGTCCTTGTAGGACGGTGCTAGAGAGCCAAAAATCAAATCTTTCGCAATGTCATCGGGCATTGGGGAGGAGAGATTTGACTTCTCAAGGTATCCGTGCATACTGAGAAAATGCATATATATAGTGATGTTCCCCCGTCATGTGCCACGTTATGACTGCTATGATGGTCTTATAGCGCTCTTCTCTAGCATGAACATCTTTGTCAAAGCTTCCATGACCTTCTTGGGTTTTGAATATAAGTATTTTGCATGAAGCGTGTCACCCATAGATACAACATTAGACTGTGAACATGGTTCTCTTGGTCTTCCCACTTGACTTTAGCCTCCTTCTCATTTTTGGTTGCCTTCTAATTTAATTTTGGGATTTCAACATCCGAAATATGAGATAGTTTCTCAAACTTCAACACGATGTTGAGCTTGAGTTGCCAGCTGTCATCATTTGCTAAATGATGTTTTTCAATCATAGATCGCACTATAGGTTGAATATTTGATATTTCAATAAAATAAATTTATATGGGATTTAACGTCAATTTTATGTTTGAATATCAATATCGTAAATAAATAAACATGTCCATAAATGCAGCAATTTAAGATCCTATCAATTTTAATATAAACTAGCAAGGGTTATCAAATATATTATAAAATTAAGGTAAGAAAATATTTTCTAATCATAACCATTTTGAAATTTCGCAACATTTGCATTTTCAAACTCTTATGACTCTTGTCGTTTTAATTAAGAGAGTATTTGGCCAATCTTCCTAAGATAAACTTTTTTTTCTCAAAACAGAGCTAGGGGTTCGGGTCTTGTTAAGAAAACTTATTTCATTTGATACAAGATACGTTTGTCCTTTGTATTCATAAATAAATACACTCGATGTCCACTAAGGGTGAATCACACATTGTACATCTATTCATGACACAACAATAGACAATCTTATATCTCCCATTCTTCTCAGAGATGGAGGAAACTATCTCCCGCTAAGGGCGAGCAAAATATGTCTCGATCAGTGACTGCTAGTTGATGAGATAAGAAAGAAAAATACTCTTAATTTTTGGATGGACATTTAAACATTTATATGTGATTTTAGAATTTAGGCGATCATGCATATTTATATCTACACACATCCTAACATTCATCCATATAATCACATATATGTTGATGAGAATTTTATTTATACCGCAAGTGCACGGAGTCAATGAAGACGTGGCAAGTACGGGTCGAACACAAGGAGAGTGATATATTGTTATTTTTGTGATTTTCGAGTTAAGGAAAGAAAGGAAGAGAGATAAGTTTGGTTTGAGATTTTTGGTTTTTAATTTTCTAAAGCAAAAACAACAACAAAAGAAAATTAAGGAAAAAAACAAATATGGATGAGAGTCCAACGGGTGGAGGTTTAAATGTCGGGTTTTGATTAGAGAATTCTAAAACTTATAATAAATCACATTAGTTATAAAGCATTACATGATAAATGATTTAAAATAAACTCAAGTAATCAAAATATACTAACACGAAATTAAAATAATAACGTAATTCTTCTTCTCATCACCCTAAATCCGTCACCTCCACCCTTTGGAGAGAGTTAGAAACTCATGGATGGAAGGAAGGAAAAGGGGTCCTAGAGAATCTACAAAAGAAAACTAAAAACACAAAATAAAAGAACAGAATTTTATTACTAAAAAGAAGGACTAAAAACTAAGACTCTTTACAACATCGTTTCGGGGCTATTTATAGCCGATACAAGGGATCCCAATATATAAAAGGAAAGTACATGCGTCAATATAGCATTGGTAAAAATGTGAGCGTACGGATCAACTTTTGTGCGGCGGAATCACCGCAATTTGTACATGAGGTGCGGCGGAATCGCCACCTTTTTGGCTCAGAATCGATCCAGATTTTTCTTGTGTGTTTATGGTATGTTTTAGCTGTCATTTGCGCGTCCGGATTAATTATTGCATATCTTTGGAGATCCGAGTTAATTTCTTCATATATTTGGAGATCCAAATTGATTTTTCTCTAGAACTTCTCCAAAATAATCTTTTGGTACTCGTAATTTGCAGTCGAGTCCTCGGCTTTTGCAATTAAGTCCCTGACTATTTTTGTGCTTAAGTCCATGGCATTTTTGTAATTAGGTATTTAAATGCTTTTATGCTTGTGCGGCGATTTCGTCGCTCGTTTAGCTCCAAATGTGCCCGGATTTCTCCTCGCACTCTGTTGTCTCCTGAAACACAAATCCAAATACTTAGATAGCGCACAAGATAAACAGAATAAAATCGAAAACACAAAAATAAGCAAAATATGCGTCGCCTCCCCGGCAACGCCGCCAAAAACTTGCTGAGAATTAAATTTATACCGCAAGTGCACGGCGTCAATGAAGACGTGGCAAGTACGGGTCGAACACAAGGAGGGAGAGATTTGTTATTAGTGTGATTTCGATTGGGGGAAAGAATGAGAGAAGAATAAATTGGGTTTTTGAGATTTTTGGGTTTTAATTATCTAAAGCAAGAAACATGAACGATTAAAACTAAAACAAGAATAAAGAAGTGAATTCCGTTGGGTGGAGGTTTAGATTTAAGGTTTAGATTAGAGAATTCAGAAACTTATAATAAATCATGTTAGTTATGAAGCATTACATGATAAATGATTTAACATAAACTCAAGTAATCAAAATATACTAATCACGAAATTAAAATAATAACATTTATTCATCTTCTCTTCACCCTAAATCTGTCACCTCCACCCTTTGGAAAGAGTTAGAAACTCATAGAGGGAGGAAGAAGGGGTCCTAGAGAAATTACAAAAGAAAACTAAAAGCAAGAAGGTATAAAAGACAGAATTTATTACTAAACTAAAGACTAAAAATAAAAACAACAACCAAGGACCAAGGACTAGGACCCTTTTAACATCGTTCTCGGGGCTATTTATAGTTGTTACAAAAGACCTAAGTATAGAATTGGAGAGTACACGTGTACAGACACAACTGGACAAAATTTGGAGACGCGGATCGACCAAGGGGCGGCGGAATCGCCGCATGTGAAGCATAATGTGCGGCGGAAACGCCGCATATATTGCTCTCATTAAGTCCGGATTTTTGCTGTGTGTTTATGGTATGATTTGATCCTTCTTTGCGCGTCTGGATGATTTCTTTCCATTCTCTTGAGCTCCGAATTATTTCCTTCATATATTTGGAGATCCACATTGATTTTTCTTTAGATTTTCTCCAAGATAATGTTTTGGTGATTTAATTGCAATTAAGTCCTTGGCTTTTTGCAATTAAGTCCCCGGCTACTTTTGTGCTTAAGTCATTGTTCTTTTTGTAATTAGGTCTTGAATGCTTTTATGCTTGGATACATTTCCATTTGAAATCCGATAAGTTTGAACTTGGTCTTTAGTGCACAGATCTTTTAAGAATTTAACATAAGCAGATATTTGTTGAATCATATCTAAGAGTGGAATATTTACCTTAACTTGCTTAAATACTTCCAAGACTTTCTCCATTTGTGCACTTGAGTTCTTTTTGAGTCTATTGGGGAATGAGGCTTTAGGAACATAGACTCGCTCAGGTTCAGGTTGAGTAGGTGGGTTGGGCTTTTCAATTTGGACTTTAGGTTCAATGGTCAGGTCATATGTGGGTGCTTGACGGCTAGATTGATTAGGAGTTCTAGGATTTACCACATTGTTATCAACTTGTTTTTCATACCGTAATGATAAAACTGCATTTATTTGTTGGAACGGTTCTTCCTCATGAACCATTTGAACCGGTCTAGGGTTGTTATTTCCTGAAGGTGGTTGATAGGGCTGATATTGATTATTAGATCTTGGGTTCACCTCAGGTTGACTTGGAAACTGACCCTTTTCTCTTTCACCTACTATTTGTGCTAGTTGGCTGACTTGTGTTTCTAGCCTTTGGAATGATTGATTGGTTGTTTGCATAAAAGTCTTAACCAAATTTTCCAAGCTCGTCGTCAATCTAACATCATAATCTCCATTGTTACTAAACCCAGATGATGTATTATTTTGGTTATACGGGTTTGGTTGTTGTCTAGGAGGTTGACCTTGTTGGTTCCATGAAAGATTGGGATGATTACGCCAACCCGGGTTTTAGGTTGATGCGTAAGGGTCATTTCTAGAATGGTTAAAGGTGGCATTAACTTGTTCCAAGTCCGCACAATCCTCCATTATATGACCAGTCTGACCACATCTAGAGCAAGGGATAGAAGATGCTTGATTCACTAGGGGTCGAGTTTTTAGCTCTTGACTTTCTATTCTATGCATAAAGGTAGCTAGTTTTGCTTCAGCAGCTACGGTAGCATCTACAGCTAAGACACCTGGTTTGGGTTGATTTGTTATTCTAGATCCAATACTTGTGATAATCGGTGCTCTAGCATTGTCCCATTGCATACTATTTTCGGTTAAATCCTCAAGAAAAATCCAAGCATCATTCTCGTTTTTGGACATAAAGCTTCATTGGCTTACAGATTCTAGCATAACCCTAGATATGGGTGTCAATCCCTCATAGATAATTTGACACAATTGCCATCTTGGAATTCCATGATGAGAGCATTGGGTCAACAGACTTTTAAATCTCTCTAAATAGGAATAGAACGGCTCGCTCTCAGATTGAACGAATGCAACAATTTCATTCCTAATCCTAATATTCTTATGGTTGGGGAAATATTTCTTTAAGAAAACTTGAACAAACTCAGCCCAACTCCTAATAGATCTTTCGGCTAGACTATATACCCATTTCTTAGCATCGTCCTTCAATGCTAGAGGCACAAATTTCAGACGCACTGCCTCCTCAGAGATATGCTGATATTGCATAAGAGAGCAGATTTCCTCAAATTCTCTAAGGAAGAGATAAGAGTCTTCCTTAGAGGTGAACTTGGGCAACATACTCATGTATTGTGCCTTCAGTTCGAAGTCGCGACCCGGAATGATGGGCATAACGATGCACGATGGTTGAGCAGTCATCGTTGGGTAGCATCGATCCCTTAGAGTCCTAGGCGGGTCCACTACATTCTCACTCATTGGATCCGGGTGAGGTGGTGTAACAGGTGAATTGGGGCTAAGCTCTAGACTGGAATCTAGATGAACTCATGAGAGTCGATTGCTCAAATCCCGAACCCAAATATGCGTGCACCGGTTTGAATTAATTTTATTTTTTTATTTTTTTTATTTTTTATTTTTAAAAAAATGGAAACAAACAATAGAAGAGGGAAAGATGAGAAATGAATCTTAATCTAGATAATTGAGGTGAGAAGAGAAAGAAGACTCAGATGAGAAGGGAAACTTAACTCTAAAGATAGAAAAGAGGGTCGGTCAGAAATTTCCTAAGCAAGCACGGTTCAAACAATCCTAGACCTAGTGTCGCTTAGATCTAGACGACTCCTAACTGGTTGAGTCGAATTGATTTGCTTGATTCACCTCCCTCACTAATCAAACCAAATTGGTCAGGCAGTGTATAGCTAGTGGGGGCGCTTCCGACAGAGTCGGTGACAATTAGACAACCACTTCGCTTAGAAGACTTACGTCAACACAAAAACACTTTCTAGACATCAAATTAAATTTGATCAGCTTCTGGTCATAGCAAGTCAAACCAATCTTCTCCTTAATTGAGTCTGAGTCCTTAAGGGCCAATGTCTAATTGATTTTAATTTTAAGGCTTGGGTGACACTTTAGGATTGTGATTTGTGGGCCACGGAAGGGTGATGAAATCTCCACCGTATCTTTTCCTACGGAGTTGCCCTTAAGATAGTTTAACTTAAATCTAGCAAAAATAGTCAAACATTGGTCTTTAAATGGGGGCAATTGCAAGGTTGTATGCTAACTAAATTATATGTTTAAATGCAATCGATAAAAATCGTGCACGTACCTTGACTCCAGCACTCTTCAACAAAAATTAATTTGCAAGAATTTAGCAAGAATAATGCATACAAAACACTAAATGATGCATGCACTAAAGTCTTTCTAATTTTGCCAATTTTTAGGTCAGAGTTGAATTATTGTCAATTATGGAATTTTACCCTAACACGTGCAATTCTACTAAAAGGAAATTTTTTGAAACTAGAAATTACGAGGAAAAATGCAACAAAGGTTACCTAAGCACGCTCAGTCGGGTTCACCGCCCGCTCTCGTAAATTTCCAGATGCTCTACGCGTCCACCCAGAGATGGAGACGACCCCAGAAAAAATTGAAGCCCAGATGCTTCAGACGTGCGGCGAATCCGCCGCAGGTTCTTTTTTGTGTGCGGCGATTCCACCGCCCTTGTTGCTCAGAATGTGTCCTGATTTCGCCGCACACTCTGTTGTCTCCTGAAACGCAAATCCAAATAGTTAGATAGCGCACACGATAAACAAGATAGAATCGAAATTACAGAAAATAAACAAAATCTTCGTCGCCTCCCCGGCAACGGCGCCAAAAACTTGATGAGAATTTTATTTATACCGCAAGTGCACGACGTCAATGAAGACGTGACAAGTACGGGTCGAACACAAGGTGGGAGAGATATTGTTATTTTTGTGATTTTCGAGTTAAGGAAAGAAAGGAAGAGAGATAAGTTTGGTTTGAGATTTTTGGTTTTTAATTTTCTAAAGCAAAAACAACAACAAAAGCAAGTTAAGGAAAAAAGCAAATATGGATGAGAGTCCAGCGGGTGGAGGTTTAGATGTCGGGTTTTGAGTAGAGAATTCTGAAACTTATAATAAATCACATTAGTTATAAAGAATTACTTGATAAATGATTTAACATAAACTCAAGTAATCAAAATATACTAACACGAAATTAAAATAATAACGTAATTCTTCTTCTCATCACCCTAAATCTGTCACCTCCACCCTTTGGAGAGAGTTAGAAACTCATGGATAGAAGGAAGGAGAAGGGGTCCTAGAGAATCTACAAAAGAAAACTAAAAACACAAAATAAAAGAACAGAATTTTATTACTAAAAAGAAGACTAAAAACTAAGACTCTTTACAACATCGTTTCGGGGCTAATTATAGCCGATAGAAGGGATCCCAATATATAAAAGGAAAGTACACGCGTCAATATAGCATTGGTAAAAATTTGAACGCACGGATCAACTTTTGTGCGGCGGAATCACCGCAATTTGTATATGAGGTGCGGCGGAATCACCACCTTTTTGGCTCAAAATCGACCCTGATTTTTCCTGTGTGTTTATGGTATATTTTAGCTGTCATTTGCGCGTCCGGATTAATTATTGCATATCTTTGGAGATCCGAGTTAATTTCTTCATATATTTGGAGATCCAAATTGATTTTTCTCTAGAACTTCTCCAAAATAATCTTTTGGTACTCGTAATTTGCAGTCGGGTCCTCAGCTTTTGCAATTAAGTCCCCGACTATTTTTGTGCTTAAGTCCGTGGCATTTTTGTAATTAGGTATTTGAATGCTTTTATGCTTGGATGGACTTCCATTTGAAACCCGATAATCTTGACTTGATCTTTATGATAGAAATGAGTCTCTTGCACGCATTTATGCTCGGAATATGGGTAATTTGCATTCAGATCCCTGTATTATGTAAATAGGACTAAACACATATCTTAGTAGCATTTATTGATATAAAATTAATCTAAATGAAAGACATATGATGCAATGTATGTAGGGGTGGCAATTCGGGTCATGACCCGAAATTTGAACCCGAACACGACACGAAAATTTCGGGTTCGGGTTGGCTTAATTCGGGTTCGGGTTGATTTCGAGTCGACCCGAACTACACAAAATCTAATTCGGGTCGTGTTCGGGTTCATATATTTCGGGTTTCGGGTAATTCGTGTCGACCCGAATTACCCAAAATTCAATTTTGTAAAAAACCCTAACCCTAAACATCATACTCACAACACCTCCCCAGCTCCCCTCTCACACCCGCCGCCTCACCCTTACCCACTTACCCTCACGCCCTCACCTCCCCAGCTCCCCTCTCAGTCTTTGTCTCTCGTCCTCTCTCCGTCTCCGTCTCTCCGTCCTCTCTCTCGATCTCCGTCATTTCGGGTCGACGCCGATCTCTCTGTCTCTCGTCCTCTCTCGATCTCTCGTGCGGTCGTGCCCCAAATCCCCTACGATCTCGCGGTGTCGCTGTCCTCCACGGAAGAAGTGTCGTCGTCCTCCCATCGTCCTCCCACCGTCCACTCCTGCTCGCCATCAAGGTACGTTTCTTACACATTTTTCTGTCCTGTTTCCTAGTCTCGACGAACCATAGTTGTTACATAGCCTCAAAACCATGTTTTTAAGGGTTTTGTAATGGTTTCTTAGGGTTTATTGGAGTTTTGGGAAGTGACGTGGTTGTTGCTGGTTTGTTTCAGGTGATTGGAATTTGGAAACAAGTGGGATACTTTGTTTGAGGTGGTTGTTGCTGGTTTGTTTCAGGTGATTGGAAACAAGCTTGTAATTTTGTTTAATTTGAGCTTTTCGGGTAATTTTGTTGCTGGTTTGTTGCTGGTTTGTGTAATTTTGTTGCTGGTTTTTGCCTTTTTGTTGTCGTGCTTTGATTGCTGCTTTGTTGCTGGTTTGTTGCTTTGTTGCTGGTTTGTTGCTGGTTTGTGTAATTTTGGTGTTGGTTTGTTGTTGCTTCCTATATTCTGATTGGACATATTCAGCAAAAATCACTTCAGGTCACAGTTGATATTTGTTAATGTTTCTACATTTGAATCGTGTTAGTCAATGTTTCTGTTCTAGTTGTTCTGGTTTTTGCCTTTTTGTTGTCGTGCTTTGATTGCTCAATTTATGGAGCCAGTTTTGTGTAGAATGTTTCATATTGTTGTGATTTGTTGTGATTTTAATTCTATTCTATTACTTGTAGTGGTTCTTGCAAATGACATCTCCTATTTGTAATATGAATGTCAATGAAAATGACCTTGTGGAGTGTAATGTGGAAGTAGCAGAAGTAGATACAAGTAATAGAAGTTCCAACACACAAAGAAAAGAGAAACGGAAATTTTCTAAGAGATCACATGTTTGGAATTTTTTTGAGGAACTTCCTAACCAACCCGACAAAGTAGAAAGGTCTAGATGTAAAGCTTGTGGGACGACATACAATTGTAGTGGTAAATTTGGGACTGGAAACATGACACGCCATATTAAAGTTTGTCCTAGGATGAGTTCTCGTGATATTGGGCAAATGCTTTTGGCCGGTACCGGTAGTAGTGATTCAAAGTCATTGGGATTGCAGAATAGTAAATTTGATTCTGAAATGTTCAATGAGTTGCTTGTGTCTGCCATTGTCGAGCATGATTTGCCATTCCAATTTGTTGAACATGAAGGAGTCAGGGCAATTTTCAGATACTTAAGGCCTGAAATACATGTTATTAGTAGAAACACTGCAAAAGCAATTTGCTTGAAAATGTATAAGCGAGAGAAGGTTAGGATCAAGACTCTACTGCATAGCACTCCTGGTCGAATTAGTTTGACTTCAGATTTATGGAGCTCACTAACATCTGATGGATACATGTCATTGACTGCACATTTTATTGATGCTGATTGGAAGTTGCAAAAAATGATCTTAAACTTTGCATACCTCCCACCTCCTCACTCTGGTGTTGTCTTATGTGATGTCATTTCTAATTTGTTGCTTGAATGGGGCATTGAGAAAAAAATATTTGGCATTACTTTAGACAATGCAAGTGCCAATAATGTATATGTGGTTCAGTTGAGAGAAGATCTGAATTCAAAAGGACTACTTCTGTCTAGTGGGAATTTTTTCCATCTACGATGTTGTGCTCATGTGCTGAATTTGATTGTGCAAGACGGTTTGAAGGGAATCGACTCCTCGGTTGAGAAAGTACGGGAGAGTGTGAAGTACGTTAAAGGTTCTCAAGTTAGAAAGTTGAAGTTTCTTGAATGTGTTAGATTAGTCTCTATCGAGGGTAAAAGAGGTTTGTGCCAAGATGTGGCGACCAGATGGAATTCTACATATCTCATGCTTGATAGTGCTTTATTTTATCGTCGTGTATTTCAGCATTTGGCCTTGATTGATTCAAACTATAGTAAATGTCCATCAAGTGAGGAGTGGGAGAGGATTGAAAATGTGCACAAATTTTTGAAGGTTTTTTATGAAGCCACTGTGACATTCTCTGGAACTGAGTACCCAACTTCGTCATTGTATTTTCCAGTTATTATATATTGTTATTCTGCTTTGAGAAATGCAATGGAGAGTAGAGATGAGTATATGTCTTCTATGGCAACCAACATGTGGGAGAAATTTCAGAAATATTGGGCTGAATTTAGTGATACACTAGCTATTGCTTCAATATTTGATCCTCGTTACAAGTTGGAATTCGTTGACTTCATCTACAACAAGCTTTCAAGGAGGTTGTTGACAAATTACATGAGAAAATAAATATTCTTTATTCCGACTACTCCACCACTTTTGATGGTGGTATGCATTCTTCATGCCAAGATGATGATCACAACCCGAAAAAGTCCAAGTCAATATATGAAGGATTTGATGCTAATTGCTCACTTTTTAAGGTAATTTATCCACTTTAATGTCATACTACTAATGTTATGTTGTCCTGATGTTCTATTTTATCTTTTGATTGTAGGAATTTGACAATGTGTCTATAGAGAACATAAATTCCACGAAGTCACAACTAGACCTCTACCTTGAGGAGCCTAGGATGAGTAGACAGGATGAAGTAGATGTCCTTGCATTTTGGAAGTTAAAGAAAAATCGTTATCCAATTGTCGCTGCTATGGCTTGTGATATCCTTGTGATTCCGGTCTCAACAGTTGCTTCAGAAGCTGCCTTCAGTATTGGTGGGCGTGTTTTAGATCAGTTTCGTAGCTCTCTTAAGCCAGAAACAGTTGAAGCAATAATTTGCACTCGAGATTGGCTATTTGGAGATAAAGGTCATCCTTATTTCTTACTATTTTTCATATTCATTTTGGTCAAACTTGCATGTACATATAGAGATAGTAACATGAAATAAATTGAAACTTATTTCTACTTGAAATGGCTTTTAACTAGGTGATTCGAAGATCGATCAAGATATCAACAATCTCACACAAGATTTTTTGGTGGTTCAAAGAAGTGACAAAGACAGTGTGGATGTTGATAACTTCATGGAAGAAGGAATTAATTCTCATTCAGGTTTGTGAATCTTTAGATTTTTCATTTAACAAAAAGTTGATTGATTAATATGTTTTTTTGATTTCTCTACTAATCTTCTAACAGGTTGAATCTGATCACAAGGAATGTGGAGTGGAGACTGGAGAGTGGAGACAATAATGCTTTCATGGTGTTGACGTAGATCTTTTTTATTATTGTTGAAACGAACCGAAAGTGATTTAAATATGTTGTTTTGAAACTTGAAAGTACTTATTTTATTGTAACATGATGATTTGTTTTGAAACATGAACGTACTTGTTTTATTGTAACTTGAAACTACATGGTGATTTGTCATGGTGTTGACGTAGATCTCTTTCATGGTTGTGCATATCATTTGTTGCTTGAATTTGAATATCTTTTGTTCAGGTCAATTTGTGTTAATTCAGGTCAATTCGTGTCAATTGACACGAATATGAATTCAGTTCGTGTCAATTCGGGTCTACCCGAACACGAAATCGAATCAACACGAAAACAGTTCGTGCCAATTCGTGTCAGATCGGGTTACCAGTTTCGTGTTCGTGTTTAGGTTTACAATTTCGTGTTCGGGTTCGGGTCGGCTATGATTAAAAAATTCGTGTTCGTGTCCGTGTTCGGGTTGAAGAAATTTTAATTCGTGTCAATTCGGGTCAACCCGAACACGACCCGAAACCCGAAATTGCCACCCCTAAATGTATGCAATGCATCATATGTCAAGTACACAAACATAAATTAAATCCATTCACACACATTTGTGTAAGTTTATATATTCCCCCGTCCTTGACCTTTGCGTCTTCTCCGCGACTTCCTCTTGCACCATGATTGTAGAAATTAAAGGAGGAAGAAAAAGAGAAGGCGAGGAGAGCAAACTATGGGTTGAAAAGACATCGTTCAATGACCTTCTTCGAGCACCAGAGGAAAACAGATGAAGCGAAGAGGAGCTAAAGAGAAAAGAAAAAGTGATCCAAATGAGCCTATAAAAAAGAAGAAGATAGTATAGGATGATTTCCAATTGGTTCACCACTCATGAGAGACAATGTCAGAAGTGGACATGGATGCATTGGTCTCGTTGAGCAGTGATGAGGTCAACATTTTTTTAAACCAGACCTCAGCCACCAACGATCAAAGAGAGGTGATCTGTGCAATCTTGCGTGTACCTACCTGAACGAGTTTATAACGCCCGGGATGGATATGAGCAACCAAATGATCGACACTATGATGTCAGTAATGGAAGAACGACACCACTAGCAAAATTTTATTTGTATCTTAACCTTCTCTTCTGGGCGAAATGGGTCAAGGTAAGGACGTTGAAGAGTTTATCGCCCCTAAACTAAAAGATGTCAATCCGAGAAAGACCATAATCGCACAACCATTATGGAATACAGGTCATTGGACACTGGTGGTTGTCCACGGTCCGTCTGAGGAGATCATGCAGTTCAACAATATATCTAGGGAGCTAGTTTGAGGAGAAGATTTCAATTAGAGGGTAGACGCACATGAATGCTCTGCAATGGACGTGAGTCAATACTGAAGAGATCTACTTAAAGTGGACTGCCCACTGAGAATCCTTAAGGATACGAGCCAACGACAATCGTCAGGGACCAACGATTGCGGAGCTTATGTGTTATACTGGATAAGGTGCCTAATGTTAAAGGTGTTGTCGACGAAGGAGAGGAACCCCAAGATAATTCACTATATCCGGGGGAATTGGCGATGTGTTTACTTAGGGACTCCCGGTCCTATCTTTAAATCTTAAGTATAATTTACAGACTGTTGTGCTTTATACATGTATAAATTACAATTACAAATCTATTTTTTGTAGTTAATGTATAATTTATATACTAAAGGTTTTCCCTACTCGTGTTTCCTTTTTCCAAAAAATGGACAAACCCTATGACTAAAATGGATAAACCCATAACTCCTCGTTACTACAGGTGTGTTCAGACTTGTACTTCTTAACTTGAAAACATTCTTTGCTCTGATTGTGAGAGACATGTATCCTCCATTCACACTCATTTTTCAAACAACCATCTGTAAATCTTATTGGCCCAGACGTTAACACTTTGAATTGAACACTTTTTCACAAATGTCATTTCTTCAAAGCATGCAACAAATCTTTTTTTGTTGAGAAAGTTCTATGTAACCAATAACTTCGTCAATCTTCTAAGTTATCGTATTCAGTGTACGCAGCAATACGCTCATTGACATTTCCAATGACTGAATCCTCAATTCAATTCTCATTAGGCTCTATGTCTGGCAAGTGCCTCAAATCTAGTAGTACTGTCAATGACGGCAATTCATTACTAACGATGGCTTCATATACGTTGCTATCAGGTTCTCGATTCACTGCGTCTGCTATATAATGAAACATGTTTTGCAGCTCCGGAAGTGGGGTTGAATCTACATCAACAATGTCTATCTCATCACCATCCATCTGATCATCCGCCTCATCATCATCTATCTCATCACTCTCTGCATCTTCAACATGTCTTACTTGAGAATGTAATTGAACTACGTCTGCTTCATAATTATTAATATACACTGGTGTGTGCTTATACAGTTCAAAATAGAACTGAGGAACTACCGACGATGGACATGCTTCATTGCTATATGTTTGTGTCATTTGTTGATAATCCTCAGTCAACTGACTTTGGTGTACAATAGTATAGTGCTTGAGTTGTTTCCGAACAAACAATACAACTGTATTCATGAAATTAAATAAAGATAGCATCGTAGTCGTGCTCTGATCATCAAAAACTTCAGCATATGTATACTTTTCATACGGTGGTCACTTGTAGGTTAACTTCAGATCAAACTCTCATTATCGGAAACCACAAACTCGACAAACTGTTTAACAGATATCATCATATCGCATTTCAGTATTAACATTAAACATCCGTCTGTAACCACCTTTATATTCCGGTACCTCATCTACGAATGTAACAATTCCATCGAAAAAACCCATAACCAATATGGTACCGGAGCTCATTACTTCGAGCGTAGAAAATCTACATTTCATACATAAACATAACAATAATACATTAACTATACATGCATTGTATTTCATGTCAAAATAATATAAAAAAACAAAACCTCAACATTGTTGGTCGCCGAAGAGAGAGAGAGAGAGTAATGGGGAGTGGGGAAAATTTGGGTGTGGGAGAAGAAAGACGATGTCTGACTAGTCCCATTTAAACCTTAAGGAAAAATAACATCTCGGATGTCGTTTTTCCCTTGGTTGAAAACAACATCATTGATGTCGTTTTCAATTGAGATAAAAACGACATCTAAAGTGTCGTTTTTAATGTTCATATTTTGCCAAATAAGTTTTTGCGGTGCATATTTTTCAAAAAAAATTAATTTTTTTGATTATTTTGAAAAAAAAATCCTTTTATAAATGTTATGTTGTCATGTTTATTCGTATTTTTTCATGTTGGAATTGGATTAGTTCTAAGTTCACGTTGGATTGAGTGTAAACCGTTGCAGAACACATCAATGCCGCACCAAAAATGTTTGACAATTGATTATTAAATGAGTTGGATAAGATTTGAGTTCCACAATACGATTATTAAATTAGTTGGATACGACGTAACATAGAAAACTTATATATAGGACTTACACACATGATATGATAGAATTGACAGACCTACTTTACATATTAAATTTAAAACATTCGAGTTACAAGTGGGTTTGTCAAATACTTACGGGACTTTGTTAAATTCTCAACATAGTAATCTATCAAATTTATGATTTTTTTTCGCTGTGAAAGGTGTTTAGATTGCATTAAGGAATATTTGAACGGTTTATGACATAATCAGTTATGGAAAGTACTACACGTCTTTGCTCCTGTCAGCTCCTTTATTTTCCTTCGATATCTGGCACACGTTTCTTCCACGTATATGAATGAACGATTGAATAAAAAAACTATTCAAAATTTAGCCCATCAATATTAAATAGTATATTGTGATGTAAATTTCACAAAAAGAAACAAGTATATTGTGATATCACAATCTTGCAGCATACATATTCAAAGGGAGAGAGGGAAGTGATGGGTCATAGCTATATCTGCAATTTTTTTATTTTTTATTGAAGGAATTTGCAATTGGAGTTGCTCCGTTTCTTTTCCAGAGCTGCAGAACCGTCTGATGGTTTTTACTCAGCTAGCTGAAATCGATTCATATATTTTGATTATATATCAGAAACTACTTGATTGTTTCGAAGAATTTGTATGAACCTGTGGACCTGTAG
This sequence comes from Triglochin maritima, assembly GCA_963682175.1. NCBI lineage: Eukaryota > Viridiplantae > Streptophyta > Magnoliopsida > Alismatales > Juncaginaceae > Triglochin > Triglochin maritima. The sequence continues at coordinate 60,093,535 of OY821772.1, read as the reverse complement.
AGTGGAATTATAAATATCAGAACCAGCATACGTTTTCATTTTTGACATTTTAATTAATAGTAAAAATGAATCAAGATATATATTAATACTTAGAACAAAGCTAGCCATTTACTGAATAGTTAGTTACAAGATGCAATTCAAACAAACTACATTTTCATGATTAGGCGTTTACTAACAAACAAAGTAATTTAAAATTTAGAGAAATAGTGAACAACGAGAAAGAAGAAAAGAGATCCTCGACGAATAGAACGCTAACGGTCATATGGCAAATGGCAAATATATCTACTCGATCTCATCCAACTTCATGTCACTCTTAGGCCGGAGTTGGCTAGGAAACAGCTCCTAGCCGAGGAGCATTGGCTAGGAAAAGGTAGTGAAGAGGTAAAGCTCCAACTTTGGACACCTCCAGCAAAAGGTAGTGAAGAGGTAAAGCTGGCTGTGAAGCTGTGGACGTAAGATCACTGGGGGGGGGGGGGGGGGGGGGGGGGGGGGGTGAGATCTACCAATTTATATTTATATAGCATTCTCATAATTAAGTTGAAAGTTTAAGGCATGCAATTGATCCACAATAACGAACTTATTTGATTAACAATGCTTGTATGAAGAACCTGAGAAACCATCAATGTTTCTTTCGGTAACACTTACTATATATATTCCAATAGAACAAAAACTTAATAGTTTACGTGAATGATTAAATCCAAGGCTTTCTTCGTTGATACGGTTCTCTATAAGCTCAAGCCTGTCATTTGATTCTTTCTCATGAAGTGCCATTGGAGGTCTCAATGACAGCGATGTTTGAACAATTTCCCTAGCTCCACGAACCTATCAAGAATTAAGAGAACATATAAATAAATAAAAAACAAAGAGCAATTTCATATCAGTTCGTTTGAAGCAGACTATAAGTTGAAACAAGGAAATGTATGTTTACTACTTGTCTACATATTTAAAATAACAAGGGATTTAGCGATTCTATGATTTCAATTTTTTCAAGTTAGTGTAGTTAACCAACATTATATTTCCCAATATATATATATTATAATAAATGACAGAAATGACTACATCCACAAAACTTACAACGGCGAGTAGTCCCTCTAGGAAATTAAGCTTCTCATCCCAGTTGTCTGTCCTACCAACATGTAACATATAAGATACAAGTTCCCCTACTAACGTCTCCAAATCATAGCAAAATGCTTCAAGCCTTGATAAAGCATCACTAATTTCCTTAAGTAACTCATGGATGTTAGCTTTGCGAGGTTGATCGTGATCGAAGAAATTGTTGATAGAAAAGGGACGAGGCAAAGGAAGTGCTGGGTCATGATCATCTGAAAAGATAGACTTCCCTCTCTTTTTTGCCAGAGATGCAGCATTTTTCTCAGCAATAAGCTGAAGCTCAGTTAGTGCATTTTGAGTATCAACAAGTACTTTTTTGTGTCTAAGAATTTGCATGACTGTATGGACCTGTAGAGTGGCAATAATCAATATCAGAATCAAATTTCACAAAGTTAGGTTGCTTTGATGCAGATTTCCACCATGCATTTTCGTATTTAACATTTTTTTTACAAGGAAAAAATTACAAAACATTCACCACTTAATTAGAGCAAAGGCGGTTGGATTAGATGTCTATTAGATCCTTAATTGTCCGTGAAAAGGCCCCTTTATTAGTTGCAAAATGCAATTTAAACAAATTAAAAATTGTTAATAGGGAACAATGACAACAGAACAGAACAAAACAAATCTTTGATAAATTGAACAATAATGATTACGTCGCAACTTATTTAGTTAAATCAACTTTTTTTTGGTAAGTGATTGTTAAAATAGGGTCAAGCTCTAGTGAGCTCAGGGCTCATCAAATTTAGTTTAAGCTCCTACAATCTCACCCTTGGATCTTATTTACAGTTAATCTCACCATTCATTAGCATAACCGTTTTTTTCTTAATCTACCTTACAATTTGAAATGAGTGGTGGATATTGTGGGGGCTTAATTTAGAAAAATTGAGCTCTGGGCTCACTAGAGAATTACTGTGTTAAAATAGGGTCAAGCTCTAGTGTTTGGCAATATAATTTCACCTCACAACCAAAGTAACTAATCAAGAATAACAAAATTATTTGACCAAATACACAAATCTCACATTTTGGATACGGTTCTCTATTGGGTTAAGTCTGTCACTTATTTGTTTCTCACGAAGTGGCGATTGACTTCCCAATGATAGCGACATCTGAATTATTTGGCTAGCCCCGTGGACCTGCAAAGAAGAGAATATCAAAAACAAAACAACGATTGGTATCAGACGATCAATTAAACGGGAAAAATGTGTTGTGTTACTACTATATACATGATAGATTATCAAATGAAAAGGCATTCATGTCTTGTAATTAATCAAACATTTTTTCGCCTAACTATATTATAAATATAGAGTGTTGCTCTACAACAACTAACAGCACTCAGATAAGAATAACAAAATACACAAAACTTACAATATTGTGTTGCCGTTTGAGGAAATGAAACTTCACATCCCAATCTTTCTTCTCCATATGCAACGACATTCCAGATTGAAGTTCCACTGCCGACCTTTCCATATCGCAGCAAAAAGTTTCAAGCTCTGATAACGGATGACTAATTTGCTTAGGTAACTCTTGAACGTTAGAAGAGTAGTAGTTATATATAAAATAACTTTCTGTCTCGGCATTATACTGCATTGTCAAAAGGTACGAAGTCAGCTATCAAAATTCCAAGTCCATCCATTAATCTCTAGTCGACTATAACTTAAGGAAAACATAATTCAATTATAACATTGCATATATAAAAAAGTAAATCAGTTTTGTTTTCTCCTCGCCCGTTTGTTTCGCATTCAATTCATAATCCAAAACACAATACCAAATAAAAATGTAAAAACATGCATGGTACTTTGGAATGATTTGCATAGACGAAATCGTATAATAGAAGTGCATGCAAACCCTGATGGTAACATAATCAGATAATTTACTCCGAAGTAACTCGATCGAAAAATTAAAAGAGATCGAAATAAACCATCCTCTCGGGGATATTAATAAGGCCGGGCACTTTCACAGGATAGAAGACATTATGCTCAGGATCAGAGCACGAGGACCCAAAGCAATAATGCATCGCTGACTGAGGATGGCGAGTCGAGCGAGGTGAGGTATTTTTTGGGGTTAATCAGCCCTCGTTATACTTCTATTCTATTTATACATGTGTTATTGCCTTTCTCGATGCGACTCCGTAGGGGGGAATTATCAAATATGGAATCTTAAATCGTATCTTGATCGAATGAATTAATAGTAATGTTAGATCGTGATTCAAATGTGAATAAATCTTTAACTGCGAACTGAAAATAAAGTAGATTCTCATTCCCTAAATCGTATATACTGCATTGAAGCTTTATGGAAAAATACTTGCGTGTTTCTCACGAGAATCAGAAAAATATATGACTGTTGTAACATCCTAATTTTTTGACATATAAATGTTAAATTTTGTTGTTGTTATCTTGAGTTTTGGCGTGATTTTCTGGATATGCATCGTAAGGTACAAGTTCACCAAATTTTAGGTGATGCCACTACTATGTTTATGTGTCGTGTTACCTAAAGGCACTTTTGGGTAGTGGATAATCATTAGGAAGAAATTTTTTTAAGGCAATTATTATGAGAAAAAGGTTCTAGGGGAAAAGGTTTTTAAAGAGGAATGATTTTGACCTTGAAAAATCTCAACCCAAACAAATTGATATCATTTGGGTTGATTTTTTTGGTTTTAATCGGCCTACGCTACATCCCTAACAAGTAAAAATGTCATAAGAGGAAGGGAAAAAATCCGACAATTCAATACAATTTCAAGTAGGTGAATATTTTTACCCTTGGTAATTATTGAATAAATTGCAACTTATCGTATCACTAGCTAAACTGCTCCGATAAATATAATTTTGACGTTGTTTCTTATACCTAATTGTTGTTATCTAAGACGAATCATTTTAGATAGATAACACGACATTGATGTTGGTCCAGGTTTGTCATCACATTTAACAAAACTTGTCCTTGTGTGTTCTTTTAAGGAAAGAAGTAAACAGACGAATAAATTGGGACACTTTATATAATACCTTTGTTTAGTCCATTTGGATTGAACGTAATTGTCGCATTTTTAGAGATTCATATTTCCTTTTTGGCAAATTACGGATAAAACTTGTGATAATGTTTTTTATAGATAATAAAAGATCGGATACCTAGGGTTGTGGACGGTTCGGGTCCGGGTTTTGGTCCGGAAGTTTTGGAAATTTCGGGTTCAGTCTTGTTCAGTCCGGTCCGGACCGAATGCTCACCCCTACGATAACCTGACACAAACTCGATAGGGAAAATGAGGATTTATGGTTGGTATAAATGATTATGGGTCATAACGAGGTTGACACGATCAACACGATAATTAAATAGGTTGGGTTTGAGTTTAACACATGCATGTAACGCATGTCCAACCCATTTATAGATATTTATATAACACATATGTATTTGTATATATAATGTTATATATAATTACAAAATTAATAAGAATTTAAATACTTTCCATAATTTTACATCTAAATATTTTAATTAACAATCAATGACTAATTTGATAACTATTTATGGAAGTTTTCATAATCCTGATTTCTGAAATTATATCCAAGAAGGATACAAATAGATATCACAATAACAATGTGATACATTACAAAGTGAGAAGTAATATAAGAGTATTCACAGGACCCAACATCCATTGTAATGTTACTCATTCTCTCGCAATATTGATAATAGGTTCTGTTACATGATCAATATGATATCCATATAAGATATGTTGTGACTTTACAGTTTTATAAGTCACTTAATATTGGTACTTATATGAGAATCTCTAAATGACTAATATGACAAACTATATTATATGATGACAATATTCAAAAGATGCATTATACAAATTTTGAAAAGATCAATATATAAAGAAACAAGTAAGAGTGTGTATATAAGCTCTTCAATCAAAGTCGTCACGAAGAATGATACGAAGTTGACTTTAGTCGTCCATATTTTCACAAATTACAAAATTTATCATTATTTATTATATTTATAACATGCTTATGACTTGATGTCATAAGACCTCTTGCAGAGTTTTTTAAATCCATGAAATATTTAAATGACGGATTTTTGAAATAAATGACTAGAGAAAAACAAATTGTTTTTCGACCTGAAGTTCGAACATTCTCTAAAGAGAATTAGTACAATGATTCAATTATAAAAAGAAAATATTGTAGAAAAAAAATATTCTACTTAATACTCACATTAAAAGCACACTAACAAAGGACATCTATTGTATATCGACAAATATCCAATTGTAATAGGACTTAAAGTTTCTTATCTGAACGTCATGAACATTTTCTTATAACTTGAAACCTAATAAGGTTCACAGTAAATATTTTATCTAAGCATAATGTTCATCTGAAAACATTTAGATGACGTTCAAGGATCTACAAATTTCTAGTCATGCGATAAAGATTTATATTAGTAATGTTTCCTACATGACCGATCCACCTCAATTATTATCACAAAATATTTGGTGTCATTACGTGGAGTCATTACTACTTTATGCAAGTCGGTGAATCAGTTATTGATTCTTAAATTATCATATCACTATGACATCAATATAATAATGAGACATCTTTAAATTGTCCACAAGTAATATCTTTTGAGGTAACATATTCATATTTTGTAAAAGTTACCATAATTTTGTGTTACTCTTAGTATATTATTTGAGAAAAATTGTGCAAACATATTTCACAATCTTATTATCCAAGTAAAATATAGTAAATATCCATTAAATCCGTTAAACTATGATGTATGTGTTTATTGAATCTCTATGCACTTTTGTGTTTAAGAACTATGTAAAATATATTCGTAAGTTTGGTAAACTAGGAATCAGGAGGAGCATATTCGTATTTATCGTCCCTGAAGGACGGATATCCCTAAAGGGTAAAGCCCCGGAAAACTTGTAGTTACACTCTTTTTTCATTTTTCCAATTTTTGTCCTGAAATGTTTTATTGATTAAATTTTTTTAATGAGGCAGCTTGTGTAATTTTGTTAGCGTATGTTATGCATTATTTTCCTTAGCTACTTGTTCGCACAGGATTTTATAGCAATGTTTTTAACGAGACATAAACATAACACATTTTATCTAAGTGAGTGTTATAAATGTATGTTGAATTGAGATGGATAATTATATGGTGCACTTTTTTTCTTTCACCAAGTTTTTGTTCCACATGGTTTTACTTGACAATGTTTTTGATGAGGCAGACAGATCAAGTGACAACTTATCAGATCCAATCATGCGAGAATTTGACGGATTTATTTACAAAGTCATTACCCACCAAAGTCTTTAAGAAGTTTGTCTTCAAAATTGGAGTTCGTCGTTTGAAGAATGTATGTTGAAGTTAGTGGGAACATCATACGCGTTGCACTTTTTTTCTTTTACCAAGTTTTTATCCCATCGAGTTTTTCTTGGTAAGGTTTTTAACGAGACAACATCCCTAGCGTGTAAAGGTGTTCATCCAAGTGAGAATGTTATGAAATACAAAGGTCTTATGGATGATTCACATTCCTTAACTCCCATCATTCAAGTAGTTTTTTATTGTTATTAATATAATGTAATTCCATTTATTTAGTTGTAACCCCTACTAGCTCCTCATCATATATATAGGAGGTTATTGTACATATTTGTTGTGACAAAAAAATGAAATACTTATCTCTTCCCTCCACACAAAAATTTCTTCTTTGGATTGTTTGTTTTACGACCGATATTAATTTATTTAACAAGCAAAAGATTCTTTTTAAGTACCTTATGCTAGCTCTATTACGGTTCACGTTGCTTTTGATTTGATAATACATTGTGAATTAACTACTTGGGTGGACTGAAGTAGTCACCACTATAACGGATTACGGTTCAATTTTTTATAGCTATTATAGTTAAATTCATCGAGTAACTTATTGGTCTGTTTTATCATCGATCTTTATTTGTTAAATGTAAATTATTTGATTTTGTTAGCAAACATGCTAATTTTAGCCCATCACTGAAGCATTCTAACGTACAAGGAAAAGGCATGTGTCTTGAATAGCTATCCATAATGCTTTCGTTACTTCTTTTTATATGGTAGGCAGTAGTAAAGGAAGCACGATTATCTACCATTCAATCGATTATTTGATGAATATGAAATTTGGGTCTTCTATTCTCTCCACTTTTCAGATCCAACGGTCCATACATATTCTTAAAAATAGAACTCTTACTGGCACTCAGAGTGCATTAGGTGAGCTTCAGGATCAGGATCAGCCTCATGATTAATTGCCCCTTCAGCAGGTCCACCCATCCACCTTCCACAGGAAATGTTCCACAGCAACACCAGTTTAGTCAAGGTTCTTTTCGTCAGCAGAATGTGAAATTTCAACCTGTATTTGCTGCAATGTTCCTCCGTTCTAGCGGAGTTGATCGAGGAGCGACATTCGTACATCACCAGCAGTAGTAACCTCATCAGTCTGCCCAATCATACCTGCGTGATTGTGTGATTATGAGGACGGGACATAACAATGATGTTAGTTAAGTTCCAGAATTTTTTTTAGACAATTGATGTTGCAAACGATTCAAGCATGCAAAGTCTGTATTGTCATGAATAGGTTGGATATCCGGATGCATGTGCCTGTAAGCACTACTACGTGACTTCTATATGTGAGGATGATGCTCTTTGGTTCAAGGTGCGTAAGTTTTGGGTGATCTTCGAATCGCTTCGTTGGATATGTTGATAGCATTTCTGAATCTTCTGCTAGGAATAGGTGGTACCATGCTTAATCGAAAAGAAAGTGGGATGACATTGTCATTTTGACTCAAGTCAAAGGATGAACGTATCTCACCTGTTTTCAAATGGATTAGACCAACTTTGGATATGAAAGTTTGCATCTGAGAAGTGGTTGCAGAGAACTTGGGAATCGCGCACTGAATTCTTCTGTTAATTGTATCTTAATTTGGGCCTCTCTGTTGGAGGCAACAGAGATGATAAATAAGTAGAATCTTAGGAAAAAATTTAGTAGTGTTGTAAAATAAACTACGACCATCAATGGAATCAACTCAAGAACAAATTAAGCAAAAATACGTAGAGAGAAATGGAGTTTTTCTTATTTCATATTATGTGTACAATACAAAGCACACTCTCCCTTTATATAGGAGGGTATGAAACTTCAAGAGAACAAAACTCTCGCATGTTACAATAGATTTAAAAATAATTTATGTAGCCAAAGAATCTCAACAAAATTGTATTTACATAATGTGTATTGTAACCATACAAAAACTCCTTAAAACTTCCTCATATAATATTCACATTTACAACACTCCTCCTTGATCATTATTTGCTATGTACATGCCTCGTTGAAAACCTTGGTAGAAAACCCAGTGGGAAAAATCAGCTAAGAAAAATATTACACGGTACGTGGGAGAGTCAACTGGTCGGTATTCGTTATGTGGGGAAATGTAGGACACGTAGACCTGCAGAATGCAGGTTAGCTCTCATCGTGGAACATATTGGTGAAGTTGTATGCATAGGGCAGACCGGTTTCATCTAACTGTAGTGTCACCTCTTGCAACCTTGCTCTTCTGCTCTTGGCTCCTATATTGTGTTAGGATCTATGGCCCTCTAATCGCTACAAAAAATGCGGAATTAAAATGTTAAGCGAAGGATTAAGGGAAGAGACAATGCAAACCACAAAATCGTCGACACCAATATCACACTAGTTCCAATATCACAGTAGTTCTTTAATTATATACATTTACAATTATTTTCAATTATCTTACTAATTTTCTTTAATTACTTACATTTATTTTTACTAATTTTGATTAATTATTTACATTTAGTTTACTATTTTTCATTAATTTATTTTTCATTAATTAATATTGTTAACTTATTTTTTATTAATTATTAATATATACTATCGAAATCTTCCTTGTGTTGTATCCATAGTATCTTAAATTTCTAGTGGCGGGTTTTGAAAAAAGCCTAGTCAATATTGATGACAAAAAGGTAGAAAGGAAAATACGTAATTGTATATTAGACACGTCGTTATAATAAGTTCTCCTCTGGTTCACGTCAATAAAGAATATCCGTTCGAGGGAAGAAAAGAGAATAAATGATTGTAGGATGGGGAGGAGCAAGGATGGGGTTAATGGCATGTGGCTCTTGATAATGCTATTATAATAAAGCCTTTTTTAATAAACATTGTACTATGGCACTCAGGCGGCATCTTGTGCAAATAAGCGCAAAAGATTGCATAAAATATACATAATCAAAACTCAAAACGACATTTCAACATTTTCACCACAAATGTATAAATAAGTAACTTAGATTGGTTGAGACCAGCGATCTAGTCTCGGTAGCTTGAGTTACTTGATGTGATTAATTAAAAACAGGCTCTAGTGAGTCTAGGGTTTAATTTAGAAAAATTTAACTCCCACAATATTCACCACTCATTTCAAATTGTAAGGTAGATTAAGAGAAAAACGATTATGCTAATGAAATGTAAGATTAACCGTAAATAAGATTCAATAGTGAGATTGTATGAGACTTAAATTAAATCAGATGAACCCGCTCCCTAGAGTTTAGTCCAAATTAAAAATATATAATGTTTTCAGAAAAAGAATTTTTTCAGTTTTTTAAAAATATTTTTTTAATATTCCAAATTTCACAACTCCTGTAGGGCACCATCTGTTGTGACTTTATTTTATTTTTTGCATTTACATTTTATTACATGAAAAGAATATTTAAGGCTGGACCGACACCCACGGCTCGGCCTTTAATCCATTTCTAAATCATATTTGAGTCATATTCCATTCACCAAGTAATATGATACCTTACGTGTAACAAATGATTATTCTTCGACTGATAATAAACGAAAAACATAATATGTAAGATGTGCAAGATACAAGTAATGAAGCATCCAATGGGAATCTTGAGACCAAAACTCAAGCTATCGCGAGAACATTTTCCCCATCCGCCGCCAATGAGGAGAAAAGAAAAGAAGAAGAAGAAAAAGTATCCGCCGCGGAAGATTCCACAACAAACATTTATATAGAATAAATTCGAACTGCTGACGTATCGTTAGTATTTAAGGCTTTGTAGCTGGGGCATAAAATTGCTTATGTTGAACCCATGGAAAGTTTACACCAATAATAATCAAAGCCAACTGATACTCTGATAAGATAAATATTAAGAAGCCAGCAATCATGCTATTTTAAACCTCTTCACTAGTTCAAACTGTAGATATCTGATGTTGCATTTTTTAACAAATTTACATCGAAAACCTGCAGAAAAGAAAAGTTGCATTACATCATCAATCATATACATCTGATCCGATCACATGTTACAAAACAAAGTAATAATTCTCATTAGAGCTCTGCACTACCCAGTAAATTCTCCACCAACTTGTATTTGCTTTCAAAATGTTCAAAATTCATCCAACTTACAACATCAAACACCTTTCTCCTTCAAAATTTAGAAGGAACAACTACATTATAACCGGTACATTTATCGTGTGCCTTATCATCATTTACAAAGAAATAGTAGGCAAACATTGGGGACGCCCAAGAATCAGTACACCCTCAGAAGCACTGGCACAACACCTGGATCTGAATTCCATCTTGGAATCCTTTAAGCGATTCAAGCATCACCAGATGCAAGGGAGGGGGAAAGATCACCACTAGTATCGGGATCAACAGTTTACGACACTGCCGACAAAAAGGTTCCACCACACCACGCAAGTGAAGTCCTTCACTCTTCATTTCGTATCAAACATTATGACTGTACCAGCCTGTAATTAAGTACCACGTCCTCAGGTTTCTTCCATATGTAAGCTTTAACGGTCGCTAAACTCATATCTGGTGATAGAACCTGCAACATTTACAAGGGTAACCAATGTATTGATGTCATCATAGGTTGTAGTTCAATTACCAAATTGATGTCATTCAATGCAAGCAAAATATAAGCGGCCATACATACATAACTGCAAAGCAAACTTTAGCATTATCTGTCACATGACGTTAACTGTGCAAATTGAACTTGTAAGATAACTATGACGATGGTTGAAACATAAATGCGGCTCTCATGAGAACTAAAATATTTGTATGCAATCAACTGGTAAGTAGAACAGATGGTCTAGCAATTTCTGAGGAAGGGCAGGCAGCTCCTTATAGTGGTTCTAGTGTTTTACACAGAATTCTGAATTCAACATTGAACTCCAACTTATGTAACTGCAGCAATGCCAGGGCACCCAAGAAGTTATTGTGCATCACAGGGATAAAATGAAACCCATATGTTACCCCTACTAAAAAAATTCAGGGAAGGTATCAGTAACACTAACACAGATGATGATTCTATAGCGAAAAGGCCAAGTGAGAGAAATTATAAAAGATAACATAGAAATATCATCTGGGCACTCTACTCGTGAACATTTTATGATCATTGAATCATGAGAAAGGTCGAAGAATGGATCGACCATCTAATCAGCTGCTACAAAAGAGCTTCTTGTCTACTCTATATCTTCATTTGAATATTGGATGCAAGTAGTAGAAAATTTGGCAAGTTGGTATAACTTTTCCTAGAAAACGTTACCTGATTATTACATAATATCTCCACAGTGGGCTTTGGTTTTTGCCACTTCATTCCCGAGGAAAAAGGGAAATCAGCTGATGTTGGAAACTGTGAATGTGCTCCATTTTGGTTCGAATCTGCATTTAACTCTAGAGGTTTGTCTAGAACCATTTTGTCAACAACATAGGTAACAACCTGCAAATTTTCAAGAAAAATATGGGATACCTCATGAATTGAAGATTAAAAAAAACAACTCATTATTCGTGTGCAAGTTGGGTTTAGGGTGCTGATGGCTTGATGATATCCCAAAATAAATACTACGAAACTAAAAAGAATGGTTTCCTTTCATTTTGTATAAGTGGCTTTATTCTGATAAGAAACTTCAACAAAAATGCCTCCCGATTAGTACACTGCATTCTGCAAATCATTTGAAATGCTTGAGAGAAGAATAAAAGCACTTCAAGCAAAAAACCATGATGACTTACTTTGTGTACACGCAATATACGTGGAGCACTTAATTTTCCTTGGGTAAGTATTTGAATATTTGAACCCTCACATGGATGCAGATAAAAACTACACCTGCAGAACGATTTTACATGTGAAAACATATCAGAACCAAAGATAACCTCCAAATAAGAAATGCACCTATAAAAGATTATAGACAGCAATTTGCACCAATACATTTATTTTCTTGAGAATGCTAGAAAAGCAAGACTAATATAATGGCATGAGGGAAACAAAACTTTTGTATTTGCAATATGGAAAAAAACAAAAATGTGGATAAGGATAGGGATACATCGTAATATGCAAACACTAAGAAATGAGTAGTGCAAAGCCAAAATACTTTGTATTTTCTCGTGGAGGCATCCGACCATTCAAAACACAGTCCAGACACCACCATGGGAAATCCTTCTCATCTTCTGTCCCATCAAGCTCAGTAATTCTCTTTCTCCAAGGACCTCCTTGAGAACCCTCTGTGATGATTGAAGGAGGGCAAATTTTTGAGAACTCAAATGATTTTAGGACCATCGAGTTTTGGTTTTCGGAGGCATCATCAACATCCATTCTGGAGTGTGAGTGATTCTTCATGGGAACATCTTTCCCAGCTGACACATCACTATAAGATGACGCCTGTGGACCAGATCTCTGCCTTTTCTTAACCAACCAGTTAGCCAGTAGACTACGAAGAGTTTCTTGAGCAAGATTGATCTGCCATCACACAAAAGATGGTGATCAAAAACACGTTAAAAATTCATCTAGTATGAAAGTTTTAGAAAGATTTTGATTTAGATATGCATGCTCACAGTCCCTTAGTTACTTTTAAGCAAGGTTTTCAGAACCGAATCGGACGTCGAACCGGCAACGTCAAAGGTTCAGAGGTTCGACCGGGGTCAGACCGGAATCGAACCGGTGACGTCAGCATGACGTCATAAATATATATTATAGATATAATAATCATATTTAATTATTTATTAAACAAAAAAATATTCAAATCATATTATAAATATTCAAAAAAACAAAAAAAAACAGTTTTTTTTCCTGAACCGGTGGTTGAACCCACCGTCGGTTCATCCCGGTTCAATGCAAAAACGGGTTTGGGAGGTGAACCGGACCGGACAGGCCTCCGGTTCACAGTTCACCGGTTGAACCGGCCGGTCCGGTTTTAAGAACAGTGCTTTTAAGTTGTATTTTACCTTTTAACCAACTAGAACCTTGATCAATACAGTAGATCCAACATAGCACAGTATAGGGAGAAAACCCATAACAATTCTAAAGGTATAGTTATTATCCTCCTAAGTCCTACCTGGCTTAACTCCACAACCACGGGAAACATACAACTGTACTATAGAATCCTGGTAGAGGCTCTCCATCTCTCCGCCAGGTGTGGGTGAGGCCCATAAGGGTGACTTCAGAGTCTGGGGGGTTTTAAAAACTGGGCACGCAGTGATGCAGCATCATGTGCTTCAGTTTTTACAACTTTTTTATGATAAATATTAATCCAATTTTCTTAAAAATATAAAGTAGTTTCAAATAAATCATATTATTTTATAAATCAATTTTTTTGATAAAATCACAAATCTTGATAAAACATAATTTTTGAAAAAATCATTTTGAAGAATCAGAACTGATTGCTTAATAATATGTTGTGATGAAATATAATTTCGTATTTTATAATAAACATAATTTACCATAAAACCAATTATTTGAAGAATTATCTCTTCAAGAAATGACACATTTTGAAATCATATTTTATGATATTTCTTGTAAGTCAGTTTCGATGATCATAATTTCTCAGGAAAATCACATCTACATGACATCATATAATTGCTCCCAAGATCAAAATTTTGTGAAGAAAACAAAATTTAGAATCATAATACGACTTCCATTAATACAAATGAAAAATATCGAAATACGAATTCCAGACAGAATTACAAATATATATCATATATCACACACGCACACATACATTACAATTTAAAACAACGATTTCATTAAATATTTGCTTTACTATTAAAATGTACTGAAGTTTTAAAAAAAAGATGAGGAATACTGTCCCACACCAAGAGGTCACACAGCCTGGCAAGTGGCAATCATGTCGTTACAAGTATTTTAGTGTAATGTAAATTTGCATGTAGTAGTAAATTTATCCCAAAAAAACACGAAATCTTTGTGTCTATTGCTTTGATTGTACACGGTCACTATTCATGTACTAGCTGTGTAGGTACATGAAATGACCCAAACGAACGTCTATACTATTTTACACCATTTCATAAGAAATTCCACTAATAATTTGTCATTGTAAAAGTACCATACTTAACGCATATCCATCAATTGTAAAAATTCATATCTATAAACTGAAAAGGTATAAGATGTTGGGAACTTGTGTTATAACTGACTGATACTTACCATATTTTATTATGCTATATGAAAAAATAATGATTATCAAATTTGTGCACATTCATGTACTTTCGCACATGTCGGCACAATATATGAACATGACACAAAAATCAAACCGTGTATCGCAAGCATGACATGAACAACGACACAAAACCCCCTAAACCCAAACATAGTTTTTCATGTCCTGATTTCGTGTCTCCTCAGTGTCACTCATGTAAGATTGTTAGGCCTAGTCACACCCCCATTCTCACATTGGAGATGAAATGGGGGTGCACCTCCCATTCTCGAAATGAATATAAACAGAGAGTAACATGTCCTTGTACCTTGGTGTCCTCCGAGGCACCCGAAATATTCAAGTCAATGGCATACATCTCCGCGGAAAAGCACTGTGGTGTGTCTAAATGAATTGACAAACAGCCTAACCGAGTATCTGCTGTGAACCATGCAGGAATGCTAACCTGAAATTAAATGCAAAGCCTCAACATAAGACTGAAATACATTAAATGAGAATTCACACCATAGCATCCTTACCATCTCAAAGAGTTCCTCCTTCTTCTCTTCAAAAGAAACCTGAATAGTAATCAAAACGATTAGTTAAAAAAGCTATATGAAATGCAATTCCAGATTATGCTTACCAAAAGACAAACAGAACAGTCAAAACTCTTCAAGAAAGAAGAAAATATTCCTCAACCTTTCCAAAGTCTTTAATTACAACTCCCCTGGTGATCTCCCACAACTTGACTGAATCAGCAGCATCCTGTTTTAGGAATTACAGAACCTTAAGTCAAATATATTAACAGAGGTATATGCTCAAAATATTTAAAAGTTTTTAAGTTCATAAAAACAAATAATGAAGTCAAGCAAATACAGAATCTCTACCTTAGTCAAAATGTGCCTTCTATTGTTCAAAATCTCATGTTGTACAATTCCTGGGATTCCTGGGATCGAGAAGGATGACTTTTTATGTACAGGAACCTAAAAAAATAAGGAAAAACACATTAGCATCGATAGTTGGAAAACCAAAAGCGAAAACTAAGTGAATTTTCAGAAAAAATGCAGTTCAAGCAATCAAACAGTAAGTTTGGCAGCCATCAACAGACGGCATACGATTAGGTAATAAAAAAATTGATAGACATCCTCTTAAATGAAAATTTATGGAGAAGATTATGCATTGCAAGGTCTGTGCAAGTAATTTTCATTTTAAAAGGGGTCTTAAAGGGGAACAGATATCCAGAGGCCGGGCTTCAGATAATGGACGTGAGAGCCCAGTATCCCACAAATTATGAGATGAAAAGTTGGTGAACTGATAAGATTATTCATTTAGTGCAGAAGCAGAACCTCATACATCTTTTCAGATAGCAAAAGATGGAAAGAAGCAAGCAGAAAATAGGTTGAAAATAAGTTGCACATGGAACTTACTGGAGACGATCCTTCCATGAAAGATCTCGCTCTAGTAAAGGACAAATTACCAGCTAAAAATGAGCCACCGCTTTGGAAAACATTTTGGGGATTATTTCCATCAGCGGGCCATCTATCCACAGAAGAATCAGTCGTTGCCACCCATATACTGTCATCCTGTAAGGCTAACTGCAGAATAGGATGCTCCTCGGTGCAAAGCAAAAGGACCTCTCTTGTGGACAGGTCTGTTAGATACAGCTGGTGCATACATGAAATTCATCAAAATCACTTACATAAGAGGTAAGGCTGGGATTAAAGAAATGGCACTCACAGAGTGATCCTTCCCACCGCTATAAACATGAGAAAATGTTGGAGTGCTTGCAAGTGTCCACACTGAATCTGTGTGAACTGCATAAGAATGCACGCACCGTTGCTGACCAAGATCCCAAAGACTGAAACCAAATGAATAACAATATTGAAACTGAAAGTTATCATATCTATTTCAGAAATTTTCTTGAATCAAAAGAGGAGCAATGAAATTAATGGAAAAAACACACCAATTTAACATTAAATTTATTGAGAGAGAATAAAAGACACCAGGAAAATCATCATTATACACATGAGGGTGCAATAAGCGAAAGAAAGAATACAATAAAGACTATAGGTCTACAACGCCTAAAAAACATGATATATTCCTATAATTTTAAACTTCAACAATGGATGTTTTAAGGATGTCAATATTTAACATGATGAAATTATCATAATTACATATTAATTTAAGCTTGGGCTTAAGAGATTCAAAGCATGGTTCTCATTGTCTCTTGGCTGAAAACCCCAGGCAATAAAAAGAGCTAACGGCTATTAGCAACTTACATGACAGAGAACCTGAACATTATAACATTATTAAGAATGTGGACAACAGTACTAAAGCAATTAGCCAAAGGAGAAACTCTCACCGTATCATTGAATCTGAGGATCCAGACAAGCAATACCTTTAAGACACGCAGAAGAACATGTTAGCAAGTTCATACAGTCACAGATAGCCACATTGCAAAGTTTAAAAACCATTAAGGAATACAAGTTTTAGTGAATATAAGCAAGAACTCGAAGATACAGAGTCAAGGTCCATAGGAACAGAGAGCATTCCTTCCTGAGGTGCATGCAGCAGTCCTCAAGTGGACAGATGAGCTTTTACTTGGGAACAGCACTTGCTCAAAAGAATTTATTGGTTCCACAGTAAGATCCCAACAACAACAACAAAGCCTCGAAACCCAAACTAGTTGGGGTAGTTGCATGGTTGTATTTTCTACGAACACAACCGTTCTCCTTAAGGTTCTAGGATTTAGTCATCATTTTCTTTTGCTGTATCAGAATGGGCAACACAAACTGAGAAAAATCCTAATTGGATTCAAAGAAGCACATTGGGAGGTTGTGTCAGAGGGACGAGAAATGAATTTTCTGTTCATGGGAAATCAAAAAGAGCACTTGATAAAATGTACTAAGCATGAAGAGGAAATAATCCCATAAAAGTATTAGGAGACAGAAACCTGAACACCCCCCCCCCCCCCCCCCCACACACACACACACCAAAAATATATATATATATATATAAGGGAGGCTACCAAGAGGACAATTGTGAGTTTTGTTCTACTGTGCATGCCATGTTAAAGCAGGCAACTTTCATACTAAAAAACATTAAAAAATGATATAGTATTATAAAACATACATAAAAGCAAATTTTAAACTGCATACCTTCCAGTAGAATCAACAAGCAATGCCCTAATGTTATCAGTATGTCCTCGCAATTTCATATTCTTAGTTCCAATTCTAGGATCCCACACACGAACAACCTATTGAGAAGCATCAAAAGAATGACATAAATGCCACGGAAAAATAACTTTCATATTACAAAAAACCCACAATGGTTCATGAAAGATAATTAATATTGCATTTCTAAAAACATAAACACAAACCAGTCAAAACATTGATGCCAATATTGACAAACCAAGAGAACGGGGAAATGGAAAGCACAAGAGGCACCTTTTCTGTCCCCCCTGAAACTAGTAAGCTTCCAGTTTCATTCATTGCCAGAGCATAGACCGACTCCTTGTGGCCCTTAGCAGGAATTGGGTTGTAGCCATGTGCTTGAGTGGCCTGTGTTGATATGCTGCTGCTTGAATTAATAGAACGTAGACTTGTCATGGGAAGCCCAGAATTCACTGGATTTACAATGCCACTAGGGCTGTCATCATCTGCATCAGGTGATTTACTGACTGGAAGAAGTGCGGCTTCTATGTCCCATATGAAAACCTCTCCACCAAGTCCACCAGAAGCAACAATGTTGCTCTAAATACATACAAGAAATATTATTATTAACTTTTTATCAGTAAAATTCTTTAAAAACTGGAAATAAGATTAGCTGAAAAGAGTAAAAACATTGTTATCATCCTTGCTGCAGAAATTTAAAAAACCTTCATTGATACAGAAAACAAAAGTCAATTGACGAGGCTTTAGAAAGAACATTGGCAACTTGAAAATGCTTACATTTTTTTCTGCTGCAGCGAGACAAGTTACATAGTCTGAATGTTGGTGAAGAGTTCTCAAGCAAACCCCATCAGATAGGCCATTCCACACCTTATTTATTCAACAAAACAATTATCAGCACTAGGCCATGTACTATATCTGTAAAGAAACTAATATATCTTCAAAATAACCTTCAGATTTACATCGGAAGAGCATGAAACAACAGTATTGCCGGCAAGTACAATGTCATTAACCTGCATGAGAGCCCATCAGTGACATACAAGTACTCACAATTTTTTTCGATAAATTGCTACCTAAATGCAGATCAAACCAATAACATATACGAAACTGAATGATAATAGCTAAAAGTACACACCGATGCATAACATGGTCCTTGCATAAAAGAAGTTGATATAAAATGTCTCACCTGCCACTTTATTGAAAATTAATTGCAGAAAAACATGTTTCATGCATACAGCATAAGAGGATTGCTCTCTAATTATCTTCATTCACCAATTCTCGCTTCCTTAAGAAGATACTGAATATTATTTTAGATGACCTACTAATACAAAACGTAAGCAAACGAAGATGTGATACAATAACTGAATTGAGATGCACTTTCAATAAATTAACTCATAGTAGGGAAGGGAGACCAAACCCAGTCAACATGTGACTCAAAAGTTGCAGAAAATGTGGCCTCATTGTCAACTATTGACCACCTTTTCAGTGTCCCATCTCGACTTCCAGTAAAGAGAAAGTTAGAATCATGAATAGGGGATTTCAAAACAGCCACACAGTTGATGCCAGCACAATGCTGCAAAATACAAAACAGCTAACTGGTAACATGTAAAAAGATCATCTTGCTTTTCCTCATATACGAGGAATTTTTCTAACTTTTTTTTGAAAGCACAGCTAACCTTTGTTTCATCAGCATCATTAAGTACATAAGTCAAACGTTTTTCCCTCCGAGGGCGTGACGAATTGGATGTGTTACCTGCACTTCCCACACGGTGCATGGCAAAAACTCCTAGAGTGAAGAACGGCAATTTTATTAGATTCAACATTTGCACAATGGAGTTTCTAGAAACCTTAAGTGAAAATAAGGTGTGTCAAGGAAAATGGTGACATGAAGTCAGTAAATTACAGAATCTGAGAAATGTCGTTCGCAATTCGCATGAATAATAAATTTCTTGAGCAAATTGTTAAGAATTCAATCGCAAATGGTAGCAAACAAGAACTTATTGGATATATAGCAATTATTAGACATTGGTGAATTGATGAAATGTATAATACAGTAATATACACATTGAACCTTGTTAACCTCCCACAATCTCAAAGTTTTCAACTGCACTTTTAATATTTTTTAATAAAACTGAATTGTAACCCAAAATAGTTAACTTTTAACATTAGCAAACACAATTATGTTTGAAAGAAAAAATTACAGAAATTAACAAAAACACAACCAAAAAAAACTTTTAGAAACACACAGGCTGCTATGTCCTCCACTGGACACGCAAGTCTGGTGCGTCTCTCTTCTCGTGCTTGCGTTGTATCCAAACACGTGGAGTACCAGAGTACCTAGATTATCCAGGACACACCACACGGCATGTTTGTCATGTGTTTGGACCGAGTCGAACGCATGTTTATTTGTGTTCGACACAGATTTCAAGGTTGGTTTGAAGTGTTAGTGCTTCCTAGTTGGCAAGAAACTTTTGCTAGTGGGAGATTTTGGCTTTTTGGATTTTCGTGAAGTAGCTAGATGTTACTTATGAATACATGTTGGCTTTTTTCCAGATTAAAAGACATGAATTCTCTAAAAGGACAACATATTAGGAGCATAAAGCTAGAAACAATATGTGATGAAAAAAAGAATCTAGATAACATGTTTCAATGATCGAGCATGAACCTATGTGCTTATGAGTCTCGCAACCAAATCGCATGTTTACTTAATAATGACTAGTTTTTCGTAGAACCCCATCAACTATCTTAGAATTTGTACCTCGATTCATCCTCGTAGTACCGCAAACTGATGTGAAGTGAGACAAAAACGTACCCGAGAAACAATAATATAAAAAAAGGCAAACCAAAAGAATTTATTATAACAATTTTTGTTGTTATATTAGCAAATAATTTACTTGTCCTTTCGTTACCCACTTCATATCAGTTTGCAACACTATAAGGACAAACAGATATACAAACTCCAAGATAATTAACCAAGTTACAAAAAATAACCACCAAATAAGCATAGGATTCAATCATGGCCCATATTCTCGAAGCTGTAATTTTATGTTGTATCTAAAGTCTTAACACGTGGACTACCAAAATTACCCTAGAAATGTTACAATGTTTGGACCAAGTTCACTGCATTTTTTATGTCTAACATAGACTCAGAAACTTGTTTGAGTGTTCGTGCTTCCTAGTTAATAGACCATTTTTTTAGTGGGAGGTTGGCCTATATCAAATAAATGATTTAGCTATTTTGGCCTTTTTGTTCTTTGTTTTTCTTAAAATTTGGAAAAGTTTTTCATGCATAAATATTGTTTTTATGTAGATTGGAGGACACTTTTTTATCAATAGATTGGAAGACAAAAATTTAGGACTACAAATTCATAAACAACATGGAAAAAAAAGTTTAGCTAACATGGTTCGATGGTCGAGCATGGACCTATATGCCTATAGATCTCGCCACTGAATCACATATTTACTTAATGACTAGTTTTTGTAAGATTTCATTCATCATCTTAGAATTTGTACCTTGATCTATCTTCGTAGTGTCACAAACTGATGTGAGGTGGAACGAAAAATATACCCTATAATATACCCAAAAAATTATAATAATGCTCTTTGTTGTTATATTGGTAACATATTGTGGAAAAGTCAACTTTTATAGAGCAGTGATTCTTTTAGACCAAAATTATCTTCAAATGTTATGTATTTTGTTTAAGTGTTTTATTTTATTTTATTTTGTTGCAACAAAGGAACTATATTGACCCCACTTCGCATCAATTTGCGACACTACGATGACAGACAAAGATATAAACTCCAAGATAATTAAACAAGCCACAAAAACTAATCACCTGATAAGCATGAAATTCGATTATAACAGTATGAGAACATAAGTTCATGCCCGACCATGGAACCATGCTAGACGACTATTCATCCATACGTTGCTTCTTAATTTCCAATCCTGATATGTTGTGTCATACTAGAGCAATGTGGTTTTCCCGTGTGTCCTTTTTATGAAGAAATGGTGGTACATGATCATCTTTATTTCCAGCAATGTCCAACTTAAATATGAGGTTGGAAATGCATTATTCAAGCGCTAAACCCCCACTCACATCTACAAGAAACCCAAAACCTCACAAAACCCAATAACCCCAACACATAAAGAGTCCAAAAGACAAAACCGATGAAAAACCCCAGACCCAGAGCTTTGACTCTTTAACATCCAACCCAAAGTTGATTCCACTTCCACCCAACTAAGAAAACAGGAATACTAAGAACAAAAACAAACAAAAAATCCACATCCGAAGACGTTATCTTCATCGACACACGGATCCTAAAACCCTACCAACTAAGATCACGACGTTTCCAAACACCAAACCACACCAGCAACGAATCCCAACGGAATCGAGAGCAAAACAAAGAGGAGATCATGAGACGAACACGAATCTTCGAATCGAGAGGAAAGGAGCGAAATTAGAGTCGGAGAGGAGGGGTTTTACCGGGATTTGCGGATCGAATCGGGATCTGGACGCGGCGGGGCGGTGGGATCGGCGATCCAGCGCGGAATTGGGGGTCGGATTGGGGAGTAAACCCTAGAATGGGAGGGAAGGAAGGAAGGAAGGAAGTGGGTATGGAAAAATGAGGGGAAAAAGAGGAGGAGAAAGGAAAAAGTTTGGAGACTGGAAATGACCTAAACTGACGATTGACAAGTCATGGGTTCCGGCCGGCGTTCTTATCCTTCCCCGCTTTTTGGGTCTTTTGATTGTTGATTTTGGTTTTAAGCTTGTGAGTCGTTTGTGGTACATCGTAATAAAAATGTAATACGATAAGTAACGTTAACAAGATTTAATTGTTATTTTGTAAGGTGATTTGCGATTACATTTCACGAGGGAAGTATATACATATTGACACGAAAATAATACGATTGCATACGAATATCTTATAAAAAATTGGCATGTTTAAGAAAATTTATAAGTTTATTAATTTCATGTTATTTGGAAATAATAGTTGAAAATCATGGTATAAAAAATATTAATATGTCATATATTATTTAGATATTAGTAATCCAAGTATCGTGAATTTCCGTCAAGCACCACAACCTACCGTTAGAACAACGCAATGCTAGTATGCTACAAACTCCACCGATGGTAGGTTTGTTGGAGAGGAAGTTTGAACGACGATAGCTGCAATATTGGCGAATTAAAGCAACGGCTTAGGACGTCGAAGTGACGAAGTAGCGTTATTCGTTTGACAATTACAATATCCTTACTTTGCGATTACAAGTTCACGACCGCATGGTCGGTCCTACCTTGATTAACCATACCAGGAAACTTTGGAATATTCCCGGAAAGCTCGGATTTTCAGACGGAAGAAGGAATAGGAGAGCGAGAGGTTCTACGAAATTCAAGGGAAAAAGTCAAGAACCAAACATTCAACTCACACGTTGCCTTCCTTAAAGACGTGCTTCGGTTCAATGATGGTCGTTGACTTGTATGATAATAAAATCACAGAATAACGGATATCAAAGCATCTGATTCCTTTGTTATTTCAAAATTATTCCACTTTAATGAATTTCTGCTCATACGAAATGCATATGCTTTCCACCATTTCATCGACAGGTGGTTGAGACAACGACCAAACCTTTTCAATAGACCACACGATGCGAGAAAAAAAGAAATAAAGGCGCACGAGTTTTGCCAGTAAGAGAAAAGGAACATATGGCATGAAACCAATTAAACCAACCAGTTTATTACATGCTTCAAATGTCCCATGTCATTCAAACAATTACAAGGGCAAGCGTTTACAAGTCTCAGCAACCAAAAAGCTTTACTGAAACCTTATCAATAACAGCAGCCTAGCTGCCGAAACAACTCCATTACAACAAAAGGGGGAAAAAGGTGGTGTATTGACAGATATCAGGCTACCATCCCACGGCCTCCTCATATCAATTTCTATTTATCAGATTCACTGCCAACAACTCCTCATACATGTGCGTTCATGAATTCAAGTTAGCGAAAAGCTGTGTCTAAAGATCGTGTTAAAGGTTAAAGACGTGTGATTACCTGATGTAAAACGGACCACCGTGCCAGAGTTGGAATCGGCATGTAAAAGGAGGGAGAAACGGATGGCGACGTAAAGTAGCCACTCAAATGATCTATACCTACTTATGTATATGTATCGGCCTTGTTCAGGGTAATAGAGGGACAAGGACGAATGAGCAAACATAGAGTGCAACAGTTAAGCACCCAAAAGCAATGCATGTATCTCCGCCCAGCTATTGACCGTATATAGAACTCCTGACAAGCGATTCCAACGATATGTTTCCTCCCCGCCAGAAGCAAGTTCTTTCTGTTTCCTTACTAATTCAGGGAACAAAGGCAAAAACTTCACCCCAAAGTGAGCACCAACTCTCCTGAGGCTTGCACTTGACCCAAACACAACGCCAATATCTGCTTCAAGAAGGCAAAGCAAATCGCTCACCGAATCTCCAATATAAACGGCAAAGTGCTTGCCAACATCATTGGAGTTCCTCAGAATGTTTTGGAAGGTATGAACCTTGTCCAAAGGAGACTCCATGCTCCCAATGATTTTTCCTGTGGTCCGTGAATCCTCATAACTGAGCTCATTTGAGTGCACTTGCAAGAATTCCATATCACCTGCACATGGCAAAACACATTATTGTCCAAGTTCTTTAGGCATCTAGGCATGTAAAGTCTTCTATAGTACAAAGCTGAGCAGAAATTCCAATGGATGATAACAACTGAAAAGACAAGACGGCCAAAAAGAAAACGAATCATTGTGCAGCTGCATGAATAACAGAGGCACTTTTCAAATTATACAAAACTAAGCTACAGCCTAAAATGATTCCTATAATTCTAAAAACAAGAAACCACCTCTTGAAGATCTTTGCTGACATGAACAGTTCCTATCTCTTTACTTCTCTTCTATACACTAATAAATACACAATACACAACACATGATATGTACCTCATGGATTGTAAGAAAATGCAGTTGGAAGCATCACTATAAAAGTGGCATCATGATATTTACTAAATCAAAAAAGTTAAATCATGCTAATATCATATTCACATGAGTTCTTCTATGCTAGGATTTTTCAAGCACAATTTGAAAGGAATGCAATATAATAGAGCACAAAAACATACATGCTGAAAATGCTGCTCGGATGAGGTCCCCACACCAACAATAAGAAAGCACATGCATATCGGCATTGAGCTCTTTCTTCTTCATAATTTTCCGAAGAAGATCGGGACAGCCACTTTGAAAGAGCATATGTTCCCCAGTTCGTTTTATATCTTCTATGCCCAGACCCTTCAGTACCTCTGACTCAACAACCCTTAAATTTGCCCGCTTTTCAAATTCAGATAGGTGTTTCAGTGCTTCAGATAGACCATCACAGTTAAATTCTCCAACTGAAAAAGAACAAAAAGACTAGTTGAGATGTGTTTATGCTTGAACCCGACATTTACAGATTCAGAATATTTTCTGATAATAATGTCGAAAGAATAACTTATAAGCAAATAGAATAATTACCTTTCTCAGTCAATAAAATGGTTTCTATACATTGTTCATACTCCTCCGTGTATGTAGTCGACAGATTATTCCATGACTTCCTTAGATCTGCCGATGACTTCAGATCACTGAGACGATCAGGATCATCCTGAACAGTCTTCTGAGCCGTCAGAATGGCAATCTCTGCCAAAATGGCAGATGAATCTATAACGGTGCATGTTAGGTCAAAATCAGAGCAGATAACGAGTCGATGTTCGAATAGGTTGCGCAAGTCAGCAACTGGGACAATTGTTTGTTGTACAACAGGTTGAGCATTGAAGAACTCAATTTCTAATTTCATGGCTCGGCTATAGAGCTTTTCTATGACGTCAAGTTCCTCTCCAGTTAAAGAAACACTCAACTTGTCAAGCACTTCTTCATTGTTCACTGTGGCAGACTGCATCAAACATGAAAAATATATCTCAGGCAACTGTTGGAAACTGAAAAGAAAGAAATAGCATCATTTTATAGTAATAGAAAATAGTGTTACATGCTAAAGTTAAGGACTGAACCTCAAATGCTGTTGAAGAGAAATTGTCGATCCATCTTTTGTAGGGATGATCGCTGCCAACCTCTTTTTTCAGGAAATTTTGAAGTTCTTTGACCAAGAAAGAATATAGTCTCATGCAAGGTGTCATAGCACCTACAATGTAGGCTGCAATTTTTGTCTTCTCAAAAGGGGTTGCAATCTTGCTTGGGACTTTTCCCCCTTCAACCTTCCCTGCAGCTGTCCCTTTTAGAAATTCAGTGAATTTCACTGTTGCAGGGTTAGGTGTGCTCTCTTTCTTAAGATCAACACCCCATTCCTGCAGAACTAAATACCATCAGAAAACACTTGTACACTCACACAAACAAAAACATACATGTTCCTACAGATCTAAGATCGCGTATAACGATAACTATTTCAATTTCAACAATTTCTCTGGACCTCATCAACTTTAACCCATCCAAAGTCCAACATTATGCATTTCTAGTGTAAGGCACACGATTACTTAGAGAATACAAAATACATTATGAAGAAGCAATATTTGAGGGTTAACTATGTGAGACGAAAGATCAAAAGGAGCTAAGTAACAATAAGAAACTACAATGATGGTTAACTTTAATATGAAATAGCAAACGTGCAGTAACTCCCCCACAAACATTAGCTGATAACAGATTTACAGCACTTCCTCTGTGCCTACATTTTTAGTTAGCATTTACCACCTTATCGCCTTTATCCATTAGCTATTGTATATTATTTGTGACCCAAAATGTCCAGACAATTGGTTTTCTCTTAAGTTCTGGAATGGAATAGTTTCCCATACAAATATTCATAGGAGAAAGATTATGTTTCAAATGTTAGATGATTGTAGCCGGTAAAGTCCAAATATAAATGGAGATATTATTTACAACATATGGACTCAAAAGGAAGAAAATGCATGATTTGGTGTTAAAAAACTGTCGTCAGAAAAAGAAAGCACTCCATAACTTACTTCGAATACAGACTTTTGGTTCTTACGATTCATTAAAACTGCTGTCCTCAGTTGGGCCAATGCATCCTTACACTCATCATCATCAGCGCATTCTTCTGCGACCTCGTATCTAAAGTTCCCAGACCAAAACCGATAAGAACACATAAGTAACGCCTAAAACAACAGAATCATGAAAACAGAACTAAACGAACACCAAATCTTCAACAATGGCTCGAAAATACACCACGGAACCTTAGAAAGTCACAACCAGAGGCAGTGTCAAGTAAGATCAAAAACAGTAAACCCCCTCCAATTTTTGAAAATCACATGGCTAGCATCGGAAAAAAACAAATTATAGGCAGTTTAAATATTAAAATTAGTAGATTTTGACCCTCTTCGTTATAGTCATATAATTTTTGACTCACTGACCAGAATTTACACAAATCAGTAAACTTTGACCCCCTGACTTATAATTATACAAAATCCGACTCACTGATCAGAATTCACACAGACCAGTAGATTTTGACCCCGTGACTTATAATTATATAAACTGACCCAGTGACCACAATCCACAGAAAACAGTGCATTTTGCCCCCCTGAGTTATAACTATACAAACTTTGACTCACTGTTCAGAATTCGCCAAAATTAGCAGAATTTAAGACGCCCAGAGTTATGGTTGTGTGTACGAGTCTTGACTCGCTAACCAGAATTTCTGACACCGCCCAAATCACAACCTCATCAGTCCACAATTGAACTTCAACAAAACATATCGAAACAATTCGGCAACAAAATCATCCAAACCAAACCCTAAACTCGAAGAAAACATCGGAATCCTAAACTCCCAAAAATCCAGTCCAACAGCGAGGGAACTCACGCATCGACGATCGCCTTCTGGAAGAACAAATCCTGGGCCAAGAAGCGGCGGAAGACGTCTAGATCGAGGTTCCCGGCGGCTAGGCAGACGAAGAAAGGACTGTACGAGGCAAAGACGGCGTCGTTCCGGGACTTGTTCCAGAACCGCTTGGACGGGGAGCCCTCCTCCGCGACAGCCGCCGACGCCTTCGAGACCGCCATGACCGGATCGAAATGATCGGAGAAGGAGGGTTAGGGTTTGGGTTTGGGTTTGGTGGGAGGGGGAATTTATAGGGGGGGGAATTTATAGGGGGGAGGAGAGAGTCGACGGGCGGGGAAGGGTGGTTGGTTGTGGGGGTCATATATATAGATAGGTTCACGATTTTTCAGCAAACACGAAAATATGAAATGGCATGAAACAAAATTATAATAAAACTTTTTGACTTGTCTATTAACTTAATTATTATAATCATGTTTATGTTTCTAATAGTCTAATAGTCTAATTATTTTTTTTTACTCCAAAACTATGGGTGTCAACAGATCGGATACGGGTCGGATATAGGTATATCCATATTTGTATCCATGTGAATTTTACGAATTCGAATACGGATACGAATTGTTTGCATATATGAAAAGTCTATATCCGTTCGGATATTTGACGGATTCGAAGCGGATACAAATAATATATGCATCCGTAAACATAATTTCCCAAACATTTTTTTTATTTTCACTTAGATAAATTCTTATACATAGTCACGTTTATAACTTTATTTGGTTTTAAATATTAATTTATTTTATATTAACTTCTAACTCTATATTCTGAAAATGATAACGATGTTCAATGCTTGAATAAATGTGATCAGTAGATGTATTTTTATTTGAATAAATAAATTTAAATTATATATTCAAAATATAATCACACAATGTTGAAATATGAATACTTCTAGGTATAATAATGTATTGCATATGTATATGATACAAATATGGATACGGATCTTATAATACAGATATTCAATCTCGGATCGGATGTTATTCAGATTGGATGTATCAATATCCATATTCGCATGTCCCGAATATTACACGAATCGAATATTATTCAGATCGGATATTGTTCGGACCGAATATTTTTCGAACCGAACGCGAACGAATTTCCAAATTTCGAACGTCCATGTACACCCCTGTTCAAAACTATTGTTCAAGATATTTGTCAAAACAAATATATTATTATATCATATTACTTGATCATTGTCAATCCAAATATGATATTTTAATTTTTGTTAAATATGTAAGACATGAATTGTATTTAGTTTTCTAACACAAAAGTACATGACACAACACGATTGTCATACCCAATAATATATGACTTTGGGGGAAGGGTGAGCGGATCGGGTCTGAATTCGGTGGGTGGCTGGGTGGTCAAATGTCTCGTGCCTACCAACCATTATTAGTGTTTGTTTTGGACTAATTTGTGAGATTTGGTTTTTGATTAACTAGTTGCATTTTTTTAAAATTTAATAAGTCAGTTTGGAAAACACTATTTGTTGGGAATAGTGGATGTGTTTGTTGAATACGTGTAGTGGATATATTTGATATGGATGCTTCTAGGTAAGAGATTTTCTTGAAAAAATTGCAGTTCCGTCGATATTAAGATATTAGCAAGAATAGAAGAGAAAAATGAATGCAAGATGATTACATCCACGAATTCTTTGTGCGTGCATGTGTATACAAGCTCGTATCGCGATTTTAAGGCGTAAACGTTATGAATGATTTTTATTTATTTTTTAACTTCGTCCGCTGCTAGATCTTAGTTCATATTAAATCGCACAAAATTAAATTGGAATCAAACATCAAGATAAAATTCTCAGTTTAAGTTGATAAGTCATTTGTTAGGAAAACCAATAAGGAACGATGAATCATAACATCGGAAAAAACGTGGAAAAACCACAAGCGTAAAATTTTCTAAAATATCCTTAATTAAGTTTTCAAGACAACGCTGACAAAATTTATCTCGTGACTTGCTCTTTGTCTGAGGGGTTGTCACTTGATTGTCATATTTATTCCCAACTTGGTTAGCGAGATAAGAAAAAACACTAAAAACCCTTAACATTGTGTTCATTTTTGTATGTTCGATGACATGAAAAAACGTCGGTGATTGTGATTGTGATTGCCTAATTCAATACCTAGGAATTAGGATGCATAGTTGTCTTCGATACTCCTAATATTATCTTAAAAGAGATGATTAACCATTATGGTCGTCTGGCCGCCCTCTCGTTCGGTCGGGCGTCTCCCGTGGATGCCCACCCAATTTTATTTTATTTTTAAAAAATAATTAAAATAAAAAAGATAATTTACCAGATTTGAGAAATCTGAGACGTCCGCTGGTTCTTTTCTTGGCCTCCGAGACATTATATCTGGTGAATAGAAAAGTAATATGAAGAGAAAGTTGTGTTATAAGAGTGAAATAAAGAGTTATATAAGTAGAAAAAGATTGAATTGTAAAATGGTAATTTGTACGGACGATTTAAGTAGTTTTACCATAACAATTCAGTTAAAATATTGAATGAACGTTAAATAACTCAAAATCATCTTAAAGTATAATATTTGCAAAATACAGTAAGTTTTACGGGCTCGGTTGTAAAGATATCGACACTTGTGGATAGATAAAAAGATTTTCGTGGAATATTCCGTGTCTTTGCAAACACCTCAAAAGTTAGTAAAGAATTAAAGACACAACGACGTCGAGATTAGTAAAAGTTTTAAGTGCCGTCTGACCCAGATCATCTAATTAGAATTAATTGTAAATTATGGACTCCGAAAAGACAGAATTTTTTTATTATATGTTTGATTTGACACTAACATCGGCACTTTTCCTAATTACTATATCAAATTGGTCGGTGGGGGTGATAATGACATCTTTAAAAAGATAGATCCATTAGTTCCTATTTGTTTACGTTAGTAAGAATTTTAAAACATTTTTTATTCAATAATACAACTGTGGAGAGAATAATTAAGGTTCAAGTTATATTTCTAAATTTCACTTGTTTTATAGATTTCTCGTATTACGAGCGTGATTTATTTGGAGTCATCCAATGTTACCTAGCGATGTTCTTTCTCGTGACTATAATTAAACATAACGTGATAGAATTTGACTTTGAGTAAGAAGTTGGAAAAAATTAATCATACACAAATTAACTCATGAGCAAAAATTATAACGAAGATGGTGCATTATCTCATGTATTACGGTCGACTATTATAACATTTTCCAATAATGTTTTTTTCCTGAAAGAGTCTAAGCCTGTATAATTATCATTAATTTCAAAACTCATAAAAAATAGCAATCAAAATGACTTTGTGAGTACGTCTGAATTATTGACAATATCAACATATTTTTAATAATGACCTTGAATACAAATTTAACTTTTTATGAGCCATTAACATGATGTAGATAAGAAATTGAACGTAAGCAATGAGTCATCCATAATAATTAAGGTCAAAACATCTTTGTATTATATTCTCCAAAGGCTGCGATAAAGCAATCGTCGCTTTCGATATCCAAAAAATGTTTACTATTTTGGCACATATTTCATATTATTCTCCAGCTATTGGTCGAAACCATTATGGATGGTTAAAACAACCATCAAAAGAAGACTTGAGCTCACAATTATGAATGTTTGAAATAAAATATTTAGCTTTGGTGAACTTAAATTTAGAAAAGGGAAGGATTGACTCCGCATTTTGTTTTTTTTTATTTCAAAGTGAAGTATGATGATTTTTTATTTTTTTGACAATTGTGTCTCTTAAGCGTCTGACGAATTAGATGAAGAAGAGAATGCAATAAACTAATTAAGCTCTCTGGCCAGAAAATCTTCAACGAAAATAATGCAAGTCTTTATTTTCCAAAAAGAAAAAATGTTATATCAGAATTATCTTAGTTGTCAACTTTTGATTGCCCAATTAACTAGCACATCTTTCGGTCTCCGACTTGGATTAACCCAACTATATATAGTCATAAAGACCACAAAAATTCGGAACAAAAAATACTGGAATAATATAGCACAATGAAAGTTCCACTACCTTTTAATATATTGATTTCAATTTATCCATCTTAACAACTTCAAATAATTCAACTCACGTTAATCATGATTAATTTAGGAGTCATTTTATGTACGATCGTGAGCATGGATTTTGCAACAAATACAGTGCATGCACTTTTTTCTCGTACTTTAATCTCACATAAAACATATGTCAAAATTTAGGTAGTTCAACGTCCATAAATAACTTAAGTCGTAGATTAGATTCAATTTTCTATTCAAAGTTTAAATGCTACGTTATTAACAAAAATAAAGCATCTTAAAAGTAACAAAACAAACTCTCTTGAATTCAACTTTCAACATGCAGACAATGTGGATAACGTTTTTGCCTTCACGTTTTTTCCCTTTTAGTTTCTAAGTCATATATTCCTTCTTCGGTATGTCTAGTTAATTTCTTAAGTGGTTATTTGAAAAATTAATTATATACCATAGGACGTAGGGGCAGACCTTTCTTTGGGTTGGGACCCCTTTGGAAGAAGAAAAAACTACTATTAAGATATTTAAAAAATAAATTGAGAACACAAATCAACACTCTCAAATCACACAAATTCTCATCTTCTTCATTCCTCTAGCTAAAACATTCTAAACAAATATTCCTACAAATTATTAGATTTGTAGGAATATTGAAAAATAGAAAATTGTATGTGGGAATTACAAGAGATACGATGTGGTGGTGTATATTGTATACTTTTTATTGAAAATTGTATGTGTTTTGCCTACTTTTTATTCTATTTTTATTACATTTGATTGCATGGTTAACTTGATGTTTTTTTTGTGAAATTTAATTTTCACCGTAGAAAGATATTTCAAAAGGTATAAAAAACCATTTAATCGTCTGAAATAATATTAATCGATGAAGTGAAATACAAAGAGACCAATAGTTTTCTGAACAAAATTCCAGATGAGTATCCTTTAGATTCAAGTTGAAGACCTATTATTACAGACTATGATGTTAATATCAGAGATGACGTGCGAAGATATTATTTGTTGAAAGGTCTGTGTCAACCTCGGAAGCTAAATTTCCTAAAAAAGATGATGGAGATTATAAATGCCAATTTACTACATCTTGGTTTGATAAAATTGATACTTGATTAGAGAATAGCATTGCAAAAGATGTTGCTTATATATTAATATATTTTTGTTGAATTTTATGATTATATATTATGAGTCAATGTTCATATTTCAGGTTCCTCTTTTAAAATTCCTAAGTCCGCCACAAACTTTTTAGGTTGTGTTCGGATACGAATTTAAATTTTTGGATTTGAGAACGTCATTTGAAAGTCAATTTACTTGTTTGGGTAATGTCCTTCAAGAATTTTCAGAGGAGGAAGTTTTCCTATGATGACGACTCACTTGAAAGTCAATTTACTTGTTTGTGAAATTAACAGCAATCAATTTAGTACACCTAAACATATGTTGGTGGTTGGACTTCTAATTCTTTGGCTTTTAGCGTCTCGGTATCACATAAGAATCAATTGAAATAAGATAAATTACAATCATACCTAATACAATAAAATATCAAAAAAAATTCCACACAATTTTCTTCGTCAAACGTACCCCTAATTGGAAAAAAATCCTTTCCATATCTGACGTGTCATTAGGTCCAACAACTACAAAGCCAATAAGAGCACCAGGGGGGATTTTCCCCGCGCACTGGTCGGGCGAAGATGACCCGGGTCATCATTGTCTGGGTCGTCTGATTAAAAAATTATATTTTTGGGTTTTTTTGTTTTGATTTTTTGAAATTTTTGTTTGAATTTTTTTTCAATTTTTTTTTGAAAATAAGTTTTATAATTGTTTTGATTTTTAGAATTTATTTATTTATTTAAAATTTTCCAAGATAAACCCCGAAATGATGTAAATAAGAGAGATAGATTGTAGGTTGTGGTGAGTTATGATTAAGATGTGAATAACATAAGAAAGAAAAAACAAGTGTGTTGGGGAGAAAAAAAGTTGAGGTGGAAGAAAGAGAAATGAGAGAGAACGCTCTTGACCAGGTCGTCCGGATCATGTTAGCGGATAACATAAGAGATTTCTATGTCGCCACGTCATCACAATTATTTTCATTAAAATCAAGATAGACAAGCTAGATTGGATGGTTTCCTTTTTCTTGATGTCTTTTAGCCCGAAATGGGCCTTTTGATGGGACGACTTCAAGCCCATTATGGTTTGGACGGTGCCTTCTGGTCTTTTCTTCTACATAATAATTGCGATGCGATTTGACACGAAGAACGTAAAAATAATACACACTTGAGTTGCCTTCCTTGTGCGCAAAAAATTATGGCCGTATGCTGTCTTCACACATCGCTTATATGACATGACATTGAGGACGAGCCAATTTATGAAAACAATGACACCTAAACTTCCGAGATAATCAAAATGGTAGAGCTTAATTTCACATGAAATATTATAAGGTTTCTCTTCATGTCGTTTGATCGATATAATATACCATTCTCAGCGCACAATTGAACTACATAAAAAAAAACACCAAATCAATTGACGACCAAGAAATAACATCAATTTCAACACTAATATATGCTAATGTAGCAAATCCAGACAACTCAAAACACACACTACACACTACAAACAAACGACTACTACAAATGACATATCATCAACACGTACGTACACATGAATCGGAAGCTAGGAATGAAAAATAAGAACAAAAACTTTGACACAGTGGCCTGACCTGAGGCACATGCATATATGTCCCCAGAAGCTAGCAATCAACTACTTCATTTTATTCATTGGGACTTCAATATCGGGACCGAATCAATTAGACCCTGGAATCCAACTCAATGATGGTGCTGAGGTTCATCGGGTGCATGTACTCCGACGTGCCTCTCAGCATTTGGCTCACGATGATCCGGTTGGCCTTCTCTGTTGGGTGGAATGCATCCCAGAACACGTTCAGGTCCCGGTTAGGGCACAGGTTCGATGCGACCGTGCATAGACCTAGCCCGTTGTATGGCCCTTGTCCGCAACATGCGATTTTCGAGGTAACAAATCCTGTGAAAAACAAGTTTTTTTAACATATATATATTATAGCTCAACTGATAACTTAAGTGTTTATT
The DNA here is from genome assembly GCA_963682175.1 of Triglochin maritima. NCBI lineage: Eukaryota > Viridiplantae > Streptophyta > Magnoliopsida > Alismatales > Juncaginaceae > Triglochin > Triglochin maritima. Next base: position 60,058,809 of record OY821772.1, on the reverse strand, counting down.
TGAATGAAAGCAATAGCACGAAAACACAATGGTTTAGTATCATTTGATAGTGTGCCGACGATAAGAAAATTATATCTTTGAAGCATGATTAGAATAAAATTTTCAATATACATGCGTGGTACGTATTTAAGTAACACAGCATATTACTGCCCACGCACCTAAAAACATATAAAAACACCAAACATAAAAAAGAAAAAGGAAATATCCAACAGTACGTGCTAAGTGTCTCATTTTCATCTTAAATCCTTGGGCAGGTAGAAAACGGAGGGATTTTGCTCAAAGTGAAAAATTGCTAAAATCAATCACACTGTCATTTGTAAATTTGTGTCCCATCAAATCATTTACAATCGCAACCATAATTACCGATTATTATCCGGTTATATATTCCGCATCCGTCACCTACCTTGTTCGCTTACCCAAGGTAGGTTGTGGACAAGGGAAAAGTTTAAAACAAAATTGCAAAAAACACCCTGAGGCTTGTAACATTGTATTTTCTAAAATGTGAAGTACGTTTTATGTAATTATAGTTACCAATCACGTACAGATCATTTTAACGTAATTAGACATTCATAATACTTAGATAAATGAAACGCACCATATCGCTGGGGTGTGGTGATGAGGTCCAAGTTCATGTTGAAAGCGTTAGCCATGACGAAGACGTCGCCGCCATATTGGGCATTGAGCTCGTTGATGATTTGGAGGAGTTGAGGGTTGAAGAGGGCGCCCGCTCGCATAAGCTCAGGGTTGCAATTGCCGTCATGACTCCGCATTGCCAGCTCTGCCGGAACGCATCCTAATGGGCCTGTTCCGGTCACCAGAATCCGGCGAGGTCCCATCTTGTGGATAGTCTGTTTTTTTTTTGGAGGTGAAATTTATTTGTTAATATTAAAAATTGCAATTATCCCACTAAAAGAAGCCCAATGGGCTGTAAATTCGTATTGAGCTCGAAAATCACTAGCCAGGGTTACGTTACGCGGTTGTTGTTTAGGGAGTTTTGCAAAAATACCCCTTTAAAACAAAGAATCGTATTCCGTTATTTGTCGAAAATTCCCTTCAGAACTTCAATAAAACTAGGGCTACCCCCATTTTTTTCCTAATAAATTTTTTTTTTTGGGTTCAAAAGCTAGACTTGTGTAGTCGTTTTAGTTTTGGATTTTTTCCCGTTAAACTGTAGAGACACACAGTTGTGGATTTTGTTTTGCAAAAAAATATTTAATTATCAACAGTTTGACTGAATTCGGAAGTATTTGTGTTTCATCAGTTCTGATTCAAAGAACGAATCGTGAATTATTTGAAAATTTGACTATTAATTGTAAACTAGGTTTTTTTAAAGTCAAGGGTATTCATGTGATTCGTGTTGGTTTTCAACTCTAAGAGACTTCCTTTCGTTTTAGTAAGCAGGAAAGTTATTTTCATGTTCAAATTTTTGAATCAAAGAGTAATTTAAGAAAACCAAACACAAGTTATTTATTTGCTTGGGGAAGCTCATGTTGAGGAGTTCGGTAGCAAATATGATTATGTGATAGAGAGAGACATCTAAGTTTGTCATAATTACACTGATTCTAGTAGTTGCAGCAATACCTGACCAACATAAATGTGTATTAATTGGCAGATGGCCCATATATATATGGTATATATCTGACATTTGTTTTACCTACTTTACAAACTTTACTAAAAGAAGATAACGTGATTTTTTTTTGACCAACTATTACAAATGGTTGGCGCTCTGTAGGCACAACGTTTCCATTCTTAGATTTCATGAATTCACTAATGTTTACAAAAAGAAATTTAATGGTAGTAGATAATTTTCCATTAAAAGGGACTTTTCTAAACAATATTTTGATGTCACATTGTTGTAGATCTAGAAATAGAAAGTAGACTTAGTGCACCTTTGACTCGAAAACCATTGAATGGCCCAACAACTATATGGTTTGATTCCTTAATTTATGCACACATTTATAGTGTCTCAGTCCTCACCAACAAAATTTATTGCAAACATGAACCAAACCAACACATTATCTATTTATCTTGTACTCCTATATGTCTCTATCACTCAAATTAATCTCAATCCGTGCAACCAAAGTTGTAGTGTACTTACTCGTCAAAAGACTTAAATTAAGTACCATCTCATACTATACTTGTTTTTTGATAGATGAAGCTGTAATTTCATAGTTTCCATCTTTAATCTAATGCACCTACCTTTTATATATATAAAAATCTTTAATTGGTCGAAAAAATATTATATCGTGCTTAATTATAAAGTAAACAATAATTACCGCGAGAATTTTCTTGTACTCGGAGATGATGTAGCTGACGTAGTCCGGAAGTGAGAACTGACGATATCTAGCAGAGAATGGAACCAAGTAGTAGTTGTTGACGAAGTCGTTCCCTCCAAGTGTGATGAGAACAAGTGAATTGCTCACTAAACTTCTTGCTTGTTGTTCCCCAATCAATGAGCTCACCCTTAGTTGGTATTGTTGGAAGTACTCCATTTGCTTTGTGATTCTAATGATGTTTAGCTACACATTAACAAAAACGTACACAACCCATTAATTAATATACACACTATTCTCATATTTATATCTATGGAGAGAGAGAAAGTACGTATATTTTTGTTTGTAGAAGTTGTATACACACACACACACACATGTATCTCTAAAATAAATATAACTCATTGGATTTTTATTTCTTTTTTGCTATTTCACGTCTAAATATTTTCTAGACTTCCATCCATATAATAATTAATTCCTAAACATTATATTAGAAATGCTTTAATTTTTTGAGGTAAGTTGTTGATACTAATAATGTAACATATATATGAGCTTCCTTGTAATTAGAACTCTCTTCCGGCAGGGCTATAGCTGAAAATGAAGAGTACATACAAATTGGATTCCGGTGTCATTAAGGATGCCGATTCCAGCCGAGGCGAAGTTTGCTCCCACGAGAAGCCGTGATCCACGCAGCTCAGGGCTCAAGTATGGCAATGTGGACTCACTTGCACCAATGTGTTCACCTAATAATTAAGAACATCAAGTAATTAGTACGTTCATCACAAAATTAAGTATGGACAATTAGTTGAAGATTAACATACTAATGAGATCCGGCATGTTGAGGCCGTTTGAGAACCGTCCGGTGGGGCGGTGGGTTGGGTAATCAAGCCCATAGGGAGGCGCATCGGCACGGGCAGTGGTGGCCAAGAAGTTGTTGTTTCCATTGTCCACAAGGGAGTCACCAAACACAAAAAAGGCTCGAGTCGCCTCGGCCGGTGCAACCTTCGATCCAACCACCACAATGCCAACCACAAGGGTTAACAAAGCCCAACAACTTGTTGCCATTGAGGTGAGGATTAGGAGAGGTTTAGCACTTGGTTTTGGCTTGAAGGGTGTGAAGAGAAGGTGGTAGGATATTGTGGATTTATAGTAGTGAGATCTAGGGTTGTAATTGTGAAGTTGTGTTCATTTCACTAGGGTTATTGGCAATGAATTAAGAGAAGAGGTGTTGGCCAACAAACAAAGCAAATGTGGATTTAAGACATAAGCTTTGGTTGGTATGTTTACTTTTATCTTTCACGTGCCTTCTTACTTGTTCATGGTCTAGAGATGAGGTGTACCTTACCTGAGGAAAAAGTGAAATCAATCATTAATTGGGACGTTGTTATTGTTTACTAGCTGGGAGTATATTAAGTATAGTTGCGAAATGAGTTATAACAACTGCAAAAAATGTGCCCTCAATCTTGAATTTTTCTATTGCCAACACGACTATTTCACCCTCTTCTCACTATTAGTATTAATTAAAGAATAATTATGACCTAAAGGGGTCTTTGGGAAAAAAATGACTAAAAGAGAAGAGAAGATATGGGTAAATTAAAATAAGAAATTAGCTATATAGAAACTCCATACCTATATATTGATGGAGAGAATACATAATGTTTGGATGTTAAATCTACTTCTGTATACCTTTAAGGCTCCATTTTTTAGAGAACAATAATGATGTATTTTCTATCATTTCTCATAGGTAGAAGAGCCCTTAAAATGATGGTTTCAAGAAAAAGAAGATAATGTAGTAAATGATTGGACCATCACATATGGTTGATTGTTTGCTACCTAGCTTTGAGCTGCAAAAATGACAGCAGGTGATGATCTACTGAAACGGATGTGTGGAACTGTGAAGATCCATGATAACTAAAGAGCTATATACGGTGAAGTTATTAATTATACCAAAATTTGTGGTTCAAATAAATTTAACATGGCTACCTAAATTATTGATTAATTTGGAAGATGTAGGTGCATATAATGCTAGTCACAATCAACAATATATTTGCTTGATGTCCTTACCAATTGCTTTCGGGTCTTGTTCACGAAAAAGGCCTTTAGATATTAAATTGATACTTAATATAAGGACTCACATGTGTTTGTTTTATTTTTGTAGTAGAGTGACACACTATTTTTTTTTCTTGAAGCATATATATCATTCGGAGTTCGACATCTATACAGATATATTTTTTGTCTTACAATAGCTAAAGCTCATCCTTGAGCTTAAAGAGCGTAACTCCGTCTTTTCCTGTTCTCCATTCCTTGGAACTGGCATGACTCGCCCCTCGAAATAACATTACAATATTTAGCTTGCTTTATTGCCATGTATATATTATATATTGCATAAGTTGTTATTATTAGAAATCTGTTATTTTTGGGCAAGTGAGTACATAAATGAAAATCAGTGTTGGACCCAAATCATCTCCTCAAAACTATTCTTAGTTCGTTCCACCTACACAACAAGGTCTTGGTGGTAGATTAGGTTTTAAAACTCTGGCTTTAAATAAAAAGTGGTGAAACATATGAATTCATGGAGACATCAGTGATCATCCCACTTTGTGAGTAGATGAAATTCAACCAATGCCAACTGTAAGTATGAATCAACATAAAATCAAGTAGTTCAACCTCATCCACATTTATTAAGGTGTCAGGGAGGTAGTGGAGTATCCATGTGAGTCGCATAAATAGAGTGGGTATATATCAAAACAGAAATGAAACTTTTAGGGAGCAGTACTGAAGTTACATTTCACATAGCCAATATTTCTATGAAATTCGGTTGGTCGACCGTTTTCAGATGACATACATTAAGCAACCAAGCTAAGTACAAGTGCAAAGTTGTTGACACTGTCATATATAAGCAATGTAAGTTAAGATTATATTTCCAACACATCGTATCGCCTGCAGGTCGTTTAACCAATTAAATTAAGCAACTTGTGATTTGATTAATATGAAACATTACTAGAACCCAACTCTAATTAGCTAGATATGAAAGGGAGTAGTAATGCTCTAGATTATCTTTCTTGAGCAAACTGGCTATATATATCATGCATGCAATTATTTCCCATGCACAAAAGTGGTGCATATGATCAGTACTTGTACACAGTGTGTTGGGTGCCTTCCAAATTAGGGTTTTGTTACGTGCAGGAAAAAAACAATAAAAATCAACCACTTTGGTAGATCTGAAACACCATCTTTTTCGGCCATTTAAGTCTCATGTACATGTGACAAGGAACACCATCTTTGTTGTCGCATCTGGAACCATGTATAGGAGAAGACATGCTGTTCTTCGTAACTTCTTACGCTGGATAAATGTTTCTTTCACATATTACAACATCCACATAAATTTCTTGTAACGTACCCGAAAATATCGGAAAATTTAAACAATAACAAAGACCGTCAACGGTCAACACAGGGCACGTCACGGAAAAACAAACTAACATATATATAAAATATATAAGATAAAGACTCACGTGGAAGTCAAACTATATAAATGAGTCAACTGTGATTACAACAAAAGTGAATATACATGTAATCACTACCTCAAACAAAAGAAGATAATAAAGAGAACATGATCTGATCCCGGGGGCACTCTCCTCGGTCACCACCTGACTCTAATGCTACTCGCTACCTGAAATGAAAACAACAAACATGCCTGAGTTCCCTGAAGGAACCCCGTATACCAAACCTCCTAAAAATATAAAAAGGAATTAAAGACAATGCAATGCTATGCACATGATCATCCGCCTCGGGCCCACAATAATGCCCTCACCGCCTCCGCGGCACTGAACCACTCTTGCCACTAGGGTCAAGTCAGTCCACCGCTGCCTCACAAGGGTCAGTCGACACCACTGCTCCCCAAAAAGTGCAGGAAGGAACCCCCGGTACACGCCGCCACACAAGGAGCGAGTCAGCCCGCCGAATACACAACTCGGGTCAGACGACAGCCGCTGCTCCCCCAAGAGCCGCCAAGCGCGCACCCTGCCGGAACATCCTCGGCCTACCGCTAAACCCTCGCAAACTGCCCAAGGTTTACGGTACACATCCCTCACACCCCGCTCGGTAAGAGAGGAAAATAGTAGTACAATAATATGCCTTCGTCGAAGGTGAAATCCGTAGCTCTCAAAGTCGGTAATCAACCGTCCCCTCGGAGCCGGTAGTCGACCTATACTCAACGGATCGCGTGTGGATAAATCCACCAACCTGCGGCAGATCGGTCGACCGCTAAAAGCACACCGGTCGACCGGTCCCCCACACAGTACACAGTACTGTACAAACAAGTCTACCGGTCGAACCACGCCAACCGAATTACCGACCAATCGGTCGAACAAAAGTCATCTAACGGTCGACCGTTTGGATGGTCTACGCTATACAAATTTATATAATATATATATCCGATCGGTCGAACCAAGGGGTCGTTCAACCGATAACAGGACTTCTCAGTATCTTGCCCAAGTGACATTCGGTCGACCGGAACTGCTATACAGTTCGACCGAAACATCACAGACACTCTACTGCTTAATTAAAATGCTCAGTCGGTCGACCGAAAGTTAAAGAGCGGTCGACCGTTTGATGGTCAAAGCTCCCAACCGACTTAGCATCGAATGGATCGGTCGAACAAGGTTAAGAGCGTTCAGCCGTTTAATAAGTCAAAACCCCCAACCGACCCATTCTCATTGTTATTCGGTCGACCGGCTAAGTGGTCCCGTTCGACCGATAACAACATAACCCTTTTTTCCCGCACAAATCTGGCATAACGGTCGACCGTCCAAGGACATCGTTCGACCGTTCGCGGGTAAACATCAATATAATAATAGGATCGGTCGACTGCCCACAGGCACCGGTCGACCGATCGTCGTCTTCAACCTCTGAATTGGTTGAAATCCGACGGGGAATTCGACACCAACGTCGATCCCCAACACTCACAAGGCTTATGTGAGTTATAATGAAGATTTGGCATACCTTTTGGTCGAGTGAAGAAGCCTCCCAAGCTTTGGCAACCTCTACTCAACTCTTCTTCTTCTTCTCTTCTTCTTCTACTTCACCTTCTTCTTCTTCTTCTCCGAAATCACCTCCTCTCACTCTCTGTTAAGCCACGAAATGAAGAAAACGTTTTCAGCTTAACCTTATCTACTATATATATCTCTTTTAGTTAACCACCTCCAAATCTACCAACCAAAGCAAGCCACCTCATCCTCCCATCCTTATCTCCTCACCTCTTCATTAACATACTTAATTAGGGTAAGTTAGGTTTAGTTTAGTTTAATTTTAGTATTTAGATTAGGTTATTACATTTCTTCAGACTGACTGCAACAACATTTTCTTTGGCATTGTAAAATAATAGAGGTACAAACCTCAGAATGATCGATGATGAGATCGTAACAATCAGTTAGCATGTCATTAGAAACTTAAACGTTTCATCTCGATACTTTTGTTGCAGTTTTACTATTCCCGACTACCGAACTATGCATGGTAGATAATAACGGCAAGAAGTTATCTATTAGATCAATTAAATTAAATTTGTGCTCATGCATGTAGTAGGTTTTAACTTGTAACTTGATTTGTTCTTTAGGTATGGTCTTCTTTGTTCATTGTATTGGTGGGGAAATTAATTAAAATGTTACAAACATGACCACAGAACAAAATTAAGATAGAGCACCATAAGGGACGATGAAGCCAACATCAAATATTTGAGTATTACATTTAGGCAATCCACCTGATAGTGACATGCGAACACCATCACGAACCTATGCCTGATAAATTTGAAAGGCCTCTAAGGAATTTTTTGATGGAGACCTACACTACACATCATGTGCTGCCAATCAAAGATTAAGTGGGAAAAATCTAGCACATGATTAAGTAGGGAAAATGATTAATGGACACTTACGTCCGGGATGCACGCTGACGTAGTCAGTACAGTCAACATCAACATATTTATTTTGTGTCACATGCAACTTATACTCTCCCAATGCAACATTTTGTTTCCCAATGTAACATTTATTTTCTCAATGCAACTTTTGATTCCCCCACGGAAAAACTCACAACATAAAATGGACAAACGAACACCTTATTCTGTCCAGAATAAGTTATGTGATTGTCCAGAATAAGTTGTGTGTCTGGCCTAGACCTGACAATCATGTCGTGTCGGGTATTTTCGTGTCGTGTTTTTTCCATGTACTAGACAAATCCGGTAGACACGAACACGACCCGACAAATTTTCGTGTCTTCGAATCTGGACACTGGCACGACCCGAATGGATTTGTTCAAAGACGAACACGACCCGAATAAACACGATAAACAAACAATTGTATTTAAATTCCATGATAAACACGACCCGGATAAACACGAAAAACAAACAATTGTATTTAAATTCCATGATACACTCAAAATAACTTTCTCTAGCATGTAACACCCGTGGTAAAGAGAAGTCGTCAACTCAGTGAAAGTGTAGTGGGGATGGTGGTCTTAAGACATGTTGAAATTGAAACGCAGGCGATGTGGGACTAAAACTTCGGAGAAACAGATACGCAAAAGGACTCTATGTATATCGTAGAACATCCAACATATACAGCAATGAAGTATGGCTTAATGTAGGGCTGACAAATTCGTGTTTCGTGTCGTGTTTGACACGAACACAAATTGACATGAACTGTTTTTCCTCGACCCGAACACGAACACGAATTAATAAGAAATAATCGACACGAACACGAAACTCTAATTTTAAACCCGAACACGAATTTGGTAACCCGAACACGACCCACGTTGACACGAATCCATTTTTCGTGTTCGTGTTGACACGAACACGAATTAACCCGAATAACTCGAACTGACTTGTTTGACACGAATTTTTACAAACATGAATTAATCTGAACACGAAATAACATGTTTGACACCAATTATGACATGTTTAACACAAATTTACACAAACACGAATTAAAACGAACACGAACTAGCATGTTTGACACTAATTACACGAAACACGAACTCGACCCGAATTACAGTTCGTGTTATTCGTGTCAACCCGAATTACACGAAATACTCCAACCCGAACCCGACCTGAATTACAGTTCGTGTCATTCGTGTCGACCCGAATTGTGATATTTAGTGTCGGGTTCGGGTTTCGTGTCATGACCCGAATTGCCAGCCCTAGCTTAATGGTTATTGGCGGGCTTATAAGTTACGTTGGTCGCATGTTCGAATCACCCCATAGCTGTGTAATAACTTTTTCCATTATTTCTAATTTCTACAAAAAAAATCGAACCTGGGTCTGTAACTTTCCAAACAAGTTTTACCAATGCACCAACGAAGAAGCTTGTGCTTATTGTTACGTTTCATTTAATTAGTATCATTCGTGTACTTTTCAGGTACACGGATTGCAGACACGAAAACGACACGAAATTTTTTCGTGTACCCGAAACACGAAATCCTTAAACCCAAACACTATTTTTTCGTGTCGTGTTTTCTTGTTCCGTGTCAAATTGTCAGGCCTAGTCTGTCCAGAATAAGTTCTGTTTGTTGTCCAGAATATGTTATGTGTATGTCCATAATAAGTTCAAAGTCTGTTTAGAATAAGTTGTGTGTTTGTCCATAATAAGTTCAAAGTTTATCCAGAATAAGTTGTGTGTATATCCAGAATAAGTTTTGTGTCTGTCCAAATTAAATTGCGTGTCTGTTCAGAATAAGTTGCATTGGGAAAATGTTGCATGGGGAAATGAAATGTTACATTGGGAATCGAAATGTTGCATCGGGAAGGTAAAAAATTACATGTAACACAAAAAAATGTTACTTAGTTAAGTTCAAAAAGTAAAAGACATTTGAATTTTGCTGACTCACCTGCTGACTGTACTGACCATGTTAGCGTGCGTCACGGACGCTCGCGTCCGTGTATAAGGATCAAATTGAGTAGATAGAGACATTACGTACGTCAGCATATCTAATTCCAACGCAGGACTAAGTTTGTTCAAGAGTGAAGAATTGAAAATCATTATAACCGAAGAGTATACAAGTGAATGAAAACAATTTCAATACGAAGCTTCTCGGGCCTAATGGGCTTTATTACCTCGTTACTTATAACTGAAAAGCTAGGCATGTTAATATATTGTAATGGTTTGTAAGTCATTATAAAATATTATAATTATCATTTTATACATATATGTTTATATGTCAACCAAAAACTAATATTTTGCATCAAATGTTATTATAAAAGACTATAATGCTCAACGACCACTCTCTTGACGGATTCCGTTGATGACATCATTTTTTCCGTCGATGACGTTATCAGCAGAATAAAAAAAATTGTAAATATAAAAAATCTACTTTTTTTTCAAACTTATCTTTCTTTGATGATCCCTCTCCACTCTCTCATTTCTCCGGCGAGAAATGAGAGAGAAAGAGTATAGACGTCGGATGTATGACGTGACCGACGTCTATCAGTCGTACTGTATGTATAGACGTCGGTCACCCCATATATCTGACGTCTATAGGCCGTAAAAGTTTAGTCCCACATCGACTAAATTTTTTTGCTGCGGTGGTTGAAGTACTTCACCACTCCTACACAGGTGAATACGAACGAGATTGGTCACTTGGACGACTTGAGTTTGCTCTATGTTGTTATTGGTCAAAAAATGGGCACTTGGGCTTGACTACTGTAGAGGTTGGGTGACTGTTATAGGCCGTATAACAAGCCTAATATTTTTGTTGGTAAATTAAAGGTATAATAGACGTCGACTATATACGACCGACGTCTATACAATGTATAGACGCCGGTGGAATATATGTTGGACACTTGGATGGTAAAAATCCGTCGTATATACCACGGTATATCCAACGTATATGACACTTTTTCTACTAGTGGGAAAAGAGAAAGATCGACAAAGAAAGAAATTTGAAAATGAATTAGTAGATTATATAAGGTGAGATTTGTAAATTTTGCAAGACCATAATTTAATGGGCCGACTATAAAAATGAAGAGGATAAAAAAAATGTTGGTTTGATTATATCGACAAAGAAAGAGAAGTTTGAAAATGAATTAGTAGATTAGACAAGGTGAGATTTGTAAATTTTGCAAGACCGTTAAGCCGACTATAAAAATGAAGAGGATAAAAAAAAATGTTGGTTTGATTATGGTAGGATTCCTAGGCTAATTGGGCCCGTCGGACACCGACCAGTTATCCTTCCACTGTTGGTAGCGGGAGGTAATGCTGCTCTGTGAAACCAGCCTCACACGGTTTCCTCCACTCCAGGAGTACTACGAACCAAGCCTTCGCCCGGATCAAAGAACTCGACTATCAACTTGGAACGGGCGGGCCAGGGTGAAGTCCAAGACAAACCCACCGTGGAAACCTCTTACCAACCATCCCAACAATTTAATACCCCCACTTGGGTCACAAGCATGCGCTACAATGCTCGGTGGAACTCCAATCTGGACATAAGGTCATGTAGCATGAATTGCTATAACGAGCTTTCGATGTGGGATTAATTATTTCACAGCTGCCAAGATCCAGCCAATAAATTTCATCCTAAAAATAGTCGAGAGCTTTGTATATTTTGGTTTAATCGGCTAATCTTTTCGACGTCATTATAGTTTCATATGTCTCTTTCTTGTCTTCGGAAGTATGAATATTTCTAAAAAGTTTTAAATTATAGCTTCAGTTTTAATTTTCAAGGTTTTGCTAAATTACATGTTAACTTCTGAGCTTGATAGCTGCTGCCTGCTGCTAGGCTTTGTAAAGGTATAGATTTTGGGGAAATGATTCATGGAAACTACAATTTTTTTTAATTATAATCCTTTACTTGTTGGGGGTCGAACTATTAAGTGACGGGCAAATATCGTTTGTTCTTCTTCCTCCGACAAAAATGATAGTATAAGGAGGTCGACTTGTTGCTTCTTTGAATGAAATGTTGGATCATTTCTAGTACTCGACGAACTAAAGGCTCCCATTGATCCTTCGACGATTGTTCTATTCTTACTAGTTAATTGATTGTTTTTTAAACATTATATTTTGTTGTGCATGTATGGATATAGTCAAAGAGTTGTTTCGGTTTAATAGAGCAAATTAAGTGATTGGTAGGAAGAAACATGAAAAGTTGGTTGCCTTATCTCCATACTTCAAATCGTTCCAATCATTGATTTTTTTTTTAAGTGTGACCTTCGTAAAACAATAAGTGTTTTCATTAAATTTTTGTAGGAAACTCAATGCAATGGGCAGAAAAGTCAGTTCCAAATGACGATCAAAGACCAAAACACATGTTGTCTTTGACAGGTTGGAGTGTTGTCTGCACTTGAACAAAATGACAATAGAAAAATCCCTTGGTACTTATTCTCGTCATAACTTTGAACATTATATGTTTGAAACGTCTTGTGCTTGGATTGGTAATTTGACATATCAACAGCTTGAAAAAATTATGAGTTGGTAAAAAACTATACCTTGGGGGGGGGGGGGGGGGGGGGGGGGGGGGATTCTGCACGATGTTTCAGCTTAGTATAAGATAATTGACTGACTTAAGGAGATTGATTAAGCTTGATTTGGATTTGTACTCTTTCCTAATATCACTAACTTCTAGTGATTAGGTGTCATACCTATCTTAACTGTCGATTAAAAATGTTAGTTTATTTAAAATCTGGTGCATAATTTATACGTTTGGCAAAGGACAGTCACATTTCTTGAATTTGTCTTCAGAACAAAGCATCTTGATTATCTTAAGCACTTCATTCCCACTTCCAAACAAGACTTGCAGTGTCGTACGTGGTCTTCTGATTTCATATCATTAGGCTGTCTAGTTTTTGTTTGAGTTTGGTTTGTGTTTAGGATTTGCTCAAGGTTGTTGGATTGTCACTTGTCTCAACAAGCTTCTGAGTTGTCTCAACGCAGACCAGACTCTACATGGGTCGAGGCCTCGAGGGATGGGTTGTTGCAATTTTTAGAGAATGTAAATAAAAAAACTGTTTGTTATTAGTTTAAACGCAATCTGTGTCAAACTAGATATGGTTGTTTGAATCAAGGTTTGTTGAAGAATTGTATTACCAAACATAGGGTTTACTTGTGTACTTCCAAATACTTCTGTTAGAAACCTATATTTACTTTTATAGCTATAAAAACCAAAGATAAACCGTGCTTAGTACTTAATCTTCAAATACAGGCTTCAACCAGAATAGCAGATGCACCTGGAAGTGGATATATTTAGTACCATCACTCACCCCGAATCAGCCAATGGATGGTTACTTTTCAACTAACATAGCCACTTATCATTAAGAGCTGGAAAATTGTCAATCTCATCTTGCACTAAACATAATAATTACAATTTTTCCGTGTTGTGAATTAAGGCAGACAAACCAAAGTGCGTCTCCTTTCACTAGCATTAGTTTGCTCAGTCATCCAAACAAGTACTTCATTGAGCCCTTGTTAAATACTTCCATCAAACTCAAGTCCTTCGTTTTGAAATATAATATAAACTACAAAATGTTGTCATCCAAAGGTGACATGCTTTGCAAGTTTCCAATTTCCATGAGACAATCACTGGGCATTGTCTTGGGAAACTCTTTTATTTATTCCCTTGAAGAACTTTGAAGTGCAAAAATTTTTGGGAAGTTAATTGGGAGTATAAAATCGTGTATAACTGTATATCGACACGAGTCCACGACAAATAAGATCACAAACTTCATAGTCTTTTTCACCGTTCGACAATTAAGTGGATAATACTTATATAGACGTGTAAGACACCTATCAACTCATCCTTTAGACCAATAAGTACAAATTTTTAGCACTCAAGCAAGTACAAAATAACAGAGAGTGTTCCACGGCTCATGACCGTTAGCACCCAGTTAACAGTCTCGGCTCTTTTTTGGATGGCCGTTAGCAAGTACAAAATAAACGTGACCACCGTTAACAGTCTCGGGTCTTTTTTGGATGTTCAATTTTCTCTCTCAGCTACCTCAGTTTCTCTTTCCGTCACGTCAGTATAAACAAACTCCCATAAAATCTTTATCCATTATCCAATTCACCTAGTCACGCTACAATATTTGTTGTCATGTCATTATTTTTGTTCTCTTCTCTAAAACTCCCACAACAATCAACAAAAAATATTAATAATCATTATTCTAATTACTCAATTTAATTAATTCATTCGATTTTAATTAAATCAGCGCCCATACACTTCCCGCGGGCTAAATCAGAAGGATTTCTATAGTGCTTTTGTTTTAATTTTAAGTTAATGTGTGTTTCATAGTTCATTAGTATTGTTGTATTAGCAACTATTTAAATTTCGTATCTGTATTTGTATTATATTTCATATTTGTATCTCTATTGTATTATGTATCCTTATTTGTATTGTTCATCTGGAGTTTATGTGTATTGTACTAGTATTTTGTGACTTATCTCAATTTCATATATGATTTTTTATTTGTAAATTTAACTAAATCTTAATAAATCGAAAACAATTTAATTAATTTTAAAATAACTGTACAATTATTATAAAATTCAAACAACATCAATACACTAACCACAATTAAATTACAAAATCTAATTAATTTAATTATAATTTAACTAATTAATACATTAACCTAGATATGTATATCTAATATTTTTCTTTTAACTTAAAAAAAACAAAAAAAACACCAATCCGGGGGGGCTGATCGGGCGCCTGGGCGGGTTTCCAGGCAGATACCAACCCGAAAAAGTGGTGCCAACCTGAGTGTCCAACCCGTATTGTACAAATCGGGTGTCCAATCTAATCAACCTAATCTTAATTGTGATAGTGTATTAGATACCAACTATTTATGTGTATTGTGTATACATATACTTTTTGTGTCTGTTCGTGTCTTATTGTGTATCGTGTATACGACACGTTAGAAACAATGTACATATCGTGTCGTGTTCGTGTCTAGATATGTTTACACAAATTCTTATCAGTGTCTGTGTATATCTAGAACATGTTAATATCAGACCGATAATACCACATACCGGACGTCTAGTAGACAACAATGATCCTTTTCAAGTTTTAATGCAGAGAAACTTCCAATTTCGAACACACGAAATCCATGGAACTGACAATGCTGAAGACTTTTTTTTTACACATTAAAAAATCACATTCTTTTCCTGACAATTAAACCTCTCACCCATCCAGTTGGCCGAACTCTTTTATACCCGACACTGTTGCAGTGTGGTCCCCACTGCGGTTCGGTAAATTGTTCTGAGGGCACGTGTACCTGCCGCACACGGTTATCTGACGTGCACCGATCACCTCGACCGTCAGATCAACTGGGAAAACTGTTTCTCTTCCCTTCACCTTTTCCTCCGCGGTTCTTGGCACCGTCTCAGTGGTGGGTTTCGTAATTAATCACATTACGAGGCCTTCTTTCTGCGCCACACAAAAAGTATGTTGCATTACAGGCCAAAATCCGAACGGCACGGTTTGCGATTTTAAAAAGTGGGGAATTTTGCATGTATACTTCTGTTTTGATGGTTTATACTTATCTGCCCCTGCCTATTATCACATAGACCCCCGACTTCATGAAAGTAAATTAAATACTCTCTTTTGGACTCAAACATGTGTTTTCTTCTTCTAAAAAGCAATAACATAAATATGACATGATAAATATAAAAAAAACATGAAATTATTGACATGGATGTATATATCTACAAATTGCAATAAAATGTTGTTTGAGTGGAACCAAAAGAGTTGAAAGAATGATCGTCTCTACTTTCCAATGACTATAAATAAAACACTTCCATACTTTAATTTTTTCCACATGATTGTTGAAATGGAAGGATTAGTCATGTAAGGACTATAAGCCAACTCATCAACTGCAAAACATAAAAAAACATAGTAGGTCAAATTTATTTTTCAGATGCACATCCACATATTGTTTATAATGAATTCAAAAAACTTACTTAAGGATCAACATTTTTCAAAATATGAACGAATGGTCAAATCTTAAGTTAATGGCTAGTCAAAACTCAAAATAGATTATAAGAGACACATTATAAATTGAACCGTTGTGACTTATTGCCAATATTGACCAATACCATGCCTATACAAACTCATTGTTACAAGGATAACTATATTTAATAATTTCGAGTCTCATTATCACACAGGACTTGTGCAATATCACATTAAAAAAATTGTGCATGGACTACGAAGTTCTATGTTCACATGCATTCATATTTTTTTTGTATTGAAAGTGAAAAAAGTTGTGTTTTAAAACCATCTCCCCTCTTGTGAGCTCATAACGCGTGATTTTACTTTCAATACGATCATTTGAACGTTTGCTCTCATATATGAAGTCGCTCCTCAAGAGGTCCTCTCGAAGAACTTACAAAAGTCTATTTGACGTACTATATGAGACTAATCAACTCTATAATCTAACATAACTTAGGTCTTTTACTTGCATCTCGATGTACTTATTTCCATAAATTTTCCACTTTTGTATCATCCTATTTGTACCACGACCAATGTGTTCACATCAGTCGTTTTAATTTAATAAAAAAATTACAATATGTCAAAAAAAAGAAAATGAAGGTGACATGTAAAAATGTCAGCAAAAAGTTTGATAGTCCAACAGCTGGATCAAAAAGAAAGAAAGATGATATTTTAGAAATAAAAGCAAAGGAAGGGATCAACCCCCAAATCCCCCCAAAACCGTGCAGGAGCAACAGCAGTGGTAGAGTGGTAGATACGGGGTGGAACGAGGGCGAAACCGAAAGCACCATCGTCGGAATCCAATCCAATCCAATCCCACACCACCACCAACTCACGCTCCCTTCCCCAAACCCTCAAACCCCAGATCCGATCTGCCTAGATCCTGTGGTCCCTCCGACGATGGAGGAGGCCATGGAGATGGCCCGGGCGAAGGACACCAAGGAGCGGATGGCCGGTGTCGAACGCCTCCACGAGCTCCTCGAGGCCTCCAGGAAAAGCCTCTCCGCCTCCGACGTCACCGCGCTCGTCGACTGCTGCATGGATCTGCTCAAGGACAACAACTTTAGGGTTTCGCAAGGGGCGCTGCAGGCGTTGTCCTCCGCCGTCGTGCTCTCCGGGGACCACTTTAAGCTGCACTTCAACGGCTTGCTGCCGGCCATCGTGGAGAGGTTTGGGGACGGGAAGCAGCCCGTCAGGGACGCCGCCAGACAGCTTCTCGTTACTCTTATGGAGGTTTGAGTTTGTTCGGATTTTGGTTCTTGTGGTGGAATTATGTGGTTTGGGCGTTTTTTTGCGGCGGATTTTTAGGTTTTTCTTCTTCCACTTTTTCGATGTACGATTTGCATCTATCTTTTGGTTTCATGTTTGTTTTGTTTACCTGTGTTTTATCCCACTCGAATTTAGTGGATCTCAAACTTTTGCTGTTCCTGTTTCTTTTTTTTTGTACGTTTGTTTGTTGATGCTGCAATAGTTTGTTGATCATTTGTTGATTATGTTTCTGAATGTAGCCAGCAATTTTGGACCTTTTTTGTTGGTCAATGATGTTAGTGCTCGTCATCAAATAAAATTAATTTCCCCCCAAAATTAGCCTCGTAGGAACAAAATAAGTAGGGGGAAAGTTGGACGGTGCACGTCATTCATTCATTCATTACTCGAATGAATGGGAGGTGCTATTCAAGTCCTGCGGACGAAATGTGTTGACAGAATTATGCATTTTATTTCGATGTTATCGTTTGATTTGGTACAGTTTTTCTTTGCTTTGCCTTCCCCCCAGCGATTTTGTAAAACGTGGGAGGCGAAGATGAAGAATGCATTCCATTTATTCTTCCTGAAGAATGGGCATTGCAATCCAATTTTGCCTATATATAGTAAAATGGATCATGTGTTTGGAGTGTTTGCTATGGATTCGATTTGCTTGTTGCAGAAAATGGCTGGGCATATCTGTCGTCTGTCATGATTGCTTCTTGTGTTCTTATCATTTCTTTAGGAAGCGGTTAATTTTTCTGTTTCTTCTGGAGCATGTTCCTATTAACCTCAGGGAGTGTGCTTGTCCAAATTCCTCATGTGAACTTCATTACATTTTTAATATATTTCCCTACACTTCCTGTTCACAAAACCCTCTACTTTCCTTTGAGATTCTTTAACGAGTCTCTGAGTCAATGCCTTAAATCATAAATGTGAGAACAATTCATTAAATCGAAGATGCATACATGCTAAATACGATCTTTGCCCTTTTATTTACCATCCGCTTCTCTCATGTGTTTTTTTTAAAGGTTGAAAGAGTATAATTACAAAATTAATTCAAATAAATCGCTCCACCATAGGTTTCTTCACCGACGATTATTGTCGAAAGGGCTGGAATTTATGCTTGGAGTCACAAGAGTTGGAGGGTGAGGGAAGAGTTTGCACGTACCGTGACAGCTGCCATTGGTCTTTTTGCTTCCACTGAACTTCCTCTTCAGCGGGTTCTTCTCCCTCCTGTATGGAAATTAGTTTCAGCAAAGACTAGATTTGCATTTGGAAACATATTCTGTACCTTTCCTACTTAGGCCATTTTTGTTGTGTGTATCAGGTTCTGCGGCTACTAAGTGACCCAAATCATAGTGTGAGAGAAGCTGCAACCTCATGTATTGAGGTTAGTCCTATAGTGGTGACTATGAATATATTCTAATTGTTCTTGTTCATGGTTTCCTGCCAGTTGTTAAATCTTGACATCTTGTTTTAGATATTATTTTTGTGTTTAACTGAAATTATTTTTCTCTTACAACTTAAGTTACACAGGTTCACAAATATTCTTTTGTTTTCTTATAATTATAATTTATTTTTACCGTTAACATGGCTGAAGGCTAATTTATTCCATAAAATGTTGTTCATACAAACAAGCTACTAGAAAACACGGTCATCATAAGTATCGCTAAAAAGGTCATCAGAAGTAACCACCCACTAAGAAACACCTAATATCCAATAAAAATGGCCCTCCAAAACAGAGGATTACAAGATAAGCGGAACTCCCACTGCCCAAACATTCTAGTGTAATTGGCTGTTGTCCCATGGTCCAACCATAAGTTCTTCCTGATGCTGCATTGGTAGATAAATTTATGCATGGAATTAACATCTTTGAAGTTTTACCATGGGAAGTTCGGAGACAAATAGTTATCTTGTACCATTTTTTTCTAGATAAGTAATTATGGGTATATTTGATGGGCAATATCAATGTCTTAAGCTTATTTTCTCCTTATATGATACAAAAATTAACCACCTAGTGTCTGGTACCTTCCCTGCTTATGTGTAATTACAAGCAATGCCATTTTTGATGTGACCTCATGATTGCGATTTGTGAGAGATATTGCTTTTGATTTATTGGTAAGGTGTCCAACATGTAATATTGGATGTTTTCTATCTACTGGTATGTTTTTACATCTAATGGTACATCAAAGAATGTACTATTTCATTTAGTAACAAAAGGAGTTTGTTTATTTTTATGTTCATACAAACTCCTTTTTTGTGGGATTTTTCTTTCATATGATTATAGTAAGTTGACAAATAAATGTCAGTAGTTTCTAACCAATTCTGTATGTATTTTTAGGAGATGTATACTCAGGCTGGATCTCAATTTCGTGATGAGTTGCAGCGTTACCATCTTCCTGCCGCCATGGTAGTCATCCATCATATTACACCAACAAGTTTTCATCCATGATACTGATATAGTTTCATTTCGCAGATGATCAGTTTTTTATGTGACACTTCAGTATTTAGACGATAATACGTACTATAATACTTTCTTTTGCTGTTCGTAGATGAAAGAGATTAATTCTCGATTGGAGAGAATTGAACCCCGACACCAAATGGATGGTCATGGGAGTCCCTTCAATCAAACTGAAACAAAACCTATAAGTCACAGCCAAAAGAGGAACAGTCCAAAGGCGAGGAGTACTCCACGCGAATCTTTTCTCTCTGCTGGTATGTTTTTGCTGAAGGAACACTAGATATGCAACTATGACCTTTGTTTTGTCGTACAACATCCTTTTTCAGAGTCTTGGTAGCAGCGGCTAAAACTTTTATGGCATCCAATGTAGTGAAAGTCTTCCCTTCGTTAGTAGGAGTCTATGGGAAAACTTGACGTGTCTTGCAGATAATCACTACTTGAAAAAGAAGCAATTGTCAATTGCTCATCAAGCCAGGAATTCATGTTTACCATTTCAATGTTGTACATCAACGATAATACTGTCTTTCTTCCATTCTCCAATAGATCTTCACAGTAATGGATGATGATACATGTCAAGTAAGCATACACCGCTGGCGGGATGAATACATGTATATTAGTGATGAACCGATGGTAGCCAGAAGTTTCTCATATAAATTGGATACATGTGAAAAATGGCATTCTTTTTCCTTTACTTGTTTTGTTTGCACTGTTCAGGCGGTCGCATATGCGACCACCCGCACACCGCACACATGTGTGTGGTGTGTGCGGTCGCCTGTGTGACCAGACGATCGCCTAGTTGCACAAGCGATTGGCCAACGCCGAGGAATGACATGGTGCCCTTCTTCTTTCCTCCTTTCGCTGGAGCAACGACGCCGTAGGTGGTGCTTCCGCCGCTGGTGACATTGGAGCAACAACGCCAGAGGTGGAGGTGGTGCTAGGGGGAGAGAGGGTAGCCACCGCCTTTTGTTTTGGGGTTAGGGTTTGAGGAGATGAGATATATATAGTGATTGTGTTTGGTGAGATGAAATCTTGGCCATCCGTTTAAAAAAAAAAGCCTCTTCCTCTCTTCCAATCCTATAAATACCTAGTGAGTCAATGATTTAAGTGTTTTTTTAAGGCCAAACATGTAAGGTTTTTTTCTATATTTGTTTTTTTTTCTTTTCTAATTTCCCCCTATTTTTTCAAGTTAAAATAAAAATAATAATTAAATAATATAAAAAAATGTCGCCCACAACTGGGTGACCGCCCAATCGCCCGGCCTCGCCTAGGCGATCCCTGAGCATTGTTTGTTTGCATCACAAAAATCGAGGGATACTCTTCCTTTTTTATTTTCACAGTTGTGTGCTTGTTCTATTGTCATTACTTTGTATCTTATAGTCACTTATTTCATTTTGTTATAATATTAGATGTTAGAAAATAATTAAATTTAGATATTTAGTTGATAGGACTTCTCTTGTTTGATGTTTACTTATTAATATTTCCTAATTGTTGTTTCCTCATTTCATCTTTTTAACCTCTATATACAGAGGACCTACCTAAGCAATAATAACTGGAAAGGTAAATTTACTGATGAACTATGATCACAACCCTAGTAGAGTCTTAGTTACAGGTTATACATTAAGTACAAAACACAATTGATTTTTACATATGTTGACATTTATGGCATACAGTTTAATTCTGCACAATGCGTGGTGGCAAAAAACAATTGCTTAAATATTTTGTTTGGTTACTTTAGACTTATAGACTATGCAACATTATGATGCAATTGTGCTCGTGGAATTGAATATATCAAAAAACTGTTCTTTCCGTGTGTGATGGTTGCTATGTGATTCACATAAGTATGTCATCTATGCAGCATTATGGTACACTCACATGTCACCCAATAAAAATATATTCTCATTTGTCACTTAGTTTAGGCTCAATATGCAATGTGTCTTCTTTGCAGGGGAAAGTGATACGACAGAAAAGCCAGTTGACCCTATAAAAGTGTACTCCGAGAAAGAACTAATCAGGGAATTTGAAAAGATTGCAGCTACTTTAGTGCCTGAGAAAGATTGGTCACTTAGGATAGCGGCAATGCAAAGAGTCGAAGGCCTTGTTTCTGGAGGTTCGTTTCTCAACAAACTTTAAGATTGCCAGTTTTGAGAATTGAGATGTGTTCTAGTAATCTTTCAATGATATATTTCATAAATGAAGTGCATATATTAGATGATTAGATCATTGTTAGGCATTGAGCAAGTGATCCTTAATTTCCATGTGAAATTTATATCATTAATTTTACAAGTCAGCTTCACAAACTAGCCTACTTATTAGGTTTTTACCCTTTATCCTCTTGCATTGTTGAATCTGAATGTATATTCTTTAACATCTAAACTTCTCTCTTTCTGTATATTTGTTTGTAAAAAGTATGTTCACTTTAAACATCTCTTGATTGTTTAGGTGCAATGGACTATCCATCTTTTCTCACACTGTTGAAACAACTTGTTCCTCCTTTGAGCACCCAACTTTCTGATAGAAGATCCAGCATAGTTAAGCAGGTATTGACTTCATTCATGATATGCTGATCTTTTGACTTGGAGTAACCGAGTAAGTGCAAGTATGCGACTACTTGCCTTGCCTTGCATGCATAAATTTAATTTCTTATTTACTTTCATTTACTTTTTGTAATCTACGTGGCAGACTTGTCATCTTCTGTGCTTGTTGTCGAAGGACTTACTGGGAGATTTTGATGCTTGTGCTGAGATGTTCATTCCAGTTAAATACCTTTCCCTTCCGCACATAAGTTTTCTAGTTGTATATTTACAAACCTTCTGACTTTGTTATGTTAACTTAGGTGCTTTTCAAGCTTGTTGTGATTACGGTCCTCGTTATTGCCGAGTCTGCTGATAACTGCATAAAAACGGTTTGATATCTTGACTTATAGCTAATGTACTGTATCTATATGTCTTTCATTTACATTATGTATATTTTAATCTTGCAGATGTTGCGTAACTGCAAGGTTGCACGTGTTCTACCACGAATCACAGATTGTGCGAAAAATGACCGCAATGCAGTGCTTCGTGCCAGGTGAGTGTTTCTACTTATAACTGCTAATATCCAATTGTTCACATGTTTTAACTAATTTTTCTTATTTCCTGCAGGTGCTGTGAGTATGCACTTCTGATATTGGAGTACTGGGCAGATGCCCCAGAGATCCAACGGTCAGCTGATCTTTATGAAGATCTCATAAAGTGTTGTGTAGCCGATGCCATGAGTGAGGTAACTTCTTTAACTGTGCTGATAACATGCTTTCTTGTAGACCATGGTTTTCCACTGTTTATTATTTCCTGAATAATTTCTAAGTGCTCCAACACGTTGGCGGTTGATCTATATTACAAAAAAAACATTGTTATAAAATATTAATCTCAGTTTTCATTCATTTTTGGAGTTTATCAGAGCATTTATTTTACAGTTCTGAGGATGGCACATCTATCAAGATTTTAGATATCTACATAAATTTCTGCTCTCTAGGTTCGAAATCTCAACAAAATAATGTAAAGTAGCCATCCCAGTTCAAGTGAATCGGATTGAAGACACAAAAATGGGAAGAGGTAGACCACGATTGACTTGGGAGGAAGCGGTCAAAAGAGATCTAAAAGATTGGAATGTTCCTTGAGAATTTGCATTGGATAGAAACGTGCGGAAGAAGGCGATTCACGTGCTTGAACCGTGACTCCTTAGAGTTTCATTTCTAGCCTATCCCAACTAGTTTGGGATTCAATGCTTAGTTGTTGTTGTAGCTAGGGGTGAGCAAAATTCGGTCCGGACCGAACCGGACCGAATTTTTTCGGTCCGGTCTTCGGTCCACAAAATTTTGGAAATTCGGTCTTCGGTCTGGACCGGACCGAAAATTTAAGGGGAAAATTCGGGTTTTGGACCGACCCGGACCGGACCGGACCGAACCTATTCGGTCCGGTCTTCGGTCCGGACTTCCCGAAAATTCGGGTTTCGGTCCGGTTCGGTCCGGTCCGGTCCTGGACCGAAGCTCACCCCTAGTTGTAGCCATCCCAGTTCAAGATGAAATCCTGGAATTTTTGGTTTTACCATATCTGCTTCTTTGTTAGTTTGTTGCCAAATAAAATTGTAGGCTTCATGTTTTTGTTGGGAGTTGCTACATGTTACTTATTGCCTATCTCTCTCATTGTCATGCAGTCTTTTTTTCCAATAGTACCAATGGTATGAGAAAGGTAGTTTTCCTAGAGAGAAGAAAAATAAAATACCGGGACTGTTATCTGATTTATTTTTGGTTCTGCAACAACTATATAAATGTTTCATCTTAATTGCAGGTACGTTCAACTGCAAGAACCTGTTACCGGATGTTTTCAAAGACTTGGCCAGAGCGTTCAAGACGTTTATTTCTGTCATTTGATCCTGTTATACAGAGGGTAACAATCTTTTTCATGTGCCCAGTCTTTAAAATAGCGGGTACCATCGTTTATTGATTTAAAATCATCAATTATTTCCTGTTTCACTGTTTTGTTGATGTTGGTCTGGATAGGCACATACAGATTTCTGCTAGATGATCTAATTAATTATTGACAGAATGTTTTGAAAGAAAAGGATTAGGACAATAACCAACTTCTAATTGAAGATGTACATGAATTTCTAAAATGAGTTTGGTCTTTTAGATAATAAATGATGAAGATGGGGGGATGCACAAAAGGTATACCTCTCCTTCACTCCGTGATAGGGGGGCGCCAACATCACGTGCTGCGTCTCACACCACTGCTTCAACTGTACCTGGATATGGAACATCTGCTATCATTGCCATGGACAGAAGTTCAAGTATTTCTTCCGGAGCAACTGTTTCTACAGGAAATATGCTATCACAAACAAAGCCTGGAAGAAGCTTGGAAAGTGTCCTGCATTCCAGCAAGCAAAAAGTTACTGCTATAGAAAGTCTGTTGAAGGGAGTAAGTCTGTCTGAGAGACATGGTTCCTCTTTGCACTCAACGAGCTTGGATCTAGGTATTCAGTGAATAATTGAAACATTGTCTTACACATGCAATAATTGACAAAGTGATATCTGTCCTTGGGGAAATATTTATCTATACCTCGATCATTCTGTATACTTTCTGAAATGCTAACAGGTGTCTTTGCCTCTCCTAGTGCAGGAGTTGAACCTCCATCATCTCGTGATCCTTCTTTTCCTCCAGCGGTTAATGCATCAAACCACCATGCTCTAAAGAGTTCTGCATTAATTGATTCAACTCCATCTAATATCACCAGAGGTAGTGCTCGTAATGGGGGTTCATATTCTGCCGACTCAAATTTCCAGAATCAAACTTCCATGGATTCTAAGAAAGTGCCTTACCTCAGTAACATGACATCCAATTCTTTTTCAGCCTTGTCCCTGCCTTTCTCAGCAAAAAGACTACCTGAACGGATGCAGGAAGGTGGAGGTTCTTTTGATGGCAATGCTGATACGAGATCTGCAAGGAGGGCTGGAAACTTTCACGTTGAAAAACATTATGATGTTAGAGAAACACATGCTAATCATGTGCCTAACTTTCAGAGGCCACTTTTGAGAAAACAGATCACAAGCAGGGTTGTAAGCAGTAGAAACAGTTTTGATGAATATCAACCTTTTGCTGGTGAGGTAGCTAGTTATGTGGATGGTCCAGCTTCACTTAATGATGCTCTTACAGAAGGTCTGGGTCCTAGTTCGGATTGGGCTGCTAGAGTTTCTGCTTTCAATTATCTTCGAACTTTGCTGCAGCAAGGTTCAAAGGGTATTCAAGAAGTTACACAAAGTTTTGAGAAGGTCATGAAATTGTTTTTTCAGCACTTGGATGATCCTCACCATAAAGTTGCACAGGCAGCTCTTTCTACACTTGCAGAGATCATTCCAGCTTGTAAAAAGCCCTTCGAAAGTTATCTGGAGAGGACATTACCGCATGTCTTTTCTCGTTTAATCGATCCCAAGGAGCTTGTACGACAACCCTCTAAAACAACCTTAGAAATTGTCAGCCGAATTTATGGTATCGATTCTCTTTTGCCTGCTTTAGTTCGTTCCTTAGATGAGCAGAGATCCCCAAAGGCCAAGTTGGCCGTCATTGAGTTCGCGAATAATTCCTTCAACAAGCATGCTATAAATTCTGAGGGTTCTGGTGGTAGTGGTTTTCTCAAGTTGTGGCTTGCTAAGTTGTTGCCTTTGGTAAATGTTAAAAACACAAAGTTGAGGGAGGCAGCTATCTCAGGCATCATATCGGTTTATTCTCATTTTGATTCAGTTGCTGTTTTGAATTTTATTGCCGGTCTAGCTGTTGAGGAGCAGAATACTTTACGACGGGCTCTAAAGCAGTTTACCCCTAGGATAGAGGTTGATCTCATGAACTTCTTGCAGTGCAAGAAAGAACGTCAACGCACAAGATCTTCTTATGACCCTTCAGATGTTGTCGGTACTTCTTCTGAGGAAGGTCTAATGGGAACGTCAAAGAAAAATTCATTCTTTGGTAGGTATTCTGCCGGATCACTTGATAGTGAGGGCATAAGGAAGTGGAGTTCCACTCAAGTTCTAACTCATGCCAGTGGTTCTATTGGGCAAGTTGGTTCTGATGAAACTCGAGAGCATTTCTATCAAAATATTGATAATATGGAAAATGAAGAAATCCAAAATTCAAAATTGCATGACTTGAACAATAATGCTGATGTTACTTCAGAAAGAACTGGGCTATTGGCAAATCTTCCTGGGAATGCTGATTCCAGGGTTGAATTCCCAACATCTATTGCAAACCAACTACTACTTGATAACAAGATTACAAGAAATGATGGTAAAAAAAGCAATGGATTTGATATTTTTGATGAAAACTTTCCAGATATTGAACTTGAAAAGTCAATTTCTAGTAAAAGCAAATCCACGGCTGATAGTGGAGCTAGCATTCCTCAACTTCTTCATCAGGTTGATAATTGTTCAATCTTTCCTTCTAAGTTCTCACCCCTTCTTTCAGCTTTCATTTAAATCCATATATGCATTTCCTAAAACCATGTAGACGTATTTTTTATTTCATACAACTTATTTTTTTAGATTTGCTCCGGGAACGATGAGAACTCAACTACAACCAAGCAGGAGGCCCTCCATCATCTTGTCGAAGCATCTAAATCAAATGAACACACTGTGTGGACTAAGGTGAAAAACTCATCTGTTAAGTCTTGTTTTTTATTCTCAATAATTGAATAAGGCACAAGCTAATGTTTTGCATGCTTTCTTGCTGTTAGTTTCCTTTTCTTATTGCAATCTAGGAATATAATTTTTTTTTGCAGGGACTGGTTTACGGTACTTGTGATTTTGCCAGTGTTGTATTATACTATTATTGGTCTTTCTTATCCTGTGTCAATTTTTATTGTAACACAGTGCTTAGTTTTTAACTACTACCTAGTAAGAATCATAATTTTAGTGGTAGTTTATTGTATTATATTTATGGAATTAAAGAATGAACCTCTTATATTAACTTAATTCTTACATATTTTGATATCCATATCACGTAAGAAAAGGTATTTATTAAATAATCATACTGGTTAAAACAACATTGATACATTTGAGAAACTATTTGTCCAAGGATCGTGCTGGTCAACTATTTATCTTTCCATTTTGGAGAATACTGTGTTCCTTTATTTGTCATCGTATCTTACTGGTATTCTTTACTCATGGATTTGTGATAAGTTGCCCTCTCAAATACGTGTCTTGCTTACTGCAGTAAATCGTCATCAACCTTTTGGGTCATGTATTTACATAATTGGAAGTGCATATGAAATTCAATCTCATTTTTCTTCTTCTTCTTCTGAATTTTAGAATATATGCTTTGCTATCGTGTTGTACATTAGCACTGGTCATTATCTCCACATTGTTTTGCATAATAATTCCCCAATCTACTTCATGGGCATGGAAACACTCCATGAAGGATTTTCTGCTATCGTGTAATGGAATTATGGTGGCCAAGTTATGGTGGGCGACTTTTTTCTTCACATGCTAGGTCTGATTCACTCCTCTGTCAGGCAATGCCTGTTGTTGAAAGCCCAGGATAATTTATTGACTCGATTTTCAAGGACAAGTTGTTCAATGTCATACTGTTGTTTTCTCTCTTTGTAAGGTCTAACTGATAAAAAGTCTTCTCTAAATTTAACATTATCTGAAAACTAAAAACCGTATCACTTGCATTTGCTTCGTTTGAACCCTAGATCTCATGACACAATACGTACTTTGGTAATGCATCTTTGACATGGGTTTGTTGTATTTTCATATTTGACTTAAGATTGGCAGTTTACTTGATGGCAGTTATTTGTTCTGTACACAGTACTTCAATCAAATTTTGACAGCTGTACTTGAT
Source organism: Triglochin maritima (assembly GCA_963682175.1). Classification (NCBI taxonomy): domain Eukaryota; kingdom Viridiplantae; phylum Streptophyta; class Magnoliopsida; order Alismatales; family Juncaginaceae; genus Triglochin; species Triglochin maritima. Next base: position 60,030,511 of record OY821772.1, on the reverse strand, counting down.
GTCTTGGACGATTCTGACTCTTGCATTCGAGAGCTTGCTCTTTCACTTGTAGTTGAAATGGTCAACAATCAGGTTGGTAAACCACATCTTGAGTCATTTCTATTTGAGATTAACCCCTCTTACTCTTAAGGTTTTTTAAAGAATATTTTTTGACTTCGACATAGTCAAATTGAGCCTTAATTGATGTTTAGTAATTAATATTATTGCAGAAAGATGCCATGGAAGATTCTGTTGAGATAGTTGTTGAGAAATTGCTGCATGCAATAAAAGACGATGTTGCCAAGGTATTCTTCTTTTGTTTTAAGTTCATGGATATTTTGGCATGATCTACATTGTGAAATTTGCCAGGTTGCACATGAAGCCCACCACTGCTTAACGAATCTGCTCTCTCAATATGACCCTCACCGATGTCTTACTGTAAGCCCATAACGAATCAATTTTAGTTTGAAATCTTGTTTACCTAACATCTAGAACGATCCTTTGAAACTCCGATTAATCCTCCTTTTATCTATTTTTATGAGAATATCAGGTTATTATTCCTCTATTGGTCACCGAAGACGAGAAGATGCTTGTGACATGCATCAATTGTTTGACGAAGGTATGTTGTTGGACCACATCATGAACCTACTTTGCAAATAATTTTGTCGGGTCTTCGGTTTTTTATTGTTCCATTAGGATATAGCTCGAATGATTGTTCAATGTTCGGTGTAGTAATTGTAAGATGTTTCATGGTTATCCTCAGTTTAACAATACGACTATCTAAGGTATGTATACAGGGCTTGCAGTCAAGTATAGGTTTGGCCATGGGGTTCTTAGATGCAACAAGAAGAAAAAAATCTAATTCTTATAGCAAGAAGAAAAAAATAATCTAAGATGCCAACAACATATACTAAGATCAACAGCCTAGTACATGAGGAACTGCGGATAGATGCAGTTGGCCACGTGCCAAAAAGTGAATAATTTTCTTTATTTTCAAAATTAATAAGAAATTCTGCAAAATGCTAATCTTCTGTTGGTTTTACTTTCATCCATTATTCTACTGGGCCTTTTTACTCGTGCTATAAGAATTAGGCTCTTGTAAGGTAAGCGGGTTGTTAGTGTAGTACATGACTGTGGACATCAATTGACCTCCAAAATATTTGGGGCTTTCTTCTCTCCCATTTTATTATTTTGATATAGAAGTTGGAATATGTACGTGTACATAGCCTGTCCCAAGTCAGGATAAAGGAGGAGGGTTGCGATGAGTGTTGCGAGCCAGCGTAAAACCCTAGCTATTCCTATGGAAATGAAACTTAAAAAAAGAGAATCGTGTTTGGGGCGTCACCCTCTTAGCGATGCGCTACATCAGACCCCGATGTAGTGATTCAAAATGAGCAAGAGTCTCGACGGGTGCGAGCGATAAGGAAGCTAGTCGAGGGACACCACCACCTTTGGCACACTGCATCGGCGCCCGAATGTAGTGCAAAAGGGGTTAGGGTCCTCGTACTTTACTCAACGGGTGCGAGGGGTAAGGAAGCTAGTTGAGGATAGTAGGATACGCATAGATAGTTGGAATGTTGGATCTTTAACAGTGAAGTTGAGAGAGTTAGTCGATGTGATCGACAAGAGAAAAATCAATATTCTTCGTGTTCAGGAGACCAAATGTGTAGGTGAAAAAACTAAAGAAGTTGAAAATACAGGGTTTAAGTTATGATATAGTGAGAAAGATAGAAACAAAAATGGAGTAGGAATCTTAGTAGATAAAATCTTAAGAGATGAGGTGGTAGAGGTTAAAAGGTAAGGTGATCAAATAATTTTGATTGAGTTAGTTATCGGAAAACTGATTTTGAACGTCATTAGCACCTATGCCCTACAAATAGATTTGATCGAAACAGTGAAGAAACAATTTTGGGAGGACTTTGACATTATGGTGAAAGAGATTCCTAGTAGTGAGAAATTTTGTATTGGATGAGATTTTAATGGCCATGTTGGTAAAGATAGTGAAGAGTTTGAACGTATCCATTGAGAGTTTGGGTTTGGTGTTAGGAACCAAGAAGGAGAAGATTTTCTGAATTTCGTTGTAGCATATGACCTCGTGGTAGCAAATACTTTCTTTAGGAAAAGAGAATCCCATTTAGTCACATTTTATAGTTGTCAACATCGGAGTCAAATTGATTTTGTGCTTACTCGAAAGGATAATTGGGGATCTTGTATAGATTGTAAGGTAATACCTGAAGAGTGTGTGGTGACTCAACATAAGTTGGTAGTAGTGAACTTTCGCTTTCGTATTGGTGTGATACGAAATAAGTGTAATACAAATGTGAAGATTAAGTGGTGGAATCTTAAAGGATAATAATATATTAAATTTAGGGATAGACTTTGGCAGAGGGACATTGGGATGTTGTAGGAGGCGCTAATAGTATGTGAGAGAGTATGCCATCTTACATTCGACGAGTGACTAAAAAAATTTGTGGGGAGAGTAGATGTAGACTAGATTCGAGAGACGTGGTGGTGAAATGATGATGTACAATATGCAATTAAAATTAAGAAAAAAATGTTATAAGATGTGGTTTAAAGATAAAAATGAAACTAACTTAAAAGAGTATGTGTTGACTAATAAAAAAGCTAAGAAAATAGTAACAGAGACTAAAAAGTTTGTTTATGAGAATTTATACAAAAGTTGAGATCAAAGAAGAAAGATGTTGGAATATATAAGTTGGTTAAAATAAGGAAGAAAATTAGAGACCTTAATCAAGTTAAATGCATTAAAGATGATAATAATAACCTTTTAGTTAAAGCGGGTGATATCAAAGAAATGTGGATAAGATATTTTGATAAGTTATTCAATGGGGAAAATGATAGCGACACTTTTGAATTGAATGATACAATTGAGGAATCTAATAGACGATTTGTACGGAGGATGTGAGAAGTTGAGGTTAAAGAAGCCTTAAAAAGAATGAAAGTTGGTAAAACTTTAAGACTAGACGAGATCCCGATTGAGGTGTGGAAATGTCTTGGGGATAAAGTAGTAGCGTGATTAACTAAATTGTTTAGTAGTATCTTTGAGAAAAATAAAATACCAAATGAGCAGATGAGTACTTTGGTGCCAATTTACAAGAATATAGGGAATATTCAAAGTTGCTTTAACTATAAAGATATCAAGTTCATATGTCATACTATGAAATTGTGGGAAAAAATAATTGAGCACCGTCTAAAGAAAGAGACATGTATTAGAGATAATCAATTTGGTTTTATGCCTAGAAGGTCAACGATAAATGTCATATTTCTTTTCAGACAACTTATGAAGAGGTATAAAGAACAAAAGAAAGATCTACATATTCTTTTTATTGGTAGGTCCTAGAGAAGAAGAAGATATCTACAAAATATGTGAATTTAATTAAAGATATGTAGGAAGGATTTGAAACTACCATTAAATTTTTTGATGGTGTGACTAAAATTTTTCCGATTAAGATTAGACTTCATCAGAGTTCAGATTTAAGTCCATGTCTATTTGCTTTAGTAATGGACGAGGTGACAAAAGACATACAATGTGTGGTTTCATGGTGTATGCTTTTTGCGGATGATGTAGTATTAATTGACGAGAGTGGGGTAAGTGTGGAGAGAAAACTAGAGTTGTCGAGAAATACTTTAGAAACAAAATATTTTAAACTAAGTAGATTTTAAACTGAATATATGAAGTGTTGTTTCAGTACCGTTAATACCGAAGAAGAAAATATTATATTAGATGAGCAAGTGGTGCGTAGAAAAGATATTTTTAGATATCTTGGATCAATACTTCAAAAAGATGGGGAGATCGATGAAAATGTTAACCATAGGATTAGAGCAGGATGGATGAAATGACGACAAACCTCAGATGTCTTATGTGATAAGAAAATTCCACTTAAGCTAAAAGGAAAGTTTTATAGAACCGCAATAAGACCTGCAATGCTATATAGTGGAATGTTGGGTCACTAAAAGACAACATATACAAAAGATGAGTGTATTTGAAATGAGGATGTTGAGGTGGATGTGTGACCATACGCGAATGGATCGGATTAGAAATGAAGACATTCGTGAGAGAGTTGGAGTTGCTCCAATAGAAGAGAAAGTTATACAACACAGACTGAGATGATTTGGACATGTATAAAGAAGACCTGTGGAGGTACCTATAAGAAGATGAGTATTGAATCAGATCGAAGATACAAAAAGAGGAAAATGTAGACCACGATTGACTTGGGAGGAAGCGGTAAAAAGAAATCTAAAAGATTGTAATGTTCCTCGGGAATTTGCATTGAATAGAAACGCATGGAAGAAGACGATTTACGTACCTGAACCATGACTCATTAGAGTATCATTTCTAGCATACTCCAACTAGTTTGAGATTAAAGACTTTGTTGTTGTTGATATAGAAGTTGGAATGGTGCGAGGTTTAACTTTTAGGGGATGTTGTGCCTAATCGTCATTACCATAATACCGATAAAAAAATCATCATTACCATAGCCAGCCACTTTACTCGTCAGTTGATCAACATGTATTTGTCACCAGAATGGGATGGCATCGATCCACAATGATGTGGTTATTCTGTTTCAGTGTGGCAGTTAAAACTAAGAGCCAAAATCTTTTATGCACTTCTCGTACTGTGCATGTCAATAGATAGAAATAGCTTTAATCACAGCAATAAAGATGGAGATTCAATAACAACCTTAGTTAGTGGTATTGCATGGGAGCCTGTAAGTGTTAGGCAGTTTGTGATTGTACGGTCTTCTATCAACACTAGTAGCAAGATAAGAGGTGGTGCTCTTCATCCTTCATATTACGGGCATATGGTATACAAAACTGTAGTAGTGAACCAAATCATTCTCTCTTGAACAAACACAAATGCCAGTTATTTTGAACTTCAATTGGGTCATCACCCAACACATTTATGACGGTAGTGCTGACTTAAAATGAAACCATTATGGAGTAATCACAGTATGGTCTGTCTTTGATGGATTTGCAAGTCTTTATTATTCTGTTTCCTAGTATTATTACCTGGTTTTTAGTTGTCCTACCCAAGTACACATCATATTTTGTTTCCAGATGGTTTATGAACTAAATCTCATTATTGTATGTTTATTGATTTTTTCTAACATCAAACCTATTTGTACTTCCAGCTTGTTGGGCGTCTTTCACAATCAGAACTTATGGATCAACTTCCTTCTTTTTTACCGGCCCTATTTGATGCTTTTGGAAACCCAAGTGCTGATGTACGCAAGGTTAGGACCTCACCTGCTTTGCAAACCATCCTTGATGATATCCATATTAGAGTTCGCCTTGAACTCTGGCTTTTGTTGCGAATCTTTTTCTTTCTGAAGGCTTTCCTAGACTTGTAGTGTCTCTTTTTGGCAGTTTTAATGGATTTCCTTTAAAAACTAAATCCCCCGTAAAATATTGTAGCCAGCTTACGAATATCCAAATTGCTGCATCTGTTTCCATGTGGTTACTGATTAGTTTCATCTTATTATCCCAGAGTGTTGTCTTCTGCTTAGTGGATATATACATCATGCTTGGCAAGGAGTTCTTGCCACACTTGGAGGGACTTAGCAGCACACAGTTGCGGCTTGTTACGATATACGCAAATCGGATTTCACAAGCAAGATCAGGAACAAGCATTGACGCTAACCATTGACAGCCATTTTAATTACTAGTACAGTTATGCTTCGGTGTTCATTTATTATTGTGTATTTGTATAGTGTATCGATATTTCATTTACCGGGAAGAAGAATTTGCTAGTGAGTTTGTTTTTTGAGTGTTTCTTTCCTGGCAGTGCTTGTGAAATTTGTAGTTTCATATCGTTAGGGTTTGGTTGGAGTGGCTTTGGGGCTAAAGTAGGTGTTCATATTATTAAATTCGATAGCGTGTTTTTGATTACTCACATGATCATAAATTTGCTCATGGTGCTTTTATTTTTTATTGTGCCCTAACCTCAGATTGTTAGAAATCAGTGTTACTTTAATGAGGCTGCATCTCGATGAGGTGGATTGGTGCTCGTCAATAACTCTTCTATGGTTTATGTTTATGTGGCTTCGGAATGCTAAATTTTTGATTGACGATACCTATTAGAGCACAAGTAATCAACGACCCTTGACGACTTGGTTGTTCGGGTCGTCACTTTTTTTAAAGTTTTTTGTTTTGATTTTTTAAAATTAGTTTTATTTTAAAAAAAATATGTTTTCTAATTTTTTTTGATTTTTTAGAATTTGTTTCAAGATTGACCCCAAAATGTGGATGAGAGATGAGTCATGGTTAAGAGGTGAATAGTGTAGGAAAGAAAAGAAAATGGGTTGGTGATAGAGAGTTGATGCGGAAGAAAGAGAAATGATTTGGAAGAGAAAAAGAAAAGAGAGAAAGTTCATGGTAAAGTAGTTCGAATCATGGTTACGGATGATCTTAATGTGGTGATTTTTGACGTGTATTTCATTTTATTGCCCTTGCCATACACTATACAATTGGCTCATTTGTTTGGTAACTACGGAATTTCAATGTGAAACTGTTTGGTGATTTTCGTCCATGCTCAATAGGATCTCTGATTAGCATATGTGCTCGACAGGAATCTAGAAAATAATTATGAAATCTTATGCTTAATTCAGATCATCAGATGGTGCGAAGAGTAAGTTTGAGATCAAATCTCATGCTTAGGTGTAACTTTTTCAGCATGATAGTTTACAGGTTCAGTTGGTGTTCTTTCTGTTTTCATCTTTTTGGTGTTAGTATGTGATGAAAAAATCAAGAAAGAAAAAAGACTACGAAGCATGGCTCCAATCATACAACCCATGATTTTGTTTGAGAGAATCACAACTAAAGGCGCCTGCCCAATTATTGCACTATGCGAATGCCTGCTTGCTTGCTCACGAGCCAATAGCCCGTACTTCACCCAATCATCAATGCATATTTTTGTTTTGAAAGAAAAGTGAGGGAACAAAAACACAAAGCACAGAATATGACGTCAAGCTTGCTGCAATGCCTTCAGTTCCTGCTTCATCACATGTTTATTTCTACACGACATCATCTTCACGTAATTAAAGTTGAGCACCCGACATGCTGAGCAATCCAGGGCAGCTTGGCAAGCATGTTCAAAGACATAGCTTTAACCGTTATGTTATGGACAGGTATGAACATGTCGGTTGGTTTGTCTTTCGAGGAAAGAACGACCATCAAACCCCACCACTTGCAAGAACATGTTATGACCGTAATGCGTCTTTAGTTTTACATATATAATCCTAATTTCTATATGACATACATTTGCATAAAAGTTTCATACTTCCACAAGGCAAAATTAATTAAATTGCAAGTTTGCAATCATTTATTGGAGACTTGTGGGAATAGTGGAGGGAAAAAGGAAGGAATGCAGCAGCCATTAGTATGGGGGGAGGGGCACTAGTGGAGGTCGGTTGTTGTGACTTGCGAGATGTATGTATGTATGTTATGTACTCTCTGGGCTTCATTCACGCGTAAACAGAAAACTTCACACCTTCACATGTACAAAAAAGGTGGCGATGCTGTAGGAATCAATTATGTTGACCCTCACCTAAACTCTACTACTTATATCTTTTTGCATAGATTTTTTACAATTAAAAGCTTATTATTAGTTGGTGATCATATTTTCTAACACCAATACGGTTGTAACTTGGAAGATAAACCATAAATATGATTTATTTGATTTTATATGAATTTTTGAAACAAAAAATCCAATCAGTTGCATAATCTTTTTCAGAAAAGTACGATACATCTAACTTATCTTCCAAGTTGGTTACCTTGTGGGAAGGGGAGTTGGGAGTCCTGCCTCCTGCTTGGCATTTTTATCATTTTGGATTTTGATCACTTTTTATATATATATATATATATTACCTATATTTTGAAGAGTTTATGTGATTTCGACATCTCCGGATTTTAGAATTCAGTATGGTTTGTGAAGATTTCTTCTTCTTTCATTTCAACACTTATATTATTAATAATTTTGGATTCCAACTTCTCTGGATTTAGTCTTTTTGGATTTCGACTCATCTAAAAAATATTTTACCAATAATTAGATACATAGATGAATTTCTGACATTGTTAGAATATCCTTACAAATTCCGACATTCTTAACCTAAATTCTGCAACAACAAGAGTGAACTATCTCCTAAAATATGTGTCCATTTGGATTGCGGACTAGCAAATCACAAGTTGAAGTTGGAATCGTAGGTCGACCGCACACCAACTTAATCCAGTTTTAAGCTCGCACACACCATGAACCACACTATGTACCATTGGTCATACCCAATTAGTTGGATTAGGCTCAAAATCGCAATGACGGTCAGATGTATTTCAAGGCCACTCATGTTGGTAACTTCCAATTGACGGTTGAGAACCAACCAGCATTGGCTCCAACCAAGTACACGCATAATTTCTTTTCGAAATTAAGTTTCACATGTCTATATTTAATGGTTCTTGTTGTCTTCTAGAGACAAAATCCGGTATGAGCTGTTGTTATGTGTGGACTTCTGATCACTTTCAGCCACCAAAGATGTCACCCCACAAATCCTACTATTAGGTTTAATTTAAAATCCAGAAATCATAATCACTATTTTTTTTTTCTTCCGACGCGACCTTTGCAATAAGCCGATTAAGTTGGAGTGAATAAGCTGATTATATTTACAGTAACATCTCTCTAATATTAGCTCATACATACCCTCCAATATGATATTGGTTATATAATCTCAAAATATTTTATTTTTGCATGAATACTTTCTTTTGCATCAAATTTATGTCAACTCAGCTTACTAAACACGATTATACTAAATATATACGTCCTTGTGATAGATTCTATGTCAATGTCACTACATATATATCAATCTCCATATCAATCAGAAGTCTTTCACCACACATTGCTGCAGATACACACAAATAATACTATTCTAAAGAGTGGACGAACATTATATGAGCACAATGTGGTAAAGTTGGAAATTATAAGTTACAAAAACTCTAACTTGGAAGAATATATTTATCGATGTAAATATGACGAAAGAGAATAATAAAGATGCAAAGCTTGTTTTAGAAGAAAATGATACCCCCCACCTAACAGAGATAGAGTTGGGCCAAAATAGATACTTTATTCAATTCAAACCATCTAAAAACATATTTTATACATGAAGTTGGAGCAGGGGTTCATCAATATCCAATAATGGTAACATGAATAATGTCTAGGTTTCTTCATGGAAGTGTCGGTCATTATTTTAAAGAAGTTTACTGTAATATCCTAACCTTGCTTATGGTGCTAATGGTGTTTAGGAGAGGATTAGGGGTGGATCGAGATCGACGGCCGAGATCGAGTGGGAGAAAGTATATAAGGTTTGGATTTTGTTAACTCTCTCTCTCTCACGATCACATCTCTCTCTCTCTAAAACTCGTCTCTCTCGGCAGCAAAGGAAGGGTCGCCGTGGTGTGGTGATTGGGGAGCACGGGAGTTGTCGTTGGAGTCGCCGGAGGACCGAAGATCGTCGATTGCGGGAGGTTTCCGAGGGAGCGCTCGCCGTGGTTTCTTCCGAGACTTCTTCAAGCCTTAAGGTATGTCAAACTTGCTTTCAAGCTCACCTATTGTTAGAGTGGGAGTGGGAGCGGTCGACGGTAGGCCGTGTCGGCTCGTCGGACCTGCACAGCAGCATCTAAACTATAAACGGTCGACCGGTGTTTTGGTTCGGTCGACCGGTTATAGTGTATTTGGGGCAGAATCCCTCGCACCGGTCGAACGATGCCCTTTGGGGCGGTCGACCGGTTGTGCAATTTTAGAGAGAGAAGACGTCCTGGGTATTTTCGGTCGAACGGGACCCCTTTGCCGGTCGACCGAAAGTACTGTTGAAGGTCGGTTGGGGGCGTTGACCATCTAAACGGTCGACCGCTCATTGACTTCGTCCGACTGACGTTTAAGTTAACTTAATGGCCGGTCGACCGGACGTGTGGTTTCGGTCGACCGTGAAGTGTGGACTGTTGGTAAATCTTACTGGTGGTTTTCGGTCGACCGTGAGTGTTGGGTCGGTCGACCGTTGGTGTTTGGTTTGCGAAAACGTTTTCTTACTGGGGCTTTTCGGTCGACCGGGCCCCCTTTGCCGGTCGACCGATTGACGGGTTTTTCGGTTGGGCCAGTTCTCTAGGTGAGAATCGGTCGACCGATTAACAGTTTTCGTTCGACCGTTTCTGCTGTTTTTGGCGGATTCGTGGTTTTATGAGTACACTTGACGGCGCCTCGTCTCTCCGGCCTCACGGGGGGCAACGACACGGACTGGCGCCCGATGGTTGGGTGCTCGTACGCTTGAAAGCGGCTCGTCTCTCCGGCCTTTTGGGCAACGGCACAGACTGTCGCCCGATAGTGGTATGAGTAACGTGTGTGTGTTGTGGGGTTGGGGTGAGAGGACCCTTGAGACCCGTGGCCGAGGATTTTCCGGCGGTGCCTTGTGTGCACGTGTGTGTTGTGGGGTTGGGGTGAGAGGACCCTTGAGACCCGTGGCCGAGGATTTTCCGGCGGTGCCTTGTGTGCACGTGTGTGTTGTGGGGTTGGGGTGAGAGGACCCTTGAGACCCGTGGCCGAGGATTTTCCGGCGGTGCCTTGTGTGCACGTGTGTGTTGTGGGGTTGGGGTGAGAGGACCCTTGAGACCCGTGGCCGAGGATTTTCCGGCGGTGCCTTGTGTGCACGTGTGTGTTGTGGGGTTGGGGTGAGAGGACCCTTGAGACCCGGTTGTGTTGCCGTGACTGTACCGGCAGTGCCGTGTGTGCACATGTGTTGGTGGGTTGGGGTGAGAGGACCCCTGAGACCGGATTGTGTCTGTTGTTCTATTCATTATTCATTACATATTTCATTATTGTTCATATATGTGTTAGGGTTTGGCATACTGGGTTTCCTTCTGGAAACTCAGGCATTTATTGTCTGCTTTCAGGCCGTGAGCAGCGTTAGGAGGGGTGGTGACTGCGGAGGAGAGCTTCTGGGACAGATCCTGCTTTCCCCTCCTTTTGAGGTTGTTGTGATTACATTGTACATTTTATCTTATAGCTTTTGATGTAATCACCTCTTGTTGTAAACTCAGATCTGTATATATATATACGTTGGTGCACCTGGTGTATTATCTTGGTAATGTCCTCCGTTGTTTGTATGTTTTAAATTTTAAAATTTCCGCTGTTCGAGGACGTTACAATTTGGTATCAGAGCGGTCGGTTCCTGAGTCTTTGTCCAAAGAAACCACCCTTAGGAGTTGAGTCTGCATTTTAGTAGGTCATGCATGCATGTATATTTCATTTCTGAGTCGAGCTCTCTTGTTCTGCAGATGGCTCCGAGACGTGTGAGACCTCCCACGCGCTATCGCAGTTCCAGTGAGGAGTCTGCTGGGGCTGCTGAGGCGGAGGAGAGGCCGTCTGAGCCAGTGACGCTGAAGATGTTGGGCGAGCTTCTGGAGAGCCGCGCCGACCGGACTGGCGTTATGCATGATCGCTTTATGCGTCAGCATCCGCCGATTTTCAGTGGCAGAGGTGACTCCGAGGCAGCAGAGGACTGGGTCTTCAGTATCCAGAAGATCTTCCGGGCTATTGGAGTGACACCAGAGAGGATGGTGGGCCTGGCCACCTATGTTTTGGATGGAGATGCGTCCAACTGGTGGAGGACCACTTTGGCTGTCGTGTTCGACGACAGTGAGGACGTGAGTTGGGAGGACTTCCTGGTGGAGTTCAACCAACAGTACTTTCCGCAGCACGTTCGTGATCGGAAGAGAGAGCAGTTTCTGGCCCTTGAGCAGAGGGATATGACCTTGGCGGCTTATATCAGCAGGTTCCATGCTTTGGAACGATACTGCCCGGAGATTTATGTGACCCAGGAGCAGAGGGCTCGGAAGTTTGTGCGGGGTCTGAGGCCGCAGTTCAGAGCTCGTGTCACGACCAGTATGCCGCAGACTTTAGCTGATGCTGTAAAGTTTGCGACCATCATGGACCAGGATAGTCAGGAGATCCTGGAGGATGCTAGGAGGTTGCAGGTGAAGCCTGCAGGACGTCCAGGAGGACAGTTACAGGGGAATCCGGGCAAGAGGCCCAGGATAGACGGAGGTGGAGCCTCGCAGAGCGGACCGTGTAGGCAGTGTGGCAGAGTTCATCCGGGACGGGGGTGCGGACACCGCCCCGACGCTTGTCACGGTTGTGGTCAGATGGGACACTTCGTCCGTTCTTGTCCGAGCGCGCCAGGTGGGCCTAGCGGACGACCGGGATCTTCCACGTCTGGTGGAGCGGGACCGAGTAGACCTGCAGCACCACCTCAGCAGGGGAGGAGAGCTGGACGAGTCTTCACTATCAGGGATGATGAGGCTAGGGATGCCAGCACGGTGGTGGAAGGTACGCTGCTAGTTGATGATTTGGTAGCTAGGGTGTTGTTCGACTCTGGGGCCACACACTCGTTTATCTCTGAGCAGTTTGCGAGCGTGTTAGGCCGTACCCCTGCGATGTTGACTGCCACTTTGGAGGTCAGCACACCCCTGGGTTTGGTGGGCACTGTGGGGAGATTTCTTCCCGGCGCCACGATTGCTTCGGGAGACCAGGAATTTCCGGCTGACCTGGTCTTGCTACCGATGGTGGACTTTGATGTTATACTTGGGATGGATTGGTTGTCCCAGTATGACGTTCAAGTCTTGTGCCGTGATAAGAGGATTTTGATTCCGAGGCAGGGTTTGCCTGATCTTCTGATCAGAGGATTGAAGGACCGCGGAGGTCGGTTGGTTGTTTCTTCTGTTAGAGCTCAGAAGTTGATTCAGCAGGGTTGCAGGGCTTTTTTAGCCACCTTGGTAGTTCCAGATCCGGAGTTGAGGAGGCTGGAGGACATTGAGATTGTACAGGATTTTCCCGATGTGTTTGCTGATGATGTCTCCGGTCTGCCACCTCACAGAGAGATAGAGTTCGGCATTGATTTGGTAGCTGAGGCTACACTGCAGTCAAAGGTTCCGTACAGGATGGCGCCTGCAGAGTTGTCGGAGCTGAAGAAGCAGTTACAGGTTCTGATGGATACAGGGTTTATCCAACCGAGCGTCTCGCCGTAGGGTGCGCCGATTCTTTTTGTGAGGAAGAAGGACGACTCGTTGCGGATGTGTATAGATTACCGGATACTGAATAATGTTACCGTGAGGAATCAGTATCCTTTGCCCAGGATCGAGGACCTGTTTGACCAGTTGCAGTCAGCGAAGGTGTTCTTGAAGATTGATCTGCGATCCGGGTATCATCAGTTGAGGATCAGAGAGGCAGATGTTCAGAAGACAGCTCTCCGGACGAGGTACGGGCACTTTGAGTTTCTGGTGATGCCGTTCGGGTTGACGAACGCGCCTGCAGCATTTATGGATCTGATGAATAGGACTTTCAGTCAGTATCTCGACCGTTTCGTGATTGTCTTCGTGGACGATATCTTGGTCTATTCACCAGATATGGAGCAGCACCGGGAGCATCTGAGGATTGTACTGGGCATTCTGAGAGATCAGCAGTTGTATGCCAAGTTCTCGAAGTGCGAGTTCTGGCTTCATAGTGTAGCATTTTTGGGGCACATAGTATCGAGAGCTGGGATATCAGTGGATCCAGCGAAGGTCGAGGCAGTGACACAGTGGAGAGCCCCGACGAGTGTGACTGAGATTAGGAGTTTTGTTGGATTGGCGGGATATTACCGTCGGTTCATCAAAGACTTCTCGAGACTTGCTTCACCCCTGACAGCGCTGACGAAGAAAGGAATGAAGTTTGTTTGGTCCCAGAAATGCGAGAACAGTTTTCAGGAACTGAAGAGTCGGTTGACGACTGCTCCAGTTCTGACGCTTCCCAGTGGTAGTGGCGGTTTTGTGATTTACAGCGACGCCTCAGGTGTTGGTCTGGGTTGTGTACTGATGCAGCACGGGCAGGTAGTGGCGTATGCTTCGAGGCAGATGAAGGTGCACGAGAAGAATTACCCCACTCACGATTTAGAGTTGGCAGCCGTGGTACATGCTCTGAAGATTTGGCGTCACTATTTGTATGGTGAGCGGTTCGAAGTCTTCACTGATCATCAGAGTCTGAATTATCTGTTTTCACAGAGGGAGCTGAACATGAGACAGCGCAGATGGCTTGAGCTGATTAAGGATTTTGATTTCACCATCTCCTATCATCCGAGGAAGGCGAATTCAGTTGCGGACGCGCTGAGCAGAAAAGTAGAGGTGTCAGCGGCGAGTTTGTGCATTCAGGAGTGGAGGTTACTCGAGACATTGTCTGAGTGGAGGCCGTTCGCCGAGAGCTCGGAGGGGGCAGTGATTGCGGGACTTCGAGTGGAGCCGCAAACCGTCAGTCGAGTTGTTCAGGCTCAACACAGTGATGAGGAGTTGACTAGTCTGCTACGGTCAGCTGCCAGGGATGGATCCGACTTCACCGTGGGAGTGGATGGAGGTCTGAGGTTCAGGAGTCGGATCTGGGTGCCGAGGGTCGATGGATTGAGGGATGATATCATGGAGGAGGCACACCGAGCGAGATATTCTATTCACCTGCGGAGTACGAAGATGTATAAGGATCTGCAGAGGAACTTCTGGTGGAGAGGGATGAAGCGTGACGTGGCCGATTTTGTGGCTAGATGCTTGGTTTGCCAGCGGGTGAAGATCGAGCACCAGAGACCAGCGGGACCGATGCAGAGTATAGAGCTACCTGAGTGGAAATGGGAGCACGTGACGATGGATTTTGTCACCGGGTTACCGAAGACGAGGAGACATCACGACGCGATTTGGGTTATAGTCGATCGACTGACCAAGTCTGCACACTTTCTGGCCATCCGGACTACTTTACCTTTGGAGGGCCTGACGAGGTTGTATGTAGAGGAGATCGTCAGACTACATGGGGTGCCAGTGAGTATCATATCGGATCGAGATCCGAGGTTCACTTCCAGATTCTGGGGGAGTTTGCAGGAGGCTCTGGGGACCCGTCTGAAGTTCAGTACAACATTTCATCCGCAGACCGACGGCCAGTCCGAGAGGACTATTCAGACGTTAGAGGACATGCTGAGAGCGTGCACTCTGGATTGGGCAGGGCACTGGGATGAGCACCTGTCGTTGATTGAGTTCGCCTACAACAACAGCTACCATGCGAGTATTGGGATGGCGCCGTACGAGGCTTTGTACGGGAGACCCTGCAGATCACCGGTGTGCTGGAGTGAGGTAGGCGAGAGACAGTTAGTCGGGCCTGAGATTATACAGATGTATGCTGAGAAGGTTGATGTGATCAGGCGGCGACTAGCAACAGCTCAGAGCAGGCAGAAGAGCTACGCGGATCGGCGTAGGCGAGTGTTGATTTTTGAGGTTGGCGATCATGTCTTTCTGAAGATCTCACCGTCGCGCGGGGTGATGAGATTCGGGAAGAAGGGGAAGCTCAGTCCGAGGTATATTGGACCGTTTGAGATTTTAGACAGAGTTGGAGAGGTCGCCTACCGGGTTGCGCTGCCGCCACAGTTCTCTGGTCTTCATGACGTCTTCCACGTGTCGATGCTGAGGAAGTACGTGTCAGATCCTTTACATGTGATTCAGATTGAGGTTCCAGAGATTCAGCAGGATTTGTCTCTTGAGGAGAGACCGGTGGAGATTGTGGGATTCGGCCAGCTCAGGAGGAGGACCATTCCTATGGTTAAGGTCAGGTGGCAGCATCACTCTGAGCGAGAGGCTACTTGGGAGGTTGAGGAGGAAGTCCGGAGGTCGTATCCGGAGCTGTTTGGTAAGCACTGGATTTAATTTCGTGGGCGAAATTCTTTTAAGGAGGGTGGATTGTAATATCCTAACCTTGCTTATGGTGCTAATGGTGTTTAGGAGAGGATTAGGGGTGGATCGAGATCGACGACCGAGATCGAGTGAGAGGAAGTATATTAGGTTTGGATTTTGTTAACTCTCTCTCTCTCTCTCTCACGATCGCATCTCTCTCTCTCTCTAAAACTCGTCTCTCTCGGCAGCAAAGGAAGGGTCGCTGTGGTGTGGTGATTGGGGAGCACGGGAGTTGTCGTTGGAGTCGCCGGAGGAGCGAAGATCGTCGATTGCGGGAGGTTTCGCGAGGGAGCGCTCGCCGTGGTTTCTTCCGAGGCTTCTTCAAGCCTTAAGGTATGTCAAACTTGCTTTCAAGCTCACCTATTGTTAGAGTGGGAGTGGGAGCGGTCGACGGTAAGCCGTGTCGGCTAGTCGGACCTGCACAACAGCATCTAAACTATAAACGGTCGACCGGTGTTTTGGTTCGGTCGACCGGTTATAGTGTATTTGGGGCAGAATCCCTCGCACCGGTCGAACGATGCCCTTTGGGGCGGTCGACCGGTTGTGCAATTTTAGAGAGAGAAGACGTCCTGGGTATTTTCGGTCGAACGGGACCCCTTTGCCGGTCGACCGAAAGTACTGTTGAAGGTCGGTTGGGGGCGTTGACCATCTAAACGGTCGACCGCTCATTGACTTCGTCCGACCGACGTTTAAGTTAACTTAATGGCCGGTCGACCGGACGTGTGGTTTCGGTCGACCGTGAAGTGTGGACTGTTGGTAAATCTTACTGGTGGTTTTCGGTCGACCGTGAGTGTTGGATCGGTCGACGGTTGGTGTTTGGTTTGCGAAAACGTTTTCTTACTGGGGCTTTTCGGTCGACCGGGCCCCCTTTGCCGGTCGACCGATTGACGGGTTTTTCGGTTGGGCCAGTTCTCTAGGTGAGAATCGGTCGACCGATTAACAGTTTTCGTTCGACCGTTTCTGCTGTTTTTGGCGGATTCGTGGTTTTATGAGTACACTTGACGACGCCTCGTCTCTCCGGCCTCACGGGGGGCAACGGCACGGACTGGCGCCCGATGGTTGGGTGCTCGTACGCTTGAAAGCGGCTCGTCTCTCCGGCCTTTTGGGCAACGGCACAGACTGTCGCCCGATAGTGGTATGAGTAACGTGTGTGTGTTGTGGGGTTGGGGTGAGAGGACCCTTGAGACCCGTGGCCGAGGATTTTCCGGCGGTGCCTTGTGTGCACGTGTGTGTTGTGGGGTTGGGGTGAGAGGACCCTTGAGACCCGGTTGTGTTGCCGTGACTGTACCGGCAGTGCCGTGTGTGCACATGTGTTGGTGGGTTGGGGTGAGAGGACCCCTGAGACCGGATTGTGTCTGTTGTTCTATTCATTATTCATTACATATTTCATTATTGTTCATATATGTGTTAGGGTTTGGCATACTGAGTTTCCTTCTGGAAACTCAGGCATTTATTGTCTGCTTTCAGGCCGTGAGCAGTGTTAGGATGGGTGGTGACTGCGGAGGAGAGCTTCTGGGACAGATCCTGCTTTCCCCTCCTTTTGAGGTTGTTGTGATTACGTTGTACATTTTATCTTATAGCTTTTGATGTAATCACCTGTTGTTGTAAACTCAGATCTGTATATATATATATATACGTTGGTGCACCTGGTGTATTATCTTGGTAATGTCTTCCGTTGTTTGTATGTTTTAAATTTTAAATTTTCCGCTGTTCGAGGACGTTACATTTACTTCATGGAGCCAACAAATTAAATATGAATTATCGGAAACACGCTTACAACCAAGCACCATGAATTTAAAATAAAAAGATGTACGTGTTTATAATTAATTATCGAAATTCAAGAATTGAAGGATATGTGGTTGCTTCATCCCTTGAGAGAATGCTTACGGGACCAATAATGCTTGTTTTGTGTTAATTGAGTTGAGACAATCATCTCTTTGACAAAATAATGTCTGCTGGTCGTACATATTTTTCAAGAGTTTGAATTGCAATTACCAATTAAGTTACCAACTTTCACTTTTTAGTGCTATAAGTTGTTTAAAATTTAAAACATGTTTTCATGCAAACCCAACTACTACCAATTTAGAAATTTCAAATGCGGTACTATCGTGTACAAATAGTTTTGTACGTGTAGATCTAGAGGAATTTTCTGGAAAATTCAAAGTTCATGTTCGTTTCGGAAAAAAAAGTACTTATTGTAAAAGGTTTAATATATTGATTTAAAATGTGACATTTTGAAGAATTTTCTTTTAAAATTAACCACTGTAACATCACTTTTAAAATGGAAAGGAATTGAGAAAGAAAAGCTTCATTTTCTACCTTGTAAAGATGATAAAAAACCTATTCATCTTAATTCGTCTTATCAAATCCAAACAACCAAATGTCTTAATTAGCTCTCATACTATTTGCCGAAGCGATAAATGTGCCTATATGGGTATATGTATGTATGTATGTGTATTAGGACTGTTAAATTTGGCTTGGGCTCGATAGACTTGAATTTGGTCGAAAAAAACATGACTATAGTTTAGGTTCAAAATGCAAGATCTTGGTGAAAATTAAAAAAATAATCCAACTTAAGTTTGGTAAACAACCCAACTCGAATTTGAAAAAATTAAAGTTTGACTCGAGTTTTTATTCCTCAATTTATACTTATTTTTCTGTCTTTGGTAATAATATAGGTTTGAAATTTAAGTTCGATTAGACTAGCTAGTTTACACCTCCAGCATGTATTGCCTCATAACATGTTGTTATAGTTTTATACTATGGTGTTGCCATTGTGAAGTAAATTGAGGGGGAAAAGCAACTTTTGTATTGGCAGGAAAAAAACAGGAAGATCTTATATATATATATATATATATATATATATATATATATATATATATATATATATATATATATATATATATTGGACGTGCAGAGTGGACAATGACCATTCAATTTTCAACCTAGGAGTTGTTATTTTCGAAACGTTATACACCATTTTCATACACAGAATACATACATACAAACAAAACAATATAATATTCTACGTTAGACTATTGTTGGGGTACTACTGATCAGTGATCATAACAGTTTGGACAGAGAAGATAAGCAAAAAGTAGAGAGACCATGCATGAACAGTTGTGAAACATGTCGTCCCCACTTTGTTCTCCCACACTTCTTTTTGGATTTTACGTTATTTAATCTGTATCATCCTGTGCTTTGTGGATCAGCAGTCGCGGTCATGTCTTTTCTATCTCTGTCATGTCAATGCCATGCGTCCTTAATTAGTTTCATAATCTCCAAGATCATGATCTTAACTGCAAATCATTGATCGAGTAAAATTCACACATCAATTAAAGTCAATCGTACTCTTAATCAAATAAGTGTTAGAAAGGCATATTTGTTTTGCAATATAAGTGCCTGCTTTAAACTGAGATGGAGAATATGGAAGATTAAGAATCAAATATTAGACATTCATGTTAGAGAATTTCTTTAATCACGTATTATGATCGTATAAACACACTAAATTAAGATGTTGTCTAAATTGCCATAGCGAAATTTCCAGTATCTACTTTAAGAATTACCATACATGGTTTATTACATTAAAATATTAAGTGTGCAATTTAAGGAGACCAGAGTTCTAGAAGTTTATTATATCAATCAAATCATGAGATTTTAAAGTTAGTTATATGCGAAAAAGGTGCCCATAGAGATACCTATTAATTAAAGTTAAAGTGCAAATAGTTATGGTGTCTACGCCAAGCCCGATAATTCTTGAAAAAACTAGCTTTCACTTACAACCTACCGGTGATATAAAACTTAATTCCAAGATAGAAGTTTTCTTTGAGCTGAAGTGAGGAAAGTCTTGTTGCTAACTCATATTCAAAATGATTCGATCCTATAAGTTATTGTCAAACCTATTTATTCTTAGTAAAGCCAATTCAACAAGTCCTTCCCTACATACTTAGCTTGATCAATTACCATTGGAGTTAATTTCTTCCGCCGAAATTTACATGACTATTAACTAATGGACTCTCCACAATCCATGCAATTACAAAAAGTACCCTTGAGTGATCACGTAGAAGCCAAACATATAATTCAAAACATACATTTATAATCAAAAGATTCTTGTTCCCCTCGGAAAATACGATTATTACACTCACACCATAGACTCCACATAAATGTACTAATAAAACCATTCCATAATTTAGGATTTAAAGGGAACTACTAAACGTCGCCCCAAAACTACTTAAATCGCCCATTGAAATTACCAAATTGCCCTTAACAATATATTTAATACTCATATCGTCCCGTGTCTTTAAACAAGGTTTTTGACTTAGTTTTACTAACATTCCTAGTACCAACACCACGAAAATGACTGGCGAAACACCTAGATCAGGCGAAGTAACGGAGACGGATTTTTTTCTCCGACTCGGGCGTCTGGCTAAGACGTCTCCACCATGGTTGAGGCGTCTTAGCCAGACGCCTCCACGATGGTACATGCGTCTTAGCCAGACGCCTATAACATGGTACATTCGGGGGTCTCGCTCCCCGGTGAGCGAGCGACATTCCACCTCGCCGGTGAGGTGGCGGGGGTTGCAAGGGGGCAGCGCCCCCTGGAATTTTTTTGGATTTTGAAATTGTTGGATTTGGAAATTTTTGAATTTTCGGTGTACCGAAGTGGTATCGGTCATCCGAATATAGTAATTATTAACTTATTAATTAATTAATTTAACAATTATCTAAATTTAAAATTAATTATCTTTTTAAAAAAATAATAAAAAATTACGGGCGTCCAACGGAACCGCCCCCACGTAGGAAGGGGCGTCTGGCTAAGACACCTCCCCCATGGGGGAGGCGTCTTACACAGACGCTTGTCCCATGGGCGGAGCGTCTGGGTAAAACGCCTCCCCCATGGGGGAGGCGTCTTAGCCAGACGCCCCCTCCTACGAGGGTTTATTAGGCCTTGCTCAGGCGCATCTGGCTTCTCAGTTGAGAAGGGTATCGTTTTGGTAGAGAAGTTGCCTCGAGCTCACTAATAAAAGTGTGCTCCTCGTCGGCAAACCCAAGATCGATGACTATGATCGTCTAAGAGAAATGTCTCCTTCTTTGAGAGGAACAATGGAGCAAGGTGGGAGCAGGTTGAGAGCTGAGAATGAACAAGTAAGATTGTCAAAGTATCTCACACCTAAAGGGACACAACTTCTTAGTGTTAAAGGCGTTAATGCATGTGTCTTAAATATAGCCAAAAGGTTTGACTTTCAATTTATATTAAGTTTGATGTTAATTATAAGAGACTTAATCAATCACCTAAATTTTTATATTTCTGTTTGTCGTAGCACTATCGCATACTAGCATAGGCCAGGTGGGGGGAGTGTGATGCGGAAGGTAAGCACACCTTAAAGTTAGGTCACCTCTCTCTCTACTCTCCACAGAAACTTTCCTCCTCTTCTTCTTCCCAAAACCAAACACATAAAAAACCGAACACAAGAATCTATAAAAACCCATTCCGTTCGCCGAAATCCGATCTTCATCGCGACCGACGTTCATCGAATCCAACCCGTAAGTGCCGTTTTCTCCTTCAGATCTGCGCTTCCCGTCCTTGAATTCCACTTCTTTCGCTCTGATCTCGTCCTTCTCTGCTTTTCCCTCGTCTTTTTTTTACCAAAGGTGCCATTTTTATGGGTTTTTGTTATTTTCCATAGTGGAATGTGCATTGGAGAGCAGAGAATGGGTTTGGGTGTGATAATTTTTTTTCGATTTGTAAGGATTTTTATGGTTTTTTGGCCTTTTCCATAGTGGAAGGTGCATTAGAAAGCAGAGAAATGGGGTTGGGTGTGATAAAAATTTGATTTTTAAGTTTTTTTTGTTGCTTTTTCCCACTTGTGTTGATTCGTTGGAAATAACCACTTCTTTCCAATGCTTTGATGCTTTTGTCGTCTTTCGTGTCAATGTTGGGAATAATCACTTCTTTCCAAGTGAATTTCCCACTTGAAATCAAACAAACAACAAAGATGCTTTCTTTCTCTAATTGTTGGATTTCAGAAAACTAAATTACTGGGAAATGCAGGTTAAGTACTCCACAAAACCAAATTAAGGGTCCAATTGTGTTTTTGAGGTGGAAAGAATGATTCTTTCTTGCCCTTTTTTTCCATTTCTGTTGCCTCCCTTCTGTTATAGAGAAAAAGTGTGTTTTTCCTTTGTGGTGATTCTCTTGATTCCTTTTCCTTTGGTCTCTTAACAAGGGCCCTGAGATCAGAGTTCACATGTTTAATCATGGTTCTTCATGTCACCCATCTGGACATTTTCTTCTACAATTGGAATCATGATTGACTGCAGACTTTGTATGGATTTGATTAAGAAATGGAGTCGTGTCAATTTGGAACTCTTAAGGGCATTGCTCAGGAGGCTATTAATATTATCTGTCCTTTCTGTTATTTACATTCTCTTCTTGAGGTTGAAATTATGGGGATATGATTCCTTGAGACCTCTTTGTTTGATTTCACCCACTGTCAGACTTTATTACTGTTAGTATTATTATAATTGCTTCATTTGCTTGTATTCTTGTGGTTTCTAAAGTTGGCATGCTTTACTATATAACGGCAGCTGAGGTGAGTATTGTTGCTTTCTCTTATGTTCCTCTTTTTTTCTCTGGTGAGTGATTTGGGACTGAATTCCTCAAGCTGTTGGAATTCTCATTTGATCCTAATTCTGCACCTTTTTTTTAATCTGATATCAGGTGATATGATCAACAACTTCCAATTTGTAAGGGTGCAGAGATCTTGAACTTACACCTGTGGATTCATGGGAAAGATGATTAACCTATTTGATCTCAGTGCTGGCATGTCGGGGACCAAGATGCTCACGGATAAATTCCATGAAGATGGCAAGTTCCACTTTCTTATACTTTATTCTTTCCATTAATGATCTAAAATATGAACCTTTTCAAATTGTGAAAGTTTTTGCTTTTTAGTGCATCACGATGAATCCCGCATGCATACTACTCTCCCTGGATCAACTGAGATTTTACCTTTTCATATTATCATTTTGGGTTTTTATATGATTCAGCTCCTTCTAACAAAGTTCTGAGAAATATCGAGACCCTGAAATTATTTTTAGGAGATCCTTTGGAATTCATTGTTGTTTGATCATCTTATGTCACTCGTGGGAAACTAATGATATCTTTTCTGCACTTATTTAAAAGAATGTTGCATTAGTTTATTGTTGTCTACTCTCTTTAGCTAGATTTCAGGCTTTCATTGATTCTTTTTTTGCCAAAATGTTTTATACCTCTATTATGACGCAATAATTAAGGTATAAGTCACTTTAAGATTATTTGCTGAATTTCGTCTGGTTTTTCCTGGTTAAGCAGAGTGCCAGATTTCTAAGGGTCGGGCAAACACCACAAGAAAAGGTTTTGATGCAGAGGAGATAGAGGAGAAAAAGGTACAGTAGGACACTAGTCAGAAAATCTGTTAGATCAGGAGGTTTTTAATTGAAGTTTTTTCTTCTTCTTTTGTTGGTCGCTCGTTTCATAGATGGACTACTAATGAAAAGCTTTTGGTTTGGTTTGGTTTGGAAAAACATCAGGTAACCAATGAATCAAGAATTTCTACAAGCGTGAAATCTTGCGGAACACCCATGAAAATGCTTATAGCACAGGAAATGTCCAAAGAGATGCAGATCCAGCAGAAGCCCTCGACTGTAATTGCCAGGTTGATGGGGCTTGATGCCCTTCCTGATGAAGAAGCGGCTATTTTGAAGGGAGGCGTCCCCCGATGTATACGTAAATCATATACTACCGGTGGAATCACGTGGGACCGTCAGAAACAGGAATACATACACCATGATAGGACTCCACGGCCACATGTTGAACAAAGAGTATACAAAGATGTATATGAAGTTTGGCAGCAGCCTCCGAGAAGAAGCACCAACGATTCGGGGAACGAGCATCACTCAAGAGGTTTTCTTAGTGAGGACTCTGACGAGAAAAGAATGTCCCTTGTTCGTCAGAAGTTCATAGAAGCTAAACGCCTAGCCACTAGCCAAAATTTACTACATTGCAAGGAGTTTCAAGATGCTCTCGAGGTTCTCAGTTCAAATAGAGATGTGTTCGTTAAGTTTCTTGAAGAACCGAATTCTCTTTTTGCGAGTAACGTAAATGAGCTTGAGACAGATCCTCTTCCTGGTCAGCCTAAGCGCATCACAGTGCTGAAGCCGTTGAAACCACAGGATATGGGAATTGGAAATTTATCTAGAAGTTTACGGAATGCAAAAGAATGTGAGGTGAAAACATCTAGCAAAAGTTCGTGTTTTGTTCCTCTGAAGGCTGAAAGTGTTTCTCCAAAGACAAGGATAGTGGTGCTGAAGCCTAGCCCTGGGAAACTTCAAGATGCAAAACCTGTGGTAAGATCCCATAACTCGTCGCCCAAAATATCGGAAGGGGAAGTTTCTTCAGGTGTTGTGGAAATCGAAGAGGCAAGGACATCGAGAGTGATCGCAAAGGAGATTGCACGACATATGCAAGACAGTGTCAGTAGTAGCCGAAGAGAGGAAATGTTATTATCCTCTGTTCTATCAAACGGATATGTCGGCGATGAGAGCTCTTTCAACAGGTCAGAGATTGGATGCATGGAAGAAGACTGTGGTAGTTTCAGTGACTCAGAGGTTGTCACTCCTACCTCGCGTCTTTCGTGGGACTACGTAAATCGACCCGAGAGTCCTCGCTCTGAGACTTCATTCAGTCATTCTCCATATTCACCAGAATCGTCTGTTATTAGAGAAGCTAAAAAAAGGCTTTCAGAGAGATGGGTGATGGCGACATCAAGATGTCAGAGTCGAGAACCAAGGCAGGAGCACCGGAGTGTTAGTACCTTAGGCGAAATGCTCGCTCTTCCCAGATCAGGTAAAGAAGAGGGGACAGATGGAATACCTGCCGCCTCAAGTAGTAGATCGTCAGTTAGAGAGGAGATTTCAATGGGTGCATTATTTTACCTCCATAGCAACAATAATGACAATGAAAACGATGGAATCGTTATCCCAGTAAGTCTACAAAGGTCAAAATCTGTTCCTATATCTCCTTCGAGATGTGATAGGACCGAGCCACATGTAGAGATGCCCGAGTCTCCAATTAGGCAATTGTCCATGCCAAGAGAGGTTCCCAAGGTCAAGGACAGGAAGTCATCTATTAAGGGGAAAATCTCAAATTTTTTCTTCTCCAAAATTAAGAAATCAAATGAAGTCAAAACATCCCTATCTGCCTCGGCGAAGTCTATTGATAATGCTCAAAGTCTTGCTAATGGTAATTGCGACCCTGCCCCGCTTTCTACAGCCAATTGCAGTATAGAGAAACTGCTTCTGAGGAATCTTGACCCAAAATCAGAGCACAATGGACCGAAGCAGGTACCTACCAGCTCAAATACATCTGTATTTTTATTATTTCATTTTTATTCTTGTGTATGTCTTTGCCATGCGTATTTAATTCTTTATTGCAACATAGTCCTTTTTTATCATCACACCAGCAAAATTATCAATACATGTCATCTTCTGATCTCTATCCTTGTTTTTATCTTATTGTTGTCAGTCGGCTTGTCATGAAATTTGTTTACTTTCTCAGGTATCTCATGAAGTGCCTATATTCTCTGAGAAATCAAGTGATCATCTGGAGCAGCCAATCTCACTAATATTTGATGCACAATACGAGGATGAAATATCTTTGCGATTTTCCTATGACACTGTCATGGGATGCGAGAGTAAGTCCCCTGACCTGCGTGGCCTTTGCACCACCTTTTACTTTTTCGCTGTTTTATTGAATTTATCATTCTTACAGGAGCCATATCCAGGTCGCCACTGATCGAATCAGTCGCACGATCTTTGTCGTGGGACAATGACCTCCTGTCTGATAAAAAAACATCAGTTACCTGGAGGCATTCAACCATGAAGACAAATCTAGAAGGGCAAGAGAAGCTCTTGTTTGTCCAGTCACTACTTTCGTCAGCTGGTTTAGCCACTGAAACATCTAACACATTCCTAGCCAAATGGTATTCGATAGAGAGTCCCTTGAATCCAGCTCTTCTCGAGAAACTTTTGGAGCATAGAGAAGACACAAATTGCAGGGTTAGAAGATCAAGTCAGAAGCTTTTGTTTGATTGCGTAAATGCCGCAATTTTACAGTTGAGCTGCGATGTGTTGTCAATGGGCCAATTGAGAACTCCAAAGGTGATTTGTAACACCAAATCTCTGATGGAGGATGTGTTGGTTGAAGTAAGAAAATGGTTGAACGACGAGTGGCGAATATTCAGCCGCGGAGACACTAGTAACCTGGTATTGGATATGTTTGTAAGGAAAGAAGTGACCAGAATGGGGTGGTTGAATGCAATGAGGCCCGAAACGTCTGAGATAGGCGTGGTAATTGAAGCTCAGATTTTAGAGGAGCTTGTAGAGGAAGTACTGGATGGCTTCACAATTGGATGCCGAAGATGAAATATTTCATTTCTTCCTCTTCAAGATTTGTTTCATGTGATATTTTCTTTTTTCCGGTCACAAGCTAGTTTTTGTATCAGTAAAATTATGGTGTTTCCCCCTGCTTGGTCATCTAATTTAGGCCACCAAGCCATGGTGTATTGTTTTGGTTTTCTATTTTTGGCCAGAATCCACGTTGATCCATTTGTTTATATCTATATGTTCATAATGCAAATGCAAGTGTTCTGAAACATCAAGATTTTGCTACAGGACATAATCTGCTGTTTTGGTCTGGTGTCTCTCTACTGTTCTTTTTCACTTTGTGGTTGAAAAATATGGTGGTTTGTTTTTGGATTCTCAGACCATATATATACTTCCTGCTCTGGCAACACTAGTCTTAAATACACATTGCAGATTCTTGTGATATATCATCCACATTGCTCTCCCACTGCATATTACACTGTACTTCTACAGTATTCCCGCTATCCATTGCTCCCCCTCTCTCATCCATACCTATTGAAAGGGACCACACTTTTGCAAAAAAAGTTTTACTATTCCTGACACATTATAGATTTTAGCAGTGGTTAATTACCTTAGTTGTGATTACATACGAAGAGTGGATACGAAGCAATTAAGACCACCATCGGTTTATTTTACATGAAAATAATACGATTTGTCAATTTAACTTTTGCTTGATATGGTGATTAAGATGTATAATAGCATTAATATCATGAGAACATTGATATGTTAATATGTTATGTTATTTTGTTATTGTCAATTCATGTGACTAACTCTCTTCGAGCTGTATAATGCAATAAACACAACTCTGCTAAGAGAAGTACACAACACGACATGATTAATTGACAAACTTACTAGTAAGTACAGAAACAACTGCAATTCATCGGGGCTCATACTTGGTATTCATTTTGTTCCTTGATTGGAAAATCATGAAATGAAATGGCAATATGTGATGGCAACATGCTGAATTCTTGTGTTGCAAGTTCAAAATTCCTTCACCATACCATCTTTGAGGACAAATTTGGCACTCAAAATTTAAGAGTTTTGTAGTGTCTTTAAACACCTTTTTTTTTTGTCTGAAACCTGGTGATATCTTGACTAGTTGCTTCGGATTTTTGGCATCAAAGTTGGTGCAACATACCTATAATGCTTCAATTTGTTAGGCAATGTAGTTGATCTGGTGGTGGAGAAAATAGGGGAAAAAATACTAAAACTGTGGGGATAAGATGCCTGAAGGAAGTTTCAGATTTGTTAAGGTTCCCACTTTTCTTGCACTAACTGGGAATTCTTTTAGTAAAATGATGCTTCCCGGAAGAATGAAAGATGCTTTTTTTCTTTCTATTATCAGATTAGGACAGCACGAAATGATCCTTTCCAAATTATTTGACAGTTTCTGTATATAGATTTACCAGTATTATCTTAAAATTTGACTATTAATTTACATAGCAAGATTTTTCTATTGAAAATTTGAGCAAAAATAAATTTCTGAGGAAAACAGCAGATGAGGCTTTAAATTTTACGGTCATGTTTGACATAAATTCTAAAAATTTACCTAGAAGAGAATAATATCCTGTAGATTAAGATGACGTTCTCTATCACATGCTTATACTAATAAACTACGTAAAAGACGTAATGGTGTTCTCGTGTAGAATAGATTGGGTTGGTATAATGCTATAATTAATCACCATATATTATCGTTATAGCTGCTTGATCGCATCTCAACAAGTTGGTGTGATAATTTTAATCTGACACATTTGACCAGTCAAAATATTGAGCTAAATCATAAAACTCAGTACTAAGGATCTTAACCTGGTTGATCTTACAAAATTTAAATGCACAACACACGGGCTGCCTCAACTCTTAAGCACTGTCACAAACTAATCATCATTACCCGGAGAAGCCCTGTTATTGTCATTGCCTACTTAAGCAGCTAAGCAACAAACACTGCATGTATCCAATTCTTCACGTAACGCTTAATTGCATGTTTGTTGTTATGCAAGAGCAAGCAAACAACTAAACGTGTGGTTTTGGTACTTTCCCACTGAAGAATATCTTGACAAACATGAGCAAAACACTTTCAAACTATTGGGTGATATTGAGATTTTCAACAGTTAGGTGATTAGAATTTTGGGTTTAGACAATGTGACCAAGGAATCCTGCACATGCTTCCAAGTTCCAACTTGTGCAAGTTTTGTTTAAGCAACACCCAAACTAAAGGATGAGCTGTGTTAGATTCTGTTGTCTGTTGCTCATCATGTTTTTTTGAACATGTTGTTAACCATCTATTTTTTCCCGTTTTTTATTCCTGACAAGATCATGGCGTGATCTGGTGAAAGTTGATCAGCTACAAAGATTAGTAGTGTAAGATTACAATATGCTCAAAGCACCAATGGCTTAATTTATGGCAATCTGCCGAATCATGCAAGTTAATAACGATATCTTGGAATAAAAACCAAGATCTGAGGTGGTTTTTAGTGCACACTAAATGGGCTCACCTGCATGTACCAATTGGGCAACATAACTTAACAATCTTCATCCTATTTTATTCTAGGACCTCAGATCATTACACGGATAATACGATACACGCATGCCCCCAAGGCCTGTTACAACAGCAATCTACACAAAACTCAAGCCCTGGAAATATATTTTTTTAGGTTATGTAGGGTGATTAATTCCTAAGAATAAATTACAGTTAAATCTTTCATAAGGAGCATAGTAGTCAAGTTTGGTTGGGAATGGCAGATTTGGGAGCTGATAAACTGTTGGAGACTCATCAAAATCATAACGAAACAAACACAGACCTCCAGATTTGCAAACCCTTGTAACTAAGAACGCAATCAGCTCTAAGTGTGAGGACGTGCCAAGTCAAGAGTGAGAATAAAATTGCAAGCTTTCTAAGTCGCAAGGCGACAGTCGGCAGAGGGGAGCTTTACAAAAATGCACCCATGTATGATAAGCTAAAGACAACCATAACCATTCTTGATGTGATCATTTCATTGTACTCAGATGAAGCATTGCAGCATTGACTTCATCCTGAAATATGGCATGCTTGGTGAAGATTAGCTGGCTAACATCACCATCAAAACTTATTATGGTGATGTGAACAATACAGGTAGGACGGTGAACTGCCTTGTCTTATAATACAAAACAACTTGTACAAGGAATTTAGTAATGAATCCAAGGAAAGAAGACCATCTATGAGTGACCTGTATGGACATTAGAAACTTAGCAGCACACCAAAGGATGTGCAGATAAGGATGTGGTCCAAGAGAGCAACTGATGAAAAAACACACCAAAATCAATCTGGGGGCCTATCTAATCTGACTACTGCTGTTGCTATCAATATTCTGTTTTCTCTTAAAAATAGCTAGACGTGAAACTCAATTAAGATAATGGAAATGATAGGTGCAGCTTGTTGAATATTGGCTTATATTTGTTAAGGAAGCAAATCCAAGAAAAGTCGGTCGACTGGATTGGATTCGGTCTACCGACACACAACCCAGGAAATTTTCGACGAAGACGGGTCGGTCTACCGAATTGGATTCGGTACACCGAACTGAGGATTCCAGGCACTTCGTATGCAGCTGGGATCGGACGACCGAATTGGATTCGGTCTACCGTCAGAAGGTTTCAAGCACTTCGGAACAACGGTTTCGGTAAACCGTTGAGGAGATTTTTGGTGTTCCGAGAATCTGGAAAGTGCCTGTCCAAGTTGGCACGGATCACCGAGGGGCACTCGGTCAACCGGAGGGTTGTTAGAAGAATTCGTTAGTTCGTGGAAGAATCGTTCTCGCGGTCTACCGAGACGCGCAAAAATCGTTCCCTCGGTCAACCGGGAAGGATTCGGTTAACCGAATCGGAACAGGAATCGTTCCTGTTGAAGCAGTCACGGTTAACCGAACGAGCATCGGTTAACCGTGTCCCCATGAATAGTTCTATTCGGTTTTGCTTAATTGTAGCTCGGTTTTTTGAGTCTATAAAAGGACTTGTTTGCTCTTCAATGTAATACACGAAAATTATCAATAGTTTCCTTCATTGTGAGTTGAGAGATTAAGGCTAGAGATAGATCTAGAGTGCTTTAGGAGACACATTGCTTCCAATCATTTGTAATCTCGGTTGCTTCTCTTGTTGGAGAAAGCAGAAGAAGGAAAGTAAACCCGCAGGAGACCTCCCAAGGATGTAGGTACGTTGCCGAACCTTGTAAATCGCGTGTGTCGTGGTTGTTTCAGGTGTGCATTTGTCTTTGCTTGTTTTATATCCATCTTATTAGTGTTCTTGTTGCAATTGAGTTTGAGAGAGGGTCCGAAGTTAATTCCGCATTCAATATTTGATTTATTCGTGGTGCGTGTAATCCGTGTCGTGTTAGTGCATATTAGATCCCCTCCCAACACAGCTGCCATACAACTATACAAGTTGTAATTGTATCTTTCACAAGGTGGATGCTGGCAGCTCTCAAATTGAACAACAGGGCATTATTTCAACACATTATTAAGTATGTACTGTCATTTTTCATAGTTACACCAAACTCGTAGAAAGTCCATCACCATATTTACTCCCTTGGGCAATAAACGGCGTCTGTACAAGCTGTACAGGATAATAAATAGCAAGCAACAACACACATACCAAACACAAAATTCCGAAAAATGAGATGCTCCCTCTGTCTTATACTTACATAGCATAATTTACGTTTTGTTTACAGCTACTAGATGGAGATCCAGTACTTTGGGTCGATAGCATGAACTTCAAACATGTTTAGCACAAGCACTGCAAATGCAACCACCTAGAAATGCAGCTTCATCAGCAAAAATACTTTTTATAGAGAAGAAATCAAAATTTAGAAGAAAGAGCTGGAAATAAACTACCAAAGTCATCTAGGACACTAATCTATGACTAATTAGAGATGAATGAATTGTGTAGGAATAAACAGTGGACACTGTTATATGATGTTCTTTATTGAGTAGATGAAAACAAATTTTCAAGTAGAAAGAAAATGGAGAAGGTTTGGGTTCTAAATCACTGAATATTTGTCACACGTTAGAAACATATAATTCTGATGCGAGGCTCAAGCTAGGGCGAATGGATTGTGCCGTTTGGCCGTCACGGAGCTAATAATTTTGGCAGACCTTTTGGCAACTTTCTTATGCATAATCACAGGCTTGAACATCTATGAAGTGTGTACAGTACACTATACCTTTTGCTTCTTGCTTCTTTGCAGCATATATCAAACCTGAGATGGCACATATTGAGGATTCAGAAGTGGCCTTCTGATTGGAACATACTCATCATCACTGTCAAAGTCATCGCTAATTGAAACCATGGATCGCAGGACAATTGCTAATATGAGTGATAGTGCCTTGAAACATGCAGGAAAACAGGGGGCGTTAGTTGATATTGGGATAAACTATTAAAGATTTAAAGAACTTGCAAACAAAAACACAATATGCTGTAGACTGATAAAGAGCAGGAAAATAAAAAATCTGTAGGTTTGTGGACATCTTCTGTGGTCCATACAAATTGGTCTTTAGTGTCACCTTGCTGCCAAGATCAGAATGATTATTTAGTAGCTTTTCAAACATGTTTTTAGTCCACGCAAATTGGTACTTTGGAGCCAATTTGCGGCCAAGGAGACACTTTGAGGTAATGTAATTCAAAGTTGAACAGATAGGTTGTATTTTCTATTCTCAAACATTAGGTCAAGAAAAATAGGACTGGCCTTCATATAGATGTATTTTCTATTCTTCAAAGATCATATATGTAGCAGGTCCCATATGGCCATTTCATATAGCGCCTGCCGCCTGCTACATACAGTGTCTGCTATACTCAAATCATAACCTTTTGATTCTGCATCATGTATCTTACGGGAAATATGTAAGAAGATGGCCAAAGTTACAAATGGATAAGGTACAAAAATTGTTGAACATCCTTGGCTAATCCAATCACCAAGCAATCTTAAGACTGGATTTCGCATTTTAGAACTTAAAGGGCCCCAATAAGTATATAAAGAAGGATATCCTAAGAGTTAAATAAGAGACAAAATTTAATGGGATATGAATTCTGGTTACCTTTTAACCAAGATACGTGGATATGAATTCTGACTTATGACTGCAGCAAAGGTGAAAGGTGATACTATCCTACTTAAAAGTTATAACAGAATAAAAGTCTGGGCATTTCCACAAGATAATATGATAATACCTGGATAACAATCACAGTTAGTCCTGACCACTTGCATATTAAAAGGTTTGTTGCAAAAAATGAACGAAGCTCATCAATCTCTCCAGTAGGATCATTTGGAATGTCCTGTAACACACAACATGCAAAAATCATAATTATATGAAAAACAAATGGCACGGGTGTGCCTAGAATTACAGTTAAGGTTGTGGTTTGTAGAAACTAAAAGCTAACCTCCTCCCAACGTTTGTCTAGGAGTACGAAACCCAGCAAAACAGATTCTAGTACAATAAATAAAGTGGACAGGAGAGCATACTGCCATGGTCAAGGATGCCATGGAAGAGGAATATATGCTGATGCAATCACAGATGAAATTCCATGATAAATGGTCAAAACTAAATAAGCAAAAGGCACCCACCCACACCAGAGTAAATATCATTCATAATTCTTGTTAGTTATGATTTAGATAAAAATATCCATATAACACCCTACTTGCAGAAAAAAAATGTTATGATTGATTGGCACGACGTACAAAAAATTTCCATTATGATCCATGCTTCATAGATGTTTGTCAAATTCTGTTATGTAGCAAGATGAATATGTACTTAACTGCAAAACCAGAGTGGTGTGTAATTCAAGGTTCAGTGATGGAGTGCTATGCATGACTACGTGCAAATTTAAGAAAACCAGAGTGATATAGACCTGGGAACTGGGCCATGCCGGCACGGCCCAGCACGCCAGGCCAATTCGGCCGGGCTGGGCTGGGCCGACCCGATTCCCAGGTCTCAGTGATAGGTATAAGTGCGTAAGTTTGGCACTAGGTCACGGCCACCAGCATTAAGGTTTGTGAGGCATATGTGTTGCACGATGTCACATAAAGGTTCATACTGGCATACGCAATATATGTGGTGATATGAAGCATCAGATTTGACACTTTTTTTCACAAACAAGTTTCTAATGCGACATTGGATGAGAAGTGCATTGCACACTCTACAAACTCTTTTCCATAGTTTGGGTATGCAAAATTCTGAACATTGGTCATGTCCATTAACATGAAAAAATTTGGTCCTATAAATTAGGCCAATATATTGTTGAATGGATATTGTAGACAAAAGGTAAGCATCCTTCAACAAAGAGCTGTTCTTAACACATGGTTCAGAGGTGTTTGACAATGGACATAAATATCCCTAGCATAGAAAAAAAATCCCAACCATAAACACTAGTTGCCACCTCAAGCTTCACCAATGAATCACTATAATGGAGCTAGTTACCCCCAAACAGTAAGAAACACTAGTGCATAAGCTTAAAACAATGAACTAGAGCAGCAATGATCTGAAAATGTAGACCCAAAACTTCAACTGACCACAATGAACACATTATTCAACATGCCAATTCAGGTGAATGAACCAACACAAGTTGGTTTCTCTTAAATTGTTAGACTATTGGATGTATGTGGAAACTCAAACTGAGCACAATAAACAAATCGTTCAACATCTCAAGTTGATGAACCAACACCTCACCTCGAGGGATTCTCTTGAATTGTCGGGCTATTGCATGAATGGGGAAACCCAAACAGAGCACAACGTACAAATTGTTAAACACCTAAAATCGATGAACCAATACCTCAAGTTGGTTTCTTTTGATTTTTCATACTCTTGGATGAATGAGTTCAACATTCATCCAATATCTTATTCCTGTAATCATGTTTGCATGTAAGGTCTTTCTCTTCAAGTATACTCCTCTCTTCTTCTCCAAGAACCATTAGATAAATTCTATGAGGAATTTTGCTTGCAAAAAAAGCTTAGCCTTACAACATTGACTACTATTTTCTCAACTTTGTTTAAGTTCTCTAAATGTCTCAACCTCTCTTGCAAGCTTCCCTCAAACTTTTGCTCTCAACCATTCAAGTGCTTCGTTTAAGGCTTTGTAAAACAGGAGAAGGTTATTTCTACAAAATCAAACCCAACTTATTGAACCGTAGTCAAATCAGGAAATGTGTCCACAAGAAGATCCAACACATACGCTAGTCTTTCTCATTCTTATCTAGCTCACTACTTGGCAAGAAGGAGATAGAAAAACTGAAATAATTCCATTGAACTTAAATCAGCATCCTTTTAATCTTGCATTTTAGAAGTTAAGCTGTTATTGTGGGACTTCACAACAGCTACCTATATCCCCAGTAATAGTGGAAACTGGAATAGCAATTTGCATGATTTTTTTTTGTGGTTTGGGATGCTAAAGAGCTTAATTACTTGCTTGTATACCCACTTAAACATATGGGGCCGGTCGTCATAACAAGTTTCTTTGTTTCAGATAACCATTGCCTTATCATCAGACAAACTAATAGACATTTATATACCATTCAGTCTTCCTACAAACCTTTTCATTTAAAAAAAAGGCTTCGAAACTCGTCTAAAGTTGGTCTCCGAAAAAGGCTCTAACATTGATCTTCATCTTGTTGTAATGAAGTTTTTAAAGGCATTAGCTTATCAACCCATCCAAAACTCGACCGCCAACTAATAAACCATAAAAACAACCAACAATCAAAGCACCAGTAACAACTATCATCAACAAAAACTAAAGTTAAGACCAAAAAAAAACAAAAAATCAAAGAGGATACAAAGCAAAGGCAACATCCCTTAACAGTCTCGGCGGCAACGTACCCGGCGAAAGCGAACAAGCACATCAACCCCCCCAACCCCATCATGCAGTAAACGAACCTACACCAAACCGATAAAGATGAGAGCTTTGGGAACAAAATTAGGGTTTCTAGAAATTCTGATTCCTACCATGGGGCGGGGAGGTCGGGGACGGCGAGGTGGGGTTTGGATTGGAATTTCCCGACGAGGTCGTGTTTGAACCAGTGGTCGAGAATCCAGATTGAGTAGATCACGATCGACACGCCCACGAAGCCTTGGAGGAAGTTCAGAAATTTCAGGATCGATGCCAGACAGCTTTGGCAAAAAGTTGGTCTCATTTTTCACGATTTCTTTCTTTCTTTCTTTGTGGTCGGGTTTTGGTCTAATCTCGCTTGGGTGGGAGTTTTGCAGGTTTGTCCTTGTTGATTTTAGGAAATTTAGTTATTGCCTATTGGGGTGGGGTCGTCCGGTCAATGGTTGATTTTGATTTATTCAAGGTTGGGAAATTTGTCGATTGGATTAATCACGCGTTTGGGTGTATTATTTGCTTTGCTTTACGCAGTACGCAGTAAAATGATTCACAACTATGGTATTAGCTAAGTATGTTTTCGGGTAATGTTTACCTCATCTTATATCTTAGAAAAAAAATTAAAAGTCACGAAACAAAGCTTAGGACTTCAGATGGTTATGGTATGTCACGTATTTGTTTGAAACAGAACCGAGGAACTTCATGATTGTGGAGCTGCTTGTTTTAAAAACAAAATGGTACAATGAATCTACTGATAGGATCTATTTTTTTTTCTGAGTTCCTTTTGAGACTTGAAAAAAAGCTTGTTTGCATCCTGAAATAACAGAAGTAAGAGGTTTCCCATGTTCTTGTTTTTTATAAAAAAAATCAATTTCGAACCTTAAATTCGCGGTTATATATGAAGTTGTGAAAACGGGGGAGGTTTCCAAATTGTCAATGCTTTAAAATTTTCGGGAAACGTACACAGATCAGTCATTGATTACATACGACAGAGAGAGCATCTTTGGCAAACATTCGCGCAAAGAGGATAATCGTGTCGATTGCAACAAAGAGGAATGCATAATGCCTTCCTAATTATAAAAAAATTACAGTGATCCTCGTTGACCATGAATGGAGAACAAGATACAG
The DNA here is from genome assembly GCA_963682175.1 of Triglochin maritima. Classification (NCBI taxonomy): domain Eukaryota; kingdom Viridiplantae; phylum Streptophyta; class Magnoliopsida; order Alismatales; family Juncaginaceae; genus Triglochin; species Triglochin maritima. The sequence goes on along the minus strand of OY821772.1, from coordinate 59,994,316 downwards.
GAGAACCACGAAAAAATTATGGCAATTTATAGTGGGGATGAGATTATTTGACTATATTCATTAGACAAGCATATCGAACTGAAGGAGATATCAAAGATCAGAAAGCAAACACAGAGACTAAAATGCAGAACAATCTGCTTATTTATATCACCACATTTCGGCAGGTATTACAAACATAGGAAATGCTGATACAAAAGAGGCTTTATTTAGATAGAAATAAGAGCCCTAGGATCAGCGGGAAACAAAATAAACCATAGACATAGTAGAATATATCTGGCTGCCTGCTAATCCAAAGCAAATAAAAAATGAAAACAAAGACAAATCACAGTTCAACTCTCATTTTTCCCCACATAGCATCTCCTCGGCTTCATCTTCACTTGACCTTCCATCGTCACTCGAGTCACTTCCAGTCCAACAGTTCAAGGTCGACCTCGGAGACGTAGCCCGGGCAGTGAAGGTCTGGTACACCAATAAGCCTCCACCTGGGAGTTCCTGTTCCACCACGTCTGTGAGAGCATAGCCCTTCACATTTCCCTCACTTGCCCACGAACCAGCTTTTCGACGGTCACCAAAGATTGTGACAGCAGTGGAGAAACTTGAAGGGCCGAAGCAACTCAGAACTCTCTCCATCAGCATTTCACAGTCCAGCTTGTTGGGGTCAAATCCCATGGCTTCATAGCTGGCATAGCTGAATCCATCTTCCGGTGTGACATGGATCGTCGAGAGTGCACTGCCAGTGATGCCGTTCATTGAATATCCACATGGTTCGAATTCAAAATCACAGATTTCCATCTCGGGGATGATTTCAGAAATTCCAGCAAGTGTGGTCATTTGCTTGGCAGAAGAATTCTCCCCATAAACAGCTGGTTTCTTGAAGAACACTGATGCAAGGTCACTGTTCAGACCAGTCATGCACATCTCCAGAGTCACATTGGGGTCCTCAGGCTTATCAGTGGCATAGTACAGGTGCCAGTTATGGTTTGGCATGTCAGGGTCACCAAGCACATACGCATTGCCACCAGAGGCAAGACCACCGAAGTAGTCATCAAGAACAGAAACTTCCTCAGTGAAGTTGCGGTGCGGAGCAGGCTGGGCAGATGGGAAAATGAAGCTGCCACGAGAGTACTTTGCAGACATTACAGAAAGTGATAGCTCAGAAGCTAGTTCCAGAATCAACGGTATTGCAAGGAGCAGCTTGGTGGTACCACATGTCTTTAGGATGATCTTCAAGGGATAAATGAAGAGGCTAGACTCAGAGAGGACGTAAGAGTCAAAGTCCTCATTGGAGAGGTGAGACACAATTGTGCATTTAGCTTCGTCGAGAATGGAATCAATCTGTGCCCTCGAGAGAGCACGGAGACCCTTGCCTTGAGGAGTTGAAAGCAGTGTTGCATTAGAGAAAGTGATCTCAAGGCGTTTCTCAAAGCCCTCAAACCCAATTGGACTCGACATTGGGGAATCAATGATTTCCATTTGATCAGAGAATGCTAGGAAGGAACAAAGAAACAAAACAAGGGAAGGAGAGACAGAAGTAAAAGAAGACAAAAAAATCAAGAGTTGGTTCTCGGAAAGCAGCTAGCCAGGACAACGAAATTGACCTCAGAATTGAAAGTGCAGAAAAAGGGAAATCCTAAGTTACTTAAGAATTCTCAGTGGGGTAGTCAGGATGGCTTCCTCACGCACTGCAGCAAAACAGAAGGAAAAAAGTTAATAATATAATCATATCATTCAACAGACGAACCATGAACATGAAATGATTCAAATCTTACGTTGGAGTATGCAGCAGATTGGAACTTCTTGATGCCTCCGTTTGGTCGAACGTCTTCAATACCATAGCCAAGGGGAGCTTCGTACTGTAATGAATTACTAGACTGCATTTTTCCACCTTTTGTCTCCATTAAAGCATCAATTCTTCTGCAAACAAAACCAAATGAACAAGAGTTAGAGTATGGCCAGAGAAAATAGAACAGAACACCAGCACTTGTTTTCTCACATTATAACAAAAGGAATGTAACACATAATCACTGAAATTGCATAAAACTTCGGGCTTCAGAAGAATTTATGTGTGTGTGTATATATATATATACACACACACGTAATAACTAATAAGCTAAAAGGTATATTTAGGATAATGTTATCTACTAAATTTCAGAAAAAATAAACAAAAAAAGTGAGAGAAACAAAGTTGTTACACCTTGTACCAGTATTTTGTTCATGGTTATTATACAGAATTATTATTTAGGAATTTGAACTTCTAACAGTTAGTTAATAAGCAAAGTAATCTCATTTACCATGGCAAAATGAAACATAACAACGTGTTTTTATTTTATTTTTAAAAATGAAATGTTCGATAAGTTTTTCATATATTAAAGGTACAACATCAAAAAAAAATCCTATAAGATATTTTTTAAGCATTCATTCATGGCAGATTCAGAAGAAATTTACTCCAGACCGAATAAATTGTTCGAAAAACAATAATTTCCACACCCTACAAACCCCACAATGCTCAAACATACACAACGAAGAATTCTCCGAAGAAAAGCAATACCAAACAAGAACACTAAACGATGAACAAACCGAAACGAATCCTTAAGTGGATTGAGGATAGACCAAGAACAAACTTATAAATCAGGACGATTTCGTTTTCTTAGCAATAAAGAAACAGATGCCTAAGATAAATAAAAAAATCGAATAAAACGATAAAATCAAGAGAGAACCAAACGGATATTAGGTTTTTGTTTATGTTTATTCGTTCGACATGTATTAAATCGATCCAATCAAATTCCGGAAATCGATATCGAATCCAAACAGCGATTCAAACAGTAGATCACGTGAATTATGGATCGAACAGAAACAATCGAAAAATCAATAATCCAATCTCAGATTCCAAAAACAAACGTCGAAAAAAGCAAAATCCTAACAATAAATAAACAATAAAAAATATCTAAAAGATGACAAAATACGCAATCAAAACCACATAAGACAAAAACTAAATCGCTTCCCGAAATCAGATGACAAATAGCATCCCCTTAACATCTCAAAACTAAAACCAACACGAAAAAGGAAAAGGAAAAAAAAAACACCAAAAGAAAACGAACGAGAGATCACAAAGGAGGAATTACCAAAATATGTGTTTTGAATTCAGAGAAGAACGATCCTTTTCGCTCCTCAAATCGAAACGCAGATCTCAAGACGAAACCCTAGAAATCGGGAAAGACGTCCAAACCAACGGAGGAATCAAAAGAGAGAACGAACGGGAACGAAGCAAAGAAGCTTCCTTTCTTTTCTTTTTTTTCTATTCCGGTAGGTCTAGACCCAACTCGAGGTATTTATAGCCCCCAAACCCTAGCCCGATATGGTCACCTCCACGCGAGTCATTCTAAGATAACTGTCACCGCCCGAAAACGTGGTCCACAGGGGCTGTTTGGGGTTTGGGAGGTAAGGTTAGTGGGACAGCTAAGAGCGAATCTTTTGCGGAGACCATTTGCCACGTATGGGAAGAGGTTGTGGTTCGAAACGGTTCGCCTGACGTGCGGACGTGTGTACAGTAATCAGGATGTCTGGAAACTGATCGGGTGCTGTTAATGATGCTCTAACAGCGAACTATGTCGAGACCATTTGTCACGTGTGAGAAGGGGTTGTGGTTCGGAGCGGTTCACATGACGTGCCGACGTATGTACGGAAGAAGGACCGGGAAATTCAATCGCATCGCTTTTTTTTTTCTAGTTTGATTTTTTTTCAAAATATTCACGAAATTTCATTAATTTGAATGTTCCCCGGCCACCACTGATTTTCATCTGGTCAACATTTACCTCACCTACCAACTCATATGAGTTGGTGTTATTATTGTATGACCAATTTTCATACGTAAGAATCTTCTATGCTATTATTGTATGATCGGTATAATTCTATTGTAAATACAATATAATTATGTTGACCATTTATCATGTATATTTGATCGGCAATGTAAATAATGATACTTAATTACTGAAAATCGTGTAATTTTTCAATCATTTATTTCGTTTTTTTATGCAGTAATTTTAATATGCTTTTCCAACAAGTTTGTGCTTCACCGAGAAAATGGTAAGGGTTGTAATATAAAAAAATTGAATCTTCTAACACTCGTCCAATTTTTTTAGCATCGAAATCTCCTCTATAAGCAAGTAGCGTCCACGTGTACCCAAAATTATTGGTAAAATTGTAGCACAAAATAACCATCGATCCATATTTTTTCGGTCAACGAGAGAACATATAATAAGTGGTCGTCTTCCCTACTCAGTGAGATTATGGTTCGTATTTAACTCCCATAAAAAAGTAAGCAAAATTCCACGTAAATATAATGTATCGAAGGAGAATTTACTTGCTAAAACCCAAACATTTGTATATTTTACACATACAACAATTTTTAATAAGTAGTGAGGATTAAATTTAGTTATTAACATGTGTTGTAAATTCTTATTTTACCAGATCATTAGATTAGATGGCTGTTAAATCCGTATTTTACATTTTCGTAAGTAGTATTTGTCCTAATTGAGATCGTGGAAGTTGGAACTCGAAAACAAAATAACATAGTCTTTACTTGCATAATTCTTAATTTCCTAATGGGGAATCTTTGAAAATTGACCCAAATGTCAGTAGCTTGTCTCCATTAGACGTGATTTATGTGAACGGGCATAAATTCCAACACCAAACCTCCAAAATCATCCACCAATCCTCCAAGAACATGAAACTTCCACGTGTTTTCCCCTCGCTTCTACATTTTTTTAAGAAATATATGGGTATAAACAATTCAGGAAATGTCCATGAATTATTTGATATTCTAGATCTGCGAAATCCAATGAGATATGACCTTAAAGTAATTACGATTTGTGTTAAATTAAGGGCGTAAAGTGAGGGTCTACTTGTTGAGTTGATATTGCTTTTTTTTTGTGGGGTTTGTGAATCGATTCCTTGGGAATCTGACTAGAAGAAGCATTATTGGTGTTTGATTTTGATAAATAAACGTTTTTAGTGTTTGTTGTTAATTTGGTTTGTCAACGAAGCATCGATCCCTTGATTTGCTCCAGCATCGCCTCCCTAATTAAGTTGCTCTAAATGGAACGTTATACAGGTCTACGATTATTATCTTTTTATTATTGTAGGTTTTGTCCTTGCAATGGTCGGTATATAAATAAAGGTTAAAAACTAAAATCATGTTATTGAAACGTGTATTGCCTGAAGTGTACTACCAATTACATCAAAATAAAAATAAAAATAATGTTATCTATTGAGTTAGTAGTTTACTTAATTTCGTCAAGAGTTGATAATCAGCTGTTGCACTTCTAGATTGCATATAGATACATATACGTTATATATAATGAATATGTTGTATTTTATCAATTTTGACATAATTAGGTTAGTTTTGACCACAACTCCACAAGGCAGTTGTGCTTTTGACGTTGAAATAATCAATATCAGATTTCAGATATCAAACACGTAGCCAAACGGATTATATCATACATATCATTTTTAATGGCTATGGTGTAGATCTTAGGTAAAAACCATAATTAAGTCACTTTAATTATATTCGTACAAACGAGATAACTTTTTTGTCACTTTTTCACAAAATAGTATTTATTTTTAAATTTATACAAGAATTATCTAGTAAGTTCCGAGTTTAATTTTTTATTTTAAACCCCCACCATCCACTATACATCTAAAATTGTAAAGTAGATTATAAAAAAAATGTTATGCTAATTAAAAGTGAGATTAATCGTAAATGAGATCCAATTGTGAAATTGTAGGAGGCTTAAACTAAATAAGATGAACTCGGGATTCACTGGAATTTGATCCTAAATTTATATAAATTAAAATTGAGAGAGTAATTTCTAAATAAAAGGGAAAATTATACAATACTCCTAAACTTTATTTGTACTTATAAGAACCCCAAACCCAACCCTCTCTCTCACCTCTCTTCCCTAAATCACTAACCCTAACCCCAACTCACTTCTTCCTCCTTCCAGCGACGACGACGACGACGACCCGGACAACGAGGAGCTCCGGCGACCGCGTGTAGACGCGGAGAGGAATCGTTCTCTTCTCCGGTCTTCTTCTCGCGAGGTATGTCATCCCTCCCTCGCGTGTAGAGTTTGGAGGTCGGGGTAGTGGGAGGGGGTGTCGGGGAGGCCGGTCGGAGAAGCGTCGGAGGCGCAAACGCGCGTGTGCGTTGGAGTTGCGCGTGCAGTCGTGAGAGCCGCACCACCCCGTGGAGGCGGTGTCCTTCGGCCTTTGCAACCCGCGGCGGTGTTTCGGTGGCGACGACGCGGCCGGAGGGCCGGAATCCGACTACCAGAGTTGGCTGGTTTTGGGTTGTCGGGTGGAGGAGAAAGAGTTGGGAAATTTGCATATAGTTTATGCATGTTAGTTGTAATTGGGTGGGTTGATTAAAGATTGGGTTAATTGCAGAAAAACCTTGCAATTTATGGTTTTGGTTAACTATGTTAGTAATTGGGAAAGTTGCTGAATAAACTCTAAAATTATGAGTATTTAATTGAATAGTTAATAATTTGATTAATTGCAGAATAAACCCTAGATTTAATTGTATTGGTTTAATTGATTAACAATTGGTTTAATTGCTGGATTTTTTTTGAATTGTAGTGCATTTGAATTCAGGAAATTATAATTGGGTAATTTACTGTTTTCCCCTAAACTTTTGGGAATTGTGAAATATAAGGAAATTTAAGGCAAATTACACTTATACCCTTGTACTTTGATTTGTGGACTTAGAGCTATAGTTTCACTACGTTGCTTACATGATTTTATAGTCTTGTTCATTCTTTATTGCTTTATGCCTTGTTGGGGTTATGGACCCATGTTGTCGGGGGTAAATTGCATTTACCCCATTGCCTACTGAGACTGTGAGATTGTGAGAGGTTCATGGAACCGTTTGTCCACCCACGTTGGTTCGAGTGGCCGTTGGAGCGTTGTTTCCCATTAGACAAATGCAGCCATAATGACTATAGTTGTCCGTGAACAAAATGAAGTACCTTAAACTGTCTCTTGCACTTGTACTTATCGGACCACATACATTAGAATGTATCATATCCAATTAGTCATTCGTTTTCGTTCCTTTCTTCTTGAAAGGTCTCTTGGTCATTTACTTGACCAATCCGATAGTGCTACAAGAGTGTATCATACACGTGAGTTATCTTAGTTTCTTTTTGTTATTGTTTGTTTGAGTTTGTTTATTATTCATTTCAAGCAAATAGAAGTCATTCCAAACGAATGTATTTGCATAGAGAATTTCATTCTTCGATATAGACAAGCAAGAATTAGAAATATATATTAAGTTATCCATATCCAAAACATGATACTGAATAGTTCTTGCTAATCGAAGGCACATAATAAACATTCTTCAAAGCATAAATTTAAATCACTAGACTATTGAAGTTTCATAGAATCTTGTACAATCGCAACTATGCTTGTACTACTTCCGATTATCAATATCATCTCGTTCTCCATGAGTTCCTTCCCATCCTTCAATAGTTGCACATCAAAATTATGTGAGCACAAGATCCGGTAACCATTACCAAATCAAGGACAGAGGTGATTAAATTTATCTCAGTAACAAACATACCTACGGCGTTTCTCGGGCGCCTACGTTCAATCATCTCATTTTCAAGGTCTTCCTTGTACTTGAGGCAATTAGGTCGGATGTGTCCCTTTTCACCGCAGTGAAAGCACTCCGTGTTGGGAGTTGGAGATTTGAAAGATTTCCCCCTTGAGGTACTCATATGAGCACCTCCTACTCCCTTGCTTTTGATTGACGTATCTTTGGTAAATTTGCATTTACCTTTGTTGATCATTTTGCTCCTCTCATGGACGGCTAGGACCTGATTGTCCTGACCCTTGCCCATGTCAACTTCTGTCGTTTTGAGAGCGTTGTGAAGCTCCTCAAGACTCACCCCTTTTTCACGCACATGATAGTGCATCACAAAATCCTTAAAGGACGGGACTAGAGAGCCAAGAATCAGATCTTCGGCAATGTCCTCGGGCATTGGAGAAGAGAGCTTCGACAATTTCTCAAGGTATCCTTGCATCGTGAGAAAATGCACGGATACCGATGTTCCCTCCGCCATGTGGCACCTCGTGAGTGTGATGGTGGTCTTATAGCGCTCCTTTCGGGCACTATCCATGAACATCATTGTTAAAGCTTTCATGGTCTTCTTGGGTTTTGAATCCAAGTATTTCGATTGAAGCGAGTCACCCATAGATGCCAACATTAGATCGTGAACTTGGTTCTCTTGGTCTTCCCACTTGGCTATCGCCTCTTTCTCCTTACCTGTTGCCTTCTCATTTAATTTTGGGATTTCACCATCCAAAATATGAGATAGTTTTTCAAACCTCAACACGATATTAAGATTGAGTTGTCATTTCATGAAGTTTGAGCCATCATTTTGCAAAGGATTCTTTTCGATCATAGATCGCACAATTGATTGAATATTAGACATTTCTACAAAATAAATTATACAGGATTTTAATGTCAATTTTACGTTTTAAAATACATACATATATATCAAATATAAATGTAAATACTGCAAATAAAATTTTGCCCGTAAATGCAGTAATCCAAGATCCTATCAATTGCAATATAGACTAGCTAATGGCTATCGAATATATCACAATATCAAGGTAAGAAAAACTCTTTCTAATCACAACCTTTTTGAATTTTACCAATATTAGCATCTTCAAACTATTGTGATTCTTGTCGTTTTAATTATGAGGGAATATGACCTATCCTCGTAAGAAAAACTTTTTCCCAAAACCGAGCGAGGGCTCTAGGTAATGTTAAGAAAACTTATTTTCATTTGATACGAGATACGTTTATCCATTGTATTCACAACTAAACATACTTGGGGTTCACTATGATGAAACACACCTCATATATTTAATCGTGACACAACAATAGACAACCATTATATCTCCCACTATTCCCAAAGATGGAGGGAGTTATCTCCTGCTAAGGGCGAGCAGAGTATCCCTCGATCAATGGCTGCTAGTGGATGAAATAAGAAGGAAAATTACTCTTAATTTTGTTGGACAATTTCATATATTAACATGTGATTCGGAATTTTAGGTTATCATGCATATTATCATTCATACACATCCTAACATTCAATCACATTCATCACATGCATAGTAGAAATTAAAAACAGAAATTAAACCATTCACACAATCCACATCGTGTGAGTTTATATGTTCCCTTTGATCATTGATCCTCGATCCCTGATTTTCGATCCTCGATCGATACGCTACAACGGCGACTTCCTCTTGCACCAGAGATGTAGATTTTACAGAAAATCAACATGCACCTCACATTCGATAAAAACCGACTAGTGCAAGTCCTATGAAAAACCTCTCAAATGCAAATGCAATTATCTATAGATAGAAAGAGAGAATTTAGCTTTTACATATAAATAAGTCCCTGTATAATAATAATTATATACATTCATAGTTGCTGATTTGGAACATATAAACTCACAATTCCTGCAAAGACAACTCGAGCATCCATGCACGCAATATTGCTATAAACTATACAACCTAGTTTATCAATCATCTAGAATCCTAAACAATTCTTTGAAAAACATTTTGAAATCCATTAAAACGTTTTTCATCCATCCATAGTTCAAAAATAATTTTGAACCGCTGTCCATCCAATTTCCAATGGAAAGATGAACCGCAGTTTTTCGGTTTTGTTGATTCTCTTACAAAATAATCATTTCTTTATAAAACGAAATTATTGTAAGTTAGACTAATGTCTAAATATTAATTCTAATAATTACATGGCATGTTTTAAAACACTTAAAACATTTAAAACGAATTATTATAGAGAATTATATCAACAAAACATTCATAGACCGAAAAACCGGATAACCGAATTGTTTAAATCCTATATGGTAAACTAAATTCGTTTACAACCTTAAATCATAAGAAAATTGAACCCTAAGCTCTAATACCACTGTAGGATTTCTAGTTTAATTGCACATATCTATTTTCGAAAATTTTATGCACAATAAGGATCAATTACAATTTTCTATGATTTATTTCATACATGCATCAGTTTGTTTCAATAACTAGTTTCAAAAACTTTATTAAAACAAACACAAGGGACTCCGAAATTCATACCTAGAAGTTCTCTAAAACTTCTTGATGATCTGGAGACATTGAGGATGACGATTGTCGCTTCTCGTTGCGCCGGATGCCTCCGAGTGTTCACCAAAATCCTAAACAAGGTTGGAGAGAAATGAGCTAGCCAATCAATCTCCAAACTAGCTTAGAATCTAGCTAAAAACCTCTTCCTTAATCTCTGAGATTTCTCCTTCCAAAGACTTAGAAAACTAAGAGAATTTTCGTGGCTTTTTGTGGTGAATTAGGAGAGAAAATAATTAGAAAACATCTTTTTTTAATCAAGAAGAATAAGGACCTATTTATAGGCTCCAATCTTACTCTCAATCATGGCTATTCTTAAGCCATGTTTTCTTGACATTTTCTCTCACAAACTAATTCCATAATGCATTACATGCATTCACAAAACGTTTGACCAAGTTTGGAGCTAATCCAACCATTAATCAATTTAATCTCTTAATTATCAAATGCAGAAAATCGATCGGGCTTCGGTTTACCGAGACATACTCGGTTAACCGAATATGTCACGTTCGTATTACCGTGCACTAGACGGATGACCGATTCTTAAGGAGAAAAATTCTCCTTAACCGATCAGACGAATTCTCGTCTAAAACCGAGTGTCATTCGGTTAACAAAAAACATCAGAATTGGACATTATTCGGTCGACCGTTTCTGGTTCGGTATACCGTACCAGAACTCCAAGCACTTTAGTCAAGTTCGGTCAATTAACTCTGACCATCCGTTCCACGTTCGGTTGACCGATCCACAGAACCTTCGGTCGACCGAACCATAAACGGATTATCGAACTTTTACCCGATTTTGCCTTTTCAAATTTTGGATTTATTTCCAACAAAATTTGAACTTTATGAGGTTTTAGCAAATTCACAACTTATGCAATATATTATCCTATACAACAATAATTTATTGCACCCCATAATATATGCATCTCATATGAATTTATCATGATTCTAATTATGTTATATATCACAACATAATTGATTTTACTTGTTCACCACATGTGTCATATTTTCTATAAGAAACCCGACACATCATATGAACCAAAAATCAAGCTTCTTGTTTCCCGGTTTCTGCGGTGTGACCTATGGGAGGATCTAGACTAAGTTGACAGTGATATTAAGAGCTTAATATCACAAGCTATAAGCGGTATTTAGCTACACATTATAGCTCCCAATTAGTTAGATGTCTTAAATCCACTCGAACCAAAACCCGATCCATTTAGTGATGGAGTGCACCACTTGTGTCCGTCTCTTGCCTCATGATATTAAGAATACACTCAAAGTAGTATTGTGTCATCTTTGTATTAGTATTCCTTTCTTGATCTCTTTAAGCTAGTTATAAATATGTGACTTAACTCAAATCACATTGTGCACATTATAACTTGGCTTTATCAAGGGGTCCACTAATATCATCACTCAATTAAGAGGGGCAATGATAATCTTTTGACTAACTATCTTCTCCAACAAAAGTCATACTTAACCAACTAATGTCTTTGCACTACACTCATTGATAGCTTAAGACACTAGTCTAATTAAGCACTCCTTAAGTGATCGGATACAAGTCTCATAGCAAAGGACCAAGGACACAGTAAAATATTAATGACACAGAAACACATTTCTATAATATTTTACTTATTAGGTCAATTCGGTATACAAAAGTAGCATTTTCCTCTTTTGCGTACCCGTGTTGTCACTCACTTGTAGAGCTACAATGATCTATGACCAACACGACAATCTTAACTCGGTAATCAATGTCCCATGTTAATTACCATGATTGCGAATATCTTTTATTTTATGTAAACCAATATCTTTTAGATCTCTACGGTTAATGACCAAGAGCCTCTTCCTTAACACTTCTAAAAGACGAATAACATAAACAAGGAACAAAATGATTTCTCATTCAATTCATAATAATTGACATTTAAAAGTAAAACTTTTAGAACACATTCATTTCGGTGGTTGGATTCCCGGAGTCGATTTCCCCCCTTGTTGTTGCGGTTCGGAAGGGCCCACCCACGTTGTGGCGAGTGACCGTTAGGGAGCGTTGCTCACGGGCTCGGGCGTTTGGTCGGCTTCCGAAGCCGGATGCGGAACTGGTCAGCTCACCAGCGTTGTGACGGGTGACCGTTCGGTAGCGTTGCTCACGGGCTCGGGCGCGTGGTTGGAGTAGGGCGTTGCTTTGTGGGCCGGATGCGCGGTCTTGTCGAGGGTGCACGCTCGGCCTGGCTGGGCACGTGGTTGCCTTGGGACGTGTGACAGTTCTGCCGTGAGAGCGGGTTGAGTGTCGCCTTGTGGGCCGGATGTGCGGTCTTGTCGAGGGTGCACGCTCGGCCTCGCTGGGCGCGTGACCGCCTTGGAACATGAGACCAGTGTGAGTCGTCAGGGACGACTAGACTTTGTTCAGTGTCGGGTTGGGGTGGTGTACTGGGTCTTGATTTAAGACTCAGGCGTGCCTGTTCGTGTGCAGGTGGGACGCGGTAGGTGATCGGAGGCGACTTGGGCTTGGGACGTGTGAACTGGATCTGTTGAGCTCAGTTGTCATGTATTTTCCTACTCCTCTTAGTAGTTGTGTAGTAGGTTTCAAATTGCTTGTATTTTCCTTCCGCATTGCACATTGACTTGACCTTATCATATATTTTAAATCGAGACATCGAGTTGGTTATTTCAGTTAATGTCTATTTTTCGCCTCTTTTTAGTGTTGTGATTATTGCTGTGTCCCGAGTACGGATTAGGGGCGTTACAGTACTGTCTTAGGAGTTTGAGAGATTTACGTAACAAGAGTTTTGTGAATTTTTCTGGGAAGATCCCAGGGGGTGGTGCTCGTATGGATACGATTTTAAGGTTTTTTATGTGAAATGTTCAGGAAGAAAATAACTAAATTGATCCAAAGGTGCAAAAACGACAGATATAATGCAAATGTGATAATATGCCTTCTTGTAGCGATTAGACCAAATGAACACATCATTGTCACTTATATTTCGCATTAATCTACGTACAGAATAATACAGTACTGATCAGGTGGAATTTACGTGACTGGGATCTGTATCACCAATCCTATCTACATCGACAAGATATACCTGAACATATATTCCTTCATTTGCCACAAAAATTAAACACAAAAAATTGCGCAACAATTGTATCCCAAACTTGACGTCTTGGAATACTAGCTCAAACTTCAAACCAGGACGGAAAGATACTAAACTTGCAGATTTATTACTCTAAATAAAACTACGATATTGTCATTAAAATTTAAGAACGCATCTGAATCCGTCCAATATAAACGTATCTAATTCTAAGAGTTGAGTGCCAAAGCCAAAATGATGACCGAGTGTATTTAAGTATATATGTTCTTTAGTAAAACAACAATAGATTCTACATCGTAAATATGACCAACTGAACTAACAAAATTCCGCACAAAAAATTAAAATGTCATAAATGTTTCGCATTTGGTATAAATTATATATCCTGTGGTTGAACCCAGCAAGTTTTAAGTGTGAAACTTAAAAATGACATCAACGATTCACGACTTTAAATTGAAATGCGATCAAACCCTCTGAGCTTGAACATGCAACACAATTTAAATCCCAAAAGTGTGTGTATGAATGTTTTATATGATGTTGTACTTCGATCACATGTTTGTTCATAAATTATACAAGAACCAAACAAGTCTAAATTTGAAGAATTTTGGACGTAGTCAAAAAAATCTCAATCGTTCCTTTTCTCCTTAAATGGAAGCCAACACGATGTCCTATCTTTACAAGTTTGATTTCCATTCTCAAAGCTTTGTTTCCAAGGAAAGTTGGATATCTCCTATCTTTAGTCTAATAACTTCCGTGTGTGCAACATATATAACAATGTCATTATCTAGAAGGATACGAAGAATCTCCAAAAGAATGTGCTTGATATATTTTATAATTTAAGAAGATAGGCATAAACAAGTGTTCAAGACCGTTCATCCTGGAAGAGTCAAGAGAATGTCTACATTTGACTAGGGATGAAACTTTGTGTCCGAAATTCGTCAATCCGACCGACTCCGTATTCGAAATCAAAAAAATTATCCGAGAAAAAAAAATCTGTAACCGAATTTGTATTCGGATATAAACATCCGTAAAAAAACGAAGCGAATATGGATATTGGTACATCCGATTCGAATAATATACGGTTCGTATTTTATATGCACATATAAATAAAAATAAAAAATATATACAATATATATGAATTAAATTATGTTACTTATATTATATTTAATATTTTTTCATGTAGGCAAAAAAAAAGTTGAAATTTATTCTTGTTTAGATCGATCAAAAAATGTTTTTAAGTTTATTCAGATTTTTTAACGAATTCGGATATCCTAATTCGGAATGGATTTTAAACTTGATTCAGATGCGAATTTATTCGAATTCGACGGATACGAATTCGACGGATACGAATTCGGATCTCTTTCTCAAACATTCGCTCGGATTCGAATTCGGATTCGAGAAAAAAAAACGGATACGAATTCGGATACTGGCACATCTGCTTCGTATCTGTTTTGTTTTCACCCCTATATTTGACACACAAAAAGCTTACCAAAGAGTAAGTGGAGGTACATAATTTTTTTATATAATGGTCGTGAAAATTACACGTCTCAACAAATCAAAATCATGAGATACTTTTCTTTGTTGTCGAATAATCGACATCGTCATTCATAGCAGTCCCAAATCGCAAAAAGCGGAAAAAAGACCAAATATGAAAGGACTCCGGGATGCCTACGCACGTCCCCACCTTTATTCCCACGCGTGTACAACCTGACATTCCAGCTAGGATCATGGGTGATTTTGTAATTTCAGTCATTCACATCTTTGGTTATTTCTTGTCATTTGTTACAGCATTGCATGTGATTACTTTATCACATTTGAAATTCAATACTATATTTGTCTTGGGAAACACAGTTAATTAATCCATCACTGTCTACTTTTTAGGATTTTAGTTTTCTGTGTTTTTCTATTAGAATTGTTTGTCGGTATTTTTATGTTGAAATTATGGTCGAGGACAAATGAATTTAGACAAAAACTCAAATCTCAAACCAAACAAGATTGATACATCCGAACTAAAGTAAGCTGACTCGAACTTGATTTAGATATTTTTTCAAAGTGTCTCGTGAGGATGTCGTTGTTTTTTGTTCATGCATGAATTATTTTTTTGTTTACTGTATTTTTATTTTGTTCAAGGTGATCATCAGCGAATGTATTGAATGCAGACCGAATATTAAAATAATCTGAATGGAAGTAATTTGGTTTGAAATTTTTACCTAATAAATAGAATATTGATCTACATATTAAAATAATCTTGAAGTCGAAACTGTGTTTTATCTATACCCCTACACCATAAAAATACATAAAAAATATAGGTTACTTGAATTCAATAACAGGGGTAACACTAATTGAATAGAAGAAATTAACTTGAGATCCAATTAGTAGAATGGATGGTAGGTTGGGGTAAAATCTAGCTCCGTTAGGGAAAATTTGTTTTTGTAGGACGAGTAACTTAGAGTAAATCAAATGGATATAATGTTGGTGCGTGGGGTAATCCTGGATGATAACTGGGGTAAGTTGAATTTAATAGCAAGGTAATTTGGAATAAATAAAATGATTAAGGATGTGGTTTGTGGGGTAACTTTAATCGATAGACGGGGTAAGTGAAATTCAATTGCAAATTAACCCTAATTCATATCCATGCAAGGGATAGGTTGGGGTAAACCTAGTTACGGTAGGGGTAATTTGATTAAATAGGATAGAGATAACTTTCTTTAATCATTAATTAAAAATACACACGTCAATAGTTGAGAATACTCAAGAATATGTTCATATGCTTAACATACAAACTATTAGATACTCTTTAAGAATCGACAAATAGCCACAAACAATAGTTGAGAATAACCACCAATGTTCTTGTATTTACCATGGTCAACTGGTTGTATTATTAAGTCACAAAAGTTGTATGTAGAGACGTCACATGTTACCCTAGTCAACCTACTATTGAATTCAACTTACCCCGTCAATTATTTAACGTTACCTCTCTATTGTATTCAGCTCACCTCGTACATTATTTTTGTTTACCCCATTTTTTAATTCACGGGGTAAGCGGAATTGGTAATTACAAGAACATTGGTGGTTGTTCATTAGCATAGTCGACATATGTTCCTCATTTTATTGCAAGAAACATCTCCCCTTGCTAATGAATGCAATTGGTAGACAACAAATAACGATGAAATTTTGTACTTTCTTTGTAGAGTAGTTCAAATCTCAAGAACGATATATGAAATTGTTGTAAGGTCAAACGAATGAAAATTTGAGTTACTGGTATCTAAGCCGGATGCAGGGTGACCTCAATCAAAAAACCGATAAGCTGCAACTCTTCCTCCACTGACATAATACTTCAAGACAGTCCATGGACACTAGCTTAGGCCTGTCAATCGTGTCGTGTACGTGTCTTATCGTGTCGTGTATGGTCAGATGATAACAAGTATTGGGTATACACGAACCCGACACGATAAGAAATCGTGTACACGAACCTAGACACGAACACGACACGTTAATTATCGTGTATACACGACACGATTTGTACACGAATTCTTATCGTGCTGTGTAACATGATACACGATAATACACAAATAGACACGAATAGTACCTGTATACACGATAAGTACCTGGAAACACGAAAAGTAGCTACATACACAATACATACCTACATACACGATAAAAACCTAACACACAATAAACACACGTATACATAAATAGCCACGGTAATACTTGTATACAGTTCAAAATGAAGAATGGTACAAAATCATCCGAATCAAACTGAAAAAAAATATACTGAAATTCTTTTTAGCTCAACAGTCAACACACGTAATACACACTTTTGGAGTTTCAAGTGGATCAAATAATGGACCCGATTGTTACACTGACGAAGCCAAAAGTTCTGGGATATCCAACGGGAGAACAACCTGCGGTAGACATAAGGAGAGCATTAGCCTTAAGTAAACACTAGTCAAACTCAGACATGCTTCAAGGACAAACTTATATGCATTATGGGTTTTTCATCAAGATCTTTTGATTTGATTTTTATAATTCAAATCCATTGAATTTAATAGCTAAATAAGATCTTCATTTGTGATTCATGGCATGCCTACCTTTTCCAAGATATATCTGTCTCATATCCTTACTGTAATTTCACTTTGCAGTTTGAACTATTTAGAATCTCTCTCATGCATTCTAATCTTTTCAGCATGTCATATGTAGCAATACCAATGATGCTATCAATTAAAATTTAAAGCAAAGGGTATAATACCAACCTAACATTTGTATCTTCAGCCTCCCCACAAAGAGATTTCTGTAGAAACAAAAATAACAAAAAATAAATGTCTTTGATCTTGAAAGCCCTCAAATCATTTTATCGAAGACAAACAAAGAACAAAACTAACTAAATTTCTTAACATGCCAACACATGACACGAGAATCATAGACAATTTCCCTTTACTAATGACATCAACTAAGTCAAAATCGAACTTTCTAAGCATAAACTATGGTTGCTTCCTGTTGGTTGCTTTCTGTCCCAAAAAATCATATTATGTGGAAGTGTGTCCAACAGGATCACGATATCTGATTACTAAATCAGTACTTCATCAACAGAATCAAATGATCTCTAAACACAATAATATATTAACATAGCATCACTTAGCAAGACAAATTGGTTAACTTGTGGTCACATAAAAGAGAACATTCAGAAACATCAACAAACGTTCCATTTGAAAACCATCTTGTGATCATTCACAATAAAAACTGAAACTCCAACACATACTTGTGATCATCCCAATCCACCACCATGGCTCGTACAAGTACGAATACCCTCCAGATCCTGCATAAATCACACAAAACAATACAAAATGAGAACTAACATGAACAATTAATCCAAAACACAAAAAACCAACAAACTAAACACGAAGAATCAACCAAAACACCCCAAATAAAAAACCCTCTATACTTCCCTCTCCACCATCCCTTCCATCGCTCCAAACAGACTCACCTCTCTCAAAACAAACAAACAAACACCACCAACTTCTTCCTCTCGAAATCAACACACAAAAGAAGAAAAGACACAATAGTAGTACCTCGTCAATGATATAGAGGCAGCTTTGCTACGAGAGAAGGTGGAGACGATGAGGAGAAGAGGCGGACACGAGGAGGCGCGACAGGAGGAGACACGATTGGAGGTAGTGGAGGCGGCACAACCGCATGGGATAAGGTTAGGGCTGTCCTGGGGAAGAAAAAAGGTTTATATACCACTGGGTAAATTGTATAACAATAACATACTTTTACATATTACATATTACTTTTACATGTTACGTGGATCTCGTGTCTATCATGTATTGTGTACACCTGATATACACGATTCCTTATCGTGTATGCTATCGTGTAATTCGTGTATGGACCATTATACCCGACCCCGACCCAATAAGGATTCGTGTATCATGTCGTGTATGCTTATCGTGTATTCGTGTACAGGTTCTTATACCCGTACACTAAATTATCGTGTCGTGTCTGATTTTGACAGGTCTACACTAGCTGCAAATATTTTACATTTAAATAAATCACCGTATAAGGGCGTTGCACAAGGGTTTGGATCCTAATATGGTGAAGAAAAAAAGCCGCTCAGGTAATACGAGGATAAAGTCTAGAGTAGAGGAAAATAATTCAATCTACCCCTCCTATTGAATCAAATTACCTACTCGTGACACTAAATTTACCCCAATCGATCATCCATTCTACCCTTCAGATCTATAATTTCCCTGTTGTGGACTTCAACTTACCCCGTTTATTATTCAGGTTACCCGGCTATTGGATTCCACTTACCCCGTCTAGTATTTACGTCTAAATTGGTATTCAAAATTCAACTTCCCCAGCCAACCAATTAGGATTACCCGACCGAATTTAGCAGACTAAATTCCACTATACTATGGTTAACATGCTATTGAATTCAACTTACCTCGTCCTTTACTTAGGGTTACCCCTCTATTTCATTCAGCTTACCTCGTGTATTATTTTTGGGTACACCGTTTTTACATTCAGTTTACCCCCATCAACCAATTAGGATAATGGTTCTTGGGGGTAAACATATCGATTGTTGGGGTAAGTTAAATTCACGAGCATGGTAAATTGGATTAAATTGAAGATATTGAATGGATTGTTATTACCCTTGAATCGTGTTTACATCTTTTCTCCAATGCTTTACGTTTTACATAAAATTCGTTAACTTACATAATTATCGTTCTACATTATTATCGTTTGTGAGGTTAGAAGTACTCCTCACATTGTGTGCAAGGTGTTAAAAAAGTTTACAATTGTGTGTCGTTGCAGAAGACATCCATAAACTGTTAGCAATGTATTAAATGATGGTTTGTGGGGGTAATCCTAAATGACTCATAAGGTAACTTAATGTCACTATGAAGGTAAATTGGATTACATAGTTGGGGTAAATTTAATTGGTTGACGGGATGATTTATGTTATTACAAGGTAATTTAGGCATGTAGGCTTCTTTTGTTATTACAACTCCAATCCCAATCACCAGGACAAAAAAATCCAACAAAACCTCACTCACACTTTTATCCAAACTATATAACACATAAGTTATTAAAACTCTAATATTAATCACTCCACACTATACATCAAATATAACCAACATAATAACCATAATCTTAACTAATGAAATGGAGAGAAAACCCCCAAAGAAAATGCAAGTTCTATCAATTATGGATACCCCTACAAACAATAATTTAATTCATTCTATTTAATTGAAATTACCCTGCTATTGAATTCAACTTATCACCTGTTGCAACTAAATTTACCTCAACATACCATCGATTCTACTAAAGTTATCATGCTATTGAATTCAAGTTACTCCCCACCCCACCACGAAACATTATTTAATATATTCTATTTAATCCAAGTTATCAGATGATTATGGGAAGCTGGAAAGAAACCGATGTTAGAAACACATGGAAAAGTTGGAAAAAACACGACAAGTATATAAAGTCAACCAAAAAAAGAAACATGTACACCAAACACATGAATAAAATGTGTGGTAAAGCAACAAACATATCAGTAAAACACATCAATCTTTATCACCAACAATTAACAATTACTATCACAAAATATAAACAACCAAATCATCCATCAAACATGAAAAAACACAACATCTAAGCCTCTGTTAGCCCCAACATGTCCCTACATGACACGTTTTCCATGCTCTCGAGAATCTAGCTCATTGTCTTGCAGTTCAGATCCAAAAGCGGTCGGGTAGAACAATATCTCTGCACCTTGAAGTACCATGACTCTAGTAGTCAGGAAACCATTGGTCCCAGCAAATGCCTGCAAGGTCACATTCACAACACTTAATGAACAAAAGTAAAAAAATAAATTAGATTTAACCATTGCACAAGTAGCAATGAACATGATAAATGTTTACAACTTCATCCATGCTGCAACTTGTTCTACGCTTCTAAAGGATGAATATGATTGAACTCTAACCATAAAAAACGTAAGAACTTAATCACCAAAGAAAACCCAAATTACAAAAGATTCCAACTTAAAAAAACACAAGATCCAAAACAACGAGGATCGATCAATATCAATTTCAAGGAGTTTGACACATAGAAGCTACAAGATCAATCATCGCTTGAACAAATACAAATAACACGAGAAAAACACAACAAAATTAAACAAAATAGGTCGTAGGTGGAGAGAAGCCTCCTCCATGGTGACGGAAATCGATTTTTATGGTCGGAAAAGCTCACAGTGAGGGCCTCCTCCATGGTGACGGAGGAGGACGCGATGGCCATGGCGATCGGATCGAGGAGCTTCAGCGAGCTCCAACTCCACACCACCTTCAGACCATAAAAATTTAACCTTTGTTCCCATACCAAATCGATGGAGAGCTTGACAGCAGAGGCCAAGGATGAGACACTTGGAGTCTCGGGTGGTCCGAGTCCTCGGCGAAAGGGGAGAAGTAGGAGTAGAAGCCAAAGGCGGAGGAAAACCTCTCTGGAGCGGTCCACGGCAGCAAGGTTGAGGTTGGATTTGGAGATATGCTTGCTAGAGAAGAAAAAAGAGGAGATATGCTTGCTGGAGAAGAAAAAAGAAGATGAGAGAAGATATGATTGCTAGAGAAAAAAGAGAGGACAAAATTATGACATGTCAGATAAATACTTTGTTTATTCTTGAGATTTGAAATTCAAAATGTGGACTGATAACACGTTAGATGTGGCACGTCGGCTTACACGTAAGATGCGTGAGTTTTGCTTGGATTTTGGTGTGAAATGCTACTTTTCCAATATGAAATACAAAAAAAACTAGTACGATTAAATCAGCTTTGGAGTTTGTAATTGCAATTCTAGGTAAGTTCAAGATCATTTGATGCTTAGGTTATCCTACCCATTTCGCAATAATTCTTCGAAGCCTTGTATGAAGAAATCTTCATATCTACTATTAACCTCGTGTTGTTTCATAGGGACAAGTAAAATTATAAGACCAATCTTTCAAATAAATAGTATGTCTTCAACTTATCCATCTCGATCAGTTCATGACATAATTCAAACAATGTGGATATCATTTTAATATTGAGTGACGACTGATGGAACACCACCCCAAGTCGTAGGGTTGCAAACTGAAATTCAATAGAATCTTTTAGTTAATATGTGTTTTATGGTTTATGTTCTTTAATATAATTTAATAAAATCGTTCACTTTAGAATTTCACACATTTCATATTTTTATAGAAGAATGTCTCGTTTAAGTCATGTTATTGCGTCATTTATTATAGTTGCAGAAGTAAATAAAATGAAAAGAATACTTAAAGCTATCAGGATTCAGGACACGATTTTATTCCAAAGATATTATTTGAGAGGGTTAAACTTACAAATACAATAATATTGACAATATTTTGCAGGAAAAAAAGGATTCTTTTATCGGGCTGAACAAGAGGCCTCCAAACTGTAAGACCCGAATACAACCCGAATAGTACAAACCGGATCCGACTAATGGAACTTCAAGTAGAACCCATACGACACTCTTGCTCTGGTGCAAGTAACAACGTTCTAGAACTCAAACCCCACAAGATTCCCACAAATTTCCGGTCGAATTCCCCGCAAATCCAACCAACCAACGCTTACCCATTTCCAATCTCGATCTCCTCTACCTCGTGACCCTCTTTTTCTCACGTTTATTCTCACGTTTACCCCATCAATGGAGGCCCCACGTCCTGCTCATTACCCAATACCGGTTTTGGTCTCTTTGGTTTTGATTGGAGAAGTTAACAATCGAATGGACAAGTTTTGTAAGATGGAAGAAATCTCAAATGGAAATGTAGTGGAGGTGATGTGTTTGTTTGTTTATAAAGGTGTAATGTGGTTTGGAGTCACAATGGACGTTTGTGTCTTAATTCTTAAGGGCTGAGACAAATGTGAGTTTTTTTAAATATTTTTATTGCTCGATTTTGTGACATATAGTGGCATTGCGCTTATGGTGTGTTTAGGATGTGTTTATGGTTTTATTGTCGTAAATTTTATTAAGTTGCTGCTGCTTACTACCTTGTTAATCTTGTATTAAGTGTAATTAGTAATTTAATAGTCAGTTATCTTTTTTGTTAGCGAATCTGTTATGTTCTTCTCTGTTTGAGTGGCATTTTCCTGAATGTTTTATGTTATGTGGTTATGGTTTTATTGTTGATCTTGTACTAAGTAAAACATAGTCAGGTGTCTTTTAAAGTTAAATTTGGACTTTTGAGTTCTGATGAGATTTCACTTATTTGAGCTATTTTGATGATAGAATCTTGCATCATAAGTATAAGTATGGTATTATTCTTTCTTGGAATAAATTGGGGTACCACTTTAGTTTTTCACTAATAGCATTGGTTTCCCATGTCACCATCTGAAAGTATTTTTTGTATTAGCTACTGACTCATGGTATTACTATGATAAATCAATTTTATTGCATTGCATTGCTGTAGTTTCTTCCAATAACTCGTTTTCTTTGAGATAATTGTTCGATTTTTAATGGTCTACTGTCTTATATGGAAGTTTCAGGGCAACAACCATGAACGAGTCAGTAAGAACTAAACAATTATTAGAAAGCGAAGTTAGAAACATGGAGGTTGTTAGACCAGAGGAGCCTTCACCTCCCAAGAATATTGATTTCTCGGTTCAGAAAAATCAAGCTTTACAGGGTCGATATATATATGGTCTCATCTTCTTGGCCTCCAATTTATTCACTTGGATTGTTCGTGATTATGGACATGAGATTCTACAGAAGATTCACTGTATGTTGTTATTTGAAGAAATTCAGATTCTTGTTGCTATTTTCAGTCCCACCGAACTTTTATGTTCGGAACCATTTAAATATATGTATTTTTTTAATTTATAAACGAGATTTCTTAAGAAAATTTTACTGAAACTAATGCATGTGCTATTTCTGGAAACAAGAAATGACATGACACTTGTAGTGTTTCTTTTGTTCAGCTGAAGTTGTAAGTAGGATATTCAAGAATCATAGTACTATATAGTTATGAGTTAAGCAATCTTTTTGGTGCTTCATAAAGTTGGACACAATCTGATGAATATTGTGCTTTAATCACAACAATATTCATATCTTTTTCGCTTTTCATATATGTATAACTTTGGAACGATTTAAAAAAAAGAGCTCCCACATGATCTACCTGAAAAATGACACATTTTATAAATTCTTCCTCTTTATGGAAAGCTGGAGAATAATGGCATGCTTTCTTGCTATTAATTCTATAATGCAAGTTTATTTGGCATTCTTCATATCAAATTTCAAACTGATTTTGCCAATGTTGTTGGAGAAATAGACTTCTACACCAAATGGGCTGATGCGACAATACTTTCCACACCAAATGTACTTAAGTTTTTGCATACTTTTACATTTATTAAATGTTCTTGTTTCAACGTAGATTCACGGGCTTGCAGAAACGAAGAAGATTGTTTTCATGCAGAAGGTGTACTTCGTGTCAGTTTTGGATGCTTCGTATCTTTCACGAGCTAATAAACTTCTAATAATTTCAAAGTTTTTATGGTTAGTGTACTATTTTGTAATTTGTGGTTGACAAAATGAAGTCTGCATTTTATAATTTCGAGATATATCATAAATGGTACCCTTAACCTTGTTGAAAATCGTAGATATTTTTCTTAGTTATGTTTGCAACCACATTTAACACTTGCAAGCTGGATGGAGCTCGGAATTCCTGGCATTCAAATTGGTGGTGTCTCAAGTTTCTCTTGTGGATCACAGCCATGGCAATTTCAATTCTCATCCCTGTTTCTTTCATTCAAACCTACGGTATGTACATAAGAGTAGTGATCATCATGTTCTCTTGCTTTAAAGAGTCTATTGGGTATACTCCAGTTTGAAATGCAATGCAACCTTAGCTTTCTGGTTAACTATTTCAATAGAAGTTACTACAGCGAGTGAAAATGCTTGTTTTTACGCAGGTGAAATTGCTCGCTGTGGAGCAGGGTAATCTCTGCCACTCTCGTTTCAGCCCTCATTTTGTTTAGGTCCTATTATTTATTTTATTTCTGTCTCTGGGCTCACTTTACGAATAGCATTCCGAATGATATACTTTTTACTAGTGAACAAATGCTTGAAAGGCTGAAATTTGATTCTTTCTGGAGTTCATTCAGAAACCTTTTTGGAGTTTGTATACAAACCTTTCTCCTAAATGTATATGAACAGGTTTCAGAAGAAAAAAATGTAAAATTTGAAATGTTGATTCAAACCATATCTCCTAAACGTGGATTCAAATATCTGGTCTTCTGGTGTTACTCTAAAGCAGCTAATAAATTTCAAATGTTGTGAAATGGAGCACAGTTTTTGTTGATACTCGAATATTTATACTAAATAATATGTACCGTAAAATATATTATATAGAAAAAAGTAAATAATACATACATTTTCTGAATCAATGTTATTTTGATGTAAAATGAATCTTGAATTGAGATATGGTTTAAGATGTTACTGTTGCTATTATATGCATACATTTATATTTTTAGTCTTCAATATAAGATAACACACATTGTTTCATTAAGCTCCACCCACATAGTTAGGGACTTATGTATTTTGTGTTTTTATAGGTTATTCCTTATTCTGCAACTCATAAGTGTGATTCAATTCCTCAAATGGTGTGAAGACTATTTTTTGTCAGAATCACAATCAAAGCTCCGGTATGAATTATTTCCCTGTTAAGTTGTAAATTTCCATTTTTAACTTGGTTGGTTTGATATTATTCTAGGCATCTTAGGTATGAGTATGACTTACTTAAAACACCAACTTAGTTAGTGCTGCGTAAAATTTGAAATTCAGAATGATTCTCATTCTTTGTTCTGTACACATCGTACTTGAAGTTCCTCAATGAACCTCCAAAAATAACTATCAGGCAATTTACCTGTAAAGAATTCATGCTAAATCACACTTAGACAAAACCCAAAATGGCTATAATATCAGTACAAGAATTCTGTAGTTCTTCGAAGTACAATACACCTCTTGTATGCTAAATTTCCCCCCAATTCCAGAGTACATCAGGATTTGGTATATGTACTTTCTGAATGTTTCCTTTGCCCCATCTATAATATCGTGGACCATGGTCTGTTTAATTACATATTTTATTTAATGAATGATTTACTTTGCACATTTAAAGTAATTTCTCTATTATCATCGCAGATACTTCTTTGGGATTTTCTTAGCAACTCTATTCTACGTTGCTTCTTTTTGTGGAATCATATCAATGTATTTCTTATATGCTCGGGGACTGGCTTGTACTCTCAACATAATTTTTATCACGTGGACAGTAATTTTAGTCAACGTAATGATGTTCGTTTCACTGCACTCCAAGGTACGTATAAGTTGCATTCTCTATTTTCTATAATTTATCATTGTTCGTGACAAGAACATGTAATTATATGGAAGTGAGGTTCACATGAAAAATTTATTGTCTCAGCTAACATTTGTTCTATAGGTCAACAAAGGTCTTCTGTCTTCTGGCATCATGGCTTCTTATGTTCTATTCCTTTGCTGGTCAGCAATAAGGAGGTCTGTTTTGTAACTTCTAATCTTGTGTAGCAAACACAGATATTTGTGTTAACTACTGGAACTTATAAATACAGGATCTTATAGCTCGATGCCTCAAGTTTTTAAATATGCAACTATTCTCAAAATTCGAGAATAGATGGTTGTATTGAGCTCGTTCTTAGGCCATTGGGGTTTGATACGATGTGAGCTTCTATATTAAAAAAAATCAATTCACAATATCATAGTCTATAGCTCATGGTAATGTCTTGTTTCTCACAACAAGACTATCGTCAACATCTTCTGTCATTCATGCTACATTTTTTTTGAAATATTTCCAATTCATTTCCATCAATCATGCGATGGAAGTAAAACTGTTCTCATTTTTCCCACTCAAAGCCCTCTTTTAATATTCCATATTGCAATTTTTTAAGGAAGAAAATACTCAGAATTTCTGTCATGAATTGTTGTATATTGCAGTGAACCTACCCTGCCGAAGTCCAGCTCGGAGAACCAAATTTCTCATGATGGAGACTGGATTACTATGCTTGTAAGATTCAGTGTTAACGTCTTTTTCATTACTTTCATTGTGATCAGTAGTGCATTAGTGCATATCTTTAATGAATTCTTATTAAAATTTCATATTAGAGGATACAAAGATCTACAAATGGGTGGTTAAGATGTTATTTCAGGAGGAACCTCAGTCGTAAATCTTAATGGGTCTATGCTTCTTGCACTTGGTCATGTTGTCATTTAATCGGCCCAAGTGGAGTAATAATCATACAATTATCTGCTAATTACCTTTTACCCTTTTAACTTTACCTTCTACAGCACACTGCCGTGTGTATATTGGTTTTTACAGGAGGCATCGATTTGATTTTCGAACCATTGCTTTCTTGAATTATATATTCTACACCTGCAAATTACATAAAAAGATTGCATTTTTGTGTTATCCTAATGCAATCTTTTCGAAGTGGCCTATTGAGTCACACTCCATATCTTTGAAAATTTATCGTGTAGTTCCGTATTCCTTTTAGCCACATTCTCTCTTTTCTTTCAAGCAAATACCCTCGTGTTAAGTTTGTGATTATTTTAATTGACTGGCATGCTTATTCCTCCAAGTTTTTGGGTTGAGGCTATCCAGTTTTTTATTATTCTTTGAAGAGTTTATCATGCACCCTTTGCAGCAGTTGCTATTCATAATGCTTTCATGAATCACATTTCATAATGCTGGTTGTTTAAAGTTGACACTTATATAGTTGTGCTTCTATCTTCTACTTTTCATCCTAACAGAGCTTTCTAATTGCTATTTGTGCAATCGTGATAGCAACATTTTCCACTGGGATCGACTCAAAAGCTTTTCAGGTAAAATATGTCTTTTGCTTTGGCAAAAGTAGAACGTAAAATATTATTCTCCTCTGAAATCAACTTACTGGAACACATCAAAGTGTTACTTCAAAAACCCTTAACAAAGTTACTATGTCAAGATTATTGAAAATTTCTATTTATGGAAAGTTTAACTAGAAATTTATCTTGATTTCTTTTCTTAATAGTGCCAGCGAGACCATGTTAATTATGCAGATGACGTCCCATACAAATATGAATTCTTTCACTTCATTTTTTCCATTGGATCCATGTACTTTGCAATGTTGTTCATCAGCTGGGAGTTGGATCGTCCAACCGGGAAGTATGAATTAACTACGATAAAATTCATTTCTTCATCTGATATTATATATGCATATTGAATCTGTTCAGCTCTTACTTGCTAGGTGGAGAATGGACATTGGTTGGGTTAGTACGTGGATTAAAATCATTAACGAGTGGTTTGCAGCATTTGTATATCGTGAGTTCGTTACTATGTTTTATTACTGATAAAAAAACTCATGTTTATTTTTGTTAACTGTTTTATAAGAGAAATCTGCACATTTATCCTTCATAAATGAAAAAGAAATTGTGTTTTTCACAATTACTCAGAGTAGTATACTTGTTCATGCTTTAATTCAGTGAACTTATGTTTAAGTGCAGTATGGACATTGATATATCCTACCATTAAGAGGAATCTAAACTCTCACCAGGAGGGACCTGAAGAAAATATTACCAACTCAGCTTGATTGCTCATCTGTATGTCATAATCAGCTTTCTTTTACTATCAAGATTAGTGGAAGTGCACATTACCTATTGTATATAACCTGTCAATATCATTTTCTATATCTAAACAGATCTTGTAACAATATATATATTTTGAATCATCTTCTTCATGTGTTGAACAAAAAGTGATATTCATATAGAAATTTAACCAAAGACAGAATATTCATTTGGCATCCGTTGCGACTTATTTCTAACGTGAACTTCTTGAAAGATCCATTTTTTGAACAGAAAGCTCCAAATAAGCGATACTTGGCATCGTATTCCTAAATATTTTTAAAGTGTATATTTCCATCTCAAAATCAGTTTGTGTTGAGTGGAGTGGCTTAAGATCTTGTAACTCATGATTCATGAGACAAGTCTCAATACCTTTTCGGTACTATTCTCAATTCTTCTTTTCTCTATTGGATCCAAGAGATGAATGGATGTTTAGAGTCACTGTTTGTAACGTACCCGAAAACAGCAGAAAATTTAAACAATAATAAAGACCATCAACGGTCAACACAGGACACGTCACGGAAAAACAAACCAACATATATATAAAATATATAAGATGTAGATCCACGTGGAAGTCAAACTATACAAATGAGTCAACTGTGATTACAACAAAAGTGAATATACATGTAATCATTACCTCAAACAAAAGAAGATATAAAAGAGAACAGGATCTGATCCCGGGGGCACTCTCCTCGGTCACCACCTGACTCTAATGCTACTCGCTACCTGAAATGAAAACAAACAAACATGCCTGAGTTCCCTGAAGGAACCCCGTATACCAAACCTCCTAAAATATAAAAAGGAATTAAAGACAATGCAATGCTATGCACATGATCATCCACCTCGGGCCCACAATAATGCCCTCACCGCCTCCGCGACACTGAACCATTCCTGCCACTAGGGTCAAGTCAGTCCACCGCTGCCTCACAAGGGTCAGTCGACATCACTGCTCCCCAAAAGTGCAGGAAGGAACCCCCGGTACACGCCGCCACCCCAGGAGCGAGTCAGCCCGCCGAATACACAACTCGGGTCAGACGACAGCCGCTGCTCCCCCAAGAGCCGCCAGACGCGCACCCTGCCGGAACATCCTCGGCCTACCGCTAAACCCTCGCAAACAGCCCAATGTTTACGGCACACATCCCTCACACCCCGCTCGGTAAGAGAGGCAACAGTAATACAATAATACGCCTTCGTCGAAGGTGAAATCCGTCGCTCTCAAAGCCGGTAATCAACCGTCGCCTCGGAGCCGGTAGTCGACCTATACTCAACGGATCGCGTGTAGATAAATCCACCAACCTGCGGCAGATCGGTCGACCGCTAAAAGCACACCGGTCGACCGGTTCTCCACACAGTACACAGTACTGTACAAACAAGTCTACCGGTCGAACCACGCCAACCGAATTACCGACCAATCGGTCGAACAAAAGTCATCTAGCGGTCGACCGTTTGGATGGTCTACGCTATACAATTTTATATAATATATATATCCGATCGGTCGAACCAAGGGGTCGTTCAACCGATAACAGGAAATCTCAGTATCTTGCCCAAGTGACATTCGGTCGACCGGAACTGCTATACAGTTCGACCGAAACATCACAGGCACTCTACCGCTTAATTAAAATGCTCAGTCGGTCGACCGAAAGTTAAAGAGCGGTCGACCGTTTTGATGGTCAAAGCTCCCAACCGACTTAGCATCGAATAGATCGGTCGAACAAGGTTAAGGGCGTTCGACCGTTTAATAAGTCAAAACCCCCAACCGACCCATTCTCATTGTTATTCGGTCGACCGGCTAAGTGGTCCCGTTCGACCGATAACAACATCAACCCTTTTCCCGCACAAATCTGGCATAACGATCGACCGTCCTAAGACATCATTCGACCGTTCGCGGGTAAACATCAATATAATAATAGGATCGGTCGACTGCCCACAGGCACCGGTCGACCGATCGTCGTCTTCAACCTCTGAATTGGTTGAAATCCGACGGGGAATTCGACACCAACGTCGATCCCCAACACTCACAAGGCATAAGTGAGTTATATTGAAGATTTGACATACCTTTTGGTCGAGTGAAGAAGCCTCCCGAACTTGAGCCACTTCACTCCTCATCTTCTTCTCTTTCTTCACTTCTTCTCTCCTTCTTCTTCTTCTTCTTCTTCACAATCACCTCTCTCACTCTCAGTTCACTCTATTCACGTATCCTTCACACTCCAGCAAAACATTTTCAGCTTAACCTTATCTTTACTATATATATCTCTTTTAATTAACCACCTCCAACTCTTCCAACCATAACAAGCCACCTCATCTCCCCCATGTCTATCACCTCCATATCATCCGATCATACACCTTTGGCTTAAGTCTTATCTCTTCATAGATCAAACCAAACCAAAGCATAATTAATTCTTAAGTAGATTTATTTAGGTTTAGTTTAATTAGGGTGTTTAGATTAGGTTATTACACTGTTAATACAAATTTCTCTGATACATGATAAAGTGTGAGCCATTATTAAAATGAATTGGTGTTCAGTGAAGCGATGTAAGATCTTATATCATGAAACTTTCCGATGTGAGACTATTCTCGTGATTGTCCCCCACATGTGGTTTTTGGGTCCAACACATGTTAAGTTATGAGTTGATTTGTGGGTGTCTCCTTGGTTATTTGATTATGATACTGTACTCAATTGCGAGCTTGTTTTGTAACATCAAACTCGAGATCTTATAACTCATTAGTGTGTCAAAACTTTTCCTTGCAGCACTTTCCCTCATATGTTGTCTTTTTTAATCCAACATGTGTAGCTTCAAGGATTGGTGGATGTGCTGGGTCGGCGTAGGACCTTCAATATCATATCAAGGTGTGCACTTTTGTCTCAAAATTGGTTGTTGAGTGGAGTAGCCTACGTTCTTATAACTCGTAATGTTGTTCCTAACTTCTACTATAGTACAATAGCAGCATGGTTGTTGCTCAAACTTCATCCCAAGCCCAGGGTCAGGGTCATCCAGCAACAAAGGTCTGTGGTTGGTTGGTCTCGATTGTAAGCCACCACTCCTGGGTCATCACTTCTATGAACATGTGCACGAGTGATCACCAAAGAGTTATTGTTTTGCCTCCATCTCATTGTTTTGCTCTTTCCTATAGGAGTAACTCGGGTTTTTACGCTAGCTTGTCAACCCTATCTCAACCCTGCTTTATCTTGGCTTAGGATAGACTATATACAATTACATAGGTGGACTTTGTTTTGCTCTTAAGAGAACAAAATAAGTTGTGGGACACTGGCGGTGTAATAAAATATTCTAGCATGTGACACCACCATTTGATAATAGAAATCACAGGATCTAGCTTCACTTGGTGTTCATTCCCTGTCATTTTGAATTCAACTTCTAGTTACTGATTGCCATTTTTTTAACCTATGTTAAGTTATTGGTTTTCGTGTTGCATTCAATGGTCGATTAGGCCATCCTCAGTCATTTTTCTGTTTGCCTAGTCAAACAATGTCAACCTAGTTAAATCAACACTCTCTCTGTTTACCACATCAACATGACATTTTTCTTCTCTCTTTCTATTATTCACCTCTCAATCACAACCCACCTATAAATGTCAACACAGTCACATCAACACTCTCTCACATCCACCTTATTTATTTTCCATCATTTTTAATTTTCCATCATTTCAATTAATTTTATCACACAATTTATTTATCATAAATTATTATAACTAAAGCTGAATAATTACGGATAAATGAAAAATACATTTTATTAAATATAAAACGTGCGTTACAACAACACTTCAAAATTAAAATAAAACACAATTCATAACTAGACTTCTTATTCCCCATGTTGTCAATAGCGTTGCCCGATGTTCTCCACCAAGTCATTTTTTAGTTGCAAATGTTTACAATGGTCTTGAACACAATCTCTATTGTCCAAGTACTTGTTGATATCAATAACGCGACCAGAGGAGAATTGAAAGGAATGATCTTCAGGAGTTCTATTGGACGAACTCGGTTGATCCTGGACGAATTCGGTTTATCTCCGAAATTAGCATATCTGTCCCGCTCATCCTCCACTATCATGTTGTGCATTATGATGCATGTCATCATGACATTGTTTAAAATATCAGGATTCCAGGCGAGTGATGATCTCCTAGCAATTGCAAAGCGTGCTTGAAGCACTCTGAACGCTCGTTCCACATCCTTACAGACTGTTTCTTGATGCTTAGCAAATAATGTCTTGTGAAGTTTGTGGAAGAGTGACTGATTGGATGAATGCAGCCTATTGTGGATATATATACCAACAAAAAAATAGTACCTCATATGTAGGAACGATTGTTTACCTCAAATACAAATTTAATTACACTAATAAATTTAATTAACAAAAAATTAATATTCATCAATAATATGAATTCTCAAATAAAAATTAAATAAAAAAACTAATATTTTTTCTAATATAATAAATTATTTACAACCAAATATAAAACAAAAACTAATTAAAACAAAAAACAAAATAAAATAAAAAACCAATAGGTGGAGCACACGTGGCCTCCACCCAATAATGACCGTCAGGTCTCGTGACCTGTCGGTCGGACGCCAAAACAGCACCTCCATTCCATTGAGGGGGTGCCCTTAGTAGTAAGTTTGTAATCATATTCTAATACATCCACTGTAATAACAAATTACTCATTTATTACATTTATGTACACAACAAACCGTACCCATAACCCATTTTATGTACCATGTCATTGCATGTGCAGTAACACCCATTCCCAATGTGTTTTAGCAATTCGAAGAAAGGAAAATTAATACAAGCTTCATAACAGAAATCAAGGATTTTAAAATGACAGAATGAAGCACATTTCTCGAAGTACATACATGTAGCAAAATAACTGGCACCATGTGATACTGATTACCCATAAGCTGATTATTGAAATGGAACTTAAAAAAAGAAATTATTTATATATATAATGTAACTAGACAAAAATTGGATGGGATAAGACTTGATAAAGATGATGAACCACCCAGGGATTAAATAACTTGTCAAGATAGGCATCTAAAAGTGCAACATGTTATTATGCCATCAAATTTTTATAGTAAGTGATAGGTGAAGATAAACTATAAAATTATTTGCATCTAGGATATATTTGAGGTGGTTACTAGTCCAATTCGAAGCACGAAGTCTAACTTTGAAAATAATAAATGAGGATTGTAGAATATAAATAATTCAGACCTTCCATTTTCATTTTCAAAATCTTAATCAAAATTGTCAATAAAGTACAAATAAAATAAAATTCTCTGTCCGTCAATTTTATCATAAACATATAAGAACTAAAACAGTCATTGGATTGGTCCCAACATTGCTAAACCGCTTGTTTGGTGGTCCTTCTTTCTTCTTCCTTAATAATGCTTGGATTTTGTCTTTCTACTGTTTGGACAAGTTTCTTGAGTAGTGAAGGGTCAGAAGCAGCCAATATGAACCACAAAATTTGGCATTGCACCACTTTCTTTCGAGGAATATTGAAGTGTAGGTATCCAATTCAAAACCAATTAATTATGAGTTGAGAGACTTTCTGTTATGACCCTAACCCTCGTTAGGGAGCTAAGTGGAGTTAGGAGGAGGCTTTGCATGGGGAAGGGAAGAGGGGGCGTGCACTGTTGAAGGGTGAGGGTGGAGTGACGTGAACAGTGGGCTGGAGTGTAGGGGTGAGGTGAGATGATGGTTGGTTGGTTGGTGAGTTTTAAGAGGAAACCAACGTTTCCCTTCTTCTTCTTCTTCTAACCTTCCCCCTCTCCATCACTTTGGCTCGAGCAGTGGTGGTGCGTGGTCTGTTGAGGCGCGAGGAGAAGGAGCAAGGAGGTGCGTACGGTGTGGTCGGAGTAGTCGTTGGAGCTTCGGAGTTCTTCGACGAAGTCGTCGTTCTTGCTACGAGGTATGCCAAGTTCTTGCATTAGAGGCCTATAGTGATCACCCACGTTGGGGTGATGTTTTGGTAGGTCGCGGGAGGTCGGGGACCTCGCCGGCGACGAGTTTGGGCGTCAAAACCTCGGCTGACGCGAGGTTGAAGACGTCTGTCGGTCGACTGGGTCCCTTGGACGGTCGACCGAACGTAGTGTTATTTGCTTGTCTGTTGTGTTTCGATCGACCGGGTCCTTGTGTCGGTCGACCGGAACTTAAGTGTACCGGTAGGATGCTAGTGTTTTCGGTCGACCGTTGATGACGTAGAAAATATTAAGTTGACCCTGTAAGTTTTCGGTCGACCGAGACCCCTGAGTCGGTCGACCGATAGATTCGATTTTGATGTTGACCAGACCCCGGATTTTGACCTCGTTTCGGTCGACCGGTTTTAGACCTTCGGTAGACCGTTAGGATTTTTGTGTTGCGCAAATAGTTCGACCGTTGCAGACGCTTCGGTCGACCGATTCCCTTGTGGAAGCGGTCGACCGAGCTGTCACTTTCGGTTGACCGATTTCCCTTGTGGAAGCGGTCGACCGGTTGTCACAGCGGTAGACCGATTCCCTTGAGGAAACGGTCGACCGAGTGTCTCTTTCGGTCGACCGTTTTTGCACAGGACAGAATTCATGGTTCCGCTTAGGATGCCAACTCTGTCCACAGAAACTCGTGTCCTCGCCTTGTGCGTGAGCCGGGAGGTGACTGTGGGCGCGTTACGCGTGCCTGCCCAGCGACCGCCGTGTGGAAGAGTGTGGATGTCCGGAACGCGTCACCTCTATGTATGGATCGTGACAAATCTGGTGGATCGTTTGACTCGCGTTAGAGTAGCAGCCTGAGGGCTCATGGATCTCATTGATTCAGCAACACGCAACTGCTGATGGGTGCAGCGACTACCGGTCGATGGCTACGGAGGCACAGTGACTACCGGCCAGGATTGGCGACGGAGGTCCAGAGAGGTACCGGCCTATTGACGGCGACGGAGGTCGTGACCCTGCTCGTTTGGAGCCGGAGTTGGTGTTGCACGTGGAGCTCGTTGACCCTGCGGACTTCGGTTCGGATCTGTCGATTGTCTGACCCTGTGTGGCGGATATGTTTGACTGACCTTGTTAGGCAGTGATTGCACGTGCCCGTGCGGCCTGTGTGGCGGCAGGAGGCCCCCTGTGCAGCCTGTGTGGCGGCAGGGAGGATCGCGCGTAGCCTGTGTGGTTGCGGTGATGGACTGTCGATGATGTGTTCCGGCAGGTAGCTCGATTGGGCACCTATCGAGTGATATCCCGTGCAGTCTGTGTGGCGCCGGTTGATGGACCGACCTGAGCGACGACTCCGTTGGTGTGGTGGTGGACCACGATGTTGTCAGATCTGATTCTACATGCGCGGAAGTGTGAACGCCTCATCACCGATCCTTTGGCTTGTGTAGTCGTGTGTGGGGATGTGTTGCGTACTGTCCGTTAGACCGTATGTGCCTACGGTAGGTCTCTACGGGGACCCGATGTTGGACCGTGCGGCCTGTGTGGCGGCGGTGATGTTTGACCGTGTGGCCTGTGTGGTACCGGTGGTTGTTGGACCGTGTGGCCTGTGTGGCGACGGCGATGTTGCGGACCGTGGGGCATGTGTGGCAGCGGTGTCGATTGTAGACCGCGGGGCCTGTGTGGCAGCGGGAACGATTGCAGGACGGATGTCCGGTGTTGCTCTTGTGGGAATGTTTACTGCTTTGTATTCCATGCCATGCTATACTAGTATGTTAGGGCATATATGTGAGCTTGTCATACGGGGTTTCCTTATGAAAACTTAGGCATTGTTGTTGCATCTTTTTCAGGACCGCGTTAGGTTCCGGCGGGTGGTGACCGAGGGAGATTGCACTTTGAGATTGGATCCTGTCGTCTACCTACTTTAGGTTGTCGTGATTACTTGTACTATGTCCTTGTGTTATGATGTAATCCCTCTTTTGACAAACTCTTATGAAATATGGTGCACCAGACGTATTTATGTATTTCTTTCAGTAATGTCCCCACTCTTGATGGTTTTATCCACGTGTCTCCCTTGATTTTAAAAGTTTAAATTTTCCGCTGTTCGGGGATGTTACAATGTTGTAAAACCCCTAAGTTTAGTCCCACATTGCTTAACATGAGAATGTTGGGGTGAGATATAAAGAAATGAGCCCACTACCATAACACTTACCAACTTAAGTTTTGTGGCAATAGGTGGGTGGTGTGGGTCAGTGGGCACATGAGTGATGGATCGGGACCCGGGCTCGATGCGGGTTCGGGGACGGGACGTTACACTTTCAAACTTATAACTCAAGAGAAAATTCTCAAACTAACCGATGTGAGACTATTCTCTAACACTCTTCCGCACGCGTGACTGACTTCTTCTTCTTTATGTCTACATGTGAACAACATGAGTAGATGTATCAAGTCGGTCGTTGGACATTTTTGGCTATGGTACCTTATTGAAGTGTGAGTATTTGACTCAAAACCAATTAGTTATGAGTAGAGGGACCCTAACTTATAACCCTGGAGAAAACCCTCAAGTTAACTGATGTGAGATTATTCTTTAACACTCCTCTACACGAGTGACTAGAATTATTTTTTTCTCTGTGTCTACGCGTGAACCACATGGGTGAATGTGTCAAGTCAGTTGTTGGTTTTTTTAGCTCTGATACCGTATTGAAGTGTGGGTATCCAACTTAAAGCCAATTGGTTATGAGAAGAGTGACCTTCCCAACTTATAATCCAAGGGAAAGTCATCAAATTAACCGACGTGAGACTATTCACTGATAAGGAAGATACAACCAAGCAAGATTTTCAATTCCCATTGGTCAACATTCAACAAGTCTCCAAATTGCCTAATTCCATTGTCCCCTCTTCCATAAGACCATAACCCTTATTTTGTAAGTTTCTTCGTGTTTTTCCCACAAAAATCCATTGTGGATATGGAGGAATCTTCAACAATTATGGACCACATTTTTGGGCATTGGTTTTGTACCTAACTGTTAATCTCAAAATTTGTTTGTCTCAACAATAAGACGATTGAATTTTTCGTCTTCCTGTGAAAAAAATGAACTGAATTTTTCAGCGCTTAATGCCCATCTCATGACCAGAATCAGAAGTATTTAAGGTTTAATCGTTTTTCTCATATTTGAAAGTTTCTGCTTGTCACAAACCCTTCGATAGGATATATATGATTGTACATTTGTGCTTTTGCAACAATCCACTTAATTAGTAGCAAAGCAAGAATCTTTTAACACTTCCTACCTACTCCCTTCATACTTCACTAGATCCAGAATAACTTCTTTGAAATCAACACTTCACTCAACAAGCATTCAAAACTGGAATCTTCTGAAAAATATAATTAGCATGATTTTTATAACCATAGTTAGGTTGGCCTAACCATGGCATGTTCAAAGAACTTAGTCCACAATTTGAAACATTTGGTCTTAAGTTTTAATATGAAAAATCACCTCCACATTTCAAATTACTTAGGTCTTAGATATAATGATTGTAAATGGTTTTTTTCCTGTTCTTTCAAATATTTGCCTTAGAAGAACATGTATGAATCATGCTCTATGTTTTCTGTGGTGAATATTTCTATAATTCTCATTATGAAATTAAGATTTCGTAAAATGTAAATAACCATAGTATTACACTACCCGACCTTGTTTAACTTCGCTGAATTCTTTTAACAGGGAAACAAAATAAAGCTACATGAAAAAAATAGGCTTTAGTTTTTAAACGTTGAATGATTACAGCTAGTATTATATAGATGATTATAAAAGAAGCTAGATAGGAACGGACACGTGATTACTTGGCTCTACATGCCACTTGTTCTTCCACTATGAAGATGATAATTAAATTTAGGTGGGAAATGGAGATGATGGCAGTGTAGATTAGTTTATTATTCCTCTCCATTAGGAAAGAAGCATTTATCTACCAACTAGAGTTTGAGAGTAGTGCAAATGACTATTAGTTATAGTTTGAGAGTTTCCAAAAGAAAACTGTTGGATGTTGAAGTTAGGTCAAAGTAATTGGATTTGCCTCTGCATTTTTTTTCTTTCAGTTCCACTTGTCACTGTTGTGATTATTATATAATTATTTTTCCGTGATTATCAAAAGTGATATTAAGCTGATAGGAACAAATACTACAGTTTATCTTAGCCAAAAGGTATCAGAATACATGAGGACCCAACCCTACTTGTACAAGGAGTGACATCTAGCCTATGATTAAAACTTGACCCTCATTAAATCAATCCAGGACCTAATTTGAATACGTGCTGGTTTAAGACCCAATTAGACTCTGGTATCTAATCAAGGTGCTAGTCTAAACCAGGGATTAAGCTCATGATACCATGCGAGAATCACCAAGGTGGCGAAGCAAGGACGATTGTAACCCTAACAAGGTTTTATAGGGTTGGGTCCTCATGTGTTCTGATAAAAGGCCCTTAAGAACTAGCGAGCCTGTGATTGTCCGCTTCTTAATTAGATTAGTCAAGGAACTCTCAGCTCTATCCTGCTACTGCACATGTAGAGGTACAAATATTAGTTTCAATTTGTTGGTGCTTCATGCTAATTTAGAAAAGCATGAATCGAATATGAGAATACGAAGATAAAGGTCATACGAAGAAAAATCCACTCTAAAAGTCATAAATATCTGCACTTTCTGTGATCTAATTTGATTTGGTGGGCACTCAACAAATGTTTAAGAACTGCCCAAATCATCCAATCTAATTATCCAACTCTCATCCCAATAAATTATGGGATGACAATCGAATATTGGACTGGCCTCACCAACCTATGATTTTAGTCAGAAAGTGCTCTGATTTTCTGTTCACTTCAGTAGATATGGACCACCATTGACAATAGAGGTTGGTAGAAAAGGTTGGAGTACTACTATTCTGGCTTTATGGAGGTCTGTAATACTCGTAATATAGGATGCTAAATGGTTTAAGACTTCTACTGTGAGGAAATTTGATCTGTAGCATTTGGCGAAAATCTGTCATGTTTATTTATTTATTTTCAAAATATAAAACATAAACTTATTCTTCTCGTTGTAAGTTTTTTGTTGTTGAAAAACTAATATTTTTCTCTTCTGTAGTTATTATTCTTTGAAAAGTATACTAAATCTGTATGATATGTTAAGTTCCTTTGATATCTTTTGTTATTCCTCAAAAACTATGATTCAAGCATGACAAATTTAAATGATTTGGAGTCCGTATGCCTGTTTCGCTTTGCTAATTAATATGAACAAGACTGTAATTTTTCTTAAATTCTTGCAATCATTTACGTGGAAAAATCATTCAATATAAAGTGCAAGCAATCTATATAATTATGTTTTATCTGCTGAAGTCATTATCGTTTAATAAAAAATAGCAGAGGATGCATGTGGTAGAAGCTACCACCGTTGTCACCTATCCACAGAGGTCACAATCCACTTCCATTGAACTCTGGATTCAATTTGACACCAAAATCTCAATAAACAAACACTCCACAATCTCACTCCTGTCTGCTGAAAGTGTGTGTGTGAGAGAGAAAATTTCCCATTCTTTCTTTCAGAGACCATTAAAGTGGAGAATTAAAACAATTAGTTAGCTTTGATTAGGACAGGAAGAGACAGGGAGGGCTGTAAAGGTGAAGCTTGAAGGCATGCTTGCCTGCCATTCCCTCACTCTACTCATGGTGGTCCTCTTCCTCCTTCACTCTACTTCTTCTAGAATCTGAAAAATCTGTTCTTTTTGGTTTGTGTGGCCAACACACAACAGAGAACAGCAAAAAAGAGGTGGGTTTGATTTGGATTTGGTGTGGGATGAAGGAAGATTTGGTTTTTTCGGATCTAATGTTGGAATGCTGAATTGGGTTTTCTGGGTTTGCTGAATTGTTTGTTGTTTCATTCAAAGAAGCTCCAGAGAGGCTTATCTGGGAATTCTGAATTTGTGGTTTGATGTGTGGGTCTTCTCATAGTGTCAAGTTGTGGGTTTTGAATATTCACCGAATTCATTGTTCGAAGGAAGTACAAATTTCTGAAAGCTTCTGCCTTTTCCTTTGAAATGCTATCAAGTTATAAGCTTTTTGGATGAAGCAATTGGGTACACCTCTGCAAAGGTATGGAAACAAATTTTACCCTATGCATTTCAATTTTACTTTCCTCCCTTCATCTGGTCTAGCAGTATGGATCTGTGAACTGCCTATTTTTTTATTATAGCAATGAGGAGAGGCAACTTTTTTTTTGTTGATGTTTGGATGAAAACTTTTGTTGTTGTTGTTGTTTGATGAAAACTTTTAACTTTATTCCACAGGATCACAAGAAACATTGAAGGACAGCAGTTGGTTTTCTAACCAATCTCCGAATTTCAGTTTTATCGGTCAAATTATTTGGTGGCTAACATGTTTGCGATTTTGACCACATATGCATGTAAATTGTTCAAGTTTGTGGTACTGATGTCTATTCTAGTTGCTTATCATACCAAAGCTCTGAACATGGAAGGCCAATATCTGTTGGAACTAAAGAGGAACCTGAGAGATGGATTTGACCATCTGCATAATTGGAATGCAATTGACGAGACGCCGTGCAGCTGGAGTGGTGTTAATTGCAGTGTTCCCAATCACCCTACTGTTTCATCTCTGAATTTGAGCTCTTTGAATCTTTCAGGAAGTGTGTCGGCAAGCATAGGTCGTCTAGTCGACTTAACTTTTTTAGACCTATCTTCAAATGTTTTTTCTGGAAATATCCCAGCAGAGATCGGAAACTGTTCCAGGCTCCGGATTCTCAACCTCAATAACAACAATTTCGAAGGTGGGATCCCT
Source organism: Triglochin maritima (assembly GCA_963682175.1). Lineage (NCBI taxonomy): Eukaryota > Viridiplantae > Streptophyta > Magnoliopsida > Alismatales > Juncaginaceae > Triglochin > Triglochin maritima. The sequence goes on along the minus strand of OY821772.1, from coordinate 59,953,148 downwards.
GCCGAATTGGGCAAGTTGTCATTGTTAGAAGAGCTGAATTTATGCAACAACAAGCTCTCTGGATCCATCCCAGAGGAGCTCGGGAACCTCTCGTCCCTTGTGGATTTGGTTGCGTACACCAACAACTTAACCGGTCCTCTCCCTCGGTCCATCGGAAAACTGAAGAAGCTGGTCAGGTTCCGTGCTGGGCAGAATATGATTTCAGGAGAAATTCCGGCTGAAATAAGCGGATGTAAGAGCCTAGAAGTACTTGGTCTTGCACAAAACCAACTCGGAGGGGCGCTTCCCTTAGAGATCGGGATGCTTCAGAACTTGAAAGAGCTTGTGCTTATGGATAATGTACTATCTGGTGGTATCCCAAAATCAATTGGAAACTGCACTAATCTTGAGACAATAGCACTTCATCAGAATAGTTTTGTTGGTGGAATACCGGCAGAGATAGGGAATCTGAGGTCTTTGAGGAAGTTGTATCTTTACAGAAATATGCTCAACGGAACAATTCCGACGGAGATTGGTTTTCTTACTCTGGTCAAAGAAATTGATTTCTCAGAGAATTTTCTTATGGGAGGAATACCGACCGAGTTGAGCAATGTGAAGGACCTGCAATTGCTGCACCTCTTTCAGAACAAGCTGACAGGCAACATTCCAGCTGAGGTTTGTGCCCTGAAGAATTTGACTAAACTCGATCTCTCCATAAATTACCTCACAGGTCCCATCCCTGTTGAATTGCAGTACCTGACTAATCTGGTTCAGTTACAGCTGTTCAATAACATGCTTTCGGGTGGCATCCCAGCGGCACTCGGGGTGTACAGCCCTCTTTGGGTGGTTGATTTCTCAGAGAACAATTTAACCGGGCCAATACCGAGCTACCTTTGTAGGCACTCTAATCTTATTTTGTTGAATTTATGGTCAAACAAGCTGAGTGGAAATATACCAAGAGGTGTCGTGAATTGTGAATCTCTGGTGCAGCTTCGTCTTGGCGGGAACAGTCTTACTGGGAGCTTCCCTTCTGATCTCTGCAAATTGACAAATTTATCTACCATCGCGTTGGACCAGAACAGGTTTAGCGGCTCTATCCCGTCAGAGATTGGCAATTGCAAATCTCTACAAAAGCTTATCATTGCAGACAACTACTTCTCCTCGGAACTTCCAAGAGAAATAGGTAATCTTTCTCAGCTTGTGGTGTTTAACGTATCGTCTAACCATTTGAGTGGAGAAGTGCCTGTGGAAATCATCAATTGCCGGAAGCTCCAACGTCTCGATCTCAGCGGGAATTCGTTCAAAGGCGCCTTGCCAAATGAACTCGGAAATCTTTTGCAGCTGGAACTACTCTATCTTTCAGACAATCGTCTCACAGGTGATATACCCCCTATCTTGGGATATTTTCCTCACTTGACCGAACTCCAGATTGGTGGGAATAGTTTTTCCGGTAAAATACCTAAGGAGTTCGGTAGACTTTCGAGTCTGCAAATCGCAATGAATCTCAGCTACAACGATCTTTCGGGAAATATACCTTCAGAGCTTGGTAATCTCGCATTGCTGGAGTATCTTCTGCTGAACAACAATCATCTAACAGGCGAAATTCCACTTACATTTGGGAATCTCTCAAGTTTGCTTGGTCTCAATGTATCCCACAACAATCTCACCGGAACACTCCCTTCGATGCCATTGCTTCAGAGCATGCCTTCCAGCAGCTTTCTCGGAAACAAAGGACTTTGCGGTGGACCCCTTGTTTCTTGTGACGTACCTTCTCCATCGTCATCTTCGCCATCGTGGAAAACTTCCCACAATCCTCTAGGAAAAATTATAGCTATTATTGCTGCTGCGATAGGTGGGGTGTCTCTAGTTCTAATTTTCTTTGTTGTGCATCTAATCAGAAGGCCCATCGACACGGTTGCCCCTTTGGAAGAAAAGCCATTGTCTTCCTCTAGTGGAAAGTACATTTTTCCAAAGGTGGGATTTTCATTTCAAGATGTGCTGGAATCCACCAATGATTTTGATGAAGTTTATGTCATTGGAAGTGGAGCTTGTGGGACGGTTTACAAAGCAATCATGCCATCTGGTGAGACAGTCGCAGTGAAGAAGCTCGCATCCTACAGAGAAGGCAACAACGTGGATAACAGCTTCCAAGCTGAAATTGTGACTCTCGGAAAAATAAGGCACCGGAATATCGTGAAGCTGTACGGCTTCTGCTCTCATCGTGGGTCCAATTTACTTATTTACGAGTACATGTCACGAGGTAGCTTGGGTGAAATGCTTCACGGTACATCTTCAGTCATTGACTGGGAGACACGTTACATAATTGCCGTTGGAGCTGCACAGGGTCTTTGTTATCTGCATCATGATTGCAAACCTCACATTATTCACAGGGATATCAAGTCGAATAATATCTTACTGGATGAGAATTTTGAAGCCCATGTTGGTGATTTTGGACTAGCAAAGGTGATCGACATGCCACAAACTAAATCAATGTCGGCTGTTGCGGGATCGTATGGTTACATAGCACCTGGTAAGCGTTCTCTTTGGTTGCTCTGTGCAGCTTTCATCCGAAGGACATTCATTTTATGAGGTTTTTGAGTTGAAAAGTGAAGTTGAACGGTTATTGTTACTAATCAGTTGGAGAAATCTCATTTGTTAAGTTAATCAGAACTTTGAGAACTTGAGAAAATTGGATATCTATGCATAGCTCAGATAGCTGACATTTTAACTTGTTAGTAACTTATCATACTCTTTTCTCAATTTCCCATATATAATTCAAAAGTCACTGTTATTTTTAGAGGTAGAAATAATGAAAAATGGAAATTGGTTTCTTAACTTGGATACTCAGCATTCACTCACATCTACAGAAAGTGATTATGAATCTAAAGAGGGTGCTTGCTATGTTTTTTTTTGTTGACCCATCTCGAAAGCTTGCCTGGAGTATGATTCAATCTGTTACCTGTGGACAATCTCATAATGAGTCACTATAAATGGATCGTTAAAATGCATAAACTGAAACTTTCTATGATAGTAGATTCAATTCCTTATATGTCCCACCAGTTTTTCATTCTTAGGTAATTTGAGACACAGAATAATCGATTGTGAATCATGATAACTGATTTTTGTATATCTTTTTTGTTCTCCCATTGGGCTTAATCTAGTTACCTCATTTACATCTTACATGTTCTCACATTTCTCTGTTTTTGTCTCTCCCAGAATATGCATATACAATGAAAGTTACAGAGAAAAGCGACATCTACAGTTATGGGGTTGTGTTGTTGGAGTTGCTAACTGGAAGAACTCCTGTCCAACCACTAGACCAAGGTGGTGATCTAGTGACTTTGGTAAGGAACTATATCAAGAATAACTCGATGGATTCTGGAATACTCGACAGCCGATTGGATCTCAGTGACAAAACCATTGTTGACCATATGATGACAGTCCTGAAAATTGCATTAGTATGCACAAACACGTCCCCATTCGACCGTCCAGCAATGAGGCACGTCGTGTGGATGCTGATTGAGTCCAAGGAAAGAGATGGAAGCTTCGTATCGTCTCCCGTTTCTGATGTCTCCCCCAAAAAAAACACATCGTGACATGTATTTACGCCGCATTAACCCATTAATTTTTGTTGTCGCTGATGCCTCCTGATAGAGTTGTCTTGATACTGCTATATGTTATGATGTATATGTATACAGTATAGTAGATCTTGTTGTCTAGGAGATTTGTTGCAGAAGTTTAATATTTGTTTCTCCATCATCTGTATTCAGAAAATTTTGGGTCATATCTTCCAACAAAGAAACAAATGTGGACTATCCGTGGAGTTCTTGTGTTTTGATTAGACCTTAGTGATATATGCATGAATCAGGATACCGACACGATTAAACATTGTAGCCTTAAGAATGGTGAATTCAGGATTCAGATGATCACTATGTGAAATGTGTTATCTTTTGTAATTGTGATGGCAATTGAATGTTGCTTTGTTTGGTCATATCTGTTGTGTATCAGTTCTTGATAGTCTTGAAATTCAATTATTTTGCTAAGATTTTGTTGGAATGAACGAAAAAGATCTAGACTACATCTAAAACTTGATCTTTGGACAAGAGCACGTTAGTAAAAAGTAATTTACCCATCAAAATTGTCATGGATATTATTAATAGTTCGGAATTAATCGCCTTGCTGTTGCAGACATATTAAGGCTACTGATAAACTAGGATAACTATTTTCATCCAGAAATGAACCATCAACTTACTTTCCAACTTCCCATTATCAGTCGAGGCATTTAAATGGTGCCCTGCCACAGTTGTATTGTAGTAAACATGTACTCCACAACAAATTATTATAAATCAGAAAATAATGCATATTAAAAAAATATTCACGGTAAAAGATTATTGGATTGTAATTTTTTTTAACTGCACTGTTGTTATAAATAGATAATTTTAACGAAGATGACAAATTGGTATACGAAACAAATCAGGTTAAAGTGATACGGACATATTTTTCGACCCCCCCCCCCCCCCCCCCCCCCCCCCCCCAATTCGAAGAACATCAACCAAACTTCCTTGGGATTACCTTGGTTACCACAAAAATGAATGCTATTTCCGTCCATGTTTTATTTGATCTGCAGCCTTTAAACATCTGAAAAACAAAAACACAAAATCACATCCATATAAAATGCCAGTTCTGTGACTGTGGGAGGAAAGAACATGTCTGCTTGATCGAAGGACTCAATTCAGAACACACACATATATATTACTAACAAAATGATTTATGGTGGAACACATCACAGTACATAGTTAGTAGCAATTGGAAGGCATAGGGCGTCTCTAGAACTACTCTCGTCGACCCTTGAGGTGAGGAACAGACAGCTACGCTATCATATCTAAGCTACAAAATTTACAGGAGGCATGACTTGCACCCCTTGTGTTAGCATCCCATCCTGCAAAACAGGAAAACACAAAACATGTTCAGCTACAGATCATTATGGTTAAATCATCTGATATAAGTTTAGAATGCGATGGTGTACATGGCTGAATTTAGGTTCTTCTTAGCTATGATAAGTAGCCTGGGACATGGCTCATGATACATGAAGTTGTATTCTTACTTATGTAATCATGGAAAGTGACTTGCATACTTCTTACGTATCATTGTAGAATTTGCTGCAAATGAAACCTCGAACATCATAAGTGCACTTTAATAATTAGGCTATTTTTCAAGCTTTTGACATGAGAATGTAGCATATCGATGCTTTCTATTTATGTGTTAAAGAAACAGATGCAGCGGTTTAGCTCACCAAGTTTAAAGGTATCAAATTTGTCTCTTATGCTGATCTGATTGTTTTACCTGATTCAGACATTGCTTCATTCTGTTGCAAGAGGGGAGAAAAAAAGATGATCTCAAACGGGTTTTTGGATTGCGGAAGTTATTAAAATGCATGCATGTGAAATAGATTCTCATATACAAGGTAGCAGATGCTCGATTACTATTCGAAACGAGTAATTCATGGGACCAAAATAATATAGGAAAAATATTCAAGGCTGAAGGAGGACACTAAAAGCAAAAGGTCATGTAAAAAAAATCATAAAACATAAAAAACAGTGTTTATGAGTGCGTTATTTGCAAATCATAAAAAAATTCAAAAGTGTTTTATGACTGCAATCTACAAATGTCGGTGATTCATAAGTTAAGATTTACAAGTGATGTGATTTATCTTCACCTTGTTTGTATAAACATGTCATTTCCAAATGATGGTGATTAAAAATTCTAAATATATTGACTAGACTTTGAAAGCACAAGCGAACCATGAAGTCATAAGATAATAATAATAATAAGAACATATACAATGTCAGCCTGAAAATGGCACTACCCATTTTTTGCCAATTCAACATGATTAAATTGAAACTAATTCCTATAGAAATTTAAATTTCCATCTTTCTACCTAAAATTTCCATTTGATAACTGTTATATAGACGTGATGTTCAAAATTCTCCCTTAAACAAGTAATTTACAAATGACATGTTTTCAAATATCATGTTGAAATGTAAACCCAAGTTAAAATATTTTGTCCAAACACAACCTAAATGAAATCAACTAGCACATGACAAGAAAGGTACATGCATGTCTTGAAACATGAAATACAGGTTATGGAAATTAAGGTTTCAAGAATGTGGTAGTTTACCCTCTTGGTTGGTCTCTGACATCTAACGCTGCAGTAGGATGAAAATTTTGAATGGGCACCCCGGCACCTATATGAGCAGTGGTAGCAGCTGAAATTGGAGAGGCCTGAACAACTGTTGTAAAAGGCAGCATTGGGTGAGTTAAGCACCCTAAAGCTGTATCCATAACCATTCCCATTGGATGTGCATATTGTGGAATGCCGGGATATATCATAGGGGGCATAGCGCAACCCATACACATCATCTGCGCAAGTTCATGTGACATAATAAGAGAGTATTTGTTTTAGTTTGGTTTGAGAGAAAAAAAAGGTGAAGAGAACATCTTCACAATAAGAAGTCAGAAGATTTAGCAACTTTGGAATACAGTGTTTGAACTTCCTTTGTTGAAATTGTTTATACAATGTTATTTTTTGTTTTCCTTTTGGAGTGTGAAATGTTTTTTTATTTCTATAACTCACAGAAAATATAACATGCCTTTTCCATGATGTATTAAGTTATTTGAATTCCAATTTTATTATTCTTACCATTTATCTGCATTAGTGTAGTAGGAAAATAGTAGCTTGCTACTTAATTCCAATTAAGAGTATTATTCCAATGGTATTATGATATAGTATCTAAATAAACAGAACTCTGAACCTCCAAGCAGGGGGTTCTACTTAATTCCTCACTCCCACCACAAGTTCTGTCAAAATTTGTGCCAAAACCAAAGGTCCTCCTAGAATGATACTGCAAATGTCATTGCCAACTTGCCCACCAACTAGGTTAAGTCCAATTAAATTCTTGAAGATTATAACTTAAATAACTATTTGGAAATAACATGAAATGAACTACCCAAGAAATACCTGAATTTGATACTGAAGTGATTTGACATATTCAACTGCATCCTCCAACATTGAGGCTTTATCAGACTAAAAAAATGAGTAACCATAAAAGAATTAGACCAAAGAACCATATTCTGCCAAAACAACACCAAGTAAGAGCACTAGAAGCTTGCTGACCTTATTGCACCTTGGGATTAGCTGTTGAAGCGCCTTCATCTTCTCATTTATTCTATCTCGACGCCGCTGTTCAAATAATTAGATACAATTATTGATTACTAGTTGGCCCTTCTAACGCAATAAAGGAAACAAAAGAGTGACAAACTAACACACCCTCTCAGATAAATTATGAACTTCCGTAGCCCGAGCTTTTCTTGTGAGTCTTCGATTCTCTTTCTTCTTGTTATCCGTATCATAATCAGCATCCTTTAGATGAAAATATCGAAACGAGATTATGATTATAATATCGTTCCTTCTCTGCATCACTTTATATTCCAAACAATCACAGAGACCGCAAAATGTTCTTCATTTCCAATTGAATTTGGTGGTTATGGTTGTTTTCATGACTAAATATATGTCATGATACATCAACAATATACCTGCTAACCGCAATCCAATAATGAAAATATGAACTTACTTTACATCATAACTTTGTAAGCGGACAATGATAAATGCAACATGTTATACAACAGTAGCATCTTATGAGGAAACAAAATTCTTAAACATGAAGTAAAGCATTTAGCACTGCAGTTAGGAAGGCAAAAGAACATACATATGTTTCAAACTAACTAACTAACCTCAGCATCAGTATCATCCGAATCTCTCCCTTTTCTCTTCCGGACATCATCTCGACTTCCACCGAATGACGACAATGTCAGTTCCCCACTAAAATTGCTCCAGGGTCCACTCGTCCCGGCCGACCAGGAAATCCTCGATTCCGGAGGCAACCCCCCTAATTCCGACATAACGTTGGATCCCACCATCGAGGCCATGGCCTCTTTTCCCTCCGGTGGCCCAACAGGTCCTTTCTCACCACCTTTCTCCGGCGAGAAACGAAGCCAACCGATCACCTCCTCTTCTCCAATCGAAACCTCACAATCCGGCGACGGAAACCGGCGAAAAACCGGGCCTTTCTCCCACAAAATCTCCCCCAACTCGCCTCCGCCTCTGCAAAGATCATATCTTGAGGCCGAATTCGAAGTACCCAAAACGCGAATAGCAGTTTGGGAGAGTTTGGAGAGAAAAAGGTGGGTTCTTCGGCGTCGGGAGCTTACCTGTCCGTTAGGGTTTTGGAGTCGAAAACGGCGGCGAAGGGGTCTTCGTCTTCGATGGTATTAAGATTGAAGCTCATGAGGAGGACGAATTTTGTGTTTATTTGATTATATTGTGTTTGATTACATGTTTGAGAATACATATATAGTGAACAGTAACGAGAAAGGAAAATAGATTATTCGGGGATCCTGATTCCCATCTTTGTGGATAGCCGTTGCTCTTTCTTATTCTTGCATGTAGCCGTTGTAGCATTGCCTTATAAGCGTGATTTGTCGGATTTGATATGGAGGTGATGAGATATAATCTGATCCATCAAATCTGGTGAACCGTTATTTTAACACTCCCCCTCAAGTGGATTCCGAAATAGATTGAAGGATCCTAGCTTGCTGAGAATGGTTTGGAAGTGTGTCTTGTTTAGAGCCTTGGTGAAGATGTCTGCTAACTGATCTTTACTTTGGACATACGGGACTTCAATTTCTTTGGTTTGTAATTTCTCTCGAATGAAGTGACAGTCAACTTCAATGTGTTTAGTTCGCTCATGAAAGACTGGGTTCATCGCTATATGACGAGCAGCGTGGTTGTCACAAAACATTTGCATTGGTTTTTGACATGGTATCTTCATTTCATTCAACAGTTGTTTTAGCCATATAAGCTCACTAGTGGTGGATGCCATTGCACGATATTCTGCTTCGGCGCTCGATCTTGCTACTACGTTTTGTTTCTTGCTCCTCCAAGTGACGAGGTTTCCTCCCACAAAGGTGCAGAAACCAGTAGTGGATCTCCGGTCAAAGCTTCCAGCCCAATCTGCATCGGAATAGCCAACTATAGAGTTAGAATTGTTTGGTTTCATCCATATTCCCTGTCCTGGTGCCCTTTTTAAATATCTAAGGATTCTATCAACTATGTCAAGATGTTGAGTGCGAGGAGCATGCATAAACTGACTCACAGTACTAACAGCATAGGTGATATCGGGTCTTGTGACTGTTAGGTAAATGAGTTTTCCTACGAGTCGTTGATATTGCCTTATATCTTCTAGTGGTTCTCCATCTGTAGGATTAGTTTTTTGGTTGGTTTCAATAGGTGTGTCTGCCGGTTTGACTCCTAATTTTCCGGTTTCACGAAGCAAATCAAGTACGTATTTTCGTTGAGATAAAAATAGACCCTTTTTTGAGTATGCAATTTCGATGCCTAGGAAATACTTCATGAACCCTAAGTCTTTTATGTCATATTTAGATTTTAGGTAAGATTTTACTAAGTTGATTTCTTTATCGTTATTTCCTGTAATTATGATGTCATCAACATATACAAGTACAATGATGGTGGTATTATCGAAATGCTTGATGAACATAGATGCATCTGCAGAACATTTTGAAAAACCAAAAGATAAAAGGGAGTGACTGAGTTTTGCATACCATGCTCGAGGGGATTGCTTCAATCCGTAAATAGATTTGTGCAATTTGCAAACCTGATTTTGAGGGGAGTTGATGCCTGGAGGAGGAGTCATATAAACTTCTTCTTCCAATGTACCTTGTAAAAAAGCATTTCTAACATCCATTTGAAAAAGGTTCCATCCATGGTTAACCGCAATGGACAAGAGGACCCTAACTGTGTTCATTTTTGCGACAGGAGCAAAAGTTTCTTGATAGTCAAGGCCGTAGGTTTGAGTATAACCTTTAGCAACTAACCTGGCTTTATATCTGTCAATTGTCCCATTACTATTATACTTGATTTTATATACCCATTTACATCCTACGGGTTTGGCGCCTGGTTTGGGCGAAACCATGGACCAAGTGTGATTTTTCCTTAAGGCTTCTAGTTCGTCATTCATAGCTTTTACCCAATTTGGGTCCTTAAGGGCTTCATGATAAGAGGTAGGTTCTTGTTGGGCATCTATTTTATCTATAAAGTTTTGGTGGCTAGGAGTAATAGCATTGTAGGAGACATAATCCTGAATAGGGTAAACGACATTATAAGTAACAAAATCCTGAAGACGAGACGGGATACGAGTTGGTCTTGTGGACCTTCTCGTAGGGGCTCCTTCCTGTGGTTCTTCGTGCAAAGTATTCTCATTACCTGTGTTTTCGTCTCCTCCTTCCTGAGGATGAGGGGTTTTCTCAGGACGTGGGGATATTTCTTCGAATACATCCATAGATGGAAGAGAAGGATCTAGACCTGCAGAGTTGTTATTTGGAGATGCGAAATATGGTATATTTTCAAAAAACGAGACATCTCTAGAAATATACATTTTACAATCCTGAGGATCGTAGCATTTGTATCCCTTTTTTTGAGAAGAATAACCCAAAAAAATTGTTTTAACGGCATTTGTGTCGAATTTATCGATTCTATTTTTATGAACATAGCAAACACATCCGAAAATTCTAAGGTGATCGATGTTCATACATCTACCATTTAATATCTGCAGAGGTTGTTTATGCTGGAGTAAGGGACTAGGGAGACGGTTAATGAGGTAGACAGCTGTTAATATAGCCTCTGACCAAAAATGTTTTGGGACATGATTCTGGAATAATAAGGACCTAGTGATATTAAGAAGATGACGATTTTTCCTTTCAGAAACACCGTTTTGTTCAGGGGTATGGATGCAAGTAGTTTGATGAAAAATGCCTTTATTTTTCAAAAAAATTTGGAAAACATTGCTAGTGTATTCTGAGCCATTATCTGACCTAAGTATTTTAATTCTAGTGTCATACATGTTTTCTACAAAGGAGACATATTCACAAAAAACCATAAAAACATCAGATTTGGACTTAAGCAAGTATAACCAGGTCGTGCGAGAAAAATCATCAATAAAGGTGACAAAATATTTAAAACCATTATATGATTCTACTGGGGCTGGACCCCAAATGTCCGAGTGAATTAATTCCAAGGGTTTTTTTGTTTTAATGGTAGAGGAATAAAAAGGCAATCTAGTTTGTTTTGCCAGACGACAAATATCACAAAATAACTCAGATTTAAAATTTAAGCTAGGAAATAATTGTTTTAAAACAGGTTGCGACGGGTGACCCATCCGTTTATGCCATAATTCAGAAGACTGGTATGACGCATTATTAGCTTGCGAGATCTTATTTGAACTGTCTAACACATAAAGGCCATTTGTGAGAGTGCCTCTACCAATCATCTTCCCGGATGTTCGGTCCTGAAACAACACATCGAAGGGGGTAAAAATGACATTACAATTTAATTTCTTAGTGATCCTGGCGACAGACAGTAGATTTGACGTGAAGGTGGGAATAAAAAGAACATCTTGGGCAGTATTATTCAAGAAATTAGATTCACCTATACCATTAATTTCTACTTGGTTTCCATTAGCAACAGTCACATGTTTATTTATTTTTTGGTCAAAACGAATATTACGCAATAAGTTTTCATTTCCAGTCATATGGTCAGTGGCTCCTGTATCTATAATCCAGATATCTCTAGTATTAACACAGTTTGGGGTCGATTTAAAAGAGCTGTTAAGGGAGATAATACCTGTGCAATTACCTTGATTTTGATTCTGACCCGAGATTTGGAGGAGGCTATTTAGCTGGGCTATAACTTGGCCCACTTGTTGCTGCATGCTGGCTTGGGCTGCGCGTGGATCTTCGGAAGACCGGTTCGGTTGCATTCTCTTGTCGGATTCGGGTGAGAGGAGATCCGCGTGAACATCGGATATAAATCCTCTGCTGTCGCGGGTCGACCCGCTTTGTCCCCATTTGTTCCATTCGCTTCCTCCGCTATGGTTAGGGTTCCCTGGAGCGAAGTTTCTGCCGCCGCTGCTCTGGTTTCCTCCCCCATCCCCTCTCCGGTCTCCTGTCCCGTCCTTCGGTGGTCTAAGATGGGGGTAGAGGAACCAGCAACGATCTCTAGTGTGCCCTTGTTTTTTACAGTTATCACAGTGCTCTTCTTTTCTTTTCCCGAACTGGGTTTTTGATTTTCCATTGTGGTTTTGGTTGCGAGAAGAAGCGAAGGCTTGATTTTCTTTTTCGGTTGCTTGTTGAGTCATGGCCTGTCGTCTTGTTTCTTCGCGTTGTATCATCGCAACGACTGTGTTGAAGGGCGGTAGCTCTGGTGATAGTAGGATCTGGGATTTTAGAGTCTCGAAGCTCGCATCGAGCCCCACCAGGAACTGATAGATCTTGTTTTGCTCGAGTCGTTCTTGGATCACCTTTGGGTCGGTGCTCGGTGGTTCGTACACTCCGAGCTCGTCCCATCGGCTCTTGAGACTACCGAGGTAGTCGGTGACAGACTTCTGGTTTTGTTTTGTCTGTGCGATTTCTTGTTTGATGCGAAATGTATGTGCGAAATTTTGTTGCTTCCCGTACAGTTCTTCGACTGCTCCCCAGAGTTCCTTGGCCGAGTTAGAGTAGATGAACAGTTCGCCGACCTGTGGTTGCATGGAGTTTAGGATCCATGTCATCACCATGTGGTCGGCTGTCTGCCATTCCTCTATTTTTGTCTCATCGGTTGTTGGTTTCAGCGTCTTCCCGGTGATGTGGCCCAGTTTCCCTTTGCCACTGAGGGAGAGGGTTACTGAGCGTGCCCATGAGAGGTAGTTGGCTCCGTGTAGCAGTTGGGTGGTCAGACGCTGGGGTGTGTTTGTTGATCCTTCGGCCATGAGGAGGTTTGGATGTTGCACTTTCGTGCTTCAACCCCTTCTGGATGGTCTGGATTAGTCTGAGGCCTTAACGGCCGATGATGTGGGTTTGTGGGTTTGGTCTGTGATGATGGGTTTTGGTTTTCTGAGGTGACGATCGGAGATCGTCGCCGGTGATGAACGTCCCCTCCTGAGGCCCAGTTATTGCTCTGATACCATATTAAGATTGAAGCTCATGAGGAGGACGAATTTTGTGTTTATTTGATTATATTGTGTTTGATTACATGTTTGAGAATACATATATAGTGAACAGTAACGAGAAAGGAAAATAGATTATTCGGGGATCCTGATTCCCATCTTTGTGGATAGCCGTTGCTCTTTCTTATTCTTGCATGTAGCCGTTGTAGCATTGTCTTATAAGCGTGATTTGTCGGATTTGATATGGAGGTGATGAGATATAATCTGATCCATCAAATCTGGTGAACCGTTATTTTAACAGATGGCGAAGTCCGTAACGGAATAGTTCATGTTGGAATAGTTTGTTTTGGTTTGGTTCTGTAGCGAATATTTATAGTGGAGATATTTTGGTGTGGGGTTCAGTTCAGTTCAGTTGTGTCAGATTGTCAGGAGAGATTTGTTCGATCCCTATCTTTTGGATGTTTTTTTGTTGGTTGTCGGAGTTTGGTTGGTGCTGTTGGTGGCTGTTTGGAGTTGACATACAGGTACAAATACAAATACAATTACAATTAAGTTGATATATTATTATATGTTTTATTTGGAATATGGATGTTGGTGGTTGTAGATTGTAATGTTCACATGTATGTTCTGTTTATACTTGCGTGGGCAATACGATTATTTGTTACAGGGAAGTTGTATTCAGATATTCATTGTAATAATGTATTTTGTTAGTAAATGGTATTTTGAAAAGATAAAAAAGACACATGTGCATGATGAATCGCTCTCACATGATCACGTTCCCCAGTACAATTTTGAGGAACATTTCACAATAATTGTATGTACTACAGTACTACTATGATGAACATTCAACCAAATTATACTTGTCTAAACTCCGACAATAGTTAACGCCTAAGCGATTACGTCAACGATAACGTTCTTAGTAGCCACCATGCAATACGACGATTCTGTAGTTTACTTTAGAAGCTATTGAGCAACCATTTTTTTAAGGACATCATTGTCAACCATTTTTAGTGGTTTTATTCGGTGAAAATGAAGAGAGCTGGCAATAGAATGTCTGCAATGCATCACATGAACAATAATTAAGCACGACTGCACGAGTATTGTCAATCAACTGAATTCCATTGATCTGATAACTGACAACGTTGGGAAAGTCCAGACATGGGTTGAGCAGGGAAGGTGCTAGAAACATTGAATTATTGATTTTTTAATTTGTTTGAAAAGTAGATTAGTTGAAGCATTGAAACTGTGTTTTTTCGAAAAGTAGATTAGTAGAAACATTGAAACTGTTTTTATTTTAAATTTTAAGTATTGAAACTGATGGATGAGGTTTTTAATGAAGAGATTTGATATGCCATCATTGATCAGTTATTGTTTTCTGGTATCTTACCGCTGGACTAGGTGAGAGTAGGGGTGAAACTTTGTGTCCGAAATCTGTCAATCCGACCGACTCCGTATTCGAAATCAAAAAAATTATCCGAGAAAAAAAATCCGCAACCGAATTTGTATTCGGATATAAACATCCGTAAAAAAACGAAGCGAATATGGATATTGGTACATCCGATTCGAATAATATTCGGTTCGTATTTTATATGCACATATAAATAAATAAAAATATATACAATATATATGAATTAAATTATGTTATTTATATTATATTTAATATTTTTTCATGTAAGCAAAAAATAAAGGCTGAAATTTATACTTGTTTTTCATATGATTGCATGGTGGTGTTTCGGTCGACATATCCTGTGGCTGTGTGTATGTTTCTGGCAGAGCAACTTAGGAAAGAACTGTCTAGCGGACAACGTGGAGCCACCCGAGAAAGGAAAGGGCTGCCTGCCGTTAGTGTGGAGCTACCAGGTGTGCGTCTGACTGATTGATAGATTTCAGAAGCACAGGATGTGGTCGAATCCGAATAGGGGTTCCAGATTGTTATGCATACATATTATTTGTGATGCATGTCTCTTGATTGTGCTCATTGACTGAACGTCATATTCTATGTGTATTTTCCACATGATTATGATTCTGATTGATTGATGGTTGGTACTTGCGGGCTGTCGAGCTCACAATTTGTTTATTATATTTTTCAGATTTATTATGGGTCTATCACATGGATTTAAATATCAGAGTGCGCAGCGGTCAGGATCGTGGATCATATCTTAACGCACCGGGTTCGGGTGGGTGAGCAGTTGTCCAGACTCAGGGCGTTACGCAATATGCACGTGATCAAATAGGATATGGTCCTTACATTCACATTTTCCCAAGCATTTGCTGCCCATCAGCCTTTGTAATTTTCTTTTTTCAGTATAAAACATAATTCCTGAATAAATATCAGAACTTTTAATTCCTTTTTATATCCATTTTTTTAATGTAAACCACAGCTCGACAGTGCAAAGATGATTGAATGTTGATGATAATGAATTGCGTCTTTAGGTTTACTAGGAACTCTACAAGTATCTGTTCTTATTCTCAAGTTTGATGACTACATTCATGCTACCCAATACTTATATTATGTATGATGAAGTTAGAATATATAATTCTTAGAAGTGAATTCCATAGTAAATATGTAGATCATTTACAACCAATACTGATTGATTAAAGAATGTTGATAGGCGCTAGTATATTAAGCTTTATGAAAGTATCGTTTAAACTTACGGAACTTGCATTTATTGAGTATTTGAGTTGGATTAAGCTTAGCTCCTTATTGCAAGAGAACACTAAACTATACTAATCTTAATTTGGATCCAATTCATACAGGCCCATTACACTTGCATCCGGCCCGGAATATAATTCAAATTGAAAATTTTGACAATTTATGCTCCAAGTTACCAAACTTCTGGAAAATGCCACATTTTGGTTCTCTCTGAAAAATATTATTATGTTTCGCTGAGCTCAATTACTTTTGCATATGAGCTCGATAAGACTAGACCGAGTGTTATGGAGTGGATTGAATCGATGAAAGTCGTACTGATCTTCTGTGTTTCCAACGAAACTCGACGTGCTCGATATGAGCTTGATATGAACACGATTGTGGAGTTAAATACTCGATAGACACACTTTGGACACTCATTCTGGACACACTTTGTCCAGTACATGTGTCCAAGTTTGTCTAGACATTGATCTAGTTCTAGACACTCATTTTGGATACTCAATCTAGATACACTTTGGACACTCATTCTGGACACACTTTGGACACACTTTGTCCAGTACCTATGTCCAGGTTTGTCCATACATTGGTCCCGTTCTAGACACTCATCTTGGACACTTATTCCAACGAAATTCGACGGGCTTGATAGGAACACGATTGTTATGCTCGATAGACTCAATTCATTTTACATATGAGCTCGATAAAGCTCGACTACAATTTGTTGAGTTTGTTTTAACTTAATGTTGAGTTTGTTTTTGATGTGCTTGATATAGCTCAACAAAGACTCGATAGAATGTGCTTGATTTTTTAGGGCGTCTTATGGCGAACAAAATTTGAATCGTTTGAGTATAGAAAACTGTAAACTCGATGTGTTCGACATGCTCAATATGTGCGCGCTATGACATTGATAATTTAGATTTTTTTGAAAAAACACGACTTTTCATCGCATGATTTTTGGGTGTGGAGAACTGTAAAGTCGATGGGTTCGATGTGTGTACGATATGTCCTCGATAATTTAGATATTTTGAAAGGTTGTGTTTTTTCAACACGATTTTTAGGGCATTTTATGATGAATAGAATTCGTTAAAAGGAAAATTTTATAGAACCGCAATAAGACTTGCAATGCTATATGGTGTGGAATGTTGAGCCACTAAAAGACATTATATACAAAAGATGAGTGTATCTGAAATGAGGATGTTGAGGTGGATGTGTGGCCATACGCGAATGCATCAGATTAGAAATGAAGACATTCATGAGAGAGTTGAAGTTGCTCCAATGGAATAGAAAGTTATACAACACAGATTGAGATGATTTGGACATGTACAAAGAAGACCTATGGATGCACCTATAAGAATATGAGTATTGAATTGGATCGAAGACACAAAAGAGGAAGATGTAGACCACGATTGACTTGGGAGGAAGCGGTCAAAATAGATCTAAAAAATTGGAATGTTCATCGGGAATTTGCATTGGATAGAAATGTGTGGAAGAAGACGATTCATGTGCATGAATCGTGACTCATTAAAGTTTCATTTCTAGTCTACCCCAACTAGTTTGAGATTAAAGACTTTGTTGTTGTTGTATGATGAACAAAATTCGAATTGTTCGGGTGTGGAAAACTATAAACTCGATGCGCTCGATATGTGCGTGATATGAACTGTTCACTGCACGATTTTTTAGCACTGAAAGAGAGAGAAAAAGAAAGAGAATGATTGGAAGGTACTGGTCTCACGGTTTAGGCACAAGTATTTTGATAAGAAGTAGAAATATATATTTATATATATTGAGAGAGAGTCAAAAGTGGAATTTTTTCGAGAGGTTGGGTAATTTAAAACATAAATTGTCAAAAATTCTTTAAATTTTGGCGTTCAAATGTAATAAAAACAACAAAAACATTAAATAAAAGTTTAGACAATTGACAGGAAAAAAAAACAAATTACTGTTACAGTATTTAAATGTCAGTTACAACTGACGTGTCAGAATCTGGTATTTTAGGCTTTCTTCAAGCACATTTTTTGATTTTTCACGGAAAAAAGAGATGGTACCAAAGTGAAGTGCCACGTCAGATTTGACCACATGTCAAGTTTTGTTCTCTCCTTTTTGTGCGGACAAACTGCCATACAGCACGCACTCTTGCACAGCATAGGGAATATTTCACTGAAATCTCCCGAGTATTCTCTAAATTGCATATCTGGCCTTGATACTTTCCAGAACTTTTACTGAGCCGCTAAACGTAGTCCACAAATTACTTAAATCGTCTGTGTCAATTACCAATCTATCATTATCTCATTTTTACTCTCAATAGGTTTTCATGTTCATACTACAACAAAAAATAACCATGAAAATAAAATCGGTGTAGGAATGAGGAGTGACAGGGGCGGCAGCCCCTACGGGGGACTTTTTTTTGTTTCGACACCCTATTTTTGTATTCAGGATATTGATTCGTTTACCCGTTTATTTAGGTTTGTGTGCTTTTTCTACATCGTCACCACCAAAATCTTACAACGAAATCAGAAACAATTTGAAATAATACACCATATAAAATGAAAATAAAATAAAAATGCACCATTGGGGGGCGTCTAAGCTAGACGCCTTAGTCGATTAATTTTTATTTTTTAGACTTATCAGATCGGATCCAGACGGTTCGTTAGACATTTTCTTGGTATTGATACTGGAATTGAGAGTAATTGAGAGAGTGAGGGTAACTAAGAGATGTGACGAAATGTGTATTAAATGAAATATGTAGGGCAAAATGATAATTGATACAGACGATTTAAGTAATTTACGGGCGACGTATAACAATACATTTTCTTTATCGAAGAAAAAAGGATACGAGATTCTCTTTTGTTTTATACAAAAGTGTTTGGAACCAATTCAATGGTACTTATATTTTGTGCATATTTACAATATTTAGAAGATATTTGCCATTTCGCACACAACTTTCTCTTGAATGGGATGCTTCTTTGGAACCTCTTATTTTAATTTTAACATGGGATCATTGAATTGTTTCGTGTTTCATCAACATTATTAGATTATCAAATGCGAAAAGGGTCTGTTTGGCAACCTCCATGTCTGAGTCGGGAGAGTCAGATGTTGCGTCTTAGAACGTTGGTGCGACGCTAACGTTTCGAACCAAACACAGAAGGTTGTTTGGATCAAGGTTCAGATATGCGGGATGCGAAGTGGATGCGGCTGGGCACCGCATCGAACATATGCGGAATGTGGATGCGATGCGGGTGCATATGCGGTTTGCGATTTGATAATTAAATAATATACATTTACATTTTAAAATAATATGTGGAATATACATTTAATAACATACATTTACATATACAGAATGCGGGGCGCCGGTGGGAGTCGAAAATGTGGGAGTGACACGAATTTGGGGATGATCTTTTGTTTGTAAAATTGGTTAAAAGTTTTTTTGTTTGCAAAATAAGTTAAATAGGTAATAGGATAATCAGATATCTTTCGGATTTTGACACAATTAGATTTGAAATATGCCTATTTGATATGTGTTGCATATGCGGCCGCATATGCGGATGACAATGCGGTCCGCATATAGGAGGTCGCATCGCACCTGCATCTGACCGTATATCCGAACACTGGTTTGAATAACGCAGCAAAACAATTGCGATAGAGTACCCTTTCTGTTTTTATTTTTATTTTAAATCATTTGTAATTTGTTTTTAAATATTTTTTTTTTCAAAATATGTTTTCTAATTGTTTTTATTTTTAACAATTTTTTAATTTTTTTAATGACTTTTTATTTTTTTCAAGATCGACCCCAAATGATGTAGATGAGAGAACGTATTGAAAAAAGTTGGGTTATTTTTATTCAATATATTTTTTAAAACCCAAACAATTAGAAAAACATATTTTAAAAATTAGAAGATTTAAAAAATACATTAAAATTGATAATAACAATGGGTAATATTGCTAACTAAACAAAAATATTTACGTCCGTGTGAAAAGCTAACTCCGGTCACCTTCTCAAATGAATGGATTTAACACAAGAACGTCTGACTTTTAGACGTATGAACCAAACCAACATTTGTTGTTTAGTTAACTGAATTGTTATTCATCGTCGGAAAAATACTTAAATCGTCCGTGCGAATTACAATTTTATCATTATCTCATTTCTACTTATATAACTCTTCATTTCACTCTCATACCACCACTCTCTCTTCATTTTTCTCTCATAATCATCAAGAAGAATGTCTCGGAGGTCAGGAAAAGAGCCAACAAACGCCCCGACGTACTCGAATCTGGTAAAATATCCCATTTAGTTTTTTTAGGGTCAGGCATCCGCGAGAGTCCCCCTCCTAACGGGCCGCGGCTTAGACAGACACCCCGGGCAAAAAAAATTCCAGACATACCTCACCAGATCCATGCGTTTCGTTAGCTATTTTCGTGGTGTTGGTACTGGGTAAGTGATGAAAACTTAGGCATAAATCTTATTTTAAAAGACACGACTAAATGAGTATTAAATGAATTGTGAAAGACAAAATGATAATTGTTGGGATGATTTAAGTAGTTTTCTGACGAAACACAGTAGTTTCCTTAATTAATTATTTTTATTTAAGACAAAAAGTCATTAACTCAAAGAATATGATAATATAGAAAAAAAATATTTTCCTCAAATCTTAATAATCACTTAATTACTACTTTCTAACCACGTTCCAAAATTTAACTGAATTGCTAAACATCGCCCCAAAATTACTTAAATCGCCCCTTGAAATTACCATTTTGCCCTTCTCTCATTTCTACTGCTATAACGCGACATTTTACCCTCCTATCACACATCTCTCTTCATATTCCTCTTATAATCATAAAAAATAATGTTTTGGAGGTCAGTAATGAACCAACGGACGCCCCAGTGTACTCGAATCTGGTAAAACATCTAACATCTTTTTAATAAAAAAATAATAAAAAATAATAAAAAATTACGGACGTCTGACGGAGCCGCCCCCACGTAGGAGGGGGCGTCTGGCTAAGACGTCTTCCCCATGGGGGCGGCGTTTTACCCAGACGCCTTACCCATCGGGGAGGCGTTTTACCCAGACGCTCCGCCCATGGGACAGGCGTCTGTGTAAGACGCCTCCTCCATGGGGAAGGCGTCTTAGCCAGACGCCCCCTCCTACGTGGAGGCGGCTCCGTCAGACGCCCGTAATTTTTTATTATTTTTTATTATTTTTTTAAAAAGATAATTGATTATAAATTTAGATAATTGTTAAATTAATTAATAAGTTAATAATTACTATATTCGGATGACCGATACCTCTTCGGTACACCGAAAATTCAAAAATTTCCAGATCCAACAATTTCAAGGGGGTATTTGTAAGTCATGATGTTTTACCACCGGGGGATTTGGAACTTAAAAAATGTTGGATCTGGAATTTTTTTGAATCTTTATCACTTGCAAAAAAACTCATTGTAATCCGACCGGTTACCACCGAAAACTTGCAAAGAAACGTCAAATAATTTGAGATAACACACCGTATAATTTTAATTTGAAAAAAAAAATTAAAAAAAATGGGACGTCTGGCTAAGACGCCTGTACCATCGTGGAGGCGTCTGGCTAAGACGCCTCCACCATGGTCGAGGCGTCTTAACCAGACGCCTAGACAATGGTATAGGCGTCTGGCTAAGACGCCTGCACCATCGTGGAGGCGTCTGGCTAAGACGCCTCAACGATGGTGGAGGCGTCTTAGCCAGACGCCTCCACGATGGTACAGGCGTCTTAGCCAGACGCTCGTGTCGGAAAAAAAAATCCGCCTCCGTTACTTCGCCTGGTCTAGGTGTTTCGCCAGACATTTTCGTGGTGTTGGTACTAGGAATGTTAGTAAAACTGAGTCAATAACCTTGTTTAAAGACACGGGACGATATGGGTATTAAATATATTGTTAAGGGCAATTTGGTAATTTCAAGGGACGATTTAAGTAGTTTTGGGGCGACGTTTAGTAGTTCCCAAATTAAAACCAGAGTCCAAAGTGGACCAAAGAGGAAATTTGCAAATAAACCCAATCCATTTCTGTAACCACACACCCACCTCTAAAGTCTAACCTCCTCTTCTTCTTCTTCTTCTTCTTCTTCTTCTTCCCAACAAACCAACCCTTATTGTCTTCCTCTTCCAATGGCGGCGTCGACTTCGACACCACCAAACCTCCCCATAGTCCCGAAGCTCGAACCCAAACCGGAACCTTTCCACCCTTCCGACGAGCCAACCCCACTCCGCCGCCTCACCTCCGACGAGGACGACCTCCTCTCGGAGTACTTACGCCTCTCCAACCTTTTCCACTCCCTCTCCCCCTCCCCCTCCCCTCCCTCCAAGCGCCACAAGAAGACCTCCCCGCGCTCTGGCGAGATGGTTAGGGTTTCCTCCCTCTCCGACCACGAAAGGCGGTGCCTTTCCGATCTGGTCCGGAGAACTCGAGCGACGTACGAGTGTCTGAGGTTGTTGCTAATCAGGGAAGAGGAGAAGGGCATTTTGGTCTTTTCCGCCGGGAGGCGGAGCCGGTCGGACTTAAAGGCGGCGGCTTTGATGATGGAGAGAGATTTGTGGATTAATCGCGAGAAGCGGGTCATCGGGGCGGTCCCTGGGGTTAACGTCGGGGACGTTTTCTTCTTCAGGATTGAGCTTTGTGTTGTTGGATTGCACGGGCAGGTTCAGGGAGGGATCGATTTCGTCCCCGCAAGTCGGAGTAGTAGCGGAGAGCCGATCGCTACCAGCATTGTCGTTTCCGGAGGTTACGAGGACGACGTGGATAGTGGGAATGTGATTGTGTATACTGGTCATGGTGGTAGGCATCATAATATGTGTAAGCATTCCGTTGATCAGAAGCTGTCCAGAGGGAATATGGCTCTGGAGAGGAGCTTGCATTATGGAATTGAGGTTAGGGTTGTTCGCGGGTTTCAGTTCGATGGTAGCCCGTCCGGGAGGGTTTATGTTTACGACGGGTTGTTTAGGGTTGTTGAGTTTTGGGGGGATGTTGGGAAGTCAGGGTTTGGTGTGTATAAGTATAAGCTTGTGAGGGTCGCCGGACAGGAGGTGATGGGGAGTGTTGTGCTTAAGTGCGCATTCGAGTTGAAGGAGAAGCTTTTGGAGTCGAGGCCGGAAGGGTATTTGAGTAGAGATATTTCCATGGGGAAGGAGAATTTTCCCATCTCTTTGTTTAATGATATTGATGATGAGAAAGATCCTTTGCTTTTTGACTATGTCGTTCAGCCGGTGTACCCTCCCATTGTGCATCTGCAGAATGCCAATAATGGAAATGTACCCTGTGGATGCGCTTGTGTTACTAATTGCTCCGAGGATTGTCTGTGTTTGGAGAGAAATGGGGGTGAATTTCCCTATGATGCAAATGGAATTCTTATCATGGGAAAACCGTTGATATATGAGTGTGGGAGTTCTTGTCGGTGCCCGCCTAGTTGCCGGAACCGTGTGAGCCAAAAAGGGGTGAGAAATCGATTGGAGGTCTTCAGGTCAAGAGAGACGGGCTGGGGCGTCAGGTCGTTGGATGTGATCCGGGCTGGATCTTTTCTTTGTGAGTTTACTGGTGTCGTGCTAACTCAACAGCAAACTGACGTTGTTTCCATGAATGGTGATGGTTTGGTATACCCACATCGATTTCCTAACAGGTGGTTTGAATGGGGTGACTTATCTCATGCTCTACCCGAGCACATACGGCACATGATCCCCGTATTGTCTCAGTCGAGGTTTTCAGTAGATGTGTCCAGTGCTAGGAACGTTGCTTGTTATTTGAGCCACAATTGCAGTCCAAATGTGTTTCTGCAGTTCGTGCTCTTCGATCATTACAATGTTCTGTATCCTCACCTCATGATTTTTGCAATGGAGAACATCCTTCCACTACGGGAGCTGTGCATTGATTACGGAGTAGGGGATGGATGGGTTGCAAATGTGTCCACTTAAGTCCCACCAGTCTCTGGAAAGGCTCCAACATTTTTGCTGTAAAAAAGCCTTTTGGAGGTTCTCCACCGGAAGCAGTCTGCTCGGGGACATTTCGTAATGCTCGTAGATACTGTAACTCTTTTTTGAAAGCATGATTTGTTATTTGCTTTTTCCACCAACGAAATGATCACCTTATTTTGCAAACGTCAGATGAAATTTTGTTGAATGCGTGTGATCGTGAATTCACAACATCTGTGAAGCAATTCTGTCATTTTATGTTTCCCGGCCAAAGTTCCAGATGTAAATCTCAGTGTCAGATGATCATTTCAACAACGTGTTATATGTATCTTTGAAACTTAATCTGCTTCCAAGGTGATAAACAGCTAGGACAGGAACTCATATTCAAAGGTTGAAAATAAAATGACAGTCTTACTCAAAATGTTTTTCAGAAATTTGTTCATCAAGAAACAATTATCAACTTGTACTCTAAACCCAGGGTTTATGCTGTTATGCATCTTAAATATGAACCCAATTTTTCTAAAGCTTTATAGTTCCTTTGTATACAGTCTGGTTGTTGCTTATAGTTCAAAAGCCTTGTTCTGTTGTCCTACCAAAATGCCCAAAGAGAACTGATACATCATACCTTGCACTTTCTGCTCCAAGCACTTAAAATTTGTGAATTTTATGCTTTCTTTTACAAGTTTTCTATTGAACTGATGGAATACTCTTTGCTTTTTCAATTTTTTATCGTAAAGATTATCAAGCTGGAAAGTGCTGTTTAGATGCTTTTATAAAAGCTAAGGTTCTGTTGTGCTCCAAGAGCAAGAAGAAGTATTCGTTCGATATTTATTGTATTCTTCTGCCTCCTAAATGTAAATCCTTTTTGTTTGACCTTTTGTAAAAACTAGAAGAATGCTACAACTCTGAGCACTCGTAAATGTAAAATTCCAGGTAAACCTGTTTCTGTTACTGAAATTCAGGTCTTGTGTTTTCTTTTCAATTTTTAACTAATGTGTAGTTTATACTTTATACTCAAGAATAATGCTTGAAGTTAGCTTTCTTTTGGACAGTACTGACATACATCTGTTGCCAGTTGCCACGACTACTAAGGCTACTTGTGGATGTATGATGGGCATGTTGATTATTGGGAAACTATACTGTAGGATAGAAACCAACGTCGAAACGTGATCCAGATTAAGAAAAATTGTTTACCATGGTTTCTACCTATTTTTTCGTTTTACCCAGAAAAACAAAAAACACCTCCAAGTTGTTTCTCCCTGGTTTCCAACTGTAACTAACCTAAGTCCTTAGCGATGAGTTTGGTTTCTTAGGAAACCTTTACACCAAACAACACACTGATTCTATACACAAAACACACTAAAAAATTATACTGTAGCTTGTTTTGGTTTCACGTGATTTCTAAGAAACAAACGTCTTTGAACACACATCCAAACGAAACCTAAGTATTTAGGATTCAACAACTCACTAAGAACACTTTTAACGGGTGTTCTTTTTCGGGCGCCCAAAATACCCTCCCTTAACAGGAGGGCGCCCGATCTGGGGGAGGGGCGACGTGCCCCCCCCCCCCCCCCCCCCCGGATTGGTTCTTTTTTATGTTTTGGTTTTTTAGTTAAAAAAATATGTTTTGGTATATATTTAAATTAATGTATTGATTAGTTAAATTGTAATTTAATTAATTAGGTTTTGTAATTTAATTATAGTTAATGTATTGATGTTATTTAAATTTCTAATACTAATTATTTCATAATTAATTAAATCGGTTTTGATTTATCAAGATCTAGTTAAATTTAAAAATAAAACAAATCATATACGAAATTGAGATAAGTCACAAAACACGAGTACGATACACATAAATCTCTAGACGAACAGTACAAACAAGGATACGAAATACAACAAAAATACGGATACGAAATACAATACAAATACGGATACAAAATTTAAATAGATGCTACTACAACAATACCGATAAACTACGAAACACACATTAACTCCAAAGTAAAACAACACAACCTACAGAAGTCCCTATGATTTAGCACACGCCTTGAGCTCAACAAATGTTTCATTATCGAATTCGTCCTTGTTTTCCTTCTTTATCAGAGAAAATAGTATGTCGAGCTTCTTGGTGGTGAGTTTCCTTTGTAACTTCACTTCAGCTTCAATGCGTTTCATCTCTACCCGTTCTTTGTAACGAATGTACTTGTCTTCTCTCACTTAGGGCGCTATATTCAATTTGATTTCCCAATTCTAAAATGGTTGGATCGAGTTGCGACTGAACTGGTTATTTCCCCTTCTTTTTTGCTCTTTTAACACCTTCTAGACGAGGATATGGTTCAAACATCATTTCGTCCGTCGACGGTGTCGCGTGACTCACATTGTCGTTTGTGCTTTTTCTTTTTCCGCTGTTGAAACTCTCCGGACTCTTTTCGGAGACGTCTCCTGTGGTCCCTCCAAGCACAAAAAACTCTCACTTAGGGTACCTGCATAACATAAGCCACGCGTGCATGTAATGATATTTGGTTTTATGTGTTCGCTCGAAGATGATGTGCGCTTCTTTGATGACATCGTTCTCATTGGAACCACTTTTCTTCCTTCGCACCGCCTGGTCGAAGCAACCCACCCATTGGTTGACCAACGGTGATATACGCCTCCACCGTCCCTTCAATGACTCATCATTACGCTCTATTGCATCAGCTTCGGCTGATTCATCGAAGAGGCGCTTCACACGTCTCCATAATGACCTCATTTTTTGGTTCAGCTCAACCACAACATCGTCACTTACAACAATGTAAGCCGAGATGAGTCTCTCATCCTCTTCTGTGGACCACGTTTTTTGTGACCTGGTGGTCACGGTTTTGCGTGTTCCTTGACCGGTTGAAGGTTGAACGATATTTTCGTCATTCACATCAGGTATACTGCGTTTGACATTTGCACTACTTTCTCTACTTAGGAGGCGAGTGTACGACCCAAATGGGAATTGGGTTAGGTATTGTTCCTGGATTGGTGGGTGGTGTGAGTTGTGCTGGAATTGGTGGTATTGATGGTCCGGGTGGAAGATTGAGGGTTGAAATTTTTTGGTTTTGGTAGGACGGGTGGAATCGCGGGTGTGGAACAAATTAGTTTTGGTAGGATGGGATGAATCCAAGGTGTTGGACAAATTGTTGGGTTGGGGGGGGGGGGGGGACGACGACGACGAGGAGGAGAACGATCGTACTCCGGTGAACCGTTGTCTTCTGAAGAAGACATTGTAAAGTGGGGGTGGAAGAAGGTAGGATTTGGGTTAAGTAGAGAAGCAAGTTTAGGGTATATATAGATTCAATGTTATCGTCTTATGTTCCGTGTAGTCACGCGCACACTGTAAGTCCTCGATGCTCGAGTGGTCCAAGATTCGATGTTATCGTCTTGTGCTCCGTGTAGTCACACGTACACTGTAGGTCCTCGATGCTCGAGTGATCCAAGATTCGATGTTATCGTCTTGTGCTCCGTGTAGTCACGCGCACACTGTAGGAAATATGTCTTGATGTATTTTTAGTTTTACTATTTAAAAATGTATTCCTAAATATAAAAAATATTTTCATATTTATATATTAATTGTTAATTCAAATCAAATGAATTAATTAAATTGAGTGATTACAATAATGATTATTAATATATTTTGTTGATTGTTGTGAGAGTTTTAGAGTTGAGAATAAATATAACGACGTGACAACAAATATTGTAGCGTGACTGAGTGATTTGGATAATGGTTAAAGAATTTGTAGGGGATTGATTTGTGTTGACATGACAGAGAGAAAAACTGACGTAACTGAGAGTGAAAACATGACATCCGGGAAATGCTCATGTGCTGATAAAGATGGTCTAATAGCAGAAACTTTTTCAGCTACATGAATCATGAAGCATGTTTTACTCCCACTTTCTTAGGATATTACACATTCAGCTGGATCATTCTGAATTTTATCATTATTTAACATCTTAATTGTCTTTATAATTAACATGGTTTATAGTTATAGGGGAATTGTATTAGTGGGTTATTCCTGCTGTTTAAGTTAAAACTTCATACTAAGCAAGGAATCATTGATCTCGGATGAGAGAAAGGATGTGGAAGCTCTTGAGATTCCAAACCTAATAGTGAGGAAGAGAAAAAGAATAATCTTGATGAAACGGGAAGCTCATCTTTCTTCCCTTTTGCTCTTTAAATACACCCTTTTCGTCGCAAAGTTTTCCATCCAAGAGTTTGAACTCTGAACACAACTGGTATGGTTGACGACGGTTTAGGTTCTACGAGTCCACGACATGACCGGTTTATGCTCGATGGATCGAACAGTGGTGCTGCAATGTCCCTCGAGTTGCCGAAAGGTGGCTGCTCCGTCAGTATCTACGTGAACAACAACATCCAAGGTGTGGTTAACTCTGTTGCAAATGGAAGTGAGATAGTCATGAGAGATCATGGAGTTCGCCTTCATTTCCACCAACACGTTGCTAGAGTAAGTGATGAAGGGAAGATTGGGAGAGCTGAATTTTGGTTATTTTGTTTTGGAATCACGGCTGCCATTCTCCTTCAATTGGTCTTGATATGCAAAGTAGGGAATTGATCGATTTTCTACCGATGGCTTGTTATTTCTACCAAATAAAAATCCTCTTGGTAAATGTATTTACTTTTCAATGTTATTTTTTCCGGTTATCTTGCCTCGTTGGAGTTCCTACGTTTGAAATCCTACAAGAGGGAAGAGAAAGTGCGATTTGAAGTAGAGATTAGGAAGCTCACAATTAATAAATATAGACTCCGTTTAATATTCGCTTGCTTGGATACTTGGGTTGAAATTTAACCAATTCAAACTCAAAAAATAAAAGAAAATAATAAGATTTCTTGCATTTTCAACTGAAATCAACTAATTATAACATACTTAAATTTAAATGGTTCTTCCAAACTTGTCAAACAGTTCCAATTTTTACCAAATTAATTTAGGAAACAAACTCCTTACTTTGTGTAGCATAGGGAAATGGTTAAAAGAAAATGTGTTGAAACACTCATTTTAACTGCGCTATACTGCTTTATTGTTTGGAATTGATCATTTCTATTGAAGTTGTATACATGCCTTTCCGCCGGAGGCCTTCTTTTATCTCTTTGATAAATATGTTATGTACAAAGAGAATACCTATTGCACACTTGATACACTTTCAAATGCTAATCACCTGGTCTGCAAAAATGTGTCGCGAATTAAGCGAGCTAGGATCCTGGAAGATAGCCGGCTCATCACTTCGGGAAGTATTTTGGATGAAATTCCTGGCACAACTGGAAGAAGCTCTTGTACAACCCGAACAACATTTATGTCCTGTCAAAGCAAAATACATTGTCATCTTAACTTTCTCTGAGATAGATCATTAGAAATGAGGTATTCCTTGAATGCATGGTAAATTGATAACATGTTGGGACAACATGGCAACAAGATCTAAAATTCGTCAAACCTTACTATTATTTTGCTGTTCCAAGTCCTCTGGAGTTCAAAATTCAATTTGTACAAATGTGAAGAATTGAGAATTCAAAAGTAGTAGGCTCATGACAAACTACTTTTATAGGAACTAAATAGCTGACGCAACATTCCAGCTTAATATGCGAGACAGAAAAAAAATCTACTTACCCATAAAGGAGAACTTACAATCATGTTATCCAGATACAACACATACCTGATTTGATGTTGCCTGCAAGTTTCCAGCAGTCAAAAATTTAAGAATTTTCTCGACATTATTCAATACAACTCTGTCCTCCTCTGTTATTGTAGGTAGAACGGCTGGTGGAGGTCGGATAGGAACCATACTAAAGGTTGGGGCTCGATTTGCAATACCAAAGGCAGAGATAATTTGCAGAAACTGCTCCCTCGAAATTGCATCAATGGCTTTAACAATCTAGATTTGTTGTAACAAAGTTATCAGTAAAAGTACAAATTCCATGCTCACACCAGTTAACAAAAAATCAACATAATTTTCTCAAACAACGCTCCAATGCTAAAAGTCTGGTATATAACCGTCACGACTAGAAACATTTTGCTCTGTTTACTGTCGTATTAAATTTTGAATGACAATGAAGACTGCCATAATGGAGAACCTATCTAACCGACTCATCTCTATTTTAAATCCACAACTTAAACCCTCTCCACGTTGCCCAGCAAAAATTACAAGACACTTCGACACTGAAGCAAGACGATGGTTGTGACAAGATGCCAAAATAACTCGTTACATCTACCAAAATAACTCGTTCCATCTACGCCTAAAATAATAAATGAAATTGCCATCTTAACCGACCTTTAGCTTACTACTCACTGGCATTTTAATTTATATCTTACAGGAATGTAACTAAATTTCTGATAACAAACGAGAAATCTCAAAGAAATCCAAAGATTGGATATGGTCCTAATTGGATTCTAGTTCTACTCCAGCAACTATCAACTGCAGCAATTATACCAATACAAACTGGCAACAGTCAAAATAACATGCTAGTTCATACTGTATAATGTAAACTATAAACAGAACGACATTTGCCAAAGAAAAGAGAGAGCTTGTATTAGGTTTTACGAGATTAAACGAAAAGTTATAGCAAACAGAACGGGAAGTTAGAATACTACCTGCAACTATTACAGGGATTATCAAACTTACTAATAAAAAATGAAATCACGAAAAGAGTAACATTTCACATACCTCATCTAAAATGAATTCACGGAAAAAGTTCCCTTTCTCCGAGAGAATAAATCCTAATGCTGCTCTAGTTTGGACAGGCTGCTCAGATTGGGATGGAGTAGGAGGAAGCATTGGAAAGAGATTAACTCTTCCATTTTGTAAACTGCCTAGATCAGCCATACTTCCATTCAAATCCTCACCACCACCACTTTTAGCTGCAACTACGAAACTCTCAAATGCCTGCATGACATCGATGAATCTTTCGGCATCAAAAACTCCTGATTTTCCATATATCGTATAACGCAGTGCACTCCTCAACCTTGGTGACTCATCTGTCAGAAGCCTCTGACGACAATAAGAGGTTAGAGAGAGTTTATTAGTTTCAGGAAAAATTATATTTACTGGAACAAAAAAAAATTATACTAGGTTCAAGTAGCCGACTAATTTAGCATGAAAAATACTAAATACGTCGTCATACAATCAAACGATTGTATTTTGAATATTCTGCATCTACCAACCTGAGCGATATATGGATAAGCTTCATCTACAATAGCAAATTCAGGATTCCCAACCAAAGCTATGCCTTCTAAAACTCCAATAGCTCTAATTATCAGAGCAAAATATGGGGGTATTCTGAACGGGTAGTCAAATGTTATTTGAGCTAAATCTGATGCTAGCTCCTGAAAATTGATATTTTTGGCACCACCACCTTCTAATGCCTGATCAAAAACTTTGGCAAGAACTGGTAAGATGGGGTCTAAGTTAACCCCTTCTGGTATAAAATCAAGTTTTACAAAGTCTTTGACAATGGCATCGTAATCCCTGTGAATAAGATGAGCAATAGCTTCAATCATTCCATATTTCTGATCATCAGTTAATCTTGTAACCAGACCTGCAGTAGAAGTGAAGACCATATGTATCAGCATACTGTGAATAACAGAAAATACAAAATGAAATAAATATAACTTATTAAATAAACACATACAAATTTAGCACACTTTGTTCTAATTATATCAAATAAAAGTTGTACAAACTAAGAAGAATGCAAGTAGAACAACTTAGAGAATTATATAAAAAAAGAAGCATGCAGATGCAATCACAGTTACCAAACTTCTATCACTTACACCAGCCTTAAAGTTGATGACTTGACGTACTTAAGCACTAAGCATATGACTGAGAGTTAAATCTTACCAAAGTCTAGTATTGCTAATTTCCCTTCAGGGGTGCGGATCATGTTCCCAGGATGTGGATCAGCATGGAAGAAACCGGTGTCAAGTAGCTGCAGAATCAAACAAATGCTTAACGCAACTACAGAGAGGCTGAAACATATAAGAAGCTGGAAAGGAGGGAATGTAATACTTTACAACACAGTGACACAAGTACCAAGTGAATAAAGACAGTTGCAACTTGCAAATGATACCAGCATACTTCACTACACTAAAAAGCTAAAATTAATATCACAATTAGAATAATTGAATTAAAGATGGAAAACATTAGCAGAGTCTAGATATGGTGTTACAAGAGATGTGTTCAAAGGTTTTTCTAGCAGAGCCACAGATGCAGTTACTAACATCATGTACATGTTATGCATTATATAGTGATACCCAAATTAACTTTCTAACATAGAGTATACTCTGAAACTAGATACTACACTTGCATAAATAGTCTAACTGTGGTTCTCATATACAAAGATATCAACATCTCAAAATGTAAAAGCGGAGAATTTATTGGCAGCTAGGAAGAAGTACATTAACAACTTTCAGCTGCTTATTAGAAAACTGCAGATACATATGGGTGAAGAAGTGTTGTATATTGATTTATCTGTACTTCTATAACATGATCACTATCCTCAAGCTTAATGGAAAAAACTAATTTATCAAATGGATTTGGTAATGCTTGTTATACAATTTGAAATATAATCATCAGTCCTGGTGATGATCATTTTTCATGAGGTACAACATTTATTATTCACTAAACTCAATGCACTATGCGGAGAGCCCACGAGAACAACCTTTCGACATGGTACTGTCTACAATCTAGAGCAAGTTAGGGCTAGTAAAACAGTTCATCATTTCTGGAGATTTGCAAAAGAAGTACAAGCGTTAATATCAAAGGGAAATGATGTAAACCAATTTAATTGATGGTAACTATTTTCAAACAATGGTGAAAAAGATGCAACTAAGCTCTGTCGACCAGATAATCAATAGATGGAAGCATCAAAATGGACAAGATTGTAACCTGCTTCAGGTAGCATATCACTCCAACATTGACTAGCTCCCCAACATCATTTTCAGTGCTCTGTGATAGTTTTTCACCTTCAATCCATGATGTGGTCAAAACCCTTCTTGATGTGTATTTGTTGTATGTCTTCGGTACAACCACCTGAATTTTTTAACATTCCCCAGCAAGTTTAGTTAATGAAATGTGAAAAATGCACATACAAATAGAAAATAAGAGATATTTGTCAAGTGTCAACTCTACAATCTTTTCTTC
Source organism: Triglochin maritima (assembly GCA_963682175.1). NCBI lineage: Eukaryota > Viridiplantae > Streptophyta > Magnoliopsida > Alismatales > Juncaginaceae > Triglochin > Triglochin maritima. The sequence continues at coordinate 59,920,369 of OY821772.1, read as the reverse complement.
TCAGTCAGCCTACTAATTTCAGGTCAACTTACAGATTTCAGTGAATTCAAGCAGATGCACGAAAATCATATTTCATTGTGTGTGTGTGTGTTGGGGGAGGGGACACCCTAAACGAAAACCTAAAAAACAGAATCACACTTGCAAAAGGCAAGGGCTGCACCTGTGGTAGATCTTCTTTCATCATTTCAGCAAAGATGGTTCCATTTTCACCTTCATTGATATAATCCAGTTCCTCAAAGAACCGTGCTGCCCATTCATCAACCAATCCAACAACATCAATGGAGACCTGAAAAGATGAAGGCAGCTGCATCACCTCACAGAAACATTTATATTCAATTCTCCAATGAAGATTTTAATAAAATATAATAACCTGGGGAAATTTTCTTAGGGCCAGTCCCAATTTCCGGATAACAAATAAATCAATAGTTACAGTTTCCAAGACATAAGGACGTTGTACTTTCACAGCGACTAGCTCCCCACTTTCTTTAAGACGACCCTTGTACACCTGTCCTAATGAAGCTGTAAACATTTGACATTATATTTAAGTTAGACAAAAGACAGTAGAAACTATCCTTGTAAAATTACCTAAAATATTTATTAAGTATAGGTGGTTATTGAGATTTACCAGCAGCAATTGGAGACGGGCTGAGTTCAGAATAAATCTCATACCAAGGGCGGCCAAGCTCCTCTTCTATAAGTGCCATAGCCACATCATCGGGAAATGAAGGAACCTGCCAAGTACCACCGTGAACAAGAAAATATGTACAGTCATGCAATTCGACTATAACACAAAATGGAACTTATTATTATGCCAAACAATAATAACATTTTTTGAAGAATATAATGCTAGCAAAATACATTTTTCGAATGAAAGCATGATTATTATGATAGCAACACCATATACTTTGGTTTCCAAAAGATAAAAAACTAAAACTAATTTTTTTAAATAATTCTAACAGTTTTTTTTAATTTTCTCTCACCTTATCACAAAGTTTTTGTAATTCAGTCATTGCTGCAGGTGACAAAATATCTGGTCGAATACTTAGAGCTTGCCCAAGTTTAATATAGGCTGGACCCAGAGATGTAACAATCTCCCGTATTTCGATGGCTCTTGCAACTTCATTCTGTGAAAATAAAAATCAACATTAGAGTGCCTCGTAGAAAGCAATGGGGGAGATGTTTGAATGTCTGAAAATGTATATGTCAGATAACTCAGCTATCTTCATTGCATTAGAATTTTGAGTAGCATCACAATTCACATTTTATTACCTAAAAGAAAATAAGAGACGATTAATTTATAAGGTTTAGTCTACCACGAATAGGTGCTTGAAGTTGTAAACAAAATATATAGAGGCATGCTATAGAAAGCTGGAAGGAAATTTCCTAATCGTGTTCTACCATTGATGTTAAGGAACATGAATAGAAACATGCTTATTATGATTACAAAGTACTCAAATTTAGTTCTATTGACAATTTCATTGGCCATAATTATTTGCCTGTTCCAACTTATGTTAAGCAAAAATAGAAGGAACAATAAAATTAAAATAAATGCATGCAGAACAACCTCTGTAGGTATTACATGCCAGACCACAAAATACATCTCACAATTGTACAGGACGGCATGTAGGATATTAAGAAAACTCATCCCAATACCTAACAAAAAACAATAACCATAGAACTAGTTTGTACCTCTTTGATTTTCTTGGTGATCAGATCACTAATGAGATGAGAAAGAAAACCACCAGCAACAGATAACAATTGAACAACACGAGTAGCAACTGCTCTAGGACGTCCACCCCAATATGCTGATATAATGTCAGGGTCATACACCAATGGTAGAGTGTCAGCTTCTTCAGCAGATACCTAGAAGCCATGACAGATAACAGATTAATGCAACAATACTTGCAATGCAATAACTTAGCAAGAAATAGAGAACTGCTGGTGAAAAAAAAGACCAGTTCCGGTTAGCAATTCATTAACCAACATGTATCATGCATTATAGGTACCACTAATTTCAAAATAAAAGCGCAAGTTTTTCAAAAAAGAAAACATAAGTTTCTAACCGAGGGTGTATCTGAATGGATATTGGGACGGGTAAGAAGGCAATCCCTTCACAAGTACGAACACAAAATAATTCAAGAAGATGTCCAAATTCATCATACAACTTTATATGTGGATTCAAATGGCAGCTGAATCATTAATACGTTCCAATTGATAATCATTTCATGATTGAAAAGCAAGCCGATAAAATCCACGGCAAGCATATATAGATAAGGTTATGCAGGAGCAAAATCCTCACGAAAATTATCTTCTAAAAAAAATTCTCACTTATAGAATAAAATTTAAGATGGAGAATGACCTCGACAAGGCGAAGTTGGACGTTCTCATCAGCAAATTGTGAGTCAGATAGATTCTGGCCACGGAGTCCCCTCATGAGCGAGGACAGCTGCTCATCCTCTTCCATTTGCTTCCTTACCCTTCTGATCTCCTCCGAAACATTGCCGAATCTCTGTAAAAGCCCCCAAAATCAGTATTTTCTCAAGGCCAGTATCAACTTAAATTCCACATAAACAGAAGAAACCCATCTAATCCTCGCATTTAAAGCCGCAATTCAGACAATCCTCCTCTTAAATCGTAATACCAACCCAGATATGGGCCATTTCCCCCCTTTATCAAAGCCAGAACCAAAACAAGTCCCACATGAACTACTATAAATCGATAATCATAAAAGGCTCACACCAAAGCCGTAATTAGATCACTTTTGCCCTCACAAACCATAACAAACACCAGAATTGAGTGTTTTACAACCACGAAACCGCAACTGTATCAAATTTAGGCACCGAAAAGCAACATTCAAAGCATTCAAAATCCGAATTCTAGTATTCTATCTCTATTGAAACCTAATTAAGTCATTCCTACTCAGTAGACCAACATTAAACACTTCAAACCCTAAACTCAAACTAAATTCCCCTCTGTCCTCTGAAAACAAGATCAAACATAAAAAAAATCCAATCCACTCACAGTGGAACCGCCATTGCTCGATTTGGGCACCGAAACCTCCGGTTTGGTACCGGACGAGACGGCTCGGACGGTAACCCGGCTCGAAAGGGATCCGCACCTGATCTGACGGCGCCGGTGGGCGACGCTCCGGAGGAGTGGGTCGAATCCGCAGCAGAAGGAGGAAGACGTGGCGGTTTCCATCGAAACCCTAGAAATCTCCACTGGGGATTTTCCGTTGAGTACTTGAAGAAGAAGTGTTGTTTGCTTCGACGGGAGTGGTGGGAAGAAGAAGTGAGCTCGTGCAGTGTGGTGTGCCCGCGGAGTCAGGGTTTTTATTCGGTTTCTATGCTGTGGTAAGTATAAGAAACTATGGACTCGAGGTTTGGAGTGTGTGTGGGTTCCGGTTAAGATGGGAGTGGTGAGGGGACAGTGGACTGTGGGGGTGAGGAAAGTGGGAGGACTGGTGGTGGAGTGTGTGTGACACGTGGCGGAAGGAGGATGGAAGTGACGTGTGTGTTTCCCTGCCGTCAAGAGCATACGTGGAGGTGATAAGGTACGATCACAATCTCAAGATTCTCAACTGGTCTTGTTGCGATTGGGTACGGTTGAGTCGTTTTGATATTTTTGAGGATTGGATTGACTTGGTTGTTTGGACTTCCCTGACCAATCAAGTTCTAGACTAGAGGGTGGATTCGAAATTTTTACAAGGATATTTAGAAAGAACGATTAGCGAAAATCATGAAAAAAGAAGCAGTTCACAAGTAAAAATTGGTCAAATGTCTCCGAACTCATTTAGCAGATTCAAAGGTAAATAATGATCTGGATAATAATTTGTCGAGAAACACATGAATATATGTTAATCGACGTCTTTTGGCTGGGAATAATCATGCATCACTAGTAACAAATAAGGGTGACAATTTGGGTAATGATAAAAACTCGACATGAACTCGATACGAAAATTATAGAATTAGGTTTGCCAAAAACGAGTTTGGGTCATAATAGGAGTATAATACTAACCTAATTGATACAGTTATTTGGGTTTCACACATATAACTTGTGTCCAACCCGTTTAGAGAAAAAATAGGTTAAGTTTGTTAATTTAATGTCCAATGCAAAAAAATAAAAATAAAAAATAATTTCAAGCCACCAACTAATTAATTATTCAAAAATAATTCTTCTCCATCGAAGTCTTTCTTTTCTCCATCTAGGCCTTCCCTTTATTCCCCTGTTTTTTCTATTTTGCTGCCTTTTGCTTAATTTAATCTTTGTTGTTCAACCAGATGGTTTTTCGTTCTACTGCTAAAGCCCCCCACTGACTAGAACGGAATCTCATTGGCTAAATAAATTGATCAAAATCTCCTCAGTCAAAATATCTTACGGAAGTAAGGATTTGGATGTCTTATTTTATTATGCTTTACAATGGAGTTTAGAATTATTTTGTGAATAACATTTCAATTTTATAAATGATAATCAAATTAGTTTATAAAATAACTAACACTTGTGCAAGCACTTTAGAAAGTATCATTATTAATTGGGATCGTGTGCGAGTCCGCCCGTGCACGACTCACTCGTTGCTCGCAAGCGGCTCAGCTCGCTCGATAAAAGAGAGACACAGAGAAGAGGGAGACAACGACGAGGGAGTAGCAACGAGGGAGACGACGATGAGAGAGAGAGAGCAGCGAGGAACAACGACGAGAGGGAGTGGAGAGCGGAGAGGGAGTCAGCGTCGCGAGGAGTTGGAGGGGTTAGGAGGAATGGTTTCGGGATTAGGGTCTGCTCTTAGTGGAGGGTTCATAGGAAGAGTTGGAAAACGGCTAGGATTAGGAATTTTTGATATTTATATGAGTTTTGTAAATAGGTAATTGGATAGAGTAATCGGGTCTACATAGTATAATCAGGTAATTGGACAAAGTTATCGAGTTTGAGCAAGCATCGAGCGAGCATGGTCTACTCATACTCAGCTTGTTACTAACCTATCCGAGCAAAATCGAGTTAACACGGAGCGATCCACCTATCCCAAGCAGAAATTGACAACTCTACATATATATGGTCAAAACAGTTTTTCATGTGTATGGTGTATCATAAAAGATACTTTTTCTTTTTTTTCTTTTATCAATATCCATACGATCATAAGTTACATTTTCCTGCAACTCCATCGAGTTATTGTCCTTTTCTCCCCTATTCTTCCTATGTATGTGAAGTTTTCAAACCTAATAGAGCAAAAAAGATATTGCTATACGTTTATATCGAGTACTGATTGAGTTTTACAGGAGATTTTTCACCAAAGTTAAAACATGACAACTTGTCAACCTCTCATAGCCTTCAGTCACACCTTTAGACAACTCCTTAAACGACATATACTCCTAAGAGTTGCTTGGTCTAGAAAACTCACTCTTATAGCTCTAGTGCTTTTGAAAATCTGATTGTTTACAAAACTTCTAATTCATTTTTACCAACAATATAAGCACCGAAAGTCATCTTGTGTCATTATGTATGTATGTATGTTAATATGTGTTGTATATATGTTAATATATAGTTACGTATGTATGTCTTGTACATATGTTATTTCATAAAGGATTAATAAATATACGCGCAATAGGGTTTAGATTTTAGAATATAAGGAAAATTGTTTACATTGTAACTTTAGATTAAATCGCCAAAAAACGTCAATATGATAATTAGATTAAAATAAGTACTTTACTTTAAATTGGCATTGAACAATTACCGGATGTCTTATTTTAATATGTTTTACATTGAAGTTTAGAAGTATTTTGTTAATGACATTTAAAATTCAAATTAGTTTTAAAAAAACTAACACTTGTGCAAAGACTTCGGAAATTATTGTTATTAATTGGGGATCTCGTATGAATTCGCTCGTGCTCGTCACGTTTGTTGCTCACAAGCGGTTTGGCTCACGAGCGGCTCGGCTTGCTCGACTACTCAAATTCATAAATCTTGTTACTTTTGAGTTTGATGGCCATGTTAGCCAAGTGGTCTGCAAAACCATTAGTTTTACGATACCGATGTTGCACATGAAAGTTTTAATGTTTGTACTGATCATACATATGAGTGAAACATGTGAGTGAGACATTAATTATTTTGCAGTTATTGTTTTTAAGCATAGAAATAAGACTAATAGAATTAATTGCTTTCAAATTAGTTTACATAATTACTTTTGTATAAATGCAAATTGCATTATCTTGAAATTTGTATGCACTTTTATGAATTTGAAATAATTGTGATGGTTTCGTTAAGTTATTTACTACGGTCTTAACATGATGAATTTATTTATTATATTAGGTTTTTGTTGGACGTTTTCCAAAATTGATTTCACGGAAGTTTATTTTCTAATTTGAAAAATAAGTAAATTTGGAATTGTCGGTGCAATTTCTAGTTGATTTTGATAAACTAAAAAGTCACACTAAAACCGGCTTTTGTGTGTTCAAGGGCTTGGAATTCATGGCAGACGTAGGCACCACCTGTAAAACTGAATATCCATTTGCAGAAAGAGTTTGGGTGAACAAAGTTTTATCTGTAAGGTATTATTACATATTAATTTTAACAAATATACTCAAATGTTTTAAGTTGTTTAACAATATTCTGATTAATATGTATTTCACAAATGTAGGTACAATGTAACTTCAAAATTGAATATTACAAGCGTTTACCAGAATATGAACAATTGATAATGGAATGCTTACAGGATGGTCAAATAGTGATTCCATCTACGTCGATGAAACGCTGATAGATTTAAAAAACAATGAATTTTGGACACCAACTCCTTATACAAAGGGTTGCAGAAATAATTGCCTACTTTTGAGGTACGGTACACAGTCAACTGAGAAGATTTTTTAAATATTTCGGAACAATTGGAATACAAAATCGTGTAGTAAATGATACAAAATGGGAAGATTTTTAATATAAACTGAAATTTTATTCGTATGAGTTTCAACATCGGGTTACGAGTGATGTTTATGTATGTTGGGGGTTTTCATCATTTTTGTGCAAAAAGGTTTTTCCCCACCAACAAAGATAAAGACAAATTGTAATACTTACATGTTTTTGTTATAATGCATTTTTTGCCAATTTATTATGATATTGTGATTATTTATGTTTATTTTAATATGTTTTACGTTGGAGTTTAGAAGCATTTTGTTAATGACATTTAGATTTTATAAAGATATTCAAATTATTATTTTTTAAAAATAAACTTGTGCAAAGACTTAGGAATGTATCCTTATTAATTAGGGATCTCATGCTCGACACACTTATTGCTCGTGAGCGGCTTGACTCACGAGCGGCTCGGCTCGCTCGACTGCTCAAATTTATTAATATGATTAGAAATCTTGTTACTTTTAAGTCTAATGATAATGTTAGCTAAGTGGTATGCAAAACCATTAGCTTGACGATACCGATGTTGCACATGAAATGTTTAATGTTTGTATTGATTATACATATGAGTGAAACGTGTGATTAAGGCATTAGTAATTTTGGAGTTGTTATTATTTTTAAGCATAGAAATAAGACTAATAGAATTAATTGCTTTCAAATTAGTTTACATAATTACTTTTGTTGAAATGCAAATTGCATAATCTTGGAATTTGTAGTCATTTTTTATCTATTTGACATCATTTGGAGCATTGAAGGTGTAATCAACTAGATTCTAGCCTTGAATTAAAGATCGATAGACTAGTTCCGATCTCTTTAATTTTGTTTAGAGTTTGACGGACACTTGGAGGAATTCCGATGCGATCCGACGTGCAACCCATCATCCTATTGGTAAAAGGGATTCAATAATCTCCTAGGTATGATCCAATCTAAGTATTTCATTATTAAATAGTTTATCATATATACTGAAATACAATTAAGAATTTTGTACGTAAAATTGTTGAAAATTATGAAATCGATACTAAATGTTTGTATTTTTAAAAAAAAATATACATAAGTATAACTAGTGACATTCCGGCGCTTTGCACGATTATGTTATCAAAATAGGTACAAATACGTCATAATAATTATAAACAATTATCAGAATGTGTGTCTAAATTATTATAAATGGTTATCAAACACTTAATTAAATAAATTTATTTGAAAGTTCTTAAAATCAAATAAAAATAGACTTTGTCTTTAAATATCAAATTATTGGACCCTCTGTCATTTTAGTTTTATTGTACACGGAAAAACTTGAAATGAGAATAATCTTTTGGATGACATAATGGGTGGGTTTGGATAACCAAAAAAATGGTCAAATTTCTCATAAAAATCGACTTTTTATTTTTTTATTTTATCCAAACACTCCCTACCTACAATGGTTAGGGTTTTTCCAAAACCTCGTATTCTCAAAAATTGATTTTTTCAGTTTTCCTTATGGAATTTAGAGGAGTTGTTCATGCAATTATATATTTGAAAATAACCTTGATATATTCTAAAACACCACGGATCCGCAGGGTGTGGTTTATAACTTGTTTGGAAGCACAATGGTCCATTTAAGAGGAGCTTATAAATATGAATGTATAAATAAGTATTTTGAAAATAAAAAAAAGTTGAATGGAAGAGGGTGATCGGCGGGAAAATGTTTACGAAATAGGACTTCTGTACACAAAACAAAGTTTTTTTAGTGCTTTAATATAATACCAAAAATGGTAAATTGAGACATGAAAAAATAGGTGAAGGTATTTGAGTTGTTGGATAAAAAAATGCTCCATTTTTAGTATCTTTTAGTTAAATATTTTGGTACAAAACCAAGTGACAGAGAGGTCTTAACGTAAAGGAACAAAATACATTTAGTTAAATATAAAAAAATAATTGTGATTGGTTGGATTCAACATGCTATCCTTTAGAGGAGGTTTTAGATTTTTTTTAATTAGGAGAAAAATACTCCTCGTTGGTTGGAGCCTTGGTGTTATGTCCTTAACCTCTATTAGAGGGTTAATCCCTGGTTTAAGGTTGGCTTTGCATGGGCAAGTGGTGGTGCACAGTGTTGTGCGTGGGGAAGGAGGAGGATGTGATGGGTAGTAGGGTGACGGTGGGGGTGTTGGTTTGGGTTTTGTGTTGGTGGAGAAGAGTTTCCTCCATTTCTTGTACCCAACTCATCTCTCCTTTTCCTTTTTCAGCGGCATGTAGTGGAGGAGTCTGCTCCGGCGTGAGACATGAGGAGGTGGACGTGCGCGTAGCAGGAACGTGGCGAGAGGCGTGCTCGAGTGCGGTGTCGAGGTTGCAGGTGACGTCGAGCGAATCTCCGGCGTGCTCTGTTTCGCGTAGAGGTATGTTGGTTTATTAGTTTGTTTGTGGCTCACCCACGTCGGGGTGACGTTGTGGTCGGTCGTGGGAGGTCGGAGACCTTGCCGACAACGTGAAACGGCGTAAAATCCTCGGCAAGCGCGGGGTTGCTGTCGACCAACAGTCGACCGGTACCTTCGGGCGGTCAACCTGTTTTACTATTTTGCCCGACTTTAGCCAACATCAGTCGAACGATGTCTTGTGGCGGTCGACCGGTTGCATGTGTGCTGGTGGGTCGGAGGCTTTCCTGTTGGTTTTCGGTCGACCGTTCTTAGTGTTTGGTTCGACCAGAACTTAAGTGAACTTTATTATTGTTGCCTGTTGTTCGACCGATTATATATATTGTTCGACTGTTATATGACTTAGACTATTAGGATGACCATGGTAGTGTTCGGTAGACCGGGACCCCTGAGTCAGTCGACCGAATAGACTTGTGTGATTTTGACCAGACTCCGAATTTTGACCTCATATTCGGTCGACCGGTTTTAGATTGTGCCCGACCGTTTGAACTTAAGTGATGCGCAAAGAGTTTGACCATTGTAGACTTTCGGTCGACCGAACCTATTGGGAATGGTCGATCGGTTAGGCTTTTCTGGTTGACTGTTTGTGCGCAGAACTGATTTCCTGGTCTTTGTGTTGTGTCAACTCTGTCCACGGAAACCTGTGTCCTGGTGATGGCGGGTACGTTGTTCATGCCTGTCCAGAGAGAAATGAGCTAGCCAATCAATCTCTAATTAAGCTTAGAATCTAGCTAATAAACCATCTTTAAGCTCCTGAGATTTCTATCTCCAAAACTTAAAACGATTAAGAGATATTCATGGTGATTAAGGGAGAGATTAATGAGAGAAAGAATTTTTGCATTAACATAAACAAGTAGGATGATGGGTCCTTTTATAGGCTCCCAAAACATCATTATCAAGAACTATTCTTTAGTCATGATCTATTGCTTATTCTCTCCTAAAATTAATCACAAATTGCCACATAAACATCCTAAAAAATGTTTGATTAAACCTGGACTTAATCCAACCCATGATCTAATTATTCTCTTAATAATTCAGGCAAAAATTGCGTTGTTCGGTTAACCGAGAAGAATTCTCGGTCAACCGAACCATTCGGTTTTAACACATGTTCGGTGGACCGTGAGCTAGACGGTCGACCGAATATGCATGAGAAAAATTCTCTGGAAAAATTTAGACGATCTGCCTCTTGCTCCGATTGACCGTTGACCTACCAAAATTTCTCCTGGCGAATCTTCATCGAACGACCGTGTCACCTTCGGTCTACAGAAAATATCCCAAGATATCTCCTGGATATTTTCTCTCAATTGACTGTTTACGCTCGGTTGACCGAACCCAATTGTCCAGACACTCCAGATAATTTCGGTCAACCAATTCTGTTTACCCGTTCCCCGTTCGGTTGACCGTTCTGAAGACACCTTGGTCGACCGAACCCTAAACGATTTACCGTGTTTGACCCCGATTTTGCCTTTGTCAAATTTTGTATTTATCCAACAAAATTTGATCTTTTGGGTTTTTAAGCAAATTCATATCTTATGAGATATATTATCCTATGTAATATTAAATTATTACACCCCATAATATATATACCTCATATGAATTTATTATGATTCTATATGTCAATTCTCATGACATATTGATTTTATTCATTCACCACATGTGTCACTTTTTCTCATGAAACCCGACACATCATATGAACTCAAAATTAAGCTTCTTGTTTCCCAATTTTCTGGTGTGACCTATAGGAGGATCTAAGGCAAATTGACAGCGATATTAAACACTTAATATCCCAAACTATAAGCGATATCTAGATATACATTATAGATACCCAATTAGCATAGATGTCTTTGTTCCACTTGAACTAAAACACGATCCATTTAGTGATGTAACTGCACCACTTGTGTCCGTCCCTTGCCTCATGGTATTAAGAATATATACAAAGTAGAAATGTGTCACATTTGTATTATATTCATTTCTTGATCTTTTAAGCTAATTATAACTATGTAACTTAACTCAAGTTACATTGTGCACATTATAATTTTGCTTTATCAAGTGACCCACTAATATCATCACTCAATAAAAAAAGCAACAATAATCGTTTGACTAACTATCTTTTCCAACACAAGTCATGTTCAACCAACTATTGCATTTATCACTATACTCATTGATAGCTTTTGACAATAATCAAATTAAGCACTTCTTGAGTGAAAAGATATAAGTCTCATATCTTAGGATCCAAGACACAGTAAAACATTAATGACACAAAACACAATTCCATATTGTTTTACTTGTTAGGTCTATTCAATATATAAAAGTATTTTTTTCCTATTTTATATACTCATGTCGTCAATTATTTGTAGAGCTACAACAATCGATGACCAACACGACAATCTTATCTCGGTGATTAATGTTTCATGTTAATTACCATGATTGTGAATAATTTTTGATTTGTGTAAACAATTATCTTTTAGAACTCTATGGTTAAGGACTAAGCACATATTCCTTAACACTTCTAAAAGACGAATACCATAATCAAGAAACAAAATGTTTGCACATCTAATTCATAATAATTGACATATAAAAGTTAAACTTTTAGAACACATTCCTTTTAGAAAGATGGTAGGTTGGGGTAAATGTAATTGGGAAAAGGGTAATTCGATTTAATAGGACGGGTAACTTGTAGTAAATAGAATTGATTACATGATGACTCGTGGGATAACCCTAATTGAAAGACAGGGTAAGTTAAATTCAATACCATGGTAAATTGGAATTACTCTTACAAATTTGTCACGAACATTTATATTTATGTATTAAGAAATACGCAACACTATACAACTGAAATACGACTGTATAGATGAAATTGCATTATAACAAAGCTTTTGTTATTTTCCTTGAAAACACCATCATCAATAGTTGGGAATACTTCGAACATTCTCATACTAACCATGCCAACTACTGGCCTTGTAGAGTCAACGAATATGCCCATACAATTACAACAAGTGTAATGATAGGTTCGACTAATTTTTTGTTGATGTAAGGTTGCATGTATCTACAATCCTAGCCTTCTTGAAATATGTATCACATTGATCTCCCATTGTGTGGCCGAATTTCTAATTGTTGATGTTCTAATTTTGGTTGAGGTCGTTAAGAAGATGGACATTGAAGTTGAGATCATCTAAATACTCTTTTAGAATAGAACAGAGTTACCCACGTCAATGATTGTTGTTTAATGAACTTTCTTTAATCATTAATTGAAAATACATGCGTCAATAGTTGAGAATACTCAAGAATATGTTCATACGATTAACATACAAAACTATTAGATACTCTTTAAGAGTTTACAAATAGCCACAAACAATAGTTGAGAATAACCACCAATGTTCTTGTATTTACCATGGTCAACTGGATGTATTATTAAACCACAAAAGTTGTATGTAGAGAAGCCACATGTTACCATAGTCAACCTACTATTGAATTCAACTTACCCCGTTTGTTATTTAGCGTTACCCTTCTATTGTATTCAGCTCACCTCGTACATTATTTTTGTTTAACCCATTTTTAATTGACAGGGTAATTGACGAGGTAAGCTGAATTGGTAAATACAAGAACATTGGTGGTTATTCAATAGTAGGGTCGGCATATGTTCCTCATTTTATTGCAAAAAAAATCTCCCATTGCTAATGAATGCAATTGGTAGAGTAGTTCAAATCTCAAGAACGATCTATGGAATTGTTGTAAGGTCTAATGATTGAAAAGTTGAGTTACTGGTATCTAAGCCGGATGTCGGGTGACCTCAATAAAAAAACTGATAAGTTGCAACTCTTTCTCCACTGACATAATACTTCAAGACAGTCCATGGACACTAGATGCAAATATTTTACATCTAAATGAATCACCGTATAAGGGCACCGCACAAGGGTTTTGATCCCAATCTGGTGAAGAAAAAAGGTTGCCCAGGTAATATTAGGATAAAGTCTATAGTAAAGGAAAATAAATCCAATCTACCCGTCCTATTGAATCAAATTACTCACTCGTGACACTAAATTTACCCCAATCGATCATCCATTCTACAAAGGGGAGAGCATCGGTCCGGAGTCGGATGCTCTCCAGGGTCCGGACCGAAGACCAGACCGATCAGATCTGGTCCGGACCGAACCCTAACCGATTGGTCTTGTCCAAAAACCCGGACCGGATTTGTGGGGGTGGGGGGGGATTAGGTTTTGGACCGGGTTCGGACTGGACCGAAACCCGAACCCGTTCTGGGGTCCGGACCGGTCCATGGCTCTCCCCTAATTCTACCCTTCAAATCTATAATTTTTGGGTTACCCTGCTGTTGACTTCAACTTACCCCGTCTATTATATAGGTTACCCGACTATTGGATTCCACTTACCCTTATAGTATTTACGTCTAAATTGGTATTCAAACTTCAACTTCCCCAGCCAACCAATTTGGATCACCCGACCGAATATAGCAGACTAAATTCCACTATATTATGGTTAACATGCTATTGAATTCAATTTACCTTGTCATTTACTTAGGGTTACCCTGCTATTTCATTCAGCTTACCTCGTGTATTATTTTTGGGTACCCCATTTTTACATTCAGTTTACCTCATCAACCAATTAGGATAATGGTTCCTGAGGGTAAACTTATCGATTGTTAGTGTAAGTTAAATTCTCGAGGATGGTAAATTGGATTAAATAGAAGATATTGAATGGATTATTATTACCCTCGAATTGTTTTTGGGATTTTTGCTTGGGTGCACCATCAAAAGTCGTTTATTAGGCCTTTGCACTTGTGTATTTTTTATTACTCCAGAACGCCCACAAATCCAAATAATTGCTTAGGCGCACCTCCCTCAAACACTGTTAACTGATTTCATGACACTGTTAGTTACCCCCGTTATGTTTGAATCCAAATGGTCGACTGAAAACCAAATTAACTCCCAATTCGAGTCGTTCGAGTTTAAATATGCTACTTGATACCTAATTAGACACCAATTTGAGCTCTAGTTAACCTCCAAAAGTATCTAGAAAACTCGGTCGGCTCAAATATGGAGTCAATTTTGTTTCTAGTCGACCGTTTGGCTTCCGGTTGACCATTGGATTCGAACTTAATTGGTGTATAATTAGGTGTCAAGTGACATATTTAGACTCGGTCGGCTCGAATTGGGAGTCAATTTGGTTTTCGGTCGACACGTTTGGATTCGAACTTAACAAGGGCAACTAAAGGTGTCACGAAATCCATTAACGGTTTTTGAGGGAGGTGCACCCAAGCAATAAGTTGGATTTGTGGACGTTCTGGAGCAATAAAAAAATACACGAGTGCAAAGACCTAATAAACGACTTTTGAAGGTGCACCCAAGCAAAAAACCCAATTGTTTTTACATCTTTTCTCCAATGCTTTACGTTTTACAAAAAAATTCGTTAACTTACATAATTATCGTTCTACATTATTATCGTTTGTGAGGTTAGAAGGACTCCTCACAACAAACACCAAAACTTGCATGAGAAGCTCTTTGCACACCTCATCCTTATACAAAAGCACCTAAAAAGGAAAAATGTTCAATAAATGGTTGAAGCAAAAAGTCTAGTAAAAAGGTTTCACCTTTACGAAGATTTAGGAATCAGGAGTGTGATGGGAGAGGAATCTTATGGCCTTGACGATGAGGGAAACAAAGGAGGTTGAGGAGGTGTCGAGGGAGGAGAGGAGGTCGAGGATGACGGCATAATGGGAAGAAGAAAGAGTGAAGAAGAAATCTTGAGGTTAGGGATGAAAGGAAGAGAGAAGAAGAAAGCGGAGGAGAGAGAGGAAAGAATGATGCATGCAACATGTTTTTTTTATGCGTATGTATTGTCACCTTTTTATTTTTCCCATATTTTAATTTTAGTCATCAATTTCAAATTTTGAAATGATCTGAGTTAGAGTCCAACTCACCTTCCACGTCACCTGCGTGGTAAAAATGGTGTGAAGAGGGTTGGAGACTACTTTTCCAATCACAAAGTATATATCATTCACATATTACACGAGGCCAATATTAAAACTTCAATTACATGACCAAAGACAAAAACTCAACGTTTAACAGACAGCAATATGAGACCACTTTACAAAAACAAACAAACAGGTGACTCAAGCCAACTTCAGCAAACAACGCAAATGTTGATTTCACATATTATGATACAACCAGTAATAATTAACTCAGTCAACAATACTGTTTGATTCATCTTCACATATCATATATACAACCATGCATTAAGGTGCACTTCGGAGCACCACTGTCTCCACCGTGACTCCGGGACCGAACCCCAGTAGGACCCCATACTTCATTCCTTCTCCGGTGCTCTCCATAAGCTCTTCCATCGACCGCCGCCTCATCTCATCCAACACGAACCAAACACTTGCACTCGACATGTTCCCGAACTCCCTCAACACGTGCCTGGAGGCCCTTAGCTTCTCCTCCCTCAGACCCAAACCCGACTCGACTTTATCTAATATCGCGGGTCCACCGGGATGTACCGCCCAAAACATCTCATTCCAATCAGGCTTGGCAACCCCAAAAGAGTCAACGAGGACGCTCTCGATGTTTTTGAGGATAACGTCCGGGATATGTCTGTCGAGGTTGTAAATGAGACCGGATCCGGTGAGTTTGCCACAGATTGTTGTTTCGTTGTCCAAGAGGGTGGTCTGCTTGGCAGATATTATCGTGAAAATTGGGTTTTCGATGTCTTGGATCGGGTTCGCTCCCACCACTATGGCCGAGGCGCCATCGGCGAATATGGCGGCTCCGACGAGGTTGTCTAGGTAAGATTTGCTTGGCCCCCGGAATATGATGCCTGTTGAATTAAAGATACAATTATGTTTGATGGATGTGCCCTCACGCATAATATAAAAGTTGTTTATATATGATATATATGTACATATTGTCAATACGTTTGACTACTTTTGGAGACAATTATTCATTCATTTTGGCTAAAATATATACTTATACATAACTATATATGCTTCAATTACACAAGTTCTTTAAGGTAAGCTTCATCATTTGGGCGGTCAGCAAGAAGAGTGTCTAACTAATTATCAAGATAATGTTCAAGGTACAATTGAAGGTGAACCTTAAATATTGGAGGTTCCATGCACGATATCATGAAATTAATAAGGTTCTATTTGGGTGATCTAAAGATTTGAAACTTTCTGTTGGCGAAAATACACTAAATTTCACATGTAGTACTTCCAGTTTTATGCTTTTTTTAAAAATAGAAAAGTTAATTTTATGTTTTTAGAATGTACCTTTTCATAAGCATTATAATGTTTTGCTTAAAAAACACGTTTTCAGTATAATATTATACATTATTACGGTTCAATTACACAAGTTCTTAAGGTAAGCTTGATCATTTGGGCGGTCAGCAAGAAGACTATCTAACTAATGTTCACGGTACAATTGAAGGTGAACCTTAAATATTAGAGATTCCATGCATGATATCATGAAATTAATAAGTTTCCATTTGGGCGATCGATCTAAAGATTTGAAACTTAGCGATGGAGAAAATACATTAAATTTCACATGTACTTCCAGTTCTATGCTTTTTAAAAAAACAGAAAGTTTCAGTTTTATGTTTTTAGAATATACCCTTTTATAAGGATTAAAATGTTTTGCTTAAAAAAACACGGTTTCAATATATAAAAAAAAGCTATGACGTGAAGGCGAGGTAGAAGAAACATGACATTTTCTTAGAACAAAAGAGAGGTGTCATTTCTTTCTCTAAAAAAAATGAATTGTCAAACCAAAACACAATTTTATACGCATATTTGGGATGATATAAACGAGATTTGTGTGCATTTTATTAAAGTACAGATTTTCCATAAATTTGTGTTATTGTAGGTTGTCCAAATGGCTCTAAAGGTTAATTATTTGATAATATTAGAATCTTTAATTTGAAGCGTATATGTACGAATTTATTCTAGAGAGATAAAACATACTCGATGATTCCACGCAAATAGCAAGCACACGGGCTCCCTTGTTGTTCTCGGCGATGTCTTTGGCCACACGTATCGCCGTGCCACCAGCAAAACAACCCTAGTATTAATTAATTAGTCCATGTCAACTGACTCAAAAAACGTGAAGTTAGAATAGCTAGTATAATTTGAAATCATATCTAGTACTTGTTGACATAACAAAAGCCGATTAACAGAGGGATCTAATCCGAGCGCCTTCCCGACATCATAGTCGGTGCCCGGTAAGTTCATGGTACTGGTGGTGCAGAAGACAAGATGGGTGATGGAAGACAAAGGTTGTCCCCATTCCTCTATGGCCTTGGAAGCTGCCTCCTTGCCAAGCTTTGGCATCTCCTTTGCTACTATTTCTTGCCTTACGTCTAACGATGGAGCCATGCTCATGCACATGTTGGGATGCTCCTTTAGGAACTTCTCCGTCACGAACATATGTCTCTTCCTAATCCCCGACTTCTCACCTGATTGTATTTTTTAAATAAACTAAATCATGATACACATACGCACGTATAAAACAATTTTGATTTATTATACCACTTACGTTCCTTAGATTTAATCATAACACAATAGCAAAGCTTACATATGCGTTTGAACTTTGCCTTGAGATCTACCAAGTGATTGCTGTTGGTGACGCCAAAGTAGAAGTCGGGGTAGGTGTCTTGGAAGAAGATGTTGGGAGGGTTTGACGTGCCAATGGCGAGTATGCTTGCTTGATTGGAGGTGCTCATGAGAAGTTCAGGATTGAAGCCTACACTCGACATGTTTGCTTGATTTCGAGTTGATGATGGGTGAAGTGCAAATGCTATCATATATGCAAGTGTTAAGAAATCGGATGTCGCTGTTTGATGTATATTTTTCTCGGAAGATGAACGAAATGTTTATTTTTATTTATACCAAGGGTACAATATGGGTGTTTTAGTTTTTTTATATTTTCTTACGAAAAAAGATAAGTTGTCCAAGTCAAAATCCATGCACAAAGCCGTTGTTTTCTTTAGTCTAAACGTGGTTGAGTTGAAGTTTACTGATGATCTTTTTATACTAATTAATGTAATTCAGATACATCAAACCTATGTTCTAACTAACCCAGGTTTTGCTCACACGGCTTATGTAATAACCTAAACTAAACATCTTAATTAACTAAACCTAAACCTAATTACCCTAATTAATTATGCATGGAGAGCAGGAGGTGTTGGAAGGAGAGAGAGAGAGAGTTGGTTGGTTATGATTGGAGGGATTTTAGGTGATTGTTAATTGGATTTAAGAGAGGTGAGTTTGCCTATTTAAAGGGCACTTGAGATCAAGTTGACGTTTTGCTTCATTGTTGGATTATCCAGAGAGTGAGAGAGAGGCTTTCGGAGAAGAAGAAGGAGGAGAGAAGAAGTAAAGAAGAAGAAGAAAGGAAAAAAAAGGAGAAGAAGGTGAAGTGTTGAGTTGAAGTAGCCAAAGCTTGGGAGGCTTCTTCAACCGTCAAAAAGGTATGCCAAATCTTCATTATAACTCACTTGTGCCTTGTGAGTGTTGGGGATCGACGTTGGTGTCGAATTCCCCGTCGGAATTCAACCAATTCAGAGGTTGAAGACGACGATCGGTCGACCGGTGCCTGTGGGCAGTCGACCGATCCTATTATTATATTGATGTTTACCCGCGAACGGTCGAACGATGTCGTTAGACGGTCGACCGTTATGCCAAATTCATGCGGGAAAAAGGGGATTTACTGTTATCGGTCGAACGGGACCACTTAGCCGGTCGACCGAATAACGATGAGAATGGGTCGGTTGGGGATTTTGACTTATTAAACGGTCGAACGTCCTTACCTTGTTCGACCGATCCATTCGATGCTAAGTCGGTTGGGAGCTTTGACCATCAAAACGGTCGACCGCTCTTTAACTCTCGGTCGACCGACTGAGCATTTAATTAAGCGGTAGAGTGCTTGTGTTGATTCGGTCGAACTGTATTTCAGTTCCGGTCGACCGAACGAGACTTGGGCAAAATATTGAAATCCCTGTTATCGGTCGAACGTCCCCTTGGTTCGACCGGTCGGATATATATATTATATAAAATGGTATAGCGTAGACCTTCCAAACGGTCGACCGCTAGATGACTTTTGTTCGACCGATTGGTCGGTAATTCGGTTGGCGTGGTTCGACCGGTAGATTTGTTTGTACAGTACTGTGTACTGTGTGGGGGACCGGTCGACCGGTGTGCTTGTAGCGGTCGACCGATCTACCGCAGGTTGGTGGATTTATCCACACGCGATCCGTCGATGTCAGGTCGACTACCGGCTCCGAGGCGACGGTTGATTACCGGCTTTGAGAGCTACGGATTTCACCTTCGACGAAGGCGTATTATTGTTGTACCTTTTTCCTCTCTTACCGAGCGGGGTGTGAGGGATGTGTACCGTAAACCTTGGGCAGTTTGCGAGGGTTTAGCGGTAGGCCGAGGATGTTCCGGCAGGGTGCGCGCTAGGCGACTCTTGGGGGAGCAGTGGCTGTCGTCTGACCCGAGTTGTGTATTCGGCGGGCTGACTCGCTCCTTGGGTGCGGCGTGTACCGGGGGTTCCTTCCTGCACTTTTGGGGAGCAGTGGTGTCGACTGACCCTTGTGAGGCAGCGGTGGACTGACTTGACCCTAGTGGCAGGAGTGGTTCAGTGCCGCGGAGGCGGTGAGGGCATTATTGTGGGCCCGAGGCGGATGATCATGTGCATAGCATTGCATTGTATTTAATTCCTTTTTATATTTTAGGAGGTTTGGTATACGGGGTTCCTTCAGGGAACTCAGGCATGTTTGTTGTTTGCATTTCAGGTAGCGAGCAGGGTTAGAGTTTGAGGTGGTGACCGAGGACGGTGCCCCCGAGATCAGATCCTGTAGTTGTCAGTCTCTTTCTTTTGAGGTGATTACATATTGTATAGCTTTTGTCGTAATCACAGTCAGTCTGTATATTTGACTTCCACGTGGATCATATTTATATTATATATGTTGGTTTGTTTCCCGTGACGTGCCCAGTGTTGACCGTTGACGGTCTTTATTATTGTTTAAATTTTCCGCTGTTTTCGGGTACGTTACAATTTGGTATCAGAGCGTTGATCTCGGCGTACTTGTCTAAAGAAACCACCTTGGAGTTAGGAGTTAGGTCTAGAGGATCATGCATGCACAGATTATATTGATATTGTCTTGTTTCCTTTGGCAGATGCCTCCTAGACGGGGGAAGGCGGTTGCCCATACTCGCGGTGAGAGTGAGACTGCGAGGGATGAGGTTTGGGAGGATGAGCGTCGGACGTTGTTCGATACGGTCGGACGTCTGACGGAGATGCTACAGCAGCAGACAGCACAGACTGGGCAGACGGGGACTGGCGCTATGCATGACCGGTTTATGCGCCAGCATCCGCCTACCTTTCTGGGGCAGTACGACGCAGAGGCTGCGGAGGAGTGGATCTTCACGATGCAGAAGATCTTCAGTGCTATTGGTTGTCCTCCAGAGGCGAGAGTGGGCTTGGCTACTTATGTTTTGGGCGGTGCTGCGTCCAACTGGTGGAGGTCCACATCTGCAGTGGTGTTTGCGGACAGAGATGATATAGCCTGGGAGGAGTTCGTTGGCGAGTTCAACGAGCAGTATTTTCCGCAGCATGTCCAGGATCAGAAGAGGGAGGAGTTTCTGAGTCTTCAGCAGGGAGACATGACCCTAGCAGGCTACATCGGGAAGTTCAACGCCCTTGAGCGTTACTGTCCCGAGATGTATGTTACACAGGAGCAGAGGGCAGGGAAGTTCGTCCGAGGGCTCCGGAAGCAGCTGAGGACGAAGGTGCTGACACACATGCCGAGCACGTTGGCCGATGCAGTGAAGAGTGCCTCTGTTCTTGATCGTGACTACAGGGAGAACTACCAGGATGAGAGGAGGCCATCAGGTAGGTTCTCTGGGAGGCCAGGAGGTCAGACTGGAGGGAATCCGGGCAAGAGGCCCCGATACGAGGGAGCAGGAGTTGCAGTACCACGACCAGAGCCTTGTGGTACTTGTGGGAGGTTTCACTCCGGGCCGTGCTTCACCCCCGGAGCGTGTCATGGTTGTGGCCAGATGGGTCACCTTATCAGGAGCTGTCCGAGCCGAGGAGCTGGGCCGAGCAGACCACCGGGTTTACCCGCACCAGGCAGAGGAGGAGGCGGAGGTAGACCACCTTTCAGACCCCAGCAGGGGCAGCGCACTGGCAGAGTTTTCACCATCCAGGCAGAGGAGGCTCGGGATGGAGGCGCTGTCGTGGAAGGTACACTTCTTGTCGCAGGTTCAGTAGCTAGGGTGTTATTTGATTGTGGCGCGACACACTCGTTCATCTCAGAGCGATTTGCGGGAGTGTTGGGCTGTACCCTTGCGATGTTGACTGCCACTTTGGAGGTCAGCACACCCCTGGGTCTGGTGGGCACTGTGGGGAGATTTGTCCCCGGCGCCACGGTTGTTTCGGGAGATCAGGAGTTTCCGGCAGACCTGGTCTTGTTACCGATGGAGGACTTTGATGTCATACTTGGGATGGATTGGCTGTCCCAATATGATGTTCGAGTCTTGTGCCGTGAGAAGAAGATTTTGATCCCGAGGAAGGGTTTGCCTGATATTCTGATTAGAGGGATCAGAAGCAGAGGGGGTCGCATTATTGTATCTGCTGTAAGAGCTCAGAGACTGTTACAGCAGGGATGTGCAGCATTTCTGGCGACACTTGTGGTTGCGGAGGCAGAGTCCCAGAGGCTAGAGGACATTGAGGTAGTGCAGGAGTTCGCGGATGTTTTTCCAGCGGAGATTCCAGGTTTACCACCACACCGGGAGTTGGAGTTCGGCATTGAGTTGGTAGCCGACACTACACCACAGTCGAAGGCTCCATACCGGATGGCACCTGCTGAGTTGACAGAGTTGAAGAAGCAGTTGCAGGAGTTGATGGACTCTGGATTTATCAGACCGAGCGTCTCGCCTTGGGGTGCACCAGTTTTGTTTGTGAAGAAGAAGGACGGATCCTTGAGGATGTGCATAGACTACAGGATGCTGAACCAGGTGACGGTGAAGAATAGGTATCCCTTACCTAGGATTGAGGACCTCTTTGACCAGCTGCAGTCAGCGAAGGTTTTCTCGAAGATTGACCTGCGTTCAGGATATCACCAGTTGAGGATCCGAGATGAGGACATCCAGAAGACAGCCTTCAGGACGAGATATGGACACTATGAGTTCTTGGTGATGCCATTTGGATTGACGAATGCTCCGGCAGCGTTCATGGATCTGATGCACCGGACATTCAGTCAGTACATTGATATATTTGTGATTGTCTTCGTGGATGACATCTTGATCTATTCACCAGATGTGGAGCAGCACAGAGAGCATCTGAGGATTGTACTCAGCATCTTGAGGGCTCAGCAGTTATATGCTAAGTTCTCAAAGTGCGAGTTTTGGTTGGACAGAGTGGCATTCCTCGGACACATTGTATCGGCAGAGGGGATATCAGTGGATCCGGCGAAGGTAGAGGCTGTGACACAGTGGAGGACCCCTACGAGCGTGACAGAGATTAGGAGCTTTGTTGGACTGGCGGGCTATTACCGTCGTTTCATCAAAGACTTCTCGAGATTGGCAGCACCACTGACGGCTCTGACACAGAAGGGAGTCACTTTTGTTTGGTCGCAGAAGTGCGAGGACAGCTTTCAGGAGCTGAAGAGACTGTTGACCACAGCACCAGTTTTATCATTGCCGAGTGGCACGGGTGGATTCGTGATTTATAGCGACGCTTCAGGTGTTGGCTTAGGATGTGTACTTATGCAGCACGGGAGGGTGATCGCGTACGCATCCAGACAGCTGAAGGTCCATGAGAGGAATTACCCGACACATGATTTGGAGTTAGCAGCAGTGGTTCACGCACTGAAGACCTGGAGACACTATCTTTATGGCGAGCAGTTCGAGGTGTTTACAGATCATCAGAGTCTGAAGTACCTGTTCTCGCAGAAGGAGCTGAATATGAGGCAGCGCAGATGGCTTGAGTTCATTAAGGACTACGACTTCACTATCTCTTACCATCCGGGGAAGGCGAACATAGTTGCAGACGCTTTGAGCCGGAAGGTGGAGGTATCAGTAGTAGGCCTATGCATTCAGGAGTGGAGACTGCTAGAGTCCTTGGCAGAGTGGAGGCCATTTGCTGATAGCTCTGAGGGCGCAGTGATTGCCGGATTGAGAGTAGAGCCTCAGACAGTATCAGCAGTGATTCATGCTCAGACTACAGATGAGGAGTTGAGCAGTTTGTTACAGTTAGCTGCCAGAGATGGGTCAGATTTCAGAGTTGGAGTGGACGGAGGTCTGAGATTCAGAGATCGTATCTGGGTGCCGAAGACAGAGGACCTGAGACATGATATCATGGAGGAGGCACACAGATCGAGATATTCCATTCATCCAGGGAGCACCAAGATGTACAAAGACCTGCAACGGAACTTCTGGTGGCGAGGTATGAAGAAGGACGTTGCAGACTTCGTGTCGAGGTGTTTGGTCTGTCAGCAGGTGAAGATCGAGCACCAGAGACCAGCAGGGCAGATGCAGAGGATTGAGTTGCCCGAGTGGAAGTGGGAGCACGTGACGATGGATTTTGTTACGGGGCTACCGAAGACACGGAGATTCCACGATGCGATTTGGGTTATAGTCGATCGACTGACCAAGTCGGCGCATTTCTTAGCTATTAAGACCACTCTTGCTCTGGAGGGTCTAGCTAAGTTATATATTGAGGAGATTGTCAGACTTCATGGCGTACCAGTCAGTATCATTTCAGACAGAGATCCCAGATTCACTTCGAGATTTTGGGAGAGTCTACACAGAGCACTGGGGACACGTCTGAAGTTTAGCACAGCTTTCCACCCACAGACAGATGGCCAGTCAGAGCGGACGATACAGACATTGGAGGACATGCTGAGAGCGTGTACACTTGACTGGGCCGGGCATTGGGATGAGCATTTGCCGTTGATCGAGTTCGCCTACAACAACAGCTACCACTCGAGTATTGGGATGGCACCCTATGAGGCATTATACGGGAGACCGTGTAGATCGCCGGTATGCTGGAGTGATGTGGGCGAGAGACAGCTAGTTGGACCTGACATTATCCAGTTGTATTCAGAGAAGGTCGACGTGATTCGGAGACGACTAGCTACGGCGCAGAGCAGGCAGAAGAGTTATGCTGATACGCGGAGGCGTGAGCTGACCTTTGAGGTAGGAGATCATGTCTTCCTGAAGATCTCGCCTTCCAGAGGAGTGATGAGATTCGGGAAGAAGGGGAAGCTGAGTCCGAGATATGTTGGACCGTTTGAGATATTGGATCGGGTTGGTGCGGTGGCGTATAGGATTGCACTACCACCACAGTTCGCAGGACTTCACAACGTCTTCCATGTTTCTATGTTGAGGAAGTACGTGGCCGATCCAGCTCATGTGATTGAGATATCAGTACCGGAGATCCAGCAGGATTTGTCGTTAGATGAGAGACCAGTTGAGATTGTGGATCAGATGGTACATCAGCTCAGGAGGAGAGCGATTCCGATGGTGAAGGTCAGGTGGCAGCATCACACTGACAGAGAGGCTACCTGGGAGATTGAGGAGGATGTCAGGAGACAGTATCCAGAGTTATTCCGGTAAGTCAGTATTTCGAATTTCGCGGGCGAAATTCTTTTAAGGAGGGTAGATTGTAATAACCTAAACTAAACATCTTAATTAACTAAACCTAAACCTAATTACCCTAATTAATTATGCATGGAGAGCAGGAGGTGTTGGAAGGAGAGAGAGAGAGAGTTGGTTGGTTATGATTGGAGGGATTTTAGGTGATTGTTAATTGGATTTAAGAGAGGTGAGTTTGCCTATTTAAAGGGCACTTGAGATCAAGTTGACGTTTTGCTTCATTGTTGGATTATCCAGAGAGTGAGAGAGAGGCTTTCGGAGAAGAAGAAGGAGGAGAGAAGAAGTAAAGAAGAAGAAGAAAGGAAAAAAAAGGAGAAGAAGGTGAAGTGTTGAGTTGAAGTAGCCAAAGCTTGGGAGGCTTCTTCAACCGTCAAAAAGGTATGCCAAATCTTCATTATAACTCACTTGTGCCTTGTGAGTGTTGGGGATCGACGTTGGTGTCGAATTCCCCGTCGGAATTCAACCAATTCAGAGGTTGAAGACGACGATCGGTCGACCGGTGCCTGTGGGCAGTCGACCGATCCTATTATTATATTGATGTTTACCCGCGAACGGTCGAACGATGTCGTTAGACGGTCGACCGTTATGCCAAATTCATGCGGGAAAAAGGGGATTTACTGTTATCGGTCGAACGGGACCACTTAGCCGGTCGACCGAATAACGATGAGAATGGGTCGGTTGGGGATTTTGACTTATTAAACGGTCGAACGTCCTTACCTTGTTCGACCGATCCATTCGATGCTAAGTCGGTTGGGAGCTTTGACCATCAAAACGGTCGACCGCTCTTTAACTCTCGGTCGACCGACTGAGCATTTAATTAAGCGGTAGAGTGCTTGTGTTGATTCGGTCGAACTGTATTTCAGTTCCGGTCGACCGAACGAGACTTGGGCAAAATATTGAAATCCCTGTTATCGGTCGAACGTCCCCTTGGTTCGACCGGTCGGATATATATATTATATAAAATGGTATAGCGTAGACCTTCCAAACGGTCGACCGCTAGATGACTTTTGTTCGACCGATTGGTCGGTAATTCGGTTGGCGTGGTTCGACCGGTAGATTTGTTTGTACAGTACTGTGTACTGTGTGGGGGACCGGTCGACCGGTGTGCTTGTAGCGGTCGACCGATCTACCGCAGGTTGGTGGATTTATCCACACGCGATCCGTCGATGTCAGGTCGACTACCGGCTCCGAGGCGACGGTTGATTACCGGCTTTGAGAGCTACGGATTTCACCTTCGACGAAGGCGTATTATTGTTGTACCTTTTTCCTCTCTTACCGAGCGGGGTGTGAGGGATGTGTACCGTAAACCTTGGGCAATTTGCGAGGGTTTAGCGGTAGGCCGAGGATGTTCCGGCAGGGTGCGCGCTAGGCGACTCTTGGGGGAGCAGTGGCTGTCGTCTGACCCGATTTGTGTATTCGGCGGGCTGACTCGCTCCTTGGGTGCGGCGTGTACCGGGGGTTCCTTCCTGCACTTTTGGGGAGCAGTGGTGTCGACTGACCCTTGTGAGGCAGCGGTGGACTGACTTGACCCTAGTGGCAGGAGTGGTTCAGTGCCGCGGAGGCGGTGAGGGCATTATTGTGGGCCCGAGGCGGATGATCATGTGCATAGCATTGCATTGTATTTAATTCCTTTTTATATTTTAGGAGGTTTGGTATACGGGGTTCCTTCAGGGAACTCAGGCATGTTTGTTGTTTGCATTTCAGGTAGCGAGCAGGGTTAGAGTTTGAGGTGGTGACCGAGGACGGTGCCCCCGAGATCAGATCCTGTAGTTGTCAGTCTCTTTCTTTTGAGGTGATTACATATTGTATAGCTTTTGTCGTAATCACAGTCAGTCTGTATATTTGACTTCCACGTGGATCATATTTATATTATATATGTTGGTTTGTTTCCCGTGACGTGCCCAGTGTTGACCGTTGACGGTCTTTATTATTGTTTAAATTTTCCGCTGTTTTCGGGTACGTTACAGCTTATCCGTCTGTTCTTATTAATGGATAAAGATTATGAAATTTATTAATAAAAGCAATTTTCTAAGTTTGAGCGTTTCTTAAGTGGGCTCGTGCAGTCGAAGCCCGGGGCCTCTGAAATATATTTTTCTTCTAAAAGGTAAAAAAATCCAGATGTGTTAAAAGCATAAAGCCTGATTACAATAAAAATGAAGATAAATCTAAATCAACCTTCAGTTCTTTGGGTTCATTCGGTTTACAATAAAGAAAATAGGGGAACCCACTAATGATACAATCCTTAGCTATGATATTCCATTTGGAATTCTGGTTTTAATGTTTTTTCTTAAGAGTCAATTTAGAAGTTTTTCATTTTCTTAACGATTTCTACAAACAAGTCATACTCATTAGCTTCCTGTATGTATTTTTGACATTGAAGTGTGGGACTTGGGTATTTAACTCAAACTAATTGGTTGGTAAGGAGTGGATGGACCGGTCCAAAACCTTATAATCTAGAAGAATGTTTTAAATTGGTAATTTAGGCACACTAACCACGTATTTTTGCATAATCAGCATGGGACTAATGGATAACTTCCATGCCAAATTATTATTGATTATTACCCCACCATTATATCGTAAAGTTCAATTCACACGCCATGCATGTGAAATTATTACTCCGACGTCCCCCACTTGGCCAGATGGGGCAAAAGGCTTGCCTCGCTGGTGCGGCTGACCATGATGCCGACACTGTGAAATGGGATCTAAACCTCACTCTTGTCGCGTGTTGATAAACCGGAGAACAGTTGCTGGAGTTCAGAGAGTTAGAGAGAGAGAGGAAGGAGAGAGAGAGGGTTGAAAGAGAGAGAATTGTGATTGAGATTTTTTTACTTTATTATTTGTTGTTGTCGACAGTAGAGATATATAACTATTATTTTATAAAATGTAATTTGTAAAATTTCTAACAGAATAAGCTATACAGAGATAAACACAGAGATAAATACCAAAAACATGAGTGCAACACAACCAATTATGATTATCGGGTGTTTGGCCCTATCCCATGGACGGTTAAACCAATCACCCACTTAACTTCCTATATAAGTGGGACCCATTGTAACAACTTTAACGATTTGATTTCCTTATAAACAATAACATATTTATCTCTCATTTTCCATTCGTCTCTCTCAGTCAAATCCCCGACCAACACCAAATTCCAGACTTGATCGATAGGATCATGGATATTAGAGCAAACACAATCCAGCGACATGGTTGAGAGATCGATTGCGAGCCTTTGTGGTTGAAGGGACCACAATCTGTTGAAGTAAACAAGATATGTGGAAGAAGCACGTCAGAGAAGAAGATGGGGTACCACTTCCACTCGGTCGATCATCCTGGTATGATTCTTGTGCTAAAGCTCCTAACTGGAGATAACTACCCTTCTTCTTCTTGGAGTAGAGCAATGTGTAGAGCTCTCAACTTGAAAGTGAAATTAGGGTTTATTGATGGATCCATGAAAATACCATCTAAGAAGAACTCCCCTGTGGAATTTGATAATTGGAAGACATGCAGTGATTTAGTTTTTTATTCGATTCTTAATGTTTTAGAACCACAAGTCATGGATAGTGTTGTTTACGGTGAGACAACTGAGAATTGGAAAGATTCTCAAAAACTAACATTTCAAGAGTTTTTCAGTTAAGACAAGAAATTAACTCCTGTACTCAAAATGATATGATTGTTGCAGACTAATATCTAAGCTAAAATGACTCTTGGGAAGAATGGGGTGCTTATAATGTAACTACCACTTGCACTTGTGGAGCATTAAAAGAGATACATGAAAATGAACAACAAGATAAAACCTTCCAACTTCTATTGTAGTTAAATGAGAGTTATTCTGCCATATGGGGACAAATATTGCTTTCTACTGCCTTACCTCGTGTTGGGAGGGTATACTCACTAATCATCCAGGAAGAGAAGCAAAGGGAGGTAGCAGGACAAAGCAGAACACATAATGATGCTTCAGCATTGGCTGTCGACATGGTGTATCAGCAGTAAACCACAGGTCATTGGACAAGAAGGACACATGATACTTATTAAACACTATGATACTAAATGCTAAAATAATAATTTGATTAAAGAGAAGTTGAAGGAACTTGCATAGGAAAAAAAGGCGACTGCAGATGTTGCAACCACATGCACAAACTGCAAGAAGGTTGGGCATATTGCTGAGAAATGTTATTGGTTAGTTGACATTCCTCCTAAGATCAATAACTCTAAGAAAGGCAAACAAGGTGGCAAAGACAGACAAGAGATTAGAGCTTTAGATGCAGAAATCAGTTGATGAATCCTCCATCATACAAGAACAATATAACCAGATCATGCAGATACTTAGGGGTGCACACGGGTCGGGTTGAACCCGAAAACCGACCCGAACCTGACTGGTTGGGTCGGGTTGGGTCGGGTTGAAAAAATATGAAAACCGATTTTTCGGGTCGGGTTCGGGTTGAGGGGTCGGGTTGACCCAACCCGAACCCGAAGATTTTGTTTTAATCTGGACCGTCCACTAGATATAGAATAATCGGAGTCGTTCGTCCTTAAACCAAAAAGGTTGAATGCCTCCTGTCCCAAATCGATCCCCGCCTCCTCACCTCCTCTCCTCCCTCGCGGCGGCCCTCAAATCCCCGCCCCCTCTCCTCCTTCGCGGTCGCGACATGTCGGATCTAAAACCCTAATCTGAACCGCAAGATCTCCATCTGGGCACCCTTGCTCGTCTCCATGACGCCCGACTCCGACCCCGATCCCAAACCCTAACCTCCCCTCCTTGTTCCCCTCCCTCCCCACCACCTCTCCCGTCGTCTCCCCTCTTCTCCACCACCCCCTCTCCCGGGCCCGCCTTCCCCCATCGTAAGAAGCTTGTCGCCTCCAAAGCCCTCGTCTTCGCTTCGCCCAAGGCTGGAGGAGACGATTTGCTGCTCGGATAAAGATTGGATCTTTCTGATTTTTTTGGCTTTGGAGGTACAAAAACAAGATTTTTTTACTACTTTGATGTGATTTCAAGTTTTGTTGTTTGTTGGTTTCGCCTAGTGTTGTAATATTACTGTGAGATTGAAGTTGGATCAGTAAATATTCAATATTTTTCGTTATGATGCTTGCCTCAAACGTGGACAGTTATAGCAACGGTTGATTATCTTTATTGTTGTGAATTATTTGAGATTGAAATGTTCTTCGCTTGCTTGACTTTAACTTTTTTTGTCTTCTTTACTTGAAACCTTTATTGTTTTGGCGTTCTTTATTTTACTACTACTATACTTTTGTAATTAGGCAAAGACCACACCCATATTTGTTTTTTAAATATGATTTAATTCGGGTCCAACCCGATCCGACCCAACCCAACCCGAAAATTTTGGGTCGGGTTGGGTTGAACCCGAATTGGTTCGGGTTTGGGTTGAGTTTTTCTTAAAACCAAAATTTTCGGGTCGGGTTTTGACCTAAACCCGACCCATGTGCACCCCTACGGATACTGAACTCCAAGAGAAATTAGGATGTTGCACATGTTAACTTGGAGATCTGTGCATAATGCAATTACCCTATGTTATGCAATTAATAATTGCCATTTGCATCAACTAGACGTGCATAATGCCTTTTTACATGGAGATCTATGTATAAGGTACCACCACATGCCAAGCTCCAACTAGTTACGGATCGGTAAGGAAGGGGACTTGACATTGGTGGAGTTACGAAAGAGAAGGAAACTCACAAGTCTGTAAACTAAAAATGTCCATTTATGGACTCAAACAATCATCTAGATGCTTAATTTGACAAGTTTTCATAAGCTTTAACCACATCTGGATACTATTGGAATTTGGTTTGTAGAATTGTCAAGTACATGAAAACAGGGAGTATCGGGCGACCGCAACTTAAGTGGTGGTCGACCGGAAAAGTCCAGAACGTCCGGGCTTCGTCGAAATGTGAGTTTCGGTCGACCGATGTTGGGCACGCGGTCAACCAGAAACTCCCAGAGCCTTCAGGGCTCGGAAAGAAGCAAGAGTGGGTCGACCGGTGGTGGGCACGCGGTCGACCGAAAACTTTCAGGAGCTTCAAGTTGAGAATCAGCATCGTGGATCGGTTAACCGGGAACTTCCAGGGGGCTCTCAGGCGTTGTTCAGAAGCGCGGAACAGTCGACCGACTCAGGGTGAGCGGTTGACCGAACGAAGGCGATTACACGCAAAACATGCAATCGGTCGACCGATGGAGAATTCCGGTCGATCGTTGCAGACAGTTTTGTCCACGATCTGCATGTTTATTTATATGGTTTTTGTTAGAACCCAAACCCCGGATTATGGTTAATCTCGGATTAAGATGGGGTTTGCATGGGGAAGGGGAACGTGAACAGGAGTTTGCACGGGAATGGAGGAGGTAGGAGGTGTAGGTGATGGTGTGAGGGTGCGGGTACTGTTGGAGAGGAGTAGGGTGTGTTGGGTTGGGGTTTATAAGCTAACATCTCTCTCTCTCATTGTTGATCTCTCTCATTCACTCACTCTCTCCCTTTGCTTGTGCGGCGACCAGCGGTGGAGGAGACGACGCCAGTGGCGTGAAGCGTGCGGGGGACGTGCATGAGGAGGTCACCGGAGGCAACGAGCGCGAGCGGAGCTCCGGCGGTTGCGTTGTCTTCTTCGAGGTATGTCAACTTGATAGTGTGATTTTGTGGTTCCTAACCCTCGTGGTAGGGTTGTGTTGGTCGGACGGGGAGGTCGGAGACCTCTTCGGCGTTGCTTCCGTGAGAAACCTCGGCTGGCGCGAGGTGGAAGACGACCAACGGTCGACCGGTCCCTTTGGGCGGTCGACCAAATGTAGTGTTTTTACCCGACTTTAACCTTCACCGGTCGAACGATGTCTGGTGGCGGTCGACCGGTAGTGCATATTGCTGGTGAGTTGGGACATTCTGCCTGTTGTCGGTCGACCGGTTCTTTGGGTCGTTCGACCGGAACTTAAGTGTACTGAGTAGATTTGCATGATTTGTTCGACCGATTGATGGAGGAGGAGCACGTCGGTCTGGAGCGTGCACTTACTGCAGGAGGTTTCATCCAGGACAGGAGTGTCCCCGTTGGACTGGAGCTTGCATGGGGTGCGGTCAGATGGGACATTTTGTCCGTGATTGTCCTCAGAGGCAGGGAGAGCCGAGCAGGAGGCCAGGACCACCAGCAGTAGGCAGAGGCGGAGGCAGCCGATCAGTTGTTTCACCGAGCCAGGGCGGGAAGACCGGGCGAGTCTTCACTATTCAGGCTGAGTAGGCGAGGGACTCCAACACCGTTGTGGAAGGTACACTTTCTGTTTCTGGCTTGATTGCGCGTGTGTTGTTTGATTGCGGTGTCACTCACTCCTTCATTTCGGAGAAGTTTGCTGGCGAGTTGGGTCGGACCCCTGTGCTCCTGACTGATGTTTTGGAGGTCAGCACGCCCATGGGTGAGGTGGGCACTGTGGGGAGCTTTTTCCACGACACCACATTTGCTTCGGGAGACCATGATTTTCCGGCAGATCTGGTCTTGTTACCGATGGAGGATTTCGACGTCATACTGGGGATGGACTGGCTGTCACAGTACGACGTGCGAGTCTTTTGCCACGAGAAAAAGATCCTGATTCCGATGGAGGGTTTGCCAGATGTTCTGATCAGAGGTACGAGGAGCAGAGGGGGTCGTCTGATTGTGTCTGCAGTTAAGACACAGAGACTGATACAACAGGGATGCAGAGCGTTTGTGGCCACGCTGGTAGTTCCTGATCCTGAGACGAGGAGGCTGGAGGATATAGAGGTTGTGCAGGAGTTCCCAGATGTGTTTCCAGCAGAGATTCCAGCATTACCGCCGCACCGAGAGATCGAGTTCGGCATCGAGTTGGTAGCGGGTACGACACCTCAGTCGAAGGCACCGTATCGGATGACACCTGCTGAGTTGACATAGTTGAAGAAGCAGTTGCAGGAGTTGATGGAGTCTGGGTTCATTCGACCGAGTGTTTCTCCATGGGGAGCGCCTGTGCTCTTCGTGAAGAAGAAGGATGGATCGTTGCGGATGTGCATTGACTACAAGATGCTGAATAAGGTTACCGTTCGGAACCGGTACCCTTTGCCCAGGATTGATGACTTGTTTGATCAGTTGCAGACGGCGAGAATGTTCTCGAAGATCGATCTGTGTTCGGGTTATCACCAATTGCGGATCAGGGAGGCAGATGTTCAGAAGACAACCTTCAGGACGCGGTACGGCCACTACGAGTTCTTGGTGATGCCATTTGGACTTACGAATGCGCCTGCAGCATTCATGGATCTGATGAATAGGACCTTCCAGCCATACCTCGACAGATTTGTCGTGGTGTTCGTGGACGACATCTTGGTGTACTCGCCTGACAGGGAGCAACATCGAGAGCACCTGAGGATTGTGCGTGGCATCTTGAGGGATCAGCAGCTTTATGCCAAGTACACGAAGTGTGAGTTTTGGTTGGATCATGTGGCTTTTCTGGGGCATATCGTGTCAGCAGATGGGATTTCAGTGGATCCGGCGAAGGTCGAGGCAGTGACTCAGTGGAGAGCCCCGACGAGCGTGACGGAGATCAGGAGTTTCGTAGGACTGGCAGGGTACTACAGACGGTTTATCCAGGATTTCTCCAGACTTGCATCGCCGCTGACAGCATTGACACAGAAGGGCGTCAAGTTTGTTTGGTCCCAGAAGTGCGAGGACAACTTTCAGGAGCTGAAGAGGCGTCTGACGACGGCGCCGATTCTGACGCTACCGAGTGGCAGTGGAGGCTACGTGATTTACAACGATGCATCAGGGATAGGCTTGGGTTGTGTTCTGATGCAGCATGGGAAGGTAGTCGTGTACGCTTCGAGGCAGCTGAAGGTGCACGAGAAGAACTACCATACTCACGATCTGGAGTTAGCAGCAGTAGTTCACGCGTTGAAGACCTGGCGGCACTATCTGTATGGCAAGCAGTTCGAGGTCTTCACCGATCATCAGAGTCTGAAGTATTTGTTCTCGCAGAAGGAGCTGAATATGAGGCAGCGCAGATGTCTTGAGTTCATTAAGGACTACGACTTCACCATTTCCTATCATCCGGGGAAAGCGAATTCGGTTGCAGATGCGCTGAGCAGGAAGGTGGAGGTTTCAGTTGCGAGTCTGTGCATCCAGGAGTGGAGGCTACTCGAGACATTGTCAGAGTGGAGACCGTTCACAGAGGGTACAGAGGGAGCAGTGATTGCTGGGCTTCAGATGGAGCCGCAGACCGTCTCACGGTTGGTTCAGGCTCAGCAGAGGGATGATGAGTTAGCTGGTCTGCTACAGTTGGCTTCCAGAGATGGATCAGATTTCAGTGTGGGGGTTGATGGTGGTCTGAGGTTCAGGAGTCGGATCTGGGTGCCGAAGTTCGATGGGCAGAGAGATGACATCATGGAGGAGGCACACAGAGCTAGATACATCATTCATCCGGGGAGCACGAAGATGTATAAGGACCTGCAGCGGAACTTCTGGTGGAAGGGCATGAAGAGGGACATTGCAGAGTTTGTGGAGAGATGTTTGGTCTGTCAGCAGGTGAAGATTGAGCATCAGAGGCCAGCAGGACCGATGCAGTGTATTGAGCTTCCTGAGTGGAAGTGGGAGCACGTGACGATGAATTTCGTCACAGGATTGCCGAAGACGAGGAGATTCCACGACGTGATTTGGGTGATAGTCAATCGACTGACCAAGTCGGCGCACTTCTTAGCGATCAGGACCATGTTGCCTTTGGAGGGTCTAGCTAAGTTGTATGTGGAGGAGATAGTCAGGTTGCATGGAGTACCAGTGAGCATCATCTCCGATCGAGATCCTCGATTCACTTCCAGATTTTGGGGGAGTCTGCAGCAGGCTTTGGGGACGCGTCTGAGATTCAGTACGGCGTTCCACCCGCAGACGGATGGTCAGTCAGAGAGGACGATTCAGACCTTGGAGGATATGCCGAGAGCATGCACACTGGATTGGGCAGGGCACTGGGATGAGCACTTGCCACTGATAGAGTTCGCCTACAACAACAGCTACCGCTCGAGTATTGGGATGACACCGTACGAGGCGTTGTACGGGAGGCCTTGCAGATCACCGGTATGCTGGAGTGATATGGGCGAGAGGCAGTTAGTGGGGCCAGAGATCGTGCAGATGTATGCAGAGAAAGTGGATGTGATCAGGAGGAGACTGACCACAGAACAGAGCAAGCAGAAGAGTTATGACAATCGACGCAGACGAGTGCTGAGTTTCGAGGTGGGCGACCACGTGTTTCTGAAGATTTCCCCTGACCGAGGTGTGATGAGGTTTGGGAAGAAGGGGAAGCTCAGTCCGAGGTATATTGGGCCGTTTGAGATCCTCGACCGAGTTGGAGAGGTTGCCTACCAGATTGCATTGCCGCCGCAGTTTTCGGGTCTTCACAACGTCTTCCATGTATCGATGCTGAGGAAGTACGTTGCAGATCCAGCTCACGTCATTGAGATAGCAGTGCCAGAGATTCAGCAGGACTTGTCGCTCGAGGAGAGGCCAGTCGAGATTGTTGATCGCATGGATCACCAGCTCAGGAGGAGGACCATTCCGATGGTGAAGGTCAGGTGGCAGCATCACAGCGAGCGCGAGGCCACTTGGGAGATTGAGGAGGATGTCAGAAGTCAGTATCCAGAGCTTTTCGGTGAGTAGTTGCTTTGATTTCGGGACGAAATCCTTTTAAGTTGGGTGGATTGTTAGAACCCAAACCCCAGATTAGGCGAAATCCTTTTAAGTTGGGTGGATTGTTAGAACCCAAACCCCAGATTAGGGTTAATCTCGGATTAAGATGGGGTTTGCATGGGGAAGGGGCACGTGAACAGGAGTTTGCACGGGAATGGAGGAGGTAGGAGGTGTAGGTGATGGTGTGAGGGTGCGGGTACTGTTGGAGAGGAGTAGGGTGTGTTGGGTTGGGGTTTATAAGCTAACATCTCTCTCTCTCTCATTGTTGATCTCTCTCATTCACTCACTCTCTCCCTTTGCTTGTGCGGCGACCAGCGGTGGAGGAGACGACGCCAGTGGCGTGAAGCGTGCGGGGGACGTGCATGAGGAGGTCACCGGAGGCAACGAGCGTGAGCGGAGCTCCGACGGTTGCGTTGTCTTCTTCGAGGTATGTCAACTTGATAGTGTGATTTTGTGGTTCCTAACCCTCATGGTAGGGTTGTGTTGGTCGGACGGGGAGGTCGGAGACCTCTTCGGCGTTGCTTCCGTGAGAAACCTCGGCTGGCACGAGGTGGAAGACGACCAACGGTCGACCGGTCCCTTTGGGCGGTCGACCAAATGTAGTGGTTTTACCCGACTTTAACCTTCACCGGTCGAACGATGTCTGGTGGCGGTCGACCGGTAGTGCATATTGCTGGTGAGTTGGGACATTCTGCCTGTTGTCGGTCGACCGGTTAATCCCCCCCCCCCCGAAGGACGTAGGCATCTTGCCGAACCTTGTAAATTCGTGTGTGTCGTGGTTTGTTTCAGGTGTGTTTGCTTGTTATTTCCATCTTATTCGTGTTTTCTTGTTGCATTAAGATTTGGAGAGAGTCCGAAGTTACTTTCCTCAATCAATATTCAGTTTACGTGGTGCGTTTAATCCGTAGTCGTGTTAGTGCATCTTAAATCCCCCTCCCAACAGATACTTACAATCCAAGAGTGATTATTCCCTCTTCACTTCCAAAATCAGTGATTCATTCACAATTTTACTAATTTATGTTGATGATCTTCTAATTGCAGGCAATCACATCAATGCAATCAACAAACTAAAGGATAATTATCTAAAGAAGAAATTCCACATCAAGGATTTAGGAACACTAAAGTATTTTCTGGGACATGAAGTAGCCAAATTGAGCAAAGGGATACTATTCAATCAAAGAAAGTATGCATTGAAAATTTTAAAAGATACTGAACTGGAAGGGAGCAAATCATCTGCATCACCAATAGAGGTGAATCACAAACTGGCAGGGGAAGGGGGAGAACCTCTTAATGACCCCATTGTACTTAAAAAATCACCAGACCATACATCACACATCCAGTCCACTATCTCAGCCAATTCATGAACCAGCCTTGCACAAAGCACTTACAAGCTGCCTTAAGGATTTTGAGATACATCAAATGAGCTCCTGGACAAGGACTCATCTTCTTTAGCAACAATCCAATTCAGTTGAAGGCATTTTGTGACTCAGATTGGGCAAGTTGTCCATTAACACACAGATCAACAACATACTATGCAGTGTTGTTCGGAGATTCCATCATTTCTTGGGAAACCAGGAAGCAAGCCACCATCTCCAGATCATCTTGTGAAGTCGAGTATGCAGCTATGGCCGATACCACATGTGAGGTTATTTGGTTGCTGAATTTATTACAAGATGTTCAAGTACATCACGACAAGTCTGCCACATTTTTCTGTGACAACATGTCTGCACTCCATATAGTAGTGAATCCCGTCTTCCATGAACGGACTAAACACAACGACTTGAACTGTCTCATTGTTAGAGAACAACCACAGTGAGGCCTAATCAACACAACATTCCTAAGCAGCGACATGAGACATCAAGTCCAGATTTGCGGACCAAGCCGCTTCCTGTTGCTCAATTCCAATTTTTGAAGTCCAAGCGTACTGTATTGGACCTCCACACTCCAGCTTGAGGGGGGATGTGAGATTATGAAGATTAGAAAGTAACAAAAGAGCTTAATCTAGCAGATTTAGCCATGCTATTTGATTAATTATGCTGTGTAAATACTTGTATGTACATATGGTTATTAATTGGGTCTTTAGTCGTATCCGATTAACCAATAACCCACTTAACTTACTGTATAAGTGGGACCCATTGTATCAACTTCCCGGTTTAATTCCTAATAAATAATAATAGATTTCTCTCTTATTTTCTTCTCCGTCTCTCCCATCCATATCCCTAACCAAGATCAAACCTTAAAACCCCAAGTCCAGACTTGATCGATCGGATCATGCAATAATTACGTATATTTGGTTCCAGATTTTTATGCACATGCAAGATGATGATGATATATAAAGAGATATCAAGAGATCATGAACATAATTAACAAGTATCTTCAAGAGATCTCCTCTGAAATTTACATATATATACATGTATACTTGTTAAATAATTTACGTATATTTGGTTCCAGATTTTTATGCACGTACAAGATGATGACGATGGTGATCCAAAGTGCAAACGTAATTCTTCTCTTGTGATACATTTTTGTTAGCACGCATCTTTAGAAACGCTCAACTACAAGCATACATTGACCTACAGTTTGGCCTTTCGGTGAAACGTATTTTATTTGAAGTTGAAAATTAAGGCAACGTTTGGATGTAACTTCTCAGAGCTGCATAGTGATTTTTGTCCTTCAGAAATTGTACATGCACATCCAAACAACTTTTAGGAGGAGACAAGCTTCTAACATTTTGACGTTTCCATGTTAAATTTGTATTGAGTTGGAGAAACTGAGGGAGTAAGTTTCTCTACAGCTTCTCATACAATGTGATATGAAATACTTGTATTGTCATCATCACATGTACAAAGTCAATATTTTTTGGATTTTCTGTAATTTTAAATGTACACTTATTCGGATGATAGAAAAATTGGAAGACAAAGTTATTTCACACCCATTAAAGTGTAATTTTTTTTTGTGTTAGGAAAAAGGTGGGCCGGAGAAATGCCGCAGCGATAGAGTACGGAATTCTCGATGGAAAGTAGGGTAGGGCTAAGTTGGAAACACGGGCATGTTGGATGGGGGCATTGGAAAAATGCCGGCAGTTTTTGTGGGGGTGCGTGACCCACTTGCTGGGGCTTCTCCGCTTCTGGGTGGAGAACACGTCCACTCATTGGTGGTTTTTTCGTGTTCTTCGTTTTTCGTTTTAAATTATTTTTAATTCGTAAATAATGTGTATTTTTAAATAAAATGATTTTTAATTACTAGATTGATATTTTTAATTAATTTAATTTAATTTAATTATGTTAATTACTTACACAATTTTAATTGAATTTGTTTTTGCAAATTAATTTTTGGTTGATTATTATAAT
The DNA here is from genome assembly GCA_963682175.1 of Triglochin maritima. Taxonomy (NCBI): domain Eukaryota; kingdom Viridiplantae; phylum Streptophyta; class Magnoliopsida; order Alismatales; family Juncaginaceae; genus Triglochin; species Triglochin maritima. The sequence continues at coordinate 59,881,388 of OY821772.1, read as the reverse complement.
GTAAAGAAGTAGTATCAAATTTCATTTTTTGGCTAATTGTGTTTATTTTAATTTTAAGGTCTAACGCATGTTTAATATTTAATACAACTTATTTTCGATTATCATTAAATATTCACATTTAATTATAATCATTTATGATAAATAAATTATGTGATATAATTAATTCGAATTGTGGAAAATTAAAAAAGACAAAAAATAATTGATGTTCAAGAGAGTATGTGTTGATGTAACTAGATTGACATTTATGTGTGTTGTGATTGAGATATGAATAGTAGAAAGAGAATGAAGAAAAATATAATGTTGATGTGATGAAGATGGAAATTATTGATTTGACTAAGTTGATATTCATAAAAATTTCATTGTTGAATATACCCTAAGCAAATAATTTAAGATAACCACAAGCAAATCAAACTAAAATTGAAAAAAAAAAGATATTTAACAACTTTGCTGACGTATGCACAACGATGTTGATATTTATTTGGAGACTAAGTTAGATATGTGTTACATCTTGCTTGTGTACATGACCGATTGTTTCGACGTTTCCATCTAAAATTATCGTAGATTACATAATCAAAGGTTATGCACGTTTGCTTCTACAATATCATTACATTATCAAAAGTAATGTACGTGCATACTCCAATATATTATGGAGATGTTAAACACCAAATATTGTAGGACGAAATTGACTCTCATTCACAATCAGATAGTATATTACGACATTGTATATCACATAATTGGTTATCAATTGATTATACGTTAACAGACATGATGATCATTATTCTCGTCCCTAAGTGACCACCTTGTCTATTTTTTCCAACTAATATCGAACCACGCAACCACTTTCCGCAATATGTGTATGTGCAATTAAAGTACAACACATGACCATTATTGAAAGCACATATACATATGTCACTTGATCAATAATTGCAGATACGATATGGTTCGATTTGTGTCGGCATGCATGCGCTCGTCAAGTATTCTTACCGCGCCCGCCCAGCGCCAACTATGCTTTGAGATTCAAATGTCTTAGTCAAGCATGACATTCTCTCTTGTGCAAAGAATCTACAACTGGTCCGGACTCCGGATAAGTGAAAATGATAGTGCATTTTGTAATTTATCACCTTTATTTCATCTGTCAATTGTTGACATACAAAAAACATCAGCTTAGGATAACCAATTAACCACAGGAATGTGTGTGGGTATTATTGTTGATAGTGAACATTTAAAAGTGTGGTCGAAATAGCGAAACACATACCCAGTGTATCATTGTTAGTACTTAGTTCTAAGTTCATTTTTATTGTGTAATTGATTTGTAGGAAAACAAATTGAAATAAGAAAATGAACTTTCAGGATTATTTGTAGTAACTATTTTTTTTCTTTTTCTTTTTTTTTGTTGCAATTGTAGCCTCCATTTATTTCTGCGTCAACTGCGCTACTTTGGCTACGTCGACGTCGAGAATCGTTTAAAATGGCTCTATAATTTGGAGGGATCGATGCTGCAAGAGGAAAGTTAATAGGTACGTGATTGACTGATTGGTATGTACAAGTAGTATATATGCCTTCCAGAGTTGGATTGGAATCACATGACGGTAGTATGCCGAAAGCAATAGTGGGTTTGATTGCCTCGGTACAACAATGATGCTTGTCCCCTCCACTACCTTAAACAAATTCGTCCTTAATTCCTTGCTAATTAAGAATAATCAAGGTAATCGTTTAGCAAATTCACTGGATAAAATCTAGTTATTGGAATGACGTGGAAAGAAAATACGATTCTGAAAATTAACGACTTTCGATAGTATGCAGTTTTCATCAGCTGTTCCAATATTGTTGAGAATATAGTCCTACTTTGTTAAATATTAAAAATATGTAACATTTTTTTTATAATATAGTTGGAACTTCTACCTTTTATCTAATTACTTGAATTTTGTTAAAATGATGGATCAACTAAATTTTAAATATATATAACATTGTCAGTTTCCTAACTAAACTCAAAGGTGAGCCAGACGTCAGAAGAGGCATGCAGTTGTCGTTATGAACCAAACCGATATGGACTCCAAATTAAGTGATATACTAGAGTAATTTTTAATATAAGAAATAGGTATGAGACCAACATACCTAGAAGTATTAATTAATACGACATCAATTTTGGTATTATCGGATGGGTATCCAAACAAAAAGCCCAATAATTAACCCCTAATAATTACCATGCATGCACTAGGGGTCCACTCCTTGACCGTTGGGTAATCTTGTTTTCCCGAACATTAACAGCGTTCAATGACGTATCATTTAAAAAGTCATTATAAAAGCATGATCAAGAAAATTAATGTCGGCATACGGCACCAAATCAAGTGATCCAACATTCCATCCCACAACTACTTAGCTAGCTAGTACTTCTGAACAATACCTTTTCTCTTAAATTCCTCCACCAAACTTAAAAGCCATATCACATATGCATGCACGGATCATTTGTCGACAACGACACGTCGGCTGTCCTAAGTCGGCAGGCTCAGCCGCAGTTTGCAATGGCGATGGATAATCAAAATATATAATGTTTCATGTCGACGATTTCAAACACGTCACACTTGTTCCAGTTATATAATACATCACCATTTCTTGCATGAATGCTTGCAACCAAGACGACAAATGACAAGTTTTACCATTATGAAATGGGTTGCGTAACCATTCGTATTGAACTTATATTCACAGTTATATCCTTTTATATTTGATGTGATGTTGCCAAATATATCCTTTGGTTATGTTATTATACAATAAAGACCCGTCTTTTGTTATATTCATGACGTTGAATTGGTTTTTTTAAATTCGACTTTGTTATACTAATAATTAATATCATGCTCCAGCATAATTCCCAATCGACTATATCTTTAAATCGTAACTATATTTCACACTAGCAGTGGCATGCTTATATTTAAAGTACAAAAAAAATGAAAATTAACTTTACTACATCAAGATATCGACATTGAGTAGTACGCAAGTCAAACATTAATTGAGTGTGCATATTGACCAAGAGGAACGAATTTAGACCGAAGATTTGAAAGTACTTCGATATAATTTAACGACACTTATATGTATATATGAGAAAAATAGATGGTACAAAGGTATAAGCCGTAATATTTCAACTTGTAGTGTGATAGTGCTATTGCTAATGGCACTAGACTATTTTTCAAAATGGTTTTTTTGCTTGCGTGCATCTTGAGTGGAAGTTGCTCGAGTCGTCAGTGCGAGGAGGAGAAAGAGTAGAGAGGAGGATTGATGGATTTTTCTATTTTTTATTTGTTTATCTAACATTAAGGCCGTTTCCTAACTATTTTAGCAGTAGATGTACGTAATTTGTAAATTTTCTAACCGAATTAGACAAAATTGAACGGAGTGAGACCCGTGAGTATATACAAGCAATTTTTTGAATTTAAAAGATGTATTCAAGAGAAATTGTGAAACACAACGGTGTATCTCAAATTACGTTCTATTCAAGGTGTGCGCACCCAAACAGAAAAGCCCAAAATATTATCGCAGTTCTATACGGACAGTTCTTATTTTTACTTTTACAACATCCAAAACCTATTGAGCTTAATTACATTCTAATACTGCTAATATCGCATGCCGCAATGTCTTTTTCGAAGTGGTAAGCTTTCAGCTTTGGACAAATATCCACTCTTTGATCCTGGAAAGAAAGTTGGGTTAGTTTGAGACGTAGCTGTAGCGCACCATACAGGTGTTAGATCTGATGGGGACATGCCGACAAGTATGTTGTCGGATATACATCCTAATGTGTAGGGCTGTCAATCGTGTCGTGTCGTGTGCTAATCGTGTCGTGTCAACTCCTATATATAAGCTCTAGGTGTTGCGCCGTATCCGACCCATTTAATAATCGTGTTGCTAAATTTCTGCCGTATCCAACCCATTTATAATCGTATTGCCATATCCAACCCGTTTATACCCGATTATTAAACGGGTTACTTCGTGTACACGTTTAACACCGCTACCGTTTACACCATTTAACACACGTTTAACACACAATTATCCACTCGTTCAGAGTTCAGAGTTCAAACTTCAAAGTTTCAAACCAATTATATATATAATTGGTAAAATTATAAATATGGCATTCAGTTATTAGAATTTGTTTATTATAATTTATAACTTATATATTACTTATAGACTTGTCGGTATTAGTCGTGTATTAATCGTGTCGTATTCGTAATCGTGTGCCTAATTACCCAATTACTTATCGTGTTTTATCGTGTCTTAATCGTGTTAATCGTTTTTGCAGCAGAAATCCATATCCAACTCATTTAATAATCGTGTTGCCGTATCCAACCCATTTATTAATCGTGTTCAAATTCTCAATCCATATCCGCTAACTTCGTGTCGTTTTCGTGTCGTGTTATCGTGTTTCGTGTAAAATTGACAGCCCTACTAATGTGCAACTATTATTGACCAAGGTGCAATGTTTGTTTGTGGATAAGTATAAGTGCCAAAAAAATGATACTCGGCGGAAAGTGGCTTTGCTGTCACTGCGTGACCAAAACGAGTTTAATTGGTTTGCAAAAATAGACATGATGGTCTATTGCTCACCACAATCGAAACCTACACGCCTACAAAAAAAGTATTGCTGATTTCCTTGTTACTACAAACCAACGAACCATGCATGATTAATTAATGCTCCTTCGAATGCAGTGCATATTAATGAATGTTGATTCGGATGTTAATGAACCTCGTGATCCTCTTATTTAAAGTGCTCATGTGTTTCCAAAATCAAAAGTACTAATCAAGCTAGCACACTTAATTAAGACTACCAACACCGAATGTAGACCAACTTTTTCCAAGTCAGTACTTTCTACGATCACAAATTCTAATACGTGTTGTTAAACTTGTTTCTACTTTTGGAACGTAATATCTTCTTGGCCTTGTAATAGTTAGCGTACAGCTTCCTTTGGAGCTATATACGGTGTCGTGGTTTTAATCTTGGATTTTTGCGTGTGTGACGTCACTAAGACAGCTAATTGTGCTCTTCGTGTCATCATTTTTTGCCTATTTATGCTACATAAATCTATCTCACAAGACATACCACACAAATCGATCATAACCTGTAAACTATTTGTATAAAAATATGTTTTGACTAAGTGGTATTTGTTAAGTATATAAAAGGAAAAAATAAACTTTAAAATTTAAAGAAAAATGTGTAACCACATTTTTATTAAATATAGGTTTTGAAAAATTAGAATTCAATGATTATGATGAAATTTCTTGAAATGTATTGGTGATCTGATACTTCGCAAACTGCCAAAAAAATGTTTTGGTGGATCTGATACTTTATTGGAAAAATATATAGATATGCTGACAAGGTAGGAGACCAAGATTATAAAAAATCTATTTCTAAGCATTTATTCACAATCGCAAAGGAAGCAATTTCATGCAATTCAAGTTATAGTATGTGTTAAGAATTAAAATCAATTCCAAATACGCAGCGGAATCAAAATAGCAAATCCAATTAACGGAAATTGAGAACAAATACAAATCCAAAAAAACCAAACCACACAAAAACACGCAAGATTTAACGTGGAAACCCAATAAAGAAAAACCACGGGCGACACAACTCTAAATCTACTATAGAGAAAACGTATTACAAAGAGATGCTTACAGGAGAAACGAACAACATTCGAGAATACCTGGCAAAATTGCTCCCACCGAATCAACAATGATGTTCTCTCTTTTTTCTCTTAAGAATGTAAAGTAGACAATAACAATCAATCTAATTGTTCTATATTACAAAGGGGGACGAAATTACTTTTATATATTAGGTCAAAACAAGTATAAGTTGCACCAAAATCGCGTGGAGAAATGTGCAAATCGTGGGCAGAATTGGGTCAAACGGTCGACCGAACGGGTGCTTCGGTCAACCGATCTTCTAACCGTATCGCAAAACAGGTTCCATCAGTCGATCAGACCTTAAGTAGCGGTCGACCGAAATTGGACATGCACTTTTCCTGTTTACACGAGTGCATACTCGGTCGACCGAACACTTAAGTTCCGGTCGACCGAAAATGGACAGACACTTTTGCCCAGCTCCTAGTGTGTGCCCGGTCGACCGAACACTTAAGTTCCGGTCGACCGAAAATAGACAAGCACTTTTGCCCATCTCCTCGTGTGTGCCCGGTCGACCGAACGCACATCCGGTCGACCGAATGTCTGTTTTATTCCATGAATACTTTAATCACATTTTCAAGGTAAACAACAACAATCTCCACCTTTCCCTTTAATAGCCCCCGAAAATCTTTGAAGGAACACTTCCTTCCTCATTGTGTCGTCGTCTTAGCCTCATCTACTTGGAACTCAAACCAATTAAGTTCACGCATACGATGAACTTAGTTGAAATAACTGTCTTCGTCAAGATATCAGCCAGATTATCTTCAGTGCCCACCTTCATCACCACTACACCTCCTTCAGCAACAACTTCCCGAATGAAGTGATAACGGACGTCGATATGCTTCGTCCTCTCGTGGTACATCTGATCCTTTGTCAGATGAATGACACTCTGACAATCACAATAAACAACCACTGTATTTTGACATGGACTAAGCTCTCCAAATAAACTTTTCTGCCAAAGAGCTTCATTTATACCCTCGGTCGCTGCCATATACTCTGCCTCTGTTGTAGACAAAGCAACAGTGTGTTGCAACATCGCTTTCCAGCTAATAGTTGTGCTCCCAACAATGAACACATAACCAGTCATAGATATTCGTATATCGCGGTCTCCTGCGTAATCGACATCTACAAACCCCATCAACGAATACGAAGATCGACCAAATTTCAGAGATAGCTTAGTTGTACCTTTTAGATACCGGAGAATCCACTTCACGGCTTACCAATGCTCATTTCCTGGATTCGACATATAATGGCTCACAACGCTGACCGCCTGAGCTATATCTGGACGAGTGCATATCATAGCATACATCAAGCTGCCAACTGCACTAGTATAAGGCACACGTGACATGTATGCCTTATCCTCCTCATTACGGCGAGAGGAATCTTTCAGACTTGACATCTTCTATGCCAAAACTATGCAAGACTTTCTCAATATATTGCTGCTGGGAGAGAAACAAACTCTTGCATGTACGATCGCGACGTATCTCCATACCTAGAATCATCTTCGCTGAACCGAGATCCTTCATCTCGAACTCAGCCTTTAACAATTCTTTAAGCTCAGAAATTTTAGACTTGTCCTTAGCTGCTACCAACATATCATCTACATAGAGTAATAATAAAACAAGAGAGTCATCCGGAAATACCTTTGTGTAAACACATCAATCGTACTGGGATCTGTTGTACCCATGTCCAACCATAAAAGAATTAAATATTTTATACCATTGTCGAGGCGACTGCTTTAACCCATAAAGCGACTTCTTCAGCAAACAGACCTGATTCTCTTTACCCTCGACCACAAAGCCCTCCGGCGGGGACATGTAAATTTGCTCCTCTAATTCTCCATGTAGGAAAGTAGTCTTCACATCTAGTTGCTCTAACTTTAAATCATGAATTGCAACTAAACTCAACAAAACACGAATAGAAGTATGCTTCACAACGGGTGAGAAAATATCGTTATAATCCACACCCTCCACCTGACTAAAACCACGAGCAACTAATCGAGCTTTGTAACTCACATCTGGGAGACCCTCAATTTTCTTCTTTAAGACTCATTTGCAGTTAACGACCTTTTTTCCTTTTGGAAGTTCTACCAGCTTCCAAGTTTGATTCTTATGAAGAGACTCCATATTTTCATTCATTGCACCCACCCAAGTAGCTGAATCGGGTGCCAAAATTTCCTTTGAATACTTGCTCGGCTCACCAAAGGTTCCAATATCTTCAGCTGAACTAAGAGCATATGCAAGGACTGATTCGACGTATCTACGGGGTTTCTTGGTCAGCCGTCTCTCTCTGTCCCTTGCCAACAAATACTTTTCATCTTCCTCAGATTTCGAACTCTCTCCTTGTCTCACACTGGAATTCTCATCAACAGTCACTACGGGTGGCTCCACCTGAACCGGAGTCCCACTTTACACAGGAGTAGAAATAACAGTGTCTTTCCTGGAAGGTAACATAGGAAGCTCACTAAAGACAATATTTCTTTCAACCATGAGATTCTGAGATTCCTTGCACCACAGACGATAACCCTTCACACCCAAATCGTAGTCAAGGAATATACACTTCAACGACCGAGCATTCAACTTTCCTTGATCTACATGTGCGTACGCTGGACAACCGAAGACTCTCAACTTGGACAAATCTGAAGCTCCACCTGTCGGAACTTCTTCCGGTGTTCTCATGTCCAAAACGGTGTGATTCACTAAATAACAAGCGGTACACACTGCTTCTGCCCAAAAATCCTTAGCCAGGTCAGCATTCAGAAGCATACATCTAGCTCTCTTCAAGAGAGTTCGATTTAGACATTCTGCTACTCCGTTCTGTTGTGGTGTGTGACGTACGATTCGGTGTCTCACGATTCCTTCATCCTTGCAGAAATCGTAAACTCTGAGGAACAAAACTCCAAACCATTATCCGTCCTTAGAACCTTAATTTTATTTCCTGTTAGATTCTCAATCATAACCTTCCAGTGCTGAAAATTCTGAAACACATCGCTCTTTTGTTTCAGAATATAAACCCCAAGTTTTCCTGGAGAAATCATCAATAAATGTGAGCATGTAGCGAGCCCCACCTTTTGATGGAACCTGAGAGGGTCCCCATAAATCAGAATGGACATAATCTAAAGTGGCCTCGGTGATGTGCTTTGCTGCTGAGAAGCTAACCCTCTTCTGCTTCCCCAAAACAAAAAATTTACGGAAGTCCAGACTGCCGATTTTCTGACTTCCAAACAAACCACGTTTGCTCAACACCACCATGCCTTTCTCGCTCATGTGCCCCAACCTCATATGCCAAAGTTGGGCATTCTCCTCACCAGACAATGATGACGCTACAGCTGCGTCACCCACCACAGTTTCTCCTTTAAGCATATAAAGCTTATCGGGTCCAAGCTTTTTTCCCTTCATCAGAATAAGTGATCCTTTGGTGATGGATAAGCAGTCATCCTCACCACTGAACTTGTAGCCCTTTGCAGTCAGACTGCCTACTGAAATCAGATTCTTGCTCGCCTTTGGAACATGTCGCACATCCGACAAAATCTTGACTAGGCCATCGTGGGTCCTCAATCCGACAGTGTCAATTCCTGCAACCTCGCACCTGTCACTGTTGCCCATCGCAACCATTCCACCTGATATTGTTTCATAAGATGAAAACCACTATTTATTCAGAGTTAAGTGGAATGTACTGCCCGTGTCAATTACCCAATCGTCAGAAGCTTCTAAAGAACCTGTAGTTGCCAACACAAAATCAGAATCGGACTTGGCAACATTCAAACCTGACTGATCACCACTACTAGAACCCCTATGCTTCTCTCTTTTCTATAGCTTAAAACATTCTGATATCTTGTGACACTTCTTCTTGCAGTAATGACAAATAATATCTTTGTCCTTCGACTTGGTCTTAGAGGTGTTCTTTGAGAAACTCCTCTCTTTCCCCTTACCACGAGCAACAAGTGCTTCACTTTTGCTCAACTCGAAACCATCAGACCTCTTCTCCATGTCCGATTTGGAGGAGAGTGTGTTTTGATATCCACATGAGAGATGTCGGTCCTGCTATACATCATTGTCTTCACGAAGTGATCATATGAATAACTCAACGAGCAAAGTAAAAGGATTGCCCGATCCTCATCAGAAAACCTTGCTTCTACTTTCTTCAAATCCATGATGATTGCATTGAAATCATCCAAGTGTTGCTGAAGGGAGACACCTGACGTCATCTTGACTATGAACAACTTCTTCTTCAAGATAATCCCGCTCGCAAGTGACTTCTTCATGTAGACTTCCTCTAGTTTCTTCCACATACTTGCAACCGTCTTCTCCTTCAATACTTCTCTCAGAACTTCGTCAGACAACGAGAACTTAATGGTTGACATCGCCTTACGATCAAGCTTCAACTTGTCTTGATCGGACATTTCTTTTGGCAACTTGTCCATGCCCTCAAGAACATCCTCCACCTCTTGCTGCACCAGGATTGTGTGCATCTTGACTTGCCACAAGCCGAAATTCATATCTCGGCTCAACTTCTCAATCTTCCAATGATTTGTCATGCGTACTTGCCAAAAAGATCAATGAAAACCCCAAAAATTCGGACCAAAAGCTCTGATACCAGTTGTTAGGAATTAAAACCAATTCCAAGTACGCAGCGGAATCAAAATAGCAAATCCAATTGACGGAAATTGAGAACAAATGCAAATCCAAAAAAACCAAACCACACAAAAACACGTAAGATTTAACGTGGAAACCCAATAAGGGAAAACCACGGACGACACAACTCCAAATCTATTATAGAGAAAACGTATTACAAAGAGAGACTTACAGGAGACACGAACAACCGACGAGAATACCCGGCTAAATTGCTCCCACCGAATCAACAAGGATGTTCTCTCTCTTTTCTCTTAAGAATGTAAAGTAGACAATAACAATCAATCTAATTGTTCTATATTACAAAGGGTGACGAAATTACATTTATATATTAGACCAAAACAAGTATAAATTGCACCAAAATTGCGTGGAAAAATGTGCAAATCGTGGGCAGAACTGGGTCAAACGGTCGATCGAACGGGTGCTTCGGTCGACCGATCTTCTAACCGTAGCGCAAAATAGGTTCCATCGGTCGACCAGACCTTAAGTAGCGGTCGACCGAAATTGGACATGCACTTTTCCTGTTTACTCGAGTACATACTCGGTCGACCGAACACTTAAAGTTCTGGTCGACCGAAAATAGACATGCACTTTTGCCTAGCTCCTCGTGTGTGCCCGGTCGACCGAACAGCTCCTCTCGGTCGACCGAAACACGACAGACGTTGTTGCTGGACAAATCAGAACACACATCCGGTCGACCGAACGCATTCCGGTCGACCGAATGTCTGTTTTATTCCACGAATACTTTAATCATATATTCAAGGTAAACAACAACAGTATGTGTAGTGTTTTCAACCAAATAGTAGTAGAGTATATTGCAACTATACAGAAGATGGGAAAGTGTTGTTATGATTTACTCATTTTCTCCTCGAGCTAGGAGTGGAATAGTAAAATGCAGTAATTTACTGTGATAGTTAGAGTATGCTTCATACCATCCCAGAAGACCAAAACTAAACACTCTGATGTCAAATATCATTGAATGCATAATATGATTGAGAAGCAACAAATGAAGTTGTAGAAAATCCACATTGACGAAAATCCATCAGATATGTACGTACGTTGACGAAAGATGTTTCAAGAGAGATTGTAATCCTTGAATTCAAGAGCTCTTTGGACACCTCTATGGGCTAGAGGGCTAGATATTTAGGCCGACGTGGGTCCTACTAACAATGGGTTGAATACCCTAACCATGTTTGTGTTGGGACGAAGAGAAATCCAGAGAGAGGAGAGGAAAGAAGAGGAATTGGCGTTTTGCTCCTATTCTAAAGTTCCCCTGCACCACCAACACATCAAGGAGTTCAAGCTTTTCTCGGTAAGGGTTTGGAAGTTTTCTGGTAAAGTTGATTTGGGATGACCAACACTTCTAACTTGTTGATTAGATGTCGAATAGTCTGTGACTTTTGCATGTTGTGGGTTTTCCACGTTAAAACCCCTAGCGTGCTTGTATTGGTTGTTCTTGTTGGTTCATGTTAATTTGTTTGCACGTGTTGGTTATTATATTGTGTTACCAAACTACGCGTGTAACATTTAGTCTTGTCACGCAGGTTCTCCCATCTCCCGAAGTTGAGTCAGATTCACACCCAACAACAACTAACTTAACATATATATGCGCACTGGCCATCATTTCATGTTCTAACTAGCTGATTCTCGTCTCATAGTGGACCCACCCTGACCAATTGGGATTTGCTTAGTTGGCCCTGGAGATCCATAATCTCAAGATAGTTAAGATTATAGATTGATTTGTTATATTATTATGTGATTTATATTATTTCATCAATTAATTAATTAATTAAAGTCATGCATATCTATTACTTGTGTTAGTGAGTAATTATTTTAATGGAAGAAACTACCCCACACAAAATCTATAAATAAAAGTTTTCGCTCTCAATTGTTCCCCTATTTAATTTCCATCATCATCTTCCTAAATTTCTCCCAAAATTCAAAAGAATTATCTATCATCAAGTCTAGGGAAAAACAATTGAAAATCAATTCCCTAAAGTTTCGTTTTCGTTTTGTGTTCTTCAATTCCCTATAGTTTTAAGTATTTATTTTATGTTATTTTATATATAATTTAGTAGTAGATCTAGGTTATTTGATAATGTTTCCATGTATTTGAACACACTTAAGTCTAACATAAATATCAATATGCCGATTGTCATGCCTGCGATTTAAAATGAGTTTTGATACTCGGTAGAAAGTAGATATATAAAAGCAAAAATAGTGGAGCACCTTCACTATTTAATCCAACCAGCATTAAACTTACATTCGGCTAAAAGACCACTTTGAACATTGAATGCACACTCGCCACTTTGATCAATAATTGCGGATACGATATGGTTCTATTTGTGTCGGCATGCATGCGCTCGTCAAATATTCTTACCGAGGAGCGCAAATTAAGCTTTTCGACTCAAATTTCTTTGTCAAACATGACATTCTTTTAGTTGCATGCAAATAACCAACAACTGATCCGGATAAGTGAAAACGATAGTGCATTTTGTAATTTATTACCTTCATTTCATCCATACAGTGTTGAAATCTCTACGTAATCTCTTTTTAGGTTGTGGAATTGCCTCGTGTCGTTCCAGTGAGTGAATGAATTGGAAAGAAAAACAAGATAGAAGGTAACAACACATAACGGGTTTCATTCATAATAACGTTGATACTAATTATATTCAAAAGTTAATTTATTGTCAACGCAGAATATAGTTTACCAAATGCACTGGATCAAATCTAGTTATTGAAATGACGGGATAAAACACGATTCTGAGAGGTTATCATTCATTAGTACGTTTATTTCCAAAAACAATCATTAGTACGTAGATGTCACGATCGAGGTGTTCTAGTTAACATTGTCAGATTCAAAACCAAATCAAAGGTGAGCTAGACGTGACGTGATTCTACATTAATTTAACCTTTAGTAAGAATAAAATTCCAAACGTGATCTGAGCTGGCCAGCTGGGGACACCTCAAAGGTAGGTAACGTCACACCCAAAAATTCTTTTTTGATAAGCACGTCATACCCATAAATTTGAAGTTACCCTAATTTGTATGTAGCAGTACGTAGTAATGATTACCATGCACGATGTCGTCCCATTGGTTTGAAGGGGAAAAAATAGATTTTTTTATTTGTTAAAAAAAATTATGAATTCGTCTTAAATTATTTTTAAAAACAAATTTCTGAAAATATGTTATTTATTTGTTTTGATTTTGTAAAAAATATTTGTGATTTTTTTATATTTTATTTAAGATTGATCTCTAAACAACATAGATGTGAGAGAATGTAGAGTTGATGGGGTAACCCTAGCGTGATTAAGGTGATTTTTTGAGTGTAACGGTGAGCTAACATGGTAAAGAAAAAAACTGGCATGACAAAAAGATGAAACAAGACGGGTGGGGTACCCGGACAATGTCATTTACGCTCTAATAGACTACTCCATAACCATTAAACATTGGTGCTCCTGTTTTCTTGGACATTAACATAATATTATTCCATTATGTATCATTAAAAAAATCATGAAAACCCAAGATCAAGAAAACCATACGACGGTAACGGCACCAAAGCAATCGATTCTAGTAGTACTACTGCACATTACTTTGTAAGGATATTCTCCAGCCAAAAGTTAAAAGCTATGGATATCACACATATATTTGTCGACAACGACTTGTCTCTTCGGCTGTTTTAAGTCGGCAGCTCAGTAGCAGTTTGCAATGGCGATTGATAATCTAAGAAATGGCCGTGTTATGTAAGAAGTACACACAATACGAACTTTCCCCCAAAAATATAAAAAATAAATACAGGTGTAAGATCTGATGTGGGCATGCCGACAGTAATCGGGTCGGATATGCATCCTAATGTGCAACTATTATTGACCAAAGTGCAATTTTTCTGAAGTTCTTTTTTTTATGGGTGTACTTGCAAAACAGTTATACAAAAGAAATGGCTTGGTGCACGTCCCGACGTTGACGTCGTCTTTCCAATATTACGTTAAGTCCGACGCTTTCCTTCACTTTAATGTTAATATTAATTCCCTCCCATTTTACCTGTCTATTAACTACCCATGACCACCAAGGCGACCCCCAAATCTCTTCCCCCACCGTACGGAGTCTTCCTCAGTCCCACTCATATCAAAACATGTCTATCTCTTAAAGAGTGACGACACGACGAAAATAAACGCTTCCGATACGGCGTCGTTTTTGGTGTTGCGTGAAGTATATTACAGGGTTTATAGATCAATTAGTAAATTTGAATTTAATTTCTAGAGTATTTTGTACAAGGTATTTGAAGAAATGCTTGTTTAAAACTTTTGTAGAGTCCAGATCATTGTGTGTTTTTCCAGTAGTTTGATGACACTGATTACACCATCTATCTCCGACATTCCTAACCAATAGAAAAGTGGACTTTGCATTGGATAAGCTTGTGGAGCTGAAATTCCGGGTTAGTGGGATGGATGCATGTTTTACAAGCAGAGTTGAATTAGGAGTACGTGGAAGGGCTGAACAAGGCAAAACGACGTCAACGTCGGGCAAACGTAGGTGCACCGAGCCAATTCGTCTAATTCACAAGTGTACCAGGTCAAATTCCAATCTAATTCACAAGTGTACCAGGTCAAATTCCACTCTCGCATGTGCAAAAATCCTATATATAGCTATTTTGCAAGCACACCCAAGTAAAAAAACATTTCTTTTTTGTTTTAAAAGTGCAATGTTTGTGGTACCCATTAGTGCCACATAAAGATACTCAGCAGAAAAGTGGCTTTGCCATGACCGCGTGGCCAAAACGAGTTCAATTGGTGGGGAAAAAGAGACATGGTGGTCTACCGCGCGCTCACCACAATCAAAACTTATACGCCTACAAATAATAGTACACAGATATCTTTGTTAATTACAGACTAATGAACAAGCACTACAGCAGAACTGTGATTTACCGACAGACAATAACCGTGATTGATAACTTACACCGACGGAAAAACATTAGTCGGACTTGAAGACGTCGGTATACAGTTTCACCGCCAGATGCAAATATAGTCTCACTGACCGTAGCAATGCTAGTTGGAAGAAGTAGAATATTCCTCTCCAACCACAAGTTCGAACTCCAATAATGTAATTAATTATTTCTTGGTGCTGAAGAATTTCAGGTCATAAAAAAATACAAATAAATATACTAAGCATGCATAATTAATGGTCCCACAAATGCAGTTATTATTCACGCAAATAAATGTTGAGTTGGATACTGATGAACCTCATGGCCCTGTTAATTAAGGAGTCCATGTGTCTCCAAAATCGAAAGTACCATCACTTAATTAAGACTACCATCACGGTATGTAGACCAACTTTATCCTGGTCACTTTCTACGATCACCAATTCTAACTCGTGTTCTTAGACCATCTTTATCAGCGTCCCGGAACTTTCTGGGCGTCCTATTTTCTCTCTCAGCCACGTCAGTTTCTCTCTTCGCAACGTCAGCACAAACCAAACTTCCCAAATTATCCTTGACCACACCCAGAAACAACCCAGACACCATACATTATCTTTAATTCACGTCATTTGAGGATCAATTCTGGGTAAAACACAAAAAATATTAATTTTAAAAAAAATATAAACAAATAAAAACATATTTTCATAAAAGTTTTTGAAAAAATAATTTAAAATAATTTTTTAACATTTTATAATAATAAAATTAACCAATCCAGAAGGACCACGTCGCCCCCAGATCGGTTCCTTCCGGGAACCACCTTCCCGTTAAGAGAAGACATTTCGGACACCCGAAAAAGAACACCCGTTACGGGTGCCCTTACGTTTCTTTCTACTTTTATATACGTAATTATCTTCCTGGCCCTGCAATAGCTATATAGCTTTCTTTGGAGCTATACACGGTGTCGTAGTTTTAATTGAAGAAATTGCCAAATTTAAGCCAATGATTCATATGAGGCCAACTTTAAGCTAATTTAATGTTTGCTTGCTAGTGTAGCATGCACGAGAGAGAGAACTTTATTTTCATTTTTTAGAAAGAGAAAACTTTGGATAAACATGCTCTCTCTCTCTCTCGATTTTTTGCATGTGCGCATTTTGGATTCAAAGAATCATTGTTTAATGCAAGAGATAGATATGATTGACAGATCACGAGATTAACTTACCAACGTCCGTCGTTGTGATTAGGGGTGAGCTTCGGGTCCGGAACCGGATCAGACCGAAGACTGAAATTTTCGGAAGCCAGACCGAAACCCGGGTCGAATAAATTCGGTTCGGTCCGGTCCAAAATCTGAATTTAACTATTAAAATTTCGGTCTTTAACCGGACCGGACCGAACCGGACCGGACCGAAGACCGAAAAACCGTGGTCTCCCAGACTGAAGACCGGACCGAAAAAGATCGGTCCGGTTTGGTCCGATCCGAAAAATTCGGTGCGATCCGGACACCCAGACCGAACCAAATTTTGCTCACCCGTGATGTACACCTTTAGAAGAAAAATAAGCTCGAGATGGCCCATTAGATCGACATCTAAGTTTAAAGGTACTTAATGCATATTCAAATAAAAAAAATTACGCGTTATTAAGTGGATGACACGGGATTCGAAATTGATTGTTATGTGCTAATAAGTTGTCGACTACACAAGTAAAAACATCAAAGAAATATACTTATATTTCGTTGTTTTGATTACTTATAATCTTACTTTACAGTATAAATTACTCTATTAATCAACTTCAAGATATATACCTATTGTGTAGTGACACATGAAAACAATTTTATATTAAGAAATGATAAGTAATTGGATAAATTGATTGGGTACCATTAAAAAACAACTATATTAGTCATATCATCTGAAAGCAACCATTTACATATCATCTGAAAACCTAAAAACTTGTTTTAATGTCATTAACTTTTTTTTCTACGTCATTATGTTAGTCATCCACTAACTTCTCCGTTAACCTCCATTAGTTTTATTAATATTTATGGGAAAATTTGCAGAATCACCGTGAATTCATAAAATTCATTATATATTATTTATATGTGTTGTAAAAATTACAAAAAATACTCAAAAATGGCAAACAAATAAAATATTTTGGAAAAAAATATTTTATAAAAACTATATTTTTTAGAAAATGTATCTTTTATAAAAAATAATTAAATATTTTACAATTTTAAATATAAAATTTATGGTATTTCAATAGTTTAGTGAGAGAAAAAGAAAAGATGACAGAGGAAAAAATATTTTTTCATTAGTTTCTCTAATTTAGTCAACAATTATTAATAAATAATTGGTTACTTTGGGGGATTGTGTTTGTGTTTTTATTAATTCGACTGTGGTTGTATACTTCAACATTAAAAAAACAACCCAGAAAACGAAAACCAACCCGAACAAACCTGACCCGACCACCCTGGATTCGTCACGGTCTGACAAAAAAATTGTGTTTCTATTTTTCAAAATATATTTATTTTTTTGCAATTTTTTAGTATTGTTTTTGTAATTTTTACCACTTATATAATAGAATTAATGGTTATTTATAGTTTGCCCCCATTAACTTCAAAAATACATTATTTAACATACACTCGACGTTTTTTCCCACTTTTTTGGTGTGCCTAATACACTCCTAAACCTATATTTACTTGAAAGTTTGGATCAAAACGGAAGTCAAATATTGTTGGAATTTGAGTCAGATTGACACTTAATCTGACCCAAATTCCAACAATATCTGACTTTTGTTTCTGTCCAAACGTTCACGTAAATATATGTTTTGTAGTGTATTAAGGATATAACAAAAAAAATTGGAAAAAAACATGGAGTGTGTTAAATAATGAATTTTTGAAATTCAGGGGGATAAAATGTTACAAAATAAAAGTTTAGTGAAGGTAACTGTTAACTTTGAAAGTTCAGATGTGCAAAATGATACCAAGACATAATTCGGGTGGGAGGAACTCTAATCAACCCTATAATTAATGAATTCTATGTTTATTTAGGGTGATTCTGCAAATTTTCCATTAAATAGAGAAGTTAACGGATGACTAACGGAATGACATTGGTAAAAATATTAACGGCGTTGGAATAAATTTTTAAGTTTTTCCGTGACATCAGTGTAAGTTAGTTTTTGATAGCACCCAAGAATTCGAAATAAGTAATTTTATCGTGGCAAAGTGTCAACGTCAATCTTGATTTGGGCTAAATTTGATGTGGTGCGGACAAGAAGAAAAAAGGACCAAAACAGGTAGCGCCGTTGTTAAAAAGAATTATAAATGTAATAGTTGATGGCCATTCGTAGTTGTAAGTTGTAAGCTTTTCTTATAATGCAATCGGTGTCTTGATATAGTTCGAACGCAACATGAAGATTTATCCAAGATATAATATTTCAAAAGCATATGGCCAATCTCATCTTTTTTAACTCATTGGTTGAATTCATCTGAATCAATACCTTGAGCAGTTTTATAATAATTCAAATTGGAAGACAGAACATACCGAAATGATGTATAAATAGATACAATAAAGGTTGTTTGCTCGTTAAAAGAAAATTTATATAAACATATATGTCGAATTTCTTAGATGATGATGGTGAACTCAATTTTATATATTTACCTGTAAGATTACAATTGTATTCTTAAGATGCTAGATCACGGAACTAGTCAAATGGTGCAATTGTTTAGAAAATTAATTTGATTTCGATGTATGGTGTGTTAGACTATTGAATGTTTGGGTTAAGCTTGATTAAAATGAAATTGAAAATCCAATATTAAGCCGTAAAGGTAGACCATGAGATTCTCTTATCGAGGAATTTAGGAAGTGGAAAAATATTTATATATCTAGGCTTCTTATATACCCCTTTGAGGGGTAAAGAGAGTGAGAGAATTAGAGAATGAAGCGCGTGCACACCCGCGCCCAGTCTGGTCTGGAGGGTGTGGTATTCTCTTTCCCCTGTGCATTTAATTTTTTGAGGGCTTATCTTATATTATTTTTGACAAAGAATTGATTTAAAAAAAGATTTCTCTTTTGATTCTGGCGGTACCACTAATACCACACTCTCAATTATTTGGCGGTTGCGAATTGTGTGCATATAAAAGTCCACAATCTTAATTCATTGTCTTACAAATTTCATATAAAACAATCATCTCCCTTCTCTCTATCGTTCTCAAGTGATCGTCGTACGGGTCTCGATTTTCTCTCGTGATTCGTCCACATTCAAAGTGCGCCAACAAAGACGTTACGACCGTTCTATCATGGGACAAAGTATTTGCACTTATCGCACCAGTACGTGGAGATGATAATTTCTCTAAGGAGAGTCTGATAAAGACAACTCGGTTAGGTGAATTCAGATCCTAACATGTGTTTATTTTTCTTTGTTTTGTACTCGTGGTAATGTTCGACTTTGTATGGATTGTATTCGAATCGTTAATCGAAATATGTTCTCTAAGGTTATGCATGTTATTTATTTTATTAACAAGACGTTGTACTTAACATCTTAAAGTTGACGTTTGATGAGATTATGCCAGATATGTTTTGAGAATTCAAAACTCCTTGGAAAGACTTATCCAGTACTTTTGTTCCAGAACAGCTTTCATGGATCGCATGTTGCCATTCATGTCCCCCTCTCCCATATTTTCGTGTATATATATAGAAACCCCAATGACATATCAATCTGCGCACCAAACCATCAAATACCTACCAATTCAAATCTCGCAACAATATTAGCACATCAATTAGTAACACAACACATACAGAAGAAAACATGGGAGAAGCCGCTTCCGACGTGACGATGGTGGTGGTCCCATTCCCAGCCCAAGGCCACCTTAACCAACTCCTCCACTTCTCCCGCCTCGTCTCCGCCCACGACATCCCGGTCCACTTCGTCGGCTCGGAGACACACAACCGGCAAGCGAAGACCCGCCTCCACGGCTGGCGTCTAACCTCCTACCCCACTATCCACTTCCACTCCTTCCCTATTCCCTCATTCCAAACCCCGCCACCGGACCCCACCGCGCCACTCTCCCACCTCATCCCGGCCTTCGACGCCTCCCTCCACATCAAACCCCACCTCTCCCGCCTCCTCTCTGCCCTCTCCTCCACCCACAAGAGAGTCATCCTCGTCCACGACTCCCTCATGGCCTTCGCGGCCCACGAGACGGTCGGACTCCCCAACACGGAGACCTACACGTTCCACAGCGTCTCGGCCTTCGCCAACTTCTTCTTCCAGCACGAGACGCGTGGGACGGTGGGGGACGAGTGGAAGAGGAGGCTCCCCGGAGTGCCGGTGGTG
This sequence comes from Triglochin maritima, assembly GCA_963682175.1. NCBI lineage: Eukaryota > Viridiplantae > Streptophyta > Magnoliopsida > Alismatales > Juncaginaceae > Triglochin > Triglochin maritima. The sequence continues at coordinate 59,860,856 of OY821772.1, read as the reverse complement.
ACCGGAGAGGGGTGCTTCACGGAGAAGTTCTTGGGGTTCGTTAGGAAGCAACATAAGTTGACCACAATGGTTTGTGATGGGAGGATCATTAACACTTGTCGGCCTATTGAAGGGGAGTTCATTGACTTGTTTGCTAAACAGCCAATCTTACATGGCAAACCGTTGTTTGCTGTTGGACCCTTGAACCCTTGCCCGATTGTGGTGGGAAAAGGTAATTTATTTCGAAACGTTTTTTTTTTTGATTTTTAGTCTTGTCTAACCTTAATTGATTATAGAATGGTTGGATGGTAAATCCGGATTTTGACGTTTTAAATTTTCTCAAAATTAGTTGTTGTGACATGAACCCCGAGACATAAATAATGGTTTTTCTCTAAATTAAACCCTTGCATATTAATTAGCATGGTGTATTTAGCAGGTACGTGAATTTTAATTTTGTACATTTGGTTTTTTTTATTTAATTTTTTTCAGAAATAGTTGTTCTGGTATGCAGTTACGTAGATGTAACACAGGTAAGGTTTGAGAAGTTATAAGAGAAAAGTCTTTCTATAAATATGTATATATATATAGTATAATTTTAATGTACACAGAAAAAAAGGGAAAGGTAGACATTTGAAAAATAATAGAAGAACCATTAATTTTTTCAAAATTAGTGGAACAAGCGATTGGATCTACATCTTAAAGCCAAACCTTGGACCTACAGGGCAACCACTAATTTATAAAGTCCAACTTGTACAGATTATTAGTTTGTGATAGTGATCCCAGATCAACTAATTTATAAAATAACTTATATCAATAAAATAATTACAGGTGATGATGCATTAAATGGTAAGACATGTCGGCACGTTTGCTTGGACTGGCTAGACAAGCAGCCACCGGAGTCCGTCATTTACGTCTCCTTCGGCACCACGTCCGCATTAAACAGCCGTCAGATTGATGAGTTGACGGCCGGTCTCGAACGCAGCCAGCATCGGTTCTTGTGGGTCCTACGCGAGGCAGACCGGGGCGACATATTCACCACCAAAACCAACATCTTCGACGACAAAATTGCCGTTAATATGGTTAGAAGAGGCAATGGAATAGTGGTGAAGGGTGTGTGGGCCCCACAGGTGGATATTCTGGCCCACAAATCCATCGGTGGATTCATGAGCCACTGTGGGTGGAACTCATGCATGGAGAGCATGAGCTCCGGCGTGCCGATTCTGACCTTTCCGGTGCACTCCGATCAGCCACGCAACGCCGTGTTGCTCACCCGCATCCTCCGAGTAGCCTTGACCCTCAGGGAGTGGGCCCCACGGCCCGATATCGTTACATCGGACCGTGTCCAACACGCCATTCGGAGGCTAATGGCAACCGAGGAAGGAATGGAGACAAGGAAAAGAGCCAGGTCTCTTGCTGCCGCCATCCGTCTCGCCACCACCAATAAAGGAAGGGCCTCTAACCTTAACCTCGACTCCTTCATCTCCCACATCACAAGACCTTAACTTTTTACGTGGAAAAATATCAAGGAACTGGAGTTCTGTCTTTTTTATCGACCATTATGTACGTACAGTATGCAACCCTGAACGTAGAATAAAACTAGCAAGGTGTAATTTATGTTGCAAGGTTTAATATCCCGACCACCCCAGTTATAGCCACAGCCTCCCGTCCGAAGTGTGGCGGGAGACGGTGAATTCTGGGTAAAAAAAAGAAGAAAAAAAGCAAATTCAAAAGTGTAATTACTCTTAGATGATCATCACACCGTTCGCTGAAAATTATTTTTGAAGTGCTTTGTTTGGTGGTTAGCACATGTTATCTTCTCAAAATATCTTTTAAGGAGTTATTTTCCTATTTTAAATATAATAAAATTGCTATTTTGTAATATACTAATATGGACAATTGAACGTACAGTACAGGTTAGTTAAGTCTTGAAATTTGAAGATTGTTGAAGCTATTTAATCAGGTTGAGTTAATTAGCTAATGATCATGCAAAAAACATTTTACATATTCTTTTCGTTTATATGAGCGTCTAGTTGCTTCAAAATACTTTTAATTTTTTTAATATAATTGAAAGTTCAAATATTATATATGTCGATGTCTTGATTTTATATGAAATAATTCTCAAATATTATGATATTTGATTTGCATGAATTGCTTGAGTTATAGACCAAAATGTATGGTTTCGATTTTCAATTATATTAAAAATCAAAAATATTATTAAAGAAACTTGATCCTTGATTAAATGGAGAAAATCTTGGTCCAATATTCATTTATGGGGTTCACTCTTGTTGATTTTGCGATCAAAAGTAATATGTGAAATCTTCTATTTTTTTTCTTCTTCTATTCCTATATTTTATAACTATAGCGTTTGAATCAATAAAAATTATTTGTTTTACTTTGAATCAATATTATTCCACTCAAATTCCTTCCCGAGACCTCCCCGGAAAATCCGGAATTGGATCCAAAATTTATGTTGTCCAAACCATGCAAACCATAGTGGTAAATGCCTATGATAGTTGTCTTGTGTATTAACTATTAAGACATTTGGTCCTTTTCTTTCTCATCTCATGAGAAATGCAAAAAAATGAATTTGATGTTGTGGTGGCCATTGATAACAGCGTCAAATTATTTATCTGTTTAAAAGGTCATGCTTTTGATTTTGGTGGTCATTGATGTGATATGGAAGAAAATGCTAACTACGACAACTCAAAACGAACAGATGCTTTATTGCATGTGCATGTCATGCGTTGACCAAAGAATGTAGTATCTGCCGTGTATTCATAGTGCTCCAACTCGAAAATAAAGATTTTGGTAACATACGCACACGTTAAGGCAAGGTGTTACTCGTTTAAAATATTTAATTTTAGCATGAAAAACATGCATTCAATCAGATTATAAAAAAAAACGGAACATGTTCCTTGACATATCCATTCGCCAACAGTCGCCAACTTGGACATGTCTTTTGAAATTGCAACATCAATTAGTGAGTTCTATCTTGGGACATCATGTAGCAGTATTATATCCAACATGCGATTCTCGTCCTCCACGAACCAGTTAGTGTGGTTATAACATCCCGAAACAGCGAAAATTTTGAAAATTCACAATCACGACGATAAAAGACAATAATCAAGACGAGACTGTTACTATCATAAAACAAGTAGTGGTGCACCAAAATACATCAGAGTTTGTCAAAATGATACATGATTACAACAGAACAACAAAAGAGGATAAACGTGATCATGTTGACCTCAATGGTTCGAGTAGAGGATCCGACTCCAAAATGCGCGCGCCCGCCGATCACCACCCAACTGGACCTACTGTGGTCCTAAAAAATATATAACAACAATACCTGAGTTTCCAGAAGGAAACCCCGTATGCCAACTCACTTATATGCGTGCATTACACAAATGAACCTATCATGACATCAACAGAAAGGAAAACAGTTCCCCCGAAGGGTAAAACATGACATCAGTCCGACAATCAACATCGGGTCTCCCGAGGAGACCTACCCCAGGCACATGCGGTCTAACAGCACGCGACATCGCACCCCCCACATGCGGCTACACTACTCAAGGGTTCGGCAGGGAGCCTCTGTCACGCCTGCGGGCCGATAGAAAACAGATCTGCAACAACATCTCGATAGGTGCCTAGTCGAGGATCAACATAGCCGGAACAACCTCGACCCAACAATCATCATCGCCGGCACAACATCGGCGGCATCACCGACACAGCATCGGTGGTCCATCACAAACAACCGGCACAACATCGGACGGGTCCAGACCGAAGTCTGCCAGGTCATCAGGCTCCACGAGCCGCAAACACCAACCACGCCGCTATAAAAGCAGGGCAGCGACCTCCGTAGCCCCATAGGCCGGTAGTCACCTCACCCAACTATAGGATTTCGTGCCCTATTATATGTATATATTTTTCGAAATTTTATAAACATATAGGATCGAAACATTCATATTTTCTTCGATTTTCATATAGACATGCATTTGTTTGTCCTAATTATTTAACATGCATTAGAACAAACAAACAATTGCAAAGAGGATCATACCTAGAGGTTCTCTAAAACCTCTTGAAGATCCGGAGTCGCGTTGTCGGTCGAATCGCCCGGTGGATTGCCTCCGAGTGTTCACCAAACTCTAAACAAGATTGGAGAGAGAAGAGCTAGCCTCCCAATCTCCAAACGGGTTTAGAATCTAGCTAATAACCCCCCTTTTTTTCCTGAGATTTTACTCTCCAAAAACTCAAATTAACTAAGGAATTTCGGATGGATTAATTGGGGCGGTTAGAGAGAGAGAGAATTTTGCATACACTTATTTTTAATGAAGGAAATTAGGCCTATTTATAGGCTCCTTTAATTTCTACATCATTGGCTATGCATTGACCAATTCTTCCATGTTTTTCTCTCTTAAGACCAATTCCCAATATTAAATTTATTAATCCACATCCAAATTTAATCATAATTGACCAAGTCAAAACCATGATCAATAATTCCTTAATTAATTTGCCTTTATCGAATTTTGGATTAATTCCCAACAAAATTCGATCTTTGGGGTTATATCTAACTTATATATCTTATGCAATATATCATCATATGTAATATCAAACAATACACCCCATGATATATTTTTATTTACATCTCACATATAAATTCATGATTCTAAATATGTCATTTTCATGACATAATGATTTTATCGATTCACCACATGTATACGAAACTCGATACATCATATGAACATAAAATCACCTTCTTGTTTCCCAGTTTTATAGTGTGACCTATGAGAGGATCTAAGCTAAATTGGCAGTGATATTAATAGCTTAACATCACAAACTATAAGAGGTATCTAGCTACACATTATAGTTCCCAATTAGCTAGATGTCTTAATTCAGCTCGAACCAAAACCCGATCCAATTAGTGATGGAGTGCACCATTTGTGTCCGTCCCTTGCCTCATGATATTAAGAATACACACAAAGTAGTATTGTGTCATCTTTGTATTAATATTCATTTCTTGATCTCTTTAAGCTAGTTATAAATATGTGACTTAACTCAAATCACATTGTGCACATTATAACTTTGCTTTATCAAGGGGCCCACTAATATCATCACTCAATTAAGAGGGACAATGATAATCTTTTGACTAATTATCTTCTTCAACAAAAGTCATACTTAACCAACCAATGTCTTTGCACTACACTTATCGATAGCTCAAGACATTAGCCTAATCAAGCATTCCTTAAGTGATCCGATATAAGTCTCATATCAAAGAACCAAGGACACAGTAAAACATTAATGACACAGAAAACACAATTCTATAATGTTTTACTTATTAGGTCTATTCACTATACAAAAGTAATATTTTCCTCTTTTGTGTACCCGTGTAGTCACTCACTTGTAGAGCTACAATGATCTATGACTAACACGACAATCTTAACTCGGTAATAGATGTCCCATGTTTATTACCATGATCGCGAATATCTTTTGTTTTATGTAAACCAATATTTTTTAGAGCTCTACGGTTAAGGATCAAGAGCCTCTTCCTTAACACTTCTAAAAGACGAATAACATAAACAAGGAACAAAACGATTTCTCATTCAATTCATAATAATTGACATTTAAAAGTAAAACTTTCAGAACACATTCCCTTCACCAACGCCAATTGCATGCCCACACAAACATCAAACATTGGGATCAGCGATCCCTCAGGCCTGCTATACTACAATGAGTCCAATCAATCCATCATCGTAGTCACGGTCCATACATAGAGGTGACGCGTCCCGAACACCCAATCTTTTCCACACGGCGGTCCCTGGGCAGACACGCAGAACGCGCCCACCGTCACCTCCCGGCCCACGCACAAGGCGAGGACACGGGTTTCCGTGGACAAAGTTGACATTCAAAAAGGAACCAGGAATTCTATCCTGTGCAAAACGGTCGACCGAGTGGTCTTTTTCGGTCCCCATGCTACCGGCCCCTACATCCATCACCATCACTATTCCATCTCCTATTCCCAATGCTAACCCTCCTCTAATCCAGGATTAACCCTAAACCGGGTTAGGGTTCTAACAGTGGTGATCTCGATTTATACAAAATGTTATGATATTTGCAGATTGTGTCGGAATAAGAAGAAAAAAAGGTGTTTAACACAAAAGGGTAGGTTTTGAAGAATGACAAAAATAATTGAAGGCCATCATGGAACGTCATGTAGTCATTTAATTAGCTCCGATTCCTTTCCACGAGAGAATCTCATTTTTTGCATTATATCTGAAAAAATGATATCGGAGATTGTGGAAAACAAGTGATGTATGGGATTAAAGAAAGGAACCAGGATAAAATTAAACCCCACTTAGAGAAAGAAGAAGTTGACTTCGCTCATTTTAATTAGGACCAATGCAAAAAACGAAGTTAATAATAATTTCATGTGACCAACTAAAGATTTAACAATCAATTCTTGAAACGAGGTTTGTAATTGATTTTTTCTCCTCCATATATTTTCCTAGGGAAAGGAAACATATCCAAAAGAGAGAATTTTGAGTGAAACACAACAACAGAGATATGAAGAAGGTGTTAAGTACAATAGGAGTTAGCATAGGTTTTAGTTTTAGATATCATATATATGTGTTCATTATATATGTTCTCCATTGTATTTAGTATGGGCTGCACCAAGTCCAGATCCAACATTTCCTGTAATAACTCTGGATCGGACCTTACGGAATCCAGGACTCGATTACACTAACTCAGCTCATATAAATAATAGCTGAATTAGTTACTACAAAAATAATAATTCCATTTTTCCCATCTTTCGTCTCTTTCTTCCTCCATCTCTCTCTCACCTTCCTCTCGACAAACCTGGATTTTCCATTGCGATTTCGAGATTCAACAGGAGGATATCAAAACAGAGGCGGATCCAGAAATTATTTTTGAGTGGGGCAGACTGTCTTCACATTGTCGAATTTTTTTGTGAGATCCACGATTTTAAGACGATATTTTAAATAAATAAATAAAATAAAAAATTGAGAATATTCTTCCTATTTTAAACATTTTTCTAAACTTGAATACATTAAAATTCAAACATCCCAAAGAAATTTTCACTACCATAAAACACAACACATTAGTTAAATTGATTTTATTCTTACAACACAAAATCCAATATCCAAACACAAAGCAAGTGGTTTGGGAAGATTTATTGACTATGTTCGTTCTTAAGTTTAAAATCGATAAAATCTAGACAAATAGAGAGAACATAATAGTGTATAAGTATAACCTAAAATTATAATAAAATAATTTTTTAATAATTGTTATTATTTATGTTTATTGCTATTTTCGTTCATTGTTATTAAGAATAAGTTTCCTATCAATGACTCTTATGTATAAAATGACCTTGATGAATAAGTTTCCTATCAATGCTAGTTTATTTTAAATTTTCATTCCATTTTCAGCCAACAAACGAACTCGACAGTATTAAAGTAAGATATAACATGTCAATGAACATAATTGTACTTGGAAAGTAATATTACACATCGTAATCAAAAAAGTCAAATCCCAAACATCCACAACACCTAGCTAAAATCTATGCAATTTTTATTTTTCAACTAAAAATTTATCAAACTTACACAACAATGCAAGTCCAAAAGATTATAGTGTATCTTCCGAATGTAGTTGTTCAAAAGAACTTCAAAGTTCCCAAACCGTATCAAATTGACTCTAAAATCAATTGTTGTCAAAATATTATTTTAACTCCTCCTAAATATCAAATTAAACGAAACAATTGTACCACAAACTTCAAGATACTACACCTAAATCTATGGTATTGAATAAATATAAAAAATTGGGAATTTTTTTCCAAAATCTGGGTGGGGCAGATGCCCCACCTGCCCTGTGTATGGCTCCGCCACTGTATCAAAATATCTAAGCACGTGATTTAAGAGAAGCTAAAGCCTGAAGAGGGGTTAAGTAAATTTATATTCGGTATGAGGAACCTTTTTTTCTTATGAATAGTAAGGTTTTTTAACAAGGTTCTGTGAGCCCATTGGGGCATTTTCTGTGTTACGTATCAGGCATAGAAATGCCGGTATGACCTGTCTGGTTGACCAAACTTTGTACTGATTATTTGACACTAATGAAATGTGTACGCTTAGATTTTTTGAGAGATGGTAAGTATTTCTGTAAATGTTGATTGTGATCTGCAGCATGCTATCCAAAGCGTAAGGTGATTTTTATGGGATTTGAACCATATTTTTCTAGATATTACATCAAACCACTACGACCATGTTCCCGTTGGGAACGTGTATAGTTGGTTGAGATGGGTACTCCTGGGGTAGGTGGGGCGACCGAGGAGACACGTGATTTCCGGGATTCGAACGTACTTGTTGAAGCATCAATTTGGTAGTGGTTTTATGAAACAAAATTCGTTTTTCGTATAACTTGTCACGTTAATTATTTGCACACTCATCACATGTTAAATTATCAAAACCTTTTTCCAGGAATTCGTGGGATTAACGAAGTAGTAGGTGATTGCAACAGCAAGACTGAGCTTTATGTGGAGAGTTGTTTGCCTACGAAAGTCGGTCAAATTTCACCATTGTGAGCTTGTGAAGATTTTGTACTATAATTTTCTGTTTACTATTTCGAGACCAAATAAAAGTTCAAGAAAATATGAAATAAACGTCTCTATATTAGATTTTGTGTTTGTATATTTCTGATTATTATGAATGAAAGATTACACTTGCGTATACATATATGGGCTCGTGATAGAGCCGTTGGTGAATGATATTATTTCCTAATACAGAAGATACTATGACACGTTTAAGTGTGTGATTCTTGTTTCCTTTTGTAAGGTGATACGGATTTGGATTGTGTACGATTTGAGACCGGATTTGGCGATGATGACCGTTGGGGCTGAGCCGTTAGTTTTAACACTCCCCCTCAAGTTGGGTCCGAAAGAGGTTGAAGGATCCCAACTTGTCGAGAATGTTATGAAATTGTCTTTGGTCTAATGGCTTGGTGAAGATGTCTGCTAGCTGGTCTTTGCTTTGGACATAGGGTACTTCAATTTCCTTCGCTTGAATTTTTTCTCTGATAAAGTGGCAATCGACTTCTATATGTTTAGTCCGTTCGTGAAAAACAGGGTTGATGGCAATGTGTCGAGCTGCATGATTATCAGAGTACATTTGCATAAGCTCGTGATAAGGAAGTTTCATGTCTTTGAGGAGCTGTTTGAGCCAAACTAGTTCGCTAGTAGTGGATGCCATGACTCGGTATTCGGCTTCTGCATTGGACCGTGCAACCACATTTTGCTTTTTGCTTCTCCATGTGACGAGATTTCCGCCAACAAATGTGCAAAAACCCGTGGTGGACTTGCGATCGTGACTACCAGCCCAATCTGCATCAGAATAACCGATTATTGAATTAGAATTGTTTCTTTTCATCCATATCCCTTGGCCTGGAGTCCTCTTTAAATATCTAAGGATTCTATCTATGATGTCAAGGTGGTGTGTATGTGGAGCATGCATGAATTGACTAACAGTGCTAACCGCATATGTGATGTCGGGTCTGGTGACAGTAAGATAGATGAGTTTTCCTACTAGTCTTTGAAATTGTCCTATGTTGTGTAAGGGCTCCCCCTCGGTGGGACTCACCTTCCGGTTTGTCTCGATGGGGGTATTAGCAGGTTTAGCTCCTAATTTACCGGTCTCTTTTAGAAGGTCTAAGACATACTTACGTTGAGACAAGAATAACCCTTTCTTAGAGTATGCGATTTCAATGCCCAAAAAATATTTCATGAATCCTAAATCCTTGATATCAAATTTGGATTTTAAGTATGATTTTACGAGGTGAATTTCATTATCGTTGCTTCCTGTGATTACAATGTCATCTACATAAACAAGAACAATTGTGGTGATGTTGTTATGATGTTTGGTAAACATAGATGCATCAGTGGAACATTTAGTAAAACCAAATTGAAGAAGAGAGAGACTGAGTTTTGCATACCATGCTCTGGGAGATTGTTTCAATCCGTAGATTGATTTGTAGAGTTTGCAAACCTGATTGTGGGAAGAGTTGTATGCTGGAGGTGGAGTCATATAGACTTCTTCTTCCAGAGTTCCTTGAAGAAAGGCATTTCGAACATCCATTTGATAGATGTTCCATCCATAGTTAACGGCTACAGATAGGAGAACTCTGACAGTGTTCATTTTAGCTACAGGTGCAAAAGTTTCTAGATAGTCAAGGCCATAGGTCTGCGTATACCCCTTAGCAACTAATCTGGCCTTGTATCGGTCAATAGATCCATCACTATTGTATTTAGTTTTATATACCCATTTACATCCTACAGGTTTTATTTCGGGTTTTGAGGGAACTAGGGTCCAGGTTTGATTTTTCTCTAAGACGTTTAACTCATCTTTCATGGCTTGTACCCAATGTGGATAATTAAGGGCGTCTTGGTAGGAGGTAGGTTCACTATTTTTATCAATTACATTCAAGAAATTACGATGAGAGGAAGAGATAGTGTTGTAGGAAATATAATCTTGGATAGGGTAAGTGACGTTGTAAGTAATAAAATCTTGAAGGTAAGGCGGGGTGCGTGTAGGTCTTGTGGACCTTCTTTCAGTAGTCTCTCTTTCTGGTTCGACCTGTTCGTCATGTTGTTCCTCTGCTGTACCTATAGTATATTCATCTCCCCCGTCTTGGGGAATGGGAGTTTCCTCAAGAGGTGAGATTTCAAACACATCAAAGGTAGGGAGAGGAGTTGTCTCACCTGGAGGATTAGTTTTGGTTATTTCGAAGTATGATTCGTGTTCAAAGAAGGAAACATCTCGAGAAATATACAGTTTACAATCTACGGGATCATAACATTTGTATCCTTTCTTTTGAAAGGAATAACCAAAGAAAACAGTTTTGACGCAATGAGAATCAAGTTTATCCAGACGTTTTTTGTGAACATAGCAAGTGCAACCAAATTTTTTAAGGTGATCAACATTCATTCGCCTACCATTCAGAATTTCTAATGGTTGTTTATTTTGAATTGTGGGACTAGGCAGACGATTAATCAGGTATACAGCAGTTAGGATGGCTTTAGATCTAAACCTTTTGGGCACTTGAGTTTGAAATAAAAGGGATCTAGTGACATTCAAAAGATGTCGATTTTTCCTTTCAGAAACACCATTTTGTTCAGGGGTGTTAATGCAAGTAGTTTGATGAAATATGTCTTTTTCTTTCAAAAAACTTTGGAAATTATTACTGGTATATTCTGACCCATTATCAGATCTAAGAGTTTTAATTTTAGTATCGTATAAATTTTCTACCAAGGCAACATACTCACAAAAAATAGAGAAAACATCAGATTTAGATCTAAGCAAGTAAAGCCAAGTTGTGCGAGAAAAATCATCAATGAATGTAATAAAGTACCTAAACCCATTGTAAGACTCGACAGGGGCTGGACCCCAGATGTCAGAGTGTATCATCTCCAGAGGTTTCCCTGTTTTAGTAGTAGAAGCATAGAATGGTAACCTAGTTTGTTTTGCCAGACGACAAACTTCACAACATAACTCATTATTAAAAATTATGCTAGGAAATAATTGTTTCAAAACAGGAAGGGACGGATGCCCCATACGTTTGTGCCAAATGTCGGGAGCCCGATGAGACACATTATTAGCATGTAAAAGGTTATTTGGACTGTCTAAGATATATAATCCGTTTATGAGAACACCTCTACCAATCATCTTCCCTGATGGTCGGTCCTGAAATAACACATCAAATGGTGAGAAGATCACATTACAATTCAAGTTTCTAGTGATTTTTGCAACAGACAAAAGATTAGATGTAAGATTGGGAACATATAATGTTTTTTCAGTTGTGTTATTTAGTAGTTTTGATTCTCCTATTCCATTAATTTTGACTTGGTTTCCATTAGCAACTGTAACAAAATTATTTATATTAGGGTCATAATGAATATTGTCTATGAGATTTCTGTTTCCAGTCATGTGGTCTGTGGCTCCAGTGTCAATAATCCAAGAATTTATAAGACCAGTAAAATTAGAAATAGAATTGGGAAGATTAATACCTGAATTACTACCTGGTTGATTCTGAATTTGACCAGACATTTGGAGAAGAGTGTTCAAGTGGGCCAACGCATGGCCCAGTTCTTGCTGCACGGACCTCGATCCAATCCCGTATGCTGCTGCTGCTACTCCATCTCCTGTAGGCACATTTAAAACCGGACTCGGAGCCCCGCGTGACAGACCCGACCCTCCATCAGATCTGGAGTGATCCGCGAACGATTCGGACATAAAACCCCGACTGGTTGAGCCCGATCCGCCTTGCGACCATTTGTGGTTTTCCTCTCCAAAGTTAGGGTTTGGGTAGAGTCCGCCGCTGTTAGGGTTTCCTCTCCCATCCCCCCTTCTTTCGCCGGTGCCGTTTTTTGGTGGTCGGAGGTGTGGGTAGAGGAACCAACACCGATCGCGACTATGCCCTTGTTTTCTGCAGTTGTCGCAGTGTTCATGTTTCCTTCTTCCGAACTGTCCTTTTCCTTTTGTGTTTTGATTGTTGTTGTATGTGGCTGCGAATGCTTGGTTTTCTTTGCTTGTTTGTTGGTTTGGTTGAGGCATGGCGTGTCTTCGGGTTTCTTCCCGTTGAACCATTGCAACTATGTGCGTGAGGGGCGGAAGCTCCGATGATAGCAGCACTTGAGATTTGAGAGCTTCAAAGCTCGGATCGAGACTGACCAGAAACTGGTAGATCCGATCTTGTTCGATTCTTTCTTTTATGAGTTTTTGGTCGGTGCTCGGGGGCTCGTAGATACTGAGTTCGTCCCATCGGCCCTTGAGTGTCCCAAGATAATCGGTGACCGTCTTTTGTCCTTGCTTGGTTTGCGAGATCTCTTGTTTAAGTTTGAAGATGTGGGCGAAGTTTTGTTGTTTCCCGTAGAGCTCCTGAACGGCGTCCCATAGTTCTTTGGCGGAGTTGGAGTAAATGAACAACTCCCCGATGTGTGGTTGCATGGAGTTCAGTACCCACGTCATGACGAGGTGGTCGGCGGTCTGCCACTCTTCTATTTTGGTGTCGTCGGTGGCCGGTTTTTGTGATTTCCCGGTGATGTGGCCCAACTTCCCTTTGCCACTGAGGGAGAGGGTGACGGAACACGCCCATGAGAGGTAGTTAACCCCATTGAGAAGTTGGGTGGTGAGGTGATTGACATCATTTCATGCTTATATTTGTATCTTATATCCATTATCTTTCACCTAAACAATGCTATGTCACGAGTTTTATGTTTAGTTTTCAGGAATAAATAGGTTTGAAGAGATGAAGGATAAAAGGACCCAAAAGCTGGGAAAAAGGACTGAATTGTAAGATCTGGGGACCAAGATGCAAGGAAGAAGGACCTGATTGCAAGACAGAAGGACCTAAGAGCAAAACAGAATACTACTCACCATCATGGGGAGTATTTTGGCAATTCTATTCGGGTCGGAGCTCCAACATGCAAACTAGATGCATCAAATACCAACAAAGCCTTCGAGAAAAGCCCACAAGAAATTCCAGAGCGATCCGGACACTGTAGACCGCTAATTGGCGGTCACTTTTGGCCCAAATGCGCTCAAATTTCTCCAGCACATGTATTAGAGGATGTTTAGGCTATTTGTGGTATCTGTTTAGTCCCACATCGGGGGATTGTCCCGGATTAGCTTTTTCCATGGCTATAAATAGAACTCTTCACCTCCTTTTGTAATCACTCCATATTTTAAGTGGTTATTCTTCCTACTAGAAGTGAGGCCTTGAAGCACACACTAAAGTAGGAGGATGCTACTTTTAATGTGAGTCATTTTATCAATAAAGTTTTGTGTTTCTTTCATTGTTTATTTTATGCTTCTTTTATTGTTTGTGCATGTTTTAGTTTAATCGTCTTTTAATTCTAGCTTAGTTTTAATATGCTTTCTTTCCATAGTTTAATAATTAGTGTAATGTTTAGTGAGTAGTTACATCCCCTTTGGGGGGTGGAGTAGATGTACATACATGCATTAGAGAATGAGATGAATGCTTTAATTTCAATGTGTTGATTAAACATAAATGTATGCTTGCTTGTTTAGAATAGAATTTATAACTTGATGAGTTTTGCCAAAATGATTAGACACCTCTCATGCTTGTTTAGGTTCTGAAATAAACAACTTGCATATGTAAATGTTAATCAACCAAGTTGGTGAATAGATTGATAGGTTTTGCCATAACATTTAGACACTTCCTATGCTTGATAAACACCACCTTCATGTGCTTAAAGAATGTATTCTACACCCACCTCTTTGCTTGTGTGCACTCACTCCACCCCTTAGGGGTTTTCCATTCCTGAAATTCCAGCACTTCTATTTTGTTCTTAGCTTAGTTTTTATTTGATCGTTTATTTCTTTGTTTCGCATTTCGTACTTCTTAGCGTAGTTTAGTGTAGAGTAGCGTAACCAACTCTCTTCTCCATTTTTTTCGCCACTTGATTTCGTACAAACGAGAGGCTGCTCACCTCCCTGAGGACGACCCGTACTTGCCACCGCTTCATCGCGGCCGTGCACTTGCGGTTTTAATTAAAACGTTCAACATGAGGCGCTGGGGGGTTCCTTCTGCCATTGGGTCGGATGTCGCTTTGAGCGTCAACCCCCTTTGGTGATCTGAGGCCGCAGTGGTCGATGATGGTCTGGGGTGATCGGATTTGGATCGGAATTGGGTTCTGGAGATTATTGGTCGGTGATGATGGAGGGTTTTTTTGGTTTGGGTTTTTGTGTGTGGAAGGACTTGTGATGATTTTTGGGAGTGATTCTGAGGTGGTGTCGCCGGAGGTTCACCGCCGGTGATGATTTTCCCAGTTCTGAGGTCGATCAATGCTCTGATACCATATTAGATTTTGTGTTTGTATATTTCTGATTATTATGAATGAAAGATTACACTTGCGTATACATATATGGGCTCGTGATAGAGCCGTTGGTGAATGATATTATTTCCTAATACAGAAGATACTATGACACGTTTAAGTGCGTGATTCTTGTTTCCTTTTGTAAGGTGATACGGATTTGGATTGTGTACGATTTGAGACCGGATTTGGCGATGATGACCGTTGGGGCTGAGCCGTTAGTTTTAACACTCTACAACATAAATAACACATGATGTTTATTTTTTTATTTTAATGCTAAACATATATGGATTCGCAGTCCAAGGAATCAGCCGAGGCAGAAATCACATGTTAAATTTCAATCTTAAATATTTATGAAATAAACATAAATAACATATTCCAATGCATAAAATGCGTCTATTGATTATAGAAACATCTTGCGCTTTTTATGAGCAAAATGTTGAAAAATAGGGTCCGGTTTGGCAAAAACGTTAAGATGGAAATTTTCGGGAAAAAATCGGATTTCCCTCAAAATATCCAAAAATAGATTTTGGAGAAAAAGTAATCATCGTTGCTTTCTGTTTGACTATTTACATTTTGTTTTTCCAAATTATTAAAATAGTCTAAGAAAATTAGATCTACTACTTTTTACCTAAGTGATTAGGTGTTGAGGTGTGGGATAAAAGTGTAAATAGTTTACCACTTCCCTATTCGTATCCGTATTTTTGAGGATATGGATATCAAAACTTCATATCCGGAAGAAATATATCCGTATTAAAAAATAATAATACATATACAGATATGGATATCAAGTTCAAAAAATAAGGAGAAAGAGAATCATTTTTTCACTATCAAATTCAAAAATTAAGGAGAAAGAGATAATCATTTTTTCACTGATACCGCTACGGATATCCGCATGGTTAAAAAAGTAAGCAAAAGCCTAATCGAAACAAAGTTTGTCAAATTCAAAGAGATTTGGCAAGGATACCTTGAAGTAGCGGTCGAATCTAGAGGAAACTCCTTGCTCCAGCGGAACATGAGAGTTTGGAGTCGCCATCACAAGATCTTGAGAAGAAACTTCCCAATCAATGAAAACAAGGGTTGAAACGGGAAGACGAAGGCTCTAACAACCATCGTCGTTCTGTTGAGGATTTGTATTTATACCCAGGTTTGATTGCAATTACATGGTTATCGGGCATATCGGCACGATTAGGCTCCCAAAACTAGCCTGAATATATACAACTAGGATTGCACCATACATCAATGGTGTGAGCTTTATGCATTATCATTTATGTAAGTGTTTAGGTTTTATTAAGGTATTAAACCAACTAAATTTTGTAGTACAATAAGAGATACAATATGTCAAACGTACTTTTGATTTCAAGGCAAAGAAAAACACACACCGAACAAACACATAACTTGGCAGTTGAAGTAACTTACAACTTACAATATGGTATGTTTGAACACAAAGTGGAGATGAGATTTTGCAAAGAAAACTAAACTCAAACTCTATATCTTAGAGAGTGAGTGAGATTCTTATTTATATTATGAGTTTGAAGTACAGAAATATGTGTGGGCAATATGAGAATAAAATAGATATTACAATTAAGTGATATAGTAGACAGAAATAATTCATAGGTGAGCTTAAGTGGGCCCATTGTACTGGACTGGGCTTTGTGTTTCAACATCCCCCCGCAAGCGAACAGGAGGTGGTCCAACAGAGAGCTTGGAACGGAGCAAAGCGAACCGAGAAGAGGAAAGAGGTTTGGTTAATACGTCTGTTGTTTGATCCTTGCTGGAAATGAATTTGATCAGCAATTGTTTGGTGGTAACTTTTTCCCGAACGAAGTGGAAATCAATTTCCACATGTTTAGTGCGAGCATGAAAAACTGGATTTGCAGCCAGATATGTGGCACCAATATTGTCGCACCATAGAGTAGGAGGTCTTGAACATGGCAGTGCAAGATCCCGAAGAAGTTGCTGAAGCCAGATGATCTCAGCAGTGGCATGTGAAAGACTTTTGTATTCAGCTTCTGTGCTTGATTTTGCAACCGTTGCTTGTTTCTTTGATTTCCATGCTACAATGTTTTGCCCCAAAAAGACACAGAAACCAGAGGTTGATCTTCGGTCATCAAGGTCCCCAGCCCAGTCTGCATCAGAAAAGGCAGACAAGTGGGTCACAGAAGGAGGAGGAGAAGGAACATAGTGATGGCCAAAATGAATAGTTTGTTTTAAATAACGTAGAATACGTTTAACAGCCGTCCAATGTTCATCAGTGGGTGCATGCATGAATTGACATACTCGATTGACAGCATAAGTAATATCATGTTGAGTTAATGTTATATACTGAAGTGCTCCAACAGTGCTACGATATAGAAAAACATCATGCATGGTAGTACCAGTGAATCTAGATAATTTTGTGTCAGAACAAGGAGAGGAAATTGGTTTGATATTTTGCATATTAGTTTTAACAAGAAGATCAGATATATATTTATGTTGATTAAGAAACATTCCAGACTTAATTTTATGTACTTCAATACCAAGAAAATAGTGTAAAGGGCCTAAATCTTTTAAAGCAAAGGTGTTGTTAAGGCTTGAAACAACCTGATTGATAAGGAAAGAGGAGCTGCCAGTGAGTAAAATATCGTCAACATAAACAAGCATTACAAGAGTGTCTTGACCTGCACGAAGAACAAACATGGAAGGATCAGATAGGCTCGGTTTGAACCCAAGGTGTCGAAGTTGTGTTGCTAATTTGGTGAACCAGGCACGTGGTGCCTGTTTAAGCCCATAAAGGGCTTTGTAAAGGCGGCACACATGTAGTGGGAAGGAGGGGTTGATGAACCCAGGAGGTTGGTTCATATAAACTTCCTCTTGAAGGTCACCGTTTAGGAAAGCATTATTTACATCTAACTGTCTGATAGACCAATTTAAAGAGATGGCAAGAGATAGAATAACACGAATAGTCACGGGTTTTACAACTGGACTAAAGGTTTCTTCATAATCTACACCAGCTTCTTGATTATAGCCCTTTGCAACAAGACGGGCCTTGTATTTATTTACAGAACCATCAGGGTTCCTTTTTATACGATAGACCCATTTGCAACCAATTATGTTTTTAGTGGAAGAAAGTGGTACTAATGACCATGTGCCATTGGAGGTGAGTGCATTAAACTCATCATCCATAGATGACCTCCACTTAGCATCCTTGACAGCTTTTGAGAAGCAAGAAGGGGGTGTATCTGGTAAGGAGGAAGGGACAGGAGGATATTTGGTGGTGAGGTATGTCTAAAATTCGGAAAAGGATTTTGGTTTTCTAGTATTATCCTTGGATCGGGTAGTCATATGGTGGTTTTGGGGTGGAGGGTCAGAGGTGCAAGGAAGATGTATTGAAGGAGAAGGTGCGCTAGATGGGTGGGTTTCAGAGGATGGTAGGGAAGAGGTGTTTGTATGGGGAATATGTTGTAAATTACTTGGAGTGGGAATTGGGTTGGTTGATGGAGCTGGAGAAATAGCTGTCAAGGGGCTTTGTGGTGCTGCTATGTCAGAAATGCAAGGCATAGGTATGGCAGATGTGAAGGACTCACTACTACCAGATACTCGTGCAGTAGAACTGGTGACAAAAGGAAAAGAATATTCATCAAACACAACATGTCGAGCAATGTAAGTCCGAGAATTAGTCATGTCAAAACATTTATACCCTTTGTGATGGGGACTATAGCCCAAAAAAACACAAACAGTAGAATGAGGTTCTAGCTTATTTGAATTGTAAGGTCGAAGGTAGGGAAAACATGTACAACCAAAAACCTTCAGAAGAGAATAATCAGGAGTTTGGTTAAAAAGATTTTCAAAAGGAGATATATTTTTCAAAGTTGGTGTAGGTAGTCGATTAATTAAGAAAACAGCAGAAACAAAGGCATCATCCCAAAAATGATTCGGTACTGAAGCATGTTTAAGTAAAGATAAACCTACATCCACAATATGACGGCGTTTATGTTCAATAGAACCATTTTGTTCATGTGTATGCGAACAAGAAATGCGATGTATAATACCATGATTAGTTAAAAACTGAGAGACGTTGCGATATTCGTCTCCCCAATCACTTTGAAAGCACTTTATTTTTAAGGAGAAATAATTTTCAACCTGAATTTTAAACTTTTGAAAAACATGTATAACTTCAGATTTAGAGGTGATAGGAAACAACCAAGTGTAACGAGAAAAATCATCCAAAAATGAGACATAATATCTTTTTCCAGAAGAAGATATAACAGGGGAAGGACCCCAAACATCTGAATGTATTATTTGTAAAGGAGCAGTAGTATGAGTAGCAGTTTTAGTAAAGGGTAGTTTAATGTTCTTTACTTGTGGGCAAGTCTGGCGAAAATGTAAATGTTTGGGTCCTGAGATACGCAAACCATGTTTGTGAAGTAAGGAGTGAACAATTCTTGCAGAAGAGTGTCCCAAACGTTGGTGCCAGATATCAACAGAAGTACGTTCGCCGAGGAACACCATTTGTCGTGGAGGAGAACCAGAGATTCGCAACTGGTAAAGTCCATGCTCAAATTGACCCCGAAGGAGGACCTGACCCGAGAATAGATCCTTGACAAGGCAATAAGTAGGGAAAAATTCGAAGTAAACATTATTATCAGAGGTGAACTTAGCAACAGTTATTAATTTTCGCGTAACAGAGGGCATATAAAATATATTATGCATGCGTAATGGTTTAAAAGAATGTGGCAAAGTTATCGATCCTGAGCGAAGTATAGGTAAACCTGAGCCATTAGCGGTTCGGATCACATCTGTCCCTTGGTATTCCTGCGACTCATGGAATCCACCATTGTCGTTCGTCAGATGATGAGTGGCACCCGAGTCAGGATACCAGACGTCATCGGCTACTGGATAGGCAGAAGCCATGTGAGCAGAGAAGTTTTGGGGTGACTGGACAGAAGGATTGAACTGCTGATAGCATTGGAGAGCGGAGTGGCCCTGTTTGGCGCAGATTTGGCACTGGATGCGTGGACGAGAGTTGTCACGATTGGTGTTGTTGTTGCGGGAGCGGTTGTTAATGCGATTGTTGTTGTTGCGGTTGTTATTGCGATTGTGGTTGCGGTTGTTTGGACGGAAATTGTCTCGGTTGTCCGACGGTTTGGTGACGACATTCACTGAGATGTCCGGAGTGTTGTGTTTGGCCAGGCGAGTCTCGTGGCAGAGCAACATACTATGAAGATCTTCAATAGAGATGGGATCTTGGCGGGTTGTCACAGAGGTGACAAAAGAATCGTATTCTGGACCAAGGCCAGAGAGAATGTGAAGCACAAGGTCGACATCGGTGACAGGACTAGCAACGGCAGAGAGATTGTCGGAGATTGACTTCATTTTCTGGAGAAACTCAGAGATGGAGGATCCAGCCTTCTTTGTTGTCTGTAGTTGAAGTCGAAGTTGAAGAATACACGATCTGGACTGGGAGGTGAAGAGCCTTTCGAGGCTAGTCCAGAGCGCATTGGAGGTCTCACAGCTGACAACATGCGTCATGACTCCTTCTGTGAGAGTTGCCCGAAGCCAGCCAAGAAGGAGTTGGTCTTGTTTGCTCCAGAAGAGGTAGGCGGGATTGACAACAGATGGTGTGGTGGCGGAGTTAGTTGTGGTGAGGAATTGTGGAGGACACTGGAACGAGCCATCGAGGTATCCAAAGAGGTCATGACCTATAATTAACGGAACAATCTGAGAGTGCCAAAGTAGGAAATTGTCCTGATCAAGACGAACGTGGACAGAGAAGGCAGGATTTGAGGGTACAGAAGGTGGAAGGGCGGTGGTGGGATTTTCGTGGATAGTGGAGGAAGTGTTGGAGTTCGTCATAGTGGATGAATGATGGAGAAAGAAGGACGAAGGCAAGAACAGAACGGAGAAGAAAGGTTTTCTTCTGATGGTTGACGGCAAGAATTGAGTTTATAAGGGAGGAAGAGAAAAAGATCCTGGTCGTTGAGACTAGGTTTCCTTGGTGGAGAACGGTTAAGATTTTGTTTGAGAAGCTTGAGATCTGGACGGTTAAATTTCAAATTGACGGATGTGATGATAAGTGTTTGTTGAAGCTGGTTTTGGATCCTTGGATTAGAATTGTGTTTTCGTTTGGACGGAGAGGATGGTGATCCGTGGATGAAAAAAGACTAGAATTGTGATCGTTGGATTTAAAGAATAGAAAAGGTCGGTTGGGATTGAATTGTCTTTTGGACCCTGACAGCACAAAGAACGAAGATGATGAGCACCGTTGGATCGAGATATTTCAAAATCAAGGCTTGAGATTGATTTCACATGAATTGAAAGGACATGTGATGGTGGTTGTTGAAATGGGTGAGATGAACGATTGGATTTATCTTTGAAGAAGCACAATCCATGTGCATAGATGGGAGGAAATCCACACTGTTGGATCAAGGAGAAAGAAGAGGAGTAAAAAAAAGAAAGAAGGAAGTGGAATAATATCCAAGTTTGTAGTTAGTTATGGGCTGAGTTGGTTTTCTTGGTTTGTTATGGGCCAGAAAAAGAAGGGTGAAGGTGGGCTAAGTTGGGGAAGAAGAAAGAGTGGGTCAAGGTTTTATCCTATTTGGTGGCTCTTGATACCATGTTTGAACACAAAGTGGAGATGAGATTTTGCAAAGAAAAACTAAACTCAAACTCTATATCTTAGAGAGTGAGTGAGATTCTTATTTATATTATGAGTTTGAAGTACAGAAATATGTGTGGGCAATATGGGATTAAAATAGATATTACAATTAAGTGATATAGTAGACAGAAATAATTCATAGGTGAGCTTAAGTGGACCCATTGGACTGGACTTTGTGTTTCAACATGGTATTTCCAACCATTTGCAAACTTGGAAGATCACAACTCTTTTTAAAACTACTTTTATTCTTTTATTAAATCTCAAAGTTTAGGTCGCAATGTTGAGATTTTATACATCTTATCCAGGTAATTAACACAAGATTAATTAAATATATATCACCTGAGACCACAAATCATTAAAAGAGAAAGCTGCGCAACACGAGAGTTTCCACCGTAATCCCGGGACCAAACCCCAACAGAACACCAAAGTCCTTTCCTTCTCCGGTAGTACTCGCCATCCCTTCTTTGCCTGACCAACGCCTTATCTCATCCAACACAAACCAAACACTTCCACTTAACATGTTCCCGTACTCCCTTAACACATGCCTTGTGGCCCTCAACTTATCCGGACTCAATCCCAGACCAACCTCCATCTTGTCGAGTATGGCAGCCCCGCCCAGATGCACGGCCCAAAACATGGAGTTCCAATCCACAATGCCCGAGTCTTGTTGGAACGATCTGTTGATGACTTCCTCGATATTTTTGCTTATGACATTGGGAACTTGTCTGTCTAGGCTTCCCACCATGCCGGCTTCCCGGTAGTTGCCGCGGATGCATGTGTCGCTGTTTGGTATTGTAGATTGCATGGTGGAGATTATTTGGAAGATGGGCGTCTCAATTCCGGCCAAGGGGTCGGAACCGATGACCATGGCGGAGGCGCCATCACCGAAGATGGCGGCCCCGACTAGATGGGGCACGTTGGACTCGCTTGGTCCGTGGAAAAACATACCACCTGCCATAAATAAACACCACCACTTTTACACTTGAGAGAGGGTTGGGAATTGGAATGGCCTCCAACCACTTCTAGTGCAGCCCAAGCACGTATCGGGCTCACCAAATTAACCTTCCGGATTACAACTCCTAACTTGCATATACGTACTTAAGATCAACATTAACGTTAAAATATTTTGAAAGTTGGTGGGCTCAACATTTTCCAATTCTGGTTCAATTAGAAATAATATATATAATATCATAAGATATATATTGTCGTATTTTTAGTTAATTACCAACCTACGTGCCCTTAATTTTTAAGATATAATTGTGTTAATGTGGTAAACTTCTAAAATTACGGATACAACTACGTACGTTTCACTCTGCACGGGACTTGATTCATTATTTTCCTTAAAATGAGATCAAAGCAATGTAACTTAAAAGTTAAAACATCAAATTAAAGTAGCTGATTGTTTGACATAGCAATGGACAGACTAGCTAAAGATCGATTACGTACGCAGCCCTAAGGGTGTAACAACTAACATTAATTAGCATATATAGGCAATGAAAGAGACGTACTTGAGGAGTCAACACAGACAGCGAGCACACGAGCGCCCTTGTTGTTCTCAGCGATGTCCTTGGCAACACGGACGGCAGTGCCTCTTCCAGAGCAGACCTGTTGGGACAACATAACCCTGTCAACGTATGCACTTAGTCCGAGCAACTTCGCGACCAACAGGTCATAACCAGGAATCCTCATGCTAGTGGAGGTGCACAAAACAAGATGGGTGATGGACGACAAGGGTTGTCCCCATTCCTCTGTGGCCTTGGAAGCCGCCTCGTTACCAAGTTTAGGAAGCTCTTTCTCCAATAGCTCTTGTCTAACATCCAAGGATGGAGCCATGCATGGGTATGCACATGTTGGGGTTCTCCCTTAGCTAGGAACTCCTCCGACACTATCATGTACCTTTTCTCTACCATCGACTTCTCGCCTGCAAGATCGATCGATCAACATTAATGCCACTGGAATATCTAATAATCCAAAATTGTTGTAAGTGAAAGATCACATAAACCGTTTAGTATCCATTACTATACGTACCCACTGCATCTTAACTAAATATTTGTATACTTTAAGACGTACGTGTCAAACAAGTCAATTTTATATGTGTACAAGTTTTTAGTTAACAGAAGTAAATGAGAACGTTACATATGCGTTGGAATTTTGCTTTGAGATCCACCAAGTCATCACTATTGGTGACACCAAAGTAGAAATCGGGGTAGGAGTGTTGGTGGAAGATGTTTGGAGGAGTTGCTGTGCCAATGGCCAGTACATTGGCTGTACCCTCAGCTCTCTGTGATTTCACTACATCATCAATGCTCAAATTCGACATTTTTGAACTGAAGTAATAACAAACTTAAGTATGATATTAGACTCCTTGAGTTGATATCAATGCTTGTTGTGAAAGACTTGGTGTTGAGAAGGTCTATATATAGAGAAAGAAAGTCCCCACACTTTGTTGAATGTGGATGGACCCCATATGACGTATTCTTGTATTCGGTTAGGTGAGTTTGGACTTTGGACTTTTGATTAATCTACAATAAACAAATAACTATTATATTTATATAAGAAGTTGCAACCAAAGAAGGAAATAAATTAATTGTTACATTGTTGCGTACCTAGGTAAAATCCATATTAGTATCGGTTTTCATTGCTTTATAACGGTTGAAACTTGATTATACCAAACTAATCCTATTAGTTCAGTTGGTAGATTTATGTCTTTGATTCTTGAACTAGTATGTACCAGTGATCAAATCTCACATTAGAATCCCACATGTTGAGATTCAATTAAAATAATAAAATACATTTAGAAGAATGGACCTGCAACGTTTCATTTCCAAATTACCCCTTCATACGTTTGGAAAGAAAATTTCTATTACTCACTGGCAGGTTGCGGTGATTATAGTCTCATATGCATGTTAGGATTTAACCACTCTATTGAGCAGCTCAAAAAATACATTCTTGCTTCATGCATGCAGTCTAATAAAATTCCGACTAGAGAGACTATTTTTTTACATAACAACTACTTACGAGCTACGACCACGTACGACACGGAGATTATGATAGTTATGTTCACAACAAACCCCATCACTCGATCAATGCTTTCGGTGACAACAAACCTTCCGACAACAAATAATATTAAGGGAATTTGTGCACTTGAAATAGAAAGAAAGGAAAATAGTTTTCATTTGACCAAATTTTTTTCTAATGTATGTGTCAGTATTGGAAAAGAAAAATATTTTCTCTTTATTTCTCCCTACCATCTAGAATGTACTTAAATCTTTTTCCCTCACTTTCTCGTATTCTCATACGAAATTAGTGGAAAGTGCAATAAATTTGAAAAAAAAATTACACGTCTATCAAACTTATTTAATAATTATTTTTATTACATAAAAAATTAACTACCAAAATATTAAATTCATATTTTAAAAATTAACAGTACTATCTTTAAAAAAATGACAATATGTTACAAAATTATACCATAAAACTAAATAATAATGATTAACCATAAGAATAAATCTTAAATTTCATATTGTCTTGTTAAAATAAAATTCTAAAATAAATATTATTCAAATTTTAATTTAGTGTATTGTATAAAAGTGTATTACTACAATAATCTTATTAATTAATTTGCTCTTCAACAGGTTATATGTATATAATATATAATGTACACATCACATTTTTAAGTTAAATTAAACTACAACATACAATGTCTATTTAAATTTTAACTTACAACATTCTTCACAATAAAATTATACATTTATATATATAATATTTACATATGATATCATTTTTTCTTAAATAATAGTTAATGAATTTATTTTTTAATTTTCCGGTGAATACAAGTGGCTTGCACAAACAACATAATCTTAGTCAAAAGAAACTGATTTCCTCTAATTTCTATTTCCTGTTGTTTTCTCTTTGACCACAAAATCTATTTTTCGATGGTTTCCTATGCACAAACACCCCCTAGAAAGAATTACAAAGGTCGATATTGATAAAAGGTTTCCAACTTTTCATCCTATGAACTATCAACTACCACAGGATATTCAAATCACTATTTTCAATGGGAATTACTATTCGTCACCAGAAAACTACTTAAATCGCCCCCAACAATTATCATTTTTCCCTTTACAATTCATTTAATACTTATTTTGTCATGTCTCTTTAAATAAGGTTTCTGCCTAAGTTTTCTTCAGTTTCCTAGTACCAACAACACCACGAAAATGTATGACGAAGCACCTGGATCTGGTTAGGTAAATCGGGAGGGGGGGGGGGGGAATTCGTCCCGGGTGTCTGAGCTAGCCGCCTGCCCCAAGGCGGGGCGCCTGGCTAAGACGCCCCCACCAGGGAGAGGGCGTCCTTGTCAGACGCCCTAATTTTTTTTAATTTATTTATGTTGCGTTATTTTAAATTATTTCAGGTTCCATTGCAAGATTTCTGTGGTGATGGATTAAACTACAGTGAGTTTTTTTAAGTACACAAGTATTTCCAACAATCGAGAACGCGAGTAAATGGGCGAAACAAGTTAGCATCGGAGCCGAGTTTTTTGGTAATATGATCCTACAAATCAAAAGCAGATAATCGGATGGATTGTTATCTGAGATGCGACCGCAGAAATGAAATGAGTTCTCGTGATATGGATATTGCACTACGGAAGAACACGAAAAGAAAGGTTGCAGGTGTCATTTTTTGATAAAGGTGGTCGAGCGACGGGACCGTGATGGATGAGTTGTAATTTCTAACAATACTCATGGGACCACAACCACATGCTTGCAGTTTGTTCAGATGGTCACCAACAGATCAACGGTCTTAGTCCTGGGTCAAGAAAATTGTTCGCGAAACCACGCAACATCTTGTTGAAAGTAAAGGAGAAATTCCCGGAGGATAATCTCAATTAGAGACACATTTATAACTTTAGAGAGTACATGAGGAGGACGAAATCTGAAGAGAGGATTCCTGCTCCACAGTTTCTGCATCAGGCAGTGTAGTATCCGTACTTACATTGGATTACGGCGGATGAAGAAACTAATGTCATCACTCACGTATTTTTGACACATCCGACATCAGTTCAGTTGTTGCGCGCACATACCCTTTCGTAATCTGCATGAATTCGACTTACAAAACGAACAAGTACAATATGTCTTTGTTCGAGATGGTTGGTGTGACACCAACAAACATGAACTTCCTTGTCAGTTATGAGATTATGAAGGATGAGACCAAGTTTAGTTACCGGTGATTGTTGGAGAGGTTGCGAGATCTATTATTGGGTACTGTCAGCCCGACTGCAATAATAACGGACCGAGAGTTAGGGCTTATGCGACTAGTGAGAAAGGTTTTTCCTGAGTCTGCTCATTTACTTTGCACCTGGCATATCAACAAAGACGTTTACAACTACGTATACCACGTATTCGGCAAAAGCAAGCATCTTGCAGAGAATTTGAAGTGTGGCAAGTGGAGGAAAGTCATGCTTTCTGCTTCACAAACCGAGTACGATAGAGTTGTCCGTAATCTGAAAGATACTTTTCACTCTTGCCCAGTTCTTACGGAGTATCTGGAAGACACGTGGTTAGTGCATAAAGAAAATTTTATGTTGAATTGGACGAATAAAGTCCTTCATTTCGGCAATACTACAAACTGTAGGGTGGAAAACGCTCATTCGGTTCTGAAAGAGTGGATCACTATATCGACTGCAGCTCTGGACACTATTTTCTACTGCATGAACATGACTATTGAAATGCAGCTGACGAATATTCAGAACTATCTTGAAGAGTCGAGACGTCAAAATTTGACTAACTACATAAATGCTTTGTATCAGCATATAAATGGTCGAGTTTCGCATCACTGCTTCTCAATATTGAGTCAGGAGTTGAAAAGAATGCAAGACTTAAGCAATCAAGTTGAATATCGCTATGGGTGCGCATTTTTGACATCACTTGTGATTCATCAAGTAAAGACAATGCACGGTTGTATTGAGTCAGATGAATGAATTTATTTGGAGCCGATTCATCAAATATGGAAAACACTTGTCATTGGAGAAGGAGTCCAATTGCCGGAGTTTGTAGATCAATCGACACAAGACGTCGAGCATTTTTGGAACCTCGTTAATAAGATTTTGGAGAGCGACCCTACAGTAATTCATAGTGCCTCTCGAATTTTATATGCACAATTACACCCCGATCAGTCGAACTATCAAGAGCCCGCAGAAAATACTAAGGTAGACGTCGACTAAGAGAAAAGTTGACACGTCGGGACCCGAGTGCCCTTGAGTGTGCTGAGCGAGGTCATGGTTGATCTTCCAGTAGTGGGAGCAGGGGTCGTGGTCGGTCTTACAGTTCGTCTCGATTGCCCGAAATCACGGGTGCAGGATCAGGTATGACGATATGTTTGTTGTTATTATTACTACTTCGTTGTTTGTTTTATTAAGTAACACATGTTCTTCCAGTTATTATATATAACTTTGCAATTTTCCATTTTGTAGTGTCCAGACGGATTGACGTCGATAACTTCCCGTATGTTGATAGACTGTCAGGAATTATCTTACTATTTCTGGAGAGGTGGAATAATGTACGTGTTGATGGTAACTGTGGGTTTCGATGTGTTGCCGAAGTTTTCCATGGTGGTCAAGACAATTGGTTTATGCCCGTCATGCGATTTCTAATGAGATATGGACACATCCCATTTATGAGTACGTCTATTACGATGGTGTGGTACAAGCTCGTCAGCGAATTGATTGGGGCGAAGGACCTTGTGGCGAGGATCACTATATGGAGATTTGGTGCGACTTGTTCCCGATTGCCAATTTTTACAATGCATTGTTATGTATTTCTCAGTGAGACCGGATGGTTCGTTCTACCTGTGTATTACAGTGCTACCTTGGGAGAGTCCGTCTAACATGACGAAGTCAAGCAGAGAGTTGATCAATGCTCATTTAGGGAGTTACATACATTTCATTCACTTGGAATTAGCTGAAGGATTCCCAGTACCTTCTTTACCGACCTTGTGGTTTCAAATTGAGATGATAATGTTTTTTGATGGGAGGTACCGTACGAAAGTAGGAGAGCGTATTGGGACCAGTTACGTAGTACATTTTGATTGTAATTTTTAATGTATTTGTTAAATTAATGTATTTATTTAATGCGTAATTTGTTGCCGATTATATTGTGTATTTGTACTTATATCGTGTTTTTTATCATATTTAAGATTTAAATTACACTACATATAACAAACAGGTCCAAGACATACTCGTGACAAATAAATAATAAAGATACAACTGATTGTTCATCGCCTGCGATGCAGTCATCTGATCTAGCTGTCTACGAATGGAATGTAGTCGCCCCTCGCTCTATCCTCTGTCTGGACAACCCACATACGCAAACGAGGATGACTCGACTCAATGATCTTCCGCTCCCGATGCGGGCGAAAATAAGGAAAATACTCATATATCCAAGCCTGCAGCAGCGTAACACAACCCGCAATACCAGAACAATCAGCACGACTCGCTATCCCAAACTAGCGATACAAATATGCCAACGTCGCCGACCCCTATGAGTATTGACCAATGGTATCTGGGTCCCTAGCCTCCAATAGGTTGCATGGTCTGACTCTGCAACTGCTTTTGCCGACAAAGAAGACGCAGTCTACCAGTAAGAAGAGGTAGGCAAACAACTATGTATCCTCTGTCCGTGGTGGTCATCCCCGTCTGCAACAGTCGTCCACAGCGTCGATGCTAACATCACCGCCGCTCCAAAATGAGTTATCCCACCCAAGACCATCCACGCTGACCCTGAGCAACTTTGCTACATAACTCTTCAGCTCAGGCGTCGACCCTGTGACCCTGAGCAACTTTGCTACATAACTCTTCAGCTCAGGCGTCGACCATGTGACCCTGAGCAACTCAGCTACATAACTCTTCAGCTCAGACGCTCTGACCATGTGACCCTCAACAGGTATGCACATAATCTGGAAGTCGTCGTGCAACATGACTGTCATCTCTCCGAAAGGCAAGTTGAAAGAGTTGGTGTCAGGCTGCCACTGCTCCACAAAAGCCAAAATCAACGACATGTCAAGGCAGCAGACACGTGTTGTAAGGAAAGTGACACAATCTGCTATCAGTAATGGTCACCGTCATATCATCACTCATAACTGAACGTCAAGCCTGCAATGTAGTACATGCTCTGTGTCGATTATTGACACTTTAGGACCTTCCTATCCTTGCCCTCCCAAATGCATCTGGCGATGTGGCCTCCGAAACTCAGAATGACGCTGCCATCTAAAGGATCACCGGGCATCACACCAGTCACAATCCAAGAATCGTCATCAACCATCTTCATCTTTTGAGCTCAAGCGTCTGCAGTGTACGAACTCGAATCACCGGTCACAAACCGTTCACCTCTACCCTTCTGAATGACCCACTCAACAGAAGAACTACAATGTCGCCCCCGTCCTCCATCATAGTGTTGCCTCGCCTCCCCTGCGGCTCCAACCCATACCAACCGCCATCGTCACTCTTGTCGTGACTCTCTACCTCATCTGAATCCTTCTCGTTGTCGAACGAATCCTCATATGTCTGATGACGACGTAAACTATCTCTCTCCCTCCTAATCGAAGCAGATATACCATGTCTACGTTGATGACGAGGTGCTGAATCCTCCTCGTAGGCATGTACAACGCGTAGAGGTATGGATTTTCCTCTTCCTCCACGATAACCCGATGACTATTAATTAAAATTTACAAATAAAATCTTGTTAAGTGGATTTAAGCATCTAAATTAACAAATTTATTAATTATTTTAAACTAAATTAATTAATAATAATAAATTCTATTTAAAAAAGTCCCCTAGGGTGGGCATCCGTGGGAGACGCCCCGCGGGCGCCACACCCCAAATTTTTTTTAAACTTAAAATAAATGAGACATTTTACCAGATTTGAGTACGCTGGGGCGTCCGCTGGCTCCTTTCTTGGTCTTCGAGACATTCTCTTCGATGATTATGGGAAGAATGTGAAGGGAGAGTGATGAATTGAGAGTAAAATGAGGAGTTATATAAGTAGAAATGAGAGAATGACAAAATGGTAATTCACACGGACGATTTAAGTAGTTTTCCGACAATGAATGACAATTCAGTTTTCAATTGCTTAGCCCATCCTTGTAAGTTAACATGATACTTAACCACTGAAGAGTATACTCCATCTCCAAAGTACACTAATTTTAAATCAATTCAAGTACAAATGAAATAAATGGAGGTTTTCTTTTTTGGGCTTGGATACACTCTTAGAAATATGTAAAGTGCATATTCGCTTAAGGGATTTCATAAATTACTTCGACACATTTTCTATTAGCTTGTGTAAACACTTGCTAATTGTAGGTTTTACGTCCGTTAATTTCTGTTGGGAATTGCGTTACATTTACACTATATCTAATAGAAAATATGCAAAGAAACCGAGATAACAGTTAAAAATAAGTTTATAACCCGAAACTCATCTTCAACTTCCACTCAACCCTTCTTCCACCCAAGAACTTCAGAACTCTCCTCCAGGGCGGCCGCTGTATGCCTCTGACGGACGTCCTCTTAGATCTTATGCCATGCATGGATTACGAGTACCATCGCGAACTCTCGTACCTCCTCGACATGGAGGAAAACTCACCCAAGCAACCAAAAAAAATCCCAATAATTAATGAATGCATTGATATATTTCTTTAATTTGCTGATTAGCTCGTATTCATACAAGTTCTATCGAGATCATGAATCCTAACTAAATCCAAGCAAAAAAGATTCCACAAGAAAATCCTATACTATCAATTCTTGTACTATATATATAGTATATAAAATATATAGTATATATAAAAATATATAAAAAAAAAGAACCGAAATTCATTCGTTTGTTTTTAACCCATTTTAGGAGATTTAAAACAGGTGATCCAATTAGTAAAACTCTAATTACTTCTAAATACTCCCGAGTTTATACTCTAACTCAAGAATTCTTTTATTCCTTACCAGCCAAGTTCATTTGGATATATCTAATTTCAGAAGGTACGTATTAGGAAATGAATTCCCAATTTCAACATCACCGACCTTACCATCCAAGTTCCAACCCAAAAATCCATCTCCACAACTAGACTCCTATGTGGCCTACTTCATAACCAACTCGAGGCCTAAAACAGACGACCCCAATAAACATTTCCTTCCACTAATTCTCTTGTTTTAGTCTAAATTTCAACTAACAAATCAATTCCAATTAACCAAAAAAGCAATCAAACAGAGAAGATGAAGTTTTGATTTGGATTTGGATTTGTTTTGTGGTTTTATTTGGATTGGTTTTGGGTTTGGATTTGGTTTGTGGTTTGACTTGGTTTCTATTAGAATTTGGATTTGGTTTCATTTCGATTGGGATTTGGTGATGAACAAAGAAGAGGGTGGGAGAAGAAAGAAGAGAGAAGACCAGGAGAGAGTAGAGAGAAGAAAGTCAGAGTAGAGAATGGAAAAAAGATGGATAAAAGAGGTGAAGAATATTTATTAAATTATTTAGGGAACATTTCATAAATTTTACAAACTACAAAGAGATCAAGTTATTTAGATTACTTGAGGGTAATGTTGCAAACTTTACAAGTAAATATAATTTTTCTTAACAAATGGGATTTCAAAAAAAGTAATGGCATGAACATGGAACTATTTTTAAGTGACATTAATAGAAATAGATATGGAATGATATTGTGTTTTACGGTTTTACCATTACAAAAAAAACCTATAAAATATCAAGTAGAAATAGTGGCACGTGAAAACCCATGCATTTCGCATCTACGTTGCCAAGTAGTCCATCACCAAACAAACAGAGAGGATTTAACGGTGGAATACCTTTTTATAATAGACTTATGGTAATGTGATCTATTTTTCTTTTTTTTCCTCAACAAAAAATACGAATTACTTATATTATAATACAGAATTGTTCCGAAGTACAAACTACAAACATAACAAATTTAGCTCTTCTCCAGAACTTCATCATGCACGCAGCTCCAGCACCACAACTGCAATCATTGTTGGGAGAAATATGAGATTACATGATCAACCAGTTACATTTCATCTGCCTCAAGTTAACTTGTTTATTACAGATTACAGAGACTTGTAACCTTACATAGTCTTGCATAAAATTTGTGCTGTGTTAGTAAAAGACTGATGGGAAACTTATATAAATTATAAGTGATGTAGACTGTAGAGTATGAAAAGTCTAAAACATAAGGTATATGGAACAAAAAAAGAGACTTAGGTACAATGTGTTGACCATTCCAAAAGCTAATTCACAACTGAGAGAAAGATGACATGGATATTATAACAAGCTGCTTTGAAAAACCTTGATCCTAATCTGCTCGTAAAAAAAAGTCACATTGTAATTATGGAGTTAGACAACTTACAATCGGGGTCTGTTGTGATCCAGTGGGCGATTCTCTCAGACTTTGAGGTGTTCTTCTCTGACTCATTAGAGTCACCGCTACTACTTATTCCCGAGCGACTTGTACGTGCAAGTTCCACCACTTCCCCATAACAAAGGGAAAAGAACATGTTTTGGTCGGAGTTGAACAAATCTCTGCTCCTGCTGCCTAATCTACTAAGCACATTAATCCTTTTGCTCCTCTTCTTTTCGTGATCAACAATTACTTCCCTTCTAACCTCCTTGGCCACTACATCAAACAATACTTGAGGTATGAACCGATCGGTACATGAAATTCCAAAACTATAGTAACAACAAAGGAATCTTTGAGCTTTGCATTATTGCTGTATTAAGTGTAAGAATCTATCTCAAAAACGTGTGAAGGTGTTGAAGATTTTTAAACTATTGGTTATTAATTTCCAACATCCTATGTTGATTAATTGACCAACTCATAGGAATACAAAATTTGATATGCAAGGGACCAATCTCACACACCCACGCACATGGTGCCTCATAACTCAAATATATGTGTTGAAAGATATTTGGATGCGTAGGACATACAAGCATACATGTCACAAAAATCGTTAGAGAGCTGACTAATGAATGAAAGACTAAAGAAGGTACCTCTCGACAACAATCTTTGGCAAGTGAGAGGAGGTAATGCAGGTATAGTCTGATCATAACAGAGCACCATTGGCAACACAATGGTTCCTTTATTATCTGATGATCTTGGATGATAAGGTCTCTTAACCTTGGATGATGAGGCCTCTATGCCAAGGTAGTGTGTTGTTGATCCTCCTTAAATAATTTTATTCGAGAGCTTGTGGGAGAAAAGGCTTCGTGGTAATCATTATATTAGTGTGGATTTGCACGGTGAATTGGATACCAAGTCATCCTGTGTGGATTAACTTATATTTATTCAGTACTGAGGTAGACGTGTGGGAGTATTAGGAAAGGTAACAAGAAGTGAGCAACGTGTGCTTGCCTCCTCCATGTGAATCATCTTGGAATGATGGTTAAAGATTAACCGCATAGAGGAACAAATTTGGGAGAATCAGTTGACCTCGATTCCAACCCTTAAGATCGGTTGTTATGGATTCTCCCTAGGTTTATCTATTTCTACCATTTTTGATAAATACAATACTTTATGTTTTGCATTCATCAATATTTTAAAAATATGCATTCATCAATATTTTAAAAATAACTACCTTATAAACATTGGTATATGACACATGTACAAGGTAGTGACAACAAAACTCATAACCACATATCTCAGTTCCAATTCCAAAACATGCAAGATCGTGATTAATGAAGGCGTGCACAACTAAAGCTCTACTTCGAAGTCATTTAATGTCCATTCCTCCATTTGCAGAACCAATTCGGCTTCACTTCAAGCCCCTTAAAATTTCATAACTTCAAAAAAAATCACTTAAAGTGACAAATTTATTCATAAAATGAAATGCAATTTGTGATCATAAGATCTTAGCTATGTTTTGCATTTAATATTTTTTGCAAACTTTTGAAGTGTTCCTTCCGCTGATCATTATAAGATATGTGCATTTAGGCTTTGAGTTAATACCCATTTTATTCTCATATTAAGAAAAAAATCAAACCCTCACTTCAAGCCCCATGTCCTTGAAAAATTATAACTTAAAAAAACTCTTAAAGTAACGATTTAAATCCTGAAAGTAACGATTTAAATCCTGAAAGCAAATTGAATATTGCGTCAAAGTGAGAGAAGACAAGTACATTCGTTACGAAGAACGGGTTGAGAGGAAACACATTGAAGCTGAAGCAAAGTTCCAAAAGGAACTCAACACCAAGAAGCTCGACATACTATTTTCTCTGATGAAGAAGGAAAACAAGGACGAATTCGATAAAGAAACACTTGCTGAGCTCAAGGCGTGTGCTAAATCACAGAGATTTATATAGGTTGTGTTGTTTTACTTTTAAGTTAATGTGTGTTTCGTAGTTTATCGATATTGTTGTAGTAGCATCTATTTAAATTTGGTATCCGTATTTGTATTGTATTTCGTATCCATATTTGTGTTGTATTTCGTATCTTTGTTTGTATTGTTCGTCTCGAGTTTATGTGTATTGTACTCGTGTTTTGTGACTTATCTCAATTTCGTATATGATATATTTTATTTTTAAATTTAACTAGATCTTAATAAATCAAAACCGATTTAATTAATTATGAAATAATTATACAATTATTAGAAAATTCAAACAACTTCAATACATTAACTACAATTAAATTACAAAACCTAATTAATTAAATTACAATTTAACTAATCAATACATTAATTTAAATATATACCAAAACATATTTCTTTTAACTAAAAAACCAAAATAATAAAATAAAATAATTAACCAATCGGGCGCTCGGGTGCTCGTGCGGATTTCCGGGCTTTAATCCACCCGAAAAAGCACCTGAGTGGTTCCTCCTGGGAACCGCCCTCCCGTTAAGGGAGTGCATTTCGGGCGTCCGAAAAAGAGCACCCGTTAAGGGCGGACAAAGAAGATAGGTGAGTTGAGGGTAGAAGGTCAATTGACCGTTAAGATAATCTTATCTTAACCGTTAAGTAATTTCTAGTTGAGCAAAAATAACGGTCATTTGACCGTTATTTCATGTTGAGCAAGAGGAGGTTTTATTGGTAGGTTTTGGCCGAACGGGTCCCCTTTGTCGTTCGACCAGTTGGTTGTTATTTTTGGTTGGACGAGGCCTTGTGGGGGGTTGTGGTCGAGCGCTGGTTTGGTTCAGTCGACCGTTTCTGCCCAGTTTTGATTTTGTTTTGCTTATGTTTGTTCATGAATGCGTTGACACATGGTTTTATATTATGTTTTCATTGCATGGCATGCATTAAGACATTTGTTGTGGGACAGCAGATCCTTATATATTGCATTGCATGGTATCCGACTCGGTGGAGTGGGAAACCCGCTTGGTGTTGGCCGGCGGAGGGGGTATTACAGCTTGTGTGAGCAGCACTTGTCTTCAGCAGCGAGTGTGCAACGATATTACAGTTTGTGTGAGCAACTATTGCCTATCGAGTAAATATCGATATTATAGTTTGTGCGAGCAGCCGATGTTTACAGCTAGTGTTGTTGGTGGACCGCACAACCTTTGTGGCGGCGATGATAGTATGTACCGTGCGACCTGTGTGGTGGCGGAGATGCTACATTGCACTTTTGCATACCATGAGATAGTAGTATGATAGGATCATTTATTGTACATAGTATGCATGTAGGTGGACTTGGTACACAGGGTTTCCTTATGAAAACTCAGGCATTGTTGTTGTCATGTTGCTTTTCAGGACCTCCGTGGGTTCTGGTCGGGTGGTGACCGAGGTAGAGCACATTTTGGATCCGGATCCTCCAATCTTTTGTGGTGATTATGATTACATGTATATTTTATGTTGTATTTTGATGTAATCATACGTTTGACAACTCATGTATTTGGTGCTTTTGTGGTTAGTCTTTTGTGGTTAGTATTTAAGGAGAACACTCATCTTAACTCCCCCTCTCTCTCATTTTGGTTCGGCAACAAAGAAGAAGAAGTTAAAAGAAGATAGGTGAGTTGAGGATAGAAGAGTTGTTTTGTTGAGTTGAAGAGTTAGAGAAGAGAGGAAGAGAAGGAAGCGTTGGGTGAGATTTGGGGTTGCTTGGATAAAGGAAAAGAATAGCTGAGTTGAGAAGACGAGGAGGAGGATTTGGTACGGCTGTTCGTGGGGCGGGTTTGACCCGCCAACCCGCCCCGCCCCGCCCCGTGTAGGGCGGGTTGCGGTTGAAAATTTTCCTACCCGTGATCCGTTAATCCGCCACCCGTTAACCCGCCGGACTAAACGGGGTGGGTTGCGGTTAATGTGTTACCAACCCGTTAACCCGTTTACCCGTTACAAATATAATTATTAAAAAAAATACATATTTATGTATTAAAATTTTCGTTATTTCATTAAACTTCTAACATTTTTTCTAAAATTAAAATTTTCCTACCCGTGACCCGTTAACCCGCCACCCGTTAACCCGCCGGACTAAACGGGGCGGGTAGCGGCCCAATTTTTTTTTACCCGCCCCGCCCCGTTTGCCCGCCTGACTTTAGTGGGGCGGGTAGCGGGCGGCGCCAAACCCGCCCCGCCCCGCCCCGTTTGCAGCCCTAGGATTTGGGTTGGGTATTGAAGCTAAGTTTGGTTGATGAAGATGAGTGTTGTTGGTGAAAACATAGGAGTGGAGAAGAAAGGTGAGAAGAAAAGAGTGTTGAGAGTTGAGTGAAGATTGAGATCATAATAGAAGAGAAGGTGGAAAAAGATTCGAGTTCCTCGGAATTCGACGAAAGGAGGTTGTGATCGTGCCGACGTCTTTTGGAGCATTGTTGATCTTCAGAAGCTTTTTCAGGCTTTCTTGGTGGCGTGCGACTGAAGTTGAGGCTTCCTCCTCGTTTGGCTCTGGTACGTGTTATCGTATTTTGGACACTCTGATTTCGAAGACATCTTTGCTGTCAGATTCTGGAAGTTTTCAAAGCCTAATTCTTCCCTTCCTTTTTGAATAATTGTTACAAATACTTTGTTGATTTCACGATGATATTCACAACATTAAAGATGGTGGTAATAATGGTGTCGTTGCTGTGGTGGTTGAGTAATTTGTTTTTGCGATTTTTTTTGAATATCTTAATTAAACAATCACACCCTTATCATTTGTGATTTTATTTATTTATCTCTTGCAAACTTATTGCCCATTAAGATGGTGATGGATGTGGGTTAAAAATAAGATGTATATCTGTGTTCGTAAGGAATATTTCATGTATTAAGTTGGAAAAAAGACACGTTTTCTTTAAAGATTTTCTTTAAAGATGGCCTTAGAAGTTGTTTCCTTATTATTTGTGTGAATAATTACATCTATAGAGGTTTTTTCATTTTTATTTATTTGAATGTTGCTGCTATGCTATTTGAATGTTGTTGTTA
Organism: Triglochin maritima; assembly: GCA_963682175.1. NCBI lineage: Eukaryota > Viridiplantae > Streptophyta > Magnoliopsida > Alismatales > Juncaginaceae > Triglochin > Triglochin maritima. The sequence continues at coordinate 59,822,978 of OY821772.1, read as the reverse complement.
TGCTATACTATTTTGTATCCAAGATAAGGAAGGAAAAGGAATGTAGGTGAAATCCGGAAATTATTTGTTAATTGTTAAGGTAAAATTTTAAATTTGTTTGTGGCAACAATAATAGGACATACCACAACTAAGGTAATGAAAATCCTTACATTATTTTTAGAGAATTGAAGCTTATGTCACCCAGGTTTTGTTATGCTACTATATGTTTAGGTTGCGCAAATGTATATTCCCTTTCTGGAATAACAACAAATTGTAGCATGAATTTGACCATACATAGTAGCCCATTTAACCTTCTTCAAAAGAAATATGTTATCATACTAGTATCTTCGACCCCTATTTGACCGTGTTTTATTATTTTACTATGAATATGTGTTGAGATATGGATAACTTATTAATGGCTTTGAATGACCCACAAGTTCATTTGTCAGACGATGAGTTTGAGGCTATAATAGTTGTATGTTTCCTTATCGTGTATTACCAATATTTTGTCCCATCAACCAACCGTGTGTCTAGGCAATTAGTTCACACAGCTCCTTTCACAGGAAATGTTATTATTAACGACTTATTACATGGACACTATAGAATAGCGTACGACTCCATTAGAATGTTATCAAGTGTATTTAGGTTGTTGTGTGCTATTCTGAGGGGGAGAGGACTATTGACTGATACAAAGGTTGTGTCTGTAGAGGAGCAAGTATGGATTTTGTTGAAAACCTTAACCCATGGGGATTCCAATCGGTCACTTCAAGCTTAACTACAACATAATGGAGAGACAATAAGTAGGCATTTCAACAAAGCCTTACACTCCTATTTCATTTGGGGATGTGACATGATTCGACCTAAGGGTAGTTTAACAGAAACACCACTTCACATAATGGAAGGTGGTGGGGGTAAGTACTTTCCATACTTCAAAGATTATATTGGAGCATTAGATAATACACATATCAATGTGTGGATACCGATAGAATTCCAACCAGCATACCGTTCCGGACGACACCCCACGCAGTGCTCTCAAAATGTCCTAGGAGTGTGCAATTTCAACATGCAGTTCATTTTTGTTGTAGCTGGTTGAGAGGGATTGGCACATGATTGTAGAGTTCTGAATGACACACTAAACCACCCCTCCAACAGTTTCCCCAGTCATCTTGGTTAGTGCTTACAACATGAAAATACTTATCAATTATAATGCTCACAAATACTCAACTAATACTATTTTCCTTATAACATATAAGTATTATCTTGTTGACGCTGGTATCCTAATCGGCCAAGATTTCTAGCCCTGTACCGTAATACCAAATACCATGTCTCTGAGCTCCAATCACAAGGTCCTAGAGGATGGAAGGAGTTGGTCAACCACCTTCACTCATCTTTAAGGAATGACATCGAAAGGGTCTTCAGAGTTCTTAAAAAACCTGGAAAATACTAAGAGTGATGTCACCCCACTCCTTAAGGAATCAAGTTCGTATTGTAATTGTTGCAATGACGTTGCACAATTTCATAATTGAACAAAGAATGGGGGACAACCTACTAGACAATTACGTAGAGATCCCCACCCTACTGCCTGAGGCGACCACCCAATCTGATGAGTCAGAGATGGTTAGGGACAACCAAATGAATGAATGCAATGAGAGAGACCATTTCTGACTTATTAGCCAAAGCACATGGGCTTTAGTATGTTTTAGTTAGTTAGTTTGCAAATAATTCATGTACTTTTACTTTCTATTTTATTGTGTTGAAACATGGAATCTCTGTTGTATTTCTTCCATTCCTACAATCTTGTTAGTCTTGCTAGTTTTACCTTGCATTTGTAGTTTTATCATTGTGTATTATGAACCTTGAAGTTAGTTGTATTTGTAATTAATTTGGTGTATTTGTAGTTTGCTTGTGTAGAAATGGTTGAGGACTTGGACATATTCTGTGGTAGTCCTGTATCCGAACACACAGAAATGGAAAATGAGGATTCTCGAGAAATGAATAACCCAATCAACACACCGCCAGTACGGCGTAACTTAGGTTTGAGAAACCCCAACAATTTCACAATTCCCCTTCATGTCCCATTTAATCCTACCCCGATAATTGTTTATGTATCATCACAATCACTTGGTTTGTCTACTTTAGGAATCAACCAACTATCCCTTGGCACTAATACAATGTGTAGGTCACTTTTAGAAGGATTTGTTAGGACCACACAACCAACAAATAGTCCAATCCAGAAAACTCCTTGCACATGCACAACTAAACATTGTCCAACAATTAACACATTGTCCTAAAGCCACCTCACTTCCACAAGCATCACCAATTGAAACACACAACCCTACACTGGAATTTGGTGGTATAATAAGATCAAGGGTGAAGGGAAAGAATCATATTAAAGACAACGTTCCTAAGGCGGAGTGGACACCTATTAGACATGAAATCTTTCTTAAACTGTGTCTTGACGAGGCCAGGAAGGGGAACATCCACAACAATTCCTTGAATAAAGATGGGATGGCAAACCTCATTGCAAACTTTGAGAAGGAAACCTCATTACTGTTTGATTACAAGCAATTTCGCAACCATTGGGACCAAACAAGAGGTAAATGGGGTTTGTTTCGTCGATTAAGTATGGCCACTGGTTTAGGATGGAATGATAAGACATGAACTTTTACAATGGACTCTGAGAGATGGGAAGATATTGTTAAGGTTAATATTTCTCTTTGTTATTAAAATTAGTGGTTATGGATTTTACTTGTAATTGTCATTAAGTTTTTCAATGTATGTTGATTTTATTTAGAAATTCTCGGAGGCTAAGGAGTTCAAGGAAGCCCCCCCCCAAAGTATTTAGACATCATGGATGAAATATTTTGGGGGTAAATGTGATGTCGGGATGCTTTCGTTTCAAACACACAACAGTGTGGGGTCTTCATAATTTATGTCATCAAGTCCGTCGACAACCATGAACATCACAGACGTAAGTAATTCTGGGACAAGACCTCGTGGTGACGAGGTAGAATACATCTTCTCACTGTCGAAGAAAAGAACAAGACGTAAGACGCCTCCGGCAAGTAGACAACCGTCACCACCACCATTTCCTTTGGAAGTGACTGATACACTTACACATATAAAGAAGGCCTTAGAAGTTAGGAAAGCCAAGGATACTGAAAGAAGTGAGGTGGAGGACGAGGATGAAGATTACAGGTATTGTATATCACTTCTGGAAGAGACAAAGTACGAAGAAAGATCAGACTTGTATCCCTTCAGGGCATCAATACTTCTACAGAAGAAATACATGTTGTTGTTCAAGACTTTAAAGACTGTGGGAGCACATGAGCATTGGTTGTCGTGGGAGTTTTAAAAAACAATTGAAATATGGTTTCATACATGTTGTATTGTTTTCGTTATGACAGGAAGTAGTTTTAAGTAGTGACATATAGTTTCATACATGTTGTAGTATTTTGTTATAACTAATTAAGTAGTGTCTTCGTTATGACATATTAAGTAGTTATGAGTGGAATGCCTGCAGTTTATGTTGTACTTTTGTCCTATGGATTTTATAATATTTCACAGCTTCCATTTGCAGTGTCGTTTTCGAAGATTATGTTAAATTAGGCTGGTCTTTCACATCTTGAGGAAGATGACATTGTTCTATACTTGTATCTACATGGATTGTGAGTTTTTCCCCATTTTCCATTTATGTGAATTGACGTGATTCGAGTCAATCCAACCAGTAATCCAGGATTATACGTTTGGTTGCTACTGCGCATAGGAAGAATAATGAAGTTTTGATACTTTCTATTTTTCATATCTCACAGCTTTTTTTGACCTCAATCCTTTCTTTAATACACTTTCATTTTATTTGTTACAAATTTTTGATCAGCTAGCGAATATAGATCATGTACCAGAGATCCATAACACAATGTTGGATTAATCCGTCAAAATATCAACTAAGAGTGATGCAAATAATTTTTCAATTGATTAAACATGCTGGGTGTTGTCTCAATTCCAGTTGTTAGACTGGAGAGTTCGAATAAAAATGGTAACTTGTTGTGGTAGGATGTTAATGTGGGTTGTTCCATTGGTCATATATCGAAAGGGCATTTAACATAAGTAACTGGTGTTGCTCTTTGGTTGACAATTGGTTAATCTGAATTAACACCAATCAAGCTGAGCTCAAGTTCGATCAACTATGAGATTTCCACACACCAAATAATGAACAACCAAAATTCCATGCTGAACACCAAGGCTATTATTCACAGTTGAAGTCCACACCAATCTAGTAAAACAAATGAGTAAAACTTGCCTGAAATCTCAAGTAAGCAAGTAGATAATCACAAATAATAACTTGTTTTCACCATTACAACTAACGTCCGACATGTAGCATAGTAATTAGGAGGATCACATTGTTATACTTATAGGTTGACAGGGGTGACGAAAACAACCAAAAACCCAAATACTTAGAAACATCCACCATCAAAATAAAACCACCAACTTTGTATGTTTATGTGCACATCCTGCCACCCCCAACAAAACCCCAAAAAATACCAAACTTTAGGACATGACACCTACACTCCACTTCCGTGGTCGGAAGCGTTGGTGTTGACCGGGAGGACTACACGAAGTGGCTTAACATTATGAACATGTCCTGGCATGCCAACAGAATGGTTGTTTTTGGATCGGGTAAAGTGTTGAGCAATGTAAACACTACCACACTTCATACACATGTGCTCCTTGAACCCCATTTTGGTCTTTCTCTTCTTTCTTGGTGGCCCACCTGCTGCATTGAAGGCATACTTAGAAGGTAAAAAACTTGTTTGCTAATCAACTGTAAGGTTTGAACGCTGCCTAAATTTCATTGTCATAGTAAGGTAATAAAGTAAGTTAGATTACTAAGTTACACACAAAGTTTTGCATATTTAATAATTCTTAGACATAGGAATCCAACATATATTGGGACAGCTAACATCATCAAGTAGTAACACTAACAAACACCAGCTTCAGTCATCATTACAGTCATCTGACACATGCCAAGAATCTCTGAAGATGCCCTCTTCCATTTCCTTTCGCCGTTCCTCTGCCTCACGAGCAGACAAAAATCGACTCCATTGCATTTCCAATTCCTATTCTGCTAGCTTAGTCACTTCATGATCTGCAAGCATCTCCTCAAAGGTTGGGGGGACTTGGATGCCCATGCCGTGACGCGCAAGTTGTTACGGTCATCCAACAATTCGACGGATCGAGAAACTTGAAAACCAATACAAACATACTAACGTTATACAATTTAGCAACCACAGTTATTGGGAGATTAAATTGGGAAATTGATGTCCAAAAATTAAAGGCACATGATCACATCACCTTGGCGTATTACTGAACTTATTGCTTATCTAATTTATGAATCCCACTTATTTTTAAACTTAGTTCTGAATAAATGGTAGGTGTCCAAATGTGCATGTAAATTTATTCAGAGTGTAACTTCTTACTCAACTTATACATGGAATCCATCTTGTTTCTGAAGTTATTTCTTAATCCGAAAAAAGTGACCAAATGCTAAGTTAAAAATTAAAAAATCCAACTTCTTACTCAACTTAATTTGGAATCGAAGTTGTTTCTGAAGTTAATTCCAAATCCAAATAAAGTGTCCCAAAGCTAAGTTAAAATTTCTCAATCCAACTGATTACTAAACTTATTTTGGAATCCAACTTATTAATGAACAGGTTTCTGAATTGGTGACCAAATGCTAAATCATCAATTCTGAATCCGACTTGTTTTTCTGAATTGATTTCGGAATCCAAATAAAGTTTCAAAACACCAAGTTTAAAAAAAATCCAACTTCTTACTCAACTTAATTTGGAATCCAACTTGTTTCTGAAGTTATTTCTGAATCCAAATAAAGTGTCCCAAAGCTAAGTTAAAATTTCTCAACTTATTACTAAACTTATTTTGGAATCCAACTTATTAATGAACTTATTTCTGAATCCAAGTAAAGTGACCAAATGCTAAGTTATAAATTTTGAATCCAACTTATTTCTGAACTGATTTTGGAATCCAAATAAAGTTTCAAAACACTAAGTTAAAAAAAATCGAACTTCTTACTCAAAATAATTTGGAATCGAACTTGTTTCTGAAGTTATTTCTGAATCCAAATAAAGTGTCCCAAAGCTAAGTTAAAATTTCTCATTCCAACTTTTACTAAACTTAATTTGGAATCCAACTTATTAATGAACTTATTTCTTAATCCAACTTACTTTTTTACTGAAGAACTTATTTTTTTCGCGAAGAATCATAAAGCAAGCAAATCCTTGTTTGGTAGTGTTTTATAAGCCTTACAATGTCTGTGGACTTCAAAAACCAAATGTGATCACTGTATAGTTGAATTTACAACAACAAAAAACAGCTCTAGCTTCTTAAAATTAATCTTAAGCAGCAACATCCTAACAAACTTTGTAATGACATCAGGCATTCTTTGTTAATAATACAGCCTTAGTGTCCTAGCAAACAAAGAACACCCCACCATTGCTACTTTACTTACACTACTAGTAAGCTTCCCTTCATTATAGGGATTGTTAAGTTAGCTTCTAAACTGCACCATGTCTAGATTAACAGCTAACCATTGCTACTCAACACAACCATTTGGTTATAAGGCTTGTAAACTTAACTTCTACTAAGCTTCACCTTCACAGAGTCTAAAGGAACATACCACACAACCATTGCTACTGAACTTAAGGAAAACTTAGTTAGCAACCAACCCACTTCCCTCCTAACTTCGCGGAAATTATCATTATTGAGTTGTATTAACCAAGACTAATCATCCTCATGCTTACCATAGTTTCCTAGTTTGGGGGGGGGGGGGGGGGGGGGGGGGGGGGGGGGGCTTGCGGCTTCGTCTTTGACATCTTTGACAACCTTCTTTAAAACGCCTTCCATTTTCCAAGAAGACCCTCCTCTAGCTTCCATCGTCGCCACCACCGCCTCTTCCGGCAGCATATAATGACAACGGGTCTCATCCAGCTGAAAAAAAACATGACAACTTAATTAAAAAGTAGGACAACATCCACCAAAGAAATCATTGATTTTTCGTCACCCATTTCTTAGAGAAAATGATGAACAAAGTAGGCTAACCAGTAAACCCTATACCACAACATCAACCTTAAACCTTAGATTAAATTAAATGGACACTGATAGGGACACAAATATTTAAAAACACAACCATACTCGCCAAATGTTTGCTACGTTCGAGAAAACCCTCGTCGGGTATCATTTGCTCAGCACGTTGGGAAGGCCCGGCCCTTTTGGTTGGGGTGGAGTTTTTGTCCTGGTTGAAAACAATATGTTCTAAAAGTTTTACTTTTATATGTACATTATTATGAATTGGATATGCAAACATTTTGTTCCTTGATTATTGGTCCTAAAATCGTAGAGCTCTAAAAGATAATGGTTTACATAAATCAAAAGTTATTCACAATCGTTGTAATTAACATGGAACATTAATTACCGAGATAAGATTGTTGTGTTTGTCATCGATTATTGTAGCTCTACAAATATTGACGACACGTGTATATAAAAGAGGAAAATGATTACTTTTACATCTTGAATAGACCTAACAAGTGAAACAATATAGATTTGTGTTATGTGTCATTAATGTTTTCACTGTCTTATATCCTAGGATATGAGACTTATATATTTTGACATAAGAAATGTTTCATATGATTATTGTCAAAAGCTATCAATGAGTATAGTGATAAAGTCAGTAGTTGGTTGAACATGATTTGTGTTAGAAAATATAGCTAGTCAAAAGATTATCATTGTCCCTCTTAATTGCGTGATGATATTAGTAGATCCCTTGATAAAGCAAAATTATAATGTACACAATGTAACTTGAGTTAAGTTACATAATTATAATTAGCTTAAAGAGATCAAGAAATGAATATAAAATACAAATGCGACACATTTATACTTTGTATAATATTTTTAATATCATGAGGCAATGAATAGACACAAGTGATGTCCTTACATCACTAAATTGATCGTGTTTAGTTCGAGTGAACAAAGACATCTATGTTAATCATGTAACTATAATGTGTAGTTAGATACTGCTTATAGTTTATGATATAAAGTGTTTAATATCATTGTCAATTGACTTAGATCATCCTATAGGTCACACCACAAAACTTAGAAAAAAGAAGGTTGATTTTATATTCATATGATATATTGGATTTCGTGTAAAATAGTATACATGTGGTAAATCGATAAAATTAATGTGTCATGAAAATGACATAGTTAGAATCATTTATAAGTTCATATGAGATATATGTATTATGGGATGTAATGATTGACATTACATATGATAATATATTACATGATATATGAATTTGCTAAAAACCTCAAAGATCAAATTTTATTGGTAAAAGGCAAAAAATAGTTAATACGGTTTTGCCCGAATTAATAAGGAATTAGTATTAATCATATATTGGAATTATTCCAATTATGGCCAAATGTGGATGTGGATGATTATGTGTCAAATTGTGATTGATTTTAGGGAGAAAAAAATAAGAGATCATGGGTTAGTGGTTAGCCCATGATGTAGGTGTTGGGAGACCCTATAAATAGGTCTCTTCTCCCTCCTTGTTTTAATTAATGCAAAAATTTATCTCTCCCTGACCACCCTATTAATCCATTTGAAAATTCCTTAATCATTTCAAAAATTTGGAGATTAAATTCTCATGGAGCATAAAGAGGTTATTAGCTAGATTCTAACCTTGATTTAGAGATTGAATTGGCTAGTTCATTTCTCTCTAATCTTGTTTAGAGTTTGGTGAACACTTAAAGGCGAATCGGCGGGCGATTCGACCCGCGGTGCAACTCCGGATCTTCATAATGGTTTTAGAGAACTTTTGAGTATGATCCTCTTGTATTTGTTTTAATATAAACCAATGTACATGAAATTGTTGAAAATATAAAAATCGATCATGTATGCATGTATTAAAATTTTAAAATATACACATACATAGGGGCATGAAATCCTACACCGGTTAACCGGAGGGGGAAATGTGTCGAATGGGGAGCAGAAGCGGAAGAGGTGACCTTGGGATTGGGAGGCGAGGAGTTTGCCTTGGGGTGGAAGTAACAGGCGTGGTGGTGGTGTGAGTTTGGAGGGCATTTCGGGGATTAGACTTTGATGGGACATCCGATCCTCCAATTTTGCTCCCCCTAAGCCAAACATCTCCCAGGTGGTGGTGAGGGAGGAGCTCATTCGATCTTTAGTTGGGAGTTGGATTCTTTCAGGAGTGGGGTTTTGAGAATGTCTAACCAAACAGACCCTAAATTCGTTGGGCATTTATAAGCAAATCGGGTATTCATCTAGTTTACAACCGAATAGCCAAATAACACACCCAAAAAAAATAGTCGGGCCGCGCAGGATCCATTAAGGTTGTGGACCATATAAGGAATAACAGAGGATCAGCTCATAATTTGTTCTATGACCCAATCGACTCAGACCACTGGGGTCCGGGACTAGACCAGCTAGGATCAAATCAGCTTGGTTTTTATTTTCATCATGATCTCGATCACACGTTTACTTCATCTAAGTTCCTGCTTGCATTCCTCGTAACAGCAACATCTTTAAGTCCAACGTGACCATAGTTTCCAATAATAACTATATGCTAAGAAACTACCCAAAAAACTTGTGTTTAACCAAACACCAAACTAGTCAAATTTATATGGCTCGTACTATTATTACCACATGTTTTTCACTAATTTTAACTTGCTAATAATATTACTTGTTTAGTTGTTTCACTCGGCTGTTTATCGGCCGATTAATGAAATACTAACTCTAATCATAAAAATTGTTCCTAGCTCCCAATCTTCGACGTCCAATCCTCTCTTTTCCCTCTCTTTGTTGAATGCGCGGAAGGATTGTCAAAGCGACTGCACTACATGGCAAATATTAAAGTTTTTCGTATCAAACTAATTAATGGGTAGACATTATATTATTCCACACGCTATTCTAAAGAAAGTTGGCACCCACGGGAACAAAAATAATTTGCTTGTTGCGGACCCATGAAAGTGCTAGGAAAAGTGTGAAAGAGTAAATAGAGGAGAAAACATTCCCAGAAAAAAACATCCAGATTGAGCACAACACGTAATCATCTGGGAGCAAAAACTGATTAGGCTTGTTTAGCTCATAAAGCCTCTTTGTGACTTGTATGTCCTATTGTACATGGAGCTCAAATCTACTGGCTACTGCCCAGGATAAAATATCCCAAATTCAACGTGCAATTTATGGAATTAAGAATTGTATTGTACAAGAATAATTGGTTTAAGGATTTCAAAGAGCAATTTGTTTTCTTTGTTTTTTTTTCTAATTTCCACATATCTATTTTTTCATTGCCTTTTTGTTTCCGCCTATCCATTCTTTATTTGTTTCTTGATTATCACATATTTTTTGCTGACATAAGATTAGAAAAGACTAACGAGTCACTAGTGAGAATGTTATAACCCTAAACCTGTTTTGGGTGCTAATGGAGATTAGGGAGGAGTTTGACATGGGGAATAGGAGTTGTGCAGTGTTTGTTTGGGGAAGAGGAGGGGCGTGAACAGTAGACGTGGTTGAGGTGATGGGTTGGGTTGTGTAGGTTACTGTTGACGTGAGTTTGGTTGTTTTAAGGAGAAATTTGTTTCTCTCTCTCTTTTGATCTCTCTCACTCCCTTTCCCTCTTTCCGGCTAACCAGAGGACTTGGAGACTCCAGTGTGAGACGTGTGGAGGCCGTTGCGAGGAGGTGGACGCGCGAGGAGGTTGTGAAGACGACGTTGCGCGAGCGAGGCTCCGGCGGTTTCGTCGTCTTCTTTGAGGTATGTCGGCTTTCAATGTGTTTTGTTGGTCACCCTCGTGTGAGGGTTGTTGTTGGTCTGTCGGGGGAGGTCGGAGACCTCTCCGGCAACGTATTTTGCGTAAATCGTCGGCCGGCGCAAGGTTGAAGAAGACCAACGGTCGACCGGGTTCCTTCGGGCGGGCGACCGATGTAGTATTTTTACCCGACTTTAACCTTCACCGGTCGAACGATGCCTTGTGCCGGTCGACCGGTAGTGCATTTTGCTGGTGAGTTGGGATTGACTGTTGTTTTTCGGTCGACCGGGTCCTTGGGTCCGTTCGACCGGAACTTAAGTGTACTGGAATATTTCGCATGCTTGTTCGACCGTTTATTGTTATGTGTTCGACCGTTATATGACTTAGGACTGCTAGGATGCCCTGGTAGTTTTCGGTCAACGGAGACCCCTGAGTCGGTCGACCGATAGTTTGAATTGATGTTGACCAGACTCCGGATTTTGACCTCGTATCGGTCGACCGGTTTTAGATTTCTGTTCGACCGTTGGGACTTAGGTTTCGCGCAGAGAGTTCGACCGTTGCAGACTTTCGGTCGACCGATTCCCTTGCGGATGCGGTCGACCGGGTTGTCTCTTCCGGTCGACCGTTTTTGCACAGGACTGAATTCGTGGTCCCTTTTGAATGCAAACTCTGTCCACGGAAACCTGTGTCCTCGCCTTGTGCGTGAGCCGGGAGGTGAAGGTGCGCGCGTACGCGTGCCTGCCCAGGGACCGCCGTGTGGAAGAGTGTGGGTGTTCGGGACGTGTCACTTCCATGTATGTATCCTGACTTGATGTGATTGATTGATTGGACTCATTGTAGAGTAGCAGTCATGAGGGATCGTGGATCCCAATGTATAGCGGCGCGGTTGGTGTTTCCGGCTCGTGGAGCCTGATGACCTAGCAGACTTCAGTCTGGACCCGTCCGATGTTGTGCCAGACGTATTGATGGACCACCGATGTTATTCCGGTGATGCTGCCGATGTTGTTCCGGCGATGATGATTGATGGGCCGATGTTGTTCCGGCTATGTTCCTCAGATGGGCACCCACTGAGATGATGATTGATGGACTGACCGAGCGACGACTCCGTTGGTGTGGTTTCGACCACGAAGTTACAGATCTGTTTCTTATGGCGGGGACTTGGCGGATGCTCCTTGTCGAACCCCATGATTATTGTAGTCGCGTGTGGGGAGTGTCACGTCATGTTCCGTTAGACCGTATGTGCCTACGGTAGGTCTCCTTGGGAGACCCGATGATGATTGTCGGACTGATGTCATGTGTTACCCTTCGGGGGAACTATTTTCCTTACTGTTGATGACATGACATGCTACTAGTATGATATGTTCATTTGTACTACTGCATGCATATAGGTGAGATTGACATACGGGGTTTCCTTATGGAAACTCAAGCATTGTTGTTATATCTTTTTCAGGACCGCAGTAGGTCTAGTTGGGTGGTGATCAGCGGACGCGCGCATCTTGGGATCAGATCCTCTTTCGAATCACTGAGGTCGACATGATTGTTTTTATCTTCCTTGTTGTTTTGTTGTAATCATGTATCGTTTTGACAAACTCTGGTGTAATATGGTGCACTGCTTATATGTTTTATGAGAAGTAACAATTCCGTCTTTGATTATAGGTCTCTGATGTCTTGATATTTGATTTTTAAATTTCCGCTGTCTCGGGATGTTACAGAGAACGTATGAACAATAACAAAGCATTTAATACTAAATTACTTGGGGTGAGCTAAAATTAAAAGTCAACAAAAATCACAAATCAGGTACTTGATTTTTTAAATTTTCATTTTCATATGAATAGTTGCGGATTTTGCATTGGGTCACAAAACACATGGCGACCTTCCTTATTTACCCTGACTTGGGGATGACTGTGTAAACTTTAGGCACACCGCACATGGAGTTAGGATGCATGAAAAAGAATAGAAATGTCAGCTTCCATCGTGAATCATAATCAGTGTGACCAGTAGAACTGCACAATACTAACGTCATTTGTGATGCAATGCTTTACTTTTGGAAACTTCTCTCGCTCCAGCCAACCAACCAAACAAAACAGACACGTCCCGACTCTCCCATGTTTTCTCCATTCATCACAATAATAATTTAATCCCACATATAACGGAATCACCAAAACCCCAAAAATAATCCCAATTCCCCCATGTGCAAAAAGAAACGGGACATATCGGCCTCCAATCCGATCCCGAATCCGTCCCGAACACCCACAACGCCGACATCGACGGCGACGACGACGACGAAACCCTCGTCGTCGTCCTCCAACGCCTCGACTACCACTCTCTCCTTGAAAGACACCCTCCCCGACTCCCCCGTCCTCTACTCCCTCAACGAGATCCACGCCGCTACCAACAACTTCCTCTCTAACCCCCTTTCCTCTTCCTCCTGGCGCTGCATTCTCCGCTCCAAATCCGTCACCGTCCATCGCCGCCCTTTCCACGGCGACGCCGCCTCGATCCCCTCCAAACTCGCCTCCCTCTGCAAGAGCCACCACCGGAGCCTCTCCCATCTCCTCGGCGCATCCCTCGCCTCCGACTCCATCTTTCTCGTCTACTCCCACTCCCCCGGCGAAACCCTAGCCAACTGCCTCCGAAACCCTAGGAACCCCTCCTTCACCCCCCTCTCCACCTGGATCTCACGCATTCAGGTCGTCGTCGACGTTGCGCAGGGGCTGGAGTACGTCCACTACCACAGCTCCGGCGTCGGCGTCCACAACCGCCTCGACACCTCCTCTGTCATAATCTCCACCGATCTCCGCGCCGTCGTGTCCGACTTCGGGTCCGCTGATCTCACCGGAGAGATGGAAGCGAATCCCCGGCGGATCGAGGGGACGCGAGGGTACATATCACCGGAGGTGGCCGCCGGGGCGGCGGCCACGAAGGCGAGCGACGTGTACGCCTTCGGGGTGCTCGTTCTCGAGGTTCTAACCGGGGAAGAGCCGGTGAGGTACGTGTACGAGAGGGGTAGGGTCGAGAGTGTTTCCTTGGTGGAGACGGCGAGGGAGGTGGTGGGACCTGACGAGGAGGAGGAGAAGATGAGGAGGGTGAGGAGGTGGGTCGACGGGAGGCTGAAGGACTCGTTCCCGGTGGACGTGGCGGAGAAGGTGGTGGGGTTGGCGGTGGAGTGCGTGGGAAAGGAAGCGGTGACCAGACCGGGAATGGAGAGGATCGCCGGGAAGTTGTCGCGGTTTTTGATTAGGTCCAGACAGTGGGCAGATCAGGTCAAGCCGCCGACGGGTTTCTCCGTGTCCATGACTCCGCGGTGACCGTATGGGTATTTTGCTCCGGCACGTGTGATTTGTGGGTGGTGTGGTTGTTTTGTTTTCCACGCCAGTTGTATTATGTCTGAGTGTGACTAATTGGGTTTAACCACTTGCACGAATATTTGTTCGCATGTTAACAGAAAATGTTCTTTAAATATATTTTTTTAAGTATTACCTTGTTCATTTATTATGCATGGTTACCGTATCAATACACAAAAAGCCAGAAGGTGATTTTATTAGGATTTATGAAGCCACATGTGGGTGTTGCCCTTTGAAACCTCAATAAGGGGGGGCACCACTGTGCACTGATTGCCTAATTGAGTGTGTATACGATTTTTTGGTATTTTATCAAATATGTCCACGTAAGTTGAACATATTTGTCCAAATGTACATCTAACATTTGTGGAGCTCACTCCGTCACTGGTCAACTGCGTTAGACAAATTATAAATTAAATATTGTAAAATCCAAATGTTTTTAATATTAAAAACAAAAACAAAAAATATGTTTCTCTCGGAGGATAGATTCGGTGAGGTGGGGCTCGAAGGAGAAGGAAGAGAGGAAGGAAGAGAGGGGTTTGTTGTATAATTGGTTGGTAGTTTGATTGGGAGGAGGAGATGAGAGACATAGAGAGATTTATGTTTTTTTATTTTTTATGTTTTTTATACTGGACTGATAAACGTCGTCCGTAAATTACTTAAATCGCCCGGTCAATTACCATTTTACACTTCTCTCATTTTTACCTATTTCTGCTCCTAATAGACTCTCATCTTTTTATACTACAACAAAAAATAACCATGAAAAATTAAATCAGAGTAAGAATGCGGGAGGAGCAAATGGAGCACGTTTTGCAGATATTTTTGTTTTGACATCCTATTATTATACTCCAGATTTTAATCTGTTTACCTGTTTATTGTTGACCTTTTTAATTCCAAGATGTTCTTTCAAAAGATTGGATAAGATTTTTTTGATTTTTTGTTGGTTGAATGATGATCTCTAAGGCCAATCCACGGGTTGGTTGTAGATTAGTAGTAGTAGGTACACATTCAATTAAATTGTATATTCAACTCAGTCAAAAGATAACAATCCTGTGTGGGCTTGTAAATGTGGACCTGTGGTGTTGTGTGACCACACTGTTGAAAATTTGTTCATATTTGTTAAGGAAGCAAATCCAGGAAGATTCGGTCGACCGGATTGGATCCGGTCGACCGACGCACAACCCAGGAAATTTCGGCGAAGACGGGTCGGTCTACCGAATTGAATTCGGTCCATCGAACCGAGGATTCCAGGCACTCTGTGTGCAGCTGGGATCGGATGACCGAATTGGATTCGGTCTACCGTCAGAGGGTAACAAGCACTTCGGAACAACGGGTTCGGTAAACCGTTGGGGAGATTTTTGGTGTTCCGAGAATCTGGAAAGTGTCTGCCCAATTTGGAACGGTTCACCGAGGGGTTCTCGGTCAACCGAAGGGTTGTTGAAAAATTCGTTAGTTCGTGGAAGAATCGTTCTCGCGGTCTACCGAGTCGCGTGAGAATCGTTCCCTCTGCAAACCGAGAAAGATTCGGTTAACAGAATCGGAACAGGAATCACTCCTGTTGAAGCACGCACGGTTAACCGAACGAGCATCGGTTAACCGTCTCCCCATGAATAGTTCTGTTCGGTTTTGCTTAATTGTAGCTCGGTTTTTTGAGTCTATAAAAAGGTTTGTTTGCTCTTCAATGTAACACACGAAAATATCAATAGTTTTCTTCATTGTGAGTTGAGAGATTAAGGTTAGAGATAGATCTAGAGTGCTTTGGGAGACACATTGCTTCCAATCATTTGTAATCTCAGTTGCTTCTCTTGTTGGAGAAGCGGAAGAAGGAAAGGAAACCCGCAAGAGACCCCCCAAGGACGTAGGCACGTTGCCGAACCTTGTAAATTGCGTGTGTCGTGGTTGTTTCAGGTGTGCATTTGTGTTTGCTTGTTTATTTCCATCTTATTTGTGTTCTTGTTGCAATTGAGTTTGGGAGAGGGTCCGAAGTTAATTCCGCAATCAATCTTTAGTATTCCGTGGTGCGTTTAATCCGTGTCGAGTTAGTGCATTGTTAGATCCCCCTCCCAACAGCTGATATCAGAGCTTTGGTTGCACTTACGATGGCGGAGGAAACGCGAAATTTTCGGGTGGAGAAATTCACCGAGAAAGGGAACTTTTCAACATGGCAACGGAGGGTTCGTGCGTTGATGTCTCAGACGGACGGGTTATTGCTGATGTTGGATAGAGTTGAAAAGAAGTCGTCAAAGATGACCGACGAAAAGTGGGAGAGTCTGAATCTCCGGGCTATTGGGATCATAGAGTTGTGCCTCTCCAATGATCTGCTTTTCGACGAATCGGGGAAGACCGCGGCAGAATATTGGAAACTTCTGGAGGAGAGGTTCATGAAGAAGAACCTTAGCAAAGTTGAATCTGAAGCGTCAACTGTACATGCTTCGGATGAAGGAGAACACGTCGTTCATTGAGCATCTCTCGGTGTTCAATAAGTCGATAGCTGATCTGACTCAGCTTGAGGACAAGATGGAGGATGTAGACAAGGCAATGTTGTTATTGATGTCGCTGCCAGACTCGTATGAGAACTTTGTGAATACGATCATATATGGCAAGGATTCATTGGAGTTGGAGGAGGTCAAAGGCACGCTGATCTCCTACGATGCAAGGAGGAATTCTGGTAGTAGCTCTTTCGAGAAGGGTGAAGGATTGATCGCAGCACCGGAAAGGGGCAGGACGGGTAACAAAGGAAGAAGCAACGGAAGGGGCCGGTCCAAATCAAAGGGGAGATCCTTTGAATGTTTTTTCTGCAAGAAGGTTGGTCATATGAAGTGTGATTGTAGGGCCTTCAAGGAGTCGCTGTAGAAAGGGAAAGACGGGTACAATTTCGCCAGTGTGGTGGAGGAGAAGAACGAAGTCGACGTTCTAACAGTTTGCGCTGCAGGTATTGACAAATCATCATCTGGATGGATTTTGGATACAGAAGCATCATTTCACATGTGCCCGGATAAGGAGTGGTTCACATCCTATGAGTCACTGAAAGGAGGGATCGTTGTTATGGGCAACGATGCACCGTGCACTACCGTTGGTATTGGTTCCGTACAGTTCAAGATGTTCGATGGGTGCATTCGAACGCTGACGGGTGTGCGTCACGTACCGGAGTTGAAGAAGAATCTGATTTCTCTAGGAGAGCTTGATACTCTCGGGTGGAGATGGTCCGGCGGGGACGGAAAGATCAAGGTCACTCATGGGGCGATGACAGTGATAAAGGGAACCAAGGTGGGCAACTTGTATTGGATGCTAGGGAATGCAGTAGCAGGAAAATGTGCAGCAAATGTTGCACGCGACGAAGACAACACCGCACTTTGGCATATGGGGCTTGGTCATATGTCGGAAAAGGGTTTGTGTGAGCTACACAAACAGGGATTGCTGAAGGGTGTTAATAGCTGCAAATTGGATTTTGCAAGTATTGTGTCTTCGGTAAACAACACAAGATTCGATTCAAGATGGCTATCCACAAGACGAGGGAAATTCTGGAGTATGTGCACTCATACGTCTGGGGGCCGGCTCAGGTTCGGTCAAAAGGTGGAGCCGAATATTTTGTCACATTCATAGACGACTTCTCAAGGAAGATATGGGTTTATTTTCTGAAAAATAAATTTGATGTATTTGATAAGTTTAAAACATGGAAGGCCCAAGTAGAGAAAAGTACAAGAAAATTTGTTAAGTACTTACGGACAGATAACAGAGGTGAGTACACGTCAAGGGAGTTTGAAAGTTTCTGTGAGAAAGAAGGTGTCACGAGGCATTTCACTACACCGCAGAGTCCGGAACAAAACGGCGTAGTTGAAAGGATGAACAGAACACTATGTGAACGGGCAAGGAGCATGAGGCTTCATGCAAATCTGTCAAAGGATTTCTGGGCGGAAGGAGTAGATCTTGCATGCTACTTGGTAAATATCTCACCGTCATCGGCACTTGAATTAAAGACGCCTTAGGAAGGGTGGACGGGTGAGCTATTTGACTACTCAAGCCTTAGGATATTTGGATGCAAAGCCTATGCGTTGGTCGATGAGACACAACGGTCGAAGCTGGATTCGAAATCAAAGGACTGCATATTCCTTGGTTACGATAGGACAGTGAAAGGATATAAGCTTTGAGATCCGGTGAGCAAGAAGGTACTCCTACGGAGTAATGTGGTCTTTGATGAGACAAGTTTGCTCAAAGGCTTTGAGGAGAAAGAGCAGCAAGAGAATCTCATGCAGAAAGACGAAACTGAAGTTGAGGTCACGACTTCAAGGGAAGAATCGAATCAAGAAGTTCAGCAGGAAACAATCGACTCACAAGTATAGGAGGAAGCTGAGCAAGAGAGTATTGCTCAAGGAAGACAAAGGAGGATCACAAAGGCACCGGTGAGGTATGGTCACGATGATGCTAGTATTGCATTTGCACTTGTTACCGAATGTGGGGACCCTTGCACATTCGAAGAAGCTATTGAGCAGGAGGATATGAACAAGTGGATGGTGGCCATGACCGAAGAGATGGAGTCTCTTCATAAGAATCAAATTTGGGAGTTAACGGAGCTTCCCAAGGGAAAGCGTGTGATTGGGTGCAATTGGATCTTCAGGAAGAAAGAAGGGTCATCTCCTATGGAGGAGATAAAGTGTAAAGCAAGGTTGGTGGCAAAAGGATATGCTCAGAAGGAATGGGTCGATTACAACGAGATCTTCTCACCCGTTGTAAAGCATACCTCTATTAGAGTGTTGTTAGCTATGGTAGTGATGGACAACATTAAGTTGAATGTCAATTATTAAGAATTGAATGAGAAATCATTTTGTTCCTTGTTTATGTTATTCGACTTTTAGAAGTGTTAAGGAAGAGACTCTTGGTCCTTAACCGTAGAGCTCTAAAAGATATTGGTTTACATAAAACAAAAGTTATTCGCAATCATGGTAATTAACATGGGACATTAATTACCGAGTTAAGATTGTCGTGTTGGTCAGATCATTGTAGCTCTACAAGTGAGTGATAACACGGGTACGCAAAAGAGGAAAATATTACTTTTGTATACCGAATTGACCTAACAAGTAAAATATTATAGAAATGTGTTTCTGTGTCATTAATATTTTACTGTGTCATTGGTCCTTTGATATGAGACTTATATCCGATCGCTTAAGGAGTGCTTAATTAGACTAGTGTCTTAAGCTATCAATGAGTGTAGTGCAAAGGCATTAGTTGGTTAAGTATGACTTTTGTTGTAGAAGATAGTTAGTCAAAAGATTATCATTGCCCCTCTTAATTGAGTGATGATATTAGTGGGCCCCTTGATAAAGAAAAGTTATAATGTGTACAATGTGATTTGAGTTGTCACATATTTATAACTAGCTTAAATAGATCAAAAAATGAATACTAATACAAAGATGACACAATACTACTTTGTGTGTATTCTTAATATCATGAGGCAAGGGACGGACACAAGTGGTGCACGTCATCACTAAATGGATCGGGTTTTGGTTCGAGTGGAATTAAGACATCTAACTAATTGGGAGCTATAATGTGTAGCTAGATACCGCTTATAGCTTGTGATATTAAGATCTTAATATCACTGTCAACTTAGTCTACATCCTCCAATAGGTCACACCACAAAACTGGGAAACAAGAAATGGGGATTTTGAGTTCATAAGATGTGTCGGGTTTCATGTAGAAAATATGACACATTGGGTGAACAAGCAAAATCAAAATTATGTTATGATTAATAACATAATTAGAATCTAAATTAAATTCATATATGATGTAAATATTATAGGGTGTAATGATTTATCGTTACATAGGATAACATGTTACATAAGTTGTGAATTTACTACTAATCCCGAAATATCAAATTTTGTAGGGGTAAAATTGAAATTTGACCAATCAGCAGAACAGTGCTCAACGGTCGACCGAACAACAGTAAACGGTCGACCGGTCGGTGCACGGTCGACCGGACACGTCTCGACCGATAACAAGGAATTTTTATCTGTTCGGAACGGTCAACCGAATCTATCGGTCAGTCGACTGAACATTGCGATGAAATATTTTATTGTTGCGAACGGTCGACCGAAACTTGGTTTGAACGGTCGACCGAACCTCCACATGGTCGACCGGTCCAGACGGTTTTCTTCAGAATTAATTAGATCATGCATGGAATTGTTCCATAACTGATTTAATTCGTGGCTAAGATTATTTGTTAGCAAATAATGGATGGTTAGATGGAAGTTTGCATGAAATCATGGGCAAGAGGTTGCACATGAATAGGTAATTTGGAGAGAACTTATAAATACAAGTTTATCTCATTAGCTCATTAATTTAATTCATTATCTTCTTGTGCAAACTTCTCTCTCCATAATTCTCCACGAAATTCCATTAACTCTTGAGTTTAGTTTTAGTTTTCAGAGATCTTCTTCTCAAGGGAACTAAAGAGGGGTTAGTAATTAGATTCTAAACCTTATTGGAGAATGAGAGGCTAGCTCTTCTCTCTTCAATCTTGTTTAGAGTTTGGTGAATTCTCGGTGGCATCCGGCGCAGCGATAAGCATCCTCAACATCTCCATATGCATGCATGAAGCAAATCATAGAAAATTTATAATTGATCCTTATTGTGCATAAAAATTTCGAAAATATATATGTACAATTAAACTAGAAATCCTACAGTGGTATCAGAGCATTGTGGTTTAATTTTCTAACGATTTGAAACTATAAACAAATTTAGTTTACCATCTAGGGTTCGAACAATTCGATTTTCCGGTTTTTCAACCTTTGAATATTTTGTTGAAATAATTCTCTGTAATAATTCGTATTAAATGTTTTAAGTGTTTTAAAACATGCCATGTAATTACTAGAATTATGATTTAGACATAAGTCTAACTTGCAATAATTTTGTTTTAAGTATAAACGATTATTTTGCAAGAGAATCAACAAAACTGAAAAGCTGTGGTTCATCTTTCCTTTTAGGAAATTGGATGGACGGCGGTTCAAAATTGTTTTTGAACTTGTGGATGGATGAAAAACGTTTTTAATAGATTTCAAAATGTTTTTCGAAGAATTTTTTGAGATTCTAGATGATTGATAAACTAGGTTGTATAGTTTATAGCAATATTGCGTACATGGATGCTCGAGTTGTCTTTGCAGGAATTGTGAGTTTATATGTTCCAAATCAGCAACTATGGATGTTTGTAATTATTATTATACATGAGCTTATTCATATGTAAAAGCCAAATTATCTCTTCCTATCTTTAGATAATTGCATTGCATTTGAGAGGTTTTACATAGGACTTGCACTAGTCGGTTTTTATCGAATGAGAGGAGCATGTTTATTTTCTGTAAAATCTACATCTCCGGTGCAAGAGGAAGTCGCCGTTGTAGCGCATCGATCAAGGATCGGGGATCGAGGATCAAGGATCAAAGGGAACATATAAACTCACACGATGTGGATTGTGTGACTGGTTTAATTCCTATTTTTATCTGGCTATGCATGTGTCGAATGTTAGGATGTGTATGAATGATAATATGCATGATAACCTGAAATTCTGAATCACATGTTAATATATGAAATTGTCCAACAAAATTAATAGTAATTTTCATTCTTATTTCATCCACTAGCAGCCATTGATCGAGGGATACTCTGCTCGCCCTTAGCGGGAGATAACTCCCTCCATCTTTGGGAATAGTGGGAGATATAATGGTTGTCTATTGTTGTGCAACGATTAAATATATGAGGTGCGTTTCACCCTAGTGAACCCCAAGTATGTTTAGTTGTGAATACAATGGATAAACGTATCTCGTATCAAATGAAAATAAGTTTTCTTAACATTACCTAGAGCCCTCGCTCGGTTTTGGGAAAAAGTTTTTCTTACGAGGATAGGTCGCATTCCCTCATAATTGAAACGACAAGAATCACAAAAGTTTGAAGATGCTAATGTTGCTAAAATTCAGAAAGGTTGTGATTAGAAAGAGTTTTTCTTACCTTGATATTGTGATGTATTCGATAGCCATTAGCTAGTCTATATTGCAATAAATGGGATCTTGGATTGCTGCATTTATGGGCAAAATTTTATTTGCAGTATTTACATTTATATTTGATATATATGTATGTGTTTTAAAACATAAAATTGGCATTAAAGTCCTGTATGATTTATTTTGTAGAAAAATGTCGAACATCTAACCTATCGTACGATCCATGATAGAAAAACGTCATTTAGCAAATGATGGCTCAAACTTCATTAGTTGGCAACTCAAACTCAACATCGTGTTAAAGTTTGAGAAACTGTCTCACATTTTGGAAGGTCCAATCTCAAAATCGAATGAGAGATTAACCAATGAAGAGAAAGAGGCTAAAGTCAAGTGGGAAGACCAAGAGAACCAAGTTCACGGTCTTATTCTGGCATCCATGGGTTACTCGCTTCAAGCGAAATACTTGGATTCAAAACCCAAGAAGACCATGGAGGCTTTGTCTAAGATGTTCATGGATAGTGCCCGAAAGGAGCGCTATAAGACCATCATCGCACTCACAAGGTGCCATATGGCGGAGGGAACATCAGTATCCATGCATTTTCTCATGATGCAAGGGTACCTTGAGAAGTTGGCAAAGCTCTCTTCACCAATGCCCGAGGACATTGCTGAAGATATGATTCTTGACTCTCTAACCCCGTCCTTTAAGGACTTTGTGATGCACTATCACGTGCGTGAAAAAGGGGTGAGTCCTGAGGAGCTGCACAACGCTCTCAAAACCGCTGAAGTTGACATGGGCAAGGGTAGGGACAATCAAGTCTTTGCCGTCTATGGGAGGAGCCAAAAGATTGGTAAAGGAAAGGGCAAATCTACCAAAGATACGTCAATCAAGAGCAAGGGAGTAGGAGGTGCTCATAAGAGTGCATCGAGGGGAAATCTCAGAAATCTCCAACTCCCAATACGGAGTGCTTTCACTGCGGTGAAAAATGACACATCCGGCCAAATTGCCCCAAGTACAAAGAAGACTGGTGAGAATTAAATTTATACCGCAAGTGCACGACGTCAATGAAGACGTGGCAAGTACGGGTCGAACACAAGGAGGGAGAGATATTGTTATTTTTGTGATTTTCGATTAGGGAAAGAAAGAGAGAAAAATAAGGTTGGTTTGAGATTTTTGGTTTTTAATTAATTTCTAAAGCAAGAACAACAAAAACAAATTAAAAATAAAGTAAAGATGGATGGAAGTCCAGTGGGTGGAGGTTTAGATATCGGGTTTAGATTAGAGAATTCTGAAACTTATAATAAATCATATTAGTTATAAATCATTACATGATAAATGACTCAACATAAACTCAAGTAATCAAAATATACTAACATGAAATTAAAATAATAACTTTATTCTTCTTCTCATCACCCTAAATCCGTCACCCCCACCCTTTGGAGAGAGTTAGAAACTCATGGATGAAGGGAAGGAGAAGGGGTCCTAGAGAAACTACAAAAGAAAACTTAAAACAAGAATTAAAAGAACAGAATTTTATTACTAAAATTTGGAACAAAAACTAAGACCCTTTACAACAACGTTTCGGGGTTATTTATAGCCGATACAAGGGACCTAAGTATAAAATAGGAAAGTACATGTGTCAAGACACGACTGGACAAAATCCGGAGCCAAGGATCGCAAGGGGTGCGGCGGAATCGCCGCACTTTTGACTCAGATTTAATCCGGATTTTTCCTGTGTGTTTATGGTATGATTTAGCTGCCCTTTGCGCGTCTGGATTGATTCTTTCCTTTCTTTTGAGCTCCGACTTTATTTCTTCATATATTTGGAGATCCAAATTGATTTTTCTTTAGAATTTCTCCAAAATAATATTTTGGTACTTTAATTTGCAGTCGGGTCCTCGGCTTTTTGCAATTAAGTCCCTGGCTACTTTTGTGCTTAAGTCCTTGGCTTTTTTGTAATTAGGTCTTTGAAAATTTTTATGCTTGGATGGACTTCCATTTGAATCCCGATAATCTTGAACTTGGTCTTTATGACAGGAATGAGTCTCTTGTACGCATTTATGCTCGGGATATGGGTAATTTGCATTTTGGTCCCTGTATTCTGTAAATAAGACTAAACACATACCTTAGTAGCATTTATTGATATAAAATTAATCTAAATGAAAGACATATGATGCAATGTATGCAATGCATCAAATACCCCCCACACCTAGATTTTGCTAGTCCCTAGCAAAAAGGAAAATGAAAACAGGGAAATCCTGACTCACTTTCCTAGGAATCATGGTTGCACTTAGCATGTGCAACAAACCTTTAAACCCCTCAGTTTCCTTAGAGGACGAGTTTTGTCTCGTGAGGGTTTTCAGTTGACACACCCACAAAGTCTTAATTCAACATTTCATTAATAACTCTCAATATCTCCACCTCAACCTTATACATCTCACTTAGAATTCTTGCATGCTCATTATATAAATCTAACTTATAAGAATCTGACTTGGTCTTTGTTCCTCCAACATTCACACCACTAACCCTTCTACACATGTTATTACTTAAATTATTTTGCACGCCTCCTCTGGTAGTGAAGTATCATTCGGATCAACCATGGCATGGATCATTCTTTTAACTATGGGCCTTGAGTATCTTAAAGTATATATTTTCCCCGTGATTCAACACATTTGCTTGTTTTGACACTTTTACCCTTTTGCATTCGTGTAACGAGTTTGGTCGATAATTGATGAGAATTAAATTTATACCGCAAGTGCACGGCGTCAATGAAACGTGGCAAGTACGGGTCGAACACAAGGAGGGAGAGATTTGTTATTAGTGTGATTTCGATTGGGGAAAGGAGGTGAGAAGAATGAATTTGGGTTTTTGAGATTTTTTATTTAATTATCTAAAGCAAGAAATATGAACAAATAAAACTAAAACAAGAATAAAGAAGTGAATTCCGTTGGGTGGTGGTTTAGATTTAGGGTTTAGATTAGAGAATTCAGAAACTTATAATAAATCATGTTAGTTATGAAGCATTACATGATAAATGATTTAACATAAACTCAAGTAATCAAAATATACTAATCACGAACTTAAAATAATAACATTCATTCATCTTCTCTTCACCCTAAATCTGTCACCTCCACCCTTTGGAAAGAGTTAGAAACTCATGGAGGGAGGAAGAAGGGATCCTAGAGGCATTACAAAAGAAAACTAAAAACAAAAAAAAAAGACAGAATTTTATTACTCCATAGAAAAGACTACAAATAAAAACAACAACTAAAAACTAGGTCTAAGGCCAAGGACCCTTCTACCATTGTTCTCGGGGCTATTTAAAGCCGATACAAGGGATCCCAATATATAAATGGAACGTACACGCGTCAATACAGCATTGGTAAAAATTTGAGCACACGGATCGACTTTTGTGCGGCTAAATCGCCGCAATTTGTACATGAGGTGCGGCGGAATCGCCACCTTTTTTGCTCGGATTCGATCCAGATTTTTCCTGTGTGTTTATGGTATGATTTGATCCTCCTTTGCGCGTCTGGATTGATTCTTTCCATTCTTTTGAGCTCCGGATTAATTCCTTTATATATATGGAGATTCACATTGATTTTTCTTTAGATTTTCTCCATAATAATAAAAGTTACTCGTGATTTGCAATTAGGTCCTTGACTTTTTGCAATTAAGTCCCCGGCTACTTTTGTGCTTAAGTCTTTGTTCTTTTTGTAATTAGATCTTGAATGCTTTTATGCTTGGATACATTTCCATTTGTAACCTGATAAACTTGAACTTGGTCTTTATGATAGAAATGAGTCTTTTGCACGCGTTTATGCTCGAGATGTGGGTAAATTGCATTCAGGTCCCTGTATTCTGTAAATAAGACTAAACACATACCTTAATAGCATTTATTGATATAAAAGTGATCTAAATGAAAGACATATGATGCAATGTATGCAATGCATCAATAATCCCGAGCTGGCAGACTCAAGTTATCGGGTTTCAAAATACCCCTACGGACTAGTGACTCAAAGGCTTGGGCTTTTGTAATCATTTTGCAAAATGTGTTTTCCTCACTTGATTCCTTTATTATTATTATTATTTACTTTTATTTTCCGCAAGGCTTTATTGCTATTAGAAGTCCACACTTCCCGGTATATTTTCCTCAACCTCTGTTTTTTATCAACCACTTCAAAGATTTGATTCATCCAATTTAAGTGCATACATGTCTTAAAGGGAAATGGGTTATTTCTTTGGACCTTAGATTTATTTCATAATTTCTACAAGCAGAATTATATAATAAGGAACAAAAACTCAATGCATTTTGTACACGGGTTTTGGCAGTTCAATCTTAATCTATGTCATGGAACATTGAATTTATTTATTTTTATTTTTTAAGAATATATATATATACATAAACATCCCACACACCTAAATCATGCATTATTCTCAATGTATGCAAAGATAAAGCAAATGCACTTATTACCTGCGTCAACTGTGGTGGAGGGATTGAATTTGCTCAGAGTCAACCATAGTCAGAACTGGATTGAATGACACCATGTTGGTGCATGTATCCAGTTGAATTGTTCCCCATGTTGCAATGAGAGTCCTGAGTCACAGATTCCACACCCCTCATATGTATTGGTTCTCTTATTTGCTCGAGTGATGGTGGGTGTGTCGAAGAATTACTCCCCTTTTTCTCACTTTGATTTTGTGATGATTTATTTGATTCAGAAATCTTATAAATACGCGATCTCATCACAACATCACTTTGATTGCATACTATTTCTGGCTCATTATCAAATTGTGGGACACACAGGGTCCTTATACTTTACAGGATATGAGTTTGACAGAATAGAGCTTATGTTTGCAGTTAAGAATGTCTTTTTGGTACGTTCGTTTTTCTCTTTTTAGTGCACAGATCTTTTAAGAATTTAGCATAAGCATGTATTTGTTGAATCATATCTAAGAGTGGAATATTTACCTTAACTTGCTTAAATACTTCCAAGATTTTCTTCATTTGTGAACTTGAGTTCTTCTTGAGTCTATTGGGGAATGTGGTTTTAGGAACATAGACTCGCTCAGGTTCAGGTTGAGTAGGTGAGTTGGGCTTTTCAATTTGGACATCAGGTTCAATGGTCAGGTCATATGTGGGTGCTTGACGGCTAGATTGATAAGGAGTTCTAGGATTTACCACATTGTTATCAACTTGTTTTCCAGACCGTAATGATACTATTGCATTTATTTGTTGGAACGGTCCTTCCTCATTAACCATTTGAACTGGTCTCGAGTTGTTACTTCCTAGAGGTGGTTGATAGGGTTGATATTGATTATTAGATCTAGGATTCACCTCAGGTTGACTTGGAAACTGACCATTTTCTCTTGCACCTACAATTTGTGCGAGTTGGCTGACTTGTGTCTCTAGCCTTTGGAAGGATTGGTTGGTTGTTTGTATAAAAGTTTTCATCAAATTTTCCAAGCTTATCAACCTAACATCATAATCTCCATTGTTACTAAACCCAGATGATGTATTATTTTGGTTATAGGAGTTTGGTTGTTGTCTAGGAGGTTGACCTTGTTGGCTTGATGAGAAATTGGAATTATTACACCAACCCGAGTTATAGGTTGATGCGTATGGGTCATTTCTAGCATGGTTAAACGTGACATTAACTTGTTCCCAGTCCGCACAATCCTCCATTAAATGACCAGTCTGACCACATCTAGAGCAAGGGATAGACGAGACTTGATTCACTCGGGGTTGGGTTTGTAGCTCTAGACTTTCCATTCTGCGCATAAGGGTAGCTAGTTTTGCTTCAGCCGCTACATTGGCATCTACAGCTAAGACACCTGGTTTGGGTTGACTTGTTATTCTAGATCCAATACTCGGGTTAAGCGGTGCTCTAGCATTGTCCAATTGCATACTGTTTTCAGCTAAATCCTCAAGAAAAGTCCAGACATCATTTTCATTTTTTGACATGAAGTTCCCTTAGCTTACGGATTCTACCATAACCCTAGATGTGGGTGCCAATCCCTCATAAATAATTTGGCACAGTTGCCATCTTGGAATTCCGTGATGAGGGCATTGGGTCAGCACACTTTTAAATCTTTCTAGATAGGAATAGAACGGCTCGCTCTCAGATTGAACGAATGCAACAATTTCATTCCTAATCCTCATAGTCTTATGGTTGGGGAAATATTTCTTTAGGAATACTTGATCAAACTCAGTCCAACTTTTAATGGATTTTTCGGCTATACTATATAGTCATTTCTTAGCATCGTCCTTCAGTGCTAGAGGCACGAATTTCAGACGCACTGCCTCCTCAGAGATATGCTGGTATTGCATAAGAAAGCAGATTTCCTCAAATTCTCTAAGGAAGAGATATGGGTCTTCCCTAGAGGTGAACTTAGGCAACATAGTCATGTATTGTGCCTTAAGTTCGAAGTCGCGACCTTGTATGGTGGGCATAACGATGCACGATGGCTCTATTAAAACAAACAAGAGCTCCGAAATTCATACTTAAAAAGTTCTCAAAAACTTCTTGAAGATTCGGAGACGTTGGGGATGCTTCTCGCCGCGCCGGATGCCTCCGAGTATTCACCAAACTCTAAACAAGATCGGAGAGAGGGAAGCTAGTCTCTCGATCTCCGATAGGGTTTAGAATCTAATTACTAACCCCTCTTTAATTCCCTTGAGAAGATGGTCTCTTAAGAACTAAAACTAAACTTAAGAATTAAGGGATTTTCGTGGAGAATTATGGAGAGAGAATTTTGCTCAAGAGAATAATGAATTAATTAAGGAGGTAATGAGATAACCTTGTATTTATAGGTTCTCTCCAAATTACCTATTCATGTGCAACCCCTTGCCCATGATCTCATGCAAAATTCCATCTAACCATCCATTATTTAATAATAAATAATATTAGCCACGAATTAAATCAATTATGGACCAATTCCATGCATGATCTAATTAATTCTTAAATTAATTCTGCATAAAACCGTCTGGACCGGTCGACCGTTACGAAGGTCCGGTCGACCGCTCGAACCCAATTTCGGTCGACCGTGCAAGATTCGGTCGACCGTTCTCAACGTAGAATATTTCATCGCAATGTTCGGTCGACCGAACGATAGATTCGGTCGACCGTTCCGAACAGACGAAAATTCCCTGTTATCGGTCGAGACACGTCCGGTCGACCGTGCACCTTCGGTCGACCGTTATCCATTAACCGGTCGACCGTTTGCACAGTCTTGCAGACTTGTCAAATTTCGGTTTAACCCCTACAAAATTTGACATTTCGGGATTAGTAGTAAATTCACAACTTATGTAACATATTATCTTATGTAATGATCAATCATTACACCCCATAATATTTACATCACATATGAATTTAATTTAGATTCTAATTATGTTATTAATCACAACATAATTTTGATTTTGCTTGTTCACCCCATGTGTCATATTTTCTACATGAAACCCGACACATCCTATGAACTCAAAATCCCCATTTCTTGTTTCCCAGTTTTGTGGTGTGGCCTATGGGAGGATCTAAACTAAGTTGGCAGTGATATTAAGAGCTTAATATCACAAGCTATAAGCGGTATCTAGCTACACATTATAGCTCCCAATTAGTTAGATGTCTTAATTTCACTCGAACCAAAACCCGATCCACTTAGTGATGGAGTGCATCACTTGTGTCCGTCCCTTGTCTCATGATATTAAGAATACACACAAAGTAGTATTGTGTCATCTTTGTATTAGTATTCATTTCTTGATCTCTTTAAGCTAGTTATAAATATGTGACTTAACTCAAATCACATTGTGCACATTATAACTTTGCTTTATCAAGGGGCCCACTAATATCATCACTCAATTAAGAGGGGCAATGATAATCTTTTGACTAACTATCTTCCCTAACGAAAGTTATACTTAACCAACCAATGCCTTTATACTACACTGATCGATAGTTCAAGACACTGATCTAATTAAGTATTCCTTAAGTGATTAGATATAAGTCTCATATCAAAGGACCAAAGACACAGTAAAATATTAATGACACAGAAACACATTTCTATAATATTTTACTTATTAGGTCTATTCAGTATACAAAAGTAATATTTTCCTCTTTTGCATACCCGTGTTGTCACTCACTTGTAGAGCTACAATGATCTATGACCAACACGACAATCTTAACTCGGTAATTAATGTTCCATGTTAATTACCATGATTGCGAATATCTTTTGTTTTATGTAAACCAATATCTTTTAGAGCTCTACGGTTAAGGACCAAGAGCCTCTTCCTTAACACTTCTAAAAGACGAATAACATAAACAAGGAACAAAATGATTTCTCATTCAATTCATAATAATTGACATTTAAAAGTAAAACTTTTAGAACACATTCCCTTCAATCTCCCACTTGTTATTAAGTTTTCTTTCTCATACATACTCAATGCATAAAACAATAATAACTAGGGTAAACCCCATTACATATCAATCATCAAGCCAATCTACATGGTTCCTCAATCCCATGGACTCGAAATGCATTTCGCTCTTGGCTTGGGATAAGGGTTTTGTGAATGGATCAGCTGTGTTGTTGTTGGTGTCCACCCATAACAGATTTATTTTGCCTTCGTCGATGAGGTCACGCGTCACGAAGTACTTACGATCCATGTACTTCACTTTGTGGTGTGATTTGGGATCCTTGATTTGCGAGATAGATGCACTATTGTCGCAAAATAGCTCTATTGGTCCCTCGCTCGAGGGAACTACTCCAAGCTCTTCAAGGAACTTCTTAATCCACACTCCTTCCTTGCTCGCTTCAGCGACAGCCATCACTTCGGAAGCAGTGGTTGAGTCGGCAGTAGTGCTTTGCTTCCAACTACGCCAACTCACAGCTCCACCATTCAGAAGGAAGACGTATCCTGATTGCGACCTTCTATCGTCTGGATCACTCATGAAACTCGCATCTGAGTAACCTTCAGCTATCAATTCCCTTTGTCCTCCATAAACAAGAATCTTATCCTTAGTCCGGTTAAGGTACTTCAGGATATTCTTGACCGCAGTCCAATGCTCAGGACCTGCGTTGGATTGGTGACGACTTGTCACGCTTAGAGCATACGAGACATCTGGTCTTGTGCAAGTCATCGCGTACATGATCGACCCAATTGCCGAATCATAAGGGACATCCTTCATGTACTCTAAGTCCTTACGTGATTGCGCACGTTGAGACTTCTTGAGTTGCACACCCATACTCATTGGCACACTGCCCTTTTTGGAGTTGTTCATCTTGAACCTTTCCAAGACCTTGTCAATGTATGCACGTTGACTGAGGCCAATGAGTCTACGGGGTCTATCTCGATATATCTTGATTCCCAAGATGTATTGAGCCTCACCCATGTCTTTCATCGAAAATGCAGATTTCAATGAACTTCTCGTTTGCTCAAGCAAAGGAATATGATTACCCATAAGCAATATGTCATCGACATATAGGATTAGGAATACTACATGGCTCCCACTAACCTTCTTGTATACACAAGGTTCTTCCTTACTTTGAATGAAGTGAAGCTTCTTCACTTCCTCGTCAAAGCGTTTGTTCCAACTCCTTGATGCCTGCTTCAATCCATAGATGGATCTTTGAAGCTTGCATACCTTCTCGCTATTCTTTGGATCTTCAAAACCTTGAGGTTGTATCATGTACACATCCTCCTCCAAGTTCCCATTCAGGAACGCCATTTTGACATCCATTTGCCATATTTCATAATCGTGAAATGCGGCAATAGCGAGCATGATCCGAATAGACTTGAACATGGCAACCGGTGAAAAAGTTTCATCATAGTCAATTCCTTGAACTTGAGTGAAACCCTTTGCTACAAGCCTCGCTTTGTAGGTTGTCAAGTTCCCATTCATGTCCATCTTCCTCTTAAAAACCCATTTATTATGAATGGCCTTTTTCCCTTGAGGAAGGTCAACCAAGTCCCATACTTGATTATCATACATGGATTCTATTTCGGATTCCATGGCCTTAAGCCATGGTTTGGAGTCTTCCCTTTCCATTGCCTCTTGGAAGGTTAAGGGATCATTGGTATCTAGTACCATGATTTCATGAAGTCCCAGATACAAATCGGGTTTCTTCCTTTCCCTTGTTGACCTTCTAAGTTCTTTTGGTTCTTCTCGTGTCTCTCGAACTTCTTCCACAATCTCTTGAGGAGTGGGTTCACGTTCAACTCTTGAACGTACACTTGGTGGGGATGATTGAGATTCTCTCACAATTTCTTGTGATGGTCTCTCGCTCACGCTCCCACTAACCAAAGGAATCTCGGTTGGGCCTTCATGATCTTGAATGTCATCATTCATGTCATGATCTTGTAGAGTATCTTGAGTTTCCTCAAGCACAACCCTACTCCCACTACTTTTTACTCTTTCTAGAAATTCCTTTTCCAGAAATGTGGCATCCCTCTCTACAATCACTCGATTGGAGGTGATATGCCAAAAGTAGTATCCTCTTGTCTCACGAGGATAACCAATAAAGAAGCACTTATCCGCTTTTGGTTGAAGTTTGGTCGACATCAATCTCTTGACGTAAGCCTCACAACCCCAAATCTTGAGAAAACTGAGCTTAAGTGTTTTACCACTCCATAGCTCATAAGGAGTTTTCTCCACGGATTTGGATGGAACATTATTTAGTGTGTAAGCCGCAGTTTGTAGTGCATAACTCCAAAAGTAAAGAGGTAATTCCGCATGACTCATCATTGACCGAACCATATCGAGCAATGTCTTATTCCTTCTTTCGGATACCCCATTCCACTGAGGTGTACCGGGAGGGGTGAGTTGAGGTACAATACCAAACTCCTTTAGGTATGAGTCAAATTCGGCACTTAAGTACTCACCTCCACGATCCGTTCGTAGAGACTTGATTTTCTTGTCGAGTTGGTTCTCTACTTCATTCTTGAATTCTTTGAACTTGTCAAAGGATTCACTTTTGTTTCTCATTAGATAAACATAGCCATAACGACTATAATCATCCATGAACGTAATGAAGTACCTGAAACCATCTCGTGCACTAGTACTCATTGGACCACATACATCGGAATGTATCAAATCCAACAAGCCACTCGCCCTAGGACCTTTCTTCTTGAAAGGCTTTTTGGTCATTTTTCCCATTAGACATGGTTGGCACGTCTCCAATGATTTAAAATCAAGTAGACCAAGAAGGTTAGCTTCTTGCAATTTCTTGATGTGTTTTTCATTTATATGACCAAGACGATAGTGCCACAAGAGAGTATCATTCTCGTGAGTGGTCTTAAGTCTTTTGTTATTGATATTAAAGATTTGTTTATTATCCAATTCAAGCAAATAGAGACCATTCCTTATGAACGCATTTGCATAGAACACACCATTCTTCGATATAGACAAACAAGAATTTGAAATATTTATATTAAAATTATCCATATCCAGACATGATACAGAAATAATATTCTTGCTAATCGAAGGTACATAATAAACATTCTTTAGACATAAATTTAAACCACTACATAATTGAAACACCACAGAACCTTGTGCAACCGCAGACACGTTCGCACCATTTCCGACCTTCAATTCTACCTCGTTCCGTACGAGTTCCTTCCTATCCATGAGTAGCTGCACATTAGAAACTATGTGAGCACAAGATCCGGTATCAATTACCCAATCCTGGACAGAGGTGGCTAAATTTATTTCAATAACAAATATACCTTTGGCCTTTTTGGGGCGCCGACGTTCAATCACTCCGTTGTCAAGGTCTTCCTTGTACTTGGGGCAATTTGGCCGGATGTGTCCTTTTTCACCGCAGTGAAAGCACTCCGTATTGGGAGTTGGAGATTTCTGAGATTTCCCCCTTGAGGCACTCGCACGAGCACCTCCTACTCCCTTGCTCTTGATTGAACCACTTTTGGTAGATTTGCCCTTTCCTTTACCAATCTTATGGCCCCTCCCATGGACGGCGAGGACTTGCTTGTCCCTACCCTTGCCCATGTCAACTTCAGCAGTTTTGAGAGCGTTGTAAAGCTCCTCAAGACTCACCCCTTTTTCACGCACGTGATAGTGCATCACAAAGTCCTTAAAGGACGGGGCTAGAGAGCCAAGAATCAAATCTTCAGCAATGTCCTCGGGCATTGGTGAAGAGAGCTTTGCCAACTTCTCAAGGTATCCTTGCATCCTGAGAAAATGCATAGATACCGATGTTCCCTCCGCCATATGGCACCTTGTGAGTGCGATGGTGGTCTTATAGCGCTCCTTTCGGGCACTATCCATGAACATCTTTGATAAAGCCTCCATGGTCTTCTTGGGTTTTGAATCCAAGTATTTCGCTTGAAGCGAGTCACCCATGGATGCTAGCATAAGACCGTGAACTTGGTTCTCTTGGTCTTCCCACTTGGCTTTAGCCTCTTTCTCTTCATCGGTTAATCTCTCATTCCACTTTGGGATTGGACCTTCCAAAATGTGAGATAGTTTCTCAAACTTTAACACGATGTTGAGTTTGAGTTGCCAACTAATGAAGTTTGAGTCATCATTTGCTAAAGGGTGTTTTTCTATCATGGATCGTACGATAGGTTGGATGTTCGACATTTTTCTACAAAATAAATCATATAGGTTTTAATGCCAATTTTATGTTTTAATACACATGCATACATATATCGAATATATAAATGTATATGTTGCAAATTAAAATCTTGCCCATAAATGCAACAATCCAAGATCCTATTAATTGTAATATAGACTAGCTGAGGGCTATCGAATACATTACAATATCAAGGTAAGAAATCATTTTCTAATCACAACCTTTTTGAATTTTAGCAATATTTAGCATCTTCAAACTCTTGTGACTCTTGTCGTTTTAATTATGAGGGAATACGACCTATCCTCGTAAGAAAAACTTTTTCCCAAAACCGAGCGAGGGCTCTAGGTAATGTTAAGAAAACTTATTTTCATTTGATACGAGATACATTTATCTATTGTATTCACAACTAAACATACTTGGGGTTCACTAGGGTGAAACACACCTCATATATTTAATTGTGGCACAACAACAGACAACCTTTATATCTCCCACTATTCCCAAAGATAGAGGGAGCTATCTCCCGCTAAGGGCGAGCAGAGTATCCCTCGATCAATGGCTGCTAGTGGATGAAATAAGAAGGAAATTTATTCTTAATTTTTGTTGGACAATTTAACATGTGATTTAGAATTTTAGGTTATCATGCATATTATTAATCATACACATCCTAACATTCAACACATTTATCACATGCATATCAAGATAAAAACAGAAATTAAACATTCACACAATCCACATCGCGTGAGTTTATATGTTCCCTTCGATCCTCGATCCTCGATCCCTGATCTTCGATCCTCGATCGATGCGCTACAGCGGCGACTTCCTCTTGCACCGGAGATGTAGATTTTACAGAAAATAAACATGCTCCTCACATTCGATAAAACCGACTAGTGCAAGTCCTATGTAAAAACCTCTCATATGCAAATGCAACTATCTAAAAGACGGAAATAGAGAGAATTTTGGCTTTTACATACATAAGCCCCTGTATAATAATAATTACATACATTTGTAGTGTCTGATTTGGAACATATAAACTCACAATCCTGCAAAGCAACTCAAGCATCCATGCACGCAATTGCTATAAACTATCAATCCTAGTTTATCAAGCATCTAGAATGTCAAACAATTCGTTGAAAAACGTTTTGAAATCCATTAAAAACATTTTTCATGCATCCATAGTTCACAAATTAATTATGAACCGCTGTCCATCCAATTTCCAATGGAAACATGAATCGCAGTTTTTCAGTTTTGTTGATTCTCTTACAAAATAATTGTTCATACTTAAAACGAAATTATTGCAAGTTAGATTTATTGTCTAAATCAAAATTCTAATAATTACATGCCATGTTTTAAACATTCAAAACATTTAAAACGAATTATTATAAAGAATTATTTCAACAAACATTTAAAGACCGAAAAAACCGGTAAAACGAATTGTTTAAATCCTAGATGGTAAACTAAATTTGTTTACAACCATAAATCATAAGAAAATTGAACCCTATGCTCTGATACCACTGTAGGATTTCATGTTTAATTATACATATATATTTTCGAAATTTTTATGTATAATAAGGATCAATTACAATTTTCTTTGATTTATTTCATGCATGCATCGGTTTGTTTTAACATCTAGTTTCAAAACTCTATTAAAACAAACAAGAGCTCCGAAATTCATACCTAGAAGTTCTCAAAAATTTCTTGAAGATTCGGAGACGTTGGGGATGCTTCTCGCCGCGCCGGATGCCTCCGAGTATTCACCAAACTCTAAACAAGATCGGAGAGAGGGAAGCTAGTCTCTCGATCTCCGATAGGGTTTAGAATCTAATTACTAACCCCTCTTTAATTCCCTTGAGAAGATGGTCTCTTAAGAACTAAAACTAAACTTAAGAATTAAGGGATTTTCGTGGAGAATTATGGAGAGAGAATTTTGCTCAAGAGAATAATGAATTAATTAAGGAGGTAATGAGATAACCTTGTATTTATAGGTTCTCTCCAAATTACCTATTCATGTGCAACCCCTTGCCCATGATCTCATGCAAAATTCCATCTAACCATCCATTATTTAATAATAAATAATATTAGCCACGAATTAAATCAATTATGGACCAATTCCATGCATGATCTAATTAATTCTTAAATTAATTCTGCATAAAACCGTCTGGACCGGTCGACCGTTACGAAGGTCCGGTCGACCGCTCGAACCCAATTTCGGTCGACCGTGCAAGATTCGGTCGACCGTTCTCAACGTAGAATATTTCATCGCAATGTTCGGTCGACCGAACGATAGATTCGGTCGACCGTTCCGAACAGACGAAAATTCCCTGTTATCGGTCGAGACACGTCCGGTCGACCGTGCACCTTCGGTCGACCGTTATCCATTAACCGGTCGACCGTTTGCACAGTCTTGCAGACTTGTCAAATTTCGGTTTAACCCCTACAAAATTTGACATTTCGGGATTAGTAGTAAATTCACAACTTATGTAACATATTATCTTATGTAATGATCAATCATTACACCCCATAATATTTACATCACATATGAATTTAATTTAGATTCTAATTATGTTATTAATCACAACATAATTTTGATTTTGCTTGTTCACCCCATGTGTCATATTTTCTACATGAAACCCGACACATCCTATGAACTCAAAATCCCCATTTCTTGTTTCCCAGTTTTGTGGTGTGGCCTATGGGAGGATCTAAACTAAGTTGGCAGTGATATTAAGAGCTTAATATCACAAGCTATAAGCGGTATCTAGCTACACATTATAGCTCCCAATTAGTTAGATGTCTTAATTTCACTCGAACCAAAACCCGATCCACTTAGTGATGGAGTGCATCACTTGTGTCCGTCCCTTGTCTCATGATATTAAGAATACACACAAAGTAGTATTGTGTCATCTTTGTATTAGTATTCATTTCTTGATCTCTTTAAGCTAGTTATAAATATGTGACTTAACTCAAATCACATTGTGCACATTATAACTTTGCTTTATCAAGGGGCCCACTAATATCATCACTCAATTAAGAGGGGCAATGATAATCTTTTGACTAACTATCTTCTCTAACGAAAGTTATACTTAACCAACCAATGCCTTTATACTACACTGATCGATAGTTCAAGACACTGATCTAATTAAGTATTCCTTAAGTGATTAGATATAAGTCTCATATCAAAGGACCAAAGACACAGTAAAATATTAATGACACAGAAACACATTTCTATAATATTTTACTTATTAGGTCTATTCAGTATACAAAAGTAATATTTTCCTCTTTTGCATACTCGTGTTGTCACTCACTTGTAGAGCTACAATGATCTATGACCAACACGACAATCTTAACTCGGTAATTAATGTTCCATGTTAATTACCATGATTGCGAATATCTTTTGTTTTATGTAAACCAATATCTTTTAGAGCTCTACGGTTAAGGACCAAGAGCCTCTTCCTTAACACTTCTAAAAGACGAATAACATAAACAAGGAACAAAATGATTTCTCATTCAATTCATAATAATTGACATTTAAAAGTAAAACTTTTAGAACACATTCCCTTCAAATAAGATGGGTCGGTCTACCGAATTGGATTCGGTCCATCGAACCGAGGATTCCAGGCACTCCGTGTGCAGCTGGGATCGGATGACCGAATTGGATTAGGTCTACCGTCAGAGGGTAACAAGCACTTCGGAACAACGGGTTCGGTAAACCGTTGGGAGATTTTTGGTGTTCCGAGAATCTGGAAAGTGTTTGTCCAATTTGGAACGGTTCACCGAGGGGTTCTCGGTCAACCGAAGGGTTTTTAAAAAATTCGTTAGTTCGTGGAAGAATCGTTCTCGCGGTCTACCGAGCCGCGTGAGAATCGTTCCCTCGGTCAACCGAGAAGGATTCGGTTAACAGAATCGGAACAGGAATCGCTCTTGTTGAAGCACGCACGGTTAACCGAACGAGCATCGGTTAACCGTGTCCCCATGAATAGTTCTGTTCGGTTTTGCTTAATTGTAGCTCGGTTTTTTGAGTCTATAAAAAGGCTTGTTTGCTCTTCAATGTAACACACGAAAATATCAATAGTTTCCTTTATTGTGAGTTGAGAGATTAAGGTTAGTGATAGATCTAGAGTGCTTTGGGAGACACATTGCTTCCAATCATTTGTAATCTCAGTTGCTTCTCTTGTTGGAGAAGCGGAAGAAGGAAAGGAAACCCGCAGGAGACCCCCCAAGGACGTAGGCACGTTGCCGAACCTTGTAAATTGCGTGTGTCGTGGTTGTTTCAGGTGTGCATTTGTGTTTGCTTGTTTATTTCCATCTTATTTGTGTTCTTGTTGCAATTGAGTTTTTGGGAGAGGATCTGAAGTTAATTCCGCAATCAGTATTTAGTATTTCGTGGTGCGTTTAATCCGTGTCGAGTTAGTGCATTGTTAGATCCCCTCCCAACACACACTTGTTGATTCAAAAGGACAAGTTTTCAAAACAATAATACCTTCAACCATCCTTTTCTTCTAGTCGTTACGGGTAACGACGTCAAAAAGTAACACGTGTCCTAATTAGATTACCTTCTGAGGAATTTATTTTGTCTTATACAAAAATATTTGGGAAATAGCAATTGTCTGTCTTGATCTCAATGCATAGTTAAACAATGAATATTTGATTTTTGATTACCTTTCCACTTGGCTGATTGGTTTCAATGGAAGCCACCGTTGACAATAGTATTCTTCTTAAGTTCAGCAACAATAACAGCAAAGGGTTTAATTCCAATTTAATTGGGGTAGTCTATAGTTTTCTAAAGTCATCACCATTACATAACTCATCAGGATTTACTCACACAAGAAAAGGGTTTTTCTGGATGACCGACAAAAGTCTAATGGGCTTTTAATTGGGGTCATAGACCATCCATTAAAAGTCCACAACATTGTCAGATTTGCCATGATGTGGCAATGTTAAAAACTTACACAGAACCAACAGTCCAACACCGGATCAACAAATCCATCGTGGTCAGAGTCAGGTTCCAGGTCAAGTGGAGGGATTACGAATTGTAATATTACTTATTAAGCGGACTATTTGTGTTAAAAAAATGATAGGAGGTAACACCCAAGGGTGTCAAAAATTCAAGGAGTAAAAATCCAAATCGTCCCATACCTAATCGAGCAAAACTCAAAAATCCAAGCATGCAAAATCCAAAGGGTTGACACCTAATTAGCCAAATTCAA
Source organism: Triglochin maritima (assembly GCA_963682175.1). Taxonomy (NCBI): domain Eukaryota; kingdom Viridiplantae; phylum Streptophyta; class Magnoliopsida; order Alismatales; family Juncaginaceae; genus Triglochin; species Triglochin maritima. The sequence continues at coordinate 59,783,060 of OY821772.1, read as the reverse complement.
AACCACGAGGGGACAAATGCAAATTAATACGTACATCATAGACACATTGATAAAATAAAAAATGCAGTGAGAACACTAGGCCCTCGTCCTTGGTGCGATTAGTACCAGGAAGTTCATGTAAACCTAGAACTTAACTTCAATGATTTCCCAAGTTCCTGTCATTCTATAGTGGAAATAATGAACTTCTAGATAATTGATACTTTTACCCATATTTCCTTTTATAGGAGTTTCTTATTTTTAAGTTATAAAATTTGTCTTGAACCTTATGTGCTGAATTGTTTTTAAAGTTTTTTAGGATATTAATCATCTGGAAGTCATTTTAAAAGTTCAACTTCATATTTCCTTAAGTTTTCTTTAAGTATCAATCACACCACACCCCTAATCTTAGTGATGAAGCTCACACAACTATGCCACCACACAATTTTGTCATACTTTACTAGTTATTCAAACCTGCTTAAATTATTAACATAACGCACTAATGTCGATGATTTTCACAAGTATATGATTTTCAATGCATAAAATGCATAGCGTCAAGCCATAAAAACATGTGTTTCGTGTGAAATGCATAGAATTTCGTTACAATTGCGAACTTGAGGATATCAACCACTTTCAAAGAGTTGGAGATGAATAAGAATTGGGGTTCTCCTAAAAAATTAAGAAAATGAAGAATAACAATTGCAGTTTGTATTACGGTTGTAAACGGGACGGGTAATATCCATATACTTGGTCACCTGTCCCAATCGGATACCGGTAGGGGTAAAAAAATCATACCCGTATTCGTTTACCCAGTTATTAAACAGGTTGGGTACATGTATACGCATTACTCGTATATCCGTTAATAGATATTATATATTTTTATATATAATATTTCTTTTATATATATTTATATATTATATATATGTTATACCCACTTACTCGCCCCTTGTACTCGTTAACTTAGAGGGTATGGACACAAATTTTTGAATCAGGTATATACCCGTACCTGTTAATTTAATCGGATATAAGTGAGGACATACCGACCCGTTTACACCCCTAATTATGATTATCCTATAATTTTTTGTTGTTTAAACTCTTTTATATCGTGGTTTCTGTCACATAATTATCTTGTTACCTACTTACCTAATATATTATTTTGAATTTTCTCTGTAATCTAGTTTAACTAACGTCAACTGGAACTGTGTAGCTGTTAACCTCCGTGTATTACTTTATTACTACCCTAAAGAACTGGATAGATCCAAGATTCTATACTTTCAGACATAAAATATGTAATCCCATGGAAGAGACTAGGGCTGTCAATCGTGTCGTGTCGTGTGCTAATCGTGTCGTGTCAACTCCTATATATAAGCTCTAGGTGTTGCGCCGTATCCGACCCATTTAATAATCGTGTTGCTAAATTTCTGCCATATCCAACCCATTTATAATCGTGTTGCCATATACAACCCGTTTATACCCAATTATTAAACGGGTTACTTCGTGTACACGTTTAACACCGCTACCGTTTACACCATTTAACACACGATTATCCACTTGTTCATAGTTCAAACTTCAAAGTTTCAATCCACTCATATATATAATTGGTAAAATTATAAATATGACAGTCAGTTCTTAGAATTTGTTTATTATAATTTATAACTTATATATTACTTATAGACTTGTCGGTATTAATCGTGTCGTATTCGTAATCGTGTGCCTAATTACCCAATTACTTATCGTGTTTTATCGTGTCTTAATCGTGTTAATCGTTTTTGCAGCAAAAATCCATATCCAACTCATTTAATAATCGTGTTGCTGTATCCAACCCATTTATTAATCGTGTTCAAATTCTCAATCCATATCCGCTAACTTCGTGTCGTTTTCGTGTCGTGTTATCGTGTTTCGTGTAAAATTGACAGTCCTATAAGAGACTCATACATGTGTCTGCCTATGGTTTTGGATTTGATAGGACCGTTGCATGAAAAACAGGAAAAGATCTGCACCTCTGCAATCTTACATATTTACTTGGATTGGGCAGAAACAGAACCTTTCATGTACTCCAAATCATTTCTTAGTAAACAGTGTTACTGATTGTATTAAAAGTTGTGACAAAACATGGAAGGAAGATATTATCAGGACGGTATGTTGGTTTTTTGGGGGTAAACTAATAGTGGACCGCCTCTTTTGTTACTGTTGAAGATTGATGAAATGCTGAAGTAATTATCATTCCTTTTGCTTGAAGATGGAAAGGTTGGGTTTGGTATGTTAGGCCATCCTTAACGGATGGCCTTTTGGGGTCGGGTCGGGTCTCGACCCGACCCCAGGCCCCTTAATGTAGGGCGGCCCAGGTCGGGTCGCGACCTGGGTCGGCGACCCGACCTGGGTTCCGACCCGGGTTGGCCACGTGGCCAACCCGGGTTGGCCCAAATTTTTTATTTTATTTTAAATAAAGATTAAAAATTAGATTTTTTTATTTATTAAATAATATTTAATTGATATGTATATGTTTTTATATAATTAGAATTAATTTCTGAAAATTAAAATAAACGAAAATAATTAATGAAAATTAGTAAAATAATTATAAATAATTAATCAAAATTAGTAAAAATAAATAAGTAATTAAAGAAAATTACCTAATAAAATAGAACACGTGAATTTACTCAGATTCACCCAAAAACGCATTAGTAACCCAAAAAATCGGCAAAGAATTACTAATAAAAATCTCAAAAATAAAAAATCTTCAGGGGACGCTACCCTCTTGCCACCCCTGCCACCTCACTGGCGAGGTGGAACGCCGCTCGCTCACCGGGGAGCGAGATCCCCGACCGACCCGTTTGAGTGGTCATTATTAAATCTACTTTTTTGAAATTTTTTTTGGTAATTAGCATAATTTAATTAGATAAAGTTAATGTAGAAATAAATTATTTAGTAGTTTTTGTGATGAAATAGAAAATGAGGTAAAACAATTATGTGGATGAGAGAGAGAGTGTTGAAAGTGGGGTTGGGGTTAAGAAGTGAAAAATTGGTTGGGTTTGGTGGTGGGTTGCATAATGTTTTTTGCTGACGTGGCGGAGAGAGAAATTGAGTTAGATGAAAAAATAGGATTGAGGTCAATGGTGCCCCTACTCTAGTGGTTTGTTTGGTAAACATGCGTCTCAAAGTCTGGATATTTGAAAATTTTGCGAACTCGTCGAGACAAAATGGAGGCGTATCCAGATAGGCGTCAGGCATTTTACGTGTCTCGAACGGGAGGCATCAGAGTTGTACATGAATTGAGAAACGGAATATAGTTAGCCTTTTAGTCCAGGCTTATCTATATGGTTATCTGAACTACATGGTTCTTTCCATTTGCAAAAAAAAAAAACCAAAAAAAAAAAAACAGACGGCAGCGTCATATACCATAGTTGCTAACGGCTATACACCAAAACGGTGCCTAACTAAACAATTGTTTGTCCTTATGGTATTATACTATTATCTCTCAAATAGGGGAAGTTCCACAAATTCGAGCTTGTATGCACGTGTCAATATCCTCTGCAATAGTCTTGTAAATGCTTTTGTATATTGGGTAGGACTGTCAATTTTACACGAAACATGATTACACAACACGAAAACGACACAAACTTAACGGATATGAATTGAGAATTTGAACACGATTAATAAATGAGTTGGATATTATAACACAATTATTAAATAGGTTGGATATGAATTTCTGCTGCAAAACAATTAACACGATTAAGACACGATAAAACACAATAAGTAATTAGGTAATTAGGCACACGATTACGAATACTACATGATTAATACACAACTAATACCGACAAGTTTACAAGTAATATATAAGTTATAAATTATAATGAACATGTGGTGTGCAATTATTCAATCAAGTATTCGCGTAATAAACGTGTAATAACATGTTTAAATCGTGTATAAACAGGTTAATACGATTATAAACGAGTTTGATACAGCAGAAATCTAGCAACAGAATTATTAAATATGATGGATACGACGCAACACGTAGAACTTATATATACGACTTGACACGACATGATTAGCACACGACACGACACAATTAACAATCCTAATATTGGGTACAAAGTACAAACTACAAACCGTACCATGTAACAATATATTCTCCATACTGATACATGTATTGATTATAGATATGTTGGATAAAAAGAATACCATTAAGCACATTTTGAATTTTAGAAGTCGTTGTCAGATTTATTTTTCCTTAAAAGGATTACATCTATTTGCTTCATTTTGCCAAATAATTGAAATGAAAAAATTATTACCCACATAGAAGATTATGTAGATGCGACACGCCGAGACCTAGCTAGTCCAAGTATCAACTTTTTGGATATAAGAGTCGAATTCAATTCGGATCCCGTAAACAACCTATAATTTGTGAGATTTAAATATATAGTCAACCTTAATAATTATAATTACACCTACCAGCTACCACTTATATATATAAAATATACAGATCAGTGGATCACGCAGACGCAACAACAAAACCCCCAAACCCATCACATGTGGTTCACGTAGACCTTATCTTTTCTAATTCACCTCAGCAAGAGTAAACAATTTGAGATTGGAAGTAGAACGGTAAACGGGCTCGGTACGACTCTACCCGTGTCGGGTTAAATTAGCAGATACGGATACGGGTATATATCTGGCAAAAAATATGTATACTCGTGTCCGTAAAGTTAGTGGGTAAACGGGTACGACGGGTATAATATATGATATATAAAAAAATATTATATAAAAATTTATAATATATCTTAACGTGTATACGGGTAAACTGGTACGTGTAATGCGTATACCCGTACCCGACCCATTTATTAACCGGGTAAACGGATACAGATATACGGATTTTAATTTGTAAACGGGTATGAGTTTTTATACCCATACCCGTACCCGACCGGAGTGGATGACCGGATATACGAACATTATCCGTATCCTTTACACCCCTAGTTGGAATGTATACGACTAATAATTAGAAATCACTCGCTTCTCATTTCTCAATATGTCCATGGCCACTATGAATAAATAGAATAGAATCATGCATGGAAATAAGACAAAGACATGCTGCGTTCATGTGCAATTTTCAGATCTAACCTGCATGAGTTAATTGTACGTCCACTAATTGCATGCTTACTTCAAGTGGAAAAGTCCCTACGGGTATTACTATTCAACATGCATGTTACCCCGGCCGTACAGGAAAAACTGAAACTGTTCAGATCAGGTCTTCAATTGCATGTGTTGGCCGAGACTTGTATTGTATGAGTTGGGTGGTAGATTCCAAAGTTAGTATTATTATGCATGGGAGCAAGAAATCTGGTCCCCTCCTCTTGGGTCGCAATCAAATTATGGTCCATCCCTGCGTACATGGTAGATCTGCTGATCTTTTAGGAAAATTCGACGTGGTAGAAGAACATTTGTACATATACAATTCGGTTTTTACTGTTCACTGCGAAGTTGGATCTTTGCATTAACAATTGGATTGAGCGTACACCAATGGAACACGATCGATTTTGATTCCCCCCGGTACAACTAGCTAGTAGTCGGTGTGGTTTGAAGACTGCAATCAACTTAATAATCAAAAGTAACCTTATCTATCAGGTTATGACTTATAAAAAATGAACTGGATTAATCATAATCATTTTAACAACTTACAACATAAAGTACAAGATGGGCTTTAGGCTAGATAATTGTTATTGGACGGTATTAATTCGTTGTTGAATTTTATGTTGCAAGTATTTGCCTTTTTTATAAAAAAACTCTAATCATGTTTGGCACGCTTCGCTGAACTGCAACGAGTTAGACAGAGGGATGTCCCCCAACCTACCCCCGAATTATTTTGTATGCAACCATTAATCATGCGCACCTTCACATAGATATTTCTCCTTGCCTTTTCTCATCGATTACGGTCATGTTTGTAAGGAAGGACGTGTTTCTTCTTGTGAGGTATAAGAACCCAAAACCATGCACGATGACGTGGAACCATGGGTTCTTACAGAATTTACAAGAAGACGATTGGAATCCGCATCTCATGACTCATCCTCACTGGACCGATTCAGACATACATTAATGTTTATTGTGATTCATTTAACCTTCGTACAAATCAAAATCTACCGTTTCTAAAAAAATAAAAATATATGACTTCAATTTCTAAGTGCATTATATCTGGCTTCTTGAATAATTAAAAACTTGAAAAACATATTTTCGTAAATTAAAAAGAATCATTAAAATCTGGCAGTGGAATGAACGTTGGACACGACGGCTGAGATGGATGTGAAACCATCAACATGTACTCCAAGTAACAGTGCGAAGTTTGCAAAAGGGCAACAAAATTAACTTTGCGTGTGGGAGGAGAGCAAAGCAAACTGCATGCATGGTGACAACATCCCTTCCAAGGCCGTCCAATCCGATTGCAACCCCGAGTGAAACAAAAACGTCAGATTCGACAAGATTTGATTACCTCCACTCCATATTAACCTAACCTTACCATTTTGGTTGGCTGAGATGATGTTTAACCATTGCCTCAGCTACCGCTAGTTATAATACATTAATACCTCATAACTTCCAAACCTAAAATATTCTGATGGACATGGACAAGGGCTTTGTGAATGTTATTATTTTTCAAAAGTTCTTTGTGAATGTTTGGTGCACCTGAAGATTGTACGTGGTGGGTCTTCAACTATTCTCATACCGTATGTGAACACTTAAGAGTTAAATGAAATTTATCTACACAATCGGCACGGAAAAACGTAGAGACAAATTTAGGTACTTATTGACATATGACTACAATGAATAACAGCTATTAGTGTTTAATTAAGACACCATTGCTTTGTAGGAAAATATGAAGGAAAGATGGGAAATTGATTCTAGCTTCCTCCTCCAAGTCGACAGTGTCCACCCGTCTCCCGGGACGCAGTCGAGTTGGTTAGGTATGTGGGTTCACAAATCGTAGGTCACAAGATCGAATCCCAGCAAGACACTTTATTTAATGTTAATGCGTTCCGGTGAAAATGGTGTTGGACCACCCTCAGTTTGGAGCCGCAACCTGCCTGTCCCAAGTGAGGAGGGGTGCCGGGGAATTCTGGATCATAAAAAAAAAGACAGTCTCCACCCTCGAACTCATTTCGCCCTCCCATCTCACACTACCTATGATCTTAGTGGACAAAAAGGTCCGGTTATGGTCCATTGGGGAATGCAGTGAGTTTGAAGAAGCGACGGAAACTAGGGTTTTCTTGGGTAGCTGAAGTGTACAGATTAATTCAAACTCAATATTTACATTATTTGAAGTGGGTAAATTGTTACGTCTTATTGTTAAACTACTTGTATTGTTAGAATAGTGTTCCTAGACACGAAAGGTATATATATTATGGAAAATGATTTATGAACACAGCGCGTCACGGACGCGCTCTACGTGGACATCCATGTCAGCCCTTACGTGGCCAAGGCATGAATGTTTTTTTGTTTTTTCTTCCTAATGTCCACTCAAATCACATTAAATGCGTTTCAACTCAGCACGTTCTCTCTCTCCACCCAAATACAAATATGATGACACTCTTTCTTTCTTCTTCATTCTTTCTCTCCAGAATAAATCACCATTTCTAGCAAGATATTATGTCGAAGAAGCGTCTGATGCCGACTCCCAGGATTCTTCACAACGTAAGCAGCGTGAATGGGACGGTGCGAAGACTTCCTGATGTTCTTGTCAGCGTTAGCATCGTGAATGTGACGATCCGGTGGTGAAGACTTCGCACCACAACATCTTTGCTGCATTGTTGGGGTAAAATATACAGTGGGAGGTTTGTTGAGTTTGTGCGGGGGTGGCAGGGGGCGGCAGCCCCTGCGGGGGACGTGAGTCCCCCCGCAAAGCGAGAGGACAGAGGGAGCGCGTTTTGCGGACGTTTTTTTGTTTTGACATCATATTATTGCATTCCATATATTGATTCGTTTATTCCGACAATAATGAAGTCATATATTATTCCGGACTGCAAATACACTTATTCCGGACTGCAAATACACTTATTCCGGACAAACTTTCTGTTTTGTTTCTGGACACACTTTCTTCTTATTCTGGACAACTACACTTATTCCGGACTGCAAATACACTTATTCCGGACAGCAAATACACTTATTCCGGACAGCAAATCCACTTATTCCGGACAAACTTTATGTTCTGTTTCTGGACACACTTTATTCTTAAACCGGACAACAAATACACTTATTCCGGACAACAAATACACTTATTCCGGACAGCAAATACACTTATTCCGGACAAACTTTCTGTTCCGTTTCTTGACACATTTTCTTCTTATTCTGGACAACTACACTTATTCCGGACTGCAAATACACTTATTCCGGACAACAAATACACTTATTCCGGACAACAAATCAACTTATTCCGGACAAACTTTATGTTCCGTTTCTGGACACACTTTATTCTTAAACCGGACAACAAATACACTTATTCCGGACAGCAAATACACTTCTTCCGGAAAAACTTTATGTTCCGTTTCGGGACACACTTTATTCTTATTTTGGACAACTACACTTATTCCGGACTGCAAATACACTTATTCCGGACATCAAATACATTTATTCCGGACAACAAATCAACTTATTCCGGACAAACTTTATGTTCCGTTTCCGGACACACTTTATTCTTAAACCGGACAACAAATACACTTAGTCCGGACAACAAATACACTTATTCCGGACTGCAAATACACTTATTCCGGACAGACACATAACGTAAACAGGACAAACACATAATGTAAACTGCACATACACATAAAGTAAGCTAGACAAATTAAGTTGATCCAACGTAAAACTTAAAAACAAATATTTTATTATGATAAGTGTGGGCTCTGCACGAATAATGAGACTGCACGATGTCCTAGGGTCTGCACGCTGTCTTATCTGTGTATTGGGAAATGAATCGTTCAACTTAAAGAACCGGCGTTTTTTAAAAAAACCAAAACGCGCGAAGAGAAATTTCGCTGACTGGACGCTGACTCAAAGAAAAATATCTGAGCTGTACAGATCCACGTAAGGCGCGTCCGTGACGCGCGCGTCCGTCTATCACGGTTCATATATTATATACCTAAAAATCACATCTACAATCTGACAGAACTAGTAAGAATCAATTGAACTACATTCAATCCATTGTGAGATGAGATTCATTGCAGTTGAGAGGCTCAATGTTGGATCATTTAATTTGGGATGAACCAAGGACGGTCATTGAACATAACCAATTAACAAGAAGTTGATAACAGTATCAAACATATCTATTAATAATATCATAATTTAAAGGAAGATATTAACTTATAACCCTACGAAATAACACCAACCTTTGCCTGCCCAATAAAATTCAGTACCATTGTCCAAATGAAACACAAAATTAGACGTTAACCACTTATCAAAAAAAGACGTTGACCTAATAAGTACGTATGTATCTCATTTCAAGATTCAGTTTTGTCAAAACGGCAATAGTCTTCATTCCCAAAAATATTGGAAACTACTATTCGTCGCCGGAAAACTACTTAAATCGCCCCAAAAATGACTTTTTTGCCCTTAACTAATCAATTAATAGCGATTTCGTCCCGTGTCTTAACAAATCAATTAATACCGACTCAGTTTTACTCACATTCCTAGTACCAACACCACGAAAATGTCTGGCGAAGCACCTGAATCCGGCGAGGTAACTGGGGCGGAATTTTTTTCACGACTCGGGCGTCTGGCTAAACCGCCTCCACCAAGGTGGAGGCGTCTGCCTAACACGCCTCCACATAGGTGGAGGCGGTTTAGCCAGACGCCCGTTTTTTTTGTTTTTTTTTATTTTTTGTTAAATTCAAATTTTTCAGGTTCCGTTTCAAGATTTCGGTGGTGATGGAGTAGATTACAGTGAGCTTTTTGATAGTAAAGAAATATTTACAACAATCGAGGAAGGTTGTAAATGGGCAAAACAAGTTGCAATAGGAGCCGGATTTTTTTTGGTTATATCATCATACAAACCGAAAGCATATAACCGGATGGATTGTTACCTCAGATGTGATCGCAGACGTGAGATGAGTTCTCGTGATACGAGTATTGCACTGCGAAAGAATACGAAAAGAAAAGGTTGCGGTTGTCAGTTTTTGGTAAAAGTGGTGGAGCGACGAGATCGTGATGGATGAGTTATTGTTTCTAGTAGCATGTTTGGGCAGCACAACCACCCATTGACAGTTTATTCAGAGGGTCACCGACAGGTCAGTGGACTTAGTGCTGGGGCAAAGCAAATTGTTCGGGATATGACAGAGGCACAAGCAAGGCCCCGTAACATTTTGTTGGCGGTAAAGAAGAAATTTCCGGACGATAATCCTAATCAAAGGCACATTTACAACTTCAGAGAGTACATGAGGAGGACGAAATCTGAAGACAGGAATCCCGCGCAGCAGTTTCTCAGAGAGGCAGTGCAGCATAAGTATTTGCATTGGATTGTGGCAGATGAAAAAACTAATGTCTTGACTCACGCATTTTTGGCACATCCGACTTCAGTTCAGTTGTTGCGTACATACCCATTCGTGATCTGTATGGATTCGACGTATAAGACGAACAAGTACAAGATGCCTTTTGTTTTAGATGGTTGGGGTTACTCCAACAAATATGAATTTCCTCGTCGGATATGCGATTTTGCAGGATGAGACCGAGTCTAGTTACCGGTGGGTGTTGGAGAGGTTGCGAGATCTGTTATTGGATATTGTTAACCCGACAACAATAATTACGGAACGGGAGATGGGTCTGATGCGACCAGTGGCAGAGGTTTTTCCTGAGTCAGCTCATTTATTATGCACCTATCATATCAACAAAGACGTGTACAACTACGCATACCACGTATTCGGCAAGGAGAAGCAGCTTGCAGAGAGTTTTAGACGTGGAAGATGGAGGAGAGTCGTGCTTTCTGATTCACAGACGGATTATGATAGAGCAGTCCGTAATCTGAAGGATTCTTACAGTTCTTGGCCAGTGCTGACGAAGTATGTGGAAGACACGTGGTTGGTGCATAAGGAAAAATTCGTGTTGAATTGGACGAATCAAGTTCTTCATTTCGGCAACACTACGAACTACAGGGTGGAAAGTGCACATTCGGCTCTGAAAGAGTGGATCACTACATCGACTGCCGCTCTCGACACTCTTTTCGACCGCGTGAACTCGTCTATTGAAATGCAGCTGACGAATATTCGGAACTTTCTTGAAGATTCGACACGTCGAAATTGGGCACATTACATAGGTCCTCTGTTTCAGCATATAAATGGCCGAGTTTCGCATCACTGCTTGTCGTTAATGACTCAGGAGTTGAAGAGAATGCAAGACTTAAGTGATGAAATTGAATATCGTTGTGGGTGTGCTTTCCTGACAACACATGGGATTCATTGTGCATGTACCATGTACGAGTGTTTCGTGTCAGGTGATGGAATTTATTTAGAGCAGATTCATCCATTCTGGAAAACACTTGTTATCGGAGAAGGAGTCCAGATGTCAGAGTTTGTTGATCAGTCAGCACAAGACACCGAGCATTTTCGGAAGCTAGTGGATGAGATCTCGCAGAGCGATCCTGCAGTAATTCGTAGTGCCTCTCGTATTTTATACGAACAGTTACACCCCGATCAGTCGAACTATGGAGAACCCGAAGAAAATACTAAGGTACGAGGTCGACCTATGGGAAAGTCGACACGTCGGGACCCGAGTGCCTTCGAGTATGCTGAGCGAGGTCGTGGTCGGTCTGGCAGTAGTGGGAGCAGGGGTCGTGGTCGGTCTGGCAGTAGTGGGTGTAGGATTTCTAGTTTAATTATACATATATATTTTTCGAATTTTTATGTATAATAAGGATCAATTTTCAATTTTCTAGAATTTATTGCATGCATCGGTTTGTTTTAACAAACTAGTTTCAAAAACTCTATTAAAACAAACATGAAGGAGCTCCGAAATTCATACCTAGAAGTTCTCTAAAACTTCTCGAAGATTCGGAGACGGTTGGGATGCTCCTCGCTGCGTCGGATGCCTCCGAGTATTCACCAAACTCTAAACAAGATCGGAGAGAGGGAAGCTAGTCTCTCAATCTCCGATTGGGTTTAGAATCTAATTACTAACCCCTCTTTAGTTCCCTTTAGAAAATGACCTCTGAAGAACTAAAACTAAACTTAAGAATTAAGGAATTTTCGTGGAGAATTATGGAGAGAGATTTTGCATAAGAAAAATAATGAATTAATTAAGGAGGTAATGAGATAACCTTGTATTTATAGGTTATCTCCAAATTACCTATTCATGTGCAACCTCTTGCCCATGATCCCATGCAAAATTCCATCTAACCATCCATTATTTATTAATAAATAATATTAACCACGAATTAAATCAATTATGGACCCATTCCATGCATGATCTAATTAATTTTTAAATTAATTCTGCAGAAAACCGTCTGGACCGGTCGACCGTTACTGTTCATCGGTCGACCGGGTACTGTTCATCGGTTGACCAGTACTATTCATCGGTTGACTTTTGCACAGTACTGCAGACTGGTCAAATTTTGGTTTAACCCCTACAAAATTTGACATTTCGGGATTAGTAGTAAATTCACAACTTATGTAACATATTATCCTATGTAATGTCAACTCATTACACCCCATAATATTTACATCACATATGAATTTAATTTAGATTCTAATTATGTTATTAATCACAACATAATCTTGATTTTGTTTGTTCACCCCATGTGTCATATTTTCTACATGAAACCCGACACATCCTTATGAACTCAAAATCCCCATTTCTTGTTTCCCAGTTTTGTGGTGTGACCTATGAGAGGATCTAGACTAAGTTGGCAGTGATATTAAGAGCTTAATATCACAAGCTATAAGCGGTATCTAGCTACACATTATAGCTCCCAATTAGTTAGATGTCTTAATTCCACTCGAACCAAAACCCGATCCATTTAGTGATGGAGTGCACCACTTGTGTCCGTCCCTTGCCTCATGATATTAAGAATACACACAAAGTAGTATTGTGTCATCTTTGTATTAGTATTCATTTCTTGATCTCTTTAAGCTAGTTATAAATATGTGACTTAACTCAAATCACATTGTGCACATTATAACTTTGCTTTATCAAGGGGCCCACTAATATCATCACTCAATTAAGAGGGGCAATGATAATCTTTTGACTAACTATATTCTCCAACAAAAGTTGTACTTAACCAACCAATGCCTTTACACTACACTGATCGATAGTTCAAGACACTGATCTAATTAAGTATTCCTTAAGTGATTAGATATAAGTCTCATATCAAAGGACCAAAGACACAGTAAAATATTAATGACACAGAAACACATTTCTATAATATTTTACTTATTAGGTCTATTCAGTATACAAAAGTAATATTTTCCTCTTTTGCATACCCGTGTTGTCACTCACTTGTAGAGCTACAATGATCTATGACCAACACGACAATCTTAACTCGGTAATTAATGTTCCATGTTAATTACCATGATTGCGAATATCTTTTGTTTTATGCAAACCAATATCTTTTAGAGCTCTACGGTTAAGGACCAAGAGCCTCTTCCTTAACACTTCTAAAAGACGAATAACATAAACAAGGAACAAAATGATTTCTCATTCAATTCATAATAATTGACATTTAAAAGTAAAACTTTTAAAACACATTCCCTTCAATCTCCCACTTGTTATCAAAGTTTTCTTTCACATACATTCTCAATGCATAAAAAATCAATAACTAGGGTAACCTTCCCAAATCACCTATCAAGCCAATCCACATGGACCCTCGGATCCATGGACTCGAAATATATATTTCGTCTCTTAGCTTGGTATGAAGGTTTGTTGAATGGATCAGTTGTGCCACTATTGTGTCCACCTATTTATTTATTTTGTCTTTCGTTGGTGGTTGAGTTAGCTGTAGTGATATTACTCCTAACTACACTAGCTCATACCTCCACTTTTGATAATGATGACGCATCATCACTCCAACCTCTTATTGTCTAGAATTCCTATAAGAATTGCATCAAAACAGCCATCGGCTATTTTCTCCTTTGTCTTCCATAAACAAGAACCTTATCTTTAGTCCGGTTAAGGCACTTCAGAATATTCTTGACCGCAATCCTACGATTAGGACTTGCGTTGGATTGGTGACCACTTGTCACGTTTAGAGCATACGAGATATTGAGCCTTGTGCAAGTCATTGTGTACATGATCCTTCCTTTTGCCGAAGCATAAGGGATACCTTCATGTACTCCAAGTCTTTGTGTGATTGAGCACATTGACACTTCTTGAGTTGCACACCTATACTCATACTTATTGGCATATTGTCCATATCGGAATTGTTCACCCTGAACATTTCAAAGACTTTGTCAATGTATGCACGTTGACTGAAGCCAATGAGTCTACGGGATGTATCTCAATGTATCTTGATTTTCAAGATAGGTTGAGCCTCATCCTTTTCTTTTCATTGAATACACTGATTTCAACGAAATTTCTCGTTTGCTAATGCAAAGGTATATGATTGCTCATGAGCAATATGCCATCGTCATATAAGATCAGAAGTACTACATGGCTCCCACTAATCTCCTTGTGTATACAAGGTACTCCTTTACTTTGAATGAAGTGAATCTTCTTCACCTCTTCGTCAAAGCGTTTGTTCCAACTCCTCGATGTTTGCTTCAATCCAGAAATGGATTCTCGAAACTTGCATATCTTCTCGCTTATTCTTTGGATCATCAAAACCTTGAGGTTGTACCATGTACATATCCTCCTCCAAGTTCCTGTTAAGGAACGCCATTTTGATATCCATCTTCCATATCTCATAATTATGAAATGTGGAAATAGCGAGAATAATCCGAATAGATTTTATCATGGTAACTTCTCAAAAGTTTCATCAAAGTCAATTTCTTGAATTTGAGTATAACTTTTGCTACAAGCCTTGCTTTGTAGGTTGTGAAGTTACTATACATGTCCATCTTCCTCCTAAAAGTTCATTTATACTAAATGACATTTTCTCTTGAGGAAGGCAAATCAAGTTATACACTCAATTATCATACATGGATTCTATTTCGGATTTTATGGCCTTGAGCCATAGTTTGGAGTCTTCCCTTACCATTGCTTCTTGGAAGGTCGAGGGATCTTTGGTATCTAGTACCATGATCTCATGAAGTCCCACATACTTATTGGGTTTCTTCCTTTCCCTCATTGACCTTCTTAGTTCTTTTGGTTCTTCTTGTGTCTCTCGAATCTTCTTCCACAATTTCTTGAGGAATAGGTTCATGTTCGACTCTCGAACGCACACTAGGTGAGGATGATTGAGATTCTCTCACAATTTCTTGTAATGATCTCTCGCTCACGCTCCCACTAACCAAATGAATCTCGGTTGGGCCTTCATGATTTTGAATGCAACATTCACATCATGATCTTGTAAAGTATCTTGAGTTTCCTCAAGCTCAACTCTACTCCCACTACTTTTCTCTCTTTTCCAGAAATTCCAGAAAAACATATCTCTCTCTACAATCTTTCGATTGGAGGTGATATATCAAAAGTAGTATCCTCTTGTCATACGAGGATAACCTATAAAGAAGCACTTAATCCGTTTTTGGTTGAAGTTTGGTCGACATCAATTTCTCGACGTAGACCTCACAACCCCAAATCTTGAGAAAGTCGAGCTTAGGTGTCTTTCAACTCCATAGCTCACAAGACATTTTCTCCACGGATTTGGATGGAACATTATTTAGTGAGTTTGTCATTATTTGTAGTGCATAATTCCAAAAGTAAATCGGCAATTTAAATTGACTCATTATTGATCGAACCATGTCGAGCAATATCTTATTCCTACTTTAGGAATGAGTCAAATTAAGTATCCTAAGCACTCACCCCTACGAACCGTTCATAGAGACTCTATATTCTTGTTGAGTCGGTTCATTGCTTCATCCTCGAATTCCTTGAACTTGTCAAAGAATTCACTTTTGCTTCCCATTAGACAAATATAGTCATAATGACTATAGTTGTCCGTGAACAAAATGAAGTACCTTAAACCGTTTCTTGCACTTGTACTTATCGGACCACATACATTAGAATGTATCATATCCAATTAGTTATTCGTTTTCGTTCCTTTCTTCTTGAAAAGTCTTTTGGTCATTTATTTGACCAATCCGATAGTGCTACAAGATTGTATCATTCACGTGAGTTATCTTAGTTTCTTTTTGTTATTGTTTGTTTATTATTTATTTCAAGCAAATAGAAATCATTCTATATGAATGTATTTGCATAGAAAATTTCATTCTTCGATATAGACAAGCAAGAATTAAAATATTTATTAAAATTTATCCATATCTAAAACTTGATACAGAAATGTTCTTGCTAATCGAAGGCAGATAACAAACATTCTACAAAGCATAAATTTAAATCACTAGACTATTGAAGTTCCTTAGAATCTTGTACAATCGCAGCGATGCTTGTACTATTTCCAATCTTCAATATCATCTCGTTCCCAACGAGTTCCTTCCTATCCTTCAATAGCTGCACATCAAAATTATGTGAGCACAAGATCCGGTAACCATTACCAAATCAAGGATAGAGGTGATTAAATTTATCTCAATAACAAACATACCTACGGCGTTTCTCAGGCGCCTACGTTCAATCATCCCATTTTCAAGGTCTTCCTTGTACTTGGGACAATTCGGTCGGATGTGTCCCTTTTCACCGCAGTGAAAGCACTCCGTGTTGGGAGTTGGGGATTTGAAAGATTTCCCCCTTGAGGCACTCCCATGAGCACCTCCTACTCCCTTGCTCTTGATTGACGTATCTTTGGTAAATTTGCCTTTACCTTTGTTGATCTTTTTGCTCCTCTCATGGACGGCTAGGACGTGATTGTCCTGACCTTTGCCCATGTCAACTTCAGCCGTTTTGAGAGCGTTGTGAAGCTCCTCAAGACTCACCCCTTTTTCACGCACATGATAGTGCATCACAAAGTCCTTGAAGGACGGGGCTAGAGAGCCAAGAATCAGATCTTCGGCAATGTCCTCGGGCATTGGAGAAGAGAGCTTCGACAATTTCTCAAGGTATCCTTGCATCGTGAGAAAATGCATAGATACCGATGTTCCCTCCACCATATGGCACCTTGTGAGTGCGATGGTGGTCTTATAGCGCTCCTTTCGGGCACTATCCATGAACATCTTTGTTAGAGCCTCCATGGTCTTCTTGGGTTTTGAATCCAAGTATTTCGCTTGAAGCGTGTCACCCATGGATGCTAGTATAAGACCGTGAAGTTGGTTCTCTTGGTCTTCCCACTTGGCTATCGCCTCTTTCTCTTTATCGGTTGCCTTCTCATTTAATTTTGGGATTTCACCATCCAAAATATGAGATAGTTTTTCAAACCTCAACACGATATTGAGATTGAGTTGCCATTTCATGAAGTTTGAGCCATCATTTTGCAAAGGGTTCTTTTCGATCATAGATCGCACAATTGGTTGGATATTTGACATTTCTACAAAATAAATTATATAGGTTTTAATGCCAATTTTATGTTTTAATACATACATATATATATCGAATATGATGTAAATACTGCAAATAAAATCTTGCCCGTAAATGCAGTAATCCAAGATCCCATCAATTGTAATATAGACTAGCTAATGGCTATCGAATACATTACAACATCAAGGTAAGAAAAACATTTTCTAATCACAACCTTTTTTGAATTTTAGCAACATTTAGCATCTTCAAACTTTTGTGACTCTTGTCGTTTTAATTATGAGGGAATACGACATATCCTCGCAAGAAAAACTTTTTCCCAAAACCGAGCGAGGGCTCTAGGTAATGTTAAGAAAACTTATTTTCATTTGATACGAGATACGTTTATCTATTGTATTCACAACTAAACATACTTGGGGTTCACTAGGGTGAAACACACCTCATATATTTAATTGTGGCACAACAACAGACAACCTTTATATCTCCCACTATTCCCAAAGATAGAGGGAGCTATCTCCCGCTAAGGGCGAGCAGAGTATCCCTCGATCAATGGCTGCTAGTGGATGAAATAAGAAGGAAAAATTAATCTTAATTTTTGTTGGACAATTTCATTTATCAACATGTGATTTTGAATTTTAGTTTATCATGCATATTACAATTTATACACATCCTAACATTCACCATTCATCACATGCATAGCAGAAATTATAAAAACAGAAATTAAACATTCACACAATCCATATCGCGTGAGTTTATATGTTCCCTTTGATCCTTGATCTTCGATCCCTGATCCTCGATCCTCGATCAATGCGCTATTCGGCGACTTCCTCTTGCACCGGAGATGTAGATTTTACAAAAAAATAAACATGCTCCTCACATTCGATAAAAACAAACTAGTGCAAGTCCTATGTAAAAACCTCTCACATGCAAATGCAATTCTAAAGATAGAAAATAGAGAATATGGCTTTTACATACATAAGCCCCTGTATAATAATAATTACATACATTTGTAGTGTCTGATTTGGAACATATAAAATCACAATCCTGCAAAGCAACTCAAGCATCCACGCACGCAATTGCTATAAACTACAGAATCTAATTTATCAATCATCTAGAATTCTCAACAATTCTTTGAAAAATATTTTGAAATCCATTAAAAACATTTTTCATACATCCATAGTTCACAAATTAATTATGAACCGTTGTTCATCCAATTTCCAATGGAAAGATGAATCGCAGTTTTTCGGTTTTGTTGATTCTCTTACAAAATAATCGTTTATACTTAAAACGAAATTATTGCAAGTTAGACTTATGTCTAAATCATAATTCTAATAATTATATGTCATGCTTTAAACATTCAAAACATTTAAAACGAATTATTATAAAGAATTATTTCAACAAACATTTAAAGACCGAAAAACCGGTAAAACGAATTGTTTAAATCCCAGATGGTAAACTAGATTTGTTTACAGCCATAAATCATGAGAAAATTGAACCCTAAGCTCTGATACCACTGTAGGATTTCTAGTTTAATTATACATATATATTTTTCGAATTTTTATGTATAATAAGGATCAATTTTCAATTTTCTAGAATTTATTGCATGCATCGGTTTGTTTTAACAAACTAGTTTCAAAAACTCTATTAAAACAAACATGAAGGAGCTCCGAAATTCATACCTAGAAGT
This sequence comes from Triglochin maritima, assembly GCA_963682175.1. Lineage (NCBI taxonomy): Eukaryota > Viridiplantae > Streptophyta > Magnoliopsida > Alismatales > Juncaginaceae > Triglochin > Triglochin maritima. The sequence continues at coordinate 59,763,880 of OY821772.1, read as the reverse complement.
TCTCTAAAACTTCTCGAAGATTCGGAGACGGTTGGGATGCTCCTCGCTGCGCCGGATGCCTCCGAGTATTCACCAAACTCTAAACAAGATCGGAGAGAGGGAAGCTAGTCTCTCAATCTCCGATTGGGTTTAGAATCTAATTACTAACCCCTCTTTAGTTCCCTTTAGAAAATGACCTCTGAAGAACTAAAACTAAACTTAAGAATTAAGAAATTTTCGTGGAGAATTATGGAGAGAGATTTTGCATAAGAAAAATAATGAATTAATTAAGGAGGTAATGAGATAACCTTGTATTTATAGGTTATCTCCAAATTACCTATTCATGTGCAACCTCTTGCCCATGATCCCATGCAAAATTCCATCTAACCATCCATTATTTATTAATAAATAATATTAACCACGAATTAAATCAATTATGGACCCATTCCATGCATGATCTAATTAATTCTTAAATTAATTCTGCAGAAAACCGTCTGGACCGGTCGACCGTTACTGTTCATCGGTCGACCGGTACTGTTCATCATGGACCGGTACTGTTCATCGGTCGACCGGTTACTGTTCATCGGTCGACCGGGTACTGTTCATCGGTTGACCAGTACTATTCATCGGTTGACTTTTGCACAGTACTGCAGACTGGTCAAATTTTGGTTTAACCCCTACAAAATTTGACATTTCGGGATTAGTAGTAAATTCACAACTTATGTAACATATTATCCTATGTAATGTCAACTCATTACACCCCATAATATTTACATCACATATGAATTTAATTTAGATTCTAATTATGTTATTAATCACAACATAATCTTGATTTTGTTTGTTCACCCCATGTGTCATATTTTCTACATGAAACCCGACACATCCTTATGAACTCAAAATCCCCATTTCTTGTTTCCCAGTTTTGTGGTGTGACCTATGAGAGGATCTAGACTAAGTTGGCAGTGATATTAAGAGCTTAATATCACAAGCTATAAGCGGTATCTAGCTACACATTATAGCTCCCAATTAGTTAGATGTCTTAATTCCACTCGAACCAAAACCCGATCCATTTAGTGATGGAGTGCACCACTTGTGTCCGTCCCTTGCCTCATGATATTAAGAATACACACAAAGTAGTATTGTGTCATCTTTGTATTAGTATTCATTTCTTGATCTCTTTAAGCTAGTTATAAATATGTGACTTAACTCAAATCACATTGTGCACATTATAACTTTGCTTTATCAAGGGGCCCACTAATATCATCACTCAATTAAGAGGGGCAATGATAATCTTTTGACTAACTATATTCTCCAACAAAAGTTGTACTTAACCAACCAATGCCTTTACACTACACTGATCGATAGTTCAAGACACTGATCTAATTAAGTATTCCTTAAGTGATTAGATATAAGTCTCATATCAAAGGACCAAAGACACAGTAAAATATTAATGACACAGAAACACATTTCTATAATATTTTACTTATTAGGTCTATTCAGTATACAAAAGTAATATTTTCCTCTTTTGCATACCCGTGTTGTCACTCACTTGTAGAGCTACAATGATCTATGACCAACACGACAATCTTAACTCGGTAATTAATGTTCCATGTTAATTACCATGATTGCGAATATCTTTTGTTTTATGCAAACCAATATCTTTTAGAGCTCTACGGTTAAGGACCAAGAGCCTCTTCCTTAACACTTCTAAAAGACGAATAACATAAACAAGGAACAAAATGATTTCTCATTCAATTCATAATAATTGACATTTAAAAGTAAAACTTTTAGAACACATTCCCTTCAGTGGGAGCATGGGTCGTCGGTCTAATTCGTCTCGATCGTCCTTGAATACGGGCACAAGATCTTCTGGTATGTCGATATCTTTGTTGTTATGTTATTTAATATATATTAGTAATCTAAATGGGGTTGAATATATTATCTCCTAATTTTGTTGTTTTAATGAATTGTTATTTACCTATCTTACAGTGTCCAGACGGGTTGACGTGGACAACTTCCCATATAATGATAGACTGTCAGGAATCATTTTGCCATTTCTGCAAAGGTGGAATGACGTACGTGCTGATGGCAACTGTGGATTTCAATGTGTTGCCGATGTCTTTCATGGTGGTCAGGAGAACTGGTCGTACGCCCGTCGTGCGATTTCTAATGAGATAGGTGCACATCCTATTTATGAGACAGTCTATTTCGGTCATGTGAGAGAGACTCGTCAACGAATTGATTGGGGTGGGGGAGGTTGTGGCGAGGATCATTATATGGAGGTTTGGTCCGACTTGTTTCCTATTGCGAATTTTTACAAGTGTGCGGTCATGTATTTCGCAGTGGGAACGGATGGTTCGTTGTTCCCGTTTCTTACTGTTCTACCCTGGGAGTGTCCCTCTACCATGACGAGGCCTGTCAGAGAGTTGGTCATTGCTCATTTAGGGAGTTACGCTCATTTTATTCGTTTAGAATTACTTGATGATTTCCCAGTACCTCCTATAGCGACCTTATGGTATCAAATGCGAGATGAGAGTGTTGTTGGATGGGAGGATCAGTACCAAAGTAGGATGGAGTATTGGAACCGGTTACGTTGATTGTAATTTGTAATGTTTTGTAATGTATAATATATCGTGTATTTCTACTTATATCGTGTTGTTTTTTTACCGTATTTTAAATTTAAATATTATTTCATATCTGAAGAAATAAGTTGAAAATCTTTTCGTGAAAAATAAATATTAAAAAATACGATAGTCAAAGAAATATGTAGAAGATATGTTCGTCAGAAATAAATAATAAGAGTACACAAATAAACATAAGCATATACCAACAAATGTACTAACAGTGCAACAAAACGAAAGTAAAAGCAAGACAACTACAGCTCAGCATCTGAATCATGGTCCGAAATGCCCAACTGGCTGTTCCAATCCTCGATCAGGCGATCCCAATCTGTACATGCAAGTCTCGTCGCCTCACTCGGCATGACGTCTCTCTCTCGCAAGAACGGCTGCGTACACCGTATCGCCCTACTCATCCACTGTATGTAAAATAGAAATTAGCGTACAATAACAAAATATACTTTACAATTAAATATAAAATTAGATAAACTTACCGCATCGGCACATGTCCTATCCAGTGGTCTCTCCGGTCTCGGAATGATACCGCGTACGAGCAGTGGATGTGAGCACCTACCGAACCACTGCAAATAATCTGGAGCACAGGTGGAGGGGTCGCGGCTACGACTCAGATCGGCCAGGTGTAGTCGTCTTAGTCTCGGAAATGTCCTCCAAACCGATTCCGCAGACGAAACGTTGTGCCTGACGTCGTACATCGTCACTGTCATCGTGACTCCTCAGCTCATCTGAATCATCCTCGTCGTCGAAAGACTCTCCAGGTGTCTGACGACGACGTAACAGATCTCTCTCTCTCCTAACTGAAGCAGAAATACCACGTTTACGTGGATGACGAGGACCTGACTCGTCTGCTATACTACGTACCGCGCGTACCCTTTTCCTCCACGGTAACCCGATGACTATTAATTCAATTTTGAAAATACAAATTTATTAATGAATTTACTAAAATAATTAAACTAATTATTAACTGAATAATCTATTAATTTAGCAATTATCACAATTAATCAATAATCCTTTACTAAAATCGTACACAACTAATTACTAACATAATAATCAATTTATTTAGCGATTTATTTATTAATTATCACAATTTATAATCAATAAACGATTTACTAAACTAATTTAACTCATTATTAACATAATATTCAATTTTTTTAAAATTTATCACAATTTATAATAACATAAAAAAAAACGGGCGTCTGCGGGAGACGCCTACCCTACGTGGTAGGCGTCTGCCGGAGACGCCTACCGTACGTGGGAGACGTCTCCCGCACACGTCTGTTCATTGGGTCTGGCGGTCGCGGGAGACGCCCGACCCAACGAGAGGGCGGTCGCAGGAACCGCCTCCCTCGCGCGACTCAAAAATGTTTTTTTTTAAAATTAATTGAAATAAACAAGGTAATTTACCCGATGTGAGTAGTCAGGGGTCTCCGCTGGCACTTTCCCTGGCCTCCGAGACATTATATTTGGTGAATAAAAGTGTGATATGAAGAGAAAGTTGTGTTAAAAGAGTAAAATGAGGAGTTATATTAGTAGAAAGGGCAGAGGGGCAAAATGGTAATCTTACGGGCGATTTAAGTAGTTTTACGGTGACGAATAGCAATTCAGAAAATATTTGGGTAGTTTTTTCCGAAGTCAGGATCACTTGGTTTTAGAGCATCATTAACAGCGCCCGGGCAGTTCCCGGACGCTCTGGTTTCTCTCTCCGCCACGTCAGCTTCTCTCTCTGCCACGTCAGCTCAAACCAACCCCCCTAAATTTTTCTTAACCACACCCAAAAACACCTCAAGTGCCCTACATTCTCTCCCCTACACGTCATTTCGGGATCAATTCTAAGCAAAACACGAAAAATTATCAAAAAATTCTAGAAAATATAAACAAATAAAAAACTTATTTTCATCAAAGTTTTTTTGAAAAAACGATTTTAAATTATTTTTAAAACATTTTTTAAAACAAATATACAAAAAAATTAAAAAAAAAATCTGCACCAATTGGGGGTGGGGGGGGGGCACGTGGCCCCCCGCCCGGGAATCCGCCCAGGGCACCCCGCCCTGGGCGCGCCCTCCCGTTAAGGGAGGGCACCCCGGGCGCCGGGGCAAGAGCACCCGTTAAGGGTGCTCTTACTGGAATGCAAATATGCAACTTTTTAAATTTAGAGGACCACATGCACATTAACTGATAGTCTTAAGTTAACGATTTCTTGTAAATTAAGTTCATGATTTGAAAACGAAATATAAGCTATGCAATATTTGGTAATTAGTAAAAAAATGTTCTATACATTAATATAGGAAGAAATCATTTTTTTCTCTCATTTTGCTTATAAGTTAATTGGTTTATAGGAAAAAGAGATGTCTAAAAAGACTAAAATGTATGAGTTTTTAGGATTTTACATTAAAAAAATGCTTTACTATTTCTAAGTTGTAGGCACACATACTGACATGCATACATATTGGCTAAAGAAAAAAAACTCATCCATTTTGTGTCATATAAAGCGGGTGTTATAGAAGAGGAACAACAAATCAGATGTTATTGGTTTTAGGATGAAAGTAGGGGTTTCAATGGATATTCGAATATTCGAGCATCCGTCCGTATTTAAATTTGGACATTCAATTTTAGAAAAAATATCTGAAAAATTGTATTCGTATCTGATCTGTAAAGTCATGAAGCGGATATAGTTATTGGTACATCTGATCCGTATAATATCTAATCAGGGATTAATTATCCGTAGTACAACATCTGTATTCGTATTCGTATTCGTATTCATATTATATATATATAGTTATTCTTTAAATTAATGATATATATAAGTTAAGTATTTTTCTATAAATTACACAACTATATAAACTATTCTAAATTACTAACCTTAAAGTGTTAGTGGATGTCCGAAATCTGAGAATCCGTCATCCTTAAAACCATACTCGTATTCGAATCTTGAGGGGTGAATATGGATATTGTTGTATCCAATCCGAATAATATCTGTTTCGGAACTACATATCTGTATTTCAACATCCGTATCCATATTTGAAACCAAATTAATTTATAAATGTGACTATGTATAAAAAAATTCTAAGTGAAAATGAAAATTGTTAAAATGTTGAAAATTATGTTTACGGATGTAGATATTATCCGTATCCGCTCCGAATCCGTCAAATATCCGAACGGATATAGACTTTTCATATCCGCAAACAATCTGTATCAGTATCTGTATCCGAATCCGTAAAATTCAAGCGGATATGAATATAGATATACATATATCCGATCTGTTGACACCCCTAGGTGAAAAAGAATGATTCTGGGGGTGATTATTAAAGACAACGGTCATCACATTAAACTCCTCTCCTCGGCATCCATCAAACATTCAAGACAAACATTCAAGACACACCTCCTCGGCATCCATCAAACATTCAAGACACACCTCCTCGTATACATTCATCACAACGGGAACAAAAGAACGAAGTATATATAATCGTTAGTTTCAAATGTAATAAAATTAAGATCGATAATAAAAAAAGAAGCAACAAGTCTCCTTCTTCCTAAAATCCTTCCTCAAATTTTCTACATGGTATCAGAGCATCTCTGATCCGACCTCAGATTCCCCAAGGGTCATCACCGGTCTTCTCCTCACTGAGGGGGTTGAAGGCGGAAGAAAAACAACCCACCAACATCCAAACCCTCAAAATCCACAAAAAACCCCGACCCGAAAAAATCCCACCAAACCATGTCGGGAAACCACCACGAAAACCCTTCCCGTTTGGTATCTACTCTACTCAACGGGACAAATTACCTGTCCTGGGCTCGGGCGGTGTCCCTCTCCCTCAGGGCAGGGGAAAGATTGGCCACATCACCGGAACCTCAAAGAAACCAGAAGGACCAGAAACGGAGGCCACACTGGAAGAATGGCAGACCTCTGATCACTTGGTTATGTCATGGATAATCGCATCCATGCAACCGCAGATAGGGGAGATCTTCCTCTACAAAGACAGTGCCAAAGAACTTTGGGATGCTGTTCAAGAACACTATGGGAAGGCGCAAGACTTTGCACACATCTTCAGAATCAAACAAGAAATAGCGCAATCAAGACAAAACCACAAAGGCGTCACTGAGTACCTTGGTACTCTCAGAAAAGCATGGGACGAGTTGGGGGTTTACGAACCACCGACAACCGACGCACTGATAATCGGAAAACGAACCGAACAAGACCGGATCTACCAGTTTCTGGTAGGTCTAGACCCATCCTTTGAAAACATCAGGAGTCAGGTGCTTATGGCTCCCGAGCTACCACCGCTTGCTTCTGTCATCGCCATGATCCTTCGCGAAGAATCGCGACGAAGGACCACAACTCCATCGCAAAACCAACCAACAACTGAAGCAGAAAATCAGGCGTTTTTCACCGGAAGATCACAAAACCAACACCAAAGCAACAAAAAACGGTATGGAAATCGGAAAGACGAACACTGCGAAAACTGCAAAAAAATCGGACATAGCAAAAACAGTTGCTGGTTTCTCTACCCACATCTCCGACCACCAAAAGACAACGACAGAAGAGGAGGAGGAGATGGAAGAGGAGGAGGAGGAGATGGAAGAGGCATATCTCACCGCACTGGAGGATCATCGGGCGGGAGCGGCTACATCGCCACCACCGAAGGCGGCAGCAGCCACTCAACAAACCCTAACCCTAACTTTTCTTTTCTCTCACAGGAATCGCACGGAATGTCAGCAGTCGGGTCGGGAGGATTATATACTCCAACGGATCCGACTCACGCAATCGGAGCGGCTCCGAATCCGAGTAACCGAGAGAATTTTTTCTCTCCAGCAAACATGGGCCTAGCGGGTTCTGAAGATGATATTCATCATCTTATAAATAAGTTAAACCAAGTTTTGCAAAACAAACCTCCATCTTCAGGTAATTTCGCAGGTATGATAAAAGCTCTTGAAAATCATATGTTAGCCCTTCAGTCTAAGAAAAATGAAAGTGATGTATGGATTATCGATTCTGGTGCTACCGATCACATGACAGGCAATCCTAACTTATTGCTAGATCTTAAAAGGAACTTATCCATATTAAATAAATTTGTTAGTGTGGCTAATGGAAATCAAGTAGAAATTGAAGGAATAGGAAATATAAAATTATTAGATCAGATTGCAAAAAATGTTTTGTATGTGCCTTCGTTTGAATCTAACTTGTTATCTGTTGCAAAAATCACCAAAGAACTAAACTGTAATATCATTTTCTCACCCAATGATGTTGTATTTCAGGATCGTATCTCAGGGAAGACGATTGGTAGAGGAAAACTTGTCAATAACCTCTACATTCTAGACAAAAACAAACAGGCATTGCATGTAGGCAATTTATCCAAACATGAGTTATGGCATAAAAGGATGGGACATCCGTCACATCCTGTTTTAAAAATGCTTTTTCCATCTATTAAGTCTGATTTATCTTGTGATGTGTGTAATTTTTCCAAACAAACTCGATTGCCATTTCATTTATCATCCATTAAAACAGGACACCCATTAGAATTAATACATTCTGATATCTGGGGACCAGCCCCAACTGAATCCTATAACGGGTTCAAATATTTTATCACCTTTATTGATGATTTTTCTCGTACCACATGGATTTATTTATTAAAATCAAAATCTGAAGTTTTTAATACATTTTGTACTTTCTCGAGTTTTGTGGAAAATATGTATGATTTCAAAATTAAAATTTTAAGGTCAGATAACGGTTCTGAGTACACCAGTAATATCTTCCAAAATTATTTAAAACAAAAAGGAATCTTTCATCAAACCACGTGTGTTAACACTCCTGAACAAAACGGTGTGTCTGAAAGAAAAAATCGTCACCTCTTGAATATCACACGTGCACTACTTTTTCAGAACCACGTTCCAAAAGTTTTTTGGTCTGATGCTGTTTTAACCGCTGCTTATCTTATTAACCGCCTACCAAGTCCACGTCTTCAAAACAAACAACCATTGGAAATTCTAACTGGTCGGAAATTATTTCTTGATCACTTACGTGTTTTTGGATGCATTGTCTTTGTTCACAGGAAAAAGGATGACAAGTTTGATTATAATTCTCGTAAATGTATTTTCTTAGGCTATTCTTTTAGGAAAAAAGGGTACAAGTGTTATGACCCAAATAATTGTAAATTATATATCTCTAGGGATGTAAAGTTTGTCGAAAACAGTTCGTTCTTCCACCCAGACACTGAAGACAACGGATCTCCAACATCACCAAACTCCAATGATGCACCAATACCCATCACCTGCGATCCAGAAACCACCATGGTGACACCCAATCTTCAAGAAGAAGACAATGAAGAACCACACAACAACGAAGACGAAAACATTCCAAGAAGATCTACACGGCCTACCCGTCCACCAAAACACTTGCACGACTATATCACTTCCCATGTTTCTTACCCTATCCAAAATTACATATCATACGAACAAATAAAAACCCATCACAAAAGTTTTTTAGGAACTATAGATAAACATATAGAACCCAAAACCTATAATGAAGCACTAAGAGATCCAAAATGGTGTCAAGCTATGAAAGAAGAAATACAAGCCCTAGAGACAAACAACACCTGGATTCTAACCACAATGCCAAAAGGGATTAAACCAGTTGGGTGTAAATGGGTATATAAAATAAAATACAATAGTAACGGAACCATAGAAAGGTACAAGGCAAGACTTGTAGCAAAAGGATACACACAAACCTATGGTCTAGATTACCTAGAAACTTTTGCTCCTGTAGCTAAAATGAACACAGTTCGTGTCCTTCTCTCCATCGCCGTAAACAAAAAATGGAACCTCTATCAAATGGATGTGAAAAATGTCTTTCTTCAAGGAAACCTCGAAGAAGAAGTATATATGATTCCTCCACCAGGTTACACATCCACGAACGAGGTATGCAAACTCAACAAAGCTATCTACGGGTTAAAACAATCTCCGCGTGCTTGGTATGCCAAACTTAGCCACTGTCTTATTTCTTACGGTTTCGATAAATCTTCCGCTGATGCATCCATGTTCATCAAACATCATAAAACCACCACTACCATAATCTTAGTCTATGTAGATGATATCATAATCACTGGAGATAACGACCACGAGATCAACCAAATTAAACAACACTTAAAAACAAAATTTGATATTAAAGACCTAGGACATTTAAAATATTTTCTCGGTATAGAAATTGCATATTCAAAAAAGGGGTTGTTTTTATCACAAAGAAAGTATGCCCTCGACCTTTTAAAAGAAACAGGAAAACTTGGGGCTAAACCCGCAAATACACCCATAGAAACTAAACTAAAGGTAAACACTACTGAAGGAGAACCTATAAAAGATATTCAACAATATCAGAGACTTGTTGGAAAACTCATATACCTCACTGTCACAAGACCTGACATAACCTATGCTGTTAGCATTATCAGTCAATTTATGCACTCACCTAGAACACCCCACCTCGATATAATTACTAGGATACTTAGATACATTAAGAGAACTCCAGGACAAGGGATATGGATGAAAAACAACAACTCTAACTCAATAATTGGTTTTTCTGATGCAGATTGGGCAGGCAGCCACGATCGCAAATCCACTACGGGTTTCTGCACATTTGTTGGCGGAAACCTAGTGACCTGGCGAAGCAAGAAACAAAACGTTGTTGCCAGATCCAGTGCTGAGGCAGAATACCGGGCCATGGCATCTACTACTAGCGAGCTCATCTGGCTTAGACAACTGCTTCTCGACATGGGGCAACCTTACCATCTCCCTATAAAAATGTTTTGTGATAACAATGCAGCTCGACACATAGCTCAGAATCCTGTCTTCCACGAAAGAACCAAACATATTGAAGTCGACTGTCACTTCATTCGTGAAAAGATTCAGGCAAAGGAAATCGAGGTTCCATATGTTCCCAGCAAAGACCAACTCGCCGATATATTCACCAAAGCACTTGATCAGCCACAAGCAAACTCTATCCTATCCAAGTTGGGTCTCTTCAACCTATTCCAGGACTCAACTTGAGGGGGCGTATTAAAGACAACGGTCATCACATTAAACTCCTCTCCTCGGCATCCATCAAACATTCAAGACAAACATTCAAGACACACCTCCTCGGCATCCATCAAACATTCAAGACACACCTCCTCGTATACATTCATCACAACGGGAACAAAAGAACGAAGTATATATAATCGTTAGTTTCAAATGTAATAAAATTAAGATCGATAATAAAAAAAGAAGCAACAAGTCTCCTTCTTCCTAAAATCCTTCCTCAAATTTTCTACAGTGATTATTTACCTAATAAATTTTTCGTTCAAAAATTTATATTATTTTCTGCGAACTAACGACACCCTGGTCGCCTGGCGAATGAATATCTTATTCTTTTCCTCGTAATTATTTGTACACAACACCAGCTATTACTGAATTATCACAAACAAAAAAACCTGCCATCACTGCACCAAAACAAGCGAAGATCAGTGCTCTAAAGCTGTATCCGTCGATTCCGTCCCGATGCATCGAGCGACGGCATTAAATTAACACATCTCCACCCACACCGTTCTTTCTAATCAACCTTTTCCATATCAGAGCGCAGAGCAGAAGAAAAAAAAACAAAAAGAAAAGAAAAAGAGAAGAACAGGAAAAGAACAAATTGAGCGAGTACGTACGAACAAACCTGCTTTAAATGATAATTATTATTACTTGTAGTCCTCGGAAACACGCGAAGCCATATTTTCCCCTCGCAAGCAAAAGATTTCCCCACTCGAGTGCACAGTCGCGGACTCCATCAGTAATAATAATATGACTAATATCACCTCTTTCTTCCCGTATATCGCGCGCATGACGTCAGCGTCTAAAGCAACACCCGGGTCCCGACGTTGCAGATAGAGATAATGCACACTTTACCAAGCACCCACTTCAATTCAGTGGCATACCTGTAATTATTGGTATTCCCGAGAACCTTTCCAGTCCAATTTCTTTTTTTGAAAGCTTGAGCCCAAATGATTATAAGCGATAAGATTATTAATTATTAAATTGAGTTTCTACAATTGCATGCGGTTAACCAAGGCTTGGTCACTGAAGTAAAGTTCGAACCAACTGTTGCACTTTCATCTTTCTAGCAGTTGAATCAAAGTCAGTGTTTGCACCAGTTAAGATGCACATTAAAGCTAGTATATCCATATGTCAAAAATGTTTTAGTGTTAGACTTATAAATTTTCAATTTAAGTTGTAAGTAATGGAATTACATGCTCACTACTATTTTAGCTGGTTCAGAAATCCTCTTCCAGTCGGACTTATAAAGTGTGTATTACACTTGCATCTCGTTAACTAAGTTGTTACCAAATTGAAATCCAATTACTTGGACAACTATACCACAATTAGTACCCGGAACACATGAGATCGATGCACATTACGTTTATTTATTTTTTAGTATTTTATTTACTCTACTATATACCCCATCTTAATTTCAAAACATCCAAACGCATGCAAATAAGATTGTTGGAACTCGACCTCCTAATTTTGTCTATCTTGAGAAAAGAGATCTCTCAACTCGACTATATGTAGTCGTCGTAGGTAGCAAAACGATTGTTGGACGCGCGTGTCACAAACGTGTCCCACATAGAGCATCATTTTCCACGTCAATGGATTTTCACGTTGATGGGAAGCACGACATTCTAGGCGACGTTTTCTTTCCAAATGCATGTTATTGTTTACTTTTCAAATTAGGTTAACACCCATTTCCAAGGTTGTCCACCATATCTTCATCTCTCACCAAATTTTCTATTCTTTACTACGCACATAGAACTTCTCCACGCAAAATGTAGACTATTCTGATTGAGATTTGAGAGTCTATAATTTTTTTTAAAAGTTATGAATTGTAATTTTGTTTATCTATTCATTTTTTGTAATTATTATTTTCAACAGTTAAGAATAATATGTGTGTTATTTGAATTGAAAATTTAATTCAGATGACTATGTCCAACAAGAGTTATGAATGATATATGTTTATCTGTCATGTCTTTTATCTGCAATTTTTGTGTTTAAAGAGTTATGAATGATTTGTCTTTTTTTTTAATAACTCACACTCTAGACTAGTTGTTGGACACACTTTGGATGTGTCCAGAATGTATACAGAATATGTCCATAGTGTGTCTAGTATGTGTGCGTCCGGAGTTAGTGTTCAGAATGTGTCCAGTGTGAGTGTTCATAAATTTCCAAAGTGTGTGCATCTAGAATGTGTTCACAGTGTGTTCAGTCATTTTATGTTTTTTTGGGAAACAAATTGTTTCCACTTTTATCGGAAACCACAAATTGTTAATGATTTAAATAATTCACAAATCGTGATTCTTTTATTGGACATCCCCTATGCATGCTAACGTGGCCGGTGGCATGACGCACGTTTGTATATCAGCTTCCCTTTGGGTATATCATGAGAATGAGTTTACGAGCAAAACATAATATACTTTTTGTGCGTTAAAGAGACCAAGGGCATCCTTAACGGGGGTCATCCGCGGTCATCCCATGGAAGACTAGGTCAGTGGAGCGACCCTGTCGTCAACCGAGTTGTGCCAAGTGGCACAACCCGGTTGGTCTGTTTTTTTATTTTTTATATTGATTTTGATTTTTGTTTTGGTATTTATTTTAATAATTAGGGGTTTATATTTTGATAAATAGTTAGGATTTAAGTAGTTTTCGTTGATTTTTTGATAATAATTAGGGTTAGAGTTTATTATATTCTGATAACGTTAGATTTTCAAGATCCAATTTTTTTGTAGGAGTGTTGTCCCTTTGCAACCCCCACCACCTCACCATGGACCCTCGACTGACCTGACGAGGTGGACATAAGACGTTTTAGTCAATCCCAACAATAACGTTATAATTAAACTCACGCGCACTGTAGATTGTCAGTCTGACAAGATAAATAGGTAGGATTTAAGTAGTTTTAGTTGATTTTTTTATAATAATTAGGATTAGGCTTTATTATAGATTATTAATAGATTTGGTAAATATAAATATATGCAAATTGTAAATAAATAGATTATTATTATTATTTGTAAATATAAATGATTTTGGAATAGAATAAAAGCTAAAAAGAAAATTAATGACGTGGAGGAAAAAGAATGAGATGACGTAGGTCATGGTTAATAAGTGAATAGTAAAGGAGAAATACGAAGTTGGGTAGATAAAAATAAGGTGGATTACCTGGGTGACATGTGTGCATACTCTGACGGAGTTGTCCGGTGTTATTTGTCCCGCAACCCCAATCAATGGTCAAGCAAATGACCCAATCTTTTTCTACGAATCAGTGAATCACCACAACCACAATGTTTGAGTTATTATATTGATCAGGAAATATCTTCTTTGGGAGGCAACCCCGTGCGCACCTTTTCCTTTTTTCATTCTCGTAACAATTTTAGCACCGTTTCTCCATTAAGTCCTGGTTAGACATACGGCGTTTTGCACATGACCATTTTTATGTTTCTTTACTTCCCATTTATTATATATAAATATATATATATATTATATATAGCAGCGTTGCTTTTACATGATTGATGTACTTAGTGTTTGGTCTTCGCTGAAGCTGCAAGGCACTACTAGTAGCCTTCCAAGCTTTTGCTGTCTCTGCCACTCTCTTCCCTTTTCTGATTCTAATTAGGATATCTTTCATCTCTCTTGGCTCCTTCTCTTCTCTTTTCTTCTCTCCTTTATACCTCTTCCACCACGTCTTCCTTCGTTGCACTAGCAATTAACTAATGGATCATTTCCTACTCGGCTCCCACGTGGCCCAGCAGAGCCGCCGGGAGAGGCTCCGGTTCCAAACCCCGGAGCCGACCATGGTGGAGCTCAACGAGGTGGGACTCTCCAACCCTTACTACAACGAATCTCCCGGTCCGCTCCTCGACTTCGGCCCTCCCCACAACACCATCGTGGGGTACGACGACATGCCGTCGTCGTCGATGCTTGACGTCGGCGGAAGCAACTTGGCGTTCCTTTCGGGTTACAACAACAACTGTTATGGATCTCAAGGGCTTTCTTTGTCTCTTTCGACGTCGGTCGTGGCGTTCGGGTCGGATGGAGTGGTGGGAGAAGTACATGAACCGAGCTCGAGCAATACCTTGGCTTTATATCCTTACCCGAGTGTTTGCTACCGGGCTTCTTCCGGGAGCCGGAATCCGGAAACGTTTACGCAGTGTTTGCCGTCGAGTGGCGATGTTGATAATCGGTTTGTAGGGGGGCCACTGGGGCCGTTCACGGGTTACGCGGCGATACTTAAGAGTTCGAGGTTTTTAGAACCAGCGCAGCAGTTGCTGGATGAGATGTTTGGTGCGGTGACGGGGATTAAGCAGCTGAGTTCGGTTCCATGTGGTTGGAGATCCGGTGGGTCGTCGTCGTGTTCGGTGGGGGGATCTAGTTGGGGTGTTGCTGAGGCCGTTGGAGGTTGTTTTGGTCGTGAATTTTCTCATCAGAAAATGCAACAGAAAAAGAGCATGTTGTTGGTAATGCAAGGAGAGGTTAGTAACATTGGTTGTCTTTTAACTGAACTCTTATTATGTGTTTTGCAATTGGTTGTTACTTGTTGGCGTCTTAGTTATAAGTTATCATTTTTTTATGTACTTGTTATTTTAAAGGCGAGTATGGGTTATTTCTATCTTTTTTCTTGACAAGTGATTCTGTACATTGTAAGTTCTATTTGGTAGTTTATGGCTATATTGGTTTTAATGCTAAATTTGATAGGGACGTTTAGTGTAGTGACTAGTGATGAAGGCATGTAATCGTTTTTAAGACTTATGTCAAAGTACGTTTAGGGTTAATAAGTGTTTTCTACTTGCATTGCGTGTGTATTTGTTGCGGACAATTCGTTTCAAGCAATATAGGCAGTTCCGTGGGTGGCTGAACAAAGTGGAACATGTCCTTTCTAATATCTGTGGTCTGTTTTGATGCTGTACGTATGAATTAAAGATCGCATGGTCTTCGTATTTTAACATCAGATGTGCAACATAATAGTGGTAGTCCCAGTATTATTATTATGGTATAGTCCCTGCCTTAGTGCCTGGTAAATACGGAAGATTTTAGGTTGACGTGCAAACGTGGGTTGTTTTGTTTTGTGAACGTACATTTAATTTCCTCTATTTCTTGCATATTGTTTTATATTTACAACATAGTACACTCGTTATAACATCCCTTGTACATATTAATTATAGTACGACAGCTCCAAAAATTTCCCTTGGTCTTCCGAACATTCACATTTTCAAATGTACAAGTTAGATTCATTAGTGCTGATATTGTTTATGGTATCTTAACTTCGAAAATTGGTGGGACATTCTTGCAACTTATAAGATTTTAAGTATCGGCATTCAGCAATTATTTTGAAACAAAAGCCCGTCTTTCTCAACTATTAAATCATAGCCTACTGTTTTTGAGAGACTTGCTTAAATTTTCTTTTAGTACCTATAAAATTGTCACGTTGGTATATATGCTAGAACGATTTTAGGCACTATTCATGCCTACCTGGGCTCCCATACATGGTGGCTGATTCTCTTCTGACGCTTATGTTGAAGTTAATTAAAAACATTATTTCGTTTGTTTGGTTACTTGCTTTTATGTGTGCCAATGTTAAATGTAGTAATAAAGCCTTCGTAAGGTTCTAATTTCTGAGATAGGAAATGGAATTTCAATAATATTGGAGGGCTACATGTGTACCACTCCTTGGCAGATATTGGATATCAGCTACGTACTTGTTAGGTGGCCAAATACTTTAGTATCTACTTGCCGTGGTTCTTTGCTCTTGTACTTTGATCTAGAGAGCGTCATTTTAGAAGATTGTTTATGCCTTTGGCAGGTGTGATCGTATTCAATGTTTTTCCATAGATGATAGCATACTGGAATAATTTTTTCATTTTTAATGGCCTATACAGTTTGTATAGCCAGTGTCAAAAAAAATCAAAATTAAAAGTCAGTTCACCGTTTTTTTGATGATCATGATTGTGTAGGTATGGAAAAAATACAAGCAATACCACCAGCAAATGAAAATGGCAATGTCCTCTTTCAAATCTGTGGCTGGTTTAAATGCAGCCATACCATTCTCGTCGTTGGCCCTCAAGAATGTGTCTAAGCACTTTCGGTTCTTAAGGAACGTAATCTCGGAACAGCTTCTCAGCATAAGCAAAGTCCTTGGAGATGAACTTGCGTTGTCACCTGCAGCTAGCAAAACTGAAGTTGTTGCAACACCGCTGAAATTTATGGATGAGACCCTCAAAAAACAATCGGAAAATAGAAGTGAGCTTGGGTTTTTAGGGAACAATCAGCCGGCTTGGAGACCGCAAAGAGGTCTTCCTGAGAGAGCGGTTGCAGTTTTGAGAGCATGGCTCTTTGACCATTTTCTTCACCCGTAAGTGCAATAGTCTAAATGTAATGTCTTTATTAGCATCGATATGCTGGCTTCATTGGGCAAGTTAGCTTTCCATAACCCCTAACCACCAAGCTTCAATGTGCATTTGTTTATTTGTAGTCATGCTATTATCTATTACACAACACTGCTCAAATGGTTGACGTTATTGCAGGTACCCGACCGATACTGATAAACTCATGTTGGCCAGTCAAACTGGGCTATCAAGGAACCAGGTAATTAACAAGTGTGTTCTTTGTTCTTCTAGTGATATTAGGCTTGCTTAGATAGAAGCAAAGGTTTGACAGATCTGTTGGTTGAAGTTTCATGATTTTTGTTTCTTGCCTGATTCCCAAGTTACTACGAAATTTTTTGGGGTGCATTTGTCTTGTCATTTGGCATGCACTTCTACAAATATCTAGAATTAGTGCATAACTAACATTTAGTTAATTCTATGTGTTTGTCGTAGGTATCAAATTGGTTCATCAATGCTCGAGTCCGCGTATGGAAACCTTTGGTGGAGGAGATTCACAAGCTTGAAAACAACATGGTAACCAGTCTCAACTCTTCGAAGAGCGAAGCCATCAGTGGAGGAGAAATTGCCATCGATAATGAAGCCAGGCAAATTGCTGTTCCAAGTCATCACGTGAAACACACTAATTGCTGCGAAAGCGAATGGCAAGCGGACCAACGACTCAGAACGGATCACTGCTCCATGGTGGAGGGTTTCGATGGTGGAATCGTCGGATACTCTCCTTACCAAGGTGGGTTCAATATGGCTGAGCTTGGCGGCGTGTCGCTCACCCTTGGCCTTAGACAGGAAGAAGGAAGTCAGCAGCAGCTGAGGCCATACTATGGAAGCAATTTGGTTCAAGAATTTGTTGGTTGATGTTGGCAGGAATCCAGTCTGTAGTACATAGGTAGGTTGGTAGGCAGGCAGTAGGATGGGATTTTTCCTTTGTGTGAAGGTGGGGATATGAAGTTCTTTCTTTAATGGATGGATATTTGGTGGGGATGTTGGTGATTCTTTAGGTGAATTTACTTCTGTTTCTGTCGTTGGAATCCAATTGCTCCTTTTCTTTCAAATGTGTTAAAACGAGTTGTGCGTTTGCCTGATGTGTGTTAATGTAGATGCACGTCAAAATGTTTCGGAAAGGCTTCGAGTTAACACAGATTTGCTTTCCACGCATGGTTAGACTTGTTAAAAGATAAAGATATGGTTTGTTACGTGAACTGTTAGTCGTCGTGTCCTCATTTTGTATTTCTACTCTTTCAACTTATATAACTCTTCAATTCACAATTCTTTCATCACTCATTTTCATATTACTCTTTTAATCACTAGATACAATGTCTTAGAGATCGGAAAAAGTTTCTACTCTTTCAATTTATATAACTTTTCAATTCACATTTCTTTCATAACTCATTTTCATATTACTCTTTTAATCACTAGATACAATGTCTTAGAGATTGGAAAAATAATCAGTTGACGTCTCAGATTACTCCAATCTGGTATATTGTCTTTTTATTTTAATTAATTACTTAAAATAAAAATAATTGAGTGTGCGTGGAGATGCCGGAACATAGAGCATTAATAAATTGAATATTATGTTAATAATAAATTAAATTAGTTTAGTAAATCTTTTATTGATTATAAATTGTGATAATTACTAAATAAATTGACTATTAAGTTAGTAATTAGTTTAATTATTTTAGTAAGGAATTATTGATTAAAATTTGTGATAATAACTAAATAAATTGATTATTAAGTTAATAATTACTTGTGTACGATTTTAGTAAACGATTATTGATTAATTGTGATAATTGCTAAATAAATTGATTATTAAGTTAATAATTAATTTAATTATTTTAGTAAATTCATTAATAAAATTTTATTTTAAAATTTAATTAATAGTCATCGGGTTACCGTGGAGGAAAAAAGAAATCAATTACATTACGCGCGGTACGTAGTGTAGCAGATGAGCTAGGTCCTCGTAATCCACGTAAACGGGGTATTTTTGCTTCAGTTAGGAGAGAGCATCTTTTACGTCGTCGTCAAACACCTGATGATTCTTTCGACGACGATGATGATTTAGATGAGTTGATGAGTCACGACGAGAGTAACGATGAGGACCTGTATGATTTGAGACCACATGAGGAGGCGATACATCAGTACGGTAGAGGATGAGAGCGAGGTTGAGTGAGTCATTAGGAAGGGTCGAGGTGGTCGGTTGTGACCGGTGATTCGAGTTCGTGCACAACAGACACCCGAGCTCAGAAAAAGAAGAGGGGTGAGGACGAGTCTTGGATCGTCACAGATATGATGCTCGGTGGTCCTCTAAATATCAACGTCATTCCTAGTTTCGGAGGCCACATCGCCAGACGCATCTGGGATTTGGGTTGAGCATCGGTCCGGACCGGAAAAAAAATTTAGGTCCGGATCGGAAACCGGACCGGACCGGAAAAAATTCGGATAGGCGGACCGAAGATCGGACCGGACCGGTACAAAAACCCGATTTTTTACCTTAAATTTAAAAAAAAAAATAATAATTGGACCCGACCGGACCGGACCGGATCCAATTTTTTTTCCGGTCCGGACCGGAACCCGGACCGGTTGGTTCCGGTCCGAACCCGGACCAACCGGTCCGGTCCAAAAACCCGGACCGTACAGGGGTTTGCTCACCCCTATCTGGGATGGCGAGGATCAGAAGGTTTTGAAGTGCCATAATCGGCACAAAGCCTATACGACATTCCATGCTTGACTTTCAGTGATGACTGATGATATGACGACGACCGTAACTGACAGTGGATTGGGTCACTTGCCGTACAACATGTTTTCCTGCATTGACATGTCGTTGATTTCGGCTTTTATGGAGCGGTGGTAGCCTGACACCAACACTTTACACTTGTCGTGATGGATCCACAAACTCTGACATCTGGACTCCTTCTCCAATGACAAGTGTTTTCCAGAATGGATGAATCTGCTCTAAATAAATTCCATCACCTGACGCAAAACACTCGTACATGGTACATGCACAACGAATCTCATGTGATGTCAGAAAAGTACACCCGCAACGATATTCAACTTCATTACTTAAGTCCTGCATTCTCTTCAACTCCTGAGTCAATAACGACAAGCAACGATGCAAAACTCGACCATTTATATGCTGAAACAAATGACCTATGTAGTTTGTGACAACTCGACGTCTCGAATCTTCAAAAAAGTTCTGAATATTCGTCAACTGCATTTCAATAGCCGAGTTCACGTGGTCGAAAAGAGTGTCAAGAGCGGCAGTCGATGTAGTGATCCACCCTTTCAGAGCCGAATGTGCACTTTCCACCCTGCAGTTCGTAGTGTTGCCGAAATGAAGAACTTTATTCGTCTAATTCAACACAAACTTTTCTTTATGCACCAATCACGTGTCTTGTACATACTCCGTCAGCACTGGCCAGGACTTGTAAGAATCTTTTAGATTACGGACTGCTCTATCATAATCCGTCTGTTAATCAGAAAACATGACTTTCCTCCACTTTCCATGCCTAAAACTCTTCTCAGACTGCTTGTCCTTGCCGAAAATGTGGTATGCGTAGTTGTACACGTCTTTGTTGATATGTCAGGTGCATAATAAATGAGCAGACTCAGGAAAAAACCTCAGCTACTGTTCGCACGGACCCAACTCCCGGTCTGTTATTATTGCAGTCGGGCTAACAACATCCAATAACAGATCTCGCAATCTCTCCAACACCCACCGGTAACTAGACTCGGTCTCATCCTTCTAAATCGAGGAAATTCATGTTTGTTGGAGTAACCACGACCATCTCAAACAAAGGCATTTTGTACTTGTTCATCTTATACGTCGAATCCATGCAGATTACGCATGGGTATGTACGCAACAGCTGGACAAAAGTCGGATGTGCCAAAAATGTGTGAGTGATGACATTAGTTATTCATCTGCCACAATCCAATGCAAATAGTTATGTTGTACTGCCTGACTGAGAAACTGCTGCGCCTGTTTCCTGTCTTAAAATTTCGTTCTCCTCATGTACTCTCTGAAGTTATAAATGTGTCTTTGATTGAGATTATCGTCTGGGAATTTCTCCTTTACCGCCAACAAAATGTTACGTGGGCTTGCTTGTGCCTCTGTCATATCACGAACAATTTGCTTGGCCCCATCACTAAGTCCGCTGACCTGTCAGTGACCCTCTGAATAAACTGCAAGTGCGTAGTTGTGTTGCCCACAGGTGCTCTAGAAACAACGTCTCATCTATCATGATCCCGTCGCTCCACCACTTTTATCAAAAAACGACAACCGCAACCTTTTCTTTTTGTGTTTTTTCGCAGTGCAATACTCGTATCACGAGAACTCATTTCACGTCTGCGATCATATCTCAGGTAACAATCCATGTGGTTATCTGATTTTGGTTTGTATGATGATATAACCAAAAAAATTCAGCTCCTATTGCAACTTGTTTCGCACATTTACAAGTTTCCTCGATTGTTGTAAATATTTCTTTACTATCAAAAAGCTCACTGTAATCTACTTCATAACCACCGAAATCTTGCAACGGAACGTGAAAAAAATTAATTTAACAGAAAATTAAAAAAAAACGGGCGTCTGCCCAAAACGCCTCCACCAAGGTGGAGGCGTCTTAAACAGACGCCCGGGTCGGGAAAAAAATCCGCCCCCGTTACCTCACCGGATACAGGTGCTTCGCCAGACATTTTCGTGGTGTTGGTAATAGGAATGTGAGTAAAACTGAGTTAAAAACCTTGTTTAAAGACACAAGAAGAAATGTGTATTAATTGATTTGTTAAAAGTAAAAAATAATTTTTGAGACGATTTAAGTAGTTTTGCGACGACAAACAGTAACCCGTTGTTTTCACGTGACCAAAAATAAATATTTTCAGGTTTTAACATTTCAAAGCTTTACGTTTGATGGGGAAATTCGTATAAACGTCCAAACGAGGGGTGAAGCCTAAACTCGTTGGGGGAGGAAAAATAGTATTTTACTGTTTAACATATCTATTTGTTTCCAAGCGTTATATCATTTTATGGAATAAAATCGCCAAATATAATTATCTTGACTTTTCAAGTAAATGTGAATAGACGGAACAAAAGATTGGTTGAATGTATCCGTCAAATCCTAAAAAATTGTTCTAGAGTGATAACATTATATATGGCCTTAGTTGGTACATGGATCTTTTTTCATTCGGCGGTCAGGTAATATGCTTTCCAAAATCGGTTTTATTCTTTCCAAATTCGTTATAGGAGTATTTTATAATTTGTATTAATTTTTTGTTATTTAATAATAATATGTTACTCCGAAAATTTTAAAACGACTCTGACAGACTTCTACTGCACTGGCCAATGACCTGGATTAGGGCACCCTTAACGGGGGTGCCCCGCCCGGGCGCCCTGGTCGGGC
Organism: Triglochin maritima; assembly: GCA_963682175.1. NCBI lineage: Eukaryota > Viridiplantae > Streptophyta > Magnoliopsida > Alismatales > Juncaginaceae > Triglochin > Triglochin maritima. Next base: position 59,741,446 of record OY821772.1, on the reverse strand, counting down.
GCCCGGGCGCACCCCCGTTAACGGGCGGGGCGCCCGTGGGGCGCCCGCCCGGGCCACCCGCCCGGGCGGTGGGCGTCCCGGGCAGACGCCCGGGCGCCCATGGGAGGGGGACACGTGTCCCCCTCCCATTGGTCAAAATTTTTTTTTTTTGGAATTTTTTTAGTTTGGTTTTGTTATTAATGGATTGGGTGTTTGTTATAAATGTGGGGTAATAATTTTTTGTAAGTGATTAAAATTAAGAAATTTCCTGAACCAACAATTTCAAGTTAAATAGAAAAAAAATTAATACAACAATACCATAATACATTAACAACAATACATTAATATTACTAAAATACGAAATACAACCACGGGAAATACAAACCATACGAAATACGGACTACTACAACCCGAAATACAAACATATGTTAAAGGGAAATACAAACCATACGGACTACTACAACCCGAAATACAAACTAAGGGAAATACAAACCATACGAAATACGGACTACATCAAACTACACGTACCCATTCTCTTCTGCCCAGGCGAGAAGTTTATCGATTACTTTTTGATCCTTCTCCGTCGGGTTGTCCTTCCTCATCAGAGAGTGAAGCATGTCCAACTTATTTTTTATTAAATGCCTCTGGAAATTCCGTTCCGCTAACTCCTCTTGCTTGGAGAAACCATCTTCTCTGACTTGGGCGGTGTATCGCATCTGTTGTGCAAGTTCTCTAACATCGGTGTCTCTTTCGGGGCGTAATGCACTCTTAGCCTTTTTCTTAGCCTTCTTCACACCTTCTGGGCGTGTAGACGACTCCGGCATCGGCTCTTCTGCATCCGAGGGTGATTGCGTCCTCGAGCCGTCCGTGCTCTTTCTTTTCCCAAGGCTTCCTGACTGGGGACTATTTTCATCGTGCAACTCCGGGGACTCCCAGTCAACACGCACGACATTAGCTCCGGAGATCACACTCTCCCATTTTGGGTACCTACGCAACATAACCCAAGCATCAAAATAAAGAAATTTACTAGGCCCATGATTTCGCTCGTAGATCACGTGCGTTTGTCGGACAACATCGTCGTCATTCTGGCCGCTCCTTTTCCGTCGGAATGCCTGATCGAAGCACCCGACCCACTTGTTCACAACAGGTATGATTCTCCTCCACCGTCCTTTTAAGGACTGCGTTCCTTTCGGGTAGGCCTGTGCCTTCCACGGAGATGTCGTACACACGTTTCACCCTAGTCCACAATGAAGTAGACTTCTGGTTTGTCCCTGTCACCGCATCGCAACTGACTTCCATATATGCAGAGACAAGTCTCTCGTCCTCAGCTGTGGTCCACAACTTCGGATTGGCTTTGGCAGTTTGGACTTGCTTGCGGTGACGACGCTGTGGAGGTGGGGATGGTGGTGTGGGGGTGTGTCGTGGTGGGGACTCATCGTCGTCGTTACCCTCATCTTCAGTGTTCGCCATACTCTGGCGGCTATTTTGAGACAAGGGTCGGCCAAACATCTGGAACTGCGGTTGATTATAAGGGAATGGTGGTGCATATTGTGAGTATTGTGAGAATGGTAAGTTTTGATCTGGGGATGCGTAGTGGGAGAATTGTGGGAATGGTGAGTTTTGGTCAGGTGGTGGGAATGGTGGTGCGTACTGGGAGAAGTCGGGTTGTTGGAATGGTTGTTGGTAAAATGGACGTGAGGGATATGGTTGTGGATAGCGTGGATGCGGATTTGATTGTGGAGGAGGGGGAGAACGATTGTACTCCGGAGAAGACATTGTAGGAGAAATATGGGATGTAAGTTGAGTTTTTAGTTTTGTGGAAAAGATATGGGGTGTAAGTTGATTTTTGTGTAGGGTATATATAGAGAAAAAATTAGACACTGTGCAATCACGCGGATTACTTTTCTTTCACGCGTATACTGTACATTCACGCGAACTATTTTGTTTTCACGCGTATACTGTAGATTCACGCGGACTACTTTTGATTCACGCGTATACTGTGCAGTCACGCGCGTTTCGAAATTCAAATATTCAAATTTCAAATATTCAAATTTCAAATATTCAAAATTTTGTGTTTAATAGTGATTAATATTGTTAATTAATTAATAGTAATAATAAGTATATCGCGAATTAAAATTATAATGTAATTAGAATTAGATTTATATATAATGTATTTTGTTAAATGTTGTGTGAGAATTAAATTTGTTTAATTAAGAAATGATGTGGATGAAAGAGAGTGTAGGGTGGGTGGGGGTAGCCTGGGCATGGATAAGGGGGTTTTTTGGGTGGGTTGGGTGAGCTGACGTGGCAGAGAGAGAAGCTGACGTGGCAGAGAGAGAGTGCAGGGCGCCCGGGGTAGCCCGGGCGCTGTTAAATATGCTCTTAGTCAGATAGAATCCACCCATAGATACTCAGATGTTCAACCTCCACGTCCAACATCACTGAGAATGATAATTTGCACCGTAACGAAGTGGAAAAAGATGAGTAAACAAAAGTGCACATCTTACACAATCAACCTGGATGCTCAAATGTACCGAATCACGATCTTTGGACAAAAATATTGGTTACCACCAAAAACCACATGTTTTCTTACCATATCAGAGGTTCATAACAACCTGATGCCCCCAGCTTCCTGGACCAGGAGTCTTTTCTTTTGGTAATAGATATTCAGATGGCATACTCTCAAGAAGATCTTGCTTCATTCGTTTAAGATTTGAACCTGAGGCATTTAACGAAATGATTATGTACCGGGGAAAACGAAAACACAGGATGTTCACCTGTCCTTGAAACTCGTCATTTAGTCAGAAAAATATTTTAGTACATGACGTAAGCAAAAGTAGAGCAGTCTTGCTTCGTCTCTCAATGAAGAAGACAAGAAATATTTTTCTCTTTCCTCAGCCAGATTGCAGGAATTAACTACTTAACGCAATCAGTAGTTCTTCATAGGATGGATAACACACTAACATTTGAGTCAATCAATTTGAATGATTAAACCAGAACTAGACAAACTAATACTGAGCTTGGTGGATATTCCTTCGCTTCTGGAATACCTCACCGATCCTACAAACACAGTTAAAAAACCTGAAAAACCTAGCTGAGATGCTTAAAATAAAGGTTGTTTGGAAGGATAAATGTTTATTTGTGTGGTGGTGTCAATCCTCGTACATATGCCCGGTTTTCCGTCTATGCCTGCTGAAGTCTGACACAAACCTGAATGTCAATTGACAGCCAACAACTTTACACTCATAAGGCCGTTCTCCTGTGTGCACCCGGATGTGCTCTGTTCTAGCCCATGCCCACTTGAAAGACATGGAGCAGCCCTCCCACGGGCATTTCAAAGGCCTGTCATCAGCGTGAACACATTGATGACGGACTAGGTATCTGTGGCTGCGGAAGCGTTTGCGGCAATCTTCTTGTGTGCAACAGTTACGCTTGTGAAGAGATAACTCCTCTTTCGTCCTAAATCTCATCCGGCAACCCTCAAGATCACAGCCATATGCTCCCTCGTGCTTCAGATGTTCCTTAACAACATTTGCCTTTTTCAGAGCTCTTTCTGGAATACTTTTTTCTTCCTCATGCATTTCATGTGATGTACGAGAGGTCCTTACTCTCAATCCCTCACATGGGCTGCGAACAAATTCACCCAAACAGTCCATATTAGTCGACTGACTTATTTCAGGTTTTCTTTTTGCAGATGGTTTCACACGTGTAGCATTTAGATCCCCAGCCTCCCTCTGCTGAGCACCATCACCACCTTCAGGTGGAGTCACTTCTTTTGTAATTGGTTTTGTTTCTTGATATTCAGAACTTCCAACCAAGTTTCTGACAGGTTTTGATTGCACTTTATCAAATGAAAGTGACGTAGAGCAAGCTTTATCCGAGCTCCTCTTTCTTCTGGCGTAACATTTAATTGATTGGGGATTAGCAGGACTCTGACCCTCGGCATCAACTTTTGTAATATAGTTTACTTGTAACATTGTAGAATCAGCTGGTGGCATGAGTCTAAAAATCTGCTTACTTGACTCTGAATTGGCAAATGTTGAATCCACTTCAGATTTTTCTTGATTTGTTTCAGGCCTCGTATGTCTGGTGGACGAGAGAAACTGTTTTTCCATGGTAGGAACAGTTTGGATGTCTTTCACTATTTCAGAGTTGGACACAATATTGGCACAGTTGGTTGGCTCATTACCCAAAATGTTTGCTCCAGCCTCAATTCCTTCAACCAACACGTCCTGCAGGAGTTCAAATTCAGATTTGGTATCAGTTTTCTCAATAACAGGGCACAAACTTGTACTGAGAGCTGACTCGTCAGTAAAAACATTTATTCCTATCTCTATCCCAGCAACGTTCATTTCAAGCTGATGATCAGGCAATGTTGAAATATGAGCCTCATCATTTGAGTGATCCAACGTCAGTCGAGCATCCTTCGTAGAAACACCATTTGCCAACATTTCAAGACCCTCTTCCTGTGTTGTGGTATTTCCCATTGTGCCGACAGCAATTGAAGGCAGCTTCTCAGTATTGTCTTTCAATTTCATAATTTTCATGTTAGTACATGGCCATGGCGTATAACCACCTGACCTCTCAGTAATAAATCCTATGGTCTCAGCCGCTATTGCATTCTTTCGTTGCGACATCTCAACTGTTACCTTTCTATCCCCTGTACAATGCTTGATTGGTTTTGCCATGTCACAACATTCAGCTTCGAGATCCACATTAGTTAATTCCTTCTCTAGTGTCTCGTTGTTTTTCATTTGTTGCTTGAATGAATGCTCTTGCAATTTGCACTTATTCAACATTTTGGTTCGTGAACGAGATCTTTTAGAATGCCAGCTGAGACCTGAACCAACAGAAAGAGGTGGTGGATCCGGAAAAAGGCCACTTAAAGCCAGTGAAAGTTTTTCTTGCTTGCATGAGGATCTTTTTCGGAGTTCAACGCAGTGTCTCAAATTCAGATCAAGATTTGAGGTCCAATCCTCTCCATGGTCATCATCAATGGATATATTAATTAGATTCAATTCTTCCTCAGAGGCAGTTCCCATTGGAATGTCACTATGAAAGAAATCACCACCAAATTCCTCAGAAACAGCCATTGCCTGAGCTTTAATCTTCAAATAATCTGCATAAAATGAAGTGGAGAAGTCTCAGGTAAATCTGTCAAATGTTGAATGATAGATTGAATAACTAGGAAATCGATGCATTTTCTCTTCACAAATCCACTGAGGTAATACAGATAGACAAATCCAATATCCTGAAAGCAATAGGCTTTTGTTTTGATAAACAAATGGGCAGAGTACATGTCAACTTATTTATACGGAATAAATTTCCAGCATTTTATATTTCCTATGCTACCTTCTACTATGAATGAAATGTAACAAGGCCTTCAGCTAAGAGTGGACCACTGGTAAGTAAAATATAAATATGCTACCTTTTATTATGAATAACAAATAAAACATTTAAGATGACAACTCATTAAATATCATCTGTTGATTTCAAAAACTTATTTTTATAGGCACTGCCTTACTACTATTTTATTGGAGTTCTTTTCATTGTGTTACAGTTTCGATTCCTAAAAGCTAACTGCTAACTGCTATGTAGCTGATTCTACTAGTACCTCAAACAACGCTTAACTTCATAAGTTTTCAGTGTGCAACAGAAGGATAGAAATAGAGTTCAATGAGTCATATTAAATTTCCTATTAAATTATAGTTGTTGCAGTAAGTAACTAATAAATCACTTCATTGTATATCCAGTATAATGACAACTATCACTATAAAGAATACGCGTCGCACCAAAAATGACAGTGTAATAATATTTTAACAAAGAAGGTTGCCGACTTGCCAACAGGTTGTTTTGCCTATTTCACTTAAAGTCTCATAACCAGTCAAGCATGCACACAGATAAATTTAAGACTTGACAGGAATTTCGTTAAGTAACATTTCACTTGATGGTCTCATTAATTATCAATATCGAATATGACTGACTTCTGAACAGTCCTTTTCCACAGGAGCATCTAAAAACAAATTAAACAATAGCTAAAATCACATGAAGTAAATAAGTACTCTTTACCCGAGTGGCAAATGACGAGTATGCTCGATCCACCCCTGCACTGCAAGAACCCTTGTACCTCAAGAGCATGCTCCAAACAGAAAATCCGAGGCCTCAATAATTTGTCAGATTTATTCCACTTTATAGTTGATCCACCAACTCTTTCTTTTGCAGCTGTATCATCTGATCGCTGTTCGAGAGCATCACTGGCATCAACACAATTTTCATCTTCCTCATCTTTGTCTGAACAATCACATGGATTACTAACTTCCATGGATATATGATGGCCAGAAGTGGCGCCAAGTTCACAAACTTCACTGGTGGTTGGGTTGTCAACCTTCATATCAGAAGACATATGCTGGGGATTAGTGAGAGCAAAGTCACCTGAAAAATGTGAAGGGAAAAAGAATTTATTCAGCCTGATGATAATATAATTCTACTGAAAAGTAAAAAAGCTGATTCGGATTAATAAATATAATGGAAGCAAGCCTTGTGATAACATCACCCAATGATACTATGGAATTCAGGAGCTTCCATTGATTCGAGTGTTTCAGTTGCAGAGATCACATGTAAAAATGACACTTTAATGTCTGTTTAGATGATATATACAACATGAACAGTCTACGCTTGTTAAAGATATACATCTAAATTATAATGTCTTATGGCTGCTAAGAAAATGGTTTGAACAACAAATAAATGAGTTGTTTCCTATCCATTGCAATGATTGCATATTGACTTGCAACAAAAATATATTTAAACAAGCATGCAATTGAAAATCATACCCCTACTGGAGCTCTCCCTGATTGCCTTTGCAAGCAAAGATGAGGAAGATGTCTCATCAACAATAATAAAGTCCGTCAACGCCGCTGAAGGTCGTATGACTGCCATAAAAGGATAACCAAGAATTCCACAGGCAACACAAACCAGAGTTCCAGCATCAACATCCAAGCCACATGGTAAATCATCATCCTCAACATATAATCTGTCAAGTATATCTTCCTCACTGAAATTCATGTTGTTGTCCTTCAGTTCAAATTCAGAGTTGACCAAGCCCTCCTCCAAAAGATTATTGTCATTACCACAATTAGATAACCTCTTATCTTCTCGATCAAATTCTGGACCTTCCATTTTGCAGCTATCAGCCTCTAATTCAGATGGTTCATGAACGGATGTAGAAGGTGGTACTATTGCCCCTTCATCACACATGGATGGCAACATGTCAGGGTCCCAAAACACGGCATGCAGAGTTGATTCCTTTTCTAGCAGCAAGCCCAAAAGGTTAAGCTCATTTGCTATATCATCTAGAAATGCTCTTTTGACCATCTTTTCTCGTTCTTCTTTTCTACGGTCACCGAGGCGTGAACTTCTCCCACCTGGTAGAAATGCTCTTGGGACTCTGGCATGAAAATAATTCCAGCAGATTCAAACTGGAGAAAAGATTTTTTTTATTAGGTGCCCCTTCCAAAAATGTTTGGACACCCAAAAGGAAAAAAAACATATGCACAGAAAAAAAGGTTCATTATCAAGTTGTAGACCAGCAAAGGAAAACAGCTCCAATCACTTTCAATTATGAGAAACTTCAAAATTTAAACAAAACAAAAGGCTCGACATGGCACCAGCTTCTCTTTATTCAATGAGTATCTCGGATATACTTTTTATCAAAAGTAATTCTTTATATATCAAAACACATTGACAGAAAAATAGTACTATCTAAAACTTTTTTTGATCACTATGTGATTTACATTATAAAAGAGCAAACCTCATACTGGAGAAAAATAAATTTGTCAACCCAACTAAATTCTATCACCACAGTGGATATTTTTTCGACAAAAAAACAAGGTTTAGCCTTCTAAAAATTTGAATGCATGAAGAAACAGGTTACCTGGCAATAAAAGAGACTGCAAGCATATAAAGCAACTGTTGATGTGAAAGCATTGGAAGATAACTCATGGCAGCTCTACGCACTGCAGCTTCTTTTGCCACCTTAAGCCACTTTGAGGTTGCAAAATTAGCAGCTTCTCCACAATTAAATCCTTATTTTGAAACATCAAGAGAGTATCATGAAGGCATGTACTGGGTGAAAATTCCAAGTACAAGAGAAAACCAGAAAAGCAAATACAGCCGATGTTATTCACGTGGAGATGAGTAACATGACAGCAAGTTTACAAAAGTTGGAACCACCAGTACATTTCAGCAAACCTATTGGTACTGAGCAAAGATGGCTTCTAACCAAAAGTTCTATTATTCTAAGTTACTGTGCAAACATAAAATAGCACTATGGACAAATTTGAAGAGACTATCGTCAACCATAACATCTACATAACTTGTATATTGACATCTTGATCAGAATTCTATACTGTCAGGCAGTGAAGCTTACACTTGTTCACTTCTCCCGACAGTTCCCCAGGGCCTATTACGTTCAATATACCATTAAATCAACAGCAATGAAACCACTGTATCTGTCCAGTCTTCCCACACATATAAACTACTAATACAAAGTCCGCGCAATAAAAAAATGTTGTAAACTGAAGTGATTTTAAGTTTTTAACATGTTAAGTAATATATAGCTTATGTTCAAAGAAATAAACTGGAAAACAGAAAAATGCCAAAGATTGCCTGCGGTAAGTCATCGTTTTTTATGGTTTATAGCTAAAGCTTAAATGACTATAACACATGTCTTCTAATTCCTTTAATTTTGTGATCAGTGGCGAAAGAAAATTGAGATACATCTTTTTCGGGGGGAAAATGGCAGCATTACAATCTTTTACATGAGAAAATAAAGATGATTTATGTTGGTCAAGATGCATGAGGGAATTTAGATTCATAAAAAGGTGTACAGGATTAATTTTTCCAGCAAATTACAGCTTGAAACAATACACAATCGAAAAAAATGCAAGGTTCGAAAAAACACTACACAATTACAAAATCAAAGGTTCAGAATTACCATGACTGAATCCTACATGGTAAGCCCTTGGAAAAGTAACCACAAATTCACCAGGATTCTGTACTAACCTGAAGAAAATCATATGATATCATTAAGGACTATTTAGCATCATTACACCTACACCTTGATCCTTTAATCTAATCAGCAAAGCATGCAACTGAAAATTGAAATAACTAGGACACGAATTCACCTGCAACAAGGAATCCCTGCTTCAATAAGGACCTCAGGAGAAAACAATGTTCTCTTCTCTCCCAACATTACAAATGCAGCTGATTCCAAGAAACCAATCACGAGTTACGAAAACAAGTAAAACAGAAACAAATCCACGCTCATTCCAAGAAGAACGATAATAAGACAGACATGTACCTAACCGGTCAAGATCACCATTGTAACCCTGCATACGCACAACATCCTCGAGTGAGGAAGCATAATCACCAGGCACGGAATACCACGTTTTTGGAGAACCAGTATGCAGGAAGTTTAAGCTATGCAATTCATGGTCTTCCACATGCCACGCGAACCAACTAAACAACATGCCTATATAAACCATTGGAGACGTAACTCCTGGTACTTCATCGGGCATGAAACGAGTGAGCGAGCCAAGCGACCTAGCAATCACTTGAAGGTTCCAGGGACTATTAGACAACTTCCAACCCGCCGTCCCTTCCGCTTCACTACCGCTACAAGAAACTTTCAAATCTTTCTCCAACCTCTCGCGGCCTAACTTCTGCTTCCTCCGCCTTTTCTGGTGGGACCGACGCCGGAACGGCTCCTGTGGCACACCGAAGCCAGACCCAGGGACATCATTAGCATACTCAACGTGAATCGGCTTCTCGGCGACGGTCTTCCAGAAACACGCCTCGACGTCCAACGGAGTCGCGTCTTTTGCGGCCGCACCCAACCGAGCCCTAGCGAAGGCCTTCGACTTGGCCTCGAACTGCTCGAGAGTGTAAGCCTCCCCGCTCTGCCAGACTTGCTTGTGCACGGAAGACCGGGTCTTGCGGGACCCGAGCTCCTGGTGCCTGGTGGTGAAGACAGCAGCGGGAGCGTCGGGGGAGTGGGAGGAAAGGGAGGAGTTGATGTTGGAGAAGACGAACTTCCGGGAGGGTTTGGGGAGGGGAGGGATGACCTTGCAGATGCCGAAGGCGGACGCCTCGCGCTCGATCCGGGAGATGAAGGCGATTGGGTCGGAGAAGTCGGTGTCGGTCGGGCGGTATTCGGGCGCCAGAGGGAGAGACTTTAACCAATTAGGCACCTCCACGTTGGTTGCCATTACCGTTGGAAATGGAAACTCGGGGATGTTCCTTGTTTGGAACGAAGCATTGATGGATGGATGGAAGGGGGAGTGGGGGATGATCGATCCGATCGATGGGTTTGGTTTGGGGAAATAGGATTCGCAGCGTAGGTTAGTTTCGGTCGGTTGGGTTTGCTAACGTGAGCGTGGATAAGGTGGTTTTGGTGTGATGTTGGGGGACGTGGGTCGGGACTCATTGGGCCGGATCAGGTTATAGGCCGGGTCTTGTATTTTGTTTCGTTTTTGGTTTTTTCTCTCTCCTAATATTAGATTGATGTTATTATTCGACTATAACCACGTCAATTTTAAAAAATAAAAAATCAACCACATCAATGAAATATTATAGTTGTTGATTGGACAATGGTTTATTAACTGTTGGTTGGATAAATTCGTGAATTTTTTAGACAATGGTTTATTAACCGTTGGTTGGATAAAATCATGAAATATGTTTTCTTACAAAGTTTTGATTTGTTTTTTTCTTTTGATGTACTGATTTAGCAAGTTAAATTGCTTTATGATTAGTAGATTTGATAGCATATAAATATATAATCTTTAAACAAAGAAATTCCATAAGGGAGTTAATTCCATAAGGAGTTTGTACATCCAGAATTAAAGGGAATGAAAACAAATTCTGTTTAATGAATTCTTTTTGGAAAAATAAAAATATATATTCTCTTGATTTTTAGAATATAAAAAAACCAATACAAGAAAATTTTCTTCTTTTTCTCACATCGTCTTCGGGAAACAAGAAGGAAAAACACCCCCAAACCCTACCTCTCATCCAACAAACCACCTTCGGCGGCCCTCCGAGGGAGCACCACCACCACCAAGGTTTGATTTTTTTTTATTTTTCCTGCAGATTTGCACTTGGATAGCTCTATTCCCTTAGATTTCATCCACCATGATGATTTTAAGCATGTTTGCACTGACATGTTAACGTTCACGTACTGGTTACATACCGAATGAATTTGTAAAATTTGTTTAATTCCAAAATTTGGTCACGTATATGGTTGATACCGAATGAATTTTTTAATTTAATAAAAAATCTGTTTGATTCCAAAAACAAATCTGGATGAAATCCTGATAACATATCGAAATTGGTTCCATAAATCTTTTTCTTGCTAATCCTTTGGAAGATCTTTTTTAAAATAAATATATGTTAGGTTTAAGTTTTGAAGAATAAATTGGTTCCTATCTTTTGTTGCTCTTCCTTTGAACTTAGATTAATGGAAGAAATTGTTGCTATAAAACGGTGAAAATTAGAAAGGACTGAAGATAAAAGCAGGAGTTTTCTAACATTCTCCTATCTCTCCTGGGATTTGACCAACAATAAAAATTTAAAACAACGAAAATGTCGGAGTGAGATCGCACAACATTCCTCTCTCAACCAACTAACATATGTGTGCTGTGAAATTTGATTTAGATTTGTTAAGTACAGGAAGCATGTAGATTTCGTCGACCAGAAGAGGAGCTCTGTCGATCGAAAATTGCCAGGACGTGTCGGTATTCTACGAATAGTGAGAATCGGTCGACCGGTGCTGGGCACGCAGTCGACTGAAAAATTCCAGAACCTTTATGGCTCAGATTGAAGCGTGGATCGGTCGACCGGCGTTGGGCACACGGTCAACCGAAAACTTCCAGAGTCTTCCGATGCTCTGTTTAGAAGCGCAGAACGGTCGACCAATGGTGATTTCGGTCGACCGTGTAGTAATTGAAGAACAGGTAAGTTCGCGAAGCGGTCGGATGGTGGAACGATTCGGTTAACCGAATCGTAACAAGAAGTGGTCATATTAATCGGACGGTCGACTGACTGAGCTATTTCGGTCGACCGTTGCACACGTTTTCTGCATGGTTTTGCTAAGTTTTAGCTCGGTTTTTGAGTCTATAAAAGGACTTGTTTTCCCCTTGTTTTAACACAACGTTCACAAGTATATTTCCTTCATTGAGAGTTGAGAGATTAAGGCTAGGGATAGATCTAAAGTGTTTTTGAGGATATATTGCCTTTAAATACTTGTAATCTAGGTTGTTTCTCTTGTTGGAGAAAGGAGAAGAAGGAAGGAAACCCGCAGTAGACCCCCAATGACGTAGGTGATTGACATTATATCATGCATATATTTGTGTCTTATATCCTTTATTATTAGCATAATCAATGCTACGTAACAAGTTTTATGTTTAAGTTTCAGGAATAAACATGTTTGGGAAGAAGAGACTAAAAAATGACTTAAAAGCAAGGAAAAAGACTGAATTTCAGGACTTATGGACTGAGATGTAAGAGAGAATGACCCAAATGTAAACCAAAAGGATCAATGAGCAAATCAAGAAGCTCCACATCATCATGAGGAGTTTTTTGACAATTAGATCTGGGCCCAAACATCAACAACCAAATTGGGTTCATCAAACATTAAAAAATCAAGCCAGAAACGAGCCACCGAAATCCAGACGCGATCCAACCATTCCAGACCGCCAATTGGTTGTCCCAGACTGCCAATTGGTGATCCAAATTGGTCTAAACAATTCATGGTTTAGTCGGGTCGTGGATTATGTTGTTTTATGTTCATTTATAGTATGTGTTTAGTCTCATACCGAGGGATTGTCTCCGATTGCCTTTTTCTATGACTATAAATAAAACTCTTACTTCTCTTTTATATTCATACATTTCTTGGTGGCATTCTCTCTACTTAGAGTAAGCAGTGGAGCAAAACTCAAGGTGGAGAAGAATGCTACTTGTAATGTGAGTCATGTAAATAAAATAATTCTTCATAGTTTATTTAATGTCTTTGTTTTAATGCTTGCTTGTTTAGCTTGTTTTGTTTGTCTTAATCTTAGTAGAAGTAGTTAGCATGTCTCACTTTCCTATCTTAATTACCTTAAATTTGTTTTGTCTTCTTTTAATGAATAATGAGTAGTTTCATCCCCATTTGGGGGTGGAGTTGATGTTTAAAGTTGGATCGATAACGTGTTGCAATAGTCCCTCAGACTCGGAAAGTTATAACAAAAATGGAGTGGGAATGACCTAACAGGAAAATCACCCAAAACAAACCATGGGGTATCAGAATGGTTTCATGTTCCTTCATCGACTAGAATAGGTAGGCATAGCATAGGACGCTCTTTCCTGTGGGTGGAGCTGGCCTGCCTTGATACAACTTTTCTATTGCCTAGCCTTGGAGAAGGGAAGAATCTAGATTCTACAGGACTAGGGAATCTGGTTGGGTTCCTTTGTGGTGCTTCCTTATCTCGACTTTCTCTCCTTCGGACCCTTGTCTCATAATCAGTGCTGAAAATACTTCTACAAGAGGGTTTTATTGATGTTGTGATTCTTCCTGAATAGACTCTTGGAATGTACCAGATTTTTAGCACGTACCTTCAATGTATCCTATGAATAATCTGAATCGGCTCGACAGAAGCTCGGCTCGAATGTTCAGTCGACTATAACCTCTAGCCTTCCAAGCTAACAATGTGGTTGTTTGCCCCGGACCCTCAGAGGGGGTCTTTGGCTATGTCATGTAATGGAATGAATGCTAAATATTGTCGTATGTGAGAAATGTTAGTATGCTTGTTTGAATTAAAGAGAATCCTTAACTTGATGGTTTCTGCCATAATCTTTAGGTACATTCCATGCTTGTTTAAGTTCTTAATAACAAACGTGTTCATGCTTATATTAATCATTTAGGTTAGTGATTTGGATAATAGGTCTTGTCATGAGGTACTTCTTATGCATAATAACACTACCTACACTTGTGCTCTATTGAATGCATTCATCACCTCTTATTTCATGTGTACACACACTCCACCTCTTAGGGGTTTTCCATTCTTGATTTCAAGCTTGCTTATATTAGTCACTTAGTTTAGTTATTAGTCTCGTGCTTCATCTTCTTTGTTGTTTCGTACTAGTGTAGTGTTACATAGTTAGTCTAGTTTGGGTAATAAATTTTTTCTCCCCTCTTTCCCACTTGCCTTCTAACAAACTAGAGTTGACACACCTCCTCGTGGGCACGACCCATACTTGTCGCGTCTTCACTGATGTCGTGCACTTGCGAGTTTTTAACTGATTCAATCAGTAGGCAATTTGGCAAACCTTGTAAATTGTGTGTGTCGTGGTTGTTTCAGGTGTGCGTTTGGGATTGCTTGTCTATTACGTCTTGATTGTGTTTCTTGTTGCATAAGATTGTGATTGGGTCAGAAGTTAGTATCTTCCACATCAATATTCTTGTTTTGTTGTTTGCGTTTGATCCGTTGTCGTTGGTAGCATAGTGAATTCCCGTCCCAACATGTGCTACTTGGTTAAGATGGTTTTAGGATGAAAATGACATATGTGCTACTTGGTTAGGATGGTTTTTGGATGAAAATGAAGGCCAAGTCTAGTTAGTTGATGTTGTTGTATTGGACCTAGTTTTTACTTTTGTTTTGTTGCGTTGTTATTTTGGATTGAAATGTTCACATTAAATTCTGTAATTTTGGCAATCATGATGTTATTTTGGATTGAAGTGTTCACTTTAAATTATCTATTTTTGGGTTATGGTGATTATATTTTGGACTGAAATGTTTACCTTAACTTATGTAATTCTTCGGCTTATTGTGATGTAATTTACCTAATATATATTACCCTTTTTTGCCTGCATGAGATGTATTTTTGTGTGGTTTGCACATCATATATATTCAAGTTGTGAATTTGTACCAATAAGTTTTACTTAGTCGATGTTGGCTATCCAAATAGAAAGCAATTCGTTTGTCCATATCGTGGTGCAAGATATCATCTAGGTGAATTTGATGGTGATCGGTTGTCATCCAACGTCGTTGATAACTTTAACTACCGTGTCTGTCACTCTCAATTAAGAATGGTCATATAACGTATTTTTGGGGTTGTCAAACTTTGATTTACCAAATTAAAAGGGTGTTTGCCTTTTTTTCCTTTTGAAACTCAAGTCAAAATTATTTTAGCATGTCTTTTGTTGTATAATTTCATTAGAAGATACGAGTTATTTGCTTGAAGATTTTGATGATGAGTTAAATAATATCAAAAATGGTAATCTAACATCTCAAATAGGAGAAAAATGGGAAGAAAACACAATTAAATTGAATTATCTCAACATCAAAAGAAAGAAATAACAGATCAAATGTGTGATGTTTTGGCTAATTACATGTGGCTTAATTGACCTTTTATTGTATGTTCACATTATCTTTGTTAGACTTGATTGAACAAAAAAAATGATTAGTCATTTATGTCTGTAAACATTGAAAAAACCAAGTTGTATTTTTTAGAAGATAATTTGTTTTTAATTTCTGTTGAATTCTGACAATATGTACAAACAACTGATTTGTAACCGATTCTATAACCGACCATAAAGAAATTTGTTTTCGTTGGTTGCTCATTCACCACGTAATCTATGTTTTACTAATTCTCATATGCCAAACCCAAAATCTCCCGTACAGGCCTCCCATTAACTTACAAGATCTAATGCGAAACCCAAGCTATTGGATTGGGACATCTTGGTCAACAAAATGGCATCAAATTTAGAAGGGTGGCATGCAAAGCATCTTTCCATAGGAGGAAGATCTATAATTGCACCCTATTCTCTCAAGTATCCCATCTTACTATCCTTAATAAAATGGGCACAATCAGAAGGAACTTTCTTTGGAACAATAAGTCAGATATTCAGTCAAGAATTTGATCAATTGGGGTAGAGTTTGTAAACCAAATTTATGGGAGGATTAGGAATTCGGGATATTCGACTACAAAATGTATCTTTGAGATGCGAACAGTTAAGGGCCAATGGGCTATAATGACAACTTCCAGTTAAAGTTGGAAGAAAATTATTTGGGCAAAATACACAACACGAAATACCCGGCTACCTTTTTCTCTATCTCGAGACACAAATTTTCCCTCTTTTGGCGGGATCCTGTTAATTGGATTCAAACCTTACGCTAGCATAGTGATATTACCAATAAAAATGGAGTCAACACATTTTATTGGGACGACATTTGGTTTGAAGGTGAACCACTAGCTCAGAAGTGGCCGTCTCTTTACAAAAAGGAGAAACTAAAATTCATAACTATTCCTGAATTTTTTAAAATAATAAAACTTAAAGTTAAATTTAAATATTCAGGATTTTTTTCTTCTTCCGAGGATTACTTCCCATGAATCCCGTGGGGTGAACCCACCCCATGGGACTGCGAGTCCTGTGGGGTGAAAAAAAATATTTTTGACCCCATGGGACTTCTGGGGTGAGTTTTTTTGTTTAATATTTTTGGTTTTTAAAAAAATATTTTAAACTGTTTTTTCAATCTTTTTTATTTAAAATATATTTTATAATTTTATTTATTTTTAAAAAATGTATTTTATTTTGAATTTTTTTCCAGATAAACCTCCAAATGATGTAGAGAAGAGAACGTGTTGAAAAGTACAATTATTTTATTGAATAAAAAAGTTGATCATCTTCTTCCAGTATAATAAATTATTTACAACTAAATTATTTTATCCAATAAAGAAGAGAATTAATTATTTATTCGATAAAATAACCTAACTTTTCAACACGTTATCTTCTCCACATCATTTGGAGGTCGATCCTGGAAAAAATTAAAACAAATTAACTTTTTTTAAAAACAATTAGAGAACATATTTTACAAAAAATAAATTTAAAAAACAGATTTATAATGATTTAAAAAAATGAATACATTAAACAAAAACCAAACTAATTAATTTTTTTTTGTTTTAATCTGTTTTGGGTTTTTTAAAATCATTTTTAATCTGTGTTTTAAATCTTTATTTTTAAGAATATGTTTTCTAATTGTTTTTATTTTTTAATTTTAATTTTTTACACAATCGACCTACAAATGATGTGGAGGAGAGAGCACGTGGAAAATGATGTGCATGACTGCTCAAGACAACTATTAACTACTCTGGACTAATTTGAGAAAATTAGGTTCCGAATTTCAAAATATATTAAATATGAAAGTTTTACTTTTCCAAATTGTCTTTGTGTTAACATCTTGAATCGCCTTATATGGATATCGAATGAGAGAGTTATGCATGTATTATTGATGATCAAATTTTTGTCGAGTTTCCAAATAAGGTCGGTCAAGAATTTTGCAAGTCGTGAGTTTTATTTTAATTTATTTTGGTTTTTGTAAATCGTTTTTAATCTGTTTTTGTTTTTTTTGTTTTTTTTTAAATTTTCTTCAAGATCGACCTTCAAATGATGTGGGGGAGAAAACGTGTTGAAAAATTGAGTTATTTTATCGAATAATTTATTATACTGGAGAAGATAATCAACTTTTTTATTCACTAAAATAATTGTAGTTTTCAACATTTTCTATTCTCTACATCGTTTGGAGGTCAATCCTGGGTCATTTTTAAAATAATGTTTTTATAAAATAAAGAAAATTAGAAAACATATTTTAAATAAAAAATATTTAAAAAACAGTTTAAAAATAATTTAAATTTGGCTTTAATTTTTATTATTTTAAAAAAATCCGGTAACTCTCGGGAAATTCTTCAGAAATTTTGGATCCAAAGTGAGATTTCGAATGATGAACATCTCCAGATAGTAACCACTTTAGTGGGCTTCACTGCTATAGAAGGAGAGGATGTTAGGAGATGGAAACTAACCTCTAGTGGGAAATTCACGACATGTTCTTGCTATCTATTTCTCAGAGATGGTGGATTGAGGTTCCCACTGTATAGACACATTTGGAAAACAAAATTACCACTCAAATTCAAAATCTTTGTGTGGCTTTTATGCAACCATGCAACGACTATCAACAAAGGTTTATCTATCCAGGAAAGGTTGGGACGGCAATAAGCTATGCCCAATAAGATATGTATCAACATATCTTTCTTTTGGGTTTCAGTGGTTGCAACAGAGTTTTGGTTGAATTGTAAAAACAAACTACATTTACATTCATTTGGCATATGTTGTGTTGGATTATTGAGTTTGGGTTAGGCTCATGAATAATTCAATTGAAGAAATCCAATGTTGAAATGAAGATGAGAACTATTACCCCATGTGTCATGTGCTCACCCCACTTTTAGTCTCACATTGGTGAAACTAACAAGTTGAAAGATGTTGATAAACATCCTATTCACTTGACCATTTGTAGGTGGAAAGGGAGGATGAGAGAATTCTCTACACACTCGCGAATGCGCCCGCCAGCCCGGTCCGGGGCGTGGCAAGCCCAAGGCAGTGGGGCTTTTGGGGGAAATAATTCTGAACTGCTATTCAACGCCGTAAAACTTCTTAAATCGCCAGTAAAAATTATCATTTTGTCATTCTGTCATTTCTACATATATAACTCTTCATATTACTCTCGTATTCATCAGAAAGAATGTCTCGGAGGCCAGGAAAAGAACCAGCAGACGTCCCGGATTACTCGAATATGGTAAAATGTCTTGTTTAGTTTTTTAAAATAATTTTTTTGTGTTCTTCCGTAGTGCAATACTCGTATCACGAGAACCCATTTCATGTATGAGATCACATCTCAGGTAACAATCCGTCCGGTTATCTGCTTTTGATTGTATGATGATATAACCAAATTTTTTTTGGCTCCTATGACAACTTGTTTCAACCATTTACAAGTTTCCTCGATTGTTGTAAATATTTTTTACTATCAAAAAGCTCACTGTATCTACTCCATCACAACCGAAATCTTGCAACGGAACCTGAAAAAAATTAATTTAACACAAAATAAATAATAAATAAAAAGGGGCGTCTGGTTAAGACTCCTCGCCATGGGCGAGACGTCTTAACTTGACACCCCCACCATGGGTGAGGTGGCTTTGCCAAACGCCCGAGACGAAAAAAATTCCGACTCCCTTACCTAACTAAATCCAGGCGCTTCGCCAGACATTTTCGTGGTGTTGGTACTGGGAATGAGTAAAACTGAGTCAAAAATCTTGTTTTAAGACACGAGACGAAATAAGTGTTAAATGAATTGTGAATGACAAAATGATAATTATTAGGACGATTTAAGTAGTTTTCCGACGACGAACAGTAGTTCCCAGATATTTCCACAGAGGACGAGAAAAACAAGAGAGGATAAAGATCGGAAGAAGCAGCACAATTGTAATTGTAATTGTAATTGCATTTTGTTTTCTTAATGATTTTTACTGTTACAATGGGCTGACCATAGGTCCAGAACTAGCCGTTACATGCATTGTCTTCAACGTTATAATATAAAATTCTAACATGGTCGTTCTTTATCAAGGGATTCAAGGCCCTAAAGTTTATCTTTAATATTAAAAAACATACACAAGAAACGTACATCTTTTGATTGATTTTGTCTCGTAGGTTACATCGGATGTGTTATTTACCAATATTTAGATGAACTACATGGGGATGGAATTTATAGACTACTAACTGAACGTCTCGTCTGATTTCTACATTGAATATGTAATTCTTATCAACAAAACATGCTACAATTAAATAGGCGACGTTTCTTTTCTTTTCTTTTTCATTTATAACCTTGAAACGGCTAATTGAAAACTCTTTTATTTTGTTCCGTTGTTTTTTTTAAATTTTATTTCATAGAAAAACAGGAAGTCTTTTGTTAGTATGGAAATATTTAGCTGGAAAAGTATTAAGAGTTGTACGCGAAAAAAAGTATTGACACGGAAAATATTAGTTATGGAGAGGACATCACAATATATGCTAACTATATATGTAGCCATATTAGTTGTCCTTTTTTTGTGACTCGTATGATTACATCCCAAGATTAACGTGTCACTGATAACATCATAACTTAGACACCAGTGGTCATTTCTGCTAAAACCATATACAATACACATGACTATTAAGGATCATAAGATAGTTATAATTAACCCATGCATGGAACCTTGTCAGTTTCCAAATTATTCCATCTACGTACAACACTACTCATTAACAAGTACAAAGCTTATACCATCCTGGGATCATTTAATTAATGGTGTTTCATGTTGCGGAAGACAGAACGGTACTCATCCATGGATATTTCATGGTGAGTGTTAGTTGAAGATGCACTGTTGTGATTGGTGTTGTCACCTTCGTTATCATTATTGCTCATCGTAGTCTCATCATTATTGATCTCTTCATAGTTGCCTCCAACTTGCATGCTTTTCTTTGCAAAGTTGTAGTTCTCTTCCTCGCCACATGTTTTGAAGGCCAACATGCATGCGAATATAGCAAGTAGAACAATATAGGTCTTCATGGCTTAATTAAGGACCTGAATTAGGGTTTGCAGAAATTTTAATCAGAACTAATATATACCGGATAAAAAATCAGCAATAAATATTGACAAAAGATTTTTAAAAAACATGTTTGTGCAATCACGACACTTAATTGAAGTTGTTTATAGAGCTGAATATGCATGTTATGATATCAACGTTTATTGTAAAACTTTTAAGGAAAAAAATATGAAAGACAGCAATGTGTTGTGTATGAAAATATATAGTACTTACTTGAGATGTTTTTACAATACTTCTAAGCTTGTGTGCAGATCAACCTGTCGCAAGATGTTTATAGACGTGATTCTAATACATAGTATACTTAAATGTACTTTTTAAAATTAACTAAAGTTAGCACTAAGATGGTGGGATTAATGAATTAAGTCTATGTATTATAGACAATTGATTAGTGTGTTGAAGACTGGGATTTGTAGTTAGTGATTTAGCTTAACTAGGTGGAATATCACCAAAGATATTTGTGATCGACCTTCTTTTTTGTTTTTCTTATATACGATGGGACAAAATTAGTACTTAATTGCCCTAGTGTTGTGATATGTAGAGTTCTCAAAACTCATATAGTTCAATTTTGATGTAGCACTCCGTTTTGAAAAGAAAAATACATGGCCATCAAAATGACATTTGCTTAATAACTTTGGGATCGATAATTGTGGTGGAATAGATGCAAAGTATCCCTAACTAAAGCTATTTTGTCTGGTCAAGAACATTAGGCTAACACTAATTTAGATTCTGTCACCAACTTGCCATGCGTGATCTATTTAATTTTTGTCTAGGTTATAGTTAAGAAATTGCTCAGAAAACTAAATAAAGGATAAAATAATCGAGATATTTTCTCCATGTTGAGTCAGAATAGTAATGTGAATGTCAGTTATACCTTTGTTCAACAAGACGGACGTCCAATACTTCTGATTTTTTCTTAAAATGGATAAAAACAATTTGAGTAGATGTTGATACATCATAAATTATACATGTACACGTATTCATTAAAAGATACTAAAAAGAATTGGGTCACAAAAATTAGCAACTTATAATTACTTCCTATAGATTATGTAGGAAAAATTGTAAATATCTAAAAATTAAAATTCAACTATATATTCTAAAATCTCGAAGATCATCCCTTTCGTTTAGATTTATAAAATGTTTTGAGTTGCAATATTTTAACTTGCAAATAACATGTGACGATTCACAAAACCAGCTTGGTAGGATTTGAGAATAAACATCTTATGCAAAATTGATGAAAACAACTACTGTACTTGCAATATATGTAAACAATATAAAAGACCGTCAACGGTCAACACCGGGCACGTCACGAGACAATTAGAAGAAATATATATATATATATATATATATAAATAAGATATAGATCCACGTGGAAGTCAAAATACATCTGAGTCAATTGTGATTACAACCGAAATAAATACAACTGGGTAATCACTACCTCAACAAAAAAGAAATAAGAGAAGACATGATCAGATCCCGGGGCACACTCCTCGGTCACCACCTCGACTCTAATGCTGCTCGCTACCTGAAATGCAAACAATTGAAACATGCCTGAGTTCCTTGCTGGAACCCCGTATGCCAAACCTCCTAAAATACAAAATGTAATTAAAGACAATGCAATGCAATGCACATGATCATCCACCTCGGGTCCACAATAATACCCCTCTCCGCCTCCGCGGTACTGAACCACTCATGCCACCACGAGGGTCAAGTCAGTCCACCGCTGCTTCACAAGGGTCAGTCGGCACCACTGCTCCCCAAGGGCAGCAGAAAGGAACCCTGGCACAACGCCGCCACCCCAGGAGCGAGTCAGCCCGCCGAATGCACAACTCGGGCTAGACGACAGCCGCTGCTCCCCCGAGAGCCGCCAGACGCGCACCCTGCCGGAACATCCTCGGCCTACCAACAAACCCCAGCAAACAGCCCAAGGTTTACGACACTCATCTCTCACACCCCGCTCGATATGAGAGACCAACAATAATACGCCCTCGTCGAAGGTGAAATCCGTCGCTCCCAAGGCCGGTAATCGACCGTCGCCTCAGAGCCGGTAGTCGACCTATACTCGACGGCTCGCGTGTGGATAAATCCACCAACCTGCGGCAGATCGGTCGACCGGTCTTCCACACAGTACTCGGTACTGTACAAACAAGTGTATCAGTCGAACCACGCCAACCGAATTACCGACCAATCGGTCGAACAAAAGTCATCTAGCGGTCGACCGTTTGGATGGTCTACACTATACAATTTATAATATTTATATACCCGACCGGTCGAACCAAGGGGACGTTCAACCGATAATAGGAATCTCAGCATTTTGCCTAAGTAATATTCGGTCGACCGGAATTGAGATACAGTTCGACCGAACACAGACACTCTACTGCTTATTTAAAATGCTCAGTCGGTCGACCGGAAGTTAAAGAGCGGTCGACCGTTTTGATGGTCAAAGCTCCCAAACCGACTTAGCATCGAATAGATCGGTCGAACCAGGTTAAGGATGTTCGACCGTTTAATAAGTCAAAATCCCCAACCGACCCATTCTCATTGTTTCGGTCGACCGACGAAGTGGATCCGTTCGACCATTAACAACATCTAACCCTTTAACCCGCGAAATCTGGCATAACGGTCGACCGTCATTCGACATTGTTCGACCGTTTGCGGGTGCAAAACAATATAATAATAGAATCGGTCGACTGCCCACAGGCACCTGTCGACCGATTGCCTTCTTCAACCTCTGAATGAGTTGCAATTCGACGGGGAATTTGACACCAACGTCGATCCCCAACACCCACAAAGCTTATGTGAGTTATAATGAAAACTTGGCATACCTTTTTTAAGTTCGTGGAAGCCTCCCAAGCTTTGGCAAACTCAACCCAACTTTTTCTCCTTCAATTCTTCTCCTTCTCCTTCTCTTCTTCTTCTTCTCCTCCAAAATCACCTCTCTCACTCTCTGATCACTCAAGGATGAAGAAAACGTTTTAGATAAACCTTACCCTCCTATTTATAGTCAAAACCTAAAAATCTAATTCTTATCCAAACCTCCACCTCACTCTTTACTGTTCACGGCTTAATTAAGGGTTAATTAGGTTTAGTTTAGGTTAATTAGGGTGTTTAGATTAATGTTATTACAATATATGTGTGTGTAGGTTTAAAACAAGTTTTACTTTAAATTTAAATTTTCAACGTCAGTCAGTGATACGATTCGTGAATATAATATATATACAAGAATTATCTCGTGAGTCCGGGACTTAATTTTTTTTATTTTAAGCCCCCACCATATCCACCACACATCTGAAATTGTGAGACAGATTATAAGAAAAATGATTATGCTAATTAAAGGTGAGATTAACCGTAAATAAGATCCAATGGTGAAATCATAGGGGTCTTAAATTAAATAAGATGAGCCTGAGCTTAGTAGAACTTGACTATATATATTGGTTTTACCTTCAATATGTGAATTAAATATTACTGTGGGAAAAACAGACAGACGGTCGACCAATAGAAGTTCGGTCGATCGGTATTGTAGTTTGACGTGCAACACAAGTACCTGGATAATTTCAATCGACCTGTCGTTCTTCATCGGTCGACTGTTTTCTATGTTTGGACGTCCTGGACAGTGTCTAGACACGTCGGTCGACCAGTAATTCTCAACTAGTCGACTATCTCTACATTTGGAGGTCCGAGACAATTGCCTGGAGTTTTTCGGTCAACCACAGACGCACAACGGTTGAGCGATGGAGCCCAGGATCAGTTACAGTTTTATGTTTGATCGACCGTTTGGAACAGTTCTACCCACGACCAACACATTCTTTACTCCGTTTTTGGTGCAATTAATACTTGTTTTTGGCCTAGTATAGAAAGACAATTTGGTTCCCTTTGTATATAGAATTATATCATCCTTTATTATATATTTTTGCATTCTTGAGAGAAAAAGAAAGAGAACATCATTGTGGATTCGGTAAGAGCAATTTCAACCGGATTCTCGTCAGTTGATTCGTGTGTTCTGTAACTCTCTCTTGTAATTTGTTTCTCTATAGTAAATTGAGTTGTGTCGTCCGTGATTTTTCCCGCATTGAGTTTCCACTATAAAATATTGTGTCTTGTGTGTTTTGCGTGGTTTGATGTTGGTGATTTGCATTAGTTGTGTCTTCTTTTTTCTATCGGATATGCTACTTCGTTCCGCTGCGTATTTTGAGATTGATCTTATTCCTAATAATATATATAATATTATTCGTAATTCATATCAATATTTGTGTTCCTTTTTTTGGCTCGTATATGATATTCGACTCGAGTAAATTAGTAATAGTAATAGTAAGGACAGAAAGATTTTAAATGTGTAAGTGACCAAGCCAACCATCCGCATACCGCAATTTGCAAATGACATGCCACGTGTACAATTGATAATAGAGTAAAAATTAAATAATTGTTTGAAATTCAAATGGTTCCATCCATTTAAAAATTTGCAAGTTTGCCAAAAAAGAAATTTTGCAAGTTTATAAAAAAAAACATTCCATGCTCAACAGCAGTCACACAGTCTAGCTAATTAATTGATCGAACCAAAACACACACACATTGAAAACCATTTTCCCCTTGTCTCACCCAACATTGGATGATTTGATTGTGTGTGTGTTTATATATACTGTCAAGCGTAACCCATGAAAATGATAGTTATTTGTGAATTTTCATGGTTAACTTTACGTTTTATCTCAACATTTTGAAGCTTATGACACACACAAATTTAAGACAACGATCCTCTTCCCTGATCGATAGAACGTGGAGTACGTACAAATGAACATTAATTACCTTAATCTGAGGTAGCGCTTTCTGGTTTAGAAAAATCCAAATAACCTTAAAAGCATATATACTACTTCATTGATAAAAATTACGTCTGCGATTAGATTAAAACTTCCCCGTAGGTTCGTTAGCACGATGTGACGTCCAACCACCTCAGGCCACATGCACAGGGTCAGCAATTCAGCATACAGTTTTACACATTAATACATACATATTCATTTTGCTTATCAGACTTAGTACACATACAATGTTACCGACATGCATAATCGTCAAGGATTATGTCCTACTAAACCCATGGAAGCACATATGTAGTAGTTTGGTCACTTTATTCCAAGTACATATACATGCTAATTAGTGGTTATTAACTATATATTCGAGTTATCTAAGGATGCTTGTTCCTCATTTTCTGGATGATGGCACGGTACTGATCCAAGGACATCTGGTGATGGTTGTCAATAGAAGATGCATCATTACGACCCGATGCTCCATTCACATTGTTATCGTTATCGTTATTGATGGAGTACGCTTTGCCCACGGAACTCTTTGTTACACTAGTCATACCTTCGAAATTATTTTTTGCAGTAAAAGTAGTCTCTACCAACTTGCCTCCGACATTAATGCCTTCTTTTGCAAACTTATAGTTTTCATCCTCAGCATATGCCTCAAAGACCAATGCCCATGCAAAAGTAGCAAGTAGAACGAGATAGAGCTTCATGTCTTGGTAATTTACCTGAATTAGGGTTTGAGAAAAATTAATCTAGTCCACCATGCATATATTAATGTATGAAAGAAAGTTGTACTAAATTAGCGTGACAAAAGTACTTACTTCGGTTTCTTACGGGGGTAAGATATCTATGGTAACCAATTTGTAAGATGTACGTATATATAGGTGTGGCTCTTAGTTAAATTTTTTTTTAGATTAACTAAAGGTGAGCACTAAGTTAATGGTGGGATTAATGAAAAAGTCTACCATGCATAGACAATTGATTATGTTGGAGACCCAAGATAAATGTTTTTACGTTAGTGGCTGACGAAAATATATATGCTGCCTTTTTATGTGAAAAGATTGGATCAAAGTTTTTTTTTATGTCAGTGCCTACACAAAATGGATTCTAGAGAATTACGTAGGTTCCGTTTGACAATAATTTTTTGGGTTGATTTTTGAAAAAAAACATGAAGATTTCGAAAATCAACTGCCAAACGAAAGAAATACTCGAAGTGCTTTTTGGAAAAACTGATTTTTGAAACCTTCAATTCTTATACATTTCTCTTTCCTCTCAAAAACTAATTTGAGATTGTTTTTTATTGTTCCCTATTCAATTTAGAATTTTACGGTCACTATTCTTACAAAAGAATATTATTTCAAATAATGATAATTTACGATATAACAAAGCAATATTAATCTAAATATTAATATAATCTAATTATAAACTATTTATATAATGCAAACAAATCACGTCATTCCACGTTCTCCGTGATTAATAAAACTACTCATATCCAATGTCTTCATTTGGTTAAAGTTGATGTCGTGATTAAATGCTGAAGTTTGTGATTTTTGTATTTTGAATAAATAATGACAGAAACACACGAAAACATATTTTATCATTATAACTTACCAAATATTGTTATATCATAATTTTTATATTTAATAAAATGTTAACTGTAGGTTGAAAAAGTATTTTAGTAATCTTTGAAAAAGCAAAATCTAAATAGGGAAATAAAAAAATTGAAAATTTTGTCTTAAAAATCTGGTTTTTGGAGATTCCATCGGAAAAGTTGTTGACAAACGAAACCATATAATTTTATTTAATTACGTATAGTCATTACCATGCAATAATTAAATTATGCACATATATTGCCATTACTATGCCAATCGTAGTGTTAACTTCGTTTGAGTATTGCAGGACAAAAGAGTTACACCATAAATACGCAAGTCAGACGGGTTCAAGTTCAACAATATATGGTTAGTTGCATGCTCCTTTGATTTGAAATTTACTTATGTTTTAGCTAGATGGGAGGGCACAACTTCTGGTAGGCTTATTATTAAAAATGGTCTTACAAAAAAAGATAGATTGGTAATCCCTTCGGGTACACACAGACACGTGCAATTGTTGGGTAGTTTAACTAATATATATATTCTTACACGTAACGTATCCAAAAACAACAAAAAATTTAAACAATAATAAAGACATAAACATACGACCGTCAACGGTCAACCGGGGCACGTTACTGGAAAAGTCAACAGAATATATATATAAAATATCTCCACGTGGAAGTCATAATACAGAGTGTCAAAAGAGCGATTACTAGTCTAATACATAACTACAGTAATCACTACCTCTACAAAAAGATAAAGAGACAGGACCCGATCCCGGAGGCACTCCCCTCGGTCACCACCAACCTAAGACCGCCTGCTCCCTGAAAATGAAACATAAAATCTGCCCGAGTTCCCGAAAGGAACCCCGTATGCCAATATCTCCTATATATACAGAAATACAGATGAAAAAGCCAAGAATGCTCATGCAATGCAATCCGCCTCGGGCCCAATGAATGCCCCAACCGCCACGGTCCATCTCCCAGCCGCACACAGGGGCATGGAAAACATCCCCCACCCTGCCAATCCAGGCCCACACGAGGGGGGTCGCCGCTCTCATCTCCCAGCCGCACACAGGGGCATGGAAGGCATCCCCCCTGCCAATCCAGGCCCACACGAGGGGGTCTCCGCTCTCCTCCACAGGGAAAGTGCATCCCCTTCCCCCACCAGGGAAGAAGGCGTCTCTCGGCCGCACAGACACAAGTGACCTCGCTCTCCGACACACGGAAAGTGCAACCCCTTCCCCCACCAGGGAAGGAGGCATCTACCACCCACACAGGCACGGAAGGCATCCCTATCTGCCGCACAGGCATCCACGAGGGGTCCAACAGAAATACGCTCTCGTCGTAGGTGAAATCCGTAGCTCCGAGGTCCAGTGATCGACCGTGGGCTCGGCAGCCGGTAGTCGCCTCTGCTCGACGTCACGTATGTGGATAAATCCACCAAGGAAAGATAATTCGACCCACCAGTCGAACAAGGTCAAATCTAGCGGTCGACCGTTTGGAAGGTCTACGCTATACGTTTTATATACATATATATCCTGTCGGTCGAACCAGTGTCCGTTCAACCGATAAGGAAAACTGCATGAATCCTGCCCACTGCATTCGGTCGACCGAAACTCTTTCGGTCAACCGGATCAACAGGCACTTCACTACAGGAAAATTGCACGCGGTCGGTCGACCGGATCCAGAGCGGTCGACCGTTTAGATGGTCAACGCTCTTGACCGACTTTGCGCAGTTCGGTCGACCGAGACACACACTCGGTCGGCCGAAGGTCTGTCTACCCTATCTACTGGAATCGGTCGACCGAACAACCACCGGTCGACCGGACTAATATAACCCTTATAAAATATTCCCGCTAAAATTTGGCATAAACGGTCGACCGTCACACAGACGTCGTTCGACCGTTTTTGGGCAGCAAATTATTTTTATAAAATATCGGTCGACCGAACCTCACACGGTCGACCGAAACACTACAATATCGCCACTGAACAGGCATCATTTAGACGATGTTCGGTCGACCGAGACACACAACGGTCGACCGAACCAGTCGTCTTCAACCTTGGTTCAGTGGGTTACACCGGGGAAAACGACACCAACGCCGCCCCCTACACTCCCACACCTCTTGGGGAGTTACTATGAAGACTTGGCATACCTTTCACCGCGAAGAAGACGTGTGCGGCGAGCTCCTCCTCCTCCGGCGTCGCTTCTAGCTTCTTCTCCTTCTTTCCTCCGTTCCCGGCGCTCCTTCTTCGCATGCGTCGACTTCACCACGTCGCCGGCGTCCTCCCTCGTCCTCTGGTCGCCGGAATGCAAGAAGATGGGTAAGTTTGGGGTGGAAAACAAAATGGCAAACAAAAAGGTAAAAGGGGGTGAGATTTTGGTTTTTATAAACAAACCCTAACACCTAACCCACACCCTCACCATACCTCCACCCATACTTCACCTCACTCCACTCCATACCTCCCTCACCCTCACTCTCTCTCTCACACGTCTTTACAATCCACCCTCCTTAAAAGGATTTCGCCCCGAAATCAGAAAGGTAACTCACCGAAAAGCTCTGGATATTGCTTCCGAACTTCCTCCTCGATCTCCCAGGTGGCCTCGCGCTCACTGTGATGCTGCCATCTGACCTTAACCATCGGAATGGTCCTCCTCCTGAGCTGATGGTCCATCCGATCGATGATCTCAACTGGCCTCTCCTCAAGTGACCAGTCCTGCCGGATCTCAGGCACTGCAATCTCTATCACATGTGTCGGGTCTGCAACGTACTTCCTCAACATAGAAACATGGAAGACGTTGTGAAAGCCAGAGAACTGTGGTGGCAAAGCAACTCTGTAGGCGACCTCCCCGACACGGTCCAAGATCTCAAAAGGTCCGACATACCTCGGACTGAGCTTCCCCTTCTTCCCGAACCTCATCACTCCCCGAGCTGGTGAAATCTTCAGGAAGACGTGATCTCCAACCTCGAAGCTCAAAGTCCGTCTGCGTCGGTCAGCATAACTCTTCTGTCTGCTCTGTGCTGTAGCCAACCTCCTCCTGATCAGGTCAACCTTCTCTGCGTACATCTGCACAAGCTCTGGACCCACTAACTGCCTCTCGCCTACGTCACTCCAGCATACCGGCGATCTGCACGACCTCCCGTACAACGCCTCATACGGTGCCATCCCAATACTAGCATGGTAGTTGTTGTTGTAGGCGAACTCGATCAGAGGTAGATGCTCATCCCAGTGTCCAGCCCAGTCCAGCGTGCAAGCCCTCAGCATATCCTCCAAAGTCTGGATAGTCCTCTCTGACTGACCGTCTGTCTGCGGGTGAAAAGCTGTACTGAACCTCAGACGTGTCCCCAGTGCATGCTGCAGACTCCCCCAAAATCTGGATGTGAACCTCGGATCTCTGTCAGAGATGATGCTCACCGGTACACCGTGCAATCTGACGATCTCCTCTACATACAGCTTCGCCAGACTCTCCAAAGGCAAGGTGGTCCTGATGGCCAGAAAGTGCGCCGACTTGGTCAGTCTATCGACCATCACCCAAATCGCGTCATGGAACCACCTCGTCTTCGGTAGCCCCGTAACGAAGTCCATCGTCACGTGCTCCCACTTCCACTCTGGAAGCTCGATACTCTGCATAGGCCCAGCTGGCCTCTGGTGCTCGATCTTCACCTGCTGACAGACCAAACACCGACTCACGAACTCTGCAATGTCCTTCTTCATGCCTCTCCACCAGAAGTTCCGCTGCAGGTCCTTATACATCTTCGTGCTCCCTGGATGGATGGTGTACTTCGCTCTGTGTGCCTCCTCCATGATGTCATCTCTCATCCCATCAACCCTCAGCACCCAGATCCGCCCTCTGAATCTCAGACCTCCATCGACCCCAACACTGAAGTCTGACCCCTCTCTGGCAGTCAACTCCAGCAAAACTGGCCAACTCATCATCCTCATGCTGCGCCTGTACTACTTGTGAAACGGTCTGTGGCTCTACCCGCAACCCAGCTAACACCGCTCCCTTAGAGTCCCCAGTGAACGGCCTCCACTCTGTCAATGACTCAAGAAGTCTCCACTCCTGAAGGCACATGCCAGCAACTGATAGCTCCACTCTCCTACTCAAGGCGTCTGCAACTGAATTCGCCTTCCCCGGGTGGTAGGAGATGGTGAAATCGTAGTCCTTAATAAACTCCAACCAACGGCGCTGTCTCGTATTCAACTCCTTCTGGGAGAAGAGGTACTTCAGACTCTGGTGGTCGGTGAATACCTCGAACTGCTCTCCATACAGGTAGTGTCTCCATGTCTTCAGTGCGTGCACAACGGCTGCCAACTCCAAGTCATGCGTCGGGTAATTCCTCTCATGCGTCTTCAGCTGCCTCGAAGTGTATGCAATCACCCTCCCGTGCTGCATCAACACGCAACCCAAGCCAATGCCAGACGCATCACTGTAGACCACAAAACCTCCTGTGCCGCTCGGCATAGTCAAAACTGGAGCTGTCGTCAGTCGTCTCTTCAGCTCCTGAAAGCTGTCCTCGCACTTTTGGGACCAAACAAAAGTGACTCCCTTCTGCGTCAGGGCAGTCAGAGGTGCAGCTAACCTCGAGAAGTCTTTGATGAAGCGACGGTAATAACCCGCCAACCCAACAAAGCTTCTGATCTCCGTCACGCTCATAGGGGCTCTCCACTCAGTCACTGCCTCTACCTTCGCCGGATCCACCGAAATACCCTCTGCAGAAACAATGTGACCCAGAAATGCGACTCTGTCAAACCAGAATTCGCACTTCGAAAACTTAGCATACAACCTCTGGTCTCTCAAAATGCTAAGTACAATCTGCAGGTGCTCTCTGTGCTGTTCCACATCGGGTGAGTAAATCAGGATATCATCCACAAAGACAACGACACAACTATCCAAGTACTGCCTGAACGTCCGGTTCATCAGATCCATGAAAGCTACCGGAGCGTTCGTCAACCCAAAAGGCATCACCAAAAACTCATAGTGCCCATATCTGGTCCTGAATGTTGTCTTCTGGACATCCTCCTCTCGGATCCTCAGCTGATGGTATCCTGAACGTAGGTCTATCTTAGAGAAGACCTCCGCTGACTGCAACTGATCGAACAGGTCCTCAATCCTAGGTAGGGGATACCTATTCTTGATGGTGACCTTGTTCAACATCCTATAGTCAATGCACATCCGCAAAGACCCGTCCTTCTTCTTCACAAATAGCACTGACGCGCCCCAAGGTGAGACACTCGGTCTGATGAATCCAGCCTCCATCAGCTCCTGTAGCCGCTTCTTCAACTCTGCCAACTCCGCGGGCGCCATCCTGTACGGGGCCTTCGACTGCGGTGAGGTGTCTGCTGCCAGCTCAATGCAAAACTCCATCTCTCGCGGAGGTGGCAATCCTGGAATATCATCTGGAAACACCTCTGTAAACTCCCGTACCACATCTATCTCGTCCAGCCTCAGTGACTCAGCCTCTGGAACAACCAGCGTCGCCAGAAACGCTCTGCAACCCCGCTGCATCAACTTCTGAGCCCTCAAAGCTGACACCACAATGCGGCCTCCTCTGTTCCTGACTCCTCTAATCATGATATCAGGCAACCCCATCCTCAGAATCAAAACCTTCCTCTCACGGCAAAGGACACGCACGTCATGCCGGGACAGCCAGTCCATCCCAAGAATAACGTCGAAGTCCTCCATCGGTAGCAAGACCAGATCTGCCGGAAAATCTTGGTCTCCCGAAACAACCGTGGTGCCGGGGATGAAGCTCCCCACAGTGCCCACCAGACCCAGGGGTGTGCTGACCTCCAAAGTGGCAGTCAACATCGCAAGGGTACATCCCAACATTCCCGCAAATCGCTCCGAGATGAACGAGTGTGTCGCGCCACAATCAAAAAGCACTCTAGCCTCAAAACCTGCCACAAGAAGTGTACCTTCCACGACGGTGCTGGCGTCCCTCGCCTCCTCTGCCTGGATAGTGAAGACTCGTCCAGTGCGCTGACCCTGCTGCGGTGCTGCAGGTCTCCTAGCTCCGCCGCCACTGACACTCGGAAGTCCCGGAGGTCTGCTTGGTCCAGCGCCCTTGCTAGGGCAGTTCCTGACGAAGTGGCCCTGCTGACCACAACCATGACAAGTAATCGACCCCAAGCAGCGCCCAGTGTGCACCCTGCCACAGCTCCTGCACGCCTCTGGCTGCGGCACCCCTGCTGCCTCGATCCGGGGCCTCTTGCCCGAATTCCCCGAACTCTGCCCTCCTGGCCTCCCTGAAGATCTCCCTACCGACCTCCTATCATCCTGATAATTCTCCCGGTAGTCCCTCTCCATGATAGTGGCACTCCTCACTGCATCCGCCAAGGTGCGCGACATGCTCGATAACACTCGGGTCCTCAGATGCTTCCGGAGTCCCCCGACAAACTTCATCGACCTCTGCGCCTGAGTGACGAAAATCTCCGGACAGTAACGCTCAAGAGCGTTAAACTTCCCAATGTACTCCTCCAGTGTCATGCTCCCCTGCTCCAGGGCCAGGAACTCCACCCGCTTCCCGTCTCGCACATGCTCCGGAAAGTATTGCTCGTTGAACTCCTCAACGAACTCCTCCCATGACACATCCTCTCGACCGGTGAACACAACTGCTGAAGTCGACCTCCACCAGTTCGCTGCAGCTCCTCTCAGTACATAGGTGGCCAGGTCCACCTTCTTCTCCGGAGTACAGTCGATAGCCCTGAAGATCGTCTGCATAGTGAGGATCCACTCCTCAGCTGCCTCTGCATCCATCTGCCCAGCAAAAGTCGGAGGGTGCTGCCTCATGAACCGGTCGTGCATCGCACCGGCCCCCGCCTGCGCACTCTGCGCTGCCTGACGCTCCAACATCCCGCTCAACCGCTCCACGGTGTCGAACAAGACTCTGCGCTCTGCCTCCCGGGCCGCCTCTCTCTCGGTCTCGCTCGAACTGCGAGTCTCAACCACAGGCACAACCCGTCTCGGAGGCATCACTCTACAGAACAAAAAGACTCACATCAGAATGATCATGAATGCATGCAATGGACCTCTAGACTCTAATCCTAACTCGATGGTGGTTTCTTTGGAAAATACGCCGAGATCAAGGCTCTGATACCAAGTTGTAACGTACTCGAAAACAGCGGAAAATTTAAACAATAATAAAGACATAAACATACGACCGTCAACGGTCAACCGGGGCACGTTACTGGAAAAGTCAACAGAATATATATATAAAATATCTCCACGTGGAAGTCATAATACAGAGTGTCAAAAGAGCGATTACTAGTCTAATACATAACTACAGTAATCACTACCTCTACAAAAAGATAAAGAGACAGGACCCGATCCCGGAGGCACTCCCCTCGGTCACCACCAACCTAAGACCGACTGCTCCCTGAAAATGAAACATAAAATCTGCCTGAGTTCCCGAAAGGAACCCCGTATGCCAACATCTCATTCATATACAGAAATACAGATGAAAAAGCCAAGAATGCTCATGCAATGCAATCCGTCTCGGGCCCAATGAATGCCCCAACCGCCACGATCCATCTCCCAGCCGCACACAGGGGCATGGAAAACATCCCCCACCCTGCCAATCCAGGCCCACACGAGGGGGGTCTCCGCTCTCATCTCCCAGCCGCACACAGGGGCATGGAAGGCATCCCCCCTGCCAATCCAGGCCCACACAAGGGGGTCTCCGCTCTCCTCCACAGGGAAAGTGCATCCCCTTCCCCCACCAGGGAAGAAGGCGTCTCTCGGCCGCACAGGCACAAGTGACCTCGCTCTCCGACACACGGAAAGTGCAACCCCTTCCCCACCAGGGAAGGAGGCATCTACCACCCACACAGGCATGGAAGGCATCCCTATCTGCCGCACAGGCATCCACGAGGGGTCCAACAGAAATACGCTCTCGTCGTAGGTGAAATCCGTAGCTCCAAGGTCCGGTGATCGACCGTGGGCTTGGCAGCCGGTAGTCGCCTCTGCTCGACGTCACGTATGTGGATAAATCCACCAAGGAAAGATAATTCGACCCACCAGTCGAACAAGGTCAAATCTAGCGGTCGACCGTTTGGAAGGTCTACGCTATACGTTTTATATACATATATATCCTGTCGGTCGAACCAGGGTCCGTTCAACCGATAAGGAAAACTGCATGAATCCTGCCCACTGCATTCGGTCGACCGAAACTCTTTCGGTCAACCGGATCAACAGGCACTTCACTACTGGAAAATTGCACGCGGTCGGTCGACCGGATCCAGAGCGGTCGACCGTTTAGATGGTCAACGCTCTTGACCGACTTTGCGCAGTTCGGTCGACCGAGACACACACTCGGTCGGCCGAAGGTCTGTCTACCCTATCTACTGGAATCGGTCGACCGAACAACCACCGGTCGACCGGACTAATATAACCCTTATAAAATATTCCCGCTAAAATTTGGCATAAACGGTCGACCGTCACACAGACGTCATTCGACCGTTTTCGGGCAGCAAATTATTTTTATAAAATATCGGTCGACCGAACCTCACACGGTCAACCGAAACACTACAATATCGCCACTGAACAGGCATCATTTAGACGATGTTCGGTCGACCGAGACACACAACGGTCGACCGAACCAGTCGTCTTCAACCTTGGTTCAGTGGGTTACACCGGGGAAAACGGCACCAACGCCGCCCCCTACACTCCCACACCTCTTGGGAGTGTGCTATCAAACTCCCTTTTTCAAGGTCTGTAAATAAAACTACTGAACCTTTCCATAAGATACATAGTGATTTGTGGGGTCCAGCCCTCATATTGAGTAGAAACCATTTCAAATATTATGCCTGCTTTGTTGATGATTTCAGTAGATTTACATGGATTTTCTCATTAAAGTTGAAATCTGATTTTTTCCAGTGCTTTCACATTTTTGAAAAATATGTTGAAAGGCAATTCAATGGAAAAATTAAGGTTTTTCAATGTGATGGAGGTGGTGAATTCTCTTCTAAAAAGTTTCAAGATCATTTAAATTTTAATGGTATTATACTTCAAATGTCATGCCTTCACACTCCAGAACAAAATGGAATTGCTGAGCGTAGACACAGACTTATTGTTGATATGGGACGCACATTATTGATAAACAGTGGTGTCCCCAAGTGCTATTGGGTGGAAGCCTTCAACACAGCTACTTTTCTATTAAATAGAATTCCTGATTCTGAAGGGAAAATCCCATATGAGACACTCTTTGGGAAATTACCTGATTATGACTGCTTTAGAGTTTTTGGTTGTCGTTGCTTTCCTTGTTTAAGTAATTATGCTCATGACAAACTTTCTGAAAGATCTGCTCCATGTGTTTTTCTAGGATATAGTATCTGACATACAAGTTACATATGTTTAAACCCCACTAAAAACAAAATCTATATGAGTAGACATGTTATCTTTGATGAAATTTGCATGCCTTATAAAAACCCTCCAAGTATTTTTCTTCCCACTAAAGATGACTGCTCTTTAAGCACCTTCAATGACTGGCTTTGTGAAAAATCTGAAAATTCCACCAAAATAAATGGTGTTGAGCCTATTCAACCCTCCTCTACTATGGAGCTGGATGTTATCTCAGCACCCACATCTCTACCCTCTGTTGCTAGTGATCATTGCCCAGAAAATTGTCCACTTCAGCCACACAGCTCTCAAGAGCACACTACTTTTGAGCATCACCCAGGTGACATTCAGGATGAGACGGCTTCCAGTGATGAGCAATCTGAGGAGTCTATCTCAAATATCTCACTGGAAACCTCACCTCAAGGGGTTGAAACTCATCAGGATGATAACCCTTATGGAACTTCTCCATTAGAGTCTGAGGAACTAAATATGGAACCTCCAGTAGCTCATGGTGCACCTCCTGCTGCCCTATTCCCTGTCTCATCCATCCAACATACACCCCATCATCACATGCTAACAAGATCCAAGTCAGGTATTGTTAAACCAAATCCTAAATATGCACTCTTTCATAACACCATCACTTTGCCCCAGGAGCCTCAATCTGTTGAAGAAGCACTTCAACATCCTGGTTGGCATAAAGCTATGGTGGATGAAATGGAGGCGTTACATCAAAATGAAACCTGGGATTTAGTTCCTATAAAGAAAGGAACTCATGCTATTGGATGCAAATGGGTATTCAGGGTGAAACTAAAATCAGATGGCACTCTGGACAAGCTTAATGCAAGGTTGGTAGCTAAAGGCTACAAACAGGTAGAGGGTATCGATTTTACAGAAACTTTTTCTCCAGTTATTAAATTTGCCACTATTCGCATTGTTCTTAGTATAGCCACAATGCATAATTGGGAAATAAGACAATTAGATGTAAAGAATGCATTTCTTCATGGCTTCATTCAAGAAGAAGTTTTTATGAGTCAAGCCCCAGGTTTTGTTAACTCAAATCATCCTAGGCACCTTTGTAAGTTAAAACGAGCATTATATGGTCTTAAACAATCACCCAGAGCTTGGTTTGATAGGTTTGCATCCTTCCTTTTACAAAAGGTTTCTTCAGCAGTATGTCTAATAGCTCTCTTTTTATCTCTCATGATTCTGGTCCTCTTTTCTTATTGCTCTACGTAGATGACATCATTATCACAGGGGCAACACTTTAGCCATGCATCAGCTCATTTTTGACTTAACTGTTGAATTTCGTATGAAAGATTTAGGGTATCTGCATCATTTCCTTGGTGTGGAAGTTACACGAACTCCTGAAGGTCCATTTTTATCTCAACAACATTATGCCTCTACTGTCTTACAAAAACACAACATGCTTCATTCTAAACACATTGCAACTCCCATGCCCACTAAGCTTGAAACAGATAAAGATACCTCCTGTTTTCATAACTGCACTCTACTTAGGAAAATTGTTGATTCTTTACAATACTTATGCCTCACTAGACCGGATCTCTCCTTCTCAGTAAACTATTTATGTCAGCACATGCATTCCCCTTCCAATTTCCATTTTAAACTTGCCAAACGCATTTTGCGATTTATTAATGGCACACTTAGTTATGGGATGCAGATTCATAAATCTTCTACCCTTGATCTCTGTGCTTACTCTTATAGTGATTGGGCGGGTTGTGAAATAACTCGGCGATCCACTATTGGATTTTGTGTCTTCCTTGGTTCAAATTGTGTCTCCTGGAAATCCAAGAAACAACCGACCGTTGCTCGCTCCAGCGCTGAAGCTGAATACAGAGCCATGGCTGTTACCACGGTAGAACTTACATGGATCACATTCATCCTTCGCGATATGGGAGTCTTCTTAACCCAACCTCCAACTTTATTTTGTGATAACATTAGTGCACTACATCTATCTATTAATCTTGTGTTTCATGCTAGAACAAAGCACGTCGAGCTTGACTACCATTTCGTTCGGGAAAAAGTAGCTCTCGGATTGCTCACCACAAGATTTATTCCCTCCGGTGGGCAGCTCGCCGATATGTTTACCAAAGCTCTTGGAAAAGATGAATTTCGCAAGGCTTCTACCAAGCTCAGCCTTCATCCCAGGCTATGCTTGACGGGGAGTGTTGAGAATATCACCCAATCCAAAGCCAATGATGATACTGGACAAAACCTGACTAACCCAGCCCATGAAATGCAGGTGTGAAGAAACTTGTGCCCATCAAATAAGTGCTGGTGCAAGTGAACACATGCCCATTCAAATTGGCTCATGATTAGGTCCAAAATTCTGAGGCTGGCTCATGATCAAGCCCACTCACTTGTAACCTAGACGTGCACTGTGTATAAACGGATCCGGATATAGGCTGATCCGATAACGTCTGTATAAAGACAATGTAACCAAACAAACCCTAATCTATTCAAGAATCTCTTCATCCTTTTCTCTCCGCCGCAACCTCTCCAACCCTGATCCCCTTTCTTCTTCCTCCATCGTCTTCATCTGAGAAACTGAGACCTCTTGTCTCAGATCGTGAAGGCGTTGGTTTTCCGCATTTGCATCATTAAGCAAAACCACAATTATTGTGCTACATAATGCTAGCATAGGTTGAGGTTTATCAATAAATTCATCATGCTTTGACATAACGTATATCCACCAAAAATGAAAGTGTTGTTTTTGCCTATTTTCCCTAGGATAATCATGTTGTCCACTTCCTCGATCTGTATATATTGGAATGGTGTCTTCAGATGACATTACCTCAGTACCAAACGAGCATCTTTGGGTGTGTATTAATATTTATTCCAAATCTTTTGCATGGTCATTTTCTATCTATTTGCCATTCAGCCTTTAATTACATTCCTGTTTAACTATATATATATTTGTTTCATAATTTCAACAGTTCCAAAAGGGAGAGAGTATGAAGCTTGCAGTTGTGATTATTCTAGTGATTTCGGTATTGAACTCCTGTCTGGTTGCACCAAGAGAACTCCTGCTGCATGAGAAAAAAATGGTAGAAGGCAATGGTGTGGTAGGGAAGCTTGGTTACCCTGGACTTGTTGGTTGCCACCACCATGAGAAACCAAGAAAAGGTTACCTAGGACCTGCTTGCGATCATATTAAAACTGATGATGGTTTATATATATATGTAAGAAGTCAAGGTATCTGGGTATATAGTTCTTAGCATCCTCTATTATACTATTTCCACGTCTAACCGAAAAATGAGCTCCATGTATTCAACATATGGCCATCAATAATAAATTATAGAGTATATGCTATATTTCTCATCTTCCTTGGAAGTTTTTCTATGAACAACCATTCGAACAACCGATTGAACAAAGTACGAACGGGCCGTTTTAAGTTAACTTAAGTTATTAGTCGAACAAATCATATAAGCGGTCAACCGTTTATAAAGTCTAGACCCCAACCGACTTAGCTATAGGTCAATCGGTAAAAAGATCACAAAGCGGTCGACCGTTTAGATGGTTTATGTCCCCAACCGACTTACCTATAGTGCAATCGGTCGAACGGGAAATGGGACCCGTTCGACCGAACTAATAGAGCTTGCCCAAATCACACAACCGGTCGACCGTCAATGACATCGTTCGACTGGTGACGAGCAAGGCTCTTGCGATTACACTACAAGCGGTCGACCGAAACACACACTGGTCGACTGTTGACCTGCAGCAAACTTTGCTGCACTAAGATCCTTGTTGTGACCTTCGACCACCGGCGAACAATCCGACCACCTCACACTCCTCAGGTAGGTATTAATAATGAACTTGGCATACCTTAAAGGCTCAAAGCAATAATCACCGCACTCCGTCATCTTCCCCGAACTCTTCCTTCTTCTTCGTTGATCACTCCAACACCGGAGTCA
Organism: Triglochin maritima; assembly: GCA_963682175.1. NCBI lineage: Eukaryota > Viridiplantae > Streptophyta > Magnoliopsida > Alismatales > Juncaginaceae > Triglochin > Triglochin maritima. The sequence goes on along the minus strand of OY821772.1, from coordinate 59,701,309 downwards.
GGGAGAGAGATGAGCTGTGAGAAGGAAGAGATAAGTTAAGTGAAGAGAAGAAACGAGGTTTGCACTTAAAAGCCCCTCACATTTCCCTCAACCAATTACTAGCCTCCACCTACACATCACCTTTCTCTCACTAAACAACCATTAAACACCTAAATACAATTAACTCATTAACCAAGGATTAAAATCTTACAATCCACCATCATTACAGAAATTTTGTCATCGAAATTAAATCAATGGCTTACCGAAAAGCTCCGGATACTTCTTCCAGATTTCCTTCTCGATCTCCCAGGTGGCCTCGCGAATATTGTGGTGCTGCCACCTTAACTTCACCATCAGGATGGTTCGCCTCCTAAGCTAATGCTCCATGTGATCCACAATCTCGACCGACCTCTCCTCAAGAGGCAAATCCTGCATGATCTATGGAACCTCAATTTGAATCACATGAGTTGGATCTTCCACATACTTCCTCAACATCGATACATGGAAGATGTTGTGAATACCCGAAAACTGTGGCGGCAAAGCGATCCTGTAGGCAACATCTCCAACGCGGTGGAGGATCTCAAATGGTCCAACATACCTCGGTATGAGCTTCCATTTCTTCTCAAATCTCATCACTCCTCGAACCGGAGAGATCTTTAGAAACACATGATCGTCAACCTCAAACCTCACTGTTGAACGTTTTATTGAGAATTGAACTTAATCCTATGTAGCAACTTAACCCTATGTGGCGTCCTAGTCACCCGCCACATCATCAGTGCTTGATGACACATCAAGGAGGAGATGAGTCAACACATGAGAAGACAAAAGGTTGAGGGAGTGGAAGAGACAAGAGTCTTTTCATTTTTTGAGTAATTTTCGTCCTAATTATGTATGCAATTTAAGTAGAGGGTGTAATGATCTTCAATGATCATGTTTATGTAGTCTTTATGTTTGGAAGTTGTAGGGTCATGTAAGTGCCTATATAAAGCACTAGAATTCACCATTTGTAACACAACAACAACATATATCAAGCATTAGAAGTTGAGCCACGAAATTGTGTGAGAAAAGAGTGAGTATGTGAGTAGAAAGAAGAAGAAGAAGAGTGTGCATTGCAAAATCGGTTTTTTGCTTTGTGAGTAGAGAGCCACCTTCTTTCCTTCGTGCCCCCCCAGTAACATAGATCAAGAATGGATCTAGTGGAATCAAAAGAAGGCAAAATGAATGGTGATCAGGGTGGTCTAAGGCAGCACACGAGGCACGCCTTGTAGACCGCCAATTGGCGGTTGGGGACCGCCAATCAGCGGTCCCTGTAGCCCAGGAGACGGGTAATCTCCTGTGGTGGGTTGATCAGTAGCTCCCCGTCCTCCTCCCGTCCTCCAACATCTGGTATCAGAGCCTTGTCCGATGGGAAGCTCGGGAATGACCTCGTTTGGTCATGCGTCGTTGCCTCGATTGTCGAAAGGCAACTACGACAATTGGAGTATCCAAATGCGTGCGCTGCTGGGTGCGCATGATGCTTGGGATCTTGTGGAGAGCGGCTTCGAGGAGGAGGCCGAGACGGGAGAAGAAACCGTCGCACAAATCAAAGCACAAAAGGAGAGAAGAGCCAAAGATAAGAGTGCTCTCTTCCTTCTCTTCCTAGCGGTGGATGAGAGTGGCTTTGAAAAGATCGCTGAAGCGAAGAGGTCGAAGGAGGCGTGGGACACCCTTGAGAGGAGCTACAAGGTTGCTGATCGAGTGAGGCAAGTGCGCCTCCAAATGCTTCGAGGCGAGTTCAAGGCGTTAAAAACGAAGGAATCGGAAGGTGTTGCCGATTTCGTGACGAGAGTTCGCATGGTGGCGAACAAATTAAAAAGAAATGGGGAGGCGCTGACCGAAGGAAGAGTGGTGGAGAAGGTGTCGCGTTCTCTCACCGAGGACTTCGCGAATGTGGTGTGCGCAATCGAGGAATCAAAGGACCTCGAGAAAATGACTATTGATGATCTAGCTAGCTCGTTGGAGGCACACGAGCAAAGAAAGAAGAAGAAAAGACAAGATGTCTTAGAGGAGGCGTTGCAAGAGAAGATGTCGCTTAAGGAGGAGAAACCTCGCAACGTAGATCGTGGAAGCGGTCGTGATTATGGAGGCCATTCAAGAAAGAAGGAGGTCGAATGCTTCAAGTGTGGGAAGCGTGGTCATTTTGCGAAAGAATGCTGGTCGCAAAAGAAGGTGGAGGAGAGCTCCAGCCGTGTCCGTGGTGATCGCGGATCGAAGAAGGTGATTGAGTACTTCAATTGTGGGAAGCATGGACACTACGCAAGCGAGTGTTGGTCGAAGAAAAGGGTGGAAGAAAACTCCAACCTTGTGGTCGTGGAGGAGAATGCTTGTGATGAGGATGTAGTCTTGCTTGCCGACAAAGGAATGGAAGGCGAACAAGAAGGTGTTTGGTATCTCGATACGGGAGCAAGCAACCACATGTGTGGAAATAGACACATGTTCGCACATTTGGAGGAAGGAGTACATGGGCACGTTTCGTTTGGAGATGCATCAAAGGTGCGCGTGGAAGGGAAAGGTCACATCATGATCCAAGTAAAGGATGGATCTCAAAAGCTTATCTCCAATGTGTTCTTTGTGCCCGATATGAAGACGAACATTTTAAGCATGGGACAACTCCTGGAGAAAGGGTTCACGATCTTGATGAAGGATCGACACATGACCGTGCGAGGACAAGATTGACATCTGATTGCAAAGGTAGAAATGTCGAAAAATCGAATGTTTAAATTGAATCTAACCTGTGATCGTGCTAGATGTTTGAATGCATGCATTAAGGGAGATTGGTTGTGGCATATGCGACTTGGACACTTGAAACTTCGGCGGGATCCAAGAAATGACACAAAAGGGAATGGTGCATGGTCTGCCGATGACCGAATCCAAAGACGGATTTTGTGAAGCTTGCATGGTTGGAAAATTACCAAGGAAGAGTTTTCCAAAGCAAGCTGAACATAAAGCAAAGAAGGTGCTAGAGTTGGTGCATACCGACATATGTGGACCGATCACTCCACACTCGATTAGTAAGAATCGTTATTTATTAACGTTTATTGATGACTTTTCACGGAAAACGTGGGTGTACTTCTTGAAGGAGAAATCTGAGGCTTTTCGCATGTTCAAGAAGTTCAAGGCATATGTTGAGAAACAAAGTGGCAACAACATCAAGACATTAAGGTCTGATCGAGGAGGCGAGTTCACATCAACCGAGTTCAACAACTTTTGTGAGGAGAATGACATAAAACACCATTTGACGGCTCCATACTCACCACAACAAAATGGTGTAGCTGAAAGGAAGAATAAAACCATCATGGACATGGTTCGAAGTATGTTGAAAAGCAAGAACGTGTCAAAAGAGCTATGGGCCGAAGCTGTGGCCTGTGCAGTGTATACGTTGAATCGTTGCAAAACTGCAAGTTTGGAGGGAGTAACTCCACAAGAAGCGTGGAGTGGCTATAAGCCAACCGTAGCACATATGAAGGTGTTTGGAAGCACAGCATATGCACATGTACCAAAAGAAAGAATGATAAAACTTGATGATAGGAGCATCAAGCTTGTATTTGTTGGCTATGATGAACGATCGAAAGCTTATAGGCTTCTCGATCCAACTAACAACAAAATTGTCATTAGTCGTGATGTACAGGTTAACGAGGAGGTAACATGGGAGTCCAAAGAGGAGATTCCACAAGTGCCAAATGAAGAACAAGAAGAGGAGATAGCCAACCCCACTGATCATGAAACGGTTCCATCTGACAAACATGACGAGATGAGACCAAGGAAGTTCAAGACACTTCGTGAAATCTACGAGACGACGAGTGAGTTGCACATGGTGTGTCTTCTCACACAAAACAAAAGCTCTGCCAATCCGCTTGTATGTGAAGTTGAGAAATCAACTTCAGATGGTGGACGGAAGAGGATTAAGTTCAAGTAGGAGTATTGAGAATTGAACTTAATCCTATGTGGCAACTTAACCCTATGTGGCGTCCTAGTCACCCGCCACATCATCAGTGCTTGATGACACATCAAGGAGGAGATGAGTCAACACATGAGAAGACAAAAGGTTGAGGGAGTGGAAGAGACAAGAGTCTTTTCATTTTTTGAGTAATTTTCGTCCTAATTATGTATGCAATTTAAGTAGAGGGTGTAATGATCTTCAATGCTCATGTTTATGTAGTCCTTATGTTTGGAAGTTGTAGGGTCATGTAAGTGCCTATATAAAGCACTAGAATTCACCATTTGTAACACAACAACATATATCAAGCATTAGAAGTTGAGCCACGAAATTGTGTGAGAAAAGAGTGAGTATGTGAGTAGAAAGAAGAAGAAGAGTGTGCATTGCAAAATCGGTTTTTTGCTTTGTGAGTAGAGAGCCACCTTCTTTCCTTCGTGCCCCCCAGTAACATAGATCAAGAATGGATCTAGTGGAATCAAAAGAAGGCAAAATGAATGGTGATCAGGGTGGTCTAAGGCAGCACACGAGGTGCGCCTTTTAGACCACCAATCAGCGGTCCCTGTAGCCCAGGAGACGGGTAATCTCCTGTGGTGGGTTGATCAGTAGCTCCCCGTCCTCCTCCCGTCCTCCAACACGTTTTATTTAAACCGCAAGTGCACGGCCGCGATGAAGCGGTGGCAAGTACGGGTCGTCCTCAGGGAGGTGAGCAGCCTCTTGTTTATCAAAAATGAAGTGGCAAAAATAGGGGAGAAATATGTTTATGCTACTCTACTCTATACTACGCTAAGAAGTATGAAATGCGAACGAAAGAAACAAACAATGAAATGACAACTAAGCTAAGAACAAAGTAAGAATGCTGGAATACAGAAAGGGGAAAACCCCTAAGGGGTGGAGTGAGTGCACACATGCAAAGAGGTGGGTGTAGAATACATTCTTTAAGCACATGAAGGTGGTGTTTATCAAGCATAGGAAGTGTCTAATTGTTATGACAAAACCTATCAATCTATTCACCAACTTAGTTGATTAACATTTACATATGCAAGTTGTTTATTTCAGAACCTAAACAAGCATGAGAGGTGTCTAATCATTTTGGCAAAACTCATCAAGTTATAAATTCTATCCTAAACAAGCAAGCATACATTCATGTTTTATCAACACATCAAAAATAAAGCATTCATCCCATTCTCTAATGTATGTATGTACATCTGCTCCACCCCCAAAGGGGATGAAACTACTCACTAAACATTACACTAATTATTAAACTAAGCAAAGAAAGCATATTAAAACTAAGCTAGAAATAAAAGACGATTAAACTAAAACATGCACAAACAATAAAAGAAGCATAAAACAAACAATGAAAGAAACACAAAACTTTATTGATAAAATGACTCACATTAAAAGTAGCATCCTCCTACTTTAGTGTGTGCTTCAAGGCCTCACTTCTAGTAGGAAGAATAGCCACTTAAAATATGGAGTGATTACAATGGAAGGTGAAGAGTTCTATTTATAGCCATGGAAAAAGGCAAACCGGGACAATCCCCTGACGTGGGACTAAACAGATACCAAAAATAGCCTAAACATCCTCTAATACATGTGATGGAGAAATTTGAGCGGATTTGGGCCAAAATGGACCGCCAATTAGCGGTCTATATGGTTCAGATCCTGCTCATTTTTGTTTTGGACTTTTCTTTCTGGTATTGTTGGTCTTTGATGTGGTTACTTGACTTGTTGGAACTCCTACCCGAATCGAATTGGTAAAATACTCCCCATGATGGTGTGGAGTATTCTGTTTTGCTCTTAGGTCATTCTGTCTTACAATCAGGTCATTCTCCCTTGCATCTTGGTCCCCAGATCTCACAATCCAGTCTTTTTACCAGCTTTTGGGTCCTTTTATGTTTCATCTCTTCAAACCTATTTATTCCTGAAAACTAAATATAAAACTCGTGACATAGCATTGTTTAGGTGCAAGATAATGGATATAAGATACAAATATGAGCATGAAATGATGTCAAGGGATACATGGAAGATGTTGTGAATACTCGAAAACTGTGGCGGCAAAGCGATCCTGTAGGCAACATCTCCAACGCGGTCGAGGATCTCAAATGGTCCAACATACCTCGGTATGAGCTTCCATTTCTTCTCAAATCTCATCACTCCTCGAACCGGAGAGATCTTTAGAAACACATGATCGTCAACCTCAAACCTCACTCTCGCCTATGCCTATATGTATAGCTCTTTTACCTGCTCTGTGCGGTTGCCAACCGCTGCCTAATCACATCAACATTCTCAGCATACATCTACACAAACTCAGGTCCAATTAACTGTCTCTTGCCTACGTCACTTCAGTATACACGTGATCTGGAAGGTCTCCTGTACAAAGCTATTTGATTGACATCATTTCATGCTTATATTTGTACCTTATATCCATTATCTTACACCTAAGCAATGCTATGTGACGAGTTTTATGTTTAGTTTTCAGAAATAAAGAGGTTTGAAGAGAAGAGCCATGAAAGGACCCAAAAGCAGGAAAAAAGGACCTAATTGTGAGACCTGGGGACCAAGATGCAAGGGGGAAGGACCTGATCGTAAGACAGAAGGACCTAAGAGCAAAACAGGAAACTCCACACCATCATGAGGAGTATTTTGTCAATTCGATTCGGGTCGGAGCTCCACTAAACCAGCTAGATGCATCCAAGACCAAGAAACAAACCAAGGCAAGCCCACCAGAAGTCCCAGCCGGATCTGGGCCTTATAGGCCGCCAATTGGCGGTCTGGAACCGCCAATTGGCGGTCTGGTTAAGCCCAAATCAGCCACGATTCTTCCTGGACTTGTATTAGCATGTGTTTAGGCTATTTTTGGTATTGGTTTAGTCCCACATCGGGGGATTGTCCCGGATTAGCTTTTTCCATGCTTATAAATAGAACTCTTCACCTCCCATTGTATCCATCTCCCTCTTGGTGGCCATCTTCCCTACTAAGAGTGAAGCCTTGAAGCAAAACTCTAGTGGAGGAAGAGCTACTTGTAATTGAGTGAGTTAATAATATAAGTTTTCTTTTAATGATGTTGTTTCTCTCTTAGTTTAATTTCCTTTCCTTTGCATGCTTGTTTGTTTGTTTAGTTTTATGCTTCTTTAATATTTCTTGCTTAAGTAGTATAAATTTCATTTCAGTATTATGCTTTCCTTTGCTAAATTAGTTAGTGTAATGAGTAGTGAGTAGTTCCATCCCCATTTGGGGGGTGGAGAAATATGTGATATAATAATGTAGTGTATTAAGTGTGTGTTATTTTTATCCCTTGAGCTTTATATGATTTCCATAACCATCTAATGGGTCTCCACTCTTATCTTTGATATGCTAATGCTCTTGAATGAAGCTTAGCTTATGCTTTGATTAGTGGACCTATTTTATGGGGAATGATAAAGTTAGGATATGGATGAAGTTAATGTTGGAAACACAATTTGTAGTGTATGTACTCTTGTTGCCTTTTCCTTAGCTAATGTCTTGTATGTTTTAATAATGTAGTCATCTTAATTCATGTAGAGGCATAGTAGGGTCTAGTCTTTATACTTGAGTTCATGTAGCTTCATTCCAATCATTGTCTTGTATGTTTTAATGATGTAGTCTTATCTTAATTCATGTAGAGGCAAGATTGGATGTAGTTTTATGATTTCATGCACTACATGTTGTGAGGAGCTTAATTGAACACACACACACACACATCTTTATGTTCACATTATTTCTCTACCCCCTTTGGGGTTTAGTTTTATTGCTTATCTTCATTTCCTTTGCATTTCATTTCAGCTTTGTAGTTTAGATTAGTGTAATACATCTTTCTCCCTTCTTTTTACCTCTCGCCTTCGAATAAACCAAGTGTCGACACACCTCCCAGTGGACGACCCGTATTTGCCACCGCTTCAACGCGGCCGTGCACTTGCGGTTAAATATAAAACGATCAATCAAGTTTTTGGCGCCGTTGCCGGGGAGGTGCTCTGTCCAGACCTTGGTTTGGACGATTCGAGGGGTTTTTAATTTTTCTTTTTCAGTTTTTCTTAGTTTCAGGGAACACTCTGATCACGGGGAGTCCACTGGAGAAGTTTGAGGAAGCAAATCCAAGAACAGACCGCCAATCAGCGGTTTGGAACCGCCAATTGGCGGCCTGGTGAGGGATTCTGTCTTCCAATTTTTTTGTGGTCATTTGTGCTGTAATTTGTGTTATCTGGGAGCCCAATTTTGCATGCTGTGACTTCTTATTTGCTCCCAGATCATTAATCACTCCCCCTTTAATCAACTTGGACCATAAAACTCAAAGCAAAAGATTAGACTTCTTGCCATCTAGGTCATGCACCATTGGTAGACCTTGCATGCATTTGTCTTTTCTTTGCTTTACATTTTGTCGTTGATTGCTGGCGTGAGGTACGTGCACCCACATCCCTCATTCATGCATGTTTCGTTCATGCATTAGTTAGTAAGGTGCATCGGGACAAGAGTGAGAGAGCGTTTGATTGGAGCGATTGATTGCTAGATCTAGGATCAAATCGCTACTAAGGAGGGGCTGTCCCATAAAAGATAAGGTGGGGGATTTCATCACCCTTTCCTTAGCCCCAAAAATCACTCTTAATAAAGCCTTAACTAAAAGCAAGTAGACATTGGCCCTAGGATTGCGGGCGCACTAGGAGAGTAATCTAGTTGAGACCGTCATGACCTGATCGGCGTTGCCTACCTTGTCGATAGTAGGAGGTACTGGATCTCCGGATCTGGTATCACTTGCTGGGCATTGTGGTCCTCGTTGTAGGGAGGTGAGACGTGTCGAGGCTAGTGACCTCGAAGTTAGGCGTCGTCTAGCTTAAGGACCCATTGCCTTACTTTGATTGAGCCGTGCTTGCTAGTTAGGCTTCTTCCTGATCCCACTACCCTCGCTAGCTCTAGGGATTCTTCCCTCCTCATCTGAGTCCTCTCCTCATCTATTCTCTACGTATAGTCTCCTCCTCTAGTACACCTTCTGTTGTGTGTTTGTTAGAGTCGAGTCGAGCATTTTTATGCGAGGTTGGGCTCGTTCTGGTGAGAGCGCTCGACTCGAGAGAGTGCTTATTTCTGAGATGGAAGATCTTGGTGATCGACCATCTCCGCCTCGTGCTCCTTTGGAGCAAGAAGGCGAGTCGTCTCGTGGTGGCGAGGGAGACCGGGTTCCATACATGGACTACCTCGGTCCATTCCCACCACCACGTAGACCTCCTTCTCCTCCTCCTCTGACTCGAGAGGAAGGGAGATTCGGTCAGGATCGAGTTCTAGGTGCACCACCACCTTTAGCTCGACAGGATAGGCCGATGACGTTGTGGGAGCGGACCCATCCTGTTCGGGCCGCGCAACCTTCTTGCATAGTTGTTCCCCCTGCTCGCGGGAACAACTATGAGCTGAAACCTCAGTATGTGAGCATGCTTCCAACCTTTACTGCCAATAAGGAGGATCCGTATATTTTTATACGCGAATTCGAGGAAGTGTGCTCCATGTTCAAGCTTCAACAGCTTGACGAGGATTCTGTCCGGTTGAGGATGATTTCTTTCGCATTGAAGGATAATGCGAAGAAATGGATGTATAGCCTCCAGGCGAGCTCGATTCGGTCATGGGATGACTTTGTGACCGTCTTTCTGAAGAGATTTTTCCCTCAAAGGAAAACTCAACAGATACGGCACCAGATACATCAAATGTATCAGACCGAGACCGAATCGTTTCATGGTTTCTTTGAGAGGTTCAAGGACCTTCTCCAGCAGTGCCCTCATCATGGATTTGAGTTATGGCAGCTGTGCCAAATTGTTTATGAGGGCATCAACTACAACACCCGCACATTGTTGGAGTCGATGTGTCAGGGTGACTTCCAAATGAAACCCATCGAGGAGGCATGGGACACTTTTGAATCCATGGCTGAGCGCACCTTCGAGTGGGACACCATGAGAGAGCCACCAGCCGCCAGGTCTTCTGGTCGAGCTGGATCATATCATGTTGAGTCGACTATCGCGTCTGAGGCGAAAATGGCTGCTCTCATGCGTAGGATAGAGAGTTTGGAGATGGACCGAGCTCCTGTAGCTCAGGTCGCTACTCCCGGGTGTACTAGGTGTGGACTGTCGGGACATGATGACTTGGAGTGTGCTTACGCTCCAAGAGATACTGAGCATGCAAATGCGATGTATCATCAAAGGCCCCGAAACGACCCGTACAGTCATTCCTATAACCCGGGATGGCGTAACCATCCTAACTTCTCTTGGGGGTCTAGTGGAGGCCACGGTCAGAGCTTGCACGCTCAACCTCAACCTCCACCTTATCAACCTCCACGCCCATCGGCGACCTACCAACCCCCACATCAAAGGTCGCAGCACCAAAATTACCAACATGCTCATGCCTCATCGTCGGGTTATTCCAACCAGACTCCACCACCCCAGCGGGTTGACCCTAAGGACCCTTCTTGTGATCCGACCTTTCAAGCGTTGCAAAGTACAGTCAAGGCTTTGGAAATGCAGGTTAGCCAGTTGGCTCATCAACTCCATGAACGCGAGAAAGGTCAGTTCCCGAGTCAACCTGAGGTGAATCCCCGGGGTACCCATTCGCAAGGAAGGACACCTTTACCTCATGCTACCTCTGAACCGACCCATCATATTAATGTGATTCATACTTTGAGGTCTGGTAAGGAGGTGGACAACCACATTGGGGTGCCTTCCTTGTCATCACCATCTTTGAGGGAGCCGGATCCTGAGGCTCCCTCCACAAATACTTCCAGGAAGGAGCCAGATCCTGAGGTTCTTTCTACATTTCCTTCGACAAAGGGGCCGAACCTTGAGGTCCCCTTGTCTCCTCTTGTGTCAAAGGAACCAGATTCTGAGGTCCCCACTCATGTTTCTTTGGACCTGAATTCTGGGGTGCCTTCGCATCCTTATGCCCCAAAGGCGCCATTCCCTGAGCGCCTTAAAAAGAAAACCTCTGATCAGCATGACAAGATGCTTGAGATTTTTCGGCAGGTTAAGGTGAATATCCCTCTTTTGGAGGTGATTGATTGATCGTTTTATATTTAACCGCAAGTGCACGGCCGCGTTGAAGCGGTGGCAAATACGGGTCGTCCACTGGGAGGTGTGTCGACACTTGGTTTGTTCGAAGGCGAGAGGTAAAGAAAGGGAAGAAAGTTTGGTTACACTAAACTACACTAAGGTGCAAATGGAAATGGAAGAAAAGCAAGAAAACTAAACCCCAAAGGGGGTAGAGAAATAATGTGGACATAAAGAAGTGTGTGTGTGTTCATTAAGCTCCTCACAACATGTAGTGCATGAAATCATAAAACTACATCCAACTTTGCCTCTACATGAATTAAGATTTCACTACATCATTAAAACATACAAGACATTAATTGGAATGAAGCTACGTGGACTCAAGTATAAAGACTATACCCTACTATGCCTCTACATGAATTAGGATTTCACTACATCATTAAAACATACAAGACATTAGCTAAGGTAAAGGCAACAAGAGCACATACACTACAAATTGTGTTTCCAACATTAACTTCATCCATATCCTAACCTTATCATTCCCCATAAAATAGGTCCACTAATCAAAGCATAAGCTAAGCTTCATTCAAGAGCATTAGCCTATCAAAGATAAGAGTGGAGACCCATTAGATGGTTATGGAAATCATGTAAAGCTCAAGGGATAAAAATAACACACACTTAATACACTACATGATTATATCACATATTTCTCCACCCCCCAAATGGGGATGGAACTACTCACTACTCATTACACTACTGATTAGACTAAGCAAAGAAAGCATAATACTGAAATGAAAGTTAACTAAGAAGGCAAGAAGCATTAAAGAAACATAAAAGGAAAGGAAAGACTAAACAAACATGCACAAATTAAAAGACAAGATTGAAAGAAACTAGAAGAATTATTTTATTAACAAATGACTCACATTGAAGGTAGCATTCTTCTCCACCTTGAGTTTTTGCTTCAAGGCTCACTCCTTAGTAGAGAGAATGCCACCAAGCAATGGGTAATTACAATGGAAGGTGAAGAGTTCTATTTATAAGCATGGAAAAAGCTAATCGGGGACAATCCCCCGATGTGGGACTAAACCAATACCAAAAATAGCCTAAAAGAACATTAATACAAGTCCAGGAGAAATTTCGACGGATCCTGAGCAATATGGACCGCCAATTAGCGGTCCAAGACCGCCAATTGGCGGTCCAAAATTGTCGGATCGTGTTGGAATTTGTTGTGGGCTTTGCTTTCTGGTATTGTTGGTCTTTGATGCGGTTACTCGACTTGTTGGAGCTCCGACCCGAATAGAATTGGTAAAATACTCCCCATGATGGTGTGAAGTATCCTGTTTTGCTCTTAGGTCCTTCTGTCTTACATTCAGGTCCTTCTCCTTTGCATCTTGGTCCCTAGATCTCACCATTCAGTCCTTTTTCCCAGCTTTTGGGTCCTTTCATGGCTCTTCTCTTCAAACCTCTTTATTCCTGAAAACTAAACATAAAACTCGTCACGTAGCATTGCTTAGGTGTAAGATAATGGATATAAGATACAAATATGAGCATGAAATGATGTCAATCAAATACCCCCACACCTAAGTTTTTGCTAGTCTCGAGCAAAACAAAGAAAGGAAAAAGCATACGAAAAACAAGAAATCCTAACTCACTTTCGTAGGAATCACGGTTGCACTTAGCACGTGCAACAAGCCGTTAAACCTCCTTGTTGCCAAGGAGGAGGAGTGTTGTCTCCTGAGGGTTTTCAGCGGATATACCCACAAAATCCGAACAAGATGCATTATTCAATCTAGACCTCGACTCGTTGGAAATATTTTGTCGATCAATGGACGCGGTAATGCTACGGGCCGACTCTATATAGGTGATCAGTTCCCACCTCTACCCTAATGAACCATTCGTGTTAGTTAAATAAGGAATTAAGTGAAAGACATGGACAACCTCAAGATCCTCAAGTGATACAAAGTGTAAGGTCCATTAAGGTTCTTATTTGCATTACCATTTTTTTCTTTTTGTTTCTTTTCACACATTTTTTTTTTCTTTTTATTAGTTGGAGCTTCATTCTCCCAGGGTCAGGTTTCGTGCATCATTGCCCATGAGGACTTACACTATCACGTACACCTTTCCCCAAATCTCCACATAGGGCAATCCCTACCACCCGTGTAACGGGAGTTCGGTCGGCGCATCCCAAGTCAGATGACTCGAAAGCACCAGGCACAAAGTCCCCTCAGACCTACTTTCCCGAGTGATAGGAGCCGTGCGAGAAGAGAGAACATCTACTCACTTATTTCTTATCTACACATGAACCAAAACCCCTACACTAATGTCTCACAACAAGATTAAGAGGGTCCTTGACTACAACAAACTTCCTAAATTAACAAACACGAATTATTGACTCACTAGGTTCAGGGTGGACTTCTTTGAATGTTTGAGCACTGAAACCCTATGATTACTCACCCCCAAAGGAAAACTGGGGTGCATCCTAACGACTCGATAAATCCTAAAGCCACGTACTAGATATCCTAATGCATCAAGTTCAAGACAATTTTGGGAGCTTTCTTTTTACTTTGCCTCTCAACGGTTTTGCACATGCTAAACACACGCAAAACCCACAAAACATTTTCTTTCGAAAACACATGAAGATTTTGAAAGAAATGTGAAAATTTTGAAGCACTAGGCAAGCAAAAGAAGACAAGTCACCCAAGGATCATGGCAAGCAGATATATCGATATTAAATGCATCACACTAACATGACCCTAAACATGCAAACAAAAGAAAGCAAAATCAAAAGAAAAGACTCGACTATGTACACACGTAAAACACCCCCCCACACCTACTTCATGCATTGTCCTCAATGAATGCAAGCAAGATACTACATGGATGCATGCATGAAACAGAAGAGATCTCACCAACGTGAAGTACACAAGGAAGTTCATGGCTATGTTGATGGACACAACCCAACTTCCCTCAAAACCTGTGAGATGCTAAAGAAGGGATACAAATACGTGAAAGAAATGGAGCCCAAATACACAAGGGTTGGGGCTCACAACAATCGATGCTCACTGAAGGAGTCTTTTATTGTACTCTTTTTTTTTTTTTATATAACTATGTACAAACATAAGTTCCCATCTTCATTTGTCAAAAGACATCAAATGGGAACCTCAAGAGTGGGTCAATGCACTTGGAAAGGGAACATGACACCACGCGGGGCCAGAATACGCATGCGTGGGCCCCCTTCACAAAGAGCACCAGACGAAATGAGAGGTTCATGAATTGGACGCAAAGGCGTCTCATTCAAAGGATCAAACTGAAAGAGCTTGAACCTCTCAAGAGTTTGGGAAATGAGGGGCAACGGAAGAAAAATATCTCCCGTTGTGGAACTGAAGTTATGATCATCAATCCAAACTCTCCAACCAACAGGCTGGTGGGTCGGAACGAGGTCAAGCACCTCGTTATGCATGTCCAACTCACCAGGAGAACAGGAAGTGGGTCTCATACCCAAGGTATCCTCCAAGGAACTCCTAATACCCTCATGAGCAATGTGGTTGTTTGATGTTCCATCATTTCCAAGATGATCAGGAACAATAGTGAGAGGCAAACTCTCATCAGGTTGTTTGAAGTTGAGGGTACTAGGGAGCTCTTGCTCCACCAGAGGTGGGTCCTTAAGAGGATCAAAATGAAGATCATGTGGCTCAAGGGCCACGGGACAAAAAGATAAGGCACAATCCTGTGCCGACTCATAATGAAGCTGGTCCAAGTTATTCTCAATTTGAATCGAATCCTCCACTAAGTGATCGTGAATTGAAACCCCAAGTCCCTCAGACTGACTAGGAGTTTGACTTTGAAAGGTTGTGCTTTGAATTTGTGGATGTGGTGGTGGTTCGATATCAAAAGAAGAATCCTCATGCTGACATGAAATGTCACTCTCCTCACTTAATTGTTGCGTCAGTTGACTCACTTGAAGTGTCAGATTATGTATGCGGTCAACGAGGAGGTCCAAGTCAGATCTTGGGAAATTTTGGGGTTGGGTGTTGATGGGCTGAGAATGAGTCCAATGATTTGAAGTGGGGTGTTGGTAGAATTCTGGGTATTCGGGAGGAGGATATTGGGGTGGAAATGATGTATAAGAATTTGAATACGAATTGTCTCCCCACGAATCCATCCCTCTCGGGTTGTACGCGGATGCGTAATGGTCATAATGAGCATTTTGGGAAAATGTATGCTCATACTCAGGCTCTGGGGGAACATAAGGACATTCCCCGAAATCATGACCACTCAACCCACAATAGTGACACGGTACGGCTACTGGAGCCACCGGTGCACTCATGTCGTCTACCGCATGCATGAAAGAGGCCAAAGGTTCTTGTAATGTCTCAGTTTGATGACCAACATATGATCCGACGTAACTAGATGGTGGTCTAGCAGTCGGTGCCTCTCTCATGTTACCCCAATACGAAGATTGCTCAGTGACACAATTGCGATCATCCCAACCATACGGGGTATTCGTCTGAGCCACCCCAGGTTGCATGGGTCCGGAATACCAGGGAGAATCATCCTGGTCCCAACAATGATATGAATGGTCGCCCATGTAACCATCCATCTCAACAAACAACTCTCGAGTCGACCACTCTCACCACCACGACACTAAGCTCGCAAAAAGTGCTCGACTCGACCCTAAAACGCTAACAGAGAGTGTAAAGGGGAGGAGACTATAACGTAGAAGAAGGTGAGAAGAAGATGACTCAGAGGAGAAGGGAAGAATCCCTAGAGCTAGCGAGGGTACAGGGTGAAGGTGGAAGCCTAACTAGCAAGCAAGGCTCAAACAATGTAAGGCAATGGGTCCTTAGGCTAGACGACGCCTAACTTCGAGGTCACTAGCCTCGACATGCCTCACCTCCCTACAACGAGGACCACAATGCCCAGCAAGTGATACCAGATCTGGAGATCCAGTACCTCCTACTATCGACAAGGTAGGCAACGCCGATCAGGTCATGGCGGTCTCAACTAGATTACTCTCCTAGTGCGTCCGAATTCCTAGGGCCAATGTCTACTTGCTTTTAGTTAAGGCTTTACTTGAGTGTGCTTTTTGGGGCTAAGGGAGGGGTGATGAAATCCCCCACCTTATCTTTGAAGACTATAGGTGATGCCCCTTAAAGATGTTTTGAAATCTTAGGCTAGCAAGCAACTCACCAAACAAGCACTCACCTCACTCTTGTTTCGATGCAAACCTTACTCACTAATGAATGTCCTAATGCGTGAATGAGTGATAAGGAATGCGTACCTCGCTCCAGCAATCAACGACAAAATGTAAAGCAAAGAAAAGAAAGATGCATGCAAGGTCTACATATGATGCATGACCTAGATGGCAAGAAGTCTAATCTTTTGCTTTGAGTTTTATTGTCCAAGTTGATTAATGGGGATTGAAATTAATGATCTGGGAGCAAACAAGAAGTCACAGCATGCAAAATTAGACTCCCAGATAACACAAGTTACAGCACTAACTACCACAAAAAAATGGAAGCAGGAAGCCCTCACCAGGCCGCCAATTGGCGGTCTCCAACCGCTGATTGGCGGTCTGTTTTTGGACTTGCTTCCTCAAACTTTCCCAGTAGCCTCCCCTTGATCTGATGGTTCCCTGAAACTAAGAAAACTGGACACAAAAAATCAAAAACCCCTCGAATCGTCCAAACCAAGGTCTGGACAGAGCACCTCCCCGGCAACGGCGCCAAAAACTTGATTGATCGTTTTATATTTAACCGCAAGTGCACGGCCGCGTTGAAGCGGTGGCAAATACGGGTCGTCCACTGGGAGGTGTGTCGACACTTGGTTTGTTCGAAGGCGAGAGGTAAAGAAAGGGAAGAAAGTTTGGTTACACTAAACTACACTAAGGTGCAAATGGAAATGGAAGAAAAGCAAGAAAACTAAACCCCAAAGGGGGTAGAGAAATAATGTGGACATAAAGAAGTGTGTGTGTGTTCATTAAGCTCCTCACAACATGTAGTGCATGAAATCATAAAACTACATCCAACTTTGCCTCTACATGAATTAAGATTTCACTACATCATTAAAACATACAAGACATTAATTGGAATGAAGCTACGTGAACTCAAGTATAAAGACTATACCCTACTATGCCTCTACATGAATTAGGATTTCACTACATCATTAAAACATACAAGACATTAGCTAAGGTAAAGGCAACAAGAGCACATACACTACAAATTGTGTTTCCAACATTAACTTCATCCATATCCTAACCTTATCATTCCCCATAAAATAGGTCCACTAATCAAAGCATAAGCTAAGCTTCATTCAAGAGCATTAGCCTATCAAAGATAAGAGTGGAGACCCATTAGATGGTTATGGAAATCATGTAAAGCTCAAGGGATAAAAATAACACACACTTAATACACTACATGATTATATCACATATTTCTCCACCCCCCAAATGGGGATGGAACTACTCACTACTCATTACACTACTGATTAGACTAAGCAAAGAAAGCATAATACTGAAATGAAAGTTAACTAAGAAGGCAAGAAGCATTAAAGAAACATAAAAGGAAAGGAAAGACTAAACAAACATGCACAAATTAAAAGACAAGATTGAAAGAAACTAGAAGAATTATTTTATTAACAAATGACTCACATTGAAGGTAGCATTCTTCTCCACCTTGAGTTTTTGCTTCAAGGCTCACTCCTTAGTAGAGAGAATGCCACCAAGCAATGGGTAATTACAATGGAAGGTGAAGAGTTCTATTTATAAGCATGGAAAAAGCTAATCGGGGACAATCCCCCGATGTGGGACTAAACCAATACCAAAAATAGCCTAAAAGAACATTAATACAAGTCCAGGAGAAATTTCGACGGATCCTGAGCAATATGGACCGCCAATTAGCGGTCCAAGACCGCCAATTGGCGGTCCAAAATTGTCGGATCGTGTTGGAATTTGTTGTGGGCTTTGCTTTCTGGTATTGTTGGTCTTTGATGCGGTTACTCGACTTGTTGGAGCTCCGACCCGAATAGAATTGGTAAAATACTCCCCATGATGGTGTGAAGTATCCTGTTTTGCTCTTAGGTCCTTCTGTCTTACATTCAGGTCCTTCTCCTTTGCATCTTGGTCCCTAGATCTCACCATTCAGTCCTTTTTCCCAGCTTTTGGGTCCTTTCATGGCTCTTCTCTTCAAACCTCTTTATTCCTGAAAACTAAACATAAAACTCGTCACGTAGCATTGCTTAGGTGTAAGATAATGGATATAAGATACAAATATGAGCATGAAATGATGTCAATCAGTGATTCAGCAAATGCCACCTTATGCCAAGGTGCTCAAGGACTTATGCACTAAGAAGAGAAAAACTCATGTTCCCAAGAAAGCTTTTCTTGCGGCTAACGTGAGTTCCTTGTTGGCACAACCCATGCAAGTCAAGTACAAGGACCCTGGCTGTCCTACTATCTCTTGTGTGATTGGTGATGTGCCCATACACCGAGCCTTGCTGGACCTTGGTGCATCTGTTAATCTTCTGCCATATTCTGTCTACGTCCACCTCGGTCTTGGAGACCTCAAACAAACAAAGACCACTCTTCAATTGGCTGATAGGTCTATGAAGAAACCGAGGGGTGTGGTGGAAGATGTGCTGATCAAAGTGGGAGAGTTCATTTATCCAGTCGACTTCTTTGTCTTGGATACTGAACCTGTGCCGAACCCACTTAGACAAATTCCTGTCATTCTGGGGCGACCATTTCTTGCGACTTCCAATGCCTTGATCAATTGTCGCAATGGTCTGATGCGCTTGACTTATGGTAGTCAATGCGCTGATTTCAACATCTTCACCATTGGCAAGAAGCCAGATGCCTTCAATGACCCTGTTGGGGTTAACCTTATCCAGGGCATGGATGAGAGTGAAGTTGAGGGCACCTTCAAGTACTTCAGAGAATTGTTCGATGAAGATCCTGAAGGTGGTGAAGATGTTTCACCTGGGCTGGCACAAGAAGGTGCCTTATGTTCTGATCTTGTGGCCCTTGAGCCACATCCTTCTGATCTTGTGGCCCTTGAGCCACATTCTTTTGATCACGTGGCCCTTGAGCCACAACCTTTCGATCACGTGGCTTTTGAGCCACCAGATATCCTTTTTATGGCCTCTGGGCCACATGATCTTCATTCTATATCTGATGAGGACCCCATGTGGGTTAAGAATCAACCACCTGATACCCTTCAACCTGGTAGAGGTTCACCTCTCATTCCTGCCTCCTCTTTTGTTAACTCTCAAGAGGCATCGAACGACCACAATGCGAATAAGGGTGTCAGGTGGTCAAGCAATTCTGTTTTGTATGTTGCGAGCCCATACAGGTGCATTTCTGGCTCGAGAGATGGCGGGTTCCCATTTGATGTCCCTTGATATATGAAGATGGGAGCCCATTGTTGTACAGAGTTAAAAAAAAAAAAAGAAAAAAAAAAGACTCCTTCAGTGAGCATCGATTGTTGTGGGCCCCAACCCTTGAGTATTTGGGCCCCATTTCTTTCACGTATTTGTCTCCCTTCTTCAGCTTCTCACAGGTTTTGAGGGAATTTGGGTTTGTGTCCATCAACATGACCCCGAACGTCCCTTTGTACTTCATGTTGGTGAGATCGTTCCTTTTTCATGCATGTATCCATATAGTATTTTGCTCACATTCATTGAGGACAATGCATGAAGTAGGTGTGGGGGGGTGTTTTACGTGTGTACATAGTCGAGTCTTTTTCCTTTGATTTTGTTTTCTTTTGTTTGCATTGTTAGGGTCATGATAGTGTGCTGCATTTAATATCGATATATCTGCTTGCCATGATCCTTGGGTGACTTGTCTTCTTTTGCTTGCCTAGTGCTTCAAAATTTTCACATTTCTTTCAAAATCTTCATGTGTTTTCGAAAGAAAATGTTTTGTGGGTTTTGCGTGTGTTTAGCATGTGCAAAACCGTTGAGAGGCAAAGTAAAAAGAAAGCTCCCAAAATTGTCTTGAACATGATGCATTAGGATATCTAGTACGTGGCTTTAGGATTTATCGAGTCGTTAGGATGCACCCCAGTTTTCCTTTGGGGGTGAGTAATCATAGGGTTTCAGTGCTCAAACATTCAAAGAAGTCCACCCTGAACCTAGTGAGTCAATAATTCGTGTTTGTTAATTTAGGAAGTTTGTTGTAGTCAAGGACCCTCTTAATCTTGTTGTGAGACATTAGTGTAGGGGTTTTGGTTCATGTGTAGATAAGAAATAAGTGAGTAGATGTTCTCTCTTCTCGCACGGCTCCTATCACTCGGGAAAGTAGGTCTGAAGGGACTTTGTGCCTGGTGCTTTCGAGTCATCTGACTTGGGATGCGCCGACCGAACTCCCGTTACACGGGTGGTAGAGATTGCCCTATGTGGAGATTTGGGGAAAGGTGTATGTGATAGTGTAAGTCCTCATGGGCAATGATGCACGAAACCTGACCCTGGGAGAATGTAGCTCCAACTAATAAAAAGAAAAAAAAGGAAAAAAATGTGTGAAAAGAAAAAAAAAAATGTTAATGCAAATAAGAACCTTAATGGACCTTACACTTTGTATCACTTGAGGATCTTGAGGTTGTCCATGTCTTTCACTTAATTCCTTATTTAACTTGCACGAATGGTTTATTAGGCTAGGTGTGGACTGATTACCTATATAGAGTCGGCCCGTAGGATTACCGCATTCCATGATCGTCAAAATAAGTCCAACGAGTCGTGTAGCTAGATTGATTAATGCATCTTGTTCGGATTTTGTGGGTATATCCGCTGAAAACCCTCAGGAGACACCACTCCTCCTCCTTGGCAACAAGGAGGTTTAACGACTTGTTGCACATGCTAAGTGCAACCGTGATTCCTACGAAAGTGAGTTAGGATTTTTTGTTTTTTTTCGTATGCTTTTTCCTTTCTTTGTTTTGCTCGAGACTAGCAAAAACTTAGGTGTGGGGGTATTTGATTGACATCATTTCATGCTTATATTTGTACCTTATATCCATTATCTTACACCTAAGCAATGCTATGTGACGAGTTTTATGTTTAGTTTTCAGAAATAAAGAGGTTTGAAGAGAAGAGCCATGAAAGGACCCAAAAGCAGGAAAAAAGGACCTAATTGTGAGACCTGGGGACCAAGATGCAAGGGGGAAGGACCTGATCGTAAGACAGAAGGACCTAAGAGCAAAACAGGAAACTCCACACCATCATGAGGAGTATTTTGTCAATTCGATTCGGGTCGGAGCTCCACTAAACCAGCTAGATGCATCCAAGACCAAGAAACAAACCAAGGCAAGCCCACCAGAAGTCCCAGCCGGATCTGGGCCTTATAGGCCGCCAATTGGCGGTCTGGAACCGCCAATTGGCGGTCTGGTTAAGCCCAAATCAGCCACGATTCTTCCTGGACTTGTATTAGCATGTGTTTAGGCTATTTTTGGTATTGGTTTAGTCCCACATCGGGGGATTGTCCCGGATTAGCTTTTTCCATGCTTATAAATAGAACTCTTCACCTCCCATTGTATCCATCTCCCTCTTGGTGGCCATCTTCCCTACTAAGAGTGAAGCCTTGAAGCAAAACTCTAGTGGAGGAAGAGCTACTTGTAATTGAGTGAGTTAATAATATAAGTTTTCTTTTAATGATGTTGTTTCTCTCTTAGTTTAATTTCCTTTCCTTTGCATGCTTGTTTGTTTGTTTAGTTTTATGCTTCTTTAATATTTCTTGCTTAAGTAGTATAAATTTCATTTCAGTATTATGCTTTCCTTTGCTAAATTAGTTAGTGTAATGAGTAGTGAGTAGTTCCATCCCCATTTGGGGGGTGGAGAAATATGTGATATAATAATGTAGTGTATTAAGTGTGTGTTATTTTTATCCCTTGAGCTTTATATGATTTCCATAACCATCTAATGGGTCTCCACTCTTATCTTTGATATGCTAATGCTCTTGAATGAAGCTTAGCTTATGCTTTGATTAGTGGACCTATTTTATGGGGAATGATAAAGTTAGGATATGGATGAAGTTAATGTTGGAAACACAATTTGTAGTGTATGTACTCTTGTTGCCTTTTCCTTAGCTAATGTCTTGTATGTTTTAATAATGTAGTCATCTTAATTCATGTAGAGGCATAGTAGGGTCTAGTCTTTATACTTGAGTTCATGTAGCTTCATTCCAATCATTGTCTTGTATGTTTTAATGATGTAGTCTTATCTTAATTCATGTAGAGGCAAGATTGGATGTAGTTTTATGATTTCATGCACTACATGTTGTGAGGAGCTTAATTGAACACACACACACACACATCTTTATGTTCACATTATTTCTCTACCCCCTTTGGGGTTTAGTTTTATTGCTTATCTTCATTTCCTTTGCATTTCATTTCAGCTTTGTAGTTTAGATTAGTGTAATACATCTTTCTCCCTTCTTTTTACCTCTCGCCTTCGAATAAACCAAGTGTCGACACACCTCCCAGTGGACGACCCGTATTTGCCACCGCTTCAACGCGGCCGTGCACTTGCGGTTAAATATAAAACGATCAATCAAAAGCCTTGTACAGTGTCATCCCAATACTCAAGTGGTAGTTGTTGTTGTAGGCAAACTCAATCATCGGTAAATGGTTATCCCAGTGTCCTGTCCAATCCAGAATACAAGGTCTCAGTATATCTTCTAATGTCTGGATGGTCCTCTCGGACTAGTAGCGTCTTTTCCTTATCGTATACAGAGATCTGGTTATCATCTGCGAATTCAGATGCCTTATTTTGAGTGCTATTCACTGTACTTAATCTCTTTATCAGACATTACACTCTTTTCTTGTTATCATAGTAAACCAGAAATCAACCTGCATGTTGTTTTTATTTTACATTTAGTGTAATTAGGTTTATTTTCGTTCCTTATTAGATATTTGTTTGGCATATGTGTAATACAATTAACAGGATATATTCTACCAACATTTACATTTTGTTATGCTCTTTCACATCTTGAAGATATGGCTAAAATAGACCAAATCCCGACACTAATCATCAACCACCCCAACTAGCTAAGTTAATTCTTCCGGATGATCTTGTATATCACAACTAGAAAATGGTCTTGTTTATACACTTCCTTTAGTTTTAGGTGTACTTTTTTTGTGACAGTATTGACAAGACAAAATTATACAGCACCTTGCGGCTTGCACACATGTTTGCTTCATGTCTAATAAAATTTAACTATCAATTAGTTTAATAGTGTTGCATGAACTGCCTTACTTGATACAACATACCAATAAAAACTCCTACGAGGATTTTGACCGGATATGCAGCCCTTAGCGTAAAATGTCATTTACCACACTGGTTACTGCCTGAGGATTATATCTCCTAATAAAGTGTGTTCTCATGTAAAGGGAATCAGGAGAAAGCTTCTTGAGGACACATATTAAGTTGCCTCTGTAGTAGACTAGTACCGAAATTCATAAGTTTGATTCACGTTGAGACAAAGTAGGATATATGTCCAACATTTTCCGTAGTAGTAAGATAACTTCATTTGTTTTGGTTAGGGAAAGTTGAACGGTAGGGTACTTAGGTCATGATGGAAAAACGATGACGGCTGTGAAAAATCCCAAAGGAAACTAGACTCGGCAAATTCACAAACACATAACATGCATGCACCAAATCAAGAAACAATCTGAAGCAAACCACAAACAATCAACTCAAACACCAAGATATACGTGGAAACTCAATTTTGGAAAAACCACATGCGGAGATGACTGAGCTTCACTATGGTGTAAACGACAATATAGGGGACGAAACATAACATGGAGATAATAACTTAGAACTAGATTGAGGGTTTGGATGGTTATACCTCCAACTACAATGACCCCCAATCAACAAACCCTAAGCTTAACAAGATGACTAATCTAATTACCTTACAATTGGATACATGAATGAGAGTATAGGTTAGTAATCTGATAAAATGAGAGAGCAAGGAGAAGAATAAACATCTAAGGAGCATCGGTTGGAACTCAATCTCATCCCTCACGAGTCCATTTTTCAAGCAACATAGAGATCACATATGCTAAGTATAGGGAAAAATCTCTCACCTTCTTCAACCTCTCAAAGTTCATCTTTTGATGGCTTCAATAACTTTCTCAACTTGATGACTACTCGAGGTATGGAATCCATATTATGTGACTTTAAGGAGTTGCTTCATGAAATAGGAATTCCCTCTTCGTGCTCTATGGAGGTGGTAGAAGGAATGAAATTATAGTTGGTGGTGGCTCCAAGGATGGAGTCTCACACACCTTAAGAGTGTTTGTTTTCCACCCCCAAACCTTAAACGGTAAAGGGATATATATACTAGAACCTGGGCACATAAATGGTGGAGAGAAAAACCCAAAATAGTCTTTAATAAGTTCTTTCGTCACCCGAAAAGGTTGACCGTTTGTCAATTAGTCAACCTAAGTTGAAGTTCCAATAAATGATGAAATGACTCTGGAATTTGCTAATAGGACAACCGAATAGCTTTTGGTCATCTGGAACTAGGATTTCAGTCAACCGAAAGCCGAGCGATCGTCCCAACATGTGAGAAAAGTAAAACAATCAATCTGGCTCTATCCAGAATAAATCGGTTGATCGAATCGGCTGATCGATTACTTTTCTAGAACTCATTGTCGCAAAATTATCAGTCAACCGTTTCACACAGGTTTTGAAAGCACAAAACTAACTGTTCTATTGAAGAACAAAGTTGAGTTTTTGGATTTGAGCCCTTA
Source organism: Triglochin maritima (assembly GCA_963682175.1). Lineage (NCBI taxonomy): Eukaryota > Viridiplantae > Streptophyta > Magnoliopsida > Alismatales > Juncaginaceae > Triglochin > Triglochin maritima. The sequence goes on along the minus strand of OY821772.1, from coordinate 59,676,587 downwards.
AATGAACACTATGATATAGCAAGGCTAAAAAAATCATTATGACAACTGTAACACTTGCAAATAGATTTTCCATGAAATAAGATATTTTTTCAAACATTTGAATTTTATTAATTTTATTAGTTTGAATGCGAGTAGTGACAAAACCCATTCACCTGATGTTCACACACTTGAAAAGATCATCAATTCTAGTTTTTCATGCACTCAAGAAGAGCAATATAAATTTATCAAGTGAAAAATGGCTTGTATTTGGTGTTGATGTAATTATGCAACTATGTTATATTTTAGGATTTGTTTTGATATAATCACTAAAATAAATAAATTGAAGAACATAAAGATGAAAAATTTATTTGGAAAAATATGAGACAAAAAAACACACGTGATACCATTTTTATTAACAAAAAACGACATCATAGATGAAAAAAATAAAATTTTCATCTATCAAGTACTTCCATAAAAGACCAAAAGGCAAAAGATTACCAAATATGGAATTTTTTTATTATAATACATAATTTAACTAGTACGAGTAAACAAAACTCACAAAAGGCAAAGCCAATCAAGTGGAAAACAATTTAAATTTCAGGAATATTAATGGATTTCAAATAGATGTGAATGGATCCTGGGATTTTAATTAAATCTCTGTTAAGGGTTCACACGATTTTCCTATAAATATGTAACTGATTCTGATTTCTTGTAAGTTGTAACTTCTTTTTTGTGTATTAGTTGACATACATTGTTGGTGCCATTCACCTAAAGGATAAAACTGTGTCGGTGTGTACAATGTTCTTTTATCTTCATTGTGTGCAAGTGCCGATACTTACCAATCCCTAATAATATTTTATAGGGAACTACTAAACGTCGCCCCAAAACTACTTAAATCGCCCCTTGAAATTACCAAATTGCCCTTAACAATATATTTAATACCCAAATCGTCCCGTGTCTATAAATAAGGCCTATGGTCTTGTATATTCATAATTTATCAGTAAAAACACCACGAAAATGTCTGGCGAGGGTGATGCATCGGGTGAGGTAAGCCTGGCGCGGGGAAATTTTTGGGCCGAGCGTCTGCATTAGACGCCTCCCCCATGGTGAGGGCGTCTGCGTAGGACGCCCTCCCCATGGCAGAGGCGTCTAACGCAGACGCCTACACAATGGAGGCGTTTAACACAGACGCCCCATCCATGGGGCAGGCGTCTAACACAGACGCCTTTTTTTTTTTTGATTTTGTTTTTTTAATTTCGAGTTTATTTTTTAATTTTTTTAATTTCGAATTTATTTTTTAATTTTTTTAATTTTGAATATATTTTTGTAGGTTCCAGATTTCGGTGGTGATGGAGTGGATTACAGTGAGTTATTTCAAACTACACAAATCTTTGAAACAATCGATGAAGCATGTAAATGGGCCAAACAAGTAGCTATCGGAGCTGAGTTTTTTTTGGTCGTGTCGTCGTACAAAACAAGATCAGATAGTCGGATGGATTGTTATTTGAGATGCGACCGGCGAAATCAAATGGAGTCTCGGGATATGGATACTGCACTTCGAAGAAACACCAAAAGAAAGGGTTGCGGTTGCCGTTTCTTAATAAAAGTGGTGGAGCGACGAGATCGTGATGGATGGGTTGTGGTTTATAATAGTGCTCACGGACATCACAACCACAGACTGGCAGTTTATCCAGAGGGTCATCGTCAAATTAGTGGTCTAAGTTCTGGGGCGAAGAAGATTGTTCGTGATATGACAGAGGCGCAAGCAAAACCACGGAACATCTTGAAGGCAGTAAAAGAAAAATTCCCGGAGGACAATCCAAATCAAAGGCATATTTATAATTTCAGAGATTACATGAGGAGGACAAAATCTGAAGATCGGAATCCCGTCCAGCAGTTTCTCTACCAAGCAGTGCAGTGTGAGTACTTACATTGGATTATGGCGGATCCAGAAACTGATGTCGTAACTCACGCTTTTTTGGCACATCCGACGTCAGTCCAGTTGTTGCGGACATATCCTTTCGTTATCTGCATGGATTCGACTTACAAGACGAACAAGTATAAGATGCCTTTGTTCGAAATGATTGGGGTCACACCAGCAAACATGAATTTCCTTATTGGATATGCGATTTTGATGGATGAATCTTACACCAGTTATTTGTGGGTGATGGAGAAGTTGAGAGATCTGTTATTGGGGACTGTCAGCCCGACTGCAATAATAACAGACCGGGAGTTAGGCCTTATGCGACCAGTGAGAGAGGTTTTTCCTGACTCTGCTCATTTACTCTGCACATGGCACATCAACAAAGACGTATTGAATTACGCATACCACGTATTCGGCAAGAATAAGGAGATGGCAGAGACTTTGAGGCGTGGAAGATGGAGGAAGATCATGCTTTCTACTTCAGAAGCCGAGTATGATAGAGCTGTGTATGCTCTGAAAGATTTGTATAGATCGTGGCCGGCTATCACGGAGTATCTGGACACCACGTGGTTGGTGCATAAAGAAAAGTTTGTGCTGAATTGGACGAACAAAGTCCTTCATTTTGGGAACACCACGAATTGTAGGGTCGAAAGTGCTCATTCGGCTCTAAAAGAGTGGATTTCTACATCGACTGCAGCTCTGGACACTCTTTTCGAGCGCGTCAACGCGGCTACTGAAATGCAGCTGACGAATATTCGAAACTTTCTTGAAGACTCGAGACGGCGAAATTTGACTAATTTCGGACATGCTCTATATCGTCACATAAATGGTAGAGTTTCGCATCACTGTTTGCAGTTGCTGAGTCAGGAGGTGAAGAGAATGCAACAGTTAGATGATGAAGTTGAATATCGTTGCGAGTGCGCTTTTCTGACTTCTCATGGGATACCTTGCGCATGTACCATCCGTGGATGTCTTGAATCAGAAAACGGAATTTACTTAGAGCAGATTCATTCGTTCTGGAGGACACTTGTCATTGGGGAAGGAGCCGGGAACGCAGAGTTTGTGTCTCAGGCAGCTCAAGACGCCGAACATTTTCGCAGTCTGGTTGATGAGATTGCAGGAAGTGACCCTACCGTAATTCGATCTGCCTCTCGGGTTTTATTCGAGCAGCTACACCCCGAACATTCGAATTTGAAAGAGCCTGCAGTAAAAACAAAGCTACGAGGTCGACCAAGGGGAAAGTCGACACGACGGGACCCTAGTGCGTTTGAGTATGCAGAGCGAGGTAGTGGTCGATCTTCAGGTAGTGGGAGTAGAGGTCGTGGTCGTTCTTCCGGTAGTGGAAGCAAAGGTCGTGGTCGATCTTCTGGTTCTTCGTCAGTGAGAGGAGGATCAGGTATACCATCCTTACATTTATTATTATTATAATTTTGTTATTTATTTCAGTAAATATGTATCTTTTGTTATTATATCTAACTGTATTTTTTGTTCATATTGTAGTGACTGGGCGGGCTGACGTAGACGACTTCCCATATGGAGATAGAATTCCAGGAATCATTATGCCATTCCTACACCAGTGGAATGATGTACGTGCTGATGGAAACTGTGGATTTCGATGTGTCGCCGATGTTTTCCACGGTGGTGAAGACAATTGGCAACTCGCCCGTCGTTCGATTTCAAATGAGATAGCTGCGAACCCATCTTTTTATGAGCACGTATACTACGACGGTGTGGCGGAGGCTCGTCACCGGATTACTTGGGGCGGGGGACCTTGTGGCGAGAATCACTATATGGAGACGTGGACGGACTTGTTTCCCATTGCAAATTTTTACAAGTGTGCAGTTATGTTCTTCTCTCTCGGAAATGATGGTTCGTTGTACCCATGTCTTACAGTTCTACCTTGGGAGAGTCCGCCTACCGTGACGAGACCGTGCAGAGAGTTGATTATTGCTCATTTAGGGAGTTACGCTCATTACATTCGTTTGGAATTGAATGAGGGATTCCCCGTACCTCCTATAGCGACTCTGTGGTATCAAATACGAGATGAGAGTGTTATTGGATGGGAGCTGGAGTACCAACATAGGATAGCATATTGGCAACAATTATGTAATATGTTTTGATATGTTTGTATAATTATGTAATATGTTTTGATATGTTTGTACATTATATAGTGTTGCTTTATTATGTAATATGTTTTGATATGTTTGCTTTATTTGCATTATATATAATAGTACGAAAGGTTATCAAACACAAATACAAATAATAAGGGTACAACAGATAAGCAAAACACAAATACAAACAATAAGCGTACAACAGATAAACAAATATAAATGCAAATACTAAGCGTACCACAGATAAGCAAACACAAATACTAAGCGTACAACAGATAAACAAATATAAATGCAAATACTAAGAGTACGGTACAACAGATCAGCCTACTCATCATCCGAATCATGGTCGGAGATGCCTAACTGAGTATGCCATGACTGTATGATCTGATCCACATCTCCGCATGCAGCTCTGGCATCGTCTGGCAGCTCATCCCTCATCTGCAAGATTGGGTCTACAGCCCGTATCATCTTACCCATCCACTGCACATAACATTAACATTAGCGTACATTAACAAATTATACGGTACAAATAAATATAGATAAAATGAAAAAATTACCAGATCGCCACACGTCCTATCTGGTGGTCGATCTGCTCTCCGGGAGGCACCACGGACGATGATAGGATGTGAGTAACTACCGAACCAATCAAGATAACGTGCATCACACTCGGAGGGGTCGCGACTACGTCTGAAGTCGCCAAGAAACAATCGGCATGATCTCGGAAATGTCCGCCAAGTCGATTCCGCTGTAGAAGCGGGGAACCTGACGTCGTACGTCGCTGCTGTCGCAGGCCGCACCGCATGCTCTGGTGTCGGAATGTCAACCGGGATCACCTGAACATATCCTAACTGACGCAAGACCCGATCGGGCATATAAGGCTCTATGATATCCCGATAACGAATAAGACCCATCAATAAAGTCCTCGGGACATCCGCTGCTGGGTCAGGACCATAGGGTAACCACTCCACCTAAAGTTTAACACATTAATAATAATACATCTTAAAATTAAATAAATGGTGTAAAGTTTGATACCTCTGATGCAGTCATCTGATCTAGCCGTGCGCGGATGGAACGCAATCGTCCATCGCTCTTGTCCTCGCTCCGGACAACCCACATACCCGAACGTGGATGACCCTCGTCGATAATCTTCCGCTCACGATGCGGGCAGAATGCAGGAAAGTACTCGTATATCCACGCCTGCAGCAGCGTAAGACAACCTGCAATCCCAGAACAATCCGCACGGCTAGCTATCCCAAGCTGCCGGTACAGGTATGCCAACGTCGCTGACCCCCACGAGTACTCACGAACGGTCTCCGGGTCCCTAGCCTCCAGTAGATCGCGTGGTCTGATCCGACAACCACTCTTGTCGACAAACAAGACGGCTCCGAGCATCAAGAATAGGTACGCCGTCAACTGTGTATCATCGGCCCGCGGAGGTCGTGCCCGTCTGCATAGGTCCTCAAGGGAGTCGATGCCGACACCACCACCACTCCATAAAGCTGTATCTCTCGCCAGACCATCAGGTGTGACACCAAGCAACTCTGCCACATAACACCTCAGCTCAGACGTCGACCCCTGAGCACTAACCAGACGACCATCCACAGGAAGTCGCAGGATCTGGAAAACATCGTGAAGCATGATCGTCATCTCTCCGAAAGGCATGTGGAAAGTGTTGGTGTCAGGCTGCCACCGCTCCACAAACGCCGAAATCAAAGGCATGTCGAGATAAGGGAACATGCTGTACGGTAAGTGCCCCAAATGCGTGGCACTAATCTCCTCTCTGATATCAGCACTCAGTGTAGACCGCCAACCCTGTAGTGCTGTACAGGCTCTGTGCCGATTCTGGCACTTCAGAACCTTCCGATCCTCTCCGTCCCAGATCCGTCTAGCAATGTGACCCCAGAAACTAGGAATGACGCTCCCATCTAAAGGACCACCAGGCGTCATATTGCTCACGATCCAAGAATCGTCCTGGACCCTCTTCTTCTTCTGAGCGCGGGGATCAACAGTGCACGAGCTCGAATCCCCGGCCGTAAACCTCCCACCCCTACCCTTCCACACCATCCATCCGGCGGAAGTAGAAGTACCCGCTCGACCACGTCCTCCGCTATAATCCCCCTGCCTCTCCACCTCCGGCCGCACATCATACGGGCCATCATCGTCGCTCTCGTCGTCGAAACTATCCACATGCTCATCATCGAAGGAATCATCCTCCTCCTCACGACGACGTAATGCCTCCCTCTCCCTCCTGACCGAAGCAGATATCCCCCGTCTACGTGGATGACGCGGTGCTGAATCATCCTCTAAAGAACGGAAGGCGTGTAATGGTATCGACTTGCCTCTCCCTCCACTGTGACCCGATGACTATTTATTGAAATTTTAAATACAAATTTGTTAAATTTGTTAAACTAAATTATCATATTTATCAAAATTGTTAAACTAAATCAAAATTTGTTAAACTTAATTATCAAAATTGTTAAACTAAATCAAAATTTGTTAAACTAAATTAAAACAATTGTTAAACTAAATCAAAATTTGTTAAAACTAAATATCACAAATGTTAAACTTAATAAGAATTTGTTAAATTAATTTTTTTGATTTATCACTATTTATTAAAGTAATTATGATATTTATTAATTAAAAAAACAAAAAAGGAGGAGGCGTCTGCGACAGACGCCTCCCGCAAGGTGGAGGCGTCTGTCGCAGACGCCTCCTCCTACGGGGAGACGTCTTCGGAAGACGTCTCCCCCATCGGGGAGACGTCTTCCGCAGATGTCGCCCGCTTCGGGTCGGCGTCCGAGGGAGACGCCCCCCGCATGGGTCGGGCGTCCTCGGAAGCCGCTCCCCCCATAGGGGGAGCGGCTTCCTCGGACGCCCGCCCCATGCGGGGGGCGTCTCCCTCGGACGCCGACGACTTTTTTTTTTTTTTTTAAAAACAAATAAATAACGTAATGTTACCTCATACGGGTACACCGGGGGAACTGCTGGCTGCTTCCCTGGCCTCCGAGACATTCGTAATCTTGTGTAGTAGGTATAGGAAGAGAAAGTTTTGAAAAAAGAGTGAAATTGTGAGATATATAAGCAAAAATAGGAGGAAGGGCAATTTGGTAATTTCAAGGGGCGATTTAAGTAATTTTGGGGCGATGTTTAGCAGTTCAGTATTTTATATTGGGGATTCCTTTACCAGAATCACCACTCAGCCTTATTTCATTCTAGCATCAATTCGCTCAAAAGCCGAAAATCTTCCTGTTTCGATCATTTGATTTTTTTTAGAGGGTGCTGATAATATTGAGAATTGAACTTAATCCTATGTGGCGACTTAATCCTATGTGGCGTCCTAGTCACCCGCCACATCATCAATGCTTGATGACACATCAAGGAGGAGATGAGTCAACACATGAGAAGACAAAAGGTTGAGGGAGTGGAAGAGACAAGAGTCTTTTCATTTTTTGAGTAATTTTCGTCCTAATTATGTATGCAATTTAAGTAGAGGGTGTAATGATCTTCAATGATCATGTTTATGTAGTCTTTATGTTTGGAAGTTGTAGGGTCATGTAAGTGCCTATATAAAGCACTAGAATTCATCATTTGTAACACAACAACAACATATATCAAGCATTAGAAGTTGAGCCACGAAATTGTGTGAGAAAAGAGTGAGTATGTGAGTAGAAAGAAGAAGAAGAGTGTGCATTGCAAAATCGATTTTTTTGCTTTGTGAGTAGAGAGCCACCTTCTTTCCTTCGTGCCCCCCAGTAACATAGATCAAAAATGGATCTAGTGGAATCAAAAGAAGGCAAAATGAATGGTGATCAGGGTGGTCTAAGGCAGTACACGAGGCGCACCTTTTAGACCGCCAGTTGGCGGTTGGGGACCGCCAATCAGCGGTCCATGTAGCCCCGGAGACGGGTAATCTCCTATGGTGGGTTGATCAGTAGCTCCCCGTCCTCCTCCCGTCCTCCAACAGATAATATTGGTCACTGTTTTGGTTTGATAATGTAATTGATCCAATTAAGGAGAAAGGAAATTCACCATGAAATCACAAAATGAAACAAACAACGTGCAATATATAAAGATGATTTTAATTTTTTGTGGTTTTCGGAGTTTTCAACCAGTCAGATAAATAGGAAGTGATCTTTAAAGCTCTAGAACTACCATGGCAGTAATATCAAATTTAAAATTTTATATCGAACAATATTCACGTTGATTGAGATTAATACAGAGAGGTTAATATATCATTACTGTTATATCCTAATTCTTGCTTATGGTTTAAATTGTGTTTAGGTGGTGGATTAAAGGAGGATTAGTTTGGATGGCTGAGATGGGTTGAGGAGAAGAGTATAAAAGGTTATTTTCTCTCTCTCTCTCTCTCTCTCTCTCTCTCTTTTCTCACTCTCTCACCCGTACATCTCTCTCTCTCTCTCCCGCTCACACCTCTCTTCCTTTGGCGAGCAGGAGGCTCCAGTTTGGTGTGGTTTTGGTGGGGCTGGGAGGTGCTCGGGCGGATGCTGAGGTCGAAGTGATCGAGGGCGAGGAGTTCACTGGAGAAAACATGCGTGGAGAGGAAGTGCTCGTGGAAGCGATCATCGTTGGTTCTTCAAAGACTTCTTCAAGCCTATAAGGTATGTCAGGCTTGCTTTTATACTCACCTTAGTTTGTGTGGGTGTTGGAACGGTGACGGTAGGTCGAATGACTCGTAGGACCTCAGTTCAGCAGTTTTCTGCTGTGTTCGGTCGACCGAATGGTGGATCGGCCGACCGTTGTTGGTGTGATTTTGGGGAGCCTGCCTTGCACCGGTCGAATGATGTTTCGTGCGGTCGACCAGTCAAGCATGTTAGGCAAGCTCTGGGTGTATTCGGTCGACTGGGTCCTCTTTACCGTTCGATCGAAACACTGTTTTATGTCGGTTGTGGGTGTAGAACACAAAATAGTCGACCGCCCTGAGATCTCGTTCGACCGATAACTTAAGTTTAACTTAAAGTTCGTTCGACCTTTGTTGTCTTTTTGGTCGACCGATTGTGCTTTTTGTGCGACAAGAGGATTTTGCCTGGTTGTTTTCGGTCAAACGGGTCCCCTTTGCCATTCGACCGGTTGGTGGTTATTCCGATTATTTTCGGAATAATTGTGGGGTTTTGGTCGACCGTCTGTTGATTTCGGTTGACCGTTTCTGCCTAGTTTTGTATATGTTGCTTGTGTTGTTGTGGTTTGGATCTGCCTCGGGGGCAAGGGGTCCCCGACCTTTTTGGGGCGACGGTATGGACATTCCAGCCTGAGAGAGATCACGGTTGTGGCTCTGAGGAGCGGGTGCCTTGTGTGCACATGTGTTTGTAGGGTTGGGGTGAGAAGACCCTTGAGACCCGTGGCAGATGGTTTTACGGCGGTGCCTTTATGTGCACGTGTGATTGTGGGGTTAGGGTGAGAGGACTCTTGAGACCCGTTGCCGATGGTTTTCCGGCGGTGCCTTGTGAGCACGTGATGTGGCATCGACTATGGTTGGGAGAGAGTTTCCTGAGAACCCAGTTGGACGGTGTCGGTGGAGATATTTTATTGTGTTTTCATATCATGTCTCATATATGTGTTCTATTCATATTTAGTAGTTTGACATACGGGGTTTCCCTATGGGAAACACAGACATAGTTTATGGTTGTATTTCTGGTCGTAAGCATCAATAGAAGGTGGTGACTGATGACGAGAGCACTTGGACCATATCCCGTTTTTCTGTAGTTTCGAGGTTGATGATTACACTTGTATCTATTGTATATTTTTTGTTGTTGTAATCATCATTTGACTCTTGTATCTTACGATGTACCACTTTATATATATTATATGTGGTTTGGTAATGGCCCCAGTGTTGATTCTTGTATCTTTTAAAAGTTTTAAATTTTCCGCTGTTTCGGGACGTTACAATTACCATGGAAAAAGTCCAAATACCTTTAGGTTGCATTTGGATGCGTCATCTTCGTTTTACTTGAACATAAAAATTTCAAAGGGTCACATTTACAAATATTATGTTTGGCTAATATTGTGCTGGAATTTGCAAATCTCTTGTATCATTTTGAAATTCTACATCTAAAAAAAATTTATCAAACCCAAATTCCATACCCAAATTTTGGAATTTCACGTAACCTATTTTAAATTTTCTCATTTAAATTAATACAAAATATTAGTGTTATGTTTTGATATGATTTCATGCACAATATTACGTGGCTTTTATTGTTTGGATACAATTCTAAATTGAAAACCTAATAAAATATCAAATAAATATTTAGTTGTCATTTGAATGTTACATGCTTATCCAAACATAGAAAATACAAATCACGTCATTTATAAATTCTAAGATTTGTGAATCCCGTCGATTACGAATTCCATGGAACTTACAAATACCGCATCCAAATACAACCTTAAGGCGTTCTATAATCTGAGCCTCCAAGGTTTAGTTGTATGCCTCAAAAGGTCAAATAAGCCACTTGTGTGTAGACTTTAGATGACTACTTCTCATATAAGTTTGTGTGATGTATATGTGAACCTTTTGAAAGCATTGTTCACGTTGTGGTGGCTAATTTCCATTCCTTAGAGGATTTGAAACATAACATGTGTTGTTGATCTGCCATGTGAATGTAGAATTGTTTTCAGCTTACGATTCCTGCAATGTATCAGTATCCAAATTATTAGTAAATATTCATTTTGTAAAAGGGGGGGGATGCCTCCTTTGGAATGAAAATTTATATGTTATAGTCGTGTTACAATTAACATTGTCGACATCATGATGGTGAGTAAAAGCTGGTTAATAATTGTATCATGCTCCACATTTATTGATTACAAGATTCTAGTATTCTATGGTCGTGGAGTTACGATTTATCGAAAACTCGACTGACTGTAGTAGTATTTCGTTATTCTGGATTCTAGAATTGTAGATATTTTACTGTAACATTCTAGACAATTATATTTAACAGCTTCTTTTTTTTCTTTCTTTCTGAATTTATTTAGTTTTGAAGCTTCATAGAACTAAAAAATGTCAATATTTTACAGAGATATTGGGAATAGACTGCTGCCCACTGGACTCATCATAATCATCTGGCTTACGCAAATGCAAGAAGGTTCTATGAAGCAATATTTTCTCAATGCATTTCGTCAATATTTTCTTAATGCGTTTGCATCATCAAGCAAAATCACAGTTATTGTGCTACATAATGCTAGCATAGGTTGAGGTTTATCAATAAAGTCATCATGCTCTGACATAACGTATATCCATTAAAAATGAAAGTGTTGTTTTTGCCTATTTTCCTCCGGATAATCATGCTGTGCACTTCCTCGATCTGTATATATAGGAATGGAGTCTTCAGATGACAATACCTCAGTAGCATACGTGCATCCTTTGATCCTTGGGTGTGTAATATTTATTCCAAATCTTTTGCACGGTCATTTTATCTAATTACCATTCTAGCCTTTAAATTCTTGTTTAACTATTTGTTTCCTAATTTCAACAGTTCCCAAAAGGGAGAGAGTATGAAGCTTGCAGTTGTGATTATTCTGGTGATTTCGGTATTGAACTCCTGTCTGGTTGCATCAAGGGAACTCCTGCTGCATGAGAAAATAATGGTAGAAGGCAATGGTGTGGTAGGGAAGCTTGGTTACCCTGGACCTGTTACTAACAACCACCATGAGACACCAAGAATTAATTACTGCGATTGTAAGAAAAATCATTGTAACCAGTGCTGAGGAGGCGGTGGTGGTAGTAAAGTTAATCTTGGTGATCATATTAAAAACTGATGATGGTTTATATATGTAAGAAGTCAAGGTATCTGGGTATATAGTTCTTAGCATCCTCTATTTAGACTATTTCCACGTCTAACCGAAAAATGAGCTCCATGTATTCAACATATGGCCATCAATAATAAATTATAGACTATATGCTATATTTCACATTTTCTTGGAAGTTTTTCTCTGAAAATTTTGAGATGTCACACTTCTCATGATATTCCAAGTTGATATTGAGATTTCTCAAATATATTTCACCAATAAAATTTTCAATCTGAAGCTTCCTACGTGTGATTCAATAATGGAGGAGCTTTGGAGAAGTAATGAGAGATAAAATTGCTAAAATATCTCCATCAGAACATGTTAAAAGAACCGTTGAAGACAATTTAAGGTAGAAGCTTACCAATGCACCCGATTAGCATACCCAAGCCAATGATTGTAGTCTCCCAGGAAGACAATAAATAAAGCCAAACGGCTACAAATCTCTGTATAAATACTCATGTACTCAAACAATCAAATACAACAAAATATACACTCTTTCTCTTCTTCCTCCCAAATTCATCATCGTCACAAGTTTAATATGGTATCAAAGCGCTGATCCATACGCCTCAGATCTTCCCACATCTCATCATAGGCCTCACCTCATCCAAGGGGGTTGAAGGTCACCGCACACCCACATCCTAACCCAAGGAGGAAGAGAACAACAAAAAAAAGAATGTCGGACAACAACGGAAATCAAACCGGAGTGATGAATCCTCATCTTCTCGTCACAACACCTCTGAACGAGACCAACTATTTATCCTGGTCTCGCGCGGTCACGCTATCCCTCAGCGGCAGAGGGAAGCTTGGCCACATCACCGGGAAAATCCCAAAACCAGAAGAAGACGCGAATGAGAAAATGCAAGAGGAGTGGCAAACCTCGGATCACCAAGTGATGTCGTGGCTCATTGCCTCCATGCATGCAAACATCGCCGAAATCTTCATATATAAAGACAGTGCAAAAGATCTGTGGGACTCTGTTCGAGACCACTACGGAAAGGCAGAAAATTTCGCGCACATCTTCAAGATCAAGCAAGAAATCGCACAAACACAACAACACGGGACTTCAATCACCGAGTACCTCGGTACCCTCAGAAGAAGGTGGGATGAGCTCAGAATATATGAACCACCCACCACATACCCAAAAATCATCCAAAACCGGCAAGAGCAAAATCAAATCTACCAGTTTCTGGTGGGTTTAGATCCGAGCTACGAGACTATTTGGTCTCAAATACTCATGGCGACGGATCTCCCCAGTCTTCCACACATCACAAGCCTCATTCAGCGGGAAGAAACGCGGAGAAACACGATGAAAAATCAGAACAACAACGCGGACAACCAAGCCTTCATCGCTGGTCGGAACCAGGCTCAGGGAGGAGTAAAAAAAAGACCACAAAGAAACGAGAGAAACACAAAAGCCAACTTGGTGGAAGGAGTCGCCGGTGGCAACACCAGCCTGCTCGAAGGCGGCGACCGCAACACCAGCCTGCTCGGAGGCGGCGACCACAACACACGCATACTCCGGAATAGCAACCGACACAAAGAAAAAACACAAAACCCTACCGGTTATGCGGATAACTCCGCGTTTTATACTCAGCAACTTATCAGATCTTCCAACCCGACCCGATCGGATATAACTTCGGTCGGATCCAGCCCATTCAGATCTGGTAATGGTAATCCGGATTCTACCATTAACCCACTTCACTTAAAAAGTCTGGTGGGCCAGCTTAATGACCTTTTGCAAAACAACCCCCATGCAACTGGTAATTCCTCAGGTAAATTAAATTTTTCGGATTTTACTGTTTTCTCTGGTTTAACAACTAAATTCAATAACAAATCGTGGATAATCGATACCGGAGCCACCGACCACATGACTGGAGATCCCACAATACTTAGTAATATTAAAAATCTAAGTTTAGTAAATAAATTTGTAACAGTAGCAAATGGAAACAAGATACCAATTAAAGGAATCGGGAAAATCAACTTACTTAACAACACCCTAAATGATGTTTTATATGTACCTAATCTAGATACTAATCTTATATCTGTAGCCAAAATCACCAGAAATCTCAATTGTGATGTTATATTTGCTCCTAATAATGTTGTTTTTCCGGATCGTATCTCAGGGAGGATGATTGGTAAGGGCATCCTCACGAATGGTCTTTATGTTCTAGAAACAGACGAAAAAGCACTTCATACCCATACCCTAAACAACCATATTCTCTGACACAAAAGGATGGGTCACCCATCATCAAGTATATTAAGATGTTTTTTCTCTCCTTTAGAAATGAATTATTATGTGATATATGTCGTTTTGCTAAACAAACTCGCTTACCTTTTCAAAATTTTAGCACCAAAACTCTTATGCCTTTCGAATTAATACATTCTGATATTTGGGGACCAGCTCCTGTTGAATCTTACAACGGTTTTCGGTATTTTATTAGTTTTATTGACGATTTTTCACGAGCAACCTGGGTTTATCTGTTAAAAAACAAATCTGATGCTTACTCTGTTTTTTGCGAATTCCTCCGTTTTATTGAAAACATGTTTGACGCAAAAATTAGATATTTTAGATCTGATAACGGTTCTGAATATATGAGCAACTTATTTCAAAATCTTTTACGACAAAAAGGTATCTTTCACCAAACCTCTTGTGTTAATACACCACAACAAAATGGGATTGCAGAAAGAAAAAACCGACATCTATTAAATGTCACTCGCTCTCTTCTTTTTCAAACTAATGTTCCTAATTTTTTTTGGTCCGATGCAATTCTTGCTGCTACTTATATTATCAACCGACTTCCTAGTCCCACTACAAACAATAGAAAACCGTTAGAAATCTTGTATAATAGAGAAATTAATATCAACCATCTTAGAGTTTTTGGTTGTACCTGTTTTGTCCACAAAAAACGGGAAGATAAACTTGATCACAACTCCATCAAGTGTATTTTCTTGGGATATTCCTCTAGGAAAAAAGGTTACAAATGCTATGACCCAGAAAAAAAAAAACCTATGTCTCAAGAGATGTTACCTTCTTCGAAGAAGCCCCCTTCTTCAAAAATCCCAATCCTAAAAACGCTTCCGCTATCCCAGTACCTCACATCACCTACAATAACCTTCTACCCACAACACCACCAGCAATCCCAGAAGGAGGAGGAAACGAAGACGGAGGAGGAAATGAAAGCAAGGGAGAAGAAAATGGAGGAGAAAACGAAAGAAGAGATGAAGGAAGAGAAAATCCAAGAGGAGAAGAACCTCCAAGAAGATCTACGCGTCCATCTCACCCTCCTAGCAGATTCAATGATTATTATCTCTCACACACCACATACCCTATCCAAAACTTTCTATCATACCAACAAATCTCACAAAAACATCAAGCCTTCCTAGGAACAATACACACAAATAAAGAACCAACACATTACCATGAGGCTATAAACAACCAAAATTGGGTCAAAGCCATGGATGATGAATTACGAGCCCTAGAAAATAACCACACCTGGACCCTTGTTCCTCTTCAACCAGGTACCAAACCTGTTGGATGTAGATGGATCTACAAGATTAAATATCATAGCAATGGGAAAATAGAAAGATATAAGGCTAGACTCGTGGCCAAAGGTTACACTCAGACCTATGGTCTTGATTACTTAGAAACTTTTGCTCCTGTAGCCAAAATGAACACTGTCCGTGTTCTTCTCTCAATTGCTGTAAATCAAGGATGGAATTTGTTTCAAATGGATGTCAAAAATGCATTCTTACAGGGAAATCTAGAAGAAGAAGTTTACATGATTCCACCACCTGGCTACACCACGTGTCCGAACCAGGTATGCAAGCTTCACAAGTCTATATATGGACTAAAACAATCACCTCGGGCCTGGTACGCAAAACTTAGCTTCTCTCTCATTAATTATGGTTTTGTTAAAAGCTCTGCTGATGCATCCATGTTTACAAAACATAGTCATAACACTACTATCATTGTACTTATCTATGTCGATGACATTATCATAACTGGAAATAATAATCACCAAATAACATTAGTTAAAGAATATCTGAAATCAAAGTTTGACATAAAAGACCTAGGATACTTGAAATACTTCTTAGGAATAGAAATTGCATACTCCAAGAAAGGGTTATTTCTCTCCCAACGAAAATACACCATTGACCTACTTAAAGAAACCGGAAAACTAGGATCAAAACCCTCAACTACTCCTATAGAAACCAACAAAAAACTAGGACCAACAGATGGAACCCCTCTTTCTAACATTGGGCAATTTCAGAGATTAGTAGGAAAACTTATTTATCTTACTGTTACCCGACCAGACATTACATACGCCGTCAGTTTAATAAGTCAATTCATGCATGCTCCTCACACACACCACTTAGATTTGGTAAAAAGAATCCTATGTTATCTTAAAGGGACACCCGGACAAGGTCTCTGGATGAAACCTAACAACTCTAACTCGATAATTGGATATTCTGATGCAGACTGGGCTGGAAGTCATGATCGAAGATCTACCTCTGGGTTCTGCACGTTCGTGGGAGGCAACTTGGTAACTTGGCGAAGCAAAAAACAAAATGTTGTCGCCAGATCGAGTGCAGAAGCAGAATATCGTGCAATGACATCAACTACTAGCGAACTAATTTGGCTAAGTCAACTACTTAAAGATATGAAGATCACAACTCAGAAGCCCATGATGTTGTTTTGTGATAATAATGCAGCACGACACATCTCCATGAACCCAGTCTTCCATGAAAGGACTAAACACATTGAAGTCGATTGTCACTTCATTAGAGAAAAGATACAGTCAAAGCAAATAGAAGTCCCCTACGTTCCAAGCAAAGATCAGCTGGCTGATATCTTCACCAAAGCTCTAGATCGAAAGACCTTCTCCAACATACTTCTCAAGTTAGGATCTATCAACCCCTTCCAGACCCAACTTGATGGGGAGTGTTAAAAGAAGAAGACCGTTGAAGACAATTTAAGGTAGAAGCTTACCAATGCACCCGATTAGCATACCCAAGACAACGATTGTAGTCTCCCAGGAAGACAATAAATAAAGTCAAACGGCTACAAATCTCTGTATAAATACTCATGTACTCAAACAATCAAATACAACAAAATATACACTCTTTCTCTTCTTCCTCCCAAATTCATCATCGTCACAAGTTTAATAGAACATAACTGAATAAATTTAGGTTTTCATAACAATACTAGCATATTATTATTATTATCGGTTCGTTGTTTTTTTGTAATAATACCAGTATATTATTATCTCTTTGTTGTTGTTTTATGCTCTAATTGAGCTGCTCTGTTGTATTTTACTTTTCTGGTCTCTGCTGTTTTGTTACTTGCCAACTGGTAGGACCTTTTCTTCCTGTTTATTTTTTTTCTTCCTTAATTTAAATTTTGTTTACCAATAGAAAAGTGAATTAAGTTGGAGGCTTTTAAATGATCTGCGTTTGAGATGCTTGAGCACATGCAGTATCATTTGATTGTGTTATCACTTATCAGAAGAAGTATTCGAACCACAAAACCAGTGTGAGAATGATGACTGAATGTCTGAATCCAATAAAAAAAATCGAACTCATCTCAAAACAAGTTTCCACTTGTACCCTGAATCCCTGATTGAGTTGAACTCCGATTTCTAAGGACCAGTCATACTATTCTTAGTATTTTATAACAATAAAAGGATATGAATGATGGAATTTCTGCCTGCCAAATTTGTACTAAATGAATGACAAATAATTATTTAATTAACTAACTCGAGAAAATGGCAGAAAGAACTTTCCCCACAAATTGGCTGCAGTAGTGTATACAAATGAGTGTATAGAAATGACAGGTAATAGTATAAATCATGAACATTAACTTAGTAAATTGGTGGAATGCAGATTGGTACAAATTCAAGCTTTCTCCCTTGGCTAGCTTTGTACTATTTATTACCTTTTGTAACCAATACGCAGTTATCTTGTTGCAGTAAACCTGGCAAAGCCCCTGTCGAGTCCTGAGTTTGCATCCGACCTAGTAGTCTCTGTTCCTTATCGTATACAGAGATCTGGTTATTGTCTGCGAATTCAGATACCATATTTTGAAGTTATTTTCACATCTTGAAGTTATTTTCTTTCCCAATTAGATATTTATTTTGGCACATGTGTAATACAATTTGCAGGATATATTCTACCAACATTTACATTTTGTAATGCTCTTTCACATCTTGAAGATATGGCTAAAATAGACCAAATCCGTGACCTAATCATCAACCACCCCAACTAGCAAAGTTAGTTATTCCGGACAATCTTGTATATCACAACTAGAAAGCGGTCTTGTTTATACTGTTAGATCCTAATCCTAATTGAGCTCTAATTGGTTGTTTACGTGGTGATTAGGAGGAGTTTGGGATGGACGGCTGAGATGGAGTGGAGTTGGATGGATGGTTGAGATGAGGTGATGGAAAGTATTTGGTGGATCTCTCTCTCTCACTGTCCTCACTCCCACACTCTCTCACACATCTCTCTCTCTCTCTCTCAGTGGAGCTCCGGCGAGGCTGGTGGTGTTTCTTCGGCGAGAAGAAGTGTTGACGCTTGTTTTGGTGCTCTCTCTCAACCCGTCTTGTTTCCAGTGGTTGGGGAAGTGATCGACGAAGGTGATCGTGTGGCTGTGGATCGACGAGGAGTGGTGATCGTTGATCGAGCGAGAAGTTTGTCGGTGGATCGTGATTTTTGAGAAAAGTGCTTGTGGAAGTGTCGTCGAGGTTCTTCGAAGGTTTCTTCAGACCTTCACGGTATGTCAAACTTGTAGACGTAGCTCACTTTTGTTGTGTGAGTATTTGGAAGTCGACGGTAGGCCGAAAGGCTCGTCGCAAGCAAATGTGCAACAATTTTACTGCTGGATCGGTCGACCGTTCCTAGTAAGATTATGAGATTTTGCCTCGTACCGGTTGAACGATGCCTCTGGGCGGTAGACCGGTGGTGCGTTAGAGGCAAGCTCTGGTGGTTTACGGTCGAACGGGTCCCCTTTGTCGTTCGACCGTGTGCACTGTTGTAGGTCGGTCGTGGGCGTTGACCATCTAAACGGTCGACTGCCCGTTGACTTGTTCGACCGATCGTACATGAGTTAAGTCGGTTGGAGCCTAGACAATCTAAACGGTCGACCGCTTATTGATCACCGTTCGACCGATGACTTAAGTTAACTTAATGTGGGTTCGATCGATGATGGTTCGGTCGACCGGAGTTTATTGGTTTCGTTGGTGGATTTTACTGGTGGTTTTCGGTCGACCGAGAGTGCTCGGGGGTTCGACCAGTTGATTATGTTGAGCGATAGGGAATTTTACTGATGGTTTGCAGTCGGACATAGTCCCTTTGCCATTCGACCGATTGTTGGTTGTGTTCGTTGAACCTGGGAGGTGACCTTCTAAACGGTTGACTGGTCCCTGACTTTGGTTCGACCGAACGAGTGTGGTTGTTGGGAGATGTTCGACTGATGGTGTGTCGGTTGGGGCATTTGCCTGGTTTCGTTGAGATTCGGTCGACCAGGACTCTTGGTTCGGTCGACCGTTTGTGTCCAGTTTTGCAAATGTGAGGTGTGTTTGGTGTGGTCGTCCTTGTGAGACGAGTTGTGGTGCTGATGTTCTTCCGGCAAGTGTGCTAGTGAGCACGAGTGTTGCGGTAGTTGGATGAAAAAGCCTGGAGTCCCGTAACTGTTGTGAGAGCTGTGGTTGAGTGAAAAAGCTCTGGAGCCCAGCTAGTCTGTGCGGGGTTGGGTGAAAAAGCCCTGGATCTCCGTAGTGCGTTCATGTTGCGTGAAAGAGCCCTGAAGCCTGAGCAAGAACCGCGTGATAAGGATTGAGTGACAAAACCCTGGAGCCCTTAGAGTGTTTGGGTCTGGTGAAAGAGCTTTGGAGCCCTGGTCGTGTCATGGTAGCTGCGGTTGGGTGAAATAGCCCTGGAGCCCAGCTTGACGACGTTGAGTGTTGCAGTGGTTGGGTGAAAAAGCCCTGGAGCCCCGTAACTGTTTGTGGGAGTTGTGGTTGGGTGAAAAAGTCCTGGAGCCCAGCCTTGTGTTATGTTTTTCTTTGTTGTTAGAATTGCATGCTAGAGTGTTCTAGTTTCATGCATTGTAGAGTTTTGCATACAAGGTTTTCTTCTGGAAACTCAGACATTGTTGCATGTTTGCTTTTCAGGCCGTGATCGGCGTTAGGAGTGGTGACCGAGGAGAGAAGCACCACTACCAAATCCTGTTTTCTCTCATTTTGAGGTCAGAGTGATTACTTGTATTTTGTTGTACAACCTTTTGATGTAATTACACTTTTGAAATACTTGGATATATATTATATATGTTGGTGCACATGTTTCTTTGTATTTTGCGTAATGTTATCTGCTTGTTGTATGTTATAAAATTTTAATTTCTTCTGTTTGAGGATGTTTCATATACACTACCCTTAATTCTGGGTATACTTTTTTTTGTGCAACAGTATTGACAAGACAAATTTATACATCACCTTGCACTCATGTTTGTTTCATGTCTAATAAAATTTAACTATCAATTAGTTTAATAGTATTGCATGAACTGCCTTACTCGATACAACATACCAATAAAAACTGCTACGAGGATTTTGACCAGATATGCTGCCCTTAGCGTATAATATCATTTGCAACACAGGTGGTGACTGAGGATTAAGGTTGTTCGTGGGGTGGGTTTGACCCGCCCCGTCCCGCGTGGGGCGGGTTGCGGTTAATGTGTTACCCGTCCCGTTAATCCGTTACAAATATAATTATTAAAAAATAATACATGTTTATGTATTACTTTCATTATTTCATTAAACTTCTAACATTTATGTGATGATTTGTGACTTTATGTGTTTGTTAATTATTCATTTAAGCACTTTAAATCGTAGACTTGTAATTTTATGGACTTGTATAAATATTTTATGCAAGTAAGTTTAATTATAGAGTTGTAGAAATGCATTTATGTGTGTATGTGTCAATGTAATAAGTTAAAATTAGTTTTACAGGAATTCACCCGTTACGCCAGTTGAACCCGCCCCGTCCCGCCCCGCGTAACCCGCTCTTAAGTGGGGCGGGTAGCGGTCCAATTTTTTTTTACCCGCCCCACCCTACCCTGCCCCGTTTGCTCGCCTGACTTTGGTGGGGCAGATAGCGGGCGGAGCCAAACCTGCCCCGCCCCGTTTGCAACCCTACCGAGGATTATATTTCCTAACAAAGTGTGTTTCTCACGTAAAGGGTATCACAAGAAAGCATCTTGAGGACACATATTAAGTTGTTCCTTTATTACACTAGTACCGAAATTCATAAGCTTGATTCATGATGAGACAAAGTAGGATATATGTCCAACATTTCCGTAGTGGTAAATAACCTCCATTTGTTTTTGTTAGAGAATGTTTAACGGTGGTGTAGCCTGGTCATAACGAAAAACAATGACAACCTAGTGTACCAAATCAAAAAACAATCTGAAACAAACCACCAACAATCAATCCAAACACCAAGATATACGTGGAAACTCAATTTGAAAAAAATCATGGGTGGACACGACTGAGCTTCACTATGGTGTAAACAACGACATAGGCGATGGAGCGCAAAATGAAGATAATAACTTGAAACTAGATTGAGACTTTGGATAGTTGCACCTCCAAACTACAATAAACCCTCAATCAACAAATCATAAGCTTAACAAGATGACTAATCTAATTTCCATACAATAGGATACATGGATGAGAGTATATGTTAGCAATCCCATAAAATGAGAGAGCGTGGAGAAGAATAAACTTCCAAGGAGCACCGATTAGAACTCAATCTCATCCCTCATGAGTCTCCAATTTTCAAGCAACATATAGATCACGGATGCTAAGTATAGGGAATAATCTCTCACCTCCATTAGTCTTCTTCAACCTCTCAAAGTTCATCTTTCGATTTGATGGTTCTAATAACTTCCTCAACTTGATGACTACTCAGAACTATGGAATCCATATGATGTGATTTTAAGGAGTTGCTCCATCAGATAGGAATTCACTCTTCGTGACTCTATGGAGGTGGTAGGAGGAACAAGATTGTACTTGGTGGTGACTCCAAACTTAGTGGTGGCTCCAAACTTGGAGTCTCACACACCTTAAGGGGTGTTTGTGCACCTGAAAATAGAGGAAAAAGAAAACAGTTTTCCTTTGACCAGAACTTTTCCTGGTATTTGTCTCAGTCTTGGAAAAAGATTTTTTTTCTGTTTCCCTCTAATATCCAGAATATACTGAAAATTTTTCCCTCAATTTTTCATACACCCCACAGGAAATCATCAGAAAATGTAGAAAAAGTTACAAAAAATGTACACGTCTATCAAACTTATTTAATAATTATTTTTATTACGTAAAAATCTAACTACAAAGATATTAAAATCATATTTTAAAAATTAAACAATATGATTATCTTTAAAAAATCAAGACAATATGTTACAAAATTATACCATAAAAGTAGATAATAAAGATTAAAAATACATCTTGAACTTCTTAAAATAAAATTCTAAAATAAAATATTATTCAAAATTTAATTTAGTGTATTGTTTAAAAGTGCATGGCTACATTAATCTTATATATTAATTAATTTACTCTTTAACAAGAGATATGTGTATAATATATAATTCACACATCACATTTTTGAGTTAAATTAAACTAAAATGTGCAGTGTCTATATAAATATTAACGTACAACATACTCTTCACAATCAAATTATACATTTATATATAATATTTACAAATAATATCAATTTTTTGGAAATAACGCTTAATGAATTCAGTTTTTATTTTTCAGTAGTTTGCACAAACAACAGAATCTTCGTTAAATGGAAATTAATTTCCTCTGATTTTTATTTTTTGTTATTTTTCATTTGACCACGTAATTCATTTTCCGATAGATTCTCGTGCACAAACACCCTCTTAGAGTGGTTGTCCCCCCCCCCCCCCCCCCCCCCCCCTAAAGAGAAAAGTGATATATATACTAGAACTTGACCACAGGGAGAAGAAATTCCCAAAATAATCTTTAATAAGTTCTTTCTTCGCCAAAAATGGTTTGACTGTTTAATCAGTCAACCTAAGTTGAAGTTCAAATAAATGATGAAATGATTCTGGAATTTGGCTGCATAGGTCCGCACTGGGGCAGGCTAATCAGACAACCGAATAGATTTTTGTCATCCCAACATGTGAGAACATTTAAAACCCCAATCTAACTATGTTCACAATAAATCGGTCGATCGAACTGGTATAGATCGATAGTTTTTTAGCAATCTAGAAAACTCAGAACTTATTGTTCCAAAATAATCCGTCGACCGTTCCATGCTGGTTTTGAAAGCACAAAAGTAAGTTCCATTGAAGAACCAAGTCGATTCTTTGGATTTGAGTCTGACCTGCAAATAATTTTTTTCTTCTGAAATAAGATATTTTCCAAACATTTGAGTTCTATTAATTTTATTAGTTTGAATGCGAGTAGTAACAAATTAAAACCCAATCACCCGATATTCACACGCTTGAAAAGATCATCAATTTTTGTTTTTCATGCACTACAGGAGCAATATAAATCTATCAAGTGAAAAATGGATTGTATTTGGTATTGATGTAATTATGCAACTATGTTATATTTTATCCCTTGGAAGAATATTGCCTTGCTATGACATACCAATGCTACATTTTATCTATAGACCTTCCAAACTCAGACATTATATATAAATACAGTTATTTGTCTGTTCGTTTTGTACCATGTAGCTCCAATAGTATCATTGGTAACTGTATATCTTTGGAGGAAAGGTGTACTTTTATGAGTAATTTCATGTGTTCTGGGCTGCGGGGACATAAAGGTGATCCAATGGAGAAAAAGACTACCAATTTCAATCGCTGCGATGACCCAGATAAAGATTGCGTAGTCATGGGTAATGTTGTCAATTTTACACAATATACGATTACACGACACGAACTTAACGAATATGGATTGAGAATTTGAAAATAATTAATAAATAGATTAGATATGACAACACGATTATTAAATGTGTTGGATATGGATTTCTACTGCAAAAACGATTAACACGATTAAGACACAATAAAACACGATAAATAATCAGGTAATTAGGTACACAATTACGAATACTAAATAATTAATACACGATTAATACCGACAAGTCTACAAGTAATATATAAGCTATAAATTATAATGAGTGAGTGACATGTAAATATGCAATCCGATAAACGGAACTAATTGTATATGAATTATTGTTTAATGGTGCAAACGGTAGTCGTGTTAAATGTGTACACGAAGTAACTCATTTAATAATCGTGTATAAACATGTTGGATATGACAACACGATTATAAACGGATTGGATACGACAAAAGTCCAGCAACACGATCATTAAATGTGTCAAATACGATGTAGCATCTAGAGTTTATATATACGACTTGACACGACACGATTGACATCCGTAACCATACGGGTACAAGAGGATTATCCTTATAATGCTTTGCAACTTCATTCTGGTGGCATTGCTGTGACAATTGACTATGATGATGCCCTTCTCTCTCATCTGGAACTATAAACCCCTCGGGATGGAAATTAGTGTGAATCTGATGATTCCTCATGCAGCTTATTCTATTAGTTACTATTTTTACTTGAGATTGAGAATTTAATTAATCAAATAATTACTGAGGACCCTATCGATTATACTGGTTAAACACTAATTTTTATTAGTCTTAAAGTCTTCATGCATCTGTAGGTTTTCTTTTGGTACATTTTTTAGGACGATTTAGTGGAAGGGATTATCGCTCCTAATGGTGTTTCTTCCATTTGTATTTTTCATTAAAAAAGTAAAAAAAATACTACTACATCAAGAGTTATAGGCATGCACCTTTCATAATCGAAGTGGTTCTTCTTAGTAGTTAAAATAGCATCTAGATTAGTGATTCAGCTCTGTTGCTTAAAATAGATGACGGTGGTGGCTGGAAACGATTCCTGCTTCCAAATGTTTTCAGCTGAACACAAATGTACATTAATAAGCTAGACCTCAAAGAATTCAGTTTTGTTGCTTATGAATCAAAATTCACAATCTCAATATCACAATAGATCACTACCATTACTTGTTTTGTGATCCTGCCAGAGTACTCCATACTGAAAGCAAAATTTCATGAAGGTATACTTCACTATAAAAATTTCATGGGAAGAGGTCACACCAAGAAGACTAATAAAAATATACTAGATGGAACAAAAAAAAAGTTCCAGAAATCCGATATTGTGCTACTAGTTTGCATGTTAGTGTATGAATAAACCATTGGATTATTAAGTTTGAACTTCGTCCATGAATAACTTAATTGAGAAAATCCAATGTTGAAAAGTGGAGATAGTAGAAGGAGTGGAGGGGTGGTTAGACATATGTACACTTGCACATATGGTGATCATGAGTCCATGTTAGTGGGTTAATGAGTCATATTTTTATGCCATAGACTACTATAAATTGGATTGTGCCCCACCCAGAATAAAAACACATAAGATTTACATATTTTATCTCTCTCTCAACGGAAAACCTCTTCGGCGATTTTTGTTTCCACAAATTCCAACGTTCTCCAGCGGTCGATTCTTGCGAGATTTTGATCTGCTTTCGAGGTTCGTCGACTCCGGTGTGCGCCCGTTCAACGAAGGAACCATTCTATCCTGGGAGAAAAGTGTCAGACGCATCACATCGGTACGTGGGGGCGATATTTTCTCTGAGGTATGTCGGAATTTGACGGCTTGGTTTGTAAGGTATTTTCTGACCATTATTCTTCGTTTTGTTTATTATTCTAAACATGAATTTGTACGTTGGCTTAATCTGAATTCTGCTGATTTATTTATTCAACATTTGTAACTCATTGTATTACATTATCATATTTGTAATTGCTTCAAACATGAACCAACCAACAGAAATAAATTAGCATTATGGTGCTAATAAATCAGCATAGCCGGACCGGAGAAGAAGAAAATTGTTTGTTCCTTACAACACTTTGCAAATTCCAAGGTTATATGCTAATTTATTTCTAGATCATTTTGAACTATCTTATTTTGTTTCTGACTTCTGAATTGATGAAAATTAGGTGGGAGCAAGATGAACTATCTCTGTAGGATAATATCCTAATCCTAATCCTAATTGTGCTTTGTTGTTGATTAGGTGGTGATTAGGGGAGATGTAATGGAGGGCTGAGATCGGTTGAAGGTGAGATGGATGGATTGGATGGAGGGTGAGGATGGAAGGAGGAGAGGATATTTTGAGGCGAGTCTCTCTCTTTCTTTCACATCTCTCTCACTCCCGTTTCTCACTCTCTCTCCCTACCTCAGAGGTGTGCTCCGGTGAGAGGTTCGAGCTCCGGCGAGTTGGTGATGTCCGGCGAAGTGAGGAGCAGCGAAGGTGGTAGTTGGAGGTGAGTGTTAGCTTCTTAAACCCTTCCGACTTGTTTTGGATTCTCTCGCTCTACCTCACTCGAGTTCTGTGGTCGTGGTTGGTTGGTAGAGGTTGCCGGAGGTGGTGTTGTGGTTGTGGATCGTCGAGGAGGTGTTTGATCGTCGTTTGGACTCTAGGTTTGTCGACGGATCGTGTTTTGGGGACATGTGCTCGTGGAGGCGTCGTCGCGGTTCTTCAAAGGCTTCTTCAAGCATTCTGGTATGTCAACTCGCTCACTTAAGTAGTGTGAGTATTTGGAAGTCGACGGTAGGCCTTCTGGCTCGTCGCAAGTAAACGTGCAGCAGATTTCACTGCCTGATCGGTCGACCGGTTGGTGCAAACGGTCGACCGTTCGTGAAGAGAATTCGGGTTCTGCCTCAAATCGGTCGAACGATGCCCCAGGGTCGGTCGACCGATTGTGCATTGGAGGCAAGCCGGGTGAGATTTGGTCGAACGGGTCCCCTTTGTCGTTCGACCGTGTGCACTGTCTTAAGTCGGTTGGGAGCATTGACCATCTAAACGGTCGACCTCTTGTTGACTTCGTCCGACCGTGACTTAAGTGAGAATAGTGGACGGTTCAACCGAAGGTGGTCTTGGTCGACCAGACTTGTGTGCTGAGCGTGGGGAACGCTCTGGAGGAATTCGGTCGACCGAGGAAGGCTCGACGTTCGACCGGATTCGTGGTGCGAGTGAGGGATTATTCCCTGGTGGGATTCGGTCGACCGAGAGTGCTCGGGTGTTCGACCGAAATCGTTGTGGAGTCGTGGGATTTGTCTCTGGTGACTTTCGGTCGAACGAGGCCCCTTTGTCGTTCGACCGATTGGTCGTTTTGTTTGGTGAACCTGGGAGCTGACCATCTAAACGATCGACCGTCCCTTTACTTTGGTTCGACCGAACGAGTGCGGTGGGTGGGAATCGGTCGACCGATGGAGTGTCGGTCGATGCGATTGCCCTGTATTTGCTTGATTCGGTCGACCGAGACTTTTGGTTCGGTCGACCGTTTGTGTCAAGTTTTGCATTATGGAGGTGTTGTTGTTGTGGTCGTCCGTGTGGGGCGAGTGTGGTGCCGATGTTCTTCCGGCAAGTGTGCTAGGGTGCACGAGAGTTGCGGTGGTTGCTTGAAATAGACCTGGAGTCCCGTGACGGTGTGAGAGCTTTGGATTGGCTGAAATAGGCCTGAGGCCCAACTTAGAATTGTGGTGTTGCGGCGGTTGGTTGAAAGAGACCTGGAGCCCCGTGACTGTGTGAGAGTTGCGGTTGGTTGAAAATAGACCTGGAGCCCAGCTAGTCTGTATGGGGTTGGTTGAGATTAGACCTGGAGCCCCGTAATGCGTTCAGGTTGGCTGAAAGAGGCCTGGAACCTGAGCAGGGACCGCGTGTAGGGGTTGGTTGAGATTAGACCTGGAGGCCTTATACGTTTGGGTTGGTTGAGAATAGACCTGGAGCCCTTGGTCGTGTCGTGGTAGTTGCGGTTGGTTGAGATTAGACTTGGAGCTCAGCTTGACGACGAGTGTGTGATACGGTGGTTGGGTGAAAGAGCCCTGGAGCCCCGTGACTGTGGTGTGTGCTATGGTTGGGTGAGAGAGCCCTGGAGCCCAGCCTATTTTGAGATGCTTTCTTGTTTAGTAGAATTGCATGCTAGGGTGTCTTTCAGTTCATGTATTGTAGAGTTTGGCATACGGGGTTTCCTCAAGAAACTCAGGCATTGTTGCGTGTTTACTTTCAGGCCGTGAGCGGTGATAGGGGGTGGTGACCGAGGAGAGGAGCACCGCTACCGGATCCAGCTTTCTCTCAGTTGAGGGCGAGTGATTACTGCTTCCATTTGTATAGTCTTTTGATGTAATCACAACTTTTGAAATACTCTGATGTTCATATATATATATATATATATATATATATATTATATATATATGTTGGTGCACCCGTGTTTTGTATTTGTGTAATATCCTCTGTTGATTGTGTGTTATTAAAATTTTAAATTTTCCGCTGTGTTGAGGATGTTACAACTTGGTATCAGAGCGGTCGGTTCAAGTGTCCTTATCCAAAGAAACCACTCTTAGAGTTTTAGAGTCTACATTAGTTCATGCATTCCTGGTTTTGATGTGTGTTGTTTCTTTGTGTATAGATGCCTCCGAGACGCGTGAGACCTCCCTCACGGGACCGTAGCACCAGCAGTGAGACTGGGGGCACGGACTGGGCAGAGGAGTGGCGGATGCTCTATGACACGATGGGGCGACTGGGAGCGATGTTGGATCGCCAGTCAGGCAGAGAAGAGCCAACAGTGGCAGGAGCGATGCTTGACCGCTTTATGAGACAACACCCGCCTACCTTTGATGGTAGAGGAGAGTCTGAGGCTGCGGAGGACTGGGTCCTGAAGATTCAGGAGATCCTTCAGGCGATTGAGTGCCCGCCTGAGAGGCAGACAGGCTTGGCAGCGTACGTGTTGGGCAGGGATGCGTCCAACTGGTGGAGGACAGCATCTGTAGTGGTGTTTGAGGGCAGGACTGAGGTCAGTTGGGAGGAATTGTTGCGGGAGTTCAACGAGCAGTATTTCCCAAAGCATGTCAGAGATGGGAGGAGAGAGGAGTTTATGACTCTCGAGCAGGGATATGCGACCCTGGCTGAGTATACCCGGAGGTTCAACGCGCTGGAGCGTTACTGTCCGGAGATTTGTGTGACGCCGCTGTAGAGGACAAGGAAGTTTATACCGGGGTTGAGGAAGCACCTCCGTACTTAGGTGACTTATAGTATGTCACAGACGTTGGCCGATGCCGTGTGGTTTGCGACGATCATCGATCAGGATTACCAGCAGAATTATGCTGAGGCCAGGAGAGCACCGGGGAAGGTCAGTGGACGTCCGGGTGCTCCGCTAGCAGGGAACCCGGGCAAGAGGCCCCGGATCGGAGGAGGTGGATCACGCCAGTCTGAGGCGTGCAGAGGTTGTGGCAGAGTTCACTCCGGAGAGTGTTGGGGTCGTGGGGTTTGTCACGGGTGTGGCAAGCCAGGCCACTTTGTGCGAGACTGTCTGAGTGGGCCAGGCGGGTCCAGCATGCATTCAGGGCTGCCAACAGCAGGCAGAGGCGGAGGTCGCCGACCTTTTACGCCGCCACAGCAGGGTCCGAGGACTGGACGGGTCTTTACCATCCAGGCGGATGACGCAAGAGACGTCAGCACGGTGGTGGAAGGTACACTCTTTGTTGCTGGGTTAAGTGTGAAAGTGTTGTTTGATTGTGGGGTCACACACTCGTTCATTTTGGAGCGATTTGCGAGCGTGTTGGATCGTACCCCTGTGATGTTGACTGCCACGTTGGATGTCAGCACACCCTTGGGTCTGGTGGGCATTGTGGGGAGCTTCCTTCCCAGCGCAACGATTGTTTCGGGAGATCAGGAGTTTCCAGCTGACCTGATCTTGTTGCCGATGGAGGAGTTTGATGTCATACTGGGGATGGATTGGCTATCCCAGTATGATGTGTGAGTGTTGTGCCGAGAGAAGAAGATCCTGATCCCGAGGAAGGGTCTACCGATGTGTTGATCAGGGTGACGAAAGATAGAGGAGGCAGAGTGGTCGTCTCAGCAGTGAGGGCACAGAAGTTGTTGCAGCAGGGTTGTAGAGCTTTCGTGGCCACTCTAGTAGTTCCAGATCCAGAGGCGAGGAGATTGGAGGACATTGAGATAGTCCGGGAGTTCCCAGAGGTCTTTGCAGATGATGTCTCAAGGTTGCCGCCTCAGAGAGAGATTGAGTTTGGGATCAATTTGGTAGCTGGGACTACGCCACAGTCGAAGGCGCCACATCGGATGGCACCTACTGAGCTGACAGAGCTGAAGAAGCAGTTGCAGGATCTGAGGGATACGGGACTTATCCACCGCAGTGTCTCACCTTGGGGAGCACCGGTACTCTTCGTGAAGAAGAAAAAGGATGGATCGCTGCGGATATGTATTGACTACCGGATGCTGAACAAGGTTACCGTCAGGAATCGGTATCCCTTGCCCAGGATCGAGGACCTGTTTGATCAGTTGCAGTCAGCACAGGTGTTCTCGAAGATTGATCTGCGATCCGGTTATCATCAGCTGAGGATCAGAGAGGCAGATGTGCAGAAGACAACTTTCAGGACGAGGTACGGGCATTACGAGTTTTTGGTGATGTCGTTCGGGTTGACGAACGCGCCTGCAGCGTTTATGGATTTGATGAACCGGACATTCAGTCAGTACCTCGACCGGTTCGTGATTGTCTTCGTGGATGATATTTTGGTTTACTCGCCAGATATGGAGCATCATCGAGAGCACTTGAGAGTTGTACTTGGCATTTTGAGGGATCATCAGTTGTATGTCAAGTTTTCGAAGTGCGAGTTCTGGCTGAGCAGTGTCGCCTTTCTGGGACACATCATATCGAGAGCGGGGATTTCGGTAGATCCAGCGAAAGTCGAGGCGGTGACGCAGTGGAGAGCCCCGACTAGCGTAGCGGAGATCAGGAGTTTTGTGGGACTGGCAGGGTACTATCGCCATTTTATTCAGGATTTTTCCAGGTTGGCTTCACCGTTGACGGCTTTAACGCGGAAGGGCGTCGAGTTCGTGTGGTCCCAGAAATGCGAGGACAGTTTCCAGGAACTGAAGAGTCGGCTGACGACTGCTCTAGTTTTGACACTTCCCAGTGGCAGTGGTGGATTTGTGATTTACAGTGACGTGTCAGGCGTTGGGCTGGGATGCGTACTCATGCAGCACGGGCAGGTGGTTGCATACGCTTCGAGACAGCTAAAGGTGCACGAGAGGAACTACCCCACTCATGATTTGGAGTTGGCGGCAGTCGTGCACGCTTTGAAGACTTGGAGCCATTACTTGTACGGCGAGCAGTTCAAGGTTTTCACAGATCATCAGAGCCTGAAGTACCTGTTTTCGCAGAATGAGTTGAATATGAGGCAGCGGAGATGGCTTGAGTTGATTAAGGATTATGATTTCACCATCTCGTACCATCCGGGGAAGGCGAATTCGGTTGCTGATGCTTTGAGCAGGAAGGTGGAGGTTACCGCAGCAGGTCTTTGTATTGAGGAGTGGAAGATGTTTGAGGCGTTGACCGAGTGGGGACCGTTCACCGATGAGTCACGAGGTGCAGTGTTTGCCGGGCTGAGAGTGGAGCCTCAGTTGGTCTCGAGTATTGTTCAGGCTCAGAGTGCTGATGATGAGTTAGCTGAGTTGTTACAGTTAGCTGCCAGAGATGGGTCTGACTTCAGTGTTGGAGTTGATAGTGGACTGAGGTTCAGAGGTTGTGTCTGGGTGCTGAAGGGAGGCGATCTGAGGAAGGACATTCTAGAGGAGGCACACAGATCCTGTTATTCGATCCACCCGGGCAGTACGAAGATGTATAGAGATCTTCAGAGGAATTTCTGGTGGAAGAGGATGAAGACGGAGATCGCAGAGTTCGTTGACAAATGTCTGATTTGTCAGCAGGTGAAGATTGAGCACCAGAGACTTGCAGGGCCGATGCAGAGGATCGAGCTTCCAGAGTGGAAGTGGGAGCACGTGACGATGGATTTTGTCACCGGGCTATCGAGGACGAGAAGATTCCATGACGCGATTTGGGTTATAGTCGATCGACTGACCAAGTCGGCGCATTTCTTAGCTATTCAGACCACTTTACCTCTGGAGGGTCTAGCTAAGTTGTAGATTGAGGAGATTGTCAGGCTTCATGGAGTACCCGTGAGTATTATTTTGGATCGAGATCCGAGGTTCACTTCCAGATTCTGGGGGAGTTTGCAGTAGGCCTTGGGGACTCGGTTGAAGTTCAGTACAACATTTCATCCACAGACAGACAGTCAGACTAAGAGGACCATCCATACGTTAGAGGATATGTTGCGAGCTTGTACTCTGGATTGGGCAGGTCATTGGGACGAGCATTTACCGTTGATCGAGTTTGCCTACAACAACTATCATTCGAGCATTGGGATGGCACCGTACGAGGCCCTGTACGGGAGGCCGTGTAGATCACCGATATGTTGGAGTGATGTAGGCGAGAGACAGCTAGTGGGTCCTGATATTGTGCGGATGTACTCTGAGAAGGTAGATGTGATCAGGCAGAGACTAGCGACAGCTCAGAGCAGGCAGAAGAGCAACGCGGATAGGCATAGGCGAGAGCTAAGGTTTGAGGTAGGTGACCATGTCTTCTTGAGGATTTCACCATCCCGAGGAGTGATGAGGTTCGGGAAGAATGGGAGCTCAGTCCGAGGTATGTCGGACCGTTTGAGATTCTCGATCGGATTGGAGAGGTTGCCTAAAGGATAGCGATGCCGCCGCTGTTTTCTGGTCTTCACAACGTCTTCCATGTTTCGATGTTGAGGAAGTACATAGCCGATCCTTCTCATGTGACTCGGTTGGAGGTTCCAGAAATCCATCAAGATTTGTCTCTTGAGGAGAGACCAGTGGAGATTGTGGATCGGATGGAGCATCAGTTGAGGAGGAGGACCATTACGATGATGAAGGTCAGGTGGCAGCACCACAGTGAGCGAGAGGTCACTTGGGAGATCGAGGAGGAGGTCCGGAAGGAGTTCCCAGAGTTGTTTGGTGAGCTTTGGTCTTAGGGGGGTGGATTGTAGGATTCTATCCTAATCCTAATTCTAATTGTGCTTTGTTGTTGATTAGGTGGTGATTATGGGAGATGTAATGGAGAGCTGAGATCGGTTGAAGGTGAGATGAGTGGTGGAGATGGATGGATTGGATGGAGGGTGAGGATGGAAGGAGGGGAGGATATTTTGAGGTGAGTCTCTCTCTTTCTTTCACGTCTCTCTCACTCCCATTTCTCACTCTCTCTCCCTACCTCAGAGGTGTGCTCCGGTGAGAGGTTCGAGCTCCGGCGAGTTGGTGATCTCCGACGAAGCGAGGAGCAGCGAAGGTGGTAGTTGGAGGTGAGTGTTAGCTTCTTAAACCCTTACGGCTTGTTTTGGATTCTCTCGCTCTACCTCACTCGAGTTCTGTGGTCGTGGTTGGTTGGTAGAGGTTGTCGGAGGTGGTGTTGTGGTTGTGGATCGTCGAGGAGGTGTTTGATCGTCGTTTGGACGCTAGGTTCGTCGACGGATCGTGTTTCGGGAAGATGTGCTCGTGGAGGCGTCATCGCGGTTCTTCAAAGGCTTCTTCAAGCCTTCTGGTATGTCAACTCGCTCACTTAAGTAGTGTGACGGTAGGCCTTCCGGCTCGTCGCAAGTAAACGTGCAGCAGATTTCACTGCCTGATCGGTCGACCGGTTGGTGCAAACGGTCGACCGTTCGTGAAGAGAATTCGGGTTCTGCCTCAAATCGGTCGAACGATGCCCCAGGGGCGGTCGACCGATTGTGCATTGGAGGCAAGCCTGGTGAGATTCGGTCGAACGGGTCCCCATTGTCGTTCGACCGTGTGCACTGTCTTAAGTCGGTTGGGAGCGTTGACCATCTAAACGGTCGACCGCTTGTTGACCTCGTCCAACCGTGACTTAAGTGAGAATAGTGGTCGGTTCGACCGAAGGTGGTCTTGGTCGACCAGACTTGTGTGCTGAGCGTGGGGAACGCTCTGGAGGAATTCGGTCGACCGAGAAAGGCTCGACGTTCGACCGGATTCGTGGTGCGAGTGTGGGATTATTCCCTGGTGGGATTCGGTCGACCGAGAGTGCTCGGGTGTTCGACCGAAATCATTGTGGAGTCGTGGAATTTGTCTCTGGTGACTTTCGGTCGAACGGGGCCCCTTTGTCGTTCGACCGATTGGTCGTTTTGTTTGGTGAACCTGGGAGCTGACCATCTAAACGGTCGACCGTCCCTTTACTTTGGTTCGACCGAACGAGTGCGGTGGGTGGGAATCGGTCGACCGATGGAGTGTCGGTCGATGCGATTGCCCTGTATTTGCTTGATTCGGTCGACCGAGACTTTTGGTTCGGTCGACCGTTTGTGTCAAGTTTTGCATTATGGAGGTGTTGTTGTTGTGGTTGTCCGTGTGGGGCGAGTGTGGTGCCGATGTTCTTCCGGCAAGTGTGTTAGGGTGCACGAGAGTTGCGGTGGTTGGTTGAAATAGACCTGGAGTCCCGTGACGGTGCGAGAGCTTGGGATTGGGTGAAATAGGCCTGATGCCCAACTTAGAATTGTGGTGTTGTGGCGGTTGGTTGAAAGAGACCTGGAGTCCCGTGACTGTGTGAGAGTTGCGGTTGGTTGAAAATAGACCTGAATCCCAGCTAGTCTGTACGGGGTTGGTTGAGATTAGACCTGGAGCCCCGTAGTGCGTTCAAGTTGGCTGAAAGAGGTCTGGAGCCTGAGCAGGGACCGCGTGTAGGGGTTGGTTGAAAATAAACCTGGAGCCCTTATACGTTTGGGTTGGTTGAGAATAGACCTGGAGCCCTTGGTCGTGTCGTGGTAGTTGCGGTTGGTTGAGATTAGACCTGGAGCTCAGCTTGACGACGAGTGTGTGATACGGTGGTTGGGTGAAAGAGCCCTGGAGCCTCGTGACTGTGGTGTGTGCTGTGGTTGGGTGAAAGAGCCCTGGAGTCCAGTCTATTTTGAGATGCTTTCTTGTTTAGTAGAATTGCATGCTAGGGTGTTTTTCAGTTCATGTATTGTAGTGTTGGGCATACAGGGTTTCCTCAGGAAACTCAGGCATTGTTGCATGTTTACTTTCAAGCCGTGAGCGGCGATATGGGTGGTGACCGAGAAGATGAGCACCGCTACCGGATCCAGCTTTCTCTCAGTTGAGGTCGAGTGATTACTGCTTCCATTTGTATAGTCTTTTGATGTAATCACAACTTTTGAAATAATCTGATGTTCATATATATATATATTATATAGGTTGGTGCACCTGTGCTTTGTATTTGCGTAATATCCTCTGTTGATTGTGTGTTATTAAAATTTTAAATTTTCTGCTGTGTTGAGGATGTTACAATCTCTGTTTTCTTCTGTTAGTACTTGTTACCTGTTAGATCCCTAACCTAGGGTTAGTGGACTAATGATGGTTAGAGGGTGGTTTGCATGGGGAAGTGAGTGTGCAGGAGATTGCATGGGAAGGTGAAGGGTTGGGGTACTGTAGCACGAGTTTAAATAAGACCCTCTCTCTTCTTCTCCTTCTTTCATCTCCTTCCTCATTTCTTCTTCCTCCATTCTCACCAAACACACACCTTCTTCCTCAGTCGCTCAAGCTCAGGCGGAGGAGGCTGCGTCGGCGTGAGGTGTGAGGCGGTCCAGGCAGGAGAGGTGCAGAGTTGAGCGCGCGAGGAGATCACCGGAGGTGACGTGCGCGAGCGGAGCTCCGGCATTTTCGTCGTTTCTTTTGAGGTATGCCGCTCCTTAGTGTGGTTTGTTTGTTAACCCTCATGAGGGATGCGTTGGTCGAGTCGGGGGAGGTCGGAGACCTCTCCGGCGACGCTTTTCTTCGTGAAACCTCGGCTGGCGCGAGGTTGAAGACGACCAACGGTCAACCGGATCCTTCGGGCGGTCGACTGTTTTAGCACTGTTGCCCGACTTTAACCTTCACCGGTCGAACGATGCCTTGTGGCGGTCGACCGGTAGTGCATTATTGTTGTTAAGTTGGGACTGCCTGGTGTGTTTCGGTCGACCGGGGTCTTGTGTTCGGTCGACCGGAACTTAAGTGTACTGGTTATTATTATTGCATGCTTGTTCGACCGTTGCTTGTTGTCGGTCGACCGTTATATGACGTAGAAATGTAGGTTGACCCTAACTGTTATCGGTCGACCGGGACCCCTGAGTCGGTCGACCGATGGATGAAAATGTGGTATAAGACGTTCTGTTAGTTTTCGGTCGACCGGGACCCCTGAGTCGGTCGACCGATAGAGTGGATTTCAATGTTGACCAGACTCCGGATTTTGACCTCGTTCGGTCGACCGGTTTTAGACCTTTGTTCGACCGTTGGGGGATTCTGTTTCGAGCGCAGCGGTAGACCGTTTTAGGAGTACGGTCGACCGATTCCTTTCTGGAACCGGTCGACAGAATCACCTCGTCCGGTCGACCGTTTGGGCCCAGGACAGAATTCCTGGTTCCCTTTTTTGAACGCCAACTTTGTCCACGGAGACCCGTGTCCTCGCCTTGTGCGTGAGCCGGGAGGTGACGGTGGGTGCGTGATACGTGCCTGCCCAGGGACCGCCGTTGGAAAGAGTGTGGGTGTTCGGGACGTGTCACCTCCGTGTATGGACCGTGACATGTGATGGATTGATTGGACTTATTGTAGTATAGCAGGCCTGAGGGATCGCGGATCCCAGTGTTGATGTTGTGCGGGCACGCAACTGGCGTTGGGTGAGGTGACTACCGGCCCACGGGCTACGGAGGTCGCTGCCCTGCTTTTATAGCGGCGCGGTTGGTGTTTGCGGCTCGAGGAGCCTGATGACCTGGCAGACTTCGGTCTGGTTTTGTCTGATGCTGTGCCGGACTGTTGTGATGGACCACCGATGTTGTGCCGGTGATGCCGCCGAGGTTGTGCCGGCGATGGTGATTGTTGAGCCGAGGCTGTTCCGGCTATGTTGTTTTCCTCGGCTGGGCACCTACCGAGATGTTGTTGTTATACCTTCCGGGCGACGGCCCCGTTGGTCCCTGTGGCTCCGACCACTGAAATTTGCAGATCTGTATTCTATCGGCTCGCAGGCGTGACAAAGGCTCCCTGCCGAACCCTTGAGTAGTGTAGCTGCGTGTGGGGGGTGCGATGTCGCGTGCTGTAAGACAGCATGTGCCTGCAGTAGGTCTCCTCGGGAGACTCGTTGTTGATTGTCGGACTGATGTCCTGTTTTACCCTTCGGGGGAACTGTTTTCATTTCTGTCGATGCCATGACATACTACTAGTATGATAGGTTCATTGTGTAATGCATGCATATATAGGTGAGTTGGCATACGGGGTTTCCTTCTGGAAACTCAGGCATTGTTGTTATATATTTTCAGGACCGCAGTAGGTCCAGTGGGGTGGTGATCGGCGGGCGCGCGCGTTTGGAGTCGGATCCTCTAGTCAGACCACTGAGGTCCACATGATTACATTTATCTTCCCTTATCGTTTTGTTGTAATCATGTATTCGTTTTGGCAAACTCTGATGTATTATGGTGCACCGCTTTATTGTTTATGAGAAGTAACAGTCCCGCCTTGATTATTGTGCTCTGTGTCTTGATTATGAATTTTTAAATTTTCCGCTGTTTCGGGATGTTACATTACCACAGCAAGAATTGTGAAGGGATCTTCTAACATGGACGACCATTCAAGAGATGATTGAAATTCCACCTCGGGACTTAGGACGCAAGCTCACAAGCATGTCAATGTCCGGGACTATCGGCAACACTGATGACGATAATTATGCTAAAGGAAACGATGCAGCTGATGTTGAACAAGTCGGTGAAGCTGCTCCTACATATGATAATGGAAACAAGAGCGAATACCATGGCGCTAATGTTGATAGCCACCATTCAGTTGATATGCAAGCTTGGAATAAGTAGCACCCTCACGCACAAGGAAACCAGTAAATATTGCAGAAAACTAGTACTTATGAAAAACAATTGTGAATATATGGATGTCCAGGTGTGTATAGGTATCTTGCAAGGTGTGTACTTAATGTTGCTCTTTTTAATCACGACGAGGGGTTGTCATCTTATGCTTTGTATACGAAGCATCCATTGTCCAATCTTGTTGTAATATTTAGTTTGTCTAAATGAAATGGATTATTATTTCCTCTCTTATTATTAACTTGCAAAATGACATACTTGGTTGAGAGAAATACATCAAACGTTGTTTCTGTAGATTATTCTGCAATGAATTTGGCTATAATTAAGTATCGAAACCAAATAATAGAGTATACAGGAGAATATACAATTACTCAAACCAGTTAAATTTTGTTTGCACTTTGCAGCCACCGGTGCTATAGAAGCCAAGGAAAATCTACATTTTGTGTCTAAGTTCAGTTGAAAAGAAAAGGGTAAATATTCTTTGTGTGTGTGTGTCGCTTTACTTAACCGCTTCTTTTAAGTAACTAAGCAAGATACTGATGTAAATCTGGACGATCTATCATCTGAAACTTTGAAAAACTAAGCATGTATGGTGTAACATGTGGCTTGTGTTTTCAATGCTTATTTCAATTAGAGGATACAGATGCATACTCTAAGGAGATAAAAATTTGATGTTGTTTAATGGTCGACCGGATTCTCATCAAATGCATGATTGTTGGAAAATTGCCTTCAGAACAACAACCATGTAGTGCAACGATCGACCGGAATCTGATCAGCGGTCTACCGTTAGCCAAACTGAGAAGTTGCCCCAGAGTTCGGTCGACCACTAGAGTTTCTCAACATAAATAACTTAAGTGTATTGTTGAACGTTTTAATTTAAACTGCAAGTGCACGACATCGGTGAAGACGTGGCAAATACGGGTCATCCACAGGGAGATGAGCAGCATCTCGTTTGTACGAAATCAAGTGACAAAAATAGGGAAGAGAGTTTGATTATCCTACTCTACGCTACACTACACTACGAAGTACGAAATGCGAAACAAAACAACAAACGATGAACTACCAAACTAAACTAAGAACTAAATAAGTGCTAGAATTCAGAAATAGAAAGCCCCTAAGGGGTGGAGTGAGTGCACACATGCAAAGATGTGTGTGTTGAACACATTCTTTAAGCACAAATAAAGGTAGTGTTTTCATGCATATGAAGTGTCTAAATGTTATGCCAAAACATATTAATCCATTCACTAACACAAGCTGGTTTATTTCAGAACCTAAACAAGCATGAGAGGTGTCTAATCATTTTGGCAAAACTCATCAAGTTATAAGTGTTGGATCGTGTGGGTTATGGGTCCACTAATCACTTTTAATCTAATCCCTAATTTTCTACTTGATTAAGCAAACAAATGCGCAGTGGAATAAACAAACAAGTAGAGAAAGAAAGACAATGCAAACCACACAAAGACGCGTCGGTTTTTATAGAGGTTCGGCCGCGCCTACGTCCTCTCTTGCAAGCCCCTCTCGAATCCCCGTTCGAGCTCCTCTTGCGTCTTCACTATGCCTCCCCGTTCCGGGCCGGGAGCAACGCCTTTTACAAGTCTTCAAGCTCGCGAACAACCCTCGCTGAGCTTGGCACCACCTCTCACAAACCGAGAGGAATACTTCGGGCTTTCACCGAAATCCTTGCTTCTTTGTCTTGGGCTTTCACCAAGACCCTTGCTCTCTTTACAACAAATGTAACCTTGAGTGGGATTCACTCTCTAATTGAGCACAACAATTGCTAGATTGATTGTATGATGAATGATGTGGAAATTAGGCTTTGGATGGCTAATTTTGGAGCTTTGAGGTTGTGGAAAATCTCACTATAAGTTTGACACTTTGGAGTTGTGAAATCTTATGGAAAACTAAGTGTAAACCTCTATTTATAAGCTCCTAAAGTTTTCTAGCCGTTGGGGATAGATTTGATTGGGTTTTGTGCAAGATACACAAAGCAGAAAATCGGGCTGCAAATCTGTCCAGAAACGGTCGACCGAAAAGGTGCAACGGTCGACCGAACGCTTGGGTTCGATAGGGATACGGTCGACCGAAATATGAATCAGTCGACTGAACACTTAAGTCTATTAAGAAAACGGTCGACCGAACAGGGTTACCGGTCAACCGAACAAGCGTTTCGGTAGAGGGAAAAA
The DNA here is from genome assembly GCA_963682175.1 of Triglochin maritima. NCBI lineage: Eukaryota > Viridiplantae > Streptophyta > Magnoliopsida > Alismatales > Juncaginaceae > Triglochin > Triglochin maritima. The sequence goes on along the minus strand of OY821772.1, from coordinate 59,636,718 downwards.
TGGATCGGTCGACCGAAATTGTAACGACCGATAGCAGGGAATTCTTGACAAGGTTAAACGGTCGACCGAACTAGGCACATGGTTCGACCGTTTGGCTAAGTATATGGAGGTGTATATAGTTTTAATATGAATACGACCGTTGGGCATATACGACAAGAATAACGGTCGGAATAGTAAGTTCAAACGGTCGACCGAAAGATATGGTGCGGTCGACCGAAACTAGACAGGGAAACACAAACAGGATTAATTGATCATCCGGTCGACCGAACGGCATATTGCGGTCGACCGAATGTGGGCAGACTTTTGCAATTCAAGTTTTGGTGTTTTCCGGTCTAAGTTTGGGTGATCTATTGAAGTCCAAATTATGTGAAATTTCGTGTGTGACTTCTATAGGGAACCTAGTGTGTGATTAAGTTGATTTTAGCTCAAGTATGCTCAATTACACTTTGTTCCTAAGACTCAAAGGAAATTAAGATTACATGTCTTCGATTTAGCTTTAATTACATGTCTTGACTTCATTTCCATCTTTCTTGAGTCTTGATCACCTGTAGAGGTTAGCACAATACAATATATATGCAATGCATAGTGTGTGCTACTCTAATTAAGATTCGGTTGATTTAAATCATCAAAACATAAGATTAAGGCCAAAAAGCCAACAATCTCCCCCTTTTTGATGATGGCAACCGATATCTTAATACTTGAAATTTGTATATGTAAACTATGCATATAGATGCTCCCCCTATGGATGTGCATAGTTTTTGTTCAAATTTTATCAAGTTTTTCAAGTTACCCCCTTAATTATCTCTCCCCCTTTGACATCCATCAAAAATAATAATTATTTAAGACTTTAAGCATAGAATTTGGATGTCTTGTAATGAAGTTGCTCCCCCTAAATTTTGCACTTCATTACTCTAATAAAAGATATATCATTTAAGTTCCCCCTATCAATAAGGCTAAATCGAAACAATGAGTATGATGAAAGTTAAGTTCATTTAAGTTTCAACTTAAGCCTTATTCTAACATCCATTTAAAATTTGACATTTAGAATCAATGGATGTGATAAATGATTTGCAATGAATGGGGTAAATGATTTTCAATGAATTGAACTATATGATATGTCAATTAAGCATATGAACTAGACTAGAGCTAAATTTTCAGAAATTTCAAGGATAGAAATTTATACCAAACTTGAATCTTGATTAGCTCCAATCTCATTTGGTGATGCAACCGGATTCGAATTCGACGCTTTGGCTCACCCGGTCACCACCAATCTCCTCCTCAAGCTCCTACAAGTGTAGACTTAGGTACCCAAACAACTTTGGGTCTTTGAACATTAGCTTTTGGGATCCAAGCCATTTTGGTTTTGGGTGCCCATACACTTGTGGAACTAGATTTAACAAATAAATGCTTGCCATTTAAAGTAGTATGAGATACATGGTTTTTCAAATGCACATTGTATCCTAAACCATGTTTAGCTAATGATTGTCTTTGACTACTCAAAAACATATCAAGCATTTTTGTCCCTTTAGTGAACATTTCAAGATCTTTTCTTAATTGCATATTTGAAGCTTTAAGATCTACATGTTCATCAATAATGGGTGTTTTACTTAGACTAGCAAGTGATGATTCATTTGATTCAAGTATAGCAATCACCTCATTCTTTTCATTCATGATTAATTCAATTTGGCATTTGAGATCATTTATAGTTTTTCTAGCATTTTTGTTCTTTTCACAAATGATCTCATATTGTTTAACTAAATCATGAAATGCATTTTGAAGCTCATCTTTAGTAAATGTTTCATTAGATGCACTTGAGTTTGAGCTATCACTAAAATCTCTAGATGAGCAAGAATTAGAAATAGAAGAGTTAGAGGCTACCTCACTCAATTCATCTTCAATTGCCATGTGACATGAGTAAGCAAATTCTCCTTTACTATGCAAGGTGGAAGATGATGTTGATTGTGATGAGGAATCATCCCATGTAGCTTTGTGAGCTTCTTCCCTCCTTTCTCTTCTCTTGCTCCTTCCCTTCTCTTTTCTTTTCTCCCTCTTTTTCTCCCCTTCTTTTCTCTCAATCCTAATACCTCTTCTTTCAATTTTGTCTTCTTTATTCTTGAGGTATTTGAAAAAATCTTGGGCAAGGACCACGATTTCTTCTTCTTCTTCATCTCTCTTTTGCTCCTCAAAATCTGCATGTAAGGCCATAGAAGGAGTTTTCTTGGAAGCTTCTTTTTCTTTGCGATGACTCAATTGAAGCTCATAGGCCATGAGATTTCCAATGAGTTCCTCCATCTTCAATTTGGAAAGATCGTGCGATTCTTCAATTGCGACGACCTTGTCTTCCCAATCGTTGCTCAATGATCGGAGGAATTTCCGAGTCATCTCTCCTTCATTTATCCTTCTTCCAAGAATCAAAAGAGAGTTAGTAATATCGGTGAAGCGAGTGTTCATGTCGCTTATGTTCTCACCGATTTGCATAGAAAATATTTCATATTTATGCATGAGGAGACTTATCCTAGTTTCTTTGGTTTTGCTATCACCCTCATGATGCATTTGTAACCTATGCCATATTTCATTTGCACTTTCACATCCCCTAATTCTATTGTATTCTCCCTCATTAAGGCCACAATAAAGAATATTCATAATTTTTGAATTCATTTCAATTTCTTTCATTTGAGCCCTAGATAGAGAACCTAAATCATCTTCATTTGGGGGTATGTATGGATTTTGAATAAACTTCCAATACTTAAGGTCATTTGATATTAAAAAGATTTTCATTCTATTTTCCAATAATCATAATTTGACCCATTAAGCAAAGGAGGCCTTATGGTGCATAAACCCTCTAAGTGATTAGATGTGCTAGCCATGCTAAAAATACGATTAAGTATAGAATTTAGCTAACAAGGCTCTGATACCAAATGTTGGATCGTGTGGGTTATGGGTCCACTAATCACTTTTAATCTAATCCCTAATTTTCTACTTGATTAAGCAAACAAATGCGCAGTGGAATAAACAAACAAGTAGAGAAAGAAAGACAATGCAAACCACACAAAGACGCGTCGGTTTTTATAGAGGTTCGGCCGCGCCTACGTCCTCTCTTGCAAGCCCCTCTCGAATCCCCGTTCGAGCTCCTCTTGCGTCTTCACTATGCCTCCCCGTTCCGGGCCGGGAGCAACGCCTTTTACAAGTCTTCAAGCTCGCGAACAACCCTCGCTGAGCTTGGCACCACCTCTCACAAACCAAGAGGAACACTTCGGGCTTTCACCGAAATCCTTGCTTCTTTGTCTTGGGCTTTCACCAAGACCCTTGCTCTCTTTACAACAAATGTAACCTTGAGTGGGATTCACTCTCTAATTGAGCACAACAATTGCTAGATTGATTGTATGATGAATGATGTGGAAATTAGGCTTTGGATGGCTAATTTTGGAGCTTTGAGGTTGTGGAAAATCTCACTATAAGTTTGACACTTTGGAGTTGTGAAATCTTATGGAAAACTAAGTGTGAACCTCTATTTATAAGCTCCTAAAGTTTTCTAGCCGTTGGGGATAGATTTGATTGGGTTTTGTGCAAGATACACAAAGCAGAAAATCGGGCTGCAAATCTGTCCAGAAACGGTCGACCGAAAAGGTGCAACGGTCGACCGAACGCTTGGGTTCGATAGGGATACGGTCGACCGAAATATGAATCAGTCGACTGAACACTTAAGTCTATTAAGAAAACGGTCGACCGAACAGGGTTACCGGTCGACCGAACAAGCGTTTCGGTAGAGGGAAAAATGGATCGGTCGACCAAAATTGTAACGACCGATAGCAGGGAATTCTTGACAAGGTTAAACGATCGACCGAACTAGGCACATGGTTCGACCGTTTGGCTAAGTATATGGAGGTGTATATAGTTTTAATACGAATACGACCGTTGGGCATATACGACAAGAATAACGGTCGGAACAGTAAGTTCAAACGGTCGACCGAAAGATATGGTACGGTCGACCGAAACTAGACAGGGAAACACAAACAGGATTAATTGATCATTCGGTCGACCGAACGGCATGTTGCGGTCGACCGAATGTGGGCAGACTTTTGCAATTCAAGTTTTGGTGTTTTCCAGTCTAAGTTTGGGTGATTTATTGAAGTCCAAATTATGTGAAATTTCGTGTGTGACTTCTATAGGGAACCTAGTGTGTGATTAAGTTGATTTTAGCTCAAGTATGCTCAATTACACTTTGTTCCTAAGACTCAAAGGAAATTAAGATTACATGTCTTCGATTTAGCTTTAATTACATGTCTTGACTTCATTTCCATCTTTCTTGAGTCTTGATCACCTGTAGAGGTTAGCACAATACAATATATATGCAATGCATAGTGTGTGCTACTCTAATTAAGATTCGGTTGATTTAAATCATCAAAACATAAGATTAAGGCCAAAAAGCCAACAATAAGTTCTATCCTAAACAAGCAAGCATACATTCATGTTTTATCAACACATTGTAAATAAAGCATTCATTCTATTCTCTAATGCATGTATGAACATCTACTCCACCCCCCAAAAGGGATAAAACTACTCACTAAACATTAAACTAACTATTACACTAAGCAAGGAAATCATATTAACTAAACTACTAAAACTAACGAAATGAAATTAAACTAAGTAAGTAAACAACATGAAACAAGAAATTAACATAATGAAGAATTTTTTTATTAAAATGACTCACAATTCAAGTAGCATCTTCCTACTTTAGTGTGTGCTTCAAGGCCTCACTTCTAGTAGGAAGAATAGTCACTCAAAATGTGAAGTGATTACAATAGAAGGTGAAGAGTTCTATTTATAGCCAAAGAAAAAGGCAATCCGGGACAATCATCCGATGTGAGACTAAACAAATACCAGAAATAGAATAAACATCCTCTAATACATGTGCAACGAAGTTTGAGAGGATCCAGAAGGATCCAGACCGCCAATTAGCGGTCCATAAAGTCTGGATCCGGCTGGAATTTATTCTGGGCTTTTCTGGATTTCTTTGTCGGTCTTTGATGCATCTACTTTGTTTATTGGAGCTCCAACCCGAATATAATTGCCAAAATACTCCCCAAGATGGTGTGGAGTTTTCTGTTTTGCTCTTTGGTCCTTCGGTCCTACGTTCAGGTCCTTCTCCCTTGCATCTTAGTCCCTAGGTCTCACAATTCAATCTTTTTTCCCTATTTTTGGGTCCTTTTATGTTTCATCTCTTCAAACCTATTTATTTCTGAAATTCAAACATAAAACTCGTCATGTAGCATTGTTTAGGTGAAAGATAATGGATATAAGATACAAATATAAGCATGAAATGATGTCAATCATGTACGGTCGACCAGTGTCTCCCCACCGTTCGACCAAAATTATCATGAAGAAAACTATCCCGATACTCGAGTGTATCGGTCGACCGTTGTGATCTGACCGGTCGACCAAAATTATCAGGAAGACAATGAATAGTTTTTCATGCCCAGGTAGTTCGACTGGTTGCCCGAACGGTGGAACAAAAAAAGTTGTGAGACGGTCGACCGGTCCCATTTTGGTAGACCATTTTCAGACGGAACAAAATTATGGGAGGGTTTTTTTGGGATGTTTTCCCCCCTTTTCTCAACCATAACCTCTCCACTGTATCTACCAAGTTGCTGCAACCCTAGATTAAGGATTGAAAGCTTGAGAGAAAGAAAGTGACCACTTGAGAGGTTAGTTAGCCACCAAACTCCTTTGTGTTTTGATTGAGAATTTTGTTGTTGAAGAATCATTCAACCATAATTTGGTGTGCGTTGTAGTCATCTCGGGCTCCCTCCATGTACTTCAATCTTTTATAGTGAAGTTTCCGTCCGTCATCGCCGTCCGTGATTTTTTTTTCTCTTTTGGGTTTCCACGTAAAATCTCGTGTCTACTTGTGATTTTGTTTTGTGATTGCTATTGTGGTTTGTTTGAATGTATGTTAGGTGCTCGTAAAACTACCTAAGCCGATTTTTCACGGGTTCTCATCGCTTTCGCACCGAGTCTAGACAACCTAAGATCCTAACAATGATGAATAAGTAGATACCAAACTGGCATGCTGTTGCCATTTACATATGTTAGTAGTTAGTAGTTTAAACTTATAAACAGTGCTTAGTTGGTGGATGTGAAAATTTGCAGATGAACGTACAGTAGCTTCAGCATATTATGCTAAATAAGAGGCAAATCAAAACAAGCAGCCAGTAGCCTATGCTAGAGGTACTAATTATAGAGATATTTGTACTTTGAATTGGTAAGTGCCATTGTTTGGATTAACTTTTGCTATTAAACAGATATGCTTTTCGGGAGACTAAGATCCAATATATAATATTTTGGAGCTCAAGCAAAAAAATGATTCTTCTGCTTAGGTATGTAAAATGAAATGTAATGTGACGCTCTTTCTTCCGGCTTATCATTTGCAGATCCATTTGCACATGCTATTCAGAATTTTTCAGTATGATGAAATATATTCTCAAGCTCTTGAAATCCCCATTATGCTTTTAGTGATATTTTCAGAATCTACCAGATTTATCTTTTGAAGCACTTAATGACTATTCATTGAATTTTAAAAACATCTTGCCTTTTTATTATCGAAGAACACTAAAAATCATGACGTAAATGATATCGTACAAAATCATTCTTAAAATTCTAGATAATGATAAAGAAAATCATGATATTTAGATTTCCATGGTCTTTACCTTATTTTCCTTCTCATCAGAGACCACTAAAAACTCCCATTATATATATGGATATATTTTCATATTCCAAACTTACAGGAATAGTTAACTATATTACACACTTTAAAAAATAATACTCACTTACAGGTCATTATTTAACTCCTAGAAAGTACAACCAGGAGATCACAACGTAGACTGCATGGTTTTCAGTCATAATATTAGCTATATTTCTAATTTTAGTTAGTATTTTGAATTCGTTCATTGCCTTCGCTGCCTGGATCCGTCGGTGGGGTGCTTCCCCAATTACCATACTGTTCTCTTGGTATGGTATGGTGGCCATCAACGGTGCTTCTGGAGTATCCAAGGGTATACACTTTCTCTTCCTCAGTGAATTCTTTTCTTACTGTCTGTTGTTGCTCAGATTTGCCGATAAATTCATTTGCCACAACTCTTCCTCTTGTTGCCAGACAGTAATTTGCTAGTATTACGGACAGCATCAGCATATATAGGAATGATCTCTTCTGCGTCATGCCTGTCTTTCTACCCGCCATGAAATCTCTAAGAGTTTGAATAAGACAATAATCAAATATTGAACTTAGCAACAAGTTAAGAGTGAATAAAGACATGATTGATTGGACTAATTATAATAAATCAGAAGATATAAAAATGAAATAAAGGAAATAGGTTTGCAACACACCTAAAGCAGGGGCACTTTACAGGACCTCAATTTACTATTTTCTTTGTGTTTAGTTAAGAAAGAGGATTATTATGTATTTATAGGAAAATTTAGTCCTATTAAGTTTGGATTTAGCACTAAGTTTCAAAGCTACTTTAAGAGATTTTGCATATGGTGAATCAGAATGTGGTCACCACCACAAGCAGACAATGCTAAGTGGGATTCGAGTAAATTTCTTAAAAAATTCATATTGCCTATGTTATAGCTGAAGAATTCTTGCTTTTCTTACCATTATTAGCACTCTTAATGGAGAATTTACCTACTGCTTTCTTTTGTGATGTAAAAGAGCATTAACGCTAGGAATTCCCACCGAAATTTCTGAATACATTGTCATTTTTAAATTTGGTTTTGCCAACTTTATTAAAATCATTGCTTTAATTAGTGGTGATTTTGGTTGTTTTCTTTCACATCTTAACTTTTAAACAAAAGCATAAGTATCGAGATTTAATTAATTCCCACTTTCAATAAGTGGTACAAGGCTACAAGCCTTTACTCTTACCTAAAGGGAAATGATTTATGAACGCAGCGCGTCACGGACGCGCTCTACGTGGACATCCATGTCAGCCCTTACGTGGCCAAAGCATGAATGTTTTTTGTTTTTTCTTCCTGATGTCCACTCAAATCACATTAAATGTGTTTCAACTCAGCACGTTCTCTCTCTCCACCCAAATACAAATATGATGACACTCTTTCTTTCTTCTTCATTCTTTCTCTCCAGAATAAATCACCATTTCGAGCAAGATATTAGGTCGAAGAAGCGTCTGATGCCGACTCCCAGGATTCTTCACAACGTAAGCAGCGTGAATGGGACGGTGCGAAGACTTCCCGATGTTCTTGTCAACGCTCCGTGGTGAAGACTTACGTCTGTTCGGTTTATGTTGTACATCTCTCCGTAATAAATCACCATTTCGAGTAAGATATTACGTCGAAGAAGCGTCTGATGCCGACTCCGAAGGTTCTTGACAACGTAAGCAGCGTGAATGAGACGGTCATGTTTAAGTCTTACATCTTCTCTTCCGATTTACTGGGAAAATATATATTATTTTTGTAATTTGTGTGTGTTTGTGTTTGTAATGGAAATCTGAGATGCTATTTTTTTCCTAAACGTAATTCTTGTGGGGTAAAATATACAGTGGGAGATTTGTTGAGTTTGTGCGGGGGTGGCAGGGGGCGGCAGCCCCTGCGGGGGACGTGAGTCCCCCCCGCAAAGCGAGCGGACAGAGGGAGCGCGCTTTGCGGACGTTTTTTTGTTTTGACATCATATTATTGCATTCCATATATTGATTCGTTTATTCCGACAATAATGAAGTCATATATTATTCCGGACTGCAATTACACTTATTCCGGACTACAAATACACTTATTCCGATTCCGGACAGCAAATACACTTATTCCGGACAGCAAATACACTTATTCCGGACAAACTTTATGTTCCGTTTCTGGACACAATTTATTCTTAAACCGGACAACAAATACACTTATTCCGGACAACAAATACACTTATTCCGGACAAACTTTCTGTTCCGTTTCTGGACACACTTTATTCTTAAACCGGACAACAAATACATTTATTCCGGACAACAAATACATTTATTCCGGACAGCAAATACACTTATTCCGGACAGCAAATCCACTTATTCTGGACAAACTTTATGTTCCGTTTCTGGACACACTTTATTCTTAAGCCGGACAACAAATACACTTATTCCGGACAACAAATACACTTATTCTGGACAGCAAATACACTTATTCCGGACAAACTTTCTGTTCCGTTTCTGGACACACTTTCTTCTTATTCTGGACAACTACACTTATTCCGGACTGCAAATACACTTATTCCGAACAGCAAATACACTTATTCCGGACAACAAATCCACTTATTCCGGACAAACTTTATGTTCCGTTTCTGGACACACTTTATTCTTAAACCGGACAACAAATACACTTATTCCGGACAACAAATACACTTATTCCGGACAGCAAATACACTTATTCCGGACAAACTTTCTGTTCCGTTTCTGGACACACTTTCTTCTTATTCTGGACAACTACACTTATTCCGGACTGCAAATACACTTATTCCGGACAGCAAATACACTTATTCCGGACAACAAATCAACTTATTCCGGACAAACTTTATGTTCCGTTTCTGGACACACTTTATTCTTAAACCGGACAACAAATGCACTTATTCCGGACAACAAATACACTTATTCCGTACAACAATATACACTTATTCCGGACATACACATAACGTAAACAGGACAAACACATAATGTAAACTGCACACACACATAAAGTAAGCTAGACAAATTAAGTTGATCCAACGTAAAACTTAAAAACAAATATTTTATTATGATAAGTGTGGGCTCTGCACGAATAATGAGACTGCACGATGTCTTAGGGTTTGCACACTGTCTTATCTGTGTATTGGGAAATGAATCGTTCAACTAAAAGAACCGGCGTTTTTTAAAAAGACCAAAACGCGCGAAGAGAAATTTCGCTGACTGGACGCTGACTCAAAGAAAAATATCTGAGCTGTACAGATCCACGTAAGGCGCGTCCGTGACGCCTGCGTCCGTCTATCACGGTTCTTACCTAAATGCATTGGGCCTGCCCTGCCAATTTGCTGATTTGACTTTTCGCTTATCAACACAAATGTCTTCTTGCTGCTAGGCCTTCAACCGTGTTTCTTAGCATGGTCAAGAATGCGGTCGATTTAACTGTTTGTGTTTGCTGGAAATATAATATTTTGATTGTAAAGGAAAGCAAGTTTTTCATACTTAATAACAGAGAGTTGTGTACTATCATCCACCGGAGTTCTTGAATTTGCAGATAAAGTGGAAAAAAGAATTTCACAATATTAATTGTGACTGGATTGTTGTAACGTCCTCAAAATAACGAAAAATTTAGAAACTTTTCAAAAGAGAAAATCAACTAAATCAGACGAAACCCGAGGACATTATGAAAACACAACACAAGATGCATCATATATATATATATATACATATATATATATATATATCTGAGTTTTACAAAAGGTGATTACATCAAAAGACTATAAGATAAAATATACAACTGTAATCACAACGACATCTGAATAGGAAGAAAGCAGGATCTAATCCCTAGAGCTCTCTTCTCCGCAGTCACCACCCCTAACGTCGATCACGGCCTGAAGCACAACATGAACAATGTCTGAGTTTCCCATAAAGAAACATCATGTGCCAAACTCCTAAAATGCATGAATTAAACGACAACATAACATGCTATGAAAAATGCAATATATAGCAACGGTCACCGTCAACTAGATTCTAGGAATCTCTCTCCCAACCACAGCTGACACAAACCAACCCGGGTCTCAAGGGTCATCTCACCCCAACCCCATAATCATTCGTGCACACAAGACACCGCCGGTCAGAGTCTCGACCAACAACACACGTGCTCAAAAGGCACCACCGGTCAGAGTCTCGGCCAACAACACATGCTCAAAAAGCACCGCCAGTCAGAGTCTCGGCCAACAATACACGTGCTCAAAAGGAACCGTTAGTCAGAGTCTCGGCCAACAAACACACAACATAAGCAACATATTCAAAAATGGGCAGAAACGGTCGACCGAAACCCCACACAAAGGCATGGTCCAACCAAAATAACTATCAACCGGTCGAACGACAAATGAGACACATTCGACCGAAAATAACCAATAACTCCCTCCTTCGCTCAAAGTGCACAATCGGTCGAACCAACATGAAGCATCGGTCAACCGAATAAAACCAGGGCATCATACATCGAATTAAGATTACACTGGTCGACCAAACAAACAACCGGTCGAACCAACAATAAGTTAACTTAAGTCATCGGTCGAGCAAGATCACAGGCGGTCAACCGTTTTGAAGTCTACACCCCCAACAGACTTAAAACAGTACATTAGGTCGAACGACAAAGGGGATCTGATCGACTGAAAACATCCAGAGCTTGCCTAACATGCTTGACTGGTCGACCACACAAGGCATCGTTCAACCGGTGCAAGGCAAAACCCCACGATTTACACTAGCAACGGTCTAACCGCTGCACCAGTCGGTCGACCGATTACAACAGAACTCTGCTAAACAGAACTTCCGACGAGCCTTTCGGCCTACCATCGACTCCACGATCACTCACACAAACATAAGTCAGTCTTAAACACAAGCTTGACATACATTTAAGACTTATAGAAGCCTTTGAAGAATCACGGCAAACGTTTCCCCGATAAAGCTTATCTCCGATGAAACTGTCCTCGAGCCCGATCACTGCAACTCCAGCAATCCAACCCCAACTCATGTGCTCGTCGATCCTGCACTTTGTCGGCGCTCCGATTTGCTAGAAGAGAAATGGGCTTGAGAGGGAGAAGGATCGTGAGAGAGAAAGAGAGACAAGTGAGAAGAGAGAGAGAAAAAACCTTATATACACCTCACAACTCCACCAATCATCTCACTCCACCTCGACTCAACTCTAAACCCCTATTAGCTACCTAAACACAATTATGCCACTAATTAGGATTAGGATATAACAGTTGCTACGTTAGAATGGTATTTTCTAACTCATTAGAATGGTCCCACATGCGGTAAAATTGATTGTACACTGTGAACTTTAAATAACTAGTATCCCCTTAACAAGTTATCTTTCGGGGTATGAGCTCCTCGTGGGACTTGTTCTAGTACGGTATCAGAACATGTTTCCTGCCCCCCGACTGTTATATGTGGGATTCACGTACAGATCATGTGATGGTCGCATGTGCGGAGACATGTAGTCCCACATTGAGTAAAATTGGGTGTGTTGTGGATTATAAAGACCCACAACTCTCATCCTAACAAGTCGACTTTGGTGGTGTGAGCTTCTTGCCGATTTTGTTCGAGCAAATTTGAATTTAATGCATTACGTACGTGATCTCATTATTTGATCGACGTAGAGTACATAAAGAAACCGGATTTACACAGGGTGAAAGTGAATCTTCAAGCATGGCACAACATGTCCAAAAGCTCAAAACACTAGATAGATAAAGCAGAGAGTATACTATCAGGATTCTGAAGATCCTACCAGATAAAAGATTGTTACTAGTAGAAATTATTAACCTTTCTTGCAAGAACAAGATCAATTTGACTTCAGGGAATACCAACTAATGGAAGTAGATATTTGATGTGGGAGAATTTTCTCTAAACTTATCATGTATATGCCTGAAATTAATTCTCTCTCTCCCCCCTATAAAAAAATAATAATGCCCTTTATCCGAATTTTCTTATGTTACAGTTCCGTGACATCACAACAGTTTATAACACCAACTGAAACGATAATGCTCCATTAGTTCTTAAAATAATTTAAAATGAAGCATTAAGAGGACACCATTTCATTCAGTCACAGCATCAGTGCCTATCATATACCTATTCTACTGACATCTTTGTAAATTTAGTATCCTTTCAGTCTAGGACAGCTATTGATTAATGTTGATCCAAAGAACACCTGCAAAGTCTAGGACAGCTATTGATTAATGTTGATCCAATGAACACCTGCAGATAATCTCCACTAAAACCAACAATTATGCCACTTGGACATATTTTACTGATTGATTCCCTCTATAAAAGCTTCATCTTGCTCAGATGAGTCAAATGTGAGTACAAACTTAAGCTTTCAAAGGTGCAGAAGCTACACAATTTCCCTGAAGCTTGTTGAGATTCTAATGTTGAATCTGCATTTATAATATTCCCAACCTAATAACAAGGTATATTTTTTTTACAGGAATTCCAATTTAAAACCATGAAGTTGCTGTTTCTGGTTCTGTTGGTATCTACCATGGTAGCAGCAGTGGCTGCATCGAACTCTCATGCTGAAGCAAAGGAGAGTTACAAGGTGAGTCTACCTAGTAAGCGTGCTGCTGTGGCGTCTATCGACATGCGCAACCGTCGTCTATTAGCGACTGACAGCACTGGTCCTAAGAGTTCTGATGAAGTTAGTGTGATGGGCAGGGAGTCAGGCATTGATGGTGCTACTGGCAGTCACCACACTGAGGACTTGGGGAAATGGTTTAGGGACCATACTAAATATAATAGACCATAAGATGGTGTTAATGTGTTATGATATGATGAGCACATGAGAGTGGAGCAAGTAAAGTACGTTAAGATCAAGTTAAATAAGGTCATGAAGACCCAGGCTTGAGTGATATGATACATGTTTATATATGTCTGCACTTGTATATCTGGCTTGCTTTTAATGTACCGACTGTGTTGTTTACCTGATGTTAGTGCAATACATCACGACTTGTGCCTAAGAAACACTTCTTCGGGGGTTAAACCTATTTGCTTTGTGATTGGATATGGTGTAATTGATTTGGAGGAAGTAGAGAGTAGTTTAGAACTCTTGTTTCTAAAACTCTAGCTCCCAAGAAGTTTGATTCCAGAGTCGTGTCACTAGGCAATGGAAATATGCGGATTTTACTTCTAAGCTAGAGTTGAAGATATGGATTTCTAGATTTTCCTTCAAACTTTGCATACATTGCATCATATGTCTTTCATTTAAATTAATTTTATATCAATAAATGCTACTAAGGTATGTGTTTAGTCTTATTTACAGAATACAGGGACCTGAATGTAAATTACTCATATCCCGAGCATAAATGCGTGCAAGAGACTCATTCCTGGCATAAAGACCAAGTTCAAGATTATCGGGTTTCAAATGGAAATACATCCAAGCATAAAAGCATTCAAGACCTAATTACAAAAAGGACAAGGACTTAAGCACAAAAGTAGACAATGACTTAATTGCAAAACGCCAAGGACCTAATTGCAAATTACGAGTAACTTTTATTATTATTGAGAAAATCTAAGAAAATCAATGTGGATCTCCAAATATATAAAGAAATAAAGTCGGATCTCAAAAGAAAGAAAAGAATCAATCCACATGCACAAAGGATACTGAAATCATACCATAAACACACAGGAAAAATCTGGATTAAATCGGAGCTTAAAAGGTGGCGAATCCGCCGCACCAAATTCGATTCATGCTCTAAAATTTTTACCGGTTGCGTGTTGACGCGTGTACTTTCCTATGTTATACCTAAGTCCCTTGTATCGGCTATAAATAGCCCTGAAACGATGTTGTGAGAGTCCTTAGCTTATGTTCTAGTTTTTATTCCTTAGTTTAATAAATTTCTGTTGTTTTGTTTTTTGTTTTCTTTTGTAATTCCTCTAGGACCCATTCTCCTCATTTCCATCCATGAGTTTCTAACTTTTTCCAAAAGGTGGAGGTGACGGATTTAGGGTGAAGAGAAGAAGAATAAAAGTTATTATTTTAATTTCGTGTTAGTATATTTTGATTACTTGAGTTTATGTTAAATCATTTATCATGTAATGCTTTATAACTAATATGATTTATTATAAGTTTCTGAATTCTCTAATCTAAACTCAATACCTAAACCTCCACCCAACGGAATTCACCATCTTTGTTCTTGCTTTAGTTTTATTTGTTCATGTTTCATGCTTTACGAAATTAAAAATCAAAAATCTCAAAACCCAATTTATTTCTTCTCTCCTTCTTCCCCTTAATCGAAAATCACACAAATAACAAGATCTCTCCCTCCTTGTGTTTGACCCGTATTTGCCACGTCTTCATTGACGGCGTGCACTTGCGGTATAAATTTAATTCGGTCGACCGCCCGAGGGACCCGGTCGATTGTTGGTCGTCTTCAACCTCGCGTCAGCCGAGGGTTTACAAGGAAAACGTCGCCGGAGAGGTCTCCGACCTCTCCCGACCGACCAACATCACCCTCCCACGAGGGTTAGCAACCACCAAACACACTAAGAACCGATATACCTCAAAGAAATGACGAACTCGCCGGAGCCTCGCTCGCGCACGTCGCCTCCGGAGATCACCTCACGCGCTTGCCTCCTCGCACGACCTCCGCTGGACCCGTCTCCGCCTCCTCTGGTGCTGCCGGTAGTTTTTCAGTTCCTAGTAGAGATGTCTTGTCGTTGCCAAAGTTCCATTCTACCCTTGTGAATCCCTCCCCCCCCTCAATAATCCAGAATTAGGATCATCCTCGTCGTTCCACCTTAACACCCTCGTGACGGGGAAATATGGAAGTTGATCGTTGTTAATGTGGAATTTGCACACCTAACAACTAGTAGGGTGTTGACTGAAGCTAGTTGCAATTCCATTTTTGGTTGCAAGTAGATGAACATGAAGATCTGAGAACTACTTATGCAATTGTTCTGCTATATATACTTGAAAGATGACATACCATGTCTTGGTAGTGATCTTACAGAGTGAAACTTTTGTATGTAGTTATTTAAGCATGTGGTGAATGCTACAGACACAAGTACAACTCACCCATTTCAGTCTGGACATCCAACAAAGCTTTTCGATTGATTGTTGAAGTAATTGAAATTGCTTAAAGTTAATTGATTTAACTTGCTAGTGAATGTTATCCACCGCATTAAAGAAGGAAATGGAAACCAAAGCTGCAATTTATATACAACACCTGAAAGGAAACATGTTAACCAACTATTAAAAATATCCAAAGTTCATATACTTTCAGTAGGCTACTACTACTAAAACTAAAAATCTCTATCAACTTGTACATAGTACAATCGTAAGTTAAACGAGCTCTTAAGCTTATCACCACAAAATTACTACTGAAGTTGTTGGATATTGGTCCAAATTTGTTAAGATAGAAACAGAGAAAAACGACCCATTGTTCTTCTTGAGAACCGGTCGATCAATTTTTTCTGTAACTTTTAGAGTTTGAAAGTGGTCGGCCGGCGTGGCACACCGTTCGACTGGATTTTTCAGGGACTCTAAATAACCGAGGAGCGGTCAACCGGTTTGTGGTACCGATCAACTGAAATTATCATATACTTTTCTTGGTAATGGAACTGTCGACTAGCGAAGACAACGGTCAACCGTTTGTATTTAAGGGGGATTTCTCCCTTACTTAAATACAACACATTAAAACTTATTTCATTTTGAGAGATTAGGGTTAGAGAGAAATCTTGATTGTTTTGGATGACATATTGTCTCCATAAGCCATGTAATCTATGTTTGTTTCTCTAATTGGAGAAGAGGAAGAAAAGAAACCGGTGGAGACCCCCCACACACACATTACGTTAGCACATTGCCGAATCTTGAGGTTTGCATTGGTTTATCGTTTGCTTATTTTCTTTATAGTGGGTTATTGCTCGTTCACTTGGGAGTGGAAGAAGTTTAGAATTTTCGTAGGTCAATATTCTTGTAAATCCGTTATTACATTTGCATCTTGCATATCGTAGAATATATTGAATCTCTCCCGCCAGTTGCATGCCCAGAGAATCACCCAGAAAAAAAATTAAGAAAATGTGTGATCAATTAATTTAGAGCTGGAGAACATGGTAGCTGATGTCCTTTTTCTGTATTTTTTATTTCAAATAAAAGAATGTACTTGATAGCGAAGCAGTCATCAGTACTTTTAAAGTGTTGTAAAATAATAAGAACTAAATGTAGGATGCAAGTAATCTGAATGTTGTGTTTTTGAAGTTCTTCGTCATGCAAGATAATTTTCTTAGACCAACCTGTTAAATTGAACTTAGGCTAGTGTGTTGTCTTATTGTAGTTTGTTGAATACTTGATCACTTGTTACCTTTATTTTGAAGTGTATGATGTTGATGTACTATTCGAAAATAATCGTAATTTCATCCGTAATCATACACAAATAACATAAATATATACATTATATAATAGTTAATGAAATTGACGAAAGGGGATATGGCAGGTCATTTTACCTATCTCATGGGGGCAATGCCGTCACTTCACCCCCACTTTTCTTGGGCTGCTGCCCGAAGCTAACCGCATAAGCTTCTACAACCAAAGCAAAAACGTTGGGAGTTGTAAGCTGAAACTTGGATGCAGTTGTTGTTTGGATGACCTCATGGTCCTGTGGTAGCTCCCAAATGCAGTCTTAAACCAAAAAGCTCTAACTATCGAGTTTTTCACGGTGTTTTGGTTAAATCCACTATTGTGGTCTGAATTTTTCATGACACCCATGTGATTTTGCTAAATGACATATTATGTCCTTACTCATGTTTCACATATGACCTCATTGTTCAGCATTACTACGTCGAAATAATTATAATTTTGTCATTCCTAAATTGAAGTTGAATTACATTAGTATTACTATACATTGCCTCATTTTTTTCCTCAACTTTACCTTTAATAAAAAGTTTCCTTTCGCGGGACGGTCTCATCCCTCTGCAGGACTGTCATGTCTCTTCTTGTGCACATGCACCCTCTTAGATGAAAATGTTGATGGAATTACAAAGGATATTAGGGTTCTCCGGACGGACTTAACGATTGGACGAAGGGCAAAACAGTATGTTACCACAAAGTGACATTTCTTGAGAAGCAGAAATACTACCTCCGGTTCAATGCTTTCTTGAGCTCTTTTGAGAAAACAAAAGTGGCTACGGTTACAATTTTTAGTTCCCGAAAGTTACTTTAACTAAACATTCAAAGTAGGCCTTAGAATTCATCAAGAAAAACAAAATCCAACTCTTCTTATTCTTTTTTTTAATGTTTACAAAACTAGGTAATTTACAAAAAACAATCCTAAAATACCTCACTAGATACTATGTAAATGAAAACAACACAAACTCTAAAAATAACATTTTGATAACACAAACATCAAGAGCTGAGACTGGCGAGAAAAAATCCGGAATTCATCGGAAAAGATCTTGGAATCCACCAAGTAGTACAAAACGCCAATTTTAGGACAAAAACAAAGGCCAACTCTTCTCGTTTTCTTTCTTCTAAAAAATGAAAATATTTACAAAACTAAGTAATTTGCAAAAACAATTCTAAAGTATACTAAAATACCTCACTTGATATTACGTGAATCAAAACAACACAAACTCTAAAAATAATATCTTGATCACACTTCGTGTCCCACATCATTGTTTTATATTCGTACTTGGTACACTGGTGTCGTATAAACTTGATTTAGGTTCTTAAATCTTATAATAATTTTTAACCCACTAACAATATCACTCTTTAAAGTGAAAAACAGATTAAGAGCTCAATGCAAACAAGATCAATAGTGAGTTAGTGACTGTCTGAGTCAACTAGGTGGGCTAGTCTATTGGGTTGTGCTAGACTTCGGCCGCCACTATTGGGCTACGAAACGTATAATGTCGAAATTACTCGGGCTTTGGGTTGAAGTTAATCTGGATTTTGAATTTTTTTTTCCAGCCCACTAAAAAATGGATCTCTATTATTTCGATCGATGCATGATCACTTCTTCCAATCGATTCATGCTCTCTATTGTAGTAGGTACATATAAGCTCAATGCAAACTACAAACGTTGAAATTATCAGACCAAGGTTAAAATATAAGATTTTGGGTCATTCCACCTAACACAAATTATTGTGTAAAGCTCAAACGCAACCATGAATTTACAGGTGCTGAACCGGCTTCCGCAATGTCATGGTCGAGATCTGATAATTACATAAATGGTTCACACAACATAAAAATACGACGGTAGTACCATTTGATTACTCAGTATGTAAGACAAACTATAAACACTTGGTATGCGTCAAATCTCCTTGCAATCTCTCATCACGTCCAATCACGATCTCATCCCTATTTCCTTTTCCCGTTCAGTAGTCAGTAACAACTAACAAGACGCCAGTTTTGGATCTGATCTCTCACAAAGCACGACTATAATCGGTAATCAATTTACTTATCTTGACGACAATCCTATTAATGCTAAATAAAATAATAATTCGTTTTATTTTATTTTAGGCGGAATCATATTTTGCAAAAAATGAAAGATAAAGTCATCACGTATTCTCGTGGACCAGGATGGTATATTTCCCAAACAAGGGTTGTAACCTTTGCTGCATACTAGATCCATGTTAGGACCTCGAGTTATATCATTTTAAAAACAAGTGTCCTTTGGTAAAATAATTCACCAAAAACTAAGGGAATTACAAAACATCACCCGTTTTTTACTTAAATCGCACGTCTGAATTATCATATTGTTATTCACAATTCATTTAATACTCATTTCGTCACGTCTCTTACACTAAAATTTCTGTCTCAATATTTCTCACTCTTCCAGTACAAAACCATGAAAATGTCTGACGAAGCGTCTGAATCCGGTGAATCAAGTCAAACCAAAAATAATAATTCAGAAAGGCGTTTCGCTCATACGCTATCAACCGAATAAGATTTCATGATATCCCGATAACGAATAAGGCACATCAATAAAGTCCTCGACACATCCGCAGCAGGCTCAGGACCATAGGGCAACCACTTCACCAAACGTTGACACGTTAATAATAATAATAAATCAAAAAACATAAATGTATAAAGTTTTATACCAACGATGTAGTCATCTAATCTAGTCGTCTACGAATGGCATAAGTCGCCCCTCGCTCTTATACTCGCTCCGGACGGTTCACATAGGCGAACGAGGATAGTCCGACTCAATGATCTTCCGCTTCCAATGCGAGCGGAAAGCAGGAAAATACTTATATATCCAAGCATGCAGCAACGTCAGACAAACTGCAATACCAGAACAATCAGCCCGACTAGTTATCCCCAACTGGCGTTACAGGTATGCCAACGTCACCGACCCCATGAGTACTGACCAATCGTCTTCGGGTCCTTAACCTCTAATAAGTCGCGTGATCTGATCTTGCAACCACTCTTGTCGACAAACAATACACATCCGAGCAGTAAGAACATGTATCTAGTCTACTACGTATCCTCGGTCCGCGGAGGTCGTCCCCATCTACAACAGTCGTCAACAGCGTCAATGCTAACACCATCGCCACTCCAAAGAGGGTTATCCTTCCCAAGACTATCGACGGTCACCCCGAGCACCTCTACTATGTAACACTTCAGCTCATCTGTCGATGCCTGAGCACTGACCAAACGACCCTCAACAGGAATGTGTGGGATATGGAACGCGTCATGCAACATGATCGTCATCTCTCCGAAACGCAGGTGGAAAGTGTTGGTGTCAGGCTGCCACTGCTCCACAAACGCAGATATCAACGACATGTCAAGGCAATGGAACACACTGGAAGGCAAGTGACCCAATCCGCTATTAATAAGGGTCCTAATGCTATCAAAACTCAAAACTGAGCACCAACCCTGTAATGTAGAACATGCACTGTGTCGATTATGGCACTTCAGAACCTTCCGAGTCTCGCCCTCCTAAATGCGCCTAGCGATGACACTCTCACCTAAAGGACCACTGGGCATCGCAGCAATCACGATCAAAGAATCGTCCACAACCCTCTTCTTCTGAGTTCGGGCATCTACAGTGCACGAACTCGAATAACCAGTCATAAACCTACCACCTCTACTCTTTCGAATCACCCACTCAGCAGTAGAAGAACTACCATGTCGCCCCCAGCTTCTCCTCCACCAACCCCAACCGGTCTCCATCGTCACTCTCGTCGTCGTCACTCTCCACTTAATCTGAAACATCCTCATCATCGAAGGAATCCCCACATGTCTGATTAAGACGTAAACTTTCTCTCTCTCCTAACTGAAGCATATATACCCCGTCTACGTGGATGACGAGTAGTTGAATCTTCATCTAACTTATATACAACGCGAAAGGGAACTGATTTTCCTTTTCTTCCACGGTAATTTTAGAAATAAAATTTCGTTAATGGATTTAAATTACTAAATTTAGAAATTGATCAATAAATGAAACATATTATAACAATTAATCAATTTAACTAATTATAATCAATTTAAATAACGATTATAACTAATTATAATCAATTAATTAATTGAACTTATCCAACAATGAATGTAACTAATTATAACAATTAATCAATTTAACTAATAATTATAACAAATTATAAACTTAATAATCAATTTAATTAACTAATTAATCGATTTGACTAACAATTATAACTAATTATAACAATTAAACTATTTAATTAACTAATTAATCAATTTAACTAACAATTAAAATTAAATTTTATTTCATTAAAAAAAAGGCATCTACTGGAGCCGTCGGCCGGTGGACGCCCCCTCCATTTTTATTTTTATTTTGTTAACTTAAAATATATATAAAATTACCTTGTTCGAGTGCGTGTGGGCGTCCACTGACTCATTTCTTAGCTTTCGGGACATTGTTTATGGTGAGTTTTAGGATGATGAAGTGAGAGTAGGCATGTAAACGAGTCGGGGCGGGGCAGATTTCGAACCCACCGCTACCCGACCCGTCTAAGGTAGGCGGGTTGCGGGTCGGGTCGGGTGATTTTTTTTTTAAACCGCTACCTGACCCGCCTAAGATCGAGTAAACGTGTTACGTGGGTGGGGTGGGTCGGGTAAACGGGTTATGCGGGGTGGGTCGATGAATAAATGGATTTTTATATGTTTTTTCTTTATTTCTGCATAACACTACAAATTAAAAACACGAAACGTTAGCACCTTAAAAACATTATCAATGTGATAAACACCATAAAATTATAAATAACTTCAACTTTGTAACACTATTAGTAAATTATGGATTAGAGAATATGTATATGGTATATAAGTGTGTATATATATAATATTTATTATTTAATTTATTAAATTCTTAGGCGGGTAAACGGAACGGGTAGAAAATACAACCGCTACCCGCCCCGTTTATTAGTCGGGTTTGCGGGTATTCGGGTACGCGGGTGGCGGGTTGAGTTTTTACCCCGCTACCCGACTTAGGCGGGTCGGGTTGGCGGGTCAGGGAGGGTTTTACCCGTCCATTTACAGTCCTAAGTGAGAGTGATGGTTGGAGAGTGAAATGAAGATATATATAAGTAGAAATGAGGGAAGAACAAAATTGTAATTTAGACGGACGACGTTTAGCCGTTCAGAAAATCAGATAGCCAATTCTAAAATTTGCAAACAAGAAAAATGGGAGTTTATCACCGGCACGTTCTTTCTTACATCATTCTTTCAATCGCATCACCAAAAGAAAGCAAGATAAACTTTCATTGTTATCATCTCGCAAGGCCCCCCATCAATCTGTCCCCGTGGATACATATCAGATCTATCGAAAAGAAAACTCACTCATGTGAGCCAGAGATCCCACCATCTTCCATTACACCACAGTAGTTTTTACACTTCACGTGCGTGATTCCATTTTTTAGCTCCGATTCACAACTTGCACTTATTTTTCCATTTTATACATCATCAACTTATCAACACCAACCACATAAAAGAATATTAAAAAAACTATCATGTTATATATTGATAATAATATATATAACTAAACTGGTATATATAAAGTCTTACAGCAGAGAGAACGACTTTATAATTATCTCAGCCACGACCTTTCCAACTACCTACCAGTACGTACAAGGTAGTTGTGGGGTACTAGCTTGGATGTACTCTGCATGCAGCACTTAAAACCCTTCTGCAAAAGTTGGCGCATCCCGCAAACAGTACTACAGTACACCAAAAAGGCCAAGACTTAAAAAAAATTCACTTCTGGAATTGGAATTCTTTGAGAAGAGAAGACGACTCGTCTCCGACCATAGCTTCCGACACGAGCCATAGCCTGGTGGCGTCGAGACCCGTGGTCCCCACCTTGGACGACGACGTCTCGTTGCAGTCCACGAAGTACTTTCCCGACACGCCTCCCACACGTGGGTGTGTCGCCACGTAACATGTCGTTGCTGCTGCCTGCAGAACATCACACCGCAATTCGAATTTATTTATTTATTTATATATATATTAATTTGGACAAATTAAAGAATATTCAGAAGAAAAGAGTAGCAAATATATATACACTACATTAAATGAGGGTACTATTATTATTATTATTACCTGTTGAACGGTCTTGACGAGCTTTGACGCGAGGAAGAACGCTAGATCTGGAGGCCAATTGAAGGTAAGAGATTAGACGGCTGGAATTTAATGATTGGACGGCGGATGTCGGAATTTATTATTACGTACGTACCTGTGAGGAAGCCTTCGCGATCTCTGGTGAGTCTTGTTCTAACCACACCGGGATGGACACAGTTTACCGTCACGTTCGCCTCCATTTTCTGCCGACAAAAGAAAAAAGACAAAAATAATAATAATCAAATTTACTTTCAACGTGAGTTTGACTTATTTAGAACTCAATCCTAGTAAGAAAAATTCCACGTATTGTATTGGGGTAAGTTTGTGATAATCCAAGATCAAATGGACTCGTTATAACACTTATTTTACCGTTATTCATAAAATTATACCAATATCTGTATAACAAATTTATCTGTCTATGATGTTTATCCCACGAATTCACTTCTCTTAAAATTTCTATCAATCAAATTAAAACGACACGGTGGAGAAGTGATTTTCGTTGGTAATCGATCGTCACCATTAAACGGTCAGCCAATTCCTCGGTGTGGAGCACGTTAGCGAGCTTCGACAAGGCGTAAGCCTGTGTGGCGTCGTACTCACTGGTCGGCGGTTAAGAGAGGAAAAAAATAGATTAAAAAATAGTAACAAACAAAACACATCTGATGGATGAAGATGAAAATGTTTGTTGTGTGGGTACATGTGGTTGTTGGTCATGAGATGCAAATAACGGAAGCCATCGCCCGTAAACCAGCCGTGTATGCTCGACGTCACGTTCACGATCCTCCCTTCTCGCCCACTCACCCTCGCCGTCTCCACCATTCTCCCCAACAACAGCTTTGTCAGCAGAAAATGCCCTACAAATAAAATAAAATAAACTTAAGCTTATCTTATTTTGTGGCTCAAGTCGACTCAAACCCGAATATGAACGCAAAAAACTCGTCCGACCGATCGTTCAAACTCAGTCTCAAAAGAAACCTCTGATAGACCATCGATTTGAGTGGAAATCCGACAATAAGTACGTATTGGTTGTTAAAGGACAAATTGTAATATTCAATATATTTGACGAATAATTGCTTGAAAAAATAATGAAAAATTTAAATAAAATACATAAAATTACCTAAATAGTTGGTGGCGAAGGTCATCTCGAAGCCGTCCTCCGACAGCGCGAGCTCCCGCGGGAACTTTCCGGCGTTATTACTAAATCATTCCAGAAAAAACAAAAAAAATGTTACATGACGACATCACAATATCAGACGACAAAAAAGACGTTAAGATCTAGAACGGACATGAGGAGGTTTAGAGGAAGGTCGAGGGCATCGAATCGTTTGGCGAAGTCACGGACGGAGGCGAGGGAGCTGAGATCGAGAGCGAGGAGGACGACCTCCGTCCCGGGGAACTCCTTCTCGAGGCGAGACTTCGTCTCGTTCGCCGCCTTGAGGCTTCGCGACGGGAGGACGAGCCTCGCGCCGCGCATGGCCAGCACGCGCGCCGTCTCAAACCCGATCCCGGACGTGGCTCCAGTCACGATCACCGTCGTCGACCGGAGATCCACGCCGGAGTCGGTCACCTCCTCGGCCGTCGATCGGGAGCCGAACCCGCTCCTGCCGGGGAGGCCGAGAAGGTACTTCACTGTTTCCAGCATGCTAATTGATTTTCGGTTATTCTCTCTCAATCGATCTTCTGGTTTGGGGTTGAAAAGTTGAGGCTATGTTTGGTTGGATTCGTCAGAGCGCCGTCTGGGATATGTATAGTGGTTGGTTGGGGTGGTCAGGGATGAGGATGATTAACAAATGAGGGTGGTGGAAATAATTATGTGGTTTTGTAGTTTATTAGTAGGGTTTATCAAACAAACTGTAAGATGTGGTTAGGGAAGGATTAAGAATCAAGGATCAAATCTCACCTTAACCCCTTTTAACCTTTTCTGGTGGCTACTTTGACGAGGAAGGTGTATCACCTTGTGCTTATCACCTTCAGCTTTTTAGGGGAAGGTGCTTCAAATAATGAGAATTGCAAAACAAATTGTGCACAACAAAATGTCAAAATCTAACTTTTTTGATAAATAGATTAACTAACTAATAAAAACTAACATATTTTTTATGAGTAAAAAGTTTAATTAATTTAACACGACCATAGGCCCGCATGGGTTGATAGTTGTTACATGGCTAAGTGAAGAAATCTTTTTCCTATGATCTCCGTAGAACTTGTATTTAGATGAGCTTGGAAACACAGTTGTTGTAAATACAGAAAATTGACAATTCATGAGAATTGTCCTTTCAAAAATGGTGAGAGTCCAAAACTCCAAATGCATTATGCATGTCACATTTTGTAATTTCCTCGACCCTACAAAGTACTGTATCACATTCTTGTCAAATTGGAATATCTTAGTTGGTAATTTTTTACCCTATGGCTGCGCATACAACTTTTATTCTTGGATTTAGTAAAAAATCTTAAAAATTCTAGGGAAAATTGTGGAGACATTTTATCATCTGATGAAAGAAAATGCATGGAACCCTAAATATCTTTGATTTGAACATCGAATGCATGTGACTTCTTGTGTGTATTGTTTGACCTTCATGACTTTTCGTTTGATTCCTTTTGTCCAATTTAGGATTGGACTGTAAGAGAAATTTGGTCGTTAACGTGCATTTATTGCTGACCTACAACAAACAGATCTTAGGTTAGAGTATTCACGTTGACAGTTTGTCTAATTTGATCCCCACACTAAGCTACACTAGTTTGTGTGCATGAAATACTTTTCTGAAGAGCTTAAAAAATCTTACAATATTTCTACTCTCTTTACCGATCAAACGAGCTCAATTGAGAATTTGTACCTCACATGGGAGGAAATTAAGAAGTCAAGGCAGGAGAAAGAAACGAGTTAAAAAGGAAGCAGAAGGCCAGCGATCGAATATGTATTGTATAGCCTATACGTATCGCTTTTATGCATTATAAAACGAAGATTATTTTATTTTGTAGTTGAAATCCAAATTTGAAATTTCATGTTCAGGAGGTCTCAATCAGTCATTCCATACATATAATCATAAAGATTTTATCTTTCATAATTTTAATGACATAATAAGTCTATTTAGATGTAAATACATTAGATTTACGAGCAATTGTATAAATGCATAAAGAAAATACAATTTGTAGATGTATACATGGAGAGTTTTGAAAATGATCAATACGAGAGATTGAATATGTTGGTACAATTATAAATATAATCATGTAATAAAATGAGTTACGGATGTCGAATAAATATTTCAATAGAATCCAAACTAAACCAACATACAAAATCATGTTTGAATAACAAACACCGAAGAATACTTATCAGAAAACATCGTACAAATCGAGTCGTCGAATTCCAACTTTCCTGGGAGAAAATATGGGTGTGGCATTTTTCTCCCATGATAGAACATTTTCTTCATCGGAAATTAAGAGAGTCAAAAGGTTTTAAACTTTTCCCACATCCCACAACTTCCGATGTTGGACTAAACCCACACATGGATTTATTTCCAACAGAATTTTCACAATATTAAGTTTCAAATTGAAGTCAATTATATACATATCTTGCGTTTAGACATGGTATTTGCACGTCCCGTGAAATTCGCAATTGATGAGATTTACAAATTCAGGAATTAACAAACGACGTGATTTATATTTACTATGGATAAGCATGTTATTTTGAAAAGACAACTAAAGTTTTATATGATATTTTATTAGCTTTCTATTTAGAATTTTATGCAAACCAGAAAAACTACGTACTAATGACTATAAAATCATATTAGAACATAACGTTAATATTTTGTATTAGTTTGATCGACCAAAATTTAAATAAGTTGTGGAAGTCAGAAATTCCACCTTTTGGCTTGGAATTTAGTTTTGACAAATTTTGTGTGGATAGAGGTAGAAAATCCGAGTACCACTGAAAATTTGTGAATTCCAACACAATGTTAACCAAATATGTCATTTGTAAATGTGACCCTTTAAAATTACATTTTTAAGTAAAATTCCAAGTTGAAGTAATACATCCAAACACAATCTTAATCATAATGCAAGCACTTGCGCGGGATCTTGTATTGCGACTGAAGAAGACAAAAGGAAGCACAAAAACTTTCCCATTTGTTTCGAAAGTTAAAAGGCAAAAGGTAAAAATTGGAGAGAAAAATAAGATAAGGATGGTTGAGGAAGATTTTCGTTAAATTTCCGTGAATTATCAAAAACATTCTAAACATATTAAAAGAAAGGAAAACGATTAGTGGACGCTAGCGTTCGGGACGCGCGCTTATGTGGCCAGCCCGGTCAGCAGACGCGTTTGAGTTGGCAGTCTCCAACCTAAAAGTTTATTTTTTATTTTATTCCTCGTTTCGTACAAATGTCTACATCCCTCCATCCCTCATTAATGCGTCTCAAATCACTCATTTTCCATGAACATTTTGGCTCTCCTACACAGCACAGGAGACTTGTTATAAATCTCAACATGCGTCTTCCTTTTTCTTCCCTTCTCTTCTGTGGTCCTACCTCTGTGCTTTGATAGAAATCGTTCATGTGTCTTTCCAAGTGGAGCAGCCGACAAACGTTCCTAAGGAGGGGATGTTTTTCCCCTCTTTCGAAGAAGCCCAAACATTTTACGTTGCTTATGCCGATTCTTGTGGTTTTTGTGTTAAGAAAAGGCATCACACCCGTTTGTTTGCTACCTCTGGGTCAGGTGTTAATGTGCTGGAACGAGATGCAATGGTGTCAAAGCTTCCGAGGATTTTGGCGTGTGCCGATTCTTGTGGTTTTTGTGTTAAGAAAAGGCATCACACCCGTTTGTTTGCTACCTCTGGGTCAGGTGTTAATGTGCTGGAACGAGATGCAATGGTGTCAAAGCTTCCGAGGATTTTGGCGTGATGTTCTACTGTTAAAAGTTCAATCAGAAAGTTCTATGCTTTTGCGTATAATTCCACATATACAACAAACAAGACCAAAGTCATCCTTAAGAATGTAGGAATGATCACATTCTTCTTCATTTTCTTCATGTACAGCAGTTGTATGTCTGTTCGGAATAAGAAGTCAGTCTGTTCGGAATATGTTGTGTGTCTGTTCGGAATAAGAAGTCTGTCTGTTCGGATTAAGTGGTGTGTATGTTCGGAATACTTTCTGTTCCATTTCTGCACAAATTTTCAACATAATCTGGACAAACATTTTACATAAACTGGACAAACTTTTTACATAAACAAGACAATTTTTCTACATAAACAAGACAATCTTTCTACATAAATAATACAAACTTTCTGTTCCGTTTCTGGACACACTTTCTATGCTTTTGCGTGTAATTCCACATATACAACAAACAAGACCAAAGTCATCCTTACAAATGTAGGAATGATCACATTCTTCTTCATTTTCTTCATGGAGAACAGTTGTATGTCAGTTCGGAATAAGAAGTCTATCTGTTCGGAATATGTTGTGTGTCTGTTCGGATTAAGTTGTGCGTCTGTTCGGAATAAGAAGTCTGTCTGTTCGGAATATGTTGTGTGTCTGTTCGGAATAAGAAGTCTGTCTGTTAGGAATAAGAAGTCTTTCTGTTCGGAATAAGAAGTCTGTCTGTTTGGATTAAGCTGTGCGTCTGTTCGGAATAAGAAGTCTGTCTGTTCGGAATATGTTGTGTGTCTGTTCGGATTAAGTTGTGCGTCTGTTCGGAATAAGAAGTCTGTCTATTCGGAATATGTTGTTTGTCTGTTCGGAATATGTTGTGTGTCTGTTCGGAATAAGAAGTCTGTCTGTTCGGAATAAGAAGTCTTTCTGTTCGGAATAAGAAATATGTCTGTTCGGAATAAGTAGTCTGTCTGTTCGGAATATGTTGTGTGTCTGTTCGGATTAAGTTGTGTGTCTGTTCGGATTAAGTTGTGTGTCTGTTCGGAATATGTTGGGTGTCTGTTCGGATTAAGTTGTGTGTCTGTTCGGAATAAGAAGTCTGTCTGTTCGGATTAAGTTGTGCGTCTGTTCGGAATAAGAAGATTGTCTGTTCGGAATATGTTGTGTGTCTGTTTGGATTAAGTTGATCCAACCTAAAAGTTAAAAACAATATTTTATTATGATAAGTCTGGACTCTGCACGAATAAAGTGTCTGCACGCTGTCCTAGGGTCTGCACGCTGTCCTAGGATCTGCACTATCTGTGTATTGGGAAAAGAATCGTTCAACCTAAAGAACCGGCGTTTTTAAGAAGACCAAAGCACGTGAAGAGAAATTTTGCTGACTGGACGCTGACTCAACACGTCCACGTAAGGCGCGTCCGTGACGCCCGCGTACGTGTATAAGGACTCTAAAAGAAAAGTCTCAAACTTTATCACAAACCGAGACCGGGGTCTTCCACCTCACCCCATTGTACTCCCAGAACGACACCGTCCCGAGCTTCATCGACCCACACCCACCAAATTTCACCTACATGACCATTCTATTTGCGTGTGCTGAGATCTTTTTATTTCAGCACGGCTATCGATAGGTTTCCCTTAGAGTTTCATCGCATCGCAGTTGAGAAGTTTTTTAACTCCACAGTTGAGCTGCTCCAAAGTTGGGTTCACCGGCTACTTCACAGGTTCCGGCGGAACTTCTCCCACTACATCCAAGCGGAGCTTAAGACCTGAAACACAGCCCAACACAACTTGAAATCCTGAAACCTAAACACAATATTTTTCTGTGTCGTATTTTCGCATTCTGTTTCAAAATGTCAGGTATATTTTTAACTGAAGGGTCTGGGAATCACAGGCAACCTATTTTATTTTCGATTTGATATTCCAAATAAATTAGTTTTTACGCCGTTTGAAGAGATAGGGCCACTCAAGCTTCAGCTGGTCAAAATACATGCCGTTATAATAACGACCGAAAGGAACAAAGTTTATTAATAATATTTAATAAACTAAAGACCACACGAGTGACACAATAGTCAATAGTGCAAGAAGAATTAGATGTGGAGCCGTGGAGGCACAACTTCCCGAGCAGCGGCCATTCCGAAGAAAAAACGACGACTTTGGAAAGAAGAAAAGAGCAAGAGAGTGAGGAAAGATAGCAGTGGTTTAGAAAAGGGAATAGTGGGCCACAACTACGTCATTAGTTACTGTGGTGGTTCTCCATCCCGATGAGAAAATCAAACCCAACCGTTCATTTTGCACCCATGATATAACCTCACACGTTGAATAAAGTGCACCTCATCTTAAATGACAAAGAGCTTTGATTTCAGGATTTGGTCATAAAATGAGCGATTCACCGCTACAAAGCACTGGTCTTGTAGTGTAGACTTTAGAGGGAGGATAGAAATGTTGGGAGGGGATCTCAAACAAACCACGACACACGTGATTTTACAAGGTTCGGCAAAATGCCTACGTCCTTGGGGAGGTCTCCTGCGGGTTTTCTTTCTTTGAAGATCTTCTCCAACAAGAGAAGTCTCCGAGATTACAAACGATTGGAAGCAATATATCTCCCAAAGCACTCTAGATCTCTCTCACTAGTGCAGAATATACTTTACTCGTCGCCCAATAGACGTCGGCCGTTATAACCACCGACGTCTAGTGGGGAGAGGACAGAATGGACGTCGGTCTTCATTGAGGTCGACGTCTATGTAGTACTATAGATGTCGGGTTTGGAAATAACACGTTTAGCCGACGTCTATAGGGTATAGACGTCGACCTATAGACGTCGGTCGTTTGTGTACCTTGTGAATCCGACGTCTATTGGGTATAGACGTCTCCTTATAGACGTCGGACGTAATGTAAGACCGACGTCTATACTCCATCCATATAGACGTCGAGGTATAGACGTCAGCGTTATATAACATCCGACGTCTATAGGTCTTAAAGAAATCGGACAGACGCGTTTTCTTTCATTCATATTAGACGATCACCCACCCAAACCCTAGCTGTCCCGCGACCGAACTCTCCTCCGTGACCGATCTCCGACCGATCCGCACCGTCTCCTCCACCGCAGCGAGCTCCCAAGCTCTCCTCCACTTCTCCGGCCCTCTTCTCCTTCTTCCTCCGTCTTCCTCCGTCTCTCTCCACATGTAAGTTTTAAGTTCGTTTTTGGTTGTTTTAAGTTCATCTTCCTCCGTTTTTCTCCACATATTCTTTCTAAGTTAGTCTTCATCTCGTGTCATTTACAGCCGTCATCGCACCACCTCCGCGACGTCTTCGGGAACAACAAAGACCTCCTCCGGCATCACAACTTTTCCCTCCTCTGGTTCATGCTCAATTTTAGATCCTTAATTTAGGATTAGTTTAGACCAAGAATCCAACGCCAACATGCATGTATGTTGATTACTTGTTGAGATTTAATTGAAATAATATGTAATATTTCGTGGAAAAACAAACTTGAAAACCTACAGAAAGCCCTGAGTTTAAATTCACCTTAGGATTGAATTTTAATCAACTTTTTTGCAACGAAACTGACACCGGTAGGTTAGTATATCTAGTGTGTTATGTGTTGATATTTGATAAACATATCCAACTAATGCAGCACTATTCTTCTCATGGCCGAACCTACGTTAAATATGTAAAAAGACCTACCCTAGTAACCCTACCCTTATACATGTATTCTCCATTCAATCATGCCTCAACATAATTTTTTAATTTGGGAGTTTGATAAGTTTATTGGTGAATGGAGTGTGATCATTGTGTGAATGTTTAATTCATTTGATTTGACTCATTCATTGGATTGATTTGGTTTGGATTGAGTTGGGTTGGTTGGATGATTTAACCAAACTTTGTTTTCATTGGATTGATTTAGTTTGGATTATGTTAAGAATTTGGTTTGAATTGAGTAGAGAAATACATGATGTGAATGTGAGTAGATAACTAGATATACATTTTTCTTGTTGATTTCAGGATTTAAAGAATTTTACATATCAAATTTTAAGTATTTGGATTTATCAGTCCATCTACATATATATACGTGAATGATGATAAATCGGGTCAACTTGGGACATTCTTTAAAGAAGAAGACAAAAGATATTATCTGCTCCCTTATCATGAGAGGTAAACTTTGTAATTAAAAGTGAAATTTTATTTTGTAATAAGCTTCTAATTATATATAACAGGGCTCATTGGATGCTTGTCGTTGGGGTCGAATAAACCAAGGGACTCAATAAAGAAACTTCTAAATATGTAAGTTCGTTTAGTCGTGAATAAAGTAATTCGTGGATTTTTATTAGTATTATTGAATGATATTTTAACTTGTGCTACTCAGGGCAATTAAGGTTTACAGAGCTTTAGGTGGTAGGGGAACAACCACAAAAGCAGGAATAACATGGCATGGAATGAGAGTACGTTCTATCCCATTTTTGTTAATTAAGTTAGGAACAAATATTTAGCGAATTCCTATGTTTGTAGTACCAGAAACAGGTTGGAAATACGGAATGCGGTTACTACGTGATGAAATACATGAAGGAAATCCTCGATGTGGTAACTCAAGACGTATGTCTAACCGAGGTAATGTAGATCGTTATTCAATTGTATAGTTTGTAGTTTCAATATTTAGTTATTAATATTCAACACACTTGTATTTTTTTGATAGGTTTTCCCAAAAAGTAGTGATCCATTCTCGCAACAGGAGCTCGATGAAACTCGCGACCGATGGGCTCGCTATTTCATCAGAAATATGCTGACGAACTAAGAGGTTCTCCTGCCAATTGTATTTTTTGTAATTTAGTTAACAAGTGCACTTGTATTACAAACCTACACTTTATGCCTTAATATAATCGCCTTAATTTTAGAATGAATTAATTGCAAGTGTGTTGAATGTCAATTGTGTATGCTTTGTATGTTTGTGCATGTATGGTTATATGTTTGTGTTTGTGCATGTATGCTTGTTTGTTTGTGCTTGTATGTATATGTGGATGAAATTGTGAGTATTATGAACAAATTTGGTGCAGTTGTATGTACACGAATACGATGACTAAAAACAATTTTGCCGGATGCTAATTTTTTTTTGTCCAGGTTTACGAATAGACGACGACCGTTATTACTATCTGACGTCTATCCCTCTGATGAAAGGAATAGACGTCGGCTTTCTATGGAATCCGACGTATATTCATTACGAATGGACGTCGCATGTTAGTTCACCGACGTCTATCCCTAAAGAATATACGTCGTCTGTGACATAACCGACGTCTACCTCTAAATCATATACGTCGTCTATTATATCACCGACGTCTATACCTAAAGCATAGACGTCGGTTTTTGTCTAGGTCGTCGTCTATTATATTAACGAATACACGCCGGCATCTACGTATAGCCGGCGTCTATTCTTTAGGTATAGACGTCGGTGATATAATAGACAACGTCTATGTATAGACGACGTCTATGTATAGACGACGCACACATAGACGTCGGATCGGGGAGTGCTTATATCCGACGTTTATAGGCTCATACATCCGACGTATATTCCCTTTTCTGTAGTAGTGTCTCTAGCTTAATCTCTCTCAAGGGAATAAGTATTGTATGTTATATTACAAGATTAGGGCGAAAATCCTACTTATAATGGGTTAAATTCGTACAGAGAATAATTCAGATTGTGCATAACTGCATGAAAACGGTCAACCGGAATGTCCCATCGGTCGACCGGTTTTCGGTTGGTTCGCGTAACTGCCATCATTCGGTCAACCGCGTTCCCATAGCCGGTCGACCGTTCCGCGCTGCTGAATAGAGCCTGAAGTTCTTGGACGTTTTCGGTCGACCGCATGTCCAACACCGGTCGACCGATCTGCATGTTGATTTTCATCTCGCAGCTACTGTCTCTTTTCGGTCGACCGCGTGCCCAGCACCGGTCGACCGAATCTTGATCAATCCTGAGCCCCAAATCTCTTGACGTCTTTCGTTCGACCGAATTCCCAGAACCGGTCGACCAATCCTTGATCTGTTCCGAGCCCCGTGGCTCCTAGAGTAATTCGGTCGACTAGACACTTAAGTTTCGGTCGACCAATTCTCCCAAAATTCCTGTATTAAGCAATTATAAACCAATTCCAATAATCTCCACCTTGGTTTAGAATTGTTACCTTAGCCTTCTCTGCCCTGCATCCGTTGTGCTTCCTAGAAGCACCTTTAGCGCTACACCCCGGAGCGCTCCTTCTTCTCAGTCTCTGAGGACAACCTGCCCTTCTTCGATCCACTCTCGGATCTTATGGTACCTTACTTCAATATGTTTGGTCCTTGAATGAAACGTCTGATCCTTGGCTAGATAAATTGCACTTTGACTATCACAATGCAATTTGGTCACTTCATGTTCCATCCAAAAAGAGCTAACCAAACCTTTCAACCATATAGCTTTTTTTTCGGCATCGACAGGAGTCATGTACTCCACTTTCGTAGTAGACAACGTGGTAGTATGTTGGAGAACCGATTTCCAACTCACTGGACCTCCACCCAAAGTGAACACGTACCCTGTTGTGGACCTCCGCTTATCCAGATCTCCAGCATAATCTAAATCAATGTACCCCTCCACCTGCCTTTGTGCTCCATCTTTGGCGAACTTCAAGCTAACATCCATGATTCCCTTCAGGTACCTCAACAGTCACTTCAACGCTTCCCAATGCTCTTTTCCTGGGTTAGCCATATAACGACTCACGAGGCTAACTGCGTGTGAAATGTCTGGCCTAGTGCAGATCATAGCATACATAACAGATCCGACTGCACTAGCATATGGAATTCTCTCCATATCTCTCCTTTCCTTTTCAGTAGAGAGACTGCACTTCAACGAGAGCTTGAAGTGAGCACTAATAGGTGTGGCAACCTACTTGGCGTTCTCGAGATTATACCTCTCGAGTTTCTTCCGGATATAACTCATTTGAGTGAGCAGAATTTCACCTTTCTCGGTATGCCTAGAGATCTCCATACCGAGAATCTTCTTTGCACTCCCAATGTCTTTCATCTCAAACTCCCAGTGAAGCTTCAGTTTGAGATCATCTATATGCTTCATCTCCTTAGCCGCGATCAACATATCATCAACATACAGAAACAAGAACACGTGTGTTCCGTCTCCAAGACTCTGCAACTATACACAGCCATCATAATTGCACCGTACAAAACCATTATTAATCATAAATAAATTGAACCTTTTGTGTCACTGCCTCGGTGATTGCTTAAGTCCATAGAGGGACTTCTTCAGCTTGCATACTTGTCCTTCCTTGCCTCGTGCGATGAACCCATCCGGCTGCCTCATATAGATTTCTTCCTCTATGTGTCCGTGAAGAAAAGTTGTTTTCACATCCATCTGCTCTAACTCCATGTTGTCCATAGCTACCATAGCTATCATAGCTAACAACACTCTAATAGAGGTATGCTTTACAACGGGTGAGAAGATCTCGTTGTAATCGACCCCTTCCTTCTGAGCATATCCTTTTGCCACCAACCTTGCTTTATACTTTATCTCCTTCATAGGAGATGACCCTTCCTTCTTCCTGAAGATCAACTTGCACCAAATCGCGCGCTTTCCCTTGGGAAGCTCCGTTAACTCCCAAGTTTGATTCTTATGAAGAGACTCAATCTCTTCGGTCATGGTCACCATCCACTTGTTCATGTCCTCCTGCTCAATAGCTTCTTCGAATGTGCAAGGGTCCCCACATTCGGTAACAAGTGCAAACGCAATACTAGCATCATCGTGATCATACCTCACCGGTGCCTTTGTGATCCTCCTTTGTCTTCCTTGAGCAATACTCTCTTGCTCAGCTTCCTCCTCTACTTGTGAGTCAATTGTTTCCTGCTGAACTTCTTGATTCGATTCTTCCCTTGAAGTCGTGACCTCAACTTCAGTTTCGTCTTCCCGCATGGGATTCTGTTGCTGCTCTTTCTCTTCAAGGCCCTTAAGCAAACTTGTCTCATCAAAGACCACATTACTCTGTAGGAGTACCTTCTTGCTCACCGGATCTCAAAACTTATATCATTTCACTGTCCTATCGTAACCAAGGAATATGCACTCCTTCGATTTCGAATCCAGCTTTGACCGTTGTGTCTCATCGACCAACGCATAGGCTTTGCATCCAAATATCCTAAGCCTCGAGTAATCAAATAGCTCACCCGTCCACACTTCCTGAGGCGTCTTTAATTCAAGTGCCGATGACGGTGAGATATTTACCAAGTAACATGCAAGATCTACTGCTTCCGCCCAGAAATCCTTCGACAGATTTGCATGAAGCCTCATGCTCCTTGCCCGTTCACATAGTGTTTTGTTCATCCTTTCAGCTACTTTGTTTTGTTCCGGACTCCGCGGTGTAGTGAAATGCCTCGTGACGCCTTCTTTCTCACAGAAACTTGGAAACTCCCTTGAGGTGTACTTACCTCCGTTATCTGTCCGTAAGTACTTAACAAATTTTCCTGTACTTTTCTCTACTTGGTCTTCCATGCTTTAAACTTATCAAAGACATCAAACTTATTTTTCAGAAATAAACTCACACCTTCCTTGAGAAGTCGTCTATGAATGTGACCAAATATTCGGCTCCACCTTTTGACCGAACCTGAGTCAGTCCCCAAACGTCTGAGTGCACATACTCCAGAATTTCCTTCGTCTTGTGGATAGCCGTATTGAATCGAATCCTGTGTTGTTTACCGAAGACACAATACTTGCAAAAATCTAATTTGCAGCTCTTAACACCCTTCAGCAATCCCTGTTTGTGTAGCTCACACAAACCCTTTTTCGACATATGACCAAGCCTCATATGCCAAAGTGCGGTGTTGTCTTCGTCGCGTGCAACATTTGTTGCACATTTTCCTGTTACTGCATTCCCTAGCATCCAATACAAGTTGCCCACATTGGTTCCCTTTATCAATGTCACCGCCCCATGAGTGACCTTGATCTTTCCGTCCCCGCCGGACCATCTCCACCCAAGAGTATCAAGCTCTCCTAGAGAAATCAGATTCTTCTTCAACTCCGGTACGTGACGCACACCCGTCAGCGTTCAAATACACCTATCAAACATCTTGAACTGTACGGAACCAATACCGACGGTAGTGCACGGCGCATCGTTGCCCATAACAACGATCCCTCCTTTCAGTGGCTCACAGGATGTGAACCACTCCTTATCTGGGCACATGTGAAAGGATGCTCTTGTATCCAAAATCCATCCAGATGATGATTTGTCAATACCTGCAGCGCAAACTGTTAGAACGTCGACTTCGTTCTTCTCCTCCACCACACTGGCGGAATTGTACCCGTCTGTCCCTTTCTGCAGCGACTCCTTGAAGACCCTACAGTCACGCTTCATATAACCAACCTTCTTGCAGAAAAAAAACATTCAAAGGATCTCCCCTTTGATTTGGACCGGCCCCTTCCGTTGCTTCTTCCTTTGTTACCCGTCCCGCCCCTTTCCGATGTTGCGATCAATCTTTCACCCTTCTCGAAAGAGCTACTACCAGAATTCCTCCTTGCATCGTAGAAGATCAGCGTGCCCTTGACCTCCTCCAACACCAACGAATCATTGTCATATATGATCGTATTCATCAAGTTCTCATACGAGTCCGGCAGCGACGTCAATAACAACATTGCCTTGTCTACATCCTCCATCTTGTCCCCAAGTTGAGTCAGATCAGCTATCAACTTATTGAACACCGAGAGATACTCAATGAACGGCGTGTTCTCCTTCATCCGAAGCATGTACAGCTGACGCTTCAGATTCAACTTGTTGCTAAGGTTCTTCTTCATGATACAGAAGTTTCCAATATTCTGCTGCGGTCTTCCCCGATTCCTCGAAAAGCAGATCATCCGAGAGGCACAACTCGATGATCCCAATAGCCCAGAGATTCAGACTCTCCCACTTTTCGTCGGTCATCTTCGACGGCTTCTTTTCAACTCCATCCAACGTCAGCAATGCCCGTCCGTCTGAGACATCAACGCACGGACCCTTCGTTGCCATGTTGAAAAGTTCCCTTTCCCGGTGAATTTCTCCACCCGAAATTCCGCGCTTCCTCCGCCATCGTGAGTGCAACCAAAGCTCTAATACCAGCTGTTGGGAGGGGGATCTGAAGCAAACCGCGACACACACGATTTTACAAGGTTCGACAAGATGTCTACGTCCTTGGGGAGGTCTCCTGCGGGTTTCCTTTGCTTGAAGCTCTTCTCCAACAAGAGAAGTCTCCGAGATTACAAACGTTTGGAAGTAATATGTCTCCCAAAGCACTCTAGATCTTTCTCTAGCCTAATCTCTCTCAAGGGAATAAGTATTGTATGCTATATTACAAGATTATGGCGAAAATCCTATTTATAATGGGCTAAATTCGTACAGAGAATAATTCAGATCGTGCATAACTTCCTGAAAACGGTCGACCGGAATGTCCCATCAGTCGACCGATTTTCGGTTGGTTCGCGTAACTACCATTATTCGGTCGACCGCGTTCCCATAGTCGGTCGACCGTTCTGCGCTGCTGAATAGCGCCTGAAGCTCCTGGACGTTTTCGGTCGACCGCATGTCCAACACCGGTCGACCGATCTGCATGCTGATTTTCATCTCGCAGCTACTGTCTCTTTGGGTACGCGGTCGACCGAATCTTGATCAATCATGAGCCCCAAATCTCCTGGCATTTTTCGGTCGACCAAATTCCCAGAACCGGTCGACCGATCCTTGATCTGTTCCGTGCCCCGTGGCTCCTGGAGTAATTCGGTCGACCGGACACTTAAGTTTCGGTCGACCGATTCTCCCAGAATTCCTATACTAAGCAATTATAAACCAATTCCAACAAGAACACTACAGTCAACATAGAAAAATGAGGAAATTGGGAAAATATTGCAGATGTGAACCTTCTTTTCTTTGTATATTTTCACTACATATTTTTTGAAAATTATCTTCTATTTTTCTGCACTCATGTGTATGGATAATAGTCTTACATCATTGAACTAAGTGAACTAAAGGTGGTGAACTAATCAAATTTCACATCGCGTGAAATATATTTAACATTATCAAGTAATTTAAATGACTTACTCTACCCAAAGTCCATATAAGCTTACACGTGGTATTATTTGAGGAATAGTTGTTAAATAAACGAATATCTTCGACAACCAGACTAGCTTAATTTTGAGATAGTTAAGATGATATATCGAATATGAGTAATCTCATATGTATATATGACTGGATTTTTGGGATATGAAGTAGTTAGTAAAGTAGATAAAACTCAAAAACATTAATCAACAGACTAGCATGTCATGTATATATAATCTTAAAATGAAGTTGACTATAGATAGGGGCAGACCCACGTGTAGGCAAGTTCTCACGAATTTTTATGTTATGGACATTTCTTGAAGTTTGACCGGTCCTATTCTTACATGTTTAAAGTATTATAACAATGTTATTTCGTTTAAATAGAAAAAAAGTAATAGTGTAGTGGTTAATCGTAGAAGGCATCTTACGAGTTGAAACTTGAGTTTGACTCTCAGGTTTGTCAAGTTTTTCTAATTTTTGATCAAAACAAGACGGTAACACTGAAGTTCGATCTTGGGTTCTCCTCAGATGAGTGACAACACTTCACCACTGAGATTAAATTGTTAATGATTATACGTAGTTTAGTTAATATATAATAATAATGTGTATTTTGTGTATACAAAATTCAATATTAAGAATGCTTAATATGTGTGGTTTAAGAACTTCACCACAAAATTCAAACTCTTTGATTTTTGTTTTTGAATGTTTAATATACGTGGTTAATTTTGTTGAATTATAGGGTAACTGAAATGATGGAATATAAGGTGTTAAGAACATTCTTATAGTTATTTTTATGTTCGGAGCAATGTGATTTTAATGTGATATTATTTATCGATTCTTTTTTCTCTCATCATTTTCATTTAAATAGAAACCAAGTGTTTATTGGTTCGAAAATATTAAATATTTCATCTTAATATTATTATATGTTTATCTTAAAACCGGTTTAATAGGTGGGAACGTCTGTTAGACTGTCGCTACGCATTAGGTTTGGTTCAACACTTGGTTCACAAAATGCTGATGTCATGTTGACATCATCATCGATTGAACCGTCAGTTTGACCACTTTGAACCAAATCGAGTTATTTTTTGTTCAATTTTTAAAACATTGCTTATAAGGTGCCCACCATTCAATTTTGTTCTGGGTACGTCCCTGACAATAGATATTTTTTACTAATGCACCCACGTCCGACCACCAAGGCTTACACAGCTTATCTTGGCAACACAAGGATGGTGGAACCAGGCAACGGCAACTGTTGTGCGTATGTTTGTGACGTGGTGCATCATGCAATGGGAGAGCAGAAGTAGGAAAGTGGGTTTCCCAAAGTGTCGTAGCAAAGCCACTTGCATGGAGGTCAAACCTCGAGAAGAAGGAGCGCACACGTGAGGATAGGAAGGGGATAAGATGATCATAGGATTCCTCTTCGATCGGTACAAATAACCATATCAATTCTACTCACATACCTATTCAGCAATACAATGGTATTTATTAAAAAAAACATGCAATGCAATAAACGCTACGCCACGCATGAAATTGTTATTTATACCTTTTTTTCATAATTTGCAGTGTGACCCTTATGTTTTCGAGTATATACATGCAAGAACAACACATGATATTGCTGAATAGCCTGAATTGGATAGGAGAAGCTAGCGAATGCAAGAGAATAGAAACTTACAAGACTAAGATGCCCACAAGTCCCATACCACAAACAATTACTTCGAATTAATAATACCTACAATTCGTTATGTAGTAGTAGTATATACAACTGATTGTTGATGTCAATTGGTACTTGAGAATAGAGATAGAAGTCAAAAATCAATGAGTTGTATGTATGTGTATGTGTGTGTGTATGTATATATATATATATATATATATATATATATATATATATATATATATATATATATATATATATATACTTGAACATCTTTAGTAAAGAATCTTCAATTCACAGCAATGGGGACACAGAAACAAGCTCTACCCCATTCGAGTCCAAAATTTTATACAGTGGACTTCACTTGTGTAGAACAAGTTATTACAATATGACAATTTTTTGATGGTGATATTACAAATTACCCAATAACATAACCGGATCAAGATCATTCAAATCTATTGGCTGATTTCGTCAATTTGTGTAGAATATTACTAATTAGTAGAAATTCAACTTTTCTTAACTCAAGAGGTGGTGAAACTTTTAGATCCAGAATACGACCCAAGGTCCAAGGAGTCTCAGACAAACAGCATCTTGACAAAATTGAAAAGTCTATTTTTCTCTATTATCCTATGAAACTTGCTTTTAACTGGATCCCAGGGTAATTGGATTCCTATTGTAGTGATTAGTGAAGTGTGCTTCCCCATAAAAATCTCTCTCTATATATATATACCCTCTAAACTCTGACCATTTCTCTTCCAATATCTGTCGTATAGCTCTCGAATATTTTACATCCACAAGGTCACAAATATATTAGACCTATGAAAAGGAGGACCACCTTGTCTTTTTACTTCTGATGATGCTCTATGCCCGCCCCCACCAACAACAATAAAAACAAATACGAACGTGTGTTTGCACGCATGGGAAGTGAGCATGTAGACACCTTCACGTACGTTAATCCAAATCAAGTGCATCACTATTTCACCATAACAATAGTCAGTAGACCTCTTTGATGTTTTTAATGTAAAATACAAAAGTTTCACATGTCAATGGTATTTGGATTTATTTTTTTTTGATATACTAAAAAAAAGAAATTGTAAGAAGATAAAACATTGAAAAAAATTGTCGAATTATAAATGTTTCACTCAAAACACGCCACGAGACGATAATTAGGTTTGAAAGTTTCCTCCAAAAACTTGGTACGTTAAGTGCTAAGTTTTCGGGACTTAGAAACTTTTACCCAGACGAGAGGGACCAGAAGAGGAGACTCTCTGTAACGTACCCGAAAACAGCGGAAAATTTAAACAATAATAAAGACCGTCAACGGTCAACACAGGGCACGTCACTGGAAAACAAACCAACATATATATATAAAATATATAAGATACAGACCCACGTGGAAGTCAAACTATCTTAATAAGTCAACTGTGATTACAACAAAAGTGAATGTACATGTAATCACTACCTCAAACAAAAGAAGCTAATAAGAGGACACAGGATCTGATCCCGGGGGCACCGTCCTCAGTCACCACCTCAAACTCTAACCCTGCTCGCTACCTGAAATGCAAACAAACAACATGCCTGAGTTCCCTGCAGGAACCCCGTATACCAACCCTCCTAAAAATATAAAAAGGAATTAAAGACAATGCAATGCTATGCACATGATCATCCGCCTCGGGCCCACAATAATGCCCTCACCGCCTCCGCGGCACTGAACCACTCCTGCCACTAGGGTCAAGTCAGTCCACCGCTGCCTCACAAGGGTCAGTCGACACCACTGCTCCCCAAAAAGTGCAGGAAGGAACCCCCGGTACACGCCGCACTCCAGGAGCGAGTCAGCCCGCCGAATACACAACTCGGGTCAGACGACAGCCACTGCTCCCCCAAGAGTCGCCTAGCGCGCACCCTGCCGGAACATCCTCGGCCTACCGCTAAACCCTCGCAAAC
Source organism: Triglochin maritima (assembly GCA_963682175.1). Taxonomy (NCBI): domain Eukaryota; kingdom Viridiplantae; phylum Streptophyta; class Magnoliopsida; order Alismatales; family Juncaginaceae; genus Triglochin; species Triglochin maritima. Next base: position 59,593,917 of record OY821772.1, on the reverse strand, counting down.
TGCCCAAGGTTTACGGTACACATCCCTCACACCCCGCTCGGTAAGAAAGGAAAATGGTAGTACAATAATACGCCTTCGTCGAAGGTGAAATCCGTAGCTCTCAAAGCCGGTAATCAACCGTCGCCTCGGAGCCGGTAGTCGACCTATACTCAACGAATCGCGTGTGGATAAATCCACCAACCTGCGGCAGATCGGTCAACCGCTAAAAACGCACCGGTCGACCGGTCCCCCACACAGTACACGGTACTGTACAAACAAGTCTACCGGTCGAACCACGCCAACCGAAATACCTACCAATTGGTCGAACAAAAGTCATCTAGCGGTCGACCGTTTGGAAGGTCTACGCTATACATTTTAATATACATATATATCCAATCGGTCAAACCAGGGTCCGTTCCACCGATAAGGAAAACTGCCTGAACCCTGCCCACAACATTTGGTCGACCGAAACCTACCTTCCGGTCGACCGATCTACAGGCACATCACTGCAGGAAAACTGCACGCGGTCGGTCGACCGAATCCAGAGCGGTCGACCGTTTAGATGGTCAACGCTCGAACCGACCTTGCGCAGTTCGGTCGACCGAGACACACACTCGGTCGGCCGAAGGCCTGTCTAACCTATCTACTGGGTTCGGTCGACCGAAACAACACCGGTCGACCGGCTAATGTAACCCTTTATTTTCCCGCGAAATTTGGCATAAACGGTCGACCGTCACACAGACATCGTTCGACCGTTTTCGGGCAGTAAGTTAATATTTATAAATATCGGTCGACCGACCCATATACCGGTCGACCGAACAATACATCTTCCCACTGGACAGGCATCATTTAGACGCTGTTCGGTCGACCGAAACACTCAACGGTCGACCGAACCAGTCGTCTTCAACCTCCGTCCAGTAGGGTTTTCACCGGAGAAACGGCACCAACGCCGTCCTCTACACTCCCACACCTCTTGGGGAGTTATTATGAAGACTTGGCATACCTGTAGGTCGAGTGAAGAAGCCTCCCAAGCTTGCACCACTTCACTCCACTTCTTCTTCCTTCTTCTCCTCTTCTTCTTCTTTACCTTCTTCTTACTGCCTCCTTCTCTCTCACTCTCTGGTAAGGTTCAAGTGAAGAAAACGTCCAACCCTTATCTCTCCACAACATCTCCTTAAATAGACAATCCCACCTACACCTCATCCAATCACACTTAACCTAAAACCTAACCAACCATAACCCACCATCACTCTCCCCTCTCACACTCTAACACCTCCTGCTTCACTGTTCCCTGATTAGATTAGGTTAATTAGGTTTATGTTTAGTTAATTAAGGTGTTTTAGATTAGGTTATTACAATCTACCCTCCTTAAAAGAAATTTCGTCCGCGAAATTCGAAACAACAGACTTACCGAAACAACTCTGGATACTGCTTCCTGACATCCTCCTCGATCTCCCAGGTAGCCTCTCTGACAGTGTGATGTTGCCACCTGACCTTCACCATCGGAATCGCTCTCCTCCTGAGCTGATGTACCATCTGATCCACAATCTCAACTGGTCTCTCATCTAATGACAAATCCTGCCGGATCTCTGGTACTGCTATCTCTATCACATGAGCTGGATCGGCCACGTACTTCCTCAGCATAGAAACATGGAAGACGTTGTGAAGTCCTGCGAACTGTGGCGGTAGTGCAATCCTATATGCCACCTCACCGACCCGATCCAATATCTCAAAAGGTCCGACATACCTCGGACTCAGCTTCCCCTTCTTCCCGAATCTCATCACCCCTCTGGAAGGCGAGATCTTCAGGAAGACATGATCTCCTACATCAAAAGTCAGCTCACGCCTCCGCGTATCAGCATAACTCTTCTGCCTGCTCTGCGCCGTAGCTAGTCGTCTCCGAATCACGTCGACCTTCTCTGAATACAACTGGATAATGTCAGGTCCAACTAGCTGTCTCTCGCCCACATCACTCCAGCATACCGGCGATCTACACGGTCTCCCGTATAATGCCTCATAGGGTGCCATCCCAATACTCGAATGGTAGCTGTTGTTGTAGGCGAACTCGATCAGCGGCAAATGCTCGTCCCAATGCCTGGCCCAGTCCAATGTATACACTCTCAGCATGTCCTCCAATGTCTGTATCGTCCGCTCTGACTGGCCATCTGTCTGTGGGTGGAAAGCTGTGCTAAACTTCAGACGTGTCCCCAGTGCTCTGTGTAGACTCTCCCAAAATCTCGAAGTGAATCTGGGATCTCTGTCTGAAATGATACTGACTGGTACGCCATGAAGTCTGACAATCTCCTCAATATATAACTTAGCTAGACCCTCCAGAGCAAGAGTGGTCTTAATAGCTAAGAAATGCGCCGACTTGGTCAGTCGATCGACTATAACCCAAATCGCATCGTGGAATCTCCGTGTCTTCGGTAGTCCCGTAACAAAATCCATCGTCACGTGCTCCCACTTCCACTCGGGCAACTCAATCCTCTGCATCTGCCCTGCTGGTCTCTGGTGCTCGATCTTCACCTGCTGACAGACCAAACACCTCGACACAAAGTCTGCAACGTCCTTCTTCATACCTCGCCACCAGAAGTTCTGCTGCAGATCTTTGTACATCTTGGTGCTCCCTGGATGAATGGAATATCTCGATCTGTGTGCCTCCTCCATGATATCATGTCTCAGGTCCTCTGTCTTTGGCACCCAGATACGATCTCTGAATCTCAGACCTCCATCCACTCCAACTCTGAAGTCTGACCCATCTCTGGCAGCTAACTGTAACAGACTGCTCAACTCCTCATCTGTAGTCTGAGCATGAATCACTGCTGATACTGTCTGAGGCTCTACTCTCAACCCTGCAATCAATGCACCCTCAGAGCTATCTGCAAATGGTCTCCACTCTGCTAAAGACTCCAGCAGTCGCCACTCCTGAATGCATAGGCCTGCTACTGATACCTCCACCTTCCGGCTCAAAGCGTCTGCAACCGTGTTCGCCTTCCCCGGATGGTAAGAGATAGTGAAATCGTAGTCCTTAATGAACTCAAGCCATCTGCGCTGCCTCATGTTCAGCTCCTTCTGCGAGAACAGGTACTTCAGACTCTGATGATCTGTAAACACCTCGAACTGCTCGCCATAAAGATAGTGTCTCCAGGTCTTCAGTGCGTGAACTACTGCTGCTAACTCCAAATCATGTGTCGGGTAATTCCTCTCATGGACCTTCAGCTGTCTGGATGCGTACGCGATCACCCTCCCGTGCTGCATAAGTACACATCCTAAGCCAACACCTGAAGCATCGCTATAAATCACGAATCCACCCGTGCCACTCGGCAATGATAAAACTGGTGCTGTGGTCAATAGTCTCTTCAGCTCCTGAAAGCTGTCCTCGCACTTCTGCGACCAAACAAAAGTGACTCCCTTCTGCGTCAGAGCCGTCAGTGGTGCTGCCAATCTCGAGAAGTCTTTGATGAAGCGACGGTAATAACCCGCCAGTCCAACAAAGCTCCTAATCGCCGTCACACTCGTAGGGGTCCTCCACTGTGTCACTGCCTCCACCTTCGCCGGATCCACTGATATCCCCTCTGCAGATACAATGTGTCCGAGAAATGCCACTCTGTCCAGCCAAAACTCGCACTTTGAGAACTTAGCATATAACTGCTGAGCCCTCAAGATGCTGAGTACAATCCTCAGATGCTCTCTGTGCTGCTCCACATCTGGTGAATAAATCAAGATGTCATCCACGAAGACAATCACAAATATATCAATATACTGCCTGAATGTCCGGTGCATCAGATCCATGAATGCTGCCGGAGCATTCGTCAATCCAAATGGCATCACCAAGAACTCATAGTGTCCATATCTCGTCCTGAAGGCTGTCTTCTGGATGTCATCATCTCGGATCCTCAACTGGTGATATCCTGAACGCAGGTCAATCTTCGAGAAAACCTTCGCTGACTGCAGCTGGTCAAAGAGGTCCTCGATCCTAGGTAAGGGATACCTATTCTTCACCGTCACCTGGTTCAGCATCCTGTAGTCTATGCACATCCTCAAGGATCCGTCCTTCTTCTTCACAAACAAAACTGGTGCACCCCAAGGCGAGACACTCGGTCTAATAAATCCAGAGTCCATCAACTCCTGCAACTGCTTCTTCAACTCTGTCAACTCAGCAGGTATCATCCGGTATGGAGCCTTCGACTGTGGTGTAGTGCCAGCTACCAACTCAATGCCGAACTCCAACTCCCGGTGTGGTGGTAAACCTGGAATCTCCGCTGGAAAAACATCAGCGAACTCTTGCACCACCTCAATGTCCTCTAGCCTCTGAGACTCTGCCTCCACAACCACAAGTGTCGCCAGAAACGCTGCACATCCCTGTTGTAACAGTCTCTGAGCTCTCACAGCGGATACAATAATGCGACCCCCCTCTGCTTCTGATCCCTCTAATCAGAATATCAGGCAAACCCTTCCTCGGGATCAAAATCTTCTTCTCACGGCACAAGACTCGAACATCATATTGGGACAGCCAATCCATCCCAAGTATGACGTCAAAGTCCTCCATCGGTAGCAAGACCAGGTCTGCCGGAAACTCCTGATCTCCCGAAACAACCGTGGCGCCGGGGACAAATCTCCCCACAGTGCCCACCAGACCCAGGGGTGTGCTGACCTCCAAAGTGGCAGTCAACATCGCAAGGGTACAGCCCAACACTCCCGCAAATCGCTCTGAGATGAACGAGTGTGTCGCGCCACAATCAAAGAGCACCCTAGCTACTGAACCTGCGACAAGAAGCGTACCTTCCACGACAGCACCTCCATCACGAGCCTCCTCTGCCTGGATGGTGTAAACTCTGCCAGTGCGCTGCCCCTGCTGTGGCCTAACAGGTGGTCTACCTCCGCCTCCACCTCTGCCTGGTGCTGGTAAACCCAGTGGTCTGCTCGGTCCAGCTCCTCGGCTCGGACAGCTCCTAATAAAGTGACCCAGCTGGCCACAACCATGACATGCTCCGGGGGTGAAGCACGACCCGGAGTGAAACCTCCCACAAGTACCACAAGGCTCAGGTCGGGGTACTGCTACTCCTGCTCTCTCGAATCGGGGCCTCTTGCCCGGATTCCCTCCAGTCTGACCTCCTGGCCTCCCAAAGAACCTACCCGATGGCCTCCTCTCATCCTGGTAGTTCTCTCTGTAGTCACGATCAAGAACAGTAGCACTCTTCACAGCATCAGCTAATGTGCGTGGCATATGTGTCAGCACCTTCGTCCTCAACTGCTTCCGGAGCCCTCGGACGAACTTCCCTGCTCTCTGCTCCTGTGTGATATACATCTCGGGACAGTAACGCTCTAGGGCGTTGAACTTCCCGATGTAGCCTGCCAGGGTCATGTCTCCCTGCTGAAGACTCAGAAACTCCTCCATCTTCTCATCCTGGACATGCTGCGGAAAATACTGCTCGTTGAACTCGCCAACGAACTCCTCCCAGGCTATATCATCTCGATCCGCAAACACCACTGCAGATGTGGACCTCCACCAGTTGGACGCAGCACCGCCCAAAACATATGTAGTCAGGCCCACTCTCGCCTCCGGAGGACAACCAATAGCACCGAAGATCTTCTGCATCGTGAAGATCCACTCCTCCGAAGCCTCTGCGTCGTACTGCCCCAGAAAGGTAGGCGGATGCTGGCGCATAAACCGGTCATGCATAGCGCCAGTCCCCGTCTGCCCAGTCTGTGCCGTCTGCTGTTGTAGCATCTCCGTCAGACGTCTGACCGTATCGAACAACGTCCGACGCTCATCCTCCCAAGCCTCATCCCTCGCAGTCTCACTCTCACCACGAGTATGGGCAACGGCCTTCCCCCATCTAGGAGGCATCTGCCAAGGAAAACAAGACAATATCAATATAATCTGTGCATGCATGATCCTCTAGACCTAACTCCTAACTCAAAGGTGGTTTCTTTGGACAAGTACGCCGAGATCAACGCTTTGATACCAAATTGTAACGTACCCGAAAACAGCGGAAAATTTAAACAATAATAAAGACCGTCAACGGTCAACACAGGGCACGTCACTGGAAAACAAACCAACATATATATATAAAATATATAAGATACAGACCCACGTGGAAGTCAAACTATATAAATAAGTCAACTGTGATTACAACAAAAGTGAATGTACATGTAATCACTACCTCAAACAAAAGAAGCTAATAAGAGGACACAGGATTTGATCCCGGGGGCACCGTCCTCAGTCACCACCTCAAACTCTAACCCTGCTCGCTACCTGAAATGCAAACAAACAACATGCCTGAGTTCCCTGCAGGAACCCCGTATACCAACCCTCCTAAAAATATAAAAAGGAATTAAAGACAATGCAATGCTATGCACATGATCATCCGCCTCGGGCCCACAATAATGCCCTCACCGCCTCCGCGGCACTGAACCACTCCTGCCACTAGGGTCAAGTCAGTCCACCGCTGCCTCACAAGGGTCAGTCAACACTACTGCTCCCCAAAAAGTGCAGGAAGGAACCCCCGGTACACGCCGCACTCCAGGAGCGAGTCAGCCCGCCGAATACACAACTCGGGTCAGACGACAGCCACTGCTCCCCCAAGAGTCGCCTAGCGCGCACCCTGCCGGAACATCCTCGGCCTACCGCTAAACCCTCGCAAACTGCCCAAGGTTTACGGTACACATCCCTCACACCCCGCTCGGTAAGAGAGGAAAATGGTAGTACAATAATACGCCTTCGTCGAAGGTGAAATCCGTAGCTCTCAAAGCCGGTAATCAACCGTCGCCTCGGAGCCGGTAGTCGACCTATACTCAACGAATCGCGTGTGGATAAATCCACCAACCTGCGGCAGATCGGTCAACCGCTAAAAACACACCGGTCGGCCGGTCCCCCACATAGTACACGGTACTGTACAAACAAGTCTACCGGTCGAACCACGCCAACCGAAATACCTACCAATTGGTCGAACAAAAGTCATCTAGCGGTCGACCGTTTGGAAGGTCTACGCTATACATTTTAATATACATATATATCCAATCGGTCAAACCAGGGTCCGTTCCACCGATAAGGAAAACTGCCTGAACCCTGCCCACAGCATTCGGTCGACCGAAACCTACCTTCCGGTCGACCGATCTACAGGCACATCACTGCAGGAAAACTGCACGCGGTCGGTCGACCGGATCCAGAGCGGTCGACCGTTTAGATGGTCAACGCTCTAACCGACCTTGCGCAGTTCGGTCGACCGAGACACACACTCGGTCGGCCGAAGGCCTGTCTAACCTATCTACTGGGTTCGGTCGACCGAAACAACACCGGTCGACCGGCTAATGTAACCCTTTATTTTCCCGCGAAATTTGGCATAAACGGTCGACCGTCACACAGACATCGTTCGACCGTTTTCGGGCAGTAAGTTAATATTTATAAATATCGGTCGACCGACCCATATACCGGTCGACCGAACAATACATCTTCCCACTGGACAGGCATCATTTAGACGCTGTTCGGTCGACCGAAACACTCAACGGTCGACCGAACCAGTCGTCTTCAACCTCCGTCCAGTAGGGTTTTCACCGGAGAAACGGCACCAACGCCGTCCTCTACACTCCCACACCTCTTGGGGAGTTATTATGAAGACTTGGCATACCTGTAGGTCGAGTGAAGAAGCCTCCCAAGCTTGCACCACTTCACTCCACTTCTTCTTCCTTCTTCTCCTCTTCTTCTTCTTTACCTTCTTCTTACTGCCTCCTTCTCTCTCACTCTCTGGTAAGGTTCAAGTGAAGAAAACGTCCAACCCTTATCTCTCCACAACATCTCCTTAAATAGACAATCCCACCTACACCTCATCCAATCACACTTAACCTAAAACCTAACCAACCATAACCCACCATCACTCTCCCCTCTCACACTCTAACACCTCTTGCTTCACTGTTCCCTGATTAGATTAGGTTAATTAGGTTTATGTTTAGTTAATTAAGGTGTTTTAGATTAGGTTATTACACTCTCGATCTGTTTGAAGGCACCAAGGAAATCGGAAGTTCAAGTACCATGTTCTGATAACATAACCCTATAGAATACCGAGTTCACAGAGAATTCGCACATGAATTACCAAAATATGTATGATGTAGATTTTCTAACTTTCTGCAGTTGGTATATGTGCTTTTATAGAAGTACAAATGCTTTATAGAAGAAGCAAAAATGATTGTTTTCAGGAGTTCGATACATTCAGGATCTGTTTAAAAAATAAGTGAAACTGTAAACACACTGATACAATAGATTTACTTTATTAAAAAAACTGATACAATAGATTTACAAGGTGCAACTTAGTGTGTGTTGCTCCATCTACAACAAGTTCTCATAACATAAAACCCCCTTCAAACTATTGGTGATTTGAATGATGTCATGGGTGTCAGCTTTCTACAAAAATGCAGCATGCAAGAAGAATCTACAAGTTGGTTGGAACACTGTCATGCAAAAAAAAGTTGGTTGGAAGATTAATTGGAGAAAAAGTGTGATGAGATCTAAATGGGGTCTGCGAGACCGGAATCTATCTCAGCATATCTCGATCAATAATAGAAACTAAATAAAGCAGATTAATTAATCAGACCCCTTAACTTCATCCACCCCTAACAAATGGGTGGGCCAACTTAAGCTCGTGGCCTCAATATGTGATTCCAAAGCAATACGATCATAATTACCAAGTGGTATATTAGTTATACACATAAGTAAACGAATAAGATCGATGTGCTATTTATACTATACACTTATTGAGCTTTATCATGCATAGATCCGAAGTTTAATTAACGAGCATACGGAATTGACTGTATCGAAATATGTATGCGTGGAATCAAACGTTTTGCTATGTGATTCCTCTCTTAGGCATCACAATTTTATGAAACTTTATGATTGATGTAATCAAGCTTTATGAAGCATATAATCCAATAGTTTTCTCACGCATACAAAATAAAGTAAAAAATAAAAAATAGTAAATTTATGTTTCAATCATGGGTCAAAATGGGACAATCTAAATTCTTATAGTCGATTCAGGGATAGTCGGATCATTTCATAATCTAAATTTTGTAGCTTCCATAGTATATAATATCCACACAACTTTCTCTAATATACAAGATGTGACTCATATCGTTAACGATTATGATTATTCTTTGCGTTTGTCTATTTGCGGGTATAACAAAATTGCCAACTAGCTCCAATTGATTCAATGCCAGGCCTTATTAACTGATTGATACCACCGACCAAGTCTAGCTAATTAGTTGTTAATATGGTCCTTCCACTTGCTTTAAAAAAATCATATAAAGTTAAATATAATATGTACATATTGTTATTTTAGTTAGGGGCCATGATTGACAAACTGCATTATTTAAAATTATTTCCCTTGGATTTACACATCAAGAAAAAAACATTTATTTGCACCAATAGAGCCAAAGTTTATAGATGCCCCGACCTACAGCACTCTTCATCCATGCTTGCACATTATCACATGGCATCAAAGTTTATAGATGCCCCGACCTGATATAACTGTCTAAAGTATACCTTCGGCAGATGCTATCCCATATGCAACTGCCAACTCATCTTAATCACTTGCCGTATGTGATCCAAATTTGTAAGTTTCTTTTACATATAATAAATATCTTCACCTTCTCCACCAAATATTGCAAAGTTAACGTCCCGACGTTTAAAAACACTTTTCTGCTCTAATCAAACACAATACCCGGTCCTCCTTGTTGGGCCAAGAATTCGAGCTTGACTCTTCCGAGATAAGCTTATTAACAAAATGACACTGTTTGGGGGTAAATCAATCCAAAACAAACTTAGGATAAATGTTATAAAAAATCGAAGGGTATAGATTTGTGAAATAATTTGAAATAAACAATATGTAATATATATATATATATGTATATATTGTTGTTTTTTACCTTAAATATATGAATTAAGTATTTTTGTGGGAAAAAGGCAATCAGTCGACCGGGTCACAAGTTCGGTCAACCGGTAGTGTAGTTTGTCGTCCAGGAAAAGTGTCTGGACTTTTTTGGTCGACCGATAGTTCTCAATCGGTCGATTGTGCCTACGTTTTGTTCGTCCAGGAAAAGTGTCTGGAGATTTACGGTCGACCGGTGATTCTCATCCGGTCGACCACTCGAAGCTTCGAATAATTGCCTGGAGATTTTTGGTCGACCGAGGGAGCTCGACGGTCGACTGATGCAGCTCAAGATCGTGCTACAGTTTAAGTTTGGTCGACCGTTCTCTCGATTGGTCTACCGTTCAGTTTTGTTTTGCCCATGTTCTGCACTTTTCTCTACCCAATTTTGGTGCAATTAATACTTGTTTTGGCCTAGTATATAAATGCAATTTCGTACCCCTTTGTAAAAATCATATCTAAGATAGTAAACCCTAATTTACTATTGTCTAATTTGCATTCTTGAGAGAGAGAGAGCATCCTTGTGGATTCGGTATGAGCAAATTCAGCCGGGAATTCCTCGTCGACTGGTCGTGTGTTCTGTAAGTCTCTCTTGTAATATGTTTCTCTACAGTAGATTGAGGTTGTGTCTGAAAGGAATGTGTTCTAAAAGTTTTACTTTTATATGTCAATTATTATGAATTGGATGTGCAAACAATTTGTTCTTTGATTATGGTATTCGTCTTTTGGAAGTGTTAAGGAAGAGACGTTTGGTCCTTGACTGTAGAACTCTAAAAGATAATGGTTTACATAAATCAAAAGTTATTCGCAATCATGGTAATTAACATGGAACATTAATCACCGAAATAAGATTGTCGTGTTGGTCATCGATTGTTGTAGCTCTACAAATAATTGACGACACGAGTATATAAAAGAGGAAAATCTTACTTTTATATATTGAATAGACCTAACAAGTAAAATATTATGGAATTGTGTTTCGTGTAATTAATGTTTTACTGTGTCTTGGATCCTAAGATATGAGACTTATATCTTTTCACTCAAGAAGTGCTTAATTTGATTATTGTCAAAAGCAATCAATGAGTATAGTGATAAAGGCAATAGTTGGTTGAACATGACTTGTGTTGGAAAAGATAGCTAGTCAAACGATTATCGTTGCCCCTCTTAATTGAGCGATGATATTAGTGGCTCCTTGATAAAGCAAAATTATAATGTGCACAATGTAACTTGAGTTAAGTTACATAGTTATAATTAGCTTAGAGAGATCAAGAAATGAATATAATACAAATGTGACACATTTCTACTTTGTATATATTCTTAATATCATGAGACAAAGGACAGACACAAATGGTGCACTTACGTCACTAAATTGGCCGTGTTTAGTTCGAGTGGAACAAAGACATCTATGCTAATTTGGTAACTATAATGTGTAGCTACATACTGCTTATAGTTTGAGATATTAAGTGTTTAATATCGCTGTCAATTTAGCTTAGATCATCCTATAGGTCACACCACAAAACTGGAAAACAATAAGCTTGATTTTCAGTTCATATGATGTGTCGGGTTTCATGTGAAAAAAAGACACATGTGGTGAACGAATAAAATCAATATGTCATGAGAATTGACATAATTAGAATCATAATAAATTCATATGAGCTGTGTATATTTGGGGTGTAATAATTTAACATTACATAGGATAATATATTACATAAGATATGAATTTGCTAAAAACTTTAAAAGATCAAATTTGACAAAGTCAAAATCAGTGTCAAACACGGTGAACCGTTTAGGGTTCGGTCGACCGGGGTGTTTTCGGAACAATTGATTGACCGAAATTGTCTGGAATGTCTGGACAATTGAGTTTGGTCAACCGAGCATGGACGGTCAACCGAGAGAGAATATCTTGGGATATTTTCGGTAGACCGAAGGTGACACGGTCGTCCGATGAATGCTCGCTAGGAGAAATTTTGGTGGGTCAACGGTCGACCGAGAAAGCCGCGGATAGTCCAAATTTTTCTAGAGAATTTTTCTCATGCATATTCGGTGGACCGTGAGCTAGACGGTCGACCGTCTAGCTCACGGTCCACCAAACATGTGTTATAACCGAATGGTCCGGTTAACCGAGAAAAATTCTCGGTCAATCGAACAGTGCGATTTTTGCCTGAATTATTAAAATAATAATTAGATCATGAGTTGGATTAATTCCATATTTAATCAAACGTTTATGGGCGCTTATGTGGCAATTTGAGATTAATTTTAGGAGAGAATAAGCAAGAGATCGTGACTAAAGAATAGTTCTTGATTAAGATGTTTTGGGAGTCTATAAAAGGACTCATCGTCCTACTTGTTTAGGTTAATGCAAAAATTCTTTCTCTCATTAATCTCTCCCTTAATCACCACGAAAATCTTTTAATAATTATAAGTTTTGGAGATAGAAATCACAGGAGCTTAAAGAGTTGTTATTAGCTAGATTCTAAGCCTAATTAGAGATTGATTGACTAGCTCATTTCTCTCTAATCTTGTTTAGAGTTTGGTGAACACTTGGAGGCGAATCGGCGGACGATTCAACGGGCAACGCGACTCCGGATCTTCGAAAGGTTTTAGAGAACCTTTGGGGTATGATTTTCTTTTTGTGATTTATTTTATTATATGTAAGATTGCATGATATTAGAATAAACACAAAGTAATGTACATAAAATTGTTAATATGAAATCGATCTTGTATAATGTATTAAATTTTTTAAAATATATACATACATGGGACACGAAATCCTACAGTGTCGTCGGTGGTTTTTTCCGCATTTTGTTTTCACGTTAAATCTTGTGTTCTTACGTGTTTTGCGTGGTTTGGTGATTTGCATTATTGGTTTTTTTTCTTCCGTCGAATTTACTATTTTTCATTCCGCTATGTATTTGGGATTGATTCTATTCCGTAATATATATATTTATATATATATATGTATATATGCATAAAATATTATCTCTTGAAGTGAAACAAGCCAATTCTTTAAAATGTAAGTACATATTTTACACCAGGCCAAGCAGCATTTGACCAGTTGAGATTTGCCATGACCGAATCTTCTGTTATGTGTGAAATCTTCATCTTGGTCACATCCCACTTCCTTCCATTCTTTCTTCTTCAATCAACCTTCACCTATTTAAATACCAAAAAACCATTCCCTCAAATGATTGATTGCTTCTAGGGCCCAAAACGTTTCTTGAAGTTTTAGGTGGCAAAGTGATTAAGCTAATCATCTGTCACTCCATACCCAATAAACTACCAATTGAAGTACTGAACAGTGCAACTCTCTGCCCATCTCACATGCCATATTTTATTTCCTTTACCTTTGAGCATGGGCATCTTTTTAGGTTCTCCAAACTTCTCTTTGTGAGAAAAAAAGTATTGCCTTTTGAGATGGAACAGCTACTATGATTAGGGGATCAAGTACTGCCTAGAACCAGTTATTTAGTAGCTGTTGCTTCATCTTAACTCTTAAAGTTCATGAGATGATTTGATGCCTTTTTTGTAAGTTTGGTGTCCATTTGACACGAAAAAGAGACTAACAAAGAAGAACCTGCCAAATTGTACTATATTATCTCTTTTGTTTTCTCTTCTTCGGAAGAATGCTGTAAGTATGGTCTGAGTCGTGGAAGTTGGGAAAAAGCTGAAGATACTAATAGGAAACGTTCCTACTTGCTTTTAGATTGCGTGTGGAAGAAAATAAAGTGCATCAATAATTACTACAAGACCGTCCTGATCCAATGCACATTATGCCTCTCGGTAATATTTAAGGTCTGCCTGATTGAGGTTAGTCAGATGATGCATTTATGAATTTAGAGTAACCAATATCAAGAAATCAACTAACAAACTAGGGCGCATCTTGTTAGACACATAAAACATTCCAAATTGAAATTCCAGATGAAGGCGTGCATGCGATGGTGATAGAGAAATTACATTGAATCATTACCAGAAGAATGCACTTTAGTCGTTGAATTTTGCATGAAAAGTGGCAATAAGAACGACCGAGCTACCACTATCACCCCCTTCCATCAAGTTTCGTTGGATATGTTTGGACTGACTCATTCAAATGAATAAAGTTTTTTTCTTTTTGAAGTTTTTAAAGTTTGAAGGTGACAAGTCCTAAAATTTCGATTCGGTGGTTTTGAGAATCTTACGTGGAAGTCCTGAAAGACAGTTAAAAAAGGTTCACAATTAGACCATCCTTAACATGGTCAAGGGACAACCCCGGCCCAATCGGTCGTTGGACGACCAAGTCCAACGATCGGGGCGTCGACAGGGGTTGTGTTGGTCTATTTTTTTTTTAATTTTTTTGTTTTTATTTTGTTATTTGTTTTAATAATTAGGGGTTTATATATTGATAAATAGTTAGGATTTAAGTAGTTTTAGTTTATATTTTGATAATAATTAAGGTTAGAGTTTATTATATTTTGATAACGTTATAATTAAAGTACGAAAATTATACTGAAATACATCAGCTTCTCTGAAATATGGAATATTATACTAAATTTAAAGTGGAAAACAACAATTAACCGAAATAACAACAACTGAAACTCTAAACTGATAATTAAAATAGGGAAGTAAGTCTTAAAGTGAAAATAGGGAAGATATGTCATAAACTAAAAATAAACTGAAAATAGGGAAGGTACGACATAAACTGAAAATAAAAACGACGAAACTCTACTTAAAGATTTCGTCTTTGATCTTTTCCAGATTAATTTCATCATTCGGGGTCAGGATGTCGATTTCCTTGACCTTTCAGAAGTGAAATATAAAGGTTGTACTTCATAGAAGCCCAATGAGTTTCTTCTTTCTCCCTTTCCAACGTTATCTTCTCTCGACGAAGCGTAATTTCATCATGTTTGACCGAGACTGCAACCTGAAGAGACTGGAAGCGTGCGTCGTTGTCGACTACGTCCGAATCCTCCGTCATCGCTTTCCCTTTCCTTTCCCTTTTTTTAAACCCATCAGACGGGTTGAAGTTGGGGCAACAAATTCTGGGGTCGTTGATGGAGAGATCCTAAGAAATTTTCTTCCGACGAGTCCATACGACCATTTTTCTCGGACAAACCGATGGATGGGCGGGTAGGACTAGTTTGCATATGGTAATTGTAATCGCTTTGGAAACTATCCTCACGCATCATCCCAGGAATGTAGACCGACCGTAGACCACCACTTGGGGTACTCTTTCAGCATCAACCATGTGTGGTAGTATGTGAAGGTCATAAATCGCGTGAGCTTGCCCGATGGGGTATTTCATGTGTCCCCACTTCTACTTCGTCGAGTGGCCTCATCCATGCAGCCGCCCCACTTTATAGTCGCTGCATTTATCCTCCTCCAACGCCCTTTGAGAGAGTCGAGGTTTCGTGGCTTCAGTTGCTCGTTTGTGAGCCTCACTTCGTCGTACAAATTCTTCACTTTTCTCCAAAGGACCACCGCCCTCTGGTTCGTTCTCACCATTGCATCGCAACTAATCGCCATGTATGACGCAACAAGGGTTTCGTCCTCCTCTTTTGCCCATACATTCTTGCTTTTAAGGGGTTTGGTAGTCGTTTTTGTTGCACGTTGGGACAAGCTGATGGGGCAAGGGTCTGCGTCGTCACTATCCTCGTCATTTGGGGTAGTAGTATCATCGTTCCTACTGGATTGACTACTCAGGAGTTGGGAATACATCAGCAATGGGTCAGGTATAGAAGCGTGTCTCGGGGGTGGTTGTTGGGAGTATTGTGGTTGGGATGTACTCCCCCAGTTTTGGTGCATGGGTGGATGTTCGGAGTATTGTTGGGAGCTCCCTCAGTTTTGGTGCGGGGGTGGATGTTCAGAGTATTGTTGGGAGCTCCCCCTTGGTGCGGGGGTGAAGGATAGGTCGATAGTATGGATCTGGTTGGGCGCACAAGGCAAATCCTTGAGGTTTAAAATGACGACGAGGGACCAGAGGGGTTTGATGGGCCTTAATGTTGTGGTCAGGAGAAGACATGGGTTCAGGAGAGTTTGGAAGGTTAAGGGAAATGATGTGTGTGATAACAAATGTGGACCTGGTGGTATTTATAAAGAACTTCTGATTTAGCTTACCTTCCTAAACAGATTTCCAGATTATTAGTTTATCCAAGATGGTTTTAAGATAATTATATTCCAAGATAATATTTCAAATATGAAATTACACGCATATTGTAGATTGTCAGTCCGACAAGATAAGAAATCACGCGCGTACTGTAAATAAGTGTGTTAAATAAATAAAGTATACACCATTTTAAATACGAGATTTATTTTTATTTTGTTGTTTCCAAATAAATTATTAATGTTTATTGTAAATATAAATAATTTTGGAATAGAATAAAAATTGAGAAGAAAATTAATGATGTGAAAGAAAGAGAATGAGATGACCTAGATCATGGTCAAATGGTGAATCGTAAAGGAGAAATATAAGATTTGGTCATGATGACATGTCAGATAGAGAAAATAATTGACTTAGGTTATAGTTGCGGATGCTCTTATAGTTTCAACTAAAGAACGTGTAGTATTACTGTATCAGGCACCGCACGTTCCTTAACGCATCACTTTCATTTCCGCTTCAAAATTTAATTTTCCCTTTCATTTGGATGTTAACAAAGATTTCCTAGTTTATAAGATAAAAGTAAAAAAGGAATCGAGAGAAGTTCATTTCAAATTGAGAGGGGAAATTAATAAAAGATAACCTTAGCGACATTATACAAAGGAATTATGTAGTTTCCTTCTGCCCCTACACTATTATTATTTATTTATTCACACCCATGTGATTATTACCCAACACCACCTAAGGTCACTCACGTATAGCGTTCTGGGATTTCTGTTAGCGTGTCTATTTCTTACAACTTTGTAATGGGTCCAATACTCCAGCCCAGTAGTGACTCATTGGCAAAAAAAGTCCTTGCAACTTTTTGACCTAAATGAAGCTCAGTTGCAGTTCAAACTTCTATCTTCAGGCCATCCAAACTCCTCTAGCAGTGCCAGCACAACTCCATTGGACCATCCAAAGCCAGTCTACAACAGTAGTAGACACAATTACCATCTAAATGTAACCACAAAATTAATGGTCGCTCGTGTATACAGGCTAAAACTTAATCCATCTAACGCAATACATTTGTTAAAATATGTCAGGAGTATGTGATGTGATGATTACCTGTGGTTCATACTCACCACCACCACCAATTCCTCCACAAGACTCTACGTCGAGTTTCTCATGCATCGCTCCTGTTTCCTTGAAAGCAGCATAGTTTGCTCTTATCCACCGTATGGCAATGTCTTCAGCCAACTTTCTGGCTTCTTCTGATTCAGATTTTGCTAGGCCTTCGATGATCATGTGTTCCAGAGGAGCCCAACCATTTGGGAAGTCCCTGTGTTAATTTAGTAGTTGTTGAAAATATGTGGGAGAGGAAATCAAAGATCGTTGCTTGGAGTGATATGCTTCGTCGAATTGCAAAAACAAATAACTAAATAAGGATAACGTCCTTCACAGATGTGGGGTCTAACCATTGTTGTCCTGTTTTTAGCAAAGAAGTTGCTATTCCAGCTTCACAAAGCAGTCCAGAATTTTGGAAGCTTTTCATTACCTTCTCAACCATGGTTTTATCTAGATAAAAAGAACAAAATAAAAACGCAAGATGAACTAGAGAAATGTCAAGAGTTCTTTTACCAAAACAATAAACAAGTAGAGCGGATATCGCCTTTGCTATATTTATACTATATTTGTATAATGAATAAGAATACAAATAAGGTTATTTTTCGGTTTCTATGATACATGTTCAGGGTTAAAACGGAAGCAGACAACAACAAATATGTATCAGATATTATGTTTTTAAGTTATAAATTTATGGAAATTATGAAATTAAGAATTCAGATACGAATAGGAACCGGATATTATCTTATATACTCTTATCTCTATCATTACCATATTCGTTACCACATTTAAATGGATTTCATATTTAGAGACTATATCCTACAAGACATATTTGAATATGTCGGTTGGAGCGGACACTATCCGGACCACGAATCACTCCTATAAACAAGCATGATGCACAACATAGTAGTATGGATCACCAACCTGAACTGCATCTTTCAATCCAGAGAGGAACGAAGTTCGAGGCAAAAATATGTTTGTTCTTATTATGAGCACTAAACTGGTAGTCATCCTGAAAGCAATGAGAGAGCGTATCCACCAATATATTTTCTCCAACATTTTGCAACACCAAATGCAAGAAAGCTCACAATACCTTTTGACATTTAGTACCATCAGAAAACCAATAATCATGCCACTGGTTAGTTTCATCATTCCAGAAGATGGCATTGAATGATGACCACCTTAATCTGGAAGCCTCTGTGAATTTTTTGGAGACAGATTCATCTCCAACCACCTCAGCAAAAAAGGCTATGTCATGCTCCATCTACAAGAATACAATATATTGCTTAACTGAAACCCTAAAACAAAATGAGCGCATCAAGCAGAAGCATGAAGTATAAAATTTAATGCAGCAGTACCTTAATTAAAAAGATGTTCAGGTCAACTGGTAAAATATTTGTTGTCGACATGGTAGTAAAATCGGATGGATCACTGCAGATATATATTCAGACCATGTTGAAAGTCAGAAAAAAAAGTATCACCCAGGTTCCTGTGGCATTGCCATCTAAAATCGATATCTGAGCCAGAGCCCTTGTCCAATTGATTATTTTTTCTCTTGCTATTTGCCCCACAATTTGTACCAAAGCCAATCAGAAAAGGAATAGGATGCATTCTACTTCTCAACTTTATACATGCCAAGTCATACCTCCATGGGGTTTCCCAGACAGTGTCTTTCTAATTGTATGGCAAAACCAAAACTCTTCCCTACCATAACACTCTAATCTCGTAGTAATACACTATGTTGTCAGGTAATCAGGTATTTTGTCATATCATAATTCAGAGGAAAAAGTAAATAATTCCTCTCTTCATTTGATCAAATTGAGAGTGAGTAAAGCGAGACTTCAAATGAAAAATATGACCTCATCCATCGTGAACTAAAATCCCATCCGGACTCAGCTGCTGAAGCCACTTCACGATATAATTTTTTCTTCTTACAGTCGTTAGGAAGAGTGGAAGCAGAATGCTCATCCTGCATGTGTTTTACGGTGTAACGTTTAATTATAAGACATAAATATACACTTATCGGTACCAAGATGTTTACCATAGTTGCACTTTCTGGTCTGGGTTTGTTCCACATAGCATAGTATCTACTCAAGGAGTGGTTAAATCCTTCGGCATCCTGAATGAGTACCTTGTGAATTCCTATAAAACAAAAGAAGGCTATTTGAGGGTGAACTAGCAAACTTGATACAATTAAAACAAGAAATGTAATCAATAAACTGATGATTCTAGCATACCAGTTAAGGATTCCAAGAATACCTGAATTCCAGAATTCATGTTCTTTCAGCAGAGAAGGTAGTGCTTTTTCTACGAACACCTTATCACCTGTTCTGATGTATATATCCCTTATCATGGAACTTAAAAGAGGCGGTTGGCTGCCAATGAAACATGATGTTCAGTTTAAATTGTTGGAACCAATGACCCCCTAATCAAAATTTGAATATGGAATTATTATTTTATAATAAAGATAGAGTTAGAACTAGGGTTGTGCAAAACCCGGTCCGGGTTCGGTCCGGACCAGAACCAACCAGTCTGGGTTCCGGTCCGGAAATTTTTGAAAATCTAGTTCCGATTCGGACCGGTCCGGTTTTTAATTTTTAAGGCAAAAATCCCGTCCTAGACCGAACCGAATCCAACCGGTCCGGTCCGGTCGGGATGCACAACCCTAGTTAGAACAATCAAATTACAAATTCGACATCGGAGATTTTTATAAAGGTTCGGCATCCCAACCAGGTCTTAGTCATTCATCTCTTTAAAGCCCCGTTCGATCACAAGGAGCCCCGCTTGAGTTTTTTCCACTAATCCAATATCCGTTCCGGACAGAGATCGTCGCCTTTACAATCCTCGTCTTGCTCGATTTCTCCCTTTACAACCTAAGAGGGAGCTTTCCACGAAGCTTTACAACTTTTGTGATTCTTGGATATGAAATTGGAATCACTAACAAACACTTTAAATTTGAGCACACTTGAATATGATATTGTAATTAATACACAAGTTGTGAAGATTAGGCTTTGAGTGTTGAAAATGGGAGTTTGGATGTGTTTGAAGTTTGGACACAAATGATAGGAGTATAAAGATATGTCTTCTTGTATAAAACTTATGTTAATAAGGTTACGAGCTATACTAACCGTTTAGGAGAGTTTGTGAACTTTGGACCAATGAGAGAAATAGTTTCACTTAAGCTCTCGTGCGAAATCTGCACATATTTAGTCGATCGTTTGGATAATGGTTATTCGAAACACAATCAGTTGGTCGAAGTAATGGGTTCGAATGACCGAATAAAGTTTGGTTAACATATCACTAACTTCCAGTAACTTTTTCAATTTCGACTAATTGAATTTCAGTTTGTTGAACGGGATTCGGTTAACCGTTACAAAGTATATAGTAACAATTGGTCGGACTCTGATAAAATTGATTTCAAGTCGCTCTTGAGAATATGATCAGTAGTAGGATCGACTCAAACGTCCGGATGAACAGTCTGTCTATTAGCGCTAACAATTGGAAATCAAATATTTGTTGTGAGTCCAACGACTATATTGACACGTGGAAATAGTTATCGTGTGTCGTAGGCCAAGAAGTAAACGGTTGACCGACAAGAGTCGGTCGTCCGAAAATGGACAAGGCAAAGTGATTTTAAGACAAAACACAAATGCAATCGTCTGAGTGGACAGTTCTAGTAATGATTCTAACAACCACTAATAAGATGATTTTAGTCATCTGTTAGTTGTTCAGTTGGTTGAACATGATTATGACAAAATCCTAGTGTTAAAGTTTACATTTGATTCTATTGACTCAATAAATGAAAATTTACAAGTCATAATCCAAAATTTTGTTACAATCTTGAATTTTTGTCTCAACGCTTCTCATCTTGATCAACCTATTAAGATGATTAGCAAGTATGTATGCAATGCATGTAATTATATTTGCTCATTTTGATTGACTAAGTTGATTGATTAAGAATAATTTGATTAATCATCAAAATTAACATATATTAAGTCCTAAAAGCCAACATAAATTGCCGCAGAATTTTTTTAATCAAACTTATATCTTGCATATAAAATCACAAGAATTGGTAACAAAGGGGAGTTATCAAGAAGCTCTAAGTCAGAAAGTATACTGTATATAGGTATGACTCTGACATGCCAAATTAGTAGCTCTCAACTATATATCACATCTTCAAGATCAACCACAAATAACTAATCACATTGTCTTTTAAATGTAATATATATAGAAAGATAAATAGACCTTGGCCTTGTCTACATTGACAATTAAAACAATGAAAATATTTATGATTATAACCAGAAATAGATTATGATTCGGACATGGTGATGCAATTAATAATTAAAAATACTCACAAGTGCAGAGGGAAGGGGATAGTTTGGTTTAATAATTGCAGGCGAAAAATAATTTCCATGTAATCTAAATTATATCGAAAACTTGTAGTATTTATCTTTGATGAATTCACACTGTCTAGTGTCTAGCAAGTCTCCTAAGGTATAACAGACACGTTCTTAGTGTATAGATAAGGTAACTTAGGCACTCAAAAGTTCCAAGATTTAATTTCCCTCTTCTAGATTTTATTTTCAACATTAATGCATCACATGCTAACTCTAGGAAGGGAGTTGCATTTGGGGGTTTCTAGATGGATCTATAACCTAAGCCTGAAAAAAGATAATCATGTGTATGATCTAGGTTCAAGCTACTTCAAACTCAAAGTCATCACATGAGTTTAATGACAGAAGTAGGCAAATTGGGGCATTGTAGTTGGAAAAACAGCTGATGAAATAAGGAAATAAATGTAGAAGTGAAACACATGTTTGTTTGATCATTCAGTCACATATGATGTACCAAGTGTACAACCTTATTAAGACGGGAGAAAAAGAAAGGAGGGTCCCAACATTTGATGTCACTTTTATGCATAAATGCTTCATCAATGGCATAAGATTTACCATTTAAAAACCAAGTTTTTGCTCGTGTCTGCCTGCTCAACCTTTCTTTTGGCTATTTAGTTTAAAAACTTGAATGTCGATATTTTGGAATAGGATAACAACATCCATAATTCCATACAAAGTTAAATGACCAAGACATTCGGCAATTCAAAGTAAACTAACAACACCAATTCATTTGCAATTAGATCAACAGGGTTTCACACAATTGTTCTACTAAAGTAAAGATTGTTGAACTTAACATGTTATATCCCTAAACCCATTTAGGGTGCTAATGGGGGTTTAGGAGGAGAGAGGTGGTTTGCATGGGGAAGGGGCGTGAACAGTTGTATGCACGGGAATGGTGGAAGTTAGAATAGGTAGGTGATGATGGAGGAGGTTGGTCACTGTGGCGTCGGGATTGGGTTTTAAGAGAAAACTAACACATTCTTCTTCTTCTTCCTTCTCATTTCCTTCCCTTCCGTTTCCGGCGCAGTAGAGGAGGAGGCTTCGGCGGGCAGTGGTGAGCTCGGATTTGCGGAGGCGCAAGCGTGAGGGTGCGAGATCGGAGGTAGCTGTCGAGCGGAGACGTGCGCAAGCGAGGCTCCGACGAGTTTGGTCGTTTCGGGAAGGTATGCCGGCTTCATAGTGTGTTTTGATTGTCCACCATCGCGTGAGGGTCGTGTTAGTCGGTCGGGGGAGGTCTCCGACCTCCCCGACGACGAGTTTTGCGTAACTCCTTGGTTGGCGCAAGGTTGAAGACGACCAACGATCGACCGGGTCCCTTCAGGCGGTCGACCGGATGTAGCGTATTTTGCCGATTTTAACCATCCCCGGTCGAACGATGCCTTTTGGCGGTCGACCGGTCGTGCATTTTGCTGGTGAATCGGATTGCCTGTTTGTTTTCGGTCGACCGGTTCCTTGTGGTCGTTCGACCGGAACTTAAGTGTACTCAATAGAAATGCGTGTTAGTTCGACCGATTGTTTATATGCGTTCGACCGTTTATAACTTAGAACTGGTAGGATGTCCTAATAGGTTTCGGTCGACCGAGACCCCTGAGTCGGTCGACCAATAGTATTGAATTGATGTTGACCAGACTCCGGATTTTGACCTCGTATCGGTCGACCGGTTTTAGATCTCTGTTCGACCGTTGGGACTTAAGTTTTGCGCAAAGAGTTCGACCGTTGTAGACTTTCGGTCAACAGATTTCCTTGTGGAAGCGGTCGACCGGGTTGCCTCTTTCAGTCGACCGTTTTTGCACATGACTGAATTCCTGGTCATTTTAGGATGCCAACTCTATCCACGGAAACTCATGTCCTCGCCTTGTGCGTGAGCCGAGAGATGACGGTGGGCGTGTTACGCGTGCCTGCCCAGGACCCGCCGTGTGGAATAGTGTGCGTGTTCGGGACGCGTCACCTCCATGTATGGATCATGACTAATATGATGGATTAATTTGACTCATTGTAGAGTAGCAAGCCTGAGGGATCGCGGAACCCAATGTATGATAATTGTGCGGGCACGCAACTGTCGTTGGGTGAGGTGACTACCGGCTTATGGGCTACGGAGGTCGTTGCCCTGCTTTTACAGCAGCGCGGTTGGTGTTTGCGGCTCGTGGAGCCTGATGACCTGGCAGACTTCGGTCTGGACTCGTCCGATAATGTGCCGGACGTATTGATGGATCATCGTTGCAACGCCGGTGATGTCGTCGATGTTGTTCCGGCGATGATGAGCCGATGATGATGTTTCGGTTATGTTCCTCAGATGGGCACCTACTGAGATAATAATTGATGGACCGACTGAGCGACAGCTCCGTTGGTGTGATTTCGACCACGAAGTTACAGATCTGTTTCTTATGACGCGGACTTGGCAGATGCTCCTTGCCGAACCTCATGATTAGTGTAGCCGCGTGTGGGGAGTGTTACGTCATGTTCCGTCAGACCGTATGTGTCTACGGTAGGTCTCCTTGGGAGACCCGATGATGATTGTCGGACTGATGTTCTGTGTTACCCTTCGGGGGAACTGTTTTCCTTACTGTTGATGACATGACATGCTATTAGTATGATATGTTCATTTGTACTACTGCATGCATATAGATGTGCTTGGCATACGGGTTTCCTTATGAAACTCAGGCATTGTTGTTGCATCTTTTTGAGGACCGCAGTAGGTCTAGTTGGGTGGTGATCAGCGGGCTCGCGCATCTTGGGATCGGATCCTCTATTCGGAACACTGAGGTCAACATGATTACGTTTCTCTTTTTTGTTGTTTTATTGTAATTATGTATCGTTTTGACAAACTTTGGTTTAATATGGTGCACCGCTTATATGTTTTATGAGAAGTAATAGTCCCGCCTTTGAATATTGATTTTTATTGTCTTGATGAAAAATTTAAAATTTTCGCTGTTTCGGGATGTTACATAACCTGTTAAGACCCTTAATACCAGGTGGATATATTTACATCAGAAAGAATTAAACGGGAGAAACATCATTAATTAAATGTGTAAAAGGCAATTCAATATTAAATATCAATGAACAAAGAATACATTAGTTGCATTTTTTTGGTATAATAAGAGTTAACAACAATAAGGTAATTTTTTTTTAAAAAGATCATTTTAACTTTCAACTACCGAAACTCCCTCTGCAATTGACAATCAAACAAATTTGCAATAATTTAAAAATTGACATTTATTTATTTAGCAGTTCCTAGATACAAGAAATGAGGAAATGCTTATTACCTTCTATTATTATAATATGAGCGAGCACCATTAAGGACATATCCATGACCTTCTAATAGTGAAATGAGATTATTCACAATTGCTTTGGCACTGGCATACATTTTGCTTGCCAGTAAACCCCTACAAAACAAAATAAATAGGTTAAGAAAGAACCATATCAAAATCAACTTGAGCTGAAACTAAACTTAAAAGAATTAAGATATCCACTTTTCAGTAAAAAAGGATAGGTTAATAAAGACAGTATAGTTCATATATTATGCAGAAAATAAGTTTCCAGTCCCAGTAGCCTAATACCGTCTGCAGTCTCACATGTGATTGTGCATGACGAGAAAATAAGACAAAAGAAACTGACCCACTGAATCCATCATTACTCTCCTGCAATTCTAAGAACTTGATGACCTATTGTTGCTCTTTAAGGCAGCAGTATTGTGCAAATGAAGTCCAAATTGGCCGTCATTATTCCTGGACTTGGGCTATCATCTCTGCACTCTTCCCACCATCTGGTGCGATAACAAGCCGAAGCACATACCCTGCTATAATCCCAATCCATTCTCCCACAGAACAACTCTTTATCTCTATCACTTTGTGTACGATGTTTTGTGTATGATATTTTTTAGACTAACATTGTGATCACCCCCAATAGCCAATACTGTTTCAACAAAATACAGAGGAAGGGCACTAAACTGAATGATATTGATTTAGATATTTAAAATAACTGAAAGAGTACTAATGCAATTTACCCTAACTTCCTAAAAAAATCACAGTCCACATAAGACAAAATTGAACAAAAAGTAAAACAAAACCGGCAACTCAACAAACAAACAAACAAACCTGACAATCCAGTAAGAATCCCAGTAATAAACCTCCCTAAACCTGGAACCGGGAACGAAGAAGGGGCGAGGAAGAGGCAGAATGGTGTGCCTCTCCGGCCTCTCCCTCACCTCCTCCTTCACCTTCCTACACAGACTCCTCCACAACCCGTGCACCTCCACCGCCCACTTCCTCACCTCCTCGTTCCCGACCTTGGGGAGGAACCCCTCCGGTTCTGGTACGAAGTCCTCCGGCTCGACCTCGACCAGATCGCCCCCCGCCGGTGTGAAGAACTCGGCGACGAACCGATGGAAATCGGGGACGGGGAGGGGGTTCGGGAGGGCGTCGAAGGCGGAGATGGTGGAGGCGAGGTCGGTTTTGAGGGAGAGGTCGAGGTAGATCTTGGGGTCGAAGGAGTTGGTAGTGGAGTCCAGGGTGTGGAAGGCCGTGGATTGGACGCGCTGGAGGAAAACGACCAGCGGGGTCGTGCCCACCACGGGTGGACGTGGGGTGGGGTGGGAAGGTGGGGTCGTCGCCATGGATCGACGGAGGAGGAGGAGGAGGAGGAGGAGAAGGAAGTAGAAGAGTTGGTTGAGAGGGGAGTTGAAGGGCATTTTTATAGGCGTCGGAGACTTGGGAGTCGTCGGAGAGGCCGTTGTTTATTGGAACAGGTGCGTCACACGAAAACGGCGCTTCCCCAGACCTTACGTGAATTAATGAATATCTATATATTATATTCTTTTCTTTTGGGTAAATTGCACTTTGCATACGATTAATCTTCTTTTTAAATTTTAATAGATTTGTTTAGCAATCAAGGTTCTGTCTCTTACTCTTTTATCTACCAACTGTAGTCCAAAGTTTGATATCGTTTCCGTTGGTCCAGAACGTCTGGGAAAACAAAGATGTCTAGTGTAGGATTCTACCATTTTATTTTGAGTAACTGAAATTAACATTTACCGTTAGTACTTAAGGTATGTTTGAGTAACTGAAACAAGGATGTATGGTTTTGAAAGTTGGATTATGAAAAAGAAACTTATTTTTCCAAATAATTGCATCCAAAGACCAATTAGATTCTCCATAATCTAATTTCTACAGGAATTTCAGATTCTCTACTTTATACTTCAAAGCTCAATTCTCCAGCTTTTAGTTTACATGAATCGTCAATGATTTATTACGGTCCTGGCCCCATTAATGTTGATTACTTCGGTTTTGCCATCTCAAAGAGGGGCATGTTGGTAATTTCGTGCCGAAGTGACATAACCAGTTTCCAACGAAACCCAACATTCAAACATCCCCACTCAAATATCTGCTGCAGCTCGAATTCCACGAAGAATCTAATTTTTGAAGAATTTCTCACTCTAAACTTAACACCCAACGCAACTCGTTGGACCACCCTTAACGTGTGGTCTTTTTTGGGCGTGTGGTCTTTTTTGGGCGTGTCATTGGCACGCCCCCAAGATTACCTCTCTTAGAGCATGGTTAACGGGAAGGCATGGACATGGTGTCAAGTCCACGTCCTCCCAGGGCAGCCCAGGAGTGGATTTGTTATTTTTTTATCTTTTTTGTTTTGTTTTTTAAGTTAATTAGGTTAATGAATTGATTAATTAAATTGTAATTTAACTAATTAGGTTTTATAATTTAATTGTGGTTAATGTATTGATATTGTTTGCATTTGGTAATTATTGTAGAATTGTTTTTAATTAATTGAATTGTTTTTTGATTTATTAAGATTTTGTTAAATTTAAAAATGAAAAAAATCAAATGTGAAATTGAGATAAGTCACAAAACACTAATACAATACAAATAAATTTTAGATAAACAATACAAATACGGATACAAAATACAATAGAAATATGGATACGAATACAATACAAATATGGATACGAGATTTAAATAGATGCTAGTACAACAATACGGATAAACTACGAAACACGCATTAACTCCAAATTAAAATAAAAGAAACTACAGAAATCCTTGTGATTTATCCAAATCCTTGAGTTCAGTAAATGTATATTTATCAAACTGATCCTTGTTTTCCTTCTTCATCAGATAAAATAGTACGTCGAGCTTCTTGGTTTTGAGTTATCTTTGGAACTTCTCTTCAGTTTCAATGCGTTTTCTCTCTTCCCGACCTTGGTAACACAAGTACTTGTTTTCTCTCACTTTGGCGCTATATTCAATTTGTTTTCCCAGTTCTAACATATTGGAATCAAGTTGCGCATGAACTGGTTCTTTTCCCTTATTTTTGGCTCTTTTAACACCTTCTGGACGTCAGCATGGTTCATACATCATTTCGTCTGTCGACGGTGTCACGTGGGCCACATCATCATCGGTGTTTTTTCTTTTCCCGCTGCTCAAACTCTCTGGACTTTCTTCGTCGACGTCTCCTGTGGTAGCTCCAAGCACAACAAATTCTCATTTAGGGTGCTTGCACAACATAAGTCACATGAATGTAATGAAATTTGGTCTTGTGAGTGTGCTTGTAGATGATGTGCGCCTCTTTGATGACATCGTCTTGGGTTGTTGGGTTGGCGGGTGGTGTGGATTTTGCTGGAACTATTGGTATTGATGGTCTAGGTGTTGGACAAATTGGTTTTGATGGTCTGGGTGGAATCTGGGTGTTGGAAATTTTGGTTTGGTAGGATGGGTGGAATCCTAGGTGTTGGACAAATTGGTTTTGGTAGTATGGGTGGAACCCTGAGTGTTGGAAAAATTATTGGGTTGGGGGTGAGCGACGTGGAGAACGAATGTAGTCTGGTAAACCATTGTCTTCTGAAGAAGACATTGTAAGGTGATGGTGGAAGAAATAAGATATGATTTGGGTTAAGTATAGAAGTAAGTTGGTAGGGGTTTCGTGTAGTCACGTGTATACTGTAGGTCCTCAATACTTGAGTGGTCATAGATTCGATGTCATCGTCTTGTGTTTCGTGTAGTCATGCGTATATTGTACGTTAGTTCTCACATCTATAAATATGATCCTCGTGGGTGGTTCTGCCATTCATCTACTACCGATGTCTTCATCTGATAAGTCTTCTAGTTCAAAGTCTTCATCATTTTCATCATCTGATGACGACACTTACGACCAAGTGTTGGACTGCTTAACAGAGTATGTCTCCGAAATGGTGGATCGATAAACTCCACCTCCTAAGAGGCGTAGAAAGCGAACTACGAACCCGGATAGAGATAGGGAGTTTGGTTACCACCGTTTGATTGCCGATTATTTTTATGACGACCCTGTTTATCCTGACATTATTTTCAGAAGAAGATTTAGGATGTGAAAGCATGTCTTTCTTCGCATTGTGACTGTCGTTGAGGCCTCTGATGTGTTATTTCAACGTGTACCGAACGCAACCGGTAGGCTTAGCATCTCCGACTTGCAAAAATGTACCGTGGTGATTCGTATGCTAGTGTATGGTGTAGCAGCTGATGAGGTGGACGAGTACTTAAGGCTAAGTGAATCCACGACAAGAAACACACTTGGAAATTTCTATGACAGTGTAATTAACAACTTCGACGGTGAGTACCTACGAAAACCTAATGCAACTGATTTAATACGACTACTTCACATTGGTGAGCAGCGTGGGTTCTCAGGCATGATGAGAAGTATTGATTGCATGCACTGGGTGTGGAAAAATTGCCTAACTGCATGGAGGGGCCAATATCAAGGGCGTAGTGGTAATGCAACTCTTTCATTGAGGCAGTGGCTTTGGCTTACTTATGGACATGTCACTCTTTTTTTGGCACACCAGGTTCATGAAATGACTTAAATGTCCTACAATGATCTCCCGTTTTTTATGACGCAATGGAAGGACAAGCTACATCTGTGACTTTTGAGGTTAATGGTTCTCGATATGATATGTGATATTATCTAACGAATGATATTTATCCAAAATGACAACATTCATTCCGTCCATTGTTCATCCACAAACACCGAATGACAAGTTATTTGCTGAACGACAGGAAGCAACACGTAAAGATGTAGAACGTACATCTGGAGTCTTGTAAACGCGATTCACGATCGTGAAAAAGTCATCTCTTGCATAGAGTAAGGTGGTACTTAACAAAATAATGACAGTTTGTGTCGTAATGCATAACATGATAGTGGATGATGAACGCGACTCCTACACTAATTTTGGAGATTTGAATGAATTTATTCAGGACCAACCTGAAAATTCTATGGACGACCCATTACGGTATTCCACTAACCGTATAATGAATATTAACATGTATTTGAGAAGGAGATATCAATTGTGTGGTCGCACTACACATTTGAACATTCAAGCTGATTTAATCGACAATATATGGTAACGATTTGGAGGAAATGCGTCTTGATGTATTTTTAGCTTTAGTATTTAAAATTCCAATTAATGTACTATGTAATGCAGTTTCCTAAATTTTAACATATTTATGTATTAATTGTTAATTATAATTGAATGAATTAATTGAATTGAATAATTACAATAATGATTATTAATATATTTTGTGATTATTGTGAGAGTTTTAAAGAAAAGAATAAAAAAATGACGTGACAACAAATACTGTAGCGTGACTTGGTGAATTAGATAATGATTAAGATTTTGGAGGGGTCTGGATTGTGCTGACATGACTGAAAGAGAAAATCGGACGTCCGGAAAGTGTCTAGAGTTGTTAATGGTGATCTTCGTTGTAGCCTCTAGGTGAATATATTTTTATTATTAAGGCTTTGTTTGGTATTAATTCCCTCTCCCTGTTTTAAAAGGTCAAGGTTGTTATTTTCTACGTGAAAATAACTTCGAAACTTGAGATTTTATGTATCATAATAGATAGGAAAATAATGTGGCTACGAGGCACTTATAGGATAGCAATCTTGGCTATGTTACTTCATTTTTAGTATTTTTTTATAAAATTATAATGTTCTAATCAAACCAAATCACATTTATTATTATGTACTAATCTCAAACACACTAAATTTTTTATGTTAATCCAAGTTAATTTTACCGTTGATCTACCCTGTCCAAATTTGAATGCTAACATTTACTGAATTTTAAAATGATTAGATCTAAGTTTATAATACTGTATTTCTTTTGAAAATTTACCACATGTTACTTATATGATAGATGTAATCAACAAAAATTTCATAAAAAATAACTCACCAAAAGTTGATTAAAACAAAGTATCATACCAAGATGACTATAAGTCACTCACAACCTCATTTCACTTTAATAGATATTATCTTATTACATGTTATTGTGCTTCAAGTAAAAATATTTTGCTCTTTAACTTTGCTAAGATGTAAAGAAAAGGCGTGATCTTTTCTTTGACTAGGTAATTTTTAATAACAGTGTGTCGATCCAATAATGTCGATGGTGACATGCAACTTTAA
Source organism: Triglochin maritima (assembly GCA_963682175.1). Lineage (NCBI taxonomy): Eukaryota > Viridiplantae > Streptophyta > Magnoliopsida > Alismatales > Juncaginaceae > Triglochin > Triglochin maritima. Next base: position 59,563,018 of record OY821772.1, on the reverse strand, counting down.
TAGGTAAAATCAATTCCAGTACTTGTAGCAAATGCAACTTCAAGTTGTATTCTAATTGATGTCTTTCACTGATTTTGGTATCCTAGTTTCTCAAGTTGGCGTCTAACCCAGTGTCTTAAATAGAACTATTGATATCTGAATTCACAGGCAAATCATCAGAGAAAATATATATTCGTTAAATTTTTATATTTCGTAAAATAAACTGAAACAACCTTATAACTTACCAACTTTTGACTTAAGAGAGTAAATATGAAATTTCTTTTCAAGTGCACGGATTCAAAATTGGTAAAGGGGTAATGAAAGAAAATAGTGGGCCAACTCAGTTCACAATTTTCCTTCGCATACTATATATATTTTAATAAGGTTGGACAGAGTCACAGATAGGGGTGCAAATGGTTACCAAGTATCCGAGTATCTGATTCGAAAATTTCTATTTAGTTGGTATTTGGTAAGTTCAATGTTACCAATTTAATTTCGGATACGAATATGGTTTAAAAAAAATTACCAATTAGAATTCGGATACGAATTCAGATACAAGCTATTTAAAATTCGAATTATCCGAATACATAGTCAAATACACAAATTAGTATTCGAAAATTTAGTATTCGAAAATTTTAATACGAAAATTTAGTATTCGAAAATTTTGATTCGAAAATTAATTATAATATATAATTATATATATCTATTCAATTTCGGATAATATCCGAATACCAATTAGTATTCGAAAATTTTGAAGTTTCGGATTCGGATTCGGATAGTTCTACTGAATTCGGATTCAAATTCGAATTTGATAATGGAATATGGTATTCGGATTCGAATTCGGATATAGCAGGTATCCGAGTTAAATTATCCGAGTTGCACCCCTAGTCACAGACAGTCACTGAGATGGTGACTTTGGTAGGGAATTAGAATAACAAACCGACAAGTTTCCAAGGAAGTCTAAAAGTCCAAAACTATTTCATAATAGCGAGCGAGCCTTGGAGCTCCACTACGTGCATCACGCATCAAATGAAAACGATTGCGGTGTCACCTCGTCCTTTTTTTATAGTTCCCTTTGCACACCAACTAAGGTTATTAAGTTAAAACTTAGAAGAGTTAGGGTTAATTATAGTTTAACTCCTGAATTATACATTGATATCACTTTATACCTGAACTTTTAAAGTTAATTGTTACTTCTCTTGAACTTTCATTTTGTAACACTTTACCCTTAAACTTTAAAATCAATTATTTAACACACATTCAACGTTTTCCCTCCTAATTTTTTACCAATCCGACCCAAATTCCAACCATATCTGACCTCCGTTTCGATCCAAACTTTCACGTAAATATAAGTTTAGGAGTGTATTAGGGTACAACGAAAAAATTTGGGGGAAAATATCAAATGTGTGTTAAATAATGAATTTTTAAAGTTTAGATGACAAAATGTTACAAAATGAAAGTTTAGGAGAGTTAACTGTTAACTTTGAAAATTCAATGGTGCAAAGTGATATCAACACATAGCTCAGGAGTGCAAACTGTAATTAACCCAAAAAGTTATTATCTTCGGATAGTCAAAATTAAGAATTGAATTACAATAGTCTCATTCTAATATTTAAGAAGTTGAGATATAAAATGTGATTGAGAAAATATAATAGATAAAATATAAAACAGTAAAATTTAGTAGAAAATTTAAAAGGGAACTACTATTCGTCGCCGGAAAACTACTTAAATCGCCCCAAAAATTACCTTTTTGCCCTTAACAAATCAATTAATACCCATTTTGTCCCGTATCTTTAAACAAGGTATTTGACTCAGTTTTACTCACATTCCTAGTACCAACACCACGAAAATGTCTGGCGAAACACCTGAATCCGGCTAGGTAACGGAGGCGGATTTTTTTTTCCGACTCGGGCATCTGGCTAAGAAGCCTCCACCTAGGTGGAGGCGTCTGGATACGACGCCTACACCATGGTGGAGGCGTCTTAGCCAGACGCCCGTATTTTTTAATAATAAAAAATAAAATATAAATAAATTCTTAAAATTATACGGTGTGTTATCTCAAATTATTTGAGGTTCTGTTGCAAGATTTTTGGTGGTAACAGGGTCAAATTACAATGAGTTTTTTTGCAAATGATTAAATTTTCAAAAAATTTAAGATCCAAAATCCCCGGTGGTAAAACCTCCCGACTTACAAATACCACATCGACATGTCCGTTCGGTGGTAAAACCTCCCGACTTACAAATACCACATCGACGGTCGACCGTTTGCTTCTCGGTCTACCGAACATGTTCCATGCGGATTACCGAGTTTCCATCGGTCCACCGTTATCGTAAATACAGTAAGTTTTTGATCTTCCTAGAATCATTGTGTCGGTTTACCGATCTCTACCCGGTTATCTGAATATTTATTCTAAGTAGCTTCGACATTTCTCTGGAAATCTCTATTCGGTGTACCGAAAGGGTATCGGTCATCCGAATATAGTAATTATTAACTTATTAATTAATTAATTTAGTAATTATCTAAACTTATAATCAATTATTTTTTTAATAAAAAATAAAAAAATAATAATAAATTGCGGGCGTCTGTGTAAAACGCCCAGCGTAGGAGAGAGGCGTCTTAGACAGACGCTCGTCCCATGGGCGGGGCGTCTGTGTAAAACATCGCCCCCTAGGGGGAGGCGTCTTACCCAGACGCCCCTCTCCTACGCTGGGCGGCTCCGCCAGACGCCCACAATTTTTTATTATTTTTTATTATTTTTTATTAAAAAGATGTTGGATATTTTACCAGATTCGAGTACACCGGGGCGTCTGATGGCTCATTACTGACCTCCAAAACATTATTTTTTATGAATATAAGAGGAAGATGAAGAGAGATGTGTGATAGGAGGGTAAAATGTCGCGTTATAGCAGTAGAAATGAGAGAAAGGCAAAATGGTAATCTGTTGGGGCGATTTAAGTAGTTTTAGGGCGACGAATAGCAATTCAGAATTTAAAATGTGTCTGCACAGATTTGGTCAAACTTTATTATGATTGCTCATTCCTAATCCAACCGTAAGATGAGAGTGAGTGGTCGAAGTTAGGGTGGGACGTCAGGTTAAAGCATTGAGGTTTATTGGGTTCATTGAGCGGTTCAGAAGTTTGAGGTAAATTGGTGTCGGATCTGTCAAATTCTCCAAGTTTCGAGTATACACTGTGGATCTGACCTGTGTAGTTGGCCCACTACTGTTCCTTATTTGAAATTTAAAGCATCCTTAACCATCCTAAAAAAAACAGGCACATAGAAATTCCACCCGACACATCAGCCTTTTATTAATAAAAAATGCCAAACTAGCCACCCAGGCGGAAATTCAGGCGCCCATCCGCCCGAAATTCCGCCCCAGGCACCTGGGAAATGTAGTTTGTGGGGGGCACGTGTCCCCCCACCATTGGTCACCTTTTTTTGGTTTTTTATTTTGTGTTTTTGTGTTTAGAAAATGTTTTTAAAATCATTTAAAATAGTTTTTTCAAATATTTTTTTATGAAAATAAGTTTTTTATTTGTTTATATTTCTAGAATTTTTTGATAATTTTTCGCGTTTTGCCTAAAATTAATCCCAAAATGACGTGACGGAGAAAGAAGCTGACGTGGCTGAGAGAGAAACTAGGACGCCCGGGAACTGCCTGGGCGCCGTTAATGGTGTTCTTAGAAGCTTCTATGGTATTCATTCTTAATGGTAACATTTCTTTTGCATACAATTGTAAAGGTATATGAAGAAATGCAGCACAAAGTAATTTGTTTTTAAATAATACTAAATAAAAGAATGGAACATTATTCATTTCATCGTTAATTCCCAAGCATTACAACTAAGTTACTAAACACAATAATGAAATCAGAATTTCATTTCGTTACTTTTTTAATTACATTCTTACCTCCATTATATTTCAGGAGGATTCCAATTCAGTGTACAAAACGCACGTTACTCTTCTTCTTTCTCTATTTCCTTCTGGATTTTCAGTGTTTTTTAATCTTTGATTCAAGTGTTGGGCATGAATCCTTATTCCTTAATGTTGTGATGATAGATTATAATGGTTAATTTATCAGAGATTCCTTTTCCCATCTTATTCTTGCACTAGTAAGGACAGTACAGAGAACGGAAATAGAATTAAAATTTAACATTATTTTTGTTTGTTACATTTATTTTGTAACAAATAATAGAAGAAGAATTAAATGCATCATTTCTTATGATATTATCAATTTAGATAGTTTACCAACGCACAACATTGATTAAGTCCCAGCTCTCACTCCATATGTGAAAAGTGCCAATTTATCTATCATTTTCTTCTAAATTTCAAACTACAATTCCAAACCTCCATCCTTGTACTGAAAAAAATTAAAAAACTCATTAATACGAATTTCAAAATAATCACTAAATATTACAGAATAGCCGCACTAAATTTACCTGCTGCTCCGTCATGTTAGTTTGGAGCAGGTTGCGATCAAAATTTTCCAACATGCAAACTTGCCACCAGCTGACCTACTTATTAAAACGAGACAAGTTGGGGTGTTTTTTCATCCCACAAACACGTCAAACATTAATAAATATAATAATATATATTATAAATAAGATATTTATAATTTTAAGATTAAGAAAAGTAATGTATATTTTGATTTAACAAAACAAAGTTAGAACTTAGAAGTAAATTGATGAACCTATTTTTTTTTTAAATTATCAACCCGCGAAACAATACAACAAACTCAATTGAATAAATGTTATATTTCAACCCATTTAACTCACAAACCCGCCCTGCCTAATCCGCCCTTACATGAGGCAAGTAGCAGTAAAAAAAATCAACCCACCCCGTCTCGCCCCACTAGACCGCCGGACTTTGGCGGGTGGGTAGCAACAGAGGTGAAACCCGTTCCGTCCTATTTGCAGCCCTAATTCTTCAATTGGTGAAGAAAGTGTGCGTGTGTGGTATGGGTAAGTTTGATTTCCACTGTCCTAATAGTTTGAGGTTACAGTGTCATTGGTTTGTAGAAAAATATGCCAAAGTGAAGGAATTCACTTCTATGATGTTTCCCTTGATTGATTTGCATGTAAACTTAATGAATCATGGAAGTCCAATTATTAGAGTTCTTAAAACCTTATGACTTTGTACATGAAATTTTTCCAATTCCACTCAATATTCCAAGGAAATCACGGAACAAGAGTTCTGAAATTTTTCTTCACTTTCTACAAATCAATCATATCACAGTGACATAAAATCTACAATTTATGTTAATAATTAAAATTAACCCAACAACATCTAAAAAAACACACAACCACGATAATTATAAAAAAAAACTCACAACCACGAGACCCCACGTACTCAATCATACAACAAACTAGTCAAGGCCACACCTATTGCGTATCCGAAAAGGTTCACGTATCACTTGGGTGGAAAAAGGTCGCAAGTAGGTGAAATACGAATCCATAGTTTATCTAAAAGTTAAAATCAACCCTATCGATTATCCAAGAAAAAAAAATCCGAAACCAGTCCAAGCCGGACACACCGTCCAAGCAGACCTACAGACATCTAGCATAGGCTTGTCAATTAGCATGTTTGTCTAAGTTGTCTCTGAGATCATGTAATTTTCGTAATGCCATATTACCATAATTTGAAAGAATTTTTATCGCTAATAGTCAAATGTTCTTACACAATGATATCTTCGTACTATAAAAAGTCTTAGATGGTTTTTTCAAGCAATTAATTAGATTACGAAAAATATCAAACATGTTTGTTTTGGGTTCATATACAATCGTGTGATATCTTGTAAAACGTTAAAAAAAATTATATTATATTTTTATCATTGTAAAAATATATAAAACCAAACAATTAATGACAAAAAACTTGTTTCGTTTGAATTGTGTTTTCTTATTATGCGGTGTAAAATCGTGTTATTACAAATTGTCGCAGGCAGGCATACATCTCATCCACACAAAAAGAAACCGAAAATGTCGACTCCTCCACCGGAGCACGACGCCGTCGACGTCACGAGGAGCTTCTTCCGCAGACTCGGCCTCGACGAGGACCTCCCGGTGTCCGCCGACCGGACCGGCTGCTTCCCCGATCTATTCCGCCGCCATCTCCGTGTCCAGCGAGTCGACCGCGGCCGCGTCGTCTGCGTTCTCTCCGTCGAACCCCCGATCTCCGTAAGCCGTCCTCGGATTTATTTATTTTAAATCGTTAACTCGAGATGTGAATCTTATTTTTGGATCTTGGTTTTGTAGAATTTTTTCAAGCGGTTGCACGGAGGAGCGGTGGCGTCGGTGGGGGAGATGATCGCTAGGGCTTGCGTCAGCACGGTCACGGGGGACAAGGACTTCTTCCTTGGGGAAGTCAGCTCCACTTATCTCTCCGCTGCAGGCCTTCATGTGAGTTTTCTTATTTATGTATTTTGGTTATCTTCGCACGTTTCATCTCTCATCGTCCGCTGCGTTGCAAAAGATAGTCTCTTATGTTCCACTGTGTTGGAAAAGATGTTCCTGCTACCTAAACATTTGAAAAATTGCAGCAACAATAACAACAACAAAGTCTTTAATACCAATCTAGTTGGGGGTAGACTAGAAATAGAACTCAACAGGAATCACAGTTCCCGCAATCTGTAATAAAATTGGATTCACATTTTGCAAATTACTGTCTAAGTATTGTGTTTTGTTGAAGTGGTCAACTAGTCCAATTTCACCCGTTGCCGGTCTGATAAGTGATTAGGATGGTCTGGAGGAGTTGGGGCACCTGGAGGTTGGAATCTATTGAAAAGGAATTCAAATTCCAGTTAACTGTCATTCATGTTCATTCAATGCTATAAGAGATGTGGGGTTGAAGAAGTATCACACAATGCCATTACAGACGGGTAGAGGAAGGATGGAATTGGATCCGCTTCTGTTCACTAGGATATATGTTTTGAATGAGAATGCGTATCTGAATGTTTCAATGGGGATGGAGAGAAATGAAGTGAAAAGAAAAGATGGTTTGGATAAAGATGATTTTTTCTCATTTGGATGGAAATTACGAAAACAAAGAGAAAGTTGTAGGGTAATTTTGTTCTTCAGAAAAACAATGAGGATTGACTTTTTTTATATGGTTCCAAATTTGTTTGTTCTCTGCAAATATTCTAATGTAAGCTCACCTTAAAACAAGTCCGGTGATGACCAAAGTTCGCAAAGTTAGACAAATTTTGAGAGAGTTAAGTTGAGTTTTGAAATTTTACCTTGTAATTCTTTGTTTGATAGTGTGTTCTTCCTCGTATTTGGTTTGGAGTTTCCTCACTCTTTAGTTAGGAGAGATTTCCACATAAACCTTCATTTTTTTCCTTCTCCCTTTGTGGTTCGTGTGTTTGTTTGCAAGTTGCAATGTGGTTTGTACTCGCCCTCAAGGGACGGTGCCACATAGTGGACCACCGGGGTCGGGCGACTTTCCTGGATTTTCGACCCCTTTGAGTTTTGATCCCATTTAATACTTTTGAATACCAATAATAAGATAGTTGAATGAAATTTTGTGCAATTAATCTAGCACATAAGAATTGATTGACCCACTTATTGGTAAAAAAGATAATTAGACTCCAGCTCAAACTAAATAAGTGAATTCTCAAATATATTTTGATCGACTTTACAAATTCCGACCCCTGTCTTCGATTCCTGGCACCGCCCCTACTCGCCCTTGTGTGTGTTTAGGAATGTTTCAGCTTTCAAATCCGTAATTTGGGATGACCATGGACACCAGCTATGATCCATATTCCATGGATGTAAGGTAAAATCGAACTGAGCTTGAGTGAAGTAGTCTGCTTGTCTCCTTGGTAAATATTGCTTGTTTGAGGTTTCCTCTGCTCAGAATCTAGCTCTGATATCAAAATTGAATCACGTTGGAGAATTAGCCTGAAAGCATGCTCACGTTTTTTTCTTGTCTGTGAGTCAGTTTGTTTGCTCGCTGTTCAGTAAGCATACTGTACAAGTCTTACATGATTTAGCTTTCTAAACTCAGATGCTAAAGCCCTTGGTGACTGACTTGATATTTGATACCTTTTCAGTGTCTTCCTATTCTTGCATTCCTGTTTGCTACTCTTTGGAATTGAATTTTTGTCTAGATTGATGTTGATACAGAAATTTTATATGGATTTAAAGTTATGGATTTCATAGATTGATATCGGTGGTCCTATATAGCCCCTTCGCCTCCATCACCATATCAAGTAGAAAGCATGTTAAAATTTCATATGCCATTTTTTATTATCTTTAAGGTGTTCTTCCTATCGATATGTATAAATACTCTCATATTGTTATCTAACACCATCTGACTAATGTGCTGACTTTGGCTACAGGAAGAAGTGGAAATCGATGCCCAAATATTAAGACAAGGACGGAGTGTGGTGGTAACGTCACTTGAATTCAAGGCCAAAGAATCTAGGAAGTTGCTGTACACTTACCGTGCGACTTTTTACAACATGCCTTCCTCTAGTTTGTAAACAATCACCTTGTAATTGTTTGTTGCTGTGATTGTATTAAGGTGGGGTAATTCTAATTTTAATAAGCGGGTTTCAATATTCGAAGGTATATTAGACTTCTTCATGGAAGTTCGAAACTTGAAAAGAAAATCTGAGACATTCCACAAAAACTTCAGAACCCTCAGCCCCTAACAAAAATTTAGAATTAACTCATAAAAGTCTACTAACACATTCTACGCATCCACTCTCAGAGCCCAGACTCAAGTCCCAGTGTAGAAGGTAAACTCATTTTTTTCGTACAGCGTAGAACTTCCTTTGTGTTGGACTTTCGTAATCATGATCAGGGTCAATCGAAAAATTAAAACAAAAAATAATTAATTTTTTTATAAAACCAACAGGCGTGACGTTGCAACGAGACCAGGTCATTCCAACGACCAGGTTGACCCAATCGGGTCGTCGTGCCCCCGTTGAGGGGCCGACGACCCGGTTGACCCAATCGGGTCGTCGTGCCCCCGTTGAGGGGCCGACGACCCGGTTGGCGCAGGATCATCCCTCCGATCGGAGTAAGGGGCGACAATCTAATCGTGTTGGGTCGTCCCGGAGGGGTTAGGGACAACCTCAGGTGCTCTTACTCATGATGTCTCATGAAGAATGACATTAACCATGTCTCATGAAGAATGACATTAACAGAGAGAAAAAGTCAATTATTAATCACCTGATGCGACATTGAGTTGATGTCCTATACAAGAACAAACTCATCATCATTTCAGATTCCTTAGGATTCCCCCATTTCATCTGGTTGAAAAGATAACTTGTGAGATCCTAATACTAATTGGATTTTAATTGTTGTTTAGGAGGTGTTTAGGAGGAGATTGGATGGATGGTTGAGATGGAATGGAGAAGGTTGGATGGTGAGGATGAAGTGATGGAGGGGTTTTGAGGTGAGCTCTCTCTCACTCTCTCACACGTCTCTCTCTCTCTCTCTCTCTCTCTCTCTCTCTCTCGCGTCCCTCTCTCCCTCAGTACTGTGCTCCGGCGGGAAGTGGAGATCTCGACGAGAAGAGGTGGTCGGCACCGGTTGGTTGGTGGAGGTGAGTTGGTTTGAATGCTAAACTCATCTCATTCGCATTTCTTCTTCTTTCTCTCTCACTCAATCCGTCTCTCTTCCAGTTGTTGTGGTTGGTGAGGGGATCAACAAAGGTGAAGGTGTGGCTGTGGATCGACAATGTGCAGTGATCGTTGATCGAGCGAGAGGTTCGTCGGAGGATCGTGGTTTTGAGAAAAGTGCTCGTGGAAGTGTCGTCGAGGTTCTTCAAATGTTTCTTCAAACCTTCACAGTATGTCAAACTTGTTGTTGTAGCTCACTTATGTTGTGTGAGTATTTAGAAGTCGACGGTAGGCCGAATGACTCGTCGCAGGTAAACGTGCAGCAGTTTTACTGCTGGATCGGTCGACTAGTTGGTGTGATGGTCAACCGTTCCAAGTGAAGTTTTGGGATTTTACCTCGAGCCGGTTGAACGATGCCCTTGGTGGGCTCCCTTTGTTGTTCGACCGTGTGCACTGTTGTAGGTCGGTTGGGGGCGTTGACCATCGAAATGGTTGACCGTCCGTTGACTCGTCCGACCGACGACTTAAGTTAACTTATTGTTTGGTTCGACCGATGGTGGTTCGGTCGACCAATGTTGATTGGATGCGAAGAAGGATTTTTACTAGTGGATTTCGGTCGACCAAGAGTGCTCGGGGTTTCGACTGGTTGATTTTGCTGAGCGATTGGAATTTTTACTTGTGGTTTCCGGTCGAACGTGTCCCTTTTGCCGTTCGACCGATTGGTCGTAGTGTTCGTTGAACCTAGGAGGTGACCTTCTAAATGGTCGTCCGGTCACTGACTTTGATTCGACCGAACATGTGTTGTTGGTGGGAGATGTTCGACCGATGGAGTGTCGGTCGAGGCATTTGCCTGGTTTTGGTGAGAGTCGGTTGACCGTGACTCTTGGTTTGGTCGACCGATGTTGTCTAGTTTTGCACATGTGAGGTGTGTTAGTTGTGATCATCCTTGTGAGATGAGTTGTGGTGCCGATGTTCTTCCGGCAAGTGTGCTAGTGAGCACGGGTGTTGCGGTGGTTGGGTGAAAGAGCTCTGGAGCCCCGTAACTGTTGTGAGAGCTGTGGTTGGGTGAAAAATCTCTGGAGCCCAGCTAGTCTGTGCGGGGTTGGGTGAAAAAGCCCTGGAGCTCCGTAGTGCGTTCAGGTTGGGTGAAAAAGCCATAGAGCATGAGCAAGGATTGCGTGATAAGGGTTGGGTGAAAAAGCCATGGAGCCCTGGTCGTGTCGTGGTAGTCGTGGTTGGGTGAAAAAGCCCTGGAGCCCAGCCTTGTGTTATGCTTTTCTTTGTGGATAGAATTGCTAGAGTGTTCCAGTTTCATGCATTTGTAGAGTTTGACATACGGAGTTTCCTTCTGGAAACTTAGGTATTATTGCATGTTTACCTTTCAGACTGTGGTCGACGTTAGGGGGGTGACCGAGGAGAGGAGCGCCGCTACCAGATTCTGTTTTCTCTCATTTTGAGGTCGACGTGATTACTTGTATATTGTGTTTAGACTTTTAATGTAATCACATTTTTGAAATACTCGGATATATATATTTTATATGTTGGTGCACCAGTTCCTTGTATTTTGCGTAAAATTTTGTTTGTATGTTATAAAATTATAAAATTTTGTTTGTTTGTGTAACTACGTTCCTAATTGCCAATCTCTATAAAAATGCAATATTGCTTAACATTGTCTGGGGTGGTTTTCCTGGAGACACATTCGCATCTAATCCACAGAGAATATGTGGAGCTCATCGAGGCCCATACAAGGACAAAAAGGAAGGAAGAGGAACCTAATAAACAACAAACCGGTTCGAACAACTAAACCAATCCACTCTCCCAAGTCCAATGAGCAAGCAACATCGGTGCGTGGACATGGCGGCACAGATATGCGACCAGATCAATTCAGTGTTCTCCAATTCCCCAACAGCTGACCCTTCAGAAGTGTTGGTCAGCGAGGTAACAAGAGCAGCAAAGGAGCACAAACGGACATTCGTTTATGGCGTGGGACGAGAGGGTCTCATGCTCAAGGCCTTCTGCATGAGACTGTTCCATCTTGGCCTCGCAGCCCACGTCGTCGGGGACATGACAACTCCACCGGTCACCTCCGGTGACCTCCTCATCGCATCCGCAGGGCCTGGTGAGTTTTCAACTGTTGACGCGATATCTCGCATTGCCAAAGCTACTGATGCTCGGTTGGTGGTTTTGACTGCGAGGCCGGAGTCTGGGAGTTACGTGTGTGGAAATGCAGATGCGGTTGTGTACTTGCCAGCACAGACAATGGCGGACGATGAGGAAAGTGCAGAAGGAAGCGGTGGTGCTGCGAGTGGAGTCAAGTTGCCCATGGGAAGCTTGTATGAAGGAGCCATGTTTGTGCTGTTTGAGATGGTTGTTCAGAGGCTGGTGGAGGTGCTGGGCCTAACCGCTGCCGAGCTTCGGTCACGACGCACAAATCTTGAATAGATGCATGCCTTGTATGTTGTGTGGAAGTCATCTTACGATCTGAGTCGTAACTTAAGCGTTTGGGAATCGTTTCAGAATAATAAGATTTGATGTTTATCCTGTTGCATTTTGACCAATCTGGTTCTGCAGATGAATTGCAAGGTGTCTATTTTTCATATGATTCAGAGTACAATTCGAGCATGCTCTGATGATAAGTGAATGTCTTTGGAATATGGAAGAATGGAATGAAAGAATTCCAAATTTTAAATACATCTGTACAAATGGAAATCTAACACAACAAAACTTGCAAGGCTCAGGGGTCATAGCCCCGACATTGCGATTTTCAGGGTAGAATGGCATTGACAAAGGTTTCTGGGTCAAAAGGTTGGAGATCATCTACCCGTTCTCCAACACCCACAAATTTGATAGGTATGCCCAATTCATCCACAACACTTACCTGCAAGTTCACCAAGCAAGTGAATGAACTTCATAGTTCTGTTAACTAGAAAGTAGAAACCGTGACAAGTGCATTGCGTTTAACATACCACACAACCACCGCGTGCAGAGCCATCAAGCTTAGTCAGGATCAAACCTGTGATTCCAACTACCTGCAGTGAAATTGTTGTTTACAACCACAAAAATATAGACAAATTTAGAGAATTCCTGTCAATTATAAATTAATGGGATGAAATGACAAACAAGTAGAGCAAGAAATAGCAGTATACTTCATTGAATTCTCTTGCTTGTGGAAGCATGTTTAGACCAGTGGTTCCATCGAGTACCAGCAGTATTTCCTGAAGATATCATCACACTCCATGAGATATTTCTATGAAGAACGCAAACTCAATTATTGGAACCTTTTCATACATTAGGGGCACCACGAATGATTTTGCCAAGAGCTTTTTTGCAAGTAACCAGCTCCTCCATCAGGCTGTAATTAGTGTGAAGACCTGAAACAGATTGCATCTGATATAATCAATTTCTTTACCCTGATAAGATTCAAATGTTTGCTAACAAAAATAAATCTCATAACACATACGCCCAGAAGTGTCGCATAAAACCACATCATATCCCTCTTCTTTTCCCTTTTTTGCAGCCTGAGAAAGAACTATCACCAAGATATTATAGCATTAACAGAACATTTTTCTAGAAAAGATTGCACAACAATGCTGTAGATGATTTAGTTTTGATACCTGATTGTGCCTTAGTTTTCTCTCCTGTTGCTACAACTATCTCAGATCCTGTTCTCTCAGCCCATACCTCCAACTGCTCCCCAGCAGCAGCTCTAAAAGTATCACCAGCTGCCATTAATATCTGCCAAAAATTCAAGGCATCAAGGCTAATGATTATATATAAATGCAGGAGCTGGATGCAAATGCAGATTTCTGAACCTTCCATAGAGTTTGAATAGTAAAGGAACATATCTCAGTATATTTACTAGAATATTGGTCAACCTAAATACTAATTATTATTTTTAAAATGTATCAGAATACAATTGTCCTGCTTGTCAGACCAGACATATTAGTGAAAATCAAGGTACCCTTTCAGTAAGGAGATATTTGCTGCCCTGTGTTTGTTATAGAAGATGACGTAGCACAGGAGTATGAGACATTGAGACCAGATATGCAAAACATGATGAATATGAAAGAGGGTTCATTATATGTTTTATTTTCATTTCCAATTGAGTAAAAAAGTTACTATTTTTGGGATTATAATGAACCATATTACACTGACTTGCTGAATTGTCTACACCTCTACTATGATGTGAAATCACAATCAGCAGTTGCATTTCGGAGCAGTGGTCGATTGGGAACAACTGTTCCCAACCTAACTATTATTGCAGAGTAAGGCATGTTTTGAATCACATATAACTTGTGTTTTCATATGCTTCCAGTATTGTGCTCGCTTGTTTGACTGCGTGGTGGTGTATGTTCATTTATTTTATCTCTCCTGACACTCTTTCATGGTTAGTCAATTTGGATCTCTCATCAACTCCAACACCTAAATACATCCATGAGGTGGATCAAGTTTTTTTTGGACAAGTGGGTGGCCCAAGCTTGTTTCTTGGTTACAAGTTAATAGAAGTGACTCAGCATTCCCACAATCCCATTGTCAGGTAAGTCTAAGATGACAAATTATCAGCAAGCCAAATGTTATTCAACACAACCATTAAAATGCAAATGCAGAATATAGAATGCCATAAAAACATTAAGTGAGATAACGGTGAGCTGCAAGTGAAAACACTTGACAACAAATCTCCTACATCATCGAAATAATGTAACCTCTAACCTTTGTTCCTTCATTTTTCAATCGCTGAGCAAGTTTTCCTGTCAAAATCAAATAAGTAGCTAAACATTTTTTTCAATCTATCTGAAAGTGAATGAAAATAACAAAGCCCTGCAGTAAAAATTCATGGTTCTTAACTGTAAGTGTATGTAGTATGAAGCATGAGATTTAATAATTGACAAACTAACAAACAAAATGACTAATCTAATTCAGGAGGGATGACATTCATTATTCTTAAAGGAAGTTCTTCAGAAAGACGAATGCCAATAAATGTTTTCTGTCAGTAATGTGGCCTTACTTTCCATTTATTTATTAAATATAAATATTAAAAGCCCACAAAATGACTGTTTATGGAGTTGGGGGGTAGTTTATCTGATGGGAAGTAAACGTCCCATTTAACAATTATAACAGGATCTGGTCCCACAGGTTGCCTAAGAAAATTTAGTCTCCTTCTCCACATTATCTATCTGAAGCAAAAAAAAAAAAAAAGTCCATCATAAAGTCTAGCAAAACCATTGAAGATTGATACCCAAAAATGATGCTTCCGCTTCAAGGTTTTGTGATGTCTATTTTCCAAAATTGTAACTAAGTATTTCATTTTTGTACTTTTATATTGAATTTATGTGTCAATCTTTGGAATTGAATTATGTTCCTGATGTTGTGAAAACATCTACCGCTATCATTTTTGTCAATGAAGTGTTTTCAATAAAAAACAAAAAAATAAGGCACTACATTGCATATGCATTACCAAGAGAAGTTGTCTTCCCACCACCATTTACTCCAACAACCATTATCACTGCAGGTTTCCTGATGAAGGGAAGAAAGAGAAGTCAATACGCTAAGGATCAGAAAAGCTTCAGCTGCTAATAGTTTAAAACGATAGAAAGTTATTTAAGAGAACTTGAATCCTAGTTGAAGCTCTGTTTTCCCAGATTTGCTTGTCAGTAAATCAAGAACACATTTCTTCAGTGCTTCCTGACAATGAGATAATAAATTCACATGATAAGAACCAACAACTAAATTCTCTAGAGATGCACACTGTCAAAGGGGCAAGCAAATAGATAATTAAGTGAAACAAGAAAATCTGAAAAGGCAAGTGCGCACATATGATTTACCAAAAACACTAGTAAAAGGACCCAGGTGGTGCCTTGGCGAATGATTATATTTATAGTGTTGTGGTCCCCTAACGTACTCTTGATTTCAAGCAAGTCATAGAAAAACTCTCCTATCAAGGAAATAACCTCACCACAGAGACTGTATTACTGCATAATAAATACAAAAACCGCTATCAGTATGTTGTAACCCTAACTTACTCATTTTCTTATCAATTGGTAAAAAAACTGTTCCTCCTGCACAAAAAGAAGCCAGAACTTCTTTGTCCATTGAGACATGTTCTTCACCGACTGTGCTTCACACGGAACAATATATATAGATGCATTTTTTCTTTGATATCCTCTTCTATCTTAACTTCTGCAATCTAGTTCTACTCCCTTCTTCTATTTCTCTTTCTTATTCCAATATCTTATGCGATTTTCACCTCTATTCCTGCCATCCCTCCTATTTTGAGAATATAAATGTAACTGTGTTGCATTTTGAATTTTTTATGGGCAAATAGCAAGCCTTGCAGGAATTGCTATGACAATTAGAGGTTCACATTTTCAATTATTCTACTAAGCAAAAATTCCAAACATAATTTCCTAGATGAGAATTGACCAGCAAATCCAAAAAAACTGGACTTCAATTTATTTATCACCTAAATAAATCACCGAACATTCGAACCTTTTCCATTTAAAACTGATATCAAAAAAGCAATGTTCAAAATAGTATAATCATGACAATGAATTTAAATTCAAATCTATTATTCAGGCTCAGTGAATATTTGATTCCCAGACATCAAAATTATCATGACTCATTCCAAGATGCCCATAGTAGTTCAACTGAAAGTCATTTCACAAATACTTTGATTTTTCTTTTGTTGTACCGCAGATTGTGGCGTTCTGGATATAATTGTTCAATTGAATTCCTTAAAACAGAAGAAAAAAATAGTTCAAATGGATGTTTAGAAGCACGTCCAAAATGCACATCTAATTACTCACCTTGATCTCGCTTCCTGATTTTAGCTTCCCAGACAAGATATCATCCCGGAGGCTATCCACAATCTTCATCGAAATCCTCGGTCCGAAATCCGACACAAGCAACGCCTACAAGAAGTCACGAGAAATTAAACAACAAAAACCTCAATCAATCCACACAAAAAAAAACTTAACAAAATTAGTTTCTCACCTCTTCGAGCTCATCGAGGACGCGGTCGGTTTCGGCGAGGTTCCAGTAAAGCAAAAGCTCGTCGACGACGGCGAGATTCTCTCTGGTTTTGGAGAAACCGGAGAAGATCCTCTCCACGTCGCTCTTGGCCTTCTCCTTCAGCAACCGGCCCAGCCTCGTGAAGAACCCGGTCTGCTGCCCGCCGGCCGAGCATCTGAACCGGCCGGTTGGGAGATGCAAAGTGGAATGGTGTGGGGAGTTGGAAGGGAAGGAAATGGGATGGGAAGTGGAGAGACGGGAGTGAGAGGAAAGGATCATCCTTTTGCTGCTGCTTCTCTCACTCTATCCGTTTCACTTTCCGACCAATGATGGGATATCATTTTGTGCCACAATTTCGGTCCAACTTTCTTTTTAAGCGTTATTATGCATTTTTAAGTTTAATCTTTTTTGTTATATTATGATTAGAAGTTATCGAATGAATTAGTCCCAATCGGTGGAAAAGCCTAAATTAGTGTGATTATTATTTCAGATAAGTGTATTCGGTAAAGGTAAGAAACATTTTGATGGGCGAAGGTAGATCGCATTTGTTTGCATGGGTTAATGTTATAAAATCTTATATAATTTTCAAGACGAGTCTCTTCATTTAAAATTATGGTTTTCTTTGTTGAACTCCGTGGGTTAAGAACTTAGAAGGATCCTTATACACGGATGGGGGCGTTCGTGACGCGCGCTGACATGGACAGTACAATCAACAGTCTAGTCATCAAAATTCAAATATATGTTACTTTTTGAAATTAAATAAATAACATATTTATTTTTTGTGTCACATGCAATTTTTTATTTTCCCGATACAACATTACGTTCCCAATGCAATATTTCGTTTCCCAATGCAACATTTCGTTTCCTAATGCAACATTTTCCCAATGCAACTTTTTCTTAACAGAGACACAACTTAATCTGGACAGACACACAACTTAATCTGGACAGACACACAACCTATTCTGGACAGACACATAACCTATTCTTGACAGACACAGAACATATTCTGGACAGACATAAAACTTATTATTGACAGACACGCAACCTATTCTGGACATACTTTGAACTTATCCTGGACAGACTTAGAACTTATTATGGACAAACTTTGAACTTAATAAGGACAAACTTTGAACTTATTCTGTACAGACTTTGAACTTATTATGGACAAACACACAACTTATTATGGGCAAACTTTGAACTTATTATGGACAGACTTTGAACTTATTATGTACAGACTTTGAACTTATTATGGACAAACTTTGAACATATTCTGGACAGACACATAACTTATTCAAGACAGACACATAACTTATTCTGGACATAATAAGGTGTGGGTCTGTCCATTTTAAATTGTGGGTTCGTGGGGGAATCAAATGTTGCATTGGGAAAATAAATGTTGCATGTGGAAGCGAAATGTTGTATTGGGAAAGTAAAAGTTGCATTTGACACAAATAAATATGTTATTTAATTAATTTCAGAAAGTAAAAGACATTTGACTTTTGATGACTGAACTATTGATTGCTGACTGAATTGACCACGTCAGCGTACGTCCCGGACGCAAGCGTCCATTAATCATTTTCCAAGAACTTATACCATGGTATTAACTGGAATGCAAATCCAGGAATTTTGTAACGTGGATTGTTGTGATATTTTGGATGTAATTTGCAATAGCATTTTTCTGGTTGTGAATGTTCACGTGGGTTCAAGTGGTTGTTGATTTTGTATGTTATGAATTTAATGTAAGAACATGTTTGTGATAAGAAAGACTAGGATTGATGTTGGTTGGTTGTTATTATCTTTCACATCAATATGCATGGATCAGTTTCGTGTCCGTCGTGTTCAAGACGAATTTGTAAAAAAATTATTTCTACAAAACTTGATGTTTCAAAAGTCAAGTTTGGTATGCAGTAAAAAAAGACCCATCACCAAAACGTGTCGCAAGGTGGCAGTTATAATTTGAATTTATTTTTTTAAAATATTTAATTTGAATATTATTTTTAAAAATATTTATATTTAAAAAAATCCATTTTATAATTTAGGGAAGAAACATTTACAGGACAAGAGGAGGCCAAGACTATCAGGGCACCCTTAACGGGTCGGGCGTGCCCTCGCGCCCGACCCGGGTGCTCGGGCGCCCGCCTGGGTGGCCAATCGGGTGTCAGAGCACCCGATTTGGCGCTCGGGCGCCCATAGGGCGGGGGGCACGTGTTTCCCCCCATTCGTCGGATTTTTTTATTTTTTATTTTTTAGTGGATGTTTTGTTATTAGAGTTTAATTGATAATGTATTGGGTATTTTTTAGTAACGTGAGGGATAAATTTTTATTATTGTGGTAACGGGTTGAATTACAATGAGTTTTTTACAAGTGATGAAGATTCAAAAATTTCCCGATCAAACAATTTCAAGATCCAAAAAATTTCCAGGGGGCGCTGCCCCCTTGCCAACCCCGCGACCTCACCGGCGAGGTGGAATGCCGCTCGCTCACCGGGGAGCGAGACCCCCGGACGACCTGTCTAGGTGGTTTAATAGTACGGTTTAAGATGGTTAACCCATGGTCTAACACATATGGTTAAGGTTAATTGATTTAATAGTTTGAGTTAATATTATGTTAAATGTAATTTGTTAAAGGTGGTGTAAGAATTAAAATTATTTTATTAATAAATGATGTGGAGGAAAGAGAGTGTAGGGTGGGTGGGTAACTCGGGCATGATTAAGGGGAGTTTTTGGGTGGGTGAGGTGAACTGACGTGGCAGAGAGAGGGAGCATGGCGCCTGGGGTAGCTAGGGGGCATGGTTAAACATAGGGGTGCACATGGGTCGGGTTTGGGCCTCAACCCGACCCAACCCGAAATTTTCAGGTTGGGAAAAAACTCAACCCGAATCCGAACCCGAACCTGTTTAGGTTCAACCCGACCCGAAATTTTCGGGTTGGGTCGCGTTGGATCGGGTTGAACCCGAATTCGGAAATTTTCTCCCAAACTTGGTCGGGTTCGGTCGACCGGTGGCTTGAACACCCGAAATTTTCGGGTTGGAAACGATCGATCGGTTTATAAAAAATAAAAAATAAAAAATAAAAATAAAAATCGGGTTGGGGTTGGGTTGGGTCAACCTGACCCCTAAACCCGAACCCGACCTGAAAATTCGGGTTTTTGATTCCCAATCCGACCCGAACCCCTCCCCAACCCGACCAGTCGGTTTCGGGTTGAACCAAACCCATGTGCACCCTAGTTAAACATGCTCCTATTTAGCCTGCACAGTCGCCCACGCCTACTCCAAACTCCCACACCACACCATGTTGGGATCCACAACATTGCTCCCCTTCGTCACCAACCTCTCCACCACCACCTTCATCCTCTTCCTTTCCACCTTCCTTCCCCTCCCGTCCTTCTTCCTGAACGGTCTCCACACCTACATCCACCCCGACGCCGTCGCCCCCACCTCCTCCAACAACGGCCTCCGCGCCGCCATTCGCCGTCCCTCCGACGACCCCAAGAAGCGCCACAAAAACCCTCCTGACTTCGACGAATCAAACGCCCAGCTCTTCCGCCTCCGCCTCGTCCACTCCAACCTCCGCACCCGCCTCTTCTTCCCCCTCTACCGCCTCTCCTTCGTCCTCTCAATCGCCGCGGTTTCCTCGCTTTCTGTCCACTTCTTCCTCTTCCCCGTCCACTCCGCGATCCCCTTCGTTGCGTCGGGGATCGCCGTTTTGTGCCTTCTGTTCTCCGTTTTCAGATCCTCGTTCGAGCGATCCGCCACGAAGAGGTCGGAGAAGCAATTGGGGGTTTTGCTGGGGTTCGCCGGTTTTCTGGGGACTCTGTTGGTACAATTCGGACTCTCGCCGTCGATCTTCGATTTTCGATTTAGTGACGATGGGCCCCCGAGGGTTGCGGCTTCCGTCCTCGCTGGTTGCCTCACGGGGCTTCTGTTCGTCCCGGCCTCTCGTGCCGCCCGATCGTTCTGGATCGGGACGGATCAGCTGAGCTGGAGCATTGGAGTCGTCTCCTGTGGGTTCGTTGGAAGAGTTTTGCTTTATCTTAGCTTTCTCGCGAACGTTTTCGCTACGATTCTGTGGATCAATCCGCTGGCCAATGTGCCGGCGGAGGCGGTGGGGGAGAATTTCGCCCCCCGTTTCAGGATCTGGTGTCTTGTGGTTTCCGCCACATTGCAGATCCTCGTGCTCCGGCCTGGTTTGCAGATGCACTTGAACGAGGCCGTGTTGTCTTGGTACCAGAGGTTGCACTCCAGCAAGGTGCCCGATATGGACTACGGTAGGGCCAAGATTTTCCTGCATGATTACTATATATGCTTGGTGGTGTTGCAATTTTTTGCCCCGCCTGCGTTGGTGTTGCTGCTCGTTGGGTTGTCACAGATGAAAGGTAATGCTTACTGCGAGTTTCTTTTCGTTGGTAGTTTAGATGGTTGCTCTTCTGCTTTTAAGGAGATCTCGTTGTTTTTGGCTTGGTGGATTGTATTTGTTTGGGCTGTTTTTACTACTTTGACACTAGCACTTTTCCGGCGTGGTTTTTTGTTTGTTTCTTAGTTTGTGTTTTCCTTTTTATTTAATTGGCGGGCTTTTAGATGTACCACTAGATTTTCAAAATATGATTAATGTTGATATGATTTGTTTGATTTCCAAGTTGTACGTATTTGTTGACGCAACCTGCAATTGATATTTGATTCTAGAAACTGGTGCTCAGAGTAGAAGACCAACAACGGTTTGGTTTCTAAGTAGAACTTCAAAAGAGTCTGCTGCAATTTATTTGCTATGAAGTAAAAGCTAGTTATTTCTTAATGTAAAAAACATTGGTTTGGTAATATAAATTTACTATCATCATAAGCTGACAAATGCTTTAGTAGTGTAGACTGTAGAGTTTCTATAAGCTTGTTTCCATTTGTTTGATAACGAAGTCACTTGCCAACCTGCTGTTGTAGAAGGCTTGGTTACCATGTTAGCGCGAGCTGAAAAGTCAGCCCCATATCTATTTGCACTTCAATCATATGAGGAGGTAATCATGCCTAAATTTGGTTGCTAATTGCTATATTTCTATGAATGTGTTTTCCCCCAACTGTCATTTACCTTACTCTCGTTGAGTTTAGAGCTCACGAGAATGGTTGGGCCTTTGGGGGATCTAGTTGTCATTGTATTGTAGGAAAACACTATTTATTTATGTGTAGAGGCAAGTAGGGAAAAACACTAAATGTGTGCATGACTTTGAATTCAAGTTGTAGGAAACATCTCCCGATGGTAGATAAAATAGTTTTATCTAGGGAAATAGAAAGCAAAAGAGAATCTAGAAAAGTCATCTAAATACTACAATATATCTTAACATCAAAGGAGCCCTATATTTTAATCTGCATGATGTACCTACAACAATAGTATGTTTATATCCAGTTTATCATTGAGTGGGTTTGTTTGTATGCTTTAGTTTGTAGACAAGGCATTGTTAAACTACGGTAATTATTTTTTAATTTTTTATTTTGCAGTAAGATCTTATCTTGGATCTTGTTGCATGTCGTTTGTAGGGAACCTAGGGGTTTTAGTGTTTTACATGCATTTTCTTAATTGAAGGAATCAACAAAATTCTGAACCACCTGTTATGAAAGAAATGCCCTTCTGAAATTGTAGAGACAGATCAGTCTCATACGACTAGTTAGAGGCATAGGTGATTATATATTACTTGTGTCATCATGGAAGGAGCATGGCAATTGGATAATTCAAGTTAGAGGTTTATGTGATATAGAAAAGAGAAAAAAACAATAGGTAACAAAATATGTATCAAAAAAATAGAAATCCATGGCTGAAGGCTGAAAGGTTGATAAGAAGATGAGAGAGATGTTTTAGAATTATGAAACCTATATGTGCCCACATTATATGTTCGTACCATACCAGAGAAACCCCTCTAGATTTTCAAACAAGAGAGTTGCCATAACATGATAAATTGCATTAAACTAGCAGCAGGACAACTTTAATTGAAAGGGATGACAACTATCCGTGTTTTTATGGCCTTGGATCAAGCTTGGAGTATCGTTGTGTTTTAAGATGTCTTTCAACACGTGCTTTGATATTTGATAATTGTCAATTGATAACAAAAACGGGCTACTTATGTTGTGCTGGTGGAAGAGATGATCTCTCATTCACCATACATGAACTATCAGCTGCTTTCAGAACCTAGTTTCTGGAATAGGAATTGTTACTGTGGGTTCAGATCATAGTAGGATGATATTACTACCATGTTTATAATACACACCATATGTTTTAACTCATTTTCGTAGAAAAATACTGAGTTCATATGGTCGATCCGATAAATGGTAAAATAAGTTTGGTGGCATCGTAACTGCATTTCATGTTCTTGAGAGTAGACCACAAGTCTGACTTGCCGTTCTTGAAGAGGGGATAAATATATGGGAAATGTTTGTTAAACGCTCGCGTCACGGACGCTGCTAACCTAGTCAGCACACTGGCTGATGTGGGCAACCCAGTCAGCAGACGCGGCTGAGTGCACACTCTCCCCAGAAACAATTTCCCTTTCTTTGTTTAGTTTATTCATCGTTTCGTACAAATTTCTCCATTCCTCATTAATGCGTCTCAAATCACTCACTTCATTTTGGCGCTCCTACACAGACTGAAGACTAGTTACTCAACATTCGTCCTCCTGTTTTTTCCCTTCTCTTTATTAATAAATTCTTTTTTTTCCGGACACACACATCAGTCATTTTCTTTAGTTTCTGGACAAGCGCATAACTTATTCCGGACACAGTTACTATTTATGCCGGACAGTTGGAACACTTATTCCGGACAGACGTACTACTTACTGCTGAATTTTTTGCTGTTGTTTTATTTTCCCGATGCGTCTACCATCGCATTTAATGCTTTTCAAATCAGCACGTCCTCCGTCTTCTTTCTTATTCTTTGGCGCTTCACGGAGATACAAATATGAGTGTCTTGGTTATTCCGATCCTACGAACCATTCCTTCTTCTCTCCTTCATTTTTGTTAACTGTAATGACACTCGTAAATGTGTCCTCACAGCCGGCTCATGCCTCCAACGTCCCTCAAGTGATGATGAATTTTCCTTCCTTCGAAGAAGCCAAAGCATTTTACGTTTCATACGCCGATTCCTGTTGTTTTGGTGTGAAGATAAGACAATCTCATTACGATCATGGTGTTGTAATACGGGCCACTCTTACTTGCTCAAAGGAGGGTAATGCTCCCGGAAACCAAGGTGAAGGTAGACCGAAACATAGGTTATCCGGTAGGGTCGAATGCACTGCTCGGATTAGGGTCTCTGGTAATCCATCCAGAGGCTACGTAATTAACTACATAGATCTCGAACATAATCACGCCATGCTGTCGGAAGACCAGATGCGCTTCCTCCGACAAAAACGATCCGTCCCGGAGTCCGCCAGAGCACGCATTTCGTGCAATGATGCTGCCGGTATATCTGCCGTCAAGACCATGCAATCTTTTGTGGTCGAAGCTGGAGGTCACGATAAATTGTATTTCAACGAACGGGACCTAATGTTATTTATTCTCCACTTAACCTGGTTGAAGTTACGCATTTAGCTTTGTCATAAAAATTATGTTTCGCAGGAATGTTGTGAACGAGGTTAGAAACCTCAAAATGGGACCAGGAGATGCACAAGCTATCCAAGATTATTTCATCAGGATGCAGAAGAATGATTCCCGCTTCTTTTACGTAATGGATATGGACGACGAAGGCAGACTACGAAATGTGTTCTGTGCCGACAGTCGTTCTCGAGCAGCTTACTCTTACTTTGGAGATGCAATATGTTTCGACACAACATACATAACAAACAAGTATGACATGCCTTTTGCCCAATTTGTAGGGGTAAATCACCACTACCAGTCCGTCCTACTCGGTTGCGCACTCCTCTCTTCCGAGACGACACAAAATTACATTTGGTTGTTCCAAACATGATTGACGTGCATGAATGGTACGTGTTTTATTTTGTCCGGCTTTGTCCGTTTTACATTATGTGCCTGTCCGGTTACCCTTTACGTCTGTCCGGTTTTCGTCTTTTGCTCGTCCGGTTTATCCCTTACGTCTGTCTGGTTTACGTTTCTTACTCGTCCGGTTTACCCTTGACGTCTGTCCGGTTTACGTTATTTCTGTCCGGATTAACATATGTTTTTATCTTGATCGCGTTGTGTGCAGATACAAGCCCCCCGGCGATCATAACAGACCAATGTGGCGCTATAGCTGCGGCTGTGAGGACTGTGTTCCCTGAAGCGCGACACAGTTTTTGTATATGACACATAATGAATAAGACACTTGTGAAGCTGCCCACGAATTATCGGGAGCATACGTTGTTTGACATCAACAACTGTGTATTCGATTCCAAGACTCCGGCAGAATTCGAGCGGAATTGGCAGGGTTTTCTAGATGATTTTGAGTTCCACGACAATAATTGGCTCCGATCCATTTATGCAATTCGAGAGCGCTGGGTACCTGCATTTTGGCGGGATTGTTTTTCCGCAGGAATGACATCAACCCAGAGAAGTGAGGGTATGAACGCCTTATTCGATAAGTACCTCACATCAAGGACGACACTTAAGCAGTTTGTGAAACAATACGAACTCGCAGTACGCCACAAGTATGAGAAGGAAGCTCAGTCTGATTTCGATTGTCAGCATAAGGCTCCGCAATTGATTTCGAAATATTCATTCGAGAGGCAATTGAGCGAGTTGTATACGGTGAGTGTCTTCAAGAAGGTGCAGTTAGAAATTGGGAAGATGATGTACTGCGACATCAAGGATGAGTTCAACGAGGACGACACATTGCACTTCAACGTGACCGAACATGT
This sequence comes from Triglochin maritima, assembly GCA_963682175.1. NCBI lineage: Eukaryota > Viridiplantae > Streptophyta > Magnoliopsida > Alismatales > Juncaginaceae > Triglochin > Triglochin maritima. Next base: position 59,537,644 of record OY821772.1, on the reverse strand, counting down.
ATTGACACATATCCTCCCATTGTCGAAACGGTTCACAGTGCAAATTGGAGATGAGAAGTGGTTATGCGATTGCAGAATGTTTGATCACGTCGGTATCTTATGTTGTCACGTTTATGTTGTTATTGCCCGAATACGTCCAAACGCGTTGCTCCCGGAGTCTTACATCGTCCACCGATGGAGGAAGGATATCCGAATGAGCTATGGAGTCAAGTTTCCCCTTCAAAGTGGCATAACGGGGAACGGTGCGCTTCGTCGCCACGATGACATAATGGGTCGTGCGGTTTGGATCGTCGATGCCGCTTTCGACTCAAACGACAGATATCTTCAGGCGGTAGAGGCATTCGAGTTGTTTAAGGAACGTATGCAACGACCTAATCCTGTGTTCGATGGTACGTCCGTTCTCAATCCGGATAAGACAAGACGGAAAGACATATCGCCGAGCAAACGACGGATTTCTTTGTCTGAGAAAATAATTAAAAGTAACGTTAAGAAAATCATCAGGAAGAAGGTTCTACCCCCGTTACACCCTGCAACACCCAAACCGGGGGATCACGATTTCGATGACTGGGACATGAATTTGCATTACGAGGAGTTCCTCCTTGATTATTGTATTTGTCATTGGTTGGAATTATTCCTATGTAATTTTGTTGAAAGTCATTGTATGTCTGTCCGTATTATTGCATAAGATTTCTTATGCAATAATACGGACATAAAGTTTGTCCGGAATAAGTGTATTTGCTGTCCGGAATAAGTGTACTTGCAGTCCGGAATAAGTGTATTTGTTGTCCGGAAAATACGGACATAAAGTTTGTCCGGAATAAGTGTATTTGCTGTCCGGAATAAGTGTACTTGCAGTCCGAAATAAGTGTATTCTTTGCTTGTTCGTTTGTGAATTAATTTCTGATGGCGACAATTATATTTAAGTAATTATGGTTTTTTGTATGTCTATCCGGAATAAGTTATATTTATGCCCGGATTAAGTTACCATTATGTCCGGATTACGTTATATGTCTGTCCGGATTACGATTCATCAATGTCCGGATTACGTTTTATTTATGTCCGGATTAAGTGACCAGTATGTCCGGAAGACGTACTTAGGCTGTCCGGATTACAATGTTTTTCTGTCCGGATTACGTGTATTTGCAGTCCGGAATAAGTGTATTTGCTGTCCGGAATAAGTGTACTTGCAGTCCGGAATAAGTGTATTTGTTGTCCGGAAAAAGTATATTTGTTGTCCGGTTTAAGAATAAAGTGTGTCCAGAAACGGAACATAAAGTTTGTCCGGAATAAGTGTATTTGCTGTCCGGAATAAGTGTATTTGCTGTCCGGAATAAGTGTATTTGTTGTCCAGTTTAAGAATAACGTGTGTCCAGAAACGGAACATAAAGTTTGTCCGGAATAAGTGTATTTGTTGTCCGGAATAAGTGTATTTGCTGTCCGGAATAAGTGTATTTGTTGTCCGGTTTAAGAATAAAGTGTGTCCAGAAACGGAACATAAAGTTTGTCCGGAATAAGTGTATTTGTTGTCCGGTTTAAGAATAAAGTGTGTCCAGAAACGGAACATAAAGTTTGTCCGTAATAAGTGTATTTGCTGTCCGGAATAAGTGTATTTGTTGTCCGGAATAAGTGTATTTGTTGTCCGGTTTAAGAATAAAGTGTGTCCAGAAACGGAACATAAAGTTTGTCCGGAGTAAGTGTATTTGCTGTCCGGAATAAGTGTATTTGTTGTCCGGAATAAGTGTATTTGCAGTCCGGAATAAGTGTATTTGTTGTCCGAAATTAGTGTATTTGTTGTCCGGTTTAAGAATAAAGTGTGTCCAGAAACGGAACATAAAGTTTGCCCGGAATAAGTGTATATGTTGTCCGGAATAAGTGTGTTTGTTGTCCGGAATAAGTGTGTTTGTTATCCGGTTTAAGAATAAAGTGTGTCCAGAAACGGAACATAAATTTTGTCCGGAATAAGTGTATTTGTTGTCCGGAATAAGTGTATTTGTTGTCCGGTTTAAGAATAAAGTGTGTCCAGAAACGGAACATAAAGTTTGTCCGGAATAAGTGTATTTGCTGTCCGGAATAAGTGTATTTGTTGTCCGGAATAAGTGTATTTGTTGTCCGGTTTAAGAATAAAGTGTGTCCAGAAACGGAACATAAAGTTTGTCCGGAATAAGTGTATTTGCTGTCCGGAATAAGTGTATTTGCAGTTCGGAATAAGACTGCAAATAACGTCCAGATTACGTATCATGTATGTCCGGAAACAAGAAAATAATTTTATAAAAACCCAACACCAAATGTCCTTGTATTGATAAATCATTCAAATAGTCTATGTAATTTTAACATGTATACATGTATAACTTTGGAAAAAAAAAATTGTTGAGTGCGCAATGGTGCAAAGTAAATTATAACATTTTCAGGGCGTTTATTGTTGATCGCACATCCCAGAGTCTTCGAGTAAGAAATTAGTCAAATCGCCTCTAAAACGGTGAATAGCCTTGCTCTGCTTCGGCTTCGTCGGATCAACATTCTCCATCAAACGCTTCATCCAGTACAAAACGTATGGCCCGTAGTCGTTGCTCCCCGGTTGCTGTCGTTGGCTACCATTCCTCTCAACTCTCAGCGGTCACTCGACCTTCAACAGCCCTCACCAGAATCCCGCTATCTTAGACGCGGTGCATTCATGAGTTCCGACAAAACGGTTAGAATTGTCACCTTTTTTAAGTGTGCGGGAGAGGCTGTTGTACTGAATGAACTCTGATCGAGGTTCGTGGGCAACGAACAGAGTCCAGTGGTCGGCCAAACAGCATGGCTGTTTGATGATGACTTCCTCCACATTTATTCCTTCAATTTTTGGGAGTAAATAATCTTTCCTTATATCTTCTCCCTATCCTGCACAATCATTTCCGATTCGAACGATGATAAGCAGACCACCTTTTGTTGCCCTCCTCTTCTGAGGAGTACCTCAATTAGGCCGTCAAGAGTTTCGTTGGTGAATTCTGTTTTTGACGAAATTATTTCCTTGAGATCACCCCTGCTGATATTGCTCAGAACCCCCCTCCAGATAATATCTTTTGCTTCTCGTTCGGGAGCCGTTGCATTCAATAAACGACGTACCTCATCATTGGTCAGCGTTCTCAAAGCGATCACATCCACATCGGGCCTCGTGGACGAAACATGGGCGGTCAGTTCATCTTTCGCTGTTTCGTCGGCCTCGTATATTTCTTCACTGGCTTCTTCGGCACCTTTTGTTTTTGTGGTGGCTTCTTCGGCCTCCTTTATTTCTTCTTGTTTTTCTGCGGCATTCTTCTGTGCCTTATCTTGGCCAGATTTGCTTTGCGCTTCGTCTATATGTTCTGTGCGCAAACGTGGTTTAATGGTCCGCATTTTTTGAGGGTGCAAAAGCGGTAGCGATACCACAGCCTTCCTCTTTCTTTCCTGCTGTCTCCTCATATCTTCCTCATTCTTCTTCTCATCCTCCCTCCTCTTCTTCCTCTCTTCCTTCTCCCTCTTCTTCCTCTCTTCCTCCTCCCTCGTATTCCTCTCATCCTCTTCCCTCCTCTTCTTCTCATCCTCCTCCCTCCTCTTCTTCTCTTCCTTCTCCCTCTTATTCCTCTCATCCTCCTCCCTCATATTCTTCTCATCCTCCTCCCTCTTCTTCTCTTCCTTCTCCCTCTTATTCCTCTCATCCTCCTCCTTCTTCTTCTCTTGCTCCTCCCTCTTCTTCCTCTCTTCCTCCTCCATCTTCTTCCTCTCTTCCTCCCTCCGTTTTTTTCTCTCTTCCTCCTCCCTCCTCATCATTCTCTTCTTCTCTTCCTCCTCACTCTTATTCCTCTCATCCTCCTCCCTCTTCTTCTTCTCTTGCTCCTCCCTCTTCTTCCTCTCTTCCTCCTCCCTCTTCTTCCTCCTTCTGATTTTTTCTCTCTTCCTCCCTCATCCTCCTCTTCTTCTCATCCTCCTCCCTCCTCTTCCTCGCATCCTCCTCCCTCTTATTCCTCTCATCCTCCTCCCTCTTCTTCTCATCATCCTCCATCTTCTTCTTCTCTTGCTCCTCCATCTTCTTCATTTCTTCCTCCTCTCTCTTCTTCATCTCTTCCTCCTCTCTCTTCTTCCTCTCCTCCGCCTCCCTCTTATTTCTCTCTTCCTCCTCCCTCTTTTCCCTCTCCTCCGCCTCCCTCTTATTTCTCTCTTCCTCCTCCCTCTTTTCCCTCTCCTCCCCCTCCCTCTTATTTCTCTCTTCCTCCTCCCCACAGACTCTCAGCCTACGACACTCTTCTTGAGATATCCGGAGTTCTTCCTCCAGGTTGTTAATTTTAACGGTCGTCTCCCTAAGTGCTGCTTCGGCTCGCAGCCAATTCGTCTTCACCTCACTAAGTTTCAACTCTTGTAGCAGTGGGTCACATGGAATGCTGCATTCACTGAGTTGTACCCTTGGTAGAGTGAATGTTGAAGGTGTTTCCTTCGAGGCGACCTTTGCTGCGGGAGTTGCTTCTGCAGGAGGAAATTGATCCTCTGACAACAGTAAATGCTACCGTTCACTAAGTTTTTGGGTGCCCTTCAACTCAAATTGGCCCGAGTAAATCCGGGACAAGTTGATGCCTCGATCTTCCCATTTTCTAAGGATTTGGCGTCTGCTAAATATTTCCGTCCAACACTTGAACCGTGGAAATGCTGACCGGGAATCCCCCAATTTGAACTTCTCGCAAAGTCACACCTGAAAACAGGAATGAGTTAAAAACCAAAAACATAACTTCCCCAGGACAGACACAACTCTTATTCCGGACAGACGCAACACTATTCCGGACAGACAAAACTCTTATTCCGGACAGACGCAATACTATCCCGGACAGACAAAATACTTATTCCGGACAGACACAATACGTATTCCGGACAGACAGGACAATCATTCCGGACATATACATGACTATTCCGGACAGACAAACTCTTATTCCGGACAGACGCAACTCTTATTCCGGACAGACGCAACACTATTCCGGACAGACAAAATACTTATTTCGGACACACGCAACTCTTATTCCGGACAGACGCAACACTATTCCGGACAGACAAAATACTTATTCCGGACAGACACAATACGTATTCCGGACAGACGCAACACTATTCCGGACAGACAAACTCTTATTCCGGACAGACAAAACTCTTATTCCGGACAGACAAATTACTTATTCCGGACAGACACAATACGTATTCCGGACATACAAGACAATCATTCCGGACATATACAGGACTATTCCGGACAGACAACACACTTATTCCGGACAGACAAAACACTATTCCGGACATACGTAATATTTTTCCCAGATAACCTCAAGACACTTATTCCGGACAGAGACAACACTATTCCGGACAGACACAAGACTTATCCCGGACAGACAAAACACTTATCCGGACATAAACCAACACTACTCCGGACTGACACAACACTCATTCCGGACCAAGATGCTTACTTGTAATACGGCAACGCAACCATACACGTAGCCCTGCTTCATAGAGAAGTTCGCTGACAATCTCCTCCTCGAGAGGTCCTGTTGGGCTTCCTCCAGGCCTTCAACCAAGAAAGTGTGAACCGCATTTGCCCACGCATATCTCTTGAGGCGCTTGATGTTCTTTAGGTGCTTCGTGTACCATGCTTTACTTCGCAGTGATCCATCGAAGAACAAAAAATGATTGAAAATCATAGAAATAAGGAGTCGGACGTGCTCCTCCTCCTCGCCCATCTTGCTCGTGGCGGTAAGATGACCCAGTAGATGGGTGTTGTCGAGGTTAACCCCGTCACGTTTCTCTACGTACATGGCTTCCATATCCACTCTCTGCCCATGTGCTCTTAGTCCAAGTAGAAGGGCGACGTCTTCTACCGTAAATGGGACCACCCCAGTGGCTATTCTCAGACCGACTTCATTGGCGTCGAAGTGTTCGACGAACCAACCCAGTATCTCGTTGTCAGTTGTGACGTGAGGAAAGGTGAGGAAGTGACCGAAAGGCGTCCGTTGGAAGACATTTTTCTCCTCCTCCATCCGGTTGAACTGCTTGTGAAGGGCCGTGAAACCGCACTTGGTTTCGCGGAAGTAGTACGTGTTTCCCTTAAACCACCAAAAAAAATTGTTAGAGGCCAATAATGAACCTTAAAATTAACCAGAAAGAACGTGGTTGACACAACACCTGCGCGGCTACAATTTCAGGAGCGATGGAGGTTTTAGGTAGAGAAGGATCCATTTTTGCCTGGTTATAATTTTCGTTCGACTAAAACAGGAATGAAGGTTTTGGATGAGCGCATGGAAAGGAACTCCTGGTGAAATGGGGAATGGAAAAGGAGAAGACTTGGGAGGAAAGTTTCTCGAATGCTCTACCGCCACTAATGATGTACGTGAAGTCTAACCGTGTAATCGTGATTTCGGGAAATGAACCGTCTCACACAAAAATTCGTAATTTACTTTTCCTCGCGCAGAAGTTTTGGCTGACTGGACGCTGAACAGACAGCTGACTGGTCCGTCCACGTAGGAAGCGTCACGGACGCGCGCGTCTGTGTATAACGACTCTAAATATATATCTTTGCGTGGCTCAGCAGAAGAAGAAAAAGTCAGTTCACCTAGAATCGAGTTTAGTTTGCAATCATAGGCCTGGCTCACACCTTCCAAACCTGTTCCTTGATTCTGTTGTGGACAAAACCCTTCGGTCTTATACAGTTATGCATCATGATTCATGACTTCATGATACAACATATGCTGAAATGAAATGCTATGCAGGCAAACCTGGAGTAATCTTCTTGCGCAATAGGTGTGATGATATCATTTTCTTTGGGCAACTTTTAAGTAGGCCTTGTCTGTTTCTGTTTGTGACTGCTTGCTGCCTCTGTTTTTCATTTGCTTAACTAAAACCTTCCAATCCGCTTAAGATTCGTCATCATGTTATTGCTATTTGGCGGAGTACAGAAACGTAACTTTTTTCGGATGTAGAATACCTTCAATTCGTGTTCAATTTCTTGATTGTGAATGTTTGGCGTGACCGCGTGAGCGTTTCGTTTTAGCCCAATAATTTTTTAACTAATTATTGTCCTGTTTCTAAATATATAACATGTTTAACTAATTATTGTCCTGTTTCTAAATATAACATGCTAGCGAAGTGCAACTATTAATATTTATGTTTGACTCACCAGTACCACCACCACTACCAGTAGGTCCAGTACTATGGGTGTATATTGTACACCGTTCCATAGCTGGATTGGATCCTCAGAACCTGGCGGATTGGGACCGGATGCCCCAAAATCGTTGGATTTTTTCAATTTTTTTATAGAAAAACTACAACCTAAGGCTGAAATCACGTGATGATCCTCCACCATTAAACTAATAAAAACCTATAAGGAAACTAAAGATTCAATTAAGGTTGGATCAACTCGGACCATATTTTTCAGAAATCTAGGATCCACATGTTCGTTCTTTAGTTAACTGGTTCAGATCGTTGTATATGCACCCCTGGTCCACCTCAACCATCACCATCACTGTCATTACCATGGAAACCACCAAGAGTCCAAGACCAATAATCGAAACAACGAACACCAATAAGGCAATAACACTATAAACTTTTTTGTAATACATAATTACCAACTTACCACCAACACCGTCACCCTCAATTTAAACCCTCAATTTTTCCGGTGGTTAGTGCTGTCAACAAGTACACATTTATCGGTTTATATGTCATGTTTCCATATGTTAAAAGGTTATGGGTATAATTTTATTATCTGTTTATATTATTTTATATAGGGCTATGCAGAAATTGGTTCGGACCGGATCCGACCGGTTCGAGTTCCGGTTCGGACCCTGGAGACAGACCGGGTTCGGTTCGATCCGAACCCGGTCTATTTCCCAAAATTTAACTTAAAAAATTGGTCCAGGGTTTTGGACGAGATCGATCGGTTCAGTTCGGTTCGGTCTTCGGTCCGGACCCCGGAGATGGTCTGGATCGATGCTCACCCGTAATTTTACATGTTTTATCCTTACGTGTTTTACATGCTTCCTTATCGGGTAGATAATGAAATAAATATTTTTCTTCCCATTAAGCTAAACATATTTATTTAAGATGTTTGGATGATTTTATTGCACTACGTATGCCATAGTTATTGTTATACTTTTTTTCAATATTTATTAATATGTTTTTATTTATTTATATAGTGAAATTTGAATCATTATGTCATGATATATATTATAATGTCAAAGTTAGTTATCTTAATTTTCTATATATTATATAAGTTGGACATAAAGACATAATTCGATGTTGATACTGAATTGAACACTAACTTATATAACTTATAGAAAATTACGATAACTAACTTTGACATTATGATAGATGTCATGACATAATGATTCAAATTTCAACATATGTATATATACAATAGTTCTCTAGTGAGTTCGGGACCCAATTTAATTATTTTATACACTTATCATATTCACTATTCATCTCAAATTGTAAGGTAGATTAATATTATGACGGTTATACTAATAAATAATCTAATAATGAATATTAACGGTCCATTAACCATAATTAAACTTAATAACGAGATTGTAGAGAGTTTAAATAAATAATATGAGTCCTGGACTCACTAGATCTTGGTCGTATGTGTGTTAATCATTATGTGTCATGATATATCATATATATGCTATACATGTGTGTACACGTGTTGCACTTACGTAGAAATAAGTAATATTTGCTTTTTTTGCTAAATAATCATTATTATTTATTTGTCTACCGATTACCGTTTTGTTACACGCTGCTACGGGTAGGTAGGGTAAAGGCCTAAAGAAATAAGTAATTACACGTTATAATTATCGGATAAGTTAATGAAAATACATTTATATGTTTCTTTACACGTTATAATTATCGGTTAAGTTAATGAAAATACATTTACGCTATCTATTCTACATGTTTACACTCATATTTCTGGTAGTTGAATGCATTTTTTTTGGAAAGCAAATTGAATTTTTTATTTCAATTTATTGAATGCATTATTTTCAAGGTGGAAACATTATCTTCTTACTTGAAACATTTTGAATATTCATCGGTCTATCCCCACCACTACCTTGACTGTAGCTATCACATGTTCTCGTATCTACGGTATTATATTTGTATTTGAAAACATTTTGATAATCCATCGGTCTATCCCGACTACAACTTGACTATTACTATCACGTGTAGGGGTGAACTTCGGTCTATGACCGGACCGAATCAAAACCCGAATTTTCAGAATTCTTGGACCGAAAACCGGACCTAACCACCTTGGACAATTTCATGAGCTTGAATTATTTTTTTATTCGTGGTTTGGTCTTTTTTATCCATAATTTTTGGAAACTACTAAACGTCGTCCCAAAACTACTTAAATCACCCATTGAAATTACCAAATTGCCATTAACAATATATTTAATACCAATATCGTCTCGTGTCTTTAAACAAGGTTTTTGACTCAGTTTTACTAACATTCCTAGTACCAACACCACGAAAATGTCTGGCGAAACACCTAGATCAGGCGAAGTAACGGAGACAGATTTTTTTTCCGACTCGGGCGTCTGACTAAGGCGTCTGCACCATCGTGGAGGCGACTGGTTAAGACGCCTCCACTATGGTTGAGGCGTCTTAGCCAGACGCCTCCACGATGGTCCAGGCGTCTTAGCCAGACGCCTCTACCATGGTGTACGCGTCTCGCTAAGACGCCTCAACCATGGTGGAGGCGTCTTAGCCAGACGCCGCCACGATGGTACAGACGTCTTAGCAAGACGTCCTGTTTTTTTTAATTTTTTTGTCAAATTAAAATTATACGGTGTGTTATCTCAAATTATTTGACGTTTCTTTGCAAGTTTTCGGTGGTAACCGGTCGGATTACAATGAGTTTTTTTGCAAGTGATGAAGATTCAAAAAAAATTCAGATCCAACATTTTTTAAGTTCCAAATCCCCCGGTGGTAAAACATCCTGACTTACAAATACCACCTCGACAGGTCGTTCGAGGGTCTCGCCGGTGAGGTGGCGGGGGTGGGAAGGGGGCAACGTCTCCTGGAAATTTTTTGGATTTTGAAATTGTTGGATCTGGGAATTTTTGAATTTTCGGTGTACCGAAGAGGTATCGGTCATCCGAATATAGTAATTATTAACTTATTAATTAATTTAACAATTATCTAAATTTATAATCAATTATCTTTTAAAAAATAATAATAAATAATAAAAAATTACGGGCGTCCGACGGAGCCACCCCCACGTAGGAGGGGCGTCTTACACAGACGTCTGTCCCATGGGCGGAGCGTCTGGGTAAAACGCCACCCCCATGGGGAAGGCGTCTTAGCCAGACGTCCCCTCCTACGTGGGGGCGGTTCTGTCGGACGACCGTAATTTATTATTATTTTTTTATTAAAAAGATGTTAGATATTTTACCAGATTCGAGTACATTGGGGCGTCCGTTGGTTCATTATTGACCTCCAAAACATTATTTTTTATGATTATAAGACGAATATGAAGAGAGATGTGTGATAGGAGGGTAAAATGTCGTGTTATAGCAGTAGAAATGAGGGAATGACAAAATGGTAATTTCAAGGGACGATTTAAGTAATTTTAAGACGATGTTTAGCAATTCAGTAATTTTTTCCCGGCAATCTTCCAGAAACCAAACCAAACCATCAACACACCAACAAAACCAACGTCAAACAACAACACCTAATTTCAGAATATCTGCTTAAATCAACGACAAAGTGCAAAAAAAAACGTATATCAACAAAACCAACACAAACAAGAAACAACAACAATCAAAATGTCAGCTTAGATACACACAAAAAGAAGAAAATGAACTAAGAAAGTAAGGGTGAGACCGTGAGAGTCTCAGAGATCACAAACTCAAGTTTTGGAAACTTAAATTCCACAAACTCAGTCGGAGTAGGTTTGGTCGGAACTCGGAAGGGAGGCTGGCGTAGGCTGCGGCGGTCGGCGATCTGACATGTTCTGGCTGAGATTCTCTTTGTTTTTGCTGGGCTCCTCTTTCTTCTCTTCTCTTCTTCATCCACATTGGGTTGTGGGCTGGCAGCTGTTGGTATGGCAATAGTGGTGGGTGAAGTGTGCTGTAATCTAATGTAATTTAGATTCCCCATTTCATATGGTAATGACCTCAAGCGAACAGGTTGTTAGAGACTTGGAGATGAGGATGTCTACATTCTCCTGCAAGTGGTGAGATTCTCCGGTGGTTGGAAATAGGAAGGGAGGCCGGAGTGCGATCGGACTCGATGGTGTAGGGCTCGGTGGACTCGTCGAAGGTGGACTAGACGGTGGAGTCGACGCGGTCGGGATCCGGCGAAAGGCAGTCGGGATCCGGAGGATATGGGTGAAGTCGTCTGTGAGAAGTGGATTAACGGATGTTAGGGACTTTGGACATTCGGGTTTCGGTGTTTTTCGTGTTTTGGATCGGACCGAACCGAACCCAAATTCCAGGAAAGTGGTGGACCGAAGACCAGATCGAAAAAATCGGTCCGGTTTGGTCCAAAAATTCGGTTCAGATCAAATTTTGCTTACTCCTAATCACATGTTCTCGTATCTACAATATTGTATTAGTGCTCTAAACCATAAGATGTATTATTGCCAACATGTTGTCAAAACAATATCTATGTGCGATAATACATTTCATAGTATCATTTTTTTCAATATTTGAACGGTCGGCTTTTTATAAAATGTTTTAGACCATAAAAAAATGATGTATCGACGTCCAAATAAAGGTACGGGAGACGAGAAATGTTAAATTTTAAAACAATAACTCCACGAAGCTAGGGTTGTAAATGGGTACAATTTCATTTTACCGTTTCGTCCCGCCTAATGCGGGTAGCGGTTAAAAAATCGTTACCCGTCACACGCATAACCCGCCTACCAAGCGGGACTGGTTGCGGTTGTCTCTCAACCCGCCTCGCATAACCAGTCACCCGTCTAACTTAATGTTTTTAATATTTTTATTACATGATGTTAAAATTTGTTGTGTTATAATGAATGTTTTCGTTTTTTTTATGTTAGAGTTATGTTATAAGTGTGTTGTTATATGTTGGAGTTTATTGTGTTATAATGAATCTTATTTTTATAAATTTACAGTGATTAATGTTAGAGTGTTATTATTATTTAGTTTATGTTTCCAATGTTTTATAATAGAATATTATTAGGAAAAAATGTGGTGAGTGATTATTATTTCTCAAATTTTGTATTCTTTTGTTTTTCTTAGAAAAATCTAAAAAATTAAAAAAAACTCGTCAAAACTGAATAACTCGTCCCGTACCACCTAGTCTAGCATTAGGCAGAGTGGATAGTGAGTTTTTTTTATTTTTGACTTGTCCTATCCGCCCTGCATACCGAGATAGTGGACCAAAAATTCACCCCTCCTAACCGGCTTACACTCCGACATAGGGGTGTAAACGGGGCTGGTAATACACGTATACCTGGTCACCCGCCCCGGGCGGGTACGGGTATGGGTACAAAAATTCATACCCGTTTAAAAATTCAAACCCGTATACCCGTACCCGTTTACCCGCTTAATAAACGGGTCGGGTACGGGTATACGCATTACCCATACCCGTTTACCCGTTAAGATATATTATATTATATATATAATATTTTTTTAATATTTAATATGTTATATATTATATATTTTTATATATTATATATTATACCCGCTATACTCGTTTACCCGCCCCGTACTCGCTAACTTAACGGGTACGGGTCGGGTACGGGTATATATGTTTTTTGCCGGGTATGTACCCGTATCCGTACCTGCTAATTTAGCCGGGTACGGGTAGGGACATACCCGACCCGTTTACACCCCTACTCCTACACGAACACTACAACCGCGAAGCACCACTACTGTTAACTCATTTCACCCTTTTTTAAGGTTAATAACAGTTTGTAATTTTGGATTATTCACTGATATTATTTTACAACTCTTAACTTTAAAAGATAATAGTTACACCTTTTGAACTTTCGCTTGTAATATTTTGTCAACTTGAATTTTAAAATTTATTATTTAAAGTTTAAACATACATTTATATGTTTTTTTTTGCATTATATTTATTCTTAAACTTAGTTTTACGTGAAATTTAGATTGAATCGGAGATCAGTTATGCTTGAAATTTGGGTCGGATTGATACTAAATATGTCGTAAATTCCAACTATGTATAACATCTGATTCGATCTGAATTTTCACATAAAACTAGGTGTATAAGTGTATTAGGGATATAACATAAAAAAATACAAAAAATTATAAATACGTATTTAAAAAATGGAGTTTTAAAATGGAACTCATATGCTAAAAGTGATATCAAGATATATTTTAAAAGTCAAACTCTAATTAATTTTTTTCCCAATCACGTATCATTAAATTTAAACATATCCTTCGGAACTAACCATTCCGTAGAGCGATGTCAACTGGTATCTAAAGACATTGAATCCCGCTTATCAATGTTTTTAGAAAAAAAACTCTCTAGAACATAAAAGTTTCCGTGCTCCATAAAGAAAGATGGAGGAATTCATTCGCCAAACTTCTAAGAAATTAATTCTCCAAACTCAGTTGTTAATGTTTTGCTGTACCCTAACTACTAAAAATTAAAGCGATAATTTTACGAATACCTTCCAAATATTGTATATATCACCACCACTCCTTACTCAGTATTTCATCATATCTTTCATATCTTTGAATTTGATCGGACATCCTTTTATATCTTTCTGCTATCCATTTAGACCTCATTTCTGATGTTAGATGACTTCAACTTCATAAAGTATTGATTTTAGGAACTTCAATTCAACATTTCAGCATCACAATGGATAGTAAATAGAAGTATGTATCTGTGTAGATTATTTATGGTTCTCTTGATGCACCCTATTATGTCATTATTATTATTTTCTTTATCAAAACATTTTTTTGGTAAAACAACTTAATCCATTGGCAAGTCTTACTGAGCGTTATGAGTGCTATTTTAACAAACAACTACTTTCTTTTAACGATCTGCCCTCTATGCCCTTCAATAATGACTTTTTTCTCGGATATTCCGATCATTACCACAATAGGGACACCATATGGTTCAAATTATTTTTCGTTATAAAAACTATAGAAACTATTGTCACGTTTACTCCGGAGTCCGGATAGCATTGGGAATCATTTTATGTTACTATCACTACACAAACACATCTCATGGCAAAACTTTTCTTGTATGTTCGGTTAAATTATTTCTCGAAGTAATGTTCTCGTAGTAAGCTTCTATTAAATTCACCTGAATACTAACATCCCTCTACTGCTCTTGACTGCCACGTATTGACGATGAGGATTGGGGACTGAACCCCTACTGCTCACCCACTCCACTATGAAACTTCTCGAACTGAGACGCAATTGGAAACATCGAAAACGTGGCATGCTTGGTAAGCCGGTTAATTCTTAGAAGTTAAGTTTGCACTCACCTAGAATAGTTATTCATCGTTGAAAAATTACTTAAATCGTCTGTACGAATTACTATTTTGTCCTTTTACTCTTTTTACGTATATAACTTTTCATTTCACTCTCCTAACACCACTCTCTCTTCATATTACTCTCATATTCATCAGAAATAATGTCTCGGAGGTCAGGAAAAGAATCAGCAGACGCCCCGGATTACTCGAATCTGGTAAAATGTATTGTTTAGTTTTTTTTAATTTTGGGTATGATGTTCTCGGGAGACGCTCGCCCCAACGGGTTGGCGTCTGCCGGAGCCGCCTCCCCCTTGGTTACCTCACCGGATGGGGGAGGCGTCTTAGACAGACGTCCAAGACGGAAAAAAAAATCCACCTCCGTTACCTCACCGGATCCATGCGTTCGCTAGACATTTTCGTGGTGTTGGTACTTGAAATGTGAGTAAAACTGAGTCACAAATCTTATTTAAAGACTCAGGACGAAATGAGTATTAAATGATTTGTTAATGACAAAAATGTAATTATTGGGGACGATTTAAGTAGTTTTCAGATTACGAATAGTAGTTCCTTGAAGAACTGATTTCCAAAATAACTTTTAGGTAATTGGTATTTTGAAAATTTATTTTTTTTAAAACTCAAGTTCCAAATAACATCCAATGCTTAAACAAGTATCTTAAATTGATATTTTCAATTTTTATTTTAAAATAAGAGAAAATCATAGAAGTTCTAGAGTTGTCCCAACCTCAAATACAAATCACTCTCTTAAACTACGGTTCTTATTTATTAGATATAATAATAAATATCCCAATGTTATATGATCTCATCTCACATTCTCACCACCTATTATATAACGTTTCTAGAACATCTAACAACACACGTTTCGTGACAACAAAAACAAAACTTGCGGTCATTCTTCTCCTTCTTCCACTCTCTTCCTCCTTCTCTCTCCCCATCCCACCTCGAAACTTCCAGAGCCACTATTCCTCTACATCTAGCCCTAGTAGTTTGGTATGTCCCTTCCCACTCAGGCGTCGGAGCAGATGGCCGAGAGGTCCATCCCGACGCCGTTCCTCACCAAAACCTATCAACTCGTCGAGGATCCCACCGTCGACAACGTCGTCTCGTGGAACGACGATGGCTCCACCTTCGTCGTCTGGCGTCCGGCCGAGTTCTCCAGGGATCTCCTCCCCAAGTACTTCAAGCACAACAACTTCTCCAGCTTCGTTCGCCAACTCAACACATACGTGAGCGAGCGCAGTTGCGATTTTTTTGGGGTGGGAATCTTGTGCTTTTTTGTGGATTAATTTTTATTTTTTTCCAGGGTTTCCGGAAGATCGTGCCTGATCGGTGGGAGTTTGCTAACGATTCCTTCAGAAGAGGCGAGAAGTGCCTTCTAGGCGACATCCACCGCCGGAAAATATCCTCCTCCGCTGCTGCCGCCGCCGTGCCGGATCCTATAGTACCTCTCCCCGGGAGCTCCGCGGAGGAGCAAGTGCTATCGTCGAGCTCGTCCCCGACGACCGGCGGCCGCACGTCGACAGCGGACTTGATGGACGAGAACGAGCGGTTAAGGAAGGAAAACAGCGAACTGAACAAAGAGATGTCACAAATGAAGAACATGTGCAACAATATCTACATGATTATGTCAAACTACGGTATTAATTCGAAACCGACGGCTGCGACGACGGTGGTGAAGGAAGAGCAGCAGCATCCACCGTTGGATCTGATGCCGATGCGGTCATCAAGCTCCCACGCGTCGAGCGGGGACTATCTGGATTCGATGAGAGTTGACGACAGCGGGACCAGTGCAATGTTGTTTGGGTTGTCGTTGGGGCTGAAGCGGCCCAGAAACGAGGAGGAGTCGCAACAACGACAGCTCGCTGATGTCAAATTGGAGCCGTTCGAAGGTCATGGATGTGATCAGAATTGGTTGGGCTGAGAACCGACTTTAGTTTCTGCAGCCACGGATAATATGAAATATGGATATATAAGCAGCAGAAGGCTGACGTCTTTTTTTTTTCCTTCTCTCCAAGTTATTTATTTATTTCTTAGAGTACTATACTACTATGTTGTTCTTTGGATTTTATTTGAATCGCAGATAGTTGTATGCATGTAAAATTAATTATATTATTATACGACCAAGTGACCAACGTGCTAATTGCTAATTATGTTATGTTAAAATCCATCGTAATTTTGACTTGTCTTAACCAACTTTTATTACTCGTCAACATTACATCATCGCTTTCCTACAAGTGATTATGTGTTGCAATCAGATGATTGTGATTTTAGTATGCAACTTACAATTGCCACAATGAGAACGATGGCGCATTCCATGTAGTTGGACGAAATGGTTCGCCTTACGTTGAGTTCTATCGCTGAAGGTAGCTACGAAGTTCTTGACGTGATAGCTAGATTGATGTACTTCAATTTTGAATCTAAATATGCCTTTAATAATATTTCATAATGGTGGAGAGATGCGACTGGTTTCTAAACAACGTGTATGTGGATTGTGGAGTCACATTTCTAAGATGATTTCTGCACAAGACAGCTTTGAAGTTCTGGAATTGATTTTTTGCGATTCCTAGAACATGGAGAAATTGTACTCAAATGAAGTTCTCTCATTTCCACTTCAAATCAAAATAATTTAAAAAAAATCCAATTTCATGAATTACACCTTAGAACTTAGAAAGACAACCTTTCTTTCTGCCAGAAAAGTAAGTATTTCCTTCACTTTAACATAAATGTATATTTTTTGTCAATCACCAGAAACTAAAGCTCTAAGAGCACCCTTAACGGGTGCTCTTTGCCCGGGCGCCCCGGGCGGGGGGCCACGTGCCCCCCCCCCCCTTATTCGTCCAATTTTTTTATTTTTATTTTTTTTTATTTTTTTAAAAAATAAAGATTATTTATATATAATTAGGATAATGTATTAAATAGGTAAATGAAATTTAATTAATTAGGTATTATAAAATAATTAGAAAAATATTTTATAATTAATTAATTTTTTTTTGACTTACTTAAAAATAAAAAAAATAAAAAAATCATAAACAAATTAAGAAATAATAGTACAATACTCATACATTTCGGAAACAAAATACAATACAAATACATAATACGAAATACAACAGAAATAAGGAAAGGAAATACAATACAAATACATAATACGAAATACTGATAAACTACCACAGACATATTGAAAACATAAGCACCTACAGATATATTTGTGCTTTAGCCCATTCTTTGAGTTCAACAAGTGTTTCTTTATCGAATTCGTCCTTGTTTTCCTTCTTCATTATAGCGAAGAGGACATCAAGTTTCTTGCTGTTCAGTTCCCTTTGGAAATTCACCTCAGCTTCGATGCGTTTCCTCTCCAGCCGTTCTTCGTAACGCAAATATTTTTCTTCTTTCACTTTTGCGCTATATTCAATTTGTTTCCCCAGTTCTAACATCTCAGGATCAAGTTGTGCCTGAAATGGTTGTTTCCCCTTCTTCTTTTTGGCTTTTTTAACACCTTCAGGACGAGCACATGTTTCGAACACCATTTCATCTGCTGACGGTGTTGCGTTACTCCCATCGTCGCCAGTGTCTTTTCTTTTCCCGCTGGTAAAACTCTTCGGACTTTCTGCAGCGACGTTTCCGGTTGGAATTCCAAGTGCAACAGACTCCCATTTAGGGTACCTGCGTAACAAAAGCCAAACATGCATGAACTGAAATTTGGCGTTGTGTGTTCGTTCGTAGATGACGTGCGCTTCATGGATGATATCGTCCTCGTTGTAGCCGCTTCTCTTCCTCCGCACTGCCTGGTCGAAGCAACCGACCCATTGGTTCACAGATGGCAATGTACGCCTCCATCGCCCCTTCAATGATTCATCGTTACGCTCTACTACACCTGGCTCGCTTGAGTCATTGTAGATGCGCTCCACACGTTTCCAGAAGGACTTCATTTTTTGGTTTGTCCCAACCACAACATCGCCACTAACAGTCATGTAAGCCGAGACAAGTCGTTGATCCTCTTGTGCGGACCACTGTTTTTGCGACCTCATCGTCGCGGTTTTGCGTGTTCCCTGGGTCGCGGTTTCGTCATGCACATCAGTTGTATAGCGGCTTGCATTTCCACTACTTTCGCCACTTAGGAGGCAAGTATACATACCCATTGGGAATTGGGTTTGCCCTTCTTCCTGAGTTGGCGGTTGGTATTGATTGTGTGGGTAGAACCCTGGGTGTGGTAAAAATTGGTTTTGGTGGGACGGGTGGAATCCTGGTTGTGGGGTAAATTAGCTTTGGTATAACGGGTGAAATCCTGGTTGTGGAACATTTTGGTAAGGGAAAAAGTGTTGGCTTGGGGGTGGACGACGTGGAGATCGCCGGTAATCTAGTGAACCATTGCCTTCTGAAGATGACATTGTGAGTAGAGAGTAGAGGTGAGTAGAGAATTGTGGTGGAAAAGGTAAGATTGGAATAAAGGTGGTTGGGGTATATATATTGAAGTAGTCACGCGTGTACTGTAGGTCCTCGATCCAATCGTTTCGTCTTTTGTGAGTCACGCGCATACTGTAGGTCCTCGATGCTTGAGAAGTCCAAGCCTCGATCCAATCGTCTCGTCTTTTGTGAGTCACGCACATACTGTATCTCCTCGATGCTTGAGAAGTCCAAGCCTCGATCTAATCGTCTCGTCTTTTGTGAGTCACGCGCATACTGTATCTCCTCGATGCCTGAGAAGTCCAAGCCTCGATCCAATCGTCTCGTCTTTTTTGAGTCACACGCATACTATAAGTCCTAAATTTTAAATTTTAGATTTTAAATTTATTAATTTGTGGTTTTCTTAATTTTAATAATATTTTCGTATTTTTTAATTAAATGTTAATTAAAAACGAACGAATTGTTGATGTTAAATAATTACGATAATGATTATTAATATATTTTGTTGATTGTTGAAAGAGTTTTGGAGAGAAGAATAAAAATAATGATGTGGCAACAAATACTGTAGCGTGACTGAGTGGATTGGGTAATGGTTAAGGATTTTGTAGGGGGGTTGGTTTGTGCTGACGTGACAGAAAGAGAAGCTGACGTGACTGAGAGAGAAAACATGACGCCTGGGAACTGCCTGGGCGCCGTTAATGATGCTGTAATTAAGAAGTTAACTTCTGGGTATTAAAGTTCTGAAACCAAAATTAGAATTCTAAATTTGAAATTCTAGATTTTTCTTCATTTATTTCAAAGCAACCAAATAGGGAAGGCAACTACTCCGAGCAAACCAATCTCATGGGGATGCAATACATGCATCAAGTTGGAGTTTTTCAGCTTTATGGTAATCAAAAGTATGGTTTTCTTTTTTTCCCGCACGATATTTATGTAGTTTTTATGTAAACTTAAAATAAAATAAAATAATTACCTTATTTGAGTGCATCACTGCGTTGGTTCATTTTCTGATCTCCGAAATATTATTTTTGATGAATTTTAGGACAATGAAGTGAGAGTGACGGTTGAAGAGTGAAATGAAAATATATATAATTAGAAATAAGAGAAGAACAAAATGGTAATTAAATTGAACGATTTTTAAGTAAAAAAGATAAATGTTTAACAATTGAATTAAATAATGCTTCTATCTAACGATAATTTATTTTATTAAAAAAATACCGTGAGTTTCCGCTGCCGCCGGTAACTGCAATCGTACTTGACATCTCCCTTCCGCCAAAAACAAAACCCTTGCAGAACCCTAACAAACAAACACCCCCAATTCCCAGATTCATCAGATCCTCCATGAAATTGAAACCATCCTAAATCCTCCAACCGATCCGTATCCCAATGGCGGCTTCTGCTCGCCGGAGCCTGACTTCCAACCTCACCACTCTCCTCACCCGCCGCTTCCACCCTTCCTTCTCCCACCTCATACCCCACAACCGCGACCAAAACAGCCCTCCATCACCGCCACGTGGTGCTTCTCCCATCACTGGCGTCAGTTTCCTCTTCGGCTTCGCGCGGAGCTACTCCTCCGCCCCCGGCGACTCCGGCAACGTCGGCTTCGCGAAGGACGTCGCTGGCGTGGTCCACGGGACCGGTGCTGCCGACGTGGCGCCGGTTGTTGGGGAGGTGGCGGCTGCGGCGGCAGATTCTGCTCCTCCGGTCGCCGCCGTGCAGTATTTCATGGATGCGGTTCATTCCTTTACCGGTTTGGATTGGTGAGGTTTGATGCTTTGGTTTGTGGTGTGTTTGGGATTTTGGATGATTTTGGTGTGTTTGGCGTGTGTTAGGTGGATAACGATTGCGGCGACTACTCTTTTGATTCGTTCAGCCACTGTTCCGCTGATGGTTTACCAGCTTAAGGCCTCTTCCAAGCTCGCTGTGAGTTCCTTTCCTTGTGTACTGAAGTTGTGACGATTTTTCTCAGTGATGTTCTTTTGTTCTATTTGGCTTTTGATGCCCTCTTGGAATGTTTTCTAACCATACACGTCTTGTACCAAATTCGCCCATTGTGTCTAGTTTCTATTTGATTTTTGGTGTTGCTAAGGTTTGAGTATAATCTGCAAAATGCTATCTATTTTGGAGCTTCACTGTTGGTGCTTTATAAAATTGCATTAGAAATCACCAGGTCATCCTACCGATATACATTGGGTGATACATCTTTGTAAGCAAGCAAGTCATGAAGCAAAAGTGCATTTTTTGTTGTTGTCGTATTGTACAACTATCCAGTTTCTAGAATAGGTCACTTAGGAAACAAAGTCTTACAATGACAACAACAATAACAAACTCTTAATTCCAAACTGGGATAGGCCAGGAACAGAAAAATAAGGTTTAATATCACATATTTAGGGTATTGAAATGAAGAGAATATTGCCGTTACATTGACATACATAATTTTTCTGTTTGCATTGCTTCAGGCAAAATGATTTCATTTGCTCTACCCAATTGTCTTCACATGGAAGACCACCTAGTAAGGTATATGGCGTGTAGGAAACATATGGTCCTGTATATGTAGCTAAACATTTTTAGTCATGGACATTATTATAATTTCAAAATCAATGCCACCTACACAATTTCGTACCATTATGAATGTAATGTTATCATGTTAAATATTAATATAAATAATGTACTTACTAGCCATTGAAAATTGAGTAAATTTAGTGAGATTACATGGTAGTAAAATCAGTAAAAGATAAGAAACCATGACTAATTGGTAGAAATCAAAGAAATTAATATATAAAAAATCAACAAAAATCAGAGGAAATCCTAAACAAGCCACATCATGATAGATGGAGGATAACTGACACTTAACTCAAAGTTAACAAACTTAGTTGAAAAATGAACAAAACAGAAAGAAAAAAAACTGAACATAAAAAATAAAAAGGTATAATTTGAATTTGAAAGAGAACAAAGAAACACATTTGTGTTGTTGCCAATAAGTTATTGGTCAAAGGCGAATGGAGCATGGAAGTGGGAAAGGTCAAAACATCACCATGTATTATACTGTTGTGAAGGTGCCGTCTCTAGCATCTTAGAACCAGATGGGTGGCTTTAAGGTGGTGTTTATTAGCAAGGTGGCTTGAGGGTGGTGAGAGGTTGGTATAAGAATAAAATGGATAGATATTCTCTCAATGCTACTTGGTTTTTTTCTATACAAAACAATTGGACTTTTGGGTCAAAGATACATGTAACTACCTAAACAGATGTAACACAAAAATTGGTGCTTAACTTAGAATGTCTTATTTGATTATAACACATGATATCTTAGATATCCTCAATGTTCAGGTGACCGCCCACCTGTACGACCAGGCAATTGTCTGGTCGCACAAGCGATTGCCCAACGCCCAACAACGCACAATGCCCTTCTTCCCTCCTTTCGCCGGAGCAACGACGCCGGAGGCGGAGGTGGTGCTAGAGAGGGTAGCCACCACCTTTTGTTTTGGGGTTAGGGTTTGAGGAGATGTGTTATATATAGGGGTTGTGTTTGGTGAGATGAAATCTTGACCATGCGTTTTTCTTGTTTTTTTAAATGCCCATTCATGCCCAATCATATAAATACCTAGTGAGTTAGTGATTTAAGTGTTTTTTAAGGCCAAACATATAAGGTTTTTTTCTATATTTTTTGTATTTTTCCTGTATTTTTTCAAATTTTCCCTATTTTTAATTAAAACAAAATAATAATTAAATTATATATATATATATATATATATATATATATATAAAATGTCGCCCACAACTGGGCGACCGCCCATTCCTAGGCGATCCCTGAACATAAGATATCCTCAATATTGACCAAAAGGCCCAATTATATCCTCTTGATGAGTTATATCTATAGCTTAGACACTATCGTCTTCATTATGTTCCTAAATGGTGTTCAAACTCAATTTTATATAAAGTACGTCTGAAGTCAAAATTAAGGTTCAATAGAGAACTAAATTTAGAGCATAGGCACTATTCTTGTGTTCATTATGATTCTTAAATGGTGAAGTGACGATCTTGAATCAATGTCATGTAGAGTTCCACCTACTTATCTCAAAGTTAAGGTTAAATGGTTGAGAAAAGGGTATACAATTGAAATCTTATTTCAAATTGGAGGGTATTGGGCTTTCAGTGATAACTTAAACTGTTTGGAGGGTATTTATTACTTTGAAAATAGTCTCATAATAATATACCAACATTGCAACCCTTAATCAGTAAGCGCTATGACATTAGATATTTGCATTATTTATGTAATTAAGTGCAACACTTGTGCCCAGTACTATTCTATATTGTTATATTGTGCGTCTTTTATTCTAGTGTCTTCCTTGTTGCAGCTGTTGAAACCAGAAATAGAGAAGATAAAGGCAGAGATGGATAATGTAAGCTTGATTCCCTCAGTCTCTTATACTAGTGAAGCTTAAGACTGATCCCTAATTTCAAATTCAAGAGAATTGCTTCTAAAAGTAATATCATGATTTGACTTTCCATTGTCAAGTTACCAAAATTATGCTTCTCACTCGTTTGATGTTACTATTTGATACCTTTTGCAGTCTGCGGACCCAGAGACTATGAAATCACATCAGACACGAATCAAGAAATTATTTAAAGAGTGAGCAAGCTTCTCTCTTTTTTACCCATTATTAATTTGGGAACCTTCTATCGTAAAATTTGAGAACAAATTTGTGCTTGGGGATCATATAAATAGCATCACACTTTAGTTATATTTAACCTTTGAATCAATGTAAACTGTGAAATAATGTCAAAGCCCAAAGATACCTGCATATTTAAAGTATGATTCTGAAATTTCATAATGTAATGAACTTCCTTAGCTTAGCTGTTATGGTGTTATTCTTATAAATGAAATACAATCTCTCTTCCCCTTTCTCCTGGAAATACGATATCCTCATCATAATCTGGTCATTTATTTGGTTGGCTTAAAATTTAATGTAGGTGATAGATATTTTGGAATCTGGAAAGAAAATAGAAAAAAAGTAGGCCTCCTGATATATTATCTAAAATAGCCTGCTGACATGTCATCAGAAATACAACCCTCTTTCTTCTGAAATTGAACTTTTAGCTGGAGAATTGTTGAGTTTACTTTGGCAGAAACCAAGAAATTTCCAAATACTAGATGTAGATTGTAGTTCCAAAATAGATTTGATATTCCGAAACTTATCCATTTGTCCTATAGCCCAACTCACTTCTCTTTGAGCAAAAATGGAAAAAGGTCTTTCAATTCATAGACGTGAATTCCAGACTTATGAATGAGGATATTCCCGATATTGACAAAGAAAAGAACTGACTAGGACAAAATAAATGGTCTTGGACAAATACAGAGTTAAGTGAACTCAACATCTTCAGGTTTCACTTTTGTGGAGGAAAGCACCTACTGCCTGGAAATAAGATACTTGCACGTCACTTGAAAGACTTCAGTTTTCATAATAATTTCGAGAGAAACATATTTTTGAAAGTTATTCAAGAAATATTTATATTTCAAAGAATCCTTCTTTAATGTATGTATAGGTGAAATCTCAAGTTTATTTTAGCACCTTACTTATGAAATTTGAACGCAAAAATCGTACAAATAAAATAAGATACATACATTAGGATGCTGAAGCTAAAATTTCAAATAATATCTTCGTATCATTATGTACCTCTTAAGGTTGAAGATCTTATCCGACATATGAGATTTTTGGATTTAACTGTTAAATCATTAGAAACCATCATACCAATTGATTGATTGTTAAATAAGGTTTGGTATCACTAGATCTTTAATTGTAATTCTTAGGTTATTGTAATGGTTTTCATTCATATGGTATTGCATTGAATCAACTAACTCCTGACACAAACTTGTTCTTTAAGTTAGAAGTTTCATAATCATGTGCTTTTAGATTTTTAAAGTATCTTTTACCATTGTACATAACTAAATCATACCCTGTCCTTGGCTTCTATTATCTAACCTTTAGATTATAAATTAGGCAGGCTGTAGGCAGTGCATTCTGCAAAATGTGGTTTGGTTGTATTAGATCTTTATTCATCAGTCATCACTCAAAAGTTCTTATGGCATTTGCTCTTTTCGTTAGAAAAACATTGGATCCATAGTTTCCTTTTAACGCCATATTCGATGCTCTTAGTTCTTAGATACCTGACCACATTTGGTTTCGTACTTAATTTTATCGAAGGGAAATTGAAGTTCATTTTTTGGATATTACCATTGGCAGTCATCTGTAGCTGAAAATTATTTGATTTTTGTCCCCATAAAAAGACTAAATGTTTGTTTTCCTATTAATTGCTCAAGCCATGGTGTTTCTCCGTTTACTCCGTTGAAGGGAATGCTCATCCAGGGGCCAGTCTTCATTAGCTTCTACTTTGCCGTAAGTTTCCCATGGCATGTATTTTGGTTGATTGTTCTCTTTCTTTTGATATATTGAACAAGCTCTATCTGTGTGTGATGTTGTAGTTACCTTTATTCTTATGTTTCTTCTCTCTTGTAGATCTCAAACATGGTAGAGAAAGTCCCGTCTTTCAGAGAAGGTGGAGCGTTCTGGTTTACCGATTTGACAACTCCTGATCCTTTTTATGCACTTCCCATTCTGACAGGGTTAACTTTCTTGGTTAATGTGGAGGTATTGATTATTTTTTTCATGAGTGAGCAATATTAAATTTATGATGAACAATTGAAAATGGGTCCGATATATTATCCTTGCTGTGGAGAAACCTCACGAAAAGTGTTTGTAAGAGGAAGCATTGTATTGCAGAGGTTGCTTGCAGTAGTTCTGTTGGAATGATTAAAAATTAAAAATTCATGTTTTTAGTTCGGTTTTCTATGTGCTGTTGAGGTTTGGTTTGTCTTTTCCAGTCAGATAAATTTGAAATAGTGGGTTGAAATTTCTTTCAATTTCCCCCCAAACATGCACCAAAATTTTCACTGTCAAAATTATTTTTCTTATTTTCTTATTTTGTTCTCTCAACAGAAATTGTTGTTTTTATTATTGCATGCAGTCTATGAGTAGGTGAGCTATTATTGTTTGGGTACAACAACTGTAATTCCATAGAATTATCTTTCTTGTTTAAGCATAGGCCCATCGAAGGCCCAACACATGTAAGACCCTTTTTCCCCAGAATAGTCTGGGAGATGGCTTTTGGGAGGAGGTTTGAAATTTGAAGGTGTGGGAGATGATCTAAATTTCTACTACTAATAGATAGTATCACACTATCACATGTTTGTCTTTTACTGATGTTTTCCTTTACTTCAGGACAGAAGAAAATCACATGTTACTTATCACTTAATTTTTAATTTAACTGTTAATTGATTATTTTTTTGCCCATTTTAGTTGAATATGCAAGAAGGAATGGAAGGGAATCCAATGGCCGGCAACATGAAGAAATTCTCTCGGTTAATGGCTTTCCTCACCGTTCCATTTACAGCAAGTTTTCCAAAGGTATGTTATGCAAGTGTCGTGCCGAACTAAGGCAAATTGCACCCAAAAAAAAAACTTAAAAATTCTAGCCATTGAAAAGAGAGTCATGGGCTCCTCGCTCATAATGACATAATAAGGTTTTGTGGATTTGACATGTATATAAATACCGTCTGTTTTGAACATGATGCAATCTTTTTATGTCAACTCTATGGTTTATGAATCGGATAATTACAGTTGTTAACAACAAGTGAAACATGTACACTTCCAGATTGGTTATTAATATAGCTTCAGCAATTAGCATTTTTTTTTTCAAAAAGTGTATGGAGATTTTGTCTTGTAGTCCACATTGAGTTGTGTAATTCGGAAATTCCTTTTGACTTATTTTAGCTTTCGTAATTCAAAATACACAGTGTTATATTCCAAATATAATCTTATGCACATTAATTTTTGCTAAATGTGGTTTGGATACAATTTCAAATTTCATAAGTGCTATCCTTAACAATATCATATATGAATATTTCAGTGGTTGTAATTTCAAAATAACATGTTTACCCAAACAAGGTAAATACAGATTGTCTTTTATAAATTTTGGATTTGTTGTGGTACTCTCTGCCTGTGTCAAAACTTCATACACATTTCGATAGTTCTACAATCGACTGATGGTGGCCTGAACTCATCTGTGTGAATACTGCATTTTCGAAAGATGTGACTAGTCAAATTACACAATATCTTTGTGAATGCTACTTTATTTAAATAGCTTAGGGTTGTGAATGTTACACATGGATTGGGTTCAAACCATAAACCGACCCAAACCGAATCAGTTTAGTTGGGTTGGATTGGGTTTTTTAGAACCTGGTTGGTTTGGTTTTGGAAAATCCAGAATTGATCAAGTCAGTTTGGTTTCGGGTCAGGCGGTCGGGTTGAATTGAACCAACCCGAAACCGATAATGTATTTATATATATAATAATATAGTAGATATAAAATACAGTGAGGATGTGATACTAATTAGTGGAAATTTCCTAGTGACTTGCAATTTACCCAAGGTTCGGAAATACGAGATGCAGTTTCGACGTTGTGAGACACTGCATCCGACATATGCGGGATGCAAGTGCCTATGCGGATTGCAATTTAATAATTTAATAATATAATATAGATATATTAATTATAAATTATATATATGTAATTAAAATTTAGGTAAAATTTTGAATAATTTCTTACATCAATAATTCATTATTAAACAAATCATAGTAACAAAAAAAGGTGTTCCGAGATGTGCCACATATGCGGCCGCATCCTTCGCATATGCGGGCAAGGATGTGGACCATATTGGGTAGACTACACCCTCGAGATGCTATGCGCATCTCCCTACATGCAGTCTAGATCTGCATATGTGGCTGCATCGGACCGCATTCCTGAATAGTGAATTTACCAACCCTCGTTCTCAATCCACTCACGAGTCACGACTTACCCAACCAAACCCAAAGAACACCTAACCCACCCCACCCCTTCCTCCGCTGGCATCGGACCACGTTGTATCGCCGCCAATGGACTCTACTGTCACGTCCAGGCCCTCTCATGCATTCACGTCCTTGGATCCTACCAGGACCACACTGCCACACTCTCTTCCTCCATGCCTCCACATCGCAGGACTCCACCGCCACCGACCGCGCCCTCTCCCTCCACGCCTCGAGGTCGCAGGACTCCACCTTGGGTCAAACTGAAACTGAACCTACCCAAACTGACTTTCCTGTTTCAGGTTGGTTCGGTTCTGTTCCCTAACGGTTCGGATTGGTCCAGAACCTACCAGGGTGGGTTCAGTTCGATTCTAACTAACCCGACCCATGTGCAGCCGTAGATGTAACCATGTTGTTTTGTTTGTGACCTGTGTCAGTTTTGCAAGTTCATCGACTGACTATTTGTGCATTGGCAAATGACAGGCTATATTTTGTTATTGGATCACATCAAATATTTTCTCCCTTGCATACGGAACAGGTCAAATATTTTAATATAAATCTGTGTTTTTCAGAACAATGTCTTATTCGTCTTCCACTATAACTTGATTGTTTATTTTGCCAGTAATTAGACGCCCTGCAGTGAGAAAATATCTACAAATTCCTGTGGCTACCGCAAAACCAGCTGCTGCCTCTCCCCAGAGCTTTCCCTTTTCAGGGACATCTAAACAGATTGAGCCAAATGCACCCCCCTCCACATTAACAACCCAGCGACCCCAGAATCGAGAAAAAAGAATATCCTCCTCCGCTGTTATCAGTCAGAGAATACGGAACTTGGAGAGGTCGGTTAAAGCGAAAAACAAGAAGAAAAGGTGATCTGCATGGTGAGCCAGTTCTGCAGTGGAAGTTACAGGGTCAACAACAGTTCCTTACGAATATTGGGAATGAAATTTGCTTTAAATTTCGAGTTAAATTATTTATCTATTCTTTCATATGGAGGAAGTGGATTGGCTGTTTTGCTCTCCACTGAAGGGAGCCATTGCCATTTTTCAGCCGGTAGTAATTGTATCGTTGGCTGTAAGCCATGGTCATGCCATTTTGGCGTCAAAGAATGTTTTTGCTCGTTTGGGCCAGTGGTGAAATAATTTCCACAGGATAATGCATAGCTTGCTGGTGTTGAGCTTGTTGATTGTAACATTATAAGCAGAGGCATCAATAGATCAATATTTAACTACTTTTGCGTCTCACTTGTGCAATTGTATCCCAGATTTTTATTTGGAAGTAGTTTTTGGTTAGCAAGGGAACTTGTACGTTCAAGATGAAATAAGCGAGATTTCTCAGTAATGGTTTTTTTTTCTTCTAGTTTCTACGGTGGATTGTTTTTGTAGTTTTTCATCACGATGATTTGTTATTCTGTACGTAACCGACCAGGCGAATGGAATTTCTAGTTATCAAGTAAGACTGCAATTGGTTTTGCACAATCGCACTTCATGGAAGAAGCTCCTGCCTAAGCTGGTAAGTGGTGGTTTGATGTACCAGTCTTGTAAATTAGGCTACTTCTATTTGTCGCATTGACGTGAAGTGTAATTGCCCGTCTGTTATATATAACCATTTAACCCATGATGGCATGATATCTAAATGTGAGAAATTATTTAATATTTGATCATTGGAGACCAACAGGTCCATCCAACTCTACCACCAGTCCATCACCCAAAAACCGATTTCAAGTTTCTAACCAATTTAAACCCACGACAAGGACGAAGACGAGAAGCAACTGGAGGTTGGAGCTCACAAGAACAACTCAACGAAGACATCAAACGACAAAGGTCGTTTTTATCCTCTTACCTTGGTTAGTCATCTACCTTGGCGGCATTCTCAAGAGCAGTGAAGCCGCTACATTCTTACAACTAACGTCCCAATGATGCACCCAGTTTATACTTGTAGCCCACTTGTCCAAAACTGAAGCAGGGGTTGAAAAAGTCTAGGGGTGTGTTTGGGTGTGAGAATTTCGGTGTTTGGATTCTCAGGAATCTGACTTTTTTGGTTCACGTGGAAAATCTAGATTTTTGGGGCCAAAATTTCATTTTTTGCGTCAAGTGTTTGGATGTATATGTTGTGAAAAATTGGCTTTTACCGTTGAAGAATTTGGAGAAACTCTTATGAGAAGTTTTTCTACTAGCGTGTAATTTTGAGAATCTGAAGTAAACAATTAATCTAGATTTTTGTAAGAATCCAAAATATTTGGATATTAAAGTGATAAAATGTTGAGTTTTCTGAGAATCCAGCGGGTACGAACATTTTCCCCCAAACACACCATAGGTCATCAAAAATAAAAATTGATGCACCCAACATATCTACCTGTGATTCCTAGGATTTTACTGTTTCCCACTAATATCTTTACATTTTCTAAACATGTGTAATCCTTTTATTAGATCTATGATATAATTACCTTAGGCCTTTGGGTCCTAAAAAAGCCTAGTGTCCCCTCGCAACCCATGACGTGACATGAAACAACTAACATTTTTCCCTCCTAAGAATGAACAAATTCGACTTGAAAAATCCTCCAAACATTCCCCTCCACCATCTCAAACCACCGCTAACACCATGTCCCCTCCTCTCCACCAATCTCCGCCTCAAATCCCTGGCCCACTCCGACCGTCTCTCCGACGCCCGCCACCTCTTCGACCAAATGCCCCATCGAGACGATTACTCCTGGAACACACTCATCACCGCCTACGTCCGATCCAACCGCCTCCGCGAAGCCCTCGATCTCTTCGTCCACTCCCCCACACGCCTCTCCTCCACCATCTCCTGGTCCTTCCTCGTCTCCGCCCTCGCTCGCCGATCCCGCCGCCTCGAAGCCCTCAGCCTCTTCCGCCAAATGCTCGTCGAGGGCCCCACACCCGACCGGTACGCCCTCGGCGCCGCGCTTCGGGCTGCTGATTTTTCCATCGGACGGCAAATCCACGCACTTGCTGTTAAGGCTTTGCTCGCTGGGAACTCATTTGTTGTTGCCGGTCTCGTCGATTTGTACGCCAAGTCAAGGCGGATTGGCGACGCCTCGAGGCTTTTTTTGTCAGTTCCGCAGGATGACAGAAAGAACCACGTGCTGTGGGCGGCGATGGTGACCGGCCACGCGCAGAATGGGGATGCTGTTGCTGCGATTCACCTTTTCAAGTTAATGCGGTCAGAAGGCGTTTGGCCCAATCAGTTTGTGCTTCCCAGCGTGCTTGCTGCATGTGGGGCTGAAAATTCGGTTGGGATCGGTCGGCAGGTAGTACCGTAGCACTTACGATTTCTCGTCATGATTATTCTAAAAATCATGCTTGAAACATCATATACTAACTTGTCATGTTAGTCGGTTATACTTATTTCTAATACAAACTGAACTTCTTCAAATTATGCTTTAAACTGTAGACAATCTTCTTGACACGAGTCTACTATTTTTTGATCCCACTAATTGACAGGTATAATTGCAGGTGCACGGTTTTGTGGTCCGATCAGGGTTCGAGTCAAACGATTTTGTGCAATGCTCTTTAGTGGATATGTACGCCAAGTGCGGGAATTTGGTCATGGCAAGGTTTGTTCTAGATGATATTGGGATCTATGACGTCGTTGCGTGGAATTCTTTGCTAGTTGGATATGCGATGAGTGGTTTACGATGGGAAGCACTATCACTGTTTGCTGAAATGCACCACAGAGGTTTGGAATTGGATGGGTTCACATACCCAACCATTCTCACGTGCGTGGGTTCCGTTGGACTCGCAGAGGAGTTCGGGAGGTCTATCCATTGCCTCCTTGTAAAGTCGGGATTCGAACTACGGCACCAGCACACTTCTAATGCGCTGCTCGACATGTATGCTAGGAGTGGAAAATTGGACTGTGCCTGCGATGTATTTGACTGGATAGAAGAGAAAGACGTGGTGACATGGACGACTCTGATCGTGTCTTTAGCTCGGCACAATTCCCATGAAAAGGCGCTACAGCTTTACTGGAAGATGAAGGAGGAAGGCCGAGTCAACTCAGACGAGTTCCTTGTAGCAGCCGTGTTGAGCTCCTGTGCTGAACTTGCAGTTCTGGAAACGGGCATACAACTACACACTTTAGCTATTCGACTCAGTTTCGACTCGTTCGTGACGGTGGCAAATTCTGCCATAACCATGTATGCAAAGTGTGGGTGTGTGGACGAGTCACGACAAATCTTCGACTTGGTAGTTGTAAAAGATACCTTCACCTGGACGGCAATGATTGTTGCCTACGCTCAGAATGGGAGAGGAAGGGATTCCCTCTGGGTATACAATTGGATGATCAAATCCGGTGCTCGACCCGATTATGTAACGTTCATTGGCTTGCTGTTCGCTTGCAGCCATGCAGGGCTGGTGGAGGAAGGGAAAATTCACTTTGAGGCAATGGAGAAGGTACACGGTGTGGCACCTGGGCCGGAGCATTATGCGTCCATGGTCGACCTCTTGGGGCGGTCTGGGAGAGTTCAGGAAGCTGCAGGCCTTCTGAACCAAATGGTGACTCCACCAGATTTCAATACGTGGATGACTCTACTGTCAGCATGCAGAGTGCACCGGAATGTACCTTTGGCTGAATTTGCAGCTGAGAAGCTTTTCGAGTTGGATCCTGCCAATGCAGGGGCTTATATTCTCCTCTCCAATGTATACTCCACTGCGAGACGGTGGAATGATATGGCAAGAGTGAGGAGGTGGATGAGGTCCAGAGGGATAATCAAAGAGCCTGGGTGTAGTTGGATGGAGGTGGGGAGGAAGGTACATATTTTCAGGTCAGAGGACGCAATTCACCCGAGTATGGAGGAGGTGTACCTTAAAGTGGAGGAGATGATGGGGAGGATCGAGAACGAGGGGTATGTGACTGATACAGATTGGGAGATGCACGAAGATGGGAAGCAGAGGGGTTTGAAATACCATAGCGAGAAATTGGCAGTGGCTTTTGGGCTGACAAGCACACCGAAAGAGGCGCCAATCCGAGTGTTTAAGAATTTAAGGGTTTGTGGTGATTGTCATAGTGCCATGAAGTTCATCTCAAAGGTGTATAGGAGGAAAATTGTGTTGAGAGATTCCAATTGTTTCCACCACTTCAGTGGGGGTGTTTGTTCATGCAGAGATTACTGGTAGTTTGCATGTATGGATTTTTGCTTTGTTCCCATCTTGTAATTTTTTTGGAAGATGATCTTAACAATGCATTGATTATTTTTTCTGTAATATTATTATATTAAATTCGTCTATTTATAGATTATTCCGTGTTTACCTTGATGAATGATTCCTGTGAGTACCTTGCCGTTTGGGAGTACTAGGCCTAGAAGGGCCGAATTCATGTACAGGTCAAAGGGAATTCGAAGTACAGACTTTGTTCTAACTTCTAACCTATTGAAAAAACCTGAAACACTTCAGGAATGCAGATCTCTTCCTAAAAGCTGCAATGCAAGGAAAGCTACGTTGTTGTGATTTCTCCTAAAATCTCTAAGCAGACAAACAGCTCAATATTTCATGAAAGACATCATAACGATAAACGACTAACCTCGAAAGAGCACAGAATTATACAAAGCAAACTGCCATCTGGTATAAGATTTTACATGAGATTGAACTAAACGCAACTACTTGCTGGCCAACCCTGCTACAATTTTCCCGAGATGATCCAAATCTTTGCAGTTTGTAAGCTCCTCTCTTCAGGGCCTTTTCGGTCATCCATTACTCATCAAATCAACTACAAAACTACTTCTGGATTATGTTTCTTTGTTTCCTTCTCTAGGGAGGAGACGCTGGATAAGTTGTGGGGAAATACCAGCAAGCTCTGGAAGGGCAAAGAAGGTTCAAAAACAAAATTATGTACAAATCCAACCACAAGAAAGTAGAAGTGTACCTTCAGGCTTGAAATCGAATAGAGGTAGAGGTGGAAGCGGTTGACCGTTAGGAAGGGTTACATTGGGCTCTCTTAACTCATCAAAGAAGGGATGGGCACATGCATCCAACTGTGAATTAGCAATTTTAGTTCAGAAGCTTAAACTCTGAGAAGGTATCACAGAATTTAAATCATTGGACATCATGGAAAATCGACCCATCTAGCTGGAATCTTCGCAGTAACTAAACGAAGCATGTGAGTAAGTTTACAAACTTCTACTGAAATTACATGATATTTACGAAGTAGAATTTTACATAGCAACCAACGGTGCTATGGAGTTTACGTGGCGTGATTTCTTTGGTTGAAGACACTAACTCCCTAGCCAATACTCAATACTAGCAAATGTTACAATGGAAGTTGCATAAAAAGATCCTTACAGGAGTGCAGCGCAACTTTGGGGAGTATTGTAGCAACCTCGATGCAAGATCTACAGCTTCAGATGGCATTTTCTTACTAAAGAGCTACACGAATGAAAATAGATAAGGATAGGGACTTTTGCTGTATTTTCTTCTTGGAAAAACATCAAAGTTGGTCAACAAGGGAAACCCATCGAATGCACTACAAACCTTATGCCAAGGATGTGCCTTGATTTGAGGGAATTTAAATTCTGTGTAGTTCGGGTTCATACACTTTATTTCCTCCCTAGTTGGTGTGCCCAAAATCTAATAAGATCCGAAACCAAGTTAAGAAGAACTAATTTTAGGGTGATGAGGGGTTTAAAAAGGATGCTTCACCTTTATGATTTCCACAAGTTGGTCCACTCCACTATCGCCAGGAAAAAGAGGCTGCACAGAATGCATTAAGATTTAAGCATTAGTAATTCTATCAGAAAACGTATGCAAGTACTTAACATTTGCAAATGAACATATATTTTTCGGAAAATTAACAAAGAAATGACACGATACAGAAACGAAAGTGCTTAATTTTTATGAAGGAAAAAATACCGTGAAAGAATTGTTAACAGTTGTTAAAATAGTTAGACCATCACTTCATGATATGTTGGGAGAACTGTTTTGCACTCCTTTATTTTTCTCATCAATATGAGCAGCTTGGTGTAAGAATGCAGAGATACCAATTCAAGGCGCCAATAAATGTCCAACTTCTGGCACCTAGGAATTTTTCAATATGCAATTTTCTATTCCTCACGGGAAGTCCACAAAATGAAGGAAATTATTTTGTTGTGACCATGAGGATTTTTACATGGAAATCATAATAGTATAATAATACAGACACTCAAAGAGGTATAACTGTTATAGCGTATGACCTTGTTAACTATAAGCATCAAGACAGTAGCAATAGTTAAGACTTAAGGCTCTTAAGCTGCGGATGGCAGACCTGTCCCAATAATAACTCAGCTAAGACACAACCAACAGACCACATATCAATTGCAGTTGTGTATTCAGTAGCTCCAAATATCAGTTCAGGAGCTCTGTAGTATCGTGAGCAAATATATGATATGTTCGGCTCCCCTGGAACCTGAAATCAGCAAAATCGTTTGACGAATATCAACAAGAGAACAACAGTTATCTATTGAAAACTACGAAATAACATACCAAAACTTTGGCACTTCCAAAATCACAAAGCTTTAACTGATGCGTTTGTGGATCGATCTGCAGATTGAAAACGTTTAGGTAACATTTACTGACATCATAATACGAAGTATTACTTCACAGGACAAAACAGTTATCTTGTTCACCATATTAACAAACAGTGAGTACAATTTGTCATTCAATAAATGCATGCTCTTCACTACAAAGTCATTGATAGATGTTGACAGCAACAACAAAGTCTTTAGTCGTTTACCTACACGCACTTTTATTCAAAGCCAATTGCATTGATGCTTGGATTGCAAGTTTCATTGCCATGCCAATGATGTTAAGACTCTGGAGATTCTTGTAAATTATGCTAATTTTACAAAGTTTTTTGCCACCATTGTGTAATTGACTGTGCGTATTTCACTATGGACACGTATAATAAAGCACAGAGATACAAATACCGACCATGGCCTTGCGCTAGTTGTGTAAATGGCCACTTTGCATGTTCATCACACATCAAAACAGTGGCCACTAGTCAATAGTTTGAGTAGCCGTGCCAACTGTCAACAGACAAGGGTTGCATAGATACTCTAATTTAAAAATTGGCATTAAACTTTGTTAATGTGTACATTTATATGTGGTTGTGTCCTTGAACAGTGAAAATGAATCAAATGCATCTGCTCAAAGCAAACATGTTGTGATGGTTCAAAGTAAACGATACGGTATTTAGATGCTTAACACAATTCAAAATATTTATCTGGACTACATATAATTTTAGTACAATAATATATATTTCATTTCAAGAAATGGGCTTATTTGTTTCCTTACGTCGAAGCTTATCTCTTCATTGATAGAGAGATCTCTTAAAGCATAATTTAAAGGAAATCAAGATTAACTTTCTAACCAGTAGATTTTGTGGCTTTATGTCCCGATGGCAAACACCAATCACACCATGAACATAAGCTAGTGCTCTGCACATCTGCAGAAGGAAGATCAAATAACAGCTTGGATATGAGAGGCAGCTAGCAGAGGTAAAATCGTGTTCCCTTATGTATAATGCATTAATCACCTGATAGACGTACAGCTTCACAAAGATAAGAGGCATTTGCTGATTTATCTTGCAATAGTGCTTCATGATGAGGTGCATGGTTTCGGAAACAAATTCCAATACAAGGTTCAGGTATAGCTGATCTTTGTTAGTTGTCGAAAAGAAGTGATGCTTCAGTTGTACAACATTAGGATGATCAAATAACTGCATAATTTGGAGTTCCCGGTTCTTGTATCTTTTATCTTGCAAGACTTTCTTTATAGCAACTGTTTCCCCACTTTCTACACATTTTGCCTGCATTGGTGGAAAAACGGTTTAGACATATCGCATTACAAAAAAGAGAATGAAATGGAAAAAAGTACCTGAAAAACGACACCAAATGAACCAGTTCCAACCACACGTTCTGCGATAAATGAGATAGTCTGCACGGAACAGATTGTTGATACAATTACAAATATGATCATGTAATACAGTGGGTTACATATGTCGAATAAATATTCCATAAGGATCCAGATAAAGCCAACATACAAAAACATGTAAAGGAAAACAAGAAACGAAGGAACATGAATCAGAAACGACCTCATAGACCGAACCGTCGGAAGACGACTTGCCTCAGAGAAAATATCGGCCCACATACCAGTGCGTTTGATGGTCAGCCGGTTTTCTCCCAGGATAGAACGGTCTCACCGTCGAACAGGCGCACACCGGAGTCGACGGACCTCGAAAGCAGCGCGAAACCTCGCAAGAATTAGACGGTGAACAACTTTGGATTCGGGGAAGGGAAATCGCCGGAGAAGGACAGTTTCCGTAGAGATGATGGGAAAATAGAACGTGTATTTTTTTTAGGAGGAAACTATCATGATATATATATATGTATTTATTCTTGTAACCGTCAAGGACTTAATTGCAAAAACAATTACCTTTAGGTCCAAAAATAAATACACCCATCACCCTGAGGCTAAAGCCTCTAATTTCCCCCAAATCCCCCGCTGCCACGTAACGTCACGCCACGCCTCGCCTCGCCACGCCCCGACTCGGACCGGGACGGGACGGGACGGGCGTGCGCGCGCGTGTGTGGAGAATTCTCTCCTCCTCTCTTTCCACCTACAAAGTGACAAGTGAATAGTATGTTTATCAACATCCTTCAACTTGTTAACTTTGCCAATGTGGGACTAAAAAGTAGAGGTGAGCACATGGCACATGGGGCAATAGTTCTCATCTTCATCTCAACATTGGATTTCTTCAACTGAGCTATTCATGGGCCTAGCCCAAACTCAATATTCCAACAATCCCCCACAAATCCATTGTTGATCGAGCGACCAAACCTTGCAGCCTAGTGCTTTCAGTAATGGTACCTTTCGGGTTTGAACCACGACCTGAGTCCTTCAACTTTACCCCCACAGGAACTAAGTGAAACGAAGTCTTGAACTTTAACCTTTTGTGTGGAGATGTCCATTGAGAACAACACTAAGCAGGTTATGCTGCAATCTACAGGGTTGATGCTTTACGACCATGCATCCGTATCCTGTTTCATGAATGCTTTCAAGGAATGACCCCAATTCCTCTAATTGCGGCCACACAATTTCATTCACATAGTTGGGCTTCTCCAAAGATGCACTGCTAACATCTTGTCTCAAAGACTTGAACTCATTCAGAGTCTACACTCTTACTAAACTTGCAGTTTCAGCAACATATCCATTCTTTGGGGTATTGACACAGATACAATGTATGACCTACAATGTATCACCAATGAGTTGCACTTGACTCACTCAAGAACTTGTTATTACCGCATTGAACCAACTTCGTGGGATCTCCACTCAGATTGGTTGGGTTGTCATTCTAGATGAGTCATGTAATGGGTCTCAGTCCCATCCCTAACTTGGATTTCAGAACTTGAGCTAGATCAAGTCCTTTGGTGAAAGGATCAGCTGTATTGTCTTTGGTACCAACAAAATCAACAGCTATCACCCTTTCCGAGATCAATTCCCTTACAGACTTCAGTCTGACTTGGATGTGTCTCCTTTGTTTGTGGTTATACTTTGAGCTTCTTAACTTTGCAATAGTAGTCATACTATCACAATGTACAGATATTGCAGGAACTGGTTTGCTAGTCATTGGCAATTCAGAAAGGAGTCCTTTCAGCCATTCAGCTTCCATTCCACTTGTATACAAAGCACAAAGTTCAGCCTCAAATGTAGATCGAGACAATATGGTCTGTTTTGTAGACCTCCAGGAGACTGCGCCTCCACCCAGAGTAAAAACATACCCTGTAACACCGTTACTCCCAGAGTTTTTGGCTATCCAGTTTGCATCACTGTACCCTTCTAGTACAGCTGGGAATTTCCCATAATGCAGCTCAAGGGTAGAAGTACCCTTCAAGTACTTAAGTACTCTATCCAACGCCTCCCAGTGAGTACGATCAGGACAACTTGTGTATCTACTAAGTTTGCTCACCGAGAATGAAATATCTGGTCGTGTGCAATTTGCAAGATACATCAAGCTACCTATAATCTGAGAATATCTCAGTTGTGAAACTGGAACACCACTCTTGTTCTTGTACAAAGGTTTTGATGAATCATATGGGGTTTTCACAGATCTACAATTCGTATAGCCAAATCTCTCAAGAATCTTCTCAACATAGTGAGATTGAGATATGGAAATACCATCAACTGACCTAGTCAGTTTGATACCCAAGATCACATTTGCAACACACATATCCTTCATCTCAAACTTAGTACACAAGAAGGACTTAGTTTCATGTATTATATTCAAATTTGATCCAAACAGTAAAATGTCATCAACATATAAACACAATGCAATACACGCATTACTTTGAACTTTGCAATAGACACATTTATCAGAATCAATAACCTGGAATCCAAATGATAATATAATTTTGTCAAATTTCTCATGCCAAGCTTTTGGGGCTTGTTTAAGTCCATAAAGAGACTTAACAAGTTTACAAACTTTGTTCTCGTTTCCAGAAGCTACAAATCCTTCAGGTTGGTCCATATAAATTTCTTCTTCAAGATCACCATGAAGAAAAGCAGTTTTTACATCCATTTGATGGATTGTAAAATCATATACAGACGCCAATGCCAAGAGCACTCGGATAGTAGTCATACGAGACACTGGAGAATAGGTATCGAAATAGTCTATTCCTTCCTTTTGTTTAAACCCTTTGGCAACTAATCTGACTTTATACTTATCAATGGAACCATCTGGTTTTAATTTCTTTTTGAATATCCATTTACATCCGATTGTTGAACAACCTGGAGGAAGATTTACCAACTCCCATGTCCCATTAGAGACAATAGAGTCCATCTCGACCTTAACTGCATCTTTCCAATGCTTTGCTTCAGATGAAGCCATAGCATCCTTGAAAGTGTTAGGATCACCCTCGATGTGGTATGTGATAAAATCACTTCCCAAATCCTTGGCAATTCGAGAACGTTTGCTCTTTCTAGGTTCAATTTCAACTTGAGTTTGAGAAGACTCAAAATCGGTAATAGACAAATCTGCCCCCACATTTGTCATCCTTTCCACATGTTCGTGGATGGAACCAGACGTAGAAGGATCAACTGAAGAAGAAACTTGTTGAGGAACTCCAGATTTCATGGGAAATACATCCTCAAAAAATGTGGCATCACGAAATTCAACAATTGTGTTAACATCTATGCCAGATATCTCGGACTTGATTACCAAAAATCTGTACGCATAGCTATTAATCACATATTCGATAAATATTGCATCAACAGTCTTGGGACCAAGTTTTTTCCTCTTATGTTCAGGGATTAACACTTTTGCAAGACAACCCCAAACTTTAAGATATTTAAGGCTAGGTTTTCGACCACACCAGAGTTCGAATGGACTATCCTCCTTATGTTTCTGAGGAACTTTATTCAGAATATGACAAGCCGTATTCAAAGCTTCTCCCCACATATATTTGGGTAATCCTGAACTCTCTAATAATGCATTAATCATATCAGATAATGTTCTATTTTTCCGTTCAGCAATTCCGTTAGATTGTGGAGAATACGGCGCCGTCACCTCATGAACTATGCCAGAATCTTGACACACTTGTTCGAACAGGTTGGACGTATATTCACCACCTCTATCAGATCTCAACCTCTTAAGTTTCTTTTCAATTTGTGTCTCTGCTTCATTCTTAAAAATAAGAAACTTAGATAACGCTTCATCTTTACTTTTCAAAAGATAAACATAGCAATACTTTGAACTATCATCAATGAAAGTGATAAAATATTTCTTTTTATCCTTAGTTAACATGCCATTGAATTCACAAGTATCAGTGTGTACTAAATCTAAAATACTAGTATTTCTAGTCACAGAATGAAACGGTCTTTTCGGTTGTTTAGCTTGTACACACACTTGACATTTTTTATTCTCAATAGCATACCTAGGAATCATATTTAAATTCATCATTCTTTTCAAACATTGATAATTCACATGTCCTAAACGTTTATGCCAAACATCACCAGATTCAATGGAATAAACAACAGGAGAAGACACATCTTTAACAGAAATAACATTGCGATTATAAAAAGCAGGTTCAACATGAATTAAAAAAGCACCACAAGACAAGTACCCCTTGCCAATAAAAGTACCAGAAAGAGTAATCACAACTTTGTTACATTTAAATGTTACTTCATAACCCTCAACTACCAGACACGGACCACTAATAATATTACGACGAACAGCAGGCACATGATGCGTCCTGTGCAGAGAAAGAACTCGTCCTGAAGGTAACTTCAAGTCGATACGTCCAATTCCAAGCACCTTGCAACATTCCCATTGGCCATCGCTACAGATCTACGATCAACAGGCTGGTAAGAGACAAACATGGACTTGTCAGCACATACATGCACATTAGCCCCAGTGTCAACCAACCACTCACGTGGTTCATAAATGGAAAAAACATGAGGATTAACAGAAACAAACTTACTGTTGGTTTCATCCACCTCAGTCAATACATTGACATGTGGAGTCGATTCAGTGGTACCTTGTTGGCGTTTGGCTTTCTTGGATGGACAATCCTTAGCACAGTGCCCAACCTGTCCACAATTCTAACATGGTTTGTTTGTTGGCCTTTTCTGGATTTTGACCTTGGGTTTAGTCTTATTAATAGGTTGTGGTTTTCCTTTAAAATGTGACTTAGATGAGGATCCAATTAATACGTTTGCCTTTGGTTGGAACTCTACAGGCATCACTGGTTTTTCACCCCGATGTTCCTCCTCGATTGCAATAGCAACCATGAGGTCATCCATAGTTAGTTTTCCTCTCCTATGCTTTAGAGACATCCCGAAGTCCTCCCAGGATCGAGGGAACTTCTCAATGATTGACATTACCAGAAACTTCTCAGGAAGCTTCATGTCAGCCTCTTTTAAGCCATGGATTAGAATCATAAACTGATGAGCTTGTTCAGTAACTGACTTGCTTTCCACCATTTGAAACTTCAGGAATTTTCCAACATAATACTTTTCATGACCTAAGTCCTCAGTATTATATTTTTTTATCCAACTCATCCCACAAATCCTTTGCAGTCACAGAAGCAGAGGAGGACGAACTATAAACATCGAAGAGCACGTTGGACAAAGCCAACAGAATGCAACCTCGACATAATTTGTCATTCTCTATCCACAGATCTTGTGCTGCTTTGATTTGGGGATCTTCAGTTTCAGAAAGTGGGAAAGCCTTTTCAATTACGTCAACTAAACCAATAGCGGTCAACCAGATCTTCATACGTTGTTACCAACGTTTGAAATTCTGCCCGGAAAATTTTTCCGGCATGCCTGACATGTCCACTTTTGGCGCAAACGAATTATTAAACGACATAATTAACAATATTTTCTCTGAGATTGTTGATACAATTACAAATATGATCATGTAATACAGTGGGTTACATATGTCGAATAAATATTCCATAAGGATCCAGATAAAGCCAACATACAAAAACATGTAAAGGAAAACAAGAAACGAAGGAACATGAATCAGAAACGACCTCATAGACCGAGCCGTCGGAAGGCGACTTGCCTTAGAGAAAATATCGGCCCACATACCAGTGCGTTTGATGGTCAGCCGGTTTTCTCCCAGGATAGAACGGTCTCACCGTCGAACGGTTTCGACGGACCTCGAAAGCAGCGCGAAACCTCGCAAGAATTAGACGGTGAACAACTTTGGATTCGGGGAAGGGAAATCGCCGGAGAAGGACAGTTTCCGTAGAGATGATGGGAAAATAGAACGTGTATTTTTTTTTAGGAGGAAACTGTCATGATATATATATATGTATTTATTCTTGTAACCGTCAAGGACTTAATTGCAAAAACAATTACCTTTAGGTCCAAAAATAAATACACCCATCACCCTGAGGCTAAAGCCTCTAATTTCCCCCAAATCCCCCGCTGCCACGTCACGTCACGCCACGCTATGCCACGCCCTGACCCGGACCGGGACGGGACGGGCGCGCGCGCGCGCGTGTGTGGAGAATTCTCTCCTCCTCTCTTTCCACCTACAAAGTGACAAGTGAATAGTATGTTTATCAACATCCTTCAACTTGTTAACTTTGCCAATGTGGGACTAAAAAGTAGAGGTGAGCACATGGCACATGGGACAATAGTTCTCATCTTTATCTCAACATTGGATTTCTTCAATTGAGCTATTCATGGGCCTAGCCCAAACTCAATATTCCAACACAGATCAGCAAATTCAAACCATTGAACAAACAAATACTGCAGTCAATCAAAGAACTGAAATACTGATAACCAAAGAAGAACTTTTGAAATGGTCATTTTTTGTTAAAAACACACATCTATTTGTAGAGTCTAGGTTAACACCCAAAGTTTAGTCCCAAGTCGGCTAATAAGAAATTAGTAGTGTGAGATATAAAGACATGGGTCTACTATTAAGTCACCAATAATGTGGGACAATAGACTTATGGGTGACAGACCAGACTCGGACTCGATGCGGGTTCGGGGATGAGACGTTACAAATAGTATCATAGTCTTAATCAATCAGAATTGTGGGAACTAAGTGCTACATCTTAGAGGGTGAGAATCACCTGTAGAATCTCACAACGTCTGATGACTAATTAGGGCTTGACTGACAATGACATTAGGTGTTAAAGTGGGGTAGGTTGTAACACCTCAATAGTAGTCTCATATTGCTTAACATAAGAATGTTAGGGTGAGTTATATAGACATGAGTCTACTACCATAACACTAACCAACTTAAGTTTTGTGACAGAATGTGAGTGTTGTAGGACAGTTGACTCATGGGTGACGGACCGGACTCGAACTCGATGTGAGTTCGGGAACGAGACGTTACAGAATGTTATCAGAGTCTTAACCAACTAGAATTGCGAGAACTAAGTGCTACCTCTAGAATCTTACAACGTTTAGTCGATTGAACTACACCATAATTCAAATCGGAAAATTCAAATCAAAGAAACATGTGAGAAACAAGGATATGAACTACACCACAAATGTATGAAACTAAGGAGAGAGGTCGGGGAAGGGACCTGCTTTGGCTGACCATTCTGACCACCTATTGTCGTTGAAATTATCTGGCCTGTCTCAGTACCTCTGCCATTCAGTATTGATGTTTCTGCTGCCTGGATTAGTAAAACTATTAATCTAACCATATTAACCAAAGAAAGCACGACAGAATACTAGTTTACAATTACGCAAAGTGATGAATTGATGCCTTCTCAATGTTCCCGTCATGGTTGGAAGCTCTGTCCTCTGTAATTCTCATTGCATGCATTTCCTTAGGAAGATTGACAGCACTAGAATCCTCATTTTTAATAGTGGATCCTGGATTGGCTGTTGTCGCATTCGAAGATGATTGAGAAGTAGATGGCACATCCTGTTCCATGTTCTTTGGTTGCTCTTTTGTTGCACGAAATTCTTCAGTACTTCTCTGATTTATATCTCCATCAGCCTTTATTCTTATTGGACTAGAATCTCCACCCTGACAGAATGAAAAAGGTACAAAAGAAAATCGGACGTTTAGAACAATAGAACAAGCATATAAGAAGGGCACATTGCAAAAGAAAACGCCATGCCAGCGCAAACTAATGATTACTCCATGATTATGAAGTCCGAGAGGCCATCAAAACCACAAAACACTGTGTACCACATGCAACAACTGACCCCCACCCAATGCCTACTCTGGAACCATTTACAAATCTAAAAGACGACATTTATGGGCATTAATTTGAGAAAACATGCAAACATAATTGGAGCATCTTGGTAGTTCGGACATGTGAATATACCGATGCTTCGCAGAAGAATGTTTCGACAATGTTTTCCTTGTTCGTTGACGCGTAATGAATATAATACCTTCTGCTCGTCCCTCTAATTCGGAAACAAACACATTCTCAACCAAAAAAAAATCTAAACAAAACCATTCTTTGTGCATGTCAAGTAATGTCCAATCAACACGAAACGGTACTCACACAACACAACACAACACATTAAGATCCAAACCTACAATTACAAGCGACTAAAAAGTGAGAAAATAAAATCCACGTAAGAAAAATATTTCACGTTAAATTCTCAATCCACAATGCACGGAACATTATAATCACAAAAGAGTTCGGCAATTACAGGAAAAGAAGAATCGCACTCTAATCGAAAGCCACCAAAAAAGAA
Organism: Triglochin maritima; assembly: GCA_963682175.1. NCBI lineage: Eukaryota > Viridiplantae > Streptophyta > Magnoliopsida > Alismatales > Juncaginaceae > Triglochin > Triglochin maritima. The sequence continues at coordinate 59,492,708 of OY821772.1, read as the reverse complement.
GCGAAATGAAAAAAACAAAAACAAGAAAAGTTAAGCAAGAACTTAGGAAAGAAAGCTCACAGGATAGGAGAAGGATGACCTCCCGGAGGCGATGCTCTTGAGGCGTCTGACCACGTTCATGGTCGAATCCTAAATCAAAACCGAAAGCAACCACCGGAAGGGGGAAGAGAAGGAAGCGGAAATGGCATGAGGTTTTTTTTGTTTTGGGAGTTAAAATTGTTTGTTTCTATTCTTCGCCAGTCAAAGCTGCGGACGCCAATCATTCCACCATTTGTATGTGTATGTGTGTGTCTTGAGTACCGTTGATTTTTTTGGTTGGGCAAAGGAAAAGAGGGAAGCGCGGGATATACGGAGACATGTCTCTCGATTGGATTCTTTCCTTTCTAACGCATCGTATTTTTTAATTATGATCCAGAAGATTTTTTAGGCACCCATCCCACTCTGTGTGGCGAACTAATTCCAAACTGCTAAACATCGAGAGTTTGATCCGAAAATTTAATGTGTGATTCCTCTCCCTTGGTTAGTTGCACTACAATTTAACTTTTTGACGCATCATCCATTAACATCATCCACCTTCTTATGTCCCTCTTCCCCAAACCCGTTTCATTTTTTATTCATTGCCAATTTTGAGTGGATAACTGAATTTGGGTGTTTCTTAAAACTTCCGCATGATGTTTGCCGCTAATATGGCACATCAATCACTTCACTGTAACCAATTATGCTCTACTTTGAGTGTTGCAGGCTAAGAGCACATTTAACAGCGCCCGGGCTACCCCCGGGCGCCCTGCACTCTCTCTCTGCCACGTCAGCTTCTCTCTCTGCCACGTCAGCTCACCCAACCCACCCAAAAAATCCCCTTATCCATGCCCAGGCTACCCCCACCCACCCTACACTCTCTTTCATCCACATCATTTCTTAATTAAACAAATTTAATTCTCACACAACATTTAACAAAATACATTATATATAAATCTAATTCTAATTACATTATAATTATAATTCGCGATATACTTATTATTACTATTAATTAATTAACAATATTAATCACTATTAAACACAAAATTTTGAATATTTGAAATTTGAATATTTGAATTTCGAAACGCGTGTGACTGCACAGTATACGCGTGATTGCACAGTATACGCGTGAATCAAAAGTAGTCCGCGTGAATCTACAGTATACGCGTGAAACAAAATAGTCCGCGTGAATGTATTGTTGTTATGGTATTGTTGTATTAATTTTTTTTCTATTTAACTTGAAATTGTTGGTTCTGGAAATTTCTTAATTTTAATCACTTACAAAAAATTATTACCCCACATTTATAACAAACACCCAATCCATTAATAACAAAACCAAAACAAAAAAAAATTTCAAAATTTTTTTTTTTTTAACCAATGGGAGGGGGACACGTGTCCCCCTCCCATGGGCGCCCGGGCGTCTGCCCGGGACGCCCACCGCCCGGGCAAGCGCCCCGCCCATTAACGGGGGTGCGCCCGGGCGGAGCACCCCCGTTAAGGGTGCCCTAATGGAGCAATTTTGATCATCCCTTTGGAGAATGGAGCTCCCACAAGAAAGGGCGTCGACATTTTGGTCCTTACACGCAAAACGGGGACTAGAGTTCCCAATTGTCTACCTTTGATCGACCATCAACGGTACCTCCTACCAACGTATTTGTGGAAATCTTTTTGAAGGAAAAAAGAATACTTTTATGAAGATTAACCAATTGGTTTCTAAATTATAGTCTAAAGAACGAGGACATGTGTTTTAAGTTTTGAATATTTTGTTTAATATATCTTACTAGGGGTGTCAATTGTGTCTTGTCAAGTTGTGTATATAAACTTTAGGTGTTGTGTCGTATCCGTCTAATTTAATAATCGTGTTGCTAAACTTATTTCGTGTACACGTTTAACACAGTACTGCTTTACACCATTAAACAATAATTCATACACAATTAGTTCAGTTTATTACACGAATACCGGATTGCACACCACCCGTTCATTATAATTTATAACTTATATATTGTTTGTAGACTTGTTGGTATTAGTTAGGGCTGAGCATCGGTCCGGTCCGGTCTGGACCGGAAAAAAAAATTAGGTCCGGACCGAAAACCGGATCGGACCGGAAAAAATTCAAAAAGCCGGACTGAAGACCGGACCGGTCCGGTCCAAAAACCCGATTTTTTACATTAAATTAAAAAAAAAAATTGGACCGGACCGAAACCCGGACTAGACCGGATTTTTTCAAAAATTTCCGGACCGAACCCGGACCGACCGGTCCGGTTGACCGGTTTGACCCGGTCAATGCACAACCCTAGTATTAGTCATGTATTTGTAATCGTGTAGACTTATCGTATTTTATCGTGTCTTAATCGTATTAATCATTTTTACAACAAAAATCAAAATCCTACATATTTAATAATCGTGTTGTTATATTCAATCCATTTATAATCGTATTCAAATTTTCTATCTATATCTGTTAAGTTCGTATCATTTTCGTATCATGTAATTTTGTAAAATTGACAACCTTATATCAAATACATATGATATATGAACATAGGATATAAATGTGTACATTTGTATTATCTTTCTAGTTAAAACTTAATATTTAGATCAATCACTAGTTTCATCACCCACGAGAACATATTAACGTGAAAGGAGATCTCTAGTAAAATAAGAGGTTTAGGCGCTCTTGTGGGATTTGGTCAAAATTCAACACAGATCCCTGTCTGAGACCAATTTCAGCACAAAGGCAGAAGGAGCAGTGATTCAGACGTAATCGGTATCTCAAGAGGTTGAGAGATGCGGGATAGTGTGTTCTGCCTTGTCTGTGGATTCAACTCTGTTGAAGACCACGGGATTGAGGAGTTGCTGAAAAGAAGAGAAATTTCTTGAACAATACCCTTCGAGGATGATATAGTAAGTCCGCCAAACAGTATCAAAAGTTCAAAACCTGTTATAGATGGTAGTTTTCTACATGGACATCATATGAAAACTAAGGAAATAAAAATAAACTTCAAACATAAGTTCAATCCAAACAGGACTCTAAAGCTTTCAACCACGTTTCGCTATGATTGATTTATACCAAAAATTCCAATCCTTTGAGTTTCTTCAGATGGATTCTGTTACAACATCAAATGTTTCTGTTCGAAAGTCAATGTTCAGCTAATCACTTACAACAGGATGGAGATTGAGATTTTAACTACAGATGTCTGGGAACCACAACAGAGAGTCAGAGATAACTGAATATATGTAAACACGCGAATGCATAAAGTCATAAACAGTCGAAGGAATTATTCCCAGTTCAGGGTAAGGAAAATATGACTTAAGAATTCAACAGCTTAACTGTGTCATCAGCTGTCTTGGGAACATAATGCAACATATTTGAAACCACACATCTCAGGGAAGTTAATTCTTCGCTTCAATCTTCAGCCAAAAATAGAACACATGTACCAATTGACGCCAGCTCAATTAGCCAAGACAAATATTTCCACTCTAGTGAATTAGTATGCATGCTGAGGCTTAGTTAAGATTAAAGAAAATGTTGATCAAACCAATCTGGTTATCAAAGGAGGCAAGTTAGATATCCTAGCTGAATTGTGTAGTTTGTATACTTCAAATAAAAGGTAAAGTGTATGTTAATATTGGACATCTAGTTAATTTCTAAAAAGAACGTGAAGTAACCAAAAATAGAAAATGTTAACTAGAATGAGGAAGGAAGCTCAACCTGCAGAATACATGAGATGAACTTCCTTTAAATCTGCAAGATAGAATTTGTTAAAATGAGATGTATGCATTATGGCCAACAAATTTTTAAACAAATCGAGGAACTAAGAAATACCATAGAGAACACAATGGCTTTTGTAAAGATAAAATATTGAGGGAACTGGCAGAGAGAATTACAAGTATGAAACGAACATCACCACACATTATGCTACAGTGACATCATGCTACATAATAATTGCATCACAAGAGTTTGAACGGAAAATAAGAGGCTTTATCTTTTCTTGATATTCTCAAGACACACTTGTATGTACATTCCTTAGGAAAGTACCAAGTTGAAGATAAAAGTTCGGGTTAAAATTGGTCATGGAAAATGAAAACAGTATTGCATTGAACTGACAAACATGCCAACTACAAGGTTCAATTAAATAGCATTACGTGATACAATTGATTGTTACTGTAGAAACAATAAGAAAAACTAAAATAGAAAAAAAGGGAAATTTCATTTCTTACACCACAAGATAACCTGCGCAGCTACACATGTGAATGAGTTAGGGCCAATCACGAAAAAAACCAAACTAATGGTGTCAGTTGCATATCAAATGCTCATTTTGGAAACAACAAAACCTTAAATCCCAAACTAGTTGGGATATGCCAGAAATGAACTCAAAAAATCACGGTTCAAGTGAAATTTTGGCAACTCATCCAAAAAATAAAAAATACAATAGTTATATCAAACATGTAAACTGTGCAACTTACAGAATGCATGGGAGACACCAGAAGCCAAGGCTCCCTGTGCTGGTCATATAGTTTTACCAATAAACGTATGGTTATGAGCTTACATCTGGAGTACAGTTCCAACTTTCCAAGGAACGGATAATAGGTCTGATATGTTTCGTAGCTCCTACTGCAGAGGCTAGAGCAATGAGTCGATGGCATGATAGTATGGCACAGCTACCTGCAAGTCTGCAACCATGGGCTGATGGGCTCCTATCATGTGATACTGTGGCATGGAAAACTGACTCCACTGTGCTGATCTTCCAGTAATTCAGCAACTTCAGATCAAAATCTTGGGCAATCATATATGTTATATCTACCAAAACAAATAATTTCCAACCTTATTTTCTTAGTCTATGAATAAACATTTTCACCATATTTCAATAATTTCACTTCCATCCGTAAGCTGACCCGTTGATCATTTCAAAGTTCAAACTAACAATCCCTGCCAAATGTTTGTTTAAGAATTGATTTGACCAGCATTCCCGTTAATCAGAATAATAGCCAACAATTCATATGTTTACAACTTCAGCACAATGCTGACCATCCGAAGGAAGATTCAACTGCATCATTACCCATAAGAATTGGAAAACCGAAAATTAAATAATTGTGTAGCAGCCTCTTCAAACCAAACTGATGGATGAAGTCAGAAATCCACTAGCCAAGATTCATGAATCATTTGCTAAGATGAGATGTTTTATTGGCAAACATTTATCTCCATTAAACTGCACCATCTCATCCAGAGTTAAAAGATGGCACAATAACTAGTAGTACACAGCAATCATTGTAACATCTCAGAAGAAAGTTAACGGTCCAAAATTCTCACTCGAAGTATTCTGACTCAACCCCCGAATCAACACCTGAATCTGAACATTCATCGTCGGCATCTTCAAACTCACCACCACCATTACCTACAAACTCCCTTCCACCACTAATATTGCCCAACTCGTTCCAACCCCTACCAAGACTAGTAAGGGCTCTTTCCAAATTAACCTTCTTAGGGCTCATCAACAGCAACTCCCCCAACTTCCTCCTCGCCAAGTACAACTCGTTCGGCTCCAACAACTCTCCTTTCCTATAAGCCTCCCTCACGAACACAGTGTGCAGCTTCCCCTGATTCCCTCTCGTCGAAATGTAAAATATCCCCTGATGCCGCAACAAAAACTCCTTCATCTTATTTGGCAAGTCCATTGCCTGCCGAAAGTGCGCGATTCGCTCCATTGTCGTCCTCTTCTCCACCGTAAGGGATAGAATCTCATGGATCATAGCCACCGCTCGCTTGTCCATCCTCCTCCTCGCCTCGAGCGACCGCAGGTCGTAACCGGACACATCCTCGTAAGGCGACCAGTAAGGCAGCCTCTGCCACTTCCACATTGCGACCCTAAAGTACTTCCCAATCTTGAACCCGGGTGGGAAGTTAATAACGAACGCGAACCTCGAATCCTCGGCATCCTTCCCGCACTCGCGGTACTCCAACTCCCTCGCACGCTCTATCGCGCACACCTTGAGCCGCGCCGCGTCCTCCCTATCCACAATCTCAATGTACTTCGACCGAGGCTGGTCGGGAACGACACCGGAAGTTACAAGTCGGAAAAACTGAGGGTTCGCTAAAACCACCGATTCCTCGAAGTCGTCGGGGAGGCCGAAGTCGCGCCGTGCGACGCGCACGTGCTCGAGGCGGAGTCTCCCAGCGTTGGAAAGGAGGAGAAGTTTCCGGAGGCGGAGGACGGAGTCGGGGATTAGGGTTTGAACCGCAGCGGCTTCTTCCTGGACCTGGAGGAGAGCGCGGGGGGTGAGGCGGCACCAGAGGACGCGCTGGACGGGGTGGTCGTAGACGTGGAAGACGTGGGGGTGCTTGAGGAGGAAGGATCCGGCCTCATTGGGGTCGAGCCCGAGGTAGCGGCGGGCGAGGGCGTCGAGGCGGGCGACCGGGACGGTGGCGGAGGCTTGGGAGAGGATTAAGGGTTGGAGTTTGAGGGCTTTGCGGACTTTCTTCTCGACCTCCATGTAGTTGTCGAAGGCGTGGTCGCGGACGCGGTTCTGCTTGCGGGGAAGGGAGGTTGATTTCGACAACCGCCGGAGGAAGGTTAGGCTCGTCATTTTTGGCGAAAGGGTAGAGGAAGAAGGGGTTTTGGTGAGTGGGTCCGGTGTTGAGTGGGTTTTGGGGAGCGACCCGAATTAAGATCGATTCGGTCGGAAATCGGGGTTGGATTACTGTTTTGTAATCCCAATTTTAAAGAGAACAAAAAAAAAAAAAACTGCCGATTTTTTTCTCTCGATAAAATGGTATTTGCATTAATCAAAATAGTTTTTTTTTTGAAAAGCAAGCGTATATTAGCAACCAACTAAGGTGCAACCGTGAACCACATCTGCACAATTGTTCATACAAAATATTATTTTCGAATAGTAAATAGCATAGTTGGTTAGAGTTTTGGGTTAACACACATAACATTAGCCATAACCATAATGTATAGCTATCAAAGAGGCCAACAACAGTGATCTAGCACTCATCTGCCTCACGTTCCTCTTGTTCATGTTCAGCAACCATGATATTGTCCGCCTCATGAATTCGTTGAATCTTGCTCTTGGAGGGTGAGTTGCGACCACTGATGTTGGCCACCCGAACAGTAATGGCATGGTTGTTAATAAAAACATTGAACAACGGAGGATCGAGTTGCATTGAACAACGGAGGTCGCCCCAAGGACATTAACTCTTGCTTGCTTGCTTGATGCTTCTAGTTTGTTGAAACGGAGCTCCCGGCCTTTTAAGCGTTCTTATCCATAATTCTCACACATCAAAAATGTTATTAAGCAGAATTTTATGGGATAGATATGTTTTCCAAAAAAATTGTTTATTTCTTTCACACCAAACAATCCAATAAAAGCACTTTATTAATGTCATCCAATTCAGGTTTCCTAAATCGAGTTGATTTTGGACACCCAATCGAAATGCGATATTATTACCACAAGCGAGATTAAGGTCGATCGTTGATGTTTTATCCCAAAAAAACAAGCAAAATCACAGTCATAGAATAAGTGTTGTATGGTCTTCGGTTGTAGTCCACACAATGGGCAAGTTGGATCTGTTTTAACACCTTTCTTAATTAAGCGGTCTCTCGTTAGGACCTTATTATTGCTTAGGACCCAGTTAAATGCATTTACCTTAGGCAGACACGTGGTCCACCAAACATGTCTCATTAGTGGATATTTTTCTCCACCGTCGACAAGAAAGAAATAGCAATTTCTCGTTGTAAACCTCTCATTTACCTTTGGTTCCATCTCCTAAGAGCACCCTTAACAGGTGCTCTCTGCCCGGGCGCCCAGTAGGGCGCCCTGGGTGCCCGGGCGGGGTACCACGTGCCCCCCCCCATTCGTCCAGTTTTTTTTTGTTTTAAAAATAAAGATTATTTTTATAATTAGGATAATGTATTAATTAGGTAAATGGAATTTAATTAATTAGGTATTACAAAATAATTGAAAAAATATTTTATGATTAATTAACAATTTTATGATTTACTTAGATATAAAAAAATTAAAAAATCATAAATAAATTAAGAAATACAAAATACAAATACAATACATATACACTTCGGAAACAAAATACAATACAAGTAGAGAATACGAAATACTGTAGGTCCTCGGTGTTTGAGAAGTTCAAGTCTCGATCAAATCGCATCGTCTTTAGTGAGTCACGCGCGTACTGTAAGTCCTCGATGTTTGAGAAGTTCAAGCCTCGATCCAATCGTCTCGTCTTTAGTGAGTCACGCGCGTACTGTAGGTCCTCGATGTTTGAGAAGTTCAAGCCTCGATCCAATCGTCTCGTCTTTAGTGAGTCACGCGCGTACTGTAGGTCATCGATGTTTGAGAAGTCCAAGCCTCGATCCAATCGTCTCGTCTTTAGTGAGTCACGCGCGTACTTTAGGTCCAATCGTCTCGTCTTGATGTATTTGAAGTTTAGTATTTAAGTTTAGTATTTAAGCATGTATTTTTAGTTTTAGTTTCTCAATTTCCGGTTAATGTACTATGTAATGTGGTTTTCTAAATTTTAATAATATTTTCGTATTTATTAATTAAATGTTAATTAAAAACGAATGAATTGTTGATATTAAATAATTACGATAATGATTATTAATATATTTTGTTGATTGTTGAAAGAGTTTTGAAGAGAAGAATAAAAATAATGACGTGACAACAAATACTGTAGCGTGACTAGGTGGATTGGGTAATGGTTAATGATTTTGTATGGGGGTTGGTTTGTGCTGACGTGGCAGAGAGAGAAGTTGACGTGACTGAGAGAGAAAGCAGTGCTCCCGGAAACTGATTGAGCGCCGTTAATGATGCTCTACGATCCTTAGTATTGGTGAGAAAGCTAGATAAGCATTATATAATCTTAAAGTTTGATCATAGGAGATATCTCCATTGAACCGTTTAGTGAACCAACTTCTCTCGAATGGGTTGTCGTCAAAGAATTTTGCAATTGTTATGAATTGATCCTTGCAACAATTGAATAAGTTGATCCATCCTTTACTAAAAATTGTGTTGTTATACCAAAAGTCTTGCCAGAATAGTGTATTAGTCCCACTCTTTATCGTGATTTGGCTACACCGACAAAGTATGGGAATCCACACTAACAAGTCAGAAAGGAAGAGTGAGGCTCTTCCCTTGAAATGTGGTAGAATTCCAAGGTTGGAGTTGCACTTGTACTTGTCAGTGATTATTACCTTGCTAAGGTTCTACAACGAGGATAGTATGTTCCATAGGTGTTTCAACCTTAGACTTAGCGTATGCAATTTAATGTTTAAGATTCACAATTCCCCAAAAAAATTGGGTCTACAAACATTGCCCACTTCACCAAGTTTTTGACATTGAAGTTCGAGGTTGAGTTGTTCCAGAGAAAATTCTTTCTGAGTTTGTCGATTTCTTTAATCGTGAATGCTAGTGATTTACAGAAACCTAATTGATAGGATACTAGAGGTGTTAGGACGACATTGATCATTGTTATACGTCCCCCTAGGGATAAGTTTCAATATGTGATTTTATTCTCCATCTTTTCCACCACCTTATTCTAGGAAGCCTTGGTACCTTCCGTGCTAGAAAGAGAAATTCCTAAATAGTCAAATGGAAGTCTATCCAATTTGCACCCAAGTACTCCTAAAGTGATCGAGCATGTCTGCATTCAGGTGTGTCCCGTTGAGGCATGATTTACATAATTGATTTTCAGCCCAGAGAGGCTTTCAAATATGGTCAAAATACGCTTAATATTTAATACATTTTGCTCCATTGGTTGGAGGAATAAAATGGTATCATCTAAAAGTTGCAGGTTGAGAACTTTTGTTCCTTCACGGCCAAAGGATACCCCAAAAATGAGTCCATTTTGACAGCCAAGGCGAAGCATGTGTCCAAGGAAGTTTGCTATAATAAGGAAAAGCAAGGGTGAGAGAGGGTCTCCTTGTCGGAGCCCGTTGTGAAAGACGTAAAGTATCCTTCCGGACAACCATTAATTAGTATCAAAGCTGTTGATGTAGAGATGCATAAATGTATCCAATTACACCATTGCTCGGGGCATCCAAGGCCTTGAGATTGGCTAATAGGAAGACCTAATCAATTTTACCGAAAGCCTTCTCAAAATCCAATTTGAGAATTAAACCTTGTTTCCTATTGTGACTTAGGTAGTGCATAACCTCACGTGCCACGATAATCGTATCCATAATTTGACGTCCTTTTAAGAAGGCATTTTGTGAAGGTAATACGGTGTTGTTTAAAGCCATTGACAGCCTAGTTGCTAAAGTCTTAACTATAATTTTGTAGATGTTATTCAGCATCGATATAGGCCTAAGGTCCTTAACAGTTTCAATCCCAGGTTTCTTGGGGATAAGCGGAATGAGACATTGGTTAAGTCCTTAGAACTCGTGTTTTGAGAGTGTCCCACTGTGGAAACGCTCGAATGTTCGAGTAAGGTGATCTTTAATGTCGACCCAGATTTGTTGGTAAAAATACAAGTTGAATCAATCAGACTCTGGCGATTTGTTTGGTGCCAAACCGAATGTGGCTTTCTTTATTTCAAGCATAGGCAATTTTTCAATTAGCCTAGTGGGTTCCTCCATCAATCAAAATAGTTGAAGTTACAATGAAGCCACAACTCCACACAGCTACAGAAGCCACCTGACACCAGATCTTTACGATCTCGTTAGTTAGCTCATCGTCAACCCAACTTATTAAAACAACACTCTATCTATTCTATAACCTTTTTTTTCTCTCTCAAGTTGAGAGTCTCAACATAACAAAATTATCTTTGTAACCCCAACTTACAAATAAATGTTAACTTGTCAATCAATACTTCTTTTTTAACATAATTTCATTTCCCTCATTTACAACTTAAACTATTTTTAAACAAAGTAAATAATTAAAGTAATTAATTTACAAATTAAACTAATTTTAAACAACAAAACAAACTAATTAGCCAAATTTTAAACTTATTAGCTAATTAATTTACAAATTAAAAATAGTTTATTTCAAAAAAATTAAAAATAAAGGGGGAAAACTCAAAATTATAAAATAGGGAAAAAATTAATTTCGAATTCTACTCGTATCGCGGTTCACACCCACGATCCGTCACTTATAAAGAAAATAAAAAAACCACGGATCGTGGTTCACACTGGCGATCCGTCACATTTAAAAAAAATTGAAGGATCGCGGTTGACACTCGCGATCCGTCACTTTAAAATAAATCACGGATCGCGGGTGCGAACCGCGATGAGTGATTTTTTTATTTCTGTTTTTGATTTTTAAAAAAAAATCATTTTTATCTGCTTTTAAATTGTTTTGTTTTTCAAAATATGCTTTCTAATTATTATTATTTAAAAAAAAATTAAAATTTTGTTTTTTTACTTTTTACTGCAACGATCCCGAAATTACGTGGATAACCTAGCGTGTTGAAAAGTTGGTTAATTTTATACAATAAAAAAACAAATTCTCTTATAAAGAATAATAAATTAATTACAACTAAATATTAAACAAACACTAAAACTAATTAAAACAAAATTCGGTAACGTTGTCAAAATCCGTAGGGTGTACACTCATTGCAAACATTCGTGCAAAAAAAGTGGTAGATCGTGGTTCACACCCATGATCCATGTAAAAAAAATAAATTTAAAAAGTGACGGATCGCGGGTGTGAATATATATAAAAATTTCCAAATTATAAATATAGGAAAAATAAAATCTAATTTCGAATTCTACTCGAAACGCGGTTTACACCCACGATCCGTCACTTTTTAAAAAAAATTGCACGGATCGTGGGTGTGAACCACGATCCGCTACTATTTTTTTGGACGGATCGCGATTCACACCCGCGATTCGTCACTTAAAAAAAATCACGGATCGCGGGTGTGACCCGCGATCCGTTATTTTTTTATTTCTGTTTTTCATTTTTAAATCATTTTAATATATTTTAATCACTTTTTTATTTTCTATTATTTATTTTGATTTTCTAAAAAAACATTTTTAATCTGTTTTTTAATATATATATTTTTTCAAAATATGTTAACTAATATATATTTTCAAAATATGTTAACTAATTGTTTGAAAAAAAAAGATTTAAATCATTTAAAAAGGGGAAAGCGGAAATCAAAAAAGTAAAAGAAAATAAAAAAAAAGTCACGCGAGCTATCGGTGCAAATTTGTTTTTAAAACTAATTATTTAGGTTTAGTGATTTTAGTGTTATGATTTTATGTTTTGATTTTTTTTTAAATTATTTTTAATGTGTTTTTTTATATTTATATTTTTTGGAATATATTTTCTAATTGTTATTATTTTTTAAAAAAATAAAATTTTATTTTTAATTTTTTGTTGCATCGACTTTCAAGAATGTTTGCAATGAGTACACCCTTCGGATTTTTGACAACGTTACCAATTTTTGTTTTAATTAGTTTTAATGTTTCTTTAATATTTAGTTGTACTTCATTTATTATTCTGTATAAGAGAATTTATTTTTTTATTGAATAAAATTACCTAACTCTTCAACACGTTGGGTTATCCACGTAATTTCGGGGTCGATGGAGTAAAAAGCTAAGAACAAAGTTTTTTTTAAAGTAATAATAATTAGGAAACCTTTTTTTAAAACAATTAAAAACATGTAAAAATGATTTAAAAAAAATAAAAAATAGAAATAAAAAAATCACTGATCGCGGTTCACACGTGATTTTATTTTAAAGTGACGGATCGCCGGTGTGAACCGCGATCCATGGATATTTTTTTTAAAGACGACGGATTGCGGTTGCCTCCACGGATCGCAGGTGTGAACCGCGACCCTAGTAGAATTCGAAATTAATATATATTTTGCCTATTTTTATAATTTTGTATTTTTTTATTATATATAAAAATTACGGACAAAAAAACAAAACATAAAAGGCAACAAATGTCCACGGCGAGACGGACTGCCCGGTCACGCTCCCCCATTCAGTGGAGCGGGGCAACACTTTTGCCGAGTACCCCTTGAGGGTGCCCTTACATAATAGAAGACATAAAACAAAACATCACAAAAGAAAACACTAGTTGTGGGACGCAATTGTTTTTTTTTTTTGGATCAGTTGAGTCTTAGTACGACCGAGACTAGCATCTTAATTAGTCCTATAACGGTCCGTGTTGGGATGTTAATTTTTAACTTATAGTTATAATTATATATTTTTATCTCTCTAGAATATAGTGTTTTTTTAATGAAGAATATATTTGATCAACGAAAACGATCATTCAGATGAAATATGGTTTTAAAGAGGAATAAATTTTGACCGAGGAAAACGAACATTCAGATGAAAATATGTTTTAAAGGAGAATAAATTTCATAAAGGAAGTCAACCATTCGAATATTGTTCTATTGAGAATTTCAGATTGTGCGTTTTGAAAACAAGTTAATTTATTATGAACAATAGAATACATAACGAATTAATAAATAATAATACATACTTTATAGTACACTCAAAGTATGAACGTCGATTTTATTTTATTTTATATCATGGGTTAAATATAACAATGCACCCCCTTCCACTTTTAGATGTCTCACTTAACCTGCATGAATCCATTATTTGATTTATTTTAGCCCATTTTGTTGAACAATGCACTTTTCAATACCCATTATTTGTCAAAGTTCCCTAAAACGATTTGAATTGCCCCTTTGCTCCTATGTGAAGATATATGGGATTAGGGTTGCTAAATTTTACTCGAGCTCGGCTCGATAAAGCTCGACTGGTTTAATAAACGAGTCAAGCTTAAGGATTAAAATCCGCTCGTTTAATAAACGAGTCAAGTCCTAGTTCGACTCAATTAGCTCGATAAGAGTTCATTTAAGTTTATACACATTAATATATGTCACAAATAAACATATTATTTTCTATATCTCAATTATATAAAAGTAAACCATATAATTTATAAAATTTCTTATTTATATGCTAATCATGTTTGTAAAATGTAAATAGTATGTTTACAACAAATTAATCAAGTCTTAAACAATTTAAACGAGTTGAAAAGCTTATTGAGATTCTTAAAAATAGCCAAATACTCGTTTAGTCTCGTTTACACCCCTAATATGGATCCATAAGAATTTACTAGGATAAATTTGTTTTATTACAAATGACATATTTTAATTTTGCCGTTTAGATCATGTAATTTTCTTAAGAAAAATATGTTTCTTCTTGCCAGATATAGGGCTCAATTTGGGCTTCAACTTTTAACTTTTCAAAGATGAGTCTGAGGCCCAACTTGAGGCCTTAAAAATCCAATTAAATTTGGACTTGCTTGACCAATTAAATTTACACATAATAGCTCAGCAGAAATAGGATCTTTTGTTTTGAAAACTGCTAAGATGTTGTACGTTTGTGCAAGAAGTGTGCAATTCGGACAAAATAATGGTCCGAAGAAACATCATGTTGATGTAACTATGTGAGCATGACTTGAGAAAAGTTGGTATTTTCTTGAATCTTGGTTGTGATTGGACCATCTCGACTGAGTTCTTACTGGATCGTAAGTCTTACGGTTATACTCACAAGTCAATAACTCACAATTTAGAAAGATACAAATAAGACTGGTGTGTGACTGTGTGCCTCTACGCTGTCAGAATTTGGGGTTACATGTCAACTATCTACAGACTACAGTGTCATGTGTTGGGCGATCATGATCTGCATGCAATCACTCGAAGCAAAAATAACAAACACATAATCACTGGATAATGATTTACGTGGAAATCATTTGCAGCGAAAACCGAGACCACTTCAAACCCTAATCTATTGTTCTTTGCAAATGTTACATCAACACAAACATACCTTAAAACCAACAACAAAATTACACTAGAGAACAACAAAACCTTAAATTCTTGACAAAATCTCATCCCAAAAAGATACCAAAAGCGTTCGCCCGCAGCGTTGAACTGGTTTTCGCGATGTGGCCCAAATTAACCTCACTTCAACATCATGCACCCTGAAATCAAACATGATGCGTATAGCGAGAAACTTTTTAACTATGCAAACCCCACAATTTGTGGTGTAACTCAAAGCAGCATCTAAATGAACGTAGTAAAAACGTGCTGACCACCTGACCGAGAGCAAGCAAGATCAATTATGGATGTAAATATGGGAGCCCCAACTCATAATTAAATCGGACAACAAAATAAAAGGCGACAACTAGTGGTGGATCAAGGATTTCAAGAATGGTATGGCATCACGCACTACTGTACCAATCGACAATCAAAAAATATCATACAAGCAAAAAATATTAATATTTCATGAAAAGTTAGAAGCAAAATATTGGAAATAATTCAAATTACAACATAATAGTATTTTACAATTATTACAATTGTTCTCGACGAGTTTTCATATTATGGAACCGATTTATAATAACATTCATGTTAATACAAAAAAAAAATTCTTTAGATAAGTAACTAAATAATCATTCAACATTTTGATCTCCTATGTTATTACGCAACTTATCTTTCACTAGAGTCATTCTAGAAAATACTTTTTCAACACATGTCGTTGCAACGGGAAGAAGTAACATCAACTTAATCCTCTTCCATCCTCCATCCCAAGTTGATTTCTCAACTTCACATACAAACGGATTGGCAGGGCTTTTGTTTTGTGTGAGAAGACACACCATGTGCAACTCACTCGTCGTCTCGTAGATTTCACGAAGTGTCTTGAACTTCCTTGGTCTCATCTCGTCATGTTTATCAGATGGAACCGTTTCATGATCAGTGGGGTTGGCTATCTCCTCTTCTTGTTCTTCATTTGGCACTTGTGGAATCTCCTCTTTGGACTCCCATGTTACCTCCTCGTTAAAATGTACATCACGACTAATGACAATTTTGTTGTTAGTCGGATCGAGAAGCCTATAAGCTTTCGATCGTTCATCATAGCCAACAAATACAAGCTTGATGCTCCTATCATCAAGTTTTATCCTTCTTTCTTTTGGTACATGTGCATATGTTGTGCTTCCAAACACCTTCATATGTGCTACGGTTGGCTTGTAGCCACCCACGCTTCTTGTGGAGTTACTCCCTCCAAGCTTGCAGTTTTGCAACGATTCAACGTGTACACTGCACAGACCACTGCTTCGGCCCATAACTCTTTTGACACGTTCTTGCTTTTCAACATACTTCGAACCATGTCCATGATGGTTCTATTATTCCTTTCAGCTACACCATTTTGTTGTGGTGAGTATGGAGCCGTCAAATGACGTTTTATGTCATTCTCCTCACAAAAGTTGTTGAACTCGGTTGATGTGAACTTGCCTCCTCGATCAGACCTTAATGTCTTGATGTTGTTGTCACTTTGTTTCTCCACATATGCCTTGAACTTCTTGAACATGCGAAATGCCTCAGATTTCTCCTTCAAGAAGTACACCCACGTTTTCCGTGAAAAGTCATCAATAAACGTTAAGAAATAACAATTCTTACTAATCGATTGTGGAATGATCAGTCCACATATGTCGGTATGCACCAACTCTAGCACCTTCTTTGCTCTATGTTCAGCTTGCTTTGGAAAACTCTTCCTTGGTAATTTTCCAACCATGCAACCTTCACAAAATCCTTCTTTGGATTCGATCATCGGCAGACCATGCACCATTCCCTTTTGCGCCATTTTTTTGGATCCCGCCGAAATTCAAGTGTCCAAGTCGCATATGCCACAACCAATCTCCCTAATTGCATGCATTCAAGCATCTAGCACGAGTACAGGTTAGATTCAATTTAAACATTCGATTTTTGGACATTTCTACCTTTGCAATCAAATGTCCATCTTGTCCTCGCACGGTCATGTGTCGATCCTTCATCAAGATCGTGAACCCTTTCTCCAAGAGTTGTCTCATGCTTAGTATGTTTGTCTTCATATCGGGCA
Organism: Triglochin maritima; assembly: GCA_963682175.1. Lineage (NCBI taxonomy): Eukaryota > Viridiplantae > Streptophyta > Magnoliopsida > Alismatales > Juncaginaceae > Triglochin > Triglochin maritima. The sequence goes on along the minus strand of OY821772.1, from coordinate 59,475,834 downwards.
CAAAGTAGACGTTGGAGATAAGCTTTTGTGATCCATCCTTTACTTGGATCATGATGTGGCATTTCCCTTCCACGCGCACCTTTGATGCATCTCCAAACGAAACGTGCCCATGTACTCCTTCCTCCAAATGTGCGAACATGTGTCTATTTCCACACATGTGGTTGCTTGCTCCCGTATCGAGATACCAAACTCCTTCTTGTTCGACTTCCACTCCTTTGTCGGCAAGCAAGACTACATCCTCATCACAAGCATTCTCCTCCACGGCCACAAGGTTGGAGTTTTCTTCCACCCTTTTCTTTGACCAACACTCGCTTGCGTATTGTCCATGCTTCCCACAATTGAAGCACTCAATCACCTTCTTCGATCCGCGATCACCACAGACACGGCTGGAGCTCTCCTCCACCTTCTTTTGCGACCAGCATTCTTTCGCAAAATGACCACGCTTCCCACACTTTAAGCATTCGACCTCCTTCTTTCTTGGATGGCCTCCATAATCACGACTGCTTCCACGATCTACGTTGCGAGGTTTCTCCTCCTTAAGCGACATCTTCGCTTGCAACGCCTCCTCCAAGACATCTTGTCTTTTCTTCTTCTTTCCTTGCTCGTGTGCCTCCAACGAGATAGCTAGATCATCAATAGTCATCTTCTCGAGGTCCTTTGATTCCTCGATTGCGCACACCACATTCTCGAAGTCCTCGGTGAGAGAACGCAACACCTTCTCCACCACTCTTCCTTCGGTCAGCGCCTCCCCATTTCTTTTTAACTTGTTCGCCACCATGCGAACTCTTGTCACGAAATCGGCAACACCTTCCGATTCCTTCATTTTTAACGCCTCGAACTCGCCTCGAAGCATTTGGAGGCGCACTTGCCTCACTCGATCAACACCCTTGTAGCTCCTCTCAAGGGTGTCCCACGCCTCCTTCGACGTCCTTGCTTCAGCGATCTTCTCAAAGCCACTCTCATCTACCGCTTGGAAGAGAAGGAAGAGAGCGCTCTTATCTTTGACTCTTCTCTCCTTTTGTGCTTCGATTTGTGCGACGATTTCTTCTCCCGTCTCGGCCTCCTCCTCGAAGCCGCTCTTCACAAGATCCCAAGCATCATGCGCACCCAACAGCGCACGCATTTGGATACTCCAATTGTCGTAGTTGCCTTTCGACAATCGAGGCAACGACTCATGACCAAACGAGGTCATTCCCGAGCTTCCCATCGGACAATGCTCTAATACCAGATGTTGGAGGATGGGAGGAGGACGGGGAGCTACTGATCAACCCACCACAGGAGAATGCCCGTCTCCTGGGCTACAGGGACCGCTGATTGACGATCTAAAAGGCGCGCCTCGTGCGCTGCCTTAGACCGCCCTGATCTTCATGCATTTTACCTTCAATGGACTCCACTAGATCCATGCTTGATCTATGCAACTAGGCACGAAAGAAAGAAGGTGGCTCTCTCTTTCTACTCACATCCTCACTCTTTTTCAATACAATTTCGTGGTTCAACTTGTAATGCTTGTAATCTATTGTTGTTGTATTGTTGTTGTGTTACAAATGGTGAATTCTAGTGCTTTATATAGGCACTTACCTGACCCTACAACTTTCAAACATAAAGATTACATAAACATGATCATTCAAGATCATTACACCCTCTACTTAAATTGCATACATAATTAGGACGAAAATTACACAAAAAATGAAAAGACTCTTGTCTCTTCCACTCCCTCAACCTTTTGTCTTCTCATGTGTTGACTCTTCACCCCTTTGATGAGTCATCAAGCAATGATGATGTGGCAGGTGACTAGGACGCCACATAGGGTTAAATCGCCACCTAGGATTAAGTTCAATTTTCAATAGGTTTTGTTCTGAGGTCGGACTTGATGGTGATTTTGTACTATAAGTCGTAGGAGTAGGTGTTGAAGAAGCCAAGGGAGGCGGTGATGGAGCCGAACGAGGAGATGGTTTGAGTTTTTTTGTTTTTTATATTTATTATTCAGGACATTTTAATTTTAGATGATGTTTTTTATAAAATTTCTAACAGAAACGGTAACGAAATAAGTTCACAAAAGGTAGATGTCTACCCAAAAAATCCGTAGTGAAATATAAGTACCTACAAGTTCGTAGTGAAAATGCAAGTCTGAAGAGCCAATTATTTTACTTTTCGAGTATCCAAGCAAATCACCCAAAAATAACAAGTGAGACACAGTGTCAGTAACAAATAATAATAAGTTCCAAAATACAACAGCCTCTCTCTTTCTTTCTTTCTCTCTCACGCCTCAAGGTCTCACCTCTATGTCGAGGAGAGGAGTAGCCACTCCACAAAACTCCAATCGAGAGGCAGTAGTAGTTCATAACGTGCTGGGCCACTATTCCATATGATAATGCCTAGACCGAGCATTAAATGCGCCTCGCTGGATTGGCAGTGAGACTGTACCCAATGCTCGCACACGTAGAGAGAGAGATGACAGAGGAGATGGAGAGAGACAGATGCCTCTCGCGCCGCGAGGTGAGATGATCATCGCCGACACCACCAGTCCACCACTTCCACTAGACTCGCTTAACTCGTTTACCTATATATATATATATATATATATATATATATATATATATATATATTATATTACAAACAACACCGAATGCCAAATGAGAGCGTAGGATAACAAGATATACAGCGATCACAATGTTTGTTAAATGGTTGTTCAAGTTTTTGTCGAATACCTGGTGTTAATTTGCATTTTCAAGAACTGATGTTGGGAGATTTTCAATCGCAAATGTGAACTTTTGCCCGTCTTTAGACTGCAACAAAACATAGATGATTCAAGCATGGTTCCGATTTCTGGCAATGTTTGTAGCCAGAAATGAGTAGTGGTTCGCTGAAATCTTTAGTGACCCTATCTAGATAATAGGACTACCACCGTAATTGATGGATCCTAGTCTCTTTGAACTATGCAACATTTTTTCTTAAGAATTAACACGTCTATTATTTTAATTAAGCAAATGTAAACACATATAATCCACAGAGAAATTAGATGGCCAAAAAAATCTTAACTACTATGAAGCTAATGAAATTTGAACCTGTAGTTTTTAAATAAAATAACTCAAAGATGACCGATTAAAATTATAATTTATCATTTAACTAAGTGAATGTAAACATGCATGTAATCCTAAGAAAAAGAAGGAAAAAAATATCTTGACTACTGTCTACTTAACTTTTGAATGAGATAAACCAAGGTGACTAATTATGATATCCTCACTTGTAATGCAACAATTGTAAACCGGCCACATTTCCAATGCCAACCGATTTTAAATGTTAAATAAAATAATCATGCTAGGAAACACAACATAATTTAAACAAGTGCATTTTTCCGCCTTAGTTGGTTCCCGATATATAAGTACAACGGCTAAAATAAAACATCAAAATAAGGTAATCCAAAGGTTATGTGTATGGTAGAGTTGAATACACTATTCTTTACCTAAGTTTCAGTTTTGTAGATAATGTGAATCAACCAAATTTCAAATTATATCAAAACAAGTTAATCGATGTGGTGGAGACTCATTCTAGCCATAATTTCCACACATAAACACGAAGAAAATAATTACAGTCACGCGTGCAGAGGAGTGTTGAATAATTTGTCTTACAAATTAACACTAGTTGTGTGCAACATTATATATTAGAATTTAATTAACACTCATTTATCTAATTACATGGATTACATCGACACTTCAACACTCCGATTACAGTCACCAACTGCCTCCTTGGCTGACCTTATACTAACTCCCGGGTTTCTCGACGTCCGGGCTTGTAGGCCGGCCGGGGAGTCTCCCACATCATGGGTACGGCGCCTTCTCCTCGGCTTCCACCAACCAAATAAATGTTAAGATACTTCCTTCACTGACAGCCGCCATAGGGTGTGATTGACCAAAGGTGTGTTTGGATCATCCATCTGTCATCGCCTCGTCGGTCATGCATCACTTTTTTTCCTACATTGCCGCATTTTGGAACAGTTGGATAAATTTCCCAAACCCTACAAAATCGGTTAAACCCAAATTGTGTCTTTCTTTCTTCACCTTTCTCCCTTCTGTCCATATCATTGTTGTAGGTAAAGTACTTTATTCAACTAAATTGCACCACCTTACCAATTGATTGAAGTATCTTAATTGTATTCAAAATGTAAACGAAACATGTACTTACCCTCCGTCCAACCTTCAAAAGCTTTAAGTTCTTGCCAAATATCAATTGTGATTGTGTAACGTACCCGAAAACAGCGGAAAATTTAAACAATAATAAAGACCGTCAACGGTCAACACTGGGCACGTCACGGGAAACAAACCAACATATATAATATAAATATGATCCACGTGGAAGTCAAATATACAGACTGACTGTGATTACGACAAAAGCTATACAATATGTAATCACCTCAAAAGAAAGAGACTGACAACTACAGGATCTGATCTCGGGGGCACCGTCCTCGGTCACCACCTCAAACTCTAACCCTGCTCGCTACCTGAAATGCAAACAACAAACATGCCTGAGTTCCCTGAAGGAACCCCGTATACCAAACCTCCTAAAATATAAAAAGGAATTAAATACAATGCAATGCTATGCACATGATCATCCGCCTCGGGCCCACAATAATGCCCTCACCGCCTCCGCGGCACTGAACCACTCCTGCCACTAGGGTCAAGTCAGTCCACCGCTGCCTCACAAGGGTCAGTCGACACCACTGCTCCCCAAAAAGTGCAGGAAGGAACCCCCGGTACACGCCGCACCCAAGGAGCGAGTCAGCCCGCCGAATACACAACTCGGGTCAGACGACAGCCACTGCTCCCCCAAGAGTCGCCTAGCGCGCACCCTGCCGGAACATCCTCGGCCTACCGCTAAACCCTCGCAAACTGCCCAAGGTCTACGGTACACATCCCTCACACCCCGCTCGGTAAGAGAGGAAAAAGGTACAACAATAATACGCCTTCGTCGAAGGTGAAATCCGTAGCTCTCAAAGCCGGTAATCAACCGTCGCCTCGGAGCCGGTAGTCGACCTGACATCGACGGATCGCGTGTGGATAAATCCACCAACCTGCGGTAGATCGGTCGACCGCTACAAGCACACCGGTCGACCGGTCCCCCACACAGTACACAGTACTGTACAAACAAATCTACCGGTCGAACCACGCCAACCGAATTACCGACCAATCGGTCGAACAAAAGTCATCTAGCGGTCGACCGTTTGGAAGGTCTACGCTATACCATTTTATATAATATATATATCCGACCGGTCGAACCAAGGGGACGTTCGACCGATAACAGGACTTTCAATGTTTTGCCCAAGTCTCGTTCGGTCGACCGGAACTGAAATACAGTTCGACCGAAACAACACAAGCACTCTACCGCTTAATTAAATGCTCAGTCGGTCGACCGAGAGTTAAAGAGCGGTCGACCGTTTTGATGGTCAAAGCTCCCAACCGACTTAGCATCGAATGGATCGGTCGAACAAGGTAAGGACGTTCGACCGTTTAATAAGTCAAAATCCCCAACCGACCCATTCTCATCGTTATTCGGTCGACCGGCTAAGTGGTCCCGTTCGACCGATAACAGTATAATCCCCTTTTTCCCGCACAATCTGGCATAACGGTCGACCGTCTAACGACATCGTTCGACCGTTCGCGGGTAAACAACAATATAATAATAGGATCGGTCGACTGCCCACAGGCACCGGTCGACCGATCGTCGTCTTCAACCTCTGAATTGGTTGAATTCCGACGGGGAATTCGACACCAACGTCGATCCCCAACACTCACAAGGCACAAGTGAGTTATAATGAAGATTTGGCATACCTTTTTTGACGGTTGTGGAAGTCTCCCGAGCTTGAACCACTTCACTCCTCTTCTTCTTCCTTCTTCTCCTTCTTCTCCTCTTTTTCTACTTCACCTTCTTCTTTTCCCACGAAATCTCCTCTCTTTCACTCTCTGATAAGGCAATGATGAAAGAAATGACCAAACCCTTATCTCTTAACAACATCACCTTAAATAGCCAAATCCACCTACACCACATCCAATCACACTTAACCTAAAACTTAACCAACCAAATCCATCCACCTCAATCTCCACATGTCCAACACCTCCACCTCTCCATGCAGGATTAATTAGGGTTAATTAGGTTTAGGTTTAGTTAATTAAGATGTTTAGTTTAGGTTATTACAATCTACCCTCCTTAAAGAAATTTCGTCCGCGAAATTCGAAACAACAGACTCACCGAAACAACTCTGGATACTGCTTCCTGACATCCTCCTCGATCTCCCAGGTAGCCTCTCTGACACTGTGATGCTGCCACCTGACTTTCACCATCGGAATCGCTCTCCTCCTGAGCTGATGTACCATCTGATCCACAATCTCTACTGGTCTCTCATCTAACGACAAATCCTGCTGGATCTCCGGTACTGATATCTCTATCACATGAGCTGGATCGGCCACGTACTTCCTCAGCATAGAAACATGGAAGACGTTGTGAAGTCCTGCAAACTGTGGCGGTAAAGCAATCCTATACGCCACCTCACCAACCCGATCCAATATCTCAAACGGTCCGACATATCTCGGACTCAACTTCCCCTTCTTCCCGAATCTCATCACCCCTCTGGAAGGCGAGATCTTCAGGAAGACATGATCTCCTACATCAAAAGTCAGCTCGCGCCTCCGTGTATCAGCATAACTCTTCTGCCTGCTCTGCGCCGTAGCTAGTCGTCTCCGAATCACGTCGACCTTCTCTGAATACAACTGGATAATGTCAGGTCCAACTAGCTGTCTCTCGCCCACATCACTCCAGCATACCGGCGATCTACACGGTCTCCCGTATAATGCCTCATAGGGTGCCATTCCAATACTCGAGTGGTAGCTGTTGTTGTAGGCGAACTCGATCAACGGCAAATGCTCATCCCAATGCCCGACCCAGTCAAGTGTACACGCTCTCAGCATGTCCTCCAATGTCTGTATCGTCCGCTCTGACTGGCCATCTGTCTGTGGGTGGAAAGCTGTGCTAAACTTCAGACGTGTCCCCAGTGCTCTGTGTAGACTCTCCCAAAATCTCGAAGTGAATCTGGGATCTCTGTCTGAAATGATACTGACTGGTACGCCATGAAGTCTGACAATCTCCTCAATATATAACTTAGCTAGACCCTCCAGAGCAAGAGTGGTCTTAATAGCTAAGAAATGCGCCGACTTGGTCAGTCGATCGACTATAACCCAAATCGCATCGTGGAATCTCCGTGTCTTCGGTAGCCCCGTAACAAAATCCATCGTCACGTGCTCCCACTTCCACTCGGGCAACTCAATCCTCTGCATCTGCCCTGCTGGTCTCTGGTGCTCGATCTTCACCTGCTGACAGACCAAACACCTCGACACGAAGTCTGCAACGTCCTTCTTCATACCTCGCCACCAGAAGTTCCGCTGCAGGTCTTTGTACATCTTGGTGCTCCCTGGATGAATGGAATATCTCGATCTGTGTGCCTCCTCCATGATATCATGTCTCAGGTCCTCTGTCTTCGGCACCCAGATACGATCTCTGAATCTCAGACCTCCGTCCACTCCAACTCTGAAATCTGACCCATCTCTGGCAGCTAACTGTAACAAACTGCTCAACTCCTCATCTGTAGTCTGAGCATGAATCACTGCTGATACTGTCTGAGGCTCTACTCTCAATCCGGCAATCACTGCGCCCTCAGAGCTATCAGCAAATGGCCTCCACTCTGCCAAGGACTCTAGCAGTCTCCACTCCTGAATGCATAGGCCTGCTACTGATACCTCCACCTTCCGGCTCAAAGCGTCTGCAACTGTGTTCGCCTTCCCCGGATGGTAAGAGATAGTGAAGTCGTAGTCCTTAATGAACTCAAGCCATCTGCGCTGCCTCATATTCAGCTCCTTCTGCGAGAACAGGTACTTCAGACTCTGATGATCTGTAAACACCTCGAACTGCTCGCCATAAAGATAGTGTCTCCAGGTCTTCAGTGCGTGAACCACTGCTGCTAACTCCAAATCATGTGTCGGGTAATTCCTCTCATGGACCATCAGCTGTCTGGATGCGTATGCGATCACCCTCCCGTGCTGCATAAGTACACATCCTAAGCCAACACCTGAAGCGTCGCTATAAATCACGAATCCACCCGTGCCACTCGGCAATGATAAAACTGGTGCTGTGGTCAACAGTCTCTTCAGCTCCTGAAAGCTGTCCTCACACTTCTGCGACCAAACAAAAGTGACTCCCTTCTGCGTCAGAGCCGTCAGTGGTGCTGCCAATCTCGAGAAGTCTTTGATGAAGCGACGGTAATAACCCGCCAGTCCAACAAAGCTCCTAATCTCTGTCACGCTCGTAGGGGTCCTCCACTGTGTCACCGCCTCTACCTTCGCCGGATCCACTGATATCCCCTCTGCCGATACAATGTGTCCGAGGAATGCCACTCTGTCCAACCAAAACTCGCACTTTGAGAACTTAGCATATAACTGCTGAGTCCTCAAGATGCTGAGTACAATCCTCAGATGCTCTCTGTGCTGCTCCACATCTGGTGAATAGATCAAGATGTCATCCACGAAGACAATCACAAATATATCAATGTACTGCCTGAATGTCCGGTGCATCAGATCCATGAACGCTGCCGGAGCATTCGTCAATCCAAATGGCATCACCAAGAACTCATAGTGTCCATATCTCGTCCTGAAGGCTGTCTTCTGGATGTCCTCATCTCGGATCCTCAACTGGTGATATCCTGAACGCAGGTCAATCTTTGAGAAAACCTTCGCTGACTGCAGCTGGTCAAAGAGGTCCTCAATCCTAGGTAAGGGATACCTATTCTTCACCGTCACCTGGTTCAGCATCCTGTAGTCTATGCACATCCTCAAGGATCCGTCCTTCTTCTTCACAAACAAAACTGGTGCACCCCAAGGCGAGACGCTCGGTCTGATAAATCCAGAGTCCATCAACTCCTGCAACTGCTTCTTCAACTCTGTCAACTCAGCAGGTGCCATCCGGTATGGAGCCTTCGACTGTGGTGTAGTGTCAGCTACCAACTCAATGCCGAACTCCAACTCTCGGTGTGGTGGTAAACCTGGAATCTCCGCTGGAAAAACATCCGCGAACTCCTGCACCACCTCAATGTCCTCTAGCCTCTGGGACTCTGCCTCCGCAACTACAAGTGTCGCCAGAAAAGCTGCACATCCCTGCTGTAACAGTCTCTGAGCTCTCACAGCAGATACAATAATGCGACCCCCTCTGCTTCTGATCCCTCTAATCAAAATATCAGGCAAACCATTCCTCGGGATCAAAATCTTCTTCTCACGGCACAAGACTCGAACATCATATTGGGACAGCCAATCCATCCCAAGTATGACATCAAAGTCCTCCATCGGTAGCAAGACCAGGTCTGCCGGAAACTCCTGATCTCCCGAAACAACCGTGGCGCCGGGGACAAATCTCCCCACAGTGCCCACCAGACCCAGGGGTGTGCTGACCTCCAAAGTGGCAGTCAACATCGCAAGGGTACAGCCCAACACTCCCGCAAATCGCTCTGAGATGAACGAGTGTGTCGCGCCACAATCAAATAACACCCTAGCTACTGAACCTGCGACAAGAAGTGTACCTTCCACGACAGCGCCTCCATCCCGAGCCTCCTCTGCCTGGATGGTGAAAACTCTGCCAGTGCGCTGCCCCTGCTGAGGTCTGAAAGGTGGTCTACCTCCGCCTCCTCCTCTGCCTGGTGCGGGTAAGCCCGGTGGTCTGCTCGGTCCAGCTCCTCGGCTCGGACAGCTCCTGATAAAGTGACCCATCTGGCCACAACCATGACACGCTCCGGTGGTGAAGCACGGCCCTGAGTGAAACCTCCCACAAGTACCACAAGGCTCAGGTCGTGGTACTGCAACTCCTGCTCCCTCGTACCGGGGCCTCTTGCCCGGATTCCCTCCAGTCTGACCTCCTGGCCTCCCAGAGAACCTACCTGATGGCCTCCTCTCATCCTGGTAGTTCTCCCTGTAGTCACGATCAAGAACAGAGGCACTCTTCACTGCATCGGCCAACGTGCTCGGCATGTGCGTCAGCACCTTCGTCCTCAGCTGCTTCCGGAGCCCTCGGACGAACTTCCCTGCCCTCTGCTCCTGTGTAACATACATCTCGGGACAGTAACGCTCAAGGGCGTTGAACTTCCCGATGTAGCCTGCTAGGGTCATGTCTCCCTGCTGAAGACTCAGAAACTCCTCCCTCTTCTGATCCTGGACATGCTGCGGAAAATACTGCTCGTTGAACTCGCCAACGAACTCCTCCCAGGCTATATCATCTCTGTCCGCAAACACCACTGCAGATGTGGACCTCCACCAGTTGGACGCAGCACCGCCCAAAACATAAGTAGCCAAGCCCACTCTCGCCTCTGGAGGACAACCAATAGCACTGAAGATCTTCTGCATCATGAAGATCCACTCCTCCGCAGCCTCTGCGTCGTACTGCCCCAGAAAGGTAGGCGGATGCTGGCGCATAAACCGGTCATGCATAGCACCAGTCCCCGTCTGCCCAGTCTGTGCTGTCTGCTGCTGTAGCATCTCTGTCAGACGTCCGACCGTATCGAACAACGTCCGACGCTCATCCTCCCAAGCCTCATCCCTCGCAGTCTCACTCTCACCGCGAGTATGGGCAACCGCCTTCCCCCGTCTAGGAGGCATCTGCCAAAGGAAACAAGACAATATCAATATAATCTGTGCATGCATGATCCTCTAGACCTAACTCCTAACTCAAAGGTGGTTTCTTTAGACAAGTACGCCGAGATCAACGCTCTGATACCAAATTGTAACGTACCCGAAAACAGCGGAAAATTTAAACAATAATAAAGACCGTCAACGGTCAACACTGGGCACGTCACGGGAAACAAACCAACATATATAATATAAATATGATCCACGTGGAAGTCAAATATACAGACTGACTGTGATTACGACAAAAGCTATACAATATGTAATCACCTCAAAAGAAAGAGACTGACAACTACAGGATCTGATCTCGGGGGCACCGTCCTCGGTCACCACCTCAAACTCTAACCCTGCTCGCTACCTGAAATGCAAACAACAAACATGCCTGAGTTCCCTGAAGGAACCCCGTATACCAAACCTCCTAAAATATAAAAAGGAATTAAATACAATGCAATGCTATGCACATGATCATCCGCCTCGGGTCCACAATAATGCCCTCACCGCCTCCGCGGCACTGAACCACTCCTGCCACTAGGGTCAAGTCAGTCCATCGCTGCCTCACAAGGGTCAGTCGACACCACTGCTCCCCAAAAAGTGCAGGAAGGAACCCCCGGTACACGCCGCACCCAAGGAGCGAGTCAGCCCGCCGAATACACAACTCGGGTCAGACGACAGCCACTGCTCCCCCAAGAGTCGCCTAGCGCGCACCCTGCCGGAACATCCTCGGCCTACCGCTAAACCCTCGCAAACTGCCCAAGGTCTACGGTACACATCCCTCACACCCCGCTCGGTAAGAGAGGAAAAAGGTACAACAATAATACGCCTTCGTCGAAGGTGAAATCCGTAGCTCTCAAAGCCGGTAATCAACCGTCGCCTCGGAGCCGGTAGTCGACCTGACATCGACGGATCGCGTGTGGATAAATCCACCAACCTGCGGTAGATCGGTCGACCGCTACAAGCACACCGGTCGACCGGTCCCCCACACAGTACACAGTACTGTACAAACAAATCTACCGGTCGAACCACGCCAACCGAATTACCGACCAATCGGTCGAACAAAAGTCATCTAGCGGTCGACCGTTTGGAAGGTCTACGCTATACCATTTTATATAATATATATATCCGACCGGTCGAACCAAGGGGACGTTCGACCGATAACAGGACTTTCAATGTTTTGCCCAAGTCTCGTTCGGTCGACCGGAACTGAAATACAGTTCGACCGAAACAACACAAGCACTCTACCGCTTAATTAAATGCTCAGTCGGTCGACCGAGAGTTAAAGAGCGGTCGACCGTTTTGATGGTCAAAGCTCCCAACCGACTTAGCATCGAATGGATCGGTCGAACAAGGTAAGGACGTTCGACCGTTTAATAAGTCAAAATCCCCAACCGACCCATTCTCATCGTTATTCGGTCGACCGGCTAAGTGGTCCCGTTCGACCGATAACAGTATAATCCCCTTTTTCCCGCACAATCTGGCATAACGGTCGACCGTCTAACGACATCGTTCGACCGTTCGCGGGTAAACAACAATATAATAATAGGATCGGTCGACTGCCCACAGGCACCGGTCGACCGATCGTCGTCTTCAACCTCTGAATTGGTTGAATTCCGACGGGGAATTCGACACCAACGTCGATCCCCAACACTCACAAGGCACAAGTGAGTTATAATGAAGATTTGGCATACCTTTTTTGACGGTTGTGGAAGTCTCCCGAGCTTGAACCACTTCACTCCTCTTCTTCTTCCTTCTTCTCCTTCTTCTCCTCTTTTTCTACTTCACCTTCTTCTTTTCCCACGAAATCTCCTCTCTTTCACTCTCTGATAAGGCAATGATGAAAGAAATGACCAAACCCTTATCTCTTAACAACATCACCTTAAATAGCCAAATCCACCTACACCACATCCAATCACACTTAACCTAAAACTTAACCAACCAAATCCATCCACCTCAATCTCCACATGTCCAACACCTCCACCTCTCCATGCAGGATTAATTAGGGTTAATTAGGTTTAGGTTAAGTTAATTAAGATGTTTAGTTTAGGTTATTACAGATTGTGGACTCGCAACCACCATTGGGTTCTACTTAATTTCACTCGTCAACATAATGCAACAAACCAACGGAAAATAAGCTCACAAATTTCGCACTGAAGTTCAAGTCCTAAATTGGAATCAAGCCATCATCAAGGACATCGAATGTCAATGTAGGTTTGTATCTGTTCTTCAAATCTTGCCAAACAACCATTAAACTAATCTAAGGATGTTAAAAGAGCAGTTCTGATCACCTCTAAGTACGGGTCGGGTACGGAACGGGTATGATCCTACTCGTACTCATACCTGCCTAACTAAACGGGGACATGTATATACCAGTTTATATATTATTGTACTCATACCCGTCTCATACCCGTTTAATAAGCGGGTACGGAACGAGTATTGCGAGTATAATTTTTGCTAACAAAATGAGTATTTTTACCAACGAAACTCAACTTAGAAGAACATAATTATTCAATGAGAATGATTTAAATCCAAAAGATGCCAAATTTACCATTTTTGAGATTAGGAATTAAACTAAAATGACAAGAATCACCAATTTTCTAAAAAACAGACTTCAAAACAATCACTTTTGCCGATAAAAACCTCAATTTTTATTATTTTTACTATATAATATATATTAATTAAATAATTAAAAGGATAAATGGGTAAACATGTATGGGTAGATGTAACATCCCGACACAGCGAAAAATTTGAAAATTTAAACAACAAAGAGATCTCAAAATAATATTCATCAACGAGAATGTTACTCATATAAATCAACAGTCGGTGCACCAAAATATAACAAAGTTTTCAAAAGACATGATTACATCACTACAACAAATGAAAATGGGTAATCATGACGACTTCGAAGAGTCCGAAGAGGATCCTAACCCAAAAATGTGTGCACCAGCTGTCACAACCCGAAAGAATCTACTGTGATCCTGAAACATGAATCAAACAACAATGTCTGAGTTTCCCATTGGAAACCTCGTATGCCAAGCTCGCCTATATGAATGCAATAGTACGGTAAATGAACTTATCATACTAATAGCATGTCATATCAACATCTGCAATGCAACAAATCCCTTCAAGGGTAAACGGGACCTCAGTCCAACCACACAAGTACCCTCGAAGGGTCAACAAGGACATCAGTCCAGTAACAACAACCTCTCCCTCGGAAACCTACCGTAGGTACATACGGTCTTACGGACAGTATGTGACTTACCCCATACGCGATTACTCGAGCCAAAGGGATCGGTGAGGTGCGTCCGCACTTCCGCGCAAAGTAACTCTGTGGTCTACACCACCACAACGGAGTCGTAGCCCGGTCGGTCAAACATCCCAAGATAGGTGCCCAATCAGGAATCGTCGCCGGAACAACATTGCCGGTACAACATACGTCCGGCACAACAACGGACAACACAACCACAAGCCAGAACATCGTCGGCACAATCATCGCCAGCAAAAACCTCGGCGGCATCGTCAGCACAACCTCGGTGGTACAACATACGTCCGACACAACATCGGGCGGGTTCAGACCGTGGTCTGCAGGGTCATCATGCTCCATTAGCCATGCATCAACATGCATTGGGATCCGCGATCCCTCAGGTCTGCTACTCTACAAAGAGTCAAGCAACAACACGTCACATCGTTGTCCATCAACGGAAGTGGCACGACCCAAGTGTCCACACTCTTCCACACGGCGGTCCATGGGCAGGCACGAGCAACGTAACCGCCATCATCTCCCGGCTCACGCTCTAGGCGAGGACGCGGGTTTCCATGGACAGACTTGACACAACACAAGAACCAGGAATTCAGTTCTGCGCACAAACGGTCAATCGTTCCCACTACGTTCAGTCGACCGAAAGTCTGCAACGACAAACTCTTTGCAGATCACTTAAGTCCAAACGGTCGGACAACAATCTAAAACCGGTCGACCGAATCCAATATCAAAATCCGGAGTTGGTCAAAATCACACAAGTCAATTTTGTCGACCAACTCAGGTGTCCCGGTCGACCGAAAACTATCATGGTCAACCTAATAGTCTAAGTCATATATCGGTCGAAAAATAAATATATCGGTCGAACAACATGCAAAATAAACAAGTACACCTAAGTTCTGGTCAACCCAAAAACTAGGAACAATCGACCGAAATCCAATAGACCTTCCTCTGATCCACTAGCATATGCACAACCGGTCGACCGCCACATGGTGTCGTCCGACCGGTGATGGTTAAAATTGTGTAAAAACACTAAATTGGTCAACCGCCCGAAGGCACTGGTCGACCGTTGGTCGACAACAACCTCGCACCAGCCGGGGATTTTACGTTGTTTCCCGTCGCCGGCGAGGTCTCCGATCTCTGGCGACCGACCACAACATCACCCCAACATTGGTGAGCAACAAATCAAACTAATAAGTCAGCATACCTCTAAGGAGGACGGAGCACGCCGGAGATCCGCTCAAATGTCGACGTCCGACAACACCCTGCTCCAACGCACCTCACGTCCGTGCCTCCGCAACGCCGTGCTCGACTCCACTCGCCGGGGGCGCCTCCACCACCTCTGGTTCGCCAAAAATGGAAGAGAAAGAAGGTGAGGGAGAGAGCAAAACGTGAGAGAGAGGTATAATGAGAGAGATATAGTTTTGCTTTAAAACCCACACAACCTTCTGCCTGCTACAGCAACCGACCCCTACTCATCACTATTCCTCCTTCCATTTGTCATGTAAACCCTCCATTAATCAAAGGATTAGTCCTAATTAAGAGTTAGGGTCTAACAGTAGAGGTATACCCGTACCCATCCTATTTATTAAACGAGTAAGAAATGTATGGATAAACGGATATAATTTTTTAAATGATTACAAAAATCATACCTGTAACTACTTATTATATGAGACGGATAGACGAACAATACTCGTCCTAGTTACAGTTACAGCCTAGAGTGATTCTAGCTTAAACTATAGCCACAAAAATTATAGATATTAGATAGAAGTATAATAACTCACCCACGTTATCCCCACTTGATTCGGAGAACTTTGAAAAATTGTTATGGAATTAACTAGTGCAAACTCCAAGCTAAAATTGTTGGCATCTTACCATGGATCGAACCTTTAGTTCAACGCAAAAAACTTTTAAGTCACCCATGTTTATAATCCCACTTACCCTTACGACTGGATCCACGGAAATGTATACCCAGAAATTTTAGGTAAAAACAACTTCATCAATTTGCACCTCCACAAAGTGAGTGTGGTCAGGGACCGGTAAAGATTAGCCAAAAGTTTAGAAACAACCAAAGGAAAATTTAAAATCAAAGCAAACATTAGGCTATCAAATTACCAAGAGTCGAGCACACAATTATCACTCAAACAAGGTTAAGCATGTAAACTCAAGGAAACTATAACATGACTATCACGGGAGTTGATCTCTTTGTACTAATGTCCGTCTTCGTTTATGTGGTTACGGAGACAGGTGGCAAAAGAGTCAAATCCCGAACCGACACTGTTGTTACTCCATCTTGCTTAACATGTCTTCAAGATGTTCGGTAATTACTTCAGCTCTTGACTCACCGTCAAAGCCGGTTATGCATAACAAAGCCGGTTCGCTCTTGACTCACCACGAGCTCGCCTCCAAACCCATATTTCACCATGAATCCTTCCGAAAACCAAAACTGCTCCCAAATGCTTCTTCTGTTATTGGTTCTTTATTATTAACTATATATAATACTAAGTCTTTTTGGGTACGACGTACTCCTTCACTTCTCGCACTGGAGTGCAGCTTTGATCTTCTGGATGGTGCAAGTGATGAGGTTGTTGACCGTCTCCACAGACTCGACCGTCAGCTTCGCGTTCGGAAGGCTGTTGACGAGGATCTGGAACGCGACGGTGAGAAGAGAACCAGAACACGAGCCTCCGCCTTTGACTACACCGGTTGGGCTGCTGTCCGGGTCATGGCTGAGCCCACCGGAGTCGGGGGCGATTGCGAAGCCGGATGGGAGGAGGGCCACGTAGGCGGAATCACCACCGTTCATTACGACGTGCATGGCTGGGATGTCTACAGGAGCGTACACCACGAGCGAGCCCGACGCGTCCGTGCATGTCTCTTGCAGTATTAGCATGCTACTTTGGGTTGAGCACGTTGGCTGTGAAAATAAAAATAAAAAAAATTTAATTTGCAAAATTCACCCGTAGAAGAAAAGTATCACAAAGAAATCCACGTCTAATAATGTTGGGGAAAAGCCGGAAGGATGACGTCAGTGTAGCAGAAAGTTGCAGAGCTTTACTGCAAGAAAGTACGAAAGGCTAATTTCAAGTTAGGGATGCTACGGTGTCATGTCAACAGCACCGACAGGTAACAGCAACGTCTTGGTCTAATCATGTCAAAGATAGACACTTTCCAAAAACCACCTCAAGGCTAATCGCGGCATGGGTTTGTAGGCCTCAGTGCAAACAAGCGGCAAAATGAAGCCCGGCTGTTCTCCATTTCCCAATCTATGCTTCCTCATTTAACTAAGGGTAAGGCATTAGGGGCAAGTAGCTACAATACTCAAAAAAAAAATTATCTAATCATGTAATACGAATTTACACAATTTTTGGGTAACGCCGTAACGGTCTGCTTGACAGTCTGGATTGTGATAACTAGAAATGTGTATTCTGTTCTACAAAACCCTACAGCAACTGACCAAATATAGATATTTGATGTTTGAGTTGGTCATAATAATTTAATATCTATTTAACAAGAATGTAAGGTAAATCTGTGAGCAAAGAACAAGGCTGTTGAATAAAGTGGTGCAAGTTGAAACGGGAGTTTTGAACTCTATGGAGTTTTGAATATCTATTTTCCACATCCTTTTTTCTTTAATAACTGATGTTGAAAAAGGTGTATTATATTTGGTATTTACCAAGTAAGACAAATAATTAAATGAAACCAACCTCTTCAAATCAAGCCTAGCAGCTATGAAGATATCCAAAAAATGGTAATAAAAATTAATGGACTTCAGTAATGGATTTGTGCTTACACTGGCAGTAGCACGGAGCAGTGAGACGCAGTTGCCCGGGTCCTGACCCTTGGCAATGTGAGCCATCTCCTGCATCGGCCCGCCGTTAGAAAGAATGTCCCACTCGCTACGGAGGCACTCGTCGCGGAGGAAGTCAAACAGCCGCTGAGACGAGACTGGAAGCCAAACAGAAGTAGCAGCGCTGAGCACCACACCCGGTGGCTCCCCAGGGTCGTCCACACTCTTTCGCGTCATAACCCTCACATTCTCGTCCACGGTTCCGTCCATTGAAAGCATGTTCCAGCTGTGCACCGTCGAAGGACACACCCCCGCGCAGAAGTTGTGTGTCATCCTCTGTGCCAGCTTCAGCATGCTACGTCGGCCCGCCGGAGTAATAGCTGTTTTCATTTAAAAAAATCCACTTAGTAATCGTAATCACACGTTAATTATATGAAAAATATATTTGTGTTTACTATTTCACGCAAGTATTTGAACAATAAAAATTAATATGGTATTACAGCAAATTTAAAGATATATGAGTTGTTTCCTATAATTTAGGTGTAATTATGAATGGTGAAGAGTGTTGAAAGTCTACAACATTTCACTAATTCCGTAAATTTTATAAGCAGATGAACCAATTTAAACGATCAACATTGATATTGATACCGGAATAGAATGTACCATTGTGGTCACGAGAAGAGATGGTGGACGACATGAGAATAGCAAGGCACTCGCTCTGGCGGTGGAGAGTCGCCAGCCACCTGTGCGCCCCAAAACCCATACCGGAGCGGATGAGGGACCGGTACAGCTGATGCACACCCGACTCATCATACTCAGTGTGCTCCACCCAGGTGACCTACAAAAATACACAATCCATTTAAGTTTTTTCATCAAAAAGAAAAGAAGAAAAAACACTAATAATAAAAAACAAAAAATGTGATTGTGCAACATCACATGCCAAGAGTCATCCTCCATGCATTTGGAATGAGTGAAGCAATAAAATAAGACAATGGCGCAATGGTGTTGAGGAAATGTACCGATCTTTGGGAAAATGGAATCGTTCTCAAACACCAATAAGGGAATAGAAGTTGACTACTACTTTTATTTTATTGTTTAGGT
This sequence comes from Triglochin maritima, assembly GCA_963682175.1. NCBI lineage: Eukaryota > Viridiplantae > Streptophyta > Magnoliopsida > Alismatales > Juncaginaceae > Triglochin > Triglochin maritima. Next base: position 59,456,984 of record OY821772.1, on the reverse strand, counting down.
AAGCGTGAGGGTATCTAAATAGTGGTCAGATTAAAAGGTCGAGACTGGAGAAGCAGGAGTCTGAAGGTTACGAAAACATTAACATTAAAATATTACTGCGATCGAATACAGACAGCAAGCAACCTAGAGGTGGAGTGGAGTGTTTGGATGGGAAGGAGAAACATCGAAAACATTTAATACTAAAGATGGCACGGAGAGAAGGGGAGAGTTCCACAAAACTATGCTTAATCTATTCCCCAGTCTAATCACAGCAACAGAAAACATTGGCGAACCCGAAAATACGTGGAAGATTGAGCTCAAAGGCTTGACCACTAAAGCATTGATTAGGGTTATAAAAATCATGGTCTAAATCTATGAGCAGTGATTTGGTGTAAAATATGTCATCAGCTTGGACACTGTAGTGTAAAAAAAAAAATAGCACGTTCTGTACATCAACTTTAGTAGGCTACTTAATTACCTTCGAGTAACCATTTGGCATTTCTTGGACAACACACCCCGAGGGAAGTCTCCGGCAACTCATGAAATTGTTTGGTGTCGAGGGAGGGCCGTCGCGGAGGCTGTCGACTGACACGTCAACGATGGCCCACACTCCCTCAGCATGATGCTTGCAGAATCTCAGGAAATTCGCCTCTCGGATCGGAACCAGTGGCGATAGAACCTGGAGCTCAGCATGCATCTGTAATAAAAACCAATGCTTAGTGAAGACACAAAACCTTATTTAAAACGGAAATAATACAAATAAGTGTACTCACAAGTTGGAGTACACCATTCCTGGTTCCTGCCATTCCACTGGAAATGACATCAGTAGTTGAAGCTCTTGCTATAATGCACGGGAAAATATCAGCCCAGGCATTCTGATAGAGCCCAAAACAACAAACAAAACTCACTTTAAGCAAGCATATCGATTTCAAAAGCCGTGAAACCAAGAAACCATTGTAGAGTCCAAAGGAAAAACGACATGAGAGCAGGACAAAAACAAAGAAGCTTTGTCAGACATGCATAGAAATATCGAAGTCAAAGCCTTCACACAAAACAGCACCTCAAGAAAAAAAAACCTAAGTAAAAGTAAAAAACAAAAAATGCTCACAGCATTCATCAGAGTGTCAACGAGAACTAAGCTATTGATTATCACAGTGGCGGACTCCTTAGTGGCCTCAGACACGAATCCGACCGGCTTTGCTCCAATGCAACGGGGGAAGATGCGAACGTACTCGTCGAAGTTCAGCGTCTCCTTCTCACTGTCAACGGACGGGATCCACAAAGGCTCCTCCATGTGTACCAATTTGACAAGCTCATCCATAGCTGCCAGTGCAAGCTCCAAGTACATTGACCTCTCCAAAGACCGGTCGATCCCAACCATTCCTCCGGTCGAAGAAGGGAGGAAATTGATCCCAGGTGGCAACGTTGCCGGGCCAAATCCAGCGAACCCTATGGATCCAACAGCGAGCTCCAGCGACGAGTTGGGGATTGCACCGGGCATGCAGTTTGCAAAGGACGAGACGGGGCGGCCGAGGAACTTCCCGGCAAGCGCACAGACGCGCTCAAGCTCGTCCTTGAGGCGAGCGTTCTCGATCCTCAGATGCTGCTCTTCCAACGGTACGTCGCCCAGCATGGCCGGGCCGCCACAATGGGTGCACATGGGGTTCCTCAAAGCCTCTCTAATGGACATGTTCTCAGACCTCAGCTTGTCGTTCTCCTGCCGCAGAATGGAGTTCTCGTGACGCTCCAGTTGAGTCTGAAATCAAATCCCAGATAATTCAATTTTAATTATTAGTTCCAATACAAATTTCTAAAAATTGGATACAACGAGAGAGAGAAAAGAAGAAAACAAAATTTGATTTGAGTTTTAGACCTTCATCTGAGTGCGTCGGTTCTGGAACCAGAACTTAACCTGTCTGCTCTCCAAGTTAAGACGCCTACTCAATTCGAGCCTTTGTTTCTCATCAGGATGAGGACATTCCTTGAACAACCTGATAGAAATACCAACAAAAAAAATTCACATCTAAAGACAAAGTAAAATATGGAAGTAGGAAAGGTAGAGAGGTGTTGGGTTAATGGCGTACGCCTCAAGCTCTTGGATTTGCTGAGGAGTATGGCGGTGGTATCTCTTCCTCTTCCTACCGGGGTTTTCGGGATCGACATCGTCGCCTGACCCACCCTCCAGGTTGTCGCTTCCCGACCGACTCTCGTACTCTTCTTCCCGGTTCCGGCCCCCGCTGTCGAACTCCCCCGACCCGATCCGGTTCACCATCTCACCACCGTTACCATCGATGTTTGGTTGCTACAAAAATAAAACTCAAATAAATCATCGACCAAACAAAACAAAAACAAAAAAACACAAGTACACTTATACATATATGGGATAATGCACCGAGTGGAGTAGGAAAGGAAGAGTTGGAGATGGAAGGGTGTGTTCTTACGAGGCCAAGAGAGAGACCGGGTGTGGAGAACATGTACTTGGGGAGGGAAGGGGAGAGGAGGCGAGGCTGGGCGATGGCACCAGCAGGCATAGTTGAAGTGCCGCTATATGGTATCTCCACAACCACCCTCGCACCTCCACCGTTGCGATCCACAAACCCTCCAAAACTCATCAAACCCTACCCTTTTATATTTCCTTGGAAAAATAAACCAAACCCAAAACCCTTACGATTATTATTTAGATCTGCGAGAGACGGAAGAGAGCAGAGGAGGCAAAAGCATACAACAACACAGGGTGTGTTTGTGTTTGTATGGACCAATGCCTCCAACTCCCTCTACACGGGGTAGAAAGGAAAGAGAAGGAAGCCCAGCAGAACACCCTCTTGTCTGGGTTTATTTTTTCTTCTTGTTCCTCAAGAGTTTGGACTGCTTGCACTTCGTTCTCCCTCCCTCTCCCTCTCCCTCTCTCTTCTCCTCTTTTCTTTCCTCTTTTTTACACCCTAAAAAAACCTAAACCCGAGGAGTGGAGACTTGAAAGCGGGGGGGAGAGATCTCGAACAAGCCCCTCCTACTACCTCTCTCTATCTACTTCATCACCAGAGAAGAGAAAGAAACTCGGGTCATAATTGAAGGGATCAGATGAGAGCGTGGGGATACAAAAATAGGGATCGGGAAATGAAGATTAGAAAACAAAATATTTATATATATCACACAACAAGAACAAGAGAGTAGTAGTAGTGAGATGACTGACGGACGAAGAAGCCCTTCTCCAACAAAACAAAAAACAAAACGAAACCCTTTTGGAGAGAGAAAGAGAGAGGAGAGATAAGAAAACAACAATCTCTCTCTCTCTCCATCGTTTCCGTGAATACAACGCCCCCCAGTTGACCCTGCTGTGAAAAAGAAGAAAAAAGAAACTCAACCCCGAAAGTAAACAAAACAGAAAGGAAATCAAAACCCTAGAAAAGGGACCACCACTCTTCTAACACTACTACCATACCACCACAGTAAAAAATGAAAAATGAAAAAGAAAAAAAGAAAATTAAATGGAACACGTTACGATGAGATGAGATCGTGGATCTTTCTCAGCCCTTGTTCCCTTTCTCCACTGGGGGGTACGTCGTATAGTATGGATAGAAAGAGACAGCAGGCAGGCGAAGCGAGGCAAATACAAAAGGGCGCAGCAGCTGACTTGTGACGACTGCTATACCTATATTACCTCTTTGGTCAAAACCTCACACTTCCCTAAAACTCCCCTTTCATTTTTTAATGTAAAAAATACAACATGTTTAAAACCGATAATTATTTTTTAATTAAACTACAATCAAATTACAATATTTAAATTTCTAGTCTTAACTGTATCAAAATTAGATATTCACCGGTGAATATATCGTATTATATTAACAAAAGATCTCAATCTTTGATCCTAACTATTAATGTGTTAAAAGATCTACCAATAACTGATGTTAAAACAAAATGCATGTTACCACGATGATTATGTTAAATTTATTTTAATTGATGAGAAAAGTTATTCAATTTCTAATCTTGACGACCAAATGGAATTTTAAAAAAAAAAGTATGTTATAAAGATGAATATATTAATTACGTTACATTAAGTTAATGAGATAGAGTCCGAACCCTTGAGTCCATAGCAAACAAAAATGTGTTACAGTAGCAATTTTACGCCAGCGGGGTTTTTTATGCCTCCAGTGGCTTACTTGGGTGGGGGCGGAGAGGGGACAGAAGAAAACAACCGATGGATGGAGAAAGTGATGGGAAAGGACGAAAATTGGAGGAGGAATGGGGCCAATGAGTGTGATGTTGGGAGATGATGATGGATGGATAGATAGGAGAAGGGATGAGTGAGGAGGAGGATTACAGGGGTTATTTAGTAGTGATTTCCTCATGACGAAATTACCTTTTTAACCCTCGCTAATTCCATAGATTCACCTATTAGAATTTCAATTTCTTTTTTAAAAAAATATTGTTGGGGAATTTTTGAATTTGTAATTAAAAATTTGAGATATTAGTTTTCGGGTTCCCAATAAAATTGACCACGAATTAGAATTTTTTAACGTCACGGTTCTATCTAATTTCAATTTAGGAATACAATTGCACACGTGAAGAATTTCCAAGTGTAAATGGACTTGGCACAACTATTGTATGTGCTCGTGCAAGATTTATTATCCACGTAACATATCTTATTGATCGTCTTCCATATATCACTTTCCTGTCTCGTTAGACAAACTACAACTGGTAAATTCTTTGTCGTTTTTTTAGTATTAACTGCATGATAAAAAAATCAATTTGGACGCGTTTTTATGTATTGTTTAATGCTTATCGCTAACCTACAGCTTGAAGTAAAAAGGTTATATGCACGGGATAGATAGACTCCAACGGTTCCATGTTCGTCATAGTCTTCAAAAACTATTTTTGTATTATCTATTTTTTCTTTTTCAATTTGTTTCAAATAAAAAAATATGTTGTTAAAAAGCCTGAATTATCATCTCACAATTATTATTATTTCCTAGGAGTCCAATATTTAATATAGAAGACTAAATAGTATATAATTTAATTAAACTCGTGCACACAGCGTGCTCCGAATTTAATTTCGTTTAATTGTTAATCAATTAGACTCTTTTAGTGAACACCATAGTCTCACAATCAACAAGCGTGGATTGGAATAAGAAAGCAGGTAGGAATTAATCTCAACATTGAAGGAACACAAGAGATTACGTCCATGATTGTTGGTCATGCAATTAGTAAAAACTTAAAGGACCAGCATAAATAATTATTATTAACCACACAAATAAATACATGTATTAGTAATTTCGGGAGTTCACTTAATTCCAAGGGGTAGTGTGGGGGAAATAAAAAGAAGATAAGGCCGTGGCATGCGTTACGGTCAAAAGGATAGGAGGGGTAAGAAAAGGGGGATTTGGCAACCTTTGGTGGTAATTTGATTCCGAATTAGGGAGAGCAGAAAGGGAAGGAGATGATGGCACAGCCTGGATTTGACTCATACGTCGGTCGGATGTGTAACTAACGGAAGAAGGCAGCAGGCATTGAAGTGGGGGTGGGGGAGGAGTCGTGGGCTGTGGGGATTGGTTGGGCTGAGGCCCACTAAGGTCCAGCTTGTCCGTATTAAGTGTCATCGTCTCTACCATTCCAGGCCCATCATTGCACGCGATGATGTAACTAACTTCGCTGTCGTTTTGCCCATCTAGCGTCCGTACACCCCAACTCTCACCGGTTGACCTCCGTGGTGGGTTCTTATTCGAGTGGTTGTTTTTTTACATACTATTAAAAATCTTAGGAATTTTTTTCGAAGTAAAGAAAAAAAAATGGAAAAATATAATATTGAGAGTCTGATAAAGTTATTTGGGAAAATATGAGTGAAAAAACGATTGTGACACTATTTTTCAAAAAATGAAAAAAAATCCAAGATATCGTTTTGGCATACCACAAGTTAAATGACACGATTAATAAAGATTGATTTACAACTAATTAAGTCATTATTAGTACAAACGAATTCACAAATGTCGTAAAAAAACCTTCGCACGTTTTTTGCTTCTCTTGTTGGACATACAATAGATATCGTTTTGGCACACCACAAGTTAAAAAAGCCTTATGTATTATCTTCATTTCTTACTTATTTTCGAATGACATATAATAGATGAGTCAACTTGAAACAGTTTTCTTACCAAGAGGGAAATGCCTACATGTGTTCAGTTTGATTGCCGAGTGGTATTTTTATCGTCAATCACAAAAAAAAGGATCGTTTTCAACTACCAGTTTAGGAAGTTATGGCATAACAGTAGAAGTACAAACGTTTGTTTCAACTACTATATTACGAACTTAAGGCATAACAGTTGATCTATCAAAAAAAAAAACAGTTGATGTACAAACGTTTGTTGCTGTCATTTCTCTTTCTCGGGCACCATTTAATGAAGCCGTACGTTACGACGAATAAGAATCCAGGCGAGAGTGGGCCAGCGGTGTGAGAATTTCTAAACTTTCCAGCGAAATTTCAAACAATAAAAATTATATTGTGTTATTAATAAATACAAAAAATTAATTATGAATGGAATAATAATAAAATTTGAACGAACTATTGAATAGAACATCAAAAAAATTCGGATTCGAGCTCGTTTGCCGAACTAAGTTTGAAGATTTTTTGATTTTTCATCGAAAAATTTCATTTTCAAGTTAAACTAAAGTTGAACGTTTTTCAAGTCGAATTCGAATCGAACCAATCAAGAGTCCTACCTACATCATACTTACATTCGGGTGAACAATGGGCAATTGCATTTCTTTATTTTCTGCCATATATTGCATAATCATTTATTTAGTCTGAAAATATCTGGCACTGTCGACCCATGATAATTCCAGGCCATGCACAGCCAAACCCAGCATGGATTGGCTGTGAAGCATTTTTGTTATGTTTAGTACTGTAGAGTTAAATTAATAATCTTACGTTGTTTTAGTAAATGATAGTGACCTTAAACCCTAAACCTTCTATTATTTGTAACTTATGGGGTCTTATGCAATCAACATCGCAAGAAGATGTTTCTCTTTTAATAGTAGAAAAAGAAAAGAAGTGTGGTTACAAGATCACCATCGTTGTCCTGATTTGTTACGTTAAGATTCGAATTTGTAACATTTGATTGAAGTGTACTAATTTTTAACTTTAACTGAACTAATTCAGTTTGGCTTATCACGGGGGAACGGTGCAGTGAGCATTTGAATTTGTTTGGTACGCAGCTTGAAGCATGTATGTTTGGTACTAATTTTTTGGTTCCACGAAGCCAAAACCTCTGGCGAGCTTCAACTGTCCAGAGAAAATAAGATGGAAAATAGCATTCTTAAACCTTAATACATCACTAATTTACAATCTACCTTAATTTGGTCTTTCATTTGAGTCATATTACCTCAAGTGTCTGCAGTTATGTTGATTTAAGGAATGAATAATTTTTCTTACATTTGCTAACGTGCATGAAGCGTTGCCAAATATTGCTTGGAATTATACTGCTACGTTGCCAAATTAGCCCCTTTATAGAGCCATGATATATTTTACCAAAAATATTCAAGACCGTACTTTGCGATACAACGTTTTATTAAATAAAGAAAATTCATTTAACGTAAGCACTTTATAAAAATGATAACAATATAGAGTCAGTACTCAATACTCAATAGTTTGTTGAAACATCACTTTAAAAAATCTCCGATCTAATGGGAAAGATAGTTTAATTAGTCAAATCAATGTTTTAGGTGGACCTAGCACGTGCTATCCGGTCTTAACTAACAAAGCATTTAATCGGCAAAGCAATCTATTTCCACAAGGCACTTATAAGTAACAAAACATTGTCCAATGTCCATTTACACGTCTTTCTATTTCCATATGACATTTAGGACCGTAATTTAGATGTCGAAGAACACAAGAACATCGATATGTTTAGGTCGCAAATGACCAACGGAACGAAGCACAATAATGGTCGTGCATGGCATTAATGCTCCCCACGACTAGTATTCACGCCCTTAGAGCACCGTTAACCTCAATCTCATTTTTTTTCCAACTCAGTTTCTCTCTCCGCTACATCAGCAAAAAAATACTATGCAACCTACCACCCAACCCAACCCATTTTTCAATTCTTAACCCCAACCCAACTTTTAACACAGTCTCTCCTCCAATTTATTTTTTTTACCTCATTTTTTATTCCACCACAAAAATACACAGACTATTAAATAAATTATTTTTATAACGATTTTATCTTATTAATTTTCATTTATTTTAATTCTTAGAAATTAATTCTAATTATATAAAACAATATACATATAGATTAAATAATTTACCTATTTTTTTTAATATTGATAATAGTTAATAATGTTAATATATTTATTTTAAAGTTATTTTAAAAAAAAATTCTGAAAATGTGTTTTTTATTTGTTTTCATTTTTTAAGATTTTTTTTTTAAAAAATTCCACGAAAATTGATCTCCAAATAACGTAGAGGGAAGAGAATGTAGGATATTTGATTATTTGTTTTAATTTTCAAAAAATAATTATAATTATATAAAAATATACATATCAATAACAAATTATTAAACATATGAAAAATTAATTTTTAATCATTTATTTTAAAAAAACCAACCCGGATTGGCCACGTGGCGAGGGTGCTTAGGGCGTCTGCTTGGAACGCCCAACACTCGAACAAACGCCCGGGCGGGCACCCGAGGGTCGCCTACCCCTTGACGGGAGGGGGAGGGGGAGCACCACCTGCTAAGGGTGCTCTAAATACTTGAGAGCTCAACCAGTCCTCTTCAATTTCAATTAATTTGAAAATTTGAAAAATATATCATTACTTCAACAACGGAATAGTACAAGTCCTTTTCAGCAACCTCTTCTTATACTTTCTCTCAAGTCGTCGTTGATTGTGCCAGTATCAGAAGCCCATCTAAAGATCGTCTAACTTGATTTTGATGTGTACAACTACGTACCAAAACAGACATCAAACGACTATAATTAAATTGGAAGAAAACAGAAGCGTTAACCATCAAATGCAGAGAACATACATAGTTTGTATCTTTATTTAGCATTCGAGAGTAACTTCTGCTGACGCCTGCGCCCAATCCTGGAAATTTGCAATTTGTAGAAATCTCTAATTACAAATCTACTTTCGATAGGTCAACGCATGAACATGTCGAAGTTGCCTTTTTCTGCGACTACCTCTCCAAAGGTCATATTTATATAACATTTAGGAAACAATAACAGCATCCAAGAAGAAGAAAAAACAAATTCTCTTAATGGAAAAAGTAATTTTCCGTGGGTCAAACGTAGTCAACCTAATAATTTCGGACATGTAGCAAATTACAACTTAAATTTGTTGACTTTTTGTATAATTGTTTTTTTGTCTCATTGTCCTTATTGCAAGTTCACATTACATATCAAGACATTTAAAATGTTATGTTCAGTGTCGGATTTAATAAATAAATTATGGGTGGATACAATACAAATATATTGTTTTTAAACGCGTATGATATTTAAAATATGACATTCTTTAAAACAAAATGATACTTTTTGTTCATTACTTTTCTTGTTACAATTTCCCTCGATGAGTTTTTACGACGTGAAAGAGCTAGGTGTCTGATTTTTCTTCCTAATCTGATATTTTTTTTATGTTGTTGAATTTGGACAAATTTAAGAGAAGATTAAGGTATATTATCATGTGTTGTTAGGACCAGGGAAGGTCAAATACGAATGTTGTTGGGAATAAGACTGGTTGAATAAAAAGTAGATTTAGATTCAAAGACAAATGCAAATTTGGAGTTTAGTCTTTCGCTTTATCTTATTGTCAAGTTTATATGTTTGTTTATTTATAAATGATTTTTAAATAAATGTAGTGTCCTAGTAAATAATTTTATAGTGACTTTTTTTGTTTTAAAGAAATAAACTTAATAAATATTGGAAGTAATAATATATTAGTATATTGTTTTTCAAATGGACACAAGGCACCAAGTATATTATTTAATGAAAAAATCAAATCGACGTGTGGGCACGAACATACGAGTGCCCGGACTTGGATCCGCCACTGGTTACAATCAACTAATGGAATTTTCAAGTATTGGTAGTTTGTCGTCATCTATTAGTTTCCATTTGTTTTATAAGAACTTGTTCATAATTAGTTAAATTTCAAATATTTTATGGCTGCTTGTCCGAAAGAAAATTCAAATTCTTCATCAGAAAAGCAAAGATAGAGTATTGCACAAATTAATTCAAACATATTTCTCTAGCCAGTGGCGGAGTCAGAAAATTTCAAATGAGATATCGAAATATACTTAACTCAGAATACATAATCATAAAATCCAACAAAAATATATTAATATATAAAACTTAATTACAACATTCCCCTTCGATTTTCATATTTTGAAAACATTGCATAATAACTTTATTATGAATACTTCTAAAAATGTCTCTCTTTATGTATGTAACTAAACAATTATCGGTAACTTCATCACCCATATGATTGTGAAGTGAATTATTTATGATATTCATTGCTGAGAAAACTCTCTCCACCGTAGTTGTCACGACCAGCAGAATCGACACTTATTTCTAAAGTAGACAAAACACCAAAACTAATTGACATGACCAGTATTTTTTTGACCACAGTGTGTACAAATACACAAAATCATGTCATATCTCTTGTAATTCTCACATACATTTTCTAAGATATTTCTTAAATCCATTTTTACAATTATTTTTAGAATAAAATTCTAAGGAAACATAAATAAACGTAAAACATGAAAAATTCAAAACCCAACAAAGATTTTGTCCACCACGTTGGGAACCACCATACAAAACTTCAATCTCCAAACACATTCTCCTAAAATTCATGTTGGCTAAACCAACTCTAACTTCTAACTCACACACTAAAACTAAAACAAATACTTAAATCAAACCAAAATACAAGAGAAATTTGTTACCTTGATGCTGGAAATCCCCAAAACTTGGAACCAATATTTGTCTTGAAGGTTTGAGCCAGAGAAATGTTGAGGAAGATGATGGTTTTTGTGTGATATATGGGTGTTAATTTTGAGTTCCATTTTTTTAAATACCTTAATAGTAGTATATTATTTTCTTTTACAAATGAAGTCCACGAAGCACATTGGGCACAAAGAGGTCCGCCTCTTTCTCTAGCTAAGCACCAAGATATTTTATTTGTCTTTTTATGTAAATGGTACATTAAGATTAAATTTGTTGCGTGAAAAGCAAGTTCCTACGATTAATCACAATCAACCTAGAATCGTTAAAATCATAATTAAAAGCCACCAAAATCTTAATATCTAATCATACCCAATTAGGTTCCAATCACATCTAATTGAGATTAAATAATATTCGATTAAGATCCAATCAAGATTCAATTACTTTGAATTGGATCCAATTATGATTCATTTTAGATGTAATTGGAATCCATCAAAGATCAGTCAAAGACCAAAGAATATTTCATGCAAGTTGACTGATTCAACCATTGACTGATCTGACAAGTCAGTCAACTCCTTTCGTTGTCCAAAATTTTTAGAGTTCAAATCGGACCGACTAGTTTGAGGGGTCGGATCCTAGAATGGGTTGACGGGTCGGCCTAGTGGTCGACCGGTCTAAGTACTCAATTCAAAGATAATTGAATTGTCTTCCGAATTTCCTTGATTTTTCCCGCAACGGAGCGTGTAACTGCCAGGGGTGGATCCAGAATTTTGTTTTGGGTGGGGCAGATTGTCTCCACATTAGTTTTTTTTAAACACACAACTTAAGGATGATAATTTAAATAAATAAATAAATAATTTTTTTTGACAATATTCTTCTTGTTTTTACATTTTTACAAACCTCAATACATTAAAATTCAAACATCTAAAATAAATTTTTACAACCATAAAATACGACACATGATTTAAACAACTAATTAACTAAATAATTTAACATAAAAAACAAAAACAAAAGTCATTATTCTAGACTTCGTGTCTTGAAAAAATATTTCATGATCGCTTCATCGTCAATAGAATCAAGTGCAATTTGGGGAGGAGGCGAGAAGCTGAGGATGAGATCAGATTTAGGGAGATGAGAGGATTGAGTTTGGGCGTAACTAGGGATGACAACATATCGGTTCCGGATCAGGTACTGGGAGAATCAGATCCAATTTTTATTTGGGTATGCAGAACCAAAGTTGGGTACCCAGAACTGGATCCGGTGGGATCACGAGTCCCAGAACCGGATTTGTTGGAACCGGATCCGACACCAAATCTATAAAAAAATCAATTTTTACCTATAAAATTGTTATTTTCAATTTTTACAACTTTGTAGTATTTTTTTATTTTAATAAATAATACATTGGTTCCGAGTCCGGTTCCAGTAGCTAGAACTAGAATCGAACTGGAATCAGGTCAGTTTTGAAATTGATTAACCATATCCAACTCATCTCCGTCTTACCCCAATTCAGTTTGACTGATTCCGAATACCCATTGTCATCCCTGAGTGTGACCGAATAGACTGGAAATTAGGATTGAATTTTATTTTATTTTATTTTTTCTGTTGGGGAAATCTAGGTGGGGGTAGTGTGCTTATGTCTATAAAGTATTATAACACTTTCAAATTCTTCACATCCTTCTTAGCCACTATTATTTTCTCTTGATCTTACACTAAAACACACATCTGGTTGATCAAGGAGTTTGCTACCATGAAATGTTCGGTGTGTAACATGGCAACCCATGTTTGTAAATAAGCTTCCAGTTTATGAAAGTCGTGTTCAACGAAGATGTTCGTCGATCGGTCGTAACGACCTAGTCAAAAGGTTTGGGGTGTTTAATTAGTTACAATACTAGGTCCCGAATTGTGCATTCAAAGTAGTATAAATATTGTGTTTTCTGTTGTGATTTGATTGTTTTTTAATATTACCTGAAAATATGATCAATCAAATAAAAAGTTTAATACTCTATTAACCTCACACTAGTAGCCTAAGATCTTAACAAATTGGACTTATGACTCGAGATGAGTAGATAAATACCCTTATGAACTTTATTTTTGTATAAAGCACCCCTGAAATTGTTGATAATACACAAATACTCACATGTAATTTCCTCTTTAGAAGATCTTTTAAATGAACCGAAAACTTTCCCACGTTTCTCAGCTTTTCGGTTCACTGTTCTCTGTTCGTGATCCCACATTACTGAAACAGTACGACTTCTCTTTGCTCTTTCTGAGAGACACAACATTATAACTTCGGAACATAATTCACATGAATCATCCTATTGTTACTTGCCATGGTACAATCACATGTTCCACGAGCCATCGTGAAGGATTACACCCAGTCGTTACTGTGCTTGTATTCTAATTTTCTCAAATTGAAATAATGGCAGGAAAATACGTAGCACATCGTTAATCAACAATATGCTATATGTGTGTATTTTCTAGTGATCACAAAACTTTTCTAGTGATCCTACGCATTTGCATATCGCAGAAGTTTTCTTGATAGATTAGGTCCTGAAGGCGACTTTACTAGCAATGGCTCGTACCTATTATTTTATACTTAATATTCATATGTTGGGAGTGTTTGTGCACCTGGAAACAAAAAGAAAAGAAAACAATGTCTATTTGATCGGATTTTTTTCTAGTGTTTGTACTAATATTGGAAGAAGAAAAAAACTCGTTTCTCTCTACCATCTAGAATGTACTGACATTTTTCCCGTGAGTTTCTCGTACACCCACAAGAAATCAACGGAAAGTGCAGAAAAATTATAAAAATGTACACTCCTATCAAACTTATTCAATAATTATTTTTACTACATAAAAATTTAACCACAAAAACATTAAAATCATATTTTAAAAAATAAACAATATGATTATCTTTAAAAAAACCATTACAATATGTTATAAAATTATACAATAAGCTAGATAATAAAGATTAAGAATACATCTTAAACTCATATTGTCTTGTTAAAAAAAATATTATTCAAATTTTAATTTAGTGTATTGTTTAAAAATACATGACTATAATAATCGTATATATTAGGGTTAATTACAGTTGCCACCCCTGAATTAAACCCTAGTATCATTTTGACCCCCTCAACTTTAAATTGTCACGGTTACACCCCTTGAACTATGTTGGTTTAACAAAACCCCCTTTCCCGTTACTACTGCTGTTGGTTTTAACAGTCACGTGTTTATTAAAGTTTTGAATTTCCAAAATTATCCTCACCTTCTCCACAAGACAAAAAGGTGATTCATAGTTTCACACAAAATCTAACATCCACCACCTCCTCCTTCTCCACCTTCTTGACCAAAAGATCACATAAACACAAATAACTAAAAATCTAAATATTGACGATCACAACTAACACTAGCTAGGATAACATCCACCTAACAAGCAATCATCTTTTGTTCACATAAGTAGACATAAGTTGCCATACATAAAACACAAGATCACCAAAGTTGTCTTGAAGCCACAAGAGAAATCTTTCTTGTCAACATTATTTCGACTTTGAGAATCCAAATAGCTCACTTAAGCCACCATATTTTACTGCCATCATGGAGCTTGTTGCCGGTGTAGCAGTAGTAGTTGTAGGTGGAACCACATTTTTACGAGCAGCAACAGTAGTAGTGGGAGGCGGAACTGCATTTGTATGAGCAGCAACAGTAGTAGTGGGAGGGGGAACTGCATTTGTACGAGCAGTCCTTCCCCCTCTTGCATCCCTACCTGCACCTCTCCTTCCCCCTCTTGCATCCCTACTTGCACCTCTACTTCCCCCAGTCATTCCCACTCTTTGATCTCTATCTCCACCTCCCTTTCCCGCACCTCTGCCTCTTCCTGTTGGACACATAGGTCCTTTTCCCATTTGCATTCGAATTGAAGAATTTTTGCAAGTACGAACATTATGCCCATCTTGTTTACACCTAGAACACCTCATTGGTGCTTGAAATTTTCTTACCTTATTATTAGAACCATCCTCGTCATGTGCTCTCTTCCTCTTCTTTTTTGGTCTTCTAGGTCTTGGTCTAGAAATTGGTGGCTTGATAGTTGGAAGTTCGGTTTTCAACCATTGTGACATGTCAGGGATCAGCATGATCATCTCTGTAGGATCGTGTGGGTTATGGGTCAACTAATCACTTTTAATCTAATCACCTAATTACCTACTTGTTTAGACAATCGAGTAAATGCAACGGAAATTAAACAAACAAGCAAGTAAAGGAAAATAATGAAAATCACAAATCGACTCGGCGTATTTATAGAGGTTCGGCACCCCACCCGGGTCCTAGTCCTCTCTTGCAAGCTCCGCTCGGATCACCGAGCTCCGCCTACGACTTCACTATCCACTCCCCGTTCCGGGCCGGGAGACAACACCTTACAACCGTTAAACTCGCGAACAACCCTCGCCGAGCTTGGAATCTTCCTCTCACAATCCGAGAGGGGCACTTCGGGCTTTCACCGAAGTCCTTGCTTCCTTTTACAACAATTGTAACCTTGAGTGGAACAACACTCTCTAAACTTTGAGCACACTTGAGTAGGATGAAGAAATGATCACTAAGTGTGGAAGGTTTGTAGCTTTGAGTGTTTGGAATTCTCTCTAAAGTTTGGGACAAGTTTGTAGTGGGAGAGTTGTGTTAAAATGTGTTTTACAACTCCTTATATAGGCATTAGAGAGAATAGATCCGTTGGGACAAGATTTGATAGGGTTTTGTGCAAGATACACAAAGCAGAAAATTCGGGCTGCAAATCTGTCCAGAAACGGTCGACTGAAAAGTGGAACGGTCGACCGAACGCTTGGGTTTGATAAGGATACGGTCGACCGAAATAAGAATCGATCGACCGAACACTTAAGTCTATTAAGAAAACGGTCGACCGAACAGGGTTACCGGTCGACCGAATAAGCGTTTCGGTATAGGGAAAATTGGATCGGTCGAACGAAATCGTATCGACCGATAGCAGGGAATTCTTGACAAGGTTAAACGGTCGACCGAACTTGGCACATGGTTCGACCGTTTGGTTAAGTATATGGAGGTGTATATAGTTTTAATACGAATACGACCGTTGGGCATATACGACAAGAATAACGGTCGGAACAGTAAGTTCAAACAGTCGACCGAAAGATATGGTGCGGTCGACCGAAACTAGGCAGGAGAACACAAATTGGATTACTTGATCATCTGATCGACCGAACGGCATGTTGCGGTCGACCGAATGTGGGCAGACAGTTAGAGTTCAGGTTTTGTGTTTTTCCGATCTAAGTTTGGGTGATCTATTGAAATCCAAATAATGTGAAATTTCGTGTGTGACTTCTATAGGGAACCTAGTGTGTGATTAAGTTGATTTTAGCTTAAGTATGCTCAATTACACTTTGTTCCTAAGACTCAAAAGAAATCAAGATTACATGTCTTCGATTTAGCTTTAATTACATGTCTTGACTTCATTTCCTTCTTTCTTGAGTCTTGATCACCTGTAGAGGTTAGCACAATACAATATATATGCAATGCATAGTGTGTGCTACTCTAATTAAGATTCGGTTGATTATATCATCAAAACATAAGATTAAGGCCAAAAAGCCAACAATCTCTGCATACGCCTTCTTGTATGTCTCCTGTTGAGATTTTTATTTATACCGCAAGTGCACGGTCGCGTTGAAGCGGTGGCAAGTACGGGTCGAACACAAGGAGGGAGAGATTCTTATATTTTTGTGATTTTCTTTGATTAAGGAAAGCAAAAGAGAAATAGTGTTGGTTTGAGATTTTTGGATTTATTTTTTTATTTTTCTAAAGCAAGAACAACAAGAACAAAAACTAAGAAGAAATAACTATGGATGAGAGTCCAGTGGGTGGGAGTTATGAATCTTCGAGTTAGATTAGAGATTACGAAAATTATTATAAATCAAGTGAGATATTAAGCATCATATGATAATTGATTTAACAAAAACTCATATGATCAAAACACTAACAAGAAATTAAAATAAAAACGATCTCTCTTCTCTAACCCAAAATCCGTCACCCCCACCCTTTGGAGGGTTTTAGAAACCCATGGGGAGAAGATGAGGAGAAGGGTTCATGGAGATCATCGAGAGCCTATGAAAACAAAAAGAAAGAAATATTATACTAAACTACGATCTACGAAAACAAATACAATTATTCTAAGCATGCAACAAATTATTCTAAGAGAAGAGTAATGAACAACTAGATTATTCTACTGGAATTAAGAACATGAAACATTAATCTAAAACTAAGCTTACAAAAGACAAAGATAATGGAGAAATAAAAGGGCAGAATTTTATTGCTTTAAAATATAATACAAAAAACTTCTCTTACACAATATTTCGGGGCTATTTATAGCCGATAAAAGAAACCCTAAGTATGCATCAGGAAGGACACATGTTACTACACAATTGGACGAAAATAGGAGGCACGGATCGCAACCCATGCGGCGATTCCGCCGCATATTGACCGTTAGATGCGGCGATTCCGCCGCATGGATGGTCCAGATGACTTCGTGCTTTTGTGGGTGTGTTTTTGGTATGTTGTAGGTGGCCTCCACGTGTATAAATCAATTATTGCATATCTTTGGAGATCCGAATTTAATTTCTTCTTGAATACTCCTCCAAAATAACTTTTTAGTCCTTCTAATTTGCGATCAAGTCCCTGACTTCTTATGCAATCAATTGGACTTCAACTTGAGCTTGAATCTCTATCTAATTGGTCTTTGTGATCCATCTAAGTCCATTGCACGCGTTTTAGCTCGAATATTGGTAAATTGCATTGTAACTCCTGAATTCTGCACAATTGCTCAAAACAATACCTTAGTAGCATTTATTTATATAAAAACACTCTAAATGAAAGACATATGATGCATTGCATACAATGCATCATCTCCACGTGATAGCACTTGTCTACATATTCCTCAATATGCGGAGTATGGACCATAATAGCTGTCATAGCATGTTTGCAAGGAATTCCAGTGATATTCCACTCATTACATGAGCACGACCTATTGTTTAAGTCGACGACAAACTTTTCACCTTCAAAATATACTTGAAAAATGTTGTCGCCTGCATAAAAGGCTTCACAGAATCTTGACAACTTCTTTACTGCTTCCAATCTTCTCTTGATTTTTGGACAAATAGGCTCGTTGATTTCACTAATGAATTCTCTTTTCTGTTGTAACCGTAGCATCAACAACATTCTTATGCTCTCCATCAAAGTGATGATTGGCTTTTCTCGAGCCTCTAATATATGCTTGTTCCAGCTTTCAGAAGGGTTGTTGCAAATCATTTCGCACTTAACACCACTTGGAAATTTGCTCCTAGCCCAAAGTTCAGGGTCGATTGCCTTCAACCAATTGTGTGCCTCACCTCCCAATGGTTGTATCATCTTCATTTTTTCTAGCTCGTCTCTGTGTTTGACCGCACAATACGTAGAGGCTGCCTCCCACAAGCAATCTCTATATGCAAGACCTTTAAATTTTTCTTTGAAATTTGCATACATGTGTCTTATACAGAAACGGTGAGACACTCCAGGAAACACAATGTCAAATGCCTCGACCAAACCCTATGTTAAAGAAAGTACAAATTTATTAAGTTCTACAAATGATTATTGAACAAAATCCAAGTATAAATTTATCCAGTTTTATAAAGTAACGTGTTGAAGTACTAAAATGCTAAATAGATTATGCACTATCTAGAAAAATAATAAAGAATAGCTAGAGACATGATAAAGTAAAGCTACCACAATAAATATATCCAAGGGATCTATATTGTTACATGTGTAGTTGCAATTGAACTATTAAACAATAAAAACCAACCAAAATATTCAGGCATTATCTACAACAACATAAAAATTGGTACCAGAATAAACTAATCACAAAGCAATAAAGTAAGGTGTAAATATAAGAGTAACAAGACCTTTTGTCTATCGGATATGAAGGTCCAACCACGATGTTCACCTCCAAGGCTTTCTACCAAAGTGGTCAGAAACCATATCCAAACTTCTTTGGTTTCGGCTTCCACAACCGCAACGGCTATTGGGGACATTTGATTGTTTGGATCTAGTGCAATCGCACTTAGCAAGATACCACCAAAAGAACCTTTCAGGTGACAACCATCGAGTCCAATAAATGGCCGACAACCCTCTAAAAACCCTTTCTTCATGGCTGAGAAACAAACATACATTCTTTGGAAAACAAGATCATCACTACCTGCCAATGGAGTCACCTTCAACATGGTTGTTGTTCCCGGGTTGCAAGTCCGCAATACGTTGCAGTAGTCCCAAAGTCTAGTGAATTGTTCATTGTGGTCACCCTCGATGCAATCTCTTGCTTTTCTCTTGGCTCGATAGAGTTGCATCATGGAAGGCTCTAACATGTATTCTCGTCTAACTGTATTTTTAATAGCTGGAATTTTCCATTCCGGATTGTCTCTAACTCTAGCCAGAAGTCGTTTTGACAACCAGGATGAGTTGGCAAGGTGATTTTTGTATCGCCTTCCACATAAGTGGACATCATTGAAGGTCTTCACCTGGAAACTATTTTCTATGGACATCCAACTAGCATGGATCCTGTACCCACACCTCTCTTTGCATTCGGTCGTGACCATAGTTGGCTCATTCTTTAGATAAACTAAGTCATAGCCTCCCATTATGTTCTCATCCTTCAAGACCCTTCGGAACTCAACAGGGCTTGCAAATGTAGCTCCCACATGTAACATGGATCTGCTTGTTTGACTGGTACTGTGACTCATGGACCTAACTTCTGTTGTAGGGGAACCTTGAGGGCTTCTAAACACAATGTCTGGATCGTCATCACTAAAGTACATGTCCAACTTTTTGTGTATGGTTGCTTTAAATTTATATGGTGAAGTTTTTTTAAGTGGTGATGCATTTGGAACTGCACTATTACCAACAAGACATTCTTGTGTGATAACAGGCTCATCGAGGTTAGCTAGATCGTCTTCAATGACTTGAATATTGGAATTAATACAACCATACAACTCAATGTCCTCTTCCTCAAGCTCATAACATGCATCGACATCAGATTCCTCACTATAACCACCATCAAGAGGATGGCATGAATTGATAGGCCTCTCTACTTCAACAAGTGGTTGAACATAAATATCAATCCGGTCAAAATCTTCGAACTCATCAAACATTCTCAAGACAGAAGAATCGTCCAGCAACAAAACAAGACCACCGGTAGAAGTTTTAGGATGACGATAATGCATACGACTACTCCTACACACACCTACTTGTTGTAAAAGATCTTCTAGCTCAAAGTAGGACATCAAATCAGGATCACGGTCCTTAAAGTACGTCACTTTACCATTTCTATACTCCATGCCATCATATTCACCCCCATAATTAATACAAAACAAGTATTTCGTTGACATTGTGCACCAATGTCTCCCTAGACACATGAAAAACAACTTCAGTCTACAGACAAAACTTACATTTCCTTAATAAAAAAATCAAAATTTAAAACAAAATATAAAATATTTATTTTAGAGTAAAAAAACCACATCTTAGAAGATTCAAATGGAATATCGTTGGTGATAAAGGGCAGGTACAACACCAAACTATGTGGACATAGGATATTCCATCAAATTTCAAGTTCAAGACATACAATACTGCCTACTAAAAACACTTAAAAATGATTGCAACCAACTAAAGTGAATAACCAAATGCATTAATAGCGGTAGAGGGGAAAAAGTACAAAATGCAATCAAAGTTTATAATAAATTACAAAATACTTAATTCCAAACTGAAACCAAAACTTAGAAACTAGAAAATCAGAACCCAAAATTTGTTTACATCCGTAAAATCAAAACCCAAATTCAAACAATTTTTGAAACAAAAATGGGCTTCAAGAAACCAAACTCCATTACACTTGGACATCATCATCGAAAGTAAGGGGTGGAAACCAACTTGGCAGAAAAAAGGGAAACTATTTTCTGGATTGCTCAATGTAGAGGATGATCTAGGGTTTGGTGAGAGAAAGAGTTACCCGCTTCGAAGTGGAAGAATGGGCTTGCAAAGGTAAGTTGCCGACAGTTGTGGGTTATGGTCTCGTGGGTTTGATGGTGAGTGGTCGGTGGAGGAAGATAAAGGATTAAGGGAAGGTTACAGAGTATTAAGAAAAATTACATCGTATTTTGGGAGAAAATTAACTGAAAGGGTAAATACGTCATTTCAACAATTCTGTGAGCACCGTTAAAGAGAGAGGTGAAGTTGAAAGTTAAGGGGGTGTAACTGTGACAATTTAAACTTGAGGGGGTCAAACTGGTACTAGGGCATAGTGCAAGGGTGGTAACTGTAATTAACCTTATATATTATGTAATTTACTCTTCAACAAGAGATGTATGTATATAATATATAATTCATCCATCACATTTTTGAGGTAAATTAAAATGTGTAATGTCTATTTAAATCTTCACGTACAACATACTCTTCATAATAAATTTATACATTTATACATACAATATTTTACAGATAATATTAATTTACGGAAATAATAGTTAATGAATTCAATTTTTTTTATTTTCCAGTAGATTCCAGTGATTTGCATAAACAACAAAATCTTAGTTAAAAAGAAATTATTGTAATCATTTTGACGGCATAATTTATTTTTCAATAGTTTTCCACTCGTTAACGTAACTAAAGCAAAGGTGTTTGAAATTCAAGTAGCGTTACATTCATTTCGTAGTTCGTACTAGTAACGATCATGCCCACAGGTCAAAGATACATCAACATGATTAATAAAGGACCCATACCTAAAACGTCATTAGCTGGGCTTCTCTGGACAAAAGCCTTTCTAAGTTGGGCATTTTAGAGCAGTAGAATTTGTGCAAAAAAGAAGTCAAGCGCAGCCCAGATCAGAACAATCTGTAAATGTAAGCAACAGAGGAGGCCCACCCCCACTCAATAAGCCACCAGCTCAATGCCCATCACGTCAAGTTACAACTTACAAGTTGTCTCCATCTCATCTAATCTTCCAATATTTGAAGATGACATTTCACTAACCACATAATGACATAATCACACTTTTTCGGCTCGGTGTTGGAGATCTGTTGAACCTAAACTTGTTGTCACTTACGAATTGATTAATGATCAGAAGCTCAACTAATACCACAAATGTGGTGATTTCTTGTGTTTAAATCACTTGTTCACTGTGTCCGTTTCGTGCAAAAAACAATTCACATAAAAACGTAGGACCCAAACGTGCAAAGTTGCAAACCTGTTCAATGAGTACAAATTAGCGCTGTCAAAAGCATAGCATAACATGTTTATTTTTTATTTTTCAACAATCAATTCTCATTGCTCACTCAAACATGCTTCACGGATTAGACCCAGATGATTAAATAAACAACATGCTCGCGTGACCTAATGTCGTAATGCGTGTGTACTGGGGTCCACCCTTTCAAATCAATAGCAAGATAATTATGGTAAAAATAATAATTCAAAGAACAAATTCAAATTATTCCAGTTCAGATCAGTCTAATAGCATAAGAAATCGTTGCATGTTAGAAGGCAACAAGTGGATATTTTAGAAGCAAAACACAACAAAATTAGCAACACAAGAAGGATTCAGTATTACATGTTCAATGGATATTCTTGTTAGTTAACATAAGTGTACTTACTATCATCCTAGGATTACACGGTGAAAACAAATGTGTTCGGTTTGGTTAAAAAATATATACCTAATCTAAATTCAAACCAAAATATCAATCAATTATATCTTTTTGATAATTTAAAATTCGATTAATGTAGAATAAATCTCGTAACACATTCACTCGCACATCGCCCAACATTTTAGGTCAGTAATAAAATCACAAGTAAGGTTTCAAACAACTTAGAACGAAATTACAGGCAAGTTGACTCTTAAATGACCATCGAATCCGTTACAGGTGGACCTAAAAATTGAACGTTACAAATCCCACATCACATGCAGGATTGAATCTCTTAGTCTTACAACGAACGGTCAAGATTCAAGAACACAGTTAAAATAGTTAAAACAATTAATTAGGGTCCCTCGTGATCCTAATCACACTCCCCCGAGCCACTGTCTTCTTGATGTTGGTGTTGGTGTCGGTGTCGGTGTCGCTGTCCAAATCGACCTCACCCACCGTCAACTCCCTTCCCTCTTCCTTCAAAGCCAAACAAACCCCTCTACAAAACCCCAAACCCAAACTCACAACCACCAATCCATCCAATGGCGGCGGACTTGGAGATGAGCAAGTCCTCCGGTGGGCTCCGGCGGCAGTACTTCGAGGACACGTCGTCGTCGGAGACGAAATGGGCGTCGTGGCTCGTCCCCGCCTTTGTTGTCGCCAACGTAGCCGTCTTCGTCGCCGCCATGTTCGTCAACAACTGCCCTTCACACGCTCACCAACACTCCTGCGTCGCCTCCTTCCTCCACCGCTTCTCCTTCCAGCCTCTCCGTGAGAACCCGCTCTTCGGTCCCTCTTCCAGGACGTCAGTCTTCTTCTGCTCCTCTTTTTCCTTTTTCTTTTTCATTTTGTGAAATATGAGTTTGATTTGTTTGAGAATTTGAGTCAGCATTGCCCCCAAAACGTTACATTAAGTAGGGTAAGCGTCGGAATGTCTGTCGGATGTACGCAACCATACCACAAGGTGACAGAGAGTTTGTTTCCAATTGACTATGATCTGATGACTACACAACTTTATGCTTATTCACAATAAATAGTAACTAAATATAGCCGCCCAAGAAGAAGCAATTTATTTGGCATTGAACGTTGCTTGTTTAACTGGTATATGATGTTTCAGTTTGAACAATCACCATCTTTAAATGTTGAGGCTAACCGCCCGAATGTTTCTTGGGTGTGCTTCTCAGACTGGAAAAAATGGGTGCACTTCAGTGGGACAAAGTTGTTCATCATCATCAAGGATGGAGAATTGTCACATGTATTTGGTTGCATGCTGGAGTCATTCATCTGCTTGCAAACATGTTCAGCTTGGTTTTCATCGGAATTCGGCTTGAACAACAATTTGGATTCGGTAAGTTCTTCTGAAGGGAGTTGCCATCTTATAGAATTAGTTATGCTAGAAACTAATGATGGTCTGGCGCACGAAATTTCCCATTTCAAACTCCTTTTAAATTTCTTATTCCGTTTACTATTTCAGTTACTAACTTAAAGCCAGTGGCCTTTTCAAATTGCAGCGAGGATTGGTATCATATACCTTCTGTCAGGAATTGGTGGGAGCATTCTCTCATCTCTTTTTATTAGAAACAGCATCTCCGTTGGTGCTTCTGGTGCTCTTTTTGGACTTTTAGGGGCAATGCTTTCAGAGCTCTTAACAAATTGGACGATATACTCTAACAAAGTAAGTCTGCCTCCACCTTCGAGTTAGCTTTTGTAGTTTTCCAGTTCTCAAGTGATATTTCTCATGTTTATTTTATTTTATAGGTTGCAGCCCTTGTTACTCTACTGGTCATTATTTTGATCAATTTGGCTGTTGGAATCCTACCCCATGTTGATAACTTTGCCCACATTGGAGGGTTTTTAACTGGGTTTCTCCTTGGTTTCATATTTCTATTACGGCCTCAGTTTCGATGGATGGAACGCCATAATCTCCCACCTTCAAGCCAAGTTACATCAAAATATAAACTTTACCAACTAATACTATGGGGTGTTGCACTGGTTTTGCTCATAACTTGGTAAATTCTGTTTCACCTATATTGTCTTAAATCTTAAATAATTCTCTCAATTTATTTGATAAAATGCCACTAAATCCTTGTTCTTTAGATTACTTCGTCTTAACAATTTGCTGGATTTGCCTCCAATTAGGATTATAAAATATGTTATCATCATTCTTTTTGTGTTTTGTGTGCTTATTCGATCTTCAGTTGCTCTGTTTGGATTTTAATTGATCGTTCTTGAAATTGGATTTTTGTAACCCAACCACTGATTTGCACACAACAAAATAAAACAAATAGTAGTTGACCATTACCTTATGCAAATTTACTTCCTGAAGCATGAATTAGCACAAAATTTAGAAGCTATCAATATGTCCAAGATTTTAACGAGTGTTTATATTAGAAGCTATCAATATGCCTAGATTATAAGAAGTGTTTTTCTACCTTATTTATGACATCAACATCACAAAAATCACCACCAACGCCAAATCCTATTTTTGGACCAGTTTTTCTTGATCAGACATCTAACTACTATTTATGTGACAGGTTTGTGGTTGGCTTGGTGATGCTGTTCAAGGGAGAAAATGGAAATGATTATTGCCGTTGGTGCCAGCATTTGAGCTGCATTCCAACGTCAAGATGGGATTGTGGTGGTTAATAAACGATGTTTCTTTCACATGGTCCATGCCACAAAAATATCATGATATGTACTTCATGAGGACATAAATATCTCTACCATCCTTCTTGTACATAGTATCCGGTTTACTTGATGTTGTTGTATTGCAGAAATACCAAAGTGTTTTACTCAATGAATTTTGTTGCTTTTGGTTCTTTTGTATTGAATTCTGATTTGTTTCCCCTCTTCTATGTTCATCAGTTTTGCACGATATCTTGACTAAAAAGGCATGCATAATATCTCCCAAGTTGATGTGCTCTATTGGCTTGTGACTCGTAGTGGTCAATTATACTCAAGGCTACCTCTTATTTTTAGCTTTAGTGAGTGTTCTAGCCTTTTGTGCACCCGCCAAGGATATCAGACGATGAAGGTGCTCTGCTGCAAAACAATATCAATTTTGTTTCGCACACTTGAAGTCAAATATTTATAATGTCAAAGATGAGGCACCAATGATATGCAAAAACAATAACAGGGTTGGTGTTTATAGGCAAAAGTCTGCATGCGTTCTGAAACAATGAAACATGAATGAGAATAAGGAAAACAGATACAAGATAAGTTAATGATCTTGGTCTTGCAAAAGTAACGTCCAACCTCCTGAAGTCCCGATGCTACCCGTACTTATTGACCAACGATGCGTGCTGAAGGATAACAGTGCAGGATGAACAAGAAAAAAAGCCCAGAACAGTGCGTGGTCAAATTGTTTACAAAATTGTAAAGAATACCATTAAATAACTTTCAGAAATTTCCTTACATATTTCATCGCCATGAACTAAGTCCAAGGGGCACTTAATGGTAGGTACACTGATCGGCTTAAGAAACTAATGCTACAGTATTAACCAAAAAGGAGCATGAAGAACGCTTAAGCCTTAATCAGAAGAGAGGGGTAGCTTCCATAATTTCTTTGTTGCAACCAGAATTTTCTCTCCGTTGGTTGATTCTGGTTCAGCATTGTGTACCTCTACACTCCATCTTATTGCGTGAGCAATACGACCAACCTTATCAATAACCTCTGGTGCATCTCGAATGACTGCAGTCCCTTCTGGACGCAAAATTCGATCCATTTCCACCATAATATCGACAAGCTTACACCTGTATGGCAATCGGAAAGTAGAAATTATAAATGGAAAACCAAGTGCAGTTCCGTGTATCATGCTCATAAATCATGATCAAGAATAAATAAGCATGGATAGCCAATTACAAGGATGAATCTTTGGAGTAATAAAGGCAATTCATTTACTCTGTAGTGCTATCTGCATGGATAAGCGATTCCAACCATGAAGCTTTGGAATGCAGAAAAGCCTTTATTTTTACATCGTCCGATACCATTTTCCAATAAAATAAAAAATATATAAAATGATTTCAGACATGAGTGTACCACATTTTCAGCTAACATCTTTACGTGCTACCACTAATGAAGTTTGATAAGATAATTATAGGAGAAAAAAACTTGTTTTTCTCTTCCTCTGTATTAAGTGATGTCCCTTGTGTTGCAACAGAAAGTTCATTGTGTCTCTTACATGTCAATAACACTTAAATGGCAAATTTTGTTAAAAGTCTACAAAGAGGGTCAAATTTAACCTGCATTGTTGAAACGAGGAAACCACATAAAACCAATAAAACAAAATTAAGTCAGGATTCAAGATAAACCTGCTCTTTCCAGAGCTTGCATCCTTTATCAAGCCACTGATTCCCGGAGCATGGATAAAATCATAAGTCCGAGGATAGGTTGAGAAAGGTTCACACCTACACAAATCACGTTGACGAAGACTGGTAGTAAGTATGCAATGGATACAAGCTTTGTACTACTTAACATGAATGAACTACTTCTTGAAAGATGATACAACACCAATTAAGACAAGAAAACTCTATGCTTCAGGGGCCAATCACGTGCAGGGAGGATAAAATAAATATATGAGAAAAGACATTAAATAGGAAGGAATTGGAAGTAGAGACAACAAAGTACATTATTTAGAGATTGGATTACTAACTGAATCAATATAACTGGACTTTACCTTGTTCAGATGCAATATGAATTTAAACGAACTAAATGTGAAAATAATTTCCTTGTTTGATAGGTGATCAACGAACTAAATGTGAACTTAATTTCCTTATTTGACAGGTGAAAATAACATAAAATTTTCAGTTTAGCCCGTTTTTAGTTTATCTGTATTTTGCAATCGACTTTATAAAAGGAGATAGTATATGATTCAACTTGATGATCAGAACATATCTATTTTAGTTTAATGCAGTCAAGTCATGTCTGAGAACATGTGTAAACAGAATTACAAGTGGTTCACACCAATACTGATAAAATTTGAACAAGGAAATATATAACTCAGTTTCAGAACCTCTTTGAAACGAGCTCAAGTTCACTCAGTATTTATCCTGATATAAGTTCATTTGACATCATCTAATTTTGGCTTTAGGAGTTTTGAGTTCCTTTAAGCTTGACGACAACAAACTGCAGTTGAATGGATCGGTTGACAAAGTTCGGTTCAATATCACCGTGGTAGATATCTTATAGAAGAACCCAATTTGAAGGGGAAAAACCCAATAATGCTGGATGGTGCTGACCAACAATAACACATGTTGCCTTTCAAAAAAGGTAAAATGCATTTCCCTGTTGCTGCTGAAAGAATAATGACAGCTTGTTTTTTCATTTAATATGCACAAATTAAACAATCGATTAGAATCAATTATCCAAAGAAGTAATATAAGTATTGTGGTAAAGTACCATCTCTTGTTATTTGTTAGCGTAGTTTTGCAACATTTTGTTCTTAATATATACTATAAGTTTGTTATGAATTATATATATCAGGAGTCCCCTCCTCCCAACATATGATTTATTCTATTTCAGTAGTTCTACAAATTTACACAACTCATTCCTTGTAGTTAACTATCTCATTCATGGTCATAGTTACATATCATATTCACCAAAAACGTATATAACTCACCAATCATGATAGACTCCAATTAGACCTCTGTCGTAGATCACACCTAAGGTCAATGGCTTGCGAGAAGGAACAACATTCATGACCCAAACAGGATCAGATGATAGGGCTGCAGCAAAGCCACCAAAAAACGCATTCATGTCCATAACATTGCGTACTGCAGAAGTTCCAAGTTTCAAGCCCAATTTTTTCTTATAGTGCACAATTCGCCTAGTCCAACGACGCTTATCAGCTTCAAAAACATCCATTCCATTCTTTATGAGTGATACCCTAGCAGGGCGCTTCATCAGCCTGTTTGGCCAACTAGGAATGGAACCCACAGATGCTTCTCCCACAAGATGTAGTTTGCTGACACAGTTCTTCATTTTGAAGTACCTGCACAACAGAATATTTTTAAAGTACCTGTAACCTATAAGAAAGTGTATATTCTAAGGTCCACTACCCCACCTCTATTTTATCCTAAATATACTCAAGAACTAGTGCATGGATGAAGATAAATGACTTCTCATACAACCCCAGTTTGATTAAAAAGGGAATTGAGAGTTTTCTGCAGAGGATATCCAAAGGATATCTTACCAGGCTTCACTAGGATCATCTGCGTTACTGCATAGGTCAAGTCCAAACTCATTTTGGTTTGAGAAACATGAATCATCAGAAGTTTTTTTCCATATAACAGTATTCCCATCCACAACAATCAATTCATAGCACAAGGATCTTGCTATAGACTGGAGGTCTGCCCATTCTTTGTCTTGATTGGCCCACTGGACAGGGGGACCGGATATGACAAGGTATCCTCCAGGTCTAAGTAATCGATCCACTTCGGCAAAGTATGTACCATCTGTAATACCATAGTCAGAAAAGGTAGAAGAAGTTATTTTTTTCAGTGGAAAAGAAGTGAAGAACCACCAATGGGGAGTACTCACTGTATGCAGTAAAAGGTATCAGGCAGCGGGAGCAGTGAAGTAAGTCGAAGGAGTACGCAGGGAATGGAAGTCGACGTGTGCCAAGCATGGCAACAAAAGCAGGTATTCCCCTCTCCAATGCAAACTGTATTTGTGATTTATGTGAATCTCTTGGAGCAAAGGAAAGTGTCAGTATGTCTTCCTTAAGCATATATCCACCAAAACTGGCGACCTGCATGAAATCCATTGAATAAATAAGGACATTAAGCCATAAGGTTAGATAAAGGGGGTCAAACACTGAAATAATGAATTGAAAGACTTTAGTTTCTAAGGGTCAAAGCGTACCCCGCATCCCATATCCAAAGCGGTTCTCAAGACACCACCACTTAATGGAATATATTGCCCAAGTTTCTCAATGTACTTTATAGCTCCCTCTGGAAACATAGTGCCACCTCCAGGGAAAATAAAAAGTTCCCCTTCTTCTTTCATCCAACCTTGATGTCCCTTCCTCTCAGCAAGTTTGTTATGTGGCATATTACTATGCCATATCTACATTGCAATTGACAATCTCATCAGAGAAAGAAATTGACAAACTATCAATAGGGTAAACAAGGATATCAAGAATAAGAAGCTCCTTCAAAGAAAGAACCATAAATTCCACTCATATCAACAGATCTTTCAAAGACTACCAAATAGTAAATTGTGTTTGTTTTTACCACTGACAATTCTTAAATTGGTTGCACAGAAATTTCAAATGAAGAGTCATTGACCACATATTAAATTTTACTTGTCCTATTTAAAAAATGGTGCCCATAAAATCGAGTCCACAACTTCCCACCTAAAGTTTTTTTTGAATCTAAAATACAAAGGACCAATCAAATTTAACATCTTCTGATATTAACAAGAAATCAGACCAAGTAGGTAGTCAACGTTGTCGAGTTAAAATTTGGATGATCATGCCACTTAAAGCACTCAAACCTTCCTGTTGAAGTTTCATTTAATCTACAATTCTATTTTAAAATTGCTACGCCACATACCATGATTTCCCATTACATCGTGATGAGTGTTGACAGCATTGTTCTCTTTTGCCCTGTAAGGTGACCACTAACAATTCACAAAATAGACAGCAGAAAAACTTCAAAGTGAAGATTCATTCATCACATGACATATACGCTATCAACTTACACACAAGTCGTGCAAATTTCTTATATCAACGCCACAACTAACCAGAAAACAACATCATCAAGTGACAATTTATTAATCCCATAATTTAAGTCCCTAAAAGTTAAAACAATTTCCTGCTCCAAAATCAAAACTAACTAAAACTAGGGAGCAGCGAGAGAGCAGCGAACCTTGTGGAGGCTGTCCGGCCATGGGACTGGAACTCGATACCCGTGCGGCGGCGGGACGAGGCAAAGCGGGGTCTCCTCCGGCGCCGGGCAGTGCCGCTCCCTGTAAAAGTTCATGAACCTACTGAGCTGACTATTCCGCCTCGGATCCTCGCACGGCATGTGGTCATGATCGACCTCGTCGGGGGAACACGCGGCGATCTGGACGTTGCCCCGGCGGTCGTCGAGGAAGGCGAGGACGCGGTCCCTCTGGCGGGGGTCGGAGAGAGCGAGGGTGCGGCGGCCGGACGCGGCGAGGGAGTCGCCGAGGGAGGTGAAGACGAGGAGGAAGAAGACGACGACGGCGGAGAAGAAGCAGAAGGAGATTAAGTCGAGGAGGCGCCACTGCCGGGAAGAGAACGACGACGGTCCGCTGCTCCGCCGGGACGCCGGAAGGTTAACGTGGCCCATCAGATCCGGTCTCGCATTCAGATTTCGGATTCCAGATCGGGATCGGTTTGGTGTTGGTTAGAAGTGTCGACTGCCTGCTTCTTTCAGTGAAGAAGGTGAGGGGTAGTGGAGTGAGAGGTTATTATTGTGAATTTGTGATCACTGATCACGCCATTTTTTACGGTCATATTCGGATTTTATATTCGTTAAATCAAAATTATCAAACAGCAACTACATTCTGTCTTTTTCCCTTTTCGTCGTTTCTTCAGATATCCAATAACATTTCAGATTTACAAAATATTATTTTATCTTTGCACATTTGACTTTTTTTTAATATGCTCTGTTACCCACTGGATTTTGAATCTCAAACATGCGAATGACATTGTTGGGATATAATTAAATTATCACAGTTGGTGTTTTGTGCATGACATGAGAGATGTAAATCTACTATCTATTTCTATTATCTACTATATGCAGAATCAAAGATCTACCTACTTTTGTCGTCATTTTTTTTGTTTATCACAAAAAAAACCTATTGGTCGTACATGTCAACAGTAAAAAGAAAGTTGTGGTAAATTAAAATAATGGCTTTAAAATTTCTCAAATTCTTCGTTTTCAAACTCAAATGCTAAATGTCGCTCCAAAATTAATTAAATCAACCGTGCGAATTATCGTTTTGTCATTCTCATTTTTACTTATTTCTACTATCAATAGACTCTCATATTTTCATACTACAACAAAAAAAGACAATGAAAAATAAAATCAGAATAAGAATGTGAGGGTGGCAGGGAGCGACAACCATTGTGGGGGACGCTAGTGTTTATTGACGTTTGTTTTGACACCATATTATTGTACTCCGGATATTGATCCATTCACCCGTTTATTTACGTTTGTGTTTTTTTTCACCCCGTCACCATCGAAATCTTACAACGGAACCTGAAATAATTTGAAATAATACATTGTATAAATTCAAGATTTAAAAAAAGAGAGGGGCATCTAGCCAGACGCTCCCACCATGGTGGGGGCGTCTTCCTTAGACACCCACTCCCATGTCCTAGCCAGACGCTCCATTTTTTTATTTTTTACGTGATATAATGAATATTAAATGGATTGTGAATGACAAAAAGATAATTGAGACAGACGATTGAAGTAATTTTTGAGCGGCGAACAATAGTTTCCTTTTCAAATTAGTCACGTTATCTTTGCACATTTCGACCAATTTTGAGATAATGTTGCATGTGGTTGTGGAGTTGGTCAATTTAATTAAAATTGCAGTTTGAAACCTGCCCTTGAAAAAATCATAATTTCAATAATGCCATATTTTGTTTAACATTGCAACTCATAGATGTCAACTTAAAGATGAATTTCGGGAAATTATAAGTCATCCCATAAAAAAGGATAATCTTGACCAAAAATATGAAAAATCAAACTTTTTTTCATGCAGTACAAGAAATCGATTTTAATTTTTTTTGATGATTTAGAATTTCCTGACAATCGTCCTCACTTTGGGACATACGAGCTACAGTTTCAAACTGGAAGTGATCCAACACTATTTTCATCGGGACGTTTGACGTGTCGTTACTAGGGTTTGAACCCAAAATGTGTGTTTCACTTGTCCCTAATTAACTTGACTACGCCCGGAGATATCGACTTTAAAACGTCGGAAACTAGATGTCACATTTTGTCGGTGGGTTTTTTATATCAACAAATATAAAATAGGGTATTGTGCTGTTGTGCATGACACGAGAGAAGAAAAGAATTCCAGTTCACGTACAAAGCTAGATGGGTGACCTTACGTGGGCTTGAAACATGTTTCAGAGCAGTTGAAGTTAAAGTTGAAGCCCAACATTAGAAGGCCGTACTGATTGGGCTTCTGAATTTTGGTTTGACTGAAATTTGAGATTCTTTATGAGCCGTCTTGATAACTTGGTCTATCCTGATTCCCGAGTTGATATTTGCCGTTATGATACAATTTTTACCAACGTCTGAGAATGATGGTGAGTTGATGTTATTTTGTGAAAATTTCATAAATGAGAATCATAGGTTCTTTAAGTAATGAAAAAGGAAGAAATAACAATAAAAAATGTCAAGTAAATTGGATTTTCCGTATATATCATTCACAAATTAAGCTAGTTCTTAGTGAAAAACAACGTCTTAAATTAAGTTGGTAAAAATACCGAAGTAAAGCAACAGTGCAAGAATGAAGTATGCTAGCGGAGGGCCCATGTTGCAGTTCCCTCTGGACTTTGTGCAAACGCACAACAGTCATGCCATGTGGTTGTCCAAGTAACCCCATTGTCCTCTCTACCCATGTGCATGTTGGGAGCTATTTTGACCAACAAATTCGTGTTCAAACTCACAAAACATGTCTTCCTTCCTCTTCTACTTTTTCCCACTGTGAAATACTCATCTTACAATATTCAAATTAATTTATGATAATGTGATGACAAACAAAAATATAAACTCCAAAGTAATAGATTAGACCACGACAATTGACCGGAGACTCATACCCCACTTTACCATTACACCATACCGTGGTGAGCTTCTTTTGCCTTCCATTTTACTACTCTGATATGTTAACAACGACTTAACGGTAATTGCTAACTCGAAATGTATGTACAAGAGTGAAAATATTATGTTAAAGATACATACCGTTGAGGCTGTCGGTTGGATGCCCAAAGCTTTGCATGGCATTCCATGTCGATTGGGGTTCTCCAAACAAGCATTTATTACAACCAAACGGCTAAAATATGTTGTATAAATAGCCTCAGATTCAAACCATGTAAATTAATTCAAAAACATATAGAAATAAAATCTCTTCCTCTCCTACTAATCTCGTCCCCATACATTTCTACATGGTATCAGAGCATTGATTCTGTGTGCCTCAGTTTCTACAAATCATCACCGGCCTCACCTCATACAAGGGGGTTGAAGGTCCTCAAAACCCACATCCAAACCCAGGAGAGAAGAAGAAAAAACCCAAAAAAACATGTCAGACGGCAACAAAATTCTTTCTGATGGGATGAGCTCTCATCGCCTGGTCTCGACAACGCTAAACGGGACCAACTATCTGTCCTGGTCTCGCGCGGTCACGCTTTCCCTCAGTGGCAGAGGAAGGTTGGGCCACATCACCGGGAAGACAGCAAAACCAGAAGAAAACGCGACTGAAAAGCTCCATGACGAATGGCAAACAGCGGATCATCAGGTTATGTCGTGGCTTATAGCCTCGATGCAATCAGATATCGCCGAGATATTCATCTTCAAAGACAGCGCAAAGGAACTATGGGACTCTGTTCGGGACCATTATGGAAAATCAGAAAACTTCGCGCATGTCTTTAAGATAAAACAAGAAATCACGCAAACACAACAACGTGGGGCGACCATCACAGAGTACCTTGGTACTCTCAGAAGAAGGTGGGATGAACTGAAAATCTACGAACCTCCCACAGTTGACCCACAAGTCATACAAAACCGACAAGAACAAAACCAGATCTACCAATTTCTGGTAGGTCTAGACTCAAGCTATGAGAACATCCGATCTCAAATACTCATGGCGCCGGATCTTCCCAGCCTCGCAAACATCACAAGCCTCGTTCAGCGCGAGGAAACAAGAAGAAACACACTGAACAACCACACCAAAAACCAGAACTCCGACAACCAGGCCCTCATCGCCGGTCGAAACCAAGCTCAGGGAACAAAAAAAAGGTTCGGGAACAAAAACAACGAACACTGTGAAAACTGCAAAAAACCAGGACATAGCAAAAACGCATGCTGGTTTTTGTTTCCCCATCTCAGACCACAAAAAAATGAAAGACAGATGAGAGCAAATATGGTGGATGGAGGATCGGGCGGCAGCACCAGTCTTCTCGGAGGCAGCGGTGGCACCAGCTCTCTCGGAGGCAGCGACTGCACCAACTTCCTCGGAGGCGGCGACAACACCAGCTTTCTCCGGAGCGGCGGCAGACCAAGCGAAAGGGTTGCAAACCCTACCGGTTATGCGGATAATTCCGCCTTTTATTCAAGTCACGCAATCGGATCTTCCAACCCGGGAAACCAGATCCGGTATGATAACGGGTACAACGGATCCAATGGGGTCGGATCTTGCACTGGCGGGTCGGATCCTACCATGAATCCACTCCAACTTAAAAACCTGGTGGGCCACCTGAATGAACTTTTGCACAAGAACCCTCCCACATCAGGTAATCTGTCAGGTAACACA
The DNA here is from genome assembly GCA_963682175.1 of Triglochin maritima. NCBI lineage: Eukaryota > Viridiplantae > Streptophyta > Magnoliopsida > Alismatales > Juncaginaceae > Triglochin > Triglochin maritima. The sequence continues at coordinate 59,421,869 of OY821772.1, read as the reverse complement.
ATTACTTCTGTTATTTCTAAACTTTCTGGAAAAAACACGCTTTTTAATAACAAGGCCTGGATAATTGATACCGGAGCCACTGATCACATGACTGGAGATCCAACATTACTTAGTAATATTAAACAAAACCTAAGTTTATTAAACAAATTTGTGACAGTTGCAAATGGAAACAAAATACAAATCAAAGGAATAGGCAAAACAAACTTAGTAAACAACACTTATGATGAAATCTTATATGTTCCTAATCTTGACGCTAATCTTGTATCGGTAGCAAAAATTACAAGAAATCTCAATTGTAATGTAGTTTTTACTCCTAATGACGTTGTTTTTCAGGATCGTACGTCAGGGAGGATGATTGGTAAAGGCATTTTTTCTAATGGTCTATATGTTCTAGAAACAAGTGAAAAGGCTCATCATACAAAAACTCTCAGTGACCACAATCTCTGGCATAAAAGGATGGGACATCCATCTTCAACCGTATTAAAATCTTTTTTTCCTGCTTTTAAAAATGAAGTATTTTGTGATGTATGTCGTTTTGCTAAACAAACTCGGTTACCGTTTCAAAAATCTAGTACCAAAACCTTCACACCTTTTGAGTTAGTGCATTCTGACATTTGGGGACCTGCCCCCATTGAGTCTTACAACGGGTTTCGATACATTATTAGTTTTATTGATGATTTTTCTCGAGCCACATGGACGTATCTTTTAAAAAACAAATCTGACACTTACTCAGTTTTTTGCGAATTTCTCTGTTACATTGAAAATATGTTCGACGCAAAAATCCGTTTTTTTAGATCTGATAATGGATCAGAATATATGAGCAATTTATTTCAAAATCTCTTACGTCAAAAAGGTATTTTTCATCAAACCTCTTGTGTTAATACACCACAACAAAATGGGATTTCCGAACGAAAAAACCGACACCTTTTGAACGTCACTCGGTCTCTTCTTTTTCAAAACAATGTCCCAAAAGTTTTTTGGTCAGATGCCATTCTCACTGCCACGTATATTATCAACCGTCTTCCTAGTCCCACAATTGGGAATAAAAAACCTCTTGAAATATTGTTTAACAAAGACATTAGCATTGACCATTTTAGAATTTTTGGTTGTACATGTTTTGTTCACAAGAAAAGGGAAAATAAATTTGATCATAACTCTATCAAATGCATTTTCTTAGGATATTCATTTAGGAAAAAAAGGTACAAATGCTATGATCCAGAAAATAAAAAGACTTATGTTTCTCGCGATGTATCCTTCTTCGAAACCGAACCCTTCTTCAAAAACTCTAGCTCTGATAATACTTCCGCTACCCCAATACCTAATAACACCTATGACGACCTGCTTCCTCCACACCAAGAAGAAAATGAAGAAGAAGAAGAAAATGAAGAAGAAGAAGAAAATGAAGAAGGAGGAGGAAATGAAGGAGGAGGAGAAGAAGAAAATGTTGAAGGAAGAGGAGAAGAGAATGAAGAAAACCAAAGAGAAGGAGAAGGACCAAGAAGATCTACTCGCCCAACTCGCCTCCCTCCAAGACTTAACGACTACTATCTCTCTCATCTCTCTCACAAAATCACATATCCTATCCAAAACTTTCTATCTTACCATCATATCTCTAATAAACATCAAGCCTTCCTAGGAACACTAGACATAAATAAAGAACCAACCAGCTACCATGAGGCTATAAGTAATCAAAATTGGGTCAAAGCCATGGAAGAAGAACTAAAAGCCCTTGAAAATAACCATACCTGGACCCTTGTTCCACACCAACCTGGTATTAAACCTGTAGGATGTAGATGGATCTACAAAATCAAATATCATAGCAATGGACAGATAGAAAGATATAAAGCTAGACTTGTAGCCAAAGGCTATACACAAACATATGGCCTCGACTACTTAGAAACATTTGCTCCTGTCGCTAAAATGAACACTGTTCGTATTCTGCTCTCTATTGCTGTAAATCAGGGATGGAGTTTATTTCAAATGGATGTGAAAAATGCTTTCTTACAAGGGAACCTAGAAGAAGAAGTCTACATGACTCCACCTCCTGGCTACATCACTTGTTCCAACCAGGTATGCAAGCTTCATAAGTCCATCTATGGCCTCAAACAATCACCTCGTACCTGGTATGCCAAACTCAGTCTCTCTCTCATTAATTATGGTTTTAGTAAGAGTTCTGCTGATGCATCCATGTTTACAAAACATAAACATAACACCACCATCATCATACTTATTTACGTTGATGATATTATCATAACTGGGAGTAATAACCACGAAATAGCATTAGTTAAAGAATATTTAAAATCACAATTTGACATAAAAGACCTGAGCTACTTAAAATATTTTTTAGGAATAGAAATTGCATACTCAAAAAAGGGGTTATTTCTTTCTCAACGGAAATACATCCTAGACCTTCTCAAAGAAACTGGGAAATTAGGTTCAAAACCCTCACCTACACCTATAGAAACCAATAAAAAGATAGGACCAAATGATGGGACTCCCCTATCTGACATTGGGCAATTCCAAAGGCTAGTTGGAAAACTTATCTACCTTACTGTCACTCGACCTGATATTACATATGCGGTTAGTCTAATAAGTCAGTTCATGCATGCTCCCTATACACATCATCTAGACTTAGTAAACAAAATCCTATGTTATCTTAAAGGAACACCTGGACAAGGTTTATGGATGAAACCCAACAACTCTAATTCAATAATTGGGTACTCCGATGCAGATTGGGCTGGAAGTCATGATCGACGTTCAACTACAGGATTCTGCACATTTGTAGGAGGGAACTTGGTAACATGGCGAAGTAAGAAGCAAAACGTCGTCGCACGATCCAGTGCAGAAGCAGAATACCGTGGAATGGCATCCACTACCAGCGAATTAATTTGGATAAAACAACTGCTTAAAGATATGAACATCACAACTCAAAGTCCTATGAAAATGTTCTGCGACAATAATGCGGCGCGACACATTGCTACAAATCCAGTCTTCCATGAGAGAACCAAGCACATAGAAGTCGATTGCCATTTCATCAGAGAAAAAATTCAATCAAAGCAAATAGAGGTTCCCTATGTCCCAAGTAAGGAGCAACTTGCCGACATCTTCACCAAAGCTCTCGATCGCAAGACCTTCGTCAACATTCTTCACAAGATGGGATCTATCAATCCTTTCCAGACCCAACTTGAGGGGGCGTGTTAAAGATATATACCGTTGAGGCTGTCGGTTGGATGCCCAAAGCTTTGCATGACATTCCATGTCGATTGGGGTTCTCCAAACAAGCATTTATTACAACCAAACGGCTAAAATATGTTGTATAAATAGCCTCAGATTCAAACCATGTAAATTAATTCAAAAACATATAGAAATAAAATCTCTTCCTCTCCTACTAATCTCGTCCCCATACATTTCTACATATTACGAGTACACGTGACATATTTATATAACCAGTCAATGTAAGAGAATATATGTGCGACATATTTGTCCATTTCAGGTGGACCAAACAACCTATATTATTTTTTTGTCAGTTTGTGACCGACGTTTTCCAGTGAAGAGATGGGACATTGTAAATTTCGGATCAACAAGTAGAAACAGACAGATAAATCATAAATGAGATAACACACCTGGCTCTCTTGGCACCTCTTCCCTAGTTTTTGTCGACGATTTTATGACAATTAATGTGAGATTGTGAGGTATATGCCTGCATGCATTGTAACAACTTTTGAAAGCAGTCATTCATTTTCAGATTCCTTACGTTACAATGTTGATTCAAAACAAGTGATACTAATTTTATTCACATTAATGTAAAGAAGAAAACTTTAAATCTTGACCATATTTTTAAATCATTTTTAGGATTCGGTTACAATTTAATCATTCAATGGTAATTAGCTTTTTTTAATACCACGTGCTAATGTATATTCAGTAAGCGCCAAAAATAAGCAACGTGGGGTAAATTTACATGACAGGCAACAAACAACGCGTTGAGTTGTCAAAACTGCATGGGTGAGTAAGTTCATGCGGGAGATCCTTCGTGGGGACCCCAACTGTAAAGACGTGTAAGAGAGAGAGAGTGGTATGGGGTGGGTGTATGAGGTATGGAGAGGTATGGAGGGAGGTATGGTAGGGGTGTAGGGTTGGTGTGGGGTTTTGGTTTAAAAACACCCAACCCATCTCTTTTGCTTCTTTTCTCTCCATTCTCCTTCCACTCACCACCATCTCACCACCTTCCCTTGTTCCGGCGACCAGGAGGAGAAGATCTTCGGCGACGTGGTGGAGGCGAGCAAGAGGGAGGAACGTGAGGAGGTCTTCGGAGGCGACGGGCGTGAGTGTTGCTCCGGCGGATTCGTCTCTCTCTCGAGGTATGCCAAGCATTAGTGTGTTTGTGGTTCTCCATGTTGGGGGAAGTTTGGGTCGGTCGCGGGAGGTCGGGGACCTCGCCGGCGACAAGAAAACGGCGTAAAATCCATGGCTGGTGCAAGGTTGCTGTCGACCAACGGTCGACCGGTGCCTTCGGGCGGTCGACCGGTGCTAGTGTAATTTGATGTTTTTGCCCAGAACCGGTCGGACGATGCCTTGGGGCGGTCGACCGGTTATGCCAAATTTCGTGGGTTCGTGTTTGATGTTGCCTGTTTCCGGTCGACCGAGCCTTGTGGTTCGACCGGAACTTAAGTTGTTGTTGTTTATTGATTGTTGGTTCGACCGATTAGTATATGCGTCCGACCGATTATATGACTTAGAATTACTAGGCTGACCCTGTAATGTTCGGTCGACCGGGACCCTTGAGTCGGTCGACCGATTGTTGAATTGATTTTGACTTAGTCAGACCTAGAATTTTGACCTGTCCGGTCGACCGGTTCTTCCCGCTGGTTCGACCGATTGGAGACAGAGTGTTGGGCACTTTGTTCGACCGTTTGGAGGAAATCCGTTCGACCGTTACTGTTGGTTTCGGTCGACCGGTTTGCCTGATTCGGTCGACCGATGGGGCACAGTACTGGTTTTTCTTGTCCTAGTGAGATGTCAACTCTGTCCACGGAAACCCGTGTCCTCGCTTAGCGCGTGAGCCGGGAGGTGACGGTGGGTGCGTTCTGCGTGCCTGCCCAGGGACCGCCGTGTGGAAGAGTGTGGGCATCTGGGACATGTCGTCTCCACAGATGGAGGGCGACGTAGCCTTGATGTTTTGACTCACAGTAGAGTAGCAGGCCTGAGGGATTGAGGATCCCGGTGCACGAGGTGCACGGCTCGTTGGAGCATGTTGACCCTGCGGGCTGTTTGAGCTCGGATCGCTCGTGTAGACGAGGCGATGATTGTTCCACCCGATGCTGTTCCGGGTGATGATTGTTCTGCCGATGCTGTTCCGGCGGAAGTGCCGTCCGACGACGTTTCCGGGCGATGGTGTCCCACCGATGCTGTTCCGGTGAGGGTATGGACTGCCGACGATCTTTTCCGGCAGGGTAGTCTGGACGGGCTCCTCTAGATGAGTGGACCGACCTGGGCGACGGCCCCGTTGGTGAGGTGTTGACCTCGAGATTTCAGCTGATTTCTACTTCGCGCAGGCGTGCGGACGCTCCTCACCGATCCCTTGACTAGAGTAGTCGCGTGTGGGGTTCGTTGCGTACCTTCTGCTAGACCGTATGTGCCTACGGTAGGTCTCAGATTGGGACCCCTTACAGTTTGCGGACAGAGGTCCTGTGTTCCCCGTGGTGGGATTGTTTACCCCGTAGTGGGTCTGTTTACCCGTTGAGGGATTGTTTATGTATCGCATTGATGCCATGCCATGATGACTAGTATGATAGGTTTCATTGATAGTCTTGCATGCATTTAGGGCTTGGTATACGGGGTTTCCTTTCAGGAAACTCAGGCATTGTTGTTGCACTTTTTATTTCAGGACCACAGTAGGTCCGGGTGGGTGGTGACCGAGGACGGAGCGCTTTGGAGTCGGATCCTCTTCGGCATTTGCGAGATCGTACGACTACTTGTATTTTCATTTCTTTCATCTGGATTGTAGTTGTACACCTTTTGTAAACTCCATGTATTTTGGGTGCACCCGGATTTATATATTTATATATTAGTGACGTTCCCGCCTTGAGTTGTCAGTTTTATTCGTTATTTCGAAATTTTAAATCTTCCGCTGTTTCGGGACGTTACAACTTGGTATCAGAGCGGTCGATTCCTGTGTCTTCTTCGTCTAAAGAACCACCCTTAGGAGTAGTGTTAGAGGCATGCATTACTTTCTGTAGCTCATGCATGCATTGTTGCTTATCTGTTGATTGTTGTGGTGGCAGATGCCTCCGAGGCGTGTGAGAGGGATATGACGTTAGCTGCCTACGTCGATCGGTACAACGCCCTGGAGCGCTACTGTCCAGAGATTTATGTTACTCAGGAGCAGAGAGCGAGGAAGTTTGTGAGGGGACTGAGGAAGCAGTTGAGGTCTCGTGTTCTCACCAGTATGCCGCGGACTCTGGCAGATGCAGTGGAGTGCGCGACGGTTCTTGATCGGGACTTCCAGGAGAACTACCAGGAGGCTAGGAGACCTCAGGGTAGTGCAGTGGGGCGTGCAGCTGGCCGTGCCGCAGTGGTGGCCGGCAAGAGGCCTCGGTCTGATGGGGGAGGAGCACGTCGGCCCGGGATGTGCAGTTCTTGTGGTGGAGCTCATCCGGGGCAGGAGTGTCCCCGTCGTACTGGAGCATGTCTGGGTTGCGGTCAGATGGGGCACTTCATTCGAGATTGTCCGCAGAGGCGGGGAGAGCCGAGTAGGAGGCCAGGACCGCCAGCAGCAGGCAGGAGCGGAGGCAGTCGCGTAGTTGCACCACCGGGACCGAGCAGAGTCGCCGGGCGGGTTTTCACCATCCAGGCTGAGGAGGCGAGGGACTCCAACACTGTGGTGGAAGGTACTCTTTCTGTTTCTGGTCGTGTTGCTAGAGTCCTTTTTGATTGCGGTGCCACTCACTCCTTCATTTCGGAGAAGTTTGCTGGCGAGTTGGGTCGGACCCCTGAGCTGCTGACTGTGTGTTTGGAAGTCAGTACGCCCATGGGTGAGGTGGGCACTGTGGGGAGCTTCCTCCCCGGCACCACAGTTGTTTCGGGAGACCAAGATTTTCCGGCAGATCTGGTCTTGCTACCGATGGAGGACTTCGACGTCATACTTGGGATGGATTGGCTGTCCCAGTACGATGTTCGGGTCTTTTGCCGCGAGAAGAAGATTCTGATTCCGAGGGAGGACCTGCCTGATGTTGTGATCAGAGGGCTGAGAGGCAGAGGTCGGATTATGGTCTCGGCAGTGAAGGCACAGAGATTGATCCAGCAGGGATGCAGAGCTTATGTGGCTACACTGGTAGTGTCAGATTCTGAGTCAAGGAGTCTGGAGGACATAGAGGTGGTACGGGATTTCGCAGATGTGTTTCCAGTGGATATCCCGGGGCTACCGCCACACCGAGAGATCGAGTTCGGCATCGACTTGGTGGAGGGTGCGACTCCGCAGTCTAAGGCTCCGTATAGGATGGCACCTGCAGAGTTGGCTGAGCTGAAGAAGCAGTTGCAGGAGTTGATGGATACTGGGTTCATCCGACCTAGCGTCTCGCCGTGGGGAGCGCCAGTCTTGTTCGTGAAGAAGAAGGATGGGTCGTTGCGGATGTGCATCGACTACAGGATGCTGAATAAGGTTACCGTTAGGAATCGGTATCCCTTACCCAGGATCGAGGACCTGTTTGATCAGTTACAGACGGTGAAGGTCTTCTCGAAGATTGATTTGAGATCGGGGTATCATCAGCTGAGGATCAGGGAGGCAGATGTTCAGAAGACAACCTTCAGGACGCGGTACGGCCACTACGAGTTCTTGGTGATGCCATTTGGACTGACGAATGCACCTGCAGCATTCATGGACCTGATGAACAGAACGTTCAAGCCGTACCTTGACAGTTTTGTGATTGTGTTCGTCGACGACATCTTGGTGTACTCGCCGGACTGGGAGCAGCACCGAGAGCACTTGAGGATTGTGTTTGGCATCTTGAGGGATCAGCAGTTGTATGCCAAGTACAAGAAGTGCGAGTTTTGGTTGGATCAGGTGGCGTTCTTGGGACACATCGTGTCGAAGGACGGGATCTCAGTGGACCCAGCGAAGGTGGAGGCAGTGACGCAGTGGAAGGCTCCGACGAGCGTGACTGAGATCAGGAGTTTTCTGGGGTTAGCAGGCTACTACAGGCGATTCATTCAGGATTTCTCCCGACTTGCTTCTCCGCTCACGGCTTTGACGCGGAAGGGAGTTAGGTTTGCTTGGTCCCAGAAGTGCGAGGACAGTTTTCTTGAGTTGAAGCGACGGCTGACGACGGCACCGATCCTGACACTTCCGAGCGGCAGCGGAGGGTTTGTGATTTACAGTGATGCATCAGGGATCGGTTTGGGTTGCGTACTTATGCAGCACGGGAAGGTCGTGGCGTACGCTTCGAGACAGTTGAAGGATCATGAGAGGAACTACCCCACTCATGACTTGGAGTTGGCGGCGGTAGTTCATGCACTGAAGACTTGGCGGCATTATCTGTACGGGGAGCAGTTCGAGGTTTTCACCGATCACCAGAGCTTGAAGTACCTATTTTCGCAGAGGGAGCTGAATATGAGGCAGAGGAGGTGGCTCGAGTTCATTAAGGACTACGACTTCACCATATCCTATCATCCGGGGAAGGCCAATTCAGTTGCTGATGCACTGAGCAGGAGAGTTGAGGTGTCGGTAGCGAGCCTCTGCGTTCAGGAGTGGAGATTGCTTGAGTCCCTGTCAGAGTGGAGGCCGTTTGCTGGGTCAGCAGAGGGGGCAGTGATTGCTGGTTTGAGAGTTGAGCCGCAGACTGTCTCGAGAGTTGTGCAGGCTCAGGGTACCGATGCAGAGTTGGCTGGTCTGGTGCAGTTGTCTGCTCAGGAGGGATCTGATTTCAGCATTGGAGCAGATGGTGGTCTGAGGTTCAGAAGCCGTATTTGGGTGCCGAGGGTGGATGAGCTGAGAGAGGAGATCATGGAGGAGGCACACCGAGCACGATATTCCATTCACCCGGGGAGCACGAAGATGTATAAGGACCTGCAGCGTAATTTCTGGTGGAAGGGGATGAAGCGAGACATAGCGGAGTTTGTGAGCAGATGCTTGGTCTGCCAGCAGGTGAAGATTGAGCATCAGCGACCAGCAGGACCGATGCAGTGTATCGAGCTTCCCGAGTGGAAGTGGGAGCACGTGACGATGGATTTTGTCACAGGATTGCCGAAGTCGAGGAGATTCCACGACGCGATTTGGGTGATAGTCGATCGACTGACCAAGTCGGCGCATTTCTTAGCGATCAGGACCACGTTGCCCTTGGAGGGTCTGGCTCGGTTGTACGTGGAGGAGATAGTCAGGTTGCATGGGGTGCCAGTGAGCATCATCTCCGATCGAGATCCACGATTCACTTCCAGATTTTGGGGGAGTCTGCAGCAGGCGTTGGGGACGCGTCTGAGATTCAGTACAGCGTTCCATCCGCAGACCGATGGTCAGTCAGAGAGGACGATTCAGACCTTGGAGGATATGCTGAGAGCATGCACACTGGACTGGGCTGGACACTGGGATGAGCATCTACCTCTTATCGAGTTCGCCTACAACAACAGCTACCATGCTAGTATTGGGATGGCACCGTATGAGGCGTTGTACGGGAGGCCGTGCAGATCGCCAGTATGCTGGAGTGACGTGGGCGAGAGGCAGTTAGTGGGTCCAGAGCTTGTGCAGATGTACGCAGAGAAGGTTGACCTGATCAGGAGGAGGTTGGCTACAGCACAGAGCAGACAGAAGAGTTATGCTGACCGACGCAGACGGACTTTGAGCTTCGAGGTTGGAGATCACGTCTTCCTGAAGATTTCACCAGCTCGGGGAGTGATGAGGTTCGGGAAGAAGGGGAAGCTCAGTCCGAGGTATGTTGGACCTTTCGAGATCTTGGACCGAGTTGGTGAGGTCGCCTACCGGATTGCTTTGCCGCCGCAGTTTTCGGGTCTGCATAGTGTCTTCCATGTGTCGATGCTGAGGAAGTATGTGGCAGATCCGTCGCATGTCATTGAGATTGCAGTTCCAGAGATTCAGCAGGACTTGTCGCTCGAGGAGAGGCCGGTCGAGATTGTTGATCGCATGGATCATCAGCTCAGGAGGAGGACCATTCCGATGGTGAAGGTCCGGTGGCAGCATCATAGTGAGCGAGAGGCCACCTGGGAGATCGAGGAGGAAGTTCGGAAGCAGTATCCGGAGCTTTTCGGTGAGTTACCCCTCTGATTTCGGGGCGAAATCCTTTTAAGGAGGGTGGATTGTAAAGACGTGTAAGAGAGAGAGAGTGGTATGGGGTGGGTGTATGAGGTATGGAGAGGTATGGAGGGAGGTATGGTAGGGGTGTAGGGTTGGTGTGGGGTTTTGGTTTAAAAACACCCAACCCATCTCTTTTGCTTCTTTTCTCTCCATTCTCCTTCCACTCACCACCATCTCACCACCTTCCCTTGTTCCGGCGACCAGGAGGAGAAGATCTTCGGCGACGTGGTGGAGGCGAGCAAGAGGGAGGAACGTGAGGAGGTCTTCGGAGGCGACGGGCGTGAGTGTTGCTCCGGCGGATTCGTCTCTCTCTCGAGGTATGCCAAGCATTAGTGTGTTTGTGGTTCTCCATGTTGGGGGAAGTTTGGGTCGGTCGCGGGAGGTCGGGGACCTCGCCGGCGACAAGAAAACGACGTAAAATCCTTGGCTGGTGCAAGGTTGCTGTCGACCAACGGTCGACCGGTGCCTTCGGGCGGTCGACCGGTGCTAGTGTAATTTGATGTTTTTGCCCAGAACCGGTCGGACGATGCCTTGGGGCGGTCGACCGGTTATGCCAAATTTCGTGGGTTCGTGTTTGATGTTGCCTGTTTCCGGTCGACCGAGCCTTGTGGTTCGACCGGAACTTAAGTTGTTGTTGTTTATTGATTGTTGGTTCGACCGATTAGTATATGCGTCCGACCGATTATATGACTTAGAATTACTAGGCTGACCCTGTAATGTTCGGTCGACCGGGACCCTTGAGTCGGTCGACCGATTGTTGAATTGATTTTGACTTAGTCAGACCTAGAATTTTGACCTGTCCGGTCGACCGGTTCTTCCCGCTGGTTCGACCGATTGGAGACAGAGTGTTGGGCACTTTGTTCGACCGTTTGGAGGAAATCCGTTCGACCGTTACTGTTGGTTTCGGTCGACCGGTTTGCCTGATTCGGTCGACCGATGGGGCACAGTACTGGTTTTTCTTGTCCTAGTGAGATGTCAACTCTGTCCACGGAAACCCGTGTCCTCGCTTAGCGCGTGAGCCGGGAGGTGACGGTGGGTGCGTTCTGCGTGCCTGCCCAGGGACCGCCGTGTGGAAGAGTGTGGGCATCTGGGACGTGTCGTCTCCACAGATGGAGGGCGACGTAGCCTTGATGTTTTGACTCACAGTAGAGTAGCAGGCCTGAGGGATTGAGGATCCCGGTGCACGAGGTGCACGGCTCGTTGGAGCATGTTGACCCTGCGGGCTGTTTGAGCTCGGATCGCTCGTGTAGACGAGGCGATGATTGTTCCACCCGATGCTGTTCTGGGTGATGATTGTTCTGCCGATGCTGTTCCGGCGGAAGTGCCGTCCGACGACGTTTCCGGGCGATGGTGTCCCACCGATGCTGTTCCGGTGAGGGTATGGACTGCCGACGATCTTTTCCGGCAGGGTAGTCTGGACGGGCTCCTCCAGATGAGTGGACCGACCTGGGCGACGGCCCCGTTGGTGAGGTGTTGACCTCGAGATTTCAGCTGATTTCTACTTCGCGCAGGCGTGCGGACGCTCCTCACCGATCCCTTGACTAGAGTAGTCGCGTGTGGGGTTCGTTGCGTACCTTCTGCTAGACCGTATGTGCCTACGGTAGGTCTCAGATTGGGACCCCTTACAGTTTGCGGACAGAGGTCCTGTGTTCCCCGTGGTGGGATTGTTTACCCCGTAGTGGGTCTGTTTACCCGTTGAGGGATTGTTTATGTATCGCATTGATGCCATGCCATGATGACTAGTATGATAGGTTTCATTGATAGTCTTGCATGCATTTAGGGCTTGGTATACGGGGTTTCCTTTCAGGAAACTCAGGCATTGTTGTTGCACTTTTTATTTCAGGACCACAGTAGGTCCGGGTGGGTGGTGACCGAGGACGGAGCGCTTTGGAGTCGGATCCTCTTCGGCATTTGCGAGATCGTACGACTACTTGTATTTTCATTTCTTTCATCTGGATTGTAGTTGTACACCTTTTGTAAACTCCATGTATTTTGGGTGCACCCGGATTTATATATTTATATATTAGTGACGTTCCCGCCTTGAGTTGTCAGTTTTATTCGTTATTTCGAAATTTTAAATCTTCCGCTGTTTCGGGACGTTACACCAACTATCTTTCTGTCTTTGAACATGTCTTCTTTTTAACGATAATAGGTTATATATTGCTGGAAAATAGTAATCCAAGTCGTGAACGGTGAACCACAACCTGGATTAAATAGGTTTTACACCATAGTTTATGGGATAACCTCCCAAAATTAAACATAAAGCAAATGCATGAAAAGGAAGATAATATTAAGGGAAAATTAAACTACGTAATTCCCATATCCAGCTGGGTATGCAGTTGAAGGTGAAGGAGGTAGGAGTCAGTGGAGGGTGATTCTTGGAGGAATATTGCCATCAGACACTCATTTCCCTGAAGTTGGTGGTATTCAGCTTCCATCGTCTCCTCTCTGGTGGCTTCAAAATACGCCTCCATGTCATGACCCTCCTTCTCAGAGGTGGGGGAGGAAAGGAGGAAGCCATTGATGTCATATACTATGTTTTTCGACTTTTTAATCTGTTTGGAGGTTACATGATGTAAGAGTTGCAAATCAAAAGCATTACGTATTACCAACATATAGTCATTTGCCACATTTCTGAAAATTCTATTGTTCCCCTCCAACCAAACTGTCCAAAAGAAACTCACAAGCAGGATACCCCATTGCATAGGGTTAAGATTTAGACAGTTAATTTTCGGATCCCAAATCTCCAAATTATTGTCAATAGTAAGATTGAGATCCAATTTCGTGGTAACATACCAAAAAGAGGAAGCCAAAGGGCAAGTGAAAAGTAAGTGAGTGTTGCTTTCGAGTTCGAAGCTGCATAATGGGCAAGCAGTGCAGAGAGTCAGTTTGACAACCTTTTATAGCAAGCCAATCTCTAGTGACTCCTTAAAAAAAATTCAGCCACAGTTATGTACTTGAATTTGGTAAGATAAAAAATACCAAGCCATATATTAATATCCACCAAGGGCTGGACCCCCATCCATGAGTCGAACCAGGAGAAGGTACAGTACGTATTCCATTGCCAATAGTGACCGTACTATGGGAGCATAGGAGAGGTAAAGTGGCAGATTCAATTTTCTGGAGAGAAATTTGATTGCGGCTACCGGAAAGGAAACACATTTCCCTTGCTGCAGAAGAATATTTATTAACTCGTCGGTAAAATAATTAAGTTATTAACTGCAAAAAGATAATAGTAAAATAACCAAACTTATCAACGTTACAATAACTACGTATAACTAATCGTTACGACAACTAAATATAAAATTGAGAATAAAATCTTGCGAAAGATAAAATTGAGAATAAAATTTCTCGAAAAGATAAAGTCGAGAATAAAATCTTGGAAAAATGAAAGTCAAGAAAATATTTTCAGGGAAAGTTGAGAATATAATGAATTGGAAAATTAAAATTATAAAAATAAAAACCTTAAAAAAGAGAAAGTTGAGTTAACTACTAAAAAACTAGTATTTTGAAAATATAATATTTATATAACAATGGGTGTCTGTTCATAAAACATGAGAAGATAAAAATTATGATGATTTTTTAAAATTTATTATTTTTATTTTCTAAGATATGTCCATTTAAAACTATACCGCATCTATCTTATATATATTCAATAGAAGATAGAAGTGCCACTATTAAAAACTATACAATCAACTCTTAATTATATTCAATAGAAAATAGAAATGGATCCCGTTTTTTAATTATATTTAGTACAATTTAAAACTATATAATCGTTTCTCTTAATTATATTCAATAGAAAATAAAAGTGGATCTAGAGATGGAGATGCGGTGAATATGCAATTTAATAATTAAATAAAATAATATAGATATATTAATTATAAATTATATATATGTATCTATAAATTTAGTTAAAATGTTGAATAATGTCTAACATTAATAATTCAAAATTAAACAAATCAGAGTAAAAAATACAAAACAATGTTGGCTACATAACCCAACCGGCTCAGGCTTTTGTGTCAATTTTACTATTTTAGGAAGGATGTTGTAGACTCATGGGTGAAGACGGACGTTACGGAAATCCCCTGCTAGAATCCAAGGGGGGAGAGGATCAGTCTACTTCCCCTATGCCAATGGACTTCCTCTCGCACTGGTCGACTTCTGACATCAATTCATTTGGAAATTCTCTTATTTTGTTGAACATGTCTTTCCACTGCTTTCTATTATGTTTATGGGGTACTCTTGCTGGTGATACAAAAGAAGAAAAGCAACCCTGTTTTTCGAAAAGCCAGGCATTTACAACTCGTTTAAAGCCTAAAAATTATTAAGGCCCATCATTACAGAGTGCTCCAAGATAACAAGGGATGGGCAGTGTTGTAGCAATAATTTGGTACGCCACCAAAGGAGAGAAAAAAAACTAGTTCTCCTTAAAAATACAGACAAAACAAGAAGCACCAAACCAGTCTTGAAGAAGTAGAAACTAAATAAAGGTGCACTTGAGGGCGTTCATTTACATATCAGAAGAAAGAACAAGCTTAAATAATTCCACGCACGCCTTTTCCACTAAACAAAAAAAGAGAGTTGGGATTACAGCAGAAAGTGAATACAAAAGGAAAGAAAATCTGAACATGAACAAAATGTGCACACTTTGACTGCATAACTACTTAATTTAACTTTGTTGATTAAACTGTTCATAAATGTTGGATGGGCACGCCCATTTTATCCACCAGCCACCGGAGCCAGGATACGCTTTTCCAGTGAACTTTTGGTACAAAGATGATGATCGCTGGGAGGCTGAGGCTGACGAAGGATCACGGGCACCGAACTTTTTCATGGAAATTGATTTCTCAAAATCGGGCCTTTGCCTGGGTGCACTATGAGACCGCAACTTCGCTCTGGAAGACTCCGTGTAGGACATATAATTTGGGTGATCGCCATAACTGCTCATGAAGCTATGAGAGCATTCACTCTTTGAAGGTGTGAAGGGGCCTCTCCTTGAGCTTGCAGTTCGAGATGTTGCAGGATACAACTCACACACGCCCTCAGCTTCATGGAATAATCTTAAAGGACTCAATGATTGTTGCATACCGACCGATGGTGGGCTGAGTATAGAGTACTGAGCTGCCGTGGAATCCTTCGATGGGGAGTCAGGTGTCGCCATGAAGATGCGGCTGTTCTGATCAGAAGTCAAGGATGAAGAGATTGATTGCTGACAATCTCTCCATCGTGCGAGGACATGGGGCTTGCCTGCATCAACCTCTAGTATCTTCTCATCATCAGTTGTGGTCCCTGTTCTGGACAATGTGTCACGGCTATCCCAATATCGCTCCTCCATCCAATGATCTAGCCAGTTCCATCCAGAGGATTTCAGCAAGCTAGGATCAACTAAACCCGTATTTTTGGGCTTCAAGTCATTTCTCTGCACAACAACTCTATAATATGAACATAGAAGAAAATTAAATTTTCGCCATCATCATCACTTTATGACCATTTCACAATGGGAAAACGTTACATGAAGTGCCAAGAGGTGAAGAGAACACTAATCTTGTAAGATAATAGAGTTTCATACCTTGGAGCTGCTTGTTCTTACTGGCTTGGCACCATCTATACGCATTTTAGGTACATCCTTGTCTGGTATAGGTGGACCCTGTAAAAAAAAGAATAAGAGATTCGAATCAATAATCACTTTGTTATAGAATCGAAAAAAGTTGTTTCTGTTCTATGTCAGCATGTTGAAAAAGGAAGGAAAATAAGAAGGTGCTTACAGGGTAGTGATGTCTTGAACTAGTACTTCGCGGATGGTTACCGACAATAGCCCGTCCCGCACGAGCTTTGCTCTGCACCCTCACCAAAGCCTGCATACACCTCAAGGTTTCTACTGCTTGTTTCCTTACAATATGCCCTCTCACTAGGGCCTGAAGCTTGACCAGACCTTTCAAAGCCTTTAGAGCTCTTCTGGCCTAAAAGAGGAGGGAAATCAAAACGTGGATTATTCATCTATGTTATTTTGTGGTCAATTTAAATTTGATGACTTTTTTCAATCAAGAAATAAATTCTTTTTATTGGGTACAACAAAATACGTTCAAAAAGAAAAAAAAATGCACTTAAGATGAACCTCTTGCCCTCCATATGCAAAGATCCTCTTGAATGTCATTCAGAAGCATTCAGCTAAGAGGCTTTAACAAGGATTAGGTATGAATTTAGTGATGGAAAACTGCTGATTCAACTTCTTCTTACTAGCATTCTATAAACCACTTATCATCTAATAAACTACAAGCACATGAACTGAACAAATAAAATATTTCCTTTTAAATGAATGATAAAAGAGTGTAGCTCACTTCCAAGTGAATGCATGAAAAACAAAGTTCATAAGAAACAAGACTGGTTCTTGCCACCAACCAACCACCTCAACCGAAAAAAGTAAATAAAGTTGACCAGATGACGTTCATCTTATCGCAAACGGAGAGAAAGGAATATGAAAATACCCTAGACAGAGACGGGGACTCATCTATGTGTCTAGAAAGGAATCACAGATATCTATCCTATTGCAAGCAGCTGCAATGAAGGTGACAACTCAGGCATTCTCTTTCATGCTATTAAGTTAGACAGAAAGTCTGATGAACAATTTCCACAATCCCCATTTCTTCCCGGACTGATGTGTGCATTTCTCTCTACATAAAATGCAACTTCTCTCCATACCATTAATGGCTCAATGAGATGATTGCTACTCATAAATAGGATTTTAAATGGACCCTCAACCAAAACCTTCCCAAGAGAGGGTAAGCTATGAGCCTTTCCTGAAAGCAACATCTCAACAACCACAAGCATTTTTCACAACTCCCTACTCCCTGTTACATATAAAACAGACAAAGACAGGTCTTACTGAGTAGTGTTGCCAAGAAATAACATCACCAGTTCACCACCACCACAGGATCTAATACTAGAAACCATAGATGAAGGGCCAAGTCAATCCTACCCTGATACTCTCTCAGTCTCTCCCACTCTCACCCAAAAATAGATAGAAAGTCCTTCCCTAAAAAAGGAGCCAATCATACAATTAACCACTGCATCACGTAAACTTAATGAAGAAAACATGCAAGGAAAGGGAAAAAACTTAACCTTAACAACAATGTCAACCAAATACAGCACTCTAGGAACTAGGATAACTAAACATGAAATTATTAAACATTAAAAATTATACTAAATTCCAAAATTTTGGTAAATAACAAAATTCCCCGAATAAAATACTCTTAATGTCAAACAAATATTAACCACCAAACAGATCAAATAAAGACGAACTAACAATCAGATAACTAACCACTACATTGCATGGCATTTCCAAAAAAAATAAATCCAAAACATGCAACCCGAAATCAAACGAAAACGCACAGAATTAAACCTAAAAATGGGCTAAAATTCCGTTCCTCCTTCAATTTACTTAACCAA
This sequence comes from Triglochin maritima, assembly GCA_963682175.1. NCBI lineage: Eukaryota > Viridiplantae > Streptophyta > Magnoliopsida > Alismatales > Juncaginaceae > Triglochin > Triglochin maritima. The sequence goes on along the minus strand of OY821772.1, from coordinate 59,404,123 downwards.
ACTCAAACCAAAACCTAAAAAAAAACGAAGTCCAGTCTTAGAACAGAACGAGAACTAACCAAGTAACCTCTGAACACGGCTTGGATCCTAACGGCGGCGAACTCCACCCCCCTCCTTCCATCCCCGCCCCACCCACCGCTCGTAAGTCTTACCACGACGGCGGCGGCATGCGCGGCGGCGACGGCAGCATCGGCGGCAGCTGCCGTTGCGGCGGCCACCGCGATGGCGCGCTTGGTTTGGTCCTCCCCCGACGCATGGGAGCCGTCGTCTCTCGCTCGGAACGACCCCCGCAGCTTCGTCGGATTCGGGTTAGTCGGATCCTCGCCGGAGTCCGATTTTTTCTTCTTCTTCTTCTTACCGAAGAGCGCCTTCAGCCACCTCCGCAGCTTCCCCATTGTCTATAGGGTGGGGAAGTTGGGGTGGTTCAGGTTAAGGTTAGGGTGTGCCGACACGACAAGTTAGGGGAAAATGGGTTCCCGAAGGGATGAAGGCGGAAGTGGGTTTCCGAGACTGGAGTGGAAGATTGGAGTTTGTTTTATTTATATAGTTACGGTGGTGGATGATGGAGTGCGGAAGAAGTGAGGACTCTCAGGGGTAAGATGGTCATTTTCAAGGGTTGTTCATGTGGTGTTTGTTAATCTCGTCGTAAATAGTTTTTAGTGGTACTTTATGTTTTGATCATGTTTCGGATAGTAAAATTTCTTTTGGTTATTTTTATATTATTTTATCTATTCTACTGTTCATCTCATCTTAAATTGCAAACGTGGTAAACTACTATTACTACTTAAATTACCCGTAAAATTATCATTTTGCACATCTACTCTTTCTACTAATATAACTCTTCATTTCACTCTTTTAACACAACTTTCTCTTCATATCACTCTTCTATTCACCACATAAAATGTCTCGGAGGCCAGGAAAAGAACCAGCGGAGACCCCTGACTACTCACATCTGGTAAATTACCTTGTTTATTTCAATTAATTTAAAAAAAAACATTTTTGGGTCGGGGGGAGGAGGTTCCCGCGACCGCCCGATCGTTGGGCCGGGCGGCTCCTGCGGACGCCCGACCCCAGGACCCGACGTCTGTGGGAGACGTCTCCCACGTAGGGTAGGCGTCTCCGGCAGACGCCTCCCACGTAGGGTCGGCGTCTCCCGCAGACGCCCCGATTTTTTTTTAATTTTTTTAAATTGATTTTAAATTGTGATAAAATTAAAATAAATTGAATATTATGTTAATAATGAGTTAAATTAGTTTAGTAAATCGTTTATTGATTATAAATTGTGATAATTAATAAATAAATCGCTAAATAATTTGATTATTATGTTAGTAATTAGTTGTGTACGATTTTAGTAAAAGATTATTGATTAATTGTGCTAATTGCTAAATAAATTGATTATTAAGTTAATAATTAGTTTAATTATTTTAGTAAATCCATTAATAATTTTTTATTTTTAAAATTAAATTAATAGTCATCGGGTTACCGTGGAAGAAAAGGGAAATCAATTCTCTTACGCGCGGTACGTAGTATACCAGACGAGTCAGGTCCTCGTCATCCACGTACACGTGGTATTTCTGCTTCGGTTAGGAGAGAGAGTTGTTACGTCGTCGTCAGACACTTGGAGATTCTTTCGACGACGATGATGATTCAGATGAGGTGAGGAGTCACGACGAGAGTGACGATGAGGGCCGATACGACTTGGGGCCACAGGAGGAGGCGATACACCAGTCCGGTCGAGGACGGAGGCGACATGGTGGTCCTTCAGTTGAGTGGGTCATTAGGAAGGATCGAGGTGGTCGGTTTGTGACCGGTGAGCAGACTCAGGAAAAACTTCTGCCACTGGTCGCATCAGACCCATTGATGGGAATTAAATTTATACCGCAAGTGCACGACGTCAATGAAGACGTGGCAAATACGGGTCGAACACAAGGAGGGAGAGATCTTGTTATTATTGTGATTTTCGATTAAGGGAAAGGAAGATGGAGAAATAAGTTGGTTTTTGAAATTTTGGGTTTTAATTATCTAAAACATGAAACATGAACAAATAAAACTAAAATAAGAACAATGATGGTGAATTCCGTTGGGTGGAGGTTTAGATATATGGTTTAGATTAGAGAATTTAGACACTTATAATAAATCATATTAGTTATAAAGCATTACATGATAAATGATTTAACATAAACTCAAGTAATCAAAATATCCTAACACGAAATTAAAATAATAACATTATTCTCTTCTCATCACCCTAAATCTGTCACCCCCACCCTTTGGAAAGAGTTAGAAACTCATGGAAGGAGGGAAGGAGAAGGGGTCCTAGAGAGATTACAAAAGAAAACTAAAAACACAAAATAAAACAACAAAACTTTATTACTAAATTATGGAATAAAAACTAGAACATAAGCTAAGGACCCTCACAACATCGTTCTTGGGGCTATTTATAGTTGTTACAAGAGACCTAAGTATAGAATTGGAAAGTACACGTGTCCAGACACGTCTGGACAAAATTTGAGCACACAGATCGCCTAGGGGGCGGCGGAATCACCGCACATTGTGTGTGTTGTGCGGCGGAAACACCGCACAATCGAGTCAGATTAAATCTGGATTTTGGCTGAATGTTTATGGTATGATTTGATCCTCCTTTGCGCGTCTGGATTGATTCTTTCCATTCTTTTGAGCTCCGAATTAATTCCTTTATATATTTGGAGATCCACATTGATTTTTTTTTAGATTTTCTCCATAATAATAAAAGCTACTCGTGATTTGCAATTAGGTCCTTGACTTCTTGCAATTATGTCCCCGACTACTTTTGTGCTTAAGTCCTTGTTCTTTTTGTAATTAGATCTTGAATGCTTCTATGCTTGGATACATTTCCATTTGAAACCCGATCATCTTGAGCTTGGTCTTTATGATAGAAATGAGTCTTTTGCACGCGTTTATGCTCGGGATGTGGGTAATTTGCATTCAGGTCCCTGTATTCTGTAAATAAGACTAAACACATACCTTAGTAGCATTTATTGATATAAAATTAATCTAAACGAAAGACATATGATGCAATGTATGCAATGCATCACCCATCTCCCGGTCCGTAATTATTGCTGTCGGGCTAACAATATCCAATAACAGATCTCGCAGCCTCTCCAACACCCACCGGTAACTAGACTCGGTCTCATCCTGCAAAATCGCATATCCGACGAGGAAATTCATGTTTGTTGGAGTAACCCCAACCATCTCAAACAAATGCATATTGTACTTGTTCGTCTTAAACGTCGAATCCATACAGATTACGAATGAGTATGTACGCAACAACTGAACTGAAGTCGGATGCGCCAAAAATGCGTGAGTCAAGACATTAGTTTCTTCATCTGCCACAATCCAATGCAAATACTTATGCTGCACTGCCTCCCTGAGAAGCTGCTGTGCGTGATTCCTGTCTTCAGATTTCGTCATCCTCGTGTACTCTCTGAAGTTATAAATGTGTCTTTGATTCAGATTATCGTCCGGAAATTTCTTCTTACCGCCAACAAAATGTTACGGGCTCTTGCTTGTGCCTCTGTCATATCACGAACAATTTGTTTTGCCCCAACACTAAGTCCGCTGACCTGTCGGTGACCTTCTGAATAAACTGCAAGTGGGTGGTTGTGCTGCCCATAGATGCTATTAGAAACAATGACCCATCCATCACGATCCCATCACTCCATCACTTTTACCAAAAACCGACAACCGCAACCTTTTGTTTTCGTATTCTTTCGCAGTGCAATACTCGTATCACGAGAACTCATCTCACGTCTGCGATCACATCTCAGGCAACAATCCATCCGGTTATCTGCTTTTGGTTTGTATGATGATATAACCAAAAAAAATCTGGCTCCTAGTGCAACTTGTTTCGCTCATTTACAAGCTTCCTCGATTGTTATAAATATTTCTTTATTGTCAAAAAGCTCAATGTAATCTACCCCATCACCACCGAAATCTTGCAACGGAACCTGAAAATTTTGAATTTAACAGAAAATTACAAAAAAACAAAAAAAAAACGGGCGTCTGGCTAAGCAAGCCGCCTCCACCAAGGTGGAGGCGTTCATCGAAGACGCATGCACATTGGTGGAGGCGTCTGGCTAAACCGCCTCCACCTATGTGGAGGCGGCCTATCCAGACGCCTCCACCTGGGTGGAGGCGGCTAGCCAGACGCCTGAGTCGGGAAAAAATTTCGCACCCGTTACCTCGTCGGATTCAGGTGCTTCGCCAGACATTTTCGTGGTGTTGGTACTAGGAATGTGAGTAAAACTGAGTCAAACACCTTGTTTAAAGACACGAGACGAAATGAGTATTAATTGATTTGTTAAGGGCAAAATGATTATTTTTGGGACGATTTAAGTAGTTTTCCGGCGACGAATAGTAGTTCCTTATAAGAACGTTGAGTTTAAGACAATTTTTTTCTTCCGACTTAACTAATACTAGTTGACAATTGTGTGCAAGGTTAATTTAGTATTAATGCGGCTTGGGTTGACATCAGATATGGTTTTAAAAGTGATATAAATGAGAACTAATATGATACAAATCTAAACTATATGTATTACAAATCTTAACCAAAGTTAGTTATAAGGTCAATGTTGCTTGGAATCTTTAGATAGTAAGTCATAGAAAATGGAGATAAATGGATAGAAAATTAAAGAAGAGAAATCTTGTTTTTTTTTGTTTAAATGGCAACATGGTGAAAAGAAAAATAAATGAACCATCCCAATCACCAAACTACCGGTCTTTGTAATTTAATAGCACTATAATCCATTCCGGTGGACCATACTAATTTTAACAATACAAATGACTTCTCATTGTCAAATAAATAAAAGTTCTAATACAAGAACATATGGTACCGCAAAATTACAACAACAAAAAAGACTAAAAGAGCAAAGTAAGTTGATGCGGGTGTGAGGGCATGAGACGCGTGTCTACCACGGAGATGAACTTGTTATTAGGTTTACCTCTTTCGACAAAAGCAATAAACATTTTGGTAATTAAAAAGTTGAGATATCACTTCTATTAATTTCTCCTCAAAATTGGAGAAAAATCCGAGAGACGATTTTGTATTTGAGATTTTCTCTTCTATTTTCACTTTATTTCTCACCTCAAATTGTAATTTAAGCACTTCATTAAACTATTACAGTTAAAAGTGTTTTCGTAGAAAACCTTTAAAGAAGTATTTAAAATGAACATATTGAAAACCTATCCAAAAGATAATTAACATGTTTCAAAATTATAAATATGCATGTGAGAAACCTAAACGAGCCTACGACCTAAGAAGCATTTTTTATTGTTTCATAAGAAAATTGTATTGTGATTCCCTTCGTTTCCTTAAAAGTCAAGTTCCTTCGATAATATTCGGAATTTTGATATAATTGAAAATGTAAACTAAGAAACAAATTTTCTCGGGAGATGATGAGTTCTGAAGTAGAGTGGCGACAAGATCCTAGAGCATGAACTGAATTTTTTTTTGACACGAACAGATTACTGATTACATAACATATACACAGTAGAATAAGTAATAATTGTGGTTAATTTCTCTTGCTGTTGCATTTTTTTGTGTACAATACATTAGAAACAGATTAAGTTATAGGCTTATATCTGGTGAGTCCCACTCTACTAGAAGCCAATCTAGTGAAAAGTGATATATGCAACTTATGCACTACACTTTTAAGCAGGGAAAGATCTATAGACTTTTTAACAGTTGCAGCCTTACAGGCTTCCAGCAGAGCAGAGCAAGATCAAGTAATAGTTTTGATAATATTTACCTTTTTTTTGTTGTGATATGCGTAGAGCCACTCTGTCTTTTTTGTCATGATTCATCACTCCTCCAACTCGTGAAGGTCCTTGCTCTCTTGTGGCCTTGTGTGATCTTGGACGCATCACTTGATGCTGAATTGCTGATGTTCCTTGAGAAATTAATGTTGTTTTTCAATACAAGTTCCATCACATTGTTAAATATTTGCCAGGCTAAAACTGTGATATAATGGCTTCCATATGCATTTCGTATAATTTTGTCAAATAATATATGCTCTTGGGTGAAAGAATAGTCCCACATCCGTTCGATTAAGTTTGTTCTACGCGATTATGAAATTTATGTGCCTTTTAAGCTATGAGTTGTCTTTTGTGTGTTATTTCCTCATGTGTCATTGTTTCTTGTAGTTTCAAAGCTTTAGTCGATCGACACGTGTGACCCAGTCCTAATATAGACGAACCAAAATTTGCAAAAATACGCTTATGGGGGTGTTTGTGCACCTGGAAACAGAGGGAAAAAGAAAACAGATTCTCTATGATCAGAATTTTTCCTGGTGTTTATATCAATCTTGGAAATGAAGAAATTTTCCCTCTGTTTCTCTCAGTTTCTCACACCTCCAACATGAAACCAACGAAAAGTGCAGGAAAGTTGTAAAAAATGCATACGTTTATCAAACTTATTTAATAATTATTTTTTATTATATAAAAACTTAACAACAAAAATATTAAAATCATATTTTTAAAATTAAATTATCTTTAAAAAATCATGACAATATGTTACAAAATTATACCATAAACTAGGTAATAAAAATTAAGAATACATCTTGAACTTCATATTCTCTTGTTAAAATAAAATTCTAAAATATATAATTTTATTCTTCAACAAGAGATATGTGTATATAATATATAATTCACACATTACATTTTTGAGTTAAATTAAATTAAAATGTGCAATGTCTATTTAAATCTTAATGTACAACGTACTCTTCGTAATAAAATTTACATTTATATATACAACATTCATAGATAATATCAATTTCCGAAAATAACAGTTAATGAATTCAATTTTATTATTTTCCAGTGAATTTCAGTAGATTACACAAACAACAAAATCTTAGTCAAAAGGAAACTAATTTCCTCTGGTTTCTATTTTTTGTTGTTTTCCTTTTGACCACAGATTCATTTTCCAATGGTTTCTTGTGCACAAGCACCCCCTTAAGATACTTTTGACATTCTACATCCGGTAGATTGTATCCACTTGGCGCAAAAAGAACAATTTACGGAATGACCAAATTTTATAATACTAAGATAACAACCTAACCAAGTCAGACGATCTAACTTATCAACTTATCTTAACTTCTGTTAGCTAACTGCTTGATCATCACTCTCCTTACCCTCTTGCATTGTACCATCATTTCTTTGGAGTTTACAAACATGTCATTAATATATGTGTGTGTATTGTGAATATACCAAGTCAATACCCATAAACTTATGTGTGTCGAGCGTATTATTTTAGTATAGAAGCAGTCGTGCTAATAAACAATTTCGTAGATAGCAGGACCGTTATTCACTTCACATGGAAGTAATGGAAGTCTTTTTTTTTTTTTAAAATAAAGCAATAAGGTTACGTAACCACAGGGCCACAACCCTATTAAAGGGTTTACAATCTAATGTCTGGTCTCGTGTAAATCAGGATCGTACATAGCTTTTCTCAAATATCCTTGTGTTATACAAAGGCGAGCGCCAACAAACGACCAAGAAATGTGATGTAAAAACATGAAGAATCTCCCTGGAGGATGGTCGATGGTCTCTGTCTAGACCTTGTCACTGGACGCAACAACATGCATGTCACGCCCTCTCCTCCAAATACAAACAACGTTCCACTTTCACCGTAAGGGCGTAAGCCTTTCTTGCTCGCGCTCCACAGTCCAACGTGCCAAGGGGATTACATATGATGCGAGTGCATATGTGGTTTGCGATTTAATAATTAAATAATATAATATATGTATATTAAATATAAATTATATACATGTAACAAAAAAATTAAGTAAATTTTTGAATAATTTCTACGATTAATAAGTTAATATTAAACAAATCAAAGTAAAAAAATCAAAAAGTGAGTGTTCTGAAATGCGGCCGCATCAACCCGCATATGCACTTCTCCCATGCATCGCGCCCGCATCCTCATATGCGGCCGCATCGGGCTGCATTTCATAACAGAGGTTGGGAGTGATGGGGGTGTTATCGCAGTCTGACCAGGCTGAGGCTCGACGATTGTAAGTCGGGCCCTCTTGAGGTGGTCACTAGTGAGATGATCTCCCCCACGTTTTTGACTTCTTTCTTAACAAAATCCAAAGTCAAAGCAAGAATCCATAACCAAATCGAAAGGCCTTGCCATTGTCCTAAACACCCGATTATTGTGTTAGGTCCAAACGAACTAGCAAAAGGATTTTATTAGCCGATTCCATAATTTGTTCCCCAAATTGAGATGGTTTTGAACTCCCTTTCTAAATGATACTCCGTTTGACCAGACTATGTTGAGGTTGTGTTAACTCTCTCTCTCTCTCATCCCTCTCATTCCCTCAAATCCCTAACCCCTCCTCAAATTCATCTCTCTCCCCCATCCTCATCCCTCTCACCACAACTCCGGCGTCGGCAGCGACGGTGATGGCGAGGAGCTTCGGCGAGGCCAGCATCCGCACGTGCGCGTGGAAGGGAGGACGTCCCCTTCTCCTGCAAGTTCTTCTCGACTCAATCGAGTCAAGGTACGCCACTTTCGTCCCCTGTGTTGGATCCTCATTGTCATGTGTGTATGGTGGGGGATTACCGAATTCGATCAGTGATGGTTTGGGGCGAGATCGGAGATGACGAGGAAGTGGTAGAGAGGGGAGATCGCGTGAGGAGTTTGCGCAGGGTTCCAGCGGCCGTGTGGGGCCGTGCCACAGTGGTGGCCGATCGTGGGACAGGCCAGCGTGGCTAGAAATGGCGGCAACTAGTGTTGAGATCGGCTGGGATTTTGGGTTTGGCGGTGATGGATTAGGTTTGGGTATTTTGGGTGTAGCCCTGGATTTTAGTTATTTTGGGTTAGTTGTTTGATAGTTGGATAATTTCGGATTTAACCCTGAATTTAATTGTATTTGATTTGTTGGTAATTGGATGGATTAATTGCAGAATAATTACTGAACTTTATTATATTTGGTTGAATAATTGATAGTTGGAACAATTGTTAGAAAATCCTGGATTAAATGATATTTGGTTAAATAGTTGATAGTTGGGTTTATTTGGTAGTAAAACTTGGACTTAGCTGGATTGTATGAAATATATTAATTTGGGGGAAATTGCTCTTTTCTTCCAGACTTTTCGGATATTGTGGTGATTACATTAGTTGAGTGATTTACTGTTTTCCCCTGGATTTATGTTTATTGATTTATGATTGGTGGATGTTTAAGGGAACTTATGTCATGTTTTGTTGGGGTCGTTGACCCGTGCTTTCGGGGTAAATTGCATTTACCCCTTGGCTTGTGAGATTGTGAGGGGTTCGTGGAACCAATTGTCCACCCACATTGTGACGAGTGGTCGTTGGAGCGTTGCTCACGGACTCAGGCGTGTGGTCGGGTAGCGAGATTGGCGTGTGAGGCACGTGTGACTAGATGTTAGGGCGTCTCCCTTGTTGGGCGGTATGAGATGGTTTACTAGCGTTGTTACGAGTTAACGCTGGAGCTGGGCTCGTGGGCTCGGGCGTTGTGGTTGGAATTCCAGAGTCGTATTTCCCCTTGTGTTATTGAGGTTCGAAAAGGGAGGGCTTCAGTCTGTGCATCCATGCCTGGGAGAGGCAGCTGTGGAGCTTTGCTCGCTGGCCCATAGGTGGGAGTGGTGCGGTGTGACGCAACGTGGTTCATGCAAGGTGGTTCGGGTGCAGGAACTCACCTTGTGGGAGTAGCTACGTGGGTCAGCAGATGGTCGGGGCTTTGTGTGACACGTGTGTGCAGAGTGGTGTCGTTAGAAAGCGTTGCCTTGTGGGCCGGTTGCACGATCTTGTCGAGGGTGCACGTTCGACCTGGTTGGGCGCGTGGTCGCCTTGGGACGTATGGTAGTTCTGTCCTGAGAGCGGGTTGAGTGTTACCTCGTGGATCAGATGCGTGGTGGGGTTGAGGTGCACGATTGACTTCGCTGGACACGTGGTCGCCTTGGGACACGAGACCAGTGTGAGCTGTCAGGGACGGCTAGACCTTGTATGGTGTCGGGTTGGGCTGGTGTACTGAGTCTTGTTTTGAGACTCAGGTGTGCATGTTCGTGTGCAGGTGGGACGCGGTAGGTGGCTGGAGGCGACTTGGGCTTGGGACGTGTGAACTGGATCTGTTGAGCTCAGTGTCATGTATTTTTCCTACTCCTCTCAGTAGTTGTGTAGTAGGATTCAGAGTTCTTGTATTTTCCTTCCGCATTGTACGTTGACTTTGACCTTATTATAACTTTTAATTGAGGCATCGAGTTGGTTACTTTAGTTAATGTTCCTTTTTCGCTTCCTTTTAGTATTGTGATTATAGCTGTGTCCCGAGTGCGGATTAGGGGCGTTACATTAAGAGTGGTAGCACGATCCCAAAAGGTTTGAGTAAACTTAAACTCAAAGAATAAGTGATTTGAGTAAACTTAAACCCAAAAGGTTATGTAAACTTAAACTTTTAATCCGCTTCAACATCACACATGGGACAATTTATTTTGATTGTTAAACCCCTTTTTCGTCGGAGTGTCTTTGGTGAGGATCTTGTTTTGCACCATCAACCATGCAAAAGTTTTAATTTTAGGCGCACGTTTGGTTCCCCAAATTTCTATCATGAGTGGGTAACGAATCTCACTGTCTGTTAGATTTTGTAAAAGGACTTTGCTTTGTATCAACCATTTTCCGATAATTTCCAAATTCTCACGTCAACGTCGTTTTCGTCCATTAAAATTTACTATACTTAACCGACGTTAACGGAGAAGTTAACGGTTTGCTAACATAATAACACTAAGGGAAAAAATAATGATATTAGGACAAATATTTTGGTTTTTCTATAGCATTAAGTCAAACAGTTACTTTTAGATAGTATAAAACAAATTTCGATGTTTGTTAGTGGCACCCAAGCAATTCATATCTAGAGAGTTCAACGTCTTATATTTGAGCAACTCGACTATCCCATTCAACTTGCATGTCCCTTGAATCTCCTCGAGCCATGAGGCTCTCTCAATAATATGTTCTAACCCCCCCCCCCCCCCCCCCCCCCCGAATATGAGGTACGTTTGTTGGTGAATTTCAATTTTCGTTTCTTGAATTAGGATAATGTCCTCTTTGGATGTTCTAATGATGTTACAAATTGCTCTATCTTTTGTTCGATGAGACAATTCCACGGATATTCAGTGTCACAACTTTCATTGATAACTATTTCTTTTAACCCATGAGGACAATAACACCTACAAGTAGGGAAGAGCAAAACCCGAACCGGTCCGAGTTCGGTCCGAGAAGTTGTGATTTGGTCCGGACCAGTCTTTTTTTGTTTTTATTTAAAAAAATTGGTTTTTGACCGGACCGGATGCTCACCCCTACCTACAAGTGAATCTTGTGTGTCCTCGTAACCAAATCTTGCATCTTATGAGAGGTCGATACGAGGCAAATATTGCTTTGAGCGTATCAAATTTAGGAATTCCCGTGTTTTCCCCTCTTTTGGCCCAAAGTTGTGGCAATATTCCAACAAAATGATTTAAAATCTCTGTACGAGTTCCAAATGAACAAAGGGTATTACTATTCGTCGTTCGCGAATTACTTAAATCGTCCGCGCCAATTACCATTTTACCATTCACTTTTCATTATGTCTCGTCCCATTTAAAATTTTGGCTGAGGCGTATGGCTAGGACGTCCCCTTTTTTTGGTAAATAAAAGTGGTAGAAATTTTACCGTATTCAAATGTAATGAGGCATCCGGTGGCTCCTTTTCTGACATCCGAGACTTTATTTTTGATGATTGAGAGGAAAATGAAGAGAGAGCTGTGGTTGGAGAGTAAAATTAAGAGAGATATAAGTAGAAAGGAAATAATGACAAAATGATAAATGGCACGAGCGATTTAAGTAATTCACGGACAACTTTTAACGGTTCAATATAATTTTTTGACTTAAATGGTGATGGGTTGTCGTGTATTTGATTGACTTAAAATCATATTCACACTGTGATCAAAGTAGTTCCATTTTATTAATTAAAAAATTCGAAAAGATAAGCAAAGTCAACTCGTTTGCCCTCCAAGTTTAAGGAGTTAGATTTGTTTAACCTTAAACAAGTATCACCGCAAAAATATAAACACTCTGCCCATGGTGTCGGCCACTGCAAATTGTGTGCCCAATCTCATCCCTCAAATCATGATCCAACGGTTGACATTAGCACACGTTCACTTCCTGCTAAATTCGAGACAAAACCAAGTACGGTTTCTTTCTCGATACTTGGACAATGTTCCATAACAGATGTAGTGTTGATTTCCACGCCTTTTCCTTTGAGACGAGTTGTCTCGATGCTACGATCACTAACCATGATCTCGTACGATCTTGTCATGAACATTCTCTATCTTATCTCTCTCCTCAATCCATATTTTTCTATTTCCTACAATATTCACATCTTAACCACAACTCACCACAAATTATCTCTTTACTCCACATCATTTCGGGATCTATATTAAAAAATTAAAAAAAATGTAAAAAATTATAAAAAATCAAAACAATTATAAAACGTATTTTCATAAAAAAAATTAAAAAATCAAACAAAAAATTAAAAAAATTCAAAGCAAAAACAAAACAAAAAATAATATCAAAAAACAATAAAATATTCAACGACCGGGTCGTCGACCCGGTCGTTGTTAACTCCTCATGATCTAGAGTTAAGAGGGGTTAACAACCTCACGACCGGTTATCTCTCTCATGACCGATCGTGAGGTTGTTTAAGAGCACCATTAGTGGTGCTCTCAGGGGATGTAAGAGCTTTATGATGAGACGTTAAAGTAGGTGGTGGGTTGGACTCCGTACCAGAATCATGCATCAACAATTCTGGACCCAACCCTTTCCCCCCCTTAATTACAGCTCGGTAAAAGGTCACTCCCAAGTCCCAATTCAGAACTACAACCTGCTTAACCAAAGTGAAGTGGATGCTGGAGAATGAGAAATTCTGGATTATCAAACAACACAAAATCTCTTTTTTTAAAGAAGTTATTGACCCATTGTACTTACAATTCAATCTCATCTTATTACTTGACAAAGATTCAATCTAATTAAGATATCGCTTGGAATAACGAGACGTGGGAGATGAATTATTAAAATGGTAAAGAAATTGTGTCGAAAACAAGTTTTATGATACAAATTCTTACTCTCTTAATTTTAATCTAATGCCTTTGATCGGCCCCCACTCCACGTACTTCAACTTCATCCAACACTGGTTGGTGGCATTTACATGTTGCTTCTTCTTAATACTCAAATCAAGGTCATCAAAACGACTTTAAAACCACTTTACAATATTTTAGAAACACACATTTCAGAAGCAGTGGTGGTGCCACGTACTTAGGGCCTTAGAGGGTCGAGCGACCCGTTGGGATTTTGCTTAGTATGTAAGTACTTTTGGCATTCTAACTCTATAAATTTTAAAAACTCAACTTCGTGACGTGAATTCCTGAAATCGCCCCCTATAAAGATAAAGATAAAGATAAATAAGAGGTCAAAGTGACCACCGCAAATCAACCTGATTCTCCGAGGCCATTCAGAATGACCCAAAACACAATCGTCAGCACGATTAGTTCCAGAATTCTTTTCACAATTCGACACCACCCATACCTCAATCTAATATGCCGTTACACACCTCTCTAGAGTGGACCTGGTCTTTTCCTATCCTTGAATTTGGACCGCCGACCAATGTGGACTCTTCTCAAGCTACAGTATCTGGTTAACAAGTGATCAGCAAAAGTGTGTGGTTCGCATGTGCGCTCACACTGCTCACTTCCACTTCGGCCAGCAGTAATCAAGATGTGAGTCTTGTTTTCCATTTTCCATGTGAACGAGTGGGAACACTGTATAAACCTTATAAAAGTACTACGGTTTATTGTGTTTTTATATACACAAGTTTCTGGTCAAATGTTCAACGAGAGAATGATAAGATTCATGAGATATGACATTCATCTAGGAACATTAATTCCTCCCACTTGACTTTTGCCCCCACAAGTGTTGAAGAAGTGCCCTAAGAAAACCCACCTTTCCGATCACTAAGAAAATGGAAGAGAGAACATTTACCTGCAGAGGTAAATACCCAATGTTTTGAATCTTGTGCAAAGGTTGGAACAAGGACTTCAACAAAACTGTATTGTTTCAAACAGAGAATACAAAATAATTTTATGGTTTGCTGTAAAAGCAAAGCCTTAGCAGTAAAAACAAGACGTGTAGGGGATCGACTCATCAAGTTCCTATTGAAATAGGATCTACACAAGGAAAAACACTTGTCATTTGTTAGGAGCATCCCGAAAACGTCCGGGTCAAAAATATGACTTTCAAATTAAGTTCCAAATTAGTAGATGATGCCAAAGGAAGTGGCGATACCATAGGCAAAAAGGAAGAGACTCATAAAATGACAAAGTCAAATAGAGCTTTTACGCATAAATAACAATGCAATGATTACGTTAATAAAATATATCACCAATTCTTTTGAAGTGCTTAATACCATGGCCAGGCAAATAGTTTAACAAATAGTTATATCACCAAATAGTTTACCAGTGCTTAATATATCACCAAATAGTTTAACTTGTTTAATATTAACTATGACTAAACCGGGGAATGAAAGACAAACCCTCAAAAGTATTTACAAAATATGCCTCGTAGATTAGCAAATATACGATGCCTGCCCCCTATCACCGCAAGATCCTGGATGAAAATTCTACAAGCTCGTTACCATGGGACCCTCCAAAAGACGAAGACCCTCAACTACAAAATACAGCTCTATAGTTTCCTTGACGAGGTCCGAAGATTGTACTCATGTTTAATGAGATTAGCTCTTAGAAGCATTGCCTTGACGTCCCTTTCAAACTCAGACCCAGTCTGCAAGGCACGTTGGAAAGTTGCATTTCGCTGATCAGCATGCCGGGCATACAAAATCTTGTTATGAGAGTCTATCCGTGCCTGCAAATTATGTCTACAATGTTAGCAGAAACATTTTGTATTAGGTATACAAAACGCAGACAGACATTCCCAACCTGTATTTGGTTCTCAGTTATCAAGGATTCAAGTTCCTTCTCTAAACCAGCAACACTGGTTTTGAAAGCACAGGCCATAGTCTTCAGATCAACAGAGATGAACGGATTTGTGTACTGAATAATGGCTTTTTGACGGATTTGAGTATATAGAGTTTCAACATGATCGTGCAAATGAATATCGAGCATAAGATTTGCTTTGAGGTTATCAAGGTACTCCAAACATGAGGCATAATGGCTGCAAATAAAATTGTTAGGGAATACCGCAAAAGTATTTTCGATGAAATAATGAAATGATGGGTAATCAGGATTCCTGTTCAAATTTTGAAATTTTGTGCAATTGTGGTTGATAGGACTTTTTATCGGTCAGTAAGACCTATATTAATGATATTTAATAGGCTACTGAACATGTAAAATCATGTTTAACTTCATGAAAGACTCTGCAAGGTCCCGATATCAGCAAAAAACTACATTTATATGAAAAAGGAAGATCTACAAGTTCCATAATTAAAAACCTATCTCCAAATTTCCAATACAGGAAGTCTAAATGTCTAAAGGCCACTGAACAGTACATGATTGAAATAGAGAATAAGCTTGTCGATGATGGATCTACCAAACAACAGGAAAGATCCTTCGACAAGAAACAAATACTGTGCAAGCATATCAAGTAATTTTTAGTAGACCTATCAAACACATGGATCTACATTTAGCTGATTCCATGCCAGAAAGTAATAATTTGTACAAAACAACTTAACATCCAGAAAATGTTTTGACTTCTGAAGAATTACAACTTTTAAGCCATATAACTTTCAAGGCAAGGATTCAGTTGTCATACTTAAATATCAGAACCCATATATCATCTTCATATCTCAGGACTTGCAGTCGTAGCACTAATGATTCTCTTTTCTCATTTAATCACAAATAACTTGATTCTTTTTTTCATGTATTTTCACCGTCTAGCGATCCCTTCTATAGACACACCGTAAAGTAACAACTATTACATGTAGGCACACCGTTCTTCCTAAACATTGTGTAAATAAAATTTGATCCATTAGCATGTTGTATCTTTTAAACATGTAATTTTTCTTTCGCCATATTTTGAGCGCACATTCTATTCACCTCGAATGATACTTGAGCGCTAAATTTGAGCAGAGCAGACATTCTATTCACCTCAAATTTTGAGCACCAAATTTCTTCCTTTAACCACCATTGTTTTTCCTAAGCATGTAAATGAAATTTGATCATTAGCATGTTATATCTTTTATACATGTAATTTTTCTTTCGCCAAATTTTGAGCCCACTTTCTATTCACTTCAAATGATTTATTTGAGTACAACATAGGGTTTTATAATTTAGATAAAATAATTTCCTGGAACTCATATATGAATTTGGATGAAGAGTGAAGTTGAATATAGACTATATAGCACGAGTGTGTTGTTTGTCAATCTTAACAATCTTCTTTAATCACCTGACATCGTCTTATAGCATAATAGGCTGTTTTTCTATGTTAAGTTATAATCTTTAAAATATTTGCAAACTACTACATCAACCTCTAGTTGAAAAGTGGTTGTCATTCACTTTTCTACAATGCACATAAGTTAATATTTTAATGTCAATTTTCAAATGATTATCTTTTTATAGAACATAAAATTTCCTCTTCTCAAGTAGCAGCTTCACAAATTAGAAACAAAACTACAACCCGAAAAAGAACAGTGCACCCAAACACATAAGCAAATGTTTTCCCACAGTTCTATGTTCCTGAATAATTACATGACTTCTCAAAAATAAATTTCCTTTTCTTTTTAAGACATTAGAAAACTAAAAACATTCAAAACAATCAAGAGATAAGAGGAAGAACCTGGAATGGAAGTCGTTGATAAGCTCCCGAATTTCTGGTACCAACTCTAAGAAATTCCGGAAGTTAACATTGTCAATCACTTTACTCTATAAAAAAATAGATAAAAAGTCAGATATATTTCTCGTATAAAAAAACAAAGACTAATATACAGGGTAAAAGAAATATGAATTGCCTTCAGCTCTGCTCGTTCAAAGCAAGCAAGAGCACAGAGCCCCCCATAAGTTGCGACATCTTGTGGGGCCATAACTTCATTATAGTTGTTGCCCAACTCTGGACCGGTTTCCAGAAACTGTACAAAGTCAAAAAAAGAATAAAAAATAAGACATTCAAATTCTAACAGGAGGTTGTAGCATTACACTTATTCCTATTAAACACAGGACAACTGTAACCTTCTTCAATACTAGGACTACTAAGATATGTATCATTGCTTAAAGATACAAAATACAGAATCCTAAGACCGTTAATACACAATCATGAATCTTAACTAAATCAAGATCTCTTTTTTGTAGAAACATTTGTATATGAGAAAGGTATACTTCTCTCAAAATAAAGCCTTTGGAATTGGCATTTGAGCTATGAAAGAGTTAGAACAAGAAAATAAGGATTATTTTTAATCATTAGTAGAAGAAAGGAGATACAAGGAGAATAATGATATTAATATCTGCATAGAAATGTAAATTCTGTACAATTAGTCATTTGATTCATTGCTTAGTTAAGACTGTCTAGTCGATGGTTAATGCTTTTGACCAACATGTACATATCTACACTATTTCGCATATGAGACATGGCTTCCCAATAGTCGCGTAAAAGAAACTCTCACATGGCAGGTATAAAATTTATGAAGACTTCTTTTGCCCACAAGTCACGGGACAAATGAATTTACTACTACTCTTCATTGCAGCACGCACTAAGTTATAAAAATAATAATGTTATTGTACAACAATGAGAGCAATGCAAAGCCGTGAACAATAATCATTCATTTGTCTTACTACAAGGGCTATCTCAATTCTCCATGGATAACAAAGTACCAGTTTAGAGTGAAATGTCAACCACTTGACTATGAATCGACCGTATTACAAAACTACTAATGCTTGGGAGTGTGGTAGAGTGGGGACAAAAAATTCTATGACACATCTTCATCTCTAAGACTCTAAGAGTCAACAATCACTTGGTAAAAGCTATCTATCAGTAACAACTAACAAGGCCCTCACACAAACATGTACCAACAAGGAAGAAAGATCAATCATACCAATGCCTAAAGCATAACTTCAAATGAAAAAGTGCAATTTCCAGATTTACGGTTCAACGCCACAAACTGTTTACAGGACCGATGTTTTGCATTTACAGGGCATTATAAAAGATTAACACTTAAAGTTCATGTCGGATCTGGTTCCGGGTCCATTGGCTAGAACCATATCCGAACCGGAACCGAGTCGGTTCTGAAAGTGTGACACTTAAAGTATATAATGATATTTTTATTTTTAGTAAATCATATATCTAAGATGATTTTGCAGCAATGGTCCAGGTTCTTTTTTTGGCAGCACTGGTTCTTGTAATCTTATTAATGAATCTTATCTCTCATACAGATAGGAAGCCATCTCTATATGCAATTTATAAGTACCATAACAGAAGAGTACAATTGTAATATTTACTGTTTTCAATATGATCAAGAAACAGGACAATTGAAGGACATTTCAGGTGTCTGGTACTGTGAAATGGTTCTGTGAAACTTTATGAAAGATTAAACAACATTATGATAAGATATTCCTAGAAGCATATCTCAGACACATAAAGATCTTCTAATATTATTATATCTTAATGACCATGAACGTCTACAATCAGTAAAACATACTACTACATTGCTAGGCTAAATAAATGTTTGCCTCATAAAACCAATGTTTAAAATAGATATGAATTAAATAGCATGAAAGTCATAATTGTATGCCAAAACACAAACCTTTCGGGCCGCTTGTTTGTACTTCTTTGTTTCCAGGAAAGCCAATCCCGCAGCACACCGCAGCTTTGCCATCGTAACTGGGTTCAAAGACTCTGGAGCTTGCTCTGCCTTACTAACATAATTTGAGACATGTACGAACTGACTTAGCTCTATGCTTACCAAGATAACATTCAAGCACATCTGAATAATGTGCTTTGATGTGGTGCAGTAATCTCGGGTACGAACATAACTCTTGAAAGCATCACCAAGAAGGCCATGTGCATAATAGAAATCTCCAAAATCATTATAGCCCATCCTAATGCTTTCCTTGATCAAATTAGTCTGCTTATGATAAAAAGCTACTTCAGATGTTAACAATGGAAACTAGTACCAAGCACGAGAAAACAAAAAAAGTGTATCACCCTATTTGTTTCACAATCCATCGGTGACACATATAAAATGCAGTTAGTAACCAGCAGCCCCATGCATGGCTGCATGAACTAAAAGCAAAAATTTACCACTGCAGGTGTGATTTACTAACTTGTTTGTAAATGTAATAAAATGATATAGTAGAAACAACTGGAGAACTAACTTCTTAAGCCTACTTCTGAGTGATGGGTTTGTTTTGAAATTGAAGTTTCATAGTTCAACACTTGGCATGAGTTTCATGACATCCACTCTAGATACACGAGGAAACAAACCCAAGTCATAAAGAACTAGTAAATTTTAAATTTGTAATTCCTACTTAAAACCACTTTTACATCAACCACCAACATTCTGAAGCCACTACTTAAACTTAAATAGAATTATACTGTTTAGAAGACATCTTCCTAACCAATCACAACCCTATCAAATCATCAATAACAATACTAAATCTTTTAGTGCCTTCCTGGGAGAGCGTGATCAGAAATTTTAAGCAATACCTTACTGGCGGTAAGCCACTTTCCCTAAGCTTCATTTTTTTTTTTGCTTCCCAGATCTCATAAGTTAATACTAATGCACCATAGATGGATGATTGAACCACACTAACAGAAATCCAAATTATAAATCTAAATAGCGTGGTTGACCTGTAGTGAAACATCCTAAAAAAAGAGAATAGAAGTTCCACATATCAGTAAAAAATAGTTAGCAAGATGTTTCAGAACTCAAATTTCACGACTTGTGAGGCCTCTTACTCGGGATAACCCTACCACATGTCCCCTAACCCAAAAGGAGTAATACATTGATGCTATAAATAATGTAACACCAGACGACTTCCCCCTAATTCCAACTTAAAACTAATTGCAGAACAACCACGAACACTTAACCTGCTTGTTTCAATTGAGTTACCACAACAACATTAATCAAAACTAAATAACTTCCTTGCTAGCTGCTACCTGTGTAATGCATTGTACATAAACAATTAGAACATGCTATGGACAAATTAATTCCAAAACCCTACAAAACTATTATGTTTGTTCCATCTGGCAAGATTCTTACTTGGGATGACCCACCATATAACGCAAATGTAGTACATTGATGCTCAAAATAATATAGAACCAGAAAATGTTCCCCTAATGTCATAGCTTCATCATACTTCCTTGAACAGTTGCCACAACAACATTACACAAAACTAAAAAACTTCTTCACTAGCCTCTACATGTCTAATACTTTGTTTGCAATCGATCAAACCAAGCAGAACTCAGCTTCAAACAAAAAAAAAAATCAACTCATCCAAAACAGAATTTAAAAAAAACAAGAGAGCGAGAATACCCTATAACCATTGAGCTCGTTCTCGAGCTTCTCCCTCCTCTGCTCGGCCCTCCGGTCGATTGCTTCGGCCCAGGCCTGATCCATCTCGTACTTCGGCCCGAGCCGTCCGCCGATCTTCTGCACGACCTCGCGGAAGAGCTGTGTGTTCTCACCCTTCTTGATCTCGTCGTACGCCATCCGCAGCGCCTCGAGCTGCATCGTGCGGTTGCCGCAGCGGTCTGAGATGAAGAGGAGGCGCGTGATCTTGGTGCGCCCGCTGTAGAGCCCCGCGTACGCCTCCACGTCCATCTGTTCACTGCTTATGATGGGTTTGGTGGAGGTGGAGGACTCCACGCCGTTGGAGAGCGCGGCGTCGGTCGGGATCGGCCCGTCCGAGTCCGAGTCCGAGTCCATGGTAGGGTTGGGATTTCTAGGGTTTGGGGGAGGGGACGGAAGGAAGGAGTTTGGAGAGGGGAGGGGAGGACGATTAGAGCTTTATTACTGCTATTTTCCTTCTTTTTTGTAATAATAAGTTGGATTAGAGGGGTGTATTTAGGGGTGCACATGGGTTAACCCGAAACCCAACCCGAACCCGACTTTTTCCCGCGCAGAAGTTTTGACTGACTGGACGCTGAACTGGCAGCTGACTTGTCCGTCCACGTAGGTAGCGACACGGACGCGCGCGTCCGTGTATAACTACTCATTTGTGAAACGTTAGTAAACAAACTTACATTATATTACGACCAACAACATTATATTATTACAACAACAATATATTACGGTTTTGAACGTAATATTAATTTTTATACGAACAGCGATACATGTTACACATGATGCAGTCATCTATCATTTTTTATAGGACATTAGTAAAAATAATTTCATTATATTACGACTAACAAAATAATATTATGACAACAACATTATATTACAGTTGTGAACGTAATATTAAACTTAATACGAAGAGCAATACATGTTACACATGTTGTAGTCATTCACCACTATTTGAGGAATATTGTTAAAAATCATTATATTATATTACGGCTAACAAAATTATATTAAAGTATGTATGCTCAACATTCTTTGAGTAATGGGTGGTATACTACGTTTGTTTCACATGTAATATCTTTGAGAGGAGCTCGTCATTTCTTGATTATGTCATTCAACAATGTTCATCACAAACCACTTATTGTTATCTCGATCAAATTTGATTTTTAATTTGGCTTGACATTCACATATTGACATTTTCACTTTCCTCTTCTTTACTGTTATAGAAATTTCATTCACATTGTTCTTTTTCCAACTTCTTGAACATCATATGGATTCTCGAGAGCAAACAAACTTTTTCAATATCGCATCCTTGGACTTATTATTTGATGTTTCATTATACTTCGTTGACTATTTACGCACATTAAAATCTTCTGCATTTGCATAAGTCTTATAATAATTATAAGTTTCTTCTATTGAGTAAAACTTCTTCCCAATTGTTGCTTTCAACTCACTTTCAACATTGGGTATGAAATCAAACTCTTTGACATTCCGGTGGTCCAAATAATCTGAAATATAAAATAATTAGTACTACAATACAATGTTGGTTGGTTGTTACATGAGAGCTAAATGATTTTATAGCTACTGAAACAATATTACAATATTATAATGTTACATCTACATAATGACACTATATTACAACTAACGATCTTATATTACAGCTGCGAACATAATATTATTTTCGTTTCAACTAAATCGAAATATGTTACTGTCATTAACATTATTTGTATGTTGAAAAAATGTTACATGAGAGCTAAATGATATTATAGCTATTGAAACATTATTGCAATATTACATTGTTATATCCATAGAATAACACTATATTACGGCTAACAATGTTATATTACGGTTGCAAACATAATATTACTTTCGTTTAAACTAATTCGATACATGTAATTGTAATTTGCATTAATTGTACTCGCATTTGAATAAGTTTGAAATGAGTTTATATACTAATGGTCGCATGTTATTCTAAATTCAAAACCAAGAGAAAAACTTTCTCACCCTATTTTGCAGCAGACTGGATAATATTAAGGCGGACATACAAGATGTTGGATTTGTTTCTATAATTGTCATAACTTGGATCTGTGGATTCGGAAGTTGAATTGTAGTAATCTAAAGTTGATTTGAAGAAGAATGTGACGAATGGAATCCAACCGAATGCAAACTTTATTTCTCCGCTCTAAACAACAAAATCCCAAACCAAACCAAACAAAATCATCAAATCAAATCCCAAATCAAATATCCACGAAATCAATCGATTTTCTCTTAAAAAACAAAATCCAAAACCAAACAAAATCATCTCAGCAAATCCAATCAATCCCAAACTAAATATCCACAAAACCTACCCAATATCTTCAATGCAAAAATCATTGGAGTTCCCAATGATTCCGGCATAGTGGAGGATAGACGTTGAAAATTGGGAGGGAGAGGAGGAAGACAAGGACGAAATTGGAAGGGGCGTAGTTGAGGGCGAGTGGGGGAGGGGAGATAGAGGTGGCAGATGTAGGATTTCATGTTTAATTGTACATATTTATTTTTCGAATTTTTATGCACAATAAGGATCAATTTACAATTTTCTATGATTTATTTCATACATGCATCAATTTGTTTTAATATCTAGTTTCAAAACTTTATTAAAACAAATATGAGCTCCGAAATTCATACCTAGAAGTTCTCTAAAACTTCTTGAAGATTCGGAGACATTGGGGATGTTTCTCGCTGCGCCGGATGCCTCCGAGTATTCACCAAACTCTAAACAAGATCGGAGAGAGGGAAGCTAGTCTCTCAATCTCCGATAGGGTTTAGAATCCAATTACTAACCTCTCTTTAATTCCCTTGAGAAGATGATCTCTTAAGAACTAAAACTAAACTTAAGAATTAAGGAATTTTCGTGGAGAATTATGGAGAGAGAATTTTTGCATGAGAAAGCAATGAATGAATTCAATTAATTGGGTAATGAAATAAGCTTGTATTTATAAGCTCTCTCCAAATTACCTATTCATGTGCAACCCCTTGCCCATGATCTCATGCAAAATTTCATCTAACCATCCATTATTTAATAATAAATAATGTTAGCCACGAATTAAATCAATTATGGATCAATTCCATGCATGATCTAATTAATTCTTAAATTTATTCTGCACAAAACCGTCTGGACCGGTCGACCGTTTCAAGGTTCGGTCGACCGCTCGAACCTAGTTTCGGTCGACCGTTCTATAACTCGGTCGACCGTTCGTAACAGGAACTATTCCATCGCAATGTTCGGTCGACCGACCGATCACATTCGGTCGACCGTTCGAACAGATGAAAATTCCCTGTTATCGGTCGAGACACGTCCGGTCGACCGTGCCCGATCGGTCGACCGTTTACTGCTATCCGGTCGACCGTTTGAGCACTGTTCTGCAGACTTGTCAAATTTCAGTTTAACCCCTACAAAATTTGACATTTCGGGATTAGTAGTAAATTCACAACTTATGTAACATATTATCCTATGTAATGATCAATCATTACACCCCATAATATTTACATCACATATGAATTTAATTTAGATTCTAATTATGTTATTAATCACAACATAATTTTGATTTTGCTTGTTCACCCCATGTGTCATATTTTCTACATGAAACCTGACACATCTTATGAACTTAAAATCCACATTTCTTGTTTCCCAGTTTTGTGGTGTGACCTGTGGGAGGATCTAAACTAAGTTGACAGTGATATTAAGAGCTTAATATCACAAGCTATAAGCGGTATCTAGCTACACATTATAGCTCCCAATTAGTTAGATGTCTTAATTCCACTCGAACCAAAACCCGATCCATTCAGTGATGGAGTGCACCACTTGTGTCCGTCCCTTGCCTCATGATATTAAGAATACACACAAAGTAGTATTGTGTCATCTTTGTATTAGTATTCATTTCTTGATCTCTTTAAGCTAGTTATAAATATGTGACTTAACTCAAATCACATTGTGCACATTATAACTTCGCTTTATCAAGGGGCCCACTAATATCATCACTCAATTAAGAGGGGCAATGATAGTCTTTTGACTAACTATCTTCTCCAACAAAAGTTGTACTTAACCAACCAATGCCTTTACACTACACTTATCGATAGTTCAAGACACTGATCTAATTAAGTATTCCTTAAGTGATCAGATATAAGTCTCATATCAAAGGACCAAAGACACAGTAAAATATTAATGACACAGAAACACATTTCTATAATATTTTACATATTAGGTCAATTCGGTATACAAAAGTACTATTTTCCTCTTTTGTGTACCCGTGTTGTCACTCACTTGTAGAACTACAATGATCTATGACCAACACGACAATCTTAACTCGGTAATTAATGTTCCATGTTAATTACCATGATTGCGAATATCTTTTGTTTTATGTAAACCAATATCTTTTAGAGCTCTACGGTTAAGGACCAAGAGCCTCTTCCTTAACACTTCTAAAAGACGAATAACATAAACAAGGAACAAAATGATTTCTCATTCAACTCATAATAATTGACATTTAAAAGTAAAACTTTTAGAACACATTCCCTTCAATCTCCCACTTGTTATTAAAGTTTTCTTTCTCATACATACTCAATGCATAAAACAATAATAACTAGGGTAAACCCCATTACATATCAATCATCAAGTCAATCTACATGGTTCCTCAATCTCATGGACTCGAAATGCATTTCGCCCTTGGCTTGGGATAAGGGTTTTGTGAATGGATCAGCTGTGTTGCTGTTGGTGTCCACCCATAAAAGATTTATTTTGCCTTCGTTGATGAGGTCACGTGTCACGAAGTACTTACGATCCATGTACTTCACTTTGTGGTGTGATCTAGGATCCTTGATTTGCGAGATAGATGCACTATTATCGCAAAATAACTTAATGGGTCCCTCACTCGTGGGAACTACTCCAAGCTCTTCAAGGAACTTCTTGATCCACACTCCTTCCTTGCTCGCTTCAGCGACAACTATCACTTCTGAAGCAGTGGTTGAGTCGGCCGTAGTGCTTTGCTTCCAACTACGCCAACTCACAGCTCCACCATTCAGAAGGAAGACGTATCCTGATTGCGACCTTCTATCGTCTGGATCACTCATGAAACTCGCATCCGAGTAACCTTCAGCTATCAATTCCCTTTGTCCTCCATAAACAAGAATCTTATCCTTAGTCTGGTTAAGGTACTTCAGGATATTCTTGACCGCAGTCCAATGTTCAGGACCTGCGTTGGATTGATGACGACTTGTCACGCTTAGAGCATACGAGACATCGGATCTCGTGCAAGTCATCGCGTACATGATCGACCCAATTGCCGAAGCATAAGGGACATCCTTCATGTACTCTAAGTCCTTACGTGATTGCGCACGTTGAGACTTCTTGAGTTGCACACCCATACTCATTGGCACGTTGAGACTTCTTGACTTCCTCTATATGTGTATATATATTAATTGGCTTAAGTATACAAACCTTTTTTAATTTTGGTGTAAATTTGTTAAAATGTTGTGATTATAATTTATCATTATTTTATAAATATTTTGTGGTGTGTTAAACACGAAATCGAAATGATTTACATAGTACAACATAATAGAAATAGAAAAATAATCAACTATTTTAAACTTATTATCATTTCATTTTTTATTTTTATGCAAAATCAATCACATTTAAAACCTGCAACCAAATCTACAATTCCAAAAACAAGTGTAACTTTTTACACAATGAATGATATGAATGTAATTTTTTTAAATGATTTACTAATGCGCTCATATTTAGAGCAGACGAAATAATAATAAAAATGCTTCAACTTAATAAATATTTTGTAAATGATAAGGTATCCCGAGCATGATAACAGGTCTTACACTTTCTCCTGTAGAGAAATATTACCTGAGTTATTTATTACAAAATCTTATCGTAAGTTTTCTAAAGTACGCTTTGTGGGCAAAGATGTTTATGCATTACCTATCTTTATTCGTGTAGCTTTTGTCATAAAACATTTTATTTTATTTTTTAAAATATGATATAATTGTTTAATTTTTTAATCAATTAAAAATATTGAATAATTAATTATGCTAATTTTGTGAATATAGCAAATTAATTGTGTGGTTTAACAATGTTTTTCTACAATACTAAATTACTTATCTGCTACATGATTTTATATTATAATAAATAATATTTCTCGTAATTATATATTTACACTCAATTTATTCGACTACACTCATTTCCTTCCATATTAAGAAATATTCAATTGTGTTTGAATTAATTGAGGTTGTGATGATGTATATATTTATAGCGCGGAAGATGAGATGCTCTGGAGAAAAATAAATTTCAAGAGTTGTTTTGGTGTTTCTCAAAGTGCTAGTTTAGTAAAATAAGAAAAAGATCTAGAATGCTAAGGATGTAGAGTTTTGAGTGCCTTGAGTTAATTTACATTCTAAGGAATAACTTTGTTAGGCTCATGATTGAGTTTATCATATATTGGCCCAAGTAGATAGCTACTGGCCTACTAGGCATGACATTGTCGAATATAATTCGTCCCTACCGGTAAGAAAACGGATTTCACAACGTGTTTGTAAACTATTGATTAAAAAAAGGTTAATTACAGTTTGCCCTCTGAACTATGCATTGGTATCACTTTGCCCTCCTGAACTTTCAAAGTTAACAGTTACATCTCCTGAACTTTAATTTTGTAAAGCAAACTGTAATTAACCCTTAAAAAATACTGAAGTTGGAGATACAAATGACAAATCCACCTTGAGAAAAATGGTTAATTATTAATTTACATTAATAATTTACATCAATTCTAAGTCAACAAGTCAATTACATCAATACTACTTATCACATTGTTCATTTGACATTTGACTTTTGATTTAAACGGAAATCAATTAAAGGTCAAAAAGATGTTTGAAATCAATAATCTCCACAAGTTAATCCTAATAAAACAATTAATAAACTTAAGTGTATCGTTCTCCTTGGAGTAATATAGTGAGAAAAGCGGTGATTGCGTTTGATTCTATCCCCAAGCGATATGAGGCTCTCGTCGATGGTTTCTCTCTTAGTCTTACTTACCATTGGCAATGACAACCATCAATTCTTTTCAGTAGTAAGAGAGGATCAGCCTAACATGCCTTTATATAGTTGACAAAGAGTGTAACCGGCATAAAATCCCACTCTTTGGGTTTAAACATATCTTTTGGATTACAGGCTACTTTTTAGGCATTGGTGATGTAGTATGTAACTACAACTAATTCCAATACCTTTATGGACCATTTCTTACATTCTCTCACTTGGTCCATAACTTGATATCCTAATTAATGACATAGCAATGAACTTTAATGTGCCTCTGATTTGCATGCCTATATTTGATAATATGCTATACTTTTTTATGTTTCATATTAAGCAAAACAAACACGAGTCATGGAGGTTGTAAGTCATTAACTCATTAGAAACTTGCTTAGTCCCTTGACTCCCTTCCGGGTACCACAATGCTTATCCTAACTCAACATGAACCTTAATGGCTTTACTTAATGATCAAACGTAATGTATTTGAAAAGACTAATTCCTATTTATCAACAAAACAATAACGTATACCATACATGAAGATATGAATAAAGGAAACAAACTTGTATTAAAATATCATAGACATATCACTCAGCTTACAATATTTAGAATCATACAACAAATCAATAATCACAGCCAACTAAACCCATTTGTATGACATGTTCACGAAATGTCTTAGTCGGTAATCCTTTCGTCAAAGGATCGACAATCATAAGTTTTGTGCTAATGTGTTGTATAGTGATCGTTTGTTTCTACACTTTTTCCTTAACAACAAAATACTTAATTTCCATGTGTTTAACACCTTTTGAGTACTTGTCGTTCTTGTCGAACAAGATTGCTGCGGAGTTATCACAATAAGTTTTTAGTGGCTTGACAATAGTGTCGACAATTCCAAGTCCTGAAATAAAATTCCGCAACGATAGTTCTTGTACCATGGCCTCAAAGCACACCACGAACTCGACTTCCATTGTGGAGGCAACAATTACTGTCTGCTTCGTACTTTTCCATGAAATTGCTCCACAGGCCAAGAGATATACATAACTACAAGTGGACTTCCGTGTATCACAACATCCAGGTAATCCGAATCTAAATAACCGATTGTTTCTAGGCAATCAGATTTCCTATATGTAAGCATGTGATATTTTGTCCCTTGCAAGTAACAGAGAACCTTCTTTGCCGTTTTCCAATGATCAATTCCTGGATTGCTTTGGTACCTCCCGACCATTCCTACAACAAAGCTAATATCTGGTCATGTGCAGGTTTGTGCATACATCAAGCTCCTACAATTGACGCGTACGAAATACCCTTCATCTGGTTTCTTTCCAATTCATTGTTTGGACACTAGAAGAGTCCAAATTTATCACCTTTTTGAATTTGAATGGTGCCGACATTACATTTTTTTTCATTCTAAACCTCTCAAGAATTTTATTGATTTACGGCTTTTGAGATAGCCATGTTAATCCTTGTGAACGATCTCGGAATATTTCTATTCCAATCACATAGGTGGCTTCTCCGGTATCCTTCATTTCAAAATTCTTTGAAAGAAATTTCTTGGCTTGGTTCATTAAGCCAAGATCATTAGTCACAAGCAAAATATCATCAACATACAAGAGTAGTATAATAAACTTGCTCCCGCTAACATTCATGTATATACAACGATCAACAACATTTTCCGTAAATCCAAAGGATGTGATCACGTTGTTGAACTTGAGATACCATTGTTGTGAGACTTGTTTCAACCCGTAGATTTTTAAAAAGATGGATCTAAGGTCCATTTGGGACACCCAATTTTTGAGTTTTATATTCTCAAAAATTGTGTTTGAGGGGTGGTTAACTTCGTGGTTTTTGAAGTGCGAGTTTCGTTTTTTTGTTTGAGACAATAGAGTTTGGGGTTTTTTTGCATTTGAAGTACCTTTTTAGATGTCAAACACTAGTATAAGTTATTTTATATATTTTTTAAAAATTTAAGGTGAATTTGTTATATTTAAACCCAAGTCAATTTAGAAACTTTTCTCAATATAATTTTCAAATTTAATTAATGTTGATAATGTTCATCTTAATTTGGTCATTATACATGTTGGGAAATTAACTTAACTTTTAGAAATTTTAACTCATGGATCTAATTTTATTACGTTAGCGGTTAGAACTTCAAAAAATTGATGTCTCATTGAAAGTTTGGTCAGAAAAATTCTCAAATCAACCAAAAATGAATGGTAGTGTGAAGATCCCAACATCTTATCAAACCCAAAAATCACGTTTAGGATTAAAAACTGTGTTTCGGATTTTGGTAAGACTTAAGCGTAATGTTGCGTTTGGTACGCTGGAATAAAATCAGCCCGGAATGGAATCAATGTGGGACAGGAATGGATTTGTGATTCATTCTTTTGTTTGGTTGTCAGACTCACACTTGAGAATTGACCTAGGAAAGGAATGATGATTCAATTCTTTCGTTTGTTATCATTTTTCTTCTTTTAAAGATAATGAACTTAATTTGGGTTGCATTTCCCAATGCACAGGAGATGTTATAAAAAATATAAATACAATATTAACTTCTAAATTACAAAAGTACTAATAAAAATTAAATATTTAAATATAAAATATTTTTCATTAATTCTCAAAAATATAAACTAAAGTAAATGTCCTCCATAAAGTATTTTCCTTACAAAGTGTTGGTGATACTAATAAAGTTATTGTTATATCGTTATCACGTATTATTTTTTTATTAATGAAGGTATATCACTATTATTAAATATTATTATTAGAAGAATTTGTCCTAATCTATGCTTGACCCATGAAGAATTCAATACAAATGAAAGTTTACACTATTAATCGTAAAATAATGAACTAGAATTGTAAATACATAAAATATAATAATATATATGCATAATTGAAATATCACAATGTAATGAAATACATATATACATACTGAATTATATACATTCATTAATTTAGATGAATACATACACTATAATATAGAAGGGTGTATTTGGAAACTAAAAAATGGAGGTAACCACCAGGAAAGGAATCCCATTCCTAGGGGTGGAAGGAATCACTATTCCCTTGTATAAGGGAATTGAGATTCCAATGAAATCATCGTTCCTTCGTGAATATCCAAATCAATCATGGAAATAGAATCAAGAATGGAACGGTGATTCATTCCCTCTCCGATTCTTAACCCTAAACCCTAACCAAACGCACCATAAAACTACTTGATATTATTTGGATTGTTACACCTCTGTTTTTACTAATTGCGTTATTTTATGGTTAAGAAGTTCAATATTAAACCGTTGTTTCGACATAAAACAAGGTGTTTTTGTCCTTTATGATATTTGTACGAGTCCTAGCATATGATTGTGGGTTTTTTAATCTTTGAACTCCAAGTATGTGTGTATATATGTATGTGTATGAAATTTTGCACGAATACGTTAATATATTGTTGGAGTATGGGATTCAGAGTCGTTTACAGTATGTAAACAAAGGTAGAAGACTCAAAGGAAAAGCACAAAAGATCATACAATTGGATTCGGTCATCCAGAGACAGGGACGTGACGAAAATGGCAAAATCAACTTAAATATCTTATTTAATCCAATCTTGTAAACCTTACGCCATCTATGAACTTCCTGTAGGATCGTGTGAGTTATGTGTTCACAATCTCTAATCACAATTAAGTCTAATTATCTACTTGTTCGATCTATCAAAGATATGCAGCGGAATTAAACAAGCAAAATATAATAGAAATGCAAATCACAAGAAGTCGGGGGATTTTTATAGAGGTTCGGCACCCCACCCTTGTCCTAGTCCTCTCTTGCAAGCTCCGCTCACGACTTCACTAACCACTCTCTGTTCCGGGCCGGGAGAGAACGCATTTACAATTCTCAAACTCACGAACAACCCTCGCCGAGCTTGGCTACACCTCTCACAATCCGAGAGGGATGCTTCGGGCTTTTACCGAAACTTTTACTCTTCTTTGACAGCAACAAACTTGAGTGGGACAATCACTCTCTAAACTTGAGCACACTTGAGAAAGATAAGAATTGATCTTAAGTGTAGAAATTGAGGCTTGGAGTGTTTGGAATGATCTCTCTAATGTATGAGACAAATATGTGTGAGAGAGTTGTGTTAAAATGTGTTTTACAACTCTTTATATAGGCATTAGATAGAATAAATCCGTTGTGGTTGATTGGGTATGAGTTGGTGTAAGATGCACAAAACAGAAACTTGTATGACCCAATTCTGCCTAAAAACGGTCGACCGAAACGAGTATGTCGTTCGACCGTTTGGTCAAAAATTCAACTTTGACTTAAGTTCACTTAAGTTAACGGTCGAACGAGCTCAGGAGATAGGTCGACCGAATAAGTCTAGACACTTCTGGGAGACCAAATTGTGTTGGTTCGGTCGACCGCTAGGAAAGTTTCGGTCGACCAGATGTTTGGTAATTTTAGGGTATTTGGGAATAATACGAATACGACCGTTGGGTATAATACGACAAAACAAACGGTCATGTGACACGTGTGAATGGTCGAACAAAAAGGTTTAAACGGTAGACCGTTTTGGTCCAGACAATTCAAGTATTGTTTAGGTGTTTTCCGGTTTTAGTTTGGATGATCTATTGAAGTCCAAATTATGTGAAATTTTGTGTATGACTTCTATAGGAAACCTAGTGTGTGGTTGAGTAGTTTTTAACTCAAGTATGCTCAATTTACACAAGTTTCTGAGACTCAAAGAAAATACAAAATACACGTCTTCAAAAAAACTTGATTACATGTCTTGACTTGATTTTCCTTTATTCCTTGAGTCTTGATCACCTGTAGAGATTAGCACAAAACAATATATATGCAATGCAATATATGTGCTAATCTACATGATCATAATTAAGATTAGGTTGATTAAATCATCAAAACATAGATTAAGACCAAAAAACCAACACTTCTTGCCTACAAATTAAGTGAAATCAATTGACATATATTAGACTTTGAATCCTTCAGCTCGAAGGCACATACGATGTGCTTCTATCCATTTGGTGCAAGCACTCTCACCATGCTCCACAATGCATTCGTTTCGTAACTTCTTAGTCTCGGGACAGGCACAACAGATCTTCTTCGGCTTAGATTCAGCTGCATCTACATTAGTAATCATAACATGTTTATCGGCCTCGGCTTTAGGTATGACAGTGGTGCTAGACATGCTCTTCTGCGATGGCAGACTTGAAACATGGGCACCCATTAGAGAAGTTAACCACTAGAATATATAGGAACTGATGATCCTGCAAAATGAAAACAAAGACATGCTTAACTTCTTGCTCATTTGGAAATGAGAATGATCGACAAGGTATGAATTTGCTCATCACGCGATAAACCTGGTAAATGAAAAAAATGAATTTGAAGTTATTGCTCGTTTGTTAATGCATGAAAAAAAACAAGGACCAAATTTGGCAGCATGTCATTTCTAACAAACATATTTCATAATAATAAATCTGGCAGCAAAAGTGAAGGATACGTCTAGTATTCTAGCAATCAGGAAACAACTATTACACAAATAAGATAGCAGAAGAGTAGCATTGTACTCATCACAGAAAAACTGTATTTTAGATCACTGGGGTGCACCTCAGATCCTCGACACTATCACTAAAACAAACAAAACAAATCAAGAGTAAAATAAATATAAGATTAACTTAACATACCAGTAATGGAAAAGAAGATAATGGAATAAGAGTCGATGTGTCTAATATCGTAATCGGAGTAAAGCCTAAAATTGAAATTTAAAGCAACTAAAGCTACAAATGGTTTCTGGCTGAACTGCTATGGTCGCACAGTTGAACAAAAACGAGTTCCATAAGAGAGAATATTTTTTGGGCTTCAGTAACATAAATCCTGATGTTACTTTCTTACACGAACAGCATCTAGTCAACATACGCCATTATGCCATAAATATAACCGAGCCTTGAGGATCATTGTAGGAAGTCAAAAATTGGAACAAAAACCTCATTTCTACTGTGAACTAGACGTCTAGACATTACACCATATGAAGGAGCTCCAGGGTGATGTTTAACATATAAAATAGGAGACAGAAGCCAAGTCTTTAATACAGTTATTGATTCAATTGAAGAGAAATGCATAGAATGGCTTAGACCATAAAGTGTAGAAGATGGTATAGATTTTATACTTCAAATTTGAAGGTAATATAGAGATGGAAAAAAAAATCCCAATCCAAATAAAAACAACACTGTAAACTTCGAAGATTATAAAAGCACCTTTCCAGAGGGATAAAAGTATAGAACAAGCGTTCATGATGACTAAATATAATCTAAATGTAGGTCATAACTTACAGTAAGAATCATATTCTCACAAATTTGCTGTCTTAACATATGAAAAAAGGCAATGTTTTTGGCTTTACTCCTCTTACCACAGGACACTTACCTGACCAACACTTATATTCGGCTGTACCCAAACTTTTTTGGTTCACCCCAACATTACCCACTTGTCCGACTTCACAAAGTAAACGAGATTCTGATTTCCAAAATTCACGAATTTTAGATAGCTTCAAATTCCGATCCCCCCTGGATCGTCCCTGCATCTGATCCTCTAACTTGAATTCCTGATACCGCCCTGACACTTACAAACTTCTACTTTTTTATACATTGATCTCGTCTCACCAACCCAATTATGGTTTTGTAAGTCTTTGGTCCATTTTCTGTAACCCCACATTTTATCGTTAAATAAAGGAATAATATTTCTTTTAAAAAATAGGATTTTGTAAGTCTGGCTACCAGAACAAAACTTTCTTGCATCTGCATCAGTAGTAGATGTCCACAATTAGAAGTGAGGACAAAACGATCGACGAAGGCTATAAAAATCACTCGTCTAACAATGACATGCAAAATATAAACGAGGAAAAGAAATCGTTTCGTATTTACTTTATTTTATTTTTATTTATTTTCACGCAACGTTGTTGGTAGGGTAAGTGGGCTTCTTACCGACCCGTTGCACCACTTCTACGCTCGGAGTCGGCGGTGTCGGCTGTTGTCGTTGCCGTATCGAAGTCCCCCGGAGAACCAGAAAGTTGTATTTTCTTCCTAAAATAAAACGATTATATTATAATAAAGTTTGCCTTACTTTACCTGTTTAACACGTATTTATTGATGTTAAGAAATACAAATTAATATTAGTTTCAAAGGATGGGAGAAAAATACAAATAAATTGCGATTGGAGCTGAAAATAGCATGATCTTTTGCTCGTCTGGAACTTTTTCTTACACATAGAAAAATAATAATAAATGTACGCAATTCTAATTTCTCGTTTACTAACATCCATGGATCATGATGGATCGCTATTGCATTGTATTGCTTAGAAGCGGTTCTAAGACGTGCTTTTATTGTCCATCTATACTAGTGTTCTTAATAATTTTAAGTCGAAAAATATAATATTTAAGTGTTTCATGTTATTTGACACCGTACATCCATGAAAAATGTCACGTTTATTTTATTACAAATTATTGACATCTGTCACCCAACGATTCCCATCATGTTTTTGGTAAAACATTTTTCCCATCATCACATACCATACTATGTAGTGAAATTTTTGGAACACTCTTATATTGCATTAGAGAAAGTCTACCCGTTTTGCTTCTTCAACGGTACCGTGAGGATTGAGGGTAATACGAGGGTAAAATTAATACGCCAAAACAAAATTTGGTTCTTAATTCAAATTATTCAACCCCAATCCAAGAGGTACCTAAAGAAAATTGATGAGATGATCTTTTTATTATAAATCTTCCTTCCCTTGCTTACTTGACCGGCCAACTAACAATTATCACAATGAAGAAAACAAATACAGACAAACATGGGATAATTCATCCAGATCACTTAAGTTATGCAGGAAACTGGTATCTGATGGTTCTAACCTCTATCAGACGATTAGTTCATCTACATGACCGTGAGTACATAGAAACTGTATGACATAAATGAAAATTGCAGCTCAGTCCGACAAAAAATCTGAAGGACCCTACAGTTAACGAGTTCCACCAGAAAAAAATGTTGCAAGAGCGAATATCATGCATTGAGAGCGGATATCTTGCATTTCATGCGTCTGCTGCAAGAACATGTTTTGAGAAATACAATCAGTCACACACTGATTGATCAGATATTCCATTTCCTTTGACACCAGGGCCTTATGTTCTTCATTACTGCGTATTTCAATTTATCGGGTGACAAAGACTTGCTAGATTCAAGCCCTCTAGGTGTTAGCTCTAAAAAATAGCCCTCCTGAAATGCCCAGCTCAGAATAGATAGCGTCTCTTCCCACGTCGTCTGCAATAAGCCATTGATAGTAAGAAAATGGAACTCGAAAGCGTCAAATGGAATCAAGCGATGCACTAGAATCGCCAAATTTCACCATAATCAGGCAAAGATCATGCTTCAACTAAGGAGCAAAGCAGGAATGAGAAGCTCCTATGTTCTTACTGAAAGTAGGAATCGATCATGTGGTCAACTGCTTTCTTAAGGTTCTGTCATGGTTCAGCATTGCACTCACACTCTCCACTAACAAGACTGTCTGCAGACAAGCATAAGCGAGACCTGTTGCAAAATAGAAATTCGCATTGCCAGTTCCCTGCAGAATTAACAGCCAGAAGGCCCAGAACAAAGTTTATTTCGAGTCATGCAGTCAAGTGCACCTAAGTAAAGATATTTGAGGGTAAAGACGTATCTACCCTCCATATCCACAGGTTGTGCATAACAGGGCTGAGGAGAAAGACTCCAATGTATCCACAGAACAAAAAGAAAGAGAAACGTATATCTGCACCCACAAAAAAATGTACAGGAAAAAATATATTCATGATCATAACTCATACTTGACAAACGGAAACGTACGATGAAAAAAGAATTTGAGAGAGAAATCTTACCTTTCACTTCATTAAGGAACAGTGCCAAAAGACCCAAGTACAAAGCTGCATCTCCAGTCTTCAAGTCGACAAATATACAATTAACAAATATAGAAAGACTAAAAAATATTTTGTTCTACTAACTCTCTGATTTCGTAAAAGTAGAAATTCTGGTGAAAGTCAAGAACTCAAAAGTGCTTGTTAATCTTCCATATTTTTCATTTTTTTTCTTTTTAATTCCCAGTTGGACGTCCATACATACCCTAACTGTATTTTTCAGTGTAAGGACCATTGAGGGAATCAAACCATTAGGTTATATACGTCCAGTGTATGTGAAGTTTGACTAAAAAAATTCATGATTCCAACACTTCCATACACTACTACCAGAATATCTAAAACATATGATTCCAACAAAGGGAGACGAGCTGACCATATGTGCACATTTCACAGGCTATGTCCGATTGAACTGACTTGGCATTTGAAACTACTTTACCTAAATGATATCTTTTTCATGAAAATCCAGAGGCAACCCAGAAAAGCGAATGAGAACTGACTAATAATCTCATACGGCTTGGGTGAACAAAGAAAGGTGCCAGACACGGAGATAAAGATAAGAGTACAGATTGTGAAAACATTTGCCACATTAAATATCAATATTTCCCGGGCGATGCTGACATTATAAGTGAGAAGAATAACTTACAGAGGGATAAGACTTCAGCATGGAGGAGATGGCTATGTATACAAACGCAAGGAAACATGGTCTGTGGTTTAAGCGTATGGCCAATGGCAACAGCATGAATAAAATATTCATGTTAAAGACCATCAAGAAGAAAACCCTGAAGAACACAAAAACTTCTGCAAAGAAGTACCTGTATTG
Organism: Triglochin maritima; assembly: GCA_963682175.1. Classification (NCBI taxonomy): domain Eukaryota; kingdom Viridiplantae; phylum Streptophyta; class Magnoliopsida; order Alismatales; family Juncaginaceae; genus Triglochin; species Triglochin maritima. The sequence continues at coordinate 59,366,724 of OY821772.1, read as the reverse complement.
GTAGTGCATATATTATATCTATAAATCAATACATAACATTTTTTGTTTTCATCGATATCAATATATGAGAAGTTTCGGTCAACTACTTACCATAAAATCCCTAAGTTTGGAGAAAGGTCTTCGACAGTTAAAATAAATCCATATGTCCTGCAAAATCCAGCAACAAGCAAACATGTATACAACGCTTAGGGGTTTTAATGGTGTTACTCATAGAAAGATGTACGCAACACAATAATCACCAGGCTCACGAGTAATTAGGATTTCAATAATGTTATTTCTTGAAAAATGCATGCAATCTTGCAAATTGAAATGCTAAATTAGCATTTTTTTACAAGTTATGTAAGTTCTATTGCAACATTTGATCTCACAGTGCACGTAGGCTGGAACAGAATACACAAATGTGGAGAATCTCTAATGCATAGCAATTTTATGTATCAACCCAACAACTACAATGAAGGGCTTACCTACTGATAGTCCATTAGGCAAATAAGATGCTAAAACTTACTATTTGCATCAGCCAACCTAAGGCAAACACATACAAGTTGTGCAGCCAGACCTTTTTAAGCATTTGATGTGGACCAAACGTCAACTTTTTTCCAGTGTTCAAAATTATAACCAATAACCAACTTAGTTGAAGAGCCCTTATATTATCACCAGTAAACAACTCCGGGGAAACTTATGCAACTTTTACTATATCATTGAAAGATCTACACTTAGTTAAGCTTTGAAAAGGACAGAGCATCCTCATGTTTTAGGACTATGTTCCAATTTAAACATGGCAATGCGTCAATAACGAAGCATAAGCATGCCAATCCAGCTGGAATACCCTAGAGTGGAAAAGGCCATAAAGAAAGGGACAACTCACAAAAGCAAGGAAAATCTTCAAACTTACTTCTTGAACATTTCTCCCAGGCTACCAAATCCTTTCAGAGAAATGCCACTAAGAACCAAAGTATAAATTGACCATAACAAAGCCCATAACAAGAAGTAAAGAACTGGTTTCCACAAAAAATTGCGCACAGAGGCTTTAGAAGTGCTGTTGTCGATGTTACGATTTGAAATTGTAGTCTCAGTGATGCTAGAGCAAGTTTGCAACAATTTTTCTGGAGTATCTGGACCATATCCAAATAAAAGTAGAACCTAAAAAAAAGATAGTGCAAAAATAAGAATTACTGGATTAGCAAATTCAAAATATGGCTAAACGAAATCAACTATGAATCTATCAAAAAAAGGTATTCATATATGGACAACTCTAAGTGGTGCATCATGTGCTGCATAAAACTTCAGAGCAAATGGCTCACCGGAACAATCAAAATCATGGGATACAAAGATAAATGTGTGGCAAAGACCCATCCAAAGGCTGACAATGGAGCAATACCTGTTGAATGGAAAAGTAGGCATTAAATTAGATAAGTTCTGTTCAGACAGTAGTAGACAGTTGCCACCTAAACAATAACTAGCAATAATTTCATTTTGTTGGCAGTAAAAAATTTCTTACGCGAACATGCTCCATAAAGAGATAAAACGACCATCAGATTTTCAATGGGCGAGGTGGATGAGCCGACACAAGTAATAATTGTCAACGGATTCCATAAATACAGAAGAGAAGCAACATTCCCAACAGCAATATTACCTAAAACAATATGTCAACATAATATGAGATGCCTTGGGTCTCAATGATGACACTTACATTACACAATCAAACTGAGTGGAAACCAGCCATGTCCACGATACAATGGAGTATGTTGTACAACTAAATACCAATACAATGGCCATGTAACCCGATCCATCAGCTTAATTGTTTTAGAGGAGTCATATACAGACTGTCGAAAATTCTGTGGAACTGGCAATTGCAAGCGCACAGCACAGGAACAACATGTGCTTTCCCAAGCAAGCTTTATCCAGCAAAGAAATTGTTGATGATGGTTCTTAATTACCTGAAGTTTCTAGACTTTTAGAAAAATCAACCCGTTGTGAGAACCGTGCACATTCAAAACCAAGTTTCTGACCAGTAGCACGGATAAGCAAGGCAGTAAGCAAATCTGCAAAAGCAAACAGCAAACTACATACAAGTAATGTCAATTGTGTTGTGTGACCAGATAAATAAATGAATCACAACAAAACAATTTAACATCAAGGATCCTGGATTTCCATTCAGCAAAAAACTAAAGGAAAATTCTAATCAGATAAAACAAAAACCTGCTCCCAGTAGTAGTCTGATGTTGGATAAAATGTTTATTTGATATTCTAGTTTTAGTTGTATACTTATTTATCAAGAAAAAAAAGAATTAGCAGTCAAGGAAGAAAAAAAGGGTTTCCTACCATATTTATCAGTGAAGATTACTGGTCTTAATCTTTTCCAGCTTCTTGAATTGTAGGTTTAAATATACATAATGATCCAAGTTAAATTTCATTTCTGTATAACTGTTCCACAACAAGCGTACATAAGCCAATTAGCCCAAAAAAATCACCAAAAGAATGTTTCCATCATTACATCTCATTGAAGATCTATAAAAAGAAGTGTTTCAGCATCACTACCTACATCTAATAAATAATAAAGCTCCAATTGTATCTAGGGAAGTTCTAACAATTTTTCGGGGGCACTTCAGGAAATCCACTGACAACAACAACAAAGCCTTCAATCCCAAACTAGTTGGTGGAGTAGTTCATGTACAATAAAATAAAAATGTTAGTGTTTATGAATGTTATATATCTAATTTACATTTCTAAAAAAAGGTTAAGTAGCCAATTAGCAAGTGTAGGTTGGAGGAAGGGAGCTCTACCTGCAAAATATGTGAGCCGAACTTCCATTAAATCTGCAACACAGAATTTGTGGAAATGAGATTTCTGGACATGACAAATCAAACAATGCACTCTTTCGCAACTGCTTGTTTACTTAACAGGGCCTTTGTTTATGGTATTTATATTTCTAGCAACGAATGGAATCAAACTTGGGATCTGTTTCAAAAGGACAAACAGATAACATGCTAATACATATAAAGTAAAGCATGTTACCTTAGGGCAGTCAAAGGTCCAACTACATGTAGAAGCAACGGTGAACCATGATACATTGCTCCTGAAGAAGAAAAAGGTTGTCTTTGTAACAAAAGGTTTACAGAGGATCTTTAAAATAAAGATAAACCAAAATTTATTTTATATGCAATTATATTTGCCTAATACAGTTATACTATAGATATATAATGATCTACTGGTCAAAATCTGCATTAGTTTAAGACCGATGTAGTTAGATGTCATGCAAATGACCTTTTCAGCGGAGGATGTTGTCAAGCATCATGTCGCACATAACCCAAAATGCTCAGCAAAAGATCTTTAAAAATTAACTTGTGCTCCAAAACTACGCCAGTTGACATCAATATGCAAATATTTAACTGATGCAAAGGAAATTTTATTGGATATTAAGATCCATAAACTAAAAAAAGGAACTGCAATTAGTGACCATGGACAACTTTGAGCTACCAATAGTCCAATACTATGTCCATTGCCAAACAAATGAAGGTTAACCGTTGTCAAACATATCTATGGTGTGGAATGATGCTCATGGAAGACTTTTCTAAACTGTTTCCTTCATACGTGACAGGTAGGCAAACGAGACACTTAATGGTCTTTTTCCTGTAAATGACTAACATATAGTCTCCTTTGTGCTTTTATTATCAGATAGTGACTCCTTATGCTTGGTTTAGCAAAAGCTTGCAGTTATCTACTACTAGATTAATTATACTACTTACTCGTGGCGGAGAATATGTAAGTTGTCAAATAAAGACATTTTCAGTCAGAGTGAAACATACCTTCTATAAATTTAACCATTAAGGAAAGCATTGACAAAAATTTAGAACCTTGAGTAACATAACTTAATCATCTGTCTACTTACTGAGGTCATCTATCTGATTCACTACCAGGACGTACCAACAAAAACTATGTAAATAAAAAAGCTAAACAAACAGTTCAGCAGGATAAAGAAGTCCAAAAGAGTGAATAATGAGGTTCTCTTGGTCCACCAACTATTCAAACTAAAACACTTAAATAAGAGGTAGTCCATGCAACTACATTGTAAGGTGGTTTAGAATTTATTTCTTTAACAACTTAGGACCGTGTTATGAACAGAAGCCGGCCCAATAAATTATACTTCCAATGAACTTTATATAGAATCCAATACCTCTATGAACTTAAGCATTACTCTTGGATGCTCTCAAATTTAAAATTTACTCTCCATTTTGGGCTCGACAATGCTCAGAAGGGTATGGCATGACAAAATATATGTGACGAGCAAAACACTTCACAGTTCACACAAAAGCAACTTATTAACATCATTTCTAAAAGGGTTAAGGGCATTAACTCCATTCCAGCATAGGAACTACAAACCGGAAAAACCACATGATTTCACATGAGCAACATAATAACATCATTTCTCAAAGGATTGATCGTAAACAATGCCAGAAACTCCATTGCCGCATCGAAACCACAAAGTAGAAACACCACCACTTTTGACACTCACCAGAAAGAAATATTAAGCATCAAATTCACAAACACACACTCAGCAGAAAAAGAAAAGAAAAAAAAATATATACATAGGCAAATTACGAGCACCATTTTCAGCACAAAAAAATAAAAATAAATAAAAAACGAAACCTGAGTAAGGGGACATGGACGACTGCTTCAACCAGTAACCCTCGGCCACTGCACACCATCAAGGCGAAGGATCAAAATTTGAAGCGAAAAAGAGGAAGAAACGGATGTAGTAGAGGAAATATGTGATATTTGGTTACATCGGCGGAGGCTGGTGACGGGGGTGGCGACTTCAGGGCGTGATCCAAGATTGAGGTTGGTGGGGAAGCATATAAGGATGAGACGGAAGAGAAGCGCGGAGACGACCCAGATCCAGTACGATCTCCTCTCCTTCTTCTCCGATCTCATCGTCGTGGAAGAGATCGATGAGGCTTTCCGAGATGGTCGTGGAACACGTCGAATTCGAACTCTAGAGTGAGATTGGGACGCGACTTTAGTATTTGAAATATTAGGGTGGAAAAAATTTACTTTGATTGGGGTGAAAAAATGTTGGGTTGTCGGACTGGTCGGTGGCAAAAGGGTTGCTGTGACGAAGGAGATGAGGGGGGTGAATATTTTCATCTTAGCCTTATAGTTTTAGATATATGTTTATTCATAAACTATTTTATTTTAAACTTTATTGTGGTTATAGCGAGGGATGTGTGGATGTACTTTTTTTCATTCTAATGTTACTCATTGTTAATTAATTATAAATATTTATTATTGGTAATTTAATTTTGTACTATAAAATAAAGTGTATTGTCAAAATGACTAGATTTCTTTGAAAAAATGATTCGGCAAAAACAATCAATTGTTAAGTAGAAAAAAGAAATATTATTGTATAACTACTCTCGAACAGTTGTTTGTTTGAACTTTTAAGAAAATTGTTGCTTGTATTACATTATTTTATTTTGTCATTTTACAAAATAAACAATAGTACTTCCAATCAAACCCCTGGGACTGATAACCACGTTTACTAGTCGCAACAAGTCGTTGTTCCAATTTCTTGGTGACGAGTGATGACCGCATAATGATGCAATCACAATGAAGTGTGGTTATCTTACAACATAATTTTCCATCCCAACTAAAAAAAATTCAAGTGGACACAAATTACAATTTTCTCTCTTTCACTTCTGCTTTCACTAAATATCTCAAAACTTAACATTTACCTCAAATTTACCATTTTATCGTGTCATCTTCTCCAATTTTTAAAAAATAGGTCATTCACAGTGTGTCGTTGCAAGGTAGATGTGCCCACCTTTTCCAAACGACAAGAAATACCCTCTCCAAAAAAATCACAACAAATGTCGGAGAAAGATGACATTTTGGTTATGACAATTTTTCCCCTCAATAAAATGGTGCTCTTAGGATTGTGCGTCTCTCTAGACTCTAGATACAAGCTCCACATGGATCGAGTTGATTAGATTTTGATCGAGAATCGAACCTAAATCGACAAGGTCAATTTCGGGTGAGTTCATAATCAAACCCCAAACTAGACAAGACTTGAGACTCACAACCCAACACCGAAAGAACCTTACTCAAGGAAATCAATTTCCCATTTTTGTTTTGGATTGACTCAAAAATAAGGTTTGACTTGAAACGGAGAGGTAAAGTGGATGTCGAAAACAATAATTAACACTAAAATGAATTCTCAGAGTTGAACGGAAAAATGAAACAAACAAGATTTATTTTCTTTTGACCAAGTTTTTGTTGCATGCATATGAATGGAATCTTTTGGAAATTTTAAATTTTATTATTATTTGACTGAGAATTATGAACAATATAGCATTAAATTTATGTTAAATGTGTAATTTATGGAACATTTGTATAAATTTGTTATTTATTTTGATTTGTTTAGAAATACTCATGTAATTTGTATTTTTATTTTTCAAAAATAGTTTTAGTATTTTGTTATTAAAAGTTTTATGTGATATATGTAATTATTAAATTATATAACAATTTTATTCATGGTTCTTAGTTTTTCTGTATTTTCCTATATTTCCTAATGGGGGACATGAGACTGAGGGGTTTGTGAATGAAAAGATTCGGGGAAGAAAACAACTTTCTTTTTAACCAGATTTTTCCAAGCGTTAATGTCAAGTCTGGAAAAAGGAGAAAAAAAAAACATTTCTCCTGTTTCAAATAGCTACTTGCACGGAATCAAATATCCTCTATATAATTGATATCTGGACATTTCGCAAATAATTAAATGAACAAACCACATTTATTTAGGAAATTACTATTCGTCGTCGGAAAACTACTTAAATTGCCCCAAAAAAGACATTTTTGCCCTTAACAAATCAATTAATACCGATTTCGTCTCGTGTCTTTAAACAAGGTGTTTGACTTAGTTTTACTCACATTCCTAGTACCAACACCACGAAAATGTCTGGTGAAGCACCTGAATCCGGCGAGGTAACGGGGGCGGAATATTTTCCCGACTCGGACGTCTGGATAAGCCGCCTCCACATAGGTGGAGGCGGTTTAGCCCGACGCCTCCACCTATGTGGAGGCGGCTTTGGTGGACGCCTCCACAAAGGTGGAGGCGTCTGTCTAACACGCCTCCACGTATGTGGAGGCGTGTTAGTCAGACGCCTCCACCTAGGTGGAGTAGACAGATGCCTGTTTTTTTGTTTTTTTTTATTTTCTGTTAAATTCAATTTTTCCAGGTTCCGTTGCAAGATTTCGGTGGTGATGGAGTAGATTACAGTGAGCTTTTTGACAGTAAACAAATATTTACAACAATCGAGGAAGCTTGTAAATGGGCGAAACAAGTTGCACTAGGAGCCGGATTTTTTTGGGTTATATTATCATACAAACCAAAAGCAGATAACCGGATGGATTGTTACCTCAGATGTGATCGCAGACGTGAGATGAGTTCTCGTGATACGAGTATTGCACTGCGAAAGAATACGAAAAGAAAAGGTTGCGGTTGTCGGTTTTTGGTAAAAGTGGTGGAGCGACGAGATCGTGATGGATGGGTTATTGTTTCTAGTAGCATCTATGAGCAACACAACCACCCATTGGCAGTTTATTCAAAGGGTCACCGACAGGTCAGCGGACTTAGTGCTGGGGCAAAGGAAATTGTTCGTGACATGACAGAGGTACAAGCAAGACCCCGTAACATTTTGTTGGCGGTAAAGAAGAAATTTCCGGACGATAATCCGAATCAAATGCACATTTACAACTTCAGAGAGTACATGAGGATGACGAAATCTGAAGACAGGAATCCCGCGCAGCAGTTTCTCAGGGAGGCAGTGCAGCATAAGTATTTGCATTAGATTGTGGCAGATGAAGAAACTAATGTCTTGACTCACGCATTTTTGGCATCCGACTTTAGTTCAGTTGTTGCGTACATACCCATTCGTAATGTATGGATTCGACGTATAAGACGAACAAGTACAAGATGCCTTTGTTTGAGATGGTTGGGGTTACTCCAACAAACATGAATTTCTTCGTCGGATATGTGATTTTGCAGGATGAGACCGAGTCTAGTTACCGGTGGGTGTTGGAGAGGTTGCGAGATCTGTTATTGGATATTGTTAGCCCGACAACAATAATTACGGACCGGGAGATGGGTCTGATGCGACCAGTGGCAGAGGTTTTTCCTGAGTCAGCTCATTTACTATGCACCTGACATATCAACAAAGACGTGTACAACTACGCATACCACGTATTCGGCAAGGAGAAGTAGCTTGCAGAGAGTTTTACGCGTGGAAGGTGGAGGAGAGTCATGCTTTCTGATTCACAGACGGATTATGATAGAATAGTCCGTAATCTGAAAGATTCTTACAGTTCCTGGCCAGTGCTGACGAAGTATGTGGAAGACACGTGGTTGGTGCATAAGGAAAAATTTGTGTTGAATTGGACGAATCAAGTTTTTCATTTCGGCAACACTACGAACTGCACGGTGGAAAGTGCACATTCGGCTCTGAAAGAGTCGATCACTACATCGACTGCCGCTCTCGACACTCTTTTCAACCGCGTGAACTCGTCTATTGAAATGCAGTTGACTAATATTCGGAACTTTCTTGAAGATTCGAGACGTCGAAATTTGGCACATTACATAGGTCCTCTGTTTCAGCATATAAATGGTCGAGTTTCGCATCACTGCTTGTCGTAATGACTCAAGAGTTGAAGAGAATGCAAGACTTAAGTGATGAAATTGAATATCGTTGTGGGTGTGCTTTCCTGACAACACATGAGATTCTTTGTGCCTGTACCATGTACGAGTGTTTGGCGTCAGGTGATGGAATTTATTTAGAGCAGATTCATCCATTCTGGAAAACACTTGTTATCGGAGAAGGAGTCCAGATGTCATAGTTTGTTGATCGGTCAGCACAAGACGCCGAGTATTTTCGGAAGCTAGTGGATGAGATCTCGGAGAGCGACCCTGCAGTAATTTGTAGTGTCTCTCGTATTTTATACGAACAGTTACACCCCGATCAGTCGAACTATGGAGAACCCGAAGAAAATACTAAGGTACAAGGTCGACCTAGGGGAAAGTCGACACGTCGGGACCCGAGTGCCTTCGAGTATGTTGAGCGAGGGCGTGGTCGGTCTGGAAGTAGTGGGAGCAGGGGTCGTCGTCAGTTTGGCAGTAGTGGGAGCAGGGGTCGTCGGTCTAATTCGTCTCGATCGTCCGTGAATACGGGCACAGGATCTTCTGGTATGTTGATATCTTTGTTGTTATGTTATTTAATTTAATATATATATCTGTAATCTAAATGGGGTTGAATATATTATATATTATCTCCTAATTTTGTTGTTTTAATGAATTGTTATTTACTTATCTTATAGTGTCCGGACGGGTTGACGTGGACAACTTCCCATATAATTATAGACTGTAAGGAATCATTTTACCATTTCTGGATAGGTGGAATGACGTACGTGCTGATGGCAACTGTGGATTTCGATGTGTTGCCGATGTCTTTCATGGTGGTCAGGAGAACTGGTCGTACGCCCGTCGTGCGATTTCTAATGAGATAGGTGCACATCCTATATATGAGAGTGTCTATTTCGGCAATGTGAGAGAAGCTCGTCAACGAATTGATTGTGGCGGGGGAGTTTGTGGCGAAGATCATTATATGGAGGTTTGGTCCGACTTGTTTCCTATTGCTAATTTTTACAAGTGTGCGGTCATGTATTTCGTAGTGGGAACAGATGGTTCGTTGTTCCCGTGTCTTACTGTTCTACCTTGGGAGTGTCTGTCTGTCATGACGAGGCCTGTCAGAGAGTTGGTCATTGCTCATTTAGGGAGTTACAGACATTTTATTCGTTTGGAATTACTTGATGATTTCCCAGTACCTCCTATAGCAACCTTATGGTATCAAATGTGAGATGAGAGTGTTGTTGGATGGGAGGATCAGTACCAAAGTAGGATGGAGTATTGGAACCGGTTACATGGTACATTTTGATTGTAATTTGTAATGTTTTGTAATGTATAATATATCGTGTATTTCTACTTATATCGTGTTGTTCTTTTACCGTATTTTAAATTTAAATATTATTTGATATCAAAGGAAATAAGTTGAAGATATTTTCGTGACGAATAAATATTAAAAATACGATAGTCCAAGAAATACGTAGAAGATATGTTTGTAAGAAATAAATAATAAGAATACACAAATAAACATAACCAAATACCAACAAATATAGTAACAGTGCAACAAAACGAAAGTAAAAGCAAGACAACTACAACTCAGCATCTGAATCATGGTCCGAAATGCCCAACTGGCTGTTCCAATCCTCGATCAGGCGATCTCAATCTGTACATGCAAGTCTCGTCTCCTCAGTCGGCATGATGTCTCTCTCTCGCAAGAACGGCTGCGTACACCGTATTGCCCTACTCATCCACTGTATGTAAAATAAAATTAGCGTACAATAACAAAATATACTTTACAATTAAAAATAAAATTAAATAAACTTACCGCATCGGCACATGTCCTATCCAGTGCTCTCTCCGGTCTCGGAATGATACCGCGTACGAGTAGTGGATGTGAGCACCTACCGAACCACTGCAAATAATCTGGAGCACAAGTGGAGGGGCCGCGGCTACGACTCAGATCGCCCAGGTGTAGTCGTCCTACTCTCGGAAATGTCCTCCAAACCGATTCCGCAGACGAAACGCTGTGCCTGACGTCGTACATCGTCGCAGTCGCCGACCGTACTGCATGCTCGGGCTTCGGGATGTCAACCGGGATCACCTGAATGTAACCTAACTGACGTAACATGCGATCAGTTAAATAAGGCTCTGTGATATCCCTATAACGAATAACGCCGACAAATGTAGTCATCGGCAGAGCTACAGTAGGCTCGGGACCATACGGTAACCACTCCACCTAAACGTTTATACATTAATAATAATAAAGTTAAATTTAAATAAACGTGAATGATATATATATTATATACCTGCGATGCAGTCATCTGATCTAGCCGTCTACGAATAGAAAGAAGTCGACTCTCGCTCTTATCCTCCGCCCGGACAACCCACATACACGAACGAGGATGGCCACACTCAACAATCTTCCGCTCACGATGTGGGCGGAAAGCAGGGAAATACTCATATATCCAAGCCTGCAGCATTGTAAGACAACCCGTAATCTGACCACAATCAGCACGACTAGATATGCCCAGCTGGCGATACAGATATGCCAACATCGCCGACCCCCATGAGTACTGACCAATGGTCTCTGGGTCCCTCGCCTCCAATAAGTCGCGTGATCTCAGTCTGGAACCGCTCTTGTCGACAAACAATACGCAGCCTAGCAGTAAGAACAGATAAGCAGTCATCTGCGTATCCTCAGTCCGTGGTGGTCGCCCCCGTCTGCAACACTCGTCCACAGCGTCGATACTAACACCACCGCCACTCCAAAATGAGCTATCCCGCCCAAGACCCTCAAGTGTGACACCCAGCAACTCAGATACATATAACTTCAGCTCAGATGTCGGCGTCTGTGCACTGACCATGGGACCCTCAACGGGTATGTGCAGAATCTGAAAGACGTCATGCAACATGATCGTCATCTCTCCGAACGGCAAGTGAAAAGTGTTGGTGTCAGGCTGCCACCGTTCCACGAATGCCGAAATCAACGGCATGTCGATGCAGGAAAACATGTTGTACGACAAGTGGCCCAATCCACTGTCAACCACGGTCGCCGTCATATCCTCAGTCATCACTGAACGCCATGCCTGCAATGTCGTACAAGCTCTGTGCCGATTATGGCACTTCAAAACCTTCCGCTCCTCGCCATCCCAGATGCGTCTGGCGATGCGGCGTCCGAAACTCGGAATGACGCTGCCATCTACAGGGCCACCTGGAATAATATCCGTGACGATCCAAGACTCGTCCTCACCCCTCTTCTTCTTCTGAGCTCGGGCGTCTGCAGTGCACGAACTCGAATCACCGGTCACAAACCGGCCACCTTGATCCTTCCTAATGACCCACTCAGCTGAAGGACCACCGTGTCGCCCCCGTCCTCGACCAGACTGATGTACCGCCTCCTCCTGTGGCCCCAAGTCGTATCGGCCCCCATCGTCACTGTTGTCGTGACTCCTCACTGTAGGATTTCATGTTTAATTATACATATATATTTTCGAAATTTTTATGTATAATAAGGATCAATTACAATTTTCTTTGATTTATTTCATGCATGCATCGGTTTGTTTTAACATCTAGTTTCAAAACTCTATTAAAACAAACAAGGGCTCCGAAATTCATACCTAGAAGTTCTCAAAAACTTCTTGAAGATTCGGAGACGTTGGGGATGCTTCTCGCCGCGCCGGATGCCTCCGAGTGTTCACCGAAACCCTAAACAAGGTTGGAGAGAAAGGAGCTAGCCAATCGATCTCCAAACAAGATTAGAATCTAGCTACAAACCCCTTCCTTAGCCTCTGAGATTTCTCCTTCCAAAGACTTAGAAAACTAAGAGAATTTTCGTGGGTTTTTGTGGTGAATTAAGAGAGAAAATAATTATAGAATTGTGTGTCACAATTAGGGAGAATAAGGACCTATTTGTAGGTTCCAATCTTACTCTTAATCATGGCTATTCTTAAACCACGGTTTTATGACAATTTCTCTCATAAATTAATTCCATAATGCATTATATGCACCCACAAAACGTTTGACCAAATTTGGAGCTAATCCAACCATCGATCAAATTAATCTCTTAATAATCAAAGGCAGAAAATCGACCGCTGTTCGGTTTACCGAGTCCCACTCGGTTAACCGAATTTGTCACGATCGTTTAACCGAGTACGTGACGGATGACCGAATCTTAAGGGGAAAAATTCTCCTTAACCGATCGGACCCATTCACGTGTAAGACCGAGTGCTATTCGGTTAACCGAAAATATCGGAACTTGACATTGTTCGGTCGACCGTTTCTGGTTCGGTACACCGTACCAAAGCTCCAGGCACTTTGGTCAAGTTCGGTCAATTAATTACGATTATCCGTTCCACGTTCGGTTGACCGATCCATAGATCCTTCGGTCGACCGAACCTCAACGGATTACCGAACTTCTACCCGATTTTGCCTATTTCAAATTTTGGATTTATTTCCAACAAAATTTGAACTTAAGGGAGTTTTAGCAAATTCACAACTTATGCAATGTATTATCCTATGCAACAATAAATTATTGCACCCCATAATATATGCATCTCATATGAATTTATCATGATTCTAATTATGTTTATATACAACATAATTGATTTTACTTGTTCACCACATGTGTCATATTTTCTATGAGAAACCCGACACATCATATGAACCAAAAATCAAGCTTCTTGTTTCACGGTTTTTGCGGTGTGACCTATGGGAGGATCTAAACTAAGTTGACAGTGATATTAAGAGCTTAATATCACAAGCTATAAGCGGTATCTAGCTACACATTATAGCTCCCAATTAGTTAGATGTCTTAATTCCACTCGAACAAAAACCTGATCCATTTAGTGATGGAGTGCACCACTTGTGTCCGTCCCTTGCCTCATGATATTAAGAATACACACAAAGTAGTATTGTGTCATCTTTGTATTAGTATTCATTTCTTGATCTCTTTAAGCTAGTTATAAATATGTGACTTAACTCAAATCACATTGTGCACATTACAACTTTGCTTTATCAAGGGGCCCACTAATATCATCACTCAATTAAGAGGGGCAATGATAATCTTTTGACTAACTATCTTCTCCAACGAAAGTTATACTTAACCAACCGATGCCTTTACACTACACTGATCGATAGTTCAAGACACTGATCTAATTAAGTATTCCTTAAGTGATTAGATATAAGTCTCATATCAAAGGACCTAAAGACACAACAAAATATTAATGACACAGAAACACATTTCTATAATATTTTACTTATTAGGTCTATTCAGTATACAAAAGTAATATTTTCCTCTTTTGCATACCCGTGTTGTCACTCACTTGTAGAGCTACAATGATCTATGACCAACACGATAATCTTAACTCGGTAATTAATGTTCCATGTTAATTACCATGATTGCGAATATCTTTTGTTTTATGCAAACCAATATCTTTTAGAGCTCTACGGTTAAGGACCAAGAGCCTCTTCCTTAACACTTCTAAAAGACGAATAACATAAACAAGGAACAAAATGATTTCTCATTCAATTCATAATAATTGGCATTTAAAAGTAAAACTTTTAGAACACATTCCCTTCACACACCTCATCTGAATCATCCTCGTCGTCGAAAGACTCTCCAGGTGTCTGACGACGACGTAACAGATCTCTCTCTCTCTCTCCTGACTGAAGCAGAAATACCACGTGTACGTGGATGACGAGGACCTGACTCGTCTGCTGTACTATGTACCGCGCGTAAGGGAATTGATTTCCCTTTTCCTCCACGGTAACCCGATGACTATTAATTCCATTTTAAAAATACAAATTTATTAATGGATTTACTAAAATAATTAAACTAATTATTAACTTAATAATCGATTTATTTAGCAATTATCACAATTAATCAATAATCCTTTACTAAAATGGTACACAACTAATTACTAACATAATAATCAATTTATTTAGCGATTTATTTATTAATTATCACAATTTATAATCAATAAAGGATTTACTAAATTAATTTAACTCATTATTAACATAATATTCAATTTATTTTAATTTTATAACAATTTAAATTCAATTAAAAAATATAAAAAAAAATTGGGCCGTCTGCGGGAGACGCCTACCCTACGTGGTAGGCGTCTGCCGGAGACGCCTACCCTACGTGGGAGGCGTCTCCCGCAGACGTCGGCACAAGGGGGAGGCGGTTCCGGCGGCCGCCCTCTCGTTGGGTCGGGCGGTTCCCGCGGACGCCCGACCCAAAAATGTTTTTTTTTAAATTTAATTGAAATAAACAAGGTAATTTACCAGATGTGAGTAGTTCGGGGTGTCCGCTGGCTCTTTCCCTGGCCTCCGAGACATTTCTATTTGGTGAATAAAAGTGTGATATGAAGAGAAAGTTGTGTTAAAAGAGTAAAATGAAGAGTTATATTAGTAGAAAGGGTAGAGGGGCAAAATGGTAATCTTACGGGCGATTTAAGTAATTTTACGGCGACGAATAGCAATTCAATTTATTTATATATTCCTTAAGAAACAATATACAATTTGTTGGCTCGACGTGAGCCACAACACGTGTGATCAAAATAGTAAGTCATAAAGGTTGATCACACCAAAGGGGCAATGAAAAAAAAACTAGGGGGTTCCAGGCAAAATTCTCCCTTAGATATGTTGGTTTGGTGCTGGGATTAGCACTAATCATTATTTCTTAAATAAATATTTTTTAACACATATGCATAAATAAAATATATAATTAAAAAATTCCTGAATTCCTTAGAAACAGACGTATCTGGTATTTCTTTAAAAATCACAAAAAATTCACAAGTTGTTTCTCCTCGTCACGTGACAAAAACGTGACTTCAAAAACTACCTTCGCATTAGTCAAATTTAACCCACGTTCCATGTATGGACACACCTAGGGGTGAGCAACTGGTCCGACCTGGATCGACTCTGGGCTCCGGACCGGGTTTTTACCTTAATTTTTTTTTTAAAAAACCTGGACCGTTCCGGATTGGCTCCGGACTCCAGACCGAACCAGTTCTTGCTCACCCCTAGACACACCAGTATGTGTGTTAATTTTTGGGTTTTTTGTTTGGATGCATCGTAATTTGCTATATGCACATGTTTTTCCACTATTGTCTATAGTGCACATGTAAGTCGGTCCTAATTGCACATCCGTCATTAGTATGTCTCATTTCGTCACTATTTCCGTTAAACACCATTAGGAATTTTACAAGTTAAACCTCATAAAATATAAATATCCTTAATATTAAAAAAAGAAAAAAAAGATTTGCAAAAAGATCTTCCATCTCGTACCCTCGAGGTGGGATCACACAACAAACATCTCTCGCACACGAGGAGGTGGTTGGCCGTCTCAGAGATTGTCGGGTTCGAGAGGATCACGAAGCCGGAGCAAATGCACTTGGGGTCGTGGATGAGATGGATAAGATGAGGGTTTTGTTCGTGGTTAGGGTTCGAGGGGTGTTGGGAGTGGAGTATGGGGTGGAGGGGGAGTTGGAGAGGAATGTCGTGAGATAGTATAAGATTGGGGATAGTGTCACGAGTCGGTGAATTCGAGTGTCGGGTGGAGGGATCCCAGGTTTGTGCACGAGGGGTCATGAAGGGGTTGGAGAAAGGGGAGTTTGTGAGATTGAGTGAGTTATCATCTTATTTGTGTTCATACATTTATGTTTGAAGAAAATGTGTTTCTTTATAGCTCAAGTGTTTTCATTAGATCTTACTTCAAAGTTAGTTTTTTTTCTTCAAATAATCATAGGTAATAGATTAGTATGTATTGTTTAACTTGCTTTAAATTGTTGTTGAGGGAGGTTTTTGTAGGATTGTGAATGACTTAGTTCTAATCGATTTTAGGGTTAACTAACATCTACTTGCTCAATCAAAGATGCAACGGAAATTAAAACAAACAAACAAGTAGGGAAGGAAATATGCAAACCACAAGATGAAGAAAATGTGATTTTTTAGAGGTTCGGTCTCCCGCATACTTCCTATTTTTCAAGTTCCGCTCAATCTCCCTCGAGCTCCGCCTACGTCTTCACTATCAATCTCGTTCCGAATCAAGATTAAGCCTTTACAACACAAGCTCCGTGAACAACCCTCGCTAGCTTGATTTCTTCCTCTCACAACCCGAGAGGGAACACTTCGGGCTTTCACCAAAATCCTTGCTTCTTGAACAACAAATGAGTGAGACAACACTCTCTAAATCTTGAGCACACTTTGAGTATGATTTGACTATGATCAAAGGAGTGGAATTTAGGCTTAGAGTGCAAGAATATGGATTTCAAAGCTTGTGAGTTTCTCTCTAGTGTTTATGACAAATAATAGTAGGAGAGTTGTCTAGACAAGGTTTGGGCAACTCTATTTATAAGCTCTAAGTGTGTTATAGACGTTGGGACAAGTATATGAAGTTGTTGTGTAAGAAACACAAAACAGTGAAGTGCAGGTCACATTTCAGAACAAAATCGGCTGACCAAATCGGGCATACCGGTCGACCGGTTGGTCAAATCTAGCTATAACTTAAGTTCACTTAAGTGAACGGTAGAACAAAATTAGGGATTGGTCGAACGTTCTAGGGTGTTTTGGTATGGTAAAGGATCGATCAGTCGAACTAAGGAAAATGTCTGTTCGACTAGAAACTTCCAGGCACTTCTGGGTTCAAGGAGAAAATGAGTTTTGGTCGACCTAACTCTAGGAGACGTTCATCCAGAAACTTCCAGAGTGTTCAGGGCGACCAAAGATTGTTTGATCGGTCGACCGATAAGTAAATGACGGTCGACCGGAAGTCTGGTAAAATTAGGGTTTTGAGAAATTCGACCGTTGTTGAATACGACAAGTATAATGGTCACTTGACACGTGTAGACGGTCGAACAAAAGGCTTACAACGGTCGACCGATTCAACACTTAGGCTAACAATAATAACAGACTCAATCGGTCGAACGAAGAACTTGTTCCGGTCGACTGAATTGGCAATGGCAGACCTTGTTTGGTTTAAGTGTTTTCCGGTTATAGTTTGGGTGATCTATTGAAGTCTAAATGTCGTGAAATTTTGTGTGTGACTTCTATAAGGAACCTAATGTGTGTTTAAGTTGATTTTAACTCAAGTATGCTCAATTACACAATGTTCCTAAGACTCAAAATAAATCAAGATTACATGTCTTTAAATGAGTTTTATTACATATGTTGACTTGATTTCCTTTCTTCCTTGAGTCTTGATCTCCTGTAGAAGTTAGCACAAACAATATATATGATATGCATAATGTGTGCTACTCTACATTGATTGTAATTAAGATTATGTTAATTAAATCATCAAAACATAGATTAAAGCCAAAAGGCCAACAATATTGACCTTCTTGGCTTGAATAGAGATGTTGCTCAATGACGTGAATCTTAATTCTTAAGAGTGCATTGTCGTAGTTCTAGTCTAACAAGGTTAGTAAGTACAATTTCTTACTCATTCTTTCTTGGCTAACAATGGTTTGAAGGAGGTCACAGTGTGGTTGGGAAAATAGGAAGGATGAGGTTGTTGGTGAAAGGAATGTGTTCTAAAAGTTTTACTTTTATATGTCAATTATTATGAATTGAATGTACAAACATTTTGTTCCTTGATTATAGTGTTCGTCTTTTGGAAGTGTTAAGGAAGAGACACTTGGTCCTTAACCGTAGAGCTCTAAAAGATAATGGTTTACATAAATCAAAAGTTATTCACAATCATGGTAGTTAACATGGAACATTAATTACTGAGATAAAATTGTCGAGTTGGTCATCGATTTTTGTAGCTCTACAAATAATTGACGACACGAGTTTATAAAAGAGGAAAAAATTACTTTTATATATTGAATAGACCTAACAAGTAAAACATTATGGAATTGTGTTTCGTGTCATTAATGTTTTACTGTGTCTTGGATCCTAAGATATGAGACTTATATCTTTTCACTCAAGAAATGTTTAATTTGATTATTGTCAAAAGCTACCAATGAGTGTAGTGATAACGGCAATAGTTGGTTGAACATGACTTGTGCTGGAAAAGATAGTTAGTCAAACGATTATCACTGCCCTTCTTAATTGAGTGATGATATTAGTGGGTACATTGATAAAGCAAAATTATAATGTGCACAATGTGACTTGAGTTAAGTCACATAGTTATAATTAGCTTAAAGAGATCAAGAAATGAATATAATACAAAGATGACACATTTCTACTTTGTATATATTCTTAATATCATGAGGCAAGAGACGAACACAAGTGGTGCACTTACATCACTAAATGGATCGTATTTTGGTTCGGGTGGAACAAAGACATATATGCTAATTGGGTAACTATAATGTGTAGCTATAGCTAGATACCGCTTATAGTTTGAGATAGGGGTGAGCAAAATTCGGTCCGGACCGAACCGGACCGAATTTTTTCGGTCCGGTCTTCGGTCCACAAAATTTTGGAAATTCGGTCTTCGGTCCGGACCAGACCGAAAATTTAAGGGGAAAATTCGGGTTTTGGACCGACCCGGACCGGACCGGACCTATTCGGTTCGGTCTTCGGTCCGGACTTCCCGAAAATTCGGGTTTCGGTCCGGTCCGGTTCGGTCCGGTCCTGGACTGAAGCTCACCCCTAGTTTGATATATTAAGTGTTTAATATCACTGCCAATTTGACTTAGATCCTCCTATAGGTCACACCACAAAACTGGGAAACAAGAGGTTGATTTTAGGTTCATATGATGTGTCGGGTTTCATGTAAAAATATGACACATGTGGTGAATTAATTAAAATCAATATGTCATGAGAATTGACATAATTAGAATCATAATAAATTCATACGAGGTATATATTATGGGGTGTAATAATTTAATATTACATATGATGATATATATATAGGATGTGAATTGCTAAAAATCCCAAAAAAATCAAATTTTGTTGGAAATAAATCCAAAATTTGACAAAGGTAAAATCAGGGTCAAACACGGTGAACCGTTCATGGTTCGGTCGACCGGGGTATCTTCGGATTGGTTAACCGAATAAGGAGCGGGTAAGCGCAATTGGTTGACTGAAATTGTCTGGAGTGCCTGGACAATCGGGTTCGGTTAACCGAGTGTGCACGGTCAACCGAGAAGTAATAATTTTGGTAAATCGAAGGTGACCCGATCATCCGATGACTATGTCCCAGGAGCGATTTTG
This sequence comes from Triglochin maritima, assembly GCA_963682175.1. Taxonomy (NCBI): domain Eukaryota; kingdom Viridiplantae; phylum Streptophyta; class Magnoliopsida; order Alismatales; family Juncaginaceae; genus Triglochin; species Triglochin maritima. The sequence continues at coordinate 59,346,896 of OY821772.1, read as the reverse complement.
GTGGGTCAACGGTAGACCGATTACAAGACGTGGTTCGTCCGAATTCTTCTAGGGAATTTTTCTCATACGGATTCGGTCGACCGTCTAGCTCACGGTGCACCGAACACGTGTTATAACTGAATGGTTCGGTTGACCGAATAATTCTCGGTCTACCGAACAAGAACGATTCTGCCTGAATTATTAAGAGATTAATTAAATCACGAGTGGAATAATTCCAGATTTAATTAAAACGTTTTTTGTGGGTGATTATGTGGAAATTAGAGATTAATTTTAGGAGAGAATAAGCAAGAGATCATGGCTAAATAATAACTCTTGATAAGGATGTTTAAGTATGATTCTATCTTTGTGGATTATTTTAATAAATGTAGGTTGCATGTTATTAGAATAAACACACAAATAGATGTACATAAAATTGTTGAAAATATGAAAATCGATCTTGTATGTTATATTAAAATTTTAAAATATATACATACATAAGGACACGAAATCCTACAGTTGGTTTTGCTTGTGCTGAGGCTCAGGGTGGAAGGGAATCTGGAATGGTGTAGGGGTGGACCAATTGCAAGTTTGTACTTGGAGAGCCTAAGAGGGTGATGAAGGGGTCAGGGAAGGAAATGAGCACTTACTACAGGGTGAATGCTCTTATTTTGGTTGTTATATATGGCTTGTTGTCTTTTGTTCAAAGAAATGTTTGATTTTTGTAAAGTTTTGTGATTCATGTTAGGAGTGTCCTACGCACACAATTCACACCCAATCCCTTTTTTTTTTGTAAGTAAAGAATGAGTTCAAGCAATCTGCATATCATATCTGCGCATTGAGTTAGCTAAAACATATTTTGATATGTTTACTTTAGATAGATTTATTAGTAGTTTTCAACCACTTGCTAAGGTTGTTGTCGTGTTTGTGGTTGGGTGTGTTGTGGTTTGATTAGGAGAGGAGAGAAGGGATGAGATGGAAGAATTTATTGCAAAAATTCTTTTATGTTTTTTATTTTTAACATTAACGACATTTGTAATTTTACGAGGTTTATTTTTTAAAAATTCGAACAGTATTGAATGAAACAGTGACAGAGTGAGACCACTAACAGTAGATGTGTATATACGCAATTAAGACCGACTTATAGATGTACTACAAACAATAATGAAAAAACAGATACATATATCTCTAATTACTTCTCCTAGGTACATCCAAGCTAAAAAATCCTTAATTTTTTACCACCAACGTAATCAAAATGCCAAAGGATCAAAAACAAAACTCAAGCCAAAATCACCGTGATCACTATTTTCTTGTTGATTCTTTTGTAGCTTAGAAACGCCATGCTGCCGTTTCAAATTCTGCCGCAATTTCCTTCGCTACCACATTCTATCGAAGGTAATGTGGACTTTTGGATATATTTTTCAAAAATCATATTCGGAGTTTAGTTTTGGTCTTTTTTTGTACTTAAAAGTTAAAACCACGAAATTTTGTTGTGGTGTTATTTTTTAGTAATTTTTATGATTTGTTTTTGGCATTTTAGTTTTTTTAAGTTTTGGAGAACTAAAACTTGTGAAGTTGGGAATAGAAGATGTTCTGTGGGTGAAGTTGGTTGTTTTTTGGTATTAATTTGATTTTTAGAGTATTAGTTTAGGAATTGTTTTGCATGCTCTATTTTTTTCGCAACAATGATCAGTGCATTTTATTTAGTCATGCACTTCACCATTTTGTATGTTTTGCATGTCCCAACTCTCACATGTACTCACCGATTCCTGACCCTATTCAACGGTTTAATTGTATTAGTTAGTTAATAAAGTTAAAATACAATAAAAAACAAAGCTTTTAATGACGTATGTCCACACATACAATGTTTACCAGTGTTGGCACGTTGTACTTATTTTGTTTTATATTGCAAGACATATTCCTATGTTCGTGTTGATTTATTTAAACTAATTTTGACATCCACGTTTCTTTTATGTTGACATTTATATTTTTTATTATCGATCTACAACTTTAAGAACGACTTATCAAGTAGACAATGTATAATCAGGTATTGAGTCGAGTTTGACCCGGTTCGTTAAGCGATTCAAACCGGAAAAAGTTTGTGTTTGGCTTATTAATTTAAAGTCGAGTTTGAGTTGGGTAATTATCAAACTGATCTCGAATCAAGTCTCAAACCCGAGTCAAAATTGACAACCGTAATTTATGAGGATTTGATATTAGTCGATTGGAATTTATGTTACTATATTGTAGACTTAGTATTAATATACATTATGTATTAGTCAATTAGTTTTTTTTTTCCCGTTATGTGTTGCAGTTGAAAATGTATTTCTTAATTATTATGGTTTGTTTTTTAATTCTTATGCGAGTTTAAGTTGTAACTTGATTTTCGAAGATATATCACAGATAAATTTAAACATCGATTTGTCGTACTTTAATCAATATTATAATTATGATTGTGAGGATAATGCTTTATTATGTTATGTACTAAAGGAAATTCATAATAATTTTTATGGCTAATGAAAACAATTGTACCGAGTAATTTAACTTGTAAAGTAACATGACAATTGAGGGAGAGTATAGAAACATTAAGAAATAGGAATAAAGTTAAAATAAGCAATGAAAATGATAGATTTAAGTTTTAGTACAATTCTTTGTCAAAAAAATAAATAAATCTAAATTAATATGATTCATAATATAAAGGAAAAAGAAATTTATAAGATAGCGTATTTAGACGAAACAAATGTAGGTTTTGGATATTTTAGATATTTGATTATGATTATAAGGTTAGTATATACATTCTTAGATGTTAGTATATTAGACCGATGTCGTGCTTAGTTTGTTGTAATTAGTGGTGTAATGTAATTATATTACATGTTGGGTTATATTTAGTTACTTGGTTGAGGAAATTGGATGCTGTAATTACACTCTTTTATAAGTAATTGGATTACATTATTGAATGTCGTAATCAAATTACATTGTAACGTAATTAACTAATTTATATAATCATAACATTATCATATCGTCAAACTTCAGTTCAATTTTACCGGACATCATATACAAATAAAAAAACTCGGGTCAGTCAAACACAACTGAACCCGGCACACCGAGCCTAGAATGTTCGAGTCGGAGCACGAACCGGTCAGATCGGGTTAATAGCGCACTACTTCACCGGTGGGACCCACCGTTGTTGCGCTGTTGCAAACCTCGAGTCTCAACTCTCAAGCAACCCTTCTCCGCCATATATAAATAACACCTGTTCCTTCCTTTCCCTTGTTTTTCACATCTCAACAAACACACCATCTCAAAAAAAAATAAAAAAATAAAAAACTTAACCAAATTCCCCAAACTTGTTCTCCAATCCACATCCGAACTCGATCTTGAAAGGGAAGACGACCTCGGGTTGCGATCGTCGATCTCCAATGGCGAGACCGTCGCAGGAAGACGTCGATACATTCGTCAGCATCACGGGCGCGTCCGAGGCGGTCGCCGTGCAGAAAATCGCGGTAGTTTGGGTTTAAAATTGCGGGGTTTTTTTGGATATTTTGGGTTTGATTTTGGTTTCTTCGGCCGTACGTTTGTTGTTGTGTGTGGAATTGGTCTTAATCTGTATTGATTGCTTACGGTAATTAGGCATGAGTTGTTTAGTTGTTGCTAATGTGGTTGTTTGTCTAATGGTTGGTGCAGAAGTGGAAATAAATAAGTTCGGTTTCTACAATTCCAGGGTTTTGATTTTTGAGATTTCGTATATTGAGTCTTACTTGGGCTGCATTCACCTTGGTCTTGTTGAAGGATGGGAGTGAAGTAGGTTTAGGGTTTGCAGATTGAGTGTATTTTATTGTTTGAATGTAGAGTGCATCCGAATTCCTAATTCATGCCAACAAATACAAATTTCGGTACTATAGGAGATGCGTAATGTTGCATTTACTCTAAATTGGAACTCTTTTCCCGTACTTAAAAGCTTGTGACTTTCTGGTACTGGTCAGTCTTATGTTTCGTGGTAAGCACAGTGGTTAGCATTCTTCTGAAATAAGGTTGGGTGTGATAAAGGTTTTTTACTGTAAAGGTATTCATGACTCTCCGATTAGCATGGTGGTTTGCAAAATATTCCTTTTTATTGTTTCAAAACTACATTGAAAAAATTTGCGAACCTGTACCTTAGAATGGATGATTATATTCACAATAGTAATAGTGTCGGTAAAATTGCAGCGAAAATGAAAAATAAATTTGAAGCTTCAATCATGGAAGGGCCTTGAGAGTTAGAAAATGAATACAACTATCAGCAGTGGAGCCTTGTTGCAAAAAAGACTCGATAGTGAGATGATCAATGTGATATATCAGCAGTACTTCCAGGCCAAGTACCAATTTCTAAATTACTGAGATATCCCAACCAGGACATTTAGGTTAATGGACTCATGAAACACAATTAATTTCAGTCCCAATAATATTGGAGAACAAGTGGTAGTTCCCGCAACTTCTGTAAACCTGTAATGACATGATTATTAAAATTTGTCTCATATAGAAGGTTCACCCGATCTTGTAGCTTTTAATACTTAATGTTATTGATTGCGAAAAGTCTTACTAATCTTTTTCTTTGAATCAATGCTGGTCATTTTGAATGCTTGCATATCTAGCTATCCAGTGTCTGTGCCATTCTTCTAAGATTTATATATTGGTTATTCATTTTCTCTTTCTGACGTCCTTCAGGAGCACGATGGGAACCTTAATGTAGCTGTGAATGCATATTTCAACGAAGGGGATAGAGCAAGGTATGGATATTGAATTTTCATCTATGATTTTAGTCCTAGACGCTGCTTGGTTCTATTTTAAACCGAGTATTTATTGTGTTCATATTGTGTTCCATATCATTTAAAATTTTCGTTTTGGACAAATTCTTTGCGTTCAGATTTAGCCTTTTGTCTTACTTTCGCGTTCTTCAGTCTTCACGTCTATTTGTAACCCATCTCCCAGGAAAAATATTGGTGAATTTGTATTTGAAGTCTCTGCTAAAATTTCCATGCATATGAGATTTTTACTAAATATATTTGTTTGATTGTTCTTTTCTTTATGTAGCACGCGTTTAAACACTCATGGCAATGCACGTGATGATGGTCTAAATGGCGATGATCCAATGGATGTGGAAGAAGTTGAGGCAACATTTCCTCATTACACAACTGCAAGAAGGTGGGATGCCATTTCACCTAGCACTGCAAATTTTGGTAGAAGCCCTTTTGATGGCATGCTTTTTCCGGAGAGTGTCAATGCTGCACCACGGGTTTCACATCCAAGAGAAATAAGGGAAATCCCCATAGAATTCAAGGATGGGAACACTGAATCTGGTCGTTCAATGCCCATAATTGAAGATATTACTGGAGACGCAGCTCAACATGGGCCAGAGGTTCATGGAACTGTTGTGATTGATGATGATGAGGATGATGACCTTTTAGTTCACCCAGCATCCACAGATGAAAGGAGGAATGATGATATCCATACCATGGGTCGTGAAACAACTGTTGTTGGAGTAAATAACTCAAGTGATCTCAATAACGACATTGAGGAACAAATGATCCGAGCTGCAATCGAGGCATCAAAGCGAGATTCTGAGGGGAAAATTCATGTATGTTTTTTATTTTGTGGTGTGACCCTATGTGTGTCATTGCATTTGTCAATTTTGTTTTCCCATGGGTCACAGGAGAATGCTGAGTCCCAGATATAGGTCTCTCTAGTAATTCTAATATTGCCTATGTCAGATTTACTTCGAACCTCCAAATTTACAGGATCTTGGTTCTCAAATTTCAGGTAGTTGATGACGAAAGGGTACAAGATGAGCACCGAATTCCAGTCCAAGGAAAGGGGTCCTCTAGTTCTCCTGGAATTGACGTTGAAAACTTGGGAAATACCACAGCAGCAAATGGACGGTGAATATCATCTGATATATGTTTCTTTTATTGCATAATTGGATTTTTAAAAAAATTAAAAGTTAATGTTCCTTCTCTTAGAATCTGTAACAATTTGTGTCAAGGTATAAGTTTGACCAATAGTCTGATAGAAACCGTTAATGAGGCAGATAGAAGTTTTATTCCCATTTTTTAGATCTACTTTGGCATATTGCACGTAGAATTTCTTTTTGAGATGACAATGACGTTCAGTTGTCCACCTTCAATACTCTCTCTTTCTTCTTCTGATTCTTTTCTCCTTGTCTCCATGGTTTGAGTGCTATTGCTAGTTCTAGTTGTTTGGTACACTCCAAAATAAAGGACATAAAATGGTGTTGTCCAAAGCCATAAACTTGATTTACAATCTCAGGTTTCTTATATGATGTCAATCCTCTGTTTTAGTTCATTTGTTAAATCATTTTGTAAATCTTTGTGTTGTGTCATTAATTTTGATTTTAAAGTGTCCGTGTTATTTAACGCCTCCATTCTTGTATTTGCTAACCTTATTCTAGCACATTGTAAATTTCTAAAATTACTACTGCTACAATGTTCTGGCTGTAAGCAACTTTGTATTTCTTTTATCCTTCAAGGCAAGAATTAAAACAAACGACAAGTGAGATTCCAGGCAGAATTGATTCAGATGAAGAAGCTGAAGATTTTGATCCACAGCCTTTGATGCGTCGGCATTCTCCACGCTTTCCTTCTGCAACAGAAGAACCTACAGGTGATGTTGACCAAGGATCATATTCAGAACCAGAAGGATCTCATCGTCAGCTAAACAGGAACTCATTTCCTTCAGATGAGGTAATCTTAAAGAATTTCCAGTCTAGACAGGGGCTTCATTCTTCACTGTTTCTTCAGCACCATGCAATGCCTAATCATCTATTTCATGTTTATTGTGGTTAAAGTGGGGAGGCATATCTTCTGTCGAACATGATGAGGCTGTAATGCTTGAAGCTGCCATTTTTGGTGGAATCCCTGAAAGACCTGTTTATGACTTTCCCTACTCATCGCAAAATACTTTTGATAGGCATGCCAATCTCTATCCTCGGGCACCTCGTCCTCCATCACCCACTTTAGCTGCTCAACGCTTGCTAAGAGAGCAGCAGGTTTTTATGAATCATTTGGTGCTTTCATTCTTGGCAATAGATCGATTGTGTTCAATCGCTGAAAAATTGAAATATGCAGGATGATGAATATCTCGCTGCACTGCAAGCAGATAGAGAAAAAGAGTTGAAGGCTGTCCAGGAAGCTGAGCAACATCGATTGGAAGAAGCGGCAGCCTTGGAATCAGCTCGTGAAGAAGAAAAACTTCGAGAAGAAGAAGCACAAAGGAAATTAAAGGAAAAAGAGGTTATTTATTCTTCAAATAATAAAAGGCCACAAAAATTTCATGAAAAATCATTAAGTTTGTATTTTCTCTGCATACCAAAGAGAGCTGCTAAAGGTTCTATTTGGGAAAATTCGGAAGTTGTAGAGGTAATGGTCATGTTGGACCATTGCAAGTTTGCAACCATAATTGACATTCCGTCCTTCCGGGTAACAATTTTCATGTGCCAATTTGTTTATTACCTAGAATGGAAAGGATATTATTAGATATCTTCAAGATAATAATAATATGATAAAATTGGATGTAATATTTCCTATACTAAAAAGGATAATTCGAAGTGTTTAATGAGATAACGTTACAATAAATACAAGTTTTACTTGACTAGTGATGTGATGAACTAAGAGGCACTCAGTAAATCTTATGTTATTTGAGCATAAAATGGACCCCTAATCTGGATGGGCAAGGAACATAGGAGAGGAGGCCGAAGAGGAGAGGTGGTGCTTTGTAACGGTAGTTCCTTCTAATCTTCTATGGTCATTGGGCACTTTAAGTTAGAAAAAAATGTGTTTCTACTTTGTATTTGAGTAAGTAAGAGAGACTTCTGCAATACTTACTAATTTCACAATGCATGCCCTATATATTTCATACTTGGTGCCAGTGCGATGATTTTTTTAAAAGAATTTTGCACTTCAATGGTACTAGTTAAGCCATGGTCTTTGGATATATGGCTTTTGTAAACATTTCATGGTGATTTTTTTGTCACTGGGAACGAGACCCATGATTGCTCTCACCAAGTAGGTCAAGGTGGGAGACCTCGGTCCCCTTAGGATTCAAACTAAGGTGGGATGTCTTCTAACTTATGCCCCCAACTGGTCGCCCATGCCCTTGTGGGCATGCTGTGGTGATTTTTGTTTCACAGGGAGTTCATGTTACTTTTTATTAACTACAAATTTGTTGGTTTGTAATTTGTCCATTCTTATACTATCTTTTTCTAGAATCTTTATCTTGTTCAGTTATGCTTGTAAAATGAAGTGTTTGAACTTGTAGGAACTCGATAGACAACTTTCGGCAAAACAAGCTTCACTTCCTCCTGAGCCAGCGGCAGATGATGAAAGTGCAGTGACGCTTCTTGTAAGAATGCCAGACGGTAATCGTAGTGGACGGCGCTTTTTGAAGTCTGACAAGCTTCAGGTTCATGTCGTAGAACACATTATAGTGGTATGTGCTGTATTTTATATTTTATCACTATTTTGTAACCTCCCACAACTGTTGTTTTGCAGTTTCTGTTTGATTACATTGACATTTTGGGGGTCGTTATGCCAGGCAGTTATAGACTGGTAAGATTATTACTTATCTAGTCTGGTATTATAATTTTGTTGCCAATTCTCTGTTGCACTAATTTAGTTAGATTCAGAATGTAACATTGTAGAATTAACATTACAAATTCTTTTGTCGTCTGTTGTCCCGATGCTAATTAGTGATAAAGTTGGATGAATTGACATATGTAGTTCTTTCTAGGTTATGTTTGAGTTTATTGATATGATATCAGCTTATTTATTCTAGACATGATAATGACTAATTTGTGCTCATATAGATTTATCTTATTGTTAATAAAGCTATAGGTGATATTTGAATTGGTTTATCTGAAAATTTTCGGCTATTTTCCTGAAGGATGGTAATGCCTATATATATATGCAAAAAAAAAACTTATCTTGGACCTTCAGGTTAAGCGTTGATGATTTTCTAGATTGTGGAGATCTTTAAGCATACATTCCTCATCTAAAAGTTGAAATCGCCAATTACCAGTTGATTTAGGACTTTACATGTACACCTGTGTTCTAGCGTGATAAAACCGATATTGTAGTTGAATCCAAAGATATTTATTTTTCATTTGTGGTACTATGTGAGCTCTTTGAGACAATGTTTAGGTATTGAGTATGCGGCCACGTGTGCTAGGGTCGCATATGTGGCCGCACAATCGTAAAATTATTATTTTTTATTTTTAAATGTGAAAATATCAAAAAATTGGAAAAAAAGAACAAGAAAAATCAGGAAAAAATAGTTAAAATAAGGAGAAATATGAGAAACTCAAGGAGATACGGAACAATATATATAAAATGCCTAAGATGATTTGGTTTTGACAAAACATCTAGTTCCTCAGTGTCATTGCGTCACTAGTAGCCCCGTCAACCCACCAAACCATTACGTATATTTTCATTGAATAATTCTCAACTAGTACAAGGAAATAAGGTAAACTTTGAGTCTTACACATAGCACGTCATATAAAAACACTAACAATCTAACACAAGTAGTAGCTAAGGTATGTATGCTATAGGCATATAAGACAATAGTAGGCAGTAGATGTGACCGATGTCTACAACGGAAATGTTTGTTCCTTGATCCAGTGTGGTACATCAGGGTTAGGATCATTCTCTACGTCGTCGGAATCTTCCGAGTCATCAAGATTCTTATGATAGGTCTCATCTTCCTCGGTTTCCTCATCATTTGTACCCACGAATTCCTCTTCTATGTCTCGAATTGGAACTGCTGCCGAAGTGGATGCCTCATGGTGATTTCTGAAGTTGAAGTCCACAAGATGAGAGGAGAGAATGAGAGGTGTGAGGAGAATAGAGGAGTGGGGGTATTTATAGGGGTGTGGAGGGAAAAAATGTAATTTCCCCCCCAAAAGGTGTGCTCCAATGGTGTGCGACTGCACAGTCTAGCCGTTAGGCATGAGCGGCCGCACAAGTTGCACCCTATTGGGTGCGATTGTGCGGGGTCGGATATGCGACCCTCGGATCTTTGGCCGTACAGTGCGTCCGCATACTCGCTTTTGAACATTGTTTGAGATAAATGTTGGATCACTTATTCACTTTATTATGCACTCACCATTCTTTCCTACATATTGCTAGAATTCGTAATTTATATCGTCATGCTTCTCAGTTATAAATTATCTGGACTATTTTCTAAAACATCACCATTTTACATTGATCAGTACTTGTTTCTTTTGCTTTTTTCCCAAACCACAATCCCTGGATATCAGGTTAATATTTGTTATTTTGCCACTGCTATTTGTGTCACGCTACAATTGTGATTACGCTCTTAAAGTATGAGTCATTGAGTGGAGACATGCCAGAGAATTAGCACCCTGTTACAAGGGACAAGGTTTAGGGGTCGAAACAAAAACAAGAAGCACCGGCTTTCAAATTTCCAGTGTGAAGTTTTGAACCCGTCTCACAGAAGTAGAAGTTAAGAAAATAGTGGATCCCCACGAAGATGATTAGAACGGAGATGCCGGCTCATCAACGTGCGAAACTATTGCCATATTCTTCCAAATAGCAAGGTCTCTAAAGGAGAAAGGAAGTTAATTTTGTTAGTTCTATTGATGTTGAGCTATATATATATATATATATATATATATATATATATATATATATATATATATATATATATATATATATATACAGGAATTCTCAAGTGAGCCCAGGGCTTAATCAAACTAAATTAAGCCCCCACAATATCCACCACTCATTTCAAAATGTAAGGTAGATTAAGAAAAAAACGGTTATGCTAATGAATGGTGAGATTAACTGTAAATAAGATCCAACGGTGAGATTGTAGGGGGTTTAAACTAAATTTGATGAGCCCTGGGCTCACTAGAGCTTGACCCTATATATATATATATATATATATAATATAGCATGAATAACCTAAAACATGCCGTCTCTTGACCTTTCAAGCTTTTCCAAGTACTCAGAGCTGTGGAATTGGTGGACTCGCTGAGTGATGCTTCTTATTAGGCATCGGAATTTTTAGGCCTTGGGTTGGAAGTGGGAGGATGGAAAATGCAACAAGTATCATAAGGCAGGGTTTTCTTGTATATTTGCAAGTTTCAGATATGATTTTCCCCGTCTCCGTGATAAATGTGATAAAAACACAAGGAAAAAAAGGAGATGCAGAACTCCAAGTCTTTCCATTTTTGCTCATCTCGCTTTTTCCCAATGTCTAGATAAAAAATCCCAAACCCTATCATAGATGACCGTGCACAATCAAGCAAATCTAAATGTCTGCTAGACTGCTGCTGTCGGCTCCCTCCTATCATCACAAGAGTCAGACGTATTAGATATAAAGCAGTGGAGGTTCACCCAGTTATACTGTTTTGATGGATTTTGCTTCTGCTCTAGATTTGGGTCAAAATTTAGGTAGATAATTGTGTCACTAAACCCTTCTTTCTTGGCTATAGATATTGCAGATTTTGAAAAACTGGATTTGATATTTGCCTTTTATTTTGTGCTCGATAAAACTTAAAATCACAATCACAATTTTTTTTTGTAAAAGTAAAAAACCAGTAACATTTCCTTTAAAAGTTAGATTTTTATCTGTATGCTTCTCTCACCATTTCCGTGTTCAATTGGTGACAGGTGAGGCCCTTTCCTCGTCGAGCTTTTGGTGAAGCCGAAAAAGATATGTCTTTAAGTGAGCTTGGCCTAACCAGCAAGCAAGAAGCACTGTTTTTGGAGTTGGTTTAAGGGTACCTGTCTGTTGCAAATAATTTATGCCTTTTGACCATACTAGTTAAAATGCAAGCCACCACTTCTAGGTTTTCAGCTGGAATTACTAGGTTTTGCATGAATTGACAACAGAAAAAGGGTAAAGAACACGATCCAGGTAATCTTAGGGAGCTGGATATACGTTAAAACGATGGCACCTGAACTGAGTACCATTTGTGGATAGTCATCTGACTTTTAAAAGTTCTGTAATATGCCTTTGTTAAAATGTCTTGTGTTTGCTTGATGATATTTGAAGGTGTTTACTGAAGTAGTTTCTACCCTGCGGTTTCGTAGTTTTTACATAATTTACTATCTTGCTGTTGGGGTGCTTTGGATTTTTTTTCTGGTGGTACATACAGCCTGCCTAGTTATCTTGAGCATCCGTATGTGGTGTCATCCGAATGCCATCTTTCACCGAGGGAGTGATTGGTTTACAAGTAGAACTACATTTTTTTCTCTCGACCAAATGTGTCGTTGAATTAATTTTCAGAACAATCACTTGTGTAGTATATAAAGATTCTATAAAAAATCTTGAGAACAATTTGCACACACCTCGGTACTCCTATATTCACATTAACTGGGTAGTTTTCACATTCCTACCTTGGACAATATGTTTTTGTAGTCAAGTTTGAATTTCACGTCTTAATTTTGTTCCTGACCCATGTTTTTATTTTTTTGAAATTTCTCAAGGTCCATCTTTGTATAGCAAAACTTCTGAGAAGTGTATAAGGATAACATTCATCTTTTCTTTTAAAATTTATCAAAATGAGAAAGTATCTGCACTAAAATAATAGGAAGTAGATAAATTCATTCTTGAACGGTTAAAAGTGTTCAACCCTTTTCACTACTGCAGAAACATGTTTTAGCATGTACGATATCACCCCTCAAAACTTTGTTTGCCTTGATTTGCTACATCTACATATGCATCTGGTTTGCTAGGCAGAGTCAAATATGTGGAAAGACAAACAAGTGAGATGTGAATTGTGATGTTTGGTAACTGTGTGATTTTCATGGTTTCCACGTCTACTCCCATGTGCTGGCCTCTTCTGTCGTTGATATTTTATAATAGCTTGGCTGTTTCATGCATGTATTCAAAGCAATAATTGAGGCCTCAATTGGATTTAGAGGCTGGAAAACGTCTTCAAAGTGAATGGAAAAATACAAAAGTGTTTAGTCACATCATTAGTTTGGACTTAATTTTGGTTGTTTGCATTCGACCCAAATTACTTCTATAAAATTAGTAAACGTGAAACAATTTCACAATTAACGTAACACTTCAATGCTTATCGTGCTACGGACAATGGTATGTTAATCTTCGAAAGAAGATATAAAATTAGTGCTGTCGCAATTCCACATCTTGTATTAGATATTACACTCCTACATATGATCTGCGTAACTGCAGACTATATAGAGATCAAACTAGATCTCAAGAGAAATAGTGAGATCAACTAGCTTCCTGCCTGACCGCATTTATTTGGATTTGCTTCTCCAGTGAGAAATCAACCTGAAGATGATGTTCATAAAAAGAGGAGAAATATGTCAGCAATGATTTTTAGTCTCATTACAAGTCGTGAGTTCGCAAAACTAATGAAAATATGCCGATTTTTGGAAATTCAACTTGCATTGTAGTTTTTTATTTTGCCTTTGTTGAAGGTCTCACTAGACCTTCAGAAATGTCTGACAACATAATACCAAGTGCTAACTACATGTTGAATTTTTTTTCAGTACAATTTTTACTACGATAAATTTCAAACCATATAATATTAGGTACCAGCTAAGTTAGCTCAGGATCAAAAGGACAGGCTTAAAATATTAAGAAATTTAAATGCAACCTTAACACATGGTGCAAGCAAAGAAAGTGTGAATTTGGAGAGACATACTAACTGCAAGAGGCAGTTGGGATATTGCAGCTTGTCGGAAGACGAGAGATTATGGCAATTGTGTTACAGAGACACCGGTGGTCTACATGCTGTAGTGCAGAGCAACATGCTGAATTGGGGCGTTCAGTGCTTGAGACGAAAGGCGCTCAAGTTGCAAGATGGCTTAGCTCCAATGTACAGTTCCCCGGTACAGCATAGACACTCGAGACGAGAACAACTGCGGCTAGCATGATTGCGACGAGCGATTTCATAACCAAAGCCATAACTCTAAGAGTTGAACTAAGCTACTTATGACAGTTGAGCACAATGCCAATATAAAGAAGGTGGTTGGTTTGTGCTTTGGATGTCACCTTCTGCATTTCTGAACAGAATTGGATTTTCATTTATGAGGGGTGAGGGGGTTCACATCACAATTGTGACACAACTGCCAAACTAGTTCTCATGAAAATCAATTAGACGTGAGAAATGCAACATAAAGGTTAAAACAGGAGGCCAAGAAGTGACTCTGCACCAGTACTTAATTTTATATTTTGAGTTTTGAAAAGAAAACTAGAAATGCTGGTTCTAATAACCTTATTTTAAAGCTAAGTAACATGTTGAAAGTCCTTCAGAACATTGGTTTTAAGTGAAAGTATAACTGTAAACATAATCTGAATTTGTATTGTTTTGTTTTGCCAGTGGAGCACTGAAAGTATAAGACATGATATGATGCAGCACCAATTCCTTCAACCTACTGATTTTAACATTCACAATTCGAATTTATACAACTTCAATGATCTTTTAGTCATAGCACTCCAAAGTAAAAAGTGGAACTCCAATTCTCATTTCCATCTTTTCCCGCATAGAATCGACTATGGTAATGAATATTACATCACATTTCAACTGACCAAGCTCTCCCTTCACTCCTACGAACTTAAATTACACCGATCGAATGAAATAATAGAAGAATAGTACATAATCTATGTCTGGGTTGGTTTAGGAAGATTCATTCCAACGCTTCTTCACCGCTATTAGTATTTTCTCCCTCTCTAGCGGACCGTCTTCATGATCGACAAACTGTGCATCCCATCTCATGGCTTGGGCGAGGCTTTTGATCTTCACAAGAATGTCAACGTCGTCGCGAAAAATTACAGACCCTTCTGGTCTCAGAATTCTATCCATCTCAAGCAAAATATATTCCAAATCACATCTGCAAACATATAACCACATTAAAATAAAAACAAAAACCAACATGGCAGTAGAGATGTTAAGTACAAGGTAGTGTGGCGAACTCAGTCACCTGCCCTTGTAGAGACTAAACACTGCATTAGCATGGATGAAGTCATATGTTCTTGGATAAGTTGACATTGACTCACACCTGTTTTATGCAGAAATTTAGAATGGTTCAAATCGATGTTTCTAGTTTTTTAAAGGCAAAAATGGGAATGCTACGTACCAATCTTGATATGTTCCAATTAGTCCCCGTTCATACACGACACCTAGAGTATCAATTGTGGCCGTAGGCATAACATTCATTACCCATACTGGGTCATCGGTAAGGGAGGCTGCGAAACCACCGAGGCCAGAGTTCATGTCTAGTAAGTTCCGGTATCTCCCTTTCTTTCCTAATTCACCAATCTTTGACTTGTAGTAGTCGACTCTCTTCTTCCACAATTTGGAATCTTCCTGGAATTTTGTGGGGTTGATACCACTGACGCTTCCGGTACTAATCCTCGGAGGCACTGCCATGATTCTCTCTGGCCATTCCTTCAACTTCTTGCCAGAGACTTCCTCTGGGATCGGAGTGATGCAAGTCCCTAGTTTTGTGTACCTTTTGGATCACAAAATTAATCACAATTAAGTTTTTTGTCTGGAGTATTTAACAGGTGCATTCTCAATTTATCATATTAGAGAATAATCTATTCTGAAAATTTTATTTCTGTATTCTGTTATTAATGTTCACATCTCACAAGTAGACCATAATACATAACATTTTGGCTAATCTTACAAAACAGATAGTTTGAATTTAATTCTGAGCAATGGGACAGTTTATTTCTCGATTAACCAGTGTACTCAATCAGCAGTATTTTGAAGATCAGAAGATCTATCATACAACATACAACACAATGTTGGTAGTCGAAGGACACTTACCACGCTTTGTCTGGGTCATGTTCAGAGCAGAAAGGCATGGTCGGGTTGGCCCTTTTGCTCTCCTTGCACTTCATATGATCAAATGGTTTCTGCCATACAGCAATGTCTCCCTTCTGCTTCAGTTTCTTCCAGCAAAGACTCTCGGTGATTCCCTCAATAGCTGTCTGCTCGGCTTTGAGGTCTTCAAGTTTCCTTTCCCACCCCTTCCAGTGATTCTTCCAGTTGATTGGCGGCCCAGACAAAACCCAATACCCTCCCGGTCGAAGTATCCGATCAATCTCGGCCAAATACTGTCCATCTTCGTCAAAACCATCATAGATTTAATCAAGAAAGGAAAAGAACAAATTCTTGATATTATTCTCAACCATGTCAGCCTTTAAAACAACATCTCTATGCACTCCACCAAAAATGTAATCCTATACAACTCGAAATAACGGGTGTATAACACTCTACACTAAAATTAGTTCCACTATCTTTTGCCAAGTACTTGGGTTTAAGTAGTAATCAATGAAATCACACACAGAGGATCAACCTGTGAAGGCAATTACCACTGATATTTTCCATGTGTAGACACAAAAAATAGTGATCTCAGTCAAATGTAGGAATCAGTGTTGAAAATACAATCTCAAATTAGTGAATTACTCAAAATGAAAAGTTCACACCATTAAACTAAAGAGTTGTGTCTATAATTCGTCACTTGATACTATATACCAAAGCGAATATATCTTATAGTAGGCGCCAGGCAGATTGCTCACCATAGAGATGCCAAGGGATGAGGCAGCGGGAGCAGTGAGCCAAGTCAAATGCCCGAGCAGGGTACGGCAACCGGTCAGTGGCAAGAACTCCAATCAAGGCCGGAACCCCACGTTCCAGTGCAAACTGAACCTGTGCTTCGTGGGAATCTCTCGGCGCAAACGACACAGTTGTCACGTTCCTCGACATCATGTACGCCCCAAAACTAGCAACCTTACACAAAACAATAACTTTTTTCTTAACCTCAACAAAAACCAGAATGCAGCAAATACACATCAATCCAATAATTATCAATCAATACAATACAATTACCCCACAGCCAGTGTCAACAGCGGTCCGGACGGCCCCACTGGATAGCGGAACGACTTTTGCAATCTCCTCGATATACTTATCGGCTCCGCCGGGAAACATCGTCCCACCACCCGGAAACCGGAACCGATCTCCATCCACCCGAACCCAATTCTGCCCGGCCTTATCGACCGCGAGGTGTTTGTGCGGGACATTCGCGAGCCAAACCACATCCCTCGACTCCGGCCACGGGAACGGAATCCGATACCCGTCCGGCGCCGGAACGAGACACTTTTCGATGGTCCTACAGTGTCGGTCCCGGTGGGCGAGTTTGAGACGAGGGAAGCTGAGGGCGCGCTTGGGGTCGTGGCAGGGGGTGAGGTCGGTGAGGGAGGGAGGGCAGAAAGGGAAGGTGGGGGTTGAGGTGGAGAGGAGAAGGAGGGCGTCGGCGGGGTGGTGGAGGGAGAAGTCGAGAGGAGGGGAGGAGGGGAGAGGGGTGTGGTGGTGGCATGTGGTGGTGGTGGTGGAGAGGAGGAGGGTCCCACCACGTGGGGCGGCGCCACGGGCATGGAGGTAGATGCCGAGGAGGTAGGAGGAGGTCGAGAGGAAGGCGACGAAGGCGAGGGGGAAGAGGTTGTTAGAGTATACTAGCCTCCACGTCGGCGACGCCATCGACCCACTTGTCTCTTCGAGGAGATTAGATTGCTTTGATTGTGTTTTGGGTGTTTTTTCCCCTTCTTTTTATCTTTTTTTAAAGCTTGGTTGATTTTCAACTTTTTTTCGCTTTTACTTTAATGATCACTATTTTTACCATTTTAACGTGGAAAACTGATGAGAAATAACAAAATTGGACTTCTAAAATGAATTTCATATGATTGTTAATCTTCGAATTTTATAAACTTTCGAAATTAACTTAAACTTCTTCCAATTTTCTTATACCAATCACACTTTGAATGAAGCCTACTGTTACACCCTTAAGGCTGCTATGACCTTGTGACGCCAATGGTTCCCTGGACTTAGCCAAAGGAGGGGTGTTCAGGAGAATGCATTGGGTCACATGGGCCCGTGGACACAAGCATGAGGCTTGGACACAAATGAGTTGAGCAAGTGAGCTTGCTAGGATCCAGGCGGATCTTCTCTCGGATCAGGAACGTGGCCAATTCAGGCAAACATGACATGTTGGGAGCTTGGCACGTGAGGTGCATCCAACAGACGAGCATATAAGGAAAGCTACTTGGCTCGTTGGTGCAAAGAAGACAAGTATATAAGGGGACGCGACACATAAGGAAAGTTTGCTGGTTCGTTGGTACAAACAAGGAAACTTTCCTGGCTCTCCATGTGCCTTTAGATCTGAGTTGATGGAGGCATTCATGTGAGCACTTGAATACCTCTTGGAGAAAATAGCTATAGGTTGAGACCTATATATAGGGGCGTTGAGTTGTCACAACCAACCAATCTGAGAGACTTGTACGTTTGTATATTTGTGTAGAGAAATACAAAACGAGGATTGCTCCATTCTTGAGTGTGTTTGAGTGAACACTGAGTTGGGGCTTCTTGCAAGGCTACTCTTAGGGTTTTGTCCATAGTTAACGAGGGAGGTTTAGCTAGGAGCTGACCGGGGTTTTGAGCTAGAACATAAGCAAAAAGAAACCCCGTCACTGCCTGGTATCAGAGCTGATGGAAACGAGAACGGCGGAGTGTCTCGTTTCCCTTGAGGGCAAGGTTCGAGTCTTGGAGGCGGCAAATCTTGAGCGTGACAACCGAATCCAAGCGCTGGAGGCAACCGTCCAAGAGCTCGTCTCGAAGGTGACCACTGAGGACACCTGGGGCGAGGTCAAGGAGGAGATGACTCTAAGGCTTGAGACATTGGTAGATGATATGGCGCTTGTCAAGCGCGCCTTGCGCGAGCATGGGGACGAGACGGGTGGGAAACGACTAAAGGTTCCCGAGCCCAAAGCTTTCCACGGAGCCATGAATGCTAAGGAGCTCGAGAACTTCCTTTGGGACTTGGAAGAATACTTCAAAGCGCTCTCCACAAGAGAGGTTGGCAAGGTAACGCTTGGGGCTATGTTTCTTGCAGGGGACGCTAAGCTGTGGTGGCGATCGAGGAGCGTCGACCCCGCCCAGCCAACCATCTCCGCATGGGAGGACATGACCAAGGAACTGAGTGCCCAGTTCTTGCCAACCAACACCGCCTGGATGGCTCGTGATGCGCTGAGGAGGCTCAAGCACACGAGCACGGTACACGAGTACGTGAAGGACTTCTCATCCTTGTTGTTGGATATCAAATCCATGAGTGAAGAGGACAAGTTGTACAACTTCATTGCCGGACTGCAAGGATGGGCGCAGACCGAACTTCGGAGACTTGGCGTCAAAGATCTCCAAAGCGCCCTGATCGCCGCTGATGCCCTTGTGGACTACAAGACAACTGGGAAACAAGAGACGAAGGGCAAGGACAAGAGTTAGGACAAGGGAAATGGCAAACCCAAGTCCTAGAAAGTGAGGGGCCAAAGCTGGACAAAGGTAGGACCAAGAAGCCAAGGGGATGCTTCATATACGATGGTCCTCACCGAGCTAAGAAATGCCCAAAGAATGAGAAACTAAACGCCCTTGTGGCCGAGGAGCAAGAGGAGGTAAGGGTCAATCCACTGAAACTCTTGAATGCTATCAGGAGTTTTCGAGGAAAAAAGGGTTGCGACCTACTTCACGTGGAGGCTACTATCAACGGCCACAAGGTACGAGCCATGGTGGACACTGGGGAAACACATAACTTTGTCGCTGAGACAGAGGCAAGGGCGTTGGGGTTGGAGCTTGCCAAAGATGGAAGCCGCGTCAAGGCGGTTAACTCGGAGGCAAGGAAGATTGCTAGGGTGGCACGTGCGCCTGGAGGTTGGCGACTGGAGCGGTACCAACAACTTCATGTCCGTGCCCCTCGATGGATTTTTTAGGTGATTTTAGGTATGGAATTTTTGATGCAGGCACATGTGGGCGTAATGTCCTATCTGGGAG
This sequence comes from Triglochin maritima, assembly GCA_963682175.1. Taxonomy (NCBI): domain Eukaryota; kingdom Viridiplantae; phylum Streptophyta; class Magnoliopsida; order Alismatales; family Juncaginaceae; genus Triglochin; species Triglochin maritima. The sequence goes on along the minus strand of OY821772.1, from coordinate 59,327,047 downwards.
GCATAATGGTCACTGGGGGTGGCACACCTTGTTTTGTCAAGGGTGTGGACGAGGAAGGGGTCGTGAGGCTACTCTCAGCCTTGCAACTCAAAGATGGCGTCCGAAAAGGGGAGGAAACCTTTCTAGCTACTCTTGTGGAACCAGACGAAGGCCTTATGGAGGAGGCACCTGCTGAGATCCAGCCGCTACTGAAACTCTACGGCGACATCATGCCCAACACCCTACCGAAGGAGCTACCACCAAAACGAGCTGTGAATCACAAGATAGAGCTTGTGCCTGGAGCTCGACCACCTGCCCAAGCCCCATACCGCATGACCCTGATCCACCTAGAGGAACTTAAGAAGCAACTAAAGGAGTTGCTTGATGCTGGACTGTTGCGACCCAGCAAAGCCCCATATGGAGCACCCGTCATCTTTCAGAAGAAGAAGGATGGAAGCTTGCGGTTGTGCATAGACTACCGCGCGCTGAACAAGGTGACCATCAAGAACAAGTACCCAGTGCCACACGTGGAGGACTTGTTCGATAAACTTGGGCAAGCGTAGTATTTCTCCAAGATGGACTTGAGGAGTGGTTACTACCAGGTCCGGATTGCAGAGGAGGACGTGCCCAAGACTGCCTGCGTCACTCTCTATGGGTCTTATAAGTTTCTAGTCATGCCATTTGGCTTGACAAATGCACCAACAACTTTTTGTAACTTAATGAATGGTGTCTTTTGCGACTACATAGATGACTTTGTTGTAGTATATTTGGACGACATTGTTGTTTATAGCAGGGACTTGGAGACACATGAGCGACATCTCATATTGGCGTTCGACAAGTTGCGGTAACACATGCTATTCCTGAAGCCTGAGAAATGCGCCTTTGGTCAGAAGGAGATCTCTTTTCTGGGGCACATCATAGGAATAGGCGAGATGCGCATGGACCCAAAGAAGATTGAGGCCATCGAGCAATGGCCAGTACCGAAGAAGGTAGCAAAACTAAGGTCTTTCCTTGGATTGACGAACTACTGCCGCAAATTCGTCAAGAGCTACTCAAGGATTGCCGCACCACTCACCGACCTATTGAAGAAAGATCGATAGTGGGCATGGGAACCGCAATGCCAGGAGGCATTCGATGAACTGAGGTGGGTGGTGACAACTACACATGTTCTCAAGTTGCCAAACTAGAATTTGTCATTCAAAGTCTTCACCGACGCCTCAGACTTGGCAATCGGAGGGGTGCTTACCCAAAATGGGCACACAATCGCTTACGAAAGTCGCAAGCTTAATGCAACAGAGAGGCGCTACTCTGTGCATGAACGGGAAATGACGGCCATTGTACATTGCCTACGCACTTGACAGGTATACCTACTCGGGACAAAGTTCGTAGTATGGACAAACAACGTTGCGACTAGCTGTTGGCAAACTATGAAGAAGTTAAGCCCAAAGCAAGCGAGGTGGCAAGATTACTTGGCTGAGTTTGACTACGAACTCAAGTACAAGCCTGGGCGCATCAACTAGGTAGCGGACGCCTTGAGCCGCATGGTCTATGAGGAGACAGGTCGCATCTCTTCCATTACCAGCATAGAAGGCGACATGCTCACGAAGCTGAGGGGCCAAACTGAGCAAGACTCTGAATGCATCAGAATCAAGAAGCAGATCGAGGATGTGATTACGAGGCGCTACTGGTTCGAGGATGGGATCCTCTATGCCAAGGGACGACGACCCTTCGTACCTAATCTTGGCGGACTTAGGTGGGAGCTCATGAAGGAGACTCGCGACTCGCGCTGGGCTGGGCACCCAGGGACGGAGAGGACCGTGACCTTGTTGAGTAGTAGCTATTACTGGCCAGGGATGGAGAAGGACGTGGAGCTATACGTCCAGACTTGTCTCATTTTCCAGCAAGATAAGCTGGAGAGAATGAAGCAAGGCGGGCTGCTACAACCACTCCCTATCCCAGAGAAACCTTGGCAAAGTTGTTCCATGGACTTTATCTCCGGGCTCCCACTCGTGGACGAGAAGGCAACAATAATGGTAGTTGTTGATCGATTCTCGAAATATGCTATCCTCGTAGCAGCACCGAAGGTATGCCCAACTGAGGTAGTAGTGAACCTATTTATGAGGGACGTTGTGAAACACTGGGGCGTACCCAAGGACATTGTGTAGGATTTCTAGTTTAATTGTACATATATATTTTCGAAATTTTTATGCACAATAAGGATCAATTATAATTTTTCTATGATTTGCTTCATGCATGCATCAGTTTGTTTCAATAACTAGTTTTAAAACTTTATTAAAACAAACATGAGACTCCGAAATTCATACCTAGACGTTCTCTAAAACTTCTTGAAGATCCGGAGATGTTGATGATGTTTGTCGCTGCGCCGGATGCCTCTGAGAATTTACCAAACTCTAAACAAGATTGGAGAGAGAAGAGCTAGCCTCTCAATCTCCAATAGGGTTTAGAATCTAATTACTAACCCCTCATTTGTTCCCTTGAGAAGAAGATCTCTGAAAACTAAAACTAAACTCAAGAATTAATGGAATTTCGTGGAGAATTATGGAGAGAGAAGTTTGCACAAGAAGATAATGAATTAAATTAATGAGGTAATGAGATAAACTTGTATTTATAAGTTCTCTCCAAATTACCTATTCATGTGCAACCTCTTGCCCATGATTTCATGCAAACTTCCATCTAACTATCCATTATTTGCTAACAAATAATCTTAGCCACGAATTAAATCAGTTATGGACCAATTCCATGCATGATCTAATTAATTCTTAAATTAATTCTGCAGAAAACCGTCTGGACCGGTCGACCGTGTGGAGGTTCGGTCGACCGTTCGAACCAAGTTTCGGTCGACCGTTCGACATTCGGTCGACCGTTCACAACAATAAAATATTTCATCGCAATGTTCGGTCGACCGACCGATAGATTCGGTCGACCGTTCCGAACAGATGAAAATTCCCTGTTATCGGCCGAGACGTGTCCGGTCAACCGTTTACTGTTGTTCGGTCGACCGTTGAGCATTGTTCTGCTGATTGGTCAAATTTAGGTTTTACCCCTACAAAATTTGATATTTCAGGATTAGTAGTAAATTCACAACTTATGTAACATATTATCCTATGTAACGATAAATCATTACACCCCATAATATTTACATCACATATGAATTTAATTTAGATTCTAATTATGTTATTAATCATAACATAATTTTGATTTTGCTTGTTCACCCAATGTGTCATATTTTCTACATGAAACCCGACACATCTTATGAACTCAAAATCCCCATTTCTTGTTTCCCAGTTTTGTGGTGACCTATGGGAGGATCTAGACTAAGTTGGCAGTGATATTAAGATCGATCTTAATATCACAAGCTATAAACGGTATCTAGCTACACATTATAGCTCCCAATTAGTTAGATGCCTTAATTCCACTCGAACCAAAACCCGATCCATGTAGTGATGGCGTGCACCACTTGTGTTTGTCCCTTACCTCATGATATTAAGAATACACACAAAGTAGTATTGTGTCATCTTTGTATTAGTATTCATTTCTTGATCTCTTTAAGCTAGTTATAAATATGTGACTTAACTCAAATCACATTGTGCACATTATAACTTTGCTTTATCAAGGGGCCCACTAATATCATCACTCAATTAAGAGGGGCAATGACAATATTTTGACTAACTATCTTCTCCAACAAAAGTCATACTTAACCAACTAATGCATCTGCACTACACTCATTGATAGCTTAAGACACTAGTCTAATTAAGCACTCCATAAGCGATCGGATATAAGTCTCATATCAAAGGACCAAGGACACAGTAAAATATTAATGACACAGAAATACATTTCTATAATATTTTACTTGTTAGGTCAATTCGGTATACAAAAGTAATATTTTCCTCTTTTGCGTACCTGTGTTGTCACTCATTTGTAGAGCTACAATGATCTATGACTAACACGACAATCTTAACTCGGTAATTAATATCCCATGTTAATTACCATGATTGCGAATATCTTTTGTTTTATGTAAACCAAGATCTTTTAGAGCTCTACGGTTAAGGACCAAGAGCCTCTTCCTTAACACTTCTAAAAGACAAATAACATAAAAAGGAACAAAATGATTTCTCATTCAATTCATAATAATTGACATTTAAAAGTAAAACTTTTAGAACACATTCCCTTCACTTTGTTTGCGACAGGGACCCAAGATTTACAGGGAAATTTTGGAAGCGTTTGTTCGAGTTGTTGGGGACACAACTCGCCTTCTCCACTGCCAATCACCCCGAGATTGATGGACAGACCGAGAGGATCAATGACATCTTGGAGGAGTACCTGAGGCACAATGTTTTGGCCAACCAAAGCAACTGGGTGGATCTCATGGATGTGACACAGTTTTGTTACAAGTTGCACAAGACTTCCACCACTGGACAGAGTCCATTCGAGGTGGCTACGGGCAGGCAACCGATGACGCCACACAAGCTTGCAAAGCAAGACAAGGGTCATTGTCCAGCAGCATATATATTTGCCAAAGCAAGGTTCGATCGATCCGAGGAGGCGAGAGACTTGTTTGCCAAAGCTCAGGACAAGATGAAGTGAGCTGCTGACAAGGGGCGAAGACACCTCAATTTTGAGAAAGGGGAGAAAGTTTTACTGAAGCTCACCCCACAGATCTGGAAGAAGATCTTAACCAAAGATGCCAACAAATCGGTCATTCAAAAGTATGATGGGCCATTCGTCATCTTGAAACGAGTAGGCAACGTCGCCTATCATATTGAACTCCCAGAGAGGTACAAAATACATCCCGTGTTCCATGTAAGCAACCTGAGGAAATATAGGGAAGACCAAGAGGACCCCTCAAGGTCAATCCCTACTCGGGCACCACCTAGTGTGCGCACCACCTTCACCAAGGAGGCAGAGGCCATCTTGGATAGGAAGAAGAGGGGGGGGGGGGGGGCAGTAGGAGGAATCAGAACATCTATTATCTCGTCAAATGGATGGGGCTTCCATCAACCGAGAATACTTGGGAACGAGACATAACCCTCTGGCAGTACGAGGGCTTGGTTCAAGCATACTTGGAGGGGCAAACCACGTCTTCGTCGAGGACGACGAAGGAAACGGGTGGGGAAGACTTGTTACACCCTTAAGGCTGCTATGGCCTTGTGACGCCGATGGTTCCCTGAACTTAGCCAAAGGAGGGGTGTTCAGGAGAATGCATTGGGTCACACGGGCCCGTGGACACAAGCAGGAGGCTTGGACACAAACGGGTTGAGCAAGTGAGCTTGCTAGGATCCAGGCGGATCTTCTCTCGGATCAGGGACGTGGCCAAGTCAAGAAAACATTGCATGTTGGGAGCTTGGCACGTGAGGTGCATCCAACAGACGAGCAGATAAGGAAAGCTACCTGACTCGTTGGTGCAAAGAAGGCAAGTATCTGAGGGGACGCGACACATAAGGAAAGTTTGCTGGTTCGTTGGTACAAACAAGGAAACTTTCCTGGCTCTCCATGCGTCTTTAGATCTGAGTTGATGGAGGCATTCATGTGGGCACTTGAATGCCTCTTGGAGCAAATAGCTATAGGTTGACACCTATATATAGGGGCGTTGAGTTGTGGAGTTGTCACAACCAACCAATCTGAGTGACTTGCACGTTTGTATGTTTGTGTAGAGAAATACAAAACGGGGATTGCTCCATTCTTAAGTGCGTTTGAGTGAACACTGAGTTGGGAGTTCTTGCAAGGCTACTCTTAGGGTTTTGTCCATAGCTAACAAGGAAGATTTAGCTAGGAGTTAACTGAGATTTTAATCTAGAACATAAGCAAAAAGAAATCCCATCACTGCACTTAAGAAAATTCCAACAAATTTGTCACTGCCCAAATTGCACATGTAAGTAGATGACTTTGTTAGGAGACACCTTGCATACCAGTGGACTATCCAAAAGTGTTGGATTCGTCGTGTAAGTTTTACTTATAATTATAATGCATGTTTAGTTGGCACTTATTAACAATTATCAATGTTTTTAGTTTGAAAATAAACATTGAAGTCCTTGTCAGCTTGAACGGTGGTTTGCCCCCAACGATGTACTACCGTGGATTTGTGGTCACAACTTCGTAGCACATGGACGCTGGTTTTAATGCTGGACTAAACTAGACAACACAATTAAACTGTCACCTACCTATCTCAAAGTCCTCACACTGACGGTAAAGTGGCAATATCTTATTGTTTTTGGATCATAAAAGAAAATAAAAAGCTTCATATGTAGTTTTCTTAAACAAAACTTCTAATTATACTTCTGAATTGACAAGGCAAATTTTGCGTATTTTTATCTGAACGTACATTAGGTCTTAGGAAATAAGTGAAATAAAGGTCATTTTTGTGTGGAAAGAAAATGAATTTGGATGGAAGAGAGCATTAGGTCATCACTAATCATGATCCGGACGACCTGGTCATGAACGTTCTCTTCTTTTTTTATCTTTTCCAAATCAGTTTTCTTTTTCCTCAACTAACTTTCTTATCTTTTCTACACTATTCACATCTTAACCACAACCTACTACAACTTATCTCTCTCATCCACATCATTTCGGAGTCCATCTTAGAAAAAATTAAAAAAAGATTCAAACAAAAAATTAAAAAAAATCAAAACAAAAAAAACGCTTTAAAAAGTGTGCTGCAGAACGGCCGAGTATTCTCCGGTCGAGGAGGGGGGTCGGGGGCACACAACCCCGTTAATGGTGCTCTAAGTGTAAGTAGGATATGGAAAATAAAATAAATAGCACGGAAGAAAAGAGGCATTAGAAAAGAAAACAAAGGTAAGTAACTAAGCAAGGTCAACCACAAAGTCAAATTCTTAGTTTTTTTTAGAAAACTTTACTTTTATAACAACTTTGAACTTTCTTTTCTATTTCAAAAACAACTTTGAATTTTCTTTTGACCGTCTAAATTTGAATAAGTTGGAGTACCTTTCCTATTGTCCACAAATTTTTGTCATCAGACTGTTCTGAACCAATACATTTGAAATCTTCTCGGAAAAAGCAATGTTGGAGAAAGAACAGAGATGAGTGGTTGGATCTGGGACATGAGTTGTATGTTTGTTGAATGATTGACATCATTTCATGCTCATATTTGTATCTTATATCCATTATCATTCACCTAAATAATGCTATGTTACGAGTTTTATGTTTAGTTTTCAGGAATAATTAAGTTTGAAGAGATGAAGCATAAAAGGACCCAAAAAACTGGGAAAAAGGACTGGATTGTGAGATCTGGGGACCAAGATGCAAAGGAGAAGGACCTGATCGTAAGACAGAGGGACCTAAGAGTAAAACAGAATACTTCACACCATTATGGGGAGTATTTTGACAATTCTATTCGGGTCGGAGCTCCAACATGCAAAATAGATGCATCAAATACCAACAAAGCCTTCCAGAAAAGCCCACACGAAATTCCAGAGCAATCCGGACACTGTAGACCGCTAATTAGCGGTCCAAGACCGCTAATTGGCGGTCACTTTTGGCCCAAATGCGCTCAAATTTCTCCCGCACATGTATTAGAGGATGTTTAGGCTATTTGGGTATCTGTTTAGTCCCACATCGGGGGATTGTCCCGGATTAGCTTTTTCCATGGCTATAAATAGAACTCTTCACCTCCTATTGTAATCACTCCATATTTTAAGTGGCTATTCTTCCTACTAGAAGTGAGGCCTTGAAGCACACACTAAAATAGGAGGATGCTACTTTTAATGTGAGTCATTTTTATCAATAAAGTTTTGTGTTTCTTTCATTGTTTGTTTTATGCTTCTTTTATTGTTGTGCATGTTTTAGTTTAATCGTCTTTTAATTCTAGCTTAATTTTAATATGCTTTCTTTCCATAGTTTAATCATTAGTGTAATGTTTAGTGAGTAGTTCCATCCCCTTTTGGGGGGTGGAGTAGATGTACATACATGCATTAGAGAATGGGATGAATGCTTTAATTTCAATGTGTTGATTAAACATGAATGTATGCTTGCTTGTTTAGGATAGAATTTACAACTTGATGAGTTTTGCCAAAATAATTAGACACCTCTCATGCTTGTTTAGGTTCTAAAATAAACACATTGCATATGTAAATGTTAATCAACTAAGTTGGTGAGTAGATTGATAGGTTTTGCCATAACATTTAGACACTTCCTATGCTTGATAAACACCACCTTCATGTGCTTAAAGAATGTATTCTACACCCACCTCTTTGCATGTGTGCACTCACTCCACCCCTTAGGGGTTTTCCATTCCTGAAATTCCAGCATTCTTGTTTTGTTCTTAGCTTAGTTCTTATTTCATCGTTTGTTTGCTTCTTTCACATTTCATACTTCTTAGAGTAGTTTAGGGTAGAGTAGTGTAACCAACTTTCTTCCCCTCTCTTTTTGCCACTTGATTTCTGATAAACAAGAGGCTGCTCACCTCCCTGAGGACGACCCGTACTTGCCACCGCTTCAACGCGGCCGTGCACTTGCGGTTAATTAAAACGTTCAACAAGTTTTTGGCGCCGTTGCCGGGGAGGTGCCAGTCCAGACTCTTGTTTGGACGATTCGAGTGGATTTAATTTGTGTTTTGTAGTTTTGCTTTGTTTCAGGAGACTTGGAGTCGTCCATAGGAACGCCTGGAGAAGTTTTGAGTCAATCTGGGCACTTCAGACCGCTAATCAGCGGCCTGAGACCGCCAATTGGCGGTCTGGTAAGCTCTGTTTGCTCTCTTATTTCTTTGGTCGGTTTTCATAATTGATGTAGTGATCTGGGATTTAATTTGGCATGTTTTGACTTATAGTTTGTTCCCAGATCCATAATCAACATCCTTTAAGCAACTTGGACCCTAAAACTCAAAGCAAAAGATTAGGCATTCTTGTTGTTTAGGTCATGCATCATGTATGTGACTTAGGCATTTAGATTGTCTTTTATCTTAGCTTTATTTTCTGTTGCTGAGAGCTGGCGTGAGGTACGTGATTGACATCATTTCATGCTTATATTTGTACCTTATATCCATTTTCTTACACCTAAGCAATGCTATGTGACGAGTTTTATGTTTAGTTTTCAGAAATAAAGAGGTTTGAAGAGAAGAGCCTTGAAAGGACCCAAAAGCAGGAAAAAAGGACCTAATTGTGAGACCTGGGGACCAAGATGCAAGGGGGAAGGACCTGATCGTAAGACAGAAGGACCTAAGAGCAAAACAGGAAACTCCACACCATCATGAGGAGTATTTTGTCAATTCGATTCGGGTCGGAGCTCCACTAAACCAGCTAGATGCATCCAAGACCAAGAAACACACCAAGGCAAGCCCACCAGAAGACCCAGCCTGATCTGGGCTTTATAGGCCGCCAATTGGCGGTCTGGAACCGCCAATTGGCGGTCTGGTTAAGCCCAAATCAGCCAAGATTCTTCCTGGACTTGTATTAGCATGTGTTTAGGCTATTTTTGGTATTGGTTTAGTCCCACATCGGGGGATTGTCCCGGATTAGCTTTTTCCATGCTTATAAATAGAACTCTTCACCTCCCATTGTATCCATCTCCCTCTTGGTGGCCATCTTCCCTACTAAGAGTGAAGCCTTGAAGCAAAACTCTAGTGGAGGAAGAGCTACTTGTAATTGAGTGAGTTAATAATATAAGTTTTCTTTTAATGATGTTGTTTCTCTCTTAGTTTAATTTCCTTTCCTTTGCATGCTTGTTTGTTTGTTTAGTTTTATGCTTCTTTAATATTTCTTGCTTAAGTAGTATAAATTTCATTTCAGTATTATGCTTTCCTTTGCTAAATTAGTTAGTGTAATGAGTAGTGAGTAGTTCCATCCCCATTTGGGGGGTGGAGAAATATGTGATATAATAATGTAGTGTATTAAGTGTGTGTTATTTTTATCCCTTGAGCTTTATATGATTTCCATAACCATCTAATGGGTCTCCACTCTTATCTTTGATATGCTAATGCTCTTGAATGAAGCTTAGCTTATGCTTTGATTAGTGGACCTATTTTATGGGGAATGATAAAGTTAGGATATGGATGAAGTTAATGTTGGAAACACAATTTGTAGTGTATGTACTCTTGTTGCCTTTTCCTTAGCTAATGTCTTGTATGTTTTAATGATGTAGTCATCTTAATTCATGTAGAGGCATAGTAGGGTCTAGTCTTTATACTTGAGTTCATGTAGCTTCATTCCAATCATTGTCTTGTATGTTTTAATGATGTAGTCTTATCTTAATTCATGTAGAGGCAAGATTGAATGTAGTTTTATGATTTCATGCACTACATGTTGTGAGGAGCTTAATTGAACACACACACACACACATCTTTATGTTCACATTATTTCTCTACCCCCTTTGGGGTTTAGTTTTATTGCTTATCTTCATTTCCTTTGCATTTCATTTCAGCTTTGTAGTTTAGATTAGTGTAATACATCTTTCTCCCTTCTTTTTACCTCTCGCCTTCGAATAAACCAAGTGTCGACACACCTCCCAGTGGACGACCCGTATTTGCCACCGCTTCAACGCGGCCGTGCACTTGCGGTTAAATTTAAAACGATCAATCAAGTTTTTGGCGCCGTTGCCGGGGAGGTGCTCTGTCCAGACGTTGGTTTGGACGATTCGAGGGGTTTTTAATTTTTTGTTTTCAATTTTTCTTAGTGACAGGGAACCTGAGGATCAAGGGGAAGCGACTGGAGTAATTGGAGAGCAAAAGACCCCAAAGTGACCGCCAATCAGCGGTCTGGGACCGCCAATTGGCGGCCTGGTGAGCCTCAATTGCTCTCAAATTTGTTCCAGTTGTTATGTTGTTCACTTTAGTTATCTGGGAGCCCAATTTTGCATGTTGTGATCTTTAGTTTGCTCCCAGATTTAATTTCAATCCCCTTTAATCAACTTGGACCATAAAACTCAAAGCAAAAGATTAGACTTCTTTCCATCTAGGTCATGCATCATATGTAGACCTTGCATGCATCTTTCTTTTCTTTGCTTTACATTTTGTCGTTGATTGCTGGAGCGAGGTACGCATTCCTTATCACTCATTCACGCATTAGGACATTCATTAGTGAGTAAGGTTTGCATCGAAACAAGAGTGAGGTGAGTGCTTGTTTGGTGAGTTGCTTGCTAGCCTAAGATTTCAAAACATCTTTAAGGGGCATCACCTATAGTCTTCAAAGATAAGGTGGGGGATTTCATCACCCCTCCCTTAGCCCCAAAAAGCACACTCAAGTAAAGCCTTAACTAAAAGCAAGTAGACATTGGCCCTAGGATTTTGGACGCACTAGGAGAGTAATCTAGTTGAGACCGCCATGACCTGATCGGCGTTGCCTACCTTGTCGATAGTAGGAGGTACTGGATCTCCGGATCTGGTATCACTTGCTGGGCATTGTGGTCCTCGTTGTAGGGAGGTGAGGCGTGTCGAGGCTAGTGACCTCGAAGTTAGGCGTCGTCTAGCCTAAGGACCCATTGCCTTACATTGTTTGAGCCATGCTTGCTAGTTAGGCTTCTACCTTCACCCTGTACCCTCGCTAGCTCTACGGATTCTTCCCTTCTTCTCTGAGTCATCTTCTTCTCACCTTCTTCTACGTTATAGTCTCCTCCCCTTACACTCTCTGGTAGCGTTTTAGGGTCGAGTCGAGCACTTTTTGCGAGCTTAGTCTCGTGGCGGTGAGAGTGGTCGACTCGAGAGTTTTTCTTGAGATGGATGGTTACATGGGCGACCATCCATATCATTGTTGGGACCAGGATGATTCTCCCTGGTACTCCGGACCCATGCAACCTGGGGTGGCTCAGACGAACACCCCGTATGGTTGGGATAATCCTCATTGTGTGACTGAGCAATCTTCATATTGGGGTAACATGAGAGAGGCACCGACTGCTAGACCACCATCTAGTTACGTCAGATCATATGTTGGTCATCAAACTGAGACATTACAACAAACTTTGGCCTCTTTCATGCGTATGGCAGACGACATGAGTGCCCCGGTGGCTCCAGTAGCCGTACCGTGCGACTGTTGTGGGTTGAGTGGTCATGTTATCGGGGAATGTCCTTATGTTCCCCCTGAGCCTGAGTATGAGCACACATTTTCCCATAATGCTCATTATGACCATTACGCATCCGCGTACAATCCGAGAGTGATGGATTCATGGGGAGACAATTCATATCCAAATTCTTATACTTCATTTTCACCCCAGTATCCTCCTCCCGAATACCCAGAATTCTACCAACACCCCACTCCAAATCATTGGACTCATTCTCAGCCCATCAACACCCAACCTCAAAATTTCCCAAGCTCTGACTTGGACCTCATCGTTGACCGCATACCTGATTCCTTGAAACAAACTTTCCTTACGTTCATGGAAACCACTCAACAGTCCATACAAAATATGACACTGCAAGTGAGTCAAATGTCGCAGAAATTACGTGAATGTGAGGAGAGTAACCTTTCTTGTCAACATGAGGATTCTTCTTTTGATATCGAACCACCACCACATCCACAAATTCAAAGCACAATCTTTCAAAGTCAAACTCCTAGTCAGTCTGAGGGACTTGGGGTTTCAATTCACGATCACTTAGTGGAGGATTCGATTCAAATTGAGAATAACTTGGACCAGTTCTATTATGAGTCGGCACAGGATTGTGCCTTATCTTTTTGTCCCGTGGCCCTTGAGCCACATGATCTTCATTTTGATCCTCTTAAGGACCCACCTCTGGTGGAGCAAGAGCTCCCTAGTACCCTCAACTTCAAACAACCTGATGAGAGTTTGCCTCTCACTATTGTTCCTGATCATCTTGGAAATGATGGAACATCAAACAACCGCATTGCTCATGAGGGTATTAGGAGTTCCTTGGAGGATACCTTGGGTATGAGACCCACTTCCTGTTCTCCTGGTGAGTTGGACATGCATAACGAGGTGCTTGACCTCGTTCCGACCCACCAGGCTGTTGGTTGGAGAGTTTGGATTGATGATCATAACTTCAGTTCCGCAACGGGAGATATTTTTCTTCCGTTGCCCCTTATTTCCCAAACTCTTGAGAGGTTCAAGCTCTTTCAGTTTGATCCTTTGAATGAGACGCCTTTGCGTCCAATTCATGAACCTCTCATTTCATCTGGTGCTCTTTGTGAAGGGGGCCCACGCATGCGTATTCTGGCCCCGCGTGGTGTCATGTTCCCTTTCCAAGTGCATTGACCCACTCTTGAGGTTCCCATTTGATGTCTTTTGACAAATGAAGATGGGAACTTATGTTTGTACATAGTTATAAAAAAAAAAAAAAGTACAATAAAAGACTCCTTCAGTGAGCATTGATTGTTGTGAGCCCCAACCCTTGTGTATTTGGGCTCCATTTCTTTCACGTATTTGTATCCCTTCTTTAGCATCTCACAGGTTTTGAGGGAATTCGGGTTATGTCCATCAACATGACCTTGCACTTCCCTTTGTACTTCATGTTGGTGAGATCTCTCCTTTTTATGCATCAATCCATGTAGTATCTTGCTTGCATTCATTGAGGACAATGCATGAAGTAGGTGTGGGGGGGTGTTTTACGTGTGTACATAGTCGAGTCTTTTTCCTTTGATTTTGTTTTCTTTTGTTTGCATTGTTAGGGTCATGATAGTGTGCTGCATTTAATATCGATATATCTGCTTGCCATGATCCTTGGGTGACTTGTCTTCTTTTGCTTGCCTAGTGCTTCAAATTTTCACATTTCTTTCAAAATCTTCATGTGTTTTCGAAAGAAAATGTTTTGTGGGTTTCGCGTGTGTTTAGCATGTGCAAAACCGTTGAGAGGCAAAGTAAAAAGAAAGCTCCCAAAATTGTCTTGAACTTGATGCATTAGGATATCTAGTACGTGGCTTTAGGATTTATCGAGTCGTTAGGATGCACCCCAGTTTTCCCTTGGGGGTGAGTAATCAGTGGGTTTCAGTGCTCAAACATTTAAAGAAGTCCACCCTGAACCTAGTGAGTCAAATAATTCGTGTTTGTAAATTTAGGAAGTTTGTTGTAGTCAAGGGCCCTTAATATCTTTTTGTGAAACTTAAGTGTAGGGGTTTTGGTTCCCATGTAGATAAATGAATAAGTGGTGTTCTCTCTTCTCGCACGGCTCCTACCACTCGGGAAAGTAGGTCTGAGGGGACTTTGTGCCTGGTGCTTTCGAGTCATCTGACTTGGGATGCACCGACCGAACTCCCGTTACACGGGTGGTAGGGATCGCCCTATGTGGAGATTTGGGGGAAGGTGTACGTGATAGTGTAAGTCCTCATAGGCAATGATGCACGAAACCTGACCCTGGGAGAATCAAACACCAACAAATAAATGCTCCAAAGAAAAAAAGAAAAAAAAAAGAAAAAAAAAAACAAAGAAAAGAAGAGTCAAATAAGAACCAAAATGGACTTTACACTTTGTTTCACATTCAGAAGTTAAGGTTGCCCATGTCTTTCACTTAATTCCTTAGTTAACTCTCACGAATAACTCATTAGGCTAGGTGTGTGGACTGATTACATATATAGAGTCGACCCGTAGTATTACCGCATTCCATGATCGACAAAATAAGCCCAACGAGTCGTGTAGCTAGATTGATTAATGCATCTTGTTCGGATTTTGTGGGTATATCCGCTGAAAACCCTCAGGAGACAACACTCCTCCTCCTTGGCAACAAGGAGGTTTAACGGCTTGTTGCACATGCTAAGTGCAACCGTGATTCCTACGAAAGTGAGTTAGGATTTCTTGTTTTTTCGTATGCTTTTTCCTTTCTTTGTTTTGCTTGAGACTAGCAAAAACTTAGGTGTGGGGGTATTTGATTGACATCATTTCATGCTTATATTTGTACCTTATATCCATTTTCTTACACCTAAGCAATGCTATGTGACGAGTTTTATGTTTAGTTTTCAGAAATAAAGAGGTTTGAAGAGAAGAGCCTTGAAAGGACCCAAAAGCAGGAAAAAAGGACCTAATTGTGAGACCTGGGGACCAAGATGCAAGGGGGAAGGACCTGATCGTAAGACAGAAGGACCTAAGAGCAAAACAGGAAACTCCACACCATCATGAGGAGTATTTTGTCAATTCGATTCGGGTCGGAGCTCCACTAAACCAGCTAGATGCATCCAAGACCAAGAAACACACCAAGGCAAGCCCACCAGAAGACCCAGCCTGATCTGGGCTTTATAGGCCGCCAATTGGCGGTCTGGAACCGCCAATTGGCGGTCTGGTTAAGCCCAAATCAGCCAAGATTCTTCCTGGACTTGTATTAGCATGTGTTTAGGCTATTTTTGGTATTGGTTTAGTCCCACATCGGGGGATTGTCCCGGATTAGCTTTTTCCATGCTTATAAATAGAACTCTTCACCTCCCATTGTATCCATCTCCCTCTTGGTGGCCATCTTCCCTACTAAGAGTGAAGCCTTGAAGCAAAACTCTAGTGGAGGAAGAGCTACTTGTAATTGAGTGAGTTAATAATATAAGTTTTCTTTTAATGATGTTGTTTCTCTCTTAGTTTAATTTCCTTTCCTTTGCATGCTTGTTTGTTTGTTTAGTTTTATGCTTCTTTAATATTTCTTGCTTAAGTAGTATAAATTTCATTTCAGTATTATGCTTTCCTTTGCTAAATTAGTTAGTGTAATGAGTAGTGAGTAGTTCCATCCCCATTTGGGGGGTGGAGAAATATGTGATATAATAATGTAGTGTATTAAGTGTGTGTTATTTTTATCCCTTGAGCTTTATATGATTTCCATAACCATCTAATGGGTCTCCACTCTTATCTTTGATATGCTAATGCTCTTGAATGAAGCTTAGCTTATGCTTTGATTAGTGGACCTATTTTATGGGGAATGATAAAGTTAGGATATGGATGAAGTTAATGTTGGAAACACAATTTGTAGTGTATGTACTCTTGTTGCCTTTTCCTTAGCTAATGTCTTGTATGTTTTAATGATGTAGTCATCTTAATTCATGTAGAGGCATAGTAGGGTCTAGTCTTTATACTTGAGTTCATGTAGCTTCATTCCAATCATTGTCTTGTATGTTTTAATGATGTAGTCTTATCTTAATTCATGTAGAGGCAAGATTGAATGTAGTTTTATGATTTCATGCACTACATGTTGTGAGGAGCTTAATTGAACACACACACACACACATCTTTATGTTCACATTATTTCTCTACCCCCTTTGGGGTTTAGTTTTATTGCTTATCTTCATTTCCTTTGCATTTCATTTCAGCTTTGTAGTTTAGATTAGTGTAATACATCTTTCTCCCTTCTTTTTACCTCTCGCCTTCGAATAAACCAAGTGTCGACACACCTCCCAGTGGACGACCCGTATTTGCCACCGCTTCAACGCGGCCGTGCACTTGCGGTTAAATTTAAAACGATCAATCAGTACGCACCTTGTACTCTCATTCATGCATTTCGTATGAACATGCATTAGTTAGTAGGAAGTGCATTGAAACAAGTGTGAGTTGAGCGTTTTGTTTGGAGAGTTGATTGCTAGATTAGGACTCCAAAACGCTACTAAGGAGGGGCTGTCCCATAAAAGATAAGGTGGGGGATTTCATCACCCTTTCCTTCGCCCCAAAAACCACACTAATCAAGAGCCTAATTTTAAAATCAAGTAGACATTGACCCTAAGGATCTTGGACGCATTAGGAGAGTGATCCGGTCCCGACCGTCATGACCTGATCGGCGTTGCCCACTTTGTCGAAGTAGGAGAGACGAGATCCCCGGATCTTGGATCACTTGCTGGGCTTTGTGGTCCTCGTTGTAGGGAGGTGAGGCGTGTTGAGGCCGTGTGACCTCGCAGTTAGGCGTCGTCTAGCTGTAAGGACCTATAGCGACCTTAGGATTGCTTGAGCCTTGTTTGCTTGTGTGCTTCTACCTGTACTCATCCGCCGTAGCATAAGGACTTCTTCCTTTCTCTCATGAGTCATTCTTTCTCTCCTGTGTTCCCCCGTCTTCTCCCCTACGTACGTTCTTTGAAAAAAAAGAAAAAAAAGAGAGTTGTGGTCTGTGTGTGCACCTTTGTGCATGCTTTCGTGGACACGAGACGAGAGTGGTCGTTTGACGAGGAGCATTGTCAATCCGACTTCGATCATCGATTTCTCGACACCTTCCTCCTCTCGTGTCACACGCAGTCTGGGTTCAATGGCTGCTAATTTCCGTGAGGAGGAGCAGTTGCTGGACCCACCTGTTCGACCAGTGCTTCCATTTGTCGTTCCCATACCTCTACGTGATCGATGCTACCCGAGCCGTACAGCTCTACTCTCATGCATCGTATTACCAGAGGCTAATGGGAACCATTTTGAGGTTAAGCCTCAATTCATTTCCATGCTCCCTCATTTCACTGGGAAAGGTGACCCCTATATCTTTCTTAGGGAATTTGAGGAGGTCTGTGCTATGTTCAAGCTGCAACAACTTAGCACAGACTCCATCCATCTTAGGCTCGTTCCTTTTGCACTAAAGGATGACGCCAAGAAGTGGTTGTACAGCAACCAGGCAAATTCCTTTAGGACTTGGGATGAGTTTCAATCTGCATTCCTCAAGAAGTACTTTCCTAATCATCGGACTCAAAAATTGAGGAACGAAATCAATTCGTTCTATCAACATGAGACCGAACCATTTCATGCATATCTTGAGAGGTTCAAAGAGCTACTATCCTCGTGCCCTCACCATGGCATTGAGTTGTGGCGTCTTTGTCAGATTGTGTATGAGGGTCTTCACATCCCGTCCAGAACGCTCCTTGAGTCCATGTGTCAAGGATGAAAGGGAGGCATGGACCTTCCTAGAAGACCTCGCTGAGAAAACCATGCAGGGGAGAGTGTGAGGGAACCACCTACATCATCTAGTATAGGAGCGAGGATCGCGAATGCAAACTCGACTAGATCGGGTACCGCATTTGCTATCGATACCACTACGGCCACCGAGGCACGCATGACGGCCTTACTGCGCCGTATGGATTCGATTGAGCTCCAAAACCAACAAGGTGCACCTCACATGTCCACATCTGGTCCAGTTCCTTGTCATTCATGTGGTAGGATAGGTCATGTAGAGAGCGAGTGTGAGTCCATTCCTCCTGAGATGGAGCGTGTCAACGCCATCTATGACAGAGCTAAGAATGACCCATACTCATCATCTTATAATCCTGGATGGAGGAACCACCCCAATTTTTCATGGAACCAAACTAATGCCCCGGGTGGTCCTCCAAACTCCTCTAGACCACCTTACCAATCACACCAACCTCCCATGCATGCACATTCCTATCAGCCACCCCAAGCACAAACCACCAATCAATCGGGTTTCCTAAATTCCAATAATATGGAAACCCGATTCAATTCACTTGAGACATTGACTCGTGGACTTGAAAACTCAATGAAATTTTTTATGTCTACCACGAGTCAAGTTCTCACTTCAAATCAGCAGACCATCAAATCTCTAGAGCTTCAGATGGGCCAATTGGCTCAGTCTGTACATGAAAGAGAGAGAGGGTCTTTTCCTAGCCAGCCTGAGGCTAACCCCCGCATGTACCAACAACAACAAACGCAAAATGAGGATGTGGTACTTCGGGGGAGGCAAGTGAACCATGTGGAGGAACGTGTTCACCATGTCAATTCCATTGTGACCTTAAGGAATGGAAAACAGGTTGACAATCACATTTCCTTGCCACACCCACCACCATCTATGCAGCCCCTCAGTGGGAATGGTGGTGAAGAAGAAGCTGAGGGTGAGGGTAATACACCAAAGCTTTCTTCTCAGGCACAACAGAAAACCTACCTGCCAAAAGCTCCTTATCCAAGTAGGTTAAACAAAAAGCAGAGTGACAACATGGACAAGATATTAGAGGTATTTAAGCAAGTGAAGGTTAACATCCCCTTGTTGGATGTCATCCAACAAATACCTCAATATGCCAAAGTGTTGAAGGATCTCTGCACAACCAAGAGGAAGACCAATGTTCCTAAGAAAGCATTCTTGGCTGCAAATATCAGCTCACTTTTGTCCAATCCTACCTACACAAAATACAAGGACCCGGGGTGTCCTACTATTCAGTGTACGATAGGGGACACTAGATTGAGCAATGTTTTGCTTGATTTAGGATCAGCGGTCAACCTCCTCCCATTCTCTATTTATCAACAGTTGAACTTGGGAGAATTGAAACCAACTAAGATCACCATCCAACTGGCGGATAAATCCATTCGTATTCCCATGGGGATTATCGAGGACGTGCTTATCAAAGTTGGAGATTTTATATTTCCAGTCGATTTTGTTGTCCTCGATACCAATCATGTTGCGAACACCCATTCTCAAATACCTTTGATTTTGGGTAGACCATTTCTGGCAACCTCCAATGCCTTGATTAATTGTAGAAATGGTCTCATGAAGCTCTCATTCGGTAACATGAGTGTCGAGTTTCATGTGTTCAACTCTGGTAGGTAACAGGAACCCATGGATGAACCTTTAAATCTAAATCTCATCCACCAATTGGAGAAAGCACCACAGAATCAACGAACACCCCTAACCCCGATGCAACCCATTGAGAATGTTCGTGGGCCCAGCGAAAACTCATTGCCTGTCTTCGCAATGCAACAGAGTGAGCTGGCCTCGAACATGAATGTCCAAAGGGAGTGTTCGTTGCATGATTCAGTTGAGAGTACTAGTGAGAGTGAGACACCTCATCATATGCCTATACCAGAAGGTGTCTCTACCTCATGTCCCATGGCCATTGAGCCATTTGAGCTTCATATTGACTCCAACAAGGACCCACCTATGACCGAGCTTATGCTTGATGATCTAAACGATGGTGGGAGGTCCTTGTTGGATGACTTGGGGAGAAACCCCATTCTTAGTGATGCAAGTCTGCTGCATCCATCGAATGAGCCTGATGAACTCATTCCGATGCACCCGCCTATTGGTTGGAGGGTTTTCTTCGATGAGCAATTAAACCCTAGTGAGGCAACACAACTTCATTCTTTGTTGCCCACACCCAACCAATATCATGAGGGGTTCGAGCCTTTCAGCTTTGACATTTCACCCCTCACGACACCTCAGAGTACCAGTGGAGTTTGCCCATCTCGGCAAGTCTCTGGTCCTCATGACTTGATGTTCTCATTTGATGTTCCTTGACCAAATGATTATGAGAATATCTTGGGTTATCATAGGGTTTCAGCACTCAAACATTTAAATAAGTCCACCCTGAACCTAGTGAGTAAATAATTCGTGTATGTTAGTATAAGGAAGTTTGTCGTAGTCAAGGGCCCTTAATCTCTTTTTGTGAAACTTAAGTGTAGGGGTTTTGGTTCCCATGTAGATAAATAAGTGGTGTTCTCTCTTCTCGCACGGCTCCTATCACTCGGGAAAGTAGGTCTGAGGGGACTTTGTGCCTGGTGCTTTTGAGTCATCTGACTTGGGATGCACCGATCGAACTCCCGTTACACGGGTGGTAGGGATCGCCCTATGTGGAGATTTGGGGGAAGGTGTATGTGATAGTGTAAGTCCTCATAGGCAATGATGCACGAAACCTGACCCTGGGAGAATCAAACACCAACCAATAAATGCTTCAAAAAAAAAAGGTCAAATAAGAACCAAAATGGACTTTACACTTTACACATTGTATCACATTAAGAAGTTAAGGTTGCCCATGTCTTTCACTTAATTCCTTAGTTAACTCTCACGAATAACTCATTAGGCTAGGTGTGTGGACTGATTACATATATAGAGTCGACCCGTAGTATTACCGCGTCCAATGATCGACAAAATAAGTCCAACGAGTCGTGTAGCTAGAGTGATTAATGCATCTTGTTCGGATTTTGTGGGTATATCCGCTGAAAACCCTCAGGAGACAACACTCCTCCTCCTTGGCGACAAGGAGGTTTAACGGCTTGTTGCACGTGCTAAGTGCAACCGTGATTCCTACGAAAGTGAGTTAGGATTTCTTGTTTTTCGCATGCTTTTCTCTTTCTTTGTTTTGCTCGGGACTAGCAAAAGTTAGGTGTGGGGGTATTTGATTGACATCATTTCATGCTCATATTTGTATCTTATATCCATTATCTTTCACCTAAACAATGCTATGTTACGAGTTTTAGTTTTATGTTACGAGTTTTAGTTTTATGTTTATCTTTATTTCTGAAAACTAAACATAAAACTCGTCACGTAGCATTTGCTTAGGTGTAAGATAATGGATATAAGATACAAATATAAGCATGAAATGATGTCAATCAAATACCCCCACACCTAAGTTTTTGCTAGTCCCGAGCAAAACAAAGAAAGAGAAAAGCAAACGAAAAACAAGAAATCCTAACTCACTTTCTAGGAATCACGGTTGCACTTAGCACGTGCAACAAGTCGTTAAACCTCCTTGTCGCCAAGGAGGAGGAGTGTTGTCTCCTGAGGGTTTTCAGCGGATATACCCATAAAATCCGAACAAGATGCATTAATCAATCTAGCTACACGACTCGTTGGACTTATTTTGTCGATCATGGAATGCGGTAATACTACGGGTCGACTCTATATATGTAATCAGTCCACACACCTAGCCTAATGAGTTATTCGTGAGAGTTAACTAAGGAATTAAGTGAAAGACATGGGCAACCTTAACTTCTTAATGTGATACAATGTGTAAAGTCCATTTTGGTTCTTATTTGACTCTTTTTTTTCTTTTTTCCTTTTTTTTTGAAGCATTTATTGGTTGGTGTTTGATTCTCCCAGGGTCAGGTTTCGTGCATCATTGCCTATGAGGACTTACACTATCACGTACACCTTCCCCCAAATCTCCACATAGGGCGATCCCTACCACCCGTGTAACGGGAGTTCGGTCGGTGCATCCCAAGTCAGATGACTCGAAAGCACCAGGCACAAAGTCCCCTCAGACCTACTTTCCCGAGTGATAGGAGCCGTGCGAGAAGAGAACATCACTTATTTATTTATGTACATGGGAACCAAAACCCTTACACTTAAGTTTCACAAAAAGAGATTAAGGGCCCTTGACTACGACAAACTTCCTTATACTAACAGACACGAATTATTTGACTCACTAGGTTCAGGGTGGACTTCTTTAAATGTTTGAGTACTGAAACCCTAGGATTACACGCCCCCCGAGGGAAAACCGGGGTGCATCCTAACGACTCGATAAATCCTAAAGCCACGTACTAGATATCCTAATGCATCAAGTTCAAGACAATTTTGGGAGCTATCTTTTTACTTTGCCTCTCAACGGTTTTGCACATGCTAAACACACGCAAAACCCACAAAACATTTTCTTTCGAAAACACATGAAGATTTTGAAAGAAATGTGAAAATTTTGAAGCACTAGGCAAGCAAAAGAAAACAAGTCACCCAAGGATCATGGCAAGCAGATATATCGATATTAAATGCAGCACACTAACATGACCCTAAAAATGCAAACAAAAGAAAACAAAATCAAAAGAAAAGACTCGACTATGTACACACGTAAAACACCCCCCACACCTACATCATGCATTGTCCTCAATGAATGTGAGCAAAATACTACATGGATTCATGCATGAAAAAGAAGAGATCTCACCAACATGAAGTACAAAGGGAAGTTCAAGGTCATGTTGATGGACACAAACCCGAATTCCCTCAAAACCTGTGAGATGCTCAGGAAGGGATACAAATATGTGAAAGAAATGGAGCCCAAATACACAAGGGTTGGGGCTCACAACAATCGATGCTCACTGAAGAAGTCTTTTTTTAACATATATACACATGAAAGCTCAACCACTCATGTAGGAGCATGAATGGTTGAGTGCGAGGGAGGTTCATGAAGGAACATGACCTCCTCGACTTCGGCTGGTGCCCCCTCCAAGTAGGGTTTGAGGCGTTGTCCATTAACTTTGAACACGTCCCCATTCCCTGGGTTCAAGATCTCAACCGCTCCATGAGGATAAACGGTTTGGACAATAAACGGGCCAGACCAACGACTGCGGAGCTTACCCGCAAACAGATGAAGCCGGGAATTGTAGAGCAACACCTTCTGCCCGGCCGTAAACACCTTTCACATAATCATGCGATCGTGAAACATCTTGGCTCGGGACTTATGAATTTTGGCATTCTCGTACGCATCATTGCGTAGCTCTTCTAATTCCACAATGTCGAGCTTACGTTGTACTCCTGCTTGATCAAGATCCATATTCAGGTTCTTGATCGCCCAGAAAGCACGATGCTCAAGCTCGACAGGTAGGTGGCAAGCCTTGCCGTACACTACCCGATATGGGGACATACCCAAATTGGTCTTGTACGCGGTGCGGAAAGCCCACAACGCGTCATTCAACTTGGTAGACCAATCCTTCCTCGAGGAACTAACCGTCTTCTCAAGAATTTACTTTAATTGACGGTTAGAGATTTAGACCTGCCCACTAGTTTGCGGATGGTATGGGGTCGCAAGCTTGTGGGTGATCGAATATTTCCTCATAAGCGCTTCAAAGGAGCGATTACAGAAGTGGGTACCCCTATCGCTGATTATGGTACGATGAGTACCAAATCGCGCAAAAATGTCCCTCAAAAATTTGGTGACCACCTTGTTGTCATTGGTCTTTGTGGGTATAGCCTCAACCCACTTAGACACATAGTCAACGGCCACCAGAATGTAAACATTCTCGAACGAGTTCGGGAAGGGACCCATGAAATCGATGCCCCACACATCGAAGATGTCGACAACAAGGACATTTTGCAAAGGCATCATGTCACGTCGACCAATCCTGCCAAGGCGCTGGCACCTATCACATTGCTTACAAAAGTCGTAAGCATCCTTGAAAAGAGAGGGCCAGTAGAATCCAGATTGGAGCACCTTGGCAGCAGTTTTCTTTGCTCCAAAGTGTTCTCCACATGCCTTACAATGGCAGAAGTGGAGTACACTTTGGAATTCGGAATCTGGGACGCACCGCCTGAAAATTTGGTCAGAGCAGTATTTGAACAGGTAGGGGTCGTCCCAGTGAAAGAATCTGACATACGATCTAAATTTGGATTGGTCAGATTTTGACCAACCCACAGGAAATTGCTCGGTCACGAGGTAGTTCACGATGTCGGCAAACCAAGGGTTATCTTCGATCGTGAACAACTGCTCGTTAGGAAATTTATCGTTAATGATTTGGTCCTGTGGGTTGGTCGTCTCTAGACGAGACAAGTGGTCAGCTACAACGTTTTCACACCATTTTTATCCCGAATCTCGAGATCGAATTCTTGTAACAACAAGATCCATCTCAAGAGTCGGGATTTTGCATCTTTCTTCGCCATGAGGTGCTTGATGGCTGTGTGATCAGAATAGATAATCACGTGGGAGCCAATCAAGTACGATCGGAATTTCTCCAAAGCAAATATGATCGCTAAGAATTCCTTCTCGGTCACAGTGTAGTTCAATTGGGCATCATTGAGTGTTCTACTGGCATAGTAGATCACATGAGGCAATTTGTCCAATCGTTGCCCAAGCACTGCTCCCACAGCGAAGTCAGATGCATCACACATTAACTCAAAGGGTTCAGTCCACACCGGTGCCTTAATAATGGGAGCTGAAGTCAACTCTTTCTTCAAGGTCAAAAAGGCATGGTGGCAATCCGGTGTGAACTCAAAAATGGCATCCTTAGCCAACAAGGTGGTGAGAGGTCGAGCAATTTTGCTAAAATCCCGAATGAACCGCTGATAGAATCCAGCATGCCCCAAAAAGGCACGGATATCCTTCACATTACGTGGCGGTGGGAGGTTAGCAATAATACCCACTTTGGCGGGATCGACCTCAATTCCCCTACTTGAGACAACATGTCCAAGTACAATCCCTCGCTTCACCATGAAGTGACATTTCTCCCAATTGAGAGCGAGGTTCTTCTCACGGCATCGCTTGAGGACAAGGCTCAAGTGATGAAGGCACTCATCAAAGGAAGCGCCAAATATGGAAAAGTCGTCCATGAAGATCTCAAGGAAACGCTCAACCATATCGGAGAAGATGTTGATCATACACCTCTGAAACGTTGCCGGCGCATTGCATAACCCAAAGGGCATGCGACGGTAGGCAAACGTGCCAAAGGGACAAGTGAATGTGGTTTTCTCTTGATCCTCGGGGGCGATGAGAATTTGGTTGTAACCGGAGTATCCATCAAGAAAACAATAATACTCATGTCCGGCCAACCTCTCCAACATCTGATCAATGAATGGCAACGAGAAATGATCTTTCCGCGTTGCCGCATTGAGCTTGCGATAATCAACGCAAACTCGCCAGCCAGTTTGCAGGCGTGTCGGGATAAGCTCATTATGCTCATTCTCCACAACCGTCACGCCTGACTTCTTGGGAACCACATGGACAGGACTCACCCACGAACTATCAGAGATAGGATAGATTATGCCATGATCCAAGCACTTAAGAATCTCCTTTCAGACGGCTTCTTTCAGTACAGGATTCAATCTCCGTTGTGGGTCCCTGCGGGGCCTAGAATCCTCTTCCATGTGGATCCGATGCTGAACAATACCAGGGTTAATTCCCTTGATATCCTTCAAGGACCACCCGATCGACTCTTTGTTTTCAAAGAGTACTCTTTTGAGGGCAACCTCTTGATCTTTTTCAAGATCAGAAGCAATAATGAGTGGCAAGGTCTCATTATCCCCTAAAAAGATGTACTTTAGGTTATAGGGGAGCGGTTTAAGCTCGACCAGAGGTGGGTCCTTGTCGGATTCAGAGTTACTTTAAGTGGCTCAAGGGCCACGGGGTAAGAGGAGCAAGCACCCAGATGTGCCTCCTCATCCAGAAATATGCTGGCGGATTCCTCAAGATCTTCTTCACTCGCAACCTGATCATTAGGCACCTCAATAATATATCGATGTGAGTCGAACATGCCTATTGAGTCAGGCTCATCCGTGTCCTGGATGAAATTGGCTCCGACAGTGTCGTCGAAGAGCCCAGGTTGCTTACCAAGAGTGAAGATGTTGAAATCCGCCGTGAGGTTTCCAAAAGACAACCTCATCAAGCCATTGCGACAATTGATCAAAGCATTAGATGTCGCAAGAAATGACCTCCCAAGGATCACAGGAATCTGTCCTTATGGGTTGGACACGGGTTCGGTATCCAAGATGATGAAATCAACTGGAAATACGAACTCACCCACTTTGATAAGGACATCCTCCACACTCCCTCGTGGGATTTTGACGGATCTATCAGTCAACTGGAGGGTTGTCCTCGTTGGTTTAAGATCGCCTATCCCAAGGTTGACATAGACTGAGTAAGGCAGGAGATTCACAGATGCCCCCAAATCCAATAGAGCTTGAGAGATGGTCACATTCCCAATCATGCAAGAAGCAGTTGGACAACCAGGGTCCTTGTACTTGACATTCATGGGTTGTGTCAATATGGAGCTCACATTGGCGGCCAAGAAGGCCTTTTTGGGCACATTTGTTTTTCTCTTGGTGGTGCAAAGGTCCTTGAGGAACTTGGCATACGGTGGCATTTGTTGAACAACGTCCAACAACGGGATGTTCACCTTTACTTGCCTAAGTACCTCAACGATCTTATCCCAATGCTCATCACGTTTTTTAGTCAACCGATGAGGGAATGGTGCCTTACGGACATAAGAATCACGAGGAGGAGTCTCAGAATTAGGTTCCTTGACAGGCTCAAGACTCTCCTCGGACGTCTCGCCAACAGGGTTGGCTTCCGGCATGTTCACATTGTTGTCAACGACCCTTCCCGATCTCAAGGTATGAATAACATTAGCATGTTGGGAAGGGTCACTTTCAACATTGTGTACATTCTGCCTGGTATTAGCAGGCTGACCCCTGGGATTAACCACAGGTTGACTCGGGAACTGACCCTTCTCGCGTTCATGGAATTGATGAGCCAATTGGCTAACTTGCATTTCCAAAGCCTTGACTATACTTTGCATGCTCTGCATGAACGCTTGAAGGGTCGGATCACTAGAAGGGTCCTTGGGATCAACCCGCTGAGGTGGTGGAGTCTGGTTGGAATAACCCGACGATGAGGCATGAGCAGGTTGGTAATATTGGTGCTGAGACCTTTGATGTGGGGGTTGGTAGGTCGCCGATGGGCGTGGAGGTTGATAGGGTGGAGGTTGAGGTTGAGCGTGCGAGCTCTGACCGTGACCCCCACTAGGCCCCCAAGAGAAGTTAGGATGGTTACACCATCCCGGGTTGTAGGAGTGACTGTACGGGTCGTTACGGGGCCGCTGTTGATACATCGCATTTGCATGCTCAGTATCCCTTGGAGCGTAAGCGCATTCCAAGTCATCATGGCCCGTAAGTCCACACCTACCACACCCGGGAGTAGCGACCTGAGCTACAGGAGCTCGGTCCATCTCCAAACTCTCAATCCTACGCATGAGAGCAGCCATTTTCGCCTCAGACGCGATAGTTGACTCAACATGATATGATCCAGCTCGACCAGAAGACCTGGTGGCTGGTGGCTCTCTCATGGTGTCCCACTCGAAGGTGCGCTCAGCCATGGACTCAAAAGTGTCCCATGCCTCCTCGATGGGTTTCATTTGGAAGTCACCCTGACACATCGACTCCAACAATGTGCGGGTGTTGTAGTTGATGCCCTCATAAACAATCTGGCACAACTGCCATAGCTCAAGTCCATGATGAGGGCATTGCTGGAGAAGGTCCTTGAACCTCTCAAAGAAACCATGAAAAGATTCGGTCTCGGTCTGATACATTTGATGTATCTGGTGCCGTATCTGTTGAGTTTTCCTTTGAGGGAAAAATCTCTTCAGAAAGACGGTCACAAAGTCATCCCAAGACCGAATCGAGCTCGCCGGGAGGCTATACATCCATTTCTTCGCATTATCCTTCAATGCGAACGAAAACATCCTCAACCGGACAGAATCCTCGTCAAGCTGTTGAAGCTTGAACATGGAGCATACTTCCTCGAATTCGCGTATAAAAATATACAGATCCTCCTTATTGGCAATAAAGGTTGGAAGCATGCTCACATACTGAGGTTTCAGCTCATAGTTGTTCCCGCGAGCAGGGGGAACAACTATGCAAGAAGGCTGCGCGGCCCGAACAGTATGGGTCCGCTCCCACAACGTCATCGGCCTATCCTGTCGAGCTAAAGGTGGTGGTGCACCTAGAACTCGATCCTGACCGAATCTCCCTTCCTCTCGAGTCAGAGGAGGAGGAGAAGGAGGTCTACGTGGTGGTGGGAATGGACCGAGGTAGTCCATGTATGGAACCCGGTCTCCCTCGCCACCACGAGACGACTCGGCCTCTTGCTCCAAAGGAGCACGAGGCGGAGATGGTCGATCACCAAGATCTTCCATCTCAGAAATAAGCACTCTCTCGAGTCGAGCGCTCTCACCAGAACGAGCCCAACCTCGCATGAAATGCTCGACTCGACTCTAAACGACACACAATAGAAGGTGTACTAGAGGAGGAGACTAAACGTAGAGAATAGATGAGGAGAGGACTCAGATGAGGAGGGAAGAATCCCTAGAGCTAGCGAGGGTAGTGGGATCAGGAAGAAGCCTAACTAGCAAGCACGGCTCAAACAATGTAAGGCAATAGGTCCTTAAGCTAGACGACGCCTAACTTCGAGGTCACTAGCCTCAACACGCCTCACCTCCCTACAACGAGGGCCACAATGCCCAGCAAGTGATACCAGATCTGGAGATCCAGTACCTCCTACTATCGACAAGGTAGGCAACGCCAATCAGGTCATGACGGTCTCGACTAGATTACTCTCCTAGTGCGTCCGAATTCCTTAGGGCCAATGTCTACTTGCTTTTAGTTAAGGCTTTATTAAGAGTGGTTTTTGGGGCCAAGGAAAGGGTGATGAAATCCCCCACCTTATCTTTTATGGGACAACCCCTCCTTAGTAGCGTTTTGAGCTTAAATCTAGCAATCAATCGCTCCAATCAAACACTCTCTCACTCTTGTCCCGATGCACCTTACTAACTAATGCATGAACGAAACATGCATGAATGAGGGATGTGGGTGCACGTACCTCACGCCAGCAATCAACGACAAAATGTAAAGCAAAGAAAAGACAAATGCATGCAAGGTCTACCAATGGTGCATGACCTAGATGGCAAGGAGTCTAATCTTTTGCTTTGAGTTTTATGGTCCAAGTTGATTAAAGGGGATTGAAATTAAATCTGGGAGCAAACTAGAAGTCCCAGCATGCAAAATTGTGCTCCCAGATAACTAAAATGAACAACATAACAACTGGAACAAATTTGAGAGCAATTGAGGCTCACCAGGCCGCCAATTGGCGGTCCCAGACCGCTGATTGGCGGTCACTTTGGGGTCTTTTGCTCTCCCATTCCTCCAGTCGTTTCCCCTTGATCCTCAGGTTCCCTGAAACATACAAAAACTAAAAACAAAAAATTAAAAACCCCTCGAATCGTCCAAACCAACGTCTGGACAGAGCACCTCCCCGGCAACGGCGCCAAAAACTTGATTGATCGTTTTATTTTAACCGCAAGTGCACGGCCGCGTTGAAGCGGTGGCAAATACGGGTCGTCCACTGGGAGGTGTGTCGACACTTGGTTTGTGCGAAGGCGAGAGGTAAAGAAAATGAAGAAGGATGTATTACACTAAACTACACTACAATGCTAAACTAGAATGCAAAAGGAAATGAAGATAAGCAATAAAACTAAACCCCAAAGGGGGTAGAGAAATGATGTGAACATAAAGATGTGTGTGTGTGTGTTCAATTAAGCTCCTCACAACATGTAGTGCATGAAATCATAAAACTACATCCAACTTTGCCTCCACATGAATTAAGATAGGACTACATCATTAAAACATACAAGACATTAATTGGAATGAAGCTAAATGAACTCAAGTATAAAGACTAGACCCTACTATGCCTCCACATGAATTAAGATAAGACTACATCATTAAAACATACAAGACATTAGCTAAGGTAAAGGCAACAAGAGTACATACACTACAAATTGTGTTTCCAATATTAACTTCATCCATATCCTAACCTTATCATACCCCATAAAATAGGTCCACTAATCAAAGCATAAGCTAAGCTTCATTCAAGAGCATTAGCATATCAAAGATAAGAGTGAAAACCCATTAGATGGTTATGGAAATCATATAAAGCTCAAGGGATAAAGATAACACACACTTAATACACTACATGATTATATCACATATTTCTCCACCCCCCAAATGGGGATGGAACTACTCACACATATTTAAACTAACTACTCTAACAAAAGAAAGCATTAATACTGAAATGAAATTAATCTAAGCAAGCAAGAAATATTAAAGAAACTAAAAGAACATGAGACTAAAGAAACATGCAAGACATTGAAATTAACTAAGCAATGTAAAAACTAAAGCAAACAATAATTAACTACAAAACTTCTATTATTACTCACTCCAAATTACAAGCAGCCCTTCCTCCACCAGAGTTTTGCTTCAAGGCTTCACTCTTAGTAGGGAAGAAGGCCACCAAGAGAGAGATGGATACAATGGGAGGTGAAGAGTTCTATTTATAAGCATGGAAAAAACTAATCCGGGACAATCCCCCGATGTGGGACTAAACCAATACCAAAAATAGCCTAAACACATGATAATACAAGTCCAGGAAGAAGCTTGGCTGATTTGGGCTTAACCAGACCGCCAATTGGCGGTTCCAGACTGCCAATTGGCGGCCTATAAGCTTCAGATCGGTCTGGATCTTCTGGTGGGCTTTCCTTGGATTGTTTCTTGGTCTTGGATGCATCTAACTTGTTTAGTGGAGCTCCGACCCGAATCGAATTGACAAAATACTCCCCATGATGGTGTGGAGTTTCCTGTTTTGCTCTTAGGTCCTTTTGTCTTACGATCAGGTCCTTCTGTCTTGCATCTTGGTCCCCAGGTCTCACAATTAAGTCCTTTTTTTCTGCTTTTGGGTCCTTTCATGGCTCTTCTCTTCAACCACTTCGCTTGGAAGACTTACGTCAACACAAAAACACTTTCTAGACACCAAATTAAATTCAATCGGCTTCAGGTCATAGCAAGTCAAACCAATTCTTCTCCTTAAATGAGTCCGAGTCCTTAGGGGTCAATGTCTAATTGATTTTAATTTAAGGTTGGGATTGTTATTTGTAGATCACGGAAGGGTGATGAAATCCCCACTGTATCTTTGCCTACGGAATTGCCCTTAAGATAGTTTAACTTAGATCTAGCAAAGATAGTCAAACAATGGTCTTTAATTGGGGGCAATTGCAAGGTTGTATGCAAACTAAATTATATGCTTAAATGCAATCGTTAAAACGCGATACGTACCTTGCCTCCAGCACTCTTCAACAAGAATTAATTTGCAAGAATTTAGCAAGAATAATGCATACAAAACACTAGATGATGCATGCACTAAGGCCTTTCTAATTTTGCCAATTTTAGGTCAGAGTTGAATTATTGCAATTTATGGAATTTTGCCCTACACATGCAGTTCTACGAAAAGGAAATTTCTGAAAATAGAAATTACGAGGAAAAAGGCAACAAAAGTTACCTACGCAATGCTCAGTCGGGTTCGCCGCCCGCTCTCGAAATTTCAGTAGCTTTACGCGTCCACCCAGAGATGAGTCGCGTCCCAGAAAAATTTGAAGCCCAGAAGCTCCAAGTGTGCGGCGGATTCGCCGCAAGTTGTTCTTTAGGTGCGGCGATTTCGCCGCTCGTTTAGCTCAGATGGTGCTTGGATTTCGCCGCGCACTCTGTTGTCTCCTGAAACACAAATCCAAATACTCAGATCGTGCACAAGATAAACAGAATAAAATCGAAATTAACAAAAAAAAACAAAATCTGCGTCGCCTCCCCGACAACGGCGCCAAAAACTTGATGGGAATTAAATTTATACCGCAAGTGCACGGCGTCAATAAAGACGTGGCAAATACGGGTCGAACACAAGGAGAGAGAGATTCTGTTTTTAGTGTGATTTCGATTGGAGAAAAGAAGGAGAGAAGAATTAAGTTGGTTTTGAGATTTTTGGGTTTTAATTATTTAAAGCAAGAAACAAGAACAAATAAAACTAAAACAAGAACAAAGAGATGAATTCCGTCGGGTGGAGGTTTAGATTTAAGGTTTAGATTAGAGAATTCAGAAACTTATAATAAATCATATGTTATGAAGCATTACATGATAAATGATTTAACATAAACTCAAGTAATCAAAATAGACTAATACGAACTTAAAATAATAACATTTATTCGTCTTCTCTTCACCCTAAATCCGTCACCTCCACCCTTTGGAAAGAGTTAGAAACTCATGGAGGGAGGAAGAAGGGGTCCTTGAGACATTACAAAAGAAAACTAAAAGTAAGAAATAAAAGACAGAATTTTATTAATGAAAAAAAGATTACAAAACTAAAATTAAGAATAAAAACTAACACCAAAGACTAAGGACCCTTCTAACATCGTTCTCGGGTCTATTTATAGTTGCTACAAGGGATCTAGGTATAATATTGGAAAGTACACGTGTCCAGACACGACTGGACGAAATTGGAGCACACGGATCGATGCTTGGGCGGCGGAAACGCCGCACATTGTGTGTGTGGTGCGGCGGAAACGCCGCACAATCTGGCCTGATTTTGTCCGGATTTTGGTTGAATGTTTATGGTATGATTTGATCCTTCTTTGCGCGTCTGGATTGATTCTTTCCATTCTTTTGAACTCCGGATTAATTCCTTCACATATTTGGAGATATACATTGATTTTTCTATATATTTTCTCCAAGAGAATAAAAGCTACTCGTGATTTGCAATTAGGTCCTTGACTTTTTGCAGTTAAGTCCCCGGTTACTTTTGTGCTTAAGTCCTTGTTCTTTTTGCAATTAGGACTTGAATGCTTTTATGCTTGGATACATTTCCATTCGTAACCCGATAATCTTGAACTTGGTCTTTATGATAGAAATGAGTCTTTTGCATGCGTTTATGCTCGGGATGTGGGTAAATTGCATTCAGGTCCCTGTATTCTGTAAATAAGACTAAACACATACCTTAGTAGCATTTATTGATGTAAAAGTAATCTAAATGAAAGACATATGATGCAATGTATGCAATGCATCAATACTACTTTTGGCATATCACCTCAATTGAGTGATTGTAGAGAGGGATGCCATATTTCTGGAAAAGGAATTTCTAGAAAGAGTAAAAAGTAATGGGAGTAGGGTTGTGCTTGAGGAAACTCAAGATACTCTACAAGATCATGACATGAATGATGACATTCAAGATCATGAAAGATATGGGTGAGGCTCAATACATCTTGGGAATCAAGATATATCGAGATAGATCATGTAGACTCATTGGCCTCAGTCAACGTGCATACATTGACAAGGTCTTGGAAAGTTTCAAGATGAACAACTCCAAAAAGGGTCGTGTGCCAATGAGTATGGGTGTGCAACTCAAGAAGTCTCAACGTGCGCAATCACGTAAGGACTTAGAGTACATGAAGGATGTCCCTTATGCTTCAGCAATTGGGTCGATCATGTACGCGATGACTTGCACAAGACCCGATGTCTCGTATGCTCTAAGCGTGACAAGTCGTCACCAATCCAACGCAGGTCCTGAGCATTGGACTGCGGTCAAGAATATCCTGAAGTACCTTAACCGGACTAAGGATAAGATTCTTGTTTATGGAGGACAAAGGGAGTTGATAGCCGAAGGGTACTCGGATGCGAGTTTCATGAGTGATCCAGACGATAGAAGGTCGCAATCAGGATATGTCTTTCTTCTGAATGGTGGAGCTGTGAGTTGGCGTAACTGGAAGCAAACCACTACGGTCGATTCAACCACCGCTTCAGAAGTAATGGCTGTCGCTGAAGCGAGCAAGGAAGGAGTGTGGATCAAGAAGTTCCTTGAAGAGCTTAGAGTAGTTCCCACGAGCGAGGGACCCATTGAGTTATTTTGCGATAATAGTGCATCTATCTCGCAAATCAAGGATCCTAGTGTAGGATTCCATGTTTAATTGTGCATATATATTTTTCGAAATTTTATGCATAATAAGGATCAATTACAATTTTCTATGATTTATTTCATGCATGCATCAGTTTGTTTTAATAACTAGTTTCAAAAACTTATTAAAACAAACACAAGGGACTCCGAAATTCATACCTAGAAGTTCTCTAAAACTTCTTGATGTTCCAGAGACGTTGAGGAAGACGATCGTCGCTTCTCGTTGCGCCGGATGCCTCCGAGTGTTCACCGAAACACTAAACAAGGTTGGAGAGAAAGCAGCTAGCCAATCAATCTCCAAACTAGCTTAGAATCTAGCTACAAACCCCTTCCTTAGTATCTGAGATTTCTCCTTCCAAAGACTTAGAATTTAAGAGAATTTTCGTGGCCTTTTGTGGTGAATTAGGAGAGAAAAGAATTAGCAAAACTTATATCTTAATTAGGGAGAATAAGGACATATTTATAGGCTCCAATCTTAATCTCAATCATGGCTATTCTTAGGCCATGTTTTCTTGACATTTTCTCTCACAAACTAATTCCATAATGCATTACATGCATCCACAAAACGTTTGACCAAGTTTGGAGCTAATCCAACCATTGATCAAATTAATCTCTTAATTATCAAAGACAGAAAATCGATCGCGGTTCGGTTTACCGAGTCACACTCGGTTAACCGAATATGTCACGATTGTTTTACCGAGTATTAGACGGATGACCGATTCTTAACGAGAAAAATTCTCCTTAACCGATCGGACTAATTCTTGTCTATAACCGAATGTCTTTCGGTTAACCGAAAATATCGGAACTGGACATTGTTCGGTCGACCGTTTCTGGTTCGGAATACCGATCCAGAATTCCAGGCACTTTGGTCAAGTTCGGTCAATCAACTATGACAATCCGTTCCACGTTCGGTTGACCGATCCACAGATCCTTCGGTCGACCGAACCATAATGGATTACCGAACTTTTACCCGATTTTGCATTTCAAATTTTGGATTTATTTCCAACAAAGTTGAACTTTTGGGGGTTTTAGCAAATTCACAACTTATACAATATATTATCCTATGCAACAATAAATTATTGCACCCCATAATTTATGCATCTCATATGAATTTATCATGATTCTAATTATGTTATATATATTACAACATAATTAATTTTACTTGTTCACCACATATGTCATATTTTCTATAAGAAACCCGACACATCATATGAACCAAAAATCAAGCTTCTTATTTTCTGGTTTTGTGGTGTGACCTATGGGAGGATCTTAGTCACGAATTAAATCAGTTATGAACCAATTCCATGCATGATCTAATTAATTCTTAAATTAATTCTGCATAAAACCGTCTGGACCGGTCGACCGTTTAGAACGCGTTTCGGTCGACCGTTCATAACTCGATTGACCGTTCGTAACAAAAATATTTCATCGCGATGTTCGGTCGACCGACCGATTATACTCGGTCGACCGAAAACGAACAGACGAAATTCCTGTTACCGGTGCAACATTGGGTCGACCGTTTAGCATTTAGCGGTTGACCGTTTTTGCACAGTACTTGCAGACTTGTCAAATTTCGGTTTAACCCCTACAAAATTTGACATTTCGGGATTAGTAGTAAGTTCACAACTTATGTAACATATTATCCTATGTAATGATAAATCATCACACCCCATAATATTTACATCACATATGAATTTAATTTAGATTCTAATTATGTTATTAATCACAACATAATTTTGATTTTATTTGTTCACCACATGTGTCATATTTTCTACATGAAAACCCGACACACCTTATAAACTCAAAATCCCTATTTCTTGTTTCCCAGTTTTGTGGTGTGACCTATGGAAGGATCTAAACTAAGTTAGCAGTGATATTAAGAGCTTAATATCACAAGTTATAAGCGGTATTTAGCTACACATTATAGCTCCCAATTAGTTAGATGTCTTAATTCTACTTGAACCAAAACATGATCCATTTAGTGATGGAGTGCACCACTTGTGTCTCTCCCTTGCCTCATGATATTAAGAATACACACAAAGTAGTATTGTGTCATCTTTGTATTAGTATTCATTTCTTGATCTATTTAAGCTAGTTATAAATATGTGACTTATCTCAAATCACATTGTGCACATTATAACTTTGCTTTATCAAGGGGCCCACTAATATCATTACTCAATTAAGAGGGGCAATGACAATATTTTGACTAACTATCTTCTCCAACAAAAGTCATACTTAATCAACTAATGCATTTGCACTACACTCATTGATAGCTTAAGACACTAGTCTAATTAAGCACTCCTTAAGTGATCGGATATAAGTCTCATATCAAAGGACCAAGGACACAGTAAAATATTAATGACACAGAAATACATTTCTATAATATTTTACTTGTTAGGTCAATTCGGTATACAAAAGTAATATTTTTCTCTTTTGCGTACCCGTGTTGTCACTCATTTGTAGAGCTACAATGATCTATGACTAACACGACAATCTTAACTCGGTAATTAATGTCCCATGTTAATTACCATGATTGTGAATATATTTGTTTTATGTAAACCAAGGTCTTTTAGAGCTCTACAGTTAAGGACCAAGAGCCTCTTCCTTAACACTTCTAAAAGACGAATAACATAAACAAGGAACAAAATGATTTCTCATTCAATTCATAATAATTGACATTTAAAAGTAAAACTTTTAGAACACATTCCCTTCAGTTCGAACATTCTCAAACATACGCGATGACATTGAAGCAGGATCATCGCAGTCAACTCAGTTCAGGCTTTCCCAGATTCCCAACTTATCAGACACATGCTACTAATTATGATACCCCTAAGTTGACGCAAAAAGACTTTGGAACTTTGTTTGATGGTATATTCAGCCCATTAGCTGACCAAGGGTACACTTGTGAACTAAATCATGTACCTTCTATAGTTTATGAGACTCAATCACATTTTTTGCCTGTTCAGAATCAGTCACTTATTCGCCCTGTTGAGACTCAGTCACCTGTTGTACCTGTTGAGACTCAGGCACGTTCTGAGTTGGTTCCATACGTTTTATCTGACGAGGATGAAGAATCAGTGCATGTTGCGACTCCAGTCGGTCGAGGGTGCCGACGCAAGATGAAGACGAAGATTTTCCCTCCCACGCAGTAGTTCATATTGTAATTCAGTTGTAAACATGTGGTACTTTAAGATCTTATGATTTTGTTTTGTCATTTTAATTGATATGGTTTGACTTATAAATAAGACTACTAAACATTAAACATTACATTAAATTAAACATTACAATACATTCAACCTTCCCTTACATTACAACGATCACTTGTGTGATTAATCGAACCACAACTTGTACAATGACCCGGACCCATCCTTCCTTCCATGAGATCCATCGTCATCGGTAAACGTTTTGACCTTCTCCTTCCTTTCTTGACGAGTGTTCGATCAGGTATGATTTTGTCTCCCATATATTCAGGTCAATCATCTTCCTTCCCGTACACATCGAAGTGACCCTCCCATGTGTGCACTAGAGAGTTGACACTGTAGTACGAATGTGTTTATTCATTGGCATTGTAGTTACGTGCGGCACACACTGCCAAAACTTTCTGCAAGCGATACCTGTATTTTGTGTAAGATCGTGTGGGTTATGGTTCCACAAACTCTAATCACTTTAAGTCCTAAGCAAACTCTACTCACAAGTCAAATAATGATGCAGCGGAATTTAAAACAAAGACTAGTAAGTAAAGCAAACCACAATGGAACGACACCAGATTTTTATAGAGGTTCGGCCACCGCCTACGTCCTCTCTTGCAAGCTCCGCTCATTTCTTCACTATCAACCTCGTTCCGGGCTGAGATTAAGCCTTTTACAAATGAAGCTCCACGAACACCCTCGTGAGCTTGACTTTCTTCTCTCACAATCCTAGAGGAACACTTCGGGTTTTCACCGAAGTCATTTCTTCTTTTACAACAATGAGAACTTGAGTGGAACACACTCTCTAACTTGAGCACAGTTAGCTTAGGATGTGGAATTGATGCTAAGGTGTGGAAGTGTAAGCTTGGAGTGTTGGATTGGGGAAAATGAGCTTGGGAGTTTCTCTCTAATGTATAGGACAAGTAGTAGTGAGAGAGTTGTGTTAAAATGTGTTTTACAACTCTTTATATAGGCATTAGAGAGAATAGATCTGTTGGGGTTGATTGGTTGAGTGTTGGTGTAGGATACACAAAACAGAAACTCGTAGGACCCAATTCTGAAATAATTCGGTCGACCAGATTGGGATGAACGATCGACCGTTTGGCAGTTTTGAACTCAGTTCGGTCGACCACCCAACGCTAAGACTCAGGTACACTTAAGTGATCGGTCAAACACCGAATAGGGTTCGGTCGACTGATTTGCACCAGACACTTTGGGGTTGACAAACAATGATCTATTCGGTCGACCGAGCTAGGGTCCAGCGGTCGACCGATTTTGTCTAGGAGATTCGGGTTTGTCAAGAGATGGGTATTCGGTCGACCGAACAAGGTCCTCGGTCGATCGATACATGAAAGAGTATATGGGGTATTTTTGTTTTAATACGAATACGACCGTTGGGTATAAACGACAAAACTAACGGTCGAAAAAATAAGTTCACGCGGTCGACCGAAAGTGTATACATGGTCGACCGAAACCGGGCAGTGAAAAGTGAAAACACAAACAGGATGAATGATCACTCGGTCGACCGAACAGCCTGTTACGGTCGACCGAATGTGGGCAGACTGTTAGGGTGCAGGTTTAGTGTTTTCCGGTCTAAGTTTGGGTGATCTATTGAAATCCAAATAATGTGAAATTTCGTGTGTGACTTCTATAAGGAACCTAGTGTGTGTTTGAGTTGATTTTAGCTCAAGCATGCTCAATTTACACAAGTTCCTAAGACTCAAAGAAAATACAAAATACATGTCTTCAAAAGAGCTTGATTACATGTCTTGACTTGATTTCCTTTCTTCCTTGAGTCTTGATCACCTGTAGAGGTTAGCACAAAATAATATATATGCAATGCAACATGTGTGCTACTCTACATGATCATAATTAAGATTAGGTTGATTAAATCATCAAAACATATATTAAAGCCAAAAAACCAACAATATCTTCCTATCTCCAATCACCTCTCATCGCAACCATTTCGTAAATCATCCCCAATTGGATATATTTTCTTTCTCAACGAGCCCAAATGCAAGAGGCAGTAGTTGATTCTCAGCGTCATACCCAACAACAACAAGCAACCTTCCTTCGTATCTACCTTTAAGAAATGAGGCGTCTATGCTGATAACAGGACGTAGATATTGGAATGCCTGAATACAAGGACCAAAAGCTCATGCTGCACATTTAAACTGACGGACACCAGCGCATGGTAAATGGTCAGAATGAACTACAACTTTACTTCCAGGATTTGATTGTTTAATAACATTTAACAATTGAAGCAACAAAGCATATGAACCCGACCAACTTCCAAACATGTATGCAACAACAATCTCGTGGGCACACCATAATTTATTGTACTTGGGATAACACCTGGAAATATTTTTCTTACCAGACCAAACACCTGTTTAATCGGGAGCGAGACATTATTTTCGACATCTTCACGAATGATATCGGTCATCATCTTCGCAGTCAGCTGAGCATGATCAAATCGGGCAGTTTGACCTGCATATATGCTTATACAGACGTTTTCTTATCGACCATGCATCACCTGAACCGGTCCGTGCAGCGTACAACATCCAACTACAATTTTCATCTTTACATCTCACCCTATATTTGGTTTTGCTGCTGTCTTGACCTTGATCTCTAGATTATTTTCAATATGTCATTTCGATATTGCGTTCTTCGGAGCGTCTTTTGATGAGAATGCTTGATTCTCAGCTAACGGACCTTCAACTATTACGCTGCTTTCTATAAATGATGTATCTGCAGTAACCCAACTAGAACAATCATGAAAGCTTTTAGCTGCGTGAACCCAACCCCTCCCTCTAAATGGGTTGTATTGGCTTAACTGACTCACGTTCGGACCAATATCTTCATCATCCTCAACCTCATCAGCATCCTCATCGTCCTCACTTGATGATTCATTCATATTCTCTGTCTCTATATTATAATCTTCGTCATCATTTTCTTCTTCATCATATGTTGGTATCGGCATGAGATCAGAAGTTCTATTCGCAGTTCGACTGGTTTCTGCTATGGTGTTTGCAACACATGATTGTTGAGATATGAACCGTGCACCACTACTACTACCCGGTTGGTTACCTGTAAACATCTCAGCATTCCACTCAATTTCCACAGGATTCAACTTAACATATAACTCCATCATTCCCATTTTCGAATAAGCTGTTTCAAAGGCTATTCTTCATGAATTCTCATCATATACAAACATCACATTAAAAAAAGTAATCGGTTGGTGCACTGTTGCAACGATATTGAATATCCATCGAGTACCGAGATTCTTCGACATTCAAACCTTGATAAATCCAACTCTTAATTTCTTCTAAGGTTACATTTTTGCTCGCTGAAAGTGTAAGTCTTGGACCTATCATGTACTCTACACCATAACTTGCATTTTGAGTTATTTCACCGCCAAAGTGCACACTTACCGCAATCATTTTGTTAACTACAATGTAAAATTCTTTAATCAGTTTTATATTAAAAATTACTTTAAGATTTGATATTATTACCAATTATTAATAACTATAAATAAAAATTAAGAATGAAAAAAAATACCTCAAATATCACCAGGAAAGACACACAGATCAGAAAAATTGATATCACCGGGCACAATTAGAAGACTGTGTAGAGAGTAGAACTTCAAGATTTGATATTATTACCAATTATTAATAACTATAAATAAAAATTAAGAATGAAAAAAAATTACCTCAAATATCACCACGAAAGACACATGGTTCAGAAAAATTGATATCACCAAGTACAATTTGAAGACTGTGTAGAGAGTAGAAGTGGAAATGTGTAAGGAATTGAAGAAAAATGGATTGATTTTTTTTTTGAAGTGGATCTGTATTTTATAGGGGCTCGTGCTCACGGATCGCGAGTGCGAACCGCGATCCGTGCAACCACGGATCGCGGTTCGCACCCGTCGTATGCAAGATGCGATGCCTTGTCGCATCTTGATTTTGAAGTTGGGCCTGCACCGAAATGCTTGGGCAGTTGGGCCTATCAAGAAACAACATCTGAAGTGTCCAGTGTCGCATTTGACTGATAATTGGCCGATGGATATAGAGTCTAGCGTGGGTGTGGCACAAAGCCATCATGCAAATAACAGGCAAGTCAAAAATATATTGGCAAAAAATGTTGGAAAAAGAATGAGATATGAATTACTGAATTTCATTCACTTCGCTTGTACACTAAATTGGACTCGACCACTCATTTGGCACAGAAGGATTGAGTGGACTTATGCATATACATATTTTACCCTTGCATCTAACCACATCCCCACTAGGCACCAACTCATCCAAATGGGAGTGCAATGTAGAGCATATAGAATGCTATACTAGAATATGAATTTGAGTTCTTCATTTATCAAGATGGTGGTGTGTTAAAAAAAATTGAATTGATCAATAAACATTTTATAATTTTATTTCCTTTAATCTGAATATGCCAAGTCATTGGGGATAACCTTTCCTCCCTTAATATGTCAGGCCTTGGACGATTGTTTTCACATCCATTTCTATTGAGTAAATTTCCAAATTGAGTGAATATTTCTTAGGTCATTACCATACTAATCAACATGTACATAAACCTACTTTAAGAGGGTTTTCGGCAATGTCAACACTAACAACCGTCTCAGACAGAACCTTCTAAATAAACCAACACCTGACCACGACAATCCTTAACATACACACGTTTTCTAGTGCAACTGCTTCTCTTCACGTGCTGATATACATTTCTAATAATTGGTGGTAGGCAGACATAA
This sequence comes from Triglochin maritima, assembly GCA_963682175.1. Classification (NCBI taxonomy): domain Eukaryota; kingdom Viridiplantae; phylum Streptophyta; class Magnoliopsida; order Alismatales; family Juncaginaceae; genus Triglochin; species Triglochin maritima. Next base: position 59,285,249 of record OY821772.1, on the reverse strand, counting down.
TTGTCTGCTAAATCTCATTTGGGCCGACAAGAAATATGAATTGAGGTTTCGTTTGGATTAGATCTCGACCTACAGCTTTTGCCATAGTCCAGATTTATTTCAAGCCGAAAGGAGATCAATAAAACCAAAAAAATAGTTGTTAAATTTTGAAAAGTAACAGGCTTCTCTCTACCTATGTATATTCCTTTCATTATTGCCCATGAAGAAAGTTTTCAAAATGTAAAATCTAAACTGAACGAGATCTGAAATAATGTACGTTAACTTTTGTAATTTTCAATTCGCGTCGTTTAATGTAAGGACCACGATGCCAAATTGTTGACGTCATATATAGGTTTTGCACACGTGGCACAGCTGCCACTTCGAGATCGATTGCAAGTTGCAACTCCTTCTTGGCGGTTGGTTTGATGTCTTTCTTACCTGATTGATTATTGTTTTGGAACAGCTAAGAATGTGGGGGCAAAGAGAGAGTTGATGCTAAGTCGTGGGAAACACCATCCACAAACACGTAAAATATTCTTGAGGCTAATCATTAGGGCATCAGCAACGGTGGAAATTTAAAAAGCCTTGTTGGGGCTAAGTTTGTTGAAATAGGGCAATAAAGATGCGTTGGAGAACATATCCGATGTGGATCTAATCAAACAAATCATCTAAATCACGCAACCACCCAATCAAGCAAACCATGAATATCAGTGTAACGAATATGGAAAGTCTAACGATTCCTTGAAATCTTTTATTGTATAAGTATAATATTGAAAATCCTAATAATACCATAATATTTACTGTTCAAAACACAAAACCAAACCTACCCCAAACCCCACACCCAAATCCAGCCTCAGAGGCTTCACATAGCTCATCATCAGTCGCCACGGTAGGCGGTTCTAACCTTCGTCGCCCTACACTCCTAGCTATGGCAGATGGCGGTGGAGAATCCCAACGCCTCACCACACAACCCCTCAAACTCGGCCACCTCATCGGGAAAACAATCAAACCCACCGCACAAGGAAGCAAAGTCAAACAAGAGGAGTGACAAGACACTGATCACCTCGTGATGTCCTGGCTTCTACAATCCATGCAAAGTCAAAGAACGGAGATCTTCGTTTACAAGAACAACGCAAAAGAGCTATGGGACTCCGTCCATGAACATTATGGTAAGCAACAAAACTTTGCGCACATCTCTAAACTAAAGCAAGACCTTTCGCAGATCAAGCAAGGCTAAAAAACTGTGATTGAATATCTCGAGATGCTCAAGCGAACGTGTGACGAACTAGCAATCTACGAGCTGCCCACCACAGAACCACAAATCATACAAGCAAGAACCGAGCAGGATCACATCTACATGTTCCTAGTTGGGTTGGACTCAAGCTAAAAGGCCCTCCGATCGAGCATCCTCATGTCGCCGGAACTACCCATTTTCTCGACCATCATTGTGATGGTTAACCGGGAAGAGACTCTCTGGAAAACCAACCCTGCTCAGTCGGAAATCTCACACGAAAATCAAGCCTTTGTCACCGCAAAAAACAACACAAACCCTCACGACAAAGGTAAAAACAAATTCGGTAATAAATGCCACGAATATTGCAATAACTATAAGAAACGGAGGCACAACCAACCTACGTGTTACTTCCTCTACCCGCATCTCCGGGCATCTAAGGACGACTCGGAGAGGAGAGCAGACGGGAGGAGTGGCGGCCACACAAATCCTTGCGGGAGAGGTGGCAGCGGCACTCAAGTAGGAAACCCTTGCAACCAAGGAGAAGGGACAAAATGGACACCAATCGGGTCTGCTGCGGATCATCGGGGCTTTTATAGCGACACATTTGGTGGAGAATCTGACCCAACCCAACTCAGTTCTCTCCTGACTCACTTAAACATTTTTTTGCAAACCAACACCCCAAGTAAAGATACTTTCTCAGGTATGGATACTTTCTTGGATATTTGCAATGTTTCAGTAAACAACTCTAGTTGGATTATATACTCCAGTGCGATTGATCACTTGACAGGAAATTCTTCCATGATTAATAATAAATGTGGGTATTGGGTCGGGTCGGGTCGAATCAGGTATGATTGAGTTCGGGTCTTATCGATCGGATTTGCATATATTCATATAAATGTCATAACTTATAAATTTTCAATAAAAACACTATCAAATTAGGATTCCAACAAAATAATCGGTTTATCGACGTCATTGCCTCATCGACTACCCTAGGACTGTGTAAAACTCGATCCGGTCCGGTTTCTTGGACCTGTTACGGTTGGGTTCGGTCCGAACTGGTCTGTTTTTTTTTAATATTTAAGGCAAAAATCCGGTCCTGGACTGAACCGGACGAAATCCAACTGGTCCGGTTCGGACCCTGAAAAAAATCTGGTCCAGTCCGGTCCGGATGCACAACCATAGACTACCCCGTCTACCCATCCCAACCGATAGTGAAATTTTATTAAGTACAAATTACATACAATAATACAATTTCTAATGTATTAAGCATTACAATTACAATTGTATATAGTTTATTCGTCTTCATCGGTGCTCTCATTGATTTGCATGTTCTGCATTCTCTTTTCCGCGTCCAACCAAATCCTTCAAGCAAACACTTGTCTATAGTGATTTAGCGGATGTGTTGCGCCTCTTATCGGTCAAAACTCGTTTACCTGCACTAAATGCAGCCTCACATGCCACAGTTGGTGCCGACGGAGTTAGTAAATTGCGTGCTAATAAAGAAACTATTGGATCCACCAGTTTAAAACATCAAAAGATCTGCAATCTGCAATAGTTAAGTACATATCTATATTTAAATATGCAGCTAATTCGTTATGTGATTGAGTTTGTTCTAATCTTAATCTTTTTGATTTGACCAATTCCATTGAAAGTTTTTTCATCATCATCGTCATCATCATCATTCAAAAGTAGGTGTTGTTGAGATGATAATGATTAGCGATGTTTGAGCTCATTTGATTAACATTATGTAATCGTTCATATAAACTAAAATATCTATTAATGTGAGTTTTAATCTGTTTTAACTTTTAAGTAATCTTCACAACCTTCATAATTCATATTTTCAAAAATTATTTCTAAATAAATTTGTAAACCGGTCATTCTAAATCTAGGATCCATGACAAAAGCTAAACAAAAAATTAATGTTGGAGGTTTCAAATATTTATTAAACTTAGCCTCCATTATATTAATAATTTCTACAAAACTATCATTATTCCTATATTTGCTAAATACTTTAGTAATTGAAAGTAATTCAGATATAAATAAGTTAGCAGTTGTGTAATATGTTCCACTTAATGTGTTTGTGAAGTTGAAAAATGGTTTCAAAAAATCTAACATAATTTTACAATTTCCACAATCTAGATTAGTTAAAAATCTATCATTTTTTTTATTATAAAAAACTGTAATCAAATATTTATAAGAAAAACAACATTTCAGCATTTCATAAGTAGAGTTCCATCTACGAGGGACGTCTAATTTAAATTTTATAGGTTTAACATCATTACTCCAGCATAATTCTCTAAATTCTTGATATATGTATGTACTATTACTACTTAAATAGGTGATAACATCTCTAATATTTTGCAAATAAAGTTTTATTATTTGGCAAACACATCTAATATGGAAAAAATATCATCTAAAGGTGGATTACATAATGTTACAAGTAATTCTACTGCTCCAGAATTATTACTAGCATTGTCAAAAAAATTGCATAAATTTTATTTGTATGCAGTACATCTCTTATTTGGTTATATATAATCATAGTAGTATGTGGGTGCAAAATCGGTGCATAAGATATAATTTTTTTATGTAAAACCCATGAATTATCTAAAAAATGAGCAGTTATGTAGCAAAAAGGAAAACCAGATTCTGAGGTCCAAATATTACTTGTTAATGCTATCTTATAAGACATTGATGCAAATGTATTAATTAAGTCTATTTCCCCTTATCATATTTTGTAGTTGCAGCAACCCTAATGTGCATTGGGAAAATGGTTAAAATTGTGGATTATGGTAAGTAAATGTCTTTCTAAGATTTGGAGATTCAACTTGGCTAAATGGTAATTCACCTCTAATTATATAATCAACAATTACATCTCTACCTTTAATTAGATCATATTTCCTAGTTTTTAGTGTTCCAGAACTAGAGTCTAAAATAGATTGTTGTGAACTAGATGCTCCAACATTCCTAAGTTTACCTTTTTTGCATGTCTACTCAGATGAGTAGTTCCTTGAGTACCAAATGTAGTAAGTTGGGCACCACATATTTTACATATAGCCCATTATTTCCCATTTTTATCTTGCGATATGTCAAAATCATTCCAAACCTGACTAGTTCTTCTTCTAGTATTTTTGCTTCTACTTGATGCACTAACAAGTGGATTACTAACCCTCTCACGTTCAGGTGATGAATTAATTGATGGGTTGGATACCATGGAGATTAAAAAGTAGGCAAACAAAAATCTAAATTTTCTGACCAATGATAAATTCATCATAATTAATCAAATAAACTAATTATACTAAATAACGTAAAATAGTAAAGAAATGCAAACTAAAAGGTGAGAAACGGAGAAGATTGTGCCAGGTGTCAGCGTGTCGCGAAATCGGACGAATCGGGCAGCAACTTTAGGCTTTTGCTCAAACTCAGCGTCTCGACCCACTTGTAGCAGATTGAGAACACTTAATGAAAAATTAAGAAGATTGGAATTCGGAAGAGAACAAGATTAGAAGAAGAAGAATTGGTGTGAAGAAATGAATGTAATGGGGATTTATATAGATTTTTTGTAGTGACATTTTCGTAAATAATGGAGGGGATTTTTGTATTTAAAAATAAAATAAAACACCAACGGCTAAAAGAGTCATTGGTTTTTCTGTGCTGACGTCAGCGATGAAGTCAGCATAGTAAAAAAATAAAATAAAAATTAAGCCCAACGACTCTTAAGCATATTAAACGAGCCGGGCCCAAAACTTGGCCCGTTAATTTTACGTCGGCTCGGCCCGTCGAATAACGTAAAAACTAGTTTCAATTTTTTTGAATAAATTCGTTATTGTTGCTAATGGAGACAAAGTGCAAATCAAGGGTATCGAAGAGGTATAATTCTAAGATGATAAAATACCCAAAAACGTTTTATATGTGCCTAATTTCGACTCTAATCTTTTGTCTGTTGCTAGACTCACAACAAATTTGAATTACAATATTATTTTCACACCTTTTAATGTAATATTTCAGGATCATACCACAGGGAGGACGATTAGTAAACGAAAACTCGTCAATTGACTTTACGAGCTTGAAACACAAACAAAAGGGATGCTTGCTAAAACTCCTAATCATGAAACTTGGCACCAAAGAATGGGACACATGTCTTATATAGTTTTACAAAAATTATTTTCTCCTTTTAAACATGAACTATCTTGTGATGTGTGTCGCTCGTCAAAACAAACTAGACTTCCGTTTTATGCTTCTAAAAATAAGATAGGTCATGCTCTCGAGTTGATTCACTCGGATATTTGGGGACCCACTCCTGTAGAATCCCATAATGCGTTCAACTTTTTTTGTTTATCGATGATTTCTCACATACAACTTGGTTGTACTTGTTAAAAGCTAAATCTGATGTTTTTTTTGGTTTTTTGCGAGTTTGTAGCCTTTGTAGAAAACATGTTTGATTCTAAAATTAGGATACTTAGATCCAATAACGGATCTGAATATACTAGTAACAATTTTCAAGGTTTGTTGAAACAAAAAGAGATTTTTAACCAAACCACATGCATAAACACTTCTGAACAAAATGGTATTTCCGAAAGAAAAAAAATCGCCACCTTTTGAATGTTACTGGCTCCTTGCCTTTTCAAAATAACGTTCCAAGATGTTTTTGGTTGGATGTTATTTTGACTGTCACTTACCTTATAAATTGTTTACCTAGTTCAACAATTTAAAACAAACAACCTTTAGAACTCTTACATGGTAGAAGAATGAGCCTTAATCATCTTTGGATTTTTTGTTGTACTTGTTTTGTTCACAGGAAGCGTCTGGACAAGCTTGATTATAATTCCATCAATTTTTTTATTTTAGGATACTCTGTCAAAAAGAAAGGGTACAAATGTTATGACCCCATTAATTGTAAAGTTTATGTCTTTCATGATGTATCTTTTGTCGAGAATATTTCCTACTTCAATCATCATCAAACTCCTTCCGCTGCACCCAAAGTTCCTCTACCGGTTGCTGACATCTTCAACACTTCCACACCACCAACTCCGGTCGTCACCACCCCTCCATAAGAACTTGGACCACCTACACTAATGAACGACCAAGGAGGAGATGAAGGTATTCCTCCAAGAAGGACCACCTGTCCTACTCGTCCACCATCTCGGCTCCAAGACTATGTGGTATCCCACGTAACCTATCACATCGAGGACTACTCGTCCTACTCTCAAATCAAACTTACCTACTATGCCTACTTAAGTCAAATAGATAAAACTAAAGAACCCACCAACTTTCATGAGGCTAGTCAACATCCTAAGTGGACCAAGGCGATGGAAGATGAAATAAAAGCTCTAGAAACCAACAAAACTTGGAGTCTTGTTATTCCCCCAAAAGGGATAAAATCGGTGGGCTGTAAATGGATTTACAAAATCAAATACAATAGTGATGGTACTATAGAAAGATTTAAGGCCCGATTAGTTGCAAAAGAGTACACTCAAACTTGTGGGTTAAATTATCAAGAAACTTTTACTTCAGTTGCAAATATGAACATTGCACGTGTTCTCCTCTCTATAGTTGTTAACTCAAGATGAAACTTATTCCATATGGATGTTAGGAATGTTTTTTTTTGCAAGACAACTTAGAAAAAGAAGTCTATATGACTCCTCCCCCATGTTACAAATCTGACCCAAGCAAGGTATGCAAACTCCACAGTCCGTATACGGGCTTAAACAATCTCAACGCGTATGGTATGCAAAACTCAGTCACTCTCTTCTACTTTATGGGTTCTCTAAAAGCTCTGCCGATGCCTCCATGTTCACTAAACACTATCATAAAATCACTATAATTGTCTTAGTATATGTGGATGATATTATAATAATCGAAAATAATGATGAAAAAATATTCTTAGCGAAACTTTGGATGCACTTCATAAGGGTCATCTAGAGATCGTTGACCAGATTCTACATTATCTTAAGAAAACTTCGGGTCAAGGTCTTTGGATGAAAAGAAACAATTCTAACACAAATGTTGGTTACTCTGATGCAGATTGTGCAGGTAGTCACGATAAAAAATCCGCCACCGGATTTTGTACATTCATTGGACGTAACTTGGTCACATGAAGAAGCAAAAATAAAATGTGGTGGCTAGATCAAGCGTTGAAGCCGAGTACCATGCAATGACCTCCACAACAAGTGAGTTAATTCGGCTCACGTAATTCCTCAATGACATGAACATAAGCAACCGAAATCCAATACAAATGTTTTGCGACAATAATGTCGCAAGACACATCGCCTCCAACCATATTTTCCACGAACGAACGAAACACATCGAAGTGGATTGTCACTTCATCCGTGAGAAGATACAAGCTAAAGAAATCAAAGTTTCCTACATCCAGAGTAATGATCAACTAGCAGTCATCTTCACCAAAGCACTTGATCAAAAACACTTCCAACGTAATTTTCACAAGTTAGGCTCATTCAACATTTTCCGAAGTCAACTTGAGGGGGGATGTTGAAATATGACAAGAAAAATATGTTGGAGAACATACTCGATGTGGATCCAATCAAGCAAATCATCCAAATCACTCAATCAAGCAAATCAAGGAAATCATGTATATCATTGTAACGAACATGGAAAGTCTAACAGTTCCCTGAAGTCTCCTCTTGGATGAGTATAATATTGAAAACCCTAATAATATCATAATCTTTACTGTTCAAATCAACAAAGTTTTTTAAAAACTTGGCAATCGCAAAACTGAAATAAAATTTAGAATCCCAAACCATCTTTGCCAACTAACGGGAGACAAATGATGTCGTTTGGACATGTGGCATGTGTGTCAGTGAGACAGTGACACCACCATATTGTGGTTTTTTTCATTGTTTTTCTTTTTGGGTGTCAGCGTGTGACTCACTAATAAATAAATAAGTTTTATTATCTATTCATCTTGCTAAATAAAAATCATTAAATTTAAAAAAAAATCATCATTTTTTTTACCTTATCCATATTGTTATATAATTTTGGTAATTTCAAATTCCAAATAACAAGTAATTAAGAAAGAAAACACATTAATAGTCAAATTTATTAATAATTAAAAGTTAAATTATAATATATATTTATTTGTAAAGAGTGAGAAATGAGCTGGAGGTTTTTTATTTATTTGACACTAATTTTTTTTATTAAATATTGTGATTGAGACAAATATAGATAATAAAATTATAGATAAATGTTAAGAAATGAAATCGACAATGTAACATAGAAATAACTGGAATAACATTTTGGTAAATACTATTATTTCGGATGACCATAGTTTCTTTCTTACATATTTATGATTATGTTGTAAATCACGTGGCGAATAAATTGAGTTCATGCATGCGCTTGATGAATCATGAGCAGGTTTCATTTGTGGGTGGGCACTTATATTTTGGAAACAGGCTTTGATTGCATCCTACGTTTTCCACGTTTTAGCACTTCGATCAATTAAGGTTAGTTCAGATGATTGATGGAATGTCTTGCAATGGTTAACTTTTTTTAATAATAAATGTTATACATTAAATACAGAAAAATCAAGAGTTTTTTTTAAGTGCGCGTTGTAGTTTTTTTAAGGACGATATCTCTTCGAACTTAGTTTATGATTAGAATGTAACAGTAAAAGCAGCTCGACATGGAGCCTCTGGAGTTCGTAGCACATGAAAACACGGACAAGATACAATATATGCATGGCTGTCCGAATCCAGACATTGCACCTAATCATATGGACAGAACATTATTGCTTAACCGTACACAAAAAATTGGGATTGAGCTTTCGTGGTGGGTGGTGCAGAGATCGACACGTTCCACGTCCAGTGGACCCAACCTTCCTCGAATATCGATCGCACCAAATCCAAATGCCAACTGGAGATATATTTCTTAGGAATGTACTTTGAAATATAACCTTTTGGTTTTATTTTTAACTTTCCGTGTTGTTTCAACGAATCAAAATTAACAAGTTACTCCTACTTCTGTATATATTGACCTTCTATCTCTATTAGGGCTGTCAATCGTGTCGTGTCGTGTGTTAATCGTGTCGTGTCAACTTCTATATATAAGATCTAGCTGTTGCGCCGTATCCAACTCATTTAATAATCGTGTTGCTAAATTTCTGCCGTATCCAACCCATTTATAATCGTGTTGCCGTATCCAACCCGTTTATACCCGATTATTAAACGGGTTACTTCGTGTACACGTTTAATACCGCTACCGTTTACATCATTTAACACACGATTATCTACTCGTTCAAAGTTCAAAGTTTCAAACCACTCACATATATATATATATATAATTGGTAAAATTATAAATATGACATTCAGTTCTTAGAATTTGTTTATTATAATTTATAACTTATATATTACTTATAGACTTGTCGGTATTAGTCGTGTATTAATCGTGTCGTATTCGTAATCGTGTGCATAATTACCCAATTACTTATCGTGTTTTATCGTGTCTTAATCGTGTTAATCGTTTTTGCAGCAGAAATCCATATTCAACCCATTTAATAATCGTGTTGCCGTATCCAACCCATTTATTAATCGTGTTCAAATTCTCAATCCATATCCGTTAACTTCGTGTCGTTTTCGTGTCGTGTTATCGTGTTTCGTGTAAAATTGACAGCCCTAATCTCTATCCCATATAATATGTTATGTTTTTTTCTCAAAGTTCTATTTTTTCTACACTCTTTATTGTTGAACACAACGCTCAATGTTCAACATTAATCATTCTTATTGTTTTTAAATATACTTTGTACATATGGGTATGTGTTACATGTTGAAGTTAGTAGCAACAAAACTTCGTACATAACAAAACATTTTACATACCCCAATGTGAACTTATACTAATCGATGTGCATGAGAGTAATTTTCGATGTAAGAGATGTATAACACCAATATATTTAGAAATATGAGTATCATGTCAATTTTAATCTTTTGAATTAATACCCAAGCAAAAAAACCAGGCAAAATGTGAAATGCGTAAGCATTTAGAAATTTTTGCAAAGTTATGTACCAGGTGGTGAATCTTCTAAAAAATGGCCAATGGTTATACTCCACTTCTCATGTGTCAAGTTATTCACTTAAGGCATTATACATCTCATTTCCTGTATATTGTAGAAAAGCATTAATATGATTTGTTTGAAGTTAAGAAAGATCGGGGTGTGATTGGTTTACGGGGTTGTTTGAAAATTTAGAACTCAATTTCATGAGTTCCTAAGAAATTGTAGTGTAAACGAGGGAATCCATTCTCAATATAATTTTATAAGGATTTAGAACTTACGAAACATAGTTCTCAGAATTGATTTGAGTTTTTCTATAAACGAATCACCAGGAAATCATTCTAGAAGACAATTTTCCTCACTTCCATATTATTTTCCTGCAAACAAATCACATCCCAATATATAATTATAAAAACCCAAAACTCAACTCTCACCTCTCTTCCCCAATCCCCAACCCTGACCCATCCCTCCCTCACCCTCTTGCTATTCTCGCAGCGGCTCCGGCGACGATGACCCCGACGACGAGGAGCTCCGGCGAGGTCAACTTCCACGTGTAGGCGCGGAGGGAAGTCGTCCCCTTCTCCGGTCTTCTTCTTCTCGTGAGGTACGCCATCCACCCGAGTTAGAGTCTAGGAGGTCGGGAAGGCGAGAGGAGGTGCCGGGGAGGGTGGCCGGAGTTGCGCGCGCGGGCTGGCGTCCCGTGCAGACCGGTAGGATGCACGTCAGCGGTGCGCAGCCGTGTGCGGGCTGGAACTGCGCGCGGCCATGCGAGCCATGCCACCGCGGGGTGGTTGTGGTTGTCGGCTGGGGCAGAGATGCCAGAGGCCGACGACGGAGGTGGGTCGACGACTAGGGTTCAGCTGGGTTTTGTTTGTGTGTATCTTTTGCATGTTAGTCCGTGCTTTTGTTTAATATTTGGAGTGGTTTTAGTTGAGTAATTTGCATGATAAATCTTGGAAGTTGTTTTAATTTGATTAGTTAATAATTAATTGGAATAGTTACAGAATAAATCTTGGAATTTAATTGTATTTGGCTAAATAGTTAATGATTTGATAAATTGCATTGGAAATCCTAAGAATAATTGTAATTTTTTAATTAATTAATAATTGGAAATAATTGCTGAAAAACCCCTCGATTTGTTGTATTTGTGTAAATGATTAAATATTAGGGAAATTTGTTGTTTTACCTTGAGCTTATGAGAATTATGAATTGTATATAAATTTTGGTGGAATTACACTTATACCCTTGTACCTTGATAGTGGATTTAAAGTTATATTTATCTCCGGGTTGCTCTATAACTTGTTGGGGTTGTGGACCCGTGCTGTTGGGGGTCAATTGCATTTACCCCCTTACCTTGTGAGGCTTTGAGAATGTGAGAGGTTCATGGAACCGATCGTTCACCCACGTTATTACGAGTGGTCGTTGGAGCGTTGCTCACGGACTCGGGCATGTGGTCAAGTTGTGGAGATGACGTGTGAGGCACGTATGACTTGATGTAGGGTATTTCCCTGGTTGTGTGGTTCGAAAAGGTTCACCCACGTTGTGACGAGTTACCGTTAGGGAGCGTTGCTCACGAGCTCGGGCGTGCGGTCGACTTCTGAAGTTGGATGCGGAACTTGTCGACTGACCTGCGTTGTGACAGGTGGCGTTAGGGAGCGTTGCTCATGGGCCCGGGCGCGTGGTTGGAGTAGGGCGTTGCCTTGTGCGCCAGATGCACGTTCGGCCTGGCTGGACGCGTGGTTGCCTTGAGACGTGTGACAGTTCTGGCGTGAGAGCGGGTTGAGTTTTGTCTTGTGGGTTGAATGCATGGTAGGGATCGAGGTGCATGCTCGACCTCATTGGGCGTGTGACCGCCTTGGAACACGAGACCAGTGTGAGCCGTTAGGGACAACTAGACCTTGTTTGGTGTCAGGTTGGGGTGGTGTACTGAGTTTTGATTTGAGACTCAGGCGTGCATGTTCGTGTGCATGTGGGACGCGGTGGGTGACTGGAAGCGACTTGGGCTTGAGACGCATGGACTGGATCTGTTGAGCTCAGTTGTCATGTATTTTTCCTACTCGTCTCAGTAGTTATGTAGTAGGATTCAGAATTCTTGTATTTTTTTCGCACATTGTACTTGGACTTTGACCTTATTATATATTTTAATTGAGGTTTCGTGTTGGGTATTTCAGTTAATGTTTCTTTTTCGTTTCTTTTTAGTGTTGTGATTATTGATGTGTCCCGAGTGTGGATTAGGGACGCTACAATAATATATACTGGCCTAAGAGTTAAGCGATGAGTTTCAAACTAAGATGTGTAAGTTTTATATTAACGTTCCTATCTTGCGGTAATCTTATAAGTATTTTTTGTGCATTACCTCTAATTATATCTTGTAAATACATTACAAGTAAATTAAAATAATTTTATGTGTGCTACAACTATTATAGATTCTAAAGCAGTTGTTATATATCTAGTTACATAACCCACCTCACCGCCTGGGATATTTCTTTCGTCCCTTATTTCAAATTCATCACAATTAAGTCCGAACATGTGGTGGTCCTTCAAGTAAGGGTCGATTTCATTGTCAAATAAACAAAAAATGTCAGGTAATGAATCTATTTCCGCCATGTAAAATAAAAACAACTTGACGTCTGTGATGTCATGTGGTGTGTCAAAGTAAAAACAATATTGGTGTAAGTTCAAGTCTACAAATAGTCCCTGTGAATGCGATATCCTCTTAATTTATTCTATATTCGATAGTGTGAGAAACGAGGTGTATAATCTGATTCTATGTGGCCTTCTGCCCTAGCAAACTAGAAAGATCATTTGAGAAACCATCTTCTTCGTACACTAATTTATTAATTCTGTGAGGAGTTAATTACAGTTTGCCCCCTGAACTATGTCTTGGTGTCACTTTGTCCCCTTAAAGTTTCAAAGTTAACAATTACCTCCCCTGAACTTTAATTTTGTAACATGTTGCCCCCTTAAACTTCAAAAACTCATTATTTAACACACATTCGACGTTTTTTTTCCTAATTGTTTTGTTGTATCCCTAATACACTCCTAAACCTATATTTACGTGAAAGTTTGGATCGAAACGAATGTCGGATATGGTTGGAATTTAGGTCGGATTGTGCTATTACGCAACTTATCTTTCACTAAAATCATTCTGGAAAATACTTTTTCAACACATGTCGTTGCAATGGGAAGAAGTAGCATCAACTTCAATAGTAGGTAGACTTTGAATAAGTTTCATGCTTCTTTGTTTTAACAAGTTTCACGGAAAGCTCGTTAAGATTCTTCACATTCCAAAATCCTTCATCATTTCTAATGCCAACATTTAAATTGTAAAGTGAATATTCAAATAATATCAATTGGACACTTGAAAATTCATTAGTATGGAATTAAGCAAGTCAGATCAATTTCCTTTTTCTTTTGTCAAAAGAAGAAAACCGGTGATACAAACAAGTGATTCTTTGCTTACCTTTTTGAACCGATTTTCAAGTTCTTGCAATTGTAGATCAAAGACATTTAGAAAAATTTCAACTCAAATATGATGAAAATTTGCACTTGTGGACTACTACTTCGAAACATCATTCTTCCCGAGACAAAATATTTTTCCTCTATATTTGGAATCTTCTTGTCAAATTTAGTCGTAAACGAAGTGTATTTCTCCATTTAAAAAGAAATTGGAAACTTTTTTTATAATGGTGGGGCACGTACCCCACCAGGCACAAGGGTGCATCCACCCGTGTCTACAAACAGTGTATGTGAATGTGATGTCCTCTTAATTTGTTGTTAATGTGACAAACAAGGCGTATAATTTTCTACTACTATGGTGCCTTCTGTCCTTGCATATATACTCAATCGAAAGGTCATTTGAGAAACCATCTTGATTACATTTGTTAGTTCTGCGGCCAAAGCACGATGTTTTATTTTATTAATTTCCATGCAAGATTGTGAGAAGAATATATTATATATATATCTTCCATCCATACATCTGCTAGTTGTCCTAGTAGCGCAATCTTCGCAAGATTATATCCAATACCATATCCACAATCTAGATTACGTTGCCAACCCATGACTGTTTTGTTATTAGGGATAATTTCAAAAGTACCCTCTAATAATAATAAAATATCATTAACGTGAGCTCTCTAATATTTATATCATCGCCTTACCTACCTTTAGTTTGACAAAATTTTCAATTATAAATTTTCGTACCCATTTTATTATCTTAAGCTTAACACCGACGTGGAATGGAATGAGCTTCGTATAAAACGGACATTAAAAACATATATTGCAACGTTAAGATAATAAAATGGTTCAAACTTGATCATAAACATATATAGTACCAGTTTGTCAAACTTGATCATTAATTAAGTTCAAGATATAAGTACATATATTGCAATTGTTTTTGGTAAAACCGAAGCATATTACGAAATATTAAAAGGCAGCTATTTGTAGGCAAAATATTATATCTAATATTGTATTACTGATTGTGTTTTTAATGTTTTCTTGAAGTTGACCAGAAATAATCTTTAAGGTGTAAATATTTTTGTATATATTTTTTAATAAATCAATCGCCGGATTTATGTAAATAAATGACAAAATTGATTTTGAGATTTTTTTTTCTCTAACTCATTTCTGCAAATGTTTCATACCCATAAAAAAAACATTTGGATTTAAAAAAGGTAATTTGCACACAAAATAAACAAGTAGATAATCTTTGTTTGCATGCGAAAGCCGACAAACTTGTTCCAACAAGATGACTACAACGGTTCAAAGAGTGTACGTAACACATGCATGAAGTAAATTTATGTAACTAAATAAAAATTGTCACATATGAGATCGTTCGTACCAAGGAAGAGTAATTTTTTTTTTTACTTTGACCGCTGAAAGCCTGAAACAAGGGGCTGAAACACAGGTTGTT
Organism: Triglochin maritima; assembly: GCA_963682175.1. Classification (NCBI taxonomy): domain Eukaryota; kingdom Viridiplantae; phylum Streptophyta; class Magnoliopsida; order Alismatales; family Juncaginaceae; genus Triglochin; species Triglochin maritima. The sequence continues at coordinate 59,270,129 of OY821772.1, read as the reverse complement.
TGTGTCTCTTTTGAAAAACAACCCTACATTCTCTTATTTTCTGCCGTATTAACATTTTTTTCATTTTCCTCTCTCAACGTTTAAGGTCGTAAAACAATAAAAATCAATTGTATGTGGTCGCCGTCAACCCTTCAACCACCGAAATTATCTTAACGGACGACCGAATACATTTCGGTTCATCGAAATCCTTAACTGAAATCACTAATTCAGTCGACCGAAATTCATTCGGTCATCCATTCACGTTTGCTCAGAGAAATTCCAATCTTTTAACTAGAATTCTCATTTCGGTCTATCGACTTTCTTTCGGTCATCTATGTTTCGGTTTCCAAACAACAGAATTCAGTCAAAAACCTTTTACTTTCCACTAGATTATGTTTTCTTATGTTTTTCATTTGATTGTTAAAATCATTTTTTATTACTTTCCACGCCACTAACACAATGAAAATGTGATCATAGGTACGTTGAAAAAGACTTACTGACATGTTTTGTGGAGATCGACGACGATAGCGAATTAGCGATGATCTCATTGACCACATGGAGTTCCACGCGTGGGGAAAAGTTTTGTTGTGTTTTTCACATAAGGGCATTCAAGTAAATATATTCAAGAAAGATGTTAAAAGTCATGGTTCTTCCTTTTACATCGACTTCCGTTTTAAAGAAATGGGGCTTACTCTTTCACGGAAGATCGATATTCATTTACAAGATTGTCATTGAGTGGCTATTTTTAGACCATGTTTAACAGTGTCCGGGCTACCTCCGGGCGTCCTGCTTATTCTCTCTGCTACGTCAGCTCACCCCACTCACCCAAAAAATCTCTTTAACCACTTCTAGGTTACCCCACGTACCCTACACTCTCTTTCATCCACATCATTTCTTAATTAAACAATTTTAATTCGTACACAAGATTTAACAAATTATATTTTACATAATTCTAATTGTAATTACTACTAATTACTTTAACTCGAAAATATTTAATTTTTACTATTAAATCACGAAATTATTATTAAATATTATGAAACCAATATTACGTAAACTGCAATACAAATTACGTTAACCAATTTTCAAATCGCTCCTTGTCCGTAGTGTTGTCATATGTGCTTGATTAAATCGTCTTTCAGATCCAAATGTTCATTCATGTCACGCATCCGATCTTGATTGGCAAAAAACTCGTGAATATCTTTTATACGATCGGTCGAATATGGTATTTCATCAGCTGAAGCCAGGTCGATCTTCCATAGATTCGCGAATATCTCCAAAATTGGCGTAGGAGTTGCGTTCGTCCTCCACAATCATGTTATGCACGATGATGCAAGTTGTCATTATTTTGGATAGTATGTCATTACTCCAAGCGTGACTACATAGTGCACGCGTGATTGAATAGTCGAAGCGTGATGACACAGTGCACGCATGATTAAACAGTGATCCCACAATAATAAAAAATTATCACCCCACATTATTAAAAAAATACACAATACATTATCAATTAACTCTAATAACAAATCTTCCACTAAAATAAAAAAACTTAAAAAAAAAGTGAACCAATGATGGGCTCCACGTGCCCCCCACCCGATGGCGCCCCGGGCGTCCGCCCGGCAGGCACCCTCCCCGTTAATACTGGAGAAAAAGAAATAGAGTTTCTACTAATACAGATCAATACTTGCTTCTGGGAGATTCACGAGATGCAACATTCGATATACTTTATTTTACGTTTTTTTTGTATAAATCCCAAACAAAATGCCCTATTGCAAATGCAAAAATGTTATTTAAGTGCAAAAGGTTACAAATAAATCAAGATGTAATTTTTTGTGTTGCAAAGTGGCACCCCATACCAAACCGAGTCCATTTGGGTCTCAAGCTTTTGGTGTCAAGGCGTGTGAGAGGCCGATTTTTAAAAACTAAATGAAAAATTATTTTTTTAGGAAAACAATTTCTTTTTTTTCTCGAAACCTAATCCTCATGGACTGCGAGTCCCGTGTGGTGGGATTATTTGTTTTTAATTTTTTTCACCCTACGAGACTGGCAGTCTCGTGGGGTGAGCTTTTATTGGTTTTGTTTAAATTTTTTTGTTTTGTTTTTCTAAAATTGTTTTTAAACTGAACTGTTATTTGTCGCCGTAAAACTACTTAAATCGCCCGTAAGATTACCATTTTGCCCCTCTACACTTTCTACTAATATAACTCATCATTTCACTCTTTTAACACAACTTTCTCTTCATATCACACTTTTATTCACCAAATAGGATGTCTCGGAGGCCAGGGAAAGAGTCAGCGGACACCCCGGACTACTCACATCTGGTAAATCACCTTGTTTATTTCAATTAATTTAAAAAAAAAAAATTGAGTCGGGCGACCGCGGGAGTCGCCCGACCCAACGAGAGAGCCTTATATACCTGATCGCGTGTTACGTCAGTTAGGCTACGTTCAGGTGATCCCGGTTGACATTCCGACGCCCGAGCATGCAGTACGGTCTGCGACTGCCACGATGTACGACGTCAGGCACAACGTTTCGTCTGCGGAATCGGTTTGGAGGACATTTCCGAGACTAGGACGACTACACCTGGCCGATCTGAGTCGTAGCCGCGACCCCTCCACTTGTGCTCCAGATTATTTGCAGTGGTTCGGTAGGTGCTCACATCCACTACTCGTACGCGGTATCATTCCGAGACCGGAGAGAGCACTGGATAGGACATGTGCCGATGCGGTAAGTTTATCTAATTTTATATTTAATTGTAAAGTATATTTTGTTATTGAACGCTAATTTTTATTTTACATACAGTGGATGAGTAGGGCGATACGGTGTACGCAACCGTTCTTGCGAGAGAGAGACGTCATGCCGAGTGAGGCGACGAGACTTGCATGTACAGATTGGGATCGCCTGATCGAGGATTGGAACAGCCAGTTGGGCATTGCAGACCATGATTCAGATGCTGAGCTGTAGTTGTCTTGCTTTTACTTTCGTTTTGTTGCACTGTTACTACATTTGTCGACTTTCCCCTAGGTCGACCTCGTACCTTAGTATTTTCTTCGGGTTCTCCAAAGTTCGACTGATCGGGGTGTAACTGTTCGTATAAAATACGAGAGGCACTACGAATTACTGCAGGGTCGCTCTCCGAGATCTCATCCACTAGCTTCCGAAAATGCTCGGCGTCTTATGCTGACCGATCAACAAACTCTGACATCTGGACTCCTTCTCCGATAACAAGTGTTTTCCAGAATGAATGAATCTGCTCTAAATAAATTCCATCACCTGACGCCAAACACTCGTACATGGTACAGGCACAAGGAATCCCATGTGTTGTGAGGAAAGCACACCCACAACGATATTCAATTTGATCACTTAAGTCCTCCATTCTCTTCAACTCCTGAGTCATTAACGACAAGCAGTGATGCGAAACTCGGTCATTTATATGCTGAAACAGAGGACCTATGTAATGTGCCAAATTTCGACGTCTCGAATCTTCAAGAAAGTTCCGAATATTCGTCAGCTGCATTTCAATAGACGAGTTCACGCGGTCGAAAAGAGTGTCGAGAGCGGCAGTCGATGTAGTGATCCACTCTTTCAGAGCCGAATGTGCACTTTCCACCCTGCAGTTCGTAGTGTTGCCGAAATGAAAAACTTTATTCGTCCAATTCAACACGAATTTTTCCTTATGCACCAACCACGTGTCTTCCACATACTTCGTCAGCACTGGCCAGGATTTGAAAGAATCCTTCAGATTACGGACTGCTCTATCATAATCCGTCTGCGAATCAGAAATCATGACTTTCCTCCACCTTCCACGCCTGAAAATCTCTGCAGACTGCTTGTCCTTGCCGAATACGTGGTATGCGTAGTTGTACACGTCTTTGTTGATATGCCAGGTGCATAGTAAATGAGCAGAATCAGGAAAAACCTCTGCCACTGGTCGCATCAGACCCATCTCCCGGTCCGTAATTATTGCTGTCGGGCTGACAATATCCAATAACAGATCTCGCAACCTCTCCAACACCCACCGGTAACTAGACTCGGTCTCATCCTGCAAAATCGCATATCCGACGAGAAAATTCATGTTTGTTGGAGTAACCCCAACCATCTCAAACAAAGGCATCTTGTACTTGTTCGTCTTATACGTCGAATCCATACAGATTACGAATGGGTATGTACGCAACAACTGAACTGAAGTCGGATGTGCCAAAAATGCGTGAGTCAGGACATTAGTTTCTTCATCTGCCACAATCCAATGCAAATACTTATGTTGCACTGCCTCCCTGAGAAACTGCTGCGCGGGATTCCTGTCTTCAGATTTCGTCCTCCTCATGTACTCTCTGAAGTTGTAAATGTGTCTTTGATTCGGATTATCGTCCGGAAATTTCTTCTTTACCGCCAACAAAATGTTACGGGGTCCTTCTTGTGCCTCTGTCATATCACGAACAATTTGCTTTGCCCCAGCACTAAGTCCGCTGACCTGTCGGTGACCCTCTGAATAAACTGCCAAAGGGTGGTTGTGCTGCCCAAAGATGCTACTAGAAACAATAACACATCCATCACGATCTTTTCGCTCCACCACTTTTACCAAAAACCGACAACCGCAACCTTTTCTTTTCGTATTCTTTCGCAGTGCAATACTCGTATCACGAGAACCCATCTCACGTCTGCGATCGCATCTGAGGTAACAATCCATCCGGTTATCTGCTTTTGGTTTGTACGATGATATAACCAAAAAAAATCCGGCTCCTATCGCAATTTGTTTCGCCCATTTACAACCTTCCTCGATTGTTGTAAATATTTCTTTACTGTCAAAAAGCTCACTGTAATCTACTCCATCACCACCGAAATCTTGCAACGGAACCTGAAAATTTTGAATTTAACAAAAAATTAAAAAAAAACAAAAAAAAACGGGCGGCTGGCTAAGCCGCCTCCACCAAGGTGGAGGCGTCTGCCTAACACGCCTCCACATAGGTGGAGGCGTGTTAGACAGACGCCTCCACCATGGTGGAGGCGTGCATCTAAGCCGCCTCCAGCTAGGTGGAGGCGTCTGTCTAAACCGCCTCCACCTAAGTGGAGGCGGCTTAGCCAGACGCCTCCACCTATGTGGAGGCGGCCTAGCCAGACGCCCGAGTCGGAAAAAAAATTCCGCCCCCGTTACCTCGCCGGATTCTGGTGCTTCGCCGGACATTTTCGTGGTGTTTGTACCGGGAATGTGAGTAAAACTGAGTCAAACACCTTGTTTAAAGACACGGGACAAAATCGGTATTAATTGATTTGTTAGGGGCAAAAAGGTCATTTTTGGGGCGATTTAAGTAGTTTTCCGGCGACGAATAGTAGTTCCCTTTTTAAATCCTAGTTTTAAGAATATGTTTTCTAATTGTCTTTATTTTTTAAATTTTTTATGTGTATTTTCAATTTTTCCAGGATCAATTTCTAAATGATGTAGAGAAAAAAGAGTGTTGAAAAGTTGAGTTATTTCATCGAATAAAAAACTAATCCTCTTCCTCCAGCGTAATAAATTATTTGATCCAATAAATAAATTTTTTTTCATAAAATAACCCAAACTTTTCGACACACACTATCTCCTACATCATTTGAATGTCGATCCTGGAAAAAAAATTAAAAAACAAAAACAATTAGAAAACATATTTTACAATTTCAAAAAAATAATTTAAAATGATATAAAAAATCAAAAACATTAAACAAAAACCAAAATAAATTAAAACAAAAAAAACTCACGACTTGCCAAATAAATTAAATTTCTTATTTGGAAGCTCGACAATCGATACATCATCAATAATATTTGTATAACTTTCTCATCAAATATCCAAATAAGATGATCCAAGATGTGTTACAAAGAAAATTTGGAGACGCAAAACTTTAGTATTTAACAAATTTCGAAATTCGAAACCTAATTTTCTCAAATTATTCCGGAGCAGTTAAGAGCTATCTTGAACAGTCCATAGTTGTCCTGGACATCATTTACGACGCACTCTCTCTTCCACATCATTTGTAGGTCGATCCTGGTAAATTTAAATTTGAAATAAAAAAATAAAAAATAAAAACAATCAGAAAACATATTCTTTAAAATATATATTAAAAATAATTAAAAAAACCAAAACAGATTAAAACAAAAAAAATAGTTTCGGTTTTTGTTTAATGTTTTGGTTTTTTAATTCATTTTTAATATGTTGTTGTAATATATTTTTTGTAAAATATGTTTTCTAATTGTTTTTATTTAAAAAATAATAATTTTTTTTAATTTTTTCGAGTATCGACCTCCAAATGACGTGGGGAGAGATCGTGTTGAAAAGTTGAGTTATTTTATCGAATAAAAAAATTAATTCTCTTTATTGGAGGAGAGGAAGAGAACCAACTTTTTAAGTTGATTCTGGAAAAAAATCAAAATACAAATAATTTTTTTAAAAATAAAGACAATTAGAAAACATATTCTAAAAAAAAGATTTCAAAAATAATTTTAGAAAAATCAAAACATAAAACAAAAACCAAAAAAATAATTAAACAAAACAACAACAAAATCTCAACCCCCGGGACTAAAATTTTTAAAAAAAATCACCCACGGTAGTCGCAGTCCCGTGGGGGTTAGGTTTTGAAAGAAAAAAAATGTTTTCCAAAAAAATAAATTTTTCATTTAGTTTTTATTAATTAAAAAAATCCGGCTGAGAAGCTAGTTTTGGAGATACTAGAAAATAGGAAAGTCTGAAGTTGTTCGAAAGCATGTATGGAAGGACAGAGAAAAAAATCCTTTCAGCAACTTGAAAGAATTTATTTATCAATTCCAATGTGAATAACGTATCTAAGTATAGTCATGCTTAAGTGGGAGGAGACTCCCACTACAAAGTGGGAGATTTATTTTTTTTGCTTTTGTTCTTTTGCTATTTGGACTTCTAAGGAACTATAAAAGCAAATCCCCAAAAGCAATTAAATTAAAAAAAGGAGTTCTCCTCCACTATTTATACCCATCTCTTCATCTCCCAAACAAACCCAGAAGACCAAAACCCAACAACACAACACCAACAACAGTGGCAAAACCCAAACCCCACTAATGGATGTCTCCCTAAACCGTTTCGAACACCCTCTTGCTCTCTTCCTCTCCTCCAAGTCCCTCACCTTCTACTTCCACTAAATATCCCACCTTTCCAATGGGCATTTCAGCCTCCACGCCATCTTACCGCGGCCTGGGGGACCTCCCAGAGGGCTGCGTCGCCGCCGTGCTCGCGAACCTCGACCCGCCGGAGATCTGCGCTGCCGCCAGGCTCAGCAGGGCCTTCCGGGGCGCCGCGACGGCGGACTTTGTGTGGGGCCCTAAGTTGCCGGAGAACTATGGGGACTTGGTGGAGAAGGCGGAGGTGGATCGGAAGAAGAAGGGGATGAGGGAGATCTACCAGAGGCTTTGTCTGGCTAATGCCTTCGATGGTGGCGGAAAGGTCGGGGTTTTTTTTATACTCTTTTGCTGGTTTTGTGTCTTCGAGTTTTTTTTTTTTTTTTGAACGTTAGATGATCAGAATGTTTGACTAAAGCTGTTTTAAGCTTCCAGATGAGATATCTGGTGTCTAATTAGTTTGCAGGTGTTTTTGTCTTGATTTTTCCCCCACATAAAACTGTTTTTTAGTTCTGTTGATTGAAAGTTAATGAAATCTCAGCGTAGTTTTGTTGATAGTTTATGATTATTATGTAATTTTGTGTTTTGGTTGGTTTCTGGTTCTGTGTCTTCAAGTTAGATTTTTTTTTGAAGGTTAGATCATTAGAATGTTTGAATAAAGCTGTTTTAAGCTTCCCTATGAGATATTTGGTGTCTAATTAGGTTGTAGGTGTTTTGTTTTTTTTTTTCTTTTTCCACATAAAACTGTTTTTTAGTTCTGTTGATTGAAAGTTTGAGAATTTTGTGTTTTGGTTGGTTTCTTGTGAGGTGTGTTAATTTTCTCTGACTGAGTTGGATTCAGGTATTCTGGCTGGAGAAACGCAAAGGTGGGATGTGTATAGCGATCTCTTCGAAAGCGTTGTCGATTACTGGGATTGATGATCGGCGGCACTGGAACTACGTTCCTACAGAGGAATCGGGGTATGCTTGCTTCGTTTCGTCTTTTTATCACTTGTAGCGGTTTACATGAAGAAGAATCTGTTTCGTCGAATACTTGACCCGATGAGTATTTTGTTTTTGTTGATTTGAATCCTAAAAACGAATGTTCTTAACTGCGATCATTGCTTTCCTGTTTTCATTTTGAATCTGGCCTCGCCCTCTAGACTTAACTCTTCAAAACCACAAGCCAAGGCTCCAATACCAAATTGTTGTGAATTCAACCTCTAAATCTCACTTATTAACTGTGCAACAAATGAAGAAAACACAGACAAGAGAATTTACGTGGCTCGGCACAACCCCGTCGTCCACACCATGTAGCTCCCAAGTCTCAAGTTTCAACACTAAAGAAAGATTCCACCACACAAGAAAATACTTCATGCACCCATCTTCCTCACTATCCCTTCTAACAGCCTTGTACACAAGATTTAACAGAAGAGTACTGGCTCTTAATTTTCTCTCATTAAGTAATAAATACCTTCACAAGACTCCTACAGTGATCTCTATTTTTAGATCTACCTGGAATACTACAATCTGTACTTTGAAACATGCTTAAAATTGCTCATCATTGTTCAATGTGTTGGGTCGATTCGCCGTCTGCTGGATTGGTAGACCGCCACTTCATCCTGTTTGAGGCCTATCCACAACCAATTGGTAGTTGCACATTTAATTGAGTACATCTTTCCAAATCAGTTAGATCCTCAACGGGTCCGATGTGCACAAAAATTGTGAATCTTTTGATTTTTTTTAATGCAGCTCTACCTTTTGGAACATAACTTTAAGGTGGTTTCTCTAGTCCGTCACGAAATTTAAATATACAATCTGAATCAAGCTTTTTTTAAAGTGAAGAAAAACTTATTGGGAATTATTTCTCAAGAATGCTTTATTAATTCTCTTGCTGTATTTTCAATATAGGTTGATGTAATTGCATCCTTTAAAAGTTTCCTGATAACCAGCTGTTTCTGTTACAATTAAATTAACAACGGCCACTTATAGATTATTTTAGATAAAAAACCATGACAGGGTGCTTTTCCATTTGACATCAACATCAACATAACTCCAAATGCCTCAGAAGAGACTCCTGCCTAAGCGAGGTAAGGGGGGTCGAATGTACGCAACCCTACCACTGTAAAACAGTGAGGTTGTTTCCAATTGACTCAGATGATGCAAATGCAACTGACCATCTGCGATTCCACAATAAAAGAAATACAGATCGTTTAAATAGCCCTTTGATATTTGCATTTGACATATGCCTTAGTTTGTACATTTGCAAAATATCCCTTAGTTTGTAATTTGCAAAATAGCCCAAACTAAGGATACTGCTTTTCCATTTGACATTTGCAAAATATCCCTTAGTTTCTAAGAACCACTTGCTATTTTTGTAAAGACATTTGTGCAGCACCTGCAACTAAAAATTGGCACGATTGCCACAGTGGTCCTCCATTTAATTTCTTTCCCGACCTTTGATGGTTTCAATTATGGACATTTTTATGATTGTTAAACCTATGTTCGTACATTGTGATAAAAATATGGTTATAATATTTTCAGATTCCACGTGGTGGCATACCTCCAACAGGTATGGTGGCTTGAGGTGGACGGCGAGATCGATTTCCCCTTTCCAGTGGGTACCTACAGCCTAATGTTCAGGCTTCAGCTAGGTCGGGTGTCGAAGAGACTTGGACGACAAATCTGTAACACCAAGCACATACATGGCTGGGATATAAAGCCAGTGAAGTTCCAGCTCTCCACTTCTTGTGGGCAGAATGCATCTAGAGAGTGTTACTTAGGTGAGGTTGGGAAATGGATAAATTACCATGTGGGTGACTTTGTTGTGGAGAACTCTGGGAAATCAACTAAGATCAAGTTCTCTATGACACAAATTGATTGTACACATACCAAAGGGGGCCTCTGTGTTGACTCCGTGTTAATTTATCCTAGAGGTATTAGGCAAAAATGTTTTGTTAAGCTTGGCAAATAAAATGTTGACCCATGGGTTATGGTAGTGTAAGTTGGGTCTTCCTCTTATTTTTTTAATTCTGAGTTACAGGAGTTGTATTTTTGTGTGTATGGGCCCTTCATATTTTTTCAGACCAGACAGCCCAACCCCCAAAAAAATCCATGACGTCTTTGATGGGATTAATGGTCAGGCAGCCCAACAGAAAGGCTTATCTGTCTGCCAAAAGTGAGTTTCCGAAGCCACTATGACCCATACACTGAAAATGCATACACTGAAAATGCATATCCAAATATCAATAGTTTGACTTGGAAGTCTCGTAGCACTACCATTCATCGTCGGAAAACTACTTAAATGGTCTCAATATTTATCATTTTATCCTTCATAATTTATTTAATACACATTTCGTCCTGTCTATTAAAATAATGTTTCTGCCTACGTTTTCGTCATTTTCCCAATTCAAACCTCGCGGAAATGTTTGACAAAGCGTTTGAATTCAGTGAATTAAGCAAAGCAAAAAAAAATTAAGTCGGACGTCTGGGTAAAACGACCCCCATGGGGAAGCGTCTTAGCCAGATGCCTCCCCCATGGTGGGGGTGTCTTCACCAGACCCCCCCCCCACCCAAGGGGCGGGCGTTTTACCCAGACGCCTCACTCATTGGGGGCGTCAGGCTAAGACGTCCGTCCAACAAAAAATTAAAACAAAATCTTAAAATTATACGGTGTTATCTCAAATTATTTGAGGTTTCGTTGCAAGTTTTTCGACGGTAACGGGTCAGATTAAAATGAGTTTTTTTACAAGTGATAAAGATTCAAAAATTTCCAAATCCAACAATTTCAAGATCCCAAAAATTACAGTGGTAAAACTTCCCGACTTACAAATACCACCTCGACAGGTCATTCCAGATCTGAATTTTTTTTGGATTTTGAAATTGTTGAATCTGGAAATTTTTGAATCTTCGTCACCAGCAAAAACTCGTTGTAATCCAATCCGTATAATTAACCACGTGCGCAGGATCTGGTGAGTTAGTTAGATGGTGAGGTGTCAGACGGTCGACCGTTTGCTTCTCGGTCTACCGAACACGTTCCATACGGATGACCAAGTTTCAATCAATCCACTGTGATCGTAGAAACAGTAAGTTTTTGATTTTCCGGGAATTCTTGGGTCGGTTTACCGACCCCTACCCGGTCATCCGAATTATAATAAATTTATAATCAATTATCTTTTTAATAATAATAAAAATTAATGGACGTCCGTCGGAGCCGCCACCCTCATGGGGGAGGCGTCTTAGCTAGACGCCTCCCCAATGGGGGGCTCCGGCGGACGTCCGTTAATTTTTTTATTTTTTTATTTTTATTATTAAAAAGAAGTTGGACATTTTACCATATTCGAGTACACTGGGGCGTCCGCTGCCTCATTACTGGCTTCCGAAATATTATTTTTTATGATTATGAGAGGAATGTGAAGAGATATGGGTGATAGGACGTTGAAATGTCACGATATATGAGTTGAAATGAGAGAATGACAAAATGATAATTCGTTGAGACGATTTAAGTAATTTTCAACGTTGAATGACAGATGAGTTCTTGTAACAAAGAGTAACGTACTTAGCATGGCTTATTGGTTTACTAACGTATGCGTACTGTTTGTACATTTAAAAAAATTAATATATCTAGAGTACAACCCTTTAACTTGCAAATAAAAAATCCTCACATTGAGAGGTGTGTTAAGTGTGTGTGATTGTTCATTTACTTTCTCTATCTTCTCTCTCCTCTAATTGACATGTCTGTCACATGACTTAAAATCATCTTTCTTTTTTATTATCCACTCGTTAATCATGACCTAGGTCATCACACATTCAAAATATAAACATTTAATTATTAAAATAAATAACAAACCAAAACCATAATAAAATAATAAAAATGGACCAACCGAGTTGTACCACTCGGCACAACCTGATCGTCGTTCGAGTCGTCGGACGACCGACCTCGGTAAGGATGCTCTAATGTCGCCATGATTTTGGTTTAACAGGACACTCCAAAACAAGAAACGCAATATAAATACAATTTTGGGGTTAACCATTTTAGTCTGTCTTCACCAAGAATGCCAAAATATCAATTCACCCTCTAGGATGAAAGTTGTAGATCACGCCAACCTATCAATTCTGAAGACGACACGAATACGAATCAATATGGTGACACGATTTAAACATGATTTTATACAACAAAAAATTATGATTGAAATATTATTATTTTATGATTTGTGAAAATAAAAATATAAAATAATTAGTACACGATTTGACACAACCACGACAAGATTACACGATAAATTTTTTTACAAGAAAATTGACGCAAACTGAATTTTTTATTAGATAATCAATTATTTGTACTTAATAATAGTCGATTAATATGTTATTTAGAAGAAAAAATATCAATTATTTTCAATCGTGGATCTTTTTTAATTTGCACACGGCACGATAACAAATAATCCTTCCACGACTGCAACCTATCTGACAACCTCTAGATTATGGTCGGAAGCTAAAATACTCAATTTTTCATGGAGGGAAATCGTAAATATAGTTTTTGAACGTGTCAGCACAAAATAAGATGCAAATGTCAACGCAAGTATGTCCATTCCATCTACACTGATAACAAAGACTAATGAGTAACTTGCAGAGATTATATTTATATTTGTACAAAATACCAATCATTCTCCATAGAACAGAGCAGGCAAGTACCAACATACATAAGCAAAGAAAGTTTAACTAAATAGGGTTGTCCTGCCCAAAATCAGCAAACTAATGACAGAATTCCAAGCTCCGATTTATAGGTTAGTCAACCTATCAACTGATAATCCCATAGTTACGCTACGAAATTATATATGATTATAGTTTCAGAAGACGGTTACTCAGCGTATGGCCCAGGTGTCATCATTGAAGAAGTCACTATCCGCGAAATCAGATATTTCAGGACCCATATCAGGCATCTCCTGCTTCAAACTAAAACTCTTACTGCCAGGGAAATCACCATGTGGAACATAACCTAATGTGTTGCTTCTGTTTGTATTGGAGCTGGACGCTTTGGGCATGGAGGGGTCATTCACAAACTCCATCCCATTTCCTGACAAACTTGTGGTCATACCAGGAGTGCCAATACCATCGCCGAATATCTGCTTCGGAGTGCCGCTTCCCATGCTCGAAGACCCAGTAAGAGATTGGTGTGACATTCCCTTATTATTATTGTTCATCACCTCCTGCAGCAGTTGTTGGATCACATGCTGCTGAAGGTGCTGGTTTGTCTGGGAGGATGGATTCTGCCTAGGATTGGAGAAATTCCCAACAAACTGCTGCTGAGAAGCTGATAAAGAACTACCTGATGCATTTGCCAGAGATACCGAACATGGAGTAACAGGTCTCTGCAACCGTGACCGACCTACAGCATTGTTATTTTCTGGCAGATGAAATGGTCCTGGATTTGAACTTGTCTGGTTTTCTCTCAGCAAGGCCTGGTAATTATTGTTCGGTGCAAATGTGTTGTTCTGTGGACAAGGGTTAGAAACACGACTGACTGACAGGATTTTGTCCACATGGAGATTTGGAGCAGAAGCCATTGCCAAAACTTTGTTAGTTATGTTTTTATCATTGGCCGAACTTTGAGAACTGGTATTTTCTTCAGTCTCCTGCACTTTCTGATTGCCAAGTTTAGCTGCTGAATGCCGAGGAAACAGCTTTAGGTTCTCTGTGACAGGAAATTTTCTCAAACAAGTAGATTTAAAAAATGTAGGGGCTGATAAGTCGTGTTAAGTCGGATACTTCGTTCAACAAAGACCATGTGCTGTTAAAGAATATAATAAGTTGACTTGGTTTACAAATTGCTTCGTATACTGAAAACCTAAAAATAAATACAACCAAAAAAAACAGTAGCAACTGATAAGCCATTTGCTTCGTATAAAAAAGATTGCTGAAGGTGAGGATCACTAAAATCCACATGAATACGGAAATAACATGCTAGAACACTTATTTTTCCAGATACAAGTTTAAAGATTATTAACCCGAATCTCTGATATTTATGTACATGACAGTATAAACTGTCGATAGGCGGATGATAGCTGCTTTAGGAAAAAACATGATGGAATGGAAAAGCTGCTGAGTTTGATCTTGGCTAAGTTACAGCATACATCCTAGATTCCTTGTACTTGATGATACTGAGAACATATTGAATTGTAATGCTGTTCAGCTTTGAGTTAGGAACCACTACACTAGAATGTACTTAGATTAGATGGGCCAACAAGGGACTCATCACAATGTAGTACATTGCTTCTTTCGCTGGAGAACACACAGAAAAAAAAGTATTGCAACACAAGAAACTGTCTTAGAAACAGAAAGGGAGATTCATTTACTGAGGGTCAACCATAATGCAGGGAACGAAACCTCTCTTTCTAGTTTGCAGAAGCTACCTTCTCTCTAAGAACGATAGTGAAGCATACAGTTTTTATCAACTCAGGAGGAAGAACTGGTAATAGGCACAAAACCATCCATTCTGGTTCTACATTTGTTCGAATAAAATGTTTAGCTAATTCCATCCGTTTAACCAAAAAATCAATTTCTAAGTGCAAAGGAAAGCTACCTTCAGAATAATAAGCAAATCTAACATTCAGACTTACACAAAAAGGAAGCTATCTTACCTATGGGTCCATGCTTATGTTCAATGCTGAAATCAATCAAGTCCTTCATGCTATTTACAACCTCAGATATCTGAAGACATAGTAAAACATGAGCAGAAGCAAAACAACGTTATCAACCAAATAACATCCAAGTAGAGCCACAAATATCAACATATACTTCACCTGTAAACACCGTACAAATCTCTTTGAAAAACCCAAGTCATTCAGGGCCTGTAATTCCAGATTTCTGACTAGCTGCCGGCCAGCTGCGACAAACCTACAGAAAGATAACTCAAATAAGACAAACAACCTCAGTCATTCCATACCAATTTGAAGACGTTTTTGGAGTAGGGTGACCATTGTTTGGATAAACACATAAACCAATACTGAATACTATAAACATCATGCGGTGTCTGGCCACACTTATAGAAAATTTCATCGAAACAACTATGACAGTCCTATTTTCTAATGCATCAGTTGTTCATAATGTCACAACATAAACTAAAGAAAAATCATGCCCCAAAAGCACAAGGCGGAAAAACTGATAAGCTCATATGGCACCATGTTACATGTTAGTGTGCTACAACAAAGTGTAAAATGATATGAGACTGTGTGTGCAGCTTACATGTTGCAGTTTGTTTGCAGGTCTTGCTGTGAAATTCCAGAAGATCCATTTTCAGATGAAGTTTTCTGATATTTCTGTGCTAACTGAACTAATTGATTCACCTGAAAAGAGGTACTGGCTAAGAAAAAGAACATGGAAAGAGGAGTGAAACTATAATGAAATAATTGGTACCCCAAAGCGGGAAAAATAGAAGCTCTCTTGGCAGTATAAATAAAAACTTTGTAAATAATTGAAGTCTCCTAATTCCCAACATCATGACAGAAGGTACCGGGAGTTGGGGACTAAGTCCATAAAAATCAATAATAAAATGTAAAACCAAAACAATTAAGACCTTAAATGCAGTTATTGGTGGTTGTTCCACACACCACCTCGAAAGACAAAAGTGTGATAGAAGTACAACAGTTCATCGTCTAATAAAAGTGATCATATACTAAAATATGTACAAAGGTAAAATCAAATATACCTGAGGAACTACCAATCTCCGTGATAGGAACTCTTCATGGCGACGTGTGCAGAACTCCCAGGAAAGTATCTGTCATAGATCAGACCATCATGATCAGACAAATAGAAGTGCATTAGACTTTCCCTAAACCAGAGGAATCCGTTGAGAAATTTGAACATGGCACACAAAATAACAAGAGACTTGAGTGTAACTGTTACCTTCAAATCTGGCGTAAATATGATTCGGAGTTGACCCTCACGAACAACTCGAACATGTTCATAAATACTTTCTTCAATGGCTTTTTGATATTCAAGTACCATTATGCCTGAAGACAACCTGGACTCATGCGGAATATCCAAAAACAGGAGCTCATCTATGATTCCACTGTCAAATTGAATTTGGCATAGTCTAGGAAGAACTTCAATTGTTGCCTCTGCCACAGTATAAAAAAACAATAAGGAGACAGAAGCAAGAGAGAGAAAACAGGGTATAGGAGCAGTCCTGAAGATGTGAACTATTTTCAAGAAAGCAAGCAGCAACTAAGAAACAACAAAATGACTCTTCCATTCATGAAATTAAAATACTGGTACATTCAGGTTCAATCTAGAGCATTTATACAAGAATACTAAATAGTAAATAGCAATATCCCTGAAAAACATTATGTTGTTATTTGAAGTTCATCACTCAACTACTCGAGTCTTCCCAAAGTAGGGCTTCGAACTTTGAATGATACTAATAAAAGTTATTTCTTTGTACATCTTCACTAACTCAAACTGCTCAACTAATTCATTTTACCATCTTGTCGGGAAAATGACGCACCCAACATTAGCACATGCATATGCTTCATAAGCTACTGTTTTAAGGAAAAACAACATATTAGCATAACAGGCATAAATTTTAGAGGTACTTTTCTTCGTTAAAAACCTGATAAATAAAACAGGTGAAATAATAATAATAATAGTGCACCAGCATCTGACTAGTGTATGAACTTGAAAACCATCCCAGAAGCTAAGAAAAGTGATGCAGATTATTTGCAAGATCTTCGGAAAGATATTGTTGAAATCAAGATAAATCATTATACAAAGACCATGACAGTAAAGATCAAACCACAAAAAAAGGAAGCAGCACTCAGTTGAAGGGAATAGAATAGACAGTACATTGAGAATAAATCATATCCAGCACATAAGGAATCTAACACGAAAACCTACAACGGGAGGATTCTACTTACCAAACCCTTTTCCTGATTTGGAACCACAAAGATCACAATTCCACGCAGCCTGAGAAGCATGTAAGGTTACAAAGCAATCAAGTTTTTTTCGTGAGATGATATAATATGAATGAAACAAAAGGCTCACAAATCACTAAAGTTATGATCTTATTTACACGTAAAGTAAAAACTTATGTCTATTTCCTTGGTTTGAGGATGCACTGAAACAATACTGTAAGAGTTTTGATAAAAATTATTAATTATGTTGAAGGAAACAAGAAAATGGCAATTCACATAGACGAACATCAGAAGGTTTAAGTTACAAGACAGCTGAAAAGCAACACCAAAAGAACATGATATTGGAAGCAGAAGAAACTCACTTTAGATGCCTGAGGAAACACACCTAGGGCTTGATTGCCAACAAAATTATATGACGATAAGCACCACTTCTTCTTAGCATGTGGAGAAAAATATTCAGCAACAAATTTCTTCCAGTAGTTTATACCATTTTCCTATTCAAAAAGGCCAACCAGCAATTAGCACATTGTTTTTAATATAACATATAACGCTAAAACCACAGATTAAGCTGTAAAACTAAGTAGAACAATATGCCAAAACGAATCATAAACTAACAGGAGGGCGGTGGCGCTGGTGGTACATGTACTGCATAAGGCGACGTGCACAAATACCACTATCAGAGGGTCGTTTTGCATGTAGACCCTGTTGCAAGGATTGTTGCTGCAGTTGTTGCCTTATCTGTTGCTGCTGGTGCTGAAAATGTGCTCGCTGCATTGGTGGCAAAGAGTGCAACATTTGTTGCTGCTGCAGCAGTTTCTGCTGAATCAAGAGCTGCATCTGAGAGTTATAATGCCTTTGAAGATTGGAACTTTCCTGCCTTTGCAGCTGAGGAACATCCTGCCTCTGAAAGAACTGTTGGAGGAGCTGTGGTTGCATCATGTCTTCTTGCCTCATATCCAATCTGGGCCTTTTCTGAGGTTGCACTAAGCTTCCAAGATCATATGGTGTTGGGTATTGGGAGGTAGCACCAGGTATCATCCCCCGTCTCTTCATCTGCTCTTGCTGTGAACTCTGCTGAACAACACAACCTCCATCCATAACAGACGAGCCCGAGATATTGTTGGATGAAAAGGACATGGGAGATGCAGGGAGGCGTAAATACGAGTCGGTATTAATACTCGCACTCCTTTGCAAGTGAGGGCCACCAGACATTGCTGAGTTTCCATCGGTAACCATAGAGCTTGCGCCCGCACTGGGACCTGAATTTGCCGAACTATTAAGGACTCCACGGTTCATATCTGCAGACCCAGGCCCAAGATAAGATCTCGAAGAGTTCATTGGTGTCTGACTCTGGACATCACTTTGAAAACAAACACTTTGTTTCCCGACTTCTCTGCGACTCCCAGCCACCGGGGACACAATCCCAGACGACGCCACCGATTGGTGGTTGGTATCCAAGTAATTATCTAACGCCAAATTTCGCGAAGTACAGCTTTAACTAAGAGAACCCGAATCTTCCGGCAAGCACAGAACCACGACAAAAAAAGCGAAATCGAAGAAAGCAAAGTAACAGCAAGCCAAACCACAACAAAAGTCCAAACTTTATAACACCACAAAAGGGGCAAAACAAGCAAAGACCGGAACTTTCCCAAATACAAACCCTAAAACCACACCCGCCCGAGGAAATTACTAAAACCCTAAAACCAAACGCCAGAAAAGAACAGCAAACGAATCGTCCACAACACGAACCCACTCCTCTATCTCCACACCCGACCCCCAAAATCGCGCACGATTCGATCGGAATCAACTCCACGTCCACAAACCCTAACAAAATCGAACCGATCGCGTACCTGAAAATGACTTAAAAACCTTTTTTTTCTCTTTCGAATCCGCACTCGCTTTGGGGAAGAGGCGAAGAGAGGAATGATCGACTTTTAGCTCGCGGGAAATTGTGGGATGAAGTGACGAGCTATAGCCGGTGATGGAAACGGACCACCGGCTTTAGCCGGTCGAAAAATGGTGGGATGGTGACGTGGCGGGAGGTGATTGGTTGGGCTGGGTTGGGTTTTAACGCGACGTGTGTTGGTGATGGAAAACGTTGGAGACTTGTTTGGAGTCTTCTTTTTACCGTCGGGTCTCTTGTTTCTGTCGATGGGTTTTGTTGTGGGTTTTTCGACACGTTCGGAGTTTGAACTTTGATTTGACGTGTTTTTTTGGCAAGTGTTTTGTTCGCTTAGTCTCGTTAAATGAGTACCTGATTGTTGGATTTCGTTTAGGTTCGACTTCGAAATTAGAGTATCATTAAACATAACCAGGATGATGGTAGGTCATTCATTTTCTCGGTCTTCTCTCTTTCCTACAAATGACATGTTACGTTATCATGATACAACTTTTTTTCCAATATTCATTCATTAACCATGACTTAGGTCATCCCACATTCAAAATATAAACCTCTAATTATTAAAACAAATAACAAACCAAAACAAAAACAAAAAAAACCTGGACCAACCGAGTGGCACAACTCGATCGTCCGGCGACCGACCGGGATGGGGTCGCCTGACGCCCCTGATAAGAATGCTCTTAGCAAAATATGTCTGATTCCGACACTTGACAAGGCAGTTCGACTTCGAAATTAGCAAGTTAGCATGACTCAAAATCCAAGTGGACAATGGTTGTTAGATCGAGTACTTACAAGGGAAAATGGTGAGCTACAACCTACAAGTCAACATAGATGATGTTGTCCTACAAACCCTGAATACTTTTTTCAAACAAGAATTTTGAAACAAAGTAATTTTATTCTTGGGTTGTGAAGAATTTTGGTCACTTATTCTTTGCAGATTGGATGAAGGATGAAGTGGTGTTTGTTTAAATTGGATTTTTTATTACATTGCATGGAAAAGAAAACTCTTGCCCAAATTGATTTCGCATGAAGTTTGTTAGAACCTAACTCTTGATTATTGGTTAATCAGGTTTAGGGGTTGCTGATGTGGATTAGTAGAGGGATGTGATTGGTTTAGGTAAAGGTGAGGGATTATAAAAGCATAAACCCATCTCCTTCTCATTTCTTTTCTCTCTCTCTCAACTATCTCACTCACTCGTCTCTCTCGGCTCAGTAACTCCGGCTGGAAGTGGTGATCTTCGGCGAGAAGCGGTGATCAATGTGTGTTGGTTGGGTGTGAGGTGAGTAGGTTTTTAGCCAAACCCGTCTCACTTGCATTTCTTCTCTCTCTCTTTCTCTCTCTCTCTCTCTCAAACTCGTCTCCCTCGCAGTGATTCGTGGTGGTGGAGTGGACGAAGAAGAGGAAGAGGATTCACCGGGATCGTCGGGTGTTTCTAATCATTGGTTGCTCGCACATGGAGTTCACCGGAGTAAAGCTTTTGCGAGGTTTTTGGCTGTCGGGGTTCTTCAAAGGTTTCTTCAAACCTTCACGGTATGTCAAACGTTGTTTTTACGCTCACCTAGATTGTGTGAGTGTTTTGAGTGGTCGACGGTAGGCCGAAAGGCTTGTCGGACGTCTTGTTCAGCATATTTATGTTGTTTTCGGTCGACCGGTTGGTGATATGATCGACCGTTTTTAGTGTAATTCGGTGAGTTTTGCCTTGCACCGGTCGAACGATGTCTTGTGCGGTCGACCGGTAAAGCATGTTAGGCAAGCTCTGGGTGTTTTTCGTCGACTGGACCCCCTTGTCGTTCGACCGAATGCACTGTTGTACGTCGGTTGGGGGCTTAGACCATCTAAACGGTCGATCGCTCTTTGATCTGTTCGACCAATCGTGCATGTAGCTAAGTCGGTTGAAGCCTAGACCTTCTGAACGGTCGACCGCTCGTTGATTTCGTTCAACTGAGGACTTATGTTGACTTAAACCTTGTTCGACCGGTGTGATGTGGTTCGACCGCTGCGACTTGGTGAGAACGTAGGTGTCTTTGGTAGTTTTTGGTCGACCGGACCCCCTTTGGCATTCGACCGTTGGGACGTTCATATTGTTAGTGTTGTGGCGTAGACCCTTTTAGCGGTCGACCACCTGAGACGTTTGGTCGTTTTGTTAGTTGAACCTGAGAGGCGACCTTCTAAACGATCGATCGATAGTGTCAGTCGAAGCACTTGCATGTTTCTTGAGAGAATAGATCGACCGAGACTCTTGGTTCGGTCGACCGTTGTTGCTTTGTTTTGCACTTGTGAGGTGCATTTTGTGTTGTCGTCCTTGTGAGGCGAGTTGTTGTGCCGACGTTTTTCCGACAAGTGTGCTTGGTGAGCACAGGTGTTGCGACGGTTGGATGAAAGAGCCCGGGAGTCCCGTAACTGTTTGTGTGAATCTGTGGTTGGGTGAAAAATCCTTGGAGCCCAACTTAACTGTACGATGGTTGAGTGAAAAAACCCTGGAGCCTCGTAGTGCGTTCGGGTTGGGTGAATGTGTAGGATTTTGTGTCCCTATGTATGTATATATTTTAAATATTTAATACAACATACAATATCGATTTTCATATTTTCAACAATTTTTATGTACATAGTTTTGTGATTAATCTAATAACATGCAATCCTACATTTATTAAAATAAATCACAAAGGTAGAATCATACCTAAAGGTTCTCTAAAACTTTTTTGAAGATTCGGAGTCGCGTTGCCCGTTGAATCGTCCATGGATTTGCCTCCGAGTGTTCACCAAACTCTAAACAAGATTAGAGAGAAATGAGCTAGTCAATCAATCTCTAACAAGGTTTAGAATCTAGCTAATAACCCTTTTTTAAGCTCTTGAGATTCTAATCTCTAAAACTTAAATTTACTAAGAGATTTTCGTGGTAATTAGGGAGAGATTAATGAGAGAAAGATTTTTGCATTAGATTTTAAACAAGTAGGAGTAGGGGTCCTTTTATAGTCTCCCAAAACATCATCATCAAGAGCTATTCTTTAGCCATGATCTCTTGCTTATTCTCTCCTAAAATTAATCTCTAATTTCCACATAATCACCCACAAAAAACGTTTTAATTAAATATGGAAATAATCCACCCATGGTTTAATTAATCTCTTAATAATTCAGGCAGAATCGTTCTTGTTCGGTAGACCGAGTATTATTCAGTTAACCGAACCATTCGGTTATAACACGTGTTCGGTGCACCGTGAGTTAGGCGGTCGACCGAATCCGTATGAGAAAAATTCCATGGAAGAATTCGGACGAACCATGTATTTTACTCGGTCTACCGTTGACCCACCAGAATCGCTCCTGGGACATAGTCATCGGATGACCGTGTCACCTTCGGTCTACCGAAAATACTACTTCCCGGTTGACCGTGCACACTCGGTTAACCGAACCCGATTGTCCAGACACTCCAGACAATTTCGGTCAACCAATTGCGCTTACCCGTTCCGTATTCAGTTAACCGATCCGAAGATACTCCGGTCGACTGAACCATGAACAGTTCACCGTGTTTGACCCCGATTTTGCCTTTGTCAAATTTTGGATTTATTTTCAACAAAATTTGATTTTTTGGGGTTTTTAGCAATTCACATCCTATATATATTATCATATGTAATATTAAATTATTACACCCCATAATATATACCTCATATGAATTTATTATGATTCTAATTAAGTCAATTCTCATGACATATTGATTTTAATTCATTCACCATATGTGTCATATTTTCACATGAAACCCGACACATCATATGAACTTAAAATCAACCTCTTGTTTCCCAGTTTTGTGGTGTGACCTATAGGAGGATGTAAGCCAAATTGGCATTGATATTAAACACTTAATATCTCAAACTATAAGCGGTATCTAGCTACACATTATAGTTACCCAATTAGCATAGATGTCTTTGTTCCAATCGAACCAAAACACGATCCATTTAGTGATATAAGTGCACCACTTGTGTCCGTCCCTTGCCTCATGATATTAAGAATATATACAAAGTAGAAATGTGTCACATTTATATTATACTCATTTCTTGATCTCTGTAAGCTAATTATAACTATGTGACTTAACTAAAGTCACATTGTGCACATTATAAATTTGCTTTATCAAGGGGCTCACTAATATCATCACTCATTTAAGAGGGGCAATGATAATTGTTTGAGTAGCTATCTTTTCCAACACAAGTCATGCTCAATCAACTATTGTCTTTATCACTATATTCATTGATAGTTTTCAACAATAATCAAATTAAACACTTCTTGAGTGAAAAGATATAAGTCTCATATCTTAGGATCCAAGACACAGTAAAAACATTAATGACACGAAACACAATTCCATAATATTTTACTTGTTAGGTCTATTCAATATATAAAAGTAATCTTTTCCTCTTTTATATACTTGTGTCGTCAATTATTTGTAGAGCTACAACAATCGATGACCAACACGACAATCTTATCTCGGTGATTAATTGTAACATCCCCGAACAGCGGAAAATTTAAACTTTTAAAATCAAGGGAAACACGAGGATAAAACCATCAAGAGTGAGGACATTACTGAAAGAAATACACAAATACAACTGGTGCACCATATTACATAAGAGTTTGTCAAAAGAGTGATTACATCAGAATACGTAATACATAAAACACGTAATCACAACAACATAAAATAGGCAGACAACAGGATCCAGTCTCAAAGTGCAATCTCTCTCGGTCACCACCTGTCGGAACCTAACGCGGTCCTGAAAATAATCATAACAACAATGCCTGAGTTTCCATAAGGAAATCCCGTATGACAAGCTCACATATATGCCTTAACATACTAGTATAGCACGACATGAAATACAAAGCAGTAAACAACATTCCCACAAGGGCAAAATCAGACATCCGTCCTACAATCGTTCTCGCTGCCACACAGGCCCCACGGTCTACAATCGCCACCGCTGCCACACAGGCCCTGCGGTCTACAATCGCCACCGCTGCCACACAGGCCCCACGGTCCACAGCATCGCCGCCGCCACACAGGCCGCACGGTCCTCCCTGCCACCACACGGGCCGCACAGGGCCCTCTCGCCGCCACACAGGCCGAACATCGGGTCTCCGTAGAGACCTACCGTAGGCACATACGGTCTAGCGGACAGTACGCAACACATCCCCACACGCGACTACACAAGCCAAGGGATCGGTGAGGAGGCGTTCGCACATCCGCGCAGGTAGAATCAGATTTGAAAACATCGTGGTCCACCACCACACCAACGGAGTCGTCGCTCAGGCTACGCGCGAATCACCGGCACCACACGGTACCACACAGGCTGCACGGTACCTCACTCGATAGGTGCCCAATCGAGCTACCTGCCGGAACACATCATCGGCAGTCCATCACCGCAACCACACAGGCTACGCGCAATCCTCCCTGCCGCCACACAAGCCGCACAGGGGCCCTCACGCCGCCACACAGGTCGCACGGGCTCGTGCAATAACTGCCTATCAAGGTCAGTCGAACATATCCACCACACAAAGGGCCAGACAATCAACAGATCCGATCCGAAATCCGGAGGGTCAACGAGCTCCACGTGCAGACACCAACTCCGCCGCTATAAAAGTAGGGCAGCGACCTCCGTAGCCATCCAGGCCGGTAGTCACTTCACCCAACGACAGTTGCATGCCCGCTGAAGCAATGGGATCCGCAATCCCTCAGGTTGCTACTGTAACACGAGTCAAATCAATTCATCATATTAGTCACGATCCATACATGGAGGTGACGCGTCCCGGACTGTTGGATTTCGTGCCCTGTAGTATGTATATATTTTCGAAATTTTATAAACATATAGGATCTAAACATTCATATTTTCTTCGATTTTCATATAGACATGCATTTGTTTGTCCTAATTATTTAACATGCATTAGAACAAACAAACAATTGTAAAGAGGATCATACCTAGAGGTTCTCTAAAACCTCTTGAAGATTTGGAGTCGCGTTGTCGCTCGAATCGCCCAGTGGATTGCCTCCGAGTATTCACCAAACTCTAAACGAGATTGGAGAGAGAAGAGCTAGCCTCTCAATCTCCAATAGGGTTTAGAATCCAATTACTAACCCCTCTTTAGTTCCCTTGAGAAGAAGATCTCTGAAAACTAAAACTAATCTTAAGAACAAAGGAATTTTCGTGGAGAATTATGGAGATAGATTTTTGCATGAGAAAATAATGAATTAATTAATGAGGCAATGAGATAAAGTTGTATTTATAAGTTCTCTCCAAATTACATATTCATGTGCAACCTCTTGCCCATGATTTCATGCAAACTTCCATCTAACCATCCATTATTTGTTAACAAATAATCTTAGCCACGAATTAAATCAATTATGGACACTTTCCATGAATGATCTAATTAATTCTTAAATTAATTCTGCAGATAACCGTCTGGACCAGTCGACCGTTTGGAGGTTCGGTCGACCGCTCGAACCAAGTTTCAGTCGACCGTTGGAGGCGTACATCGCCATCTGTGAACCAATGGGTCGGTTGCTTCGACCAGGCGGTGCGGAGGAAGAGAAGTGGTTACAATGAGGACGATGTCATCCATGAACGAACACACAACGCCAAATTTCAGTATATGCATGTGTGACTTTTGTTACGCAGGTACCCTAAATGGGAGTCTGTTGCGCTTGGACGTCCCACCGGAAACGTCGCTGTAGAAAGTCCGGAAAGTTTTAGCAGCGGGAAAAGAAAAAGCACCGACGATGATGGGAGTCACACAACACCTTCAACAAATGAAATGGTGTTCGAAACATGTGTTCATCCTGAAGGTGTTAAAAAGCTAAAAAAAGAAGGGGAAACAACCATTTCAGGCACAACTTGATCATGATATGTTAGAACTGAGGAAACAAAATGAATATAGTGCAAAAGTGAAAGAGGAAAAATACTTGTGTTACGAAGAACGTGTGTAGAGGAAACACATCAAAGCTGAGGCGAATTTCCAAAGCGAACTCAACAGCAAGAAACTTGATGTCCTATTTGCTCTGATGAAGAAGGAAAACAAGGACGAATTCGATAAAGAAACACTTGCTGAACTCAAGGAGCGGGCTAAAGCACAAAGATATCTGTAGGTGCTCATGTTTTCATTTGTAATATCAATATGTCTGTTGTAGTTTATCAGTATTCTGGTAGTTTAAATTTCGTTTCCGTAGGAGGACTGTCTTTCCTTTCCTTATTTCTGTTGTATTTCTTATTCTGTATTACTATTGTTTTTTGTTTCCGAAGTGTAATTGTACTACTATTTCTTATTTTGTTTATGATTTTTTTAATTTTAATTTTATCTAAATAAATCAAAAAAAAGTTAATTAATCATAAATTATTTTTCAATACCTAATTAATTTAATTCAATTTACCTAATTAATACATTATCCTAATTATATATAAATAATCTTTATATTTAAAACAAAACAAAAAAAACGAGACCAATTGGGGGGGGGGGGGGGGCTGGGCACGTGACCCCCCGGGCGCCCCACCCTGGGCGCGCCCTCTCCTTGAGGGAGGCAGCTCGGGCGCCCGAGCAAAGAGCAGGTGCTCTTAGGTGTGGTTTTGTTGAATTTCATTTTGAACTTGTATAATTGAGAACA
Organism: Triglochin maritima; assembly: GCA_963682175.1. Lineage (NCBI taxonomy): Eukaryota > Viridiplantae > Streptophyta > Magnoliopsida > Alismatales > Juncaginaceae > Triglochin > Triglochin maritima. The sequence goes on along the minus strand of OY821772.1, from coordinate 59,243,630 downwards.
TAGAAAAATGCATCAACAAGGTTTTCATGGTTGTCAAGTTTAATTTGGTTTTCAAGGTTTAAGACGACCAATTTGTGTTATCAGAAGATCTATTATTTTTAAATAGTCAAGACATGAATTATATCACAACTTTATTTTTAGGATGTTTGATGGTGAGAAACCGAAAGTTTGGTGAAAAATTATAGTTCCGTATCACTGATTTATGGTAATTAAAATCTATAATTAATTCACCAAAAACTAGTTTGATTTTGTAGAAAAAAATACTTTACATGACAGTCATATATAGCACATGCTTTAGCATGTGCAGCACGATCACTAGTATAAAAAACAAAACATGCAGAGGGATATTAATGTATGGTTTCCATTATGTAGACTTCGCTTCTTAGTTGATCCTTTCCGTTTGCTTTGTATTTACAGTGAACTGTTGATTTATATTAGAAAAATATACAGTAAAGATATTTATATTGGGAGAAAATTAACAAACTCGTATATTTAAGAAATTTTTGAAAAATAGTTTGTAAATAAAAATGTTAATCGAATCAGATACGAGCGAACATGTTGTATGTCGAATCCATCGTGCTTGTCTTTTATGCTCTCTTTTTTGAAATCTACATTTACACAGTTTTAAATAATTCTGAGATACATGTGGTCGTGCTCGACGATCACTAAAATTTACAATCCAGACTCACTGAGGAGAGAGATCAAAAAAGAAAATAAAGGGTTAATAACAATTTGCCTTCTTGATCACTTTGCACTTATTATTGATATCACTTTGTACCTATTAACTTTAAAAGTGATAGTTATCTTCCTGAACTTTCGTTTTGTAACGTTTTGCTTTCCTAAACTTTAAATTTTCATTATTTAAATACACATTCGTTGTTCTTTTTACAATTTTTTGCGTTGTGTCCATAATACACTCTTAAATCTAGTTTTACGTGAAAGTTTGAATTGAATCGAATGTCATATATGGTTGGAATTTGGATTGTATTCAATACAACACATTGAGTTATAAAAAAATTGCGAATGTGTATTTAAATAATGAATTTTTAAAGTTCAGTAGAAAAGTGTTACAAAATGAAAGACCAATGAGGATGAGATAATTGTCATCTTTTAAAATCCAGAAGTATAAAATGATATCAAAATATAATTGAAGACAAACTGTAATCAACCAAAAATAAAAAGAAACAAGATAAGAATAAATCTTGAAATTCTAGCATCACGAAACCATTTTTTTCACAAAAAAGGTTAAGAAACCACTACGCTCACTTCAGAAATTGTGTTGTTTTGCAGATACTAAGGTCTAGTTTGGATGCAACTCTCAAATGTCAACTTCTGACGGGAAGTCAACTTCTAGGAATATGGATCCAAAAATAGTTTTTTCTTGAAGATTTATAGTTGTTTTGGATAGGCAGAAAACTTGTGGTAATGAGTGATGTCTTGTCAAAAAAAATTCTAAATTACCCACAGACTTTAATTAAATAAAAATTCATTAAAATTTTGTTTAAATGCTTTTTTTTCAAAAAATATATACCTGAAAATATGTTTTTTATTTGTTTATATTTTTTACAAATATTTTAATTTTTTTATATCCTTGATTGATCTTCAAATAATGTGAGGGTAAATTGGTACAAAAAATCAGAAATAAGAAGGAACTGAGGAGCTCCTCCACCACAACTTCTCTAAGGCAATAGAAATATTGTCTTGTTTTGCGTGCTGGAATCCTAGATTCTTGGGATCAACTTGTTGTTTGGATCCATATGCATTGTAGCAGTGCCAACCATCACGGGGGAGTTGGATTTCTGACATCCAAACGTGGTCTAAGACTGCATTTGAATGCAGCTGCTACAATATTAGAGCTGCATTCAAACATGTTGTGGGAGCTGAGTGTGGATTTCAAGGCAGCAATTTGTATAACAAGAAAAAATTAGGGGTGAGTTTCTAACGGTTCCCCCACTTGTTGGATTTTTACAACGATTTTACTACCATTTATTTTCAACATATACATACATAAATTTTTATTTAATCAAAATCTAAAAATAATTTGAACTCCCATAAACAATTCACATTCCCAGTCGCTTTCAAAAAACTTACTCCTGAATTCTTATTCCCAGTCGCTTCCCCACTTTACATACAGGAGCTTCGTCCAAACGCAGCCTAACCTAAAGATGTCATCCTCATCGTGGACGACACCATCGCCACTGAAAACCTCCTCTCTTCCTCCCGCCACCAAACCCTACTCTCTCCCTCCTCGCGTCCTCCGCCTCCGCCGCCTCGTTCCCTCCGCCGCCACTCCTCCCCCCGACCTCTCCGTCCTCCGCTTCACTCTCGGGATCCCGGGGCTGGACGAGTCCTACTTGCCCCGGTACCTTGGCCTCGGCTTCGGAGCCCTCATCATCCTCAACCACTTCGCCGCCGATGCTGCCCCCACTACTGCCCAGCTCGTAAGCTCCGTTTCGCCTCTATGCTGTTAAACCCTAGAAATAGATAGAGTTATCGGTTGTTATGCGCGCCGGGGCATTTAACTGGGACGCAAGTTACACGTTTGGGATTTAACTGAAAAATACTTAATGCTTTCGGGAAAAAAGAAGAAGTATGTGAGCATTCAAAAGAGTATTCTAGTAATGTTTTTTTTTTTGGCCTTAGAATCGAAGTATTTTAGGAAGTCTAGAACTTCTTATATCTAAGAAAACTAACATTGCGTTTGTATGCGGTAGTTTAACTTGCTGTATCATATGATATTTCTAATGTCATTTGATGTGACATATTTATGGAAGAAGGTTAATCAAAAATCATATCAGATTTGTAAATCTTTGTTATTTAAAATTTCCATGAGGTTTTACGATAGGTCCATCTAAATGCGACCTAAATGTTGCAAAATGTGAACTGAACTTAACATGTATAGCGATTTTTTGTTTTGTTTTGCATTTGATTGGATTTAGATATGATTTTTAACTGGTTTTGGTGTATCTGTTACTTCAGACAACAGAGGCATTGGGAATTTCTTTGGCCGCCTTCTCGACTGTGCTCCCGTACCTTGGGAAGTTCCTAAAGGTAAGTTTTGGTGCCTTTATTTTCATATTCGGAAAAAAATGCAGTACTGTGTTATTCATGGATCATAATTTTGTTGCTCATTTGTAAGTCTTTTGGCATGATCAGTCATGAATGAGTTGGGAATTAGTAACTTTTTAAAATTTAATGCAATTTTTCTTTCAAGTATTAAATTTCAATTTCCGCTCATTTTGCGTTGATCTATACGAAATGAAAGTTTCTACTTCATACGGTTTCACTTTTGACAAGGCAATTACGAGGTATTTGCTTTTATGTGATAATTACAGTAGCTATTACAAGTGTTGTTCTCATCTTACTTTATGCAGGCACAAGCTTGTAGAAACAACTAAGCTTTAGGTTCCCATGGTTTTATGTTTTCAGATGCTGACAGACAAAATAAGAGATAACGAAGTAGATGTCTTGTGGCTTTCATAAATGACTTAGATTTGTGTTTCACTAGAAAAGGACAGTGCTAATGGTTCAAAGTGATAGATTTGCATGAATTATATCTAGGCAAGTCAAGTGGCAAGAAAATGATTACTTATCCTTTGCACATTGTCATGTCATGTTTATTTTTCTCATCTCTAAATTTGTCATATTCGGTGAAATTAGGAATTGATTTTTATAAAATTAATTAAAAAAAGCTTTCTGGTACAATGCAGCCTAAATCTTTGTCCTTTTAAATTTAAGAAGTTGCATTTGCACTGATGGTAGCACCAGATTGCAAGGACCAATTGTAGGTCTGAAATCACGAGAAATAGGGAAGCATGATTGTGAATGAAAAGAAATGGAGAAAAACACTTCAATGCCGACCCGTGGACAATAGAAGAGAGTGCATACAAATTGTTGGTGGGCACAATATATCATTTTAAAACTTCGCAAATTATCTTCCTAAAACTTCAAATGTGAGATTTAGCCCCTTAACTGGAAGTTTGTATTAATTAGACCGAAACCGTCATTCATCTATTGTTAGAGTGAGAATTTCTCTCTCTAAAATGACCATACTCTTGCAACATAATAATGAAAGATGGTGGAAGTTGTAAGGGTTTTTTTTACCACCAAGAACATATGTTAGTTAACAAGTTGCATGTGACTATACAAGTCTTCGATTTGATGGTGATGCAAAATTTGAGATCTTTGTAGGCTTTTGACAACTGCACACAATAGTGAGGCAATATGTAATGTTGTGACCTTAGGACTTAGATTGTTACCTTAGCTTTTGCTGTGTTGTTTATAATTGGTTTAACATAACGTGAGGTTAAACCCTAACCAAGAAACAAGCTTGTGAAGATTACTAGGTTAATAAGTCTTATTTGTTAACATGCACTTGATTTTGTCTTTAAAATAAACTTGAGAAATGATAGTTTAGTTGTATTAGATAATAATACATATTTGACTAATTATAGTAGTGGCTACCGCGCCCTTTTAGTTATATCAATTTCATCATGGTGGGGAAAGCCCACTTGTGCCTCCATATGGGCCCTCCATTGCCTGTGAAGCAAAGAAGTTGTATCAGTGTCAATGTGGTCGATGATGATGTGTACATGCACAGACTTTAGGCATGAAATCTAGAACTATGCTTTGATTGTCTAATGTTGCCTACTTTGACAGGGTGCAAGTCCAGTTGATCGTTCGTCTCTACCAGAGGGAAACAGGCAAATATTCGTAATTTCAGATAATCTTTTAGATAATATGAAGGAGGATCTTGCATGGGAATCATTTGTCTTCTTGCGTAATACAAACACTATGTCAGTGGTAATTTCTTGCCCATTTGTAATGATGTTAGTGTGACCTGTTATTTTAATCAATAATTGTCTTTTTTGTAAGTAGAATGTGGTTCCTTTTCTTCAGATGGCCTCTGATGTACATTTCGGCTAAAACCTAAAAGTGATACATCTGATTAGTGATCATTATTTTTTACTGTATACAGCTTATATCAGTTCCAGATGCATTATGCATACGTGGCTACTGGAATGCCCCTCAAGATGCTTCAAAAGATCTTATACTCGAATGGTTCAAAAGGCAAATAAGAGAAATTGGTTGTCTAACTTAAACAATGAACTTTATTTTCCTCAGGCCAGTGGTAAGAGTTTACTGCTTCTTTGACATAATGTTTTATCCTGACATTTTTATCATTTCTTTGATTTGCAAAGAGAAATAATGTCTTGGAAACTAACCATCTGTGGAGAAATCGGAATGTAGTCACTTGTAACTATCAATACCAATATTAGTTGTTGTATGAGGGTATTATGTGGCATCTCTCAATGTCCGATGGGTTGCATTCCATTTCACTAACCAACAAAATATGTCACTGTTGCCTCCAAATGTGTATAATTTAATACTCATTATTCAGAAGAAGAAAAAAATCATTATTCAGATCCACATCAAAATTAGCTCAATTATCTCAATAGAGTCTCCTGCTTGATTGGGGAGGAGCGGCACAAAAATTGGATTGTCTATTGTTATCATGGTTGATGCCATAATATTGTTTTTTCCGGACTAATATAAATTTAGACAGAGAATTTGTTTTCACTTGTGGATACATTACTGCTCAAAACAACCTTCTTTGATCACAACTCAGATCAGCTTTGGAGCATACTGCCCAAGGGTACTAGTTCTGTTCTGTTGCAGCCAATTTCAGCAACATCTAGTCAGAATTCTTTTGCAAAAGAGAAATTTGCTTTTGTTTTGCTAGCTTCAAATGCAAGTTATGCATACAGAGACAGAGACAGAGCTTGGATTAGGGCTGTTGCAAACAAATTTCAAGGTAAGACAAACCATCAAAAGACATTTTATGCTCTTAACATTTTAACTTGATGTTTTTTGTTTTGTTTTGAATATAGAAAATTATAAAACCTTATAAGCTCTCAGTAAAAGTCAATTTATCCACGTTCTTAACCCATAGAAGAATCATCTTGTTCTTGCAAGTTTTTAGTAAAATGATTCAAATTTGAAAAAAAATCTATGGAGACTTAGTAGTTACTACAGAAATAAGCAACGATCCTTTGATGGAATGCTTTTGCTAATGCTTGATATTCCAACCAAGTACTTGCTTGTTAGTTTCATTTGTTTCTAAACATTTGCTAACTACACTGACAAATAACAAATCCATGCTTCTGATCAGATACATAGCATAATTAATGTGGCGTTCATTGCCGGTTGAAAATTTCTCTGCAGAATATAGGGAACAGTAGCCCCTTTTGCTTGTTTACAGTATGTATATGGAATGTTTGTGGATTACTAGTTTGTTAATTGCTGATGTTACCCTGGATTTCTTCGACGTTAAGAATAAGACAATTACAGTATTGCATAGTTTGGCTGTTGGAGTCCTATTATTTACACAATATTTAGTCATTATTAGGGTGTAATCTAAGTGGTTTCACATACTACAGTTTATATGCTCTAAGGCGCACAAATTGCACAATGGCTGGCCAAAAGCCTTGTGCCAGGTTTTAATCAAGATTCTTGAGTTTGCAAGGGTGTGCAGTGAGAGACCTGTGGATATCTGGTCCTAGCAAGAAGATCACGGAACCCAGAAATCACTTTTTAGGACCATCTCAGTTCAGATGCTTAAGATGATGGTCTTTGTTTCAGCTTATGTTGGGAACAAGTACGAGGGCCCATAATCTTGGTTCCAGGCGAATGTGCAGAAAGGTATTTTCATTATTCTTTGGGGATCTCTTTTCATTATTCTTTTCTTGCCTTGTCTATTTGTGTTTAATTTATCATGTCTGTACTGTATGGTAGCTAGTCCAATTTTAAATCAATTAGGTGTGAATATGTTATTGTTTTGGCCTTCGGTTATAAAAGATTAAATTAAAATGAGTCATTAACCTATCTATACTTCTTAGTTCTGAAATTGTCGGTAGACATTGCATTTCAGAATTGTCGTTCATAAACAACCATTTGTTATCACACAGATGAATGCATAACTTCCAACTTCTACCCCTCCACTTGTTTTTTTATACTTATGTACAGAAGCGTTATTTCAGAAAGAGGATTTATAGCGTTGTCGATGAAATTAATCAAATAAGTCACGTTCAAGTGACTTTCAAAATTCCTAATTGAAATACAATCGATCCCAAGTTAAACTGTTGTATACAAATGCATCTAGATGAATATCTTTCTGAGTAATGCTCAAGGGTAGAAACTGAGTCTTAAGAGAGATTATTTTCCATTCGTTTTAAACATTAGTAAAATTTTGTCACATTTCAAAATGTACCTAACGTGATAATATTGAAAATCAAGTTGAAACTGAAAAATACGAGCATGACGTGAAAGATAATTTCCGTTCTAGACAAGTCTAAGAACCGAATCCAGAGATCTTCCACGGATTATAATGGTACTAGACAAAATATGCCATTCATGCTATATTATTCCCTTTCTTTATGGAAATCGTAACGTAACATGACGATGGTCTTAAAATATGTATATTTTGAGCAGCAGAACCAAATTATTGTCACGCATGACAATCATGGCAATTAGTTGCAATAATCTATTGTTAATAGGCCTTAATCACCCACTTTCTTTAGGTAAACCGCCTCCTTGACTAATGCAACTTGCGAACCTTGTTCGAAAATATGAGCTTGTTGCATCATACCCAAGAATAATTTGCTTCGGTTATGGCACATGATGCATGATTATAATTTTAATCCTATTAATTTGATATGTTCTTTTGTACGGTGGTTGAAGATTATATATTCATAAAGAAGTCAGAATGTCCTAAAAAACTGGGGTTAGCCAGAGAAAAAACTACCTATATACATTACTGGTTACATTTGTTTTTCAAAATACTTCCAATGGTATGTAGGGCTGTAAACTAGGTGCGGATGGGGCGGGCATGGTCACTGATATGGTCATACCAAGGTTCAGAAATGCGGATGCGATGCGGTGAGGTACCGCATCCGACATATGTGGATGCGATGCGGGTGCATATGCGGTTTGCGATTTAATAATTAAATAATATAATATAGATATATTAATTATAAATTATATACATTTAATTAAAATTATGTAAATTTTCGAATAATTTCTAAGATCATTAATTCAATATTAAACAAATCATAGTAAAAAATAAGAAAAAACCCAAAAAAATAAAAATAAAAACTAGTTGTTTAGAAATACGGTCGCATCTATCCGCATATGTGGTCGCTTCTCCCATGCATCGCGCCCTCATCTACATTTCCAGCCACATTTCAGAACACTGATCATACCTATATACATTTCTACGTCATTAAATGGTTAGAGGTAAAGGTAAATGGATAAAGGGACATGGGTAGAGTCATTCCCATATCTAATCCATTTACGAAGTGGCTATGATAGTTGTCGGTATAAGTAAATGGATGTAAAATTTTAAAAAAGTATTTTTTTTGTACCTATATGGATACACGTGAGTTAAATAAGGTTGGTATAGGTTCTGTACTAGTGGGATCTTCGGTCACGATGTTTTCATAAATGTCAACATAATCAAATCAACATATTATTTTTTCATCATATCAACGTGATTTTCCTTTTATATTTTTACTATTCACCTCTCAATCAAAACTCAATTATAAATGTCAACTTAATCATATCAACGTTTTTTCACTTCCACATCATTTATTTTTCCTTTTTTTTAATTTTTCCCGATTCTAATTAATTATATCACATAATTTATTATTAGTCTACTTCAGGTATTTTAAATTTACATGTTTATCTAATAAAATATAACAAAAATTAATAAAAAAATATTACAAAAATAATCAAACTAATTAATAACAATATAAATTTAATTAAACAAATAGATTAAATTAACAAAAAATATTAATTATCAATAATATTAATTAAACTATTTCAACAACTTTATTTACAAATTAAATTAATTTTAAACTAATTAATATAAAATTTAAAAGAAAAACAAAAAAAATTCCCACCAATGGGTGGAGGCTACGTTGCCTCCACCACGGCGCTAAAACTAGGCGCCCCGCTGAGCGGGGCCGAGAAATCACGCCCATGGGCGGTTTTTTTCATTTCCCCACTAAACGTGCCCTAAGTTAAGAATTGGAGCTCCTCGCCGTCCAATCCGACTCTTAACATCCTAGACGTCAAATCCAATTGGATGATGAATGTTTTAATGCATTAAATTCAAATCAGTAAATGTCTCTGTAAACATATTTAATATAGGATATGTATTGAAAATGTTACAAATTATAAAAGTTAGAACCTTGGCATGCTCTATAATTTTTTTCTTTTCTATTCGGCAAGACAAAAAATCAATTTGAGGTTCAATATTAAATTAATTTGGATTATCGATCAAAACTTACATAATTTTCTGTAGTGATATATACAAGCACGATAATAAATTTATTAAACTCACTTTTAGTAGATTACACATAATATACAATGCAAAACCATCTAAAGTCATTTAAAAAATGTTGGACCGTAAGAGGTTTACGCTCGGTTTCGGTATCAAAAACACGCTTCCATGTGGCATGTTTTTTTGGAAAAGAGAAGTTGATAGGTTTTAGATCAATCTCCACCACAAAATGTGCTTTTATTGTTGTCAAAGTTTTTTGCAATTCAGTCACTATCTTTGTTCTTAAGGTGTGCAAGAGAAATGCATAAGAAAAGTCCAAACCACAAAGTATTGATCAATAACTACAATATTTGGATGTACAACGAATATGTCATCGTTCTTTAATAAATCGACTTCATGCTTGTGTAGTGAGAATTAGAAAATATTTATGAATAACCCCACGACCTTAGTGGCCAAAAAATAGGTCGTCACTTAACGAGAGGATTTCATGTTTGTGTTATGAAATGATTCTATAACCCAATTAGCACAAGTGACCCAACGAAGAATTACAACATTGTCGCTAAATCTATGCTCCTTTCAACTAATAGTCTGGTCAAAGGATACTATAACTAAATTAGTATATGTGACCTCATGAAGAATCTTGAAATCAACATGCTAATGCAACGTGTGAACTTAAAGTGTGCATAAGAACTATATAAGAAAGGGTACGAACCACGAGATATTGATCAATAACCACACGATATGAATGTTCAACCAATAGGTCATTGTCCGTTAACGAATTGACTCTATACTCGTGTGGTGAAACAACTCCAGAAATCGAATAACACAAGTGACTCAATAAAAAACTCATCATTTTTAAACGTGTTAATGTAAAAGTAAAGGGGCAATGGTTATCGGTTTACAATGTCTATTCTAACGATATAAAAGTTTTATTTTTAATTTACAAAACCCTAATATAAAAGTATATGGTCGTGTTGTTTATTTACAAGGTTCGCGTGTAAGAGTATAAATCACAAATCATTGATCATACGTAGAATGTCCGCAACACAAATCAAAAGGTCATCATCAAATCAAAATTATGTTAGATGATAACCAACTAAGAAAAAATGACAATCTCAAAATTAATTGAAACTTAACGAATATAGTATTCAAACGAACCGGTTGTATGAGAATAATCTAAATTTATGTTTACATCCCTAAAAACGTCTCTTGGTCCTCAAAATATGAGATAAAAACAAAGAAGTGAAAATGCGTGACTTGTAATTTGAAACAAACAAATAGGCTAAATTGCCAAAGACAAATATAAGCTAGCAGCTCCACAACTTTTATCATTCGTATTACATTTTCTCTTTTACGCCGCATGTGATTTTCTTTATCATTAACATAAGGTCCAACTTAGACAACATAAAAGTTGAATCAAGCGTCCGTGAAGAATTACCCAAAAATATTATATTATTTAATCATCATTGATACAATAAAGTTTTGCATTTACATTGAGCTACCACTGTTACCTTTAGTTCTCCCATAAATTTAAGAAATCGAGCTTCAAACATTGAATGAAATAATAAATGTGAGCGAAAGGATAATTTATACTATACTACACCAGTGTTATTTCTTAATATTAATAAAGTGTGACATTTCGCTATGTTTGAAACTTTCATCTCAAAATTAATGGTTTAGACGGATGGGGATTGGAACTCCCCAATTCTCGAGGAAATGAAGAGGATACAGGTTCGTATTTGTGAAAGCGTAAGGCCATCCCTTACGGGATACAAAACTTCGGTCATCCCAGGTCGGTCGTCCAACGACTAACCGGGTGGTGGACGACCCGGTTGTCCATTTTTTATATATTTTTTGTTTTAATTTTTTTAATTTTTTTTTGAAAATATGTTTTATAATTGTTTTGATTTTTTTAAATTTTTTACCAAAATAGACCTCGAAAAAATGATTTGGATTGCTATTGTCATATTGAACTATTGTCAATTGCTTGATTACATTTGGTCTTCGGGTTCAACAAAGTGAAATGGATTGAGCGAGTAAAGTATCGTTAGAATGTCTGATTTAGCGAGGAGATGGATTGAACCTTAAGTTGATACATGGCAAACTTCTCATAAACAAAGTGAAAAGCTATCTTGATGTAATTCATGTTACCGCCCGTGAACCATGAATCTTGTTCATTACTTTTATTTCTAACGTACTCTAACTAGTTTCGGATTAAAAATATTACTGTTGTTATGTTTTAGGTGACTATGCTATAAGTAGCTTTAAGCTTAATTGTGTTGTGGATGGCATACAAGCTGGAATCCCTGATCTCAAGAGCATACATACGTGTTGGTTAGCACGAAGCACCACCTACCCAACACAGACCTAGAGTGTACTCTAGGTTTCCAGTCCAGGACAAGTAACATTCCCTTTTGGAACGTGTTCGGTATAAGTGGATTGCTTCCTGCTTTTTGGTAGCAACTGATGAGATCCCTTCAAAGTTAAAACTAAAAGAGAAGAGAGAAAAAAGGCGTCACCGACTCCATCTGATTGTACCATCATGACCTTCCAGAATAAAATATATTTGTTTAGAATCATCACTCATTAATTTCGTTTACTATTTTTTCCACACATAAACGTAGAGCACGACTGTGAAAGCATATGCTTTTTTTTTGGACAAAATTAAAGCATATACCTGTAGCTATATGGTTTAAAATCTTAATTGCCAGTCCATTGATTTGTAAAACATTAAAGTAATTTATGTCATTTTTATTGATAGTCCTATATTCCTATATAAATTCTTGTCTTGTACTTTCGTAACACGGTTACTTATTTCGTGATTTTTTAAAATAAGTATTAGAAGTAAATTCTAATTAAATGCAGACATATTTCTCACTAACAACGAGTTTTTATAAGAATGATTCACGAGTCACGACTCGCAACTACAAAATGGGTGTACTTCCTGAATGCTTAGGTTTATTAATGGCTCTTAAGAGGGTGGATATTTATATTTAAAAATATGCTGAGCTATTATTAGGTATAAGCTTGTTGTGGAAATATGCGATTGTCATCAACTGCATGCCACATAGCTTCTTCCTATGAAAGGCATGTGGAGCGGCATTGGTTTGATTTAAAAATGGTTCGATTGTTGCCATATGGCACTATTATAATACGTTTAGGGTGTAGGTTTGTGCGTGGGATTATTGTTGGGAACTACTATTCGTCGCCGGAAAACTACTTAAATCGCCCCAAAAATTACCTTTTTGCCCTTAACAAATCAATTAATACCCATTTCGTCCCGTATCTTTAAACAAGGTATTTGACTCAGTTTTACTCACATTCCTAGTACCAACACCACGAAAATGTCTGGCGAAACACCTGAATCCGGCTAGGTAACGGAGGCGGATTTTTTTTTCCGACTCGGGCGTCTTAGCCAGACGCCTCCACCAAGGTGAAGGCGTCTTAGCGAGGCGCCTCCACGAACGTGGAGGCGTCTGGCTAAGACGCCTCCACATAGGTGGAGGCGTGATAGCCAGACGCCTCCACGTTGGTGGAGGCGTCTTAGCCAGACGCCTCCACGTTGGTGGAGGCGTCTTAGCCAGACGCCCGTATTTTTTAATAATAAAAAATAAAAAATAAATAAATTCTTAAAATTATACGGTGTGTTATCTCAAATTATTTGAGGTTCTGTTGCAAGATTTTTGGTGGTAACGGGGTAAAATTACAATGAGTTTTTTTGCAAGTGATTAAATTTTCAAAAAATTTAAGATCCAAAATCCCCGGTGGTAAAACCTCCCGACTTACAAATACCACATCGACAGGTCCGTTCGGGGGTCTCGCTCCACCTATGTTGGATTTTGAAATTGTTGGATCTGAATTTTTTTTTGAATTTTCATCAATTGCAAAAACTCGTTGTAAGGTGATGTCGGACGGTCGACCGTTTACTTCTCGGTCTACCGAACATGTTCCATGCGGATGACCGAGTTTCCATCGGTCCACCGTGATCGTAAATACAGTAAGTTTTTGATCTTCCTAGAATCATTGTGTCGGTTTACCGATCTCTACCCGGTTATCCGAATATTTATTCTCAGTAGCTTCGACATTTCTCTGGAAATCTCTATTCGGTGTACCGAAAGGGTATCGGTCATCCGAATATAGTAATTATTAACTTATTAATTAATTAATTTAGTAATTATCTAAATTTATAATCAATTATCTTTTTAATAAAAAAATAATAAAATAATAAAAAATTGCGGGCGTCTGTGTAAAACGCCCAGCGTAGGAGAGAGGCGTCTTAGCCAGACGCCCGTCCCATGGGCGGGGCGTCTGTGTAAAACGCCGCCCCCTAGGGGGAGGCGTCTTACCCAGACGCCCCTCTCCTACGCTGGACGGCTCCGCCAGACGCCCGCAATTTTTTATTATTTTTTATTAAAAAGATGTTAGATATTTTACCAGATTCGAGTACACCGGGGCGTCTGTTGGCTCATTACTGACCTCCAAAACATTATTTTTTATGAATATAAGAGGAAGATGAAGAGAGATGTGTGATAGGAGGGTAAAATGTCGCGTTATAGCAGTAGAAATGAGAGAAGGGCAAACTGGTAATCTGTTGGGACGATTTAAGTAGTTTTAGGGCGACGAATAGCAATTCAGTTATTGTTTGACACATTTTATATTCATGTACCTAATACATTTGGATGCCAAGTAGTATACTGCAATACATAATATCCGAATTTGTGTGTCAGGTAAAAGGAAATACTAGCTGGATTACTTATCAAAATATGGTGAACAAAAGATTAAGGGTAGTTGTAGGTTTTACAAACTTTAAGAAGCTGACATGGCAGGCTGCTATGTTACTTGTCCTCATGTTTAACATATTTAAATTCCTGCTATGTTACTTGTCCTCGTGCTTAACATATTTAAATAAGTGATCTTGTTTTCTGGGTCAACTTGATCAGTGTTCTTGGGTCAACTTTATATCATTAACATTAACACTTAGTTAAACTTTGCTTTCAAAAAGAATACCAAGTTAATCATAACAGAAGTGATAGTTTTGTATCTACAGAGAAGGAAAAAAAAGGGTATGATTTTGATTCAGATGATTCCCCCCCCTGATTCCCAGCGGTTCCTCCCTCTAAAATAACCTTTTTTTTCTTCTTCTAAAGAAGTGGTAATAAAAATTGCGGTCAAAAGTCATTTATATTCTTTTAAATTTGGTGTGATATTCCTCAGTGTCTACCAATTTTATGTTTGTCTTCGTTGCAGCTGAAATTCCGTATTTCCTGGTTGAATAGTGCTTACTGAAAATGAGAAACTAATCCAACAAGGTACAGCTTGCATTTAATAGAATTTCATCATTTTTCTGACTTTCGAGATTAGATTGTTTAAATACGTAAGTGTTTTCTTCCACATATTATTTATTGGTTTGAAATTTCATTCTCCATTATTGTATAACAACAACTTCTCGAGTACAACCTACAATCAACAAGTTGCCACGAAAATAACAGATCTTACAAAATCCAACTTTACTCATCCTCCTATTAAACTAAAAAGACCAAGCACCTACCTCCATTAGTTAACTCGTAACATCCAATAATTTCAATTCTTTGCTTCACTACTTGTAAGCATTGCTCCCATTAACTTCTTCATTTAACAAATGTTATGATTGCTCAAAAAGTCCAAATTTATGCTACCACCTGATGTACACGGTACACCATGTAATTAATCAAATTGCCATGATTAGCACTTGAGAGTCTCCTCATTATCCATAGCATAGCATGAGTGGTTCGAGAAAAAAAATGAACATTCATTAGAAGTTTTATTAAGATGGCATACGATCATGTTATTTTACTGAAAGTGTGAAATTTGTTGGGAAAAAAGTCTTTTACTGCTAAATATAAAAAGTTTGCAACGTTTTACTCATTTATTGTCTGGGTGCTTCACTTTTGTTGAGTTGATGGATCAACTAAAATTTCACAAAATCTTCATTTTTTTATTTGAAAAATCAAACAACTTTTCTCCATAAAGTGGGTAATACTATGTTAGTTCAATAATCGATCTCTTAATTAACCATGATTATTTTTTGAGAAGGTTTGCTAGACCTTTGTTCTCAATGTTGTACCTCTCCCATCCACCAATTAGCCACCGACGGAAGTTGTTAAGGTTGTCATTAGTTCAGCTTGCAACATCAAAAGGAAGCAAATGAAAATATTAATATGGCCATGGTTGGTTGTATCATGTATGTGATGATAGAAGACAAATTTGTTCTTATTCTTCCTCCCGTTCCTTTGTCGTCCTCATGGTGGGGGTAGTAATTAGTTGTAAAGTTTTAATAATTAGGTGAAGTGTGATTTTAGTGACCAGACCCATGACCTACATTAACACTGTAAGGAAGACAATTATTTTAGTGCGTTCCAAGAAATAAACACATGTTTGTGTTCTATTTGTTCCTGGGTTTATTTTATTTTATTAAATAGATTTTGCAAGAAAACATGTGCTAGTCTTGTTGTTTATTATTCTTTATATATCATTATATACTCCAAGCTTGTATAAAATGAAATCAATATAATAAGCTCCTACTTTAGGGTTCAAATGACCTCAGATGTTTTTGACACCAAAAATTTCCCAAAGTAACTTTAAGATTAAGAAAAGATTAAAAAATCAGAGAAACTGAGAAATCACATTTATTTCAACTAAATTATTTTTTCGATTCTTTTCTAGTTTAATAACATCCACTGGCGACAGTGGTATATCAACAAGAGATTAGCAAAATTATAATTAATCACTACGCATAAGATCCTCTTTATGCCAATAATTAGTGCAATAATGAATTTTACGGGAGTGAGTTAGCTCACGCTTGGCTTGCTTTTTAAAAATCAAATAACACTTTTCTACAAAGTGGCCAATGATACGATAACAAGTTCATTTATTATTTAAACTAGGCAACGAGACAAAATCGATGATTTTAGTCATTCGACGCGCTAGTGGTTCTCAAAGTACATAATTTTGAAGATAATCATATGTACGTACGTAAGAAAGTTTCTAACATAACCTTTTGCTTCAATGATATTTAACTCAGGTCTAGCTTGCTTTAATTGGTGTGACAAAATTGTAACTAATCACTACGCATAAGAGCTAAAGTGTTGCTTCTCCCGTACGCTGATATTTCTCGGTTTTGAAAATATAAACTAGCTCTGTTAGAAAATAACAACAAATCAAAAAGGTTTTGTTCCAATTACATAATATTTGTTTTCTCATCTTCGCTTGCTTGATTTATATATATATTTGGCGTTATATCAATACGAAATGGCAGTATTATACAATAAAGAAGGAATGCTGTTGAAGAGTCTTTATCCAGAATGGTACAAACTCGCACTCACTCACTAGTGCTTGAGTCGTCATGCCACGGTTGGAGCCTAATTTCCTTTTGATTTGTATGTTTGGTTTGAAATCCTACTTCGCTAATTAATTTGGCTTACCCTTTGGTTAATTGCACTGCAACATGTTAAGATTTTGCCCACTCTATACTAATTATCTTATCATGCGAGAGATAATCTCACGACTCGTGGTATAAAGAAGTTAACAAAGATGTGCATTCATACACATTTGTTTTTGCCAACATCCTCCACAAAAACCGTCTTTAGTTATCCTCTTTAGTCTTAAGCCGGAGATTTCCTCTTGTTATTATTATTTCACAGTAAGCTGCTTTTTTGGTACTTACGGATACTAACTCCTTAAAATGTTACCTTAGGACTAATAAAACAATTGGATCTGATAATACTCAAATGTTATAAATCTGGTACATTTGAAGTAACTAAAAGAAAATATAGAAGGCACAGATGCAAAAAAGACACTTAAGTTCGATCATACCACTGGCCAACTCTAATTGGTGCCGAATAAGTGATACTCTCGTCTCCACTTTTGTGCCCTTAATTTACCCACCTACGCGCACTAGCTTTGATTGGTCGTCTTCCTTACAATACTATAAATCTATCACTAATAATCCCATGTTATTTATCAACTAAGTTTGTTTTAATTTTTCAAGTGCTTTAATTCTTATTATTGTTATATTAGTTGCATGTTTTTCTCGACTTTAAGGGAATTTTTTGTTAATGTTTTCATTGTAGTGGGTCTTATAAAATATGAACTTTACTTACTCATCCGAATCAGGTGCTATAAGAATCCAGGTTGCAAGCTGAATTTGTTGTTAGAAAGTTTAAAAAAGCCATCACAACTCAGTAAACTTTTTTTACAATTGTCTTTTCAAGCATACATATTTTGAAATTCTTGTAAAATATATTCATTTTCAACATTATAAAATACACATTTTTCAAGATATATGATCAAAGTATTTGACAACATTTCATCTTGCATTTGATAAGTTGGACAATATTTATTGGACAATATTTGAGAAATAATTAAGCAAAATTCCAATAGCCAAATAAGGATCAAGCAACCCTTCAGCCCCACTACATGGAGCAACATGAAATACTCACGTTAATTTTTAACCATTTCCACTATTATCACCACCATTAGTTGAGTTGGCTGATATTTTAACTTTTTAAGGGATCGAGGTAATCTCACTAAAACATTATTTGACCTCGTTAAAATGTCATCAACCTTAATAGATCCTACTGCAGTAATAAAAGTTATTATTGCATATAGTAGGAGCCTCTCTCGTTCATTTCTTAGGGTATGTTTGAATGTCACGTTTTATGGACTCGGCGTTTTAGAGAAACTAGTTTGGTCCGAAGTGACATTCAAACGGGATGCAATTATGCACAGTTCTCAGGGTTTTGGAAACATATGTACGTACGGAATTTAAGGACTCTTTTGGTATAAATGGATGAAAGTACTTGGAAACATATGTATGTACGTACATATGTATGTACGTCCATATGTACGTACAGAATTTTGGAGTTGGCTGATATTTTAAGGGCTCGAGGTAATCTCACTAAAGCATTATTTGACCTCATTAAAATGTCATCAACCTTAATAGATCCCACTACAGTAACAAAAATTCTTATTGCATATTCTTAGGGTATGTTTGAATGCCACTTTTTATGGACTCAGTGTTTTTGAAACACTAGTTTGATCCGAAGTGACATTCAAACGGGATGCAATTATGCAGAGTTCTCAGGGTTTTGGAAACACCAAAATTTAAGATAATAAGAAGGAAACATACGGGTCCTTTTACTGTGTTTTCAAAATTTCGTAATATTACTGGTTCTATCATCACGTTCCGGACATGAATAACCTAAACATTATGAAAATGACATACCTCCCTCGAATCGTATAGAAACCACATAAGCATTTTGGACACTGGTTAGGAAGGTCACCTTCGTGTGTGGGGAGCAAGTTTCCCAAACGGGAACACGTTGTATCACCCTAACATGAATTAATCTCGTTTTCAAAACGCTAATTAAAGTGTTAACTTACAATCTATGAAAACCATTAATAAGCGAATAAATAGTCAAAAAGTGATGATGGCCTAAACCCAATTAGGGCATTTCCCCGACCCTCGAGGGAAAATAATATAAGCCGAGTTTACTTAATAAATAAAATATAAACGTCGTGTTTTGCGATTGCGAGAGAAAAATGATTAAGAGGGCTTAAATAATATTATATAAGGCCGACAGTGTCGTGCCTTTGTTGTTAGAAGTTAGAACTTAGAATAGATCCTCTCATCTTCTCGAACTCCATTCGTTAGCGTTCCAACCCCAAGTCGGGAACTTTCCAACCCCCCCCTTCGGATCTCCGACCCATTTCCCGTTTTGGGTCGGTCGGTCGGAATCTTTTTCCGATGTGCTTTCCGGTTTGAAGCTCGAGGGGAGAATCGATTGGGAGTCGAGATGATGCGGAAGAAGGGAGCACCGGCGCTTATTCCGATAACGGAGGTCCCGGAGGGGCCCACTTTGGCTAAGAAATTCGACAGCTTGGGCATCGGAACCCCTCCGCCCGCCGACGTCGCCGAGTGGGAGGTTCGGCCGGGCGGAATGCTGGTCCAGAAACGGGATCCGGACTCCGACCCGACCGGATACCCTCCGCCGCCCCCGATTCGCGTCCGGGTCAAGTACGGCCACGCCTCCCACGAGATCCACATCAGCCCTCAGGCCTCTTTTGGTATAAATAAATATAAAAAAACCCTCAAACATCCCATTCAACCTTTTCAGTTGTTTGGTCGAATTGTTGTCCTGTCAGAACTCAAAACCAATTAGTCCCAAAATTGGTTTGGTGTTGGAGTGGAATTTTGATTGGTTGATTTGAATTTTGTGGTTTAGGGGAGTTGAAAAAGGTTTTGTCGGAAAGGACGGGTTTGCATCCGCAGGACCAGAAGGTGTTGTATAAGGATAAGGAGAGGAGTTCCAATGCTTTCTTGGACACTTGTGGTGTTAAAGACCGGTCGAAATTGGTGCTTGTCGAGGATCCTGCTGGACAGGCTAAGCGGTTTCTTGAGATGCGGAAGAATGCTAAGATGGAGAAAGCTGCCAAGTCTGTTTCCCAGATCAGCCTGGAGGTCGATCGGTTAGCTGGCCAAGTATGCTTTATTGCCCTCAATTGATAGATAAGCTTGGATTCGGTTTCGACCGTTTGGGAATTCGGATTTGGATTCTAATGTCCTGTTGTTGTTGTTGTTGTTTTGTCTGATCCGATAGATTTCTGCTTTGGAGATGATTGTGTCGAAGGGTAAGAAGGTGGCCGAGAAGGATGTGCTTAGCTTGACTGAGCAGTTGATGAATTTGCTTGTCAAATTAGACGGTATTATCGTGGATGGGGATGTCAAGCTTCACAGAGGAATGCAGGTAATTTTTTTTCCAATTGTAAGTCCGATTAATCTTTCGAATTGGGTAATCAATTTTTAGGTCTACCAATCCATCTGTTTTGCTGAATCATTAAATTTCAGGTCAGAAGAGTGCAGAAATATGTCGAAACACTTGATGTGCTCAAGATTAAAAATGCACTGCCGAAAGACAACTCAATGGTCCCTCAACAGCAGGAACAGCCGAAGCAATTACGCATTAATCAAAATCAGGTGTCATCTCAGCCTCCTGCTGTTGTGACCACAAGATGGGAGTCGTTTGATTTGCTTTCTTCTGTGCCCACAACTTCCTCTGCGAATTCCACGACCACAGCTGCTTCCATCACAACCACCACCACTCATGCTCCAAGATTGGATTGGGAGCTGTTCTGATAGAGAAAGAAAGATGATTGTTGTGGTTGTTGTTGTGATGGTGATGGTGATGGTGATGGTGATGTGGACTCCCTACTGTTCTTGTGTCTTTTCCAGTCCAGTTTGCCTTGCCACTCTCTTCCTGTTCATGTTCTTCTACAATTCTTTTGTGTATTTAGATTTTGGAGGGAGAAGGTTTGTTCTGCTCCCCATTTAGATCCACGAGGGAGGAGAAAAGGAGAAATAAATGAGTTGGCGACCTGAAATTTTATTGATAGCCCATCATGTAGAAGTTGGATGATTTGTACAGAACTACAAATGGTGGATTGAGACTTGAGAGGGACATGAATCGAAGTTTTCCTCCAATTTGCACTCTTATTGTGAGCTGTATTAGCATGCCTGAAATTTGGCTTGTTGATGGAATTAAAGAGAAAAATGTTGTGTGATTATTATGTGGTGTCCTTTTGATGATCAACTTACATCTATCAATCTGTAGTGGACCCTGAAGTAGTTATGATCATTACGCTGGAAAGATAAAGGAGACCCCTCCAAATTGATGCTTTAAATTGTTATGCATAAGATTCCATATCCCTTAAACCTACGGCAAAATGATACACGCCTATCATCATTTCTAGCAAATATGGTGTGTAGATTGTATGTACCTTCTAAAGTCAAACACTAAGAAAAAAAACAAACTGTTTTAGTAACCATTTAGTAAAGCAACTGTTTGTCTGTTTGGTTATTTTTTTGAAGTAGTAGGTGAACGAGAAACCTCATCGAAAGTCCGAATCAAGGGACATCTAAGAGGAAAAAGAGGAAATTCTTGGTTGACATTACTATTCCTAAGAGTTGAATATGTGAATTCTAGCATAAAAAAAACATATTGTGTGCTGGTGAACCATCGGAAATTATTCCAACTGGTCTCGCACTTAGAGTCTTAGAATATTCGAAATAAAAGACAACTCGCTCCTGGGTATACCCTTCTTGCCACCAGATCAGTGGACCACTAACAACGTAAATAAGACTAGCAGCTTCTATAGATACCTTGCTTCATTCGAATGGTAGCTTGCTAAGGAGGGGAGCGGAGAGAGAACTTATAAATAAAAAAAGATTTGAGAGGGAAGCAAACTCAGCCTTTCCTCATGGTAATCTGATTAGTTAAATCTTGTTGGGGAAGTTGTGTTTGCTTGGAAGAACCTCAGAATCATATGGAGAAGCCCCATGACAACAGCAACACATGCCTGACAACCTTAACTAGCAAATGTGAGCTGAATGCCTCTCTATGACTCATGTGGGATATTTTTGTTTTTCATAACTTTTCCTCTGCCATCTTTGATTTTTGCTGCTGGAGGAAACGTGCGTGCATGTTGTTCAGTGGCAGCCTTGTTGTTGTTTTTGCCTCCATCAAATTTAAATAGTCGTGTCAAAAAAAGCACAAGTTAATAAATCATATCTTATTTGAAAAGTGTTTCACTTAAGTTGTCCTCTTGATGTGGATTATCTACTTTGGTCTGCATAAATTTGCTGTATGTTTCACATTATGGGTTTGTTTAGAACACTGCCTTTTTTATTTTGACTTCTCAAAATTTGATTTCCTAAAAGCTAGTATTTTGAGTGTAATTGTAATTTACACAAAATCTGACGTTTAAATATAAAAAAATTGGTCTTCATATGTTTCTTGATTTTTATATAAATCTGAAAAGCTAAAAACTAACTTTGTGGAGTTAAATCCCGTTTTGGATACCGATATCTACGTCTGTAGGATTTTGCATATTTTTTCATCTCAACCTTAAGAATCCAAGTTCTTGTACAGAATGTTTTCTTGTAAATCTTTGGAATTGTTGTTTTGCAAAACATTTGGTTTTGGGGCCTTTCATTTTTTTTCCAGTGAGGAAGTATCTATCTATTCATTTCATCTATGGGCATTAAGTAGTGACATTTAATAATTATTCAAGGGAGAAAGTAAAGACAATCACATGCTTCTCATGGGACAATAGTATTTCTGCAATCTGAGCTCCAGAGATCTTACTTCTTCTCATCAATGTCTGCTTTTGTGTTTATTTACTGGGCTACAACGAATTCCAGCTAAAACTTTATGTAATATCCTGAATTTTTTAGTTGAGGTAATAATCAAATATCTTAATGGACTAATTAAGATTGTTGGATGATTGTGTGGTTTTAGGAGAAGATGGAATTTTGAGAAGAATATTGAGAAGAAAAAGATGGAGATTTTGAGGCAAGTACTGATTCGTTATTCTTCAGTTTCATATCATATCTGTCTCTCTTGATATTCGTAGTTGCATGCATGTTGAGCATTAATATTGATTTTATGGATATGCATATGATTGCATGGTGGTGTTTCGGTCGACATGTCCTGTGGCTGTGTGTATGTTTCTAGCAGAGCAACTTAGGAAAGAGCTGCCTAACGGACAGCATGGAGCCACCCGAGAGAGGAAAGGGCTGCCTGTCGTTAGTGTGGAGCTACCAGGTGTGCGTCTGACAGATTGATAGATTTCAGAAGCACAGGATGTGGTCGAATCTGAATGGGGGTTTCAAATTGATATGCATGCATTTTATTTGTGATGCATGTCTCTTGATTGTGCTTATTGACTGAATGTCATATTCTGTATTATTTTCCACATGATTATGATTCTGATTGATTGATAGTTGGTACTTGCGGGCTGTCGAGCTCACAAATTGTTGATTATATTTTTCAGATTAATTATGGGCCTATCAGATGGATTTAAATATCAGAGTGCGCAGCGGTCAGGATCGTGGATCGTATCTTAACGCACCGGGTTCGGACGGGTGATCAGTTGTCCGGGCTCGGGACGTTACACTTTAGGTAAACGGAAACAATAAATTTTCCAGTATTGTTTGGTGTTGAATACATAGCAGGTGTAACAGTAGAAAGAAACTAATGAAATGGGGACCTCTATTTGTTCCTACCGAGGCTCAGCAGCTCCACAAATGTATGGTTCAACAACTGGAGTTTGAAATTAAAATTGTACTATTTGGGGTATTCTTGAATTAATTAAGATGGGCCGTTGGTGTGCGTGGGCATTGATCCTTCATGGGCTTCCCAATGTTCCCATAGTCATACACGTTTGAAAAATTGAACCAGAAACATAGTTACAATTAACTTATAATCACATCAAATAAGAAGATAAGAGAAATATATGTTTGCCACCTTTACCTAATTTTTATTCTTGTAAAATATTTTTTCTTCGTCTTAGAAACTAACCAATTACCCAACATGCTCGTCAGATCCTACGAAAGACACTTGTGCTTGGGAATCAATTTGTTCCTGATGGCCGGATTTAACGACATTGATGTCAGAAGGACCACATATAATATTTTTTCAAAACCTTTTTAATTTAAGCTAATTAACTTCCCACTTGTAGAACTCCATCTTAATTTTGCCCATTTGAAAAATGAAAGTACCGGCTACACCAAACTACCAAACTAAATTTCCGACTGTAGTTATCCATTTCAGAATCACCTTTCATGAATTCCAAAGTTCAACTAGTAATGGTAGTTTTTTTGCATTCACAATATCACCATGGTCGTTAATTTGAGCTCCCAACCATAAAATTGGATAAAATATACTAAGTAGACTTGACAATCATGTCGTTCATGTATTTTCACGTCATGTTTTTTTACATGTACGAGTCAAATTGACCATACACGATACCTAATTAGAGAATATGAACACGACATGCTTCGATTCGTGTTTCGTGTAAACACGAATGAAACGAATAAACACAAAAAAAAAATTAAATAAGTAGTCTTCTTTCAATAGAAATAAATACCTTTAAATTATTATTTTTTAACTCAAATGTATAAACTCTCAATGAAATGATGACATTTTGTAATTTATAAATATATACTAAATTCATGTACACAATATGTTGTACATGAAAACCACACGAAATCATGTATTCCAAAGTTCAACTAAATGGTACACAACATTTTGTATTTTCGTGTACACAACATGTTGTACGTGAAAACCACACGAAATCATTTTATGTATCCGGAACACGACATGAAACACGAAATTCTTAAACCTAACATGAATTTTTCGTGTTGTATGTTAAATTGTCTAAACAAAGAATGATATTTATCATCAAATTCGTGCTAACAATTTGAAACTGCATCTGCAAATGTGCGGAGAGATTATAAGTCGTAATAAAAATAGCCCAACTGTGGTGAGGAATACGTGTCATTGTCCCATTGGCCTCGACCGCCTCACCCCTTTCACATGCTTCATTGGAACCTAAGAGCACCCTTAACAGGTGCTCTAAATCAGGAGCCCGATTTGCTCTCCCTTAATGGGAGGACGAATCCTGGGCGGATCCTCCCGGAAATCCGCCTGGACCCCCAATCCGGGGGGCCACGTTGCCCTCCGGATTGGGTGATTTTTTTGGTTTTGGTTTTGTTTTTTGATTTTTTTTTTAAAATTATTTAACATCGATTTTTTCAAAAAAAAAATGAAAATATGTTTTTTATTTGTTTATATTTTTTGACAATTTTTGTGTTTTAACTAGAATTGATTTCCGAATGACTTCAATGCGAGAAAATGTAAGGCACTTCAGTTGCGTGTGGTTAAGAAAATTTAGGAAATTAGTTTAATCTTACGTGACAGAGAGAAGTTTACGTTTTTTAAAGAGAAAGGCGACCAGAAACTGACCTGAGCTGTTAACGGTGTTAACAGAACTCCCAAGGTTTTGGTCAACATAACTAAAATCAAAATTTAGGGTTTTGCTCCGGTGGTTGCATCGTGTGAATCCCCGAATTCTGTCCTCGCGTAAGGTAAATCTCACATCAGATCTGTTTTCTCTACACTTACCCTCTCAGATCTAGATCTGTTTGCAGCTTTCCCGAGTTCGATCGTTGACGTAAGATTTTGTTCCCAATTTGTCGATCGCCTGAACCGTCTTATGTTTGAGATTTGGAGTTTTATTTCTTTCCGCGTTGGTTTGTCTTTTGTGTGTGTTTATTATAGGAATATTAGTTTCTTTGGTACTTCCATTAGTTGTTAGTTTTTCGTTTATGTAGGAAAATTAGGCTTCGACAAGCTTATTCTTCGCTTGCTTTGGGGATTGTAAGAGTTCCGATGTTAGAGGCTTGGTGTGGTGTTTCCTCAATATTTTCCTAGTTTTTTTTCTGTTTAATATCCTTATTCTTATTCACCGTTTTAGAAAGGAACAATAATGCCAAGACCGGCTACAACGATGAAGGGGATGGGAAGCCGTGGAGGAACCAATCCTCTGTGATTTTAAAAAAAACACACCTAATAATCTGTACTTTACTGGAAGTTATAGGGTTTTTTTACCTGAACAATTGGTTTTCTCTGAAATTTTGATATGTTCTATTTTCCCGTTGATCCCCTCTCGAGTACCTTCTCTTTAGGGAAGCTAACAACCTTATTTCGAATAGAATTTGTCAGAAGTTTGTGAAATGCCACAGCGGTCTGATTTTTTTCTTCCTTTTCAAGCTTTCACAGAGCATTTGTTCGACAGTTGGTGGATGAAAGTAGTAAGGGAATTGTATGTCATTTTTCCCATGAGACCTTGACCAAATGCAACCACTAAATTAGATTGTTCGTTCATTTGGTAATCATGTTTCCTTTTAATCAGTTCAAATTTATGGGGTTCTTATGAATCATAGACCCAAACAATACCTTAATGTTCCATGTTATTTGCTCTATCCATCACAATATGACTGCAATAGGTTGCTGACTTGACATGTATCTTAGATGCCTGTACTTGTTATTGGTAATGAGTTCATCCATTTGATTGAATCTGGGTTGGAAGAGTCTAATTACGAACTTAAATGCTAAACATAAGTCAGCAAGGTGATGTCTTCATTCTTTTTCTAACAATTAAATATCGATAGTTGATATCTCTTCCGCCCATAGGGGTTGCCCCCCCTATTAGGTGGGCTATTGTCACTGCATCAAGGATTGCAACCAGGGTGTGGCAATTGGAGAGGCAAGGGTTAGGTGCCCTCTAAATTTTTAGGATTTCACCTAGTATGTAAATATCATTTGGATTTTGATCCCTCTGGATTTCTCGAATACCAATAATTAGATAGTTAGATTAGATTTGCCCAATTAGTCTAATTAATTAATTTTCTATGTGGATAGGCATATATTTACATATGTAAATATCAAATTAGACTCCAAACTGCAATCCAACTTACACCCTGAACCAAACTTAATTTTTTTGGGATCATCTCTCTGAATTCCCACCCTTAACTTGAATTCTTGGCACACATTGATCGCAATTTGCAATCCCATTTGCCTCCTCCCTTCATTTCCATAGTTGAATTTGAAGATATTATGCCTTTTGAAGGATCCATTACCTTCTTGGGCATAGTAGAATAAAATAGTGAGTAGTGAGAAGAAAAATTGAAGGAAAGGAAGGTCATGCATAAACTTAACTCACAAATCTCATGTCTAGCTTGATGTTAATCGCATTTGTGTACAATTCTTGAAAGAATTATGAAGAAGGAGAGGGTGAAGAACTGAGATGACATGGTGAGATGGTCTCATTTCCAAAGATGTCCATAATAAGGACAAAGGATCAGACTCCAGAGAGTTGTTGAGGGTCTGTTTCCAGACTTTTGATGTAAAAATGCCAGGGTATTTGACAATCATAGGAAGTCTCAGTAACAAATTAAAATAAATAAAGCATCAGTATAAACTTAAGATCAAAAATGCCTTAATCGTAACGAAAGAATTATTTTGGTGGTGATTCTATTGCTTACAAAGCTGATTTCGCGTTACATTTATGTAAATATCTAAATTCATGTTGTGCCTTATTAGTTCATAAAATATTTGTCAAAGACGGTTATTTGTACTTTATCGATAGATTTTATTTTTTTATGCAAATATGAAACTTAAATTTTTAATTCTGAAAATGTACTTATACAACTATGATAATATAAAGTAATCTTGCCAACCAGGGCTAGTTCAATTGATAGATATCTATCAAATTATGTTGGTAGATCCATAGTATTTGATTAACCTAAACTAGATATCAAAATTTACCTTTGTAAGTTATATGTTGGGAATTAATCAAAATATAAAATGATTTTGATAAAAGCCCATCTTGAACGCTTTTCAATGTTTTTAATGTAGGTAAATATAAAGCTTTCTTATTTTGTGTTAGTATACTATAATATCATAGCTCATATGTACAATTTTTTTGTGTTTATCTTTAACTCAGGTCAGGGAGCATAATTACCCATTTCACATTAACATGGGGCCTATATTTTGTGGAAATTTTGAGTATGATGCACGGCAATCAGAGCTTGAAAGGCTTTTTGGAAAATATGGGAAGGTGGATCGAGTGGACATGAAATCTGGTAAACACTATCTATTTTACTTCTTGTTAACAGTCCATTAAACGTCTTTGGATGGGCATTGCTCTCCTTAAACTATCAACTGTGTGCCTTTCTTTTTCATTACTGTTTTGGCCCTAAACATTTCATCGGACTTCTCATTTAGATGTTTTTTTCAAAGGCGATCTAGTGTTTACATTTTTGTTGATCAAAGGTTTGCAATAACATCCAGAGTTACCAATACTAGATATGTCCTTTTCCCAAAGTTCTACATTAAATCGACAGGCAGAACTACATTCTTTATCTTTTTATTTGGATATTTAGAAGATCAATCACCGAGTGACTGTCAAAGCAAGTGCACAGACGCAACAATGCTAGAGAAAAGACATCTTCGAAGGATGCTGGGACTTAACTCCATGGCTCTATTTCTTCAACCACATATATCTTGAGCTAACTTACAGCAACAAAAGTACAAAACTTTCTTGTTCAGCGCTGAAGGCGGTCTTGGATGAGGATAGATTTAGCACAAAATGATTTTTGAAGGGTAACCTCCATACTCAGCAATTTCTTTGGCGCAGGAATATCTGGATCACCATGTTCTTACTGGTTCCTGGAGCATCCATTTTCTTAATGCTTGCTGGCTGTGCATTCACATTCCTGCCTGTTCCCAAGGTTATGTTCTTGTATTTTCAGAAGGGCTGATCTTGGTCCACAATTACCACTGGCATGTAAAAGACATGGGACATTTCCCCAACAATGACCATAGACTTTCAATTGCCATCACCATCGCTCAATCTTCGACTTCAGATACATTCCCATGCCAATTTTGATGTCAACACTGGAATAGATGGAGAAGCTCTACACCTTTTCGTGGCCTACCATGCATACATTGGATTCTCATTCCCTGTCATCTTACAATTCCTTATAAAGGTCTGTTCTTAGTTTCTGGCCAGTCAGTTTCAAGCTTTTGATGAGATGATTTCCGTGTTCGGCGGGGCGTTGCTGTCTACTCAAACAAGAAATTCCATTATAGGGTGATATTTATACCAGGATCAACATTAGTGGGACTCTCTTTGTTCTTTCTTTAATGTTTTAGTAACTTGTGTATAGGATTTGCCTTTGTATACATGGATGATGAGCGAGATGCCGAGGATGCAATAAGAGGACTAGACAGGTATGAATTTGGGAAACAGAGACGCCGCCTACGTGTTGAGTGGACAAAGGTGCGCTCATTTGTTACATATTTCATCCTATTGACTGTCTAAACATCTAGTGAGATCTAATATCTGTCATACCTTACATCTTCAGCAAGACCGTGGGGGTAGACGGCCTAACAACTCCAGAAGATCTTCAGCTGATCAGAGGCCGACAAAGACTTTGTTTGTTATAAACTTTGATCCGATCAATACCAGGACGAGGGATTTGGAGAGGCACTTTGATCCATATGGGAAAATCTCAAACATTAGGATTAGAAGAAACTTTGCTTTCATCCAATACGAGTTGCAAGAGGATGCCACTAAAGCATTAAATGCTACCAACATGAGGTTACTTTCTTCTCATACTTTAGTCTCACCAAAAATAAAAGTATAGTATGTATATTTTGTTTTTCATCTCCTTTTAATTTTCAGTTTCTTACTGTTGATCTCTTCTCCTTCAATTGTCTCTAATCAACCTACGTTCAAGAGGGGCATGCATCACTGCATTTGTGTCTTTTGTAAATTAAATTACACTTTAACCTGTATGAGTTGCTGAAAGTAGTACCTTATTTATCTCTTGTAGGTACTTTTGTTTTTTATTCTTTTGTTACAAACAAAGCTGCAATGCTGCATTTCCCACCCCATCTTCTATGCAGAAGAGGGTGGTTTTCTAATGCATGCAGATTTGAAGTACTATGGGGCGTTTTATGAGCAGAAAGGCTTCTTAAGTAGCTAATCAATACATCAACTCTTAAGCAATGTTAAGTCATTAGTATGTTATTTTTGTATTGCATCTATTTCTTTTTGATGATATTGGGTAAAATAAGAATATCTCCTCTTTTATAGCAACTTTGAGTTGGGAACAAATTTTGCCTTTAACTGTACAATCATTTTCTAGTTATTTAAACGATCTGCATTTCTTATCTATCGTGAAATCATCCGACCCCCCTACCTCGTCTAAGTGGGAGGCTCTTTTGAGGCATTGGGGTAATGTTGATGTAACTATATAGGCATTTTCTGATAGTTGCTCATGGTCAAGCTTATAAGTAGAATTTATCATATAAAAGTTTTATAAAATACTCGGATGTCTTATGTTTTCGCCGCTTCTCTTCTCAATAGTTGCTGCTAAGTTTTTTGGGTTATTTAAGTTCTATTTCTTGCTTTCAGCAAATTGATGGGTCGGATGATTTCAGTTGAGTATGCAATTCGTGATGATGACGAGAAAAGAGATGGACACAGTCCAGATGATAGACCTCATGGTAGGTCTCCTAAAAGAAATCATCGTCAACGACGATCTCCAAGTCCTGGTAGAGGTGAAAGGGCTACTCCAGACTATGGTAGCGGCGGCAGCCCACACAACACGAGGACACACAAGAGGAGCAACCCCAACAATGGTGGAGCTGAGAGTCCTGCATATGAGAGAAACCGCAGGTTAGGAACACTGCTGTTTTCTTCTGTACGTGATTCTGTTACCTAGATGCACCTGTACTTATCTCTTTATTTTTCTCCATGTTGGTGCAGTCATTCGCCCAGGAAGGAAAGATCAAGAGAGTAATCGTGGAGATAGAAATGCCCTATTTGTAACCTGTGAGTTGTTGACCTCTGTTTAATCAGGACCTGTTGACAGTTTGAGAATATTTCCCTCTTCTACCTTTGATTATGGTTGTGCGAAAGAACTTTCATTTCCTATTGTATGCTGACATATGTTTACCTCATTTTACATACGTGTGATGGTAGAAAATTGTCACTTGCTGTTATTTGGTTACATTCATCTTCAATTATTCAATTAACCTTTTCTGCTGTCAAGCTGATGCCAAGTCTACTAGGAGAGGGAACATAATTTCATCGATTGTTTTCTTCACCTGCTTTGCTGTGAGGAAGCAATTGCAATTCATGTTGATTTGTTGGAAAAGTAGGAAGAGTTTGCCTTTTTGGTGGTGGTTGGTTTGTTTTTCTCTTATCTGCGGTTGAATCTATACTGTTAAGGTTGATGTTTCCTCTTCTAAGTACCATCGTGTTTTCGTAGCTATGCTTTTTGAACATTAGATGTGGTTGTGCTGAGCAAGCGTTTTCAATAGTCCAAAGGTACACAAGCTAGCTGTTTGTTAATGTTATACTCTAGTCATTATTTCCATTTACCGGTGGCTTGTCAGGAAACTGAAGTCGCATGGCTGGATTAGTGATCGTACTTGGTAGGTACTAGACAATCATAGACCTACATAATTTTCTCGGCACTGCAAATATCACTGATGGTTACGGCTTTGGATTGGAAGATAGGGTTATAATAACTACGCATGGTGGTTATTAGACAATTATAGATTTTTCTGTTTGTGATTCTTTTTGTGAGACCTACCCATTAAGACGAAGATTTTTTTGATGAAATATTTTATATTTTTTAATTGAATGTTAACATGTAATTCCCATGGTAGTACATGTTGAGCTTGGATCATTAGTCTAGGTTCGTCTGAGATCATGCTGAGATCTACCAATTGAACTAATCAAAAGTTGATTCTTAAGTTGAAGGTTTGAGGGTTATTTTTTCAAAAATGGTTACATCTGTGTTTCTTGCGGCTAATTATTTACCAAACATAATGGCGTGAGGTACGTCACATAAGACCTCAATCACGGGGTTTATTCCGATCAAAGGTGGGTTTGCATTGCAAATCTAAAAGGCTTCTATAACCTTTTAAACCTTCGCAACCATTAGCATAATCTTTTATGGACATATTTGAGGTCAGGTCAGGTCAGGTGAAGTTGACTTCGCAATATTCTGTGATCTGAGTGCTTACACGTGTTTGTGGGCTCCTATTTGCAGTTGGGCTGCTGTTGTTGTAGCATGTACTTACAGACACTTTAATACCTGGATCAGGAATCGTATTTTTCTTCATGTGGTGCAAATGCTGTATTTGTCAGATGGCTGTCACCACGAAAGTCCTTAAGCAGTATATAATTGATGGCTACATTGTTGATACAATTGACAGCTAATTCTTGTATGCTACAATGTTGTATAAGTGTGGATTGCATGCTACATTGTTGTATATAATTAATGGCTTGGTAGGTCACCCACTGATCTGGCAACCAATGAGGGTGATTACTAACTAGAACTGTACAATACATAGATAGTTTTGTCTTGTACTCTGTGGGGTTATATTATAACTGCTTCCATTTTAGTAAAATGACCAATAGACTATTGTTTGATGTATACATAAAAGCTAGTATTGAAGATCTGTTCTTATCAGGTTTGCATCTGAGATACGAAAATACTAATAATAAGCTGGGAACATGCATGTTGGTAGACATCATTTAGATTCATGAATTGGGTTTATGTATGAAAGATTATGGGGGCCCATCTGGATTTGTCCACTAAGGTTCCTCTGATTTATAGACTGCCATAAATGATTGGGGTACCTTATTGACAAGATTATTTGGATACTGTTTGTGGGCCTTTCTTCTGGTAAGGTTTTAGGTCTTGGGACTGTTATGGCGTTGGTGAAAATAAGATATGGATAAGGTTGTCTTTCTGGGAGGAGTTATAATCAACGTTCAGGCACCGCCTAGGCGAGCCTAGGCGGCCGGCGGCGTCCGGTCGCCTGGGCGATCGCCTAGGCGGTTGTGCGACCGCCCAGGGCTGGGCGGTAATTTTTTTTATTTTTAAATTCAATTAATTTTCATAAAATAGATAAAAAAATCAGGAAAAATCGGGAAAAATAGAAAAAAATACACAAATATTTTCTAAAACTACCATACATGTTTAGGCTTCGAAAAGACACCTAGTTCCTCGACCAAGGCCTCACTAGGCACCCCCTCTACCCACCTAAACACTTAGGTATACAATTTATTGCTCAGTAGTACGATTACAAAGTAACTCAGAGTTCATACAATAGTAGATAAAAGAGAAAGTAGAATTACAAGCTAACTAACTAATTCCATTGGACACATTGATCTAATGTCCAACTGGGAACCATATCATATCCTCCACCACCATCAGAGTCGTCGGAGTCGTTCTCATTCGGATTGTCGACGTAGACATCATCTTCTTCAGTTTCTTCATCGTCGGTTTGGACATATTGCTCGTCGATGTCCATCGGTGGTTGAGAACTCGATGCACCTCGATCTCTAGAACTGATGTGAACGATGGCATCATCCATGCCACGACCTAATAATGGCGCGTCAGATGCAGTAGAACACCGCGGGTCAGATGCAGTGGACATGGATCGAGCAAAGCGTCTCCGTGAAGAAGAATGTCCCAAAGCTGCTTCCTCGACATCGGCCCATGTAAGCTCCTCTCCAGCGAAGACCGGATCTTCAGTTTCTACCAACCACGGATGCTCGTCGAAGAGATCGTACTCCACACTGATGGGGTCATAAAATCCAGGCTTCTCCATCCTTTGCTGAAACCTTTGCCTTAACTTTTGGTTGTAGTTCACATACACCAAGTCATTCATCTTCTTCACAGCCAACCTGTTCCTTCTCGTTGAGTGCAACTGCTCGAAGACACTCCAATTCCGCTCACAACCTGATGCCGAACATGTCAATCCCAACACCCTCACGGCCAACCTCTGTAATGCAGTCTCTCCCATGTCTGCGCCATACGATTGCCACCAATCTATAGGTCTTCTTTCCGACCTTTGTCTGACGACCATATCCCTCGAGAATATTCCGAGGGAGTTCTTGTAACGATCAAGTAAACCGCAAATCTTGTCTTGTTCTGCAGGAGTGGGGACGAGCCGCTCTACGACATCCATGAATCCAGGCATATGCTCATTGAAAGCTACATTTCGATCCTGAGGTGGGACGGAGAAGAAGGTACCAGGGTTGAGTAAGAAACCAGCAGAATGTAGCGGTGATGACATCATCTTCCCTGGACCCCACCTGGTGTCGATGAGGTCGATGACTTGCTTGTACAACCTCGGGTTTCCGTCAAAGTTCCTCATGATTTGTTCTTTGGCTTTCTCCATTGCGTCACACAGATATCCCATCGCTGGTTTCTCATCGCCGTCAACAAGTCTAAGAACCTGAACCATAGGTTGTGAGGCCTTCAGTGCCTTTACGACGTTGGTCCAGAAACCACTTTGTAGAATGGTCTCGGCAACTTCAGTAGAGATCTCCTTCTTTTTCTTGTTCTTTATCCAACTTGCATTAGGATCGTTGTACCCCGGGGAAACAACAAAGGCTCGGAGTTTGTCTTTCTTCAGAAATAACCTTTGCAAACTCAGAAATGCGGTGGCAAATCTCGTGACAGCAGGGCGTAGCAGGTTCCCTTCAATGGCAATTCGCATCCTCTTCAACAACATGGCAGAGCTGTTGAAATGTTTGATGATCTTCCGAGCTAAAGCAATAGTCTTCAAAAACAACTTGCCAATATCCTCCAAGATGAGATCGATGCAATGCGCTGCACAGGGAGTCCAAAACAATCTCCTTCTTTTTTGTTGCAACATCCGACCGGCAAGTACGTACGCGGCGGCGTTGTCGGTGACCACCTGAACAACGTGTTCTTCGCCAATCTCGCCAACTACCTTGTCCATCAGCTTGTACAGGTAGTCTGCGGTGTGAGAGTGACCGGAAGCATCTACAGACCTCATGAACATGGTACCTGTCGGACAATTTACTAGAAAATTGATTATACTCCTACCGGACCTATCAGTCCACCCATCTGTCATCAACGTGCACCCGTATGTTGCCCAATCTTGTCTGTACGATTCTAGTATACCTCTAGTGTAGTCAATTTCTTGTTTAAGGCACGAGTCACTAACTTCATGATACGTCATGGGTTTAAGTCCGGGTCCGTAAGTACTAGTAGCGGATATTGCTTCCTTCCACTCAGGCGTCCTTACAGTGTTGAATGATATACCACATCTATAGAAAAACCTAGCCCATTTTTGATTAATTGTTTTCCTATCTTCTTTTCTAAAGGTTCTTTCGATGGTTGTTTGTTGGGGGCCGGAAACCACGTCCTTCCCACGTCCGCAAAATGGTGCCCACAAACGTTGTTTTTGTCTCTTTCGACCAGGAACGGGGCGAGAACGGGAGGTTGGGGTCGGAGCAGAACCGGAACCCGACCCGGTTTCTAGATCAAATTCTATGTTTTCTCGGTCTACATAATCATCAAGACATACATTTTCGTTTTGTAATGTCCTACTGTTTCTAATCATGTATGCAGTTATGTCTTGTTTAATAGAGTCAGGAACTTTATCACAAGGTCTAGCATTGCTACCGGGTGTGTGTGCAAGATGTTGTTTGTGACGGGCTATACCACCTCTAGTTTCCTTACCACATAACTCACAGACAATACAATTTTTATCATTAGCGCTAATGTAATGGGCAGTATTCCAACCGGGGTCATTTGTACGGGTAGGTCTTAGGTCATCGTAACTCTCGTGATGCATAGGTAGACTAGTGCCGGGTACGTAAGCCATATCTTAAAACTAGACTAATATAAAATTTAGACTAATATGAAAATAAAATACTAATTAATTTAATTCTAAAGAGAAGTTAGAAAGAGTGCACTTGATTTTGACGGTTGAAGAATGAAGAAACGGATCGGAGACTTCACTTTCCAACTTCAAAACTAAGCACCAGACCGGAGACTTAATCGCAAAACTTGATGATTATGAAGGTTGATGATGAGAATAGGATTATGAAGAAGAAGAGAATGAGAGATGTGTGAAAAATGAAGAGGTTTGGAGGGGTTTATATAGGATTTGGGGCTAGTGGCAAAGTTGTAATTTTTGAAAAAAAAAATAAAAAAAAAATTAAAAGGAGAGAGCCGTTGGAGAGCCTCCAACGGCTCTCGCCTAGGCGATCGCCTAGGCGAAATGATCGCCTAGGCGATCGCCTATTTCGCCCAGCTCTGCTGGGCGAAAGGCGGTGGTCGCCCAGGCGACCACCGCCACCGGCGACCGCCTAACGCCTAGGCGGTCGCCTACGTAAACGTTGGTTATAATCACTATTTATTTATTTTTAAGAAGTGTTATAAATTTATGATCACATTTTCTTCGTGTATGAAAGAGTTTTAAACTTATAATCACATTTTCTTCGTGTGTGAATCACATGTTCTGTTTATGAATCTTGTGAGATTTGACAGCTAATAATATTATTGATTATAAGACACAAGTAAAAAAAAAATGAAAAAAAAAGATGAGACGTGTAGTGATGTTACAGTGTGGTTAGATTTCTGAATCGCACTGGAAGACACTATTAGTGCAGTGAAAAAAAGCAGCAAAGAGCCAAAATGCAACACGGCAAGACAGATAGATGCCTTCACGGCTTTCACCACCCAACAATCATCAATGACAATCATCGAACTCTACTCATACAGCATTTGCTGAATGAGCTCAGGTGGCCACGTACGTAAAGATCTGAATGTCATGTATGTGATGTTAAGGATGTAGGCCATATCGAAGTAAGGCTTAATAGGTTAAATCTTGAACATATGTAGGTTAACATAGCTTTGCCTACGGGACATTTTCTTTCAAGGTTTACGTGATCTCAATCTAAAAGGGTTAAAATTCCAAATGGGTTGAAATGCTAAATGTTCTACACAAAATATCAAAATTCAAGAGTAAAAATCCAAAGGGATTGCCGAACCCCCTTCCTCACTACCTAGTACCAACCCTTCCTAGTTTTTATGTCAAATCTAAAATATTCTGATTTGAACGTGCATGGATATAATAAAAAATAAATTATATTAAAATTTATGATAATGCAACTATCAACAAGAAAACCAACCACCAGGTGAGTCAAGCTCAAGATGGAACCTTTCACTCGTCCCACCACTTCCCCGTAAACAAATAAAAATTAAGAAATGAATAGCTAGATTTCCTTTGGTGGAAGTGGAAGTGGAAGTGGAAGAGGAAGTGGAAGGTGCCAAACAAATTCCTGCACTACCAATCGAGGCCTGTAAACGTCACAAATCCCACCAACGCCCATCACTCCTCCATTCCCGAAACTCGCACTCACACTTCTCCTCTGTTCTGTTTGGATTAAAACCTCGTTCTAAAATACTGTTGGAGTGTGTGTTTTGGAAAAGAAAAGAAAAAGTGAGAATGGGCGAGGATTTGAAAAGGAGAGGGAGGAGTGGACCGAGTGGTGGAAGGAGGCGGAGGAAGGTGACGAGAAACCCTAATCGCCGGGGGAGAGAGAAGATAGATTGTGATGCTTTGTTTTCCGTTATAAAATAAAAGGGATGGACTTAAATTTTTGGAAACTCTATTTTAGTTTATTATCATATCCAAACACGTCCATAAGTTTTCAAAACGGAACCTAATTAAATAAACAAGACTTCAATTAGGGAGCAGTGCCCAACATACCTCCTTTTGGGGATCCATACCCACCAACACAAACCTCTGTCCCCGTGTAAAGGACAATTGTGCTTAAACAAAACATAACATGTGTTTTTACGTACTAATTCGAGCTTAACAATTGGAGCTGACCATAGTTTTCATTCTCTATTTGGAAAGGGCTTTGGATCACGGTTAGAGTCGTTGGGCGGTCAAAACCATGCATGTCGACGTGCGCACTTAGATTAGTACTACAAGTTGCCAAGTTTGTTTGTTAATTTGTTTTTGTGCTGCTGCGTGAAAAGTGTAGTGCACTTATTGCCCTGCAACCTAACATTATTGCTGTTGATATATGTATATTATTGGTTGGGACTTGTGGGCACACCACAAAACCATGCGTTACCTCTTTTATTATTATTATTATTATTATTATTATTATTATTATTATTATTATTATCGGAAACTACCTTCGGTATTTAAGTTCATATGAATTTATGACATTACGATAAAAATAAAAATTATAACGGTTTCTCTTTGTACCTCTGATTGTAAAATTTCTAGCTCGCAAGACCTCCATATACAACAACCAACAAATACATGCATATATAGTTTTACAACTCAAGAACAAATTTTGGTGAAATTAATGCAGTTGAACAAGTATGGAACAAAATATTAAAATTTGTTTTTATTAAGTAAGATACATTGGATTGGACCTACGAAACTCGATCAATAGCGTAGAAGGGCAAAACCAAGGGATCACTTTCCTCATATATATCCATCAAACTATGGGCAAAAAGGCTATGGAAGACCAAACCAACGAGTCAAAATGCACAGGAATGTGGACTCTTCAAAAGTAGGAGCTTAAGTAATCAATCATCTATAAAGTTTATGCCATGAAAGAACGCAATATTTCTAGTCAACAATCGTGAAGCTAGAGCTTTGACTGATACTCCCCTTTTGCTACTAATAATTATCGCAGAAAAGTGCGTGACTTCCTTTTCGTTTACTCATGTGTCTTTAATTGTGAAGAAGATATTATCATATCAATATAGCATCATATGCACGTAGTTTTGTCATCAAAATGGTTACTACAACCTTGTTTACTTAAAACGAGTCGAGTACTTGGCAGAAGTATTATTATAAGTCCACGAAACGAAAACCATATTTAATTATGTCATTGGAAATGATAGTGCATTCCTTACAGAATCTCGCACTAAGACTAAATAAAGTGATCTATTTACCTTTATGCGAGGTGCTGACCTTCAGCATCTTAAAGGAATTTTAGATTATACAACAATGATACTTATGACAAAAATTGTCCTAAAGTTAAAATTTGGTTAATATTCTAAAAGTATAAGTGAGCTAGCATATACAGTTGGAGGCAATTAAGTTTCCAAATAAGCCATCAAGGAACCAAAGCTGCTTTCATGTTGACATGTGGCAAGAAGATTTAAAACAAAAAAACTACCACTCTATGAATCTGAGGGAATAAAGTGACCGAAAGACAACTGTATATATACCAAGTATATATATTGACACCAACTAATTTGGATATTTTCGGTTAGTACGTCTAGACTTCTGATGAAGCCTGGGTCACGTCTAACGTACTTCGTTGAGGTTCTCAATTAAACTAAATGACAAGTGTGTACAACAACAACCTTGATTGGTCATCTCATTTTCATATATTGTCACATCAAACTCAAACGATAGGTTGGTTGTTTAGGTGGTACAAGGCAATTACGGAACACAACTAAATATTGTCAATTCACAAAATCAAATACACATACTCCACAAGTGCTTCCTCCACTAACACCATAGCTTTTGCCTTTTGAGAAAAGCTTACTTAAAATAGACGTAGACGTAAGCATTACACACATTTCATATCAGTACGTAGATTCCAATTCTACAACAAAAACCTATATGGAATTCTTAACTTAGTTAGGTTGGATCACATGTAAGATAACCTACACAACAACTAATGTGCTAGTCGAATATTAGAATGTTGTGTTTTCCTAATCCTATTGTTGTAACTTGTAAGTCGCGCCAACTCACAACGCACAAACTTAAAGAAAACGACCAAAGAAAACGAATTTTCAAATGGGCGAACAGCCGGTGGATTTTTTAAAAGTTCCCATAAAAATACTGAACTGCTTTTCGTCGCCGTAAAACTACTTAAATCGCACGTAAGATTACCATTTTGCCCATCTACCCTTTCTACTAATATAACTCCTCATTTCACTCTTTTAACACAACTTTCTCTTCATATCACTCTTTGATTCACCACATAAAATGTCTCGGAGGCCAGGAAAATAACCAGCGGAGACCCCTAACTACTCACATCTGGTAAATTACCTTGTTTATTTCAATTAATTTAAAAAAAACATTTTTGAGTCGGGCGTCCGCGGGAGACGCCCGACCCAACGAGAGGGCGGTCGCGGGAACCGCCTCCCCCTTGGGATAATTAATAAATAAATCACTAAATAAATTGATTATTATGTTAGTAATTAGTTGTGTACGATTTTAGTAAAGGATTATTGATTAATTGTGATAATTGCTAAATAAAGCGATTATTAAGTTAATAATTAGTTTAATTATTTTAGTAAATCCATTAATAAATTTGTATTTTTAAAATTGAATTAATAGTCATCGGGTTACCGTGGAGGAAAAGGGAAATCAATTCCCTTACGCGCGGTACGTAGTATAGCAGACGAGTCAGGTCCTCGTCATCCACGTACACATGGTATTTCTGCTTCAGTTAGGAGAGAGAGAGATCTGTTACGTCGTCGTCAGACATCTGGAGAGTCTTTCGACGACGAGGATGATTCAGATGAGGTGAGGAGTCACGACGACAGTGACGATGGGGGCCGATACGACTTGGGGCCACAGGAGAAGGCGGTACATCAGTCCGGTCGAGGACGGGGGCGACACGGTGGTCCTTCAGCTGAGTGAGTCATTAGGAAGGATCGAGGTGACCGGTTTGTGACCGGTGATTCGAGTTCGTGCACTGCAGACGCCCGAGCTCAAAAGAAGAAGAGGGGTGATGACGAGTCTTGGATTGTCACAGATATTATTCCCGGTGGTCCTGTAGATGGCAGCGTCATTCCGAGTTTCGGAGGCCACGTCGCCAGACGCATCTGGGATGGCGAGGAGCGGAAGGTTTTGAAGTGCCATAATCGGCACAGAGCCTGTACGACATTGCAGGCATGGCGTTCAGTGATGACTGAGGATATGACGACGACCGTGGTTGACAGTGGATTGGGTCACTTGTCGTACAACATGTGTTCCTGCATTGATATGCCGTTGATTTCGGCATTCGTGGAGCGGTGGCAGCCTGACACCAAGACTTTTCACTTGCCGTTCGGAGAGATGACGATCATGTTGCATGACGTCTTTCAGATTATGCACATTCCTGTTGAGGGTCCCATGGTCAGTGCACAGGCGTCGACATCTGAGCTGAAGTTATATGTATCTGAGTTGCTGGGTGTCAGCCTGGAGGGTCTTGGGCGGGATAGCTCATTTTGGAGTGGCGGTGGTGTTAGTATCGACGTTGTGGACGAGTGTTGCAGACGGGGGCGACCACCACGGACTGAGGATACGCAGATGACTGCTTATCTCTTCTTACTGCTAGGTTGCTTATTGTTTGTCGACAAGAGCGGTTCCAGACTGAGACCACGCGACTTATTGGAGGCGAGGGACCCAGATACCATTGGTCAGTACTCATGGGGGTCGGCGACGTTGGCATATCTGTATCGCCAGCTGAGCATATCTAGTCGTGCTGATTGTGGTCAGATTACGGGTTGTCTTCCACTGCTCCATGCTTGGATATATGAGTATTTTCTTGTTTTCCGCCCACATCGTGAGCGGAAGATTGTTGAGTGTGGTCATCCTCGTTCGCGTATGTGGGCTGTCCGGGCGGAGGATAAGAGCGAGAGTCGACTTCTTTCTATTCGTAGACGGCTAGATCAGATGACTGTATCGCAGGTATATAATGTATATATCATTCACGTTTATTTAAATTTAACTTTATTATTATTAACGTATAAACGTTTAGGTGGAGTGGTTACCGTATGGTCCCGAGCCTGCTGTAGCTGTGCCGAGGACTACATTTGCCGGCATTATTCGTTATAGGGATATCACAGAGCCTTATATACCTGATCGCGTGTTAC
This sequence comes from Triglochin maritima, assembly GCA_963682175.1. NCBI lineage: Eukaryota > Viridiplantae > Streptophyta > Magnoliopsida > Alismatales > Juncaginaceae > Triglochin > Triglochin maritima. The sequence continues at coordinate 59,202,147 of OY821772.1, read as the reverse complement.
GTCAGTTAGGTTACATTCAGGTGATCCCGGTTGACATCCCGACGCCCGAGCATGCAGTATGGTCTGCGACTGCGACGATGTGCGACGTCAGGCACAGCGTTTCGTCTGCGGAATCGGTTTGGAGGACCTTTCCGAGAGTAGGACGACTACACCTGGCCGATCTGAGTCGTAGTCGCGACCCCTCGACTTGTGCTCTAGATTATTTGCAGTGGTTCGGTAGGTGCTCACATCCACTACTCGTACGCGGTATCATTCCGAGACCGGAGAGACCACTGGATAGGACATGTGCCGATGCGGTAAATTTATCTAATTTTATTTTTAATTGTAAAGTATATTTTGTTATTGTACGCTAATTTTTATTTTACATACAGTGGATGAGTAGGGCGATACGGTGTACGTAGTCGTTCTTGCGAGAGAGTGACATCATGCCGACCGAGGAGACGAGACTTGCATGTACAGATTGGGATCGCCTGATCGAGGATTGGAACAACCAGTTGGGCATTTCGGACCATGATTCAGATGCTGAGTTGTAGTTGTCTTGCTTTTACTTTCGTTTTGTTATATGTTGCATTGTTACTACATTTGTTGGTATTTGCTTATGCTTATTTGTGTACGTTTATTATTTATTTCTGACGAACATATCATCTACATATTTCTTTGACTATCGTATTTTTAAGATTTATTTTTCACGAAAATATCTTCAACTTATTTCTTTAGATATCAAATAATATTTAAAATTAAAATACGGTAAAAGAACAACACGATATAAGTAGAAACACACGATATATTATATATTACAAAAACATTACAAATTACAATCAAAATGTACCACGTAACCGGTTCCAATACTCCATCCTACTTTGGTACTGATCCTCCCATCCAACAACACTCTCATCTCGCATTTGATACCATAAGGTCGCTATAGGAGGTACTGGGAAATCATCAAGTAATTCCAAACGAATAAAATGTTTGTAACTCCCTAAATGAGCAATGACCAAATCTCTGACAGGCATCGTCATGGCAGACGGACACTTCCCAGGTAGAACAGTAAGACACGGGAACAACGAACCATCCGTTCCCACTGCGAAATACATGACCGCACACTTGTAAAAATTAGCAATACGAAATAAGTCGGACCAAACCTCCATATAATGATCCTCGCCACAAACTCCCCCGCCCCAATCAATTCGTTGACGAGTCTCTCTCACATTGCCGAAATAGACACTCTCATATATAGGATGTGCACCTATCTCATTAGAAATCGCACGACGGGCGTACGACCAGTTCTCCTGACCACCATGAAAGACATCGGCAACACATCGAAATCAACAGTTGCCATCAACACGTACGTCATTCCACCTTTCCAGAAATGGTAAAATGATTCCTGACAGTCTATCATTATATGGGAAGTTGTCCACGTCAACCCGTCCGGACACTGTAAGCAGGCCCAGCCCAATAGCAGGAGCAGGGTGAGCTCCTGCTCCGGGCCTCATTCCGAGCCTCATTTTGAAGGGCCTCAAAAAAAAATTTACATGGGCTTATTGGGTTGCAAATAAAATTAGTGTTAACACATGAATAACACATAAACATTGATAAATTTGTCTCAAATATTTCTAAGAAGACAAAAAAAATCAATTAATATTTTATTAGGTTAGTGAAATTTTTATTATTTAAACTAGGAGGACAATTTTTTTCAAATTTAGGAGCCTCGTTGTTTATTTTCGCACAGTGCCTCAAAAATTTCCGAGACGACCCTGACTGTAAGATAGGTAAATAAGAATTCATTAAAACAACAAAATTAGGAGATAATATATTCAACCCCATTTAGATTACTGATATATATTAAATAACATAACAACAAAGATATCGACATACCAGAAGATCCTGTGCCCGTATTCACGGACGATCGAGACGAATTAGACCGACGACCCCTGCTCCCACTACTGCCAGACCGACGACGACCCCTGCTCCCACTACTGCCAGACCGACCACGACCTCGCTCATCATACTCGAAGGCACTCGGGTCTCGACGTGTCGAATTTCCCCTAGGTTGACCTCGTACCTTAGTATTTTCTTCACTTCGTCAGCACTGGTCAGGAACTGTAAGAATCCTTTAGATTACGGACTGCTCTATCATAATCCGTCTGTGAATCAGAAAACATGACTCTCCTCCACCTTCCACGCCTAAAACTCTTTGCAAGCTGCTTCTCCTTGCCGAATACGTGGTATGAGTAGTTGTACACGTCTTTGTTGATATGTCAGGTGCATAGTAAATAAGCTGACTCAGGAAAAACCTCTGCCACTGGTCGCATCAGACTCATCTCCCGGTCCGTAATTATTGCTGTAGGGCTAACAATATCCAATAACAGATCTCGCAACCTCTCCAACACCCACCGGTAACTAAACTCGGTCTCATCCTGCAAAATCGCATATCCGACGAGGAAATTCATATTTGTTGGAGTAACCCCAACCATCTCAAACAAAAGGCATCTTGTACTTGTTCGTCTTATACGTCGTATCCATACAGATTACGAATGGGTATGTACGCAACAACTGAACTGAAGTCGGATGTGCCAAAAATGCGTGAGTCAAGACATTAGTTTCTTCATCTGCCACAATCCAATGCAAATACTTATGCTGCACTGCCTCCCTGAGAAACTGCTGCGCGGGATTCCTGTCTTCAGATTTCGTCCTCCTAATGTACTCTCTGAAGTTGTAAATGTGTCTTTGATTCGGATTATCGTCCAGAAATTTCTTCTTTACCGCCAACAAAATGTTATGGGGTCTTGCTTGTGCCTCTGTCATATCCCGAACAATTTGTTTTGCCTCAGCACTAAGTCCGCTGACCTGTCGGTGACCCTCTGAATAAACTGTCAATGGGTGGTTGTGTTGCCCATAGATGCTACTAGAAACAATAACTCATCCATCACGATCTCGTCGCTCCACCACTTTTACCAAAAACCGACAACCGCAACCTTTTATTTTCGTATTCTTTCGCAGTGCAATACTCGTATCACGAGAACTCATCTCACGTCTGCGATCACATCTGAGGTGACAATCCATCCGGTTATCTGCTTTTGGTTTGTATGATGATATAGCCAAAAAAATCTGGCTCCTATTGCAACTTGTTTCGCCCATTTACAATCTTCCTCGATTGTTGTAAATATTTCTTTACTGTCAAAAGCCTCACTGTAATCTACTCCATCACCACCGAAATCTTGCAACGGAACCTGAAAATTTTGAATTTAACAGAAAATAAAAAAAAACAAAAAAAAACGGGCGTCTGGCTAAACCGCCTCCACCAAGGTGGAGGCGTCTGCCTAACACACCTCCACATAGGTGGAAGCGGTTTAGACAGACGCCCGAGTCGGGAAAAAAATTCCGCCCCCGTTACCTCGCCGGATTTAGGTGCTTCGCCAGACATTTTCGTGGTGTTGGTACTAGGAATGTGAGTAAAACTGAGTCAAACACTTTGTTTAAAGACACGGGACGAAATCGGTATTAATTGATTTGTTAAGGGCAAAAAGGTCATTTTTGGGACGATTTAAGTAGTTTTCCGGCGACGAATAGTAGATCCCTAAAAGTATATACAGAACTTAATTACCAGCAAGTAACCTCTTGATTAATTAGTGATTACGAGTGGGTGAAGAGGTCAGCATTGTGTGACCACTTAGGGTAGGTTCACATTGAAGTCGATTCAATGAAAGCGTACGTGTTGGATTCTTGCCGACATATCTCACATATGTGTCGTATTTGGATTTTTTTTACATACGCATTGATGTAGATGGATCCAAACCACAACAGATGAGTGGAGGAGGAGTTGGATTCGTCAGAGGTTCACTGGCATGAATGCCTTTTTCTTCCACACATGAACAACATGTGCGTGCTAGTTGGGATTTTTTTTACACACAATTAATTGGTAGTCTTTACTTTTCAAATTTATGATTGGTGTTTTGCCATTTTGGTTTTAATTGGAGTGAACAGGAGGAAATAGCTCATTTGGTGATTTTTTTATTATCTCTAATTAGTCTTTAAAAAAAGATTAATCTCAGTATGTGAGTTACATGTTGATGATTAATTGAAATAATATGCAATGCTTATAAAATTGGAATGACATGTCCCAAAAAAGAAAGATTAATATTTACCTGCCCATTAAACTTTTGTTGGCGTGGTAGAACTACCGCGGTGAATTTTAAGGTATCATCTTCATGTCTCAATTCTCAATGCTTTAGTGGTTGCATTTTCCTTTGAAATGACAGCATTTTACTAATATATATAGCAATTATTTCCTCAAAAGTATTTTTTTGAATAATTTGATAAATTCATTAGTTAAATACTTCAAATTTTATTTTATAATAAACACATTTTTTATTAAAAAATTATGTATATTTAAGCACAAAATGCAAAGGTAGCCTGGCTACTTGAAAAAATTAGTTGGTTTTGTGGTATTTCAACTACATTAATTTCCACTCCTACCCAATTGTATTTTTTTTTGTGACCCATAATTTTCCGATACCGGTCATCACGGGCGATTCCATATTAGAAGTGATCGAACACCATTTTCATCGGGACGCTTAACATGTCTTACTGGGATTCGAACTTACTTTCGAAAAACATTAAACAAGCAACTCAACTAACTCCGAACCCAATCGCAGTACACAAGAAATATCCAAAGTAAAGGGCGTCCCTTTAATAATCACAAGGCTGTCACTTCCGCGCCAGACTCGGTGGTTTTTAAAATTGATTTCGAAAGGGGCATTGAAGTAATGAAAAATCCAATGTCTATACGTGACAAGAATGTATTCTTTGCCGTATACCCAACGTTTCCTTTGCGTGTATTTTGTATTAATTGTCTCCATTATATCATTGTCATCTTCTTCACATATATAAGTTGACTTCAAACATTAGGAGCAAACCGCACAGTGACAAAATAATGGAAGACTCGGCTTAGTGAAGTTAATGTGCATGCAATTTGAAAGGGAAAGGTTAGAAGACTGACGACTATACACATCTCTGGACTTTTACCGTTTGACGGATTAGATGACTTAAGTCACGTAGTGGAGCTTTTAAAGTCGATTCGATACAGTAGTAGTACGACACAAAATTAGTCGGTTCAGGTTCATCATCAACTTTTAGGCTTAAAAAGATTAAGAAAGATTTCCTACATATTTAAAAAAATAAATAAATTCCTAGGTCAGTAAATAAGGATCAAGTTTATTTGGACTTTTTAACACATATAACAAAATTGTGACATTGGAATTGTCTTTTCATTCAACGGAAGGTTATTTCAGTCAATAATAACTCGTAGTATCGGTATGCTATTTTAACCAAATATATAAATTTATGACTCAAATATATTCCGAATAACTCAAAAACATCACCAATACCCTCACATTTCTCGTAATATCTAAAATATTATCTATTGTGAAGGTAAAGTGGGTAAGTTGTGCTCGAGTCAAACTCGTGATTAGTAATCCAACCTAATTGACATAATCATAGGGGCAGACTCATGACCAATTTTTTGGGGCGGACACATTTTAAAAATATATCAACCTAAAAACAATACAATAATCAAAAAAGTTTTTACCGTGACCACGTGGAGACGTGCGCGTGGCCGTATGGAGGTGGAGAAGCACAGAGGTGGAGGTGGTGAAGCGATACGTCGTCGGCCACCAGATCAAGGAGATCGCCGGTGCTGGACGTCGGAGGTTGACTTTAGGGATTTTTTGTGGAGGTAGAGAGAATTTTTAGGGATTTTGGATGAAGGTGGATGTGGAATTTAAGGGGAAAATTGAGTTTTTGTATAAAAAAATTAAGAAGATAATATGTAAAGTAAATGTAGTTTGTGATTTTTGACTTTGTATAACACACTCCAGAATAATCCTACATCGGAAATCACTAATGGTTTGATGAGATTTATAAGTTTTAATTCTTTATTCAATTTGTAAGTTGATCGAACATCCACAAACACATTGTGTTTGGTTGACAGCGTTGTCACACATTGATTTTGCTTAATATCTATGTGTACGCACGAGCATCAACCCAATTATAGGTTTAAAAGCAAACCAAACACCACCTATCTAAGGACTAACACGTACAACCCAACAAAACCATTTAACCCCAAAAAAGGGTCGTTTCACAAATTCTCTAGACATTCTCTTATAAACCTTTAATTTTGGAGAAAATTATAATGACATATATTATAACAAACAATCACTATATGAGCAAATATTTTTTACTTATGAATATTGAATTTCAAATTTGAAGAACATGGAGACACATTTTCTTTCCAGACACAAATATCAATATCCATTGGTATTGTTGCTTGTTTTCACATAAAATATCTCGAAGGGTGGTCATGAATATGGATGCTAGGCCACTCTTAGCTACTCACGTAACACCTTGCTGAATATGTTTCCCATATAACTTTGAATTCTAGTTTTGATACATTCAATTTTTATTCATAGTGTACATGTAATTTATCATTTCCAGTTGTCGGACCATGAACATTTTTATAGTATTAAAATTGCATTTATGTTTGTTTTTCACCATTACATATATGGTTAATTGTGATATGATCATGTTTCCATCAACTCAAGGTTGTTAGATAGAGTTGTACAAAAGTTTGCAATAAAACTTGATAAAAAATATATGAGAACTAGAAATACGACTGAGAAAATCAAATCTCAACCGCTTGAATTCAAAATAATCAATTTTTAGTATATTAAAATTTATTAGTAAAAGACATTATTTAAGATGAATTACTTTTAAAATTATGATTTGGAATTTAATTGCTATTGAGTTAGAAGCAAAATTTCTTAGTTTTTTGTTGAAAACACAAGGCTTTGTAGAAAAAGTGGATATGTTCCATACTTACCAGTGATTCGCACCCACAGCAATTCAAATTTGAATGCAAATTTGGAAATAATATATATTATTTTGTATAAGATCCTTTTACAAAAAGATATAATATATACTCACCAGTGCTACAAACTCTTTTTTTACTAAGATGGGTTTACAAAAAGAGAGTTGTGATTTTAAAAAAAAGAATTGAATTTAACTGCTCAAAACAACCAAGTTAAATAAAGATATGCCTGCATTAGGCGGACCCAAGACGGAATTGAAGGGTGGACACCTTATAAGCAATGTTTTAAAGACCGAACCGAAGAGTGAATTGAAAACAATTCAGTTTGGTTCAAAGTTGTCTAACCGATGATTCAATCTGGTTCAACCGATGATTACGTCAATATTTTTGTGAATTGAGAATTGAACTGAACCGAACCGACAACGTAGCAACGGTCTAACAGACGGTCTCACCGATTAAACCGATTGTAATATAAACATATAATAATCTTAAGATAAAATATTCAATATTTTCAAACTAAGAAACATTTTGTTTCTATTTAGATGAAAATGATAAGAAGAAAAAAAAAGTCGATAAATAATGTCACACTAAAATCACATTGCTCTGAACATAGTAATAACTATAAAATTGTTCTTAACACCTTAAATATCATCATTTCAATTAACCTGAAATTCAACAAAATTGACCACACATATTACGCATTTAAAAAAACCAAAGAGTTTGAATTTTGTGTTGAAGCGTTGAAACCACACATATTAAGCATTCTTAATATTGAATTTTGTGTACACTAAATACACATTATTATTATAGATTTACTAAATTACATATAAACATCAACAACTTAGTATCTCAGTGGTGAAGTGCTGCCATTTATCCGAGGAGAACTCAGGATCAAACCTAGCATTACCTTCTTCTTTTTCTAAAAGTTAAAAAACTTGACGAACACGCGAGTCGAACTCGGGCTTCAACGCAGGATGCATCCTATGATTAATCACTACACCATTATTTTTTCTCTATATAAACAAAATAACATTATTCTAATACTTTAAATATGTAAGAATCACTTCAAGAAGAGTCCATAACATAAAAATTCAGGTGTGGGCACTTACTTACGCGTGCCAACGCCTGGGTCCGCCCCCGCCTGCATATATACACATACTTGGACAAAAATGTTTAGATATTCGTATAACTATGTACAAGTTATACGTACAAAACTCCCCGAAGATTATCACCAATGAACCATAATTAACGTGAATATATATATATATATATATGTGTGTGTGTGTGTGTGTGTGTGAAGGATAGAATGAGCCATACTAGTGCAAAATTTACAATAGACGTCACCGAATAGACGTCGGATGTTTGGACATCCGACTTCTATATGTTTGTATAAACGTCGACTTTTTTGCATAACCGACGTCTATACCTCCTGAAAGAAGAAAAATATATTTTTTATTTTTTTGGATTTATTTTGTATAATAATTTATGTGGATTTATTTTGTATAAGAATTAATGCATTTTTTTGGGATTTATTCGTATAAGAATTTACGTGAATTTATTTTGTATAAGAATAATGTTAATTATTTAGATTATTTTAAAAATAGTTACATCAATGTAACTATATATCACATGTGGTGTTGTACACATGTGTGTGTATGGTCATATGTGCTGAAGTTTAGTCCTACATTGGAGAAATTTTTTTGTTGATGAAGTTGAAGTACTCAACTACTCCTTTACTTCTAAATAGGAGTTGGGTACCACACCACTACAATAGGCAAATGAGATAGATATATATTTAATGGCCAAAAGATTGACACTTGGGGCACTTGGATCAGATGGTTGCAATGTTTTTATACTATTTAACCGTGTATAGACGTCAGATGTATAGAGTGACCGACGTTTATAAGTTGTACTTTTTATTATTATTTAAATGTATAGACGTCGGACGTATAGCATAGCCGACGTCTATAAGTTGTACGATATGTATAGACGTCGGTCACCCTATATATCCGACGTCTATAGGTCGTAAAAGTTTAGTCCAACATCGGCCAAATTATTTTGTTGTTGTGGTTGATGTACTCCACCACTCCTCTATAAACAATGCAAACGAGTTTGGTCACTTGGGCTTGCTCTACGCGGTTATTGTCAAAAAATTGACACTTGGGGTACTTGGGCGACTTGGGCTTGATTACTGTATAGGTTGGGTGCCTGTTATAGGCTGTATAATAGGCAGTAATGTTTTTGTTGGGTAAATTAAAGATGTAATAGACGTCGGTCATATATAGCCAACGTCTATACATTGTATAGACGCCGATTGTATATAGTCGACGTCTATACACAAGGGTATATGCGTCAGTGGAATATACATCGCAAAAATCTATCTTATATACCCTTGTATATCCGACGTATATGACTTTTTTTCCACTAGTGTCCTAGGCTCACTTAAGCTAAATAAGCCCCAATGATTTAACCGTTGATCTCAATCTGAAGGGTTGTGAGTCATTTACTTTAAGTGATGGTACTCTAGAAATTTTACTAGTCTCTCAAACTCATCTTCTTCTCCTTTTTTCTTCCAAGAAACTCAACTTTCCCTTCTTCCCAAACTCCCACCTTCCAGCTCCGTCTTCACCTACCTCCTCACCCCCCCCCCCCCCCCCCACCTTCCACGATGACCTCTCCTCTCCTTCCAACACCTTCAACGCCCTCCACTACGCCGCCTCCGTTGGGGACTCACCCTCCCTCAAATTTAGTTGGTTTTGTGGATATTGGGTTTGTGATTAAATTTACTGATTTTGTTAGGTTTAGTTTTGGATTTTGTTTTTTAGATGATTTGGTTGGACTTGTGGATATTTGGTTTGAGATTTGATTTGCTGATTTTGTTTGGTTTGGATTTTGTTTTTTAGAGGATTTAGTTGGATTGTGAATATTTGGTTTGAGATTGGATTTGCTGATTTGGTTTGGTTTTGGATTTTGTTTTTTTAGTGGAAAAATAAAGTTTGAATTCGATTGGATTCGTTTCTTCACATTCTTCTTCAAATCAACTCTTCGTTGACGACATTGAATCCATAATTCCAAGCTATGACGATCGTAGAAACACATACACCATCTTATATGTCCACAAATCAGCAAATCCAATTTCAAACCAAATATTCACAAATCCAACTAAATTCTCTAAAAAACAAAATCCAAACCAATCCAAATCAGAAAATCAAATCCCAAACCAAATATTCCCAAATCCAACCAAATTGTGGAGGGAGAGGTGGTAGGCGAGGACGGAGCTGGAAGGTGGGAGTTTGGGAAGAAGGGAAAGTTGAGTTTCTTGGAAGAAAAAAAAGGAGAAGAAGATGAGTTGGAGAGACTAGTAAAATTACTAGAGTACCATTACTTAAAGTAAATGGCTAACAACCCTTCAGATTGAGAAACAATGGTTAAATCATTGAGGCTTATTTAGCTTAAGTGAGCTCAGGCCTCATTCTATCATTTCCCCTCTCTGTTTATATATATCAAGAGAAGCTAACACACAGTCTCTTAGAGCTGGCAATTTGTAAGTTTTTTTGATAATAAGTTAAATTGCATTAAAATATCAAAGAAGAAGAGTTGTAGCGACACAATTCCTCTTGACCAAACATACAATAAAGTTTGCCTAAGTTTTTCGATCATTATGATCTAATCAAACACAACAAAACACCAAAAAATTACAGTTCGTAATTTGTATGTTTATTGATAATACCATTATAATTCTTTCGTAAAAAATAACATCTATATAATGAACGTAGCACGTACCTCCAAATTATGACAACGCATTCTATCCCAAAAAAACAAAAATAATGTGTGAAATTTAAAAACATCAAAATCTATTTCTATGGTCTACGCAATTGTAGCGTCAAGTTCAATGGTACGTATCCATTACTTGTAAATACAATTAGAAAATAAGATAAGATATCATTGTCTAATCCACATCTACGTCAAAATTCATATCATTTTTATGGCTTGGGCTCGAGCGGAGCTTACCGAAACTTAAAACAACAGGTATTTTATACATGTTCGTCTGCGTCACTCTTAGAAATACTTCAATTTATAGTTCTTAAAGCCTTCACGAATTTAGCTATGTTTTTTTCCCATCACACAGTTAATTTGAGCAAAAATGAAAATGCAAAGTCTTTGTGATTAGACCCCTTCAAATGTCCTTTCTTAAAAAGGTTTATCCCTAAGACAGTGGATAACAAAGACATACGTATGAAAATTATTGTTGACACACTTTGGTAACATACACAGAATTTTCCTACATAGTACTGTTCCGAACCATACCGAAATAAATAGAAAATTGTAATAAACTGATATACCATGCTACCTTTATTTATCTTTGAATAATTAATAGTCATCTCGAGTGGGTTTGATCCACGTTGTCTATACCAACACTCATCGTGTGTATTTGAATATCTGGTCAAAGAACTTGTAGATTGACCCGGATTAAAAAAAATGTTAATTAGATAAAGTCTGTGGGTTCCATTTATCCATCTATCTTAAAAACAATACTTAAAACCATAAACAAACATTAGTACCCTGTCATTGAAATTTTAGAATAAATAGTACAAGAGATGTTTCGAAGCATTGATAAGACGGGCATTATGATTTGAAAAGTAATTCTCGACGGAATATAGTTTGAATGCCAAATTAGAGTAACCCTCCGACAATAAATTTTATGCTGATACAATTACAAATATGATCATGTAATACAGTGAGTTACATATGTCGAATAAATATTTCGTAAGGATCCAGATAAAACCAACATACAAGAACATGTATAGAAAACAAGAAACGAAAGAACATTGATCAGAGACGACCTCAAAGACCGAGCCGTCGGAAGACGACTTGCCTCAGAGAAAATATTGGCCCACATACCAGTGTGTTTGATGGTTTGCCGGTTTTCTCTCAGGATAGAACGATCACACTGTCGATCAGGCGCACACCGGAGTCGATGGACCACGAAAGCAGCGCGGAACCTCCACTAGTGCAGAATGCTCAATAGACGTCACCAAATAGACGTCGGATATAAAAACATCTGACGTCTATTGGTATAGACGTCGGATGTTTGGACATCCGACGTCTATAGGTTTGTATAAACGTCGGTTGTTTAGTATAACCAACGTCTATACCTCCTAAAAGAAGAAAATATTTTTTGTTTATTTTTTTGGATTTATTTCGTATAAGAATTTATGTGGATTATTTTGTATCAGAAATAACACATTTTTTTGGGATTTATTTCGTGTAAGAATTAACACATTTTTTTGGGATTTATTTTGTATAAGAAATAACGTAATTTTTTGGGATTTATTTTGTGTAATAATTTATGGGGATTATTTTGTGTAATAATAGTTACATCATTATAACTATCACATGTGTGTTGTACACATGTGTGTGTATGGTGACATGTTTAGTCCCACATTGGAGAAAGTTTTTTATTGGTGGAGTTGAAGTACTCAACTACTCCTTTACTTCTAAATGGTAGTTTGGTACCACATTACAAAATGCAAGTGAGATACATATATATATTTAATGGTCAAAAGATTGGCACTTGGGGCACTTGGGCTTCAAATGGTTGCAACGTCTTTTTTTTACTATTAACTCATGTATAGACGTCGGTTGTATATGGTAGCCGACGTCTATAGGGCGTATTTTTTATTAATTATTGTTATTTCAATGTATAGACGTCGGATGTATAGCATGACCGACGTCTATAGGTCGTGCTGTATGAATAGACGTCGGTCAATATAAATATCCGACGTCTATTGGGTGTAATACTTTAGTCCCACATCGGAGAATTTATTTTTGTTAGTGTGGTTGATGTACTCCACCACTCCTTTACTGCTGAACGCGAACGACTTGGAGCACCTGGTTATGATGAGCTTGATATTCGTGGTTATTTGTCAAAAGATTGGCACTTGGGGCACTTGGGCAGCTTGGGCTTGATTAATGTGAGTGCAGAATGCCCGATATACGTTCCAATGTATTTTTTTGTTAATTAACATATAATAGACGTCGGTCGTATATAGCCGACGTTTATACACTATATAGACGTCGGTCGTATATAGCCGACGTCTATAGAATAAGGAATAGACGACGGGAAAATAGACGTCAGGTACTTGGACCGTCGAAATCCGACGTCTATACCCCTGTATATCCGACGTATATGGACTTTTCTGCACTAGTGCTCGCAAGAATCGATCGCCGGAGAACTCTGGATTCGGAGACCTAAAATCGCCGGAGAGGGACGGTTTTCGTAGAGAGATGATAGGAATAAAATATGTATATGTAAGAGGAAACCGACTATGATATATATATATATATTTAATCTTGTAACCGTCAAGGACTTAATTGCAAAAATAATTAACATGAGGTCCAAAATTTAAATACACCCATCACCCTGAGGCTAAAGCCTCTAATTTCCCGCAAAACCCCCGCTGCCTCGCCTCGTCTCGCGCCGGACCGGGACGGGACGAGCGCGCGCGTGTGGAGAATTCTCTTCTCCTCTCTTTCCACCTACAAATGGTCAAGTGAATATGATGTTTATCAGCATCCTTCAACTTGTTAGTTTCACCAATGTGAGACTAAAAGTGAGGTGAGCACATGACACATGAGGCAATAATTCTCATCTTCATCTCAACATTGGATTTCTTCAATTGAGATATTCACGAGTCTAGCTCAAATTTAATAATCCAATATTTTATACAAGCCATCTTTTTCAACATTTTCAAGGATATTTGACCAACAAAAAGAAACTAAAAATCGAGATATACCGACGTGCCTCCTAATCACCATCATATCGATCTTGCTTTGAATTTTTATTTTTTTAAAAGTTGTTCTGACAGAAAATACCAGCTCAACATTTTCGTGATTGAAGACTGCATTCCGTATTCTCCCTTTTCCCTTTTATTTTTGTATGAAAAATGTCAAAATAATTAGATGGATTGGGTGGACCAAAACGGATGGAAGACCAAAACGAGGACCCCTTAATCCCATTTGCATTTGCATATTAACATCGTCTCAGCACACTTGTTGCCCAAATCCAACTTAAGATTCTCAGGTGTTTACTTTATGTCCAGTAGGGAAAAAGTCCATTTCCCCCTTCAAAATTAACCATTTTGTCTTTGTTATGGCACCGGCTAAAGAGAAAATGAGGTAAAGACGCGTTGTGTCCCATAAACACCAGACTGGAATAGTCAGTTAAATCAAAGCAAATTAAAGAACTGGTTAATTTGGTTAATGATCGAATCAAGTTAGAATTTGGACGTGCGTTAATGCTATAATACATACATAAATACATATATATATTTGATTTAATCTACTCTACCTTATTCTCATTGTAAATACTAAACATCTTAAACATTCTAATATGACGATTAGAATCCGAACAAGACAATGGATGTTCCAAGAAAACTAGTTTGAGTTGGTTATAGAATTATGATATATTAGCAGCGAAACAGAATGAGTGGAGAGGTTTGTGGTGTATTCGTCCGGCTACAGAAGACAGAGCAGATTAGCCATTCCAAAATGGCAGGAGTCGTCAATACAACTTTAATTTCCCTTCTGGTCATCCACCACCACTTCTCAATTCCTTCCCCCGCCTCTATATAAACCCCATCCCCACACCCTTGTGCTCCAAAAACCCACGCTATCCTCTCCTTCTTATTATTCTTTCTCGAGCTTACCAGTTTTAACGAAATTGGAAAGAACAAAAGAAAACATGTCTCAACTTCTCCCCACAACTTCGAGCAAATGCGAGGAGAGAGCGGAGAGCAGGAGAGGTCTCCGGGTGCCTCTCCTCGAGAAGCAAAAAGAAGACAGGAGCAGCGTGGTGGAGAAGGAGACGGAGACGGAGACGGAGACGGAGACGGAAGCAAGATTAATTAAGTACCAATACGTGTGGGAGGAAGCGAGGTCCATTCTGGGTCTCGCCCTTCCCATGATATTAACCGGTCTCCTCCTCTACTCCCGGTCCATGGTCTCGATGCTCTTCCTCGGGCATCTCGGTGAGCTATCCCTAGCGGGAGGAGCTCTAGCGATCGGTTTCGCGAACATCACCGGTTACTCTGTCCTCTCCGGCCTGGCCATGGGCATGGAGCCCATATGCGGGCAGGCCTTCGGTGCCGACCGACCCCACCTCCTCGGTCTCGCAATGCAGAGAACAATCCTCCTCCTCCTCTCCACTTCCATCCCCATCGCCGCGTTATGGCTTAACATGCGGGCAATTCTCCTCCTCTGCGGCCAAGACGACGACATCGCCCTCTCCGCCCACCAATACATTCTCTACACCCTCCCGGACCTCCTCCTCCAATCCTTCCTCCACCCACTCCGCATCTACTTAAGATCCCAATCCATTACCATGCCCTTGACCTACTGCGCCACCTTCGCCCTCGCCCTCCACCTCCCCATCAACTACCTCCTCGTCACCGTCCTCCGTCTTGGCATCAAAGGAGTGGCCTTAGCTGGCGTTATAACAAACATCAACCTCGTAGTCTCCTTACTCCTCTACGTCTACTTCTCCGGTATCTACGTCAAAACCGGAGGACATAAAGTAACGGCTGAGAGCTTCAAAGGGTGGGGGTCGCTCCTCAACCTGGCCATCCCAACCTGCGTGTCGGTTTGCTTGGAGTGGTGGTGGTATGAGATAATGATATTGCTTTGCGGGCTCCTTCTCAACCCCAAAGCGACAGTCGCGTCGATGGGTATTCTAATCCAGACCACTTCCCTCATCTACATTTTTCCCTCCTCCCTCAGCTTCGGCGTCTCCACCCGCGTCGGTAACCAACTCGGTGCCAACCGTCCCAAAAAGGCAAAGCTCTCCGCAGTCGTCGGTATCGGCTGCAGCATCGCGCTCGGTCTCTCCGCTCTCGCTTTCGCTACCTCCGTTAGGAACGTTTGGGCTACAATGTTTACTTCCGATCCGGACATAATTCGATTGACGGCGTCCGCTTTGCCGATAATTGGGCTATGCGAGCTAGGGAATTGCCCGCAGACGACCGGTTGCGGTGTTCTACGTGGAAGCGCGAGGCCGAAGGTGGGGGCCAACATTAACCTGTCGTCGTTCTATGCCGTCGGGATGCCGGTGGCCGTTGGATTGGGATTCTACTTCGGTCTCGACTTCGTGGGGCTCTGGATGGGCCTACTCGCCGCGCAGGCGACGTGTGTCGTCACGATGCTCGTCGTAATTTTCAGTACCGATTGGGGCGTTCAGGCCGATAGAGCTCAGAAGCTGGTCGGGTGTCCTATCGTGGTCGCAGACGTGGACGTTGATGACCTGAAGAAGGCCGAAGAGGGGGCGAAGCCGCCGATTCTCCTAAATTCATCTTTTAATCTTATTATCGACGTCAAGGTACAAGAAGTAGTACGATGATATCTAATAATCTGCTGCTGCCGTCTCACAACAACAGCTAACACGACATCAACATTGTAATTCATTTTTTTCCTCACGATGTATTCTCATTATTGGTCGATGATACTTCTTTCTTGATTTTGGTGTGTACAAAGAAAGAAATGGAATCGAATTGGAGGGGTTGCCCATTTTTTCTTCTCAATTGTTATTTTTGTTACTCTTTTTCTAATCACATCGAAGCATATATATATATATAATTCCACCTGAATTTTCTTGTTAATTATAGTGTTTTTTTTTTGTTTTTTTGATTTCACATGTTCTTTACTTGCTTGTGAGTGGTTAATTCCATGCCTCTACGAAAAGGTAGTAGAAACCGATTTGAATTGGTAAGGTTCTTTGATTCTTCTTTTAAAGGTTGAACACACGAGCGGCCCACCAGTGCATGCAAAAAGTCCAAGAGTGATCTTTTTCTAATTTTTTTTAAGTAGGTAATTACCTTCTTTAATGAGTTCTCAGATGTGAATTCACTTAGATTAAGGAGTTTAGAAGTTAATTAAGCAAGATGGATTGAAAAAGGTAAGTAGAGAGAAAAAGGAACCGTATTAACAACATACATCTCTTCCCGTAACTTCATACTAGCTTCAGTTGAAATCTTATTCATGTTTCAAAGATGCCAACTTGTGATACGCGGAGTCAACATGTTTATTTGACAAGTTGAAAACTTCAAACTTGACTTGACCCATCAACCTCGAGGGCATTGTTGTAATCTAAATGTATTAATTTATATATTATGAGATGGACTGCTTTAGACGCCATAAACACTTACAGAACATATACCTTTTGGGAAATGTTTGTTAAACGCAGCGCGTCACGGACGCGTTCTACGTGGACAGCCATGTCAGCCCTTACGTGGCCAAAACATGAATGTTTTTTTTGTTTTTTCTTCCTGATGTCCACTCAAATCACATTAAATGCGTTTCAACTCAGCACGTTCTCTCTCTCCACCCAAATACAAATATGATGACACTCTTTCTTTCTTCTTCATTCTTTCTCTCCAGAATAAATCACCATTTCGAAGAAGCGTCTGATGCCGACTCCCAGGATTCTTCACAACGTAAGCAGCGTGAATGGGACGGTGCGAAGACTTCCCGATGTTCTTGTCAACGCTCCGTGGTGAAGACTTACGTCTGTTCGGTTTATGTTGTACATCTCTCCGTAATAAATCACCATTTCGAGTAAGATATTACGTCGAAGAAGCGTCTGATGCCGACTCCGAAGGTTCTTGACAACGTAAGCAGCGTGAATGAGACAGTCATGTTTAAGTCTTACATCTTCTTTCCGATTTACTGGGAAAATATATATTATTTTTGTAATTTGTGTGTGTTTGTGTTTGTAATGGAAATCTGAGATGCTATTTTTTTCCTAAACGTAATTTTTGTGGGGTAAAATATACAGTGGGAGATTTGTTGAGTTTGTGCGGGGGTGGCAGGGGGCGGCAGCCCCTGCGGGGGACGTGAGGGAGCGCGCTTTGCAAACGTTTTTTTGTTTTGACATCATATTATTGCATTCCATATATTGATTCGTTTATTCCGACAATAATGAAGCCATATATTATTCCGGACTGCAATTACACTTATTCCGGACTGCAAATACACTTATTCCGATTCCGGACAGCAAATACACTTATTCCGGACAGCAAATCCACTTATTCCGGACAAACTTTATGTTCCGTTTCTGGACACACTTTATTCTTAAACCGGACAACAAATACACTTATTCCGGACAACAAATACACTTATTCCGGACAACAAGTCCACTTATTCCGGACAAACTTTCTGTTCCGTTTCTGGACACACTTTATTCCTATTCAGGACTGCAAATACACTTATTCCGGACTGCAAATACACTTATTCCGGACAGCAAATACACTTATTCCGGACAACAAATCAACTTATTCCGGACAAACTTTATGTTCCGTTTCTGGACACACTTTATTCTTAAACCGGACAACAAATACACTTATTCCGGACAACAAATACACTTATTCCGGACAGCAAATACACTTATTCCGGACAAACTTTCTGTTCCGTTTCTGGACACACTTTCTTCTTATTCTGGACAACTACACTTATTCCGGAGTGCAAATAAACTTATTCCGGACAGCAAATACACTTATTCCGGACAACAAATCAACTTATTCCGGACAAACTTTATGTTCCGTTTCTGGACACACTTTATTCTTAAACCGGACAACAAATACACTTATTCCGGACAACAAATACACTTATTCCGGACTGCAAATACACTTATTCCGGACAAACTTTCTGTTCCGTTTCTGGACACACTTTCTTCTTATTCTGGACAACTACACTTATTCCGGACTGCAAATAAACTTATTCCGGACAGCAAATACACTTATTCCGGACAGCAAATACACTTATTCCGGACAACAAATCAACTTATTCCGGACAAACTTTATGTTCCGTTTCTGGACACACTTTATTCTTAAACCGGACAACAAATACACTTATTCCGGACAACAAATACACTTATTCCGGACTGCAAATACACTTATTCCGTACAACAATATACACTTATTCCGGACAGACACATAACGTAAACAGGACAAACACATAATGTAAACTGCACACACACATAAAGTAAGCTAGACAAATTAAGTTGATCCAACGTAAAACTTAAAAACAAATATTTTATTATGATAAGTGTGGGCTCTGCACGAATAATGAGACTGCACGATGTCCTAGAGTCTGCACACTGTCTTATCTGTGTATTGGGAAATGAATCGTTCAACTTAAAGAACCGGCGTTTTTTAAAAAGACCAAAACGCGCGAAGAGAAATTTCGCTGACTGGACGCTGACTCAAAGAAAAATATCTGAGCTGTACAGATCCACGTAAGGCGCGTCCGTGACGCGCGCGTCCGTCTATAACTACTCATATCTTTTTCTCTCGTAAAAGGCATTCCAACATATTTATACACTTAAACCATGACAATAGCTAACGTTACATGTGCTCTTAACAATTCTTTATTTTTCTCTTAAAAATTCTTTGTTTTTGAGTTTGTTCATTGACAAATTTTATGCAAGCAGCGTACAAAAAAGAAAATCAAGAAGACGACTCTCGAATGAATATCTTATATAGATGCTCAATGGACAAAGAAGGACAAGCTATATATGGATCAACTTGTCGAGACTCGAGACTGATAGATTTGTTTTAAAACTTTTTTACCATTATTTAACAAAGCAAATGCAAAAATATATAAGCTCCGAACAAAAGGAGAGAAGAAAATTATAGTTGCTCTGCAACTATAAAGATTTTAACTTGTATTTCTAGTTCCTACATATATACATATAGGTATCTCAACTTGGTGAGAGATGGTGGGGGTAGTTAATGGACCACTAGGGTGGACTACAAATAAATGCCACTCTTTGTGCTTCCCTCGAAACGTAGACCACGTCTATATATCCGAGTTTCAACTCAAAGATGTGGGATGGGATGATGATAATGTGGAGGACAGTTGGGGGGTAATCAGTACTGCAAGTAGTTGTGCCGATCTGGTGGGAGGATTCACCAAATATATGCATGGGGACCTCAAGCACCACTGTCGCAGATCCACCTATATTTGCTCGTCTTCTTCTTCTGGTAAAAATATTTCTTCGTGCATATATGTTGTCCCTGCATGTGTTGTGGCCATGCAATCTTGTAGCGTCATGCGAGATCTGACGCTATACGAGTGGGCCAAATGCAGATTCCAACACCAAACCATCAGAGGTTGACATTTCCTTTTCGCCTTAATTGTGTACGTACGTCGGATGGGAGATATCTCAACGCTGTCTGCACCTTCAATTAGCCGATAAGCTAATGCTGGAGTTTGTAATTATGTTGTGTGGGATAAAATCTTATGAATTGATGTTCGTTAATGTAACGTATATCCACCTGATGTTGTGCTAAATGTTTTTTTTCCTTTTGATTTGATATCTAGCTATCTGATTGGTCCATCCTTTCTTTCAAAAACAATGAAATGATTAGATATCGTTCTCTAACATAAGTGTTGCCCACATTTAGTTTGGGGTAGCCTATGAATATATTAAATGAATTCCTTTTGAAATTTGAATTATTATTATTATTAAATAAAAAATTGTGCGCACCTGTGAGGCTGTGACACACAGGATTTTCATCTCTTTGACATTAGCAAAAAGTATGTGAATAGATTTGTTAGAAAAGTATCAAATAACCGAATTACATCGAGCACTTTTGCATTAGACTAGATGTTTAGACAACATTTTGATCTAATAAACCTACTAACAAGATAGAACTAGAAATAAGGTTTTACAGCCATAGATCATAGATAGGTATCTTGACATAATCAAAACATCATGTCAATGACCTTTTCGACCGAGAAGTCAAGTATCATTCACAGTCACATTGATTGCAGCATCAACAAGGAACTCAAAATATGATTGTCGTCGACTTACCTCAGACATCAAGACTCCGCAACATGATCAATATAGTGTTTTTTATATATACAATAAAAATATATTATGCAGCTACGAGGTTATTTCCACCTTTAGAGCACCGGGTGCTCTACTGCCCGGGTGTCCCTCCCTTAATGGGAGGGCACACCCTGGGCGTCCGGACGGGGGCAACGTGACATCTTCCTATTGGTGGAAAATATATTTTTTTTGTTTTAAAAATTGTTTTAAAAATAATTTAAAATCGTTTTTTCAAAAAAAATTATGAAAATTAGTTTTTTATTTGTTTATATTTTCTAGAATTTTTTGATAATTTGTTGTGTTTTGTCTAGAATTGATCCCGAAATGATGTGTAGGGGAGAGAATGTGGGCACTTGAGGTGTTTTTGAGTGTGGTTAAGAAAAAATTAGGAGAGTTGATTTGAGCTGACGTGACAGAGAGAGAAGCTGACGTGGCGGAGAGAGAAATCAGGACGTCCGGGAACTATCCGGACGTCGTTAATGATGCTCACAGTGGTCAAATGATGTGTCATATTTTTCCCCAGCGGTAGCACACAGAGACCGGGTATGGTTAGGGCACCCTTAACGGGGGTGCCCCGCCTGGGCGCCCTGGTCGGGCGCCCGGGCGCACCCCCGTTAACGGGCGGGGCGCCCGCCCGGGCGCCCATGGGAGGGGGACACGTGTCCCCCTCCCATTGGTTAAAAAAAAAAAAATTTTGGAATTTTTTTTTGTTTTGGTTTTGTTATTAATGGATTGGGTGTTTGTTATAAATGTGGGGTAATAATTTTTTGTAAGTGATTAAAATTAAGAAATTTCCAGAACCAACAATTTCAAGTTAAATAGAAAAAAAATTAATACAACAATACCATAACAACAATACATTAATAATACTAAAATACGAAATACAACCACGGGAAATACAAACCATACGAAATACGGACTACTACAACCCGAAATACAAACATATGTTAAAGGGAAATACAAACCATACGGACTACTACAACCCGAAATACAAGCTAAGGGAAATACAAACCATACGAAATACAAACTACATCAAACTACACGTACACATTCTCTTCTGCCCAGGCGAGAAGTTTATCGATTACTTTTTGATCCTTCTCCGTCGGGTTGTCCTTCCTCATCAGAGAGTGAAGCATGTCCAACTTATTTTTTATTAAATGCCTCTGGAAATTCCTTTCCGCTAACTCCTCTTGCTTAGAGAAACCATCTTCTCTGACTTGGGCGGTGTATCGCATCTGTTGTGCAAGTTCTCTAACATCGGTGTCTCTTTCGGGGCGTAATGCACTCTTAGCCTTTTCCTTAGCCTTCTTCACACCTTCTGGGCGTGTAGACGACTCCGGCATCGGCTCTTCTGCATCCGAGGGTGATTGCGTCCTCGAACCGTCCGTGCTCTTTCTTTTCCCAAGGCTTCCTGACTGGGGACTATTTTCATCGTGCAACTCCGGGGACTCCCAGTCAACACGCACGGCATTAGCTCCGGAGATCACACTCTCCCATTTTGGGTACCTACGCAACATAACCCAAGCATCAAAATAAAGAAATTTACTAGGCCCATGATTTCGCTCGTAGATCACGTGCGCTTGTCGGACAACATCGTCGTCATTCTGGCCGCTCCTTTTCCGTCGGAATGCCTGATCGAAGCACCCGACCCACTTGTTCACAGCAGGTATGATTCTCCTCCACCGTCCTTTTAAGGACTCTGCGTTCCTTTCGGGTAGGCCTGTGCCTTCCACGGAGATGTCGTACACACGTTTCACCCTAGTCCACAATGAAGTAGACTTCTGGTTTGTCCCTGTCACCGCATCGCAACTGACTTCCATATATGCAGAGACAAGTCTCTCGTCCTCAGCTGTGGTCCACAACTTCGGATTGGCTTTGGCAGTTTGGACTTGCTTGCGGTGACGACGCTGTGGAGGTGGGGATGGTGGTGTGGGGGTGTGTCGTGGTGGGGACTCATCGTCGTCGTTACCCTCATCTTCAGTGTTCGCCATACTATGGCGGCTATTTTGAGACAAGGGTCGGCCAAACATCTGGAACTGCGGTTGATTATAAGGGAATGGTGGTGCATATTGTGAGTATTGTGGGAATGGTAAGTTTTGATCTGGGGATGCGTAGTGGGAGAATTGTGGGAATGGTGAGTTTTGGTCAGGTGGTGGGAATGGTGGTGCGTACTGGGAGAAGTCGGGTTGTTGGAATGGTTGTTGGTAAAATGGACGTGAGGGATATGGTTGTGGATAGCGTGGATGCGGATTTGATTGTGGAGGAGGGGGGGAACGATTGTACTCCGGAGAAGACATTGTGGGAGAAATATGGGATGTAAGTTGAGTTTTGAGTTTTGTGGAAGAGATATGGGGTGTAAGGTGATTTTTGTGTAGGGTATATATAGAGAAAAAATTAGACACTGTGCAATCACGCGGATTACTTTTCTTTCACGCGTATACTGTACATTCACGCGGACTATTTTGTTTCACGCGTATACTGTAGATTCACGCGGACTACTTTTGATTCACGCGTATACTGTGCAATCACGCGTATACTGTGCAGTCACACGCGTTTCGAAATTCAAATATTTAAATTTCAAATATTCAAAATTTTGTGTTTAATAGTGATTAATATTGTTAATTAATTAATAGTAATAATAAGTATATCGCGAATTATAATTATAATGTAATTAGAATTAGATTTATATATAATGTATTTTGTTAAATGTTGTGTGAGAATTAAATTTGTTTAATTAAGAAATGATGTGGATGAAAGAGAGTGTAGGGTGGGTGGGGGTAGCCTGAGCATGGATAAGGGGATTTTTTGGGTGGGTTGGGTGAGCTGACGTGGCAGAGAGAGAAGCTGACGTGGCAGAGAGAGAGTGCAGGGCGCCCGGGGTAGCCCGGGCGCAGTTAAATGTGCTCTTAATGTTGGTGCTGACGTCTTGCTCTGGTTTTCTTTGAATGCAAATTAGAGATTTATATTTCAAGATGGCGGTACTGTGTAATTTTGACAAACAATAAAGTTGGTGATTGACGATGTTGGGCTGATTCTTTTGATATTTAAGGACAATTAAGCAAGACCAATAACACCTATTGTTTCGGAGTAAAAATTGCTTTACAAAGTTCATTTGGATTACTTGGTGTTAATTTTCGATTGTATCATTTCTCGAGCATTTTAACATTATTTATCTAATTATTTTTCCCAATCTGACCAAAATTTGAATTGCACCGCTAATCAATCATTTTGATGTTAATTATGATATAAAATTGATTCAATTTTCTTATGAAATTTATTTAGAATATTTAGTTTGTTGTTAATCTTAGAGAGCAAAAGATGAGCGTCTATACTCTAAAATCGTTCAACACAATGGTGCTATCTGAATTGCTTCAAATGGAAGGATATGATATATTTATTTCTAATACTATGAAATACTAAAAGATATTGGTTTTATTTTAAATTATGTGGAGGTAAGGAATATTTTTCCAAAAAATAATTGTTAAATTGGGATAAAATTTTGATTTTATTTTCAATTATGCAGAGGTAAGGAATATTTCCCAAACATCAATTAAATTGGGTCAAATTTTATTGCACCCCATTTGGTTATAAAATACCTCATATGTTGTGTGCCTATATGGTTAAATAAGCTTTATATTTAGCAAGTTAACGTTGCTGCATGCTTTTCATTTTGATGTTTAAGTTAAAAAATACTTAAATCTATTCACGTGCGGTGGTGTGGACATGGACAACAAATAACTATATTTGAGGATAATTAATTATAATCAAGATTAAGTAGAAGCCCACTTGGAAACAATAGCTGCGTCTCATAAAAAAACCTACTCGAATCAGCATCGCACATTCTCCTTAATTGAGAACAAAAAATAGTAACATTCCAACCTAAGCAAGCAGCCAAGCACCACTTTCAACGAAAACAATATCCTTTGAATCAAACTCTCCGAAATATCCACGTACGGCGCCTTGCTAAAGGTTGGAGAGGTATAATAATTTAATTATATACATGATATATGATATGCGATGTCAAAGTAAATTAAGCACACATTGGATTATGCATGAATGCGTATATTCCTCTCCTAGACCAGACATCATTACATCACCACCCAACAACCCGCCGGATCGTCAGTCGTGTGATTTCTTAATTTACCGCCATTCCAAAGAACAATTTGTCAAAAGAGATTATTTTTTCCCCTAAAAAACACGATTGATGGTCGTGGATTAAATGTCTTAAGTCGTGCGTATAGATATATTCTCTTCTTCCACTCTTGCACGCCTTCTAAGTTCAATGTATGTATAAGAGATTTATATTGACGGTCCTAAACTTTGACAAATTTGGGTTGATCGAGTTTGAAGTATGAGTTGGGTTCCTTACAACAAGAGATTGTCAATATATTGGAGGTTTATAATATGGTCACAATACTTCGTATCGATTTAGTCTGCAGTTAAATTTGAAATTCTTAAACTTTTAGGAGTAGAATACAAGCGCCTTTATGGTGCTATGTTTTTGTCAACGTTTTTAGGTATTGCATGTAATGGTGTAATAAGAAAGAAGTCATTAATTAGTCCGTTAATACTTTCCTAACAGATGGTGTATAGTTACAGGAAAATTATATAACTTTTATTAAGCCCTCAATTATGATTTCAGTTTGGTTGGCTAAAAACAAATTAAGCTTATTGTGGTCATACATTAGGAAATAACACTCACTTTTTTTTATATTTGATCTACTCTACCCTTACTTTCTATTTGAATCTCAAACATGTGAATGAAACTACTGTTAAGATTTGATTTCTAATATTTGACCATTTCAAGACAATTATCATAGACACTGAAAAAGGTAAACCATGATAATTAAAGTTATACATTGAAAATAAATTCAACATGAACGGAAGCTATTCTTTCTTTTCTTTTCTTTTTGATAAGTTGAACGGAAGCTATTCGTGCATCGAATTGTAGAATTTTGACCTTGCAATGATGAATAAGGAAGATTAGAAAGGAAAATAGTAAAAAAAAACGGAAATGTTAGAAGGGAAGTCATGCATGCACATAACGTAAGCATACTTATCTAACCGTCATTGACCGCCCAAGTGGTTTTTGGTTCAGATATGAAACCGGTTAATTCCGCCGTTGAGTACCAATGTCAACAATTATTCTCTGAAAAAAGTTACTTAATTAGGAATGACGACGAAAGGCTGCAGATGCGAAGGCAAGCATTCTTCAGATTAATTCATATAATTGGTTGGACTAGATTATTTAATTAAAACAGTTAATAAATAAATTAAGCAGCCTATGAAATAGGGGGGCCGGCATGTAGTCGAGGATCCAGCAAGAAAGGATTTGACCAGGAACATGTTGGAAGAACGGAATACTGTAGAAAATCTAGCCCAATATGATAACATTGTTAATTGGGATTAATGCGGCGCTTATCTTTGACTACTCTAATTGCATCAAACTCAGCATCAACATTATTCTAAGGATGAGTTGACCCTTTGCAGCTGCGATATGTGGTGTGCATGGGAGTTAAGAGGCAACGCAGTCATCGTCATGTTTAACTTAGTTGCAAGCTTCATGAGTACCACCATTATGGTGTAATACTAAATGTATGAGACGATCAATTGTTGTTAATGTTAAAACTTCGTTGAATGAAGACTTAATTATACAAATTTTATTGGGATATATTAGACCTTTTGAGGATTGATATGAATTTTCTGTCGTCGATCGTACGAGTGTTCATATAAAAATCCCAACCAATGGAATTCAAAATTCATGAGAGCTACGCCTATATATAGACCTTTATGCAATTTTTTATTTTTATTTTTGAATTGACCCACCAAAAATAATGATTCTGTTGACAATACTTTTAGTATTTTTAATGTGTATAGCTCTAGAATATACGTATCATTGGGTAGAGCTGTAGGGAGGACCAAACGAAACGCAGTGAATCCAGTGATTGGTAGCTAGGAAAGTTGAGGTGAAGAAGCTTGTTGTGCTAGCCAATATTGGCACCAATCTTGCCATCTATCTCTGAAAGCAACCCAATAAGATTGGGTGTGTTTTGAGTGATTAGAAAACAAGATGGTGGGTTCCATGATTCTTAAATTTTTGGTCAATTCTATATATGCTTTGAAAAATAATATCTTTATAGAAAAAGGAAAATAATATATACCACCGCAAGACAGGCAGCTAGTTTTATGGTCTGGTCTTGACTCTTGACCTCATTTAATTAAGAATCAGAGAGGTTTTCAATGAAACACATAGTTATGTTCCTAAAAACTGTATAAAAACATTTTTTTTGAAACATAAAATCGTGCCCCTGGACTGCCCTTTAGACTCCTTGGTGGCCATTCGGACGAAGTGCTACCATATTTTAATATTTTATGAAAGCAACAAGTAAATTAAGCTATTTACGAATGATAGGTATAATACTGTATTCTAAATGATTTGGAATATACTTAATTTATTTTAATGCGAATTCAATTTCTGAGGCATTTTCTTACCACGTTGCATTTTGGTCCGTTTTGACCATCCAATATTGTCTTAAGGCCAAAAGATTTCAAACAGCATAAAATACAAAAACTAAAATCCACGTACCATAACCGTTCATGATCTCACACGCATGCGGATTCCTGCTTAAGAAAAATAATAAATAATTTTTTTAGACAAAAACAGACCAATACTGAATTCCAAGTTTTTTTTACAATTCAACAAAAAATTGTCAAAATAAAGACCAGATTAATTTAAAAAAGACCATTACACATGCGTGCAGCAGACCCCATAGAATGCAATCTAGAGAAAAAGAAAAGAAATCTAACAAAATGGTTGGCATCAACATATATAGTAAATAAATGCACGTGAACTACATTAATCTTATCTAGATAGATAGGTGATTGGCCGACACCTAACCAACAACGTGAGAGGCTACAACAATGTTGTTGAACTGGAGTTTGGAGATCTTTTATCTTGAAATGGTAAAAATCATAAATCAAAATTATATTTTAATAATTAAGAGACTGAAATTGAAAATAAGTGGGAGAGTAAAGTATGTGTGTGTATGTATGTATGTATGTATGTATATATATATATATATATATATATATATATATATAGAATTCTCTAATGAGCTCAGGGCTTAATTTTTCTAAATTAAGCCCCCACAATATCCATCACTCATTTCAAATTGTAAGGTAGATTAAGAAAAAAATGGTTATGATAATGAATGGTGAGATTAACTATAAATAAGATCTAATGATGAGATATAGTTGGAGGCTTAAACTACAATCTCATCATTGGATCTTATTTACAGTTAATCTCACCATTCATTAGCATAACCATTTTTTCTTAATCTACCTTACAATTTCAAATGAGTGATGAATATTGTGGGGGCTTAATTTAGAAAAATTATGCTCTGAACTCACTAGAGAATTCTTGTAATATATATATATACTACCCCGCAACGAAATAAATTTTGATGTGAAATATTTATTCCTTATTTTGTTTCTATGTTCGGAGACCAATGATTGTAAGATGGTGGGAAAAGGCAAAAACCAGACCACCATTTGTATGGATGCATAAATTCATAATGGCTTGTTCGGCCTATGTCAGACCAACCAATACCATAGCAGACATGTGCATGTTTCCTCCACCCAATCCCTATCCAAACCCAATCCAGTGAATCAAATTGAAAGGGGTGTTTGGGATCTTGCTGGCATGCATGAAAGCCGAGCAACAACCCAACCAACTTTGCATCTAAACATTATGTCGTCCCCATATCTATCCAGTTTTCATCTTACTTCTCTTCTCCACGTACCCAGATCGGGTAGGCTTTTCCTTGTCCAGATATTTTATTGATTAATATTTCCAACAGTTCCCTTATTCTTGCACGCTATGTGTGCATGACATAGATGTACATGTTCGGTTTCGTAGAATAATATGTGCGGATAACTTTAATATCTTGTTGTGTGCTGCAAGCAGGTTTGAATCATCTCATGCTTATGAAAGATTTGTTTCTATTTTATGTATATCTTTTGTTAAGGAAAATTTGACTTTGTATGGTTCAAGTGACCAAACATCTAAAATAACCTTCAACTTTGTCATTCTGTGAAAAATATGTCTATCTTTCAATTTCTTCCCAAAATATCACTGCATAAATCGTGAATTCCCTTCTCTATCACTTTCATTTTGAATAAACAAATCATATTCTATGTCTCTTTCTTTCGAATAGTTGCAAACAACTCTCACTCATCCGTTTGGTCTTCTCTTTCTCTCTTTCGTCCACACATCCCTTCTCTCTCGCACTCGACCCGTCATTCGAACTCAGCGGGCGTACCCTTCCGAACAACGATGACGAAGGTTGGTTTTAGGGCACGATTTGTATATGTTTCTTTTTTTCTTGATATAGTTTTATAAGGTTATGTTATTGTTTCTATAGAAAATTTAGTTGATTTCATCCATTTATTGGTATTCATTTGAGTTTTGTCGGCTGGGTTGGAAGTGAAACCATTTTCCAGTGTTACCGACGTGGCTCAATAGATTCGATTGTAGTTCGATAGGTACTCGGTAGCTGCGAGCGATGGAATGGAGATCATTTTTCCTTTCACCTCGATAGGTTCTGTAGATGTGCTCGATGAAAATCAGATCGTTTTCCCTTTGAGTTTGATATGTTCGATATTAGTTCGATTCGTTTTGCATGTGAGTTCGATAGGATCGGTTTGACTGTAAAGAACTGTCGACTCGAAGAGCTCGATTCCATTTTCCCCATGTTTTTAACTTATTGTTGTTTTTTCTTGTTTAGTTTTCAAGATGCCGAAGTTAGTTGTTCCAACCAAGGATCATTATTGTGACCGTTACTACATACCAGGGCAGTAAGCCTATGAATGACATAAAAGAGAAGTTCTGAGAGTACGACTTGCTGGATCGACGACGACGTTAGTATTTCAAATTCCAATACTTTATAGTTGTGATTCAATAGGCTCGATAGGAGCTCGACAATTATGAGTGGATTGTTTAAACTGTAACCTTGATTGGTTCGAAACGAACTCGATAGGTGCGTGTGCTATGAACTCGATAATTTTGTTTTTCACGAAAAACACGAATATTCCTCTCTGTTGGGATGGATGAACTCGATTGGAAACACCACTGACAATGACACGATTATTTAAGGTGTTATAGACGGTTTTGTTTCTTTATTTCCAAACGTCGCGTTTGTTAATACTAGACTATTAATTGTTGAGTTTTTTTTTGCTTTTTGACTACACAATTCGGACTATGAATGCAATAAGGTTTAGAAACTATTAAAGATTGAATCTCTTCGCATACCCTATAATGGAATGTTGTGTCCGTGAAATGAAAATGTTGAGTCTCTTCGCATACCATAATGACATAATGGAAGGTTGTCTTTTCATTACAACTCCCAAGTGTTGAACGGTTTTTGAGGACGTTTTTGACGGTTTGATATGATAAAGTTCGGAAGTCCAACCGTTTCCTTCCATCCAAACGTTAGTCAGATATAATCCTATGAATATACAATGCCTTGTCTTATTTAGTTACGTCCTTCCACTTCGCTCCTTGTCGCCGTTGTCGTCCAAGACACTGTGGCAGACGTCCACCTAGACAACAGTATGTTTTTGTTATTTCATTATTTTTGAGTTACTAGTTGTTGTACGTTTTGAGTTGTTATGATAATAACCACTGATATTTTCTTATTTTTATTGGGTTGTTCCATCCTCGAAGACACCAACAACAGTACCCTCTTCCTGGAACAAAACTGCCCAAACTGCCTCTCCAAGACACCTACTACTGGCCTCCCAACCTCTCCAATGCCTAACGTGCCTCCCGGACTCCCCAGTGCCTGAGTTGCCTCCTGGCTTTGAAGACCACTTTAGGTCGACCAAGAAACAACGGAGGGTGGAGTTTTGAAGGAGATAATGGATAATCTTACTGATGGAATATTTGAGTCTCTAACAAAAGAATTTGTGGTGGTTCATGCAGAGACCGTACGGATTAAGGTTACTCCTAAGCACTTCATGCACGTCTTAGTTGCATTTCAATTTGGTGGACGGTTTAGCACAGTGCAGATAATGATCAATTGATACATTGTGTTTGAATTCATACTAGCTTTATCAAGCAACCCTGCCTCGTATTCCAGCTCAATGTATCAATTGCTCATTATTTGCACTATGTTAAATCGTCCACCAAATTAGAATGCAACTAAGACATGCATGAAGTGCATTAAGAGTAGCCTTAATCCTTGCGGTCTCTGCATGAACCAGCTCAAATTCTTTTGTTAGAGACCGAAATATTCCATCAGCAAGATTCTTCAATATCTTGTCACGCAGACTACAAGCACGCCAAGTGCACATTGTAATGTTACCTATCATTTGTCTATAATAGTATCTATGTTATTAAATTTGTAGCCTTATTGTATCCTTTTGGAATGTACAATGCATAGTTACTCATTTTTTGAAGCAACATTTACTGTTTACATACGAAAATTAATTTCCTATTACTTAACTCATAATACATCGAGTTTCTATCGTGTTGTCGAGACCATGTGACGCTCAACACCAAAAAAGGACACATAATATATTTAAAAATGCCACATCTTAAATAGGCAGAACCTTTCACAGGCATTGCATTTGTGCAAAAAGGGTAACGTTATCATAACACTGCACAAAACGTCACCTCAACAATTAAGAGTGAAGACTTAAAACTGACGTATATGGCGGTTCGATATGACCTCGATATGATGAAGTAAAAGAGTCTTCTTTGTTGGGATTGATGAGATTGATATGTACGCAATCTTGTACCAATAGTTTAATGGCACGACGCTCTGAGCACATTCTTGGACGGTTTGGTCTCATTCTCTCCAAACGTCACCTCAATAATTAAGACCGAAGTTTGATTGTGGTTTGATGACAGTTCGATAATCATTTGACGGACTAGGACTTAAACGGACCACAATATGAGATTGATATGATGAATTAAGAGGGTCGTCTTTGTTTGGCTCGATGAGCTCGATATGAACTCGATAGTTTACTCGAAGCGTGAAAATTGTACCAATGTGTTCTTCGTGGTGATGCTATGCTGGGATCGATGCGTTCGATACGTACTCGATAAAAGCTCGGTAAGTAACGCTACTGTCAAGAAAATTATGTTAACGGAAGAATGAGAAAATACTTGGTAGTTGATCGTTTTTTATTTGGAATTTCTGCAAGCATTAAGACACTATTTTGAATACCGATTACCGACTAATAAAGATGAGTTGACTGGCCGGTTTGCAACTTAGCGTTGTTTGGGACGATTAGAAGCCACCACTAATAACTTTGACTGAAATTCAATCGTTGAATAGTGTAGAAGCAATTTTTTCGACCAATTTGCATATGTAAATAAGTAAAAGTTACAACAGCTTATAGATGATCTCAAGCTTTCAAAAAAAAAAAAAACCGAACTCGTAGAAGTTACGGTAATATATTAATGTAGCAAAACAGAACCAACCACAATACTAAGATCCTTTTCGTAGTATATATGGTTATTTCCTTGGGTGCCACCAAGAAACAATTAAATTGGTTTTATGCCACCTGGTTCTGACTATTTGGTCTAATGTCATAGTAAAATTAAATTATTTATCTTAATACCATAGGAAAACAAAATATTTATCTTTATGTCATTCCGTCGGTAAACCGTTAACTTTTCGGTTAAGTATATTAATATTTAATAGAAATTTTGGAGAATGACCATGAATAAACAAAAATTCATAAAATTCATTATATGTGTTGTAAAAATTACAAAAAATATATATTTATACTCTCATTTTTATCTTTCAACTTTCATTTCTTCTTTTTCTCTCACTAAACTTAATGACTCGATTACTAAAGTAATGAAATTCGATAAATTTTCTTTCTAAAAATTATTTATTTTTATTTATCTTATTTCAGATTCACGATTTTTAATATTTTAGTACAAGAATCTGATAATTGATAAAATAATTTTTATACAAAAAATTTAATATTCTTGAAAAAACACATTTTATATAAAAATGATTTTTTATTAAACAAATGGGTTTTTAATAAAACAATTAATTATTTTGTATTTTTAAAATTAAAAAATTATCGAATTTCGTTAGTTTAGTAATCGAGTCATTAAGTATAGTGAGAGACAGAGAAGAAACGAAAGTTGAAAGATAGAGATGAGAGAGTATAAATAAAAAATTAGAGTAATTTTTTGTAATTTTTAAAACACATATAATAAATTTTATGAATTTTTTGTTTATTGACGATGATTCTGGAAAATTTCCATTAAATATTTATATACTTAACCGACGTTAACGGAAAAGTTAACGGTTTACCACCGAATGACATAAATATAAATATTTTATTGTGTTTTGACATTAAGATAAATAGTTTGATTTTACTATGACATTGGACCAAATAATCAGAATTAAGTAGCATAAAATCAATTTAGTTGTTTCTTGGTGACACCCAAGTAAAAAACCCTAGTATATAATATTTATAGTATATATACTGGTAGTTTACTTTACATACTAGAAAATAAGAACGCAATAGTGTCGGCGGACTCTTGAGACATGTTGGGCCAAAAATGTTAGTCCGGCGAATCTAATATATGAAGTCAATCATCAATAGTCACTACTAATCTTAATGATAGTGGTCGCCGTAATTGCACCTATAAATCCATTTGTAATCAGGAAAATCTGGAATTAGTATTTTACCTGATCCTAATCTTTGCATAACAGGATAAATTATTTTTTCCATAAGAAAAGGCAAGATAAAATAAAACTTTGAACTCTAGTATCAATCACCTCTTGATGAAGTTCGCTATACATTCGGAGAATCATGTTATTCTCACATGTTTCTAATGTAACTTGATGTTTGTTGTAAATGGACATCACATACGTACCGAAACTACGCCTTTTAGCCTTGTTGTAGTGGGTTGAAATGGGCTGCAACGAGAGCCCAATGTATATAAGGGTTATTTGCTTGGGTGTATTTAAAAAAGATTGATAATAGATCTTTATACTTGAATTTTTGAATTTTACTTGACTACACTCGATTTCTTTCAAAATTTGTTTGGTATACTAGCAGAGTTGTGGGACATACTTCGGTTGTTGAATTTATATTTAAAAAATTGGATATTTTGTATACTAACACAAGAAAAAAATGAAATTCTTTTCGAGTCTTTGAGATTCACTTTTCTTCAAAACATTTATATAAGATTTTTTTTTTGAAAAAATCACCAAAAAACAAAATTGAAATAATATGCACATGAGAAACTTAATTGACCAAATATGCACATACAAATCCGAATGGATAAAAATGACATCTGAATGGGTCTGACCAGCCACTATCTTCTTTCTCCCACACCCAAATTACTCCATCTCCCCGGGGACAAGCATTGTTTATGTTCATTTTCAGTTTGTTTTTTGGGTTTTATGATTTTGATATGAAATGTAATGTATGTATAGTTAATGTATGATTGTTATTTTCATGTATCAAATGTAGATTTATTACACCCGAATTGATGAGCAACGACGCGTATCCTCTATCACTACAGTCGTCGCCTTCTCTTTATTAGTACCCAACAAGTTCATGCAAATCTCAGATCATTCATGATCTAAAGTTGCACAAACTGCCAAACGTCAATACAGAGATCAATAAGAATAACTACATCTTGTAGCGTGATCGTCATCTCTCCGTGTCTAAAATGAAATGTGTGAGTCTCAGGTCTCCACCTTTCCACCACAACACAGATCAAATTCAAATCCAGTTGCAGTCGTTCCAAACGAGACATTGTAGCAAATTTAGCAATCTCTAACAAATCCTATACTCTATCATCTTCCACATTCCACGTGTTGAACTGAATGTCGTGCTCAATACACTTAATATTCGTCAATTGCTCCTAAAAAAGATAATTAATTACTTAAGGTCTAATATAAACCAATACATAGAATTTTTAATTTGATAATCAAAACACTACATTTTCCATAATCGAAGATGATCTATGATCTTTCTGTAGTACTAGGATTGAAAAATCCATAAAAAGGATTAGACCCTTTTAAGAAATAAAGTTTTTGATCGGAATATAGCCAAAACCGAAAGATCCATTAACTATTAAGTTAATAAGAAAACGAATCGCACTTACCGTGATAATCGTGTGAAGTAGATATTTTTGCAACTGTTGAAAGAGAATTAACCAAAAAATACGAGTTAGTCTTGGGTTTAAATAAAACAATCCAAACCAATTTCATACTTTTTTCCCTATCTTTCTTACTTATATACTTTGTATAAAAAATCTCAATATACATGTCAAATTGGTGTTGTTCCAAACCAAATATTTTATTGTAAGCAATTTATCTTTATGTAATGAGTATATAACCGATTTGATTGTAAAAATTAAACTCAATAAAATATATGAAAAAAATCATAACATTATATAATTATTTAGAGTTTAATACATTATTCACAATCATCTCAATTTGAAACATTATATAATTATTTAGAGTTCAATATTTTATTCTCAATCAACCCAATTACAAACCAAAACAATCTACACATAAATTACATTATTCACAATCAATACAATTTCAAACATTATATAATTATTTAGAGTTCAATACATTATTCTCGATCAACCTAATTTCAAACCTAATCAATTTAAAGCAATCAACCAAACACCAATCAATCAACACAAATCCAAACCAATTCACACGAATCCAAACTAATCCACACAAATACAAACTAATCAAGCAAAACATTAACAAAAACTAAACAAAATATACCTTCAAAAGAAAATGAAACTATCACCGGGAGCTTGAAAATCGCCGGAGGGAGGGAGGAGGAGAATGATTTTAGGAAGAAGTGGGGAAAAAGGTGTTAGGATGCTTTTTTTGCCCTAGGCAAAAACGTAATCTCCGATGTCGTTTTTATCCATCTTAAAAACGACATCCTTGATGTCGTTTTCATTAAGGGTAAAAATGACATCTATGAACTATGATGTCATTTTTAATGTCTATAGTTTGTCAGTTAAGTTTCTCATTTGCATATTTTTACAATTTTATTTTTTTGATGATTATTACAAAAAAAATCTTTTATATAATCTTTTGGTCAGTTACATAAACTAGATTAATTTTTTTACTTTTTGTTTATGTACCCAACAAACCACCTAGTCAAAACTCATTTTTTGGACAATTTGTAGAGTACTCCTAGAAAAATTCATAAAATTTTAGCCAATTCCATAATTTTGGACATATTGCAAAGCTACCTAGACAAATCACAATATTTTATCAAAAACCCTAAACTTTTGTATAAATGTGTGTTTTGACAAGGTGGTAAAATAAAGCTCATAATCTAAACTAAAATGTATATAACAAATTTTAGATTATGTACAAGATTTTGAAAAAAATTAAAATTTAAGGATCAGGTAAAACTTCTTTGAATGTTTAGTAGTAGTTCGTAAATTGTTCAAGAAATGTCTCTTTGCCTAAGTGTTTGTTAATTATATAAAAGAAAAGTAAGAAAAATAATCTAATATGTGTATCCTTCATAATATTTAATTGAGTTTTTGAAGAAAAATGAAATTAACAACTCGTTTCTCGAATTGTATTGGATCACTATGCAAAATATTCTATTATTTAAATATGAATATAATATATCAGGAATTATCTAGTGAGTCCGAAGTTTAATTTCCTATTTTAAGCTCCCACCATATACACCACTCATATGAAATTGTAAAGTAGATTAAGAGGAAAACAATTATGTTAAGAAAAAGTGAGATAAAATGTAAATAAGATCCAATGGTGAGATTTTAGGGGCTTAAACTAAATTAGACGAGTCATGTGCTCATTAGAACCCGACGTTATAATATATTATTATGTCAGTGAAGTGGGTTATACGACTCTGAAAGTGTACCAAATTAATTTTGGAAAAAATTCAAGTGTATCAAAATAAATCCAAAAACACAAGTGTAAAGATCCGATATCGATTTTTTGAAGTGCATCCAATATCGATCTTACCCAATATTGGGCCTAAACTGTGACGAATCCGAAACGTTGCCGGAATTTCAGCTACACCAGCAACTCACCTGGGATCTGAGATGGGGGTTAGAATCCACCAACCATTAGAAAGAAAAAGAAAGATAAGAGGAAACACCTGATTTTTGCAATCGATTGATCGACCAACTAACTTCTTCTCTCTCTTCGTTTGATTCTTTGTATAGCATTATCACAGATAGGCCCGTCGTGAGCATAACGACCCACATGGATAGAACAAAACATAAAACAATCACCATAACACCCCCTCAGCTAATATTATTTAACAAGTCGATCACCATAACAACTAAAACATGATTTGCTTGGGTAGACCTCAAAAGGTACACAATTGCTAAAATACCCCCATGTTTTTACTATTCACTTGGGTGCACCTATATTTCACTACATATTGAGAGATGAGAGAGAGAGAGAGGGAAGAGAGTGTTAGATCCTAACCCTTCTTATGTGCTAATTGTGTTTAGGAGAGGATTAGTGATGGATTGAGATGGACGGCTGAGATCGAGTCGGAGAAAAGTATATAAAGGTTGGTTTTTCTCTCTCTCTCTCTCTCTCATTTGCATCTCTCTCTCACTCACTCTCTCTCTCTCTAGACTCGTCTCTCTCTCTCCCTCTGTGGTTCTTCGGTGTTGGCGGAGGCGAGGATCGGAGTGTTGGATTCGCCGGAGTCGTCGTAGAGATCGTTGTGTTCGCCGGAGTTTGGGTTTATCGTGGAAAAGCTCGCCGTCGTTCTTCAAAGGCTTCTTCAAGCCTTAAGGTATGTCAAACTTGCTTTCAAGCTCACCTATTGTTAGTGTGGGAGTGGGAGCGGTCGACGGTAGGCCATTTCGGGCTCGTCGGACCTGCACAGCCGTTTCTGAACTATAAACGGTCGACCGGTGTTTTGGTTCGGTCGACCGGTTGTAGTGTATTTTGGGCGAATCCCTCGCACCGGTCGAACGATGCCCTTTGGGCGGTCGACCGGTTGTTGCAATTTTAGCGAGAGAAAGATGTCCTGTGTATTTTCGATCGAACGGGACCCCTTTGCCGATCGACCGAAAGTATTGTTGTATGTCGGTTGGGGAGTTGACCATCTAAACGGTCGACCGCCTGTTTGACTCGTTCGACCGACGTTTAAGTTAACTTAATGGCCGGTCGACCGGAAGTGTGGTTTCGGTCGACCGTGAAGTGAGGACTCTGGGTGAGTTCTACTGGTTGTTTTCGGTCGACCGATAGGGTTCGGTTGTTCGACTATTTTTCTGTTGATTGCGAAAATGGTTTTCTACTGGTGCTTTTCGGTCGACCGGGACCCCTTTGTCGGTCGACCGTTTGGCGGGTTTTTCGGTTGGGCCAGTTCTCTAGGTGAGGATCGATCGACCGGAAGCCAGTTTTTGTTCGACCGTTTTGCACTGTTTTTGTGTGTGTGTGTTGCTATTGATTGGCTAGAAGGCAACGGGTCTCCGGCCCTTTTGGGGCGACGGCACAGACATTCCGGCCCTATAGCAATTAGTAGTGACACGTGGAGATGGATTGTGATATTGTGGCCGTGGCTCCGGCGAATGAGGCAAAGTCGTGGCTCCGGCGAATGATGCAAAACCGTGGCTCCGGTAACATTGATGCAAAACCGTGGCTCCGGTAACACTGAGGCAATGAGGGGGTTGTTTGGCCGTGATTTGGACCGGCGGTGCCTTGTGTGCACGTGTGTTGGTGGGTTGGGGTGAGAGGACCCTTAAGACCCGTGTGGTTGGGCTATGGCCGGGAGAGAGGTCCCGGGAACTTAGCGGGTGTATCTGTTGTGGTGTTTTACGTTTCTTTGCATATTTCATTCTGTACATATATGTGTTAGGGTTTGGCATACTGGGTTTCCTCCTGGAAACTCAGGCATTCATTGTCTGCTTTCAGGCCGAGAGCGACGTTAGGTGGGTGGCGACGGCGGAGGGAGCGCTCGAGACCTGATCCTGCTTCCCTATATTTTGAGGTGGTTGTGATTACTTGTGTATATTTCATGTATATGATCTTTTGATGTAATCACATTCTTTTGTAAACTCGTTCACATATACATATTATATGTTGGTGCACCAGTGTGTGTATTTCTTTTCGTAATGTCCTCGTTGATTGTATGTTTTAAATTTGAAATTTTCCGCTGTGTTTGAGGACGTTACAGAGAGAATAGGAAAGAGAGGGAGGGAGAGAACATGTGAGAAAGAAGAGAGGGAGAAGAGTGATCAGGAGAGAGAGGGAGAAAAGATGGTGTATTTGTAAAAACATATTTTTGTTTGGATTTTCTTATTTAATATTAAGGACAATTCAATTTTGAAATGTATGTTTTGCAATTATTCTAACAAAAAATTAACAAACGGGTCCCACAAACTTTGAAGGGACGCCCAAACAATATGTAGTGAAATGTAGGTGCACCCAAGTAAATAGTGAAAACGTAAAATTATTTTAACAATTATGCACATTTTGAGGTATACGGAAACAAATCACCCAACCATCAAAGCATCCTCTGAATTCACTTTAGCTCGGTGAAGACGTTCCATGTGCTGCAGCGCGACCCGTTTGTGTCAACGATAGGAGTCGGTCCGGAAAAACTAGCTACTAATATGGCTTCCATGTTTCCGAGCAACATCACGTAGTGGTTTTTCTCCTTGCACGAATCGAATGGAGACACGTTACCCAGTCAGACATTTTGCACCTCTATCCTTGCAATTCTTGAATATAACCCCAAAACAGAGCAGACCCATGTGCTACAATCTTTATTTAATTCAACGTCATTATTCATTCTGCTACTAATTCCGTTCTAACCCCTTTGAAAGTGTTTTTCTTTCTCCATCCAAATATCATATTTTAAGGTCAATAGTTGTAGGAAACATCAAACATGTTTGCATTTGATGCAACATTAAATATGTCAGTTAATGACATAGACGTCATTTTAGTGGGGGTGGACGTGTAAGAGAACAAACAATCATGATAAAGAATGAGATTTCATGTTTTATGTTCCATATTTGTTGGACATATCCAGAATACTTTGTATTTTAGGTATATCCAGAAAATGTATAATCACAATTACATTTGGTTTATAGTATGAATGATTCCATTTTTTTCTATTTTTAAAGTTATGATTTTATATCGGGTCACTTGTATTTTTTGGGATACAGAACTAACGACAGAGTTTACAATTT
This sequence comes from Triglochin maritima, assembly GCA_963682175.1. NCBI lineage: Eukaryota > Viridiplantae > Streptophyta > Magnoliopsida > Alismatales > Juncaginaceae > Triglochin > Triglochin maritima. The sequence continues at coordinate 59,162,184 of OY821772.1, read as the reverse complement.
AGGTAAGGGCACTCTTATATTTGTGTTATAGTAAAAAGAACCCCACATTTTTCTTTAACTATAGTTGTGATTTTATATCAGGTCATTTGTGTTAATTAGGCTGCAGAACCTATGACGACCTATAAGATTTTTTGTCACCCTTATATTTGGGTTACAATAGTACGATGAACCAAACTTATTTATACTTTTAAAATATTGATTTTATGTGGGGTCACATATGTTGGTTGGTATACGAAACCAATAACATTTGTGATTTTCGGTATGCTCACATTTATATTTGTGTTACAGTATGTATCACCAAAAGGTTTTTGGTTTTCTTATTTCTAATGGTTTAGGATTTAAATTTTTAGGGTTTTAAGAGTTTCAGGTACTTTGGTTTTGTGTTTTCGACATTAGATATATCATTCTACACCTCTTTTTCTGGTGCCCACAATAACATAAATATTGGCAACTCAAGAATGGGATATGTCCAACATATATTACAATTCATGGTTTAGATAGAGTTTTAGGGTTCGGATGTCTTGGCTCAAACTTAGAGTTTTTGATTTTAAGGTTTTAGGAATCAGGGTGTTAGTGTTATGGTTTAGGGCTTTCGGGTTTCAAGATGTAGATATGTCTGGGTTTTTGGTTTAGGGTTTAGATATGTCTGGGTTCAGACTTATAATTTAGAGTGTTACAATTTAGGGTTTTTGAGATTCAAGGTATAAATATGTCTAAGTTATGGTTTATGGTATGTATGACTTAAAACATATTCATGATACATATGGGTAGACATATTCAAATAGATAACATACATGGGTGGTATCTAGACATGTGGACTACACAATCAACACAAACACACTACACAAGATACATAGTTGTATAAATATACAAACATGGTAGTCATACCGGAGATGTGCTTTGAAATGTCATGATAATGTAAAAACCTACCAAGAAAATCGATAAAAAAGAGAGAGAAAATACAAATCAAAACTCCACTTCTAAAAGAAAGGAACAAATTCTTTACAAAAATAATATCTTAACAATAACAATGGTGAGAGATTTTGCCAACTTCTTCAATTCCTCCTGGCCATTCCCAACAATTGTTGGATTTCGTGTCCCTATGTATGTATATATTTTAAAAAAATTACACATTTACATGATCGATTTCATATTTTCAACCATTTTATGTACATTGTTTTGTGTTTATTCTAATATCATGCAATCCTACATATATTAAAATAAACAAACACGAGAGGATCATACTCAAAGGTTCTCTAAAACCTTTTCGAAGATCCGGAGTTCCATTGCTCGTCGAATCGCTTGCCGATTTGCCTCCAAGTGTTTACCAAACTCTAAAAAAGATTAGAGAGAAAGGAGCTAGTCAATCAATATCTAATTAAGCTTAGAATCTAGCTAATAACCACTTTACAGATCCACAAGATTTTATCTCCAAAAGCTCTAATTGATTAAAAGAATTTCGTGATGATTAGTGGAGAGATGAAGGATAGAGAAAATTTCCATTAACACTTATCCACGAAACAAGTAGGGTGAGAGGACTTATTTATAGCCTCCCAAATCACTCATATCAAAAGTTATTCTCTAACTATGATATCTGGTTTTTCTCTCCCTTAAACCGATCACAATTTGCCACATAATCACCCTCAAACACGTTTGACCAAATCTGGAATTAATCCAGCCCATGATCAAAATATTCTCTTAATAATTTTAGCAGAAATCGTGCCAACCGGTCGACCGAAGATAACCAATCGGTCGACCGAAGCTAACCAATCGGTCGACCGATTGTTTAGTAAATCGCAATTTCGGTTGGACCATGAAATCGAATGGTCGACCCATCACATGCACCTAGGGCTACTGTGATTTTCCGGTGGAATAGACTTGCCCAAACTGTCGACCGTTGCTACACTAGAAAATCAATGCATGAGCCACTGGAATTTTCCGGTCGGACGACGTCTTAAAGTCGATCGACTGATTACTACCATGATCAACCTGTGGAAGCTCCTTGAAATTTTTGGTCGAACCACGACTTTATTGAAAGGAATGTGTTCTAAAAGTTTTACTTTTATATGTCAATTATTATAAATTGAAAGTGCAAATATTTTGTTCATTGATTGTGGTATTCGACTTTTGGAAGTGTTAAGGAATAGACGCTTGGTCTTTAACCGTAGAGCTCTAAAAGATAATGGTTTACATAAATCAAAAGTTATTCACAATCATGGTAATTAACATGGAACATTAATTACCGAGATAAGATTGTCGTGTTGGTCATCGATTGTTGTAGCTCTACAAATAATTGACGACACAAGTATATAAAAGAGGAAAAAATTACTTTTATATATTGAATAGACCTAACAAGTAAAAAATTATAGAATTGTATTTCGTGTCATTAATGTTTTACTGTGTCTTGGATCCTAAGATATGAAACTTAAATCATTTCACTCAAGAAGTGCTTAATTTGATTATTGTCAAAAGCTTTCAATGAGTATAGTGATAAAGACAATAATTTGTTGAACATGACTTGTGCTGGAAAAGATAGTCAGTCAAACGATTATCATTGCCCCTCTTAATTGAGTGATGATATTAGTAGGCCCTTGATAAAGCTAAATTACAATGAATATAATACAAATGTGACACATTTCTACTTTGTATATATTCTTAATATCATGAGGCAAGAGACGGACACAAGTTGTGCACTTACATCACTAAATGGATGGTGTTTTGGTTCGGGTGGAACAAATACATCTATACTAATTGGGTAACTATAATGTGTAGCTAGATACCGCTTATAGTTTGAGATATTAAGTGTTTAATATCGCTGTCAATTTGACTTAAATCCTCCTATAGGTCACAGAACAAAACTGGGAAACAAGAGGCTTGTTTTTAAGTTCATATCATGTGTCAGGTTTCATATGAAAATGAGACACATGTGGTGAACGAATAAAATCAATATGTCATGAGAATTGACATAATTAGAATCATAATAAATTTATATGATGTGTATATATATTATGGGGTGTAATAATATTACATAATATAGTATATTACATAAGATATGAATTTGCTAAAAACCCCAAAAGATCAAATTTTGTTGGAAATAAATCCAAAATTTGACAAAGGCAAAATCGGGGTCAAACATGGTGAACCGTTCATGGTTCGGTCGACCGGGGAATCTTCGGGTCGGTTAACCGAATGGGGAACGAGTAAGCACAATTGGTTGACCGAAATTGTCTAGAGTGTCTGGACAATTGGGTTCGGTTAACCGAGTGTGAACGGTCAACCGAGAAAAAGTATTTTTGGTAGACCAATGGTAACACAGTCATCCGATGACTATGCTCCAGGAAAATTTTTGGTGAGTCATCGGTAGACCGAAGAGAAGACGTGGTTCGTCCGAATTCTTCCAAAGAATTTTTCACATGCGGATTCGGTTGACCGTCTAGCTCACGGTGCACTGAACACGTGTTAAAACTGAATGGTTCGGTTAACCGAGAAAAATTCTCGGCCAACCGAACAGTGTGATTTCTGCCTGAATTATTAAGAGATTAATTAGATCATGGGTGGATTAATTCCAGATTTAATTAAAACGTTTTAGAGGATGGTTATGTGGCAATTAGAGATTAATTTTAGGAAAGAATAAACAAGAGATCATGACTAAGGAATAGTTCTTGATACGGATGTTTTGGGAGACTATAAAAGCTCCCCCTCCTACTTGTTTATGTTAATTCAAAAATTCTTTCTCTGATTAATCTCTCCTCTAATCACCACGAAAATCTCTTATTAATTTTGAGTTTAGGAGATAGAAATCTCAGGAGCTCAAAAATGAGTTATTAGCTAGATTCTAAGCCTTATTAGAGATTGATGGGCTAGCTCATTTCTCTCTAATCTTGTTTAGAGTTTGGTGAACACTCGGAGTCAAATCGGTGGACGATTCTATGGGCAGCGCGACTCCGGATCTTCAAAAGGTTTTAGAGAACCTTTAAATAGTATTCTCTCTTTGTGATTTATTTTAATATATGTAGGATTGCATGATATTAGAATAAACACAAAGTAATGTACATAAAAAATGTTGAAAATATGAAATCGATCTTGTATGTTGTATTATTTTTTTTAAAACATATACATACATAGGGACACGAAATCCTACACTTCTATTGTTTGACCGTTTACTACCAAAACGAGCTCGCGGAGGCTACTGGAAGTTTCTGGTCGACCAAACGCATTCATCTGGTCGACCGTTCACACGCTCAACAACCATTGTGAAGATTCGGTCGATCGGTTTCCGAAAAATGTTCGACCGTTTTGTCTGATTTTTGCCTTTATCAAATTTTGGATTTACTCCCAACAAAATTTGATCTTTTTGGGGTTTTGCAAATTCATATCTCATGTAATATATTATCTTATGTAATGTCAAATTATTGCACCTCATAATATATACATCTTACACGAATTTATCTCTGATTCTAATTATGTCAATTCTCATGACATATTAATTTTATTGATTCACTACATGTGTATTTTCACATGAAATCCGACACATCATATGTATAGGATTTCATGTTTAATTATACATATATATTTTCGAAATTTTTATGTATAATAAGGATCAATTACAATTTTCTTTGATTTATTTCATGCATGCATCGGTTTGTTTTAACATCTAGTTTCAAAACTCTATTAAAACAAACAAGGGCTCCGAAATTCATACCTAGAAGTTCTCAAAAACTTCTTGAAGATTCGGAGACGTTGGGGATGCTTCTCGCCGCGCCGGATGCCTCCGAGTGTTCACCGAAACCCTAAACAAGGTTGGAGAGAAAGGAGCTAGCCAATCGATCTCCAAACAAGCTTAGAATCTAGCTACAAACCTCTTCCTTAGCCTCTGAGATTTCTCCTTTCAAAGACTTAGAAAACTAAGAGAATTTTCGTGGGTTTTAGTAGTGAATTAGGAGAGAAAATAATTTCTGAATTGTGTGTCACAATTAGGGAGAATAAGGACCTATTTATAGGTTCCAATCTTACTCTTAATCATGACTATTCTTAAGCCACGGTTTTATGACAATTTCTCTCACAAACTAATTCCATAATGCATTATATGCACCCACAAAACGTTTGACCAAATTTGGAGCTAATCCAACCATCGATCAAATTAATCTCTTAATAATCAAAGGCAGAAAATCGACCGCTGTTCGGTTTACCGAGTCCCACTCGGTTAACCGAATTTGTCACGATCGTTTAACCGAGTACGTGACGGATGACCGAATCTTAAGGAGAAAAATTCTCCTTAACCGATCGGACTAATTCTCGTCCAAGACCGAGTGCTATTCGGTTAACCGAAAATATCGGAACATGACATTGTTCGGTCGACCGTTTCTGGTTCGGTACACCGTACCAAAGTTCCAGGCACTTTGGTCAAGTTCGGTCAATCAATTACGATTATCCGTTCCACGTTCGGTTGACCGATCCATACATCCTTCGGTCGACCGAACCATAACGGATTACCGAACTTCTACCCGATTTTGCCTATTTCAAATTTTGGATTTATTTCCAACAAAATTTGACCTTAAGGGGGTTTTAGCAAATTCACAACTTATGCAATGTATTATCCTATGCAACAATAAATTATTGCACCCCATAATATATGCATCTCATATGAATTTATCATGACTCTAATTATGTTTATATACAACATAATTGATTTTACTTGTTCACCACATGTGTCATATTTTCTATGAGAAACCTGACACATCATATGAACCAAAAATCAAGCTTCTTGTTTCACGGTTTTTGCGGTGTGACCTATGGGAGGATCTAAACTAAGTTGGCAGTGATATTAAGAGCTTAATATCACAAGCTATAAGCGGTATCTAGCTACACATTATAGCTCCCAATTAGTTAGATGTCTTAATTCCACTCGAACCAAAACCCGATCCATTTAGTGATGGAGTGCACCACTTGTGTCCGTCCCTTGCCTCATGATATTAAGAATACACACAAAGTAGTATTGTGTCATCTTTGTATTAGTATTCATTTCTTGATCTCTTCAAGCTAGTTACAAATATGTGACTTAACTCAAATCACATTGTGCACATTATAACTTTGCTTTATCAAGGGGCCCACTAATATCATCACTCAATTAAGAGGGGCAATGATAATCTTTTGACTAACTATCTTCTCCAACGAAAGTTATACTTAACCAACCAATGCCTTTACACTACACTGATCGATAGTTCAAGACACTGATCTAATTAAGTATTCCTTAAGTGATTAGATATAAGTCTCATATCAAAGGACCAAAGACACAGTAAAATATTAATGACACAGAAACACATTTCTATAATATTTTACTTATTAGGTCTATTCAGTATACAAAAGTAATATTTTCCTCTTTTGCATACCCGTGTTGTCACTCACTTGTAGAGCTACAATGATCTATGACCAACACGACAATCTTAACTCGGTAATTGATGTTCCATGTTAATTACAATGATTGCGAATATCTTTTGTTTTATGTAAACCAATATCTTTTAGAGCTCTACGGTTAAGGACCAAGAGCCTCTTCCTTAACACTTCTAAAAGACGAATAACATAAACAAGGAACAAAATGATTTCTCATTCAATTCATAATAATTGACATTTAAAAGTAAAACTTTTAGAACACATTCCCTTCAATATGAACTCAAAATCAAGCTTCTTGTTTTCCAGTTTTGTAGTGTGGTCTATAGGAGGATCTAAACTAAATTGGCAGCGATATTGAACACTCAATATCTCAAACTATAATCGGTATCTAGCAACACATTATAGTTACTCAATTAGCATAGATGTCTTGTTCCACTCAAACCAAACACGATCCATTTAGTGATGTAAGTGCATCACTTGTGTCTGTCCCTTGCCTCATGATATTAAGAATATATACAAAGTAGAAATGTGTCACATTTGTATTATATTCATTTCTTGATCTATTTAAGCTAATTATAACTATGTAATTTAACTCAAGTTACATTTTGCACATTACAATTTTGTTTTATCAATGAGCCCACTAATATCATCACTCAATTAAGAGGGGCAATGATAATATTTTGACTAGCTATCTTTTCCAGCATAAATCATTCTCAACCAACTATTGCATTTATCACTATAGTCATTGATAGCTTTTGACAATAATTAAATTGAGCATTCCTTATATGAAAAGATATAAGTCTCATATCTTAATATCCAAGACACAGTAAAACATTAATGACACAAACACAATTCCATAATGTTTTACTTACTAGGTCTATTCAATATATAAAAGTAATTTTTTCCTCTTTTATATACTCGTGTCGTCAATTATTTGTAGAGCTACAACAATCGATGACCAACACGACAATCTTATCCCGGTAATTAATGTTCCATGTTAATTACCATGATTGTGAACAACTTTTGATTTATGTAAACCATTATCTTTTAGAGCTCTATGGTTAAGGATCAAACGCATCTTTCTTAACACTTCCAAAAGACGAATACATTAATCCAGGAACAAAATGTTTGCACATTCAATTCATAATAATTGACATATACAAGTAAAACTTTTAGAACACATTCATTTGAACAACATTAACATTGACTTTCTCCTTCGTGACCCTAAACCAAATACACACCACAATAAACCTAAGGACCAAGCTCCTCCAAACATTTTTTACAAATCAAATAAACCAAGTGATGGAAAAGAAAACATCAAACATATCCCATAGCAACTGCAAAATGGAAACAAATACTGAATCAATTTAATCAAATATAAATCCTTTAAAACACGTTTTCATACAAAAATGGTTGTGTCAAAACTCAAACATGTTTGACGTAGTTTACACAATTGACAAACAAACCCACATTTTCTGGGATATCCATATTCAAGAAAAAATATGATCGACAAACAACCAACAAGACATATTGCTATCATAAAAATGGATTTTCCAAACCACACAACCAATTTTTTTTTTAAATTTAACATTACCAAAGAAGCACCACATAAACCTAAAAGACAAATATATCCAATGAACATTAGCCAAAACAACAGATATATCACAACAATCGCAATAAACATAACTCAATTATGCAACACATAACCAACAAGAAAAAAACTCAAAAAACAACCCTAATACAAACACAACATTCAACCATCAATGATTTAAAAAAATCTAACTAAAAAACCGAGACAACCACGAATGTTCAACCACAATAACAGTAAAGTATTAGACATAGATATGTACCACCTACAAATTCCAGACATCCAAAGTAAAATGGGAAGGCCAGAGACCGTAGACCGTAAGAGGAGGCCAAAGGAGGACAAATGTTGGAGAATATCAGAAGAGGAGGAGGCCAAAGGACGAGGAGGTGGCCGGAGAGGAGGAGACCGGAGGATGACGAAGGTTGGAGGAGGAGGTCGGAGGAGGAAAGTGGGAGGACCTCGGAGGAGGAGGCTGAAGCAGGACGTTGGAGGAGAATGCCGAAGGAGGACGTTGGAGGAGGAGAACGCCGGAGGGGGAGGTGGTAGGAAGGGGTGAGAAGTGAATGAGTTTGAATGTTGAATTGGATGTAGGGAAAGAATAATTTTTATTTATGGTGTATTTGTAATTCAGCACTTAGTGTCTAATAATCTCAATTAAATTTGAGTTTTTGCATAATCAACCACTTCCACTGTGGGGTGGAGGTAAGGACCCTAAACTTGCGCTTAAAGATCACTGCTCTTTGGTTTATGGGGTTGTTGGCTGCAATTAGTTTGCATGAAGTAGTAGAGTCGAAATCATCCGAAGATGGACGTAGTCAGCGAGTAGCGTAGACTGTAGAGAGTAGAGACATGTTTAGTTCATATAAAAACTTATATTCATAATATTCTAGTTCTCTTCTTAATTTTTCACTTCTAAATAATCAATTTCTCGAAATTTCATATATACTAATGTGTCTTTTCGAGGTGGATTAATTGGTGGGCATTTTGCCTAAAAGTCTCAATAGAAAAAAATATCAGTCCACACAATCTAATCCTATTTTGGACTGGATTTTGTCGTTTTGATTTGGTTTAGGTCTGTCTCTTTGGTCTTCCAGTTGACTCGTAGCAAATTTTTGATCCAGACTCGGCCAATTTTGAAATCGTAAACATTCGTGATTCCAACCTCCTAAAAAGGTAATAAATTCTGTTAAACTTATTAGACTATCTCATTAGAGATTTCTATAATAAGTAAGGAATTCTTAGGCATTAATTTCAAAGTTATAGCATAGATTGCATTCAATTTATTTATTTGTGAGCTCAATAAGGGGTTGTGGACCGATTAGGCCTCACTTTGGGCCGCTTCAGTCGTCTCTAGTTATCACAATTCACATATGTAAAGAATCTTCCAACTATGATAACAGTTTTTTTTAAACTATCAAGATGATGGTGTTTCCATAGCCTTTATTGAGTTATTCACTGTAGCAAAATTGTGCAAAAAAGGAATAATCCAACAACAGATAAAGACGATCTACAATTATTAAAAAGGTTAATTGTACCCATAATATTTAAGACATTGCCGTTTGCCTCCTATCCTTTTACTTGTTGGCAGTTTGCCATATTTTGTTAATTTTGACTCATAAAATGACCAAATAACATGTAACTTTGAAATCCAAAATTATGACTAATGTTTTTGGAAAAACATGACAAATATTCTAAATGTTAGAAATAAACAAGCTAGTTTGTGTGGTTATTTTCAATACTTTTTTAACATGACAAATACTTTTTTAAAATTTCATCGTACTTTTGAATTTTAGGTAGAGGACAGTTTGATCTCTTTTTAGTCCAAACTAACATAAGGAGCAAACTTCCAACGAGCGTAAAAGATAAAGACAAACTACAATGTTTTAAAGATCAGGAGTACAAAGTGCCAACGAGTGAGAGGAATAGGAGGGCAAATTGTAATTAACCCACGATTATGTGAACTAACAACTTCGACCGAGTATTAGATTATTAGTGTTGAGTTAACACCGCTCATAGATTAAATCTAAAAAACTTGATTTACACATAGAAATCTAAGTTAACAAAAAAAATACGAAATGATGTCAAAGGTAAATTAAGAGAATACAAAAAAACTTAAAAAATTCAATACTAATTAGTAGATTTTTTATTTGAATGCCATTACAAAACACTATAGTTTCCAAAAGTCATACCTCCACCTCCACTACTGTATGCCATTAAAAAACATCATGTCCCATGTAATTAAATTTTCGAGCACACCACTTCTTTAATGAATTTTGACTATAAATATATATAAATAGTGGTTGAATAATAACTTTTCAGAATTTTAGTATTTTGTAATGACATACAAGAAACCTAATTAATAATTATAATTGCCTTGTTTGTTAAGTTATGCAACGGCTAATCCATTCTTTCCTATAAAAGCCCTGGTTCTTTCCCTCTTTCTATTCTTCCCTCCCACTCCGCTTCTTCCCGCCGCTCTCCAACTCGACGGTCCCAAACCCTAATCCCAACCCCTCCCGATCCTCTCAAACCCTAATCCCTAACCTTGCGGTCATCTCCGAACCCTAATCCGCACCCCTCCCGGCCCCGATTTGTCCCCTGCCTCCCTCGGTCTCTCCGATCGTGAAAATGGGAGATCAAGACGAGGTTTGTGTTTTCTACCTTCTCTACTTCGATTCCGATTTCGGGGTTTGGATCTGATTTTCTGCGACATTGGTTAGGGTTAGGGTTTTTTGTTGGGGGTTTCGGGGTTTAGTAATCAGATCGACGTGTTTGGGTTTGGTTCGGATTTTGTGTTTTTCTTTCAGATATATTGTTTTCGATTCCAATCTTTTCCTCTTCGAATCACGTTTTCAGATATTCTCCTCTTCAAATAAGTTCTTCCCCCTTTCTTTCTTTACGAAAATTTAGTTATTACCTTGAAGAGTTGGGTTTTTGTTGTTTACGGACAGGTAATATAGTATGTTTTTCACGATTTCAATCAGTGATTTTCCTTCACGTCCAAGAAAACAGTCCATTCATTTTCTACTTTCCTTTGCAATTTCTTTTTATTCCCCATTTGGTCCACTACTCTCAGATCCTAATACTTTGTTACCCTCTAGTTTCAGTTTGATTCTTCTGGTTATCTTTTTATTTTTTGCTCTTTCTTTTTATTTCTTTTTAAGCTTTATATGTTTATCCATTTTCGATTTGAAATTAATCCATTTGAAAATATCGATTTTGTGATGTTAGGTATGTGCACCCATTCCCACAAGGCGATTTATCTTAACAAAAGAGGTCAGGTGATAGTTGGAAAGGTATCTTGCCGAATTTTAACAAGTAGTTAGTTGTAGATGTGATATATTACAGATAATCATGTATGCTTAACTTTTCTAAATGTGAAACTTTTATGTTGATTTTGATTGGTTATTGTTAACTATCATGAATCTTTATAGATTCCAATGCAATAAATATATGTTTTCTATTTTTTGATGTTTCTTTTTTTTGTTGACATAACACCACATTTACAATATGAGTTTTACTACTGTTTAATGGTTCATTACAGATATTTGATTATATTTTCAGTATCAAAGAGATATATGAGTAGATACTGCTGATGCAACAAAGATGTTAATGTCTGCTTCTTCCACCATGAAGAGGATGATATATTTGCCACTTGCCTTTCTGCGGTATGTTACTGCTCGTATCTTTTTTTGACAAATGCCTTTCTGCATTTCCTTTTATTTTGTCATTGTCACTCTTAGACTTCAAGAAACAAGAAGTTCACATGTCAATATATATCTTAGATAGTTAGATGTCTTAATCCTGATTTTGTGACACGAGACCACCCAATCTAAAAAACATAAGAACAATTTTTGTGACGTAAGGCATGTGTTTTAGATTTTAAGATCTCATAAATTGATTTATATTTTCTAGTCTTGTCTTGAATCATTTGTTATTTACTTCATTTTCGTATGATGGTGCGTCTTCCCTGCTGTAATGACCAATCTTCATTTTTTTATGCATCTTATTCATAAATAGTAATTTCCATTGTCTCGTCTCTTGCAACTTTGGAAGTACGAATTTATTATTTAAATTTCATATATGTAGACACCTCACACATGTGAACATACCACTTATAACAGTAAGCGATGTGTTTTGTTTATTTAATTCTTGTTTACTTAATTTTTAAAATGATTATATTTTAGAGTATTTATATCCTCCTCAACGTCCAATCCACAATCATTATGTATTTCATCTTTTAACATCATATCTCTCATGATCATCAATAAGGATATGACTACCAAGTCATCAACAATCATCCTTAGTTTTCAAAGTCTTGTCTCTCTTTATCAGGGAGACAAAACATCTCAATCATAATTTCCCTGAAAAATCACACAATTTTTCAATCTTGTCCTTCGATTTGTTCCTTACTTCTCCAATTTTATTCTTAACGACTTGTTTACTACTCTTATCCTCTCAATGTCATATCTCTCGACATATAGAGTTAAGACATCAACTCCTCCCATTTTATTCTTTAGGACTTGTTTATTACTCTAATCATCTCTTTGTCGTATCTATCGACCTATAGAGTTATAACATCATTTCCTCCAAATTTTATTCTTAAGGACTATTTATTACTCTAATTCTCTCAATGTCATATCTCTCGACATATAGAGTTAGGACCTTCAGTTCTCCAATTTATTATTAAGGACTTGTTTATTATTCTAATCTTCTCTGTCATATCTCTTGACCTATAAAATTACGACATCAAGTTTGTCAATTTTAGTTTTAATGACTTGTTTATTACTCTAATCCTCTTTATGTCATATCTCTCGACATATAAAGTTATGACATCAAGTCCTATAATTTAATTTTAAGGACATGTTAATAACTATAATCTACTCTATGTCATATCTCTCGATCTTTAGAGTTATGACATCAAGTCTTCCAATTTTAATGTTAATGACTTGTTTATATCTCCAATCCTCTCTATGTCATATCTCTTGACCTATAGCATTACGACTTCAAGTCCGTTAATTTTATTCTTAAGGAGTTGTTTATTACTCGTATCCTCTCCATGTCATATCTCTCGACATATATAGTTAAAAGTTAAAACATCAAATCCTCTAATTTTATTCTGAAGGACTTGTTATTACTATAATATTTTCTGTCATAACTTTCGACCTTTATAGTTACGACATCAAGTCCTTCAATTTTGCTATTAAGAACTTGTCCACACTCCAATCCTCTCTATATCATATCTCTCCATCTACATAGTTATGACATCAAGTCCTCGAATTTTAACTTTAAGGATATGTTTCTTAATCTTATCAATTCTTTGTCATATCTCTCGACCTATAGAGTTATGACATCAAATCTGCCAATTTTTTTATTTAGCACTTGTTTATTACTCTAATCCTCTCTTTGTCATACTATCGACCTATAAAGATATGAAATTATGTCCTCCAATTTTATTCTTTAAGACTTGTTTATTACTCTAATCCCTTCTATCATATCTCTCGACCTATAAAGTCATGACATCAAGTCCACCAATTTTACTTTTAATGACTTGTCTATTACTCTAATCCTCTCGATGTCATATCTCTCGACCTAGAGAGTTATGACATCAAGTCGTCCAATTTTAATCTTAATGACATATTTATTACTATAATCCTCTCTATGTCATATCTCTTGGCATTTAGAGTTATGACGTCAACTCCTTCAATTTTAATCTTAAGGACTGATTTGTATCTTCAAATCTATCTATGTCGCATCTCTCGACCTATAGAATTATGACAACAAGTAATTCAATTGTTTTCTTAAGAAAATGCTTATTACTCTAATCCTCTATGTCATATCTTTCGATCTTTAGAGTTATCACTTGAAGTACTTTAATTTTATTCTTATGGAATTGTTTATTCCTCGAATCCGCATTATGTCATATCTCTTAACTTGTAGAGTTAAGACATCAAGTCTTCGATTTTATTCTTAAGGACTTGTTTATTACTATAATCCATCATATGTCATATCTCTCGACCTATAGTGTTATGACCTCAAGTCCTCCAAATTTAATCTTAAGGACTTGTTTATTACTATAATCACTCGATGTTATATCTCTCGACCTTTAAAGTTATGACTTCAAGTCCTCCAATTGTATTCTTATGGACTTGTTTATTCCTCGAATTCGCTTTATGTCTTATCTCTCGACCTATAGAGTGAAGACATTAAGTCCTCTAATTTTATTCTTAAGGATTTTTTTATTACTATAATCCACTTTATGTCATATCTCTTGACCTTTAGAGTTATGACTTTAAGTCCTCTAATGTTATTCTTATGGACTTGTTTATTTCTTGAATCCGCTCTATATGTCATATCTCTCGACCTATAGAGTTAAGACGTCAAGTCCTCCAATTTTATTCTTAAGGACTTATTTATTACTATAATCTTCTCTATATCATATCTCACGATCTTTAGAGTTATGACTTAACGTACTCCAATTTTACTCCTATGAACTTGTTTATTCCTCGAATCCGCTATATGTCTTATCTCTCGACTTATAGAGTTGAGACATTAAGTCTTCCAATTTTATTCTTAAGGACTTTTTTATTACTATAATTTTCTCTATGTCACGATCTTTAGAATTCTGACCTGAAGTCTTCCAAATGTATTCTTAAGGACTTGTTTATTACTCCACTCCGCTCTATGTCATATCTTTCGACTTTAAAAGTTATGACATGAAGTCATCAAATTTATTCTTAAGGACTTGTTTATTTTTATAATCTTTTCTATGTCATATATCTCAACCTATAAAGTTATGACATCAAGTCCTCTAATTGTATTCGAATGACTTGTTTATTACTCTAATCCGCATTATGTCATATCTCTTGACCTATAGAGTTATGACATCTAAGTTTTCTAATTTTATAAACAAAGAATTTTTTTATTACTAGAATCTGCTCTATGTCATAGCTCTCGACCTATAGAGTTATGACATCAAGTCCAATTTAATAAACAAGGATTTTTTATTACTCGAATCTGATTTATGTCATATCTCTCGACTTAAAGAATTATGACATCAAGTCCTCCAAATTTATTTTTAAGGACTTGTTTATTACTTGACTCCGCTCTATCTCATATCTCTCATCTTAAAGATATTTGACATGAAGTCCTCCAAATTTATTCTTAACTACTTGTTTATTAATTCAATCTTTTGTATGTAATATCTCTCGACCTATAAAGTTATGACATCAAATCGTATTTAAAAGAACTTGTTTATTACTCTAATCCGCTTTATGTCATGTATATCTCTCGACTTATGGAGTTACGACTTCAAGTCCTCTAATGTTATTATTAAGAATTTGTTTATTACTCGAATCCGTTCTATGTCACATCTCTCGATGTAAAGAGTTATGACTTCGAGTCCTCAAATTATATTCTTAAGGGTTTTTCATTAATATAATCATTTTAATGTCATATCTCTCGACTTATAGAGTTATGACATCAGGTCCTCAAATTTTATTCTGAATGACTTGTTTACTACTCGAATCTGTTTTATGTCATATCTCTCGACTTAAAGAATTATGACATGAAGCATTCCAAGTTTATTCTTGAGGACTTGTTTATTAATCGAAATCGCTTTATGTCACATCTCTCGACCTGTAGAGTTATGACATCAAGTTCTCCAATTTTATTCTTAAGGACTTGTTTATTACTTTTATCCACTTTATGTCATGTCTTCATCTTAAAGAGTGATCACATCAAATCTTCTAAATTTACATTTAAAGACTTGTTTATCTTTATAATCATTTTTATGTCATATATCTTTACCTATAGACATATTACATCAAGTTCTCCAATGGTATTCTTAAGAACTTGTTTATTACCCTAATCCGATATATGTCATATCTCTCGATCTATAGAGTTATGACACAAAGTCCTCTAATTCTATTCTTGAAGACTTGTTTATTACTTGAATTTGATATATGTCATGTCTCTCGATCTTTAGAGTTATGACTTCGAGTCCTCTAAATTTATTCTTAAGAGTTTTTCATTAATATAATTATTTTTATGTCATATCTCTCGACCTATAGAGTTATGACATCAAGTCCTCCAATTTTATTCTCAAAGACTTGTTTATTACTTGACTCCGCTCTATGTCATATATCTCAACTTAAAGATATATGACATCAAATCTTCCAAATTTATTCTTAAGGAATTGTTTTTTACTATAAGCTTTTCTATGTCATATATCTCGCCCTATGGAGTTATGACATTAAGTCCTCTAACTGTATTCAAAAGGGTTTGTTTATTACTTTAATCCGCTCTATGTCATATATCTCTCTCGACTTATAGCATTATGACATCAAGTCCTCTAATTTTTTCCTGAATGACTTGTTTATTACTCGAATATGTTCTATGTCATATATCTTGATCTATAAAGTTATGACTTTAAGTCCTCAAATTTTATTCTTAAGGGTTTTTCATTAATGTAATCTTATTTATGTCATATCTCTCGACCTATAAATTTATTACACCAAGTCCTCAAATTTTATTCTCAATGACTTGTTTATTACTCGAATCTGCTCCATGTCATATCTCGAAATTTATTTTTGAGTACTTGTTTTTACTCGAATCCGCTCTATGTCATATCTCTCGACTTAAAAATTTATTACATGAAGTCCTCCAGATTTATTCTTAAGCACTTGTTTATTACTATAATCTTTTTTATGTCATATCTCTCGACCTATAGAGTTATGACATTAAGTTCTCCAATTGTATTCATAAGAACTTATTTATTACTTTAATCCGCTTTATGTCATATATATCTCTCGACTTATATAGTTTTGACATCAAGTTCTCCTATTTTATTCTTAAGGACTTATTTATTACTCGACTCCTCTCTTTGTCATATCTCTCGACTTGATGAGTTATCATAGCAAGTCCTCCAAATTTATTATTAAGGACTTGTTTATTACTATAATATTTTATATGTCTTTATCTCTCGACCTATAGAGTTATGAAATCAATTTTCCAATTTTATTCAAAAGGACTTGTTTATTACTCTAATTCGTTTTGTCATATATATATATATATATATATATATCGACTTATAGAGTTGTGACACCAAGTCATCCAATTATTTTCTTAAAACTTGTTAATTACTCGAATCCGTTCTGTCATACCTCTCGATCTACAGAGTTATGACTTCGAATCCTCAAATTTTATTCTTAAGGGCTTTTCATCAATATAATTTTTTTATGTTATATCTCGACCTATAGAGTTATGACATCAAATCCTCAAATCTTATTTTGAAAGACTTGTTTATTACTCGAATCTGTTTTATGTCATATCTCTCGACTTACATAGTTATGACATCAAGTCCTCCAAATTTATTCTTAAGGACTTGTTTATTGCTCGAATTTGCTATATGTCTTATCTCTCGACTTAAAGAGTTATGACATTAAATCCCTTAAATTTATTCTTAATGACTTGTTTGTTATTATAATCTTTTATATGTCATATCTCTCGACTTATAGAGTTAGAACATCAAGTTCTCCAATTGTATTAATAAGAACTTGTTTATTACTGTAATTCGCTCTGTCATATATATCTTGACCTATAGAGTTATTATATTTACTTCAATTTTATTCTTAAGGACTTGTTTAATACTCGACTAATAGAGTTACAACATTATCCTCTAATTGTATCCTTAAGAACTTGTTAATTACTCGAATCCACTCTATGTCATCTCTCTTGATCTATAAAGTTGACTCTTGTCCTCCAATTTTATTTTTAAGGACTTGATTATTACTATAATCTTTTCTATGTCATATCTCTCAACGTATAGAGTTATGACATTAAGTCCTCTAATTTTATTCTCAATGACTTCTTTATTACTCGAATCCGCTTCATGTCATATCTCTAGGCTTAAAGAATTATGACATCAAGTCCTCCAATTTTTTTCTTAAGGACTTGTTTTTTATTATAATCATTTCTATGTTATATCTCTCGACTTATAAAGTTATGACATCAAGTCCTCCAATTGTTTTCTTAAGAAATTTTTTATAACTCTAATATGCTTAATGTCATATCTGTCTACCTATACAGTTATGACATCAAGCCCTCAAATTTTATTCATTCGGACTTGTTTATTACTCGAATCCGCTCTATGTTATATCTCTCAATCTATAGAGTTATGACTTCTAGTCCTTCAATTTTTTTCTTAAGGACTTATCAACTTGTTTAGTAATATAATCATTTTTATGTCATATCTCTCGACATATAGAGTTATGGCATGAAATCCTCAAATTGTATTATTAAGAACATGTTTGTGACTCTAATATGCTCTATGTCATATCTCTCGACGTATACAGTTATGACATGAAGTCCTTCAATTTTATTCTTAAGGACTTGTTTATTACTCGAATATGCTCTATGTCATATCTCTTGACTTAAAGAATTATGACATTGAGTCATCCAAATTTATTCTTAAGGACTTATTTATTACTATAATCATTTCTATGTCATATCTCTCGACCTAAAGAGTTATGATATCAAGTCCTCCAATTGTATTCAAAATAACTTGTTTATTACTTGAATCCGTTCTGTCATATCTCTCGACTTAAAAGATATGTTTTTCTTAATCTTATCATGTCTTTGTCGTATCTCTCGACTTATGGAGTTATGTTATATGGTGTTGTCAGTGTAATTTGTACATGATAGATAACTAATTCAATGTCATATCTCTCTCGACCTAGGAGGTATGACATCAAGTCCTCCATTTTTTTCTCAACGACTTGTTAAATAGTTTTGTGTCGTTTCCTATAGTCGTCTACAATGTTGTGAGCATAATTCATACGCGTGAGACATAATGTCATATTTCCCTCGACCTATAGATGTATGACATTAAGTCAATTTTTTTCTCAAGGATTTGTCAATTTGTTCGAGTCATTTCCCGAAGTCATACGTGGTGATATCAGTGTAATTTGTACACGATAAACAACTAATTCAATGCATATCTCTCTTGACCTATGAGGTATGACATCAAGTCCTCCAATTTTTTCTCAACGACTTGTTAAATAGTTTGAGTCATTTCCTATAGTCGTCTACAATGTTGTGAGCGTAGTTCATACGCGTGAGATATAATGTCATATTTCTCTCAACCTATAGAGGTATGACATCGAGTCCTCAAATTTTTTCTCAATGACTTATCAATTCGTTCGAGTCATTACCCGAAGGCATACATTGTGTTGTCAGCGTTTATACGCGTTAGACAACAAGATTAAATGTCATCTCTCAACCTATGATGGTATGACATCAACTCTTCCATTTTTTAACGCAAAGACTTGTCAATTCATTGGAATTGTTTCTTGAAGTCATCACAATGTTGTCAACGTAATTCGTATGAGTTAAACAACATTCAAGGTCATATCTCTCTCGACCTACAGAGGTATGACATCAAGTCCTCCAATTTTCATCTCAAGGACTTGTGTGTTCTTTCGAGTCATTCCTTGAAGTCATACGTGGTGTGGTCAACGTAATTTGTATGTGTTAAACAACAAATTCAATGTCATATCTTTCTCGACCTATGGTGGTATGACATCAAGTCCTCCAATTATTACCTTAAAGGCTTGTTAGATTGTTCTGTAAAGTCATCTGCAATGTTATCAATGTTACCTTATAGACAACAAGTTCAATGCCATATCTCTCTTGACATGTGGAGGTATGACATCAAGTCCTTCAGTTTTTTCTCAGGGACTTGTTAATTTGTTTGTGTCGTTTCCTAAAGTCGTTTACAATGTTGTGAGCGTAATTTAGAACATGTCTTTTTTACAATGTTGTGAGCTTAATTAGACAAATTGTATTTTTTTACCTATAGAGGTATGACGTCAAGTCCTCTATTGTTTTCTCAAAGACTTGTCAATTTGTTTGAGTTGTTCCCTGAAGTCATACGTGGTGTTGTCTACGTAATTTTTATACGTCAAACAATAAATTCATTGTCATATCTCACATGACCTATGAAGGTATGACATCAAGTCCTCCAGTTTTTTGTCAAGGATTTGTCAATTAGTTTGAGTCGTTTCCTAAGGTCGACTACAATGTTGTCAGCGTAATTCATACTCGTCTGACATAATGTCATATTTCTCTAGACCTATAGAGGTATGATATGAAGTCCTCTTTTTTTTCAAGGACTTGTTAATTCGTTGGAGTTGTTACTCGAAGTCATACGCAGTGTCGTCAGTAAAAATTGTATGCGTTAGATAACAAATAAAATGTCATCTCTCTCTCGACCTATCGGGGTATGACATCAAGTCCTCTATTTTTTACTAGTCAATTCATTCAAATTGTTTCCTAAAGTCATCACAATGTTGTCAACGTAATTCAATGTCATATCTCTCTCGACCTGTGGAGGTATGACATCAAGTACTACAGTTTTTATGTCAATGACTTGTCAAATCTTTTGAGTCGTTTGCTAAAGTCATTTGCAGTGTTGTCAACATAATTGTACATGTTTGACAACAAATTTAATGTCGTATCTCTCTCAACCTATAGAAGTATGACATCAAATCCTCAAATTCTTATCTCAGGGACTTATCAAATCATTTGTGTCGTTCGTTAAACTCATATGCAGTGTTGTCAGCGTAATTTGTATGCGTTAAACAATAAATTCAATGTCATATCTCTCTCGCCCTATGGAGATATGACATCAAGTCCTCCAATTTTTGTCTAAGGGCTTCTCATTTCGTTCCCCCCTCAAAGGTGTAGGCAATGTTGTCAGCGTAATTAATACGTGTTAGGCATCAAATTCAATATTATGTCTTCGTCATATGAGGTATGACATCATCAAGTCTTATATATTTTTATCTCAAGAACTTTATATTTTCGAGTCATTTTCTAAAGTTGTTTGTGGTGTTGTCAACGTATTTGGTACGCGTTAGACAACAAATTTAATGTCATCTCTCTCTCTCTCTCTCTCTCTCTATCGAGCTATGGAGGTATGATCCAATTTTTGACAGTGACTTATATATTTGTTTGAGTTTTCTATAGTCATTTGTGGTGTTATCAGAGTAATTCGTTCGGGTTAGACAACAATCTCAATGTCATATTTGTTATTTTACATGCTTCGTTATCACCAAATCAAGGTATCAAATGTAAGAGAACATTTTTCCAAAGGAAGTCACCTAAAATTGTTAGTGCACACATAATGCTTTTTGAATGAAATCTTCAATGTTGAAGAGCTCCTTAAAGATGTTACTGCTGAGGTATGACACAGTTTATCTTTCCTATAAATGGAGAAGTTGCCCTATCTTCTCCAATCAACTAAGAATAACCAACAATCCCATTGGAGTGTTCATTTAGCTTTGTCGGTGATACTCATTTTTATTGTGTTATCAATGATCGTGTTGAAGCATGTTTGTTTATCATGTGTCATTGAGTACTCTAGTTGTGGTGATTGAAGTGAAAATGATGGTGCAATTACAAGTTCAGCCCCCTAGTTATCGCCTTAAGATTATGGTTCTCACTTGTCGGGTAGTCAGATGGTGTCAAAGCAAGCAAGTTTGTAATATGACCTAAATTGGGGTGGACAGGAAAAAAAACCATGTAATATCTGAAACATTATCGGTGGTTTGCGGAATGGCATCATGTTGGGCTCAATTTTGTTAAGAAGAAATCATTACCTATATCTTATAGATGTGACTGTAAGATAAATCTTAGACACAATGTTTTTCTCAGATTTAAGTCAGAAACAAAGAACTAAGGACATGAGCCCACTTCAAGAGCCTTGTCAATTAGTGCATGGTAAGGCGTACCTTAATTTTCTATATTTTTCATTCTCAAGCAACCTAACTTGTCCAAGCTTCAATAATTACTTAAGAATAAAACCATGCCAGCATATCTCTATTTCTTAGTTTTTAATTTTATTTTCTGCTATCCGGGAAGTGGGAGCACAGATGTATCAATCAAAATTCTAGTTGTATTATATCACGGGATAGTAAAATTATATCGAATAAACTCAGGGAGTATTCAGGAACTGTATTCTATTCAAAAGTTTCCAAATATTGGGAAACACTTGATTTGTTGAAAAGGAAGGTTTCAAATTGGCCTCTGCATTGAGGCTCCTACATCTACATGTAGACTAGAATTTATGAATTTTAACCTTCCCTAACATAAAATTTTAACCCATGCAAATTAAATTTCAGTAGTGATTACAATGAAAAATAATGAATTTGTGTTTTTGCTTGCAGCTAGTGAAACCTGATGCATTTCCAACTTTTCATTAACTCGTTTGTCCTTACTGATTTCCCTTTCAGCAAACATAGTAAGTTTAAAAGTTTTTTTTTAGTGTTTTATGCTGTGGCACCAATCTTTCAACTTCAAACGTAGGAATGATTTCCTTGGATTAAATTTCAATTGATATTTCACCTTACATCGTCTTGCTTCAGTTATGTAGCTTATCTTCGAATAGAATTAACGAGATAAGAATATCTGAAGGTTCTTTTCCAACCACTGAGGGACATACTAGAAATGTTTAGTCATGCAAAACTGTGTTGAACTTCATGTACTTCATGAACGAGACGTTGGAATAAGCAACACGGTCTCTCTGTTGCAAAAGTGTTGTGTATCTCACTAAAGTTACAATTTACAATACTATATTGTACAAGTCTAAATAGAGAAAATGTGGACAGCCCCCCCACCTAAGACACTTAAATCTAAAACAAAACAAGTCATAAAAATTTCACTTAGAAACCATGTTGACCCACAACACAGATCTTGTTGACCCAAATTGTACCAATGGTAAATACATAACCAATCAAATACCATTACTAGACCATCATTTGTGCGTAAAAAGATTGGTGAGGCTTTTATGCTAATTGACCCGAGATATTTTGTTAAACAAATCCAAGGTCAAACTATGTACCTTACGGTCATCATCACAAATAAGTATTCCCTCTCATTCTAATATTTTAGCCTAAACTATAACTAGAAGTGATTTTGTTGGGGAAGGTTAAACAGAGTGATAATAGAATTGTAATTTAGGTTAAGTTCAATATCATTTTAACCTTTATGACTTACAACCCAACCACCGAAATCAAATGCTAACATACATGAAGAATGGATGGCTTATTATCTCATGTTCGTGATCTACCACATCAGAACTTGGTTTGTGAATCCAGTCCGGGTCAAATTTGGCGAGGGATTATTAGGCCTGACAACTGAAGACCCAACTTGTGAGCCCAACCCGCCTTGATTAAATACGTGACTGTATCCATACTTATTTTCCACAAACAAATCAAAATTGTTAGATAATTTTCTCGATGCACCTATGTCCGAGTCTAGCCTAATTTAGCTTATCAAAATGCTTTTAAAATGTGTTTTCTACAACAAGGGTGTCGAAATACATCTAAACTACAAAAACATGAGCCTAAATGGGTATCTATTATGAAATAGGTGTAAAACAAATCTCTCTTACCATTGTGGTGTTAACCGGTGTCAAACTTGATTTCTAAAAGTGTTTTGCAATCTCTCAGTAAACGGGTGTAATAGGTCTTAATGGGTGGGTGACCCGTTAATTAAACAAGTCGAGGTGCCACCAGAACAGTCCTGAACAAATCATTTCCAGACAACCAGACCTGTTGAACAGGTCAACCGATAAATAAGTTCTCAAATTTGCGATCTTCGGGCATTTCTGAGAAAGAAGTCAGAAGAGGGTTTTTTACAGTTAAATCAACAGGTGTTGCAGCAAAATGAGGTATATGTTTATTTCTGGACAACAACACTACTACTAGTATGTGACGTAATCATAAGTCGTAGAACTTTTGTACAGTATTGTTTTTTCTAACTGCTGTGGTTGGCTTCCAAGTTTCGACCATTATAAGATTTAGATCTGCTTGGTAGACTGGCCCATTTTGTCCTTTCGTTTCGATTTTTTTTTTGACTAGTCAAACAACTAGGGGGTAGGTATCTTATCTGTTACCATACCATTCAATTATTGGCCAAGTACCGACCTCATTGGTGCATACTTAAACTTCAATTTTGTTGCAATTCGTGTTGGGTACTTGCAGGGGTTCATACTTATTCTTGGACTTGAAGCATGCGCTTGATCTTATATATATACCTCATCTTAGTAGACCTTACAAATGCTATTTGATTGGTTTCAAGTTTCGCATCTTGGACCTTAGAAGTGCTATTTGATAAGTACATGTACATGATCTGACTCTTATTTATTTTACCCGTAAAAGGATACTTTATTTGGTTATTCTCTATTTTATTAAATGTATTATTTATTAGATTAAAGTTTAACCTTTTGTGCTTCTTAAAGAAAACGATTAGGGCATGACAACCAACCATACTATCGTAGCATGGAAATCTTATGTATTATTATTCATTGCTTACGAGCACATTATATAATTATATATACGCTCCACTGCTACAAGTTTCCTTACATAATTATGTTAGACGTGTAAGTTTCTACTCTAAATGTTATATCTTAATCCTTGATTAGTGGGTTAATTGTGTTTAGGTGGTTGATGAGTGTTTAGGGAAGGATTTGTGTGGATGGAGTAGAGGCTTCTGATTGGTGGAGGTGTTTTGAGGGAGTATATAAAGGTGTCACTCTCTAAATCTACTCTCTCTCTCACTCTCTAAATCTTCTCTCTCTCTCAAGCCATCTGAGCGCCGACGACGTGTTGTGATCGATGAAGAAGGAAGAGGCTGGTGAAGTCGACAGAGTTGGGGGATCATGCTCGGTAAAAGATTCGTCGGAGAAGAAGAGCTTCTTGCGAGGAGGTGATCGTCGTGGTTCTTCGAATGTATCTTTAAGTCTTTTAGGTATGTCAAACGTCTCTTTAAGACTCACCCAAGGTGAGTAAGTAGTGGTTTTAACCGACAGCGGTTGTTTGACTCGTCGGAGGTGGAAGTGTAGCAGGATGTTGTTGTCCTGTTGCTAAATAACGTTCGACCGACGTGTGCCTTGGTCGACTGATGCTAGTGTAATTGCAGGTTTCTGACTAGTTGTGTGTTTTATGCAAGTGCTGTTATTTCCGGTTGAACGAGTCCCCTTGTTGTTCGACCGGTTACACTGTTGGTGAGTCAGTTGGTGGCATAGATCATCAAAACAGTCGACCGCCTTAATGACCAGTTCGACCGATTACCCATACCGATTACCCATGTAGCTAAGTCGGTTGGGGCCTACATCTTCTAAACGGTTGACCACTTATATTTTTGTTCGACCGATAGCTTAAGTTAACTTATGATTCGTGCGACCGATCGTGTGTTGGATCAATCGTTGTTTGAGACTCGAATCCTTGTTATATTCG
Source organism: Triglochin maritima (assembly GCA_963682175.1). Lineage (NCBI taxonomy): Eukaryota > Viridiplantae > Streptophyta > Magnoliopsida > Alismatales > Juncaginaceae > Triglochin > Triglochin maritima. The sequence goes on along the minus strand of OY821772.1, from coordinate 59,136,906 downwards.
GTTGATTGGGCTCCTTTTGTCGTTCGACCGATGGGATGTTATTTTGTTGATGTTGCGGCATAGACCTTTTAACGATCGACCGACTAAGACCTTTGTTTGATCAGTTGGTCGTTTTGTTAGTTGAACCCTAGGCGTTGACCTTCTAAACAATCGATCGCTCCTGACCTTGGTTCGACTGTTTGTTGTTGCGTGCGCTCGACCAGTTGAGAGACGGTTGAACCTGTGCGTGATTTTTGGAGTGAACCGATCCACCGGTAGCTTGGTTTAATCGATTGTTGTTGCTTTGTTTTGTACATTGAGTTTTAGCCCTTGTAGTGTGTGTGCAATTGAGGGTTGGGTGAGAGAACCTTGAAGCCCCATTGAGCACGGATGGGGTTGGGTGTGACTTGTAAGGACCCTCGAGCCCTGTTCGAGAGCGCTGTTGGGTTGGGTGTGAGGACCCTGAAGCCTTAGTTGTGAGTGTTGGGTTGAGTGTGAGGACCCAGGAGACCTGTCGTGTGTGTTGTGGTTGGGTGAGATGACTCTAGAGCCCGGCTGATGTCGATGTTTATTTACAACTCTTTGTATATCTTGTTGTGTTGTGTGTTGTGTGTTGTGTGTTGTATGTTGTCTGTTCATACATGATATGGAGTTTGGCATACAGAGTTTCATTCTGGAAACTCATGTATAGTTGCATGTTTGTTTTTCAGGCCGTGAGCGACGTTAGGGGTGGTGACTACAGAGGAGCAAACTAAGGATTGGATCATGCTTGTCTATCATTTTTGAAGATTGTAGTGAATACATGTACATTTATTTTATAGTCTTTTGATGTAATCACATTTTTGAAACAATCGGATATATATATATATATATATGTATATATATATATCCTCGTGTATGTGATTGACCATGTTATTGTCGGTTTATCTTCTTGTTTAAAAGTTTTATTTTTCTGCCGAGGATGTTACAGTAAACATCTTTAATTTAGTATTTTTTTGTTGAACTATTTTAAACTCACAAAATAAGCTGATCTTTGTGTTTCGTCATTATCCACGGAGCAAGCTTTTTCCATGCTGTGCCAACTAGAGTCTTGCTTAAATAAACATGTGGTCGCCCAGCCACTTCACTTTCTTTGCCTTTTGGCATTAAATTAAAATTAGGTTTATATAATTGGAATTATGAAGGAAGAAACCAACCTTTGTTAAAGTTCTACCCTGTCACTGTGGACCCAACCTTGATTAAAGCTTTGTTTGAGATGCTGAAGTAAGGTTTCTAATTCTTGTAAGTAGTCTGAAGCTAAGAATTAATTTATATACCCACCATCAACCTAACACAACCTACAAATCTTGATCTGTAGTCAGCATCCGATTTCGATCTACAATTAAAACCTTGAGTTTCCACTCAAAAATTTTACTTGACGCAATAACTACATATCTCAGGGTCATGAGAAAACATTGTATCGTTTCTTAAATCTCTAGCTATGCTACAAAAAATGTTTAGATGACGTTTCTTTGGCTCTGGTAGGGAATTGGTGGTGAGCAGTTGAGCACCAGCCAAAGAAAAATAGGACAAAATTGTTTCGAGAATTATAACCACGAGACAGAGAGATGCAAGGCTGATCTAGTGAAGTTATCTGAACACAAATAGACATGTAAGTCTCGATTGGAAGTCAACGGAGGAAAATTTGTGGGTCATTTAGAGCACCACTAACGGTGACTTTTTCAACCTCACGACCGGGTCATCCCAGGTCATACAAATCTTAACCCAGCAGGTTGTTAACGCCCAAGTCGTCGACCCGGGTGTTGAAACGCCCAGGTCGACGACCCGGTCGTAGAATATTTTAATATTTTTTTGGTTTTGTTTTTGTTTTGATTTTTTTGTTTGATTATTTTTAATTTTTTTGGGGAAAATAGGTTTTATAATTGTTTTGATTTTTTAGAATTTTTTAATTTTTTTTTAAGATGGACTCCGAAATAATGTGGAAGAAAGAGATAAGTTGTGTTGGGTTGTGGTTAAGAGGTGAATAGTGCAGGGAAGAGAAAAAAATAGGTTAAGAAAAGAAAGTTGATGACCAGATTGTCCAGGTCATGATTAGTAATAACCTAATAGTTGGGCTGCAACTCGGATAATATAACTCGGATACCTGCTGTATCCGAATTCGAATCCGAATACCATATTCCATTACCAAATTCGAATTCGAAACCGAATTCAGTAGAACTATCCGAATCCGAATCCGAATTCAGTAGAACTATCTGAATTCGAATCCGAATTTAGTAGAACTATCTGAATCCGAATACTAAATTTTCGTATTAAAATTTTGGAATACTAATTTGTGTATTTGACCATGTATTCGAATAATTCGGATAATTCGAATGTTAAATAGCTTGTATCCGAATTCGTATCCGAATTCTAATTGGTAATTTTTTTTAAACCAAATTCGTATCCGAAATTAAATTGGTAACATTGAACTTACCAAATACCAACTAAATAGAAATTTTCGAATCGAATACTCGGATAGTTGGTAACCATTTGCACCCCTACTAATAGTACACCGGCCATTAAAAAGAGTCCTTTATCTTCGGATACAGAGGTTGTATTGTATCAATCAAACATTTTTGTGACCTGTTTTGGAACGACTATTGTGTATTTATTTAAATAAGATAAAATGTGGATAAGGAGTAGCTTGGATAGAAGATTCAGAAAAGGATTTTGATACGTCGTTAAAACAAATTGTCGAAGAATATGAAAGAAAAAATCTCCCAATCATAGAGATTTGACTTAGAAAGTATGTTCTCATCTGATTTGACTATGATATTTTCTTATGTTAATTACTTAATTTGTTTTTGCAAATTGAAAATCTGACAGAGATTTGTAAATTAAAAAATGAGCCTTTGGGAAATTTGCAATTTCAGTCTCTTTTGTCACTTGGTAAGCTGGTAGAGGAGAATGGCCAAAAAAATAAATCTACAAGCGTAGTAGAGTTCGGAAACGTCTCATACGTTGACGTCCCAAAGACAAGCCACATGTTCCACGTGGTTTACCTCAACAATCTACTCTCTTCTCCTCTCCTCAGATATTTTCACTTCCTCTCCTTTCCTTCACCGCACTTTCCGTTCCCGCATTCCCAAACCCAAACTAACAAACTCATCTTCACTCCCACTCCTCGTAACTTAAATTCAGATTATCCCTCACGTAACAATCATGAGCGTTTCCGACAGCTGTTCGAAACCCCAACCCATCCCCGCCGCCGCTGCTTCCGGCGGCGGCAGTGGAGGCGCCGCCGGAGGGGTTTGAGATCTCTTTTCTCCCTCTTCCTTCCTCCCTCCCTTCTCTCTCTTTCTCGATTGGTTTCAGTGGATCTGATGCTGGGGTTGGGGATGAATCTCATCACCACCGTGATCGGGTTCGGGATGAGCACCACCTTCATTGTCTTCGTCTGCGCAAGGCTGTTGTGCGCGAGGATCCGATCCGCGGATTCTCGGGCTGCTGCTGCCAACGACGCCCCCACCGCCTACGATCTCGAGCTCCAATCCGAACCCGACCAGGTCTCGCGAAAGCTTTCCCCCTTTCGCTCTCGTGATTTCGTTTTTTTCTTCGTCTGTTTTGATCTGGACTGGTGAGGAATTGTGGACTGTTTGGATTCTTAGTTTTGCTTTTCAGTTTGTATGAATGCATTTGTTAAGAGTATTATATCGACGATGCGAATGTAAACACATAAATTCCGGGGGAGAGATGTGTAGGGTGGGGTTCCGTGGCAGTGCGAGTGTTCCCTCTGATTTTGGAATTTCGACTAATCAATCTGCTTTGGATTTCGGCTCCCTGGATTTTCTGAATACCAACAATGAGATAGATATAAAAAAAATTCTTTAATTCTTCACCTAGTTAAAAAATTATGAATCGATCCTCAAACCAAATCAACCAATTCCACCAAAAAAATTTGGATTGTCCTTACAGAGTCCGACTCACCTTACCTAAATTCTTGACACCATACTTGGAGGGGGTAGAGGAAAATCTTAGTTGTGAAATCACTAGTCGTATTCTAACTTGCAACATTTGGTTGAGTATTCTAAGGCGGTCAGCTAAGCCAACTCAGCTAGTCAATGCTTTGGTTTTCTGTTAGTGGTTGTGGTTTGAGCATGAACTTTTGTTCCGTAGAAATTGGAATTGGAATTTTTCTCCTAAAATTTGTTTATGTGATGGTCTGACTTGGTAGAAATTTGTGGATCGTTCCTTGTGTTGGTGTTGGATTTTTAGGTTCACTTAGGTTCTTGTGTAAGTTTTTATTGTGTGAATTATTGTTCAGTGATGTTGAAATTTGTGCTCTGATTTTACATTTATTATTCTAAATTGGTCCTCTTGTGGCCCCCTTCTATTAATGATTAAAAAGGTTTTATTCTAAACTGGTGGATTTTGTAATGTTCCTACTTATGGTGTTGGATTCTCAGTGTTACTCTGGTTTCCTGTGTATAGTTGTCATTTTGGCATGAATTAATATACTGTGAGGTTGGAAATTTTGTGCAAAATGTGTTTTCAATTTTGGTTTTGACTTGTTGATAATCTGTGAAATGTTTCTTCGGTTGGTGTTGGATTCTCATGTTTATCTGGTTTTCTGTTGTTTCGATGTGAACTGGTATTCTGTGAATGTGAAGTTAAGAAGCTGTTCCTGTAGTTTGTATTGTTCTGAGTTGCTGATAAGTGTGAGTTCGTTCATGATGTTAGCTACTATAATGTGGAGGTTTTCTTTCGTAAATCTCTTAATAAACGTATGATGATTTTTAACAATTAGAAACTTAATAATTACCAGTTGTTAAAGTCTTCTCATTTTGGCTTCAGAATGGATTTTGGTTGGTTTGATTGTTATTTCCTTTTGTCTTGATTGGTTACAGCACCCGGAGCATTTGGTTGATGGGTTGGAACCTATTGTTGTTGCTTCCCTTCCTTCCATGAAGTATGAGAAAGAGGCCTTCCGTTCCAGTGAAGATGCTCAGTAAGCCTCTCTTATCTATGAGGATTTTCTTTTTTGATTGGCTTATATCTATGAGGAATTTCAACTATTTCAAGTCTTGTTCATTTTCCTGATTTGCATTGTATTTTCCCTTTGTAATTATTCATGATTGACATGCAGCAAGCTAATTAAATTGTTTATTTAAACTTAGCAAAGCATGTTAACATGCTTTTCTATATTCAAAATCAAAATTTAATGATTTACCAATTTTTCATTTAAAAGAGATAAAGCCAGCCCAAAGTAAACAACAACAACAACAACAAAGCCTTTTATCCCAAAGTAAACATGTTGCATAATTTAAATTGTAGTGATAGTTGTAGTATAAAGAATAACCTTAAATAAAATAAGAATAGATTGTTGTGGTAGTAATAGTAGTTGTACGATGCTTCCTTTAGAAGTTGCAATTGCCCTTACGTATCTAAATAAAATTATACATTTTCCTGAACACTTGATTTTGAAATCATTAAGTCGTAAGTTTCGAGATCCGACGACTTGGGGGAACCCTAATCCTAGTTTTCTCCACCGTCGAGCTCCTTCCTCTCGCTCAAACCCAAACCCAGCCGACAGGAGGAGAAAGGAGGGAAGAAGGGCTGCACCACAATCTTCGGCGGCTGGAGGAGAAAGGAGGGAAGACAACACATGGTCGCCTAGGCGATTAGACGCTCGCCTGGTCGCCTAGGCGATTAAGCGCTCACTTGGTCGCCTAGGCGACAATACAAACCGCACACCCCTGTGTGCGGTGTGCGGTGTGCGGGTAGTCGCTTAGGCGACCACCTGAAGTGGCGGTCGCCTATTCAAACCACACTATCTAATTGATTAATGAGTACATTAATATGGTAGAAAATACTTGATAGATACTAAAACCACACTATCTCACCGTTAAAAAACCACTATCTTATTGAGTGGACATTTTCAAACTCCAATCCTATGAAGATTTTAGGAAGAAGCTCGTCTTGGATTTTTAATTTGGGTCAGTGTCCTTTGTGTTGGAATCAATTCGCTAAGCAACAAATATAGCCTTACATCATTTTTAACTTTTGGTATTGTGGTCTAAGCCAGATTTTTGATTACTACATCATCAACATAACCTCAATGCCTCAGAAGAGGCTCCCATCTAAGCGAGGTAAGGGGGGGTCGGATGTACGCAACCCTACCACTGTTAAACAGTGAGGTTGTTTCCAATTGACCCAAATGATGCAAATGCAACTGACCATCTGTGATTCCATGATAAAAGAAATGCAGATCGTTTAAATAACCATTTGATATAGTCCATGATGTTCCAAATGTCAAAAAAAACTTAATCTTTGACACAGTGAAAATGGACACAGATTTTTTATTACTACATGAAATTATTATTTGTATCGGTAGATAGACAACAACAATAACAAAGTCTTTAATCAAAATTATGCATGGATGCAATAACCTTTTACTTGCAAAAAATATTGTGTGAATTTGAACTCAATGTTTCGATTATTTTCGAGGGGTGTGCACCAATGTTAGTTACCACACTGGTGAGATGGTAAACTTGTGAACTGAAGGCTTTACTGATGCCCTTTCCCTGCAATATATGAATTTTTAAAAACCCAAGTTCATGTACTTTTTTTATTTCTGTGCAACTAGTTATAGTTATATTCCACCGAAGATTGCTTCCAATTGACTTGTTATTTCTTGTTTCAACAGATGCTCGATATGTTTAGGAGACTATCAAGAGAAGGAGATACTCCGAATCATGCCTAATTGTGGTCATGTTTTTCATCTAAGTTGTATTGATGCTTGGCTTCAGAAGCAGTCGACTTGCCCAATTTGCCGCTTGTCGTTGCTAGATCAAATTGAAGCCAAGTATGTAGCATCTCCTTTTCCAAGAGCAGTCCGAACATTAGAAAGGCCTCAAGTTGCAGGTGATCATCCCAATAGATTGTCACGGCCTAACCATGAAAGGGGAAATCTCAATCAGAATAATGTCGAGATCTACGAAACCGTGCACGTTAACTTGGCTGTGTCTAGTATAGAATCAGAAAACAGAAGATGACTGCTCCAATGCATGCTTGCGGTGGATGATGTTTCGGTGGTCATCTCACTCAAAACAAAACCAAAGTTCCTCTTACATGTAAAATCCGAGATTGGTGCGACATTTTTAGCTGGTAACAGGTAAAACATAGGTAGATGGTTAAAAAAAATTAATATTGAGATGTGTGGTGGCTGTTTAACATTTTAGATTCAGCCTATGTGACCCGACATTAATTGTCACATTCAGAGTTCTGAGTTCTGTACATATTTTTCCCTTACTATACTCTTGAAAATCCACTTTTCCTACTTCTACGTCCTTGTTGAACCCAATTGGAGTATCGTCGTGCTTTCAAGAATAAGTCGGGTGTTGTGGTTTTAAATTGTGTCGATGCAAGCCAAATGTTTTCTTTGAAGGCAAAAACTTATTCTAAATGCGAGTAAGGAAATCCTTGTTAGGAAAAATACAGTTTATCTTTCATTTGCTCGAGGTGGCAATGTTGAATTGAGTCGGAACGAGACATTGTGTAATAGTGAAATGAAATGTGTCACAGATGACACGGTGTTATATTGAACGTGGGATCGAGACATTGTGCAATAGGTGAATGAATTATGTCACTCTATGTCCTGGTGTAATATTGAACGAAATCTGCAGCTCTTCTTTAGCGGAATATGTTTACCAATATGAACTTTTAGCATAAGATTGTGTGATCGTGCAACTCGTCATCAATGGAAAGATTGTCAAGCCACGATTCTCACAGCTGGCGTTCGTTATTATTCAGATATTATATCCTGATATATATAGTTATATTATATAACATCCCATACTCCTTTTTAATGTGAAACATTAACTCAAAATAATATCCTGGGTGGGACCTTTACCCCATGTCGGCAAGTCATCCTTCAACACACGGGCCCGGTCCGGCAACACACGGGCCTGCGTGGACCCGCGTCCCTTAACGGGAGGGCCGGGCCGGCACCAAGGGACTGGACCCTATAGGTGAACTTCAATTTGCATCTCATCCCTAACATTTGATTTTTAACTAATTAATAGAAGTACCACTTACGGATTATTAAAAACGCCTACAAGATTCCCGGCCAGTGTGTTGTAAACCTGCAGCCACTTTTAGACCAGACAATCAAGTTGAGAAAACTAGATTTCCAGGAGGCTCAGAATATATATTTGACCAGCCGAATTCTACCTACTTTTAGACCAGACAATCAAGTTGAGAAAACTAGATTTCCAGGAGGCTAAGAATATATATTTGACCAGCCGAATTCTACCTACTTTTAGACCAGACTCATCATAAATAAAGAAATAAACAATATTATTCAAATCGGAAAATTTCCCTGCTCTTGCAACCAAATTACAAAAGATACCTCATCCATCCAGTAAGAACCTGGGGTGGTTCTTGCCAAAAAAAAAAACGTTTTCCTTGAGATGCAACCTTTATACGCGCTCCAGACTGAGGACCTGTTTTCTCTTCATTTGCTTTTATCTTTACATTTATATGCTCACCGGCAAGACACGTACCCTCCAAACTTTGTTCTGCACTTGTACTTGACCAATTTCATACCTGTGGAAAGGATCATAAGTTCCTCGGATTGAACCTATTACTGCCAATACAAAATATAAGCCTTTCATGTTTATTACCAGGGATGTTCCTAGACGAACAAGTCGCTGACATAAAAGTTAAAACACGACATAAGACAGACTACAATAGATTGCTATATTGTTTGACAAAGAGGATTTTCGGGGCACACTAGTGTATCTTACTATAGTTACTCGCATAATGTTCCTGATAGAAACAGATATTGCAAAGCCTTACCTTATGGTTTTGGAGCATCAATGCACTATGGACAGATCAATATGGTTCATTGTGAAAATATAGCATGAAAGGATAACAACAGTAACAATCAAGTATCCACGCAATGAAGCAATTTTTAGTGTCCTCTCCATCTCCTTGGACAAACATATTCCTACGAAACCTTTTTGTCAGTTGCCACACTACCCCACCTAACGAATTTCAAAGACGTATATTATCTCACAAGTAATACAAGAGATACACTGATAAACTTAATATCATGATGATGCAATTTTCACTAAAGCAATGAAATTGAACATCTACATGGATAGAAGCTGTGGTTTGAAGAGAAAAAACGACGCAGTTTGTACTAAGTACTAACCATCCAATGACAACCAGGATTTTTCATTCATATGAAATTATGATTCAAGGTGAGTACGCCTACTTCAATAATTGTTGCCTCGATAGTGCCCTAGTTATACCTGCAAAAGGCAAGCAAAAATCACAGTATTTGGTTTATCACCTCAACAAGGATGTTGCTTCATTTGAAGTGGCCAAGCCTATTACAAACTTGACATGACATCTGAAACGGTTGTTTCAGTATTGTCTCCAATGCAGATAACAAGCACAGCAGGCAATAATTTCATACCTGCGCAAGTTATCAGCATTTTCTTTTAAAAAACTTGGTCCCTAGAATTTTAGCCACTTCCAAGATAACCCCATTGAAATGTGATCTCTATGTCTTTTCAATGAAATTATGAAGCCTCACAAAATTATCCAAAGTGAGCTCCTCTGGCCTTGACTGGAGTGCAGAAATCAACATTAGCAAAATTACCACAATACCACTGGATTGATAACTGGCATGCACTTACTGTAACAGGCAGTCCCATGCTGTCCAGAGCATCTTCAACCTCACAAGGCGTGCATAAATGTGTTAATGTTTTCCTCAGCATTTTGCGCTTCCCATTAAATGCAGAATTGACCTATACATGACAATCACAGTAGTGTTACTATCTAAGCATAGGCAGCATGGAAGAATGTAGCTCCAGCAGCTGCGCAACTACATAGCATTGCACAAAAGGAAAAAAGTATGAGAAATTTAATTGAGCAGGCATAAATGAACTGTGGACAGGTCCACTTTCCATGAACTGAAGAGATTTGAACCAACTTCAGAAACTACAGATTTTCCAGCTTGAAACATACAGCCGTACACGCAATATTATATGAAATTATATTGTGGATCAGATCCTTCAAATGGACAGCTAATATTATTGTAGCTGAACGTCGCTACAACTGGATTGATGATCCTCAATTCCTACTATGGTATTCTTTTGCTAGGACTGGATGGGGATAGATGTTTTATTTTTTTCTGGCGACCATCAATTCCTTCTGACTGCAGGGAAAATACCTATTGCAAGAAATTGCTTAAAAGTTCCCATAGCTGCACATATATATAAATAGAAACAGCTAATACAGACTATACAAAGTTAATGGGTGATGAAAGAACAGTCAACATAGAGGTAATACCTGTAACCGCACCAATAGAACAGAAGACTGCTGTGATACCTTGGCAAGGAAAAAAAATTAACTTCGTATTTGCTACCATTTGTTAATAAGAGAAAATGGAGCTGTTGCCTCCAAACAGCCAAGATGGCTGTAATTCTGTAGTATGAGCCATTGGATAAGAAATAAGTGGTCTAGATTGTTTGCTTGTTTAAAATAATAAAATAATCTTTCAACTCTTCACTTTCCCGAACTATGAGATGAAAATTATCATTTTACCCCAATTCTTACCTCTCCTTTCTTCTCACTTCATTTACCCAAACCCAAAACAATCCCTAAATCCGACTCATCCCGCGTTCTACGGTTGCTCCAATGGTCTCTTCTTCAACACTACAACCATCACAAGGTAATCTATGGTTCTTTTTATATTTTTTAAACATTTTTAGAATCTCGATTGCATAATGTGGATGTAGCCTTTTCTTCTACATCTGATGGCCACCCAACACCATTCCTTTCAAGCATATTTTTTTGTCTTTTTTTTCCTTGGAAGGCTTGAATGATATCTTATTTTACCTTTACTCTTTACCAAACCTTGTAAAATGGTAATTTCTCATGGATCATGTAGACAGTGGTCCAAGTTTGGACTTTCTCTCCAAGTAAATGTGTTGGAATGAGAGAATAATTCTTCCACTAACTAAAAAACTTAGAAAAAACCAAAAATGCATTTTTTTTGTTTTGTTACATAAACTTAATCAAATCAAACCAGAGATAGTAGAGTGTGAGTGATTTCATTTAATCTAAACTACTTTGTGTGGATGTGCAACAACATCAACATAACCCCAATGCCTCAGAAGAGGCTCCCGCCTAAGCGAGGTAGGGGGGGTCGGATGTACGCAACCCTACCACTGTAAAACAATGATGTTGTTTCTAATTGACCCAAATGATGCAAATGCAACTGCTGCGATTCCACAATAAAAGAAATACAGATCGTTTAAATAACACTTTGATATAGTCCATGATACTCCAAATGTCAAAAAACAACTTAATCTTTGACACAGTAGAAATGGACATAGAAATCATTGTGTGGATGTGCAATAACATAGAAATCAAATGTGATTTACTTTTTTCAGTCTTTTTTCAGTTCTTTTTTTGTTCATACTTATTATTAATAGATAATGGATTATGGCATGTTCATACTTATTCTTAATAGATAATGGATTATGACATGGAATGGCTTGCTGGTGATATAGAATACAATGTACGATTGCTAGATCAGTCACAAAGCAATGAGGAGATTGAAACAAACGTTGATACCGATGTGTTGAAAAATGTGGGATAAAAACCTCACATTGGCATGGAGTTTGTTTTAGAAGAAGAAGCTTATCAATATTATAATTATTATGCCATATCCGTTGGATTTTCTGTTCGAAAGAGCTTATTTTACCAATCAAAGACAACTAGATGCGTAACCTTTAGAAGATTTGTTTGCTCCAAAGAAGGTCAAAAGGATATGAATGACAATAATTATGAGATGCCTCTGAAAATGGCAAAGCTGAATTATTTGTTCCTGCGAACAAAAAAGACATTTGGGTTGTGAAAAGATTGATTGAGGACCACATTCATGTATTGGCAACACCATCTAATACACTAAGGCTAAGATCCCGTCACAAGTTATCTTCTTGCTCAAAAGAGTTAATCGATAGCTTTAACGAATGTGGAGTGGGACCTTCAAAAATTGCTCAAGTCTTGAATGCCTCTGGTGAACCTCTAGTTAGTGCACAATATTGCATTGATCATCTCAAAGTTTCAAAATAATAACATGGGTCGTGAATGCATGGAGTTTGTGAAGATTTTTCTAGAAAAGAAGTCGATGGATGAGTGGGATGGTAAACATTGTCTTGTTCAATTCAATTACAACAATATAGTTACATCTTCTTGTAGTTGCAAAAAAATTGAACATGAAGGTCTTTTATGTAGACATATCTTGCATATCTTCAGGAAGAAAGGGTTGACACTAATTCTAGAAAAATATATTTTGCCAAGGTGGACTATTGATACAAGATATGAGGACAAATATAATGAAGTTCGAACAAGCACAGCTGAATCGAAAGAAGAGAATTTCTCAAGTCCAATGATGATATGAAATCTTCGCTCTTCGGCTATGAAAGTTGCAGAGTTAGGAATACAAAGTGTCAACCATTATTAGATCGCAATGCCATTGCTGGTAGAGACATTTAAAAGTTTAATAATCTACAAAGTGTAGAGCCTTCAAGTACTAACAAATTTCCAGAAGAAGCCAAAACAACAAATCAATTACCTGAATTTGTTATAAGAGATCCAACCCGTGTCAAGACCAAAGGTAGGCCAAAGAGGTCATAAAGACTCAAATTGAGTGTGGAAATTGAATCGTTTAAAGAAAAATTGAAGAAGATAACATGTAGTTATTGTGGTCAAAAGGGACATTAAATGACCACTTGTCCTTTAAACAAGGTATGAAGTTTATTATTCTTCAACATTTTAAATTATATGAAAATACAACTATTTTCTTATGTTAAGTATTTTGCAGGATAATTCCAACCAAAACATGTGAAACCATGTGAAGAAACAAAAAGAATTTTCATGCAGTTACTTGTGTTTGGAATATGATTTACCGAGTGAAAGAAGAGTTTGCATTAGCAAATTGGTCTATGTATGGGCAGTTTGCAATACAAGCAAGTACAAGGAGTTTTTTGATCTTTTTTAGAACATGATTGCTCCTTTTCATTACCATGGTATAATTTGTAATTTCAATTTTAATCATATCTTTACATGTATATCATGCTTGGTACTATTTTGTTGATTTTCTGAATTTGCTTTTCTTTTTCTTTTTTCTTCTCATTTTGTAAATTAACTAGATGAGATTGAGATTATGTTATCATCATTAAAGTCTTCTTATCATTACTAGAATGTCGAAAGGATTGATCCAAAAGTAGGTGCAATTTCAATAAACATAATGCATATTATGCAAAAGAAGATTCTATGAGGGTATGATTTGCAAAATGGGTGATGAAGATTCTCGCTCACAGCCATCATGGTTGTATAAGCTCATACAGCTCCATACAACTCTTGTTAATATGGTGCTATATTTTATGAAACCATGTGAAAGAATCAAACCAACTTGACGTATGTCTTAATGATTTAAGTATAACTTTAGTTGCAAACACTGCCTTGATTCAGCCAAGAATGTACAGAATTGTAAGGATAACAAGAAAACGTACACTTACCATCGAAAAGAAACTTTTGGTCGATATAACTGGAGGATAGTCTACAAGTCTCTTCAGCTTGAAGGCAACAATGGCAGCATCAACCTAAAAGAGATTGTGTCAAATTCAACACTTATCAAAGAAATTTGTCATGTAAAGGGTTAGGTAGGCCACCAGCAGCATACTTATAGTTACACTCTAGGTCTAGGAATAGAATCAGATAGAAACAAAACATTCACTTCAGCAAGCCTGATTAAAGCCTAAAATAAAAGGTGGGGACATGGGATCACAATTTTGGTGTTGGTATTTCACTCTTCGAGATCAAATCAAAAGATGCTTCCAGAAATATGCATCCATTTGAGCACGTTCTGTTTTGATCGGTAACCATGAAGATGCAGTATTGCGAATTTGCAAGCAGAAGCAACATTTATGATCAAGTAAGAAAAGGAAAAGGATAACAATATGTTGGAAGGGATGACCAGAGCACAGCTAATGGTTAAAATTTAAGACGAGATAAATGAAGTGCATGGAAATTAAGTCATATCATTGTAACTTATTGGGGGGCAACGTGGTCTACAAAACAGAACCTTAATATCATTGATGCCTTATGATCTATATGCATATACAAACATACATACATACATATACAATCAATTTTCAGGTGAGGTCAACCTCATTTTGGGTTAAATGAGGTTGTTCGATGTTGATTGTGGGATTTTAAATACAATGGTTCAAGATTGATGAGTTTACAAATGGTATTTTTGGAAATATTTAATATTGACAACCAATTAGTATTGATTTAAAAGCTATAAACTCAAAAATTATTTTGCAAACTTTCATATAAGAATATAAAATGTAAAGTTCATTAAGTCTTAAATTTGAAGTCGTAATTTTGCATGTTAGATTTGAATCAAAACAAAAATAATAGATCAATTCTAATTTGACAATTGATAACAATGAATAGAAAATATATTTTATTTTATGATTCGCACATACCTTGCAAGAAATATAATTCACATCTAAATAACTAAATATGAAACTACAAATTTAGAAAATGTGTCATGCTTCTTACAGGAAAAATATTTTTTTAATTACATACGAGGTTATTTTCAAAAAAATGCACAAACTATGTACGTATCAGATAAAAATGTAATATTCAAATGTGTAGATATGATTTTCACTAGACGAAAATGTCTTTTTCTAACTATCATACGTAGACTTAATTTTTAATTATGAAATCATATCTATAAAAAATACAAATGTAAATAAGGAAAATGTATTTGCACAAGATTATTAGGTAGTTTCCTTTCATGTTTATGTGAATTACAAATTAAATCTCAAAATTTAACATATGTGTACAACAATTAAATTTATACACATTAAGATATTCCAAATCTGTCTCCATCAATCTAATCCATTAGATTAGAATCCAAAGCATGTTACTAAGCAACTTCATTTTGCCTCAAATGAGGTTAACATCACCTGAAAATTTCATATATATATATATATATATATATATATATATATATCTGACCCCTTACCTCGCTTAGGCAGGAGCCTCTTCTGAGGCATTGGGGTTATGTTGATGTTGATATATATATATAGTGAAATATTTCTCCATAGTGGCTGATAAAAACACAGCTAAAAAATAGCATTCAATACATCAACATCACATCATCAACATAACCCCAATGCCTCAGAAGAGGCTCCCGCCTAAGCGAGGTAAGGGGGGGTCGGATGTACGCAACCCTACCACTGTAAAACAGTGAGGTTGTTTCCAATTGACCCAAATGATGCAAATGCAACTATCCATCTGTGATTCCACAATAAAAGAAATGCAGATCGTTTAAATAGCATTCGATATGATACAGATTTCGATAAGCTGTCAGCAGTAATTACTTACATTAGGCTGAGGGAAAAAGTTAGCTCTTTCAACTCTAAATTTGTATTGAGGATCTGAAGCAAATCAAATCGAATTAGATAAGGTCGAATTTTAAGTCAAATGCATTCAAAATTCTTAGATCTCAAGTTGCACAAAAAATGGGAAAGAAAGGCATTACCTAGAATAACCAAAAATTGCAGTTTTGAAGTGATAAGATAATTTTATTATAATAACGTTGCTTCCTTAAGATTTGCAGGATCACTTTCACAGATGATTTAGGCCCTACCCACCACTTACATATTTATAATGCCAACACTATAACCTCTTAGGTGATGATTTCAATCCTCAACTTAAGTTATTGATTATTCTAAGAATACCACACAAGAACTCCACCAGAAAGGATGATGTTAATAATCGTATTGGAAGAAAAGGAGGATTGTGTCACATAGTCTTGTTCTATATGCTTGTGAAATAAATGAACTTCAACTCATAATTAAATGATTATTACAGATAAATCAAGAATAACTAGATCAACATATCACTTCTGATGAAACATCAAACTGATTGTAACTAACCATACAAACTTCAATATATTGTGCAACTTTCACATGGAAATAAAATTACCAGAGTAAAAATTAACAAAAATGTTGATGGGTCGGTACTCTGATGTTCGTAAGGATGGATTTGCTAGCCGCAGAGCCACCTCATCCTAGAACAAGAGCATAAAAAATTATAAATGAAAGATAGAGAAAGGATCATGAGCAGAAAAAGACATGTTCTACGAACAATATTTTTCAACATAATAGACAGTGGTACAAGCGAGCATATTTTAGGAAACAAATACATTGACATAGCTGAAATCCTACAAGAAAAAGAATCAGAAGACCAGTTCTATCTAGGAAACACAGATTCTTCAACTTATTGAAAGAACAGAAAAAAGATATTTATTTATAAAAAATACATAAAAGATCATGAACTACAGCTGGGGCAATATTACAAAAAGAATCCCCTGAAAATAGACATGTTCATAGAACAATATAAAGAAGAAATAGCATGTTAGGTATAGATCCAAATGATCGAGTCTTGGTTCTTGGTTGGAAAGATACGATAATCAATAAGGTACGATAATCAATAACAAAGGTTCTTGGTTGGAAGAAGACTAAAAAATTGAAATTTTTTTAATTCCCAAGACACTTGTTCTTTCAGTCATTGATGGCATGAAAGGACTATAGAATAGTTGGTCGTGGCAACGTTGAATCCTGTGATTTGCAATTCTGAAGCATCAAAACTGGACAACCAAGGTATGGTTATGCACAGCAAAACTATTTAATCAGATGTATAAATAGAAAGATAAAACAAACCTGGAGCAGAAGAACAACATCTGAGAAGATATCCCCCATAGGAAGAAGTTCCTTGATTACTTCGGTACTTATGTTAAAAGGTATGTTGGCAACCACCTACTAAGTATCAAAAAGATCATTGCTTATTGGAGACTATAAAATGTCATACAAAACTTTAAACCCACATGCACAAGACATATGACAGGTTTTTGTCCTAGATTTCTACAACCAACAAATTATAGTCTATTTGGCATTTTGGTTTCCAAAGCAATAACGAATGATGAGACCACTAAAATCGAGCATAGTGCTAACACACTTTGTTCAAAGACTTCATTTGTCTTCCTATTTCACTTCTCCCCAAAAGCTTGATATTTTGATTTGAGTCCACTTTATTATGTCTTGTTCCATTATAGCCTAATCCAGTGTTCAGGTGGGTGATCGCATAGGCGACCGCCATAGTGGTCGTCGCACAGGCAAGAAATTGCACACCTTGTGTGTGAGTTGTGTTGTCTCCTAGGCGACCAAGCGAGCGCCTAATCGCCTAGGCGACCATGTGTTGCAGTCCTTCTTCTCCTCCTTTCCATTCCTGCCGGTGAAAGTTTTGGTGCAACCTTTTTCCCTCCTTCCTTCTGATGGCTGGGTTAAGGTTTGGGGGAGAGATTAGAGATGGTAGCCGTCACTTTTGTTTTGTGGTTAGGGTTAGGGTTTGAGGAGATGGGTTATATACAGAGATTGTGTTTGGTGAGATGAAATCCTGACCCTCCGTTCTTTTTTCTTTTTTTAAACACCTATTCATCTCTTCTAATTCTATTTAAGTGTTTTTTAAGGCCAAACATATAAGATTTTTTCTATATATTTTTTGTATTTTTCCTGTATTTGTTTTTTAATTTTCCCCTATTTTTTTAATAAAAAAAATAATAATTAAAAACATTAAAAAAATATCGCCCACAACTGGGCAAGCCAAATCGCCTGGGATCGCCTGGGCGATCCCTGAACATTGGCCTAATCACACTTGTTTCAAGCTTTAGGTGAGATTCTTATCATGTTATTCAAGAGCAGGAGTTAATGCCTAGTTGATCTTGGCCTTGAAAAAAGATCATATACTGAGAAGCTCAAGTATGGGTTTTTTTGGACAGGTTTAGGAAGGAATTAGTGCCGAAATATATAAGAAATAACACCTAGCATTCAGAAATCTGACCTTTGCAAACTCTGAGGCACTCCCTTCAGATCTTTTGTTTTCTAAGACGGAGAGAATATGGGAACGGATGTCGCATTTGGTGAAATCATCTAGTAAAACCTGTGTGAATCGGTTTACAAGCTTAAACACAGGGAAGAATTCTCAAACATTCTATATTAACTGATGGCTTTCATGGATGGTTGTCTTCGAAAAACCGCAATGTTAATCATATCTCTCATTGTTGAATAACATTTGAATTATTGGACTGAAAGTGAACATTTGAAGAACAAAAAACTACTTGAGGTAAAAAAAATGATCTGCAGCATATTGCACAAGTTCCAAACAAATGCAATGAACTTTCTCCCTCAGTTTTTGCAAAGACATATTCCACTAGCTAAATGCCAACCTATTTCATTCAGTAGTAGTTGGTTGTAATTACATGATAAGCAAAAGTGAAAAGAGACAAATCAAATTTACGAAGCAATTATATGGACGACCTTTTGGAACAACGTCACCAACATTCTAAAGGCAAGTCAACCGTCAGTGACTGTTTTTAGGTTGGTGGATGGTGACGAGAAGTCGGCAATGGGTTACTTGTACGATGCAATGGAAAAGGCAAAATACTAAATCAAGGACAACTACAAATTCAGATCCCAGTTACCAACCCATTATTGATGTCATTGATAGAAGATGATGGCACCAAATGTCGAGTCTGATGTACTCCATCAGCTTCCTCTTGAGCCCGGTTACATTTTTCGGTTGTCAGAATCGATCAGAGACAATCAACACTCATTTGCCATGATGGTTGGAGGTTCTGGAGAGATTGGTCCCAAACCCTGAAGGCCAAGATCACATATCAAGGCAATTGGATCGATACAAGGAGTGAAGGAGTGTTTGGTCAAAACATCGTGATACGACAATGAAGTAGAAAGATCCCTGCTGATTGGTGGTCTGATTATGGAAACAATGTTGATGAGGGGATCGCTCTTTTAAGGAAATGGCACTTAAAGTTTTGGGTCTCATTTGTTTGGCATTTGGATGTGAGAGAAATTAGAGTGTGTTTGAGCAAATACACACAAAAGGAATGAATCGTATTAATCCAAATAAGTTGGATGATCTAGTTTATGTCAACTACAACCACATGTTGAGGCGGAAGTTCATGGAAATGAAGGACAAACCAGGTTACTACGACCTTATCAACATAAATTATGACTTGATGGAAGATCATCCTTGGTTGGTAGAAACAGAGGATCCAGTCTTCGCAGTAGATGACATGGATGGATGTCGAGGAGGCTACTTTTGGTCCATCACGAGGCTGATCGCGCCGTGCAGCAGCACCCACTTTCATGATCCTACAAATTGTTGTGGAGGATTTCAACTTCAAAAATCACCATGAGGCATCAAATTCGGCATTGGTTCGAGACAGATGAGAAATTCGTGGGTACAAACGATGAGAAAACCGAGGAAAATGAGACATATCATGAAAACCCCGATGACTCAAAAGATTCCAACGACGTAGAGGATGATCCTAACTCTGACGTACCTCAGAGGATTAAGGATCAAACAATTCCGTTGTAGGCGTTGATCTCAACTACTACCTACTACTGTCTTATATGGCCTACATACCTTAGCTACTACTTGTATTAGACTGTTATTGTTTTTATTTGGTATGTTGTGTAAGATTCTAAGTTTACCTTGTTTCCTTGTACTAGTTGAAAGTTATTGATATTTTCCTTAGCTATTACCTTATTTCCTTAGCTAATACTTCATGTTTTTGATATTTTTCTCATTTAAATATTAGAATTAATAATAGTTTACAATTGGGCGGCCGCATATGCGACCACACAGTCAATTATGCAACCCTGGCACACTTGGTCGCATCCTTGATACCTAAACATTGAGTAAAAATCAATTGGTTAAAATATTTTTTTCTAGTAGTACATTTCAGGATATGTTTGTGCCAAGCAAGACGAAGACCTAGATCAACTAGGATGACGTATAAGGATTTAACAAGAAAAGATGGATAAGTAGGTCCACATAAGAGAGGGTAGGAAACAGTAAAGGAAAACCCATCCCACATCTCCTCCTTATAGGTAAAAACAAATCAAGGTTTGAAAATAGTCCAATGAAGTTGAAATAAACAACTGATACTGTCTCTAAGACTTCAATGCATGGTCAAGGGGGAAAAATTATGTTCAGATGATACCTTCTACAGAAACATACACGACATGGTAAAAATGTGTAGCTTAATCAAAAAAAAGAACGCTTCAAATAGGAAAATTGTGGAGTGAAGCATAAATACATTACAGGCAGACAGAAAAATGTATGGCATAGAGTAGGCTAATATATGCACCATATACAAAAGGCACAATAAATATTGATGTGCAGGAAAGTAAATCTAGAAGAGTAGGATGTATCAAGCACTTGAGAAAACGATATTTACCATATACTCTCCTATATAACAGTTTCAAAGGAATAGCTACCAGTGAGCTTATAGAAGAAATTATACATACTTTAAAAAGGTTGGGATGTAGGGCTGAGCATATACCGGTCCGGACCTTACTGAAAATCCAGTTCCGGTCCGGTTTTTGTTTTTTTTTAACTTTTAATGCAAAAATCCGGTCCGAACCAGTCCGGTTCAACCCTATTGGGATGTATGATTATCTTAAGGGAGTTACTTTTATTTGTGACTCAATTGGAACTTTTGCTCATAACTATATTCTTTAGCAAATCACATGTTGTCATGCAAATTTGTCATGCAAATCGATAATAGAACTGGTATATGTTGCCCCAGAATGAGGAAAAGGTGTAAAACTAACATTCAGCATAAGAGGATATGTAAAACTTACCATAACCCGATCCTCATCTTGAAATCGCTTCCTAACAAGCTCTGCCATGTATGGATCCTAAGAAACAATTACAAGATATTAGCTCCCATTGGACTAGTAAGGGATTTCCATTTCAGAATTTCATTAGAAAAAAAGAATTCTAGAACACTGAAAGCCACATAGTTCAATGATAAAACTCTAGCAAATTCTAGATAGGATGTACAACAATTGGCAGGAAATGCAACTAGCACTGTCTCAGCTGTACAACAACTGCAAGTTGAGCAAATTGTACAAGGGATTGAGATTGAAGGCCTTTGCCTCTTCAAATGACAAAATTATTAAAATATAATAACCTTGCAGATGCAATGTTTTTCCTCCATCGATAAAAGCAAACTATGCGACTTTGTGCAGCAAAGAAGAATAATGAAATTCTAAAAAAGAAAAAGGGAAAGGAAACAGTGAAAAACATGGTATACAAGGGCAACATAGGAATACAAGGCCGAAACTAAGAATTCGACTACGAAGTTTTACATGACAATTTTTTTGAAGTATTAATAGTTAAATAGGAAAAACCAAACAGTAGAAACGGCAATGTCGTGAAACCTAATCATCATTGTAGATTATACACCTGATTAATCCACATAGCCAGCGCTGAAAATGGGCAACAATAGGAAAATTTTGGAACAAAACGTTTCACTTACTTTTTCAACTGCAATGATTGTTGCACCAGCTTCAAAGAGAACATTGGTCAAAGATCCTGTACCGGGACCTATTTCCAGAACCACTTCACCTTCCTTGACATCAGCTATGCCTGATAGTTGATCATTGATAGAAGAGTTCACCATGTAATGCTGCAGACAAATTAAGTAACATGAATCTAAACACCATATCCCAAACAATACAACATTTACTGCAACAATACGGCACAGAATTCCTTTAAGATAAATAATAATCTTATATCATGACTTGTCTACAACCTCTTTCCTAATTCTCCAAACACCATAACCATTCGAAGTTGAAAGGAAGGAAGAAAGAGATCTAGTTATTTCCTGCACATAATATGAATCTAGTGTAGGGAAATCACTTACGGAAAACTGAACCATGAATTCTGGACAAACAGGTATTAATTTCTGAACTCGCACCTTCAAATACCAATATAATAGCACAAAAGCCAACTATTACATTAAAGGGCTCCACTTCAAAAGTTTGGTTCCAGTCATCCTTAAAAGTTAAATCGCATCCCCTGGCCCTTGGGGATCAAATTTCACCTAGTTAGCGTAGACACTTCTGGAATTCGACCCCGTGGATTTTGAATTCCCTAGGATTCCGATCCTTTTGAAGAAAAAAAATTTAATACCAATAGCAAGATGGTTAGATGAACTTCGCCCAATTAGTCTAACATAAGAGTATCTATTTACCAACATGTAAAATGCAAAACCAAACTTCGTTCCAATTTCTGTAGGGTCGTGACCGCCTGACCTGGACTCCGAAAACCAACTCGATCGACGGAATGGAAAATTTACTATCACGGGTCATAGATAATACGATGCTTGAGAAAATGACGATGAAAATAAAGAGATGATCAGGGAAGCAACCTGGCCGAGGGATTTCCTCGGGGCGCGGCGTCCTCTGGAATTTAGGGCTCGGAGCGTGGCGTGGTAGTCGTCGTCTCCCTTCCCCTTGCTGGTTGACGTCGTCGTCGTCCCACGGCAGCATCGCACCATCGCTGGTGCTCGAGCGGAGCGATGGGTGGACGGCGTCGTCGAGAACGGCGGAAGGAGAGAGCACGCCGCCATGGACTGTTGCTGGAGAGCTCTCGACGGAACTGTGATTTTGCTTTGCTTCGGGATAAGGTAAGTCCTTGTTTCTGGAACGTGGGGTAAGCGTGCGTGTCCACACTTCGGTCAAACAAGGTTCGGTCCAGTTTTGGACCGGACTGAAGCGCCGGGTCGGACCTCACCGCACTCGGTCCAGTTTTCGGTCCAAGAATTCTAAAAAATTGAGTCTCAGTCCAATTCGATCCAGGATCAGACCGATGTTCAATTACAAATTTACAACGTGTAAGTTAATAAAATAGAACAACATTAATCACAATCTACAAAGTTAGAAATCATCAACATTAATCCACACAAATGAGATCATCAGCGTTTAGAATGATAAAGTAGCATCGTCGGGAGCATCAGCAGCACATCCAGGACCGGGCAATGCATTAATCAATTGTCATTTGTCACTTTGTCAATTCAAACGAAAGACGTGATGGTTAAAAGAAAAACACAAATGGAACAATAAAAAATAATAATGCACTGAAACTATACGAATCATATAATACTTCTCAAGATACCATTACGGTGTAAGCTTCCAAGAAAACTATTAATTGGGTAACAAGTAGAGGTACTCAAGAATCCAAAATCTTATAAGCTACAAAAATAATTTTAAAGTCGGACCGTACGCAATTTTACTACGCACATCGGGCTAATATTCTGAAGTGGATGCTGGACTAGTCAAGCTTGGACAGACCTCTAATTCAAAACCAATAACTTATAGTGAGTTAGAGGTACCTACCTAAAAAATTAATCACACGAATATTTAGTAATTAGTATACTTATAATCAAAAAAATGAATTTTCCATCTATTTGTAACTATTTTCAAGATGTAGATTGTTGAGTCTCTTTCCTTTCGAATAGAAAGATGTGAACATACTAAACTGCGCCCAACAGAAAGAAGAAAATGAAATAACAAGAATATGCTTCGTACCTAAAAATTCCGGTTTGGTAATTGGTACAAAATCTTTTCAAGACAACCCACCCACGAAAGTGATATAAAAAAAAGGTGGATAAATCTTTATCGCATGTTAACACGCTTTATGGATGGAATTTCCAAGGGTAACACCTGTAAAACGTTGATGGAAAAATGACACACCAAACCACGCGTGGATTCCGACAGGTATGCTGGAGCCAACCGGAATACCTGTCAACTCCCAACCCAAATGAAGATTCAATTTTGTCTGTTTCAGTTGCTTTGTCGAATTCTATCCAACTTGTAGCACAAACTTGTTACGCAGAGACAGTGAAAGAGAGTTAGTGTGATGTTGACATTGTTAGAAAATAAGTCTTATATCATAGGATTTGTAGAATTATAAGTCAAGGTTCTTTTATTTATCATCAATTGATTTTGAGTTAGATATTCATACTTTAATACAATATCATAACCTGAAAAATATAAAGACTGGCTTGTTGTTTCACGTGTAGACACGGAGAGAGAGAAAAATCTTAATTATGCTTGCGGGAAGTGTTTGAAAATTAGTCACACATTAAAGAATCCATGAGCATTCTCTTTGATTATAAATTGAATAATTCATCTACTCGTTACCAATTGATTTTTTTTGTTGCATACTCATAATTAGGGGTGAGCAAATTTTGGTTCGGTCCGGTCTTCGGTCTTGGGAATACCAAAAATTCGGTCTTCAGTACTGTTCGGTCTGATCTCGAACCGAACCAAGATTTTGTGAGTAAAATTCGGAATTTCGACCGTACCGGATCGGACCGACCTGAATTTATTCGGTCCGATCCAGTCCCATACCGAAGCTCACCCTTGCTCATAATATTTTATGTCCATCAAAATTTGGCCATGTTTGTATTGTGGTGTTTTACACATTTAATCGGCTCTTGAGGAAAGGTTAGTGGGCCAAGCTGAGTCCTGTGCTTCGAGGGAAAGGCTAAGTGTGGTGGTAGATCACTGAGAAACTTCTTTTCTATCACGGGTTTGTGGTGAAACAAATGTAGAATAAGTTTTAGTACAAGCAATGATTAGAGTACGAGGAATGAAAGTTATGATCAAACTGAAAAGTATCTAAAAGAGGGTATCGATGATATTCTGAGTTAGCTGAAAATTTTATAAAATTATCCTCGGATCTTAGTTAATTACCAACATGTTGAAAACATGTTTATCAATTTAAAAATTATCACCAAGTTGTACTAGAGATAGGATGACATTTTTTGGTTCCAAAACTTCTGTCACGTGATTACGTGTAACGACTAACTTTTTCGAAGTAAAAATAAAAGAAAATATCATTCGTTGTCCGCAAATTACTTAAATCGTTTGCGTCAATTACCATTTTGTCATTCACATTCCATTAATATTTATTTCGTCACGTCTCTCAAAATAAGGTTTGTGTCTTAGTTTTTCTCATTCTACCAGTACAAATACCACGAAAATATCTACGGAAACGTCTCGATTCAGCGATGTTAGTACACCCAAAAAAAATCGATCGGGGCGTCTGCAAAAAACGTCTCCCCCAAGTTTTTTTTTGAAATTTATATGTTGTGTTATTTAAAATTATTTCAGGTTATGTTGCAATATTTCGGTGGTGATGTGATAGATTCCACTAGTATTTCCAACACTTGATGATACGAATAAATGGGCGAAACAAGTTGTCATCGGAGTCGGGTTTTTTGGATAGTATCCTCATACAAAATACAACGAGATAGTCGGATGAATTGATATCTGAGATGTGATTGCATAAATGAAAATGGGTCCCCAGGATATGAATATTGCAGTACGGAAGAACACGAAAAGAAAACGTTGTGGGTATCGCTTCTTGGTAAAGGTGGTCGAGCGACGGGAGCGTGATGGATGGGTTGTTGTTTCTGATAGTTCTCATAGTCAGCACAACCACAGACTTGCAGTTTATCCGGAGGCTCACCGACAGATCAATGGTCTTAGTCCTGGGACTAAGAAAATTGTTCGTGATATGACTGAGGCAAAAACAAAACTGTGTAACATCTTGTTGGTTGTAAAAGGAGAAGTTCCCGGAGGATAATTCCGATACGGGCGGAAAGGAGGAAAATACTCATATCCAGGCATGTAGCAACGTAAGACAACCTGCAATACATCCACAATCAACACGGATAGCAATCCCTAACTGGCGATACAGGTATGCCAACGTCGCCGACCCTCATGTGTACTCACCAATGGTATCCGGGTCTCTAGCCTCCAATATATCACGTGGTCTGACTCTACAACCGCTCTTGTCGACAAAAAAGACGCATCCAAACAGTAAGAACAGGTACGCAGTCAACTGCGTCTCATCGACAAGCGGAGGTCGTCCCCGTCTACATAACTCGTCAACAGAGTCAATGCTAATACCACCACCACTCCAACAGGGGCTATCTTTCCCAAGACTATCAACGCACACCTCAAGTAACTCTGCTACATAACTCTTCAGTGCAGTCGTAGATGCCTGAGCACTGATCATACGACCCTCAACAGGAATGTGAAGATTCTGAATCACGTCATGCAGCATGATCGTCATCTCCCCAAAAGGCAGGTGAAAAGAGTTCGCGACAAGTTCTCACTGCTCCACAAACGCAGATAGCAACAACATGTCAATGTGTGTAAACATGCTCCAAGGCAAGCGACACAATCCACTAGCAGAATCCCCCCCATATCGGCACTCACTGACGCCCAACTCTACAGTGTAGTCCAAACTCTGTTCCGATTATGGCACTTCAAAACCTTCTGATCCTCTTCGTAAGCATGTACACTCCCGATGGCTATTAATTAAATTTTAGAAATATTTTTTTGTGAATTGGATTTAAGTTACTAAATTAACACAATTATTAATTATTTTTACAAATTACCAATTAACACTAATTATTATTTACTAATTAACAATTATAACTAATTAATAATAATAAATCTAAAAATTGAGTAAAGTGGTAAAAAAATTATTTTAAAAAAAACTAGTATTTTTACCGTATTCGAGTGCACCGAGGCATCCGTTGACTCTTTTCCTGGTCTCTGTGACATCGTGTTTGATGATTAAGAAGAAGAGGAAGATGTAGGATTTCTAGTTTAATTGTACATATTTATTTTCGGAATTTTTATGCACAATAAGGATCAATTACAATTTTTCTATGATTTGTTTCATGCATGCATCGGTTTGTTTCAATAACTAGTTTCAAAACTCTATTAAAACAAACATGGACTCCGAATTTCATACCTAGAAGTTCTCTAAAACTTCTTGATGATCTGGAGACGTTGAGGATGCTTGTCACCGCGCCGGATGCCTCCGAGTATTCACCAAACTCTAAACAAGATCGGAGAGAGAAGAGCTAGCCGCTCAATCTCCAATATGGTTTAGAATCTAATTACTAACCCCTCTTTAGTTCCCTTGAGAAGAAGATCTTCTGAAAACTAAAACTAAACTCAAGAATTAATGAAAATTCGTGGGTAATTATGGAGAGAGATTTTTAAACAAAAAGATAATGAATTAATTAATGAGGTAATGAGATAAACTTGTATTTATAAGTTCTCTCCAAATTACTTATTCATGTGCAACCTCTTGCCCATGATTTCATGCAAACTTCCATCTAACCATCCATTATTTGCTAACAAATAATCTTAGCCACGAATCAAATCAATTATGGACCAATTCCATGTATGATCTAATTAATTCTTAAATTAATTCTGCATAAAACCGTTTAGACAGTCGACCGTGCTTGGAGGTTCGGTCGACCGTTTAGACCAGGTTTCGGTCGACCGTTCGTAACAAAAAATATTTCATCGCGGTGTGCGGTTGACCGACCGATTATACTCGCTCGACCGAAAACGAACAGACGAAAATCTTGTTACGTGTGCAACATTCAGTTGACCGTTTAGCGTCTAGCGGTCGACCGTTTTGCATAGTACTCGCAGACTTGTCAAATTTTGGTTTAACCCCTACAAAATTTGACATTTCGGGATTAGTAGTAAGTTCACAACTTATATAACATATTATCCTATGTAATGATTAATCATTACACCCCATAACATTTACATCACATATGAATTTAATCTAGATTCTAATTATGTTATTAATCACAACATAATTTTGATTTTGCATGTTCACCCCATGTGTCATATTTTCTACATGAAACCCGACACATCTTATGAACTCAAAATTCTCATTTCTTGTTTCCCAGTTTTGTGGTGTGACATATGGGAGGATCCAAACTAAGTTGGTAGTGATATTAAGAGCTTAATATCACAACACAAGATTCTCTCCAAATTACCTATTTATGTGCTTAATATCTCCAGGCCGGGAGAGAACGCATTTACAACACAAGCATCGCGAACACCCTCGTTTTGCTTGACTTTCTTCCTCTCACAATCCGAGAGGGAACACTTCGGGCTTTCACTGAAATCCTTGTTTTCTTTGACAAAGGGATGAGTGGGACAACACTCTCTAAACTTGAGAACACTTAAGTAATATGTGGAATTGATTACAAAGTGTGGAAGGTTTGAGTTTTTGAGTGTGTGAAGTTTTATCTCTAAGGTAGTGGAGAATATATAGTGGGAGAGTTGTGTGAAAATGTGTTGGACAACTCTATTTATAAGCTCCTAATGTGTTATAGTCGTTGGGGTTAATTGGGTATGTGTTTATGCAAGATACACAAAACAGAAATCTGCACGATGCAATTCTCAATAAGTTCGATCAACCGAATCGGGAAGCACGGTCGACCGTCGGGTAATTTTGAACAAGATTCCGTCGACCGATAAAGAAACGGTCGACCGGATCAGGCTATAACTTAGGTACACTTAAGTTAACGGTCGAACACCGAATAGGGCTCGGTCGATCGAAAATAAACAGGCTCTACGGGGTTGACAAAAATGACCAAGTTCGGTAGACCAATCCAAAGTCTTCGGTCGACCGGAAACGTCTAGGCAGTTGCACAATTTGGAGACAATTAAGTTTGGTCGACCGAACATGTCCACGGTCGACCGATAGGCAATTATGTATTTTGGGGTATTTGTGAATAATTCGAATACGGTTGTTGGTATAATACGACAAGTCTAAGGGTCGAAAAATTATGTTGATTCGGTCGACCGAAAAGGTCTGCACGGTCGACCGAATATGGGCAGTTGAAAGCACTATAGGATAATTGATCACTCGGTCGACCGAAAGGTTCGGTTCGGTCGAACGAATGTGGGCAGACAGTTCAGGTTTAGTTTTAGTGTTTTCCGGTCTAAGTTTGGGTGATCTATTGAAGTCCAAATAATGTGAAATTTTGTGTGTGACTTCTATAGGTAACCTAGTGTGTGTTTGAGTTGATTTTAGCTCAAGTATGCTCAATTACACAAAGTTCCTAAGACTCAAAAGAAATGCAAATTACATGTCTTCAAAAGAGCTTGATTACACGTCTTGACTTAAATCATTTCTTCCTTGAGTCTTGATCACCTAGGGCTGTGCATCCGGTCCGGACCGGACCGGACCGGATTTTTATCCGGGGTCCGGACCGAAGACCGGACCAGACCGGATGTCTGCGGACCAAAGACCGGACCGGACCGGATGTCCGCGGACCGAAGACCGGACCGGACCGAATCGGTCCGGTCCGGTCCGGTCAAAAACTGAATTTTTTACATTAAAAAAAAAATTGGACCGGACCGGAAATTTTAAAATTTACCGGACCGAAACCCGGATCGGACCGGATTTTTTCGAAATTTTCCGGACCGAACCCGGACCGACCGGTCCGGTCCGGTTGACCGGGTCAACCCGGGTTTTGCTCTCCCCTATGATCACTTGTAAAAGTTAGCACAAAGCAATATATATGTTATGCAATATGTGTGCTACTCTACATTGATTACAATTAAGATTATGTTGATTAAATCATCAAAACATAGATTAAGGCAAAAAAGCCAACAATGGACACAACAACTCATACATACATATATGTGTGTGTGTATGTGTATACAGAAATTATAGAATGAGCCCAGGACTCATTTAAGCTTAAATAAACCCCTAAACATCAATCATCCAAATTTAATCCAATGGTGGTTATAAGATCTTCTTATAATTACTCACAAGAGGGTACAATTGGAATTCAACTAAACTCAAAACCCCCTAACACTAGACAAAACCCACGCAACCTTCTCTCACCTCAAATGTCCCCTCCTCCCCTCCCCCCAAGCACGAACCAAACTCCTCTTTCTTCCCCACCTCCCCGTCCTCAAACCCCCAACTCCAGGGGTCATTAATCGGCGTCCCCAAACCTCCAACGACATCACTAATCCCCAAACCGAAATGGAGGAATCTCGTGGTAGAACCACCAAATACCCAACGCGTTCGACCAGTACGATTTTCAATCTCTTTTGGAGAGGAGATTAAGGTTTACGTGTTGGGAGTGGTTTAGGTTTTCAATTTCCCTCAGATTGACGGATTTTCGATCATGACAAACCCTAACCCCCTCCTTCCCAACCCCATCCTGGAAACTCCACCTTAATGTACAAGTTACATATCCATTATGTGTCATGTTTGTTTACTTTAGTGGTCCAATATGCAACATATTTATTTCGATTAATTCTCGCTTTCTTGGCTGCATAGTGGTAAAAAATTTAATAATATTCTGCATATTTGATTTGATTGGTAATATTTGGTTGAATTGTCTTCAAATATCCAAAATCAACTTTTCTCACAACTTTTTTTTGTTGGTAATATTTTTAATTGAACCAAATATGTCTGTAATATTTGATTTGATTGGTAATATTTGTTTGAACCAACTACGTCTGTAATATTTGATTTGATTGGTAATATCACTTCTAATCATTTCATTTTACTATTTTTCATATATTGTTACAATTTATTATTGATATTGTAGTAATCAACTATTTTCGTTTCCTGAAATTAGTAGGTATGATTTCAATCATTGTTTGGTTTATATGGAATTTCACTTGATATGTTGAACTTCTTTCACAATTGATTACCTTTTCAATCCCACAATTCACTAAATTCAGCACAGGCAAAAGCTAGATTTCTTCAGTGGGTATGTCGCTTCCTATTTTTTGGTTTCTATTAAGCATGGATTTAGAGTTTATTGTTTTACGACTCATTAGTTTAAATGTTTTCTTGCAGTCTAAGTGGGTGGCTAAGTACTTCGAATTGTCACATAATTTTGAGAATATGAAGAACTGGGACATAGAACACGTGTCTTACCCTCAACAATCAGCCACAAGTTTGAATTGTGGATTATATGTATTGAAGTTTGCACAACATCTTTCTGAAAGAAAAGAAACATTTGATTTCGGGGAAGAAGATATTACTCGGATCCGTGCAAAATTTGTGGTTATGATACTTCAAACTAGTGTTGATGAAATGACATTAAATTTTTTTAGGATTTTGTGTTTCTCTTGACTGATACATTATTCATGCATTTGTTATATGATTTACCCCTTATAGTGAATATTACATACTAGAAAATTGAGGCTTCTAATTTGTGGATCTTTAGTAACATTCTCCAGTCTCATTCTTCGTATTACTTTTTCTCTTTTTCAATTATAGACATTAAAATGGTTCGAATTTCCTGTTTTTGGGATTTATAAGTACTGAAACCAGATTTCGCTTGCTCCATGCTCATGTTCCATTTTAATAAATTATTTTTTGAATGCGTTATATGAATAGATTGAAACCAACCTTTTGGAATTTGACGAACTTTTGTAAACAAATCATTATATAACGGGTAACAAACTAATATTACGGCAACAACATTATATTAAGGTTTAGAACGTAAAATTAATCTTTTTACGAACAACGGTTTTCATTATACATGGCGCAATCATTCATTAGTATTTGTGAAACGTTACTAAACAAAATTATATTATATTACAGTTATCGATATCTATTATTACAACAAAATTATATTACGGTTTCGAACGTAATATTAATCTTTTTACGAACAACAATTTCTGTTACACATGATGTCGTCATCCATCACTTCATATGACAAAAATCAGTATATTACGGCTAACAAACAAATATTACGGTTGTGAATGTAATATAATATTTAATACGAATAACGACACATGTTACATAAGTTGTAGTCATGCACCATTATTTGAGAAATATTGTACCATATTATTACATTGATAAAAAATATATTAAAGTATGTATGTTCAAAACATCACCTTGAAAATTGATAAATCCTAATGTGTACTCCACTGTCCAAAAAATAGGACAACCTAACATATTCCAGAAAAATGAATCACCATAGTATGCTTCTGCGTCAAAAAAATCTTAGTAGTTTTCCAAAGTACGTATATCAAAAAAATCAAAATGATGTGTAGGTCTGTAGGCGTATTTTATTCTTCTTCACATGTATTATCTGGTTCACAACTGTATGATAATGTTCTTTGCAAGTTTACTTTTGGCCTTTACTTGTATCTTCGGGTATAACCATGCAAAACACCAAATAAGACATAATTTAATTCTCAAGTATAATGCATTTTTACAAAGAAAATTAACTATTCACGTTTTCTTTAATTTCCTAATAGGAAATGTTGTCGAGTCATGATCCGAATATTGCATGCAGGGTTTACAATGTCTTTGGCGTGCTCCACATTTTGGTTGTCCAAGTTATCCTAATCGTTGCACAGAATTGCACTCTATTACGAGTAACAATGATATATTACGGTTGCGAAAATAATATTACTTGCGTTCAACTAAATCGATACATGTGATTGTAATTCTCATTTTTGGTATTTTGAAAAGGTGTTACAGGAAATCTAAATGATAATATAGCTACTAAAACAATATTACAATGTTATATCCACATAATTGCATTATATTACGACTACCAATGTGATATTACGATTGCGAACATAATATTACTTTCGTTTCAACTAAATAGCTACATGTTACTGTAGTTCACATTTTTGTACGTTGTAAAGGATTTCAAGAGAGATAAATGATATAATAGGTATTGAAACAATATTACAATGTAACATACACAGAATCACACTATATTACGGCTAACAATGTTATATTACGGTCGCAAACATAATATTACTTTTGTATCAACTAAATCAATACCTGAAACTGTAATTCACATTTTTGGTACTCGCATTTGAATAGCTTTGAATGAGTTTCATATACTAACAGTCACATGTTACTTTGAATTCAAAACCAACCGAAAAACTTACTCACCCCATTTTGCGGCAGACTGGATAATATTGAGACGAACATACAAGATGTTGGATTTAGTTCTACAATTACCATAACTTGAAAAGGAAAATGTGAGGAAGAGAGTCTAAAAAAACAA
Organism: Triglochin maritima; assembly: GCA_963682175.1. Classification (NCBI taxonomy): domain Eukaryota; kingdom Viridiplantae; phylum Streptophyta; class Magnoliopsida; order Alismatales; family Juncaginaceae; genus Triglochin; species Triglochin maritima. Next base: position 59,104,070 of record OY821772.1, on the reverse strand, counting down.
GAAGCAAACTAAAATAAATCAGCACATCCAATATCAAACTGAACGCTCCACAGATCCAACTAACTTTCTTTAAACATCAAAAAACCCAAACCAAACCAACTGAAACCGTCAAATCCAATCCCAAATCAGATATCAACGAAATCAACCAATATTCTCCAAAAATAACAGAAAACAAATCAAACCAAAAGAAATCATCAAACCCAATCCCAAATCAAATCTCACGAAATCAACCCATGATTCCCCAAAAATAAACCTGAAACTAAACGAAATCAAACATCCACAAAACCAACCTAATATCTCAAGATCCAACAAATCCCAACAATACTCCGGCGAAGTGGATGGCATAGGAGGAGACGGTGTGAGGGGAGATCGTGGGGAGGGAGAGGAGAAAGGCAATGACGAATTTGGAATGAGGAATAATGGTAGGAATTTGGGTCTCGTGGAATAAAGGGAGGAGGGATGAGTGGGAAAGCTTTGCAAATTACTTTACTACCCTTATTTAAAGTAAATCACTCACAACCACTCAATTTGAGATCAATGGTTAGATCTTTGGGGGCTCATTTAAACAAAATGAGTCAAGTGCTCATTTTATCCTTGCTCTCGAATATATATATGTGTGTGTGTTTTTTAAATGATACAAGGGGCGACATTATCTACGCTTTGAAATTTTGGCTAATTTAATTATAAGGATCCTTGAAGTTTGAATATTTACTTTTTTAGATTCCCTTGAACTTTGGGTCTTCCTTAACGTTTGGAATTTTAGAACGTTCCACTTAGTCTCCTTCAACTTTCAAGTTTCTAACACTTTGGGTCTGTTTGGATGTAGCTCTTAAATGTTAGCTTCTGATCAGAAGTCAGCTTCTGGGAATGTAGATTGAGGAGCAACTTTTTCTTGATGGTTGAGAGTTGTTTGGATAGACAGAAGTCTTCTGGTAATGGGTGATGTCTTGTCAAATGAAATTCCTATATTGCCCCTAGACTTTGATTAAATTAAGATTCATTATAAATTCGTTTTAATTGTTTTTTTTCAAAAAAAACTTTATTCTGAAAACATGTTTTTTATTTGTTTATATTTAAAAAAATTAAAATTAAATTATTGTTTTACCCCGGATTGATCTCCAAATGATATGGGAGGTAAATTAATACAAAGTTTGATTAAATAAAAGATTATATAGGTATATGTTAAAAATAAACAGGAGTAGAATGGTCACAAAAATCCAACAAGTGGAGAAACTGCCAGAAGCTCCCCCCCCCCTACAGCTTCTGGATACAATACAATTTGGTGCTTTGAATTCCGTGCAGGCCAAATTTATGTTTGGATGCAATTTTTTCCATGTATTTACGTAGATTACCCGTAAATTAGTGTTACGGGTAATCTACGTAAACAATGTATTTTTTAAAAATAATGCTGAATATCTTGAAAAATAACACATTTTTTATAACAAGGAGAGTAAAGTGTTTGAAATATGGAAGCTCAAGAGGTGTAAGTGTCACGTTTTAATTAAGTTCAGAGAGGTTAATTGAATTGGGTACATAGTTAAGAGGATTATCTGTAATTTACCCTTTTATCTCTTTAAGTTTCTGAATTGTTTTTACATATTTCAATCCTCTTTCCTCTAGCCTAGAGAATCTACCGGACTAACAATTAAACAAATAATTAAGCATTAAAAGAACCTACAAAACCAGCCGAAATCGTGTACATGCACAGTACGGTCCAGATTCCCGAACGTGTGCATGGTTGTTTTCTGGCAGAGACAGGTGGAGGTTGTGGATCTCAAAATTAACTAACTTATATAAATTGCTGCTGCTTACTTCTTAGCACCTCCCCTTTCGCTTTCCTCTGAACTTAGTCAGCAGTCCAGTGTTCTTTTTGGAAACTGGAGCTCTGCTGGCAAATCCACGGACTAGACTTATACTTAACCCCACCGCCCAAACTCCAGACGCGCTCTTTGAGTTTTCTCCGCAATCCCCCAAACGCCGTCTTAATTATTAATGGTAGGGTTTTAGTCTTGTTTGCGTGTTGTACTTTGTGGGAGTAGTGAGGTAGAGTGGACCATTGCTGCGTCACCCCTTGGACCCATGTGTGAGATTTGTCCTCCCAAGTCACCGAATATTGGAGAATTTTTTATTTATTTACCCAATTTAAAAAAGGAAGTACGTTGATTGCAACGTTTTCCTCTTTTCCTTATTATATACAGAAGTAATCCATAAATCATTTTCCTTAGTAGTACAAATAATATTCGTATTGAGTGTGTGAAAAATAATGTACCAAATTACACAAAATGATGAAATGAAAAACATATATTGTTCTATATAAATAACAAATTGATTTAAATCATAAGAGATCGTTTTCTTCAAAGCCTGTAAATTCTTTCCGAAACATCTTCATATGCTCGTTTCCACTAACCGATCTTCGTTCCGCGTCGAGATCAACATTGTTTACAACACCGAGGCATTGCGAACAATCATCGTCTCGCTCGTGTCTCCTCTTACAACCTGAGATGGAGCTTCCTCAAAACATTACAATACTTTGTGATTCTTGAATATGAAAATGAAATCACAATCTAACTAATACTCTATACTTGAGCACATTTAGATATTGATATGAAATAGATATGCAAGTGGTGAAGAAGATTTGGCTTTGAGTATACGATAGATATGAAGTGTTCAATAAATCTAAAACCAACAAATGAGATCCTATTTATAAACTTTCAAACTCTACTAGTCGTTTGAGAGTTGGTGAGAAATGGGTCAATGAGAAACAAGGATTTGCTTAAAGCTCGGACAGATTTCTATGCAGGTTCGGTCGACCGTTAATGGAACGGTAGTCCAAAACAAGAAGGTTCTATTGATCTGAACTAAGCATACGGTTAACCGAATAGGGTTCGGTTCACCGTTCTCAGGTGGACAGTAAGATTGGTTGGGCTCTGATTACTAAAGTTCGATTGACCGTGTATACTTCGGTAGACCGAAGATAGAGTGAGTTTTACGCTGATATTTAATACTCAAATAGTCGTTGGGTACAACAGTCAAGTGTCACATGTAAATAGTCGTTGAACGCTTAAAGTCAAGAAGGACTCGGTTGACCGATATGTCTTCGGTCGTCCGAATTAGGACAAGACAATTCGACTCTAAGGGCTCGATTCTAATACAATCGTTGGAGCAAAGTCCAGAAACGATCCAGGGCTGTCCAGGGCTATTCGGTCGACCGAATGTGGTTCGGTCTTCCGTCAGGGCAATTCCAGAGAACATCCTAAAGTCTACTGATAGGAAGGATTCGGTTATCCAATAGGTATTCGGTGGACCGAATTGGGAATGATTCGGTTGACCATGTATGGACCGGTTTACCGAATCTTAACGGGACAGAATCCTAGTGCTAAAGTTTACATTAAACCTTATAGACTCAATAAATATAAGATTACATGTCCAAAACTTTGATTACAAGTCTTGAGTCTAGATGTCTTTATCATAATGCTCATTTTCTTGATTTTCTTGATCAACATATTAAGATAATTACATGTGTACACATATATGTGCAATGCATGTAATCGTGTTTGCTAACTTTGATTGATTAAGTTGATTGATTAAGATATGTTCAATTAATCATCATAATTAATATAGATTAATACCAAAAAGTCAACACATGTCACGTCACCTTACCTCCAGCACATACCGAATCATACCTCCACCCATTCCTCATGCAAAACCCTACATAAACCGGGATTAGTCCTAACAAAGGTTTCTGATTTTACAATTGGGACCTCAAGTGCAACTTTTTCCTCTTTTCCTTATTATATATAGAAGGTCGGAATTTATAAATCATTTTCCTTCGTAATACAAACAATATTCGTATTGAGTGCGTGAAAAATAATGTACTAAGTTACACAAAATGACGAAATGAAAAACATGCATTGTTATATATAAATAACAATTTAATTTAATTTATAGGAGACCGTTTCCTTCAAAGCCTGTAAACTCTTTCCGAAACATCTTCATATGCTCGGCTTTTGCAAACCAAAGTTTTTTTTTTGAAAGCAGTTAGATTACCATTAATTAAACCTCTTTGCTATGAATCCAAAAACGAGTACAACCAGTTCAAAGTTTTCCCCACCCAGGAGTTTCAACTTTTCCAACCCAAAGTTGACGCCGGATAATGCTTCCTTAACTTCTACATGTGGTATTTAAATAGAGAGATACAGCTCAAATTTCTTATTCCACGTGGGTTTCAAGAACAAAACAAAAAGTGGTTCAAAGAGGCATAGCAAATCTTCTGTCTTGGATTAAACTAAAACACAACTGAAGTTGACAGATGCAGAATCCATTCATATATCTTAGATTGCACATGATATAAATGAGTAAAATTTGAGTTGAGTCCTCTCGTATGTTTCTGTCACCGCCCTTTTTGCTCTTCCTACTGCTTTCCTTCGCAATTTTCAATTTTGTCAACGAATCTTAAAGTGGAGGCCTAGCTGTTCGCTACTTACACAACACTGCTCGTCCTTCTGTCTTGACCCGTTAATATATAGGTCACAGTGTTAAGCAACAAAACTACAAAATGAGGCACTTAAACAATTGATCTTTCTTGGTTTGCTTCCATCACAAATCTCTCAATTTGAACTTGTTATACTTATGTTTGTTTGTCAGCCGTTCTGTTATAACAAGTATACTTATGTTTTGATCTTTCTTGGTTTGCTTCCATCACAAATCTCTCAAATTTGAACTTGTTAAACAGATAACATTTCTATTAATGAAATAGTTGGTATTTCATAACAAAATAAATAAAATATAAATTCTTTATATGTGACGTAACGACCAAAAACTAAAATTTGGTAACCTCTAGGCCCTAACCATATAAACTCATAGTTGAAGGAATTATTAACTAGTTATATATTTAAGGTACGAAAGTAATTCCCAATCATAGTTGAGAGTGCTAATTAACTAGAAATTAGATATTTGCCAGAATCAGAACTCAAATAAATAGCGGTGAGAGATAATGACGAAAGAAATGCACGATACCGTTCAAAACAAATCCAATAAACTAACAAAACCGCCATGCTACAGTTGCAGATAGATGCGTACGTCTGACTTTCGGAAACAAACAACAAACAAACAAACAAACAAATCTCATTCGTTCATAGAGAATCATGGACTATCCCACTTGACCGTAGTGTTCAGGTGCCAACACCCAATTAATATTTTCCCACACAACCAATCAATTTTTTGCCCTTAATTAAAAAGGAAAAAAGAAGAAGGAAGGCACGTCTCCCGGATCCACAGCTGGATCCACCCAACCCGATTACAGCTGTCAAACCGTGTGTTCGACCCGCGTTAATAACAGTCAAGACTCCCAACACACGCTTGCGCCCCCAACCGTACATGTTATATATAAACACCCAAATCCAAATCCAAATCCAAATCCAAACCAAACCAAACCAACTGATACTCAACTGTAACTTCACTCCCACTGACCACTGCCAGTGTCGATATATACTCATGGAGATGTTCAGTTCATCCGTCGAGTCCCCGACCGGCCTGAGGTCCGCTTCCGACGAGGAGACGTCTTATGCAACCGTCTCTTCGGCTCCCCCGAAACGCCGGGCTGGCCGGACGAAGTTCCGCGAGACGCGCCACCCTGTGTATAAAGGCGTCCGTCAGCGGAACGCCGACAAGTGGGTCTGCGAAGTGAGGGAACCCAACAAGAAGTCCCGAATCTGGCTCGGGACTTTCCCCACCGCCGAGATGGCCGCCAGAGCTCACGATGTCGCCGCGATTGCGCTCCGTGGGAAATCGGCTTGTCTTAACTTCGCCGACTCCGCTTGGCTGCTTCCGGTGCCGAAGTCGTCGGCTGCTAAGGACATACAGAAGGCGGCCGCTGAGGCGGCTGAGGCGTTTCGGCCGGGAGGGAAGGGAGAAGGAAGACAGGTGGAGGAGGAGACGAAGATCGGCGGGGAGGATTTGGAATACGATTTCGGGGGGAATGCGGCGTATTTAGGGAGTGGTAGGTGGTTTTCTCCGCCTCGGTCGCCGATGCAGTGGGGCGGGAGCGACGGGTATGGGTACATGGATGAGGCTGAGGGGAGTGGGGACTTTTCACTTTGGAGTTACTCCATCTGATTCAGTCATCATCATGCCAATTGGAATTTGGGTTGTTTTTTTTGTTTTTTTTTTGTGTGTGTGTGTGTGTGCATTGTACAAAGTAGATGCTAAGTAAGTGATTAAGTTGGTTTGAGGGTTTAAGGAGGTGGTTTTATTTTGGAACCTCTGCTGCTTCTCTGATAAGAGAGAAGTTGCAAGTAGTTGGTTAAGTACTGTACTACTTAATTATGGGTTTTGTGTTTGGGGAAGTGGTTTTTCCCCCAATTGGGATCGTATTGTAGTAGTCTTATGTGGTGAGTGGGATGAGAATAATGTACGAGTGGACTCTGATGTAATGGAGACCGTCTGTCTTGCTGTTATTTATGTAATTATAATGTTTCCCTCAAAATGTAGTTATAATGTGGAGTTCTTTCTAATGAGACCAAACTGCCTTTGCCATGTCACTAAATTTATGCTCTCAGACCAGATTTTGCACATTTTCTTCTAAGAGGGTACAATGGATCGGAACTCCTTGGTAAATAAATGGTAAGCGGAGAAATTGAGACGAAGACGAAATAGAGAGTAAAAAAAGGAAGAAGGGAAAATGGGAAAACATTGTTAGTGTGAAATCCAAGTCTAGTTTCTTTCCGAAAACAAAGAGAAACTTTATATCTCCCAATTTTTCACCAAATACTGAAACACCCTACTCATCCCAAAAAATCCCAAAATGAGAATAAAATATTAAAAAACCATGAATGCTTTTGTAATATAAAGAAACCTTAATTGACCTTTCTCATTGAAGTTATATCCATCAATTTGATCTGTCAATTTGCCGTTCAGCAAAACAACTTTCAGTTACCGAGGAATTCACTGATAAGAAAAAAAAAACACGTTTCCTTGCTTAAGTACAACCTTAAAAACTCACAATTGGGATACTCTTAACTGGGATACTCTTAACTACTCAAGTACCACGATGGCACGACCACATGGTTTGCACTCTGCCCAGGACTAATTATGATAATTTACACTGCCAATGCTACTGAATGAGAAATTGACTAATGCATCTTGTGTTCTTCATGCATGTTAGAATGTAAAATTCAATTTGATCCACACCTTCTGCTGCGTCGTAACAATCATTCACATAGATAAGAAACAGTCCCGCAGCCAGCAAGAAGGCACAATTTTTTCACTATACAAACCACAAGCGTTTACGAGAGATCGGATTAACAGATAAATGATATTTACATGCCAACTTTCTTAAGCACCATTCATTTTCATATACAATAAGACTTCTGCCACCAAAATACTGCATATTTAAGTCAGCCAAAACAAGGGCCTCCAGTGGAATAAGAAGAAATCCTACTTTGCTTACCAAAATACTTCACACTGGTTAGCTCCATATCTTCAATCTATACAAACAAGAAGACAGAATTCCATGTCAACTAAAAATCAGGCGGCGCTTCGTGGGTTTGGAGGAAGTCTGGTCAGTATCTTCTAAAGCATTTCCTTTCTTTATGGAACAATCTTGCTTGGCGAATTTCGACGGATTTGCATCTGGAGTAGCAGGGACAAGAGGTTTGTTTGAGCGGTAAAACTCGGTAATGGTAAGCTGAACGCCAGTAGATTTCGAAGGCCCTATTGAATTGTCACTGCCGCTTGATTTCCTTCTCTTAGACTTTGATTCTTTCATCTCCTGTAAGATTTTACAATTCAAAATTCATTATAGTATTGCGCATTCAGGTATTAATTGGCCAGTCAGATTTTAAGATGATAGAACAATATTGGAACTAATAATCAACAAAATCAGTAGAATTGTTTTGGGAAAAAAAGAATGAAAAGGAAACAAAACCCACCCACCTTTTCAATTAGGAATCGCTGTACTTCGTCCGGAAATGCAGCTTCAACAGCTTCCATTTCCTCATCAGTGAGAATGAAATGGCATCCACCATCCACAAAAATTTCAGGGCTATCGGTCTCATCTAAGAAAGCAGTAGGTTGGCTGACTTCGCATGTCTCAGTTGGCTCACGATCAAATTGTTCTTTATCTTCTTTCTCATCAACACGGCTGATAATTGGCACAACCTTCTTCCATTTGACCACATAAAGGGGACACCTATATCTTACCTTTATCCTCTGGATGGAATGGAACACATATTGACCAAGCAACAGCTGGTCATCTTCTTGGCTTGATGACATTTCTCTCAAAAACAAAATTGACAGCATTGGAAGAATTCTCTGTCGGGTATAAGATGGCTCCCAGTGCTGATGATAGGCCAAAAAATCAGCCAAGGCATCAACTTCTGGTTTTCTCCATGAAAGGGGGGGGGGGGGGGGGGGGGGGGGGGGGGAGTTTTATTTCCTGCAAGTCCAGTAGAAACTATAAAGACGGTGGCATATTAATGTCCTAATGTAACTACAAAACTAGAGATACCGATATTTAAAAAAACTATAAAACCAGAGATTAGGAAGGAGATAGTAGGGTTGTGCATTCGGTCCAGACCGGACCGAACCGGATTTTTATCCGGCATCCGGACTGAAGACCGGACCGGACCGAACTGGTCTGGACCGGAAACCGGACCAGACCGGTTGGATTTGGTCCGGTCTGGTCCGGTTTTTAACCTTAAAAATTTAAAAACAAAAACCAGACCGGACCGGTCCGAAACCGAATTTCCAAAATTGTCCGGACCGGAACCCGGACCGACCCGGTTTCTGCTCAGCCCTAGGAGATAGTATAGAAACAGGAGAGAGAGAAACCTATGACAGATCACATTTAACTGAATTTATAATTCATATTCCAAGTTGCGGTGGAACGAACAGCATACCAGTGACTAGCACCAAGATAGAGGAAATTTGATATGCCAAGTTACTCTTGACTTTTAGCTTCTAGTTTCTTGGTGGTTACATTGCTTGGGCTCTATCGCAGGTGAAGAAATTGTGGCTACTTCCATTGAAAAAAAATGGACAGTTGCCCTAGCTGTTAAGCCCGCTGTCCATGCAAAGCTTGGGAGACCCGACACAGGATGATCAATCATGTTTGAATCAAGATAGAACTTAAAAGCAACCTTGTTTTTTATTTAGGTTGTCAACAATTCCTATGATGTTCTATTGCTTCTAGTTTTCTTGTTGGCTACATAACTTCTCACCCTTCATAAACTTTAACTGTATCATTTTTGGGTCGCAAATTATTTCTTTATATGAATAAAATATAGTTTCAAACTTGAAAAAAAAGGCAATTTACAATTTGCACGAGCAAAGATGATAACTTTTGGCAAGTATAAACACTAGATTCCCAAATTCTAATTCAGAAACACAACACAACCACAAGTTTACAGTACACAAAACCAGTGTTATAGGCAGCCAGATTTGTTTAGAACTCTAAAATAGTCCATGGTTTCTATTTTGTCCATGCCTGCAGCACTAGATGCCTTACGATTGTATAAATATTTTTTTAATGGAAAGATTAAAATAAAATTTCAACAAAAATTGCATTTGTAGTTATCTATGTGAGGTGATATAAAATCTCAATAATATAGATTATCAATACTACCATGGTAAGCATATCTGAAATATCAAAGTACCACACTACCATGGTTCTGGCTTCCTACCTTCATACCTGGCATCATTGTTATTCAAATACATGCCAATGATCTTGGGATTTGGAAAATTTTGTTCATTGGAAATTTTTTGGCACACTTTAATCTGCCAGTTTTTATGCTTAATCTGTTCCTTGCTTTGGCGGACCTGCCAAACAGCAACATGAACATCAATTGACCCAACCAATAAAGGGATAAACCACTGCAGGACAGAGCAAAAGAATTGAAAAGGACAGAATTATGTATTCTGATCACAACTTAAAGGCGTGAAGACCTTGGTCAGACAATTAATGGATTTATATTAAAATTCCACGAGATAGTTGATTCAGGAAAATATTACTTCTTCTAATCCTGCTTCTCTACCATAAGAACCACTCATAAAAGAAACCGAACTCCACGGTGGAAACGGATTGAGAAGAATTCAGAGGTATGTGGTCTTGAGTAACGTGTAGGATATTGAAGTTTAACACAACCAGCCACAAAGATGAGATCATTAAAAAACTTACCTTGTCATAAGCGGCACATTCACATTTGAAGCCTGCCGTCTTCGCAGTGCAATTTTCGCTGCCATAAGCATAGCAATAGTTGCATGGCACCTTAAGGTGTGTTCTTCTGTAACCTGGATGGCCACAGTTTGAACAATGAACAGCCCTTTTCTCTGGCGAATCTTTGCCTGGGGTAGCAGGGCCAATGTTAAGCTCAAGTAGCACGTTTCCTTTCCCAATGTCACACAACCTATATGCTTATCAAGAAACCGGAGCACTATTAAACAATATTATAGGGAAGACCATTAAATTGGATCTTTCTGATATGCTGCAGTCGTACCTACTGAGAACCTCATCCTCACTGACCAATTGCACAAAGCGTAAAGCAGTATAAAGCCCGATTCCCGGCACGCCATGCAAATCATGATCGTTGCCAACTAAAAGAGAGATGGCTATCAGATGCTTTCTTTTCAAGCCAAGACCATCTTCAATATCAGAAATGCTGTAGCACTCAAAAGGCTTCTGCACAAAAAATTAAGCTTGTTATTTCATAAAATACAACACAATTTCTTACAGACTTAATATGTAGGAACTGATCACCAGTTATAAAAATAAAGAAAACTACATGACAAATACCTTGTTTTCGTTTTGATAATTTGTTTGATAAAATAAAAAATTAATTATGTAAAAGAGGTTTAAAACTTAAAAGCTTAGAAGAATCTCTTCAGAGCACATGCTTACGCTTCATATTAAGTTACTGAATGCCCAAACAATGGAAAGCTCTCTGCAATTGGGATTCACGAATTATTGAGTTATATTGAAACAATTAGTTTGAGTATGTATTTAAAACCAAGTGAAAATAGATATATACCTGAAAAATAAGATACCTTCAATATTTTTCATCATTTTGACATTGTCATATAGTTTTTTTATCGGTATTTTTTATGTAATTTTGAAAAAAATAATATACAAGAGGACAGAAATCTGAGGTCAAAGACAGGTAAGTAGGAACTAAAAATGCAACTTCAAGCAACAGATAGTCACGATACATAACACTCAAAATGAAGTCTTATGCATGAACAATCATTAATTAAATATAAATATAAAATACTGACATACAACAACAAAGTCTTTAATCCCAAACTAGTTGGGGGCAAATCCACCGAAACTTCAAAGATAGAAGATGTACAAACAGTTTACATTTGAATTTGATTGGAGACATTTTACAACGCATGTGGCTCCAAAAAGTAATGCATCGCTGTCTGCAGTGATGCAGGCATCCACCAGTCCCTCGTTATTTAGTTGAGCACAAAGAGCTTCAGACAGAGGATAAGAGGAATCCATGTAACCAAAAAGACAGAGTTCACTTCCCTCATAGTCAGCGACGATAACTAATTAAGAAAAAAGGTTAGAAAACATGAACTATAACTCTAATGGAATTAAAAAACAGTAAAGAATGAAAGAAACTCCTTCAAATGGACTAATGGAAAACCTCCACACACACACCAAAAAAACCCAACCATGAACATTTGTGAAATGTAGATCCAACTTGGACATTGTAGATTACATTAAACAAGTTCATATAATTGGAAAACACAATTCAAATAAATAGAACTATCAAAGAGTTTGGTTTGGTTGGGTCAGAGACAGAAATCATCACATTTACACAGGATCTAGTCAATTCCACGAATTTAACATGAACCCAACTTGTTTACAAATGGGTTTCACAAAGCCAAAACCAAAACATGTTTATTTTACCCAATCTGGTGGACCTGCTTAGAATGACTTGTTATAAGACTTGTTTGGGAACTTGTTTTGCCACGTGATGAGACACAAGTTGTTACAACACGTTTTGTGATTTATTTAGGCACCTGTTCTATAACAAAGACTTGTTAAAACACTTGTTTATCAAAAAATATCTGTTTAACCACGTGTTTCGTAACAAAAACACGCACAAGCACTTGTTGCACAAATGGATTAAACAGGTATAAAAAAAATCAAAACAGGACGGACCAGTAAATTGACACATTTAAAATAAAATAAAAAGATAAAAAAATCAGACCAGTTAACACTCAAATAAGCAAATGTGTAAATCCGAATTCCGAACCCAATATTCTGGCTGGATTGGATTGGTGGGTTAGGTTCAGATCTGCAATCGAAGCTTTAATCCCTCAAAATATAGTCTCTTAATAACTCGATCACAATTAGCAAAATAAGTGGCAAAGACAGGTATGTTGTCGACATAACTCTCTGAATCCAGCAACTACGCCTTGCTGAAAAACAATGTCATCAGAAACTTAAGAAACCCCTCACATTATTTCCGTTTTAATGATTTCCCATTTAGCAGCAAGATGTTTCCCTGTATTACGACTATATCCCTCGTCTTTACCCCCAGAGTTCAACACCAACATTCATCCATCCGAAATGTGGAATTCGGTTGGTATACCACACTAAATTCACCCCCAACACCCGAACGAGAGGTATCGGGACAAATCTATCATAGAGCAGTTTGAATTTTCCCTCACAAACATCCAACTGATCATGTTTCGTAAAATTGACAAAATTCCCAAGATCCATAACCCTAACAGCCAAAGTGAGAGAAAATGTAAACATAATTCCCCAATCCAGCAACTATGCCCTACTGCATAAGAATGTCATCAGAAACTTAAGAAACCCACACATGATTTTTCTTTTTAACAATCCCCCATTTTAGCAGAAAAAATATTCCTACATAAAACTAACTCACTTGTCTGCCCCAAATATTCAACCTCCAAGTTCACAGACCCTTAACATTCATCCCTTCAAAACGTGAAATCCGGTTGGCATACTACTTCTTTAACCCCAAACGCCCGAATGAGAAGTAGTGACAAAACTTGCAGACAAGGGTGATGCTACATGTAGTGAGCGGGTGCATTTTGGGATTTGTCTAGTTTATAAGGATATTTGGGGATTTCGGCCCTTTGGATTTGGGGATTACGTCTAATTTATAAGGGCCATTGGGGATTCCGACACCTTAGATTGTTTACCCTTCTAAATTTTGACCTTTTGGATTATCCTTGTCTCCATGCGAATTTCGACCCCTAAACTGAATTTCCGACACCACCCTTGATTACATAGTAGTTTGAATTTCCCATCACAAACAATGGCTTAGTTATCATGTTCTCCGAAATCAACTAACCCAAAGCTTCAACAGAAAAATGCAAAATTGAAGCCAAAGCGGCACCAAAAACGACAAACCCTTAAAGCCAAAGACGCAAAGATGCAAACTTGAAAACCTCAAACACCATCAAATGCACCAAAAACACTACCCAAGTGATCATGTTCTTCAAAACTAACAAAATCCCCAAAATCCAAAGCTTCCGCAAAAAATTCAACATTGAAGTTAAACCCCTAACTTGAATTCCCGGCACCACCCCTGATGACAAGGTAGTTTGAATTTCGCATCACAGACAATGCCTTACTTATCATGTTCTCCAAAATTAAGAAAATCTTCAAAATTCAAAGCTTCAGCCAAAAAAAGCAAAATTCAAGCCTAAGCAGCACCAAAAACAACAAACCCTAAAAGCCAAAGATGCAAACTTTTAAACCCCAAACACCACCAAACGCACCAAAAACAATGCCCAACCGATCATGTTCTTCAAAATTAACAAAATCCCTAAAATCCAAAGCTTCCGCAAAAAAAGAAGCGAAATTGAAGCCAAACCAGAACCAAACACTAAAAGCCAAAGACGCAAACTTTAACTTCAGAACCCAAAACAATCACCAACACTCACCACACACTCCTCGACGCATCTGTTGAAGACCTTATTCCTCTTAACACTCCCCTCCAACTCGCCCGACGGCGGCTCGAACCCAGTAGCCCGGAAGAAACGTTCGACCCTGGCGCGGGCCTTGAGGGGGGAAGGGTCCCCATCGAGGACGAAGACGGGGAAGGCGCCCATCCTGGCGAAGAGGTTGACGGTGCGGAAGAAGGTGAGGCGGAGGTGGGGGTTGCGGGCGGCGGGGACGGCCGTGGCGTGCTGGACGATCCAGAACGAGAGGTCGACGGCGACCCTCTTGCCGCGGAGGAAGGTGGAGTCTTCGTGGCGGGCGTACGGTTTGAGGACGTCCCAGAAATTGCCACCCACGCCCATAGCGCTCGTGACGACGACGCTCGAATCGGGGTTTTGTTTTGTTGGTGTTTTTTGTTTTTACAAGGTGAGTTATTTCAACGGTAGGGAAAGCCGAAAGGGCGCGAGCGAACCGGTCGGTAGGGCTCTTCGTGGGGCGGGTTTGACCCGTCAACCTGTCCCACCCCGCGTAGGACGGGTTGCGGTTGAAAATTTTCCTACCCGTGATCCGTTAACCCGCCACCCATTAACCCGTTACAAATATAATTATTAAAAAAAATACATATTTATGTATTAAAATTTTTGTTATTTCATTAAACTTCTAACATTTCTTCTGAAATTAAAATTTTCCTACCCGTGACCCGTTAACCCGCCATCCGTTAACCCGCCGGACTAAACGGGGCGGGTAGCGGCCTAATTTTTTTTACCCGCACCGCCCCACCCCGTTTGCAGCCCTACCGGTTGGAGAGGGTACGGGTTACAATTATTTTCAATTGTATCTCGACCTTCAAACTCGGGGTTAAAAAAATCTCACTTTTAATTTAACTCGAGTAAATAATGTAATGACCAAAAAAGACAATAGTCTTAAAATTATCCTATGTATCTCTCTTCATTTCTTCTTGTAGGACCCAAAAGAACCCAATTAAAACGAATCGTTGTCTCCATCTAATCTTATGCGTCCCACACGTTGAAAAACAACAAGAAGAGGTTAATTATAATATGAAGCATCTACACATAGATAACATAACTACACCTACATAGTGCGTGCTTTAGTCCTCACCTCTTCTTTTCTTCACATTCCCATCACAATCTTCCTCTCTCCTTACACGTACTTCTCATGAGTAATTAGAGCCAAGAAAAGTAATATTAGCACACAATATGGCTTCCTTGGAAGATCCAAAGCTAATCACGCTTAGAGACTTCCTGAGAGACGTCGACCCACAACCCCCCAAACCACAACTCAAATCCATACGTCATCTCTTGGATTCGGAGTTCGAGAACACAACCAGGTCCAACACTGCAAGAACAAGCATAATTTCGAAGAAAAACGTTCGAGTAACCCGCAAAGGCACACTTGCTGTGATCTGCTTAGCTCTCAAAGCCACCGTTCTCGTGAGGAATCTGTTCAGGAGAGGCCCAGGGAGGAGGCAAGGAGGGTGTGCTGTTTCTGCCCGGACCAACCAGATTCTTGTCGGGGATGTCATTGGCCGGGGCACGTTGGAAGACGGTACTAGTGATTGTGACGGGAGTGGTGGGTGGTGGGGGAGTTATTCATCCGGTTCGGACTCCGTGTCGGCCGAGCTTACTTCCTCGGAGAAGGTCGATGACGCCCATAGACCTTATAATACACCTCCTACCTATGAAGACTCAAAGGTTAGATTGTTTTGTTGGAAAAAATAGTCTCGCATTTCAAAATGCTAGAAGTTTATATATATGTTATAGATCAGTTGGATTCCATAATTTCTTGGGTTTTGTTTGGGACCAACAAAATTCCACATGTTCTTTATTTTTTTCTTTCAATACATCAATTTCATGTAATTCTGATCTGATAGCTGGAAATCCCCAAAGCTACTTCTAAACCAATTTGCGGCCTTGTGATCGATAATGAAACAGGCATATGTTAGTTACGAGTAATTAGTTAATCACTAACTAACAGTATATATATCATGTAATAGCTATAGGTTTTATTTTATTTTTTGTATTTATTTCATAAGAAAAATAGGTTGCTTGTTGTTGGGTCCTCTATTCGTAAATGATTGGTGGGTATAATGTACATTGTCAACATTGCACCGACGGTTTTGTCTCTTGGGCTTTTGGGGTTCTTGATTTCTGGACGATTCTATTATTGTTCTTGCAATAATATGCCCGAAATGAAAGGTCTTGATTTTCTTTTCACGAAAAATATTAATTACATCAACATCCCTCTATTTACTTTCAATAATATAAAACACTTCATCTGGCCTGCAACTGCAATGGTTAGTGTTCATTAAACCAAAAGGTGCGTGTTCTTGATAGAGACAACAAATTAGCCTAATTAATGATCTCTACGTTAGGATGGTTGTTTCTCGTCTTAATTCATGAACACAAAAATTATTTCTATTAAAAATGAACATTGCTAATGATTAGTGATTGGTTAAGATGCTAACAAATTCATAATCAGCAATGTCATCTGTACCGGAAGGAACAGTTAAGCCCGGTCTCTGCTATAGATTTCCGTTACGAAGAAGAAGAAGGGACTGAGGAGGAGGAAACAAGAACAGTGGCTTTATGCACATCATCTGATTTTCTCGACAGCCTTGCCCAAATCTACAGTATGACCTTCATTTCTGCATTTAATTTTAATTTATCACCACTAAACTTGTATTTCCATCACACAAGTCCCACTTGAACTGCTTGTGTGAAGTGTAGAGGATATACTAGTCTACTATAGTCAGGAAAGGTTAAAAAAATTATAGTCGGAATTTGACCACCAAAATAACTTGTAAGTGGTTTGTTTTAACAAAAGTTGATAAAGAATGTTTTCGTAGAATGTTTTGCCTTAAAGAAATACAACACAAATATATAAGTTAACTTCTAACTTGAACATATAAGCCGTTCGTTTTCTGGAACTAGACTTCAATTAAGACTTCTTCACATTAGATTCTTAATTAGTTAAGCTGTCGGATTCCACGTGGTCCCGCTCACTTCTGTATTTTTCTCACACGTGTGGTAGAGTCAAACTACGAAGTGGAAACACGCGCGAGGCAATTGTTGCAGGTTCTCGTTAACGACGGATGCTTCGCGGGTGAGCAGAAGCGCAGCGTCGACGAGTTTCTGCTTCTCGACTTCTTTGCCGAAAGGCTATCAAGTGAGGACACGTGGAGGGTGGAGATAGCAAAGGCAGATGATCAGACGGTGGAGAGAAAACGGTTGACCAAGGCAAAGAGGTGGCTGGACGGGTGCGGGTTGGTGGGCGACGGTGAAGGCAGTCGACGGCTGCAGATGGAGGAGCTGGAGACGGATGGACGGTGGAGATGCTTTACCTTTAAAGAGGAGGAGCGTGACGTGGAAGGTGACGTGGAGGATGAGTTGTTGGTGGCACTGTTGGATGAGGTTTTGCTTGATCTAATTTAAAACATGTTCACAGATGAGGACAACAGTTTAGAGATGTTTGGTGAAACTTCAATATCGATTATCGCAAGAGAGACAAAATAGCGATTACTTGTGAAGATTAGACTCCATTGTATAATATTAATAAATTATTATTAGGTCGGGTATTTGTTTATAGGGGAATTATAGGGTGGTTACAACTTACAACAATGATTTTTGTGTATATTTGAATCTTTTTATTCACATATTGTAATAACCTAATCTAAAACATCTTAATTAACTAAACCTAAACCTAATTAACCTAATCTAATCCTGGAATAGTGTAGCATGAGGTGTTGAAAGGAGAGAGAGAGTGTTGGCTGGTTATAATTGGAAAGGTTTTAGGTGAATGGTGATTGGAGGATGGGGAGGTGAGATAAGATTAGGTTTTTGTATAAATAGGAGTGTTAGATTAATTGCAAACGTTTTCTTCATCTTTTGCTTTAACCAGAGCGTGAGAGAAGGGTTTAGAGAGAGGAAGAAGAAGAAGGTGCAGAAGAAGAAGAGGAGAAGAAGTGAAGAAAGAGAAGAAGAAGTGGAATGAAGTGGTGCAAGCTTGGGAGGCTTCTTCACTCGACCAAAAGGTATGCCAAATCTTCAATATAACTCACTTATGCCTTGCGAGTGTTGGGGATCGACGTTGGTGTCGAATTCCCGTCGGAATTCAACCAATTCAGAGGTTGAAGACGACGATCGGTCGACCGGTGCCTGTGGGCAGTCGACCGATCCTATTATTATATTGATGTTTACCCGCGAACGGTCGAACGATGTCTTAGGACGGTCGACCGTTATGCCAGATTTGTGCGGGAAAAAGGGGTTATGCTGTTATCGGTCGAACGGGACCACTTAGCCGGTCGACCGAATAACAATGAGAATGGGTCGGTTGGGGATTTTGACTTATTAAACGGTCGAACGTCCTTAACCTTGTTCGACCGATCCATTCGATGCTTAGTCGGTTGAGAGCTTTGACTATCAAAACGGTCGACCGCTCTTTAACTTTCGGTCGACCGACTGAGCATTTTATTTAAGCGGTAGAGTGCCTGTGTTGATTCGGTCGAACTGTATAGCAGTTCCGGTCGACCGAATATCACTTAGGCAAAATGCGGAAAGTCCTGTTATCGGTTGAACGACCCCTTGGTTCGACCGGTCGGATATATATATTATATAAAATTGTATAGCGTAGACCATCCAAACGGTCGACCGCTAGATGACTTTTGTTCGACCGATTGGTCGGTAATTCGGTTGGCGTGGTTCGACCGGTAGACTTGTTTGTACAGTACTGTGTAATGTGTGGGGGACCGGTCGACTGGTGTGCTTTTAGCGGTCGACCGATCTGCCGCAGGTTGGTGGATTTATCCACACGCGAGCCGTCGATGTCAAGTCGACTACCGGCTCCGAGGCGACGGTTGATTACCGGCTTTGAGAGCTACGGATTTCACCTTCGACGAAGGCGTATTATTGTTGTACTTTTTCCTCTCTTACCGAGCGGGGTGTGAGGGATGTGTACCGTAAACCTTGGGCAGTTTGCGAGGATTTAGCGGTAGGCCGAGGATGTTCCGGCAGGGTGCGCGCTAGGCGACTCTTGGGGGAGCAGTGGCTGTCGTCTGACCCGAGTTGTGTATTCGGCGGGCTGACTCGCTCCTTGGGTGCGGCGTGTACCGGGGGTTCCTTCCTGCACTTTTGGGAAGCAGTGGTGTCGACTGACCCTTGTGAGGCAGCGGTGGACTGACTTGACCCTAGTGGCAGGAGTGGTTCAGTGCCGCGGAGGCGGTGAGGGCATTATTGTGGGCCCGAGGCGGATGATCATGTGCATTGTATTGTATTGTCTTTAATTCCTTTTTATATTTTTAGGAGGTTTGGTATACGGGGTTCCTGTAGGGAACTCAGGCATGTTTGTTTGTTTGCATTTCAGGTAGCGAGCAGGGTTAGGGTTTGAGGTGGTGACTGAGGACGGTGCCCCCGAGATCAGATCCTGTAGTTGTCAGTCTCTTCCTTTTGAGGTGATTACATATTGTATAGCTTTTGTCGTAATCACAGTCAGTTTGTATATTTGACTTCCACGTGGATCATATTTATATTATATATGTTGGTTTGTTTCCCGTGACGTGCCCAGTGTTGACCGTTGACGGTCTTTATTATTGTTTAAATTTTCCGCTGTTTTCGGGTACGTTACAATTTGGTATCAGAGCGTTGATCTCGGCGTACTTGTCTAAAGAAACCACCTTTGAGTTAGGAGTTAGGTCTAGAGGATCATGCATGCACAGATTATATTGATATTGTCTTGTTTCTTTGGCAGATGCCTCCTAGACGGGGGAAGGCGGTTGCCCATACTCGCGGTGAGAGTGAGACTTCGAGGGATGAGGCTTGGGAGGATGAGCGTCGGACGTTGTTCGATACGGTCGGACGTCTGACGGAGATGCTACAGCAGCAGACAGCACAGACTGGGCAGACGGGGACTGGCGCTATGCATAACCGGTTTATGCGCCAGCATCCGCCTACCTTTCTGGGGCAGTACGACGCAGAGGCTGCGGAGGAGTGGATCTTCACGATGCAGAAGATCTTCAGTGCTATTGGTTGTCCTCCAGAGGCGAGAGTAGGCCTGGCTACTTATGTTTTGGGCGGTGCTGCGTCCAACTGGTGGAGGTCCACATCTGCAGTGGTGTTTGCGGACAGAGATGATATAGCCTGGGAGGAGTTCGTTGGCGAGTTCAACGAGCAGTATTTTCCGCAGCATGTCCAGGATCAGAAGAGGGAGGAGTTTCTGAGTCTTCAGCAGGGAGACATGACCTTAGCAGGCTACATCGGGAAGTTCAACGCCCTTGAGCGTTACTGTCCCGAGATGTATATTACACAGGAGCAGAGAGCAGGGAAGTTCGTCCGAGGGCTCCGGAAGCAGTTGAGGACGAAGGTGCTGACACACATGCCGAGCACGTTGGCCGATGCAGTGAAGAGTGCCTCTGTTCTTGATCGTGACTACAGGGAGAACTACCAGGATGAGAGGAGGCCATCAGGTAGGTTCTCTGGGAGGCCAGGAGGTCAGACTGGAGGGAATCCGGGCAAGAGGCCCCGATTCGAGGGAGCAGGAGTTGCAGTACCACGATCTGAGCCTTGTGGTAGATGTGGGAGGTTTCACTCCGGGCCGTGCTTCGCCCCCGGAGCATGTCATGGGTGTGGCCAGCTGGGCCACTTTATCAGGAGCTGTCCGAGCCGAGGAGCTGGGCCGAGCAGACCACCGGGTTTACCCGCACCAGGCAGAGGAGGAGGCGGAGGTAGACCACCTTTCAGACCACAGCAGGGGCAGCGCACTGGCAGAGTTTTCACCATCCAGGCAGAGGAGGCTCGGGATGGAGGCGCTGTCGTGGAAGGTACACTTCTTATCGCAGGTTCAGTAGCTAGGGTGTTATTTGATTGTGGCGCGACACACTCGTTCATCTCAGAGCGATTTGCGGGAGTGTTGGGCTGTACCCTTGCGATGTTGACTGCCACGTTGGAGGTCAGCACACCCCTGGGTCTGGTGGGCACTGTGGGGAGATTTGTCCCCGGCGCCACGGTTGTTTCGGGAGATCAGGAGTTTCCGGCAGACCTGGTCTTGCTACCGATGGAGGACTTTGATGTCATACTTGGGATGGATTGGCTGTCCCAATATGATGTTCGAGTCTTGTGCCGTGAGAAGAAGATTTTGATCCCGAGGAAGGGTTTGCCTGATATTCTGATTAGAGGGATCAGAAGCAGAGGGGGTCGCATTATTGTATCTGCTGTGAGAGCTCAGAGACTGTTACAGCAGGGTTGTGCAGCATTTCTGGCGACACTTGTGGTTGCGGAGGCAGAGTCTCAGAGGCTAGAGGACATTGAGGTGGTGCAGGAGTTCGCGGATGTTTTTCCAGCGGAGATTCCAGGTTTACCACCACACCGGGAGTTGGAGTTCGGCATAGAGTTGGTAGCTGGTACTACACCACAGTCGAAGGCTCCATACCGGATGGCACCTGCTGAGTTGACAGAGTTGAAGAAGCAGTTGCAGGAGTTGATGGACTCTGGATTTATCAGACCGAGCGTCTCGCCTTGGGGTGCACCAGTTTTGTTTGTGAAGAAGAAGGACGGATCCTTGAGGATGTGCATAGACTACAGGATGCTGAACCAGGTGACGGTGAAGAATAGGTATCCCTTACCTAGGATCGAGGATCTCTTTGACCAGCTGCAGTCAGCGAAGGTTTTCTCGAAGATTGACCTGCGTTCAGGATATCACCAGTTGAGGATCCGAGATGAGGACATCCAGAAGACAGCCTTCAGGACGAGATATGGACACTATGAGTTCTTGGTGATGCCATTTGGATTGACGAATGCTCCGGCAGCGTTCATGGATCTGATGCACCGGACGTTCAGGCAGTATATTGATATATTTGTGATTGTCTTCGTGGATGACATTCTGATCTATTCATCAGATATGGAGCAGCACAGAGAGCATTTGAGGATTGTACTCAGCATCTTGAGGGCTCAGCAGTTATATGCTAAGTTCTCAAAGTGCGAGTTTTGGTTGGACAGAGTGGCATTCCTCGGACACATTGTATCGGCAGAGGGGATATCAGTGGATCCGGCGAAGGTAGAGGCAGTGACACAGTGGAGGACCCCTACGAGCGTGACGGAGATTAGGAGCTTTGTTGGACTGGCGGGTTATTACCGTCGCTTCATCAAAGACTTCTCGAGATTGGCAGCACCACTGACGGCTCTGACGCAGAAGGGAGTCACTTTTGTTTGGTCGCAGAAGTGCGAGGACAGCTTTCAGGAGCTGAAGAGGTTGTTGACCACAACACCAGTTCTGACTTTGCCGAGCGGTACAGGCGGGTTTGTGATTTATAGCGACGCTTCAGGTGTTGGCTTAGGATGTGTACTTATGCAGCACGGGAGGGTGATCGCATACGCATCCAGACAGCTGAAGGTCCACGAGAGGAATTACCCGACACATGATTTGGAGTTGGCAGCAGTGGTTCACGCACTGAAGACCTGGAGGCACTACCTTTATGGCGAGCAGTTTGAGGTATTTACGGATCATCAGAGTCTGAAGTATCTGTTCTCACAGAAGGAGCTGAATATGAGGCAGCGCAGATGGCTTGAGTTCATTAAGGACTATGACTTCACTATCTCTTACCATCCGGGGAAGGCGAACACAGTTGCAGACGCTTTGAGCCGGAAGGTGGAGGTATCAGTAGCAGGCCTATGCATTCAGGAGTGGAGACTGCTAGAGTCCTTGGCAGAGTGGAGGCCATTTGCTGATAGCTCTGAGGGCGCAGTGATTGCAGGATTGAGAGTAGAGCCTCAGACAGTATCAGCAGTGATTCATGCTCAGACTACAGATGAGGAGTTGAGCAGTTTGTTACAGTTAGCTGCCAGAGATGGGTCAGACTTCAGAGTTGGAGTGGATGGAGGTCTGAGATTCAGAGACCGTATCTGGGTGCCGAAGACAGAGGACCTGAGACATGATATCATGGAGGAGGCACACAGATCGAGATATTCCATTCATCCAGGGAGCACCAAGATGTACAAAGACCTGCAGCGGAACTTCTGGTGGCGAGGTATGAAGAAGGACGTTGCAGACTTCGTGTCGAGGTGTTTGGTTTGTCAGCAGGTGAAGATCGAGCACCAGAGACCAGCAGGACAGATGCAGAG
This sequence comes from Triglochin maritima, assembly GCA_963682175.1. Classification (NCBI taxonomy): domain Eukaryota; kingdom Viridiplantae; phylum Streptophyta; class Magnoliopsida; order Alismatales; family Juncaginaceae; genus Triglochin; species Triglochin maritima. The sequence goes on along the minus strand of OY821772.1, from coordinate 59,081,018 downwards.
GATTGAGTTGCCCGAGTGGAAGTGGGAGCACGTGACGATGGATTTTGTTACGGGGCTACCGAAGACACGGAGATTCCACGATGCGATTTGGGTTATAGTCGATCGACTGACCAAGTCGGCGCATTTCTTAGCTATTAAGACCACTCTTGCTCTGGAGGGTCTAGCTAAGTTATATATTGAGGAGATTGTCAGACTTCATGGCGTGCCAGTCAGTATCATTTCAGACAGAGATCCCAGATTCACTTCGAGATTTTGGGAGAGTCTACACAGAGCACTGGGGACACGTCTGAAGTTTAGCACAGCTTTCCACCCACAGACAGATGGCCAGTCAGAGCGGACGATACAGACATTGGAGGACATGCTGAGAGCGTGTACACTTGACTGGGCCGGGCATTGGGATGAGCATTTGCCGCTGATCGAGTTCGCCTACAACAACAGCTACCACTCGAGTATTGGGATGGCACCATATGAGGCATTATACGGGAGACCGTGTAGATCGCCGGTATGCTGGAGTGATGTGGGCGAGAGACAGCTAGTTGGACCTGACATTATTCAGTTGTATTCAGAGAAGGTGGACGTGATTCGGAGACGACTAGCTACAGCACAGAGCAGGCAGAAGAGTTATGCTGATACGCGGAGGCGTGAGCTGACTTTTGATGTAGGAGATCATGTCTTCCTGAAGATCTCGCCTTCCAGAGGGGTGATGAGATTCGGGAAGAAGGGGAAGCTGAGTCCGAGGTATGTCGGACCTTTTGAGATATTGGATCGGGTCGGTGAGGTGGCATATAGGATTGCTCTACCGCCACAGTTCGCAGGGCTTCACAACGTCTTCCATGTTTCTATGCTGAGGAAGTACGTGGCCGATCCAGCTCATGTGATAGAGATATCAGTACCGGAGATCCAGCAGGATTTGTCATTAGATGAGAGACCAGTTGAGATTGTGGATCAGATGGTACATTAGCTCAGGAGGAGAGCGATTCCGATGGTGAAGGTCAGGTGGCAGCATCACAGTATCAGAGAGGCTACCTGGGAGATCGAGGAGGATGTCAGGAAGCAGTATCCAGAGTTGTTTCGGTGAGTGTGTTGTTTCGAATTTCGCGGACGAAATTTCTTTAAGGAGGGTAGATTGTAATAACCTAATCTAAAACATCTTAATTAACTAAACCTAAACCTAATTAACCTAATCTAATCCTGGAATAGTGTAGCATGAGGTGTTGAAAGGAGAGAGAGAGTGTTGGCTGGTTATAATTGGAAAGGTTTTAGGTGAATGGTGATTGGAGGATGGGGAGGTGAGATAAGATTAGGTTTTTGTATAAATAGGAGTGTTAGATTAATTGCAAACGTTTTCTTCATCTTTTGCTTTAACCAGAGCGTGAGAGAAGGGTTTAGAGAGAGGAAGAAGAAGAAGGTGCAGAAGAAGAAGAGGAGAAGAAGTGAAGAAAGAGAAGAAGAAGTGGAATGAAGTGGTGCAAGCTTGGGAGGCTTCTTCACTCGACCAAAAGGTATGCCAAATCTTCAATATAACTCACTTATGCCTTGCGAGTGTTGGGGATCGACGTTGGTGTCGAATTCCCGTCGGAATTCAACCAATTCAGAGGTTGAAGACGACGATCGGTCGACCGGTGCCTGTGGGCAGTCGACCGATCCTATTATTATATTGATGTTTACCCGCGAACGGTCGAACGATGTCTTAGGACGGTCGACCGTTATGCCAGATTTGTGCGGGAAAAAGGGGTTATGCTGTTATCGGTCGAACGGGACCACTTAGCCGGTCGACCGAATAACAATGAGAATGGGTCGGTTGGGGATTTTGACTTATTAAACGGTCGAACGTCCTTAACCTTGTTCGACCGATCCATTCGATGCTTAGTCGGTTGAGAGCTTTGACTATCAAAACGGTCGACCGCTCTTTAACTTTCGGTCGACCGACTGAGCATTTTATTTAAGCGGTAGAGTGCCTGTGTTGATTCGGTCGAACTGTATAGCAGTTCCGGTCGACCGAATATCACTTAGGCAAAATGCGGAAAGTCCTGTTATCGGTTGAACGACCCCTTGGTTCGACCGGTCGGATATATATATTATATAAAATTGTATAGCGTAGACCATCCAAACGGTCGACCGCTAGATGACTTTTGTTCGACCGATTGGTCGGTAATTCGGTTGGCGTGGTTCGACCGGTAGACTTGTTTGTACAGTACTGTGTAATGTGTGGGGGACCGGTCGACTGGTGTGCTTTTAGCGGTCGACCGATCTGCCGCAGGTTGGTGGATTTATCCACACGCGAGCCGTCGATGTCAAGTCGACTACCGGCTCCGAGGCGACGGTTGATTACCGGCTTTGAGAGCTACGGATTTCACCTTCGACGAAGGCGTATTATTGTTGTACTTTTTCCTCTCTTACCGAGCGGGGTGTGAGGGATGTGTACCGTAAACCTTGGGCAGTTTGCGAGGGTTTAGCGGTAGGCCGAGGATGTTCCGGCAGGGTGCGCGCTAGGCGACTCTTGGGGGAGCAGTGGCTGTCGTCTGACCCGAGTTGTGTATTCGGCGGGCTGACTCGCTCCTTGGGTGCGGCGTGTACCGGGGGTTCCTTCCTGCACTTTTGGGAAGCAGTGGTGTCGACTGACCCTTGTGAGGCAGCGGTGGACTGACTTGACCCTAGTGGCAGGAGTGGTTCAGTGCCGCGGAGGCGGTGAGGGCATTATTGTGGGCCCGAGGCGGATGATCATGTGCATTGTATTGTATTGTCTTTAATTCCTTTTTATATTTTTAGGAGGTTTGGTATACGGGGTTCCTGCAGGGAACTCAGACATGTTTGATTGTTTGCATTTCAGGTAGCGAGCAGGGTTAGGGTTTGAGGTGGTGACTGAGGACGGTGCCCCCGAGATCAGATCTTGTAGTTGTCAGTCTCTTCCTTTTGAGGTGATTACATATTGTATAGCTTTTGTCGTAATCACAGTCAGTTTGTATATTTGACTTCCACGTGGATCATATTTATATTATATATGTTGATTTGTTTCCCGTGACGTGCCCAGTGTTGACCGTTGACGGTCTTTATTATTGTTTAAATTTTCCGCTGTTTTCGGGTACGTTACACATATACTTCTGAGTAGGCAATGCTTGATACGCGAAAGAATGATGTGAATCATAGAGTGAATGATAGTTCCTGACTGAAGTACTTTGATTCTTTCAAGTCGTGTCGCATTCTAGAAATTCAAATAAACCATGTAACCTCACTATATTAGCGGTAAATAAATTAGAATGCATACAGGTCAGGTTCTTATTCTTACTGGGTTTCTAAAGGAGTAAAGGTTCTTATTTGCCTTTGACTCTTTGAGTTCGCCAATTCATTACTGGACTTCGTCGAATTAGCCTAATTACAAAATACACGAGACCATAAATCAACGGCTTAGAACGGGGACACAATATATAACTATAAATTAGAACCCAAAATTGCCAAATTATGTGTAATACTGGTTTAAATAAATTTGTGTATGTATAAAACTCCACTTTCTACATTTTCGTTCAAGAAGTCAACTCATTATAATACCTTTGTTATTATTATTATTATTATGGACAAACATAAGTCCCAAGGAAGACTCTGTAAGGAGGGGAAGTGGAAAATGTTTGCTGCAAAACCGCTACAAAAAAATATTTCATATCGTTCACCATCTATACTATTAAGCTCTAATTGGTCTTTTTATACATATGACATAATGTGTAACTGTAATCCATTTACAACACAAATATTTATTAAATGAATTGGGTGGCAAATGAATTTGGCTCAAACATGACTAGAATATCACGAAAATCTCACTGATTAGGTGAATAGACTATTTGTTGGTCCCATAAGTCATAAATAATACTGGATTCTTAGTTGGGTCATTGTTTTATACATCTCTTTTATATGTCAGCGCCGAACCTAACAAATACTTAAATCGTGTTTCTACAACTTATTAAGTGCAATTAACATCCACGTTTAGTTTGTTATTACTTCATTCCTCAACAGCCTGTCTTTAAGATTTCTTTTTCCAGTGCATGTCAGAAGTATCTTGAATAGTTGAAGCAGCTGATGTTTGCAGGTTATATATGCATGCATGCTCATCTTTTCTGTGAAAGATACGTCGTTCTTGATCATCTATCTATATTGCGATTCAAATGTAAGTTCCTCTCATCAAGTTGAAATATCTTAATTGACAACCTAAAGGTTTCCTCAATTAAAATTGCAAAATCAAATCCTACCGGCTGCAAAACGGCTGAAATTTTCTCATTTATCCCTCCTTTACATGACTTTTTTTAATGTGTGCACCCGCTAAAATAATAATAAAGTATGTTATTGTGCGTCTGTGTCTAATCATTAAAGAGTTTGGTAACTCACTTGATCATTACTTTACGTACAAAACCCTTAGATTAATAATAAAAAATTAATAATAATTAAGTTACACAATTCATCCATTTTAATAAAATTACGAGTCAATAAAAATTGCTTGTCTTAACCTCCTACAACACGGTGATGGTATCATATTAGATTAATAATAAATCGCTATGAGTTTGAAAATCCCATATTATGTATTTTATGTATGTTTATATCCTTTATGCGGGGTTCGTGAGTAATTTTTGAAAATCATAAAACGTTTTTTTAATTTATCCACAAAACACTATTTGCACTTTTGACACGGCAAACCGGTGATACTCGGAATAAAGTTGATTATGCATTTTCCGGATAGAAATTAGTAGTAGGTATTAATTAAGCGCACATAGGCCATATTGTTTGAGATTTTTCAGATATTATTCTCTGAGGTTAGGTTCTGACTATGTATCGCGATGGGAACATCTATCACTAGCTTATTCCAGTAGATTATAGAATAATACAAAAGTAGAGTTACACCCTTGGATATGCAATAGTTTGTACCAACTCTGCTGACTTCTATACATGCTCAGATTCTCTGAAGAAATTTGTGGATTTGTTTTTTTTTTAATTTTAATCTGTGGATTTGTAAGCAGTGGTCATCATTATATAGAAGATTCATCAATACGCAAATAATATTTGTAGCTTAACTATAACATTAGCTGTAACATGTAGCATAGAGTCATGAACAAACGTATATATTCCTTGACCATGTTCTAATGTTTTGCACGTACAGCTGTAAAAGTTGCAACCAAATCGTCTAAATATTTTTTTATTAATTTTCACCAACAGAATTAAGTTTTCACAATTAATCTGTTTTTAAAAGAATTCGGTTATGGAGTTTGTAAGAATTACACGGTGCACAATTGTGTTCAAGTAAATGGGAAAAATTTGTACCCTGATATTTGTTATGCACAGAAGAATTTTCTTACCAAGGAGTCAAACATGCTATAATAAGATAATGAATTCCCCCACCGATTGTCAAAAACAACAAAATAAATTTCTATAAACCAAAGTTATTAGTGTGATTATTTTAAAAAAATTAATTATAATTTGACCCCTTAAATTATGTCTTGATATCACTTTGCACTCCTGAACTTTCAAACTTGACCGTTACCCCTCCTGAACTTTCGTTTCGTAACACTTTGTCTCCTTGAACTTTAAAAATTAATTAAGTAAACTCACATTCGTCTTTTTTGTTGTTGTTGTTGTATCGTACTAATCTGATCCAAATTCTAACTAAATTTGACATTTTTTCGATATAAACTCTCACGTAAATATAGGTTTAGGAGTATATTAGGGATACAAAAAAAGACGTGTGGATTTAACTAATGAAAATTTAGAGTTCAGAAGACAAAGTTTTACAAAATGAAAGTTCATGAGTTAACTGTCAACTTTGAAAGTTCAAAAGTGTAATGTGATATCAATGTATAATTTGTAGTTTATGTTTGCTTATGAGTAATAAGTAGTTAGTTTTCTTCTTTCATTCGTGCCCACAAATTGAGTAAATCAAAGTATGGATCTAGTGATGACAATAGAAGAGTCTCAGCATGGAGAACATAATTCAATGGGTCAAACTATGATTAACCCAAAAAAAGGTAACGAGTATGGTTTGTAACATGCCCGGCCCAGAGCAAGGGCAGGGTGAGCTCCTGCTCCGGGCCTCAAAGTCTCATTTTGAGGGGGCTCAAAAAAATATATTTATGTACATTGGCTTATTGGATTGTAAAGAATATTAGTGCTAACACATAGATAACACATAAACATTGATAAATTTGTCCCAAAGATTGTTAGGAGGACAAAAAAATTCAAGTAATATTGCAATAAGTTAGTGAAAATTTTATTATTTAAACTAGGAGGACAATTGTTTTTCAAATTTAGGAGTCTCGTTGTTGATTTTCGCACATGACCTCGAAAATTCTCAAGACGACCGTGATTTGTAAGCAACTACGCATGTGCTAAGTGCTAAAATTGGTCATTTGGCATATTTTACTACAATCGTCGTCCGAATGTGAAATGTCAAACAACCCTAAATTATGATTCCATGTATTGACTTAAACAGCTTGCCAATTTTCATACTTAATTAGCAAGAGCAAGATACAGTTTCAGTGTTCAAATTCGAAATAATTACGAAGTGCTACGATCATAAAGTTTTCATTCAAATTGTGTAATATAGATCTGTTATACAGGATGAGAAATTTGTAGAGCAATAGGATTAATATAGGACCAATAAGGTCAACACATGAACATCGATATCCCAGTTGATGCATGCATGGATGGATCTGCACGTAATCTAAAATTCTACACCTCATTTAAAGTTTTTACAGTGATGTCCACCCTCGACTCCTCGATTGTAGAGTCTATACCAGGTTTTGTTTTGTTTTGTTTTTAAAGTAGTTAAATATAGTCTATACAAAATTGTAACTTTCCCTAATCCCCACCAATTTCTTGTGGTCGGTTGGTCCAACTGTTGGGATTCTGGCTCCATTTCCACTGTTACTTTTGTGAAAGTTCATGCATTCATACCGTTCATTCCTTCAATTTAGTGTTACTTCCAAATATAACTATGAGATCTCATATGTTTTTTTACATCTTTAGAGTAAGTACGTATACGCTATTGCCAATTAATAACTAAGATAGAGGTGCCGATGACTTGACAAATTAAACGACTCGATTTGTTACAAGACAATTCCTGCTTCAAGAGCTTATAGAAGTACGATTAAAGGTGCTATATATGATTTTCACAACAATGGTACGACATAATCTAAGTTGAACTAGCACTTTTTAAGGGAATACAAGTTGATCTCTATTTTTCCCCATATGAGACTGTCAAAACAGGTTCACAAAATGTTACTTCAAGCACGCCTTTGGTAAATAATGATCGTATAAAAAGAAGTGTCGTTTGAACTAAATATATTTTTTAGGAACCAAGTGACATCAAACATTCCTGACCGCAGATAGTACGTGTCGTGGTGAACCTCAACTTATTTTCGGCTCGTTCGCATGAGGACTCTGCTTAACTAGTTAACTTGCACTAGTGTTCAACCAACCAAAGCTACATATTCAGATCATACTCAAAATAGTGGTAGTGAGTTTTCTTCTTTCTCAGAGCTCAAACTACTATCTTTAAAAGATCAGATAGTTTTTCATTTCTCTAAGACCATTTTCATATTAGAAGTTCATAAAAGATATTGAAAACATATTGCATACCAAAAGCGGCTCAGAGGATCTCATCATAGCCGTTACACTAATCAAGGCAATCTCCTCCTCAAATCCTTCACTCAAGATCAAGCACACATAGAAACAAATTGAAGACCCACGCTCCTCCAAAGTTGGAAAGTCTCCAACGGATTTATTTCAACCAATATAGCATGTACAATATATATATTCTCACCATTGTAAGAAAAATCAACAATAACAAAATACAAGTTTCAAACCTGCACCAAAATTAAGATGGTATCAGAGCACTGAACCCACGACCTCAGAATCTCCCGCGGAGCTCATCACCGGTCTTCACCTCATCCAAGGGGGTTGAAGGCCAACATAGCCTACATCCAAACCCTCAGAAAACCATGTCGGACGGCACCGGATGTCATCCAGAAACAAATAATTCATCACGCCTTGTCTCAACCCTCCTGAACGGGACAAATTACTTGTCATGGGCTCGGGCGGTCACACTCGCCCTCAGTGGCAGAGGGAGAGTCGGCCACATCACTGGGAGCACCAAAAAACCCGAAGGAACTGGAACGGAAAGCAAGCAAGAAGAATGGCAAACCATGGACCACCTGGTTATGTCATGGATCATCGCGTCCATGCAACCGAGCATTGGCGAGATTTTTTTGTACAAAGACAGCGCCAAGGAGCTATGGGATGCTACTCATGAACACTTTGGGAAAGCACAAAACTTCGCACATGTCTTCAAGCTCAAGCAGGAGATATCGCAAACCCGTCAAAACTCAAAAAGCATCATCGAGTATCTAGGTACTCTCAGAAAGGCGTGGGATGAGTTGGGAGTATACGAGCCTCCAACTACCGACGCTAAAATCATCCAACAACGGATAGAACAAGACAAGATCTACCAATTTTTGGTAGGTCTCGATGCAAGTTATGAAGCAATACGGAGTCAAGTGCTTCTGGCACCGGAACTCCCACCACTCGCTACAATCACTGCCATGATTCAACGCGAGGAAACTCGCCGAAAAACCACAACTCATCCGCAAGGGCAAAGCAACAATCAAAACGAAGGAGAAAATCATGCATTCTTTGTCGGGAAAACTCAAAATCAAAACCAAAACCACAACAACAAGAAGAGATACGGGAATCGGAAGGACGAACAATGCGAAAATTGCAAGAAAACCGGGCATAGCAAGAACAATTGTTGGTTCCTCTATCCTCATCTCCGGCCATCAAAGGACGGCGACAGAAGGGGTGAGGACGGGAGAGGCAACATGGGGTCATCAGGCTCCAGCGGCTGCAACATCGCACACCCAAGCTTGGGAGGCGGCGGCCACCCGACGAGAAACCCTAACCCTAATGTTTTTCTGCAGGAAACCGGATATGGCAACAAAGGAGGCGGATCCAGAAGTTTTTATACAAGGGGAGATCCGAATCCATCTGCTCCACCCGTATACATAACCCAACCAACAAATATCTCCAGAAGTAGTGGATCGGAACCAAGTGCGGATCCAACCCAACTCAATCAACTAGTAGCCCACTTGAATAGCATTTTGCAGAGCTCCCCTCAATCTTCAGGTAATTATACAGGTATGATAAAATCCTTAGACAATTACACTGCTTTGTTTTCTGAAAGTAAATCATGTGATCAACAATGGATTATTGACTCGGGTGCCACTACCCATATGACCGGAAACCCAACCTTATTAACTAATATTAAGCATAACTTAGGACTTCTTGATAAATTTGTAACTGTTGCTAACGGAAATCAAGTACAAATAAAAGGGATAGGTGACATGAAATTATTAAACCAAATGACTAAAGATATCTTGTATGTGCCATCATTTGATTCTAATTTACTATCTGTGGCTAAAATCACAAAAAAGGAAAATTGTAATGTTATTTTTACTCCGTTCGATGTAATTTTTCAGGATCGTATCACAGGGAAGACGATTGGTAGAGGAACCCTCACTAATGGGTTATATGTTCTAGACTCAACTAATAAAGCTTTGCATGTTGAAAATGTATCCCAACATGAACTTTGGCATAGGCGAATGGGACACCCATCTCATTTAGTTTTAAAAACCTTATTCCCATTTATTAATTCTGAAATAATGTGTGATGTTTGTAGTTTTTCAAAACAAAGTAGATTACCTTTTAATTTATCTTCTAGCAAAACAGGTAGCCCTCTCGAGTTGATCCACTCCGACATTTGGGGACCGGCGCCCATCGAATCCTATAATGGGTTCAAATACTTTATTACGTTTATAGATGATTTTTCTCGTACCACATGGCTCTATCTGCTTAAATCCAAATCCGATGCATTTAATGTTTTTTGTGAATTTGTTACTTTTGTGGAAAATATGTATGATTTCAAAATTAAAATTCTTAGATCGGATAATGGTTCTGAATACACTAGTCACAACTTTCAAAACTTCTTGAAACAAAAAGGAATTTTCCATCAAACCACTTGCATCAATACTCCCGAGCAAAATGGTGTTTCTGAAAGAAAAAACCGTCATTTATTGAATATTACAAGATCTTTGCTTTTTCAACACCATGTTCCAAAAAGATTTTGGTCGGATGCAGTTTTAACGGCTGCATATCTTATCAATCGGCTTCCCAGTCCTCGAATTCAAAACAAACAACCTTTGGAAATTTTAAATGGCAAAAAAATGAATCTTGATCACCTAAAAATCTTTGGTTGTGTTGTTTTTGTCCACAGGAAAAGATCAGATAAGCTTGACTCTAGCTCAAATAAATGTATTTTCTTAGGGTATTCTTTCAAAAAGAAGGGGTACAAATGTTATGACCCTAAAACTTGTAAATTTTATGTTTCTCGTGATGTAAAGTTTATTGAGAATGTGCCTTACTTTAAAGATGGTGAAGAAGAATCCACACCAACCACTGATATTCCTCTACCGATCTCAACCATTTTTGAAGCACCAAGACAAGGCGGATTAACTACTCCTCAAGAAGAAGAAAGAGAAGAACCCGAGGCCGAAGGGGGAGAAACAATTCCTCAACAAATTCCAATTCCGCAACGAAGATCCAACCGTCTTACTCGTCCTCCTTCTCATCTGCATAACTATATTACTTCTAACGTAGTTTACCCCATACAGGACTACTTGTCCTACGAACAAGTAAAACCAATCCATAAAGCCTTCTTAAACCAAATAGATCAACACATAGAACCTATCAACTATCATGAAGCTATTAAAAATCCTAAGTGGTGCAATGCTATGAACGATGAAATCAATGCCTTAGAAAATAACAAAACTTGGACTCTTGTCCCCCTTAAACCTGGAGTCAAACCCGTAGGATGTAAATGGATTTATAAAATTAAATATAATAGTAACGGAACTATAGAGAGATATAAGGCTCGTCTTGTAGCAAAAGGCTACACTCAAACTTATGGGTTAGACTACTTAGAAACTTTCGCTCCTGTAGCTAAAATGAACACAGTTCGTGTCCTCCTATCTATAGCCATAAACAAAGGATGGAATCTCTTTCAAATGGATGTAAAAAACGCTTTCCTCCAAGGGAACCTTGAAGAAGAAGTCTACATGACACCTCCTCCGGGCATCAATTCAACTCCCAATCAAGTATGTAAGCTACACAAATCAATCTACGGATTGAAACAATCACCTCGCACATGGTATGCCAAGCTAAGCCTATCTCTTACTTCTTATGGTTTTTTAAAAAGCTCCGCAGATGCCTCTATGTTTATTAAACACTATAACAACATCACTACTATAGTTTTAGTTTACGTTGATGACATTATTATCACAGGAGATTGCGATAAAGAAATAACTCTGGTTAAAAGGTACCTAAAATCAAAATTTGACATAAAGGACCTTGGTTTCTTAAAATATTTTCTAGGAATAGAATTTGCTTATTCAAAAAGGGGGTTGTTTTTGTCTCAAAGAAAATATATTCTTGACTTGCTGCATGAAACCGGTAAATTAGGTTCCAAACCGGCCAACACCCCTATTGAGACAAATCGCAAGGTTGGTCCAACAGAAGGTGAACCAATTAAGGACATCGGGCAATTTCAAAGACTAGTTGGAAAACTCATCTATCTCACTGTTACTAGACCAGATATCACTTATGCTGTAAGCACTGTTAGTCAATTCATGCATGCTCCACACACACATCACCTAGATATAATTGATCGTATTATGTGTTATCTCAAGAAAACTCCAGGACAAGGACTATGTATGAAACAAAATAAATCTAATACCATAATTGGTTATTCAGATGCAGATTGGGCCGGAAGTTATGATCGAAAATCCACTACGGGCTTTTGCACATTCGTAGGAGGCAATCTTGTAACTTGGAGAAGCAAAAAACAAAATGTTGTGGCTAGATCAAGCGCTGAAGCTGAATACCGTGCTATGGCTTCAACTACAAGTGAACTTATATGGCTCAAGCAACTTCTCAAAGACATGAAACAACCATACACTGAACCAATACAAATGTTCTGTGACAACAACGCCGCGCGCCACATAGCCTCAAATCCAGTCTTCCATGAAAGGACTAAACATATCGAGGTTGATTGCCACTTCATCCGTGAAAAGATCCAATCAAAAGAGATAGAAGTTCCGTACATTCCAAGCAAAGAACAGCTTGCGGACATTTTTACCAAAGGGTTGGATCACAAACAGTTTCAACAAATCCTACTCAAGTTGGGATCGTTTAATCTCTTCCAGACCCAACTTGAGGGGGCGTGTTGAAAACATATTGCATACCAAAAGCGGCTCAGAGGATCTCATCATAGCCGTTACACTAATCAAGGCAATCTCCTCCTCAAATCCTTCACTCAAGATCAAGCACACATAGAAACAAATTGAAGACCCACGCTCCTCCAAAGTTGGAAAGTCTCCAACGGATTTATTTCAACCAATATAGCATGTACAATATATATATTCTCACCATTGTAAGAAAAATCAACAATAACAAAATACAAGTTTCAAACCTGCACCAAAATTAAGAGCACGCCTTTGGTAAATAATGATCGTATAAAAAGAAGTGTCGTTTGAACTAAATATATTTTTTAGGAACCAAGTGACATCAAACATTCCTGACCGCAGATAGTACGTGTCGTGGTGAACCTCAACTTATTTTCGGCTCGTTCGCATGAGGACTCTGCTTAACTAGTTAACTTGCACTAGTGTTCAACCAACCAAAGCTACATATTCAGATCATACTCAAAATAGTGGTAGTGAGTTTTCTTCTTTCTCAGAGCTCAAACTACTATCTTTAAAAGATCAGATAGTTTTTCATTTCTCTAAGACCATTTTCATATTAGAAGTTCATAAAAGATAATGGTACGCAAATAAAAAACAAATATCAAGAAGTAGAGGACGCAATCAACAAAACACCCATCACTTTGAAGGCGTGATTGGTACTTAACTTCACTAGAACTTTGGAAGTTCACTTTTATGATTTCCTCGCATTTTAAGGTGGTGGTTCTGGAAGTCACCTCTAAGCACATATTCTTAAGTCATGCAAGTTCTCCTATAACTCAACTTCCAATTTGTTTTTAAAGTTTTGTTCTCTACTTCCATGAAGTTTCTTTTAAGTTATCAATCACACAAAGAAACCTACTCCAAAATACTCAGAGTCAGAAGTTCAAGAGTTCCCAATAAGCAAACAATATAAAAAAATAAAGGGCCCAATTCGCAAAACACCCACCGCTTGAGAAACAGGAAGCCAGGAACCCAAACGTGGAAATCCAGAGAAGCCTACTCTGCTACTTACTCCTAAAGATCTGTTTCCGTTTCAAACTTTCCCGTAATTACATTTCCAATTCCCTCGTAATCACAATCCAAGTCGACACAAACAGAAAAATCAAATAACGTAACAAAGTTACCATCTTTTCTTCCGAAAAAAAAAACACAAAACTCACTATCTTCCCTTCTTTCTTTAATTAATTATTCCTTCCTTCTCCACACTTCTGCTTCCTCAGAACACATGAAGAAGGGAGAGGAGCAAGTGAGGTCTCTGTTCGGAATCTCCCTCTCCGACAAGCCCACGTGGAAGCAGTTCTTGATCTGCTCCTCTGGTTTCTTCTTCGGCTACCTTGTCAACGGCATCTGCGAAGTACTTCAAAATTTTACTTTTCTAAATTCTTTTGTTATGGATTTTTTTTAATGTAAAAAATGTATTCTTTCGGTTTGATCTTGCCATGCATGTTCGTTTTAGTCTTTGCATGTCTGATTAATCCAAACCCGAATGCTGTTTTTGCAAATTGTATACTAGTTTTGATCTGTGATATGTGGAATTTTGTTTGATATTCTGATGGACTCTGTTTTTACTTCACAGGAGTATGTGTACAATCGGCTTCAATTTAGGTATGCTTTTTGGTGAATTTCTTTTTTAAATTTTTTATTATGTGGGTTTGTTTTATTGGTGATTTTGGGTATTTTTGTTATGTGGGTTTATGTTATTGATTTGAGTGGTTTTCTTTTTCCAGCTATGGTTGGTACTTCACATTTGTGCAGGGATTTGTCTACCTTTGCCTCCTATGGTTGCAAGGTTTCAACACTAAGCAGATGGTGAATCCATGGAACACTTATGTTAAACTCTCTGCTGTTCTCATGGGCTCTCATGGCCTCACAAAAGGCTCCCTTGCTTTCCTTAATTACCCTGCACAACTTATGTTTAAATCCACAAAGGTATAGTCGTTTCGGAAGATTCGTTCTTTTTCTTGAACGTTGGAAGCCACACGTTGTCTGATTAGACCAAGAATTATTGGGTCAATGCTAAGAGGGTGGCTTGGTATTTTCTTTGTTCTTGGTTTTTGATGAATTTTAGGTACTACCGGTGATGGTGATGGGGGCGTTTATTCCGGGACTAAGGCGGAAATATCCGGCACATGAATATATCTCGGCGGTCCTCCTTGTTGTGGGTCTGATCCTCTTCACCTTAGCGGATGCCCATACGTCTCCCAACTTCAGTGTTATTGGAGTAGTGATGGTGTCGGGTGCCCTTGTCATGGACTCTTTCTTGGGTAATCTGCAAGAGGCAATCTTTACCTTAAACCCCGAAACAACGCAGGTGATGATTGCTTGTTTAATTGTATTATTCCATTTGATCGTGCAGATCATATTGCAAAACCAAACATTCATACGTTTCCATTTGCATCTTAGATGGAAATGTTGTTTTGCTCGACTGTCGTTGGTCTGCCGTTCTTGATTCCCCCTATGCTTATAACTGGCGAGCTCTTCAGAGCTTGGAATTCCTGCTTCCAGGTAAAGTTCACAATAGTTATCTCCAAATTGCCATTTTGACTCCTGCGTTGAGTCAAATGTGTCTGTCTATGAAAGTTATTCGTGAATACGACATAGTGGAGTTCTGTATTATTATGTTAATGCATAGTCCACATGTTTTTGTGGTTTCATGTAGTTGAAACATCAGTTTTGCAAAATCATGTTGCCATGATATTCAATTCTGTATCGGTAACATATATTTCAAAGTAGCATTTGTTGAGCAAACTAGACAGGTTTATGGTAAACATTTATAAGATGATTTCATACTATAATTTCAAGTTTCAACACAAGGGAAACTTCTCTTTCTTTGTGAAATCCATTCTAGGATTTTATTTTGGAAACATTTTCAAAATAATAAAGAAAAAATAAAAAAATTGGAAAAATATGCATTCCAAAAACTTAATTGGCAAAATATGCACATTAAAAACGGCACCACATGTGCCGTTTTCATTAAGTAAAAACGGCACTGTTGATGCCGTTTTTTACACTTAATGGAAATGACACTGTAGATGTCGTTTTTACTTGGGAATTTTTTTTCTTGATTTCAAGATGTCATTTTAGCTAAGACATGTTGAACTAGCAACGGGTCGGTCGGGGGTCTCGCTCCCCGGTAAGCGAGCGGCGTTCCACCTCGCCAGTGAGGTGGCGGGGGTGGCAAGGGGGCAGCAGCCCCTGAATTTTTTTTGGATCTTGAAATTGTTTGATATGGAAATTTTTAAATCTTCATCACTTTCAAAAACTCATTGTAGTTATTGTGGAAGAGTTGTAATCATTGTAATCCAATGATTGATGTAGGTGTACTGCAATGAACGGGTAAATCTTGTGCATTTAAACGGGTAAATCTGGTGCAGTTAAACAGGTAAATCCGGGTAAACGGATCAATATATGGAATACAATAATATGATGTCGAAACAAAAAAACGTCCGCAAAGCGCGCTCCCTGCCACCCCCGCACAAACTCAACAAATCTTCCACTGTATATTTTACGCCACAAGAATTACATTTAGGAAATAAATAGCATCTCAGATTTCCATTTTTATAGCGTTGTTTTTATATAAAACACAGGACCTCGAATTATTTTTTTACCTAAGTAAAAACGGCATCACTGATGCCGTTTTCACTTAGAATAAAAACGGCATCAATGATGCCGTTTTTAGTTAATGGAAACGGCATCACAGGTGCCGTTTTCAATGTGCATATTTTTCCAAATAAATTTGCAACGTGCATATTCTTCTAATTTTTTATTTTTAACTTATTATTTTGAAAAAAATTCCTATTTGGATGCATTACTTAATAGGAACGACAAAACTTTTCTTTGGTTATCAAACTTTGTGCTTAAGGAGAAAATGTAGGGGTATGTGGGAATAATATCCGCCAATCAAAACTCATCCTAGTAGTTATACATACGGGTGGGTGGTATATCCTTTTCTTAGTGCTAGGAATTCTAGTGTCTTACTCTTAACCAAAGCAGTGATTATAGTCTATGCTTACTGGTTGTAAACTTGGAACATCTGATTACTGTAATTCAGACCATCAAACTATACATGATGATCAAGAATAATCTTATTCTAAACTCTATACTCACACACACATACCATGCTGAATGGTGAATAAACTCCTGTAATTGAATGCTTTTGCTGATCTTAACTTCTGTCTCATATTTGTAGCATCCATACGTATACGGTGTTCTAGTTTTCGAAGCAATGGCCACATTCGTGGGGCAAGTATCCGTTCTATCACTCATCGCGATCTTTGGTGCAGCAACCACTGCAATGGTATATATTAGCTATTGCTTGCATTCTTATTCTGAGAAAGAATCATGAATATAGATGTTTCCCCCCCCTTCTGCTAATCTGTGTAGGTGACAACAGCAAGGAAGGCTGTGACCCTTTTGCTTTCTTATTTGATTTTCACCAAGCCTATGACCGAGCAACATGGCACCGGTTTAATACTCATCGCTATGGGGATCGTATTGAAACTCCTACCCGAGAACAAGAACCCTGTGCCTCGTAAACAAAGGGTCGATCCCCCTCAGCAACATCTTCACCAGTTAGAAGAGGAAGAAAATAGGCCTTTGGTTTGACTCAGATATTTTGGATAAAAATATCATAGTTTTCTCTGATGTCACTTGTTCTTGTACATGAAGCAACTTGTTCTTTATAGCATATTTCCTACTGGGCAGAAGTCCAGCGCAGCTGCTGGTGTCAAGATCGGCACAACAATCGTAGGATGTTTAGTCCTGGCTCGATAAAGGCTTGACTCTTGTTTCGATTGAAGCTAAAATAAGAAGCGAGACAAAAGCAAATAGGAGAAAACTTACTATGAATATACGTGTTATTTTGTTAGGGTGTATCTGATTGTCTTGTACCTTCAGAACATATTATCCCAATGTAATATTCGTTTTTAGAACACTTATTTTCCTAATTTTTGTTGTGATCGTTATGGAATTAGCAACGACAGTGGACTTTGGTCGAAAACATAATTCATGTCGGATGAGAAAATAATCAACAACTGCATAATAAGATACTATAGGCCAAAGCATATGACTACCTTGCAGGTTACAATATATTCATAAACACGAATGTAAAAAAATCAAGATGCAAAGATATGCACGGAGAGTTTGAGACCCACTCTCAAGTCAAATATGATATTAGATATTTTGTTTTGAATTAACATGCATTGAGATTCGAATTATCATGGATTAAAGATTTTTGGTCTTGATCTAGCATGAATTGAGGTTTAAAGATTGAATTTCAGCTGTTACTTCCACATACACATGTGCAAAGATACAGTTGCAACAGAGATGAGATTGTTTGACACTCGAATTGTTAGACCCCTTGCTTAGGGACTAACCCTGGGATTAGTGGATGCTTTGCATGGGGAAGGGAAGGCGGAACAGTGACGGTGATGGGTGTGGGGAGCGGTTATTGTTGGTGGTGTGGTTGAGGAGAAACCATCACTTCTTGTCTTCATTTCTTTTTTTTCTCCGTCACACAAACCTCTCTCTCATCTTCTCTTCCTTGTCCGGCGTTCCAGAGATTGTGGAGACGACTCCGGCGCGTGGAGGCGAGCACGGCGTTGCGGAGACGCGGACGTGAGGTGCGTTGGAGTGGGGGTGCTGTCGGGCGTCGACGTTGAGCTGATCTCCGACGTGCTCCGTCTTCTTCTTGAGGTATGTCAACTTTTAGTATGGTTTTGTTGTTTCCCCACGTTGGTGGGAAGTTGAGGTCGGTCGCAGGAGGTCGGAGACCTCGCCGGAAACCCGTGTCCTCGCTTAGAGCGTGAGCCAGGAGGTGACGGCGGGTATGTGCTCGTGCCTACCCAGGGACCGCCGTGTGGAAGAGTGTGGACACTTGGGTCGCGCCACCTCCGTGTTGAACCGTGGTGTGACGTGTTGTTGCCTTACTCTCTGTAGAGTAGCAGACCTGTGGGATCACGGATCTCAATGTGTGTTGACGCATGGCTCGTGGAGCATGATGACCCTGCAGACTACGGTCTGGACCCGTCCGATGTTGTGCCGGCGATGCCGCCGAGGTTTTTGCCAGCGATGATGGTGCCGACGATGTTCCGGCTTGTGGTTGTGTCGTCTAATGTTGTGTCGGACGTATGTTGTACCACCGATGTTGTGCCGACGATGTTGTTCCGGTGATGATCCCCGATTGGGCACCTATCTTGGGGTGTTGATCGACCAGGCTACGACTCCATCAAGGTGGTGTAGACCACGTGGTTACTTTGCGCAGAAGTGCGAACACTCCTCACCGATCCCTTTGGCTCGAGTAGTCGCGTGTGGGGGGTGCGTCGCGTACTGTCTGTAAGACCGTATGTGCCTACGGTATGTTTCCGATTGAGACCTGTGAAGGGAATGTGTTCTAAAAGTTTTACTTTTAAATGTCAATTATTATGAATTGAATGAGAAATCATTTTGTTCCTTGTTTATGTTATTCGACCTTTAGAAGTATTAAGGAAGAGGCTCTTGGTCCTTAACCGTAGAACTCTAAAAGATATTGGTTTACATAAAACAAAAGATATTCGCAATCATGGTAATTAACATGGGACATTAATTACCGAGTTAAGATTGTCGTGTTAGTCATAGATCATTGTAGCTCTACAAGTGAGTGACAACACGGGTATGCAAAAGAGTAAAAAAATTACTTTTGTATACTGAATAGACCTAATAAGTAAAATATTATAGAAATGTGTTTCTGTGTCATTAATATTTTACTGTGTCTTCTGGTCCTTTGATATGAGACTTATATCTAATCACTTAAGGAATACTTAATTAGATCAGTGTCTTGAACTATCGATCAGTGTAGTGTAAAGGCATTGGTTGGTTAAGTACAACTTTTGTTGGAGAAGATAGTTAGTCAAAAGATTATCATTGCCCCTCTTAATTGAGTGATGATATTAGTGGGCCCTTGATAAAGCAAAATTATAATGTGCACAATGTGATTTGAGTTAAGTCACATATTTATAACTAGCTTAAAGAGATCAAGAAATGAATATTAATACAAAGATGACACAATACTACTTTGTGTGTATTCTTAATATCATGAGGCAAGGGACAGACACAAGTGGTGCACTCCATCACTAAGTGGATCGGGTTTTGGTTCGCGTGGAATTAAGACATCTAACTAATTGGGAGCTATAATGTGTAGCTAGATACCGCTTATAGCTTGTGATATTAAGCTCTTAGTATCACTGCCAACTTAGTTTAGATCCTCCCATAGGTCACACCACAAAACTGGGAAACAAGAAATGGGGATTTTGAGTTCATAGGATGTGTCGGGTTTCATGTGAAAATATGACACATGGGGTGAACAAGCAAAATCAAAATTATGTTGTGATTAATAACATAATTAGAATCAAAATTGAATTCATATGTGATGTAAATATTATGGGGTGTAATGTATTATCATTAAATAGGATAATATGTTACAAAAGTTGTGAATTTATTACTAATCCCGAAATGTCAAATTTTGTAGGGGTTAAACCGAAATTTGACAAGTCTGCAGCACAGTGCACAAACGGTCGACCGCTAAACAGTAAACGGTCGACCGGATGTGGGACGGTCGACCACAATATTACACGGTCGACCGGATGTGTGCACATCGTAACAGAGATTTCGTCTGTCCGTTTTCGGTCGACCGAATTTATCGGTCGGTCGACCGAACATTGTGATGAAATATTTTAATGTTGCGAACGGTCGACCGAGTGCCTAAACGGTCGACCGAAACCAGGTTTAAACGGTCGACCGGACCTCGCAGACGGTCTACCGGTCAGACGGTTTTATGCAGAATTAATTTAAGAATTAATTAGATCATGCATGGAATTGATCCATAATTGATTTAATTCGTGGCTAAGATTATTTATTACTAAATAATGGATGGTTAGATGGAATTTTGCATGGAATCATGGGCAAGAGGTTGCACATGAATAGGTAATTTGGAGAGAACCTATAAATACAAGGTTATCTAATTACCTCCTTAAATTCATTCATTATTTTCTTGAGTAAAATTCTTTCTCCATAATTCTCCACGAAAATCCCTTAATTCTTAAGTTTAGTTTTAGTTCTTAAGAGATCATCTTCTCAAGGGAATTAAAGAGGGGTTAGTAATTAGATTCTAAACCCTATCGGAGATCGAGAGACTAGCTTCCCTCTCTCCGATCTTGCTTAGAGTTTGGTGAATACTCGGAGGCATCCGGCGCGGCGAGAAGCATCCACAACGTCTCCGAATCTTCAAGAAGTTTTTGAGACCTTCTAGGTATGAATTTCGGAGCCCTTGTTTGTTTTAATAGAGTTTTGAAACTAGATGTTAAAACAAACCGATGCATGCATAAAATAAATCAAAGAAAATTGTAATTGATCCTTATTATACATAAAAACCTCGAAAATATATATGTATAATTAAACATGAAATCCTACAACCTGTTGTTATTGCTGGACTGATGTCCTTGTGGACCCTGTTGATGGTCGTTATTTGTTGTTGGACTGAGGTCTCGTTTATCCTTGGAGGGATTTGATGCATTGCAGATGTGATATGACATGCTACTAGTATGATATGTTCATTTACCGTACTGTTGCATTCATATAGGCGGGCTTGGCATACGAGGTTTCCTAATGGAAACTCAGACATCGTTGTTTGATTCATATTTCAGGACCGCAGTAGGTTTTGTCGGGTGGTGACAGTGGGCACACACAATTTGGGGTCAGGATCCTCTTCGGACTCTTCGAGGTCGTCGTGATTGCTTGTACTTGTCTTTCGTTATATTGTCATAATCACGTTTTTTGACAAACTCTGTTGTATTATTGATGCACCAACTGATTATTTATATGAGTAACATTCCCGTTAATGAGTTTATCCTGATAATCTATTGATTGTTAATTTTTTTAAATTTCCGTTATTTCAAGATGTTACATGAATTGTGGAACAATTGTCATCCATCCAATTGCTACTTTGCATGACATCAAATAATTGTGGCCCGTTGACCCCACCACTGTTTGGAACATACCTTTAATTTGTAAGCCCACGAGTAAAGCATAATAGGTTAACACTTAATGTGGTCAATATTGATTTTTCAAAGTTCTATTTTGTTCCTTCAAGATCTTAATAGTTTGAAATTAATTTCTTCTGTGACGGTTGTGACAATGTAATTCAGTACTATCTAAAATGTAGTGTACCAAAATGTTTTTAATAGGATTTTTTTTCAAAATAATAAAGAAAAAATAAAAAATTAGAAAAATATGCATCCTAAAAACTTAATTGGCAAAATATGCACATTAAAAACGGCACCACAAGTGTCGTTTTCATTAAGTAAAAGCGGCACTATAGAATCCGTTTTTACTTGGGCAAATTTTTCTTGATTTCGAGATGTCGTTTTTAGCTAAGACATGTTGAACTAGCAACGGGTCGGTCGGGGTCTCGCTCCCCGGTAAACGCCCTCTGAATTTTTTTTGGATCTTGAAATTGTTTGATCTAGAAATTTTTGAATCTTCATCACTTGCAAAAACTCATTGTAGTTATTGTGGAAGAGTTGTAATCATTGTAATCCAATGATTGATGTAGGTGTACTGCAATGAACGGGTAAATCTGATGCATTTAAACGAGTAAATCCGGGTAAACGGATCAATATATGGAATACAATAATATGATGTGGAAACGGGTAAATCCGCAGGGGCTGCCACCCCCGTACAAACTCAACAAATCTCCCACTGTATATTTTACGCCACAAGAATTACGTTTAGGAAATAAATAGCATCTCAGATTTCCATTTTTATAGCGTTGTTTTTATATAAAACACAGGACCTCGAATTATTTTTTTACCTAAGTAAAAACGACATCACTGATGCCGTTTTCACTTAGATTAAAAACGACATCAGTGTTGCCGTTTTTAGTTAATGAAAACGGCATCACAGGTGTCGTTTTCAATGTGCATACGTTGCCAAATAAATTTTCAACGTGCATATTCTTCCAATTTTTTATTTTTAACTTATTATTTTGATTTTTTTCCTTTTTAATATATGTTTATTTCTTTGTTAGGGACAAATCATAAGACATGTTTTGGTACTTTACAGGAATCTTATCATAATACATACCGTGGTCTTGTTATATTTGCACGAAACATGTTACCAAACGAAGAATAGAATGTGGAGAGAAAATTTCAAATAAGTCAAACCAAGAAATGGTATATAGATGGGAAAAAATCACGAAAAAGTTTTTCTCTGTCCTTTGGTTACAAGTGCATCTGAAAAATATAAAAATGATTGAATTAAGATACTTGATTTGGTAAATGTTTATTTCTTGTTATATTAAGATACTCGAAACAATCACTTATCTGAATTTACTAAAAAAAGAGAGAAATTATTAGGCTGATTGAATGATCGTTGAGCAATTTGACCTTTTTGTTTATTTATACCATATTTTTGTTTCAAAACCAATTGGTAAGGTATAGAATTGTAGAATTTCCCTTAGCTAAAATTTTGAAACTTCCATTCTACACCAGTCCATTCCTCGTTATTCTCGAGTTTATGTGTTTAAGACTTTAAGTTCGTTTTGCTAAAATAAAAATGTTAAAATACTTTTGTGATGAAGAGAGACGTCGATTTCCTTGTGATACCGAATCCTTCACTCCAATCACCACACAAAATTTACTCCACCATTAACGACACATCTGCACTCTTCTCGTCCGTAGAACTCCATTCGCGTCACGAGCCGTTGGATCTCATCGTCACCCAGGTCCAACCGTTGGATCTCATCACAAATCAATGATTGCCTAGATTCCATCGAAAACGATCTCGACGGTTGTCGGACCCGCGGATCCCCACCCGACCCGAAACCCGATGGTGGACGTCAGGTTCTTCGCAGGTGAAATTAAGAGGATCGTCACCACGCTATTTTTCTTCTTCAGTTTCTTCCCGCAAAAGCACACGTGGTGTTATGGACACCGGATGGTTTCCATTCGTCGGCGGTCGCACTCTCACAGTAGACCGGGTCAAAGTCTGCAGAGCCAACAGTTTGTAGTCCCACTTTTTTGCTTCGTTTGCACTCTACCCCTCGAAAGTTTGGATATATCGTCAGTAATTATCAATAACTTGTCTTTCTGGTACATTACTTACATACAAGATATAATTCAAGAAAATGTGAAAATGTATTTTTGGGAATTAATCTATTAAGTGGATTACCTTCAATTGTATAATATTCATTATATCGATTAATATCCTATACATCCTTGTAACTTTTGATATACATTTAACACTGTCATTTCTATTTATTTTCGAAATAGTTGTTCTATCTTATTACTATTTTTTTCTCTTCCATCCTTCAAGTTCAATTTATATTCTTGTTTTTGAAACTCACATCACGTGGATCTTACTTATATTTCTTTTATAATGACCTCACTTACATCTTTGTTGAATATTCTTATAGGGTTACAATTCAAAATTTTGTAAAATATTATTGTTTTATCTTGGAGATTACCTAAATAGGTAAGGTGGTAACGAAAGAATGTACAATGTAAACCTCTCAAGTTATATTCACTTATTTAGTCACCAACATACACTTCAAGGTTCCAACTACATAATAATCTTTTCGGACAAATTCAAACACACAAAACCCAAAACGAACCTTCACAAATACGTTCGTACAAGAATCCATCCATGCAAAAACCCCAAGAGGAATGAAGCAGTAAAAAAGAGAAACGGGGATAGAGTGGGCGTGAATCGTGATAATCCCGACCCACAACGGTGAGCGTAAGCAAGCGAACCACCAGCACGCGCCAAAAAGGAACCCCAATTAGTATTAGGGCCGATAATTAGCGGTTGCCACTTCGATTACCCACAAATAAAAACCCCCAAAGAAGCAGCAGCTCTGCTCTCTTCTCTTCTCTAATCCACACACACGCACATATATATATATAGAGTGGTAGAGAAGAGTGAGGAGAGAGAAGTCCGCAGCTGTCGTCCCTCTCCTCCCCATCGCTCCCCTCCAAACCCTAATAACCTCCTAAGGTTCCCGATATCCTCTCTTCCTTTCCCGATCTGCTTTTCAGATCGATTACCGATCTGCTCCGGTCCGATCCGCCCGGGGGATCTCGAATCGGGATCGGATTCCCGATCGGGATGTGTTTTGGGGGTTTTGGTTTGCTTTTTTTTGGTTTTCGATCGGAATGTGGATCGGAAGGATGGTTCGTTTCGGTGCTTTCGGAATCGGACGGTTGTGTTGAGGGGTTTGCGTTTGGATTTTGTGGTTTTGCTTGTTTTCTGATCGATCGGATGGTTTTGGACTCTTTTTTGGTTGTTTTAGTTGGAAGTGGTGTGTTTGTGCTGGTTGTGGTTCTTCCGTTTCGAATCATCTAAGTGTGTTTAGTTTTCTGAAGTGATTTTGATTGTAGTCATTCAGCTTTTTCTATTTTTTTGGTTCATTTTTGTAGGTTTCGGCCTCGCGGCGAAGTGGAGGTCATATGGAGCAGGTAAAGGATGGAGTTAGTTGTTTAGTTTCTGTAGGGTTTTGATTATGTGAAGTGGTTGTTTGTTGTGTGTGCAGTATGAGAAGGTGGAGAAGATCGGGGAAGGCACTTACGGAGTGGTCTACAAGGCTAGGGATCGCCTTACTAACGAGACCATAGCTCTGAAGAAGATTAGGCTTGAGCAGGAGGACGAGGGTGTCCCCAGCACCGCGATCAGGGAGATCTCCCTCTTGAAGGAAATGCAGCATGGCAATATTGTCAGGTTCGCCGTCGGTCTATTGTTGATTATCTTACATTGTAAATGTCATGAACAATTTGTCCGATGTTCTGAGATGCTTTAGCAGGAAAAATGGAAATGTTGTGCAGGAAATGGATGGTATTATTATTCTGTCGTAAAATAAATGGTAGTTTCTGTAAATGGGAATGAACTTCATGGCAGCGATGTCTAATTGACAGATAAACTACCTAAATGTGCAAGACAAGTGATTATTGACCTAGTTTCTACGTGGTAGTTCGCTAATATGTTGACGTCATTTGCTTGGTATTTAGTTATTGCTTATATCTTAACTGTGAATGGAGGTGGTACTGTGGCAGCTAGCATATCATGCCTTTAGTATATGGTAGAAGTGGCCCGGCTAAGAGTTTTTTTCTTCGTTTTCAACCAAGCATAACTAGTATTGTAGGCTCTCTTTAGTGACAATGAGATTACTATATATTCTCTAATCTCTATGCTTTCTAAGAACCCAATAGATGAAATAATGCATCTTAGCTGGTCAGGACATCTGATTTAGCTTAATCCTTAATGCATCTGTGGTCAGTTTAATTTGAAAAATTATATCCATATGCTGATAACGTATCATTTTCGTATGTAGTTATTGTAATGTGTTGTTTAAGCATGTTCTCTATCTATTTCTATGTTTTATAGCTCTATCCCATGAATAATTTGGAGACATAACGGGCAATTCTCCATTGGTTGTATATGATTTCAAGATCGACAACTCATGGATGAAAAATCACTAGCTTGATTTGCCAAAAGAAATCAATGGACTGTAGTTAATTTGTATATTTTATTGTGGTTATTGACTAGTATGTTTAAAGAATATAATTGTCTCATTAAATTGTCTCATTAATTTCAAGAAGGAAAACATGAATAACTATAAAATATATTTAAAAAAGCAACAAAAAAATGAATTTTACTAGTTGAGGATGAAATGAGTGTGTCGATTTGGGTGGTCCAGTCATCTTCAAAGAGAAGACCTAAGAATGCACAAGTTTGGATATATGATATTTTGAGCCTCAAGCAAGGAAAAAAGAGTTTATACCTTGGTAGCGATTATGAAAGCAAGTTCTTAAACTATTTTACGGTTCATGGCAAAAATCTGATCAAAGTGTGCAGCTCTCCAGTTGTTAATGCAAGCATGATGCTAATAAAGAATTGATAGAGCTAGGAGAGGACCTTCATTACTATCTTTCTAATGGTCCCAACTATTCAAGCGCATATGTCTTTCAAACTGACACAACCTTAAGTAGATACCAAACTACTTTGTTGCAAGACCTGAGAAAAGAGCCAAGTAAAATACTCGATGTAACCTATCATAACTTGGTCAACACTCTTGAAATGAACCTGATACAAGACAGACATGTCTGCCAATGTCAACCTGTGTTCATTTTTTTAGCTAGCGTCAAAAGACGGAAGCTTGTTTGGCAAGGAGCTATTGTGTTGATTTTTCCATTACATAATCTTGATAAATTGTCTGACTATATTGTTACTGATGCTGGAACTGACCAAGTTTTATTTTATATAGGTTGCAAGATGTAGTCCACAGCGAGAAACGACTATATCTGGTCTTTGAGTATCTGGACTTGGACTTGAAGAAACATATGGATTCTTGTCCTGATCTTGCTAGGAGTCCACATCTAGTAAAAGTAAGTGGCTGAAGTTTTTTTATTCTTCGAAGGCTTTGCTTGATATGTAATAAATATCCAGTGAGCGTCAGAACTGTTTCTTGCCCTTACGTAGAGGACCTTCTCACGTGAAATGCGTATATGATATTTCTTGTGTAGTGAATTTTTCTTCTTCCAGCGTTCACCTCCTTGAATATGTTTAAATTTCTTGCTCTCTCTCTCTCTCTCTCTCTCTCTCTCTCTCTCTCTCTCTCTCTCGCACACCTAATTGCAAGGTTTGTTGCACCCTCTCTTGATTTTTTTTTCTCTCCTTTGTTTTGGTTGCAGATGAATTTCAAATTATCAAACAGAATTCCGAGTCAATGTGCTTATGTGCATTCTGCTACTCATTCTTCTCCTTGACTAACATGTCATTTGATTTCATATGAATTTGTTTATTCATAATAACCACTGCAAGCACCTCAAATAGTTTTACCCTTATCAGAGCTTGCCAAATTATCCTGTGTTTTCAAGAATGTGACATCATCATCCTCAAATTAGCAATTTAAATTTTTACTGACCGTCTTTTGTACTCATGCAGAAGTTCCTATATCAGATTCTACGTGGTATTGCATATTGTCATTCTCATAGGGTGCTGCACCGTGATTTGAAACCTCAAAACTTATTGATAGATCGCCGTACAAATTCTTTGAAGCTTGCAGACTTTGGACTTGCCAGGGCATTTGGTATTCCTGTTCGTACCTTTACTCATGAGGTAAAAATAAACTTTTATCTTCACAACAAATCCGTTCCCATGACATCCTCTATACCATACTTTTTGAGATTTCTTGTTTTTCTTTAAACTGCTGCATATCTACTTTTGATGCACTGAACTTTCCTATTGATGATTCTGAAGTCTGAACAAAGAAAATCACGATGTTGCATTTGTTGTAAAATGGTAAATACTTGAAGATTTATTTTATCATTTTGTTTGTTACGACTCTATCTGCTTTATCCATTAAATTCATATGGATAAAATTGGATTAATATGTACGATGCTCAGAAAAGACATTAAGTTTTGTTTCTTTCTTTCAGAGATTATTGCAGAAAAGTTGAAAACAGAAAAAAGACATCTAGCAATTAATCTACTAAGGCATATTGTACACCTTTATGATAAATTGTTCACTTGTGTTTATATTTTCTTTCAAACAGGTGGTTACACTCTGGTACAGGGCTCCTGAAATCCTGCTTGGATCCCGACACTATTCATGTCCAGTGGACGTCTGGTCAATTGGTTGTATATTTGCTGAAATGGTGAATCAGCGGC
The DNA here is from genome assembly GCA_963682175.1 of Triglochin maritima. Taxonomy (NCBI): domain Eukaryota; kingdom Viridiplantae; phylum Streptophyta; class Magnoliopsida; order Alismatales; family Juncaginaceae; genus Triglochin; species Triglochin maritima. The sequence goes on along the minus strand of OY821772.1, from coordinate 59,052,993 downwards.
CTTTGTTCCCTGGGGATTCAGAAATTGATGAACTATTTAAGATCTTCAGGTAAATATTTCAAATTTTTTGTGGTTTATGAACTAACAAATCCCTCACGAGTCACGATGTTTACCTAGCTTTGATTTTTTCCTCCATGAAGAGTCTTAGGCACTCCAAATGAAGAAACTTGGCCAGGTGTAACTTCTTTGCCTGATTTCAAGTCTGCGTTCCCCAAGTGGCCTCCTAAGGTACGTCACAATGTGTACTGTTCCCTTGCAGTGCAGCAACGGTTCAGCTGCCTGTTCATCAAATTTTTACTGGGTCATTTTGACTTTTGATATAAGTTCTTGTTTTTATAGCTTTTTCCCCTGAAGCTGAATTTAAAGAGAAGCTTAATTAGGGGGAACGTAGGTCAACACTAAAGTTCAGTCTTGAAAAATAACAAAAGAAGACCACTAGTAAATGTTTGATGCTGCTATTGATTACTAAAGGAGAAAGAAGGCTTCTTGTTTGGTCTAATTAAATACGTCAATTTCTTTTAAATAAGAATTGACTTGTTGACCACTTACTACAAATAATGTTTTAGAGAAATTAAAAAAATACATGTTACATAATAGTTAAAAAATGTCAAATAAGTTTCAGTCAATGAGCTCGTTTTTCAACACAAACAATGTCCTCTGAGTTACTAGCCTGTTGTCGTAACACTCATCTTCAGCTATATCGTTCTAGACCATGTAGTCCAGGATATTTTCCTAAAACATACTTACACCTAGATTATTTCTCTCTTGAACAGTTGTAACTTGTGTAGCAGAAGTTGGTAAACACTTCTGCACTTAATATAACAGTTCTACTGAAAGTGAAAAGTCTAAATTACTTGTCTCATTTCTCTAATTAACCATATCGACATGTCATATATTTGCACAGGATCTTGCAACCATGGTTCCAAATCTTGATTCTGCAGGAATTGACCTTCTCTCTGTAAGTTTTTTCTTTATTTTTGTGTGTATGTGGAAAATGGCATGCAGATCAAATTACATTAGAAGCTTCTGTGATTTTTCTAGCATTGCTTTGTTGACTTTGGACTTTAGTTCTGACTGACATGCTTTTCTGTATCTTTCCAATTTTATTAGATGTCTCTGAACATTACAATTTTAATCTTATTGTATGATGTTGAGGATCCAACCTAACTTCCTAGTTTTATTCGTACTCCAACCCTCTCTGCCCATTTAGAATAGATGTCTTTAATTTTTGACGATTTTTGTGCTCATCCTTCTGACTTGTGTCTTTTCAAAATAGCTTCGTCAATTGCCATCGAATAAGAAGTTATTCTCCAACCGAGTTATCTCTTTGACCATAGGCCTCTAAAACAACTTGAATGGTTGCTATTTTTGTTTTAAAACTCCGGGTAAAAAGGATGAGGGTTGTGCTTTGTTAACTAAGAAACATGGTATATCATGGTTTAAAGTAGCTGGTCATTGTGATAAGTAGGCCACTTTCCCCGCCTTACAAACAGCTTCATGTGGTAGCATCTCTGTTCCCCCATCTCACGTAAGCTCTTCAATCCAGACATCCATTATGGACCAACCTCATCATTGAAGATCCAATCCAATTATTCGAATACAACACTTCATTACTAAGTCGAGGAAAAAGCTAATTATGTCAATTTTATTGAGCCATCTCCAAATTAGAATAATTGGTTTTGGCATTCTTATTTATGATGTATGTAGACGTAAATTAGAATTATTGTAGCCATGAAACCAATATCTCAAATATTAGAAGTTTTTGGGGTGTGGAAATGTCTTATAAACGAACTTTAGAAAAAAGAAACTTCTTTGATTATTACTAACATCTATGCTCTTTTTTGATATCGTGTCGAATTTCGTTTTTAATCTGATGGTTTCCTTTTCAACTGTACCTTATGTTCTTAGAAAATGCTCCGCCTGGAACCAAGCAGAAGAATTACAGCCCGAGGTGCTCTTGAGCACGAGTACTTCAAGGATCTTGGCTTGGTACCATGACCTCATGTCCTGTCTCTCATGCCCTTTGTATATTATATATTGGTGAGTTTGACGGATAGGTCGTTGGACTGTATTTTCTTATTTCTCCAACTCCATATGCTAATTTGGTGGAATTTTTTTCCCTTAGTTGTCATTGAAATATCATGACAGCTGTTTTTCTGATGCATTTAGAAAAATCATCGTCATTCGAATTTAGATTGTTTTTAGGGTATGAACTCAACTCTTCATGCTTCTCGTGAAAGAAACTTCATCATGATATCGTATTGCTCTTACGGAGGTTAATGCAAGAGCAATTTGTGGAATAACATGTTTCTAATTTTCTACGATTTCTGAGAGATGACTGGTGGAGAGTTAGACACGCGTATGTACTGCATAACAAAACGTAGGATAAATATTTTCCCCGATGCGGTGAAAATATTCTGCAATGCTTTGGGTAGTGCTGAAAAAAGCCCGGCTTCAAAACTGTAACCTTACGCTTTGGCAACTATTAAGACCTACATGCCTGATCCTCGGACACGACCAATATGCATCCCCTGTCCTTTCCATTTGACTTTTTTTTTTGAATGTCTGCTTCGACCCTGCTCGACGGTTCTGTCTCCCACCCCACCCGGTCGGTCGTTGGACCTAGTTTGTATGTTTTTTTTTAATTTTTTGTTTTGTTATTTGTTTTAATAATTAGCGGTTTATATTTTGATAAATAATTAGTATTTAAGTAGTAGTTTATATTTTGATAATAATTAGGATTATGGTTGATTATATTTTGATAACGTTAAACTTAAAGTACAAACAAGACATTCCATTCTTATTGTAGATAAGTGTGTTAAATAAAAAAATATAATAAAGATATACGAGATTTTTTGTTATTTTGTTTTTTCAAATAGATTATTAATGTTTTTGGTAAATATAAATAGTTTTGAAATAAAATAAAAATTAAGAAGAAAATTAATGATTATGATCTAAAAGAGCGGGAAAATTTTTATGTTTAATAGGTGAACCGTGAATCAGAAACATGATGTTTAGTCATGCTAACGTGTTTAGGATGGAAATAAAACTTAAAGAAAGTGGATGTTGTGCATGCTCTTAATATTGTTTGGTATTTTACGTGGTCTTGTATTGTAGGATGATGTAAAAATAATGCCTTTTAAAAAAAGTAAAAATAATGCCGTTGCGAGTAGCCATGTTCGCTACATCACATCACTTTTCTTCTCGAACTTTGCGTCATCGTGGACAAGAAATGGTTGTTTATTGATCGCACCAACTTATCAATTTTTTTAAATTGACGAAACACCCTCGGGCTCCTGTCACGGTTAGATGTTTTTTCTTTAAATTTATCAAAAAAATTTATTTTAAATTTATTTTAATTTTTCTTCTTAAAATACGTTTTTATTTGTTTTTATTTTTTAGAATTTTTTATTTTTTTTAAAATCTGGAATTGACCTCTAAATGATTTGGAGGAAAAAAATATAAGTTGTTTGGAGGGTTTTAGGGAATTGTTAAAGTAAATTTGGGGGTGAGTGGGGGGACATGTTCCGTCCTAATGGTCCAATTTTTTTAATTTTTGTTATTTGTTTAAAATAAATTTAATTTTTTTAATTTTTTTAATTTTTTTCTTCTGAAAAAGTGTTATTTTTTGAGTTTGTAGAATTTTCTGTGAATATTTTTTTATATTTTACTCATGATTGATCCCCAAATGACGTGAATGGAAGAGAATGAAGGGGGATGTGATAGTTCGGGCGTGGTTAATGGGTTTTTTTAGGTGAATTGATGTGAAAAAGAAAAAAACTGACGTGACAGAGAACGTAAGACGTCCGGAGTAGTCTGGACACTCTTATTTATGCTATAACAACTTACCGACGCATGCAGATTATTTTTGGTGTAACGGTAAATGAATTTGGTGTAACGTTAAAAAAAAGTATTGACATTTGCTACATTCGATGTTATTATTATTTTTGGTCACGACACTGTTAATTTTTGTTAGTTATGTTAATATTTAATAATCATTTTAAAAACACTCTTAAATATACTCAGAATTTATAATTTTCATTTCATAAATTTATATCTCCAACATCGTATGTTGTAAGTGACACACAAATAAATCATCCTTATTTATTTTAACCTCGTTAATAAACTTAGATGGTCAAACGTTTAAACGTCAATGGTTGGGAGTCTATTTCATATCCAAATATTTCTCTGGAATGGTAGGCCATTGTCACGAAGGAGATGAAAATCCTCTTATTAGCTTGAGTTGGGTTCACATAAAATCAAGTCAAATAGTGCTTCGGAATGGTATGAGGTTAGACTAAAATTTCAGACCTAAGGATCCAACGACTAAAAAGATAGAAGCCACAGCAACGTCTCAAAATAATTATTAAATTTTCTAGTTCTGATTTTTTATGTTATTTTTTCGAGGATGCAGTTGTATTAAAACTTAAATATTTATAACGAATGTGTATTAGTTCCGATCCTTCTGCTTTATTAATTATTAAAAAGAAATAGAAATGACGTTTAACGAGAAACCATTTTCTTGTTCATCGTTGCCTAAAGAAGGATTCCACATTTTCATGGTGGGTCCAAACCATAAATAAGTAGGGTATGTTTCCCTCTTGTTTGTAACCTTCACAGCTGCAGCTCTCAGCCACCATCTGGTGTGGAGCTGGAAATTGGAGTGGAAAGTCCATCAGCTTTTCCCACTTCTTCCACGCCGAATGAAATGGAAAAGCATTTTGTTCCGCTGCCATCATCGCAATTTAGATGGTAATTGCATAACAAGTTTAACTTACATTTTCAAAGTTTTCGTCTAACAAAATTTCTCTTCCTTAACGTTACATCATGACTATCACTAATGACTCAGCATATCTAGCACCCAATTTGTGGAAACTCACAGACGTAAATTTCAGCAAAAACTGTAATAACCTTAATCTAAACACCTTAATTAACTTAAACTAAACCTAATTAACCTTAATTAAGCCATGAACAGTAGAGAGTGAGGTGGAGGATTGGATAAGATTTGGTTTTTTCCTATAAATAGAAGTGTTAGGTTAAGAAAAACGTTTTTTTTCATTGCTTGAATGTTTGGAGGAGAAGGATTTTGGAGTAGAAGAAGAAGGAGAGAAGGAGGAGAAGAGGAGGAGAAGGAGAAGAAGTTGGGTTAGACTTGCCAAAACTTGAGAAGCTTCCACGAACTTCAAAAAGGTATGCTAAGTCTTCATTATAACTCACATAAGCCTTGTGGGTGTTGGGGATCGATGTTGGTGTCGAATTCCCCGTCGGATTGCAACCTATTCAGAGGTTGAAGACGGCAATCGGTCGACCGGTGCCTGTGGGCAGTCGACCGATTCTATTATTATATTATTTTGCACCCGCAAATGGTCGAACAATGTCTGCTGACGGTCGACCGTTATGCCAGATTTGTGCGGGAAAAAGGGTTGACGCTGTTATCGGTCGAACGGATCCACTTCGTCGGTCGACCGAAACAATGAGAATAGGTCGGTTGAGGATTTTGACTTATTAAACGGTCGAACATCCTTAAACTGGTTCGACCGATTTATTCGATGCTAAGTCAGTTGGGAGCTTTGACCATCAAAACGGTCGACCGCTCTTTAACTTTCGGTTGACCGACTGAGCATTTTAATTAAGCAGTAGAGTGTCTGTGATGTTTCGGTCGAACTGTATCTCAGTTCCAGTCGACCGAATATTACTTAGGCAAAATGTTGAAATCCCTGTTATCGGTTGAACGGACCATTGGTTCGACCGTTCCGATATATAAATATTATAAATATTGTATAGCGTAGACCATCCAAACGGTCAACCGCTAGATGACTTTTGTTCGACCGATTGGTCGGTAATTCGGTTGGCGTGGTTCGACCGAATGCATTGTTTGTACAGTACTGAGTACTGTGTGGAAGACCGGTCGACCGGTGAGCTTATAGCGGTCGACCGATTTATCCACACGCGAGCCGTCGAGTATAGGTCGACTACCGGCTCCGAGGCGACGGTCGATTACCAGCCTTGAGAGCTACATATTTCACCTTCGACGAGGGCGTATTATTGTTGGCCTCATGGGATGGACCAAACAAAGTCTCATAAAAAGGTCTATTGAGCGGGGTGTGAGAGATGAGTGCCGTAAACCTTGGGCTGTTTGCTGGGGTTTGTCGGTAGACCGAGGATGTTCCGGCAGGGTAGCGTCTGGCGGTTCTTGGGGGAGCAGCGGCTATCGTCTGACCCGAGTTGTGCATTCGACAGGCTGGCTCGCTCCTTGTGCGGCGGCGTAGTACCAGGGTGCCTTCCTACGGTGCTTGGGGAGCAGTGGTGCCGACTGACCCATGTGAGGCAGCGGTGGACTGACTTGACCCTTGTGCGGCAGGAGTGGTTCGGTACCGCGGAGGTGGAGAGGGGTATTATTGTGGACCCGAGGCGAATGATCATGTGCATTGCATTGCATTGTCTTTAATTTCCATTTTTGTATTTTAGGAGGTTTGGCATACGGGGTTCCAGCAGGGAACTCAGGCATGTTTCAATTGTTTGCATTTCAGATAGCGAGCAACATTAGAGTCGAGGTGGTGACCGAGGAGGGTGCCCCCGGGATCTGATCCTGTCTTCTCTTATTCTTTTTTGTCGAGGTAGTGATTACCCAGTTGTATTTATTTCGGTTGTAATCACAGTTGATTCAGATGTATTTTGACTTCCACTTGGATCTATATCTTATTTATATATATATATATATATATTTCTCCTTGTTATCTCGTGACGTGTCCGGTGTTGACCGTTGACAGTCTTTTATATTGTTTAAATTTTCTGCTGTTTTCGGGGACGTTACAAAAACATTCAGACGTATTGCATATTTGTATTTGAATTTCAAAATCAAACGTTTTGAATTTGATTTCTTCTTACATTCTTAGATTCCCAAATAATTTTTTTTTACTGAAACTAGCTTTCGTAGTCCCATATTGTACACAAACAGAATATTTTTGTTTTTGAAATTGGTAAATCGTAAACACCTTACTTATTGTGTGGAATTTCAACAAGTTGATTTTTAATACATTTTTTATATTAATCTGAAAAAGGAAAAAGAAAAAAATTCTACCTAATTTGCCACAGATGTGGAATAAACTAGAATTTTTTGGGTTAAAAGCATCAATAACAATGATCTTTATAAAAAAATCATCCTAGCTTTTTTATCTCTAGCAAGTTAACTTTTCCACGTCATATCATTTATTCATAATTTTTTTCTCTCTTTCGTCTTCTCAAATATGAACACCTTGTAAAAAGATCATAATGCCAAATCAATTGTTCTTTTTTCTCTAACTCATTTATTACATTTTACAAATATGTGTATATATTATTTATCTTTTTTATGTATGAATTATTAATAAAATTTGCTATAATATTTTTAATTTTCAAAAGTAATCTTTTGAAAAACAAATGAAAGTTGGGAATATTATCAATTGGAAAATGGAAGTTGTGAGAATAAAATACTAAAAAGTAAAAGTTGATGATAGAATTTGTGAGATGGTTAAGAATGCAACAGAAAAATTTGAAGTTGTGAATATATATGTTTCAAACTTAGTAATTATTTCTTTTGAGTTAACCACTGAAAAGTTAACATTTTGAAAATACAATATTTATATAACAATACGTGTCTATCCGTAGAAGAAGAAAAGGTTTTTGGTGATTTTTTATAATTTTTGTCATAAATCTGCAATATGCGTCTATCCGTAGAAGATAAATAATCTACAAAATCTGCTGTCCTTTTTTGTCATAAAATTCCACCGGTGGGTACCACTAGTCAGAAATTGGAAAAAAAAAATAAATAAAACGGAGTGAACACCGACGTTAGGGCCGTAAATGGGTTGAATTTTACCCGCAACCCGCCCCTCCCCGTCCCGCCTAACGCGGGTTGCGGACAAAAAAATGCTACTCGCCAACCCGCCACCCGCACAACCCGCATAATAAGCGAGGCGGGTTGCGGTTTTCTCCCAACCCGCCCCGCATAACCCGCAACCCGCATAAGCCTTATATGTTTTTGATTTTTTTGTATTTAGTTATGATTTAGTTTGTATTTAGCTTTAATTTTTTTGTATATAGCTTTAAAAACATACATTGATTGATTTTTTCTTTCATTTTTGTACTTAGCTTTGATTAAAATAGATAATATTAAAGAAAATAAATTGATTTTTGTATTTAGCTTTATTAAAAAGATTAAACCCGCCAAACCGCCACGCATAGCCTAGTCCATCCTTACGCGGGGTGGGTAGCAGAATTTTTTTTACCCCGCCCTGCCCCGCCCCGCCTACCCGCTTAACTTTGGCGGGGCGGGTAGCGGTGGGGCGAAAACCCGCCCCGTCCCGCCCCGCTTACAGCCCTAACCGATGTGTTTCCACACCTTTTCTTTTGAATGGTGCGTGTGAGAAAACATAATTGTGCTTGTGCGTATTCTAAGGTGACCCAAGACATAATCATTCATCACTATCAGTGGTCCCCACACCCAAAGTCAAGTCCAAGTAATCACTAAGTTACACTTCAGATCTCCACGCTTAGCCACCCTTAACGGGTCGGGTGCGCCCTTAAGGGAGGGCGTTTGTCGGGCGGGCGCCCGGGCGGAGGCACGTGTTGCCCCCCGTTCGTCGTTTTTTTTTGTTTTTTTATATATTTTAGTGGAGATTTTGTTATTAGCGTTAATTGATAATGTATTGAGTGTTTTTTTGTAATGTGGAGCGAGACCCCCGAACACCCGCCGATGTGAGTTAATAGTATGGTTTAAGATGATTAATTCATGGTCTAAACACACATGGTTAATGTTATTTGATAATGTATTGGGTATTAATTGATAATGTAGTAATTTCAATTAATACAAATGTAAATTGTTAAAATGTGGTGTAAGAATTACAATTGTTTAATTAATAAATGATGTGGAGGAAAGAGAGTGTATGGTGGGTGGGGTAGCCCGGGCATGAGTAAGAGTTTTTTTTGGGTGGGTTGTGTGAGCTGACGTGGCGGAGAGAATGAGTAGGGCGCCCGGGAGTAGCCCGGGCATGGTTAAACATGGTCTCCTTCAGCTTCTCCAACCGCCACCCCATCTACGTCGTCAAGAAAGGCGATGGTCTCGACTTCATCGCCCGCAACGTCTTCTCTGGCCTCGTCGTCTTCCAGCAGATCGCCGAGGCGAATGGGATCAAGGATGTTAATAAGATCGGGGTCGGGCAGCGACTGTGGGTCCCGCTGCCGTGTAGCTGCGACGAGGTGAAAGGGAATAGGGTTGTTGGTCAGTTTAGACTAACTTGGTTGATATTTTTTTGCTGTTTGACTGTGATTTGTTTGATAACGCAGCTTGCTCCTCCTCCATAAGAAACGATTCTGCCGACGGTCGAATTTTGGCAGCTAATCACACTTATTTCCTCATCGCCAATAATTGCGTCCAGTGCAGTTGCAGTGCCACTACGTACCAGTACGTTTTATTTTAAATCATAATACAAGTTGCTTCATAAATTACATCAGTTTATCTCTATTGAACAATAATTGGATAATAGAACTAACTAGCACATCTTAGTTTCAATACCGTTTTAACTCTGTTAAATTTGGTGGTCCATCATAATTTCAAGCTTGAGGTTCTATTCCATGTTGCGACGTATTAATGTTTGGTTTGAAACTAATGGCATTTTTTTAAATCCGAAAATAAAGATTGCAGTGCAGACCAATCCAAGGGGTGCTAAACGCGAGCTGTCCTCCCGTGACGTGTCCCAGCAACAACTTGATCCTTGGCGGCACACTACCGGCATCTGGATGCGATGTCCCCACCTGTGTTTACGAAGGGTACAATAACAAGAACATCTTCACGACTCTCTCCAACGTATCCAACTGCCTTTCACCTGGTAATTAAGCTATCTTAATCTCGACCACTTACAACAATAATTGTAGTTTGTGATAAACATATAACGTTGTTAACTTGACCGTTTATGAAGGTGGCGCGCCGGCTCCGGAAGGCAGCGCTGCAACAAGATTGATGGTCGGATGGAGAGGAATGGGCTGGATGGAGTTTCTTGTACTGTTCAATGTAGTTTTCGTCTCGTTTGGACTGAAATAGAGTGGCGGTGTGGTTCTTGTCAAATTTTATGGTTTGGCTTGGTGTAGGGTTGGTAATTTATGCTATTTTTCTGTTGATCAAATGTTATATGGATAGAAGCTTTAATTTAATGCGTGGATTTTATTCACATTGTTTTCCCATTTCTCATAAAGGCTGCTTGATGTTTGGATGTATCAATTTTTTGGAATGAATACAATGCTCAAAGCACGACTGAATGTTAAGAATTATGTTACCATGTATCTAACGTGTAAACTTATAAATTAATAATCTTAAATACATCTAAGTGCATAGCGAATGAATACAATGAAACCTGAACAGATAAGTTACTCTACAAACTGCTTTGTCCACCACTAATACAGAAAGTGATAAAAACAAGCATCAACATTCAACAATATGGACGCAGGAATCTTGCATCAATTCCGCAACAAAATCATCGGATCAGCAAAGTAACTGCAACAGCCTCGTCAGATGGGCAACGGTGGAAACTTCTTTTTGGTCGATCTTATGTTCTATTCTATTTCGTCATCAGAATGGTTCAGTGGATTGTGGATATAAAAGCATGAAATAAATTAAATTATTTTGACAAAAAATGAACATATAAACACAAGTGGAACAGTCGTTCTAATTTACCGAGTTGTGTAGATTTGGTCACAGTTCAGACGGGAATGCTGGATCTTGTTGTTATGCACTTGGTCTTTGAGATCCTTGAACAAAACATAAACATCAAGAGAACTGAAGATAGCATAAAAAGCCGAAAGTAAGTTCTTAACTCCTGCATCCCAAGTTCAAGCCCTTCTATCCTACGGCCATCCCTTCTCCTGTTGAGGTCAAGGTCCAGTTCACTGCTATCCGTGGAAACCTGGTTTTCCTGGCTGGAAGGCTTTCCAGTAGTAGCCATCTCAAGATGATGGGGACCAGCTTGGAAAATATTTAAGAATGCTAAGGACCACTCTTCAAGAATCCTCTGAAAATCTCAAGAAGAACAGAAGAGCAATCAGTATGTACCAGAGAAGATAAGAAAAACATGGATTTCTGCTCTTTAAGACGTACATTGTAACTGAGGCTATCTAAAGGATTGAACATTTTGAAGCATTCTTTTGAAGAAGCCACTGGATCACCATATATCTATTCCAGAAAACACAAAAGTTTTAGCTTTAATCTTTGCAGGAACGTTCAGGATAATAATAGGAAGTTGGCATAGTTAACCTCAAATGTGAATGCAAGTGGCACTTGCACCACTTGAAACATGTAATCCGTAGTAGTTCCATGCGCAAGATAGCTGAACAAAAGAGGACTACAATATAATTGGTTCTTTTCATGTTAAAAATTCAAATAATAAAGAGTGTTTAATTGTTTATAGAACAAACCCAACAGAGCCACCACCAGAGCCAACAACACATCGGCTTTGGCAGTGATGGCGGTTCAAGTCTTCCAGCAGTGATTTCATCACACGTGAAGGCAAGCCATCTGGTGTTGTATTTTTGTGATCATATGGCATGAAGAGACCCTGAATGGATGGACATCATCAAGAAAGTAAAAAGCATTTATTGAGCTAAAACATGAAAAATAAATAAAAAACAACACCAATAAAATGGTAAAAATGAAAAACTAAAATGCAAGATATATAATAGATGCTACGTTTGTAAGGTTCAGCAGAGTGCCACTGAGTAACTTACACTTTCAAAAATAGTTGGTAGTTGGCACTCACTAGTAGGTATTCACACATCAACAGTCACGCTAGTTGTTACCTGGTATTGTTTGATTATAAATCTGTTTATTGTTACGTTAATTCGTTTATTTTTTGTGTTTCTGTTTTAATATATTTCTAAGATCTCTTCATATTAGGCAATTACAAGAAAAACAATGAATTAGCAGAACAGCCAGTCATATATCATGTTAGCCAGCATGCCCCTTGATGAGGACATGGTTTGGTAGCACCTGAAGTTAGGCATGCAGTTTGCAAGAAGACATTTATATTCAGTATTTAAAAAAAAATTGAGTCCCAAAGTAACAACAAAACCAGGGTAACGAATTTTCTTGTTCTCAACATGGCACATAATCTGAACGTTTCTCAATCATCACTCTGGAATTACTTTGGTCATGAGGCATAAAAGAGAGAATAATATCTTCGGTCACAAAAATAAAACCATCAATAAGTGCAAAAAGTGTACCTCCATTCCTGAATGAACAGTCACCCAGACATGTGGCCTAAAAGATGTAGACAGCTTCCTCATGATTTGAGCTTCAGGTTCGCTAAAAGGAGCAGTTCCAGGAAACTCTTCATATGGATCGAAGTCCTACAAGAAACACTCCCAATATAATTCCTCTAAATTTCAGACCCAAAAAATACATCTCTATTTTGTAGCCCAAACTGAACACATAGGTCGAATATGTACACATATTACTGAGTAAAATTTCAAAGGCACAACTTCCATACTGTTTGCATATCTGGCTGACCGTATTATTGTGTATTTCCTATAGTTAATGCATTTTACGATAGGCAAAGATGATACCCGAACTTCTCACACAACATCCTCCACCAAAAGATCCAAAACAGTTCCATCCTTCGTTTTTCTCTTAAGACTTTCATTCATCCCCAATTAACTCACAATATGAAAGATACTGTCATCCAAGTAGAGTAAACAGGAAAGTACAGTTCAATCCTTATCAGTTTCATCTTTTTCTGACAGCCTAGAATTCCACGTTATCAATGATAAATTAAAAATGAGCCATGTTAACTTCATGAAAAGCATGGTGGCCTTGTTAAACTAAATGCATATTAACCAAGAAAATATAAATAAAACTAACAATGTAAGCAGACCTTCTCCTTCTTGCCCCAATCCACACCCCAGTTACGATTAAGATCAACACCCCTTCCTGCAAAAATATAATAATTATCATAATCATGGAATAATAAACTGATGACTGTAATTCGGGAAGATAGGGCAATAACTAACCATTTCTCCTCTCACAGAGATCACCTGCTTCCACAAGCTTCCGTCCATTCAGGTTTTCCATTGGCACAATCTATAAATTCAGTTTGACGGCAGATTATTTTAATTGCATGTAAGTTATTAAATAAGTCTGCTCTACAGCACAGTATTGTTTTTTTTCCAACCAGCTTGCAAGCCAATTGTGATCCTGCCAAGAGGTTACTAAGAATATTTTATGTGAGCAAACTAGCATGTTAGCGTAGCATAACAACAGTTTAAGAAACCGATTAAAAACATCAGCTTAAGCAGTATAGAGTAGGCCCAGAATACTACCGCGGAGAGATCTCAAAAAATCCATTGGGGCTTGGGGTACTATTGGCCTACGCCATCCCAGATCATGTGCATTTCCTATTATTTTGAAGTGAAATGGTGAAATATAACTGAAAGTGGTAGGGAAGGTCATAGAAGGAAAAGAACATTGGAATTTATTTTTTCATGCAACTTTACAGTTGTATGAGGAATTATAGAAGGTGCATTAGTAAGAACGAAGAATCACATCACTATATCTTAAACAACATCGGGAACCCTTCACAAAACATCTGTTGTCAAGAGTGTAAGAAACTCCGAGAGCTAAAAATGGAAAAACCTTATAGAAGAAGCATGGACACAAACAACAACCCCACTACTAATTGACCACGTGAGAAAAAACATTAAGATAAGTTGACATTACCATCTCACAGAATCATGAGATTATATCAGTCCTAACTATTAGAAACTTAACCTTATTTTACATTACAGTAAAGAAAAGAGTACTAGATTTCTGATACTGATAAAAGGATGACAGAAGATTGTAAAAGATTATAGTACCTTTATAACAAGATCTCTCGGTTTGTTCTTTAAAGCAACTAAATCCCAGCCGGTTAATGTTTGCTCACCACTTAAAATGGAGAGCAATCGTAGTGCAACTTCAGAAGTTATGAGCTCCCTTCCATGTTGTCCAAAGCTCTGGAAGACAAGGAATTTTCTGTCAAAGATAGAAATCATTAATTCAATATGCTTCAAAAGTTGATCGTAAATCTCAAATATAATTTATTCTCATCTTCAAGCACATAGATAACTAAATTTGATCTTTCATGTTGCAACAAAAAACATTTCAACCCATACATGAGGCCGAAGCATAAACTCGTCTACCAGTTTTATTAATTCAATAAACTACCGGGTAGAAAGAAATCAAAATGAACACGCCAAAAAGGTATGACTTACAAGAAGAACCCGAAATTCAGTTTTGTTGGCAGTGTTCCCACCAGCAAGTCTGTACGTAGTAACTAAAACCTCTGCAGAATAACCCTTGTTTGAAGCTTGCATTATCTCCATCTAACGACAAAACAAATCAAGTGTAAAAAGAAAGCCACAGAAGTAGATAAGAAAATGTAAGGGCACTAACTTGTAGTTTGTCTGGATGACGATCCACCAAATCCCTGACTTCTTTCAACAGATCATAACTGCAGGTTATCCAGTACAAAATTAACAGCTTAAACATCAAAAGAAAATAAGAAGTCACTTGGATTAACAAAACCGCTAAGGTTTTCAAGGACCAACATTTGCCGATCAACCCTACAAAACTTATTTAGCAAAAAAGGGTGCCAAAAGAAGCAGAAAATCAACATCCCATGTTAATAACAGGGAATAGATAGTAATCTTCTAAGGTGGAAGGTATTGTTATGAGAAAGACAAAGTAGGCTAAGATTTTTTTGGCACTAGAAAACTTCCTCGACCTGCCCCCGGTATAAACCCTAGTTCTGGTTGGTACAAAAATTAAAGTAAATTTTTTTGTTTTGTTTTTGTTTACATTACTAGAAAAGAACATTTTTAGGTAAACTACAAGACAGTCGACTTTCTATGATTTTAAAGAGGAAGTGAGAGAACTCATCTCTAATATAATTTCTGGAGATTTTGGAACTCAAGGAACTCCAGATCCAGAACTTTCTAAGTTTTTCTAGAAACCAAGCACCCAAAACTTATATCAGAAGTCCAATTTCCCATCACTTCCTCAATTTTTCCTGCAAACTAATCACGATGGTGAGCAGGTCAGCTAAGATTGTGTTTGTTTAGGTTTTGGATGTCAAAATCAAAACAAACATAGAAACACTAGTCAGTAGTCAGATCACAGATTCCTCAGCATTGCGGGATCATTCGCAAACATGGATTTTAGGGGGAATCTAGAAAATGTGGATCATCCACATATATTTCACGATAAGTTAAAGTTTTAACCATCAGAAACCCTCGAAATCTGTACGAAGCCGAAACCGTAAGACCATAAGAAACCCCCAAATCGGTAGAGGAGGGATGGATTGACCTGGGATGGTAGAGATCTTGGGCGACTCGAGCGAGAGACGGATCGGAGAAGTTCCAGGCGTGGATGGAGGAGAGGGAAACCGAGAGCATTAGTAGGGAGAGAAAGAGAAGAAACCCCATTTTTTTGGTCCAACAAATCAAATCAAATCAAATCTGATCTGCCCTTCCTCATCCCCTGATCTATTTTACTTACTTGTATCTTTCTTCCGAGGGAAATAAATATTATATATAAAATGTACTGCTCTTTCGTTTCGTTTCGTTTCGTTTGTGTATAGAATATAGATTGATTATTCGGATAAGATCATATTGTACTATTTTTTTATATAATTTGATAGGATTAATTTTAATCACACCAACCATGCAATCGTACAGAGCACGAGTTGTTACTTGTTAGGATGATGAGTTTTATTTTAATTTTTTTGATAGAAAGGATGATGAGTATTGAACTCAAGTCTTTACCCTACCCCACTAACTAATATTAAAATCATTGGTAGGGATTTGGGATACGCAGCTTGTTGTATAATGTTGTGCTTGCAAAAGAAGAATTTCACACATCTTCACGGAAAAGAGTGAGGTCTCTTTTAGATTGGTTTTCTAAATTTAAATAATTTTGTATTATTTTGTGATGGTTGAAATTATTTTCCTTCGAATTTAGTCTTGATAACTGAAGATCGAATTTGCAAATCGGATCGATCACGAGTAATACTAAATATGGGTGGACGGATATAATAATTTAGGTGTTGATGAATTTGACTTATTTGACGTATTTCTCGAGTCTTATATAAGCCCTATCCTATCCAACAAGTTTTTTTGTTTTTGTGCTAAATGCTAACGCACCTTTTTTTAAATTGCTTTAATTATTAACTGGTTGTTTGATTTGGTCTTTATTGTCTTGTAATTACCTTGAATTATGGAACCAAGTTGTAACCCATGGTTCTTTTTCCCCTTCATTTCAACTTATTAATAAGAACTTTGACAGAAACTAGAAGCAAACAATCAGTAACCAAAAAAACATCCTACCGGAATTTGATAAGCAAGATAGGACAAAAAACTTGTTATAATATTTGACTGAGTTTTAGATAATTTGTCTTAAAATCGTAGTCTTCATTTTAAAAAATCGAGAGTAAAGTGTGAATTCAAATTGCAACTCAAGTTATATTTTCATAGTCACGGTTAAAAAAAAAACTTAATCATTCTCACCTAAATATTAAACAACAATAACAACATCACCCAAAAGGCAAAAAGTCACTCACCAGCAGCACATCGTGACCGTTGAAATCGGATCAAAACTTGATCAGACCACACACTCTCCGACAAACACACAACACGAATCCACAAAGTTGAAACTGAACATCCTGTCTTCTTGGGGGCGATTTCTTCTTCTCGATCAGAATTCGGAACCAAGCTCGGAAGATGGGAGAGGAGGAAGCGTCGTTGCTGCTCCGCAAGCGTTACTGGATTCTCAGGCACGGGAAGAGCATCCCCAACCAGAGAGCCCTCGTCGTTTCCTCCATGGTTCGTTATCTTCTCCCATCTTCCCATTTCCATTTATGCCCCTTTTCTCTCTTCTAAACCTCCTGGTTTACTGTTTATAGTATGATAATATCATCATGTAATAACATTTGACCATTAGCAATCAAAATTCTTTCAAATTATCGTAAATATGACATACATGAAAATTACACGATTTCAGGCTCCATCTCTTCCTAATAGTTTTTTTCTTTTCTTTTGTAGGACACAAATAACCTTGAGCTCAGTAAGTACGTAAAATAAGTCGTCAAGTCGTAATATGAATTGTTAGTACCTAATACGATGTGAATTTTTGTAATGTAATATAACATGTTGATATGGTCGTGTATTTTAGCTCACATTTGGTTGTTTTCATCTAGATCACATTTTTCATTACGTGAATCACCAAGTCATTTGATTAAAGGTTCTTAGATGCATCTCTTGTAGTAGATGAAATGCAAAGGTTGAATTCGGCATACAAGTTACAACAGTCAGATTGTGAGAAACAAGAGGGAGCTCAATTTCTTTAAGACTTGACGAGTTTTATGCTCAATTTATTATGTTTTTTTATATTGTATGACACACTCCCACTTGTCTTGTTTCCACATCTGACCTTCAGTGACCAATAAATTTCGTGATAAAAGTACGTACTTTTATTATGTACGCATTTGCTAGTATGATCTCTAACTATACTTGGCCGGTTCGACATTGCATTTGACCCGCATATGACCCTATAATTTTTACTCTATCTGTTTTAAGAGTAATTACTTGTTATACATGAGGTGGGCCGGTTAGCGAATCAAATACTAGTGAAGTATGATTCAAACCCATACCAGCATATCCTCTCTCACGAGTATCTGGTCTTACTTGTCTATGCATAATACACCCCTGTGTCCATCTAGAAAAGAAAATGTGGCATTACAAGTTTCATGATATTCATATAAAACTGAGATGAGCATTATCATGTATGCAAAAATTTATGTAGAAGGATGTCAAAGTTTCATATCAAGGTTGAATGATAAGCAAAAGGTTCTAATATTTGATGGTATAGAAGCACAGCTTTTTAATATTTGTGGGAGTAATATAACGATGAACAGAAAAACAATGAAGTTTTTCAGGTAATCTTGGTGTCCTTGTCATTCATTAAAATGCTGACTTGTAAATCCAGAATTTAACTGGAACCTGCAACTTTTTTGCTGGTTATTAATTACTTTGGGGGTGCAGTTTATTTTACATCATCTCTTAAGTCTTTCACTCAATTATGTTGAATTAACAGGAAAGTGGTATACTTCCAGAATATGGTTTGGCTTTTGATGGAGTTCAACAAGCAAAACTAGCTGGAGAGCTATTTGAAAAGGTCACATTTATACCTTTTAAAATATCCAATGTGTTCTTTAGATTGTTCAAGCTAGTAATTTTTCTTCTTTTCTCTATGGTTGTACCACACTGTGCGAGAACCACATAGGGGCCAGAAGCACATTCCTGTGCAATATGTTGAATACTGGTCATTTTAAGTCGGAAGTGTTACATGTGTTTGTACCTTGGAGGGTGCCAGTGTAGAAGATGAATTACTCTGCACCTTAAGTATTTTACATATTAACTTACACGCATCTAATTTAATCACACCTACAATTTGATTTAAGGGACATAGTATGTGGAACGTCTATGCTATTCTCTGCAATGTGAGTTTAGCTTGTTTCCAGAAAACTGTTGCACTCCTGGTGGTATTAAGCCCTGAGCATTTGGAAGAGTGACAACTTTCTCATTTGGAGGTAGATGAAATGAGAATTGAATTGACATAGTTGAAAAATCTTTCCTTGGAAGTTGATGTGAACCCAGGTTAGACTGCAGGCAG
Source organism: Triglochin maritima (assembly GCA_963682175.1). Taxonomy (NCBI): domain Eukaryota; kingdom Viridiplantae; phylum Streptophyta; class Magnoliopsida; order Alismatales; family Juncaginaceae; genus Triglochin; species Triglochin maritima. The sequence goes on along the minus strand of OY821772.1, from coordinate 59,034,263 downwards.
GTTGCTAGTACAACCAGGTAAACCTGCTAGTCGGGTCCGAGTTTCAAAACACTATACTTTTCTGATACATATTAGCAGTTATGCTTTCTACAAGTTGTCATAGATCATGAAATTCATCCGGTCATTATGCAAACGGGTACATTTGGTGTTCAATAGTTAAAGTTGGCATGGTTCTTGTGTGTCTGAATTAATTCAAATATTCAGGAACTCCAAACAAACAATTTACTTGTTGAGAATGTCAGGATATACTACTCACCATTTTCAAGGACTACTCACACTGCTAAAGTTGTTGCCGATGTCCTTGGTATTCCATTTGAGGGGTGTCAGGTATTTCAGTATTTCTTGAACTTCGCTATTTTCCAGTTTGGAAACTTTGTTGTCATGTCTACTTGTGCAACTACTGATCATGGTGATCCCAAAGCCCTTTTTTGTCTATAGGGATTTACATGCAAAACTCTATGTATAATATGAAAGAAAATAATCATTTCATGGTCCTTGAATTTCAATGAAAAGATTTTCTTTTTATACTCTGTCAATTTTGTTTATTTGATCAAGTTGCTCTTAGTCATTTTTGCCATATTTACTCAGTTACATTTTCTTCTGCAGCGGTTTAGTTTATTTCCTTTCCAATTGCTTTTCATGTATGTACTGCACATATTGTTTATTTCCGGTACCACATTTTCCTAAAATAAAAACTGTATGCTTTGGGTAGTGATGACGTCATAGTATGGGTTGAATATAAACATCTTACATAAAGGACTAAAGAAGAGAAAGGTAATGATGATCGCCACAGCCCACAAGTACACTTTCCTGAAACTTGTACACGGGGAATCAAAATGAATTGCATCATAAAATATTGTAAGTTGTAACGATGTTCTATACATGAAGTCTTTGATTGTAGAATGGACATCATTGTTATCAACGTGCCATGAGGTTGTACAATGGTGTCGAGGACATGAGTAATACGAGCATGTAATATAGCACAACATATGATTACATCACCTTATCTTGAAGTATCACATAATAAAAAGGATATGTAAAATACATGATGCTTCTGGAAAAGATGTTTAGCGATGCACAAATTTATTATTTCTATGTTCCAAGAAACATGAAACTTATGTTCTTTCACTTCCCTGACACAAGAATAAAAATGGGCACCTCAGTTTAAATAGTTCCAACAATATCAACACTTCAAACATGCAAACACTGAATGGATATAGTCTGCTAGCCTTCTTCATTTACAAATTACATACTTGAACAATGGGGTTTCGAGGTGGGCATCGATACATGATTTTAGCAGGAGATGTTTACTTTCCAGACCCTATAAGGCTATATAACCCACTGTACTTCACGTAGTTTACCTAATCATACATTTCTGGTAATATATTGCACGAGAACTTCAGGTTTGCGCTTTACTATATTGATTCTACCTTTCTTTGGCGCATTACTGTGCTATACATAGTCTAATTTACCAAATCATACGTTTCTAGTAATATATTGCACGAGAACTTCAGGTTTGTGCTTTACTATATTGATTCTACCTTTTTTTGGCGCATTACTGTGCTATACATAGTCTAATTTTCACATTTCATTTGATAGCCACTGGATGAAATTAGGGAGCGTTACTTTGGTCCTACATTTGAGCTTCAATCTCATGAAAAGGTAAAGTGCAAATTGATCATACATCCTAGTTTTTAGTGATTCATTCTTTTACATTACATGAGAAATTTATGGTACAAAAGTGCGTATGGTTGAGTTACACTGGATCTTGTAGCTTGGGCTAGCTCTGCTGTAATTACCTTTGTTAATGGTTTTCTTGTTTGTTCTTTAATTTCAAATTAGGTACTTATGTGATTTGGACGGAAAATGATCATGCTCCCCCCTTGAGGTTTAGAAAAGATAACTTTTGAATTGATGTACGATGTTACTTTATGTGATTCAGGAGTATTCTATCTATGTAAAATCCACCTTTAAGTGAAATGAATTTTGGTGTGAAAATTTTCTCGTTCAACTAAGACTTTGTCTTATTCAACTCTAATATTTCATATAATATATATTACTTTATATGATGTTTCCTTTCGTCAACTTGATTCTTTTTTTTAGTCTCTTTTGTTGATTTTGCTTTCAAATCTTACCATGTCTTCCATTCGCCTAAGCATGCATAACACTTACCTCCAAATTGTCTCAACACTGCATCCTACTAACTTTTGTTATATCAATAGTATTCAGAGATATGGGCTCTCGATGAAAAGGATCCATTCATGCCACCAGAAGGTGGTGAAAGTGTTGCAAACGTTGCCTCTCGATTAGCAGCTGCTTTAAGTTCTAGAGGAGAAATTCCAACGGTATGCAACTGCAACATGATACGTACACTTATTTTTTTATTTTCTTTAGTACTGTTCAAATCACACTGTTATCTGTGCTTGTCTTTTACTCCAGTTAGTTACCCAATTTCGTGGTAAAGACTGCAACAGTGCGATGACTTGTATATTTTTTTCAGAACCAGAGACAAGAATTTCATGCTTCTTCTAGCTCTGATTTTCCATATTCTCTGACCTCGATTACCATGTCAAACTTAAATTTGCAGGTGCGTGGTGTTAATTGTCAGCCATGGTGATCCACTTCAAATTCTTCAACACTAGTAGCTGCAGCTAAGGAGAGTGACACAAAGCTTGATCTGTTAGCGAAAATTCAAGCGGCTGCAGTGCCATCTGTATTATCTCAGCATCGAAAATTCGCCCTTGAAACTGCAGAACTCCGTCAACTTGCTTAAAGTGGTATGGCAGGTAATATGCAGACAATGCACGCAAGTGGAAATTGCTTATATCACTACAAAATAAAATTCAAAATATTTTTTGCAAAATTATATATCTAAAAGGTAGCAGGTATCGATTACACTTCCATTCCGACAGCATAATTATGTTTCTAGTTTGTTAGTGTAGTTGTTTCAGAATAATGCTGCTACTGTATATCTTGATTTTAGCTGTGTTTGGTTGAAGCAGTTAAAGAGGGATGCGATGGCTGATTAACCTCTGTAAGAACTATGATTGATGTTGTGAATTGTTTACTTTCATAGTTTCATAGATTCGTGAAACGAAAGAGAGGAAAGAGCGAGGAGAGAAGTAGGAGTGCACATTCTGGCCCCAACATGAAAAATTCGGGTTTGGGAAAAATTGAACCCGAATCCGAACCGATTCAGATTCAACCCTACCCGACCTGAATTTTTGGGTTGGGTTGGGTTGGGATGGGTTGGATCGGGTTGGATCCGATTTTTTTTTTCTATTTAAGGATGAATAATCATAACATTGGATTTTAAATTATTAATAATTAAGGATCCAAAAGTGTTTTTAGCAAGACGACCGTAACTTTACATTTAAAAAAACTCATGCTTTGTTAATGTTTTTTGCAGTAAAAACTTATTTATAATGATGAAAATAACAAAAGGTTGGACATGAATAATGATGAATATGCAAGACTACCATAAGTCCATAACTTTACATTTAAAAGAAAACTTCGGGTTGGGTTGGGTCAACTTGACCTTTCAACCCGAATCCGACCTGAGACCATCGGTTTTCGATTTACTAACCCAAGCCGTTCAGTCCAATTCGGGTAGATTTTCAGGTTCAATCGACCAGTGTACACCTTTAGAGTGAAGGGAGAAGAAAAATGTGCACCCCTAGAGAGAAGAAAAGAGATAGTTCGGTGGTGGCGAAGAAGAGCGGGAGAAAGAGGTTAAGAAAACTCAATTACTTTAGTTAATAACAACTAGAATATGTACTTAAACTTAAAATACTCTTAATTTATTAACAATCAATGGTTGAATGACACGTGACTAACGGTTGATACTAAAAGGTAAGAGAATGGGCCGTGATAGACGGACGCGTGCGTCACAGACGCGCCTTACGTGGATCTGTACAGCTCAGATATTTTCTTTGAGTCAGCGTCCAGTCAGCAAAATTTCTTTTCGCGCGTTTTGGTCTTTTTAAAAAACGCTGGTTCTTTAAGTTGAACGATTCATTTCCCAATACACAGATAAGACAGTGTGCAGACCCTACGACATCGTGCAGTCTCATTATTCGTGCAGAGTCCACACTTATCATAATAAAATATTTGTTTTTAAGTTTTACGTTGAATCAACTTAATTTGTCTAGCTTACTTTATGTGTGTGTGCAGTTTACATTATGTGTTCGTCCTGTTTACGTTATGTGTCTGTCCGGAATAAATGTATTTGCAGTCCGGAATAAGTGTATTTGTTGTCCGGTTTAAGAATAAAGTGTGTCCAGAAACGGAACATAAAGTTTGTCCGGAATAAGTGTATTTGTTGTCCGGAATAAGTGTATTTACAGTTCGGAATAAGTGTATTTGTTGTCCGGAATAAGTGTATTTGTTGTCCGGTTTAAGAATAAAGTGTCCAGAAACGGAACATAAAGTTTGTCCGGAATAAGTGTATTTGCTGTCCGGAATCGGAATAAGTGTATTTGTTGTCCGGAATAAGTGTATTTGCAGTCCGGAATAAGTGTAGTTGTCCAGAATAAGAAGAAAATGTGTTCAGAAACGGAACAGAAAGTTTGTCTGGAATAAGTGTATTTGTTGTCCAGAATAAGTGTAGTTCCTGTCCGGTTTAGGAAGAAAGTTTGTCCTGTTTATGTAGAAAGTTTGTCCTGTTTTGTCCTGTTTATGTAGAAAGCTTGTCCTGTTTTGTCCTGTTTATGTAGAAAGTTTGTCATGTTTTGTCCTGTTTATGTAGAAAGTTTGTCATGTTTTGTCCTGTTTATGTAGAAAGTTTGTCCTGTTTTGTCCTGTTTATGTAGAAAGTTTGTCCTGTTTATGTAGAAAGTTTGTCATGTTTTGTCATGTTTATGTAGAAAGCTTGTCCTGTTTTGTCATGTTTATGTAGAAAGTTTGTCCTGTTTATGTAGAAAGTTTGTCCTGTTTTATCCTGTTTATGTAGAAAGTTTGTCCTGTTTATGTAGAAAGTTTGTCCTGTTTTGTCCTGTTTATGTAGAAAGCTTGTCCTGTTTTATCCTGTTTATGTAGAAAGTTTGTCCTATTTATGTAGAAAGTTTGTCTTGTTTATGTAGAATGTTTGTGCAGTTTATGTAGAAAGTTTGTACTGTTTATGTACAAAGTTTGTCCTGTTTATGTAGAAAGTTTGTCATGTTTATGTAGAATGTTTGTCCAGTTTATGTAGAAAGTTTGTTCTGTTTATGTAGATACAATGAGAGCACAATGAGATATTGATGGTACATATTATTGATGATAACTATTACACAATAAGATACAATGAGAGCACAAAGAGAAACAAACAATACAAGTACAAACACAAACACACAAAAATTACAAAAATAATATATCTTCTCCCAGTAAATCACACACAAACAAACAATATAAACACACACAAATTACAAAGATAATATATATTTTCCCAGTAAATCGGAAAGAAGATGTAAGACTTAAACATGATCGTCTCATTCACGCTGCTTACGTTGTGAAGAACCTTGGGAGTCGACATCAGACGCTTCTTCGACGTAATAAATGTATTTGTTGTCTGGAATAAGTGTAGTTGCAGTCCGGAATAAGTGTATTTGTTGTTCGGAATAAGTGTATTTGTTGTCCGGTTTAAGAATAAAGTGTGTCCAGAAACGGAACATAAAGTTTGTCCGGAATAAGTGTATTTGCTGTCCGGAATAAGTGTATTTACAGTTCGGAATAAGTGTATTTGTTGTCCGGAATAAGTGTATTTGTTGTCCGGTTTAAGAATAAAGTGTCCAGAAACGGAACATAAAGTTTGTCCGGAATAAGTGTATTTGCTGTCCGGAATCGGAATAAGTGTATTTGTTGTCCGGAATAAGTGTATTTGCAGTCCGGAATAAGTGTAGTTGTCCATAATAAGAAGAAAGTGTGTTCAGAAACGGAACAGAAAGTTTGTCTGGAATAAGTGTATTTGCTGTCCAGAATAAGTGTAGTTCCTGTCCGGTTTAGGAAGAAAGTTTGTCCTGTTTATGTAGAAAGTTTGACCTGTTTTGTCCTGTTTATGTAGAAAGCTTGTCCTGTTTTGTCCTGTTTATGTAGAAAGTTTGTCATGTTTTGTCCTGTTTATGTAGAAAGTTTGTCCTGTTTTGTCATGTTTATGTAGAAAGTTTGTCCTGTTTATGTAGAAAGTTTGTCATGTTTTGTCATGTTTATGTTGAATGCTTGTCCTGTTTTGTCCTGTTTATGTAGAAAGTTTGTCCTGTTTATGTAGAAAGTTTGTCCTGTTTATGTAGAAAGTTTGTCCTGTTTTGTCCTGTTTATGTAGAAAGCTTGTCCTGTTTTATCCTGTTTATGTAGAAAGTTTGTCCTATTTATGTAGAAAATTTGTCTTGTTTATGTAGAATGTTTGTGCAGTTTATGTAGAAAGTTTGTACTGTTTATGTACAAAGTTTGTCCTGTTTATGTAGAAAGTTTGTCATGTTTATGTAGAATGTTTGTCCAGTTTATGTAGAAAGTTTGTTCTGTTTATGTAGATACAATGAGAGCACAATGAGATATTGATGGTACATATTATTGATGATAACTATTACACAATAAGATACAATGAGAGCACAAAGAGAAACAAACAATACAAGCACAAACACAAACACACAAAAATTACAAAAATAATATATCTTCTCCCAGTAAATCACACACAAACAAACAATATAAACACACACAAATTACAAAGATAATATATATTTTCCCAGTAAATCGGAAAGAAGATGTAAGACTTAAACATGATCGTCTCATTCACGCTGCTTACGTTGTGAAGAACCTTGGGAGTCGACATCAGACGCTTCTTCGACGTAATAAATGTATTTGTTGTCTGGAATAAGTGTAGTTGCAGTCCGGAATAAGTGTATTTGTTGTTCGGAATAAGTGTATTTGTTGTCCGTTTTAAGAATAAAGTGTGTCCAGAAACGGAACATAAAGTTTGTCCGGAATAAGTGTATTTGTTGTCCGGAATAAGTGTATTTACAGTTCGGAATAAGTGTATTTGTTGTCCGGAATAAGTGTATTTGTTGTCCGGTTTAAGAATAAAGTGTGTCCAGAAACGGAACATAAAGTTTGTCCGGAATAAGTGTATTTGCTGTCCGGAATCGGAATAAGTGTATTTGTTGTCCGGAATAAGTGTATTTGCAGTCCGGAATAAGTGTAGTTGTCCAGAATAAGAAGAAAGTGTGTTCAGAAACGGAACAGAAAGTTTGTCTGGAATAAGTGTATTTGCTGTCCAGAATAAGTGTAGTTCCTGTCCGGTTTAGGAAGAAAGTTTGTCCTGTTTATGTAGAAAGTTTGTCTTGTTTTGTCCTGTTTATGTAGAAAGCTTGTCCTGTTTTGTCCTGTTTATGTAGAAAGTTTGTCATGTTTTGTCCTGTTTATGTAGAAAGTTTGTCCTGTTTTGTCCTGTTTATGTAGAAAGTTTGTCTTGTTTATGTAGAAAGTTTGTCATGTTTTGTCATGTTTATGTAGAAAGCTTGTCCTGTTTTGTCCTGTTTATGTAGAAAGTTTGTCCTGTTTATGTAGAAAGTTTGTCCTGTTTTGTCCTGTTTATGTAGAAAGTTTGTCCTGTTTATGTAGAAAGTTTGTCCTGTTTTGTCCTGTTTATGTAGAAAGCTTGTCCTGTTTTATCCTGTTTATGTAGAAAGTTTGTCTTATTTATGTAGAAAGTTTGTCTTGTTTATGTAGAATGTTTGTACAGTTTATTTAGAAAGTTTGTACTGTTTATGTACAAAGTTTGTCCTATTTATGTAGAAAGTTTGTCATGTTTATGTAGAAAATTTGTCCAGTTTATGTAGAAAATTTGTTCTGTTTATGTAGATACAATGAGAGCACAATGAGATATTGATGGTACATATTATTGATGATAACTATTACACAATAAGATACAATAAGAGCACAAAGAGAAACAAACAATACAAGCACAAACACAAACACAAACACACAAAAATTACAAAAATAATATATCTTCTCCCAGTAAATCACACACAAACAAACAATATAAACACACACAAATTACAAAGATAATATATATTTTCCCAGTAAATCGGAAAGAAGATGTAAGACTTAAACATGATCGTCTCATTCACGCTGCTTACGTTGTGAAGAACCTTGGGAGTCGACATCAGACGCTTCTTCGATGTAATATTTTACTCGAAATGATGATTTATTACGGAGAGATGTACGACATAAACCGAACAGACGTAAGTCTTCACCACGGAGCGTTGTACCTCTCTCCGGAATAAATCACCATTTCGAGCAAGATATTATTTCGAAGAAGCGTCTGATGCCGACTCCCAGGGTTCTTCACAACGTAAGCAGCGTGAATGGGACGGTCGATGACACTCTTTCTTTCTTCTTCCTTCTTTTTCTGTCATGGGCACTCCAACAATGCAGCAAAGATGTTGTGGTGCGAAGTCTTCACCACCGGATCGTCACATTCACGATGCTAATGCTGACAAGAACATCGGGAAGTCTTCGCACCGTCCCATTCACGCTGCTTACGTTGTGAAGAATCCTGGGAGTCGGCATCAGACGCTTCTTCGACATAATATCTTGCTAGAAATGGTGATTTATTCTGGAGAGATAGAATGAAGAAGAAAGAAAGAGTGTCATCATATTTGTATTTGGGTGGAGAGAGAGAATGTGCTGAGTTGAAACACATTTAATGTGATTTGAGTGGACATCAAGAAGAAAAAACAAAAAAAACATTCATGCTTTGGCCACGTAAGGGCTGACATGGATGTCCACGTAGAGCGCGTCCGTGACGCGCTGCGTTCATAAAACATTTTCCTTACAACTACATTGTAAATTTTTAATTATTGGAGTGTATAAATATAATATTTAAAACTATTAATTAAGAATAAAAAAATGAAGTGTAGTTATAAATCTTGAGTGAAAAATGTAATAAAATCAGGGTTTCTTTCACATTTTTGATATGTACCGTGAAAAACATTACACAAAAATAGAAAATGTATGTATTTGCAAAATTCTCGAAACAACATCGGTATCCACCTCGACGTGAAAAATGATATGGCGTCAAAATAATGTATTGGTAGAACACATCATGTTATTATGTACGTAAAACTATTGATTCAATAACTATTTTTTTTCTGCTTTCATCCGTACAAAGTATTTGATCTAAAAAATTTAGGAGCAGAGTATGAAAGGATATGAGACCCCAAAGGAGACGTCATTTTGTAAGAACTAGACCTGTATGAAGCGCACATTCTATTGATAGCTTGAACACTAGACTATATTATACAATCAAATGATTGCTTCTCAAAATGGAAAACATAAAAGGGTATTCTTATGTTAGGAATGCTGATCTTTGAAAAAACACAAATCCATGTGTGATAACAAAAAAGTTATGAATACAGAGTACAAGACAGGAATAGTTACAGACGATCTATTTGAACGGGAAAATACATATATTTAGCACTTGACCGACAGCCCAATTCTCCATCTACTCTACATTAGACGTTTCCTTCACAAATTCTGCAGCAGACAGTGGTTCAACCTTCTCCATTTTACCATTTTTAGGTATAATCAGCCCATATCCTCCATCTTTTCTCTTGTACAGTATGTTTATTTCACCTGAGACAATTTGCTTAAATTAGCACTTGTCAATGCACATGAATTCACAAGACAGCTGCAAAAAAAAAAGCATTACCGGTTTCGTCATTTCGGAATCCATAAAAGTTGTGGTCGACATTCTCTAATTGCTCCATAGCTTCGGTAACACTCAGTGGCGGCATTTCAAAGTATTTTGTCCGAACAATCTATGGAATTCAAAATCAAAGATGTAGATCAACAATTTGATAATATAACATGTTTTGATGTTGGTTAATCTATCCTTCCAAAAGAAGATGTTGATTAATCTATGAAAAACAAAGGCCAGCACATCATTTGTTAGAAGATTCCCAATGTTCAGATGCTTACAGCTTAGGAGGAAATTCATAGCTACATTGTTAGCAGAACAAAAAGATAAATGGTTGCATCTAAATGGAACCTTAGCATCACAAAATAAATATAAACACATCCTAAGAAGCCATGAAAAGATTGTTATGGAAACATCATCATCGGATCGAGGAAATTCACACAAACCTGAATCATCAATACAATAATGGACAACAATTATTATTGAAAAGAAAAAGAGAAGCATAACATATCTACAAAAGCAACTCTTAAATCTTCGAAATTTATTCTTCTTTATTCAACGTTATTTAGCCAGAAAATAATATACCAGGAGACAGTTTATTTTTATCTTTTGCCTGCTACTTCGACCAAGCCAAAAACTATTCCAATGTATTTGCACATTGTAATTTTACAAGTTCGGGGCACAGGTAATCCATGTCAGATTGTTAAAGACTGATGCCATGAGAATCATGTCGTGTCGATATATGTTGTATACTAGTATTCCCTCAATGATTTCGGCAACAACAGAATCTTATACGCGCTGACTATTAGATGGGCTAACAAATTGCTGCAGTCCCTGAACTCCATTTTTAGTTTTCATGTGAAGTCCATACATAACAAAGAAACATCACTACAGATGTTAGACTTTTGTGTTGTTTCTGATAACTACAAGATTTTATTTCAGTTGCCTCTTTGGGCACTTAAAACTTACTTTCTACATAGTTGAAATCAAGTACTATATCAAATAAAATGGGTATTGCAAGACTTTTGTGTGTAACGTTACTATTTCAAGTAGGGGTGAGCATCCGGTCTGGACCGGACCGGATTTTTATCCGGGGTCCGGACCGGACCGGATGCCCGCGGACCGGACCAAATCGGTCTGGTCCGGTCCGATCAAAAACCGATTTTTTTAAATAAAAAACAAAAAAAAGACCGGTCCAGACCGGACCGAAAATTTAAAATCTTCCGGACCGAAACCCGGACCGGACCGGACCAAATCACAACTTCCCGGACCGAACCCGGACCGGTCCGGGTTTTTCTCTGCCCTAATTTCAAGTTTTGGCCAACCTATAACAGTTTCTGTAAACCATTGGACACATAGCACAGTTGATATGATAAGGAAGGGGCAAGAGAATCATCGAAGTTTCCAATAGAAAATAAAATCAAAAAATGTGATCAGATAACTTTCTCAATGGAGGCAAACCTAAAATCATAGCGGCATAGCAAAAGAAAACAAGTTTCAAAATTTCGAACAACAAATCAAACTTAACACATGAAATGCAAGAAGTCCAGTTCAGTAAAACTAAAGTACCTCATCAAGTACCCCCTCGTCTCCATCAGGTACCATCCTGACATCCAAATCCTCTTCTTCCTCCTCGTCTTTACTCTCAACAACTTGGGCTTCTGGCTCACGAACCTTGAGCCTATTGAAGCCCTTCATGTGTCGGCCATGATCAGACTCCTTCTCCTTAATCTTCCTCAACTTCCTTTGTATTATCGATGACACCAAGTCAATACATCCATAGATACTCTCAGCATCCTCTTCTGCCCTTACTACTCCATGCTTCTTAATAAACAGGGTTACCTACATCTCCAAACACGATTGCTGTATCACAAACTAAAACCAAAGCATGAAAAAAGAAGAAAATTATTGGTCAAGGTCTGACTTTATTTTCGCATTCTCAACTTTAAAATGCATCAGTAAGTTTAGAAAAATGAACTTCAAGGTACTGATATGATATGACAAATCAAGAGATTTCACAAGTTCATCATGATCAAACAACATGCTTAAAGTTAATGGTCTAAAAACAAAATCAATGCATAGTTACCATCAAGCCTATATCTTGTAAGAAACAGCAACAAAGCTGCAATTTCAAGACATCTCACCTCGCATCTGCGCTGCTTTGGACCCCTCCCAACCTCTCCTCCTCGAAGGGACAACCTGACATCAACCTCCTTAACGAGGTGACTGTGCTTCTGCACGGCCTTACCCAGCTTATCCTCCACATGGTTCCTCACCGCGTCTGTCAACTGTACCAGAAATTCATTCATCGCAATCAAAACCAAAAACCAATATGCCGAACATAAAGAGGAGTCAATTAAATTGTTACGTTAACGGTTACTATCACACTACAAGCTCAGATGTCGAATTTGATCCAAAGACTCAAAATAGTACATTTTGCTACAAAACATGTCCCTTAATTCTCCAACAAGGGTCACACGACCTCTATTGAATCGAGCACGCGTACTGCTATTAAGTAAACTGAAAAGGTTGTTGGGCATTTTAGCTCTAATACCACACTCTTCACTTCAAGTGTGTAACATAATGAAGTGAGTTCGATTGGTTGTGGCGGCCCACATTAACCACTTTTGCGTCTAATATGTAATTCATCTCAAGGCACATCGAGCCACTTGTGGGTCTTTGAACTCTTTTTAAAAAAAAATATTTATATATTCAATTAGATCTCAATATATAACTCACATTGTTGAGATTCGATACTTGGGTCCTTCGGGGTAAATCGAAGACCAATGATCTACCAACCGAACAAACTCGCTAGGATACAATACTTAAATCTACATTGTGGTACCATTTTAAAATTGGGAAACTAACAGAACATCCTAAATAAAGTAAAGATTACCTGGAGGTTTTTGCCCTGGATGATGAGGCGGACGGAGGAGAGGGGTCCTTCCCAGGACATGCGAACGGCTAGTCCGGTGGTGGTAGTGGTCCAACGGGTGGTGGGGGCGGAGGAGAGGGAGAGAGGGGCCAAGAAAGTGGAGTGGAGGGAGAGCGTGGTGGAAGCGGGGGAGTAGGAGGAGAGTGGCGAAGGGTAAGAGGAGGGGAGGCGAGGGTGGAAGCAAGTCGCCCATGCTACCGTTGCCATTTTGGAACAAAAGAGTGTGTTTGAGGGGAGTGCAAGAGGATGGAGATAATATTGCCGGTCGGAGACAGTGTGTTTTTGTCGGAAAGGGATGGGTTGGGTCCTTGGGGATGTTTTGATTGTGAAATTTGTCTCCGAAGTGGATAATGTATATCCGGATTGCCTGTCTCCTTTCAACCCGTTTCCATAATTCGGTAGATATTTCCTATTTTCCTTTGTGTGCAAATTATAAACGGAAATTTTCTTTTTTGAAAAGTTGGTAGGTACTAATGCTGCGCAGAATGGAATCAACTTGGAATGAAGTGAGAGTGGGAATGGAATGAAATCGTGTTTGATTGTCACACGAATTAACCAAGAAAAGAAATATTGATTTCATTTTTTTTTGTTTGGTATCACTTTTTCCGAAGAAAATCGAATCAATTTGGGTTGCATCTCCCAATATATCCTTACATGCATAAGAAATGTTATAAATAAAAAAATACATTATTGACTTTTAAATTACAATGTATCAAGAAAAATTAAATAAACATCTAAATAAAATAATTTTTTATTGATTCTCAAAAATATAAACTAAAATACATATCCTCTTCACCAGTGATACAAAAAAAACTATTGTTAATACAAATGAAAGTTTAATATATTAATCATTAAGTTTACTTATTCCAACATCACATAGAACTTTGGAATTAAATCACAATTGATTATAACAATGAAATAGAATCATAAATACATAAAATAAAAAATAAAAAACATGCACAATTGAAATATCAATATCTAATCAAATACATATATACATACTTCTCTATATACATTTATTAATTTAGATGAATACATACACTAAAATATAGAAGTGTTTATTTGAAAACTACAAAAAACTTAAAAAAAGATGGAAATAACCATCAGGAATGGAATCACCAGGGGGTGGAAGGAATCATCACTCCCTTGTATAAGGGAATTAGAATTCCAATGGAATCACCATTCATTCTCAAAAATCCAAACCAAACATGAGAATGGAATCAAGAATGAAATGGTGATTCCATTCCCTCCTAATTCCTACGTACCAAACACACCATTAGATAAAAAGACCATATTATGATCCAGTGATCCACAATATGGTGTCAGGGAATACAAAAGAGTTTTATCCCCCAAGGCAGACGTCCTTACTTCCAAACAATCAACACAAAACCCCAAGATGCACCGATACACCTAAATAGCCATTCTGACGAAGATGACGTACCATCCTTGTCTGAGACATACACAAACTAGTTCATGTTAATCAAAATTAACCAGATTTTCTTCCACGTGTTTGCTGAATCTTCAGCTCTTACGTACAAATGAGTGAAATAGCATCAACGGTGGCACGGACGTTATTATATCCTTCAAATTTAACAGCTAACAATTTCAACTGTGAAGCATGTATGGCAGTCCAAAGGCAAGAAGGAATAAAGATCATATTCATGCTATGATGTCTTCCAGATGGAAGATCCGAGATCCATGCAGCATAATCTTGAAATGTACACGACATCGTAGCTGGCATCCTAAGAGTTTGGCTGGCATTCCTCTATTCTGGATGGGTTGCTTACTAGGGGGTTGGCCAGATGCAAGTCCATCTTTCCCTCTAACCATCAGAGTATGGTAAGGCCAGAATGCAAAACAAACCCATGAATCCATCCACGCCTAACTGAGAATCTGAAAGACAAGCCAATTGATCCTTTTACCTGAAACATAGGTTCATCGTAAAGAAAAAATGAAAGAGGGCTGAGCTCAATTACCATTCTATTCTAAACAAATCTTGTAATAGGTGTAACAGTAGCACAGTTCACACAGCCCAGTCAAAAGCATACAAGAGTATATTGCAAAGACACCCATATTCCCATTGAACATTGAACTAGCATGTTTTTGAGTTGCAAATCATTTTGGGATGAACAACATCCAGACATGTCAGGTCAATTAGTCTAACAAAGCAAAGGCTGAGAAATTTGTAGAAATATCAGAACAATTTGTTCCCTCTTATAAGGAGTTCATATCTAGGCCACTACGTTATAGGATGTATGTTGCATATTTTGGGTGTAAGCATCATCGTTCATTAGTGTCAAAATTCACAGAAGAATGCAGATCTCTAAGAAACAAGAACAACACAAACCAACAAATGATATATTTATCAGTTTAAATGGATACTGATCAAATGAATGGAAGAAAATATCACATACCTCCATATAAGTTCAACAACAAGCTCCACTTTTGCAGAAGGCCTCCTCTCTGGTCTCTGCTATAAAATTCATTTCCCCATGTAATGAGGAGTGCAAGATCCAAACAAAACTATGAATTATCCACCACAAAGGAAAGGATATATTTCCTATTTCCTTGTCTTCCTCTCTTTGAATCTCCTAACGTAGTACTCCTCCAAACCAGAAGCAGATTCCACGATCCTCGTGCTCCTCCTCCATTCCTCGTCTGTCATCCTCACTTTCTCGACAGCCTCCCCCAACGTCTCCTCCTCGTCATCACAAACTCTTGGAACCACCAACACCCATGTCTCGACATGCGGCACAACGCCCAACTTCAGCACCATTCCCATCACCTCACAAGCCTCCTCCAACTTTCCCACATCACAAAACCCCCTAACCAACCCATGCAGAACCGTGAAATGCGGCACGAGACCGCTCCCAACCATCCTCTCCAAATACCCTTTCGCCTCCTCCAACAACCCCTTCCCACACAACCCATTCACAAGCAAAGTATATGAAACCAAATTCGGCAAGCACCCATTCTCAGGCATATCATCGATCACCTTACATGCATCCCACGGCCGTCCCTCCCTACAAAACCCGCAAATCACAGTATTATAATGCACAACATCAGGATTGCACCCTTTCACCTTCATCCTACAAAGCAACTTATACGCCTCCCGGAGCTTCCGTTTTCTACAGAGACTGTTAAGCAGCGTAGTGTACCCAAACGCGTCGGGCACGATCCCCTTATTAAGCATATCATCGAGCAGATCGAGAGCGGAATTGACCTGACTCTTGCGGCAGAGCCCCTGCATCAAAATCCGATAACTCTCCGCATTCGGAACGACTTCACACCGAAGCGCACGGTTGAAGAGGGAATAGGCAATCGAAAGGCGATTAGCGCGGCAGGCGGAGGAGAGGATCGTGTTGAGGGAGGCGGTGTTGGGGCGGAAAGGGGAGGAAGGGAGGAGGGAGGAGTTGAAGAGGGAGAGGGAGGTGGGGAGGAGATTGGGGTGAGGGGAAAGGGAGAGCAGGAGGCGGTTGAGGTGGCGGGGACGGAGGAGGGAGGGATGGTGGAGGGAGAGGTGGCGGAAGGTGGAGAGGGAGAGGGAAGGGGAGGAGGAAAGGATGGTTAGGAGGGAGGAGAAGAGGCCGGGGGAAGGGGAGGGGATGCGGCGGAGGAGGGAGAAGGCGAAGGTGTGATGGTTGGACGAGGCCAGGCGGAGGATTAGGGCGTGGATTGGTGGGTAGGAGGTTGGGGAGGAGAGGAAGGTGGGATCCAGCGAGATCGTTAGGTCGAGGAGCTCCTTGGAGACCAGTGGGTCCGGGTGCCTCGCGATTAGCTTCCGGAGACGCGCCGGCGATAGCCGGATCGGTGGGTAACCCGGTGGGGGCATTTTCGTTGGTCGAAAGGATGGAGTTGGGAACTCAGGATGACTGCGAAAAACATCTCAGAAATGCGAAGTTTGCAGCTCAGTTCCTGAAATTAAATGTTGGAATTTAATTAAAATGAGATGGGATAGTAAAGTAGATAAAATAAAAATAAAAATGTTTATCATTTATCTTACTTAGCATTTAAATTCTTTTATTATTAGATATATACACCTTTACTTAACTTTTTTATCCAAAATCCTACCTTTATATCCCAATAAATCACGGATGTGCTCTTTAAGTCAGTGCTTTGACTAAAGGCAAACAACAATATAAACAAAACAAGAAGCAAAAATGAAGTCAAATCACATCCTAAGCTCAATGGATAAACTACACCATTAAGGATCCTTCCTTTCTTCAACTTCTTCCTCTTGCTCTTCCTTCTTCACTTCTCATATACCGACTACCTCTATTTAACTTCCCATTCCACAACCACAAACTGTGAAGAATCGCCTATTGGCCTAGCAAAAAGGGAATTGGGTTCACAAGATTCAGTTAGTCTATTGTCTCTTTAAAACATACACTCGATCAAAGTATTTTTGCTTATGAATTGTCTTATACCAACCTAAACAAGTAAGAATGCATAATCTTTTGCTTTGGATTTTAGTGGCCAAGTTGATTAAAGGGGATTGATTTTTAATCTGGGAGCAAGCTAAAAGTCACAACATGCAATATTGTGCTCCCAGATAACTACAATGAAATAAACAACAACCAGAACAAAAATGGGAGAAAGTGAAGCTCACCAGGCCGCCAATTAGCCATCCCAGACCGCTGATTGGCGGTCACTGTTGAGTTTTTCGCTCTTCAATTCCTCCAGTCGCCTCCCTTTGATCCTCCGGATCCCTGTAATAGATCAAAACTAGAAAAGAAAAATTAAAACCACTCCGGATCCCTGTAATAGATCAAAACTAGAAAAGAAAAATTAAAACCACTCCGGATCCCTGTAATAGATCAAAACTAGAAAAGAAAAATTAAAACCACTCGAATCGTCCAAGCTAAAGTCTGGACAAAACACGTCCCCGACAACAACGCCAAAAACTTGTTTAAACGTTTTAATTATAACCGCAAGTGCACGGCCTCGTTGAAGCAGTGACAGATACATGTCGATTCACAGGGAGGTGTGTCGACTTTGGTTAGTTCGAATGCGAATGAGAAAGAAAGGAGAGAAATGAGTTATGATCTAAACTACACTACAATGCGAAAGGTTTGAAAAATATGCAATAAAACTAAACCCCGTAGAGGGTAGAGAAAGAATGTGAATACAAATATATGTGTATGTGTGTGTGTTCAATTAAGCTTATCACAACATGTAATGCATGAAAATCATAAAACTAAATCCAATTTTGCCTCCACATGAATTAAGATAACACAATATCATTAAAACATACAAGACAATAATTGTAATGAAGCTAAATGAACTAATGTATAAAGACCAACCATCATTATGCCTTCACATGAATTAAGATTTACACAATCATTAAACCATACAAGACATTAACCAAGGTAAAGACAACAAGAGTACATGCAACTATAAATCATGTTTCCTTCATCAATTTCATCCATATCCTCACCTTATTATTCTCCATAAAATAAGTCAACTAATCTAAGCATATGCTAAGCTTCATTCAAGAGCATTAGCATATCAAAGACAAGAGTGAAATCTCATTAGATGGTTATGGAAATCATGTAAGGTTCAAAGGATTAAGATAACACACACCTAATACATCACAAAATCATATCACATATTTCTTCACCCCCAAATGTGAATGGAACTACTCACTCATATTTAAACTACAACCTACATTAAAATGAGACATTCTATTGAAAGTAAATTAAATTAAACAAGCAAAAAATATTAAAAAAGCTAAAAATACATAAAACTAAAGAAGCATGCAAGACATATGAAAGGAAATTAAACTAAGAAAGAAACAACATAACCAAAGGAAAACATCTATTATTACTCACTCAATTACAAGTAGTCTCTCTACACCAGGGGTTTTTGCTTCAAGACTTTTACTCCTAGTAGAGAGGATAACCACCAAGAGAGTGATCAGATACAAGAGATGAGGGAGAGTTCTATATATAGCCATAGAAAAAGATAATATGGGACAATCCCCCGGTATGTGACTAAACATATACCAGAAATAGACTAAATACACTCCAATACACGCCTCACAGAAATCTTAGCGGATCCGGACCAACCCAGACCGCTAATTGGCGGTCGACAGGGTTTGGATCACGCTGGGTTTTCTTCTGGGATTTTCTGGATGTCTTTGTTTGTCTTTGATGCATCTACTTCGCTTGCTGGAGCTCCGACCCGAATAGAATTGTCAAAATACTCCCCATGATGGTGTGAAGTATTTTTGTTTGCTCATTGGTCCTTCGATCTTACATTCAGGTCCTTCGATCTTGCATCTTAGTCCTCGAGTCTCTCATCTCAGCCTTTTTTCCTACTTTTAGGTCATTTTATGCATCTTCCCTTCAAACCAATTTTTTTTTCTGAAATTCAAACATAAAACTCGTTACGTAGCATTGTCTACGTGAAACATAATGGATATAAGATACAAATGTAAGCATGGAATGATGTCAATCAAATACCCACACACCTAACTCTAGTCCCGAGCAAAACAAAGAAAGATAAAAAGCATACGAAAAACAAGAAATCCTAACTCACTTTCGTAGGAATCACAGTTGCACTTAGCACGATTTTTGATGGGCCGATGTTGTTCCGGCTATGTTTTCCTCAGCTGGGCACCTACTGAGATGATGATTGATGGACCAACCGAGCGACAGCTCTGTTGGGGTGGTTTCGACCACGAAGTTACAGATTTGTTTCTTATGGCGCGGACTTGGCGGATGCTCCTTGCCGAACCCCATGATTAGTATAGTCGCGTGTGGGGAGTGTCATGTCTTGTTCTGTTAGACCGTATGTGCTTACGGTAGGTCTCCTTAGGAGACCCGATGATGATTGTCGGACTGATGTCCCGTTTTACCCTTCGGGGGAACTGCTTCCTTACTGATGATGACATGACATGCTACTAGTATGATAGGTTCATTTGTACTACTGCATGCATATAGATGAGATTGACATACATGGTTTCCTTATGGAAACTCAGGCATTATTGTTGCATGTTTTTTTTTCATGACCGCAGTAGGTCCAATTGGGTGGTGACTGCGGGCGCACGCATTTTGGGATCAGATCCTCTCGTTCGGACCACTAAGGTCGACACGATTACTTGTATCTCCTTTTATTATATCTGATGTAATCATGTAGCTTTTTGACAAACTCTGATTTAATATGGTGCACTGCTTGGATGTTTTATGATAAGTAACAGTCTCGTCTTTTGATTATTGGTCTCCGATGTCTTGATGAAAATTTTAAAGTTCCGCGGTTTTGGGATGTTACATGCATGCATTTTCACAATTTGTGTTTATTTTATTATTTATTTTTAAGTAACATGACATTAGATTTCGAACAATCTCTTCAGCCATTCTGAATGCTCTTCTCCCATCCCTTTCGTTCTAGATGTGGGAGCAACCATCCTTGTGAGGCGGGGTTTGTTTGTCGACGATGTTCCGGCAGTGGTGCCCTATGTGCATGTGTGATGTGGGGTTTGGGTGAGAGGACCCTAGAGCCATGTTGTTGATCGTGTCTGTTGTGGTTGGGAGAGAGGTCCTTGGAGCCCCGTATTGACGACGATGTTTAATATTGTTTTATCGTCCATGTTATGCATGTTAGTTGTTTTTCATACAAGCAAGGGGAGTTTGACATATGGGATTTCCTTATGGAAACTCAGGTATAGTTTATGTTTGTTTTTCAGGTCGTGAGCGTTGGTAGGGGTGATAACTGAGGAGGAGCGCATTAGGGATCCGATCCTCCAATTTCCCCTTTTGAGGTTGATATGATTACATGTATATGTTTAGTATCTTTTTTGTTGTAATCATACTTTTGAAACTCTGTATTATATGGTGCACCTCTTGATGTATATATGGTTGGTAGCGTTCTCGCTTGATTTGATTATCTTTTAAAAGTTTAAAATTTTCCGCTATTTTTGGGGATGTTACATTGGCCACAACACACTCCCACATCCAGAGCCACAACACACTCCTACATCCAGAGCCACAACACACTCCCATACCGGTAATGTCCATTTCGTCGCCCCCAAAAGGCTGGGGACCTATTTGTAGGGGATCGTGTGGGTTATGGGTCCACAAACTAATCACGATTAAGCCCTAATTAACTACTCGCTCGATAGATCAAAGATGTGCAGCGGAAATAAAAAAACAAATCAAACACGAGTAGGAAAGGTAATGCAAACCACAAGAAGACACGTCAGTTTTATAGAGGTTCGGCCGCGCCTACGTCCTCTCTTACAAGCACCTCTCGAATTTCCGTTCGAGCCCCTCTTGCGTCTTCACTATGCCTCCCCATTCCAGACCGGGAGCAACGCCTTTTACAAGTCTTCAAGCTCGCGAACAACCCTCGCCAAGCTTGGCACCACCTCTCACAAACCGAGAGAATCACTTCGGGCTTTTACCGAAGTCCTTGCTTCTTTGTCTTGGGCTTTCACCAAGACCCTTGCTCACTTTACAACAGTGGTAACTTGAGTGGAACTCACTCTCTAATT
Source organism: Triglochin maritima (assembly GCA_963682175.1). NCBI lineage: Eukaryota > Viridiplantae > Streptophyta > Magnoliopsida > Alismatales > Juncaginaceae > Triglochin > Triglochin maritima. The sequence continues at coordinate 59,013,161 of OY821772.1, read as the reverse complement.
GAACACAACAATTGCTAGATTGATTGTATGATGAATGATGTGGAAATTAGGCTTTGGATGACTAATTTGGAGCTTGGAGGTTGTGGAGAATCTCACTATAGGTCTGACACTTTGGAGTTGTGAAATCTTGTGGAAAACTAAGTGTGAACCTCTATTTATAAGCTCCTAAAGATTTCTAGCCGTTTGGACAAGATTTGATTGGGGTTTGTGCAAAGCACACAAAACAGAAAATCGGATTCAGAAGTCTGTCCAGAAACGATCGACCGAAAGGTGTATCGGTCGACCGAACCCTTGAGTAAGTTAATGGATCGGTTGACCGAACAAAGGTACTGGTCGACCTAACACTTAAGTTCTATACGTCAACGGTCGACCGAACAGGTACCGGTCGACCGAACTACAGAGTTCGGTGGAGGGAAAACTCGATCGGTTGAACTAAACTTGTGTCGACCGATAGCAGGAAGATTTTACCTAATAGAACGGTCGACCGAACAAGGTATTTTTTTCGACCGGTTCAAAAGTATTTGGGGATGTATTAAGAGAAAAATGTGTATACGACCGTTGTATAATACGACAAATATAACGGTCGTATTTTTACCAGAAATGGCAAACGAAACGGTCGACCGAAGGTCTACCGGTCGACCGAACAAGTCTGAGTAAACGGTTAAATAGAAGTGTGATCGGTTGAACTGATTGGTCTGGTATAACAAATATTGTGTATAACCGGTCGACCGAAAGGTGAACGGTCGACCGAACTCAGGCAGACTGGCGACCAATGTTTTAGGTGTTTAGGTGATCTAATGAGGTCCAAATGATATGATATTTTGTGTGTGACTCCTACAAGGAACCTAGTGTGTGAATGCATGCATATTAGCTTAAGTTATGCTCAATTCACATAAATTCCTAATACTCAAAGAAAGGTAAAATTACATGTCTTCAATCTTAGCTTGATTACATGTCTTGACTTGATTTTTCTTCTTACTTGAGTCTTGATCACCTGTAGAGGTTAGCACAAAGCAATATATATGCAATGCAATATGTGTGCTACTCTACATGATCATAATTAAGATTAGGTTAATTAAATCATCAAAACATAGATTAAGGCCAAAAAGCCAACACTATTGCCCTCAAAGCCGATCACACACACCACAATCGCAAAACAAGGCAACAACGGTCGACCGAACAATGCACACCGGTCCCGACTCCCTCAGAAACGTGCATGGTTCAATTGTCACATGGTCGGTCGAACGAAAACCAACATACAATAGTTGAACCAAAAGTCATGAGCGGTCGACCGTTTGGATGATCAAGTCCCGGGTTCAACTAACAAAACGACCAATCAGTCGAACAAATGGTCACAGGCGGTTGACCGTTTGGAAGGTCTACGCTACAATTAACATTAAAGTAATCATCCTAACGGTCGAACGACAAAGGAGATCTGGTCGACCAAAAATAAAAAGAACTTCCTACATTTTCCAAGTCCACAACCGGTCGAAACAGATTTTAAATTAACTTAACATATCGGTCAAATAAGTCATATAGGCGGTTGATTGACATCATTTCATGCTTATATTTGTACCTTATATCCATTATCTTACACCTAAGCAATGCTATGTGACGAGTTTTATGTTTAGTTTTCAGAAATAAAGAGGTTTGAAGAGAAGAGCCATGAAAGGACCCAAAAGCAGGAAAAAAGGACCTAATTGTGAGACCTGGGGACCAAGATGCAAGGGGGAAGGACCTGATCGTAAGACAGAAGGACCTAAGAGCAAAACAGGAAACTCCACACCATCATGAGGAGTATTTTGTCAATTCGATTCGGGTCGGAGCTCCACTAAACCAACCAGATGCATCTAAGACCAAGAAACACTTCAAGAAAAGCCCACAAAGAAAACCAGGCGGATCTAAACTTTATAGACCGCCAATTGGCGGTCTGGAACCGCTAATTGGCGGTCCATTTAGCCCAGGATCCGTCCAATTTTCTGTAGCACGTGTATTCGTGTATTCTTAGTGTATTTTTGGTATTGGTTTAGTCCCACATCGGGGGATTGTCCCTGATTAGCTTTTTCCATGCTTATAAATAGAACTCTTCACCTCCCTTTGTATCCATATCACCCATTGTTTGGTGGCATTCTCTCTACTAAGGAGTGAGCCTTGAAGCAATAACTCAAGGTGGAGAAGGATGCTACCTTCAATGTGAGTCATTGTTAATAAAAGTTTATTTGTTTCTTTGAATCTTGTTTTGTTATGTTGTTTGTTTTGTGTGGGTTGCTTTACTTTGTTTAATTTCTTGTTTAGTAATTTTAGTATCTTAGTTAAATGTTTTCTTTACTTAGTCTAATCAGTAGTGTAATGAGTAGTGAGTAGTTCCATCCCCATTTGGGGGGTGGAGAAATATGTGATATAATTATGTAGTGTATTAAGTGTGTGTTATTTTTATCCATTGAGCTTTATATGATTTCCATAACCATCTAATGGGTCTCCACTCTTATCTTTGATATGCTAATGCTCTTGAATGAAGCTTAGCTTATGCTTTGATTAGTGGACCTATTTTATGGGGAATGATAAGGTTAGGATATGGATGAAGTTAATATTGGAAACACAATTTGTAATGTATGTGCTCTTGTTGCCTTTACCTTAGCTAATGTCTTGTATGTTTTAATGATGTAGTGAAATCTTAATTCATGTAGAGGCATAGTAGGGTATAGTCTTTATACTTGAGTTCATGTAGCTTCATTCCAATTATTGTCTTGTATGTTTTAATGATGTAGTCTTATCTTAATTCATGTAGAGGCAAAGTTGGATGTAGTTTTATGATTTCATGCACTACATGTTGTGAGGAGCTTAATGAACACACACACACTTCTTTATGTTCACATTATTTCTCTACCCCCTTTGGGGTTTAGTTTTATTGCTTATCTTCATTTCCTTTTGCATTCTAGTTTAGCATTGTAGTGTAGTTTAGCGTAATAAATCTTTCTCCCTTCTTTTTACCTCTCGCCTTCGAACAAACCAAGTGTCGACACACCTCCCAGTGGACGACCCGTATTTGCCACCGCTTCAACGCGGCCGTGCACTTGCGGTTAAATTTAAAACGATCAATCAGCGGTCGACCATTTAGAAGGTCTAGGCCCAACCGACTTAGCTACAAGTACAATCGGTCGAACTGATCTACAGGCGGTCGACCGTTTTAGATGGTCTATGTTCCCAACCGACTTACCTACAGTGCAACCGGTCGAACGGCAAATGAGACCCGTTCGACCGAAACTAACGGAGTCTTCTTCCTCTCGCCAAATATGCTCAAGCAGTTGACCACCCAAGGGCATCGTTCGACCGGTGCAAGATGGAAATTCACAATTGCAGTAAGAGCGGTCGACCGAAACACACACCGGTCGAATGTTATCTTGCAGCAACCTTGCTGCATTTTGATCAGCGTCGAGACCTCCGGCCTCCGATAAACAATCTGACCATCTCACACTCCTCGAGTGAGTACCAATAAGGAACTTGACATACTTTTAAGGCTTGAAAAGTCTCCGAAGAACCACGACGAATACCTCCTCGCTTTCCACGTATCTCCGACACACTTCGCACCGAGATTACCCAACCATGAGCGCCACCTCCGATCATGCCCGCCGCACTCAGTCTTGCTTGCCGATCACCCCACGTCGTCGGCGCTCAGAGAGGAGAGAGAGTATGTGTGAAATGAGTGAAGTGAAGAAAAGTAGAAGGGTTTTCCCCTTTTAAATCTTTTCTCCCAACCAATCACAACATCACAATTAAAACACTAATCAAGGTTTAGGATCTCACATCCATAGTGGAAAAAAGGAACGAGTTCAATTGAATTCTCAATACTACCCCAAGAGGCATTTTACGCAACGGGATGGCCACACGGTAAAAAGATGGTCAAGGCTCCGAGGTGCTAAAGTGGGTGGATTTGAAGCTGAAGAAGATTAGGGACAAAAGTTATGCTTTGCATATGTTGACTAGTCAAAATAGGAAGATGATGATTGAAGAGGGAAGTATAAATAGTTGGTAGGGTTTGGGTTGGTATAGCTTTGCTCAATGTAACTAAGGATATTTGGTAGTTTTGTATTTGTTTTGACTTTTTCAAGAATAATATAATTAAGTTGAGATAGCTTAATTATTTGTCGCATCGGGATTCCTTAACGAATTTTTGGTGGTTCAAGTAAATACGTTGGGGTTTTGCATGCTTGAATACACCTTAGCAAATACGATATTGGATTATTGCCCATTAAAAGTTGCTTGCCTAGCTACAGCTACAATTACATCAAGACAACCTTCGTATGTACACATTACACTAGAAGTAAACATGCATGCAATCTCCGAGCGTCGCTAAAGAAGCAAAAGATCGTCGGGAGAGGCGAGTCGGTCCGCTATCGCGGAACGATACATCGTGTCCTTCCACGTCTCGATGGTTCTCATTTGCCTCCGCAGTATCCTTGCCTTCTCTGCCGTTAGCATCGCCCTTCTCTTTGCCTTTGCCTCAGTTGACTCCGCTTCCTTTCCTGCCTTCCCGTCCAAGAACGGTGAGACCCATAATGGCAGCTTCCGGTCACCCACCACGGTCGTGGTTGCCTTAGGCTCTGTGGAGGCAGTGACGGGTTTGTGGATGGGGCCGAAGCTTGGAGGTTGGAAAGAAGATGAGACGAAGATGAACGTCATTTGGAATTTTTGGATTAAAGTGGAGAATTGGAATGCCACTTGTGAATTGTTAATGTTAACATAGCAAACATTTGTTGGTTATATATAGGTAAATGTAGAAAGGGATATGCATCTTATCTTTTCAACTAACTTTGAGCTCCCCGACACGTGTTGTTTTGTTGGTTGTTATACTGACCTGACTTTGTATTGTAAGTTGTAACTACCTTTTCGATGAGGTATAAAATTTAAAAGCGCACTCGAAGTGAATCAGAAATGGAAGGGAAAAAATGGTTTCTTCTCTTGGTTCTCAAGACTAATTGAAACTTTTAAATTAATAACCATTATAAACACATTCGAAAGAACTTTTAAGTTATTTTTATTAATTTAACGGAACGAATTTACATATATATATATATATATATATATATATATATATATTTAAGAAGAAGAGAAAATTCCAACCAAATGGGCTGGTTGAGTACCAAGATAACCAGTTGAACTATTTTAATTTAGTCAAACATATTCGAAAGAAGTTCAAAGACTTGGCCATGCAAATAAATGAAACGATTTACTTCAAATTCCTTTTAATTGGAGTAAAGCTCAAGTAACACTAATTTAGACGTGTCTTCTCGTATACGAGATTTGATTCATGATCTTAACTATTTCACGACAAAAAAACTTCCAAACTAAACCTAACTCCGTTGTCTTTCTCACCCATTTCAAACATTGAAGAGTAAATGACTAAATGTGCAGTAAGTTTACCTGAACAGTTGACAAAACGTCGTTATTAATTGGAATGTTTGAGAGAGACCTCGCAGTGTATCTGCTCGATAAAACAAGTGCATGGTAATGATACATTGAACCAACCCCGTATTATCACTACCTAAAGTCGTCTCATTATCCACCACGAGTCCACGACTCATATACAAGTCGCACCACGTGACGTGTTCTCGTCCAGGTACACTGTTCAAGACACCTCACCTCGTGGCCACATTTTGGTCCAGTGCAAAAGTTTCAATTTCATTGAGAGCTTTGTGGCAAACATGGTAGGTGAAGATGTGAGATTATTTGTCCACTACGTCAAGGTTTATTTCCCGAAGGAATGCCCATAATGTTAGATTGAGAATTTCACAAATAAAAATAAAATGAAAACGATAAAAATATATTACCAAAAACATTCTTGAAACAAATCAAGATATAAAGGTCACGTCACATACAAGCTTTTGTAATTTAACATAACGGAAAAAAATTAATCTGCGATTCTCCACGTTAATTCCATATTTTATAAAATCGTTGTAAAATTCATCATGCTCAATATATTATTAAGTACATATTTCACAATATATGTGATCCAAAAATATATTGTCAATTCTTCTCCCATTTAATTGCGATGCTTAATTTTACTAGACATGTGTTTTGGATAAAAGTGGATATAGCTAGAATTTTGTGTTCTGTGTCAATTGTTAAGTAAGTAAAATGTTTAATATTTAATTATAACATTAACTGACTTTCTAAAGGGTTAACTAGACCTGGGTAACTGGATCGTGGCCTGGGTCCAGCGGCCCGTTGGGCTAATCGTGCCGGGCTGGTACCAAGGTCTAGGTTAACTAGGATTGGGATCCACTGAAAATCAAGTGTATTTGTAAGCGTTCTTGAATAATAATAAAATACATGAAAACAAAGATCCAGTGAAAACCTTTGGGAAGTGAATCCAAGCAAAAACTCATTAGAAAATAAGAAGTGCAAATCAACTGTGAACTTAAATTGCATATTATTTCGAATAAGTAATGTCCTTATTCGGCTTGTCCAATTCTTGCACCCAACTAATTATGAATTAGGTAAGTAATGTCGTTTGGTCCCTATCACAAATTCACAATAGGTGATTTTTCAATCAAACAATTGGTTTTGAACATAAGACATTGGATAATAAATGGATGGACGTGATTTAAGTTCTCACCAAACTTATTGGTGCACCTGAATGCACGAGATAATTCTTCTATTTTTGTCCATCTAGTTTCATATCATGTCATTTAATGCGCAAGTTCATGCGAGGCATGGTTATCTTTACCCCCCAAATAATTGTTGGACCATAATATTTCCGCCAAATAACAACTGTGTGTTTTCAATTCAAGCCCAATCTAGGTCAAATAAGACTTAAAGAATTAAGAATCAAAACAGATGGAGGCAGTTAGGGCTGTCAATCGTGTCGTGTCGTGTGCTAATCGTGTCGTGTCAACTCCTATATATAAGCTCTAGGTGTTGCGCCGTATCCGACCCATTTAATAATCGTGTTGCTAAATTTCTGCCGTATCCAACCCATTTATAATCGTGTTGCCATATCCAACCCGTTTATACCCGATTATTAAACGGGTTACTTCCTGTACACGTTTAACACTGCTACCGTTTACACCATTTAACACACGTTTAACACACAATTATCCACTCGTTCAGAGTTCAGAGTTCAAACTTCAAAGTTTCAAAGCAATTATATATATAATTGGTAAAATTATAAATATGACATTCAGTTATTAGAATTTGTTTATTATAATTTATAACTTATATATTACTTATAGATTTGTCGGTATTAGTCGTGTATTAATCGTGTCGTATTCGTAATCGTATGCCTAATTACCCAATTACTTATCGTGTTTTATCGTGTCTTAATCGTGTTAATCGTTTTTGCAGCAGAAATCCATATCCAACCCATTTAATAATCGTGTTGCCGTATCCAACCCATTTATTAATCGTGTTCAAATTCTCAATCCATATCCGCTAACTTCGTGTCGTTTTCGTGTCGTGTTATTGTGTTTCGTGTAAAATTGACAGCCCTAGAGGCAGTTGCTACATATTCCTAAACCCTAATCCATAAATTTTCAATTCGATCTTTTTACCAACTTCTATGTTCATTTCGGGTCACAATGCAAATTCCCGTATATCAAAAGTTTCTAAAAAAAAGGGTACGTAGCCGTAGCCGGAGTTTTATAAATTAATGACATAATTAACTCACCTTAATACATACAAAAATCCGTAACAGTATTTCTTCTAATCTATCTTCTCACATTTCCAACTACTATACTTCCACCTCAGAACCAAGATAGCGAATTGGTACGTAGTTAAGAGAAAAATAAGTAGATTTATTTTAGGAATTTTTTTCAAAATAATCAAAAAAAATAAAAAATTGTAAAAATATACACTTCAGAAACTTATTTGGCGAAATATGCACATTAAAAATGACACCTGAGATGCCGTTTTTATTAAGTAAAACCGGCATCTCCAATGCCGTTTTTTTAAAGTAAAAACGGCATTGGAGATGCCGTTTTTTAGCCAAGTTAAAAACGACACTACAGATGTCGTTTTTTACTTGGTTAAAAACGGCACCAGTAATTTGGTTAAAAACGACATCACTAGTGCCGTTTTTATCCTATAAAAACGGCATCCGAGATGTCGTTTTTAAGCTAGGGTTTAAGTCCTGGTCAGCCACTTAAACTTCATTCTTTCACTTCCAAATTCCCCCCCACTCCCCATTAGTCTCTCTCTCCGACGACCAACAGTGTTGAGGTTAGGTTTTTATTTTGTTTTTGATTTTTTTTTGATTTTGACATGAAATACAATTCATGTATAGTTAATGTACTTGTTTTTATGTTCATGTATGTGTGAAATGTAGATTTTCTACAATCGAAGTAATGAGCTCCGATACCGGATTGGTTATGATTTTTTTCGATGGAATTCTTACATTCGTAGATGAGGTACCAGAATATGAAGGTGGTAACAGACGAATGCTTAATGTTAACACACATATGCGATATGATGATCTCTGTGAATCAGTTTGTCAAGTTTGTGGTTTCCAAGAAGGAGAGTTTGATCTAAAGTTAACATGCAAATGACCACCGTATGAAAAGTATACATATGCTCAAGTTTTTAATGATCAGAGCACGGCTACAATGCTATCTCTATTTAACTACATGAATACAATTGTATTGTTTGTTGAGAAACAACCCAAGCCCTATACTGCTGTCCACCACAGTCAGTTGAATGAGGATTATCAACAAATGACACAAACATATAGCCAATATGAAGCAAGTCCTTCTTCGGCAGTTCCTCAGTCCTATTTTGGATCGTATGAGCACACACCAATGAATATTGGTAATTATGAAGCAGACGCAGTTCAATCATATTCTTAAGGAAGACAGGTTGAAGATGCAGATAGTGATGAGACAGATGATGATGAGGCAAATGGTCAGATGGATGGTGATGAGATAGACATTGTTGATGTAGATTCAACCCCACTTCCGGAGCTGCAGAACATGTTTCATCATATGGCACACGCTGTGAATCGAGAACCTGATAGCTACGTACATGAAACCATCGTTAGTAATGAATTGCCACCATTACCCGTACTACCAGATTTGAGGCATTTGCCAGACATAGAGCCTGACGAGAATTGGCTTGAAGATTCAGTGATTGGAAATGTTGATGAGCGTATTGCTGCGTACACTGAATACGATAACTTGGAAGATGGACGGAGTTATTGGTTGCATAAGATTTTCTCAACAAAAAAAGATTTGCTGCATCAATTGAAGGAATGACATTTGCAAAAAAGTGTCCAATTCAAAGTGTTAACGTCTGGGCCAAAAAGATTTTCATCTGATTGTTTGAAAAAAGAGTGTGAATGGAAGATACATGCCTCTTATAGTCAAAACAAAGAATGTTTTCAAGTTAAGAAGTACAAGTCTGAGCACACCTGTAGTAACGAGGGACTTTTGCATGACCACGTACAATGTGACGCCGGTTTAATTTCTAACATGATTCTTGCCACCATTCGAACAAACATAACCATTACTCCTGCAGAAATTCAAGCTTTAGTGAAGACTCATTACTTCATAGATATCAAGTATGACAAAGCTTGGTACGTCCGCAAGAAAGCATTGGAAAAAGTATACGGAGTTGATGAAGCTTCTTATCGTAACTTAAGATGTTTTATGTCTAATATTTGCACCACCAATCCTGGCACCGTGGTCGAGATTCAGACACAGAGGATAAGTCACAACATTGAGCAGTTTCAAAGAGTTTTTTGGTCATTCGCAGCCTCCATTGAAGGTTTTCAATACTGTAGACCTGTGTTGAGCATTGATGGGACTCATTTGTTTGGGAAGTTTGAGGGGGGTCTTGGTTTCCCCTGAGCCTTCTTCATCTTGCACATCTCCATTATTTCTGGAATATGTTGCCGCAATCCAAATTGACGCATCACCCTGTCTGGCACGTGCATTGCGGCAACTCCGAAACAAACAATCCATGTTCTGCTCATACAAACCTCTTGTCCTTGGCGGCAATCAACAGGTAACACCATCAGATCTACTTCTTCGTATGAGTTCCAACAAACTTGACTTTCATCTTGAACGTTAAACTCATTTCTGTAAAATTCAATCTGAGCCGTCTTGACATTGTTCGCCCACGACCTAGGAGTCCGCCATCGTGAACCTAAAGGACACAATGGAAGTTGCACACCGGGAATTCTAGATGGTCGTCCGACATGAAGATGTTCCCAACACCATATCTGTAACAATGTAAGGAAACCAGCTAATTGTTTCCCTTTTTTCAGACATGCCTGATCCAAATATTGATACAAAACAGCTAAGGATGCAGCTCCCCAACTGTAGTTTCCACATTCAAATATGTTTTCCAGCAACAATAAATATCTCAGGTGGACTTTGTTTCCACTCTTATCGCCCACTATCCCGGATCCTAACTGAAATAAAATGTACGCTCCCGTGTGCTGCATAACCTACTAATTTATTGCATCTTGCTCAACAACCTGAAAATTTTGCTGCAACCACTGCAATGACACGAATCCACCTTTCACTGCAGTTGTCGCTTCTTCTTCTTCAGCACCCAACAGATTCATGCAAACCTGAGTCCAATCGTGATCTAATGTTGCACACACTTCCAAACCGTCAACACGAAGACCACTAAGCATAGCTACGTCTTGTAACGTGATGGTCATCTCCCCGTGTCTAAAATGGAAGGTGTGTGTCTCAGGCCTCCACCTCTCCACAACAGCACGAATCAGATTCCAATCCAGTTGCAGTCGTTGCAATCGAGACACAGTGCCAAATCCCGCAATCTCTAACAAATCCCACATCTTTTCATCTTGCACATTCCACGTGTTGAACTGAGTGGCGTGCTCAACGCATTTAATATCCGTCAAAGGCTCCTGGAAATTAAATTTAATTATTTTACGTCAAATAAAAACCAATACCGATACACAAAAATTTAAATTTAAATTTCATAACACTTACATTTTCCAGAATCGAAGATGATCTATGATCTTTCTGTAGTACTAACACTGAAGGGTCAACAGGACCGTGACAATCATGTGAAATCGACATTTGGGAAACTGTAAAACATAATTAACAAAAAATAATATTACCTACTATTCAGTTCAAATAATACAATCTAAACAGATTCAATACATTATCCACAATAAATCTAATTTCAACAACTACAACATTGATTATTCAATTTAATTTGTTTAACACAAATCCAAACAATGTAAATTTATTATATTTGGACTTTTGAGATTAATTGATCTATTAATCAAATCATCAAATCCGCACAAGATTATTAATCATAACAATATAACATCATCCACACAAGATTAATTAAACAAAGTATGGTAAACTCATCAACCAAATATCAATCAATCAAATCCATTTTAAATCAAACAATCCATACACATCCTAACCAAACCAATCGAATGTACATAAATACAAACTGATAAGGCAAAATCTTAACAAAAAATGATGTAAAAATACCTGAAATCGCAGGAGAGAGGGAGAGGAAGAAACACCAAAAATTTTGGGAAGATTGGAGAAAAGGGGGCATTGGTGTCGTTTTTAACCCTAGGCTAAAAACGGCATCTCGGATGCCGTTTTTATATAGGGTAAAAACGGCACCCGTAGTGCCATTTTCTAAGCAAGTAAAAAACGGCACTACTGGTACCGTTTTTCACCTCGGGTAAAAAACGGCACTAGTAGTTCCGTTTTTTACTTGGTTAAAAATCGACATTCGAAATACCGTTTTTACTTAATGAAAATGGTATCTCAGGTGTCGTTTTTCAATGTGCATATTTTGCCAAATAAGTTTCTGAAGTGCATATTTTTACATTTTTTTTATTTTTTTTTATATTTTTTTGAATTTTTTCCTTTATTTTATTTTATTTTATTTTATTTTATTTTCTAAAGCAATATTATTCCACCTTAACCTACAAGCTGCCCTTCACTGCCTCTTTAACAACTCCACATCCCATTAATCCATATAAAAACCCCTCACCAGCTTTCCCTCCCACCATAATCCCACTCAAACCTCCATCCAACACCACTTCCATCCACGATGAGCGGAGAGCAAGAAGAACTCACCAAACAAACCCTCACCAAACCCGTCCGCATGGCGAACCGATACTCGAACCGTAGTTCCCGAACCCTATGCTCCGGCATCGCGGTCTTTTTACTCCTTGTCGGGATCACGGCTCTCGTCCTCTACCTCGTCTACCGCCCCTCCAAACCCCACTTCTCGGTCATCGGCGCCGCTGTATATGAACTCAACGTTTCCTCCCCCGCCGCCTCCGCCATCTCTACAAGTATGCAGTTCACTGTCGTTGTCCGCAACCCTAACCGTCGATCTTCTATGTTCTTCGACCGCCTCAATTTGTACGTCATCTACCGGAGTCAGTCCATTACGCCGCCTACTCCGGTAATGTCAAATTCGATGACTTTCACATGACATACACACATATCTAGCTTTACTATAAATTAGTATGATTTCATAAATACTTTCAAAATTAATGGCTCGAAATATCGGCATATTTTGATGTTTCTTATTCAAGGGACATTCTATACTTTGTAGTAAAGTTGATTTAAATTTATGCTCATCTCCTCCGTCGTGGAAATATGGAAATAAGTGATCTGAAGGTTTGTCTACGGTTTGCAACTTCGTACTTCCTCTAACTTCTCCAAACTAGTATAAGGATACATGTCACGAGAAATTCGAAGTTATATTTCGATATTAAATTGTATGCTCATGTTAAATCGTATTTAAAACTCACACACTTATTTGAAGCTTACTAAGGACATGGATTAGAAAACAACCTTGTTATTAAAGTCGATTTTACGTAATTAAGTTGAATTCACTTTATATGAAATTAACTCTACACCATTCAAAATTATAGAACTTCAATCAAGATGGAAGACATCTAAAATATTATGAAAGTTGGAATGGTGACACTAAGTTTGATTTATTTGTAAGGTATATATTGTAAAAATTCATCAAAGTAAAATATTATGGATTTTTTTTCTTAAGCAATTTGAAACTGAGTTCCAAGTTCCAACAGATACCGAGCTTGTACTTGGCGAAGGACAACACGGTGTCGGTGTCTCCGGTGCTGGGAGGGGAGTACGTGCCGGTGGCGGGTGACGTAGCGAGCAATCTGATCACCGACGAGGCCTATGGAATGGTGAGTTTGAGGGTGGTAGTGATGGGGAAGGTCAAATACAAGGTGGGGCGGTTTCACAGCCATTGGTACGGCATGTTCGTGACCTGCGACGTACTAGTTGGGATCAAGAAGGACGTGTACGGTCAGGTTCCAATGCTTGGATCTCCTGAATGTCATGTGGATATTTGAATTTAATTAGACAAGAACAGATGCATACGTGCTTAATATTGGTGTCCTGAGTAGCTGGTTTTGGCTTTGCCTTCATGTGTTTAATTGGAATTGTGGGATTTGTTTTCTTCTAGTTGTATGGATGAAGGTGGTAATAAAGCTAAGGAGGGTGAATCTTTTCTTCTTTATCTTCATTAATTTAGTGCGGATACGATCTCCCAAGACTAATGCAATGAAAGCTATTATGGATGATGTGTTGAAAACGCATAATGTTGTTTTTGTTTTTGAAAAGCAATTTTTGGTTAAAGTAAGCTAAGTTGCGGAAAAAAAGGTGTGAACTTCAAAATATGTACTCATAAGGAAATAGCTTGAAACACTGAGTAGATATGCCGATATTGGGAAGTTAAGACTGAAAGAGAAGCATCCGATTCAAAGCAAATTCTTTATGAATATATGCATTTCATCTTTTATCGAGATGCATGAATGGATTGTGATGCATGGCATTTTGAAAAGTTTGGTAGGCAACGATGCCCATCTTATATATATGCTCCAACTTTAAAGGCAACTTCACTCTATAACCATTTTTCTTCTCAACCATTATTCATGCATATAATATACCATTTCACTTTGATAAAGATCATATTCTCCTTGTGCTTTATAATCCACCAATGCCTCTCATAAATCTAGAACATTATTACATATATCTCAGTCATTTTGTGGACCATTGAATGACTAGCCAGTGATTATCGATTCCTGTTGTAAGTGTGGCATCTGATGATAAAGAGTGGGAGTCTGATGCAAGCAAGCATGCATGCATGTGTAACATTTTTCATAGGTGATGGCAAAAGATAAAGAAAGTGAGATACCGGTGGTTACATTGGAGCCATGTCACTAGTCCATTAAGCGCCCATCTTCTCTTCATGGTTAAGTAATTTGAGCCTACTGTTAATTTGCTTGCTGCTATACCAAACAATTGCTTTAGGTATATGCCTACAGGATCCTTATATTTTCTCTTTATTTTATTGAGCTCTTCGTCTTTTTAACGGATAATTATTCTTATGTCCTAAGACTCATATCTGTTAGTGGTAATTTCACATAATATAATTCTAGTACCGGGTGTTGGTGGTGTAATAGCAACTCTTTTGACTTGGCAACTTTGTAGGCAAATCACCACTAAAAAAAAGAGATTAGAAATCTTGATATTCGGTCCACAAGATAAGTGTGCAATGAGACCATCCCTTACCATGGCCTGGACGACATGATCATCAACTCTCTCTTCAAAATCATCTTTCACTCTCTTCCACGTCACATTTCTCTTTCCTCAACCCACTTTTTTCTATTTCTTACACTATTCACATCTTAACCACATGCCACAACAACATATCTCTCACCTCCCCATCATTTCGGGGTCCATTTTGGTAAAAAATTAAAAAAAATCTAAAAAATCAAAACAATTATAAAACGTATTTTCAAAATAAAACTTGAACAAAAAATTCAAAACAAAATCAAAACAAAAAAAAATCAAAAATTAATAAAAAAATGGACGACCTAGTCGTCGACCCGGTTGTCCACGACCCCGGGAATCTCCCCCTTTCCGTTAAAAGGGGGAGACAACCTAGGCATCCCAGGTCGTGGGGTTGTCGACCTGAGATGACTGGCACATTTCATCCCGTTAAGGGATGCTGTAAACACTTATACGTAACAGTTGTTGAGGGCTCAAGCGGGGTCAGCTAGTTTTTGTATTGCCACGTTAACCCAAGTCAAGTACTTTATATTCCACGCCACTAACACCCCCTAAATCTCAATTCCCAAATAATTTAATATTATATTGATATGATTCGATCTTCACTCTTTATTATTTAAATCCAATAATTAATTATATTACAAATTTACAACTCAAAACGTGGCCTACCTCCTCTCTCTTTGTCGTGGGTCCACAGTTACTCGTGGGCAGCGCGCTTTCCCACTCATCTTCTGATGGGCTGACACTGGGCCTGTATTTACTGGGCCAGACTCCACCTTAGACTCCTCAAGAGCAGAGTTTCCACTGGAACACTACCTGGTCACAAATGTCTCTCAAGTACTTTTTTATTTTAATTTCTATAAACTGCGCTCGTTTCTTACGAAGATGTAGTAAAATTTCCTTGGTTCTTATTACCTAGGGTCAGTTTGGGAAATAAGTTAACAAGGGAAATTGATAGAAGAGAAAAGAAAATTAAGTTTTATCTTGTTTGAGTAGCAACTTAAGGAAAGAAATTGAGAGAGAAAAAAGAGAAATAGAGAAAAACTATCCCATACAAGATGGACTCTCAATTTTATCTCCTAAAATTGAGAGAAAGTTGATTTTTGGTCTATTCTTCCTAAAATATCGCAAAAAAATACTGAACTATTATTCGTCGCCGTAAAACTACTTAAATCGCCCGTAAGATTACCATTTTGCCCCTCTACCATTTCTACTAATATAACTCATCATTTCACTCTTTTAACACAACTTTCTCTTCATATCACTCTTCTATTCCCCACATAAAATGTCTCGGAGGCCAGGAAAAGAACCAGCGGAGACCCCTGACTACTCACATCTGGTAAATTACCTTGTTTATTTCAATTAATTTAAAAAAACATTTTTGAATCGAGCGGTCGCGAGAGACGCCCGACCCAACGAGAGGGCGGTCGCCAGTACCGCCTCCCCCTTTTTTTGTTAAAATTGATTATAAATTGTGATAAAATTTAAATAAATTGAATATTATGTTAATAATGAGTTAAATTAGTTTAGTAAATCGTTTATTGATTATAAATTGTGATAATTAATAAATAAATTGATTATTATGTTAGTAATTAGTTGTGTACGATTTTAGTAAAAGATTATTGATTAATTGTGATAATTGCTAAATTAATAGATTATTCAGTTAATAATTAGTTTAATTATTTTAGTAAATTCATTAATAAATTTGTATTTTTAAAATTGAATTAATAGTCATCGGGTTACCGTGGAGGAAAAGGGAAATCAATTCCCTTACGCGCGGTACGTAGTATAGCAGACGAGTCAGGTCATCGTCATCCACGTACACGTGGTATTTCTGCTTCAGTTAGGAGAGAGAGAGAGATCTGTGACGTCGTCGTCAGACACCTGGAGAGTCTTTCGACGACGAGGATGATTCAGATGAGCTGAGGAGTCACGACGACAGTGACGATGGGGGCCGATACGACTTGGGGCCACAGGAGGAGGCGGTAAGGGAATTGATCAACGTAACCACTTCCAATACTCCATCCTACTTTGGTACTGATCCTCCCATCCAACAACACTCTCATCTCGCATTTGATACCATAAGGTCGCTATAGGAGGTACTGGGAAATCGTCAAGTAATTCCAAACGAATAAAATCAGCGTAACTCCCTAAATGAGCAATGACCAACTCTCTGACAGGCCTCGTCATGGTAGACGGACACTCCCAGGGTAGAACAATAAGACACGGGAACAACGAACCATCCGTTCCCACTGCGAAATACATGACCGCACACTTGTAAAAATTCGCAATAGGAAACAAGTCGGACCAAACATCCATATAATGATCCTCGCCACAACCTCCCCCGCCCCAATCAATTCGTTGACGAGCCTCTCTCACATGGCCGAAATAGACTGTCTCATAAATAGGATGTGCACCTATCTCATTAGAAATCGCACGACAGGCGTACGACCAGTTCTCCTGACCACCATGAAAGACATCGGCAACACATCGAAATCCACAGTTGCCATCAACACGTACGTCATTCCACCTTTGCAGAAATGGCAAAATGATTCCTGGCAGTCTATCATTATATGGGAAGTTGTCCACGTCAACCCGTCCGGACACTGTAAGATAGGTAAATAACAATTCATTAAAACAACAAAATTAGGAGATAATATATTCAACCCCATTTAGATTACTGATATATATTAAATAACATAACAACAAAGATATCGACATACAAGAAGATCTTGTGCCCGTATTCAAGGACGATCGAGACGAATTAGACCAACGACCCCTGCTCCCACTACTGCCAGACCGACCACGACCTCGCTCAGCATACTCGAAGGCACTCGGGTCCCGACGTGTTGACTTTCCCCTAGGTCGACTTCGTACCTTAGTATTTTCTTCGGGTTCTCCATAGTTCGACTGATCGGGGTGTAACTGTTCGTATAAAATACGAGAGGCACTACGAATTACTGCAGGGTCGCTCTGCGAGATCTCATCTACTAGCTTCCGAAAATGCTCGGCGTCTTGTGCTGACTGATCAACAAACTCTGACATCTGGACTCCTTCTCCGATAACAAGTGTTTTCCAGAATGGATGAATCTACTCTAAATAAATTCCATCACCTGACGCCAAACACTCGTACATGGTACAAGCACAAGGAATCCCATGTGTTGTCAGGAAAGCACACCCACAACGATATTCAATTTCATCACTTAAGTCCTGCATTCTCTTCAACTCCTGAGTCATTAACGACAAGCAGTGATGCGAAACTCGGCCATTTATATGCTGAAACAAAGGACCTATGTAATGTGCCAAATTTCGACGTCTCGAATCTTCAAGAAAGTTCCAAATATTCGTCAGCTGCATTTCAATAGACGAGTTCACGCGGTCGAAAAGAGTGTCAAGAGCGGCAGTCGATGTAGTGATCCACTCTTTCAGAGCCGAATGTGCACTTTCCACCGTGCAGTTCGTAGTGTTGCCGAAATGAAAAACTTGATTCGTCCAATTCAACACGAATTTTTCCTTATGCACCAACCACGTGTCTTCCACATACTTCATCAGCACTGGCCAGGAACTGTAAGAATCCTTCAGATTACGGACTGCTCTATCATAATCCGTCTGTGAATCAGAAAACACGACTCTCCTCCATCTTCCACGTCTAAAACTCTCTGCAAGCTGCTTCTCCTTGCCGAATACGTGGTATGCGTAGTTGCACACATATTTGTTGATATGCCAGGTGCATAGTAAATGAGCTGACTCAGGAAAAACCTCTGCCACTGGTCGCATCAGACCCATCTCCCGGTCCGTAATTATTGCTGTCGGGCTAACAATATCCAATAACAGTTCTCGCAACCTCTCCAACACCCACCGGTAACTAGACTCAGTCTCATCCTGCAAAATCGCATATCCGACGAGGAAATTCATATTTGTTGGAGTAACCCCAACCATCTCAAACAAATGCATCTTGTACTTGTTCGTCTTATACGTCGAATCCATACAGATCACGAATGGGTATGTACGCAACAACTGAACTGAAGTCGGATGTGCCAAAAATGTGTGAGTCAAGACATTAGTTTCTTCATCTGCCACAATCCAATGCAAATACTTATGCTGCACTGCCCCTCTGAGAAACTGCTGCGTGGGATTCCTGTCTTCAGATTTCGTCCTCCTCATGTACTCTCTGAAGTTGTAAATGTGCCTTTGATTCGGATTATCGTCCGGAAATTTCTTCTTTACCGCCAACAAAATGTTACGGGGTCTTGTTTGTGCCTCTGTCATATCCCGAACAATTTGCTTTGCCCAACCACTAAGTCCGCTGACCTGTCGGTGACCCTCTAAATAAACTGCCAATGGGTGGTTGTGTTGCCCATACATGCTACTAGAAACAATAACCCATCCATCACGATCTCGTCGTTCCACCACTTTTACCAAAAGCTGACAACCGCAACCTTTTCTTTTCGTATTCTTTCGCAGTGCAATACTCGTATCACGAGAACTCATCTCACGTCTGCGATCACATCTGAGGTAACAATCCATCCGGTTATCTGCTTTCGGTTTGTATGATGATATAACAAAAAAAATCCGGCTCCTATTGCAACTTGTTTCGCCCATTTACAACCTTCCTCGATTGTTGTAAATATTTCTTTACTGTCAAAAAGCTCACTGTAATCTACTCCATCACCACCGAAATCTTGCAACGGAACCTGAAAATTTTGAATTTAACAGAGAATTAAAAAAACAAAAAAAAAATCTGACGTCTGGCTAAACCGCCTCCACCTTTGTGGAGGCGTCCATAGGAGACGCTTGCACAAAGGTGGAGGCGTCTGTCTAAACCGCCTCCACCTATGTGGAGGCGTGTTAGGCAGACGCCTCCACCTTGGTGGAGGCGGTTTAGCCAGACGCCCAATTCGTAAAAAAAATTCCGCCCCCGTTACCTCGCCGGATTCAGGTGCTTCGCCAGACATTTTCGTGGTGTTGGTACTAGGAATGTGAGTAAAACTGAGTCAAACACATTATTTAAAGACACGGGACGAAATCCGTATTAATTGATTTGTTAAGGGCAAAAAGGTCATTTTTGGGTCGATTTAAGTAATTTTCCGGCGACGAATAGTAGTTCCCAAAAAATAACATGGTTAAAAACACATGGATATTTTGGTAATATGATAATCTTTTTCTTCTCTTTTCTCTCCTAACGTATGTATCCAAACAAGTTTTTTCTTTTCTCTCCAATTTATGTGTATCCAAACAAGTCTTTTTTTTCTCTTCAAATATATTTGTATCCAAAAAATGGAAAAGCGATACATTTTCTTTTATTTTCTCTTCATTTTATTAGGGGGTTACTATTCGTCGCCGGAAAACTACTTAAATCCGTCCTAAAATTTACCTTTTTGCCCTTAACAAATCACTTAATACTCATTTCGTCTCGTGTCTTTAAATAAGATTTTTGACTAAGTTTTACTTACATTCCCAATACCAACACCACGAAAATGTCTGACGAAGTGCCTGGATCTGGTGAGGTAACATGGGTGGATTTTTTTTCCAACTCGGATGTCTGTCTAAGACGCGCCGTTTTTTTAATTTAATTTTTTTAATTTTCTGTTAAATTATTTTTTTGACGTTCCATTGCAAAATTTCGGTGGTTATGGAGTAAATTACAGTGAGATTTTTGATAGTAAACAAATATTTACAACAATCGAGGAAGCTTGTAAATGGGCGAAACAAATTGTCATAGGAGTCGGAATTTTTTTGGTTATATCACCATACAAATCAAAAGTAGATAACCAGACAGATTGTTACCTGAGATGTGATCGCAGACATGAAATGAGTTCTCGTGATACGAGTATTGCACTACGAAATAACACAAAAAGAAAAGGTTGCGGTTGTCGTTTCTTGGTAAAAGTAGTCGAGCGACGGGATCATGATGGATGAGTCATTGTTTCTAATAGCACCCATGGGCAGCACAACCACGCACTTGCAGTTTATTCAGAGGGTCACCGACAGGTCAGCGGACTTAGTGCTGGGGCCAACCAAGTTGTTCGTGATATGACTGAGGCACAAGCAAGACCACGTAACATTTTGTTGGCAGTAAATGAGAAATTTCCGGAGGATAATCCCAATCAAAGACACATTTATAACTTCAGAGAGTACATGAGGAGGACGAAATCTGAAGACGGGAATCCCGCTCAGCAGTTTCTCAGTCAGGCAGTGATTGATACGTTTTAATTAACCGCAAGTGCACGACCGCGTTGAAGCGGTGGCAAATACGGGTCGATCTACAAGGAGGTGTGTAGACTCTGGTTTGTTCGAAGGCAAGTGAGAAAAGAGGGGAAGAAGTTGTGATTACACTAAACTAGACTAACTACACTAAACGAGTAAGCATCAAACAAGGAAAACGAAATCAAGGGAAATTGAAAGCTGGAAATCAGAAATGGAAAACCCATAAGGGGTGGAGTGTGTGCACACATGTAAAAAGATGGTGAATAATGCATTCTTTAGGCACAAATGTAGGTAGTGTTTTCATGCATAGTAAGTGTCTAAAGGTTATGACACAACCTATCAATCCATTCACTAACCTAGTTGATTAACATTCATATACACAAGTTGGTTATTTCAGAACTTAAACAAGCATGGGAGGTGTCTAAGATGTGTGGCAAAACCCATCAAGTGTAGTATTCTACTCTAACAAGCAAGTATACATTCACATTTATCAACACAATCAAAATATAAAGCATTCATATCCATTCTTTAATGCATGTATGAACAACATCTCCACCCCTAAAGGGGGATGAATCTACTCACCACATTACTCTAACAATTAAACTAAAGAAGAAAAGAAACATTCTAACTACTTTAGCCTACAATCAAAGAAATAAAACTAAGCTAAGCATGCATAAAAAACATAAGAACAAAACAATGGAAAAATTATTTTATTAGATGACTCACATTGAAAGTAGCATTCTTCTCCACCTTGAGATTTTGCTCCAAGGCTTACTCCAAATAGAGAGAATGCAACCAAACAATGAGTAATTACAATAGAAGGTGAAGAGTTCTATTTATAGCCATAGAAAAAGGTAATCTGGGACAATCCCCCGGTATGGGACTAAACAAATACCAGAAATAGACTAAATATACACTAATACACGCTCCACATAAATCTTAGAGGATTCAGACCAAAAGTGACCGCTAATTAGCGGTCTATAGTGTTCGGATCGCTCTGCATTTTCTTGTGGGCTTTTCTAGAAGGCTTTGTTTGTCTTTGATGCATCTACTTTACATGTTGGAGCTCCGACCCGAATAGAATTGCCAAAATACTCCCCATGATGGTGTGAAGTATTCTTGTTTGCTCATTGGTCATTCGATCTTACGTTCAGGTCCTTCGATCTTGCATCTTAGTCATTGAGTCTTTCAACTCAATCCTTTTACATGCTTTTAGGTCCTTTTATGACTCTTATCTTCAAACCTATTTATTTCTGAAATTTAAACATAAAACTCGTCACGTAACATTGTTTAGGTGAAAGATAATGGATATAAGATACAAATATAAGCATGAAATGATGTCAATCAGGCAGTGCAGTATAAGTATTTGCATTGGATTGTTGCAGATGAAGAAACTAATGTCCTCACTCACGCATGTTTGGAACATCCGACTTCAGTTCAGTTGTTGCGTACATACCCTTTCGTAATCTGCATGGATTCGACGTATAAGACGAACAAGTACAAGATGCCTTTGTTTGAGATTGTTGGGGTTACTCCAAAAACATGAATTTCCTCGTCGGATATGCGATTTTGAAGGATGAGACCGAGTCTAATTACGGGTGGGTGTTGGAGAGGTTGCGAGATCTTTTATTGAATATTGTTAGCCCGACTACAATAATAACGGACCGGGAGATGAGTCTGATGCTACCAATGGCAGATGTTTTTCTTGAGTCTGCTCATTTACTTTGCACCTGACATATCAAAAAAGACATTTACAACTACGCATACCACGTATTCGGCAAGAGCAAGCAACTTGCAGAGAATTTTAGGCGTGGAAAGTGGAGGAGAGTTATGGTTTCTGATTCACAGACGGATTATGATAGATCAGTCCGTAATATGAAAGATTCTTTAAAGTACTGGTCAGTACTCACGGAGTATATGGAAGACACGTGGTTGGTGCATAAAGAAAAAATTGTGTTGAATTGGACGAATAAAGTCTTCATTTCGGCAACACTACGAACTGCAGGGTGGAAAGTGCACATTCGGCTCTGAAAGAGTGGATCACTACATCGACTGCCACTCTCGACACTCTTTTCGACCGCGTAAACTGTGCTATTGAAATGCAGCTGACGAATATTCGGAACTTTCTTGAAGATTCGAGATGTCGAAATTTGACAAACTACATAGGTCCTTTGTTTCAGCATATAAATGGTCGAGTTTCGCATTACTACTTGTCGTTATTAACTCAAGAGTTGAAGAGAATGCATGACTTAAGTAATGAAGTTGAATATCATTACGGGTGTGCTTTTCTGACATCACTTGAGATTCCTTGTGCCTGTACCATGTGTTGGCTTTTTGGCATTAATCCGTATTTTGATGATGTAATTCAACCTAATCTTAATTAAGACATGTAGATTAGCACATGTAGTATAATGGTATACATGTTGTATTGTGCTAACATCTACAGGTGATCAAGACTCAAGAAAGAAGAAAAATCAAGTCAAGACATGTAATCAGCTAGGATTGAAGACATGTAATTTTATCTTTCTTTGAGTATTAGGAACTTATGTGAATTGAGCATAACTTAAGCTAGTATGCATGCATTCACACACTAGGTTACTTGTAGGAGTCACACCCAAAATATCATATCATTTGGACTCCATTAGATCACCTAAACACCTAAAACATTGGTCGCCAGTCTACCTGAGTTCGGTCGACCGTTCACCTTTCGGTCGACCGGCTAAACATAATATTTGTTATACCAGACCAATCAGTTCAACCGATCACACTTCTATTAACCGATTACCCAGACCTGTTCGGTCGACCGGTAGACCTTCGGTCGACCGTTTCGTTTGCTATTTCTGGTAAAAATACGACTGTTTTATTTGTCGTATTACTCAACGGTCGTATACACATTTTTCTCTAAATACACCCCCAATACTTTTGAACCGGTCGAACAAACTACCTTATTCGGTCGACCGTTTAATTCGTGAAAAACCCCCTGCTATCGGTCGACACAAGTTTGTCCAACCGATCAAGATTTCTCTCTACCGAACCCTGTAGTTCGGTCGACCGGTGCCTGTTCGGTCGACCGCTGACTTAAAGAACTTAAGTGATTCGGTCGACCAGTACCTATGTTCGGTCAACCGATCCATTAACTTACTCAAGGGTTCGGTCGACCGATACACCTTTCGGTCGACCGTTTCTGGACAGATTTCTGAATCCGATTTTCTGTTTTGTGTGCTTTGCACAAACTCCAATCAAATCTTGTCCAAACGGCTAGAAATCTTTAGGAGCTTATAAATAGAGGTTCACACTTAGTTTTCCACAAGATTTCACAACTCCAAAGTGTCAAACTTATAGTGAGATTTTCCACAACCTCAAAGCTCCAAATTAGTGATCTTAAGCCTCACATCTACACATCATTCATCATACATTCATCTAGCAATTGTTGTGCTCAATTAGAGAGTGAGTTCCACTCAGTCACCATTGTTGTAAAGTGAGCAAGGGTCTTGGTGAAAGCCCAAGACAAAGAAGCAAGGATTTCGGTGAAAGCCCGAAGTGATTCTCTCGGTTTGTGAGAGGTGGTGCCAAGCTCGGCGAGGGTTGTTCGCGAGCTTGAAGACTTGTAAAAGGCGTTGCTCCCGGCCCGGAACGGGGAGGCATAGTGAAGACGCAAGAGGAGCTCGAACGGGGATTCGAGAGGGGCTTGCAAGAGAGGACGTAGGCGCGGCCGAACCTCTGTAAAGCCGGTGTCTTCTTGTGTGGTTTGCATTGCTTTCCTACTTGTGTTTGATTTGTTTTTAATTTCCGCTGCAATTCTTTGATCAATCAACCAAGTAGTTAATTAGGGCTTAATCGTGATTAGTTTGTGGACCCATAGACCCACACGATCCTACACCATGTACGAGTGTTCTATGTCAGGTGATGGAATTTATTTAGAGCAGATTCATCCATTCTGGAAAACACTTGTCATTGGAGAAGGAGTCTAGATGTCAGAGTTTGTGGATCAGTCAGCACAAGACGTCGAGCATTTTCGGAAGCTCGTTAATGAGATTTCGGAGAGCGACCCCGAATGGGGATGGAACTACTCACACATATTTAAACTAACTACTATAACAAAATGAAGCATTATACTGAAATGAAACTACACTAATCAAGCAAGAAATATTAAAGAAGCATAAAACAAAACAAACAAGCAAGGATGCATATGAAAGGAAATGAAACTAAGAGAGAAACAACACAATTAAAGGAAAAAACATCTATTATTAACTCACTCAATACAAGCAGTCATTCCTCCACCAAAGTTTTGCTTCAAGGCTTCATTCTTAGTAGGGAAGATGGCCACTAAAGAGGGAGATTCATTACATGAGAGGAGAGAGAGTTCTATTTATAGCCATAGAAAAAGGTAATCCGGGACAATCCCCCGATGTGGGACTAAACAAATACCAAAAAGAGTCTAAACATCATCTAATACACGCTCTCCAGAAGTTTCATCGGATCCGGGAAGATCCGGACCGCCAATTGGCGGTTCCAGACCGCCGATTGGCGGTTTACAAGATCCAGATCCGTCTGGTTTTGATGCTGGGCTTTGCTTGATGTGTTTGTTGGTCTTTGATGCATCTACTTTGTTTATTGGAGCTCCGACCCGAATCGAATTGTCAAAATACTCCCCATGATGGTGTGAAGTTTTCTGTTTTGCTCTTAGGTCCTTCGGTCTTACGTTCAGGTCCTTCTCCCTTGCATCTCAGTCCCCAGGTCTCACAATTAAGTCATTTTTCCTGCTTTTGGGTACTTTCATAGTTTTTCTCTTCAAACCTCTTTATTTCTGAAATTCAAAGATAAAACTCGTCACGTAGCATTGCTTATGTGTAAGATAATGGATATAAGATACAAATATAAGCATGAAATGATGTCAATCAGTAATACACCAGCGCCTCCTTCTCAGGCACTGCAGAAAACCTACCTGCCAAAAGCTCCTTATTCAAGTAGGTTAACCAAAAAGCAGAGTGACACAATGGACAAGATATTAGAGGTGTTTAAGCAAGTTAAGGTTAACATCCCCTTGTTGGATGTCATCCAACAAATACCTCAATATGCCAAAGTGTTGAAGGATCTCTGCACAACTAAGAGGAAGACCAATGTTCCTAAGAAAGCATTCTTGGCTGCAAATGTAAGCTCACTTTTGTCCAATCCCGCCTACACAAAATACAAGGACCCTGGGTGTCCTACTATTCAGTGTACGATAGGGGACACTAACATGAGTAATGTTTTGCTTGATTTAGGATCAGCGGTCAACCTCCTCCCATTTTCTGTTTATCAACAGTTAAATTTGGGAGAATTGAAACCAACTAAGATCACCCTTCAATTGTCGGATAGATTCATTCGTATTCCAAAGGGGATTATCGAGGACGTGCTTATCAAAGTTGGAGATTTTATATTTCCAATCGATTTTGTTGTCCTCGATACCAATCCTGTTGCAAACACCCACTCTCAAATACCTTTGATTTTGGGTAGACCATTTCTGGCAACTTCCAACGCCTTAATTAATTGTAAAAATGATCTCATGAAGCTCTCATTTGGTAACATGAGTGCCGAGTTTCATGTGTTCAACTCTGGTAGGCAACATGAGCCCATGGATCAACCTTTAAATCTAAATCTCATCCGCCAATTGGAGAAAGCACCACCAAATCAATGAACACCCCTAACACTAATGCAACCCATTGAGAATGTTTGTGGGCCCAGCGAAAACTCATTGCCTGTCTTTGCAATGCAACAGAGTGAGCTGACATCAAACATAAATGTCCAAAAGGAGTGTTCGTTGCATGATTCAGTTGAGAGTACTAGTGAGAGTGAGACACCTCACCATATGCCTATACCAGAAGGTGTCTCTACCTCATGTCCCATGGCCATTGAGTCATTTGAGCTTCATCTTGACTCCAACAAGGACCCACCTACGACTGAGCTTATGCTTGATGATCTAAATGATGGTGGGCGGTCCTTGTTGGATGACTTGGGGAGAAACCCCATTCTTAGTGATGCAGGTCTGCTGCATCCATCGAATGAGCTTGAGGAACTCATTCTGATGCACCCGCCTATTGGTTGGAGGGTTTTGTTCGATGAGCAACTAAACCCTAGTGAGGCAACACAACTTCATTCATTCATGTTGCCCACATCCAACCAATATCATGAGGGGTTCGAGCCTTTTAGCTTTGACTTTTCACCCCTCATGACACCTCAGAGTACCAGCGAAGTTTGCCCATCTCGGCAAGTCTCTGGTCCTCATCACTTGATGTTCTCATTTGATGTTCCTTGACCAAATGATTATGAGAATATCGTAGTTGCTGTATATATCATGTAAAAAATCGAAAAAAGAAAAAAAAAGAAAAAAAGTGTGTAATAAAAGACTCCATGAGCGAGCATTGATTGTTGTGGACCCCAACCCTTGTGTACTTGGACCCCATTTCTTCACGTATTTGTCTCCCTTCTTCAGTATCTCACAGGTTTTGAGGGAATTCGGGTTTGTGTCCATCAACATAACCACAAACTTCCTTTTGCGCTTCATGTTGGTGAGATCTTCCATTTTTCATGCATAAATTCATGTGGTATCATGCTCACATTCATTGAGGACAATGCATGAAGTAGGGTGTGGGGGGTGCTTTACGTGTGTACATAGTCGAGTCTTTTCTTTTGATTTTTGTTTTCTTTTGTGTGCATTGTTAGGGTCATGTTAGTGTGCCGCATTTAAAATCTATATATCTGCTTGCCATGATCCTTGGGTGACTTGTCTTCTTTTACTTGCCTAGTGCTTTAAAATTTTCACATTTCTTTCAAAATCTTCATGTGTTTGCGAAAGAAAATGTTATTGTAGGGTGAATAGTCATTTGTTAATAAAAGTTTCTTTGTTATGTTATTAGTTTCATTTTGCTTGTTTTACTTTGTTTAATTTCATTTCATTAGTTTTAGTAGCTTAGTTAATATGCTTTCCTTGCTTAGTTTAATAATTAGTATAATGTGTAGTGAGTAGTTCCATCCCCTTTGGGGGGTGGAGTAGATGTTCATACATGCATTAGAGAATGAAATGAATGCGTTATTTACAATGTGTTGATAAAACATGAATGTGTGCTTGCTTGTTTAGGATAGAATTTATAACTTGATGAGTTTTGCCAAAATGATTAGACACCTTAACTAACTCAGAGTTTATACAATAGCAGATAAGAGAGAAATTAGAATTACAAGCTAACTAACTAATTCCATTGGACACATTGATGTAATGTCCAACTGGGAACCATATCAAATCCTCCACCACCATCAGAGTTGTCGGAGTGGTTCTCATTCGGATTGTCGACGTAGACATCATCTTTTTCAGTTTCTTTATCGTCGGATTGGACATATTGCTTGTCGATGTCCATCGGTGGTTGAGAACTCGATGCACCTGGATCTCCAGAACTAATGTGAACGATGACATCATCCATGCCAACACCTAATAACGGCGCGTCAGATGCAGTGAACGTGGATCGACCAAAGCGTCACCGTGAAGAAGAATGTCCTAAAGCTGCTTCCTCGGCATCGGCCCATGTAAGCTCCTCTCCACTGAAGACCGGATCTTCAGTTTCTACCAACCATGGATGCTCGTCGAAGAGATCGTAGTCCATACTGATGGGTCATAAAATTTGGGCTTCTCCATCCTTTGCTGAAACCTTTGCCTTAATTTTTGGTTGTAGTTCACATACACCAAGTCATTCATCTTCTTCACAGCCAACATGTTCCTTCTCGTTGAGTGCAACTGCTCGAAGACACTCCAATTCCGCTCACAACCTGATGTCGAGCATGTCAATCCCAACACCCTCAGGGCCAACCTCTGTAATGTGGTCTCTCCCATGTCTGCGCCATAAGATTGCCACCAATCTATAGGTCTTCGTTCCGTCCTTTGTCCGACAACTATATCCATATAGAACATTCCAAGTGAGTTCTTGTAACGATCAAGTAAACCACAAATCTTGTCTTGTTCTTCAGGCATATGCTCATTGAAAGCTACATTTCGATCTTGAGGTGGGATGAAGAAGAAGGTACCAGGGTTGAGTAAGAAACCAGCTGAGTGTAGCGTTGAGGACATCATTTTCCCTGGACCCCACCTAGTGTCGATGAGGTCGATGACTTGCTTGTACAACCTCGGGTTTCCTTCAAAGTTCCTAATGATTTGTTCTTTGGCTTTCTCCATTGCTTCATGTAGATATCCCATCAGTGGTTTCTCATCGCCGTCAACAAGTCTAAGAACCTGGACCATAGGTTGTGAGGCCTTCAGTGCCTTCATGACGTTGGTCCAGAAGCCACTTGTAGAATGGTCTCGGCAACTGCAGTAGAGATCTTTTTCTTTTTCTTGTTCTTTATCCAACTTACATTAGGATCGTTGTACTCCGGGGAAACAACAAAGACTCATAGTCTGTCTTTCTTCAGAAACAACCTTTGCAAAGTCAGAAAGGCGATGACAAATCTCATGACAGCAGGGCGTAGCAGGTTCCCTTCAATGGAAATTCGCATCCTCTTCAACAACATGGACTGGTTGTTGAAATGTTTGACGATCTTACGAACTAAAGAAATAGTCTTCAAAAACAACTTGCCAATACCCTCCAAGATGAGATCGATGCAATGCGCTGCACAGGGAGTCCAAAATAATCTCCTTCTTTTTTGCTTCAACATCCTACCGACAAGTACGTACGCGGCGGCGTTGTCGGTGACCACATGAACAACGTGTTCTTCGCCAATCTCGCCAACTACCTTTCCATCAGCTTGTACAGGTAGTCTGCGGTGTGAGAATGACCGGAAGCATCTACAGACCTCATGAACATGGTACATGTTGGACAATTTACTAGAAAATTGATTATATTCCTACCGGACCTATTAGTCCAGCCATCTGTCATCAACGTGCACCCGTATGTTCCCCAATCTTGTCTGTACGACTCTAGTATACCTCTGGTGTAGTCAATTTCCTATTTAAGGCACGACTCACTAACTTCATGATACGTCATGAGTTTAAGTCCGGGTCCGTAAGTACAAATAGCGGATATTGCTTCCTTCCACTCAAGCGTCCTTACAGTGTTGAATGATATACCACATCTATAGAAAAATCTAGACCATTTTTGATTAATTGTTTTCCTATCTTCTTTTTTAAAGGTTCTTTCGATGGTTGTTTGTTGGGGGCCGGAAACCACGTCCTTCCCACGTCCGTAAAATGGTCCCCACAAACGTTGTTTTTGTCACTTTCGAGAAGGAATGGGGCGAGGACGGGAGGTTGGGGTCCGAGCAGAACCGGAACCCGACCCGATTTCCAGATTAAATTCTATGTTTTCTATGTCTACATAATCATCAAGACATACATTTTCGTTTTGTAATGTCCTACTGTTTCTAATCATGTATGCAATTATGTCTTGTTTAACAGAGTCAGGAACTTTATCACAAGGTCTAGCATTGCTACCGGGTGTATGTGCAAGATGTTGTTTGTGACGGGCTATACCACATCTAGTTTCCTTACCACATAACTCACAGACAATGCAATTTTTATCATTAGAACTAATGTAATGGACAGTATTCCAACCGGGGTCATTTGTACGGGTAGGTCTTAGGTCATCGTAACTCTCGTGATGCATGGGGAGACTAGTGTCGGGTACGTAGGACATATCTTAAAACTAGACTAATATAAAAATTTAGACTGATATGAAAATAAAATATTAATTCTAAAGAGAAGTTAGAAAAAGTGTACTTGATTTTGGCGGTTGAAGAATGAAGAACCGGACCGGAGACTTCACTTTCCAACTTCAAAACTAAGCACCAGACCGGAGACTTAATCGCGAAAACTTGATTATTAGGAAACTTGAAGATTAGAATAGAATGATGAAGAATAAGAGAATGAGAGAGGTGTGAAAAATGAAGAGGTTTAGAGGGGTTTATATAGGATTTGGGGGTAGTGGCAATCTTGTAATTTAAAAAAAAATAAAGAAAATTTAAAAAAGCAGAGACGGCTATCGCCTAGGCGAGGCGACCGCCTATTTCGCCCAATTTTGCTGAGCGAAAGGCGGTGGTCGCCCAAACGACCACGCCGAGAGGCGGTCGCCTAGCTCCTACCTGTACATTGATCCAAACACACTATTAGCAATAACAGATATTTATTTATAAAAAGTGACGGTGATTAGTGAAGTGGTGCATAGGCCATATTCACGAGTATACGTGAAGCCCATATACGACAGTCAGCAGATTTATCATTCCTCTACTGTTAAGGCCCATCTTAAATCTGTTAAAAGTTATATCCTTCAGGCATCAGGCCTGAAGACAACTATTGCTATCAAACAAGATTGAATTAATTGAAATTTAATTGTTCATGGCGTATAAAGTTTTTACAAATTTGTTGTTGTTGAAATCATATGGCATTATTGGTAACATTTCATCCTTGACATTCTTTTAGGTAACGTTTGTTGGTTGTCTTACGGTGAAATGAAAGAAAGAAAAAAAATCCATAATGTCATGGATGGTAAAAGTTTAACTCTACTAAAATAATAATCTTATGCTTACGAAACTAAAAACAAATTACAAACATGAAGTAGATAACTATATCAAATTCCTCACAGTACTATGAGCAAATATGAAAGAAAAGTGACCCCTCAAAATAAATTGCATGATTAAATCATATCAAGATTACACCCCTAAGCAAACCAAGATAGCAGGTAGGGTTGTACATCAGGTTAAAACCGGCCCGAATCGGTCCTGACGGGAACTGGATTTCTGGAAATCTGGGAAATGGAATCACACCAGTTGGGTTAGGTTTGGAACCGGATCAGACTTGTCGGTTTCGGTTAAACACCGGACTGGACTTGTCAGTTTCAATTAAAAATTGAACTGGTTCAGTCCGCATTTATTTTCTGATTTTTTTTATTTTTTCCACAAAAAAACTATAATTTATTAGTGTTTTATGGTTTGAAAAATTAAAAAAAATGTTGTAAGATTAATAACAGAAGAATACATCCCAAAATTTAATTAAAACACATAAATAATTATAAAAAATAAAAATCCGATGTTAATTGGACCGGATGTCCGGTTCAAACCGAATGAACTGGTTAACCAGATCAAATCAGATTTTATTCACCTTTAACAGCAGGACACATGAAAGCAATCACAAGAGTTATTTTCTTGAGTGCACCTCGCAAGTAGCGTAATTATAGTTATGCACTCGTATTTTTACTATTTCCGCAAGGGTACATACATTTCACTACAAATTGCTTGAGTGCACCTCCACTATTTGTGCGGCCCACTTTGTAACATTTATTGTTGGAAAAATTACCAATTTTACTCTTTAAAAGTAAAAGTCTTTGATATTAAATAAAAAATAAATAAATAGAAAACGAAAAAATAAACACAAACTCACTCTTCATTTTGCCTGATATCTTCGTTTTTCTCTCCTCTCTCTCTTTACATCTCTTCTCTCTCTCTAATCTCCCCTATCTTAGTTCTCTCTCCACTTCTCTGGTTCTCTCTTTCCGCGGTCCTCTCTCTTCTTCTCACTTCTCTGCTCTCTCTAGTTCTCTCATCTCTATCTCTCAACAGTCCTATCTCGTCTCCTCACTTTTCTCTCTTTTTGGGGGTTGGTGTCGACAACAACTGCCCAGGTGGTGATGGTGGTGTATGTGAGCCTATCTGTCGATGTATCTAACCACCGACAAAGGACAATATCTGTCGGTGCACTTAAATATACACCGATAAATACTGCACCGACGAATATATATCCGTCGGTGAAGCCTATTTTTCTAGTAGCGATGGAAAGTAGGTGTGGTGGTGGTGTGGGGGAGAAGGCAAGACTAGGGGCGGAGTAGTCGTCATCGTCGATGACGGTGTGGTGGTGTGCGAGAGAAGATTGGGGAGGCCATGGGAGATTTGAGAGAGTGTGGGAGATTGGAACGGAGAGATTGAGTGAGGGAGAAGTAGGGATGACAACGGACCGGTTCCAGTATTGGGAGGACCGGGACTGGATCCGTATTCTACCTGGGTACCCAGAATCGAACCAGATCCCGGTCGGTTTCCAACTTGGTTATCCAGAACTGGATACTGGATTCGATGGGATCGTAGGTACCTAGAACCAGATCCGGTACCAAACCTGTAAAATTTTCAATTTTTACATGTACAAATTGTTTTTTCTCCATTTTTTACAACTTATTAGGGTTAATTTTTTTATTATAATAATACCTCGGTTTCGGATATGGATATGGTTCTAGAAGCTAGAACTAGAATCAGGTCGGTTCTGAAGTTGGATAACCAGATCCGACCCATATCCGTTTTACCCCGACTTGGTTCCGGTTCGGTACCACCAAATTCGGTTTGGTTTGACGGGTTCAAGATACCCATTGTCACCCCCTAGGGAGAAGGGTTGGACATGAGAGAGAGACTATGGAGAGGAGGGGGAGGTGTGTTGGCGAGGGGGAGGAAGATTAGTGTTTGGTTATTTTATGATTTTTTCTTTCTTTTAGTTTTTGATATGAAGGATATTATAATTTTTTGAGATTTAATTTGCAAAATTCCTGACAACGTTGGACGGAAACAGTGAATGAGTGAGCCTCACTAATGGCTAGGGATGTAAATGGGATGGAGCGGGGCGAGACAGGGAAAAGTTTAACAGCC
Source organism: Triglochin maritima (assembly GCA_963682175.1). Taxonomy (NCBI): domain Eukaryota; kingdom Viridiplantae; phylum Streptophyta; class Magnoliopsida; order Alismatales; family Juncaginaceae; genus Triglochin; species Triglochin maritima. The sequence goes on along the minus strand of OY821772.1, from coordinate 58,979,754 downwards.
GCTACCATCCTCACATAAGGGTGGATTAAGCGGGTTAAATACGTTGAATGAGTTGAGACTTTAGTTGTTTTTTGTAATTTAGAATATTCCGTACAATTTTGAACGTGGCAGTTTGAGAGATAATTGCAACTTGTCCCACTTATTAAGCATGTGGTGGGTTGACGGGTAAGGGTTTTTTGACTGCAACCCTCATTAACTTGGGTGAAATTGTGAGTTTAACTCGCCCCATTTACGACCATACTAACGACAAAGGTGCATACAAGCAAATAAGATGGAAATGCAGGTACACCTAGAAAAATAGTTGAAATACGAGTGCATAACTCTAATTACTTCACTTCGGAGGTGCACCAAGCAAATAACTCCCGTAACAATGGTGAGATTTTGCGTTTGTTAGTGTTAAGACCATTAATACCTAACTTCTACAAGAGGGGGGGACAACTGCAATCATTACAAACACTTCAAAAGGGCTTTAAAATGAGATGACAAGTACTATATAAATCTCAGTAACAAGATTTAGAGGTGGGTGAAAAAGTGGAAGTTTTAGCCATCCACGACCACTCTCTCACCTAATCGACCGAACCAGACTCCAAACTTTATTAGACAACAACAAAGAAGGTGCACTTTAGAACAACCAAACTCATATTCATCCCCATACATGTGCCCCACTCTAATGAACAGCATTATAGCTTCAACTTGACGATTCCTCCACCACCATAAAGTCTTCTAGAGATCAAACACTCTCATACCTTCTCTTGTCCTCATGCATGCAACGTCTATCGATCAATAATCAGCTTTGAAAAGCTACTCTCACAACCCAACTCAATAATACATGAAGTTAATAATTATTATCTCGATTTCCTTGTTGAAACAATGAAAACTGACAATGCATGTAGATTTAAACAAGCCAACGTTTTTTTCTCGATATATAGTAAGTTTAATTTTAATCATTATGGTAGTTTGCATAATTGGATCCTACAAACCAGAGATTGTTATGAATTTAGGTTCACATCAAACTAGCATCATATTACCACCCAACTAATCCAGATACACATCTTTTACGGTAACCCTTTTTTGTTGTAATTTGTGCATTGCTTGCCCATTAAGATGGTTCTAGCAAAATAATATTTTTTGGGTTTTCTATATGACATTTTTTGTTAGAAAAAAATGCATAAATATTATACTTCATATTTCTGCTTTCAAAATAAAATAGAAAATGAGCGTGTAAGTGTATATATATGACAATATAATTGTTGGATTCCAATATCTGTCAACTTTGACTTCACGTCATGAAACCCTAACTGCACCCTGATTATTTTCTGGCGGTATCTAAGACACCAATGAGTAATAACCTTCTCCACTGACCACTCATACCTAGGGGTGAAAACGGAGCGGATACGAAGCGGATCTGCCAGTATCCGAATTCGTATCCGTTTTTTTTTCTCGAATCCGAATCCGAATCCGAATCCGACCGAATGTATGAGAAAGGAATCCGAATTCGTATCCGTCGAATTCGGATCCGAATTCGAATAAATTCGCATCCGAATTAAGTTTAAAATCCATTCCGAATTAGGATATCTGAATTCAATAAAAAATCCAAATAGACTTAAAAACATTTTTTGATTGATCTAAACAAGAATAAATTTCAGCCTTTATTTTCTGCCTACATGAAAAAATATTAAATATAATATAAATAACATAATTTAATTCATATATATTGTATATATTTTTTATTTTTATTTATATGTGCATATAAAATACGAACCGGATATTATTCGAATCGGATGTACCAATATCCATATTCGTTTCGTTTTTTTACGGATGTTTATATCCGAATACAAATTCGGTTGCGGATTTTTTTTTCTCGGATAATTTTTTTGATTTCGAATACGGAATCGGTCGGATTGACGGATTTCGGACACAAAGTTTCACCCCTACTCATACCCTCTCCACTCAAGCATCTCTTTTAATCTTTTTTTGGTGGTGCAAGTGTTACTTCCACATCACTTGATCAGTAGTGTAATTCTTTCTATGGAGCACACATTACTTTTTCGTGAACTACTAAAGGTGGTGGTGGGACCTCACCAATCAATCTTCTCCAACCTAATAGACCAAGATATACCCGAATCTCTCTCTCAAATTGACATGCTGTGGTGGGATATATCCACCAACATTCCTCGTTCTCCTACTAATAATATGCCGCCAACAATACAATAAAATATGTCCAACTGGCCATAAGTTGTTCCTATGCATGCAATTTATGTTAGAACTAGAATTAGAACTTCTACTACGTACAAATCGAAAGTGATAGCATTTTTTCAAAGATGATTTACGGAAATCTACCAAATTCGTGTTATTTCTTCAATTCTGTCACTACTTTTCGTTTCTCGATGATGGTTTTTATTGGATCAATCCTCTAGTGGATGTGCCCCACTTCACCACAAAGATGTAACATGATAGGGTGATAAACTGCCAATAAGATTCTGTGTACCCCTGTAACCTCTACGTCAAAGCTCTACCTGGTGGATCCTCTCCAGTCAAAAGTAATCCACATGATATCTTGCTTTTGCCAAAATAAAACCAAAACATGTCTATAACAAAATTTTCATCTACACATATATGATTTTTTTTTAATTAGAGATCATAAACCATGTCTCACACTCTCATGGTCTCATCGAAATCTCTTTTCGACTGATTATTTTTCTTATAAATTTATATGTAGCTAAATTACATATATACTCTTGTAAATTCCATATTGGAACATGTATATTCCCTTATTCCTATCTTATTCGAAACAAGCGTACGTGTCCATCCCCACGTACGTTCCACTCTTTTATAACCATCGAATTCCCAACACAAACACTTCTACACAACCAAACCAAACGCTCCCTATCCCAAATCAATGTCTCTCTACTTACCAACATCTCCCAAACACTGTGCAAGGCAAGGACTGAACGTGAAGAAGCCAAGCAAGAGGCTCGTTTGTTCCATCTCCACCACTCTCCTCTCCATTCTCTCCGCCGCGGCCCTCATTTGGCTCACCCTTCACCCCTCCAAACCGCAATTTCACCTCACCGACGCTGGAATATACCAACTTCGCCTCACGTCCCCGAGCACCCTCAACTCCACCATCCAATTCACCATAGCTTCCAAGAACCCCAACACTCATGTAGGCATTTACTACGACAAACTCCGAGCCTACGCCTCCTACAAAGGTCAACAAATCACCTCCGAGTCAAGCATTCCTCCGTTCTACCAAGGACATGAGGACACCAACGTGCTCTCTGCGTTCCTTTATGGGGTCGAAGTGCCAGTGTCGGCCTCATTCGGTTACGAGGTTAGTCGGGATCAGGTGGTGGGGAAGATTGTTGTTAAGATAAAGGTGGATGGGGGCCTCAGATGGAAGGTTGGAAGCTGGATCTCTGGTTGGTATCATATTGACGTGAATTGTGTTGCAGTGATGGGGTTCCAACAGGGAACTTTGAGCTCCATGGAGGGAGTTCAGTGTTCCACTAGTGTTTGATGAGTCGAATGTAGATGTTTGTGTCAAGATGTGGTGGTAATTCGAGAATCCTACTGCAATTGAAGAATTTCCACTTGTCTTCTGTATATTTGTGGAGTAGCTAGTGATGGTTTGATTTGAGAAACTTCAATTTTTTGGTGTGCATGGCAATGATGAGGGTGAAGATCCCCTTTGTCCTCTCAGTTTTATATTATGAAACTTGAAAGGCATACTCGGGGAATGGTAGAATCACACAAGTTCGGTGAAACAAAGTATAAGTCGTCTTACACACAAATCGCATTTGTCCCAGCATGGTAATTGTAATTCATGAAACCTATATACACTGTACATTCTTACCAAGTAAACAACTCAGTAGCTATCAACCTTTATATGGTAACGACGGGAGTCAAAATTGGGAAAATTTCTTGCCGGGTAACGATTTCCTCAAACTACATCACGTCAACGTAACATTGGCTATGTAGAGCAAGTAACGAATAGGATCCCGAAAGGACAGAAACCCAAAAATTACATTTCTCATGTAAAGCGTGAAAACATTTTAAATGCTCCGGGATAACAACAAGTGAACACCACCGGCTCATGATGCTGATTTCTTGCCTTGAGATAGTGAACATCATGATCAAATCTAAACAATCTCAATCGGATGTTTGAGATTTAAAATGGAATGACTAGTATAATAGATAAAATAAATAAATACATCATAATTTATGAAATTTAAACCAAGTTCAATCATATCTCAGGATTTAAAAAAGGAGATGCCACCCCAACAGAGCGAATCCATTCTACAAGAGTCCGACGTGGGTAATAGATGCAAAGAAAAGATGCTAAGAACAAGCGAGAATCAAACAGAACCCTGCCGAACCCACACGATATAGAGATGAGGGATCAAAATGGGTCCCAAAGATGGCAGTTAATCATTGAAAAGAATACCTTAGTGGCTGAGGGGCATGAATATTTCCATTAATTTCTAGAAATAATTACATGCAACTTAGGAAATTTCCGAATTGCGAGGGCTCACATTAGCGTCCACTGTTCCAAGAGAGAAAAACGCAAGTTCACAACAACATGCATATTTTATGGTTGGTAGTAAGACCATTGGTTAACTGAAAACATAATAAATATAAACATCAAAATATTACACTAGAAGAACCGTTAGCAAGCAATTCGTAAATGGAAAAATTACCCACTTCTGCCAATTCCACACCTGCTGGGAAGTCCCTACCTTTCCCCATTAAGCTCACATGAAAGAATCACGCAACTGAATATCACATGATGGTGATCAAAATAGGCAAACAAAAAGAGTTGAACAAGCCACGTAAGTTGGCTTTTAAAAATCCCAAGAGCTCACGTTTCAATAGAAGCCAATTCAAACTAAAACCATTCAATATTCTTTACTTCGGCTAGCTTGACGGCTTTCTCTTCATGAAAAGAGACAAAATAATTATAAGCTCCACAAGACCACTACAATGAAAACTGTTGGACGGAAGAATAAGACTGTGGGCACCTATGCACATCTTGGTTGAAAGCCTCCTGTTTTTCTCACTTCAAATGCTTAACATTTTGTTTTTCAAATGGGATTAAATAATATGCATTCTTGTTTTTCATATTCAAAATTCTTTAGGTTAGCCTAAGTCCACGAAAGCCTCCAGCGTTAATCAAATATATCAATATCTGAGCAGACAAGATACTGATTTTTCAAGTCTTTACGCTATGAACTTGTGAATATAATCATCATCTACCATCTGTTCCTCTCAAAATTTTCCATAGAAAATAGAAAATTTCACCTATTAAGTGATTTCTTCATCACCTATTAAGAGAAGTTACAGTGTCATAAATATGTAATCGGTGGGCTGATGGCACTCCTATTGCCACACAATGCTCCTGTATAACATAACTTATGATTATTTATGACATAATCGTCTATTGATTGCTTTAACTTGGTTCTCACAAGCACAAATTTAAGATTAAAAGCAATTTTTAGCAAAAGATGTTTCCAAATGAAAGGAGCAAGGAAAGTAAATTTAGTTGATGAATTTAAGTGTTGGAATTATCTACAACAACAAAACCTTTGATTCCAAACTAATTGGTGGACAAAAATTAAACCCTTAAAATTCATACTAACACGATACATATGCATAATGCATATACGTATATATGTTGTGTTTTTTTGGTTTGTGGCTGGTAGGACAACATGGAAGCATAGTCTACGGCTATACAATTTCAAAACTGAACTGACTTCTGACTAGTACCACTTTGAGTAATGAACAGAGACCACATTTCAGTTCAGCTAGATATCTCAGTCCAATCCTAGGGTCTGCGCATATTCAACCTTGCCCATCCCATGTTCTTTCGAAAGTAAATCAACAGCAAGCTTCCCTATTTGATATCAATCGTAAACAAGAAAAATCTTCAGGTATAAAAAACTTGAAGCTTTCAAAATTCTCAATGGAAATCAAGAAAACTATGTACCAAAATAGTTACTATGCTTCCTCCAAAAAACACCATCCATGTAAAGGGTTTTAAAAATAGCAACTTTGTAACCAAAATCCAGAGCCGAATTCACAAAAGAAGCAGAAGCAATGGACTCTCTATTGAGGAGTTCTGGTCATTTGGGTAAAGACGACAAGGACTGGTAATTTCTGACACGACACGATATGGTGACACAATTTTTACACGACACGACATGAATTTTTTGTGTGGTTGAAATGCATTATTATGATGATTTATGAAGATATAAACATAAACAAATTAATACACTATTTGACACGAACACGACACGATTACATGATATTTTAGTTTTTTACATGAAACTGACACGAATGACATCTTTTGTTAGGTAATCAATTATTTTTTACCTGATAATGGTCAATTAATATGTTAATTAGAAAGAAAAATGACAATATAACATGACACTTAACTAGTTTCAATCTAAACATGATGAATTTTTCTTCAAATTGTGCTTAACGCCATAACACGAAATCCTAACACGACTACATAACTGTCTTACACGATAGTACACGAACACGACACGATTTCCAGGTTTGCCGCCGTAAAGTTGATATTTTCCCACCTTGATAGCAACCTTACCAAGCAAAATCTTCACTGCAACTACAAGTAATCTTATTCTTCTCTCCTAAGCATTGATACTATTTCCTATATCCTTGAACCAGAATCAGTTGGTTGAATGAACCAGCAAGGCCTAATATACCAAAGAATCAATTAGTCTGGGAATGGCTACAGTTTTGGTTTCGTTCAATCTGGCTTTGAGGGTTTGCTATGCCAAAGCTAGACTGACAGTAAATAAATAAAATTTGAAAAAATAAAACTCCACTAGTGTGTTTTAGTTCACTTTGCGTTCAACTTGGACACATCACAGAATCATGTTATGGACTCTCATGCGGATGCGGGATTGGTGTAGGTCGTGTGGCTTCTCTGACGCATCCGGATTCTCTTGCTTGAAGAGTGTGTTGACAGCCTGTCTTAGTTGATTTGTACTTCTGTTTGTTCTTTTTCAATTTGTTTTCACAGGTGGCCGTGACCTATATTTTGCTTCTGTTTTGGATTAAGTTGGCCGTGACTAATCCGAATGTCCTTGTACAGTTTTTTATTCTGATATGGTTTTTCCAACCGTGCCAAAACAAAATAAAATAAAAATCACGAACTCTCAGGATTATACTTTCTCATTTCAGTAAAATCATAGTAATTAAAGAATTTCCCAATCTTCAGTACAAAGCAGCAGAGAGACACAAAATTGTTGGAGACTATCTTATTGCCACAGAACTTCAATCTAAAACACCACCCGACGCAACTCAGGCAAAAATCCTAAGAATCCGCAAATCAAGCAACAATTAAAAATCACAGAACCAGAAACACATTTCAATCATAATGAAAAACAAAACAAATCAAATCATACCAGCATCTGAAAACCGAAACCGATCAGCAATCCCGACCGGTTTTTTCGTCATCTTCGGAAACCCACTTCCAGAAATGCCTCTTAACAAACACCATCTCCCCACTCCTCTCCCCATCCAAACACCCCTCTCCAACCTCCTCGGTGGAGAACTCCCCATCTTCCGGCAACCCCTCCACCTTCGCCTCCACCGAGTGCAGTACATACCTAGCCGGCAACCCCGGGTACGACGCTGACCCCCTCTCCTCAACCCTAACCCGATAGCTCCCCTCCACAACCCTAACCCCAACCACCCCCAGCTCCTCCCTCACAGCCCTCACCGCCGCGGCCTCGACCGTCTCCCCAGGGCGCATCTTCTCGGAAAGCGGCCGGAGCCTCGTCCTGAGGGTCCCATCGGAGAGGAGCTGGTGGGACTCGAGGAGGGACATCCCGGAGGAGTTGCGGACGAGGACGGTGGTGACGTGGACAGTGCGGAGGAGGGGAGGGGAAGGGGTGAGGGAGGTCTCTCCGAGGGAGAGCTCGGAGAAGAGATTGTGGACGGTTTTGGTTCCCGGTTGGACGCCCCAGAGAGCGAAGGTGGTGGACGGGAGGCGGGGGCGGAGCCAGGCCGAGAGGGACTCCGGGGAGGAGAAGGAGAGGGGAGGGGAAGGGGAAGAGGTGCCGCCGCGGGGTCGCATCGGGAAGAGGTGGGAGATTGAGGATGGGTTGAGGATCGGACCACGGGGAAACGACACCATTGCTTCTACGACTTTCGGATTTTATTTTTTTCGTTTTCGTTTTTTGATTATGACTTTTTGTTAGTTATATACTTACTTCCTTTGATATTTTTGGTGTTATATGATTAATGTTAACTTGTTAAAGACTTATAGAGCCCTAATTTTTATATATAATAAAAAATACAAAATTTTAATTTTAGGATTAAAAAAATTGAATTCTACTCGGATAGCGGTTCACACCCGCGATCCGTGTAGGCACACGGGTGTGAACCGCGATTCATGACTTTCTATTTTTTATAGTTATTGTCCGTCTTTTTTACGTAATGGTTCATCCTTTTTATGTTATTGTTTGTCTTTTCTGAAACGCTTCGCTCGTCCTTTTTAAGTGTTGTGTTGTCCTTTTTAAGGATTGTGTTGTCCTTTTTAAGTTATTTGTTTTCCTTTATACATTCTCTGTCTGTCCTTTTTTAACATGTCGTCTTGTTGATTTCAAGACCTGTGTGTTCCTTTCAGAGTTGTAGATTTTCATTTGGTTTGTCCTTCGTAGGTGTGGCTGCGCGAGAAGTTCATGTTTGGAGGAGCCAAAAATGGGTGCCTCCCCAAGGTGGAACTGTTGGTCCAGAATGTTTGGAAAACGACTCATTCTAAGGAGATGAGATGAACGTGACATTACCCTCTCCAAAATTTACGAAGGCAAATTCAATCTAGCCCGAAGCCTTACACCGAAGGAGAAGGAAATCATTGGTGTGGCTAAAAAACCCGAGCCAACGAAACGAACGGAGACCGAAGGTCCTTCCAAAAGCACTGAACCAATGGTATAATTGAGACTGCAGCATCCCTCGGGACCCACTGCTTCAAGAGTTGGAGTTGGCTGGGCTCAAGACGAAATGAGTGCAAGCTGAAGTTGCCCTAAATGAGGCAACTAATGAGGTTAAGAGGCTCGATGGGGAGCTGAGGAAGTACCAGGAGGAGAATGAGAGTCTGAAGGAAGAGATTGCATATCTTCGAGGATATGATCTACAAGGTGAAGATGAAGGAGAAGAGGGAAGAGAGGAGAATATGGAAAGCGAATGAGAGCAGGAAAGAGAGGAGGATAATAGGAGGGAGGAAGAGGAGGAAAGAGAGAGGGAAAGAGAAGAGAGGAGGAAAAGGAGAAAGAGAGGGGGGGAGAGATAGAATAGGCTAGGAGAGAAGAGGGGAAGATTAGGAGGGAAGAAGAGAAGAAAAGAGGAGAGAAGAGAAAAGAAGACGAGAAGAGGAGGAGGGAGGCGGAGAAGGAAGGAGAAAGGGTTAGAAGAGAGAATAAGAGAGCAAAGAATAAGAGGATGATGGAGGCTGAGAAAGAAAGAAAGAGGGTGAGAGAAGAAGGAAAGAGAGGAGGAGAATGAGAAAGAGAGGGAGAAAGAAGAGAGAATGAGGAGGAGAAACAAAAGGAGAGGTAGAAAGAAGAGAAGAGGAGAGCAGGAGGAAGAAAAGGAGGAGAATGAGGAGGAGAAGGCCAGGAGGGGGAGGTGGAGGGCCATAGGGCATCACTCAATGGCCGCAAGAAAAGAAGATGAATTGAAGGAGAAAAAGAAGGAAGAGGAACGGAAAATGGAAGAAAGAAGGATCCAGAGAAGCCTAAACAAAAAAAGAAAGAGGTCAGAGGATGAATTCAGGTTGGCTCATCGCTCGCGAGAGACAAAGCCAGACATTGACATGGATGCATTGACCATGTTGAGCCTCAATGAGCTGAACATTCTACTAAATTTGTTTGTACCCACACAAAATCAAAGGGAGACGGTATGGATAAGTGATTCATGTTTCTTCAAACATTCCGACCCGAAGGAGCTCATTACGAAGAAGATGGATTTCACAAACTAGGTGATCGACTGTATGCTTTGTGTACTGGAAGAGCGCCAAAAAATAAAAATGTACCCCCAAGAGGTAATTAGTATTCCAAACTTCTATTCGGATTCAATCGTGACTGGTCAGGGACATAGCATTGAAGCTTGGCTCGCCCCATTACTAAATGGCGTGGAACCTGGAAGGGTCATCAACGCACAACCAATGTTGCTGGCAACACACTGAACTTTGGTGGTTGTTAATGGCTTGGACGAGGAGATCATGCATTACAACAGTTGCTCCAGGGAGCTAGTTCCATATGAGAATCCCGACAATCGGTAGACGTACATGAATGTTCGGCCAAAGACGTCGGTGAATACTGGAGAAGTCGTCTAAAGGTGGTCTGACCATTGAGATGCCTTAGGGACACGTGCCAAAGACAAATGTCGGGGAGCAACGACTGCAGTGTTTTTGTTTTGTACTGGATAAAGTTTCTCATGCAAAAGGTCTCCCCAACGAAAGAAAGGGATCCCAAAACACTTCACTCGGTCAGGGGTGAATTGACCATGAATTTATTGAGGGACTCCCGCACCTATGTGGACTTAAAGTAGTGGTTTGTAAATTAACAAATACATTTTAGAGTCGTAATTACATTTTGTAGTTTTCTTACTCCGAAGTAAGATATCGTCCTTAAAAAAGACAATCGAGTAGTTAAAAAGGACAAACCATTTCTTAAAAAGAACAACCGAGTACTTAAAAATGACAAACACCGACGTAAAAAGTACAAGCTTCTACTTAAAAAGTACAAACTTTTTCCTTAAATAGAACAAACGCCTGCATAAAAATGACAAACCCATGTCTTACCTCCGATAAGCTTAAACCATCACCAGGACAATATCACCCTTGAAAATGACAACTCTCTACTTAAAAAGTACAAACTCTTCCTTAAAAAGAACAAACACCTACTTAAAAAGGACAATACCCTGAAAACTGACAAACTGATCCTTAAAATGGACAAATCTCTACTTAAAAATGACAACTTCTTAAAAAAAAACACGCCCACTTAAAAAGGACAAATCCAAACTTAAAAACGCAATGCGTGAATATTAGAAACGTGTACATATTACAATGACCATGCTTAAAAATGACAGACATGCTTAAAAGGACAAATCCAAACTTAAAATGATCAAAAACCTACTTCAAAGGGCAATGCGTGAATATTATAACGGTGTACATATTACAAAGTTAATGAGTCTATTACTCGTAATACAACTTCATGTCCTAATCGTGAAAATCTGGATCCCCTGGTCTAGGGACTATCTCATGCAGGGGATGTTTGCCTTCCTTCGATAATTGCTCTTCTCTTAGGTGAGGTGCTTCTTTTGGATGATCTTCTCGGCTAAAGAAACCCGAAGTCTAGTAGACGGTCTGCCTAGACGGGTGACTTTATCTGGATTACGCAAAGAGGTACCTACAACCACAACTTCATCAGCTAGGGTAGGGCACTGGGTTATGTTCATACATGACATCAGTCACTCCATACCCTTCACGGTCTTAAGATACTTTTCATGAGAAATGAAAGCTTCATGTGCGATCCAAAGAGCATGAATCATTATATCGGCGTGACGATGTAGCGCATCATTCTCCATTACGTCATCGTCTTCGTACATCTTATCTTCATAGCTGCGACGAATATCATTCCGCCATCGATTAATGACGTATGACGGCGGGAGTAATGCTTTAGGATCTACGCGTGTAAATACAACCAACAAGTGACAACAAGAAGACCAACGTGCTGAAACTTTCTGCAATCACAAGTGAAGTTCATACTTGTCTTTTGTACAAGGAAACATTTTGATAATAGCTGGTCACCAGTCTGTACACGTTCAGTGACTTTGTAAAGAAATGCGTTGTTCGATTGGATCTCCTCGGTTAGGTCATAATTCATCATCTTCCCATTTTCTAACTGGACTTTCTTGAAAACCCTTATGGTATACAACTCGCTAATTTACCTCTCGAAGGGATATATTGAGACCAATTTGGGGTTCTTATGAAGACAATCAAAATCTGATTGAGCTTCCTTCTCGTACTTGTGACGAAGAGCAAGTTTGTATTGTTGAACGAACTTTTTAGGGTGGTCTTGGAAGTTACGTACTTGTCGAAAACACATTCATATTTTCGTTTCTTTGGGTAGAAGTCATTCCCGCGAAAAAGCAATCACTCAAGAAAGTAAGAACCCAAGCCTCACGGATACTGTAAATGGTTTGGAGCCAGCTATAGTTTTGAAGCTCAAAATCAACCAGGAAACCGTGTCAGTTCCGCTTAAATTCGGTTGGGTTTTTGGAGTCATACACAATAAATTTCAGATCAAATAACATGTGCTTACAATACTGAGGCGGCAACTTGTCGGGAGCTTTATTCATTATGTGTCATATGCAAAATCTGTGTCTGGCGTTTGGGAAGACAATCTTCACAGCAGCAGTAATGACGACACATTGATCAGTTATGATAGCTGGTGGAAGGATATCTGCAAAAATACGAATATTTAAGGAAAAACAAACAAAGCAAATAGGGAAGACTCATTCCTAAAAAGGGTCAACTCATTCTGAAGGACAAAATCATGCTTAAAAAGACAAACTCACTCTTGAAAAGGACAAACTTATTCTTATAAAGAACAAACTTATTCTTAAAAAGGACAGAGACATTCTAAAGAGGGCACAAGATAACGTAAGGACAAACTTATTCTTATAAAGGACAAACTAATTCTTTAAAAGGACAATATCATTCTAAAAAGGACACAGAAAAACGTAAAACGGACAACCCAACGACTTCACATTACACTGACTTTGAATATAAAGGACATAATTGATCATATAAAGGGCAAACAAGTTTTTAAAAAGGAAAAGTCACTACTTAAAAAGTACAAGTCAATGAACTTTGACCAAATAAGTACTTGTCCTGAATACGGATAAATAAAAAGGACAACCTCATATATTAAAAGGAACAAATCATAAGATAAAAATGACGACTTTTCCTTAAAAAGAATGCATTTTCCTCAAACGTATTGTCCATACACGAAAGTCACGTCTGGGGCAGCCATATGTAATTGTCAGTGGTCTCACAGGACAACAAAGCGTAATCGAGCAACACAGACTCGAAATGTTGATTTAACTCCTACAAATGGTGCAAACGGTATGTCGTATTTGTTGGTGAGGTATGTAGTGTCGAAACATATAACATCCCCGAAGTATGAATAGACAGGTCTAGAACGGCAGTCGGCCCAGAACACGTTCATCAATATTCTTTCGCCGTCCATGTCCATGACATAGAAAAACATTGAATCAATCTTCTGCATCTTAATGAAATACTTCTGAAGAGCTTGTGCATTGTCTGGTCTCATTTTCAAATTCCTGACCTCGGCTATAACATTCCTGCGTCAAAAAAATATATTAAGGACGAAGATTTCTTGAAACACAATAATGTCGAAAAAACACAAACCTTAAGTCCCTATCGTTGAAAGTTAGTTTGTCATACCCCCAGCCTCGACAACAAACGATTGCATAGTCTTAACAGTCGAGATTCCGAAAGCATCATTGCACACTATTCGTGTAATCGCAACCTCAAGTACAAATCGTTTCTGTTATAGAAAACGCATCTGTTCCTCGTGAAACATTTCATAGTTATGCTTGAGTTCAACAAAGTTAATCTGGTAACCTCTTGCTGGGTCTCTAGAAATCCTGATGCGAGCCGTGCACTCGACTCTACTGGATAAACCTGACTTCAATATTCATTATTTTTGGCATGTTGGTGCATTACCCTCCTTGGACAAGTAAGCGTAACGCGGATAACAACACTACATTCATAATGAGTATGCCTTAACTTAACACCAAAACCACAAGCATCATCATAGTCGTTGTAAAAGGTTCTTGCTTTTCAAAAGAACGAAAATACATCTTCTCCTCGTGAACGTTTAACGAGATGTCTTCTTAGGTAAACATGTTTACAATATCTATTTGAGTGAAAAATAACCTCCTAACAAAAAAGGATGAAATAGAGAGGAAGACTAAAGGTCAACATTACGTACATCTTCATAGGAGAAAAGGCTACGAGAAGATGAAACGTCTGAAGGATGGAGTGCCAAAAGAGATGAAATGTCTGATTTGAGAAGAATTTACTGAGAAACATTAAATGCATGCGTCCCCCGTCGGAAAGCAAACAGAAACCACAAATCAAAAAACATTCCGTAATCTGCAGAGCTGAAATTGTCCAAGTCAACAGCGTCTGCGAGAGACGTCTCGGATAACGGCCAAAAATCATTTTCCTTTATAAATTTATGAAAGGATTAAAAGGTGTCGTGATATTTTCATGACATGGTCGTGTGATAGTGATACCCTCCACGGAAAAATGCACATACAGCCGTACTCTGAAGGGATGAAGTCATGAAACAAGTAGAGAAACAAAAGAAATTGAGATAAAATACCAAAAACGAATAGGATGCCAATAGACAGACAATATAATATGATGCCAAACGAGCACATCTGAGATGTCAAAACAAACAAATAATTTATACAAGACTTACAAATTTTGGAGAAATAATATAGCAATATTCACATGATCTCCAGACCATAAAACTTCGTTGCCTGCGTGGACCTTCATTGTATTTATTGCATATATATAATCAGGATATTTACGAGGATTTATCTTTTTCGGCAAACCATTAAGCACTGACAATGTTCTCCCATGTCACATACCTCGAGCTAAATGTCCCCCCACCACTCTGCTCTGCGTATTCCGAGATGACATTGCGAGCACAGACATCCCATGCCTTCGCCATTTCCTTCAGGGACATTGGCTGCGAAAGCCCACGAAGTGATATGCTGAAGTGTGATTTTGCCTTCACCAAAAGATCCTCCGACTCCTTGCTGTTAACCAAAAAAATTTAGACGGTTATAAGATACGTATAGAGGAACGTTGTTTGATCTTTAAAACATAGGGATTCATGGAAGAAAAATGTCACCTCGGTTCAACGGATATCTTGTCCAACAGAACAGGGGAGGAATAAGGATAATTGGCAGGAACAAGCAACCGCAAGGGGAGAATAGGGGACTGCAGTTTAACAGATAATGGTAAATGAAGTGCTTGTTCAAATGCTGGTTCTCTTGCTACCACGCACATATAGTGAAATTTAATTAAGATCTCACCACTTTGGCCGAAGCAAACTGTGACTTCAAGCTTGGACTAAGAGCTAGAGCACAGTAAGTACATTTCACAACAGTACCCTTGCTTTCAGAAGTGGAACTGATAGAATCAACGTCTTCATCAATCGTTTCTACAGTGGTATCAATTAGCTGCTGGTTTATATTTCTGACTTCTTCCAGAAGGGCATGGTTTGCCTGTATACCAGACAAAAAACAAAATAAGATGTCTGTCTGTGTGAGTGTGTTTATTTGACAATATCTGAACTAGCAGTTCTACAAAAATATTGGCATGGCATTATAAATGCTACGAGTACCACAAAGTGTTCAAAATCATAATATCATCTCATTTAGAACTCAGTCATGCCAAATTAGATGTTGGACAATAAAACAGCACAATTAGCCGACCAAGTTTAGAAAGATAACAAAATGATTTCCGACCACATCCAGTTCCCAGGTCAATATTAATACTCAACGGTGATAAAATTGAGTTTGGATTGACGAGTAGTAAAACAGAAAAATATATGTAGGAACTGGGATAACGTCAATCGAGTTGGCAAAACACGTGACAAACACAAACAAAAGGACATAAGATAATGAAATACCTCAATTTTCAGCCTTTTTATCTTTGATGTTGCAGTTGATTCAAGTTCAGAAGTATCAACGCTCAATTGCTTCAAACTCTCGTGCACACTGCCAGGAGATGGGACCACATTCAAGGGCATGGCACTAGTGTTTCTCTTCATTTTCTTAGATGCAGCATTACCATCTTGTGACATGAAGCTTCTGGCCTGCATACGACACTTTGTCATAGCAACTAAATCCTCCCCAACGGCAGCTCTTGAACCATTACCAGGAGCTGATCCAGCTATCCTTTCAATCATACTTACAACTGAACCAACATCACTGGCTGAGGATGCAACCACTTGCTGGGATGCGGAACGCATCTGAAGTTGGCCACCAAACAAGACTCAGCAAACAGGATCATCAAATAATGTGCATGCATACACAACAAATTACGGGGTGTAGATGGTGGTGAACAGTGAACTACCAAATTACATGGAAATAAAGAACTCAAGGCCAAAGCCATTAGGGTGTTGTCAGTCATCAAATTGATTTCAACCACAAATTTACACGCAACAGCAGTTGATCCAGCCATAGTAACCTCATCCATTATCTTGGGCAGGAGACGGTCAGAACTGTCTTTTTTGTCGGTCGGTTAGAACTGTCTTTAAATCCCATTAATTAACAATGGCCTAAAAAACATAACCTTAACTTCCCACACTCAGGCTCAGATACAGTTTTAACTCTGAATCTTCAGGGAAAAAACTAGAGTTCTTACTATAAACTATATGCAATCAGAAACGTAATTAATTAGTAAGGCTCAATCACGACAAATGTTTCTACAAGTTTATCTATGAAAATTTGTTTACTTATTCACAGTGAATCTCAATATCAAACTTCTAAAAGAGGAAGAGGACCAACACACAACAAGACTTCATGAACACGTTCCCACACATAAAACCACAGTACAATAACGATCAATAACGATCTAATTATTATTTTTGATCAACCAAACAAAGTGAGTGTGATGTACGAAGGAGGTATTATGAAAGAGAAAACAAATCATAAATATATTTCCTTCGTTCTATTTATTGCTAGGGATGAAAGAAATGCTCTAGGCGTATCACTATTTAACAGAAACTAAGAGCAGATGTGAGGCACAAGGACAACACACAAAAACATGAGGGGAATTTTCTGGGTGAAGGATCGCACTAACATTCACTCACCCGTACCAGCAACTTTGGATGGGAATAGTTAAGATTAGAGTTATATAAGTAGGGATAGACAGACGGCACATAATTACTATACAAAAGATTTTTTCCCGATGACCAAACATAATTAACTCAACATTACCCCAAAACCTCAAAAATGCTCTCACATTAAGCAGGATAAGGGAAGGAACCATACCCATGTTATCCCGTGACAGAGAGTTTGTTTCTGATTGACCCGTGATCTGATGCCTAGACAATGTTTTGCTAATTCACAATAAATAAGAATCGCAGTCAACTTATATGAACCACATTGATTTAGTCCATTGTAAACCAAAAGCCCAAAAATACATTAATCTTTGACTTCATAAGGAATGGACACACCAAACAAACTTAACTACATAAAAGATTTAGCAGCGGTGACATTCACTCGTATACTTAGCTTCAATCACAATATCCTCCATATAAAAGATGACAAAATAAGAAGAGTATTTCTAATAAAACTAATTCCAATAGCGCTCTACTAATGAACTTCGCTTCCAAACTCACCACAAAAAAATTAAAATTTTGAGTTAGTTAGAGTTTCACCCCTTGAACTATGTTTTCATTTTACTTTGCACTCCTGAACTTTAAAACGTGTCAATTGACTCCTTTGAACTTTCGTTTTGTAACTATTCCCCCCTGAACTTTAAAAAAAACATTATTTAAACACTTATGTGCCGGGTTTTTTTTGCAAAGTTTGCATTATATCTCCAATAAATACTTAAAACTTAACTATACGTCAAAATTCGGATCAAATCAAAGTCAATTCTGATTCGAATTTGGATTAATATGGCACTGAATTTGACATAATTTCCAACCAGATTTGACATTCGATTTGATCCGAGTTTTAACGTAAAGTTAGTATTAATAATATAGTAGGGATACAAAGAAAGTTCAGGAGACAAAGTGTTACAAAATGAAAATTCATGATAGTTAACTATCATATTTTAAAGTTCATAGGTGCAAAGGGAAATCGATGTATTGTTCAGGAGGGAAACTGTAATTAACCCTAAATTTTAAAAATATTATATGATCATATGAGAAAATAGAAAGAAAAAAAAACATTAAAATCTTGTTAGAGCATATTGTCCTCAGAAGGTAGGAAGATGCAGTAGTTTAAGGAGACCAAAATGTTGGTCACCAGAAAATCTATCAAGTGTAATATTACGAGAAGACTCCGAATTTCTGATGAAACGTTGTCCCAATGCTTGATAGCAATGAGCTGACAAACCAAAAACTATGTTTAATAATTACTCACCGCTTTAATTAAGCGCTCCAGAGGTCGCTCTATCGTGGTTGATTTGCCTGGGGCAGTTGCTAATGCATTACCTTGGTTGCCATCCATACTAGAAAAGTCCGCCAGCAAGGGGGACGCCGATATACCAGGTGTACCGACAGCAAGGGATGGAGCCTGCACTGGTATGTGAGTTGTTTGCTGGTGTGCTGCATTTCCAGCATGTGATGAAGTACCAGAAAGTTGTTTCTCATGATCCCCTGGCAAAGGTGATGGAGCCAAGGGAGTAGAAGGAGATGGAACCATAAAAGAAGCATTGCCAGATTGTAGAGAAGTTCCAGCTTTAGGAAGAGACGAGAGATCTACTTGAGGAGAGGAACTCTGAGAAATCTGTGGGGATGGAACTTGGTTGTTCTGGGGAGACGAAATAGGAAAGGAAGGAGGCAACTTCAGCTGCTGCTGATAGTAAGTTTGGCGCTGTCCTGCAGGGTAATGAGGTTGAAAGAAACCTGGCTTCATTGCAGAAACCTGTCTCGTCTTCAACTCGTTTGATTCATTCATCTGATGAAATTGTTGCAGTTGATGACCTTGCAGTTGTGCAGATGGTTGCGGCTTCTGTTGATGCAACATTTGTTGTTGCAGCTGTGGCTGCTGTTGTAGGAGGTGATGCTTCTGTTGTTGTTGCTGCTGTTGTTGTTGAATCATCTGTTGCTGCATCTGTCGTTTCATCTGTTGTGCTTGTATTATATTATGCTGCTGCTGCTGCTGCTCCTGTTTCACTTGCTGCTGCATCATGTTGGAGCTTGATTGAAGAGAACTAACACTAGATTGCATTGAACTAATGTTGTTCTGCGACATTGCATGGGCTCCACTCATGTTGTTTTGATGCATGGAGCCAAGGCCAGCTGACTTAAGGGAGTTGACTGCACCCTGCTGCACAGAATTCAATGCACTACCATGCTCTAGATTAGTGCTAGGCTGCAACGGACTCGTCATATTTGGCTGGGTTGTAAGTTGCATAGATAAAGGCACCGTTACACTTTGGTTGCTAGAGATGGAATTTGGTTGTATTGTTGTAGTTGGAGCTTGTAAGCTCATTGGCTGCATCTGGTTTGTATGATTGTCAGATTGTAGCATGTGTGGAACTTGAGAATGCGGTTGGGACATTGGCAAAGTCTGTGCACCAGGATTCTGAAGCTGCTGCTGTGCAGTGGCATTTCGTCTTCTGTTGGCAAGCAAATTAACGATCTGTTTCTCATGAAGAGGCAACTTATCCTTCATCCCAGGACGGATACTACTCTTGGGCATCTGTAAGTATTGCATGAAGTGCTCTATTAACGTTTTGTACCTTTTCATGCCTTCAAGTTGCTCAGATTGCCTCGGGGGCAGCACTAGAGATTCATGCTGCATTTAAGTAATAAAATGATGGCACACAAACAAATTATAAAAATTGGACAGTCTTAAACAAATAATCTGCTAAGCAGAAACTAAACTGAGAAGGGGGAAAGAAACCTGCTGCAATTTCATAGCAATCTTCTGATACAACTCATGCAGATCAGTCAAATATGTCTCCTTCATGATTTTAATCTGAAACAAGAAAATGGTCATCAATATTCACTAACAAATGCAAGGACTAGAACAAGCCAAAGAAAAGTTAACATTCAGGAATACCCATACCATGCCTACAACAATACCAAAATTATCTTTTCACATAAACACTTGTTTAGTTAGACAAACCTTACATAGCAAAATTCATTACCACGACCATATGAAATTCCTAATTTCAGCATTAGTTATCTTTCACAGAACATCATAGGGCTGAGCAAAACCCGGACCGGTCCGGTCCGGGTTTCGGTCCGGAAAATTTTAAAATTTCGGTCCGGTCCGGACCGGTCTTTTTTTTGTTTTTTATTTAAAAAAATTCGGTTTTTGACCGGACCGGTCCTTAGGAATTCGGTCCGGTCCGGTCTTCGGTCCGGACTCTGGACAAAAATTCGGTCCGGTCAGGTCCAGACCGAATGCTCACCCCTAGAACATCATCACATAAGAGACAGATAAGTACTAAAACTAAGTGAAACATGAGACTAGTACGACACAAACTTATAACGAATTGTTGATACTTTGTAATTAACAGCATTTAATAAAAGTAATTTGCTAATCCAGTGTCCGATGATATTTTCCATGATATGATTAGAAGAGTAACCTGAATAGCGTTACCTTCTGATAAAATTCTTCCTGCCAATCTGCACCTGCCTGGGTTGTCTGTGCAGTTGAATCAACTGATGCTACATGCAAAAATATCCAATATTAAATAATGCATCTAGAAAAGAATCCCACGGTAATCCTTATATTCAACTATTTTAATCACGGTCCTTCAGTATAGTATCCTGTTTCCCGTGTCTACCATTTCCCCCCTCAAAAGACTTATTCCATGATCAGGAATACCATGTTAACTAAAATGATGAAGAATATAGAACCATAAATTTAGAAAATGCCGAGACGGTAGAGAATGTGGTTGGTTCACTCAAATCTGATATATCACAGGAGAAGACCTTGGTACAATGGCATTGTATGGAAGTTGGAGAAAGTATCAAAATAAGGTGCCAAATTGCGAGATTTGTCAAAAAAACAAGAAGATGAGTATTAAAGAGAAACAAAAAAGGGTACCTCAGAAAGTCCAAAAGAAATTCACAATTTTGGTAAATGATCATACCTCCAATTTCATTTATATGGTGTGGCAGCAATTGCACGGAAAACATCAAATTGCAGCATGAGTGACAGATCAAATGGCATCTTATGACAGTTGGAAGTTGGAACACTTTGACAATTTGTCCTAAATTACTAACCATGTCAACGTACGATGGTTTCAAATTGAAGGGAATGTGTTCTAAAAGTTTTACTTTTAAATGTCAATTATTATGAATTGAATGAGAAATCATTTTGTTCCTTTTTATGTTATTCGTCTTTTAGAAGTGTTAAGGAAGAGACTCTTGGTCCTTAACCGTAGAGCTCTAAAAGATATTGGTTTACATAAAACAAAAGATATTCGCAATCATGGTAATTAACATGGGACATTAATTACCGAGTTAAGATTGTCGTGTTGGTCGTAGATCATTGTAGCTCTACAAGTGAGTGACGACACGGGTATGCAAAAGAGGAAAATATTACTTTTGTATACTGAATAGACCTAATAAGTAAAATATTATAGAAATGTGTTTCTGTGTCATTAATATTTTACTGTGTCTTTGGTCCTTTGATATGAGACTTATATCTAATCACTTAAGGAATACTTAATTAGATCAGTGTCTTGAACTATCGATCAGTGTAGTGTAAAAACATTGGTTGGTTAAGTACAACTTTTGTTGGAGAATATAGTTAGTCAAAAGACTATCATTGCCCCTCTTAATTGAGTGATGATATTAGTGGGCCCCTTGATAAAGCAAAGTTATAATGTGCACAATGTGATTTGAGTTAAGTCACATATTTATAACTAGCTTAAAGAGATCAAGAAATGAATACTAATATAAAGAGATCACATAATTTTGATGTGCAGCTATCGAAGGATAGGAATGAACTCGTTGGGAACGAGATGATATTGAAGATTGGAAATAGTACAAGCATCGCTGCGATTGTACAAGATTCTATGGAACTTCAATAGTCTAGTGATTTAAATTTATGCTTTGTAGAATGTTTGTTATGTACCTTCGATTAACAAGAACTATTCTGTATCAAGTTTTGGATATGGATAAATTTTAATAAATATTTTAATTCTTGCTTGTCTATATCGAAGAATGGAATTTTCTATGAAATACATTCATATAGAATGTTTTCTATTTGCTTGAAATAAATAATAAACAAACTCAAACAAACAATAACAAAAGAGAAACTAAGATAACTCACGTGAATGATACAATCTTGTAGCACTATCGGATTGGTCAAATAAATGACCAAGAGACCTTTCAAGAAGAAAGGAACGAAAGCGAATAACTAATTGGATATGATACATTCTAATGTATGTGGTCCGATAAGTACAAGTGCAAGAGACGGTTTAAGGTACTTCATTTTGTTCACAGACAACTATAGTCATTATGGCTATATTTGTCTAATGGGAAGCAAAAGTGAATTCTTTGACAAGATCAAGGATTTCGAGGATGAAGTAGTGAACCGACTCAACAAGAATATCGAGTCTCTATGAAAGGTTCGTAGGGGTGAGTGCTTAGAATACCTAATTTGACTCATTCCTAAAGTAGGAATAGGATATTGCTCGACATGGTTCGATCAATAATAAGTCAATTCAAATTGCCGATTTACTTTTGGAATTATGCACTACAAATAATTACAAACTCACTAAATAATGTTTCATCCAAATCCGTGGAGAAAATGTCTTGTGAGCTATGGAGTTGAAAAACACCTAAGCTCGACTTTCTCAAGATTTGGGGTTGTGAGGTATACATCAAGAAATTGATGTCGACCAAGCTTCAACCAAAAGAGGATAAGTGCTTCTTTATAGGTCGTCCTCGTGTGACAAGAGGATACTACTTTTGGTATATCACCTCCAATCGAAAGATTGTAGAGAGAGATATGGTTTTTCTGGAATTTCTGGAAAAGAGAGAAAAGTAGTGGGAGTAGAGTTGAGCTTGAGAAAACTCAAGATACTCTACAAGATCATGATGTGAATGTTGCATTCAAAATCATGAAGACCCAACCGAGATTCATTTGGTTAGTGGGAGCATGAGCGAGAGATCCTTACAAGAAATTGTGAGAGAATCTCAATCATCCTCACCTAGTGTGCGTTCGAGAGTCGAACATGAACCTATTCCTCAAGAAATTGTGGAAGAAGTTCGAGAGACACAAGAAGAACCAAAAGAACTAAGAAGGTCGACGAGGTAAAGGAAGAAACCCAATAAGTATGTGGGACTTCATGAGATCATGATACTAGATACCAAAGATCCCTCGACCTTCCAAGAAGCAATGGTAAGGGAAGACTCCAAACTATGGCTTAAGACCATAAAATCCGAAATAGAATCCATGTATGATAATTGAGTGTATAACTTGATTTGCCTTCCTCAAGAGAAAATGTCATTTAGTATAAATGAACTTTTGGGAGGAAGATGGACATGGATAGTAACTTGACAACCTACAAAGCAAGGCTTGTAGCAAAAGGTCATACTCGAATTCAAGAAATTGACTTTGATGAAACTTTTGAGAAGTTGCCATGATAAAATCTATTCGGATTATGCTCGCTATTTCCACATTTCATAATTATGAGATATGGAAGATGAATATCAAAATGGTGTTCCTTAACAAGAACTTGGAGGAGGATATGTACATAGTACAACCTCAAGGTTTTGATGATCCAAAGAATAACGAGAAGATATGCAAGTTTCGAGAATCCATTTATGGATTGAAGCAAGCATCGAGGAGTTGGAACAAACGCTTTGACGAATAGGTGAAGAAGATTCACTTCATTCAAAGTAAAGGAGTACCTTGTATATACAAGGAGATTAGTGGGAGCCATGTAGTACTTCTGATCTTATATGTCGATAACATATTGCTCATGAGCAATCATATACCTTTGCATTAGCAAACGAGAAATTTCGTTGAAATCAGTGTATTCAATGGAAAAAAAAGATGAGGCTCAACACATCTTGAGAATCAAGATACATTGAGATACATCCCGTAGACTCATTGACTTCAGTCAACGTGCATACATTGACAAAGTCTTTGGAAATGTTCAGGGTGAACAATTCCGATATGGACAATATGCCAATAAGTATGAGTATAGGTGTGCAACTCAAGAAGTCTCAATGTGCTCAATCACACAAAGACTTGGAGTACATGAAGGTATCCCTTATGCTTCGGCAAAAGGAAGGACCATGTACACAATGACTTGCACAAGACTCAATATCTCGTATGCTCTAAACGTGACAAGTGGTCACCAATCCAACGCGAATCCTAATCATAGGATTGCGGTCAAGAATAGTCTGAAGTACCTTAACCGGACTAAAGATAAGGTTCGTGTTTATGGAAGACAAAGGAGAAAATAGCCGATGGCTGTTTTGATGCAATTCTTATAGGAATTCTAGACAATAAGAGGTTGGAGTGATGATGCGTCATCATTATCGAAGGTGGAGGTATGAGCTAGTGTAGTTAGGAGTAATATCACTACAGCTAACTCAACCACCAACGAAAGACAAAATAAATAAATAGGTGGACGCAACAGTGACACAACTGATCCATTCAACAAACCTTCATACCAAGCTAAGAGACGAAATATATTTCGAGTCCATGGATCCGAGGGTCCATGTGGATTGGCTTGATAGGTGATTTGGGAAGGTTACCCTAGTTATTGATGTTTTATGCATTGAGAATGTATGTGAAAGAAAACTTTGATAACAAGTGGGAGATTGAAGGGAATGTGTTTTAAAAGTTTTACTTTTAAATGTCAATTATTATGAATTGAATGAGAAATCATTTTGTTCCTTTTTATGTTATTCGTCTTTTAGAAGTGTTAAGGAAGAGGCTCTTGGTCCTTAACCGTAGAGCTCTAAAAGATATTGGTTTACATAAAACAAAAGATATTCGCAATCATGGTAATTAACATGGGACATTAATTACCGAGTTAAGATTGTCGTGTTGGTCGTAGATCATTGTAGCTCTACAAGTGAGTGACGACACGGGTATGCAAAAGAGGAAAATATTACTTTTGTATACTGAATAGACCTAATAAGTAAAATATTATAGAAATGTGTTTCTGTGTCATTAATATTTTACTGTGTCTTTGGTCCTTTGATATGAGACTTATATCTAATCACTTAAGGAATACTTAATTAGATCAGTGTCTTGAACTATCGATCAGTGTAGTGTAAAGGCATTGGTTGGTTAAGTACAACTTTTGTTGGAGAATATAGTTAGTCAAAAGACTATCATTGCCCCTCTTAATTGAGTGATGATATTAGTGGGCCCCTTGATAAAGCAAAGTTATAATGTGCACAATGTGATTTGAGTTAAGTCACATATTTATAACTAGCTTAAAGAGATCAAGAAATGAATACTAATATAAAGAGATCACATAATTTGTTGAGGCATGTAGAAAATATGACACATGAGGTGAACGAGCAAAATCAAGATTATGTTGTGATTAATAACATAGTTAGAATCTAAATTAAATTCATATGTGATGTAAATATTATGGGGTGTAATGATTGATCATTACATAGGATAATATGTTACATAAGTTGTGAATTTATTACTAATCCCGAAATGTCAAATTTTGTAGGGGTTAAACCGAAATTTGACAAGTCTGCAAAATAGTGCACAAACGGTCGACCGGTTGGAAGTAAACGGTCGACCGATCGGTGCACGGTCGACCAGTGGTGTCCGGTCGACAGAACGCGTCTCGACCGATAACAGGTGAATTTCGTCTGTTCGAACGGTCGACCGAACATTGCGATGAAATATTCTACTGTTGAGAACGGTCGACCGAGTCACGGACGGTCGACCGAAATCGGGTTTGAGCGGTCGACCGGACCTCGCAAACGGTCGACCGAGCAGACGGTTTTATGCAGAATTAATTTAATCATGCATAGAATTGGTCCATAATTGATTTAATTCGTGGCTAATATTATTTATTAATAAATAATGGATGGTTAGATGGAATTTTGCATGGGATCATAGGCAAGATGTTGCACATGAATATGTAATTTGGAGAGAACCTATAAATACAAGGTTATCTCATTACCTCCTTAATTAATTCATTATTTTTCTTATGCAAAATCTCTCTCCATAATTCTCCACGAAAATTCCTTAATTCTTAAGTTTAGTTTTAGTTCTTAAGAGGTCATCTTCTAAAGTGAACTAAAGAGGGGTTAGTAATTAGATTCTAAACTCAATCGGAGATTGAGAGACTAGCTTCCCTCTCTCGGATCTTGTTTAGAGTTTGGTGAATACTCGGAGGCATCCGGCGCAGCGAGGAGCATCCCAACCGTCTCTGAATCTTCGAGAAGTTTTAGAGAACTTCTAGGTATGAATTTCGGAGCTCCTTCATGTTTGTTTTAATAGAGTTTTTGAAACTAGTTTGTTAAAACAAACCGATGCATGCAATAAATTCTAGAAAATTGAAAATTGATCCTTATTATACATGAAAATTCGAAAAATATATAAGTATAATTAATCATGAAATCCTACACAAATAGCTGCTTGATGAGTTAGAGTAAACCATTTTGTAAATGCATGAGCATTCCCCTATATTATATGGAAAAAATGCCTTATTTTATTTTATTTTTATCGGTAAACTGCAATGTGTGATTGTATTGAAAGAATGTATGCACACACTTTTAGCACTGAAGAAAATATTCGAGTCCCTTAATGTGACAGATAATCAATACCTACAACTTTATCAAAAGGCACAACACTGTTGAAAGAAGGTAGATGATAACCAAAATAAAGATGTAATTTGCAAGTGGAACTTAGTCGATGAATCCCCAAGACCTCAAATACTCAAAGAAGCTTAATATCAGGATGCAATGTACAGACGATACTTACTAGACGGACCCTCTGGGATAGCTCTTTGAGGTTGAAAATTTTGCTTTTGTTGCTCAATGGCATTCTGTGATTGAACCAAGGTCCCTGATGGTTGAAGTCTTTGTTGCATACCCATCTGTTGAGGCATGTTATGAGACTGAGATTGAAGTTGAGACATATGCTGCTGCTGCAATGATTGGGCCTGTGGTTGCTGTCCTTGTAACTGCAACAAAGCTGGAGATGCCTGCTGTCCACCAACTTTAGAGTGTTGCAGTGCATGCATGGAGTGTTGTTGCATGTTGGAGACAGCAGGCTGGGATCCAAGTATCTGTGTCTGAGGTTGTTGGGATTGTTGCTGCTGTAGTCCAGATACATTATTCTGTTGTAGAAGCTGTTGTTGCTGATGTAAGGATATACTCTGTGGATTCATCATTTGTTGTGTCTGCTGCATGTTCAAGAGACTATTTTGCTGACTTGGCAACCTCTGCTGCTGCTGCTGGATATCTGAGGAGCTATTCTGTTGCCCAATCAACTGATTATGTTGTATATTAGATATATTTGACTGGTGATTCAACAACTGCTGCTGCTGTGATGGCAGTAGTGCAGATTGTTGGGTAATAGATGTTGGCTGCTGCATGATAGAAGATTGTTGGTGCATATTCGATGGCTGAGATTGTTGTTGCCTCACAAGTGACTGTGAATGCTGTTGATGCAAAGAGGATGAAGATTGCTGGACCAAATTCTGTTGATTCTGCTGCATGCCAGATTGTGAAACTGACTGAATCATTGATGGCTGAGAATGTTGCAGCGAGTTCTGGTTGGACTGAAGACCAGAAGATATAAGAGGCTGTTGTGATGACTGTAATTGGTTTTGTTGTAAAAGAGTTTGTTGCTGCTGTTGCTGTGGAATTTGGGCCTGTAACACTGAAGATTGCTGCTGCAACTTCTGCTTTAGAAGCTTCTGCTGATATAAAAATTGATTTTGTGATGGTTGTTGGTGTTGCTGGGGCATCATAGGTTGCTGGTTTAGCCTTCCCTGCATCTGCCGTGGTGGATTGGCATACATGTTTGTTGATACACTCTGCCCAGCACTATTGCTTACTGAATTTGTCGAGATGCAGGGCATGGTCTGCAAATTTGGATTTGGATCAATACCAGATATGCCAGACTGAGACGTTCCTGAAAGTGATGACAATGCAGGTGAAAGACCACCAGGACCCTGAATCGGATCAGATGCAATGTTTGCTTGCATATTTTGGGGTAGACGTTGCCTTTGCTGAGCTTGATTTGGGACTGCCATTTGCCCATGGTTCCGTACTTGGGTCTGCATCAAATTTGCTGTTGACAAAAGGTACTATTTTGTCAGTGTAATGAAAGGGGTGAGACATGTTTCTACCATTGTAGATAGATACTTCCTAGAACATGTTTAGGTTCTAAAATTAAGGAAGAGTTAACCACCAATATGAGAGGTTGCATACTTGCATGGCCCAAATCCATATGTACACTAGTACAAGTGTAAGCATTGTCCACATCATTTTCCCCATACTTCTAACAACATATTTCCTCCATAAGACCATCACCAATCAACTGTCAAACGAAAAAGGACCACAACCAACCAAATCACTCGCAAACATCATTGACTAGGGAAGGAATGTTGCCAATATAACCCCTTCCAGGTACAAACCTACAACTAGAGATTTTCCTTGAAATTGTGGCAATATGATTTAGGAAACATCAGGCATCTCTTAGCCTCGTCGTCCTTATTTTTCTTTTTTTGTCCCCAACTTTCCCAACTCTAATGCTTTTTTCTTCCTCTACACCACAAGCACCTTAAGTTTAAGCCTTCGTTTCTTCTTCACCCACCAACTATGGGATCATCAAAATTTGTTTTTTGAAAAATAATAAAAGATTGTCACTGGCTGGCTCACATTATAATGATGGTATTGTGGTATTGAGAGAGAAGTATAAACTCATATTTACATGTATAGTATATTGTATACTGATGTTTTGGGAATGATGATCGTAACTAAGTTTGCTTTTCAGCTGCTATGGCCTATGGGTACCATGATTAGGTTGTGATTTACGATTTAAGAACATCGACATGTCAATGGTAAAGAATATGCTTTCACTTGGCATGAAAGATGGAGCTTGTTTAGGCAGTTCTACCGGCATAACACTAATGGAGATAATATTGCAGATATAGATCGCGACATCAAGCTCAACATGAAAGGAATAAAACGACACCAAGAGGCAACCGGGATTCTAATAATTGGATACCCTTTCATCAACATTCACATAAAAGATCAATCATATATGTTCCACAAAATATATGAAATTGTTATTCCTTAAAGCATTCACATAATGTGGTTACTCTACAATGCATGTACTTAGGAATGGGCCCAACCAATCAACGGCAATGCAGGTAATTTGTATAAGAAACTCAAACTCAACATACAATAATTGAATAACTAGATGATACAATATTTGGTACTGTTCATTTGGTGAGGTCGCTTGTATATTTACTAAGGTGTTCTGCCCAAGCATGTGAAAGGCCTGAGATGTCCAAATAGAAAAATCATATGTAGAGGGATTATTGTTGCCAATTCAATTATGAACCTATGGTACTAGATCAATGCTAATTCACAACAGCTACTCGATATACTCATTTTCATAAAAGCTAATTCAGATTAAAGTGCTGGATGCTAATTCGGGATTCCTTGGAAAAACATCACATAATCGTGCAACACAATTAACAAAATTACACCTCTATTACAGTTGATATAGCTGCCCAAAGTACGTACATGGATCTACTGAGTTCTGGCCAGTGATGGTAGGATTCAATGACAAGGGATTAGCCGCAACAGAACCTTGAGTCTTTTGTTCCATTGTAAGCATTTTCATAGATATCTTCCGTAAATAGTCAGACTGCAAAACAAGAATATTGATTTTGTGAAAACGTCTTAGTTCAAATGAGGGAACTGTTTTTCTAATTATATTCTTGTATGCAGTCTCAAATGATTCCAAAGTGCGAACTCATCTACTACTTATTGTGAGGGAACTATTTTTCTAATTATATTCTTGTATGCAGTCTCAAATGATTCCAAAATCTGAACTCAGAAATTTCATCGGTATTCATCAAAACATCTCTTCGACAACATTCAAAAAAGTATGACAGCTACAAGTCAATGTTCTAAGTACTTCCTCATCTATTTGTCATATATATATATACATATTACAAGTCTTTCGACAGACATGACATGCTTAGAGTGGAAAGAAAAAACGATGATAAGCTACTCTTTTCCTAAAAACTTACAAATAATTTAAACTAACATGCTGGAACAGAAAGCCAATTTGATGAGAAGTTCAATTTTTCATCTAAAAGTTATGGTATAGAGAAAGTAATTAGCATGACTATTTACAAAATGTTTCTTTATGCCCAAGTCACAAAGTATCGCAATGTTAAGGATAAAAGAATTGGAGGAAACGTATCAAATGAATGTACCTGGTTGGTGGCAGCACTGTAAATCTTCTCCTCAAACCTCACAGCAATTTTTTTAAGCTCGCCTAAACCCTCAGGTGCTGAGATGGGCAGATGTCTCCTTAAAGTATCCATTCTACAGGTAGCACAAACAAGGAATATGAATGATACATTATTACAGAAAATAGATGCAAATTCCTCAAATTATATGCAATTAACCTAATTCATTAGTAAAAAATAACTCTGAAAGAACAAGGTGATAACAGATCAATACACCATCAAAGCAACAAAAAAGCAGAGGTTAAGGATCACTAAGTACAACTAGTCTCGGTAATCAGTTAGTCGCCCTTCAGAGTAAGGCTCACTCGAACACATAATCCTTAATTGGAGACCATGGTATTGGAAAAGCTCACTCTTGCTTATTGCAGAAAACTTGATAATTCCTTCAAAATCGACACTAACCCCATCATCAGGCAATTGACAATCTGAACCTTGTGGGATTATTCTAAAATTTGCTGCCTCATAACTCGTAAATGATATCAAATTGCACATCATAATCACTTCGGGAGAGGTTCAGTTCCTTCGAACCAAACACTTCCTTCAAACCAGACGAAGCATTAAAATTAGGTTTCCCCTTCGAACGAAAAGGCATAACAACCTAAGAAAACCTCCAGAATCAAGATCAGAAAATCACATCTTATTGACGATCCGATGGCGGGATTCGGGTTGGAGCTGCGACCTCCAGTCGTTGGAGGACACCTCACCGTTGATGCCCTGATCTCCGGGAACGGACGCCCAAGCGCCGGAACCTTCCATGGCGGCGAGATCAGAGGAGAAAATGGAAGGCTTCTAGTCGCGTCGAAGGGTCAAGTCGTGATAGCAGTCAAAATATATAAAGTGACGTGGCCAATTATAATCGGTTTAATGCACTTGGTGAGATTGATGACTTGCATATTTTGACCGGGTGTTTTTGGAGTTCACGTGGATTCAATGTTAGTTAGAGTTAATTTTTGTAGTCAAAGTTAGTTAATTGAAGTGGTTGTTGTAGTCTATAAATAGGTCATCTCACGTGTACTTGTATAATTATCCATTTGAATAATGAAATCTTAGTTTTGGTTATTGTGTTTATTTGGAGTTTTGTGTCACCCGAAAAGCACTATTCGTATCGATTCGTAGTTGGTGATCGCATTCGCGAGTCCGGTCTGGAGTGGATCTGTTGTGGGCTAACAATTTGGTATCAGAGCCTCCTCTGGACGCAACTACGATGAGGAGATCACTTTCTTTAGAGGAGATTG
The DNA here is from genome assembly GCA_963682175.1 of Triglochin maritima. NCBI lineage: Eukaryota > Viridiplantae > Streptophyta > Magnoliopsida > Alismatales > Juncaginaceae > Triglochin > Triglochin maritima. The sequence goes on along the minus strand of OY821772.1, from coordinate 58,948,248 downwards.
ACCCCTACGAATATTGCGACGGCGAAGGCGTGGAGTTTTGGATAGCGTACATGGAGAAGTATTTTGCTTCCAAGCAAATACAAAAATCTTTTCAAATCCATATGACGGGTTATTATCTCGTCGAGGAGGCGTACGAATGGTTTCAGTCGTGGTACCACACTCATTCAAAAGCTTCTACATGGTTGTATTTTGTTCAAGCGTTGGTATTTCGATTTGGAAGTGAAAATGAGGAGCAAGATGAGGCCCAACAAAAGAAAATTTGTACAATGCAAGAAAATCCTATGCTCATGTCTCATATGGGTGAAATGTGTGCAATTCAAGAAGATCTTATGCTCGTGTCTCATGTAGGTGAAATTTGTGTAATTCAAGAAGATTATATCCTCATGTGTAAGGTGGTTGATGAGGTGTTGAACGTTTTAATTAAACCGCAAGTGCACGGCCGCGATGAAGCGGTGGCAAGTACGGGTCGTCCTCAGGGAGGTGAGCAACCTCTTGTTTGTACGAAATCAAGTGGCGAAAATAATGGAGAAGAGAGTTGGTTACGCTACTCTACACTAAACTACGCTAAGAAGTACGAAATGCGAAACAAAGAAATAAACGATCAAATAAAAACTAAGCTAAGAACACAACAAGAATGCTGGAATTCAGGAATGGGAAAACCCCTAAGGGGTGGAGTGAGTGCACACATGCAAAGAGGTGGGTGTAGAATACATTCTTTAAGCACATGAAGGTGGTGTTTATCAAGCATAGGAAGTGTCTAAATGTTATGGCAAAACCTATCAATCTATTCACCAACTTGGTTGATTAACATTTACATATGCAAGGTGTTTATTTCAGAACCTAAACAAGCATGAGAGGTGTCTAATCATTTTGGCAAAACTCATCAAGTTATAAATTCTATCCTAAACAAGCAAGCATACATTCATGTTTTATCAACACATCAAAAACAAAGCATTCATCACATTCTCTAATGCATGTATGTACATCTACTCCACCCCCCAAAGGGGATGAAACTACTCACTAAACATTACACTAATTATTAAACTAAGGAAAGAAAGCATATTAAAACTAAGCTAGAATTAAAAGACGATTAAACTAAAACATGCACAACAATAAAAGAAGCATAAAACAAACAATGAAAGAAACATAAAACTTTATTGATAAAATGACTCACATTAAAAGTAGCATCCTCCTACTTTAGTGTGTGCTTCAAGGCCTCACTTCTAGTAGGAAGAATAGCCACTTAAAATATGGAGTGATTACAATAGGAGGTGAAGAGTTCTATTTATAGCCATGGAAAAAGCTAATCTGGGACAATCCCCCGATGTGGGACTAAACAAACACCAAAAATAGCCTAAACGAACATTAATACAAGTCCATGAGAAATCTTGGCAGATCTGGACTAATCCAGACCGCTAATTGGCGGTTCCAGACCGCCAATTGGCGGTCCAAAATGTCCGGATCCAGTTGAGTTTTATTCTGGGCTTTTCTGTGTGCTTTTGGTGGTCTTTGATGCATCTACTTCGTTTGTTGGAGCTCCGACCTGAATCCAATTGCTAAAATACTCCCCATAATGGTGTGAAGTATTCTGTTTTACTCTTAGGTCCCTCTGTCTTGCAATCAGGTCCTTCTCCCTTGCATCTTGGTCCCTAGATCTCACAATCCAGTCCTTTTTCCCAGCTTTTGGGTCCTTTTATGCTTCATCTCTTCAAACCTAATTATTCCTGAAAACTAAACATAAAACTCGTAACATAGCATTGTTTAGGTGAAAGATAATGGATATAAGATACAAATATGAGCATGAAATGATGTCAATCATGAGGCTACCATGATACGCGACGAAATGGACTTCTTCATTGGCAACAACAAAATTAGAGTTCGGGAGAAAGCGTCACTTGGAAGAAGAAATGACATATATTATTTTTGGTCTCGTCCCCGAACATCTCGAGGTCCTCACCGGCGACACACCATACTCCATATTTATCATTGGCGACCACGAGAGCGTCGAGTTGGAGCGGAAATGCTTGCATTCCGTTGTCGATCACTACCTCATCAGCAACCTCATGGAGATCAAAGAGCATGCACGACCATACAAGGTGGCACGTCAAGACTTGGAGGAAAAGAAGTTGTTAGGGGGGTTGGTTGTTTTGTTGGGCTATTTGCAGTGAAGACCCTTAGAACAACTAACATCCAGCTCTTGCATGAAAGATTCCACGCTGTAGGTGAGAGGCCTCTGGCTGAGCCTCCACCAAAATCCATAGGCTCCTCCTCCTTTTCCCGTCGGAGCACCAGAATCGTTGTAGGAGCTTCCACAACGGCCACCCCCACTCCCACGACAATGACGATGGATCTTCAAGCTCGGTCTCACCGCCAACATCATCTTCGTCGAGTACGGTTTCTCCAACGACAAAAGCCTCAACTTCATCTCCAGACCACCGCCACGATGCTCGTCGAGGGATCCATATCCCATGACACGGCCGCCGAGAACACCGCCATCATTGTCCTCGCTGACACCTTCCTCTGTTGTTCCCTCGTGGTTGGGGTTCATTCCATTGTCAACAAGTATTTTGTGATTGATGTTGGGGAGAAACAAAGTATCAACAAGATAGTGGAAGGTATGCTCCTCAAGTGTTTGCTGAAATGCCTTAAACACTTTGTGAGTCGAGCGTCTGCTACATGGTGCATGGAGAATTTCCTTCACTGTTGGGAAGAACAATTTTTTATTTAGGTTCTTCTTATGGAGGTAAGAAGATTAGTGGAGAGGGCGTAAATGTGGGATCTTTCGTGGGTATTCGTCGAAAGATTTGATTTTGGGAAATGGGTCGAAGTTGGATTCCATTGCGATGATCGGAAATGAGAGTTCTCAAGCTTCTCCACCCTCCGATGTTAAAAGGAAAGAAAGGTAGGAAGAGCATGACTCAGCGAAGCATCTTAATCAAACAAGAGGTTGGTACAGCATCAACCGACACACGACATCAGAGGAATTGAGCATTGGAAAGATCAAGTTCAAAGCCTTTGATTTGGGGGGACCTCAGGTTGCTCGTCGTGTTTGGAAGGATTACTGTGAGATCTTGAGCCTAATCCTAATCCTAATTGGGTTTTTTGTTGTTGATTAGGTGGTGTTTAGGAGGAGATAAGATGGATGGCTTGGATTGAAGATGGTTGGATGGAGGGTTGAGATGGAATGGAGATGAGATGAGTGGTGGAGATGGTTTGGATTGGAATGGATGGTGAGGATTTGATTGGAGGAGATATTTGGGGGGGGGGGGGGGTCTTCTCTCTCTCTCTTGTTGCTCTCTCTCTTTCTCTCTCGTTGCTCTCTCTCGCGTCTTCCTCTCTCCCTCCTGCGGTGGTGCTCCGGCGAGGTGGTGGTGTTCTCCGGAGAGTTTGGGGGTGCTCGGAGTGGGTTGGTGGTCGGAGGTGAGTGGTTCTTTACTAACCCATCCCTCGTGTTTTCCCTTCTCTTCCTTTACCTTGTGCTTGTTCTGTGTTTGTGGTGGTAGAGGAAGGTGGAGGTGTTGGTGTGCTCGAGGGTGTCGAGAAGAGGTGTTGATCGTCGTTTGGACGCGAGGTTCGTTGACGGATCGTGTTTTCGGGAGACGTGCTCGTGGAGGCGTCGTCGCGGTTCTTCAAAGGCTTCTTCAAGCCTTCCGGTATGTCAAGCTCGCTCACTTAATTATCGTGAGTAGTTGGAAGTCGACGGTAGGCCTTTCGGCTCGTCGCAAGTAAACATGCAGCAGATTTCACTGCCTGATCGGTCGACCGGTTTGTGCAAACGGTCGACCGTTCGTGAAGAGAATTCGGGTTCTACCTCAAATCTATCGAACGATGCCCCAGGGGCGGTCGACCGATTGTGCATTGGAGGCAATCCTGGTGAGATTCGGTCGAACGGGTCCCCTTTGCCGTTCGACCGCGTGCACTGTCTTAAGTCAGTTGGGAGCATTGATCATCTAAACAGTCGACCGCTTGTTGACATCGTCCGACCGTGACTTAAGTGAGAATAGTGGTCGGTTCGACCGAAGGTGGTTTCGGTCGACCAGACTTGTGTGCTGAGCGTGGGGAACGCTCTGGAGGAATTCGGTCGACCGAGGAGGGCTCGACGTTCGACCGGATTCGTGGTGCGAGTGAGGGATTATTCCCTGGTGGGATTCGGTCGACCGAGAGTGCTCGGGTGTTCGACCGAATTCGTTGTGGAGTTGTGGGATTTGTCCCTGGTGACTTTCGGTCGAACGGGGCCCCTTTGCCGTTCGACCGATTGGTCGTTTTGTTCGATGAACCTGGGAGTTGACCATCTAAACGGTCGACCGTCCCTTGACTTTGGTTCAACCGAACGAGTGCGGTGGGTGGGAATCGGTCGACCGATGGAGTGTCGGTTGATGCGATTGCCCTGTATTTGCTTGATTCGGTCGACCGGGACTTTTGGTTTGGTCGACCGTTTGTGTCCAGTTTTGCACTATGGAGGTGTTGTTGTTGTGGTCGTCTGTGTGGGGCGAGTGTGGTGCCGATGTTCTTCCGACAAGTGTGCTAGGGTGCACGAGAGTTGCGGTGGTTGGTTGAAATAGACCTGGAGCCCCGTGACGGTGCGAGAGCTTGAGATTGGCTGAAATAGGCCTGAGGCTCAGCTTAGAATTGTGGTGTTGCAGCGGTTGGTTGAAAGAGACCTGGAGCCCCGTGACTGTGTGAGAGCTGCAGTTGGTTGAAAATAGACCTGGAGCCCAGCTAGTCTGTACGGGGTTGGTTGAGATTAGACCTGGAGCCCTGTAGTGCGTTCAGGTTGGCTGAAAGAGGCCTGGAGCCTGAGCAGGGACCGCATGTAGGGGTTGGTTGAAAATAGACCTGGGGCCCTTATACTTTTGGGTTGGTTGAAAATATACCTGGAGCCCTTGGTAGGGTCGTGGTAGCTGCGGTTGGTTGAGATTAGACCTGGAGCCCAGCTTGACGACGAGTGTGTGATACGGTGGTTGGGTGAAAGAGCCCTGGAGCCCCGTGACTGTGGTGTGTGCGGTGGTTGGGTGAAAGAGCCCTGGAGCCCAGCCTATTTTGAGATGTTTTCTTGTTTAGTAGAATTGCATGCTAGGGTGTCTTTCAGTTCATGTATTGTAGAGTTTGGCATACGGGGTTTCCTCAGGAAACTCAGGCATTGTTGCATGTTTACTTTCAGGTCGTGAGCAGCGATAGGGGGTGGTGACCGAGGAGAGGAGTACCGCTACCGGATCCAGCTTTCTCTCAGTTGAGGTCGAGTGATTACTGCTTCCATTTGTATAGTCTTTTGATGTAATCACAACTTTTGAAATACTCTGATGTTCATATATATATATATTATATGTTGGTGCACCTGTGCTTAGTATTTGCGTAATATCCTCTGTTGATTGTGTGTTATTAAAATTTAAAATTTTCCGCTGTGTTGAGGATGTTACAATTACTATGCCAAGGTCGATGTTGTTGTATATCTTGTTGATGCCTTTGACAAAGAAAGGTTCGTTGAGTCGAAAAAAGAGCTCGATGCGCTCCTCTCCGATGACTCACTTGCAACTGTCCCCCTTCCTTATCCTAGGTAACAAGATTGACATCCCACATGCAACTTCTGAAGAAGAGCTGCGTTTTCATCTGGGTTTGAACAACTTCACAACCGGAAAGGGCAAGGTGAAATCTCACAAACTCCAATGTTTTGATAGTTCTAACTTGCACTCTCAAGGTGTTCGACATGATGCTTGCATGGGCTCGAGAGAGAGAGAGACATTGGGGCAGCCAAGACCGTCTTTTAGATCACGATGGCAAATCTGGAGGACGAGTTCCAGCATGTTATGGTGAGAAACGACTAGTAGTTGGGAAAAGTTACTTGTTGGAGGACTGTGCACGAAGGGTGTTCGATGAAATGCATGGGTGGATGTCGCTCAACGCAGAGGATGAGAAGGCTGGGAAGATGCATCCAAATTCGTTGCATTTCATCCACAACCTTGGGGACAAGAATGATTTTAAGGGGGGAGGAATTGATAGCAGTCAAAATAAATAAAGTGACGTGACCAATCGTAATTGGTCTAATACACTTGATGATGATTTATGACTTGGCATATTTTGATTGGGTGCTTGGAGGTCACATGGATTCCATGTTTGTTAGAGTTAGTTTTAGTAGTTAGAGTTAGTTGGAGTTAGTTAATTGAAGTGGTTGTTGTAGCCAATAAATAGGTCATCACTTGTACTTGTATAATCATCAATTTGAATAATGAAATCTTAGTTTTGGTTATTGTGTTTGTTTGTAGTTTTGTGTCACTCGAAGAACGCTAATCATATCGGTTCGTAGTTCATGATCGCATTCGCGAGTCCGGTCCGGAGTGGATCCGTTGTGGGATAACAAGTCGCGTTAGGGTTTTGTGGCAGCATAAATAGGGAGAGAAACATGAAAACAAAGAAAGGTCGAAGGAGAACGACGTCAGAAGGCTACGAACTATTGTTTTCCTTCTATTTCTATTCTAACGTTCTCCCTTTCGCTTGCGTGTGAGTGAGATGATTTTTCTTTGTTCTTTCGAAGGATAACGTTCTTGTCTATTTCTTTTGTTTGTTTTGTTCGAGACTGTAATTGTAATTTATTTCTTTTGGGAGGAGGAATCGACTGCTCATGAAAACGTGTTAACACATATAAAACGGTAGTTGATAGGTTAAATTAAAATTTTAACCCGTAAAATTTGTTTTAAAAGAAAATATTAATATGCATGTCAAGAATCACAAATTTAAAAGTCATTTTGTATAAGATCAATTTATGTTGAACTTGTAATAAATTTCTGATTTTGATGATTAATCAAATTAATCTTAATCAATCAACATAGTCAATTAAATCAGGCAAACATTATTTCATGCATTGCATATATACGTATATATTTGCAAATAATCTTAATAGGTTAATCAAGATTATCAAGAGAAGAAACATTGAGACAAAGACTCAAGATTGTAATAAAACTTTAGACCAAGACTTGTAATTTTATGTTTATTGAGTCCATATGATCATATGTAAACTCGATAACTATGATTTTGTCTCAGTCCTGCGGATGACCGAAATCACCTCATTAGTAGATGTTAGGATGTTCTTTGTAATTGTCCACTCAGACAACCGATTGTCATTCGGTCGATTGAATCTTTTTGACCGATTTTGGATTTTACTCCAACGATCACTCTTGTATTTTGTCTTAAAGCCCACTTATCTTGTCTAATTTCAAACGAACGTACTGTAAATGGTCAAGTGTTTACTTCTTAGCCTTTGGCGTGCAACGATTCTTTCCACATGTCAATATAGTCATTGGACTCACAACATATATTTGATTTTCAACTATTGGCGCTAAAAGTCAAACTGTCATTCTGGATGGTCGAATTGGTCCCCAACGATCGAAATCTTACAACATAGTCGATTGAATCTTTATTGTTATTTTGGATTGGCCAACCAAACCCAATTTGGTCAACCAAAATTAAATTAGAGCAAATTCAACAAAAGTTATTGAAAATTGGTGATTGGTTATCTGAATCTTATTCGGTCAACTGAAAGCTTAGCTTTGACCACCTCAACTCTTTAGTTCAAAGTTCAGACAATCGTTCTTTAAACAGTCGACCAAACCTGAGCAGATTTTGCTCAAGTTCAAGTCAAATATTGCTTCTCATTGGTCCAAATCTCATCAACTCTCCTAACCGGCTAGTAGAGCTTGAAAGTTTATAAATATGGTATCATACAAATCTTTATTGATATATACCTTAATGCTAAACTTTCTACATCTTCAAGCTCTCATTTCCTACACTCAAAGCTTAATTTTCACCACTTGCGTATCAATCCGAATCTTATATCCAAGTGTGCTCAAGTCTAAAGTGTTGTCTGATGATTCCAACATCAACATCCAAGAATCGCAAAAGCATTTGTTAATGCTCCGTGGAACCTTCCTCTCGAGTAGTGAGAGTAGAAAATCGAGCAGGACGAGTGTGTTAGCAAAGGCTCGTGGTATAAAAATGTTGATCTCGACCCCAGAAACGGAGATCAAATAGTGAATACTCGGGTAGAGATCGGGAGATCGACACCATTGCTTCTACCGCTTTCGGGGTTTTTTTTTCATATTTTGTTTTTGATTACGACCTTTTGTTAGTTATATACTTACTTCCTTTGATATTTTTGATGTTATATGATTAATGTTTGTTAAGACTTACAGAGTTCCCTTGATTTGTTTTCTTCGAATATAGTAATATACTTTTTTTAAATTACATATTTTTTGGGTGAATTGCAGTTTGACCCTTAAATATTTTACATTATTGTCTCAATTTTCTTTGGCCTTGGATTTTTTTGTTTGTTTTTTATTACGACTTTTTGTTGGTTACTTTGTTTGATTTTTTGGTGGTATTAAATGTTGAGACTTATAGAGTTGATTTTTTTTCTACAAATATACTCCTGACGTTTTTAAAAACTAATATTCTCGGGGTAAATCACAATTTGCCCTTACATGTTTTACATTATTGTCGGTGCTAGACCGTAATTGGTCCTATCTTTGTGATTTTTTAAATCATGGGATTTTGTTGGCAAATTTTAAATTGATTGAAAAACAATACTATCATTTGTCCTAGACAAATGGTAAAATTGAAGGACGAACTTGCTACGATTGGTCTCAACTACACTTACTTAACAATAAAAAAGAGAATTATTACTCGTCTCAAAATTACTTAAATCGTCACACTAATTACCATTTTACCCTTCACAATCAATTTAATACTCATTTCGTCTCGTCTCTTAAATTAAAACTTATATCTAAGCAGAGAAACAAAAGAAATTGAGATAAAATACCAAAAACGAATAGGATGCCAATAGACAGAATATAACATGATGCCTAACGAGCACATCTGAGATGTCAAAACAAACAAATAATTTATACAAGACTTACAAATTTTGGAGAAATAATATAGCAATATTCACATGATCTCCAGACCATAAAACTTCGTTGCCTGCGTGGACCTTCATTGTATTTATTGCATATATATAATCAGGATATTTACGAGGATTTATCTTTTTCGGCAAACCATTAAGCACTGACAATGTTCTCCCATGTCCCATACCTCGAGCTAAATGTCCCCCCACCACTCTGCTCTGCGTATTCCGAGATGACTTTGCGAGAACAGACATCCCACGCCTTTGCCATTTCCTTCAGGGACATCGGCTGCGAAAGCCCACGAAGTGATATGCTGAAGTGTGATTTTGCCTTCACCAAAAGATCCTCCGACTCCTTGCTGTTAACCAAAAAATTTAGACGGTTATAAGATACGAATAGAGGAACGTTATTTGATCTTTAAAACATAGGGATTCATGGAAGAAAAATGTCACCTCTGTTCAACGGATATCTTGTCCAACAGAACAGGGGAGGAATAAGGATAATTGGTGGGAACGAGCAACCGCAAGGGGAGAATAGGGGACTGCAGTTTAACAGATAATGGTAAATGAAGTGCTTGTTCAAATGCTGGTTCTCTTGCTACCACGCACATATAGTGAAATTTAATTAAGATCTCACCACTTTGGCCGAAGCAAACTGTGACTTCAAGCTTGGACTAAGAGCTAGAGCACAGTAAGTACATTTCACAACAGTACCCTTGCTTTCAGAAGTGGAACTGACAGAATCAACGTCTTCATCAATCGTTTCTACAGTGGTATCAATTAGCTGCTGGTTTATATTTCTGACTTCTTCCAGAAGGGCATGGTTTGCCTGTATACCAGACAAAAAACAAAATAAGATGTCTGTCTGTGTGAGTGTGTGTTTATTTGACGATATCTGAACTAGCAGTTCTACAAAAATATTGGCATGGCATTATAAATGCTACGAGTACCACAAAGTGTTCAAAATCATAATATCATCTCATTTAGAACTCAGTCATGCAAAATTAGACGTTGGACAATAAAACAGCACAATTAGCCGACCATGTTTAGAAAGATAACAAAATGATTTCCAACCACATCCAGTTCCCAGGTCAATATTAATACTCAACGGTGATAAAATTGAGTTTGGATTGACGAGTAGTAAAACAGAAAAATATGTAGGAACTGGGATAACGTCAATCGAGTTGGCAAAACACGTGACAAACACAAACAAAAGGACATAGGATAATGAAATACCTCAATTTTCAGCCTTTTTATCTTTGATGTTGCAGTTGCTTCAAGTTCAGAAGTATCAAAGCTCAATTGCTTCAAACTCTCATGCACACTGCCAGGAGATGGGACCACATTCAAGGGCATGGCACTAGTGTTTCTCTTCATTTTCTTAGATGCAGCATTACCATCTTGTGACATGAAGTTTCTGGCCTGCATACGACACTTTGTCATAGCAACTAAATCCTCCCCAACGACAGCTCTTGAACCATTACCAGGAGCTGATCCAGCTATCCTGTCAATCATACTTACAACTGAACCAACATCACTGGCTGAGGATGCAACCACTTGCTGGGATGCGGAACGCATCTGAAGTTTGCCACCAAACAAGACTCAGCAAACAGGATAATCAAATAATGTGCATGCATACACAACAAATTATGGGGTGTAGATGTGGTGAAAAGTGAACTACCAAATTACATGGAAATAAAGAACTCAAGGCCAAAGCCATTAGGGTGTTGTCAGTCATCAAATTGATTTCAACCACAAATTTACACGCAACAGCAGTTGATCCAGCCATAGTAACCTCATCCATTATCTTGGGCAGGAGACGGTCAGAACTGTCTTTTTTGTCGGTCGGTTAGAACTGTCTTTAAATCCCATTAATTAACAATGGCCTAAAAAACATAACCTTAACTTCCCACACTCAGGTTCAGATACAGTTTTAACTCTGAATCTTCAGGGGAAAAACTAGAGTTCTTACTATAAACTATATGCAATTAGAAACATAATTAATTAGTAGGCTCAATGACGACAGATGTTTCTACAAGTTTATCTATGAAAATTTGTTTACTTATTCACAGTGAATCTCAATATCAAACTTCTAAAAGAGGAAGAGGACCAACACACAACAAGACTTCATGAACACGTTCCCACACATAAAACCACAGTACAATAACGATCAATAACGATCTAATTATTATTTTTGATCAACCAAACAAAGTGAGTGTGATGTACGAAGGAGGTATTATGAAAGAGAAAACAAATCATAAATATATTTCCTTCGTTCTATTTATTGCTAGGGATGAAAGAAATGATCTAGGCGTATCACTATTTAACAGAAACTAAGAGCAGATGTGAGGCACAAGGACAACACACAAAAACATGAGGGGAATTTTCTGGGTGAAGGATCGCACTAACATTCACTCACCCGTACCAGCAACTTTGGATGGGAATAGTTAAGATTAGAGTTATATAAGTAGGGATAGACAGACGGCACATAATTACTATACAAAAGATTTTTTCCCGATGACCAAACATGATTAACTCAACATTACCCCAAAACCTCAAAAATGCTCTCACATTAAGCAGGATAAGGGAAGGAACCATGCCCATGTTATCCTGTGACAGAGGTTGTTTCTGATTGACCCGTGATCTGATGCCTAGACATTGTTTTGCTAATTCACAATAAATAAGAATCGCAGTCAACTTATATGAACCACATTGATTTAGTCCATTGTAAACCAAAAGCCCAAAAATACATTAATCTTTGACTTCATAAGGAATGGACACACCAAACAAACTTAACTACATAAAAGATTTAGCAGCGGTGACATTCACTCACTCGTACACTTAGCTTCAATCACAATATCCTCCATATAAAAGATGACAAAATAAGAAGAGTATTTCTAATAAAACTAATTCCAATAGCGCTCTACTAATGAACTTCGCTTCCAAACTCACTACAAAAAAATTAAAATTTTGAGTTAATTAGAGTTTCACCCATTGAACTATGTTTTCATTTCACTTTGCACTCCTGAACTTTAAAACGTGTCAATTGACTCCTTTGAACTTTCGTTTTGTAATTCTAGTTTGAATTTGGATCATATTGGTACTGAATTCGACCCAAATTCCAACAATATCTGACATTCGATTCGATCCGAGCTTTAACGTAAAGTTAGTATTAATAATATAGTAGGGATACAAAGAAAGTTAAGGGGGACAAAGTATTCCAAAAAGAAAGCTCTTGGTAGATAACTATCACATTTTAATGTTCAGGTGTGCAAAGGGAAATCGAGGTATTGTTCAGGAGGGAAACTGCAATTAACCCTAAATTTTAAAAATATTATATGATCATATGAGAAAATAGAAAAAAGAAAACGTTAAAATCTTGTTAAAGCATACTGTCCTCAGAAGGTAGGAAGATACAGTGGTTGAAGGACATCAAAATGTTGGTCACCTGAAAATCTATCAAGCGTAATATTACGAGAAGACTCCGAATTTCTGATGAAATGTTGTCCCATTGCTTGCAAGCAATGAACTGACATAACAAAAACTATATTTAATAGTTACTCACCTCTTTAATTAAGCGCTCCAGAGGTCGCTCTATCGTGGTTGATTTGCATGGGGCAGCTGTTAATGCATTACCTTGGTTGCCATCCATAGTAGTAAACTCCGCCAACAAGGGGGATGCAGATATACCAGGTGTACCAACAGCGAGGGATGGAGCCTGCACTGGTATGTGAGTTGTTTGCTGGTGTGCTGCATTTCCAGCATGTGATGAAGTACCAGAAAGTTGTTTCTCATGATCCCCTGGCAAAGGTGATGGAGCCAAGGGAGTAGAAGGAGATGGAACCAGAAAAGAAGCATTGCCAGATTGTAGAGAAGTTCCAGCTTTAGGAAGAGACGAGAGATCGACTTGAGGAGAGGAACTCTGAGAAATCTGTGGGGATGGAACTTGGTTGTTCTGGGGAGACGAAATAGGAAAGGAAGGAGGCAACTTCAGCTGCTGCTGATAGTAAGTTTGGCGCTGTCCTGCAGGGTAATGAGGTTGAAAGAAACCTGGCTTCATTGCAGAAACCTGTCTCATCTTCAACTCGTTTGATTCATTCATCTGATGAAATTGTTGCAGTTGATGACCTTGCAGTTGTGCAGATGGTTGCGGCTTCTGTTGATGCAACATTTGTTGTTGCAGCTGTGGCTGCTGTTGCAGGAGTTGATGCTTCTGTTGTTGTTGTTGTTGTTGTTGTTGTTGTTGTTGTTGTTGTTGCTGTTGTTGTTGAATCATCTGTTGCTGCATCTGTCGTTTCATCTGTTGTGCTTGTATTATATTATGCTGCTGCTGCTGTTGCTGTTTCACTTGCTGCTGCATCATGTTGGAGCTTGATTGAAGAGAACTAACACTAGATTGCATTGAACTAATGTTGTTCTGCAACATTGCATGGGCTCCACTCATGTTGTTTTGATGCATGGAGCCAAGGCCGGCTGACTGAAGGGAGTGGACTGCACCCTGCTGCACAGAGTTCAATGCACTAGAAGGCTCTAGATTAGTGCTAGGTTGCAACGGACTCGTCATATTTGGCTGGGTTGTAAGTTGCATAGATAAAGGCACGGTTGCACTTTGGTTGCTAGAGATGGAATTTGGTTGTATTGTTGTGGTTGCAGCTTGTAAGCTCATAGGCTGCATCTGGTTTGTATGACTGTCAGATTGTTGCATGTGTGGAACTTGTGAATGCAGTTGGGACATTGGTAAAGTCTGTGCACCAGGATTCTGAAGTTGCTGCTGTGCAGTGGCATTTCGTCTTCTGCTGGCAAGCAAATTAACAATCTGTTTCTCATAAATAGGCAACTTATCCTTCATCCCAGGGTGGATACTACTCTTGGGCATCTGTAAGTATTGCATGAAGTGCTCTATTACCGATTTGTACTTTTTCATGCCTTCAAGTTGCTCAGATTGCTTTGGGGGCAGTACTAGAGATTCATGCTGCATTTAAGTAATAAAAGCATAGCACACAAACAAATTATAAAAATTGACAGTCTTAAACAAATAATTTGCTAACCAGAAACTAAACTGAGAAGGGGGAAAGAAACCTGCTGCAATTTCATAGCAATCTTCTGATACAACTCGTGCAGATCAGCCAAATATGTCTCCTTCATGATTTTAATCTGAAACAAGAAAATGGTCATCAATATTCACTAACAAATGCAAGCAAAAAAAAGTTCATATTCAGGAATACCCATACCATGCCTACAACAATACCAAAATTATCTTTTCAAATAAACACTTGTTTGGTTAGCCAAACCTAACTACATAGAAAAATTCAGTACCACAACCATACGAAATTTCCTAATTTCAGCATTAGTTATCTTTCACAGAACATCATCACATAAGAGACAGATAAGTACCAAAACTAAGAAAAACACGAGACTAGTACGACACAAACACATAATGAATTGTTGTTACTTTGTAATTAAGAGAATTTAATAAAAGTAATTTGCTAATCCAGTGTCCGAAGATTTTCCATGATATGATTAGATGAGTAAACTGAATAGCATTACCTTCTGATAAAATTCTTCCTGCCAATCTGCACCTGCCTGGGCTGTCGTCTGTGCAGTTGAATCAACTGATGCTACATGCACAAATATCCAATATCAAATAATGCATCTAGAAAAGAATCCCATGGTAATCCTTATATTCAACTATTTTAATCATGGTCCTTTAGTATGGTATCCTGTTTCCCGTGTCTACCGTTTCTCAAAGACTTGTTCCATAATCGGGAATACCATGTTCACAAAAATGATGAAGAATATAGAACAATAAATTTACAAAATGCTTACACAGTGTCCTAAATTACTAACCATGACAGCGTACAAAGGTTTCAAATAGCTGCTTGGTGAGTTAGAAAAAACCATTTTGTAAATACAGGAGCATTCCCCTATATTATATGATACGGGGAAAAAATGCAATGCCTGATTTTATTTGATTTTTATCGGTAAACTGCAATGTGTGATTGTATTGAAAGAATGTATGCACACACTTTTAGCACTGAAGAAAATATTTGAGTCCCTTAATGCGACAGATAATCAATACCTACGACTTTATCAAAAGGCACAACACTGTTGAAAGAAGCTAGATGATAACCAAAATAAAGATGCAATTTGCAAGTGGAACTTAGTAGATGAATCCCCAAGACCTCAAATACTCAAAGAAGCTTAATATCAGGATGCAATGTACAGACGATACTTACTAGACGGACCCTCTGGGATAGCTCTTTGAGGTTGAAAATTTTGCTTTTGTTGCTCAATGGCATTCTGTGATTGAACCAAGGTCCCTGATGGTTGAAGTCTTTGTTGCATACCCATCTGTTGAGGCATGTTATGAGACTGAGATTGAAGTTGAGACATATGCTGCTGCTGCGATGATTGGGCCTGTGGTTGCTGTCCTTGTAACTGCAACAAATCTGGAGATGCTTGCTGTCCACCAACTTTAGAGTGTTGCAGTGCATGCATGGAGTGTTGATGCATGTTGGAGACAGCAGGCTGGGATCCAAGTATCTGTGTCTGAGGTTGTTGGGATTGTTGCTGCTGTAGTCCAGATACATTATTCTGTTGTAGAAGCTGTTGTTGCTGATGTAAGGATATACTCTGTGGATTCATCATTTGTTGTGTCTGCTGCATGTTCAAGAGACTATTTTGCTGACTTGGCAACCTCTGCTGCTGCTGCTGGATATCTGAGGAGCTATTCTGTTGCCCAATCAACTGATTATGTTGTATATTAGATATATTTGACTGGTGATTCAACAACTGCTGCTGCTGCGATGGCAGTAGTGCAGATTGTTGGGTAATAGATGTTGGCTGCTGCATGATAGAAGATTGTTGGTGCATATTCGATGGCTGAGATTGTTGTTGCCTCACAAGTGACTGTGAATGCTGTTGATGCAAAGAGGATGAAGATTGCTGGACCAAATTCTGTTGATTCTGCTGCATGCCAGATTGTGAAACTGACTGAATCATTGATGGCTGAGAATGTTGCAGCGAGTTCTGGTTGGACTGAAGACCAGAAGATATAAGAGGCTGTTGTGATGACTGTAATTGGTTTTGTTGTAAAAGAGTTTGTTGCTGCTGTTGCTGTGGAATTTGGGCCTGTAACACTGAAGATTGCTGCTGCAACTTCTGCTTTAGAAGCTTCTGCTGATATAAAAATTGATTTTGTGATGGTTGTTGGTGTTGCTGGGGCATCATAGGTTGCTGGTTTAGCCTTCCCTGCATCTGCCGTGGTGGATTGGCATACATGTTTGTTGATACACTCTGCCCAGCACTATTGCTTACTGAATTTGTCGAGATGCAGGGCATGGTCTGCAAATTTGGATTTGGATCAATACCAGATATGCCAGACTGAGACGTTCCTGAAAGTGATGACAATGCAGGTGAAAGACCACCAGGACCCTGAATCGGATCAGATGCAATGTTTGCTTGCATATTTTGGGGTAGACGTTGCCTTTGCTGAGCTTGATTTGGGACTGCCATTTGCCCATGGTTCCGTACTTGGGTCTGCATCAAATTTGCTGTTGACAAAAGGTACTATTTTGTCAGTGTAATGAAAGGGGTGAGACATGTTTCTACCATTGTAGATAGATACTTCCTAGAACATGTTTAGGTTCTAAAATTAAGGAAGAGTTAACCACCAATATGAGAGGTTGCATACTTGCATGGCCCAAATCCATATGTACACTAGTACAAGTGTAAGCATTGTCCACATCATTTTCCCCATACTTCTAACAACATATTTCCTCCATAAGACCATCACCAATCAACTGTCAAACGAAAAAGGACCACAACCAACCAAATCACTCGCAAACATCATTGACTAGGGAAGGAATGTTGCCAATATAACCCCTTCCAGGTACAAACCTACAACTAGAGATTTTCCTTGAAATTGTGGCAATATGATTTAGGAAACATCAGGCATCTCTTAGCCTCGTCGTCCTTATTTTTCTTTTTTTGTCCCCAACTTTCCCAACTCTAATGCTTTTTTCTTCCTCTACACCACAAGCACCTTAAGTTTAAGCCTTCGTTTCTTCTTCACCCACCAACTATGGGATCATCAAAATTTGTTTTTTGAAAAATAATAAAAGATTGTCACTGGCTGGCTCACATTATAATGATGGTATTGTGGTATTGAGAGAGAAGTATAAACTCATATTTACATGTATAGTATATTGTATACTGATGTTTTGGGAATGATGATCGTAACTAAGTTTGCTTTTCAGCTGCTATGGCCTATGGGTACCATGATTAGGTTGTGATTTACAATTTAAGAACATCGACATGTCAATGGTAAAGAATATGCTTTCACTTAGCATGAAAGATGGAGCTTGTTTAGGCAGTTCTACCGGCATAACACTAATGGAGATAATATTGCAGATATAGATCGCGACATCAAGCTCAACATGAAAGGAATAAAACGACACCAAGAGGCAACCGGGATTCTAATAATTGGATACCCTTTCATCAACATTCACATAAAAGATCAATCATATATGTTCCACAAAATATATGAAATTGTTATTCCTTAAAGCATTCACATAATGTGGTTACTCTACAATGCATGTACTTAGGAATGGGCCCAACCAATCAACGGCAATGCAGGTAATTTGTATAAGAAACTCAAACTCAACATACAATAATTGAATAACTAGATGATACAATATTTGGTACTGTTCATTTGGTGAGGTCGCTTGTATATTTACTAAGGTGTTCTGCCCAAGCATGTGAAAGGCCTGAGATGTCCAAATAGAAAAATCATATGTAGAGGGATTATTGTTGCCAATTCAATTATGAACCTATGGTACTAGATCAATGCTAATTCACAACAGCTACTCGATATACTCATTTTCATAAAAGCTAATTCAGATTAAAGTGCTGGATGCTAATTCGGGATTCCTTGGAAAAACATCACATAATCGTGCAACACAATTAACAAAATTACACCTCTATTACAGTTGATATAGCTGCCCAAAGTACGTACATGGATCTACTGAGTTCTGGCCAGTGATGGTAGGATTCAATGACAAGGGATTAGCCGCAACAGAACCTTGAGTCTTTTGTTCCATTGTAAGCATTTTCATAGATATCTTCCGTAAATAGTCAGACTGCAAAACAAGAATATTGATTTTGTGAAAACGTCTTAGTTCAAATGAGGGAACTGTTTTTCTAATTATATTCTTGTATGCAGTCTCAAATGATTCCAAAGTGCGAACTCATCTACTACTTATTGTGAGGGAACTATTTTTCTAATTATATTCTTGTATGCAGTCTCAAATGATTCCAAAATCTGAACTCAGAAATTTCATCGGTATTCATCAAAACATCTCTTCGACAACATTCAAAAAAGTATGACAGCTACAAGTCAATGTTCTAAGTACTTCCTCATCTATTTGTCATATATATATATATACATATTACAAGTCTTTCGACAGACATGACATGCTTAGAGTGGAAAGAAAAAACGATGATAAGCTACTCTTTTCCTAAAAACTTACAAATAATTTAAACTAACATGCTGGAACAGAAAGCCAATTTGATGAGAAGTTCAATTTTTCATCTAAAAGTTATGGTATAGAGAAAGTAATTAGCATGACTATTTACAAAATGTTTCTTTATGCCCAAGTCACAAAGTATCGCAATGTTAAGGATAAAAGAATTGGAGGAAACGTATCAAATGAATGTACCTGGTTGGTGGCAGCACTGTAAATCTTCTCCTCAAACCTCACAGCAATTTTTTTAAGCTCGCCTAAACCCTCAGGTGCTGAGATGGGCAGATGTCTCCTTAAAGTATCCATTCTACAGGTAGCACAAACAAGGAATATGAATGATACATTATTACAGAAAATAGATGCAAATTCCTCAAATTATATGCAATTAACCTAATTCATTAGTAAAAAATAACTCTGAAAGAACAAGGTGATAACAGATCAATACACCATCAAAGCAACAAAAAAGCAGAGGTTAAGGATCACTAAGTACAACTAGTCTCGGTAATCAGTTAGTCGCCCTTCAGAGTAAGGCTCACTCGAACACATAATCCTTAATTGGAGACCATGGTATTGGAAAAGCTCACTCTTGCTTATTGCAGAAAACTTGATAATTCCTTCAAAATCGACACTAACCCCATCATCAGGCAATTGACAATCTGAACCTTGTGGGATTATTCTAAAATTTGCTGCCTCATAACTCGTAAATGATATCAAATTGCACATCATAATCACTTCGGGAGAGGTTCAGTTCCTTCGAACCAAACACTTCCTTCAAACCAGACGAAGCATTAAAATTAGGTTTCCCCTTCGAACGAAAAGGCATAACAACCTAAGAAAACCTCCAGAATCAAGATCAGAAAATCACATCTTATTGACGATCCGATGGCGGGATTCGGGTTGGAGCTGCGACCTCCAGTCGTTGGAGGACACCTCACCGTTGATGCCCTGATCTCCGGGAACGGACGCCCAAGCGCCGGAACCTTCCATGGCGGCGAGATCAGAGGAGAAGATGGAGGGCTTCGAGTCGCGTCGAAGGGTCAAGTCGCGTTAGGGTTTCGCGGAAGCATAAATAAGGACAGAAACGGGAAAACAAAGGTCGAAGGAGAACGACGCCGGAAGGCTACGAACGACTGTTTTCCTTATATTCCTATTATAATATTCTCCCTCTCGCTTGCGTGAGTGAGATTATTTTTCATCGTTCCTTCGATGATAAACCGATACAAACGTAATAGGCCTCCGCCTGTCAATTTCGGTTCGATTCGAGTTCAACTTTAGTTTAACTTAAAAATGATGGAACTTGACGAAAAGTAAAAAAAATTCTAATTTAGTTCGTTAAACGACCCGTTCGAATAATAAAAAATTTAAAGTTCAACTCTATAGTTTATTCGATTTTTTTATTATTTTATTTATAATTATGTTTTTATATTTGGTAATAACATAAGATAATATATATAGCTCGAAATTTTGCTCGACTCAGCTCGTTTACACCTCTAAATGGGTCGGACGATAACTTTTTGTGTTTTTCTTTTGTTTGGTTTTTTCGTGATTGTAATTGTAATCTAATTTTTTAGGAGGTATCAACTGCCCAAGAAAACTTGTTAACATAGATAAAACACTAGTTGATAAGTTCAATTTTTAGTTTCAAACGAAAAATTTAAATCGTAAATCTTGTTTTACAACACAATATTAATATGTATGTCCAGAATCACAAATTTAAAAGTCATTTTGTATTAGATTAAGTGATGTTGAATTTGTAATAAACCTCATGCATTGATATATTTTTATACTTGAAATTGTTACATTTTAGGCTTTAATTAATGTTGATTTTGATAATTAATCAAACTAATCTTAATCAATCAACTTAGCCAATCAAAGTGGACAAATATGATTACGTGCATTCAATATATACTTTTATATTTGCAAATTATCTTAATAGGTGGATCAAGATTATCAAGAGAATAAGCATTGAGACAAAGACTCGATATTGTAACAAAGTTTTTGACCAAGACTTATAAAATTCTATTTATTAAGTTTATATTATCGTATGTAAACTTGAACACTAGAATTTTGTCATGATCATGTTCGGTCAATCGAACACCTAACGGTTGGCCAAAATCATCTCATCGGTAGTTGTTAAGATGCTTTCTAGAGTTGTCCACACAGACAATCGATTGTCAATCGGTTGACTGAATCCTCTTAGATCGATTTTGGATTTTACTCCGACAGCCACACTTATATTTTGTCTTAGAGCCCATTTGTTTTGTCTAATTTCTGACGACCGTTCTTTAAATGGTCAATCGTTTACTTGTTGGCCTATTACATGCAACGACTCTTTCCACATGTTGATATGGTCATTGGAGTCACAATAAATATTTGATTTCCAATTGTTGACGTTAAAAGACAAATTGTCGTTCCGGAAGACCAAATTGGTCTCAGACGACCGAAATCTTACAACATAGTCGACTGAATCCTTATTGTTATTTTGGATTGGCCAACCGAACCTAATTTTATTAATCGAAATTAAATCAGAGCAAATTCAACATAAAATACTGGAAGTTGGTGATGTAGGATTTGTGTCCCTATGTATGTATATATTTTAAAAAAATTATACATGTAATTATGATCGTTTTCATATTTTCGACAATTTCATGTACACTATTTTATATTTATTCTAATATAATATAATCTTTATATATATTAAAATAAATTGATGGAGGATCATACTCAAAGGTTCTCTAAAATCTTTATGAAGATACGGAGTTGCGTTGCACGTCGAATCGTCTGCTGATTTGCCTCAAAGTGTTCACCAAACTCTAAACAAGATTAGAGAGAAATGAGCTAGACAATTTAATCTCTAAATCAATGTTAGAATCTAGCTAATAACCCATTTTTTATGCTCCCGGAGAATTTAATCTCCAAAAGCTTGAAATAATTAAGGAATTTTCGGATGGATTAATATGGTGGTTAGGGAGAGAGAAATTTTTGCATTAATTAAAACAATGAGGGAGAGAAGACCTATTTATAGGGTCTCCCAACACCCACATCATGGGTTAACCACTAACCCATGATCTCTTGTTTTTCTCTCCCTATAATCAATCAGAATTTAACACATAATCATCCACATCCACATTTAACCATAATTGGAATAATTCCAATACATAATTAATACTAATTCATTATTAATTCGGACAAAACCGTATTAATCGTTTTTTGCATTTTACCAAATTTTGGATTTATATCCAACTTTGATCTTTGGGTGTTTTAGCAAATTCATATATCATGTAATATATTATCATATGTTATGTCAATCATCACACCCAATAATACATACATCTCATATGAACTTATAAATGATTCTAACTATGTCATTTTCATGGCACATTGGTTTTATCGATTCACCACATGTATACTATTTCACACAAAATCTGATACATCATATGAATATAAAATCAACCTTCTTGTTTTCCAGTTTTATGGTGTGACTTATAGAAGGATCTAAGTCAATTGACAATGATATTAAACACTTAATATCATACACTATAAGCGGTATCTAGCTACACATTATAGTTACCCAATTAACATAGATGTCTTTGTTCACTTGAACTAACACACAATTCATTTAGTGATGTAAGGACATCACTTGTGTCTGTCACTTGCCTCATGATATTAAGAATATTATACAAAGTAGAAATGTGTCACCTTTATATTTTATATTCATTTCTTGATCTCATAACCTAATTATAAATATGTAACTTAACATAAGTCATATTGTGCACATTATAATTTCGCTTTATCAATGACCCCAGTAATATCATCACTCAAGTAAAGAAGGCAACAATAAATCTTTTGGCAAACTATCTTTTCCAGCATAAGTCATGTTTAACCAACTATTGCCTTTATCACTATACTATATGATAGTTTTTGACAATAATCAAATTAAACACTCATTATGTGAAAATATATAAGTCTCATATCTTAGGATCCAAAACAGAGTAAAACATTAATGACACATAACACAATTCCATAATGTTTTACTTGCTAGGTATATTCAATATATAAAAGTAATCTTTCTTCTTTTATATACTTGTGTCGTTAAATATTTGTAGAGCTACAATACTCTTTAACCAACACGACAATATTATCTCAGTAATTAATGTTCCGTGTCAATTACCATGATTGTGAATTAACTTTTGATTTATGTAAATCATTATCTTTTAGAGCTCTACGGTTAAGGACAAAGAGCATATTCCTTAACACTTCCAAAAGACGAATACATTAATTAAGGAACAAAATATTTGCACATTCAATTCATAATAATTGACATATAAAAGTAAACTTTCAGAATACATTCCCTTCAGGTGATCGGTTATCCGAACCTCGGTAAACTGAAAGCTTAATTTTAACAAAGTCAACTCTTTAGTTCAAACAACTGTACTAGTATGTGTATTTCCAAATAATTCACGGCCACATGTAGAAGTACGTGCGTGAGTAGCTCACCCTTCCTCTTGCAAATACAAGTATGCGTATTTCCAAATAATTCACAATTACTCCCCACGACCTTTCGTATTCTGGAAGAAGAAAAAAACTCATGACTATTGTTGTTAATTTATCAAGTAAATTTTACTAGGGTCCGTTTGTCAACAACTTTTTGAGTTGATTTTTGGAAAATATGTGGATCTTGAAATCAATTGCCAAAATAAGGAGAGATCTCTGGAAAAACAAACCTTTTAAAATCCCAAATTCTTATATATTTTCTCTCCTCCAGAAGGAAACTAAATTGAGGTTTTTTTTATTGTTACACATTGAACTGGTTGTCTTGCCATGAACGTTTATACAAAACATTATTGTTCCTATATGTAGGAAAATTAAATTACATAATAATAACACCATAAAACCCTAAGTTATCTACCTAATGCAAAAAAAAATGTTTCAACCTTATGTATTCATTTACAAGCAAAAATTAATTTTCTTTGGATCTTATCACTTCGAGGATTTTTTTAACAAAATTAATAATATTTAATGTCTTGATTTTGATAAAGCGCTAAAATTGGTGTTTTTTTGGGGCTAGGATAAATAATGTGAAAATATAAGGAAAAAATGACATACCATAGTTATATTTAAGTAAATGACTAGTTTTTTGGTCATGAAGGTATTTTAGTAATGTATGTAAAAACAAAACTTGAGAGCCAAACAAGTAAAAATGAGAATAAATTTTTCTCCAAAATATATTTTATGGAGATTTATGAAAATCAGATTTTCCCCTCTTCCCATAATATGTGATTAATAGCATATCATATATTGCATTCATGTTATATATCATTTATTTTACCCCAATTTTGTACTACTCGAGTGTCTTTTTGATGTGTTTTAAGATTTAGGTAATAAGGAAGAAAAATGAAGAGAAAACGACTAAAATACAAAAAAAAATGACCTTATTGAAGCATCATGGACTTGTTTGTCATGCTCAATGACCCATCTGCAATTCAGGAAGGACCAAGATGAAACCCGGAGGGACCTGAATGTAAGGAAAACATTTCTATCGTTAAAGCTCTCACTACCATGATCTTGAAGAGTATTTGTGAATTAAGGCCAATAAGGCTCGAACCATCGGACCTAAAGTGCACCGTACCCTACGTGTTAAATGACAAATTTAAGTTACTGAAAAAAATCGAGGCGGATCATACACAAATAATGTGCCACTAGCGGATCAATGTGGTCCAAACGCGCCGTAACTTCTCATGTGGCTCAAACCTGCTTAATTGGGTGCACCAGACCATAGAGAAATCGATTACAACTGTCGGATTGCTTCCAGATTGATCTACATATCTTTTTCTTCTATAAATAGCAATGTTTCACATACCTTCTTCTTTCTCCCCCATTAAAGTAGGTTTTGTTTATTGCTTAGAGTATGTTTTATTTCTTATTTAGTAGAGTAGTGGAGGAGAGGAGAAGCACCATCTTCTAATCCTTCTTTCTTAATCAAGCTTAGTTTCTTGTTCTTTATGTTCTTGTCTTTCATTTGATGCAATTTGTATTACATTGCTTTGGTTATATCTAGTTTTCTTTAGTTGTTCATGTGTCGTTTTTATTTTGTTGTATTCTTTGTTTAAATGGTGGTTAGTGAGTAATTCATCGCCATTGGGGGCGAATAATGATGTGAAATGTGAATGTTGTGAGATTGTGTGTATTTTAATCTTAATCTTGCAACTTCACATGATTTCCGTAACTATTTTGTTGGATTTCTCACTCTTGTCTTTGATGTGTTAATGGTCTTAATTAATGCTTATCACATGCTTTTGCTAGTGGGCACACTTTATGAGGAATGATGAGGTGAAGATAAAGTTGAAGTAGGTAAAAGATAATAATGGCATGTGGGAGCATGTGCTCTTGTTGACCTCATCTTAATTAATGTATTGTATGTTTTAATGATAATATTAAATTTTAATTCATGTGGAGACATAGTTGGGGTTGTGGTCATTATGGTTTCTATGTTCTTTATGTCATTAAACATGTAATCATGTAGTTGTATTTGTCCTCATCTTGAGTAATGTTTTGTATGTTTTAATAATGTTGATAAATATTAATCCATGTAGAGACACACTTAGGATTGTGGTCATTATAGATTTCCATGTTATGCATGTCATTAGCGCATAATTGCAACACACATGTCTCACACATCTACACTTTTGCATGTGTTCTCCACCTCTTACAGGACTAGTTTTTTATTAGTTGTTGATTTACGTCGCATTTGTCTCACTTAGTTTAGAAACCTTCAATATCATTTTCTTCACATTCGAGTTTGGTGTGAACAACGAGACACACAACTCCTCGTTGTACGACCCGTACTTGCAGCATCTTCATCGACGTCGTGCACTTGCAGTTTTGAACTGATAAAATCTCAATCAAGTTTTTGGTGTCGTTGCCGGGGAGTTTGTCGTTGTCGTTATTGTTTCCACTAATTCAGTAGGGTTCTTTAACATTTTCTTTTTAGTTTTGTACCTGCACAGGGGGGACTAAGTAGACACGGGACCTTCATTGAGTTAAAGAAGCATACAAGAGGAGTTTGGGTACCAAAAAATGACTGAAATGCAAAAAAGAAATGACATTATTGAAGCATTGTGGACCTGTTTGTCATGCTCAAGGACTCATCTGCAATTCAGAAAGGACCCAGATAAAACTCGAAGAGAGCTGGATGTAAGGAAAACATTTCAAACTCAAAAATCCCTCAATATCATGATCTTGAAGTGTATTTGAAAAATTAAGGACAAACAGACTCGAACCAGCGAACCTAAAATGCACCCTACGTGTTAAATGACAAACTTAAGTTAATGAAGAAAATTAGGCCAGATCGGAAACAAATAATCCGCCACTGGCAGATCAATTTGATCCAAATGCGTTGTAACTTCTCATGTGGCTCAAACCTGTTTAATTGGGTGCACCAGACCATAGAGAAATTGATTACAAACGTCAGATTGCTTTCAGATTCATCTACATATATCTTTTTTCTATAAATAACAATGTTTATCTTACGTTCCTCTTTCTATATTATTCACAGTAACATGAGGCAAGGAATATATGCAAATAATGTTATTTAATTATGCCATTATTAATATGACCGTGTGTTGTTAATTTCGTTATAATACATATGTGTTAATTGGGTAATCATAATATGTTTGCTAGACATAATTATGATTTATAGAAATAAAATGTATTTAAGTCTATTACCAGATAAGATAGATCACACATGGGATATTAGTGTACATGGCAACAAAAAAAGAAAAGAAAATTTGGATGTTTTTTTGTCAAAAGTAGTGGCCCCACTTCCCACCCCAAGTTCAAAACTTGGTGGCTCACTTCCCACTTTTTTCTCCCACCATATACAAGTATAAATACCTCATTTTGTAAAACAAAAGATATAGATATTTTTTAGATCAAAGAAAAGAAAATTGTTGGTGAATTTTTCATTTGATACTTCCAAATTCTTATGTGTTGAGAACTCAAATGAATATATTGATTGAAAGACTTCGCTTTAGGTTTAATCGACGGATCAATTTAGTACTTTCTAGCAAAAAGAATTTGGATCTTTCAATTAAATATCTCAGTAGACTACGTAGATACCTTATTCTTTTGAGGCTTGCAAATCATGGAGGTTTCGTGAATTCAGATTTTAGCGAATGTATGTCTAAAATCTCATTAATAAAATATATACGTGATGCATGTCTAGATTAAATGATAAACTAGATCCTTTATTACATTTTAAGATGGTAAATTTCCAAAATTATACTGTATTACGCATCTGTAAATTCTCACAGTGGTATTAGAGCTTTGTGTCGTTTATTATACTAATTAATGCATTTTAATTATGTGATTTGATCCATAAAAGCCTAATTAATCCATTTCTTGTTGTATGGTTCAAAGTTTTTGCATGTGTTTTTATCTTATGAGTACAAATTTCGAAACTGAATTTTAATTAGCGATTTTTTTCATCCTAAAATTTTATATGTTATTTAGGATGTTTAGAACATGGAAAATATAAAAATCTATGGTTTTATTCAGATTTATATTGTTGTACAAAAATTAATGAAAAATCAATACGTTGCTGGACTTTCCAGCAAGCAGTCCAGAATTTTCAAATATTTTAATTAAGATACCTAGAGTTTGGCTAATCCAAAATTGTTGTTCTTTATTTAAAATTAAAGATCTTTCAGTTTAGTTTCCAGAAAGTATAATTTCGCGTTACAAAAGTATTGAGGATTTGTTTTTAAACACACAACAACACAGACTACGCACAACCGACCTGGGCTGCTGCGCTTGGGCTACCGATGTCCAAGGTGTATTTGTTATTTCTAATCAACTAGATCTGTTTAAGATGATGTGATGATGTGGGGAAATTAAAAAAATTATTTTTTTGATAATTAGAATTTTAGCCAATAAGACCAATTATGGGACTATTAGCCAATTACATTTTCTAAATAGTTTATATGATTTTTAAATGATTAAAATGGATCATATAAATTTTGGAAACAGTTAAGATGTGCATCTAAATTTTTAGAAATCTCATTTTGTTGATAAATGATTTTTTTTATGAATTGACTAAAGAAAACATGTGAACTTCACCATAACAATTTATTTTAATTGCTTAATAAATCATGGAATTAGTTATTTAGTAACTAATAATTATAAATCATTCTCTAAGGATTTAAATGATTTAGTGAACCATATATACTTGAGATGAATGAATTAATTAGAAAGCTTTAAAATGTGCATTTTCAATATATGTCTACTTAACTTTGTTTTGCAGGAAAGTGGGTTTGTATGTCTCTCACCCATGTCGCGTATGATGTAATTTGTATGTGAACGAATGTATGCTTGTAATATTGCTTGGTGTTATTAATTAGATTTGATAAGGCAAGTTGTTTAGGATGCCTTTATTTATTTAGTTACATCATTTAGCATTGTGAGGTTGAGAGGGGTACATTTACTTCTTGCATTAGCCAATTTATTTATTTATTTATTTTTGAGATAGGAATCAAATAAGTAAGAATTGAGGGTTGCATATTTATTTTATATGAATCATCCAATGGTGCAAGAAGATGCAAGTGAAGGATGAAGACAACGCAAGAGACATACAAACTCACAACCTTGTTCCGTCCAATCCTACATTGTTAGATATGGTTCGATCAATGTGCCAAACAGAATCGTCACTTTATTTTTAGGGATATGCACTCCTAACAGTAGGTCAAACACTTAACCTAGTTCCGTCCAAATCCGTAGAGGGGTCGAATAATCTTGTTCGGAAAGTGATCCGTACACGATTTGAGAAGAATCCAGGATTATCACAACCAAAAGTTTCCAACATACGAGACTTACGTAAAATCGATTGATGTCAACCAAGCTAGAACTCAAAGCGGATAAATACTTTTTTATATGAATCTGATGCCTAGACATCTTTTTACTAATTTACAATAAATAAGAATCACAGACAACTTATATGAACCACGTTGTTTTAGTCCATTGTAACCCAAAAGTCAAAAAATAATTTAATCTCTCACTCCTGTAGGGATGGACCAAACATACTAAACTACATAAAAGATTTATGCAGTGGTAACATTCACTCACCCGTACTCTTAACTTCAACCACAATATCCTTCGTATAAAAGATGACAAAATAAGAAAAGTATTTATAATAAAACTAATTCCAATGGCGTTCTACTAATGATCACTTACAAATTAACCACCAAATAATTTAAATTTTGAGTTAATTACAGCTTGTTCGCATTGAAATATGTCTGGTATTCACTCTGAACTCTTGAACATTGCTTGTATTATATGCGGCTACTTCTCCTCTTGTTTCACTTGCTGCTGCTCCTGTTTCACTTACTGCTGCATCATGTTGGAGCTTGATTGAAGAGAACTAACAATAGATTGCATTGAACTAATGTTGTTCTGCGACATTGCATGGGCTCCACTCATGTTGTTTTGATGCATGGAGCCAAGTCCAGCTGACTGAAGGGAGTTGACAGCACCTTGCTGCACAGAATTCAATGCACTACCAGGCTCTAGATTAGTGCTAGGCTGCAACGGACTCGTAATATTTAGCTGGGTTGTAAGTTGCATAGATAAATGCACGGTTGCACTTTGGTTGCTAGAGATGGAATTTTGTTGTATTGTTGTGGTTAGAGCTTGTAAGCTCATATACTGCATCTGGTTTGTATGACTGTCAGATTGTTGCATGTGTGGAACTTGAGAATGCGGTCGGGACATTGGAGAAGTCTGTGCACCAGGATTCTGAAGTTGCTGCTGTGCAGTGGCATTTCGTCTTCTGTAGGCAAGCAAATTAACAATCTGTTTCTCATAAATAGGCAACTTATCCTTCATCCCAGGGTGGATACTACTCTTGGGCATCTGTAAGTATTGCATGAAGTGCTCTATTAACGTTTTGTACTTGTTCATGCCTTCAAGTTGCTCAGATTGCCTCGGGGGCAGCACTAGAGATCACCGATTCTTTTCTCTCCTCCAAATCTCTCTCTCTCCGCCGACACCAGAATCGAGATGAGACGGTTAAGAAAAAACCCTCGTTCGTTTCTTTTGGGAATATTAAATGGGTAAATTGTGTTTCCAACCCAATCTTCTTGATAATTGCAATCAAGGACAACAGTTTTGGGTTTGATAAATCCAACAAATCTCCCCCTCAAACCCAACAACGAGGAAGATCATAATCATCACCAATCAGTGGAAATCCATACCCGCGAGCTGACGGCAAATGTCATGTCTCTCCTTGGCTAAGGGCTTCGTCAACATGTCTACAACATTATCATCGGTGTGAACCTTTTCGAGCTCAAGCAACTTCTTCTCAAGCACATCTCTGATCCAATGATATCTGACATCAATATGCTTCAACTTAGAATGCAAACTCGGATTTTTGCTCTAGTCCCAACTCCTCGATGAACCTCTTCATCCACAGCATCTCCTTGCATGCTTCTGTAGTAGCAATATACTCAGCCTCTGTAGTAGAAAGAGAAACGCACTTCTGCAACCTGGATTGCCAAGAGACAACTCCCCATGCAAAAGTCAACACAAAACCGGAAGTGGATTTTCTGGTGTCGATATCTCTAGCCATATATGCATCTGTATATGCTGTCAACGCTGCTGGACCGCTTCCAAAGTTTAAACAAACTTTGGATGTCCCTCTCAAATATCGAAGAATCCACTTCACCGCTTCCCAATGCTCTCTACCTGGATTAGCAAGAAATCTGCTAGCAACTCCAACTGCATATGCAATATCCGGTCTCGTACACACCATAACATACATCAAACTACCAACTGCTGAAGCATAAGGAACATTCTTCATTTTCCCCTTCTCATCATCCGACGATGGACACTTCTCAACACTCATCCTGAAGTGATCAGCTAATGGAGAACCAACTGGCTTAGCATTACTCATGCTGAATCTGTCGAGCACCTTCTCGATATATTTTTCCTGTGACAACCACAACTTCTTTGCTTTCCTGTCACGAGTTATCTGCATGCCCAATATTTGCTTAGCCGCTCCCAAGTCATTCATATCAAAAGACTCATTCAGTTCCCGCTTCAAACTATCAATAACAGACATATCTCAGCCTAGAATCAACATATCATCAACATAAAGCAAGAGAATAATAAAATCCTCACCAAACCTCTTCATGTAAACACAATGATCCGATGTTGTTCTAGTGTACCCTTTCTTTGTCATAAAGGAATCAAACTTCTTGTACCACTGTCGTGGAGCTTGTTTCAAACCATACAAACTCTTCTTCAAACGACAAACAAGATTCTCTTTATTTTTGACTTTGAATCCCTCTGGTTGCTCCATATAAATTTCTTCATCTAAATCACCATGAAGAAATGCAGTCTTCACATCCATCTGCTCAATCTCTAAATCCTGACAAGTAGCAAGACCTAAAGCAACTAGAATGGAGGTCATCTTCACCACCGGTGAGAAAATCTCAGTAAAATCAATTCCTTGCCTCTAACCGAAGCCTTTCACGACCAACCTTGCCTTGTACCTGGGTTGTGATTTACCTTCATGAGATTTCAACTTGAATACCCATTTATTCTTCAACAACTTCTTCCCCTTTGGCAACTCAACCAAGTCATACGTGTGATTTTTCTGCAAAGAGTCCATCTCTTCATGCATAACAGACAACCAATACTTTTTCTGGTCACTTTCAACAACTTCTTGATAACACTCTGGATCACCTGCATCAGTAAGCATCACATATTCATCAGAAGGATACCTGCTCGAAGGTCGTCTGTTCCTGACTGGTCTCCCAACTGGAACCTCTCGGGAAAATCTGTGGAAATCTCTGGCTCTGAGGTAACATCATCTGCATCAACTTCAACTGGTACATGTGCATCACCTTCCTGGTGCAACTCATCAACCTGCATAGGAGCACGTGTAAGTGGGAACGAATTTAAATCAACCAAATCATGATGAACTTCTGATCCTGAATTCATCTTCGATTTCTGAATATCCTAAATGATCTGATCTTCCACAAACACAACATCTCTGCATCTGATTATTTTCTTCTCAACTGGATCATACAACTTGTATCCAAACTCATCCAGACCATAACCAATAAAGATGCACTGTCGCGATTTCGAATCAAGCTTGGACCTGTCATGTTTGGGAATGTGCACAAAGGCCTTACATCCAAAGACACGCAAGTGGTCATAGAAGACATCTTTTCCTGTCCAAACTCTATTAGGAATATCAAAATCCAAAGAAAGGAACACAAGGAGTAAGATTAAGAATATGTACCACCATACTCAATGCCTCAGCCCAGAACGACTTCGACAACTGCGCCTGCGAGAGCAAACATCTTACCCTTTCTATTAGTGTCATGTTCATCCTCTCAGCTATTCCATTCAACTGAGGTGTCTTCGGAGGTGTTCTCTGATGTCTAATCCCATGCTGTCTGCAATACTGTGCAAAACATCTAATATACTCTCCACCATTATCAGTCCTGATGCATTTTAGTTTTTTTCCTGTCTGCCTATCAACCAAGGCATGAAACTCTCTAAATACACCTGCAACTTGATCTTTAGTTTTCAAGGTATACACCCAAATTTTCCTTGAAAAATCATCTATAAATGTGACAAAATAAATTGAACCGCCAAGAGATTTTGTCTTCATAGGACCACAGACATCTGAATGCACAAGATCAAGTATACCTGACTTTCTCGAAGGAGGAGAGCTCCTGAAAGCAACTCTATTCTGCTTTCCAGCTAGACAATGCGAACACTTCCTCAAAGCTGCACTTTTAATTCCTGGAAGGAGATTTTTGTTAGACAAAAAATTCAAACCTTTCTCACTAATATGACCAAGTCTCCGGTGCCACAACTCAACACTCTCTTCATCATCTACTGCACTAATTCTGTCCCCAGACACCTTAGCTTGTAGTATATATAATGAAGGTTTTTTGCTAGCTCTAGCAATGACCATAGAACCCTTCGTGAGCTTCCACTGTCCATCCTTGAAGGTGCTACAATAACCTTCAGAATCAAGCACACCTGTAGAAATCAAATTCAAACGCAGTGAAGGAATATGTCTAACATTATATAGCATCAATTGGGTACCATTACATGTCTGCAGACAAACATCACCAATACCTGCAACTGTAGCCAGACCATCATCTCCCATCTTCACAGTACCAAAATCACCAGATCTGTAAGATGTGAATAAATCTCTACGAGATGTGCCATGAATAGTCGCACCTGTATCAACCACCCAGCTAGTATCCTGACATACAAAATTTACTTCATCGCCTTCCCAAACGATAAGATAATCACCAGAAACTGTAGCAACACGATCACCATTGCTTTCATCACTTCTCTTCTCAGTGGACCCGTTATGGCTATCTCTCTTGAACTTTCGGCAATGCTTCTTTATATGTCCTTTGGCATGACAATGATAACACTCAACATTTGCAAATTTATTAGATTTACCTCTGCTCTTGTCTCGACTCTTGTCTCTATTTTTCGAACCTCGAGACTCATTCCTGCCTCTTTTTTCGAACACCAAAGCATCTACATTTGAAGAGGATCCCTGTGTCTTTCTTCTCATCTCTTCATTCAGCGCACTGCTTTTCACCGAATTCATTGTCATCTTCCCATCAGGAGCTGAGTTTGACAACGACATTCAGAACGTCTCCCAAGAGTTTGGCAGAGTACCTAGCAACCACAAAGCTTGATTCTCATCATCAAACTTGATTCCCATAACTGCTAACTGATTAATAATTCCCTGATAATTATTCAAATGATCGAGAGGGCGGCCGTCAGAACCGCCCCCCCCCTTGGGGGAGGCGATTCCCACGACCGCCCGACCCTATGTCCACACGTCTGCAGGAGACGCCTCCCACGTAGGTTAGGCGTCTCCGGCAGGCGCCTACCATGTAGGGTAGGCGTCTCCCGCAGACACCCCGATTTTTTTTAAATTTATTTAAATTGATTATAAATTGTGATAAATTTAAAATAAATTGAATATTATGTTAATAATGAGTTAAATTAGTTTAGTAAATCCTTTATTGATTATACATTGTGATAAATAATAAATAAAAGTTTTGTAATGAATTATTGATTAAAAGTTGTGATAATTACTAAATAAATTGATTATTATGTTAGTAATTAGTTGTGTACAATTTTAGTAAAGGATTATTGATTAATTGTGATAATTGCTAAATAAATCGAATATTAAGTTAATAATTAATTTAATTATTTTAGTAAATACTTTAATAAATTTTTATTTTTAAAATTTAATTAATAGTCATCGGGTTACCGTGGAGGAAAAGGGAAATCAATTCCCTTACGTGCAGTACGTAGTATAGCAGACGAGTCAGGTCCTCGTCATCCACGTACATGTGGTATTTCTGCTTCAGTTAGGAGAGAGAGAGATCTGTTACGTCGTCGTCAGACACCTGGGGATTCTTTCGACGACGATGATGATTCAGATGAGGTGAGGAGTCACGACGAGAGTGACGATGGGGGCCGATATGACTTGGGGACACAGGAGGAGGCGGTACATCAGTCCGGTCGAGGACGGGGGAGACATTGTGGTCCTTCGGCTGAGTGGGTCATTAGGAAGAATCAAGGTGGCCGGTTTGTAACCGGTGATTCGAGTTCGTGCACTGCAGAAGCCCGAGCTCAGAAGAAGAAGAGGGGTGAGGACGAGTATTGGATCGTCACATATATTATATTCGGTGGTCCTGTAGATGGCAGTGTCATTCCGAGTTTCAGAGGCCACATTGCAAGACGCATCTGGGATGACGAGGATCGGAAGGTTTTGAAGTGCCATAATCGGCACATAGCCTATACGACATTGCAGGCATGACGTTCAGTGATGACTGAGGATATGACGACGACCGTGGTTGACAATGGATTGGGTCATGATGCATTGCATACATTGCATCATATGTCTTTCATTTAGATTACTTTTACATCAATAAATGCTACTAAGGTATGTGTTTAGTCTTATTTACAGATTACAGGGACCTGAATGCAGTTTACCCACATCCCGAGCATAAACGCATGCAAAAGACTCATTTCTATCATAAAGACCAAGTTCAAGATTATCGGGTTACGAATGGAAATGCATCCCAAGCATAAAAGCATTCAAGTCCTAATTGCAAAAAGAACAAGGACTTAAGCACAAAAGTAGCCGGGGACTTAACTGCAAAAAGTCAAGGACCTAATTGCAAATCACGAGTAGCTTTTATTCTCTTGGAGAAAATATATAGAAAAATCAATGTATATCTCCAAATATGTGAAGGAATTAATCCGGAGCTCAAAAGAATGGAAAGAATCAATCCAGACGCGTCAATGAGGATCAAATCATACCATAAACATTCAACCAAAATCTGGACCAAATCAGAGCATGATGTGCGGCGATTCCGCCGCAGATCACACACACCATGCGGCGATTCCGCCGCCCCCTAGTCGATCCATGTGCTCCAATTTCGTCCAGTCGTGTCTGGACACGTGTACTTTCCAATATTATACCTAGATCCCTTGTAGCAACTATAAATAGACCCGAGAACGATGTTAGAAGGGTCCTTAGTCTTTGGTTGTAGTTTTTATTCTTAATCTTAGTTTTGTATTCTTCTTTTCATTAATAAAATTCTGTCTTTTATTTCTTACTTTTAATTTTCTTTTGTAATGTCTCAAGGACCCCTTCTTCCTCCCTCTATGAGTTTCTAACTCTTTCCAAAGGGTGGAGGTGACGGATTAGGGTGAAGAGAAGATGAATGAATGTTATTATTTTAATTTCGTGTTAGTATATTTTGATTACTTGAGTTTATGTTAAATCATTTATCATGTAATGCTTTATAACTAATATGATTTATTATAAGTTTCTAAATTCTCTAATCTAAACCTTAAATCTAAACCTCCACCCGACGGAATTCACATCTTTGTTCTTGTTTTAGTTTTAATTGTTCTTGTTTCTTGCTTTAGATAATTAAAATCCAAAAATCTCAAAACCCAATTATTTCTTCTCTCCTTCTTCTCCTTAATCGAAAATCACGAAAATAACAAATCTCTCCCTCCTTGTGTTCGACCCGTATTTGCCACGTCTTCATTGACGTCGTGCACTTGCGGTATAAATTTAATTCACATCAAGTTTTTGGCGCCGTTGCCGGGGAGGCGACGCAGATTTTGTTTTTTTTGTTGATTTCGATTCTATTCTGTTTATCTGTGCGCGATCTAACTATTTGGATTTGTGTTTCAGGAGACAACAGAGCGCGCGGCGAAATCTGAGCGCAGTCTGAGCAACAAGGGCGGCGGAATCGCCGCACATCAAGGGTAACCTGCGGCGGAATCGCCGCACAAGTGAAGCATCTGGGCTTCAAATTTTTCTGGGGTTAGCACCATCTCTGGGTGGACGCGTTGAGCTACTGAAATTTCAAGAGCGGGCGGCGAACCCGACTGAGCATTGCGTAGGTAACCTTTGTTGCCTTTTTCCTCGTAATTTCTAGTTTCAGAAAATTTCCTTTTATTAGAATTGCACGTGTTAAGCTTAAATTCCATAATTGGCAATAATTCAACTCTGACCTAAAAATTGGCAAAACTAGAAGAACTTAGTGCATGCATCATATAATGTTTTGTTTGCATTATTCTTGCTAAATTCTTGCAAATTATTTTTATTGTTGAAGAGTAGTGGAGGCAAGGTACGTATCGCGTTTTAACGATTGCATTTAAGCATATAATTTAGTTTGCATACAACCTTGCAATTGCCCCCCACTAAAGACCATTGTTTGACTATCTTTGCTAGATCTAAGTTAAACTATCTTAAGGGCAACTCCATAGGCAAAGATACGGTGGGGATTTCATCACCCTTCCGTGGCCCACAAATCACAATCCTAAAGTGTCACCTAAGCCTTAAATTTAAAATCAATTAGACATTGACCCCTAAGGACTCGGACTCATTTAAGGAGAAGAATTGGTTTGACTTGCTATGACCTGAAGCCGATTGAATTTAATTTGGTGTCTAGAAAGTGTTTTTGTGTTGACGTAAGTCTTCCAAGCGAAGTGGTTGTCTAATTGGCACCGACTCTGTCGGAAGTGCCCTCACTAGCTATACACGGCCTGACCAAGTTGGTTTGATTAGTGAGGGAGGTGAATCAAGCGAATCAATTCGACTCAACCAGTTAGGAGTCGTCTAGATCTAAGCGACACTAGGTCTAGGATTGTTTGAACCGTGCTTTCTTAGGAATTTTCTGACCAACCCTCTTTCTATCTTTAGAGTTAGGTTTCCCTTCTCATCTGAGTCTTCTTTCTCTTCTCACCTAAATTCTCTAGATTAGGATTCATTTCTCATCTTTCCCCATTCTATTGTTTGTTTCCCTTTTGGAAAAAAAAACATAAAAAATATATATTAAAAAAAACGAAAATAAAAAAAAAATTAATTCTTGAAATTAAATTTGGAATTTAAATTCCGAATTTGAATTCAAAAATTGATTCAACCCGGTGCACTCAGATTTGGATTCGGGACTTGAGTAATCGACTCTCACGAGTTCATCTAGATTCCAGTCTGGAACTTAGCCCCAATCCACCTGTGGCACCACCTCACCCGGATCCAATGGGTGAGAACGTAGTGGACCCGCCTGTTGCACAACCTATAACTCTGAGGGATCGATGCTATCCAGCGATGGCTGCTCAGCCATCGTGCATCGTTATGCCCACCATCCCGGGTCGCGACTTCGAACTTAAGGCACAATACATGAGTATGTTGCCTAAGTTCACCTCTAGGGAAGACCCATATCTCTTCCTTAGAGAATTTGAGGAAATCTGCTCTCTTATGCAATACCAGCATATCCCTGAAGAGGCAGTGCGTCTGAAATTTGTGCCTCTTGCACTAAAGGACGACGCTAAGAAATGGCTATATAGTCTAGCCGAAAGATCCATTAGAAGTTGGGCTGAGTTTGTTCAAGTATTCCTAAAAAAATATTTCCCCAACCATAAGACTATGAGGATTAGGAATGAAATTGTTGCATTCGTTCAGTCTGAGAGCGAGCCGTTCTATTCCTATCTAGAAAGATTCAAAAGTGTTCTGACCCAATGCCCTCATCATGGAATTCCGAGATGACAATTATGTCAAATTATTTATGAGGGATTGACACCCACATCTAGGGTTATGGTAGAATCCGTAAGCCAAGGGAACTTTATGTTGAAAAATGAAAATGATGCTTGGACTTTCCTTGAGGATTTAGCTGAAAATAGTATGCAATGGGACAATGCTAGAACACCGCTTAACCCGAGTATTGGATCTAGAATAGCAAGTCAACCCAGACCAGGTGTCTTAGCTGTAGATGCCAACATAGCGGCTGAAGCAAAACTAGCTACCCTTATGCGCAGAATGGAAAGTTTAGAGCTACAAACCCAAAACCGAGTGAATCAAGCCTCGACTATCCCGTGCTCTAGATGTGGTCAGACTGGTCATGTAAAGGAGGATTGTGCGGAATGGGACCAAGTTAATGCCATGTATAACCATGCTAGAAATGATCCATACGCATCAACCTATAACTCGGGTTGGCGTAATAATTCCAATTTCTCATCAAACCAACAGGGTCAACCTCCTAGACAACAACCAAACCCGTATAACCAAAATAATACATCATCTGGGTTTAATAACAATAACGATCATGAGGTTAGGTTGATAAGCTTGGAAAATTTGATGAAAACTTTTATACAAACAACCAACCAGACCTTCCAAAGGCTAGAGACACAAGTCAGCCAACTAGCAAAAATAGTAGGTGAAAGAGAAAATGGTCGGTTTCCAAGTCAACCTGAAGTGAACCCTAGATCTAATAATAATTCATATCAATCCTATCAAGCACCTTCAGGAAATAACGACCCTAGACCGGTTCAAATGGTTAATGAGGAAGGACCGTTCCAACAAATAAATGCAGTAGTATCATTACGGTCCGGAAGACAAGTTGATAACAATGTGGTAAATCCTAGAGTGTCCAATCAATCTAGCCATCAAGCACCCACATATGACCTGACCATTGAACCTGACGTCCAATCTGAAACGCCCAACCCACCTACTCAACCTGAACCCATAGCTCAACCTGAACCTGAGCGAGTCTATGTTCCTAAAGCTCCATTCCCTAATAGACTCAAAAAGAACTCAAGTGCACAAATAGAGAAAATCTTGGAAGTATTTAAGCAAGTTAAGGTGAACATTCCACTCTTAGACATGATTCAACAAATACCTGCTTGTGCTAAATTCTTAAAAGATTTGTGCACTAAAAAGAGAAAAACGAACGTACCAAAGAAGGCATTCTTAACTGCAAACATAAGTTCTATTTTGTCCAACACATCTCCTATAAAATATAAGGATCCTGGATGTCCCACAATTTCATGTGTAATAGGAGATACTTTTATCAACAAAGCCCTTCTAGACCTTGGTGCTAGTGTTAACCTACTCCCGTACTCTGTCTATGAGCAAATGAACCTTGGTCCACTAAAACCCTCTAAGACAACCCTTCAATTTGCTGATTGTTCTATTAAGAAACCAAGAGGTATAGTCGAGGATGTTTTGATCAAGGTTGGTGACTTCATTTACCCAGTGGATTTTGTCGTACTAGATACTGCACCTGTTGTAAATCCTAATCGACAAATCCCTGTAATTCTAGGCAGACCCTTTTTAGCCACTTCGGAAGCATTGATAAACTGTCGAAATGGGCTCATGCAATTATCTTTTGGGAACTTAAAAGCTGAATTTAATATCTTTCATATTGATAGTGAGCCAGAAATAACATGCAATCAAAGTGATGTTGTGATGAAATCGCGTATCTATAATATTTCTGAATCATCACAAAATCAAAAAAGAAGTAAGAAAAAGGGGAGGAATTCATCTACACACCCACCGTCACTCGAGCAAATAAGAGAACCAATTTATGTGAGGGGTGTGGAACCTGTAACTCAGGATGCTCATTGCAACATGAGGAACAATTCAACTGGATACATGCACCAATATGGTGTCATTCAATCCAGTTCTGACTATGGTTGACTTTGAGCAAATTCCATCCGTCCACCGCAGTTCATCAAGGTAATAAGTGCATTTGCTTTATATTTGCATACATTGAGGACAATGCATGATTTAGGTGTGGGGGGGTGTTTATGTATATATTTATCTATATATTCTGTCTTTTATTTAAAAAAAAAAATTTAATGTTTCATGACATAGCTTAAGATTGAACTGCTAAAACCCGTGTACAAATTGCATTGAGTTTTTGTTCCTTATTATATAGTTCTGCTTGTAGAAATTGTGACATAAATCTAAGTTCCAAAGAAATAACCCATTGCCCTTTAAGACATGTATGCACTTAAATTGGATGAATCAAATCTTTGAAGTGGTTGATAAAAAGCAGAGGTTGAGGAAAATATACCGGGAAGTGTGGACTTCTAATAGCAATTAAGCCTTGAGGAAAATAAAAATAAAAATAAAGGAATAAAGTGAAGAAAACACATTTTGCAAAATGATTACAAAAGCCCAAGCCTTTGAGTCACTGGTCCGTAGGGGTATCTTGAAACCCGGTAACTTGAGTCTACCGGCTCGGGATTATCGACCAAACTCACTACACGAATGCAAAAGGGTAAAAGTGTCAAAAAGCAAATGTGTTGAATCACAGAAGAAAAGAAAAGAAAAAAATAATAATACTCAAGGCCCAAAGCTAAAAGAATGATCCATGCCATGGTTGATCCGAATGATACTTCACCACCAGAGGAGGCGTGCAAAATAATTCAAGTGATAAACATGTGTAGAAGGGTTAGTGGTGTGAATGTTGGTGGAATAAAGACCAAGTCATATTTTTAATGAGTTAGATTCATATAATGAGCATACAAGAATTCTAGGTGAGATGTATAAGGTTAAGGTGGAGATATTAAGAGCTATTAATGGAATGTTGATTTAAGACTTTGTGGGTGTGTCAACTGAAAACCCTCACGAGACAAAACTCGTCCTCTAAGGAAACTTGGAGGTTTAAAGGCTTGTTGCACATGCTAAGTGCAACCGTGATTCCTACGAAAGTGAGTTAGGATTTCCCTGTTTTTATTTTTCGTATCTTCTGTTTTGCTAGGGACTAGCAAAATCTAGGTGTGGGGGTATTTGATGCATTGCATACATTGCATCATATGTCTTTCATTTAGATTACTTTTACATCAATAAATGCTACTAAGGTATGTGTTTAGTCTTATTTACAGATTACATGGACCTGAATGCAATTTACCCACATCCCGAGCATAAACGCATGCAAAAGACTCATTTCTATCATAAAGACCAAGTTCAAGATTATCGGGTTACGAATGGAAATGCATCCCAAGCATAAAAGCATTCAAGTCCTAATTGCAAAAAGAACAAGGACTTAAGCACAAAAGTAGCCGGGGACTTAACTGCAAAAAGTCAAGGACCTAATTGCAAATCACGAGTAGCTTTTATTCTCTTGGAGAAAATATATAGAAAAATCAATGTATATCTCCAAATATGTGAAGGAATTAATCCGGAGCTCAAAAGAATGGAAAGAATCAATCCAGACGCGTCAATGAGGATCAAATCATACCATAAACATTCAACCAAAATCTGGACCAAATCAGAGCATGATGTGCGGCGATTCCGCCGCAGATCACACACACCATGCGGCGATTCCGCCGCCCCCTAGTCGATCCATGTGCTCCAATTTCGTCCAGTCGTGTCTGGACACGTGTACTTTCCAATATTATACCTAGATCCCTTGTAGCAACTATAAATAGACCCGAGAACGATGTTAGAAGGGTCCTTAGTCTTTGGTTGTAGTTTTTATTCTTAATCTTAGTTTTGTATTCTTCTTTTCATTAATAAAATTCTCTTTTATTTCTTACTTTTAGTTTTCTTTTGTAATGTCTCAAGGACCCCTTCTTCCTCCCTCTATGAGTTTCTAACTCTTTCCAAAGGGTGGAGGTGACGGATTAGGGTGAAGAGAAGATGAATGAATGTTATTATTTTAATTTCGTGTTAGTATATTTTGATTACTTGAGTTTATGTTAAATCATTTATCATGTAATGCTTTATAACTAATATGATTTATTATAAGTTTCTAAATTCTCTAATCTAAACCTTAAATCTAAACCTCCACCCGACGGAATTCACATCTTTGTTCTTGTTTTAGTTTTAATTGTTCTTGTTTCTTGCTTTAGATAATTAAAATCCAAAAATCTCACCAATTATTTCTTCTCTCCTTCTTCTCCTTAATCAAAAATCACGAAAATAACAAATCTCTCCCTCCTTGTGTTCGACCCATATTTGCCACGTCTTCATTGACGCCGTGCACTTGCGGTATAAATTTAATTCACATCAGGTCACTTGCCGCACAACATGTTTTCTTGCATCGACATGCCGTTGATTTCGGCTTTCGTAGAGCGGTGGCAGCCTGACACCAACACTTTCCACTTGCCGTTCGGAGAGATGACGATCATGTTGCATGATTGATCGTTTTATATTAACCGCAAGTGCACGACCGCGTTGAAGTGGTGGAAAATACGGGTCGTCCACTGGGAGGTGTGTCGACGTTTGGTTTGTTCGAAGGCGAGAGGTAAAAGAAGGAGAGAAAGGTTGGTTACACTAAACTACCCTAAGATGCAAATGGAAATGGAAGAGAAGCAAGAAAACTTAACCCCAAAGGGGGTAGAGAAATAATGTGAACATAAAGAAGTGTGTGTGTGTGTGTGTTCATTAAGCTCCTCACAACATGTAGTGCATGAAATCATAAAACTACATCCAACTTTGCCTCCACATGAATTAAGATAAGACTACATCATTAAAACATACAAAGACAATAATTGAAATGAAGCTAAATGAACTCAAGTATAAAGACTAGACCTTACTATGCCTCCACATGAATTAAGATAAGACTATATCATTAAAACATACAAGACATTAACCAAGGTAAAGGCAACAAGAGTACATACACTACAACTTGTGTTTCCAATATTAAATTCATCCATATCCTAACCTTATCATTCCCCGTAAAATAGGTCCACTAATCAAAGCATAGGCTAAGCTTCATTCAAGAGCATTAGCATATCAAAGATAAGAGTGGAGACCCATTAGATGGTTATGGAAATCATATAAAGCTCAAGGGATTAAGATAACACACAATTAATACACTACATGATTATATCACATATTTCTCCACCCCCAAATAGGGATGGAACTACTCACACATTTTTAAACTAACTACTCTAACAAAATGAAGCATTATACTGAAATGAAACTACACTAATCAAACAAGAAATATTAAAGAAGCATAAAACAAAACAAACAAGCAAGCATGCATATGAAAGGAAATTAAACTAAGAGAGAAACAACACAATTAAAGGAAAACATCTATTATTAAATCACTTAAATTACAAGCAGCTCTTCCTCCACCAGAGTTTTGCTTCAAGGCTTCACTCTTAGTAGGGAAGATGCCACCAAAGAGAGAGATGGATACAATGGAAGGTGAAGACTTATATTTATAAGCATGGAAAAAGCTAATCCGGGACAATCCCCCGATGTGGGACTAAACCAATACCAAAAATAGCCTAAACAAACATTAATACAAGTCCAGGGGAAAACTTAGAGGATTTGGGATGATCCAGACCGCCAATTGGCGGTCTATAAGGCCCAAATCCGTCTGGGTTTTGTGTTGGGCTTTGCTGGAAGTATTTCTTGGTCTTTGATGCATCTACTTGGTTTGTTGGTGCTCCGACCCGAATCGAATTGCCAAAATAATCCTCATGATGGTGTGGAGTTTCCTGTTTTGCTCTTAGGTCCTTCGGTCTTACGATCAGGTCATTCTCCCTTGCATCTTAGTCCCCAGGTCTCACAATTAAGTCATTTTTCCTGCTTTTGGGACCTTTCATGACTCTTCTCTTCAAACCTCTTTATTCCTGAAAACTAAACATAAAACTCGTCACGTAGCATTGCTTAGGTGTAAGATAATGGATATAAGATACAAATATAAGGATGAAATGATGTCAATCATTGCATGACGTCTTTCAGATTCTGCACATTCCTGTTGAGGGTCCTATGGTGAGTGCGCAGGCGCCGACATCTGAGCTGAAGTTATATGTATCTGAGTTGCTGGGTGTCAGCCTGGAGGGTTATATGTATCTGTGGATGAGTGTTGCAGACGGGGGAGACCACCACGGACTGAGGATACGCAGATGACTGCTTACCTCTTCTTATTGCTAGGCTGCGTCTTGTTTGTCGACAAGAGCTGTTCTAGAGTTAGACCACGCGACTTATTGGAGGCGAGGGACCCAGATACCATTGGTCAGTACTCATGGGGGTCGGCGACGTTGACATATCTGTATCGTCAGCTGGGCATATCTAGTCGTGTTGATTGTGGTTAGATTACGGGTTGTCTTACACTGCTGAAGGCTTGGATATATTAGTATTTTCCTGCTTTCTGCCCACATCGTGAGCGGAAGATTGTTGAGCGTGGTCATCCTCGTTCGCGTATGTGGGCTGTCTGGGCCGAGGATAAGAGCGAGAGTCGACTTCTTTCTATTCGTAGACGGCTAGATCAGATGACTGCATTGCAGGTATATAATGTATATATCATTCACGTTCATTTAAATTTAACTTTATTATTATTAATGTATAAACGTTTAGGTGGGGTGGTTACCGTATGGTCTCGAGCCTGCTGTAGCTGTGCCGAGGACTACATTTATGGGCGTTATTTGTTATAGGGATATCATTGAGCCTTATTTACCTGATCACGTGTTACGTCAGTTAGGTTACGTTCATGTGATCCCGGTTGACATCCCGACACCCGAGCATGCAGTACGGTTTGCGACTGCGATGACGTACAACGTCAGTCACAGCGTTTTGTTCACAGAATCGG
Source organism: Triglochin maritima (assembly GCA_963682175.1). NCBI lineage: Eukaryota > Viridiplantae > Streptophyta > Magnoliopsida > Alismatales > Juncaginaceae > Triglochin > Triglochin maritima. The sequence continues at coordinate 58,903,930 of OY821772.1, read as the reverse complement.
TTTGGAGGACATTTCCGAGAGTAGGACGACTACACCTGGACGATCTGAGTCGTAGCCGCGACCCCTCCACTTATGCTGCATATTATTTGCAGTGGTTCGGTAGGTGCTCACATCCACTTCTCGTACGCGGTATCATTCCGAGACCGGAGAGACCACTGGATAGGACATGTGCCGATGCGGTAAGTTTATCTAATTTTATTTTTAATTGTAAAGTATATTTTGTTATTGTACGCTAATTTTATTTTACATACAATGGATGAGTAGGGCGATACGGTGTACGCAACCGTTCTTGCGAGAGAGAGACATCATGCCGTCTGAGGAGACGAGACTTGCATGTACAGATTGGGATTGCCTGATCGAGGATTGGAACAACCAGTTGGGCATTTCGGACCATGATTCAGATGCTGAGTTGTAGTTGTCTTGCTTTTACTTTCGTTTTGTTATATGTTGCATTGTTACTACATTTGTTGGTATTTGCTTATGCTTATTTGTGTACGCTTATTATTTATTTCTGACGAACATATCTTCTACATATTTCTTTGACTATCGTATTTTTAAGATTTATTTTTCACGAAAATATCTTCGACTTATTTCTTTAGATATCAAATAATATTTAAAATTAAAATACGGTAAAAGAACAACACGATATAAGTAGAAATACACGATATATTATATATTACAATAACATTATAAATTACAATCAAAATGTACCACGTAACCGGTTCCAATACTCCTTCCTACTTTGATACTGATCCTCCCATCCAACAACACTCTCATCTCGCATTTGATACCATAAGGTCGCTATAGGAGGTACTGAGAAATTATCAACTAATTCCAAACGAATAAAATGTCTGTAACTCCCTAAATGAGCAATGACCAACTCTCTGACAGGCCTCGTCATGGCAGACAGACTCTCCCAAGGTAGAACTGTAAGGCACGGGAACAACGAACCATACGTTCCCATTGCGAAATACATGACCGCACACTTGTAAAAATTAGCAATAGGAAACAAGTCGAACCAAACCTCCATATAATGATCCTCGCCACAAACTCCCCCGCCCCAATCAATTCGTTGACGAGCCTCTCCCACATTTCCGAAATAGACACTCTCATATATAGGATGTGCACCTATCTCATTAGAAATCGCACGACGGGCGTACGACCAGTTCTCTTGACCACCATGGAAGACATCGACAACACATCGAAATCCACAGTTTCCATCAGCACGTACGTCATTCCACCTTTCCAGAAATGGTAAAATGATTCCTGGCAGTCTATCATTATATGGGAAGTTGTCCACGTCAATCCGTCCGGACACTGTAAGATAGGTAAATAACAATTCATTAAAACAACAAAATTAGGAGATAATATATTCAACCACATCTAGATTACTGATATATATTAAATAACATAACAACAAAGATATCGTCATACCAGAAGATCCTGTGCCCGTATTCACGGACGATCAAGATGAATTTGAAGACCGACCACGACCTCTACTCCCACTACTGCCAGACTGACGAAGACCCCGGCTACTACTACTGCCAGACCGACCACGACCTCGCTCAGCCTACTCGAAGGCACTCGAGTCCCGACGTGTCTACTTTCCCCTAGGTCGACCTCGTACCTTAATATTTTCTTCGGGTTCTCCATAGTTCGACTGATCGGGGTGTAATTGTTCGTATAAAATACGAGAGGCACTACGAATTACTGCAGGGTCGCTCTCCGAGATCTCATCCACTAGCTTCCGAAAATGCTCGACGTCTTGTGCTGACGGATCAACAAACTCTGACATCTGGACTCCTTCTCCGATAACAAGTGTTTTCCAGAATGGATGAATCTGCTCTAAATAAATTCCATCACCTGACGCCAAACACTCGTACATGGTACATGCACAAGGAATCCCATGTGTTGTCAGGAAAGCACACTCACAACGATATTCAACTTCATCACTTAAGTCCTGCATTCTCTTCAACTCCTGAGTCAATAACGACATGCAGTGATGCAAAACTCGGCCATTTATATGCTGAAACAAAGGACCAATGTAGTTTGTCACAATTCGACGTCTCAAATCTTCAAGAAAGTTCTGAATATTCGTCAGCTGCATTTCAATAGCCGAGTTCACGCGGTCGAAAAGAGTGTCGAGAGCGGCAGTCGATGTAGTGATCCACTCTTTCAGAGCCGAATGTGCACTTTCCACCCTGCAGTTCGTATTGTTGCCGAAATAAAATACTTGATTCGTCCAATTCAACACAAATTTTTCCTTATGCACCAACCACGTGTCTTCCACATACTTCGTCAGCACAGGCCAGGAGTTGTAAGAATCTTTCAGATTACGGACTGCTCTATCATAATCCTTCTATGAATCAAAAAGCATGACTCTCCTCCACCTTCCACGCCTAAAACTCTCTGCCAGCTGCTTCTCCTTTTCGAATACGTGGTATGCGTAGTTGTACACGTCTTTGTTGATATGCCAGGCATATAGTAAATGAGCAGACTCAGGAAAAACCTCTGCCACTGGTCGCATCAGACCCATCTCCCAGTCCGTAATTATTGCAGTCGGGCTAACAATATCCAATAACAGATCTCGCAACTCTCCAACACGCACCGGTAACTAGACTCGGTCTCATCCTGCAAAATCTCATATCCGATGAGGAAATTCCTGTTTGTTGGAGTAACCCCAACCATCTCAAACAAAGACATCTTGTACTTATTCGTCTTATACGTCGAATCCATACATATTACGAATGGGTATGTACGCAACAACTGAACTGAAGTCGGATGTGCCAAAAATGCGTGAGTGAGGACATTAGTTTCTTCATCTGCCATAATCCAATGCAAATACTTATACTGCACTGTCTCCCTGAGAAACTGCTGCGCGGGATTCCTGTCTTCAGATTTCGTCCTCCTCATGTACTCTCTGAAGTTATAAATGTGTCTTTGATTTGGATGATCGTCCGGGAATTTCTTCTTTACCGCCAACAAAATGTTACGGGGTCTTGCTTGTGACTCTGTCATATCACGAACAATTTGCTTTGCCCCAGCACTAAGTTCGCTGACCTGTCGGTGACCCTCTGAATAAACTGTCAGTGGGTGCTTGTGCTGCCCATAGATGCTATTAGAAACAATGACCCATCCATCACGATCTCGTCGCTCCACCACTTTTACCAAAAATCGACAACCACAACCTTTTCTTTTCGTATTCTTTCGCAGTGCAATACTCGTATCACGAGAACTCATCTCACGTCTGCGATCACATCTGAGGTAACAATCCATCCGGTTATCTGCTTTTGGTTTGTATGATGATATAACCAAAAAAATCCGGCTCCTATTGCAAATTGTTTCGCCCATTTACAAGTTTCCTCGATTGTTGTAAATATTTCTTTACTGTCAAAAAGCTCACTGTAATCTACTCCATCACCACCGAAATCTTGCAACGGAACCTGAAAAATTTGAATTTAACAGAAAATTAAAAAAAAGGGCGTCTGGCTAAGCCGCCTCCACCAAGGTGGAGGCGTCAGCCTAACACCCCTCCACATACGTGCAGACGCCTTCACCTTAGTGGAGGCGTCCATCTAGCCTGCACATAGGTGGAGGCGGCTTAGCTAGACGCCCGAGTTGGGAAAAAAATTCCGCCCCCGTTACCTCGCCGGATTCAGGTGCTTCGCCAGACATTTTTGTGGTGTTGGTACTAGGAATGTGAGTAAAGCTGAGTCAAACACCTTGTTTAAAGACACGGGACGAAATGTGTATTAATTGATTTGTTAAGGGCAAAAATGTCATTTTTAGGGTGATTTAAGTAGTTTTTCGGCGACGAATAGTAGTTCCCTTGATAAATCCAACAATTCATGCTGCATTTAAGTAATAAAATGATAGCACAACAACAAATTATAAAAATTGACAGTCTTAAACAAATGATTTGCTAACCAGAAACTAAACTGAGAAGGGGGGAAGAAACCTGCTGCAATTTCATAGCAAGCTTCTGATACAACTCATGCAGATCAGCCAAATATGTTTCCTTCAGATTTTAATCTGAAACAAGAAAATGGTCATCAATATTGACTAACAAATGCAACGACAAGAACAAGCAAAAAAAGTTCACATTCAGGAATATCCATACCATAACTACAACAATACCAAAATTCTCTTTTCACATAAACACTTGTTTGGTTAGCCAACCCTAACTACATAAAAAATCATTACCATGACGATATAAAATTTCCTAATTTCAGCATTAGTTATCTTTCACAGAACATCGTCACAAAAGAGACAGCTAAGTACCAAAAGTAAGTGAAACATGAGACTAGTACAACAAAAACTTAAAACGAATTGTTGTTACTTTGTAATTAAGAGCATTGAATAAAAGTAATTTGCTAATCCAGTGTCCGATGATTTTTCCATGATATGATTAGATGAGTAACCTGAATAGCATTACCTTCTGATAAAATTCTTCCTGCCAATCTACACCTACCTGGGCCGTCGTCTGTGCAGTTGAATCAACTAATGCTACATGCAAAAATATCCAATATTAAATAATGCATCTAGATAAGAATCCCATGGTAATCCACTAATCCTTATATTTATTGAGAATTGAACTTAATCCTAGGTGGCGACTTAACCCTATGTGGCGTCCTAGTCACCCGCCACATCATCATTGCTTGATGACTCATCAAGGGGGTGAAGAGTCAACACATGAAAAGACAAAAGGTTGAGGGAGTGGAAGAGACAAGAGTCCTTTCATTTTTTGTGTAATTTTCGTCCTAATTATGTATGCAATTTAAGTAGAGGGTGTAATGATCTTGAATGATCATGTTTATGTAGTCTTTATATTTGGAAGTTGTAGGGTCATGTAAGTGCCTATATAAAGCAATAGAATTCACCATTTGTAAGAGAACAACAATACAACAATAATAGATTACAAGCATTACAAGTTGAGCCACAAAATTGTATGGAAAAGAGTGAGGATGTGAGTAGAAAGAGAGAGCCACCTTCTTCTTTCGTGCCCCCCCCAGTTGCATAGATCAAGCATGGATTTAGTGGAGTTCATTGAAGACAAAATGCATGAAGATCAGGGCGGTCTAAGGCAGCGCACGAGGCGCACCTTTTAGACCGCCAATCAGTGGTCCCTGTAGCCCAGGAGACGGGCATTCTCCTGTGGTGGGTTGATCAGTAGCTCCCTGTCCTCCTCCCATCCTCCAACATCTGGTATCAGAGCCTCGTTCGATGGGAAGCTCGGGAATGACCTCGTTTGGTCATGCGTCGTTGCCTCGATTGTCGAAAGGCAACTACGACAATTGGAGTATCCAAATGCGTGCGCTGCTGGGTGCGCATGATGCTTGAGATCTTGTGGAGAGCGGCTTCGAGGAGGAGGCCGAGACAGGAGAAGAAACGGTCGCACAAATTAAAGCACAAAAGGAGAGAAGAGCCAAAGATAAGAGTGCTCTCTTCCTTCTCTTCCAAGCGGTGGATGAGAGTGGCTTTGAAAAGATCGCTGAAGCGAAGACGTCGAAGGAGGCATGGGACACCCTTGAGAGGAGCTACAAGGGTGCTGATCGAGTGAGGCAAGTGCGCCTCCAAATGCTTCGAGGCGAGTTCGAGGCGTTAAAAATGAAGGAATCAGAAGGTGTTGCCAATTTCGTGACGAGAGTTCGCATGGTGGCGAACAAGTTAAAAAGAAATGGGGAGGTGCTGACCGAAGGAAGAGTGGTGGAGAAGGTGTTGCGTTCTCTCACCGAGGACTTCAAGAATGTGGTGTGCGCAATCGAGGAATCAAAGGAACTCAAGAAGATGACTATTGATGATCTAGCAAGCTCGTTGGAGGCACACGAGCAAAGAAAGAAGAAGAAAAGACAAGATGTCTTGGAGGAGGCGTTGCAAGCAAAGATGTCACTTAAGGAGGATAAACCTCGCAACGTAGATCGTGGAAGCGGTCGTGATTATGGAGGCCATCCAAGAAAGAAGGAGGTCGAATGCTTCAAGTGTGGGAAGCGTGGTCATTTTGTGAAAGAATGCTGGTCGCAAAAGAAGGTGGAGGAGAGCTCCAGCCGTGTCCGTGGTGATCGCGGATCGAAGAAGGTGATTGAGTGCTTCAATTGTGGGAAGCATGGACACTACGCAAGCGAGTGTTGGTCGAAGAAAAGGGTGGAAGAAAACTCCAACCTTGTGGCCCTGGAGGAGAATGCTTGTGATGAGGATGTAGTCATGCTTGCCGACAAAGGAGTGGAAGCCGAACAAGAAGGAGTTTGGTATCTCGATACGGGAGCAAGCAATCACATGTGTGGAAATAGACATATGTTCGCACATTTGGAGGAAGGAGTACATGGGCACGTTTCGTTTGGAGATGCATCAATGGTGCGCGTGGAAGGGAAAGGCCACATCATGATCCAAGTAAAGGATGGATCTCAAAAGCTTATCTCCAATGTGTTCTTTGTGCCCGATATGAAGACGAACATATTAAGCATGGGACAACTCCTGGAGAAAGGGTTCACGGTCTTGATGAAGGATCGACACATGACCGTACGAGGACAAGATGGACATCTGATGGCAAAGGTAGAAATGTCCAAAAATCGAATGTTTAAATTGAATCTAACCTGTCCTCGTGCTAGATGCTTGAATGCATGCATTGAGGGAGATTGGTTGTGGCATATGCGACTTGGACACTTGAATTTTGGCGGGATCCAAGAAATGGCGCAAAAGGGAATGGTGCATGGTCTGCCGATGACCGAATCCAAAGACGGATTTTGTGAAGGTTGCATGGTTGGAAAATTACCAAGGAAGAGTTTTCCAAAGCAAGCTGAACATAGAGCAAAGAAGGTGCTAGAGTTGGTGCATACCGACATATGTGGACCGATCACTCCACACTCGATTAGTAAGAATCGTTATTTCTTAACGTTTATTGATGATTTTTCACGGAAAACGTGGGTGTACTTCTTGAAGGAGAAATCTGAGGCATTTCGCATGTTCAAGAAGTTCAAGGCATATGTGGAGAAACAAAGTGGCAACAACATCAAGACATTAAGGTCTGATCGAGGAGGTGAGTTCACATCAACCGAGTTCAACAACTTTTGTAAGGAGAATGGCATAAAGTGCCATTTGACGGCTCCATACTCACTACAACAAAATGGTGTAGCTGAAAGGAAGAATAGAACCATCATGGACATGGTTCGAAGTATGTTGAAAAGCAAGAACGTGTCAAAAGAGCTATGGGCCGAAGCAGTGGCCTGCAATGTACACGTTGAATCGTTGCAAAACTGCAAGCTTGGAGGGAGTAACTCCACAAGAAGCGTGGAGTGGCTACAAGCCAACCGTAGCACATATGAAGGTGTTTGGAAGCACAACATATGCACATGTACCAAAAGAAAGAAGGATAAAACTTGATGATAGGAGCATCAAGCTTGTATTTGTTGGCTATGATGAACGATCGAAAGCTTATAGGCTTCTCGATCCGAATAACAACAAAATTGTCATTAGTCGTGATGTACAGGTTAACGAGGAGGTAACATGGGAGTCCAAAGATGAGATTCCACAAGTGCCAAATGAAGAACAAGAAGAGGAGATAGCCGACCCCACTGATCATGAAACGGTTCCATTTGACAAACATGACGAGATGAGACCAAGGAAGTTCAAGACACTTCGTGAAATCTACGAGACGACGAGTGAGTTGCACATGGTGTGTCTTCTCACACAAAACAAAAGCCCTGCCAATCCATTTGTGTGTGAAGTTCCGAAATCAACTTGGGATGGAGGATGGAAGAGGATTAAGTTCAAGGAGGAGTATTGAGAATTGAACTTAATCCTAGGTGGCGACTTAACCCTATGTGGCGTCCTAGTCACCCCCACATCATCATTGCTTGATGACTCATCAAGGGGGTGAAGAGTCAACACATGAAAAAACAAAAGGTTGAGGGAGTGGAAGAGACAAGAGTCCTTTCATTTTTTGTGTAATTTTAGTCCTAATTATGTATGCAATTTAAGTAGAAGGTGTAATGATCTTGAATGATCATGTTTATGTAGTCTTTATATTTGGAAGTTGTACGGTCATGTAAGTGCCTATATAAAGCACTAGAATTCACCATTTGTAAGAGAACAACAATACAACAACAATAGATTACAAGCATTACAAGTTGAGCCACGAAATTGTATGAAAAAAGAGTGAGGATGTGAGTAGAAAGAGAGAGCCACCTTCTTTCATTCGTGCCCCCTCAGTTGCACAGATCAAGCATGGATCTAGTGGAGTCCATTGAAGGCAAAATGCATGAAGATCAGGGCGGTCTAAGGCAGCGCACGAGGCGCACCTTTTAGACCGCCAATTGGCGGTTGGGGACCGCCAATCAGCGGTCCCTGTAGCCCAGGAGACGGGCATTCTCCTGTGGTGGGTTGATCAGTAGCTCCCCGTCCTCCAACAATATTCAACTATTTTAATCATGGTCTTTCTTAGGGGTGCACATGGGTCTGGTTTGGGTCAGAACCCGACCCAACCCGAAAAGTTCGGGTTTGGGAAAAACCGAATCCGAACCCAACCGATTTGGGTTCAATCCAACCCGACCCGAAATTTTCGGGTTGGGTTGGGTCGGATCGGGTTGGACCTGAATTGTTTTGCATATTACCCCAAAGTCATCAAAAGACCACAGAAGTTGTCATACCAATTCACAAAACCCCCCATCAGATCCTACTCAAGCAAAAAAAGAACATACGTGGAAATGAACATCAAACCACCCAGACATAAACGACACAAACTGTTTTTCCATCGTGTTGTCATATTGGAAGCAAAGGAAAAGGTGACATCGATCTCAAAAAATAATTTCCAAACAAACCACTTCATCTATCTGCATTGCTTTATTTATATTTATCATCACAAACAAAATGCAATACACAAGTTGTGTCTGTCTGATGTTGCACTCGAGTCGACGACTTTATTTAGGACCACAACCAAACTGTAAAAGAAACACGCAGAAAACAAAAGCAAATTTAAAGAAAGAAACACAAAAACACCCCCAGATTCTTCACTGTGACAGTGAGCATGAGCATCATGTCTTGTCTCATGAGTTTATTTAGTACTTATAATATGTTGAACATTAAAGCACTCACAATAAAACATACATAATCTTGAACTGAGCAAACAAAAATCTGAGAAGAAAAAACATACGAAGAGAACAAATATACCAAATCATACAACAGAAATTGATATTCTTCAACAAAATCGAACAACAAACGTAAAAATGAACCCAAAACAAATGGGGTTTTGGAGGAATGGGGGTGTCGCCGGCTCGCCGCTAGGAGAAGGGAAGAGGGGTCTTTAGTTTTAGGCCTTTAGGGTTAGGTAACACGTTGGGAGAAGAGAAGATCTTGAGGGAATGAACGGTCCAGATAATTCTGGAAAAATATAAATTAAAAATTCTTCGGGTTCGGGTTGGATTGGGTCGACCCGAACCCCTTTTCAACCCGACTAGTCGGGTTCGGGTCGATTTTCGGGTTACCCGACCCGTGTGCACCCTTAATCCTTCACTCCTTCAGTATGATATCATGTTTCCCGTGTCTACCATTTTCCCTCTCAAAGACTTATTCCATAATCATGAATACCATGTTAACTAAAATGACAAGTAACGAATAGTAATGAATTTTTTTCTTTCGTTTCGAAAAAGATAAACAAATTTGATGTGAATGGAATGAATCAAATGCAATATTTTTGTCACGTTTCGCAAGAACCGGTCCGATCTCGATTTTTGGACTGAACCCAACCGGTCCGCTCTTTGGTCCGGGGTCCGGTCCGTTTTTTTAATTTAAATTTAAAAGTAAATAACCTGGTTCTTGACCGGTCCGATCCGGTCTTCGGTCCGGGGTCCGGAGCCGATCCGGTTCCGGTATGGTTGCTCACCCCTACTTTTATGTATATCCTCGTGAATCCGATAATACTAGGGTATTTCCATTGATTGTATTGTTATTATTTACTTTATTCATTGGATAATATCACACGTGAAGACCTTGGTACAACGGCAGTTATGGCTGTTGGAGAAAGTATCAAAATAAGGTACCAAATTGCGAGATTTGTCAAAAAACAAGAGAATGAGTATCAAAGAGAAACAAAAAAATGCTACCTCAGAAGTCCAAAAGAAATTCACAACTTTCGTAAATGATCATACCTCCAATTTCATTTTATATGGTGCGGCAGCAATTGCGTGGAAAACATCAAATTGCAGCATCAGTGACAGATCAAATGGCATCTTATGACAGTTGGAAGTTGGAACACTTTGACAATTTGTCCTAAATTACTAACCATGTCAACGTACGAAGGTTTCAAATAGCTGCTGGATGAGTTAGAAACTTAGAATAAACCATTTTGTAAATGCAGGAGCATTCCCCTATATGATATGATACCGGGAAAAAATGCAATGCCTGATTTTATTTTATTTTTATCGGTAAACTGCAATGTGTGATTGTATTGAAAGAATGTATGCACACACTTTTAGCACTGAAGAAAATATTCGAGTCCCTTAATGCGACAGATAATCAATACCTACAACTTTATCAAAAGGCACAACACTGTTGAAAGAAGCTAGTGATAAAGATGCAATTTGCAAGTGGAACTTAGTAGATGAATCCCCAATACCTCAAATAATCAAAGAAGATTAATATCAGGATGCAATGTAGAGCCGATACTTACTAGACGGACCCTCTGGGATAGGTCTTTGAGGTTGAATTTTTTTCTTTGTTGCTCAATGGCATTCTGTGATTGAACAAAGGTCCCTGATGGTTGAAGTCTTTGTTGCATACCCATCTGTTGAGGCATGTTATGAGACTGAAATTGAAGTTGAGACATATGCTGCTGCTGCGATGATTGGGCCTGTGGTTGCTGTCCTTGTAACTGCAACAAAGTTGGAGATGCTTGCTGTCCACCAACTTTAGAGTGTTGCAGTGCATGCATGGAGTGTTGATGCATGTTGGAGAAAGCAGGCTGGGATCCTAGTATCTGTGTCTGAGGTTGTTGGGATTGTTGCTGAGGCATTATAGGTTGCTGGTTTAGCCTTCCCTGCATCTGCCGCGGTGGATTGGCATACATGTTTGTTGATACACTTTGCCCAACACTATTGCTTACTGAATTTGTCGAGATGCTGGGCATGATCTGCAAATTTGGATTTGGATCAATACCAGATATGCCAGACTGAGACGTTCCTGAAAGTGATGGCAATGCAGGTGAAAGACCACCAGGACCCTGAATTGGAGCAGATGCAATGTTTGCTTGCATATTTTGGGGTAGACGTTGCCTTTGCTGAGCTTGATTTGGGACTGCCATTTGCCCATGGTTCCGTACTTGGGTCTGCATCAAATTTGCTGTTGACAAAAGGTACTATTTTGTCAGTTTAATGAAAGGGGTGAGACATGATTCTACCATTGTAGATAGATACTTCCTAGAACATGTTTAGGTTCTAAAATTAAGGAAGAGTTAACCACCAATACGAGTGGTTGCATACTTGCATGGCCCAAATCCATATGTACACTAGTACAAGTGTAAGCATTGTCCACATCATTTACCCCATACTTCTAACAACATATTTCCTCCGTAAGACCATCACCAATCAACCGTCAAACGAAAAAGGACCACAACCAACCAAATCACTCGCAAACGTCATTGACTAGGGAAGGAATGTTGCCAATATAACTGTAACATACCGAAACAACGGAAATTTTAATTTTTTTTCATCAAGACAGTAAAGATCAATAATCAAAGACAAGACTGCTACTTCTCATAAAACATATAAGCGGTCACCATATTACATCAGAGTTTGTCAAAACCATACATGATTACAACAGAACAACAAAATGAGATAAACGTAATCATGTCGACCTCTGTGGTCCGAATAGAGGATCCGATCCCAAGATGCGCGCGCCCGCTGATCACCACCCAACTGGACCTACTGCGGTCCTGAAAAAGATGCAACAACAATGCCTGAGTTTCCATAAGGAAACCCCGTATGCCAAGCTCACCTATATGCATGCAGTTGTACAATGAACCTATCATACTAGTAGCATGTCATGTCATCAACAGTAAGGAAAACAGTCCCCCGAAAGGTAACATGGGACATCAGTCCGACAATCATCATCGAGTCTCCCAAGGAGACCTACCGTAGGCACATACGGTCTAACGAAAGATGACGTGACACTCCCCACACGCGGCTACACTAATCATGGGGTTCGGCATGGAGCATCCGTCAAGTCCGCGCTATAAGAAACAGATCTATAACTTCGTGGTCGAAACCACACCAACGGAGTCGTCGCTCGGTCGGTCCATCAATCATCATCTCGGTAGGTGCCCATCTGAGGAACATAGCCGGAACAACATCATCGGCCCATCAATCATCATCGCCGGAACAACATCGGTGACATCACCGGTGCTGCAACGATGGTCCATCATTACGTCTGACACATCATCGGACTGGTCCAGACCGAAGTCTGCCAGGTCATCAGGCTCCACGAGCCGCAAACACCAACCACGCCGCTATAAAAGCAGGGCAGCGACCTCCGTAGCCACATAGGCCGGTAGTCACCTCACCCAACGACAGTTGCGTGCCCGCACAATCATCATACATTGGGATCCGCGATCCATCAGGCCTGCTACTCTACAATGAGTCAAATCAATCCATCACATTAGTCACGATCCATATATGGAGGTGATGCGTCCCGAACACCCACACTCTTCCACACGACGGTCCCTGGGCAGGCACGCGTAAGGCGAGGACACAAGTTTCCGTGGACAGAGTTGGCATCCTAAACGAAACCAGGAATTCAGTCCTGTGAAAAAAGGTCGACCGAAAGAGGCAACTCGGTCGACCGTTTACTCAAGGGAATCGGTCGACCGAAAGACTGCAACGGTCGAACTATTTACGCAAAACTTAAGTCCCAACGGTCGACCGAGATCTAACACCAGTTTCCCCATGATTTTTAACTGGTCATTTTGTCTTGGTTTTTTTTTCAATTGTCGAAGTTAATAGTTCCAACCGATGATCATTTCCTCGACCGTGTGACATACATGGGCAGTACGCTCTTGAATGACATAAAAAAGAAGTTTTAGGAGTACGAGTTGCTGGAAAGGGCAAAGGAATCACCGTTCAGACAATTTTTTGAGGTGGGCGAATTACAATTCTCTGAGGTCCTTGCCCACCAGTTACTGTTGTACAAGATCCCCAACAGGAGAGATAACGAGGTTCATTTCTTCTTGGGCTATAAGTCCTGCAGATTCAGTAAATATGAGTTCGTCATAATCACCAATTTGAACTTCAATACTAGAGTTGTAGGAGCACTGAACGAGTGACCGACTGATTAGGGATTATTTCAAAGGGTAGCCAAAAATTCTGATATTCACATTGGAGGTGACATTCAAAACAACGAGAAAAACGTCTCGTAGAAGGCTGAGGTTGCCAGAATGTTTTCTTCCAAAAGAAATGTAATTTCGTCTTCATTTTGGTAATATCATTTTTAATTTACTAGAGTGCTTATTATTCTCGATTGTTTCGATGTGTTCGATAGGCGTTCGATATGTCCTTGATAGTATTGCGCGATTACATTTTATGGAATGGTTAGTTTGGTCGATGGACTCAACAGGAACTCGATGGGAACTTGATATTTATCGATATGTTTTTATTTACCCGAGTACATTGCTCGCTCGATCGGCTCGATAGGAGCACGATAAACCTTGGTTGTTTAGATTTGTTGGTAGTTATTGAACCTAACCTCATGTTTTATTTTCCTCGTAGTTGACCGTTTACACTTTTTTGTCGTCACATACGTCAGAAGTTGAATACTACAACACCCTTAAAGAGGGTGATGACCCCCTACCACCCTGACTCGAAGAGGATGTCAATGAGGGTGATGATGAGGTTGCCGAAAGGTTGGCTACGACTGCCAAGGAGACGAACATTTTTGCAGATGATGCCTTAGAGGAAGAGACAACGATTCCCACCTCTACCGCAGCCCCAACCTGGCTGAGGTCTCCTCCCATTCTTACCAGCTTCTTGTAGAAAGGTTGGAGAGGGTGGAAGCAATGCAATCGTCGATAGAATTGACACAACTGTCGATGGAAACAAAGCAATTATTGATGGAAGGTCAACTGAAGAGCGTCATGGAGGATCATTGTTCCATGATGGACCAGATGGCTAAGATGGTGGCCACGTTAGAAGCCCCTCTGAGACCACCTACTTACGATAACCAGTTGGCCATGATGGACCATATGGCTAAGCTCGTGGCTTCGATAGAGACATGTTCGAGAGTACCATCTAATGAGAATCACTCGTCGGACAATGAAGACAAACTACCTGAGGGTTACCTACCTGAAGTAGATATCTCTACCCTGTCCAGGAAAAGGCGTCGCCCAAAACATATTCAGGATATCTACACCGACCCAACCAAGAAACCACGTCGTTCGGACCAAGTGGAGGAGCTTTTAGTGCTTGACCATTTGAAGAAGCTGAACAAAAAACAATTAAGGACATTCGAACGGTGGGTGTTGGGGGACATCCCAATGAGAAGCCCGTTACAGTGAGGACCTCACATTTCAAACTAGTGTGATTCTTGAGCATGAGGTGTTTCAGATTTTGGCTCGACGATGAAGTATGTACTTTAAATAATTTAAATTCCAATTTTTGGAACCTATCATTTTTGACTTTCTACCTGCTCATGTTATCATAGCATGTGGACATGGTGCAACATTTGTTGAGGCAAATTACTAGGTACCCAGGCGTATACTGTCAAAAGGCTACGGTTATGAACACTTTTTTCACTGATTGGGTGCCAGCCCAGGGCAGTCTATACGCTCAATATCCAGGTAAGTTCACTCGGGATTCCACCTCTCTCGACTTTCTAAACAACATTGAGGCTCAGCACATGCCTTTTTGGAAGGGAATGGAATATATGTATTGGTGCCAGAACTACAAGCAGCAACATTGGTTTGCGATCGATCTGTCAATCGTCGACTGGAAGATGATGATCATCGATGACGATCATGCGGTCATTCAGCAGGAAGACTTGGAGACTGCAATGAGGCCTTGGTGTCGTAGTCTTTCCGTATTGAAGAGGGCTTCGTCAATCTTCAAGGATCACCCTAAGCTGAAGTCCTGACGCAAAGTGTCGAAGTTCACTTGGCACTGTCTGAGCAAGGATGAGGTCCCCCAAACCAGGATCAATGGAGATTATGACATGTACGCCATGAAGTACGTAGAGCATCGACTGATGAATCTTCCCCTCACCATGATAACAGAATGTCAGACCTTGACGTCAAACATTTATGTGTTTTATATTTTATTTTGTAAACCTTTACAGAAATCGAACAATTACGAGTGGACTATAAAAACTGTAACCTCCAATCGTTGAACCTTGTCGAGCTCCTATCAAACCCGTCGAGTGCATAAACTGAAAAAGGGAAACATTTAGATTGTTCACGAAACTGTAGACCAATGCACGACAACCTCACAGACAAACAACTGTCGAACCTCATTGAGCTTCTATCGAGCCCGTCGAGGGCATGAACTGAAAAAGGGAAACATTTAGATTATTCAGAAAACTGTACACCAATGCACGACAACGTCATCAAGCTCCTATCGAACTCGTCGAGGACATACATTTTATAGTCTAACTTTAGATCTAGGGCTACAAACGGGGCGGGTTTGGGACCGACCGCTACCCGCCCCACCGAAGTTGGGCGGGAAGAAGGGGCGGGGTAGATCAAAAAAAATTCAACCACTACCCGCCCAATCTAAGG
The DNA here is from genome assembly GCA_963682175.1 of Triglochin maritima. Taxonomy (NCBI): domain Eukaryota; kingdom Viridiplantae; phylum Streptophyta; class Magnoliopsida; order Alismatales; family Juncaginaceae; genus Triglochin; species Triglochin maritima. Next base: position 58,888,182 of record OY821772.1, on the reverse strand, counting down.
GCGGGTTAGGTGGGGCAGGATGGGTTACGTACGCGGGTCGAACTGGCCTAAACACTAACATTCTACACCAATCATCCAAAAGGTCCAAAACCAATCAAAGAAAGCAATACAACCTAAAAATAAGTTAACAAAAACCAACGAAGATGCTCCCATAGTGTTCTTCATCTTCTTCGAAGCATTCATTCGCTCAATCCTTGATGCTTTAGCATGGCAAGCTCGGCTATCTCCCGGACAATCTTCTCATCCGCAACATCAAGCTAAGGGGCTTTGGGAGGTCGAGGTGGTCCTCTTAAACTCTTGGAATCCATGGTCAGACTCTCTCAACAATATAAAGGCACCTTTTTGCTTAACCAATCCAAAATCCACTAGATCTTCAACCAGACGAGTAAGCAAAATCACATCTTTCTGCCTAAAAACAAGCTAAATAAGCATAATTGAAGAAAGTAAAGTGAACCCATTGCCCTGCATAAAACATTTACAAGGCCAAATTTACATACGATACGTACAAAGCATAATTCCAAAATCAACCCTAACAAACCAGCCAAATTATAGGAAAATTCATCATATAAAATGCATCTTTCTCAAAAATCTTCCAATCAACAATTGACCAAAATTTCCAATTTTCTTCCAAATCCCCCATTTTTTCCTAAAAGAACAACAAAACTACAACAAAATCTCTAAGAAACCCAACAAACTCACACAAACACCAAAAATTTTAAGAACAAAAAAGTAGGGAAAAAACGAAAAAAATTTGGAAACCAAAGGGAGGGGTGAGTAGGTGTGCTCCCACCATGGTGTCATCTTCTACTTCCTCCTAACAACTAAGAACTCGACAACCGCACCGGAGAAGAAGCTTCGTCCGTCGGGGCTGGTCTGAAGTGGAAGAAGTCCAAAGGAAAAGGTAAAAGTTGCTCTTGCTCCTCCTCCTCGTGGTTGTCTACAAGGAAGTGATGGGGAGGGTTGCGTTTGAGGTGCAGAAAGGGACCAATTTGGGTGTGGGGAGGAGCTCAGCGGAATTAGGTGAGGTCGGTCGATTTTCGTCTTCGTCGGAGACTCGGAGTCGAAAAGAGAAGAGAAGAAAGTAGATTACGTTTGCGAAAGGGGTTGTGAAATGAATATGTGTATTTATATATATGGTGATTTTTGTAACGGGTACAGTGGGTTAATGGGGCGGGTTACACTACTACCGCTACCCACCCTGTTTAGTATGATAGGTAGGCGGGTGACGGGTAAACGGGTGGCGGGTACACAAAAATTTCACTACAACCCGCCCCACGCGGGGCGGGGAGGGTTAGCTGGTCAAACCCGCCCCACGAACAACCTTATTTACATCCCGGCTTGTTGTGTCCACTTCTGTTGTATCTGTTGAACTTGCGCGATTTCACCACACTTCACATAGAGAAGGTAGACGTTTTCTCTTTACCCTTCCTATCATTTTCTTCTTCGGATGACAAACTGGATTTCTTTCAACAGACACTTTCACTTTCATATTCTTTATGTCATCCGGAGTAGTCCATTCATCCTCATTACTGCAAGGGTAAATTGTTTCTTTATATGTCTCCATCCATGACTCATTGACGTAAAATGGGGAACATAGTGAGTACATGTTCACACCACGATCAAGAGCTGCAGCAACCGCATGAACACAAGGTATTCCAAGAATTTAGAACATGTCACAAGAACACTCGTTCATTATCAAATTAACCTCACCGTCACTATCACCCTTCCCGCCCTAACACATGAAATTCAAGTTGATTAAGGGCGCGATCTGTCAAGAACCTCGCTTTGTCTGCTATTCCAGTTAGGTCATGCTCCATGAGAGGTGACAATTTGGTTGTGCTCGTCTCGACAACACCTCGTCGTTCACAAAACCATGTCTGCAGTGTGAACCGAATGTCCTCCACAAAAGTCATCACTGACCATGTTCTTGCCTCCCTGGTTTTGTTGTTTAGGCTTTCAGCGTAATTGCTAGTCATTAAATTGTACCAATTCCCAGGAAGTAAGAACGACTCCACTTATAAAAACCAATCTCTTCAAGATATTCTGCTAGGAGAGGATCCACTTCTTTTATTGTGCCAAAGTGCTTATGGAAATCTGCCTTATGGAATGCGTATGCCGCACACCACCATTTTCATGACAGTGGTCCATCTTGAACTTTACAACCACATTCATACAAATGTGGTGGTAGCATGCACCGTGATGGTATTTTGAATACCGTCTCCAAAGCATGAACAATGCTAACATGTCTATCTGATATAAAAGTCTGGTCCTCAACATCCCCAATGGCTCCCTTCAATTTATTTATGAAATAGGTCCAAGAGTTGTGATTCTCACTATCCACCAATGCAAACGTAATAGGAAACAAGTGGTCGTTTGCATCCACTGCAATGAAACATAACATGTGCCCACCGTATTGAAAGGAATGTGTTCTAAAAGTTTAGTTTTATATGTCAATTATTATGAATTGGATGTGCAAACATTTTGTTCCTTGGTTAATGTATTCGTATTTTAAAAGAGTTAAAGAAGAGGCTCTTGGTCCCTAACTGTAGAGCTCTAAAAGATAATGATTTACATAAATCAAAAGTTATTCACAATCATGGTAATTGACGTGGAACATCAATTACCTTCACAATCATGGTAATTGACGTGGAACATCAATTACCGAGATAAGATTATCGTGTTGGTTATAGATTATTGTACATCTACAAATAATTAACCATACAAGTATATAAAAAAGAAAATGATTACTTTTATATATTGAATAGACCTAACAAATGAAGCATTATGGAATTGTGTTTAGTGTCATTAATGTTTTATTGTGTCTTGAGTCCTAAGATATGAAACTTATATCTTTTCACATAAGAAGTGCTTAATTTGATTAGTGTCAAAATCTATCAATGAGTATAGTGATAAATGCAATAGTTGGTTGAACACGACTTATTTTGGAAAAGATAGTTAGTCAAAAGATTATCATTGCCCCTCTTAGCTTGAGTGATGATATTAGTGGACCCCTTGATATAGCAAAGTTTTAATGTGCACAAGATGACTTGTGTTAAGTTACATATTTATGATTAGCTTAAGAAATCAAGAATAAGTATATAATAGAAAAGTGACACATTTCTACTTTGTATAATACTCTAAATATCATGAGGCAAGAGATAGACACAAATGATGTGCTTACATCACTAAATGGATCGTGTTTCGTTCGAGTAAACAAGACATCTATGCTAATTGAGTAACTATAATGTGTAGCTAGATACCACTTATAGTTCATGGTATTAAGTGTTTAATATCATTGTCAATCTAGCTTAGATCCTCCTATATGTCACACCACAAAACTGGGAAACAAGAAGTTTGATTTTGTGTTCATAGGATGTATCGGGTTTCGTGTGAAATGAGATACATGTGGTGAATCGAGAAAATTAATATGTCATGAAAATTGACATAATTAGAACCATGAATAAATTCATATGAGATGTATGTATTATGGGGTGTAATGATTTGACATTACATAGGATAATATGATTTATGATATATGAATTTTCTAAAAATCCCAATGATCAAATTTTGTTGGATGTTAATTCAAAATTTGACAAAGGCAAAATAGGGACAAAATGGTAGACCATTTTGAGATCAGTCGACCGTGTTCTTCGAAACGGTCAGCTGGATAGAGATCGGATGTGCATGGGTCGACCGAAAATTATCAGGACGTGTCTTGAAAATAAAATCGGACGACAGGTGCAATACACGATCAATTGAAAATCTCCAGGAATATTTTGGTGATAAAACGATCTATCGGTATAGGGACACGATCAACCGAAATTTACCAGGAGCAATTTTGGTATGGGAACGGTCGACCGGAGTAAGACGTGGTTCAACCAAAATTTTGCACGGTCTTTTTCTCATGAATATTCGGTCGACCGTCTAGCTCACGGTCCGACCAAACTTGTCAAAGTTAGAATCGCTCGGTCGACCGAGTGGTGATTTTGGTCGACCATTTGGCACGATTCTGCAAAACTTGAATTGTTAAGAGATTAATGTTGATCATGGCCCGAATTTATTTCAATTATGTTCAAACATTTTTTAGGATGATTAAGTGTCAATTTGTGATTTGTGTAAGGGAGAGAAAAGCAAGAGATCATAAGTTAATGGGTAGCACATGATGTGGGCGTTGGGAGAGTCTATAAATAGATCTCTTCTCCCTACTTGTTAAAAAATGCAAAATTCTCTCTTTCCCTAACATCTCCACTAATCTGTCCAAAATTCTCTTAATTGTTAGAGCTTTTAGAGATTGAATTCTCATGGAGCTTTAGAAGGTTATGAGCTAGATTCTAAGATTGATTTTGAGATTGAATTGGCTAGCTCTTTTATCTCTAATCGTGTTTATAGTTTGGTAAACACTTGGAGACAAATTGACCGGCGATTCGACAAGCAACGCAACTCCGGATCTTCATAAAGGTTTTAGAGAACATTTGGATATGATCATCTTTTGTATTTATTTTAATATATGTAGATTACATGATATTAGAATAAATATAAAATGATGTGAATGAAATCGCTGAAAATATGGAAATCAGTCATGTATGCGTATAATTTTTTTATAAAATATATACATACATAGGGGACCAAAATCCTACACATATGTGGTCTTCAAGAATGTGTCATCTACACATAGCACAGGATGACACCATCTAAATCCCCTTCGTGAAGCTCCAAGAGAGAAGAAGCAATACATGAAATGATTATCTTCTTTGACGAAATCAGTGGTCGTGCCTTGATTTTTTTGCTCCAACATGTACATGTATGCATGTAACTTTGAATAAGATTCCTCCGGTATGCCCCTCACATACGTAAGTGCCTTCTCTCTGCATCATCACGTCTTTTTGTAACTCATATTTATGTAGTATTTTTCCTTCATATCTCCCTTACGTCTTTTGCCAAGTAGTTAGTACCGTCACTGGCATATTTGCGTTGCCTTTTTGGCCTTAATCAGTATTTTGATGATTTAATCAACCTAATTTTAATTACAATCAAATGTAGTGTAGCACACATGATGCATAGAAGATATATTGTATTGTGCTAACATCTACAGGTGTTCAAGACTCAAGAAGAATGAATTTGAAGTCAAGACATGTAATCAAAGTTATTACAAGACATGTAATTTTACTTTATTTTAAGTCTTAGGAACTTGTGTAATCTTGAGCATACAAGAGTTAAACCTTACTCACATACACACTAGGTTCATTGTAGAAGTCACACACAAAATTTCACATCAATTGAACTTCAATAGATCACTCAACCTTAGATTGGAAAATCACTTAAACCTAATCTGCCTGTGAAAAACAGTCGACCAAACCTTGTTCTCTGTTCGACTGTTTCAACCAGTTAGCCTACAATGATTTTACCTAACTCCTCCGGTCGACCATTCCCGTATTTTGGGATGACCGTTCACATTGTCGTATTATATAAATGGTCGTATTCGTATTTTTATCTAACCCCCAAAATACAATTGTTCACCGGTCTACCGTAGACCTAGAAGTGGTCGGCCGAATATAAACTTTTCGAGGCACCAAAAGTGTGTTATTTTCGGTCAACCGGACCTTCCAAATGTGTTTGACTGATATAATCTCAACCCTACCAAAACCCTGGTTTTGGTCGACCGTCCCTTATTTGGTCGACCATTCACTTAAGTCATAAACCAATTTGGTTCGACCGAAGCTTAAACTTGTTCGAACGTTTTCTTACCATTAAGGCAACAATCAACCGATTATCCCAATTCAGTCCACCGTTGAGGAACAGAATTGTGAATCCTGAATTTATGTTTGTGTGTTCTTCACACCAATCGATCAAATCTTCCCAAACAGCTAAAAAACTTTAGGAGCTTATAAACAGAGGTCCAAACACATTATTTAGACAATTGTCCTACTTCCAATTGTCTCATACATTAGAGAGAAATCATCAACTCCTAAAACTCTCAATCCTACACTCAAGAGCCTAAATTCCACAACTTTGATCATTTCAATATCATACTGAAATTATGCTCAAGCTAGAGAGTATTGTGATCCACTCAAATGATTGTCAAAGAAGCAAGGGTCTCGGTGAAATCCCTAGGCAAAGAGTATAGACTTCGGTGAGAGTCCGAAGTTTTCCCTCTCGGGTTGTGAGAGGAGGATCCGAGCTAGGTGAGGGTTGTTCGCTAACTTGAAGTTGTAAATGCATTCTCTCCCGGCCCGAAACAGGGAGTGGACAATGAAGTCGTGAGCGAAACTCGTGAAGTTGAGCGAGGCTTGCAAGTGATGAAGTTGGTGGGAGGCCAAAGCTTTATAAAAACACTCGTGTCCATTATGGTTTGCTTGTTTCTTCCCTACTTGTTTAAATTCGTTTACACTGCATTTATCGTCTAATTAAGTAGGGATAAAGCTAATTTGATTAGATATTAGGTAGGTCATCAATCCTTATAATTTGTTCTTGATTAGGTGGGCGACTACTCAAGGTGTTGCTTCTTAGTGGTCTTTCTTTCTGAGTTCCAATGTGCAATTATGCACATTGTGGACGGTAATAACCTCAAACACGGGTAACTAGATATCTTAATGCATCAAGTACAAGACAATTTTGGGATCTTTCTTTTTACTTTGGCTTTTAACGATTTTGCACATGCTAAACACACGCAAAACCCATAAAACATTTTCTTTCGCAAACACAAGAAGATTTTGAAAGAAATGTGAAAATTTTAAAGCACTAGGCAAGCAAAAGAAGACAATTCACCCAAGGATCATGGCAAGCAGATATACCGATATTAAATGCAACACACTAACATGACCCTAACAATACAAACAAAAGAAAGCAAAATCAAAAGAAAAGACTCGACTATGTACACACGTAAAACACCCCCCACACCTACTTCATGCATTGTCCTCAATGAATGTGAGCATGAAACTACATAGATTTATGTATGAAAAAGAAAAATCTCTCTAACGTGAAGTACAAAGGGAAGTTCATGGTTATGTTGATGGCACAAACCCGAATTCCCTCAAAACCCGTGAGATGCTAAAGAAGGGATACAAATACGTGAAAGAAATGGGGCCCAAGTACACAAGGGTTGGGGTCCACAACAATCAATGCTCGCTCACGGAGTCTTTTATTGTACTCATATTTATTTATTTAATTTTGAATAAAACTATGTACAAAAATAAGTTCACATCTTCATTTGTCAAATGACATCAAATGAGAATCTCAAAAGTGGGTCAATGCACTTGGAAAGGGAACATGACACCACGCGGGGCCAGAATACTCATGTTTGGGCCCCCTCACAAAGAGCACAAGAAGAAAGAAGAGGTTCATGAATTAGACACAAATGCGTCTCATTCAAAGGATCAAAGTGAAAGAGCTTGAACCTCTCAAGAGTTTGGGAATAATTGCGCAATGGAAGAAGAGTTTCTGCCGTTGCGGTACTGAAGTTATGATCGTCAATCCAAACTCTCCAACCAATAGGCTGGTGGGTCGGAACGAGGTCAAGAACCTTGTTATGCATGTCCGACTCAATAGGCGAACAGAAAGTAGGTCTCTTACCCAAGGTATCTTCCAAGGAACTCCTAATACCCTCATTAGTAATGTAGTTGTTTATGTTCCATCATTTCCAAGATAATCAGGAACAATAGTGAGAGGTAAACTCTCATCAGGTTGTTTGAAATTAAGGGTACTAAGGACCTCTTGCTCCACCAGAGGTGAGTCCTTAAGAGGCACAACATGAAGATCATGTGGCTCAGGAGACACGAGACAAAAAGATGCGGCATAATCCTGTGTCGACTCATAATGAAGTTGGTCCATGTTATTCTCAATTTCGATCGAATCCCCCACAATGTGATCGTGAATTGAAACCCCAAGTCCCTCAGACTGACTAGGAGTTTGACTCTGAAAGATTGTGCTTTGAATTTGTGAATGTGGTGGTGGTTCGATATCAAAAGATGAATCCTCATGTTGACAAGAAATGTCACCCTCCTCACATTTACTTAATTGTTGTGTAATTTGACTCACATACATTTCCAAAGTTTGCAGGGAATCGTGATCGGACTTCAACACATTTTGAGTGGTTTCCATGAACTTTTGGAGGGCTTGTTCTAAAGAATCAAGTTTGGGGTCAACTGTGAGGTTCATAACAGAATTTTGGAAATGGATGGGTTGGGTGGTGATGGGTTGAGAATGAGTCCAATGATTGGTCGTGAGGTGTTGGTAGAATTCAGGATATTCATAAGGAGGATACTGGGGTGGGAATGATGTATAAGAATTTGAATAAGAATTGTCTCCCCACGAATCCATCCCTCTCGGGTTGTACGCGGATGCGTAATGGTCATATTGAACATTTTGGGAAAAGGTATGCTCATACTCAGATTCTGGGGGAACATAAGAACATTCCCCGATAACATGACCACTCAACCAACACCAGTCACACGGTACGACTACTGGAGCCACCGGTGCACTCATGTCATCTACCACATGCATGAAAGAGGCCAAGGGTTCTTGCAACTAGATTGTGGTCTAGCAGTCGGTGCCTCTCTCATATTACCCCAATATGAAGATTGCTCAATCAAACAACGAAGACTGTCCCAACCATACGAGGTGTTTGTCTGAGGCACCCCAAGATGCATGGGTCCACGGAGAATTTTCCTGGTCCCAACAATGATATGGATGGTCGCCCATGTAACCATCCATCACAACAAAAAACTCTCGAGTCGACCACTCTCACCACCACGAGGCCAAACTCGCACAAAATGCTCGACTCGACCCTAAAACGCTAACAGAGAGTGTAAAGGGAAGGAGACTAGAACATAGAAGTAGGTGAGAAGAAGATGACTTAGAGGAGAAGGGAAGAATCCCTAGAGCTAACGTGGGTAATGGGAGAAGGTAGAAGCCTAATCTAGCAAGCACGGCTCAAATAACTTAAGGCTATGGGTCCTTAGGCTAGACGACACCTAACTTCGAGGTCACTAGTCTCGACACGCCTCACCTCCCTACAACGAAGACCACAATGCCCAGAAAGTGATACCAAATCAGTACCTCCTACTATCGACAATGCAGGCGACGTCGATCAGGTCGTGACGGTCTCAACTAGATCACTCTCCTAGTGCGTCCGAATTCCTTAGGACCAATGTCTACTTGCTTTTAGATTAAAACCTTTTACTTGAGTGTGATTTTTGGGGCTAAGGGAGGGGTGATGAAATCCCCCACCTTATCTTTGAAGACTATAGGTGATGCCCCTTAAAGATATTTTGAAATCTTAGGCTAGCAAGCAACTCACCAAACAAGCACTCACCTCACTCTTGTCCTGAAGCACCTTACTAACTAATGCATGCTTTAACCATGCATGAATGAGAGAATGGGTGCATGTACCTCACGCCAACAATCGACAACAAGAATTTAAAGAAAAGAAAAAACAAATGCGTGCAAGGTCTACAAATGATGCATGATCTAGATGGCAAGAAGTCTAATCTTTTGCTTTGAGTTTTATGGTCCAAGTTGTCTTAAAAGGGGAATTGATTAATCTAGGAGCTAACTACAAGTTAAAACATGAAAAATTGAACTCCCAGACTACTACACTAAAACAACAAACCACCAGAACAACAATGGGAGCAAAATAAGCTCACCAGACCGCCAATTGGCGGTCCAAAAGGCCGTTCTCTGCTCACAATTTCTCCTAGTGTGTCCCCTTGATGCTGCAATGTCCCTGAAACAACAATAAACTAAACACAAAAGATTAAAACCACTTGAATCGTCTAAACCATAGTTTGGACAGAGCACCTCTACGCCAACGGTGCCAAAAACTTGTTTAATCGTTTCAAATACCGCAAGTGCACGACCACGTTGAAGCGGTGACAAATACGGGTCGATCCACAAGGAGGTGTGTAGACTCTTGTTTGTTCGAAGGCAAGTGGGAAAAGAGGGGAAGAAGTTGTGATTACACTAAACTAGACTAACTACACTAAACGAGTAAGCATCAAATAAGGAAAACGAAAGCAAGGGAAATTGAAATCTGGAAATCAGAAATGGAAAACCCCTAAGGGGTGGAGTGTGTGCACACAAGTAAAAAGATGGTGAAGAATGCATTCTATAGGCACAAATGTAGGTAGTGTTTTCATGCATAGGAAGTGTCTAAAGGTTATGACAAAACCTATCAATCCATTCACTAACCTAGTTGATTAACAGTCATATACATAAGCTGGTTATTTCAGAACCTAAACAAGCATGGGAGGTGTCTAAGATGTGTGGCAAAACTCATCAAGTGTAGTATTCTACTCTAACAAGCAAGCAAACATTCATATTTATCAACACAATCAAAATATAAAGCATTCATATCCATTATTTAATGGATGTATGAACATCATCTCCACCCCCCAAAGGGGGATGGATCTACTCACTACACATTACTCTAACAATTAAACTAAAGAAGAAAAGAAACATTCTAACTACTTTAGCCTAGAATCAAAGAAATAAAACTAAGCTAAGCATGCATAAAGAAACAACATGAGAACAAAACAATGGAAAAAATATTTTATTAGATGACTCACATTAAAGGTAGCATTCTTCTCCACCTTGAGATTTTGCTCCAAGGCTTACTCCAAGTAGAGAGAATGCCACCAAACGATGGGTGAATACAATAGAAGGTGAAGAGTTCTATTTATAGCCATAGAAAAAGGTAATCCGGGACAATCCCCCGGTATGAGACTAAACATATACCAGAAATAGACTAAATACACACTCCACATAAATCTTAGCGGATCCGGACCAAAAGTGACCGCCAATTAGCGGTCTTGGACTGCCAATTAGTGGTCTACAGTGTTCGGATCGCTCTGGATTTTCTTGTGGGCTTTTCTGGAAGGTTTTCTTTGTCTTTGATGCATCTACTTTGCTTGTTGGAGCTCCGACCTGAATAGAATTGCCAAAATACTCCCCATGATGGTGTGAAGTATTCTTGTTTGCTCTTTGGTCCTTCGATCTTACGTTCAGGTCCTTCGATCTTGCATCTTAGTCCTTGATTCTCTCAACTCAGTCCTTTACATGCTTTTAGGTCCTTTTATACCTCTTCTCTTCAAACCTATTTATTTCTGAAATTCAAACATAAAACTTGTCACGTAGCATTGTTTAGGTGAAAGATAATGGATATAAGATACAAATATAAGCATGAAATGATGTCGATGAAAGTGAGCTACAACCACAAGTTGACATACCGTGAAGGTTTGAAGAAACCTTCGAAGAACCTCGACGGTGCTTCCACAAGTACTTCTCCCCAAAGTCGCAATCCACCGACGAACCCCGCTCGGTCAACGATCACCGCACCTCGACGATCTACAACCACACCCTCGCTCCGACGAACACCTCGCCACTCCCAACCACTGATAGGCAGACAGAATGAGAGAGAGAGAGAAAGAGGAGTGAAAATGTGATGATTACGCACACAACCCAACTCACCTCCACCAACCAACCGGCGCCGACCACTTCAACCTTGCCGGAGATCACCTCCACACGCCAGAGCACAGCACTGAGGGAGAGAGAGAGAGAGAGAGTGGCGTGAGAGAGAGGGAGAGAGTAGAGTGTGTGTGAGAGAGAAAATCCCCTTATAAGCAACCCACCTCTCATCTCAACCATCCATCCAACTCCACTCCATCTCAGCCCTCCATCCCAACTCCACCTAAACACCACCTAATCAACAAATAAAACCCAATTAGGATTAGGATCTCACACGAAGTAAAGTGATTCTGGTGTCTGAATTGTGATCGTTATTGAGTTTCTTTTCTAGCTTACCCCAATTAGTATAGAATTGTGGTTGTTGTAGTATGCATCTTATGACAGCGTTTTACTTAATCTGAGAAACTTCATACATGTATATTCATCCTTATTGATACTTTGTAAGTATGAATTGGTTGTTATTTTAATACCTTGAACATTAAAAGCCATCACTTTTCTTCATGGTCAAAATCATCACTTTGAGTACCTCAAACGATGTTAAATTGATAGAGACCAAACACCACTAGGAAAAATAGGAAAAATTATCATTATAACGAACCTATATTATCTATAAGTATGTATTCTTATTCTTACCTTGCAGTATAGTCATTTATCACTCTTATACCCTGAATCATGTCTGTTCTAATTTTACTATTTTGAACTACAGTTGCTCAATTGCTCTCCTTCTGGTACCTAAATGTAAAAAAAGTATTCCTTAGTTTTAACATATTATTTTTGTTATGTGTTGTTTATTAAATTTTAGTTTCTTTTAGGGTTTATATATGGGAAATTAGGACAATGGTTATTTTGTTTTCCTATAAACTTTCATGTTCATTTCAAAGAGTGTTTCAGAACTTTACTTCAAATTCGCTCATCTGAATATGGCAAGGTTCGATAACATGACAACTTCAGCTTTTAAAGTCTGTTTTTGCATATTTGATTTTGATTTTATTTAAACGTGATTCTGCAAGAATATAGACACGCAGGACATGCTCCTGGGGGGGGGGGGGGGGGGTAAACGGGTTGAGTACGGGTCGGGTATGCCCTTATCCGAACTCGTACCTTGCTAATTTAGCGGGTATGGCGGGTATAATATATATAAAATATAATATATAGTATATATAATATATATTATATATATATAATATAATATATCTTAACGGGTAAACGAGTACGGGTAATGTGTATGCCCGTACCCGACCTGGGCGGGTGACCGGGTATACGGGTATTACCCGCCTCGTTTACACCCCTAATGCTCCTATTGTTACAAATCATACTTGGCAAATACATCATTTGTTAATTGACATATTATATATGTGATTGTTTACTACAAGTAGTGTTCCTAAAAGTAGGATAAGTAAAAAAGAGGTAATATTACACGAAGAATGTAGAATCAATGAGTATGATTTGCAGTCATACTAAACAAGGTTATAAAATCCGGATCGGACAGGATGGTTCGACCCAGTTCGACCGGGAACCGATGGTCTAACGGTCAGTTCAGCTAAACCGATGGACGGTTCGAACCTCTAGTTAATATTTACAGAAAACAGTTCAAACATGTCTGATCAGTAATATTTATTCAGTCTCGTCCAATTTCGGATCTAAAAATGCTGACGTCATCAACGGTTCGACCGTAATTGGATCGTGATTTGACCCCATTGAACCAAAACCAAAGCTTTATCGGTTGGATAACCGACTCGGTTCCGAAAATCTTGGTACTAACGGATCTAAAGGCATTCAATATCGTATTAACTCATGATATCACGTTGTATGGTGCATTAATTCAACATTGCGTACCACAACGCTAATTTCAAAACAATAATATTTTGTATGCGTGGTACTGACACACATACTTATTATTTATTACAACATGTCTTCCGGAATTTTTTTTAAAATAATAAAAATTAATACCAAATTTAAATATTTAGGATTTTTTTTTCTCGAGGATTACTCCTTACATGAATTCTTCTTCTTCTTCCTCTTCTTCTTCTTTTTCACCTGCGGGACCGCTAGTCCAGTGGGGTGAGTTTTTTATTTTATTTTTTTGGTTTTTGTTTTATGTGTTAGTTTTTTTTAAATTATTTTTAAACTGTTTTTTAAAATATAATTTCTAATTTTATAAAAAAATTATTTTTATTTTGAATTTTTTCCAAGATCGATCTCGAAATGATGTAGACAAGCGAATGTGTTGAAAAGTAGAGTTATTTTATCGAATAAAAAGCTAATTCTCTTCCTCCAGTATAAATAAATTATTTATAACTAAATTATTTTATCCAATAAAGAGAATTAGTTTTTTATTCGATAAAATAACGAATTGTTCAACACGCTTTCTCCCCACATCATATGTAGGGCGATCCTGCAAAAAAATTAAAAAAACTAAAATATCTTAAAAAACAGATAAAAAAGGATTTTAAAAAATAAAAACAAAAACCAAAATAAATGAAAACAAAAGAAATAAACTCACGACTTGCCAAATTCTTGACCGATCTTATTTGGAAAATCGACAATCGACAAATTATCAATAATATCTGCATAATTCTCCCCTCCGATATCCAAAAAAAGTGATTCAATATGTGTTGCAAAGACTAGAGACGTAAAACTTTCGTATTTAACATATTTCGAAATTCGAAACCTAACTTTCTCAAATTAGTTCGGAGCAATTAAGAGTTGTCTTGAGCAATCTATAGCAGTCACTCCACCACATCATTTATAGGTCAATCCTCGAAAAAATTAAAATTAGAATTAAAAAGTTTAAGAAAATAAAAAACAATTAGAAAACATATTCTTAAAACACAGATTAAAAATGAATTTAAAAAAAACCAAAACATATTTTAAAAAAATAATTTATTTAGTTTTGGTTTTTGTTTAATGTATTGGGGTTTTAAATCATTTTTAATCTGTTTTTTTTAAATTCTAAAATATGTTTTCTAATTGTTTTTTTTCCAGGATCGACCACCAAATGACGTGGAAATAGAGTGAGTTGAAAAGTTAGGTTATTTTATCGAATAAAAAAATTAATTCTTTTTTTCATAAAATAATTTAGTTGTAAATAATTTATGATGCTCGAAAAAGAGAAACAACTTTTTTATTCGATAAAATAATTTGACTTTTCAACATGTTCTCTTAATATCATTTGGATGTCGATTCTCGAAAAAATTCAAAATAAAAGTATAAAATAAATAAAATTAGAAAACATATTTTTTTTGAAAAAGATTTAAAAGACAATTTAAAAACAATTTAAGAAAAACAAAAACAAAAAACAAAAAAATAAAAAACTGACCCACTTGAAAAAAATTAAAATAATAATAATTTCACATCATATGTCGGTTTATGAATTTTGTTAAAATAATTTATATCCTGCCACGCCGCTCTTCAAAACCGACGTGGAAGATACCCTACCACGTCGGTGGTTAATTAAGCCGACGTGGGAGGGTTAAAAAATCATACCCTACCACGTCGGTGTTTAATTGATCCGACGTGACAAGGTGTCTTCCACGTCAGTTAGTTATGTGTTCGACGTGGTAGGGTATTCATAAACCCAAACCGAAAATTCAAGAAACACGAAATCCTTCCTTTCCCCGACCAAAGCATTCCCGTCCCTTTCTTGTGCAACCTCTCCTTCCAGGGAAACCCCCTTCTCCGTTCGACATTTTTTTCCGGCAACGCCGAAGTGTAAGTCTACGACAAACAACATTCCGTTGTTTATTATTGCTCGTAAACTTTTCTTTGTTAGGTGGTCTTCCGGCAATATTTCTTTTGTTGGTTGGAAAAGTATATTTTTTCTCTAAAACTTCTTTCATGTTTTGGCTATAAACTAGATATGAAAATGCAATACGAATTTCGTGTTTTGGGTATTTAGGCATTGATATAGTCTTCCACATCGGTGTTTAATTTATCCGACGTTGTAGGGGAGTCTTCACGTTCGTGTTTAATTTATCTGACGTGGTACGGTATTTGTAAAAACACCCTATCTAGAATTTTGATTGGTTTTTGTCTGAGATTCATTCTCCTAGAAAATGGTCACTTGTAAAAAATAGTTTCAAAATATAAAAGATCGATTTTATCCTTTATGGAGATCATAGTCGTCAACCATATTCAAAATGTCTCCAACCTTGGATCTAGAACTCATTCCAGAAGTTTTTTTTTGTATTCTTTCGGATTTATAGCTCCCAACAAGAAGAACCGTCGCCAAACTGACGATGAAGGCTCAACGTCGGTTCGTCCACGTAGAGCAACTGTTATGTTAGAGTTGCAACAAAAAATAAAACATGAAAGTTCATTGCCTTTGGACTTTGATTCTGTTTTAAAACCGATCGCAGAGAATAAAATTTATTAGCCTACTTATTTGGGTACTCTCGCTAGAACCAAAGTTGATATTGTTGGCTTTTTGGCATTAATATATGTTTTGATGATTTAATCAACCTAATCTTAATTGTGATCATGTAGAATAGCACACATGTTGCATTGCATATATATTGCTTTGTGCTAACCTCTACATGTGATCAGGCCTTAAGGAAGAAATGAAATCAAGTCAGGACATGTAATCAGGCTCATTTAAAGACATGTAATTTGTTTTTCTTTGAGTCTTAGGAACTTTGTGTAATTGAGCATACTTGAGCTAAAAACTACTCAAACACACACTAGGTTCCCTGTAGAAGTCACACACGAAATTTCATATAATTTGGACTTCAATAGATCACCCAAACTTAAAACGGAAAACACTAAACCAAAACCTGACCAATCTGCCCACATTTTGTCGACCAAAACAGACCGTTCGGTCGACCAAGTGATCATATATCCTGCTAGTGTTTGACTGCCCAAGTTCGGTCGACCGTGTATCAACAAATTTCAGATCGTTTGTTTTGTCGTCTTATACCCAACGGTCGTATTCGTATTATCTTCATATACCCCAAATACATTTAGTATATCGGTCGACCGAGGACCTTGTTCGCTCGACCGAACTTTAGAAGACTCAACAAACCAGAAGTGTCTGTCGGTTTTCGGTCGACCGTATTCCTTGTTTTGGTCGACCGAATATGATCTTGTTTGTCAACCCAAAAGTGTCTGGTGTGAATCGGTCGACCGAACCTATCTCGGTGTTCAGCTGATCACTTAAGTGTACCTAGATAATAGCCTTTAGCAGTCGACCGTTCTTTTTCCGGTCGACCGAACCGAGTTCTAAATTGCCAAACGGTCGACCGAACAACCCGATCCGGTCAACCGAACTTACTCCGAATTGGGTCCCGTCAGTTTCTGTTTTGTGTATCTTACACAATCTTTACCCAATTCATCCCCAACGGCTATAACTCTTTAGGAGCTTATAAATAGAGTTGTAAAACACATTTTAACACAACTCTCCCACTACTATTTGTCCCCTACATTAGAGATAAAGCTCCAAACACTCCAAGTCTCAAACCTTCCACACTTTAGTCATAAATCTTATTCTCACTCTTATATAAGATTGATCGTTTTATATTAACCGCAAGTGCACGGCCGCGTTGAAGCGGTGGCAAATACGGGTCGTCCACTGGGAGGTGTGTCGACGATTGGTTTGTTCGAAGGCGAGAGGTAAAAAGAAGGAGAGAAAGGTTGGTTAAACTAAACTACACTAAGATGCGAAAAGGAAATGAAGATAAGCAATAAAACTAAGCCCCATAGGGGTAGAGAAATAATGTGAATATGAAGATGTGTGTGTGTGTGTGTGTTCAATTAAGCTCCTCACAACATTTAGTGCATGAAATCATAAAATTACATCCAACTTTGCCTCCACATGAATTAAGATAAGACTACATCATTAAAACATACAAGGCAATAATTGGAATGAAGCTAAATGAACTCAAGTATAAAGACCATACCCTACTATGCCTCCACATGAATTAAGATAAGACTACATCGTTAAAACATACAAGACATTAGCTAAGGTAAAGGCAACAAGAGCACATACACTACAAATTGTGTTTCCAATATTAACTTCATCCATATCCTAACCTTATCATTCCCCATAAAATAGGTCCACTAATCAAAGCATAAGCTAAGCTTCATTCAAGAGCATTAGCATATCAAAGATAAGAGTGAAAACCTATTAGATGGTTATGGAAATCATATAAAGCTCAAGGGATAAAGATAACACACACTTAATACACTATATGATTATATCACATATTTCTCCACCCCAAATGGGGATGGAACTACTCACTACTCATTACACTAACTATATTAGCAAAAGAAAGCATAATACTGAAATGAAAGTTAACTAAGAAGACAAGAAGCATTAAAGAAACTCAAAAGGAAAGGAAAGACTAAACAAACATGCACAAATTAAAAGACAAGATTAAAAGAAACTAGAAGAATTATTTTATTAACAAATGACTCACATTGAAGGTAGCATTCTTCTCCACCTTGAGTTTTTGCTTCAAGGCTCACTCCTTAGTAGAGAGAATGCCACCAAGCAATGGGTAATTACAATGGAAGGTGAAGAGTTCTATTTATAAGCATAGAAAAAGCTAATCGGGGACAATCCCCCGATGTGGGACTAAACCAATACCAAAAATAGCCTAAACACATAATAATACAAGTCCAGGAGAAAGATTAGCGGATCTGGGGCCATATGAACCGCCAATTAGCGGTCCAAGACCGCCAATTGGCGGTCTATAAACTTCAGATCGCGTTGGATTTTGTTGTGGGCTTTGCTTGGAGTGTTTCTTGGTCTTGGATGCATCTACTTGGTTTAGTGGAGCTCCGACCCGAATCGAATTGACAAAATACTCCCCATGATGGTGTGGAGTTTCCTGTTTTGCTCTTAGGTCCTCCTGTCTTACGTTCAGGTCCTTCTCCCTTGCATCTTGGTCCCCAGGTCTCACAATTAAGTCTTTTTTCCTGCTTTTGGGTCCTTTCATGGCTCTTCTCTTCAAACCTCTTTATTTCTGAAAATCAAACATAAAACTCGTCACGTAGCATTGCTTAGGTGAAAGATAATGGATATAAGATACAAATATAAACATGAAATGATGCCAATCAACCGTATTCCTTGTTTTGGTCGACCGAATATGATCTTGTTTGTCAACCCAAAAGTGTCTGGTGTGAATCGGTCGACCGAACCTATCTCGGTGTTCAGCTGATCATTTAAGTGTACCTAGATAATAGCCTTTGGCGGTCGACCGTTCTTTTTCCGTTTGACCGAACCGAGTTCTAAATTGCCAAACGGTCGACCGAACAGCCCGATCCGGTCAACCGAACTTACTCAGAATTGGGTCCCGTCAGTTTCTGTTTTGTGTATCATACACAATCTTTACCCAATTCATCCCCAACGGCTATAACTCTTTAGGAGCTTATAAATAGAGTTGTAAAATACATTTTAACACAACTCTCCCACTACTATTTGTCCCCTACATTAGAGAGAAAGCTCCAAACACTCCAAGTCTCAAACCTTCCACACTTTAGTCTTAAATCTTATTCTCACTCAAGTGTGCTCAAGATTAGAGAGTGTTGTTCCACTCATTGTTTGTTCAAGAAGCAAGGGTCTTGGTGAAAGACCAAGACAAGAGTATAGACTTCGGTGAGAGCCCAAAGTGTCCCTCTCTGATTGTGAGAGGAGGAGCCAAGCTCGGCGAGGGTTGTTCGCGAGTTTGAAGATTGTAAAGACGTTCTCTCCCGGCCCGGAACGGGGAGTGGTTAGTGAAGTCATTAGCGGAGCTCGGTGATCCGAGCGGAGCTTGCAAGAGAGGACTAGGACCCAGGTGGGGTTCCGAACCTCTATAAAAATCCTCGTCTCCATTGTGGTTTGCATTATATCCCTCTTTACTTGCTTGTTTTTGTTTAAATTTCGTTGCACATCTTTGATTGTTTAAACAAGTAGGTAATTAGATTAAAAGTGATTAGAATTGTAGACCCTCACGATCTTACATATATTTTTATTGAAAAGTGGTCAAAAGTTGATTCTTCTTTGATAGAACAAATTTGGGAGGATGTAATGATATGTTTTTGTTTATTAGTTTTATTTAAAATCCCCCTCTAATTGATTCTAATTTACATTTTTTTGGTTGTAGGACAAATTCATTTTTCAATCCACTAAAACGTTGAAGAAAAAGTTGATTTCGTATGTTGGTAACCAGTGGAAAGACTTTAAAACAAAACTCGTGTACATGTTCATCTTTGGGGAATATAAGGATCGTGACCCTAGTGCTATTTACAAATACATTTCGGCGAGTTTATAGGTTGATTTCAAAAGAACTAGACTTTCTCCAAAATTTATGGTAATATATATACTCATTTTTTAATACGTAGAATTTATTATGTTCATTTCGATAATTAATTCATTAAATTCTTTTAAGGAAATACAAGAGCTGAACAAGAAACGACAATATGGTAACAAGTTTCAACATAGATTGTCTAGAAATGGTTACCGTAAAATTGAGGAAGAGGATGATGGAAAAAATTCCCAAAAAAAAGAAGAAGATGTGGAAGCGTGTATGAGTGAAGAGCATATAAGTAATTTGTTGGTTGTTATACCAACGTGTTAGGGTTAAAAAACATAATTAAGGAGAGATCTACCATGTTGGTTGTTTGTGAGTTTAAACCGACGTGATAGCGAACCCTATCATGTTGGATTTTTGACCAATGTGATAGGGTCCCCTTGTATAACGTTCCCCACTTACCACGCCGGTCAGAGATGATGGTCAACCCGACGTTGTACTCCTTAATATCTGACGTTATAGCCTTTTTTCCAGTAGTGAATACACCATCAATGTTAAGAACCTAACCTTCACTTAATGCTAACCTTGTTTAGTGGGTGGTTGAGGTGATGTTTTGGGTAGGGCTGTCAATCGTGTCGTGTCGTGTGCTAATCGTGTTGTGTCAACTCCTATATATAAGCTCTAGGTGTTGCGCCGTATCCGACCCATTTAATAATCGTGTTGCTAAATTTCTGCCGTATCCAACCCATTTATAATCGTGTTGCCGTATCCAACCCGTTTATACCCGATTATTAAACGGGTTACTTCGTGTACACGTTTAATACCGCTACTGTTTACACCATTGAACACACGATTATTCACTCATTCAGAGTTCAAACTTCAAAGTTTCAAACCACTCACATATATATAATTGGTAAAATTATAAATATGACATTCAGTTGAATCAGTTCTTAGAATTTGTTTATTATAATTTATAGTTTATATATTATTTATAGACTTGTCGTATTAGTCGTGTAGTAATCGTGTCGTATTCGCAATCGTGTGCCTAATTACCCAATTACTTATCGTGTTTTATCGTGTCTTAATCGTGTTAATCGTTTTTGCAGCAGAAATCCATATCCAACCCATTTAATAATCGTGTTGCCGTATCCAACCCATTTATTAATCGTGTTCAAATTCTCAATCCATATCCGCTAATTTCGTGTCGTTTTCGTGTCATGTTTCGTGTAAAAGTGACAGTCCTAGTTTTGGGGTAAGCTTGCTTTGACTTAGTGGTTGAAGGAGGTATGGTACGTGGATGTGATGGAACGTATAGTGGATGTGATGGAGGTATGGGGTGGAGTGCTTGGGATGAGGGTTAAAAGGGACAGAAACACTCACTTCTTCTCTTTTCCCTCAAACTACATACTTCCCTCTCCATCTTCCCCTCTTCTCACCATCGTCTGGTGACCTGACCTACCAGAGTTCGGGCAAGCAGCGGAGGTGACGACACAAGACTCTTATGTAAAGGTGCTTGTGAAGTCGGAGGTGAGAAGGCAATGCAAGGAGGCGAGCGGAGTTCTGATAGTCTTAAGAAAAGTATGCCAAGTCCTTTAGACGTGAGCAGTTATGTATCTGCCAAGAAACAGTCGACCGATGCCGAAGGGCGGTTGACCAGTTGTAGTTCGTTTGCTCGATTTTGCCCGCACTGGTTGAACTAGGGGTGCACATGGGTCGGGTTTGGGTCATAACCCAACCCAACCCAATTTTTTTGGGTTTTCGAAAAACCCAACCCGAACCTGAACCTGAACCCGAACCGATTCAGGTTCAACCTAACCAGACCCGAAATTTTCGGGTTGGGTTGGGTTGGTTCGGGTTGGACCCGAATCAATAAGCCATAACCAAATTTCACCTGCAAAATCAACATCAACATTGGGTATACAAATTTCAGAAATAAGAGCAACCGAATTTCACATAAGAAAGCGTAACTTTAATAAAAACAATAATAACAAGCACCTTTGAACCAAACCAAAGTAAAGCCAACTGAATTTAAGATACATCATAGTGAAACGTCAAGTACAATACGCATCATAAGATGAGATTCATAAAAGTTAAATACATAAACATCGAGCATTCAAATTTCACAATATAAACTAAAACACTTGAGCAAGCCTCCCCACAATGTCTTTATCCTCTGAAATAGCTGAAACATACAATACAAAACACACATAAGATGAGATTCATAAATATTAAAGTGATTGCAAATGTAACTGATTCGTACCTAGAGTCTCAAGTTCTTCAAGCTCTTCCAAACTTGTAGGCAATTCAACTTCAAGGTTTCCTCGCACCCAATCTTGTGTACAAATCAAACACTCAACAAGCTTTGGAGTAAGTGAACTGCGAAAATCACTAAGAATATGTCCATCTGTACTAAAAGTTGATTCCGAAACAACTGTTAAAACTGGAATGGCAAACACATCTCTCGCTATAGCTGCAAGAGTGGGGTACTTCTTTGTCGTAACCTTCCACTAATCCAGTAACACAAAACTTGAATTATCATCTTCACAACTTTCTTCCAAGTACTTGTCCAATTCTGATTTTGCATTTCGGTCGTCCTCTTTTAGTTTGTTTTGGAAATCAAACCTAAAGTGGTCATCATCAATGTCTTCATCAATACCAAGATTTGACTCTACAACAACCTGCATGTCATGTGCAGTCTCATTCCCACTACGAGAGGCAATTTCAGACAACTTATATTCGTAAAATAGAGTTTGCAATTTCTTGAACATTGTTTCAGTTTCTGTGTCAATCTCCTCTTCAGTACTGTATAATTTGCCATAACAAAACCTCACGAACTTAATTTTGTAACGAGGATCTAAAATAACTGCAATTAACAATATTTCATTCACTTTAATACTTCTCCCCCAATATTTGTAAAACTTCAATTTCATTTTTAAAGTCATAGAAGACAGATGTACATCACTATTCTTGGACCATTCCTTCAACATATTATCAACCAAACACACTTCCTTGAAGTAAAGGTTTGATGTAACATACAAAGTTCCTGACAGACGCTTTGTCGACTCATAAAAATGCTTCAAAATTCTCACAAAAATACGAGCTTTCACCCAATCGGTTTCAGGTGGAATTTCTGCACCAATATCACTAACAAATAATGGAACTTGTTCTTCCATCTGTTCAAAGGCCTTTTGATACTTCAAAGCACTATCCAACATTTCATAAGTTGAATTCCACCTAGTACAAACATCCAAACTCAAGCCTTTTTTTGAAGTTATGATTTCTTGTTCAACGCATGATTTGAAGTGTTGTCCTCTTGCAGTGGAGCTTTTGGTGTATTTTATAGTTGTACGAACTCTTTTTATAGAATCATCTACCTCCACTAGTCCATCTTTGACTATCAAATTAAGTATATGAGCACAACGTCGAACATGGAAAAACTGGCCACCTAATATTAAATTGTTCTTCTTCACCAATTTGCTTTTCAAGTATTCAACATCAGTTAGATTTGCAATAGCATTATCAAGAGTGATGCAACCAACGTTTCCAATTCCCCAATCAAGAAGAAACAACTCAATCGCTTTACCAAATTCTACGCCTTTATGACTCGGAACACTAACAAAGTTGAGTATCTTTTTGTGTAACTTCCAATTGACATCAATGAAATGGCCAGTGAGACACATGTAAGACACTTGGTTCCTAGAAGTCCATTGATCAGAAGTAAGGCAAACTCTTTGACCAGACGATAATATATTTTTCAATTCTTTCTTTTTTGTTACGAACAACTTGACAACATCTCTTGCATGAGTTGTTCTAGAAAGAATTTTAAACTTCGCTTGGACCTTACTCATGAAATTCTTAAAACCCTCTACATCCCCAAAGTTAAAAGGCAATTCATCGACCACAATCATTTTGTGTAGGCATCTCTACAAACCTCTGGGTCGAACTTCCACACTGACAAAGTACTAGAACTTCCAATATTTGATCCGGATGCTGTAAAGGACAGGGCTTTCTGACTTTGCTTTTGCACTTGACGTTCTGACTTAAGAGGACTTTTACGACACGTGAACCTAAGATGTTTCCACATTGTACTTGTTCCATGAGCTGTATTACATGAATAATCTGTGTTCTGACAATAGTTGCAAACAGCTCGTTCGGTATCTGGCTTTCCTTTGACCCTCTTATAGTGACTCCATACTTCAGACTTACGTTTTTTGCTCAATTTCTTTTCAGATGCAGTACAATTAGGTTCAACTATTTCATCAACAACATCCAAATTTTCTAAAGGATTTTTTTCTTGATTAGATGACATCTATGAAGGGTCAGAGATAAAAGCAAGTTTAAACATAAGAAATCTAACAACCAAGTTTTCATAAAATTAAAGAATTTGATTATCACTAATAAACATGTCGACATAAGAATTTCATAAAATTAAGAAATTTTGATTAGAAACTAACATAAACTTATCGACATAAAGCACGAAAGCTAACCCCACTTCAATAATATAAAAGATGAACATATAAGATCAAGTTTCTTTAAAATCTAAGCTTACTAATATACATATAATCAAGTTTACTAAAATGGAGCAGCGTTCTCACCACAATCATCAGAAGAAATAGAATACATTCAAACCAAAAAGGCAAAAAGCATGCTGCAGGATCTAGACTCTCATAATCATCTTGATTATCACTAATAAACATTATGTTCCTAAATTTAAGACAACTACATAGCAGGATCATGAAAGCAGGATCAAGAAATCTTGATTAGACACTAACATAAACTTGTCGACATAAATCACGAAAGCTAATCCCACATCAAGTTTTTTAAAAATCTAAGCTTACTAATAAAGATATAATCAAGTTTACTAAAATGGAGCAATGTTCTCACCACAAATCCACAATCATCAGAAGAAATAGAATACATTCAAACTAAAAAGGCAAAAAGCATGTTGCAGGATCAAGTTTCGTATAAAATTAAGTTTCATATAAGATCAAGTTTCATATAAAATCACGAAATCGAAGTTACTAATATACATATAATCAAGCTTACTAACATACGTGCACGGAATTTGACGAGGAAGTCGTGCTGACGTTGATTGGAGGAGCAGAGGGGTTGACGGAGAGGAGGGGCTGACAAAGAAGATGAGAAGTGTGGCAAGGAGAGGAGGTGAGGAGTAGCCGGCGAGGACGAGAGGCAAGGATATCAGTGAGGGCAAGGACAGAAAGCGAGGAGATCGGGGAGGAGGAACCGACGAAGAAAGGAGGCGAGGAGATCCGTGAGAGGGAGCCGGTGATTGACATCATTTCATTCTTATATTTGTATCTTATATCCATTATCTTACACCTAAGCAATGCTACGTGACGAGTTTTATGTTTGAATTTCAGAAATAAAGAGGTTTGAAGAGAAGAGGCATGAAAGGACTCAAAAGCAGGGAAAAAGGACTTAATTGTGAGACCTGGGGACTAAGATGCAAGGGAGAAGGACCTGAACGTAAGACCGAAGGACCTAAGAGCAAAACAGAAAACTCCACACCATCATGGGGAGTATTTTGGCAATTCGATTCGGGTCGGAGCTCCAACAAGCGAAGTAGATGCATCCAAGACCAACAAATATATCAAGGAAAGCCCATAACAAAATTTAGCTCGATCTGGATCCTGTAGACCGCCAATTGCCGGTCCGGATCTTCCCGGATGCGCTAAGATTTCTGGAGCGTATGTATTACTGTTTGTTTAGGCTATTTTTGGTATTTGTTTAGTCCCACATCGGGAGATTGTCTCGGATTATCTTTTTCTATGGCTATAAATAGAATTCTTCACCTTCTATTGTAAACTACCCATTGCTTGGTGACATTCTCTCTACTAAGGAGTAAGCCTTGAAGCAAAACTCAAGGTGGAGAAGAATGCTACCTTCAATGTGAGTCATTGTAGATATAATATAATTGTTGTAGTTTCTTTTAATCTTGTTTTTTAATTTGTGCATGTTTCTTTAGTTTATGTTTCTTTCAATTAGCGTCTTTAATGTTCCTTTCTTGCTTAGTTAAATTTCCTTTCAGTATAATGTGTCATTTTGTTAATGTAGGTAGTGTAATGATTAGTGAGTAGTTCCATCCCCTTTGGGGGTGGAGTAGATGTATGTACATGTTATGTAGGTGGTATGAATGCTAGATATTATTGTTTGTGAGAGATATTAGTATGCTTGCTTGAATTAATAAGAACTTTACTTGATGGTTTCTGCCATAGTTAGGTACACTCCATGCTCGTTATGTTCTTAATAACAACCTTGCATTGCTCATATTAATCACCTAGGTTAGTGTTGTAAATGATAGGTCTTGCCATGAGGTACTTTTTATGCATGAACAAACACTAACCACACTTGAGCTTATTGCATGCATTCACTACACATATTTCATGTGCACACACACACACACTCCACCCCTTAGGGGTTTTCATTCCTGAGTTTTATCTTCCTTCATTAGTTGTTTAGTTTAGTTTGTGTTCTGATTTCATTTCAGCTTTTCTAGTTTCCTAGTTTAGATTAGTGTAGTTTAGTGTAATCCATCTTTCTCCCCTTTCTTTCCCACTCACCTTCGCACAAACCAAAAGTCGACACACCTCTCTGTGGATGACCCGTATTTGCCACTACTTCAACGCGGCCGTGCACTTGAGGTTTAATATAAAATGAATCAATCAGCCGGCGAGGACATGAGGCGAGGAGAGGAGAGTGGGCGTGCTGCTGGCTGCTGAGGGCGACGATGTCGAGGAAGGAGAGGTCGTGCAGTGTGCTAGAGGCGATGAGTAGAAGGAGAGATCGTGCAGCGTGCTGGAGGCGAGGAGATCGGTGAGGAGGAGCCGGCGAGTAGAAGGAGAAGGCGTGCGTTTTCTTTGGGGGCTGAGGCAAGTGAGGGAAGAGAGAGTAAGATTTTTAGGGTTACGAGTTAAGACAAGTGAGAGGTGAAGATCGACTGAGGCCAAAAGGGACGGTCACGATACATCTAGGGGAATATATTAAAAAAATCTTCGGGTTCGAGTTGGGTTGGGTCAACCCGAACTCGACCCGAAAATTAAGTTTTCAGATTTTTTGAACCCAACCCAACCCAACCCAACCCGACCCAAATAGTCGGGTTCAGGTCGATTTTCGGGTTCAACCCGACCCATGTGCACTCCTATGTTGAACGATGCCTATCGGTGGACGACCAGTTGTGAATAATTAATGGGCAGAAGAAGAGTCGGTTATTTTCAGTTGGACATGACTCCTTTGTTGTTCGACCGTTACCTTGTAGAGTAGTTTATTGTGGGGCCAAGACCATCTAAACGGTCGACCACTGTGACCTAGTGACCATTGTTCGACCGTTTGTAGTGAAATTCAATCTTGTGAAGTCCTTGTCATTTTGATCGGACGAGACAATTTTTCAATTCGACCATTGTTGTGATTATTTAATGTTTTCCTGTCTTAGACCTTCCAAACGGTCGACCGCCTAATTTTCTTTGTACGATTGTTTTGCTTGTATTTGTTTGACCGAAAGTGTGCCTATTCAAACACATAAGGGGGAACGGTCGACCACTGTGCATTTTTTGGTTGACCGTTGGTGCCCAATTTTGGATCTTTAAATGTTGCTACATGTTGTCTTGTTTTCTCGAAAACCCGTGTCCTCGCATTTGTGTGTGAGTGAGATGACCATCCGGTCAATGTGCCAGTGGAGAAAACGGTCCGAGTTGTGTAGCGGCGGAGATGACTGACCGACGATTATTCTGACAGATATGATCGCCTGGTTGTGGCACGACCCGACAAGTATGACCGACCAGAGTGACGACTCTGGCGGATGTGGTGTTGTGACCACGTGATCAGAACTGTATTGATGTCTCGGAAGTGCGTGCGACATCATTGAACCCTCATGCTAGTTGATTGATATGTTTTAATTAAACCGCAAGTCCACGACCGCGTTGAAGCGGTGACAAATACGGGTCGATCCACAGGGAGGTGTGTCGACTCTGGTTTGTTCGAAGGCGAGTGGGAAAGAAAGGAGAGAAAGGTTTGATTAAACTAAACTATACTAAGCTAAACTAGTAAACTAGAAAAGTGGAAATGAAAGCACAAAACAAACTAAACTAAACAACTAATAAAAGAGGATAGAATTCAGGAATGGAAAACCCCTAAGGGGTGGAGTGTGTGTGTGCACATGAAATAAGTGTGGTGAATGCATGCAATAAGCTCAAATGTAGTTAGTGTTCGTTAATGCATAAGAAGTACCTAACGGCAAGACATATCATTTAAAGCACTAACCTAGGTGATTAATATGAGCATGACAAGTTTGTTATTAAGAACATAAACAAACATGGAATGTACCTAAAGATTATGGCAGAAACCATCAAGTAAAAGTTCTTATTAATTCAAACAAGCATACTAACATCTCTCACAAACAACAATGTCTAGCATTCATATCATCTACATAACATGTACACACATCTACTCCACCCCCAAAGGGGATGGAACTACTCACACATAATTAAACTAACATTTATACTAAGGAAAGAAAACATGCTTAAACTAATTATAAGAAAACTAAACAACAAGTTTAACTAAAAGAACATAAAACTAAACAAACATGCAAGACATAAGAATTGAAATTAAACTAAGAAAGAAACAACATAACCAAAAAGAAACATCTATTATTACTCACTCAATTACAAGTAGCCTCTCTCGACCAGGGTTTTTGCTTCAAGGCTTGAACTCCTAGTAGAGAGGATGGCCACCAAGAGAGTGATTGGGTACAAGAGAGGAGGGAGAGTTCTATTTATAGTCATAGAAAAAGATAATCCGGGACAATCCCCCGGTATGGGACTAAACATATACCAAAAATAGACTAAATACACCCTAATACACGACCCGCCAAAGTCTTAGCAGATTCGGACCCAAACCGACCGCCAATCAACGGTCTACAAGGTTTGGATTCGTCTGGGTTATCTTCTGGGCTTTTCTAGATGGATTTGTGGGTATTTGATGCATATACTTTGCTTGCTGGAGCTCCGACCCGAATAGAATTGCCAAAATACTCTCCATGATGGTGTGGAGTATTCTTGTTTGCTCATTGGTCCTTCTATCTTGCATCTTAGTCCTCGAGTCTCTCAACTCAGACTTTTTCCTGCTTTTTGGTCCTTTCATGTCTCTTCTCTCCAAACCTATTTATTTATGAAATTCAAACATAAAGCTCTTACGTAGCATTGTTTAGGTGAAAGATAATGGATATAAGATACAAATGTAAGCATGAAATGATGTCAATCAAATACCCCCACATCTAACTTTGGCTAGT
This sequence comes from Triglochin maritima, assembly GCA_963682175.1. NCBI lineage: Eukaryota > Viridiplantae > Streptophyta > Magnoliopsida > Alismatales > Juncaginaceae > Triglochin > Triglochin maritima. The sequence continues at coordinate 58,859,187 of OY821772.1, read as the reverse complement.
CCTGAGCAAACAAAGAAAGAGAAGCATACGAAAAATAAGAAATCCTAACTCACTTTCGTAGGAATCACGGTTGCACTTAGCACGTGCAACAAGCCGTTAAACCTCCTTGTCGCCAAGGAGGAGGAGTGTTGTCTCGTGAGGGTTTTCAACGATATACCCACAAAATCCGAACATAGATGCATTATTCAATCTAGAAACTCGACTCGATGGACTCATTTTTATCGATCATTGGACGCGGTAATCCTACGGGCTAACTCTAAATAGGTATTCAGTCTACACACCTAGCCTAATGAACCATTCGTGCAAGTTAAATACGGACTTAAGTGAAAGGCATTGACAACCTCAACATCCTCAAGTGATACAAAGTGTAAAGTCCATTAAGGTTCTTATTTGCATTACCATTTTTTTCTTTTTGTTTATTTTCTTATTTTAGTTTCTTCTTTTCTTTTTATTAGTTGGAGCTTCATTCTCCCAATTTCAGGTTTCATGCATCATCGCCTATGAGGACTTACACTATCACGTACACATTTCCCCAAATCTCCACATAGGGCAATCCCTACCACTCGTGTAACGAGAGTTCGGTCGGTGCATTCCAAGTCAGATGACTCGAAAGCACCAGGCACAAAGTCCCCTCAGACCTACTTTCCTGAGTGATAGGAGTCGTGCAAGAAGAGAGAATACCTACTCACTTATTTCTTATCTACACATGAACAAAAACCCCTACACTTAATTTCTCACAACAAGATTTAAAGGGTCATTGACTACAACAAACTTCCTTAAATTAACAAACACGAATTATTGACTCGCTAGGTTCAGGGTGGACTTCTTTAATTGATTGAGTACTGAAACCCTATGATTACTCACCTCCCGATGGAAAACCGGGGTGCGTCCTAACGACTAGATGAGTCTTAAAGCAACTGTACTAGATATCCTAATGCATCAAGTTCAAGACAATTTTGGGAGCTTTCTTTTTACTTTGCCTCTCAACGGTTTTGCACATGCAAAACACACGCAAAACCCACAAAACATTTTCTTTCGCAAACACATGAAGATTTTAAAAGAAATGTGAAAATTGTAAAGCACTAGGCAAGCAAAAGAAGACAAGTCACCCAAGGATCATGGCAAGCAGATATATCGATATTAAATGCAGCACACTAACATGACCCTATCAATGCACACAAAAGAAAACAAAATCAAAGGAAAAGACTCGACTATGTACACACGTAAAACACCCCCACACTTAGTTCATGCATTGTCCTCAATGAATGTGAGCAAGATACTACATGAATTTATGCATGAAAAAGGAATGATCTCACCAACATGAAGTGCAAAAGAAAGTTCAAGGTTATGTTTATGGACACAAACCTGAATTCCCTCAAAACCTGTGAGATGCTAAAGAAGGGATACAAATACGTGAAAGAAATGAGGTCCAAATACTCAAGGGTTGGAGCCTACAACAATTGATGCTCACTGAAGGAGTCTTCTTCTTTTTTCAACCTTAACTTTATACAAACATGAAAGCTCAACCATTAATGCAGGAGCATGAATGGTTGAGTGCGAGAGAGGTTCATGAAGGAACATGACCTCCTCGACTTCGGATGGTGCCCCCTTCAAGTAGGGTTTGAGGCGTTGTCCATTAACTTTGAACACGTCCCCATTCCCAAGGTTCAAGATGTCAACCGCTCCATGAGGAAACACGGTTTGGACAATAAAATAGCCAGACCAGCGACTGCGGAGCTTACCCACAAACAGATGAAGCCGGGAATTGTAGAGCAACATCTTCTGCCCGGCCATAAACAACCTTCGCATAATCATGCGATCGTGAAACAACTTGGCTCGGGACTTATGAATTTTGACATTTTCACACGCATCATTGTGTAGCTCTTCCAACTCCACAATGTCGAGTTTATGCTGCACCCATGATTGATCAAGATTCATATTCAGGTTCTTGATCGCCCAGAAAGCACGATGCTCAAGCTCGACGGGTAGCTGGCAAGCCTTGCCGTACACTACCCGATATGGGGACATACCCAAATTGGTCTTGTACGCGGTGCGAAAGACCCACAACACGTCATTCAACTTAGTTGACCAATCATTCCTCGAGGAATTAACCGTCTTCTCAAGAATTTTCTTTAATTGACGGTTAGAGACTTCGACCTGCCCACTAGTTTGCAGATGATATGGGGTCGCAAGCTTGTGGGTTATCGAATATTTCCTCTTAAGCGCTTCAGAGGAGCGATTACAGAAGTGGGTACCCCTATCACTGATTATGGTACGAGGAGTACCAAATCGTGCAAAAATTCCCTTAACAATTTGGCGACCACCTTGTTGTCGTTGGTCTTTGTGGGTATAGCCTCAACCCACTTAGACACATAGTCAACGACCACCAGAATGTAAACATTCCCGAACGAGTTCGGGAAGGGACCCATAAAGTCGATGCCCCACACATCGAAGATGTCAACAACAAGGACATTTTGCAAAGGCATCATGTCACGTCGACTAATCCTGCCAAGGCGCCGGCACCTATCACATTGCTTACAAAAGTCGTAAGCATCTTTGAAAAGAAAAGGCCAGTAGAATCCTGATTGGAGCACCTTGGCGACATTTTTCTTTGTTCCAAAGTGTCCTCCACATGCCTTAGAGTGACAGAAATGGAGTACACTTTGGAACTTGATATCTGGGATGCACCGCCAGAAAATTTTGTCAGAGCAGTATTTGAATAGGTAGGGGTCATCCCAGTGAAAGAATCTGACATAAGATCTAAATTTGATTTGGTCAAATTTTGACCAACCCACAGGAAGTTGCTCGGTCAAGAGGTAGTTCACGATGTCGGCAAACCAAGGGTTATCTTCGATCGTGAACAACTGCTTGTCAGGAAATTTGTCATCAATAATTTGGTCTTGTGGGTTGGTCGTCTCTAGACGAGACAGGTGGTCTGCTACAACATTTTCACACCCTTTTTTGTCCCAAATCTCGAGATCAAATTCTTGTAACAACAAGATCCATCTCAAGAGTAGGGATTTTGCATCTTTCTTCGCCATGAGGTGCTTGACGGCTGTGTGATCAGAATAGATAATCACGTGGGAGCCAATCAAGTACGACCGGAATTTCTCCAAAGCAAATATGATCACTAAGAATTCCTTCTCGGTCACAGTGTAGTTCAATTGGGCATCATTGAGTGTTCTACTGGAATAGTAGATCACATGAGGCAATTTTTCCAATCGTTGCCCAAGCACTGCTCCCACAGTGAAGTCAGATGCATCACACATTAACTCAAAGGGTTCAGTCCACAACAGTGCCTTAATTATGGGAGCTGAAGTCAACTCTTTCTTCAATGTCAAAAAGGCATGGTGGCAATCCGGTGTGTACTAAAAAATGACATCCTTAGCCAACAAGGCGGTGAGAGGTCGAACAATTTTGCTAAAATCCCGAATGAACCACCGATAGAATCCAACATGTCCCAAAAAGGTGCGGATATCCTTCATACTACGTCGCGGTGGGAGATTAGCAATAATACCCACTTTGACGGGATCGACCTCAATTCCCCTACTTGAGACCACATGTCCAAGTACAATCCCTTGCTTCACCATGAAGTGACATTTCTCCCAATTGAGAGCGAAGTTCTTCTCACGGCATTACTTGAGGACAAGGCTCAAGTGACGAAGGCACTCATCGAAGGAAACGCCAAATATGGAAAAGTCGTCAATGAAAATCTCAAGGAAACGCTCTACCATATCGGAGAAGATGCTGATCATACACTTTTGAAACGTTGCCGGCACATTACATAACCCAAAGGGCATGCGACGGTAGGCAAACGTACCGAAGGGACAAGTAAATGTGGTTTTCTCTTGATCCTCGGGGGCGATGGGAATTTGGTTGTAACCGGATTATCCCTCAAGAAAACAATAATACTCATGTATGGCCAACCTTTCCAACATCTGATCAATGAATGGCAACGGGAAATGATCTTTCCGCGTTGCCACATTGAGCTTGCGATAATCAACGCGAACTCGCCAACCAGTTTGCAGGCGCGTCGGGATAAGCTCATTATGCTCATTCTCAACAACCGTCATGCCTGACTTCTTGGGAACCACATGGACAGGACTCACCCACGAACTATCAGAGATAGGATAGATTATGCCATGATCCAAGCACTTAAGAACCTCCTTTCGGACGGCTTCTTTCAGTACATGATTCAATCTTCGTTGTGGGTCCCTGTGGATCTGATGTTGAACAATACCAGGGTTAATTCTCTTGATATCCTTCAAGGACCACCCGATAGCCTCTTTGTTTTCAAAGAGCATTTTTTTAGGGCAACCTCTTGATCTTTTGCAAGATCAGAAGCAATAATGAGTGGCAATGTCTCATTATCCCCTAAAAAGATGTACTTAAGGTTATCAGGGAGCGGTTTAAGCTCGACCAGAGGTAGGTCCTTGTCAGATTCAGAGTTGCTTTCAAGTGGCTCAAGGGCCACGGGGTAAGAGGAGCAAGCACCCAGATGTGCCTCCTCATCCAGAGATTCACTGGCGGATTCCTGAAGATCCTCTTCACTCGCAACATGGTCATTAGGCACCTCAATTAAATATGTTGATGTGAGTCGAACATGCCTAATGACTCGGGCTCATCCGTGTCCTGGATGAAATTGGCTCTGACAACATCGTCGAAGAGCCATGGTTGCTTATCAAGAGTAAAGATGTTGAAATCCGTTGTGAGGTTTCCAAAAGACAACCTCATCAAGTCATTGTGACAATTGATCAAAGCATTAGATGTCACAAGAAAATGTCTCCCAAGGATCACAGGAATTTGTCCTTGTGGGTTGGACATGGGTTCAGTATCCAAGATGATGAAATCATCTGGAAATATGAACTCACCAACTTTAATAAGGACATCCTCCACATTTCCTCGTGGAATCTTGACAGATCTGTCAGCCAACTAGAGGGTTTCCCTCGTTGGTTTAAGATCACTTATTCCAAGGTTGACATAGACAGAGTAGGGAAGGAGGTTCACCGATGCTCCCAAATCCCATAAAGCTTGGGGAATTGTCACATTACCGATCATGCAAGAGACAGTTGGACAACCTAGGTCCTTGTATTTGACTTGCATGGGTTGTGTCAATATCGAGCTAACATTGGCGGCCAAAAATGCCTTTTTGGGAACATTTATTCTTCTCTTAATGGTGCAAAGGCCCTTAAGGAACTTGGCATACAGTGTCATTTGTTGAACAACATCCAACAACGGGATGTTCACCTTTACTTGCCTAAGTACCTCAACGATTTTGTCCCAATGCTCATCATGTTTGTTAGTCAACCTATGAGGGAATGGTGTCTTGGGGACATAACAATCACGAGGATGAGTCTCAGAATTAGGTTCCTTGACAGACTCACGACCCTCCTCGGAAGACTCGCCAACAGGGTTGGCTTCAGGCATTTCCACATTGTTGTCAACAACCCTTCCCGATCATAAGGTATGGACAACATTAGCATGTTGGGAAGGGTGATTGATATGTTTTAATTAACCGCAAGTGCATGGCCGCATTGAAGCGGTGGTAAATACGGGTCGATCCACAGGGAGGTGTGTCGACTTTTGGTTTGTGCGAAGTCGAGTGGGAAAGAAATGAGAGAAAGGTTGGTTACACTAAACTATACTACAATGCAAAAAGGAAATGGAAGATAAGCAATAAAACTAAACCCCATAGGGGGTAGAGAAATAATGTGAATATAAATATGTGTGTGTGTGTTCAATTATGTTCCTCACAACATGTAGTGCATGAAATCATAAAACTACATCCAACTTTGCCTCCACATGAAATAAGATAAGACTATATCGTTAAAACATACAAGATAATAATTGGAATGAAGCTAAATGAACTCATGTATAAAGACTAGACCCTACTATGCCTCCACATGAAATAAGGTAACCCAATATCATTAAAACATACAAGGCATTAACCAAGGTAAAAGCAACAAGAGTACATACACTACAAATTGTGTTTCCAATATTAATTTCATCCATATCCTCACCTTATCATTCCCCATAAAATAGGTCCACTAATCTAGGAATAAGCTAAGCTTCATTCAAGAGCATTAACATATCAAAGATAAGAGTGAAATCCCATTAGATAGTTATGGAAATCATATAAGGCTCAAGGGATTAAGATAACACACACCTAATACACTACATGATCATATCACATATTTCTCCACCCCCAAAATGGGGATGGAACTACTCATTAATCATTACACTACAACCTACATTAAAATGAAACATTCTACTGAAATGAAAATAGACTAAGCAAAAAAGGAATATTAAAGAAACTAATTGAAAGGAACATAAACTAAAGAAACATGCAAGAATTAAAAGACAAGATTAAAAGAAACTAAGAACAATTATTTTATTAACAATGACTCACATTGAAGGTAGCACTCTTCTCCACCTTGAGTTTTGCTTTAAGGCTTACTCCTTAGTAGAGAAAATGCCACCAAGAAATGGGTAGTTTACAATAGAATGTGAAGAGTTCTATTTATAGCCATAGAAAAAGGCAATCCGGGACAATCTACCGATGTGGGACTAAACAAATACTAGAAATGGACTAAATACACACTAATACGCAACCCACCAAAATCTTAGCGGATTTGGGCCAAAACAGACCACCAATTAGCGGTCTTGGACCGCCAATTGGCGGTCTATAAGGTTCGGATCACACTGGATTTTATTCTGGGCTTTTCTGGATGTCTTTGTTGGTCTTTAATGCATCTACTTCACTTGTTGGAGCTCCGACCCGAATAGAATTGCCAAAATACTCCCCATGATGGTGTGGAGTTTTCTGTTTTGCTCTTTGGTCCTTTGGTCTTACGTTCAGGTCATTCTTCCTTGCATCTTAGTCCCTATGTCTCACAATTCAGTCCATTTTCCCAGCTTTTGTGTCCTTTTATGCTCCATCTCTTCAAACCTATTTATTTCTGAAATTCAAACATAAAACTCGTCACATAGCATTGTTTAGGTGAAAGATAATGGATATAAGATACAAATATAAGCATGAAATGATGTCAATCAAAAGGTCACTTTCAACATTGTGTACATTCTGCCTAGCATGGGCAGGTTGACCCCTGGGATTTACCACAGGCTGACTCGGTAACTGACTCTTCTCTCGTTCATGGAGCTGATGAGCCAAATGGCTAACTTGCATTTCCAATGCTTTGACCAAATTATTGCTGGCCGCAAACATGGTTTGTATGCTCTGCTTGAACGCTTGAAGGGTTTGTTCAAGAGTGGGGTCCTTTGGGTCAACCTATTGGGGTAGTGGAGTTCGGTTAGAATAACCCGACGATGAGGCATGAGCAAGTTGTTAATTATGGTGTTGAGACCTTTGATGTGGGGTTTGGTAGGTCGCCAATGGGCATGGAGGTTGATAAGGTGGAGGTTGAGGTTGAGCGTGTGAGCTCTGACCGTGACCCCCAAGAGAAGTTAGGATGATTACGCCATCCCGGGTTGTAGGAGTGACTGTACGGGTCGTTACGGGGCCTCTGTTGATACATCGCATTTGTATGCTTAGTATCCCTTGGAGCGTAAGCGCATTCCAAGTCATCATTGCCCATAAGTCCACACCTACTACACCCAGGAATAGCGACCTGAGCTATAGGAGCTCGGTCCAACTCTAAACTCTCAATCCTACGCATGTAGCAACCAATTTTGCCTCAGACGCGATAGTTGACTCAACTTGATATGATCCAGCTCGACCAGTAGACCTGGCGGCTGGTGGCTCTCTTATGGTGTCCCACTCAAATGTACATTCAGCCATTAACTCAAAAGTGTCACATGCCTCATTGATGGGTTTCATTTGGAAATCACCCTGACACATCGACTCTAACAATGTGCGGGTGTTGTAGTTGAGGCCCTCATAAATAATTTGGCACAACTTACATAGCTCAAGTCCATGATGAGGGCACTGCTGGAGAAGGTCCTTGAACCTCTCAAAGAAAGCATGAAAAGATTCGATCTCAATCTGATACATTTGATGTATCTGGTGCCGTGTCTGTTGAGTTTTTCTTTGAGGGAAAAATCTCATCAGAAATACGGTCACAAAGTCATCCTAAGACCGAATAGAGCTCGCCGGGAGGTTGTACATCAATTTCTTCGCGTTATCTTTCAACGCGAAAGAAATCATCCTCAACCGGACTGAATCATCATCAAGCTGTTGAGGCTTGAACATGGAGCATACCTCCTCGAATTCTCGTATAAAAATATATGGATCCTCCTTATTGGCAGTGAAGGTAGGAAGCATGCTCACATATTGAGGTTTCAGTTCATAGTTGTTCCCGCGAGCTGGGGGAAGAACTATGCAAGAAGGCTGCGTGGCGCGAACAGGATGGGTCCGCTACCACAAAGTCATCGGTCTATCCTGTCGAGCTAAAGGTGGTGGTGCACCAAAACTCGATCCCGACTGAATCCCTCTTCCTCTCGAGTCAGAGGAGGAGGAGAAGAAGGTATACGTGGTGGTGGGAGCGAACCAAGGTAATCCATGTATGGAACCCGGTCTTCCCCGTCACCACGAGAAGACTCGGCCTCATGCTCCAAAGGAGCATGAGGCGGAGATGGCCGATCACCAAGACCGTCCATCTCAGAAAAATGCACTCTCTCAAGTCGAGCACTCTCACCAGAATGAGCCCAACCTCGCATAAAATGCTCGACTCGACTCTAAAAAATACACAACAGAAGGTGTACTCAGGGGAGGAGACTACTCGTAGAAAATAGATGAGGAGAGGACTCAGACAAGGAGGGAAGAATCCTAGAGCTAGCGTGGGTAGTTGATTGATCGTTTTATATTTAACCGCAAGTGCACGGCCGCGTTGAAGCGGTGGCAAATACGGGTCGTCCACTGGGAGGTGTGTCGACACTTGGTTCGTGCGAAGGCAAGGGGTAAAGAAAGGAGAAAAGGATTGGTTACACTAAACTACACTACAATGCTAAACTAGAATGCAAAAGGAAATGAAGATAAGCAATAAAACTAAACCCCAAAGGGGGTAGAGAACTGATGTGAACATAAAGATGTGTGTGTGTGTGTGTGTTCAATTAAGCTCCTCACAACATGTAGTGCATGAAATCATACAACTACATCCAATCTTGCCTCTACATGAATTAAGATAAGACTACATCATTAAAACATACAAGACAATGATTGGAATGAAGCTACATGAACTCAAGTATAAAGACTAGACCCTACTATGCCTCCACATGAATTAAGATGACTACATCATTAAAACATACAAAACATTAGCTAAGGAAAAGGCAACAAGATTACATACACTACAAATTGTGTTTCCAACATTAACTTCATCCATATCCTAACCTTATCATTCCCCATAAAATAGGTCCACTAATCAAAGCATAAGCTAAGCTTCATTCAAGAGCATTAGCATATCAAAGATAAGAGTGGAGACCCATTAGATGGTTATGGAAATCATATAAAGCTCAAGGGATAAAAATAACACACACTTAATACACTACATGATTATATCACATATTTCTCCACCCCCCAAATGGGGATGGAACTACTCACTACTCATTACACTAACTATATTAGCAAAAGAAAGCATAATACTGAAATGAAATTTATACTACTCAAGCAAGAAACATTAAAGAAGCATAAAACTAAACAAGCATCAAAGCAAAAACATTAAAGGAATTTTACTAAGCAAGAATTAACACTAATGAAAACTTTTATTAGGAACTCACTCATATTACAAGCAGCCCTTCCTCCACTAGAGTTTTGCTTCAAGGCTTCACTCTTAGTAGGGAAGGAGGCCACCCAGAGAGAGATGGATACAATGGGAGGTGAAGAGTTCTATTTATAAGCATGGAAAAAGCTAATCAGGGACAATCCCCCGATGTGGGACTAAACCAATACCAAAAATAGCCTAAACGAACACTAATACAAGTCCAGGAGAAGTTGGGGCGGATCTTGCATGATCCAGACCGCCAATTGGCGGTTCCAGACCGCCAATTGGCGGTTCCAGACCGCCAATTGGCGGCCTATAAAGCCCAGATCCGTCTGGGTCTTCTGGTGGGCTTTCCTTGGTGTGTTTCTTGGTCTTGGATGCATCTAACTTGTTTAGTGGAGCTCCGACCCGAATCGAATTGACAAAATACTCCTCATGATGGTGTGGAGTTTCCTGTTTTGCTCTTAGGTCCTTCTGTCTTACGATCAGGTCATTCTCCCTTGCATCTTGGTCCCCAGGTCTCACAATTAGGTCCTTTTTTCCTACTTTTGGGTCCTTTCATGGCTTTTCTCTTCAAACCTCTTTATTTCTGAAAACTAAACATAAAACTCATCACGTAGCATTGCTTAGGTGTAAGATAATGGATATAAGGTACAAATATAAGCATGAAATGATGTCAATCAAATACCCCCACACCTAAGTTTTTGCTAGTCTCGAGCAAAACAAAGAAAGGAAAAAGCATACAAAAAACAAGAAATTCTAACTCACTTTCGTAGGAATCACGGTTGCACTTAGCATGTGCAACAAGCCGTTAAACCTCCTTGTTGCCAAGGAGGAGGAGTGTTGTCTCCTGAGGGTTTTCAGCGGATATACCCACAAAATCCGAACAAGATGCATTATTCAATCTAGACCTCGACTCGTTGGACTTATTTTGTCGATCATGGAATGCGGTAATACTACGGGTCGACTCTATATATGTAATCGGTCCACACACCTAGCCTAATGAGTTATTCGTGAGAGTTAACTAAGGAATTAAGTGAAAGACATGAGCAACCTTAAGTTCTGAATGTGAAACAACGTGTAAAGTCCATTTTGGTTCTTATTTGACTTTTTTTTTTCTTTTTTTTTCTTTGGAGCATTTATTGGTTGGTGTTTGATTCTCCCAGGGTCAGGTTTCGTGCATCATTGCCTATGAGGACTTACACTATCACGTACACCTTCCCCCAAATCTCCACATAGGGCGATCCCTACCACCCGTGTAACGGGAGTTCGGTCGGTGCATCCCAAGTCAGATGACTCGAAAGCACCAGGCACAAAGTCCCCTCAGACCTACTTTCCCGAGTGATAGGAGCCGTGCGAGAAGAGAGAACACCACTTATTTATTTATCTACATGGGAACCAAAACCCCTACACTAAAGTTTCACAAAAAGAGATTAAGGGCCCTTGACTACGACAAACTTCCTAAATTAACAAACACGAATTATTGACTCACTAGGTTCAGGGTGGACTTCTTTGAATGTTTGAGCACTGAAACCCTATGATTACTCACCCCCAAAGGAAAACTGGGGTGCATCCTAACGACTCGATAAATCCTAAAGCCACGTACTAGATATCCTAATGCATCAAGTTCAAGACAATTTTGGGAGCTTTCTTTTTACTTTGCCTCTCAACGGTTTTGCACATGCTAAACACCCGCAAAACCCACAAAACATTTTCTTTCACAAACATGAAGATTTTGAAAGAAATGTGAAAATTTTGAAGCACTAGGCAAGCAAAAGAAGACAAGTCACCCAAGGATCATGGCAAGCAGATATATCGATATTAAATGCAGCACACTATCATGACCCTAACAATGCAAACAACAGAAAACAAAATCAAAGGAAAAAGGCTCAACTATGTACACACGTAAAACACCCCCCCACACCTACTTCATGCATTGTCCTCAATGAATGCAAGCAAGATACTACATGGATGCATGCATGAAACAGAAGAGATCTCACCAACGTGAAGTACACAAGGAAGTTCATGGCTATGTTGATGGACACAACCCAACTTCCCTCAAAATCTGTGAGATGCTAAAGAAGGGATACAAAAACGTGAAAGAAATGGGGCCCAAATACTCAAGGGTTGGGGCCCACAACAATCGATGCTCACTGAAGGAGTCTTTTTTTTTCAACATATATACACAAGAAGGCTCAACCACTCATGTAGGAGCATGAATGGTTGAGTGCGAGGGGGGTTCATGAAGGAACATAACCCAAAGGGCATGCGACGGTAGGCAAACGTGCCAAAGGGACAAGTGAATGTGGTTTTCTCTTGGTCCTCGGGGGCGATGGGAATTTGGTTGTAACCGGAGTATCCATCAAGAAAACAATAGTACTCATGTCCGGCCAACCTTTCCAACATCTGATCAATGAATGGCAACGGGAAATGATCTTTCCGCGTTGCCGCATTGAGCTTGCGATAATCAACGCAAACTCGTCAGCCAGTTTGCAGGCGTGTCGGGATAAGCTCATTATGCTCATTCTCCACAACCGTCACGCCTGACTTCTTGGGAACCACATGGACAGGACTCACCCACGAACTATCAGAGATAGGATAGATTATGCCATGATCCAAGCACTTAAGAACCTCCTTTCAGACGGCTTCTTTCAGTACAGGATTCAGTCTCCGTTGTGGGTCCCTGCGGGGCCTAGAATCCTCTTCCATGTGGATCCGATGCTGAACAATACCAGGGCTAATTCCCTTGATATCCTTCAAGGACCACCTGATCGCCTCTTTGTTTTCAAAGAGTACTCTTTTGAGGGCAACCTCTTGATCTTTTTCAAGATCAGAAGCAATAATGAGTGGCAAGGTCTCATTATCCCCTAAAAAGATGTACTTTAGGTTATCGGGGAGCGGTTTAAGCTCGACCAGAGGTGGGTCCTTGTCGGATTCAGAGTTAATTTCAAGTGGCTCAAGGGCCACGGGGTAAGAGGAGCAAGCACCCAGATGTGCCTCCTCATCCAGAGATATGCTGGCGGATTTCTCAAGATCCTCTTCACTCGCAACCTGATCATTAGGCACCTCAATAATATGTCGATGTGAGTCGAACATGCCTAATGAGTCAGGCTCATCCGTGTCCTGGATGAAATTGGCTCCGACAGTGTCGTCGAAGAGCCCAGGTTGCTTACCAAGAGTGAAGATGTTGAAATCCGCCGTGAGGTTTCCAAAAGACAACCTCATCAAGCCATTACGACAATTGATCAAAGCATTAGATGTCGCAAGAAATGGCCTCCCAAGGATTACAGGAATTTGTCCTTGTGGGTTGGACACGGGTTCGGTATCCAAGATGATGAAATCAACTGGAAATACGAACTCACCCACTTTGATAAGGACATCCTCCACACTCCCTCGTGGGATTTTGACGGATCTATCAGCCAACTGGAGGGTTGTCCTCGTTGGTTTAAGATCGCCTATCCCAAGGTTGACATAGACTGAGTAAGGCAGGAGATTCACAGATGCCCCCAAATCCAATAGAGCTTGAGAGATGGTCACATTCCCAATCATGCAAGAGACAGTTGGACAACCAGGGTCCTTGTACTTGACATTCATGGGTTGTGTCAATATGGAGCTCACATTGGCGGCCAAGAAGGCCTTCTTGGGCACATTTGTTTTTCTCTTGGTGGTGCAAAGGTCTTTGAGGAACTTGGCATACGGTGGCATTTGTTGAACAACGTCCAACAACGGGATGTTCACCTTTACTTGCCTAAGTACCTCAACGATCTTATCCCAATGCTCATCACGTTTTTTAGTCAATCGATGAGGGAATGGTGCCTTGGGGACATAAGAATCACGAGGAGGAGTCTCAGAATTAGGTTCCTTGACAGGCTCAAGACTCTCCTCGGAAGTCTCGCCAACAGGGTTGGCTTCCGGCATTTTCACATTGTTGTCAACGACCCTTCCCGATCTCAAGGTATGAATAACATTAGCATGTTGGGAAGGGTCACTTTCAACATTGTGTACATTCTGCCTGGTATTAGCAGGCTGACCCCTGGGATTTACTACAGGTTGACTCGGGAATTGACCCTTCTCGCGTTCATGGAGCTGATGAGCCAACTGGCTTACTTGCATTTCCAATGCTTTGACCGTATTATTGTTGGCCGCAAGCATGGATTGAGTGCTCTGCATGAATGCTTGAAGGGTTTGTTCAATGGTAGAGTCCTTAGGGTCAACCCGCTGGGGTGGTGGAGTCTGGTTAGAATAACCCGACGAAGAGGCCTGACCAGGTTGGTAATTTTGGTGCTGAGACCTTTGATGTGGGGGTTGGTAGGTCGCCGATGGGCGTGGAGGTTGAGGTTGAGCGTGCGAGCTCTGACCGTGTCCTCCACTAGACCCCCAAGAGAAGTTAGGATGGTTACGCCATCCCGGGTTATAGGAATGACTGTACAGGTCGTTTCGGGGCCTTTGTTGATACATCGCATTTGCATGCTCAGTATCCCTTGGGGCGTAAGCGCACTCCAAGTCATCATGTCCCGACAGTCCACACCTAGTACACCCGGGAGTAGCGACCTGAGCTACAGGAGCTCGGTCCATCTCCAAACTCTCTATCCTACGCATGAGAGCAGCCATTTTCGCCTCAGACGCGATAGTTGACTCAACATGATATGATCCAGCACGTCCAGAAGACCTGGCGGCTGGTGGCTCTCTCATGGTGTCCCACTCGAAGGTACGCTCAGCCATGGACTCAAAAGTGTCCCATGCCTCCTCGATGGGTTTCATTTGGAAGTCACCCTGACACATCGACTCCAACAATGTGCGGGTGTTGTAGTTGATGCCCTCATAAACAATCTGGCACAGCTGCCATAGCTCAAGTCCATGATGAGGGCATTGCTGGAGAAGGTCCTTGAACCTCTCAAAGAAACCATGAAAAGATTCGGTCTCGGTCTGATACATTTGATGTATCTGGTGCCGTATCTGTTGAGTTTTCCTTTGAGGGAAAAATCTCTTCAGAAAGACGGTCACAAAGTCATCCCAAGACCGAATCGAGCTCGCAGGGAGGCTATACATCCATTTCTTCGCATTATCCTTCAATGCGAACGAAATCATCCTCAACCGGACAGAATCCTCGTCAAGCTGTTGAAGCTTGAAGATGGAGCATACTTCCTCGAATTCGCGTATAAAAATATACGGATCCTCCTTATTGGCAGCAAAGGTTGGAAGCATGCTCACATACTGAGGTTTCAGCTCATAGTTGTTCCCGCGAGAAGGGGGAACAACTATGCAAGAAGGTTGCGCGGCCCGAACAGGATGGGTCCGCTCCCACAACGTCATCGGCCTATCCTGTCGAGCTAAAGGTGGTGGTGCACCTAGAACTCGATCCTGACCGAATCTCCCTTCCTCTCGAGTCAGAGGAGGAGGAGAAGGAGGTCTACGTGGTGGTGGGAATGGACCGAGGTAGTCCATGTATGGAACTCGGTCTCCCTCGCCACCACGAGACGACTCGCCTTCTTGCTCCAAAGGAGCACGAGGCGGAGATGGTCGATCACCAAGATCTTCCATCTCAGAAATAAGCACTCTCTCGAGTCGAGCGCTCTCACCAGAACGAGCCCAACCTCGCATAAAAATGCTCGACTCGACTCTAACAAACACACAACAGAAGGTGTACTAGAGGAGGAGACTAAACGTAGAGAATAGATGAGGAGAGGACTCAGATGAGGAGGGAAGAATCCCTAGAGCTAGCGTGGGTGAAGGGATCAGGTAGAAGCCTAACTAGCAAGCACGGCTCAAACAAAGTAAGGCAATGGGTCCTTAAGCTAGACGACGCCTAACTTCGAGGTCACTAGCCTCGACACGCCTCACCTCCCTACAACAAGGACCACAATGCCCAGCAAGTGATACCAGATCCGGAGATCCAGTACCTCCTACTATCGACAAGGTAGGCAACGTCGATCAGGTCATGACGGTCTCGACTAGATTACTCTCCTATTGCGTCCGAATTCCTTAGGGCCAATGTCTACTTGCTTTTAGTTAAGGCTTTATTAAGAGTGGTTTTTGGGGCCAAGGAAAGGGTGATGAAATCCCCCACCTTATCTTTTATGGGACAGCCCCTCCTTAGTAGCGATTTGATCCTAGATCTAGCAATCAATCGCTCCAATCAAACGCTCTCTCACTCTTGTCCCGATGCACCTTACTAACTAATGCATGAAATAAACATGCATGAATGAGGGATGTGGGTGCACGTACCTCACGCCAGCAATCAACGACAAAATGTAAAGCAAAGAAAAGACAAATGCATGCAAGGTCTACCAATGGTGCATGACCTAGATGGCAAGAAGTCTAATCTTTTGCTTTGAGTTTTATGGTCCAAGTTGATTAATGGGGGAGTGATTAATGATCTGGGAGCAAACCAGAGGTCAAAGCATGCAAAATTGGGCTCCCAGATAACACAAATTTCCAGACTAACTACTAACAAAAATTTCAAGGAAATCAACGCTCACCAGGCCGCCAATTGGCGGTCTTCCACCGCTGATTGGCGGTCTGTTTAGGTCGTCGCTTCCTCAAACATCTCCAGTAGCCTCCCCTTGACCTTGTGGTTCCCTGAAACTAAGAAAAACTGAAAACAAAAAATTAAAAACCCCTCGAATCGTCCAAACCAAGGTCTGGACAGAGCACCTCCCCGGCAACGGCGCCAAAAACTTGATTGATCGTTTTATATTTAACCGCAAGTGCACAGCCGCGTTGAAGCGGTGGCAAATACGGGTCGTCCACTAGGAGGTGTGTCGACACTTGGTTCATGCGAAGGCAAGGGGTAAAGAAAGGAGAAAAGGATTGGTTACACTAAACTACACTACAATGCTAAACTAGAATGCAAAAGGAAATGAAGATAAGCAATAAAACTAAACCCCAAAGGGGGTAGAGAACTGATGTGAACATAAAGATGTGTGTGTGTGTGTTCAATTAAGCTCCTCACAACATGTAGTGCATGAAATCATACAACTACATCCAATCTTGCCTCTACATGAATTAAGATAAGACTACATCATTAAAACATACAAGACAATGATTGGAATGAAGCTACATGAACTCAAGTATAAAGACTAGACCCTACTATGCCTCCACATGAATTAAGATGACTACATCATTAAAACATACAAAACATTAGCTAAGGAAAAGGCAACAAGAGTACATACACTACAAATTGTGTTTCCAACATTAACTTCATCCATATCCTAACCTTATCATTCCCCATAAAATAGGTCCACTAATCAAAGCATAAGCTAAGCTTCATTCAAGAGCATTAGCATATCAAAGATAAGAGTGGAGACCCATTAGATGGTTATGGAAATCATATAAAGCTCAAGGGATAAAAATAACACACACTTAATACACTACATGATTATATCACATATTTCTCCACCCCCCAAATGGGGATGGAACTACTCACTACTCATTACACTAACTATATTAGCAAAAGAAAGCATAATACTGAAATGAAATTTATACTACTCAAGCAAGAAACATTAAAGAAGCATAAAACTAAACAAGCATCAAAGCAAAAACATTAAAGGAATTTTACTAAGCAAGAATTAACACTAATGAAAACTTTTATTAGGAACTCACTCATATTACAAGCAGCCCTTCCTCCACTAGAGTTTTGCTTCAAGGCTTCACTCTTAGTAGGGAAGGAGGCCACCCAGAGAGAGATGGATACAATGGGAGGTGAAGAGTTCTATTTATAAGCATGGAAAAAGCTAATCAGGGACAATCCCCCGATGTGGGACTAAACCAATACCAAAAATAGCCTAAACGAACACTAATACAAGTCCAGGAGAAGTTGGGGCGGATCTTGCATGATCCAGACCGCCAATTGGCGGTTCCAGACCGCCAATTGGCGGCCTATAAAGCCCAGATCCGTCTGGGTCTTCTGGTGGGCTTTCCTTGGTGTGTTTCTTGGTCTTGGATGCATCTAACTTGTTTAGTGGAGCTCCGACCCGAATCGAATTGACAAAATACTCCTCATGATGGTGTGGAGTTTCCTGTTTTGCTCTTAGGTCCTTCTGTCTTACGATCAGGTCATTCTCCCTTGCATCTTGGTCCCCAGGTCTCACAATTAGGTCCTTTTTTCCTGCTTTTGGGTCCTTTCATGGCTCTTCTCTTCAAACCTCTTTATTTCTGAAAACTAAACATAAAACTCGTCACGTAGCATTGCTTAGGTGTAAGATAATGGATATAAGGTACAAATATAAGCATGAAATGATGTCAATCAGTAGTGGGTGAAGGTAGAAGCCTAATTTAGCAAGCATGACTCAAACAATGTAAGGCAATGGGTCCTTAGGCTAGACGACGCCTAACTTCGAGGTCACTAGCCTCGACACGCCTCACCTCCATACAATGAAGACCACAATGCCCAGCAAGTGATACCAGATCCGGGGATACAGTACCTCCTACTATCGACAAGGTAGGCAACGCCGATCAGGCCATGACAGTCTCAACTAGATTACTCTCCTAGTGCGTCTGAAATCCTTAGGGCCAATGTCTACTTGCTTTTAGAATTAAGGCTTTTATTAAGAGTGATTTTTGGGACCAAGGAAATGGTGATGAAATCCCCCACCTTATCTTTTATGGGACAACCCCTCCTTAGTAGTGTTTTGATCTTAAATCTAGCAATCAACACTCCAATCAAACGCTCAACCCACTCTTTTCCTGATGCAATTCCTACTAACTAATGCATGGTTATACAAAACTGCATGAATGAGTGTAGGAAATGTGTACCTCACACCAGCACTCAACAACTGAAAATAAAGCTAAAATAAAAGACAACTACGTGCCTAAGTCAAGTATATGATGCCTGGCCTAATCATGTAAGAATGTCTAATCTTTTGCTTTGGATTTTAATGGCCAAGTTGATTAAACGGGGAGTGATTAATGAACTGGGAGCAAACTACAAGTCACAACATGCAAGATTGCGCTCCCGGACAACTACACTGGAGCAAAGAACAACCAAAACAAAACTAAAAGCAAATGACGCTCACCAGGCCCCCAATTGGCGGTCTTTGTTGAAGTTTTTATGCTCCAATTCCTCTTGTAGCCTCCCCTTGATCCTAAGAATCACTGAAACAAACAAAAACAAAAAACAAAAAAATTAAAACCACTCGAATCATCCAAACCAAAGTATGGACAGAACACCTCCCCAGCAACGGCGCCAAAAACTTGATTGATATGTTTTAATTAAACTGCAAGTGCACAACCGCATTGAAGCGGTGGCAAATACGGGTTGATCCACAGGGAGGTGTGTCGACTCTGGTTTGTTCGAACGCGAGTGGGAAAGAAAGGAGAGAAAGGTTTGATTAAACTAAACTATACCAAGCTAAACTAGTAAACTAGAAAAGAGGAAATGAAAGAACAAAACAAACTAAACTAAGCAACTAATAAAAGAGGATAAATTCAGGAATGGAAAACCCCTAAGGGGTGGAGTGTGTGTGTGCACATGAAATAAGTGTGGTGAATGCATGCAATAAGCTCAAGTGTAGTTAGTGTTTGTTAATGCATAAGAAGTACCTAATGGCAAGACCTATCATTTAAAGCACTAACCTAGGTGATTAATATGAGCATGACAAGTTTGTTATTAAGAACATAAACAAGCATGGAATGTACCTAAACATTATGGCAGAAACCATCAAGTAAAAGTTCTTATTAATTCAAACAAGCATACTAACATCTCTCACAAACAACAATGTCTAGAATTCATACCATCTACATAACCTGTACACACATCTACTCCTCCCCCAAAGGAGATGAAACTACTCACACATAATTAAACTAACATTTATACTAAGGAAAGAAAACATGCTTAAACTAATTATAAGAAAACTAAACAAGTTTAACTAAAAGAACATAAAACTAAACAAACATGCAAGACATAAGAATTGAAATTAAACTAAGAAAGAAACAACATAACCAAAAAGAAACATCTATTATTACTCACTCAATTACAAGTATCCTCTCTCCACCAGGGTTTTTGCTTCAATGCTTGAACTCCTAGTAGAGAGGATGGCCACCAAGAGAGAGATTGGGTACAAGAGAGGAGGGAGAGTTCTATTTATAGCCATAGAAAAAGGTAATCCGGGACAATCCCCCGGTATGGGACTAAACATATACCAAATAGACTAAATACACCCTAATACACGACCCGCCAAAGTCTTAGCAGATTCGGACCCAAACCGACCGCCAATCAACGGTCTACAAGGTTTGGATTTGTCTGGGTTATCTTCTGGGCTTTTCTTAATGGATTTGTTGGTCTTTGATGCATCTACTTTGCTTGCTGGAGCTCCGACCCGAATAGAATTGCCAAAATACTCTCCATGATGGTGTGGGGTATTCTTGTTTGCTCATTGGTCCTTCTATCTTGCATTCAGGTCCTTCGATCTTGCATCTTAGTCCTCCAGTCTCTCAACTCAGACTTTTCCTTCTTTTTGGTCCTTTCATGTCTCTTCTCTCCAAACCTATTTATTTATGAAATTCAAACATAAAGCTCTTATGTAGCATTGTTTAGGTGAAAGATAATGTATATAAGATACAAATGTAAGAATAAAATGATGTCAATCACTAGTGTAGCTGTGAGTGAAGGTGTGTTGTGTACTTTACGTAAGACCGCATATGCATGCGATGGGTGTCCTCAAATACGTAGGTTTATTGTATTGTATATTCATATGCATGTAGATGAAGTTGATATACGTAATTTTCATTACGAAACCTCAGGCATTGTTTCATGTTTGTATTTCAGGCCATGAGCGACACTAAGGGGGTGGCGATCGAGGACGAGTGCACTCCGAGACCAGATCATTCCAGTCTATTTTCCGGTTGTTATGATTACTTGTATTTTACACTTCCTAGTACCTTGATGTAAACATACATTTTGAAAAACTCTTGTGTAGTGCACCTTTTGGATTTTATATCAGTAATGTCATCGTGTTTATCTGGTTTTAATTCATGGAATATCATTAGTCGCCCTTCAGAGTGAGGTTCACTCGAACACATAATCGTTAATTGGAGACTATAAGGGTACTGAAAAAGCTCACTCTTGCTCAATTATAGAAATTCGTTCAAAATCGACACCAACCCTATCATTAGTCAATTGATAATACGTACCTTATGGGATTATTCTAAAATTTGTTGCATCATAACTCGTAAATGATATCAAATTGCACATCATAATCACTTCGGGAGAGGTTCAATCAGTATCGTGAATTCAAAGAAAAAAGGAAGCAAAAACAGACTTCAAAACCATACACTTCCTTCGAACCAGACGAAGTATTAAAATTAGGTTTCCCGTTGAACAAAAAACCAAAACAACCTTAAAACCCCAAAATCAAGGTCATAATATCACATCTTATTGAAGATCCGATGACGGGCTTCAGGTTGGAGATGCAACCTCCAGTCGTTGGAGGACACCTCCCCGTTCATGCCCCGATCACCAGGTACGGACGCCCAAGCACTGGAACCTTCCATGAACGTCGGAGTAGTAGAGGACTTCAGGGGTCAACCAAATCCAGGCTTTTTGAGGAAGAAGAGGAATGGGTTGGAGTAGAAGAAGACGCAAATCCAAGCATTTTTCAATATCAAAAAATCGATTAAACTTTGAAAATTTCTCGGCGGAAGAAGGAAGCAAAAAACAGATTTCAGGTTAAGTTATAGTTGACCCCATGAATTATACTTTTGTTAGACTTAGCTCCTCAACTTTGAAATGACACACTTCCTAAACTAGAGAGCTAAACGTCGCCCGTAAATTACTTAAATCGCCCGTGCCAATTACCGTTCTGTCATTCTTTCATTTCTACTTATATATCTCTTCATTTCACTCTCCTACAATCACTCTCTCCTCATCTTCCTCATAATCATCAAAAAAAATTCTCAGAGGCCAGTAAAAGGAGTCAGTGGACGCCCCGGTGCACTCGAATACGATAAAATTTTCAATTTACTTTAAGTTAAAAAAATATTGAGGGGGGCGTCTACCGCGGCAGCCCCGACAGACTCCCATATATATTTTTTATTATTAAAAATAATTTTTAAATTGATAGTTAAATTGTTAATAATTAGTTAGTTTAATTCAATGTTCAGGGAATGCCTAGGCGAGCCTAGGCGACCGGGCGCGTCCGGTCGCCTGGGCGGTTATGTGACCGCCCAATTCTGGGTGGTTTTTTTTATAATTTTAATACAATTAAATTTTATAAAATAGATAAAAATCAGGAAAAATAGGGAAAAATAGGGGAAAATGCACAAATATTATCTAAAAATACCATACATGTTTAGGCTTCGAAAAGACACCTAGTTCGTCGACCAAGGCCTCACTAGGCACCCCCTCTACCCACCTAAACACTTAGGTATACAATTTATTGCTTAGTAGTACGATTACAAAGGTAACTCAGAGTTCATACAATAGCAGATAAGAGAGAAATTAGAATTACTAGCTAACTAACTAATTCCATTGGACACATTGATCTAATGTCCAACTAGGAACCATATCATAATCTCCACCACCATCAGAGTCGTCGGAGTGGTTCTCGTTCGGATTGTTGACGTAGACATCATCTTCTTCAGTTTCTTCATCGTCGGATTGGACATATTGCTCGTCGATGTCCATCGGTGGTTGAGAACTCGATGCACCTGGATCTCTAGAACTAATGTGAACGATGGCATCATCCACGCCAACACCTAATAATGGCGCGTCAGATGCAGTGGAACACCGCGCATCAGATGAAGTGGACATGGATCGAGCAAAGCGTCTCCGTGAAGAAGAATGTCCTAAAGTTGCTTCCTCGGCATCGGCCCATGTAAGCTCCTCTCCAGGGAAGACCGGATCTTCAGTTTCTACCAACCATGGATGCTCGTCGAAGAGATCGTAGTCCACACTGATGGGGTCATAAAATCAGGGCTTCTCCATCCTTTGCTGAAACATTTGCCTTAACTTTTGGTCGTAGTTCACATACACCAAGTCATTCATCTTCTTCACAGCCACCCTGTTCCTTCTCGTTGAGTGCAACTGCTCGAAGACACTCCAATTCCGCTCACAACCTGATGTCGAGCATGTCAATCCCAACACCCTCATGGCCAACCTCTGTAATGCGGTCTCTCCCATGTCTGCGTCATAAGATTGCCACCAATCTATAGGTCTTTTTTCCGTCCTTTGTCTGACGACCATATCCCTTGAGAATATTCTGAGGGAGTTCTTGTAACGATCAAGTAGACCGCAAATCTTGTCTTGTTCTGCAGGTGTGGTGACGAGCCGCTCTACGACATCCATGAATCCAGGCACATGCTCATTAAAAGCTACATTTCGATCCTGAGGTGGGACGGAGAAGAAGGTACCAGGGTTGAGTAAGAAACCAGTTGAGTGTAGCGGTGAGGACATCAACTTCCCTGGACCCCACCTGGTGTCGATGAGGTCGATGACTTGCTTGTACAACCTCAGGTTTCCGTCAAAGTTTCTCATGATTTGTTATTTGGCTTTCTCCATTGCGTCACACAGATATCCCATCGATGGTTTCTCATCGCCGTCAACAAGTCTAAGAACCTGGACCATAGGTTGTGAGGCCTTCAGTGCCTTCACGACGTTGGTCCAGAAGCCACATTGTAGAATGGTCTCGGCAACTTCAGTAAAGATCTCCTTCTTTTTCTTGTTCTTTATCCAACTTGCATTAGGATCGTTGTACTCCGGGGAAACAACAAAGTCTCAGAGTTTGTCTTTCTTCAGAAACAACCTTTACAAAGTCAGAAAGGCGGTGACAAATCTCGTGACAGAAGGGCGTAGCAGGTTCCCTTCAATGGCAATTCACATCCTCTTCAACAACATGGCAGAGCTGTTGAAATGTTTGACGGTCTTACGAGCTAAAGCAATAGTCTTCAAAAACAACTTGTCAATATCCTCCAAGATGAGATCGATGCAATGCGCTGCACAGGGAGTCTAAAACAATCTTCTTTTTTGCTGCAACATCCTACCGGCAAGTACGTACGCAGCGGCGTTGTCGGTGACCACCTGAGCAACGTGTTCTTCGCCAATCTCGCCAACTACCTTATCCATCAGCTTGTACAGGTAGTCTGCGGTGTGAGAGTGACCAGAAGCATCTACAGACCTCATGACCATGGTACCTGTTGGACAATTTACTAGAAACTTTATTATATTCCTACCGGACCTATCAGTCTAGCCATCTGTCATCAACGTGCACTCGTATGTTCCCAATCTTGTTTGTACGACAGTAGTATACCTCTAGTGTAGTCAATTTCCTGTTTAAGGCACGAGTCACTAACTTCATGATACGTCATGAGTTTAAGTCAGGGTCTGTAAGTACAAGTAGCGGATATTGCTTCCTTCCACTTAGGCGTCCTTACAATGTTGAATGATATACCACATCTATAGAAAAGCCTATACCATTTTTGATTAATTGTTTTCCTATCTTAGTTATTAAAGGTTCTTTCGATGGTTGTTTCTTGGGCGCCGGAAATCACGTCCTTCCCACGTCTGCAAAATGGTCCCCACAAACGTTGTTTTTGTCTCTTTCGACCAGGAACTGGGCGAGGACGGGAGGTTGGGGTTCGAGCAGAACCGGAACCCGACCCGATTTCCAGATCAAATTCTATGTTTTCTCTGTCTACATAATCATCAAGACATACATTTTCATTTTGTAATGTCCTACTGTTTCTAATCATGTATGCAGTTATGTCTTGTTTAACAGAGTCAGGAACTTTATCACAAGGTCTAGCATTGCTACCGGGTGTGTGTGCAAGATGTTGTTTGTGACGGGCTATACCACCTCTAGTTTCCTTACCACATAACTCACAGACAATGTAGTTTTTTATCATTAGCACTAATGTAATGGGCAGTATTCCAACCGGGGTCATTTGTACGGGTAGGTCTTAGGTCATCGTAACTCTCGTGATGCATGGGGAGACTAGTACCGGGTACGTAGGCCATATCTTAAAACTAGACTAATATAAAATTTTAGACTAATATGAAAATGAAATACTAATTAATTTAATTCTAAAGAGAAGTTAGAAAGAGTGCACTTGATTTTGGCGGTTGAAGAATGCAGAACCGGATCGGAGACTTCACTTTCCAACTTCAAAACTAAGCACCAGACCGGAGACTTAATCGCAAAAACTTGATGATTAGGAAACTTCATGATTAGAATAGAATTATGAAGAAGAGAATGAGAGATGTGTGAAAAATGAAGAGGTTTGGAGGGTAGTGGCAAACTTGTAATTTTTGAAAAATAAAAAATAAAAAAAATCAAAAGTTGATAGCCGTTGGAGTGCCTCCAACGGCTATCGCCCGGGCGAGGCAATCGCCCATTTCGCCCAGCTTTGCTAAGCGAAAGGCGGTGGTCGCCCAGGCGACCACCGCGACGGACGATCGCCTACCGCCTAGGCGAGCCTACGTGAACATTGGTTTAATTGATTAATTGTTATAATTAGTTAAATTGAATAATTATTTATAATTGTTATTAAATTGATTAATTGTTATAATTATTTACATTGATTAATTAGTTATTATTGTTAATGGTAATAATTGGTAATTAGTAAATAATAATTAATAATTTCGTAAATTTAATTAATAGTCATCGGGTTACCGTGGAGGAAAAAGGAAATCAGTTGGATGATTTATCACCTCGTCGTCAACGTAGACGAGGTATATCTGCATCGGTTAGGAGGGAGGGGGTTAGTATACGTCGTTGTCAGACACATGAAGATTCCTTCGATGATTAGGATGTTTCGTATGAGGTGGAGAGTGAGGACGACGAGAGTGACGATGGGGGCCAGTATGAGTTTGAGTTGGAGTGACATGAGGAGGAGAGGCAGGGGGAGTATGGTAGAGGATGTGGGCAAGAGGAGCAGTATGGTGGAGGACAGGGGTGACATGGTAGTTCTTCTATTGGTGAGTGGGTAATTCGGAAGAGTAGACGTGGTAGGTTTGTGATCGGATATTCGAGTTCGTACACTGTAGATGCCCGAGCATAGAAGAAGATGAGGGTTGAGGACATTCTTGGATCGTGACTATTGTGATGCGGTGGTCCTTTAGACGGGAGCGTCATTCCTACTTTTCGGGGCCACATCGCCACACGCATTTGAGAGGGTGAGGATCGGAAGATTCTAAAGTGCCACAATCGGCACAGAGTCTATACTACATTGCAGGGTTGGCGCTCACTTTTGAGTGATAATATCATAGAGGCCATTACTGATAGCGGATTGGGTCACTTGCCTTACTGCATGTTTCATTTCCTTAAAATGTCGTTGATATCTGCATTTGTGGAGCGGTGGCAGCCTGAAACCAACTATTTCAACCTACCTTTCAAAGAGATGACGATCACGTTGCATGACGTATTCCAGATTCTGCGTATTCCTGGTGAGGGTCGTATGGTCAGTGCTCAGGCATCGACGCTTGAGCTAAAGAGTTATGTGGCAGAGTTGCTCGGGGTGAGTGTCGATAGTCTTGGGAGGGATAACCCATTTTGGAGTGGCAATAGTGTTAGCATTGACTTATGCAGACGGGGACGACCACCGCGGACTGAGGAAGCAAAGTTGACTGCCTACCTGTTCTTACTGCTCAGATGCGTCTTGTTTGTCGACAAGAGCGGTTGCAGAGTCAGATCACGCGACCTATTAGGGCTAGGGACTCGAATACGATTGGTCTGTACTCATGGGTTCGACGACGTTGGCATACCTGTATTGCCAGTTGGGGATAGCTAGTCGTGCTGATTGTTCTGGTATTGTTGGTTGTCTTACGCTGCTGCAGGCTTCGATATATGGGTATTTCCCTCTTTTTTTCCCGCGTCGGAAGCGGAAAATCATTGAGTTGGGCTATCCTCGTTCGCGTATGTGGGCTGTCCGGAGCGAGGATAAGAGCGAGGGGCGACTCCATTCCATTCGTAGATGACTAAATAAAATGACTGCGTCGCAGGTATAAAGCTCTATATCATTTACTTTTATTTAATTTTTATTTTATTGTTATTAACGTGTCAACATTTAGGTGGAGTGGTTGCCCTATGGTCTTGAGCCTACTGCGGATGTGCCGAGGACTTTATTGATAGGCGTTATTTGTTATCGGGATATCGTGGAGCCATATTTTCCTGATCGCGCATTGCGTCAGTTAGGATACGTTCAGGTGATCCTGGTTGACATCCCGACCCTAGAGCATGCAGTGCGGTATGAGATTGAGGCGACATACGATGTAAGGTACAACGTTTCGATGACGGAATCTATTTGGCGGACATTTCGGAGAGGAGGCCGACTTCACCTTGGTGATCTCACACGTAGCGGCGACCCCTCTACTTGTCTTGCAGGTTATTTGGATTGGTTCGGTAGGTACTCGCATCCATCTTTCGTGCGCGGTACCGCCTCGAGACCCGAGAGACCATTGGATAGGACATGTGCCACTGCGCATATAAAATATGAGAGACACTATGAATTTTTGCAGGGTCGCTCCCCAAAATCTCATCAACGAGGTTCCGAAAATGTTCGACATCTTATGATGACTGATCCATAAAATCTGGCATGTCGACTCCTTCTTCAATGATAAGTGTTTTCTAGAATGGATGAATATGTTCTAAATAAAATCTTTCACCTGACTCAACATGCACAAGGAATCCCATGGGAGGTCAGAAAGCACACCCACAATGATATTCAACTTGATAACTTAAGTCATGCATTCTCTTCAACTCCTCACTCAAAAATGACAAGCAGTGATGCAAAATTCGACCATTTATACGCTGATATAAAGCATTTCTGTAGTTAGTCAAATTTTGACGTCTCGACTCTTCAAGAAAGTTTTTGAATATTCGTCAGCTGCATTTCAATAGCCACGTTGACGCGGTCGAAAAGAGTTTCCAGAGTTGCAGTGGATGAAGTAATCCAGTCTTTCAGAGTCGTATGAGCACATTCTACCCTACAGTTCGTAGTGTTACCGAAATGAAGGACTTTGTTTGTCCAATTCACCACAAACTTTTCTTTATGCACTAACCATGTGACGTCTAGATACTCCATGATAGCCTGCCAAGACCTATACGAATCTTTCAGATTACGGACAACTCTATTATAATCGGATTCTGAAGTAGAAAGTATGATTTTCCTCCAATTTCCACACTTCAAAGTCTCTGCCAACATCTTGCTCTTACCGAATGTGTGGATTGCGTAATTGTATATGTCTTTGTTAATATGTCAGGTGCAAAGTAAATGAGCCGAGTCTGGAAAAACATCTCTCACTGGTAGCATAAGGCCTAACTCCCGGTCCATTATTATTGCAGTCGAGCTGACAGTACTGCATAACAAATCTTGCAACTTCTCCAACACCCACCGGTAACTAGACTTGGTCTTATCCTTCATAATTGCATAGTCGACAAGGAAGTTCGTGTTGGTTGGTGTCACCCCAACCATCTCGAACAAATGCATCTTGTATTTGTTCGTTTTGTACGTCGAATCCATGCAGATCACGAAATGGTATGTGCGCAACAACATAACTGAGGTCGGATGTGCCAAGAATGTGTGAATGACGACATTAGTTTCTTCATCCACCATAATCCAATGCAAGTACTGATATTGCATTGCCTGATGCAGAAACTGCTGAGCGGGATTCCTATCCTCAGATTTCATCCTCCTCGTGTACTCTCTACAGTTATAAATATGTTTCTGATTTGGATTATCCTCCGGGAATTTCTCCTTACCGCCAACAAGATGTTACGTAGTTTCGCTTGTGCCTCAGTCATCTCACGAACAATTTTCTTAACTCAGGACTAAGACTGATGATATGTCGATGACCCTCTGGATAAACGAAGTCTGTGGTTTGTGTTGACCATGAGAACTATTAGAAACTACGACCCATCCATCATGCTCCCATCGCTCGACCACCTTTATCAAAAAACGACACCCGCAACCCTTTCAATTCGTGTTCCTTCGTACTGCAATATCCATATCCTGGGAACCCATTTCATTTCTGCGATCACATCTCAGATAACAATTCATCCGATTATCTGCTTGTGGTTAATTTATAGGATGATACTACCAAAAAAACTTGGTTCCGGTGACAACTTGTTTCACCCATCTATTCGCGTCATCAATTGTTGGAAATATATGTTGACTTATAAAAAGTCCACTGTAATCTACCCGTCACCACTGAAATCTTGCAACAGAACCTGAAATAATTTGAATAACACAACATATAATAATAAAAAGTAGGTGTCTGTGCCAGATGCCCCCATGGGGAGGCGTCCTAGACAGACGCTCGGGTCGATTTTTTTTGGCTTACTTCGCCGGATCCAGACACTTCGCCAGACATTTTCGTGGTGTTGATACGGGTGGAATGAGAAATACTGAGACATGACCTTTAGTTCAAGAGACTGGACGAAATGAGTATTAAATGAATTGTAAATGTCAAAAGGATAATTGGGACGGACAATTTAACTAAAAAAACAAACGACCAATAACAATTCCCAAATAATGCTTTTAGTAACAAAAAACCCTCTCTCCGTCAGTATTTCTAGGACCAATGATATTACATTAGCTCCTTATTAATAATAAAATGTTTACAATCGTTTAAAAAAACGGTAATATATGAGAAACAAATCATAGCTTTGGCGTTCTGAGTTAAGACATAAAGGAATTCACTAATTAAGTTTGTTTAAGTAGAGTTTACCTCGCCTAAGATTTTTGGACCAGTACTCCTCTTGTGTTGGACGTTTATAAGGAGAGATTTTCGGAGCAGTACTTCTCGCATTGGAAGTGGGTACAAAGTTTGGATCTCAACTTTTATATTTTGAACCCCTTAAATACTACTAATATATGACTTTGATCCTTCGGAAAGAAGAAAAAAAAGAATTCTTCTTTGGAATTTCGTCCATGGTCACGATTTCCAAATTGTGTATGTTCGGTCTAATTAATGATTTATTTTGGTTCAAAAACAAAAGTTGCGACAAAACATATTCCTAAAAAAAATTGTAATTTTTTTAACAAACAGAAATAGAAAATTAGAATCACAGCTTCGGAAGTTTAAGAAAATTAAACCCTCTTATATATTTTTCAGGTTACCTTATGTGCCAAACCTCCGAAGATGTTAATTTTCCTTAATATTTTTCTTATACATATGATCCACTTGTGACTTTATGAACACGCTCTTGTTTTCAACTTAAGTAGAGAATATTTTCCATCCAACATTAAATAATAGAGTTGCAGACATCGACTCGTAAGCAACGACAACTAGAGGATATGAATTTCCTGCATGTTCGTTAGCGACGCATTGAATATGACGTCAAATCTACCAGAATTGATGGTATTGCATGTCCTCCGAAAACCCACATGTTTATCCATTCTAGTGCACACTAATCAAGCCTTCCTCACAACCTAACCAGAGAAGCTTCGTCGAATTGTCGTTAGTGAAGCTAAGGCGAGCACTTGTGTGTAGCCGTGCAAGGGCGGCACCACCTTAATTAAGGAAGAGTGGACCGGGAGACGCCTCTCGATTTTTTATTCCTTTGTATTTTGACCACTAAATTTTGGTATTTAATCTATATTTTGAAGACCTTATGTGATCTTTAGATTTCGACAACTTGAATATTTTTAAATGCCAATAATAAAATAGTTAAATGAAATTTTATCCAATTAATCTAGTAGAGTTACTCATTTACAGGTAAAATGTCTAATGAGATTCGAAGTCAAAATAAATCAACAAATTCTCAATTATTTTTGGGATAATTACACTTTTAAAGTTGACAGTTACTCCCCAGAACATTCGTTTTAAAATTTTATTATTTAAACTCATATTTGTTTTTTTGTACTTTTTTTATTATATCTCTAGTACATTTCTAAACTTATATTTACGTGAGATTTTAAAGATTAGAGAGGCAAAGTTTGGGGGGGGAGAGGGGAGTAACTGTCAACTTAAAACATGTTTAGATAGACAAATTGTAATTAACTCATTATTTTTTATCATGTTTACAAATTTTGACACCTTTAACCAAAATTTCTGGTATCGTTTCTACTTGGACGATCTATCGACCGCTCCCTTCTGCTTTCAACCCTATAGTGCCAAGACAAACAAAACTAGTCGGTGGCTTCACTTGACTCCTCCTCTCTGGATTGAACGACTGCAGCGGGTTGACCAGACACGCGCACAACTTATAAGTTGTCCCATGTATTACCTTCTTCTTTTCAAATTCTATTCTTTCAAATTAAACGGGAAATCTCAGTTGTTTCTCTTTCTCAGACTTTTTTATTTTTCTTCTTCTTTTTTCTCCATTATTTCTCTAGTCGAGTTGAGTTCTTACAAGTCCACTAGCACTACAAAAGAACTAGATAGTAAGATAGACCATAACAAGTTCTGTATGGCCAAAGAAAGCAACCGGTCTACCAAATATTGTATGCACCTGTACAGAGCCACTAACTCAAGTACCATATAACTCAATAGACATGTTCAAGTAACTGCCCAATTACCCTCTATAGAGAGGAACAAAAACAGGATAACATACCATATTTTTTGTCTAATAGTCGAGATAGTTGTATCCACGGGCGGACCCAGGACGGAATTAAAGGGTGGGCACCTTATAAGTAATGTTTTAAAAACTGAACCGAAGAGTGAACCGAAAATAACTCAGTTTGGTTCAAAGTGGTCTAACTAACGGTTCAATCCGGTCAAATCGGTGATTACGTCAGCACGACATCAACATTTTCATAAGTTTATATAAGATATTTTACACATGCACCTACTAATGATAAATATGGACCTTTGTACAAGTAGTTTAAAATGAAAATTACTTGCGTTAACTTCTACAGTTCTACGGCCTCCAAATTACATGGTATATTTGTTGTAGTTGGTGTATTTCTGTCCCAGGGTTAATATTTGTTAATTGAAAATTTGCAGATTATCTCATGTCAAATTCGAAATTTCTATTTAATTCTTAAAAACTACGTTAAATTTAGCAAAATTTACCGAGTCAGGTAATCCCTTAATTGCTATTCTCGAGGGGGGAAATAATTACGAAGAAGAAAATAGAACTCTAGAAAAAGAACGTTTTCCAGAAGAAACATAAAACTAGAGGGAAAAGTAGATTTCTAAACAGGAAAATAGATTTCTAAAAAGGAGATATTAGGACAGAAAAATTTGCAGAGAGAAGATGAAATTTCTAGAGAGAGAAAATATTCTAGGGAAGGAAATAGATCTAGAAATGATGTCTCTATCCTCAAATCTTTTTTTCTATTTTCTGACTTAATCTATTTGCAAATCATACATCCTAAGACAAAAAAATATCTTAATGGTAAACAAAAAATATATAAAAGAAAAAAGAAAAAGCCCAACTACATCTCCATCCCGTCCATCCTCTCCTCCTCTGTGCTGACCTCATTTTCCTGTCCCTACTCCTCCCCGTCATGTTCCTCCTCCTTCTCCTACTTTTCGGCCCTCTCCTCCTCCTACTCTCCCACCTCTTTCCTCTACCTTCTGGTGATCTCCTTTTCTTGCTCGTAATTTCTGCCATCTTCACCCCCTCTATTCGACCTCTCGTTGGAGAAGTAACCGGAGGTGGCTAGTCATCTCCTCCTTCTCTCTGGCATTCTTCTCCTTCTCTCTTGCGCCCCTCGCCGAAAAGACGTCAGAAGTGGAGGAGAATCATCAGGATTGCAGGGTGGGCACTTGCCTACGTGTGCGCACGTTTGGGTCCGCCCATGGTTGTATCGTGTGCGTGAGACAAAAATCAACACAGATTTTTCAAATTCTTTTGAAGAACATTACTTCTTACACATGATAACATGTTACATGAAATAAGTATCCCAGCATAAATAAAATCGTACTAGGAGATGTTATCCACACCAGCTGGTAGCACTCTTGACCTGCACAGGGGACAACTCGCATGTCCACAATTAACCCACCTATCCAAGCAATCTTTGTGGTAAGCATGTTTGCAATTGCTCAGCACCAGGACCTCGTGCCAGCCCTCGAGCCCACTCAGGCACACGGCGCAAGCCGGAGGCTCATGTGAGTCGCCATCGGCCAACGACAATTGCCTTTGGAACGTCGAAAATCGCACCACCGGTAGATGTTTCTTTACAGACAAGCACGAGACCGCAGACATAGACAGGCGGTAGACATCATCATCCGCGTAGAAAACCGACCCGTGGAAGATCGATCGAAGGCCAAGGCAATTCAGGAGGGTGCAAAAGAGGAGATTTATCTTGTCTAGGATTTGTTGGAGGACCAACATAGGGATTAGTAATGGGGTGCTGTGGCAAAGAAGACATGGGAAGCCCATAACTTATATTAGTGGTTAGGCTAAGTTTAATTTGTTTCTCCATAGATGGGAGCATCGTGAGATTTATAGGTGCATCAAGATAGGATTCGTTCTACATTATTTTGATAAACAATGTCACTACACGCTAAATATTCCTTCTACACTACATTGTTAGGACACGATTCTTGTTATTGGTTGTTCGTGTTAAAATATGGTGTCACCATCCTATAAGATCCAATCGCCATCCCAATATATCTATCCATGTTTTAAATAACACATCTTCATCCAACAAAATCTATTGTGGTGTGAACTTTAGTTAAAGTCACTTCACCTACAATCTTCAACGAGTAACTGAAGGTTACGTACCCATTTGCAAAACTTATACTGATAAGTATCGCCAAATTAAGCATTAAACAATTCAAAGAAGATCAAAGAAGATGCATATGGTTCGCGACCCAATTACACTTGTAGTTTGTGACCCTGTCTGCGTATCAACAGCATGTCCCCTCGAACGTATTCTGAGTTGTCAATCTTTTTAAAGTGATGTGTTGTAACCAAGTGAGGACATATTGGCGATAAGTTTATCTAGTCTAGCTCTAATCTTGCAACATCAGCAAAACACCACATGCCAAAAGAAAATGTTAATGGATGAATGACGATGGCTGCTAATAATTGGCGGTACTATATATGTATGCCACGCGAATCATCCGATATCACCACCTTCTTGTGTTGGTGTACATTTTAATTATTAGAACAAAACCAAAAGATGTATTGCGACAAAAACAAAGAAAGGGACGGCACTGAAGTTGGGAATTCTTTTTTGTGTGTACAGACATCGAGTATTTGCGTTTCCAAACGCAACGTCCCTTCGTTGCTGGAGGAGGCCTTGTTAGGTCTACAAATGAAACAACAATACCAACAACAATCGAAGTGTATTATTAACTAACTGATCCATTATTGTTTTGCCCTATTATTCTATAAGCAGCAAAACCTCACTATCAATGACGTTTTACACGACGTGGGCTTCTGAAAGTCCTAACGTACGTGGGAGACCAGACAAATTAGCATACATAAGATGCAGTGTTTTCTTACGCACGTTGAGATATTCTGATTGACCAACCAATGGTTGCACATTAGATCAAGCGATGAAAAAAGATTCATCTCAACAGAATATGTTATTACAGTTTCACTAGATAGATGAGAGAGCAGAATTGCAATATCCTAAACTCTTATAAATTGGATTAATTGCCTTTTAGGTTGCTAATTGGTGGATTATGATGGAGGGCTGTGATTGAGTTGGTGGAGATGAGGTGGATGGTGGAGATGAGAGGAGAAGTATATGAGTTGGTGGGTTATTCTCTCTCCCTCTCTCTCGTGTTATTCTCTCTCTCCCGCTCAAATTCTCTCTCTCTCTATTCTGATCCGTAGCTTTGGGAATCCGCCGGAGGAGGTGGTTTTGGTGAGGTGAGGTGAAGCTCTGACGTTCTCCGGAGTTGAGTAGATCGTGACTTGGTTGGTTGTCGTCGGAATTTGGATTCGTGAGGGAAAAACTCGTCGTTGGATCTTCAAAGGTTTCTTCAAGACTTCAATGTATGTCAAGCTTTACTTTGATACTCACTTATGCTTTCGTGAGTGTTGGAGTAGTCGACAGTAGGCCGGGTGTCTCGTCGGACCTGTGCAGCAGTTTTCTGCATTGTAACAGTCGACCAGTAGTTTGGTTCGGTCAACCGGTTGTAGTGTAATTTTGGCGTTATCTCTCGCACCGGTCGAACGATACCCTTGGGTGGTCGACCAGTGGTGCATGTTAAGCGAAGAGAGGGCGTTACTGGTGGCTTTCAGTCGAACGGGACCCTTTTGCTGTTCGATCGAAACACTGTTTTAAGTCGGTTGGGGGTGTAGATCACAAAACGTTCGACCGCCCTAAGACCTCGTTCGACCGATGACGTAAAATAACTTAAAGTTCGTTTGCCTTTTTTTACTATTTCGGTCGACCAACGTACTTTGTTATGAATTGGATTTTACTGCCCGTTTTCGGTCGACCGCCGATCATGTGTTGTTCAACCGTTTGTGCTTTTTATGCAACAATGGGTTTTTACTGGTGGAATTTGGTCGAACGGGTCCACTTTGTCGTTCGACTGGTTGGCGGGTTTTTTGGTTGTGTCAGTCCTATGGAGAGGATTCGGTCGACCGGTTTGGTGGTTTTGTTCGACCGTTTTGGTGCAGTTTTGTGTTATTTTGGTGTTGTGGAGCCAGCTTAAGGGCAACGGGTCTCCGATCTTTTTGAGGCAACGGTACAGACATTGTCGGCCTGAGAATGGTTCGTTGGTGGTGTTGTGGAGTCAGCTCAAAGGCAACGGGTCTCTGGCCTTTTTGGGGCAACGGTACAACCATTGTCGGCCTGAGAGTGATTCGTTGGTGTTGTGGAGCCAGCTCAAGGGCAACGGGTCCCCGACCTGGGAGGGGCAACGATACGGACATTGACGGCCTGAGAGTGGTTCACCGGATCAGCTGTGAAGGCAACGAGTCCCCGGTCCTGGAGGGGCAACGGTACGGACATTGTCGGCCTGATAGTGATCCAGTGTTGTGTTGTAGCCGAGGATGTTCCGGCTGAGGTACTTGGGCACGTGTGAGGGTTGGGATAGTGGACCCACGAGACCCGTTACTGTTTTGTGTCTGCTGTGGTAGGGAGAGAGTTCCCGGAGGCCCAGTGAGATGATGTTTGTTTATTGCATTTCATAACATACATGCTTATAGATGTCTAGTCCATTTATTGTTATAGGAGTTTGGCATACAGGGTTGCCTCATGAGAAACTCAAGCATAGTTATGTTTTATTTTAGGTTGTGAGCGACATTAGGAGGTGGTGACCGAGGAGGAGCATGTTTGGAGTCAGATCTTATTTTTTCCTGTTTTGAGGTCTTAGTGATTACATGTACATTTCCTTTAGATTTTGTTGTAATCACACTCTTGAAACTCTCATATATATATATTGTATATATGTTGGTGCATCAGTTGCCTTTTTTCATCAGTAATATCCTCGTATTTGTGGTATATTGAAAATTTTAAATTTTTTCTGCTTTTGAGGATGTTACAAGAATAAACCCTTGTTTAAACTTACAATCAATCGTAGTAGTCGGAGCACCAACTCAACACCAAATCCTCTACTTATGAACTTTTTGTTACAGACCAATTAATGCAGGTAATAAAATCTATACCCTACCAATTTGCTACTAAGCTAATTAATACAACAGTGAGCTGACCCTAATAAACAAACATATTCCTCAAAGAACCACTCTTTTGGTCCGACCTGGACGAGTCCAACATTAGATCATGGATCAAGCTCACTATTTCTACTTTTCCGCCCAAGTAAAAGTGGGCCGGAAATCGTAGGAGCCACAGAAACCCAGTATGCTATCAAACTTCAAACATGGGTGTGTGTGTCATCATGCTTAAGCAAGGACCAACCAAACTAGATCATAATCCATATCAAGTATATCTAATCGATCTTGTATTCCTCTTATTAGGTGTTATAGTGCTAGAAAATGCGAACACCCTATTATACACGTCCACGTCCAATTATATTTCATATGGATGTTAGATAGCGTACATAAAATTTGCATATACCAAGATCTAGAACAGTCGAAGTGGAGATATGTAACATGTGAAATGTTACTATAGTACTAATAGAAAATAAATAAAAATACTGGTAAGTTGGTAGCACCCCCTTCGGTTTGAATTGCCAAACGAACCAACTCAAGCTCGAAAGGGGTATATTTGGCTTAAGGACAAAACTCAAAATTATATCGTCATGTTAATACATATTGTGTGTATTTAATAGTAAATAAAATACAATACGTTAATTCTACAAGTACAAAATGTCAAGATGTTGACTTAACTCATTTGCAGTTCGGACCAATATGACTAGTTAGGGCGATCCAGCTGATCCTGGGCCGAAGCTCGTGCATATGAGTCAAATTTGGCATTTTTTGGTGTAAACCCGAATCAAAGGCTGAGGTTAGGGACGCACAGTGCTGAAAAAGGACTGAACGAGGGACGTATCCACGGATATGCGGAATTTGCACAAAACCATGCAAACCCACCTACTTAGGAATTATGATATTAGACTAAGATTATTTACATGATCACGAAATGCAACAAGAAAACTTTAAATGCATTGCATTTAGTAAATCTTTAGGATCTTGAACTACATGATTTCCAGCACAAGATATATACAAATACAGATTTGTCCTTTCGGACTTTTTTCTTTCTTGAAATTCTTGATGGAAAATATCGATGGTTCATGCATCATTTGGAGTGGATGATGGACCTGCCATATAGAGAAAAATTGCATTTATTGTTCATAATATTTTGAGATCTTTTATTTTGCCCATATATGGACATAATCTTTTTTATTCTTATTGATTAATCAAATGCTCTAACCTTCCATCACAATAAAACCATTCAATTATAATCAATAACCATTAAAGTTTTCAATCATATATAAATTTTCCATATAATTAACAATTATAATGAAGTTAAAATATTAATAAGCGAGCTGCAAAATATATAACATAGATTTCAATCCTTTCCGAAAAAAATATGCGGTCCAACAACCCACGTCTTCCAATATCAACCTTTAAGCCTTTTACATACAATATTGCAACCATAGAACAACCTTGCCAAAACTGGGAACATATATATGTAGGGGTGTAGACCGTTTTGAAACCGAACCAAACAGGATCGGTAGAAGTCTGGTTTGGAACTAGACTAGGCATTGAGGATGTTGAATTCTGACACTTCTTAAATTTTACCCCACTCAATAGGCTGCAACTACATATATGAGACCCAATGAACTCGGCACCTAAGTTGTCGAGTTCATTTCTATGGAAGTCGGTATTGTGATTACTGGGTTCATGGGGAGAATTTGGCAACCTAAGTGCCGAGTTCTATAGACCTGAAGTCGGCAACGTAAATGCCAAGTTTGGGGACTTAAAAAGTTTTGCACAACCAAGGTTGGGTCTACTGCCAGTATCACACCAAATAGATATCAGCAATGGCATGATTGAGTTCAGTTATAGAACTTGACAATGGCACCGCGGAGTTCAATTATATAAAACTCGACGTTTGCATGGTTGAGTTCTTTGGTGTAATTTTAATCGCACAACCCAAACGTGCAGAGACAGTTACAAGTCTTTGAACACGTTTTTAAGACTTCAAATTTTTTATGACTGCAATGTATTTTTTATGACAGATGGAGTTTGATGAATCCAGTACCGATTAAGGTAGAGGCAGTTACGGTTCATATGGTCTAGTGAATAGATCAGTATTGATTTTGCAGGTCAACCACAAGTCCGACATGTTTAAAGATTTTGTAAACATTTTACATATTACAAAATAAATATTCTTAAGTACGTCTTAATGTTTTGACATGTATTTTAATTTTTGCAGAAGGATCTGAGGGGCGTAAAGTACGTTGAGCATGACTCAAAGCTCAATACTTGGCCGATTACTGATCAAATGATGTGGTTTTTGCTAGATACGGCTAGATTTGACACATTTAGTCGGTTAGACCGTGTTCTGTGGGATCATGCATTGTTGGGGGCGATAGTGGAGCACTGGAGACCGGAGACTCATTCGTTTCACTGAATACATGGCGAGGTGACTTGTACATTGTGTGACATCTCCTTGATTACAGGCTTGCGTGTAGATGGTTTGTCGATATGTGAGTATCAGGAGTACGTGTGGTTTGATGTCTACGTGGATTTATTGGGTCACTGTTCGGAGTACATTGTCGGTAAGGGTTCGGTAATTCTAGGTTGGTTGCAAAATCAGTTTCAAGTGTTCTCGAAAGATGTTTATGACACGACGGTCATACGACACATCAGAGTGTTCATTCTTTTCCGTTTAGATGAAGTATTTTATTTGATAAGAACGACACAAGGATTCATCTGAAGAACCTACCTTTGCTCAGAGATTTGGACATGGCATCGAAGTACAATTTGGGAAGTGTGGTTCTAACCCACTTATATCACAGTTTCGACGAAACTTGCTTGATACCATCAAGACATCTGTGTGGTTTTCTTACATTTACTGCAGTTGTAGTGCTCGGAACATCTACACATTGGAAGACTGAGTAAGAGCAGATTGTTAGTGTACACGACTCACAAGATGTCACTTTTTGGGGCCTATTGGAAACGACCACGATCGTTCACCGAAAGTGTCTAGACGTTGACACTTGATTTTTAACGGAATGAGCTCGACACACACAAGCCGACCATGTTACCTGGGATCCTTACGAACATTTGGATCTTAACCAGTTTCCACTACTATGTACAAAAGGTTTAGAGATATTGACAAGCCGTACATGTTTTATAAGTTTCGGGGAGGTGGTCGTGCATTAGCTAGACCGAGTGATGAAGCAGTTGTAGGATTTTGTATCCATATGTATGTGTATATTTAAAAAAATGCATACATGATCGATTTCATTTTTCAACAATTTTATGTACACGATTTTGTATTTATTCTAATATCATCCAAATCTACATACATTAAAATAAACCAAACAGAAAGGATCATACTCAAATGTTCTCTAAAATCTTTATGGAGATTCGGAGTTGCGTTGCTGGTCAAACCCGCCGATTCGCCTTCAAGTGTTCACCAAACTCTAAACAAGATCAGAGAGGATGAGTTAGCCAATCAATCTCTAATTAAGCTTAGAATTTAGCTAATAACCCCTCCAATGTTCTATGAGATTGGATCTCCAAAACCTCTAATAAACTAAGAGATTAAGAAGATAGGGAATTTTGCATTAACCTACAAACAAGTATGTGAGAGGACTTATTTATAGTCCCCCAAATCACCCACATCATGAGTTATTCTCTAGTCATGATCTCTTATTTTTCTCTTCCTTAAACTAATCACAATTTGGTACATAATCATTCTCAAACACGTTTGACCATAATTGGAATAAATCTGGTCCATGATCAACATTATTCGCTTAATAATTCAAGGCAGAATCGTTCTGAATGGTCGACCGAAATTACCAAACGGTCTTAACCAATCGGTTAAGATTTTACAGGTTCAGTCGGACCGTGAGCTAGACGGTCGACTGCTTGTGTAAGACAAAACGTCCCTGGAAAATTTGGTTGAACCACGTCTCACTCCGGTCGACCGTTTACTCACTAAAATTTCTCATGGTATTTTCAGTCGACTGTTTCGCTTTACTGGTCGACCGTTTCATCACTAAGATTTCTCCTGGAAATTTCAGTCGACCGATCATATTAGCAAGACACGTCCTGATAGTTTCGGTCGACCATTCGCGTATCCGATCTTTGTCCGGTCGACCATTACGAAGAAATTGGTCGACCATTTTGACCCTGATGCTCATTTCTTGATCTCTTAAGCTAACTATAAATATGTAACTTAACATAAGTCACATTGTGCACATTATAATTTCGCTCTATTAAGGAACCGACCAATATCATCACTCAAACTAAGAGGGACAATGATAATCTTTTGACTAACTATATTTTTCATCATAAGTCATGTTTAACTAACTATTGCATTTATCATTATACTCTATGATAGCTTTTGACAATAATCAAATTAAATACTCTTTATGTGAAAAGATATAAGTCTCATATCTTAGGATCCAAGACACGGTAAAACATTAATGACACATAACACAATTCCATAATGTTTTACTTGCTAGGTCTATTCAATAAATAAAAGTAATATGTGAAAAGATATAAGTCTCATCATTTGTGTTTATTAGTTTATTATTTAAATAAGAAGTTTCTGATAAAATAAGAGACAATTGATTTTTCCATAAATTAATACACTTTAAATAAAATGAAGAAGCAAACATTTTTCATGCGTGGGTCCAACATCAGTCCCGTGAGAGACACACATATATCAGTCCCGTGTGGCCAGTCCTGTGAGACACACACTAGTCCCACGAAGGACACAGATCAATGCATATTGAAGTGTCAATAGTCACATGCATTAGGAAATCAACAAACACTTGGATGATCATACCATCAATTTTGAAAATATATTAAATAGTAAAAAAAACCAAGGCGTGTTAAAAGAAATTTATAAATCATTTTTCGTTAAAGTAAAATCTGTCAAAAATTATTTAAGATAATACAAGCAGATCTCAAGACGTGCCCATGACACCCGGGAATTTCCAACAAGAGGTACGAATGGACTTCGACGTCACGATAGGCACGGACCACGATGCCAACGGTTTTGTTGTGTTCGTAGCGGCAGGGGTGGCGGGCCACATTTTTTATAACGCACAAGCCATTTCAAAATGATATCCTTCGTATCTTCAACATCAGCATCTCATTCAAGTTTTAATGCACTGTAAGTCTTCCACAACACAACAAGTACTGGTTCAAACTTTTGGTGTCGTGGACATAAGGGAGTCAGCAGAAGGGACCAACGACATTTATTACCCATTTAAGTGATTTCAGCCACAAACCATATATAGCATGTCGTAAGTATCGTTTTTATAAATCGTATCACGAAATTTAAAATATGAGGGTTATTTCGTTACAATAACTAATATCAGAGTCATTTTCGTTACACAATGACTAATGTGGAATTGCAGTCACCATTCATTCTCATTTGTCACAAGGGTAGCGCATCGCACAAATTTTTCTACCACGATGTATTTTAGACACATTTCAACTTTCAAGTAACATCCTTTATCTATTTTTCCAATTTTTTAACAAAGAAATTAAATAAATATGTCTTATCAGTCTTATGAAACACGAGTTCATAATAGGAATTGAAAACACAGACCAGTGGATGTTCTTTCAAGCCCGGGAACATACAACCATTCCAATCTTTTTCTCTCGATAATTTTGACTGTTCAATCCACTCAGCCATATTCCTACCAACCCAATCAGCCATATTTCAATTCCTATCACGAACCCGTGTTTCATGAGACTGATAAGACATATTTATTTAATTTCTTCGTTAAAAAATTGCAAAAATAGATTAAAAAATGTTGCCGTCGAAACAAGTTTAAAAGTGTTTAGAAGAATATTTGTTCCAACCAACATATTTGAATCTGTTTGGTCGAATATAGTCATTAAATATATAATCCATCTAAATGTGCTACTAGATATGATAATGATAGATATAAGAGTTTGTAACATGATATTTGGTTAGTATTTGTAACAGAGTTGTTAATTTCAAGATTTTGCACAAATTTATTAGTTAAAACATTATATCTTATATATATAACCGCCTCTGATTGTTATCTGCATCCGTTTAAACCCAATGGTTATGCATTATAAAAATAAAAAAGTAATTATATTTTATATGTATTTTTTATATATAAATATGGAAAAAATATAGTTTCATGATTCATCGACCTTACTTTTAAGACAATCTTTAACTATGATTCGGATAACATGTCTCGTGAGTTTTCTCTCTCTTTCAAATCAGTTTTCTCACTCTACCACATCAGTTTTCTCTCTCCACAGCTCACTTTCTTCTCTTTCCTATACTATTCATCTCTTAACTACGACCTACATCTCTCCTCCACATCTTTTT
Organism: Triglochin maritima; assembly: GCA_963682175.1. Classification (NCBI taxonomy): domain Eukaryota; kingdom Viridiplantae; phylum Streptophyta; class Magnoliopsida; order Alismatales; family Juncaginaceae; genus Triglochin; species Triglochin maritima. The sequence continues at coordinate 58,816,663 of OY821772.1, read as the reverse complement.
TTGGTTTATCTTGGAAAAAAAATACTAAAAAATCAAAACAATTATAAAACGTATTTTCAAAAAAAAATCAAAAAAAAATCAAAACGAAAAAAAAACGAAAAAATAATAATCAGACAACCCGGACCACCTGGTGACCAGGTCGTGGGGACACGACCCCCGTTACTGACTGATACTATAACTAGAACCTAAAAACCGGAGTGTAGAAACGGCACTTCCATGGGTCACAGAAAGTAAATTAAATAATTTTATATTCTACAATCGAAACCACTTTGTAATTAAGTAACCAGTTTTACCAAACATCCTCGTGAGTTTTTGGAAGGCAAAAATTAGCTGTAGTTGTCCTATAGTGGCCTGTCGATATGCTGCATAACTGCAAATGCATGTGGCCATATATCCCATACGTTATTTAGGACCCACAAAATCCATGGCCAGTTATGGAGCGAACCCACATTATTTATATCATTTATACATATTACATGTATAAAAATGTAAAGTAAAATTTTACCGCTGTAAACGGTCTTAAATGAAATGAACACGTACTATTTGAACTTGACTTACGGAACAAGTCAACTCGTGAGGGACCAATACTCTCCAATTCTCGGAGAAATCTTTGGAAAAGTCCAATTCACTCAATCTTTTTTTTTTTGATATAATAAGTATATTTCATTAGAGGAAAGTTTAGAGCTACATCAACCAAATTTTGGGATACATACGATCAATCATTCACATTTGGACTGTTGGATTTTGTTGTAAGCCACCACTGGTTGTCTGGTTCACATGGATTAATTAATTTTATAAATGTTATAATTGTATCAAAGTCCTTGTAGATAACAATTATATCAAAGAAACTTGACCATTTTGGAGTTAAACTATCTTCACCGTGCATTTATTTTGGACGGCTTAGATCGAAGGATTTGGATCTTTCCCATACTTCAAGAATTGAAGAGGTTCTTGATCCGCTCGTGAGTTCAACTTGGTTGATAAATGAGCACATTTATTTTTGCTTAAACTCGAATCTAGTTGAGCTCACGAGTAACTCGCTAAACTCGACAAGCTTGCTCAGGTTGCTTTGTTAAAATATATCTGTAAACGAAGAACAGAGTTAGTTTGAAATGTATTTATCTAAGAACGCAAATATAGAAAAGGAAACTTTTTTAATTTAATAATATGTCCGTTCATTTTCGTGGAGAGGCGTGATCTAAGAAAAAGCATTGAAAAAAAGGTGTCTCTGTTTTTTAGCTGCAGGTGTTAGCATGTCATGTGCGTATTATACTACGACATTTCCATCACGTCTTGTACCCGGCATGGGGCTCACACGAGCTTAAGATTCATTATTGTTGCTGTCGCATTAGATAAAATAACATACATGTACAGTTGAGATAAGGTCCAGAAATACGAGGTAAGTGTATACGTGGTTTGTAATTCAATAATAAAATAAAATAAATATAGATATATTAATTATATACATGTCACTAAAATTTAGGTTATTTTTTTAATAATTTCTAAAATCAATAATTTAATATTAAACAAATCAAACTAAAAAATAGAAAAACCAAGAAAAAGAAGTGCGTAGGTGGGTGTTCTGAAATGCGACCGCATCGTGACCCGCATATGCGGTCGCATCGAGGAGATGCGATGTACTTCTCTCCTGCATCAGGCCCGTATATACGGATGCATTCTTGAAGAGAGGGTGAGATCTTCTTGACGTCAGATGAGGATTAATTGGTGGATCCACAAAAAAATTGTTGTGGGGGTTAGAAATATTCAAGAAAAACTTTTCAATTTTGCAAACTTAGTGTTTTGTTTTTATGTGAATTTTTTATGATGCAAGTAGAAATAACTTACTGAATTGCTAAATATCGTCGAAAAGTTACTTAAATCGCTCATGTGAATTACAGTTACTATTTGCTACTATCATTAACGTAACGACCTTCATCTATCCGTTTGGATTCTTCAGCGATGGTGTTTTGGTTCTTGAAAATTTTAAAACCAAGCCCCTAAAGCATGTATTCATACATCAATTTTTGCCTCACGAGGTGCACGTCATGCGTTGGCTGTATCTGAGGTTATGCTTAGGAAATAAGTCAAGCAAAATTCACAATGGAATTCAGAATTTACGTTCCCACCGAAGCTAAGAAAACAAACCTAACTCTCTGAGTCTTCGTCAACCAACACATAACGACACTCATTAGTTCCGTATAAGGCCCGTTTAGTGTGTTGTTCAAATAGTCAATCAATCCTTATGACATAAAAAATCAAAATTACTTATAGGTTGAAGTTTATTTCATAGGAGGCTCAGGCCCGTGTGTGTAAAGTAAACCTTATAATTTCTCTTGGTGAGGTGAGGTGATAGCACTCTAGATTTTTTTGGGGTGAGAAATGATAGCACTCTAGTTTATTGGGATGCAACATCTAATCCCTTTTGGGTTTTGAGCACCCAATTTTCTTGACAGGAAGAGATTCTAATTCTATCGACCAAGTGCTTACGAAGTTTAGACGTGACTATATCCCAATCCAGTGCACCTCGCTGGTGCACTTAGTTATCATGATTTTCATAGTAGTGAAACTTCGTATCAGTAAGTCTTTAAGACAATAGGACATTGAAATCAATGAAATGACAACTACATAAGGCTATAATCTGATTCCGAATTTCAATTGGTTAAGATTTGATATCGTTGACAACGATTTCTCTTCAAACCCGTGCAGGAGTACCCTACTAATCAACCATAGGAGATGCCAAAAGACCGATCACAACGAGTTGATGTTCGATGTTTATGTTATCTTTTCCATATGAGTTTATTTAGTGGTAAGATTGTAAGAAAGAAAAGAAAATAATTATTACATTTAGTCGTCATATCATATGGCAAAATAAATCAATGATGATGTATAGATTTTTGACTTGCACGCGTAGAGTGTGTTTCTCGCCTCGAGCCCGGACAACTGATCACCCGCCCGAACCCGGTGCGTTAAGATACGATCCACGATCCTGACCGCTGCGCACTCTGATATTTAAATCCATTTGATATGCTCATAATTAATCTGAAAAATATAATCAACAATTTGTGAGCTCGACAGCCCGCAAGTACCAACCATCAATCAATCAGAATCATAATCATGTGGAAAATGATACAGAATATGACATTCAGTCAATAATCACAATCAATAGACATGCATCACAAATAAAATGCATGCATATCAATTTGAAACCCCCATTCAGATTCGACCACATCCTGTGCTTCTGAAATCTATCAATCTGTCAGACGCACACCTGGTAGCTCCACACTAACGACAGGCAGCCTTTTCCTCTCTCGGGTGGCTCCACGCTGTCCGTTAGGCAGCTCTTTCCTAAGTTGCTCTGCTAGAAACATACACACAGCCACATGACATGTCGACCGAAACACCACCATGCAATCATATGCATATCCATAAAATCAATATTAATGCTCAACATGCATGCAACTACGAATATCAAGAGAGATAGACATGATATGAAACTGAAGAATAACGAATCAGTACTTGCCTCAAAATCTCCATCTTTTTCTTCTCAATATTCTTCTCAAAATTCCATCTTCTCCTAAAACCACACAATCATCCAACAATCTTAATTAGTCCATTAAGATATTTGATTATTACCTAAACTAAAAAATTCAGGATATTACATTCTACCCTCCTTAAAAGAAATTTCGTCCTCGAAATTTGATCTCAATACTGTCTCAATCCAAACAAATCAATACAAATTTTTCAACTCATTATTTATCAAATCTAAAAACCTAACACCATTTATCGCTCATAATTTAGATAATCAATCCAACCAAATCCAAATTCACGTTTAAACTCAAGTCCAAATATCTCTAAATTCATCTTTCATTATTTATTAATAATTTGGTAGCAAATCCAACTAAGTCAAAATTCACATTTAAATCAATAGTCAATACTTCTAAATCCAATTTCTCAAATTCTAATTCAATAAAAAATTTATTTCAAATCCAAATCCCGACTAATTCCGAGGATCGTATTGCTCTGATACCATTTGTAACGCCCCGAGCCCGGACAACTGCTCACCCTGCCCGAACCCGGTGCGTTAAGATACGATCCACGATCCTGACCGCTGCGAACTCTGATATTTAAATCCATCTGATAGGCCAATAATTAATCTGAAAAATATAATCAACAATTTGTGAGCTCGACAGCCCGCAAGTATCAACCATCAATCAATCAGAATCATAATCATGTGGAAAATAATACAGAATATGATATTCAGTCAATAAGCACAATCAAGAGACATGCATCACAAATAAAATGCATGCATATCAATTTGAAACCCCCATTCAGATTCGACTACATCCTGTGCTTCTGAAATCTATCAATCTGTCAGACGCACACCTGGTAGCTCCACACTAACGACAGGCAGCCCTTTCCTCTCTCGGGTGGCTCCACGCTGTCCGTTAGGCAGCTCTTTCCTAAGTTGCTCTGCTAGAAACATACACACAGCCACAGGACATGTCGACCGAAACACCACCATGCAATCATATGCATATCCATAAAATCAATATTAATGCTCAACATGCATGCAACTACGAATATCAAGAGAGATAGACATGATATGAAACTGAAGAATAACGAATCAGTACTTGCCTCAAAATCTCCATCTTTTTCTTCTCAATATTCTTCTCAAAATTTCATCTTCTCCTAAAACCACACAATCATCCAACAATCTTAATTAGTCCATTAAGATATTTGATTATTACCTAAACTAAAAAATTCAGGATATTACAAAAACAAATAGAAAAAAGGAATACCAAACATAAAAAAAAAATTGAGGATAATTTCTTAAATACACGATTTACATAACATATTAAATTTTATTCAATTTGACCAAAATTGTCTATTTGTACCATTCTCTTGCGCATTCTAACCATGACTTTACTTGTGATCAACTTCAAAAAAAACTTCATTTATCCTCAAAATGGACATGAGGTGTACCAGAACCTAAATTTTGGTGTAAGATTATTCAAATTAACTTCAAAGAGATGGGTATTTACGATGTTAACATTTTTTAGGGTAATGCTAAATTGCTAATATCTAAGTCATTTGGAGGGTGTTTAAGAAATTACCTTTTGTTGGATTCAGCCAGCAAAGGAATATCGTTGGTAGTGCAAGGTTATCAAACTACACCTCTCTCTCTTTAATGTTTGTTAATAAATATTGAATCATGCATGTTTTTCAAGAAACTTATAAATACATAAGAGGATTTTCCTGAAATTTCAGCGAGCGAGCCCCTACACAAAAAAATTAAGATCTGTTTCTTTACGCAACACACGATGTTAATGACAGGGTTTTTCTCTCTCTAGAAGTTTCAAATATACAACCAAATGTTAGATCATTGGTACTGATCCGTGCAGCGGAAGTAATGAAAATCGTAATCGAACACATAGCAAATATCTAACAAGCAAACAAACAATCAATAAAAAAGGGCAAGCATAACACCAAATTTTGCGTAAAAATTCTAACGAGAAAAAAATATGACGACACTGTAGAGAATGGTTGGAGTACAAGAGAATGAAACCAAAGTAGACTAACTCGAAAGATGAATTGAAAGTTGGATGGTGAACCTTCAACAACAACATTATCTTCAAATACTAAAATCCTAAACTTTGGTGGTGTATAAATCTACATGTCCATATTGTCGCTCTCTTTCTTTCAAGACATACAATGTTAACAAGGTTTTGTTTTATGAAAGTTTGATATATACAAACGGATGATATTAATGCATAAGAAAGGAAGCAAGCAGGATGTTCAAGTAAAATCGAAAATACAAGGGATTATTTGGCAAATATAAGACATGTGGGAGAATTAATTATTTAAGCAGAAAATTTATCTAAAATAGTTTTTAGGAAAAATAAGGTTTTTGAGTAAGAAAGGAGGATGATTGACTAAAGATTCTAAGGAAAAAATAATGGAACTACTAAACGTCGCCCCAAAACTACTTAAATCGCCCATTGAAATTACCAAATTGCCCTTAACAATATATTTAATACCCATATCGTCCCGTGTCTATAAATTAGGCCTACGGTCTTGTATATTCATAATTTATCAGTAAAAACACCACGAAAATGTCTGGCGAGGGTGATGCATCCGGTGAGGTAAGCCTGGCGCGGGGCAAATTTTGGGTCGAGCGTCTGCATTAGACGCCTCCCCCAAGGTGAGGGCGTCTGCGTAGGACGTCCTCCCCTTGGCCTAGGCGTCTAACGCCGACGCCTACGAATGGGAGGGGCGTCTTATGTAGACGTCCTCCCCTTGGGTAAGGCGTCTTTAATAGACGCTCTTCCCTTCGGTCAGGCGTCCTACGCAGACACCTCACCCTTGGGGAGCGCGTTTAACTCAGACGCCCCCCCATGGGGTAGGCGTTTAATCCAGACGCCTGAATTTTTGTTGATTTTTTAAATTTCGATTTTATTTTTGTAGGTTCCGTTGGAAGATTTCGGTGGTGATGGAGTGGATTATAGTGAGTTATTTCAAACTACACAAATCTTTGAAACAATCGATGAAGCATGTAAATGGGCCAAACAAGTAGCTATCGGAGCTGGGTTTTTTTGGGTCGTGTCGTCGTACAAAACAAGATCAGATAGTCGGATGGATTGTTATTTAAGATGCGACCGGCGAAATCAAATGGAGTCTCGGGATATGGATACTGCACTTTGAAGAAACACCAAAAGAAAGGGTTGCGGTTGCCGTTTCTTACTAAAAGTGGTGGAGCGACGAGATCGTGATGGATGGGTTGTGATTTTTAATAGTGCTCATGGACATCACAACCACAGACTGGCAGTTTATCCAGAGGGTCATCGTCAAATTAGTGGTTTAAGTTCTGGGGCGAAGAAGATTGTTCGTGATATGACTGAGGCGTAAGCAAAACCACGGAACATCTTGAAGGCAGTAAAAGAAAAATTCCCGGAGGACAATCCAAATCAAAGGCATATTTATAATTTCAAAGATTACATGAGGAGGACAAAATCTGAAGACCGAAATCCCGTCCAGCAGTTTCTCTATCAAGCAGTGCAGTGTGAGTACTTACATTGGATTATGGCGAATCCAAAAACTGATGTCGTCACTCACGCTTTTTTGGCACATCCGACGTCAGTCCAGTTGTTGCGGACATATCCTTTCGTTATCTGCATGGATTCGACTTACAAGACGAACAAGTATAAGATGCATTTGTTCGAAATGATTGGGGTCACACCAACAAACATGAATTTCCTTATTGGATATGCGATTTTGATGGATGAATCTTACTCCAGTTATCTGTGGGTGATGGAGAAGTTGCGAGATCTGTTATTGGGGGCTGTCAGCCCGACTGCAATAATAACAGACCGGGAGTTAGGCCTTATGCGACCAGTGAGAGAGGTTTTTCCTGACTCTGCTCATTTACTCTGCACATGGCACATCAACAAAGACGTATTCAACTACGCATACCACGTATTCGGCAAGAATAAGCAGATGGCAGAGACTTTGAGGCGTGGAAGATGGAGGAAAATCATGTTTTCTACTTCAGAAGCCGAGTATGATAGAGCTTTGTATGCTCTGAAAGATTTGTATAGATCGTGGCCGGCTATCACGGAGTATCTGGACACCACGTGGTTGGTGCATAAAGAAAAGTTTGTGCTGAATTGGACGAACAAAGTCCTTCATTTTGGGAACACCAAGAATTGTAAGGTCGAAAGTGCTCATTCGGCTCTAAAAGAGTGGATTTCTACATCGACAGCAGCTCTGGACACTCTTTTCGAACGCGTCAACACGGCTATTGAAATGCAGCTGACGAATATTCGAAACTTTCTTGAAGACTCGAGACGGCAAAATTTGACTAATTTCGGACATGCTCTATATCGTCACATAAATGGTCGAGTTTCGCATCACTGCTTGCAATTGCTGAGTCAGGAGGTGAAGAGAATGCAACAATTAGATGATGAAGTTGAATATCGTTGCGAGTGCGCTTTTCTGACTTCTCATGGGATACCTTGCGCATGTACCATCCGCGGATGTCTTGAATCAGACAACGGAATTTACTTAGAGCAGATTCAACCGTTCTGGAGGACACTTGTGATTGGGGAAGGAGCCGGGAACACAGAGTTTGTGTCTCAGGCAGCTCAAGACGTCGAACATTTTTGCAGCCTGGTTGATGAGATTGCAGGAAGTGACCCTACCGTAATTCGATCTGCCTCTCGGGTTTTATTCGAGCAGCTACACCCCGAACATTCGAATTTGAGAGAGCCTGCAGAAAAAACAAAGCTACGAGGTCGACCAAGGGGAAAGTCGACACGACGGGACCCTAGTACGTTTTAGTATGCAGAGCGAGGTAGTGGTCGATCTTCAGGTAGTGGGAGTAGAGGTCGTGGTCGTTCTTCCGGTAGTGGAAGCAAAGGTCGTGGTCGATCTTCTGGTTCTTCGTCTGTGAGGGGAGGATCAGGTATACCATCCCTATATTTATTGTTATTATAATTTTGTTATTTATTTCAGTAAATATGTATCTTTTGTTATTATATGTAACTGTATTTTTTGTTCATATTGTAGTGACTGGGCGGGCTGACGTAGACGACTTCCCATATGCGGATAGGATTCCAGGAATTATTATGTCATTCCTACACCAGTGGAATGATGTACGTGTTGATGGAAACTGTGGATTTCGATGTGTCGCCGATGTTTTCCACGGTGGTGAAGACAATTGGCAACTCGCCCGTCGTTCGATTTCAAATGAGATAGCTACGAACCCATCTTTTTATGAACACGTATACTACGACGGTGTGGCGCAGGCTCGTCACCGGATTAATTGGGGCGGGGGACCATGTGGCGAGAATCACTACATGGAGAAGTGGACGGACTTGTTTCCCATTGCAAATTTTTACAAGTGTACAATTATGTTCTTCTCTCTTGGAAATAATGGTTCATTGTACCCATGTCTTACAGTTCTACCTTGGGAGAGTCCGCCTACCGTGACGAGATCGTGCAGAGAGTTGATTATTGCTCATCTAGGGAGTTACGCTCATTACATTCGTTTGGATTTGAATGAGGGATTCCCCGTACCTCCTATAGCGACTCTGTGGTTTCAAATACGAGATGAGAGTGTTATTGGATGGGAGCTGGAGTACCAAAATAGGATAGCATATTGGCAACAATTATGTAATATGTTTTGATATGTTTGTACAATTATGTAACATGTTTTGATATGTTTGTACATTATATAGTGTTGCTTTATTATGTAATATGTTTTGATATGTTTGCTTTATTTGCATTATATATAATAGTACGATAGGTTAGCAAACACAAATAAAAATAATAAGCGTATAACAGATAAGCAAACACAAATACAAACAATAAGCGTACGACATGTTAGCAAACACAAACACAAATACAAATAATAAGCGTACGACAGATAAACAAATATAAATGCAAATACTAAGACTACGGTACAACAGATCAGCCTACTCATCATCCGAATCATGGTCGGAGATGCCTAACTGAGTATGTCACGACTGTATGATCTCATCCAAATCTCCGCATGCAGCTCTCATGTCATCGTCTGGCAGCTCATCCCTCCTCTGCAAGAATGGCTCTACAGCCCGTATCATCTTACCCATCCACTGCACATAACATTAACATTAGCGTACATTAACAAATAAATATAGATAAAATGAAAAAATTACCAGATCGCCACACGTCCTATCTGGTGGTCGATCTGCTCTCCGGGAGGCACCACGGACGATGACAGGATGTGAGTAACTACCGAACCAATCAAGATAACATGCATCACACTCGGAGGGGGCGCGACTACGTCTGAAGTCGCCAAGGAACAGTCGGCATGATCTCGGAAATGTCCGCCAAGTCGATTCCGCTGTAGAAGCGGGGAACCTGACGTCGTACGTCGCTGCAGTCGCAGACCGCACCGCATGCTCTGGTGTCGGGATGTCAACCGAGATCACATGAACATATCCTAACTGACGCAAGACACGATCGGGCATATAAGGCTCTATGATATCCCGATAACGAATAAGGCCCATCAATAAAGTCCTCGGGACCTCCGCTGCTGAGTCAGGACCATAGGGTAACCACTCCACCTAAACTTTAACACATTAATAATAATACATATTAAAATTAAATAAATGTAAATGGTGTAAAGTTTGATACCTATGATGCAGTCATCTGATCTAGCCGTGCGCGGATTGAACGCAATCGTCCATCACTCTTGTCCTCGCTCCGGACGGCCCACATACCCGAACGTGGATGACCCTCCTCGATAATCTTCCGCTCACGATGCGGGCGCAATGCGGGAAAGTACTCGTATATTCACGCCTGCAGCAGCGTAAGACAACCTGCAATCCCAGAACAATCCGCACGGCTAGCTATCCCAAGCTGACGGTACAGGTATGACAACGTCGCTGAGCCCCACGAGTACTCACGAACGGTGTCCGGGTCCCTAGCCTCCAATAGATCGCGTGGTCTGATCCGGCAACCACTCTTGTCGACAAACAAGACGGCTCCGAGCATCAAGAATAGGTACGCCGTCAACTGTGTATCATCGGCCCGCGGAGGTCGTGCCCGTCTGGATAGGTCCTCAAGGGAGTCGATGCCGACACCACCACCACTCCATAAAGATGTATCTCTCGCCAGACCATCAGGTGTGACACCAAGCAACTCTGCCACATAACACCTCAGCTCAGACGTCGACCCCTGAGCACTAACCAGACGACCATCCACAGGAATGCGCAGGATCTGGAAAACATCGTGAAGCATGATCGTCATCTCTCCGAAAGGCATGTGAAAAGTGTTGGTGTCAGGCTGCCACCGCTCCACAAATGCAGAAATCAAAGGCATGTCGAGATAAGGGAACATGTTGTACGGTAAGTGCCCCAAATGCGTGGCACTAATCTCCTCTCTGATATCAGCACTCAGTGTAGACCGCCAACCCTGTAGTGTTGTACAAGCTCTGTGCCGATTATGGCACTTCAGAACCTTCCGATCCTCTCCGTCCCAGATCCGTCTAGCGATGTGACCCCAGAAACTAGGAATGACGCTCCCATCTAAAGAACCACCAGGCGTCATACTGCTCACGATCCAAGAATTGTCCTGGACCATCTTTTTCTTCTGAGCGCGGGGATCTACAGTGCACGAGCTCGAATCCCCGGTCGTAAACCTCCCACCCCTAGCCTTCCGCACCATCCATCCGGCGGAAGTAGAACTACCCGCTCGACCACGTCCTCTGCTATATTCCACCTGCCTCTCCACCTCCGGGCGCTTTAACTCATACGGGTCATCATCGTCGCTCCCTTCGTCGGGACTGTCCACATGCTCATCATCGAAGGAATCATCATCCTCCTCACGACGACGTAATGTCTCTCTCTCCCTCCTGACCGAAGCAGATATCCCCCGTCTACGTGGATGACGCGGTGCTGAATCATCCTCTAAAGAACGGAAGACGTGTAATGGTATCGACTTGCCTTTCCCTCCACTGTGACCCGACGACTATTAATTGAAATTTTAAGTACAAATTTGTTAAATTTGTTAAACTAAATTATCATATTTATCACAATTGTTAAACTAAATCAAAATTTGTTAAACTAAATTATCACAATTGTTAAACTAAATTATCATATTTATCACAATTGTTAAACTAAATAAAAAATTGTTAAAACTAAATATCACAAATGTTAAACTTAATAAGAATTTGTTAAATTAAATTTTCAGATTTATCACAATTTATTAAAGTAATTATCAGATTTAATAAAAATTAAAAACAAATTTGTGGAGGCGTCTGCGAGAGACGCCTCCCGCATGGTGGAGGCGTCTGTCGGAGACGCCTCCTCCTTAGGGGAGACGTCTTCCGAAGACGTCTCCTCCATCGGGGAGACGTCTTCCGCAGACGTCTCCCGCTACTAGTCGGCGTCCGAGGGAGACGCCACCCGCATGGGGCAGGCGTCCGAGGAAGCCGCTCCCCCCATGGGGGGAGCGGCTTCCTCGGACGCCTGCCCCATGCGGGGGGCGTCTCCCTCGGACGCCGACCACTTTTTTAATTTTTTTAAATTTTTTGAAAACAAATAAATAACGTAAGGTTACCGTATACGGGTACACCGGGGGAACTGCTGGCTGTTTCCCTTGACTCTGAGACATTCGTAATCTTCTGTAGTAGGTATAGGAAGAGAAAGTTTTGAGAAAAGAGTGAAATTGTGAGATATATAAGCAAAAATAGGAGGAAAGACAATTTAGTAATTTCAAGGGGTGATTTATGTAATTTTTGGACGATGTTTAGCGATTTAGAAAAATAACGCAGATAGAAATGTAGGCTACGTTTGGTTCCATTTGGGAGTTATCTCAATTCGATAACGAACCATGCAATTATCTCCAAGGTTCCATTTGGGAACTCCACGTGGAGTTGCGGTGGAAATTAATGGTTATGGATTGGGTTTTTTGCATTTTGTTAGAGGTTTGATCCAAAACCAAAATGTTTGTGTTTGGAACACCACTAGTAGATTAGAGTTATGGTGTTATTTTACCAAAATAGTCACTAATAGTGACTTTTAAAAACAAAGTTACTTGAGATATAGCCCAAGAAATCAGTTGCAAATATTAAAACTTAAAAACTAACTAAACTATACATGACTTGGGGGTGTTAAGCTATATTTAATACAATACAATAAATTAATACGGTTGGTAAAAATTACAAAAGGTTAATGTGGTTAGTAAAACAAAAGAAATTAACTGTTGTTGCTAAAATACAATAAATAGTAGTGATAAAAAATGTGTAAGAATATAAAAAATCATGTGTAAATTCATCAATCAATTACTACATAAGGTAAATAATCAAAGATATGATAATGTAATTACATTTATAGTACAATAGGTAAACTAGTAAGACAAAAGACATGACTTGCGTTTTGCAAAACTCTTAGTAGATGTTTCGAAACTCAATACGCTATTACTTTAACAAAAAAACTAGATCAAACCGCAACCTGACTCCAACCTCAGAGGTACAAAAATTATTTGTGTAACTTGAGTTTGAGTTTGGGTTCGTGCTTAAATATAATAAGTTTGCACCAAATAGGTTTAAGAGGACCTCCATAAATTCACATTCGACACGTGTCTATTTTCGAAGGATAAAGTTGGTTGTGACCTGGAATTCTTACCGAAGAATCCAACATACATCTTCCAACGTGGATACGATGTCAGATCTTATCCCGCTTTTTTTGACTTTTGTGGTTCGGATCTTATTTGGTCACTTTCTCGGTGGACCGCTTTTACATATCTCAACATTATTTGCCAATCTGTGTGTGGTGAAATCTTAGTCATGTATGCGTCGTCAAGCTTATGTAGTGAGTATTAGATAAACTAATCAAACGATTTATTAGTGTTATTACTTTGTTGATTTGTGCCTGTTACATAAATAATTGACGTTGTGTTATAAGAGCACGTTTGACAATGCAGATTGGGTGATTTGAGTCTTTAACATATATTCTACAAAATTTAACCTTTTAGGTCTAAAGTTGAAATCGAACCTTCATTACGACTTATTAATCGAGAATCTCTCGGGTCTACACTGCAGTTTCTCAAAACAAGGCAAAAATAATACATATTCTAATATTTGAGGGTGAAAAATTACAAAATGTGGAAGCCTATCTTCTTTTTCTTGTTTGGAGTTTGGACACGACGCACACAAAGTGAACCACGTACGCATTATTAAGAGTGATGAAATCTTAGACAGTATGACCCAGTTGTTAGAAATTTATACCAAGTCAAAATCAAATTGCCAAAAGGACCCAAAAAATATAATTATTTTAAAGATGCATTATTCTTCATCCCGTTCTTGCCGACCTATGTGTCGATTTGAGGTAGAAGTCTTCCATACATTTAATGAATTAGATATCATATAGCATAAAGCAAAGATGCATCTTACACTTGGTCATTTCCATCTTTTAATATTAATAGTATAATAAAGATTACATCCCATTTCAAAATACATAGTTCACTTTATATGGCATACAATATCGAGAAAGAAGAATGAATCTGGTATAGATAGCCAGATATCACAATAAAAATTAATATTTCCGTTAACAAATTCTCGAAATTCTAGTTCTCCATGTAATCAAATTATGTATTACGTACATCAATATTGTTGTCTCTACGCAAATGAAATAATCTACTGATAACTGTGCATGCTGGTCAACATCTTTGTAGATTAATGTAACATAGAAAATGCAAACATTTATCACAGCTAGGTAGGTGAACAACCATGGATTCGCTCATTCGTTGGTATGGGTATGTACGATTGTACATACTAAGTTTTGAGGCACATCCTCAGCATGCGAGACATACTAATATCTAAAAAGTAGTTATTTTTTATGTACAGATGAAAGTAAAACGTGTTATAAGACCATCACTAACCATGACCTGGACGACCCGGTCATCAGCTCTTTCTCTCTTCAAAATCAGCTTTCTCTCTTTTCCATATCAGTTTTCTCTTTCCTCAACCCACTTTCTTCTCTTTCCTATACTATTCACATCTTAACCACAACCCAACACAACCTACCTCTCTCCTCCACATCATTTCGGGGTCCATCTTAGTAAAAATTTAAAAAAAAATTAAAAAATTTCTAAAAAATCAAAACAATTATAAAACGAATTTTCAAAAAAACAAATTATAAAAAAACTCAAACAAAAAAATTAAAAAAATCAAAACAAAAAAAATAAAATTCAACCCGGACGCGCCACGTGGCGCGTCCGGGTTGGATGACCCGGACAACCGGGTCGTCAACTCGGGCGTTGAAACGCCCGGGTCGACGACCCGGGTGAAGATGACCCCAAATTTCTGCTGTTAAAAGTTTGTTTAACCGGACGAAGATGACCGACCTCTCTCACGACCGAAAAAATCCCGCGACAAGGGATGCTCTAAGTGTTTTTTTAAAAGAAAAAAATAAAACTGGAGAAAAAACCATGCTAATGACAAATGTTGAACAACCCTATTGAAAATCGAGTTCCAATAGCTACACGAAGATGTCATCTCAGACCATATCTTACACTATTTACATTACGATACTAGTATACTACGATAGCAGTGACTTTATTATTAATTTATCATAAATAATTTTGAAACAATAACACCAAGCATGATTCCAAACTGTACGAGCATGTCACTCCTTTTGAAAACGTCACACATGTTAGTATGTTACAAACATACTATTAATCGATAGGTCTACGAGTGTCTATCAACCAGTCGTCTCCCCAACCGACGTAAAAGACGGGGCTCGTTGGGTCTTCACGAAAACAACTGAAGCAATTTTTGACACCAGAGCAAAAGCTGAGTCTACGCTTGTCATTTTCACAAACACTTTCAACATTCAAGACTATACACTACTGGAGGAATGGATTCTCACTATTGATTGGGCCCGGAACACAGCTCTCACCACCAAAACAAGAAAGCAACTTTCGAATCCATCTCCAACAAGTCCCATCGCTAAGTTTGACATTCGGTTGGTTTTACCATTATCAATTTAAGGGGGTCATGTACGTTTACAATTCTACACCAATCACAAGTCCAACAAGATAAATTATTTAATTTAATTATGAATTTAATTCAACTTACCAAATCTCTAGAGATTTCATACTCCAAAAATTTCTCCATCACTTGAGAGAATTATAGAAATTTCTACTTTACAAATTTCTTCTTTCTCTGTGAGCTTTCATCTCACACTATGAATAACCTGTCCATCACCATCTCATGAATTCTAAGCAAAAATTAGTCTGCACTACTACAAAAAGAATCTTATAGTTGTATTAGCTAGAGAGTGTGTATTATTATAGAGAAAGTCTTGTATAAGAGTGTGTGTATATATATATAGTAGATATAGTTGTTATGAGTGTGCCCAACAAATTAGATAGTATGCAAGTGTAATTGTAATATTACAACATTAGTTGTTATAAATAAAATCTTACATTTCATTTATGTTCGAGCTTTTTATGCTCAACTGTTGGGTTATGTATTTGATTATTGTCTAATTTACGATTACAATAATGTATGTATATATATATGCTTCTTTAATATAGTCGTTGTATGATTCCTAATACAGAGATGCTAATTATGCTATGTGATGCTTGGTTCCCTTTTGTTGATGATGTTGATTAATTGCTTATGACGATTTATGTCCAACGATAGCGGAGATGACCATTGGTGTCTGAGCCATGTATTTTAACACTCCCCCTCAAGTTGAGTCCGGAAGAGATTGAAGGAGCCCAACTTGTGTAGAATGCTATGAAATTGTCTTTGAACCAAGGATTTGGTGAAGATATTGGCAAGTTGGTCTTTACTTGGAACGTAAGGAACTTCGATTTCTTTAGATTGGAGCTTTTCTTTGATGAAATGACAGTCCATTTCTATATGCTTTGTTCGTTTGTGAAATACGAGATTGAAGGTGATGTGACAAGCAGCATGACTGTCACAATACATTTGCATAGGTTCGTGGTAGGGAACCTTCATTTCTTTGAGGAGTTGTTTGAGTCATATCAGTTCGCTGGTGGTGGATGCCATAACACGATATTCTGCTTCAGCGCTGGACCTTGCTACAACATTTTGTTTTTTGCTCCTCCAAGTGACTAGGTTTCCCCCAACGAACGTGCAGAATCCCGTGGTGGATTTGTGATCGTGACTACCCGCATAATCTGCATCAGAATAACCAATTATTGAGTTAGAGTTGTTTCTTTTCATCAATATCCATTGTCCTGGAGTTTTCTTCAAATACCTAAGTATTCTATCGATGATGTCTAGATGATGTGTGTGTGGTGTATGCATGAACTGACTTATCGTACTAACAACATAAATTATGTCAGGTCTGGTAACAGTGAGAAAAATGAGTTTCCCTACTAGTCTTTGAAATTGGCTTATGTCGTTCAAGAGTTCTCAATCGGTGGGGCAAACCTTTCGATTGTTCTCGATAGGAGTGTTGGCAGGTTTGGATCCCAACTTACCAGTTTCTTTAAGTAGATCAAGAACATACTTACGTTAAGATAGGAACAAACCCTTTTTTGAGTATGTTATTTCAATGCCTAAAAATACTTCATGAATCATAGGTCTTTGATGTCAAATTTATTTTTTAGATATGATTTCACGATATCAAGTTCCTTATCACTATTTCATGTGATTATGTTGTCATCTACATATACAATGACAATGATGGTAGTGTTGTTGACATGTTTGATGAACATGGATGTATCAACATAACATTTAGAAAAACCAAATTGTATGAGAGAGAGTTTGAGTTTTGCATACCATGCTCCGGGAGATTGTTTCAATCCGTAGATTGATTTTGAAGTTTGCAGACCTGATTTTGGGAAGAGTTGCACCCCGGAGGAGGAGTCATGTAGACTTCTTCTTCAAGGGAGCCTTGAAGAAAGACATTCCGAACATCCCTTTGAAAAAGATTCTACCTATAGTTGACAGCAATAGACAAAATGACTCCAACAATGTTCATTTTTGCGACGGGGGCAAAAGTTTCTTGATAGTCAAGCCCATAGGTTTGTGTATACCCTCTAGCGACTAATCTAGCTTTATATATATCAATCGATCCATTGCTATTATATTTAATTTTATAAATCCATTTACAGCCTACAAGTTTAGTTCCAGGTTTAGGAGTAACTATGGTCCAAGTTTTGATTTTTTTCTAAGGCTTCAAGCTCGTCATTCATGACCTTTACCCACTTAGGATCCCTGAGGGGCTTCTGGTAAGAGGCAAGTTCATTAATGATATCAATTGCATTTAAAAACTTTTGGTGAGATGTGGTTATGGCTTTGTATGATATGTAATCTTGGATGGGATATGTAACATTGTAAGTAACAAAATCTTGAAGATGGGTCGGGGAGCGAGTAGGTCTTGTAGACCATCTTGTGGGAGCCTCTTCTTGAGGTTCTTCCTATTCGTCATCATTTTCTCCCTGTTCACCTGGAATATGATTTCCTCCCCCATTTTGAGGTACGAAAGTATCCTCAAGAGGAAAAAAAAAGATTTCATTGAAGAAGTCAGGGGTAGGAAGAGGAACTGTCTCACCTGCAGAAGTAATCTTCATAGATTTGAAGTAAAATTTCATTTTCAAAAAAGGAGACATCTCTAGAAATGTAAAGCTTGCAATCAGTAGCGTCATAACACTTGTACCCCTTCTTGTGGAAGGAGTACCCAAAAAAGACAACTTTGATGGATTGAGAATAAAATTTATCAATTCGTTTTTATGCACATAACATACACAATCAAAAATTTTAAGGTGATCAACACTCATCCTTCTACCACTCAAGATTTCTAAAGGTTGTTTATTGTCAAGATGTGGACTAGGCAGACGATTAATAAGGTAAACAACAGTTAAAATAGATTCAGACCAGAAAATTTTCAGAACCAAAGTTTTAAATAATAGAGAACGAGTGACAATAAGAAGGTGTCAATTTTTCCTTTCGGAGATACCATTCTGTTCAGGGGTATTGATACAGGTGGTCTGATGATAAATACATTTTTCTCTTAAAAAATTTTGAAATAAATTATTGGTGTGTTCTGCCCCATTATCTGACCTGAGGGTTTTTATTTTCGTGTCATACATATTTTCAACCAAGGCTACATAATCATGAAAAATAGAGAAAACATCAGATTTGGATTTAAGCAAGTATAACCAAGTTGTGAGAGAAAAATCGTCGTAAACGTGATAAAATATTTGAACCCATTATAAGATTCAATTGGAGCAGACCCCCAAATTTCAGAGTGAACCAGCTCCAAAGGTTTCCTAGTTTTGGTTGTGGACGACTGAAATGGCAACCTAGTTTGTTTTGCAAGACAACAAGTCTCACAACATAATTCAGCATTCAAAGTTATACTAGGAAATAAACGTTTTAACACACCTAGAGATGGGTATCCCATGCGATTATGTAGGAGTTCAGGAGCATAAAGAGAAACATTATTAGCATGAAAAAATTATTCAATTTGTCAAGCACATAAAGTGTTGGCTTTTTGGCCTTAATCTATGTTTTGATGATTTAATTAACCTAATCTTAATTATGATTATGTAGAGTAATACACATATTACATTGCATATATATTGCTTTGTGCTAACCTCTACAGGTGATCAAGACTCAAGGAAGAAAGGAACACAAGTCAAGACATGTAATCAAGCTCATTTGAAGACATGTATTTTGTATTTCTTTGAGTCTTTAGGAACTTGTGTATTTTGAGCATACTTGAGATAAAATCAACTTAAACACACATTAGGTTCCCTATAGAAGTCACACACAAAAATTCACATTATTTCGACTTCCATAAATCACCCAAACTTAGACCGAAAAACACCAAACCTGAACTTTAGCTGTCTGAACCAAAACGGTCGACCGCAACATGCCGTTCGGTCTACCGGATGATCAAGTAATCCAGTTTGTGTTTCCCTGTCCAGTTTCGGTCGACCGCACCATCTCTTTCGGTCGACCGTTTGAACTTAATTTTCCGACCGTTACTTTTGTCGTATTTACCCAACGGTCGTATTCGTATTAAACCAAAAATACCCCAAATACATTTCTTGTATCGGTCGACCGAAGACCATGATCGGTCGACCGTTTGTCCATCTCTTGACAAACCCGAATCTCCTGTTGAAAAACGGTCGACCGCTAGACCTGTTTCGGTCGACCGAATATCTATTTGTATGTCAACCCCAAAGTGCCTGGTACAAATCGGTCGACCATTTTCCCTTTGGTGTTCGACCGATAACTTAAGTGTACCTAAGTCGTAGCGTTGGGCAGTCGACCGTTCAGCCCGATCTGGTCGACCGATTTTAGCCAGAATTGGGTCCTGCATGTTCTGTTTTGTGTAATCACACATCAACTCTTATCCAATCAATCCCAACGGCTCTATTCTCTCTAATGCCTATATAAGGAGTTGTAAAACACATTTTAACACAACTCTCCCACTACAAACTTGTCCCAAACATTAGAGAGAATGTCAGACACTCAAAGCCTCCAACTTCCACACTTTAGTCTTAATTCCAATCCTACTCAAGTGTGCTCAAGAATTAGAGAATGTTGCTCCACTCAAATTGTGTGTCAAAGGAAGCAAGGACTTCGGTGAAAGCCCGAAGTGTCCCTCTCGGATTGTGAGAGAAGAAAGTCAAGCTCGCGAGGTTGTTCGCGGAGTTTGTTTTGTAAAAGGCGTTCTCTCCCGGCCCGGAACGGGGAGTGGATAGTGAAGACGCGAGCGGAGCTCGAAGTGTCGAGCGGAGCTTGCAAGAGAGGACGTAGGCGGTGGCCGAACCTCTGTAAAAACCCCCGGTGTCCATTGTGGTTTGCTTATTTCTTACTTGCTCGTTTTGTTGTTTAAATTCCGCTGCATATAACTCGATTGATAAAACAAGTCGGCAATTAGTTTAAAAGTGATTAGTGGACCCATAACCCACACGATCCAACATAAAGTTCATTGATGAGGGCGCCTCTACCAATCATCCTCCCTGATGTTCGGTCATGAGAGAACACATCAAAAGGTGAGAATATAACATTACAATTTAAATTTTTCGTTAACCTTGCAACATATAAGAGGCTAGATGTGAAATTCGGGACATATAAAACATCCTCAGAAATGTTATTTAGGAATTTTGATCGTCCTATTCCATTAATTTCAACCTGATTGCCATTTGCAACAGTTACAATTTTTTTAAGTTTGGATTATATTGGATATCGCAAATGAGGTATTTAGTTCCAGTCATGTGGTCAGTGGCACCAATATTTATGATCCGTGAATTAGGAATAAAAACGTGATTACCAAAAGTGTTAGTACCTGACCCATTACCTTGGTGGCTATGATTTTGGCTGGATATTTGGGGAATATTGTTGAGGTGGGCTCGCACGTGGCCTAATTTTGTGTGGACTGTTCCATGCCCATGGTCCGTTGAAGTGTGAAATCCTCCAGTAGACGCTCGCCCACCTGTATCAGCGCTAGCACTTGGATCTGGATTCACACATCCGCCTGAGCTGCTTTGGATGTCGGGTATCTGGGGATCCGCATATGAGTCGGACATATCACCCCGACTACCGGAGTTCGACCCATTCTGCATCCATTTGTGATTTGCACCTCCAAAGTTAGGGTTTGGGTTGGAGTTGCCTTTGTTGTTGTTGTTGTGATTTCCTCTTCCATCTCCCCTTCTTTCTCATGTTCTGTCCTTCGGTGGCCGGAGGTGAGAGTAGAGGAACCAACAACGATCATGGTCATGACCTTGCTTCTTGCAGTTATCACAATGTTCATCTCGAATCCTCCCGAATTGTCCTTTGTTTTTTACGTTTGGTTTTGATGGTTTGTAGTGGCGAAAGCCTGGTTTTCTTTGTCAGTGGGTTGTTGCATGCATTGTTTTCGGGTTTCTTCTCTTTGTACCATTGCTATGAAATGGCTGAGGGGCGGAAACTCTGATGACGATATGATCTGTGAGCGTAGGGTCTCATAGCTAGGGTCGAGTCCTACAAGAAAGTGGTAGATGCGACCTTGCTCGACCCTTTCTTGGATGATTTTGGGGTCCGTACTTGGAGGCTCGTAGATCCCGAGCTCGTCCCACCGGCTTTTGAGGGCACCGAGGTATTCGGTGATGGTCCGTTGCCCTTGCCTTGTTTGCGTCAGTTCTTGCTTGATTTTGAAAACGATGGTAAAGTTTTGTTGCTTCCCGTACAAGCTATGGATCTCGTCCCACGGCTCCTTGGTTGAGTTTTAGTAGATGAACAAGTCGGCGATTTGTGATTGCATGGAGTTTAAAACCCATGTCATCACTAGATGGTTTGGGGTTTGCCACTCTGTGATTTTGGTCCTGTCTGTGGTTGGTTTTTTGGTATCTCCAGTGATGTGGCATAATCTACCCTTGCTACTGAGGGACAAAGTGATTGATCTAGCCCATGAGAGATAGTTTGTCCCATTGAGCAACTGAGTTGTGAGTCTTTGAGGTTATGTGCCTTCTGAGGCCATGGTGCATGTTGGATGTTGCCTTGTGCGTCAGCCCCCGCTCGGTGGCCGGTGATGGGTTTGGAGTTTTGGAATCAGAGGTCGGATGGATCGGGGATGAGAGGGTTTCTCTGAGGTGGTGACCAGAGGGGTTTGCCTCCGGTGATGTGTTTCCCGTTTTTGAGGTCCGGTCATTGCTCTGATATCATGTTGAATTTTGGGTCATGTATTTGATTATTGTCTAATTTGTGATTACAATAATGTATGTATATATAGGCTTGTTTAATATAGCCGTTGTATGATTCCTAACACAAAGATGCTAATTTATGCTATGCAATACTTGGTTTCCTTTTGTTGATGATGTTGATTAATTACTTATGACGATTTATGTCCAACGATGGTGGAGATGACCGTTGGTGTCTGAGCCGTGTATTTTAACATCAACAAGGTAAATGATCCATTTTAAACAAGTTCAGTGGATAAAGTATGTAGATTCAAACATTGCATAATCCAATTGGTATTTATCAAATTATTATTTTGCTTGGATAATACACTTGTAGACTTTGATCACGTATTTTTAAAGATTGTCAGAGTATACATGGTTGACCTCCTTAAATGGTGTCATACACTTGCACTCATTGGCTCCGTAGGCATGTGAGTTTAACTTCAATTAGCATGTGATTAGTATCCTCTAAAACTTTTAGAAAGTAGGAAATCAACCAAAATCACTTCTGAGTGGTTAGTCGTTTATAGATCTTTAAAAATCTTGCAACTTAAATCAAGTTCTAAGAAGGCTTCTGCAACTTATGAAATGTACTTAGAGTGATTTTTCCAATTTGTACTCTAAGTTAAGGGAAACTCACGGAAGCTAAGTTGTAGACTTTTCTCAACTTTTATATCACCAATCATCCTAAGGAAATTGATGAGGTAGTGGTCACATAATCTCGTCTTTGTTTTATCTATATATATATGCATGTTTATAAGATAATTGATTAGTTTCGTAAATTAATTGCATATTTTGCACAAAAGGTTAAACCAAGACATATAATTAACTTTTAATCTTTAATATGTCACTTCATCATTCTCTTCTTCGTCGTCAATCATCTACATGTGTTCACTCTTGGTTCTACATGTCGTCAATCATCTACATGTGTTCGGTCGTCGTATGTACGATAAGAAAAAAAGACTTTTCGGAGTCTCATTTAGTGTCCCTCTTCTCTACCTAAAGCAAAATGCCCTGGAATCATAATCCCACATGCTGGAGTGGTGGTGAAGATTGTTAAGAATATGGTTCTACCTTACTTAGGACAAGAACGACAAAGGCAATTAATTCACGATCAACTTGGATCCAATACTCTCCCTAAGTGCTTATCAAAATCAAAATCAAAATCAAAATAAAATCTTTTTGTACTTAGATTTTGAAAATATGTTGCACCAATCAAATTTTCTTAAAGATGTACTTTTGTTCTCTTGATTGACACAAAGTTGAAGTATCTACGTGATTGCAATTGTGAGTGAGGGTGTGGATCGAGGAAGCCCTGAGGAACGGACATGGTTGATAGTGAGGGAGTTCATCAACTTTTTCGGTGGAGAGAAGTTAAGGGAGATTTGGAGGGTGCAAGGAGAGGGAGAGTTAAGGTGAAAATGACTTTATATATTGCTCCGAAAATTGAAAAGCCGAAAAAAGACTAATAAAAAATCAGACCAGAAAATTGCAATTTCAGTATGGGCTGGATTGAACTGTAATTTATTTGTTTTCAAAATGATTTTTTATATTAATGAAAGCTATTATTTAATGTCAACTTATTGCTATTTTTCGGAACTATGATTTAAAATTAGTTTATTATTATATTATGACTTATTTATGATTAATTTGGTGTTAAAAATAAATTTAGTAAAACATATTAAAAGTAGAAATAAAAAAACAGAAAGCCCTCTTAAAACCAAATTGATTCTGGTCATTTTTCTGGTTTAAACCAAAAAGTGTACGATTCAAGTTTGGGAAGGTTTTTTGAATATTATATAAAATGGTTTAGAATAGGCCTGTCAAATTCTGCTCGGGATCGATAGATCGCTCGATGTTCGCTCGATTTTGCTCTGATTTTGCTCGAAATTGCTCGGATCGGTTAATAATGAGCCGAGCACGAGCAGACCCCGCTCGCTCGATGCTCGCTCAATTATCGCTCGAAACCTGATTACTATATCCAATTATTTGATTAACCTGAATATTCTATCCAATTACCCAATCAGTAAAGTGTTAAACTCGTTTAATAAACTAATTTACCAAACCAAACAATCCATTTGACAAACCAAAATACTCATAAGAATCAAAACCTTATTAGTCCTAAACTTTTCATTTTTTCCATTATTATTATTTCTTTTCTTTTTCTCATTCTTTTCTACATCAAAAGTTCAAATAAATTAAGGTTTGGGTCAGGTGGATGATCTTATTTATAAGATGTTGATGTTGTGAGTTGTCCTATAATTTAGGAGATTGTGTTTGATTTTAATATTGTGTTGATTTTGTTTTATCTAAGTGTATAATCTTATTTATAAGATGTTGATGTTGTCGTATAATTTATAAGATTGTGTTTTATTTTAAGTGTAAATTTTAAAACTGAATTGCTAAACATCGTCCCAAAATTACTTAAATCGCCCCTTGAAATTACCATTTTGCCCTTCTCTCATTTCTACTGCTATAACGCGACATTTTACCCTCCTATCACACATCTCTCTTCATATTCCTCTTATAATCATAAAAAATAATGTTTTGGAGGTCAGTAATGAACCAACGGACGCCCCAGTGTACTCGAATCTGGTAAAACATCTAACATCTTTTTAATAAAAAAATAATAAATAATAATAAAAAATTACGGGCGTCCGACGGAGCCGCCCCCACGTAGGAGGGGGCGTCTGGCTAAGACGCCTTCCCCATGGGGGCGGCGTTTTACCCAGATGCCTTACCCATCGGGGAGGCGTTTTACCCAGACGCTCCGCCCATGGGACAGGCGTCTGTGTAAGACGCCTCCTCCATGGGGGAGGCGTCTTAGCCAGACGCCCCCTCCTACGTGGGGGCGGCTCCGTCAGACGCCCGTAATTTTTTATTATTTTTTTAAAAAGATAATTGATTATAAATTTAGATAATTGTTAAATTAATTAATAAGTTAATAATTACTATATTCGGATGACCGATACCTCTTCGGTACACCGAAAATTCAAAAATTTCCAGATCCAACAATTTCAAAATCCAAAAAATTTCCAGGAGGCGCTGCCCCCTTGCCACCCCCGCCACCTCACCGGCGAGGTGGAATGCCGCTCGCTCACCGGTGAGCGAGACCCCCGAACGACCTGTCGAGGTGGTATTTGTAAGTCATGATGTTTTACCACCGGGGGATTTGGAACTTAAAAAATGTTGGATCTGGAATTTTTTTGAATCTTCATCACTTGCAAAAAAAACTCATTGTAATCCGACCGGTTACCACCGAAAACTTGCAAAGAAACGTCAAATAATTTGAGATAACACACCGTATAATTTTAATTTGACAAAAAAAATTAAAAAAAAACGGGACGTCTGGCTAAGACGCCTGTACCATCGTGGAGGCGTCTAGCTAAGACGCCTCCACCATGGTCGAGGCGTCTTAACCAGACGCCTAGACAATGGTATAGGCGTCTTAGCCAGACGCCCGTGTCGGAAAAAAAATCCGCCTCCGTTACTTCGCCTGATCTAGGTGTTTTGCCAGACATTTTCGTGGTGTTAGTACTAGGAATGTTAGTAAAACTGAGTCAATAACCTTGTTTAAAGACACGGGACGATATGGGTATTAAATATATTGTTAAGGGCAATTTGGTAATTTCAAGGGGCGATTTAAGTAGTTTTGGGGCGACGTTTAGTAGTTCCCTTTTAAAATTGTGTTAGTAACTATTATTATATTTGTCTTAAGTAATTTTATAATTTACTTGTTAGGACAACATTATTAGGAATTCAATACCAAAAAAAGTTTAGGTTAACGAGCCGCTCGTGAGCCGCTCGCGAGCAGGTCGAACCGAGCATGAGCAGAATTTTCCGCTCGAAACCCTTAACGAGCCGATCTTGAGCAGGCTCGGATCGCTCGTTTAGAGATCGATTACACCCCTAGTTTAGAATGTTGTTAATATTCACAAAGTATTATTAGTAGATTTTGTAATTTAATGTGTTAAGAATAGGGGTATTGAATCGGATCGAAGACATAAAAAAGAGGAAGAAATAGACCACGATTGACTTAGGAGGAAGTGGTCAAAAGAGATTTAAAAGATTGGAATGTTCCTCGGGAATTTGCATTGAATAGAAACGCGTGGAGAAGACGATTCACGTGCCTGAACCGTGACTCCTTAGTGTTTCATTTCTAACCTACCCAACTAGTTTGGAATAAAAGACTTTGTTGTTGTTGTTGTTGTTGGACTAACATGATTTGAACTTGCAACATTTTGGTTGAGTTATCTCAACTCAGTTCCAAAAGGTAGTTTGTTGCTTACCTTTTTTATTTGATTTTGGACAATTTACAGAAAATAGAAATAGATGAGAAATTTGATTTTCTCTTGTTTCCCATTGCGGTCCTTGTGGTATTGAACGATTTTTTTTTCTGGTTTCCCTTTCTTCTTTACTTGCGTTAAAGTTTCGTAGTTGATTGATAAAAGCAATTTTTAGACTACGAATGATCCAAGGAACCGACTTTTTTATAAGCTCGAGTCATCAAATTGTAGTATATGCAATGTAAAGTTGAGCCTTCTATTTCCTGTTGAACACTTAAACCTCGAATATTGAATATACAAAATACAAAAAGATAATGACACCTATGGGTTGAGTACTTGTAAAAACTAGAAAATCATGTGTAAATACTTAGACACCAAAAGGGTTGTTAGTTGTTACCATCAAGAAACCTTGTTGAAATTTAAAATCGAAGTTTCTATTAATTGTAGGTTGCGAATTAATATCCCACCGAATCTCGCTCAATATGAAGATGCTTGTACTCCAGAAAAATGAAGAGAGAAAAAAAAATGTAGACGTCAGGGTGGGGGTAAGCAGATGAGGTCATCCCATACGCGTATGTGATCATGCAGCGGAGAAGCTCGTTGTCTGTCTTTAAGTTCTTAACTCAAGTTACCATTGCCGTAACCTCCATATAAACAACACTCCCCCACTCTCCCAACCATGTGTTCCATATCCCCTCCACAACTCCCATGGCTGACAACCTCCTTTCCACTTCCACCCACCACCTCTCCCTCCCCGACACCTACGTCCGCCCCTCCCACGACCGCCCTCGTCTCCACGAGGTCGTCTCCGACGACAATATCCCCGTTATCGACCTCTCGTACCCCGACCACACCCACCTCGTCTCGCAGATCCAACTCGCCTGCCGCAACTACGGCTTCTTCCAGGCACTCTTCCTCTTCACTTCTCTATTTCATATTTTCTCACGAAATCCAGAGAAAAAAATAAAAAACATTGACTATGTAACCACTATCAATGCTGGAACTTATAATCATATTTTCCGATTCAGCTCATATCAGCTCCAGCATTTGTATGGACGAACCTCTAGCTATTTAAACAGTACTAATTTAGTTTGATATTATTAGCTACGTAACACTGACAATGCCTTCAGTTTTACGTTAAAGATTTAAACTTACAACGTTTGGTTGATGGAAATGGAAGACAGTTGGTTACCGTTGAGCTAATTTGGTTCGGTTAAGTAAAAAGAAAAATGTAAAGAAAAATTGGTTTTGAACAATTCGGCTTGTTGATAGGTTGTGAACCATGGCGTGCCTAAGGAGACGATCGAAGGGATGCAGGCTGTCTCGAGGGACTTCTTCCTGTTGCCTCCAGAGGAGAAGAAGAAGCTGTACTCCGATGACCCCGCCAAGAAGATGCGCCTCTCGACTAGCTTCAATGTTCGGAAGGAGACTGTGCATAATTGGAGGGATTATCTTAGGCTCCACTGCTACCCGCTCGAGGACTTTGTCCCTGGTTGGCCATCCAATCCTCCCGACTTCAGGTTAACTTCCAATTTGTTCGGTGCCAATCTAAGTTAATCATTGAGTTTTATAACTCTCTTCATGTGCTTCTGCGTCTGGTTTAGTCCACAAAGATGCTTTTTTCTTCTTCTTGTAGATGGTAGTGTTTCTAATGTTTAAGGTTCAGTACAGATCCATCCCTTCTTAAAGATGATTACTGTAGCTTGTTAGTTATAATAATCATCCCAAGTGGGTCACTCTGAAATTTATTATATGTTGTGTTTGTCATTGTACAAGGAAAACTATGCAAATGGGCGTTTTATTATAACACTGTCACAGACTCACACCAAAGATCTGTTTAAACTAAACGTTGCTTTACTTTTGAATTACTCGGTTTTGCCTCGTCTCGTGACCGATCAACGTTTTTGATGGTCCCCTCGTTTCTCCCCGATTCCTCGGCCTGATCGAATTTTCATTTTCACATACGTACGACTTGTGTGGAGTTGATAAGCTATTTTGAGCCGTTTCTCGGATTTCCTTTATTTGGATGTTTCCTCATAGCACAATGGATGCGGCAAATCTCTCACAAGCGTTTTTAGGGCGATTCTTTTATCCTTATTAGGAGAGCATGGTAGCTTAATGCATCCTCGTCTTTTGATAAGTTTTCAAGATTTTACACACAAAACCAAAGTATTTTTCTGCTAGAAAATGTTAGTTTTAACTGAATCAACACGATCATAGATGTTCTGTTACGGATTCTTCGCTGTCTCTTGCTGCTAAATGATTAGGATGGTTTCCTTTTTAAATGAGTTGCAGGTCGGGCAGCCTTAGTTTTTTTTCTTCTAAAAATGACGACATATGCGTGATGACTAATGAAGCATCTTCTTTTACTAATGAAACTTATTGTCAGTAGCTAGAGTATGTTAATGAAACAAGTATGTCAGCTTAGCTTAGATATTACTTTTTATTAAATGGTTGTTGTCCCCTGCCAAGTCTACCAAGAGAAGTTCACACTCTTATATTCTTCGAAAAGTCCACACACCACTTATCTACCTTTGTTTAAACGGAAGCTTGAGATAACTCCAGTATTTTTTTTGATGATCTGGGGTTAACTTCAGCAAAAAACAAAAACTGCCATTACATCAGTCCATGAGATTAGGCAAATAGATAGCTAAATAGTCAAAATAATTTGTCAAGTGAACGGTAATTTCCTCTCAGATAACGAATCTCTATGATTGATTTAACAAATCCATTTAACATTTACCATTTCTTATATTCTAGAACTTGACGCGGCTATAAACAATATCGGTGTTACTGAATTATTGTACATATTTTATACAATAACTCCATTTCAACTGGCAGGGATATTGTGAGCTCTTACTGTACAGAAGTACGAAAACTTGGGTTTGCGTTGCTTGGATTAATATCTGAAAGTTTAGGCTTGGAAACTGACTACATCAAGAAGGTTTTAGGAGAACAAGAACAGCATATGGCCATAAACTACTATCCACCTTGCCCTGCTCCTGACCTCACTTATGGTCTTCCACCACACACGGACCCGAACGCGCTCACAATTCTTCTTCAAGATCAACAAGTTGCAGGACTTCAGGTTCTTAAGAATGGCAAGTGGATCAAGGTTGGTCCTCATCCAGATGCGTTTGTCATAAATATTGGGGATCAATTACAGGTGACCACTTGTTTCTTGTATTAATCGTATTCTTTTTTTTCCCTTGATGATTGTTCCAATATTTATTACTTATACCGAAACTTTATAGCTAACATATTTTAATCACTTGTTTCAGGCATTGAGCAATGCAAATTATAAAAGTGTGTGGCACCGGGCGGTTGTTAATTCAGTTTCTGAGAGAATGTCCATCGCGTCATTTCTCTGCCCATGCAACTCTGCAGTGATCAGCCCGCCAAAGAAACTCATCGAAGATCAATCTCCGGCGGTCTACAGGGACTATACTTACGACGAGTATTACAAGAAGTTCTGGAGCAGAAATTTGGACCAAGAACATTGTCTTGAGCTGTTTAGGTTGTAAAACTTGTTAAGATTAAGTCCCTATATTATTATCATCAATAATGTTTCTCATATATTATGCAAATCTTCCACTATCGTTAGGTTTCACTAGAAACGTCTATCTATTTGTATGAGAAGCGATTTTCTGGGGTTCTCGTCACTTGTGATGTTCCTAACATTTTAGGAACATTTTCCACATCTGATATGTTGAGCCCAAAAAGTGCTTCAAAGTTTCCACGTTGAGTATTTATTTCGTAAAAATCGTCAGTGCTAAGTTTGTTAATAAAGGGAATTTGTTCACGCGCAAATATCAAAAAAAGAGAGGGTAGGCCCGCCCAATGTCCAATCTTGGCTCGGTTTATGTCTTTTTCTGCTGCTTTTCCCAACACGCTACATTCCGGGCACCTTACGTGTCGGTTGACTGGTTGAGAATCTGTTTTGGTTTTGTTTCATTTGCCGAAAAGATACGTTCGGCTCCTCGTTTATCTACGGATTGGATGTCGGAATAGAATTTAGCAATACTACTGCGTGACGGCAGGTTAAGATCGTTGGACCGTAAATGTGATTTAAGTCTAATTGATTTTAACCTTAAACAAATTATACTTGCTTAACAATCAAATATACAACGGAATTTAAAAACAAATCAAACAAGCAAAGTAAATATGCAAACCAACAAGATGGTACCGGAAGATTTTATAGATGTTCGGTTTCCTGCCTACTTCCTCTCTTGCAAGCTCTGCTCGATCTCCCTCGAGTTCCACTCACGTCTTCACTATTAACCTCGTTCTGGGCCGAGATTAAGCATTTACACCACAAGCTTCAGCGAAAACCTCGCTAGCTTGATTTTCTTCATCTCACAATCCGAGAGGGACACTTCGGACTTTCACTGAAATCTTTGCTTCTTTGACAAAGAAATGAGTGAGACAACACTCTCTAAATCTGAGCACACTTGAGTATAATGTGGAATTGATTACCAAGTGTGTAAGGTTTGAGGTTTGGAGTGTAGAGTTTTCTCTCTAATGTATTGTACAATATATAGTGAGAGAGTTGTGTAATTGTGTCATGAGAACACCTATCTGTAAGCTCCTAATGGGTTATAGCTATTGGGGCAAGTTTAGAAAGATTTTGTGTAAGATACACAAAACAGAAACTTGCAGGACACAATTCAACACAAATTCAATTGACTGAATCGGGTATACCGGTCGACCGGTTGGTCAATTTTGGCTACAACTTAAGTTCACTTAAGTGATCGGTCGAACAGAATATGAGGATTCGTCGACCGTTCTAGGGTTTTTGGTCTGTTAAGAATGAATCGATCAAACAAGGTAAATGGTTGGCTCAACCGGAAACTTCCAGGCACTCCTGGGTTCAAGAAGAATTTGAGTTTCGGTCGATCAAGGTCTAGGCGACGTTCGTCCGAAAACTACCATAGTGTTCAGGGTGACCAAGAAATGTTGGATCGGTCGACCGCTAGGAAAGTTTCGGTCGACTGGATGTTTGGTAAAATTGAGGGTTTGGAAATCCGACCGTTGTAGAATACGACAAGCCTTACGGTCATGTGACACGTGTAGACGGTCAAACAAAATGCTCTAAATGGTCAACCGATTTAACATTAAATCCTGTAACAGAATTAACAACCCAATTGGTTGAATGAAGAACTCGTTCTGGTCGACCGATTTGGTCCTGACAGTTCAAGTAAGGTTTAAGTGTTTTCCAGTTCTAGTTTGAGTGATCTATTAAAGTCCAAAAGTTGTGAAATTTTGTGTGTGACTTATATAAGGAACCTAGTGTGTGTTTGATTGGTTTTAGCTCAAGTATGCTCAATTACACAATGTTCCTAAGACTCAAAAGAAATCAAGATTACATGTCTTCAAAATAACTTTAATTAAATGTCTTGACTTCATTTCACTCTTTCTTGAGCCTTGATCACTTGTAGAGGTTAGCACAATACAATATATATGTTAAGCATTATATGTGTTACTCTACATTGATTATAATTAATATTAGGTTGATTAAATCATCAAAACATAGATTAAGGTCAAAAACTCAACAAAGATGAAATCACATAATATTATTTTACGGAATTTAAAATAACTTCTATTTTTCTCCTAAACTTAATACGTAATAA
Source organism: Triglochin maritima (assembly GCA_963682175.1). Taxonomy (NCBI): domain Eukaryota; kingdom Viridiplantae; phylum Streptophyta; class Magnoliopsida; order Alismatales; family Juncaginaceae; genus Triglochin; species Triglochin maritima. Next base: position 58,784,553 of record OY821772.1, on the reverse strand, counting down.
AAACACACATAAGATAAAGAAACAAGCAAAAGACAAACATACACCTGAAATAACCACGACACACGACTCGATATCTCGTATGCTCTAAGCGTGACAGTTAGTCACCAATCCGACGCAAGTCCTAAGCATAGGCTTGCGGTCAAGAATATTCTGAAGTACTTTAACCGGACTAAGGATAAGGTTCTTGTTTATGGAAGACAAAGGAGAAAAACAACCGAGGGCTATTTAGATGCAATTCTCATAGGGATTCTTGACAGTAGGAGGTTGGAATGATGATGTGTCATCATTATCGAAGGTGGAGGTATGAGCTAGTGTAGTTAGGAGTAATATCACTACGGCTAACTCAACCACCAACGAAAGACAATAAATAAATGGGTGGACACAACAGTGACACAACTGATCCATTCAACGAACCTTCATACCAAGCTAAGAGACGAAATATATTTCGAGTCCATGGATCCGAGGATCCATGTAGATTGGCTTGATAGGTGATTTGAGAAGGTTACCCTAGTTATTAATGTTTTATACATTGAGAATGTATGTGAAAGAAAACTTTGATAACAAGTGGGAGACTGAAAGGAATGTGTTCTAAAAGTTTTACTTTTAAATGTCAATTATTATGAATTGAATGAGAAATCATTTTGTTCCTTGTTTATGTTATTCGTCTTTTAGAAGTGTTAATGAAGATGCTCTTGGTCATTAACCGTAGAGCTCTAAAAGATATTAGTTTACATAAAACAAAAAATATTCGCAATCATGGTAATTAACATGGGACATTGATTACCGGGTTAAGATTGTCGTGTTGGTCATAGATCATTGTAGCTCTACAAGTGAGTGACAACCCGGGTATGCAACACGGGTATGTTCTTAATTGGACTAGTGTCTTGAGCTATCGATGAGTGCAGTGCAAAGACATTAGTTGGTTAAGTATGACTTTCGTTGGAGAAGATAGTTAGTCAAAAGATTATCATTGCCCCTCTTAATTGAGTGATGATACTAGTGGGCCCCTTGATAAAGCCAAGTTATAATGTGCACAATGTGATTTGAGTTAAGTCACATATTTATAACTAGCTTAAAGAGATCAAGAAATGAATACGAATACAAAGATGACACAATACTACTTTGTGTGTATTCTTAATATCATGAGGCAAGGGACGGACACAAGTGGTGCACTCCATCACTAAATGGATCGGGTTTTGGTTCGAGTGGGATTAAGACATCTAACTAATTGGGAGCTATAATGTGTAGCTAGATACCGCTTATAGCTTGTGATATTAAGATCTTAATATCACTGCCAACTTAGTCTAGATCCACCCATAGGTCACACCGCAAAAACCGGGAAACAAGAAGCTTGATTTTTGGTTCATATGATGTGTCGGGTTTCTTATAGAAAATATGACACATATGGTGAACAAGTAAAATCAATTATGTTATATATAACATAATTAGAATCATGATAAATTCATATGAGATGCATATATTATGGGGTGCAATAATTTATTATTGCATAGGATAATATATTGCATAAGTTGTGAATTTGCTAAAAACCCCCAAAAGTTCAAATTTTGTTGGAAATAAATCCAAAATTTGAAAATGTAAAATTGGGTAAAAGTTCGGTAATCCATTTATGGTTCGGTCGACCGAGGGTTATGTGGATCGGTCAACTGAATGTGGAACGGATGGTCAGAGTTAATTGACCGAACTTGACTAAAGTGCCTGGAGTTCTGGTACGGTATACCGAATAAGGAACGGTCGACCGAACAATGTCCAGTTCTGATATTTTCGGTTAACCGAAAGACATTCGGTTATAGACAAGAATTCGTCTGATTGGTTAAGGAGAATTTTTCTCCTTAAGAATCGGTCATCCGTCTAATACTCGCTTAAACAATCGTGACATATTCGGTTAACTGAGTGGGACTCGGTAAACCAAACCGCGATCGATTTTCTGCCTTTGATAATTAAGAGATTAATTTGATCGATGGTTGGATTAGCTCCAAACTTGGTCAAACGTTTTGTGGATGCATGTAATGCATTATGGAATTAGTTTGTGAGAGAAAATGTCAAGAGAACATGACTTAAGAATAGCCATGATTGAGAGTAAGATTGGAGCCTATAAATAGGTCCTTATTCTCCTTAATTATGTTAGATGTTTTCTAATTATTTTCTCTCCTAATTCACCACAAAAAGCCACGAAAATTCTCTTAGTTTTTCTAAGTCTTTGGAAGGAGAAATCTCAGAGATTACGGAAGGGGTTTGTAGCTAGATTCTAAGCTAGTTTGGAGATTGATTGACTAGCTCATTTCTCTCCAACCTTGTTTAGGGTTTTGGTGAACACTCGGAGGCATCCGACGCAACGGGAAGCGACGATCGTCTTCTACAACATCTCCGGATCATCAAGAAGTTTTAGAGAACTTCTAGGTATGAATTTCGGAGTCCCTTGTGTTTGTTTTAATAAAGTTTTGAAACTAGTTATTGAAACAAACTGATGCATGCATGAAATAAATCATAGAAAATTATAATTGATCCTTATTGTGCATAAAAATTTCGAAAATATATATGTGAAATTAAACTAGAAATCCTACATTATATACTCGTGTCGTCAAATATTTGTTGAGCTACAATAATCGATGACCAACATAACAATCTTATCTCGGTAATTAATGTTCCATGTCAATTACCATGATTTGAATAACTTTTGATTTATGTAAACTATTATCTTTTAGAACTCTACGGTTAATGACCAAGATCATCTTCCTCAACACTTCTAAAAGACGAATACATAAATCGAGGAACAAAATATTGTAGATCCTTATTAATCTCTCCACTAAACCACATCATGTGCAAACTACTTACACATGATTCCTTATTAATCTCTCCACTAAACCACATCATGTGCAAACCACTTACACATGATCTCTTGTTTACATCTCCACTAAACCACATCATGTGCAACCACTTTGCACATGATCTCTTGTTTATTTTGCCACACCATCATCTCATAAATACCTTTGACCAATGTTGATTAAATCCAACAATTAATCAGTAGAAATTCTCTTATTAATATATGCAAAACGCGGTCAAACGGTTGGACCATTATTCACTATTTTTTACTCTACCAAATTTTGGATTAATATCCAACAAAGTTTAGACTTTCACGTTTTAGCAAATTCATATGTTATAATGTTGTAGATCACATTATATCATGTAATATATTATCATATATAATGTCAAAACATTATACCACATAATATATATACATCTCATACGAATTTATTTATTATTCTAACCATGTCGTTTTTACGACATATTGATTTTATTATTTTACCACATGTATATTATTTCATAACACATGAAAGTATGAAACTTAATACATCATATAAAATATAAAATCATATTTTTTGTTTCCTAATTTTTAGGTGTGACCTATAGGAGGATCTAAGTTATGTTGACAATGATATAAAATATTTTATATCATAAACTATAAGCGATATCTAGCTACACATTATAGTTACTCAAATAACAAAGATGTTTTGCTCACTCGAACTAAACACTATCCACTTAGTGATATGTAAAATATCACTTGTGTTTATCTCTTGCCTCATCATATTAAGAATATTATACAAAGTAGAAATGTTTCACCTTTGTATTATATATTCATTTATTGATCTCTTAAGTTAATTATAAATATGTAACTTAACACAAGTCACATTGTGGACATTATAATTTCGTTTTATCAAGTGACTCACTAATATCATTACTCAAGTAAAGATGGACAATGATAATCCTTTTGACGAACTATCTTTTCCAACATAAGTCATACATAACAAACTATTGCATTTATCACTATACTCAATGACATCTTTTGACATTAATCATAAACACTTTCTATGCAAAAAGACATAAGTTTTATATCTTAGGATTCAAGACATAGTGAAAACATTAATGACACATAACACAATTCTATAATGTTTCACTTGCTAGAACTATTCAATATATAAAAGTAATTATTTTCCTCTTTTATATACTCGTGTCGTCAAATATTTGTAGAGCTACAAAAATCGATAACCAACACGACAATCTTATCTCGGTAATTAATGTTTCATGTCAAAAAACATGATTGTGAATAACTTTTGATTTATGTAAACAATTATCTTTTAGAGCTTTACAGTTAAGGACCAAGAACATCTTCCTCAACACTTCTAAAAGACGAATAAATTAAGCAAGGAACAAAATGTTCACACATCTAATTCATAATAATGGACATATAAAAGTAAAACTTTTAAAACACATTCCTTTCGGTAACAACCATATCATCCCCATCACCCTCAAAACAACCATCTATATCTAGGGGTGTGCGAAAACTGGTCCAGTCCGGGTTCGGACCGGAACCAACCGGTCCAGACCCAGTTGAAAATTCGGTCTCGGTCAGGTTCGGATCGGTCCAGTTTTTGTTTTTTTGTTAATTTTTAAGGTAAAAGTTTAGTCTTGGACCGGATCGGACCGAATCCGACCGGTCCGGTCCGGTCTCCGGGCCAAACCAATTCGGTCTGGTTTGGCCCGGTCCGGTCTCCGATCCGGACCCTGGAAACAATATCTGGTCTGATCCTATCCGGACCGGATGCATACCATATCTATATCCAAACCCAACCCATCTTTCCACTCCAGCACCTCCAACAACCCATCTTGTGATTCAAATCTCTCGATGGAGTTATATTTGTTTGGGATTTCTTCATTTATTTTCACTAATACATGTACCACAATATGTTTTTCTTAGGATATTTATCATATTTACCAAGAACAAACCTGGAAATTACGAACTCAAGGTGTAGATGGAAGGACTGACAAAGTGGACTTCAGATTCAATGCAATATTTCATTCAAACTAAAAGCTAATGTTGCTAGTGGGCTTCTTGGGTCAGGCCTGTTGTGGTGAGTTTGTCATGATTGTTGAGTTTTGTTGTAACAATTTTTTCATCATTACGTATATTATCTCCTCTCATTGATTCCTCAACAGAGAGATTATTCACTTCCTGTTTTTATTTTGGTATCAGAGCTTGTTTGAGGAGAGAGGTCGCGTGCGTTGTCTTGGTCGAAGTTCTTGAAGCTTCTCTCCCATGTGCAATCCCTCAGACCTCGACCGACAGTGCCTCGATCACCTACCTGTACCTGATCAACCTCAATGTGTCTAACTTCGTCTCTTTGAAGCTCACACAGAAGAACTTCCTCCTGTAAGAAACGCAGGTGGTTGGACTTTCCGAATCGCAAGGTTTCATGGGTTTCCTCAATGGGACGATCGAAGCATCGATAGAAACCATCAACGGTCAGACTGATTCTGCTAGAGAAAAGTTGGTTTCTAATCCAAATTTCCTGCTTTGGAGGCGATAAAATCGATTGCTCAAAGCGTGGATAGTTGGAACGCTTAGTGAGAAGGTTCTAAGCATCATTGTTTGTCTTAATTCTACTCGTGATGTTTGGAAAGACTTGAGACATTCTTTTACGCAAACGTCGGTCCAAAGGGAATTTACACTTTTGCAACAGTTGCAAATGATCAAGACGCGCAACTTCAAAACCCTAGTGGAGAACATTCATGAATTCAAAAGGTTCTGTGATGAGTTGGCCACGATTGATCGACCAGTTGCAGATCAAATGAAGGTGTTCTCCTTTCTGAATGGTCTGGGAAAGAACTACAACACCGTCACAACCATTCATCTGAGACCTTCCAAATCCTGCCTTTTCTGACGTTGTTCCGTTGCCATGAGGCACGAAATCAACTTCTTGATGTTGAAACTCAGCATCTTGCCTTGCTTAGTATGAAGGGTGACACAGGCAAATGCAAAGACAATATGAGAAACAATATTAATGCTAAAGGCAAAGGGAAATTCGGTGGAGGACATCCTCAGTATAGTGATGGTGGCCAATGTTGAGGTCAGACAATGCAAGATGGCGGCAAAGAAAATAAGAATCAGTCAAGTGGAAATAAGAAGGTAGGTAACAAGAATCACATATATCAGATTTGCTAAAAAAATGGGTCATATTGCCTTGTGTTGTTGGCAGAGATTCAACCATTCTCATGCACCAAGGGAAGCACCACAAACACTCACTACCTCTTCCGTTGCTACTAATCAAGAGGAGTGGTATACTGACTTTGGAGATAATCTTCACTTGACAAGCAACTCAGGTAATATTACCAACCCTAGACTCTATAGTGGTAGTGATAAAATCTTGGTAGGAGTTGATAAATGCTTTGATATACTGTTGTTGGAGATGTTATTCTTCCTACTGAAAGTGGTTCCCTCAAGCTTCATAATGTTTTGTGTGTGCCAAATATTAAAAGAAACATTATCTCTGTTAGGAAAGTAACTAAGGATAATCCCTTTGATGTTATGTTTACTGATGAGGAGTTTTTTATTACACATAGAAAAACAGGAAGATTCATAGCCACTAGATTGGATAAGCAAATGTTTTTCCTCCTTCGTTCACCTAATAAGTTTGTTTGTTCTCTTGTTGACATAAAACCTCAGATATCTTAGTGTGGTATAGTAGGCTTGGCCACCCACATCTTGCTATATTGAAGAGTCTGTATAGCAATGGTCTTATTCATGTAAAGAGTTGGAGTGATGTAAACTTTGTCTGTGAGAGTTGTAAACAAGGGAAAACAACTAAACTACCCTTTTATCCTTCTGAAAAGTTTAGTATTTAACCATTTAATAAAATTCACATTGATTTGTGGGGTCCAACACTTGTTTCTTCTGTTCAGAAATTCAAATATTATGCTCGCATAGTTAATGATTGTACTAACTATACATGGATCTTCCCCTAAAGACAAAAATCAGATTTCTATTCTTGTTATTTTTTTTTGAGAAATATGTGGATAGACAATTCAATAACAAAAATTAAAGTGATTCAAGCAGATGGTGCAGATGGTGGTGGTGAGTTCACCTCAAATCAGTTCACCACACACCTGCAAAATGAAGGAATAGTCTTGCCACTATTTTGCCCACACACCCCCACAAAATGATAAGGTAGAAAGAATACACAAAGTATACATGTGTTAGTACCTCTCAACTCAGATAGTGTATATTTTCACGCCATGTGATATTTTATGAGGGATTTCTACCCTACAAGGATCCTAATGGGTTGCACAATCCTAGTGTTAGTGACACCTCTGTTGTCACTTATGTTGATGAATTTGAATATTCAACTGAAGACACACTCATTCTACTGCTAGTGAAGAAACTGCCTCATTATCTTCACCATCAATTGACAGAAGTAGCTAACGGCAATAATTCAGAGAGTGTTCAAGTTGCACATCAACCTTTGTCAGTGCACACAACATATCAACCTGTCACAAATGTATATTTTGAAGCAGATAGAGTTGCAGGGTAGTCTGTGGCAAGTAGCACTACAATTAGATATGGAGGGAGTCCAATCAATGTTGAAGAAAATTCAGAGGTCACTAGCCTTATAGTGAAGGGAATGTGTTCTAAAAGTTTTACTTTTAAATGTCAATTATTATGAATTGAATGAGAAATCATTTTGTTCCTTGTTTATGTTATTCGTCTTTTAGAAGTGTTAAGGAAGAGACTCTTGGTCCTTAACCGTAGAGCTCTAAAATATATTGGTTTACATAAAACAAAAAATATTCGCAATCATGGTAATTAACATGGGACATTGATTACCGGGTTAAGATTGTCGTGTTGGTCATAGATCATTGTAGTTCTACAAGTGAGTGACAACACGGGTATGCAAAAGAAGAAAATATTACTTTTGTATACTGAATAGACCTAATAAGTAAAATATTATAGAAATGTGTTTCTGTGTCATTAATATTTTACTGTGTCTTTGGTCCTTTGATATGAGACTTATATCCGATCACTTAAGGAGTTCTTAATTGGACTAGTGTCTTGAACTATCGATAAGTGTAGTGTAAAGGCATTGGTTGGTTAAGTACAACTTTTGTTGGAGAAGATAGTTAGTCCAAAGATTATCATTGCCCCTCTCAATTGAGTGATGATATTAGTGGGCCCCTTGATAAAGCCAAGTTATAATGTGCACAATGTGATTTGAGTTAAGTCACATATTTATAACTAGCTTAAAGAGATCAAGAAATGAATACTAATACAAAGATGACACAATACTACTTTGTGTGTATTCTTAATATCATGAGGCAAGGGACGGACACAAGTGGTGCACTCCATCACTAAATGGATCGAGTTTTGGTTCGAGTGGAATTAAGACATCTAACTAATTGGGAGCTATAATGTGTAGCTAGATACCGCTTATAGCTTGTGATATTAAGCTCTTAATATCACTGCCAACTTAGTTTAGATCCTCCCATAGGTCACACCGCAAAACTGGGAAACAAGAAATGAGGATTTTGAGTTCATAAGATGTGTTGGGTTTCAGGTAGAAAATATGACACATGGGGTGAACAAGCAAAATCAAAATTATGTTGTGATTAATAACATAATTAGAATCTAAATTAAATTCATATGTGATGTAAATATTATGGGGTGTAATGATTGATCATTACATATGATAATATGTTACATAAGTTGTGAATTTACTACTAATCCCGAAATGTCAAATTTTGTAGGAGTTAAACCGAAATTTGACAAGTCTGCAAAACAGTGCACCAACGGTCGACCGGTTAGCAGTAAACGGTCGACCGATCGGGCACGGTCGACCGGACATGTCTTGACCGATAACATGGAATTTTCATCTGTTCGAACGGTCGACCGAAAGTAATCGGTCGGTCGACCGAACATTGCGATGGAATAATTCCTGTTACGAATGGTCGACCAAGTTATTGAACGGTCGACCGAAACATGGTTCGAGCGGTCGACCGAACCTCCAAACGGTCGACCGGTCCAGACGGTTTTCAGCAGAATTAATTTAAGAATTAATTAGATCATGCATGGAATTGGTCCATAATTGATTTAATTCGTGGCTAATATTATTTATTATTAAATAATGGATGGTTAGATGGAATTTTGCATGAAATCATGGGCAAGAGGTTGCACATGAATAGGTAATTTGGAGAGAACTTATAAATACAAGTTTATCTCATTACCTCATTAATTATTCATTGCTTTCTCATGCAAAAATTCTCTCTCCATAATTCTCCACGAAAATTCCTTAATTCTTAAGTTTAGTTTTAGTTCTTAAGAGATCATCTTCTCAAGGGAATTAAAGAGGGGTTAGTAATTGGATTCTAAATCCTATCGGAGATTGAGAGACTAGCTTCCCTCTCTCCGATCTTGTTTAGAGTTTGGTGAATACTCGGAGGCATCCGGTGCAACGAGAAGCATCCCCAACGTCTCCGAATCTTCAAGTTTTAGAGAACTTCTAGGTATGAATTTCGGAGCCCATATTTGTTTTAATAAAGTTTTGAAACTAGTTATTGAAACAAATTGATGCATGTATGAAATAAATCATAGAAAATTGTAAATTGATCCTTATTGTGCATAAAAAAATTCGAAAATAAATATGTACAATTAAACATGAAATCCTACATATAGGACAACCAACTCAACATCAAATGTAGACTAAACCCAAGATATGCAAATGTGCATGAATTGTTACCTGTTGTAACCTCAAAATCTGAGTCACTCTGTGAAGCCTTGAAACATGAGGGGTCGAAAAAGGTTATGAAGGATGAGATTGATGCGTTGAACAAGAACAATACTTGGGAGTTAGTTGTCAAGTCTGCTCAAATGCATATTGTTGGAGCTAGATGGGTTTATAGAACCAAACTCAAGGCAAATGGAACCCCTAACAAATTGAAAGTAAGGTTAGTAGCCAAGGGGTTCAAGCTGATTGAAGGGGTGGATTTTCATGAAAGTTTCTCCTTTGTTGTTAAGTTTAGCCCTATCAGATTTGTGTTGACTGTTGTTGTGGTTAGAGGATAGAGAATTAAGCAACTTGATGTGAGAAATGTAATTCTCCATGTTAGATTGAAAGAAACTGTGATCCTCTAGCAACCACTTGACTTTGAAGATGTCAACTTTCCAAATCATGTCTACAAATTGAACAAGGAATTGTATGGTCTGAAACAAGATCTATGAGCTTGGTTTGAAAGACTTACAAGAGCCTTAGTAGCAGTGAAGCTGAACATTCACACTTCATTCTTCACAACAACGAAGGTGCACTTGTACTTCATTTGTGTGTTGAAGATATAACGTTGACAAGAAACTCAAATAGTATGATGAATGATTTTATTCAAGACATGAGTAATGAATTTTCTATGAAGGATCTAGGTGAACTTCATTTCTTTTTGGGAATTGAAACCACTTAGACAAGTGAATGGATGTTCTCATGTTAGCAAAGGTATGCAACGGAAATTATGAATAAGTCTTTCATGGAGGGATCAGTAATGTAACAACTCCACTACCCTCCAAGCTTGATAAAGAAACTTTTCTGAATTCAAAGCCCTTTGTAGATGTAACCTTCTACAAAATGGTAGCAGGGTCTCTTCAATACCCTACCCTTACAAGACCAGACAACTCGTTTACAGTTAGCCTTGTCTGCCGATTCATGCACAAGCCAAACGATTACCACTGTCAGCTAGTTAAAATGGTAATTAGATATGTGGTTGGGACAATAACTTTTGTAATGATGATAGGAAAACACATTCCCTTTGGACTTGTATGTTTTCAGTGACTCAGATTGGGGTGGGTGTAAACTCACTAGAAGATCAACTATTAGTTTCTTAATATTTCTCAGCATTACATGTGTTAGGAATTAACACAAATCCCAAATACGCAACGGAACAGAAATCGCAAATCCAATCGGCTAAACTTGAGAACAAAATGCAAATCCAAAATCCAAACCACACAAAACACGCAAGATTTAACGTGGAAACCCAATGCAGGAAAAACCACGGACGACACAACTCCAAATCCACTATAGAGAAACGTATTACAAGAGATGCTTACAGGGGACGCGAACGAACCGACGAAACAACCCGGCTCAAATCTCTCCAAACGAATCACAAGAATGCTCTCTCTCTCTTTTCTCTCAAGAATACAAAAGTGGACAATAGGAATTAACCTTAAGCAAAGGGGACGAAATTGCCTTTATATAGTAGGCCTAAACAAGTACTAATTGCACCAAAATTGCGTGGAGAAATATGCAAAACGTGGGCAGAACTGGGTCCAAACGGTCAACCGAACGATTGCTTCGGTCGACCGATCCAATAACTGTATCGCGAACCAGCTTCTACCGGTCGACCGAAATTGAAGTACCGGTCGACCGAAAAATGACAATAACTTTTCTGGCTTGCGCGAGTGCATACACGGTCGACCGTACACTTAAGTTCCGGTCGACCGAAATTCGACAGGCACTTTTCTCCCAGCTCCTCGAATGTTTCCGGTCGACCGAAAACCGACAGTAACTTTTACCCAGCTCCATTTGTGTGCCCGATCGACCGAATCCTGGATTCCGGTCGACCGAAAAGTGACAGACACTTTGCTGGACAATTCAACACACATCCGGTCGACCGAAAACACCTTTCCGGTCCACCGAATGTCTGTTTTCCTGCACAAATACTTTAAACACATATTCAAGGTAAACAACAACAATCTCCACATTTACCTTGAATAACCCCTATAAATCTTTGAAGGAACACTTCCTTCCTCATTGTGTCGTCGTCTTAGCTCCACCTACCCGGAACTCAAACCAACCAAGTTCACGCATACCATGAACTTAGTCAAAATAATTGGCTTCGTCAACATATCAGCCGGATTATCTTCATTGCCCACCTTCTTCACCACCACACCTCCTTCAGCAACAACTTCCCGAATGAAGTGATAACGGACGTCGATATGCTTCGTCCTCTCGTGGTACATCTAATCCTTCGTCAGATGAATGACACTCTGAGTATCACAATAAACAACCATTGTATTCTGACATGGAATAAGTTCTCCAAATAAACCTTTCAACCAAAGAGCTTCCTTAATACCCTCGGTCGCTGCCATATACTCTGCCTCCATTGTAGACAAAGCAACAGTGTGTTGTAACGTCGCTTTCCAGCTAATAGCCGTGCTCCCAACAGTAAACACATAACCAGTCATAGATCTTCATCTATCGCGGTCTCCCGCATAATCGGCATCAACAAACTCCATTAACGAATACGAAGATCGACCAAATTTCAGAGATAGCTTAGTTGTACCTTTTAGATACCGGAGAATCCACTTCACAGCTGACCAATGCTCATTTCCTGGATTCGACATATAACGGCTCACCACACTAACCGCATGAGCTATATCTGGACGAGTGCATATCATAGCATACATCAGACTGCCAACTGCACTAGTATAAGGCACACGTGACGTGTATGCCTTATCCTCCTCCTTCTTGGGACACAAGTCTACCGAGAGCTTAAAATGCGCGACGAGAGGAATTCTTTCAGACTTGGCATTTTCCATGCCAAAACGATGCAAGACTTTATCAATATATTGCTGTTGGGAGAGAAACAAACTCTTGCATGTACGATCGCGACGTATCTCCATACCTAGAATCCTCTTTGCTGATCCGAGATCCTTCATCTCGAACTCAACCTTTAACTCCTTAAGCTCACAAATTTTAGACTTGTCCTTAGCTGCTATCAACATATCGTCTACGTAGAGTAATAACAAAACAAGAGAGCCATCTGAAAATACCTTTCGATAAACGCAGCAGTCATACTGGGACCTGCTGTACCCATGTCCAACCATAAAAGAATTAAATCTTTTATACCATTGTCGAGGCGACTGCTTTAACCCATAAAGCGACTTCTTCAGCAAACAGAACTGATTCTCCTTACCCACGACCACAAAGCCCTCCGGCTGGGACATGTAAATTTGCTCATCTAATTCACCATGTAGGAAAGCGGTCTTCACATCTAGTTGCTCTAACTCTAAATCATGAATTGCAACCAAACTTAACAAAACACGAATAAAAGTATGCTTCACAACGGGTGAGAAAATATCACTATAATCCACACTCTCCACCTGACTAAAACCACGAGCAACCAATCGAGTTTTGTACCTCACATCTGAGAGACCCTCGATTTTCTTCTTGAAGACCCATTTGTAGCTAACGACCCTTTTTCCTTTTGGAAGTTCTACCAACTTCCAAGTTTGGTTCTTATGAAGAGACTCTATCTCTTCATTCATTGCACCCACCCAATTAGCTGAATCCGGTGCCGAAATTGCCTTTGAATACTTGCTCGGCTCACCAGAGGCTCCAATATCTTCAGCTGCACTAAGAGCATATGCAAGGACTGATTCGGCATATCTACGGGGTTTCTTGGTCAGCCGCCTCTCTCTGTCCCTTGCCAACAAATACTCTTCATCTTCCTCAGATTTCGAACTCTCTCCTTGTGTCACACTGGTATCCTCATCAGCAGTCACTACCGGTGGCTCCACCTGAACTGAAGTCGCACTTGACACGGGAGTAGAAATAACAGTGTCTTTCCTGGAAGGTAACATAGCAAGCTCATTAAAGACAACATTTCTTTCAACCATGAGCTTCTGAGATTCTTTGCACCATAGACAATAACCCTTCACACCCAAATCGTAGCCAAGGAATATATACTTCAACGACCGAGCATTCAACTTTCCTTGATCTACATGTGCGTACGCTGGACAACCGAAGACTCTCAACTTGGACAAATCTGAAGCTCCACCTGTCCAAACTTCTTCTGGTGTTCTCATGTCCAAAACAGTGTGAGGCAAACAGATCACTAAATAACAAGCGGTACATACTGCTTCTGCCCAAAAATCCTTAGTCAGGTCAGCATTCAGAAGCATACATCTAGCTCTCTCCAAGAGAGTTCGATTCTGACGTTCCGCTACTCTGTTCTGTTGTGGTGTGTGACGTACGGTTCGTTGTCTCACGATTCCTTCATCCTTGCAGAAATCGTTAAACTCTGAGGAACAAAACTCTAAACCATTATCCGTCCTAAGAACCTTAATCTTCTTTCCTGTTTGATTCTCAATCATAACCTTCCACTGCTTAAAATTCTGAAACACATCACTCTTTTGTTTCAGAATATAAACCCAAGTCTTCCTGGAGAAATCATCAATAAATGTGAGCATGTAGCGAGCTCCACCTTTTGATGGAACCTGAGAAGGTCCCCATAATCAGAGTGGACATAATCTAAAGTGGCCTTGTTGGTGTGCTTAGCTGCTGAGAAGCTAACCCATTTCTGCTTCCCAAAAACACAAAATTCACAGAAGTCCAGACTGCCGATTTTCTGACTTCCAAACAAACCACGTTTGTTCAACACCGTCATGCCTTTCTCGCTCATGTGCCCCAACCTCATATGCCAAAGTTGGGCATTCTCCTCACCAGACAACGATGATGCTACAGCTGCGTCAACCACAACAGTTTCTCCTTTAAGCATATAAAGCTTGTCGGGCCCAAGCTTCTCCCCCTTCATCAGAATAAGTGATCCTTTGGTGATGGATATGCAGTCATCCTCACCACTGAATTTGTAACCCTTTGCAGTCAGGCAACCTACTGAAATCAGATTCTTGCTCGCCTTCGGAACATGTCGCACATCCGATAAAATCTTGACTAGGCCATCATGGGTCCTCAATTTGACAGAACCAATTTCTGCAACCTCGCACCTGTCACCATTGCCCATCACAACCATTCCACCTGACATTGTTTCATAAGATGAAAACCAGTGTTTATTCGGAGTTAAGTGGAATGTACTGCCCGTGTCAATCACCCAACTGTCGGAAGCTTCAGAAGAACCTGTAGCTGCCAACACAAAATCAGAATCAAACTCCGCAACATTCGAACCTGACTGATCACCACTACTAGAACCCCTTTGCTTCTCTCTGTTCTGTAGCTTAAAACATTCTGATATCTTGTGACCCTTCTTCTTGCAGTAATGACAAATAATTTTTTTGTCCCTCGACTTGGTCTTAGAGGTGTTCTTTGAGAAATTCATCTCTTTCCCCTTACCACGAGCAACAAGTGCTTCACTTTTTCTCGACTCAGAACCATCAGACCTCTTCTCCATATCAGATTTGGAGGAGAGTGGGTTTTTGACATCCGCAAGAGAGATGTCGGCCCTGCTATACATCATCGTCTCCACGAAGTGATCATATGAAGAACTCAACGAGCAAAGTAAAAGGATTGCCTGATCCTCATCAGAAAACCTTGCTTCAACCATCTCCAAGTCCATGATGATTGCATTGAAATCATCCAAGTGTTGTTGAAGGGAGATACCTGACTTCATCTTGAATAGGAACAACTTCTCTTCAAGATAATCCGGCTCGCAAGTGACTTCTTCATGTAAACTTCTTCTAATTTCTTCAACATACTTGCAGTCATCTTCTCCTTCAACACTTCTCTCAAAACTTCGTCAGACAACGATAGCTTTATTGTTGACATCGCCTTACGATCAAGCTTTTGCCGATCTTGATCGGATATTTCTTTTGGCAACTTGTCAATGCCCTCAAGAACGTCCTTCACCTCTTGCTGCACTAGAATTGTGTGCATCTTGACTTGCCACAAGCCGAAATTAACATCTCGGCTCAACTTCTCAATCTTCCAATGATTCGCCATGAGTACTTGACAAAAGATCGATGAAAAATCCCCAAATTTGGACCAAAAAACTCTGATACCAGTTGTTAGGAATTAAAACGAATCCTAAATACGCAGCGGAACAGAAATCGCAAATCCAATCGGCTAAACTTGAGAACAAAACGCAAATCCAAAATCCAAACCACACAAAACACGCAAGATTTAACGTGGAAACTCAATGCGGGAAAAACCACGGACGACACAACTCCAAATCAACTATAGAGAAACGTATTACAAGAGATACTTACAGGAGACGCGAACGAACCGACGAAACAACCCGGCTCAAATCTCTCCAAACGAATAAAAAGAATGCTATATCTCTCTTTTCTCTCAAGAATGCAAAAGTGGACAATAGGAATTAACCTTAAGCAAAGGGGACGAAATTGCCTTTATATAGTAGGCCTAAACAAGTATTAATTGCACCAAAATCGCGTGGAGAAATATGCAAAACGTGGGTAGAACTGGGTCCAAACGGTCGACCGAACGGTTGCTTCGGTCGACCGATCCAATAACCGTATCGCGAACCAGCTTCTACCGGTGGACCGAAATTGAAGTACCGGTCGACCAAAAAACGACAGTAACTTTTCTGGCTTGTGCGAGTGCATACACGGTCGACCGTACACTTAAGTTCCGGTCGACCGAAATTCGACAAGCACTTTTCTCCCAGCTCCTCGAATGTTTCCGGTCGACCGAAAACCGACAGTAACTTTTGTCCAGCTCCATTTGTGTGCCCGTTCGACCGAATCCTAGATTCCGGTCGACCAAAAAGCGACATGCACTTTGCTAGACAATTCAACACACATCCGGTCGACCGAAAACACCTTTCCGGTCGACCGAATGTCTGTTTTCCTGCACAAATATTTAAACACATATTCAAGGTAAACAACAACATGTATAGGTTGAAAGTCGAAGAAACAAAGCACCGTTTCCAGATCCTCAACAGAAGCTAAATGTTGAGCTTTGGCAACCATTGCAGCAGAATTGACTTGGGTCACATTCTTGCCAAGAGATCTTCAAGTTCGCCTGCCCGAAACACCCATATTATTTGGAGACAATTTGAACGCCCTTCAAATGACCTCTAATCCAATTCAATAGGCCATATCAAAGCACATCGAGATTGATGCGCACATCGAGAGAGTTGGACTCGACCTCATTATGCCATAATACGTAGCTTCATCTTCTCAATTAGGAGACATCTTAACTAAATCTTTACTTAAACTGGTGTTTGTTAAATTGTGTTGTAAACTTGGCATGGTGTCACAACCAGGTTTGAGAGAGTGTAAAAGTTAATGTGGTGAGTTTGTTAGGAATGTTGAGTTCGGTTGTAACAAACTTTTCATCACTATATATATTCTCTCTCTTGTTGATTCCTCAACATGGAGATTATTTACTTTCTATTTTCATTTCAAACAAGATCATTCTGATGATTTAAAAACTTTAGACATCAGAGTTTTACAAAAAAAAATAAAAGGGGCTTTTAAGAAGCTAATATAGGTTATATTGGTTGCCAAACACACCCAAAGTAGTTTTCTGGCTTAGATCGTGTCATTAGATATCAACAAATCCATAAGAAAAAGGGTAACTACAATATTTAACATCCCTCTAATGTAGACCTGGGAGTTGGGCTGGGTCGGGCCGTCACAGCCCAGCTCCCAAGTCTATTCTAATGTGGTAGCGAATACCGACTAAAAAAATGTTTTTTTGTACTGTATAATGGACTTTATAGTCCACCACTCGGTCAGCTTCAGCCGAATGGGCATTCGGCCCATCAAAATCCCCGAAACAAACACATGAGCTGCAAAATCCAACTACTCTTATCCGATCGTGTCTCTAGACGCTGTTCTTGTCACCTCACCTTCTTCTCATGGCGGCCATGTCCACCTTCCTCTCCCTCACCTCTGTCTCCCCCTCCACGAGGAGACTCGACCTCTCCTCCTCTTTCACGCCCTCCTTCCCCTCTTCCTTCTCCCCGAGACAGCTCCACCATGCCAACCACCACTCCACCCGACCAGTCACCGTCAAATCCATGGCGCCGCCCAAACCCTCTGGAAAATCCAAGAAAGGTGACATTTTGACGCTTACCACCTTCCTATTTTGCGGTTTCCTCAAATGGATAGTCTTCGTTTTGTTGAATTTCTCGTTCTTTTTGTGCGTGTTCGACTGGGTGTAGTCACTGGGATGGTGAAGCTTGCTCTTGAAGCCGGGAAAGCCACTCCGGCTCCTCCGGTGGGTCCGGCTTTGGGTTCTAAGGGTGTCAACATTATGGCCTTTTGCAAGGAGTATAATGCCAGGACAGCTGACAAGGCGGGGTACGTCATTCCTGTGGAGATCACCGTTTATGATGTGAGTTGATTGCTTTATTTGGTTTTAGGTTTTCGAAATGTCATTGTTCTTATATATATATATATATATATATATATATATATATCCCCCTTCTTGTTGTTTTGTTGTTTTATCTTTGCAGGATAAAAGCTTCACATTTATTCTTAAGACTCCACCTGCCTCTGTTTTACTGCTAAAGGCTGCTGGTATGTTCTCTTATCGTAAGAATCATAACTTCGTAAGAGTAGCATGAAGTTAGTGGTTTGGTTTTCAGGATTTGACAATTTAACTCATTTTTTGAGAGAATTTGAGTCATTTGAGAGAATTTTCAGTTGGCATTTTCAATTGCCCCAATTTATCACTTTTCCAACTAGTTTTGCCACCCTTCTCCATTGGTTGGATTGAAGGAAGTCAGTCCCTTCGTCGAAGACAATTTAGCAATAGGACTTTTTGCTGCAGCAAGGGATTTTCCTGGGCCTTACCCAGTTTTCCAGTCTAGTCCCCAGAATGTAACTTCCTTGTCTCAAGGGCTTTGTAATTCGCTTTGTCCTTGATAACCCTAAGCTTGACAAAAGACCCTGTGGATGTCTATCCCTACTCTTATTGTCATGGTCGCTCCGCCGAGTCCACCAATAATATTATACTATAGATAATATTAGTATCTATTAGCACAAATTCCTATATTTAAAAAGAGGAGATAAATGAATCACTTCAAAAAATTCGAATCTATTCGACAAGTTCCACAATGGAATTCAAAGGTTTTACCTTGCTACAATTTGGAAATATCTTAACCTTTCTAGGATTTGATTGTATTTAAATACATTTGAGTGTAATATGGTTAATAAAAATGGTATTTAAAAAACTAATCATGATAGACCTTGATGGCCCATATAAATTGCAACTCAATTTACAACGAAAAATGAGTTGGTTTCCCCTTCAAAACCATCGTTCACATCAGTCCAAGATCTACAAAGTGAAAAATAAATATAAACTCATTGTCTTGCCTGAACCAGATAAGAGTCAAAGATAGGAAAGCCAAATAGTCTTACTAGTCTAAGCATTTTCAAAGGAATAAAAAATTCATATTCTAATGAGTCAGCTAGAAAGTTGACTTGCAAAATAATGGATGGAGGCAAACAGGATAACGGAAATTACTCGTTTGGTTGATGCCTAAGCTTTGATTCTTCAACGCAGTAGCTGAAATTTGAAATTTTGAGAAAGCATATTACTTAATCTATTATTGAGGTAGTCTGTTCAGCATATTGCTAAAATAAATTTCTACAATTCTATACCCACTTCTTCTACCCCCTCCCCCAACCCCCACCAAGTTTTTAAGAACAAAGAGACCATATTCTACTTTGGGTTATAATTTTTTTTATTAGAATTACATTTAATGAAAATTTCTTAATGTAACGAGTAGAATTGGATGAGAAATTATGTTATTTTGCAAAGTACAACCTCAAATATGTTCTCTCTGTAACAGTTGGTATCCAGAGGTCTTCATGATTGTAAATGCTTTCACACATGCATCACTGAAATAGGTGGTAATATTGAAAGTGCTTATAGATTACAAAATTAATTTGGCGTAAGAAATGCTAATAAAGCTATCGGCGAACATTAATGGAATTTAACTGGATTTGGTGTCTTTGTCTCTTCTTCACGTTGTTGTCGAATTCTAATTTTTTATGGTGTTTCTTGCATGATTTTGTATGATTCTTTGCCATTGTTTGTTCTTTGTTTGAAATAACATACCTGAAGGTTTTTAGTTGACATTCCTAATGTATACTTTTTTGTGTGGAGAAAGTTGTTGAGGTGCCGGGACCGTCATTCCTGTCTGACTTTCGTTTCTAGCCTACCCAACTAGTTTGGGATCAAAGACTTTGTTATTGTTGTGGTATGATTTAGATACATGTATATATTCACGTAGAATTGCTGATTCCGAATTTTTGATGCATTTTCAGGAGTTGACAAAGGTTCTAAGGAGCCGAAGTTGGAGAAAGTGGGGAAGGTAACAGTCGATCAGGTGCGCGCCATTGCAACAGAAAAACTTCCCGATTTAAACTGCACATCCATCGATTCTGCCATGAGAATCATAGCCGGCACTGCTGCCAACATGGGCATTGATGTCGATCCGCCTATTCTTGAACCGAAGAAGAAAGTGCTCATATAATGATTTCTTAAACGTTTCATCCTTTTCTTTTGCCTCCAAAGGTTGAGATAATTTGTGTGTTGAAAATTTTCGCATGCAAACAATGTTATTTTGTTAGTATTTGTATTCTTTAATGGCATATCATTTTTGTACAAATAACCGCAAGAGATATTCAATGTAATTAAGAAAACAATTGGCACAGCTATAATGTGGAAAAAAGGATAGAACTTTGAAGGACTTTGAAGGCCCAGAGGCCAGACGTAAGCCTAAAAGGTAAAAACCGAAGACAACAGATAAACCAAAAAACTAAAAACCACAAGACATAATGTGACAAAATTTAATTGTTTTTTCTTTTATCAAATACTCTAATTTGACCTGATGTGACGAATTTAACCAGCCATAAACGTTCTTTAACGTATTATATTAACTACTATTTTTCTAAGTAAGATTATCAGAAGCAGTTTCTTTAATGCTTAAAATTATTGTTAATATTAAAATTATCTTAATGCTTAAAATTATCATAAGTCATTACTTATGTTAATATTAAAATTATATTAACTACGTATTATATTAATGCTTAAAATTATCATAAGTCATTACTTATGAGTCCGCCTGCTTACTCCAAGCATAATATTAGAAAAAAGAGAGTAAGAATTTACATATTTAGTCGAATTAATCTTATACCGAAGAAAAAAGATGATACTTCGGTGAAGCATAAATGTGACTTTCGTCAACGTTTCAATAAATCAGACTTAGAATGAAAAAAGAAATCATAGACTTGAAACTTTTTTTCCCGTCGTGCAAAGGAAATGTATGCTATGGAAATAGGATTTGGGCGAACGTAGAAGGGGATTCTTGGGATTGCAAAAATTATTGTCTCGAGACTTTGTTTTTGAATAAAACGTTTCAACAACAACCTTGTATTTTTCTGGAATTTAAATGACCACTTCCGATATTCGCTTCACTCTTGTAGTGCCAATCATTGTACACGAATTTCTTGATAGTAGTACATGATTTTTTACCATATTCAGTTGGTTGTTTTCTGCTTAGGAGGTTAGCTTCTTGGGTCTAATGCAAAATTAATGTCAATTCCAACGATTCACTCCCTATAAAACGAGCTGAGGTTTGAAGAACCAGAAATATCCAAAGAGAAGTTGGATATTTGATAAGGCACACAGGGTTGTTAAGTTCTGCTCATGCACAGTAGATCGCTCGATATTTACTCGATTTTGCTCGAATTGTGACACGATTTGGTTAATAACGAGACAAACACGAGCAAACAAATTAGCTCGACTAACTAAATAAGCACAACATGAGCAGATTCCTACTCACTCGACACTCATTGTTTGCCTCGTTTAGATCCAATTCATATATATACTATCCAAACTCAATTATATCACTCAATTACTTATTTACATAAGTTATATAGATATCCAAATATCCACACCCCAAACGTTTGGTTTATTTTTGTTGTCATTTAAAATAAAAGGTTAAAAAGTTTTATTTAGTTTGATTATACAAATGTTGCTTTTAAATTTGTCATGACTAGTATTCTATTAGTATGTTTTATGTTTGAACTTTCACTTTAATTTGCAAATTTGGTTGGATAGTTATATATTACTTAATTCTTTTTTACCATTAAACTGTTTTAGGATGTTTATCTACCAATTGGAAAACAAAAAATAATACGCAATACTGCTTAATTAAACATGAAAATTGCATCATAACGAGCAAACAAGTGAGCTGAGTGACTCACAAGCATGTGACGAGTCGAGTGTTGGATTAAGTTAATATTTGCCCAAGACACTGACACGTGGCGTATCTGTATTGGCCAAGGCCACATACAAATAGTGTAGGGACTCCAATTCAAGAGAGCAAAAACCCTAACCCTAGTTGTCACCTCCACCTCTGTCTCACGTGCACCACCCGAAGGACACTTGGTTTGTGGATTCGCGCTCCTCCTCCAAGAGAGTTGGAGACTGGTCGGTAGAAGAAGAAAAACTCTGTAAGGCGACCTCTCGAATCATCTTCCTCTGCCCGGGTTCGGATCTAGAAGATGTATTTTCCATCCCATAGGGTAAATCACGTTTTACCAACACCGAGCATGAGCAAAATTTTCTGTTCGACTCAAGTTTGCGTTTGGAACTCGACATTGTAGTTGCCGAGTTCTGTTAAATATAACTCGACTTTGGTGTTGCCAAGTTCAATTTAATTCAAATTTCTCCAAGTGTTTCGACTCAACATAGTTATGTTAAATATAACTTGGTTTTCGCAACATCAAGTTCTTTAAAGAGTTTTTTTACAGAACTCGACGTCTGAGATGTCAAGTTCTGTAGACACTATATAAAAAATCGTCGCCGCCACGTGGTGGTAGCCTGTCTAGTATGAGAAATATATTTGCGAGATGTTTAATTTAGAATTTTAAAAAATAATAATTTGTTTGAATTTTTTTCTAAAAGAAACGCTATAAAAACTTTAGAGCACAGTTAACAAGACCGTTTACATTGGACATTAACCCAATGCTATGATTTCCTTCACTTATTATCTTCGTAGAACAACCTAAAGTGGATTCCTATCTCATTATCTATTTGAAGTCACTTAGAGTGGATTTCCTATCTCAAGGAATCATCGTGAGAGGAAGTTCATGGAGCTACTGTAACGTCCCTGAAAACACAACGGAAATTTAAACTTTTTGAACACAATGGATCAACTCAAACACCTGAGGATGCTACTCAGATCACACAACATAACAAAGGTGCACCATATACAGGAGTTTGCCAAGAGTATGATTACATTCAAAATGACAAGATGGACTATACACATGTAATCATAACAACCTCAAAATAAGATAGCAGGATCCGGTAACAGTGTGCTCGTCCTGAGTTCCCACCCAGTCACTGTCGCTCTGGGCCTGAAAAAAAACACGGAACTATTCTTGAGTTTCGATAAGGAAACCCCGTATGCTAAATTCGCTATATGCATATGATAATTGTATTCACAAAACTCAACATGCTAGTATACATGACATATAATACAATAACATAACTTTACTTAACATGATAGAAAACATACATATTATAAATAAATGCGGGCCCTACAAGGTCACCCGTAACATTCACTTGGCTGGAAATAATATCATCAGCCACATACTTTGCCGGAATATATCATCGGCCACATATAAATCAATACATAATCAACATAACATCCACCGAATGATAATGACATGGTGGTCAACTCCGCCACCGTCAAGGCTGGGCAACAACCTCACCTCACGGAGTCCATCTACTCTGCCTCCATAAAGGTTAGGCAGTCTCTCCACGCCCCCACAGAGTTGAACAATAACAATATATATTACTGAAATAACATCATAAACAGTCAAACTACTTAACATAACCGGTCGACCGAACTTCTTAAATGGTCGAACAAACATGTAACACCGGTCGACCGAAAGTTCTGAATTTAATTGAATAATATAAACATAATTGGTTAATCACACAACTTCAACGGTCGGACAAAATCACGTAATCGATCGACCAACATAATTTAAACGGTCAAACAATATCACACATTCGGTCGACCACTTCAAAACTTAAAACATATTATAATATTCATTTTAACATTCGAGTGGCAAAGGGGTCCCGTTCAACCGAAATCTACCAGGAGCAACCTAGAATTTCTTGTCATCAATCGGTCGAACAATCCACTTAATTATTTAAGTTAACGGTCGAACAATACATTAATTTGGTTGACCGTCTCACAGTATAAATTCAAACCAACATTATTTATCTTCAAACGGTCGAATGGCAAAGTGAACATGTTCGACCAAAAACTATCAGAGTCTACATCTTCTTCCCAAATCATGTTTAACTGGTCGACCGCTAAACGCGTCGTTCGACCGGTGAGGGATAAATCTTAACTTTTACACTTCATTCGGTCGATCGAAACTCATACCGGTCGACCGTTTGGCCGTGTATTTCTAATTGAACTTTACACCGACGAGGTTTCATACCTCCGGCGACCCATCTAAATCCTCACACACCTAGTGTGAGTCACTAATTCGAACTTGACATACCTTTTCTTCACGTTTGCCGGAGTTCCACACGATCTCGACAATCTTATTTCCTTTCTTTTCTTCACGTACTCCTCCGGTGCTCCATTGCGAGAATAATAACCTGCCACTTTTCTTCTTTCAGCTCATTCTCTCATTTGACTCCACTGAAGTCCCTACGCCTCTCCACCCGAATAAGGTATCGAAGATAAGTTTAAGGGAGAAATTCGTTGATTGAAAGAACGGGTGCTGATTTCTCTATTTAAACCTTACACCTCCACAACCACTTATCAGCACCAAACACCTCACCTCCTGCTTCCAACGCTTCTCACCTTCTCCTATACTCCCTCACTTCTAAAATCCTTATCCAGCCAAAACCTTCTCCCGTTTCACACTAATTCTACATATATATACACACAACTTAACTCACCTCCCTATCCTCCAATCATAAGTTAGCATCTCAACCTCTCAACTATCCTACACGTTACTCTTCATCTTATCCTTCCTTCCAAGCCAAAGATAACCATCAAACAATTCACCAACCTAATTAACCACTCAACATAACAAATCTCTCTTTTAAATAAGGTTTAGGTTTACGGTTCTAACAACTACTGTGAGAGAAACTTTGAGATGTTGAAGGGCACGAAGGTTAGTGTAACATCCCGAAACAATGGAAATTTAAAAATCATTATCAAGACATCAGAAACCAATAATCAAAGACGGGACTGTTACTTCTCATAAAACATATAAGCGGTGCACCATATTACATCAGAGTTTGTCAAAACGATACATGATTACAACAGAACAACAAAGAGAGATAAAAATAATCATGTCGACCTCAGTGGTCCGAAAGAGAGGATCTGATCCCAGGATGCGCGTGCCCGCTGATCACCACCCAACTGGACCTACTGCGGTTCTGAAAAAGATGTAACAACAATGCCTGAGTTTCCATAAGGAAACCCCGTATGCCAAGTTCACCTATATGCATGCAGTAGTATCAATGAACCTATCATACTAGTAGCATGTCATGTCATCAACAGTAAGGAAAACAGTTCCCCCGAAGGGTAACACGGGACATCAGTCCGACAATCATCATCGGGTTTCCCAAGGAGACCTACCGGAGGCACATACGGTCTAATAGAACAAGATGTGACACTCCCCACACACGGCTATACTAATCATGGGGTTCGGCAAGGAGCATCCGCCAAGTCTGCGCCATAAGAAACAGATTTGTAACTTCGTGGTCGAAACCACACCAACGGAGTCGTCGCTCGGTTGGTCCATCAATCATCATCTCAGTAGGTGCTCATCTGAGGAACATAGCCGGAAGAACATCGACCCATCAATCATCATCGCCGGAACAACATCGGCGACATCACCTGCACAGCATCGGTGGTCCATCAATACGTCCGACACAACATTGGACGGGTCCAGACCGAAGTCTGCCAGCTCATCAGGCTCCACGAGCCGCAAACACCAACTGTGTCGCTATAAAAGCAGGGCAGCGACCTTCGTAGCCATCAAGGTCGGTAGTCACCTCACCCAACGACAGTTGCGTGCTCGCACAAACACCATACATTGGGATCTGCGATCCCTCAGGCATGCTACTCTACAATGAGTCCAATCAATCCATCACATCAAGTCACGATCCATACACAGAGGTGACACGTCCCGAACACCCACACTCTTCCACACGGCGGTCTCTGGGCAGGCACGCGTACTCCCCCACTGTCACCTCTCTGCTCACGCACTAGGCGTGGACACGGGTTTCCGTGGACAAAGTTGGCATCCTAAAAGGACCGGGAATTCAGTTCTGTGCACAAACGGTCGACCGAAAGAAGCAACCCGGTCGACCGCTTCTACAAGGAAATCGGTCGACTGAAAGTCTGCAACGATCGAACTCTCTGTGCAAAACCTAAGTCCCAACGGTCGAACAGAGATCTAAAATCGGTCGACCGATACGATGTCAAAATCCGGAGTCTGGTCGACATCAATTCAAACGGTCGAACGCATAACAATAAACAGTCGAACAAGCATGCATCTCTATTCAGTACACTTAAGTTCCAGTCGAACGAACACAAGGAACCAATCAACCGAAACTCAATAGGCATTCCCAACCCACCAGCACAATGCACTACCGGTCAACCGCAACAAGTCACCGTTCGACCGGTGATGGTTAAAGTCGAGCAAATACACTACATCGGTCGACCGCCCGAAGGAATCCGGTCGACCGTTGGTCGTCTTCACCCTTGCGTCAGCCAAATATTTACACCGTTATCGTCGCCGGGGAGGTCTCCGACCTCCCCCGACCGACCAACACAACCCTCCCTCAAGGGTGAAAGAACAAAACACACAAGAAGCCGGCATACCTTCCCGAGACGACGAAACTCGTCGGGGCCTCGTTCGCGCACGTCGCTTCCGGAGACCTCCTCGCGCACGACCTCCGCACGCCTCACGCCACCGGAGTCTCCCAAGCACCCTCTGGTTCGCCGAAAAGAATGGAAGGAATGAGAGTGAGAGAGATCAAATGAGAGAGAGAGAGATTTTGCTTATAAACCCAACACACCCCATCACCTCCCCCTACACCATCACCCTACCCAACGCCCACTATTCACGCCTCCTCTATAGTGCACGCTCCCCTCTTCCCTTCCCCATGCAAAGCCTCCTCCCTAATCACCCTTATCTCCTAATCACGGTTAGGGACATAACAGTTAGGGTTTCATCTCTTTACTCAACATCCACAATCTCTTTTGTTACTTGAAAATTAGAGATTAATGATGAACAAGATTTAGTGTCTACTGGTGCTCCTTTGAGGTTTTACCATCCAAGCGCTATTTGAAAGAAAGATATTTGGTTTATATTTATGCTCTTTGGATGTTGTATTCTTCCCCAAGTTCTCTCATGTTATTGGATTGCTAACATGTACTCTCATTTATTTATCCTCTATTACAGAGTAAGGTTAATCACTTTGTTATACTTAAGGTTTGTTGATGGAGAATTTATTGTACTCGAAGGTAAATCCTATTTTAATTCCGAGCTATGGTCCACTAACTTTCTCTACCCGTGTTTTTTTCGGATTTGGTTTCATCGTATATCTTCGTGTTAAGGTTTGATTCTCATGTGATTTCCTTCAACTACTTGTTTACTTGATTGATGCAGGACAGGTTTTTTAAAAATCGCCTACCTTAACTTCCCTTGGGATTTCAGCACTTGATGATGGTTCCGAATTATGACTCGATGCACCATTCCGATCTTATTGATCATAAGAGTTTATGATAAGATACTTAACAGAGCTAACTTACGTGTGACAGAAAAAGGTATTTTTACGAAGTGTATGGGCGGCTACCTTGTTAAACTGAAGGAGACTATTGTCTAAATAAATAAGTCATCTACAAAAGGGAACACAGACTAGTTGAATTGGGGTTAAATAGATTTGAATGAAAGGTGAAAAGGTCACTCTACTAGTCTTCGCGCGCTAAAAAACAAAGATGGGAAAAGGCTATTCTCAGCGTCGTTCCCTAAATATTCTTGACGTAGTTTTGAAAAAGTTGGCAGAACTAGATCGTATAGAACCAAAACCAAAATACAGCAAGCCAACAGTAGCAAGCAGCGTAAAGACCACTGCCATCACATCCCCAATTAACCCTTCACTAATCACCATCACTTACACTTCTAAACATCATTAGAAGAACAAAAGGAAATTATAGAAAGACAATTAATCACTTTCGATCAGTTGCCAGAATGCCAGCCCATCAGCAGATGGATAGTCAAACACGAGGATAATTGAAAGTACGACGACTACGCACTGTTTGGGCAGGTGTTCTCTTCTGCGTGGTGTGAGAGCTGATCGATCGGTCATGACCACGACATGTTGTCTCTCTGAGAGGACTCTATACATGACAGCCTTGGCTGTGACGTCATCAGCATGTGGTTGTGATGTGAGAGAATATACGATGCACTGCCGTTGCTATCTCCTCTGCTGACCCCAGCTTGCACTCTTCTTCCATCTTTAATTCAAACCACAATAGTACATACATGGATTAATAACAACTTAACATTGTTAATTAGATTGTCTACATTCTACAATTTCATGTTATGCGTATTGATTGCATGGGACCATGAGTTCAAAAAAAAAAAATCTATCGATTGGACGAATGGACGCTCTTTTAATAAAAATAAACGGTTGTACTTAAAAGAGCATGCAGTCTTGCACCGTCTTTCGCCATCAATGATGGCCGATGGGATATACGAGAACATTTTCAACTTAACAATATAAATTCTGTAGTAGTATACATGAAAACTCATTGA
Organism: Triglochin maritima; assembly: GCA_963682175.1. Classification (NCBI taxonomy): domain Eukaryota; kingdom Viridiplantae; phylum Streptophyta; class Magnoliopsida; order Alismatales; family Juncaginaceae; genus Triglochin; species Triglochin maritima. The sequence continues at coordinate 58,756,145 of OY821772.1, read as the reverse complement.
TTACTCTAATAAACTTGAAATTTTCAACCAAAAAGTATAGTAAAACAGTAAAATCTTCTAAACAATTTAAATATTTTGAGTGCAGGGTAAAAAGAGAAATGTTATTTTTTAAAAAAACCTATGCATTCTACTTATCTTCTAAAAAATTATACAAGTAATATAATCATATAAACAAAATAACAATTTTGCATTGTACTTTACTAAAAACAACTGTAAATTTTAGTTTTTGACCAAACACGAAAATAAGTCTCTGCAATCTGCATGACACCAAATCATAGTTTGACCCCGAAAAGAGAAAAACAATGTGGGTCACGTGTTAGATTAATTACCTTGAGATTAAGCGAGTAAAGAACGGAATCAAGAACAGAAGTAACATTAAGGTGCAACACAACCAAATGCAGCTCCTCCAGCGCCCCAATCACCCTCACCAACTGCCCACCCCGTCTCCCCACCAAAACCCTAACATTCACATGCGTCTGCACCAAACTCACCTCCACCTCAGCCACACCACCACCACCACACCCCTCCCCCCTCGTGTACTGCGGCGTCGTGAAAAAACCCTCGAACGTCCCGTCCACCGGCGATCCTCCACCGCCCGATTCCAATCCCACCGTCCTCGCTCTCTTCTCGGCTTGTAACGCCTGCAGGTGCTGCTCCAGCTCCTTCACGTAATCAATCGCCCCTCCCACAATCGACGCTTGATCTCCCTGAAAATTAATAACTTCAACTATTCATGTGGTTTTCGCGATCGCATCCAAACGTGCACACTTATACTTTTATAAAGTATAAATCGAAAAAAGTTGAATTGCAACGAGAACAACGGACGGGTGAGGTGATTTTGATCTTTACCCGTAGAACGTAGGAGGGGGGCATGAGGGATCGTAGGGAGCTAAGATGCCCGTTCATGAGCCGGCGGCGGTTGCGCTCGACGGCGATATGGCTCATCCGTTGGCTCTCGGCTTCCTCCGTCTTCTTCACCGTCCGAGTTCGTTTACGTTTCTTCCTTTCCGCCACGTGGGTCACGCAGCTCTCCAACTCCAAGTGGGGTGGAGGAGGTGTCGGAGCTAGAGCTTTGTTGTCATTTTCATGTTTGGACCTTTGGAGCCTAAGTTGCTCTTCCTGGAGCCTTAAAAGAAAATGGAAGCTGTTGGGCTCGGGTAGTTTGTCTTGGAGCATGTGGAGGAAAGGGATGTGGTGTTGGGGGGAGTAGACGCTTAAGGAGCCATTGTTGTCTGGAGAAGCCACAGTGTCAAGTTCATTTTCTGCTTCTCCTCGAGTTAGGCAGTCGAAGGACATGAAGTCCCCATAGAACTGTGGAGCAAATGGAATGTGAAGGTGAGAAAGTGGTGTAAAAAAGTGGTAGTATCTTTTGACATAAAGACAGTGCATGCATGTTGATTTTGACGACTAGAGAGTATGGAGTAAATGCATGGGCATTAGAAGAGGAAGAAAGAAAGATGGTGGCGTGCATTTATGACTTACAAAGGGATTGTTGATGTGGTCTTCTTGGAAACTTTCCATTGGAGGTGATACGGGGGCAAAGTGGGAGTTGCAATGAGAGTTAATACAACCACCCCATCTACCTCGTCCCATTCATTGATATATTCCTTCCCTTCACTTCAATGTAGGTTAGAGAGGGTTGGTTGGTGGGTTAATGAAGAAGAACAAAACGAAGAGAAGGAGAGGAGAGAAAAAAGATGGCAATGATGGTAACAATGAGAAGCACGCACGCATTTTAAGAGAAGGGGTTGTGGTAATTAAGATGGAAGATCTAATCTTTGCATTATTGTCTGGAACAAAGCTCTGTCTTTCTCTCTCCTCACATCTCGAAACGATATGATACAAAAACTGAACAGTGGTATTGGAAGGACGTGAAGGGTCATGATCGTTTCGCTTGATCAGAGGAAAAAAGTCTGGGTAGAGAGTCAGTCCCATCCATCCATCTTACGATGATAATGTGTTTATGAGGAGTATTCTACGGTGAGGGTTCCGTCATACGTCTTAAAAGGTCAGATCCAAGTCCGACCATGCCACCAGTCCTAGGGATACGTGGTCTCTGCTCTGCCTACTTCGCCCTCCCTGTCACCATGCACAGATAGACACGCAAGCGGGACCATGAAGCCCATGCAGGGACGAAGGTTAGACGGACTCACATCACATGGCCAGAAAAGAAAGCGATTACTCGATGGGTCTGGTTGGAGATGACGATGGGATAGAAGGGGGGCTTCGGAGGTGTCGTGGACGTGAGTGGTTTTGGGTTGCCGAAGAAATTGGAACGTGTATTGAGTCGTCTTAAATTTGATCATAAATTTATTTGATAAGTACTTAAAAATTTCTACCTTTGTATTTATAGTCTTTTCAAGAGTTATATGAATAATTTGTCACTTTTTTTCCAGCATCTTTTAGTTCGGAATGATTCTGTACAAGAGTTATGAATGATTTGTCACTTTATTTTGTCCAACATTATTCATGTTTGGATTAATTTTGTCCAAGAGTTACAAATGAATTGCCTATTTATGTGTCCAACATTCTTGTGTTTGTAATGGTTACGATATTTGTGTAGACGAATTTGGACGAGTCTGGAGGAATGTAGACAAATTTGTACGACTTTGGACGAATTTTATACGATTGTGGACGAATTTAGAGAAGTCTGGTAGAATTTGGACTAGTCTAGACAGAATTTGGACGAGTTTGGACGAGTCTGGCAGAATTTGGACGAGTCTGGACAGAGTTTGGACTAGTCTGAATAGATCAGTGTGGACGAGTTTGGACAAGCGAGTCTAGAATTGTGTCAATTCTGGACGAGTTTGGACAGAGTTTGGACGATTATGGGCAAAGTTTGGACAGAGTCCAAAACTGTGTCCATTCTGGACTGAGTTTGGACAAGCATGTCCAGGACAGTGTCCATTCTGGACGGGTCTGGACACATTATGAACTTATTGTGGACGCAATCTAGATATATTCTTTATGGACACGATTTTGGACTCATTCTGCACACATTCTGGATTGATTGTGGACACATTCTTTATGGACACGATTTTGGACTTATTCTGGAGACAATTCTGGACACGCATTTGGACACAATTCTGGAGAAGCATTCTGGCCAAGATTTTGGATTGTTTCTGGACTAAGTCTGGGCACGTTTCTAGACTGATTCTGGATACAATCTGGACTGATTTTGGACAGATTCTTTATGAACACGATTCTGGACTAATTCTGGACTGACTTTAGAGACGATTCCGAATACGAATTTGGACACGATTCTGGACAAGACTTTGGACAAAATTTTGGACTGTTTTTGGATTGACTCTGGACATGTTCTTTATAGACACGATTCTGGACTGATTCTTCACACTTTCTGGACTGACTTTGTACACAAATTGGGACATGATTCTAGACAAATTTCTGAATGATTCGGGACTGAGCCTGGACACATTATAGACTGACTCTGGACACAATTCTGGTCTAAAATTGGACACAATTTTTGACTAACACTGGACACGATTCTGAACACACTATGAACTCACTCTGGTAACGATTCTGGACTAGCATTTGGATTGATTTTGGACTAACTCTGGACACGATTCTGGACAGGAATGTGAACAGTCGTGTCTTTTTTGAGAATTTGGACAATCGTGTCCTTTTGGGAAACAAACTGTTTTCTTCTTGGGAATCATAAATTATTGGTGATTTAAAACGAATGATTCTCCTTATGGGAGGCTGACATGGCAACTGACACGACGCACATCAGGGACGTGCACGTCCCTTGTATCAGCACTCGGCAGAAAATGAGGAGGTATGTGGAATGGCACATCAGGTTTAGGTTGGTTTTTTGAAATAGTTCGTTTCTTTTATATTTTTATCCCACGATTGATACGGATTATAGAACCCTTGTCTAGTTGTATACTTGTTAGCTTGGATACTTGCAGCTTAAACGTTGTCGTCCATGATGAACCCATCAATTGCTACTTAAAAGGCACAAAGTGTATATGTTTCGTTTGATACAAAATGTATAATTGTTACATACCTCAAAGTTGAGGGTCTAAATTAAAATTTACCCAAATCCACACTATTGGCATATTGGGTTTTCAACCTATTTTGGACTTCGAGATAATGTTCTACCCTATTTCAAAATAGGAAAAGCAGTTTGCTACCCAACCTCTCACGCTAAAATTCATTTATCAGACGTTGAGGCTGATGTGTTGGTGTAAATGAGTAAAATAATCAAATGGAACATCACGTGTTGGTGCTGAGTTCAAATTTTGAATTTGAAATCCCAAAAATAAAAAGGTATTCCTATGATATGCACCGTATGTGTCACTCCATAATCTCCTCCTTTTTTCTCTCAGCAACCATAGGGGAAAAAGGCTTCATAACCATATCTCCGATGCGACCTCGACCTTGCCGTCGTGCACCGCACCAACGAGGCTTTCCTCCACCTTCGGTTTCTACTCCTACTTCTCCATTTATCACTCTACTTTTTCCTCTTACTTGTGTTCCTGGCTTCTATCTACAACATACAGCTCGTCCTTCGATTCCTCCATTTCGTGTCATGCTGTGTTGCGCCTCCACCTTCGTCGTGCAGTTAGAGACGCTTCTTGTTCTTTGGGGCTCATCAGACCATCATTGATGCAGTCAAGTATTTTTCTTCCTCTTTTCCCTTTTCTTTGTCTTCTTCGATCTTGCTATTTAGTGCTTAAATATTTCATTTTTCTTTGGCTTCTTCGATCTTGTTGTTTTCTTTGGCTTCATTCTTGCTATTTGGTGCTTAAATATTTCACCTTTTAATTTAATGGTTAATTCTTGCTATTTCATTGATCCACACCCTCAAATAAGTGCTCTATTCCACCTGGATTCTATTCATAGCTTCATTTAAAAAAACATTTATATTGGTCTCCATTAAAATAAATTTTGGTGGGTCAGTTACAGTGCACTTCACTCTTGTTATTCATTCATGTTGACCAATTTCAATAGGAAAAATTGCATGACATAATAAACTTTCCAGACATACATTTTATCTCTCAAAATAACTTATAGATGTTTGCCAACTTTTCACACAAACGAGGTCATCGTTTGGCCGACTGACCTTAAAGATCTTGATTGTAAGGTGAAAGACAATTTCAAAGTTTCATGATAATGTCGTAGTGGTCGATGAAGCGTCGAGTAATAAAATTGTGGATTTTGGGATTTTTATGATATCCATTAATATTAGCTGCATATTTAGGTGTGTTGTGATATTTTGGATATTACTAATATGATGTATCATTGAACTCGATTTTTTTCTAGATGTGTTTGTGTATTTTAGAACAAAAGGCAAGGTTTTATAATTGGTATGTTCAGTTATTTTGGAAGAATGTGTTTTTATGGGTGAGAACTGAGAGGTATAATAGATAGAATATTACGGGTTTTTTATTTAGGTTGTTGGATATTTTAAACCCTAATTCTCAATTTGGTATTTTCGTTAAGGTGCCTTACTAAAGGTAGGATGTTTCAGTCTTGACATTTAGTAACGTAGGAGAACAAATTGTTTGTGTATATAAGTCCATTTCTTGTGGAAACTATGATGAAGTTTTTTAATGGGTGCCTCTGGGTATTTTTGTTACCAAAGGGTGTATTCAAACTGTTAATAAAATTCTTATTTCATTTTTCAAAACTTTAAATTGGGATGTTCATGTAATTTTATAGAAGCACATGTGTGTGGGTGAAAGTATATTAGAGACAATCTCAATCTTTATTCATTTAGGTCTTTAAAAAAATTTAAACACCAATTCTCTGAACTATATCATGCATGTTCAGTTAGTTGTTTTAGGGTGGAACCTTTTTCAAAGGTTGAATTTGGATATTCTCATTAAGATGTGTGTACAATAATGTTGGTTTTTTAGTCTTGATATTTTGTATTTTGGAGAATGAATTATTTGTGGATATTATTCCATTGTTTTGTGGACTATATGATAAAGTTTTTTTTCAAATGGATCTATGTGTGTTTTTGTCGCAATACAGAGCATTATGCAGGGTAATACACTTTTTTACTTTTATTTTCTACTAAACTTCAAGTTCGTAAACCTTTTAATTTCTCTTGTGTCCTTGTAGTCTAGAAAGTAGCAACGTTTCCCAATGGTTCAAGAGAAATGTTCCTGAAAGGCAAAACTGTCACCAATGTCAATTTTGATTTCATCCTGGGTCAAGATGAACCTTTTGCAATGTTCCTGTAAGACAAAACTGTCACCAACGACAACTTTGATTATAACCTTGGTGAATTGGAGAATATGATGGAGAGATTAGGGAGACATATGCTTGATCCAAGAGTTTGCAATGTTCTTTACAAACTTTGAAACAATGATAAAAGCATTGTTGAATATCATAGTTGGAATTCTAAACTAGTTGATAATGTAAGCTCATAAGCTATTAGGTGTTTCCTTATGTAACATCTTTATTCACTTATGCTTCTGTTCAAATTTCATATATTTTCTATGCAGTTATTGTTGTTGTTCTGACATCCATTTTTGTTATTCTAACAATATTTATTATGAGTCACACAGGCAGAAATACCATCTATTGATACTGAAAAAAACCCTAGGGAGTAACTAGAAATGCTTTTCAAGCATCGAGCAATGTGCAGTGCAAGTTCAAGCACCTGAAATTCTTGTTGAAATCAATGCCTATGGGTGAACCTTGGATGACGTTCGTGGGGGTAACCCTAAATGATAGATGAAGTAAGTTGAATTCAATAGCATGATAAACGAGATTAAATAGAAAGAATTAAATTATGGTTTGTGAGGGTAACCCTAATTGATAGACGGGGTAAGTTGAATTCAATAGCAGGGTAACCTTAATTTATATCCAATTGGTAGATGAGGTGGTAGGTTGGGGTAAATCTAATTGTCATAGGGGATAATTTGATTTAATAGGACAGATAACGTGGAGTAAATAGAATGAATTAAATGATGGTTCGTGGGGTAACCCTAATTGATAGAGGAGGTAAATTGAATTCAATTGTAGGGTAAATGAGATTAAATAGAATGAATTAAATTGTATGTTATTACCTATACGTCAAACCCAACCTTCTCGTAGAGCTCCACAAGCTCCATCTGGTTCTTGATCCTCCTCGACACAATCACTACACATTACAATTTTGGGTTTAGGATATTGTGTCCGACCCTTTTAAAGTAAGCTCAATTTTAAAGACCTTAGACCTTCCATCACCTCTAATGATTGTTCGTGAGATTGGAACGACTCCTCTCCAAAGAAAGTGCATGACTCCATTATTTCTTGTTGTCTACCAAATGCATCCATCACCAATTGGACATCTTTTTTGGACAATTCACCAAGAATTCTGTTTACATCGTTTCTCCAACGTTTTACGGTTTCCATAAAATGAGAAACATTTGTCGACCCTGCTATTTAATATAATTGATATATATGGTAAGTTGAATTCAATAGCAGGGTAACACTACTTGATAAATCCAATTGGTAGAAGAGATTATAGGTTGGGGTAAATATAGTTGCAATATGGGGTAATTTGGTTTAATAGGAATGGTAACTTGGACTAAATAAAATGTATTAAATGATATTTGTGGGGGTAACCCTAATTGATGGACGGGGTAAGTAAGATCCAATAGCATAGTAAATCTGACAGTGTAACCTTAATTGATTGACGAGGTAAGTTGATTTCAATAGCAAAACATGGAGGTTGCGTAAATAGATGGTAGGTTGGGGTAAATAGATGGTGGGTTTGGGTAAATAGATAGTAGGTTGGAGTAAATTTAGTTGTGTTATGAGTAACTTTGATTTTAAAGGACATGTAACATGGAGTAAATAAAATGAATTAAATGATAGTTCGTCGGGTAACCTTAACTGAAAGAATGAGTAACTTGAATTCAACAGCAGAGTAACTTTAGTAGAATTGATGATTTGTTGAGGTAAATTTAGTTGCGATAGGGGGTAAGTTGAATTCAATAGCAGAGTAACTTGGTTAAATAGAAGGAATTCAATTATGGTTTGTGGGGTAACCATAATTGATAAAAGGGATAAATTGAGTTCAATAGCAGGGTAACCTTAATTATCATCCAAATGATTAATTGTTTTTATTTTTCATTTATTAAATAATGTTACCCTCCCATTTGTTGTTTTTATTTATTTATTAAATAATGTTAATATATTTATTTTAAAGTCATTTAATTAAAAAAATCAAAATTTTTTTCCTGAAAATTTGTTTTTTATTAGTTTTATTTTTTAATTTGATTTTATTTATTTTACGCAAGATTAATCTCCGAATGACATGGAGAGAGAGTATGTAGGGTGTTTGGGGGGTTCAGGGCATGGTTAAGGGAAATTTGGGGTGGGTGAGCCGGTATGACGTGGTAGGGAGAGAAATTAGGGGGCCAGGGGTAACCCAGGTATGGTATTGATGGTCTAATCTACCCGACACAACTTATAATCCAGTCCCAATCACTAATGCGGTAAAGCCCCCATGAACCGTGGACTGATCATTACACGTAAGAATAAAAGAAATGGAATCAAACAAATCTTAAACTAAGACAAACAAAATCACTAAAAAACAGACATTGATTTCAAATTCGAATTAAACAGAGTTCATATTTTTTGGTACATCCGTATCGAGTTGTGAGATTACTATTTGTCCGTTGTCAACTATTAATTCAAACATAAAAAAAGTAAATGGTGACCGACAAAATTGATTGGGACCAATCTTTTCATACCTGACTATCCATGTCAACCACGGGTGGGAAAGAGCGTGAGATTTAGGGTGACATCTCGAGATCCTTCAAAATAAGAATCTACGATTCATTTGGAATTTGTAAGCAGTGGCGTATGCACTGTGTAAGGTGGGTATGCACAACTATTTTGGGAAATAAAGATGATGTATTGGTAGTCGATATTAGTATTCTATTGAAATCTAGAATTTTGTTATTATACGATATCTTATTTTAACGACCCATAATTTTCCGAGATCCACCTACTAGGACAACTTGGCCGTAATTTTAAAATAGAGTTGAGTCATAACTCAACGTCATTTCACCGGGACACATGTGAACGTATAAAATTGTCTTAAGATAATGAATCTCTCCCTCCGCACGTTGAACTCGTACAATTATAAATACATTTTGATGCAAAACCAAAGATAGTATTCAAGTTAATAATCATAGCACGTCTGCCTGAGCTATATGTGCGATCTTGTTACATGCAGACCCTTATTATTGCTATTGAACTTGGATCCCATTCCATGTACATCATTATTGTCTTGTGATCAAACCCTGTCCGACTTCTCCAAATGTTAATCAAATTCAAAGATAGACAATATTTGCACGAAACGAGTGTTTTCCTTTTGCTGTTGCCGAGCAACTCTACATGTCATCGGAATAGTTCTAGAAGACAGACGCAGAAGTGAGCTGTGGCATGTGTATGGATGAACAGTACTGCTGAATATGTGATTGTGTGATCGTTTCATCTCACGACTACAGTTAATTTCTGTACTTGGATTTGAACTTTAGTCACCTATGAGATAGATGACAAAGACTATGATGACAAAGACTATAATGATTCTTGTAAGCTTGCTTAACCATTTTTTCAATTATTATTAAAACTTCGTGAGGTTCCCATGCGGCTGGTTTCATTTCTCAAAGGCTCAGATTGTGTTTACATCAACATCGGCAGTTTTATGGGCTTTCCAGGATTTTTTTTAATTCAAGCGTTATAATAGATGTTGGGATCAGGAAGAAAACGTATTAAATTGTTTTGCTCATGGATTTTTTTTTTTTTTTGTATATGACTGTTGTAATCATGATTACACATTTTAGGATCTGTTTGACAATAGTTTTTCGAACGAAGATTTAAGGAAAAAATCTTATTCTTCTCAAAATCTCATTTTGAGAAAAACGATTTTTAGTTTTTTTCGTTTGACTATTTAGATTTGTTTTTCAAAGATTACGAAAACACCATTTTCACATAAAACTAGCCATTATTAAAGGTTACAATTATGATATAATATTTTTTTCTTATACTTCTCTGGTTATTTAGGGTTAATTATAGTTTGTCCCCTAAATTATGTATTGATATTATTTTCTACTTCTGGATTTTCCTGAACTTGCAAAGTTGACAATTTCCACCCAAGAGTTTTCGTTTTGTAACACATTGATTTCTTGAAATTAAAAAATTTATTATTTAAACATTATTTTTTGTAATTTTTTTGAAAATTTGAAATTTTCGTAGTAAAAAGTAATACCAATGCATAGTTCAAGAGGTAAACTATAATTAACCCTTTATATTCTCAACACCAAAATCAAACATCAACATTTAATCAGGATATCAACTTTAACAAAATCAAGACATTGGAGATAAGTAATTTTGTTAGCAATCTTTCTAAAATGACAACACGTGCACGAAGAAAATTAAATATAACTTGTAAATCCAACTTTAATGACATTATTATTAATAATTAGAATATAATATTAATATTCAAGGGATAATATTAATTTTTAGAATAATATTGCTTTGTAATATCTTAGATTATAAATATTAGAAATAATAGTCTTGTGTAACAATAATGTGGGCAGAAAAGTAAATTCAAGGGATAACAATGAAAAAGAAAAAAATAACCGCAAATCAACTTTCCGAGGAGACAGAAATATATAGGAATTGAATGTTTCAAAAATCAGTTTTACTAAAAATCTCTGATCGATTTTTTCATTTGGGAATTATTTTTCAAAATCTCTATAAATTTATTTAAAAAAACTAAGTATTTGTTGCCAAATGGACCCTTACTGTTTGTTGGTAAGCACGAATATGTATGACCCTCTTAGGAGAGAAAATATTTATATCATAAAATTGCAACATGCATTTTTTTTCTTTCTAATTTTTTCATGATCCTATACCTAATTTATGGACTAATGTCATGAACGTTTAAGGTATGATATACAAAGACAACGATGACTGGCCACTGCTCCATGTCTTCTAATACATTGAGACAATTAATTATTCCCTTGATTAATTTATAGAATCAGGCAACCTCCACCCATCAATTAATCGTTTTTGAATGGGATGGCGGGACAGACGGAGAAACGGTCGAGGGCAATGTTAGAACCAAAAGAGTCACTTTGTCACACCAAAGTTTTGATTTTATTTAGGGTTAATTACAGTTTAACCTCTTAAACTATACATTGGTATCACTTTGCCCCCTGAACTTTCAAAGTTAATAGTTACATCCCCTGAACTTTAATTTTGTAACATTTTGCCCCCTGAACTTCAAAAACTCATTATTTAACACACATTCGACGTTTGTTTTCTAATTGTTTTTGTGGTATCCCTAATACACTCCTAAACCTATATTTACGTGAAAATTTGGATCAAAACGGAAGTCGAATATGGTTGAAATTTGGGTTGGATTGAGTGTCAAACCAACCCAAATTCCAATCATATCCGACCTCCGTTTGGATCCAAACTTTCACGTAAATATAGGTTTAGGAGTGTATTAGGGATACAACAAAAAAAAGTAGAAAAAAAAATGTTGAATGTGTGTTAAATAATGAGTTTTTGAAGTTCAGGGGGGCAAAGTGTTACAAAATTAAAGTTGAGGGGAGGTAACTGTTAACTTTGAAAGTTCAGGGGACAAAGTGATACCAATGTATAGTTCAGAAGAAAAAATTGTAATTAACCCTTTTAATTATTTTTTACACGATGCAGAGGAAAAGATACAAAGGGAAGAAACAAAAAACAATGGGACGAGCAGAAGTGGACAGGTTGATCCGGTCTAGCTTTCCACAGCACAACTCGACCAGAGTATCTCTCCTCTGACTCAATGCCACCCATCGTCATAAATGCAAAATTTGTACGCTTGTACGCCGGATTCTTTGTGCTTCTAGCCTTCCAAGATCCAAATCAATGCCTCGAATATGATAGTCGGGAAGAGGTCGTGGGGAAACGGACACTCGGATGTGTCTTCCAGCTTAAACTAAGCACGAAATACCACATTAGTGATCCTTTTCCTAACAAGATAATTACTCTCGTGGTATTCTTTTTATAAGAATGTTTTGATAGTAATTCTTTTATTGAAAGATATTCAAGGGAGGTCAAAATTTAAAGAGACTTTACAGATATTCCAAATATCAAATCCATGTGGCATTAGCATTCCCACCTATTACTTCGTTAGTAGTAAGGAAACCTCACTTTTAGAATGGATTAGGTCCTTACTGGACCACTCCAAGAAAAAACCAATTGCTTCTTTGTAAGTTGCCGGGTTAATTTTAATTATTAGGTGAATTATCTACATCCTACCAAGTACCAACCATTTTTTTAAAGCAATTAAGTTTTATTAATTAACTGACGAAGGTCAGGACATAAGCTATGTTACGAGTAATCAACATTATATGTCAAACAATTAAAGAATAAGTACATTGAAATTTAAGCTAGAAAATTAGGAGGAGCCCGTAGCAAGACAGAGGTTATCCAGAACTTCTTCATAGGATCGTTCCGGATCCTACCATCCATATGTTATTGCCGGAAGAAAGATAGAACTTACATCCTACGTACTCCATCGAATTAATACGACAAAGGTTTATATTTTTGTTTCCTCTTTAGGAGTAAGATAGAGCTAGTCTCTGAGTCTTTAATTTGACATGCTTCTCATCTCCTGCAAATGCCACACCTCGTTTACGGGAGGCCAGGAGCAGCAATGACCCATCCATTACCAGTTACTTGCAAAACCACATCACGCGTAAAACAATCATATACACCAATATCGATCATGCATGTAAACATAAAGTTGATTCACCCATTACGTGGTCAGGTTCCATGAGAAAAATCCACATGACACACTGCACTCTTCCCACGAATTATCTGATGATGATATCTCTGATCTGATCCATCTAGGATGCCAATGTGGATAGATTGCCATTGTCTTGCTTACTTGCACCCCATCAAATATAGAGTGGGGTCAAAGCATGGTTTTCGATAGTGTTTTTGTCTCCTTGCTCTTGCTTGCTGCTGCTTTTTGATCCTCATTTTGACTTGGCGAAAGCTGTTGTTGAAGCTTTTGGGGGCAAGAGGTCGTACGGGTGAGCTCCACCTTTTTCCAGCTATCCGCATCTATCTAGCTACTTGCTACTTTCGGATTGGCTTAATTGTTCTTTTGTAAGTCTATTATTGCGGATGATTTTTTTAGTTTGTAATTAAAATAATTTTCCGAAATAAAATTGTTTTTTTTAATTTCAAACACCTATCTGAAAAAATATTTTCCAAACTAAACCTGCTACCACCACGTCACGACACGTGGTGACAACAGGTATTGTTATTTTATTGTATACAGAACACAAGGTCTCAGACGTCATGTTCTATAAAATTAAATTTGCTTAGAGTACTCAGCATGATGCAAAGTACAAATTTGTTTAGAGAATCATCGAGTTATAACACTTAGAAGATTTTACGCACACCCAGCATGATGCAAAGTAAATATGGAGTCCCAAATTAACTCGACATTGTCAAGTTCTGTACCAATGAATTCGGCAACTAATTCTGTAACAATGAATTTGACAACCAAAGTGCTAAATTTAATAAACTTGAACGCAACATGCAAAGTGCCGAGTTCATTGTTACAGAACTTGACAACCCAAGTGTCGAGTTTATTATTACAAAATTCGGCAACTCAAGTGGCGAATTCTGTTTAAACATGTTTGAAATTCCAATAATTCATTCGGTGATAAGTCATTTACTGTTAAAAAAACATTTCAAAGACATACATTAAATGAAAGCTACAGTAGTAAAACCAAAATTACATCCACAAAATAAAAGAGTTTTCACCATACTGGACGTGCGTAATTTTTTTTAAAGTGTTACAGCTCTCTAATGCAGATACCGAGTTCGAAATTTATTTGTACATAACTCGATATCTGAAATGCTGAGTTTTCTAAAGAAATTTAATTATACAGAATTCAGTGTCTCATTTATATACATTAAAAAATAATATCCGAATTTTTTATACAGAACGCAAAGTCTGAGATGTCGCGACATGGTAGCAGCAGGTGTAGTTTGGAAAAAAATCTAAACATGTGTAATTTGGAAATATATATATTTAAAAATATTTCGAATTTTTTTCCTTGTAATTACTGTTCTTGTGAGTATATTTTTTCTGTGTATTTCCGTATCTTTATACGAGGTTACCTTAAAGTTGAAGTCAATATAGAAGCTTCCTGAAGATCCCCATTTTGTTATCTCATGAATGGTTATAGATTGTACATAGATATTCAAACACAACGACCTTCAATTGAACATGTTAATCAAGTATGTTCGTGTACTATTGTGTCAGACAGTTCTGTTGTCATGTCAGGATTTCCTGTTATCGTGTATTGTACAAATTGAAAAAATTCATCATGTTTAGATTGAAAATAATTAAGTGACATGTTATATTGATAATTTTCTTTCTAAATAACATCTTAATTGACTATTATCAAGTAAAAATAATTGATTATCTAATAAAAATGTAATTCGTGTCAGTCTCGTGTAAAAAAACAATTTATGATGTCGTGTTCATGTCAAATGGTGTACCAATTATTTTATATTTTTATCTTCATAATAAAGCATTTCAATCATACAAATTTTTTCATGTAAAGTCGTGTCTAAATTGTGTCATATTATTGTGTCGTATAATCGTATCGTGTCCAGAATTGACAGACTTACCTTCGAGTTTCATTTTTAATCTTTAATTAATTTAGTATCTTTCAAGTATTAGTAAACTTCACTCTAAATAAGCCATATATGCGACGCACTTCGTTAGATACATATAAGCCCTGGTTTTTACCATTTCAAACATAGATCTCTACCAACTTAATTAGCCCCATTATGTTATGTCACACCAATTGATTGTTTCAAGGATGCATTCTTTCTACAATTGGTATATGAAGTTATATATTTCGAAGTTTCTAAATTATTATCTAGTTTGTTTATTTTCGCCGATAATCTGCACCAAGTCAGTCAGTTACTAACTCCACCCAATCTTTGACAATTATGTAGATATCCTTTGTCATTACAATATCTTATTTTTCTCATTTCATTGTATATATTTACTCAAATCCATTGGAATCATGATCACGTATCATGCATGTTGTAACAAAACATAAGAGTAGCTTAATGCAGTAATTGTCCAAGAGAAGTGGTCCAAACTAAGTTCACAAAATCACAACGTCTTTTTTTTTGATGTGGCCAGTGGGTCATCCAACGGAGCAACTCTAGACAAAGCAACAACAAGAATCGCAGTGAAGAGGAGGAGGTCCACACTGGTCCAGAGATGAGCATTTAAGTATTCTGGATTTTGTGGATTTGGGTTTGCTTCTTTCCAATAACCTGACCATCATTCTGGACCACAAAGCACGTTGGAGAGTTAATGCATTTGTCCTGTGATGTCTTCCTCTCCTTATTATCATGTTGGTCCCCAAATTGACATTTTTCCACTCAAGTCTCCAAACCAAATGTCAAGAGTCAAGACCAAATACTCTAGAAATACTTATCACTCATGGATCACGACTAAAGAAACTTTAGACGACATTAGTTACACTTCACTGGTTGTCATAATAAGCCTCCACTTAGTTTCTGTATTCGTTGTATTATGACCATTTCAATTCTTAATAAGTCTGCTAGTTTCAATTTTCAAATGTTTAATAGAAAGACATGAAGATAGGTCTAGTGCTTTTGTTAAGATATGGACAAATGGCCAACTTCCTGGGCAGATCATCGGGAAGATTAGGCTCCTGGATATGGGAAATTTAATTACCAATTGAATTTGGTCAAACGTTGAAGAGAATATTTTCAGCTATTGAAACTCCAGCTTTTGTAACGGGGAAGCAAATCAAGAACTTTGAATTTGCTTTGTAGTTCATTAATTGTTAACACTATGGTTTTGTTAAAAAGTGGTATTTTAATACTCAACTGCACTTTGACAGGGATTTGAAATTGTGTCGTCTTAAATAGCTTGCAAAAATAAGATCCTTTATAATTTGCAAATTTTGTGAATTTTCAACTTCATGCAAATTTGCTAAGCATATCGATGTTGAGATTTGGAATTCAATAATTACACAAGGTTTTAGGTAAATTATTCCATATCTTTCCGTAAAAAAATATTTTATGCTAAATATGTCGAAACTTAGGTTGCACTTGGTCGACAATTTTAAATTGCATATATAAAATTATTATGGAGAACACAAAAGCAGAGGGAAAATAAACAAGTACATCAACACGCCAAAGAATAAGAAAGCATAGGCAATTTGGAAGACAAAATACAATGAGAAAAGTAGACATGGGCCCGGTATTTTTATATATTTTAAGTATTTTGTAGAGTTTTAGAGGTATTTTGGTTTTTTATGATTTTTGGAAGTATTTTAAAAATAAAATTGGACTAGCCGTGTTGGGCCGGACCGACCCAACACGGCCCGACTCACGGGTCTAGAAAGAAGTGTTACAGAACCAAATTATAAGAAAATATTTGTGTCTTTTTAAATTTCGGAGGGTGATAATGACAATGTGTCAAAAGTTTTGGTCCAAATGTAAGTTACTCATTGAATATTGTAAAAATAAAATATAAATATAAATCTACCTCTTGGGCTGGTGAGTTGTATACTTGTATATACAAACTGGGCTTCAAAACTTTTTGGCAATCCATGGACTGCATCAAAGAGTCAGTCCAGTTCAGAATAATTTTATACCACAATGAACCTTCTTCAATCTATGGCACTGAGACCTTTAGTCTCACCCTTCGTATCATTGATCTCAACCGGAGGTAAATTGTACCCTCCGAGTCCGCAATTCTTTCGTATCCAATTTCACCACACATTAGCAATATTACTATACAACGCAATTATTATTTATTGAAGGTGTTGCCGTGTTGGTGAAATGTATTGAAATTGGAAGTTATATATGACAATATTACAATATGAGTAATAATGTATTCATTCTGTAACTATAATATACACAATGGTAAAATAATCTGTTGCTATCGTAAAGAAATCGTGTCGCGCGACAAGTATGCTATGAGTAATTAAAATGATTAAACAAAAGGTTGCGATACAATTGAACTCAAAGCTCCATATGTCATCTTATTAATTAGCGTAACACTGTTACACGTACATAACATACGCGAGATAATTACGTTACTATAACACCAACATGAGCAATTAGTCTTTCCTAAACAACTGAAGACAGCTATCCGTTGTGAGTCCCTTACTCCAAAACTTTTCATAATACTCCCCGTAATTGAAGCTCCGATAAGCCTGCGGGTGCTTCTCATCGACCACGGCTGCAGCTGGCTCTATCTTGGCGTCCACGGATGGAGCATAAAAGGTTGGAATGGAGAACCTGTCCTTCTCGCTGTTCACCACTGCCCTATGAAGGACGCTTTTGTACCTGTCGTTGCTGAGAACCTGCAAGATGCATGCACCATAAAAGTTCGATACATCGATTTTCGGGCGTTATTAATTTGGAGGAAGTAGTGGATACATCGATTTTCACATCGCCAGAACTTTAATATAGTCATTTGTACAAGTATGTCGAACTCGTGTTATGTCATAATGTATTTTTGTTTTAAAATGAGAAGCCACCAGAGGTATTGGATTTCTATAGCTCTAGAGAGCTTATTTGGAGTACTTCAATTTCAAGTAATGGAGTTTTTCAAAATTTTAGAAATTCTTAAGTCAATACAAATCAATTATACTTATAAAGTTTACACTGTTAAATCGAAATTTACTTGCAAAATCAATGCACCTGTAAATCCTTAGATATGGATATTTAATACATGTTGTGCCAATTTGTCAGCTACACGGCTACACCATCTCCCATTTCTACTCTCCTACTTTTGAAAAATACATGACAATTAATAATCTACGTAAGTATAATTTGTCCGACAAAGTATTAGTCAAATAAATTTTTTAAAACACTGTACAAGGGATCATGAAAATTTCTCGTATATATAAAGTGGTTGGGCTTCAATTTGGAAATTGTTTACACGTAAAACATGACGATTAAGCTCAACGCATTCAAAACAAATCAAGTCATAATTAAGATACTTTAGGTCTCATTTAATAAAGTATTTTTATAATTAATTATGTTTGTGATTTGGTGGGTTTAAGTTGACCGCCATCGAAAAGAAATTTCTGGATCCACCACCGTGTCTGTATATATTAATTAATCAAGTAACCATATATGCTAGCAATTATTAATGAAAAAAACTGTAATACGTACCTGGATTTGGTCACCTATGTTGATGATGAAGGTGTTAGGCATGGGGTGGACGGCAACCCACTTCCCATCTCTAAGCACCTGAAGCCCAGGGACATCATCTTGTAGCAGTAACGTAATGGCGTTTGGATCTTTATGTCCAGGCAGACCATAGGTGAGCTCAGGTTCTGGGCATGGAGGGTAGTAGTTGATGGCCATGTGTTGTGCATGTCGTCCGAGCGCCTTTTCTATGTAATCACTCTCAAGCCCAAGACTCTCCGAGATTAGTTCAAGAAGCTTCAATGCTAACATCCTTGCACTCGTGCTGTACTCGCTCACCACTTCCCTGCACGCACGCACGCGTGCACCGTATTCGTGATTAAACTCGACTTCCCGCTTATTTAATGTTTGGTATTGTTTATTTCAAAGTCAAGATCTACCCAGCGAAGCAACTTATTTCATTTTTTGTAATGAAAATTACAACCTTTAATTAAGTCACAACTCGTATGACTACGAATCATACTGGTGATATTTTCCATAGTAATCACAAAAATCAACTCTCTTTTTTCTAGTCATCGTGTCATTTTATATTCTTAATAACTGATCATACACGGCAAGTTATAACTTAGTCATTATTAAGAGCATGTCAACGGTGATTTAAACTGGAAGTGCAAATCTTTCCCAAGGAAATTATTTTCTGTCCATCTTATTAGGAATGATTTCTCAACTAAATATATGCCACCAAAACGCATGAGGATGTAAATAGGTAATAAGGTGACTATCAATCTAAAAGATAATTGTGAATGCTATTTATGATCAATTGTGGAAACTTTGTTAGTGGAGAGTTGAAGTTCACCTGAAGCAAGGAGGATTGGAGGGCCACTCATCCACAAAATCCTCCAGCGGGTAGCAATGGAGCCTCAAGTAATCCCTCCAGCAGCTGAGCTTCTCCGTCTTCACGTTGAAGCTCGTGGAGAGACGAGTGGTCTTCATGGGGTTGTCGGAGTAGTTCTCCATTCGTTCTGATTCCGGAAGCTTAAAGAACTTTCTGGAAACTTCCAGCATGCCTTCCACAACATGTTCCGGTACTCCATGATTCTTCACCTGTTCAATTCCACTTTTCTTAGTTTGTTCAGAACTTCAAAAGAGATTAATTATAGTATACTTAACGTGAAATTAGTTCAATATTTTTGGATTTTTTTTCATATTTACTAATTCTCAAGATACAATATCATCGTTCAGATTCCATCTTTTAAAAATAATACATGTCGTCACATATCTAGCTGGCTTTCAAAAAAAGAATCATGCTTATTGAATAGAATAGTCTCATTCAGTGAGCACAATTTTATACTTTTACATCTAGATCTAATTAATCTATCATTTCTCTGACACTTACATACTTCTTTCAACTATATAAACAGTAATTTAGTTACTTTTTTGTTTGTTTGTTATAAGAACTGTTTGCAAACCTGAAAGAAGCCATGAGACTCGCATGCAAGGCGAATGTCGTTGACAACTCCGGATCGATTAGGGCCGTCCATCCCAGCAAGATCAACGACAGGAATGGACGCCGTGGGTGACACGAGAACTTGGGTTAGATTTGGACGGTCATAGACAGGTCTCACGTACTTCATCGGGACATGTCTTCTCTCGGCAAGTATGTCAGAAAGCAACACCTTCTGGGCTTCCACGGCCATGTTGGAACAACTAGAGAAAAAACCTTGTTTTGTAGAATATATTAACTCGAGAGGAGAGAAACTAATGTGAGGACCAACATGGCTTCGGGTTTCAATTTATAGGGCAAAAAATTGCAATGGAAAGGACACGCGTCGTTATCGAATTTATTATTCCGACACAAATTTGTCGGGAAGATGTAAAGTGTAAACGAGGATAACGGATGTCGTAGAGGGGATGACGTAAGCGGAGGCATGTGCAAGCAAAGTGGTGATGACGTCATGCTTGTGGCGTCATGGAGTTGAGATGGTTATCTGGTGGGTGTGTCGTGGGATTTGACTGGGCGAAGATCGGTAGATGGGATTGTGTATGGGGTTAATTACAGTTTGACCCCTGAATTATACCTTGGTATCAGTTTCCCCTCCTGAACTTTCTATCTCCCATGAACTTTAATTTTGTAACACTTTGCCCCCCTAAACATCAAAAACTCATTATTTAACACACATTCAACGTTTTTTTTCCTAATTGTTTTTGTTGTATCCCTAATATACTCCTAAACCTATATTTACGTGAAAGTTTGGATCGAAACGGAGGTCGGATATGGTTGGAATTTGGGTCGGTTTGACACTCAATTTGACACTCTGGACAATCTGGATCTACTCTGGAATAACTCTGGATCGTCTATGGAATCACTCTGGATCGACTCTGGAATCGTTCTGGATCGTTTCTGGAATCAATCTGGATCGACTTTGGACAATCTGGATCGGCTCTGGAATCACTACGGATCCACTCTGGAATCACTATGGATCTAGTGAATGTCCCCGTTACTAATCTAAGACGAAGAATACACGTAACTCTCCTCCTTCCCAAATCCCCGAGTTCTCCCACATTGCGGAAATCCTAACTCGACTCCTTCCCAAATCCCCGGGTTTTCCCACCGTCCAGAAACCTTAACTCGAACCCCTTTCCTAATCCCATGTAATCGTCCCCATTTTCCTACTTTGCACAAATTGGAGGGCGACCACACTGACCAGTGGAATGGGCAGAGGTAGCGACAACCACACGACAGTGTACAATATGGTCGTCGCTACCTCTGCCCGATCAACTGGTCAGTGTGGTCGCCCTCCAATTTGTGCAAAGTAGGAAAATAGGGATGATTACACGGGAATTTGGAAAGGATGCGAGTTATGGTTTCTGGACGGTGGGAAAACCCGGGGATTTTGGAAAGAGTCGAGTTAAGATTTCCGCAATGTGGGAGAACTCGGGGATTTGGGAAGGAGGAGAGTTACGTTTATTCATCGTCTTAGATTAGTAACGGGGACATTCACTGTATCCATAGTGATTCCAGAGTGGATCCGGAGTGATTCCAGAGCCGATCCAGATTGATTCCAGAAACGATCCAGAACGATTCCAGAGTCGATACAGAGCGATTCCATAGATGATCCAGAGTTATTCCAGAGTAGATCCAGATTGTCCAGAGTCGATCCAGATTGATTCCAGAGTCGATACAGATTGGTTCCAGAGACGATCCGGAACGATTCCAGAGACGATCCAGACCGATTCCAGAGTCGATACATAGCGATTCCATAGACAATCCATAGTGATGCCAGAGTCGATCCAGAGTGATTCGATGCAGAGTGATTCCAGCACTGTAATGGTTTCGTCATGGTCTTAGATTAGTCTTAGTAAAATTTATTTGACTACACTCAATCCCAAATCACACGTCCTACCAAACGGATCATGAACCGATTCGGACAGCCGTTAATGACCCATTCACGTCGTCTCTCTGGCGTGGGGCCCACGAACGGCCCAGGTGCATTTGCGCAAATAGGACGCTCACCAGATGCATATGCGGAAATACCGAAAAAGCAGGTATATATGGCCAATTTGGACACCTACGAGGTGTACTGTAGCAAAATCCCCTATTTGGAATGCACGCAAGCCCATGTAAAATTTAAATGAAAATTTTGGACTTTTATGCTTAAGTAACCCAACATCTGCAAAAAAACTTTCACTTTGATATCCTTTAAAAAATATGTTTATTTTTCACTTCTTCCCAAAATACTTTTGACTATCTCGTGGGACCACTAATATGGAACAACCAATGTCTGCTTTGTTGGGATTGATGATGCTTATTTGTCATTTGCACGATGAGCTTGATATGCACTCAATAGTCATTCAATAGTTTGCTCGACCCACAACGACACGATTATTAAGAAAGTTTTCGACGGTTCTGTTTCCTTCCCTCCAGACGTCACGCCAGTAATTAAGAGCAAAGCATGAAAACTGCACGATGACGGTACGATGTGACCTCAATATGATGAATCAAGATTATCGTCTTTGTTTGGATCAATGAACTCGATAAGCACTCGATAGTGACTCGATCGTTTACTCTACACGAATATTGATGATGTTTTTTTTCTCGTTTCACTTACTTAATCACCAAACGTCAACACAGTAGGATTTCATGTTTAATTATACATATATATTTTCGAAATTTTTATGTATAATAAGGATCAATTACAATTTTCTATGATTTATTTCATGCACGTATCAGTTTGTTTTAATAACTAGTTTAAAAAACTTATTAAAACAAACACAAGGGACTCCGAAATTCATACCTAGAAGTTCTCTAAAACTTCTTGATGTTCCAGAGACGTTGAGGAAGACGATCGTCTCTTCTCGTTGCGCCGGATGCCTCCGAGTGTTCACCGAAACCCTAAACAAGGTTGGAGAGAAAGGAGCTAGTCAATCAATCTCCAAACTAGCTTAGAATCTAGCTACAAACCCCTTCCTTAATCTCTGATATTTCTCCTTCCAAAGACTTAGAAAACTAAGAGAATTTTCGTGGATTTTTCGTTGTGAATTTTGGATAGAAAATATTTAGCAAACTTCTAACATAATTAAGGAGAATAATGACCTATTTATAATCTCCAATCTTATTCTCAATCATGGTTATTCTTAAGCCATGTTTTCTTGACATTTTCTCTCATAAACTAATTCCATAATGCATTGCATGCATCCACAAAACATTTGACCAAGTTTGGAGTTAATCCAACCATTGATCAAATTAATCTCTTAATTATCAAAGGCAGAAAATCGATCGCAGTTCGGTTTACCGAGTCACACTCGGTTAACCGAATATGTCACGATTGTTTTACCGAGTATTGGACGGATGACCGATTCTTAAGTGGAAAAATTCTCCTTAACCGATCGGACGAATTCTCGTCTAAGACCGAGTGACATTCGGTTAACCGAAAATATCAGAACTGGACATTGTTCGGTCGACCGTTTCTGGTTCGGTACACCGTAGCAGAGTTCCAGGCACTTTGGTCAAGTTCGGTCAATCAACTATGACTATCCGTTCCACATTCGGTTGACCGATCCACAGATCCTTCGGTCGACCGAACCATAACGGATTACCGAACTTTTACCCGATTTAGCCTTTTTCAAATTTTGGATTTATTTCCAACAAAATTTGAACTTTTGGGGTTTTAGCAAATTCACAACTTATGCAATATATTATCCTATGCAATAATAAATTATTGCACCCCATAATATATGCATCTCATATGAATTTATCACGATTCTAATTATGTTATATACAACATAATTGATTTTACTTGGTCACCACATGTGTCATATTTTCTATAAGAAACCTGACACATCATATGAACCAAAAATCAAGCTTCTTGTTTCTCGGTTTTTTGCGGTGTGACCTATGGGAGGATCTAGACTAAGTTGGCAGTGATATTAAGAGCTTAATATCACAAGCTATAAGCGGTATCTAGCTACACATTATAACTCCCAATTAGTTAGATGTCTTAATTCCACTCGAACCAAAACCCGATCCATTTAGTGATGGAGTGCACCACTTGTGTTCGTCCCTTTCCTCATGATATTAAGAATACACACAAAGTAGTATTGTGTCATCTTTGTGTTAGTATTCATTTCTTGATCTCTTTAAGCTAGTTATAAATATGTGACTTAACTCAAATCACATTGTGCACATTATAACTTTGCTTTATCAAGGGGTCCACTAATATCATCACTTAATTAAGAGGGGCAATGATAATCTTTTGACTAACTATCTTCTGCAACAAAAGTCATACTTAACCAACAATTGCCGTTACACTACACTCATCGATAGCTCAAGACACTAGTCTAATTAAGCAACTCTTAAGTGATCGGATATAAGTCTCATATCAAAGGACCAAAGACACAGTAAAACATTAATGACACAGAAAACACAATTCTATAATGTTTTACTTATTAGGTCTATTCAGTATACAAAAGTAATATTTTCCTCTTTTCTGTATCCGTGTTGTCACTCACTTGTAGAGCTACAGTGATCTATGACCAACACGACAATCTTAACTCGGTAATTAATGTCCAATGTTAATTACCATGATTGCGAATATCTTTTGTTTTATGTAAACCAATATCTTTTATGGCTCTACGGTTAAGGACCAAGAACATCTTCCTTAACACTTCTAAAAGACGAATAACATAAACAATGAACAAAATGATTTCTCATTCAATTCATAATAATTGACATTCAAAAGTAAAACTTTTAGAACACATTCCCTTCAATCTCACACTTGTTATTAAAGTTTTCTTTCACATACATACTCAATGTATAAAACAATAATAACCAGGGTAAACCCCATTACATATCAATCATCAAGCCAATCTACATGGTTCCTCAATCCCATGGACTCGAAATGCATTTCGCCATTGGCTTGGGATAAGGGTTTTGTGAATGGATCAGCTGTGTTGCTGTTGGTGTCCACCCATAAAAGATTTATTTTGCCTTCGTCGATGAGGTCACGCGTCACGAAGTACTTACGATCCATGTACTTCACTTTGTGGTGTGATCTAGGATCCTTGATTTGCGAGATAGATGCACTATTATCGCAAAAAAACTCAATGGGTCCCTCGCTCGAGGGAACTACTCCAAGCTCTTCAAGGAACTTCTTGATCCACACTCCTTCCTTGCTCGCTTCAGCGATGGCCATTACCTCTGAAGCGGTGGTTGAATCAGCCGTAGTGGTTTGCTTCCAGCTACGCCAACTCACAGCTCCACCATTCAGAAGAAAGACATATCCTGATTGTGACCTTCTATCGTCTGGATCACTCATGAAACTCGCATCCGAGTAACCCTCGGCTATCAATTCCCTTTGTCCTCCATAAACAAGAATCTTATCCTTAGTCCGGTTAAGGTACTTCAGGATATTCTTGACCGCAGTCCAATGCTCAGGACCTGCGTTGGATTGGTGACGACTTGTCACGCTTAGAGCATACGAGACGTCGGGTCTTGTGCAAGTCATCGCGTACATGATCGACCCAATTGCCGAAGCATAAGGGACATCCTTCATGTACTCTAAGTCCTTACGTGATTGCGCACGTTGAGACTTCTTGAGTTGCACACCCATACTCATTGACACACTGCCCTTTTTGAAGTTGTTCATCTTGAACCTTTCCAAGACCTTGTTAATGTATGCACGTTGACTGAGGCCAATGAGTCTACGAGATCTATCTCTATATATCTTGATTCCCAAGATGTATTGAGCCTCACCCATATCTTTCATTTAGAATGCAGATTTCAATGAACTTCTCGTTTGCTCAAGCAAAGGAATATGATTGCCCATAAGCAATATGTCATCGACATATAAGATTAGAAATACTACATGACTCCCACTAACCTTCTTGTATATACAAGGTTCTTCCTTACTTTGAATGAAGTGAATTTTCTTCACTTCCTCGTCAAAGCGTTTGTTCCAACTCCTTGATGCTTGCTTCAATCCATAGATGGATCTTTGAAGCTTGCATACTTTCTCGCTATTCTTTGGATCTTCAAAACCTCGAGGTTGTACCATGTACACATCCTATTCCAAGTTTCCATTAAGGAACGCCGTTTTGACATCCATTTGCCATATTTCATAATCATGAAATGCGGCAATAGAGAGCATGATCCGAATAGACTTGAACATGGCAACCGGTGAAAAAGTTTCATCATAGTCAATTCCTTGAACTTGAGTGAAACCCTTCGCTACAAGCCTCACTTTGTAGGTTGTCAAGTTCCCATCCATGTCCATCTTCCTCTTGAAAACCCATTTATTTTAAATGGCCTTTTTGCCTTGAAGAAGGTCAACCAAGTTCCACACTTGATTATCATACATGGATTCTATTTCGGATTCCATAACCTTAAGCCATAGTTT
Organism: Triglochin maritima; assembly: GCA_963682175.1. NCBI lineage: Eukaryota > Viridiplantae > Streptophyta > Magnoliopsida > Alismatales > Juncaginaceae > Triglochin > Triglochin maritima. The sequence goes on along the minus strand of OY821772.1, from coordinate 58,730,040 downwards.
GGAGTCTTCCCTTTCCATTGATTCTTGGAAGGTCAAGGGATCATTGGTATCAAGTACCATGATTTCATGAAGTCCCAGATACAAGTCGGGTTTCTTCCTTTCCCTCGTTGACCTTCTTAGTTCTTTTGGTTCTTCTCGTGTCTCTCGAACCTCTTCCACAATTTCTTGAGGAGTGGGTTCACATTCAACTCTTGAACTTACACTAGGTGGGGATAATTGAGATTCTCTCACAATTTCTTGCGAGGGTCTCTCACTTACGCTCCCACTAACCAAAGGAGTCTCGGTTGGGCCTTCATGATCTTGAATGTCATCATTCATATCATGATCTTGTAGAGTATCTTGAGTTTCCTCAAGTACAACCCTACTCCCACTACTTCTTACTCTTTCCAGAAATTCTTTTTCCAGAAATGTGGCATCCCTCTCTACAATCACTCGATTGGAGGTGATATGCCAAAAGTAGTATCCTCTTGTCTCACGAGGATAACCAATAAGGAAGCACTTATCCGCTTTTGGTTGAAGTTTGGTCGACATCAATTTCTTGACGTAAGCCTCACAACCCCAAATCTTGAGAAACTTGAGCTTAGGTGTTTTACCACTCCATAGCTCATAAGGAGTTTTCTCCACGGATTTGGATGGAACATTATTTAGTGTGTAAGCCGCAGCTTGTAGTCCATAACTCCAAAAGTAAAGAGGTAATTCCGCATGACTCATCATTGACCGAACCGTGTCGAGTAATGTCCTATTCCTCCTTTCGGATACCCCATTCCATTGAGGTGTACCGGGAGGGGTGAGTTGAGGTACAATAACAAACTCCTTTAGGTATGAGTCAAATTCGGCACTTAAGTACTCACCTCCAAGATCCGTTCGTAGAGACTTGATTTTCTTGTCGAGTTGGTTCTCTACTTCATTCTTGAATTCTTTGAACTTGTCAAAAGATTCACTTTTGTTTCTCATTAGATAAACATAGCCATAACGACTATAATCATTTGTGAACGCAATGAAGTACCTGAAACCGTCTCGTGCACTAGTACTCATTGGACCACATACATCAGAATGTATCAAATCCAACAAGCCACTCGCCCTTGGACCCTTTTTCTTGAAAGGCTTTTTGGTCATTTTACCCATTGTACATGGTTGGCACGTCTCCAATGATTTAAAATCAAGTAGACCAAGAAGGTTAGCTTCTTGCAATTTCTTGATGCGTTTTTCATTTATGTGACCAAGACGATAGTGCCACAAGAGAGTATCATTCTCGTGAGTGGTCTTAAGTCTTTTGTTATTGATATTAAAGATTTGTTTATTATTCAATTCAAGCAAATAGAGACCATTCCTTATGAATGCATTTGCATAGAAAACAACATTCTTCGATATAGACAAACAAGAATTTGAAACATTTATATTAAAATTATCCATATCTAAACATGATACAAATATAATGTTCTTGCTAATCGAAGGCACATAATAAACATTCTTTAGACATAAATTTAAACCACTACATAATTGAAGCACCACAGAACCTTGTGCAACCGCAGAAACATTCGCACCATTTCCGACCTTCAATTCTACCTCGTTCCTCACGAGTTCCTTCCTATCCACGAGTAGCTGCACATTAGAAACTATGTGAGCACAAGATCCGGTATCAATTACCCAATCCTGGACAGAGGTGACTAAATTTATTTCAATAACAAATATACATTTGGCCTTTTTGGGGAGCCGACGTTCAATCACTCCGTTGTCAATGTCTTCCTTGTACTTGGGGAAATTTGGCCGGATGTGTCCTTTTTCACCGCAGTGAAAGCACTCCGTATTGGGAGTTGGAGATTTCTGAGATTTCCCCATCGAGGCACTCTTATGAGCACCTCCTACTCCCTTGCTCTTGATTGAACCACTTTTGGTAGATTTGCCCTTTCCTGTACCAATCTTTTGGCTCCTCCCATGGACAGCAATGACTTGCTTGTCCCTACCCTTGCCCATGTCAACTTCAGCAGTTTTGAGAGCGTTGTGCAGCTCCTCAAGACTCACCCCTTTTTCACGCACGTGATAGTGCATCACAAAGTCCTTAAAGGACGGCGCTAGAGAGCCAAGAATCATATCTTCAGCAATGTCCTCGGGCATTGGTGAAGAGACCTTTGCCAACTTCTCAAGGTATCCTTGCATCGTGAGAAAATGCATAGATACCGATGTTCCCTCCGCCATATGGCACCTCGTGAGTGCGATGGTGGTCTTATAACGCTCCTTTCGGGCACTATCCATGAACATCTTAGATAAAGCCTCCATGGTCTTCTTGGGTTTTGAATCCAAGTATTTCGCTTGAAACGAGTCACCCATGGATGCTAGCATAAGACCGTGAACTTGGTTCTCTTGGTCTTCCCACTTGGCTTTAGCCTATTTCTCTTCATCGGTTAATCTCTCATTCCATTTTGAGATTGAACCTTCCAAAATGTGAGACAGTTTCTCAAACTTTAACACGATGTTGAGTTTGAGTTGCCAACTAATGAAGTTTGAGCCATCATTTGCTAAATGATGTTTTTCTATCATGGATCGTACGATAGGTTGGATGTTCGACATTTTTCTACAAAATAAATCATACAGGATTTTAATGCCAATTTTATGTTTTAAAACACATACATATATATATCGAATATAAATGTAAATACTGCAAATAAAATTTTGCCCATAAATGCAGCAATCCAAGATCCTATCAATTGCAATATAGACTAGCTAAGGGTTATCGAATACATCACAATATCAAGGTAAGAAAAACTCTTTCTAATCATAACCTTTTTGAATTTAGCAACATTAGCATCTTCAAATTCTTGTGATTCTTGTCGTTTTAATTATGAGGGAATGCGACTTATCCTCGTAAGAAAAACTTTTTCCCAAAACCGAGCGAGGGCTCTAGGTAATGTTAAGAAAACTTATTTTCATTTGGTACGAGATACGATTATCCATTGTATTCACAACTAAACATACTTGGGGTTCACTAGGGTGAAACACATCTCATATATTTAATCGTGGCACAACAATAGACAACCATTATATCTCCCACTATTCCCAAAGAAGGAGGGAGCTATCTCCCGCTAAGGACGAGCAGAGTATCCATCAATCAATGACTGCTAGTGGATGAAATAAGAAAGAAAATTATTCTTAATTTTTGTTGGACAATTTCATATATTAATATGTGATTCAGAATTTTAGGTTATCATACATATTATCATCCATACACATCCTAACAATCAACACATTCATCACATGCATAGCAAGATAAAAACAGAAATTAAACCATTCACACAACTCACATCGTGTGATTTTATATGTTCCCTTCGATCATTGATCCTCGATCCCTGATCTTTGATCCTCAATCGATGCGCTACAGCGGCGACTTCCTCTTGCACCGGAGATGTAGATTTTACAGAAAATAACCATGCTCCTCACATTCGATAAAAACCAACTAGTGCAAGTCCTATGTAAAAACCTCTCATATGCAAATGCAATTATCTAAAAGACGGAAAGAGAATTTTTTTGATTTTACATACAAATAAGCCCGTGTATAATAATGATTTTATACATTCATAGTTGCTGATTTGGAACATATAAACTCACAATTCCTGCAAAAACAACTCGAGCATCCATGCACGCAATATTGCTATAAACTATACAACCAAGTTTATCAATGATCTAGAATCTCAAACAATTCTTTGAAAACCATTTCGAAATCCATTAAAAACGTTTTTCATCCATCCATAGTTCAAAAATAATTTTGAACCGCTGTCCATCCAATTTCCAATGGAAAGATGAACCGCAGTTTTTCGGTTTTGTTGATTCTCTTACAAAATAATCATTTCTTTATAAAATGAAATTATTGTAAGTTAGACTAATGTCAAAATCTTAATTCTAATAATTACATGGCATGTTTTAAAACACTTAAAACATTTAAAATGAATTATTATAGAGAATTATATCAAGAAAACATTCATAGACCGAAAAACCGGTAAACCGAATTGTTTAAATCCTATATGGTAAACTAAATTCGTTTACAGCCTTAAATCATAAGAAAATTGAACCCTAAGCTCTGATACCACTGTAGAATTTCATGTTTAATTATACATATATATTTTCGAAATTTTTATGTATAATAAGGATCAATTACAATTTTCTACGATTTATTTCATGCATGTATCAGTTTGTTTTAATATCTAGTTTCAAAAACTTATTAAAACAAACACAAGGGACTCCGAAATTCATACCTAGAAGTTTTCTAAAACTTCTTGATGTTCTAGAGACGTTGAGGAAGACGATCGTCGCTTCTCGTTGCGCCGGATGCCTCCGAGTGTTCACCGAAACCCTAAACAAGGTTGAAGAGAAATGAGCTAACCAATCAATCTCCAAACTAGCTTAGAATCTAGCTACAAACCCCTTCCTTAATCTCTGATATTTCTCCTTCCAAAGACTTAGAAAACTAAGAGAGTTTTCGTGGATTTTTTGTGGTGAATTTTGGAGAGAAAATATTTAGCAAACTTCTAACATAATTAAGGAGAATAATGACCTATTTATAGGCTCCAATCTTATTCTCAATCATGACTATTCTTAAGCCATGTTTTCTTGACATTTTCTCTCATAAACTAATTCCATAATGCATTGCATGCATCCACAAAACGTTTGACCAAGTTTGGAGCTAATCCAATCATTGATCAAATTAATCTCTTAATTATCAAAGGCCGAAAATCGATCGCAGTTCGGTTTACCGAGTCACACTCGGTTAACCGAATATGTCACGATTGTTTTACCGAGTATTGGACGGATGACCGATTCTTAAGTGGAAAAATTCTCCTTAACCGATCGGACGAATTCTCGTCTAAGACCGAGTGCCATTCGGTTAACCGAAAATATCGGAATTGGACATTGTTCGGTCGACCGTTTCTGGTTCAGTACACCGTACCAGAGTTCCAGGCACTTTGGTCAAGTTCGGTCAATCAACTATGACTATCCGTTCCACGTTCGGTTGACCGATCCACAGATCCTTCGGTCGACCGAACCATAACGGATTACCGAACTTTTACCCGATTTAGCCTTTTTCAAATTTTGGATTTATTTCCAATAAAATTTGAACTTTTGGGGTTTTAGCAAATTCACAACTTATGCAATATATTATCTTATACAATAATAAATTATTGTACCCCATAATATATGCATCTCATATGAATTTATCACGATTCTAATTATGTTATATACAACATAATTGATTTTACTTGTTCACCACATGTGTCATATTTTCTATAAGAAACCTGACACATCATATGAACCAAAAATCAAGCTTCTTGTTTCCCGGTTTTTGCGGTGCGACCTATGAGAGGATTTAGACTAAGTTGGCAGTGATATTAAGAGCTTAATATCACAAGGTATAAGCGGTATCTAGCTACACATTATAGCTCCCAATTAGTTAGATGTCTTAATTCCACTCGAACCAAAACCCGATCCATTTAGTGATGGAGTGCACCACTTGTGTCCGTCTCTTGCCTCATGATATTAAGAATACACACAAAGTAGTATTGTGTCATCTTTGTGTTAGTATTCATTTCTTGATCTCTTTAAGCTAGTTATAAATATGACTTAACTCAAATCACATTGTGCACATTATAACTTTGTTTTATCAAGGGGCCCACTAATATCATCACTCAATTAAGAGGGGCAATGATAATCTTTTGACTAACTATCTTCTCCAACAAAAGTCATACTTAACCAACCAATGTATTTACACTACACTCATCGATAGCTCAAGACACTAGTTTAATTAAGCAATTCTTAAGTGATCGGATATAAGTCTCATATCAAAGGACCAAAGACACAGTAAAACATTAATGACACAGAAAACACAATTCTATAATGTTTTACTTATTAAGTCTATTCAGTATACAAAAGTAATATTTTCCTCTTTTGTGTACCCATGTTGTCACTCACTTGTAGAGCTACAGTGATCTATGACCAACACGACAATCTTAACTCAGTAATTAATGTCCCATGTTAATTACCATGATTGCGAATATCTTTTGTTTTATGTAAACCAATATCTTTTAGAGCTCTACGGTTAAAGACCAAGAGCATCTTCCTTAACACTTCTAAAAGACGAATAACATAAACAAGGAACAAAATGATTTCTCATTCAATTCATAATAATTGACATTCAAAAGTAAAACTTTTAGAGCACATTCTCTTCAAACACATCAATTAAGAGAGAAGCGTGAAAACAATACCAATGTGTGGTTCGAGGTGACGCTATGTTAGGATCGATGTGTTCGATACGTACTCGATAGAAGCTCATTAAGTAACGCTATTATCAAGGCACGTCCGTCTTCGACGGTCGGGTTTCCTTCTATCGAAACGTCTCGTCTGTTAAGAGAAAAGTGTGAAAAACCATATCAGTGGGAGACTCCATATACGCGCGATATGATGAAGAAAGAGAGTTCTCTATGTTGGGATCGAAGAGCGCGATATGTACTTGAACTGAACTCGATATTCTCTCAATCTTCTCTCTTCCATATGCACGTGACTAAAATGCACGATAATCGAGGGTGTTTTTTACGGTTCAATTATCGTCTCTCCATACATCGCGTCTGTCATCAGGATGTATCAAACATCATTCACTTCTTTCAGTCTTACACCGCTACACTTCTCTTGCCAATGCCTTCTTCCCTCAACCACATTCCTAAAGGGAATGTGTTCTAAAAGTTTTACTTTTATATGTTAATTGTTATGAATTGAATGTGCAAGCATTTTGTTCCTTAATTATTGTATTCGTCTTTTGGAAGTGTTAAGGAAGAGTGTTTGATCCTTAACCGTAGAGCTCTAAAAGATATTGTCTACATAAATCAAAAGTTATTCACAATCATGGTAATTAACATGGAACATTAATTACCGAGATAAGATTGTCGTGTTGGTTATCGATTGTTGTAGCTCTACAAATAATTGACGACACGAGTATATAAAAGAGAAAAAAATTACTTTTATATATTGAAAAGACCTAACAAGTAAAACATTATGAAATTGTGTTTCGTGTCATCAATGTTTTACTGTGTCTTGGATCCTAAGATATGAGACTTATATCTTTTCACACAAGAAGTGCTTGATTTGATTATGGTCAAAAGCTATCAATGAGTATATTTATAAATGCAATAGTTGGTTGAACATGACTTGTGCTGGAAAAGATAGCTAGTCAAACGATTATCGTTGCCCCTCTTAATTGAGTGATGATATTAGTGGGCCCTTTGACAAAGCAAAATTATAATGTGCACAATGTAACTTGATTAAAGTTACATAGTTATAATTAGCTTACAGAGATCAATAAATGAATATAATACAAAGGTGACACATTTCTACTTTGTATATATTCTTAATATCATGAGGCAAGGGACAGACACAAGTGGTGCACTTACATCACTAAATGGATCGTGTTTTGGTTCGAGTGGAATAAAGACATCTAAACTAATTGGGTAACTATAATGTGTAGCTAGATACCGCTTATAGTTTGATATATTGAGTGTTCAATATCACTGCCAATTTAGCTTAGATCCTCCTATAGGTCACACAACAAAACTGAGAAACTAGAAGCTTGAGTTCGAATTTATATGATGTGTCGGGTTTCATGGGAAAAGTGACACATATGGTGAATCAATAAAATCAATATGTCATGAGAATTGACATAATTAGAATCATGGATAAATTCGTATAAGATGTATATATTATGGGGTGTAATAATTTGACAATACATACGATAATATATTATATGAGATATGAATTTGCTAAAACCCCCAAAGTTCAAATTTTGTTGGAGATAAAGTCTAAAATTTCACAAAGGCAAAATCAGGGTCAAAACGGTCAACCATTTTGGGTTTCGTCGACCGGGTTTCCTAGAAACATTCGACTGGACGAAGATCGGATACGCGAGTGGTCGACCGAAAATTATCAGGATGTGTCGTATAATAGGATCGGTCTATCGGTGGACACGGTCGACCGAAATTTAACAGGAGAAATTTTGTGTAAATTACGGTCGGTAAACGGTCTACCAGAGCGAGATGTGGTTCGACCGAAAAATTTCCAGGGAATTTTTCTCATGAATTTTCGGTCGACCGTCTGGCTCACGCTCCTTCCTAACTTACAAAAAAACTGAATAGTTTAGTCGACCGCTCAACACGATTTCTACCTGAATTATTAAGAGAATGATTTGATCATGGGTTGGATTAATTCCAGATTTGGTCAAACGTTTTAAATGATGCTTATATGGTAAATTGAGATTAATTTTAGGAGAGAAAAAACAAGAAATCATGACTAGGGACTAGTTCATGATATGAGTGTTTTGGGAGCCTATAAAAGGACTCATCATCCTACTTGTTAATGTTAATGCAAAAATTCTCTCTCTAATCTCTCCCTTAATCACCACTTAAATTCTCTTAATAGTTTTAAGTTTTGGAGATTAAAATCTCAAGAACTTTTAGAGAGGTTTTGGCTAGCTCCTTTCTCTCTAATCTTGTTTAGAGTTTGAGGAACACTTGGAGGCGAATCGGTGGTCGATTCAACGTGCAACGAAACTCTAGATCTTCAAAAAGGTTTTAGAGAACATTTGGGTATGATCATTTCTCCTTTTGTTTATTTTAATATGTGTAGGATTACATGATATTAGAATAAACATAAACATGTGTCGGATTTCATGTTTAATTATACATATATAATTTTCGAATTTTCATGTATAATAAGGATCAATTTTCAATTTTCTAGAATTTATTGCATGCATCGGTTTGTTTTAACATCTAGTTTTAAAACTTATTAAAACAAACAAGGGCTCCGAAATTCATACCTAGAAGTTCTCAAAAACTTCTTGAAGATTCGGAGACGTTGGGGATGCTTCTCGCCGCGCCGGATGCCTCCGAGTGTTCACCGAAACCCTAAACAAGGTTGGAGAGAAAGGAGCTAGCCAATCGATCTCCAAACAAGCTTAGAATCTAGCTACAAACCCCTTCCTTAGCCTCTGAGATTTCTCCTTCCAAAGACTTAGAAAACTAAGAGAATTTTCGTGGGTTTTTGTGGTGAATTAAGAGAGAAAATAATTATTGAATTGTGTAACCCAATTAGGGAGAATAAGGACCTATTTATAGGTTCCAATCTTACTCTTAATCATGGCTATTCTTTAGCCACGTTTTTTCTTTATATTTTCTCTCATAAATTAATTCCTTCATGTATTACATGCACCCACAAAACGTTTGACCAAGTTTGGAGCTAATCCAACCATCAATCAAATTAATCTCTTAATAATCAAAGGCAGAAAATCAATCGCTGTTCGGTTGACCGAGACCCATTCGGTTAACCGAATATGTCACGATTGGTTGACCGAGTACTAGACGGATGACCGATTCTTAAAGGGAAAAATTCTCCTTAACCGATCGGACGAATTCTCGTCTAAGACCGAGTGCCATTCGGTTAACCGAAAATATCGGAACTTAACATTATTCGGTCGACCGATTTTGGTTCGGTACACCGTACCAAAGTTCCAGGCACTTTGGTCAAGTTCGGTCAATCAAATATGACTATCCGTTCCATGTTCGGTTGACCGATCCACAGATCCTTCGGTCGACCGAACCTCAACGGATTACCGAACTTTTACCCGATTTTGCCTTTTTCAAATTTTGGATTTATTTCCAACAAAATTTGAACTTGAGGGGGTTTTAGCAAATTCACAACTTATGCAATATATTATCTTATGCAATAAATTATTGCACCCCATAACATATGCATCTCATATGAATTTATCACGATTCTAATTATGTTATAAATAACATGATTGATTTTACTTGTTCACCACATGTGTCATATTTTCTATAAGAAACCTGACACATCATATGAACCAAAAATCAAGCTTCTTGTTTCCCGGTTTCTTGCGGTGTGACCTATGGGAGGATCTAGACTAAGTTGGCAGTGATATTAAGAGCTTAATATCACAAGCTATAAGCGGTATCTAGCTACACATTATAGCTCCCAATTAGTTAGATGTCTTAATTCCACTCGAACCAAAACCCGATCCATTTAGTGATGGAGTGCACCACTTGTGTCCGTCCCTTGCCTCATGATATTAAGAATACACACAAAGTAGTATTGTGTCATCTTTGTATTAGTATTCATTTCTTGATCTCTTTAAGCTAGTTATAAATATGTGACTTAACTCAAATCACATTGTGCACATTATAACTTTGCTTTATCAAGGGGCCCACTAATATCATCACTCAATTAAGAGGGGCAATGATAATCTTTTGACTAACTATCTTCTCCAACAAAAGTTGTACTTAACCAACCAATGCCTTTTACACTACACTGATCGATAGTTCAAGACACTGATCTAATTAAGTATTCCTTAAGTGATTAGATATAAGTCTCATATCAAAGGACCAAAGACACAGTAAAATATTAATGACACAGAAACACATTTCTATAATATTTTACTTATTAGGTCTATTCAGTATACAAAAGTAATATTTTCCTCTTTTGCATACCCGTGTTGTCACTCACTTGTAGAGCTACAATGATCTATGACCAACACGACAATCTTAACCCGGTAATTAATGTTCCATGTTAATTACCATGATTGCGAATATCTTTTGTTTTATGTAAACCAATATCTTTTAGAGCTCTACGGTTAAGGACCAAGAGTCTCTTCCTTAACACTTCTAAAAGACGAATAACATAAACAAGGAACAAAATGATTTCTCATTCAATTCATAATAATTGACATTTAAAAGTAAAACTTTTAGAACACATTCCCTTCAATCTCCCACTTGTTATCAAAGTTTTCTTTCACATACATTCTCAATGTATAAAACATTAATAACTAGGGTAACCTTCCTAAATCACCTATCAAGCCAATCCACATGGATCCTCGGATCCATGGACTCGAAATATATTTCGTCTCTTAGCTTGGTATGAAGGTTTGTTGAATGGATCAGTTGTGCCACTGTTGTGTCCACCTATTTATTTATTTTGTCTTTCGTTGGTGGTTGAGTTAGCTGTAGTGATATTACTCCTAACTACACTAGCTCATACCTCCACCTTCGATAATGATGACGCATCATCACTCCAACCTCTTATTGTCTAGAATTCCTATAAGAATTGCATCAAAACAGCCCTCGGCTATTTTCTCCTTTGTCTTCCATAAACACGAACCTTATCTTTAGTCCGGTTAAGGTACTTCAGAATATTCTTGACCGCAATCCTATGATTAGGATTTGCGTTGGATTGGTGACCTCTTGTCACATTTAGAGCATACGAGATATTGAGTCTTGTGCAAGTCATTGTGTACATGGTCCTTCCTTTTACCGAAGCATAAGGGATACCTTCATGTACTCCAAGTCTTTGTGTGATTGAGCACATTGAGACTTCTTGAGTTGCGCACCTATACTCATACTTATTGGCATATTGTCCATATCGGAATTGTTCACCCTGAACATTTCGAAAGACCTTGTCAATGTATGCACGTTGACTGAAGCCAATGAGTCTACGGGATGTATCTCAATGTATCTTGATTCTCAAGATGTGTTGAGCCTCATCCTTTTCTTTTCATTGAATACACTGATTTCAACGAAATTTCTCGTTTGCTAATGCAAAGGTATATGATTGCTCATGAGCAATATGTCATCGACATATAAGATCAGAAGTACTACATGGCTCCCACTAATCTCCTTGTATATACAAGGTACTCCTTTACTTTGAATGAAGTGAATCTTCTTCACCTCTTCGTAAAAGCGTTTGTTCCAACTCCCCGATGCTTGCTTCAATCCATAAATGGATTCTCGAAACTTGAATTTCTTCTCACTACTATTTGGATCATCAAAACCTTGAGGTTGTACCATGTACATATCCTCCTCCAAGTTCCTGTTTAAGGAACTCCATTTTTATATCCATTTTCCATATCCCACAATTGTGAAATGCGGTAATAGTGAGCATAATCCGAATAGATTTTAATATGGCAACTTCTCAAAAATTTCATCAAAGTCAATTTCTTGAATTTGAGTATAACTTTTGCTACAAGCCTTGCTTTGTAGGTTGCCAAGTTACTATCCATGTCTATCTTCCTCCTAAAAGCTCATTTATACCAAATGATATTTTCTCTTGAGGAAGGCTAATCAAGTTTCATACTTGATTATCATACATGGATTCTACTTCGGATTCCATGGCTTTTAACCATAGTTTGGAGTCTTTTCTATTGCTTCTCGGAAGGTCGAGGGATCTTTGGTATCTAGTACCATGATCTCATGAAGTCCCACATACTTATTGGGTTTCTTCCTTTCCCTCATTGACCTTCTTAGTTCTTTTGGTTCTTCTTGTGTCTCTCGAACTTCTTCCACAATTTCTGGAGGAATAGGTTCATGTTCGACTCTCGAACGCACACTAGGTGAGGATGATTGAGATTCTCTCACAATTTCTTGTAAGGATCTCTCGCTCATGCTCCCACTAACCAAATGAATCTCGGTTGGGCCTTCATGATTTTGAATGCAACATTCACATCATGATCTTGTAGAGTATCTTGAGTTTTCCCAAGCTCAACTCTACTCCCACTACTTTTCTCTCTTTTCCAGAAATTCCAGAAAAGCATATCTCTCTCTACAATCTTTCGATTGGAGGTGATATATCAAAAGTAGTATCCTCTTGTCATACGAGGATAACCTATAAAGAAGCACTTAATCCGTTTTTGGTTGAAGTTTGGTCGACATCAATTTCTCGACGTAGACCTCACAACCCCAAATCTTGAGAAAGTTGAGCTTAGGTGTCTTTCAACTCCATAGCTCATAAACCATTTTCTTCACGGATTTGGATGGAACATTATTTAGTGAGTTTGTCATTATTTGTAGTGCACAATTCCAAAAGTAAATTGGCAATTTAAATTGACTCATTATTGATCGAATCATGTCGAGCAATATCCTATTCCTACTTTAGGAATGAGTCAAATTAGGTATCCTAAGCACTCACCCCTACGAACCGTTCATAGAGTCTCGATATTCTTGTTGAGTCGGTTCATTACTTCATCCTCGAATTCCTTGAACTTGTCAAAGAATTCACTTTTGCTTCCCATTAGACAAATATAGTCATAATGACTATAGTTGTCCGCGAACAAAATGAAGTACCTTAAACCGTCTCTTGCACTTGTACTTATCGGACCACATACATTAGAATGTATCATATCCAATTAGTTATTCGCTTTCGTTCCTTTCTTCTTGAAAGGTCTCTTGGTCATTTATTTGACCAATCCGATAGTGCTACAAGATTGTATCATTCACGTGAGTTATCTTAGTTTCTCTTTTGTTATTGTTTGTTTGAGTTTGTTTATTATTTATTTCAAGCAAATAGAAACCATTCTATATGAATGTATTTGCATAGAAAATTCCATTCTTCGATATAGACAAGCAAGAATTAAAATATTTATTAAAATTTATCCATATCCCAAAACTTGATACAGAATAGTTCTTGCTAATCGAAGGTACACAACAAACATTCTACAAAGCATAAATTTAAATCACTAGACTATTGAAGTTCCATAGAATCTTGTACAATCGCAGCGATGCTTGTACTATTTCCAATCTTCAATATCATCTCGTTCCCAACGAGTTCCTTCCTATCCTTCAATAGCTGCACATCAAAATTATGTGAGCACAAGATCCGGTAACCATTACCAAATCAAGGATAGAGGTGATTAAATTTATCTCAATAACAAACATACCTATGGCGTTTCTCGGGCGCCTACGTTCAATCATCCCATTTTCAAGGTCTTCCTTGTACTTGGGGCAATTAGGTCGGATGTGTCCCTTTTCACCGCAGTGAAAGCACTCCGTGTTGGGGGTTGGAGATATGAAAGATTTCCCCCTTGAGGCACTCTCATGAGCACCTCCTACTCCCTTGCTCTTGATTGACGTATCTTTGGTAAATTTGCCTTTACCTTTGTTGATCTTTTTGCTCTTCTTATGGATAGCAAGGACCTCATGGTCCCTACTCTTGCCCATATCAACTTCAGCCGTTTTGAGAGCGTTGTGAAGCTCCTCAAGACTCACCCCTTTTTCACGCACATGATAGTGCATCACAAAATCCTTAAAGGACGGGGCTAGAGAGCCAAGAATTAGATCTTCGGCAATGTCCACTGGCATTGGAGAAGAGAGCTTCGACAACTTCTCAAGGTATCCTTGCATCGTGAGAAAATGCATGGATACCGATGTTCCCTCCGCCATATGGCACCTTGTGAGTGCGATGGTGGTCTTATAGCGCTCCTTTCGGGCACTATCCATGAACATCTTGGTTAGAGCCTCCATGGTCTTCTTGGGTTTTGAATCCAAGTATTTCGCTTGAAGCGAGTCACCCATGGATGCTAGTATAAGACCGTGAACTTGGTTCTCTTGGTCTTCCCACTTGGCTATCGCCTCTTTCTCTTTATCGGTTGCCTTCTCATTTAATTTTGGGATTTCACCATCCAAAATATGAGATAGTTTTTCAAACCTCAACACGATATTGAGATTGAGTTGTCATTTCATGAAGTTTGAGCCATCATTTTGCAAAAGGTTCTTTTCGATCATAGATCGCACAATTGGTTGGATATTTGACATTTCTACAAAATAAATTATATAGGTTTTAATGCCAATTTTATGTTTTAATATACACATATATATATCGAATATGATGTAAATACTGCAAATAAAATCTTGCCCGTAAATGCAGTAATCCAAGATCCCATCAATTGTAATATAGACTAGCTAAGGGCTATCGAATACATTACAACATCAAGGTAAGAAAAACATTTTCTAATCACAACCTTTTTGAATTTTAGCAATATTAGCATCTTCAAACTCTTGTGATTCTTGTCGTTTTAATTATGAGGGAATACGACATATCCTCGTAAGAAAAACTTTTTCCCAAAACCGAGCGAGGGCTCTAGGTAATGTTAAGAAAACTTATTTTCATTTGATACGAGATACGTTTATCTATTGTATTCACAACTAAACATACTTGGGGTTCACTAGGGTGAAACACACCTCATATGTTTAATTGTGGCACAACAACAGACAACCTTTATATCTCCCACTATTCCCAAAGATAGAGGGAGCTATCTCCCGCTAAGGGCGAGCAGAGTATCCCTCGATCAATGGCTGCTAGTGGATGAAATAAAAGGAAAAATTAATCTTAATTTTCGTTGGACAATTTTATTTATCAACATGTGATTTTGAATTTTAGTTTATCATGCATATTAAAATTTATACACATCCTAACATTCACCATTCATCACATGCATAGCAGAAATTATAAAACAGAAATTAAACATTCACACAATCCACATCGTGTGAGTTTATATGTTCCCTTCGATCCTTGATCCTCGATCCCCGATCCCCGATCCTCGATCCTCGATCGATGCGCTACAGCGGCGACTTCCTCTTGCACCGGAGATGTAGATTTTACAGAAAATAAACATGCTCCTCACATTCGATAAAAACCGACTAGTGCAAGTCCTATGTAAAAACCTCTCACATGCAAATGCAATTCTAAAGATGGAAAATATAGAATATGGCTTTTACATACATAAGCCCCTGTATAATAATAATTACATACATTTGTAGTGTCTGATTTGGAACATATAAACTCACAATCCTGCAAAGCAACTCAAGCGTCCATGCACGCAATTGCTATAAACTATAGAATCTAATTTATCAATCATCCAGAATTCTCAACAATTCTTTGAAAAATATTTTGAAATCCATTAAAAACATTTTTCATACATCCATAGTTCACAAATTAATTATGAACCGCTGTCCATCCAATTTCCAATGGAAAGATGAATCGCAGTTTTTCGGTTTTGTTGATTCTCTTACAAAATAATCGTTTATACTTAAAACGAAATTATTGCAAGTTAGACTTATGTCTAAATCATAATTCTAATAATTACATGCCATGTTTTAAATATTCAAAACATTTAAAACGAATTATTACAAGAATTATTTCAGCAAAACATTTAAAGGCCGAAAAACCGGTAAAACGAATTGTTTAAATCCTAGATGGTAAACTAGATTTGTTTACAGCCATAAATCATGAGAAAATTGAACCCTATGCTCTGATACCATTGTCGGATTTCATGTTTAATTATACATATATAATTTTCGAATTTTCATGTATAATAAGGATCAATTTTCAATTTTCTAGAATTTATTGCATGCATCGGTTTGTTTTAACATCTAGTTTTAAAACTTATTAAAACAAACAAGGGCTCCGAAATTCATACCTAGAAGTTCTCAAAAACTTCTTGAAGATTCGGAGACGTTGGGGATGCTTCTCGCCGCGCCGGATGCCTCCGAGTGTTCACCGAAACCCTAAACAAGGTTGGAGAGAAAGGAGCTAGCCAATCGATCTCCAAACAAGCTTAGAATCTAGCTACAAACCCCTTCCTTAGCCTCTGAGATTTCTCCTTCCAAAGACTTAGAAAACTAAGAGAATTTTCGTGGGTTTTTGTGGTGAATTAAGAGAGAAAATAATTATTGAATTGTGTAACCCAATTAGGGAGAATAAGGACCTATTTATAGGTTCCAATCTTACTCTTAATCATGGCTATTCTTTAGCCACGTTTTTTCTTTATATTTTCTCTCATAAATTAATTCCTTCATGTATTACATGCACCCACAAAACGTTTGACCAAGTTTGGAGCTAATCCAACCATCAATCAAATTAATCTCTTAATAATCAAAGGCAGAAAATCAATCGCTGTTCGGTTGACCGAGACCCATTCGGTTAACCGAATATGTCACGATTGGTTGACCGAGTACTAGACGGATGACCGATTCTTAAAGGGAAAAATTCTCCTTAACCGATCGGACGAATTCTCGTCTAAGACCGAGTGCCATTCGGTTAACCGAAAATATCGGAACTTAACATTATTCGGTCGACCGATTTTGGTTCGGTACACCGTACCAAAGTTCCAGGCACTTTGGTCAAGTTCGGTCAATCAAATATGACTATCCGTTCCATGTTCGGTTGACCGATCCACAGATCCTTCGGTCGACCGAACCTCAACGGATTACCGAACTTTTACCCGATTTTGCCTTTTTCAAATTTTGGATTTATTTCCAACAAAATTTGAACTTGAGGGGGTTTTAGCAAATTCACAACTTATGCAATATATTATCTTATGCAATAAATTATTGCACCCCATAACATATGCATCTCATATGAATTTATCACGATTCTAATTATGTTATAAATAACATGATTGATTTTACTTGTTCACCACATGTGTCATATTTTCTATAAGAAACCTGACACATCATATGAACCAAAAATCAAGCTTCTTGTTTCCCGGTTTCTTGCGGTGTGACCTATGGGAGGATCTAGACTAAGTTGGCAGTGATATTAAGAGCTTAATATCACAAGCTATAAGCGGTATCTAGCTACACATTATAGCTCCCAATTAGTTAGATGTCTTAATTCCACTCGAACCAAAACCCGATCCATTTAGTGATGGAGTGCACCACTTGTGTCCGTCCCTTGCCTCATGATATTAAGAATACACACAAAGTAGTATTGTGTCATCTTTGTATTAGTATTCATTTCTTGATCTCTTTAAGCTAGTTATAAATATGTGACTTAACTCAAATCACATTGTGCACATTATAACTTTGCTTTATCAAGGGGCCCACTAATATCATCACTCAATTAAGAGGGGCAATGATAATCTTTTGACTAACTATCTTCTCCAACAAAAGTTGTACTTAACCAACCAATGCCTTTTACACTACACTGATCGATAGTTCAAGACACTGATCTAATTAAGTATTCCTTAAGTGATTAGATATAAGTCTCATATCAAAGGACCAAAGACACAGTAAAATATTAATGACACAGAAACACATTTCTATAATATTTTACTTATTAGGTCTATTCAGTATACAAAAGTAATATTTTCCTCTTTTGCATACCCGTGTTGTCACTCACTTGTAGAGCTACAATGATCTATGACCAACACGACAATCTTAACCCGGTAATTAATGTTCCATGTTAATTACCATGATTGCGAATATCTTTTGTTTTATGTAAACCAATATCTTTTAGAGCTCTACGGTTAAGGACCAAGAGTCTCTTCCTTAACACTTCTAAAAGACGAATAACATAAACAAGGAACAAAATGATTTCTCATTCAATTCATAATAATTGACATTTAAAAGTAAAACTTTTAGAACACATTCCCTTCAACATGTACATAAAATCAATGAAAATATGAAATTGTTCATGTATGTTTGTATTAATTTTTTAAAAATATACACATACGTAGGAACACGAAATCCAACAATTCCAGTCCCAAAATGACGCGCAACGACGACATTGTCGATGTCTCACCCATCAACGACATCCTCTGCTTGTGCGGTTACCCCACACGACAGGTGTGTGTCGGGTTCCAAACCGGGGTGGTGCAACAGACCATGTATTGCGGGGCCTTGCGACGCCAAAAATGCACGTTTTAGGTGCATGACACCATGTCTCCAATTCGACGTCCCCCGGAACCACTAGAGATGGTCAAGCAGACTATGGCAAAACTCCTCCACATAATCGCCGACATGAAGTGTCGTTTGGCCGCCGTACAGGACACGGTGGTAGAACCTCCTCATCGACGGGGGTAAGTTTTAATTGTTTCTTCCTTTATTTTTCAGTTACCTTCGGTTATAAGTTAATGTCCAATGACATACCGTTATTTGGTTTGCGTAGTTTCCACCCTGATGACCCCAACACCACCCCTTCCTGGAGCACACCTGCCTCAAATGCGGGACGACCTGCCTCGTCGAGACACCCATCTATGATCGAACACCCTCCCCACTGTCTGACGTCCCTCCAGGCTTCGAAGAACACACCTGGTGTACTAGGAATATGGTAAAATTATTTTAGTTTGTTTAGTTAATGTTTTATTCTATGATTCTTTCTGTTTTTGTTGTGTATGTGTTAGTTACAAACTTTGACAACCCTATTTTTGTAAATGTGTAGTCAATACACAAGCAATTATGTTGTTTTCGTTTTCTTTTGTTAATATTCAAATGTTGTGAATGGTTTACGTTGTGTTTTGTTACGTTGTTGTGAATAGTCGAAGAGGTAATAGAACAACCATCGACCAATGTCGAGCAACCATCGAGCTCTATCGTGGTAAAAGAACATGACTGACTTAAACAGACGAAGTTGTTTGTTCGAAACTACACAATTACCATCGAGCTATTGTTGAACTAAGTTTTTGTTAAACCTTAAAGTCCTTAAGGTCTTCGTTTGAAAAAACACAAGTAAATGATGTTTCTTTTTTAATCGTAGACTGTCGAGTGTGCATCAAACTACCATCGAACAACAATCGAGGTTATATGAGAGACCATTCAGACTTCGTTTGAAAAGACACAAGTAAATGATGTTTCTTTTTTAGTCAAAAACCATCGAGTGCTAATCGAACTACATCGAACCCCATTCGAGGTTAAAAGAGAGACCATTCAAACTTCGTTTGAAAAAACACAAGTAAATGATGTTTCTTTTTTAGTCGTAGACCGTCGAGTGCTAATCGAACTACCATCGAACCCCAATCGAGATTAAATGAGAGACCATTCAGACTTTGTTTGAAAAGACACAAGTAAATGATATTTTTTCTTTTTTAGTCGTAGACCGTCAAATGCATATCGAATTACCATCGAATCACAATCGATGTTAGAGGAGAGACCATTTAGACTTCGTTTGAAAAGACACAAGTAAATGTTTTTTTCTTTTTTAGTCGTAGACCGCCATGTACATATCGAACTACCGTCCAATCACAGTCGAGGTTAAATGAGAGAGCAATGACAGATCACAAACACAAAAACAAACAAAAAAACACAAACACAAACATCGAGCTATTATTGATAGTAACTATTACCGAGGTACAAGGAGAGAACACAAACACAAATACAAACACAAATACAAACACAAACACACAAAAATTATATATCTCTTCCCAGTCAATCGAAAGATAATGATCTGCTCAGATATCGCCTGCAAGCCCAAAAGATAGTTTTGTATATCTCTTGGCTCTAACTCAACTTAGTAGTCTTCTAGAGAAGCTTCCACATCCCTGGGTGTGCTTTACACAATGGTCGAGTTTATCCTCCGGTGGTAGCGGTGTTCCATCATCCCAAACGAAGTACCGATAGTGACGGGTTGGCTCCAAGGAGCCACAGACGTAGAACTTCTTGCTGATCTTGTTTGAAGTGTTGGGCCACAACTCCGTTGACTTCAGCCCGCACCTACAAGTGCGATAGGACACTCCCGGTATGAGGGCTATTTTTTGGATGGAGGAGACAAATCAAATACACTTAATTGGGACTTGGGAGGGGATCAAATACCAACTAGTTGGAAGACACCATAACCTCTGATTTCCTTTTATAGGCCCTATAATGAAGGATTGCGTCTTTTCACGCAATAATGAAAGGTTGCGTTCTCTCAAAAGGAAGGAACGTCGAACGGTTGCGTCTCTTCGAATAATAATGACTCGTCCCATCATGGTATCTGTGAGAACTCAAACCTTACTAAGAAATTAATCAAGATTATTGGATGTTTGTGTGGTTTTAGGAGAAGATTAAGAAATTTGAAGGAGAAATTCAGAGAAGATGTTGGGTAAATGATGTGAGGTTTTTCTGGCGCAAGACATATAAAAGAAATTGATGGAATTTGGATGTGGTTTGTGGAAATCTTGTAGTTACGAGTCATGCAAGTACTGATTCATTATTTTTCAGTTTCATGTCATATCTGTCTCTCTTGATATTCGTAGTTGCATGCATGTCGAGTATCGATATTGAATTTATTGATATGCATCTGATTGCATGGTGGTGTTTCAGTCGACATATCGTGTGGTTGTATGTATATTTCTGACTGGGTCACTTAGGAAATAGCTACCTAGCAGGCAGTGTGGAGCCACCTGGGAGAGAAAAGAGTTGTCTGTCATTGGTGTGGAGTCATCAGGTGTGTGTCTGACTGATTGATAGATAAGGAAACATAGGATGTTGTCAGATTCGAATGAGGGTTCGAGATTGTTATGCATGCATATTATTTGTGATATATGTCTCTTGATTGTGCTCATTGATTGAATGTCATATTCTGTATTTTCCACATAGTTATGATTATGATATTTTATAACATAACAAACTCTAACATTAACATTCACTATAAATTTATAAAAATAGCACTCATTATAATACAACAAACTCCAACATATAACAATACACTCGTTATAACGTAACAAACTCCAACATAAAAAATGAAGATATTTTATAACATAACAAACTCCAACATTGCATAATAAAAATAATAAAAACATTCAAGTTAGGCGGGTGACGGGTTATGCGAGGCGGGTTGAGAGACAATTGCAACCCGCCCCGCTTAATAAGCGGGTTATGCGGGTGGCAGGTTGGCGGGTAATGATTTTTGACCGCTACCCGCATTAGGCGGAGCGGGACGGTGCGGGTTTGCGGGTAAAATCATACCCATTTACAGCCCTATATACCTGGCCACCCATGCTACTTCTTTTTCCCCTTCTCGTGCCGTGCATATGACCATATTGGTAACCTATATTAATTGCTTGTGAGATTTATTATTATTTTCTTCTAATTCCTTTTTTTAGGAAATTCTCATCCCGTACATTTTCAGGGTAGTTCTTATTCCACTTACAACACCTTCCATACGAGGGTTCGGAGTGAGTGTTTTCATAACCACACAAAAACTTATTGCAACAAGAGAGCATGCAAATCTGCCAGCTAGCACAAGTTTAGTAACCCTCTAGAGTGGAGTGAAGCAAATCTTTTACCGAAAGAGAGTACAGCTCATTCGAAAATATCTTCACATAACCATCATCACTCTTCACTTCAACACTAAGAGCTGGAATGTAAAAGAAAAGGCATCTCTGACTCCTCCACTAGTAGACATAATCTAGCATGGGTGACATAATAAGAAATAAATATTAGTGAGTATGCAATATGCATGCTTTTGTAAGCGATGAAGTGATCATGAAAAGATGGTGGGAAGAAAATGTTGGACTATTGAGTTTGGGTTAGGCCCATGAATAGTTCAATTGAAGAAATCCAATGTTGAGATGAAGATGAGAACTATTGTCCCATGTGCCATGTGCTCACCTCACTTTTGGTCCCACATTGGTAAAACTAACAAGTTGAAGGGTGTTGATAAACATAATATTCACTTGTTACTTTGTAGGTTAAAAGAGAGGAGGAGAGAATTCTCCACACATGCACGCGCGCGCCCGTCCTGGTCCGGGTCGTGGCGTGGCAGCAGGGGATTTGGGGGAGATTAGAGGTTTTAGCCTCAGGGTGATGGGTGTATTACCTCAAGGTAATTATTTTTTGCAATTAAGTCTTTGACGGTTACAAGAATAAATACACACACACACATATATATATATATATATATCACGACGGTTTCCTCCTTGAAAAAAATACACACGTCTTATTTCCCATCATCTCTCTACGGAAACCGTCCCTCTCCGGCGATTTCCTATCTCCGAATCCAAAGTTGTTCAACGCCCGATTCTTGCGAGGTTCCGCGCTGCTTTCGTGGTCCGTCGACTCCGGTGTGCGCCCGTTCGACGGTGAGACCGTTCTATCCTGGGAGAAAACCGGCGGACCATCAAACGCACTGGTATGTTGACCGATATTTTCTCTGAGGCAAGTCGCCTTCCGACGGCTCGGTATTTGAGGTCTTCTCTGATCACTGTTCCTTCGTTTCTTGTTTTCCTTTACATGTTTTTGTATGTTGGCTTTATCTGGATCCTTATGGAATATTTACTCGACATATGTAACCCACTTTATTACATGATCATATTTGTAATTGTATCATCAGAAAATACACGTTTATGTTTTTTATCTTCCAACTGTGTAACGTGGATCAAAAATTGCAGTGTGGTGATCACCGTGATAGTAGTTCAAGTGGCCCATTAGGGTGGATAGGTATGTGGTTCTGGTGCAGCCTCTTTTGTCAGGTTAGTGAAGTAGGAGGAGTTGACTACATATTTGACGTGAACCAGAACCTATTCAAGATGATTGAGATCTAGCAAATTGATTGGGATTATTCAGCAACCCGAAGAATATATGCGTCTTTCTTAATTATGTGTCCTTCAGCTTTTAGCTTCAATCTCAGCCATACCTTGCCGATCATATAAATATATGTTCCTAGTATGTTCGGAATACTTTGCCGTTCCATTCTTATATTCCTAATATGTTCGGAGAAATTGGTTATACAAATGTAAGGTTAAATTTCTAAAAAGGGGTATGTTTGAAAATTTTAGTCTAGTTAGAAATATAAAAAAAGATTCTCTAATTTTAGAGAGCATATCAGTACATAATTTGAATTGTTTAGTGAATGTTTGAGTGCTATATTGAGTGGGCACTTCTAGTAGAGCCCTTTGTAACATCACAATTGACGTTGTTGTGTCTTTACTTTGCAATCAAAACGCAATATCTTGGGTGGTAAACCTATCTTATTTGCTCAACAAGATAAGTAACCCAAGTTTGGTAACCCAAGATAGGTAACCCAAATAATTGGTAATGATTACCTATCTTATTGAGCAAATAGTTCCACATTATTAAACACAAGTTTGTGCACCACTCTGTAATAAAGTTCGATCTATTGTCTTTCGTCTAAGTACTAGGTTTTGTTGAAGTAGTAGATCAACCAAATTTTACATGGTATCATAACGGATCGATTGACCTGTGGGGTCCCACTCCAACCTATATTGTCCACGGGTAGACACAGATAAAATTATTCCGGTCACGCGTGCAGAAATTGTTAAGTAAATAATTCAACATTGTTAAATACAAGTTGTGTGTAACACTCTATAATAAAGTTGAATTCATTATCCTTCACCGAAGTGTTAATGTTATGTTAAGATAGTTGACCAACCAAATTTCACAATCTATCAACTCATTATGAAAATTTAGTCTGATTACTATATTTATTGTAGAGATTGGACACTCAAAAATTTAGGTAGTAGATAGTATATCTAACTTTATTGCAGTGTATTGGACACGTCCCTGTCTAACAATGTAAGAACATTTTTTCCAATTCTATGCATTGACAATAAAGTGATGATTATTCCACTCTGATACCGTATGTAAATTTGGTGTCAAGTGCCAACAAATACCCAAACACTCACGCCATAAATATTGAATATAATTCATCACATGCTAATATTATGTTCACCCACTTGAATAAATAAGTCATATTGGAACTCAAGAATTCAAGAGGCAAAAGAGGTATTTAGACTTATCTAATATCTGGTAATTGCCTACTGGTGATCATTGCCGACAACAAATACCCTGTTTCAAACGCGTATAAATTTAGGAGGAAAAAGATTGATGTGTATTCCATTTCAAGCAAAAATAGAAAAGTAAAAGGAGAACAAGACAAGCTTGACTTTAGACCAATTAATAAATAAGAAAGATATATACGCGAGGTGTCCAATTGTTATACGAAAACATCCAAAAAGAACATTCCTTCGAAAACAAGTGCTGCACTCCTAGGCTTGTCGGTTTGTCTCGAAATCCATGCAGATCCAAAGTAGAATATTGTTCGTCTTTCATTAGGTGGTCGTCGTAATTTGTTACTTATATTTGGTCAACGTGAAGTGTGAACAGAGACATGGGGAAAAGGTAAAAGCGTGTGCTTAAACTAACAACGTAAGCTAAAACATTTGTCATCAACATGTCCTAAAAGGTTCGTGAAACCGCATACATCAACTAAGGGTGAATATTGGGTCTTAATTCTGATTAAACCAACAAAAAAAAGATCTAATCAGCTCCAATTGGATTGGATAAGCCAACAAGGTAGCACTTTTCCGGTATAACTATGCATCATTAGAATATGAGAGCTCTAGCATGGTTCTGTTTTTCTTTTCACAATCGTCATATTTTGTCGATACCTTTTAAGTTCCCCTAAGTTTGGTACACTAACAATTATTTGGGTTAAACCTCTCTAGTCAATACTTCGTGTTGGATTACTTGAATATAAATGATGATTTGAAATTTGGTGCATAAAAATAATAATTTGTTTTACCATTCTTGGAAAAGATTCTCACCTTGCCAAGCATTCACCATATATATGAAATACTTGAGGTTTTAAAGCCGTGGACCAATTAAATTTTAACATGATATCAAAGTGAATTAATTGACCGTAAAATCCATTCCAACCCACATTATCAACATGTATAGAGAAAAAAAATTCAAATGTAAGTACGTAACAGCAACAACCCTAAACTCTATCGCACGTCGTAGTGGTTAGGAAGTCAGAATTAACGACTATTCACAGCCAACTGCTGTGGTGGAAGCTCTTGTCATTTAACTGGCATCATCTCATGAGTCGTCCAAAATGACGCATGCACTGGCGTTATTCATCTTGCGCATTATTCAAGCCATGACTTGTGAGGTTTTAGAGGGCTGAAAGAGGAATAGAGAATGGCAAAACCTACTAATTCAACTTATTTTGGTAGGGTTTGAATAATTTCCACTCTTTCGGTTTCCTCTTTCACAGGTTGACCGTATGATTTTTTCGGTCGACCGTTTATGCTCAGTTGGTGCTTTTGTTATGATTTTGGGATCAGCTTGAGGGCAACGGGTCCCCGACCTTTTTGGGGGCAACGGTACGGACATTGTCAGACTGATAATGATCAGTGGAGTTGGGTCCCGGATGTGGGGGCGAGTCTGTGACCCTGGATGTGGGGGAGTGTTGGGCTCTGGATGTGGGAGCGACCGTCCTAGTGCAGCATAGTTGTTTGGTCGAGGATGTCTCCGGTTGGGGTGCTTGGGGCACGTGTGAGTGTTGGGCAAGAGAACCCTTGAGACTCGTTATGACTCGTGTCTGCATTAGCTAGGAGAGAGATTCCTGAGGCCCACTTTGACAACGATGGTTGTTTTACTACATTTCATATCATATTATGCTAGTAGTTGTCTAGTTCATTTATGTGATAGATGTTCGATATATGAGGTTTATTTATGGGAAACTCAGACATAGTTCCATGTTTTGTTTCAGGCCGTGAGCAACACTAAGATGTGGTAACTGATGAGGAGCATGTCTGGAGTCAGATTTTGTTTTTCCCATTTTTGAGGTTGTAGTGATTATATTTACATTTTCTTATAGTTTTTGTTGTAATAATATTTTTGAACATTCGTATATATATTTGATATGTATGTTGGTGCACCAGTGTCTTGTGTTTTATGTAATATCCTCATGTTTGATTAAATGTTTTAAATTTTAAATTTTTCTGTTATTTGAGGATGTTACAATAAATAAGACACTTCTCTGTTCCTGTGAATTGTGATCAACGGATAGCAATTTCATATATTTTGTGTTTGAGTTCAAATAACGAACCAATCAACAAACATATCAGATTTCCTAAATTAAAACATTATAAAATAAAATCATTACTCAAATATTAGAATCACATCCAAACAAGTACACACATCTTCAACTACTATACTCAAAAAACACAAATCCACCCTCCAACATGTTCTCCACACCAACATTTTAGACAAATTTCTATTATTAGTAGGAACTTCAAACCACCAACATAGCATGTATTCTCTCTATTTGGTGAACTCCATGATGGATGTCCCGGACACTTCACAGGCCACCTTGAAGCCGGAGAAACCGGAGTCCTTAGCGAGTGACTCGAACTCGTCCCGAGTCCTCTCTTTCCCACCGGGGTTGTGTGCCAACATGACCATGTCAACGTGGAACATGGTCTTTGCAAGCAGGCTTGATTCCGGTGCCACCGGGAGGCATCCCTCGGCTATGATCACTTTGCCGTTTTCCGGGAGCGCCTTCCAGCAGTTCTTTAGAAGCTTGAGGCAGTGTGCGTCACTCCAGTCATGAAGAATCCACTGCAAATTTGAAAAACGAAGAAGAAGATAGGGCTAGTTAGTCATAAAAAGAAGAGTTGAAGGGTATTTTGCAATTATACAATTTAAGAAAATGAGGTGTAATTTATAAAAGGCCAAAGGTCAAGGGTGTGTTTGAAATTTCTTAAAGTTCAAATCATAAAATTTGGAGGTGAACGGAAGAAAGGTAATAAAAAATATTTAATTTATTTACTTATAGTTAGTGAAACTAACAATAGTTGATCCAAACCAAGGGAAGATGTTAAATCAGAAATTCGACAAGTGGTTTGTTGATAGTGATTAACTATATTGATAAACATTTGTTGTTAATGCCTTCATACGGGCGAAGTAATCTTGATCGTTTTCCTTGAAAGAAATGTACGTTTCTAGAAGAAAAAAAAGAAAGAAGATACAATTGGCATGTCAAAAGGTCATCTTCGGAAAAGGGAATCAAGCAAAGTCCAAACCAATCTTAACGACACCACCCACTGACCCATCGAAAATCACACCACAACAAGATTCCATCTAATCTCAATTATTTGGCTTCTAAACAGTAATACTGAAAATAATAAAAAAAGGTGGTGTTGTGATATCTTACCTTCATGAAAATGGCATCTCCAGTTGGAACACTTTCAAACATGTCTCCACCCACATGTTCCACACCTGAACACACATCCAGCGTATCATCTCAGAGACAAATCAGAACACGGAACATATTCTATTGATTATTATACTAACAACTGCTAAAATCAATGCATGCATGACTGTCTAACATATCCACTATTTGTTTAACAAGAATTATCCACTTTGTCTAATTTAAAATTAAGGTGTAACATCTTATCTTGATCATTTGAAGACCGAAGATATACCAACTGAATCACATCTAGTTGAGTTAAAATCTGTAGTATCATGTAGTAAATACTGATAAGTAAACAACTTAATTAGTTTTGGCAAACAAGAATCAATTTGTGTTAAATCCACGCCTTAACACTGGAAACAAAAAAAACCAAAATGGTTAAGTAGTTGATTAGTGATTTGAATGAATTAATTACCTGCAAGAGGAGGGGCATCTGCAATGACATGGGGAAGATCAAAGTTGATTCCCTTGATGGTTGGGTACTTAGTGATGATCATGTTGAGGGTAGCTCCAACGCCCCCACCTACATCCACCACCGATCCGAGGCCCTCGAATCCGGTGTAGTCAGTCAAGATCTTCTTCATGGTGATGGTGGAATGGTTGGACATCCCGGCGTTGAACACCTTGTTGAACCTCAAATCCTTCCCGTGGTACTCGAACGCTGACATTCCATAAGCCTTGTTGAACGGAATTCCTCCATCCATCACCGCATCTTTCAAGTAGTACCTGTTAGAATAGAATATATTTTGATTTCGTCACTCAAAACTTCTACAATAGAATTGTGTCAAATATCTATTAATCGATAGATTGATTTTTATGTAAGTGATGGATCAATTAAATTTCACAGTTCTAATTTGAACGTATTATTTACTATCAATTGATTTTGAAATAGATATACAAACTAACCAGCTCTCCATGAGAACCTTATCCTGGTTCATGAGGTTGAGGGCGGCCAACGACACACCGTCCTCATTGTTGGTTAGGAACCTACAAACGGGGGCGGGGCCATAAAGTCTCGAGCTGCCCTCAAGCTTGAAGGTGAAGATGTTGTAGGTAGTGAGTAACCGGAGCATGCGGTCGAGCATAACAGGTGCTTCAGGGTTGGCAGTTTTAAGAGCCTTGGCAATCTCTTGAGTAGAGAGATAGTTTCCATCTCCAACCTTCGCGACGACATCAACAACGCCGAGTTCTAAGGCGGATTTGAGGGTCATGGGGAGAACGGAATAGCTTGCAAGTTGCATAGCATAGAGGTATGCTTCATTTTCTTCTTCTTTCCCTAGAGTTGCATTGGTGCTAGTGACCTTGTTGCCGATGGATCCCATGTTGGAGGGTTGATGTGTGGAAATTGGAAATGCTGAGATGAGTGTTTAGTGATTGTGTGGCTCTCCTCTAGGTTGGAATTGGTGCTCTGTTATAGATATTCTTTCTCACCAAACCCCACCAATTTACCAATACTATTATTGTGTGTAAGGAATTATAAATGCTTTGGTGCCACCTAACGAAAATGACCACTCTCAATAACGACACACTCTATTGACACAGTGGTCATTAACCAAAGTTTCTCGGTCTCAAGTTGCTTTAGATTTAAGAAAATTGGGGAATTGAAGCCTTAAAGAAACTACTATCTAATCAGTTTGGTTGTCGTTGCCCTTGTTACCAACTCGCTGTCCATCTTGATTCTTGAGAAGCAAACTAGAGGTTTTTTTAATAATTAATATTGGGCACTCATCGTTGAATGTCAGCACCCTAGATTCCACAATACGAAGGCGTAATAAATCGGGTACGTACAAGTCTCCCTTCGAGTTATATCTACTTAAAGATTTTCACATTATTTTTTAATGAAAGCTAGTTCACCAACCATTCACAAATCCGAATCATGAAACATGAAAATTCCACTTATGTAATTATGCCACTTTGCGAATGTGGTTGGACCCTTGGTTTGGAAAGCATACTCTAGAAACAATAAGATCTTTTTGGTTGGGACTTGAGAGAATGGCGTTCCAAATCCCGATTAGAGAAGTCAGGAATTAGAACAAAGCACTCGAAGTCTCCAACTATCCCCAAGTCCAATCAGGAAACACTAATGCGTTTTGGCAGTATTAGGCCTTAGCCTCTCGGGGCGTGGTTTTTAACGGGAGATTCGGTCGTACTTTCAACTCTGCCAAGTTGAATGTAAAAATATCTTAGGTTTGAAAAAATATTAATTGCAATTTATTCCTTTGATGTTCATTGACATTTTAGGCATCTGAATTTTAAAATGTAACGTTAATTCTCACGAATTTTCATTTTATAACATTTTATCTTTTTAATATTAAAATTTCATTATTTAAACACACATTTGTAGTTTTTTTCTTCAATTTTTGGGTTGTATCATTAATATACTTATGAATCTAATTTTATATGAAAGTTCGAATCAAATTAGATATTAGTATAGTTGGAATTCGAGTCAAATTTGGTACAAATCTGACCAAAATTTCAATAATATCTGACATCCGATTCAATATGAAATTTCACGTAAAATTAAGCTTACAAATGTATTAGGGATACAACTTAAAAAATTACAAAAAAACTGTAAAAATGTGTTTAGACAATATTTTTTTAAAGTTGATATGACAAAGTGTTACAAAACGAAAATTTAATGGAGGTAATTGTTACCTTCTAAAGTTCAGAAATGAAAAATGATATCAATACATAATTCAGAGACAAACTATAATTAAGATAGTAAATGTCCTTCACGTTGAGTATGATCCATTCTGAAAAGAAAGGCGACACTAGGGCTCAAGGATGTCAATGAAACACCCAATGGACAAAATTTTAACTCCAACTTGACGTGGCTAATGAGATATAAATACATATTGTTAGAAATAAGTATGTTCTAATACATTAAGAACATGATAAACAACAAGATCTACTATTAAATTCTATATAAAATAACATTAATGAAAATACTTACAACTAGATGTCAAAGACATCTTGAAGAATGCAAAGTGGAAGCGAAACTTTAGGTAAGTGATCTTCAATTGTTTTCCCTAGACTTGATGATGGATGATTCTCTTGAATTTTTGGAGAAAATTTAGAGAGATGATGGTGAAAATTAACTAGGGCAACAATTGGGATCAAAAACCTTTATTTATAGAATTTTGTGTATGGTAGTTTCTTCCATCAAAATAACTACCCACTAACACACTTAATGGACATGCATGACTTTAATTAATTATATAATGGAATAATATATGCCACATAATAATAACATTCTCCCACTTGGTCGTAACATCAATTATCATTAGTTCCATTTACAAAAGCACATACAAAAAATCGGTCAACATAAATTTCATTAAAACATATACTTCACTCGGTTAGAATCACCAAGCCAAACCAATGTAGTCAAATAATTAACGTCATCATTTGACCCCCATCAATTATGGTATTTGGTAATCTTTCCAAATTCAGTCAACATAAGTCATTAGGTTCATAAATTTGTTTGCTTAAATAATAATATTGTGCACAAGAAATAAGAAGCAATCTTTTACAAATCAAAGTCAAACACATCATTGAAGCTTCAACATATAATGTCATACACATTAGTCATTAACGACATTACATTACATTTACCAAACCCATGCTGGCAACATGCTCTCTAAAGAGACTGGGTGGTAGAGCATTTGTTAGTGAATCAACTAACATTGCTCGTGTTCTTATGTGTTGTATGACAATAGTACCATCTTTGACTTTGTCTCTAACGACAAGATATTTGATGTCAATCCACTTGGATGCACCACTTGACTTGTTATTTTTAGAGAAGAAAACAACAGCTTCATTATCACAAAATAATGTGAGTGGTCTCGAAATACTATTAACTACTTGAAGCCCTGGTACAAAATTCTTTAACCAAACGGCTTGAGCAGTAACCTCATAGCATACCATAAATTCTGCTTGCATTATGGAAGATGCCCGTAAAGACTGCTTGACACTCTTCCATGATATTGGTCCCTTTGCAAGCATGTATATGTAACCCGACGTGGATTTCTTACTATCAATGCATCCAGAAAAGTCAGAATCAGAATAACCAATAACCTCAAGGTTATCTGACATTCTATAAGTGAGCATATAGTCTTTTGTCCCTTGCAAATAGCGTAAAACCTTTTTGGCAGCTTTCCAATAATCCATCCCTGGATCTATTTGATATCGACCAAGCATACCAACTGCAAATGCCAAATCAGGACGTGTACAAACTTGAGAATACATTAAACTCCCAACCACTGAGGCATAAGGAATTTGCTTCATTTGTGCACGTTCTAATTCATTTTTAGGACACTGTAATTTGCTAAATTTGTCACCCTTTACAATAGGAGCAACACTTGGGGAGCAGTTTTGCATGTTATATTTTTTAAGCATTTTCTCAATATATGCCTTTTGAGATAATCCTAAAATCCCACGAGACCGATCTCGATGAATTTCAATGCCAATAACATAAGTGGCTTCACCAAGATCCTTCATTTCAAACTTGTTTGAAAGAAATCGTTTGGTCTCATATAACATGTCTAAATCACTATTGGCTAGCAAAATATCATCCACATACAAGACGAGAATGATAAACTTACTCCCACTAACCTTAAGATATATGCATTGATCAATCACATTTTCTTTAAATCCCAAGTTAGTTATCACCTCATCAAACTTAAGATATCATTGTCTAGATGCTTGTTTTAAGCCATATATGGATTTCTTTAATCGACATCCCATATGTTCCTTGCCTTTTACGACAAAACCTTCTGGTTGTGTCATAAAAAGTTTCTCTTGCAAGTCACCATTAAGGAATGCAGTTTTTACGTTCATCTGATGTAATTCTAAATCATAATAAGCTACTAAGGCTAAAACAATTCTAAGTGAGTCTTTCTTTGAGACTGGAGAAAATATATTATCAAAATGGATGCCTTCCCTTTGTGTAAAGCCTTTAGCGACAAGTCGGGCCTTCAATCTTTCGATGCTACCTTTGGAGTCTGTCTCGGTCTTATAGACCCATTTACAACCTATTGGCTTAGATCCAGTTGGTAAATCAACAATGTCCCAAACTTCATTAATTTCCATCGATTTCATCTCTTCATTCATGGCTTCTAGCCATTGAGATGATTTATCGCTCATAACGGCTTCATTAAATGAGGTAGGATCCTCTCCATTGCCAATATCACATCCTTCAGTTAGGTATACAATATAATCATTAGAAATTGTAGATTTTCGCTCCCTCTGCGACCTACGTAAAGGTTCTTCAGGAAATTCAGGAGCTTCATTAGTGTGAGGTTCTTCATTAAGTAGTGGATTAGTTGTGTCTACAACATCCAAAAGAGGTGTTGAACTTGAAACCTCACGGATGACCGGGATTGGAACGTAAGTCTGATTTTCCTTGAGATTTACTTTTCTAATTTCACCACTCCCACTATTCTTGCCATTTTCTAAAAATACAGCATGTCTCGTTTCAACAATTTTAGTGGTATGAGATGGGCAATAGAAACAAAAACCTTTGGATCTATCTGGATAACCGATGAAATAACAACTAATGGTTTTAGGGTCAAGTTTCTTAATTTGTGGATTGAAGAATTTAGCTTCAGCATGACAACCCCAAACACGTAAGTATCCCAATTTGGGTTTTCAAGCTGTCCACAATTCATAAGGTGTTTTCGGAACAGATTTACTAGGAACCCTATTTAGAATATGTGTGGTTTTCTGTAATGCTTCCATCCATAGATAATCATGTAAGTCAGTGTTGAATATCATACTTCGTATCATATCCATAAGTGTACGATTTCGTCTCTCAGCTACACCATTTTGCTGGGGATCCCCCGACATTGAAAACTGATGAACGATACCATTATTTTGAAGAAACAAAGCAAACAGACCTGAATTTTGTCCCGAGTCAGTGTGTCTACCATAATACTCACCTCCTTTATCTGATCTTACTATTTTAATTTTAAGGTTCAATTGATTTTCAATTTCTGCCTTAAAAATTTTAAAATTTTCTAGTGCTTCAGATTTTTCATGAATAGGGTATACATAACCATAATGAGAATAATCATCAATGAACGTAATAAATGATTTGTGCCCGGTGAGACTCGAAGTAGGGAAATGTCCACATATATCTGCGTGGATAATTTCCAATAGTCCCCCACTTCGAGTAGCCCCTCTCTTAGTTCCTTTAACATACTTTCCTTTAATACATTCAACACAATCATAAAAATCAGAAAAGTCTAATGTAGGAAGAATTTCATCTTTAACGAGACGTTGCATTCTGTCTCGAGAAATATGACCTAAACGTCAGTGCCATAATTTTGATGAGTCTCCACTATCACGATTTCTTTTGATTCCACGTTGCTAACTATTGACACTATTCACATTCATAGACAACAAAGACTTAGTCGATGAATAATTCAGATGCAGTTTGTAGTGGCCACCCTCTAAAATTCCAGAACCAACAAAACAAGAGTTATAAAAGCATTCCATTTCCAAACTGACATAAATAACCACAAAGGTCAAGTTTAGATACCGAAATTAAATTTCGAACAACAGAGGGAATATAAACTACATCATATAAATAGAGGACAAAATCATTCTTTAATACTAAACGAATGGTTCGAACAACCTCAACTTCAGTCTCTTGCCCGTTAGCAACTTTAAGTTTCCTTCCTCCATTTGGGAGTTTGGTCACAGAATGAAATTCCTGCAATGAGTTCGTAATGTGCACAGTTGCACCATTGTCAACCCACCATGTATGTGAAGGAACATCAACTAAAAAGGATTCATAAATCATAAAATTAGTTTCGTTACCCTTCTTAGCGAGCCATGTTTAAAGCCATCACACTACTTCCTTACATGTGCAGACTTCTTACAAAAGTGACATTTCGGAGTAAAAGCAGGCTTTGTACCAGATGTACTTGCTTTGTCATTAGCAACAACCGCCTTCATTTTCTTTTTCCCTTTACCATTACCATTAAATTTTCTCTTTGTTGGACCATTAAAGGCAAGGTGTGCAAAGTCAGGCTTTTCAATTTTAAGCCTTTCTTCTTCTTCAACACACATAACAATTAATTCGCTCATTTTCCATTTCTCTTTCTGCGTATTATAATTGATCTTGAAAAGACCAAAATGCGCAGGCAGAGAAGTCATAATAAAATGAACAAGAAAACCTTCAGAAATTATCATATCCATGCCTTTCAGTTTTGCGACCATATCGCTCATCATCATGATATGTTCACGTATACCGCTAGTCCCATTATACTTGGTTGTGAGAATTTTCATTATAAGGGCACTTGCATTTGAAGGGAATGTGTTCTAAAAGTTTTACTTTTAAATGTCAATTATTATGAATTGAATGAGAAATCATTTTGTTCCGTATTTATGTTATTCGTCTTTTAGAAGTGTTAAGGAAGAGACTCTTGGTCCTTAACCGTAGAACTCTAAAAGATATTGGTTTACATAAAACAAAAGATATTCGCAATCATGGTAATTAACATGGGACATTAATTACCGAGTTAAGATTGTCGTGTTAGTCATAGATCATTGTAGCTCTACAAGTGAGTGACAACACGGGTACACAAAAAAGGAAAATACTACTTTTGTATACTGAATAGACCTAATAAGTAAAACATTATAGAATTGTGTTTTCTGTGTCATTAATGTTTTACTGTGTCGTTGGTCCTTTGATATGAGACTTATATCCGATCACTTAAGAAATGCTTGATTAGACTAGTGTCTTGAGCTATCGATAAGTGTAGAATAAAGGCATTGGTTGGTTAAGTAGCACTTTCGTTGGAGAAGATAGTTAGTCAAAAGATAATCATTGCCCCTCTTAATTGAGTAATGATATTAGTGAGCCCCTTGATAAAGCAAAGTTATAATGTGCACAATGTGATTTGAGTAAAGTCACATATTTGTAACTAGCTTAAAGAGATCAAGAAATGAATACTAATACAAAGATGACACAATACTACTTTGTGTGTATTCTTAATATCATGAGGCAAGGGACGGACACAAGTGGTGCACTCCATCACTAAATGGATCGGGTTTTGGTTCGAGTGGAATTAAGACATCTAACTAATTGGGAGCTATAATGTGTAGCTAGATAGCGCGTATAGCTTCTGATATTAAGCTCTTAATATCACTGCCAACTTAGTTTAGATCCTCCCATAGGTCACACCACAAAACTGGGAAACAAGAAATGAGGATTTTGAGTTCATAAGATGTGTCGGGTTTCATGTAGAAAATATAACACATGGGATGAACAAGCAAAGTCAAAATTATGTTGTGATTAATAACTTAATTAGAATCTAAATTAAATTCATATGTGATGTAAATATTATGGGGTGTAATGATTTAATCATTACATAGGATAATATGTTACATAAGTTGTGAACTTACTCCTAATCCCGAAATGTCAAATTTTGTAGGGGTTAAACCGAAATTTGACAAGTCTGCATGTACTGTGAAAAAACGGTCGACCGCTGAATGCTAAACGGTTGACCGAATGTTGCACCGGTTACAGGAATTTCATCTGTTCGTTTTCGGTCGACCGAACATCGTGATGAAATATTTTTGTTACGAACGGTCGACCGAGTTATGAACGGTCGACCGAAACTCTTTCTAAACGGTCGACCGAACCTCCAAAACGGTCAACCAGTCCAAACGGTTTTATGCAGAATTAATTTAAGAATTAATTAGATCATGCATGGAATTAGTTCATAACTGATTTAATTCGTGGCTAAGATTATTTGTTAGAAAATAATGGATGGTTAGATGGAAGTTTGCATGAAATCATGGGCAAGAGGTTGCACATGAATAGGTAATTTGGGAGAGAACTTATAAATACAAGTTTATCTCATTACCTTATTAATTAATTCATTATCTTCTTGTGCAAACATCTCTCTCCATAATTCTCCACGAATTTCCATTAATTCTTGAGTATTAGTTTTAGTTTTCAGAGATCTTCTTCTCAAGGGAACTAAAGAGGGATTAGTAGTTAGATTCTAAACCCTATTGGAGATTGAGGGGCTAGCTCTTCTCTCTCCGATCTTGTTTAGAGTTTGGTGAATACTCGGAGGAATCCGGCGCAGCAACAAGCATCCTCAACGTCTCCAGATCATCAAGAAGTTTTAGAGAGCTTTTAGGTATGAAATTCGGATCCCATGTTTGTTTTAATAAAGTTATTGAAACAAACCGATGCATGTATGAAACAAATCATAGAAAATTGTAATTGATCCTTATTGTGCATAAAAGTTTAGAATATATATGTGCAATTAAACTAGAAATCCTACAGTGGTATCAGAGCTTAGGGTTCAATTTTCTAATGATTTGAAACTATAAACAAATTTAGTTTACCATCTAGGGTTCGAACAATTCGATTTTCCATTTTTTCGGTCTTTAAATGTTTTTTATTGGAATAATTCTTTGTAATAATTCATTTTGAATGTTTTAAGTGGTTTAAAACATGCCATGTAATTATTAGAATTATGATTTAGACATAAGTCTAACTTGCAATAATTTCGTTTTAAGCATAAACGATTGTTTTGTAAGAGAATCAACAAAACCGAAAAACTGCGGTTCGTCTTTCCTTTTAGGAAATTGGATGGACAGCGGTTCAAAATTGTTTTATGAACTTGTGGATGGATGAAAAACATTTTTAATGGATTTCGGAATGTTTTTCAAAGAATTGTTTGAGATTCTAGATGATTGATAAACTAGGTTGTATAGTTTATAGCAATATTGCGTGCATGGATGCTCGAGTTGTCTTTGCAGGAATTGTGAGTTTATATGTTCCAAATCAGCGCCTATGAATGTTTGTAATTATTATTATACAGGGGCTTGTTTGTATGTAAAAGTCAAATTCTCTCTTTCTATCTCTAGATAATTGCATTGCATTTGAGAGGTTTTACATAGGACTTGTACTAGTCGGTTTTTATCAAATGTGAGGAGCATGTTTATTTTCTGTAAAATTTACATCTCCGGTGCAAGAGGAAGTCGCCACTGTATCACATCGATCGAGGATCAAGGATCAAAGGGAACATATAAACTCACACGATGTGGATTGTGTGAATGGTTTAATTTCTGCTATGCATGTGATGAATGTGATTGAATGTTAGGATGTGTATGAATGATAATATGCATGATAACCTAAAATTCCGAATCACATGTTAATATATGAAACTGTCCAACAAAATTAAGAGTAATTTTCCTTCTTATTTCATCCACAAGTAGCCATCGATCGAGGGATACTCTGCTCGCCCTTAGCGGGAGATAACTCCCTCCATCTTTGGGAATAGTGGGAGATATAATGGTTGTCTATTGTTGTGCCACGATTAGATATATGAGGTGCGTTTCACCCTAGTGAACCCCAAGTATGCTTAGCTGTGAATACAATGGATAAACGTATCTCGTATCAAATGAAAATAAGTTTTCTTAACATTACCTAGAGCCCTCGCTCGGTTTTGGGAAAAAGTTTTTCTTAACGAGGATAGGTCGCATTCCCTCATAATTAAAACGACAAGAATCACAAGAGTTTGAAGATGCTAATGTTGCTAAAATTCAAAAAGGTTGTGATTAGAAAATGCTTTTCT
The DNA here is from genome assembly GCA_963682175.1 of Triglochin maritima. Classification (NCBI taxonomy): domain Eukaryota; kingdom Viridiplantae; phylum Streptophyta; class Magnoliopsida; order Alismatales; family Juncaginaceae; genus Triglochin; species Triglochin maritima. The sequence goes on along the minus strand of OY821772.1, from coordinate 58,691,866 downwards.
TACCTTGATATTGTAATGTATTCGATAGCCCTTAGCTAGTCTATATTATAATTGATGGGATCTTGGATTGTTGCATTTATGGGCAAAATTTTTATTTGCACCATTTGCATTTGTATGTATGTGTTTTAAAACATAAAATTGGCATTAAAATCTTGTATGATTTATTTTGTAGAAAAATGTCGAACATCCAACCTATCGTACGATCCATGATAGAAAAACACCCTTTAGTAAATGATGGCTCAAACTTCATAAGTTGGCAACTCAAACTCAACATCGTGTTAAAGTTTGAGAAACTATCTCACATTTTGGAAGGTCCAATCCCAAAATGGAATGAGAGATTAACCGATGAAGTGAAAGAGGCCAAAGCCAAGTGGGAAGACCAAGAGAACCAAGTTCACGGTCTCATGCTAGCATCCATGGGTGACTCGCTTCAAGCGAAATACTTGGATTCGAAACCCAAGAAGACCATGGAGGTTTTATCTAAGATGTTCATGGATAGTGCCTGAAAGGAGCGCTATAAGACCCTCATCGTAGTCACAAGGTGCCATATGGCGGAGGGAACATCGGTATCCATACATTTCTCACGATGCAAGGGTACCTTGAGAAGTTGGCAAAGCTCTCTTCACCAATGCCCGAGGACATTGCTGAAGATATGATTCTTGGCTCTCTAGCCCCGTCATTTAAGGACTTTGTGATGCACTATCACGTGCGTGAAAAAGGAGTGAGTCTTGAGGAGCTGCACAACGCTCTCAAAACTGCTGAAGTTGACATGGGCAAGGGTAGGGACAAGCATGTCATTGCCGTCCATGGGAGGAGCCAAAAGATTGGTAAAGGAAAGGGCAAATCTACCAAAATTGGTTCAATCAAGAGCAAGGGAGTAGGAGGTGCTCATAAGAGTGCCTCGAGGGGGAAATCTCAGAAATCTCCAACTCCCAATACGGAGTGCATTCACTGCGGTGAAAAAAGACACATCCAGCCAAATTGCCCCAAGTACAAGGAAGACCTTGACAACGGGGTGATTGAACGTCGGCGCCCCAAAAAGGCCAATGGTATATTTGTTATTGAAATAAATTTAACCACCTCTGTCCAGGATTGGGTAATTGATACCGGATCTTGTGCTCACATAGTTTCTAATGTGAAGCTACTCAAGGATAGGAAGGAACTCGTAAGGAACGAGATAGAATTGAAGGTCAGAAATGGTGCGAACGTTTCTACGGTTGCACAAGGTTCTGTGGTACTTCAATTATGTAGTGATTTAAATTTATGTCTAAAGAATGTTTATTATGTGCCTTCGATTAGCAAGAATATTATTTCTGTATCATGTTTAGATATGGATAATTTCAATATAAATATTTCAAATTCTTGCTTGTCTATATCGAAGAATGGTGTTTTCTATGCAAATGCATTCATAAGGAATGGTTTCTATTTGCTTGAATTGAATAATAAACAAATCTTTAATTTCAATAACAAAAGACTTAAGACCACTCACGAGAATGATACTCTCTTGTGTCACTATCGTCTTGGTCACATAAATGAAAAGCGCATCAAGAAATTGCAAGAAGCTAACCTTCTTGTTCTACTTGATTTTAAATCATTGGAGACGTGCCAACCATGTTTATGAAGGGAATGTGTTCTAAAAGTTTTACTTTTAAATGTCAATTATTATGAATTGAATGAGAAATCATTTTGTTCCTTGTTTATGTTATTCATCTTTTAGAAGTGTTAAGGAAGAGGCTCTTGGTCCTTAACCGTAGAGCTCTGAAAGATATTGGTTTGCATAAAACAAAAGATATTCGCAATCATGGTAATTAACATGGGACATTAATTACCGAGTTAAGATTGTCGTGTTGGTCATAGATCATTGTAGCTCTACAAGTGAGTGACGACACTGGTATGCAAAAGAGGAAAATATTACTTTTGTATACTGAATAGACCTAATAAGTAAAATATTATGGAAATGTGTTTCTGTGTCATTAATATTTTACTGTGTCTTTGGTCCTTTGATATGAGACTTATATCCGATCGCTTAAGGAGTTCTTAATTAGACTAGTGTCTTGAGCTATCGATGAGTGTAGTGTAAAGGCATTAGTTGGTTAAGTACAACTTTTGTTGGAGAAGATAGTTAGTCAAAAGATTATCATTGCCCCTCTTAATTGAGTGATGATATTAGTGGGCCCCTTGATAAAGCAAAGTTATAATGTGCACAATGTGATTTGAGTTAAGTCACATATTTATAACTAGCTTAAAGAGATCAAGAAATGAATACTGAGACAAAGATGACACAATACTACTTTGTGTGTATTCTTAATATCATGAGGCAAGGGACGGACACGAGTGGTGCATGCCATCACTAAATGGATCGGGTTTTGGTTCGAGTGGAATTAAGACATCTAACTAATTGGGAGCTATAATGTGTAGCTAGATACCGCTTATAGCTTGTGATATTAAGCTCTTAATATCACTGCCAACTTAGTTTAGATCCTCCCATAGGTCACACCACAAAACTGGGAAACAAGGAATGGGGATTTTGAGTTCATAAGATGTGTCGGGTTTCATGTAGAAAATATGACACATGGGGTGAACAAAGCAAAATCAAAGTTATGTTGTGATTAATAACATAATTAGAATCTAAATTAAATTCATATGTGATGTAAATATTATGGGGTGTAATGATTGATCATTACATAGGATAATATGTTACATAAGTTGTGAATTTACTACTAATCCCGAAATGTCAAATTTTGTAGGGGTTAAATCGAAATTTGACAAGTCTGCAAAAGAGTGCTCAAACGGTCGACCGGATAGCAGTAAACGGTCGACCGGTAGGGCACGGTCGACCGGACGAGTCTCGACCGATAACAGGGAATTTTCATCTGTTCGAACGGTCGACCGAAAGTGATCGGTCGGTCGACCGAACATTGCGATGGAATAGTTCCTGTTACGAACGGTCGACCGAATGTGGAACGGTCGACCGAAACATTGGTTCGAGCGGTCGACCGCACCTTGAAACGGTCGACCGGTCCAGACGGTTTATGCAGAATTAATTTAAGAATTAATTAGATCATGCATGGAATTGGTCCATAATTGATTTAATTCGTGGCTAATATTATTTATTAATAAATAATGGATGGTTAGATGGAATTTTGCATGAAATCATGGGCAAGAGGTTGCACATGAATAGGTAATTTGGAGAGAACCTATAAATAGAGGTTATCTCATTGCCTTCCTAGATCTTAATTAATATTGCTTTTCATGCAAAATCTCTCTCCTTAATTCTCCACGAAAATTCCACAAATTCTTAAGTTTAGTTTAGTTCTTAAGAGATCATCTTCTCAAGAGAATTAAAGAGGGGTTAGTAATTGGATTCTAAACCCAATCGGAGATTGAGAGACTAGCTTCCCTCTCTCCGATCTTGTTTAGAGTTTGGTGAATACTCGGAGGCATCCGGCGCAGCGAGGAGCATCCCAACGGTCTCCGAATCTTCGAGAAGTTTTAGAGAACTTCTAGGTATGAATTTCGGAGCTCCTTTATGTTTGTTTTAATAGAGTTTTTGAAACTAGTTTGTTAAAACAAACCGATGCATGCAATAGATTCTAGAAAATTGAAAATTGATCCTTATTATACATGAAAAATTCGAAAATATGTATGTATAATTAAACATGAAATCCTACAGTTTAATGGGAAAAATGACCAAAAAGTCTTTCAAGAAGAAAGGCCCAAGGGCGAGTGGCTTGTTGGATTTGATACATTCCGATGTATGTGGTCCAATGAGTACTAGTGCACGAGATGGTTTCAGGTACTTCATTACGTTCATGGATGATTATAGTCGTTATGGCTATGTTTATCTAATTAGAAACAAAAGTGAATCCTTTGACAACTTCAAAGAATTCAAGAATGAAGTAGAGAACCAACTCGACAAGAAAATCAAGTCTCTACGAACGGATCGTGGAGGTGAGTACTTAAGTGCCGAATTTGACTCATACCTCAAGGAGTTTGGTATTGTACCTCAACTCACCCCTCCCGGTACACCTCAGTGGAATGAGGTATCCGAAAGGAGGAATAGGACATTGCTCGACATGGTTCGGTCAATGATGAGTCATGTTGAATTACCTCTTTACTTTTGGAGTTATGCACTACAAACTGCGGCTTACACACTAAATAATGTTCCATCCAAATCCGTGGAGAAAACTCCTTATGAGCTATGGTGTGGTAAAACACTCAAGCTCAATTTTCTCAAGATTTAAGGTTGTGAGGCTTACGTCAAGAAATTGATGTCGACCAAACTTCAACCAAAAGCGGATAAGTGCTTCTTTATAGGTTATCCTCGTGAGACAAGAGGATACTACTTTTGGCACAATCGAGTGATTGTAGAGAGGGATGCCACATTTCTGGAAAAAGAATTTCTGGAAAGAGTAAAAAGTAGTGGGAGTAGGGTTGTGCTTGAGGAAACTCAAGATACTTTACAAGATCGTGACATGAATGATGACATTCAAGATCATGAAAGCCCAACCGAGGTTCCTTTGGTCAGTGAGCGCATGAGTGAGAGACCCTCGCAAGAAATTGTGAAAGAAACTCATTCTTCCCCACCAAGTGTACGTTCGAGAATCGAACACGAACCAATTCCGCAAGAAATTGTGGAAGAAGTTCGAGAAGTACACGTAGAACCAAAAGAACTTAGAATGTCAACGAGAGAAAGGAAGAAACACGATATGTATCTAGGACTTCATGAAATCATGGTACTTGATACCAATGATCCCCTGACCTTCCAAGAAGCAATGGAAAGAAATGACTCCAAACTATGGCTCAAGGTCATGGAATCCGAAATAGAATCCATGTATGATAATCAAGTGTGGAACTTGGTTGACCTTCCTCAAGGGAAAAAGGTCATTCAAAATAAATGGGTTTTCAAGAGGAAGATGGACATGGATGGGAACTTCACAACCTACAAAGCAAGGCTTGTGGTAAAAAGTTTCACTCAAGTTCAAGGAATTGACTATGATGAAACTTTTTCACTGGTTGTCATGTTCAAGTCTATCCGGATTATGCTCGCTATTCACTAGTGCAGAATAGGCTTTACTCGTCGCCCAATAGACGTCGGTCGTTATAACCACCGACATCTAGTGGGGAGAGAACGGAAATGGACGTCGGTCTTCATTGAGGCCGACGTCTATGTAGTACTATAGACGTCGGGTTTGGGAATAACACGTTTAGCCGACGTCTATAGGGTATAGATGTCGACCTATAGACGTCGGCCGTTTGTGTACCTTGTGAATCCGACGTCTATAGGGTATAGACGTCTCCCTATAGACGTCGGACGTAATGTAAGACCGACATCTATACTCCATCCATATAGACGTCGAGGTATAGACGTCGGCGTTATATAACATCCGACGTCTATAGGTCTTAAAGAAATCGGACAGACGCGTTTTCTTTCATTCATTTTAGACGATCACCCACCCAAACCCTAGCCGTCCCGCGACCGATCTCCGACCGATCTGCACCGTCTCCGGCACCGCAGTGAGCTCCCAAGCTCTCCTCCACTTCTCCGGCCCTCTTCTCCTTCTTCCTCCGTCTTCCTCCGTCTCTCTCCACATGTAAGTTTTAAGTTCGTTTTTGGTTGTTTTAAGTCTGTCTTCCTCCGTTTTTCTCCACATATTCTTTCTAAGTTAGCATTCATCTCGTGTCGTTTACAGCCGTCACCGCACCACCTCCGCGACGTCTTCGGGAACCACAAAGACCTCCTCCGGCATCACAACTTTTCCCTCCTCTGGTTCATGCTCAATTTTAGATCCTTAATTTAGGATTAGTTTAGACCAAGAATCCAACGCCAACATGCATGTATGTTGATTACTTGCTGAGATTTAATTGAAATAATATGTAATATTTCGTGGAAAAACAAACTTGAAAACCTACAGAAAGCCCTGAGTTTAAATTCACCTTAGGATTGAAAATCAACTTTTTTTGAAACGAAACTGACACCAGTAGGTTAGTATATCTAGTGTGTTATGTGTTGATATTTGATAAACATATCCAACTAATGCAGTACTATTCTTCTCATGGCCGAACCTACGTTAAATATGTTAAAAGACCTAGCCTAGTAACCCTACCCTTATACATGTATTCTCCATTCAATCATGGCTCAACATAATTTTTTAATTTGGGAGTTTGATAAGTTTATTGGTGAATGGAGTGTGATCATTGTGTGAATGTTTAATTCATTTGATTTGACTCATTCATTGGATTGATTTGGTTTGGATTGAGTTGGGTTGGTTGGATGATTTAACCAAACTTTGTTTTCATTGGATTGATTTGGTTTGGATTATGTTAAGAATTTGGTTTGGATTGAGTAGAGAAATATATGATGTGAATGTGAGTAGATAACTAGATATACATTTTTCTTGTTGATTTCAGGATTTGAAGAATTTTACATATCAAATTTTAAGTGGAGGTTCTGCCAAAATTTCAATAAAATTTTATTCCCAATTATTATTAATAACATGATAGTTTGTGTTTAAAATGTTTTTTCTGTCAATTCAAGTAATTAGTATTAATTCTTGCTTTTAATATTTTAAATGTTTATTGCCTTAATTTATTGATTTTTTAATATTATGATAATAACTCATTGCCCCCCTTAAACAACTTGGCCTTTAATAACCCAAAGCAAAAGATTAGACAATATTTGCTAAGTCATTCATCATATAGGATTTGCATGCATTGAATTTTAAATTATTTACGATTTCTGACGTAGATTGCTGGCGTAAGGTACATACTATCTTTCACTCATCATTCATTAGAAAGCACGCATTAGTTAGTAGGACTTGCATTGGAACAAGAGTGAGGTGAGTGTTTGTTTGGTGTGTTGTTTGTTAGATTAAGGTATGAAAAACACTTAGGGGGCAGTCACCTATAGGAGATGAGGTGGGGGATTTCACCACCCTTTCCTTAGCCCAGAAACCACTTAATAAAAGAGCCTTAATAAAATCAATTAGACGTTGGCCCCTAGGATTTTCGGACGCATTAAGGAGAGGAAACCGTTTAAGACCGTTATGACCTGAATTACGTTGCCCATCTAGTCTCCCTGAGATTTTAGGAACCTCCGGGTTCTTGATTTCCTATAGATTAGTGGTCCTTGATGTTTAAGACCGTTTCGGCCTGAACGTCGTTGCCCATCTAGTCTCCCTGAGATATTAGGGACCTCCGGGTTCTTGATTTCCTACAGACTAGTGGTCCTCGGTGGGACCTCGAGGTTAGGCGTCGTCTATTACTAAGGACCTATAGTGGACTTTAGGTTTTTTTTAGCCTTGATTGCTTAGTTAGTTTTCTAACCTTCCTTATTCCACACTAGATTAAGGACTCCATCTCTTCTCCACTAAGTCATTCTTTTCTCATCTTAATGTCTCTGAATCTTCTCATCTACGAACACATTCTTTTAAATTGAATTTTTTTTTATTTTCTGTAATAATAACTATCATTTTTGCCTCTGTTTAGATTGAAATGGATCGAGAGTGGATTTTTTCAAACAGATTGAGTGATGAATATGAGAACGGAGTGAATATGTTCTTAGAGGTTGCCAAAAAACATTCTAAGAATATGAAAGACAGCGACATGGCGTATTGTCCGTTCAATAAGTGTCATAATATGTCAGTGTTGACTTTTCGAAAAATGAAAGATCGAGAAAGATTTCGACCCAAATTACAGACGGTGGATATGGCACAGTGAAAATGAATCATTTAGTCGTTCCAAGAATGATGGAGAAGATGTCAGTGTGGAAGATCACTTAGAGGAAATGGTTCAGGATATGGCTGAAAAGTTTTCGTCCAACCCCGATTTACTTGGTAATTTGTTGAGTGACAATGAGAAGCCGTTGTATAAGAATTGTACCAAATTCACTAGATTGTCAGCGGTGTTGAAGTTGTACAATTTAAAAGTTGGAAATGGTTGGTCCGATGTGAGTTTCACATCAATGTTGAAGTTAGTGAAAGAGATGCTTCCAGATGATAATGAGTTGCCAGATAGAACTTATGATGCAAAGAAAGTGTTGTGCCCTATGGGAATGGAATATAGGAAGACACACGCATGCCCGAACGATTGTATATTGTATAGGGGTGAGTTTGAAAACTTACATTCCTGTCCCAGGTGTAATGTATCAAGATACAAAATGAAACGTAGTGGACCAAACCACAATGAAGAGGCTGATGAGATGAAAATCAAAGGACCTCCTGCTAAGATTTTGTGGTATCTTCCGATAATACCAAGGCTTAAACGTTTGTTTGCGGGTAAAGAGGATTCCAAGAACATGACATGGCATGCTGATCATGAGAAACCAAATGATCATTTGCTACGTCACCCTGCAGATTCACCTCAGTGGAAAAAAATAAATGTCGACTTTCCTGTGTTTGGTGAAGAATCCAGGAATGTACGACTTGGATTCTGTACTGACGGAATGAATCATTTCGGTAGTTTGAGTAGCATTCACAGTTCTTAGCCTGTTCTGCTTGTAATTTACAATCTGCCACCGTGGTTATGCATGAAACGCAAATATATCATGTTGTCCTTAATGATTTCTGGTCCGAAACAACCTGGAAACGACATCGATGTGTATTTAAGACCTTTAATTGATGACCTAAAGAGATTGTGGAATGACGGAGAGTCAGTTTTTTATTCTTATCGTCAGGAGTCGTTCGTAATGCGGGCAATGATATTTTGCACGATTAATGACTTTCCAGCTTATGGTAATTTGTCTTGATATTCAATCAAAGGTTCTTTGCGACTAGTCCAATTTGCGAGGAAAATACATGTTCTTTGCAACTAGTTAATGGTTCTAAGACTGTCTATCTCGGTCATCGGAGATTTTTGCCGAACTCTCATCCTTATCGTAGGTTGAAGAAGGCATTTAACGGAAAACAGGAGTTTCAGAATCCGCCAGTTGAAATCAGCGTCGAAAAGGTGTATGAACGTGTAAGGAACATTGAATGTGAATTTGGAAAACCGTACAAACGAGCAAACGACAAAAGTAGTTGGAAAAAAAGATCCATATTTTTTGATCTCCCTTACTGGAAAACTTTAGAAGTTAGACATTGTATTGACGTGATGCACGTAGAGAAAAATGTTTGTGATAGTCTTGTTGGCACTCTGTTGAACATACTTGGTAAAACCAAAGATGGATATAATGCAAGACTTGATCTTATTGATATTGGTATACGAGCAATGTTGGCACCAGAGAAGAAAGGAGATCGGAATTTCTTACCTCCAGCTAGTTATACATTGTCTAGAAAGGAGAAAAGAATTCTTTGTCAGTGTTTGCACGATGTAAGGGTTCCACAAGGTTATTCTTCAAATATCAGTAGTCTTGTTGTTATGAAGGATTTGAAACTTGTGGGGATGAAGTCTCACGATTGTCACACTTTAATGCAGCAGTTGTTACCTGTAGCACTGAGATCCATATTACCGAAAGATGTTAGACAAGCAATAATAAAGTTGTGTTCCTTTTTCAATAAGATTTGCAGTAAAGTGGTCGATCCTGTGCAGTTAGATAAGTTACAGAATGAAATTGTGGTCACATTATGTCAGTTGGAGATGTTTTTCCCCCCTGCTTTTTTCGACATTATGATTCATCTTGTTATTCATTTGGTTAGAGAAGTTAAATTGTGCGGACCAGTTTTTTTAAGGTGGATGTATCCTTTCGAGCATTATATGAAAGTGTTGAAAGGTTATTGCAAAAATCGTCAAAGACCAGATGCTAGTATTGTTGAAGGATACATAGCTGAGGAGGTTATCGAGTTTTGCACTGGATACCTAGCAAACACCAAAACTGTTGGACTTCCGAAGAATCGTCATGATAAACGTGCCGATGGTAAAAGGACACGTGGGATGAAAATGTTAAATCCAAATGGCGATGACTTAATAACAGCATATTTTTATGTGTTGTGTAATTCGAATGAAGTTCAACCATACCTAAATGAACACATGAAGTTTCTAAAGGAAAGAAATCCTTTGTGGAGTGATCAACAAGTAATTAATAGTCACAATAAGAATTTCATATCTTGGTTCAAAATCTAGCATACAAGCGTGATCTTTGGGGAGTGCTTATATCCGACGTTTATAGCCCCATACATCCGACGTATATTCCCTTTTCTGTAGTAGTGATTGCCGCATTTCATGATTATGAGATATGGCAAATGGATGTCAAAACGGTGTTCCTTAATGGGAACTTGGAGGAGGATGTGTACATGGTACAACCTCAAGGTTTTGAAGATCCAAAGAATAGCGAGAAGGTATGCAAACTTCAAAGATCCATTTATGGATTGAAGCAAACATCAAGGAGTTTGAACAAACACTTTGACGAGGAAGTGAAGAAGCTTCACTTCATTCAAAGTAAGGAAGAACCTTGTATATACAAGAAGGTTAGTGGGAGCCATGTAGTATTCCTAATCTTATATGTCGATGACATATTGCTCATGGGCAATCATATTCCTTCGCTTGAGCAAATGAGAAGTTCATTGAAATCTGCATTTTCGATGAAAGATATGAGTGAAGCTCAATACATCTTGGGAATCAAGATATACCGAGATAGATCTCGTAGACTCATTGGCCTCAGTCAACGTGCATACATTGACAAGGTCTTGGAAAGGTTCAAGATGAACAACTCCAAAAAGGACAGTGTGCCAATGAGTATGGGTGTGCAACTCAAGAAGTCTCAACGTGCACAATCACGTAAGGACTTAGAGTACATGAAGGATGTCCCTTATGCTTCGGCAATTGGGTCGATCATGTACGCGATGACTTGCACAAGACCCGATGTCTCGTATGCTCTAAGCGTGACAAGTCGTCACCAATCCAACGCAGGTCCTGAGCATTGGACTGCGGTCAAGAATATCCTGAAGTACCTTAACCGGACTAAGGATAAGATTCTTGTTTATGAAGGACAAAGGGAGTTGATAGCCGAGGGTTACTCGGATGTTAGTTTCATGAGTAATCCAGACGATAGAAGGTCGCAATAAGGATATGTCTTCCTTCTAAATGGTGGAGTTGTGAGTTGGCGTAGTTGGAAGCAAAGCACTACGGCCAACTCAACCACTACTTCCGAAGTAATGGTTGTCGCTGAAGCGAGCAAGGAATGAGTGTGGATTAAGAAGTTCCTTGAAGAGCTTGGAGTAGTTCCCTCGAGCGAGGGACCAGTAGAGTTATTTTGCGATAATAGTGCATCTATCTCGCAAATCAAGGATCCCAAATCACACCACAAAGTGAAGTACATGGATCGTAAGTACTTCGTGACACGTGACCTCATCGACGAAGGCAAAATAAATCTTTTATGGGTGGACACCAACAGCAACACAGCTGATCCATTCACAAAACCCTTATCCCAAGCCAAGGGCGAAATGCATTTCGAGTCCATGAGATTGAGGAATCATGTAGATTGGCTTGATGATTGATATGTAATAGGGTTTACCCTAGTTATTATTGTTTTATACATTGAGTATGTATGTGAAAGAAAACTTTAATAACAAGTGGGAGATTGAAGGGAATGTGTTTTAAAAGTTTTACTTTTAAATGTCAATTATTATGAATTGAATGAGAAATCATTTTGTTCCTTATTTATGTTATTCGTCTTTTAGAAGTGTTAAGGAAGAGACTCTTGGTCCTTAACCGTAGAGCTCTAAAAGATATTGGTTTACATAAAACGAAAGATATTCGCAATCATGGTAATTAACATGGGACATTAATTACCGAGTTAAGATTGTCGTGTTAGTCATAGATCATTGTAGCTCTACAAGTGAGTGACAACACGGGTACACAAAAAAGGAAAATACTACTTTTGTATACTGAATAGACCTAATAAGTAAAACTTTATAGAATTGTGTTTTCTGTGTCATTAATGTTTTACTGTGTCTTTGGTCCTTTGATATGAGACTTATATCCGATCACTTAAGAAATGCTTGATTAGACTAGTGTCTTGAGCTATCGATAAGTGTAGAATAAAGGCATTGGTTGGTTAAGTAGCACTTTCGTTGGAGAAGATAGTTAGTCAAAAGATTATCATTGCCCCTCTTAATTGAGTAATGATATTAGTGAGCCCCTTGATAAAGCAAAGTTATAATGTGCACAATGTGATTTGAGTTAAGTCACATATTTGTAACTAGCTTAAAGAGATCAAGAAATTAATACTAATACAAAGATGACACAATACTACTTTGTGTGTATTCTTAATATCATGAGGCAAGGGACGGACACAAGTGGTGCACTCCATCACTAAATCGACCGGTCCAGACGGTTTTCTGCAGAATTAATTTAAGAATTAATTAGATCATGCATGGAATTGGTCCATAACTGATTTAATTCGTGGCTAAGATTATTTGTTAGAAAATAATGGATGGTTAGATGGAAGTTTGCATGAAATCATGGGCAAGAGGTTGCACATGAATAGGTAATTTGGGAGAGAACTTATAAATACAAGTTTATCTCATTACCTTATTAATTAATTCATTATCTTCTTGTGCAAACATCTCTCTCCATAATTCTCCACGAATTTCCATTAATTCTTGAGTATTAGTTTTAGTTTTCAGAGATCTTCTTCTCAAGGGAACTAAAGAGGGGTTAGTAGTTAGATTCTAAACCCTATTGGAGATTGAGAGGCTAGCTCTTCTCTCTCCGATCTTGTTTAGAGTTTGGTGAATACTCGGAGGCATCCGGCGCAGCAACAAGCATCCTCAACGTCTCTGGATCATCAAGAAGTTTTAGAAAACTTCTAGGTATGAAATTTGGAGCCCATGTTTGTTTTAATAAAGTTATTGAAACAAACCGATGCATGTATGAAACAAATCATAGAAAATTGTAATTGATCCTTATTGTGCATAAAAATTTCGAAAATATATATGTACAATTAAACTAGAAATCCTACAGCATTAGCTTTGGAAGTCCCCTTAAACTGCTCTTCAACAGAAGCCAAATATTCTTTTGCATTAAATGTCTTGTTAGCACTATCTTTTTCAGGGATTGCTCCCTGGATAGCAAGAGTAATAGAACTCTTCATAATCATTAGTGACATGCGATTAGAACGCTCCCACTTTTCATAATTGGCCTTTAGTTCGTTGGAACTAGTGGTTGTAGGAGGTGTGGGAGCATCCATACGAAAGGCATGATCGAGTTCCAAAACACCTAGACATATTTCTATTTGCTCCTTCCAAGTAAGAAAATTTGTTCCATTAAGGGGTTCAATTCCAGATAGTTGTGATATAATATGTGATGTATTCAATGCTACAAAAGTATCAAAATATATATGATGCTTACTTTCATTAACTACATAAACCACACGAGAAACAAATGACATAATAACATTAATTAACTGTAATCTAACAGTTAACAAACTGAAATTAACATTAAATACTCAAAAAATAATTCAGTTAATTCATAACCGTTTTGCATAATTATTAATCTAAGTTGGTACGATTAATATCATACACATTAATATACATTTATAAATCAATTTACATCACCGTTCGGCAGAAAATAAATTGATTTACAAAATCGTTAGTCATAAGAGAATTTATAAAATAAATCATGTCTATAATTAAAGTTGGTAAAATTATGTCCATGATTCATCATGCATAAAAATTGTGATTTAACACCACAAGATAACCATCACAAAAAAATTATTTAACAAAAGAGAATTAACAATTAAAGTTGGTAAAATTGACGATAATCAGTCGTTAAATATATCATAATATGGTTAATAATTTTTCATAAGGCAAACATGTACAATAATTTTCCGTTAGGTCAATTATTATACATGACAATCTTAATTTTACATTTTTCATAATATTTATATAAAATTTAAGATTACATAAGCATGAATATCATAACATCATAAAATTGAAATATTCTCAAATTACTTAAACGAAGAATATCAAAACATAATATCATAATGTATGAATTTTTTTAAATGTAATGCCATAATCGAATTAAAAAAATCAAACAATGAAATATCCAGTGTGAAAAAAATGGGCATGTTCTCTACACATGAGCAGAACTGAATCACGTACCACATCATGTTCTACACGTTAACTAGAAAAAAATTATTTAATTCACGTGATCACAACATTAACACCATGTTTACTGGAATAGGTCATCCCTTCATTATTATTACATAATCCATATTTGCAATATCAGGAAGTAAAGAAAATGCAAATATTCCATTTAGGAACGTATCTTGTTCTACGAAACAAAACCAACAGTTGTAACTTGTAAGCATAATCTATTCGCAAAGTAAAAATCACTCAAAGATGGCCATATAGTATGCAGGAAATTAATATACAACATATGTGACAAATCGTATAATAAACCTCACCGAATAATTATGTATTTATTTTATCCAAATAAACATGCTGATTTGAACATGATCAGAATCCTAAAACAAACGAGATCGAATCCAAATTTGGATGCAACATCAAATTAGGGGGAAAATCATGTATTTTATATGAATTTAGTTTGGCTCTTGATACCAAATGTTAGAAATAAGTATGTTCTAATACATTAAGAACATGATAAACAACAAGATCTACTACTAAATTCTATATAAAATAACATTAATGAAAACACTTACAACTAGATGTCAAAGACATCATGAAGAATGCAAAGCGGAAGCAGAACTTTAGGTAAGTGATCTTCAATTGTTTTCCCTAGACTTGATGATGGATGATCCTCTTGAATTTTTGGAGAAAATTTAGAGAGATGATGGTGAAAATTAACTAGGGCAACAATTTGGACCAAAAATCTTTATTTATAGAATTTTGTGTATGGTAGTTTCTTCCATCAAAATAACTACCCACTAACACACTTAATGGACATGCATGGCTTTAACTAATTATATAATGGAATAATATAGGTCACATAATAATAACACATATAATAACAAGAATACAGGACTAGAATGTCGGATTACATTACCATTTGAGTAGATGTGGCGATTTCTTAAGACAATACATCATGGTACGTAATGGTGACGTAAATTTATATGACTCCACACTTAATTTTTTTAATTAATCAGATTATTTGTAAAACAAAAAAATATAGATACAGTTTGATAGAAAACGACACTATAGGCTCGATGGTTGGAATTATGCATAACAGCAATACATTACACATCTACGGAATCAAATCAAATATTTCATGACTTTAGAATGATTAGAGACATTCTATAGGGGGGGAAATAGCATCACACTATTCATTTTTCATCCAAACACCATGAGCCCTCATCAAATTAAGTTTAACATGGTATGTTGGATTTTTCCAACATGAATACATAACTGTTTAACACGAAAACAATACAATAGGACGAATGACAAAGCCCTGCATTTAAGTCCTATTTTTCGACTCTACTCAAGACCAGAACTGAAGGGATTTGATGCACGCTCAAGTCTTACATGTATAGACTTGGAGATGAGTACAATCGAGTTGAAGCCATGCTCTCACCAACTCCAGCCAGTAAGGAGGGTTTTTTTCTTAGGGAAGTTGGAAATTGAAAGGGACCTCCGGACTAATTTGTATTTGGAAATTATTGTGATCCAGACTGTGGAGTTTAGAGGAGACTTTTTTTTACACCATAACCACCTAAAATGGTCCCACAACCCTACACGACAAGAATTAGGCAACAACAAGTGGTGGACCACCCCCAATGGTGTGATTGATACGGTATTTACATCTCAAAGTACTATGGTAAAAGTGATGGGGACCACCTTTCGTATAAAATGACAATCCATTTATCTAAAATTGAAATGGTGTTGAGAAATTCTTAATCATAAATTATGGGGTTTTGTTTGCCTGCACTTTAAAAAGAATCAAATGGCGAAAAACATATGCAAAAAGAATAAATTTGGGAGGAGAGAGAATGATCGACTGGAAGGTAGAGGTCTTACTGGTTAATTGTATATTTTATTTTTAATTTAACATTGAGGACATGATCTATTTTACAATGACTAAATTACAAATTTTCTAATTGATTGGACGGAAAAAATGATAGAGTAAACCTCACTAACGTCAAAACTCAAAAAGTGTTTATGCACAACAAACGGAAAATAGAAGAGGAAATTTATCTTGAAACACAAATGACTAAATTGCAAATTTTCTAATTGATTGGACAGAAAAAATGACAGTACCCGAGGACGTGATTCAGACGACGGTTTCATCTCAACGTTGATTTTGTTCCGAATCTTTACAAGTGGCAGATAGAATGGTGAGGCTATCGCCCTCGGTGTGGAGGTGGGATATACGTCCCCACGAACGGCATTCAAACGTATTTTGTTTTGATTTTTTTAAATTTTTTTTTATTTTTTTTTATTTTTTTATTTTTTGAAAATACGTTTTATAATTGTTTTGATTTTATAAATTTTTATAATTTTTTTAAAATATTTTTCAAGATTGAACCTGAAATGATGTAGAGGTGATAGATAGGTTGTGGTGAGTTGTGATTAAGAGGTTAATAGTGTAGGAAAAAGAAGAAAGTGAGTTGGAGAAAGAGAAAGCTGACGTGGAAGAGAGAAAAAGTTGATTGAAAAAAACGAGAAGAAAGAGAAAACTCATGATCAAGTCGTCCATGTCGATTACAGATGATATACGTCTTTAAGGCGGCAATGTGGCAAAGTAGATGTGTGATATACGTTTTAAGACGGCAAGGTGGCAAAGCAGAGGTGTGATATACGTCTTAAGGTGGCAAAGTAGAGGAGTCCTGAGGATTTTCATTTTCATGTGTCATTCGCTAATGCGGCGGTTGACGTGGTAACTAACATAAACTCTGTAATATCTATATAGTAAGCTCAAAAAATTTGCAATGAAAATAAGGATCTTAAAAATTTCCCCAACTCAAGAACAACATTTTGCAACCAAAACCCTCTGGAACCCAATAAACCAAATCCTACAAGATTTCTCCTCTACAAGAGCCAAAAACTCCAAAAAGATTGTTTGCACAACCGGACTTCAATCCATCGCTGTTTCTTCCGAATGTAGAATTATAATCAGTTCCATTTGAACCAATTCAACAAGCTACCAAAGGTAAGACATTTGAAAAGGAAACATTGTCACATTGTAGTAGGTAAGAGTTACGATGTCACATCCATTGCAACATCACAAAATGTTATGTCCGTGATAAGTAGACATGTCAAAACCAGACACGATATGATAACACAACACGGACACGACACGAGTGTATGGGTACAGGAACCTGTACACGAATATTGTAGGATTTTGTATCATATACATGTGTATAATATTTTTAAAAATTAACAAACATTTATGATCGATTTTCATATTTTGAATAATTTTCATGTACAAAACATAGACTGTACATTTTAATATATGTATACTACGTAAATATTAAATTGTATAGAAGAAAATCATACCCAAAAGGTTCTCTAAAACATTTCCGAATATCCAGAATCGTATTGCACTTGAATCGTCTCGGAATTCATCCAAGTGTTTACCAAACTCTAAACAAGATTTAGAGAGAAAAGAATTAGACAATCAATCTCCAATTTTAGGCTAGAATGTAGCTAATTACCCAATTGATGCTTCTGAAAATTTAATATCCAAAACACTCAACTAACAAGAGAATTTTCGGATGGATTTGGTGGAGAAATATGAAGAGAATAAATTTACATTTATAAATTTACAATGAGAAGAGGAGAGTCCTATTTATATGATTTCCTCAAAACCTATTCACGTGCAACCCACTTGCACATGATTCCTTGTTAATAGCTCATTTAATCCAATCATATTTCGACACGGAATCATCCCTTAACATCCGCTGACCAAATTGGAATAATTCCATCCATGATCACATAAATTTTCTTATTAATTCAAGCAAAATCGTACGCAAACTGGTCGATCGAAATAGTCAACTGTTTGACCGATTGATTGCAAATCATCAATTTCGATCGGGCAACATGTCCACCCGAATGACCGATTCACCACAACCAAAATCCCTGGTTTCGGTCGAGCGACATGTCCAAACAATCGAGCCCAAACGGTTGACCGTCTCTCAATCAGGAAAATTCCTGATTTTTGTCAAACCACGTTCGCTAAACGATCGACCGATTCTTAACCAGGTAAAGTCTCTGATTTCGGTCGAACAAAGCTTGTCAAATGGTCGACAATCTGATTTATGTCTTTATCAAAATTTGGATTAATATCCAACAAAATTTGATCTTTTGGATTTTATAATGTTGCAGATGACATTATAATATGCAATATATTATCATATATAATGTCAAATATTATACCCCATAATATATTTACATCTCATATACATTTATTTATTATTCTAACAATGTCGTAATCACGACACACTTCAGTTTAATATTTACCTCATGTATCACAATACATTATATAAAATGTAAATCAAATTCCTTATTTTCCAGTTTTGTGGTGTGACTTATAGGAGGATTTAAGTTATATTAACAATGATATAAAATATATTACTATAAGCGGTATCTAGTTACATATTATAGTTACCCAAATAACAAAGATGTTTTACTTACTCGAACTAGACATGATCCATTTAGTAATATGTTATATCAGTTGTGTTTATCCATTGCCTCATGATATTGAGAACATTATACGAAGTAGAACTATGTCATTTTTGTAATATATATTCATTTCTTGGTCTCTCAAACTAATTATAAATATGTAATTATACAGAAGTTACATTGCACACATTATGATTTCGCTTTACCAAGGGCCTAGTAATATCATCACTCAAGTCAAGATGGACAATGACAATCTTTTGACATTTCAATTTTTTCATCACAAGTTATGTATAACCAACTAATACATTTATCACTATACGCATTGATAGTTTTTGGTAATAATCAAATCATACACTTCTTATGTGAAAAAATATAGGTCTCATATCTTAGGATTCAAAGACAAAATGAAATATTAATGACACAAACACAATTCCATAATGTTTCATTTGTTAAGTCAATTCAATATATGAAAGAAACATTTTCTATTTCACATACTCAAGTTGTTAAATATTTGTAGAGCTACGATAACTCTCTTAACCAACACGACAATCTTAACTCGGTAATTAATGTCTCGTGTTAATTATCATGATTGTAAATTACTTTTGATTTATGTAAATCATTATCTTTTAGAACTCTACGGTAAAGGATCAAGAGTCTCTTCCTTAACACTTTCAAAACACGAATACATTAATCAATGAACAAAATGTTCAATACATTAAAAAAAATTAGAAAATATTCCTTTCAAATATACCATAAACATACACGACACTATACACGAACCTTTGTCGTGTCGTGCTAGGTTCGTGTATAAGGGTTCAAACACGATAACCTGATAACATACATGATTTATCAGATGTACATGATACATGATAGACACGGTTGTACACGATACACGATTACATGAGTATACAAAATAACCTGTTAGTACATGATATCCGATAAGTTTTCTTTAAACACGATAATCTGAATTTGTTTTGAAAAAATAAAAAACCTAAAGCTACAACTATGATTCCTAAGTCCCAACCCTAACCCTAAACCACCACTCCCCCGCTGCACGACTCCCATCCCTTACCCTGTTGCATAATCGCACCACTCACGTCCCCTCCCCTGTCACATACTCGCACCACTCCCATCCCCAAGGTCACCTTCGCCCCACCCCCCTCCCCCTCCCGTCGTTGACCTCTTCTTGTCATTATCCCTCCATCTCGCTGTAAGCAAATAACGATTCTACAAGTTCAGGAGTACCTTTCTTGGAGAGAATCTGTGGCAGCGGAAGGAAGATCGGAGGTCACCTTACGGAATCCTTCTCACCGGTCGGTCTCCTACTCTCTTGGAGAAGGAGTGCGAGTCCACAACCCAAGAGTCCACAGAATTAGCTTGGTGGAGGTGGAGGGACGAAATGGGAGAGAATAGGAGGTGGCGGCTAGGTTAGGGTGGAGGCTAGGGTTTTGCACATGAGATCAATCTATTCAAAGGGAGGCTCCCCTCCTTATATAGACGGCTCCACCCTAAACCCTAAATGAGTTGTCCAATAGGGACGCGCCATGTGTCAGTGCTTTGGGCAAATTGCTTATTAATCCCTGATTAATCCAATATCTCCCACTTGCACAACAGCACAATAACAACATGTCATCTGCTTTTGTGTCCCCGACACATATGCATATATCCCTGATACATACAATCACACAATGGAAATATGTCACCTCTCTATGTGTCCCCGACACAAACGTATACATCCCTGATATATACAACTATTCCTCTCTCCAAGAACGCATCCACAATACGCAAGTCTCCGATCATGTATCCCCGATACAAGATCATCTATGTCCCTGACACATGCACTCTTCCGATCATACGGACAAATGGGTCGTGCGACCGGTGATGTACCTGCAATTTGGAGTCTCAAACTAGAAACCTTACTAGAAGGCCAAAATGACAACATCCTCAAAAACCAATAAATAAGCAGTCAAATGCACATCACAGTTCCCCAGGTTTACTCAGAAACTCACTTGACACGAACGGTATCTCGATCCCTCGGAGAGAATACCTTCTTGTCCTCAAGGTACTTGCTACTGTATCCAATACAGTTGGGCCCAGCAAATACTTTTAGTGCAGTCGAGTCAAACCTTTCCCTTCGCCCCAGACCACCATTACACTCAGAGTTGACTACCTTTCCCTTCGCCCCAGACCACCATTACACTCAGAGTTGACTCCTTTCCCGAAGATGCCTCTTTAGACCGAATCTCTCATGGTCATAGATAACATCCCAAAGTAGCCACATCAACTCTTTGCTTCATGGTGTCGTCGAAGGTCACTGAGGGAAACTAAATGACAATCAAGTCTTGGACTCACACAGTGAAGGAGCAGGGATCCATCATTTCACTTCCAAATGGTCGCTCAGCACATGTTGTATGACAAACATGCTATGGTGGATCATACTGCACACAACAATATGTCTGTCTCTCAACACCATACAAGTCTTAGTCCAGTCGCACCCCCTCTGCGCCTGACCCGAGCTTCATCATTGTCACCTTAACACCATACAAGTGTCACCTAGCGCCACATGTGATGCTCGCACTTGGCTTCAATAGGTCACATGAATCGTTGGAACATTCATGTCAATCCTCACCAACATAGAGGATCTCATCTTGATTCCTAATCAAGGCGACTGTCCTATCATGAACTACTCTGGATCTATCATACAATATCTCTTCATGATCATGAACTACTGTGGATGTGGTGGTGGTTCGATATCAAAAGATGAATCCTCATGTTGACAAGAAAAGTTACCCTCCTCACGTTCATGGAATTGTTGTGTCATCTGGCTCACTTGCATTTCCATGGTTTGCAAGGAATTCAAGTTGGACTTCAGTAAGTTTTGTGTGGTTTCCATGAATGTTTGGAGAGTTTGTTTCAAGGAATCAGGTATGCGGTCAACGATGGGGTCCAAGTCAGAGCTTGGGAAATTTTGGGGTTGGGTGTTGATGGGCTGAGAATGAGTCAAATGATTTGGAGTGAGGTGCTGGTAGAATTCTGGGTATTCGGGAGGAGGATACTGGGGTGAATATGAAGTATAAGAATTTGAATAAGAATTGTTTCCCCATGAATCCATCACTCTCGGGATGTACGCGGATGCGTAATGGTCATATTGAGCATTTTGGGAAAATGTATGCTCATACTCAGGCTCTGGGGGAACATAAGGACATTCCCCGATATTATGACCACTCAACCCACAACAATCGCACGGTATGGCTACTGGAGCCACTGGTGCACTCATGTCGTCTACCGCATGCATGAAAGAGGCCAAAGTTTGTTGTCCAGAGTATGATCCAACATAACTAGATGGAGATCTAGCCGTCGGTGCCTCTCTCATATCACCCATATATGAAGATTGTTCAGTCACATAATGAAGATCATCCCAACCGTACGGGGTGTTCGTCTGAGCCACCCCAGGTTGCATGGGTCTGGAATACCAGGGAGAATCATCCTGGTCCCAACAATGATATGAATGGTCACCCATGTAACCATCCATCTCAACAAACAACTCTCGAGTCGACCACTCTCACCACCACGAGACTAAGCTCGCAAAAAGTGCTCGACTCGACCCTAAAACGCTACCAGAGAGTGTAAAGGGGAGGAGACTAAAACGTAGAAGTAGGTGAGAAGAAGATGACTCAGAGGAGAAGGGAAGAATCCCTAAATCTAGCGTGGGTAGAGGGATCAGGAAGAAGCCTAACTAGCAAGCACGGCTCAAACAATGAAAGGCAATGGGTCCTTAGGCTAGACGACGCCTAACTTCGAGGTCACTAGCCTCGACACGTCTCACCTCCCTACAGCGAGGACCATAATGCCCATCAAGTGATACCAGATCCGGAGATCCAGTACCTCCTACTATCGACAATGTAGGCAACGCCGATCAGGTCATGACGGTCTCAACTAGATTACTCTCCTAGTGCGCCCGCAATCCTAGGGCCAATGTCTACTTGCTTTTAGTTAAGGCTTTATTAAGAGTGATTTTTGGGGCCAAGGAAAGGGTGATGAAATCCCCCACCTTATCTTTTATGGGACAGCCCCTCCTTAGTAGCGATTTAATCCTAGATCTAGCAATCAATCGCTCCAACCAAACGCTCTCTCACTCTTGTCCCAATGCACCTTACTAACTAATGCATGAACGAAACATGCATGAATGAGGGATGTGGGTGCACGTACCTCACGCCAGCAATCAACAACAAAATGTAAAGAAAAGAAAAGACAAATGCATGCAAGGTCTACACATGATGCATGACCTAGATGGCAAGGAGTCTAATCTTTTGCTTTGAGTTTTATGGTCCAAGTTGATTAAAGGGGATTGAAATTAAATCTAGGAGCAAACTAAAGATCACAGCATGAAAAATTGGGCTCCCAGATAACTAAAGTAAAGCAATAAACCACCAGAAGAAATTTGAGAGCAGGAAGCCCTTACCAGGCCGCCAATTGGCGGTCTCCAACCGCTGATTGGCGGTCTCTTTGTGGCTTCTGTTGCTCAAACTTTCCCAGTAGCCTCCCCTTGATGTTCTGGTTCCCTGAAACTAAACAAAACTGGAAACAAAAAATCAAAAACCCCTCGAATCGTCCAAACCAAGGTCTGGACAGAGCACCTCCCTGGCAACGGCGCCAAAAACTTGATTGATCGTTTTATATTTAACCGCAAGTGCACGGCCGCGTTGAAGAGGTGGCAAATACGGGTCGTCCACTGGGAGGTGTGTCGACACTTGGTTTGTGCGAAGGCGAGAGGTAAAGAAAGGGAAGAAAGGTTGGTTACACTAAACTACACTAAGGTGCAAATGGAAATGGAAGAAAAGCAAGAAAACTAAACCCCAAAGGGGATAGAGAAATAATGTGAACATAAAGAAGTGTGTGTGTGTGTTCATTAAGCTCCTCACAACATGTAGTGCATGAAATCATAAAACTACATCCAACTTTGCCTCCACATGAATTAAAATAAGACTACATCATTAAAACATACAAGACAATAATTGGAATGAAGCTACATGAACTCAAGTATAAAGACTATACCCTACTATGCCTCAACATGAATTAAGATTTCACTACATCATTAAAACATACAAGACATTAGCTAAGGTAAAGGCAACAAGAGCACATACACTACAAATTGTGTTTCCAATATTAACTTCATCCATATCCTAACCTTATCATTCCCCATAAAATAGGTCCACTAATCAAAGCATAAGCTAAGCTTCATTCAAGAGCATTAGCATATCAAAGATAAGAGTGAAAACCCATTAGATGGTTATGGAAATCATATAAAGCTCAAGGGATAAAGATAACACACACTTAATACACTACATGATTATATCACATATTTCTCCACCCCCCAAATGGGGATGGAACTACTCACTACTCATTACACTAACTATATTAGCAAAAGAAAGCATAATACTGAAATGAAAGTTAACTAAGAAGGCAAGAAGCATTAAAGAAACATAAAAGGAAAGGAAAGACTAAACAAACATGCACAAATTAAAAGACAAGATTTAAAGAAACTAGAAGAATTATTTTATTAACAAATGACTCACATTGAAGGTAGCATTCATCTCCACCTTGAGTTTTTGCTTCAAGGCTCACTCCTTAGTAGAGAGAATACCACCAAGCAATGGGTAATTACAATGGAAGGTGAAGAGTTCTATTTATAAGCATGGAAAAAGCTAATCGGGGACAATCCCCCGATGTGGGACTAAACCAATACCAAAAATAGCCTAAACGAACATTAATACAAGTCCAGGAGAAATTTCGACGGATCCTGAGCAATCTGGACCGCCAATTAGCGGTCCAAGACCGCCAATTGGCAAAATCTTCGGATCGTGTTGGAATTTGTTGTGGGTTTTTCTTTCTGGTATTGTTGGTCTTTGATGCGGTTACTTGACTTGTTGGAGCTCCGACCCGACTCGAATTGGTAAAATACTCCCCATGATGGTGTGGAGTATTCTGTTTTGCTCTTAGGTCCTTCGGTCTTACGATCAGGTCCTTCTCCCTTGCATCTTAGTCCCCAGGTCTCACAATTAAGTCATTTTTCCTGCTTTTGGATCCTTTCATGGCTCTTCTCTTCAAACCTCTTTATTCCTGAAAACTAAACATAAAACTCGTCACGTAGCATTGCTTAGGTGTAAGATAATGGATATAAGATACAAATATGAGCATGAAATGATGTCAATCATTGATCCATATACATCTCCTCCTCAAGTTCTCCATTGAGAAAAGCAGTCTTTACATCCATTTGGTAAAGCTCTAAGTCCATCTGAGCTACAATAGCTAGTAGAAGGCAGATGGAGGCAAACCTAACCACGGGTTAAAAGGTTTCCTCAAAATCCACGCCTTCTCTTTGGGTGTAGCCTTTAGCTACCAGTCTAGCCTTGAATCTATCAATAGATCCATCTGCCTTCCTCTTAATTTTGAGGATCCACTTAGCTCCAATGGCCTTTCGGTTCGGCGGTAAGTCGACCAAGTCCCAGACTCGATTAACTTTCATCGACTCCAACTCTTCCTTTATAGCTTCTAACCACTCTTTAGCATTTGGACCTTCCAAAGCCTCTTTCAAGGTCCCCGGTTCTTGCTCATCGATTACTATCATCCCGGATGATTCATAATCAATTTCTTCTTGAGCTATCATGAGGGCCTCTTCCTCTAAGCGAAATTGCCTACGAGGAATGAGCCCGCGTTTACTTCGACGCAGATGGTTATCTGATGGCTCATCCTCCGTGAGAGCTATCGGATCCTCAGCATTGCTGCTCCCACTAGGATCGACTGGTGGAACCTCATGTTCAACTTCCAGATCCTGATCTCGTGGAGTGGCAATGTCCTCATCTTGTTGTTCAAAGAAGTCCACTGACTCTTTGATAGCTCCAGCAATGGTTGGAAAATCATTTTCCAAGAATGTGGCATCCCTAGACTCCAGTTCCGTCCTTCTTTCATTCTCGTCTACACCGATAAAAACATAACCTTTGGAGAAATCACTGTATTTTACAAAGATACATTTTTTCCCTCTAGGTCCTAGTTTTCCATATCGGTGACTAGTAGAATGAATGTATGCCGCACATCTCCAAGGACGCAGTAGACTAAAATCAGGCTTCTGTCCTGTCCATAACTC
Source organism: Triglochin maritima (assembly GCA_963682175.1). NCBI lineage: Eukaryota > Viridiplantae > Streptophyta > Magnoliopsida > Alismatales > Juncaginaceae > Triglochin > Triglochin maritima. The sequence goes on along the minus strand of OY821772.1, from coordinate 58,666,207 downwards.
ATATGGAGTTGAGGGAACCGATTTTGTTGGAACTCTATTGAGGATATAGGCAGCAGTCATTAGAGCATCTCCCCAAAACGAAATTGGTAAGCTCGCATGCGCCATCACGGATCTAACCATGTCTAGCAACGTTCTATTCCTTCTCTCGGCAACACCATTTTGCTGAGGAGTATAAGGCATAGTGAGTTGTCTAGATATCCCCTTTTCATCACATAACTCCTTGAACATTATGGAGAGATACTCACCACCTCTATCCGTTCTAAGAGTTTTTATCTTATTATCCAACTGATTCTCAACTAAGCTCATGAATTTCTTAAAACATTCTAGAGCTTCTGACTTGTGAGAAATAAGATAAATATGACCATATCTAGTGAAGTCATCAATGAATGTGATGAAGTAACTTTGTCCATGTCTAGTACGCACATTCAAAAGGCCACAAATATCTGAGTGAATTAGTTCTAAAGGAGAAGTAGCCTAATGGCTTTTCCGAATGGTTTTCTAGTTGCCTTTCCAGCTAGACAAGATTCACAAGTCGGCAATTCAAATTTGGAGCATTCTCCTAATACCCCCTCCTTTGCCAACCTGTTCATCCGGTCAACACCAATGTGACCTAGTCTAGCATGCCACATAACTGAATCATTATTCATGGAGCTTTTGCTCATAAAGGCACTAGCATTATGATTGAAATCATAAATTGTGTCCAACACAATAAAACCGTCAGAAAGAAAAGCACGTCCATAATAAATGTTAGAAATGTATAAACCCATATCATTGTTCTCAAAAACAACTTTAAAACCATGTCTCATCAAGACAACAACAGAAATAATATTTCGTCGTATAGCTGGTACATACAACACGTCGTGAAGTAATAGGATCCGGCCATTTCGCAAAGCCACTTTGCATGTGCCAACCCCAAGAACTTCAATGCTAGTGTTGTTTGTCATGTTTATTCGCCTCCCACTTGGAACACGACGATATTCCACTAAGGCAGAACGATCCTTTGTTACGTGGTCCGTGGCACCTGAATCCATAATCCACACAGGAGAATGATCAGTGAGCATCACAGAACTAGTCACGTTACAATTCGAGGGATTACACACAGTAATTACCTTTTGCTCAGTGCACTCACGAGCAAAATGTCCAGTCTTTCGGCAGTTAAAACAAGTCACATTAGACTTATCTTTCCCACCTCTGGATCCTCGAGGTCGTTTCTTTCCAGCTATGTTTTCTATTTTGCTTGCATTTGCACCCTTCTTGCCTTTAAAACCCTGAGCTCTATCTCTTTTGTGCTTAAAACCTGCACTCCTCCGAGGAGCGCCAGCTTCAGCAGCAAACACTTCAGTTAGAGGGGCTTCCGCAAGCATGCGGTCCTCCTCCAGCTCTAGGTGTTTTGCGGCCTGGTCAAATGTCCTGATGTCATCAGCATGGGTCGGATGGACCTTCATATGCTCCCAACTCTTTGAAGGCAATGATCTGATGAGAGCAGACACTTGCTCCTCATCGGTCTTAGCACGACCGGCAGCACTCAGCTCGCTAATCATGTTTGACATTGCGGTAATATGCTGCCTCATTGTGTGACCTTGGCGCATTTTATACCCATCAAACATAAGCCCAAGCTGACGGGCCCTTGTGACGGAGGTCACTCCGTACTGAAACTTCACAGCTTCCCACAAGGCCTTTGCAGTTCGAAACTTTTCGAACCGCAGTAACAGATCGTCCCTCATTGAACTTAGAATTGTGATTCGAGCAATTCGGTCTTTCTTTTTCCATGCATTATAAACATCTAAGTTTCTGCGATGTTGCGCAGTATTCCCCTCCTCGGGGAGAGACATAGATTGGTTTATGTTTTCTAACATGTCCTGATCCTCTAAGAGATACTCAATTTTACGATGCCACAGATCGTAATTTCTTTCATTGAGTTTATCTCCTCGAGTCAGATCAACGACAATGCTTTTGGAAGCAGCCATAAAGAATCTAGGACAATCAAAAATACATAGTGATACATGAGTTCTAGCATAAAATATAACGAGCAACAATAGTCATAAAAAATAAACTGACTTAATAGCTATAGCATTCAGACCAAAAGAAAACATATAGCATTCGATCAAATCCTCATGCAATAGTTAAAAAAGCCATTTTACTAATCTAGATATTGAGCTCCATCATGATTTAATGACCCAAAAAAACGTTTTTAAATCATGGTAAATCAGCAAATAAGAAAGATATTTGCCGCCGGTTGCAAGGTGATTTACACAAAACACTTCAACCTTGCCACTAGGCATGCGAGTTCCCAAAAAAATGGTTTTCAAAAAAAAAACAATCAACATCACACAGATATGATTACTACATTACTTCCATATCGAGCTAATGATCCCCATTAGGGATTTAGCCTCGTCGACGAGAACCTGCACGAGTCTTATAGCAATAATATCGCAATAATAAAAATAAAGGAGCCCCTCGTCTCCTTAGGGCAATAAACAGTCCACAATCCATAATTATTACAGTCCATAAATATTACAGTCCATTGCGATAACTATTGCAATGGAAATAAATGAATGAAATTACGCTCATCTCTCAATAAGGTAGTAAATAAAATCAGGAATCATTTATTCCACATAGCCACAATCTTTCCATACGTTAGCACAATCCGACGTATGAAAAAATACCATAAAGTGTGCACCTCATTCAAACAATAAGGAAGCAATGCATAAGGAAATAATGCATGAATGGGGCACGAAAATAGGCAAAAAAACGTGTTAGGTAATGACAACCAATCTCCACAATAATCATTCTCAAAACAGAATTTTTTTCTTCTTTCCATAATCAATATAATCAAGCAATCAATAATAATTATGCTACTTCTAATGGAAAGAAAAAATTCGAAATTATATGGTGGAGAACAACACATATTTTTCGCATCAAAGGAAAGCATCCAAACATATTTTTAAGGCAATAAAATTCCAGCCCATAATATCTTTCCAAAAATTTCAGAATTAGCCAATCTTTCCATAATCAATATAAGCATGCAATCAACAATAATTATGCTACTTGTAATGGAAAGAAAAATTTGAAATTCTTTGGAGGATGGCATCACATATATGCACATTTGATGAAAAGGAAATATTTCAAATGAAATGCATGCAATCATCTCAAAAGAAATCCGAAATATTCTTAATGAGATTAACATATATGTGTAGGATCGTGTGGGTTATGGGTCCACTAATCACTATTAATCTAATCACCTAATTAATCAAACAATAAACGCAGCGGAAACAATTTAAAGACTAGTAGGGAAATAACATGCAAACCACAAAGAGACACGGCGTTTTTATAGAGGTTCGGCACCCCACCCGAGTCCTAGTCCTCTCTTGCAAGCTCCGCTTGGATCACTGAGCTCCGCTCACGACTTCACTAACCACTCCCCGTTCCGGACCGGGAGAGAACGTCTTTACAACCGTCAAACTCGCGAACAACCCTCGCCGAGCTTGGAATCATCTTCTCACAATCCGAGAAGGATGCTTTGGGCTTTCACCGGAGCCTTTACTCTTTTGACAACAAATGAGAACTTGAGTGGAGCAACACTCTCTAAATCTTGAGCACACTTGAGTAGGATTAAGGAATTGATCATTTAGTGTGTAAGGTTTGAAACTTTGAGTGTTGGGGATTCTCTTTAATGTTTTGGGACAAGTTTGTAGTGTGAGAGTTGTGTTAAAATGTGTTTTACAACTCCTTATATAGGCATTAGAGAGAATAGATCCGTTGGGACAAGATTTGATAGGGTCTTGTGCAAGATACACAAAGCAGAAAATTCGGGCTGCAAATCTGTCCAGAAACGGTCGACCGAAAGGTGAAACGGTCGACCGAACACTTAGGTTCTTTAAGGAAACGGTCGACCGAAATATGGAGAGGTCGACCGAAATCTTAAGTCAATTAAATAAACGGTCGACCGAACAGGGTTACCGGTCGACCGAATAAGCGTTTCGGTAGAGGGATAAATGGATTGGTTGAACGAAATCGTATCGACCGATAGCAGGGATTTTTTACAAGGTTAAACGGTCGACCGAACTGGGTAAATGGTTCGACCGTTTGGTAAAGCATATGGAGGTGTATATGGTTTTAATACGAATACGACCGTTGGGTAAATACGACAAAAATAACGATCGGAACAGTAAGGTTAAACGGTCGACCGAAAGAGATGGTGCGGTCGACCGAAACTAGACAGGAAAACACAAACTGGATTACTTGATCATCCGATCGACCGAACGGCCTGTATCGGTCGACCGAATGTGGGCAGACAGTTAGGGTTCAGGTTTAGGTGTTTTCCGGTCTAAGTTTGGGTGATCTATTGAAGTCCAAATTATGTGAAATTTTGTGTGTGACTTCTATAAGGAACCTAGTGTGTGTTTAAGTTGATTTTAGCTCAAGTATGCTCAAAATACACAAGTTCCTAAAAACTCAAAGAAATACAAAAATACATGTCTTCAAATGAGCTTGATTACATGTCTTGACTTGATTTCCTTTCTTCCTTGAGTCTTCATCACCTGTAGAGGTTAGCACAAAGCAATATATATGCAATACACTATGTGTGCTACTCTACATGATCATAATTAAGATTAGGTTAAATAAATCATCAAAACATAGATTAAGGCCAAAAAGCCAACAATCTCCCCCTTTTTGATGATGGCAACCTATATTTTAATTCTATCTAAATACATGGAATTTGTATATGTAAACTATGCATATTAATGCTCCCCCTATGGATGTGCATAGTTTTTGTTCAAATTTATGCCAAATTCCAAGTTACCCCCTTAATTATCTCTCCCCCTTTGACATCCATCAAAAACAATAACAATTATGACTTTAAGCATAGAATTTTGGATGTCTTGTAATGAAGTTGCTCCCCCTAAATTTTGCACTTCATTACTCTAAAAGATATAACATTTAAGCTCCCCCTATCAATAAGGCTAGATGAAAAACTATGAATATGATTCAAGTTAATTTCATTTGAGTTTCAACTTAGGCCTTATTCTAACATCCATTTAAAGTTTGACATGTACAATCAATGGATGTGGTATATGATTTGGAATGAATAGGGTAAATCATTTGCAATGAATTAAACTCTAAGGATATGACAATTAAGCATATACAACTTAGACTAGAACCAATTTTATCGAACATGTAGAGGATATAAAATTATACCAACTTGAAGCTAGAATTGGTTCCAATCTCATTTGGTGATGCAACCGGATTTGAATTTGACTCTTGAGCTCACCCGGTCACCACCAATCTCCTCCTCAAGCACCTACAAGTGTAGATTTAGGTACCCAAACAACTTTGGGTCCTTGAATGTTAGCTTTGGGAACCCAAACCATTTTGGTTTTAGGAGCCCACACACTTGAGGAACTATGGTTAATGAACATATGCTTGCCATTTAGTGTAGTGTGAGATATATGGTTTTTCAATTTTGAATTGTAACCTAAACCATGTTTTTGCAAGGATTGCCTTTGACTACCTAATAGCATGTTAAGCATCTTAGTTCCATTTGTGAATCTTTCTAAATCTTTTCTTAATTGCAAATTACAAGCTTGAGGATTTAGTTGATCACAATCTATGGGTGTTGCTATTAATTTTTCAATATTTGATGCATTCTTTTCAAATTTAGCAATCACCTCATTCTTCTCATTCATGCATGTTTCAATTTGGCTTTGGAGATCTTTGATTAACTTTCTAGCATTCTTGTTTTTATCACAAATGATCTCATATTGTTTAACTAAGTCATGAAATGCATTTTGAAGCTCATCATGTGTATAAGTTTCTTCATTAACACTAGAATGTGAGCTATCACTATAATATGACTTAGTTGAGCATGAATTACTAGAGCAAGAGTTAGATTCTACCTCACTTTGATCTTCAATAGCCATGAAGCATGAGTGAGCCACTTCTCTTCTACTTTGCAAGGAAGACGACGATGAAGATGGTGATGAAGAATCATCCCATGTAGCCTTGTGTGCTTCCTCCTTCCTTTCTCTTCTCTTGCTCTTCTCTTTTTCTCTTCTCCTCTCCCTTCTCTCCTTCTTCTCCCCTTCTTTTCTCTCATTTTCACTTTCTTCCTTCTCCATCTCCTTTTCTCTTTTCTCACTTCTTCTACCTCTTCTTTCACTCTTTTCTCCTTTTCCTTTCTTGAGGTATTTGAAGAAGTCTTTTGCTAGGACTTCGATGTCCTCATCTTCTACACTTCTCCTTGGTTGGTCAATATTTGCATGTAATCCCACCAAGGTGTTTTTCTTTGAAGCTTCCTTCTCTTTTCGATGACTCAATTGGAGCTCATAGGCCATGAGATTTCCAATGAGTTCCTCCATCTTCAATTTGGAAAGATCGTGCGATTCTTCAATTGCGACGACCTTGTCTTCCCAATTGTTGCTCAATGACCGTAGGAATTTTCGAGTCATCTCTCCTTCATTTATCCTTCTTCCAAGAATCAAAAGAGAGTTAGTAATATCGGTGAAGCGAGTGTTCATGTCGCTTATGTTCTCACCGATTTGCATAGAAAAAATCTCATATTTATGCATGAGGAGACTAATGCGAGTTTCCTTAGTTTTACTATCCCCCTCATGGTGCATTTGAAGTCTATGTCATATCTCATGTGCACTTTCACATCCCCTAATCCTATTATATTCACCCTCATTAAGGCCACAATACAAGATGTTCATAATTTTCGAATTCGTTTCGATTTCTTTCATCTTCGGTCTTGTAAGTGAATCTAATTCATCTTCTTTAGGGGGTGTGTATGGATTTTGGAGAAACATCCAATACTTAAGGTCATTTGATATTAAAAAGATTTTCATCCTATTTTTCCAATAATCATAGTTTGACCCATTAAGCAACGGAGGTCTAGTGGTGCATAATCCTTCTATGTGATTAGATGATGTAGAAGTCATGCTAAATAATACGATTAAGTATGAGGATTTAGCTAACAAGGCTCCGATACCAAATGTAGGATCGTGTGGGTTATGGGTCCACTAATCACTATTAATCTAATCACCTAATTAATCAAACAATAAACGCAGCGGAAACAATTTAAAGACTAGTAGGGAAATAACATGCAAACCACAAAGAGACACGGCGTTTTTATAGAGGTTCGGCACCCCACCCGGGTCCTAGTCTTCTCTTGCAAGCTCCGCTCGGATCACCGAGCTCCGCTCACGACTTCACTAACCACTCCCCGTTCCGGACCGGGAGAGTACGCCTTTACAACCGTCAAACTCGCGAACAACCCTCACCGAGCTTGGAATCCTCTTCTCACAATCCGAGAAGGATGCTTTGGGCTTTCACCGGAGCCTTTACTCTTTTGACAACAAATGAGAACTTGAGTGGAGCAACACTCTCTAAATCTTGAGCACACTTGAGTAGGATTAAGGAATTGATCACTAAGTGTGTAAGGTTTGAAGCTTTGAGTGTTGGGGATTCTCTTTAATGTTTTGGGACAAGTTTGTAGTGTGAGAGTTGTGTTAAAATGTGTTTTACAACTCCTTATTAGGCATTAGAGAGAATAGATCCGTTGGGACAAGATTTGATAGGGTCTTGTGCAAGATACACAAAGCAGAAAATTCGGGCTGCAAATCTGTCCAGAAACGGTCGACCGAAAGGTGAAACGGTCGACCGAACGCTTAGGTTCTTTAAGGAAACGGTCGACCGAAATATGGAGAGGTCGACCGAAATCTTAAGTCAATTAAATAAACGGTCGACCGAACAGGGTTACCGGTCGACCGAATAAGCGTTTCGGTAGAGGGATAAATGGATCGGTTGAACGAAATCGTATCGACCGATAGCAGGGATTTTTTACAAGGTTAAACGGTCGACCGAACTGGGTAAATAGTTCGACCGTTTGGTAAAGTATATGGAGGTGTATATGGTTTTAATACGAATACGACCGTTGGGTAAATACGACAAAAATAACGGTCGGAACAGTAAGGTTAAACGGTCGACCGAAAGAGATGGTGCGGTCGACCGAAACTAGACAGGAAAACACAAACTGGATTACTTGATCATCCGGTCGACCGAACGGCCTGTATCGGTCGACCGAATGTGGGCAGACAGTTAGGGTTCAGGTTTAGGTGTTTTCCGGTCTAAGTTTGGGTGATCTATTGAAGTCCAAATTATGTGAAATTTTGTGTGTGACTTCTATAAGGAATCTAGTGTGTGTTTAAGTTGATTTTAGCTCAAGTATGCTCAAAATACACAAGTTCCTAAAAACTCAAAGAAATACAAAAATACATGTCTTCAAATGAGCTTGATTACATGTCTTGACTTGATTTCCTTTCTTCCTTGAGTCTTGATCACCTGTAGAGGTTAGCACAAAGCAATATATATGCAATACACTATGTGTGCTACTCTACATGATCATAATTAAGATTAGGTTAAATAAATCATCAAAACATAGATTAAGGCCAAAAAGCCAACAATATGTGCATTCAATCATAAAGGAAATATTTCAAATGAAATGCATGCAATTATTCCAAAAGAAATCCGAAATATCCTTAATGAGATTAACATATATGTGCATTCAATCATAAAGGAAATATTTCAAATGAAATGCATGCTCTCATTCCAAAAAAATGAAATATAGAATATGGTAACTCAATATTCATGTATACATGCTCAAAGATTAGAATAAATAATATCTAACCCTAATTCGTAAAAATCAGGAAAAATAGACATCTTATTTCATGTATACATGTGCATGATTTAGAAGAATCAACATGGAAAATAACTTCTGATTTTATCTAATACATGCACAAAGAATAGAGGTAACAGCACAGAAAAAAACAGAATTCTGGTCACATCTATGTATGTGCAATGATAGGAGAGCAACATATCATATTGACTCAAAATAAAATCAGGAAAAATCCATCTTAAACCATGCACATATGGGCAAGAATGGAGGAGCAAAATGTAACCCTAGATGCATGCTCTAATGAACCATAACATGCGCAACATGTAGAAACTAGTCTAAACCCTAATTGCATGTTAGAAAGAAATCAGCAAACATGCACCACTTATATCTCTAAATGAATGATCATATTATTTCATTTAAAGATCAAAAACCTCTGAGTTTTCATTTCCAGAATATGAAAACGAATTTGAAAGAAAAAAAATCATGAACAATCAACATATATAACATGCGCATCATGTAAATAAGCAATGCTGATTTTTTGTTTTCTTTCTTTCTCCAAAAACATAACCACCGAATATTTTGTTTTTATCTCAAAACAGATTATCATAAAACAAAAATTCGTCAAGCATGGTGAGGATTCGAAGGTAACCGAGATGGCTATGGTACCAATGTAAGCAAATAACGATTCTACAGGTTCAGGAGTACCTTTCTTGGAGAGAACCTGTGGCAGCGGAAGGAAGATCGGAAGTCACCTTACGGAATCCTTCTCACCGGTCGGTCTCCTACTCTCTTGGAGAAGGAGCGCGAGTCCACAACCCAAGAGTCCACGGAATTAGCTTGGTGGAGGTGGAGGGACGAAATGGGAGAGAATAGGAGGTGGCGGCTAGGTTAGGGTGGAGGCTAGGGTTTTGCACATGAGATCAATCTATTCAAAGGGAGGCTCCCCTCCTTATATAGACGGCTCCACCCTAAACCCTAAATGAGTTGTTCAATAGGGACGCACCATGTGTCAGTGCTTTGGGCAAATTGCTTATTAATGCCTGATTAATCCAATACTCGCTTCCTTCCTCTAGTCGCAGAGCCTCGTCGATACAAAACGAGATTGCATTCAATTTGTTTCAATTGTTTGTAGCATGTTGGGTTTTTTATTGGACTTTCGAATTTTACAACTATGATCTGCAATCGTTGATACATGTTTCATCTTGTTTCTTTGAACTATGAATGAGTTGATTATTGCACATGATCTTATTAGCTCCTTGATTGTTGTTTCAGAAACTATGGATTTTAAGGACCTAGTGAAAAGCCACTGTTATGACATAGATATGGAAGAAGACGATGTCAAAAGTTCTTGGGAGGATGAAGATGACACCAAGGTGAAATTTCCCTTGTATTATTTCCATCTTTTTGTATGTTTGGTTATCTATTGTGGTTGTAGTCCTTTATTGCTTATCTTGCCTGGCTTTATATCGCTAGTTCAATTACTTTTGTATTAATAAGCCATGTTGTAGTCTTAAGCTATTTTCAACATAGCTTACTTATACATAATAGTCTTTTGAGAGCTTCATATGTGTTTGATGGTTGCAAACTAAGTTGAACATATGGTGTGGCATATGAGTTGGTATGTTCATATCCTACAAGAGTTGGCATATGTGGCATATGAGTTGAACAAAAAAAAATTTGGTTTAACTGAAAATTGGATTGATAGGATTTGGTTTTGTATAATCAAGTAACTATGGTTGTGGATTTGAGCTAAAGTGGAGTTGAAGGTTTTGTTTGTTCATTGTTCTTTTTTACCTAGAGGATTATTTTTGTGTGATTTGTATGCTTTGAGATGTTTTGGAGATTGTTGGTGTGAATCGAGGAGAAGAATGTTGTAGGTGTGTAAAGCAAACCACGGATGAGATTATGACATAATAAAAGATTTAAGGTGATTCGATAAATACTTCACAAAATCATGGTCTAACATACATATCTTCTTATCGTGCCATAAGGTGTGATCCAGTAAAAGGTTTTAGAAGCAAAATGCATAAAAAATAACAACTAGAACTACACATTGAAATAAACTCATATCTTGTTAAAGTTTGAGTAGACCTGTTATCATGCATCGTAGGTTCAGTCTTTTTGTTCAAAATTATATTTTATTAATGTGAGTATTCATGTATCATAGAAATTGTTCAAGTTCAATTTAGATATATGATCAACTCAAACATATTTTGGTTTCAACGATTTGAGAAAAAAAAAATCAAAACCATTTGCACGTTTTTTGTGCTGTCTTTGTTTGTGCTTTTATTTTGAAGTTGAGAGACAAGATGGACATAGACAACCAATCACAAGTTGAATTTATGGTACGTACTCTTTCTATACTATTTTGCTTCTGCCAATATTTCCTAGTTTGTAATGTTTAGCATATATCGTAGAATTTTACAATATTAGTAATGGTTGATTAGTTGGGCTGATCCCCACCGGATGCAACAAGTTATACCATAGAAATATAAATTTTGTTTCCAAAGAGGAAGGAAAATAAAGGTCTGAGAATATTAGTGTACGCAAGAAGTTTTAGAAATAGTATAGTGGCTGACGACCATATAGTCGAATAAAAGACGACTGTCAGAAGCACTGGGCTGGATCGATGGGGAGAGTACAGTATAGGTGATTATGGGGGCGATGTAAGCTGGAAAAGGGCTATTAAGCAAGAAACCAAAAATTAGACTAACTGGGCTACAAATAATAAAAATACAAGAGGCCTAGAAACAATGGGCTTAATGATCTAACAGCGTACGTCATTCCAGAAGATATTACAGGTATTTTGTTGCCACTCGTTTAATCCAATTTCTGGTCCTACGTCCGTGGCGTTCTCCTTGATAATTGTTGTAATACGACCAATATGCATGAGATAAAGATGTAGAAATCCTTGAAATTACGTACGTAAACCAATAGGTGTTTCTGCTTAGCGATTAAATTGCGAAATAAATATGCAAATAAGATATTTCACAAAGTTACTACGACAAAGTTCGTTGTCAAGTTCGGTGAATAAATGAGGCAGGGTTGTAACAACAATTGTAATCCGTACCATCGATCTTTTGAAATCTTATTGCACCAATAAGATCTTCAAAGAAAACATATAAAAATAGCCTAGAAACAAGATGCTAATCTACCGGTATCTTGTCCTGTCTTTTAAAACTAAGGGCACCTTTAACGGGGTGCCCCGTTAACGGGCGCCCGGGCGCATCCCCATTAACGGGGCGGGCGCCCCTCGGGTGCCCGCCCGGGACGCCCACTTGGGCGCTTGCCCGAGCGTTGGGCGCTTGCCCGGGCAGACGCCCGAGGCGCCCTCGGGTGGGGGGCACGTGTCCCCCCCCCATTCGTCGATTTTTTTTAAGATTTTAATTATTTAATGGATGTTTTGTTATTAATGGATTGGGTATTTGTTATTAATGTGGGATAATAATTTTTTACAAGTGATAAAGATTCAAAAAATTCCAGAACCAAAAATTTCAATATCCAAAAAAATTCGCTGTCGAACGGCCTGTCGATGTGGTTTAATAGTATGGTCTAATATCACGCGTGCACTTTAATCACGCTTCCACTAAGCAAACACGCGTGCACTGTTTTCAATCACGCGTGCACTTTAATCACGTTTCCACTGAGCAAACACGCGTGCACTGTTTAATCACGCGTGCACTGTTTTCAATCACACGTGCACTTTAATCACGCTTCCAAAGAGTAAATTGTGCAATCACGCGTAAACAGTGCAACAGATACATCCAAACCCTCCCAACTATAAATACATCTATCTATCTCCTGACTCCTCACATTTCCTTAACTTCTTAACTTGTTAACTTCTTCTCTCATCAATGTCGGATAATAGTTTAAACTCCGGTCAATCCGACGATGATAACTGGAATGAGACATTAAATATAATGGACCGCGCTATTGAATTGGCCGCACAGGTTGTTTACGAAAGGACTACACGTCCTAAGCAATGTCGAAGGAGAACGACGAACCCAGATAGAGATCGTGAACTAGGTTACAGACGCCTTATAGACGATTATTTCTCTGACAACCCTGTGTATTCTGATACTCTTTTCAGGACAAGATTTCGGATGAGAAAGCATGTCTTTCTGCGCATCCACAATGTCATCGAAGCATCTGATGTCTTCTTCCAACGAACACCTGACGCAACTGGTAGGATGAGCATCTCCGGTATACAAAAAAGTACGACAGCAATGCGAATGCTAGCATATGGCGTTGCCGCTGATGGGATCGATGAGTACCTACGAATGAGTGCGACAACATCCAGAAATGCTCTCCTCAAATTCTGTGAAGGTGTTATTCGCATCTTCGGCCCTGAGTATTTACGTCGGCCAACTGCAAATGACTTGGCACGCCTACTTTATGTTGGTGAGCAACGTGGGTTTCCAGGTATGATGGGGAGTATTGATTGTATGCACTGGGAGTGGAAAAACTGCCCAGCTGCTTGGAAGGGACAACATCAAGGGCGTGCTGGGAAAGCAACTTTGATCCTTGAGGCGGTGGCATCGTACGACATATGAATCTGGCACTCCTTCTTCGAAATACTGGGTTTTTGCAATGACTTGAACGTCCTGCAACAATCTCTGGTTTTCGACGACATACTAGAAGGCCGAGCATCACCTGTAAATTATGAGGTAAATGATGTTCAATATGATATGGGATACTATCTTACTGATGGTATTTATCCACAGTTGGCGGCCTTCATCCAATCCATCCTTCACCCTCACACCCCGAAGCACAGATTGTTTGCTGAAGTGCAGGAGGCAACGCGTAAAGATGTTGAAGCGTTTTCGGAGTGTTGCAAGCGAGATTCACGATCATCAGAAACCCGGCTCTTGCCTGGAGCAAGGACGTTCTGTCCAAAATAATGACAACTTGTATCATCATGCATAACATGATAGTGGAGGACGAACGCGACTGTTATGCTAATTTTGGAGATATTCGCGAATTTATGGAAGATCATCCTGGAACTTCTGCTGGGGAAACGTCGTATTCTACCGATCGTATAGCGGATATTCACGAGTTTTTTGTCAATCAAGATCGAGTGCGTGACAGGAACCAACATTTGGATCGGAAAGGCGATTTAATCGAGCATATATGGCAACGCTACGGACGATGAGCGGTTTGAAAATCGGTTAACGTAGTTGCTAATGTAGTATTTGAAAGTTTAGTTTATGTAATATGTACTGTTGTTTCTTAACTTTGAGTGTAATATTTCCTATTTCAGTTTATCTTAAATGTAACGTGGCTCCGTAATATTTAATAATAATTTCGTGATTTAGCAGTAATTATTAACAATATTTCGAGTTAAAATAGAATTGTAATGTTATTAGAATTAGAATTATATAAAATGTAATTTGTTAAATGTTGTGTGAAAATTATAATTGTTTAATTAAGAAATGATGTGGATGAAAGAGAGTGTAGGGTGGATGGGAATAGCCTGGGCATGGGTAAGGGATTTTTTTTGGTGGATTGAGTGAGCTGACGTGGCAGAGAGAGAAGCTGACGTGACACAGAGAGAGTGCAGGACGCCCAGGGGTAACCCGGGCACTGTTATTTGTGCTCTAAATGAAGTCGGGCCCTAGAAAAGCATATTCGGACTTGCACGGCTACTTAGTTTCACTCATTGTGATTTGTGGCTGACACTCAAATTAGTTTGATCAAATGGAATAAATATCCAAACTTTTTAAATAATAAACAAGTACAACGATGCTAACTAGTAAATAGTGACATATCTGTCCTACACTTTAGCATCCCTTCACCGGACCCACTATAAGCTATCTTAAGTTCCGAGCCCGCTATTTTCAAAAATTACATTATTTGACCCGTCAACTAATCTATATCTCAACATTCCCGGGAATCCCGACCTCAAGATAAATAAAGGTAACATTTAGATATGTAACACTTTTTTCTTGAATTTCGTCCCTGAACTTCAAAAATTACTAGATTTCAATCTTAATTGTTAATTTTTTTATTTTTTCATGTTGTTTGGGTAGAATATTCATAAATCTAACTTAATGGTAAAATTAAAGTTACATCAGATGTCACATCTGATTGAAATTTACGTCACATTTGATTATAATCAAGCCCAAAGTTTAATCAAATTTGACCAGAACTTTACCAAAATTAAATTTATAAGTAATCTACACAAATGACAAAAAAATAACGATTAAAATGTGAAATATAATTATTTTTTGAAGTTTATGAGCAAGTATTACAGATAGAAAGTTGAAGGGGGTTAACTGTTAGTTTCGAAAGTTTATGAGATTAAGTAATTTGAACCCATAGTTCAAGAGATTATATGTAATTTACCCATAAATAAATAACCAAATGCCTTTTACTGTTCTTTTAAACGAAAAAAGTTATTCGAACTAGCAAATATGGTCACGTGAAATCCATGTAAATGGGATCTACTTTGACTAAAATTAAAGTCGGTTAATAAAAGAAAACACTATCTGTATTTAACAAATTATTATTCTTAAAATGAAGATAATGGAAGAACTCGAGGGAATGTCATTCGTACATAAAATAGAAATAACTATGTATGAATTGAAATATCACTGGACCACCAAATCCATAAGGAGAAATCAATGTAGAATTTGATTGGGGTGGTGTTTCAACGAAAGATTTTTTTCCCACAAATTGTTTCAGCAAAACAACTTCGAGATTACTAACCATAAAACCGCGAGAAATTGTTATTTCCACCTTACACTTACTGAATCACCAGGGTGACTCGTTTAAAAAAGCATTTTGTTTAGGCTTTTAATTTAAAATGATGTTACTATAACAACTGTAGCACCACTTGTTTGAATATTCATAGAAAAACGGACTCATAAAGTCCAATTTTCCTTCTATTCTGACCGGCCCGAATAATACGAAGGGGACATATATGGATTTTTGCATGCATGGGGTTGAATCTTGCAACGTTAAAACAAAACCCATACGTGGAAAATATAATGAGCCATACAATCCATAGCCTAACTCTCTCTCTCTCTCTCTCTCTCTCTCTCCATGATTGGTATCTGAAAAATCACAAGTGGTTCTCTCTTGCGTGTACGTACCTACCAATCACACCGTGATTTTGGTCACACTTGCTGGTCTACTTAGAGATTATACCCCGCCAGCAATAGAAGTTTGAATGCAGGTTTGTATTCTTACGGCAAACCTTTCCCACAATGAAAGACTACAATCATATAACTCAGCTTTCAAAACTATAAAAGGCAATGCAGATACTTTAACACTTGCAACAATCTAGGTAGAGTAAAACTAGTAAAGCAAAGAAAACTATAGTTTTGGTTGCAAGGAATAGAGATGGGTTTGAAAAGAGAAATGATACTGGCAATTGTGTTGTGCCTTGTGACATTCATTGTGCCCTCAGAAGCCCAGCTTCGACTAGGATTCTACGTCACTAGATGTCCTCTAGCTGAGGCAATTGTCAAAGCCGAGGTGATTAAGGGCGTAGCCAGAGACAGAGGAACAGCTGCTGGGCTTTTGAGAATGCACTTTCATGACTGCTTTGTCCGGGTAAGACTCATATGGCAAATTTTTGATCATTCAAGTTAGTGTACAACTTGTATCTATTATTCCAATATTTATAATTTCTGTAAGAGATAGATAACTTTGTTTGTTATACCTACAGGGCTGTGATGGCTCCGTGCTAATTGACTCGACATCGTCAAACACCGCAGAGAAAAACTCTCCTCCAAACAACCCCAGCCTCAGAGGCTTTGAGGTTATTGATAATGCGAAAACAAGAATAGAGGCTGTGTGTCCCGGAGTCGTCTCTTGTGCTGACATTCTTGCTTTTGCAGCAAGGGACAGTGTTGCACTGGTATAAATATACACTTACGTATTTAACTCTTGAAAACTAAATAAAGCACAGTTCTTCACTAATTGTGCACTATGTATATCAGAATTTGTGATGCATAGCATATTTTAAGAGCATAGACAAAAACGTAAGTGCTGCAGAACATACCTTGTCGTCATGGTATTTGGCCAGCTTCAACTTGAATGAAGAAAAACGCACAGAGATAACCCATCCTTTCGAAATCTAGAAACCAGCGTCGTTTTGGATTAGCACTCTACAAGAACATAACAATGTTTAGAATTGAAATGAAATAAAAACAAATTTAACTACATAAAGTAAAAGTATATGGTATGAGTATGACATTTTCCACTATTTTTGCAGACTGGAGGTCTAACCTACGCCGTCCCAGCCGGAAGGAGAGATGGTACAATTTCTCTATCCTCAGAAGCTTTAACAAACTTGCCTGGACCAGACTCTGATGTTGCACGACTCACCGAAGATTTCAAAGCCAAGGGTCTGTCCCAATCTGAAATGGTTACTCTTTCAGGTTAGCATAAAAAAAACTTTCTTTTCAATTATTTTCCCAACAGTTCACTCTGGTTAACATGATCTTGATTTGGATGGACAGGTGCACACACGCTTGGTCGTTCTCACTGCTCTTCCTTCACAAGTAGGCTGTACAGCTTCAATTCGACTGTGAGCCAAGACCCAAGTCTTGACCCAACCTATGCAGCACAGCTGAAGCAATTGTGTCCACAGGACAGCACAGACACAAGCTTGGTGGCCCCGATGGACCCACCAACTCCAAACCTTTTCGACTCCAATTACTACTTGAACATTATACGCAACCGAGGATTGTTCACTTCAGATCAGGTCCTTATCTCCGACCCTTCTACTGCACCCATTGTGAGGCAGAATCTTGTTGGATTGCTCTTCAAGGCTAGGTTTGCAGCAGCAATGGTGAAGATGGGTAACACTGAGGTGAAAACCGGGACCAACGGGGAGATTCGCAGAAATTGCAGGATCATCAACTGAGAGTGGTAGAGTGGTAGTTTTGATAAAATAAGCCGTAGTTCGTTGTGTGGTAGTTTTTCAGTTGCACACCCTCGTTAAAAGAATGAGTGGATGCTTGAATAAGAGGCATCGTTCTTAGTTGGATGTTCCAGACCCTCACAGCTTCAAAAGAAGGTGTTTGGGCTCTGATCAAGGCGTTGATGTCTTTAATAAGTAGCTAAAATTGTGTGTGGTATGAATGCCATGACGGAAACAAATTCCACTGTAACAAGCATTTGAAATAATATTTTAGCATATCAAAGGTCATCTCAAGTTATTCTGTAAGTTTCTTTGCAATGATGTCACAGAAAATCTTCTGCACCATATCCTCGTTTTAATCTTTTCGAAAATTGACTAAAAGACCTACTAAAATGGACATAGAAGTTTCAAAAAAAAACCTTACAGTTTTAATTGCTTGAGGTGATTAAGCTACCATAACATGTTAAGTACCTAGGCAACTAAACATGAAAGGGAAAAGTGATATAAAAGATGGTGAGCGTCAAACATAGAGCTAGGAACCAAAATCAATAAGACTTCTTGAAATAGCCAGATAATCACTGGACTTTTCATATCATATAACAATTAACAAGCCGATCGAGTTGATCTATAGTAACAGCCATGGAAATAAGAGATAATACCTAATGTATAACATACTAATAACATAAACTAAAATTAACATATAGCAACGCTGATGCAAAATCAAGTAAGATAATTTAAGAATTGTCAAACCATACCAAAAAGGTCAGCAAAAAGTGTTGCCCCATGGCAACAAAACAAAACAAACATTAACTAATTACAAAGTTGCATTTTTCCACATTTCATAGGCACAATTTATTACAAAAGATATCACATAGAATTTTCATTATAGTGGAAATGCGGAGTGGAATTAATTCATTTCAGGAATCTGAAAATAAGCAATCTGAGGAATCAAAGATCTCGGAAATGGAATGCAACACCATCTCAATGAAATTGGGAAATCATTTATAACTAATATATGGAGGGCTTGCGTTCAACTATTATTAAGATATATGCTTGCCATGGAGTCAAAGGTGAAGCAAGAGTGCACTACCATATTGGAAATTCTTCAACAATCAGATCCTCGTGCATTAGCAAAAGATCCAAAATACCACAACTGGAAATTTGGCTTAAACTTCAGACTGTCCATGAAGTTTACCAAGAACGTAAAAATGTAAAATCACAACGTGTTACACAAAAACTGATGTTGTTTGGTAAGTCTTTCCCATATCAAACAAAATTGGATTACAGTAATACTCCAACACAAAATCGTCTTCCTATTTCATTACAAACAGAACCTAGAAGCATGAACAGAGATAATACTATTATGATTCTACACATGATCATCATATTAGTTAGAATTAAAGTTGAAATCATCTTAAGAGAAAAGGTTTCCAACGTCTCCAAATAACTGGTTCTTTTGTTTGTCTATTGTCACCAAATCACATGTAAATTGTAAAATATATAATTTGATGCTAACATGAAGACAACCCAAGACAATCAAATAAAAGTAATTTGCTAATTGTGCCAAAAGTATAAAAATAGTACCCATATAATATAACACAGAAATAGCAACAAAGAAAAGGAAACATGAATTGAGTGTAAATTGTGCTCATGAGAAGCAAAAAACACAGTTTAATAGTGACTTTGAAGCACAGAAAATGAACAGCTAGTGGTATTGCTTGAAAATAGCCTGTGCAACATTACCAGTGGGTTCAATACAACGTTCTGCACCACCTGGAGATGCAACTGTTTTCGCTGTTGCTCAAGCTAGTGCCATGTTTTGTGATGCATTTTGGAAAACATTTACCCCTCAGTTTGGGGAAAATATTAAACAATAAGGTATGGATAATGTGATAAAAGTCATAGATTTTACAAATAAGCATGGCAAACTAGAACTAGTATGTTCATAAAAAATCAAGTTTTGTGGTAATACATTAATCTCATAACCTTTGAACCTTAAATATAACACAAAGATCAGGTATTGGAACACAATGAAGATTTGTTATCCACCTATTAAACACCCAAAGCCAATCAATATAACAGACACAACCTTTCAATCATTACAAGCCGAAAATCCAATTTTCAGCCAATATCTGCCAGGTTCCAACCTAAAACATCTCATCCTTTTCTAAAGTGGAGTGAAGTGAAATTAATGATTGCGAGAAAGCGAGTTCCCAGGATTCCATGTAACTTCCTAATGATTGGTTGAATAGTGTATTCATGTTGAAGCGGGAAAGCTTATCCACATTGGAACAAGCTTGAACATAAAAATAAAGGGTGGACCTCAATTCATGGTGGCCACATCTATATATAGACTGCTGAAGAAGTTGGTTACCGTACTTAATCTTATCCAAACTCCAACCAAAATAATATTATTCAATACTAATACTTGACATCCCATTGACTTTAGAGTGGAGTGGGGAAGCTTCTCAAAGTAACAATCTCAGTTAAAAAACACCAGTTCAAATATTCTTTTTTGATTTCAGAAGTATATTCTCTACTAAGTTTTTCCTCCAAACCAATAACACCCCAAAACAAAGTCCACCAAACCAATGTGACTTCTCACAGTCACTTACCCACCGAAACTCGACTACAATTAGGTATCAGTCAGTATAAAGTAGCCCCCCCCCCCCCCCCCCCCCCTTCAATTCAGAACTTTGATTCCAATAATCGTACCTTCTCTTTACCCTCAAATATCAATCCACTTATGCAGAAATTGTTTTATACGCACCACAAACACAAAAGAAATCAAACGAATAGTAAAACGAGGGATTTTCGAAAATGGTACTGTAATTTGACCTTGGAGGAAACGACCAGAACGAACTCATCCCGATCTCTCACTTTCTTCTTCCAAACCCTGATTTGAATCAGATCGCACCAACACGGGAGGGGAGACGGGTGTGGAACGAATATATTACTAATCGGGTCGATACTAACCCGGAAAAGGCGTATTCGGAACTCGTATTCGGGTTATCCCTTCTAACGGTTCCAAAAATAAGTCGAATAGTACATAAGATCCATACGCCCAGAATTAGGCCCAATAGTCGAACCTTTTTCAAACAAAAGGGATCAGTCCGCGGGGTGGTGTTGGTGCAGACGGATTATGGGGGAATCCGAGGGAAACTGAATTTAGATTCCGGTTGACTCCGGAAAGGTGTTGTTTGTACATTGAGGATTGGATTTCGTCGGATTCCGTGGTATGTATAAATTTACTTTGAGTTTTCCGTCGGTTTAAGGTCGGAAATCTATGGAAATCAAATTTTTTCGGTCGACCGTCAACAATTCTGTCCACCGAAATGATTGTAACGGACGACCGAACAAATTTTGGTCCACCGAATTTGTAACTGGAATGACCAATTCGGACAATCGAAATTAGTTCGGTCGTCCGGTTACGTTCGCTTAGAGAAATCACTGGAATTCTCATTTCGGTCGTCTGTTTTTGCTATCCAAGCTGTTGGAATTTCTACATTGTGCTTTTGGTAGACCCCCGAACGACCCGTCGTAGTTGGCATAAAGAATATGAGCAAACAAGAAAATCTCTCATTTCCCAAATTACTTTCCGACACGTACACAAACAACAAAATTCAGTCAAACGAAAATTATTTTCCACTGGATGTTGTTTTCCTATACTTTCCGGTTGACATCGAAAATCTTTTTCGTCACTTTCCACGCCACTTAACACCCCTTTGGTGTCACGAGGAATATTGAGTTTACTTAATCTGGATCAAAATTTTGAAATAATCTTTTTTTCCTTCTGCCTACCTAGTTAATCTTGGAATGCTGAAGAATAAGTTTTTCCAGATTATTTGGAAAAATATATTTTTACTCAAGTGTTAATTGTTATCTACGGTACCATTGTATTTGAAATAAGATTTAAGAATAGAAAATTCAATTTTTCTCACAAAAGTCTAAAAACAAAGTCAAACTTTTTCCTCTTGTCCGTGCTATTTCAGAACAAGAAACCAGAACTGTCAAATCAATGTTTCTTTTCCGTCCCGATCAAGGGTAATGAATCGCAGAATATACTAGTAACAAGAAAAATAACCCGAGTTAGTAAGAGCATCATTAACAGTTTCCGGGCGTCCTGCTTTCTCTCTCAACCACGTCAGCTTCTCTCTCTGTCACGTCAGCACAAACCAACCCCCCTACAAAATCCTTAACCATCACCCAATCCACACAATCACGCTACAGTATTTGTTGTCACGTCATTATTTTTATTCTTCTCTCCAAAACTCTTTCAACAATCAACAAAATATATTAATAATCATTATCGTAATTATTTAATATCAACAATTCATTCGTTTTTAATTAACATTTAATTAATAAATACGAAAATATTATTAAAATTTAGAAAACCACATTACATAGTACATTAATCGGAAATTGAGAAACTAAAACTAAAAATATATGCTTAAATACTAAACTTAAATACTAAACTTCAAATACATCAAAACGCATTTCCTCCAAAGCGTTGTCATATATTGTCGACCAAATCGGCTTGAAGGTTCAAATGTGTGGTGCGATCACGAATTTGATCTCTCCTTCTTAAGTACCTAGTAATATCTAATACACGGTCAGTGGAATACCGAACCGCGTCGTTCACGGAATTTCCAGGTTGATCCTGAACATATTCGTTCCAATCTCCAAAATTACCGAAGGAATCACGTTCATCCTCCACTATCATATTATGCATTACAATGCAAGCTGTCATTATTTTGTTAAGTACAATCTTACTCCATGCAAGAGATGGCTTCTTCATTATCGCGAATCACGCTTGCAAGACTCCAAATGCACGTTCTACATCTTTGCGTGCTGACGATTGGATCGAGGCTTGAACTTCTCAAACATCGAGGACTTACAGTACGCGCGTGACTCACTAAAGACGAGACGATTTGATCGAGGCTTGGACTTCTCAAACATCGAGGACCTACAGTATTTCGTATTCTGTACTTGTATTGTATTTTGTTTCCGAAGTGTATATGTATTGTATTTGTATTTTGTATTTCTTAATTTATTTATGATTTTTTTAATTTTTTTATATCTAAGTAAATCATAAAATTGTTAATTAATCATAAAATATTTTTTCAATTATTTTGTAATACCTAATTAATTAAATTCTTACCTAATTAATACATTATCCTAATTATAAAAATAATCTTTATTTTAAAAACAAAAAAACAAAAATAAACTGGACGAAGGGGGGGAGGGGGGCACGTGCCCCCGGGCGCCTAGGGCGGATTCTCGGGCGGCCTACCGCCCGGGAATCCACCCTGGGCGCGCCCTCCCGTTAAGGGAGGGCTGCCCGGGCGCCCTTCCGGGCGCCCGGGCAAAGAGGACCCGTTAGAGCATCATTAACGGCGCCCAGGCAGTTCCCGGGCGCCCTGCTTTCTCTCTCAGCCACGTCAGCACAAACCAACCCCCTACAAAATCCTTAACTATTACCCAATCCACCCAGTCACGCTACAGTATTTGTTGTCACGTCATTATTTTTATTCTTCTCTCCAAAACTCTTTCAACAATCAACAAAATATATTAATAATCATTATTGTAATTATTTAATATCAACAATCATTCGTTTTTAATTAACATTTAATTAATAAATACGAAAAAATTATTAAAAATTAGAAAACCACATTACATAGTACATTAACCGGAAATTTAGAAACTAAAACTAAAAATACATGCTTAAATACTAAACATAAATACTAAACTTCAAATACATCAAGACGCATTTCCTCCGAAGCGTTGCCATATATTGTCGACCAAATCGGCTTGAAGGTTCAAATGTGTGGTGCGATCACGCACTTGATCTCTCCTTCTCAAGTACCTGGTAATATCCAATACACGGTCAGTGGAATACCGAACCGCGTCGTTCACGGAATTTCCAGGATGATCCTCAACAAATTCGTTCCAATCTCCAAAATTACCGAAGGAATCACGTTCATCCTCCACTATCATATTATGCATTACAATGCAAGCTGTCATTATTTTGTTAAGTACAATCTTACTCCATGCAAGAGATGGTTTCTTCACTATCGTGAATCGCGTTTGCAAGACTCCAAATGCACGTTCTACATCTTTGCGTGCTGCTTTTTGTCGTTCAGCAAATAACCTGTCATTCGGTGTTTGTGGATGAACGATGGACGGAATGAATGCTGCCCATTTTGGATAAATACCATCAGTAAGATAATATCCCATATTATATCGAGAACCATTTACCTCAAAATTCACAGGTGGAGCTCGTCCTTCCATTACG
The DNA here is from genome assembly GCA_963682175.1 of Triglochin maritima. Taxonomy (NCBI): domain Eukaryota; kingdom Viridiplantae; phylum Streptophyta; class Magnoliopsida; order Alismatales; family Juncaginaceae; genus Triglochin; species Triglochin maritima. The sequence goes on along the minus strand of OY821772.1, from coordinate 58,642,366 downwards.
TCGTCAAAAACCGGAGATCGTTGCAGGACATTTAAGTCGTTGCATGAACCTGGTGTGCCAAAAAACGAGTGCCATATCCACAAGTCAGCCGACGCCACTGCCTCGAGAACAAGAGTGGCATTGCCACTACGCCCTTGATATTGGCCCCTCCACGCAACAGGGCAATTTTTCCACACCCAGTGCATGCAATCGATACTTCCGATCATGCCTGGGAACCCACGCTGCTCACCAACTTCAAGTAGTCGTGCTAGGTCATTTGCATTAGGTCTTCGGAGATACTCACCGCCGAAGTTGTTAATTACACCATCGCAGAATTTCTCAAGTGCGTTTCTTGCCGTGGATTCACTTAGCCTCAAGTATTCGTCCACCTCATCAGCCGCAACACCGTACGCTAGCATACGAATCGCCGCGGTACATTTCTGCAGGCCAGAGATGCTCATCCTACCGGTGGTGTCTGGATTACGTTGGAAGAAGACATCAGACGCCTCAATGGCACTCACAATGCGAAGAAATACATGCTTTCGCATCCTAAATCTTCTCCTGAAAATGTTGTCAGGATAAACAGGGTCGTTAGAAAAATAATCGGCTATCAAACGGTTGTAACCAAGCTCCCTATCTCTATCTGGGTTCGAAGTTCGCATTCTACGCCTCTTAGGACGTTGGTCCACCACTTGGGAGACATACTCTGTTAAGGAGTTCAACACTTGGTCGTAAACTTCGTCATTGGATGTTGAAGATGATGAAGACTTCCAACTGGAAGAGTTATCGGGTGAAGACATTGTTCGTAGATGAATGAGAGAGAACCAACCAGGAGGGGTACATTTATAGTTCTGAGAAGTAACCTACAGTACGCACGTGACTCACAAAAGACGAGACGATTGGATCGAGGCTTAAACTTCTCAAGCATCGAGGACCTACAGTACGCGCGTGATTCACTAAAGACGAGACGATTGGATCGAGGCTTGGACTTCTCAAGCATCGAGGACCTACAGTACGCGCGTGATTCACTAAAGACGAGACGATTGAATCGAGGCTTGGACTTCTCAAGCATCGAGGCCCTACAATACGCGCGTGATTCACTAAAGACGAGACGATTGAATCGAGACTTAATTTGTTTTTGATTTTTTTAAGTAAGTCAAAAAATTGTTAATTAATTATAAAATATTTTTCTAATTATTTTATAATACCTAATTAATTAAATTCTATTTACCTATTTAATACATTATCCTAATTATATATAAATAATCTTTATTTTTAAAACAAAAACAAAAACAAAAAAAATAAAAAAAAATCGGACAAATAGGGGGGGCACGTGGCCCCCCGCCCGGGCGCCCAGGGCGGACTCCCAGGCGGCCTGCCGCCCGGGAATCCACACAGGGCGCCCCGGAGGGCGCCCGGGCAAAGAGCACCCGTTAAGGGTGCTCTTAAGGGTGCTCTAACATGTCACATGCCGGTGGTCATTTAAATAGTCCAGATTAACAGAAACGAAGCAATGAACATGCATCGTCGTAACCGACGTCGACTTGGCGACGAGGTGAAGAATACTCAACTACTGATGTATGATCTCATCAGGTCTTCCAAAGAACGTCGATTTTTGGGTTTCTACGGGGAAAGGAAGCACGAGGTTCAGTGTCGATTGGGTGAGAGGTGGAAGAGAGTGAACATTTTGGGCTACTGAATATAAATTTGACTATTTGTAATTTGTATGATCATTGACAAATTAATACACGTTTTAGGAAAACACGAGGTTGTAGTTAGATGTTTGGTTTGGTTTCCATCTTCATGGATAGATATTCCCACCAAATCACCAAGAACTCGTAAATTTTGCTCCTTTCGCTTTAATTTCTATATTTTGTTAATCTATTGTATATATAACAAGCATACATCACCAAGCCACCGATGACTGAGGGAAAAAATACATTTAATAGGATTTGAAGTTGGGATACTAAAACTACATTTTTTCCACAACTGATGACCAACTTGGACCGCATTCGTGTTCGATCTGCTCCAGCCTACCTAGGCCGGAGATAGCTTCTAGACATTGTTGCCTCAAAAAAAAAAAAACCCTATCCACTCGTTGTTTTATAAGATTTGAGGTTCGCCAAAAGGTCCCGTCCAATCTGACTTTTATTGGATTTTAACTGGACTGATCCTAGAACCATGTATTTTTCCGTAATCGATACCCAAATGGATTAAACTACTATTCAATCTAGTCCAGTCAAGACCGGTTCACGCCTACTTGTTGCTTATTGGGCTAATGACCATCATGAGTCCACGACACTCCCAGAAATCCTTGTGCACTGGGATTGTAAACGAGATGACTTTAACAGTTTAACATGCTGTTCTTTCCCATTTAACGTGTGTTGTTGTAAAAAAAATTCTTACCCGTCTATCTGCCAAATAAATATGATAGGTTGCGGTTATCTCTCAACTCGTCGTGTCTCACCCGTATCTCGCATAAAATATATTTATTTTTAATCAATATATATTATAATATATATAATTAACATATTATTATTAAGACATTAAATCTAATTTAGTCAAATAACATATATTATTTTATATCAGTGAGTTAGAACTTGTGACAATGTGATTGAGGACTTGTAGTTTATACTTTATAGTGTTTGGACTAAAAAACTATTTATGTGGTTATGTATTTTATGTATGTTTTTTATTATTTGTTTTGGACATGCATATATTATCATGTTTTAGACGTGAAATTACGGAAGTGTTATATGTTATGAGAATTTGTTATATTGTATGTATTTTATTTCTCTAGGTTTTTGGTGATATATACAAACTTATAGTCGTGGCACATGTTGTAAGTCATAAGATTTTACGAGTTTTAATTTATAAAAATAAAAAAATTAAATACTCAAGTCACTTAACTCACTTAACCGGTCTAAGCCACCTCGCACCCGCTTAACCACCCTTAGGCGGGATGAATATCAGTCATAATTTTTTCCCGCCCATTCTGCTTATCCAATTAACTTAGACGAGACGTATAGCAATGAGACAAAAACTCATGCCCCGTCTCCCTTACACCCCTATCATGCACCTGGTCAGGATTGGTCAATTTCATCCTGATGGTCACAATGTTTGGTTGTACAAAATATTTCCTTACTCGTCATTTCCCATGTAATTCCTTCCATTTGTTCCGTCACAATTTGCACATTTTGAAGAGTTTTTTTGTTTACCCTGCAGCTTCACCTCCACTGGGACATGTAGGGGTGAGCATCCGGTCCGGACCGGACTTGATTTTTATCTGGAGTTCGGACCAAAGACCGGACCAGACCCAAAATTTTAAAGTCTTCCAGACTGAAACCCGGACCGGACCGGACCAAGTCAAAACTTCCCGGACCGAACCCGAACCGACCGGTCCGGTCTAAAAACCCGGTCTGGTCCGGATTTTGCTCTCCCTTAGGGACAGGTGAGCAGACCATCGATGTATTTTATCTGGACACTAAACTAACAAAAAAAAGTCCTCACGTGTTAATTAACTGAGTTCAATACCGACTCATTTGAATAAGTTTTCTATTTAATTTGTAGAATCAAATACTTCTCGGGTCAGACGAGCAACTGTAACATAGTTGATCTAGATTTTCGGTAATTTTGTCGGTTAGACAGCATTTCCAAACATGTGACTACATAAGCATTATCTCCAATAAAACTGTTGACAAATCAAGGGTAAGGACTCCAATGGAATATCGTAGATGAGGACGGTGGCAGCTATTAATTAGGTGTCCTCGTACCAATCACACACTAACAAAAAGAAAAGAAAAAACTATCAAATAAATAATATTCCGATCGATGACGATAAAAAAATCTGAGATGAACAAACAGTTGTGGAGCTAACATAAATAATAGAAGACTTGCGTAACCAATAATCGCACTATTAAATATACAAACATGATTACGATGTTACGAAAATAAAAGAATTCTTTGCATAAATATCCCTTGTATATCTCGCTTCGAAATCTACACCTTATCATATTTGCATCACATTTTTATAATTTTCTGTTTTGCATAAATGCCCGTTGTATTTTTCCTTGTAAATAAATGACACAAGGCCTTGAACTGTTAATTAGAGGGGTTTGTTTGGATGCATGAGCTCCTAAAGCTAATAGAAGTTATTACAGGAGTTTATGACATCCAAATATTGAAGAGCTTTCCTTAATTTAAGCCCCCTGTGCGCATCCTGATGTCATTTTTTGTATTGATGAGAGAATCTCAGTTGGTGAACTTCTCCATCTTCTCCTGGTGGCCCAAAAATTTAAACCATCATGTTCCTACTAAATTAAGAAAATTACATTTGATTTTGTTATTCATTATTCACGAGTTTGATGTCATCATTTTTTATTAAAAATCTACACCTGATTTTTTTAAACCTGAGGTAGTACTTCAATTTTTTTACTACTAATATTTTTCGTTTATTTTGTTGTGTAAAAGATAGTTAGGCAAAATAGTCGAACAATTTCACAAAGTTATTTAACGAGTTAATCTTCAATAAAATATGAAATTTGAAACAAGATCATACAATTTTGAATAAGATATTTTGTTTCATTAGAGGGCAATTTAAGGATTTGGTTGGACAAGATGGTTAGGGATCCAGAGAACTTCTCGATGTCCAAACAACTTCATTTTTGGCATCTAGAAGCAACTTTTGGATCTAAAACCCCAAGAGCTGACCTCACCAGAAGCTCACAACGGTGAGCTCCATCCAACACACCTTTAATTTCTTATAGAACTAGAACATCCCAGGTTCTGTTTTAGCAAATATAAAAATGTAAAGGGGTTTTAAGCAAAAGGTGACATATTTCACGCTCCTCTCCCAGCCATCATTGTAAATAATTGTTCTTTGAAGACAAATGATTTAATTTTTCACCACCAAACATTGTTGCAACAAAATTATATCCTTTTTTGATAATTTGCGGATGACTAATTTAACAATGGGAGTTAAATAAAAAAAACAATAGGAGTCAAATAAAAGTTGATTGTTGTATTCAAGTATTGTAGCAGATATATGACTCGAAAACGGTCAACATATATTTTATGAATTTTGTGCTTAAACATCTTTTGTAAACATACCCATAAAATTTGCAAATTGCCCTCCATATTTTTAAATTTTCCAAAACACCCCATCTATACTTCTAAGTCTCCCGTAATTAAGGATGTCAATAACAAGAACATTTATGCAAGTTGGCAAAGTACAGAATATTTACGCAAAACAAAGAACACCTGGAGGATGCTCCCGCAAATAAGAGAAAAAGAATAGTGGTTTTACAAATACGAGACTCCTAAAGAGTATTTAGTGGAATAAAATAATTAATCTTCCGCTTCAATTTTTCTATTATGAAATCACTGATTCAATACAAACATTATATTTGTAACACCCCAAAGTTTGGTCCACATTGTTTAAAATGAGAATGTTGGGGTGAGATATAATGACATGAGTCTACTACCGTAACACCTATCAAGTTAAGTTTTGTGGCAATAGGTGTGTTGTGGGTCAGTGGGCGCATGGATGACGGACCGGGACCTGGACTCGGTGCGGGCTCGATGATGGGATGTTACAGATGGTATCAGAGCCTAAACCAGCTGGAATTGTGGGAACTAAGTGCTACACCAAAAGTGTGGGAGTCCCCTTTAGAATCCTACAACGCCTGATGACTGATTGTCTTGACTCTGACGAGAACGTCAGGTGTTCAAGTGGGGTAATTTGTAACACCCTCACGTTTAGTCTCACATTTCTTAACATGAGAATGTTAGGGTGAGATATAATGACATGAATCCACTACCATAACACTTACATGTATGATCGTTATGGGTCCGAATTCTAATCATTTGTAAGATTAATTACCTACTTGCTTAAACAAACAAGAATGCACAACGGAATAAAACTAAGCAAGTAAGGGAAGGAAATATGCAAACCATAAAAGAAGACAATGTTTTTTATAGAAGTTCAACACCCACACTCAGGTTTTAGTCCTCTTTTGCAAGCTCCGCTCGAATCACCGAGCTCCGCTCACGACTTCACTATCCGCTTCCCGTTCCAGACGGGGAGACAACGCATTTACAATCTTCAAGCTCGCGAACAACCCTCGCCGAGCTTGACTTTCCTCTCACAATCCGAGAGGGGTGCTTCGGGCTTTCACCGAAACCTTTACAACTTCCTGAAGGCAAGTAGTAACCAAGAGTATGACTCTCTAACTTTGAGCACACTTAAGTAAGATAGGATTTAAGACTAAAGTGTGAAAATGAAGGTTTTGAGTGTTTGGAATGACCTCTCTAGTTTATGAGGCAAATATGAGTGAGAGGGTCGTGTAAATAGGGTTGGGGAACCTCTATTTCTAAGCTCTAAGAGAATTTCAGTCATTGTGTTAAGTGTGGTAAAAGTTTGTGTAAGAAACACAAAACAGGAAAGTGCAAGTCACAGTTTGGGACACAAACGGTCAACCGAAACGGGTGCATCAGTCGACTGTTTCCATAAAGTTGTGGAAACGTTTGAACCGAAACAAGAATGGTCGAACCAACTAGGCTATAACTTAAGTTCTCTTAAGTTAACGGTCGAACTAAAAGGTAGAACGGTCGACCGAAATCTAACAGGCACTTTGGAGTTTTATGTTCGGTCGAACAAAAAGGTTGGGTCGATCGACCGAAAATATCAGACACTATGGGGTTCAAGAAAAAGTCTTCTAACAGTCGACCAGAGTCTAAGGAACGGTCGACCGATGGTCAAAGTATTTTGGGGTTTTGTTAAGTTTATACGAATATGACCGTTTGTATAATACGACAAGTTTAACGGTAACAATACACGTGTAAACGGTCGAACCATAGGCTCGCAATGGTCGACCGGTTTGACACTAAAGGCTAACTGATTAACTGATCCAATCGGTCGAACTGAGAACTAGTTCGGTCGACCGATTTAGCTCAGACAGTCCAGGTTTGGGTTTTAGTGTTTTCCGGTCTATGTTTGGGTGACTTATTGAAGTCCAAATGTTATGAGATTTTGTGTGTGACTTCTATAAGAAACCTAATGTGTGTTTAAGTGTTTTTTAACTATTGTATGCTCAAGTATACAAAGTTTCTAAGACTCAAAAGAAATACAAATTACGTGTCTTCAATAGCTTGATTACCTGTCTTGACTTGAATTCCTTTCTTCCTTGAGTCTTGAGCACCTGTAGAAGTTAGCACAATACAATATATATGTCATGCATAATGTGTGCGGTTCTACATTGATTATAGTTAAGATTAGGTTGATTAAATCATCAAAACATAGATTAAAGTTGAAAGGTCAACATTACCAACTTAAGTTTTGTGGTAATATGTGGGTGTTGTGGGCCAGTGGGCGCATGGATGATGGACCGAGACTTGGGCTCAGGCGAGACGTTACAATATTAAAAAATTCCCCGATGCAATTTGCCCAATGTCATATCTCAAAAACAACACTTCAATTCATTATAAAAGTACTTCATATATCTTGGACTATTTTGTAATGTCTACGTAATAATTGGAATATTTCATTAACTCTCACTACTACGGTTAACTTATATTACTGTGATGTGGGGAAATGACGATCTATACAAGATCTTATACAAGATGAATAATGAATCAAATCGTACCTCTATATGTAACGGTATAAACAAGAATAATTCGGTTGTCTTACAATGTCACACCTGTGATTCCTTCTACCAGACGGACTTCAACTGTCTTGGAGATGAAGCACAACACCATGATCTAAATGTCTTTCAGTGCACTGTGAGAAGAATTAGAAGGGATGAAACCCTAGTTACGGAGGTAACGACGGCCAAGAGGGGTGGAATCAAGAAAGCCAAGGAGAGGAAGAACCACAATGCTCCAACCCTCTCTCTATTTGTAGAGGGGAGCTAAGGTTTCTTTAACCCACATGCCAACCAGGTTGTGCCACGTGTCACACCCCGTAAGGCATAAACAAAAATATTCCAATATCTCCCACTTGCACAAGGTGTATGCAAGTTTACTTCTTGTTGGACCATGAGATAACTACATTTGCAAGTAAGAAAGCATAACCAGAGGTAGACTTCCTTTGATCAATATTTGAAGCCTGGTCAACATCACTATAGCCAATTAGATGGAGGTCTGAAACTTGGTAACATAATATGTAGTTACTTGTTCCTCTAAGTTCAGAAAATCAATCTTTACATCAATTTGCTAAAGGTCCAAGTCAATCTGAGAAGCAATAGCTAGCAAAAGGCAGATTGAGACAAATCTAACCACTGGTGATAAAATTTCCTCAAAATCCACGTCTTCCCTCTGGGTGAAGCATTGAATCTCTCAACATATTCATCCGCCTTCGTCATTATTTTAAGGATCCACTTGGCCCCAATAACCTTTCGATCTGGCTAAATCAACCAAGTCCTAAAATGATTAACTCTCATCGACTCCAACTCCTCCTCTATAGCTTATAAGTTTTAACCACTCCCTAGCATTTGGAACATTTAGAGCCTCACTAAAGAGTCTCTGGCTCTTGCTCATTGACAGGAATCACCCATTATTAATTTTTTCTTGAGATACTATGAGAGCTTCTTCCTCCAAGTCGAACCATCATCGAGGTATAAGCTCGCGTCTACTACGACGTAGATGGAGATCTGATTGTTCACCCTCCATGAGAGTCATCTGATTATCAACATTACCACTCCCACTATGATCAAATAGTGTAACCTCATGTTCAACATTCGGATTCTGATGTCTTTGAGTGATCATTTGTCCATCAATTTTTTAAGGAAGTCTACTGACTCTTTGTTAATTTCTGTAAGAGATGGAAAATCATCTTCCAAAATATCACATCTCTATAGTCCAGTTCCACCCTTCTCTCATTCTCATCTAAGCTAATAAAAAAGTAACACTTGGAGCAATTTGAGTACCTTGCGAAGACATTTTCTCCCTCTAGGTCCACAACTCATATGGAGTTGAAGAGGCCGACTTAGTCGGAATTCTATTCAGGATATAGGTCGCAGTCAATAAATCATCTCCCCAATAGGAGTTTGGGAAACTCCTATGCGTCATCATGGATCTAACCATATCTAGCAACGTTCTGTTCCGTCTTTCAGCAACACCATTTTACTGAGCGGAATAAGGAACACCGAGTTATCAAGATATCCATTTTTCATCACACAACTCTTTAAATATATTGGAAAGATACTCTCGACCTCTATCTGTTCTAATAGTTTTTATTTGCAGTCCAACTGATTCTCAACCAAGCTCGTAAACTTTTTGAAACATTTTAGAGCATCTAATTTATGAGAAATAAAATAAATATGACCATACCTAGTAAAGTCATAAATGAATGTCATCAAATAATTATGTCATTCTCTAGTGCATACATTCAAATGTCCACAAATTTCTGAGTGTATAAGTTATAAAGGAGAAATAATCTAACAGCTTTCTTGAAATGTTTTCTAGTTGCTTTTCTAGGTAAACATGATTCTCAAGTTGACAACTCAAATTTGGAGGATTAACCTAATACTCCCTCCTTTGCCAACCTAATTATCCGATCAACACCAATGTGTCACAGCGTAGCATGCCACATAACTAAATCAACATTCATGGAATTTTGGCACTAAAAGTACTGGTATTAGGATTATTAAAATCATAAATTACGTCCAACACAATAAACTGTCCTAGAGATAATCATGACCATCAAAAATATCACTAAGGTAACACATCATTGTTCTAAAAATAACTTTAAAATCGCGTCTCATTAAAACAACAATAGAAACAACATTCTGTTGTATAGCTGGCGCATACAACACATCGTGAAGTAATAGGATTCAACTAATTCGCAATGCCACTTTGCATGTGGCAATCCCAAGAACTTCAATGCTGGAGATTGTTTTGCCATGCTTATTTGCCTCCCACTTGGACACGACGATATTCTAGGAAGGCATAATGATCTTTTGTTGTGTGGTCCATTGCACCTGAATCCACAATCCACACGGGTGAATGTTCAGCAAGCATCAATGAATTAGTTATGCAACCACTCAAAAATTATACACAGTGATCACATTTTGCTTAGTGCATTCACAAGCAAAATGTCCAACTTAATTTGAAGTAGTTAAAACAAGTCACATTTGACTTGTCTTTCCTCCTTTGGATCCTCGAGGTAGTTTCTTCTCGATTTTCTTCACTATTTTGTTTCCATTCCTACCTTTCTTTCCTATAGAACCTTGAGTTTTCTCTCTTTTGCGCTTAAATCTTGCACTCATTCGAGGAGCGCTAACTTCAGCAGCAAACACTTCACATTGAGAATCTTTCACAAACATGCGGTCTTGCTCTAGCAAGGTGCTTGGCAGCCTGGTCAAATGTTAGATGTCAAGTGCACGAGTCAGATGGACCTTCATGTGCTCCCAATTCTTTTAAGGTAATGATTGTTGGCTTTTTTGCCTTAATCCGTATTTTGATGATTAATCAACCTAATCTTAATCACAATCAAATATAGTGTAACACATATAATGCATGGAAGATATATAATATTGTGCTAACATCTACATGTGATCAAGCCTCAAGGAAGAATGAAATTGAAGTCAAGACATGTAATCAAGCTTTTGAATACATGTAATTTGTCTTTATTTTTGAGTCTTAGGTACTAATGTAATATTGAGCATACAAGAGTTAAAACTTACTCATATATACACTAGGTTCCTTGTAGATGTCACAAACATAATTTCACATCAATTAGACTTCAATAGATCACCCAAACCTTAGTCCGAAAATTACTAAACCATAACCTAAATTACATGTGCCCATCGGTTGACCGAAATAAGTGCCTTGTTCGACCAATTATAACAAACCTTCTAAGTGTATTTTTGTAGCTCCACCAGTCTACCATTTTTGACCTTTCGGTCGACCGTTCTCGTATTATTTGAATGATTGTTAACCTTTTCGTATTATACAACGATCGTATTCGAATAAATTCAACCAACCCCTAGAATACAATTGGTCACCTGTCCAACGTTAACCTTAGAACGGTCGATCATATGAAGACATATCTTGAGCCCAAATGTTTTTGTTTTCGGTTGAAGCACCTTTCGTTCGACTGATTACCTTTACCCTGACCAAAACCCCCTGAACGGTCGACTGACCCAATTATTTAGTTCGACCGTTCACTTAAGTGAACTTAAGCTTCAGTATTGTTGGTTTGACTGCCACTTTATTCGTTCGACTGATTGTTCCTTGCACTTTATGGTCTTTATTTCTGGACTCCATTCGGTCGACCGGTCACCCCGATTCGGTCGACCGTTGAGGGACAGAATTGTGAATCCTAAATTTCTATCTTGTGTATCTTACACACCAATCAATCAATCCTTCCCCAACGGCTAGAAAACTTTAGGAGCTTATAAATATAGGTTCCCTAACCTTATTTACATAACTCTCTCACTTCGAATTGTCTCATACATTAAAGAGAAATCCCCAACTCCAAAAACTCTCAATACTACACTCTAAGCTTTATACTTCCACATCTTTGATCAATTCAATGTCATACTCAAAGTATGCTCAAGCTAGAGAGTGTTATTTCACTCAAGTTCTTTTGTTCAAAAGAGTATCTGGTGAAAGTCCAAAGCATCCTTCTCGGATTGTAGGAAGAGGATTCCAAGTTATGCGAGGGTTTTTCGCGGATAGTAAAGGCGTTGTCTCCCGGCCCAGAACGGGGAGCGGATATTGAAGATGTGAGCGAAGCTCGAAGTGTCGAGCGGAGTTTGCAAGAGAGGACGTAGGCGGGTGACCAGACCTCTGTAAAATCCTCGTGTCCATTTGTGGTTTGCATTGCTTTTCCTTACGTTGTTTTAATTCGTTTCCGCTGCACATTTTGTTAACTTAAGTAGAGATTAAGCGTAATTTGATTAGATAATTAGGAGTCATTATGATCCTACAATGATCTGATAAGAGTGAACATTTGCTCCTCATAGGTCTTAGCACGACCAGCAACGCTGAGCTCACTTATCATGTTTGACGCCACAATAATATATTGCCTCAGAGTGTGTGACCTTGGAGTATTTTATACCCTTGAAACATAAACCTGACCTTGGTGGCCCTTGTGACAGAGGTCAGTCCATACTAGAACTTAACAGGTTCACACAAGCCCGTTAAGGTCCAAATCTTCTTGAACCGCGGCAACAGAACATCTCGCATCGAACTCAAAATTGTAATGCGTGCAATATAATCCTTTTTCTAGGTGTTATACACCTCCATATTTATGCGATGTTGTGCAATGTTGCCCTCTTCAAGTGGGTCATGGTTTGGGTTATGTTCTCCAGCATGTCCCGATCTTCGAGGAGGTACTCAAACTTATGATGTCATAGATCGTAGTTTCTCTCATTGAGTTTGTCTCCTCGAGTCTGATCAGTGACAACGCTCTCGGAAGCAGCAATTAGGATCTAAGACATAATACAAGGTATAAATTCTACCATAAAACTAAAGCAACAAAAATAAAATCAATACATACGACGTACAAGCAAGTGCACTCAAACCAAAAGAGATAATGAGTATTCAATCAAATCCTTATGGACATACTAAATAAGTCATGTGTACTAATTCGTCTTTGCGCTAGTAGCATGATTTAACAACTAAAATGACCCCAAAAAAATTACAAATCATGCTACACAAGCGAGAAATAACACATAAATCTCCAACTTGTGTTCCATGTCATAAGGTGGTTCACACAGAACATTCCTACAATAATAACTCTCACTAAAATCATGTAACTTGTGAACTTCACTAAGCTCACACAAAACTTAATCTAATAATTTCAAGAATTAAATTAACGGATCCATCTCATGAATTGATTTTAACCGGTACACAACCACAAATAAATCAAATATTTTATCCTCGATTCATCACATGATAATGTTGAAATAAATTACAAATAAGTCTACACAAGACTTGGAAAAAAAATCATAACTTAGGAGTGAGACGAAAAACCCTGCCACACCCAAAAAAGTGTTGGAAAAACAAATCCAAAAAAAAAAATCCCCGAAGAAACATGGTCGATTAGCACATCAAACCGATCGACTGGTTGTCCCCTCCTTGGGACAGTCAGCTTAGGAGGATGTCCGGTCACAAGGGCAGAACGTCCGCCTGGAAACGGTGGAACAGATGTTCCCAGCGGATGTTCGGTGGCAAAGACCGAACGTCCGCCCCATGTTGTTGCCCACTTTGGCACGACACCTGGACGACGGACTATCCGTCCAATTGACCGTTTCAGGGAAAAATAAAGCCACTAATCTTAGGCTACAACATTTTTACTCTCAAATAATCATATATTTGCATCCAATCATCATATATCAACATGTTGAGCCTATAGAAGTACAAAAAAAACTTGTACATGTTACATAAACATGATTCATGGAGAGAAAAAATAGACCAAACATGTAATGAAAAAAAACAACAAATCTAATTTGTCATTTTTAACATGATCCATCACATAAACCTCATACTACATGCATATATATCATTTTGCCAAAAAAATCAAAACGTTATAATACACATGTATACGATTTTCTTTAGATATAAATATAAGACAAAAAATTGAGAACTAAATAAATCATATGAAACAAATTTATTTAGATCTAAATAACAAACAAAAAATATAGATCTTAAAATTTACAACCATTTTAATCTAATAAACAAAAAAAATACGTAGATCTAAAAATAATGAAGGCATAAAGAACAACCTTATGGCTTTGGTACCAATGCGGGGGAAATGACGATCTATACAAGATCTTACACAAGATGAACAATAAATCAAATCGTACCTCTATATGCAGCGGAATAAACAAGAATGATTTGGTTGTCTTACGATGCCACACATGCGACTCCTACAAGACGGATTTCAGCTCTTGGAGATGAAGCACAACTCCACGATCAAAATGACTCTCGGTGCACTTGGAGTACAAGAAGAGACAAAACCCTAGCTATGCAGGTGACGACAACTAAAAGTGGGGTGGAACCAAGAAAGCCAAAGAGTGGAAGAACCCTAATGCTCCAACCCTCTCTCTATTTATAAAGGGGTCCTAGAGTTTCTTTTAGGATTATTTTTTCAAAATGGACTTTTTTTTAAAAAAATTGCCAAAATAAACTATCTTCAAAAGTATTTTTCACACTAGACATGTTGTCACCACGTGGCGACACGTGGCGGCGACGGGTTTGTTTTTTAGTGTATACAGAACTCGGCATCACCAGTGCTCGCCGAGGTCTTCTTTAGAGAACTCGACACTGGTGATGTCAAGTTCTGCTTTAGAGAACTCAACATCACCAGTGTCGAGTTCATGTTGGTTTTTATTACACGACACTTGTCATATTTCTCTCGAACTAAGTTGTCATGATAAAAGTTCAAATAGAACTCATCATCACAAATGTCGAGTTCTATTTGAACTTTTCTCCTGACAACTCAGATCATCATGAGACGGTTGGTGCGCATGGAGAACAATGTCTTAAATAGAACTCGGCATCCTCGATGCCGAGTTTTAAAGGCAGAACTCGACATCTACAAGCCGAGTTTTGTCGGGCTATAAAAATAGTCTCCCCCTTCTCCCTCAAGTCGAGTTCTCGCGATTTGGAGGTTAAGGTTTCGTTTTTTTTTCAAGTTTTCCACTGTTTTCTTTCCTTTTATGTATTAGGATGATATACATTGTTGTTTTAGGTATGATTGAAGTGTTTTTGTTGGTTTAGGAATTCGTTTTGGTGCAAACTCGATTTTGATTTTGGGTTTTTAGGCCAAATTATTTATTTCTTAGTTGATTATTGATTTCATTTTTGTTGATTGTAGGTTTACGATAGTAATCTTAAAGAACTCAATTTGAAATCATGTTCTATTTTGTGTTGCCGAGTTCTCGACACTTGTGTTGCCGAGTTTTATTTGAAATCATGTTCTCCTAGCAACTCAATTTGAGAGAAATATGGCAAGTGGTGCAAAAAAAACACTTAATGAACTTGACACTGGTGATGTCAAGTTCTCTAAAGAAGAACTCGACACTACTGATATCGAGTTCTCGCAAGCAGAACTCGACACAGGTGATGTCGAGTTCTGTATGCACTAAGAAACAAACTCGTCGCCGCCACGTGTCACCACGTGGTGGCAGCGAGTTTAGTGTGAAAATAATTTTGAAAGTTTTGTTTTTGGATTTATTTTTAAATTTATTTTGAATTTTTTTCTTTCTTTTATGCACGAGACAATCAGATTGTGCCATGTGTCATGCTCCATTGGGCATAAACAAATATATTCTAATATAGCACAAGAAGTTGCAAATCTCAAATTTACTCGTGTAAGGTCATCCTTAACGGATGACCTTTTGGGGTCGAGGCCACACCCGACCCTGCGGCCCTTAACCAGGGATGACCTCTAGTTGGGTTGCGACCTGGGTCTGGCCACGTGGCCAACCCGGGTTGGCCCATTTTTTATTTTTTAAGGAATTATTAAAAAATAATTTATTTATATATATATTTGTTAAATAATATTTTATTGATATGTATATATAATTAGAATTAATTTCTAAAAATTAAAATAAATATAAATAATTAATGTAAATTAGTAAAATAAATCAATTAAATTAAGTATACTAATAAAAAATTAGTGCAAAATCCGAAAGTCCCAACCCCCGACTGACCCCTCGAAGTGAAAATCATAAATATGAGTCAATTGTAACCCAAATAAAGATTTTTTTTACTTAAATCGAGTATGATTAGATTAATTACGATGGTTCATAATATGTATTCTAATATTTTAATTATTATAATATGCACTTGTCGAATTTCAATTAAATCTAACTTTTGCATGTTATTTGTAATTATCGTAATTTAATTAGATTAAGTCATTGTAAAAAAATTTATTTAATAGTTTGTGAATTATTGTGATGAAATAGAAAATGAAGTAAAACGAAAAGATGTAGATGAGAGAGAGTGTTGAATGTGGGATTGAGGCCATCCTTAAAGGTCTACTGTAGGCTGTAGCACGTCCGGCAACGTAGGTTGATTGGTTAATTTATTTTTTTAAATATAAAATTTTGTTAAAAGATATTTTAAATCGTTTTTTCAAAAATAAATTATGAAAATATATTTCTTATTTTTTTATATTTTTGTGTTTTACCTAGAATTGATCCACAAATGACGTGGATGTGAGAATGTAGGGCGTTTGAGTTGTTTCTGGGTGTGGTTAATGAAAATGAGGGGGGGGGGGTGCTGAAGTGGCAGAGAAAAAAACTAACGTGGTTAAGAGAGAAAGCAGGACGCCCAGGAAGTGTCCGGACGTTGCTAAAGATGGTCTGAGATTAATGAGTGAAAAAACCGGGTTGTAAGTTGCATAGTAATTTTTGCTGACACGACAGAGAAAGAAATTGAAAGTTGGGGGGGGGGGGGGGGGGGGGGGGGGGGGATTTGTGGTTGGAGTTAAAGATGACTTAAGTCGATATACAGCAAGTTAGCAACCTTGGCATGTCCAAGATGAAAATCGAATAGAATTGAATTTGGAGGACATTGGGGTTAACCCTCTTTGATCCTTCTAAACGCTCTGGTGGGCCTCCCAAACTTGATCTTAGACAAAGGCTGGTTGGTCTGAGTGGGTGGGTGGGTGGGTTACCTCATCTCAGCATATCAGCGAGCAGGTAAATTTCATCTAGGTGCATACATTTTTGTTAAGACTTCAGGCAATAAGATATAACAAAGATCAAGTGATTAATTAGTTGCCGACACGAGGGATTCCTGCACGCAACTTGGTACAGGAACTAAAATAAGCAGGAAATGTGGAGTCCAAGACTGGAATCATGTCTGTTGTAATTGACTCATGGCTATGATTAATTAAAATGATGTATTATTATCATAAAGTAAGAGATACCATTAATTTTCCTTCGCACTAAAAAAACGATTCTATTTTGTTGTTGCATATAAAGTTATGCTTATTGATGCAGGAACATCTTCTCCGAGGAATAATCTTCGCATTGATTAGGGTGGTAAATGGGGTGAGTTTGACCCGTCGTCCCGTCCCGCCTAATGCGGGTAGCAACGGTGAGTACAGAGCTGGACCGATCGGTCTGGTCCGGTCTAAACCCAGATTGGATCGTATTTTTACTATTAAAATTCAAATTTTGGACCGGACCGAAGACCGGACCGGTACGATCCGGTACGGACCGAAACCCAGACCAACCGGTGGTCACCCCTAGTGGTAGCGGACAAAAAAATATTACCCGCCAACCCACCACCCACCACCACATAACTCGCCTAATAAGCGGGGTGGGTTGCAATTTTCTAGCAACCCGTCCTGCATAACACACAACTCATCTAAATCAAATATGTTATTAGTTATTACTATACCCAAATAATTTTACTGTTTCAGTTTTACTCATAACCATTAACTCACCCGACCAAGTCACCACTCACCAAACGTCTAATTTTCCAAACCCTAACCAAAAGGCAAAAAATCAAACCAATGAGTGTTATTGTTATAAACTTATAATGAATGTTTGATGTTAGAGATTGTTACTATTATTTAGTTTGTGTTTTCAATGTTTCGTGTAGAAGTTTGTTATTATTATAAGGGCACCCTCGACGTGGGTGCCCAATATACGTTGACATATATTGGGAATTTGGGATCCCCTCAATGGGGGTCCATGAAAGTTGTTGGACTGCCAGGTCTCACGACCTGGCTGTTCCCACCGCCTGAGTCGTGAGGAATTCACGACCCGAGTGGAGGCCACGTGGCCTCCACCCATTGGACTTTTTTATTTTTAAATTAGTTTTTGTTTTATATTTAGTTGTAAAGAATTTATTACAAAAGACTTGATATTTTTAATTGGATAAAACAACATAACTTTTCAATACTCACTCATCCACATCATTTGGAGGTCGATCCTGGATAAAATTTAAAAAAAAACTTAAAAATATTTAAAAAATAAAAACAAATAGAAAACATATTTTAAAAACAATATTTAAAAAAATAGATTGAAAATGATTTTTAAAAAAACAAAACAAAAAAGACCGTTGTAATTACTTTAGTAACGTTGATAAACGTCACAAATTTTATTAGAAAGTACATTCTCTTAATTAATTTTCTTAAATTTTGTTAATTTGTTTTTGTTGAGTGTTACCAAAAATAATTATTTTTTAAGGAACGTTTAATATTTAATTAAATTTATTTTGAGTTATCCGTAAATATTCACATTTAATTATAATAAGTTTGATGAATAAATAATGTGATATAATTAATTGGAATGTAGAAAATTAAAAATGAGGGAGAATAAATAATGTCGGAGTAAGAGACTCTTGATGTGATTAGCTCGACCTTTGTTGGTGGGTTGTGGTTGATGAGTGAATAGTAGAAAGGAAAAAAATTGCCTTGCTGATGTTGCTAAGAGAGAAAGTGTTCATTTGACTATGTTGACATTTAAATAAATGTCATGATTGAGGATGACCTAATGAATGTTATTAAGAAAAAATACGGCGAGTGATTACCATTTCTCAAGTTTTGATATTGTTTTGTTTTTTTAGGAAATATCTAAAAAGTTTTAAAAACCCCAACCAAACATGCCCCGCCTCGTATAACCCTAAGCAGGGTGGGTAGTTTTTTTTTATTTTTGAACATTCACGTCTCGTTTACGCACTTAACTTAGACGGAACGGGTAACGGTGTGCAAAAAACTTACCCGCTTACACCCCTAACATTGATCACACATGCACTTGGCATGTTAAGTGCTTAAAATTTTGGATTACCGAAAGGATTACACTGAGTGGAAGACGTCAAATTGGTCTCATTAAATATGGGAACTACTAAACGTCGCCCCATAACTACTTAAATCGCCCATTGAAATTACCCTTAACAATATATTTAATACTCATATCGTCCAGTGTCTTTAAACAAGGTTTTTGACTCAGTTTTACTAACATTCCTAGTACCAACAACACGAAAATGTCTGGCGAAGCACCTAGATCAGGCGAAGCAACGGAGGTGGATTTTTTTTCCGACTCGGGCGTCTGGCTAAGACGCAAGTACCATGGTGGAGGCGTCTAAGACGCCTCCACCATGGTACTTGCGTCTTAGCCAGACGCCTCCACCATGGTTGAGGCGTCTTAGCCAGACACATCTATCATGGTGGAGGCGTCTTAGCCAGACGTCCCATTTTTTTATTTTTTTGTCAAATTAAAATTATACGGTGTGTTATCTCAAATTATTTGACGTTTCTTTGCAAGTTTTTGGTGGTAACCGGTTGGATTACAATGAGTTTTTTTGCAAGTGATGAAAATTTAAATAATGTGCAGATCCAACATTTTTTAAGATCCAAAATCCTCCGGCGGTAAAACATCCTGACTTACAAATACCACCTCGACAAGTCGTTCTGGGGTTTTGAAATTGTTGGATCTGGGAATTTTTGAATTTTCGGTGTACCGAAGGGGTATCGGTCATCCGAATATAGTAATTATTAACTTATTAATTAATTAATATAACAATTATCTAAATTTATAATCAATTATCTTTTTAAAAAAATTATAATAAAAATAAAAAATTACGGGTGTCCGACGAAGCCGCCCCGCGTAGGAGAGAGGCGTTTGTCTAAGACGCCTCCCCCATGGGCGGGGCGTCTCGGTAAAACGCCTTCCTCATGGGCGGGGCGTCTGGGTAAGACGCCTCCCCCATGGGGGAGGCGTCTTACCGAGACGCCCCCCTCCTACGTGGGGCGGCTCCGTCGGACGCCCGTAATTTTTTATTATGTTTTTATTAAAAAGATGTTAGATATTTTACCAGATTCGAGTACACTGTGGCGTCCGTTGGCTCATTACTGACCTCCAAAATATTATTTTTTATGATTATAAGAGGAAGATAAAGAGAGATGTGTGATAGGAGGGTAAAATATCGCGTTATAGCAGTAAAAATGTGAGAAGGACAATTTGATAATTTCACGAGACGATTTAAGAGTAATTTTAAGACGATGTTTAGCAATTCAGTTAAATATTAGTTCATGATCATACACGTACACACATTACAACGAAGCATTGAACAAATTGACGTTATTTACATTGGCGCGTCATTAAAAAGTGGTATTTACGAAAAAGTAATTTTTTAATGATGATAATAAATACCCCTTGGATTGGTCCTGAAACCGTCGGGGAAAGATATTAAATTTACCTTACGTGGCTGCACCCAATGGACATTGCGGACGCTGACCAGGCTTGAGGTGCATTATCTCACTACTTTGCATATTCTTATTGTTATTACATTTCATATCTGTAATTGTTTTATATAGGGGTGCACATGGGTCGGGTTGGGTCGGATTTGGGCTTTATCCCGACCCAACACGAAATTTTCGGGTTGGGAAAAAACCCAACCCGAATCCGAACCCGAACCGGTTTAGGTTCAACACAACCCGACCCGAAATTTTCGGGTTGGATCGGGTTGAACCCGAATTCGGAAATTTTCTCCCAAACTTGGTCGGGTTCGGTCGACCGGTGCTTAAACGGTCGACTGGGGCTTGAACACCCGAAAAATGTTCAGGTTGGAAACGGTCGACCGAGTGATGTTCGGTCGGCCGAGTGATGTTCGGTCGATCGGTTTATTTGGGAAAAAATAAAAACAAAAATAAAAATAATAAAAATAAAAATAAAAATCGGGTTCGGGTTGGGTTGGGTCAACCCGACCCCCTCAATCCGAACCCGACCCGAAAATTCGGGTTTTCGATTTTCCCAACCCAACCCGACCCGAACCCCTTCCCAATCCGACCCAACCCGTCAGGTTCGGGTTGAACCCAACCCATGTGCACCCCTAGTTTTATAAGCAGTAGGGCTTATTTTTAGATATTAAAGTGGGTGACAGAGGAGTGGTACTAGGATCAAGTCAGAAAGCACAATTTATACGAAATCAAATCAAAAATCAAAATTTTTGGGGGAAGCAAAATCCAGTTGTTGTTTATTTAACTATGTAAAATTGAAAATTAAAGGGGGGTAATATCAAGATTGGTAGACATTTTAAATCCAAAATTCAGAGAGGAAATTTAAACCGGTGACATATTTGAATCCCACCAACCGCAGGTCAATCACAGTGGCAGGATTTGAACCAGTTATATCTTACCTTACCTAACTATTACTTGGACCAATTACAATACATGTACAAAAGATTTTCATTCCTATAGTTTGTGCAGACAGTGAATTACACCAAACACAAAAGCTGTTCTCCCCCTTTCTCGCACACCATAACACCTCCCGACTTTGTGGAAACGTACCAACGACTAGATAAACGTAAGTGACAACAAATATTCATATTCATACTCGTGAAGCAATGACAAAAAACAACTCCACACATACAGATTATATGTATTCTTTCTTCTCATATATATCACCACATGATAATAATATGGTGAGATTATAGAGTACGTGAAGGACAATGTCAGCAATATGGCAATATAGGAATTAAAGAAAAATGCAGAGAGCTTGTAATGGCGGAATGAGTACAGAAAGCAACCATACAGCGAAGTTTCAACGGTTTTCCAGAGGCCATGTCGGAGATGCTGCCCGAGGAGCTGCCCAAAACGGGCAGGAATTGTATGGGATTTCCCGCCCACCTTTTGGATCTTACGTACTTGTACATTTATTACTTTCTATTTACGTAAGTCCTTGTGGTAATGAAAAGTGTCGGAAGCAGGGATGTCTAGAGGGCAAAAGGAGGCTTAGGGATCTGTGTGTTCGTTAGCTATAGGGTTGGACACATTTGGATGTGTTGCTCTAAATAGGAAGTGTTTTCTGGTGGAGAGAAATTAGGGTTCTGTAAAATGTGGAGAGAATTTTGAAACTTTGGAGCTAGCCATTTTGTTTGTCAGGTATGAGACAGTGTGTGTGTGAGAAAAAGACGAAGGAAAAGCAGCTAGCTAGAGTAAAGAAATATGGGTCGGTTGGATTCTTTTCCACGGAGGTGTGTGGTCCTTTGCACTATTTTTTGCCACCATGCATGTCCTTATCTATCTATTGTATATAAACTTTGTATGCAAGTGAGTAGATGTGGGGGTAATGAGACAATAATGAAGCAAAATAATAATGATGCACATGCACTATAAGAAGATGAAAGGAAGGGGAGACTGGCTGGCCATCAATCATCTGAATAAATGATGGAAGGGGGATAGACAAGGTATGTAGAGGTCCCCCACCCACTCAGCCCAACCAGCCTTTGTCATCTTTATTTATTAAGACCATCCTTAACGGAAGGTCTTTTGGGGTCGGGTCGCGACCTAGGTCGGGGACCTGACCTGGGTTCCGCCCTGGGTTGACCCATTTTTTTTGTTTTTTTTTAAATAAAGATTAAAAATTAGTTTTTTATTTGTTAAATAATATTTAATTGATATGTATATGTTTTTATATAATTAGAATTAATTTCTGAAAATTAAAATAAAAGAAAATAATTAATGAAAATTAGTAAAATAAATGTAAATAATTAATCAAAATTAGTAAAATATATGTAAGTAATTAAAGAAAATTAGTAAGATAATTGTAAACGTATATAATTAAAGAAAATTACCTAACAAAATAAAACACATAAATTTACCCAAGTTCACCCAAAAATACATTAGTAACCCAAAACATCGGTAGAGAATTACTAATAAATCTCAAAACTAAAAAATCTTCAGGGGGCGTTGCTCGCTCACCAGGGAGCGAGACTCCCGTCCGACCGTTGGAGTGACCATTATTAAATCTAATTTTTCGAAATTATTTGGCAATTAGTGTAATTTAATTAAATTAAGTTACTGTAGAAATAATTTATTTAGTAGTTTGTGTAATTTTGTGATAAAATAGAAAATGTGGTAATAAAAATGATGTGGATAACATAGACAGTTGAAAGTGTGGTTGAGGTTAAGGAGTGAAAAATAAGTTGGGTCGGAGTTAATGGTTGTCTAATAGCAACCCTCACTTCTGCTGTCACACCCTTAAAGTCTTCCGTCAGGGGGTGTTGATGTGTGCAGACTGTTGGGGGAACATCGGGTGGTCATATGAGCATAGATGTTATATGGGGGAGAGACTTCAACTTGAAGGTGAGCGCCTACGAGGCTGCACTTATATGCAGTTTGGAGCGTAGAGCTGGTTGAGAGCTGAAGCCGCTTCCCCGACGAGCCCAAGGCAGGACAAAACCAGTCGATGTTGTCTCGCACGTAGAATAATTGACTATGTGTGCATCTATATGCGCGCGCGTACAATATTGTGCGGACGTGTACGACTGTCACCGCACAACTCCGTCCTACCAATTAGGTTTTCCCAATTCATAACACCTCTCTCTCTCTCCACATCCAAGATCACCGTTGTGCCCCCACCTATATGCTATATCCACGTCAACAACATCCATCCATCGCATTCTCTTTTCCATAATTTCCACATTGGGATGTGAAAAATTAAAAAAGTTAGCACGCACGTAGCTGTTGTAGTAGCAAAGCCTACACACATTGCCCAATACACCCCGGATCCCTATCTTTCCACAGCCTGTAAGGCCCTTGCCATCCCCACGTTGCCGGAACATACTCGTACATGATAATAAACAACTTAATAGTTAATTTTTCAAACACTTTGAAAAAAACAGTTATTGGTTTCTAATTAATCCCAACATGTACAGAACTCACATACTGAGATTCGATTCTTGGTTGACTAATAGTAAGCGATTTGAGTCAAACATATATATAACTCACATACCGAGATTGGATCCTTGGTTCAAGTTGATATTAAGGAGATCCATGTAGTTATGTTTGTTGTCGGGTTTTGGTGTGCACCCGCAACCTAAGAGGGACTGTGGGCAAACAGCTATGCATGGGACCTGGTCTGGTGATCCCCGATCACTACTTCTACCTTGGCATGCATGCAGTAATAAAACGAAAAAGAGATGGATGCATCATGTCATGCCACACTTTGGGACCAATCCTTCTGGAGCAGTGTTGTGTACATAGTATGCAAATGTATGGACGGCCCACATTACTCTGTCCTGTCACCTGTCATCTCAATCCTACGGTCACCATGTAGCTCACACTTGCATGCAGACATGGAAAGCCCACGGCCACCAAGTGAGTGATGGAATGTGCAGATTGTGGTGAGACTTTAATTAGTTTGTAAGATTGGATTTATCATTTTAATTAATAGGTTTAAGTAAGGTCATCTAGTGTCATGCCTTTTAATTAGCACCCTAAATAGGTTTAGGGATTTTACAATCCACCCACTTAAAAAGAATTTCGTCCCGAAATTCAAACAAGCAACTCACCGAAAAGCTTCGAGTATCGCTTCCGAACTTCCTCCTCGATCTCTCAAGTGGCCTCGCGCTCGCTGTGATGCTGTCACCTGACCTTCACCTTCAGAATGGTCCTCCTCCTGAGCTGGTGATCCATACGATCAACAATCTCAACTGGTCACTCCTCAAGAGACAAGTTCTGCTGGATATCTGGCACTGCTATCTCGATCACGTGTGTTGGGTCTGCAACGTACTTCCTCAACATCGACACGTGGAAGACGTTGTGAAGACCAGAAAACTACGGTGACAAAGCAATCCCCTAGGCAACCTCTCCAACTCGGTCGAGGATCTCAAACGGCCCAACATACCTCACACTGAGCTTCCCTTTCTTCCCAAACTTCATCACTCATCGGCTTGGGGATCTTCAAAAACACGTGGTCGCCCACCTCGAAACTCAACACCTGCCAGCGTCTATCAGCATAACTCTTCTACCTGCTCTGTGTCGTGGACAGAGTCTCCTCCTGATCACATCAACCTTCTCTACATACATCTGCACGAGCTCGGGCCCCACTAACTGTCTCTCGCCCACATCACTCCAGCATACCGATGATCTGCAAGGCCTCCCGTACAATGCCTCGTACAGTGTCATACTAATACTAGAATGGTAGTTGTTGTTGTAGGCGAACACTATCAGCGGCAAGTGCTCATCCCAGTGTCCTACCCAATCCAGTGTGCATGCTCTCAGCATATCCTCTAGGGTTTGAATCGTCCTCTCTTACTGACCATCTGTCTGTGGGTGGAACGATGTACTGAACATCAGACCCGTCCCCAAGGCTTGCTGCAAACTCCCCAAAATCTGGAAGTAAACCTGGGATCCTGATCAGAGATGATGCTCCCTGGTACTCTGTACAACCTGACTATCTCCTCCACGTACAACCTAGTTAGACCCTCGAGAGTCAATGTCGTCTTAATCGCTAAGAAGTGTGCTGACTTGGTCAGTCAGTCGACTATCACCCCAATCGCGTCGTGGAATCTCCTCGTCTTTGGCAGACCTGTGACGAAATCCATCGTCACGTGTTCCCACTTCCACTCTGGCAGCTCAATACACTGCATCGTCCCTGCTGGTCATTGATGCTCAATCTTCACCAGCTGACAGACTAAGCACCGGTCCACAAACTCTGCGATATCTCTCTTCATGCCTCTCCACAAGAAGTTCCGCTGTAGGTCCTTATACATCTTCGTGCTCCCAAGGTGAATGGTATATCTCGCTCGGTGTGCCTCATCCATGATGTCATCTCTCAGCCCATCGACCTTCGGCACCAAGATCTGACTTCTGAACCTCAGGCCTCCGTTTACTCCCACAGTGAAGTCTGATCCATCCCTAGCAGCTAACTGCAATAGACTGGATAGCTCCTCATCCTCATGTTGCACTCTCACTACCCGTGAGACTGTCTGCGGCTCCACCCGAAGTCCAACAATCATTGCACTCTCAGAGCCTTCTGCAAACGACTTCCACTCTGACATCAAAAGGCAGAACTTGACATCCCAAAACAGTGGAAAATTTAAAATTTTCATCAAAGACATATGAGACAGATCATCAAAAGGTGGGACGGTTACTCCAATAAAATATTCAAACGGTGCACCATATTACATCAGAGTTTGTCAAAACTACATGATTACATCAGATATAACAAAAGACAATACAAGTAATCATGATGACCTCAATGGTCCGAATGAGTGGATCCCGATCCCAAAATGCATGCTCCCGCAGTCACCACCCAACTGAACCTACTGCGGTCCTGAAATAAAACATGCAACAACAATTCCTGAGTTTCCATAAGGAAACCCTGTATGCCAAGCTCACATATATGCATGCAGTAGTACCAATGCACATATCATACTAGTAGCATGTCATATCATCAACAGTAAGGAAAAAGTTCCACCGAAGGGTAAAACATGACATTAGTCCAACAATCACCATCGGGTCTCCCTCGGAGACCTACCGTAGGCACATATGGTCTTACAAAACAATACGCGACGCTCCCCACACGCGGCTATACTAATCATGGTGTTCGGAAAAGGGCGCCTGCAAGGTCCGAGTCGTGAGAAACATATCTGTATCTATAGTGGTCAAACCACACCAATAGAGCCGTCACTCGGTCGGTCCATCAATCATCTCAGTAGGTGAACAGCTGAGGAATCATAGTCGGAACTGCATCGACAATATCATCACCGGAACTGCATCGACAACATCATATGCACAACATCAGTGGTCCAACATACGTCTGACACAACATCAGACGGTTCCGGTCCGAAGTCCGCCAGATCATCAGGCTCCACGAGCCGCACATCATCATAAATTGGGATCCGTGATCCCTCGGGTCTGCTAATCTACTATGAGTCTATAAAACCATCACATTGTTTATTTTGATGATCTATATGAACATTTCATGATGAGGTACCAATCACATATAAATATAAATGATGTTTAAATTCATGATGTTAATTAAGTTTGGAATTTTCTCATGTAATGTGCTGAAAACTTGCTTAAAATAAATTTCATACATTAGGTTATAAACAATTAAAGTCTTCCTAGCTACAATTTTCTATTCCAACTAAGAATTTGAAATGAAAGACTGTTGATCCCATTCCATTACTAGTTGGCAAAAAATAAGCATGATGGTTACGATCCAGAAAAAAAAAGGGTAGAGTGGTCGTGATCAGTGCGATCGGGATCTCTCAAGGTTTCAAGGGAAATTTAAAATATTTCAGTACAATTTCAGTTTTGAATGTTATGTATGATGATATGTCGACCTTCACAAATCTTCAAGTAGGAATTTTATTCGAACGCATAAATGTACTGATATTACACAGGCACATATATATATTTAGAGGGTGATTGACTAATGGAAGGGATTGACCTAGAAAACCTTTTTTATATTATAAAAGGGTGTTAATCTTATCTAACTGTGTTATATATATGATTATTCAGGGGCATGAATAAATTTGTCCTTCATTTGAGGCGCAATCATGTTGTCGCAACGTGCGATTAGATTTTGAATTAAGTAAAGTCATTAAAAAAGATTGTTACAGCAAACATATAGCCGACTTCTACGGGGGTGCAATGAGCTTTCCTGGCTTGTTAGTTGCCACTATATATTTAATCTAGAAGACCACTTGACCTCACACAATAAACTAATCATCCTCTCAAAGCTAATAGCAATTCTGTCGTCAGCCCTTTTTAGACAAGTGACGACAGCAAAAGCTCTAACTATTGTCGATTGATAAAGAATTAATTACAATTTGTCTACTGAACTATGCATTGATATCACTATGCATTCTTCAATTTTAAAATGTAACAATTATCTTACTTGAATTTTCATTTTGTAGCACTTTCATTCCGTGAATTTTAAAAATATATTATTTAAACAGATATTTGTAGTTTTTTTTTAATTTTTTACGTTGTATCCCTAATACACTCTTAAACATAAGTTTACGTGAAAATTCAGATTGAATTAAAAGTCATGTGTTTGGAATTTTCAGGTAAAACTAAGTTTAGGAGTATTAATGATATAACGCAAAAAATACAAAAAAAATGCGAATATGTGTTAAAATAATGAATTTTTAAAATCGAAGATGATAAATTGTTACAAAACGAAATTTCAAGAGAAGTAATTGTCACATTTTAAAGTTCAAGGATAGAAAGTGATATCAAGATATATTTCAGATGGGTAAACTGTAATTAACCCTTTAATTAATCTGAAGTCTTTATTTGTGTGCTCTGCCACCTCCCTAACCGTGTTGTCTCCTAATTAATTAATCACTAACCAGGAAACCACTTGTACCTAAGTAATCCAGGAACACCACACATGATATTTTACACATTTACTGGGCAGAAATTTTCATTTTACAAATGAAAATAATATATTAATATATATTGGGGACCATGACCAGCAAATTTCAGGATCTAAAAAATGGTAGTTACATGATGAAGGGAATAAGTAGGGATCTCGCGATCTGGCCAACTCTACGACTAGGGATTGTTGTTTGTAGTTGTATAGGGTCCATATCAGAAGATTACTTAGGAACTGATCATCATCATCATCGTTAGCTAAAGACCATCTCGTGGCCTCTAAATGTCGTTCATGTATCGCGAACGTGACACCACAGATTTTCTCTTGGACATTTTTGGGCTCCATTATTTCTTTTGATGGGTACAAAAATCAGTTAATATTTGGATCTTCCCAAATTAATAGTCCAACATGGAAGTCCACTCTCCTATTTCCCACCCATTAACTACAAAAACCAGTTTTGAGTCTCCTTCCCCCACCCATTAACTATAAAAACCAGTTTTGAGTCTCCTTTTATCCCATAATTTTAGTTTTAGTTTACCAAAAGTCGAAATACCTCCTAACCAAAGGAGCACATGGCACCAATCTCTATTTGCGATTGTTGCATATGTGTACACTTCATTTAGGTCATATATATTTACGGATTCAATTCCTTTTTTAAATTTTAAAAAATGTGAATGAGGTAACAAATTCAAAAAAGTAAAAGGACATTGCTCCCATTTGCCCAAATAAAAAGTTCAATTACACAAATAATTATAGTCTTTTGCACCTCTAGACCACACAGTTT
Source organism: Triglochin maritima (assembly GCA_963682175.1). Classification (NCBI taxonomy): domain Eukaryota; kingdom Viridiplantae; phylum Streptophyta; class Magnoliopsida; order Alismatales; family Juncaginaceae; genus Triglochin; species Triglochin maritima. The sequence goes on along the minus strand of OY821772.1, from coordinate 58,613,521 downwards.
CTATTTGACACATTTATACCATTTTTTTTATTTTTACATGCCAAACTACCCCTCTAAACATTTCTTCTGGACAAATCATAAGTACTTGTATTTTTTCACAAAAAAACTCTACATCTATTATTTGGAAAACTCTTCATCATCCACTCCAGACTCGATCCAACCCCCCCCCAAAAAAAAACCCTAAAACAACTGCAACGAATTGGGGTCGGGTTTTCAACTTGGTGGCAGGTAGCAACAACACATGAATTGTAGTAAGTTGAAACTACGACGAAGGCAACAACAACAACAATGTGCTGCAAGAGAAACGAATGGTCTATTGGCAAAAAAAAAAGATAAACGAATCCAAGCTACAACTAAATGGCATTCAAGGAAAAAGAAATCACAAAAAAGAGCAAATGAAAGCACGGAAAAAAGTTTACATGTTTTTCATGAGAAACTAATCCACAAGCTGAAAAAAATTAACATGATTTTCACAATTGAGGGATCCAAGTTTCCACCGAGATATCAAGAGGGAAGTAATAAAGAATGTGTATTTTCCTTGCCTGACTGATTTAGTCACGAATGACCGACCGTTGATGCCTTTGGTTGTCGTCGTCATTACTTCCGCCACCTTGTGTTAAAATTAGGATAAGGGGAGTTTTTTTTATTTTTGTAGAGGTAAGAAAGAGATAAAGAGGGGCCAATAAAGTTTCTAAGATTGTTTGGTAGGTTCTGTAAATATGAAATTTAAGATTACCTAATTATTAAAACAAATGTTAGCTAGGTAAAAGTAAATACGTAGGCTCACTTGATAAATGAATGGAATTCACAAAATGCAAGCGCAACTTCTGATATACCATTATGGCTTCTTTCACCGAACAACATGTATTCTGTCAAATATTTCTATAACTTCCTAGCAGATGGTGGCGTTCGTTTCAGGCCATGGAAACTAAATTGGTGGACGTAGCGTCATTTAAAGATCAATATCTTTGTATGGCTTGCCATCAATAATAGAATACTAACTTTCAACAACTTAATGAAGAAAAGCATTCACGACCCAAATCGTTGTCCACTTTGCAAATGTGAGCTCGAATCAGCCCAATACATCTTTCTAGAATACCGCATAATGGCCTAAATCATCAATAATATAATTGGTCATCCAAATGCATCTCAACATCTAGCGAACCGCTCAATCTCCTATTTGTGCAGGGACCGGTCGCCCGGAAATTGGGCACCTCGACTTGGCGGACTATACATTTTGCGTACTTCTGGAACATGACAAATGATTTTATTTTCAGGGACGTGTCTCCCTCGAGATAGCTCATGATGTGTGATCTGACACTCAGTGCGGTCCGTGTGTTGATACAAATACAAATATAATCATATAATATAGTGAGTTACGAATATCGAATAAATAATTCAGCTTAATCCAGATTAAGTTAACGTACAAATTCATGTTTAGAAAAACAAACATGCGATGAATAATGATCAGAAACAACCTTACAAACCGAGTCGTCGAAATCCGACTTGTTTCAGAGAAAATATCGCCCCCACGTACCAGTGCAATGAGTCTGATGCTTTTTTCCCAGGACAAAATGGTTCCTTCGTCGAACGGGCACACACCGAAGTAGACCAACCTCGAAAGCAGTGCGGAACCTAGCAAGATCTAACTATTGGAGAATGCTGGAATCAGAGAGGAGCAAAATCGTCAGAGAGAGTCAGTTTTTTCTTTGAGAGGGAGATTACAAACGTGTGTGTTTATAATTTTGTAGTCGTCGATGACTTAAATGCAATAAGCAATTAACTCGAGTACCAAAAATATATAATTATCACCCGGAGGCTAAAACATCTAATTTCCCCTAAATCCCTTGCCTTGCCTTGCCCTGCCCTGGATGGTACGGGCGTGTGCGCGTGCGTATAGAATTCTAATCTCTCTCTACTTACAAATGATCATGAGAAGAAAGATGAGCACATGACACATGACTCAATAAATTTCATATTCAACTCAACATTGGATTTTCTCAATTAAGTTGTTCATGGACCTAACACAAACTTAATAATCCAACACTGTGGACATCACTCAAATACGATAACGCCTAACATCCGACAAACCATCAGTGCCTAAGTTCAACCCAACAACACGTCATATAGAATCGTAGATCATCTTGTAATCTAACTTTTATTTTCTCGCATTTACAGTTGTAACATGGCTTATGTGTTCACATTTGCCTTCTAATGAATAAAACTTATACTTTCCTTCCAAAAAAAATCACGCTGGAACATAAATTAAATCCAATACAAGTGTCTTACAAATTAAATGGCACGAAGAAAAAAGCATATTTGCTAAAATCAATTGTGGTTAATGGCCGGTGGATATTCAAAACAAGCTTTCACATTTTTCTTGAAAGCAACCCTATAACATTGTTACAATAGAAATTAATTTTGGTTTTTTTTACTTGGGTACACCTCCAAAAGATGTCAATCTCCGAAATATACTCACATTTTCATAATTTACTTGGGTACACATTGCATTGTTTTTTTTTACAAATGTACACCTAGACCGTCATAAGGGCCTACTCAGTTAGCCCACCGTCACGCCCGTTGTTTCATCTAGTAACCATCTGTCAAACAATGAACAACTTCTTCCCAACCAAAAGAGCATCACCACGGCCAAAAGGACCAAAAGAGAAGGTCGGCATGTAGGGCAACACCTCCACCACCCTCCCCTACCCACCGTCAACCACAAGATGATCAAAAGAGACTCCAAACAGGAGGTGCTGAAGGAGAAGTCTTCATCTCCATCTCCGACTCCGAGTGACCACCCCATACCGCTCGTCAGTTAAAGGTTATGCAAAAACCACCCCACGTGATCAAATCCAAGGACAAGGATGCCCGAAAGCTCTAATCTTGCGACGTCTCCCTCAACCAATGCCTCATTTCGTGGCATGTCGTCAACGCTGGCGCCGTCCCTTACGCCTACTCCGACGTCTTCTCCATCGAATTCGTCAAGTACCTCTCCAGCAACCACCAGAGGGGTCAACCTTACTACCCATATGATGATGATGATGATGATGAAGAAGAAGAAGAAGAAGAAGAAGAAAATGAAGATTTTTATGGGGCAAAACAACAAATTGAGGTTGCAGTAGAGAACCCATTTGATGTTTTGGGTGAAGAAGATGAAGATGAGGACATGGGTTTCTTCGACGTTGGAATAATTTGGGACTACATGGACGAGGAAGATTGGTGTATGATGGCATAATTGTAAATATTTCTCATTAACAACACCAACAACATCAACTATGTTTAATGGAATATTGACATGTGATTAATTATTGACGGATGGCACTGGATGTAACGACGGTAGTGACGGTGGGCTAACGGATGGGGCCATTGTGACGGCCTGGGTGTGCACAAGGAGAGAAAAATCAACGCAATGTGTACCCAAGTAAATTTTGAAAAGACGAGTGTATTTCGAAGATTAACATCTTTAGGAAGTGTACCCACGTAAAAAACCCAAAATAAATTGGGTGAATTGGTTTCTGTGGGCTCATTAGGTCACCATTTCCCTCTAGCTAACTCTATTAGAAATTTTACAAAAAACATCCCATAAATTAATAAATGTCCTTAGTCTTAATTTCAATGATAAAAAATAAAAATTGGAAAAAACCAAAACCCTTCATCTTCTTCCCCCACTGTCCTCTTCTTCTTTGTACGCATAAAACCAACCATCCGCCGACCCTTCTCCGACCTCCACCACCTTTTGGGCATCCCTTCAACCACCCAACCTGAATCCAGAACATACACCCGAGACAAATGGTACAACCTTTGCTTGAGACTCATGGAACATACACCCGAGACTCATGGTACAACATCAAGGTTTTGAAGATCCAAAGAATAGCAAGAAAGTATGCAAGCTTCAAAGATCCATTTATGGATTGAAGCAAGCATCAAGGAGTTGGAACAAATGCTTTGACGAAGAAGTCAAAAAGATTCACTTCGTCCAATGTAAGGAAGAGCCTTGTATATACAAGAAGGTTAGTGGGATCCACATAATGTTTTTGATTTTATATGTCGATGACATACTCCTCATGTGAAATCATATACCTTTGCTTGAGCAAACGAAAAATTTATTGAAATCTGCATTTTCGATGAAAGATATGGGTGAGGCTCAATACATCTTGGGAATCAAGATATATAGAGATAGATCTCGTGGACTCATTGGCCAAAGTCAACGTACATACATTGACAAGGTCTTGGAAATGTTCAGCATGAACAACTCCAAAAAGGACAATGTGCCAATGAGTATGAGTGTGCAACTCAAGAAGTCTCAACGTGTTGAATCGCGTAAAGACTTGGAGTACATGAAAGATATCCCTTATGCTTCGGCAATAGGATCGATCATGTACGCGATGACTTGCACAAGACCCGATGTCTCGTATGCTCTAAGCGTGACAAGTCGTCACTAATCCAACGCAGGTCCTGAGCATTGGACTGCGGTCAAGAATATTCTGAGGTACCTTAACCGGACCAAAGATAAGTTTCTTGTTTAGGGAGGACAAAATGAGTTAGTAGTCGAGGGCTATTCGGATGCGAGTTTCATGTGTGATCCCGGCGATAGAAGGTCGCAATCAGGATACGTCTTCCTTCTGAATGGTGGAGCTGTAAGTTGGCGTAGTTGGAAGCAAAGCACTACGGCCAACTCAACCACTGCTTCCGAAGTAATGTTTGTCGCTAAAGCGAGCAAGGAATGAGTGTGGATTAAGAAGTTCCTTGAAGAGCTTGGAGTAGTTCCCTCGTGCGAGGGACCCATAGAGCTATTTTGCGATAATAGTGCATCTATCTCGCAAATCAAGGATCCCAAATCACACCACAAAGTGAAGTACATGGATCGTAAGTACTTTGTCACACGTGACTTCATCGACGAGGGCAAAATAAATCTGTTATGGGTGGACACAAACAACAACACAAAAGATCCATTAACCAAACCTTTATCCCAAGCCAAGGGCGAAATGCATTTCGAGTTCATGGGTCTGAGGAACCATGTGGATTGGCTTGATGAGTGATTAGAGAGGGTTATCCTAGTTATTATTGTTTTATACATTGAGAATGTATGTGAAAGAAAACTTTGATAACAAGTGGGAGATTGAAAGGAATGTGTTCTAAAAGTTTTACTTTTATGTCAATTATTATGAATTAGATGTGCAAACATTTTGTTCCTTGATTGTGGTATTCGTCTTTTGGAAGTGTTAAGGAAGAGACGTTTGGTCCTTAACCGTAGAGCTCTAAAAGATAATGGTTTACATAAATCAAAAGTTGTTCACAATCATTGTAATTAAAATGGAACACTAATTACCGAGATAAGATTGTCGTGTTGGTCATCGATTATTGTAGGTCTACAAATAATTGACGACATGAGTATATGAAAAAAAGGAAATGATTACTTTTATATATTGAACAGACCTAACAAGTAAAACATTATGGAATTGTGTTTCGTGTCATTGATGTTTTACTGTGTCTTGGATCCTAAGATATGAGACTTATATCTTTTCACTCAAGAAGTGCTTAATTTGATTATTGTCAAAAACTATCAATGAGTGTAGTAATAAAGGCAATGGTTGGTTAAATATGACTTGTGCTGGAAAAGATAGCTAGTCAAACGATTATCATTGTCTCTCTTAATTGAGTGATGATATTAGTGGCCCCCTTGATAAAGCAAAATTATAATGTGCACAATGTAACTTGAGTTAAGTTACATAGTTATAATTAGCTTAGAGAGATCAAGAAATGAATATAATACAAAGATGACTCATTTCTACTTTGTATATATTCTTAATATGATGAGGCAAGGGACAGACACAAGTGGTGCACTTACATCACTAAATGGATCGTGTTTTGGTTCAGGTGGAACAAAGACATCTATGCTAATTGGGTAACTATAATGTGTATCTAGATACCGCTTATAGTTTGAGATATTAAGTGTTTAACGTCTCTACCAATTTGGCTTAGATCCTCCTATAGGTCACACCACAAAACTGGAAAACAAGAGACTTGATTTTAAGTTCATATGATGTGTCGGGTTTCACGTGAAAAATAGGACACATGTGGTGAATGAATAAAATCAATATGTCATGAGAATTGACATAATTAGAATCATAATAAATTCATATGAAGTGTATATATTATGGGGTGTAATAATTTAATATTACATAGGATAATATAATACATAAGATGTGAATTCGCTAAAAACCCCAAAAGATCAAATTTTGTTGGAAATAAATCCAAAATTTGACAAAGGCAAAATCGGGGTCAAACACGGTGAACCGTTCATGGTTCGGTCGACCAGGGTATCTTCAGATCAGTTAATCGAATGAGGAACGGGTAAGCACAATTGGTTGACCGAAATTGTCTGGAGTGCCTGGACAATCGGGTTCGGTTAACTGAGTGTGAACGGTCAACCGAGAAAGAGTATTTCGGTAGACCGAAGGTGACGCAGTCATCCGATTACTATGTCGCGGGAGAGATTCTGGTGGGTCAACGGTTGACCGAGTAAAAAACGTGTTTCGTCCGAATTTTTCCAGGGAATTTTTCTCACGCGGATTCGGTCGATCGTCTGGCTTACGGTGCACCGAACACGTGTTAAAACCGAATGGTTCGGTTGACCGAGTAATTCTCGGTTCACCAAACAGAACGATTCTGCCTGAATTATTAAGAGATTAATTAAATCATGCGGGGATTAATTCCAGATTTAATTAAAACGTTTTTTAGGGTGCTTATGTAGAAATTAGAGATTAGTTTTAGGAGAGAATAAACAAGGGATCATTGCTAAAGAATAGCTCTTGATGAGGATGTTTTGGGAGCCTATAAAAGGGCACATCCTCCTACTTGTTTAATGTTAATGCAAAAATTCTTTCTCTCATTAATCTCTCCTCTAATCACCACGAAAATCACTTATTAATTTTGAGTTTAGGAGATAGGAATCTCAGGAGCTCAAAGAGAGGTTATTAGCTAGATTCTAAATCTTATTAGAGATTGATTGGCTAGCTCCTTTCTCTCTAATCTTGTTTAGAGTTTGGTGAACACTCGGAGGCAAATCCGTGGACGATTCAACGGGCAACACGACTCCGGATCTTCAAAAAGGTTTTAGCGAACCTTTAGGTATGATTCTACCTTTATGGTTTATTTTAATAAATGTAGGGTTGCATGATATTAGAATAAAACACAAAGTTATATACATAAAATTATTGAAAGTATGAAATCGATCTTGTATGTTGTATTAAAATTTTAAAATATATACATACATAGGGACACAAAATCCTACAGTGGTATCAAAGCATTTAATTCATATTTTCATTGATTAGACTATATAATTAATTTTAGTTTACCATCTACAATCGAAACAATTCATGTTTCATGTTTTTTTCGAGTTTTTCGATAGTTTTGTTGATTTAATTCTAATTGATTCTTTTGATAGTTTTAAATGTTTTGAAACACATCATGTGAATGTTAGAATTAAAATTTAGACTTATATCTAAATAAGACATCGTGAGCGTACTGTAGCTTGTCAGTCCGACAAGATAAGGCATCGCGAGCGTACTGTAGCTTGTCAGTCCGACAAGATAAGGTATCCCGAGCGTACTGTAGCTTGACAGTCCGACATATCTCATCATATCTCGTTTCGGGTAATGTAAGCTTACATTTGTATAATTTAATGTAATATTTGCTTTATTAATATTAATAATATTTACTATTTGCTAATCATTGATGGTTAAATATAAAAAAATATGTAATTTGTAAATTCAAGACTTATTGGTATTTTGGTTTTTCCAAATAGATTGTTAATGTTTTTGGTAAATATAAATGATTTTGGAATAGAATAAAAGTTGATAAGGAAATTAATAATGTGAAGGAAAGAGAGTGTGATGACCTAGGTTATGGTAAATTGGTGAATAATGAAGCAAAAAAAAGATTGGCCATGATGACGTGACAGAGAGAAAAAAAAAACATAAAGGAGTGTGACGGTGACCTAGATCAGTGAACAATGAAGCAGACGAGGACGAGTACAAGCTCATATGACGCGGCCAACCAGAAAATCTATGGGTCCCCTCACCTCACCTCTGAAATTTCACATCTTATAAATATCCTTACCTCCTCCCTTCAATCACACCCTTTGGTTTGGTTCCCATCTCGCTTATAATTTTTTTTACTGTTTTACACTTTAAAGTCTAAACACTGCCCCCTCACTTATTCAGGGAAACTTCCTGGGAAGTGGTCTTCTAAACAAACAAAATACCCCATACATACCCTACACTACACCTCTCCATCAATATTCCTCTCCATCTCCTAGTTTATTGAAGCATGAGATAATTAGAAGGCAGGTGAGCTAGTCGTGGTGGGGATTTACGACGGTCGCGTTAAGCCGGAGTCGTTTTGCCTTGGTCGACCGGATTTATTACTACCAAATGAACTTTGGAAATAGAGGAAGGGAAGGTAGGTATTACGGGTCAAGGGATCAAGATGATCATCAAGACAATTCGAGCCATCGTCCGGCGTCGTTTGCCGTTCCTCCGTCTTCTTCCTCCACCTCCTCCTCTTCGCCCACTAACTGGATGGAGGCAGCTCCCGAGGACCAACCGAGCAGTAGCTGTGCGGCCGACCACGATCCTCCACCAATTCCAGCTTCTGAAGTCGAGAAGGAGCACATGTTCGACAAGGTTGTAACGCCGAGCGATGTCGGGAAGCTCAACCGGCTAGTCATACCGAAACAGCACGCCGAGAAGTACTTTCCGCTCGACTCCTCGGCCAACGAGAAGGGTTTACTGCTAAACTTCGAGGACCCGAACGGGAAACCGTGGCGGTTCCGGTACTCTTACTGGAATAGCAGCCAGAGCTATGTGATGACCAAGGGGTGGAGTCGGTTTGTGAAGGAGAAAAGACTCGATGCCGGTGACACCGTGTCGTTCGGGCGGGGAGTAGGGGAGGCGTACAGGGACCGCCTCTTCATCGATTGGAAGAGGCGTCCCGAGAACCAAATCCCTCCCAACATCCCTCGCTTCCCTCTCCCAAATTCTTACAGCCAAATGATGTCGTTCGCGAGGTCAGGCGTGCAGTGGGGCCGGCTTTACACGCCTTCTCCATCGCCCGTCCCTGTCTACGACCAACGCCACCACCATTCAGGTTACAGCTACAACGTCGCCAGCCCCCATCTTTATCCGAGATCTGGGGTTGGAATGCCATCCAACTTAGGGATGCAATTTTATGGGAGCAGCAGTGGTGTCGATGCAGGGTCGGAAAGGTCGCCCATTGTGTTCGACTCGGTGCCGGTCGGACGGACGAGTCTCACGAGTTCAAAGCGTGTCCGCCTGTTTGGCGTAAACTTAGATACTCCGCCGTCTGCGGGGGATCCTAGCCGGCCTTCGGTGGTACCACAGGTACGCCCGATTTCTCCTCTTCTTTCTCTCCAATTAAGTCTCGGGGACGGCAGTGGAACTGCAACTGCCGAATCACCCGACACCCAAGACAAGCAATCCATGTCTTTGGATTTGGATGTTTGAACGTTAGTAATACGAGAGGGGCATGTACGCCTTTTGACATGCATAGATACGGAGCGAAGGGAAACTTTTTAATTAGTGGGCTTACTTACTAGTAGTGGTGGGAATCATTCAATCAAAGGATTAACAGGATAGTAATGTATCCGTAATCTTCTCTTTTTCCATTATTTTACATTTGTTTCACTTCTTTTGTACATGTGTTGTTTTTCTTATTAACAATTTGGATTATTGTTTCGTTTGTATTGCACTCTTTCTCTCTCATTTTGTCCTAATGTCGTTTCGTTTTTGTCATTAGCACTTTGATAAGAAGCAAAGCAACTTAAATCTTTTTTAAATATGTTTACACGCATAAACAAAGAAGAGTCCAATATAATTTTGATTCTTCCATCTTGAAGATTACCATTACACCTCTACTGATCTCACTCCATCTTTAAAATTGTAATTATATATGAACGCACCTCCTCATTTTTTTGGATAAAATACTTCCGTATATATAGCATCAATTCATTGAAGTTATGCATCTCTCGTAAGAGAAATTAGTGCCTAGCTTCTAATAACAGCTAGAACATAATAAGTTCTTGTGCTCACTTCGATGAAAAATCTCTGTAAATGGAGTTAACTACCAATAACAAGAGGACATCATCATTCATATATATTGAATGCATCAGGATAATTTAATGTTAGGCATACGTTATAGAGCCAATAAATGGTTGCGTTAAATTAGCTCACACGCACAAAAAGATACCATCTTAATACTTTTTTTTTGAGATGATATACCATCTTAATAGTTCATATCAGACAGTTAATGGTAGCACTATTACTACCTATGAAAGTGTCTCGGGCTACACTTGAGTAGATGATCATGCATGGCTTGCTGTTACTGTACTTTAAATTGGCTACTCTCTTTTGGCAAGTCATAGTGACAGGTCAATGTTTCAACTTGTTCTCTAGAGTAGAAGTGGATATCTTAACATAAAGTTGTTTTTTATTTCAAGAGAATGATACTATTGATCTTTCATGATCGAGTCTCACTACCTAAGTTGTCTAACTTCGAAGAGACAGCCACCTCTTGCTGCTGTCCTCTATACATAGTTCTCGTATTTATTTGATAGATGTTAACCTTTTTTACTATATATAACTCTATAACATATGCAGTTGTCCTTGACTGTATTGCTTTAAAGTCTAAATCGTTATGATATAAACATGACAACTTATTAGTACTAGACTTCCTTGAATATTAAGGTAAGCCAAGGTGTTTCAAATTTAATAAAAGCTAGTCCAACCGAAGATATCTACTGAAATTAACACACACACACACCATCAATTGGGTAAAATTTTCTGAAGACTTCTTCTCATTAGGATAATAAATCCTAATTGATGGAATCAAATTGCTTGGATATTTTTAGTAAAACCTAAAACTGTATTGAGCAGGATATGTTTATTAGCTTGCAAATATAATATATTGAAATACACCATTCTACTGAATTTTAGTTAGTTTGGTTTACTAATACTTCTTCAAGCATTAGAAACTCCATCTTCAAGGCTCGGTATGGTATATTACTGCAAACTGTGGAGCACTTCATAAATTCAAGAATAAGCTTCTATTGAATTTGAAATCTTAATTTTGCAAATAAGCTTCTATTTTTCCACTTTTAGGAACAAAAAATAAAATTACTTTTAAATGATAGGAAAAAAATTAGCCATCATTTGATTTCTTAATGCACAGGCTTGGTGGTATGCCTACCTGAAAAATAAATTCTTAACACATTATTGCATATCACTGGTAGATTAATACTTACACAATTGATAACCATTGACTAGAAGATTTTAAATAGCCTACAAAATACATAGGATAAGATATCTGCAAATCAAGGTGGTGTAACATTGACACCAGAGATATCCTAAGATTAAAAAAAGAAATAACCATGAAAAAGTTCATTCATAACTGAAACAGATGTATTTGGCCCTTACAACTGCTGGTTCAATTTCTTAACCACTTCTAACATATAGCTGCCGTAACACTGTTCATAGAACAATATTAAGCTAAAATAAATTGACAACATATTTGAGCTTTTTATTTAGTTGGAAGTCAACACTTTCAAGCTCCCTTTGCATGATACTGCAGTACACCTGGGTTTTGTGTTCTTAGTTGATTCTTCATTCATGGCAAATGTCCAATGAAGAGTGGTAACAGTTTTATGAGCTTCCGATTGTCTCTTGCTTTGTTTCTTTACAAAATCCACAACATCAGTGATTGCTGTAATTTTGTTTAATAGATTGCTGTATGTTCAGATTAGGTGAACATTACAAACACTGGACTTTTTATGTTATTTGGTCTGCCCTAAAATAGAAATCATAATTCTCCATTTGCCTTATTCAGATACCATACATCTTAAATATTTTTTGTGTTCATTTGGCAGAGAATAAAGTGCATTTAATTAGCAAAAAGCCATTCCATTCATAAAAGCTTGGAAACTTTAGGTTGAGAAATTGCAGAGCCATGCATAAACAATTTTGAACTTCTAATCTTGTTATTTTGTAAAATCTTGATAAAAACTCGGATAATTTTTGGAGTTATGCTGACTGGTTCATAGCATGATATGTATTTAGCAATAAGTTTAGAGATACTAACTCGATTCTGGGAAATCGGAAGGGGTTGAAATGAGTTTCTAAAAATACATTGACTTGTGAATTCTATTGCCAAGACAGCGATTTGCTTGTACTTGTGTACCCTATGGACAGGAGCCGTAATGAAATTGATATATATTATAGTAGTTGTCATGTCATCATAGTGATTGTTCAGTGCATGTTGATTGGCTTTTCCTTTAATTGCATTTCAAGAAGAAAATGATATTTTGGATCCTTATTTCCTTTGCTATCCAGCTCTATATCTTTAGTATTATAGTGTTTTATTAGGCTCTTGGCATGGTTCGACCGGCGTATCAACTATTTTGTTGGATGGAAGTTTGGTTGATTATGATGTATAATGTAGATACAGCGGTGCTGTAGTGAGTTTTCTTTAAATAATTGCATCTGTTCAACTTTCTTGTTTCAATAAGTTAGGATATATATATTATTACTTAATTACGTAATTCCATTTTGATTATCAACAACTTTTTTCTATCTTCAAACCAGTTTATGTTATGCGTACTATCTATATGTGCTCAGGGACTATAAGTTAGCAACATATGTATAATGGAGCATAGACATCAATCACATTAGTGGAAGTTCACATATGTTAAGATATATATAAGATGGGATTCTTGGATACTTCAAGTGTTAATATCAGAAGATTTCCCATACAAGCAAGATTAACATGTACATCTCCATTTTGTCTCTTCCTTTCATTAATTAGCCAAATCAAATATGCACGTCGACATCTGATCGAATAGAGATTGCTTCCAAACTTTTAACCTCGCACTCGAGCTCTTTAGAGCCACAAAGGTTGGCATCTACGATAATAGTATCATGGTTCTTTTCTTGTAAACACATGCAGATCACTATCTGGTTTAGAATTGCCACTTTGATTATATGTCAATCATCATCATGATAAGATCGAATCAAATTGATTTTCCAAACTCGAGTTTCGCACCATAGTTACTGAAACGCAATTGGAGTCTAATGTTTCGTATACATGCTCAAATTGCTGTTGGGTTTTTTTTATTTTATATATCTATTCTACTGCTCACTTCATTTTAAATCTCAAACAATTGATACATACGAATACTACTACCGGAATTCGATTTCGGATTTAAACTATCTCAAAACACTGGATCTCCCAACTAATCAGCTAAGACTTTAAAAACGTGGTGTCGGTTGGATTTTAAAAACGTGGTGGATCTTGAAATGGATATGGGTCATAATTTCCCATGCATATTTCTCAACCGTTAAGACTTATAAGTTTCTTTCATGCCTCCTATGGGTCCCATTTCAACTCCCATTTCATAAGAATATATATATTTAAATAATCACCATTTTTTTAAAGATATAAAGATGAAAAACTTATTTGACAAAATATGAGACAAAACACACACCAATGATACCGTTTTCATTAACAAAAATTATCATCATTTCATCCTAACGAAAATGGTATATGTGATGTCATTTTTGCATAATCGGTGGATCATATGTGCATGCATGCATAATCGGTGGATCATATGTGCATGCATGCATGGAGTTGTTGTTGGTCTTTGAGAATGGTCTCGACGAGAAGCGCTTGTAGGAAGCTTCTTCCATAAAGAGTTTGTTCGTTAGGGTATTAATTAGGGTTTATTAAATAAGGAGGAGGTACCTTAAGGAGTTTGTTGACAGAGGCAGACCAAACGCTTGGAGAAACCAAGCGGGCGCATGGCGTCGACGACAGGCATCAATCCTATTCACAGTTGCCATTTTTACCTCATATTTTGTCAAATAAGTTTTTCATCTTTATATTCTTCTAATTTTATTTTTTTGGTGATTATTTCAATTTTTTCATATGTATATATAGGTCAATGGGTTGTAGGAGCTCCTATTATCAACTTGGATGTAGCACTCAAAATTAATACATTTTAAAGTTGATTTTTTAAATCAAACATAATCTAATGTATTATTATCTCTTAAGTTATAACATGTTAAATTTTAGGTCAATCGAAGTTAATTTCATCGTTAATCTAAAATGTTCATATTTGAATGACTGAAATATACTGACTATTGAAGTGTTCGGATCAAAGTTTACGATGATTCATTTGATCTGATTTTTTTTCCACATGTTTCTTATATATGGTATATTGGACCCATAAATTTTCAAAGAAAAAAATTAACCTGAAGTAGCTGAAAATGTGGTGTCACAGCCAAGATGGTTGTAGGTCTCCTACAACTCCATTTCGTATGTCACGTATGTATGTATGTATGTCATTTCGTATCGTTTGGAGAAGAGAAATCTAATTAATTAGTTTAGCTAAGTAAACTTTTCAATATCAATCTTTTATTTCGAATTTTCTTTTAAATAATTTTTGTATGGATTTTTTAAAGATGTACAAAGCTTCTATAATTCATGTGAGAAAATATTTCAAACAAATCAATTCTAAATGAGGCACTCTCGAATCCCCAAATTAAAGTCGTTAAACTACTTATTAATAATACCTTCACCCTTTAGACTATCCATGATTAGTACTTAATTAGCACATCAGAAAGCATAAAGAACCAAAGTCTGTATGTGGTCCCTCTTTCAGCAAATACATCCTCTAGTGATTCATTTTTTTCGAAAATTCGTTGTACCAAATTTTATCTTCCCAGTGAAGAGTGTTATCCTAAGATGAAAAATAGAATATAATGGAATTGGTATAGAAATGCAACAAAAATAAACCGTATTTGTTGATATAAATGTCACAACGTGTGATGTAAATCAATTAATTGAGAAACATATGCCAAAAGAAATTAAAGGTAGTGTTCAAATGATATTGTCCTTCCTAAGTAACCCTCATTTACTTCACCTACCACAAAGGTCACACACATATATCAGATCTCACACACAGAGTGATGACCACGATTTGGTGGACACAGAGATGAACAATGCAAGTTGGGCCACCATCCAACCCAACGAAAGAACCTCACTTGATTGGCACCACCAGTTGGAATAGTGATCACCCATTATGATTGCAACACTTGCACTGATCAGATCACCCCTAGCCTCCCTCGAGGGTGGTCCAAGTGCTACACAGCTAGCTCCCAAGCAGCTAAACTTCTACTCTCTTTGTTGTCATTGCCGTCCATCACAAGGAAAAGTCTCTTTTCTCCATGTGATGTTTGTATCTCAGAGAGAAAGACCCAAGATTTTAATCTTAGAACACTTGTCCGTTACTACGTCCACGTGCATGTTAGGGTTGCAGCACACCAGCTGTTCTTAGGAATATAATGACATGGATACATGATGGGTCCAAATAGGAATAGATATAAATCAAGATATGCAGAAAAGTAGAAGATAGAAGTTAATTAGACGAAATAGGATAGTACCAACCCAAAAATTTACCAAAATGAAAGGTATTATATGGTGCAGAAACATAGTTACAAGATTTTTGAAATTTGTGGGGGTGAAACTGAAGGATGTGTCATTTAATCAAGATGACAATGAATAAATAGTTTAAAGGAAAATTAATCCGATTACATTAGGGGTCGTAATGTTTAGCTAGAAACCAATTACAATCTACGTGTCAATTATTGTATGCGTTACTAATATAATCGGATCCTATAAGGGTTACACGCATTAGAATCTATGGGCTAAACAAATGGGTGGCTAAGGGTCCATTAAGCTCACTTACCTAATGAGATTAGGGTTAGCTTAAGAGAGGTCTATAAATATATAGAAAAAAGAGAAAAAAGAGTGCAATCTATTTCTCTCCTAAAACCCTAGTCGTCCCCTCCCTTCCACCACCAAGGAAGAAGTTTGTTCTTCCATCCCTCTCGTTCTAGCTAACGTGTTGGTAGAGTTTAGTCTGTGGTTCGTGTGTCCCGAGTAGAGGAATCACACTTGAGATTCTCCGCACCTCCTCCGTGAGCAAAAGAAAGGCACACATCAAAGGTATAAATGGTTGTACATCAGTTTTCCTCATTATTATCTTGTGCATGGATCTTGGGTAGTTGAAGAATTTAGAAATCGTTTCTATGTTATTTTTCCGCTGCGTTTTTCATCGTAACCCAACAGAAACTGAGCATGTCTATAAATATTCGATTCATATTTATATGTATTGAAAAATATAGTCTCATGTTGCTAAACACTAAAAGTACGTCCAACATTAATGTTTAATAGTGTTGGATTTACCTATTATCATCTAAATACTTGGATTTTGTTAAGGTAGTACATCAACCAAATCAAATGATATCAAATTCAGTTGATTCACCTGTGAGAGTTCCAACCCAAATTATCTAAAATAGACAAGGGGAAAAATCATATTTACTCATACAAGAGTGTTGGGAAAGATGGTCTCACATAGTTAAGCAGTGAAATACATATGTAACACTTTATGATAAAATTGACCATCCATCTCTTAAGTTTTGGGTTTGTCGTAATAGTGTACCAACCAATTTTGGCATAAAATCAAATTGAGTTGATTGATCATTGGGGTCTGACTAGCTTTCAGTCCTACATTCAGGATTGTGTTGTAAAAAGATAGTCAGACATTGCTAAATACTAAAATTCTCAAAGTGCTTGAATACTAAAATACTAAAAGCATGCAACACTCTATTATGGAATTGGATGCACTATTTATCACTGAAGTGCCTAAATTTTATTAAGTGTGGGTGAACCAACCAAATTTCGAAAAAGTAAAAGTTAATCTGCAACAATTTATAACTCAAAATAAAGGGTATTAATGAAAATACAATCGAGGGTATGGATGAAAAATTCTCAAATGGCTGCTAACTTTAGCAACAAAAACCCGTTGTTGTTGTTAAGAAAACCCACTTGTTAGGGAAAATAAACTAAGAGACTTCTCAAATGACTGATTACAGACTTGATTAAGCACAAGTTGAAGTCTTGTGGTAAGGACGAAGGACACGAGGAGATATGATGAAAACATACGTCAATTTATCCTTCCACTCACAAGATACCCATGCCAGTTGAGTTTAGAATGCACAAAGAAGGATATTAGGAGAGGATCGCAAGTGGAAAGGAAGTGGTAACGAGCCTAGAGAAACTTTTCTTACTAGGCCAAATCGATTTGGAGAGGGACAGCTTCTGCCTCTTTTGAATCTCTCTCCAAACTTGGGTGTCGTTTTCCCCCTCTCGTCACTTTTGGTGATCAACTTGATTGAAGAAGTGCAGGGAAGGCGTGCAATCTATTGGAGTAGGGTTTTTGCATGGACCACGTACGTGAACAATCATAAATATTATTATAAATTATATATATGTTGTGTGTGTATATAGTATAATATATTCCTATTCCCGTGACTTTTTCCCTAACAAATTAAGACCCCTTTTATGTTCACATACAACTCTAGAAAATTTTATATTCTTTATTTCGATTACACAGTGACAAAAAGAAACGGCTTTCGTAGAAGAGAATGGGATATATATATAGGTCCATTAGGTGAAGTAAATAAATGTCTGCTTTTGGTTACGTTGCTATTAGAACATCAAATTTGAGAAAAGAGAAGGTGGTATGTTTGCATGTATTGGTCCTATCAAAAACAGGTGATGGCAGCCGATCCGAGGAGAAAAGTGATGGGAGAAAGAAAAGAACAAAGGAGATCAGGAGCACATGACATGAGAGCGACTAGTCGTAGCACACCACCACCCTAGCTTTAATCCACAGTAACTTTTGTTTCCTTCTTAATCTTGAATTACCAAGATATATGCTTTGTGGAGTAGAGACCAAAATACAGGCTCACCTCCTGAGAACATCGTTAACAGCGTTTGGGTAGTTTCTGAACGTACTGGTTTCTCTCTCAATCACGTCAGCTTTTATTTCCACCACGTTAGCACAAATTAACCCCCATACAAAATCCTTAACCATTACACAATCCACTCAGTCACGCTACAGTATTTGTTGTGACGTCATTATTTTTATTCTTCTCTTTAAAACTCTTTCAACAATCAACAAAATATATTAATAATCATTATTGTAATTATTTAATATCAACAATTCATTCGTTTTTAATTAATAAATACATAAATATTATTAAAATTTAGGAAACCACGTTACATAGTACCTTAACTGGAAATTTAAAAACTAAAACTAAAAATACATCATTAAATACAAAACTTAAAATACATCAAGACACATTTCCTCTAAAGCGTTGTCATATATTGTCGATCAAATCGGCTTGAAGGGTCAAATGTGTGGTGTGATTATGCACTTGATCTCTCCTTCTCAAATACTTGGTAATATCCACTACACGATCAGTGGAACACTGAACCACGTCGTTCACCAAATATCCAGGCTGATCCTCAACAAATTTGTTCCAATCTCCAAAATTACTGAATGAAATAAATCAAAAAAAAAATCAAACTTATTTTGTTTATGATTTTTTTAATTTTACTTTTATCTAAATAAATCAAAAAAACTTAATTAATCATAAATATTTTTTCAATTAATTTTCAATACCTAATTAATTTAATTCAATTTACCTAATTAATACATATCCTAATTATATAAACTTTTTTCTTTAAAACAAAAAAAACAAAAAAAAATCGAGACCAATTGGGGGGGGGGGGGGGGGGGGGACGTGGCCCCCCTCCCGGGTACCAAGGGTGCATTTCTGGGCGGCCTGTCGCCCGGAAATGTGTCCAGGGCGGGGACGCCGTGGGCGTGCCCTACCGTCAAGGGAGGGCAACTCGGGAGTCCGAGTGAAGAGCACCCGTTAAGGGTGCTCTAACGGTCTAATTGCACTTTTAGTTGTACATTTTATATTAAAATTATGCTTATCAACATGGTGACAATCTACCTAGACGAAAAAAATCCCATCAGTAAACCTACATTTTTTTTCTGCATTGCCTAAAAAATTATATTTTGCACACGTGGAATTTTTCATAGTTGAGGGTCGGTTTTATTTAATTGATTAAACGCCACAAAATTGTTAAAGGATGTGAACCCGCGTTCCACATTTGGACCAAAGAACCAAATGCAATACACTTTGTGTTCTCCTGCAGGGCTCTTACAAGTTTAGGTTTTTTGGAACACTTTGTCAAATGTATTAGTTCATAATTAGGAAGGTTTAGGGTTCAACACCTTGTTAGGTGGTCAATATTATCCTAATTTAAATGTTACAACGGAAAATTATTCAATTATTCTGCATATCAACAATATCATTTTGAAACTTCGAAGCATGCTTGATATTTGGTAATGGATCGAACTGGAGATTTTAAATATCAAACGACCACTCTAACGCATGGGTGCCATAAGGCCCCCTTATTTTATGAGACACAGCAATGGTGATTAGACTGAGGAATGGAAATGTGTAGTGACTAGTGATTGGAGATCGACTTGGCAAGATGGTAAAGAAATAGTTAGACAATCATAAGCTAAAAGAAAAGTTTGTTCGGTAGTAAAATGGAAATCATAAAGGCAAAATTGAAGACCTTCCAAAATATATGGTAAAGAAAAGGTCAGACAACCATAGGCAAGTAAGGTAATTAGGATGGAAGTGTGAGAAAATATGACCTCAACTTAAATGCATGTCTCCATTCAATTATGGGATTCATACCTTTTCCTTTGGGATCTCGACCCTACAAATATAACCATATAAGCACACGAAAGAGGAGTGAGTAAGTATGAGTTCCCCCACATCATACCTCTAACCTCCAGTACTCCTATTAATTGAGGAGCCCATAAATGAGAACTAAGGTGCATACTCTGCTGCCATGCACATTTAGTAATGGTGGTGGTGACCTCAGAGACTAGCTACAACATCAAAAGAGGTGGTAGGGTAATGCAATGCAAGTAGTGAGATGTAATGGGCAGTCTGCAAAGTAGCAAAATAGTATGTTCGATAGAACCTGCACAGATGCCTTACTGCTTTGTGTTGGTAGATATGGAAGGTTTGAACAGCATTGGTTGTTATTAAAACAACATCCTTATATCGAGGGAGGGGAAACAGTTTGTTGTGAGTAAAGCTTGCTGTTATTAAAACGTCGTGATCCTATGTTGGTATGGTTGGTGGACAAGATTGATTATGGTTATGGATATTTTATGGTATACATTATGGTAATGCAGCAAAGTTGGAGACATTAGTTATTTTGGATAAATCTAATTATAAGGTTTGTATACATGGACCAATTAAATTGAAAATAATACCTTATGCTGGTCGTTATTGGTGGGTCAAAATATACATAGTCATGCAATATGGCAGCTAACATTAATCAAGTTTCCCTTAACGTTGTAAAAAAAGATAAATAATGCACTATGCAAGAATAAAAAAATTGCTTAAAATTTGAAACCTCGTAGAAAAATATATGTATTCTTTTTTTAAGGATAATGTGTGTATTGCAGGGCAACGATCGAAAATATTTTTAGGAGGCATTGTAGCTTGGATCATCCCAAGCCCAATTAAAAAACTATCCGACCCTGTAAGAGGTTGGAGTTATAAATGGGCTTCGACTTGAAGCCTATGTAATAAGGTTTGGTTTATGGTGGTCGGGTTTTGTCGGCCCATACGTGCTTTAATCAACTCTCAGTGGGGGTGGGGTGGGGTTGCTTGGAAGCATTTCCAAAAATCTTATATTTGACCTTTGTTCTTGCGTATTTTGTTTATCGTTGCAGTACATTTGTTAACTTAAGTAATTAATCTGGTACACTTGGTAGCCTTAGACCGATTGATAAGTTGATTTGATATTAAAATAATCAAAAAATAAAAACCCAAACAAAAATAATATACCCACTTATAACCAAATTCCACGTACTTCTTCCTCTTTAAATAAAAAATATATTTTCCCCTTATATAATCTTCTTTCTTTTTCTCTAAAAGGAAAGAGAACCTCCCCTCCTGCTTCAACGGATTCAGCCTCCGCCTCCACTAGCGTTCTACGGTGCCCGTAGCAGGCCCCACGACGCGACGAAGTACGAGTTGAGGTTGTTTGTTGTCTCCACCGTCGTCATCGGCGCGTCGGAGGTTAAAGGAGTCGGGTTCGTTGAGGCGGGTCTGAAGCGTTCCGGATTCGAGTTGTTGTGTCGACGTGAGGATTTTACATGAGGTGGTTGAGGAGGAGGTTGGAGATGTGGTTAGACCTCATTTTGATGCTTTTAGGATGGAAGAGGTTGCGATGACGGTGCCGGATGTTATGGATATGGTGGTGGGTGATGGCCGGAGGGGAATTGGCAATACGAAAGATTTTGCGGTTGATAAGGTTGTGGCGGGTGGTGGGGAGATCAAAGTTGGTTGTGATTCGGAGGTGGTGGCGTTGATCAAGGATCGGAAGTATTGGTAGATGGTTGCGATACATTACATAAAAATTAAATCCCGAAATATTTGAAATTTTGGGTAACTTAACTTTAAATTAACAAGATAAACAAGTGTAAGGATGTCAATAGAATAGATTTTTTTTTTTGAATTTAAATGTAAAATTTATTATTATTTTAATACAAACTCAACCAACTGAAGTGACCCAAAAGTTGCCAAGTGTACCCGACCTATTGGAGCAATAAATACACCGAAGCAAAAAAATACACCGAAGCAATTGTCTAATAAGAATTTTTTGGAAGCGTACACTCAAGCATAAATCTCAAAATTTAATGAACTCGAAATCACTAACCCTCTTACCTCTCTAACCCATCTTTTTTCTTTGCCATACTCGATCCATTTCATTTGATTTGATGTTGCTCTAGAAAGTGTTAAATGTATTGCATCGCATCTCCTAAATTTCTTTTAGTATTAGTTGCATGTTACTTCAAAATGGGATTTCAAATGCTGAGACACCATCCCCACCGGAACCAGACTCGTGCCAAACAACCAAGAAAAAGAGGTTCGAAAATTATACAATAACAGCACACTACTAATCTTGTTGTTTTATAAAACTCATAATATTTTAATTATTCTTGTTAATTATCTTTGAGATGTATATGTATCAGTTTAAATAATTATCTACTTTCTATCCTAGTATGAAGAACAATATGTGTGAAATATTTTCATGAAAGCAACATAGTAGAAAAAGTGTCATATAAGTCGGATATACAGTGATATATACGACGGATTTTTTCGATCCAAGTGTCTGACGTATATTCCACCGACGTCTATACCCTTGTGTATAGACGTCGGCTATATACGACCGACGCCTATACAATGTATAGTGTATAGACGTCGGTCATATATAGTCGACATCTATTATAGCTTTAATTTACCTAACAAAAACATTACGCTTATTATAATACGACATATAACACGCACCCAACCTCTACAGTAATCAAGCCCAAGTCGCCCAAGTGCCCATCTTTTGAACAATAACAACGTAGAGCAAACCCAAGTGACCAATCTCGTTCGCATTCACCTGTGTAGGAGTGGTGGAGTACTTCAACCACAACAGCAAAAAAAATTGGTCGATGTTGGACTAAACTTTTACGGCCTATAGACGTCGGATATATGGGGTGACCGACGTCTATACATACAGTACGACTGATAGACGTTGGCCACGTCATACATCCGACGTCTATACATTTATATAACAATAATAAAAAAATTACGTCCTATAAACGTCGGTCATTCGATATATCCGACGTCTATACACGAGTAAATAGTAAAAAATATAATTACAATACTCTTAGGCCCAAGTTGCCAACCTTTTGACCATTATATATATATGTGTGTGTGTGTGTCTCACTTGTATTTTGTAGTGTGCTACCAAACTCTCATTTAGAAGTTAAGGAGTGGTGGAGTACTTCAACTCCACTGACAAAAAAATTTCTCCAATGTGGGACTAAACTTCAAGACATATGACCATACATACACATGTATACAACACACATGCATGTGATAGTTACATTGATGTAACTATTTTTAAAACAATCCAAATAATTCACATTATTCTTATACAAAATAAAACCACATAAATTCTTATACGAAATAAATCCCAAAAAATAAATCCACATAAATTCTTACACGAAATAAATCCCAAAAAATAAACAAAAAATATTTTGCTTCTTTCAGGAGGTATAGACGTCGGTTATACTAAAAAACCGACGTTTATACAAACCTATGGACGTCGGACGACCAAATATCCGACGTCTATACCTATAGACGTCAGATGTTTTTTTATATCCGACGTCTATTTGGTGACGTCTATTGTGCATTCTGGACTTGTGCAACATGTTTCAGATGTGATAGACAGGTTGAATTAGGAACTCCGTGTAATCTATTACGTTGAAGATTAATATCGAGTGCAAAACTTTCAACTCGACGTCGATGTTAGAATACTAGTATGTATATTAACCGTAAAATCACATTTGGAAGACATTCTTTAAAGTATTTTATATTTTTTAATTAAATCGTTCCATTTAACTCAATTACATGTTCAGAACTAATCTATATTTGAGCTAATTCAACAGCAATAGAGATATCTCTTATCTACTAATTTCAGTTTGGTGCTTTTCCATGAGATTAAGAGTACCTCCAAGAGCATCTTTAACGGGGGTCGTGCTCCCCCCACGACCCGGTCGTCGGGTCGTCCAACCCGGGCCCGCCACGTGGCGCTTCCGGATTGGTTTTAATTTTTTTTCCTTTTTTTAAAAAATTTGTGTTGAATAAATTTGTTAAATGTTAGGTTTATTTATTTGTTGTAGATGTTGGGTTTAATTATTATTTGGTTTAAATGTTTTGGGGTATTATTTGGTAAGTAGTTTGGTATGTAACACTTGGATTGAAATTAAACTACATTACACTGTTTATTTGAAATTAAACTAGATTTACAACGCTTAAACAGAAACTAAATTACATCAACTACTTACGTACATTTTCTAGCTGGATTTCGTCCTCCTTAGTCATTAAACCCAACTCTTTAACCTTCAGTAGTTGTACGTATATGTCATAAAGTTTTTCCTTTACACATCGCTCATCTTTTTTTTTTGAAACTCCAACTTGCATTATCTGAATGAGAGTTATTTATCTATTACGGTGGTGTGCTCAGCAAGACGAGCAGCCAGGTTTGTAGCATGGACATCAGAAAACACATTCGTGAAAAAGTAGACATCTTGCCCTCAGATCTGACTTGATCGAGCACATATGGCAACGATTCAGGGGAACCGCAAATTAATTTTTTTTAGTAGTATGCATTTTTATGTTAATGAAATTTAGGTGATGTAATATTTTATTGTATTGCGCTACGTACAATGATTTAAATAAAAATACATTCTACTTTTTTATTGATAAAAATAATTATTTGCTAATTAATATATATTTGTTTGAATTATTAATGTTTTGGGTAAATATAATTGATTTTGGAATATAATAAAAGTTAGTTGAAATAAAAGATAATGTGGAGGAAAGATGTAGGTTGTTGTGGGGTTGTGGTTAATGGCACCCGAGGTAGCCCAGATGCGGTTATTTATAGTCTAAGAGGTGAATAGTGTAGGAAAGAGAAGAAAGTGGGTTGTGGTCCTTGTGGATAGAAAAACTGATGTGGAAGAGAGAGAAATTTGATTTGGAAGAGAATAAAAAGAAAGTTCATGATCAGATCATCTGCATCATGGTTACATCATGGTTACGGATGATCTAACATCTGAATAGTATATCCCAAGAAGACGGGGACAGCCTTGGATTTGCCAGATGCCAAACAAATGGAACAGCAGATCTAGACTGCAGCCAGGGCTGCCACAATTATTTTTGACTTACGTTAGTTTCTAGAATAACAAACGTGGCTACTTGATTAAAGCACGCATCGAGACAGCTAACTGGAAGATAAGACAATACCTGCGTCTAGAACTCGTTACCAGTGGAAGCATAAAGACAACATATGAGCTGACAACACAAATCGAATATCTTGGTATCATATTATCGTGGAGTTGCATAAGACGTAAGTTGCTAAAAAGAACTTATGTTATACCGTTTCGGCATGATTGCATCAATGTCCTCCAAAATTAATATATCTATTCTGAAAAACACTATCAGTACGTTTCTACTGACATTATATTACTGAACTGTTATCTATCGTTGGAAAACTATTAAATCGTCCGTACAGACTATCATTTTGCCTTTCTATCATTTCTACTTATATAACTCTTCATTTCACTTTCCTAACACCACTCTCTCTTCATATTATTCTCATATTCACCAGAAAAAGTGTCTCGGAGGTCGGAAAAATAACCAACGGATGACCCAGATTACTAAAATCTCGTAAAATGTCTTGTTTATTTTTTTTTGGGTTAGGCGTCTCCCGCGGACACCCGACCGAAGGGGGATTGATTATAAATTGTGATAATTGCTAAATAAATTGATTATTAATGGTTGTGCTGTCTCGCCCCAATTGGCTGTGCTGCCCATAGGTTCTATTAGAAACAACGACTCATCCATCACGTTCCCTTTGCTCGACTACTCTTACCAGAAAACGACAACGACAACTTTTTCTTTTTGTGTTCTTTCGTAGTGCAATACTCGTATCACGAGAACTCATTTCATGTATACGATCACATCTCAGGTAACAATCCGTCTGATTATTTGCTTTTGGTTTATATGATGATATAACAAAAATAATTTCATCTCCTATGACAACTTGTTTCGCCCATTTACAAGCTTCCTCGATTGTTGCAAATATTTGTTTACTATCAAAAATCTCATTGTAATCTACTCCATCACCACCAAAATCTTACAACGGAACCTGAAAAAAATTAATTTAACAGAAAATTAAAAAAATTATAAAAAAAACTGGGCGTCTGGCTAAGACGCCCGAGTTGGAAAAAAAATTCACCTCCATTACCTCACAGGATGCAGGTGTTTCACCAGATATTTTCGTAGTGTTGGTACTGAGAATGTGAGTAAAATTGAGTCAAAAATCTTATTTAAAGACACGGGACGAAATTTGTATTAAGTAATTTGTTAATGGCAAAAATGTAATTGTTGTGGCGATTTAAGTAGTTTTCCGACAACGAATAGTAGCCCTCTTATATTACTATACGTATGTTAAAGAATTTTTCTACATTAGAAAATTTATGGACATTCTCCTTGTTATAAGGCATTGAGTCTTTTTAGTCTTTATCGAACATCAATTAGTTTTGAGTTGAATATCTACATTTCAATACAATATCAAAACCAAAAAAATCAACAGTCGGCTAAACACATCCGTCCATTTTTGTGCACTTGTAGACAAGAGAGATAAAAAAAAATCCCGATCGTGCTTGTACTAAGTGTCACATAATAGTTCAACATTAGAAAATTTAAAGACATTCATGTGTGTTATACAAGATGTTGGATTTTTGTACTTATCAATAATTGATTTTGAGTTAAATCCTCATAATTTAATAACGTATATTATACTATTGTGCAAAAGATAATCAAGATGTAACCTAATAACTAATCCAAGTAAATTTTATGATGGTGCTCAACAGAAGAGAGCATTGGTTAGAGAAGCTTAATGTTTCAATGTAAAGGAAGTAAAAAAAAACTCAAAGGACCTTAAATGGTCGTTTATTAAATTAGTATTAATAAAATAGGGGGTACAAAGAGAATGGTAATACTAGAGACCACGGTGAAAATCATCATACATGCAGATGAGAAGGGAGAATTGTTGTTATAGGGTGTGTACTAAGTTTTGTTGGTATTACCTTCAACATGTGACACATATCAGTGTGTATAAGGTAACAACTTTTAAATTAGTCATGGATGTGTGTAAAATATGAGATATTGTGTGTATAAAAAAGAATAGAAACAGTAAAACTCGAGGAAAACTGATAAATAACAAATTATATTGGGCAAATGATAAATTGGACTACCTGCCTAATGGTGTTGTCCGGTTAAGTGCTTATCTGTAACGAGACATAAAGTTGTGGTTATTGGTTAGAAAATAATATTATTTCATATGATTTGTGAAAGTTTAGAATTTTTGTAAAAAATAGTAGAATTGTTTAAAGTCTCCCTGTAGAGGACATGAAAATATAAGTGAATTAGAATTGGTATATTTTTTAATATAATTACAAAAAAATAAAAAGTTCCTCGGCTAACATGTCAATTCGGAATATTCAATCTAACTTAGAAAACAATGTTGAGTACGTACGTCCACTAGTTTCTTGTTTGCATGCAATGACGTGCTAAATAATTGAGCTTGAGAGGAAAAGACAATACAATTTTGGAGATTGAAGAAAAGTTCACGGCTAATACACCCTCTCAACTCTCAACTCTCAAGTCTTTCGAAAATTCGTCCTTGTCTTTTTCATTTGTCACAGTATTCACATTTTTGCATTCCAAAGGATACGAGAATACGAGGTGGTTTGTTAAGCAAAAAAGGTTAATTACCCAGTTACGTACTCCAAATTATTGTAGGTGTGTTTGGATGAGAAGCAACAAATATAAATTAGGCACATGATTAGTAGTCTAATATTTCTTGAAACATTTAGTTGCTAGAAATGTTCTGGTGAAAGTTATTAGTTAGGACTTGTCTACAATGAGAGTGAAAACACTAAACAATTGTTAGACATATAATTGCCATGTCAAATGATTCACTATCCCTAATTCAAAAAGCTATCTCTAATCGTCATCCTAAATGTCGATCACTTTTGTTCTCTAACACCAATTTAATCGATATATTTTAGAGATAAAAAACAGAAAAAGTCCAAAAATAGACAAATCAACCGTATGTAAATTCGAACATGAAAAGGATATTGAGAGCAACCAAAGTGACCAACTTCTAAGACATGCTAGTGGGACATTTTAAACTACTTTTTTGGTAGGAAGAGATATGATTAACTGGACCACGTGTCACAATAATTACGATTTGCCCAAATCACTAGTTGCTAATTATTATTAAGAAATATCCAAAGAAGTCGTTAACTTCATAAGGTCGATAGGTGCGAAATACCAACGCTACCCCTTCCGACAAGCGTTTCTAGGGTGACCACGTGTCAAATCGATGGGCACCGGCATTTCTGGAATACCGGTAAAGGAAACCCAGAAAACACGTCAATTCCACTAAATAAAATTATTTTTTTGCAAATTCCTTTCCACTTTTGCCATATTTACCGTCATTTGATTTTTGATAATTACGATTTTGTTCGTTACAGATAAAGGTTTTGTGTGATCACATTTATAACAATAATGGATAAGGAGGTTCGAAATTGAGGTTACAAAGTTAACAAACAGCATACGTAAATAACATTGGTAAAAGACAACAAGTATCATGCTAACAAATGAAACTAAGCCGGGAGAAGAACGAAAACATTTAAAGTTAACTAAGATTATTAAATCTCTTTGCGTACAAACCTTCAACCTATCATTCATCGTTAAAATTAAGAAACATGATACCCTTACACAAACATGTACAATTAGACTCCATCTACACTTGAGATGGTATTCACCAATTCATCTTGAAACTGATACTTTCTCAATTTCAGCCAAAATAAATTGCAACCTTATGACTAGACCTCCAATTTCGAAAGGACACGTTGACATAATCATGTCCATGAATACACACATATAAGGATACCAATAATAACACGTTAAGATTAATATGCCATCTTAGATATGACATCGAGAGGACATAAAATAGTAACAATTTAACAACCGTGATGGTTCTTTCAGAAAATACAAAAGTATAAAGACGATAAATGCAAAATCCCCTCTGATTTCTACAATATATAAACCCTTCACCTCCTTCTCCCCAAACCACTCACTCCAGAGTAAATCAGATCGAGAGAAAAAGAGAAGAGAAGATAAGATAAGATAAGATGATACTTGTGTCAGTGTTGGCGGAGCTTATGGAAGAGTACACGGTGCTGGTGGTGAGATCGCTGGAGCAGATCCTCCGGGACGCGCCCTTCCCCCGTCGGATGCGCTTCGTCATGCTCCGCAGCATACCCTTCGCCTCTTCTCCTCGCGCTCTCCCCTCCGTCCCCTCCTTTTGACGACTGATCCATCGTTTTTCCCCTCTCTGTTTTTCTTTTCTTTCTTTCTTGCTTTGGTGTAAATAGAGAGTTATTTGAAATGAGAAATGCGAATCTGGTTGCTTATCTTTGGGCTTGATGAATATGAATTATGATGCTGAGATCGGTGCTTCAACCGATCTTTTCACGAGAAAAAGGTTGTTTCTCTCCAATTTTATTGCTGAATTTGAGAATTTCATAACGCACAGAAAACAACATAAATTTAAAATTTATCAACAACACATCGGAGATCAATAATCAAAAGACGATACTGTTACTTATCAGACATCAGAGTTTTTCAAAAGCTACATGATTACATCAGATATAACAAAATACAATACAAGTAATCATTACGATCTCAATGGTCCGAACGAGAGGATCTGGTCCCAGAATGCGTGCGTCCGCCGACACCACCCCAACTGGACCTACAGCGGTCCTAAAATAAAACATGCAACAACAATGTCTGAGTTTCCATAAGGAAACTCCGTATGCCAAACGTACCTATATGCATGCAGTAGTACAAAAGAACATATCATACTAGTAGCATGCAATGTCATATGCAGTAAGGAAAACAATTTCCCCGAATGGTAGCACAAGACATCAGTGCAACAATCGTCATCGGGTCTCCCAAGGAGACCTACTGTAGGCACATACGGTCTAGCGGAACAAGACGTGACGCTCCCCACACGCGGCTACACTAAACATGGGGTTCGGCAAGGAGCATTCGTCAGGTCCGTGCCATAAGAAACAGATCTGTAACTTCGTGGCCGAAACCACCCCAACGGAACCGTCACTCCGTCGGTCCATCAATCATCATCTCAGTAGGTGCTCAGCTGAGGAAAACATAGTTGGAACAACATCGACTCATCAAACATCATAGCCGGAACAACATCGACACATCATCGCCGGAACAGCATCGGTGGTCCAACATACGTCTGGCACAACATCGGACGGGTCTGGACCGAAGTCCGCTGGGTCATCAGGCTCCACGAGCCGCAAAAACCAACTTCACCGCTATAAAAGCAGGGCAGCGACCTCCGTAGTCATCCAGGACGGTAGTCACCTCACCCAACGATAGTTGCTTGCCCACACAACATCATACTTTGGGATCTGCGATCCCTCAGGCCTGGTACACTACAATGAGTCCATCAATCCATCACAACAAGTCACGATCCATACATGAAGGTGACGTGTCCCGAACACTCACACTCTTCCACCCGGTTGTCCCTGGGCAGGCACGCGTAACGCGCCTACCGTCACCTTCCGGCTCACGCACTATGCGAGGACACGGGTTTCCGTGGACATAGTTGACATCCTAAAAGGATCGGAAATTCAGTTCTGTGCACAAACGATCGACCGAAAGAGGCAATCTGGTCAACCGTTCCCATAAGGTTCGGTCTGTTGGCTTTTTGGCCTTAATCCGTATTTTGATGATGTAATTAAACCTAATCTTAATTAG
Organism: Triglochin maritima; assembly: GCA_963682175.1. Classification (NCBI taxonomy): domain Eukaryota; kingdom Viridiplantae; phylum Streptophyta; class Magnoliopsida; order Alismatales; family Juncaginaceae; genus Triglochin; species Triglochin maritima. The sequence continues at coordinate 58,583,009 of OY821772.1, read as the reverse complement.
GACATGTAGATTAGCACATGTAGTATAATAGTATACATGTTGTATTGTGCTAACATCTATAGGTGATCAAGACTCAAGAAAGAAGAAAAATCAAGTCAAGACATGTAATCAAGCTAGGATTGAAGACATGTAATTTTACCTTTCTTTGAGTATTAGGAACTTATGTGAATTGAGCATAACATAAGCTAATATGCATGCATTCACACACTAGGTTCCTTGTAGGAGTCACACACAAAATATCATATTATTTGGACTCCATTAGATCACCTAAACACCTAAAAACATTGGTCGCCAGTCTACCTGAGTTCGGTCGACCGTTCACCTTTTCGGTCGACCGGTTATACACAATATTTGTTATACCAGACCAATTCGTTCAACCGATTCCACCTTCTATTAACCGATTACCCAGACCGGTTCGGTCGACCGGTAGACCTTCGGTCGACCGTTTCGTTTGCCATTTCTGGTAAAAATACGACCGTTTTATTTGTCGTATTATACAACGGTCGTATACACATTTTTCCTATATACACCCCCAAATACTTTTGAACCGGTCGACCAAAATACCATTTTCGGTCGACCGTTCAATTCGTGAAAAACCCCCTGCTATCGGTCGACACAAGTTTGTCCAACCGATCAAGATTTCTCTCTACCGAACCCAGTAGTTCGGTCGACCGGCACCTGTTCGGTCGACCGTTGACTTAAAGAACTTAAGTGATTCGGTCGACCAATACCTATGTTCGGTCAACCGATCCATCAACAGACTCAAGGGTTCGGTCGACCGATACACCTTTCGGTCGACCGTTTCTGGACAGATTTCTGAACCCGATTTTCTGTTTTGTGTATCTTGCACAAAACCCAATCAAATCTTGTCCAAACGGCTAGAAATCTTTAGGAGCTTATAAATAGAGGTTCACACTTAGTTTTCAACAAGATTTCACAACTCCAAAGTGTCAAACTTATAGTGAGATTTTCCACAACCTCAAAGCTCCCAATTAGTGATTCCAAAGCCTAATTTCCACATCCTTCATCAATCATCATACTAGCAATTGTTGTGCTCAATTAGAGAGTGAATCCCACTCGGTTACTTGTGTTGTCAAGTGAGCAAGGGTCTTGGTGAAAGCCCAAGACAAAGAAGTAGAGATTTCGGTGAAAGCCCGAAGTGATCCTCTCGGGTTGTGAGAGGTGGTGCCAAGCTCGGCGAGGGTTGTTCGCGAGCTTGAAGACTTGTAAAAGGCGTTGCTCCCGGCCCGGAACGGGGAGACATAGTGAAGACGCAAGAGGAGCTCGAACGGGGATTCGAGAGGGGCTTGCAAGAGAGGACGTAGGCGCGGCCGAACCTCTGTAAATCCGACGCGTCTTTGTGTGGTTTGCATTGTCTTTCTTTCTCTACTTGTTTGTTTATTCCGCTGCGCATTTGATTGCTTAATCAAGTAGAGAATTGTGGATTAGCTTAAAAAGTGATTAGTGGACCCATAACCCACTCGATCCTACCCACATTTGGTATCAGAGCCTTGTTCGTTAATTTTGATCTTAATCGATAAATTAACATGGCTCTTAATGCATCCACACCAAATGAATCATGTAAACCACCATATTTTGATGGAAATAACTTTAGCTCATGGAAATTTAAAATGTCTTCTTTTATTAAATCCATGAATGCTAACTTGTGGTTTATGATTCAAACTCCATATGAATCACCTAGATATCATATTAGTAAATGGAGTTTAGAAGATGAGAAAAATGCATCCCTAAATGCAAAAGCTATGAATGTCTTATTTTGTGCATTAGGAGATGAACATTTTAATCTTGTTTGCTCATGTGATAGTGCTCATCATATATGGCAAACATTAGAAAAGAATTTTGGTGAAGGAGATTCACCAACCGGGAAAAAGGGAGAAGCCACTCCAATGGATGTAGCTCAAGTTAGATGTGAAGAAATCAATTCAACATCTTGTTCAACATCAAGCTCATCCGATGGAGAAAGTGAAGATGAGGTATCTTCTAGTCACTCTTCAAGTTGTAGTTCAAGTGGAAAATCATCGCATTCACATAAACTACAAAATGCATTTCTGAAAATGGTAGAAAAATGTAAAGAGCTTCATGAATCAAATAAATTAGCAAACAAGCAAATAGATGAGCTTAAATGTCAAAATGCATCTATGTTAGATGATAAAGTTGATTTGCTTACTAAAATTGATGCTCTTACTTTAGAAAATGCATGCTTGAAGAATGAGTGCTTAAATGATAAATCTACCTCATCTAATGCAATTGAAAGTCATATGCTTGAAAATGACAAAATTGACTTGCTAAAGAAACTAGATAAATCATATCTTGAAAGCAAGCAAACTTTAAATGACTTAAATTGCATGAATGAAAAGGTTGCAAATTTAGAGATTCACATGCTTAACATGAATGAAAAGCATAATTCTATGATTAAAAATCTAAATTGCTTAAATGAATCTCTAGCAACTAAAAACAGTGAACTTAATGTCTTAAATGAAAATTTGTCAAATAAATTGCATAAGTTCACACATGGCAATAAAAACAATTTTTATGTTAAAAACTTTCCTATTCAAATTAATGTTAAACATAATTTTGCCATGAAAAAGAAAGTAAGTGTAGAGGTACCAAAATCAACTTGGATTTGGGTACCAAAAGCTAAACTTAATGGACCCAAGCAAAAATGGGTACCAAAATCTACACTTGTAGGAGCTTGAGGAAGAGATTGGTGGTGACCGGGTGAGCCAAAGCGTCGAATTCGAATCCGGTTGCATCACCAAATCAAGATTGGAGCTATTCAAGATTCAAGTTTGGTATAAAAATTTCTATCTCTAAAATTTCTGAAAAATAGCTCTAATCTAGTTAATATGCTTAATTGTCATATCCTTAGAATTCAATTCATTGAAAATCATTTACCCCATTCTTTGCAAATCATATACCACATCCATTGATTATAAATGTCAAATTTTAAATGGATGTTAGAATAAGGCTTAAATAGAAACTTAATTGAACTTAACTTTAATCATACTTATTGTTTCCACTTAGCCTTATTGATAGGGGGAGCTTACTTGTTATATCTTTTATTAGAGTAATGAAGTGCAAAATTTAGGGGGAGCATCTTCATTACAAATGACATCTAAATTGAACTCAAATAATTATATATAATTGTAAATGGGGGAGAAATTTCATTTCATATATTACATTGATTATTGATTTTTTGATAGATGTCAAAGGGGGAGAAGTAATAAATTAAGGATACTTGAAATATACATGAATTTGTCAAGATAAACTATGCACATCCATAAGGGGAGCATTTATATGCATAGTTAACATATACAAATTTCAAGTATTAGGTTGATTTAAGATATAGGTTGCCATCATCAAAAAGGGGGAGATTGTTGGCTTTTTGGACTCCATTAGATCACCTAAACACCTAAAAACATTGGTCGCCAGTCTACCTGAGTTCGGTCGACCGTTCACCTTTTCGGTCGACCGGTTATACACAATATTTGTTATACCAGACCAATTCGTTCAACCGATTCCACCTTCTATTAACCGATTACCCAGACCGGTTCGGTCGACCGGTAGACCTTCGGTCGACCGTTTCGTTTGCCATTTCTGGTAAAAATACGACCGTTTTATTTGTCGTATTATACAACGGTCGTATACACATTTTTCCTATATACACCCCCAAATACTTTTGAACCGGTCGACCAAAATACCATTTTCGGTCGACCGTTCAATTCGTGAAAAACCCCCTGCTATCGGTCGACACAAGTTTGTCCAACCGATCAAGATTTCTCTCTACCGAACCCAGTAGTTCGGTCGACCGGCACCTGTTCGGTCGACCGTTGACTTAAAGAACTTAAGTGATTCGGTCGACCAATACCTATGTTCGGTCAACCGATCCATCAACAGACTCAAGGGTTCGGTCGACCGATACACCTTTCGGTCGACCGTTTCTGGACAGATTTCTGAACCCGATTTTCTGTTTTGTGTATCTTGCACAAAACCCAATCAAATCTTGTCCAAACGGCTAGAAATCTTTAGGAGCTTATAAATAGAGGTTCACACTTAGTTTTCAACAAGATTTCACAACTCCAAAGTGTCAAACTTATAGTGAGATTTTCCACAACCTCAAAGCTCCCAATTAGTGATTCCAAAGCCTAATTTCCACATCCTTCATCAATCATCATACTAGCAATTGTTGTGCTCAATTAGAGAGTGAATCCCACTCGGTTACTTGTGTTGTCAAGTGAGCAAGGGTCTTGGTGAAAGCCCAAGACAAAGAAGTAGAGATTTCGGTGAAAGCCCGAAGTGATCCTCTCGGGTTGTGAGAGGTGGTGTCAAGCTCGGCGAGGGTTGTTCGCGAGCTTGAAGACTTGTAAAAGGCGTTGCTCCCGGCCCGGAACGGGGAGGCATAGTGAAGACGCAAGAGGAGCTCGAACGGGGATTCGAGAGGGGCTTGCAAGAGAGGACGTAGGCGCGGCCGAACCTCTGTAAATCCGACGCGTCTTTGTGTGGTTTGCATTGTCTTTCTTTCTCTACTTGTTTGTTTATTCCGCTGCGCATTTGATTGCTTAATCAAGTAGAGAATTGTGGGTTAGCTTAAAAAGTGATTAGTGGACCCATAACCCACACACACACACCCCCCCCCCCCATTCCTCTAACCCATCCCCCCTACACCCTCACCCATGCATCCACTGTTCACATACACCCCTCCATGTTGTCATCCCATCACCACTTCTCTCCTCCTAACACCAATTAGCACCCTAAATAGGTTTAGAGACTTTACCAATTAGCACCCTAAATAGGTTTAGAGACTTTACACTGTTACCCACGAACTACGAACCAAAAGTAAAAAAAAGAAAAGAACCGTGCAAATTAGAAAACGTAAACGCAATCAAAACCTTAGTTAGAACAAATGTGACCCCATATTCCCACCTAATTATATCCTTGCGGCCCCCATTTAGCAGAGGTACGTTCGTCCATTTAGCATCGACGGGCAGCCACTCGATCTTTAAATGAGGTTACTCGGACTGTCTCCGAAGATACTCATCAAAATCGTACAAGTCATGCCTAAGATTTTACGTTGTCGTCCTCGTAACATCAGCAATGCATGCATGTAGATCCCGAGTTGCTGAGGTGTCCTCATTAGAAGAACGTCGATTTCGTTCACCCCATAACTCATAGACGGACTGTTGCAATAAACCCAATTCAGTTGGGAGACTTTAAAACCCATATTTGGGATTTAAAATGAAAATGGATTAAAGTGCAGATAAAATTTAAAAATTTGATCTGAAATGAGTTGATTGGATTCATGAGTTCGGTTTGATTTTCATTAAAAAAATGTAGGTAGACCCTAGGAGTTTCAAATTGAATTCAGGCTATGTACTAAATCTTGAGGGGTAAATACGTGAATACTCAAACGCTAGTGTGTTCTGAATTTCACGATGCGAGATTATACTAACAGTATTACTTGATCTTTCTCCGATCAATTGAACTTGACCCCCTAGCCTAGTCCATTTGATGAAACGAAATATCATAAGAAAGATTTGCCCCCCTATGAAGCTATAGGCGGGACATAACGACAATATTGGTTCTGTGCGTCATGCTTATCTTAAAAGTCTGTGATTTCCCCCAGCATTGCTTCAATTTCAAAGACGTAGGCATCGCTAAGATGCTGTTTGTTTTCCAGATAATTACGTCGCGAGAAATTGCAATCACCCCCAATTGGATTGGTCAATGGACTTTTTTTCTTTTTCTTTTTTTCAAGTCATTGGACTTAATGCCATTCCTTATAAAGGGGTACTCCTATTTTACCAAAATCTCGTAAATGATGACTCACATTTCCTTCTTCGTAAGCCCACAGTGCAGTTAAACAAGAGGAATTTTTTTTAATTAAAGTTATTTCTATTTTTTTTCCAAATTAAATATCTCTTCAAAATAATTTTGAAAGTAGACCCGTTACCACCACGTATTGACACGTGGCGGCGACCGATATTGTTTTTTAGTGTATACAGAACTCGACGTTCGAGATAACAAGTTCTGTATAAAAAAAATTCTTGAAGACCTCAACGTTACTGACGTCGACTTTTACCTACACAAACTAGACATTGAGAACGTCAAGTTCTCCGTACCCGAACTTGACGTTCGTATTGCTGAGTTTCAACACTTAGAAAAATTTGCACACACTCTGTCAAGCGTAGGGTAGATAGAGACATAAAGTTGTGGTTATTGGTTAGAACGTAATATTATTTCATATGATTTGTGAAAGTTTAGAAATTTTTGTAAAACATAGTAGAATTGTTTAAAGTCTCCCTGTGAAGGAGATGAAAATATAAGTGAATTAGAATGGGTATACTTTTTGAATATAATTACAAAAAATAAAAAGTTCCTTGGGTAACATGTCAATTCGAAATATTCAATCGAACTTAGAAAACAATGTTGAGTACGTACGTCCACTAGTTTCTTGTTTGCATGCAATGACGTGCTAAATAATTGAGCTTGAGAGGAAAAGACAATACAATTTTGGAGATTGAAGAAAAGTTCACGGCTAATACACCCTCTCAACTCTCAACTCTCAACTCTCAAGTCTTTCGAAAATTCGTCCTTGTCTTTTTCATTTGTCACAGTATTCACATTTTTGCATTCCAAAGGATACGAGAATACGAGGTGGTTTGTTAAGCAAAAAAGGTTAATTACCCAGTTACGTACTCCAAATTATTGTAGGTGTGTTTGGATGAGAAGCAACAAATATAAATTAGGCACATGATTAGTAGTCTAATATTTCTTGAAACATTTAGTTGCTAGAAATGTTCCGGTGAAAGTTATTAGTTACGACTTGTCTACAAGGAGAGTGAAAACACTAAACAATTGTTAGACATATAATTGCCATGTCAAATGATTCACTATCCCTAATTCAAAAAACTATCTCTAATCGTCATCCTAATTGTCGATCACTTTTGTTCTCTAACACCAATTTAATCGATATATTTTAGAAAAAAAACAGAAAAAGTCCAAAAATAGACAAGTCAACCGTATGTAAAATTCGAACATGAAAAGGATATTGAGAGCAACCAAAGTGACCAACTTCTAAGACATGCAAGTGGGACATTTTAAACTACTTTTTTGGTAGGAAGAGATATGAGTAACTGGACCACATGTCACAATAATTACCATTTGCCCAAATCACTATCCAATTTAAACATATTGGTTCTGTGCGTCATGCTTATCTTAAAAGTCTGTTGATTTCCCCCAGCATTGCTTCAATTTCAAATACGTAGGCATCGCTAAGATAGTGTTTGTTTTCCAGATGTTGACGTCGCGAGAAATTGCAATCACCAGCAATTGGATTGGTCAATGGATTTTTTTTTCTTTTTCTTTTTTTCAAGTCAATGGACTTAATGCCATTCGTTATAAAGGGGTACTCCTATTTCACCAAAATCTCGTAAATGATGACTCACATTTCGTTATTCGTTATATTTTTTTCGAATTATATTTTTTTCCAAATTAAACATCCCCCAAAATAGTTTCGAAAGTAGACCCGCCATCGACGATGTGTCTTTTTTTTAGTGTATACAAAACTCGTCATCTGAGACATCGAATTCTGTATAATAATTTTTCTTGAAAAACTCAACGTTACTAACGCCGACTTGTACCTACATAAACTAGGAATTGAGAACGTCAAGTTCTTCATACCCGAACTCGACGTTCGTATTGCCGAGTTTTAACACTTAATTTTTTTTGCACACACTCAGTCAGGCAGTAGGGTAGATAGAACTCAATCATTGTATTGCCGAGTTCGGTTAAACAGAACTCGGTGTTGGGGTTGCCGAGTTCTGTCAAATAGAACTCGAACTTTTAAAATATCAAGTTCTATTTGAAAGTTTTAACCACATTTTGGAACGTGGAGGTAGTTCCCACTCTAGGAATTCATAATGAACTCGACATCTCGGTTGTGGAGTTTTTAAGGCAGAACTCGACATGATTAAAGCCGTGTTCATTTTAAAAAAAGTGAACTCGACGTACAGACCCTGAGTTTCGTCTGGAAATTCCACAGAAATGAGTTTGACACACAGGAGCTGGATCAAGTGACGTGGGCCCCTACACACATCTGAATTGACAACAATTGTCATCATTGTGTACAGAAGGTGCAAAAATATGGATGAGTCATACATGACTTATCAATTTTGGGGATGCGATAATGCAGCAATTTGGACTTGTCTAGCACATTCTAGAGCCAATGAAGAGACACATAGTGAAGTCCGCTCATGGGCCAGGCAGATGTCAACTGGTTGGTAGAAAATGCATGTTTATTGACCATCAATCACATAAAAGAGATCATATTCAGTTCCACCCCCCGATGTTGGGTACCCGTCCAAAAGACAGACGACAATTATTTATGGAATGATATTAGAACATCACAATACGGTGGGTTGAACAAAAGAATGTGGTTTCTCAACGGATGATGTACCGACCGCGTGCGGGGACAAAACGAGAAATTTTATGATTTTAATTTACGTTTTGCAATTTAAACATTTTAATTTTTGTGTTGCATATTTTACTAATGCATCTTTTGCTACATGTTCATCAAGTTTACAAGTTCCATGAGGAACTCCACAAATTACATGGAATGATTAAGACAGATAAGAAAGCCTCCACGGTCGCTAAAAAACTGAAGGTTAGGATGAAAACATTCATTGTATGTGTTTTGGTGCCCACGACCCTACACTATGATTGAGTCATGATCAGGTGGAGGAGGAAGAAAAAGATGATGATGCTGGTCTTCGTCATACTTTAGACGATGGAGATGAGGGTCTTACTTAAGAAATGGAAGATGTTGCAAATGCCGGACGAGGTGGTGGTCGCGGTCGTGGTAGAAGACGTGCTTAGGCGCATCCAAAGAAGAAGTAGATGTTGATGGGTCTCTTATGATAGATATTTTGTTGTATTAAACTTATTTTGTTGTTATTACTTTAGTGTTAGTTTGATTTATGTCAAAATGTTTCACTTGTTTTTTTAGATGTTATTTTAGTTTTATTGTGGTTGTTTGTGTTTGGCGTTTGTTTTCACAGTTTTAAATATGTCTTTGAAATTTTTGTGGTTTAAATGTTTGTGGTTGAAATTATTGTGTTTGTGGTTTAAATGTTGTTGGTTTAAATGATTGTGTTTGTTGTTGAATTTTTTGTAGTTGAAAAGTTTTTATTTGTTGTTGAAATATTTATTTAACAGGAGATGATGTCGAGAAGGTGTCGAGTTCTATTAAACATAATTCGTCAGATGAATGATCAAAGATCAAAATCTGTCTGAACCAAACTCGACAATGAAGGTGTCGAGTTCTTTGAAAACGAACTTGGCAATGGTGAAAATTGTCGAGTTCTGTTTCAAATAACTCGACACCTTTATTGTCGAGTTCTATTAAGCCTCTGAATTGGCATCACACCCTACTTGGTGTGTGTAAAATGTTGTAAGTGTTGGAATTCGGCGGCAACATTGCCGACTTTGGGTACGAAGAACTTGGTGTCCTCAACGCCTAGTTCTTCAAAGATTTATTTTCTACAGAACTCGGCATCTGAAATGTCGTATTTTTTATACACTAAAAAACAAGACCCATTGTCACCACATGTTTGTTTAAACCAGGTTTATTTTGGGGGGAAATTTTAAATTATTTTTTATCGAAAAATTTCCTTAAATAATAGAATTATATGACAACAGGTTGAACATGAGATTTTGAAAAGTCGACCCATTATTTGCTTATGGATAAGATAATATATTACTCAAACTTCAGGGCCAACTTGTAGGTAAAAGTCTTAGTTACGAGAACTACTTATAAACCTAATTATTACGATCAGCATCATCATTATCATTAAAGTATTTTACCGTTTCCTATGCTTGGTTAAGGGTGAAGGGAATGTGTTCTAAAAGTTTTACTTTTAAATGCCAATTATTATGAATTGAATGAGAAATCATTTTGTTCCTTGTTTATGTTATTCGTCTTTTAGAAGTGTTAAGGAAGAGGCTCTTGGTCCTTAACCGTAGAGCTCTAAAAGATATTGGTTTGCATAAAACAAAAGATATTCGCAATCATGGTAATTAACATGGAACATTAATTACCGAGTTAAGATTGTCGTGTTGGTCATAGATCATTGTAGCTCTACAAGTGAGTGACAACACGGGTATGCAAAAGAGGAAAATATTACTTTTGTATACTGAATAGACCTAATAAGTAAAATATTATAGAAATGTGTTTCTGTGTCATTAATATTTTACTGTGTCTTTGGTCCTTTGATATGAGACTTATATCTAATCACTTAAGGAATACTTAATTAGATCAGTGTCTTGAACTATCGATCAGTGTAGTGTAAAGGCATTGGTTGGTTAAGTACAACTTTCGTTGGAGAAGATAGTTAGTCAAAAGATTATCATTGCCCCTCTTAATTGAGTGATGATATTAGTGGGCCCCTTGATAAAGCAAAGTTATAATGTGCACAATGTGATTTGAGTTAAGTCACATATTTATAACTAGCTTAAAGAGATCAAGAAATGAATACTAATACAAAGATGACGCAATACTACTTTGTGTGTATTCTTAATATCATGAGGCAAGGGACGGACACAAGTGGTGCACTCCATCACTAAATTGATCGGGTTTTGGTTCGAGTGGAATTAAGACATCTAACTAATTGGGAGCTATAATGTGTAGCTAGATACCGCTTATAGCTTGTGATATTAAGCTCTTAATATCACTGCCAACTTAGTTTAGATCCTCCCATAGGTCACACCGCAAAAACCGTGAAACAAGAATCTTGATTTTTGGTTCATATGATGTGTCGGGTTTCTTATAGAAAATATGACACATATGGTGAACAAGTAAAATCAATTATGTAATATATAACATAATTAGAATCATGATAAATTCATATGAGATGCATATATTATGGGGTGCAATAATTTATTGTTGCATAGGATAATACATTGCATAAGTTGTGAATTTGCTAAAACCCCCTTAAGTTCAAATTTTGTTGGAAATAAATCCAAAATTTGAAATAGGCAAAATCGGGTAGAAGTTCGGTAATCCGTTGAGGTTCGGTCGACCGAAGGATCTATGGATCGGTCAACCGAACGTGGAACGGATAATCATAATTGATTGACCGAACTTGACCAAAGTGCCTGGAGCTTTGGTACGGTGTACCGAACCAGAAACGGTCGACCGAACAATGTCAAGTTCCGATATTTTCGGTTAACCGAATAGCACTCGGTCTTGGACGAGAATTGGTCCGATCGGTTAAGGAGAATTTTTCTCCTTAAGATTCGGTCATCCGTCACGTACTCGGTTAAACGATCGTGACAAATTCGGTTAACCGAGTGGGACTCGGTAAACCGAACAGCGGTCGATTTTCTGCCTTTGATTATTAAGAGATTAATTTGATCGATGGTTGGATTAGCTCCAAATTTGGTCAAACGTTTTGTGGGTGCATATAATGCATTATAGAATTAATTTGTGAGAGAATTTGTCATAAAACCGTGGCTTAAGAATAGCCATGATTAAGAGTAAGATTGGAACCTATAAATAGGTCCTTATTCTCCCTAGTTGTGACACACAATTCAATAATTATTTTCTCTCTTAATTCACCACAAAAACCCACGAAAATTCTCTTAGTTTTCTAAGTCTTTGGAAGGAGAAATCTCAGAGGCTAAGGAAGGGGTTTGTAGCTAGATTCTAAGCTTGTTTGGAGATCGATTGACTAGCTCTTTTCTCTCCAACCTTGTTTAGGGTTTCGGTGAACACTCGGAGGCATCCGGCACGGCGAGAAGCATCCCCAACGTCTCCGAATCTTCAAGAAGTTTTTGAGAACTTCTAGGTATGAATTTCGGAGCCCTTGTTTGTTTTAATAGAGTTTTGAAACTAGATGTTAAAACAAACCAATGCATGCATGAAATTAATCAAAGAAAATTGTAATTGATCCTTATTATACATAAAAAATTTCGAAAATATATATGTATAATTAGACATGAAATCCTACAGTGGTATCAGAGCATAGGGTTCAATTTTCTCATGTTTTATGGCTGTAAACAAATCTAGTTTACCATCTAGGATTTAAACAATTCGTTTTACCGGTTTTTCGGTCTTTAAATGTTTGTTGAAATAATTCTTTATAATAATTCGTTTTAAATGTTTTGAATGTTTAAAACATGGCATATAATTATTAGAATTATGATTTAGACATAAGTCTAACTTGATATAATTATGATTTAGATATAAACGATTATTTTGTAAGAGAATCAACAAAACCGAAAAAACTGCGATTCATCTTTCCATTGGAAATTGGATGAACAACGGTTCATAATTAATTTGTGAACTATGGATGTATGAAAAATGTTTTTTAATGGATTTCAAAATATTTTTCAAAGAATTGTTGAGAATTCTAGATGATTGATAAATTAGATTCTGTAGTTTATAGCAATTGCGTGCATGGTTGCTTGAGTTGCTTTGCAGGATTGTGAGTTTATATGTTCCAAATCAGACACTACAAATGTATGTTATTATTATTATACAGGGGCTTATGTATGTAAAAGGCAAAATTCTCTCTATTTCCGTCTTTTAGATAGTTGCATTTGCATATGAGAGGTTTTTACATAGGACTTGCACTAGTCGGTTTTATCGAATGTGAGGAGCATGTTTATTTTCTGTAAAATCTACATCTCCGGTGCAAGAGGAAGTCGCCGCTGTAGCGCATCGATCGAGGATCGAAGATCAGGGATCGAGGATCGAGGATCGAAGGGAACATATAAACTCACACGATGTGGATTGTGTGAATGTTTAATTTCTATTTTTAATTTCTGCTATGCATGTGATGAATGTGGTGAATGTTAGGATGTGTATGAATATTAATATGCATAATAACCTAAAATTCTAAATCACATGTTAAATTGTCCAACAAAAATTAAGAATAAATTTCCTTCTTATTTCATCCACTAGCAGCCATTGATCGAGGGATATTCTGCTCGCCCTTAGCGAGAGATAGCTCCCTCTATCTTTGGGAATAGTGGGAGATATAAAAGTTGTCTGTTGTTGTGCCACAATCGAATATATGAGGTGTGTTTCACCCTAGTGAACCCCAAGTATGTTTAGTTGTGAATACAATAGATAAACGTATCTCGTATCAAATGAAAATAAGTTTTCTTAAAATTACCTAGAGCCCTCGCTCGGTTTTGGAAAAAAGTTTTTCTTACGAGGATAGGTCATATTCCCTCATAATTAAAACGACAAGAGTCACAAGAGTTTGAAGATGCTAAATGTTGCTAAAATTCAAAAAGGTTGTGATTAGAAAATGTTTTCTTACCTTGATATTGTAATATATTCGATAGCCCTTAGCTAGTCTATATTACAATTAATAGGATCTTGGATTGTTGCATTTATGGGCAAGATTTTAATTTGCAACATTTACATTTATATATTCGATATATGTATGCATGTGTATTAAAACATAAAATTGGCATTAAAACCTGTATGATTTATTTTGTAGAAAAATGTCGAACATCCAACCTATCGTACGATCCATGATAGAAAAACACCCTTTAGCAAATGATGGCTCAAACTTCATTAGTTGGCAACTCAAACTCAACATCGTGTTAAAGTTTGAGAAACTATCTCACATTTTGGAAGGTCCAATCCCAAAGTGGAATGAGAGATTAACCGATGAAGAGAAAGAGGCTAAGGCCAAGTGGGAAGACCAAGAGAACCAGGTTCACGGTCTTATGCTAGCATCCATGGGTGACTCGCTCCAAGCGAAATACTTGGATTCAAAACCCAAGAAGACCATGGAGGCTTTATCTAAGATGATCATGGATAGTGCCCGAAAGGAGCGCTATAAGACCACCATCGCACTCACAATGTGCCATATGGCGGAGGGAACATCGGTATCTATGCATTTTCTCACGATGCAAGGATACCTTGAGAAGTTGGCAAAGCTCTCTTCACCAATGCCCGAGGACATTGCTGAAGATATGATTCTTGGCTCTCTAGCCCCGTCCTTTAAGGACTTTGTGATGCACTACCACGTGAGTGAAAAAGGGGTGAGTCTTGAGGAGCTGCACAACGCTCTCAAAACTGCTGAAGTTGACATGGGCAATGGTAGGGACAAGCAACTCCTTGCCGTCCATGGGAGGGGCCATAAGATTGGTAAAGGAAAGGGCAAATCTACCAAAAGTGGTTCAATCAAGAGCAAGGGAGTAGGAGGTGCTCGTGCGAGTGCCTCGAGGGGGAAATCTCAGAAATCTCCAACTCCCAATACGGAGTGCTTTCACTGCGGTGAAAAAGGACACATCCGGCCAAATTGCCCCAAGTACAAGGAAGACCTTGACAACGGAGTGATTGAACGTCGGCGCCCCAAAAAGGCCAAAGGTATATTTGTTATTGAAATAAATTTAGCCACCTCTGTCCAGGATTGGGTAATTGATACCGGATCTTGTGCTCACATAGTTTCTAATGTGCAGCTACTCATGGATAGGAAGGAACTCGTACGGAACGAGGTAGAATTGAAGGTCGGAAATGGTGCGAACGTGTCTGCGGTTGCACAAGGTTCTGTGGTGCTTCAATTGTGTAGTGGTTTAAATTTATGTCTAAAGAATGTTTATTATGTACCTTCGATTAGCAAGAATATTATTTCTGTATCATGTCTGGATATGGATAATTTTAATATAAATATTTCAAATTCTTGTTTGTCTATATCGAAGAATGGTGTGTTCTATGCAAATGCGTTCATAAGGAATGGTCTCTATTTGCTTGAATTGGATAATAAACAAATCTTTAATATCAATAACAAAAGACTTAAGACCACTCACGAGAATGATACTCTCTTGTGGCACTATCGTCTTGGTCATATAAATGAAAAACGCATCAAGAAATTGCAAGAAGCTAACCTTCTTGGTCTACTTGATTTTAAATCATTGGAGACGTGCCAACCATGTATAATGGGAAAAATGACCAAAAAGCCTTTCAAGAAGAAAGGCCCAAGGGCGAGTGGCTTGTTGGATTTGATACATTCTGATGTATGTGGTCCAATGAGTACTAGTGCACGAGATGGTTTCAGGTACTTCATTACGTTCACGGATGATTATAGTCGTTATGGCTATGTTTATCTAATGAGAAACAAAAGCGAATCTTTTGACAAGTTCAAAGAATTCAAGAATGAAGTAGAGAACCAACTCGACAAGAAAATCAAGTCTCTACGAACGGATCGTGGAAGTGAGTACTTAAGTGCCGAATTTGACTCATACCTAAAGGAGTTTGGTATTGTACCTCAACTCACCCCTCCCGGTACACCTCAGTGGAATGGGGTATCCGAAAGGAGGAATAGGACATTGCTCGACATGGTTCGGTCAATGATGAGTCATGCGGAATTACCTCTCTACTTTTGGAGTTATGCACTACAAATTGCGGCTTACACACTAAATAATGTTCCATCCAAATCCGTGGAGAAAACTCCTTATGAGCTATGGAGTGGTAAAACACCTAAGCTCAGTTTTCTCAAGATTTGGGGTTGTGAGGCTTACGTCAAGAGATTGATGTCGACCAAACTTCAACCAAAAGCGGATAAGTGCTTCTTTATTGGTTATCCTCGTGAGACAAGAGGATACTACTTTTGGCATATCACCTCCAATCGAGTGATTGTAGAGAGGGATGCCACATTTCTGGAAAAGGAATTTCTAGAAAGAGTAAAAAGTAGTGGGAGTAGGGTTGTGCTTGAGGAAACTCAAGATACTCTACAAGATCATGAAATGAATGATGACATTCAAGATCATGAAGGCCCAACCGAGATTCCTTTGGTTAGTGGGAGCGTGAGTGAGAGACCCTCGCAAGAAATTGTGAGATAATCTCAATCATCCCCACCAAGTGTACGTTCAAGAGTTGAACGTGAACCCACTCCTCAAGAAATTGTGGAAGAAGTTCGAGAGACACGAGAAGAACCAAAAGAACTTAGAAGGTCAACAAGGGAAAGGAAGAAACCCGATTTATATCTGGGACTTCATGAAATCATGGTACTAGATACCAATGATCCCTTAACCTTCCAAGAAGCAATGGAAAGGGAAGACTCCAAACTATGGCTTGAGGCCATGGAATCCGAAATAGAATCCATGTATGATAATCAAGTATGGGACTTGGTTGACCTTCCTCAAGGGAAAAAGGCCATTCATAATAAATGGGTTTTTAAGAGGAAGATGGACATGGATGGGAACTTGACAACCTACAAAGCGAGGCTTGTAGCGAAGGGTTTCACTCAAGTTCAAGGAATTGACTATGATGAAACTTTTTCACCGGTTGCCATGTTCAAGTCTATTCGGATCATGCTCGCTATTGCCGCATTTCACGATTATGAAATATGGCAAATGGATGTCAAAACGGCGTTCCTGAATGGGAACTTGGAGGAGGATGTGTACATGGTACAACCTCAAGGTTTTGAAGATCCAAAGAATAGCGAGAAGGTATGCAAGCTTCAAAGATCCATCTATGGATTGAAGCAAGCATCAAGGAGTTGGAACAAACGCTTTGACGAGGAAGTGAAGAAGCTTCACTTCATTCAAAGTAAGGAAGAACCTTGTGTATACAAGAAGGTTAGTGGGAGCCATGTAGTATTCCTAATCCTATATGTCGATGACATATTGCTTATGGGCAATCATATTCCTTTGCTTGAGCAAACGAGAAGTTCATTGAAATCTGCATTTTCGATGAAAGACATGGGTGAGGCTCAATACATCTTGGGAATCAAGATATATCGAGATAGATCTCGCAGACTCATTGGCCTCAGTCAACGTGCATACATTGACAAGGTCTTGGAAAGGTTCAAGATGAACAACTCCAAAAAGGGCAGTGTGCCAATGAGTATGGGTGTGCAACTCAAGAAGTCTCAACGTGCGCAATCACGTAAGGACTTAGAGTACATGAAAGATGTCCCTTATGCTTCAGCAATTGGGTCGATCATGTACGCGATGACTTGCACAAGACCCGATGTCTCGTATGCTCTAAGTGTGACAAGTCGTCACCAATCCAACGCAGGTCCTGAGCATTGGACTGTGGTCAAGAATATCCTGAAGTACCTTAACCGGACTAAGGATAAGATTCTTGTTTATGGAGGACAAAGGGAATTGATAGCTGAAGGTTACTCGGATGCGAGTTTCATGAGTGATCCAGACGATAGAAGGTCGCAGTCAGGATACGTCTTCCTTCTGAATGGTGGAGCTGTGAGTTGGCGTAGTTGGAAGCAAAGCACTACTGCCGACTCAACCACTGCTTCAGAAGTGATGGCTGTCGCTGAAGCGAGCAAGGAAGGAGTGTGGATTAAGAAGTTCCTTGAAGAGCTTGGAGTAGTTCCCTCGAGCGAGGGACCAATAGAGCTATTTTGCGACAATAGTGCATCTATCTCGCAAATCAAGGATCCCAAATCACACCACAAAGTGAAGTACATGGATCGTAAGTACTTCGTGACGCGTGACCTCATCGACGAAGACAAAATAAATCTGTTATGGGTGGACACCAACAGCAACACAGCTGATCCATTCACAAAACCCTTATCCCAAGCCAAGGGCGAAATGCATTTCGAGTCCATGGGATTGAGGAACCATGTAGATTGGCTTGATGATTGATATGTAATGGGGTTTACCCTAGTTATTATTGTTTTATGCATTGAGTATGTATGAGAAAGAAAACTTTAATAACAAGTGGGAGATTGAAGGGAATGTGTTCTAAAAGTTTTACTTTTAAATGCCAATTATTATGAATTGAATGAGAAATCATTTTGTTCCTTGTTTATGTTATTCGTCTTTTAGAAGTGTTAAGGAAGAGACTCTTGGTCCTTAACCGTAGAGCTCTAAAAGATATTGGTTTGCATAAAACAAAAGATATTCGCAATCATGGTAATTAACATGGAACATTAATTACCGAGTTAAGATTGTCGTGTTGGTCATAGATCATTGTAGCTCTACAAGTGAGTGACAACACGGGTATGCAAAAGAGGAAAATATTACTTTTGTATACTGAATAGACCTAATAAGTAAAATATTATAGAAATGTGTTTCTGTGTCATTAATATTTTACTGTGTCTTTGGTCCTTTGATATGAGACTTATATCTAATCACTTAAGGAATACTTAATTAGATCAGTGTCTTGAACTATCGATCAGTGTAGTGTAAAGACATTGGTTGGTCAAGTACAACTTTCGTTGGAGAAGATAGTTAGTCAAAAGATTATCATTGCCCCTCTTAATTGAGTGATGATATTAGTGGGCCCCTTGATAAAGCAAATTTATAATGTGCACAATGTGATTTGAGTTAAGTCACATATTTATAACTAGCTTAAAGAGATCAAGAAATGAATACTAATACAAAGATGACGCAATACTACTTTGTGTGTATTCTTAATATCATGAGGCAAGGGACGGACACAAGTGGTGCACTCCATCACTAAATGGATCGGGTTTTGGTTCGAGTGGAATTAAGACATCTAACTAATTGGGAGCTATAATGTGTAGCTAGATACCGCTTATAGCTTGTGATATTAAGCTCTTAATATCACTGCCAACTTAGTTTAGATCCTCCCATAGGTCACACCGCAAAAACCGTGAAACAAGAATCTTGATTTTTGGTTCATATGATGTGTCGGGTTTCTCATAGAAAATATGACACATATGGTGAACAAGTAAAATCAATTATGTAATATATAACATAATTAGAATCATGATAAATTCATATGAGATGCATATATTATGGGGTGCAATAATTTATTGTTGCATAGGATAATACATTGCATAAGTTGTGAATTTGCTAAAACCCCCTTAAGTTCAAATTTTGTTGGAAATAAATCCAAAATTTGAAATAGGCAAAATCGGGTAGAAGTTCGGTAATCCGTTGAGGTTCGGTCGACCGAAGGATCTATGGATCGGTCAACCGAACGTGGAACGGATAATCATAATTGATTGACCGAACTTGACCAAAGTGCCTGGAGCTTTGGTACGGTGTACCGAACCAGAAACGGTCGACCGAACAATGTTAAGTTCCGATATTTTCGGTTAACCGAATAGCACTCGGTCTTGGACGAGAATTGGTCCGATCGGTTAAGGAGAATTTTTCTCCTTAAGATTCGGTCATCCGTCACGTACTCGGTTAAACGATCGTGACAAATTCGGTTAACCAAGTGGGACTCGGTAAACCGAACAGCGGTCGATTTTCTGCCTTTGATTATTAAGAGATTAATTTGATCGATGGTTGGATTAGCTCCAAATTTGGTCAAACGTTTTGTGGGTGCATATAATGCATTATAGAATTAATTTGTGAGAGAATTTGTCATAAAACCGTGGCTTAAGAATAGCCATGATTAAGAGTAAGATTGGAACCTATAAATAGGTCCTTATTCTCCCTAGTTGTGACACACAATTCAATAATTATTTTCTCTCTTAATTCACCACAAAAACCCACGAAAATTCTCTTAGTTTTCTAAGTCTTTGGAAGGAGAAATCTCAGAGGCTAAGGAAGGGGTTTGTAGCTAGATTCTAAGCTTGTTTGGAGATCGATTGGTAGCTCCTTTCTCTCCAACCTTGTTTAGGGTTTCGGTGAACACTCGGAGGCATCCGGCGCGGCGAGAAGCATCCCCAACGTCTCCGAATCTTCAAGAAGTTTTTGAGAACTTCTAGGTATGAATTTCGGAGCCCTTGTTTGTTTTAATAGAGTTTTGAAACTAGATGTTAAAACAAACCAATGCATGCATGAAATTAATCAAAGAAAATTGTAATTGATCCTTATTATACATAAAAAATTTCGAAAATATATATGTATAATTAGATATGAAATCCTACAAAGGGATACCGTATTGACGAAGGTTTTAAAGAAATAAGAATTTCACCTTTCAATTAAGAATTCGAGACCAATATGATTGGATGAATCTGATCGATAAACCATCGAGCATTGGAGATTTACCAGGAGGGAAACTAAAGATTGGACATTTTTAAAGTACATTCCTCAAGAACTTATATATAGCCCACATCCACATGAATATATGCCAAGTCTTTGCACTTAACAACCTCAAGCACATACATACAAATCACAGTTGATTGAATTTACACATGTAACAGCTGAACAGCACAACTACTAATACAACGTCAGAGGGAAGAGCTTCTTCCATAGCCTTCTGCACTTGCTGCTGATGCTCTTCGTTACGTAGTCCGCCTGAGGAGTCTTCTCCTCGAAGGAATCGCTTTGGCTTCCTTCGTCTTCGATGTTTTGTTGGTGGTTCCAGAATCGGGATTCTTTTCTTTTCTTTCTAACGGTGGCAAGAACTACGTCGCGGTCGCATATCCCCCACACGGTCACTTTCTGGAGATCATAGTCGACGTGCACCGAATGTATTCCTGCAATAACCCCACGTCAAAGTAAATTAATTAA
This sequence comes from Triglochin maritima, assembly GCA_963682175.1. NCBI lineage: Eukaryota > Viridiplantae > Streptophyta > Magnoliopsida > Alismatales > Juncaginaceae > Triglochin > Triglochin maritima. The sequence goes on along the minus strand of OY821772.1, from coordinate 58,562,573 downwards.
ACAGCTAGCTAGACATGTTTATGCCAAGAGAACTTGAATGTGAGTGTAAATTCTCATGACATGAATCGTTTAGAAGTTATAATTTCATAAAAGCTTCGATCGAGCTGTTTCGATTTGAGACTCAAATTTCTTCTGATCCTCCTTTTGTTTATGTACTTTCGTCGTCGTCGTTTGATTCGCTAGAAGCATTTACATTTTTATGGTCTTAAATTTCTGAACCTTGTAACGTGACACAGTTTACTGGAACACATTTTGATCCAACAACTTGATTGGCCTGTTAATTGGCGACCCCCCATTCCAAGTCTAACGATATCACATTCAAGCCAAAAATTATATCTTAATTAATGAATGACGAAAAGGTACGAATCGTAGTTCAAATTGAAGAATCTTAACACATTCCAAAATTCAATTTCCTTTCGTGTCTTCGATTAATTATGACTTATTGAACAGTTGTTAGATTTCTAATATTGAATTAGTTAAGATTAGAATCAATCCTGGACATATGAGTTACAAGTTTAGAGTTTAACTAAAAATCAAACATATAACTACGATTAACGTAGTGAAAACCAACCTCGAAGATGTGCTACAGCCTTCTTAACCTTCTTCTCGCATCCATAAGAATAAAGTGGCACCCTCATCTCCACAATCTGAGCCTCAACATTCTTAGTTGCCGGAACGATCTGCATGTTAGCCATTAATCTTCTTCCTCGTTCACACTGAAGATTAGTTAAATTATTCCTCTATATATAGAATTATTACTATAGATCCATACATGACCGCGATCATGTGTTGGGATTCTTTGTTTAACATCGCCGCCTACGGCACCAAAGTCCTCAAAGTGGTCCGCACGTGGACTAAACCCAACCTTTTACATACTTTGTGTTTTTGTAGGGTAATAACTTTTGCTAAATGCCATGTTCTCTTGTTCCTAACCTGTTTTGTTTGTGTTCGAATAAGATTTTTGTGTTAAGGTCAGGAAAGGATTTACTGGTTGCGGTAGTGTTGGGGTTTTTGTTTGCTTTTTTTTCTTCTTTCCGAGTTGGTAGAGAGGTATAGAGTATGCTGCCCATGTGGCCATGTGAGGTGGTGACAATTTGACATCGAAAGCAAGCCATCTTGTGGTTATGGGCCTCATCTAAGTTAGAGTTGAGTCACTATTTATTTATTTATTTTGAAAAGTAAAATAGGTTAATTGGTTGTTGACATGTTGTGATAGGTTGGCTGGTTGGGGCACAAGATTTGTTTGTATGAAAAAGATGTCGGTTTTAGTATAGCACTTTTTTAGGGTAGAGAATAGAGATAGAGACTAGGCTAGGTGAACATTTACTACTAGCGCCCAATTGTTTCACTTGATGGTAATTGTGTTAGACTTGAAGAAGCCTTGAGCAGTTTAGCTATGAATTACCCCAAGAGAGTAAGAATGGATGAGGCTCACTTTTCAGGCCCATGACATAGTTTACTCACGATATTACAGAGAGAAAGAAGCCCATTATTGATTAGCCCACATACAACCATTATCTAAGGCTTCCCCTTAAACTTGGAATTTGCATATGCCTACTTCATTACACAAAGTAGTGAAACTCTTTCTTGGGTAACTAATTTATTAACATGTCTGCGATCTGCCAGCTGAAGGAAGACATCAAGTTAACATAAATATCAAGGCTACCCAACTCTTTTACAAAATGCACGTCAATATCAATATATTTTGTTGTAGCATGACACATTAGTTGTTTAGATCAGTGTTCACGCACCGCCGAGGCGAGCCTAGGTGACCGGGCGCGTCCCGTCGGCTGGGCGATTGTGCGACCGTCCAAGTCTGGGCGGTCATTTTTTTATTTTTTAATCAATTAAATTTGATAAAATAGTTAAAAATTATGGAAAAATTGGAAAAAATGCACAAATGTTATCTAAAAATACCATACATGTTTAGGCTTCAAAAAGACACATAGTACATCGACCAAGGCCTCACTAGGCACCCCTCTACCCACCTAAACACTTTGGTATACAATTTATTGCATAGTAGTACGATTACAAAGGTAACTCAGAATTCATACAATAGCAGATAAGAGAGAAATTAGAATTACAAGCAAACTAATTAATTACATTGGACACATTGATCTAATGTCCAACTGGGAACCATATCATATCCTCCACCACCATCAGAGTCGTCGGAGTGGTTCTCGTTCGGATTGTCGACGTAGACATCATCTTCTTCAGTTTCTTCATCGTCGGATTGGACATATTGCTCGTCGATGTCCATCGGTGGTTGATAACTCGATGCACCTGGATCTCTAGAACTAATGTGAACGATGACATCATCCATGCCAACACCTAATAATGGCGTGTCAGATGTAGTGGAACACCGCGCGTCAGATGACGTGGATCGAGCAAAGCGTCTCCGTGAAGAAGAATGTCCTAAATCTGCTTCCTCGGCATCAGCCCATGTAAGCTCCTCTCCAGCGAAGACCGGATCTTCAGTTTCTACCAACCATGGATGCTCGTCGAAGAGATCGTAGTCCACACTGATGGGGTCATAAAATTCAGGCTTCTCCATCCTTTGCTGAAACCTTTGCCTTAACTTTTGGTTGTAGTTCACATACACCAAGTCGTTCATCTTCTTCACAACCAACCTGTTCCTTCTCGTTGAGTGCAACTGTTCGAAGACACTCCAATTCCGCTCACAACCTGATGCCGAGCATGTCAATCCCAACACCCTCGGGGACAACCTCTGTAATGCGGTCTCTCCCATGTCTGTTCCATAAGATTGCCACCAATCTATAGGTCTTCTTTCCGTCCTTTGTCTGACGATCATATCCCTCGAGAATATTCCGAGGGAGTTCTTGTAACGATCAAGTAGACCGCAAATCTTGTCTTGTTCTGCAGGAGTGGGGACGAGCCGCTCTACGACATCCATGAATCCAGGCATATGCTCATTGAAAGATACATTTCGATCCTGAGGTGGGACGGAGAAGAAGGTACCAGGGTTGAGTAAGAAACCAACTGAGTGTAGCGGTGAGGACATCATCTTCCCTGGACCCCACCTGGTGTCGATGAGGTCAATGACTTGCTTGTACAACCTCGGGTTTCCGTCAAAGTTCCTCATGATTTGTTCTTTGGCTTTCTCCATTGCGTCATATAGATATCCCATCGGTGGTTTCTCATCGCCGTCAACAAGTCTAAGAACCTGGACCATAGGTTGTGAGGTCTTCAGTGCCTTCACGATGTTGGTCCAGAAGCAACTTTGTAGAATGGTTTCGGCAACTTCAGTAGAGATCTCCTTCTTTTTCTTGTTCTTTATCCAACTTGCATTAGGATCGTTGTACTCCGGGAAAACAACAAAGGCTCGGAGTCTGTCTTTCTTCAGAAACAACCTTTGCAATGTCAGAAAGGCTGTGGCAAATCTCGTGACAGCAGGGCGTAGCAAGTTTCCTTCAATGACAATTCGCATCCTCTTCAACAACATGACAGAGCTGTTGAAATGTTTGATGATCTTACGAGCTAAAGCAATAGTCTTCAAAAACAGCTTACCAATATCCTCCAAAATGAGATCGATGCAATGTGCTGCACAGGGAGTCCAAAACAATCTCCTTCTTTTTTGCTGCAACTTCCTACCGGCAAGTACGTACGCAGCGGCGTTGTCGGTGACCACCTAAACAACGTGTTCTTCGCCAATCTCGCCAACTACCTTGTCCATCAGCTTGTACAGGTAGTCTGCGGTGTGAGAGTGACCGGAATCATTTACAGACCTAATGAACATGGTACCTGTTGGACAATTTACTATAAAATTGATTATATTCCTACCGGACCTATCAGTCCAGTAATCTGTCATCAACGTGCACCCGTATGTTGCCCAATCTTCTCTGTACGACTCTAGTATACCTCTAGTGTAGTCAATTTCCTGTTTAAGGCACGAGTTACTAACTTCATGATACGTCATGGGTTTAAGTTCGAGTCTGTAAGTGTAGTGTTGAATGGTATACCACATCTATAGAAACGCCTAGACCATTTTTGATTAATTGTTTTCCTATCTTCTTTTTTAAAGGTTCTTTCGATGGTTGTCTGTGTAGGATTTCGTATCCCTATGTATGTATATATTTTACAATTTTTAATACAACATACTGAAGGGAATGTGTTCTAAAAGTTTTACTTTTAAATATCAATTATTATGAATTGAATGAGAAATCGTTTTGTTCCTTGTTTATGTTATTCGTCTTTTAGAAGTGTTAAGGAAGATGCTCTTGGTCCTTAACCGTAGAGCTCTAAAAGATATTGGTTTACATAAAACAAAAGATATTCGCAATCATGGTAATTAACATGGAACATTAATTACCGAGTTAAGATTGTCGTGTTGGTCATAGATCATTATAGCTCTACAAGTGAGTGACAACACGGGTACACAAAAGAGGAAAATAGTACTTTTGTATACTGAATTGACCTAACAAGTAAAATATTATAGGAATGTGTTTCTGTGTCATTAATATTTTACTGTGTCCTTGGTCCTTTGATATGAGACTTATATCTGATCGCTTAAGGAGTTCTTAATTAGACTAGTGTCTTGAGCTATCGATGAGTGTAGTGTAAAGGCATTAGTTGGTTAAGCATAACTTTCGTTGGAGAAGATAGTTAGTCAAAAGATTATCATTGCCCCTCTTAATTGAGTGATGATATTAGTGGGCCCCTTGATAAAGCAAAGTTATAATGTGCACAATGTGATTTGAGTTAAGTCACATATTTATAACTCGCTTAAAGAGATCAAGAAATGAATATTAATACAAAGATGACACAATACTACTTTGTGTGTATTCTTAATATCATGAGGCAAGGGACGGACACAAGTGGTGCACTCCATCACTAAATGGATCGGGTTTTGGTTCGAGTGGAATTAAGACATCTAACTAATTGAGAGCTATAATGTGTAGCTAGATACCGCTTATAGCTTGTGATATTAAGCTCTTAATATCACTGCCAACTTAGTTTAGATCCTCCCATAGGTCACACCGCAAAAACCGGGAAACAAGAAGCTTGATTTTTGGTTCATATGATGAGTCGGGTTTCTTATAGAAAATATGACTCATGTGGTGAACGAGTAAAATCAATTATGTTGCATATAACATAATTAGAATCATGATAAATTCATATGAGATGCATATATTATGGGGTGCAATAATTTATTATTTCATAGTATAATATATTGCATAAGTTGTGAATTTGCTAAAACCCCAAAAGTTCAAATTTTGTTGGAAATAAATCCAAAATTTGAAAAAGGCAAAATCGGGTAGAAGTTCGGTAATCCGTTATGGTTCGGTCGACCGAAGGATCTATGGATCGGTCAACCGAACGTGGAACGGATAGTCGTAGTTGATTGACCGAACTTGACCAAAGTACCTGGATCTTTGGTACGGTGTACCGAACTAGAAACGGTCGACCGAACAATGTCAAGTTCCGATATTTTCTGTTAACCGAATAGCACTCGGTCTTGGACGAGAATTAGTCCGATCGGTTAAGGAGAATTTTTCTCCTTAAGATTCGGTCATCCGTCGCGTACTCGGTTAAACAATCGTGACATATTCGGTTAACCGAGTGGGACTCGGTAAACCGAAGCACGATCGATTTTCTGCCTTTGATAATTAAGAGATTAATTTGATCGATGGTTAGATTAGCTCCAAACTTGGTCAAACGTTTTGTGAATGCATGTAATGCATTTTGGAATTAGTTTGTGAGAGAAAATGTCAAGAATTCGTGGCTTAAGAATAGCTATGATTGAGAGTAAGATAAGAGCCTATAAATAAGTGATTATTCTCCTCAATTGATATAAGTTGCTTTCTAATTATTTTCTCTCAAAAAATTCACCACAAAAATCCACGAAAATTCTCTTAGGTTTCTAAGTCTTTGAAGGAGAATTCTCAGAGGCTAAGGAAGGGGTTTGTAGCTAGATTCTAAGCTTGTTTGGAGATTGATTGGCTAGCTCCTTTCTCTCCAACCTTGTTTAGGGTTTCGGTGAACACTCGGAGGCATCCGGCGCAACGAGAAGCGACGATTGGCTTCCTCAACGTCTCTGAAACGTCAAGAAGTTTTTGAGAACTTCTAGGTATGAATTTCGGAGTCCCTTTGTGTTTGTTTTAATAAGTTTTTGAAACTAGTTGTTAAAACAAACCGATGCATGCATAAAATAAATCGAAGAAAATTGTAATAGATCCTTATTATACATGAAAATTCGAAAAATATATATGTATAATTAAACATGAAATCCTACACATACAAGATCGATTTTCATATTTTCAACAATTTCTATGTACATTACTTTGTGTTTATTCTAATAACATGCAACCCTACATTTATTAATCACAAAGGTAGAATCATACCTAAAGGTTCTCTAAAACCTTTTTGAAGATCCGGAGTCGCGTTGCCTGTTGAATCGTCCACGGATTTGCCTCCGATTGTTCACCAAACTCTAAACAAGATTAGAGAGAAAGGAGCTAGCCAATCAATCTTTAACAAGGTTTAGAATCTAGCTAATGACACCTCTTTAAGCTCCTGAGATTCTTATCTCTAAAACTTAAATTTACTAAGAAATTTTCGTGGTGATTAGGGAGAGATTAACGAGAGAAAGATTTTTGCATTCGTATTAAACAAGTAGGAGTAGGTGCCCTTTCATAGGCTACCAAAACATCCTTATCAAGAGTTATTCTTTAGCCATGATCCATTGTTTATTCTCTCCTAAAATTAACAGTGATATAGGAGGATCTAAACTAAATTGACAATGATATTAAACACTTAATATCTCAAACTATAAGCGGTATCTAGCTACACATTATACTTACCCAATTAGCATAGATGTCTTTGTTCCACTCGATAAAACACGATCCATTTAGTGATGTAAATGCACCACTTTTGTCCGTCCATTGCCTCATGATATTAAGAATATATACAAAGTAGAAATGTGTCACCTTTGTATTATATTCATTTCTTGATCTCTTTAAGCTAATTATAACTATGTAACTTAACTCAAGTTACATTGTGCACATTATAATTTTGCTTTATCAAGGGGCCTACTAATATCATCACTCAATTAAGAGGGGCAACGATAATCGTTTGACTAGCTATCTTTTCCAGCACAAGTCATGTTCAACCAACTATTGCCTTTATCACTACACTCATTGATAGCTTTTGACAATAATCAAATTAAGCACTTCTTGAGTGAAAAGATATAAGTCTCATATCTTAGGATCCAAGACACAGTAAAACATTAATGACACGAAACACAATTCCATAATGTTTTACTTGTTAGGTCTATTCAATATATAAAAGTAATCTTTTCCTCTTTTATATACTCTTATATAAAAGAGGAAAAAATTCTTGGGAAAATCTTGGTTTGTGAATAAATTAACATGGTTTATCAAAATACTTCGTGTTTAGATGTACTCAATCAACCAAATCGGAGGATAAGGATTTGTCTGTCTTTCATGTTCATGAACCTCAACACAAAAATGGTAAAAACACAAGAAACTTTGGCCGAGTTTGGATGTGGCTCCTACAAAAGAACTTCTGCTGGGAATTCGGCTCCTGGGAAGCTGGCCCCAAAATCTGCTTCTTCTCCAAACGTAGGGAGTTGTTTCGATGGGGAAGAGTCGTCTTGGATTGCCATACATGGACATCCTCACATTCCCCAAATTACCCTCATACATTCCCCAAATTGGCCTCAACACTTGCTTAACATTGGATAGACATAAACGTATTTAAAATCCATTGAAGCAGATGGAAAGGAATGATGTGAATCCCTACTTAACTGGCATCAACCACCCCAACCCTTAAAAAATGTAGCGTAGACAACAATATTACCCACCCATTCAACGTCTTCCACATCCATTCAACGAAACCAGACTAGAATATTACCCACCTAGCAGTGCCTAATGTGGGATAAGATGTGGTATCTGCTCATTTGAGCAGGGTTATTCCCACAACTTCTCCATTCATGCTAAAGAAAAGCATCGGGTTCCGTGCTGAGAGTCCAACTCCCACGAATCTACATTCATGTTTGGATGCATCCTGGCACTCTAGTAGCTCCGGCCTCATCGGGGAGCCGAATCCCATCGCACCCAAACGACCTCTTTGTTCTTGTCGTCTTGAGGCATATGTGCCTAGAGATCAAATCATTATCTTGAATTTATATACACGTAAAAATTTGTCCAAGAGACATAATTGTATGTATGTCAGTTTACTCGAAATCGGATACGGCAACATCTTACTTTCAGGAGTTTGACTGGGTTTTTTTCCTACAAAGAAAACAATGAGAAACAACAATGTGTCTCCATCATTTTGACTTTAACAGTGCATGTTATGATTAACAACATTAATTTGCCTCTCTGAATTTTCAATTTATGTTTGACATTTTGATCCTAATATCGTCATTTGCAAACCTCTCAAACTTTGAATGTAAAACACCTTGTGTATTCATTTACCAAAACAATTGTTAGTTCTCACTATATTTGTCTTTTTTTGTGTTACTTTGTAAGAGTGCATCTATTCCTAAGTTTACAGTAAACTAAGATTTAAATTTGTGTCCGATTTGGTTTAGATTTACACCATTTTGCCATCATGTTTAATCATATTTGGCATCTGAATTAGAACTCTGCCTTAAAATTAGACCTACCTTATAAAGTTAAGGATAAAAACACATTTTTTTTAAAACAGTTAATATAATGAAAAGTAATAATTTATTGATAGCGTGGTAAAGTGTTATAGATCGATCATGTTTTTAAGGGGTGTAATTTAGCATTTTAGGTTCAACTAGGGGTGTAATCGATCTCTAAACGAGCGATCCGAGTCTGCTCAAGATCGGCTCGTTAAGGGTTTCGAACGGAAAATTATGCTCGTGCTCGGTTCGATCTTCTCGCGAGCGGGCGGCTCATTAACCTAAACTTTTTTTTTGGTATTGAATTCCTAATAATGTTGTCCTAATAAGTAAATTATAAAATTACTTAAGACAAATATAATAATAGTTACTAACACAATCTTAAAATTAACACCTAAAATAAAACACAATCTTATAAATTATACGACAACATTAACATCTTATAAATAAGATTATACACTTGGATCAAACAAAATCAACACAATATTAAAATAAAACACAATCTTCTAAATTGTAAGACAACTCACAACATCAACATCTTATAAATAAGATCATCTACCTGACCCAAACCTTAATTTATTTGAACTTTTGGTGTAGAAAAGAATGAGAAAAAAATAATAATGAAAGAAATGAAATGTTTAGTACTAATATGGTTTTGATTCTAATGAGTATTTTGGTTTGGTTTGTTAAATGGATTGTTGGGTTTGGTAAATTAGTTTATTTAATGAGTTTAACACTTTACCGGTCGGGTAATTGGATAGAATATTCAGGTTCATCAAATAATTAGATATAGTAATAAGGTTTCGAGAGATAATTGAGCGAGCATCGAGCGAGCGGGGTCTGCTCGTGCTCGGCTCGTTACTAACCGATCCGAGCAATTTCGAGCAAAATCAGAGCAAAATCGAGCGAACATGGAGCGATCTATCGATCCCGAGCAGAACTTGACAGCCCTAGGTTCAATCGATCAAATTGTAATTTATTATGTTATTTACTACTTATCAGGGTTTTTTTTTTGTGTTTGTCGTCATGGTAGAGCCTTAACAATATATGGTAAAATGGACAAGTCATTTAATGTAAATTTGTCATCAAAATGAGTGACAATAATTGATCTGCAAAGATACAATTTATTAAAATAAACACAACCGTCAACAAATATCATAATTAAGAGACGTAAGTAGAATACATGCAGAAGTATATTGGGTATTATTTTCATATTAATTTCTTCCTCCACCATGGAGCCTGATGCAAACCCAGATATCCTTTCACGACCTCCGTCTTGCGCCTTCACCGCATCCTTGTAGGCCTCATTTGTGATTCAGGCGGTTAATTGCATAAAGTATTTGGCAAGTAAAAACCACAAATCTAAAATATAAGTTACAATCCCCATGAAAGCTTAACAAACCAACACCTTCATATACATTAATCTTAGGACTGTCAATCGTGTTGTGTGCTAATCGTGTCATGTCAAGTCGTATGTATAAGCTCTAGGAGCTACACTGTATCCGAACAATTTAATAATCATGTTGCTAAACTTCTACCGTATCCAACCTTTTTTATAATCGTGTTGCTATACACGATTATTAAATATGTTACTTCATGTACACGTTTAACACAACTACCGTTTACACAATTATACAATAATCCATACACAATTAGTTCTATTTATTACACGAATACCGATTGTATGTTGCATGTCACTCGTTCATTATAATTTATAACTTATATATTACTTGTAGACTTGTCGGTATTAATCGTGTAGTATTTTTAATCATGTACCTAATTACCTGATTATTTATCGTGTCTTAATCGTGTTAATCGTTTTTGCAACAAAAAATCATATCCAACTCATTTAATAATCGTATTGTCACATCTAACCAATTTATTAATCATGTTCAAATTCTCAATCCATATCCGTTAAGTTCGTGTCGTTTTCGTGTAATCGTGTTTCATGTAAAATTGACCACCCTAATTAATCTGTATCACTAAATCAGATGTCTCCATGGTATAAATCTGAACTTATATAGGCAGGTAGTAACCCAAATAAAAAAGTATGTAGAAATCAATAAGTATGAAATATTATGCAAATTGGGAATGTAAATTGTTATTTATCCGTATGATTGTGATTACCATCATGCAAACATATCTAGAGATACGATTTCAAAACAAGTATTGTGGCTTTAAAAAATGTCAAATATGACAATCCAGCCTTGAGTACACCGTACACTTAGCATTTCCTATAGGAATTTTCTTTTAAGCAGTGAATTAAATGAAGTGATTGATTAAACCAAAACGCAACAATTAGTTTGGATATTTTTAAGTAAAAAGTTCACCTGAAAATTAAAGACTAACAAAATATTGGAAGAAACATTTACTTGGAGGTTTCTTCATGATTTATTGAACAAGTCCATGGTTTAGTCGACCATTCTTTATCATGCTTTGCCTTTTTAAGTATTTTTTTAATTAATATTTGAAATGCAAATACACATTTAAACGGGTGCTTTTGATTATAATACGTGTTTGTAGGGAAATTGTGTTTGATGTGAAATACATATACTTTTTTACCTCGCACCTAAATGTTTTTATCAAGTTTCCTAATGCATCGACCATAAGAACAGAAAAAAGCTTCTATTTTTTTTGAGTGAATGGAACAGATTATTTACCGGAAGAAGAAAAATAAAATGTCTCCATTATCTAAGCAAGGAGATGCAAAAGTCGGTATGAATTCTCCATGAGCAACGGAGGTATCATTGATGTCCCTGTAAAACTAGGATTGTATCATCGTAGGTGGAGAATGTACACTCAATCAAGTAGAAATTATTAGACGAAGATCAAGGTTGCAAGTAGGTTGACAAAAGCAATGAAACATAGAAGTGAAATGAGATAGACATAACACGTTATCCATTCCTTCAAATGCATTAGAAAAGGTATACTTAATTGGGGAACCAGTACTTCCACCAAGGTGTGTTCGGAATGTGTATTGTAATTTTATAGTCTCTTAGATGCATGGGATTTATTGCAAGTAAACATTTAAATTTAATGATTAACTTAAAGCATACACATACATATTTATGCAAATATTTAAAAGCTAAATAAACATTAATTCCTAAAATTTATGAAACTAATATATTACGGTGATAGATGCTAACACTCTTAAAAACATAGATTGTATTAGTGTGTTTATGTAATTGCTCAAAAGTAAATAAAAATATTACAAGAAAATAACTACAACAATATATAATAGATTGATAAAATATAAAAAATGACAAACAAAAAATACTAAGCTCTTTAATCCCAAACTAGTTGGGGGTACAAATGAGGGGGTACTGATAAGAAAATAAGCTGCAGAGTAAAAATAAAGTGGTGAAAATACTCCAACTTTGAAACCTTCACAGAATGATTCAAGTTGATCTTGTCAACAAATTTTAATGCCATCTACTTTGCACCCTAAACCATATTGCCTTGATTAGTACTCCTAACATTGCTAATTTATACAGAAACAATTAAGATGAGGATACACAACTCTAATTTTCATGAAAATTAAATGTAATTTATTTCAGGGTTTTAATAATATTGAATACCATTGTAACGTTGTTTAACACTCATGAATGGTGACTCTTGGACATCGAGCAAATCGATCTTCAAAATGAAAAATAAACTCACTGTTTGTTTGCTTCCTCTATTTTACCCACGTATTGGTTGGCACCGATGATACCCTCCATGTATTCAAGGAACCTCTCATCACGAGGACCTTGTGCTTTTGGCTTCATCAATGATATTTGTTCCACCTCACCTTGTGTTAAGCAATCTTAGAATCAGCAAAAAACAGCAGTATGACTAAAATTTGATTAAAACAAAAAAGCTCTTACACCCAACCAACAAAATCAGAAAGCAGTATATTGTTTAAGTCTACTCCTTTCCCCTTGAGCTTCATAGCGACTTCTGTAAAACTACTGCTCCTATCACTGATGTAGTATTTTGATGAGTTGTGTAAAGCAACTCTTGTAATTACAAACTCGCTGCCTTTGATTAATTCGTACGTTACATCATCTGGATGATTTTTAAAGAGAGAAGAATTACGATGAATCAAGTGCATACATTGGATCTCAATTAAAAACATTTTTTTATCTTTTTCCAATTTTTTTCAAAATTCCAAGGCAATCCTGAAAGGAACCGAGGATTGCTTTAAAGAAATGGAATACCATATCAATGATCTCCTGAAAATGAACAGGGATCACTGCTTTCTGGAAATTCTGATGATCACTAGAATCATGTATGAGCTTGGAAACTTTGTTTAGAGGCACCTTCATGTTCGAATCCCACAACAAAAGAACCAGAATAAATAATTGATCAACTAGCATATTAACTCAATCAATTTGCAGCATATGTACATTAAACCAAAGTGCACGCACCAAATCCAAAATCAGGAGGGAGCTCACATGTTTAGCTCTTCTCCCAAACACAAAAAGCATGGCATCAATCACATTGCTTTTGCCACTTCTATTGGGCCCAACAACTGCAGTAGAGCTCACTAGACATTCTTTAGAACTTGCAAAAGCCTGATGTTTCTTAAAGTTGAATTCCATTACCAAAACCAGCATTTGAGTTTAAGCTAATCATGCTAGATAACAGAATTTTATCTTCTTTAATAAGCACAAAAGGCTAAACTTTAATTTAATAAATAATACGTTTGAGAGAATAAACATGCACTAATGAGGCTAGTACTAGGTCAATAATTGAATGGTAACAGTTACCCCTCCCAGTTGTTTGACTTATTCGAGATCAGATCTTTGGGTTCTTCAAACCAACAAACAAAAACCAAAATAAAAGGACAAAATGGGCTACTTAATCATTTGAATTATTGACCAGAAATAAACATGTCCCTCCTAATGCTAAATAAGGATAGACTCGGACACAAATGCATCTAGAAAATGATCTAACAATTTTGATTTGTTTGTGAAAAATAAGTAAATGTATCGATACAGTCAGGCAATTAATCAAAGAGGATCAGGGTCACGAGTTGGGTCTTATTGCCAGGCCTAATAATCCCTTGTCAAATTTGACCAGGACTATATTCACAAACCTGCATTAAACCACGTTTCAAAGGGGTGGATCATGAACATTAGATAATAAATCATTGTTCCTCATTTCTCCATGCATAACAACTATTTATATAGTGACTAACCTGGTGAAGCCCAATCTTCTACGGACTGATGCCATTTTGCCAAGCAACCAAGATAGCCAAGTCTATAAAAATGTTTCAGATGTTACATGGTTCGTTTTGTGTCTACCCCCAAATCCAACTGAGGTACTTGGGAAAACCAGATTCACGTTAACTGATATAAAGCAGGATGATTAAAATATAAAGAAAGAAGTCCGCTTGTATGAGTTCTACACTGAGAAAGAAATAACCCAATTCCAGCCCAAATTTAAGGTAACCACCCCGAATCAAATTCCCTAAACATAAGGTAAACACCCGAATCAAATTTAATGATTGAAGTATTTCCACATAATTGGCTTTGGATAATTACGATGGAAGGAGATTGCTGGAAACTTGATTCCTAGTGAGTTTAACATCTAGCCTACCCGAACTAGTTTGGGATTGAAGGTTGTTGTTGTCAACTAATCCAAGTGTTACTAAACAGCACTGTGCTCTTTAGATTAGTATGTTGAACGCATAGCTTGATATTAAACACTCCACCAGCAAATGAGATATCAATTGGACAACAGGAATATGTTCATAAACTTAATTGTTAGGCTGGACCCAAGAAAAACAATAAGGCATATCAATCAGTCAAAATATTGGTTCCATATTCTTGCTTCCTAAGAAACTAAATTAGATGAATACTACAAACTTGCTTGCTTTGACACCATTTGACTATCCAACTGGTGACAACCTTAATCTTTGGATCATAACTAGGGGGCTGAACAAGTAATTGCAGCATCATTTTCACTTCAATCACCGCAACTGGAGTACCCAATGACCCATGGTAAACCAGCATGCTTAATCAGAAGATCGACACCACAATAAAATCGAGTAAACCGACAAAGCTAAATGAACACTCCAAAATAATGTTAGTTCTTCTTTAGTTGATTGCAAAGGATAGGGTAGCTTATGTATTGATAAGACAGATAACTTGTGTCTGTGTCACACCTCAGCAACAACATCTTTAGGGAGGTCTTAACATGGCTGAAGGTTCTATTCAAAAAGAATTATGTGTAGACGAGGATTTCACGTTCCTTCCTTTAAAAAAATAAACATATAACACAGAAATAAACATCAAATAATGTAAGTGTTGATAAAAAAACATTCAACAAAATAGTAGCTTATTCATACAAACACAAGTCCTTGAGATAAAAAATTAGAGGACTTCATGTCATAAGTCTATCAGTCGACAGAAATCACATATAAAGGAATTGAGTAATAAACAATTCCTTAAAATAAAAACTGCACGACTTAATTTGAATAATAAGCAAGTCATTAAGAATAAATTTGGAGGAAATGAGGTCATAACTCCATAAGTCGAGAGATATGATATAGGATGGATTATAGTAATAAACAAGTTTTTAAAAGCAAATTTGGAGGACTTAAGGTCAAAACTCCAAATGACGAAAGATATGACATAGAAAGAATTTTAGCAATAAACAACTCCTTAAGAATAAAATTGAAGGACATTATGTTATAACTCTATAGGTCGAGAGATGACATATAGCGAATTCGATGAATAAACAAGTCTATAAGAATAAAATAGGACATGAAGCCGCAACTTTGGAGACGACATAGGACGGATTCCAGACAAGTCCTTAAGAGCAAATTTTGAGGACTTGAGGTCAAAACTCCATAGGTCGAGAGATAGGAGATAGGGTGGATTCCAGGAATAAACAAGTCCTTCCTAACAAAATTAGATGACTTGATGTCATAACTCTATAGGTGGAGATATAACATAGCGCGGACTCGAGGAATAAACAAGTCAATAAGAATAAAATTGGAGGATTGAACTCATAATTAGCTCTAAATGTCGAGAGATATGATATAGAGATGATTATAGTATAAACAAGTCCTTAAGAATAAATTTGGAGGATTTGATGTCATAACCCTATAGGTGGAGAGATAAAACATATGACAGATTCGAGAAATAAACAAGTCCATAAGAATTAAATTGGACTTAAAGTCTTAACTCTAAAAGTTGATGACATGACACAGAGATGATTATAGTATAAAAAAGTCATTAAGAAAAAAATTGGAGAACTTAATGTCATAACACTATAGGTCGAGAGATATAACATAGGACGGATTGGAGGAATAAACAAATCCATAAGAATAAAATTGGTGGATTTGAAGTCAAAATTATCTCTAAAAGTCGAGAGATATGACATAGAGATGATTATAGTTAAAACAAGTCCTTTAGAATAAATTTGGAGAACTTGAAGACAGAACTCTAAAGGTCGAAAGAGACGACATCGAGGGAATTAAAGTAACAAACAAGTCTTTAAGAAAAAATTAGGAGGAATGTCATAACTCTATAGGTCAAGAGATATAAAAAAAGAGATGATTATAGTATAAACAAGTCTTTTAGAATAAATTTGGGGAACTTGAAGACATAACTCTAAAGGTCGAGAGAGATGACATCGAGGGAATTAAAGTAACAAACAAGTCTTTAAGAATGAATTTGGAGGACTTAAAATGTAATAACTCTATAGGTCGAGAGATATAACATAGGCAGACTTGAGAAATAACAAGCCCATAAGAATGAAATTGGAGGACATGCAGTCTTAACTCTAAAAGTCGATAGATGTGACACCTAGATGATTATAGTATAATAAGTCATTAAGAACAAAATTGGAAGACTTAATGTCATAACTCTATAGGTGGAGAGATATAACATACTACAGATTCGAGGAATAAAAAAGTCAATCAGAATAAAATTGGAGGACTTGAAATCATAATTAAATCTAAATGTCGAGAGATATGATATAGAGATGATTATAGTATAAACAAGTTCTTAAGAATAAATTTGGAGGACTTGATGTCATAACTCTAAACATAACTCCACAGGTCGAGAGATATAACATATGCAAATTCGAGAAATAAACAAGTCCATAAGAATAAAATTGGAGGACTTGCAGACTTAACTCTAAAAGTCGATAGATATGACACAGAGATGGTTATAGCATAAATAAATCGTTAAGACTAAATTTGGAGGACTTGATGTCATAACTTTATAGGTCGAGATATATAACATGACATATTCGAAACAAGTCCATATTAATTAAAATGGAGGACTTGAATTCTTAACTCTAAAATTAGATAGATATGACAGAGAATGTTACAGTATAAAAAAGTCCTTAAGAACAAAATTTGGGGACTTGATGTCATAACTTTATAGGTCGAGATATATAACATGACAGATTCGAAACAAGTCCATATTAATTAAAATGGCGGACTTGAATTTCTTAACTCTAAAATTAGATAGATACGACAGAGAATGTTACAGTATAAAAAAATCCTTAAGAACAAAATTTGGGGACTTCGTGTCATAACTCTGTAGGTCGAGAGATATAACATAGGACGAATTGGAGGAATAAACAAGTCCATAAGAATAAAATTGGAGGACTTGAAGTCATAATTATCTCTAAAGGTCGAGAGATATGACAAAGAGATGATTTTAGTATAAACAAGTCCATAAGAATAAGTTTGGACAACTTGAAGACATAACTCTAAAGGTCGAGTGAGATGACGACGGGGGAATTAAAGCAACAAAATAGTCTTTAAGAATATATTTGGAGGACTTAAATGTCATAACTCTATAGATCGAGAGATATAACATTAGGCAGATTCGAGAAATAAGCAAGTCCATAAGAATGAAATTGGAGGACTTGCAGTCTTAACTCTAAAAGTCGATAGATGTGACACAGAGATGGTTATAGCATAAATAAGTCCTTAAGAACAAAATTAGATGACTTAATGTCATAACTCTATAGGTCGAGAGATATAACATAAGGTGGATTGGAGAAATAAACATGTCCATAAGAATAAAATTGGAGGACTTGCGGTCTTAACTCTAAAAGTCGACAGATATGACACAGAGATTATTAGAGTATAAACAAGTCTTTAAGAACAAAATTGAGGGACTTGATGTCGCAACTCTGTAGGTTGAGAGATACGACATATAGGACGGATTCCAGGAATAAACAAGTCCTTAAAGAGCAAATTTGGACGAATTGAGCTCAAAACTCCATAGGTCGAGAGATACGAGATAAGGCGGATTCCACGAATAAACAAGTCATTAAGAACAAAATTAGATGACTTGACGTCATAACTCTATAGGTGGAGAGATATAACATATTGCAGATTCGAGGAATAAACAAGTCAATAAGAATAAAATTGGACTTGAAATCATAATTAAATCTAAATGTCGAGAGATACGATATAGAGATGGTTATAGTATAAACAAGTCCTTGAGACTAAATTTGGAGGACTTGATGTCATAACTTTATAGGTCGAGATATATAACATGACAGATTCGAAACAAGTCCATATTAATTAAAATGGAGGACTTGAATTTCTTAACTCTAAAATTAGATAGATACGACAGAGAATGTTACAGTATAAAAAAGTCCTTAAGAACAAAATTTGGGGACTTCGTGTCATAACTCTGTAGGTCGAGAGATATAACATAGGACGAATTGGAGGAATAAACAAGTCCATAAGAATAAAATTGGAGGACTTGAAGTCATAATTATCTCTAAAGGTCGAGAGATATGACAAAGAGATGGTTTTAGTATAAACAAGTCCATAAGAATAAATTTGGAGAACTTGAAGACATAACTCTAAAGGTCGAGTGAGATGACGACGGGGGAATTAAAGCAACAAAATAGTCTTTAAGAATATATTTGGAGGACTTAAATGTCATAACTCTATAGGTCGAGAGATATAACATTAGGCAGATTCGAGAAATAAGCAAGTCCAGAAGAATGAAATTGGAGGACTTGCAGTCTTAACTCTAAAAGTCGATAGATGTGACACAGAGATGGTTATAGCATAAATAAGTCCTTAAGAACAAAATTAGATGACTTAATGTCATAACTCTATAGGTCGAGAGATATAACATAAGGTGGATTGGGGAAATAAACATGTCCATAAGAATAAAATTGGAGGACTTGCGGTCTTAACTCTAAAAGTCGACAGATATGACACAGAGATTATTAGAGTATAGCAAGTCTTTAAGAACAAAATTGAGGGACTTGATGTCGCAACTCTGTAGGTTGAGAGATACGACATATAGGACGGATTCCAGGAATAAACAAGTCCTTAAGAGCAAATTTGGACGAATTGAGCTCAAAACTCCATAGGTCGAGAGATACGAGATAAGGCGGATTCCACGAATAAACAAGTCATTAAGAACAAAATTAGATGACTTGACGTCATAACTCTATAGGTGGAGAGATATAACATACTGCAGATTCGAGGAATAAACAAGTCAATCAGAATAAAATTGGAGGACTTGAAATCATAATTAAATCTAAATGTCGAGAGATACTATATAGAGATGATTATAGTATAAACAAGTCATTGAGACTAAATTTGGAGGACTTGATGTCATAACTTTATAGGTCGAGATATATAACATGACAGATTCGAAACAAGTCCATATTAATTAAAATGGAGGACTTGAATTTCTTAACTCTAAAATTAGATAGATACGACAGAGAATGTTACAGTATAAAAAAATCCTTAAGAACAAAATTTGGGGACTTCGTGTCATAACTCTGTAGGTCGAGAGATATAACATAGGACGAATTGGAGGAATAAACAAGTCCATAAGAATAAAATTGGAGGACTTGAAGTCATAATTATCTCTAAAGGTCGAGAGATATGACAAAGAGATGATTTTAGTATAAACAAGTCCATAAGAATAAATTTGGACAACTTGAAGACATAACTCTAAAGGTCGAGTGAGATGACGACGGGGGAATTAAAGCAACAAAATAGTCTTTAAGAATATATTTGGAGGACTTAAATGTCATAACTCTATAGGTCGAGAGATATAACATTAGGCAGATTCGAGAAATAAGCAAGTCCATAAGAATGAAATTGGAGGACTTGCAGTCTTAACTCTAAAAGTCGATAGATGTGACACAGAGATGGTTATAGCATAAATAAGTCCTTAAGAACAAAATTAGATGACTTAATGTCATAACTCTATAGGTCGAGAGATATAACATAAGGTGGATTGGGGAAATAAACATGTCCATAAGAATAAAATTGGAGGACTTGCGGTCTTAACTCTAAAAGTCGACAGATATGACACAGAGATTATTAGAGTATAGCAAGTCTTTAAGAACAAAATTGAGGGACTTGATGTCA
Source organism: Triglochin maritima (assembly GCA_963682175.1). NCBI lineage: Eukaryota > Viridiplantae > Streptophyta > Magnoliopsida > Alismatales > Juncaginaceae > Triglochin > Triglochin maritima. Next base: position 58,542,576 of record OY821772.1, on the reverse strand, counting down.
CAACTCTGTAGGTTGAGAGATACGACATATAGGACGGATTCCAGGAATAAACAAGTCCTCAAGAGCAAATTTGGACGAATTGAGCTCAAAACTCCATAGGTCGAGAGATACGAGATAAGGCGGATTCCACGAATAAACAAGTCATTAAGAACAAAATTAGATGACTTGACGTCATAACTCTATAGGTGGAGAGATATAACATACTGCAGATTCGAGGAATAAACAAGTCAATCAGAATAAAATTGGAGGACTTGAAATCATAATTAAATCTAAATGTCGAGAGATACTATAGAGAGATGATTATAGTATAAACAAGTCCTTGAGACTAAATTTGGAGGACTTGATGTCATAACTTTATAGGTCGAGATATATAACATGACAGATTCGAAACAAGTCCATATTAATTAAAATGGAGGACTTGAATTTCTTAACTCTAAAATTAGATAGATACGACAGAGAATGTTACAGTATAAAAAAGTCCTTAAGAACAAAATTTGGGGACTTCGTGTCATAACTCTGTAGGTCGAGAGATATAACATAGGACGAATTGGAGGAATAAACAAGTCCATAAGAATAAAATTGGAGGACTTGAAGTCATAATTATCTCTAAAGGTCGAGAGATATGACAAAGAGATGATTTTAGTATAAACAAGTCCATAAGAATAAGTTTGGACAACTTGAAGACATAACTCTAAAGGTCGAGTGAGATGACGACGGGGGAATTAAAGCAACAAAATAGTCTTTAAGAATATATTTGGAGGACTTAAATGTCATAACTCTATAGGTCGAGAGATATAACATTAGGCAGATTCGAGAAATAAGCAAGTCCATAAGAATGAAATTGGAGGACTTGCAGTCTTAACTCTAAAAGTCGATAGATGTGACACAGAGATGGTTATAGCATAAATAAGTCCTTAAGAACAAAATTAGATGACTTAATGTCATAACTCTATAGGTCGAGAGATATAACATAAGGTGGATTGGGGAAATAAACATGTCCATAAGAATAAAATTGGAGGACTTGCGGTCTTAACTCTAAAAGTCGACAGATATGACACAGAGATTATTAGAGTATAGCAAGTCTTTAAGAACAAAATTGAGGGACTTGATGTCGCAACTCTGTAGGTTGAGAGATACGACATATAGGACGGATTCCAGGAATAAACAAGTCCTTAAGAGCAAATTTGGACGAATTGAGCTCAAAACTCCATAGGTCGAGAGATACGAGATAAGGCGGATTCCACGAATAAACAAGTCATTAAGAACAAAATTAGATGACTTGACGTCATAACTCTAAAGGTGGAGAGATATAACATACTGCAGATTCGAGGAATAAACAAGTCAATCAGAATAAAATTGGAGGACTTGAAATCATAATTAAATCTAAATGTCGAGAGATACTATATAGAGATGATTATAGTATAAACAAGTCCTTGAGACTAAATTTGGAGGACTTGATGTCATAACTTTATAGGTCGAGATATATAACATGACAGATTCGAAACAAGTCCATATTAATTAAAATGGAGGACTTGAATTTCTTAACTCTAAAATTAGATAGATACGACAGAGAATGTTACAGTATAAAAAAGTCCTTAAGAACAAAATTTGGGGACTTCGTGTCATAACTCTGTAGGTCGAGAGATATAACATAGGACGAATTGGAGGAATAAACAAGTCCATAAGAATAAAATTGGAGGACTTGAAGTCATAATTATCTCTAAAGGTCGAGAGATATGACAAAGAGATGATTTTAGTATAAACAAGTCCATAAGAATAAGTTTGGACAACTTGAAGACATAACTCTAAAGGTCGAGTGAGATGACGACGGGGGAATTAAAGCAACAAAATAGTCTTTAAGAATATATTTGGAGGACTTAAATGTCATAACTCTATAGGTCGAGAGATATAACATTAGGCAGATTCGAGAAATAAGCAAGTCCATAAGAATGAAATTGGAGGACTTGCAGTCTTAACTCTAAAAGTCGATAGATGTGACACAGAGATGGTTATAGCATAAATAAGTCCTTAAGAACAAAATTAGATGACTTAATGTCATAACTCTATAGGTCGAGAGATATAACATAAGGTGGATTGGGGAAATAAACATGTCCATAAGAATAAAATTGGTGGACTTGCGGTCTTAACTCTAAAAGTCGACAGATATGACACAGAGATTATTAGAGTATAGCAAGTCTTTAAGAACAAAATTGAGGGACTTGATGTCGCAACTCTGTAGGTTGAGAGATACGACATATAGGACGGATTCCAGGAATAAACAAGTCCTTAAGAGCAAATTTGGACGAATTGAGCTCAAAACTCCATAGGTCGAGAGATACGAGATAAGGCGGATTCCACGAATAAACAAGTCATTAAGAACAAAATTAGATGACTTGACGTCATAACTCTATAGGTGGAGAGATATAACATACTGCAGATTCGAGGAATAAACAAGTCAATCAGAATAAAATTGGAGGACTTGAAATCATAATTAAATCTAAATGTCGAGAGATACTATATAGAGATGATTATAGTATAAACAAGTCCTTGAGACTAAATTTGGAGGACTTGATGTCATAACTTTATAGGTCGAGATATATAACATGACAGATTCGAAACAAGTCCATATTAATTAAAATGGAGGACTTGAATTTCTTAACTCTAAAATTAGATAGATACGACAGAGAATGTTACAGTATAAAAAAGTCCTTAGGAACAAAATTTGGGGACTTCGTGTCATAACTCTGTAGGTCGAGAGATATAACATAGGACGAATTGGAGGAATAAACAAGTCCATAAGAATAAAATTGGAGGACTTGAAGTCATAATTATCTCTAAAGGTCGAGAGATATGACAAAGAGATGATTTTAGTATAAACAAGTCCATAAGAATAAGTTTGGACAACTTGAAGACATAACTCTAAAGGTCGAGTGAGATGACGACGGGGGAATTAAAGCAACAAAATAGTCTTTAAGAATATATTTGGAGGACTTAAATGTCATAACTCTATAGGTCGAGAGATATAACATTAGGCAGATTCGAGAAATAAGCAAGTCCATAAGAATGAAATTGGAGGACTTGCAGTCTTAACTCTAAAAGTCGATAGATGTGACACAGAGATGGTTATAGCATAAATAAGTCCTTAAGAACAAAATTAGATGACTTAATGTCATAACTCTATAGGTCGAGAGATATAACATAAGGTGGATTGGGGAAATAAACATGTCCATAAGAATAAAATTGGAGGACTTGCGGTCTTAACTCTAAAAGTCGACAGATATGACACAGAGATTATTAGAGTATAGCAAGTCTTTAAGAACAAAATTGAGGGACTTGATGTCGCAACTCTGTAGGTTGAGAGATACGACATATAGGACGGATTCCAGGAATAAACAAGTCCTTAAGAGCAAATTTGGACGAATTGAGCTCAAAACTCCATAGGTCGAGAGATACGAGATAAGGCGGATTCCACGAATAAACAAGTCATTAAGAACAAAATTAGATGACTTGACGTCATAACTCTATAGGTGGAGAGATATAACATACTGCAGATTCGAGGAATAAACAAGTCAATCAGAATAAAATTGGAGGACTTGAAATCATAATTAAATCTAAATGTCGAGAGATACTATATAGAGATGATTATAGTATAAACAAGTCATTGAGACTAAATTTGGAGGACTTGATGTCATAACTTTATAGGTCGAGATATATAACATGACAGATTCGAAACAAGTCCATATTAATTAAAATGGAGGACTTGAATTTCTTAACTCTAAAATTAGATAGATACGACAGAGAATGTTACAGTATAAAAAAATCCTTAAGAACAAAATTTGGGGACTTCGTGTCATAACTCTGTAGGTCGAGAGATATAACATAGGACGAATTGGAGGAATAAACAAGTCCATAAGAATAAAATTGGAGGACTTAAAGTCATAATTATCTCTAAAGGTCGAGAGATATGACAAAGAGATGATTTTAGTATAAACAAGTCCATAAGAATAAATTTGGACAACTTGAAGACATAACTCTAAAGGTCGAGTGAGATGACGACGGGGGAATTAAAGCAACAAAATAGTCTTTAAGAATATATTTGGAGGACTTAAATGTCATAACTCTATAGGTCGAGAGATATAACATTAGGCAGATTCGAGAAATAAGCAAGTCCATAAGAATGAAATTGGAGGACTTGCAGTCTTAACTCTAAAAGTCGATAGATGTGACACAGAGATGGTTATAGCATAAATAAGTCCTTAAGAACAAAATTAGATGACTTAATGTCATAACTCTATAGGTCGAGAGATATAACATAAGGTGGATTGGGGAAATAAACATGTCCATAAGAATAAAATTGGAGGACTTGCGGTCTTAACTCTAAAAGTCGACAGATATGACACAGAGATTATTAGAGTATAGCAAGTCTTTAAGAACAAAATTGAGGGACTTGATGTCACAACTCTGTAGGTTGAGAGATACGACATATAGGACGGATTCCAGGAATAAACAAGTCCTCAAGAGCAAATTTGGACGAATTGAGCTCAAAACTCCATAGGTCGAGAGATACGAGATAAGGCGGATTCCACGAATAAACAAGTCATTAAGAACAAAATTAGATGACTTGACGTCATAACTCTATAGGTGGAGAGATATAACATACTGCAGATTCGAGGAATAAACAAGTCAATCAGAATAAAATTGGAGGACTTGAAATCATAATTAAATCTAAATGTCGAGAGATACTATAGAGAGATGATTATAGTATAAACAAGTCCTTGAGACTAAATTTGGAGGACTTGATGTCATAACTTTATAGGTCGAGATATATAACATGACAGATTCGAAACAAGTCCATATTAATTAAAATGGAGGACTTGAATTTCTTAACTCTAAAATTAGATAGATACGACAGAGAATGTTACAGTATAAAAAAGTCCTTAAGAACAAAATTTGGGGACTTCGTGTCATAACTCTGTAGGTCGAGAGATATAACATAGGACGAATTGGAGGAATAAACAAGTCCATAAGAATAAAATTGGAGGACTTGAAGTCATAATTATCTCTAAAGGTCGAGAGATATGACAAAGAGATGATTTTAGTATAAACAAGTCCATAAGAATAAGTTTGGACAACTTGAAGACATAACTCTAAAGGTCGAGTGAGATGACGACGGGGGAATTAAAGCAACAAAATAGTCTTTAAGAATATATTTGGAGGACTTAAATGTCATAACTCTATAGGTCGAGAGATATAACATTAGGCAGATTCGAGAAATAAGCAAGTCCATAAGAATGAAATTGGAGGACTTGCAGTCTTAACTCTAAAAGTCGATAGATGTGACACAGAGATGGTTATAGCATAAATAAGTCCTTAAGAACAAAATTAGATGACTTAATGTCATAACTCTATAGGTCGAGAGATATAACATAAGGTGGATTGGGGAAATAAACATGTCCATAAGAATAAAATTGGTGGACTTGCGGTCTTAACTCTAAAAGTCGACAGATATGACACAGAGATTATTAGAGTATAGCAAGTCTTTAAGAACAAAATTGAGGGACTTGATGTCGCAACTCTGTAGGTTGAGAGATACGACATATAGGACGGATTCCAGGAATAAACAAGTCCTTAAGAGCAAATTTGGACGAATTGAGCTCAAAACTCCATAGGTCGAGAGATACGAGATAAGGCGGATTCCACGAATAAACAAGTCATTAAGAACAAAATTAGATGACTTGATGTCATAACTCTATAGGTGGAGAGATATAACATACTGCAGATTCGAGGAATAAACAAGTTCATAAGAATAAAATTCAAGGACTTGAAGTCTTAACAGTAAAAATCGAGAGATGACTATGAGTCGATTATCGTATAAACAATTTTTTAAGAACAAAATTGGAAGACTTGATGTTATAACTCTATATGTCAAGAGATGTAACAAATGGCAGATTCGAGGAATAAAAAACTCTATAAGAATAAAATTGAAGGTCTTGAAATCTTAACTCTAAAAGTCTGAGAGATATGACCTAGAGATGATTATCGTATAAACAAGTCCATAAGAATAAAATTGGACTTGATGTCTCAATTCTATAGGTCGAGAGATATGAGATAGAGTGGATTCCATGAGTAAAGAAGTCCATAAGAAAAAAATATGAGGACTTAAAGCCATAACTCTAAAGGTCGAGGGATATGAGATCGAGAGGATTATAGTAGTACACAAGTCATTAAGAATAAATTTGGAGTACTTGAGGTATAACTCCATATCCTGCCTCATGTGTTGATATCCACCTAATATAAAGATGGAAACATTTTTTCACGAGGACTTAGGCCAAACACAAGCTATCAACACTAAGGAGAAAAGACAGATAGCCATGAAAATTCAGTGCTTGACCTACATTGTCCTATTCAAATCCTATTAGTTTTCTGTTGTTTAATTATAACCTATGTTTTCAGTAAAGAAATGTAACCAAGCAAATCTCAATTCTGAACAATGATATAAAATTATAGATGACAAATTATGAAGAGGGCAGCACACGTACTTCAAATTAACAATGAATTGAGTGAACACTGAAGTGAGCTTCTTACTCTATTGGGGTGGTACTGCATTTCAAAGAACTGAAGTGGTCCGAAGCATAAACTGATATTGTAATCAATGAGTCATTATTCTTGTTGTAAAAGAGACTTTTAATAAGTTCATCAGGAATCATGTTCAAGAACCATATACGATGATTGCAATTGTTAATTGTCAACCACGATAGGTCAAAATAAGAGAACTAGAACCGACTTATACCATAAAAATCATCCAGATGAAGCATATGTCAATAAAGTAAGAGGATGAAATGGTAAAAACTTGGCAAAGTAAGCTACCTGGTATATGATATCAGGCTATCAGCAATCCGGGTGATAGTTACTCCAAATGCTGGTTCCATTTAGGTGGAAGGGAAGTAAACCATTGTATCTGGTAATCATACCCCCAATTAAGAACCAATATGTAGGTGGTATTGAGAGAATAATGACTTCTAATATGAACCAATTATTTATTTATTTATTTTAAATTAGATAGCTCTAATTAGCAACCAAAAATAACTTCTAATAGGAACAAACTATTTTTCCTTAGATCAATTTAGAGAGCTCTAATTCCCAACCAAGTGAGCACATGAGGGTGGAGTTCACTTTAAATATAAGAATATTTAAGATTTTACGGAAAAGTGAAGAGCATCAGTGATGAGTTTAAGAGGGTTTTATTGAAATAAATCTAATTCCATGGTTTGTTTTTGTGACACGTGGGTGAAAAGGTTGATTTACACCTTAATTATGTTATAGTTGCACTTTTAAGCAAAGAGGGTAAGCCAATTAGGTGAACTAGTAGTTGAATATTATTTAGTGGCCATCAAACGTTTAGGTGCAAACGAAACTACCTGTCAATCATATTTCATCAAAATACTTCATGGGACCATGTAAAGATTCAAAGAGACATTTCAAGGGCCCATCTTCTTATTATAACTTAATAATGGTTAGGCCTTTTGTTATTAAAAAATGTAAAGGTAAGGATCCGTTGCCTTTCTTTCACAATTTCATAAATTCTCACTTTTGGTTGACGCACGTAAAAGTTCATCGCTCACATGGTATCTAAGTAGTAAGATATGCATTGAGAGAATTTTGCTCCTAGGTGTGACTAATCGTTTTTTTAAGATAGTGGGAAATTGAACTTCTAATATGATTATAAGTTTCAATGGTGTTCATAAATAGAATGTTTTTTGTAAAAAATAAATTCAAACTTGAGTTTCAATGGGAAGTACCCTTAGATGCTTTGTGTGATTCCTTTAAAAAATTGCATTTCTTATGGCACAGAATGAACGAGACTTGAGACTAGAGTTATAAACTTCCTCTCCCACTTAATTCAACCCATTTCCAAGAAATAGCATCCCACACAATAAATTAAAGGTAATTACCTAAACGCATCAGTAATTAATTACTCATCCGGGAGGAACCTTTGAGCATTTTCGGAACAAGACATGTGGGACTACAACCACATATATTTTTATGAGAACTATTATTATCATGGTAGTTACTAATTAGCTTCAACTTCTTCTAATTCCCTGCCAATTTGGAAATAGAATAATATGTTTATATACGTTTGATGCCACCTATGGTTGTTCACTCCTTTTGTCCTAAACAGAGTTAAGAAAAAAAAATTCTTCAATCATCTGATTGGAGGCCCCAACAAAAATCATCCATATGAAGCAGATGTCAATAATGTAAGAGGATGTCAAAGTAAGCTACCTGGCATATGATATCAGTCATCCGGGTGATAGTTAATCCAAATGCTGGTTCCATTTAGGTGGAAGGGAAGGAAACCATTGTATCTGGTAATCATAATATACCCCCAATTAAGAACCAATATGTAGGTGATATTCAGAGAATAATGACTTCTAATAGGAACCAATTATTTATTTATTTCAAATTAGATAGAATACCTTCAATTAGGATTTGAACTTAATCAGAAAATTTCTTCAACAACAGGATTTTGAAGAAGATCCAGTAAAGTCCGGCGAGCTCCAGAACCTCTTGAATTGGAGCCCGTTAGTGAGTAGTGACGCGGCACCGGATCTTATTGGAGCTGCATTACCAGGGCAAGATGCAGACCAAATGCATATCCCTCTATTACAACCAAAAAAGGAGACAAAACAAACATGTCAAAGAAATGAAATCTTGCTCTTGATAAGATAAGATATAGAAGCCATAAGATAGACGACCATCAGAATCAATTTTGGCTTCACCAGCTACAATATTCATCTGCAAGCATTCTCCCACCCTTTGGCCTTCATTCAAGTGCTTTGACCTCTCCAAGGGATTTACATAATAAAATGGCAGGATCTTTATCATCTATTTGGCAGAAAAATGTACTCACATTAGACACAAGAAGTAGCAAAATCACTTGGGACATTGACGAAGGAGATTTTTCCATAATTGCAACCAATGTGAGAAAGATGTCGTAAAGAAAGAAAGGGGAAAAAACTGATTTGAAGAAGACAAGGTCTGAGAAGGTGATTGGAAGGGAAAAGATTGGAAACAAAATCAGACGTGACACCCTCGATGGGGTTTCTAAAACCAAACCCTAACTAATGTGCGAAAGATGTCGCAGAAACGGAAGAGCTCCAAACCCCGATACCGGAATCGAAGTAGAGAAGGTAGAAAACACAAACCTCGTCGTGATCTTCGCGGGAGGGGTTGGGAAGGGAAGACCGGAGACGGATCAGGGCCGGTAGGGGTTGGGGATTACATTTGGAGATCATCGGGGAGAGAGGGGATTGGGATTTGTAGAGAATCGGGGAAGGACGGATTGTGATTAGGGTTTGGGACCGTCGGGAGTGAGAGGGCTGGAGATGGGAAGGATAAGAAGAGGAAGGAAAGATATAGGGTTCTTATAAGGAAAGAATGGATTAGCCGTTATTAGGAAAGTTATAGGGTTCTTATAAGGAAAGAGTGGATTAGCCGTTACAAGGAAAGTTAGAGGGTTGCATAAACTTAAGACTTAAGACAATCCACAATCTGGTGGGGAAAAAAAGATCTTCAATGAGATCTTGATAGATCGTGGCATTAAAAATAACCAAAGAACATGTCCAAGTTAGGGACCGACTTAAAGGACTGACATTAGTTAGATGTAGGGTGAATTTTTTTTGTGTCCAAATCTAATAATATGATCGTTTATTTGAAGAAAAAAATATCCGAAAAAAAGTATCTACAAACCGTAACTGTACTCAAACGAGAAGATCAACGAAAAATAAAACAAAACAATATCATTATTATAATACAAGAATTATCTAGTGTGTTCATGTAATCCTAATTATCTAATATTTTTATATTTATACATTATCTATTAGTCGTATATTATTTCTGTTAATGATTTTCATCCCTACTTACGTAGAGTTCAGTTCTCACACCAAACAAGACAACAATTATTTTTGTTCTCTTTGTATTTCGAATTTGCTAGTTAGACACCTATTGGTTTGGATTTTGAATTTTACCAAGTTGTTATAAAAAAATTAAGTTTTGCCCAATCTTGAATTTTGACGGCCTTAGATTTTTGTCTCCTATGAAAAATTAAACTTAATTAGTAAAAGAAAACTATTGTGAAACTCATATTGCATGGATCAAGATGACTGAATGCTATTACATATATTTCACATTTTGCTTGTGGATTGGGAAAATCTTGGTTTATGAATAAACTAACATATTTATAAAATAGGAAAAATTCAAATTAATAATAATAAATAAAGGAAAAAAATTCAAAATAATCACACAAAAAATTGGAAGAATATGTACCTGGGAAACTTAATTGACAAAGTATGTACATTAAAAACGACATCACATGTGTCGTTTTCGTTGACTAAAAATGACATCACTGATATGGTTTTACCCTTAAGGAAAACGACATAACGGATGTTGTTGTTACCTGGGGTAAGTTTTTCTTGATTTGGAGATGTCATTTTTAGCTAAGACATGTTGAACTAGCGACAGGTCGGTCGGGGGTCTTGTTTGGGGATTTATTAGTAATTTTGTATCGAAAAATACATTAGTAACCCAAAATTACTATTGTCTTAGTAAGTTAAGCACAATGTATTTTGTGTTGAAAAATACATTAGTAACCCCCGACCGACCCGTCGCTAGTTCAACATGTCTTACCTAAAAACGACATCTCCGTATCAAGAAAGCCAAAATAATAATAATGAAAACCAACTTGAACTCGTCAAATGTTCTACTTGGATATAATAATTTGAGTTGATTCATACAATTGTGATGAAAATTCGACCTAAGTTACATATGATGTGTATCTTAGCTAACTTGGTCACTAACCAGATGATAGTGAGATAAGGGTTCCGTTTCCACTCTCATAACCATAACAAAATACATTAGTAACTTCAAATGCACGCGCACGCCTCCAGTCCCGGTTCGAGGCGTGTCGGGGAATTTAAAGGGAGTTAGAGGCTCTAGTCTATGGGTGATAACATATATTTTTAGTCCTCGAAATAGTAATATTGTCTTCAATTCAAGTTAATGCATCAACTGATGACTTATCTGTTTTCCCAGGAAACGAGACTCCCAATCGACCTGTCACTATTTCAACCAGTCCTATATAAAAACGACATCTGTGATGTCGTTTTCATTTATGATAAAAATGGCACATGTGGTGTCATTTTTAATGTTCATTTTTTGTCAATTAAGTTTCACATGTGCATATTCATCCAATTTTGTTTTTTGTGATTATTTTTTAAAACATTTCCATAAAAAAATGGTAAAATATAACATCCCTAAAAAAATTGGCAAATTATGAGAAATAAAAACAGTAGTGGGGGTACTACCACTACCGTTTGTAGTTATAATCTTTGTATTTTGAAACAAACGAGACTTGAGTCTTTACCGAGTTAAGTTCGAACCATCGTCGACACACTTGTGATTTAGGGTTTAGATAGTCACTTTGTTTTCTTGATCACCAAAAGGAGACTGGCATAAGATTCTCGGGTAGTAATTGTATCTAAATATAAAACAAGGAAAATTAGTCTCCTACACTCTTTCACACCTTTTTCCCACGCAGGTGACGTGGAAGGTGAGTTGGAAATTGAATCCAATATAAAAAGTTTGTTAAGACTCCACCTCACATTATTTCAAATTTTGAAATTGATAGCTAAAATTAAAATATGATTAAAATTAAAATGTGACAGTACATATGCAGAATAAAAAGAATGTTGCATCATTCTTTCCTCTCTCCTCCGATTTCTTCTTCCCTCTTCCTTCCATCCCTAACCTCAAGATTTATTCTTCCCTCTTTCTTCTTCCCACTCTGTCTCCGTCCTCGAGCTCCTCTCCACCCTCGACACCTCCTCGACCTCCTCTGTTTCCCTCATCGTCAAGGCCATAAGATTCCTCTCTTGTCGCACTCTCGATCCCTAAATCTTCGTAAAGGTGAAACTTTTACTAGACTTTTTGCTTCAACCATTTATTGAACATTTTTTCCTTTTTAGGTGCTTTTGTGTAAGGATGAGGTGTGCAAAGAGCTTCTCAGGCAAGTTTTGGTGTTTCATGAGGTTGATCGCAATGCCCAATGGGGACGCACAGATTGTGGAGTTCTTGAAGTCGTTCCTGATGTTTGTCGTGCTCAAAGTGCAGTATAGAGGTTGTACTACGTTTTTACCAAGATGAGGCCGATGAAGTGTCAATGGATCAAATTGTGGTTATTGGAATATTTAGGATATCCATTAATATTAGTTGCATATATTTTTGTAGGTGTGTTGGGAAGTTTTTGAAAAAAGGTATGGTTTTTTAGTTGTACGTTGTCTATGTTCAAGTATTATTAGAAAAGATATAATGGAGACAAGGTTACTATTTTCTATTTTAGGTTGTAGGGTATTCTCATTGAGGTGCCTTATTATTGTAGATTTTCACATTTAGTTGTGGGAGAACAAATTGTTTGTGGATATAAGTACATTATTTTCTGAAAAAATACAACAATTTTTTTACATGGGACATGTGGGTATTTTGAGTCACCAATGTATTCAATTAGTTAATAAAGTTGTCACTTTCTTTGTCATGCCTCAAGTTGTTGTGCATTAAGTATATTTTGTTGTACTCTATTTTGTGTCTAACTATAACAAAGTTGTATTTTTTTGGGTTTTCATTAGTTAAGATTATGGTTGTTATGTTGGTTGTATTTGATGTATAGTATGGAGTGATTAATATTGGAGTTTTAATAACTTATGTGCTATATAGTTTGGATAAAAGTGTGAGTGGGGTTTTGTTGGATTTTTTTGTCCTGGTGGTTGGAGTTGGAGTTGTAATAACAAAAGAAGCCTACATGCTTAAATTACCTTGTAATAACATAAATTACCCCCTCGACCAATTAAATTTACCCCAACTAAGTAATCAAATTTACCTTCATAGTGACATTAAGTTACCCTATGAGTCATTTAATACATTGCTAACAATTTTTGGATGACTTCCGCAACGACACGCAATTGTAAACTTTTTAACACCTTGCACACAATGTGAGGAGTCCTTCTAACGTCACAAACGATAATAATGTAGAACGATAATTATGTAAGTTAACGAATTTTATGTAAGTGTTGGAGAAAAGATGTAAACACGATTCGAGGGTAATAACAATCCATTCAATATCTTCTATTTAATCCAATTTACCATGCTCATGAATTTAACTTACCCCGAAAATCGATAAGTTTACCCCTATGATCCATTATTAAAATCCTAATATGTAATCAAATTTACCCAGCTCCTAAATTCAACTTACTCCACCTATTGATAAGTTTAGCCCCCCCCCCCCCCCCCCCCCCCCCGCCCCACACGAACCATTATTAAAAACCTACTATGTAATCCAATTTACCCTGCTCCTCCATTCAACTTACCCAACCATCAATAAGTTTACCCCCACGAACCATTACTAAAATCATACTATGTAATCCAATTTATCATGTGCCTCCATTCAACTTACCCCAACCATCGATAAGTTTATCCCCACGAACCATTACTAAAATCATACTATGTAATCCAATTTACCATGTGCCTTCATTCAACTTACCCCGACCATCGATAAGTTTACCCCCACATACCTTTACTAAAATCATACTATGTAATCCAATTCAACTTACCCATGAACCATCATGTAACACCTTGCACAAATCCTACTATGTAATCTGCATCGACCCGTAATTTTAATTTTACCCCCACGAACCCTTATTAAAATCCTACAACGTAATCCAATTTACCCTGCTATTTAACATAAATTACCTTGTCGACCAATAACATTTACCCCAACTATGTAAACTAATTTTATGTAAAACGTAAAGTCTTGGAGAAAATATGTAAACACGATTCAAGGGTATTAATAATGCATTCAATTTCTTCTATTTAATCCAATTTACCTTGCTCGTGAATTCAACTTACCCTAACCATTAGTAAGTTTACCACCACGAACCATTATTAAAATCCTACTATATAATCTAATGTACCATGCTCCTGCATTCAAATTACCCCGACCATCGACAAGTTTACCCCCATGAAAATCATACAATCCACCAATGAAAATCTTAGGAAAACGATTTGTTGACGCGGTAGGTCCAGACGTCGTCTGACGTGGTCAATCCAGTCAGCATAAACCAAAGATTAATTAAATTACATATTATTATTTTTATTTTGTCTCATATCACGTGCACGGTAAACTATGCGATCTTTGGTTTCCATCATACATAACTCCTCAAAACCATCCATTATTCCCAAAACCTTCTATTTTCCATCATTTTCTCCCAGTGCAAAGACTCGTCGCGGCTTTTGACGAGGTCTCGACGTGGGAGTGGGTCTTGAGGGAGGTAAGACGTCGCGGTGAAGTTGGCCGACGAGGAGGAGGAGGAAGTGATTAGCGTTGGATCCCGTCCCGGGGCGAGGATGAGGAGAAATGTGGTTCTTTGTAGTTGATTTGAGTTTTTTGTGTGGTATTTTTAGGGGAAAGTTTGGTTTTTTTGTGGTTGATTTGAAGTTTTTTGGTTTTGTTCCGTGATAGATTGGTCTTGATATTTCGGAAGTGTGGTTCTTTGTAGCTGATTTGAGTTTTTTTGTGGAGTTTTTGGGAAAAAGTTTGGTTCTTTGTGGTTGATTTGAAGTTTTTGGTTTTTTTTGTGATTGATCGATCTTGATTTTTTGATGTTATTTTGGAAAGTTTGGTTCTTTATAGTTAATTTGAGGTGTTGTGGTGATGTTTTTTTGGGTTGTTGTTTGTCTTGAAATTTTGGTTTTTTTACTTCGATTTCTGGTCTTCTTGTCTAAAGTTGGTTTGTCTTTGATATTAGTTTTTTTGGAGTTTCTGATTTGTTTTCACGGATTTGGGTTTGATTTTGTGTTCTTGTTCGCTAATTTAAACTTAGGTTGTTAAGAATGACAAACTCATATGATAAAAAAGACAAACGCGGGTGATAAAAATGACAAACTCATACTTAAATAGGACAAACCACTACTTAAAAAGGACAAAAACCTCAACATAAAAATAACAATCCACCAATATAAGAAGGATCGACCCAACTGTTAAAAAAGACAAAACCATACTTTAAAGGACAATCCTACACTAAAAAGGACACAATCATACTTAAAAAGTACAAACTGGTACTTAAAAAGGATAAATTCTCACTTAAAAACGACAACCCATAAATATAAGAAAGAACGACCCAACTATTAAAAAATGTAAAACTACTACTTAAAAAGGGGAAAACCGAACTTAAAAATGACAAACCATTACTTAAAAAGGACAAACTCATACATTAAAAAGGACAAACGCAGATGTTAAAAATGACAAACTTATATTTTTAAAAGGACAAAACGCATGTTGTAAGGTTTCTTCGTTTTACATGAACTCTTCATTTTACCTTTGTATTCGAATGTTGCATGGGAAAATCAAATATTACGTTGGGAAAGTAAAGGTTGCATGGGGAAACCAAACGGTGCATGCTTAAAAGTAATGTTGCATTGGAAAACTAAAGTTTGCATGTGACACAAACATGTTATTTAATTAATTTCATATTGAAAAAGACATTTGACTTTTGCTGACTGGACTGACACGTCAGGTGCGTCTGGGACACCGCTTCCGTGTATAAGAACCCAAAATCTTACTATGTAATCCAATTTACCCTGCTCCAGTAATAAACTTACCTCGAACATCCATTAGTTTACCCCCACAAACCATTATTAAAACTCTACTATGTAATCAAATTTACTATGTAACCATTACTTTGTAACCATCCCTGAACATCCTACTATGTAACCATTACTTTGCTATTAAATTCAACTTACCCCACCTATCATCCAGAGTTACCCTCACGAACCAACATTAAATACATTCTATTTACTCTAACTTACTCGTCCAACAAAAACAAATTACCCCAGTACAACTAGAATTTACCCCAGCCTACAATCCCTTCTGCCAATAGGATCTTAAGTTAATTTTGTCTATTTAATCCATGTTATCCTGCTATTTCTTTCAAGTTACCCCTTCTTTCAAATGGGGTTACCTCCACGAACCGTCATTAAGTTTTTCCTATTTAAACCAAGTTACCCTAGTATTGAATTTAAACTACCCATTCTTTCAATTTGTGTTGCCCTAGTATTGAATTCAACTTATTCGTCAACTATTGTTTGTGGCTACATGTACCCAGCTATTGAATTCAACTTACCTTGTCCATCAATTAGGGTTACCCCACAAACCAACTGCAATATATAACCCCTTCAGCGTGGAATTCCAACCCCAAAAGTTGAATCATGTATACCTTAATCAAGAAATAACAAAGAAAAAATGGGAAAATGTGGTGAACAAATCTAATAGTATTGTAGGGAAAAAATATAGCTTTTACCTGAATTTCAAATAAATTCAAAACTGGATACTCTATGCAAAAGATTTACGATGCAAAAGCTAGAGAGAGATAAAGTTGATGAGTGGTTTCCCCTATTAACCGTTTAAAAACATGTTCTCTTCCATATTAACATATAAATCAGCCTAACTACACCTATTAACCATGTAAATGTTAACTTCAACCCAAATCCTATCAAAAATAGAAAAAACAGGGAAAAGACAGCAAGTACAATACAATATGCAGTCTTCAAACACTTACTTAACATTTATTGAAAAAAAAATTATATTTCACTCAACCCAGTCATTTCCACGTGGCTGTTGTCACCGGTCGTGTTAGGAGTCTCTAAGGGACTCTCAAATTCCAATTTTTTCGAGCTTTGGCCCCGCTAAACGCTTTATCCCCGCAAGGAAGGAAGGAAACACCAACACAACCGCACAACTCCTCGCTTTCCCTCAGAGTTGGGGACTAGCGGAATTAGACCCCACACAAGCACACACGGAAGTTTAACTCCTCACAACCCTTCACAGACACCAGCCCACACGTCACACAAAATTCCCCCACACACACGAATCAAAACACTCAAACGATGGCAGAACGATTCTTTTATTAACTTATAAGTGAAGGGAATGTGTTCTAAAAGTTTTGCTTTTAAATGTCAATTATTATGAATTGAATGAGAAATCATTTTGTTCCTTGTTTATGTTACTCGTCTTTTAGAAGTGTTAAGGAAGAGGCTCTTGGTCCTTAACCGTAGAGCTCTAAAAGATATTGGTTTACATAAATTAATTAGATCATGCATGAAATTGGTCCATGATTGATTTAATTCGTGGCTGAGATTATTTGTTAGCAAATAATGGATGGTTAGATGGAAGTTTGCATGAAATCATGGGCAAGAGGTTGCACATGAATAGGTAATTTGGAGAGAACTTATAAATACAAGTTTATCTCATTACCTCAAATTAATTCATTGTTTTTCTCATGCAAAAACTCTCTCCATAATTCTCCACGAAATTTCCTTAATTCTTAAGTTTCGTTTTAGTTTTTAAGAGATCATCTTCTCAAGGGGACTAAAGAGGGGTTAGTAATTAGATTCTAAACCCTATTGGAGATTGAGAGGCTAGCTCTTCTCTCTCCAATCTCGTTTAGAGTTTGGTGAATACTCGGAGGCAATCCACCGGGCGATTCGACCGTCAACGCGACTCCGGATCTTCGAGAGGTTTTAGAGAACCTCTAGGTATGATCCTCTTTGCAATTGTTTGTTTATTCTAATGCATGTTAAATAATTAGGATAAACAAATATATGTCTATATGAAAATCGAAGAAAATATGAATACTACGATCCTATATGTTTATAAATTTTCGAAAATATATACATATTATAGGGCACGAAATCCAACAATAAGAAAACTCTCCGAAGGGAATGAGTTACACACACTGAAAACTTCCTCGCACTTTAAGGAATTATGAGCCCTAACTCTCTCTAACAAAAGCTTAATTGATGCCAAGATGCTAAGATTGCAAAGGTGTATCTCCAACGTTGGGAGGCGCCCCCTTTATAAGGTGCTTAAAGTCCTACTTTTTAGCACGGTTGGATGCCACCCAACCCACTCTCCCGTGGTTGCACGAGAATAGCTCCCTATTCTTATGTTAAGCCTGGTAATAAACGTGTCCAAATTAATCCCTAGGGAATCATTCCTGCTTCCCACAATTAGGCATTAATCCCACTCTTTTAGGCGTCAACAAGGCTAACTGAACCCTTCGGTTGTGGACTTGGTCATGGCTGCTGGAAACGTGGGGAGCCTTGCCTATTCTCTGGATTAAATCTATTAAACCATGCGCCCCAAAATAGGACAGAATGTGCAAGTGGGATTTGACCCGTTCAAATCCACGTGCCTCCTATTCTCTCTCGCTCGGTTGTGGACCGGTTCCACATCCCTTCGTTATTTTTGGCATACGCCTTGCTGGCATGACCACTCCCAAAATACATTATGCAAGTGGGGCGAATATGCGTTCGTGGGCTGCCCATTCAGACCTCGCCTTCTCCTCTGTTCAGTTGTTGACCCGTTCAACAACTTTATTCCCACGATATTCTCTAGCGCCTCTCTTTGACCGCTTCTTCCACGCTTGTTTCCATGCCCTTGTTGGTCCCTTTCACGTCCATGCTTGGTCCTCCCTTGGTCCTTGCTTGGCCCGCACTCGGTCCTCGCCGGTCTTCACCTCTCCATCATGTTGACCCCCGTTGACTTCGTCTTGATTACGATCATCGCCTAGTCTCCTATGTGGACTTGGCTTTGACTCCACTTGACTTTCAGTCCCGCTTAGTCTTCACCTTGGACCTGGCTTTGACTTCAAGTCTAGGCTTGTGTTGACTCCTGGCCATGGCTTTCAAACATCCGTGTCTTGCGCGTATGTTGCCTTGTGTGCGTGCCTACACTCCAACTGTCGCGCCTCACGCCATGTTTGCTGATGCTTCCTGACCTTCTTAGTCGTCCATAGCCTCTAATCATTGGTGCTCTTCCACGTGCCTCCACGCTCCAAGCCGCCAAGTGTGCGCTCTCATGCGCGCCTTGCTGCTGCCAACCTTTTGACTCTTCTTCACGCCTCGCCTCGCAACCTCACCCCGCGTTACACCACGCACGCCTGGCATTCCATGTGTGAGCACACACTTCCCTAAGTGTTGCACCTCCCGCACTCACCTCGGTGCTTGCCTGCAAAACCGTGGGAATCCTTGGCTATTCCCGTTTGCTCGGCTCGGCTCGGCTCTGCTCGTGTGCTTCGTAGCTCCTTGTGAGAATCCAAACTCATGACCCTCGCCCGGTAGGGCACACCCTCGGGCATCCTCGATCTCAAGGTGATGACAGCTGCCACGTGTGTTGTGCGTGTGAAGTAGGGTGGAAACCTGCGTGGGAGTCCCGGGGTCCATAAAACAATTAGATCTTGCCCAAATGTTTTTTCTTGAAATAGTCAAGATTAAATTATGAGATGATCCTACATTAATAAAGCAGATAACATTAATGTGCAATATCGTTATGTTGATGGGAATCCACCAAACCAGACGACAAGAATTTGTGTTATTTATTTTCCCTGTATCAACTTCAACGTGCCAATTGCTGAGTTGTATAATTTAATGTTAATTAATCGTCTCGGGTATGCCTAAGTACCTTACTTGAATAGGATATCGACAAGAACAGTCAAACCCTCAACTTTTTGGAGTGTCAAAAGGTGAAAAAACACGCAAATAATTTGCCCTTGTCGTCTTGACATAAGGTAGTGTAAGAGTTTAATCTCGTTGTTAGACTTGAATGAGTCATTTCGAGTTCTATCGTCCTGCAATTTGAGTTGCATGCACCGGGGCATAGGGGTCGGTGGATGTGTTGTAATCGTTTCTTGCTGCAATGTGTGGTGACATCAAAGCTGACTGTCCTTTTACTTGAAAAAAATATTTTTTAATTTGTAGTCTTTTAATGACGCTAAAAAAGATATATGCTCGAGAAAGTGGAACAAAATTACAAAAGGATTGATATGCAAAGATTTGCAATCAAACTTACTGTTACACTAATTGTTATGCAAAGAGACAACTAAAAAACCACATTCACGAGCAACATATACAAGGGATGTACATACAAGCGATACTATGTCTCAGTTTCTTCCTCCACTACCAAAGCCTAAACTCGAACCTGAGCCAAACCCAGATCCTGATCCCCTACCATCGCCTCCTCCGGTTGCTCAAAATATTCAAATAATATGAACTATTGATCTAATATACTATAGTCGACCAAGTCTCAGATCAGAAGAAGCGGGTTTTTACGTGAAATCTGAAATGGTTGAGTTTGAGATGTGTTTAGATCATATCCATCAACTCAAAGGGCCAATTGTATTGGATAAATATTTATTGCGTTGGTGAAGTTAGACAACAACTCTACAATGGATGTATACATCTATGATATGGATATCGACAACATTAGTCAATAGATGTGAAAACTCACGCAAGCTCTTGTGATGGTCAACGTAAGGCAGCCAATGAGATTTTCGCGTCGAGGCTTGTAAGTTAAGGCTTTGAAACGTGAAAAAGAATATACAAAATCTGAATTATCAAAATGCAAACATATAGTTGTATTTATTTAATATTTAATTGTTTTGAGTTGTTTTAAAAACAATTAATGTGATTATATCAAAAACAAAGCATTGAGAAACGGCACGTCCATTACCTACTTTACGTCCTTAATTGTTGATCTCTTTTGTCGTCAAATATAATCTACATTTCCGATAATTTTCACTGCAAAAATTTTCAGTGATACAAATATAATAACAAGTACGACATAATTTCAAACGCTATTAATTAAGGGTTACAATGACTTTTTTTCATGGCAGATTTAAAATATTTTCTTTTGTCTGGACATGAATCTAAATTAACGACTCAAATCACAAGATATTCGGTTTATCATGTACGTTCAATCGTGGTTTAAGTAAAACTAGGGTCGTAAACAGGTCGGGTTTCAAACCCACCACTACCCGACCCGTCTAAGGTAGGCGGGTTGGCGGGTCGGGTCGGGTGAAATGTTTTTAAACTGCTACCCGACCCGCCTAAGATCGGGTAAACATGTTACGTAGGTGGGGGGGTCGGGTAAACGGGTTATGCGAGGCGGGTAGATGGATAAATGAATTTTTTATATGTTTTTTTTCTTTTTCTGCAAAAGACCATAAATTAAAAACATGACACATGTGATTAACACCATAAAATTATAAATAAATTCAACTTTATAACAATATTAGTAAATTAGAGATTAGATGATAGAGATATGTATAAGGTATATAAGGTATATATATATATATATAATATTTATTAGTTAATTTATTAAATTCTTAGGCGGATAATCGGGTAAACGGGGTGGGTAGAAAATACAACCGCTACCTGCCCCGTTTATTAGTCGGGTAGGCGGGTATTCAGGTTGGCGGGTCGTGGGTTGGATTTTTTACACCGCTACCCGACTTTGGCGGGTCGAAGCGGGTTTTACCCGCCCCATTTACAGCCCTAAGTAAAACGGACGTCATGTGTCACTGCTGGAAAGTATGTCTACAACGTCTATCATAGCACGTCAGATATTGACACTCCGACGAGGAAGACACCTTACCACGTCGGACATTACAACACCGACGTGGAAGACACATTACCACGTCCGATGTTTATACGCTACCACGTCAGATTTAGAACTCCAACGTGGTAGGGGGTCTTCCACGTCGGTAATTAGATAATTCGACGTTGAAGGGTCCATCTCCCTCTCTTTTTAAAATTAATTAATACCCTACCACGTTGGGGTTAATTTACGAAATCCGACGTGAAAGTGGCCATTATTATAAACTCTTTTAAAAATAATACACACCATACCACGTCGATGTGTAATATGTCCGACGTAGTAGGGGCTATTCCACGTCGGGGGTAATTACATCCGACGTGGAAGCGTTTTCGTAAACCCGAACAAAACCCTTACGTCGAATTCAACAGTCACAAATCCCTTACGCTGACATTTTGTTCCACTTCCGGAAACCTCCCCTTCCGGCAACTTCCCCTTCTGCATATCTTAACCGTGTGACGTCCCCCCTTCCCATTCTGGCCTTCTGCATGTATATATAAACCATATGATCCATTTTGTTATCAACCAAAAATAATCTAATATGTAAATTTTGTTTTTTGTGGTTGCGCAATCTTATTTCTTTTAGATTGTTGTGGTATGTTAGACTCCTATTAGTAAGATTAAACAATGATTTATAGTAATATATTTAAGAACTATTAAGTGTTGTTAAAAGTGAAAATTTTGATTTTGGCATCCTAATTAAGAGTTAATACTTTGGTTGGTTTGTGAAAGCAAGAAATCAAGTCGAACAGTAAATTAACAAGTCAATTATAATTTTTTATCGGCTGAATTTGCTGTATTTTGATCCTTAATTCTTGCTGAATATCTTACTGTCTTGTGCTGCATTTGTTCTGTATTTGATCACCACATTTTAGTCGAATTTGTGCTGAACCTTGGGTTGAGTTCTTATTTTAGTTGTGCTTAAATCTGATATTTAATACTAGTCTGAATTGGGGCTGAGATTTGCTGATTTTTTTCTAACATGGATGGTGAATTTGGACATGAATTGATAGAATTTTCTGATTGTTTTGTCGTGATTTTTTGTCTACTTTCAGATTAATGGCTCCCAGCAAGAAAAACGTCCCCCAAAATGTTGACGAAGCCTCGACTTCGGTTCCTCCACGTGGACCAACTCTTATGTTAGAGTTTCAACAAAACATAAAATGTGAAGGTTCATTGCCTTTGGACTTTGATTGTTTCTTAGAGCCGATCAGAGATAATAAAATTTATTGGCCTAGTTATTTGGGTATTGTCGCTAGAAGCAAGGTTAATATTTGTATTGAAAATTGATCACTAGTTGATTCTTCTCTAAAAGAAAAAAAATTGGGAGGATATAACGGTATGTATTTGTTTATTAGTTTGATTTAAAATTTCATCTCTTATTGATTCTAATTTTCAAGTGTTTAATTGGTTATAGGCTAAATTCATTTTTGAATCCACTAAAGTGTTGAAGAAGAAGTGAATTTCCTATATTGGTAAGCGATGGAAAGACTTTAAAACAAGACTCACGTACATGTTTATCTTTGGGGAATATAAGGACTGTGACCCTTATTCTACTTACAGTTTCATTTCACCGACGACATGGGTTGAGTTCAAAAGAACCAAACTTTCTCCGATTTTTAAGGGTTTCCAAAGGATCTATCTGCTTATCTTTCACGTGTAAAAGTCAAAAAAATTGGATTAGATTTTATTTTACGTAATTTATCTTATTTTCCTGTGATTGATTGATAGTTGGGCATTTCAGTAAAATGTCTTTGAATGCATGCTACTATACTAGTAGAAAGCTAGCTGATTTTAATTTTGTTTTTGGCTGCATTGCTAATTGATCTAAGAATATAACATCTTTGCTGGTGATTTTGGATTTGGTTAATTTTGTGTTAATAGGCAGGGGTTACTTTAAAATTACTATATATTGGGTTCCTTTTATATCACGATTGTTTGTGTTGTTGTGTAGATAAAAATGAATCGAAATTGGATTTTTGAAAGTCGATTAAGTGATGAGTATGAGTACGGAGTTGATAAATTCCTAGAGTTTGCACAAAAGAATGCGCATTTTAGAAACAAAGGAAATGTCTTCTGTCCGTGTAGGAAGTGTCTTAACATGTTCTTAAGAGATGTAAAAGAAATCAATGCTCATCTATTTGAGAAAGGTTTTGGTGAAGGTTATACGCGTTGGATATGATGGTGAGAATGATAAGAGTAGTTGGAGAAAAAATCCATTTTTTCAACCTTCCTTATTGGCAGACTTTAGAAGCCAGACATTGTATTGATGTGATGCATGTCGGAAAAAATATTTGTGACAGTTTGTTAGGAACTCTTCTTAACATACCGGGTAAGACTAAAAATGAATATAATGCCGGACTTGATGTACTTGAACTTGGTATTCGAGCAAAACCAGTACCAGAGAGTATGGGTTCTCGTAAGTATTTACCACCAGCTTGTTACACTTTGGACAGAAAGGAGAAATTAGTTTTGTGTCAGTGCCTAAATGGTGTCAAAGTGTCGCAAGAGTATTCTTCAAATATTACCAGTCTTGTATCAATTAAGGATATGAAACTAATTGGTTTGAAGTCTCATGATTGTCATGTGTTGATGCAGCAGTTGTTACATGTTGCTATTAGATCGATATTGCCGAAACATGTCAGACATGTTATTATCAAATTGTGTTTGTTCTTCAACAAGATTTGTAGCAAAGTAATTGATCCAAAGTATTTGGGTAAATTGCAGAATGAAATAGTTGTTACGATATCTTAGTTGGAGATGTACTTTCCGCCGTCTTTTTTTGACATTATGGTTCATTTGGTGATTCATCTAGTTAGAGAAGTTAAGTTGCATGGTCTAGTATTTTTGAGGTTGATGTATCATTTCGAACATTACATGGGTGAGTTGAAAGATTATTGTAAGAATCGACGAAGGCCAGATGCGAGCATCGTTGAAGGTTATATAGCTCAAGAGGTAATTGAGTTTTGCAATGAGTAATTGGCTCATACTAAGAGTGTGGGACTTCCTAAGAACAGACATGAAGATAGGATTGAAGGTAAAGGTATGCGTGACCCGAAAATGATAAGTCCAAAAGGTGAGGATCTCTTTAAAGCGTATTTCTATGTGTTGTGCAATTCTGATGAAGTTCAACTTTATTTAGATGAGCACATGACCATAGTGAGGGAAAGCATTCTTCTTGGACTGATCAACAAGTAATTAATGCTCACAATAAGGCTTTCGTTGATTGGTTCAGGGATACAATGTACAGCTGTAAAGTTTCTGAAAATTTGAAGTGATTAGCATACACACCAAATCCTAAAGTGACATCTTATAATGGCTATGATATCAATGGTTTTTCTTTCTATACCAAAATAGAGGACGAGAAAAGCACAATGTAGAATAGTGGGGTCACTTTGGTAGCTGAATCATTACACATCTCTAGTTTGAAAAATATAAATCCAATATATGTCAATATGTCTTATTTTGGTCAGATTGAAGAAATATGGGATCTAAATTTTACTAAATTCAGTGTCGCGGTATTTAAATGCAAGTGGGTGGACAATAAGAGCGGTCTTTAAGTCGATGATTGAGGGTTTACTTTGGTAAACCTTAAAAAAAGGTTTTACGGAAGAACATTTCATTCTGGCATCTCAAGCAAAACATATATTTTACGTAAAAGATCCGTGTGCTAATGAATGGTCGGTAGTTTCAGAAGGAAAACGACAAATTGTGGCTGAAGATCGATGTTAATGAGATTGGAGAAATTCTCCCATTTGCACAAGTGCCGAACTTAAATCGCTCGATGATGACAGAACTGTTGACAACTTAATTATCTGAGATGATCATCATGAAGGAATATGGATCGAGGATCCTATGAGCAAAAAATGAAAACGTCAAAACTAAAGTTTCATTGTATGTTGTAGTATTAAGTAGATGCATTTGTATGTTGATATGAATTTTGTGCATTCACTACTACAGAAAAGGGAATATATGTCGGATGTACGGGGGTATATACGTCGGATATAAGCATTCCCAGATCCGACGTCTATGTGTACGTCGTCTATACATAGACGTCGGACGTCAGCCGTTATATAAGACCGACGTCTATTCTTTAGGTATAGACGTCGGTGAAATAACATACGACGTCTATTCCTAAGGAATAGACGTCTGATGATACATACATCCGACGTCTATTCCTTTCTTCAGGGGAATAAACGTCGGCTAATACAAACATCTGACGTCTATTCTTAAACCTGGACAAAAAATAAATAGCATCCTGCAAACTTGTATTTTTAGTCATCGTATTCGTGTACATACAACTTGCACCAAATTCGTTCACAAATACTCACACATTCGTCGGTTGTATGTTGCAGATCGGTCGGAGATCGGTCTCAGAGGAGGGTTCGATCGCGGAACGGCTAGGGTTTGGTTGGGTTTTCATCTGGAATTAATGACAGAAAACGCAACTGTTCGATTTCTTTAAGACCTATAGACGTCATATGTTATAGACAGCCGACGTCTATACCCCGACGTTTATATGCCTGGGGGTATAGACGTCGGCCGTCTATAACATCCGACGTCTATAAGTTGACGTCTATACTCTATAGACGTCGGATGCACCGGGTATTCAAACACCCGACGTCTATAAAGTATAGACGTCAGATACAACGGGTATTCCAATAGCCGACGTCTATAGTACCACATAGACGTCGGCCTTGGTAACGACCGACGTTTATGCTATCTACGCCCAACCAGACGTCGGTTGTTATAACAGCCGACGTCTATTGGGCGACGAGTAAAGACTATTCTGCGCTAGTGATTTGATAGATATGATTGTTGTTATTGTTGGACTGAATATGAATGTTGTGAGAATTATTTACTTGTTTGATAGATATGAATGTTGTGAATTGCTTGATTGAATATGAATTACAGGGTTTGAGTCTGAAATACAGGAATCAAACAAATATTAAAATTAAAAGAAATAAAAGAAATATCCTACAACATTGACCTCTTTGCATAACCGACGTTGTTGGATATTTATCTTTTTTATTATTATTAAAGACCCTACCACGTCGGTTGTTATTCCACCGACGTTGTAGGATATTTCTTTTATTTTTTTATTTTTATTAAAGACCTTATTACGTCGGACTTATAAAATCGCTGACGCGATAGGTGCCATATTACCACGTCGGCTCTATAAAACAACTGACGTTGTAGGGTTTTTTTTGTTTTTTATTAAAGACCCTACCACGTCGGTCGTAAAAGATGACTGGCGTGGTAGGATATTAAGAGCACACACGCGTCGATTTATCACGTCGGTTGAGGTTAAAATTATGACCGACGTTATAGCGATTACTACCACGTCGGTTGTAACGACCGACGTGAAAAAGTACTCCTTTATAACGTATCCTGCGTACCACGTCGGTCATGGAAGGCAGTCAACCCAACGTTGTACTCCCTTAATATCCGACGTGGTAACTTTTTTCCGACGTTGCTTGCAAAGAACCTATTTATAGAAGGGGATTAATGTACAAGTAAATAAACAAAGTTACAAGAATTAAGCACTATATTTCATCGAAAGTCAACAAACCTTTCTACTTAACAAAGGGAATCTAATATGGCCGGAAAGTGATGTCAATTGGGTGCCTGCCTCTTCTGCGGTAAAGCCTATTACATAAGAAATTCTTGTTCATTTGAGCATACAATCGAACACGAACTTATTAAATAGCATGGAAGAGCTTCTTGTTAGAACGATATTATCCTCATAGAGAAGTAGAAGTTTCTTTCATCATGCAAATCGTTGATATTTATATAATTACTCACATATTTTTAGGGATCATAGATTAGTAATTTTTAAGGTTATTTTCGTGTTTGTTTTTTTGTTCAGTATTGTTATTGTTCCTAGCTTATGTCACCATTTGTATAATAATGTGGATGGATTTTCGCTATAGATATTCTCTCGAAAGGTTCTATCAAACTCATTTCCACTTGCAATAGCGTAGATTGAGAACTAAACATCAGATTTCTTGGAACCATATTCTTGCATAAAGTTTTTTCTTTGGAGAGAGGGCATATGCTTATGGTTATAGATACTCTAAAGGAATTCCAAAAGTGTCAGTAAATGTTATATGAATTGATTTTTTTTTAAATAACTATCATTTTAAACTAAAGTTATTGAAATTTAAAAAAAATCGTACTGGACTTTTGTAATTAGTTTAAATCTCTATGCTCTATCTAAACCATGTTTCTGCAACAGTTAACAAAAGTTTTTTTATAAAAATAAAAGTCTTTTATTGGCTAATAATTTCAGATCAAGTTGGCCATCTTAAAATATCCGGTGAATCTAACGTCCGATGTGGTCCATCCAAGAGAGAGAAAAGGTGAGGGTTTTAATGTCGTAATCAAAGACAATTTGGATAAAATCCTGGAAAACCTTTCTTGACCCCACCCACCTTTCACCTTTGTTCTAGGTACTGGCATTTCTTCCAGGCCACCTCATTCAATCTTTTCCATCTTTACTTAGACACCACACAATTTTGGCTATATAAGCTTCTCACTTCTTAAGCTCTTGCATACATTGACCCAATCAAACTATCAAATTAAATTTCAGCCTACGTTAGCAATTTAGCAACAGTCCCAGCCAAGATGTTTAGGTGTCTTGGAAGAGAGAAAATACCAGACGCACTTAATGTGAGCAGCAGACTCAGGGTTTACTTATGCGTATGCTTATTTGTAGAAAACCTATAAATTTGTTTTGTTTTTTTAATCTCTTTTTGTGTTTGCCCAACTTGTATGACATCTGAAGATTGTGGAGCTTGGAGTTGCCATACATTGCCCTGGATGTGAAAGAAAAATAAGAAAAGCCATTTCCAAAGTAGAAGGTCACTGGTTGTTGACTTGTTGTGGTTGTCATTTTAGTCAGTCAAATTTATGTTTACATGTATGTAAGTTGACATTATTTTGTAAATTGACTCTTAATTTGCAATACTAAATGCCAGATAAATTTGAAATTTTACTTTTAATTTGAATTAATAAGAATGCAATATTGAAATTTGATCTACCTATGAGATCACTTCATACATTAGTAAGTTGCTTTAACAAACTAGCTAGCAACATGTGACATTCAAGCTTGCATGTAGTCTAAAGTTGTGCCTTTTTCATCAACTTTCAGGTGTTGACAGTGTGGACATAGATTCCAATAGGCAGAAGGTGACGGTTACCGGATACGTCGACCAGCGGAGGATTCTGAAGACAGTGCGGCGTGCCGGTACTAAGGCGGAGTTCTGGCATGAGCCTTATGATTCAGAGTACCATGCGTTTGTCACACAGTACTTCGACGAACCAACCTACTCTTCCACCTACAACTATTATAGACATGGTCATAATTCCAGCGTTCAGGGGACATTCCCTGACCCAATCTACTCCCATGTCATCGACGATCACGCCATCGCCATGTTTAACGACGAGAATGTTCATGCTTGTGCTATAATGTGACCGAATTTGGTCGGTGCAGTTCTTAATTATGTGAGCATTTGCTCCATTAATAAGAATTAATATAAATCTGAGAATTCTAGGGGAGTTATATAACCAAAGATTTCCCCACCCAACTTATGCAGAACCTTATTGCAATACTCACAAGCATTGCATCCGGACACCTATAGGTTGAGTTTCTCAGACAATATTGGAGATGGAAAATGCTGACTATGTGATATCAATAAACAATATTTGGATTTTTAAGTCGTTAATATAATGTTTGCCTTAGTAAACACCAAATACATAGCACCGAAATTTTACAAGAGTTATCTAGAATTAATTTTAAAATTGTGGACTTGTTGCATAATACTTTCTTAACAAAGACTAATTTTCGATGAACTTTTTCTCTAAACTTAGCGACCATCATTATACCAACATGGATATTTGGACTATAAGGAAGTTCATACGTATGTATACCCAAGGAAACATTATTGCTTCGCTTTATTCATATGTTTCCATATTCGATTCTTGCACTTGACTTGATGACCCTTATCTTCTATAATATTTTCCCATCAAATTTAGGCATAGACAACTATAATAACAAGTATGACATAATTTCAAATGCTAATAAGGGTTACAATTATTGAAATGTACGTAACCAACTCAAAATCAACTGACTATGAGTGGAATGACCTTATGACTTATAACTTAGGAGAAAATCTCAATTTTAATCCATGTGAACTATTCTCTAACATTCTCACACACATGTGACCGAGATTATTATTTTTTCTCTGTATCTACGCATTGACAATAACAATGGTGGATGTGTCAAACCGACCGTTGAACTTTTAAAGCTCCATACAATATTGAAGTGTGAGTATCAAATTCAAGACCAATTGATTATGAGTTGAGAAACTCTAAAACTTATAACCCACAAGTAAGTCTCAACTTCAATCAATGTGAGATTATTCTCTACCTACAATGACATAATTTTTTTCATGGCCGATTTAAAATATTTTCTTTTGTGTGGCCGTGTGGGCGTGAATCTAAATTTACGACCCAGAAAATCGGTTTATCATGTACGTTCAATCGTGGTTTAAGTAAAACGGACGTCATGTACATAGAACCTGTTTCTAGAAGGGAATGTACAAGTAAATAACAAAGTTACAAAAATTAAACATTATATTTATTTGCAAGCCAACAAACCTTTCTACTTGACAAAGGGAATCCAATATATATGGCCGGAAAGTGATGTCAATTGGATGCCTACCCTCTTCTGCGGTAAACAACCTGTTCTGTAAGAAAATATTCTTGTTTATGAGCATATATTACATCTACGTCGACATTAATTTTCTATTATTGTAGCATCACACACCGAATAAGTTGGTTGTCAATGTGGCTTCTTGTCAACCTCGAATTCCATGTTTGTGGGAATGAAAATAATGAAGCCAAGTTGTCCACAGTATGTAAGAATAGACAACGTGCATGTTATAAGATGCTTCTCTCTATTAATCCAAGTATCACAAAATGCACTTACATAGTTTATACGTAATGGACCATATTATATTGTAACAAATAAATTTCAAATTTCAGTGGATGTGGGTACGTAATGGATCATAAACTTTAATTAAAACGTACGTAATAGACTAAAAAACATAAAAAGAAACGTCCATTACACCTAGCTAGCATCAAATTCCCCACCTTAGAGCATCATTAACGGCGCTCAGGCAGTTTCCGGGCGCTTTGCTTTCTCTCTCAGTCACGTCAGCTTCTCTCTCTGTCACGTCAGCACAAACCAACCCCCCTACAAAATCCTTAACCATTACTCAATACACTCAGTCACGCTACAGTATTTGTTGTCACGTCATTATTTTTATTCTTCTCTCCAAAACTCTTTCAACAATCAACAAAATATATTAATAATCATTATCGTAATTATTTAATATCAACAATTCATTCGTTTTTAATTAACATTTAATTAATAAATACGAAAATATTATTAAAATTTAGAAAACCACATTACACAGTACATTAACTGGAAATTTAGAAACTAAAACTAAAAATACATGCTTAAATACTAAACTTCAAATACATCAAGACGCATTTCCTCCAAAGCGTTGCCATATATTGTCGACCAAATCGGCTTGAAGGTTTAAATGTGTGGTGTGATCACGCACTTGATCTCTCCTTCTCAAGTACCTGGTAATATCCAATACACGGTCAGTGGAATACCGAACCGCGTCGTTCACAGAATTTACAGGTTGATCCTGAACAAATTCGTTCCAATCTCCAAAATTACCGAAGGAATCACGTTCATCCTCCACTATCATATTATGCATTACAATGGAAGTTGTCATTATTTTGTTAAGTACAATCTTACTCCATGCAAGAGATGGTTTCTTCACTATCGCGAATCGCGCTTGCAAGACTCTAAATGCACGTTCTACATATTTGCGTGCTGCTTCTTGTCACTAAAGACGAGACGATTGGATCGAGGCTTAATTTGTTTTTGATTTTTTTAATTTTTTTATTTTTAAGTAAATCAAAAAATTGTTAATTAATTATAAAATATTTTTTCAATTATTTTGTAATACCTAATTAATTAAATTTCATTTACCTAATTAATACATTATCCTAATTATATATAAATAATCTTTATTTTTAAAACAAAAACAAACAAAAAATTGGACGAATGGGGGGCACGTGGCCCCCCGCCCGGGAGCCCAGGGCGGATTCCCGTTAAGGGAGGGCGCCCGGGCAAAGAGCACCCGTTAAGGGTGCTCTTAGTGAAAGTGTGGTGTAATAGATAATTACATATCACTCCTACAGCAAGAATATAAGATTCAGACCCTATTTTATCAGACTGTCATAGTGTGGATAATATTGCAATTAGCTATATGTTGAAGAGCATAACAAAAATTAAATAGGTATTACTTCTCAATAAAATAATTACATGAAACAGCAAGATGGATCATGTTCCATACATGAGTTCAGGAATAAAAGAGGAATTAAGAGACGCACCTACGTCAATTAACTTTCTCCATGCTTGTGAATTGTGATATGCTATGCCAGTGTAAAATATGATAGCCATACGTGTCTGAATAAATTAATCACGTACATGAGGTAATAAAAATAATATCCGAGGTGCGCATAAGCTCTTGTTGGTTAAAGATGAGGCACCAAAGTCCCATTTGGATTGTGAGAATGATAATGTGTGGAACCCAATACTCTTGTACAGAAGGGTATATGGGATAATATAAGTGAGAATGACAATAATTAAACACAGAATATAAGAAAAATAGTTACAATTGTAAGACATCATACTACTATATTCTCTTCATGGAAATTAGTGTGCGTGTCGTTGATTGAACTGTGTGATTCTGGAAATGATGCAAAAGGGAGGAGTTTAAACTTCGAAGTGTGAAAAACATGAGAAGGATCACACGGATGCATGGCACAAATTCTTACAGCGAAAGGAGTGATCCATGAAAATTACATGTAAGAAGTTGGATTGTAGAAAAGTGGTCATTAAGTTCATACATATGTGTGTGATGTACCGAATTTTACTTTTCGCGTGGAGATATTTTGTCATGGCGTTCCGTCCTCTAGACCGGTCTGTCCGGTAATTTGATGATAAGTGATGATTTAAATAATTGAACTGTTAAATGTAACTATTTTTCACAATTTACTTAAATCACATAGGTCATTTACCATTTTGCCCTCCCACCTATATCTCTTCACTTTTCTTTCTCTCTCCCACCACCACTCTCTCTCTTCACTTCACTCCCACCACCAAATCTCAACCACCAAGGAATGATATCTCGAATGGCAGGAAAGACGCCGACCACCGCACCGTGGGATCCAGGGCATCGTAAATTTAGAATTTAAAAAAACCAAAAAAACAAGAGACATCCTTTTTTTAATTTTTTATGAATATTATTACATTATCAATTATCATTGAATAACAACATTGGTTAAAATTTAATAAATATTTATTTAAGTGACATGTTTAGTTTTATTGTGATTATTAGTGTCATGTTTAGTAAACTAAAAAAATTAATTATTGATTATTAGCGGCATGTGTTAGTGGAATTAAATTTAGTAATTATTAGTGGCATGTTTAGTAAACAATAATTTAAATTATAATATTGATTTAGTATACAAGACATGATATAGTGTATGCAACCAATTTAATGAATGAATTTTAACGAAATTTTATTTCCAAAATGAAATTAATAGTCATCTTGTTACCATGGAGGAAAAGGAAAATCAATACTGATTCAGTACATGAGACATGACGTCGAGGATTCAGGTCCTCGTCATCCACATACTCGTGGTATATCTGCTTCGGTTAGGAGGGAGAGGGAGACTTCACGACATCATCAGGCACGTAGTGACCCGTTTGATGATGATGAGGTTTTCGATGATGAGGGTGATGATGAAGAGGGGTTTGATACATATTTGGAGATGGAGCGGGAGCTTGAGGATGAGCATTCCCCAGGAGTGTTAGATGGTAGAGGACGGGGGCAACGTAGTAGTTCTTCAGCTGGTCAGTGGATAGTTCGGAAGGGTAGAGGTGGTAGGTTTGTGAGTTCCGATACGAGCTCGTGCAATGTACAAACCCGAAAGAAGAAAAGGATTGATGACGATTCTTGGATCGTGAATGATATGATGCCCAGTAGTCCTATATGATGCCCGATGATCCTATAGATGGTCTTGTAGATTGGATCGTGAATGATATGAGAGACCACCAGATAGGACATGAGCCGATGTTGTATGTTTATTAATCAACTTATATTATTGATGTATTTGTTGTTGGTACTGTTATCTGATGCCGAACAATCAGACGAGAGTTGCATGTATAGAGTGTG
Source organism: Triglochin maritima (assembly GCA_963682175.1). Taxonomy (NCBI): domain Eukaryota; kingdom Viridiplantae; phylum Streptophyta; class Magnoliopsida; order Alismatales; family Juncaginaceae; genus Triglochin; species Triglochin maritima. The sequence continues at coordinate 58,508,712 of OY821772.1, read as the reverse complement.
ATGGAATCATTAGCGCGTGGAACAGTCAGTTAGGCATTTCTGATCGTACTTTGAAGGCAGACGAGTAGTCGGCTTGTACTTGTTACTTTATAGATTGCTTATCTGTACTTGTTATTTTATAGATTGTTTATCCGTTCTTGTTCCTTTATAGACTGCTTATCTGTACTTGTTACTTTATAGACTGCTTGTACTTTTAGTATTTATCAGTAATTGTTCTCGTTAACTTTGAAATTAGATAAAGTAACAAACACGTAATAATGTACTAATCTTTAGAAATTACACGTTACAATCAATTTCTACTACGTAACTGCTCTCAATGGACTCTCCTCTCTTCATATTGCATATCCCATCCAACAACACTCTGAGTTCGAATTTGGAACCATAGGTTCGCTATACGGGGTACCGGAAATCCATCAAATAATTCTAAACGAATGAAATGTTTGTAACTCCCTAAATGAGCAATGGTGAACTTTCTGCATGGCTTCGTTATGGTAGAATGAGCTTCCCAAGGTAGTATTGTAATACACAGGTACAAGAAACCATGATCTCAAAAGCACATAACTGCACACTTGTAGAAATTAGCAATCAAGAACAAGTCCCAAATAATCTCCATGTAGTGATCCTCTCCACAATACCCTCCACCCCTCCTTATGTAATATCTACAGTTATAACTCTTATTCGGATTGTCCTTCGGAAATTTCTCATTTACGGCCACCAAGATGTTACGCGGTTTCGTTTGTGTCTTAATCATATTACGAACAATTTTCTTAGCCCCAAGACTAAGACCGTTGATCTGTCGGTGACCCTTTGGATACACAGCAAGGCTATGGTTGTGCTGACCATGTGAACTATCACTAATTAGGAACCACCCATCACACTCCAGTTTCTCGACTGCCTTAATCAGAAATCGACATCCGCAACCCTTTTTTTCGTGTTTTTTCGTACTGCGGTTTCCATATCCCGTGGTTCTTTTTCCTTACAGCGATCGCATCTAAGATAACAAATTGTTCGACCATCTCGTTGTGGTTTATATGATGAGACCAGCAAAAAGAACCTGACTTCTATCGCAACTTGTTTCGCTCATTTAATTGTTTGGTCACATGTTGGAAATACTTCTAGAATTACGAAAAAAACTCACTATAATCTACCCCCGTCACCACCAAAATCTTCCAACGAAACCTGAAATATTTTGAAATTACACACCATAAGAATTTAAATTTTAAAATATTTTTAAGGTGGGGCGTCTGGCTTAGACGCCCCAACCATGGTGGAGGTGTCTAACTTGTCTAAGCCAGACACCCCACCTTAAAAAAATTTATTTAAAAAAACATACCTCGTCGGAGGTATTTGCCATTAACGGTTCGCCGGACATTTCTCTTGTCGTTGGTGGTGGTGGGGTGAGGGTAAGTGAAGAGAGAGAGTTATTTTGATAGGGGAAGACGAAAGGGAAAATAGAATGAAAGAGGATGGCAAAATGATAATTGATGCGGACGATTTAAGTATATCACGGAGAACGTTTAGTAATACCCTTCAAATAAATAGATAAGAAGTCAAAGTGCTGCATACAAGGATGTATACTTAACTTAAATATTATTTTGGGCCTGGCCTTTGTTTTGCATGTGGGCTTTCTATGTTTTCGAATTTGCAAAGCAGATTTGGGCTCTGTCTTTCTTTTAGGATAAATGGTGGTGGAGATTAAGAAATGGGCCTGTGAGCACTCTGGCAATTCATTGTTTGCCTTCGAAATATGAGGCCTATTGGTGGTGCTATAAGACCATCTTAGCCTCAAGAACTTCGATGCAAATATGATACACGAATTCAATGGACATCTAAATCTCATTTTTTACAAGATTAATACCAAATGTGTTCTTTAAAAATAACTCAAAAAACAACGAGTATGTTAAAAACTATTCATTATAATGGAGAAATGGCTAAAGTGTTACAAACTGGAAATACATAAATTAAGTGTTGCGGTTTAAAGTCATAAAAAATTGACATTATCTGGTAATACAATCCATAAAAATGTATAGTCAACTAATGATTAATGAATCGTTTATATTCCAATTCGGATCTCTGATCCTGTGATGATCCATAAAACATAGTTTTCTAGCGTTAAGAAGAAACATATATAGTGTTCCTAAAAAGACCCGACACGTGCGGCTCAACAGAAGTAAGTGGTCAAACATAAACAAGAAAATCTTACAAAATTCACGATAGGACCGTGAGAGCAACTAACGCATTTAGGCTATAACAAAAAGACCCATGCTGCCCCAAATAAGAAAGCATGGTGGTGACTGGAAATATATTATAGGGTTTTCCTCCTTCAATGATCAACAATACCCTCCTTAGTTGTTGTGTCATTTTTTTATGACCCGGAATTTTTCAACATCCATACCTAGGGGTGAGCAAGGATCGGTCCGGGTTCCGATCCGGGGTCCGGAGTCAATCCAGTTCCGGTCTGGTCCGATTCGGACTCTGGGTTTTATTTTATTTTTTTTAATTTTAAGGTTAAAAAACCGATTCTGGACCAGTCCGGTTGCTCACCCCTTGACCACACTACTTCGTGAGAGTAACATTTTACGAGACAAATTGCAATTTCAAATTAGAAATGACCAAATACTCAATATATATTTTTTAGAGTTAATTACAATTTGCCCCATGAACTATGTCTTGATATCATTTTGCATTCATAAACTTTAAAAGATAACAGTTACATCATTTGAACTTTCGTTTGGTAACACTTTGTCTTCTTTATCTTTAAAAATTCATTATTTAAACTCACATTCGTTGTTTTTATTTTTGCATTTTTTTCGTTGTATCCATATATTTCTAAACCTAGTTTTACGTGAAATTTGAGATTGAATCGGATGTCAAATATTGTTGAAATTTGAGTCAGATTGATACTAAATCTGACCTAAATTCTAACAATATCTGACATGCGATTCGATCTGAACTTTCACGTAAAACTAAATTTATGAGTGTATTAAAGATGCAACGTAAAAAATTACAAAAAAAATTACAAATATGTGTTTAAATAATAAATTTTAAAAATTCAGGAGTACCTGTTACATTTTAAAATTATGGATGTAATATCAATGCATAATTCAAGAAGGCAAACTTTCCAGGTATAACCGACGCTCTTCACCGGTTGTACTAAATGCAGTGTGGGTCTTCCACTCTTTTAATTAGCTGATCCTGTCACTGATTTGGCGGCTTCTCCATTCACGTGCATTATTGCAGGGGCATTACCGTAAAAAAATCCGACAAAATCCCAATCGTCCTTTCAACCAAACAAAACACCACTTCCCACTTCTTCTTCTTCTTCTTCTTCTTCTTACATATTTTCCCAATTCTTCCATCTCCAAACAGAAATTCAAGAGAAGAGAAGGAATGGACGCCTTCGGTTGCGTCAACCCACACGCCTCTCTTCCCCTCGCATCGTCAGTAGACCCAATCCACACCAGAACATGCTCCACTTACAAAGGTATGTACCCAAAAAGAACTTCTTTTTCCTTCTGATTTGATTTGATTTGATTTGGATTTGGATTTGGATTTGGATTTGGGAGTTCCTATTGGGAATTGTCGAAAAGGGTGCGATCTTTGGGGGTCTTTATGCGATAATTTGATTGGGCCTTTTTCCCCTTATCTCAATTTTGCTGATTCTAGTTTCCGCGGTTGTCTCGGGGGTAAGAGTGAGCCATTCTGGTGGAAGACTTCAATCTCAATGTCATTCGCTCAAGTTTACGTTTCCTTCGTCGCAACGCCCGAGAGTTGTTCGACGAAATGCCCCTGTGAGATCGGAACTTACGGTGAACCCTGAGTTTCATGACGCCCCTTCTTCCTGCACTCAAACAGGTGCGACCAAATGGGGATAGTAATAAAGTTGGAGAATTTTGTTGATTTTATGTGATTTTCGTTGTGTGCATTCAGAGTCTCAGTTGATTCCGAAAGTGAGAGCTGTTTGTTTCTATGCCGTGACCGCAATATTTGTCATCCCTCTGTTTGTTGTCATGGTTTTGGTCCACCCTTTCATCATTCTTTTCGACCGGCATAGAAGGAGACTACATCATTTCATTGCTAAGGTGTGGGCCAGCTTTACAGTAGCACCATTTTTTGGAATTCAAGTAGAGGGATTGGAGAATTTGCCTCCGAATGATGTGCCTGCCGTTTATGTCTCCAACCACCAGAGTTTCTTGGACATTTACTCTGTTCTGACCCTTGGGAGAAATCTCAAGTTCATCAGCAAGACTGCTATTTTCTTGATCCCTGTTGTGGGGTGGGCAATGTATCTTATGGGCACTATTCCGTTGCGAAGGATGGACAGTCGAAGCCAATTGGTACTATCTTCTGACATCCACTTCCTTGTTATTTTATGATATTGGAGTTGTCACCTACTGAATGCTTCACTTCTATTGACTATTAGAATATGAATAAAATGTCCTTTTTGTGAGTGAATGCAACTCAGAAGAGATATTCAACCGTCATGGTTCATAATGCAAGACATTCTTCCATAAGATTGTTGATGTTAGTTTCAAACATGCTCACGACAGTAACAATATCTTTATATAATGCAATAGACACAAGGTGTAATTTTATCTTGCTAGATTTATTCTTGTTACGGGATGCCCAGTTGTTTGCTAATCTTAATGACTGGAGATGTATTTTTGAAGGACTCTGGTTAGGTGTTTGGGTTCAAATTTGTAGAACATTGTTATTTCAGATACTGTCATGGACTCATGGTGGTTATCGTAGTCCCTTAGGAAAACCTTTTCTCTGAGTTTGTAAGTACTACTAACACATCAAACATTATTTTTTCCTGCTAAGAATGTCACTTTCTCCTGAAGCTTTAGGAATTAATGTCTAGAACCCAGAGATTAAATTAAGATGGTAATTAGAATAATATTACAGTAAATCCTTCATAGAATTAGCTGCTATATTTATATTGTCATGACACTTTATGCCCTTTATATGCGTATTATAATGGCCTCTGATATAAATCTAGGATTGCCTCAAACGCTGTATAAATTTGGTGAAAAAGGGTGCTTCAGTGTTTTTCTTTCCAGAAGGGACCCGCACCAAGGATGGTAAACTGGGTCTATTTAAGGTGAGGAACCGACTGCCTCGGGAGTAGTATATTCCATTCTCGTTGGAGCAAGTAATTGGTGCTATGTTAATTTTTCCTCACCATGTTTATCATTCATAATATGCAGAAAGGTGCATTCAGTGTAGCAGCCAAAACTGGTGTGCCGGTCGTTCCAATTACTCTTTTAGGCACTGGTGAGCTTATGCCTGCAGGAATGGAGAACACCGTAAATCTTGGTTCTGTAAAGATTGTGGTACACAAGCGTATTACAGGAAGCAACACAGAACAGTTGTGCAGTGAGGCTAGGAACGCCATTGCAGACACACTGCTTGATCATGGATATGGAGTTCATGGCAGCAGCTAATGTTAGTGTCCTCTTATACAGTGTTCAGATATTTTAGGTACCCAATTGTCTTTGCCCTCTTCACTTTTTCTAAACCACTTTAGTTTTGAAGAATTAAGCACTTCAGAATTTCTAAAGACTTAAAAGTTTTAGTATTTGGTATTTATGTTGTATAGACACTTTTTTACTAGTGTGGAGTATTGCTGTTTGAGAACTTCTCAACAGCTTGCTGCATTCCGTAAATCTGGGTGGCTTAACTTATTTGTGTACATCATAGTATTTTCCCATACAGACCCATGTAAACCTTCATGCTCGGAGATACTTCTTTTATTTGTTTTTGTTCTTATGCATCTGAGGGGTCCATCACCCCTGTTAGTTTTCTGTTCTTGGTTCACTACTTCATCATACAACATACCATGATTTCGTCTATTTCTTTGGCAACCATAACAACAAAGCACCACACAGCTATTATCCTGAAGGACAGTATTGAATCTTTGTTTACTGATTTGATTGATTTACAATAATCAATTTGCATCGTTAATTTCATCATTGTCGTGCTTAATTTAGTTTCTATTAAGTTAGCATATTACTTATTACCCACCTTCAAGTTACACATGATGAAATTGAGTTTTTATGTTAAGCTTCATAGCTAACTTCATCTAAATTTTACTGGCAGGATTGCTAAAAGAACTTGCGAAATACCAGAGAATTGGATTTAGAGGGTGCTAGAACCAATGCATCTGGATGAATATTTTACTTGTAAAAAATAAATTTCATTCACCGATGCCATTTTAACCATGAGTCATTCCACCGAAGATTTGAAATTTGCTGTGCGCTCTCATCGGTCCCAAATGTTGGAATTTTGTTGTATTAGATATATACTTTAGCAACAGCTGGTAAAAAACTTCTTGCAGTGAACGTCTAGAATTATTACTAGAAGAAAATAAAAACTGTCTGCTGGAAGTTTATTTTGTTGAATAGCTAACAGTTCTCTCCTTTTGATTTCCACATAAGCATGAGTTTCTCTGTGATATTCTGTCTGATACTTTCTCTGGCCGTGTCAAGGAGATTGTCTAAGCATTTATTCCAACAGTTTAGTGTACGAGCCTCTTCAATTTGTCTGTGAAGCAGAGGGTACTTCATTTCCACACTTGTTTCTCGATTTGCCCTTCTCATTTGCTTTATTTTTGCAGTGCCCACTGCCCAACTTCATCAGCTACTATTATTATTCCGATTATTTTGAATTTCTATTTTTCTGATGTTATGATAGCTATTAGGCGGATTTCCTTCACCGGGCGGAGTTACACAAATGATGTTATTTAGGCAGATGTTGGTGACTCTTTACGAAGGATTAAATAAGATTGCCTAGAATGTATTGATTCAATAATAAAGTTCTACTTTCCATTATGTAGGGGAACTGATCTTCCATAATGATTTATGGTGGATGGGTTGTTGAAATAGATTTCTGTAATTCCTTATTCCCTGCAAACAAATCACAGGAGAATGGTAGATGAGTCTTCAGCAATGCACGTAAGACCCACTCCACCAAACTTTAGCTTTTAGTGGAACAAGCATAAACCTCGTACCTAAACCCACGGCAACTAGTGAGTGCTTACTGCTTAAGTAACTGAACCAACCTTTGCTTTCTGCAACTTCTCTTCCCCAACTGTGTTGGGCAGTTTCTAGTTCGAGGAGGGGAGTCCCTGCCCGTTTCTTTACATTTAAACACAACTTCTTACTACACCAACAATAGCCATGCCATTTCCCAGAAATCTTCTAGTATTATTTGAAAATGCATGCTCGATGAATATGTTTCTAGATGCTACTGTTTCCCAATTTCCACATCTACAACTTGTTACCGCCATACTTGACCAACAAGGTCTACTAAAGCATGACTTGTGATATGTGAATCTATCATTTCCGCCGATATCTAAGTATGTTTTTGCATGTCTGGTGCATTTTGAGCTAGCTGATGTAAGAGGTAAAATTCTTTTAGCCCAAGTAGTGACCAAGTAGCTTTCATATGGTACAATACCGACTCATCTCCACGTGGATACCAACTTACCTCCCAAGTCTTTAACCATTCGGTCAAATTTCCAAAGGAATAATCCCATGAATATGTATCAAATAATTTTAATTTATAGGTAACATTTTCTAATTTGATAATATCTCCCTCCATCTAATCATTTCAATCGCATTGACAGCTATTTTTCCTTAGATCAATTTAGAGAGCTCTAATTCGCAACCAAGTGAGCACGAGGAGAATGTGAGGTTCAATATGATCCTTATAACATGAGGGTGGAGTTCACTTTAAATATAAGAATATCTAAGATTTTACGAATAAGTGAAGAGCATGTGACGAGTTTAAGAAGGTTTTATTGAAATAAATCTAATTTCATGGTTTGTTTTGGTGACACGTGGATAAAAAGGCTGATTTACACCTTAATTATGTTATAATTGCACTTTTAAACGAAGAGGTAAGCCAGTTAGGTGAACTAGTAGTTGAATATTATTTAGTGGCCATCAAACGTTTAGGCACAAACCAAACAACCTGTCAATCATAATTTCATCAAAATACTTCATAGGACCATGTAAAGATTCAAAAAGACATTTCAAGGGCCCATCTTCTTATTATAACTTTATAAGGGTTAGGCTTTTTTAGAAGAAAAAAATGTAAAGGATAGGTTGGCTTTCATTGACAATTTCATAAATTCACTTTTGGTTAACGCACGTAAAAGTTCATCGCTCACATGGTATCTATATAGTAAAATATGCATTGAGAGAATTTTGCTCCTAATCCTAGGTGTGATTAATCGCTAAATATTTTTTTAATTAGTGGGAAATTGAACTTCTAATTTGATGTTTAAGTTTAAATGGTTCATAAATAGAATGTTTTTGTAAAAAATAATTTCAAACTTGAGTTTCAATGGGAAGTAGCCTTTGATGCTTTGAGTAATTCCGTTTAAAATATACATTCTTTTATGGCACAGAATGAAGGAGTTTCCCTCGCTTGCATGTTAAAATGTATACTTATACAATTACTTAAATTGAAATTCGGGAACTAGTCTCTTGAGACTAGAGTTTTTTCGTTGATAGAAACAATTACTAAAATGTATAATTTTAACAACTACCAGTCTATTTATGACACAACAACTAAGTGTTTAGGATTTAGGGTTTCTAGAGAGTTTTTTTATAGAAACAATATAAAATGTATATTTATAACAATTACTAACCTCTTGAGACTTGAGACTAGAGTTATAAACTTACACAATGAAACTGCATCATTACCCTAAAACACAATAAATTCAAGGTAAATTACCTAAAATGCATCAGTAATTAATTACTCGTCCACCACGAGAAACCTTTGAGCATTTTGGGAACAGGGCATGAGGGACTACAAACACACAAAAATATATTATGAGAACTATTATTATCATGGTAGTTACTAATTAGCTTCAGCTTCTTCTTTGCCCCTGCTAGTTTGGAAATAGGACAATATGTTTATATACGTGTTGATGCCACCTATGGTTCTTCACTCCTTTTATGTCCTAAACAGAGTTAAGAAATCAAGGTTAGTGGCCGCCCAAGTCATATTTGATGACTACTAACCTCACCATGTTGGCTCCACTATCTCTGAGATTCCAATTCTTCCAATCTAAGCAACCTCTCTAAATAAGATCCAAAGGTTGTGACAATGAGCTCATGAGATCGTATGAAAGCAGAAGTGTCGTTTTCAACAGAAGACACAACAATATGCACTCTTTACAGATCATGCCATGTCATGCGCATGTTTCACTGCCAATGCAACAAATCTCTGTAATTTTGGCCCATGAAACGCAAATTGAAAATAGTATAACAGATATAAAAGGTATATATAAAGAAAATCTCTTGAAGTAAATGAGATTATATGAATTTACCTGTCAATCCTCCTAGTTTTGTTGAAGGATATAGAACCATGAAAGCATACTATGATGCAAAGATGGGAAAACTTTGTATGGCCAGAGAATTCTCACCAACCAATCATCCAACTATGATCCCACCATGTCTTCATGATGCAAGAATCCTCACAATCCCCCACATAGATCTCAAAAGTTTCCCTTAACTGCACCACTGTCCAAAATCAGAGAATAGAGTAAAGGGTATAATTGCATTATCTTTTCTTCATGTGAGTTGCTCACTTTCTCTACCATCAACTTTGCTTTATTATATCTTGATCAACCCTTTTCCTTCTCTATAAATATCCTTCTCCTCCAACCATTCCAATTCCCTTTCCTTACACCCTCCAAACCAAAGTCCAAGTAGTAGACAGATAAAGAGACAGTTGAGTAATAATTAGTCTAGATTAATAGTAGACACAGTCACCAAGAACAAGGTTGGCCAATCCATGTGAGCAGGAATCATTAACTGTATTATAGTTACAGTTAGAATTATAGATAGATCCTGTCACCATAAATTTCTTTCACCCATATATAAGGTGTGATCTTGAAGGGCCTCTGCCCCCAACATTGTTCGTTGACTACTCACCTCAATGGGAGACGCTAAGCAGGTGATTTTGGCTTCTAAGTTAACTGTACTTTGTTGTTAGCCATGGATTTGTTTTCTCAAAGTTTTTGTTTGGTAGGAAGAAGCCAAGGTTGAGGCCCAGACTGAGGAGAAGGAGCAGAAGGTAGAGGAGAAGAAAAAAGAGAAGCAAGTAGAGGAGGAGAAGAAAGAGGAAACAACAGAGAAAAAGGAGGCCGAGCCTTCTACACCTCCCCCACCGCCTCCCATTGTCTTGCATGTGGACCTTCACTGTGTGGGTTGTGCCAAGAAAATAGAGAGAGCCATTTTCAGCTGCAAAGGTAGTTGTTTGGAAGTATTATGTCCGATATATATAACTTCACATTATGGTGGAAACATATATATAAACACTAACTTGTACCTGAACTTTGAATTCTAAATGGTCTTAGACCAACAATATTCTACTTCAATCTATTATCTACGTGTAAAATACAAAAATGAAGTGGTGATAGTTGTTTAAAGAGTGCTAAGCAGAGTAAGGTGGTTTGACAGGAGTTGAGAGTGTGGAGATGGACATGGCTCAAAACCAAGTGACCGTTAAAGGAGTAGTAGATCCCCAAGCTCTATCTTTAAGAGTTCAAAGGAAGACCATGAGAGATGTCAAGGTTCTCTCTCCCTCACCAGAAGAATCTCAGGTAAGCTTTAGGTCAATGTTCAAATTAGCTCAAAAGAGCTGGTTTTAATGCTGATAAAAAATCAAATTTAATTTTTTTTTTCCATCCAAAGAGTTCAGTTTTTGTGAATATTCATTGATGTGTGACATGGGTGACAGGTGGGTGGGATTACCACAACAGAATTACACGTCAGCATGCACTGTGAAGCTTGTGCTCAACAACTTCAGAAGAAAATACTAAAGATGAGAGGTAATGGTCCACGATCAGCCTTCACTTTCTTTTTGTTTCTGCCCTTTATTGGGACAGCCACATGTGGATATCACATGTAACCGCTTTTAAAGTTATGTAGATCATATTGCTCATGGCAAAATTAGGCAGATCATCATGCTTGTACTTTTTCATACTTTTAATAATATATAGTAGCATATTCATAGTCGCCAACACGTTCTCATAATTTGTTTCCCTAAGGAATTATCCTATATTGATTTCTTGTTTTACTATGCATCAGAAAAGTAGTTTACTTTTGTTTAAGATTTGATGTAATATCATAAGTGATAGTTTCTAAAACTGGTGTGGGCAGGAGTTCAAGCTGTCCAAACTGATCTGAGCTCTGGCAAGGTGACGGTCACTGGAACCATGAAACCCGAGCGAGTAGTTGATTACGTCTACCGCCGTACACGAAAGTTCGCAAAAATTGTTCCTCAGCCACCAAAAGAAGAGAAAAAAGATGAAGCCAAGAAGGGGGAAGAAAAACCGGCAGAGGACAAGGAGGAGACCAAACCAGAAGAAGCAACGAAAGAGGAAGAGAAGAAGGAAGAGAACAAACCCGAGGAGAAGGCAAAAGAGGAGAAACCAGCGGACGACGCCAGCAGGGAAGAGACAAAGAAGGAAGACGGTGGTCCCCCCACCACAGCAGAGGATGACACCCTCAAGAGGATGGTTTACTGGCCTCCGGTTTACGGTGTCGAACGGCTGAGACTGCCACCGCCTCCTCAGCTGTTCAGTGACGAGAACCCAAATGCGTGTTGCATCTCCTGATTAATTTATAGCTTCTACTGCAATGAATGTTTTGTATAAGCATAAGAAATGAACTTGTTTGCCTGAGAGGCTTGAGACTTAAGTTGCAGTAGATTCTGGTCGTACAAGAATTAGTGTACATGGGTGAGATATGCAGGATTCTCACTAAGGTCGTAATGATTATGTAAAAGTATGTAACTAAATTATAGTCATAAATGGTTGGCACATAAAGTCACAAAAGGAGAATTTTGGACAACAATTTGTAATGAGAACCATTAATAATGGAAACATATTTTATGAGGGTGAGATGATGATTTATTTAAAATTGAGACGTCAAGTCTTTTCGAAGTCATGATGCCTGAAGAATTGGTGACAAAAACGTACAACCAAAGGTCGTGATTGAATTAGATGAAAATTCGAGAAATACGAGTCATGACAAGGCTTTTATGCTGGGAAAATTGAGATGCAAGCTAGTATGAAAGTTGTGATGCATGAAAATTGGAGATGTAAATTAATCTATGTAAAATTGAAAACTTAAACGTCGTTTGCAAAGCATGACACATGAAAATTTTGAGATCCAACAAACCTAAAAGATCATGTATTAAATTTGAGAAGCACAAGTCCCACCAAGGTCAAAATGTTAGTAAAAATTGAGAAGCAACAATCCTACAAAAGTCATGATCCATGCAATTCGCATATGCAACAATCCTACGAAATGCCATAGGTGCAACGACTGGAATTTTATAATAACCGAGTCCTATAAAAATCACACCCTATAAAATCAGGCCGAAAACGACCTATTAAGGTTATGATGCGTAATATTTGCAAATGTGATAATATAGAAAGGTTATAAATAAAATGAATGAGGATTTGAGATATGTGAGTCCTATCAAGGTCATGATGCATGAAAAATTGGTGGAAAACCCTACAAAAGTCGTTATTGCATGAAATGAGAATGAAAGTGTCTTATGAAGGTCATGATTTATGTGAAATTGGAGGTGGAAAGAGATGATGCATCAGATGAAAATTCAAGAAATACAAGTCTTGTCAGGTTGTCATGAAGATTATAACATAAAAGTTCTATAAAAGTGACCAAGTAGAAAATTGATGAGCACAGGTTGTGGATGTTAAAACGCGTAAAAATTGGAGATGTGAAATTGAGACGTAAACGTTGTTTGCAAGTCATGATGCATTAAAAATTGGAGAAGCAACAAACCTAAAAGTTGTGTATTAAAGTTGAGAAGAGAAGCACAAGTCCCCACCAAGGTCACAATGTTAGTAAAACATATGATGCAAGCGTCCTACAAAAGTGTTGATAAATACAATTTGGAAATGCAATAATCCTACAAAAGGTTGTTGTAGATACAGCGAATGAAATTTTATAAGAAGCGAGTCATATAAAAGTCGGCATCTATCAAACCAAAACGAAAAAGTTCTACCAAGGTTATGATGAAAAAATATTTGCAAATGCGATAATACGACAGAGGTAGTAGCAAAAATGAACGAAGATTTCACAAATGAGAGTCCTATGAAGGTAATGATGCAGAAAAGTCCTATAAAAGTCGTCAAGTATAAAATTGAGATGAGGACGGTATGTGGAAGTTATGACGCGCAAAAATTGGAGATGTCAATTTGACCCATGTAAATTGAGACTTACACGTCCTTTGCAAGTCATAATGCATGAAAAATTGGAGATGTCACAAACCTAAAAGATCACGTTTTAAATTTCAGAAGCACGAGTCCCACCAGGGTCACAATGTTAGTAAGAATTAAGATGCAAACACCCAACAAGTCAATGATGCATGCAATTTGGATGTGCAATAATCCTAATAAAAATAGAATTTTACGAGTCCTATAAAAGTTGCAGTCACACCCCCATGAAATAAAGACGAAAACATCCTACCAAGGTTATGATACCTAATATTTGCAAATGTGATGATTCGACAATGGTCGTATTTAAAATGAATGAGAAATTCGAATATTAGTCCTATACAGGTGATGATGCACGGATAATTGGAGGTGGAAAGAGCTACAAAGGTCGTGATTGCATGAAACGAGAATAAACAAACATGAGTCTTAAGAAGGTCGCCATTTATGAAGAATTGAGATGTCAAGTCATTTCCAAGTCATGATACATGTCGAGTTGGAGGTGACAGAAGTGCACAACTAAAGGTCGTGATTAAATTAGATGAAAATTCGAGCAATACAAGTCCTGTCATGGTCGTCATGTTTAGAAAATTGAAATGCAAGCTACTACAGAAGTAATGATGCATGAGAATTTAGATACAAAACCACCCAATAAAATGAATGGAAGATTAAAACATAAAAATCCTACAAAAATCGTCAAGAATAAAATTGAGATGAGGACGGGTTGTGGAAGTAAATTTGGGTTATGTAAATTGAGACTGACACATCCTTTACAAGTCACGATGCATGAAAAATTGGAGATGCCACAAACCTAAAAATATCATGTCTTGAATTTCAAAAGCACGAGTCCCACCAAGGTCATGATGTTAGTAAGAATTGAGATGCAAATGTCCTATGAAAGCCATGATGCATGCAATTTGGATATGAAATAATCCTAACAAAAGGTCGTAGGTGCGAAAAAGGAATTTTACGATAAACGACTGGTATAAAAGTTGCACGGTCGCACCCTGTAAAATCAAGAGGAAAATGTTCTACCAAGGTTATGACTTATGATGCATAATATTTGCAAATGTGATAATTGGACAGAGGTCATATTTACAATGAATGAGAATTTAAGAAATGTGAGTCCTAAACAGGTCATGATGAATTAAACATTGGAGGTGGAAAAGGCTACAAAGGTCGTGATTGCATGAAATGGGAATGACAAATTCGAGTCTTACGAAGGTCGGCATGTATGTAGAATTGAAATGTCAAGTCATTTCCAAGTCATGATGCATGCGATATTGGAGGGGACTGGTATCTACAACTAAAGGTCGTGATTTAATTAGATGAAAAGTTCAGAAATATGAGTCCAATCAAGGTCCTCATGTTTAGAAAATTGAGATGCAAGTTAAAGTCATGATGCATGAGAATTTAGATACAAAACCACCCAATAGAAGTCGTTGGTGAAATGAATGGAAGATTAAAACATAAAAGCCCTATATAAGTTATTGAGTATAAATTGTGTTGTGGAGGAAGTTATGACCAGTGGAAAATGGAGACGTAGTATTGATATGTATCAAAGTAAGACTTAAACATTGTTATGACCCAAGAAAAATTGGAGATCTCACAAACTTAAAAGATTATGTATGTTGGTAAAAATGTTAGTAAGGTCACAATTCGTTAGCATGAGTCCCACCAAGGTCACAATGTTTGTAAAAATTTAGATGCAAGCGCCCTACAAAAGTCATCATGCATGAAATTTGGATATGCAAATATTGTACAAAAAAGGTCGTAGATGCAAAAATGGAATTTTACAATAAACGAGTCCTATAAAAACAGCATCTTATAAAATCGGGACAAAAAAGTCTTACCAAGGTTATGATGCATAATATTTGCAAATGTGATAATTCGACAAAGGTCATATTTACAATGAATGAGAATTTAAGATATGGGACTCCTAAACAGGTCATGATGCAAGAAAAATTGGAGGTGGAAAGAGCTACAAAGGTCATGATTGCATGAAATGGGAACGAAACAATTACAAGTCTTATGAAGGTGGTCATGGATGTAGAATTGAGAAGTCAAGTCCTTTTCAAGTCATGATGCATGCGACATTGGAGGTGACTGAAATGTACAACTAGAGGTCGTGATTGAATTAGATGAAAATTCCTGAAATACAAGTCCAATCATGTTTAGAAAATTGAGATGCAAGCTACTAGGAAATCATGATGCATGTGAATTGGATACAGAATCACCCAATAGAAGTTGGTAAATGAGTGGAACATTAACAAATAAAAGTCCTATATAAGTGAGTGAGTATAAATTGCGATGTGGATGCTATGACTCGTGAAAATTAGAGATGTAAAAATTGATCTTTGGAAAATTAAGACTTAGGTGTCATTAAGAAGTCATGATGCATGAAAAATTGGAGATCACACAAACCTAAAAGACTATGTATGTTGGTAAAAATGTTCATAAGGTCACAATGTTCGTACAAATTTAGATACAAGCGCCCTACAAAAGTCATAATGCATGCAATTTGGATATGCAATAATCTTACAAAAGGTCGTAGATGTAAAAATGGAATTTTACAATAAACGGGTCTTATAAAAATCACACCTTATAAAATTGGGACAAAAAAGTCTTACCAAGGTTATGATGCATAATATTTGCATATGTGATAATTCGACAAAGATCATATTTACAATGAATGAGAATTTAAGATATGCGAGTCCAAAACAGGTCATGATGCATGAAACATTGAAGGTGGAAAGAGCTACAAATTAAGGTCGTGGTTGCATGAAATGGGAATGAAACATATGAAGGTCATCATGTATGTTGAATTGAGACGTCCATTTCCATGTCATGATGCATGTGATATTGGAGGGGACTGAAATCTACAACTAAGATTGTGATTTAATTAGATGAAAATTCGAGAAATATGAGTCCAGTCAGGACGTCATGTTTAGAAAATTGAGATGCAAACTACTAAGGAAATTAAGATGCATGAGAATTTGTATATCGAACCACCCCATATAAGTCGTTGGTGAAATGAATCGAAGATTAAAACATAAAAGCCTATATAAGTTATTGACTATTGAGTATAAATTGTGTTGTGGAGGAAGTTATGACCCATGAAAATTGGAGACGTAAAATTAATTTGTAAGAAATTGAGACTTAAACGCCGTTTGCAAGTCATGATGCATGAAAAATTGGAGATGTCACAAACCTATAAATGTGTATTAGTAAAATTGTTAATAAGGTCAACAATGTTTCAGTAGCACGAGTCCCACCAAGGCAACAATGTTTGTAAAAATTTAGATGCAAGTGCTGCTAGAGTCATGCTGCATGAAATTTGGAAAAGCAAATATTTTACAAAAAAAGGTCGTAGATGCAAAAATGGAATTTTCCAATAAACGAGTCCTATAAAAATCGCACCTTATAAAATCGGGACAAAAAGTCCTACAAAGGTTATCATGCATAATATTTGCAAATGTGATAATTCGACAAAGGTCATATTTACAATCAATGAGAATTTAAGATATGGGAGTCCTAAACAGGTCATGATGCAAGAAACATTAGAGGTGGAAAGAGCTACAAATTAAGGTTGTGATTGCATGAAATGGGAATGAAACCTACGAAGTTCGTAATGTATGTAGAATAAAAATCGCACCTTATAAAATCGGGACGAAAATGTCATACCAGGAGGATATGGATAATATTCGGAAATGTGATAATTTGACAAAGGTCATATGTAAAATGAATGAGAATTGGAGATATGCGAGTCCTATCAAGGTCATGATGCATGGAAAATTGGCGGTGGAAAGAGCTACAAAGGTCATGATTGCATGAAATGGGAATGAAACAATTACAAGTCTTATGAAAGTTGTCATGTATGTAGAATTGAGACGTCAAGTCCTTTTCAAGTCAACATGCAAGCGATATTGGAGGTGACAGAAATCTACAACTAAAGGTCGTGATTGAATTAGATGAAAATTCAGGAAATACGAGTCTAGTTAAGGTCGTGATTGAGATGCAAGCTAATGAAATCATGACTTGAAAGTCATGATACGTGAAAATTTGGATATGGAACCACCCAAAAGAAGGCGGTGAAATGAATGGAAGATTAAAACATAAAAGTCCTATATAAGTTATTGTGTATAAATTGGATTGTGGTAGTTATGACCCGTGAAAATTGGAAATGCAAAAATTGATGTGTAAAATTGAGACTTAAATGTCGTATGCGAGTCATGAATGATGCATGGAAAATTTGGAAATGTGATAATTCGACAAAGGTCATATGTAAAATGAATGAGAATTGGAGATATGCGAGTCCTATCAAGGTCATGATGCATGGAAAATTGGAGGTGGAAAAAGCTACAAAGGTCTTGATTGCATGAAATGGGAATGAAACAATTACAAGTCTTATGAATGTTGTCATGTATGTAGAATTGAGACGTCAAGTCCTTTTCAAGTCATGATGCATGCGATATTGGAGGTGACAGAAATGTACAACTAAAGGTCGTGGCTGAATTAGATTAAAATTCA
Source organism: Triglochin maritima (assembly GCA_963682175.1). Classification (NCBI taxonomy): domain Eukaryota; kingdom Viridiplantae; phylum Streptophyta; class Magnoliopsida; order Alismatales; family Juncaginaceae; genus Triglochin; species Triglochin maritima. The sequence goes on along the minus strand of OY821772.1, from coordinate 58,490,918 downwards.
GGAAATACAAGTCTAGTTAAGGTCGTGATTGTGATGCAAGCTAATGAAGTCATGATACCTGAGAATTTGGATATGGAACCACCCAATAGAAGGTGGTGAAATGAATGGAAGATTAAATCATAAAAGTTCTATATAAGTTATTGTGTATAAATTGGGTTGTGGTAGTTATGACCCGTGAAAATTGGAAATGCAAAAATTGATGTGTAAAATTGAGGCTTAAATGTCGTATGCGAGTCATGAATGATGCATGGAAAATTAGGAAATGTGATAATTCGACAAAGGTCATATGTAAAATGAATGAGAATTGGAGATATGCGATTCCTATCAAGGTCATGATGCATGGAAAATTGGAGGTGGAAAGAGCTACAAAGGTCGTGATTGCATGAAATGGGAATGAAAAAATTACAAGTCTTATGAAAGTTGTCATGTATGTAGAATTGAGAGGTCAAGTCCTTTTCAAGTCATCATGCAAGCGATATTGGAGGTGACATAAATGTACAACTAAAGGTCGTGATTGAATTAGATGAAAATTCAGGAAATACGAGTCTAGTTAAGGTCGTGATTGAGATGCAAGCTAATGAAATCATGACTTGAGTCATGATACGTTTAAATTTGGATATGGAACCACCCGATGGAAGGCGGTGAAATGAATGGAAGATTAAATCATTAAAGTCATATATAAGTTATTGTGTATAAATTGGGTTGTGGTAGTTATGACCCGTGAAAATTGGAAATGCAAAAATTGATGTGTAAAATTGAGACTTAAATGTCGTATGCGAGTCATGAAAGATGCATGGAAAATTTGGAAATGTGATAATTCGACAAAGGTCATATGTCAAATGAATGAGAATTGGAGATATGCGAGTCCTATCAAGGTCATGATGCATGGAAAATTGGAGGTGGAAAGAGCTACAAATAGGGGTGTGCATTGACCGGGTCAAACCGGTCAACCGGACCGGACCGCACCGGTTGGTCCGGGTTCGGTCCGGAAAATTTTGAAAAAATCCGGTCCGGTCCGGGTTTCGGTCCGGCAAATTTTGAAATTTCCGGTCCGGTCCGGTCCGGACCGGTCCAATTTTTTTTTTTTTACTTCAAAAAAATCGGGTTTTGACCGGACCGGACCGGACCGATTCGGTCCGGTCCGGTCTTTGGTCCGAGTGCATCCGGTCCGGTCCGGTCTTCGGTCCGGACCCCGGATAAAAATCCGGTCCGGTCCGGTCCGGACCGGATGCACAGCCCTAGCTACAAAGGTCTTGATTGCATGAAATGGGAATGAAACAATTACAAGTCTTATGAATGTTCTCATGTATGTAGAATTGAGACGCCAAGTCCTTTTCAAGTCATGATGCATGCGATATTGGAGGTGACAGAAATGTACAACTAAAGGTCGTGGCAGAATTAGATGAAAATTCAAGAAATACGAGTCTAGTTAAGGTCGTGATTGAGATGCAAGCTAATTAAATCATGACTTGAGTCATGATACGTGAGAATTTGGATATGGAACCACCCGATAGAAGGTGGTGAAATGAATGGAAGAATAAATCATTAAAGTCCAATATAAGTTATTGTGTATAAATTGGGTTGTGGTAGTTATGACCCGTGAAAATTGGAAATGCAAAAATTGATGTGTAAAATTGAGACTTAAATGTCGTATGCGTGTCATGAATGATGCATGGAAAATTTGGAAATGTGATATTTCGACAAAGGTCATATGTAAAATGAATGAGAATTGGAGATATGCGAGTCCTATCAAGTTCATGATGCATGGAAAATTGGAGGTGGAAAGAGCTACAAAGGTCTTGATTGCATGAAATGGGAATGAAACAATTACAAGTCTTATGAAAGTTGTCATGTATGTAGAATTTAGAGGTCAAGTCCTTTTCAAGTCATCATGCAAGCGATATTGGAGGTGACAGAAATGTACAACTAAAGGTCGTGATTGAATTAGATGAAAATTCAGGAAATACGAGTCTAGTTAAGGTCGTGATTGAGATGCAAGCTAATGAAATCATGACTTGAGTCATGATACGTGAGAATTTGGATATGGAACCACCCGATAGAAGGTGGTGAAATGAATGGAAGATTAAATCATTAAAGTCCTATATAAGTTATTGTGTATAAATTGCGTTGTGGTAGTTATGACCCGTGAAAATTGGAAATGCAAAAATTGATGTGTAAAATTGAGACTTAAATGTCGTATGCGAGTCATGAATGACGCATGGAAAATTTGGAAATGTGATAATTCGACAAAGGTCATATGTAAAATGAATGAGAATTGGAGATATGCGAGTCCTATCATGGTCATGATGCATGGAAAATTGGAGGTGGAAAGAGCTACCTACAAAGGTCTTGATTGCATGAAATGGGAATGAAACAATTACAAGTCTTATGAATATTCTCATGTATGTAGAATTGAGACGCCAAGTCCTTTTCAAGTCATGATGCATGCGATATTGGAGGTGACAGAAATGTACAACTAAAGGTCGTGGCTGAATTAGATGAAAATTCAGGAAATACGAGTCTAGTTAAGGTCGTGATTGTGATGCAAGCTAATGAAATCAGGACTTGAGAGTCATGATACGTGAGAATTTGGATATGGAATCAACCAATAGAAGGCAGTGAAATGAATGGAAGATTAAAACATAAAAGTCCTATATAAGTTATTGTGTATAAATTGGGTTGTGGTAGTTATGACCCGTGAAAATTGGAAATGCAAAAATTGATGTGTAAAATTGAGGCTTAAATGTCGTATGCGAGTCATGAATGATGCATGGAAAATTTGGAAATGTGATAATTCGACAAAGGTCATATGTAAAATGAATGAGAATTGGAGATATGTGATTCCTATCAAGGTCATGATGCATGGAAAATTGGTGGAAAGAACTACAAAGGTCGTGATTGCATGAAATGGGAATTGAACAATTACAAGTCTTATGAATGTTGTGATGTATGTAGAATTGAGACGTCAAGTCCTTTTCAAGTCATGATGCATGCGATATTGGAGGTGACAGAAATGTACAACTAAAGGTCGTGGCTGAATTAGATGAAAATTCAGGAAATACGAGTCAAGTTAAGGTCGTGATTGAGATGCAAGCTAATGAAATCATGACTTGAGTCATGATACGTGAGAATTTGGATATGGAACCACCCGATAGAAGGTGGTGAAATGAATGGAAGATTAAATCATTAAAGTCCTATATAAGTTATTATTGTGTATAAATTGGGTTGTGGTAGTTATGACCCGTGAAAATTGGAAATGCAAAAATTGATGTGTAAAATTGAGACTAAAATGTCGTATGCGAGTCATGAATGACGCATGGAAAATTTGGAAATGTGATAATTCGACAAAGGTCATATGTAAAATGAATGAGAATTGGAGATATGCGAGTCCTATCAAGGTCATGATGCATGGAAAATTGGAGGTGGAAAGAGCTACCTACAAAGGTCTTGATTGCATGAAATGGGAATGAAACAATTACAAGTCTTATGAATATTCTCATGTATGTAGAATTGAGACGCCAAGTCCTTTTCAAGTCATGATGCATGCGATATTGGAGGTGACAGAAATGTACAACTAAAGGTCGTGGCTGAATTAGATGAAAATTCAGGAAATACGAGTCTAGTTAAGGTCGTGATTGTGATGCAAGCTAATGAAATCAGGACTTGAGAGTCATGATACGTGAGAATTTGGATATGGAATCAACCAATAGAAGGCAGTGAAATGAATGGAAGATTAAAACATAAAAGTCCTATATAAGTTATTGTGTATAAATTGGGTTGTGGTAGTTATGACCCGTGAAAATTGGAAATGCAAAAATTGATGTGTAAAATTGAGGCTTAAATGTCGTATGCGAGTCATGAATGATGCATGGAAAATTTGGAAATGTGATAATTCGACAAAGGTCATATGTAAAATGAATGAGAATTGGAGATATGTGATTCCTATCAAGGTCATGATGCATGGAAAATTGGTGGAAAGAACTACAAAGGTCGTGATTGCATGAAATGGGAATTGAACAATTACAAGTCTTATGAATGTTGTGATGTATGTAGAATTGAGACGTCAAGTCCTTTTCAAGTCATGATGCATGCGATATTGGAGGTGACAGAAATGTACAACTAAAGGTCGTGGCTGAATTAGATGAAAATTCAGGAAATACGAGTCAAGTTAAGGTCGTGATTGAGATGCAAGCTAATGAAATCATGACTTGAGTCATGATACGTGAGAATTTGGATATGGAACCACCCGATAGAAGGTGGTGAAATGAATGGAAGATTAAATCATTAAAGTCCTATATAAGTTATTATTGTGTATAAATTGGGTTGTGGTAGTTATGACCCGTGAAAATTGGAAATGCAAAAATTGATGTGTAAATTTGAGACTTAAATGTCGTATGCGAGTCATGAATGATGCATGGAATATTTGGAAATGTGATAATTCGACAAAGGTCATATGTAAAATGAATGAGAATTGGAGATATGCGAGTCCTATCAAGGTCATGATGCATGGAAAATTGGAGGTGGAAAGAGCTACAAAGGTCGTGATTGCATGAAATGGGAATGAAACAATTACAAGTCTTATGAAAGCTGTCATGTATGTAGAATTGAGAGGTCAAGTCCTTTTCAAGTCATCATGCAAGCGATATTGGAGGTGACATAAATGTACAACTAAAGGTCGTGATTGAATTAGATGAATATTCCGGAAATACGAGTCTAGTTAAGGTCGTGATTGAGATGCAAGCTAATGAAATCATGACTTGAGTCATGATACGTGAGAATTTGGATATGGAACCACCCGATAGAAGGCGGTGAAATGAATGGAAGATTAAATCATAAAAGTCCTATATAAGTTATTGTGTATAAATTGGGTTGTGGTAGTTATGACCCGTGAAAATTAGAAATGCAAAAATTGATGTGTAAAATTGAGACTTAAATGTCGTATGCGAGTCATGAATGATGCATGGAAAATTTGGAAATGTGATAATTCGACAAAGGCTATATGTAAAATGAATGAGAATTGGAGATATGCGAGTCCTATCAAGGTCATGATGCATGGAAAATTGGAGGTGGAAAGAGCTACCTACAAAGGTCTTGATTGCATGAAATGGGAATGAAACAATTACAAGTCTTATGAATGTTCTCATGTATGTAAAATTGAGACGCCAAGTCCTTTTCAAGTCATGATGCATGCGATATTGGAGGTGACAGAAATGTACAACTAATGGTCGTGGCTGAATTAGATGAAAATTCAGGAAATACGAGTCTAGTTAAGGTCGTGATTGAGATGCAAGCTAATGAAATCATGATTTGAAAGTCATGATACGTGAGAATTTGGATATGGAACCACCCGATAGAAGGCGGTGAAATGAATGGAAGATTAAAACATAAAAGTCCTATATTGGTTATTGTGTATAAATTGGGTTGTGGTAGTTATGACCCGTGAAAATTGGAAATGCAAAAATTGATGTGTAAAATTGAGGCTTAAATGTTGTATGCGTGTCATGAATGATGCATGGAAAAAAAATTGGAAATGTGATAATTCGACAAAGGTCATATGTAAAATGAATGAGAATTGGAGATATGCGAGTCCTATCAAGGTCATGATGCATGGAAAATTGGTGGAAAGAACTACAAAGGTCGTGATTGCATGAAATGGGAATGAAACAATTACAAGTCTTATGAAAGTTGTCATGTGTCACATTAGAGTAGAATTGAGACCTCAAGTCATTTACAAGTCATGATGCATGTCGAATTGGAGGTGACAAAAACGTACAACAAAAGGTTGTAATTAAATTAGATGAAAATTCGAGAAATATGAGTCTTGTCATGGTCCTCATGTTCAGAAAATTGAGATGCAAGCTACTATGGAAGTCATGATGCATGAGAATTTGGATATGGAACCACCCTACAGAAGTCGTTGGTGAAATGAATGTAAGAATAAAACATAAAAGTCCTATAAAAATTGTCAAGTGTAAAATTGAGATGAGGACAGGTTGTGTAAGTTATGATGCGAGAAAATTGAAGATGGAAATTGATCTGCGTAAAATTGAGACTTAAACTACGTTTGCAAGTTATGATGAATGAAAAATTGGAGACGTTACAAACCTAAAAGATTTATGTATTAAATTTCAGAAGAACGAATCCTGCCATGGTCACAAGGTTCGTAAAAAGTATGACGCAAGCGACCTACAAAAGTCATGCTGCATGCAATTTGAATATGCAATAAGCGTGCTAAAGGTCATTCAATCAATGATTGGAATTTTACAATAAATGAGATTTATAAAAGTCGCATATTATAAAATCGAGACGAAAATGTTCTACCAAGGTAATGATGCATAATATTTGAAAATGTGATCATTCGAAGGTCATATTTTAATGTGAGAATTTGAGATATGCGAGTCCTATCAAGATCATGATGAATGAAAAATTGGAGGTGAAAAAAATTACAAAGGTGGAGATTGCATTAAATATCACAAAAATTAAATTTTCACCACAATGGAGTCATACCCTAAAAAACCGATCGGAAAATAAAAACCTAGACAGTATTTACAAGAAATCAAATAATTGACAATACCAAATAGAACCTATTACAAAAATACTACATGTTATTTACCTAATAGTTCAAGCCCTGACATCTGAAAATAGTGTAATACACACCAGACCCATGATTTCTCTGCTCCACAACAAAAACGTAGAATAGTTGACTCCCAAAAGATTTTATATGTCATATCCTCTTCTACAAGCAACATACGTAACCGAAGTATTTGAAAATGTGAAAGGGATCTCAATGAAAAAATTGTAAAGCAGGAAAGGTGACAAGTAACTGCAGAAATATTGGATCAAGATAAAAAAAACCAAAAAGTTATTTGCATTCCCTATCAATATGTCAAGAACAAATTCCAACTTGTGGGGCAAAACAAACATAACATAAATGTATGTCTTGCCTCTTCGACATGCCCATATGTAACCATGGTGAAGTTGAAACACTCAAAACCTCATTCACAAACCTTGGCTTCGCTGAGGGACCAAATACCTAATGAGAGAACATCCGATGTGAGTACTTGGTAGACATTTTCAAATGCTGAAGCTCCAAGTGGACAAACTTGGATCATAGAAAATGACTCACTTGTCTTACGATAAGACCTTCAGTCTGTTTCCCATGAATCGAAGTGGCCAGTCATCACTGACGTCGCTGAAAACCCTAAAAACCACAACACCCTACAAGGGCAAGAGCATTCATACGAAAAGAAATTAGGGCGTGTAAGAGAATGAAGATTATGATTCTTAGAGTTCGCAATATACACAAATGCAGAAAGGAAACAGATAAAGTTTCCAACCTGTTATTCTTCGTAAACTTCCGATTCCACCACCAAAGACTACGGAGACTACGGACCCCGACGACGTGGCCGTCCTCGAGGATCGAAGAACAAACTGAAATCCTCCCCGCGAGCCCCAAACCCCATCCACTCCTCCGAGCCGCCGGTACCCTAGCGACATTCCATGCCGGAGTTCTCGTCCAATCGGCATCTGGGATTCGAGGATTTGTGTTCCTCCACCTAGGGTTTCGATCTTTTTCCCTTTCCCACTCTCGTCGTCGTCTTTCTTGTTTCTTGTCTTGTGGAGTCTGATCTGGTATTTATAGAGGGGGAACTTGGCCTAGACACGTCGACCACGCGGGGCCCACTCTACTTGGACACGTCGACCACGCGGGGCCCACGCTACTTGGACACGTCGACCACGCGTGCCCGCCCTGATTACCCGCCGAAATCAAACGTTAACTTCTTAATCACGTACTTAGCTGTCACCAACTCATCGTGGGCTGTGGAGGATTAAAGGTTGCGGGCCTCGGCCCGGTCCACCAAATCCTTGAAGTCGATTTTTTTGATATTATTATGTATTGCCCCCTGTACTATGCATCTAATTCACTTGTGTCTTTTGAACATTAAAATTTAAATTGTAACACACACCTCCCTTTGTATTTTTTTTGTTTTGTAATACTTTAAGGAAACTACTAAACGTCGCCCCAAAACTACTTAAATCGCCCCTTGAAATTATCAAATTGCCCTTAACAATATATTTAATACTCATATCGTCTCGTGTCTATAAATTAGGCTTATGGTCTTGTATATTCATAATTTATCAGTAAAAACACCACGAAAATGTTTGGCGAGGGTGATGCATCCGGTGAGGTAAGCCTGGCGCGGGGTAAAAATTTTGGGTCGAGCGTCTGCATTAGACGCCTCCCTCAAGGTGAGGGCGTCTGCGTAGGACGTCGTCCCCTTGGCCGAGGCGTCTAACGCAGACGCCTACACAATGGGAGAGGTGTCTTATGTAGACGTCCTCCCCTTGGGTAAGGCGTCTTTAGTAGACGCCCTTCCCTTCGGCAAGGCATCCTACGCAGACGCCTCACCATTGGGGAGGGCGTTTAACTCAGACGCCCCACCCATGGGGTAGGCGGCTAATCCAGACGCCTGGAAATTTTTGATTTTTTTAATTTCGATTTTATTTTTGTAGGTTCCGTTGGAAAATTTCGACGGTGATGGAGTGGATTACAGTGAGTTATTTCAAACTACACAAATCTTTGCAACAATCGATGAAGCAAGTAAATGGGCCAAACAAGTAGCTATCGGAGCTGGTTTTTTTGGTCGTGTCGTCGTACATAACAAGATCAGATAGTCGGATGGATTGTTATATGAGATGCGACCGGCGAAATCAAATGGAGTCTCGGGATATGGATACTGCACTTCGAAGAAACACCAAAAGAAAGGGTTGCGGTTGCCGTTTCTTAATAAAAGTGGTGGAGCGACGAGATCGTGATGGATGGGTTGTGGTTTTTAATAGTGGTCACGGACATCACAACCACAGACTGGCAGTTTATCTAGAGGGTCATCGTCAAATTAGTGGTCTAAGTTCTGGGGCGAAGAAGATTGTTCGTGATATGACTGAGGCGCAAGCAAAACCACGGAACATCTTGAAGGCAGTAAAAGAAAAATTCCCGGAGGACAATCCAAATCAAAGGCATATTTATAATTTCAGAGATTACATGAGGAGGACAAAATCTGAAGACCGGAATCCCGTCCAGCAGTTTCTCTATCAAGCAGTGCAGTGTGAGTACTTACATTGGATTATGGCGGATCCAGAAACTGATGTCGTCACTCACGTTTTTTTGGCACATCCGACGTCAGTCCAGTTGTTGCGGACATATCCTTTCGTTATCTGCATGGATTCGACTTACAAGACGAACAAGTATAAGATGTCTTTGTTCGAAATGATTGGGGTCACACCAACAAACATGAATTTCCTTATTGGATATGCGATTTTGATGGATGAATCTTACTCCAGTTACCTGTGGGTGATGGAGAAGTTGCGAGATCTGTTATTGGGGACTGTCAGCCCGACTGCAATAATAACAGACCGGGAGTTAGGCCTTATGCGACCGGTGAGAGAGGTTTTTCCTGACTCTGCTCATTTACTCTGCACATGGCACATCCACAAAGACGTATTCAACTACGCATACCACGTATTCGGCAAGAATAAGCAGATGGCAGAGACTTTGAGGCGTGGAAAATGGAGGAAAATCATGCTTTCTACTTCAGAAGCCGAGTATGATAGAGTTTTGTATGCTCTGAAAGATTTGTATAGATCGTGGCCGGCTATCACGGAGTATCTGGACACCACGTGGTTGGTGCATAAAGAAAAGTTTGTGCTGAATTGGACGAACAAAGTCCTTCATTTTGGGAACACCACGAATTGTAGGGTCGAAAGTGCTCATTCGGCTCTAAAAGAGTGGATTTCTACATCGACAGCAGCTCTGGACACTCTTTTCGAACGCGTCAACGCGACTATTGAAATGCAGCTGACGAATATTCGAAACTTTCTTAAAGACTCGAGACGGCGAAATTTGACTAATTTCGGCCATCCTCTATATTGTCACATAAATGGTCGAGTTTCGCATCACTGCTTGCAATTGTTGAGTCAGGAGGTGAAGAGAATGCAACAGTTAGATGATGAAGTTGAATATCGTTGTGAGTGCGCTTTTCTGACTTCTCATGGGATACCTTGCGCATGTACCATCCGCGGATGTCTTGAATCAGACAACGGAATTTACTTAGAGCAGATTCATCCGTTCTGGAGGACACTTGTCATTGGGGAAAGAGCCGGGAACCCAGAGTTTGTGTCTCAGGCAGCTCAAGACGCTGAACATTTTCGCAGCCTGGTTGATGAGATTGCAGGAAGTTACGCTCATTACATTCGTGTCTCGTGCAGAGAGTTGATTATTGCTCATTTAGGGAGTTACGCTCATTACATTCGTTTGGAATTGAATGAGGGATTCCTCGTACCTCCTATAGCGACTCTGTGGTTTCAAATACGAGATGAGAGTGTTATTGGATGGGAGCTGGAGTACCAAAATAGGATAGCATATTGACAACAATTATGTAATATGTTTTGATATGTTTGTACAATTATGTAATATGTTTTGATATGTTTATACATTATATAGTGTTGCTTTATTATGTAATATGTTTTGATATGTTTGCTTTATTTGCATTATATATAATAGTACGACAGGTTAGCAAACACAAATACAAATAATAAGTGTACGACAGATGAGCAAACACAAATACAAACAATAAGTGTACGACATGTTAGCAAACACAAATACAAATACAAATAATAAGCGTACGACAGATAAACAAATATAAATGCAAATACTAAGAGTACGGTACAATAGACCAGCCTACTCATCATCCGAATCATGGTCGGAGATGCCTAACTGAGTATGCCACAACTGTATGATCTCATCCAAATCTCCGCATGCAGCTCTCATGTCATCGTCTGGCAGCTCATCCCTCCTCTGCAAGAATGGCTGCACAGCCCGTATCATCTTACCCATCCACTGCACATAACATTAACATTAGCGTACATTAACAAAATATACGGTACAAATAAATATAGATAAAATGAAAAAATTACCAGATCGCCACACGTCCTATCTGGTGGTCGATCTGCTCTCCGGGAGGCACCACGGACGATGACAGGATGTGAGTAACTACCGAACCAATCAAGATAACGTGCATCACACTCGGAGGGGTCGCGACTACGTCTGAAGTCGCCAAGGAACAATCGGCATGATCTCGGAAATGTCCGCCAAGTCGATTTTGTTGTAGAAGCGGGGAACCTGACATCGTACGTCGCTGCAATCGCAGACCGCACCGCATGCTCTGGTGTCGGGATGTCAACCGGGATCACCTAAACATATCCTAACTGACGCAAGACACGATCGGGCATATAAGGCTCTATGATATCCCGATAATTAATAAGGCCCATCAATAAAGTCCTCGGGACCTCCGCTGCTGGGTCAGGACCATAGGGTAACCACTCCACCTAAACTTTAACACATTAATAATAATACATCTTAAAATTAAATAAATAAATGTAAATGGTGTAAAGTTTGATACCTCTGATGCAGTCATCTAATCAAGCCGTGCGCGGATTGAACGCAATCGTCCATCGCTCTTGTCCTCGCTCCGGACGGCCCACATACCCGAACGTGGATGACCCTCCTCGATAATCTTCCGCTCACGATGCGGGCGGAATGCGGGAAAGTACTCGTATATCCATGCCTGCAGCAGCGTAAGACAACCTGCAATCCCAGAACAATCCGCACGGCTAGCTATCCCAAGCTGACGGTACAGGTATGCCAACGTCGCTGAGCCCCACGAGTACCGACGAACGGTATCCGGGTCCCTAACCTCCAATAGATCGCGTGGTCTGATCCGGCAACCACTCTTGTCGACAAACAAGACGGCTCCGAGCATCAAGAATAGGTACGCCGTCAACTGTGTATCATCGGCCCGCGGAGGTCGTGCTCGTCTGCATAGGTCCTCAAGGGAGTCGATGCCGACACCACCACCACTCCATAAAGCTGTATCTCTCGCCAGACCATCATGTGTGACACCAAGCAACTCTGCCACATAACACCTTAGCTCAGACGTCGACCCCTGAGCACTAACCAGACGACCATCCACAGGAATACACAGGATCTGGAAAACATCGTGAAGCATGATCGTCATCTCTCCGAAAGGCATGTGAAAAGTGTTGGTGTCAGGCTGCCACCGCTCCACAAACGCAGAAATCAAAGGCATGTCGAGATAAGGGAACATGTTGTACGGTAAGTGTCCCAAATGCGTCGCACTAATCTCCTCTATGATATCAGCACTCAGTGTAGACCGCCAACCTTGTAGTGCTATACAGGCTCTGTGCCGATTATGGCACTTCAGAACCTTCTGATACTCTCCGTCCCAGATCCGTCTAGCGATGTGACCCCAGAAACTAGGAATGACGCTCCCATCTAAAGGACCACCAGGCGTCATACTGCTCACGATCCAAGAATCGTCCTGGACCCTCTTCTTCTTCTGAGCGCGGGGATCTACAGTGCACGAGCTCGAATCCCCGGTCGTAAACCTCCCACCCCTACCCTTCCGCACCATCCATCCGGCGGAAGTAGAACTACCCGCTCGACCACGTCCTCTGCTATACTTCCCCTACCTCTCCACCTCTGGGCGCTCTAACTCATACGGGTCATCATCGTCGCTCTCGTCGTCGGGACTGTCCACATGCTCATCATCGAAGGAATCATCATCCTCCTCACGACGACGTGATGCCTCTCTCTCCCTCCTGACCGAAGCAGATATCCCCCGTCTACGTGGATGACGCGGTGCTGAATCATCATCTAAAGAACAGAAGGCGTGTAATGACATCGACTTGCCTTTCCCTCCACTGTGACCCGATGACTATTAATTGAAATTTTAAATACAAATTTGTTAAACTAAATTATCATATTTATCACAATTGTTAAACTAAATCAAAATTTGTTAAATTAAATTATCACAATTGTTAAACTAAATCAAAAATTGTTAAAACTAAATATCGCAAATGTTAAACTTAATAAGAATTTGTTAAATTAAATTTTCAGATTTATCACAATTTATTAAAGTAATTATCAGATTTAATAATTAAAAAAACAAAAATTGTGGAGGCGTTTGCGAGAGACGCCTCCCGCATGGTGGAGGCGTCTGGCGGAGACGTCTTCCGCAGACGTCTCCCGCTACTGGTCGGCGTCCGAGGTAGACGCCCCCCGCATAGGGCGGCTTCCTCGAACGCCAACCGGTTTTTTTAATTTTTTTTTTGAAAACAAATAAATAACATAATGTTACCATATACGGGTACACCGGGGGAACTGCTGACTGCTTGTCTGGCCTCCGAGACATTCGTAATCTTCTGTAGTAGGTATAGGAAGAGAGTTTTGAGAAAAGAGTGAAATTGTGAGATATATAAGCAAAAATAGGAGGAATGACAATTTGGTAATTTCAATGGGCGATTTAAGTAATTTTGGGGCGATGTTTAGCAATTCAGTACTTTAACCCTTCCCATTATTAATGTATTAACTTGTTTTGAACATGCTCATTGTTATTTTTTTATCTTTTTCAGCATTGTTTTCAAAGAGTGCTCTAAACACTATTTTAAACAAAATTGGAGTGAAATATATAACGAACTTATATTATATTGCATCATATTCGTATAACATTAAATCTGATCTTTGGACAAAGTTCGATCGAAATTTAAAACTAAAAATATAATACGGTAAGGGATGAGAAATGTGCTCTGTTTATGGGCTCCAAAACGACTCTTTATGTTAGACCATCTGCAACCTGATCATGAGTTTTCTCTCTCATCCACATCAACTTTCTTTCTCATCCACATCAGTTTTCTCTCTCTTCAACCCACGTTCTTATCTTTCCAATACTATTCACATCTTAACCACAAAACCACCACAAACTATCTCTCTCATCTACGTCATCTTTTTTCCCACTAACTTTTATTCTATTCCAAAATCAATTATATTTACCAAAACATTAATAATTCAAACAAAAAATATATTAATTAGTAAATTATTATTATTATTAAATGATTATACATAGCACAATACAACAAAAATATTTCATTACCTAAAAATTATTAAAATGAAAATGCATACTAATAAAACACAAAATTAATTTCCGTTTCATCTGATTCGTTTTGCCCACAAGAAATTGTGAGAGAATCTCAATCATCCCCACCTACTGTGCGTTCGATAGTCGAACATGAACCTATTCCTCAAAAAATTGTGGAAGAAGTTCGAGAGACACAAGAAGAACCAAAAGAACTAAGAAGGTCAATGAAGAAAAGGAAGAAACTCAATAAGTATGTAGGACATCATAAGATCATGTTACTAGATACCAAAGATCCCTCGACCTTCCAAGAAGCAATGGAAAGAAAAGACTCCAAACTATGGTTAAAAGCCATGGAATCCGAAGTAGAATCCGTGTATGATAATCAAGTATGGAACTTGATTTGCCTTCCTCAAGAGAAAATATCATTTGGTATAAATGAGCTTTTAGGAGGAAGATAGACATGGATAGTAACTTGACAACCTACAAAGCAAGGCTTGTGGCAAAAGTTATACTCAAATTCGAGAAATTGACTTTGATGAAATTTTTGAGAAGTTGTCATTCGGATTATGCTCACTATTACCGCATTTCACAATTGTGGGATATGGAAGATGGATATCAAAATGGCGTTCCTTAAACAGGAACTTGGAGGAGGATATGTACATGGTACAACCTCAAAGTTTTGATGATCCAAATAATAGCGAGAAGAGATGCAAGTTTCGAGAATCCATTTATGGATTGAAGCAAACATCGAGGAGTTGGAACAAACGCTTTGACGAAGAGGTGAAGATGATTCACTTCATTCAAAAGTAAAGGAAAACCTTGTTGATACAAGGAGATTAGTGGGAGCCATGTAGTACTTCTGATCTTATATGTCGATGACATATTGCTCATGAGCAATCATATACCTTTGCATTAGCAAACGAGAAATTTCATTGAAATCGGCATTTCCAATGAAAAGAAAAGGATGAGGCTCAACACATCTTGAGAATCAAGATAAATTGAGATACATCTCGTAGACTCATTGGCTTCAGTCAACGTGCATACATTGACAAGGTCTTGGAAATGTTCAGGGTGAACAATTCCGATATGGACAATGTGCCAATAAGTATGAGTATATGTGTGCAACTCAAGAAGTCTCGATGTGCTCAATCGCGCAAAAACTTGGAATACATGAAGGTATCCCTTATGCTTCTGCAAAAGGAAGGACCATGTACACGATGACGTGCACAAGACTCAATATCTCGTATGCTCTAAACGTGACAAGAGGTCACCAATCCAACGCAAGTCCTAATCGTAGGATTGCGGTCGAGAATATTCTGAAGTACATTAACCGGACTAAAGATAAGGTTCTTGTTTATGGAAGACAAAGAAGAAAATAGTCGAGGGCTATTTTGATGCAATTCTCATGGGGATTCTCAACAATAAGAGGTTGGAATTGTAGGATCGTATCGTGTGGGTTATGGGTCCACTAATCACTTTTTAAGCTAATCCACAATTCTCTACTTGATTAAGCAATCAAATGCGCAGCGGAATAAACAAACAAGTAGAGAAAGAAAGACAATGCAAACCACACAAAGACGCGTCGGATTTACAGAGGTTTGGCCGCGCCTACGTCCTCTCTTGCAAGCCCCTCTCGAATCCCCGTTCGAGCTCCTCTTGCGTCTTCACTATGCCTCCCCGTTCCGGGCCGGGAGCAACGCCTTTTACAAGTCTTCAAGCTCGCGAACAACCCTCGCCGAGCTTGGCACCACCTCTCACAAACCGAGAGAATCACTTCGGGCTTTCACCGAAATCCTTGCTTCTTGTCTTGGGCTTTCACCAAGACCCTTGCTCTCTTTACAACAAATGTAACCTTGAGTGGGATTCACTCTCTAATTGAGCACACTTTGAGTAGGATGAGTATATGATCAAATGTGTGAAGTTTAGGCTTATGGAGTGTAGAATTGGGAGCTTTGAGGATTGAGGTTTCTCTCTAATGTATTGGACAAATTGGAGTTGGAGAGTTGTGTTAACAACAAGTCTTGATCCTCTATTTATAAGCTCCTAAGGTTTTCTAGCCGTTGGGGATAGATTTGATTGGGTTTTGTGCAAGATACACAAAGCAGAAAATCGGGCTGCAAATCTGTCCAGAACCGGTCGACCGAAACTACTAAACCGGTCGACCGTTCACTTGATTTCAAGGAGAACGGTTGAACAAAAGAATATTCGGTCGGACAAACGAGCTAGAACTTAACTCTACTTAAGTGAATCGGTCGAACCAAAGTATGGACCGGTCGACCGAAAAAGGGGATTCGGTTGAGACAAAGGTCAATCGGTCGAACGAGAAATGTGTCGACCGATAGCAGGGAATTTGGTTTCTGAAAATGTGTTCAACCGGTCGACCGAAACAAGGTCTTCGTTCGACCGGTTACCGAATGTATTTTGGGGTTAAGTTTGTTTTATACGAATACGACCGTTATAGGAATACGACAAGAAAAACGGCCATATTAAAATCCGGGATCGGTCGACCGAAAAGGTAGAACCGGTCGACCGGTAGAGTTCGGTAAAATCACTGTGGAGAGTCTGTTATAAACCGGTCGAACTGAGAACTGGTTCGGTCGACCGGTTCACACAGGAAATCTGGGTTTAAGTTTATAAGTGATTTCCGACTAAGGTTTGGGTGATCTAATGAAGTCCAAATGATGTGAAATTTCTTGTGTGACTTCTATAGGGAACCTATTGTGTTTGTGATATGTTTTTAACTCTTGTATGCTCAATTTACACATGTTCCTAAGACTCAAAATAAATCAAGATTACATGTCTTCGATTTAGCTTTAATTACATGTCTTGACTTCATTTCCTTCTTTCTTGAGTCTTGATCACCTGTAGAGGTTAGCACAATACAATATATATGCAATGCAATATGTATGCTACTCTACATCATCATAATTAAGATTAGGTTAATTAAATCATCAAAACATAGATTAAGGCCAAAAAGCCAACAGGAATGATGATGCGTCATCATTATCGAATGTGGAGGTATGAGTTAATGTAGTTAGGAGTAATATCACTACAACTAACTCAACCACCAACGAAAGACAAAATAAATAAATAGGTGGACACAACAGTAACACAACTGATCCATTGAACAAACCTTCATACCAAGCTAAGAGACGAAATATATTTCGAGTCCATGGATCCGAGGATCCATGTGGATTGGCTTGATAGATGATTTGAGAAGGTTACCCTAGTTATTAATGTTTTATGCATTGAGAATGTATGTGAAAGAAACTTTGATAACAAGTGGGAGATTGAAGGGAATGTGTTCTAAAAGTTTTATTTTTAAATGTCAATTATTATGAATTGAATGAGAAATCATTTTGTTACTTGTTTATGTTATTCGTCTTTTAGAAGTGTTAAGGAAGAGGCTCTTGGTCCTTAACCGTAGAGCTCTAAAAGATATTGGTTTACATAAAACAAAAGATACTCGCAGTCATGGTAATTAACATGAGACATTAATTACCGAGTTAAGATTGTCGTGTTGGTCATAGATCATTGTAGCTCTACAAGTGAGTGACAACACGGGTACGCAAAAGAGGAAAATATTACTTTTGTATATCGAATATACCTAATAAGTAAAATATTATAGAAATGTGTTTCTGTGTCATTAATATTTTATTGTGTCCTTGGTCCTTTGATATGAGACTTATATCCGATCACTTAAGGAGTGCTTAATTAGACTAGTGTCTTCAGCTATCGATAAGTGTAGTGTAAAGGCCTTGGTTGGTTAAGTATGACTTTCATTGGAGAAGATAGTTAGTCAAAAGATTATCATTGACCCTCTTAATTGAGTAATGATATTAGTGGGCCCCTTGATAAAGCAAAGTTATAATGTGCACAATGTGATTTGAGTTAAGTCACATATTTATAACTAGCTTAAAGAGATCAAGAAATGAATACTAATACAAAGATGACACAATACTACTTTGTGTGTATTCTTAATATCACGAGGCAAGGGACGGACACAAGTGGTGCTCTCCATCACTAAACGGATCGGGTTTTGATTCGAGTGGAATTAAGACATCTAACTAATTGAGAGCTATAATGTGTAGCTAGATACCGCTTATAGCTTGTGATATTAAGCTCTTAATATCACTGTCAACTTAGTTGAGATCCTCCCATAGGTCACACCACAAAACTGGGAAACGAGAAATGAGGATTTTGAGTTCATAAGATGTGTCGGGTTTCATGTAGAAAATATGACACATGGGGTGAACAAGCAAAATCAAAATTATGTTGTGATTAATAACATAATTAGAATCTAAATTAAATTCATATGCGATGTAAATATTATGGGGTGTAATGATTAATCATTACATAGGATAATATGTTACATAAGTTGTGAATTTACTACTAATCCCGAAATGTCAAATTTTGTAGGGGTTAAACCGAAATTTGACAAGTCTGCAGTACTATGCAAAAACGGTCGACCGGTTAACTGTAAACGGTCGACCGATCGGTGCACGGTCGACCGGACACGTCTCGACCGATAACAGGGAATTTTCATCTGTTCGGACCGGTCGACCGAATCTCTCGGTCGGTCGACCAAACATTGCGATGAAAATTTTTATTGTTGCGAACGGTCGACCGAATGTCGAACGGTCGACCGAAACTTGGTTCGAACGGTCGACCGAACCTCCAAACGATCGACCGGTCCAGACGGTTTTCTGCAGAATTAATTTAAGAATTAATTAGATCATGCATGAAATTGATCCATGATTGATTTAATTCGTGGCTGAGATTATTTGTTAGCAAATAATGGATGGTTAGATGGAAGTTTACATGAAATCATGGGCAAGATGTGTGTCAACTTCCTAAGTACTCGTCGGTCCGTCGCACCTAGATGTGCAAATTAGATATTTTGACTCGGATATAGTATATCTGAATTCGAATCCGAAATTAGTAGAATTATCCAAATTCGAATCTTCAAAATTTAATATTAATTGATATTCAGATATTATCCGAAATTAAATATATACGTATACTGTAATTAAATTTCGAATACTAATTTTCAAATCAAAATTTTCGAATAAAAATGTGTATGTGGTCATGTAGGTGTATCCGTATATGTATAAGTATATATATTGTAATTAATTTGGTATTCAGAGTATTCAAATTTGACTTGTGTCCGAATTCGTATCCAAATTCTAATCGGTAATTCTTTTTAAACCAATTATGTATCCGAAATTAATTTGGTAACATGAAATTTACTAAATACCAACGAAATAAAAAAAAATTAATTACAGTTTGCCCCCATGAATTATGTCTTGGTATCACTTTGCAGTTTGCACATTTGAACTTTCAAAGTTAACAATTATCCCACCCTGAACTTTTATTTTGTAACATTTTGTCCCCATCAACTTCAAAAATTCATTATTAACACACACTCGACGTTTTTTTCCAATTTGTTTTTGTTGTATCCCTAATTCACTCTTAACCCATATTTACGTGAAAGTTTGGATCGAAATGGAGGTCGGATATTGTTGGATTTTGGGTATGATTGAACAACAAAAAATTGGGAAAGAACGTCAAGTGCGTGTTAAATAATGAATTTTTGAAGTTTAAGGAGCTAAGTGTGTTACAAAATGAAAGTTCAGGGGAGATAATTGTTAACTTTGAAAGTTTAAAGATGCAAAGTGATATCAAGATATAATTTAGGAGGACAAACTATAATTAACTCAATAAAATTTTTGGAATCCAACAAGCAGACAGTTGTAACAATTTGCACCATTTTATCACCTTTTGACTCATCCGGAAACAAGCGTCTCTGATTGGCACTGACGGATCCTTCTTCCTACCCGAACCCGACCCAGCAACTTCCCCACTCCGACTCCCACTGTCCCAGTCCTCCAACTTGCCGCTCCGACGCTCCCTTATCCACCCGCAATCCTTCCACCAATCCACGTGCCACTGCCGACCTCCATGGCCTTCCCCCTCTCCTTCCCTCTCTCCTCCATCCGGACCGGGGGAGGCCATCTCCCCCTCTTCCCCGCCGCAAGACCTAACTCCACTCGCCTCCCCGACGCCTTCCGCCGCCACTCCTCGGCTTCCTCTGACGACAACGGCGCTTCCCCCGCAAACGCCGCTGCTTCCCCTAGTACCGTGGTTAGGCCCGTGAATGAATCGTCTCCGGTGGCTCCCAAGACGTCTGTTCTCACGTTCCAGCAGGCGGTCCAGCGTCTCCAGGTTTGCGATTCTTTAATGAAGATTGATTTTAAGGTTTCAAGGTTCTTGCACGTTTGAATTGTGTTTTTTTAGCATGCCGTGCTTTTGGTGGTAGAATGGATAGGGAGCATAATATGAAACACCGGTCTACGAATTGTAGCAGTTTAGATTCTAAATGAGTCGTTGAATCCGGAATATGCCGTGCTTTAGGTGCTCTGGACCTTTGGTAGTTAATAATTCGAGTTTGGCGTTTTGGCTGTGCACTTGTGGATCTGTGAAAAGCTTGTGAATTGCGTTACGATGGTTGTGGTGACAAATGAAATGTGAAAATGGGAAATGTGGGTCGTGCTTTGCGCAATGTGGACCACTGGTCTACGAATTGTGGCAGTTTGGATTCTAAACGAGTCGTTAAAACCAGAACGCGCCATGTTTTAGGTGCTCCGTAAGTTATAAATCTGAGTTCGGCATTTTGACTGTGGGTCTGTGGAAATATTGTGAATTGTGTTACATTGGTTGTGGTACGGCATGAAATGTGAAAAAGGGCAACACGACTCATGCTTTTGGCGCTACAGTGACTAGGAATGGACTGTGATTCAATGCATTCAATTGACTGTGGCATTTTTGGTCCTAAATGAATGGTGGAGACCATAATGTATCCCGTGAGGTTCTATGGTTGTTACAAGTTTGGGTTGTAGTGTTCGGATCTATAAGCAGTTTGGGTTGGAGTGTACAATGTCTTTATTTTTTAAACAATTTAAATTTGTTTTTTTTTTGGGTTCAAGAACATGTTCCTTTGGTGATGATTCCTACAGTTTTTGGGATATGCAAACCATGTCTCATTGTAAAACATCTATATTGATGTCAAAATTGGTTAGTCTCTGCGGAACCTATTAATCTAGCCATGAGTAGGTTGAAGTTCATAAAAGCCTTAAGAGGACCGAACCCACGTATGTGGTAACATTTGAACTGTAGAAAGGAGAAGAGGGGACTACATAAGATTTATGATTTGCTTTGACATCTCGTTGTTAAACCAACGTTTCTTTTGATCTTCCCCACAATAAAAAAAATTAAGCATCTTTCTTTTAGGTATAGTTGATATTCTGAAGTTATAAGCTCATATATGCTCATCTTCATATATAAATGTAATAATTTTGTTTCCTTTGAAACTCAATAATGTTGAGATCATGATGCAAATATTATGCCATTTATCTTATCATATAAAATTGTTTTTATATTTTATGCTTATTTTATCATTTTCTTAAATCTCAATGAGATGATATTTATTTACTGAAACAACACATTTCTGATATTTTATAGTAATCTGGTTGTTCTAGGAATATTGGGCTTCTGTAGGCTGTGCTATAATGCAATGCAGTAATACTGAGGTAATATTTGCGAAGATCACCATAGCTCTACTTTCTCAATTATGTTGTTATTTTGAACTGTTATTGGCCTTAATCACGTGAAGTTGAGTTAAAAGTTGCAACAACCTTATCCTGTATGTACTTTTTTCCTATGTTGGTTAACACGTCCTACAATGATAGTTTAATCCATCTAAGCTAGGTGTTACACTCTTAAAGCTGCTATGACCTTGTGACGCCAATGGTTCCCTGGACTTAGCCAAAGGAGGGTTGTTCAGGAGAATGCATTGGGTCACACGAGTCCGTTGACACAAGCAGAAGGCTTGAGAACAAACGGGCCGAGCAAGTGAGCTTGCTAGGATCCATGCGGATCTTCTCTCGGATCAGGAGCATGCATCCAACAGACGAGCAGATAAGGAAAGCTACCTGGCTCGTTGGTGCAAAGAAGACAAGTACCTGAGGGGACGCGACAGATAAGGAAGGCTACCTGGCTCGTTGGGGGCAAAAAAGGCAAGTATCTGAGGGGACGCGACACATAAGGAAATTTTGCTGGTTCGTTGGTGCAAACAAGGAAACTTTCCTGCTTCTCCATGCGTCTTTAGATCTGAGTTGATTGAGGCAGTGAAGTGGGCACTTGAATGCCTCTTGGAGCAAATAGCTATATGTTGAGACCTATATATAGGAGCGTTGAGTTGTGGAGTTGTCACAACCAATCCATTTGAGAGACTTGTACGTTTGTATGTTTGTGTAGAGAAATACAAAACGGGGATTGCTCTATTTTTGAGTGCGTTTGAGTGAGCACTGAGTTGGGGTTTCTTGCAAGGTTACTCTTAGGATTTTGCTCATAGCTAACGAGGGAGGTTTAGCTAGGAGCTTACCGGGGTTTTGAGCTAGAAATTAAGCAAAAAGAAACCCCGTCACTGCCTGGTATCAAAGTTGATGGAAACGAGGACGACGGAGCGTCTCGTTGCCCTTGAGGGCAAGGTGCGAGTCTTGGAGGCGGCAAATCTTGAGCTACAACCAAATCCAAGTATTGGAGGTAACCGTCCAGGAGCTCGTCTCAAGAGCGACCACGAAGGACACCTGGGCGAGGTCAAGGAGGAGATGTCTCTAAGGCTTGAGGCGTTGGTAGACGATATGACGCTTGTCAAGCGTGCCTTGCGCGAGCATGGGGACGAGACGGGTGGGAAGCGACTAAAGGTTCCCGAGCCCAAAGCTTTCCACGGATCCAGGAATGTTAAGGAGCTCGAGAACTTCCTTTGGGACTTGGAAGAGTACTTCAAGGCGCTCTCCACAAAAGAGGTTGACAAGGTAACACTTGAGGCTATGTTTCTTGCAGGGGACGCTAAGCTGTGGTGGCGATCGAGGAGCGTCGACCCCGCTCAGCCAACCATCTCCGCATGAGAGGATATGACTAAGGAACTGCGTGCCCAGTTCTTGCCAATCAACACCGCCTGGATGACTTGTGATGCGCTGAGGAGGCTCAAGCACACGAGCACCGTACGCGAGTACGTGAAGGATTTCTCATCCTTGCTGTTGGATATCAAATCCATGAGTGAAGAGGACAAGCTGTACAACTTCATTGCTGGACTGCAAGTATGAGCACAAACCGAACTTCGGAGACTTGGCATCAAGGATCTCCAAAGTGCATTGATCGCTGCTGATGCCCTCGTGGATTATAAGACAACTGGGCAACATGAGACGAAGGGCAAGGACAAGAGTAAGGACAAGGGAAAGGGCAAACCCAAGTCCGAGAAAAGTGAGGAGCCAAAGCTGGACAAGGGTAGGACCAAGAAGCCAGGGGGATGCTTCATATGCGACGGTCCTCACCGTGCTAAGGAATGCCCAAAAAGGAGAAACTGAACGCACTTGTGGCCGAGGAGCAAGAGGAGGTAAAGGTCAAACCACTGAAACTCTTGAATGCTATCAGGAGTTTTCGAGGAAAAAAGGGTTGCGACCTGCTTCACGTGGAGGCTACGATCAACGGCCACAAGGTACGAGCCATGGTGGAAACTGGGGCAACACATAACATTGTCGCTGAGACAGAGGTAAGAACGTTGGGGTTGGAGCTTGCCAAAGATGGAAGTTGCGTCAAGACGGTTAACTCAGAGGCAAGGAAGATTGCTGGGGTGGCCCGTGCGCGCCTGGAGGTTGGCGACTGGAGCGGTACCAGCAACTTCATGTCTGTGCCCCTCGATGACTTCAAAATCATTTTAGGTATGGAATTTTTGATGCAAGCACAGGTGGGCGTAATGCCCTATCTGGGAGGCATAATGGTCACTGGGGGTGGCACGCCTTGTTTCGTTAAGGGTGTGGACGAGGAAGGGGTCGTGAGGCTACTCTCAGCCTTGCAGCTCAAAGATGACGTCCGAAAAGGGGAGGAGACCTTTCTAGCTGCTCTTGTGGAACCAGACGATGACTACCACCAAAACGAGCTGTGGATCACAAGATAGAGTTTGTGCCCGGAGCTCGACCACCTGCCCAAGCCCCATACCGCATGGCCCCGATCCACCTGGAGGAACTCAAGAAGCAACTGAAGGAGTTGCTTGATGCTGGACTACTGCGACCCAGCAAAGCCCCATATGGAGCACCCGTCATCTTTCAGAAGAAGGACGGAAGCTTGCGGTTGTGCATAGACTGCCGCGCGCTGAACAAGTTGACCATCAAGAACAAGTACCCGGTGCCACACGTGGAGGACTTGTTCGATAAACTTGGGCAAGCGCAGTATTTCTCCAAGATGGACCTGAGGAGTGATTACTACCAGGTCCGGATTGCAGAGGAGGACGTGCCCAAGACTGCCTGCGTCACTCGCTATGGGTCTTATGAGTTTTTAGTCATGCCATTTGGCTTGACGAATGCACCAGCAACTTTTTGTAACTTAATGAATGACGTCTTTAGCGACTACATAGATGACTTTGTTGTAGTATATTTGGACGACATTGTTGTTTATAGCAGGGACTTGGAGACGCATGAGCGACATCTCAGATTGACGTTCAAAAAGTTGCGGCAACACAGGCTTTTCCTGAAGCCTGAGAAATGCGCCTTCGGCCAAAAGGAGATCTCTTTTCTGGGGCACATCATAGGAAGTAGCAAGGTGCGCATGGACCCAAAGAAGATCGAGGCCATCGAGCAATGACCAGTACCGAAGAAGGTGCCAGAACTAAGGTCTTTCCTTGGTTTGACGAACTACTACCGCAAATTCGTCAAGAGCTACTCAAGGATTGCCGCACCACTCACCGACCTATTGAAGAAAAATCGACAGTGGGCATGGGAACCGCAATGCGAGGAGGCATTCGATGAATTGAGGCGGGTGGTGACAACTACACATGTTCTCAAGTTGCCAGACTGGAATTTGCCATTCGAAGTCTTCACCGACGCCTCAGACTTGGCAATCGGAGGGGTGCTTACCCAAAATGGGCACCCAATCGCTTACGAAAGTCGCAAGCTTAATGCAACAGAGAGGCGCTACTCTGTGCATGAACGGGAGATGACGGCGTTGTACATTGCCTACGCACTTGGCGGGTATACCTACTCGGGACAAAGTTCGTAGTATGGACGGACAATGTTGCGACTAGCTGTTGGGAAACTATGAAGAAGCTAAGCCCAAAGCAAGCAAGATGACAAGATTACTTGGCTGAATTCGACTACGAACTCAAGTACAAGCCGGGGCGCATCAACCAAGTAGCGGACGCCTTGAGCCGCATGGTCTGTGAGGAGACAAGTCGCATTTCTTTCATCACCAGCATAGAATGCGACATGCTCACAAAGCTGAGGGGCCAAACTGAGCAAGACTCTGAATGCATCAGAATCAAGAAGCAGGTCGAGGATGGGATCACGAGGCACTACTGGTTTGAGGATGAGATCCTCTATGCAAAGGGACGACGACCCTTCGTACCTAAGCTTGGCGGACTTAGGCGGGAGCTCATGAAGGAGACTCACGACTCGTGCTGGGCTGGGCACCCAGGGACGGAGCGGACCATGACCTTGCTGAGTAGTAGCTATTACTGGCCAGGGATGGAGAAGGACGTGAAGCTATACGTTCAGACTTGTCTCATTTGCCAGCAAGACAAGCCGGAGAGAATGAAGCAATACGGGTTGCTACAGCCACTCCCTATCCCGGAGCAACCTTGGCAAAATTGTTCCATGAACTTTATCTCCAGGCCCCACTCGTGGACGGGAAGACAACAATAATGGTAGTTGTTGATCGATTCTCCAAATATGCTATCTTCGTAGCAGCCCCGAAAGTATGCCCTCTGAGGTAGCAGCGAACCTATTTACGAGGGACGTTGTGAAACACTGGGGCGTACCCAAGGACATTGTTAGCGACATGAACCCAAGATTTACAGGGAAATTTTGGAAGCGTCTGTTCGAGTTATTGGGGACACAACTCGCCTTCTCCACTGCCAATCACCCCGAGACGGATGGGCAGACCGAGAGGATCAATGACATCTTGGAGGAGTACCTGAGACACTATGTTTTGGCCAATTAAAGCAACTTGGTGGATCTCATGGACGTGACACAGTTTTGTTACAACTTGCACAAGACATCCACCACTGGACAAAGTCCATTCGAGGTGGCTACAGGCAGGCAACCGATGACGCCACTCGAGCTTGCGAAGCAAGACGAGGGCCACTGTCTAGCAGCATATAGATTTGCCAAAGCAAGGTTCGATCGATCCGAGGAGGCGAGAGACTTGCTTGCCAAAGCTCAGGACAGGATGAAGCGAGCTGCTGATAAGGGGCGAAGACACCTCGAGTTTGAGAAAGGGGAGAAAGTTCTACTGAAGCTCACCCCACAGATCTGGAAGAAGATCTTAACCAAAGATGCTAACAAATCGGTCATTCAGAAGTATGATGGGTCATTTGTCATCTTGAAACGAGTAGGCAACGCCGCCTATCATATTGAACTCCCGGAGAGATACAAGATACATCCCGTGTTCCATGTAAGCAACCTGGGGAAATATAGGGAAGACCAAGAGGACGCCTCAAGGTCGATCCCTACTCGGGCACCACCTAGCGTGCGCACCACCTTCACCAAGGAGGCAGAGGCCATATTGGATAGGAAGAAGAAGAGGGGGCAGTAGGAGTAATCGGAACATCTACTATCTCGTCAAATGAAAGGGGTTTCCAGCGACCGAGAATACTTGGGAACGAGACATAACCCTCTGGCAGTACGAGGGCTTGGTTCAAGCGTACTTGGAGGGACAAGTTACGTCTTCGTCGAGGACGACGAAGGAAACGGGTGGGGGAGACTTGTTACACCCTTAAGGCTGCTATGACCTTGTGACGCCAATGGTTCCCTGGACTTAGCCAAAGGAGGGTTGTTCAGGAGAATGCATTGGGTCACACGGGCCCGTGGACACAAGCAGGAGGCTTGGGAACAAACGGGCCGGGCAAGTGAGCTTGCTAGGATCCATGCGGATCTTCTCTCGGATTAGGAGCATGCATCCAACAGACGAGCAGATAAGGAAAACTACCTGGCTCGTTGGTGCAAAGAAGGCAAATACCTGAGGGGACGCGACAGATAAGGAAGACTACCTGCCTCGTTGGGGCAAAGAAGGCAAGTATCTGAGGGGACGCGACACATAAGGAAAATTTGCTGGTTCGTTGGTGCAAACAAGGAAACTTTCCTGCCTCTCCATGCGTTTTTAGATCTGAGTTGATGGAGGCATTGAAGTGGGCACTTGAATGCCTCTTGGAGCAAATAGCTATAGGTTGAGACCTATATATAGGGGCGTTGAGTTGTGGAGTTGTCACAACCAATCCATCTGAGAGACTTGTACGTTTGTATGTTTGTGTAGAGAAATACAAAACGGGGATTGCTCCATTCTTGAGTGCGTTTGAGTGAGCACTGAGTTGGGGTTTCTTGCAAGGCTACTCTTAGGGTTTTGTCTATAGCTAACGAGGGAGGTTAGTTAGGAGCTAACTGGGGTTTTGAGCTAGAACATAAGCAAAAAGAAACGTCCTACAATGATAGTTTAATCCATCTAAGCTAGGACTTAAGAGGCTCCCACGTGCACCAAAACAATTCCATTGATTGCCCCTGCTCTCTCAAACACTTTCATGACCTCTGACATGTGCAAGTAAGTACAATATTTTACAACTACCTTAAGTACAATAGGATGTGAATCCTATTCACATCTATTAGTTATACTTATACCACATACACAAGCTTACTGGCTTGTCCTTCTGCATGGTATAGATTAAAGATATAATGCCGGAATAATCAATTGTTTGCCACATGCCCGCATCAAACAATATATTTGCCGCCTTCAACTCTGTTTAGTATCTGGAATCTATATGGGTAGGTGTTCTTTATTTAAGTACAATTTCTTGTAGCTAATTTGCACCATCGTAGTAATCTAAGCCAAGATTTTAGTTAGACTTGATTTTGATAGTTTTAAACTGGAAAATACATTCTACTAGATCAATTTGTACCCACTTGTGCCAAATCTGATCCACTTTATGTATGATGTTGTTTTCTGACATTCATCTTGATAGCGCTTGAAGCCATATATGTCAAGTTTTCTCCTTTTTTTGCTCCGTTTTGTCTTTTTCTCCTATTCTATGCCAAAGTTATGCTGCTCTAGTCCCAAGTTCGATCAGTTTGATTGCAATTTACTGAAACTTGCATTTTGCATTCTCATGTTTTACTTTCAATAAATCACAGGTAGGAGCTGGGACTATGAATCCTTTAACCTTTTTGAGAGTGCTAGGTCCAGAACCATGGAATGTTGCGTAAGTGCTCTCTGAAAAAAGTAATTATTGGGTTTCTATACAATAATGTTGCAGTCTTTCAGTGTGCAATGCATACGTGCCAGACACTCTTGCGTAGGTTTCACACTAGCCATTCTCGGCATGCAACATTTGTTGTCACATAGTTGTCTCGTATTTTGTGTAACTTGACATGATTGGGATACTTCGCAAAATCACGAATAAAATTGCTTTTTCCACACATTGGGATTTTCTTAGCCACTTATTGTTTTAAATGTGTATTGCATAATTCTACACATGAGCACTTTTATATATTAAACTACGATTTTTGAAAGTTAGGGCAGTTGTGCTCTTCTTGTATTGATACATCTTTGTGCGTGAAACCAACGCCATTTTGCATGAATATCAATGCCTATTGGGATCTTGGTGGCTACTATCCTTTAATTTTGATTTGACAGATGAAATGATCTTTCCTTACTGATATGAAGATTATAAGAAGCATTAAGCGTCCTCAGTCAGGATGGCATTTGAAATTAGGGATAAACTAAGTTGCGCTGCGTTGTAGCAACTTTATCTCTAAGCCCTAATTTAGCTATGCATGGGTTCTGTACAGTCCAGATGCTTTTCTAAGTCTAGAAGAATACAAGTAATGGTTAGGTAGAAAGTGTATGCTCTGATTCTATATATGAAAAGTCAATAAAAATTAAACATAGTTGTCACCCAAAGCTCCAGACTTACTTTTCTCCTCTAGCAGTAGTGCTATCTTGTGTCCACATTTACAGTTTACTGTGATCTACCTATGTAAAATACAAATACATAGCCTCGGTGTACAGTTTTCTTGATCTCTAAAGCAATTAGTGAGTGTAGTTTCTTTGCTGATTGTTTTATGAATTTTCTTGTCGAATAGTAACATTTAACATTTGTGACTTTTTATTCCATACTAAAGCAATGCAATATGCCATTGGAAATGGAAGTACTTTCCATTGTAAATTGATTTTCACATGCAAGGGTTTATTTTTGTGAGTACTTTACGAGGGGTCCTGTTTAAGGGATTAAAGGCTTTGTTGTTGTTGTTTACGAGGGGTCCTGTCATCCTTGACTTTTTAAAGAAGGAATCCTTGACCCAGACCAGCTCACAATTGGCACATGTAGGCAAATGTATTAAGTGGGACAACCAAGGGAGAGCATTCCTTAAGGTAAAACTTGGAAAAAGTTCCTGAAATCGAATGTTTGAGAGCCATCACCACTTCTTTAAGAGTTAGTACCACACTAGGACATTGTGTATTAAGACCTAGGACTATGATTTACATATGCATATCCAGCAGCAAAAATGAGTTGGAGTCTCATGTCTTTATATACCTTGATCCCTTATCTTAATTTTGTGATTTGGAGGCTCTGCAAATTTCTTTGAAATTTTGGCCTTTTGATCTACTTGTGTGAACGGTTTTAGTGGTCTTTTATCTGTGTTTCATTTCTTTCTACCAGACCACCACTTCTTTGGTCAAGTTATTTCATTTACTTTATTTTCACAATTGTTTGTCTATATATTCTTGGCTATTGTGTAACGACTCTAAGGGCTACTACACGTTGGTGTGGAGGGGTTGGGGTGTGTGGGTGTGGGTGGGGGGGGGGGGGGGGGGGGTTAATAATGTTAAATATATTATTACTATATTAGAACCATAAAGGTTGCTTGTCTTCGTAATAGATTTAAAATTGAAATTCCTAAATAGCCCAAATCACACAAAAGATTGAAGGAATCAGGCCAATAAAAGATTCAAAAATGCAAAAGTGCAACCGTACAACGATGCATTTTGGGTGCAAATCTCTTTGCTTTTCTCCAATCCTCAAGCATTTCGCTTGAGATATCTCTAAAGATCTTTTCTGGAAATATCCAATAGTCATCTGAACATAACCGTAAGGTAAAAGTTTGTCAAGTCCTTGAGGTCCAAACAACTCTTTAGGACTTGCACACTCCTGGTGACAGAAACAATGACTCTAAAAACCCACTTCAGAATCTTTGATCAAACCTTGAAGAAGTTCCAATGAGGGTGCGATTGGTTTGCAGGAAAATAATATGGAAGTGGGGGAACTTGACTTGCAGAACGAATTATGGTAATTGGTTTATAGGAAAACTTAATGAAGTTTTGAATTCCAGTTCCAAGAGTCTCATAGCCTTATAATTTTGTACTTGGGATGATTTTCTCCACTTCCACTCCAAAGTGAAAGGAAGTCATGGAACTAGAGTTCCAAAAGTTCTTTGACTTCCTCCAAACCAATCACACCCTGAGGAATAAAATGAAATGATTGAGAAAGAGATTATAGGTTTGAAAGAGAGGTGGAAGATTAGGTTTATTTTATCTAAAAGTATAATATTGCATAATAGAAGCTTCAAGTATCACTTAAATAGCCTGAAGATTCTCTTGGAGAAAATTATGAATTGGTCAGAGCATTCAAAATCTTTTACAAAGGCGAAAACAGGAGTCAGGTGACTGTCTGATGGCATCAACCTTCCAGTCTAGTGAGCTTTAGCAGAAATGATCTTTCTTGGCTGGAACAACCTCTTCTTGGCATGGTTCGACTTATCCAATAACTGTTTGAAGGATTGCGGAAACAACATTTTGGTTGAGATTTTCACCAAAAGTTATTATAAAGCTTGTAGACAAATTCCTAAACCTAGACCTAATTGCTCTGACCATATTAGAGCTACTTTTGTTTAAATTTCCTTTCCCCCCTGTTTGTTTTAGGCTTCCTTTGTGTTATTTTTACATGTTTTTGGAACATCATTTCTGAAACATTAGATAGCTCATGATGGATCCCAACTACTTGGTAGTTTATCATTAAAACTGAATGATTTCTTTTCCCTATTCTCGTAAGTAATCAATGCTGTTAAACTCTGCAACTGTTTGCTCTCCCAAGAGACTTTTTTTTATACTTTACAAAGCTCTATGGTTTAATGCTCCTTTTTTTGACACTAAATTGTTTATTTTAAGGTACTTGGAGCCTAGCATACGACCTGATGATAGTCGCTATGGAGATAATCCAAATAGACTCCAGCGCCACACGCAATTTCAGGTCAATCGATGTTTCTTTTTTACAAAGTATGTTGGAGTGTTTGGGTGCCACACTATTTTGCTTTCTCTAATTATATTTTCATCTAATCATATTTGAGCTTCGTTTCAGGTTATTCTGAAACCCGACCCTGGAAATTCGCAGGAATTGTTTATTAATAGCCTTTCAGCTTTAGGTATGCTGAGATATGTTTGCTGCATAGGCTTCCTCCAAGAGGGGGTTGCAAGCGTTTCCATTTCACATGTAGATATATTTTATTATGATGCTTATTGTGATTTTGCTATTTATCTTGTGTACCTCTAAATAGGTTAGGGGGGTTGCAAGAGTTTCCATTTCCTATGTAGATATAATTATTATGATGCTTATTGTGACTTTGATATTATCTCGTGTACCTCTAAATAGGTTTCATAGCTCAATTGTGTTCCTATATCACTCACTATGTTCAAGTTTGCACAATAGCGAGTTGGATTTCATCCAGCCCCAAACTAATAATGCGGAGGGTGATATGACATCTTTCTCTTGATTTTCTCCCTCTTATACTCTCTTCTAGTTGTTTTGTCAGCAGAGTGGAAGGGGAATTCTCAAATCTTATTCTTTCAAATTGCATGTGTTTTTGAGGTCTCTTCCAAGTTGTCTTCTTGCTTCAGGAAAAAAGGAATATTTTTAGCTTAGTAAACATGACTTGCTGTTCATTAGGACTTGTATTAGACGGTAAAGTTGATATCTGGGCTGAGAGATATGCTTACGTGGATTATGTCTGCAGTGGATGGTCAACTCATAGTGGTGTCGTTGATACTTGCAGTTACTAGTGATGGATCATATAATGCAATTTCTCCTGCTAAGTTTTGCTTCAATTAGGTTGAGAAGATTTTGTTGGCCAGCTTGTTTAGGCCCATATATCATTTTAGGTTGTTCATCTGGTTCTGTACATCTTAAGATGCAGTTCATCTGAATTATGGGTATCATTGATGACAATGGTTTCTTTTTTCACTAAATATAAATTAGCTGGAATTCTGAGGCTTAGGGAACGTGGCATTTCCTTTTCTATTGACGCAAATGAAAGTGTTGTTCAGGTGCATGGTGGACCCATTGATTTTATTTTTGGTTTGTTAGTTGGTCCATCACCTCTAGAAAACCTAAGCATTTAGGTAATGGATGATTAATCCAGATTTCTTATAGAGTGTTGCACACCTTTTGTGTTTAACAATGTGAAACTATTTTTTTCCAACAAAATGAGTACCCCTCAAAGAGGACATGGATTGGTGGATTGAGCTGCTCAGAGCAATTACTAAAATCTTGGAGTAATTTTTGCAATGAACTTTAGGGTCTAACCCAAGACTTGCACCAGATCTATTTCGAAATGCCATCCCATAGGCATAGAGCTTGTGCTACAATGCTACTGATCTGGCAATGACAAAACCATATTTTTAACGAAGACTTGATGTGTAATTACTTTTTGCAAGTCACAGGTTGTTTGATTTTTTGTATCTAATATGTTATTGGCTGTTTTCTGCTCTACATTGTCTGGCATTATTAAACTTCTTGTTGTCGTTGTTTTTACTTGAGCATTTGTTTTTCAGGTATTAACGTAAATGATCATGATATTCGCTTTGTGGAGGATAACTGGGAAAGCCCGGTAAATATTTCGTACTTGCACTTGTATGGTAGTGGGGATAGCCTAACATCCAATTTTTCAAAATGTTTTTCATTTCTGGTGTCTTTTGATTCACACAAAAAATTATGTTCGTGAAAATAATGATATGATTTGTAATCTTACTTTGCTGTAAGTGTAAGGCAATAAGATGTATGATTACCTTGCTCTTTAATTTTTAAAAAATGTTCTATTTTCTAATTTTCCTTTCAGATGCTTCTTATAGGTTCTTGGTGCTTGGGGTTTAGGATGGGAAGTGTGGATGGATGGAATGGAAATCACTCAGTTCACATACTTTCAGCAGGTATTTTCCATGTACATCATTGTTTCTCACTGTTTCATGAATGCAATCATTGGGTACTTAGATATTCTTTTGTAGCTTGAGAAGCACAACATACATACGCTGATGCAAACACTGAAGAAAGGAAAACCCCTACTAAGAACACAGATTTTTGTTATTATTCATTTCATAATAGTTCCTAGGAATAGGGTCACAGATCCAAAAAATTGCAACACCAGAGTCTTTCCATAATATGACAACATTTCAACTTCAAGAAGACTACTCATATGTACTTACCATTACTCATCTTAACAGGCTGGGAGCCTTCAGCTGATGCCAATATCAGTTGAAATCACATATGGACTTGAGCGCATTCTCATGTTACGTCAGGTATCACATCGAATAACTATTTATTATTTTTTAGAGATTTTTGTTTATATCCTTGTAACAAAGCCATCTATAATCTTTTATATGATCACAGATCTATACATTTTGAAGGTCTTGTGTCTACTTGTGGATAACATTTGTTATCTTGTTTGATTATAGTATTAATAGTAATATGTAGAAGTGTTTTATTTTGGCAAAATGTTGCCCTCTATTGTTCCAAGTAGGTACTTTTTTCGTACTATTAAATATTAATAATTTAATATAACAATTAATCCATGTTGACATTCATATGCCATCTATTGTTCCTAATGGTAATGGGTACTCTTTTTTACTGTTATATGAATTTTGGTTAACTGTGTTTTGCTCATCCCGTAACAGAAAATGTGTTCTTTGAGGGAAGTAAGAAATTGCAGGGACCTTTTGGTCAAGATTCGTGAGTGTTGCTACTAGAAACTGATATAATGGTTGCTTATATATATACACGCAGAAATAATTACGATCGAAAGATAGGTGTAATTTGCAAACTGTAAATGATTATGTAAGGCTTCTTTGAGTATAATAGCATGTTTATAAAGGTACATATGCAATTGTTATATAACGGTTATATATAATGGTCATATTATAACCTTGTCTAATTTGTAATATGTTTACATTAGTTTGTTTATATGACAGGGAGTTGATCATTTCAAGAAAATTCAATATTCACATGGAATTACATATGGAGAGCTTTTTTTGGAGAACGAGTTAGTATACTTCCTGCTTGGTTCCTTAATTATCTATCGCGCTTTGATTTTATGCACTTGGATGCTTATTGGGGTACATTTTATCCTGTGATAAGGATATAAGGGTTCAGGGACTTGGAGAGCTGGGAAAGGCTGGGCTGAATCATGTGATTTTTTCCATGGAGGTGAGGGTGTCTTGTAGATAGGAGTAGAAACTAAGTAATGAAGTAGGGCTGCTAGAAGAATTTGACATCTTGTTTAAGGAAGATGTGGAAAAAAATCCCTAGAAAGATGGAGATCTAGGAAGCACGGACACTTCTGAATGGTCTTCGTGTCCGAGTCGTGGCCGTGTCGGACACCGACACTCCTCGGACATGCCTTGGACACGTGTCGGACACGCTAGGTAGCGTTTCCAGGGCAATTTTGACATTTCGCAGTGGTGGACACTCCTCGGACACGGCTAGGACACTCTTGGTCTCGATTTTGACTTTTTTTTCTTCCTCCTTTTCGGTACCGGAATGTTTAGATAGAGGAGAAGAAGATAAACCATTGGGTCAATGAAGTTTCAATACAGCCCTTGAAGTATATTATTTTATTGGGTAATAATCAGTTTGCTGTCCTTTAAGAATAAGTTTAATGACTACTTTTGTCATGGACAATGATGAGGCAACCTGAAGCAACATATATTATTTTATTATGAACATTTAATATTTATGAGTAATTATTTTTTTACAAGTATATTATTTTTTATATATATTAATTTTTAATTATAATTTTAATGTCGTGTCCATGTCCTACTTTTTAGAAAAATGCCGTATTCCTGTGTCCGTGTCGTGTCCCGTGTCCGTCTCCGTGCTTCTTAGATGGAGTTCTGTTTACATTTTGAGATATATGTGAAAGATTATACACTTACCAGTTATCCAGTTCTGAGATTCTATGAAGAGTCTTAATTTTTTCTCAACTAGCTAAGAGCCTTCTTTATCGAGAAGGGATGACATTCTGCATACCAAGTGTAGTTAACCAGAAATCATATTCAAGAATAATTTATTGGAAACAACCTCATGTTTGTTTGTTAATAATTAGAGATTTGAGTATCAAAATATAGAAGATTTTTAATTTTTTGTTCTGGACATCAAGCTTAACGCACATTCTTGATTGGCCTCCAGGTAGAATAATATTTTGTCAAAGTTCATGAGCTAGTAATATGTAGTCAAAAAGTTGTCTCCCTTGAACAAGAGCGATTTGTTCCCATTGAAAATACAACAAAAAAGTTCAAGAGCGGTTTCGCCTTTCAAAATACAACAAAAATAACAATGGAAACAACAAATTCTTTCAAGAATCATGATTCCTGTATGTTTAACACCTCCTTCAATGTGCTGTCTTTCAAAATCATTGAACTAAATCTGCTAATGATATTAAATACTGCACCCGACCTGAAATCGACCAAGTAGCATGTTCCTTCTTGGGTATTAGTTGGTGGTCCGATTCACCAACTTCATCAGATGTCCGTCCCCTGTAAGTGTTTGATTGCATCAAATATGTCCTTTCACTATATCTCATATCACCAAAAAGTTTGCCACTGTGACAACGGGGGTGCTTTTGTCTCCATTCATATACATCATAACCTTTTCAGCTCCATTGGGTAAAGCCCCAGATTTAACATTTTCTGCTCCTTCAATGGATAAGCCCTAGATTTTAATTGTATTGCTTACTTACAGAGGAAGTGCAATTTGTACTCTGAGACAACTGGTTGACAGCCACACGTTAAAGGTTCTCATAAAATGTCTTGAAAAAGTTGTAAGTCTTATTTGTCAGGTTCTTTGAATAGTAATCACCCTGATATATCTGAATGTTATCATAATTCAAAATTTAGTCGAACTTTCAAGTGGAATATTGAAATTTGAAGGTGGAGAAAGTGCATGTCTGGACAGCATTGCAGATTATTCAAAGTTCAAAATCTCATGTGTATTCCAACGTGGTTGACAACCAAAGTTTTTTAGACAAATCAAGATATTTTGCACTTTGCTTTGTGTACAATGATATGTTTTATTTCAAATCCTGATATATTTGTTACTTGCTTTACATGCAAGTATCTTGTTTGTTTTTAGTGCTTGTGCTACACCTTCTGGTAATCCAGTGATTGGACAACTGAATATGGACTTAACAGTTATGTGATGTTATGATGCGTGTGGCTCTATATGCATCTATAATGCAACTTAAGTACTTCATACTACCTCTTGAGTGATGAGTCCCATCTTATATATCAGTCATAGAAAGTTATCATTTCTCGCTAAAAAGGCATCACCACTTTTTAGCCACAAGACACATAGGTTATGATGTTACCATTAACTTAGAGTTATATGCCATATAGGAAGGAAATGAGTGCATATTATTTGGAGCATGCAAGTGTTGAGCACATCCAGAAAAGCTTCAACAGTTATGAAGGAGAAGCTAAATCATTGTTGTCACTTGGACTTGCTATACCAGCGTAAGTCAACCACAAGATTCAATTACTTTTAATATTTCAAGGACATTCAATAATAATGTATTTCTCTGTATTGTTCCAGATATGATCAACTTTTGAAAACATCTCATGCTTTCAATATTTTAGATTCGAGAGGTTTTGTTGGTGTAACTGAGCGTGCTAGATATTTCAGTCGCATGCGCAGGTAAGAAGGTTTATCCTCTTATTACAATGATCGGGGTTACATGCACATGGTTTTTCAAGCAAAGTCTCCAATGTCATTCAAAATGTTTAACATGCAGTTTAGCTCGCCAATGTGCGCAGCTCTGGGTTAAGACACGGGAATCTCTTGGACATCCATTGGGTTTATCGGATGAAAAAAGTAACATGGCCCACCCTGGGAATTTTGTTCATGAAGGAACAAAAAAGGTTTTCCCACAACTCTTTTGAAATGCATTTCTTCCTTACAATTAGAGTGAATTTTCTGTATTCATATTTGCTTTTGCATATTTGCTTATTACTAGTGACAATGGGTATTATATATGCTCACATTTGCAAATTTGTCTTGGCACTCAAGATGTGCATAATGTATCATCGAACTCTAGCAAAACTTTGATTTGTGATCTATAAAGTTAGATTGCTATTGCAATTACAGATCCTCTTTTTTCAATTTTATATGTAGTAATTTGGTTGTTGCTTTTTATATGTTAAAAAGGTGCAACTCCCAGATGACCTGTAACAGTCTAACTTTAGCCTCACATTGCTTAGTCAAAAAAATAGTTATAAAGATGTGATTCTACTACTAATCTATCAAAGTTTTTTTGAACGATTACTAATATATCAAAGTTATTCCAAGTTAATCATTTTATTGCCTTATTTGTGATGAACTAATGATCATTATGAGATCGTTGTGGATCGGCTGACTCATGCCTCATGGTGACGGACCAGGCCAGGCCTTACATAGACTTGAGGACAAATTGTTGTAAACGGCAACCATCTAGAATTTTGAGAACTAAAAATGGGAGTTACCTCTAAAATTATTTGAGACATGGTTGATTGAACCACGACTTAACCTTGCTGACGATTCAATTGTTCAAGCAGGGTGGCGTAAACACCTTAATTACAGTTACATTTCTTAAATCAAGAAAGTTAGTTAGAGCTATAAGGATATGAGTCTACGATCCTAACAACATCCTGTTTAAGCGTTTTAATGATTCATTTATGTCCATTGTGAATTTATCATGGGTCAGTGAGTTACCGCTAATGTATTGGATCAAGTTTTACATTTGTTTAGATAACGATCATTATATCACCACCTTCATAATCAGATTTAGTCCCTTTTCTTTTTTGTCTCTTTTGGAGTGTCATTGGATTCTTAAATTTCTTTTCGCTGTAGAGATTATGGAGGAAGCTACTTCTTTTCTTATGGTGTAAATTTTCTCCGTCTTACATTAAATTTTACTTCTGCATTGACTATAATATTCTATTTTAGCCGTGTTTCTTCTGACAAGTTGTGTGCGTTCTTGCCAATATTGAAGTCGAGTAAACATTTTCCTTTTTATGGTCGATATTCAACCCAACTAAATTTCAGCCGACTTTTCTATATCTCTAGATTGCAGCCAGACTTTTTTTTATTTTATTTATAGATTTTGCTTAGAACAAATCTAAAAGGTAGTAATCATGGGATTTTCTGAATGCTGCAGACATAGAAATTATAAAATTATCGTTATTAATCTTATTTTTTGACATGTAGTTTCTTGAAGATTCAAGAGCATTTATTCTGGAAATTGGAACTGAAGAGTTGCCACCCCATGATGTGACTCAAGCTGGTCAACAGGTATGCGTTTATTTCACTGGGCTTGACACACTATCATGTAGTGCTTCAGTCATCGTTGTCATTCTCCTCCTGCAATAGTTTGAGATTACAAATTCAAAGAAACATGTCTTATCTAATAATTCACGATATCTCTAGTGAAGTACTGCTTATAAAAACCATCTTCATGTTGTTAAAATTACATAGGCAAGCCACAAGTGTTGTTTTCAGTGACTGTATGTTGGCCAAAATTTCATTTTAAGGTGTTTTTCCTTTCATGATAAAAGAGCGCTTTAACGTTGCAGCTTAAAAGTGCAGTACATGAGATACTAAAAAAGAAAAGATTAAACCATGGAGAAGTATTGGCATGGGGTACCCCTCGACGACTAGTGGTATGGTCTCTCCTGTACCAGCTATTATAATATTCTTTTTTAAGTTTTGACATTCTTTTTTTCATATTGATCTGTATGAGTGTCTGCATCCAAATTACCATATTGTATGGCACCAGTCCAATGCTTACATGTTGACAGATTTCTGTTTGACTTCCTGATTTGGAAATTCCTCCCATTGTTTTCCAGAGAAAACTAAAGCATCATATTTGACATTAGATGTTATAGAAAGATCGATTTGACTAATATTTGAAAAGATATGCAATGATGATCCTCATCGGCACATAAACAGATTTGATAATTCTTACTCAAGCAAGTTTGAGATATTTTTTGAGGTTTCTCTCGTGATCTCGTCTCTCAACCAACACAACAAGCTAGGGGTGCACGTTCATCGGACCACATATATAAGTATATCCATGTCCATTTCCATGATCCGGATGCAGATACCAACCATATATGGATAGAAAAAAAGATAAACATTGATCATGGATGTGGATCGGATACTCTACAAATTAAAAATAAATAACTTCGCTTTGCAAAAAAAAAGAATAAGAAATAATTACTTCACAAACATACACGGATCATATACAATACATTATAGAAACGAACAATTTCCAATATGAATCAATATAATTTGATATTTTTTAATATTATTATA
This sequence comes from Triglochin maritima, assembly GCA_963682175.1. Lineage (NCBI taxonomy): Eukaryota > Viridiplantae > Streptophyta > Magnoliopsida > Alismatales > Juncaginaceae > Triglochin > Triglochin maritima. The sequence goes on along the minus strand of OY821772.1, from coordinate 58,451,213 downwards.
TTATACGACCAAGCTATAGTAAGCTTAGGGCTCCTTTTGTTTTTAAGTGTGCTGCTTGTGCAAAACATAATTAAAATTTGAATAATATGATTCAGTGTAGAATTATTGTTATATCATCGTATACAACAATACACTATTGTATCTTATATATTTAAAATATTCAGAATTAATTGAATAGAGATTGAGGAAAAAATATAAATAAAAAATCTTAGTTTTATCATTAATATGAAGAAAGAAACATCTGTGAAGAACATATTGGGTAAATAAAGAAGTGTTGCTAAAGTGTCAACATTATGAATAAAAAGGTTGAAGCAAGTTCATGCATGCCATTATTTACTAAGAAAGAAAACTTTATTCATGGAGTAGTAACATTAGACAAATTATTTTGTACAATGTATGTGTTCTTTTTATATTCCAGGCTTTATAGTTTATACAGATTACAGATTGTCTTTGTGTGTAATTGGTTTTACTAGTGTGTGTTTATTCACACATCCTGTATTGATATTAGTACTTACGTTTACCATGCAGTGAAATTTAGTTCATTAAGCGTATAAATTCTTTGTTATTTTGGCCCAAAATGATGGTGAAGCTCATTGATCATCTTCACAGATTTTTATTGACAGGCTTTGTGCTAAGCAAATGGCAAATGAGATTGAGGTTCGTGGACCTCCAGCAACTAAGGCATATGATGCACAAGGCAGTCCAACAAAGGTTTTACTTTTGGCTATACTGACACCTTATGCTACTTTCGTTCTGATTTAGTTTCAGGTTCTCTTGTTTCACGTCCTTCTTTTGGAATACCTTAATTGGTGTTCTAACAATAATTTTCATGTGTAATATTTTGAGTTTGTGATATTCCTTCATGTGTTTGTAAGCCTCATTTTGCATTGTTGTTCTGAGGTTCACAAGTCATTTCTGTTTCCATCACATTAAGTTGTTCACTGCATGTCCTAAATCATTTGAGGATTTGTACACAATGTTCTTGTAATTTGAAAGCAAGCACCTGTAGAAATACTTGTTTTTCTTAGATTTACAGTCATAGAAGATCTGACCATCTAGGTAGGCATGATGTGTTTTAGTATATGGAAACATACTCCTAGCAGGTAAAGTTCATGTCTTTTGTGACATATGTATGGTCAGAGAGCCCTTCATGTTGCCCCCCATGACATACCATTTTCTTTGGTTTCTTTGCACTTTACTGTCTGTTAGCTTGTAATCTAATTTCAATAGGAGACATGTTTCTTGGAATTCATGATATCGCCAAGTATGCTTATGATTTGAATACTACTTTTGCTTGTATATCACTGGAACCATATTTACCTTGAATTGTCAGGCTGCTGAAGGATTCTGTCGAAGATATTCAGTATCTCTAGAATGCTTGTACAAAAAGTTTGATGGTTAGAGAATCAACTTGCTCTACTTTTTACCTTAATTTTAAACTAGCATCGATTTTGTGCATTGAACAAAAAAAATTCCCTTCAAACTTGAGAAAATAGTGTTTTTCTTTATGTTGCCTTGAGCACGTCTAGCTTTCGAGTCAAAACATAACGGAGTTTTTTTTATTTTTTTTATTACATGTAGGAAGGATATTCACATGTAATCACCCCAACTGTATCATTCCAATTTTATTAGATGTCTCCGAAGAGACTTAATCATGTTATAAGACGTAATCACACTAACTGAAGAAACAAAAAGATGGAAATTCTACATTGTCATACGAAATTTGGAAAAATATGAAATAAAAGATCGTTGATGGTGGGGCTGTAGTTGAGGTTGTAGGAGACCTTATTGTTTGGGGTATTGTGGGGGAGACCTTGTTGTTTTGGGGGTTTGCGGGGTTCGGCCATTACAAACATATTTGAAGGTCAGAATGCATTTGGTAACGATAGTGTGACTGTGAGAGTAAAAGGTGTAGTGATTGTATCAGTTTAGAAGAATGGAGGAAAGATGGTAGAATACAAAGAGTTGGGTTGCAGGTGGGATATGAAAAATTGGGAAGGACCAAGTGCCAAGGACGGAAGATCATAACTACACCAAACCATTGTACGATTGTAGGTCCACCCTTTTGTCTTTACTTAGTTTACTACTACACCTCATGGTATAGTTGTACCTAAAATATTAAACCAAATGGGCATTTCATTTCCCAATATATCAATTAGTTTTTGTGATTGGTATAAAATGTATCCTTTGATCATATCACCATAGTCACATTAGAACTGAAATTTAAAGGATTTCGTGCCAATGTTCACTGCTTTAAAAGTATAGCCCTGGGCCCCTTCCGCTTCAGCACTGTATCTAGATGTAGTTTTCAAACCAAAATTAAATTTTACTATTTCTTGATTGGTGTATTAATAATCGTATAGTCATGATGTATCCAATATTTTTGCTTCCAGTGGAAAAGGTATGACCTGTGGAAATTTTGTTATTAAGACTTAAATTATGAGATGAGAATTTGTGTCTCAGAAAGATGAAATCTATTCATTTGCACTGTCATTTGTTGCATTTCCAGTTGATAAATTGTCTGCAGTCAAAAGAAAGTTTAACTTATTGATCCTGCTTTTGAGTTGCTATGTGCCTGCAATGTGTTTCATAATTTAGCAACCATCATGTTAACATTTAATTGTTTCCCTGTTAAAACATTAAGGGTCTATTGGTGCCCAGAAAATTGTTAGAAAATGAAAGCTCGAAGTCAACGATAAACCAATGAAAAATGACATTGTTAGAATTTATATTCCCTTTGACCAAGTTTTTTTTCTCTCTCTTAATGGAATCACTGGAGTCATTTGGCAAGTTTATAAATAGTTTTTACTTTTCAGTACTTTCTCTTTGTTTCCTAAGGGAGGACATGGGAACATCAATCCCTGAATTCATATAAATTTAAAATTTTAGAGGAAAACAAAGGGAAAATATTTTCTTTCCATAGCTGACACAAGGAGACTATTTTCTTTTTCCTTGGTTTGTGCAGAACCACCCTAAGCTTCAATAGTTTTTGTTTCATTTGAAAACAAATCCACCACCCTAGTCCTAAAAACATACTTATTCTTTGAAATTCCTCAAAATCCACAATTCCTCTTGAAATTTCGACTCCTTGGAGTTTTTTATTCTGTAGGATTCTAACTCCCCTTGATTTATCCAAACATTAATAGCAAGATTGCTAGATGAAGTTTTACCCAATTAATGTAGTTCAAGAATATTTATTTATCCACTTATAGGTAAAATATCCAATCAAACATCAAATCAAACCAACCTGCCGTCCTTATAAAGTATAAACTCCGACCTCCTGACCCAAATTCATGTCACCGCCCTTGCTCCTACCTAACAACTACACGCATGGTTGATGACCAACAACACTTGTTAATATGAGAATGTTTTTTCCCAGTAGGACTACAGTAAGCACTTGTATGTAGGGTTGCAAATGGACGGTTCGTGGGCAGCTAAGAAGCACGGAGACGGACACGGACACGAGGATACAACATTTTTCTAAAAAGTAGGACACAGACACGGCATTAAACAACAACAACAAAGCCTTTTATCCCAAACTAGTTGGGGTAGGCACACGACATTAAAATTATAATTAAAAAATATAATATATATAAATAAAAAATAATATACTTGTAAAAAAATAATTACTCATAAATGTTAAATGTTCATAATAAAATAATATACGTTGCTTCAGGTTGCCTCGTCATTGTCCATGACAAAAGTAGTCATTAAGCCTATTCTTAAAGGGCAGCAAACTGATTACTACCCAATAAAATAATATATTTCAAGGGTTGTATTGAAACTTCCTTGATCCAATGGTTTATCTTCTTCTTCTCCTCTATATAAACATTCTGGTACCGAAAAGGTGGAAGAAGAAAAAAAGTCAAAAGTCAAAATCGAGACCAAAGAGTGTCCGAGGAGTGTCCACCATTGCGAAATGTCAAAATTGCCCCATACACGCCACCTGGCGTGTCCGACACGTGTCCAAGGCGTGTCCGAGGAGTCTCGGTGTCCGACACGGTCACGACTCGGACACGAAGACCATTTAGAAGTGTTCGTGCTTCCTAGGTGGACGGTTATATGACTTACCCATGACCCTACCCGTCTAATTAAACGGTTCGCGGTTCGGTTAGAAATCCGTTTATTTTTAGCTCTACCCATGACCCTACCCGTTTAATTTAAATAAACGGTTTTGGGTGGTTAAATGGTTATATGGTTAAAACTTAATGAATACTAAAATCGATATAAGAATTTGGTAAATGGTTAAATGGATAAAAACTTGTCAAACTTGTTAAAAACATCAAACATCAATAAATTTATAATCAAAACCTCCAAAAATTCATAATCTAAACATCCACAAATTCATATAAAACAACATCAAACATCCACACATAATGACAATAATAATACAAAAATTTGTATGTATATAGTATTTATAACAAAATATTATATATATTCATTATGTTTCGCGGTTAAACGAACGAGTTAAATCATGCAACCTTATTCGTTCATTTATTAAACGGTTATGATTTTCACAATCCTTATCTACTTATTTATTAAACGGTTATGATTTTTACAACCTGTGACCCTACCCGTCGGTTCAGTTAAAACGGTTAAATGGTTTTGACCATACCCATTTACATCCCTACTTGTATGACTATTCCACTCTCATTTCAAAATTACACACACACACATTCCTGCCATTTCAAATATATAAAAGAAGGTGAATTTGTTATATATTTTCACTCGGATAAGTAGCTCGGCAATATTTAGTAAATTTATCACTTATATTAGAGACGTGTCACTTACATAAGAGATTTGAAGTTGATCTCTAATTGCAATTTATTCCAAAAAAAAATAGAAGCTGATAAGGTGGAAGTATATCTACAAGTGGATTTTTTTATGTGAGTGTACAGAGCTACAATATTTACAAGGTCATACATGTAATGTCGGTAATATAGGAAACTCAGACCAACATTTTTATATTACTACCATATTTGTAGGATTACAAAAAAAATCTAGAAGAAATAAAGTCGGACAGATTTGTTCATTGAAGAGGTTCCTTTACCACATTCCTTTGTATACTAATCTTAGAGATTTTTTCAAAGGCTGTCTCATTAAGAGAGTCTCAATGTCAAGAGGTCTAAGCTTTCTCTAATATTAATGTAGCCAAGTAAATTTGTTACTTTGTCTGCTGTTCCTTACACATTAAGTGTGTTTGCAGGCCCAAGGGTTAAAAACTAATGAAATGGACATCCACTTCTTTTTACATACGTCCACGTTTGTTGAAACTTTAATGCAGGCAAATTGGAGTATGTCTACCTTCGAGTGGTGGAATCTGCACGGTTTGCTATTGAGGTATGTTGTTTGTTTTAAGTCGCTATTGACATTAAGACTAATAATGGAGTAGAAGCTTGAAGAAAATTCACCATATGATTTTTATTAACTTATATGTAACATACAACAAATACATATAGAGGCATCATGTAGTTTTGGAAGAAAAAGGGTTGCGTAACTAAATATTGGTATAATCAGGAACGATAACCATTGGGTGATTATTATTGGTAAAACGTTATATGTGATAATTTGATTTAGAAGAGTGATGGAAGATGCCAAGATGAGTTTTGACAGCATAGAGCAAGCATAAAGTAGAGTACATAAACAAGTATTTTGGAGAGCTTGGGAAGGATGGCTGATTGGACATATTGATAGTCATGCAAAAATGAGGTAAGACTAATGGCTTGAAATTGGTGGAAATATACGTTGAAATTATAATTTTCAACAAGTATTATTGAGTCAACGACTCCCTTGGAAAAGGTGCATAATGCTCCACATTATTTGTGGAGTTGGTTGACGGATTCTTTCTCTGTAAAAGAGGTTATGATGCACCTTGCTGGTGCCGAACACATTGCAACTAGATTTCGTTTTCGTCTTAACATATTTGAATAAAATGATTGATAGATAAAACATGTTGCAGTAAATGAACCGACACCTTTAATATTGTACCAGATCCAAAGGAAGAGGAAGGTAGAATAATGAGGTTTATGAACCTAGCATAGATTTTTGCATATTTTGCATCATATCTCGTGGTGTATTTAGTTATATTGGAAATATAACTTTCTTTGTTCTTTTACAAAATGAGTTTTTTTTGTGTTTTTTATTCATTTGTTGAAATTAGTCCCACATTGGACTACTTGGACTAAGTTTTTTAAATTATAACATCTTGGGTACCTTCAACTTAACACCGGTTGGTTTTGAGTCGGACATTGACACTTTAATATTAGTTTCTTGATGAGAACTTTCTACTTGTGTTGCCATTGATATAATTTTGCTGAAATCTAATCAAATTCTCTTCTGCTCATATCTAGGTACTAGCTGTGGACTTGCCTGAAGTTATATCCAAAATATCATTCACGAAGTCAATGCGTTGGAACTCCCCGGTATGAACATACATCATTTTCATTTTTCCATGGTGTTTCTTCTTTGTTTCAACATATACTGGTTATCTTCGATGTTGTTGGCTTGAGATCTTTTAGACCTAATTGTTTTCACATTTGATGACCGAAAGCATTACCTATAAGCTTAGAAGCACGGAGACGGACACGGACACGACACGGGGATACGGCATTTTTCTAAAAAGTAGGACACAGACACGACATTAAAATTATAATTAAAAATTATAATATATATAAAAAAGTAATAATATACTTGTAAAAAAATAATTACTCATAAATGTTAAATGTTCATAATAAAATAATATACGTTGCTGCAGGTTGCCTCCTCATTGTCCATGACAAAAGCAGTCATTACTACCCAATAAAATAATATACTTCAAGGGTTGTATTGAAACTTCCTTGACCCAATGGTTTATCTTCTTCTTCTCCTCTATATAAACATTCTGGTCCGAAAAGGAGTAAGAAAAAAAAATCAAAAGTCAAAATCGAGACCAAGGAGTATCCTAGCTAGGGGTGAGCAAAATTCGGTCCGGTCCCGACACCCGGACCGAACCGAATTTTTCGGTCCGGACCGAACCGGACCGAATTTTTTCGGTCCGGTCTTCAGTCCACAAAATTTTGGAAATTCGGTCTTCGGTCCGGACCGGACCGAAAATTTAAGGGGAAAATTCGGGTTTTGGACCGACCCGGACCGGACCGAACCGAACCTATTCGGTCCGGTCTTCCCGAAAATTCGGGTTTCGGTCCGGTCCGGTCCTGGACCGAAGCTCACCCCTAATCCTAGCCGTGTCGGAGGAGTGTCCACCACTGCGAAATGTCAAAACTGCCCCAGACACGCCACCTGGCGTGTCCGACACGTGTCCAAGGCGTGTCCGAGGAGTGTCGGTGTTCGACACGGCCACGACTCGGACACGAAGACCATTCAGAAGTGTTCGTGCTTCCTAGCCTATAAGGAAGTTATTATCATGATGTTGCACTGGCCTCCGACTCAACTCAATGGGAACTTACCTCTAAAAACATTCTGATGCAAAAGGCCATATTCAGTCGAACCTTTCTTTGTGAAAAATGATTGTTTCAAATGCCTCATGAGGCTTGGCCCTTTCTCCTGATGTGATAGGGTGTTGTGGTATATGATGAGAGGGGTGAATGCAATGGTGGTACACTTCTGTTGGCCATGTGACTGTATTTCGTAGTCAATGTAGTTGTGGAACATTTGGGCTTAAACTATATCTTGATTGTGGATTGATCAGACATTATGGTAATTATACTTTCAGCGTCAAAGCTTTTATTCTGATCATGTAATCTATATGCCGTCATGCAATGCACAAAGTTGTCACTGGTACAGTTTTCTAATGTGACTTGCCTCATTGAGTTTGTGTATAAGCCCACTGAATATTACCTCAACCTTTCTGATTTTTTTGCTTCGACTTATAAAGGCATTAAATTTGCAAATGCATATTTTATTTGAAAAGATGGTCTGAAGTTTTATTGTGATATAAAAGGAACTGTATTCCCCCCCCCCCCCCCCCCCCCCTTCACTTAAATACTTGGACTGTAAAATGTGGCAAAACAACACAGTTTCATACAATGTCACGCTTCTCGGGTCAACTTGTTGGAGCTCCACCGACAAGAGAAAACACTTCTATGTTACAAAGAACTAGAAACTAGAAAACTCTATTGTACATTTGTATTAGCTACCTCGCACTTCCGTACTTTTGACAGAAGCAGTTGTGAACCAATGGAATTTTACATTGTAAGTCTAATTTATTGAGGAATATTACCCTAAAGCCATATGTAGTAGACTATTTTCTGAAGTGGTCTCCACATCTGCTCATGGTTGAAGTCTTAAACTTCTAAATGTAGATGATGCAATTCTCTTACACAGGATGTTCTTGAGTTGTGTTTTTTGTAACAAGAATGGTATATTCTGAAAATTGATTTTGTAACATGGTTCTTTAGGTGATGTTCAGCCGGCCAATTCGTTGGATATTGGCCCTCCATGGAGACGTGGTTGTTCCTTTTGCATTTGCTGGAGTATCAAGGTAGGCAAGAAGTTACATTTAGTATACCATCTAGATATTGATGACCTCTACACATAAATCTGCATTAAGTATTTTTGTTATAAGTTGACCCAGTTTAGTGTGAATATGAATATATACAACCTTTTTATTTAAATTCATAAGACTGTAGGATCTATTTTTGTATCTTATCTTCTGCTCTTTTTACTGGATTTATTTGTGTTAGATGGCTGATACTGTAATTTGCATTAATGTATGCTTTCTCTGTTTAGAACAGGTCCCGTTAAGAAATTGCATTATTGGAAGTAGCCTGACCCTGTGAACTACTTCATAAACCTAAACCATTTGTATTTATCTCAAGCTAAAGATAGTATATAGAATAATTTTCTAGAATTTAAATTCTTGAAGAACAAATGGAGATTAAAATATATGTGCTTAAACTTTTATCCATATATGTCATTTTTTGTCTTCTAACCTTATTTTTCATATGCCTCTTATATCATCCTAGAAATTCTATTTCATATGATTTACAGTAAGATTTTTTTTGGATTCTAGCGGGAGGCTGTCATGTGGACTCCGTAACTCTTCTTCATCTACCATTGAGGTGCTTAATATTTTATTTGGCCGCTTTTCATTTTTCGTAGTTTTCTGTTATGCTTGCTAAAGACTTTGTTGTTGTTGTTGTTGTTCTGTTATGCTTGCTAAATTGCTAGAATGTTGGGCACACTTCCTCCTTTTTGTGCTTACTTTGACCTAGATGTCAGACTCAAAAGAAGGAACATTAAGTTAGGAATTACTGCTGTGCACATGGAACATTTGCAAATATACATACCAATCATCTTATTGCAGCATGGAGTCATGGACACTAGTGCAAATATGAAATATGTACTTGAACATTGCTGTTTCTGCTGATCTTTAATAGATTTTCTTATTGCATCTACTACAAGTCTACAATGGACCTAGTTAGGACTAAGAAATAAACTCGTGCTATTTTTGGTTCTGCATTTCGTACTTGTTAATTACCACTTGTGTTTCATCTGAAATTGTTTTGCAGGTTGAAAGTGCTGAATCTTTTGGAGATGATTTGAAGAGTGCAGGAATAGTGGTTGAAATTGAGGTATGTTATTTTGCCCTATTATTTGAAGGTCTAGACCTCTGATGCTTACTAACTAAAATACTGAAATGAAAACATGCTATGTTTTGAAGCCACTGACCTATTCTTCTTATATTAAATATTCATTGATTTGATGTTGAAGTTCAATTCAGCTGGTTAATTGTAATAAAATAGTGGTATTTGTCTTATTTTTTACATGACTGTCGTTTGTCGTAGCCATGCCCAACAAATTTGGGTTTGCCTCAGCATTTAGATATTCTTGTATCTTGTACTTTATCCCAAATAAACAGAAATGGATTTAGCATGTGTAAGTTTCTTCCATGGCTGTTAAGAACTTAAGATACATCCTTTGGGAAAAAGAAAATTTCAAGAATGGGGACTGATTTTTTATGTATATTACCGTCCGAAGCATCATGTAATCTTAATTGTAAGCAATACAGTATATAACACAGAGCAATGTATGTAGCAAAACTTTACCAAGTCTTTGTGCAATGTTGATCGCCAGGAACGTAGGAACAAAATTTTGCAGCTCTCTTCAGCATTAGCTGAAGGTGTTGGTGCTCAACTGCTGTGCCTTAATGACTTGCTTCAGGAGGCAATACCTTACTTTCTTTTTCAGTCCAATTTTTATCTTACAGTATTGTTTTGATGCTGAAGTTTCTTGACTCATAATGTAGGTTACAAATCTTGTTGAAGCTCCAGTTCCAATACTTGGAAGATTCAATGATTCATTCCTAGAACTTCCAAAAGAAATATTGATCATGGTATGCTAAGTTCCTAAAAAATGTTTGTGTGGACATTTCCTTTTGATATGCTTGTACTTTGTAGCGCACAAATCGTAAGCTTGGAAGCATACTTCTAGACCCTTGACATGTTTATGTTGTAATTTGTACCCGTATCGGATACCGATACTCTCCTGATACCTATAGATACGTATCTTGTACTTCATATAGAGTATCCTAATTTAAAATTTAAATACAGGCACTTCAGGATACATTATGGACACTTTTGGATCCTCCTATGTTACCTTTGGATGCTTTCATATAACAATATTAAATATAACATAATAAACATATAATAGTATCATCTATAGTACATGCATCCATCTAGGCTTTTAGATTAAGTTTTATGGTAAAAATTTATTGCATCATTATTTCATTTCAATTCACTTTCTAAATGCTTTTATATTTTTTTATACATATGTATTTCAATTTGGGGGTAAATGACTAAAATGACATAATACTCATATTAAATAATATTTAATGTCAATGTACACATGCTATATCATTTCCTACTTTTTGTGAAAAATGGCATCCATGTGTCCATATTGTACCCATATCCCATATTGGTACTCATGCTTTCTAGATTGTAAGATACGGAGATACCTATGTGAAAAAATGATATGCTGAAACATTATTAAAAAATATAAAACGGACACCCACACGGCCGATTGATAGGGGCTGTAACCCTCATGGCATCCCACCCATGATTGAAACCAGGGGCTCGGGCTTACTTGGAGGCATGTGCTTGTAGCGTGTGTGTTTTTCCCCTGGGTTTGCACCTCCACCCGTCCTCCACTCATTGGAGGCGGGTCGAGGGAGTTACCCATGTAATAAAAAACCCAATAATTTCAATGATAATTGTGTGCATGCCATTTCAGTTCTTAAGATATGTACACTTAGATTCTTCAAAAAGTTCAGCTGTGCAATTGAACAATAATTGGAAAAATACAAATAAGTTTAATATATGGGAGAAGTTGGTAGAAAAATACAGAAACACCCAACCAAACTGGATTGGATTCGGTTAATTAGTTCAAGCAGCTGAATGATCTGGTTAACCGGTGGAATTATGAACTAGATCACTGAAATTGTTTAACTTCTCTTCCACAAAGATGATTCACAAGTAGTTCTTGTATTCCTATTACATGGCCCAACTTCATATTCATCATCCATGCATTCTATTCATTGAATAATTTGTTTGTGTGGTACCTTTATTATCAATCAATTAATTTAAATAAATAAGGTGTTATGTATAACACATTCAATCTAACTCTTGTTAAAAGAATTAGGGACTAAGTCTTTGTAAGAACCCTGTGACGTTAGAATTTAAAGATATATGCTGATGGGATATTGTTGTGTTTCGTATCCCTGATTCTGCCTACCATTATTATTATTTTTGAAATAAGTACCGAACTCATTAGAAGCCTTGTCATTTTTATCAATGTGTTTCTGAGGTTTGTCTATTGTAACATAGTTATGGAATGATGTGTGCAGGTTATGCAGAAACATCAGAAATACTTCCCCATAACAGATGAAACTGGGGACAAACTAGTACCTTTCTTCGTATCTGTAAGATCACTTCTTCATTTTCTGCAACCTGATGTTGGTTATGGTGCATCTCTTAGAATGTGGGTGTCACGTACATTGTCTTTATTCTCTAGGTGGTCAATGGTAGCATTAATGAAGCAGTAGTACGAGAAGGGAATGAGGCTGTACTGAGGTATCTTTTTTTAATCTTTTGATTATTACAGCTACTACATCCTTACTATTTAATGATAAAAGTTTTATTGAATTGTCAAAACACAAAACAGAATAAATAAATAAACTCTTAACAGAACATTTCAACTACATTTTGAGTTACCATGAGGCCTGGCCTGTTTTTTATATCCTTTAATTGACGAATTGTATTGATATATCTGGTGCAGAGCCCGTTTCGAGGATGCAAATTTTTTCTACGAGATGGACATACAGAAAGACTTGTCTGAATTCCGAAATAAGCTGAGCGGGATTCTTTTTCATGTAAATCGTGTTACACCTTAACTATTTTGTCGATTATAGTGGTTTTCACTTTGTTACTGAAACAGGAAAAGCTAGGGACTATGCTGGATAAGATGATGCGCATTCAGAAAACTGTTTCAGTGTTAAGCTTTGCTTTAGGTGTGGAGGAGAATATACTTCCTGTCATTCAGGATGCTGCAGGATTGGCCATGTCAGATCTTGCTACGTCTATTGTCACGGAGTTTACTTCTCTCTCTGGAGTGATGGCACGCCATTATGCTCTGCGAGGTGGTTACTCGGAGCAGGTGCATATGCTTTGAACTGTTCATGATCTATCTTTTGGATAATATTAATAACTATTATCAATATTGTTTATAATACAATTTATTGGGTTCATGAACTCTATTTGAACTGAAATTCATAGAAAACTAATCTTCCTTATTTCTCTAAAGAAACTATCATGGCACAACGAAAATGATCTCAACGATTATGGCATGTATGCATGACAAATAATTCTTCTAAGCTTTGACAAATTCCTAGGTTTGTGAAATAGCTTGTTCAATAGTTGAATTTGGTTAAAATTAAAAAGTTAATCCACCCACGTTGTGACTTCATAAATCAAAACATATACCTCATTAAAAAGAAGAAATTTACAATCTTACAGTTCATCCAGGTTCCTTTTGTGACACCAACTAATCTGAGTGACAGAAGACCAATTTATCCAAATGAAGTTACACGAGCTACAAGCATCATTTGTTTTTTCTGACTTGAATTTGAATAGTAAAATAAAAATTGATTTGAGTAGAAGATGAAAATTTTGATCTTTGTTTAGCTTCCTTGTGTGAGTAGCACCGTAGATGGTTTCTTAGTTACCTTACAGTTCTTCCACCTGCAAGAACTGCCTTTGAAGTTGCAAGAATCAGCCTTGTTTTGCTTAGCTTTTTTCTCATGTGAAGATTGCAGAGGCCTTACTGGAGATCACACTTCCAAGGTTTTCTGGAGATTCAATTCCCAAATCTGACGCAGGAATAGTATTAGCCATTGCTGACAGGTTAACCACCTATCTTTTTCACTTGATATGCTTCTGGTGTTGTAAGCAATCGTATCAATCATTTTAGTACCATTTGCTTTCATTACAAGGCCATGTCTTCAGAACTCAACTTATCACTAAAAGATATGACTAAGCTTGATCTTAAACAAAAGTCAAAGCATGAGCAAATGGCAAGTTAAATTATGTGTTGAGGAATTTGTCTTGAGTATCTTAGTTAGAATTTCATGTTTTTTCAGCATTTCACTGCTTCACTATTGCTTCCTGTAACTGTTGGCTTCCTGTCACTGACCTCTTACTGAACTTATTTTTGTAAACATCCTGAACCTAATGAAAAAGGGTTTAGAAAGTAAAGATTGGCTCAATCAAGCATGTGTATTGTTCTGCTAGAGATTAAAACAGGGAACAAATTAGAAGACATTAGTTGACCAATTTGTTTGATGTGACATTAGAGCATCAATGTTACTATTTGTTTATGTATTTTGAATAAAAGTATATAGCACGTGTGATTTTCTGTTTTTATGTTTTACATGCTCTTGAATGATAGCTCTCTTTCAATTCTTTGTTCAATCATTATTGTGCACATGACAGGCTAGATAGTCTGATTGGCTTATTTGCTGTTGGATGTCAGCCAAGTTCTTCAAGTGACCCATTTGGCTTGAGAAGAATATCATATGGTCTTGTAAGTGCTTATGTTTTCTTTTCTCCGACACTAGAGCATAGCAAGTATCCAATGACATCAACCTTCCTATTTTCTTGTTTGATGTTGGATACTACTGTGATTGATTATAGATTCAATTAAGAACTCATGCCTTCTCATCTTTTTTAGGTTCAAATATTAGTTGAAAATAAGAAAACATTGGATCTGAAAAAAGCTCTCAGAATCACAGCAGGGGTCCAACCAGTAGAAGTGAACACAAACATCATAGAAGATGTGAGAATTTATTTACTCAAGCATTATCATTATTACTTTAGTTGTCATTCTTTATGCATTTATTTGAAACTTTCAACTTATATTTTATAGGCACATCAATTTGTTACGAGGAGATTAGAGCAACTTCTGGTATGCACTGTTATGCTTACATTGCATGAACCTTGACTTGCTTTTTTTTGTTCCTATTATCCTTCCATCTTATTGTCGTATCGCCTCACTCGTCCTTCTAATGAAACTTTCATTTCATTGCATATGAACGATAGTTCTAGTTCTTATTAGCTATATGACACCTCACTCATCCTATAATGAAAGTTTCATTTCATTGCATATGGATGATAGTTCTTATTCTTATTAGCAATTTGCTTGCATTCCTATTTTGGTTGGTTCAAGATTTCAGAGTTTCTTTTTATTTTAATTGACGGCTTATGCCTCATTTTAAGAGAGTATCTTGAATATCCCCATGTAAATGAGCTAAGTTGGTTGTGTGCGACTAGCATTTGATATATGATACACGATGTATTTTTCAATGTCATCATTGGCTATATAAATTGCCAGATTCTTTCTCCCGCTTGATTGGACTTGGGAGTGTGTTGTCATGTCGCTTTGTAAACATTGATGGTAAAGAACCACATGGTTAAGGGAGGGCAATCGAAACAACAACAAAGTCTTTAATCCCAAACTAGTTGGGGTAGGCTAGAAATAAACTTAAAAGAGTTCAGACATGTGAATAACCTTCTTCCACGTACTCCTATCTAATGCCAAATCTCGGAGGATGTTCCAATCTCTTAGTATCTTTTTGTTCGCTTCTTCTCAAGTTAATCTTAGTCTGCCTCCCATATTTTGTCTTCATCCTGGCTCAACACTCATCTTCTTACTGGTGTCTTCACATTTTTTTGTACATGTCCAAACTATCTCAGCCTATATTGTATAAGTTTCTCCTCTACTGGGGCAACTCTCACTCTCTTATGAATGTCTTCATTTCTACTTTGATTCATCCGCATATGTCTAAATATCCACGGCAACATTCTCATTTCAGTCACGCTCATCTTTTACACATTGTATTTTCGTGATTCAACATTCCATACAACATCATAGGTCTTGCAACAGTTCTATAAATTTTTTCTTTTAACTTAAGAGAGATTCTCTTATCACATAAGACACTTGAAGTTTGTCATCATTTCATCCATCCTGATCTAATACTATGGCTTAACATCTATGTCGATCTCCCCATCTTTTTGAAGCATCGACCCTAGATATTTAAAAATATTCTTCTTGTACACCACTTGACCATCCAATAGAAACTCTTCTTCATCAGTGTCAACGGTATTGAAATAACACTTCTTATATTCAGTTTTAGACCTATTTAATTTAAAACCTTTCGTTTCTAAAGTGTCCCTCCACCACTCTAGTTTCCTCTCGACACCTATTCTACCATCATCAATTAGTACTACATAATCTGCAAAAAAATACACCATGGGACCTCGAACAGAGGGCAATCATAACTTATCTTTAATTTAAGAGGGGGAAAAAGCACACCTTATTTTAAATTTAAGAGTTATTGCATTTGTCCTTGTGCCCTATTTGGATTATGAATTTATGCTGCTACTTTCATCCACTTCATAGAAATAGATAAGCATCTTTCATTATATTGGATAATGTTCCTGTTTTGGTTTTTCTCATAGAAGCTTCAAAGCTTTCTTTTCAATGAAGATGGTCATATTATGCTTCCGATTGTAGGTTGATGAAGGAATAAGCTCTGAGGTTGTTCGTTCGGTACTTTTGGAGCGTGCTAATTGTCCTTACTTAGCAGCTGAAACCGCTGCTAAGGTGAGTGGTGTCTTTTTTTTTTGAAATATATTTTTTAGACTTTGTTGCATGATTCATTCATTGCTAATTGTTCAAATATTGTACACTACAAGTAAAATTTTGTAGCTTTAAGAACCTAAAATCAAGTTAGGGCATAATAAAACTAACGTCAAAGATGGATACAAAAATAGATACTATTCAAAAATTTCTCACTAAGTAGTTATTTCCCTTCAAACACTTTTTGGGAAAATATGTTTCTTTAAAATTTTCCGGGTTTGTACCAAAGTTTCTTAAGTTATGAAGCGAAAAAAGCTCATGATACTTTGCTCTATTTCCTTTAGGCCATTGGCATTCATTTCTTAGTGTAGGCTTTCTACACGTGGCTCTAAACGGCAAGCCAAATATTTATGATGTGGCGTGCTGTTTTTAAAGTTTTATTGATGGTTGAACTTGTTGCCTTTTCTTATAGATGGAGACTTTGTGCAAAGGGGACCTATTTCCAAAAGTTGTTGAAGCCTATTCTCGACCAACAAGAATAATTCGAGGGAAGGATGTTGATATTGATGTAGAGGTGATTTTGTTTTCTTTCCATGAGCAAAATGCTTTGGTTTCATCTTCCAAAAATGAACTTTTCTGAATTTTTCCTTAATGAAAGCAAATGAATTGTTTTGGACACTTAATCATGTATGGCCATCTAATATGGTGTTGTAACCACCTTCAAGCAGCATCCCAAGTTCGTAGTAAAGACTGCCACCTGGACCTATTTTTGTGTTTTGCTATTTATTCATGTTGTGAGTTGATACTTCTATCGACTGTTTCCAAGCTCAGCTCAGCTCAACAAACTTTTCATGTTAATGAAAAAGTCTTGGTTAGTTCATACTTCTGTTGAAGTTTCATACGATCTCTATATAGTAATGAATTTCTCAACCTTCAGTCCTTTTGAGGTTAGCAATCTTTCATCATGGACAGAGAGACTAAAGAAAGTTCACTAAGGAAATGGAACACTAGTAGAAGTTACACATGAATTGGCCCCTTGTTGTTATTGCCTGTGGTCTAGTAGGTTATCGTGAATGATATTTTATAAAGAAAACATTGTTTATGTATCAATGGTTAATATACATGAAGTATGTCAATAATTTTTATCAATTTTTTGAGGTTTCTGAGCAACATACCAAGCTCTTGCGCAAGATGATTGTCGAACGGATAAAGGCCACATTCTATTGCAAAGCTGCAATGTAATCCAACTCCTTAAATGTTCGCTTACTGCTCTAATGACAAGTGGTCGAGATTACCTTTTATAAATATGTGAAAATGGAAAAGAAGCTTAATGTTTTAGTCACTTCGTGAACTAATCTGCATCATGGTCTTCTGATTCTCCATTTTTCCCCCCACAAGATACTTACCACGGCAGTCATGCCCTTGCTATTAGGTCAACGAGGTTGTGTTCCAATCCCTCGAAGAAAAGGTCCTTTGGAGCACCTTCTTGGAGATACAGAACAAAATACATCCTGGTATATTATACATCTTTTATAATTAGTCCATGTACTCCAACGCCCTCATTTATCTGGAATTTATGCACGCATTTAACTATTTTAGTTTGCTGAATGAGGAAAGACCCTTAATTTTGGATTCAGAATATGAAGCCTCCCTGCCATTTATATGTTTATTAATAAGCTTGACTTTCTCTTGCTCCAGGTGTTTTCGTTTTTCAGACATTATTCATTATAATTTCTGTGTTGTGAAGGTGTGGATATTGATGTTTTTGTTGAAGTATCTTCACAATTGGTGCAGCCATTAGAGGATTTCTTCAACAATGTCTATGTCATGGTGGTATGTGTGCTTTCCGATGATAGAGCTTTTCAATGCAAAGTTACTGAATTTCAGTTTATAAATATTCTGAGATTTCAAAAGATTCGTTTTAGGATGAACTAGCAGCTGGAGAGAAAAAAATAATTTTTTTATGACATTCGGTTGTATCGACAAATTGAGAACATTACCATTGAATATTCCTATCATGACATGTGTTTCAAAACTTAAGATAGCGTGGAGCATTAAACATCTTTGAGAATTGTTGTAAATTATACCAAGAAAACTCACTCTTTTGAATTGTTAGTTGTGGTGCTTGGTTATCTTCATGTAAAAATTGAAACTAAACATGTGAGTGTAGTAAACATGAGGAAATGTCAACGGGTTCTGTTAATTACTGAAAACTAAACAGACAGGCATCCTTTCTAACAGCAGGAGTTACTGAAATATGTGAGCTAGTCTTTACACCCTCTCACAACTTGTTTGCAAAGCAAAATGGCCATGCTTTTTCAGGAAAATAAATAAATAAGTGAGCTTGAACTAACCGTGCAAATCTAGAGACTTAACAAGCTTTATCTTGAAGATCCAATTCAGACAGCTTATATTTAAAATTATTCGTTATCTTATATGACAATCTTGTGGTACTCGTCATGCTCTATTTTTAAAGTTGCTCCAAGTTTGTATGAGGATTATTAGATTTTTGTGTATTCGTTTCAGGAGGATGAAAGAATCAGGAGGAATCGACTTGCTCTTCTAAAGAAAATTGCTGACCTTCCTGTGGGGATAGCTGACTTGACTGTTTTGCCAGGATTTTAAGCCGTGGGTCTGAGCTTTGGATGCCTCGCTTGTTAAGTGTAGATAGATAGTTTCTGAGTTTTAGGAGTTAACTTATTAACCATTCATTCATTTGAGGAACCAACAAAGATTTTGTTTACTTTGGTGGTTCTGTCTTCGCAATTTACATTCGTTGGCAATTTAATTACAAGGAAATTACTGTACTTGCTTTTAAGAAGTGTTTGGAGATGTCATCAACTATTTTCTCCTGGAATACGTGGTTTGCTTAGCATTCGTTTTCCTGCATAAGATCTATCTAGATTGCAGTTTGCTCAAGACCGATTTTATCCATGCATACACACTCACGAGCAAACTACATCAGCATACTTGCTCTTAGTAAACTTATGTTCTACTTCTACACCATTTACGGGTTTGAATGGGTGTTTACTTCATCCCGATCTGTTTTATGCTGTTGTTTCCATGTTCCTATTGCTTTTGTTGATAAAACATTGCACCTCAACCCAATTAGTCTGGTTCCGTCGCAGTTTGGGTGCTAAATTTCTTACGAGTAATGTTAGATACTCAGATGTACTCTAACAATGGACACATTCTCTATCCCGCTGGTGGATCTAAAAGTTTTTTGTAATTTACCTAAATTTTACATAGTACTTACAATAATAGAACTTGTCATGTCCAATCATGTTTCCCTTCAAGAAAAGTTGAACATATCTAAATTTGAATTTATACATGAGAAGAGACATGTAGTGATTATGGTGTACTGATTGTTTTGGACTTTTGGTGGTTGTTAAGATACATCTCATGTGTTCAGTAATGAACAATTTATATATGGAATATCATAATGACTCTCCCTTACCTCGCTTAGGCGGGAGCCTCTTCTGAGGCATTTGGGGTTATGTTGCATTTGCATCATTTGGGTCAATTGGAAACAACCTCACTGTTCTACAGTGGTAAGGTTGTGTACATCCGACCCCCCTTACCTCGCTTAGGCGGGAGCCTCTTCTGAGGCATTGGGGTTATGTTGACGTTGATGTATCATAATGACTCTGATGGTTATGTTATAACATGTGTGGTCTTAGAGTTATCCAGAGGACTTGTGAGACATTGTGAGAGGAATTATTATTTTTTATTATTTGATATGTCAAAGACATTGTGAGAGGAATTATTATTCTTTGAGATTCTTACAAATACATATCAATATTCCATATCATGTGTGTGTTTGTAAACGAGGGACCACCCCGGATCTAGAGTTGTCTCATTTTCTGGTCCGCAGATGATCGTACTTTTATGGCAGAATGTACAACAAAAGTTGAGTGGAGGTTTATTTTGTCCTATCGCTAGTGAGTAGAGTAAAGCAGAATGTACAACCACAGTTGAGTAAAGCTCTCTCTGACTTTCAAATCAGCTCTCTCTTCCACGTGAGAAATCTATTTTCCAATTTATTTTCTTTTCTACATTATTCACATCTTAACCACAACCCAGCACAACATATCTCTCTCCTCAACATCATTTTGGAGTTCATCTTATAAAATATTTAAAAAAATCACAACAATTATGAAACGTATTTTCAAAAAAAAATCAAACAAAAATTAAAAAATTCAAAACAAAACGAAAAAAATAAAAAATATTTAAAAAATCGACAACTCCCACCCCAAGAGTCCAAAAATGTGTCCAACGGAAAGCATAACTTACATTTTTGATATCTTAGGGCACCCTTAACGGGTCACAACCCCATGGACGACCATGTCGTCCCATTTTTTGGCGGGAAAACTTGGGATTAAAAAAATAATTTTTAATTGTTTTTTGTTGTAATTTGTTTTTGTTGTGTAAATAGTTGGATTTTTTTTTGATAATGTGGAAGAAAGAGAAGGGTTGTGGTAAGTTATGATTAATGGATGAATAATGTTGGAAATAGAAGAAAGTTGGTTGTAAAGAGATAAAGTTGACGTGGATGAGAAAGAAAGTTGATGTGGAAGAGAGAGAAAGTTCATGACCATGTTGAACTTGATCATGGTTACTGATGCTCTTAGTGACCAAAGCCCAAAACAAGAGAAGTGAGACCTGAGAAAATGAATTAACAACCTACACGGTATTATGGTAAGGACAACTTTTAAATTTTATCTACTAGCTACTGATCCCCAGGCAAAGCCGTTTTAAATCCCAAACATATGTGTATATTGTGATTCAAGATCTTAGGTTTTAATTACCTCAAAAGTAAGGATCTCCAATTGCGCTCGCTAACCCGGTTGATTGGGTAGGAAAATGTTTTATCTCAACCATTCTCATGCTCCAACTACCAAAAAATACCTTCAATGCCACATCAATTCCAAAAACAAATGATCAAAATTTCTTGAACATATAAAGTTCAAGATCCCATCGAAAAATAATTAAACTTTTTTTTGAGGGAAAACAAATAAATATAGTTAAAAACATATATATACAGAAATATTACAATGAGACCAGGTCTCATTCTAAAAAAATGAGACCCTATATTTTCCTCCCTTAGATCTAGATCCAACGGTTGGTTTATCCAACATACAATTTATACAATCAAAGGATAATATGGTAATCTCCATCTCAAGATGCCAACACATCTCGTCTCCTCACCTGATCCATTCCTACTCCCTCCACCAACACATCTCCTCATTCTCAACATTCCTCCTCCTTGTCCTCCGCTGATCCCATCCCGCCTCCGCAGCAGCCCAAGCGCTGCTCCACCTGCCGGAAGAAGGTGGGGTTCGTCGGCTTCCGTTGCCGGGAGACCTTCTGCGGAACCCACTACTACCCCAAGCACCACCGTTGCGGCTTCGACTTCAAGATGGAGGGGAAGGAGTCCAACAAACTTGATAAGATCTGATCGGAATATGGAGGGGAAGGAGACTAAAGCTGCATCTTCCCTTGCTTCATCTTACCTTTTGGTCGCCCAATTGAGAGCTCTCAAAATCTGTTTAGAAACATTAAACATGTGACAGAGCCAAGCAGTTAGATGGGTTTGTTTAACTTTTATGTCCAAGTTTTCATGTGTTTTTCTTAATTTTGAATGGAGCCATTTAATATTTAGAGAGAGATGTCTCTTGCTTCTCGTTCTGTTTAGTTGGTTAATGATTTTATTATTACTTAATTTACAACTTCAGAAGATAGTTGTAAGAAAGGAAATTCAACTATGCTAGTACACAAGATACTCCTTTTCAGCGATCATTCCTCTTTAAATTATTGCCTGCAATATCGAAGTTTGACCATATTGCCTTACACAACTGTAATATTTCAAAATTTATAATCATAAAGCAGGTTCAGTCCCCTTTTCCAATTTGACCTTGTGTCAATTCTAATGTGTTTATCTCCAACGACCTCTTGTCGATGTTGAGAGTGGTATAGCCTATTTTGTGTAACTTCTACTTCTTCGATGGTTGCAATGCAAAGAAGATATCCTGCCTCTAGAAAGCAAAATTTGGGCTTCGGCTCTTCTGGCTATTCTCTTGATTGATATTCACTTCGAATGTTTTTGAAACTCTACAAAATTGCATCAATTTCTTAAATAAAACTTCCATTGAATACACATATGTATGCGTTCAATACACAACAATATATGTTTAATACACAAATATATCATTTCAATACACAACAATATCATTTTATTACACAAGTTCAGACCCCCAGTGTGTATTCCTGGCATATTTCTATATTCAGACACTAGTATATATTCCCTATTGCTCCAAATTGTTTATTCCGAGTTTGTGACATATGTAAATTTTAATTCAACTCAAACTCCTATAATCACAAGAAAAGAAAACAAAAGAAAATCCATAATCCACAACAAACCTGTCAAGCAATCTGTCACGTATGACTAAATTACTATAGTAGGGGATGACTAGGTGAGAGAAATGTGTAGAGAATGATACTTCTTAAAATGTGGTCTTTTGTTTTAGAGAGATGATGAATAGCATTATGTGAAGTGAATTCATATCATATAAATAAATTTTTCTCCCATGTTATGGTACTTCTTAGTTATTATGTTGGGTTGTTTATTTATATTGGACCGTGTAGGTTCAATACACAACATTATAAGTTTAATACATAACTATATCATTTTAATACACAATTGTATCATTTATTACACAAGTTCAAGAAATATTTAATTTATATAAATTATTATTAAATTATTATAAGTTGAATATAATATTATTTAATATGGTTTAGTTTGTCTATTGCATATTTTGGTTGTAGAACATTTTGAAAAAATCATTATTAAAATACACAACTGCATTATAAGTTTAATATACACAACTCTAAAAGTGTAATATACAATTACATCATTACAATACACAACCACATCGCTTTCGGTAAATAAAGCTTCCAGTGAATACACATTTATATGCGTTCAATACACAACAGTATATGTATAATACAGTTGGTTGTCGTCGGAGAGGAAGAAGTGAGCAGCATATGATTATAAAAGAGATACGTACATAAACATGAATTGTTGATCATTGTGAAGAAAAGGAAGTAGATGGAGGGTTCATGTTGTACATGGTACGGGAGTTAAGACATTGATTGGTATTGGGGAGAGGGTGTTTGATTTTGTATATTTTTGTGATCAGACATATAGATGATTAATTGAAATCAATTTAGGGAGTTTGTGGACATACCCACTTAAGCCTACCATAGATGCTAACGGACTCACATAAGAGTAAATTACTATAGTATGATATATTTTTATATTGGAAAGAGAGATGTTTGAGATAGAAATGACATGGAACACTATACCAAATTGCATCACTTTCTTAAATCTCTACAAAACTGCATCACTTTCTTAAATAAAACTTCCAGTGCATACACATCTATATGTGTTCAATACACAATAGTAGATGTTTAATACACCAATATATCAATTTAATACACAATGATATAATTTTATTACACAAGTTCTCCGGAACGTATAACCAGATCTGAACACTACACCTGATAGAAATAAGTAGTAGAAAAAAAGATATTCCGTAGAATCTTGCAAGTCTACAAACTTGAAGGCGGCAGCGATTATCTCACAAATTTACAGATCTAAAATCGGGTTTTCCGAGCTATAGTCTGTAACAAGTCGGATCTAACTATCTTTCTTGTTTTTAGGCATAAAAAATATCTTTGAAAGGAACGAAAATGGAGGTGAGATTCGGAGCTAAAGCGCGATCAAAGAACTTGTGGCATCCCTACTTAAGCCTACCATAGATGCTAATGACTCACATAAGACTAAATTACTATAGTAGGACATATTTTTCTATAGGAATAGAAACGGCATGAAGCACTCTACAAAACTGCATCACTTTCTTAAATAAAACTTATAGTGAATACACATCTATATGCGTTCAATACACAATAATATATGTTTAATACACCAATATATTATTTCAATACACAACGGTATCATTTTATTACACAAGTTCAAAAACTCCTTCACAAAAACTCATTCATAAGATCTGTCAAGCAACAAAAATATTTTTAAAAATCTATCAAACAATTTGTCAATGATCACATCACAAATTTGGTTATTGAGTCAATATTTAAAAAACAAGACTTTGAGCACTACAATCTCCTCCCAATCACAAAATTGTACATCACATTTGAAAAATAACAATAACTATTTTCTTTAAAAAACAAGACTTTGAGCACTACATCACAAAGTTGTGGAAAAAACATTATCAGATGCTATGACAGAAGTACAAAATATAAATTCTATTTCAGCAAGTCAGAATGAAATTCACAACTACAGAACACGTTTAATACACAAATACAGTTAGTTGTCGCCGGAGAGGAAGAATTGAGCAACATATGATTCTAAAAGAGATACGTACATAAAATGAGTTGTTCATCCTTATGGAGGAAACGAAGTAGATGGAGGGTTCATGTTGTTGTATATGGTATGGGAGTTAAGACATTAATTGGTATTGGGGTCCGGGGAGAGGGGAAATGTTTGATTTTGTATATTTTTATGATCAGACATATAAATGATTAATTGAAGTCAACTTAGGGAGCTTGTGGATATCCCCACTTAAGCCTACCATAGATGCTAACGGGTCACATAAGACTAAATTACTATAATATGACATATTTTTCTACAGGAGATTGAGAGAGAGAGAGGAAAGAGAGATGTTGGATATAGAAATAAAACTTTCAGTGAATACACATTTATATGTGTTCAGTACACAACAGTATATCTTTAATACACTAATATATTATTTCAATATACATTGATATCATTTTATTACACAAGTTCAACAACTCCTTCATAAAAACTCATTCACAAAATCTGTCAAGCAACAAAAACATTTCTAAAAATCTGTCAAGCAATTTGTCACTATCAAACCATACAAGTCTTGTTGTTCCTGCCTTTGGTCTTTCACTTTGTCCACTTCCTTTTGTCTTAGACTTTCCGAGATAGAGGACTTGAACTTCTGTTTCATCCTTTCTTAGATTAAGAATTTCATTCTGACTTGCTGAAATAGTTTATCTTTTGTACTTCTGTCATAGCATCTGATAATGTTGTTTCCACAACTGCATAAACTTTTTCATATTTGGAAGCTTAATGTATCAATTCATTGGAACTATCATTGAGATTACCTCGGGTAGACAAGACAGTTAATTTGTAAAAGTAATTTATACTAATTAACAATAGTTTATCAAACAATTTTCTAGTGTAGCACAAATGTTTGTCATTTTATTACCCAACTAACTTATTTTACAAAATAAAAGTTTTAGTAAATTAAAGAACTAAACCAAACTATTGAACAACTATGACAGTATATATTACTTTTAATATATCTTAACAAGAATAATACTTACAATAGGTGTGAGATGTTGGTTGAACAAACAAATAGTTTTCCATTGATGTGTTTCCATCTATATAGTGAATAAAAATCACAACATTGCTATATTAAACAACTAAACTATATTATAAATCATTTCAAAAAGAATACTTTGAATAGGTGTAACAGGAAATGTTTGTTGAACAACAATATTGTTTACCGTTGAATTCAATTCAGCCTATAGAAATAATAATAGTCATGTATTGAACTAGTGTAGTTATATATTGTAATAGTGTTGTTATATATTATTATTGCATTTTTGTGTATTAAACTGTTATGTTTGTGTAATATTAAACTAGTGTATTTATGTTACATCAGAACACCTCATACTCAAATTCAAACGAATATCATTGTTTTTCCAATTCATTGAAAATTTGAGAGCTTTTTAGAGGTGTGATCCTTGAAACATCCTGCCTCCAGATTATAAGTTATGATTTCAAAAGAAATGAAACTAATGATGTTGGTGTTGATTTGAACCTAAGACTTTTTTAAAGATAGTGGCGACAATGGTTGAGTATTACTATCTGACTTGTTTGTTTATTGTATTAGATAGATAGAAAGGCTAGAACAAGGTCCATTTTTGGGAGAACGTCAATCATGGAATGAAACTTGCTCTTCCTTTGGCAAAGTTTGGTATAAAATGTTCTGCATATGTTCTTTGTGATCATGTTACCGGCTTTGTGATTACTGGATGAAACAATCTAAAAATCTTCGTTATTTCGTTATTGCTATTATATGATATTTGATCACTTTGTCGTTTGTTCCGTGCAGGACAACATAAAAATGGACCCGAAGCACACGACATAATTTTACAAGTTAGACTCTTTGTTGTTTAACCTTTTGAATTGGTTGTTGTCTAACTACACTTTGTTACAACTATGTACTCACTTAATACATTTGCTATGCTAATCTAACATGTTACGACACCTATTTTTGGTAATTTGTAATGTGGAGTGTCGACGAAGTTTGTGTAAGTAACTTTTTTCCCGGAAATGAGATCAAATATTTGGTTTGTTTCGTAATTTCTTTAGTATATTATATATTCCCAGTGAAACATATAATATATATATGCGTTCAATACACAACATTATAAGTTTAATACATAACTATATCATTTCAATACACAACTATATTCTCTTGTTACACAATTTAAAGAACTCTTTAATTCATAAAAATCATTATTAAAATACACAATTGCATTATAAGTTGAATATAATGTTGTTTAGTATGATTTAGCTTGTCTATTAGATATTTTGGTTAGAGAACATTTTGGAAAAATCATTATTAAAATACACAACTGCATTATAAGTTTAATATACACAACTCTAAAAGTTTAATATACAATTACATCATTAAAATACACAACCGCATCATTTTCGTAAATAAAGCTTCTAGTGAATATACATTTATATGCGTTCAATACACAACAGAATACGTTTAATACACAAATACAGTTGGTTATCGCCAGAGAGGAAGAAGTGAGCAACATGATTCTAAAAGAGATACGTACATGAACATGAATTGTTGGTCCTTGAGGAAGTAGATGAAGGGTTCATGTTGTTGTACATGGTATGAGAGTTAAGACATTGATTGGTGTCAGGGAGAGAGGAAATGTTTGATTTTGTATATTTTTTCAACTTAAAGAACTTGTGAACATCCCCACTTAAGCCTACCATAGATGTTAACGGACTCACATAAGACTAAATTACTATAGTATTGACATATTTATTTACAGGAAAGAGAGAGGGGAAAGGGAGATGTTTGAGATAGAAATGACATGAAGCACTCTACAAAACTACATCACTTTCTTAAATAAAACTTCCAGTGGATACACATCTATATGCGTTCAATACACAACAGTATATGTTAAATACATCAATATTTCATTTCAATACACAACGGTATCATTTTATTACACAAGTTCTCTGGAACGTATAACTGGATCTGAACACTACACATAACATAAATATGTATTAGAAAAAAATGATTTTTCGTAGAATCATGCAAGTCTACAAACTTGAAGGTGGCGACGATTATCTCACAAATCTATAGCTCTAAAAATGGTTTTTCCGAACTATAGTCCGTAACAAGTTGGATATAACTACCTTTCTCGTTTTTAGGCATAAAAAGAATCTTTGAAAGGAACAAAAACGAAGGTGAGATCCGGAGCTAAAGTGCGATTAGAGAACAAATCTGTTTTTTGTTTTCCGAGAAAAAATGGAATTTGGAGTCCATATTGGAGGGAATGCGAGAAAGAGTAATAATTTGTAAGTGGGAAAATGAATATTACGAAAATTGGATTTGGAAAAAAGACAACGAGATCGGAGATCGGAATGAGACGTGCCAACTCCGACATCTTTTGGAAGGTTGTTGGAGGCATCACGCGTGGTTGGGTGTGATTGGAAATGACCGAAGGAGGGAGGAAGAAGGAGGACGTGATGAGTGCGATGTAAAGGAAAGAAGAAACGAATGAGGGGAGGAAGTAGGAGACGGGGAGATTACGAAATTACTTTTTTATCTTTCACCGTTAGATTTGATCTTGATGGTGTATGTTTGTGGTTTCCTTATATTAAATTGGGACATTGTCTCGTTCTAATACCACTATATATATATATATATATATATATATATATATATATATATATATATATATATATATATATATATATATATATATATATATTTGAATGTGGAGTCAGCAAAGCACATTATTCTCTTCCTCCGACGCCAATGGCCAATGAAACGGCCACTTTTCAAACCCCTCTCTACACTCCTTCCCAAACCCTTCTCCACCCACTCCTGGAACTCGACCCTCGCCGCCTACTCCCGGACGCCCGGTCAACTCCACGACGCCCTCGCCCTCTTCCGCGCCATCCCCAACCCCGACGTGGTGTCCTTCAACACCCTGCTCTCGTGCCACTTCCGCAACGCCGACGTCCGCGGGGCCCGCCGTCTGTTCGAGAATATGCCGTTCAGGGACGCCGCATCGTGGAACGCCATGGTGTCAGGGCTGGCCGGGTGTGGGTTCTTGGAGGAGGCGCGTCTACTGTTCGACCGAATGCCTAGCAGAAACAATGTCTCTTGGAACGTCATCGTGGCGGCGCACGTGCGTGCTGGTGATTTGGCGACTGCGGAGAAGTGCTTCAGGTACTAATGGCTATGCTTCTACTTGCATGCGTATCTCAAGAATAATTAGTTGCTTTTAAATCTATCGTAGTGTAGATACCAAAAGGTGGATGCTTTCATTTACATTTTTCGCAATTGTTGGTTTTATATTAACAAATAAAAATGTAAACGCACTTAAGTCGCGAAGAATATAGGTATAAGGGAAATCCTAACTGCAAAACCGCTACGGTAACAACTTGTCGACATACCATTAATGCTTAAGTTTGGACCAACGGGTGCTACCGTGGTAGTATAGTTGGTAGAAAAAACTTAAAAAAAACAAAAAAATTATGTTCAGTGATAGAAGAAATTTCGCTATAGTAAATTTTTATTTCGACGAAGTGTGCTTTTGTAGAGCTGGAAACAGAGTAGATGTTGGTAGTTTTGCATTTTTATACGTACTTTTTTGTGTGAAAGTAGATGCAAATATGGGATTCAAACGGATTGTTAATGAGATCGAAATTTTCTCTGGGAAGTAGGTATGAGTACGTGACATGTTGTTTCATATCATAATAACAAAAAAATTGATATCATCTCAATTGATGTAAAGAAAGATGCATTTTGATCGTGTATTTGTTGGAAAAGATCCTGCAATGTTAAAATTTTCAACGCTTGGGATGATTCAAAACTTTCAAAATCTACAGGCAACAATTTTAGTTGCATTTATCATCATATTTTCTAGTAAATACAATTAGCATGTGGATGTGTTTATAATTGTAATTTTTATTTTTAGCGTTAACACTAAACAAACAAGATATTGATAAATACATTGCTTGAATTTAGTAATTAACAACATCATCATAGAACTTCATATAGTCATATGGTTCCTATTGGATTTGATACATTTCCCCTATCTTTAGGCATGCACCAGATAGGTGCGATGTTGTCCTCCAGACCACAATGATCACTGGATACATGAGCTCGGGAAGAGTGGCTTGTGCTGAGAAATTATTTAAAGAAATGGATGTGAAGAATTTAGTAACATGGAATGCAATGATGGCCGGATACATTGAAAATCAGAGACCAGAGGATGGGTTGAAGCTCTTCAGGGTTATGATTGGCAGTAATGTTCATAAGCCTAATGGTTCAAGTTTTAGCAGTGCATTGCTTGGTTGCGGCCATCTTTGTGCATTGGTGCTGGGAAGGCAGATCCACCAGTTGGCATGCAAGTCGTCGTTGTTGGGCAAAGAGGCTACAGTTGGGACGTCACTAGTAAGCATGTACTGCAAGTGTGGGGAATTGCATGCTGCGCAACGGTTGTTTGATGAGATGGTCAGGAGGGATGTTGTTGCTTGGAACGCGATGATATCAGGGTATGCTCAGCATGGGCGAGGAGTGGAGGCAATTAAGTTATTTGATGAGATGAGGACAGCGGGTGCAAGGCCCGATTGGATTACCTTTGTGGGAGTTCTTTCAGCTTGCAGTCATGCTGGAATGGTGGAATTGGGAATGCAGTATTTCAATTGTATGAGAGGGGATTATGGCGTGGAACCAAGGCCCGACCACTACTCATGTGTCGTCGATTTGCTATGTCGAGCTGGGGCACTTGTTGAGGCAGCAGATTTCATCCACTCGATGCCTTTCAGACCCAATGAAGCAGTTTATGGGATTCTTTTAGGTGCTTGTCGGATTCGTAAGAACATGGAATTGGCGGAATTTGCTGCCACAAATCTACTGGAGACTCAACCCCGGAGTGCTGGGGCTTATGTGCAGTTAGCAAATGTGTATGCAGCAAAGAAGAGGTGGGAAGATGTCTCAAGAGTTAGGATATTGATGAAAAAGAACAAGGTGATCAAAACCCCTGGTTATAGCTGGATCGAGGTGGGCAGCATAGTTCATGAGTTCAGATCTGGAGACAGAAAGCATCCAAAATTAGATTTGATTCAGCAGAAATTGAGTGAACTGGAGAAGAGAACGAAACAGGCAGGTTATGTGCCTGTTCTTGACTCAGCATTGCATGATTTGCAGGATGAAATGAAGGAACAGATATTGTCGCAACATAGCGAGAAGTTAGCCATTGCATTTGGGTTGATTAGCTTACCACCTGAAACGACAATTCGGGTTTTTAAGAACCTTAGAGTGTGCGAAGATTGTCACGTCGCAACCAAGTTTATTTCCAAACTTGAAGGAAGGGAGATCATAGTGAGAGATACCACCAGGTTCCATCATTTCAGGGACGGGGGGTGTTCCTGTGGGGATTATTGGTGAAGTAGTTCCCCTGATGAGTGTTTATGAGCAGGAAATGAGGAATTTCACCGTTCATGAATTATTGTTTCCGGCAAGTACGGTATATTTTCAGCTGTGACAGCATTTTGCCGATGATCCATAGATTCTCATCCCCTTCTCCAGCCGACCGGTCCTAACGAGCACCGAAGTAAGTCACTTCAGGCATTGGTGGGATCTTTGGCATTCCTAAACACGTGGCATCTTCATGTGTAGAGCTTATTGGAAGTAACTTCTCAGTTCTCAACTTCCGACACAGTTGATCAAAATTATGAGTTTAGTGACATATCAAAGGAGATATTTTGTAGTAATAATACCAACATTAATTGTTGCTAAACAAGCATGAAGGTAAATGGGCCGTACCTCAACGTTGTCCTCACTTGTCTTCCCACAAAATATATTTTTTGCTTACCTGCACGTTACTGCGAAGAGAAATAACCTTTCGGGTGGTCGTGAATTTGGAAGGAACAGTGCAATAGAGGGAAGTCCGCAACAACAAAATACCACAAAATACCTGTTGACCGAGGCTCGAATACTAATTGGGTATGTACGACAACAACAACAAAATTTAATCGCAAATTAGTTGAGATAAATTAGAAATAAACTCAAAAAGTCAGATGTAAGCACATGTGAATAGTCTTTTTCCACGTATTCTTATCCAATATCAAATATCTTCTTATCGGTGCCACTAGGTAGGTACGTCAAATATATGTGCTTAGCTGTCATGGGTATGGAAAGGTGTTGTGATTTGATTTTTTTAATGATTTTTATAATACTTATCATTATCTTAATAAAAATGGGGATCAAGGGGTCTTCAAAGTTCAAACACAACGTGAGCTGTTACTTCTTGTTTATCGCACGGGAATAGGGAACCTGTATGGCTGAATCCCACAAATGGCGTACTAGTTTTCACTTGTTACATAATGAAATATGAAAAGAGAAAACCAACTTGGATAATCACACTATTCAACGGCCTGATTTGTACAGGTTTGAAACAGTAGTTCAAAGAAAAAACAGGGAGCAATAGTTAAAAGAATAGAAAGCAAAAGTAGCGGGAGATAGTAAAGTAACAAAGAGGACAATAGGACCCCTCGCCAAGAGGAAAAGAATCTAGTTACATGCCATGAAACATATAGTGGTCGATGGTTGTCATTCTAAGAAGAGCAGCACGAGGTTTTCTGGTTAACGGGCTGTCCACGGATCTGCACTGTCGGAGGCCTTGCGTTGTTCATGGCAGGTTGGCTTGCCATTCTGTTGGATGATAAACGTAGGAATCAGAAATCCGAAATATTGACAAGGTAAAAACAAACCAACACTGGTTCTGTATCAGGAAGAGAGAGAGAGAGAGAGAGAGAGAGAGAGAGAGAGAGAGAGAGAGAACCTGTTCTTAATGTCAGCAGCCATTGCCATGAAAGCTTGTTCCACATTGGTGGCGTTTTTCGCACTAGTTTCCATGAATGGGATTCCAATTTCATCAGCAAAAGCCTGTTACAGATATTAGTATCATTGGTCCTACACTATAAATTAATTCAGACCCCGCCTTTACCAATTAAGTTCAATGAGTCATTTATCATATTTAAATCTCATTCCAAATAAAAAACGTCACTGAAGAGACAGAAAGTTCATGCATTTTGTTGCAATGAAAATTACATCTTAAGCAATATTAAGCAATGATTACCTTAGCAGTCTCATATGAAACTACTTTCTGAGTTGTAAGATCGCATTTGTTGCCAACAAGTAACTTGTTAACATTATCGCTTGCATACCGATCAATCTCATTCAACCATTGCTTGACATTGTTGAAACTTTCTTGGTCTGTCACATCGTAGACCACCTGTTGGAAACACCAATGTTTAGCCAGTGGCAAGTTAAATGGCATGGTAAAAAAATCTAAAATAGGAAACGGGAATATATACATTTGAACTTACAATTATTCCATGAGCTCCACGGTAGTAGCTGCTGGTGATAGTCCTGAAACGCTCTTGGCCAGCAGTATCCCACTGTGATAATCGAACAAATGGATCAAAGGACATTAATTTAAAGTATAAACAAACTACAAACAATTACAACAATAAAAACTTTGACTTCAGACTAGTTAAGATGTAATAAAAATGGAACCCATCAAGAATTGCGTTCCAATTCATGGGTTGCCTACACTAGAAACAATTAGGAATACAATAAATATGAACTGCCCAAAATATTTTAGAGAACTGATTTCAGCAATGGCTTACTTGGTTATGTATGAATGTCTAAGCAAATTTCATATACACATTCATAAGATGGGTAAGGAGGTTTCAGTTGCGAGTCTGTGCATCCAGGAGTGGAGGTTACTCGAGGCCTTGTCAGAGTGGAGACCGTTCACAGAGGGCTCAGAGGGAGCAGTGATTGCTGGGCTTCGGGTGGAGCCGCAGACTGTCTCACGGTTGGTTCAGGCTCAGCAGGGGGATGAGGAGTTAGCTGGTCTGCTACAGTTGGCTTCCAGAGATGGATCAGATTTCAGTGTGGGGGTTGATGGTGGTCTGAGGTTCAGGAGTCGGATTTGGGTGCCGAAGGTTGATGGGCTGAGAGATGACATCATGGAGGAGGCACACAGAGCTAGATACACCATTCATCCGGGGAGCACGAAGATGTATAAGGACCTGCAGCGGAACTTCTGGTGGAAGGGCATGAAGAAGGATATTGCAGAGTTTGTGGAGCGATGCTTGGTCTGCCAGCAGGTGAAGATTGAGCATTAGAGGCCAGCAGGACCGATGCAGTGTATTGAGCTTCCTGAGTGGAAGTGGGAGCACGTGACGATGGATTTTGTCACGGGATTGCCGAAGACGAGGAGATTCCACGACGCGATTTGGGTGATAGTCGATCGACTGACCAAGTCGGCGCACTTCTTAGCGATCCGGACCACGTTGCCTTTGGAGGGTCTAGCTAAGTTGTACGTGGAGGAGATAGTCAGGTTGCATGGAGTGCCAGTGAGCATCATCTCCGATCGAGATCCTCGATTCACTTCCAGATTTTGGGGGAGTCTGCAGCAGGCTTTGGGGACGCGTCTGAGATTCAGTACAGCGTTCCATCCGCAGACCGATGGTCAGTCAGAGAGGACGATTCAGACCTTGGAGGATATGCTGAGAGCATGCACACTGGACTGGGCAGGGCACTGGGATGAGCACCTGCCGCTGATAGAGTTCGCCTACAACAACAGCTACCACTCGAGTATTGGGATGGCGCCGTACGAGGCATTGTACGGGAGGCCTTGCAGATCACCGGTATGCTGGAGTGATGTGGGCGAGAGGCAGTTAGTTGGGCCAGAGATCGTGCAGATGTATGCAGAGAAGGTGGATGTGATCAGGAGGAGACTGGCCACGGCACAGAGCAGGCAGAAGAGTTATGCAGATCGACGCAGACGAGCGCTGAGTTTCGAGGTGGGCGACCATGTGTTTCTGAAGATTTCCCCTGCCCGAGGTGTGATGAGGTTTGGGAAGAAGGGGAAGCTGAGTCCGAGGTATGTTGGGCCGTTCGAGATCTTGGACCGAGTTGGAGAGGTTGCCTACCGGATTGCTTTGCCGCCGCAGTTTTCGGGTCTTCACAACGTCTTCCATGTATCGATGCTGAGGAAGTACGTTGCAGATCCGTCTCACGTTATTGAGATAGCAGTGCCAGAGATTCAGCAGGACTTGTCGCTCGAGGAGAGGCCGGTCGAGATTGTTGATCGCATGGATCACCAGCTCAGGAGGAGGACCATTCCGATGGTGAAGGTCAGGTGGCAGCATCACAGCGAGCGCGAGGCCACTTGGGAGATTGAGGAGGATGTCAGAAGGCAGTATCCAGAGCTTTTCGGTGAGTAGTTGCTTGATTTCGGGACGAAATCCTTTTAAGTTGGGTGGATTGTTATGTCCCTAAACCGGATTAGGATTGGATTAGGGTTAATTTGGGTTAGAAGAGGGGTTTGCATAGGGATGGAGGAAGGAGTGGTGGATGTGATGGGAAGTATGGGTTGGGGTGTAGGGTGATGGTGTAGGGTGAGGGAGAGGTGATGGGGTGTAGGGTTATTTAAGTGTTTCTCTCTCTCTCTCTCTCTCTCTTTTCCTTACTTGCACTCTCTCACTCCCTCTCCATTTTTCTATCCGGCGACCAGAGGAGGAAGAAGGCTCGGAGGTTCCGGCGTGAGGAGGTCGTCGCGGGGAGGAGGACGCGCGTGAGGAGGACGGAGGCGTGAGCTTGCTCCGGCGTTTCGTCGTCTTCATTTGAGGTATGCCGCTCATTAGTGTGATTTTGTTGCCCACCCTTGTGGAAGGGTGTTGTTGGTCGGTCGGGGGAGGTCGAGGACCTCTCTGGCGACGCGTTCTTCGTAAAACCTCGGCTGGCGCGAGGTTGAAGACGACCAACGGTCGACCGGGTCCTTCGGGCGGTCGACCGTTTTAGCACTGTTTGCCCGACTTTAACCTTCACCGGTCGAACGATGCCTTGGGGCGGTCGACCGGTAGTGCATTATTGCTGGTGAGTTGGGATTTTCTACCTGTTATCGGTCGACCGGTCCTTGTTGTGTTCGACCGGAACTTAAGTGTACCTGTTAGTATTGCATGTTTGTTCGACCGATTTATATTGCGTTCGACCGATTGCATGTTTGTTCGACCGGTAGTATGTTTACGTTCGACCGTTTGATGACGTAGAATACTAGGTTGACCCTGTCTGTTTTCGGTCGACCGAGACCCCTGAGTCGGTCGACCGATAGAGTGGAATTTAATGTTGACCAGACTCCGGATTTTGACCTCGTTCGGTCGACCGGTTTTAGACCCTTGTTCGACCGTTGGGGGTTCTGTTTTGAGCGCAGCGGTAGACCGTTTTAGGAGTACGGTCGACCGATTCCTTCCTGGAACCGGTCGACCGAATCACCTCTTCCGGTCGACCGTTTGGGCCCAGGACAGAATTCCTGGTTCCCCTTTTGAACGCCAACTTTGTCCACGGAAACCCGTGTCCTCGCCTTGTGCGTGAGCCGGGAGGTGACGGTGGGCGCGTGATGCGTGCCTGCCCAGGGACCGCCGTTGGGAAGAGTGTGGGTGTTCGGGACGCGTCACCTCCATGTATGGACCGTGACTTTTGAGATGATTGTTGGCACTTTGTAGTATAGCAGGCCTGAGGGATCGCGGATCCCAGTGTTGATGTTGTGCGGGCACGCAACTGGCGTTGGGTGAGGTGACTACCGGCCCTTGGGGCTACGGAGGTCGCTGCCCTGCTTTTATAGCGGCGCGGTTGGTGTTCGCGGCTCGAGGAGCCCGATGACCTGGCAGACTTCGGTCTGGACCGTCCGATGCTGTGCCGGACGTTGTGATGGACCACCGATGCTGTGCCGGTGATGCCGCCGAGGTTGTGCCGGCGATGATGATTGTTGGGCCGAGGCTGTGCCGGCTTGTTGTTTTCCTCGGCTGGGCACCTACCGAGATGATGTTGTTATACCTTCCGGGCGACGGCCCCGTTGGTCCCTGTGGCCCCGACCACTGAGATTTACAGATCTGTTTCTATCGGCGCGTAGACGTGACAGAGGCTCCCTGCCGAACCCTTGAGTAGTGTAGCTGCGTGTGGGGGGTGCGATGTCGCGGGCTACTAGACTGCATGTGCCTGCAGTAGGTCTCTTCGGGAGACCCGATGATTGATTGTCGGACTGATGTCCTGTTTTACCCTTCGGGGGAACTGTTTTCCATTTCTGTTGATGCCATGACATGCTACTAGTATGATAGGTTCATTATGTGATGCATGCATATAGGTGGGTTGGCATACGGGGTTTCCTTCTGGAAACTCAGGCATTGTTGTTGCATCTTTTTCAGGATCGCAGTAGGTCCGGGTGGGTGGTGACCGAGGACGGAGCGCTTTGGAGTCGGATCCTCTTCGGCAGTTGCTAGATCGTACGACTACTTGTATTCTCTTCCATTGTATCTGTATTGTAGTCGTATTTCTTTTGGAAAACTCCTTGTATTTTGGGTGCACCCGGATTTATATATTTATATATTAGTGACGTTCCCGCGTGAGTTGTCTGTTATGTTGGTTATTTTGAAATTTTAAATCTTCCGCTGTTTCGGGACGTTACAATGCTAGTTATGGAGGGAATTTTGAAGACATTATAACCTCCGATTGTCAAGACACTCACCTAGAAAAAACCACAACCAGCTGTTGACATCTTTATGGCACGAACACTTTTAAGTGTTAAATTATTTGCAAAAACTAAGGGATGTCATATAAGCCAGCAAAAGGATAAATTGTCGTCCCCAAATTCCAAGAGACTGGATAAGGTGACAATTGACAACGGAAAAATGGATGGTTCAACTTATATTCCATGCCCTCCAGTCAAAGTTAGAAGTGGTACCTCCACCTAAAAAGAAAGATAGTTTCTTTCTAATGTTAAAAATGTCATTGTTTTTCATAAAAGTGGAAGCAAGCAGCTAGAAGTACATTCTTCTGAGTTTTGAAAACATCAAAATAAGGGAACATAACTTCTGTTCATTTTGATCATAATCCAAGTACTAAGAGCACAATGCTACTTCCACCACTCCACCAGTATCAAACTAACAGTCGTCTTGAGTTTATTTTATCCAAAGGGGCATAAAGCTAATAGTAAATGGAACAAGTAAATGCAATCAGGAAAGGCAAACTTACAATCTGAAGCTTAATTGTCTTCTCGTCCTGCTCTACAGTGCGAATTTTCTAAAACAAAAAAGAGAGCAATGTCATTGTTGTGCCACAATGATAATTAGGAAAATCA
This sequence comes from Triglochin maritima, assembly GCA_963682175.1. Classification (NCBI taxonomy): domain Eukaryota; kingdom Viridiplantae; phylum Streptophyta; class Magnoliopsida; order Alismatales; family Juncaginaceae; genus Triglochin; species Triglochin maritima. The sequence goes on along the minus strand of OY821772.1, from coordinate 58,413,491 downwards.
CGCTTTAGTCACACTCACAAAATCAACTCCAATAGTGCTGATGTAGCTTTCCAAATAGGAATCATCCTGCAAATAGCAGCATAAAGCACAGGTCAAGTAGAACGTATAGAACCTTACTCGACAAGCCGAATGGGAATCAACATTCAACAGACAAGGTGGCTGACATTGCCTTTTGTGGTAAAGCGACAATTCTTTGCAGTGCTATATCAGGATTATCATGACATCTCACATCATTCCCAATGCATTGTAACTAGATGTTTTTCGGTTCTTTCTTACCACTAACACGAGGAAAAATGATCAAAAGAACTACCATAAAAGGGCAGACTGGTATAATAAAACAGTTAGACCTTGGACTTTCAGCGACATTGTGGTTAAAGATGTATGTGCATATGTTCACAAAAAAAACTAAGCTTGTATGATAATGAACTTCCCAATCAAATGAATAAAGCAGCAGACGTTTACATGTCCAAAGTTTATTCAATTTAAACTGGCAAGCAAGTTGAATTTATTAAAACATTACCCCCAAAGAACTGTGATGTTAAATATTTATTAGTATAATTCATTAGTATAAAAAAATTGCAAACTATTTGTATTGACAAAATCGTCTGAATAAAGATGATAAAATTGCTTACAGCGAATCTCAGGAGGAGACAGGACTTGCCGACACCAGAGTCCCCAATAAGCAGAAGTTTGAACAAGTAATCACTGCAAAAAGGAACAGTATAACATGTGTTTTTGGATTAGTCATTATCATTCTGAAATAGATTCAGGGATGAACTATCCCGTCCAATACATATACATAATACGTGCCCATATTCTTTGCAGAAAGAATGTCATATTGGTCACCTCATAGTTAAGAGTTTTCTGCAAAAACTCGTACCAGCAAACAAATTGTTCAAGAAGCCAAAATAGCCTAACATGAGTCACTAATATTTAAACTATTATGAAAATCAAATAAAACCAAAATAAACATGAGTTGCTGATATCCAACTTGTACCCAAAATGTACAGTTTATGTAGATATTCATCGAGATGAAGGTTGATACAAGCTTAATCAATGAATTAAGCTTTAGATAACATGTTAGTTAGGTAAACAATTCACATGGGTCAATCATTAGTCATAACTCAAGATGTTCATTTCATAACCAACAAAAATCCAAAGTCGTCACCAATGCATACCACTAATGATGTCCCCGGGGACGTTACAAGCCTAGGAGGCTAAATTAAACAATTGACCAATGTAACAACATCAACCAGCAACTAAATATATCAAACAAAATAGGATTTGGTTCAGAGATCGTCAAGATAATACGTATCATCACAAATCTCTATCCACTCAAACAAACATACAAAAAAGATGTGTTTCAACGCTCCACCAAGCGCTCGCCTTATATTTGACAAAATCGAGACCAAAATGTAATTTCCAGAATCTAAATCCACAACAAAAACATTAAAAAACAGATCTGGTGCCAAAAAACACCGGATCGACATCCATCATCAAAAACAAAAAAACAACCAATCAACTCAAATCGTACCAAATTAATTCATCACCAAACGTTAAGAAGATCTACATCTAACACAAATGAGATCTTCATCATCCCGAAACCCACAATACCCGATCGAAACCTCCCAAAACGAAACTCATCTAAAACACGTCAAAATCCACGAATGCATCACATGATGATCTCCCGATTCAACATAACCGTTAACGATCGTGGCGAAAACGGAACTTCTGGTTGGGATGGAAACTTACTACTCCGGATTCATGGCGTGGGATGGAACGATCGGGATCTCTGATGTTCAATTCTGGCGACTAAACGGATGTTGAAATTTGAGGAGAGAGAGAGACGAAGAATGGGGGTTAAATACCGTCCCAGATTTCGCGTCTAAAAGAACGAATTTACTTCCCACGATCAAAGTTGGTGGGACTTTTGCAACTACACTCCTCGATTCCTTCGTAGTTTACGTAATGACTTTTAGTTTTAACTATCATGACTTGGACCTTTAATTCATTTCTGGATCCTGCTTCCACACACACCTCTCTCTCTATTGTCGTCGGACCAGGTTGAGTGCTCCAATTTCACACCATTATTCGTTTTATTTTACTAAATATAAACTTGTATATCAAATGATTTTCATACATATTTTCAGTTCGGTTGAATTGTGTTGTCAATTGAATGTAGTGTAAATATAATTTCATGTCGTCAAATCTCTCTTATATGGACTGGGAGGAGGAACTGAAATCACCTACTCTGGGACTTTAAAATCAAACAAATACTAGTACTAGGCAAAGAGTACAAACATCTGAAACAGAATCGTTTCACTTGTTAGGACACATGTTACAAACTTACAATAATAGCTAAGGTGAAGAGTTTGAACATAAATATCCCCAACCCCCGTGGGAAATTGGAAATATAGTTAATGAGGACGCGGGTTGGAACGGTGGAAATGGGACGCAAGTCTACGACGTGTGAAACTGAACCAACACGGTGCGTGTCGGCAATTTGCTGACCCTCATTTGTACAAAAAAAAAAACACATTATTGGACTACATTTGGACACGCAAAAGTCGAGTGTCGACCTAAGTTGCATATTAAGCTCAAGAAACTACCAACTAGCCAACTAGTCAACTACGTTAGGCTAGTTAACATGCAGCCATAAATGATTGGTAAGGAAGATTAGATCCAAATGGTTGGCAAAATATGCTATACACGAGCCACTTTGTGCGAATGAAGCAAAACAATCGGTTACGTCTAAATTACTGCAAAAAAAATCAACTATCCACCCTTCACCTCTTCACAACCCTGCCAAAGTAAATGACGGTAATCACGCAACCGACCATAAACGAAACAAAACCTCTCAAATTAAGCGAAAGGACAAAATAGGTCATAAAGAATTCAAACCATTAGCTACAGGAAAGAAAGACAATAGTGCCTCGATTATCATCCAAAACCATTCTAACATCCAGGCAAAACAACTCTTAACACACCACATTACCACAACAAAGAGGTTTCTCATAGGAGGTATTCACTCTCAGTTCTTTTCTCAAACCAACAGACTGGTACTCTGACCAAAAGCCAAGGGAAGATGAATTGCATCAGCAAAAACACCTGCAGGGAAACATACTATTAAGCCAGCGGTACCACATAGGAAATTGTTATAGTCGTCAAAACTTGTGGGAGATCAACTTTAACAGGGCATAGAACAAACCTCTCCAAATCAAACACTAAATGCTTTACCCTGCAAACAGAGCAAACACAGTTCTAGATCAAGAGGTGTTAGTAAAATTCACAGCTTAAGACTGGATAGGCTTGATCTTGAAGTGCAGTGAGATGAGGGAGAACACGAAGCACTTGAGATCCTGCAGTGAAAAATATACATGAAGGTAAGTGATCATCTGCGGAACAAATAAAAGCCTTGGGAGAGTGTGTGAGTTACACATATAGTGATAGAAAAGACACACTGACACATGACAGCAAAAGGAAGCTTATGCAGGGAAGATGCAATACAATTGGGTTTAAAAAATCTAACACAAGCATGCTCCAAATTTATTTCCAGACTTGGAAAAAAGTCGAACTGTGAAAACCAAATATAGAGTCATCTTAGAGCAAACATTAAAGCGTAGTAGGCCTGACAATTTTACACGAAATGACACGAGACGAAACGATAATACAAGTTAGACACACAAAAAATAGTGATTAGCTTAGTTATGATAATTTATGAGGAAATGACATCAAGTAAAATGACACAATTCAACACGGAAAAAATACACGATTGCACACGAATTTGTTGAATATTTACACCAGACTAACACTTATATGATTTTCATAGTCTAATTAATTGTTTTTTACTTCAAAACTATTGTTTCAGATGTTTGTTAGAATAAATATATCATTCTATCATATACTTGATCATTACCAATCCAAACATGACATTTTATTTCAGATTTTGTTAAATATGTCAAACACGAAATGTATCCAATTTTCTGATATGAAAACACATGACACGACTATTGTACTACATGCTAAACTTCCATTGATTAATTTCATTTGACTCTTGATGCTTATGAAACTTAGCAAACACAATAATAAAAAAATTACAAGCACAAATATACTACAGCAAATCCATCCAAATAAAGAATTCGTAATACCATGTTTAAATGGGGTCGCATATGGCATGTTTAAATGTGAGGTAGCATATGACATGTGGTCGCATAATACAGTTCTATAGGTAGAGGTTGCATATGTGATCCCCACACAACTGCACAGAATAGTGTATGGTTTCTACTGTCATGTATGCAACTATGTTGTGCGCATAATAACATAAGAAACACATTACCATTATTTTAAAGGTTTCCCCTCCCAAACACCTATAAATGGCCCATTCATCACACACCTATAAGATGATCTTCTAAAACTACTTCCATCTGTCCCAATTATTAACCTTTCTGAACAATTTTAAAAAAAATTAACTGTTTTTTTATACTTTTTTCCTTAAAAAATGGTTGCATATGAGGTTATGCAACTCCGCATATGCTGACTACACAGGGTGGCAATACACTCTACTCTAACATTGATCCATAGCACATATAACCTGAAACATATTTAAAGCATGTAACGTCTCCACCACCAGCAACCCAAATTAATTCAAGTTTTAACTCTGAAAAGAATGAAAATGTTCAACCTTCATTATTACAGAACCTAGCAGACACAAAAGAAACAAGCATTTAAGCACGAAAACACTACTACGCTACATCAAGGCATCATAGTGAAGAATCCCTAGCACATAATACTCTAGATACCATATCTAGAGCAAATGCATTATGGTAACAACAATCTACAATTACTCCATGTTCAACTCTAAAAAAGCATGTTCATCACCACTTGAACAGTTGAACACTTGACGATTATGGTGACCTTAGCAACTACAAAGAAACAAGCATCCAATATGAACACACTACAACGAGCCCATTATGAAGAATGTCTACCACATAAATGCTCAAAGAAAACGCACAAGGCAAGTGTCCTCTAACAACACAATACGACAATCACTTCACGTCCAACTCTCAAAAGCATGAAGATATTTAATTTTACCGATTGCTTACAGAACTTAGTGAACATAAGTAGTAAAATGAACAGACATACTACAGCAGCATTGTCCAAGTAAATATACTAGAAAACACAGCAAACAAACACACATCACTTAAAGAAAGTTTCCTCTACCAACATCACTTCGAAACCATATCACCTTGAAATAGCAGATCGAAAAGGAAAAGTAACACCAAATCGGAACAATTTCATGTCCAGATCTCACGAATATCTTTTAAGTGAAGTTGACGCTCATTAAACTTACTTAGAAAACACAAAAACACAATAGAAACAAGTAATCTACTGCCCGATGAAGCACCACAATAGCATCCAACTACAGAACTTTACAAATCGAACAACATAATATCCTCTACCAACATCAATAAAAGTAGGAACAAAAGCGAAGGCGAAAAATCCTAACCTGCACCAAATAGTAGAAGATCCTGAGCCCCTCTGGATCCTTGCTGCTCTGCACATCCACCAGCGATCCGATCTTAGAGGTCGTAAAGGAGATGTGCTCGTTCCCCATCACGATCTCCAGCTCCTGCCTCCCGACCCGGTCGGGCTCCGGCCAGTTGTTGTCGTCCTCCTTCATGATCTACAAAAAAAATCCGAAACCCTAAAAAACCCTAGAATTCGAATAGAAATAAGTTGGAGGGGGGAAATGAAAAGGGAAAAATACCTCGGAATCGGCGATGATGCGGCGGCACTCGCGGACGACGGAAGGGGTGACGAAAAGCTCCTTGCGGATGATGGTGTCGTTCTTGTAGTTGGAGTTGTTAGCGTAACGGAGCTTCCCATCAGGCCGGAACTCGAACTCCAGGAACTCGTGACCGAACTTGCCCTTGTGACCCACGTAGTACCGGAGGTAGAACTCCTCCTCCGCCCCGTCGCCGCCGCCGCCCACTCTTCCGGCCATCGAAGCAGATTGGATTTCTCTTATTTTCTTTCTAAAAGATTGGGGGGCCTTTGCTTGCGGTTGTGTTGTATATATAGAGGTGTGGTGTGGGTTGGACTTTTGGGGCTTCCGGTCCAGGTTTAAAGGCCCATGGGCATTTGCGTGTTGTTAGGTGGACAGTTTGGGGGCATTAATCTTGAGGTAAATTAAAATAAAACACTTTTGATAAGTAAGCACCTTTTGTCCTTTTCGGTCACCGGAATTTGTTTAGATCTGACGTCGATATATAAATATTCGAAAATATAAAAATATACATTTATACCAAAATTGACATCTAATTTGATATGAAATTTAACTTAAGTTGCGATTAAGAGTATTTAAACAAATAAGACAAAAAATCAAAAATAATTAATATGGTCATTAATCAAGACGTTTGATTCTCAACCAAAAGAGACAAAGTGTTTAAAGGGACGATTGATTAACACGTTGACGTTTAAAATAACAAATTGTAATTTACTTTTATTCATGTAACAAGAACTACGAGAATCAATTGAAAGTCCAGTAAAATCAGCTTCTTCGTCTTTTTATCTTTAATTCAAGTACTCATTTTCTATAGTTTTATTGAAATATCTTTTTTATAATTAACAAAGTTTAATTTCAAAAATCAACGAAACTCTAACAATGTGGTGCTTGAATTGACGACAAAAAGAGAGGGAAACATGAATATGTTATCAAAATACTCCAAAAAATATTTTATCTCGTTGAAAACGAGTTCGAAAATTTTTAATTTAAAATGCATGAATCGAAAAATAAGGGTAAGTAAAAAAAAATTGTGTTAGAGTGACCTCTTTCTAGTTTTGAAAATGCTAACTTCGTTACCGGATTTACATTTTGCCAATTATTTTCACAACTCTCAATTTTTTATTTTTTTCATAATTATTTTGAAAACATGATACCATCATTACTTGTGTAGGAGCAAAAAGATTGGAAAATAGAACCATCTGATTCCATTCGTTCTCAATAGTCATGAGATGATCATTTTATGGTGATCCTTTTGTCGACGAATACTCCTATTACACTCGGAGTTAATGGATGAGAACCGACTACGTACCATTTACATCAATAATTCAAGTATTTTATACATCATTAGTCCAGTCGTTTGTAGGAACATGAAAATTGCAAAAAAAACTGTTTATCATAAAGATATTTGTTTGACATGTTTACGGAAACAACAAATCCTATACAAATTCATATAGAGGTGTAATCGGAGTGAGACGAGTTTTTGTCATACCGCTATCTGCCTCACCTAAATTAAAAAACGAGACAGGACCAAAAAAAACTCACTACTCTCCCCACATAGCCCTGTTTGGATGGTTGGTTTTGGAATCCAATTTCTTTAAAAAACTGATTACGTGATTTGATCTTCTAAAACTAGCGTTTGTGAAAAGTTGCTACCATGCGTTTGGGTGAGGAAATAACAAACGGGTAAATGAAAGTCTAATCAGACTTAAATTACACTAATATCCTTCATGTCATTTCATCTTCTTCCTCCTTCAACACTCAACCATTCTTCCATCCTCACTTTTCTACATCCCTTCTTTGGGTCCGACCATACTTTCATACAAACGCCAACGTCCGGAGGAGTGATTGTTGGGGGAAGCGCTAGAAGACCTCTGCACTGACGGGAGAGAGGGATTCAAGGATGTACCTTCAGGAGGTCCTCGGAAAGGGAAAATGGGGCACCATAATTTGGTCGACTGAGCGTCGTTGGAGGGGTTGGTGAGGAATAATGGGGCGTTGGGTTAAATCTTAATCATGTTTGGGGGGATACATGCTGGGAGTTAAAATTTCAACAATGACATTTGGGGTAAAGATGTGATGGTAGTTTGAGTAAATTATTACCAGTGGAGGGGTGTTAAAGAAACTTTACGTGTGAGACCCACCATAAACTTGTAAAAACTGGTCCCCTCGTATTTCTTGATCCATGGGTTAAATTTGAAAAATCAAGTTTTGCAAACACTGATTTAAAGCTGGGACCTGGGCCGTGCCGGCCCGTGAACGGCCCGGCCCGGCACGCCGGGCTGGCGGGCCGTGCCGGGCAAGTAGCCGTTGTGGGCCGTGCCGACCCGGCTCGCGGCGGGCCGGCGTGCCTGCCGTTGGCGCGGGCCGGCACGGCTATAAAGCCATTTTTTTAATTTTTTTTTTGTTTTTACTTTTACCAATCCTATAAATACCCCCCACCCCTTCACTCATTCCTCACCAATTCTCTCAATTTTCTTCTCTTCTAATCATTCCAAAATTCCAATCTTCAAGCAATTTGTGCTAGTCGGGTTTTGCGAAAAGCGGGTCGAGTTTGAAGTAAAGTGGGTCGACCCAAAAGAAGAAAAAATATGTTTCAAATGTATGTCATAATGAATTAGATTCGTTTTTGAACTTAGATTTATATCTGTCCCCCCAAGAATCCAAAAATTTAGATGTACTAGACTGGTGGAAACACAACGAATGTAGGTTTCCCATAGTTGCTGAAATAGCTAAGGACTTATTGTGTGCTCCGGCGTCTACTGTGGCGTCGGAAGCGGCTTTTTCTGCAGGGAAGCGAGTGATGACGGATCGACGACACAGTCTCGCGCCCGACTCGATGCAGATGTGCGTGTGCCTAAAGGATTGGTTGGACGCAGAAGACAGAGTGCAGAACCAATACGAAGCCAAAGACGACGACGAAGAGACGTGGCCGGAGCAGTATACGTACGTCGAAGATTGTAGCCGAAAACGCGCCAAATGGGATGAATTTTTCCTAGAACCCCCTAGGTTTTTTTGTAATGATTCCTATGTTTCGGCTACAAACTTGTATTTCTCAAAAATCATTAATAAAATTGGCATTTTTTGGGAAAATCATTTCTATTTTTAGTTGAAAAAAAGTTTAAAACCCGACCCGACACGAAAAAACCCGACCCGACACGACCCGACCCGCGGCCCAGCCCGCCAACCTTGGCGGGCCGAGGCGGGCTGTGCCGGGCCGGGCCCGGCACGGCCGGAGTCCCACCCCTACACTGATTAGTGTTAAAGAAACTGAGGTATTTGGATGGAGTTTGGGGGTGAATGGTAGTTTCTCCAGGAAATTACTGTTTAAAACCAACCATCCAAACAGACCCCTGTGGTTAGATTAACTTATGCACGGGTGCAAATCTAACGTTTAAACTTTAAACACCTGAACTGTTTCCATCTAGATAAACGTAAATCCCATGACGTGACATTGTCTCGTGGAAGAACCCAAAACCTCCGATGGACTCCTCACCGGCGGCCGGAGGCGATGAGATGGCGGCGATAAAATCCACAACAAAACGCCTCAACGACCGCATCGACTCGGCCCGCGCCGCCCAACTCGACCTCATCTCCTCCCTCCAAACCCTAGTCCCCGACCTCGTCTCCTCCCTCGACCTCTCCCTCCAGCTCATCTCCGCATTCAACCACCGTCCCTTCGTCCCCACCCCAAACCCTAATCCCACCCCTGTCCACCCTCGCCGCCCCCTCCTCGACCCCCAACCCCCCCTCTCCCTCCCCCTCTCCCTCCCCGACCCCGACGGGGATCGCGATCAGGACCGCGACCGTCTCCTCGTCGTTCGAACCATGGTCGCCGTCTGCCTCCTCGAACGCGTCCCGTTCACGGCTGTTGATTCCGCCGCGCTGTTGCGGAAGATCGAGGGCGAGCACTCGTCCGCCACGGCCTCCGAGAAGGCCGCGCTTGTCGAGCTCGGAGGCGAGTTGGGGACGATCTCCGCGGTTGAGACCGCGCTGAGGTGTATCGCAGAGGAGAATGGTGGGGTGGAGTTGGATGAGTTTATGGTCAGCGGGAAGACGAGGATTATGGTATTGGGGATTGATCGGAATCGGCTGCTCAAGGAGCTCCCGGAGACGTCTCAGCAGCCGCAGGCAGAGGTTGGTGCTCCGGATGGCCGTGGTCAGAGTCAGCCAATGCCGATTCCGGTTGTGGATGGGAATGGTGGTGCTGGTGGGGCTTTGATGCCCAGGCCTCCGCTGGATATGTGGATGGTGTCTGGAGCTGATCCGCATTTGCCTGGAATGATGCATGTGTTTCCTGGCTCTGGGCCTCCAGGGACTATGGTGGGTATGCGCGGTGCGGCAAGGGGTATGGGGTTGATGGGGATGCAGAGAATGATGGGCATGCCTCCTCTTCATAGGCCCATGATGGGACCTGGCGGGCCGAGTCAGACCCCTCCGAAACCGAAGACGGACGAGGATGAGATGAAGGACTTGGAGATGTTGCTCAATAAGAAGTCGTTTCGGGAGCTGCAGAAATCAAAGACGGGGGAGGAGATTATGGACCTCATTCATAGACCCACTGCGAAGGAAACTGCCGTTGCTGCAAAGGTTTGTCATCGGAAGACAACTTTCTTAGGTTTTTCTTATCACTCAGTTAAAAGTATTGAATTTGACGGTGTTTGTTTATCATATGACTTGATAGCCTGGAAGCTGTTTAATTTTGTTGTTGGGACTGAAAATTTAGTACTTATATTTAGAAACTTCTTTGCAAGTGTCCATAATATCTATTTCTCAAAAGTACTAATACTACGGAGGAGTAGACACTCTAAAGTTGCAGTACACGGCTTGGAAGGCCACCATATAAGGTATATGAGTGTTTTTGGTTCGGTATTTTTTATAGTTGAAAGATGTTAGTTAGGTAAAACTAAATAAAGACTACAAGTATATTGATTCTAACTATGTAAAAGTACGTTGGATAGATCATAAAATACATCACATATGTAATGAGGGAAAGGGAGAAAAAAGTAGTTATGTTAAAAGTTAATAAATGAATAAATAAGGGTCCTGCAGCTGCACTAGACCATGTTTTCCAATTTCATGTAGCGGGGTAGGGGGTTGCATAGGGCTTTGGAAAAAAAATGGAATTTTGGGTTCACTCTGCATATTAAGGAGGAGTTAGGCTTAGAGTTCTTTAGATCAATTTATCTGCCCGTGCCACTTTAATCCAATGTGATTCTTACATTAAGCTTGATACGAGGCTGCATTTGTAATTTTTTTACCCTTGATGTGTAGTTCTACATTAGTTTTACCATGTACCACTACGAGTACACTGAGTTGCTAACTTTCTGACTGTGCATATGAATCTACATGGTTGCAGACATTGCAGTCTGAAAGGCTGTGGATGATTATATTAATTTCCTAAACTAATGGGTAGTGAAGGACAACGTATGTTCTTGCAGCCAATGCTTTTGCTTATTGTCCATCTTGATTTATTTATTATGTTTCTCAAGTTTATAGAGCTATACTTTGTCCCCTTGTTTCTATGCATCTTAACTTATGCATGTCTTCCTGTTCCAGTTTAAAACAAAAGGTGGTTCCCAACTGAAAGAGTACTGTACAAATTTAACTAAAGAGGATTGCAGACGCCAGTTAGCTTCTTTCACTGCATGTGAAAAGGTGAGCAGGATTCGAATGCTAGAATATTAATTTGGCAAATTTCTATATGCATGCTACAAAATTGTGTTCTTCAGTGGCAGGATTACAGATTACTAATATCCTTAAGTATAACTTAGAGACACTTTTTGTGCACTTAGTTTTAGTTCCATCGATTCTACTTTGGCGACAATGGTAATTTTATAACTTGCTTTAAATAGGGTCTGATTTCTCCAATTGACAACATAGCTTTTTAATCAAGTTATAACTATGTTTGTTCTTGCCCCACTTTTCTTATAGGAAAGAAAGTGAGTGAGTAGTCCTAATCACTTCTAAGTTCTGACATATATTTATTTATGCTTTAGTTTCAGTCTCGATGTAGCTTTTTCTCAACATGTTTATAGTAATTCTAGTTTCATCTAGCATTTGCATGAACTTCATCATATTTATGCTTTAGTTTCAGTCTCAAGGTAGCTTTCACTCAACATATTTATAGTAATTCTTAATTACATCTAGTTCTACATTTGCGTGAACTTTATAACAACTTTCCTGGTTCTACTATTTTGAATCTCTTAATGCAGTACACGACCTTCGCCGATTCTTACTATTCTCTAGTGATGTTTGTGAAGTATTACGTATTCTTTAACAGAATCTTTGGTAGGAAACTGATTCTTAGTTTTACAAAAGTTTGATGATATAGTTTGCTGCACATGTCTTCTCTTTAGGTTCACTTTCGCCGTATAATTGCTCCTCATACAGATATGAGTCTTGGCGATTGTTCATTCCTGGATACTTGTCGTCACATGAAGGTCTTCTCTCGTATATATGAGTAATATTTTCAATACCTAATTAAACACTAAACTTAATTCATGCTCCATCGTGACAGACATGCAAGTATGTTCACTATGAACTAGATCCTACGCCGGATGTGCCTCATATGATGATGGGAGGAAATCTTCCTCCAAAGCCAATAAAAACTCAACGAGCTGAGTATTGTTCCGAAGTCGAGCTTGGTGAACCACAGTGGATTAATTGTGATATCCGCTCATTTAGGATGGACATTCTGGGGCAGTTTGGAGTCATTATGGCAGATCCACCCTGGGATATTCACATGGAGTTACCGTATGGTACAATGGCAGACGATGAAATGAGGAATCTTAATGTTCCTGCACTGCAAACTGATGGCCTTATTTTTCTATGGGTCACTGGACGTGCAATGGAGCTAGGGCGTGAGTGGTAAATATTCAAGTTGAACTTTTTTCTTTTTCTTTGCAAGTTACCAACTACCAGCACCAACTTGATATTCTAACTTGTTATTCCTTAAAAGGTGAATCCCACCATTGATCGTCATATCATGGCCATAGGCAGATAGGCTATTGACTTAGTTCATTTTCTAATGTGCGTCTACAAGTCAACTGTTGTTTTGCACTAATTATACTCCTGGCATTTATTTAAAGCTTGAATCCTCTTTTGTTTGGCGTTGTTGCTTGATTTCTATGATACATATAATGTATTATTTATGGTTCCCTCAGCCATATTGTCTGTCTAAAATAATCAACAATTACATAGTTCACATTTACGTGGTCTAGAAATCCTTTTTCTGTTGAACTGGGGTTGACTACCAACTTTTTCAATCTATTTATTGCATCTACTAGGTTGTTTCAGTTGGTATTTCCTGCACGTTATCTATATGTTATTTCTTCTTACCAGCTTAGAGCTCTGGGGATATAAGCGTGTTGAAGAAATAATATGGGTGAAAACTAATCAACTACAACGAATTATCAGAACAGGGCGTACAGGTCATTGGCTCAATCATAGCAAAGAGCATTGCCTTGTCGGAATAAAGGGAAATCCCGAGGTAAACAGGAATATTGATACAGATGTCATTGTTGCTGAAGTTAGAGAGACAAGTCGCAAGCCTGATGAGGTAATTATTACATGTCTCTGCTAGGTTTTTACTTAAGACTTTAGTTTGCCATTTCTCTGAGGAAGAATGTTTCAAGAGTGCTGTTTGCAGCATTAAGGAACTAGGAGGTGGTAGGGGAGCAACTTAATTGAGGTCGAAGGGCCTTTTGAATGCTTCTACTGCATAGTATCTGAAATTTGAACTATATGATAACAAAATCGTGGAAGATGGAACATGCATGTAGTATTGTAGTCGTTAATGCAAATTATGGTTATTCCAGGTTCATGCCATTGCATATGTTTTTGCATCATCTTTTTAATATTGGATACATCTACGTTGCAATTATTTTGTTACAGCTCTAAAGATATCTTTTAAATCCTCTTATCCTACTCATACTTCGTTTTTATTGTAGATGTATCCATTGCTAGAACGAATCAGTCCACGAACAAGAAAGCTAGAACTATTTGCTCGAATGCACAACACCCATGCAGGGTATGTTTCTTTCTTGATATTGAACTTTTAGTTGCTGTAATCTCAGATATTTGGGGACATGTTGATTGATCAACACAAAATGAAGTTTCTTTATAGGTTTAAAATTTTGTGTGAACAATTGTCTAGTGTCTACAAATCCAGAGTACCAAAAATTCACACGAGGTTTGGCAGTTCCAAGGTATTGAAGGAAATGGGTGCATTAACATAGATGATAGATCAAATTGAGTTTAAATAAAGTGTGAGCGAACTTCGATTATTTGCACTTTTATCTCCCCTATATACCACAGAAATAAACGAATAAAGCAATGATGATTCTATAATTAAGCTACAGTTCTGTTCTGAAATTTGCAAATTTTCATGTGCATAAATATTAACGAGAAAGCATTTAGGTTTATGTGAACATTGAAATGCTCGTAATTTAAAGAGAAGATTCAAGATAACGTGCGGTCTGTCATAACCTATTTCTGCAGGTGGATGTCACTCGGTAACCAATTGAGTGGAGTGAGATTGGTTGACGAAGGTCTCCGAGCAAGGTTTAAAGCTGCCTACCCCGATATTGAAGTACAACCGGCTTCCCCTCCACGCAGTTATGCTCCGATGGATGTCGATTCCAATGCTGCACAAATACGGAACTCCTTTACCAGCACTGACCCAAAACATCCCACTCAATACATGGAACAAGGAGCACAGTCAGAATCTTACGCCCCTGATGAGAAGCCATCTTCCCAGGATGTTGAGATGGGCAGTTAAACAAGTACGTTTAGTGTATCATCTCACCTGCTGTGTAATATTTGTTGTGAGGATACTACCAAGCTTCACCTTCATTTATTTACCGACAACTAATTTATGGTAACCGTGGTTATTTTCTGGTTATATTTATGTAATTTTAAGTTAGGGTAAGTATCGAGGAATACAAATGTTCGATGATCTTAGTCGTTACTGTGTGTTATCACTGATATAGACTATGGTCTATAATCATCAAAATATGGTTGAATCTTGGTATTGTTATCTACAATACGAAATCACATACCAGATTAAGCGCATCCATACAACAACAATCCATGCACGGACGTACTAGTAAAAGTATGTACGCGACGTCCAAATTTCTTCATACAACTTGAATAATTAGGTGGCGAAAGCAGGACCGACGATGTGCTTGATCCTGACATTCATGGCGCCGCTCATCCGCCTAACCTTCCTGGCGATCCCGACAAGCTCCTCCTCCGGCATCCTCTCCTCGGCCCTGACGACCACGACCTTAGTCCCACACACCTCGTCCCACAACTTCCCGACCTCGGCCATCACCTCTCCGACCAGCCCTGCCTTTCCCTTCCTCACCAGCATCCTCACCAGCCCCTCGCAGGGGCCCCCCGCCTCCGCCGCCCGGCCCAGCGCGATCTTCCTCGCGTCCTCGACCACGGCGGGCGCGGTGTTGGACTTCAACGCCACGTCGAGTAGGGCGGCGGCGTAGCCGGTGGAGGCGCGGGTGGATGGAGAGAGGAGGCGGGGAGGGGAGGGACGGAGAGGGGTTGTGGTTCTGGGTGGGGGGTTGTGGAGGGAGGTGGAGAGGTTGGGGTAAGGGGAGAGGTGGGGAGTTGTGCGGAGGGCTGTGGGTTTGTGGATGGTGGGGAGGAGGGTTGCGATGGTCGTCGGGAGGAAGGTGGTGGTTGGTGAGGTGAGAGCGTCCATTGTAAGTTGTGGTGTTGTGGCGTGCTGGGATGAGATGAGATGAGATGAGATGAGATGAGAGAGGAGGTGATGTGGGTCGTTAGTTTGGAATTATTGGATTAAAAGGTTTTAGTGGTTAAAATTGCAAGGATTGGTCTCACAGCATGCATGTCTACTCGTCTTCATCTCTCCCCCATCCATCTGACATTTACGTGGAGCTTGATTTAATTCTCTCCTCATTAGTCCAATGATTCATGATGTTATTAAGTAACTATAACTATCATAAATAAGTCCTT
Organism: Triglochin maritima; assembly: GCA_963682175.1. Lineage (NCBI taxonomy): Eukaryota > Viridiplantae > Streptophyta > Magnoliopsida > Alismatales > Juncaginaceae > Triglochin > Triglochin maritima. Next base: position 58,397,713 of record OY821772.1, on the reverse strand, counting down.
AAAGTGTTGGATCCAGCCCATATTGTGTCTCATAATTGACATGATTAATGAACCAATATGGTTCAATTTGGTGTGTCCATACTCAAACGTTGTAGTTCGACATCCATATTCTTGTTTATTGCTGCCTTAATGGTAAAATAAAAAAATTAATGGATGTGATTACATCACACGAACGACCTGAGAACTTGGACTATACACGCCACTAGTCTCACGACATTTTTTTAAAAAGATAAGTACAAAGTATTTTTCTTTTAGATTCATAATTTCATATCATATTTTTTTTCTTCTTATCGTTGTGTTTTCAATCATAACAATCTAACCTCATATATTGATATATTATGCTCTATGATTATGAAAAACACGACTTCTGTCGTTCAAAATTGCAAGTATTTGGTAGTATACACGAATTCAGGATTTTCGCAAAAATGGATATAAACACTGTAATAGAAAACACATGCATTTTTCTTCTTAGATTAGATTAACTGAAAAACTTGTACTCTTAATGTAAACTATCCTAACCCAACCCATACCCACATATGTCTTGTATTTATCTTTGATATTTTTGTATTTAATTTTTATCAAAATAAAAATATTAAAAAAATTATTAATTTTTTGTATTTAACTTTAATTAAAGAATAATCGCGACGAGTAGCCGTTTCTCTTATCCTCACCTTTCTTAACACTGCTACCCGCCCCGCTTACGCCGTACGATACGTCCCCAAAAGGCCAAAACCCCAACTCTGTCTCACCTCCCGTTCAAGGGTTCGTTTGGTATCAGCTCCCAAACATTAGCTCCCACATAAGAAGTCAGATTTTTGCCAGAAGTCGCTCCTCCCCCCACAGGCAGAAGTCCGAAGTCGTTTGGATGACAAAAGCAGAAACTCATCTTCACCGATCTTGTCATGCCAAAAAATCCCCCAAATGCCCTCCCTACTGTATGCTTCCTATTACATTAAACAACAAGAACTTTAGGTGGTCGTCATAATTCAGTGCATACCGCTACATATTTACTTTGTTGGAAGTATTGTTGAAAAGGACAATTAGTTTTGAATTTGGTGGACAATATTTCGAAATTAATGCTTGTTTGCTTGATGTGCCATGCATTTACAACGACTTGCCCACCATGTTAAGCATTAGACTTCTCTTTGCTCCTGTTTTGAGAAGTTGGGAAGCTCCTGGTAATTGATTTGGCTTATTGGTGCTTTGCCTGTGTCTGTAAGCTGCAAATTTGGTTCGAATAAATATATCTAATGCATCAATCTGACCTTCTACGACAAGATACAAGATATGCTTCAATATGTTACTAACTTTAAAGTTGTATCCGAAGTTAATATTTCTACTTACTGCAATGTCAATGAATCTTTTGTGGAACTATGGACTAAAAGCTTAATGCTACTGCTTTGCCACCACTTCACACCTGTTGTCCTTAAACATTGATGATTTGCAATATTTGGTATAGCAACAGAGAAGATGTAACATCCCGAAACAGCGGAAAATTTAAAAATTCATAATCAAGACAAAGAGCACAATAATCAAGGTGGGACTGTTACTTCTCATAAACAATAAAGCGGTGCACCATAATACATCAGAGTTTGCCAAAATGAATACATGATTACAACAAAACGATAAGGGAAGATAAATGTAATCATGTGGACCTCAGTGGTCTGACTAGAGGATCCGACTCCAAACGCGCGCGCCCGCCGATCACCACCCCACTGGACCTACTGCGGTCCTGAAAATATATAACAACAATGCCTGAGTTTCCAGAAGGAAACCACGTATGCCAACTCACCTATATATGCATGCATTACACAATGAACCTATCATACTAGTAGTATGTCATGACATCGACAGAAATGGAAAACAGTTCCCCCGAAGGGTAAAACAGGACATCAGTCCGACAATCAACAACGAGTCTCCCGAGGAGACCTACTGCAGGCACATGCAGTCTTACAGCACGCGACATCGCACCCCCCACACGCAGCTACACTACTCAAGGGTTCGGCAGTGAGCCTCTGTCACGCCTGCGGGCCGATAGAATACAGATCTGCAAATCTCAGTGGTCGGAGCCACAGGGACCAACGGGGCCGTCGCCCGGAAGGTATAACAACAACATCTCGGTAGGTGCCCAGCCGAGGAAAACAACATAGCCGGAACAGCCTCGGCTCAACAATCACCATCGCCGGCACAACCTCGGCGGCATCACCGGCACAGCATCGGTGGTCCATCACAACAGTCCGGCACAACATCGGACAAACCAGACCGAAGTCTGCCAGGTCATCAGGCTCCTCGAGCCGCAAACACCAACCGCGCCGCTATAAAAGTAGGGCAGCGACCTCCGTAGCCCGTGGGCCGGTAGTCACCTCACCCAACGCCAGTTGCGTGCCCGCACAACATCAACACTGGGATCCGCGATCCCTCAAGCCTGCTATACTACAAAGTGCCAACAATCATCTCAAAGTCACGGTCCATACATGGAGGTGACGCGTCCCGAACACCCACTCTTCCCAACGGCGGTCCCTGGGCAGGCACGCATCACGCGCCCACCGTCACCTCCCGGCTCACGCACAAGGCGAGGACACGGGTTTCCGTGGACAAAGTTGGCGTTCAAAAAGGGAACCAGGAATTCTGTCCTGGGCCCAAACGGTGGACCAGAAGAGGTGATTCGGTCGACCGGTTCCAGAAAGGAATCGGTCGACCGTACTCCTAAAACGGTCTACCGCTGCGCTCAAAACAGAACACCCCAACGGTCGAACAAAGGTCTAAAACCGGTCGACCGAACGAGGTCAAAATCCGGAGTCTGGTCAACATTAAATTCAACTCTATCGGTCGACCGACTCAGGGGTCTCGGTCGACCGAAAACAGACAGGGTCAACCTATTATTCTAAGTTATATAATCGGTCGAACGAAAACCTCCAACGGTCGAACAATAAACGATCGGTCGAACGAAACATGCAAAGCTAACAGGTACACTTAAGTTCCGGTCGAACACAATAAGGACCGGTCGACCGACAACAGGTAGACAAATCCCAACTCACCAGCAATAATGCACTACCGGTCGACCGCCCCAAGGCATCGTTCGACCGGTGAAGGTTAAAGTCGGGCAAACAGTGCCAAAACGGTCGACCGCCCGAAGGGTCCGGTCGACCGTTGGTCGTCTTCAACCTCGCACCAGCCGAGGTTTTACGAAGAACGCGTCGCCGGAGAGGTCTCCGACCTCCCCCGACTCGACCAACACATCCCTCACATGAGGGTCAACAAACAAACCACACTAAGGAGTGGCATACCTCAACTACGACGACGAAACGCCGGAGCTCCGCTCATGCACGTCGCCTCCTCCGGTCTCCTCGCGCTAAGCCTCCGCGCGAAAGTCTTCCTCGTCCGCCCCCTCCGCGACAGCTGCTCCCACCGCGCGCACCAGCAAGGAAGGAAGAAGAAATGAGGAAGGAGAAATGAGAAAGGAGAAGAAAGAAGAAGATGAAGGAAAAGCCCTATTTAACTCGGATGCTACAGTACCCGACCCTTCACCTTCCCATGCAAACTCCTGCACACTCACCTTCCCCATGCAAACCACACCTTAAACCCGAGTTAACCCTAAACCCGGGTTAGGGTTCTAACAATCCACCCAACTTAAAAGGATTTCGTCCCGAAATCAAGCAAACACTCACCGAAAAGCTCTGGATACAGCCTTCTAACATCCTCCTCGATCTCCCAAGTGGCCTCACGCTCGCTGTGATGCTGCCACCTGACCTTCACCATCGGAATGGTCCTCCTCCTGAGCTGATGATCCATGCGATCAACAATCTCGACTGGCCTCTCCTCGAGCGACAAGTCCTGCTGAATCTCTGGCACTGCTATCTCAATAACGTGCGACGGATCTGCCACATACTTCCTCAGCATCGACACATGGAAGACATTATGTAGACCCGAAAACTGTGGCGGCAGTGCAATCCGGTAGGCAACCTCTCCAACTCGGTTGAGGATCTCAAACGGTCCAACATATCTCGGACTGAGTTTCCCCTTCTTCCCAAACCTCATCACACCTCTGGCTGGGGAAATCTTCAGAAACACGTGATCGCCCACCTCAAAACTCAACACCCGTCTTCGTCGATCAGCATAACTCTTCTGCCTGCTCTGTGCTGTGGCCAGCCTCCTCCTGATCACATCCACCTTCTCTGAGTACATCTGCACAATCTCTGGCCCCACTAACTGCCTCTCGCCCACATCACTCCAGCATACCGGTGATCTGCAAGGCCTCCCGTATAACGCCTCGTACGGTGCCATCCCAATACTCGAGTGGTAGCTGTTGTTGTAGGCAAACTCTATCAGTGGCAAGTGCTCATCCCAGTGTCCTGCCCAATCCAGGGTGCATGCTCTAAGCATATCCTCCAGGGTCTGAATCGTCCTCTCTGATTGACCATCTGTCTGCGGATGAAACGCTGTACTGAACTTCAGACGTGTCCCCAACGCCTGCTGCAGACTCCCCCAAAATCTGGAGGTGAAACGAGGATCTCGATCGGAGATGATGCTCACTGGCACTCCGTGCAACCTGACTATCTCCTCCACGTACAACTTAGCTAGACCCTCCAAAGGCAACGTGGTCCGGATCGCTAAGAAGTGCGCCGACTTGGTTAGTAGATCGACTATCACCCAAATCGCGTCGTGGAATTTCCTCGTCTTCGGCAAACCCGTGACAAAATCCATCGTCACGTGCTCCCACTTCCACTCAGGAAGCTCAATACTCTGCATCGGTCCTGCCGGCCTCTGATGCTCAATCTTCACCTGCTGGCAGACTAAGCATCGCTCCACAAACTCTGCAATGTCCCTCTTCATGCCCTTCCACCAGAAGTTCCGCTGCAGGTCCTTATACATCTTCGTGCTCCCCGGATGAATGGTGTATCTGGCTCTGTGTGCCTCCTCCATGATGTCATCTCTCAGCCCATCAACCTTCGGCACCCAGATCCGACTCCTGAACCTCAGACCACCATCAACCCCTACACTGAAGTCTGATCCCTCTCTGGAAGCTAACTGTAGCAGACTAGCTAACTCATCATCCCCCCGTTGAGCCTGAACCAACCGTGAGACAGTCTGCGGCTCCACCCGAAGTCCAGCAATCACCGCTCCCTCTGAACCCTCGGTGAATGGACTCCATTCTGACAAAGCCTCGAGTAGCCTCCACTCCTGGATGCACAGACTCGCAACAGAAACCTCCACCTTCCTGCTTAGTGCATCCACAACCGAATTCGCCTTCCCCGGGTGATAGGAAATGGTGAAGTCGTAGTCCTTAAGGAACTCGAGTCATCTGCGCTGCCTCATATTCAGCTCCTTCTGCGAGAACAAGTACTTCAGACTCTGATGATCGGTGAAGACCTCGAACTGCTCGCCATACAGATAGTGCCGCCAGGTCTTCAACGCATGAACTACCGCCGCCAACTCCAGATCATGAGTAGGGTAGTTCTTCTCGTGCACCTTCAGCTGCCTCGAAGCGTAGGCGACCACCTTCCCATGCTGCATCAGGACACAACCCAAGCCTATCCCTGATGCATCGCTGTAAATCACGTAGCCTCCACTGCCACTCGGTAGCGTCAGAATAGGTGCTGTCGTCAAACGCCTCTTTAGCTCCTGAAAGCTGTCCTCGCACTTCTGGGACCAAGCGAACTTGACGCCCTTCTGCGTCAACGCTGTCAGCGGCGACGCAAGTTTGGAGAAATCCTGGATAAACCGCCTGTAATACCCTGCCAGACCTACGAAACTCCTGATCTCCGTTACGCTCGTCGGGGCTCTCCACTGAGTCACCGCCTCGACCTTCGCCGGATCCACTGAAATCTCATCTGCTGACACAATATACCCCAGAAAAGCCACCTGATCCAACCAAAACTCACACTTCGTGTACTTGGCATAAAGCTGCTGCTCCCTCAAGATACCCAGCACAATCCTCAGGTGCTCTCGATGCTGCTCCCTGTCAGGCGAGTATACCAAGATGTCATCCACGAACACCACGACAAATTTGTCAAGGTACGGCTGGAAGGTCCTATTCATCAGATCCATGAATGCCGCAGGCGCATTCGTCAGTCCAAATGGCATCACCAAGAACTCATAGTGGCCGTACCGCGTCCTGAAGGCTGTCTTCTGAACATCCGCCTCCCTGATCCGCAACTGATGATAGCCCGAACGCAGATCGATCTTCGAGAACACTCTCGCCGTCTGCAACTGATCGAACAAATCATCAATCCTAGGCAAAGGGTACCGGTTCCGAACGGTAACCTTATTCAGCATCCTGTAGTCGATGCACATCCGCAACGACCCATCCTTCTTCTTCACGAAGAGCACAGGCGCTCCCCATGGAGAAACACTCGGTCGAATGAACCCGGACTCCATCAACTCCTGCAACTGCTTCTTCAGCTCCGTCAACTCAGCAGGTGCCATCCGATAAGGTGCCTTCGACTGAGGTGTCGTACCCGCAACCAACTCGATGCTGAACTCAATCTCTCGGTGCGGCGGTAATGCTGGAATCTCTGCTGGAAAAACATCTGGAAATTCCTGCACTACCTCTATATCCTCCAGCCTCCTTGTCTCAGGATCAGGGACTACCAGCGTGGCCACAAACGCTCTGCATCCCTGCTGTAACAGTCTCTGTGCCTTAACCGCAGACACAATCAGACGACCCCCTCTGCTCCTCGCACCTCTGATCAGAACATCTGGCGAGCCCTCCATTGGAATCAGGATCTTCTTCTCACGGCAAAAACTCGCACGTCGTACCGTGACAGCCAGTCCATCCCCAGTATGACGTCGAAGTCCACCATCGGTAACAAGACCAGATCTGCCGGAAAATCATGGTCTCCCGAAGCAACTGTGGTGCCGGGGAAAAAGCTCCCCACAGTGCCCACCTCACCCATGGGCGTGCTGACCTCCAAAACATCAGTCAGCCGCACAGGGGTCCGACCCAACTCGCCAGCAAACTTCTCCGAAATGAAGGAGTGAGTGGCGCCACAATCAAACAACACGCGCGCTACAGAACCAGAAACTGAAAGCGTACCTTCCACGACGGTGTTGGAGTCCCTCGCCTCCTCAGCTTGGACAGTGAAGACCCGCCCGGTCCTCCTGCTCTGGCCTGGTGGAACAACTGACCGGCTGCCTCCGCCTCTGCCTACTACTGGTGGTCCTGGCCTCCTGCTCGGCTCTCCCTGCCTCTGAGGACAGTCACGGACAAAGTGTCCCATCTGACCACAACCCATGCACGCTCCAGTCCGACGGGGACACTCCTGCCCTGGATGGAACCTCCCGCAGTAAGTGCACGCTCCCGACTGACGTGCTCCTCCTCCATCGAACCTGGGCCTCTTGCCCGGGTTCCCTGCTCCACGACCAGCTACTTTGCTGCCGGTACTCACTGGCGCCTTCCGCGCCTCCTGATTACACTCCCTCTGGTCCTGCTCGATGATCGTAGCATGCTTCACCGCATCTGCAAGGGTCCGCGGCATGCTGTTGATCACCCGAGAACGAAGCGGTTGCCTCAGTCCCTTCACGAACTTCCTCGCTCGCTGCTCTGGGGTCACACAAATCTCAGGGCAGTAACGCTCCAAAGCGTTGAACCTGCTGATGTAGCACGTCAGTGTCATGTCCTTCTGCTCCAGCGACATGAACTCCTCCCTCTTCTGATCCCTGACATGCTGGGGGAAGTACTGCTCATGAAACACCTCTAAGAACTCCTCCCAGCTGATATCCACACGGTCCTCAAACAGAACTGTGGACGTGGACCTCCACCAGTTGGCGGCCTCGCCGTCAAACACATAGGTGGTCAGCTCCACCATCCTCTCAGGTGCTACTCCAATAGCACGGAAGATCTTCTCCATCCGGAAGATCCAGTCCTCTGCAACCTCTGGGGCCCTCCTGCCGTCGAAAGTCGGCGGGTGCTGACGCATGAACCGATCGTGCTCAGCTCCCACTCCGCCCTGGGCGCTCTGAGCTGCCTGACGCTCCAGAAACTCACCCAACCTGTCCCAATGAGCACCAGATGTGTCGTCACTGGAAGTACGATCGCGTGTAGAACTCCTCACGCGCTTAGGTGCCATCTGATAAGAGAAACAATCACAACTTCAGCCATGTATGCATGCTAAAAGATAAAATGCATGAATCCTATTACTACAAGGGTGATTTCATTGGGAACCGCATAGGAATCGACCGCTCTGATACCAAGTTGTAACATCCCGAAACAGCGGAAAATTTAAAAATTCATAATCAAGACAAAGAGCACAATAATCAAGGCGAGACTGTTACTTCTCATAAACAATAAAGCGGTGCACCATAATACATCAGAGTTTGCCAAAATGAATACATGATTACAACAAAACGATAAGGGAAGATAAATGTAATCATGTGGACCTCAGTGGTCTGACTAGAGGATCCGACTCCAAACGCGCGCGCCCGCCGATCACCACCCCACTGGACCTACTACGGTCCTGAAAATATATAACAACAATGCCTGAGTTTCCAGAAGGAAACCCCGTATGCCAACTCACCTATATATGCATGCATTACACAATGAACCTATCATACTAGTAGTATGTCATGGCATCGACAGAAATGGAAAACAGTTCCCCCGAAGGGTAAAACAGGACATCAGTCCGACAATCAACAACGAGTCTCCCGAGGAGACCTACTGCAGGCACATGCAGTCTTACAGCACGCGACATCGCACCCCCCACACGCAGCTACACTACTCAAGGGTTCGGCAGTGAGCCTCTGTCACGCCTGCGGGCCGATAGAATACAGATCTGCAAATCTCAGTGGTCGGAGCCACAGGGACCAACGGGGCCGTCGCCCGGAAGGTATAACAACAACATCTCGGTAGGTGCCCAGCCGAGGAAAACAACATAGCCGGAACAGCCTCGGCTCAACAATCACCATCGCCGGCACAACCTCGGCGGCATCACCGGCACAGCATCGGTGGTCCATCACAACAGTCCGGCACAGCATCGGACAAACCAGACCGAAGTCTGCCAGGTCATCAGGCTCCTCGAGCCGCAAACACCAACCGCGCCGCTATAAAAGCAGGGCAGCGACCTCCGTAGCCCGTGGGCCGGTAGTCACCTCACCCAACGCCAGTTGCGTGCCCGCACAACATCAACACTGGGATCCGCGATCCCTCAAGCCTGCTACAAGTGTGAGTCTCAGGACGCCAACGCTCTACAAGTGCAGTAATCAATCTATTGTCTGTCCTTGTATGTTTTATTTGGGCAAGTTGATATAATCCCAAATTTTTGAGTGCTTGACTAAAATAATCGTGGAAAGGAATTACTGGACGATGTGCACGACATTCCAAAACAGCCTCCGGCTATAATATATTCAAATATATTGTGAAAAATACATCAATTAGAAAAATGTAATTTAAATATTTAGAAAATTTACACAATATGATTTTTTTGGTACTTACATTTGTGGAAATATCATTGACTCTGAACATGCAATTTGGTATTCCGAGAAGTGGAGAAATAGACTCTTTATCCACTGCATCATTATACTCACGTTCGTTTTGTACAGAGCGACTTCTACTTAAATGACTCATTTTGTCAAAATAACTGTTCATGAAAATAAAAACAGAATTAATTCTAATAATTAAAAAATAATTTACTCGTACATTTCATGACAAATTGCATGTTATAGAAATAATGAAAGCTACAACAATTTAACACATAAATACAACTAATATTAAAATTTTAATTTAACAGAAAATAATAAATAACTATTCCAAATACTTATATTATATAATAAATTTCGTAAATGTACGTTATACAAATTTTAGATGTATATACATTTAATTTAATTATAAACAGATACATAAATACAACTAATATTTAAAATTAAATATAATAAAAAATAACAAGACAATTCCAAATAATTTTAATTTAACAAAGAAATTAAATCTTAAGTAAAAAAATTGTGTAAAATTTACCTGAGTCCAAGATAAGCTGGGAAATAAGTGTTGTGCGAGCTCCGAATGGAAGAAAAACTAGAAGAGAAGTGTCGTGCGAACCTGAGTAGATAATAAAAATTACTTGAGATTATTAACTGATTTTAACTTAAAACTTAATCTGAAAACTCAAAAATTAACTGATTTTAACTCAATACTTAAACTCAAAACTCAAAAACTTAAAAACTGAAATGTAAAAATTTCTTTAAAAAAAGCAGATCACAGTTTCGACCCGCGGTCCGTGGTCGCGCGGATCGCGGGTTCGACCCGCGATCGTGGTAGTTTTTTTTTTCTGATTAGTTTTCAATTTTTTTTTAAATTGATTATTATTTAAAAAAATTACGGCTATCCAAAACATTATAATGAGCAGCTGCTGATATGTGAACAATTGCTAATATGTGAATTTGTTATTGAAGTGTATCGTGTTCTACAACACCCTAATGATAATATGGGTAGACAGAACAAAGAAGCCACACTTGCAAGGAAATTTGCATGCGAGTTGGGCTTGAAGTTGCGTACCAAACGGACCTTTGGAAAAAAAATGGAATTTTGGGTTCACTCTTCGTAAACACTGTTGAAAAGTTCTCTTCGTTAACATCGAAGCTTATATTCTGAGGTAAACTATCCTAACATTATACGTCATTCTCCCGCTGGTGGCCGCCGCCGACCTTCCCGTTCTCAACCGCCGTACGTTTTCTTCTTCTTCTTCTTTTCGGTATTCTCGTCGTTGGTTAGTGAACCCCACAATGGAGAAGATTTCGGGATCATGCGCTATGGATTGGAGCATCCAACTCGACAAAGCCCTCCGTTCCAACTCATCTTCTTCCAAATGTATGCATGCATCCCTCAAACCCTAATTTCAACTTCTCCCATCCAACTTCAAACTCGATTGGTATTCGATCGCAGGCAACGGAGTAGAGGCGATCGCACCCAAACTCCGGACTTGGAGCCGAGAACCCCTCGCCACGCTAGGCGTCTCGAGTATGTTCGGTCTGGTGCAGGGCGAGGATCGGGTCTTCGCGAATGCGATCCTTCTTCGCCTCGCCAACGCGTTCCGATATGGAGACAATCTCCTTCGGCGTTCGGTTGTCAGACTTTTTCTGGCGGAATCCGATTCCGGTGGGATTCTGCCGAACCACGGGGTTACCGCCGATTCCTATTTAGAGATGCTCAGACGGGTTAAGTTTGTGTTCGATACCGGAGATGTCGAGGCCAGAGCTCTGTCGTTACGCCTCTACGGTTGCTGGGCTCATTTCGCGAGCAATAATGCTGACGTACTCCATATGGTGCTCTCCAGTTTCTTGTCGCCCAATGACTTGGAGGTGGTGCTTTACCCCTTTCCTTTGACAATCGATGCGTATTTTTTATTTATTTTTTCTACCTGCAAATTCCAAATTTTTACGGACTATTTTTACTTACTTATTGTGATTGTGAATTTGAAGGTAAAAGCATCACTTTTTGCTGCTGGATGCATGAGTAGACTATTACAGGATTTCGCACGCATCACTCTCTCTGCCATAGTTCCCATTCTTCGCTCGCAAGCATCCACCAGTGTGAAAATTGCAGCAGCTCGTGTTTTTGGTAAAATGCAATGCTCTACGCTTATCGTCTGCAGAGCTTACAAGGTGATCGGATTATCTGTTATGTGAGATCTTATGCATGTTTTTTGTTTGGCCCACATTAGCTTGCATGTTCCACTTGGGAAAATTTATGCTTTTAACTAACTTACCGATAAAAAAAATGCTTTTAACTAACTCCTTGGTTGTTTGATTAATCTTATAAATCTCTGCAAATTCTAGGCTGGGAAGAAACTGTTGCAAGATGCCCAATCGGATGAAGTTGCTGTAGAAATTCTCATGTCCCTGTCAAGACTTGCTTTGAAGTCCATTATCTTGATACCTGAACAGGTATTTTTTGGGCTTTTGCCATCCCGTATGATTGTTTTATTGTGGTAAACTTTGTTACGATCTTACTCCTAATCTCATCACTGCTGTTTATAGTAGATAATAGTGGATGTCCAAATCAAACTATATTTGCACGTCTTGTTTTGGCTTCCTTTGTTTGATGAAGATATGCACTTGTCTAAAGCTTTTATAATTTCATCTCTTCTATTATTTCTATCAAATGGTTTCTCTTGGCCCTTTAATTTGCCATTTCATGACAGACAGTTGCCCTTTATCATTGCAGGTGGTACTTTTAACATCTTTTCTTGGTTGCAAATATTCTTCTTTGGTAAAAGGTAACACACTGAAATGTTTATACTTCCTCTTGCGGATAGGAGGGCAAAATTTTCCTTTTAGTTTGGATTTGATCGTCAAATTATCCCAAACAATTGAAGATCACAACCTTGGCATTGATCTGCAATGTGATGCTTTGGTTGTATTACGAAAGGTAACCTATTTTCCATTGTCCTGGAACTTCATTGGGAGTTTTTAATTTGATTGTTTGTGTGACATGCTACAGATTCTTCATTTTTCTCTTCAAAAATATCTGTCGTGGGATGTGCCTGAGTTTGTTAAGTTGGTGACTATCTTGGTTGATGTTGCAAAATCTTCAGCCGTTGGAAGGGGACAACTCATAGCCCTTAGTATACTTACATATATATCATGCAATCTTACAAAGTCAGATGAACAAAGATGGCCAATGATAAGCTGTTTATCAACCGAGAGCTTTCATTTACTAGATCTGAAGTATTGTGAAGATGACCCGATGTTCTTCAATCATTGCATCATAAATCTCGTCACTGATATGATGGTTTCACTATTCAAGCACGCCGAAAGGAATTCTAATGAGCCAGCTTTTGCCAAAGCACTAGAAACAAGTGTTGCCTCATCACATACACCAAAGCAAGAGTCCCAGTTCTTATTGAATCTCTTGCTGCATCTTATTGAACAATTTCCTAAATCATGTTCCCTGTTGCTAACTAAAGTCGCCTCTGTTGTTGAAGAGTCAATTCATTTCCATTACACCTCCAACACAGAATGTTCTGCAATCGACGAAAAAGCTTCAAAAGAAGATACAATTCTTGAAAAAGGAAAGCACCTTGGTGGACTACATGTTTCTCATGGAAAAATGAATGAGTTTACATCTGGATGTTTTATACCATGTGTTTGCAGATTCATGAGCTCCTGCCTCAGTGTACTTGATCATGCTAATCTAGTGAACATTGAAGTGCTTGCAATCGTGAAGCGTTTCTTAGAATGCATCGGAGGGAAAAGCTTGGGTGACAATGCTTGTTTTGAAATCTTCTCCCTAAGTTTTCAATCTTCTGTTATAGAAAAGTCATGTCAGGTTGAGAATGAACCTCCTCTGTTTCACAATGAGTATGTCGCACTTGAATTCGCAAAAAAAATGCAAAAAAGATTGAAACATTGGGTTGTATATAAAGCTGGAATGCATTCAGCATCTAAAGGTCTTTGGCTAGCAGCAACCTTCTCGTTCAGGAAACTAGTGGATCAGGTGAAATCAGATTCTAGCAGATCTTGGTTGAGATCTTTGATGCTGTTAACTGGTGCTGAGAGTGAAATTAGGTTGCTCCTTTATCCAAAACATAACACATCCTTAGTGCATTGGTTGCATTCAGATAGTGAGTGCAGACAACCTTGTGCTGAAACAGAAGAAATGAGCTGTCAAATGGTTCACGAAACTGCCCAATTAAGTGTCTATGGTGAAAAACTTACCAGGATTTATGACAGAATTTGTTCGTCAGAGCTAATGCTTGCATCTGCTAGAACCTCATTGACCATCTTCTCTTTTCAGCTTTGGTTTTTATGTCTCAGAGCGAAGGTTCTGGAAATATTGGTTGGCATTTTTGGACTCCTGGATTCACATCTACATTCCAAAGATAACTTCCAAAATGGTGAATGTTTTGAGCAAAATATGATGAATTCTGCAACACTTGAAGAAACCCTGCAATCTTCTGCAGTTAATCTAGAAACCATCTCTCGTTGGTTAATGAAATTAGCAAAGGATTATGATCTTCTTGCTACATCATTCATGGACATTGATTATGGAAGCTACCAAAGCATTTCAATACTTGCTCTTAATTGTTCATTATTGGCATTTTGTACTTCTTTTCCACTTCACTTTGCAAGGTCATCTGTAGTTAATGATATTTTCCCCTCTAGTATATCTTGCTTGAGAAACTCGTCATATTCAGCATCAGCACATGATCTGATGGTCCGCCTGTGGGATATAGACAATGAAAGTGCAGTTGATCTACAGAAATATGTAGGACTGGAGAATAGTGAACAGTGCTATCTGTCCAGTACTCATATTTGTGGTTCTAATCACACTGTTAAAGCTACGTTGGTGGTTTGCAGGTTTGCCATTTCGAATGTTCACTGCTTGAATAAAAAGGTTGAGGAAGTAACGGACCGGGAAATGCTCGGGCAACTTTTTAAGGATGGATTGTGGCTTCTGCATAAAATAGTCATTAAATGGATGGATCTGTCTTTTCAGCCCCCCAAGTATTATTTCAGGACGAGGTACAATCACCTAGAAGGCGAATAATGCTCTACTTTGAGGCCAATGTATTTACACTGTGTTGGATTGTTCTAGATGATTTGTAGGATAAATGGCTTTGAAAAATATGTTCATTTTCCATCACCAAATTAGTGGAAAAGTAGTGGTATATCTTTATTATTTGCCTTGATTTTCATTACTAACTTGGCAAGAATTTAATGTAGTGGGATTTGAAACTTTGATTTGATGTGACAATTCTTGTCCTCAATGACAAGCAGCAAATTTATATCCCTGAACAAAACATGGGATTGAAAAATCAGAAATTGTTTCTACCGTGATACGGTATATATACTAAAGATCCGTTTAGAAAATCTGTAACAAAAATTACAATTGTATGAATGCAGCGTTTCTGTAATAATGATAGTGAGCTATCAACTTTTTATTTTGCTCTGTCTATTCTATTTGGAGACTCCGAGCATAATTTTTGTGGTGTTTTCCTTTTTCTTTTGTATTTCGTTAATTTTTTTCTTCTACTGCATCAGCCTAATTTTCGATTCTGTGCAGGTATTGCATTTCTTCAGAGTTATTTATATCCAGTATGGAACCAGCAAGTCCAAGTAAAGTCTCCATCCGCTCAGGCATGCAGTTGTCTTTAAATCTCTGCATTCAACTAAAGAATGCATCGTCAAATAATTGCTCCAGGATCACTACCATTTTCTGCATTCTTGCTTGTAGTGCATCTAATCGCATATCTAGCCAGGATGATCAGAAAGAGGAGGATATCTCTGATGGTCAGCCATGGAAAACCGGATTGATGGTAGACTTGAATGAAAAGTTGATATTATTTATAAAGAACGGTTATATGGAAACTGGGATGCGTCGAAGTCAGATTTCAGATGACAATAATTGGGTTACAACTTGTGTATGTTTTGAGCCTAATAAGAAAGGACAAGGTTTTTCTACTTGCCTGCTTGACGTCTCTATCTTCCCTGAGGGCACATACCAGATTAATTGGCATGCTTGTTACATCAGTGCAGATGGCTCGTGTTGGAGTTTGCCTCCAATTAATGTTCCACACTTCAGCATTACCAAGTCTTCAACTGTTTGATTTTCAGTGATCAATATTCCATGTTGTTTGAAGATATGGAATCAGAGTTGTTGGTGAGGACTTGTTGTCCTTATGCGAGAATGCCTTGTCTTGGCCAGCGTGAACATAAAGTTATGTCATTCACCCATTGAGCGTAAAGCTCTTGTCCAGCCAAAGATATTTATCCATTACCCGATTCAAGCTTGACAAGTTTCACATACAAGATGTAGTCAATGCTGTCTTATTCTGGTAAGTTGGTCTAATTTTATATAAATTATCTTGCCTATCACTTGTTTTGCATCTATTTCCACTTTCAATTCTTTATTTCATGCACCATGTCTGCCAATGTAGCTATGATATGTAGGTTATGCTCCCTTTTTCTATTGTAACCTAGTGAAGTATCAAATTCTTGACATAACTATATCCGGCTTCAAAATTCTTTAGTCTTTACAAATTGTCCAAACTCCAAAATAATCAATCATAACATAGTTCACACCTATTTTCCCGTAGAAGCTCTCTTTCTGTCGAACTGCTTGTTATTACCAATTATTTTCATCTATTTGTTGCATTTACTAGGTTATTTAGTTGGTATGCCCTGCATTTTATTACAATGTCGAGAGACAAGTTGCAAGCGTGATGAGGTAATTATCACATGTCTCTGCAATGTTCTTAGGAGTTTGATTTTCCATTTATCTGACGAAGAATGTTTCAAGAGTGCTGTTCTTAGGATTCTGCATCATCTTGTATATTGGATACATCTATGTTTGCACATTGCTCCAAAGATATATTTTTATAAGCTTTTATCTGAAATGTAATTTCTTATAGCGTGTTTTTTTTGTAGATGTATCCGTTGCTGGAACAAATCAGTCCATGAACAAGAAAACTCGAACTCTTTGCTCAAATGCACAATAGTCATGCAGGGTATGTTTCTTTCCTAATATTGAACTTTTAGTTGCCTTATCCCAAAGATATTTAGGGATATAACAGTTGGACTAAGCAGTCAATACAAAATGAAGTTCCTTTATAAGTTAATTTTTTTGTGTGACTATTGTCTACTGTCTACAAATCAAGAATACCAAGAATTCACTCACGAGGTATGTGTTTTTTGCTAGTTTCAAGGGATTGAGATCTGTGTTTTTAACATAGATAATATATCCACGTGACCTTAAATGAAGTTTTCTGCACAAACTTTGGTCATCTGCACATTTATGTCCCATGTATATATAGTTATATACTACGGAAACCCCCAATTAGTTTGGGATTGAAAGCTTTGTTGTATGTATACCATGGAAATAAGAGAATGAACTAATGGTGATTTTATCGATTAAGATAGGGTTCTTCTGAAGTTTACAATATTTCATGTTCATAATTGACAAATACCTAGGTTTACGTGAACATCGAAACACCTGCAATTTAAAAGAAAGGTCATAGGTAACATGGTCTGCATAAGTGTATGAAGGGAATGTGTTCTAAAAATTTTACTTTTAAATGTCAATTATTATGAATTGAATGAGAAATCATTTTGTTCCTTGTTTATGTTATTCGTCTTTTATAAGTGTTAAGGAAGAGGCTCTTGGTCCTTAACCGTAGAGTTCTGAAAGATATTGGTTTGCATAAAACAAAAGATATTCGCAATCATTATAATTAACATGGGACATTAATTACCGAGTTAAGATTGTCGTGTTGGTCATAGATCATTGTAGCTCTACAAGTGAGTGACGACACGGGTATGCAAAAGAGGAAAATATTACTTTTGTATACTGAATAGACCTAATAAGTAAAATATTATAGAAATGTGTTTCTGTGTCATTAATATTTTACTGTGTCTTTGGTCCTTTGATATGAGACTTATATCTGATCGCTTAAGGAATACTTAATTAAATCAGTGTCTTGAACTATTGATCAGTGTAGTGTAAAGGCATTGGTTGGTTAAGTACAACTTTTGTTGGAGAAGATAGTTATTGAAAAGACTATCACTGCCCCTCTTAATTGAGTGATGATATTAGTTGGCCCCTTGATAAAGAAAAATTATAATGTGCACAATGTGATTTGAGTAAAGTCACATATTTATAACTACCTTAAAGAGATCAAGAAATGAATACTAATACAAAGATAACACAATACTACTTTGTGTGTATTTTTAATATCATGAGGTAAGTGACGGACACAAGTGGTGCACTGCATCACTAATTGGATCGGGTTTTGGTTCGAGTGGAATTAAGACATCTAACTAATTGGGAGCTATAATGTGTAGCTAGATACCGCATATAGCTTGTGATATTAAGCTCTTAATATCACTGTCAACTTAGTTTAAATCCTCCCATAGGTCACACCACAAAACTGGGAAACAAGAAATGGGAATTTTGAGTTTATAGGATGTGTCGGGTTTCATGTAGAAAATGTGACACATGAGGTGAACAAGCAAAATCAAAATTATGTTGTGATTTATAACATAATTAGAATCCAAATTAAATTCATATGTGATGTAAATATTATGGGGTGTAATGATTGATCATTACATAGGATAATATGTTACATAAGTTGTGAATTTACTACTAATCCCGAAATGTCAAATTTTGAAGGGGTTAAACCCAAATTTGACAAGTCTGCATGCACTGTGCAAAAAACGGTCGACCGCTAGACCATAAACGGTCGACCGGACGTGTATCGAGCGTAACGAGAATTTCGTCTGTTCGTTTTCGGTCGACCGAGTATTCTCGGTCGGTCGACCGAACATTGCGATGAACCTTTTTGTTACGAACGGTCGACCGAGAATATGGATCGGTCGACCGAAACTCGGTCGAAACGGTCGACCGGACCTCGCAAACGGTCGACCGGTCAGACGGTTTTATGCAAAATTAATTTAAGAATTAATTAGATCATGCATGGAATTGGTACATAATTGATTTAATTCGTGGTTAATATTATTTATTATTTAATAATGGATGGTTAGATGAAATTTTACATGAGATCATGGGCAAGGGGTTGCACATGAATATGTAATTTGGAGAAAACTTATAAATACAAGCTTATTTCATTACCCAATTAATTCATTCATTATTTCTTGTGCAAAAATTTTCTCTCCATAATTCTCCACGAAAATCTCTTAATTCTTAAGTTTAGTTTTAGTTCTTAAGAGATCATTTTCTTAAGAGAATTAAAGAGGGTTAGTAATTGGATTCTAAACCCTATCGGAGATTGAGAGACTAGCTTCTCTCTCTCCGATCTTGTTTAGAGTTTGGTGAATACTCGGAGGCATCCGGCGCAGCGAGGAGCATCCCCAACGTCTCCGAATCTTCAAGAAGTTTTAGAGAACTTCTAGGTATGAATTTCGGAGTCCAAATTTGTTTTATTAAAGTTTTGAAACTAGATATTGAAACAAATTGATGCATGCATGGAATAAATTATACAAAATTAAAAATTGATCCTTATTATACATAAAAATTCGAAAATATATATGTATAATTAAACATGAAATCCTACAGTGTATTCATTTGTTTTTGTTTTTTTTGCTAGTAAAAGGGATATCCGAGATGATAATGGGGTTGTTTATGAGAATTTATACCAAAAGTTGGGATCAAAGGAGGGAGATGTTAGAATATATAAGTTGGCTAAAATAAGAGAGAAGAAAACTAGAGACATTAATCAAGTTAAATGCATTAAAGATGATAATAATAATCTTTTAGTTAAGGCAGAGGATATCAAAGAAAGATGGAGAAAGTATTTTGATAAGTTCAAAGGAGAAAATGATAACGACACTTTCGAAGTTGATGATAAAACTGAGGAATCTAATAGACGATTTGTACGGAGGATAAGAGAAGTTGAGGTTAAGGAAACCTTAAAAATGATGAAAGTTGGTAAGGCTTTAGGACCAGACGAGATCCCGATTGAGGTGTGGAAATGTCTTGGGGATAAAGCAGTAACATGGTTAACTAAATTGTTTAATATTATCTTCAAGAAAAATAAAATACCAAATGAGTGGAGAATGAGTACTTTGGTGTCAATTTACAAGAATAAAGGGGACATTCAAAATTATACTAACTATAGATGTATCAAGCTCATGTGTCATACTATGAAATTGTGGGAAAGAGTAATTGAACACCGTCTAAGGAAAAAGACATGTGTTAGAGATAATCAATTTGATTTCATGCCTAGAAGGTCTACAATAGAGGTCATATTTCTTATTAGACAACTTATGAAGAGGTATAAGGAACAAAAGAAAGATCTACACATGATTTTTATTTATCTAGAAAAGGCATATGATAGAGTTTCAAGAAATATCATGTGGTGGGCCATAGAGAAGAAGAAAGTATTCAAGAAATATGTGAATTTAATTAAAGTTATGTATGAGGGAGTTGAAACTAGCATTAGAATTTGTGATTGTGTGACTAAAGCTTTTCCGATTAAGATTGTACTTCATCAGGGTTCTGCTTTAAGTCCATAGCTCTTTGTTTTAGTAATGGACGAGGTGACAAAAGAAATACAATGTGAGGTTCATGGTGTATGCTTTTTGCGGATGATGTAGTATTAATTGACGAGAGTAGGGTAGATGTGAAGAGAAAACTAGAGTTGTGGAGAAATACTTTAGAAACAAAATGTTTTAAACTAAGTAGATCTAAAACTGAATATATGAAGTGTTGTTTTAGTACTGTAAATACCGAGAAAGATGAGATTTTATTAGATGGACAAGTGGTGTGTAGAAAAAATATCCTTAAATGTTTTGGATCAATACTTTAAAAAGATTGGGAGATCGATGAAAATGTTAACCATAGGATTAGAGCAGGATAGATGAAATGGCGAGAAGTCTCAGGTGTCTTATGTGACAAGAAAATTACACTTAAGTTAAAAGGAAAATTTTATAAAACCGCAATAAGACCTGCAATGCTATATGGTGCGGAATGTTGGGCAACTAAAAGACAACGTATACAAAAGATGAGTGTCTCTGAAATGAGGATGTTGAGGTGGATGTGTGGTCATACGCGAATGGATCATATTAGAAATGAAGACATTCGTGAGAGAGTTGGAGTTGCTCCAATAGGAGAGAAAGTTATCCAACACAGACTGAGATTGTTTGTACATGTACAAAGAAGACCTATGGAGACACTTATAAGAAGAGGAGTATTGAATCAGATCGAAAACATAAAAAGAGGAAGATGTAGACCACGATTGACTTGGGAGGAAGCGGTCAAAAGAGATTTAAGAGATTTGAATGTTCTTCGGGAATTTGTATTGGATAGAAACGCGTGGAAGAATGTGATTTACGTGTCTGAACCGTGACTCCTTAAAATTTCATTTCTAGCATACCTCAACTAGTTTGGGATAAAATGCTTTGTTGTTGTAAAAGGGATGTCAGACCTCCAAGATTTAATTTATTTTTTGGGAAAACCTTTACAAGCTAAGCTAGCGTATGCTATCCATAGAAAGAAAGGAAAACTATGACTACACTACAAAGTATGTATCTAACCTTTAACACAAGTAACTAAGCTACAGATATTCATTTGATCTTCAGTATTCACTGCATACATGTATGATCCCCATATACTGAATTATGTTCAGAATACGTTCTATGAATGATGTGACGAGAACATGTCTCAAATATATTTCTAACCTGCTTTCTCAGGTGGATGTCCCTCCAGTAACTGAGTGGAGTGAGATCAGTAAGTGAAGGCCTCTGAGCAAGGTTTAAAGCTGCCTATCCAGATATTGAAGTACAACCCGCTTCCCCTCAACGAAGTTATGTTTTGATGGATGTCGATCCCAATGCCACACAATTACGGTACTCCTTTACCAGCACCAAGTCAAAACAGCCCACTCAATGCATGGAACAAGCACAGAATGTCAGAATCCTACTCTCCTGATGAGAAGCCTGCTGCGCAGGATGTTGAGATGGCCAATTAAACAAAGTATGTTTTATGTACATATTTTTAGCTGTGTAATGGTTGTTGTGTTGTTTTTTTGTTTTGAAAAGCTGGTATTTCTATTGGATAATTAAGATTTGGGTATGAACCGCACCCAATCCTGAAAAAAATAAATCAGTACAGAGGTTTTGTAGCCTACAGAGTCCAACATACATCATATAAAGCTTCTTAGCTAGGTAATGAACCATAACCCATTTAACACTCGTCTAGGACTCAAGGAGGTGGTCTGGTCATGTGTGTGTCCATATCCCTTGTCCCTGAGCCGGTCATCCATCGATGAAGTCCCATCCCCCATGAGATGAATTGCTCCAGCGTCAGCCACACTATCTTGGGCCCCAGACACCGCATAACCAACCATATCTGAGTTGAGTGACCTATTGGTGGTGGCAATATGCGTGTGGTGACCTTTGGATGGATAGAATCTTTAGCGTTATGTACGCAGGGCCAAAAAACTCAAAAGTCAAAACGTGTAATCCACTCACTCTTCATGATCAAGTACACATTGTGACCAACCGACCACGCCAGGCAAACAAAAAAACTCAAATTAAAAGTTAAAACAAGCAGACAATAAGTTCAACAAAATTATCAACTTAGGCTAACTAGCATGGATGATAAATGGCATCCTAATTCCTAATATCGTGAGTTACAACTTACAACTTACATATTAAGATTTAACTCAAAAGATATTAAACGCTTTAAGAAAATTAGGCAAAACAAAATCCTAAACTAACCCAATAAACACATCTTTCAAAAAACAGAGAAGACAAACCCAATAAACAGGCAGATGAATGCACACGCAGTCTCCTCAATCGAGCACGAGTCAGAATCTGAAAGAACTTGACCAGTCGATCGACGTCACTACACCATATATCATCTTTAGCCCCAAACATTTTACTTTTCACCACATCAACCCTCAAAGTCCTCATCAGTCACCTCCGAAACAAAACAACCCTAAACTCCTCCAACGCAATTCCTTCAAAATCCAAGCCCAATCCCACAAAATCCCCGAAACCGCTACAACCTACAAGACGTCCCATTCCGGCAACACCCCTCACTCTCCCCTTCTTTCCTCCACTATATAAGCCCCACCCAACCCACGTCTCCTTGACTCTTCCAATCCGATCCAAACCCCACCCACGATGCCTCACCCACCGAAACCCTCCGATTCCCCTCCGCCGCCAGATCTCGCCCCGAATCCGGACTCCGAACTGCTGGAGGAGGAGGAGGAGGAGGAGGGCGAGTTCGAGGAGGAGATCGTGGAGGAGTGGGAGGGCGAGACGGAGCGGCGGAAGCAGAGGGAGTTCGAGGTATTCGTTGGAGGTCTCCCGAGGGATACCACTGAGTGGGACGTTGTTAAGGCGCTGAGACGGGTCGGGGATGTGGTGGATGTGAGGTTGGTCAGAAGGCCATTCCAGCAGAAGGGGTTCGCCTTCGTGAGATTCTCGAAGGTCGAGCAGGCCAGGAGGGCCGCGGTGGAGCTCCGGTGTATCGAGGTTTGCGATCGGTTTGTGTTTTGTGTGGTTGTGGTTTTTTGTTTACGTTTAGGGTTTGGGATGAGATTCCCTGAAATTCGGCGGATGGTGGAATTTGATTTTTGTTCTTTGAAATTTTATTTTAAAGTTGAAAACAAATTGAATTGTAAAGCAAGGATTTGAGAGTCTAAAATTTTGAGATTCGAAAAATTGTGATTTTGAGTTGTGATAACAGTGTTTCTAAACAGTACCTTCGTAGTGTGGCTGACTTTCAAACCTTTTTATTTGGATCATTGATAGAGATTGATAGGGATACAGGAGATTATAAAAAACGAAAATAGGCAGCAAAAGAAAGAAAAAAAAATGTGGCAAAGGGAACTCCAGCACACCCAAGCAAAGGCAAGACCGAAAACAAAAAAGCCCACGAGTTGTGTGTTAAAACAAGATCTCTCTAAAAATGTCCAAAAAAACCCGGCCATAAACGAATCAGACCGAAATTCCGCTTCTATTCCCGAACTCTGGAGCCAAAAGTAGATGTCTCGTAATGTCTTCTTCCAAATATCCTCAATCTCAATTTTCTTACTGTCAAACCTTAGTTTATTCCGGGCCACCCAAATACTCCACCATAATACTGAAGGGCAAACTATTTTATTTCCTAATAAAACATTAAGTGTTAAATCAGGTTGAAGGCACTACGTAAATGTTACAGCAGACCAGCTATTCCGTCTGGGAATAGCTTGGTTAGGAACTTTAGATTACTTACTGTCTGAAATTCCCAATTTGCCAAGTCAAACTTGGGTTCGCGAGATGCTCTTATTGATCTTACCCTTTTGTTAGTTAATGGTAATGCTTTGGCATTTCATTCATTAATGATGTTTTCATTGGTGAGTGTGAATCAGGTATGCCATATAGGAAATATATGGCGTTTCTGCAGTTTACGACCCTTTGTTTATGTGATAAAGTACTAGTTGTACTCTTTGTTTGGACCTAAGAAACACATTGTTTCCTTTTCAGGTGCGAGGTAATACATGTGGAATTATGAGGAGCAACAGCAATGAAACCCTTCACATAAGAAATATATGCAATTCATGGACAAAAGAAGATGTATTTTTCTTATTTTTACCTGTTTTACTAATCATATCAACAAGCTTTCAGTGGTGTCAAGAGTTGTTAATTTGAATCCATGGTAGCTTTAATCCAAAATTATGTATATTTATACAGCTGGAAGAAAAATTGAAAACACTGGAGCTGGAGAATCTTGATGATGTGAACCTAATTCAGGATCCAGATAATAAAGGAATGAACAGAGGCTTTGCTTTCATTGATTTTAAAACACATATGGATGCTGCGACTGCCTACCATAAGCTTCAACAGAAGAGCATTTTCTTCGGTACAGACGTTAGAGCAACATTTGCATTCTCAAGATCATTTAAACCAAATGAGGATGTTATGGCACAGGTAACCATATGCCTATATTCTGTTTAGGGTCCTGAAACCAAATTTACTTCCAGCTGAGTATCTGTGAATATGCTTTTTTCTCATATTACTTGTAATCTAGTGATTAATGAATGTGTTCTATTTGGAGTTTTTTACCTGGTATGCATACTACTTATAGGCTATAGCTGTATAAGTAGTATATAGGAAGTGTTACGACTACTACCATACAGTCTTGGTTCATTGGCAGAAGTATTGCTCATAAACAAAAGGTACTGGTTCATTTGTCAGAATTTAGCCTTGGTGCCCTTATAGATTGTAGGATGCAAACTATTAGAGACATATTCTCCCTAGGCGGTAGCTGAGCTAATACTTGTGCTGCAGGTAAGATCTGTTTTCTTGGATGGTTTACCTACTAATTGGGGAGAAGATGAAGTCCGGAAGCATTTTACAAAATTTGGTGAAATTGAAAATGTTCACCTTGCTTGCAACATGCCCACAGCTAAGCGTCATGATTTTTGTTTTATTAGCTTCCAGACTAGAAAAGCTGCATTGGATTGCATCAACATAATCAATAGTAGTGGGCTTGGTGATGGACATGAAAAGGTTTGGTTGGGAATAGCCTTGGGCTTTTCTTTTCTTCCTTTTGCTTCATGTCTATTAACCAACCACTATGTTTTGACTTGCAGATTTATTTGAAAGCTGCTCTGAAAAGACCTGAATGGAGATTTCCACTAAATATGGGTCCTAGAAGAGGTTTTTTCAATAGACATTTAAGTGAAAATAGGGAGTGTAATATGGAAAAACATCCAATTAGGCTTGCGTATTACAACAGACGTACTGGATCACGTGACCATGTTTCCAAAGAATATCAAGAAAGGCCAAGAGATTCTTCTAAATATTCATCAAGGCATGGTTACTACAGAAGTTTAACATCCCCAACAATGGAACATTATGGGGATCAGTTCAGGAAGGGATATGCACAGAGGTTACCTGAAGATTATGAGAGGCATTTTAGTAGAGAATATGCCAGAGAAAGGCATAGAAAAAATGAAATCCAGCCCAGCAGGAGGTATGTTAGGGAAGTACGTGAAAAATATGAAAGGCAATCAATGAGGGAGTACATAAGGGAAGCACCTGAAGATTATAAAAATAATATGTGCAGAGAATATATCAGGGAAATACCCGATGAATATGGACGACTTGTCAGGAGGAAATATGTCATGGAAATGCCTGAAAATTGTGAAAGTCTTTCTAGGAGGGAATATGTAATGGTAATCCCCAAAGGACATGGAAGTTATCCGAGGAGAGAATACATAAGAGGCGTACCTGAAAAGCATAAAGGACACTCTAGGAGGGATTTTGTTATGGAAGAGCCTGGTATACCAAGTCTGTGTTTATAACGATATTTTATAATAAGTAACTTTTGGCTCCTTTATAATGTGCGTTTGTTGACGAAGCCCTTATTCTGGGATCTTAGGTCAAATCGTTGCTAGGAATGTATATCAAGATCATTATCTTGAAAGTTCATCAAGTCAACACGCACTAGAGAGCTATCCAGATTCTCCACCATTTACAATACCTCAACGACTATATTTTGATGACGACGAGGATGGTGAAGATATTTATGACATGTGGTGCCATCAATACTATGATAGAGAGGTTGATAATTTTGACCTACCTTCAACTGCAGGAGTGAAGCGTCACTATTCAGAACTTGTAAGCTGAAAAGGCATCTTTCTTTCATCGCTTTATCTTTTGCTTTCAGTTCTCTTGCTTGCTGGATTCTTCTCTAAAATGCTAACTATTTTTTTAATAGGATGGTGATATGGTAGAATCTAGTTCTTCAGCCAGCAGGCGTAGACCAAGTAGGATAGTGTATGAAATGGATGCATATCCTGATCGTCAGGTTGCAAATTATGTTGGTCATCCGAGGTATGAATATGCAATAACATTAATGTTCTAAATTGATTATTGTGTTTGTGCACATGAAAGAACAAAAAGAGATGAAGAGCTTATTTCTTTTGCATAGGATAAGTGTCATTGGTGATTCCGTGATAATATATTGCAACATTACAGGATTTTACCAGATGTTCCTTCCGATGAGAGGGTGGAGCAGAAAAGCCGGAAACCAGGGAGTAAAGAGTTGTCGAGATCACGCAATCATGACTAAATTATGAGGTTGTATTACTTGTGTGCAAATTTGAAGACCCAATCGTGGGGATAGGATCAGCCTTCTTTCTTTTTATGTTGCTCTTTGCGTGTGCTTTTTTCCTAGTTTGTCTGGAAATTGGGGAGTTGTTTACATCCTCTAGAGTTATATCTACATTATGAGATCATTTCTGCGAATCCTGAAAACGAAATACAAGCAAAAAGAAATACAAGCAAATAGTTTCTTTTCCAGTTGTGGTGATTTTCCCGTTTAGACATTTTAGTCAACAATAACTCCTTTTGCCACTAGATCAAACATTTTTCCTTTACTTTAACCTTTCCAGATAACCCCTCAACTGCGATCCTATTTCTAATTACTGTAGCTACTTATTATAGGTGCTCCATTTATTAATTTTTTATTTTTTGATTTATATATTTTCTTTCAGATTTTTTTTTTCCATTGGTATAATAGTCATTGGAAAGTTTTTCTTTTACTTGAATATTTTCCGAGAGCCCCTTAATGCTCCTCCGATTCTTCAATTGTAGCTCCAGGAGTTGGATCGTTTCATGCCTTGGATTCTATTTCTAGCTACTCTTGCACTTATGCATACACCATTTTAATTTTTTAATTATATGTTCTAAACTTTTATGTCATTTCATTCTATGATGTTATGCGCGTTCAGTTAAGCTGAAATTTGTTTTCTGTTTTGTAGGCTAAGTGGCTGAAGTAATATGCTCTTGACTAAAGGAACTTCCAAGATGTTTCATGCTTTTGGGTTTTGAAACCTGATTTTCCTATTTATTATTTTATAGTAAGAGATAGGTGTTTCTCAGGATTTCATGTAAATATAGGATTGCTATACTAGTGGTCTATCGTTCTCATAATCGCATCGCGCAGATGTGCAATTCTTCTTCCCTTGGCATGTTTTGGTTGTTCGTTTTTGGGTACCGTTCTGTTTGTTACACACGTAGAATTCCCTGTGATTATTCCAAATAACTCTTATCTTGTTGTCTTTAGATGGCTGAAATGAGATAATACATATATGTATCGCCAACTGTTGTAAAAGTCTTAATTGGATCTCAGATTTCAAACATGCGCGATTGTTATGTTTTTTTTTTTTTGTTTCTCACAAGTCAGAATGCATAAATTATTGCAGAAAGGGTAAATGATTGTGCGTTTGTCCACTAAACTATTGCTGAATATTACGTTATGGCTGCTTCCAGAACTTCATGCTCGATGCTTTTGTAAGAACGCACTTACGCACCTATACAATGAACGCATCTGGTTCACACTTAGTTGACGCAGCGTCACGTTTATTTTCTTAGCTTCGGTGGAAACACAAGCGTCTCGATTCCAATGCAATTTTCCCTGACATCAAGACGTGTACTCACCCAACGCACGACAGGCAACGTAAGATGTAGACTTTTCTGTTTGGATTCGCGGTAATGCGGTGGGGGGCTTGATTTGAATTTTTTTAAGATCCAAAGAGAAATCTCATAGAAGCAAGTGACGGGAATTCTGTGAAGAAGTCCCCGGCCACTGCAGTGGCTTCGACCTTGTTATTTTGGGTTCTCTTTCCTTCTATGGGGGCACGTTATACTTTCAACGAGGTTGTAACAAATGAGTCAAGATTGATGGAACGATTGACACCTCAACTGATCGATGTTTTCTTCACTTACTCTAGATTTAATTATCTGGTGAGACTTACATGTCCCGTAATTTTTTTAACTAATAAATTTTAAATCGGAAATTTTAAAACTAAGAAAAAAAAGGGTCGAACCCGCAATTCGTGGTTCACGGATCGCGGCTTCGACCCACGATCCATGTGTGTTTTAGCAAAAAAATAATAATTTAAATACTGATTAAAAATTCTCTCATCTTCTAGTTTTTCTCTCATTCGCCTATCGCACAACACTTCTTTTCGAACTTATCTTGAGACCTAAGTTAATTTTACACAAATTTTTTACTTAAAAATAATTAAAATTAAGATTTAATTTCTTTGTTAAATTAAAATTATTCGGAATTGTTTTGTTATTTTCTATTATATTTAATTTTAAATATTAGTCGTATTTATGTATCTGTTTATAATTAAATTAAATTTTTATACATTTAAAATTTCTATAACGTACATTTACGAAATTATTATATAATATAAGTATTTGGAATAGTTTTTTATTATTTTCTGTTAAATGAAATTGTAAATATTAGTTGTATTTAAGTGTTAAATTGTTATATATTTCATTATTTCTATACCATGCAATTTGTCATGAAATCTACGAATATTTTTTTTTACATTATTAAAATTAATTTTGTTTTTATTTTCCTAAACATTTGTTTTGTCAAAATGAGTCATTTAAATAGAATTCCCTCTATACAAAACGAACGTAAGTATAATGATGCAGTGGATAGAGATTCTATTTCCACACTTCTCGGAATACCAAATTGGATGTTCAGAGTCAACGATATTTGCACAAATGTAAGTACAAACAAAAATCATATTGTGTTAATTTTTCTAAATATTTAAATTACATATTTTTAGTTGGTGTATTTTTCACAATATATTTTAATATATTATAGTCGGATGCTGTTTTGGAATGTCGTGCACATCGTCCAGTCATTCCTTTTGACGATAGTTTTAGTTAAGCACTCAAAAATTTGGGATTATATCAACTTGCCCAAATAAGACATACAATGACAGACAATAGATTGATTACTGCACTTGTAGAGCGTTGGCGTCCGGAGACTCACACTTTCCACTTACCGGTTGGGGAGGTTGGATTAACATTGCAGGATGTTAGCTGTTTGTGGGGTCTACCTATCACTGGTATTCCAATAATCGGGCACAGCGATCGAGACAATCGTGAGTTAATTAAAACTTCATTTGAGATTGATATAAATGCCGAGATAATGAAAAAAAGGTAAACGAATGGTAGGAGCAGATGAGCCACAAATGTTCAAAAAGTCAGGATTTAGCATTATTTTGCAATGGTTGCGGGTAAATTACGGGAACCTCCCGGATTTTCCCACAGATGAAGAAGTGGCACAATATACACGGGTTTTCATTTTAGATTTGTTCGGATCCATGGTTTTCCGTGATAGCTCTGGGACAGGTGTTCCAGTTATGTATTTGAGGTTTTTGCAGGTGTTGGATAAACCGATAGTATACAATTGGGATGAGGCCGTACTTTCATGTTTATATCGCAACTTGTCTATTTCATGTCAAACTTGTAAGAAGAACATTGGTGGTGCATTATTACTCCTTCAACATTGGTCTTGGACTCGGTTTCCCGTAGCTCGGCCGAGACACGTGGGTCATGCTGAGTGTTTAGGTGGAGAAGACCTAGAATCGCGACCTCCATTTGCTATTAAGTGGCAATACACACAGACTTATGAGGTTAGTGCCGCACATAATTCTCTTACACATTACAGAAATGAATTTGAATGTATGTTGGATGAACATGTAAACTGACAGTCGTATAATCCATATATGACATTGCTTCCTGGCTGGGTATTTACTACTGATACTGCATATTGGCTTACTTCAATACTCAACTTGTTCCAAACTGACTTTGAAATCCCACGGATTACTGTGTCTGAATGCTGCCTTGAAGGAGTCAACTGCATATTGATTCTTACAATTTTTAAGCAAGTTTTCGGCAAGATGTTGTGCGCATAAACGGTGAACTGCTTCATTTCCTTTCTCGTGTCAACCGTAACCGGGATTCCTAAAAATGTGTTTAATTGCAGCATGTCGATCAGATATGACACATATCTTCCTATCTCCAATCACCTCTCGTCGCAACCATCTCATAAATCATCCCCAATTAGGTATATTTTCCTTCTCAACGAGCCCAAATGCAAGAGGCAGTAGTTGATTCTAAGCGTCATACCCAACATCAACAAGTAACCTTCCTTCGTATCTACCTTTAAGAAATGAGGCGTCTATGCTGATTACAGGACGCAAATATTGGAATGCCTGAATAAAAGGACCAAAAGCTCATGCTGCACATTTAAACCGACGGACACCGGCGCATGGTAAATGGTCAGAATGAACTACAACTTTACTTCTAGGATTTGATTGTTTAATAGCATTTAACAATTGAGGCAACAAAGCATATGAACCCGACCAACTTCCAAACATGTATGCAACAACAATCTTGCGGGCACGCCATAATTTATTGTACTTTGGATTAACTCCTGGAAATATTTTTCTTACCAGACCAAACACCTGTTTAATCGGGAGCGAGACATTATTTTCAACATCTTCACGGATGATATCAGTCATCATCTTCGCAGTCAGCTGAGCATGATCAAATCGGGCAGCTGTAGACCTGCATATATGCTTATACAGACATTTTCTTATCGACCATGCATCACCCGAACCGGTCCGTGCATCGTACAACATCCAGCTACAATTTTCATCTTTACATCTCACCCTATATTTGGTTTTGTTGTTGTCTTGCACCTTAATCTCCCGATTATTGTCAATATGTCATTTCGATATTGCGTTCTTCAAAGCGTCTTTTGATGAGAATGTTTGATTCTCAGCTAAAGGACCTTCAACTATTATGTTGTTTTCTATAATTGATGTATCTGCAGGAACCCAACTAGAACAATCATGAAAACTTTTAGCTGGGTGAACCCAACCCTTCCCTCTAAATGGGTTGTATTGGCCTAACTGACTCACGTTCGGACCAATATCTTCATCATCCTCAACCTCATCAACATCCTCATCGTCCTCAACTGATGATTCATTCATATTCTCTGTCTCTATATTGTAATCTTCGTCATTATTTTCTTCTTCATCATCTGTTGGTATCGGTACGAAATCAAAAGTTCTATTCGCATGTCGACTGGTTTCTGTTATGGTGTTTGCAACACATAATTGTTGAGATATGAAGCATGCACCACTACTACTACCCGGTTGGTTACCTGTAAACATCTCAGCATTCCACTCAATTTCCACAGGATTCAACTTAACATATAACTCCATCATTCCCATTTTCGAATAAGCTGTTTCATAGGCTATTCTCCAGGAATTCTCATCATATACAGACATCACATTAAAAAAAAGTAACCGGTTGGTGCAATGTTGCAACGATATTGAATATCTATCGAGTACCGAGATTCTTCGACATTCAAACCTTGATAAATCCAACTCTTAATTTCTTCTAAGGTTACATTTTCGCTCGCTGAAAGTGTAAGTCTTGGACCTATCGTGTACTCTACACCATAACTTGCATTTTGAGTTATTTCACCGCCAAAGTGCACACTTACCGCAATCATTTCGTTAACTACAATGTAAAATTCTTTAATTAGTTTTATATTAAAAAATTACTTCAAGATTTGATATTATTACCAATTATTAATAACTATAAATACAAATTAAGAATGAAAAAAATTACCTCAAATATCACCAGGAAAGACACACAGATCAGAAAAATTGATATCACCGGGCACAATTTGAAGACTGTGTAGAGAGTAGAACTTCAAGATTTGAAATTATTACCAATTATTAATAACTATAAATACAAATTAAGAATGAAAAAAATAACCTCAAATATCACCAAGAATGACTCACATATCAGAAAAATTGATATCTCCGGGCCCAATTTGAAGACTGTGTAGAGAGTAGAAGTGGAAATGTGTGAGGAATTGAAGAAAAAAATGAATTGAATTTTTTTTGAAGCGGATCCGTATTTTATATGGGCTCGTGCCCACGGATCGCGGGTCGCACCCGCGATCGGATTATTTTTCAATTTGTTTTTTTTCTTAGTTTTAAAATTTCCGATTTAAAATTTATTAATTAAAAAAAATTACGGTACATGGCTTGATATATAAAAAAACTCAATGTGATTTAGTTTGACCGGGGAAACCAATTTTTATCTGAACACTGAGCTGCAGACTTCGCCCCTGTAAACGTTCTGCTTAGTAACCTTATGCAAACCAGTTGACACCTGAGGATCACACGCTTGGAGATCACGAGAAATATATTGTTGAATGTCATAAAACGGTATGAGTATTCCGAAGATCATAATTAGTTCCTATTTTCATTTACTGGGACAATTAGAATGGTTGAGATATTGCATGTCAGAACCTATTAACCTAACAACAACACAATTATATAATTTAATTTTGCAGAAAAAAATACAACTATATATTTACATTCTATCTTCAATCGTGAATTGGAATACTTCTGCGGCTCTGCCTCGAGGCATCTTGCAATCCATACTGAATCTGTTCCTATTTGTAAAATCAGATCTTAAAAGAATAACATTTATGTTTAACCTCAATTAAGAGACAACCACAGCATAAAGCTAAGTTTTTTTTTCTCTCTAGGCGTATTGCATACAGCTTTAAGTACAAGAAACTGCTGCTGTTGTCTCTTAAGTTACTGTTAATTACAATGTGTGACTTATTTCTATTTTTGACATTTTTTCTGGTGTATCTTGAAGCAACTCAGCTGATCATTTTCTTACAGAACAACCGCTCCTCCGGTCGCAAAACAACTTAATACGACCACACGCCTCTTCCAGCATTTCCACCGGTACGCCGAAAAATATGCGAATCCAGTTCTTTAGTCCAATCACGCTACCTGAATTGATATTTTTTTCAACGGTCAAAATAATCCACTCAAATCTCATATACCTAATTTACCGAGAAACATAGTGTAGTTTTACCTGGTAGGACAAGAACAGATTCCTCTTTCATCAACTCCCTAGCGAACTCCATATCGTCCCTGATGCCACTAAGGATGTTTTTGTCAATCTCAACCTGTGTTGTCTTCGATGTTATTGGTCTGGTAAATAATGAAATGAAGCAAGCAACATTATTTGCTTAAAGATGATGAAGGCTTACCATGGTGAACATCGAACCCTGAGGTCTCGAGTGATATTTCAGTGCTTCAATCCGATCGATCCAATCGAATAATGTGCTTTCAGAGGATTCAAGCAGTCTTACAACATTATTGTGGAAATCTTCATTTGAATCCAGTAACAGATCTGGAAGTGCTCCCTGAAAATTGTACTCCAGAAATTATTCCTCAGATATACTATGAAAGAAATAAACGTAAACACACTTAACTGTACAGAATGATAGAAGTGAGAAAATTTATACTTTTTCGTTGATTTTGATTTTTTTACCTGTATTATGGATGACGGCCCAACTGCGACATTCATAAGGCTCTCAATTGCCATTCTCACCTTCAGAGTCAGAAACAAAACAAAAATTATCACATAATATGTAAATGTTGATGATTAATGAGAATAAAAATTAGCAGTCAGTAATCTAAAATTTTGATTATGTAATTCCTGCGGTACTAGATCAGAACCACATTCAGATTTCAACCTGATACCTTTCCATAACTTGGGAACAAAATTTTAACTGAAATATGCGACAGGCGTACCATGGTATTGGTATGTCAACACTACTAAAGCATGCAGTGTTTTGCAAATCTGGATTTGTACTACTAACAATTGTAGTGAAAATATAGTTGTACCTTTCTTAACATTCCATTGCGGTCCTTAATGCCCACCCAACCGAGTCGCCATCCTGGGAGCAACCACCTTTTCGACAACGCTCCGATTGTGAGCACAGGCACAACGGTGAAAAGTGAAGCCATAGGCACAAATTTGCCTCCCCTGAACACCATATGCCCATATATTTCATCCGATATCACTGGCAAATTCAGCTCCGCTGCTGTCTCTGCTATCTGATTCAGTAAGATTATCAACAAGAGATCAATACCAATTGGTATCTCAGTTCTAACCAACAAAATGTAGTGTAGGTCATTGGGGGAAACGGGAGTGTCCGTGAACCAGATCAACACAGAATCACAGGCTTGAGTTGAGCTGTTTGATTTGACTAGCAAAGTAAGAGGTGGAGTTTGATTTGACCCAAGTCAACATGTCCTGGTTTTCTCAACTTCAACTAATACATCAACCATTTGACTGGAAATACATTTAGTATTTCTTTAATCACTTCTTAACTTGATTGAAAACTAATAGACATAGTTTGAAGCATTACCTTGTCGACCTTACTCGACCTCCACAACAGATACATGACTTTATAAACTCAATACAAAAAGAACCAAACAAAGATAAGGTTCATCGGTTATAATGATATTTACCTGAACGAGATGAGCTCGAGAGTAGACAGCACCGCACGGATTATTTGGATTGATGATGACAATACCAACCGTGTTGGCATCGGCAAGCTGTCTCACTTGTTCAAGATTTACCTCCCAATCTCTGTTGGGAAGTAAATCATAGTAGCGAGCTTCGATCCCATTGAGCTCACAAGCGGATTCATAGGGTGGGAATCCAGGTCTTGGCAGGAGAATGTTGCAGCCTGGGCAGGCAAGGACAGTGAGGCAGACCTGGAGCGCTTGCGTTCCACCGACGGTTAGGAACACATCCTTTTCCTCGAATGGTTGGCTCACATTCCATGATAAGTACTCGGCAATCTCTCTGTAACATTGTATGAGACCAAATTTAATGTTTAGGTGAGTTTGAATGAATTGGATGGTATTGTGGACACAACTCTTCCCACCTCTTTGAAAGCCAACTACTTAGTATATGGTTTTCATGTTAAACAATTAATGTGAGACTACATTTCAAATTATTAGTACTTCTCTATTTTGCTAAATTTATTTCATTTAACTCTTGTTATCAACATACCAATAAGACACGACAACAAATTTAAATTGCCGAAAATCAATATTCCAATCCAATCTAGTTATATATCATAACAAACCGTCAACTGCAATGCCAGGTTGTAAAAACTAGAGGCATATTATATATCGAATTTTGGGCTCACCGGCGGGCGAATGGGAATCCAAAGGACGGAGGGTACCCAAGAAACTTAGAGGAGGAGGCGCAATGGACAACACACCTAGACACATCCCTCCCTCCCCGGAAACAATCGAACGCCGAGGCGTCCCCAACGCCAAGCGAGATGACATCTTTGTGAGGATTAGGCGCTGCCAAAAGCTCAGCCACCACCCCTCTTATGGACATCTTCTGCTCTGCCAAGTGAGGATTGCATCTAACAATAGCACCATTCTTGCTTGGCTGTCTTGGTGAGCAGGTTGTGGAAGTCACCTGGTTATCAAAATGGATTAAGAAGATAGTTAGTTGAGATGATTAATATGTGTTGGATGAAGCATGCAAATCAAAAAGGGTGATGGAATGTGTACTTGAGTGGTTGGAGCCATGAACAAAGATTTGTTGTCTGGTGGTTGGTTTCAAGTTGGAAGTGGTGGTTTAAATGGAGAGATGACCTTCTTGTTATGGGATACTTTCATAAATAACCTTCAGTTAACTCAAAATATCGCTATATTTCGGTAAGAACTCAAACCTTACTTTGACTTGGAACATCTTAAATTTTATCTGACATATACTCTGGAAGATTTAGTTCACCGTTTCAGTATCAGGATCTGGACAAGTGGAGTATGTCTAACACATGCACATTTGGAAATGAAAGGGCCTTAAAATATTATAAAACATTAAAGGGTATGAATATTTTCCATTAGTTGAAGGATATACATGAAATTTATTTTATTGTTGTTGTGGTGGTGGAGTCATTTGAGACGTTTGTCTGGCTTGTGTGAATGGGATTTTTGTAGCTTTGTACTTTTGTAGTTGAGCATTTGATCTTAATTTGGACCCTTTCTTTGGTTTCGGTGGGACGTGGATGGACTCATCTTGGTTGGAGAATCCCCACGTCTCATGTGCATTTTTCCTGTTTTTTTGTGAACAAGTAATTAACTTAATGTGTTTGTCCGGATGGTTCAAAATAAAGGTACATGTGGCTGTAAGTGTGTCACAGCCATGGGTTGTGGTATTCTATTTTCTCGATACGAGGGATGGCGTCTTTTCTGAAAATTTGAAATTTAGATGTTTTTCAAACTGCATTTTAGTTACGTTCTAACTTCTAACAGATTCAAATAAGGGTAATTACATTTTACTTAGTTATGATCTTAAATTAAGTTTCTCTCTGAACTTGAAAAGATCCTACCTAGATACTTCAACTTTTGATTTGTACCCAAAATAAGGGAGAAAAAACCCCCTCCATCAGCCCTTCGGAATCTCATATATAATACAACAACTTCGTTCGTTTTAATGGTCATGATCTAAGCTCCACCATAATTTATTTCTGAAGAGGTCATTAATGTAACATTCTGTCCTCAATCCACACGAAACCATGTTTAGTTTTGTCACTTTGGAATCCACTGTACAATAATATTTTCCTAAGTTGCTACAAAATTTAAGTTTTGTTATTGTTATGGAAGTAAACATTTTCTTATAGCCCATTTTAACATTTTCTTGCCAAACGATTCGAAATTATGTTTAGGAGGTTACATATTATCTAATCAAGAAATGTTTTTACTCAAATTAGATAATATGTAAGGCACTGTAAACAAATAATTTTTTTGTTTTGCTTTGTTGCCGATGCATGACAGATTGGTCTGAGTAAGCAGTCCAAGGAGGTGGAAGAGAACCCGCAACATGTCTACTGAAGAAGACGTGACTACAAGAACTCCTGCGGAGCTCAACTACTTCCATGTAGATAGTACAATCACATACGCTAACTCAACTCCAGCCGATGCCAACTAAAAAAACCTTAATCATAATTACTCAAGAAAGTTTTGAAATTGTATTCACAACGATTGGCTTAATGTTGACTCAATCAACTTTATGATTATTAACAGTTACAAAGGTTAATTCGAACCCTCCTATATATGCGTAAGTCATAAGTACATGTTTGAGGGGCCGAAACATATCGAGAGCTCAACAGATTCATTTGAGCTTCAGTTTTGAACTGAGGGATCGAAAAGTAGTTCATGATGTTAATTATCAAGTTGATGATGTCTCAAACGAAGTTGTACGCCAACAAAAAAAACCCTCAATATCCATAGATGTCCGGCACTTAAAGCTTTCCTATTGAATTTCATTGTGCATGCTTAAAATGTCTTCGTTTTGTTTGGTATTTCGATTATATCTCCTATGAAATAAGCAATACATGAGCTTGTGTTGCATCTGTTGCACAAAATTTTGGATGCTGAATCCGACCACTTGATATTTCCACTTTCACTAAAAAGAAAATTAAAGCTGCACGTACGAGAGATTAACTAATTCTAAACAATAACCTGTAGACTGCAGCTCTAATTTGAGCCGTTGGTGGAGTCCCGAGTCCTCCGTCATAGTGGAAGACATAACTTGCATCCAAAACCAACATGTTCACAAATTGCACGTTCATTGTGGATTAATTCCGACAAGGACGTGTGCGGGTGAGGTATTTTTCTTGGAATAACTCGAATTTATCGCAAAAACCATCAAGTCATCTGCAAAAGTAAGATGGAAGAGACGTTTCTTCTCTTCTTAGGCCATCCCTTAACGCAGTATAAACTGCGGTCATCCTGCGGTCGTAGATGACCTTGAATAAAATATTAATTTTTTAACACAAAAGTTTCGGTTGTAGATGACCGGGTCGTCGACCCGGTCGTTCAAACGACCGGGTCGACGACCCGGTCATCAAATATTTTATTATATTTTGATTTTTTTATTTTTTTTTGTTTTTGTTTTGATTTTTTTATTTTTTTTGTTTGAGTTTTTTTATAATTTTTTTTTTTGAAAATTCGTTTTATAATTGTTTTGATTTTTTAGAAATTTTTTAATTTTTTTTTAAAATTTTACCAAGATGGACCCCGAAATGATGTGGAGGAGAGAGGTAGGTTGTTGTGGGTTGTGTTGGGTTGTGGTTAAGAGATGAATAGTGTAGGAAAGAGAAGAAGGTGGGTTGAGGAAAGAGAAAGCTGATGTGGAAGAGAGAGAAAGCTGATTTTGAAGAGAGAGAGAGCTGATGACCGGGTCGTCCAGGTCATGGTTAGTGATGGCCTTAGATGATACGACTGGTTCAGCAAAACAGATGAATCGAGTTTTTTTCTCCCATCAACACAGTAATGCCTTTCGTGTCAAACTACTATCTTAAATCAATATCGTACGTTCATTTATGAGGAGTCAAGGCAGTTCTACAATTATTGTTGGGACGTTGATTAAATACTTTTGATTTTAACAAATGCCAACATACGTTGACGTAGATTTCGATGCAAAGTCCCACAAATGACGTTGTTTGTTAGTTCAAAAGCAAGGACGAACGACAAAAAAATGCTGTACACGACATTTATTGAACCTCATCTAAGGTTTAGTAACAGAAACATGTCCTTAGCAATGTTTACTCCTCATCTTCATAAACAGCTGGCAAATTTTCTTTGAACCATTGGTAGAGTCCTCCATCCAAGTGAAACACATTCTTGTATCCATTAAGAACCAACAGGTAAGCTGCTATAAGTGACCTGCATCAATTCCAAATAAATTGTTTATTTAGATGACCTGTACATTAAGAGCTAACTAGTTAACTTATTTTAGCCAAAGATAAACTAGTTTAACTTGAAAATGAGATGTGAAAGTACGATTTAGGCTCGTTTTATAGAATGAAGCTTTTGGTGTTTTATTATTACGATATTAATTTCAAATTGCGATCCGACTGACTGTTCAATTAGATATAATGGATAATTCAAAACTCTACCTCATTCCAATTAGATATTTTTTCATATTAGTAGATTGATTATTGAGGAGGTGAATATTTACCTAGATTGTTGGCCTTCTGGAAGACTTTGTGATGGTCTCATTGTTCCTCCTGATGAACATGCTACAATTATTTTTGAGTCCTTGTCTAGTTTTGATTCCACAGCTGCCAACATATAATGCAAACTTAAACTTGTTAACTCCTTACTAAACACAATCCAACAAGGAAATATTCTCTGCTCACTCTGAATGAACTCAGGATTCTCTTCTGTTCCAGAGAAAATTCCGAAAAACGCAAACGCCGCTCGTCGAGCAATGTCCCATGCTGTCCATTCCTTTATGAGCCTATAGATTTGCACATTGATGGCTCCTGGAGGATGTGCCTGATCGATCACACATTTTCAGGACACATTAATGGTGAAAGTAAAGTAATTGATGTTTACTTTTCAAAGAGTATTTGGTTGTTACTAAATTTGATTATAGTTGTGGTACTAACAATCTTGTGGAAAATTGTTTCAACCTGAAACTTTTTTTACTTCTTGGTTATAGTTGGCATATATAATTTCCTTCTTGTTGACTAACAATTGTCTGAACATCACTCAAATGAAAACTATCTTTATATGGAAGACGTCAGACAATGTTTTCCAAATTCAAACTGATGAAGTCTAATTAAGACATTGAATCGAAACCAGATAGCGGTTTTATTTCATCATATTCAATTTTCAGAGACTCAAAACAAGTTGTTCTTTTGATTGTTTCATGCATGTCATATTAAGTTACGTTAGTTATAGATTACAATTTTGTATCATGTTCCAACACAATTTTTTTAGCTTTAATATCTACACTAAATCCGACCCAACCCATAACATGCCCAACACTAGAAGTTGTTAGCACAAAAGTTAGATATGAAGTATTTTTTGAAGGCTGACCTCCTTGAAATCGGCCTCGGGCCGGACGTCTAAAATCACAAAATTGTTTTCCTGCTGGAGACGAAGAGCTTCCTTTACATCCACACTCCGCACCTGAAATTTAAAAAAAAAAACATTATTATTCCAATCGGGACTTTTTTATACTCATAATCTTATAAAAAAAAATCCACTGGTCTCATATTTCGAGTAATTAACATTGGATATGTTACATAATTTGCATACAACATTGATTAAAAATAGTGCACAAATTTTAAGAGAAATTACCCTTTTTTGCAGCAGCAACTCGCGCTTTACTTTCCATTCCTCATCAGCTGCGTCATTAGAAACAAACATGTCATCTTATAGTTTAAATAAAAATACAGTCGATCTTACAAGACAAAAGCTATAAATATATAACCATATAAGCATTAGGAAATTAAAGAGGTGATTTGATATTTGCCAGAGTTACCCGGAGATTTGGTTGATTTTGTGGCTGCCGATGTTATCGACATGCGGCGGTGCCCAAACCGAACGGATTTAGCTCTTTCAAATGCAGAAACCGATGGCTGCGAGAGTAGTTGCATGGAACAATTGAAGCTTCCATTGATAGTGGAAGAAGAATAAGAAGAAGAAGAAGAAGAAGGGCAAAAACTTGGGATTGATGTTGCAGCAATCATGTCTCTACTGGTTGTTTGCTTTCAACTATTCTTCCAATTCAAGAACACTACTCTGTTGTTGAGTTGAGACAGTGAGTTGCAAAATATGTTTGGGATGATTTGGTTTTGTTATTGGATGTGTTTTTGGTGGGCCCACATGTGAAGTGTTGTTTGTCGTTGGATAAGGTGTGGTCTTCGAATCTCGTTTGGTGGTGGAGAGCGAGAGCGAGAGCAGAGCTGGTGTTCCATCAAGATTTTTGTATGCCATGTCAGCTTACGTTATGTTACTACATGAGTATATGTGGGAAGAAAATTGATGTATTGATACAAGTTTGAAATCCAATTACAACATTTTTTTGGTGGATGGTTTAGATCTAGTAATTGAAGACCTCACCTTCGAACCCCGCTGGATCTGAATAATACTGAGTTTGGACTGATAAGTTTACTTATTTCGGTATTACCAAGCTAGACTTGTTTTAGTTGATTCTCAAATGATTCTGTGTGTTTTTTTAATTTTATATTTTCAATGAAAAATGTCGTCCAAGTGACGATCGGAATATTGGATTTTAAAATATATATCTTCACCGAGGCGAACTGATGTCCAAACCATTAATCCATCAAATGTGCCCTTCAGAAAATTAAAAATATTATTCGGATAATATTTTTTTACTTTATTCTAAGGTTTCTACCTAAACTCGTGGATTCCTGCCTTGATTATTTCAAGACGAACTATACTAACCTGAGTAAACCAGTAATCCAATATACGTTTTTCTTTTCTTTACCAAATAAACCAATTTAAGTACATCAAGTTCCTCCCCAGTCCAGAGTCCAGACCATCATAGGCCCAGTACTCAACCTAACAAGTCCAACATCATGTGAAGTAATTCACATTTTTTGAATAAAATAAAAAAACAATGTTAATTTTTTTTGATCATTTAAAAACAATGTTAAAATTGAAACCATAATTTATTGATTTTGTTTACTTTACTACGCATGTCAATTTAAATCCCAAACATGTGAATGAGATTTCCACAATTCGATAATTTATCTTCATTATCCAAAAAAATTATGATTACAAATTAATTTATTAATAGATTAGGATTAATTACATATTAAAAATTACATATTTTTCGAGGTTCAAAACAAAAAAAAATCAGTTAGGCGAAAGAAACATATTAGAAATTAATAAAAACACATTACACGTCCAAACGTAGGACGATCAACTTTGGTTCGGCTCGATAGTTTGACTCGAAAAACGTTCGGCTCTAATTTAACTTGAAAATAAAAAATCTTGATGAAAAACTCAAAAAATATTTAAACTTAGTTTGGTAAACAAACCGCTCGAACTCGAAAAGATTTGATGTTCGACTCGATAACTTGTTCGAATTTTTTATTGTTGTATTTATAATTATTTTTTGTATTTAGTAATAACATAAAATAATACATATGACTTGAAATTTCACTCGACTCGGCTCGTTTACACCCGTATCCACAGGAGACGAAGAAATCTGAAAAAACCCCAAAACGTACTCAACAGATGGGACTGAATTCGATCAGAATCTAGCTTTCAGGTTTGATTCGGCCCCGAAGCAGCTCCATCGACTTCTTCCTCGTAAACCACCAAATGTACAACGCCAACGATGGATGCTCCCCCGGTGAAAGTAAGCCAACCCTGACCACCACATTCTAATCTAATTTCGAACCCACCCACACTCTTCTTCCATCCCACCACAAATCCCCCAACACAACACAACAAAACAATGCTCTCTTCCGCCATCACACTACCCCGCGTTCCGGTCACCCTCCCCAAACCCCAATCCACCTTCTCCCCAAACTACCCCTCAAACTCCCCCAAATTACCATCCATGTCCCTATCTCTATCCCGATCCCTTTCCCCTCCTCCCCCCAACTGTCTCTCCCCTTCCCTTTCCCCCCTCGCTGGGACCCTCAAATCCCGCCTCGCCGCCGGAGACACCCTCTACGGCCTCTTCCACCTCAGCTTCTCCCCCACCCTCGCCGAGATCGCCGGCCTCGCCGGCTACGACTACGTCGTCGTCGATCTCGAGCACGGCCCGGGGGGCTTCTCCGACGCGCTGAGCTGCCTCCACGCTCTCGCATCCACCGGCACCCCCGCCGTACTCCGCCTCCCTGATTGCTCCCCGGTTTCCGCCAAGAAGGCGCTCGATCTCGGTCCCCAGGGGGTCATGTTCCCCACTGTTGAGACTGTTTCTGAGGCTATTGATGCTGTCGGTGCGTGCCGGTACGGGCCTGCTGGCGTCCGAGGCGCGGCTCACCCGGTGGTTCGTGCGTCCGGGTATGGCATAGACGATGGGTACTTGGAGAATTACGTCAATGATCTTCTTCTAATGGTTCAGGTTTGTTGCAGTTAGTTAGTTAGTTATTATTGTTGTATCCGTACTTGTGTCGTAATTTTGTGCTGAAGATTGTATATCTACATTTCATGTGTCTCAAATCGATATGGCAATATCTGTATAGTATACGTATCCTTAGAATTTGAAGTTAGTTGGAAATGTAGTTTCATGCTGCTTGAAATAAATAGTGCATGACGTTATTTGAGAGACTTAAGAGTTGGGTCCATTATTTCGCTTGTTTGAGCTTTAAAGAGGTGGTTCACCGACTAAATTTAGCATGGTATCGAGAGGGACCAAACGACTTGTGCAAAGTGCAAGCCCCACACTATATCGAATTCATATTCGGTCCATGCATGGACATGAAAAATTATAGGGTGTCGTACGGATTGCGTGTATTGTATTTCGCTTGAAGTATATGGATTTCAATGATTTGGTGAATGAATCAAATTCAACAGAAATGGATATATGTTATATCCTCATGACCACATTGATAAATGATGACTAAGGTAATGTCTATTGTGGATACAAATATGAAGTGGGTAATGGTTGGTTGCTTACGTGTTAGTGGCATTATTAGGTATCTCTTATTTGAAATCATAATTGTTGAAGAATTCAAAATATTATATTGTAATGCTTTATGTTTGTAAAAACATTGAAAGATTTTCTACGTCGTTCTAGTTAAACCCCTTTAAATCATACAAATGAATCAATGAATTAATGTATATCCATTCTAGATTGTGTCCATTTCATAAAATGATTTTAATTAATAGCACTCACCTGCATAAATTCATGTACCATTCTCTTATGATTTATGAATTATGATCTTTTTGGTTCAGGTGGAGACAGTGAAGGGGATGGAGAACATCGAGGCGATCGCAGCCGTTGATGGTGTGGATTGCGTGCAGATGGGGCCATTGGATTTGAGTGCAAGTTTGGGATACTTATGGAAGCCCGGGCATAGGAAAGTGAGAGAACTGCTAATGGAAGGGGAGAAGAAAGTCCTGGAAGGCGGGGGGAAGGGGAAGGCTTATCTTGGAGGGTTTGCTATGCCACATGATTCTCCTGTGGAGTTGAAGAGGAGAGGATATCATATGGTCTCCGGAGGTATTGATGTTGGAATTTTCCGGCAAGCTTTGGTGGAGGATGTGACAAGGTTTAGGAAGGCTCCTGGTGTCGGAGGGGCTGATGATGGTGGAGGACAGAAGGAGGAGGAGGATAAAGGGTACTGGAGTGAGTGATAGTTGCTGCATTTGGGTC
The DNA here is from genome assembly GCA_963682175.1 of Triglochin maritima. Taxonomy (NCBI): domain Eukaryota; kingdom Viridiplantae; phylum Streptophyta; class Magnoliopsida; order Alismatales; family Juncaginaceae; genus Triglochin; species Triglochin maritima. The sequence goes on along the minus strand of OY821772.1, from coordinate 58,353,439 downwards.
TGTTTTTGTTCTCTGTCTTGGTTTTTGGAGTTTCTGTGGTGGTTGGAATAAAATGGTGGTGGTGGTGTTGGACGTTCTGGATCAAAGTAATGTTGGCCTACATGAGTAAATGTACTGTTTCAGTGCTCCCTTCGTGACTTGTGTTCTGTTTTTGATCTTCAATCAAAATGTTTGATCTTTATGATGTAGCCGTTTTTGGAGCTTTGATTAGAAGTGTGGGAGGCGACTAGGGAGCTATTGGTGGGGAAAACAGTCTTCTTGAGAGTTAAAATCATAAGACCAAAGAGTAGATTTTCAAAGTTAAAAACTAATACACACTTGTTTTGTGAAAATCTTAGTCAATGTTTTTCAGCAAGAAGAACAGGAAGTGTTTCCCTTCTTGAATGCGCTCATTTCCATCTCACTTCCTTCAGGAAACACAGCCACCTTTGTTCCCTTAAGCAACAAAACATCACCATTTCCCTTGCCACTATTGACACCAATCCTTTTCATATCTTCCCAGCAAGCAATTGTCTTCCGGGAGACCACCCCGACAATCTCTTCTAGTAGAGTGAGAAAGGTAGTCTCCACATTATCCCCATTAAGTGCCGATGTCTCGGAAAAGAACAACCCTTGGTCTTCTGCAAATTCAACTGCATCCTCGACTGAGATAACTCTTTGGTCATTGAGATCAGCCTTGTTGCCTATGAGCATCACAACAATGGAGTTGTCGGCGTGAGCTCGGAGCTCTTCGACCCATCGGGCCACGTGGTCGAAGGACTGGCGCTTGGTTATGTCGTAGACCAGCATTGCTCCCAGAGCTCCTCTATAGTATGCGCTTGTCACTGCCCTGTATCTGTGGCAAACAAGTAAAACATAATTGACTGCCCAAGCTTTTATGAATTTAACTTGATTATGGTCTGAATCTTTCTTTTTGCAATGATAGTTTTTCGTTTCCTAAAGTCAATTATAGTGACTCATTTTGAGGTTACGGTAGATAAACTGACTAATGGATGGTGATCTGCACCAGGCTCTACCTAACAAAAGGTACGGGTCCATACATGTTGTATCTTAAATTATTGTATAATACCACACCACAGCGTCTGCGACAGTAGAAAAGTTGCATCCCAGATACGTGTGTATACCAAACAACCAAATTAGTATCTCGCGTCCGGATCATTCTAGCGTGTGGAGATGTAGTTGGAGATTGAAAAGAAAAGAAAAAAGTTTTGAGACTTGGCGTCTCTATCGCCAGACGCAAATGCAGACACTTGGTGTTACCAAATGGTCCAAATGGAGCCCAAGGATGTTTGGATGGAACTTTCATAAGTGAGCTACCGGTAAGAAACTAGTTGCTTCATTTCAGCCAAAATCAAAACTGTTTGGATCCCAAGAAGCTCTCTAGATTCCTGACCTGTCTTATCCAACCAAATATATAATGTGTCCTCCAATGAAGCAAAATTTCTTACTCAAAATTGTATTATCATGTATCAAAGTTCATATTTTTTTTGAAGATTAACCCGTTAAATAGCTTTGTGAATATTGTTTAACTATTTTTGTCTAATGATCTTTTACACAACAAAATAAAAGAATAATATTAGTAATAAAAACTTGATGTACCACCTGAGGTTTTTAACAAAATCAGGTGCAGGTTTTTAATAAAAAAAATTGATGACAACGAACTAGTGAATAATGAATAACAAAATCAAATGTAATTTCCTCAATTTAGTAGGGATATGATGATCTAAATTTTTGGACCACTAGGAGAAGCCAGAGAAACTCACCAACTGAGTTTCTCCTGTCGATACAAAAAATGGTATCAGGATGTGTCGGAGGAGCTCAAATTCTGATTTCCCCCAAAGTAGTTGGACGACCTCCAATTACTGTAGCGACTGATTGAGTGCTGAGGAGCTGGAATCACTCCGGTCCAGTCCAATCCAATCGTACCTTATGTCTAATTATGAGTCCTCAAATAATTTGTTAACAAATCAAAAGAAGGCATTATTAGCATCACGAGGACAAATCCAGGCACTGACATTCTGGCATGCATACTAAGTTCCACGATGACAACGCCTTTGCATGCGTAATTGATGGATGAAATTAAGGTGTAGGGTGGTAGGTCCTCATCTTTTTTTGCCTTTTGACTATTGCCAAAATCCTAAAACGTGTATGCACCAACACAAGGTCAGGAGATGGGGGTAAAGTGTCGCAATAAAATCTCCAACGGATGCAACTATCGTTATAAATCTGATTCAAATGGGACTCTTGGGACGCAACCGAGTTGGTTAAGTACGTGGGTTCACAAACTTTAGGTCACAAGATCGAATCCTAACAAGGTACTTTATTTAATGCTAATGCGTTTCGATGAAAATGGTGTTTGACCACTTCCAGTTTGGAGCCGCAACCCGTCTATCCCAAGTGTCAGGTAATTCTGGGTCATAAAAAAAAACTGATTCAAAAGGGTTCATCTTCCTTTAAATCCCAGTATTCAATTCTTCCAGTGGAGTAGTTGTTGGTATCTTTATTGTGACAACTAATTCTCCTTTAAAACCATAAAGACCTGCTCCGATCATATCATACTGTGTACACTTTCTTTCAATAAATTAACTTTCAAAATTTTCAAATCCGAAACAGTAGGATAAGCTTAAAGAACTGGTTTGAAAGAACGTTTTATTGATTCATTGCTATAAACCAATCTCAATTTTGTTAATTATATGGTGATGAATAATGAATGCGTACAACAATGCGTGACCTAGAGAATAATGAGCTACCTGGTGGTACTAATAAAACATTTTCTGAAATTGAAAGTGTTTGTAATTTCTTATAAGGCAAATTTAACACAAATAACTTCTCGAGAAATCCAAACTGCTTTGCAACTAGTGGGATTCATACATTGGACTCGATAATAATAAACATAGAAAACCATTTAGCAACAAAGAATACATACAAGAGTGCTTGATCCGACACTAATGGATTCCCACATAAAAAAACATTAATCTAAGCCTTAACAAGAGAGTCGTACATACCAGAATTCATGTCACAAGTATATGTTAGAAATGCACTCTAAATAATTCAAAACAAGAGACTTGTAATATGACATTATACTCTATCTAGAACTGTTGTTATTGCTTCTCCCTTAATAAGTACTAATTAGTTTCGAGAATATTGTACATAAACACCAAATTTCACGGTTGTCATCTAAATCACTAAGTTCTGATGAAAATGATCAACTTTTCAACTTCTCATGCATCTACTTTTACGTCCAACATCAGATTAAGTAGTACAAACAATTAAATAGAAAACTAACCTCTCTTGGCCAGCAGTGTCCCAGATCTGGGCCTTGATGAGTTTGTTATTAATAGAAAGAGTACGAGTCTGGAACTCGACCCCAATGGTGGACTTGGAATCGAACATGAACTCGTCTCGAGTAAACCTCCCAAGGATCTGAGTCTTTCCAACAGCTGAGTCGCCAATCACGACGATCTTAAACACATAGTCTACACTCTTCTCTTGTTGTTGTTTTCTACGTGGAGGAGAGGACATTGGTGAGAGGCCAACCATGTTCCCCTCCAAGCTCCCCATTGTTAGTTTCTACTTGTGGTCAAGACTTTGTGTTTATATATATAAGGAGCAGAAGAGGAAGATGTAAATGAGGTGTATAAGCAAGGTAGAGACGGCATGCAGTGGTGTTGAAGTGTATAAGGAGATTTATTGCATGTGGGGGTGGGGTGTCTGTCGATCGAGTATATAAATGTTTTTTATTTGAAGTGGATTTGAAAGTCGTGTTATTCAAACGTTTGTTGGCTTTGCTGTCTGGCCAGTAATGGAGATTAGTTTGCAATATTTGTCACCTTTGCTGTCTAGCCAGCCGTGAAACTTAGTGGATTGCATCACTTATATATTAGTTCAATTTAGGGGTGTAACTATTCCGTGAATTATCCATTTATCTGTTCCATTTAATAAGTAAGTACGAGTATAGGTATGATTTTTGTACCTATTTAAAAAATTATACCTATTTACTCTTATTTTCTTTACCCGTTTATACCTATACTCGTATCCGTTTATCCACTTACCCGATTAATTATTTAATTAGTATATAAATTAATATATAATATATAGTTAAAATAATATAAATAATTAGATGTTTAAACGAGTTTATTAAACGGTATGGGGGCGAGTACCCATTTGGGGCAGGTACGGGTAAAACATTTAAATGAGTATATACTCATACTATATAGTTAGACATGTATGGATAAAAGTATGGTCATAGCCGTTCTGTTTACGTCCCTAGTTCAATTAGACCTTATACTACGTACCATTTTCATTGAACTCTAGTTACGGTGTTTTGGTAAATAAGAAGATAGAGGGCACGTCTTCAAGGGTGTTTTAGGGGGGGAATTAAGATTAATTCCATTGTTAAGAAAAGTTTAAATGTGTAAGACTTCTGATATTTGGCCCACCACAAAATACATCAATGCATATTGCATGCCACCAAATTCTAGTAAAACATAACATGACACAAAGGTCATCACAAAAAATTACCCAACACAATTAATTCCGCTTATTATCAGTCTTATTATCAAATAATTTTTAAGAGATAGTAAAGAACCAAAATAAATAAATAATACAATAATACGTCTTGTAACATTATTGCGGTCTGATGATCAAATAGAACTATAGAAGCCTTCAAATTTATAACATTTTTGTATTCTTACTCTGAACACATCATGTCATGCAAATTTATTTGCGGAGACAAGCCCAGTCTGAACTCTAAAGTTGGTTGTGGAAGCAGTCACGATTTTAAAGAATAATTTTTGGAAATGGATAAATGCGGTGGTAATTATGCAATATTCTAAAAAATGTAGGACGGCGAGTAAGGATTCCTCATTTACGAAATGAATGTATTGCTGCCCTATCTTGTTGTCTATCTAAGCGATGTTTTTTTCCCAAAAGGCCATCTAAAGTTTTCAAAAGAACTTTTTTTTTTGGTAACTAAAACCTTTTTTGACCAGCTACCTCGCACCAGTTTCAAATCAGACTCTATCGGTATGTTTTTTACAACCCATAATTTTAATTACCTGCTCCCATGTTAGGACATATGAGTTGTTGTTCTAAATTGAAGACGACATATTTCATTTTTACTAAGGCATTTGGCAGGATTCAAACAGGTAAATTGAGGATTTGATGCATCCTTTCTAATCAGGAAACCACACCCTGGGATGCAGATTCGATTAGTACCAAGGATGGAATGTAAGTACTAAGTAGAGTGTAGAGATGGGAAGAGTTATAGTGACTGTGAGGTTAAGAAGAGAGATAAAACGTTCAATCTTAAGCATTATTATGATGGTTCTACGAAATTGGTATATTAATCCAATTACTCCGTGGATAATTGATCTAATTAAACAAGCTTTACTAGCGCCTTTCGTGTAACCTTACGACATCAATTCAAGTATGCGTCCATATCTTTTCGTCGATTTTATTTCATATACAATACAAACATGTGGTTGGTATTTTTGTAACCAGCTAAGTCGCTAACTATCCATGTGGCATCATAATTTCATCCATCTTTTAGGTAGTTGTCTCATTTATTGAGCAAAGAGTACCAAACCCATCTTCATCAATTATGGAAACACCTAATTAACAATTATAAAAACAATAGGTTTTGTTTAGGTGCAACATCTATTACTCGCGTTCACACGGTTGCCCCTCTTATTCCAACAATTTCATCTTCGATCGCATCCTTCAATTTGATGCTAAGTTGAAGATATGGGTGGTAATACCCCAAATTAAAAGGTATTGACCTATTTTGAGAGCTTAATAGGTATTGTCATAAACAAGATTACCTCAACAAAATATAGAGAGAGAAGACGTCGAAGAATATTTTTTTAATATATAGTCCTTTAAAACAAAGTTTTCTCCATTCTGCTCCTTGGATGCACTAATCACCTCTTGAAACAAGAAATGATTTAAATCGTGCGTCAAATAATTTGTATGCATGACATCCAAAATTCTCAGAATGAGCAGCTGAACATAGGCCTGTAAATGGGTCGGGTCGGGACGGGTTTCGAACCCACCGCTACCCGACCCGTCTAAGGTAGACGGGTTGGCGGGTCGGGTCGGGTGAATTTTTTTTAAACCGCTACCCGACCCGCCTAAGATCTGGTAAACGGGTTACGCGGGTAGGGCGGGTCGGGTAAACGGATTATGCGGGGTGGGTAGATGGATAAATGATTTTTTTTTATATTTTTTCTTTCTATTTGCATAACACTATAAATTAAAAACATAACACATTAGCACCTTAAAAACATTACCAATGTAATGAACACCATAAAATTATAAATAACTTCAACTTTATAACACTATTAGTAAATTATGGATAAGAGAATATGTATATGTATATGGTATATAATTGTGTGTATATATATATAATATTTATTATTTAATTTATTAAATTCTTAGGCGGGTAATCGGGTAAACGAGGTAGGTAGAAAATACAACTGCTACCCACCCCGTTTATTAGTCGGATTGGCGGGTATTCGGGTTGGCGGGTGGCGAGTTGAATTTTTTTCCCCGCTACCCGACTTAGGCAGGTCGGGTTGGCGGGTTTTACCCGTCCCATTTACAGCCCTAGCTGAACACGCTTAAATTATAAGATGTAATGGTAGAATAGATTGGCCTAGTTAATATTTTAATATATCTAACTGGAGTTACTGCCAGACTGGACCTTAGAATTTTTTAATAGCCGGTTATGTTCTTAACTTATTTACGTAACATCATTTGAATGGTGGGATCTGATCGTTGGCATGTCATTGTCAAAAATGACCACATATGAAGCGACGTGAGAGACAAAATAGAAACCAGACGGTCCTTACGAGATGATGAGTCATTATGTAAGTTTTATTTTTATTTTGTACTTTTCCAAAAGCCTCCAATCACGGTCATGACTGAGCCGATGACATCATTTGGTTAACAGATTCTAGAAATGAATTCTGCATTCGGTTGAAACTTGAAAGTGTCAAATGTAAACAAGATAATTCCATCCACAAATAAGGGTGTTCATCCAGTCTAGACCCGACTGGATTTTTTCCCAAGGTCCAAACCGAATTGGTTCGACCCGAAGACCGGATCGGTTAGATTCAGTCTGGACCGGATCAACATTGAATTTTGACCTCAAAAAAATTTAAAAAACAAAAATCGGTCCGGATCGGGATCGAATTTTCAACTAGGTCCGGACCAAACCCAGACCGGATCGATTTTTGCACACCCCTATCCACAAATATCAATAGCAAACTAAACGCACTTGATCAATTAAAATCACATGGATTTAGTATCTCTCATATGTTCACCTTCGTGTTTATACTAAGAGCAAACTGCATCAATCATTAACTGTGGTGAAAACTCGATTTCTAAGAATGACGAGAGTTGCAGAAATGTGTATTAGAGTGGGCGGCTGCTTGCCCAGGCGATGGGCCTCCCGAGCAAACGCATGGGGCGCTCTGGGTGGCACATCCCCCCCCCCCCCCATAAGCCCTAGTTTATTTTATTTTTTAAATTTTTTGTTTAGGGTTAAAAATATTTATTTTTAATTTTTTCAGATATTTTTTGATGAAAATGTGTTTTTTATTTGTTTTGATTTTGTAGAATTTTTGGTGAATTTTTTTAATATGTTATTAGGATTGATTCCCAAATGACGTGGAGGAGAGAAATGTAGGGTGCATGAGGTAGCCCGGGCGTTAAGATTTTTTTTGGTGGGTTGTGTGAGCTGACGTGACAGGAAAAAAAAAAGCTGACGTGGCAGATACAGAGCAGAACACATGGGGTAGGCGGGACATGAATATTTATGGTTTTAAGGGAGTAATGCTAGTCCGAAGGACAGAGACAATATGGTCCAGCCCAACGCACCTAGAAATACTAGTCCAAATCCAACAAATTTTGTAGTAGTAGAGCACAGTCCTATGTACTGCTATGACCTATGAGTGCCATGAGTCGGACGGAAAATCAAATTTTGATACGTAGCCTGACTGAAGTTAGACCAGCAAGGTTAAATCTTGGACTGGACCGGACAAACTTTTTTTTTAGTTTTTCATACTAAACATACATTAAAAAAATTATTTTGTATTTAAATCTTAAAAAAAAACATAAAGTTGTTGATGCAAATCTCATGTAGTGTTATTACGTATAATAAGTTTCGATTGGTTGAATTAAGAAATGTATAAATAAGCTTTTGATAAATGTTTTTATATTGGAAAAAGTACTTTAAAAACTATAAAAAACACTATCTAAGTCCTATTTTTGTAGTTTTCAACGGGACCAAACTCGAAGCTGAACAGAAGTGATTGATTGGAGTTGGGCTCTGAACGGCGAGATAAAATCCGAAATTTACCAAAGAAGATCTTGGAATCAACCAAGAAGAAAGAGAAAACAACAATTTTAGGACAAAGCCTAACTAATCTTTCCATTTATTCTTCCCAAATACAAAGTGAATTCACAAAACTAGGTAATTTGCAACCTTAACCATTAACTATACTAAAATACTGTGACTAGCTACTATTTGAGTGAGACAAGATTAAGTTTGAAATAACATTTTGATCTTCCTATCATCTCCTATATCAAAACCGAACTTGAATTTTCAAAATCTTAAGGATCGAGGATTATATGACTTAGAATTACTAGGCTGACCCTGTAATGTTCGGTCGACCGGGACCCTTGAGTCGGTCGACCGATAGTTGAATTGATTTTGACTTAGTCAGACCTAGGATTTTGACCTGTCCGGTCGACCGGTTCTTCCCGCTGGTTCGACCGATTGGAGACAGAGTGTTGGGCACTTTGTTCGACCGTTTGGAGGAAATCCGTTCGACCGTTACTGTTGGTTTCGGTCGACCGGTTTGCCTGATTCGGTCGACCGATGGGGCACAGTACTGGTTTTCTTGTCCTAGTGAGATGTCAACTATGTCCACGGAAACCCGTGTCCTCGCTTAGCGCGTGAGCCGGGAGGTGACGGTGGGTGCGTTCTGCGTGCCTGCCCAGGGACCGCCGTGTGGAAGAGTGTGGGCATCTGGGACGTGTCGTCTCCACAGATGGAGGGCGACTTAGCCTTGATGTTCTGACTTACAGTAGAGTAGCAGGCCTGAGGGATTTCGGATCCCGGTGCACGAGGTGCACGGCTCGTTGGAGCATGTTGACCCTGCGGGCTGTTTGAGCTCGGATCGCTCGTGTAGACGAGGCGATGATCGTTCCACCCGATGCTGTTCCGGGTGATGATTGTTCTGCCGATGCTGTTCCGGCGGAAGTGCCGTCCGACGACGTTTCCGGGCGATGGTGTCCCACCGATGCTGTTCCGGTGAGGGTATGGACTGCCGACGATGTTTTCCGGCAGGGTAGTCTGGACGGGCTCCTCCAGATGAGTGGACCAACCTGGGCGACGGCCCCGTTGGTGAGGTGTTGACCTCGAGATTTCAGCTGATTTCTACTTTGCGCAGGCGTGCAGACGCTCCTCACCGATCCCTTGACTAGTGTAGTCGCGTGTGGGGTTCGTTGCGTACCTTCTGCTAGACCGTATGTGCCTACGGTAGGTCTCAGAGTGGGACCCCTTACAGTTTGCGGACAAAGGTCCTGTGTTTCCCCGTGGTGGGATTGTTTATGTATCACATTGATGCCATGCCATGATGACTGGTATGATAGGTTTCATTGATAGTCTTGCATGCATTTAGGGCTTGGTATACGGGGTTTCCTTTCAGGAAACTCAGGCATTGTTGTTCCACTTTCTATTTCAGGACCACAGTAGGTCCGGGTGGGTGGTGACCGAGGACGGAGCGCTTTGGAGTCGGATCCTCTTCGGCATTTGCGAGATTGTATGACTACTTGTATTTTCATTTCTTTCATCTGGATTGTAGTTGTACACCTTTTGTAAACTCCATGTATTTTGGGTGCACCCGGATTTATATATTTATATATTAGTGACGTTCCCGCCTTGAGTTGTCAGTTTTATTCGTTATTACGAAATTTTAAATCTTCCGCTGTTTCGGGACGTTACAATAACCGTACTACTTCAAATTATTGAAAATAATATCACAGAGAACAATTTAGATTATTCTGTAGCCGTATTAAATTTTGGTAACTCAATTGATTTTGAGTTGAACGTCCGTACTTCAATACAAGTTAATGATAGTTAATTCTAAATTGCAAGATTGCATGAAGAGCTAGATAGTGTCCAAGCATCCCTACAATGACATAGAATCAATCCCATTTTCAAAGAAGTATTCAATATGGAATCAGATCTCAAATAAAAGAACCAATTGGAAATGGGTTGACCCCCACAGAAAAAGCAGATCTAAGCAAGTTGATGCTCAAATAATTCATCAGGAGAAGACTTGAGTTGAGTTACTTTAACAGAACACAAAGTTTGTTGGTTGAGTGATCAATGGATTTCGAGCCTTGTGAGTTTCGATGCGAAGACAAATTCCTCCGCAGGTTTGATGGCAGAGAAGGAACATGCAAGAATGTGTCGGTGGATAATTCCTTAAATTAATCGTGTATCAATTCTACTCTTCCATGGTTCATAACCAATAAGAAACTGAACTATATATTCACCAACTAAGGAGAATATTTACCCTGTTTCTTTATTGCTACTTGCACTTGGACTCTACACACAGAACAAAAGCCAAAAAAAAACTTATTTGGACTATGCATTTGAAATAGGCACGGTTGTATTCCCCTATCTTATTAACTGATTAATTTATTAAATTAAATGGCATTTAATGATTTAAACCATATAAGACCATACAAAGGACAAAGTAAATAAAGTAGCATTACTGCCCAACGATCACTAGTTTGCCACCACTGGAGCAAGCTTGGAAATAATAACCGGCTTCCCTTGAGATTCCCCACCGACAGCCGACAGAGATTGGAGTCATTGGACAGTGTTTGCCTAAGTGAGGTGCTGAGGAGATCAGTCACACCATATGTAATCACATAATTCTTCCAAATATTGTTTTTTTAATCTTTGAAATGATCACTATATAATACTTCCAAATAATTTGATCATGATTAACTGGTAAGTGTTACATGATTTTTTTTTTTTTTTTGAAGAATAGTGATATGGGCCCAAGTTTGTCAACGGGTATGTTTTTTCTCATGTTTTAAAAACCAGACCAGATCGGACGGTTCGACCCGATTGGACCGGGAACCAAGGGACCAGCTGTCGGTTCAGCTAAACCGATAAACTATTCAAACCTTTAGTTAATATTTACATAAATCAATTCAAATCGGCCTGAATGTTAATATTTATTTGGTCTGATCCAACTTCGGGTCTAAAAATGTTGGTATCATCACCGGTTCGACCGTGGTTCGACCACATTGAACCAAAATCAAAGCTTTATCGGTTCGATGACCGGTTTGGTTCTGAAAACCTTGATTTTTTCCCCACCTAACATGAAAATTTGCATTAGTTTTTCCTTTTTTTTAGAAAAAAATATTTTCATTTCCAATATTGAAAGGTTGCAAGCTCATGGGAACAGGAAGACTACTACTGCGGCCCGTTTGGATACCAGGTGTGGAATAGTAATTTGCCTGCAAACTACTATTCACATGAAAAGGCATCATACATCATAGATTATTAAACAGTGATTAATGTTTTGAAAACCGTGTTTATTAAAATTAACATGTGAAACGAAAAATCGTAAGGGGTGAGTTTTTTTTCCGGTTTACGGTGGGCCCACGTGAAAAGATTAAGTGAACAATCTACATGGCCTCAAAAGAGTTCGGAGTACTAAGACCATAAGGAAAGTTATAAAAGAAAGAAGCATAATTGCATAAAGAAGTTTGCGAATGTTATAATCTGAATAGGAAAGTAAAAGTTCATCTAATTAGATGGGAACCGTTAAAAAATCATCATCATTTGCCTAAGCTAATTGTCGCACATTATACATTCATTGAGATTCTTCAAAATTTTGTATTTGGGGAAGATGTAATCAAATCTTCAAGGTCCTGCTTGGATTCAACAAATTTTGTATTCTTAAAAACTGGATTTGTCAAAGTGGGTGGATAAATTGGGCCTCTGTTAGACTTTGATCGAAAATTGAGTTATTGCAATAAAAATTGATACTTGGAATGTGGGGAATAGGGTGGGGGTATTTATTCTTCTCATAGGGTAATCAATTTTCCTCTTCTCCCATGGGGTAAAAATGATGGATTTTTTTTTCTTCTTTCACTTCTAAGTTCTAACACATTTATCTTGTAGAAATATAATATAGGACAACTAAAAACGAAACATTACCCAATTTATACTAATTTTGTTAGGTCAAGTTGAGTTTAAGTTTTAATATTATTATTCCATGAAATTTTCTCTCGACATATTAAATATGAGGAAAAGTAATATTACTCCCCTAAAAGATTACTCTCATACTTATTGTTCCGAAATTTTTCTCCATTTCATTTTTATCCTCTTTCCAAGCGCACTCTTAAAGATAAAATACCCATTTAGGTATCTCCCAAGAAAAATATTCCAAGTCAAAGTAAACTAACAAATTTTCAATTTTTTTATTATCATCTTACAAATTTCAACTGCTTAATCTTAGGCACTGCCTCTGTCCACCTTGCTATCAATTGCAAGGCAATTCCCGCCAAACTGTTGACTTCCCACGTAGGCATGTAATCTAAAGATAACCAAACAATACCCACATCATTTATTTCGACCAATTCCATATTGTTCTTATATTGGAATTGGAATCAAACAAAGTTTTTATGCTAAATATAGCTAATGGCAGAGTAGGAGCCAATATAATTCAGAAGAAAGCAAGAGTAGTGCTGCCCATTTCTGCCAATGACTTTCGTAATGGGCAGTTAGTCCTCAATCATAAAATGGCACAACATATATTGGATCTAATTATGAGAGACGTCCAACGTAATTATGTAATGTAAAGGGTTTTTAAATCCCTATATATAAGCTACATACATAATAATCCTTATGTTCTTGTGAATTGCGTATATGGCCTTGCATTCTTCATCATTGATATGTGAGATTTCATATATCTTGAATACTTTCAGAGGGTTCCAAAGGTTGAAATTTTTGTAGGGTTTTCTTCCAGCTACTCTCCACCACAAATTATAATTGAATGATTGGCATCATATAGTCAATGAATCAAAAATTAGCTATTTATATCAAAATATAAATTTGTTGGCACTCGTCTTTTAAGATAAGTCAAAACTATACAATTGTAAGAAAAGGATGAGTTTACAAGAATGATTTGATACATGAAGTTGTAAATACATCAGCGACAGTCAACAGAACTACAAAATACCAAGACATGTACATATAACCTTTATAAATGCTTGTGATCTCATCGTTCCTTTCAATCATTTCCACGTGTAATACTCAATAAGTCCTAAAAAAAATACCCGATTTTTCTTGGATTTAGAAGTCATTTGTCTTTCTTACGATGGAGATACAAGAAGGTCTTCTAAAATGGCGCGCCTAACATATATAAGCCAAGAAGATAAAGATTTATCGTAGAAGAAGTATAACTATATTTATTAGATTCATAATTATTAATCTGTACAAGTTGTAAATACAAAAGGTATAAACTAAGTAGATCAAGTGCAACCGCAAAAACAATCTACCTTCTTAGTTACATATCTCCGGTGGTCCGTCCACACCCCAAGAGAGAGAGACCAATGATATTTCTAGCCCAAACCTTAGGACGTATAAACCAAATAAAGCTCACATTTTTTTTGGTAACAATAGTGGAAGTTTTTATTTTGGAAGTACGTGTGAAGTTTAATTACCAAGGACTATTGTCACCACATAAGCCCAAAAATCGCAGGTGTCATTAAAGTTCCGAACTTGGTAGAGTACCAGAAAATCAGAGGTCCCGAGATGCATGATATCCTCCACAACGTGTTGAGTGAGATAAACAAGAGTGGAAGTTCTAAATTGAAATTTCCAAGAAAATCATGAAAAAAAATACCATTGATGAACTAAACTCGTAACATTTACCACAATAAGACATCTTTTGTCATTTTTTCCATAATTGACAAAGTTAATTTCAATTATTAAGTGAATTGTGGATCCACACTTAGAGACATATCATCTGTTGATGAACTACCCAAACACATCTATTAATTTCTGACACAACATGAACACGACACAAAATAATTATAAGATTTAGACACGACTTGATGTGAAATTGCTGGTGTGTTAAAATGTTTTGTTAAGATAATTTGTGAATATACATTTATAGTAACCCAAAGTTTACTTACTTTACTGTACCCAGAGTGAGATGGGAATGGGAATGGGAATTTCTTTCTTCACGAAAAGAAAAGAAAAGGTGGAAAATGGAGGGCTATAAAAGGAAACCCAACCCAACTGTGTAATCCCGTCCCAAAAGCCCAGCCTTCTTCTTCTTCCTCTCCTCCTTGTGTGGTGAGTTTGGAGTGGTAGAGAGAGAGAGAGAGAGAGAGAGAGCAAAAATGGAGATGATGTACTACTTGGTGTTCGGGGGTCTTTCCCTGGTGGTGGCGATGCTGGAGCTTAGCAAGAACAGCAAGGACCGAATCACCACCTCCGCCCTCTTCAACTCCTTCAAGAACAACTACCTCGTCGTCTACTCCCTCATGATGGGTACTTTTTTTCTTCTTTTTGGTTTCGGATTTACGAGATCTGCTCCGGATTTGGTTGTCGGCTGCTTGAGTTTGGATGGATTAGGGGTTTGAGGTGGGAGACATTGCTTTATTTGGTGGTGGTTCGGTTGGTTTCTGGTGTCGGTGAGATGGATCTGGATCCGGCGTTTTGTGTTCGGATTTTCAAGTGTTTTGGAACGGATCTGGTGTTTGGAGACACTTTTTTTCTTCGTTTTTAGTTCGCAAATGTCAACGCATTCGTAGATTTAGGTTTCTCTGTTGCTGATATCAGATTTAGTGGAACTATGGTTACTAGCAAGCTTAGTGTTTTAGATTTTCCGAAGTTTGATTTAGGGGACTTTTGGAATCACATTCTGAATATCAGATTTAGTGGAACCTATGATTTTTAACGAGCCTACTTCTTCTTTTTTTTTGGAACTTTGATTTAGGGGTCCGTTTTGGGATCTCTTTTTGATAATAAGATTTTACAACTGAAACTCATCATCAGTTTCCGAACGTACCCTGACCTTAGCAAGAAGATTCTAAGATTTTATATGTCTTTGATTCATGATTTCTGAGAATCAAAAATCAGATTATCAATACGTAATTCTAAATGGACACTTTGCTTCATTTTCTTCTTCAATTGGGAATTAAACTCCCTAAGTATCAAATTATGGCTTAAGAGAACGTCTGGAAATAGATTCTGTATTTTGCCAGTTTTTTGGGGATCTTGCATTCCAAAATCCAAATGTGATTCCTTATGGATGCTTAGATTAGAGTCACATTTGACTTTTTTCTAAGTTTGACCTGGGTTGGTTTTTGCTGCAACAGCCGGCGATTGGTTGCAGGGGCCGTATGTGTACTTTCTCTACAGCTCGTACGGATTCGACAAGGGCGACATCGGAAGGCTCTTCATTGCTGGATTTGGGTCTTCCATGGTCTTTGGGACAATCGTTGGTTCTCTCGCGGATAAACAGTGAGATCCTTATTCTAATGGTTTGCAGTAGACTAAATCTGATTGCTTATTAGTGCTTTCTTTTACTTGATTTGTTTGTTGGGTGTTGCGCACTGCAGGGGTCGGAAAAGGGCTTGTGTGACCTACTGTATAACTTACATCCTTAGCTGTATCACCAAACATTCTCCCCAGTACAAGGTTTTGATGGTTGGACGTATCCTTGGAGGAGTTGCTACGTCTCTCCTCTTCTCGGCCTTCGAGTCGTGGCTGGTTGCAGAACACAACAAGGTATGCTGCATCTGTCTGTGCTTGCCCTTGGGAAATTAAACACAAAGGCTTGGAGAAATATGACATCCGAAGTTGTAGTTCCTTAGGCTGGTAGCTGGACTGCTCTTTAATGGCCTATTCTTTTGATCCATCTCGTTAAAGTATTGTGTGTGCTACAGTGGCATGAATTGATCATGTTATCACTATGAATTTGAAGTCGTTAGCCTTTGGATTCATTAGAATTATCACGTGTGATCATTTATGTCTTTTGATATCTTAGCTAGAAATTCTCTTCTGTTCTTAGAATCTTTAATTTTAGTGGGAATTTCTTTTTCTTAAATACATTTACCAAAATACCACTTGTATTTTTACATTTACCAAAATCATCCATGCATTCCCATTGTACCAAAATACCTACTATGCCAAATTCCCCTTCCATTATTATCTTCAATAACAGTGGAACGGAAGTTATTTGGGGGACATTTTGGTAATAAGTGATGAATGGAGGGTATGTTGGTGAATAAATGATGAACAAAAGGGATTTTAAGCCCTAACTCCATAAAAATACTGTACCATTCCTTGCCATTGTTCCTGTAAAAATTGATCATTCAACATTAAAAGTCTATTACTCTGCATTCTTCATACTAGATATTTTTTATCAACCAAGCAGATGCAAGAATATCAAAATAATTATTTGAACTTCCATTTTTTCTTGCAGAGGGGTTTTGAGCCGCAGTGGTTGTCACTTACATTCTCAAAGGCCATATTCCTTGGCAATGGTCTAGTTGCTATCATTTCTGGGTTGTTTGCAAATTTCTTGGCTGACAACTTGGGGTTTGGTCCCGTTGCTCCCTTTGATGCTGCAGCTTGTTTTCTTGCCATTGGAATGGGAATCATCTTATTTTCATGGAGTGAAAATTATGGAGACGCTTCTGACAACAAAGATTTGCTCACCCAATTCAAGGGTGCTGCAGTGGCCATAGCTTCCGGTAAACATCCTTCCATTCTAAATATTTATCCTAATCCCCTTGTGGGCATAAATATTTATGGGACTGGTGTTGTGATAAACAGATGAGAAGATTGCTCTATTGGGTGCAATTCAGTCACTGTTTGAAGGTTCTATGTATACATTTGTGTTCTTGTGGACACCTGCTTTGAGCCCGAATGAGGAAGACATTCCCCATGGTTTTATTTTTGCTACATTCATGTTGTCATCCATGCTGGGAAGTTCCATTGCTGCACGTCTAATGGCTCGTGCGACTCTTAAAGTTGAAAGCTACATGCAGCTGATCTTTTTAATATCAGCTTCTACTTTCCTTCTCCCTGTTATCACCACGGTATGGGTTTTGCATCTCTCATAAAGACCAATATTTTTTTCTTTAATCAAATTAAATAATGGTTCTTAGTTGCACTAACCGACGTCATCAATGAACAGTTCTTAGTTGCACCTTCCGGGGTGAAAGGTGGAAGCATGTCATTTGCTGGATGTATCCAGCTCTTCGGCTTTTGTACCTTTGAAGCGTGTGTTGGAATATTCTGGCCGTCTATCATGAAAATGAGATCCCAGTATATTCCCGAGGAGGCAAGGAGCACTATTATGAACTTCTTCAGAATCCCACTGAACTGTTTCGTCTGCATTGTTCTCTACAATGTAAGTATAGTCACGCTTTACATCTTCATTTGACCATACTTCTCTTTAAATCCAAAATATATCTACAGCTTGTATGTTTATGCTCTTAAGAATTGATGACACTAATGCAATTAAGTTACTAAATGTCAATATCTTGTAGGTCAACGCATTCCCAATCACTGTCATGTTTGGAATGTGCTCTATCTTCCTCTTCATGGCATCCATCCTGCAGCGTAGACTTTTGGTGGTTTCTGAAATCCACAGAGCACGTATGTTTTTTACTAAAAAAACTTGAGTATATTGCTATTCTTTTGACTTATTGGGGTTGTGTTTCTCGCGTATCAACGATTTTTTGTGCAGGAAATCAGGATTGGACCTCACTTAAAGAGAGGGAAGCTGAGACCGAAGCATTGAACATATGACAAACATGAGAGCAACATTCATCCAAATGCACTCTCTTTGTTACTGTTTTACAATAAGTAATTTTCTGTAACTGCTGTTTTCATTGCTGTGATAGATTTTACGAGCTGTTGGGAAATACGAATGTGATCGAAATCAGTAAATCTATCTGAAGTAACTGATTTCTTCTTCATCTTCCAGATTCTCATGTGTCAGACAAAGTACAAGCAATCTCCGGATAGCTGTCATTACTAGCTTAATAATAGTCTTCTGTAATTTTTTGTTCACATCTTCAAATTCAATTTTAAATATGTATTATTTTGAAATGTAGACCTCTTTTTGAACGACTGAGAACATGTTGAGAAAGTTCTTTACCAATGGGATTAAGTACACTATTACTATGTAATTAAAAGGCTTCTAGTACCTCTCTTGACTCTTCTGTTCATTTGTTCTGTTTTGTTTACTGCGGCTTAGCTAAAAGTACCGTCCCCACGGGACACCAAAGAGAAGCACAGTGCTATTCACGTAGATCCATAATCAAAGGCAAACAGTCTACGGGTACTTTGTAGAACCTAAAAAAGAGATTGAAGCACTTAATTACTGTAGATTGATTGGAGTGCAACCTGACCAAACCAATTAAAATTATAAATTTATGATCTTAACAAAATTATAATTCTTGGTACCCGTGGACAGGGGCGGACCCACGAGTAACTACACGTTGACAACTACGTGTAGCTACACCGTAGGCAAAGATTTCTGATATTGATGCGAGATATTAGTCAAAATTGATGTGTGTCAACAATGTCAATCAAACACAGTGTGACTTGTGAGTTTGTAATCAACTTACTCGTAAATTAAGTAGAGTTAAAAACTTATAAACTTCAACACACCATGACACTCATTACCCCTATCACAAATCCAACCCAACCCAACATTTCTCTATCTTCCATTTCAGAACAACTTTTAATCCAACTATTTATTCAACCTAACATAAAAATTATCACTATCACAAAAAAGATTAAAAAATAATAATTAAAAAACTAAGAAAAAATGAAAAACATATTTAACAATTTTTTTATTTAAAAAACCGATTATCAACACAAAAAACAAACCCAACCAACAAACAGATGGCGAACGTCCTCGTCCCCGCCCACCAACAACAAGGCTATTTTTCCCACCCTGATCCAGAAGTGAGTGTCAACGGTGGGTGGTTTTATTCCGGAGTGTGTTATACAAACTCAAAAACTACACTACATTTACATTACATATTTACATATTATCTTCTTAATTTTTTTATACAAACACATTTTTTTCCCAAATTCCACGTTCACCTCCACCAAAAATCCCTAAATTCCCTCTCCACCTCCACGTAAAATCCCTAAAGTCCACCTCCAACGTTCGGTACTAGCGATCTCCTTGATCTGGCGAGCGACGATGCATCGCTTCACCTCCGCACATCTCCACCTCCACATGGCCACGCGCACGTCTCCACCCGCCCCCAAGTTTGAAGTTAATATAAAAAAATATTTTTTAATTATTATATTATTTTTGGGTTGATATATTTTTTAAAAAATCCACCCCTCAATATCGTCTTAGGTCCGTCCTGCCTGTGCGTCTTGATTTTTACCCATTCTCCTACTTCAGTTTGCTTTCAAATTTCGGATTGTTACGTTTCATTATCCTTGGTTTCGATGTAAGACTGCATTTACCTATTCTACGATCAGATGCCATTAGGCTTGTAATGGTTATTCATGATATAAACAACAAAAATCTGATATAGTAGAACCTTCAATTTGATCCCGTTTACTTTTAATTTAACTTGGACTATAGAAAGTTGCGAAAGATAAATTAAAGAATGACTAACAAGGGAAAAAATGACATTAGTAGTTGCGATTGTTACAGACGATTGAGCATTTTTATGAATAAAAATAAAAAATGGCTTATTTTACAAGTTGCGATTGCCACCAAGCTCTTATCCTGTTTTGGTCATTTGATCTGAATCTTTTGTTTTTCTCTAAAAGTTAAAAGCAGGACAATAATCACAGTTAAGGGTTATTAGAAAAGGAATTGGGTTGTCATTTCTCCGTTCGAGCTCGGTCTGATAAAGCTCAACTCAAGTTTGGCTCGTCTAGAAAACGAATGAAGTTCAAGCAAATTTTGAGCTTGTTTATTAAATGAGTCAATCCCAAGCTTGTGGACTTAGCTCGAACTCGACGTGTTTCCTCATTTAACTTCTCTGTAATATATATATTAGACATATATACTAGTTTCCATAGTATTCATAGTATTATATAATTTGTTTTATATAATTATATAAAACAAAAAATTATTAAAGTTTTTATTTAAATTCTTGCGAGCTAAGTCAAACGGTTTGATAAACGAGCAAAACAGTTAAGTCAAGTTCGAACTCAGCTTGTTAATAAGCAAGCTGAGTTTATACTCATTTGGTAAATGAGTTCAAAGTTCAAACACACATTGCTCGGCTCATTTGCACTCATAGATTGAGATGTGGTAATATAGTATATTTTGTTTTGCGCTCACGTGTGGTCACGTTCGCCATCTGTTATTTATATGAAACTCAAAAATTTGATGGTTAATGTTAAAAAAACGACGGTTAAGTTAAACCGGAATTTTTTTAATATTTATTTTTAATGTGTTTTAATTAATTCTTTAGATGTATTCTTATGTTTTTAATAATGTTTTAACTTCAAAATTATTCTTATATGATAAAATATTAATCTACAAATTTTTAATTTTTCAAACAATAAAACACTATTAAATTACATTTTTTACCAGAAATAAAATTTTAAATCCGGACGGAAATCGGAACTGGTTCAGTCCGGCGTCCGTGTCCCGAAATTCCGGTTCCGGAATACACCCTAATTGCAAGTGATAAATTGGAGACGGTTTTTTGGCTTTTGATTTGGGGGAGATTGGAATGGAAAAAATAAGAAGGGTAGTTACGTAGTTTGGTCTTTGATTTTAAGTTTCCAAACAAATGACATCCAAATAAAACTAATTTGCAATCATAAGCTGTTAAATGAAGAGAAGTGGTAGAAACATGATTTCTTCAAAAATAATTAGGTTCCCTGAGTGTTTCCAAAAACACAGTCGTTAACGAATTTTTTATTTATTGTCATCAAGTTTGAGAGATAACAAAGGCAGAGTACAATCTCTCCATGCAAAATATTTACTCCCTTGCAAATAACTCGATATAATTTATACTCAATTAAACATTGAGGTTCAAAAGTATGAGAATGAGGTAGGTAGTTTTTTCTTGACACCAAAATTTACAACTGCGGACGAGGATCCATTATGGTTTGGAGATTGTGCTTGAAGCACCAGAAGTACTCAGAATCGAGACATAGCAGCCAGCAGCTACCAAACAATAACTTGTAAATGAGATAACGTTATTAAATGATACAAACGCTTTTGTGATCAATTAGACTGCTATTTCCATGAAGCATTTAGCTTGGAGAGACCTGTACAATGAAACCACTTGCCTCACAAAGTTAATATCTTGTGTGAGGACCCCAAGGAGCTATCTGAAAGAAAAAACCAGATTGCAAGACAAGTCCGCCTGAAGTCGCAGCAACTGTTTGATTTGCCAATTTTTCATCTCGCATTACTTTGGAGGGCCAGCAACGATGATTCAAGCAATGCCCCAAAGTTCTTTCTCAACTTCGAACATGTGTGCACGAGAGATCCACATGGAGACATGTCAGCTAAATCGAAATGACCATTACGCTCTCGTCTGCAAATTTCTTCCAAATACGTTTTCAGAGTAACCTCTGCAACATTGATAAGACTGAAAGAAGCATGTGTGTGCATCCACTGTGATATAATGTATCCTGCCAAAAGATACTGTCCTGCAAGAACAAGCTCGGCCACAAAAGATGGAAAGAGAAGCCCACTAAAAAGAAGTGTAACAGCTCCGTTTGTAATGTTTCTATCTTCCCTGTGTTTCACCAGGTCTTCCTGACAAAGCCGAGAGAGACAACCAACTGAATAGCACACATACGAGAAAAATTTACGGTAGGGCTTTGTGATGATGGACGACAGCACACCCGATGAAAGTATGAGCACCAACAACTCATGTTCGGCACCAGCTTTACTGACAAATACTTCATCTTTCAATTTATCCTCAAAGATGGTCGTTGATTCAAACCACATATCTTGGTAAGGAAGAAGCAGCATGGTCTTCAAGGCAATAAAACAATCTATTTTATTCAAAACATGCCATAATTCTCGGGCTTCATCCTCCGATAGCAAGACAAACTTAGGCCTCAACAATGACCTATCCATCAATTCAATTAAAGCGGAAAGTTGAGAATGCTTGATAAGTTTTTCAATAATTTTCATCCAACAGGCATGTAGAGGATGAACAGAAGGAGCTAGATCTCTCTTGACTTCTTTTTTAGCTGGTTCTTCTCCTAGACTTTCCCACCCCTCTCCCCACTCATCACCACTCCAGTTACTTTTTTCTTCTATCACCTCAGGTAATTCTTCCTCATCTTTTGAGTTCGTAAACATCTCTTCCCATATTTCTACTATGTTTTGTAGCTTTTCAAAATGTTGTCTGGAGTTAGCTGCTTCAGATAAATGTGCAAAACAGGAAACAGCTGAATCAAGGGTATTTAGATCTGATGAAGTGACGCTGGCACCTGGGGAAATTGCAGCTGCCAATTCAGTTGATTTAAGGGCAATTAATGTGCTTGTAAGCCTGCTAGGGGCATCTGTTGACTCAAAGGTTGGTCCTGCATTAGAAGGCTCATCCCAACCTTCCCACGACATGAAGTCTGGATGTTCAAGAGAATTGCTTTGAAAGTTCCTACCAGTTATAGCTTGCATAAGCTGTAAGGCATAGACTCGTAGCTCACTGGATAACTGTGCATCATCAGAGAAAGCGCTCAACCTTTCCCAGACTCCAGACCTAACCATCTTAAGATCCTCTAGATTATTAGATAACTTGCAAAGGGATGCAATCAGCCCATGCAACTTCTGTCGGTTGCCAGATACAGTACCCAAGTCACTTAAACATGAACCAATTGCTTCGACATAGAGCTGATAAAGATCTTGTGCAACACCAGTAGCTTGTCCTTCGAAGAATACTTCAGAAATTTCTTTAAGTGCACAACCTGAAAAGACCATCGACTCGGAGAACAGTATCCTATCTTTGCCCAAACCATCGGTAATACAGCATTGGGCATAGAGTGAGACAGCACCCCAGCCTTTACCAACTGAGATTTCATCCTTCATGACAAGCTTTTTGAAAATCAGAAAACAATTTAAGAGGCTGATTGCAGAAAATGTACTGTTTGTTCCTTCAACCAAATCCAAAGAAACAATCTCTGTGATATCACCAACTAGTTTACTCCAGAAATCCAACAGTCGTAATAAACAAGATTTTGCTGCAGAGGCATCAAGTCCTTTCACTAAATTAATGTCAGAAACACATATTATAAAGCATCTCCTGTAGATGTCTACCTTGTCCTGTAGTGAAAGACTGTTAATGTAGACTCTGAAACCCTCATAATGTTTCTCAATTTCATCTACAAAGGCAAGAAAGTTGGCATCATCCAATTGTTGAAGCTTTGCTTTAGAATTATTTTCTAAATCTGAGATAATGAAAAAAATATGATGCCTGTAAACAGCCTGCCATGTTATAAGACCCTTGGAAGCTGGATCCTCATAAATACCAGTGAGATTTTTTACCATGTTAGCTAGAGCTTCAACAGTGGATTTGCAGATGTGAACACAGACTTCTTCATTGAAACACTCAAAGATCAAATCATGCAATCCAGCTATCCTTTTAAAGTTTAATCCTTTGATGAATGTAACTTTCCTGCATTGTTGTTCAAGAATCTTATAATACTGGAACAATTCAAGATTATGAGAATGGTCAAGATCGTTCATTGCCACCAATGATTCTTTGGTTCTTTTTAAGTGCATAAAACAGGCTGAAAGAAGGGAAAAGATGTAAGAGAGGCGCATCTTATTGTGGCCTTCAACTTCAGGGTATGCTGTAGTATATATCATAGTGATGACTTCCTTAGCAGATGCAATAACATCATCCTTGAAATCTGAAACTTCAGCAAGAATTTCATCATTGGTCCAGTGTTCAGATACCAGAGCACAGCCAAGGTATCTTAGAAGCACCTGTAGGAATGAAAAGGCAACACAAGAAAAGTAAATAACAAAATCTATAGAACAGTTCGAGAAGATAAACAGTAAACATTTAGAAATCATAGCGTCTCGAAATCTACAGAAATGAAAAGCAACACACAAAAAAAACTTTAGGGCTGGTAGTTCTATCTGGAATGAGATACATGGAATAAACTAGCACACAAAGCAAATCTGCAATAAAAGAGCATTTGCAAACGCACGTATGTCCTTTTGAACTAAAGGTAATGTCAACTGAAGATAAAGGGAGATCTATTGCATGTAGATTAAAAGAGCTGGACATGCCCTTCAGACTGCAGGAACAAGGGAGCCAATTAAGTTTGTGAAAATTCAAAACAAAACAGCAACTGTCATTGCCTCATTAGTTGTATAATGGCCAGAACAAAAGAAAACGTGGGAAAAAATTAATAGAGAATGCAAGTACACTCCTGATATACGAAGAAGAAAGGGGAAAGAGAACCTTTTTGCGTGCCAATCCATAGACATCTGCCACTTTCACTGCATCTTTCATGATATGTTTTTTCTCCAACTTTACTGAATCAATGAGTAGTAAAATAGCATATTCAATGTAGTTCATATCTCCAGATAAAAAACGGGAAGCCTCAACTCCAGGAATTACACCCTCCAATTCCCTTGCACAACCAGCTAACCTTTTCTGCTCTTCTAATTTCGACACCCATTGACTCCAGAATGTTGATTGCACTTCATCAATCTCAGTTATCTCATCTGAAGATAATAATATGCCAATTGACTTAAGACATATTCCATAGAATCATGAATTTGACACCAACTAAGAGTAATATGAGAGTGCTTTGTCGCTCCATTCCTTATGGAAACTTCACATCTCAAAATAAAACAGAAAGATTAACATTTTAAATGCATTGTCATTTCCACCACACAAGTGGAGATTTAATTATAAAGGATTAAGTTTGTAATGATTACAAAACATCTAATGTATAACATTTTAAAGAATTAACAATTTACAGTTACTCATGTACATTAAAACATTTGGAAAACAAATCAAAAACATTGTCATAATATAAAGCAAGAAAAGTAAAATTTCAAGTCTACATGCCAGCTCACCTGTATGAAATGCTTTTTGCTCTTCTTGAAATTTCTGTAGCAATAGCATCCTTCTTTGACTAGGGCTTGAGCATTCAATAGAAGAGCTTTGCAAAGAGCTGTACACCATTCCTAAATTCATGATACGGTGGACTTCTTGGTAATCTTTCCTTTCCGTTAGTTGCTCTTCTATTATTTTAACCCCATTCAAAGCATCTATCAGATTTAACAGGAACGAACATCCGATAACATCTTCTTCACTTACTGGAGATTCCATTGCGGCCTTTGCAAGTGATGCAATCAAATCATCACTGGGACTCACATTGTTCATTGCTAACCAAGTCAATATGCATACTGTTGCTTGCACTCTCACAGACATTCTTTTTTCAACAGTTTCAGAATCAAGAGAAGCTTTACTACCATAATTCTCTTTGCTACACAACTTTAGTAGCCATGGAAGTTGTTCAGCAACAAAAGATGAAAATTTTCCACTTCGGTTAAAAAAATTCTCCCAACCTGCTATACTTTCAGCAGGCGGCAAATCCTTTACAATAGCAGAAAGAATATCACGCATACTATTAAACTGCGCTTCCTGGTCATTGTTCCTGTTGCCACTTGTAGCTTTGTTGATTGCTTTTAGATAACCACTGTCATCAAGATTTTGCGTAGGAGGTAATATAAACGAAGAATCCTGAATAGAAAATTTTGGGGGGCTTGTACCTGTTAACAACATCAACTTCTCCAATCGGATTTGCATATCAATTTCTTTCCAAGCACGCAACAACTCTCCTATGGACTCATTGTCACAGTGGCTTAAAGCAAATCCTAGCAGCTGTCTTCGAGATATGAGGTCCATGTTTTCAAGTTGAGGACCCTTTGCTAACGCAGAAGCCAAATCCCAAATAGGACCATGACCCTTCTTCGTCAAAATAAGGCAAATATCATATGCAACCTGTGGATTCCCAGCAACAAAAGCTTCCCTTGCCATGGTTTCTTGAATAGCCGATAAATCATCTTGTGACCTGAGTCCTAGCAATTTAGCTATTTCGATGAGCTCATCCACATCAAGATAAGCTCCACTTTGGCATTCGATCACCATATTAATTATCTCCATCGGATTCCTTTTTTGTTTGTACTGCACGGGCAGAAGAGTCACACCAAGAGCTGGGAGTCTTATTGTAAGAGCATCAATGACATCAGCCTCAGCTTTAACAATGCTGCTATTTGAAAATAGACTTAAACACTCCTTTGCTTTCCATATCTGCAAAAATTCCATGAGTAAGTCATAAGGTGCAGAGTTCAAAACAAAAATCAGAAAATGGAGTGACTAAGTAAAAACAAAACCAATTCCATTTTAAGCCAAATATCTCACCAACTCATATGGCGCCAACGCTAAATTATCATGAAGATTAATATGAAAACTGATCCAAAGATATGTTCAAGGTTAACTGCTAATGATCCAATGGATACAAGTGATGCTCTCATGCAACCTCTTATAGAAAACCCTTCGCTAGTATGGTTTCAAAATTCAAACCAAACTTGGCTGCTACTACCTTGCATATGAGTATATTTCTCTCTGCTTTTCACTCATCCAGCTATTAAAAACAACTACTTGTTAGACATGGT
Organism: Triglochin maritima; assembly: GCA_963682175.1. NCBI lineage: Eukaryota > Viridiplantae > Streptophyta > Magnoliopsida > Alismatales > Juncaginaceae > Triglochin > Triglochin maritima. The sequence continues at coordinate 58,326,722 of OY821772.1, read as the reverse complement.
ATTGTGTTATCTACTGAATTAAGTATCAGCCAAGAATAGTTTAAAGTTAGACTCATACCAACACATCTTACCTATTGACAACAAATAATGATAAAATATAAGGGTCTTACAGAATATAATTTAATGATGGTGATTTTTTCCATCTTTAGTATGCAAGAGGCAAAAAAAAAAACATACTTCAGAACTATCAAGACTTGGCGCGGAAAAGAAATATTCTTTTGCAGCTTGCACAACTAAATTCTCAGCCTTCTCCACTGCTAATGTGACGTTGTCAGACCCCTTAAGGTAGCTTCTTGCAAGAGAAAATTTTCCAGCTTTAAGCAACGCTTGACAAAATTCTGCTAGCACATATTCTTTATCAAGGAAAGAAAATGCCTTTTCGTGGAAGCATTGCAAATCACGCCACATGCTCGCCCAATCATTATCAGCTCTTTCTGGTTGACGGCGACTAAACTTGGAGAGCACAAGACGAATAAGCTGTTTTACATTCTTTTCATCTGAATGGCATCTTTCAAGGAAGATTAATGGTTTTGGGACCTGAATTAAGAAAACACTTTAAATCTGGTATCTTAACAAAGATGCTTCCAAAGATACTATATTCAGGAGAACCAGGAATACGGAGCACATTTTCTTTTCTAGTCTTAAATACATATCAATTCCATATAACTAAGCTGCTATCGTGATTTTCTCATCAAAGTGAATTTCAATTCAAGATAGTGGGATAGAAGGAATTGCATGCTATTTTCCGAAATAGCATGCTTAGCTCAACAAAAGTATAGGCTCTGAAGAAAACACGTCCAAATAGTTTAAGGTAAAAGTATTCTCAAATAAGCAAATTTTGATAAGTTCAATAGTTTGAAGAGGTGGTAGAGTAAGTTTTTCGACCTTTCTATTGTTTCTAATTACCTTCATGTTCTTCTCTTAATCCAAACAAGCTATGAAATGAGGACTCATAAGAGAGATAGATCTAGTGCTCAAGTTACATTTGATCTTATCAGTCTTTTTAACATCTACGCTTGAGGACTTGAATCTTGATTGCAATCTTGACCTTTGGCCTCTTAAGTTTTGATATTCAAAGAGCTTCTCAACATACATGATAGATATACTTGATGCACATCAAAGAAGTAAAAGTGAAAAGTACATATGAATGCAATGAAACCATGCACACATTTGCCGAAAATGATTCAAAGGGTATTTCTAAAGAAGCATGTTAACTATATGCAATGACCAAGGTTGAAAAATAAGGTCAGGACCTGATAATAAGTCAAAAGCCGTCCCACTTCAACATGACCTTCTGCAATTTTTACTCTTTTCTCTAGGTGGGTTAATAGGTCAGCATTTGTCAATTTCAAGCTCTCTGCAGAATGTTGCAGTATAGAATCCTTAGTTTCCAAGCTTTCTATATTGGTTTGCATCTCTGAGCTCCCTATCTGATCAGTCCTATAGGAAGATGAGGGAGATCCAAATCCCTGTATACCATGTCTCGAACTTAGTTCTTTTCCATGCATCGATGTCATTTCCTTTTGAGTTATTCGTGGAAGTCTTGATAGCATAGCTGCCATTGTATTCCAACAATCTGTGAGAGTGCAAAGGTATATGCAATCTAGGGTTGTTTTCACTACTTCAACTTCATCGTTAAACATTTTGCCAATACGCAACTCCTTGCATCCTTCCTCAACTACAGCCAAGCATATGTCCATCTGATTCTTAACAGCACATTCCTTCAACCATGACACAAGAAAACTCTTAACATTTTCAGTTTCTTGATCTAGCTGGATCTCATTGACAGCATGTTTAGTATCATTGCTATAACAAAACCTGTTATGCATAAAAGGGAGAGCTTTCTCATACAACCTTGCCACTATATTGTCTACTTTAACCCCTTTAAGCATCATTTTGAACTTCTCATAATCTGAAAGTTGCTCCCATGAGACAAGGCTCATAGAAAATGTCATCTCCTCGTCATCACTGTAAATTAGCTGATTCAAATATGTAATATCTTCAAGAAAACGTCGCAAATCTGTAACACCCTTGCAACAAGCAAAATCAACTAAAGACAAACAATTATCCAGCTGTCCACTTAAGTTATCAATATCTCTTGCTCTACTTTTGTACCACCCAGTCAATTCAACTACAGAAGGCCAACATGACCCTCCCATAAGCTTCAAAATGATCTCTGTCCTCGTATCAACAAAATCTGCGGAGCTGCTAGAAATATCACTGATAAAAGGCAACAACTTCTCAGATTCAACCCAATCTTCATCCCTCAAAGTAACAGAACATGAAGGATAAATTCCCGGGAGAAGCTGACCATAAGACTGAACAGGTACTGTTTCTGGTATAGCAGCCAAAATATCCAAAATCTTACATCCTAGTGAATAAGGATGGCGCTTAAAGAGCAGATTTAGAGCTCCAATTTTGCCACCTTCTGCAAGAGCTACTGCAGATACATTTAAAGGAAGAACAAGGAATTTGCGATATTCCTGCACCGAAAATCTGAATCCCTTTTGTCAGTAACTTGTAGTATAGGTAAAACAACCACTAAAGAATAACTTCCTTTCCTTTTACTCTTTCTATGTTATGGTCGACTGCAAATAAGAAATCTCATTAATATGTAGGAAGCAAACCACTAACCATTGAAGCATTTTGTAAGACTTATCCTGATGATGAAGTGCTAAAGTTCCTAGAAAATGACATAAAAACAAGCTTTATGGTGGTTGACCAAAACCTAAGGTGTAGAACTGTAGATAGAACGGAATGTATGCTGCTGTGTCAAATATTCATAGGACATCAAGGAGATAAGGCAGTTAGTCGAAACGAGCAAACAGATGCACTGACTTACTCTATCACATTATAATGCTTTACATGACAGACGGTCACCTATATGCCTGATATCAGCAACATCTCTAAATTTTCCAATCAAGTTTTGTTTTACTTGCAAACAGTTCATGCTTCATATATGATGTTCAGATATTTTGACTTGAAAGGGTATAAGGTTCTAGGAAATTCATTGGTATGTAGCATAACAGGAGGCAAAATAATCAACTCAAAAGAAGAAATGGGAAAAAAATATCAGTAAAAAATGGGAAAACTTGATGGTTGTGGAAATTATTTCTTTCTCTGACCTCCACAAATCACATTTCTCGAGCATATTTACATCCAAAAGAATTCCATTTTCAATTACGCAAACTAACAAACATAGTCCAAAGCAGTCATCGACAATAGAATGCTACTGGCTCCAACTGAAACTATAGTGTCTAAGATAAAAGGTGAGAAATAAATATATTGTTCATACAGATGACAAAAGGATCGTCCTTAGCATTGAAGAGTTCGTGAAAATGCTCTCAATCCATAATTACATACTTATGATCAGCATTTATGAATATATATTCTGATGGAAAAGCATACCTGCCCATGTTAATCCCTAAAAAGGTTTCCAGCCTGTCTTTGCATTGTAGGAACTGAAGCCTGATCACACGATACTTCCAAGCCAAGCTTTTTTCATCTTCTGTGCCTGAAAACTTATATTTTTCAGTGATTTTAAGCCCATGAGAAAGTAAAGCCACAACTGTATCTTCGGTACATCCAACTTTTAGGCATTCGGAGAGCACAAAACTCTGATCCTTGACTTTTGACAAAAAATTAGCCACTCCATCAACTCTTTGGCCAGAGTTCAACCACTGAGATTTGTATATATCATCTTCATTAAGCTGGAAACGTCTAGCAAATTCAAAAGCTGCATGATATTCTTGCTTCTGAATTAAAATGTCATACATTTCCGTTACAGATTTTGCCGTCAAAGACACCAAATTCCAATTTGATCTTCCAATATTTGAAATGCCATGCTTTCCACCCTTGATAGAAATTTCTGAAGTTTCTTCATGCTCAGCTATTGCCAAATGTTCCTCAGATGACATACAATCTAAAGCAAAAACGTGTCCTTGGCAATGCCCAACCTTTTCCAAAAGAGGTTTAGAGACTCCTGCATTATTTCCTAACTGCTTCCATCCACAGATCACATCAAGCATGGAAATATGGCCATCTGATGTGGAAAGAATCAGAATGCGATCAGACCACCAGGTAAAATCAACAATATTTTTGAAGCACTTCCTTGATTGGGATTTTGATTCGTCAGAAGGCTTCTGAAAAGAATTGTCATTGTACGAGATGGCCGACAGAGAATAAGGTTGGTGCTTAAGGTAGTAAATATCTAAAGATCCATTCATATCCAAAGTTGCAATATATGTTCCCTGAGGTGAAAAAAGAGCCTTTGCAGTTGCAGATGGTGTCAACTGACTTCCACAAACAGGAAAATGTCCTTCAAAATTAGGACTAGTGAAAAGTAGTTCTAGCTTCAAGTCTCTTCCAATACGCCACAGGTAAAGCGAGTAGGTCCCTGCGAAAAAGTGGAAACCATCAAATATTAGATATTTCAATGTCAAATATTAGGTTGCAATATCTGTTCTCTGTATGCTTGACTGGAATTCTGATAATAAAAATTAAATTTGATGTGAATAGTCCAAAGAACAAAACAATCAAAGATGTGATTTGCGAGAATTACCTTCATTTTTCAAGTCCCTAGGAGAACCATGGACCATGACTATCAAGGACAAGTTTCTATGGAAATCCAAACATGAAACATTATTAAAAGGTGTGCTACTTTGCGTGAGTTGACTGGCTGAACTGGAAAAGATGCATCTGACTGTATCTTGAGTGACCTCCAAACAATAAAGAGAACCATCTGCCGTGACAATACAAAAACCATTCCTGTAAAGTTTCAATCAGTCAAGAAGATTTAATTGTCTAGAATACATTCAATTATGGGGTCTCCACAAGATGCAACCAAGTTAGTAAAAAAAATACTTTTATATAAAGATTCTTACATTGACTGCTTGGCGTTAAAATCATCAACTGCAATCAAGCCAGATATTTGCGAATTGAGTTTGAGCTGCCTTGTTCCCGCCCTTGACATTTCCTCACCATTTGATTTTATAATGTAAATAGTGTCAACATCATCAACAACACCAAGAATACCCACATGTTCCAACCAAGCTCCAGACTTAAAACTGCACAAGTTGTCATTACCTGATACAAACGGGAGCGAAGAATTGCTCTTTAGGGTAAATATATATATATATATATATATATATATATATATTGATAGAGTCCTGAAACAATGTGAATATAAGAGAGAAAACAAGGGAACCAATATCATCTAACAAGCATCCATAGTCCATACCCATAGGTGTTCAGTGTAAAGGTGCAAAATGAGTTCCCGTGAACCATTTGTTCTTATATATTATGAATATAAAATAAATAACAGATACTCAATTCCTCTTTGCATCAATGAGTCAGATTATCATGTGCACAAGATTAATGTCGCAGAAATGAGGATGTTAACAGGGATGGATCAATCAGAAATGAGGATATCCGAGAGAATGTTAAGAGTAGCCTCGGTTGAGGAGAAGCTTGTACAACACAGTTTGAAATGGTTTGGACATATACAACAGAGACATGAATGCACCAAAGAAGAAGGGTGTGTTGAACACTTGGACCGCGAGGAATGCATAAAAAGAGATAGGAAGAAACCCATATTAACTCGGGAGGAGGCAGCCAAAAGAGATTTAAAGGAGTGGAACGTCTCAAAAGATTTGGTATTGGATAGGAGTGTGTGGAAGAGAGTGAGTTACTGAGTAATGTGTCGAAGTCGTGATTCTTATTGAGCGTCATTTCTAACCTACCCCAACTAGTTTGGGATTAAATAGTTTTGTTGTTGTTTGGATCAAAAGGGCACTTTAAATTGTCTACATTTCTTATTTATTGTGAAACGGTAGAATATCGATTGTATGTCGAATCAATAGGTTGATTGGAAACCTCTATGATTACCAAGAGTATGATCACATACGTTGATCCCTACCTTGATCATACGAGAGCCTCTTTTGAGGCATTATGTTCATGTTGATGATGCTCATGACCATGGTAAAGAAAGTTCACATTTCTTAAACAATTCTGAAAAACTAATGTTGCATGAGTATATATACTCGTAAAAATGCCACATGGGTTGATGAAGTTGTCCCCCTCTTGCAAGATAGTTATCTGATTATGAGAAGCCACGGCAACGTATTGTCCATTTGGAGATACAAACATAGATAATTGCTTGTTTGAAGCTTTCAACCGTGTTCGGCCATTCCACTTCTCCTTGAGTTTAGAAAGTCCTTCATAAAAAATGAAACAACAAAAATCATTTTCAATATATAATGTCATCTCAAACATTGAAACAAAAGTCAATAATGGTGTGTTTCGATTGCAACTTAAGGATAGAAATGGAAAGAAAAGAAAGTTAAGTTTTCTCTCGTTTCAACAACTTACGGAAGAAATGGAGAGACACTTCAACATTAAATGGACACCCAATTTTGGAGAGAAATGGATAAATTGAGAGAAATGGATGAAATGTTGATTTTATCTCTAAATTTCTAAAAATAACCTAAATGAAATAAGACGGTCAAACAAACATGGGTATTTTGGTAATATGATGCAATCCATTTCTTTCTTTCTCTCCTAACTAAATTTTATCCAAACAATGAAAAAGAGCATATATTTTTTTCTGCTTTCTTCTCTCTTTCATTGTTATCCAAACACACCATAAAAGAATTGCACATTCATATTTGCAGAGTTTTGACCTCCAACACAACCAATTGTCTCAAAATGCCTTCAACAAGCATGCAGATGGCTTTCAAGATCACTCGGACATGTATTGACTTATTTCAGGTTTATAATTTATATTACACAGGATGTAGATGGAATAATCTAAAGAAATGAAAAATCATTTATCAAGAACCACATTTATGGATTTGTAAACATACTTCAAACCATTTAACGTTTTTGCTTGTGGTTCATGCATACCATATGTATCCTTAAGAAATCAAATTTAGCCCTACATTTAAACATTATTGGGTGTCAAATTGAGTTCAGCTATCCTACTTCCGTGTTTCTAATGTATAGAATCACTACGGATGCGCACAAACAATGATAGAATCCAATCAAAGAGTCCTTTCGAGTCCAGGCAACTACCAAACGATGAATTGCTTGGATCTCGTGTGCACCATGGCATGGCACAATAGATTGAGTAAAAAAATGTAGAGCTCTTAAAACAACAAGGGTTCCTGACCTCCAACTCGCCCATGATTTGTAAGAATCCCACCACATTAAGGTCTTGTAGCATTCCTGAAAACTAGAGAGTAGAAACACAGTGACCGCAATTCACCTTTGATTCCTAACAATCGCGTCAAGTAACTTAAGCAGAAACTATTCCTACTAAGTCATCTAGTGTTACAACTTACAAGTCAACTCCACACACTCCAACACCTCATCAGAATCCCAAATCTGCCGGTCATTTACAAATACCACCTCACAATCAACTAACCACCACTTAACCAAACCCTAATCCACAAAACAAACGAATCCCGACCAAAACCGCCTCAAATTGGAACATTAAAAAAACAGCATACCTCCAACCGAAAGCAAGGAAAGCAACCCTCCTCTGCCATCTCCACCGACCTGAACCCGAAAAAAGATCAAACCACAGGAAGTTAACACGGAAAGGATCAAGAGGAGGCTGACCTGGCGGGATTGGTTTGGGGGAGGATAGGAAGTGGACGGCAGGTCTCCTCCCTTGGCGTGGAAGCGGGTCTCGAAGAGGATCACGTCGTCCGGCGATCCCATGGGCTCGTTCTAGGGTTTCACGAGATCGGCATCGGATTTGGAAATTGGAATGGAGACGAGAGAGAGTCGAGGTGGGGAGGTTTTGCGGAGGTTCGGGTTCGGGAATCATTTAAGGGGGATTCTGCAAATTTCACAACGTGCAGATCTTGAGCATTGGGCCGACCGTGAGAACTATTGGGCTTAATCGGACGTCTAGTGGGCTGGTTTGTTGAGATGGGCTTGGAACATCGGTTGTATCGTGTTTGTTAGGCAGAACGGATATTGGATGATTTTTAGATTTCATAATATATATATGAGATATTAATCTTATATGAATGTGAATTGGATGTTTATCTTCTTAGTTTTTTAATTTATGAAAAATTATCACATTAAGAATTTTGATGTGAATACAAATCCGATGTTAACATGCATATTGTCAACATCAAATATATCTCATTTTGCTACCTTCATAAATGGATTCTATAATTTTAGATTATATCCTACCAAAGAAAGTCAACTTGATCGCGCAGATCGGATGTTATTTGGATCAATCTTGAAATGTTTGATTTTTAGTTCGAGAAAATTATATCTCCAACATTTTTTTATGTAAATATCTTATTTCCTTTGTCAAAAGAGAGAAGATTTTGGAACACATTGAGCATCTTCTTCCTCCACCTCGGTGCATTTCATTAATAAGAAATTAAAAGGAACATTTCTTTCCTCGGGGACTGCTTTTGCTACTGATGATTTGAATTATCGGTGACCTTTTTTGCAAAAATGCATTCATTAATATCGTATCTACTAATCTACAGAGTTTTAATGAAAGAGTACGAAATCACCAACCTGTCATGACAACTCATTCTAGTGCAAGCATCTACAAAATATCACATCATATATATATATATATATATCACGTATATTAAAGCCCTCTCCATGATGAATGATGATTACTGCAGCCATCTGCCTCTCATCACTACACAACTTTATGGTCATGAGGGAAGCAGACACAACCATTTAAAGTTTCTTTCAGAACAACTCAATGAGATGTTCAGAATTCACAGCAGCAGTTATTTTGACTTGCCTTTTGTAAAGCCCACATTGCTTACTGACTAGTGACTACTTACTGGCCATCACGATTTGAGAGCTTTGCTAAGAATATCGAGTACGGACGGACCATCATAACAATTAAGCTAAAAGGTTGGCATGATTCGGCAATGGCAACTGTTAAACATTATGATACATAAATGGCCCGCTGCACTTTTTTGGGCTTGTCAGATTAGGAGGTGCATGTAAAAGATTCGCTATTGAAACGACCAACTATAATGGGAGTTGGGAGATGAAAGTATGGAACCTGACTTTTACCCCCAAAAGGCGGATTTCGTAAATCCTATTTTGAAATTTTGATGCCATACTTGGGTGTAAAGTTGGGACCTGGGCCGTGACGGCCCGCCGCCGTGAACGGCCCGGCCCGGCACGCGGCCCGCCGGGCCGGGCAGTAGCCGTTGCGGGCCGTGCCCGACCCGCAACGGCTATAAGCAAGCAAATTTTTATTTTATTTTTTTACTTTCACCAATCATATAAATACCTCCCACCCCTTCACTCATTCCTCACCAATTCTCTCAATCTTCTTCTCTTCTAATCATTCCAAATTTCCAATCTTCAAGCAATTTGTGCTAGTCGGGTTTTGCGGAAAGCGGGTCGAGTTTGAAGTAAAGTGGGTCGAGTTGAAGCTTTCCATCCGAGTTTTCTTCTCGTCCGACCGACTTCTCGCCGATCACTGAGCATTTTCTAAACTTACTTTGCATTCACTTCATTAGATTACATGGTTAGTTTGAAACCAATATTTATGCTTTACTTAGTAATTTGCATGACTAGTTCTGACGATGAAATTCAAAATGTTGCATTGCCAAATGTTGCATCTTCATCTAAATCACATAGACGTAGAAGACAGAGTGCAGAACCAATACGAAGCCAAAGACGACGACGAAGAGACGTGGAAGGAGCAGTAGACGTACGTCGAAGATTGTAGCCGAAAATGCGCCAAATGGGATGAATTTTTCCTAGAACCCCCTAGGTTTTTTTGTAATGATTCCTATGTTTCGGCTACAAACTTGTATTTCTCAAAAACCATTAATACAATTGGCATTTTTTGGGCAAAATCATTTCTATTTTGAGTTGAAAAAAAAGTTTAAAACCCGACCCGACACGAAAAAACCCGACCCGACCCGCGGCCCGGCCCGGCACGGCCCGTCGGCCGGCGGGCCGAGGCGGGCCGTGCCGGGCCGGGCCGGCACGGCCCGCATCCCACCCCTACTTGGGTGTGGTTACAATCGAAAATTACATTTAATAATGTAGCTCCCATTCCAAAAGGCAAAAGAAGGAGTTGGTGATGTAGCTTTCGAATCCATATTTCAAACGAACGAAAACTTTTACACTTTGTGAGTTTTTTCATGACTTTAACCCTTTTTTCTTATGTTAATTACAATTTTGCCCTCTTGAACTATGTGTTGAAACAATTACAAATATTTTATGTAATATAGTAGGTTACATATGTCGAATAAATATTTCGACAGAATCCAGATAAAGTCAGTGTATAAAAACATGTATATAAAAACAACAAAAGAATAAACAGTGATCGGAGACGACCTCAAAGACCGAGCCGTCGAGAGACGACTTGCCTCAGAGAAAATATCGGCTCGCATACCAGTGTGTTTGATGGTCTGCCGGTTTTCTCCCAGGGTAGAACGGTCTCACCATCGATAAAGCGCGTACTGGAGTCGACGGACCACGAGAACAATGCGGAACCTCGCAAGAATTAATCGCAGGAGAACTCTGGATTTGGAGATCGAAAATCGCAGAAAATATACGATTTTCAAATGGAGATGATGAGAATAAAAACGTGTGTATACAGGAAAAAAACTAACTGATATATATATATATATATATATATATATATATATATATATATACAGGAATTCTCTAGTGAGACCAGGGCTTAATTTTTCTAAATTAAACCCCTACAATATTCATCCCTCGTTTCAAATTGTAAGGTAGATTAAGAAAAAACAGTTATGCTAATGAATAGTGAGATTAACTGTACATAAGATCCGATGGTGAGATTGTAGGGGACTTAAACTAAATTTGATGAGTCATGGGCTCAATAGAGCTTGACCTTATATATATATATATATATATATATATATATAGAGAGAGAGAGAGAGAGAGAGAGTAAGGATAGAATGAGCCCTGGACTCATTTTGTTTAAATGAACCCCTCAAGATCTAACCATTCATCTAAATCTGAATGGTTGTGAGTGTTTTACTTAAAGTGAGGGTAATAAAGTAAATGTGATGGTCTTCCCAAAACCCTTAATCCACGTTACCAAAAAGAAACTCAATATTCTTCCTTCTATTTTCGTCATCCCTTTCTCCTCACCCTCCAAACCGTAATTGGCATTCACTATCACGGATTTTGCGATACATCTTGCTTTTGTTTGGTTAGTTTTCGCAAGTGATTTCGTTTTTGTTTTGTTTTTTGATTCTGATTTCGGTTCTGATTGGTTTTAGTTTTTTTGCAGCAAATTTCGTTTTGCTTGTTTTTTTTATGTTGATTTCGTTTTTGTTTTGTTGTTTGCTCCTAATTTCGTTTTTGTTTTGTTTTAGGTTTTGTTGTTGATTTCGATTTTGCATGGGTTTTCTTGCTTATTTCGTTTTTTTGTTTGGTTTTTTGCTCCTGATTTCTGTTTTGTTTTTTTTAGTTTTTTGCTGCTGATTCGATTTTGCTTGGTTTTTGGCTGCTGATTTTCGTATTTATTTTGTGGATCTTTAATCTTGCGGTTTATTTGGGATCTATATTTTTTTTGGTAGAACATTGGGTTTATATTACGACTTGTGGGTTTGGAATTCATTTTGATTTGTATTTGTTTAATAAAATCAATTAATTGGGTATTATATGTGCTTTTGTTTCTTAGTTTCCTTTTATTTGTAGTGGTGAGAATTTTGTTTCTTTAACTTGGAGTTTATTCAGTTGAACTACTAATTGTTTTCAGATGGCAAAATCCAAATTATGGAAATTGTAGAACGAAATCCAACGTCTTGTAGGTTCGGCCAAATCCATTCAGGTCTACTGGAAAATGGGGTAAGTTTGATTTTTTATTACTTTTGAAAGCGGATTTTCACCTTGAAAACTGCGATATTAACATATTAAATAAAATCGAAAATAATTTTAGGTTTGTAACCAGAAAATCGTAATGGTAGCCGAAATATAAATATGAGTATTGTAATATAATATTGAAAGTTGTAATATTGATGTTTCGAACCGTAATATAAAATTGATACCTGTAATATTGACCGTTTTAGTTGTAACTAGAATATCTCTTTTGCAACAGAGGTGGAAGATCGAAATTTAGTAGTAATCTTATTCAATCAGGTCTTGAGAAAAACAAGCAAAAGTCATAGACAATGTAAAACGTGCATGCAATATTCGAACCACGACTCGAGAACTTGTCCTACTTGGAAGGATAAGAAAACGCGTGTAGTTAATCTTCTTTGTCAAAATGCATTATACTTGATAATTGTCTTATGACGTCTTTAAGATTTTGCAGGGTTACAACTGAAGATACATGTAAATTGCAGGAATAAGTTGCAAGAGATATTAATATATGTGGACAAGATAATACATGCAAGGAAGAATAAAAAAACTATTACAATCTCGTACATGAATACACATCATTTTTTTAATTTTTTAATTTTTATTGAAAAATTCTATATACTCTTATTTTTGTTGAATATGTTAGGTTTTGTCTCACACAATGGTGAATGAGTACATATTATGTATCTTGTATGACTGTATCTATTAGGAGTAGTATTACGGTAACAACCGTAATATCAAAAAGATGTTGTAATATTATTTTGTAAAACGTAATATTAAAAAGGTATTACATTCACAAAACGTAATATCAAGATGTTGTAATATTAATTTGTTAGACGTAAGAAAAATTATTTTTACTCCTTCCCAAAATTAAAAAAATGGATGGCTAATAATGTGTAAAATGTAATGCGGTTCTTGATATAACGTGAGGTTTACAAACGTTTCAATAAGTGATCGAAGATTATAACATGTGTTAAAAAACTTTTACAATCTCCTGCATGAATACACATCATTTTTTAATTGAAACATTCTATATAGTTTTATTTTTGTAGAATATGTTAGGCTTTGTCCAACAAAATAGTGAATGAGTACAAGTTATGTAACTTGTATGATTGTTTCTATTAGCAGTAATATTATGGTAACAACCGTAATATCAACAAGATGTTGTAATATTAATTTGTTACACATAACATAAAATGTTTTTAGTGATGCGCAAAAAGAGATGGATGACCAACTCATGTTAAAATAAAAATATTGATCCTATAAAAATCAGCAACTTGTATGACTATATCTATTAGCAGTAGTATTACGGTAACAACTGTAATATCAACAAAATGCTATAATATTATTTTGTAAAATGTAATATTAAAAAGGTATTACATATCGCAATACGTTATATCAAGATGTTGTAATATTAATTTGTTAGACGTAAGATATAATATTTTTAGTGATGCGCAAAAAGAGATGGATGACTAACTCATGTTAAAATAAAATCATGATCCTATAAAAATCAGCAACTTGTATGACTGTATCTATTAGTAGTAGTATTACGGTAACAACCGTAATATAAACAAGATGTTGTAATATTATTTTGTAAAACGTAATATTAAAAAAGTATTACATTAACAAAACGTAATATCAAGATGTTGTAATCATCCTGCTCCTTCAAACTAACTATTTTAGATACTCCACATTATTAAAAATTGCAAAAGTTTATGTAAGAGTAACATTGAATAGGAGATAATAATCATAATATGTAATACTAGTTTATCAACATTCGAGATCTCTATAAAAATCAGCAACTTTAAAGATTCAGTCATACATACAACAATTTCATGAAAGTTGTAATATTGTATCATTCAAAAACACAAAATTCCAAAAAAAAACCACTGAACTATTTGGAACTTGTTTCACGAAGTATCATAGCAACGTATTCAGTACAAATCCAAGTCATATCTTCTTCTCCAAAATCAAATATATCTTTTCCTTCAGAGAGATATTCTGCAAACTTCAATACATACAATCCACAATTCAAACTTGTGGTTGATTGCTGGGGGACAAGAAACATGTTTTATTTCTCAGCTCTTCATATTCTAAAAAATATGCGTCATTTCGAAGTACTTAGCCACCCACTTATACTTCAAAAAAGTAACATTTAAACTCATAAGAACAAAACATACCCACTGAAAACTGAAAATAATAAACTTTAAATCACTGCTTAATAGAAACCAAAAATAGGAAACAACATACCCACTGAAGAACTCTTGCTTTAGCCCGAGCTGAATTAAAAGAATTGTAGGATTGCAATCGAATTTGGTGAAATTCAAAACGTAATATTAAAAGGGTATTACATTAACCATACGTAATATCGAGATGTAATATTATTTTGCTAGACTTAAGATACAATTATTTTTAATCATTCCCAATTAAGAATATTGATGCCTAATAATGTGTAAAATGTAATGTGGTTCTTCATATAATTTGAGGTTTACAAACGATTCAAAAAAAGTGATCGAGAAGTACAACATGTGTTATGTAACTTGTATGAATATATCTATTAGCTGTAATATTACGGAAATTTCTATATACTCTTACTTTTGTTAAATATGTTAGGTTTTGTTCAACGTAATGGTGAATGAGTACAAGTTATGTACCTTGTATGATTGTATCTATTAGCTGTAATATTACGGTAACACCTGTAATATCCAAAGGCTGTTGTAATATTACTTTTCAAAACGTAATATTTGAAGGGTATTACACTAACCATAAGTAATATCAAGATGTAATATTAATATGCTAGACGTATGTAATAATAACTTTAAATATTCAGTCATACATACAACAGTTGCATGCAATTGTAATGTTGTATAATTCAAAAAATGAGAACAATCCCAAAAAATAAAAATAAATTTCTTCTGATCTATTTGGAACTTGTTCCACGAAGTATCATAACAACGTATTCAACACGAATCCGAGCCATATATCATCTTCTCCGAAATCAATTTTTTTTCCTTCAAAGAGATATTCTGCAAACTTCAATACATACAAACCACAATTTAAAGTTGTGGCTGATTATTGGGGGGCAATGAACATATTCTACTTCTCAGCTCTTCATATTCTCAAAATTGTGCGTCATTTCGAATTACTTAGTCACTCACTTAGACTGCAAAAAAATCACATTTCAACTCATAAAAACAAAACATACCAGCTGAATGAACAGAAAACAATAAACTTAAAATCCTTGCTTATTAGAAACCAAGAACAAGAAACAGCCGTGATTAGGAAGCAACAACTGAATCATTTGATTAATAAAAACATTGTGCGAAAATAGTTCAGAACAATTTGGTTCACTCAAATTCTAAATTTATTTAGAAAACAACAACCAAATCCAATTATTAATCCATAACTGTGTTTAGGAATCAAACAACTGAACAAGTATCCAAACCGATTTCTGATTTTTTAAAGGAATATGCAGCCCAAACATAATCAAAACATTAATGTCCATGCAGGCACAACAAAAACTCAGTTATAATCAAATAAAAATAACTGCATATTGAAAACGATTTGGGAAAGCGAAAAGGAATTTAAAAAAGGGAAAGCAAAAAGGAATCTAATTCTTTTATAGAAAACAAGATGTATAGAAGCTTATATCCTATTACCTATCAAAGTTATAAAAAATCAATCATTGGATAATTCGACTTTGACGAGTGACTTTGATGGCATGATACGCGGAATGAATTATTATATATATTCTTCGTAATTTAAATACATATATATATACATGAATTCTCTAGTGAGCCTAGGGCTTAATTTAGAAAATTAAGTCCCCACAATATCCACCACTCATTTCAAATTGTAAGGTAGATTAAGATAAAAACGGTTATGCTAATGAATGGTGAGATTAACTGTAAATAAGATCCGATGGTGAGATTGTAGGGGGGTTAAACTAAATTTGATGAGCCCTGAGCTCACTAGAGCTTGACCCTATATATATATATCTAACCGTCAATGACTTATTTGCAAAAAACAATTAACATATTCAAAAAGATACATCCATCACCTTGAGGCTAAAACATCTAATTTTCCCAAAAACCGTCGTTGCCATGCCACGCGACGCACCAAACCAGACGGGCGGGGCATGGGCGTGTGTGGAGAATTCTCTCCTCCTCTCTTTCCACCTACAAAGGGTCAAGTGAAGAGACTGTTTATCAACATCCTCCGACTTGTTAGGTTCACCAATGTGGGACTAAAAGTGGGGTGAACACATGACACATGACTATAGTTCTCATCTTTAACTCAACATTGGATTTATTCAATTGAGTTATTCATGGGCCTACCCCAAACTCAATAATCCAACACTTTGTTGCGATTTCACTTTGTCATCCTAAACTTTAAAATGCAACAATCATTCTCTTTATACTTTCGTTTTGTAACGTTTTGTCATCCTAAACTTTAAGAATATATTATTTTTCCACATATTTGTTTCTCAATTTTTTGGCATTGTATACCTAATACACTCATAATCTCAATTTTATATTAAAGATCGAATCAAATTGGATGACAGATCTAGTTCGAATTTAAATCCGTTGACTATCAATCCGACCTAAATTCTAACCAAATCAGACCTCGAATTTAATCTGAATTTTAACATAAAATTAAAATTATTGTAGGCAAATAACGCAAAAAATAACGACGAACATATGCTAAAATAATGAAATCTTAAAGTTTGGGAGAAAGAGAAGAGAAAAGTGTTACAAAATGAAATATTTGGGGAAAATGATTGTCATAATTTAAAATTCAGGAGGTAAAGTGAAATCGAGTCATAGTTCATGAGTCAAATTGTAATGAACTATTATTTCTTTCTTATCTCTATTCTTCCCGGGAGAAGAGAGAGCTTAGAGAGAGGAAATTTGCTGAATTGAGAAGAAAATGAGAGGTGGCAAGGTGGCTCAAGACGGTCCACTCGGATGTGGAAGCCGTCTGGGAAATGTAGATGAAGGGATCATCACCTTTAAGAAAAAAAATCCGAATAAAATAAAAAAGACGATGGTAGTGTCACTTGACTGATGGTATTGTACTTCAATTTTTTTGCAATATATCAGATACTCGTAAGAACCTCTCTTTTCTGATGCAAAAAAGAGATGGGAGAGAGAGAGAAGACGACACAAAGTGAGAGGAGTAAGGAGATATAAAGAAGGGAGGGAAGAAAAAGATAAAGGAAAGGTGTTTTAAGTTATTCTTTGTTGAATTTGTAAAATTTATAGGTAAATATTATTTTTAATACCGTTAATAGAATGAGAGTATTAAGATTTGATTTCTAGTATTAACTATCTGAAGACAAAGTACTATCTAACTAGGGTTGTCAATTCGGGTCACGACACAAAATTTGAACCCGAACATGATACAAAATTTTGGGTTCGGGTTGACACAAACAACAAGAATTTTAATTCGGGTTGATATATTTCGGGTTTCGTGTAATTCGGGTCGACACATATTATCCGAATTTCAAATAAAAAAGTAAAAACTCTAACTCAACCCAAACTAAAAGTCTAAAATAAACATCCAGCAGTCGTCTCCATTCCTCGCTGTCGATCTCCTCTCCAGCAGCCGTCCTCGCCAAATCCAGCAGTCATCGTCGCCTTCTCCTCTGCAGCAGTCGTCCTCGCCAAATCCAGCAGTCGTCCTCGCCCTCTCCTCTCCTCTCGATTCTTTTCTTTTCTTTCTTTTTCATCCCAATTCGATCTCATCTCACCTAAAGACCGTGTTTGTGTTTTTCAGTTTTTCGTTGCAAGCATGGTAAGGCATATCTCTTTGCTCATGTGTAAGTCATAACCCGTGGATTGGATTGGATTCTTCTATCATTCTTTCCCTTTCCCTAAATGCATCTCATCTCATAATTGCCAATCCTACTTTCTTCACATTCCCTGAATCTGTTCTGTTGGATGATTAATATTTATGTGTCTTGCCCCAAACTTCCATGAATCTTTACAAAAAATGTCAATTACTTCTTCTTGCAGTCTCTTATGGTTGTAACTTAAAAAATACTTATGTGTCTACTTTTGCATTGTGGCAAGTTTTAGATGGAATGATGTTCCTTAAAGCTGAAAAATATTCATTACATGCTTTCGAAGAAATTTCAGTGGGTGCATGATGCCAATGTGGGTTGATTAAGGAACACAATTTAAGTGTTGTTTACGTGTTGAGCCGACAAGTATAAATTGGACCAACAAATCCATTTGCTAATGTGTAACACAAAGAATTCGTGTCAATTCGTGTTGACACGAACACAACCCGAAGCACGAAAAGAAATTCGTGTCAATTCGGGTCATGTTCGGGTTACTAAGTTCGTGTTCGTGTTTATGTGTCGAATTTTGTGTTCGTATTCAGGTCAAATTTTTATTTTATTTCGTGTTCAGGTTGAACCAAAAATAATTCGTGTCGACACGAACACCATCCGAAACATGAAATTAACAGCCCTACATCCAACTGAGTTTTTTTTTTAAATTTTGGTATCTTGTGTAGTTGTGTTTGAAATTTGACATTTATAATTTAGGGGAAAAAACACATAAAGCGCGTATTCGAATTCGGAAGACTTAATCTTGGTATCGAGGCATGATTATGATGAGATAATTATGTCAAGATTGTCGCGAATCGAGATGACGAATAACATACGCCGTGGAAAAGTCCAAAATCCACAGGAAAGACACATCCTCGGCGTGCGTGGTGGTCCACCTGCAAAAGTTGACAATGATCTCACACTTGCACCACACGTTTCAACGTTCGTCCCACTTCCTTGAACAATAACATGTCTAGAGATTTTAGTTTCGGATCTGGAGATCACGTTTCCAAATCACAACAGTTTGGTTTGGAAGATAGTCACCTGTCCACAACTTCACTGTCCCCATGTCCTACTCCCCAAACTATAAATCACGTAAGATTTGTAGTTGTGGACAGTTGGATCACGGATTGCTTGGTTGGTTACTTGGTTAGAACGGATATTATTATCGTTATGAAATGTCATGCCTTGTTTTGGGATATGTTCTGAGGTTGGTAATGTTTTTGTTCCTACTTCCTAAACTCCGGAAAGTTTTGAAGGCGTTGGACAGTTGGTTCGCGGTGGGACGAAGAAATTTTCAGAGATGAAAGTGGATGTTTAAAATCTAGTAATTCGATCATGTTTGATTTTACATTAAAATTTTATCTTAGGAAAAAATATTTGTCCATCGAATTCATATCTGGATCTGAATATAGGGATATACTTATATCCATCTCATATTCATTTCTTTTTCACACTCAGAAGATTCTCCAACGGCCTCATCTATAAAGATTTTTTTTTGGTCTTACTACTTCACGAGAACATGAGTACACTGTACACGATTGACTTGATAGATATATTGTGAGTACCCGGATGTAAATTATAGGTGTCATGATATATTTTTATTTTGATTATGCAGACATGCCTCATCTATAAAATTATTGTGTCATGTCTGCAAGACTTATGAACTGAGGTGAAAGAGAGAAGGATCCGGATATAAAACTCAAACGATCAATGAGCAAATCAAGAAGTTTCACACCTTAATGATGAATTTTTTGGCAATTAAATCCAGACCCAACCGTCAACAACTAAATCAGATTCATCAAACACCAAGAAATCAAACAAGAACCGAGCCACCAAAATCCAGACTCGATCTAACACTTATATACCGTCAATCAGCGGTCCAAGACCGCCAATCGCGACATGTTTTGGTCGGGTGATGTATTATGTTGTTTTATGTCCGTTGATAGTATGCAATTAGTCACGTATCACGGGATTGTCCCCGATTGTCTTTTTCTTTGGCTATAAATACAACTCATCCTCCTCCTTTTGTATTCACTCATTGCTTGGTGACATTCTCTCTACTTGGAGTAAAAGTCTTGAAGGAAAAACTCAATGTGGAGAAGAATGTCACTTGCAATGTGAGTTATGTAAATAAAATATTTTTTCTTATTTTCTTTTAATATTGTCTTGTATTTTAATTCTTGCATGTTTCTTAAGTTTTATTTCCTTTCAATTAGCTTTTTTAATATTTCTTGCTTGCTTAATTCAATTTTCTTTCAGCAAAATGTTTCATTTTGTTAATGTAGGTTGTAGTGTAATGATTAGTGAGTAGTTTCATCCCCATTTGGGGGTGGAGAAAAATGTGATGTGATTATGTGATGTATTAGGTGTGTGTTATCTTGATCCTTTGAGCATTGTATGATTTCCATAACTATCTAATGGGATTTCACTCTTGTCTTTGATATACTAATTCTCTTGAATAAAACTTAACATATGCTTAGACTAGTGGTCTTATTTTTATGGGGATTGATAATGTGAGGATATGGATGGAATTGATAAAGGAAACATGACTTGTAGTTGCATGTACTCTTGTTGCCCTTACCATGGTCGATGTCTTGTATGTTTTAATGATATTGTGTTATCTTATTTCATGTGGAGACATAGTGGGGTTTGGTCTTTATACATGAGTTCATTTAGCTTCATTCCAATTAATTGTCTTGTATGTTTTAATGATATTGTGTTATCTTATTTCATGTGAAGGCAAAATTGGATTTAGTTTTATGATTTTCATGCACTACATGTTGTGATGAGCATAATTGAACACACACATACACATATCTTTATATTCACATTCTTTCTCTATGCTCTATGTTGTTTAGTTTTATTGCTGAATTTTCCATTTCTTTTTGCATTTTAGTGTAGTTTGATCATATCACATTTCTCTCCTTTCTTTCTCACTCGCCTTCGAACAAACTAAAGTCGACACACATCATTATGAATCAACCCGTATTTGTCACCGCTTCAACGCGGTCGTGCACTTGCGGTTATAATTAAAACATTCAATCAATTATTAAGAGAATAATTAGATCATGGGTTGGATTAATTCCAGATTTTATCAAACGTTTTTAGTTATGTGGCAATTTGAGATTAATTTTAAGAGAGAATAAACAAGAGATCATGACTAGAGAATAGTTCTTGATAAGGATGTTTTTGGAGCCTATAAAAGGACCCCCATCCTACTTGTTTATGTTAATGCATAAATTCTCTCTCTCATTAATCTCTCCCTTAATCACCACGAAAATCTCTTAATAGTTTTAATTTTTGGAGATAGAAATCTCAGGAGCTAAAAGAGGGATTATTAGCTAGATTCTAAGCTTAATTAGAGATTGATTGGCTAGCTCATTTCTCTCTAATCTTGTTTTGAGTTTGGTGAACAATTCGACAAGCAACGGAACTCCCGATCTTCTGTAGGTTTTAGAGAACATTTGGGTATGATCCTCTCTTTTTTGTTTATTTTAATATGTGTAAGAATACATGATATTATAATAAACATATACATGTACGTAAAATCAACGAAAATATGAAATCGATCTTCTATGTTTGTATTAAAAAATTAAAATATACACATACATAAGGACACGAAATCCTACAAATACATCATAGGCATACACAACACGATACACGAACCCTTATAGTGTTGGGTTTGTGTATAATGATTCATACACGATAACATATATGATAATGTATTGTGTACGTTATCGTGTACACGATAGACACAGTTGTACACGATACAAATCATGTCAAGTTTGTGTACAAATCGTGTCACGTCGTGCATACACGATAATAACCGTGTCGTGTCTGGGTTCGTGTACACGATTACTTATCGTGTTGGATTCATGTATATCCAAAACATGTTAGCATCTGAACATACACGACACGATAAGACACGTACACAACACGATTGACATGCCTAATTGTGAGAGACTACATCATATTTGGATTAGTGTTTGGACTTGGAAAATATATTTACATAGTAAGTTAGACTTACTGTAAATTAAAAAAACGTTAGACCTATTATAAATTAATGTTCTTATGGTTTTGTATTCATGCAGTGTCACGCATAATGTTAATTTGGTAACCAATTTCTCAACAAAAAATAAGTTCATATAAATTTAAGGGTTAATTACAATTTAACTCCCTGAACTATGTATTTGTATCATTTTGAACTTTCAAAGTTAACAATTCCCCAGAACTTTCTTTTTGTAACACTTTGTCACATTGAACTTCAAAAATTCATTATTGAACATGCATTAGACGTTTTTCCCAATTTTTTTGTTGTATCTCTAATTCACTCCTAAACTTATATTTACGTAAAAGTTTGGATCGAAAAAGATGTCAAATATTGTTGGAATTTGGGTCGGATTGAGTGCAATGTGTGTTAAATAATTATTTTTTTAAGTTTAGGGGGACAAAGTGTTACAAAATGAAAGTTCAGAAGAACTAACTATTAACTTTGAAAGTTTAGGAGTGCAAAGTGATACAAAAACATGATTTATGGGGTCAAATTGTAATTAACCCTAAATTTAATGGTGTGATGCTACCAATCAAACTACAATAAGCACCATTAATATTAATTAACTTTTCATACCATTATGACCCTAAACAGAACCGGCATTATTTAAGCAGTCTACCTTGACTTT
This sequence comes from Triglochin maritima, assembly GCA_963682175.1. Classification (NCBI taxonomy): domain Eukaryota; kingdom Viridiplantae; phylum Streptophyta; class Magnoliopsida; order Alismatales; family Juncaginaceae; genus Triglochin; species Triglochin maritima. The sequence continues at coordinate 58,304,354 of OY821772.1, read as the reverse complement.
TTTTATTTGGTATATCGTCACAGATAAAATAAAATAAAATAAACTTGACCATGTCCTCTGATTAAACTCAACATTTATTACATTATCAACGAGAGGATCTAATGAAGTTAACGATACGACCACGTACAAGATACGCAACGCGCGCTTTTGAAGCTAAAACCGAAGCAGCCGAAATCGATGGACTATTCAACACAAAAGACAGATGTCCGATTCAAAGATGTCATTTTTTTCAATCAAAATACACACAACAGCCCACAACGCATAATCCATCATCCCAAAACCGAATCAAACCTCCAATTCCAATATTACCAAACTCGTGTACGAATCGGGTAAAGTAACTCTCCAATCAAAAGCTTCTCACACACAATAATCGCCATCGTCATTCATTATCATCGCACACACATATATACATATAAATAACATCCATGACGCAGCGTGAATCGTCCCCGTCCACAATTCCTTCCATCTCCTTCACCCACTCTTTACTCGCCTCCTATTCCCACCATCCAAAAATAAATAACACACAACATAGCCACGCGTAGCTTATTTCCGACCACCACCCTCGCCTTCTGAGACCCACAATCCCAGAGGCCAAGCCTCATGGGGTGGTGGCGGAACCCGTTGGTTATAGCCGCCTGCGGTCTGCTGCTCCTGCGGACCATCCTTTCCTTCCGGCAACTTCTCGCCCTCGCGGTCCGCTTCTGGAAGGCCACCGAGGACGCGCTTCATTGCCACCAGACGTACAAGATCCCCCTCTACAACGACAAATTCCAGGAGAATCCGCTCCATCGGAAAGCGCTCTCCTACATCGCGACCCTCCCCTCTTTGGAAGATTCCACCGACGCGTTATTGTTCTCCCGCAAATCCAACGGCCCGAGGGACCTCTACCTCCAGCTGGACGTCAATCAGACGGTCCAGGATTCCTTCCTCGGTGCCAAACTCTCCTGGACTAATCTCGCCGGGGAGGCTCTGGTTTTGAAGGTTCGGAAGCATGATCGGAGGAGAGTTCTCCGGCCGTACCTCCAGCACGTCGAGGCCGTCGCTGACGAGGTCGATCTCCGGCGTCGTGACGTTCGACTCTTCACCAATTCCACCAGTGGGGCCCACGGGAGGAGATGGAAGTCGATGGCCTTCACCCACCCGGCGACGTTGGACACGCTGGCGATGGACGTGGACCTTAAGAACCGGGTCCGGTCCGATCTGGAGTCGTTTCTGAAAAACAAATCGTACTACAACCGGTTAGGCCGGGTCTGGAAGAGGAGTTACCTCCTCTACGGCCCGCCGGGAACGGGCAAGTCAAGTTTCATCGCCGCTATGTCGAAGTTCTTATCCTACGACATCTACGACCTCGACCTCGCCCGTGTCACGGACGGTTCCGATCTAAAGAATTTGCTTCTTCAGACCAACCCCCGGTCGGTGATCGTCGTCGAGGATTTGGATTGTTTCTTAAAGGATGGACCCAACTGGGTGTCCTCTGGAGTCTCCGGATTCATGGACGGTGTTTTCTCGTGTTGCGGCGAAGAACGAGTGATGGTGTTCACGATGAGAGAAACATCGATGACCGGATTAGACCCGGCTTTGCTCCGGCCGGGGAGACTAGACGTGCATTTATACTTCCCGCTGTGCGATTTTCTGGCGTTCAAGACGATGGCGAGTTGTTACCTCGGCTTGAAGGACCATAAATTGTATCCGACGTTGGAGGAGGTGTTCCAGAGAGGAGCAACGATGAGCCACGCCGAGGTCGGGGAGATCATGATCGCGAACAAGTCGTCGCCGAGCCGGGCTCTGAGGAACGTCATCAGCGCGCTCCAGCAGGGCTCGAGGAGGGTGGGAGGGTTGTTGGGGACGATTGGGGTTAAGCGGAGCCAGGTGGGGCCCGGGTGGGTTGGAGAGGAGGAGGAGGAGGTGGGCGAGGCCGGGGGAATGATTAATAAGGAGATTAAGAAATTGTATGGGATGATACGGTTGAGAGGAAGTAAGAAGGATTTGCAGCCACCGCCGACGCCGAAGGGGCATCATCGAAAGCAGATGTCATCGTCGTCGTCGTTGGATATTCCGGTTGCCGTTCTTGAGAACGGGAAGACGAGTCCGCCGGCGTCGTGAGTGTTCAGATCGTTTTGTAATTTGTACGTATTTCATTGGTAGATATATAAATGCAGAAATTATGCAAATATATGGAGGTGTATATGAGAAGGAGATGAGATCTGAGACTTTGGATTGTTTGGTTTAATTTTGTTTGCGAAGAAAGGAAAGAAGAGGAGATGAGACTTGTTCGATGATTTTTGGAGGATATGCGAAGTTAAGGTTCTCTGGTCCTTCCTGGGCAAAAGTTTGTGGTGCTTTTTTGTAAGAAAACGGAAGTATATGGGAATACTTACGTTTAATTTGACATCAAAGATGTGTGTAAATCTATTTTTAATTTACTGGTACTCAGCGGATCCAGAATAAAATGCCATGGATCACCTTACGAAATTACATCAAACCTAAGAAATTAAACCTACTTAAAAAAATTACATTCAAATATTCTTCTAATAATGTAATCTTACAAGTTTTTATGTTTTGAAATCTTTTCAAGATCACTTCATTGCTAATCTGACTGAAAATGTCTCTTTCGATGTATGTAATGAGAACATCATTGATCCAATTATCTTTCATCCAGTTGCGCAATCTATTTTTCACTCACACTATCTTAACTGTGACAGTTGCTACTGACAAGAACAATGCTAACATAATCAACAAGAAAATCAAGGAAAAAAATTGATATTTTTCTTATTTTGAACTATCTTCTCTTTCAAGTTCTGTTAGACTATTCAAATTTCTAAATTCTGTATTCGATCTGACGTCACAGACATATGTCTCCAATTGACTCTAAAGGACAATGAGATCAAATTCTCAATTTTTTTGAAATAATGTTTGGTTATTCGAATTAATTTAATTCTTGTCAAATGTTGAGAAAGAATTTTTGAAACTTAAACAAACCACGTACAAGTAACTCTGTATTCACCTCTGTGAAGTGGTTATTCAACTCTTGAAGCTGCATATCAATTAATGTGTTGAAAATTAGTGATGCATATTACTAATCTTTTTTTTTCTCTAGATAGTCTGGTTGGGGCAATGAGCTAGCAAAAATTAGAGCTTAGAAGATTAGATGGTCTTAACTTAACCAAATGAAATTCAACAATCCTAATTACTATAAAAACAAATTAAATTGTGCGGCCACGTATCCAATAAGGGGCGATGGTGACCGGCTTACCCTGAAGTAGCAACTTTCCGAGAAAGTGAGGTTTGAGATATTTTTGCTCGACTTCTCCCAAAATTGTGTTGACAATGTATTTGAAAATTATCTAAATTCCAACGTCATCAAAAAATAATATGATATTGATTAATCTTATTGATTTATATGCAAAATTCAGATGTCGGAGGTAAGATTGTGCAACCGGTTTGACCCAGACCAGACCGAACTCGGACCGGAACTGGACCGGATTGGGTCCGGACCGAAGACCGGAACGGGATCGGGTCCAAACCGAAGACCGAACAAGTCCGATCTGGGTTTTTTTTACCTTAATTTTTTTTTTAAAAATAAAAAAATTCGGACCGAACAAGTCCGAACTCGGACCGAACAGCCGTGATAGACGGACGCGCGCGTCACGGACGCGCCTTACGTGGATCTGTACAGCTCAGATTTTTTTTTTTGAGTCAGCGTCCAGTCAGCGAAATTTCTCTTCGCGCGTTTTGGTCTTTTTAAAAAACGCCGGTTCTTTAAGTTGAACGATTCATTTCCCAATACACAGATAAGACAGTGTGCAGACCCTAGGACATCGTGCAGTCTCATTATTCGTGCAGAGCCCACACTTATCATAATAAAATATTTGTTTTTAAGTTTTACGTTGGATCAACTTAATTTGTTTAGCTTACTTTATGTGTGTGTGCAGTTTACATTATGTGTTTATCCTGTTTACGTTATGTGTTTGTCCGAAATAAGTGTATATTGCTGTCCGGAATAAGTGTATTTGTTGTCCGGACTAAGTGTATTTGTTGTCCGGTTTAAGAATAAAGTGTGTCCAGAAACGGAACATAAAGTTTGTCCGGAATAAGTTGATTTGTTGTCCGAAATAAGTGTATTTGCTGTCCGGAATAAGTGTATTTGCAGTCCGGAATAAGTGTAGTTGTCCAGAATAAGAAGAAAGTGTGTCCAGAAACGGAACAGAAAGTTTGTCCGGAATAAGTGTATTTGCTGTCCGGAATAAGTGTATTTGTTGTCCGGACTAAGTGTATTTGTTGTCCGGTTTAAGAATAAAGTGTGTCCAGAAACGGAACATAAAGTTTGTCCGGAATAAGTGGATTTGTTGTCCGGAATAAGTGTATTTGTTGTCCAGAATAAGTGTATTTGCAGGCCGAAATAAGTGTAGTTGTCCAGAATAAGAAGAAAGTGTGTCCAGAAACGGAACAGAAAGTTTGTCCGGAATAAGTGTATTTGCTGTCCGGTATAAGTGTATTTGTTGTCCGGACTAAGTGTATTTGTTGTCCGGTTTAAGAATAAAGTGTGTCCAGAAACGGAACATAAAGTTTGTCCGGAATAAGTGGATTTGTTGTCCGGAATAAGTGTATTTGCTGTCCGGAATAAGTGTATTTGCAGTCCGGAATAAGTGTAGTTGTCCAGAATAAGAAGAAAGTGTGTCCAGAAACGAAACAGAAAGTTTGTCCGGAATAAGTGTATTTCCTGTCCGGAATAAGTGTATTTGTTGTCCGGAATAAGTGTATTTGTTGTCCGGTTTAAGAATAAAGTGTGTCCAGAAACGGAACATAAAGTTTGTCCGGAATAAGTGGATTTGTTGTCCGGAATAAGTGTATTTGTTGTCCAGAATAAGTGTATTTGCAGGCCGAAATAAGTGTAGTTGTCCAGAATAAGAAGAAAGTGTGTCCAGAAACGGAACAGAAAGTTTGTCCGGAGTAAGTGTATTTGCAGTCCGGAATAAGTGTATTTGTTGTCCGGAATAAGTGTATTTGTTGTCCGGTTTAAGAATAAAGTGTGTCCAGAAACGGAACATAAAGTTTGTCCGGAATAAGTGTATTTGCTGTCCGGAATAAGTGTATTTGCAGTCCGGAATAAGTGTATTTGCAGTCCGGAATAATATATGGCTTCATTATTGTCGGAATAAACGAATCAATATATGGAATGCAATAATATGATGTCAAAACAAAAAAACGTAAATCACACACAAACAAACAATACAAACTCACACAAATTACACCCCCTGCCGCCCCCTGCCACCCCCGCACAAACTCAACAAACCTCCCACTGTATATTTAACCCACAAGAATTACAAAAATAATATATCTTCTCCCAGTAAATCACACACAAACAAACAATACAAACACACACAAATTACAAAGATAATATATATTTTCCCAGTAAATCGGAAAGAAGATGTAAGACTTAAACATGATCGTCTCATTCACGCTGCTTACGTTGTGAAGAACCTTGGGAGTCGATATCAGACGCTTCTTCGACGTAATATCTTACTCGAAATGGTGATTTATTACGGAGAGATGTACGACATAAACCAAACAGACGTAAGTCTTCACCACGGAGCGTTGTACCTCTCTCCGGAATAAATCACAATTTCGAGCAAGATATTATTTCGAAGAAGTGTCTGATGCCGACTCCCAGGGTTCTTCACAACGTAAGGAACGTGAATGGGACGGTCGATGACACTCTTTCTTTCTTCTTCCTTCTTTTTCTGTCATGGCTCCAACAATGCAGTAAAGATGTTGTGGTGCGAAGTCTTCACCACCGGATCGTCACATTCACGATGCTAACGCTGACAAGAACATCGGGAAGTCTTCGCACCGTCTCATTCACGCTGCTTACGTTGTGAAGAATCCTGGGAGTCGGCATCAGACGTTTCTTCGACATAATATCTTGCTAGAAATGGTGATTTATTCTGGAGAGAAAGAATGAAGAAGAAAGAAAGAGTGTCATCATATTTGTATTTGGGTGGAGAGAGAGAACGTGCTGAGTTGAAACGCATTTAATGTGATTTGAGTGGACATCAGGAAGAAAAAACAAAAAAACATTCATGCTTTGGCCACGTAAGGGCTGACATGGATATCCACGTAGAACGCGTCCGTGACGCGCTGCGTTCAACAAACATTTCCCCTTAAAAAATTACATTCAAATATTCTTCTAATAAAGTAATATTACAAGTTTTTATGTTTTGAAATCTTTTCAAGATCACTTCATTGCTAATCTGACTGAAAATGTCTCTTTCGATGTATGTAATGAGAACATCATTGATCCAATTATCTTTCATCCAGTTGCGCAATCTATTTTTCACTCACACTATCTTAACGGTGACAGTTGCTACTGGCAAGAACAATGCTAACATAATCAACAAGAAAATCAAGGGAAAAAATTGATATTTTTCTTATTTTGAACTATCTTCTCTTTCAAGTTCTGTTAGACTATTCAAATTTCTAAATTCTGTATTCGATCTGACGTCACAGACATATGTCTCCAATTGACTCTAAAGGACAATGAGATCAAATTCTCAATTTTTTTGAAATAATGTTTGGTTATTCGAATTAATTTAATTCTTGTCAAACGTTGAGAAAGAATTTTTGAAACTTAAACAAACCACGTACAAGTAACTCTGTATTCACCTCTGTGAAGTGGTTATTCAACTCTTGAAGCTGCATATCAATTAATGTGTTGAAAATTAGTGATGCATATTACTAATCTTTTTTTTCTCTAGATAGTCTGGTTGGGCCAATGAGCTAGCAAAAATTAGAGCTTAGAAGATTAGATGGTCTTAACTTAACCAAATGAAATTCAACAATCCTAATTACTATAAAAACAAATTAAATTGTGCGGCCACGTATCCAATAAGGGGCGATGGTGACCGGCTTACCCTGAAGTAGCAACTTTCCGAGAAAGTGAGGTTTGAGATATTTTTGCTCGACTTCTCCCAAAATTGTGTTGACAATGTATTTGAAAATTATCTAAATTCCAACGTCATCAAAAAATAATATGATATTGATTAATCTTATTGATTTATATGCAAAATTCAGATGTCGGAGGTAAGATTGTGCAACCGGTTTGACCCAGACCAGACCGAACTCGGACCGGAACTGGACCGGATCGGGTCCGGACCGAAGACCGGAACGGGATCGGGTCCAAACCGAAGACCGGACAAGTCCGATCTGGGTTTTTTTACCTTAAATTTTTTTAAAAAAATAAAAAAATTAGACCGGTCCGGTCTGGACCGAAACCCGGACCGGACCGGTTGTTGCTCAGCCCTAGTGAGGTTTGACGTCTAACTGTCTAGATGTACCTATTTACCCATGCCAAAATAATAACAAAAACTAGCGTCACCAATTAGACCTCATATTTTATTTTATTTATTGCGCATGCTATATCTTCGGATGCAAGATATAAGTGAAAACCATGTTTGGATTAGATTAGTGTAGATTTCACGGTAGTGATGAGATCCCGTAGGGTGCAGTTAGGGCTGTAAATGGGTCGGGTAATACCCGTATACCCGTGTACCGGACCCGTACGGGTACGGGTATGGGTACAAATTTTTATACCCGTTTTAAAATTCGTACCCGTTAACCCGTACCCGTTTACCCGCTGGATAAACGGGTCGGGTATGGGTATATGCAATCCCCGTACCCGTATACCCGTATACCCGTTATGAATATTATATATATATTAAATACTTAATAAACAAAATTATAAAAAACACAAAACAAAAATAAAAAACGCAAAAGAGCAAAAGTTGCTGCAAAACTGCAAAAGCAGCAAAACATGTTAAACAACAAAAGTAACCCTAAACCCATTCCGCCACTTTCACCATTCCGCCGCCGACCCCCTCTTTCATCTTCTGCCGGTGAAACCCAGGTGATCCCGATCCTCCTTTCTTATTTCTTGATACGTTTGTCCAATCCCGATCCCGATTCTTCTTCTTCTCCTCACACCTTTCTTATTTCTTGATACGTTTGTCCTTCTCAACCTCCCAACCCAGGTGATCCCGATCGCGTGCGGCTGTAGGAACACGACTAGGTTTGTCACTTCTTCCTATCATCCCTACTCCTATTTCGATTTGCTTTGCTAGGTTTCTGATTTTGATTTTGATTTCTTGCTTTGCTTTGATTTTGATTTTGATTGCATCGCATGATGTGGGAGTATTTCTTTCCTGAGGAAGAAATATATATTTGAGTATATATATAACATTGCTGAGGAAAGTTATGCTTTTGTTTGCTGGTTTGAGAATGTTGGGAGTTGTTTTCTGTTCTATCTTTTGTTTGTTGGTTACGTGGTTGTGAATGTTGGGACTTGGGAGTTGTTTTCTGTTTTCGATTTGTTTAATTGTTTATTTCCAGGTTTTTATGCAAAAAGATATGTATTTTTTTCCTTAGTTAATACATGGAATTTTATCTTATAGTAGGTAATGTCTGAAACTGTAGGAATGGATGAAAATGGAACACCAATAGCGACAAATTCAGAAAAAAGAAAAAAGGCGTTCGAATTCTGAAATTTGGAACGATTTTAGTAGATACAATGATGAAAATGGGAATAAAAGAGCCAAGTGTAATCATTGTTCTAAAACCTTGACTGCCAAAAATAGTGATGGAACAACACATTTGTGGACACATCTAAGAAAACAACACCCTACCAAGGTTAAAGGCCGTATTGGAAGTGGACAACTAGTATTGAATGTAGGGGAAAAGAGCTTAGCTGGAACTGTGGATGTTAAGAATCACAAGTTTGATCAGATGACTAGTAGGAAAGATCTTGCCCTAATGATTGTGTTGCATGAGTACCCGTTCTCAATTGTTGAGCATGTAGGCTTTCGAAGGTTTGTTAGTCGTCTTCGACCTGAGTTCAGAATGGTTTCTCGTACAACAATAAAGAAAGATTGTGTGGAAATTTTCATGGAAGAAAAGGACAAGTTGTACAAGCATTTAGATGGACTTCAATGTCGTATTAGTTTGACAAGTGATATGTGGACGTCAAACCAAAACAAGGGGTATATTTGTATTACAGGTCATTTTGTTGATGATGATTGGACTTTACAGAAGAGAATACTGAATTTTGCGGTAGTTAAAGGCAAACACACAGCAGTTGCTCTTTCTAAGTGTATTTTAGAGAAGTTGTACAAGTGGAACATCAACAAGAAAATAATGTGTCTTGTCTTGGATAATTGTGCAACAAATGATGCCCTAGTAAGAGATCTGGTTCCAAAGTTTGGTTTGGGCGATCTTCTACACAATGGGTTGTTGTTTCATGTCAGATGTTCAGCCCATATTGTTAACCTGGTTGTCCAAGATGGGATTGAAATCATTGCCGGAGTAATAACAAAGGTTCGTGATAGTGTCAAATATGTGAAGTCATCTACACTTAGAAGGGAAACTTTTTTAGAAACGGCAAAATCAAGTAAAAGCTCCAAATAGATCACTAGTGTTAGATGTGCCAACCAGGTGGAACTCTACTTTCCATATGCTTCAAACAGCTTTGCAGTTTAAAAATGCTTTCAGTCGTATGACATGTATTGATAGTTGTTACACTCATGAACCTTCTGTACAAGAGTGGGAAAATGCAAAGGTTGTGTGTGACTGCCTACAACTTTTTCATGAAGTTACTAATGCTTTTTCTGCCACATTGTATCCGTCAGCAAATTATTTTTTACCTCATGTATGTGCAATGAAGATTAAATTGATGAATATGTGCAGTAGTGATGTTGATTTTGTGTGTGAAATGGGGGGGAAAATGATGGAAAAGTTTGAAAAGTATTGGGACAATTGTAAATTAGTTTTGTGTATTGCCTCGATCTTAGATCCTCAATACAAAGTTGAAACAGTTCGGTTTTACATGAACAAATTTTATGGTGAAAAAGTTGGAAATGAGAAGGTAGACGGTATCAGAAGTAGTTTGCAAGAGATTTACAATGAGTATCGTCTCAGGTTTGGAGGAATGGATGTAAGTGTCTACAGTTGTGAAAGTAGAGTAGGCAGTTTATGCAGTGGAAGTAGTAGTGGAACTTCTATGAGTGGAGGTACAAGGTTTGGCAAAGAAACTTTTGAACTAGCCAGTGGACTAAGTGAGTTGAAGGAGTTTCTTGCTAATAAATCAGCAAATCAACCGTTCAAGTGTGATTTGGACATCTACTTGGATGAAGGAGTGCATCATATTGTTGATAGATTTGATATTCTTGGATGGTGGAAGATGAATGCTCCCAAGTACCCTTTAGTTAGTCGCATGGCACGTGATTTTTTGGCTATTCTGGTATCAACAGTTGCATCAGAGTCTGCTTTTAGCACTGGTGGTAGAGTGATTGATCCATCAAGAAGCTCCATGCATGCAAATACCGTTGAAGCTCTTATATGCTCCCAAGATTGGATAAGGAAGACTTTTACTGGTAAATTCTTTTGTAACTTACATGTGTATTTATTTAGATGACATGTCATTTTATTTTTATCAAGTTCTGTTCTCCATATTTTGTAGATAAAGCACTTGGTAAAGCAACTTTGGGCACAGTTAATGACACAGATGATGGAGAACTTGAAGATGATTCAATTTCAATCAATGACGATGATGTTGAGGAGGATTAGTAGAAGTTAGTCCACTATTTGTAAACCTGTAATAACAAATGGTTGTTTGTGTTTGTTAGACATTTATTTATGTTTGTTAAGATATTTATTTGTGATTGTTAGATATTATTTAGTGTTTGTTAGATATTTTTCTGTGTTTGTTAAGATATTTGTATTGTGTTTGTGTGTGTTTTTTGTTTTTTTGGTATTGTACAACTTTTTTGTAATAGGTGACCCACTTACCCGTTTACCCGCCCCGTACCCGTTAACCAAACCGGTATGGGGCGGGTACGGGTATACCAATATTGGGTACGGGTATATGCCCGTACCCGTTAATTTGGACGGGTAAGGGTACGGGTGAGGGCATACCCGACCCGTACCCGACCTGTTTACAGGCCTAGGTGCAGTGGGTTTTGGCACACTAAACGAGACACACACCTGTTTTGTGCTGGATTTTGAGTTTGTTTGACAGTACGTGTGATGAGAGTGACCATGATTTGGTCCCGCGAGCCACGTTTTGGTGACGCGCAAAAAGGTTGGTGCGTTGGAGGGGTGGACTTTCAAAAGCGCCCGTCATCAAAAGAAGAGTTGGCAGTAGAAATCAGAGGATTTTGGGTGGCATTTTTCATGGGTTGGTGAAGGGTAGGTTGGAGTTGACTGACTGGATAGAAGAATCTGGGTTATGTTTGTTCAAGGGATTATCAATGCGCTCTACAAGAAATGTACTAGTATTATCAAGATAAGGATTTCAAATCATGGCCCTATAGTCACCCTGAAACTCCATTCCTAACAAAATGGATCCTAAGATGGGATCCACGACTTTGGGTGGATCCGTGGATACTATGCTCGTAGACTTGTTAGCAAAAGTTTGCACATGCATGCATAATGCATTATTCTTAAATTATATGAATTTTATATGTAAATCTAAGGGTGTAAATGGACGGATACAAGACGTGTATGATTGTACTCAATTAATAAACTGAATTGTTATTCGTCACCGGAAAATTACTTAAATCGTTCGTACGAATTATCATTTTGACATTCTCTCATTTCTACTCATATATCTCGACATTTAACTCTCATATTACCATTCTTTCTTCATATTCCTCTCATAATCATAAAAAATAATGTTTCGGATGTCAGAAAATGTGTCAACGGACACCCCAATGTACTCGAATCTGATAAAATGTCCAACTTCTTTTTAATTAATAAAAAAAAATTAGGGAGCGTTCATCGGAGCCGCCTCCCCTATGGGGCATGCGTCTCCGCCAGGTAGACGCTCATATTTTTTTTTAAATTATACGGTGTGTTATCTTAAATTTGATTAATTTAACAGAACCTCAAATAATTTGAGATAACACACCGTATAAATTTAAGTTTTTTTTGGGACGGGCGTCTGGGTAACCCTCAGGGGGTGGCGTCTGGCTAAGACGCCTTCCTCCGACCTGATTTTTTTGCTGGACTTACTTCACCGAATCCAGACACTTTGCCAGACACTTTCGTGGTTTTGTACTGGAAAAATGAGGAAAACGTAGGCAAAAACCTTATTTTAAGAGACGGGACGAAATTGGTATTAAATGAATTGTGAATGGTAAAATGATAATTATTAGGTCGATTTAAATAATATTCCGACGATGAATAGTAGTTCCCTTAATAAATGGGTATAACAATTATTTATGACATTCATATTTTGTTTCAACATTTAACAAATTCAAGTGGATTAACTCGTTTAAACTCAAGTCATACACTTGTAACACATGGTTTTATCGATTGTTGCATAAAGAAAAATAACAATTCAATTATTAGTTAGAATACATTTCAATAATACAGTTATACCTTAATTAAGGTACAAGTGCATCAATATTAAATTTATATATTAATATAGTTAAAATATTAAATTGGTAAACTGATAGAGTAATTGTTATGACTCTAACCTTGCTTAAGGTGCTAATGGTGATTAGGTTGCTAATTGGAGGCTTTGCTTGGGGAGTTGAAGAGTGAATAGTGGAGGTGTGGGTGGTGTGACGTGAAGGATGTGGGCTGTGGGTAGGTGCATGGTGAAGTGTTGGAGATGTGATGGTGGAGGCATGGGTTGGCTGGCTTTGGTGGAGAGAAAACCCATCCTTCTCTCTTCCTTTCTCACTCTCTCTCACGTTCCTTCTTCTCTTCTTTCATTCTTCTTCAAACCATTCTTCTCTCCATCCATATTTCTTCCTCTCCTACAAGATCCTTGAGCTCCGGTGATGCGGGTTGCGGAGCAAGGCGAGCGTGCGGGGCGTGGTGTGGTGCGAGGAGGACGCGCGTGAGGTCGCGGTCTCGAGGTGTCGTCGTGTGAGCTCCGGTGTCTTCGTCGTTCTTCAAGAGAAGGTATGCCAAGTTCTTGCATTAGAGGCCTATAGTGATCGGCCACGTTGGGGTGATGTTTTGGTAGGTCGCGGGAGGTCGGAGACCTCGCCGGCGACAAGTTTCGGCGTCAAAATCTTGGCTGGCGCGAGGTTGAAGACGTATGTCGGTCGACCGAACGTAGTGTTATTTGCCTGTCTGTTGCGTTTCGGTCGACTGGTTCCCTTTGTTCGGTCGACCGGGACTTAAGTGTACCGGTAGGATGCTAGTGTTTTCGGTCGACCGTTGATGACGTAGAAAATATTAGGTTGACCCTGTAAGTTTTCGGTCGACCGAGACCCTTGAGTCGGTCGACCGATAGATTCGATTTTGTTGTTGACCAGACTCTGGATTTTGACCTCGTTCGGTAGACCGTTGGATTTATGTGTTGCGCAAATAGTTCGACCGTTGCAGACGCTTTGGTCGACCGATTCCCTTGTGGAAGCGGTCGACCGAGCTGTCACTTTCAATCGACCGTTTTCCCTTGTGGAAGCGGTCGACCGGTTGTCACAGCGGTCGACCGATTCCCTTGAGGAAACGGTCGACCGAGTGTCTCTTTCGGTCGACCGTTTTTGCACAGGACAAAATTCCTGGTTCCGCTTAGGATGCCAACCCTGTCCACGGAAACCCATGTCCTCGCCTTGTGCGTGAGCTGGGAGGTGACGGTGGTAGCGTTACGCATGCCTGCCCAGGGACCGCCGTGTGGAAGAGTGTGGATGTCCGGAACGCGTCACCTCCATGTATGGATCGTGACAAATCTCGTGGATTTATTTGACTCGCGTTAGAGTAGCAGCCTGAGGGATGGTGGATCCCATCGCTTCAGCGGGCACGCAACTGTCGTTGTGTGTAGTGACTACCGGCCTGAGGGGCTACGGAGGCCGCTGTCCTGCTTTTATAGCGGCGGAGTTGGTGTCTGCACGTGGAGCTCGTTGACCCTGCGGACTTCGGTTCGGATCTGTCGATTGTCTGGCCTTTGTGTGGCGGATTTGTTCAACTGACCTTGATGGCAGTGATTGCACGTGTCGTGTGGCCTGTGTGGTGGCGGTAGGGCCCCTGTGCGGCCTGTGTGGCGGTAGAGAGGATCACGCATGACCTGTGTGGTTGCGGCGATGGACTGCCGATGATGTGTTCCGTCCGGTAGCTCGACTGGGCACCTATCGAGTGATATCCCGTGCGGTCTGTGTGGCGCCGGTTGATGGACCGACCTGAGCGACGGCTCCGTTGGTGTGGTGGTGGACCACGATGTTTTCAGATCTGATTCTACCTGTGCGGAAGTGCGAACGCCTCCTCACCGATCCCTTGGCTTGTGTAGTGGCGTGTGGGGATGTGTTGTGTATTGTCCGTTAGACCGTACGTGCCTACGGTAGGTCTCTACGGGGACCCGATGTTGGACCGTGCGACCTGTGTGGCGACGGTGATGTTTGACTGTGTGGCCTGTGTGGTACCGGTGGTTGTTGGACCATGCGGCCTGTGTGGCGACGGCGATGTTGCGCACCGTGGGGCCTGTGTGGCAGCGGTGGCGATTGTAGACCGCATGGCCTGTGTGGCAGCGGGAACGATTGCAGGACGGATGTCTGGTGTTGCCCTTGTGGGATTGTTTACTGCTTTGTGTTTCATGTCATGTTATACTAGTATGTTAGGGCATATAGGTGAGCTTGTCATACGGGGTCTCCTTATGGAAACTCGGGCATAGTTGTTGCATCTTTTTCAGGACCGCGTTAGGTTCCGGCGGGTGGTGACCGAGGGAGATTGCAGTTTGGGACTGGATCGTGTCGTCTATCTATTTAGGTTGTCGTGATTACGTGTTTTATGTATTTTTTATTCCGATGTAATTACTCTTTTGACAAACTCTTATGTAATATGGTGCACTTTATGTATTTGGGTATTTCTTTCAGTAATGTCCCCACTCTTGATGGTTTTATCCACGTGTTTCCCTTGATTTTAAAAGTTTAAATTTTCCGCTGTTCGGGGATGTTACAGTAATACTCGCACGCGTCATATTTATTAATTAGACAAGGTAAGTATGGGTAAATGATTATAAATTTTTAAATAGGTATAAAAAAATTACACTCATACCCACAAGTTAAATGAGATGGGTAAACATATAATACCGGTCCAATTTCAGCACTCTGCAGAGTACAAAATATATAATATGATTCATAATGTGTATATTTGGATCATACGACAACAAAGCTTGTTGGGTAGACTATATTTGATCATGATGTGTTTATTTAAGTCTTTTATCTCAAACTAGTTAGATAGACTATATGATGACATTCTTATTGAACTATTGTTAATTCTTATCTTTTGAAAATAAATAATTTCGACAAATCATAGGTTTTTGTTATGATGAGTTTTTCTTATACGGATCGAGGTGACGAGTTAGGAAGAAGTTATTGGTTTGCATGTCGATCAGTTGAGTTTCACATGGGCCAAAGTTGAATTTTGAGTATGAACCATAGTGGACGACCCTAGTTCCGACAGACTACAACGATAAACTTATTTCATTTCACAAAGTTTAAAAAGGCTTAGCCACTTCCGTAAAATTCTGATTTGTAAAATGTTGCCTGAAACTTCTACTTTTCCAGGATAAGCTTGTTTGGAACCTTTTGTTCAAAAGAAAACTCTACTACGTGAATGTGATCCTTCGTGTGCGTAGATCATGACTCATCCGTACTTTTTCCCGATGAGTTAAAGTTTAGGTGTCCAAATTCCAATCCATTTTTAATCTAATCTAGATGTAAAGTCATCTCAGTTTCTTTCTTTACCACGTCAACAAAAATCACTATACAACATAACTCATTTTTCACTTTTTAACTCTAACATCCCTTTCAATACTTTCTCATCCACATTTTTTACCACATTTTCTATTCCATAACAATAATTCACAAACTATTAAATAAATTATTTTCGTAATGACTTAATCTAATTAAATTACGATAATTACGAATAACACTTCGAGATTATAATCACAGACATTAGATTTAATTTAATTTCACTTCGAGAGGTCAGTCGGGGGGCTCGCTCCCCGGTGAGTGAGTGACGTTCCACCTCGCCTGTGAGGTGGCGGGGCTTGCGCCCCTCGAAAACCAAACACAATGTATTTTGGACTTAGGGATTTTTCACTAATTTTATATTAGTATACTTAATTTAATTGATTTATTTTACTAATTTTCAAGAATTAATTCTAATTATATAAAAAATATACATATCAATAAAAATTATTTAACAAATATATATAAATGATTTTTAATAAAAAAATTAAAAACAAAAAAAACTGGACCAACCCTGGTTGTCCACGTGGCCAGACCAGGGTCGCGACCTGGGTCAGCTGACCCAGCCAGGGACCGCCCCGGGTTAAGGGGGTTGGGGTCGGGTCTGGCCCCGACACCACCCCACAGATGACGGCGTAACAAATTAAGGTTGGAACCTAACCAATCTACAACCTAACTAGAGCATCCCCTGTCGTCTCCCATCCCTGCCCAACTTTATATCCATTCCATTTTTAACTTTAGAGAGGTACCACTCTTCACAAAACGTTGTCTTATTGTAGTATCTAACTGTAACATCCCGAAACAGCGGAAATTTTGAAAATTCATACTCACAACAATAAATGCTAATAATCAAAGACGGGACAGTTACTTCTCATAAAACAAATAGCGGTGCACCAAATTACATCAGAGTTTGTCAAAATGATACATGATTACAACAGAACAACAAAAGAAGATAAAACGTAATCATGTTGACCTCAGTGGTCCGAGTAGAGGATCCGACTCAAAAATGCGCGTGCCCGCCGATCACCACCCAACTGGACCTACTGTGGTCCTGAAAAATATATAACAACAATGCATGAGTTTCCAGAAGCAAACCCCGTATGCCAACTCACCTATATGCATGCATTACGCAAATGAACCTATCATTCTAGTAGCATGTCAAGACATCAACAGAAAGGAAAACAGTTCCCCCGAATGGTAAAACAGGACATCTGTCCGACAGTCAACATCGGGTCTCCCGAGGAGACCTACTACAGGCACATGCAGTCTTAAAGCACGCGACATCGCACCCCCCACACGCGACTACAGTACACAAGGGTTCGGCAGGGAGCCTCTGTCACGCCTGCGGGCCGATAGAATACAGATCTACAAATCTATGTGGTCGGAGCAACGGGGACCAACAGGGTCGTCGCCCGGAAGGTATAACATCATCATCTCGATAGGTGCCCAGTCAAGGAATCAACATAGCCGGAACAGCCTCGACCTAACAATCATCATCGCCGGCACAACCTCGGCGGCATCACCGGCACAGCATCGGTGGTCCATCACAAACGTCCGGCACAACATCGGACGGGTCCAGACCGAAGTCTGCCAAGTCATCAGGCTCCACGAGCCGCAAACACCAACTGCGCCGCTATAAAAGCAGGGCAGCGACCTCCGTAGTCCGTAGGCCGGTAGTCACCTCACCCAACGCCAGTTGCGTGCCCGCACAAACATCAAACATTGGGATCCGCGATCCCTCGGGCCTGCTATACTACAATGAGTCCAATCAATCCAACAACTTAGTCACGGTCCATACATGGAGGTGACGCGTCCCGAACACCCACACTTTTCCACACGACGGTCCCTGGGCAGGCATGCAAAACGCGCCCACTGTCACCTCCCGGCTCACGCACAAGGCGAGGAGACGGGTTTCCGTGGACAAAGTTGGCATTCAAAAGGGAACCAGGAATTCTGTCCTGGGCTCAAACGGTCAACCAGAAGAGATGATTCGGTCGACCGCTTCCAGAAAGGAATCGGTCGACCGTACGCCTAACACGGTCTACCGCTGCGCTCAAAACACAATCTCCAACGGTCGAACAAAGGTCTAAAACCGGTCGACCAAACGAGGTCAAAATCCGGAGTCTGGTCAACATTAAATTCAATCTATCGGTCGACCAACTCAGGGGTCTCGGTCGACCAAAAACAGACAGGGTCAACCTATTATTCTACGTCATATAATCGGTCGAACGCAAATATACAACGGTCGAACAAACATGCATAGAAAATCAGTACACGTAAGTTCCGGTCGAACGACCCAAGGAACTGGTCGACCGAAACACAACAGGAAGTCCCAACTCACCAGCAATATGCACTACCGGTCGATCGCCACAAGGCATCGTTCGACCGGTGAAGGTTAAAGTCGGGTAAAAACACTACATTCGGTCGATCGCCCGAAGGGCCCGGTCGACCGTTGATCGCCTTCAACCTCGCGCCAGCCGAGGTTTTTCACGGAAACAACGCCGAAGAGGTCTCCGACCTCCCCGTCCGACCAACACAACCCCCCACGAGGGTTAGCAACAACAAAATCACACTAGAGAGCGGCATACCTTTCACCCGCGTGAAGTCGACGGTGCCGGAGCTCCTACGCCTCTCCTCCGGTAGACCTCGATCACGCGCTGCGTCTCTCCCGCACGAGCACCTTCCTCCGTCGCCGGTGTCGCCTCCTCTGGTCGCCGGAAAGGAAAGGAAGGAGTGAGAGAGAGATAAAAAAGAGAGTGAAAAGAGAGAGAGAAAAAAAAACTAAGTTTATAAACCCAACAAAACCCTCTCCTCGCTACAGTGCACGCCTCCCTCACCATCACCCTACACTCCTCGGCCATTGTTCACGCTCCACCCTGTGCATTTCACTTTCCTCCTCCTCTTCCCCATGCAAACCCCCTTCTAAACCATGATTAACCCTAAATCAAGGTTATGGTTCTAACACTAACTCTATCTACCCCTCCCTGATTTTCATTGTCCTATTCTCGTGTCATTGTGCGTCATTCACATTTTCATTTGCCATTAAAGAAAGAAGTAAATAAACTATAAGAAACTTCCAACCACACTAATAAAACAAAAACATCCCAGAAACATGCCCCCACGACGGCCACGCCACTGAACACCAAGAATGATATATATAGATCAAAATCTGCTCATACATATGTAAACGATAAAATTGCACACGCATAGCAGACGCACTCCCGCTTAGTGATTAAAGTACGACAACATGAAGAACCAAAGCTTTTTTTTTCCTTTTTAAATAACTACATTTATGTTTTAATTTTATTATATTTGTCACATGCTGGTAAATGTATAATAAACGTGACGCGTATTACTTCCTAAAACTTCCAATAAACTAAGGGAACTACTAAACGTCGCCCCAAAACTACTTAAATCGCCCCTTGAAATTACCAAATTGCCCTTAACAATATATTTAATACCCATATCGTCCCGTGTCTATAAATAAGGCATATGGTCTTGTATATTCATAATTTATCAGTAAAAACACCACGAAAATGTCTGGCGAGGGTGATGCATCGGGTGAGGTAAGCCTGGCGCGGGGCAAATTTTGGGCCGAGCGTCTGCATTAGACGCCTCCCCCATGGTGAGGGCGTCTGCGTAGGACGCCCTCCCCATGGCCTAGGCGTCTAACGCAGACGTCCTCCCCATGGGAGAGGCGTCTGTTGTAGACGCCGTTTCCTTCGGTCAGGCGTCCTACGCAGACGCCTTACCGTTGGGGAAGGCGTTTAACACAGACGCCCCATCCATGGGGCAGGCGTCTAACACAGACGCCTTTTTGTTTTTTTTGATTTTGTTTTTTTAATTTCGACTTTATTTTTTAAATTTTTTAAATTCGAATTTATTTTTTTATTTTTTTAATTTTGATTTTATTTTTGTAGGTCCCAGATTTCGGTGGTGATGGAGTGGATTACAGTGAGTTATTTCAAACTACACAAATCTTTGCAACAATCGATGAAGCATGTAAATGGGCCAAACAAGTAGCTATCGGAGCTGGGTTTTTTTTGGTCGTGTCGTCGTACAAAACAAGATCAGATAGTCGGATGGATTGTTATTTGAGATGCGACCGGCGAAATCAAATGGAGTCTCGGGATATGGATACTGCACTTCGAAGAAACACCAAAAGAAAGGGTTGCGGTTGCCGTTTCTTAATAAAAGTGGTGGAGCGACGAGATCGTGATGGATGGGTTTTGGTTTTTAATAGTGCTCACGGACATCACAACCACAGACTGGCAGTTTATCCAGAGGGTCATCGTCAAATTAGTGGTCTAAGTTCTGGGGCGAAGAAGATTGTTCGTGATATGACAGAGGCGCAAGCAAAACCACGGAACATCTTGAAGGCAGTAAAAGAAAAATTCCCGGAGGACAATCCAAATCAAAGGCATATTTATAATTTCAGAGATTACATGAGGAGGACAAAATCTGAAGATCGGAATCCCGTCCAGCAGTTTCTCTACCAAGCAGTGCAGTGTGAGTACTTACATTGGATTATGGCGGATCCAGAAACTGATGTCGTCACTCACGCTTTTTTGGCACATCCGACGTCAGTCCAGTTGTTGCGGACATATCCTTTCGTTATCTGCATGGATTCGACTTACAAGACGAACAAGTATAAGATGCCTTTGTTCGAAATGATTGGGGTCACACCAGCAAACATGAATTTCCTTATTGGATATGCGATTTTGATGGATGAATCTTACTCCAGTTATTTGTGGGTGATGGAGAAGTTGAGAGATCTGTTATTGGGGACTGTCAGCCCGACTGCAATAATAACAGACCGGGAGTTAGGCCTTATGCGACCAGTGAGAGAGGTTTTTCCAGACTCTGCTCATTTACTCTGCACATGGCACATCAACAAAGACGTATTGAATTATGCGTACCACGTATTCGGCAAGAATAAGGAGATGGCAGAGACTTTGAGGCGTGGAAGATGGAGGAAGATCATGCTTTCTACTTCAGAAGCCGAGTATGATAGAGCTGTGTATGCTCTGAAAGATTTGTATAGATCGTGGCCGGCTATCACGGAGTATCTGGACACCACGTGGTTGGTGCATAAAGAAAAGTTTGTGCTGAATTGGACGAACAAAGTCCTTCATTTTGGGAACACCACGAATTGTAGGGTCGAAAGTGCTCATTCGGCTCTAAAAGAGTGGATTTCTACATCGACTGCAGCTCTGGACACTCTTTTCGAGCGCGTCAACGCGGCTACTGAAATGCAGCTGACGAATATTCGAAACTTTCTTGAAGACTCGAGACGGCGAAATTTGACTAATTTCGGACATGCTCTATATCGTCACATAAATGGTAGAGTTTCGCATCACTGTTTGCAGTTGCTGAGTCAGGAGGTGAAGAGAATGCAACAGTTAGATGATGAAGTTGAATATCGTTGCGAGTGCGCTTTTCTGACTTCTCATGGGATACCTTGCGCATGTACCATCCGTGGATGTCTTGAATCAGAAAACGGAATTTACTTAGAGCAGATTCATTCGTTCTGGAGGACACTTGTCATTGGGGAAGGAGCCGGGAACGCAGAGTTTGTGTCTCAGGCAGCTCAAGACGCCGAACATTTTCGCGGTCTGGTTGATGAGATTGCAGGAAGTGACCCTACCGTAATTCGATCTGCCTCTCGGGTTTTATTCGAGCAGCTACACCCCGAACATTCGAATTTGAAAGAGCCTGCAGTAAAAACAAAGCTACGAGGTCGACCAAAGGGAAAGTCGACACGACGGGACCCTAGTGCGTTTGAGTATGCAGAGCGAGGTAGTGGTCGATCTTCAGGTAGTGGGAGTAGAGGTCGTGGTCGTTCTTCCGGTAGTGGAAGCAAAGGTCGTGGTCGATCTTCTGGTTCTTCGTCTGTGAGAGGAGGATCAGGTATACCATCCTTATATTTATTATTATTATTATTATTTTGTTATTTATTTCAGTAAATATGTATCTTTTGTTATTATATGTAACTGTATTTTTTGTTCATATTGTAGTGACTGGGCGGGCTGACGTAGACGACTTCCCATATGGAGATAGAATTCCAGGAATCATTATGCCATTCCTACACCAGTGGAATGATGTACGTGCTGATGGAAACTGTGGATTTCGATGTGTCGCCGATGTTTTCCACGGTGGTGAAGACAATTGGCAACTCGCCCGTCGTTCGATTTCAAATGAGATAGCTGCGAACCCATCTTTTTATGAGCACGTATACTACGACGGTGTGGCGGAGGCTCGTCACCGGATTAATTGGGGCGGGGGACCTTGTGGCGAGAATCACTATATGGAGACGTGGACGGACTTGTTTCCCATTGCAAATTTTTACAAGTGTGCAGTTATGTTCTTCTCTCTCGGAAATGATGGTTCGTTGTACCCATGTCTTACAGTTCTACCTTGGGAGAGTCCGCCTACCGTGACGAGACCGTGCAGAGAGTTGATTATTGCTCATTTAGGGAGTTACGCTCATTACATTCGTTTGGAATTGAATGAGGGATTCCCCGTACCTCCTATAGCGACTCTGTGGTATCAAATACGAGATGAGAGTGTTATTGGATGGGAGCTGGAGTACCAACATAGGATAGCATATTGGCAACAATTATGTAATATGTTTTGATATGTTTGTATAATTATGTAATATGTTTTGATATGTTTGTACATTATATAGTGTTGCTTTATTATGTAATATGTTTTGATATGTTTGCTTTATTTGCATTATATATAATAGTACGAAAGGTTATCAAACACAAATACAAATAATAAGGGTACAACAGATAAGCAAAACACAAATACAAACAATAAGCGTACGACATGTTAGCAAACACAAACACAAATAATAAATAATAAACGTACAACAGATAAACAAATATAAATGCAAATACTAAGCGTACCACAGATAAGCAAACACAAATACTAAGCGTACAACAGATAATCAAATATAAATGCAAATACTAAGAGTACGGTACAACAGATCAGCCTACTCATCATCCGAATCATGGTCGGAGATGCCTAACTGAGTATGCCATGACTGTATGATCTGATCCAAATCTCCGCATGCAGCTCTGGCATCGTCTGGCAGCTCATCCCTCATCTGCAAGATTGGGTCTACAGCCCGTATCATCTTACCCATCCACTGCACATAACATTAACATTAGCGTACATTATCAAATTATACGGTACAAATAAATTTAGATAAAATGGAAAAATTACCAGATCGCCACACGTCCTATCTGGTGGTCGAGCTGCTCTCCGGGAGGCACCACGGACGATGATAGGATGTGAGTAACTACCGAACCAATCAAGATAACGTGCATCACACTCGGAGGGGTCGCGACTACGTCTGAAGTCGCCAAGGAACAATCGGCATGATCTCGGAAATGTCCGCCAAGTCGATTCCGCTGTAGAAGCGGGGAACCTGACGTCGTACGTCGCTGCTGTCGCAGACCGCACCGCATGCTCTGGTGTCGGAATGTCAACCGGGATCACCTGAACATATCCTAACTGACGCAAGACCCGATCGGGCATATAAGGCTCTATGATATCCCGATAACGAATAAGACCCATCAATAAAGTCCTCGGGACATCCGCTGCTGGGTCAGGACCATAGGGTAACCACTCCACCTAAAGTTTAACACATTAATAATAATACATCTTAAAATTAAATAAATGGTGTAAAGTTTGATACCTCTGATGCAGTCATCTGATCTAGCCGTGCGCGGATGGAACGCAATCGTCCATCGCTCTTGTCCTCGCTCCGGACGGCCCACATACCCGAACGTGGATGACCCTCGTCGATAATCTTCCGCTCACGATGCGGGCGGAATGCAGGAAAGTACTCGTATATCCACGCCTGCAGCAGCGTAAGACAACCTGCAATCCCAGAACAATCCGCACGGCTAGCTATCCCAAGCTGCCGGTACAGGTATGCCAACGTCGCTGACCCCCACGAGTACTCACGAACGGTCTCCGGGTCCCTAGCCTCCAGTAGATCGCGTGGTCTGATCCGACAACCACTCTTGTCGACAAACAAGACGGCTCCGAGCATCAAGAATAGGTACGCCGTCAACTGTGTATCATCGGCCCGCGGAGGTCGTGCCCGTCTGCATAGGTCCTCAAGGGAGTCGATGCCGACACCACCACCACTCCATAAAGCTGTATCTCTCGCCAGACCATCAGGTGTGACACCAAGCAACTCTGCCACATAACACCTCAGCTCAGACGTCGACCCCTGAGCACTAACCAGACGACCATCCACAGGAATGCGCAGGATCTGGAAAACATCGTGAAGCATGATCGTCATCTCTCCGAAAGGCATGTGGAAAGTGTTGGTGTCAGGCTGCCACCGCTCCACAAACGCCGAAATCAAAGGCATGTCGAGATAAGGGAACATGCTGTACGGTAAGTGCCCCAAATGCGTGGCACTAATCTCCTCTCTGATATCAGCACTCAGTGTAGACCGCCAACCCTGTAGTGCTGTACAGGCTCTGTGCCGATTATGGCACTTAAGAACCTTCCGATCCTCTCCGTCCCAGATCCGTCTAGCGATGTGACCCCAGAAACTAGGAATGACGCTCCCATCTAAAGGACCACCAGGCGTCATACTGCTCACGATCCAAGAATCGTCCTGCACCCTCTTCTTCTTCTGAGCGCGGGGATCAACAGTGCACGAGCTCGAATCCCCGGTCGTAAACCTCCCACCCCTACCCTTCCGCACCATCCATCCGGCGGAAGTAGAAGTACCCGCTCGACCACGTCCTCCGCTATAATCCCCCTGCCTCTCCACCTCCGGCCGCACATCATACGGGCCATCATCGTCGCTCTCGTCGTCAAAACTATCGACATGCTCATCATCGAAAGAATCATCCTCCTCCTCACGACGACGTAATGCCTCCCTCTCCCTCCTGACCGAAGCAGATATCCCCCGTCTACGTGGATGACGCGGTGCTGAATCATCCTCTAAAGAACGGAAGGCGTGTAATGGTATCGACTTGCCTCTCCCTCCACTGTGACCCGATGACTATTTATTGAAATTTTAAATACAAATTTGTTAAATTTGTTAAACTAAATTATCATATTTATCAAAATTGTTAAACTAAATCAAAATTTGTTAAACTTATTTATCAAAATTGTTAAACTAAATCAAAATTTGTTAAACTAAATTAAAATTTGTTAAACTAAATTAAAACAATTGTTAAACTAAATCAAAATTTGTTAAAACTAAATATCACAAATGTTAAACTTAATAAGAATTTGTTAAATTAATTTTTTTGATTTATCACTATTTATTAAAGTAATTATGATATTTATTAATTAAAAAAACAAAAAAAGGAGGAGGCGTCTGCGAGAGACGCCTCCCGCAAGGTGGAGGCGTCTGTCGGAGACGCCTCCTCCTACGGGGAGACGTCCTCGGTTGACGTCTCCCCCATCGGGGAGACGTCTTCCGAAGACGTCTCCCGCTACGGGTCGGCGTCCGAGGGAGACGCCCGCCGCATGGGTCGGGCGTCCTCGGAAGCCGCTCCCCCCATAGGGGGAGCGGCTTCCTCGGACGCCCGCCCCATGCGGCGGGCGTCTCCCTCGGACGCCGACGACTTTTTTTTTTTATTTTTTTTTTTTAAAACAAATAAATAACGTAATGTTACCTCATACGGGTACACCGGGGGAACTGCTGGCTGCTTCCCTGGCCTCCGAGACATTCGTAATCTTGTGTAGTAGGTATAGGAAGAGAAAGTTTTGAAAAAAGAGTGAAATTGTGAGATATATAAGCAAAAATAGGAGGAAGGGCAATTTGGTAATTTCAAGGGGCGATTTAAGTAATTTTGGGGCGATGTTTAGCAGTTCAGTAAACTAATCAAACAAAAAATAAACCTTCAAGAAATTAAAAGAGTGCAATTCTCCTCTTCTTCTGCGAACTTCAATCCTATGATCTGCATCACGTGTACGTAAGTACGTTCGTGTTGTCATCACAAGTCACAATCCCTTCTGCACTTACCATTGCATTGAAATAAGATTTAATTAGCCTCACGGCTGTTAGTTGTTACAACAAAATTCGGCTCTAATAACAAGCTAATTTGTTTGGAGGATAAGACCAACAATTCTCTTGCTTGACAACAACACACATGCACGGATGCAATTGCTACCCCCCCCCATTTTTTTTTTAAACTCGACATATATTTATATTGTCTATATATCCATGTAAATTATTTTAAAATTCATGTTTTGATCCATGTAATGTAAAATGTTTTATAATTCATGAATATATCCATGATTAATCTATAAACTTGTTGAAAATGTCCTATGAAGCAAATCATCATGTAGAAATTAAATGTTAGGTATTTTATGCAGTGGAGAACCCATGAATTTTCAAAGGGGTTCCGGAAATATGAACTTTAACTCAATATACATAATCATAAAATAATGCATTTTAACTTTCACATCTTCCACTTGTACTAAATCTTATAATAATGCATTTTAACTTTTTAAGATTATGATGAAAAGATTTATTGGAACTTTCTTCACAAGTTCAAGCGGAAGTAAACGTGGACATCGATCGATTACACATCTTCATTACTTCAAGAATAACATTTTTCATGCAGTAATACCTAATTAGAAGAGCTTAATGATCTTCTAATAATTTTTATGTGTATTTTTATATTAAACATTTGAGTTTATTAATCGTTTAGTTCGACTGTCGTGAAAAAATCTACCTCCTTATGAAAATTTTCTGGATCCACCCCTGGATGCACTCATCATATCATGTATCCCCTACAAAGTAGATTTGTTTGTTGTTGTTTTGTTTGTTATATATGAACAAGTGTTCTTAAATATTTACGCCTAGAATAACATTAGTGGAGGTTGCCATAAAACCAAAGAGAGATGTAGTATGTCAAGGTGGAAGGCAAGTCAAAGGTGGTGGAGAGATGGATACGTGCCACCAACCTAAATAATATTTTGGCGAGCCAATTAATATTCTACTTGATTGTGTCTGAAGACTTAGTGAAAATTAATGCCGTAATTAATGGTGGCAGGTACCCAGGTTTGTCACTAGCAATTGCCAAATCAAACCGTTTGGCCACTTGCAACTGCATGTGGTAGTTCCAACTTCCAAGATAGATCTAGCCATTTTACTGATTGGAAATTAAGTGATACTCATATATCACTAGCGTCGTTAAATAACTACCCTACCAACTCGGGATAGTTAAGTTGTGAGATCTAGATCTGATCACAGCAATATTTGAGAAGTTGGAAGTGAGGCAAGTTGCTAAAATATCGGTATTAAACTCAATAATACTCTATTTTGTTAGGAAAAAAACCCACTCTAAGTAATTTCACGTCACCGTGTAATAAAATAATATTTATTATTAGTGGTTGTAGTTAACTATTTTATTTTGGCTCTTTATCTTGCAAGAGATATCACCACTCTTGCTTTAAGTTTAAATGCGACTACTGTCTACCGCTACTTGTGTAATTATTGGGCTCTAATTATTGTTTTATTTCGATATTCCCAGATTATTATTATTTTGTACGTACCTATGAGGTTATGAGGTGATGGTTTTTATTCGATTCCATCCAGATGATTTGAGCTGGTTACTTGTATGTGTGGGGCCAAGATTGCATTAGATTCGACCAGATTGGCACCAGATATGTTATAATTTAACATCTCCTAATATTTTTATTAAACAAGGTGATTAGTACATATTCTAACGACATCTACTTATTTTGAGAGATAAATAAGATTATCTTAGCGTAAGATGATTTCTTTTCCACTTTAAAGATTCGTATAACATACGCTTCAGATGGATTGAAACGTGTGTTACCATTCACCTCCTAATTACTCAAATTTAGTTGTTTTTTTGACCAGCTCAAACCTAGTTAATTAGCATTCGATTAGAATGCACACATTAAATGTGACCACTGAGGTTGGCAATCTAACGAATTTACCAAATGAAGTACTAATTAAGTAGTCAAGTGTGATTTAAAATTAAATTATTGTTTTTTTTCTAATTACAATTATATTATTGTTGTTGCAAGGGAAGAAAATTGGACCATTTATTCACATCGAATCACTAAAACCAGACAACGATCCAATTGATACCAGAAAGGCAGAAACAAACAAAGGTGTAAGAACTTTCAAAATTGTTATCCAACCGGAATGATTGGCCAGCAGTATGCAGATTCCAACAGATAGGATTAGATCCGCCCCCGCACCCGATCTATGTTTTTTACAATTTCATAATGTTTTTAAAATCACAAAGTAATGCAATAACATTGATTGTTCTAAAATAATAATTTCGCATACTTAGAAAACCAAAGAGGTGTGAACCTTGTCGAGTTTTCTGTTTGCTAGACATCAATATGGTCCTATCTCAAACCAGAATAAACTTTTGGTGTTGTTCCTTTTGATTATTTTTTTAAGAACATGGATTATTGGTTTGCCGAAAAACTTAAAAGAAGTGAGTGGAATTTGACTTCGAGTTCCAAGACTCCCAAAAGTTTATATAAGAGGTGAGTTTCTTCACTTCCATTAAAAAAGCAGTAGAAGTTCAATTTCTTGTACAACAACAACAAAGTTTTTTTTATCCCAAATCAGTTGTAATTTACCTAAAATATTTTTTTAATAATATCAAAATTATTTTCACTAACTCTATCCAAAGATACATTTTAGAATCAATCACCAGAAATTGAGTTATAAGAACAAGAGTTTTAGGAACCCAAGTTATAAGAACTATACTTCTGGATCTTCCCCTACTTCCATCGAACCAATACCATTAGGAGAACTTGACTTTTAAGATGAATTATGGGTAATTAATTTGCAGAAAAACTTAAAAATCGTGGAACTGAAGTTTCATGAATTTCAGGACTTTAAGTAATTATATTAGAGATGAGTTCCCATTATTCTACTCGAAAAGCAGAGGAAATCCAGTCCCCTGCATTTCCCCTGAATAAGTTGATTTTTACGTATGTAAAAAATGAATCATTTTCCTTCACTATATGAAAAGATACATTCTATGTCAATCTTGTGAACTGAATTAAAATTCTAAAAACTAGAATTCCGGGAACCTAAGTTCTAATAACCAAACGTTTAGCTGAATATCAATGAGAAACCACTGTTATGAGATGTGTAACAAGTTTTGTTAGCATTACCTTTAACATGTGACACATATCGATGTGTACAATGTAGTTATTATTAAAAGTGATGAATATGTAACATATAGTGTTGTGTTTAACAAACAAAGTAGAAACAACAAAACTCAAGAAGAAGAAGAAAAACCATAATAAATTCTACAAGCATCAAAATTCGGCTGAAGTGAGCCCAAATCCAAATCGAATGGACCTGAGCTTATTAACTTGGAATCCAGTCCAGTCCAGTCCAGTCCAATCCAATATATTCAGGTACACTATTTTGGAGCTTCGTTTGGCGACACATGAGATCACAACACTCCCAAAGCAATGGAAGAACACGACGACAACAAAACCACCATCACCATTCCTGCCTTCTCCAACAACCCTTCTTCCTCATCTAACCCTAACCCTAATGCTTCCTTCTCGCAAGCCTTCTCCTTCATCAAATCATCCGACTTCTACTCCCCTCCGCCTCCCCTGCCCCACTCCGACCCCAGGTCAGCCCTCATCCTAGGGTTTCCCCTTCGCCTCCTGGAAACTAAATCTTTCTATTTTCCTTGCAGTGCGGCGGCGGCGGCGGCGGGATCGGCTGGGAACCGCAACGCTATCCTTGTTAGCCACAGGCAGGTGAGATTTTTGTGGTTCCCTGTGGATTGTTGTTGTTGTTTTGGGATTTTTTTTAAGGTATGTTCGGATTGCCCAAAATATCATGGTTTTTGAGTGAAACTGCATTATTAAAAAAAAATACAGTTTTCAATCCCACGGTACGGGGTGTTTTGATCACCCTGAGTAGAGTAATGCATTATAAATCTACGTTGTTTTGCTGAAAATGTGTTTTAAGAAAAAATATGAATTTCCTCTTTTTTGTCTCAAATAAGTTGCCTCTTCTTCCTTCTTGTTTCTTATGAAACCTTAGATTTTAAGACAAATAGGTTTTTTAGCCAAACATATGATTACCTATGCCAAAATACATTATCTGCATTGGGTGCCAACTTGAAAAAATCATTTTGAAATCAAAAATTTGAAACCTTTAGTTATCCAAAGGGGACCTTAATTTTATTTTTATTTTTTTGCATCCATGCCATTGAGAAATGCATGTTTTATCCTTACACTCTTTTTTTCCTTCATATTTTGTCATGTGAGTGTGACTATAGAACTCTTGTATTTATGTGTAGAAAGGGAATCCTTTGCTGAAGCACATAAGGAATGTGAAGTGGGTATTCACAGATGTTGTGTGTGATTACTTGTTGGGGCAGACCTCGTGTGCTCTCTACTTAAGGTGTTTGTTTGGTTTTCTAGGTGTGCTTGCTGTTGTGACTCTTTACTTTAAATGACAATCATCTATGTTGGGTTCGGCTGCTTAGGCATGTAATTGTGATGTTGAAGATTATTGTGTCATCCTTTTGTAGACACTAAGAATTTGATCTTTTGTGGCTTGCCACGTCCAGTCAATGTTATTTTGTTTGCTGATGTCTCGACCTTGTAACCCATTGAAGAAGAAAAAAAGTGAATTTATCTCATAAATTATGAACATGAATCCACAATGATGAAGGAAGTTTCAAAAAAGGAAATCTTAGGCAAAATGAAATGGGAACATCTACACTTGCTTTAACGCATAGCTTCATGGACCACAACCCTTATTTTTTTATCGGCACAACCATGAATACCGCAACTCCACAAGGATCTAAATGTTGTTGTTTTGGGTCCATGCGGTAGATAGTACTCGTACGATGTGTTTTAAAAAGTATGAATTGATATTTTTGTAACCATACGAGAGAAAAAATAGTAGAAATTTGCAACATGTCAATTCTTTTAGAACGGCAAGTTCATCTTATATTTACTGGTGATTCTTGAGGTACAGAAGTATATTGGATTGTTGAAATGTGATATCTATAGTTGTAATTTCCAGGCAAGATCCACGTAACTGTTCACCATTTTTGCATGTTGGCGTCATCTCCTGCCTTTCTTATAATTATTTCTTATTCTGCAGCCTTCGCTATCATCTTCTTCATCCTGATTATTTATATTTTCGGATAAGGGAGTTACAAAAGAGTTTTAAGCTTCGAGTTGTCTTATGCCATGTTGATGTGGTAAATTTGTGTACTTAAATTGATTTTTAGTTATTTAATATGGTTTGTTTTACTTTTTATTTATTTTTACACGTAAATGGTGTTTTAACATTTTTTTCTTGAGTACAACTGCTCGATGTTATTTACTTTTTACCTTTTTTTGTCAAAACATGATTTTAGGAAGATGTAGCCAAGCCATTGCTTGAAGTTACAAGGACATCATTGCTCCATGACTGCACCCTCCTATGTGCCTGGAGGTATATGGTTCCTTTTAAAGCATGTACTTGGTTCTTTATTGTTTCAGGAAAATGCAGATACTGCTAATAGGTTTCGTGATTTTGTTTGCCAAGTACTTCCTACTTCCTTGACATATATTCTTATATAGATTAGTTGTTGTATCTGCTTCTAGCTTAGAGGAATGCGGTCGATACTTGGAGACAATCAAGGTCTACGAAAATAAATCTGCAGACAATATACGAGAGCAAATGGACAATGACTATTTGTCTCGGGTATTTCATTCACATCATTCTTTGTAGGGAATAACAAGTGGATAATTCTGTATTGATCTTCACAAATTATATTTTAAATTGCAAATGGTTGATGTTGAAATGTTTAATCTCAAAATGTAGCTAATTTATTTTCTTTAATTTCAAAATTATTTCAATGCTGTTGGGAACATCTTCTGATGGTTCATATGGAAATCTTCAACCACATGTGGTTTTGGTCTGTTAGCTTTTCTGTTGGAGTTAATGCTTCATGAGGTTTCTATTTTTAAGCATTTCTATTGGCGTTAAGGTTGTGGAACATACCGAAAAATGAAATGTGGGTTATCCTATAATTCCTTTACAGAGCAATACCAAAATACGCAAAGCAAACAACAATTAGCATGCGATTTCCACTTTTAACTGGTTAATTTGGTGGTTGTTTAGTAGAAGACGAGTGCCTTGAAGGTTTAGGGAGGGGCTCTATTCTTGGGTTGCATCGTTTGTTTTTCTAAATCCACTAGCTTCTTAATTAAGCTGTACAGATCAAATTGATTTAGATATAGAAGAGAGCAGATATAGATAAATAAATATTCACATTTCATGCTGCGGCTGATGTCTTTTTTGTCTTAATTCATCATTGTAGTTTACTCATGCTCTCACTGCAGTTCGGCATGTTAACAAGACTGATGTTGTCACACTCGGTTCCAATTTCGGGGTCAGTGTAATATTTCTTTCATCATATTTATTCTTACTGGATGTATTCTCTCTTTGGTTATGTGCATAACATTGTCTCAAATATTCTGAAAGAAAGGCAGACTCTTTAGTTGTCTATATGAAAATGAGTTATGGTTTTCAAAGTTTCTTATGTACCCATGGTTTCCATTCTATAATGAGTGTATTACCCGCCACAGTCACTTTCCCGTATAATGGATGCTTCTATGGAAGAGCTGGCTCGCTGTCCTGGCATTGGTGAACGGAAGGTATACCTTTTCATTATTAATGAGACGATTTCTTGCTTGTTTCAGAGGGAAATTTGGCAAAAGAGATGACTGAAGTATCTTTCTTTCATTTTTGCAGGTAAAGCGCCTTCATGATGCTTTTCACGAACCATTTAGGCGTGTTTCCCGCCCTCCGGTTACCCTTCCAGATTCTCTAAATGAAAACAAAGATAAAAATGCAAATGAACCTTGTAAATCAGATGACAACAAGCAAGTCCACGAACTAAAGAAAGTGAAGCACAGTGAAGAACCTAGTTTGACAGTGAAATCTGCACTTGCTGCTGCTTTTTCCAAGTACAAAAATAAAGCTAGAAATCAGGTGGACAATCTTGCCAAACAAGGGCAAGATTCAAATGCTGCTTCTGCATCTACTACAGAAAATTGAAACGGAACTAATATAGTTGAGATTAATGAGATATATCTTCAAGTTTAGTTCGAGTGCAACACAAAGGTGATCTAAGTGTATTTCTGGTATCGGAAAGGCTGGTACCTGAGCTTAGAGGTTTGATTTTGATTTTAGTTAAGGTTCATATGTGAAAAGTGCACCTCTAATTGGTGTCGAATAGCCCATTCGGTCATGAAATAGTCAATCTGTTTTGCAACTTGCGAGTTTAGCAGAAAGGCAGTGTGTTCGCTTTGCTGACAAGGATGTCTACTGAGATCCTACATTTCATTTTATCTTTGTGCGAGAACTGAATCATATGAAAGTTTCACTGGATGGCAATGTTGCCATCATCCATGTAGCCATCTTGAATTGTAATCTATAAACGTTTCTATCATAAAAACAATCAATGTTGATTGCTACCAAAATATACCCGCTATCTCAGACCCTACATGGTGAATCTGATCTAGCACACATACAAATATCGAAACAAATTTAATCTACAATGACAATAGGTGCTGATTGCTACTCTGTTCTAACCCGCATTCCAGAGTGGCCTTTTGTACCATCTACGTTTCTAGTCTAGTCATTGTACAAGTGTCTTGTGGTGTTTACCACAATCTTTAGAAACAAGTATATTCAGCTTCCATACCACAAAATCCAAACATTTATAAGTTACAACTGAAGAGGAAGATAACATGCACTTCACACGGACTAGCGATCCTCCTAAATTTAACACTAACAGTGGATGTGTACCCTGGTGGAGGTGCACGTTTGCCTTCATGAAAGCCGAACTATGGTTGTTGCGCAAATATCACTCCTGTTTCCAGAGGACTTTCTAATCAGATTCCGTTCCTTCATCTGATTCTTCCCTTCTGTCTAGTTGTTGATGTCTATCTGCAGATTTTTGGGGTACTTTCCATTCACTAATCTTGTTTCTTGATTGATGCGCTGAAGGAAGTTTTGTGGGGTCCTTTGTCCCTTCCTAATATGACGAGCTGTAAGAAATTATGTCGTAGAAAAGATAAGACTAAAACAGATATCCTTACCAGTTGCCATTCAAAAATAGTACCTTATTATGCATTACATTGTCATCAACAGAATGTTTTTTCTGGACAGTCACTGAGAAAAGTTTCCGAATCTCATTCAGTAGGCTGATGTTGTCAAGGTCTCTATTCATTACACTTATTTCCAACTGTAGGTTACAGTACTATACAATCAGTCTTAAGAAAAAAAATCCACCAAAAGAAGAAATACTTTTCAAAGACGAAATGTAACAAGCCCATACCTGGACATGGAAAATGCATAGAAGTACGCTAGCAATGGGCAACCAGCTTTCTTCTGGGGACACTGAAAAGTTTGTTCTGCAGTAAATTTCAACGCAGTTTATTTCAGCAAGAGATACTGGGTCATTAATTTCTAAATCTAGATCAAGTTTTACTGAAGGAAACATAATTAACAAAATGTGACAGAAACCATAATTGCAAAGACACCCTACAAAGTTACATGAGCTGAACTTCAAGTTGGACTCACGCATTGAATTATTCCTCAATTTTGAATACGTATTGCATCGACCAACCAATCTGGATGGTCCTATCATTCTTTTGAATAATGAATTGTCCTGGGAACTGAGTATCAAGTTCTAAACTGTTAAGCACTAAACAGAAATGAATTCATTGTTAATGACCCTTGTTGTTAACAAACAAAAACATTTAACTGGAGGATGTCCACTTCCTAAAAATCATTTACTTTCTTTTGGAGATCAAAGGTTACATGTGACCCTAATGGAGTATGTGAATTATATTAACAAGACAAACTGCAAAATAAAAATGAAAATCGTAAATTGAATTTCTTAGCATGTCAACCATACACAGAAAACAGATTATCACTAACCAGGTATTTCTTTTCTTTTTTTCCTTTTTTTTGGATCGATAACCAGGCTTTTTTTTAAAACTAATAACAGTCTTAATTTATCATAACACATAACAAACCATATTCATTAGCATGTGACTTAGTGGTCCTGTGATAATGTGATATTGATACTTTGCACTACAGCAGGAAGAACTTAAATGGTCCTCTACGTACAATAGAACCATCAGTTTTAAAGGAAACAACTGCTGTCACTAGGTCAAGCGGTCATATAAGCAGCCAAGGATCTACCACCCTTGGCCAAAAGTTTGTTGATGCCATAAATGAAGCAGTGATTATTCTCTCTAATGACAATAATTATTGTGATTATGATGGCAAAATGATACGATAGGCAATATTTCCTTCTTTGTATAACAATTTCAATGGGGGATCCATACTCTTGTCAAAGTGATTCTACTCGTGGTCGTGGGTGTACACATCTTGAAACTTCCCCCCTCTAAACAAGTCTCTTCGGATCCTCATCTCCCCTCTGTGTCTGTCATTCTTTTCCCACCAAAAACTATTATTAATCTTCTCTAGGGATACTAACTGCCAACAGAAGTTTAAGATCCATTTACTATTTTACTCCTAAAGGATGTCGTCGAATTTCTCCCACAGAATCTCCTTAGTGAACCTCAGACAAGCCAACACCCTAGTCTCCTACATAGCTCGATCAGACTTCTCTTTTACCACTTAACTTCTTCCACCTATTCCTTCAGTCATCAGTACTTAGCTGGCGAACCTAGAATTATTTTGAGGGATTTGAGAAAAAACTTATATACCATTGTCTGTTTTCTTACAAGTTAGACATGATCCCCATGAATTGCTTGGACTGTAGTTAGACATGATCCCCATGAATTGAGCAAGCATTGTGATGGTAAAGTACAAGCCAACATGTATTTCAACGTAGAAAACCATATCCCTTACAATATCTAATCTAGCATTTTGAAACCCAATACTAACTTTGTGCACAAATCTTTGAATACTAATTTAAACAATATCCAACAAAAACTTAGCAATCTGCCTCTACATCCCCATCAAATATAATATGGCAATGTTGATATCATCTATTTCTCACAAAATCCTATCTTCTTTACTTGTAACAGGAGTGTGGGGATTTTAAGAGTTCATCAGAAAAGAAGTTGAATGCTATAACATATGTACCATTAGACTTTCACAAAGGACTAAGGGACCCACTTAACTCTTGCAATTTTTATCATCGATTTGTGATCAAAGCTCTTTTCTTAATATTTTGTCATTTGTGTAAGACCAGTTGGGGTACTGATCATGGCCTGAAGGTCACTAGAGGCTCATAAAGGCCCCTTTACTGGTAAGGACCATAATGGTCTTCTATCTCCTTAATGTTAGCTACCAAAGTGATCATATCCAACAGACAGGTGTGCACTTCGCATACAAAAGCAATGTAACTAATAGTAAAGGTTGACTTATTTAGTTGCACAGATGAATCTGAATTTTTTTTGGTAGCTTTTTCTTCTTCTTTCCTACTGTAACTTGAACCAGTTTAATGGCATAAACTAATAACGGAAAAACAACATCCACCAAAGAATGTTGCGCAAACAACTACCACCGCTGAAGGGAACTGATTTGTAACAGCAAAAAAAAGGCTGGATAGGGCAATAAAAACAAGCATAACAAGCTGATGTTTGGCATGTACAGCTTCCTTAACGAATTGTCGGGAATCTGCTAGTTGCTTGCTTGAACTATTTAAGTGAAACCAGAAGTTATTCTCAACAGCCATAGTTTCTTTGAATTGTCACACATATGTGCCTAAGCACGATGATGTAAAAATAAATATGTGAAGGAATAAACATGAAAATAAGCCCAAACAATCCTTAGAATATACTAGTCACATCAAAACAGATATACAAGTAGACAGGAAACTTCAAGGTCAAAAAATGAAAAAAGGGGGCGCAAACCTCAAATAAGGAGCCAAATACACAATTGAGTACACAAGATACCGCCTCCTACCGCTGTCAAGCCAAGCGAACACCCAACTCTGCCAAAATCCCCACCAAAAAACTCAATCAAATGAAATACTACAAACAATCATTTTCAAAGTAGATACAAAGTAGAGTTATGATTGATTTTAAGGAACGTCTTTAGTTTTTATCAGTAGACTGAAGTCAAATTAATTGAAGGAATCTAACATAGGAATTGTTTAATATGACAAGGATATCAAATCTCAAGCATGTCAACCTAAACATGACATGACACAACACGACCAAAAGCACGAATATGATAAAAAAAATGTTCCAAAGTGCGACCTGACCCCCGCACAAGCCCAATGGCATTGTGCGTCGCACAGTGTCCCATGTGTGGTTGCACATGCTCCAACGGCTATGGAAGCCTAATTATAAAGGAGGAGGTGGAAATTTGCATTTTCCCGAGGACGTTGTCATCGACCGAAATGAAGGAGGTCTCATGCAAACAACCATTTATAACAACTTCAAAAAAGAGGAGCGGAAAGAAGTAACCCAACTTTGGGCCAAATTTTCTATAGAGCATTTTTTTCTTTCAATGCATGTTCATACACAAAAATTGACCATGTCATTGATCGAACATCCAAATTTGAGCCCGGTTTGAAACCAACGACTCCACATGAGGTTGTCAAACCATGTCTGCAAAGGGAGATTGCAGAAATAAAAACCCTTCTAGACTCATATACGGAAGATTGAAAGATTTATACATGTACTATCATAATTGACGGGTAAACTAATACTTGTGGTAGAAGCGTAATAAATCTTTTAGCTAACTGCCCCACAAACACCATGTTTTTGAAGTCTATAGATTTCTCTTCTCACTCTCACGCCGCAGACTACTTGCTTAAGTTGATCAATAATATTGTGGATGAAGTTGGAGAACAATATGTGGTGCAGGTGATCACTGACAATATCGTTGTACATGTATCAGCTAGGAGGATGTTGATGTCAATGAGCAAGTCGTTATTCTGAACCCCATGCGCAGCTCACTGCATTGATCTCATCTTGGAGGACATCGGTAAGTTGTACATCGGGACCGTTACCACACGACGGAAGATCGTCAACTACCGCAAGGCGCACGCTCAACTTAACGATAGAATGAAAAGAGTCATTCAAGGAAATCTGATTCGTCCTGCCATCACTTGTTTTGTCACCGCATTCCAGACACTCCAAAGACGTTGGGTGAAACAACAAACTTTGAAGACCATCATTGTGTGAGCTGAGTTCGCCGATCCAGATGCGTTTTGAAAAAAAATGCAAAGTGAAAAGAGACAAATCAGATTTGCAAAGCCATCATATCAACGACCTTTTTTAATAACACTATTAAGGCAAGCCAACCATTACTGACTGTTCTTAGGCTAGTAGATAGTGACGAGAAACCAGCAATGAGCTACTTATACAATGCAATGGAGAAGGCAAAGTACCAAATCAAAGACAACTACAAATTCATATCTCAGTTATACCAACACGTTATTGATGTCATTGACAGAAGATGAGAGCACCAAATGTCGAGTCCGTTGTACTCCGCGGGCTCCCTCTTGAACTCGACTACTTTTTTCCGTTGTAAGAACCGATCAGAGGCAAACGAGTGTGGTTGGATGTTCTGGAGAGATGGTCTCAAACCCTGAAGACCAAAATCACATATCAAGGCAATTGGATTGATACGAAAAGAATGAAGGAATGTTTGGTCGAGACGTCGAAGCGATGTCTAATACGACAACGAAGCTAGAGATCCCTACTGATTGGTGGTCTGATTATGGAAGTGATGTTTGGGGGGGGGGGGGGGGGGGGGGCACTCTTTGAAGGAAGTGACATTTAAAGTTTTGGGTCACTTGTTCAACATCCGGATGTGAGAGAAACTGGAGTGTGTTTGAGCAAATACACACAAAAAGAAAGAATCCAAAGAAGAAGAATGACAAACCATGTTATTACGACCCTATCAGCGTAGAATGACTTGATGGAAGATCATTCTTGGTTGGTGGAAATAGATGATCCAATCTTCGCAGGAGATGACTTGATATGGGTGGATGTCGAAGATGCTATTTTTGGTCCATAATGAGGTCGACCGCGCCGTGCAGCAACACCCACCTCCAGGATTCTATAAATTGTTGTGGAAGACAACTTCCAACTTCAAAAATCACCATGAGGCATGCACTTCGGCAGCGGTTCGAGACATAGATGAGGAATTCATGGGTACAGATGATGAGGAACCGAGGAAGATGAGACTTGTCATGAGAACCACGATGACTTAGAAGATTATGATGACGTAGAGGATGGTCCTAACTCTGACGTACCTCGGTGGATTAATGATCAAACAGTTTCGTTGTAGACGTCGATCACAGCTACTTGTGTTAGACAATTAGTGCTTTTATTTGGTGTGTTATGTGAAGATTGTAAGTTTACATTATTTACTCGTACTAGTTAAAAGTTATTCAATGAAAATATAACTAGTGGTTTTG
This sequence comes from Triglochin maritima, assembly GCA_963682175.1. Lineage (NCBI taxonomy): Eukaryota > Viridiplantae > Streptophyta > Magnoliopsida > Alismatales > Juncaginaceae > Triglochin > Triglochin maritima. The sequence goes on along the minus strand of OY821772.1, from coordinate 58,265,164 downwards.
TGGGTAGACGAGACTTCTAGTGAGGCAATGACACAGAGGAACTGGATGTTTTGTCGAAGCCAAATCACCTTAGATATTTTATATATATTGTTCTTTATTTCCTTGATGTTTCTCATATATTTCCTGATTTTTCGTAATTTTTCTAACTTTGCCTTCTTTTTCTTCACATTTTTTGATATTTTCTCATTTAAAAATTAAAAAAATACAATTGTGCAGCCACATATGCAATCCTCACACACTTGTTCGCACAAGGTCATATACTCAGGCTTGGAACATTGGATAAAAAATAACAAAAGATTTTCTAACCGGTTTCAACTATATGTGGAAATTCATGTTCTTTTAGTTCAAGAAAACTTAACATGGACGGCAACCATTTTACATGATCGCATCTCGTTGTTCGGTTCCACGTAACAATGGCACGTTTAAAATTAGAATCAATGGCACATTTAAAATTAGAATCAATGGCGGTACCATGATACCACGTCAAGGGAGTAGTAATTTGTAAGACGATCCAAAATTAATTTTGATTTCATTGGTTTGGTTCAAATCGGAGTTTATTATGTATTTCACCCATAAGTGGGTAAATCATATACTAAACTAATTGAACAAAATTTAATCTACCTATCTAGTATTGTTATTAGGAAATGTTTAGAGGGATCAAATTCTTAAGGGTGAGCAATTAAGGAGCCTCGAAATCTCAAAGGGTTTGCATAAAGTAGGTGAAATGCTAAAATCCAAGAGGGTCACCCCATCCCCCTGCTCATTGTGGGGGCACCACTACTATCTAGAATACATCTTGAGATCGACCATACTTGACTGGTTTTGCTTTGAATATGAGACTAAATACCCCATGTTTTACACTCATCATTCTTTTTAAAAATAACTACTCTTTGCACATGGGAATGTGTCACTTCTTGAAACTAATACTAGCCAAGTATGAGAAAAACTCGTACCAGCCGATCCTTGCGACCTTGTCCGATACCATGTCGATTAAGTATTAAGTATCCATGAAAAACAAACAAAACTTACGTAAACTGAAGAGCACGACACTACAAATTCATTATGATCACAACTTCATAATTACATCTAATAGCAACAAAACAAATGAAAACACACAAAAATAAGGAACACAACGAACCCTTAACTCATTAAGCTCACCATCCAGTCAAAATAGGGGATGAAGCTGATGACCCCCATAACCGCCAGCCTGGCATCCGTGGAACCGATAGTTCCCCCATCCACATCCTCCTCCTCGTCATTATAAACCGGGAAAACAACCGAGTTCAGAATACAAGCCCCGATCGCGACGGCGAAGGGGGCGTCCTGCGCAAGTTCCGCCTTGCAAACCCCTCCCAGCCTCCTCCTCCTCCTCTTCCCCTGCCGTCGGAAAGGGGAAACATCTTGAGTCCCGGCCAGGGGAAGACGAGAATAGTGTTGGAACGTACCTGGTGGAGAGGCCTGATGGTGATGGCGTTGGGAGATGGGAGGAGGGAGCGGTGCGGCGGTCGGAGGAAGGGGGGAGATGGGAAGAGTGGAAGAGGGGCGGCGAGGAGAAGCATTCGGTTTGCTGATGGGGTTTTAGCGATGGCGAGTGTGAAGTTCACTACCCTTAGAAATAGAAAATACAAAACTAATAATCTTTTTAAGAAGGGGATGGTGTTAACATCAATTTATACTTCTAATAATTTAGATTTTAAATGAAAAATTCAATCCTAAAATATTAATCTATAACTAATATTATTTATGTGCTTCAAAAATCAATTTTTTTTGAAAATCATTTCATATAAAGTCAATAGATGAAAAATAAAATATATTTCATTCGCCAAAAAACTTAAAGTTTAAGATAATGTGAATAATAGATTATCTTTGGTTTTCGATTTTTTCGATCAAATGACTCAATTTTTTCGATTTTCGACACATAGATAATATGAATAATAGATTATGATTTTTGGTTTCAATTTTCATTTAAAGTTTAAAATATAAATTATTAACAATGATAATTCGATGTTAACAAAAATTAATGACGAGACACCTCTCCTCTAATAATAATATATCTTATTTGTGATAAGTCCATGATCTTTTTGCCATGGCTTCATGTTTGTAGTTTTAGATTTAACAATGTTTAAACATTAATAAAACAGGTTATTAGATGCATGATGTGTTCCACTTAGGGTATGAACTCGTAGATATGAGTTATGACTGTCACATGTTGCTAACTGATAAACGAAAACGATAATAGATGAAAGTAGAAGATTCTAACTGAAACTTGATAGACAAATAGGTATCCACAGTGATGCAAACAATTACGTGTAACGCCTCGAGCCCGGACAACTGCTCACATGCCCGAACCCGGTGCGTTAAGATACGATCCACGATCCTGACCGCTGCGCACTCTGATATTTAAATCCATCTGATAGGCCCATAATTAATCTGAAAAATATAATCAACAATTTGTGAGCTCGACAGCCCGCAAGTACCAACCATCAATCAATCAGAATCATAATCATGTGGAAAATAATACAGAATATGACATTCAGTCAATAAGCACAATCAAGAGACATGCATCACAAATAAAATGCATGCATATCAATTTGAAACCCCCATTCAGATTCGACCACATCCTGTGCTTCTGAAATCTATCAATCTGTCAGACGCACACCTGGTAGCTCCACACTAACGACAGGCAGCCCTTTCCTCTCTCGGGTGGCTCCACGCTGTCCGTTAGGCAGCTCTTTCCTAAGTTGCTCTGCTATAAACATACACACAACCACAGGACATGTCGACCGAAACACCACCATGCAATCATATGCATGTCCATAAATTCAATATTAATGCTCAACATGCATGCAACTACGAATATCAAGAGAGACAGACATGATATGAAACTGAAGAATAACGAATCAGTACTTACCTCAAAATCTCCATCTTTTTCTTCTCAATATTCTTCTCAAAATTCCATCTTCTCCTAAATCCACACAATCATCCAACAATCTTAATTAGTCCATTAAGATATTTGATTATTACCTCAACTAAAAAATTCAGGATATTACATTACGTGAAAGTGAAAATCTTCAAACAAAAACCGAAATGCAAAATTGTGACTTTACACTAACCCAACTTTCTGAAATAGAAATCAAGGAATTAAAATAAATCCTAATAGACAAACTACATCATGTATCATACCTTTTCTATTATCAATCCAATACATACCAACTACCATTTGTTATACTGATGTTCATCTCATGGTCCCCCTGCTGTATTTTACACCCATGTCTTTTGGAAATTGACACTATCCCCCATTGACATTTATTATTTGGAAATTTATCCCTCTCTTCAATTTTCCTTACAAACAAGGGGCAGATTCAGGTTTTTTTAGCGTCCCCAACAATCCCCCCCCCCCCCCCCCCCCCACTTTCTTAACAATAGCATTCATCTATCTCTTGTGTGATTGATTTAAACTAATAGTCAAACATAACATTAGTTACAAAAGTTGTAATAATAACTAAATTATTTTCATTTTAAGAATCAAGATTTGCAAATTTCATCTTCAAAACACAAACTCGATTCCACTCGACCAGTCTAGCAGAAGTGTCAAAATAATTTCAATTTCGGCAAAGATCCACCAAAACCACAAACTCAATCTCACCTAACTGTCCAACACAAACATCAAGCATTTCCAAATTCTAGCAAAATCATCAAACCTAACCGATCAAAACCCAAACACCACACAAGCCTTCAAAGGTAAGACACAACACAATGACACATTTGGAAGGAAAAAAAACTCACGACTCCAAAAAACAAACTTAGAATTCCCCAACCAGTCTAACACAGGTATTGGAACCACATTCAAACCTATCTAATCTAATCCCAAACTTCACTCCACCTTCCCGGAACCACCCCTCGATCGTTAATCTGTCAACCGTTGCCGGGGACGCGTCGATGATGGACTCAAGCATATTGTAGCTACGGAGACAAGTAGTGACGTGGTGACGAGGAGGAATGGAAGCCAATGTTCAGGTATTGAGTATGCAACCTTGTGCGACCAGGTGTACCAGGGTCGCATATGTCGTTACACAGCTGTAAAAAATTTCAAAAAAAATTAAAAATAATAAAAATATCAAAAAATTGAAAAATATAGGAAAAACGGAAAAATATGAGAAACCTCAAAGAGATAATGATCAATATATATATAAATATCTAAGATGATTTGACTTCAACAAAACTTCCAGTTCCTCGACGTCATTGCCTCGTTGGAAGTCATGTCTACCCACCAAACCACTAGGATATTTTCATCGAATAATTTTCAACTAATACAAGAAAATAAGGTAAACTTAGAGTCTTATACATAGCACACCAAATAAAAACACTAACAACCTAACATAAGTAGTAGCTAAGGTATGTAAGCCTCATAGGACAGCAGTAGGCAATAGTTGGGACCAACGTTTACAGCGGAATTGTTTGATCCTTGATCTACCGAGGTACGTCTGAGTTAAGATTATCCTTTATGTCTTCAAAATCTTCTGAGTCATCGTGATTCTCATGATAGGTCTCATCTTACTCGATTTCCTCGTCGTCTATACCCACAAATTCCTCATCTATGTCTCGAACCGCTGCTAAAGTGGATGCCTCGTGGTGATTTCTGAAGTTGAAATCCACCTCTACAACAGTTTGTAGAATCCTGGAGGTGGGTGTTGTTGCACGATGTGGCTGGCCTCGTGGTGGACTAAAAGTAGACTCCTCGACATTTGTCCATGTCAAGTCATCTATTGCAAAGATTGGATCATTTGTTTCCGCCAACCAAGGATAATCTTCCATCAAGTCAGAATCTATATTAATAGGGTCGTAGTAATATGGTTTGTCCTTCCTATCTATGAACCTCTATCCCAACCTTTGGACTATACTAGATCGTTTAACTTCTTTAGATTAATCTATATTAATAGGGTCGTAGTTGACATATACTAGATCGTTTAACTTCTTTAGATTAATATGATTCCTTCTTTTTGTGTGTATTTGCTCAAACACACTTCAATTTCTCTCACATCCAGATGCTAAACAAGTGAGACCAAAATCTTTAAGTCCCACATCCTTCAAAGAGTCCCCCCCCACTAACATCGCATCCATAATCAGATCACCAATCAGTAGGGATCTTTCTGCTTCGTTGTCGTATCATGATGTTTTGACCAAACATTCATTCACTATTCTTGTATCGATCAAATTGCTTTGATATGTGATATATCTTGGTCTTTAGGGTTTGTGACCAACATCTCCAGAACATCCAACCATCATGGCCGAAAAAGGTAGTTTGGTTCAAGAGGAAACCGACGGAGTACAACGTACTCGACATTTGGTGCCCCATCTTCTATCGATGACATCAATAACGTGTTGGTATAACTAAGATCTCAATTTGTAGTTGTCTTTGATCTTGTATTTTGATTTCTCTATTGCATCATATAAGTGGCCCATTGCTGACTTCTCGTCACCATCTACTAGTCTAAGAACAATCATTGTATGGGAAGCTGAGAGAAGCTCCCCTCAGCTTCTTCAACCCAATACAAAACTTGGCATGAGGAAGCGTGGCAAGCTAAAAAGCTTGTCCCTTCTTAGCAATTTGTTGAATGACACTGATGAGCTTCTCGGGGACAAAATGCATTGTGTAGCTTTTGGAAGCTGCATTCAAACATAAAATAAGTCGTTTAATATATTACTTTTATTGTTAACAATTAACATGAATTCCTAAGAACTATAGAAAATAAATTATGAAACCAAAAGTGAGCAAAAAACTGGGGCATATTGGAATGAAAATTGGGAATACGAAATGAAAATAAAGAAGTTGATTGAGGTAATTTGGGAATACATCTTTGGGTTTTGCAAAACACTGTTCTCGGTTAGTGTTCCGCAAAACTCTACTTTCAAACTAAAAAGACAACACAAAACTCAACCTTAAAAAATATGTTTCGACGACAAGAGGATGACAAAAGTCGAGTATTGAAGTTTACAAAACATCAAAACTCAACGAATCTACACACCTATTGTCTAGTTGTAAAGCTATGCGACTATCCACTATTTGGTGGTAAATGTGATCGCGGTATTTCGCAACCACACGTTGACACATCGTGCACGTTAAGTTCCAAGCTTGAAGCATCCCATGATTTAGCCTACATATACATCAGAAAGTACAGCAAAATTGATATGTCGAAAATTTACATTTTATTTTAACATGGTTGTCGACTTCTCATTGTTGTATCCATTCGCATGACTTGAAAGCGAAAAACTTTATTCTGTGTCCTAAACAAGATTCCCAACTGGATTGACGATTCCAACTTTCCAAATAATTGAGGACCATTCACACTGGTCGTTTCGTCAATTCCAAAACAATAATTGCTTCGAAGTCAAATTCTGGTAAATTTAAATTCAACATGCCTCGTTCCAACCAACATCCATCAAACCCATTTATACATAATTATAATTAATTAACTTCTCTACCAAACATCAAGCCTTATAAGATCAAGAATTTGAACTATCGTCAACAACCACACTTGTGATGTCACGACCCAACTTGGTGTTGGATTATTGAGTTTGGACTAGACTCATAAATAACTCAATTGAAGAAATTCAATGTTGAGATAAAGATGAGAACTATTGCCACATGTGTCATATGCTCACCTCACTTTTAGTCCCACATTGGTGAAGCTAACAAGTTGAAGGATGTTGATAAACATCCTATTCACTTGTACATTTGTAGGTGGAAAGAGAGGATGATAGAATTCTCCACACACGCGCGCGCTCCCATCCCGGTCCGGGACGTGGCGTGGCAGCGAGGTTTTTGTGGGAAATTAGAGGCTTTAGCCTCAGGGTGATGAGTGTATTTAATTTTCTCTGAGGCAAGTCGCCTTCCGACGGCTCGGTCTTTGGGTGTAACCCACTGTATTACATGATCATATTTGTAATTGTATCAACAATCTAGAGAAATATTGTTAATGATGTCGGCTAATAATTCGTTTGCGCCAAAAGTGGACATGTCAGACATACCGGAAATTATCCACAAAAACTGTGGATAGAGAAGGACAAATTACGTCGAGGTTGCATTCTGTTGGCTCTGTCCAACGTGCTCTTCGATGTTTATAGTGTAGGATTATGAGCTCACAATCTCTAATCACAATTAATCATAATTACCTACTTGTTTGAACTTTCAAAGATATGCAGCGGAATTAAACAAACAAACAAGCAAGTAAAGCAAGAAATAAGCAAACCACAATGAGACATGAGATTTTTATAGAGGTTCGGCACCCCACCTGGGTCCTAGTCCTCTCTTGCAAGCTCCGCTCGGATCACCGAGCTCCGCTCACGACTTCACTAACCACTTCCCGTTCCGGGCCGGGAGAGAACGCCTTTACAATCCTCAAACTCGCGAACAACCCTCGCCGAGCTTGGCTACACCTCTCACAATCCGAGAGGGATGCTGTTGAACGTTTTAATTAAACCGCAAGTGCACGGCCGCGATGAAGCGGTGGCAAGTACGGGTCGTCCTCAAGGAGGTGAGCAGCCTCTTGCTTGTACGAAATCAAGTGGCAAAAAATAGGGGGAAGAAAGTTGTTTATGCTAATCTAGACTACGCTACACTAAGAAGTATGAAATGTGGAAGAAGCAACAAACAATGAAATAAGAACTAAGCTAAGAACAAAACAAGAATGCTGGAATTTCAGGAATGGAAAACCCCTAAGGGGTGGAGTGAGTGCACACAAGCAAAGAGGTGGGTGTAAAATACATTCTTTAAGCACATGAAGGTGGTGTTTATCAAGCATAGGAAGTGTCTAAATGTTATGGCAAAACCTATCAATCTATTCACCAACTTAGTTGATTAACATTTACATATGCAAGGTGTTTATTTCAGAATCTAAACAAGCATGAGAGGTGTCTAATCATTTTGGCAAAACTCATCAAGTTGTAAATTCTATCCTAAACAAGCAAGCATACATTCATGTTTAATCAACACATTGAAATTAAAGCATTCATCCCATTCTCTAATGCATGTATGTACATCTACTCCACCCCCCAAAGGGGATGAAACTACTCACTAAACATTACACTAATTATTAAACTATGGAAAGAAAGCATATTAAAACTAAGCTAGAATTAAAAGACGATTAAACTAAAACATGCATAAACAATAAAAGAAGCATAAAACAAACAATGAAAGAAACATAAAACTTTATTGATAAAATGACTCACATTAAAAGTAGCATCCTCCTACTTTAGTGTGTGCTTCAAGGCCTCACTTCTAGTAGGAAGAATAGCCACTTAAAATATGGAGTCCTTACAAAAGGAGGTGAAGAGTTCTATTTATAGCCATGGAAAAAGCTAATCCGGGACAATCTCCCGATATGGGACTAAACCAATACCAAAAATAGCCTAAACAAACATTAATACACGTCCAGGAGAAGACTTGGTGGATTTGGGCCCAAAGTGACCGCCAATTGGCGGTCTTGGACCGCTAATTGGCGGTCCAAATTTTCCAGATCGAGTTGAATCTTGTTCTGGGATTTGCTTGGTGTATTTGGTGGTCTTTGATGCGGTTACTCGGCTTGTTGGAGCTCCGACCCGAATAGAATTGGTAAAATACTCCCCATGATGGTGTGGAGTATTCTGTTTTGCTCTTAGGTCCTTCTGTCTTACATTCAGGTCCTTCTCCCTTGCATCTTGGTCCCTAGATCTCACAATTCAGTCCTTTTTCCCAGCTTTTGGGTCCTTTTATGCTTCATCTCTTCAAACCTATTTATTCCTGAAAACTAAACATAAAACTCGTGACATAGCATTGTTTAGGTGAAAGATAATGGATATAAGATACAAATATGAGCATGAAATGATGTCAATCAGATGCTTCGGGCTTTCACGGAAACCTTTACTCTTCTTTGACAACAACAAACTTGAGTGGGACAATCACTCTCTAAACTTGAGCACACTTGAGAAAGATAAGAATTGATCTTAAGTGTGGAAATTGAGGCTTGGAGTATTTGAAATGATCTCTCTAATGTAGGAGACAAATATGTGTGGGAGAGTTGTGTTAAAATGTGTTTTACAACTCTTTATATAGACATTAGAGAGAATAGAGCCGTCGAGGTTGATTGGGTATAAGTTGGTGTAAGATACACAAAACAGAAACTCGCCGGACCCAATTCTGAGTTAATTCGGTCGACCGGATCGGGCTGAACGGTCGACCGTTAGGCAGTTTTGAACTCAGTTCGGTCGACCGGTTAGGTAACGGTCGACCGCCCAACGCTACGACTCAGGAACATTTAAGTGATCGGTCGAACTCTGAAAAGGGTTCGGTCGACCAATTTGCATCAGGCACTCTGGAGTTGACAAACAATGATCTATTCAGTCGACTGAAACAAAGTCTAGCGATCGTCCGATTTCCACCAGGAGGTTTGGGTTTGTCAAAAGACGGATATGCGGTCGACCGATCAAGGTTCTCGGTCGACCGATACTTGAAGTGTATTTGGGGTATTATTGGTTTAATACGAATACGACCGTTGGGTATATACGACAAAACAAACGATCAGAAAAATAAGTTCACACGGTCGACCGAAAGTGTATACACGGTCGACCGAAACTGGTCAGTGGAAAACACAAATATGATGATTGATCACTCGGTCGACCGAACGGCCTGTTACGGTCGACCGAATGTGGGCAGACTGTTAGGGTTCAGGTTTAGTGTTTTCCGGTCTAAGTTTGAGTGATCTATTGAAGTCCAAATTATGTGAAATTTCGTGTGTGACTTCTATAAGGAACCTAATGTGTGTTTGAGTTGATTTTAGCTCAAGTATTCTCAATTTACACAAGTTCCTAAGACTCAAAGAAAATACAAAATACATGTCTTCAAAAAAGCTTGATTACATGTCTTGACTTGAGTTTCATTTCTTCCTTGAGTCTTGATCACCTGTAGAGGTTAGCAAAAAACAATATATATGTGATGCAACATGTGTGCTACTCTACATGATCATAATTAAGTTTAGGTTGATTAAATCATCAAAACATAGATTAATGCCAAAAAACCAACATATAGTTCGTCCTCCTCTGCCTCTGTGTCTGCAAAAGATTTATGGGATGAGTTGGATAAAAAATATAATACTGAGGACTTAGGTCGTGAAAATTATTATGTTGGAAAATTCCCGAAGTTTCAAATGGTGGAAGGTAAGTCAGTTACTGAACATGCCCATCAGTTTATGATTCTAATCCATGGCTTGAAAGAGGCTGACATGAAGCTTCCTGAGAAGTTTCTGGTAATGTCAATTATTGATAAGTTCCCTCGATCCTGGGAGCACTTCGGGATGTCTCTAAAAAATAGGAGAGGAAAACTGACTATGGATGACCTCATGGTTGCTATTGCAATCGAGGAGGAACATCGGGGTGAAAAACCTGTGATGCCTGTAGAGTTCCAACCAAAGGCAAACATATTAATTAGATCCTCATCTAAGTCGCATTTTAAAGGTAAACCACAATCTTCTAATAAGACAAAACCTAAGGCCAAAATCCAGAAAAAGTCAACAAACAAACCATGTTGGAACTGTGGACATGTTGGGCACTGGGCTAAGGATTGTCCTTCTAAGAAAGTCAAAAATCAACAAGGTACCACTGAATCGACTCCACATGTCAATGTATTGACTGATGTGGATGAGACCAACAATAAGTTTGTTTCAGTTAATCCTCAAGTTTTTTTCCGTTTATGAACCACGTGAGTGGTTGGTTGACACTGAGGCTAATGTGCATGTTGTTGGATTTCATGTTTAATTGTGCATATATATATTTTTCGAAATTTTATGCATAATAAGGATTAATTACAATTTTCTACGATTTATTTCATGCATGCATCGGTTTGTTTTAATAACTAGTTTCAAAAACTTATTAAAACAAACACAAGGGACTCCGAAATTCATACCTAGAAGTTCTCTAAAACTTCTTGATGTTCCAGAGATGTTGAGGAAGACGATCGTCGCTTCTCATTGCGCCGGATGCCTTCGAGTGTTCACCGAAACCCTAAACAAGGTTGGAGAGAAAGGAGCTAGCCAATCAATCTCCAAACTAGCTTAGAATCTAGCTGCAAACCCCTTCCTTAATCTCTGAGATTTCTCCTTCCAAAGACTTGGAATTTAAGAGAATTTTCGTGGCCTTTTTTGGTGAATTAGGAGAGAAAAGAATTAGCAAAACTTATATTTTTTAATTAGGGAGAATAAGGACATATTTATAGGCTCCAATCTGAATCTCAATCATGACTATTCTTAAGCCATGTTTTCTTGATATTTTCTCTCACAAACTAATTCCATAATGTATTACATGCATCCACAAAACGTTTGACCAAGTTTGGAGTTAATCCAACCATTGATTAAATAATCTCTTAATTATCAAAGGCAGAAAATCGATCGCGATTCGGTTTACCGAGTCCCACTCGGTTAACCGAATATGTCACGATTGTTTAACCGAGTATTAGACGGATGACCGATTCTTAAGGAGAAAAATTCTCCTTAACCTATCGGACGAATTCTTGTCTATAACCGAATGCCTTTCGGTTAACCGAAAATATCGGAACTGGACATTGTTCGGTCGACCATTTCTGGTTCGGAATACCGATCCAGAATTCCAGGCACTTTGGTCAAGTTCGGTCAATCAACTATGACTATCCGTTCCACGTTCGGTTGACCGATCCACAGATCCTTCGGTCGACCGAACCATAACGGATTACCGAACTTTTACCCGATTTTGCCTTTTTCAAATTTTGGATTTATTTCCAACAAAATTTGAACTTTTGGGGGTTTTTAACAAATTCACAACTTATGCAATATATTATCCTATGCAATAATAAATTATTGCACCCCATAATATATGCATCTCATATGAATTTATCATGATTCTAATTGTATTATATACAACATAATTGATTTTACTTGTTCACCACGTGTGTCATATTTTCTATAAGAAACCCGACACATCATATGAACCAAAAATCAAGCTTCTTGTTTCCCGGTTTTTGCGGTGTGACCTATGGGAGGATTTAGACTAAGTTGACAGTGATATTAAGAGCTTAATATTACAAGCTATAAGAGGTATCTAGCTACACATTATAGCTCCCAATTAGTTAGATGTCTTAATTCCACTCGAACCAAAACCCGATCCATTTAGTGATGGAGTGCACCACGTGTGTCCGTCTCTTGCCTCATGATATTAAGAATACACACAAAGTAGTATTGTGTCATCTTTGTATTAGTATTCATTTCTTGATCTCTTTAAGCTAGTTATAAATATGTGACTTAACTCAAATCACATTGTGCACATTATAACTTTGCTTTATCAAGGGGCTCACTAATATCATCACTCAATTAAGAGGGGCAATGATAATCTTTTGACTAACTATCTTCTCCAACAAAAGTCATACTTAACCAACCAATGCCTTTACACTACTCTCATCGATAACTCAAGACACTAGTCTAATTAAGCAATTCTTAAGTGATCGGATATAAGCCTCATATCAAAGGACCAAAGACACAATAAAACATTAATGACACAGAAAACACAATTCTATAATGTTTTACTTATAATGTCTATTTAGTATACAAAAGTAATATTTTCCTCTTTTGTGTACCCATGTTGTCACTCACTTGTAGAGCTACAATGATCTATGACCAACACGACAATCTTAACTCGGTAATTAATGTCCTATGTTAATTATCATGATTACGAATATCTTTTGTTTTATGTAAACCAATATCTTTTAGAGCTCTACGGTTAAAGACCAAGAGCCTCTTCCTTAACATTTCTAAAAGACGAATAACATAAACAAGGAACAAAATGATTTCTCATTCAATTCATAATAATTGACATTTAAAAGTAAAACTTTTAGAACACATTCTCTTCACATGTATGTGCTGACAATTCCATGTTTGTCTCTTACCAGCATGTTGATCGTAGATTTGTGGCGATGGCCAATGGGAATGTTGCAAAGGTGCTTGGAATTGGACATATCGACTTGAAGTTACCTTCAGGACGAGTTCTTTTACTGCACAGGATGCATCATGTGCCTGCTGTTCGTCGCAATATTATTAGTAGTCCGTGTCTGGTACTTTTATTGGCAAGAGGTACTTGTCTTGTGGTGTTTTTTTAATTCATGTTGAACCTGCTTTCTGTAATCGCAATGCTATGTGTCTTCTCCTATTGTTTATTCCATTGAATCTGGTGATGTTTGGCATAAATGTTTAGGACATGTGAATCATCAATGTTTGAAAATAATGATGAATTTAAATATGATTCCTAAGTATGCTATTGAGAATAAAAGATGACAAGTGTGTGTACAAGCTAAACAACCGAAAATACCATTTCATTCTGTGACTAGAAATACTAGTATTTTAGATTTAGTACACACTGATACTTGTGAATTCAATGACATGTTAACTAAGGATGAAAATAAATATCTTATCACTTTCATTGATGATAGTTCAAAGTATTGCTATGTTTATCTTTTGAAAAGTAAAGATGAAGCGTTATCTAAGTTTCTTATTTTTAAGAATGAAGCAGAGACACAAACTGAAAAGAAACTTAAGAGGTTGAGATCTGATAGAGGTGGTGAATATACGTCCAACCTGTTCGAACAAGTGTGTCAGGATTCTGGCATAGTTCATGAGGTGACGACGCCATATTCTCCACAATCTAACAGAATTGCTGAACGAAAAATAGAACATTATCTGATATGATTAATGCATTATTGGAGAGTTCAGGATTACCCAAATATATGTGGGGGGAAGCTTTGAATACGGCTTGCCATATTCTGAATAAAGTTCCTTAGAAACATAAGGATGATAGTCCATTCGAACTCTGGTGTGTTCGAAAACCTAGCCTTAAATATTTTAAAGTTTGGGGTTGTTTTGCAAAAGTGTTAATCCCTGAACATAATAGGAAAAAGCTTGGTCCCTGGACTGTTGATGCAATATTTATCGGATATGTGATTAATAGCTATATGTACAGATTTTTGGTAATCAAGTCCGAGATATATGGCATAGATGTTAACACAATTGTTGAATTTCGTGATGTCACATTTTTTGAGGATGTATTTCTCATGAAATCTGGAGTTCCTCAACAAGTTTCTTCTTCAGTTGATCCCTCTACGTCTGGTTCCATCCACGAGCATGTGGAAATGATAACAAATGTGGGGGCAAATTTGTCTATTGCCGATTTTGAGTCTTCTCAAGCTCAAGTTGAAATTGAACCAAGAAAGAGCAAACGTTCTCGAATTGCCAAGGATTTGGGAAGTAATTTTATCACATACCACATCGAGTGTGATCCTAACACTTTCAAGGATGCTATGGCTTCATCTGAAGAAAATCATTGGAAAGATGCAATTAAGGTTGAGATGGACTCTATTGTCTCTAATGGGACATGGGAGTTGGTAAATCTTCCTCCAGGTTGTTCAACGATCGATCGTAAATGGATATTTAAAAAGAAATTAAAACCAGATGGTTCCATGATAAGTATAAAGTCAGATTAGTTGTCAAGGGGTTTAAACAAAAGGAAGGAATAGACTATTTCGATACCTATTCTCCAGTGTCTCGTATGACTACTATCCGAGTGCTCTTTGCATTGACGTCTGTATATGATTTTACAATCCATCAAATGGATGTAAAAACTGATTTTCTTCATGATGATCTTGAAGAAGAAATTTCTATGGACCAACCTGAAGGATTTGTAGCTTCTGGAAACGAGAACAAAGTTTGTAAACTTGTTAAGTCTCTTTATGGACTTAAACAAACCCCAAAAGCTTGACATGAGAAATTTGACAAAATTATATTATCATTTGGATTTCAGGTTATTGATTCTGACAAATGTGGCTATTGCAAAGTTCAAAATAATGCATGTATTGCATTGTGTTTATATGTTGATGACATTTTACCGTTTGACTCTAACCTGAATATAATACATGAAACTAAGTCCTTCTTGTGTACTAAGTTTGAGATGAAGGATATGGGTGTTGCAAATGTGATCTTGTGTATCAAACTGACTAGGTCAGTTGATGATATTTCCATATCTCAATCTCACTATGTTGAGAAGATTCTCGAGAGATTTGGCTATACAAATCGTAGATCTGTGAAAACCCCATATGATTCATCAAAACCTTTGTACAAGAACAAGAGTGGTGTTCCAGTTTCACAACTGAGATATTCTCAGATTATAGGTAGCTTGATGTATCTTGCAAATTGCACAAAAACAAATTCTTCAAAATCAACCCTAAAATTATTATTAAACTCCAAAAATTGAAAACAAAAACGGACTCTAAGAGTGTCTGGTAGCAACATGAATAAAATTAAAGTTTCAATTTACCTTCTGCAAATTTACGTATGATTTGAAGCAGCTTGACATTCCCTTCAGGCTTCAAGTATTGAACATCTATGACGTCAAGGAAAGAGAAGTTATTTGTACGAAGGATTTCTTCAAAAAAAAATTCATTTATTATGGAAAATAGGGGACACCAACCACAAATTTACGCTATTTAGATGACCACTATTGTCAAAACTCAAAAAGTGTAACCGTCAAATTACAGTTTACACTTTAAACCTCCAGATATTTAACTCCCATTTCCCACCCGGATATTCCATTCATCCGAATAAATTAAGACGTCAAGGATTAAACTACTATTTTCCATTCCCGTGATGTAAGGGTCTAATCCATAACGGTGGCAGTGGTCCCCACCGACCATCTCAACTCGTCGACTTATACGTGTCACTACCAACGGCTCAGATCGCGTCACGTCATCACTCCGTTAAATCTCGAAGGAATCCAACTCCTCTCGTCGTCTTCCCCACTTCCAATTCCAATTTGGCGTTCTCTCTCCTCCGCTTGTTGTTGAGTTATAGTCAACGTGTTCTTAAAAAAAATAAAAAAAATCAGAATCCAACCTTTTATTTTGATCCAAAAGCCAAACTCCAGAAGCCAAAAAAGGAATAGGAAAAAGAAAAGAAAAACTCCAGTTTAGGTTGGCCAATGGTTGGGTGGAAAAAAGAGATTTGGGATTAACTCAACTAATTATATTTATTAATTGGGGTTGGAGAAAAAGATAAACATAAGTACTGGGGAGGGGAGAGAGGGGGAGTGAGGGAAGATGGGGAAGAAGACCTACTCGGTTTTGCCGGCGGACTATGAGCTACGGGAGGAGGTCGGTTACGGCGCCAGCGCCACCGTGTACAGGGCGATCTACGTCCCCACCGGCGAGGTCGTCGCCGTCAAGTGCTTGGATCTCGATCGCTGCAACAGCAACCTCGTTCGTGATTCCTCTCCTGCTCCTTTTCCGGTTTCGATTCGTTAGGGTTCTGGTTTTGGGGGTTTTGGTGTTGGTTGTGGTTTTGTAGTGTTCGATTTAGGAGTTCGAATAGTGCGATTGCGACGGGGAGGTGGAATTTTGTTTGGGAACGGGAAGTTTGACTGAGAGGCTTAGATTTAGTAGAATTTTTGTCGTTGTTGTGGTTTGTTTGTTCGTTGGATAGGAATGCTTTTGTGGTGTTTAGATGCTGTTCTATTTGTTCCGGAGATGCTCGAAGTAGTCGAAGCCGGTGTGTTGTGGTCATTGTAGTTGCTTCCTGAAGTTGCTACGGTAGTCCAGTTAGTGAGAGTTGCAAAGTGCTTACGACCTAATCTAGCTCTTCAGCTACTAGTGAACGTGAATTGAGGGTATTACTTGGCTTGTATTTGACCTGCAACTAGTTTTAGCCGGTTTAATCGTTTTATAGAAGGATGTGCTTGTTGCAATTTTGCAGATGTAACAGTGCAATTGTCATCTTTCGTGTGTATGGTATGGTTATGCAAATAAACCTCGGAAGACCCAATTTGGTTATGTTTTCTAATCATAAACCCTCCTTACTAAACAAGTCAAATGTTGTTAAGAGGAAAATGGTGAATTATGCATTTTACCCTAATAGTTGCTTCAAAGGGTCAAGGAAGATGTGTGGCAAAGTGGCCATGAGAATTGTGATCCTTTTACATAGTTTAACATGTTTTTTTTTGCTAGAAATGGATGCTTCGCAGAGATATCCAAAGAATCTTTCTTGGTAGTGCCATTATACGGAGCTCCATTTTCTACTTCTAACTGATTTGTATCTTCAATGGATATTACTGTGGTCATCTTTTCCTCCCATATGTGGATGAGATATTATTGTCCTGTGACGGGACTTGAGACATCGACCCAAGACATAGCCTTTAGTGTAATTATTATTCTCGGAAAATGGCTTCAGTATTGTGATTGATCTTCAGGACTGGCTTTTTTGGTTGTAATGTTTTTCAAGCCTCTTTTGAGGCCATTGCCTATCAAAATAAAATAATAAATAAATGAAATGAGCATTTACTGGAGTGAACAAGGAAAACGGGAAGCTACAGATTTGGCATCGTCACCAGAGATGGTGGATAGTTTCTTGATTAATTACCTTCTTCTATCATAGATTCATTGCCTATATTGTCTTCCAAATCCAAAGGTTGAAATGGAATCATAGACATGCCTAAGAATGTCCAAGACTGTGATAGGTAAAGGAGTTGCTACTTTCATTATCATTATTGAGTCGATGACAGTATGCTTGTTAACAAAGAAAAGTGCTGATACTAAAACATATTCAGGAAAAGAGAGGCTTAAGCTAAAATGTAGTGGCATATAGTCCTAATTTCATATTTCAGTGAATATTACCTGTTGTTTCGAGGTAAAACTCCCCTCTAGTGGTCCATAATTTCAGAATACCAACTCTATGAAGTTGATATTTGTCAGAGGGATCTGGCTCACTTAAAACCTGGTACCTAGGTTAAATCATTCCTTGTGCTTCTTCATTTTCTAGCTTCTTTGCCTCAACGTAGGATTAATTATAATTCTTTTACTTGGGTGATTGGGCCTTCAGTTCAGGTGTCAATTTGCCATGGAATTCTTGTAAACATCCTGTATTATGTTCTTCAGTTTTTCACCTTGTTACCACTCATTTCTTCTGGAAAAGAAATAGAATGCTTATGAAACCCCTGCTTCACATGGTTTGCCCTTTACAAGGAGGTCTGGACAAAGGTTGTGTATGAAATTGTGCCAGTTTGTAAACCTTTGTTTTTCATGCAAAGAAGACAATGTGCATCATTTTGACCTTTTCCTGTTACTGTTTCTGCTGTTTACATATATATATATATTTTGATCGGTAAGGTAACTATGTATTAAAATGCAAAAAGCACCAACCAGCCTTTTTTGTGATGTTTACATATATGGTGATCATTTCTGGGTTTATGTGGATGCTTTTCTGTAAAGAATTATTTTCCCAGCTCTCTGGCCTATCCATCTTCCACTTCTAGTGCTTTTAATTTTCTTCCATGTTTACTTTTGAAAAGCAGGGCTCTTATTCCTTGGTCTCTCTTATTATTTTTGTCCTTATTGCTATTATTTATTTTCATTATTGGTTTTCACAGTCACCTATAAGAATTAAAAAGTTTATTTCGATCTTGAATTAATAATATTCTAAGATGCATTTGTTCCCTCTGAATTTGTTGTATAGGAGAAACTCCGAAACACTATCTGTAACTTTAATAGGTTTTTGTTTGTGAGTATTTATGTTTCTACTTTCCAGTGGATTTTATACTTATCTTTGTTTTGAAGTACTCAAAGGATTTGAATTTTTTAATAACGTTTCTGGTCATCGATGTTTCCACTTACCAATGGATTTTATTCCTTGAAGATTTTTACCTAAGGTATTGATTTTTATTGTTTTCTGTACCTCTGGTTGGGTATTGTGGCGCCACTTCTTTGACCTTGTAATGTCTTTCTCGTTCTGTTTAAGTAGTAATTTTCAAGTAATATTCTTAGTTTTCTTGCTGTCAGCCTGATAATGTTTTTTTATATTTCTAAATTACTACTTTTGGAGTTCTTGCTCATGACTGTGCATTTCAGGATGATGTACGGAAGGAAGCCCAGACAATGAGTTTAATAGATCATCCTAACGTAATAAAAGCACACTGTTCTTTTGTCGTTGAACACTGCCTTTGGGTGGTCATGCCATTCATGGCAGAAGGTTCATGCTTGCACCTAATGAAAATAGCTTACCCAGATGGCTTTGAAGAGCCTGTTATTGCTTCCATGCTGAAGGAAACACTGAAGGCCCTGGACTACCTCCATCGGCAGGGGCATATACATCGTGATGTCAAGGTTAAATGATTATCATTTGTTGTACGACAAGACTCCTTCCAAAAGATACACATTTTTTTTGACCTATCGAATTAGTAATCACCTATAATTGCAGGCTGGGAATATCCTTCTTGATACTAGTGGTGTCATTAAGCTTGGTGACTTTGGTGTTTCGGCTTGCATGTTTGACAGAGGTGACAGGCAACGATCAAGAAACACATTTGTTGGAACACCCTGCTGGTGAGAATCTTCCTACATGTTTCTTTTTTAAAGTGCAAACTCTCAGTTCTGTCATCTTATATGAGAATGGTTCATTCCACATTCTACAGGATGGCACCCGAGGTTTTACAACCTGGAAGTGGTTACAATTTCAAGTGAGTTTTAAAGCTTGAACTTAGTCCAAATCTGTCATTGTCAAGTGAGTTTTGGTTGCTCGAGACCTTTTGAATCCCTGGGTCTTTTATATTGTAGTTTATTTCTATCTTGATAAATTAGAATGATAGGTGTGATGCTCTTTTCATGTATTATAAGATTATGATGAAACTAGAGAATAAACAATAAAGAGATATTCTCCAAAAATGTCTTATATGCTGAAATATGTAGTACATGAGTGTACCTGTATTATATTGTGGCAAATTGGCAATGGTAGGTACTATATATGCCTTTGGTATGTGAGAAGTGCAAAATGCACCTCTTTGTCTACTTAGCGTAACTGATACATATTATTTGCTGATATCCTTAAGTCTAATAATTTTGAGTCCAAGTAAACCGAATGGTATAGGAGAAACTGGGTGAGGAAGAGAAAGCTCTAAGAGATAGAAATGTTCTGCAAAGATGCATCACGTGTTCAATATTTCTGATTGTGTTTGCTAGTAGATTTGTACTTAATGTGAACTTTTATTATTGGCAACCACAAAATCAATGTCTAGATGGGTATAATCTACATTTTGTAAAAAAAAGTACCTAGAAGAGTAGGAATCATAGATACTTCTAGACCGTTGATGTGTCTGTATCGTACCATGTTGGATACCGATACTCACCCATTTGGGAAATCGTATAAATGATCCCATCAGTATTGTGTCTGATACTTCATTTTGAGTATCCATGTATTGGTATTGTATTGTACCCGTATCCCGTTTCCGTATCTGTGTTTCCTAGCTAGAAAATCAAAATTTTGAGTGCATCCATAAAAATCTCAGCAAAGATACTTTGATAATGAGCCTCAGAGTTGTAGGTGCACAACTTTTGGATACATTTATGATCTAGCGAATCTATAGGAGACAAGTGATGGCATCAGTATTGCATATATAAATTTAACAATGGAATTGATAAGTATTCGTTGTTGGATCTCCTTATTTGACATCTGAAGAGCAAAGGGGCTATAGTTCATGTTCTCTCATGTAGCATTCTAATGGATGATATGTCATTCTTGCCAGAGACTCCAATATTATAACACAACATATAAAGTTCATTTTACTGTAATGTGGTCTTAATTTTACCATGTCCATGGCTTCCTATTCCTTTCAATTTCTATGTCTTGCCTTGCCAGTATTTTTGAATTTTTGTATCTAGTCTGTACCCTTGTGGTTCCATTGATGAACCTTCTTTTTGGTCTTTGTGTTTTCCAAATTTCTAGGTGATCTTAAATCATTTTACACTCCAAGGATAACTCACACTTTGACTTATGTTAATCCAAGGATTGAAAGGTGGCTAGGTGGCCACCATGCTGGGGAATTAATGACGATTAACAAAATCCAAAGGCTTTGACTAATATATTCGTTTATGAAGATAAACAATTTAACATTCATAATATTTACATTTTCATTTTCATGATGTTTTCCAAGCTTAGGAGGGCACAACGTGAAGTAGTGATAAGGTAACTGCCCCGTGTCAAAGGGTTCATGGGTTCGACGCAGAAAAACAGTCTCTTTGTTAAAAAAAGGCAAATGAAAGACTATGAATATAAATATCCCCTCTTTCTTTGATTATTTAAATATGTTTAAATGTATCCTCTCCCAAGTCCCAACACTCACAAACTGGGGGGCCTTGTGCATCAAGGTTGCCCTTTATCCATTTTCATTCTTTGATTACAGCGAGGTTTATCATTTGCTCTTTAAATAGAAACGGCTTTTACTTTTTTTTATCATTAATAAATAACAAAAAAAGGAAAGGACGTGGACGCCTGGTGAGGGACCAGACCTTGAACCAAAACAACCTAGCTACTACTAGTGGGAATATCCAAGCACAAAATTCCAGAAGTTAAAACAAAAAATCAGCCTTTGTGCCCATTTGTTGTAACCCGAAAAGACACCCTTAATTGTCTTTTGCCATATATCCCTCGTAACCAATTTTTTATTCTCAAAACACATTGTTCCTTGCCACCCAAATGTTCTAACAAAGTGCTCATGGCCCAAGCTTCGATTACACCTAAAAAATGTTTCATTATGATATTGTTTTGACTTTCGGTTGATAAATGCTTGCTGCCACTGCTCATTTCCCCCTAACTTTCTTTTTTAAAAGTTAAGTTTTTGTTCTTCATGCAATATAATACCTAAGACTCTTGTCTAAGTAATTCTTAAACAAATTCCTTGTATTACATAACTTTGACTGAAAGTGTTCTTGTCAATTTGAACTCAAATATAGTGGTAACATTTTTGGTTTTTTTTTAGACGCTAAGGTTGCTTAGCACAATTAGTACTATACTGATGGTTTACTTGGTCTATATCAATCAACATAAGCTGTTCAGAATGAGTCATATTTTTTGAATTCATGCTGCTTTCTTGGTTTAATTTGAGTAACCCGATCAAAGTAGATGATCTTTTCTGCTACTAAGAAGTTCATTGATTTTAGGCCCTAACACCTGGTCTATCTTTCTCACTTGCAGAGCTGATATATGGTCACTTGGAATAACTGCCCTTGAATTAGCACATGGTCATGCCCCCTTTTCGAAATATCCTCCTATGAAGGTATTTTCGTCATCCCTCTGTCAAATATGGAAACCTGTTAATCCCACAATATACTGAATATCTTTTACTTCATTGTTTCCTTCTTGTCGATCCAATTGTTTTGATTGCAGATATTTTTGCTTTTATTGTGTCTCAATACCTCAAAGTCTTTTGTTTTTGACGTAGAAATAAGCTTTCTAAACAAATCTTGTTTGAAATATTACATTTGGCTGATGGATTGACTTGTTATTAATGAAGAAATGACTAAAAGATAGATGGGTCAATGGAATTTTTGGAGGTCTGCAGGAGAATTTTGGGTTTTCATCTGACTTTGGAGGGTTATTTTGCCGTTCTTGGCCTAGGCTCATCCTTTCCATCTACAACCACCAAAATATATAGTTCATTAGTTGTTTGACAGCATGTTCTATTAGCTATTACCTAATATTCTAGCTTGTATCAAAATGAAGAGAAATGATGTATGTGAGAACTTTAGATACCATGTGTATGCCTACTTTAGAAGATTTAGGAGATAGACATTGCTGGCTGATAAAACAGTACATTTTTTTTCTTCTTCTTCTGATATATGGGTTTCTAATTATATGCTTTGAGTATTTGACAATATCTACCATTCTACCTACATATCCCGAGGAATGTAATCTCTCGACCTTGGTTTTTGTTTACAATTGTTAGGGAGATACCTTTGGATAACAGTGTCATTTTATGTATGGCATTGCTATCCAGGTCGCTAACATTAGTGTATGAAATACTTGTGCAAGTTATACTGTGACCTGGTTCATGCCTTTTCTCAAACATTTTCAATTTATTTGAATAAGAGGAACCTAGTAGAGCTGACAAAAAGGTGTTTTGTCTCTGTTTTAATTTAATAATATTATTACAAGATATGGTTCAACCCAATATTTCAGTTATTTTTATCAAATTTTACCCAATGTAAATTTCCAGTGAACCTAGAAAAGTTTCTGCTGGTCCAAATTGATATTACATTGTAAGGCAATTGTTTGTAGCTACTGTGGTAAACGGTAAGTCTGACAAATTGTAATTGATGAGACATTGTCATTAAATTGGAATATTTTATACTCTTAAGGTATATTTCATGATAACCTTAATTTGACAATGTGAAGTCTCTGTTTATCTTGAATCTTCAACAAATGAGGAACTTGTTTTTATGCCATTTTTTGTTTGTCAGGTTTTATTAATGACCATCCAAAATGCTCCTCCAGGACTTGATTATGATCGTGATAAAAAATTTTCCAAGGTATAAGTGCTCGCCTCAGCTGGGTAATTTTGACGGGTCAATTATTTTTGTTGTGCTTTTTAATGTTTGGTTGAGGGTGGCCTACTGAGCAATGATAAGATCACTGCTTTGTGACAAAAGGGTCAAGAGTTTGAGGCCAGAAAACAGTCTCTGAGGAGAGAAGTATTTTTCTTTTTCATTTGATTATTGTCTCAAGTACCATCCTAATTGGTTCAGATTTTTTTTTGTATCCTAATATAGTGTTTGTGCCAAGTATTGTTTTAAATAAAGAATTTCCAGTTTTTGCCAGTCTTTCAAAGAAATGGTTGCAATGTGCTTGGTTAAAGATCAGACAAAGAGGCCAACAGCAGAAAAGCTGTTGAAGCTCTCATTTTTCAAAAATGCGAAGTCTCCTGAGATATCTGTCAAAAAGATTTTAGCAAACTTGCCACCTCTTTGGGATCGTGTAAAAGAATTGCAGGTCTACCTCACTGAAGTTTGACTTAAATTTTTTCCCCACTTTCTTTGCATGAGCTTCTCACTTTGGTGCTCAATTTTAGGATAAGGATGCTGCTCAACTAGCATTGAAGAAAATGGATTCAGCTGACCAAGAAGCACTGTCACAGGTTACTGTTATTTCTCAGCAGTCACATCATCCTATTGTTTAACCTAAACTGATGACTTTTTATTATAATTTTTGTATTCCTGTTTATGCATAAGAATGACAATTTGCATCTAAATCTTTGTTGAGAAATGTGCATGTAAATTCATTAGATGGGAATTTCGTAGTGGTAAGTGACATCAGACAATTCAATAAAGTGAATTTGAGGTAGAAAAGAAAGAAAAGAGAACACTACTTCATCACAGAGGCTATGCAAGTATTAGCGCTTGTGGTTATACGACACTGCATGCACTTCTGTTAAATTTACTTTTTTTCCAGTACCAAACAAGCACTCAGATTCAATCCTACTTGGTTGAGTTGAAGCTCTTTCTTTTAGATTATATATAAGAAATCCTGTGATTATGGGTTAATGACTGATAGCAATTCACAGAATGGGGGATATAGGGGTATGCAACTATCGTAGCTATGGTTTTTTGAAATCATCTCTTGATTTCACCAACAATCCTACAGAGCGAGTATATATTAATAAATGTTGCTCTTATATATTAAGCTAGTTTACTGTAGATTTACATCTATATCAGTGTATATAGTTAAAATTCACTTACATATCTTTGCAGTGACCTTGCAAAGTTACACCAAATAATGCCATATAAATATACTTTGAGTTTGTTTCTTCTTGTTGTGATCGTACGCAAATTAACTCTATCTTGTGATTGAATACTATAGAGTGAATATCAGCGAGGTGTTAGTGCATGGAACTTTGATATTGAAGATCTGAAGAACCAAGCATCGCTGGTGAGATATTCCATTTATTTCTACGTTATTCTTTATAAATCCAGGTTAAATGCTTGTGCAACGAGTATTCACTTGAGCCTTGAACTTCCTTCCCAATTCTGTTTGATCAAAGTTTGGGAGTAAGGTGCACTGATTTTTTTTATATAACTTCCACGAGATGACATTCAAGCCTCAAGTGTACCCAAAAAAATATCCACTACTAATTTTTTATATTAAATATAACACTATCAATGACAAATTTTACATACGACATCCAAACATATATAAATCCCAAAAAGTAACCATAAAGCATCAACGTTATTGACAAAGACTACAACAAATAATAAGTCAGTGTAGAAGTGGCAGTGGAAAAATTTCCCATAAAGAGAACAAAGATAAAATGCTAGCATTATTTAAAATATCCACAATTGGCATTACCTAGCAATCATTATTGTCCATATGTTTATCGATGTGATATGGTGAAAAGGTAGGAGTACAAATTTGAAAGATAATAACCTCTGCTAGTATTAACTGAAAACATGAACGAATGTTGAACATTGAATTTTACAAGAAGTTCTACAACTATCCTATCTGACTTGAAGTTCCTTTTTAGTTTTTACTAATTCCTCTAGGAACAAGGTATAGGAGAAATGAGGACAGATGAGCAACTCAAGAGTATAGAAGTAGAACCATATCTTTCTTGACCCTTGAACAAACCCTAATATGATTTGTGTCATTGTGTGTATAGGTGGTAGTAATCGTTTTAAAATTAGCAGTGGTCTACATCTATAAAGTGGTACTATAAAAGAAACATGTACGTTTACGTTTTGAGGTGAGGTGCAGTTTTCTTATGGTAAGAAAGATATGGATGTATATACCTTCACCCTTTATCTAGTTCTGATTGTACATTGTAGAACTTCCCATATTCTCTCTTGCTACATTTCTTCAAAATAGAGAAGAATGTGGGTAACTGAGGCAGTTTATTTACCCTCTGCTCATCTGATACATACCCTCTTTGCGTTTATAATTTTTTTGTAGGGGAGTGGCTTCACCTAACGTTATAAGTCAGTTACGAGTCCAAACTTTTGGGTTCAACATGGATCTTGAGCACTAACCTGTTCTAAAAGATATTAGTTTGATGATGGTGAACATTTGTTTGTTCTTTTGCCCAGATTAGCCACTAATATATAACAAATTGTTAGATTCAAGATTACGAGGATCTGCTGGAAAAGGAAGAATATGGAAACTCTAGATCTCTTACTGAAAAGGTGCCATCTTATATTTCACATTACTTAATTTTGAAAAAAAATTGTTCGAGGGTGAACACCATAGGTCCAGATTATGCTAAATGTTTATTATCTACTGTCTGCAGAATTTTGTACTAAACAACTTTCTGTTTGACTGCAGGAACCATCAGGTTCCAGAATGGTAGCGGGGATATCTATACCTGAAGGCAACTATGGGTGTAGGTAAACGCCCTATTGAACTTGAGTTTGTGATTCTTACTATTGAACTTGAGTTTAAGTACTTTGCAACTTTGGCATTCTTAGGTATCTCAAAGGAAAACATTGAATTCTCATTGACTGCTTGTATCACTGAAACAAATGGTAACACCTGTAGATAACAAACTAAAATATCGTATGCAGTCACATCATTGAGATGGGTTTGTTCTCTTGCTTTGACATTCAATCATATAACATTGCCAGACCCTTATGACTTTATTAGATACAAATGAGATCGTCACATTCAAATTGATGTTTCATCTTCTCTTCCTTGATTTTTTTGTAAATGGAAATTACCTTTCATTATGTTCTGCATCCCCTGTTTGTATGAACCCCAAGTTGAGGAGTTTGTACTCTCCTCCTGCAAGGTTTTCATCTCCTTCTTTAAAGGGGGTTGGAAGAGAACATCTCCTTCTTTAAGAGTCAAACACGATCAAGACACGATAAACACATGACAACTAATTGGATACTTGAGTACACAAATACAAGTAATACATGATTAGTACATGGATATACACAAGTAATTGGTTATCAACCCTTATATTAATAGATTTACTATTTTTGTTGTTTTAATTGTGTAATAAATTGATAAGATTCGTATATTAAACAAGTAATAACTGTGTACCCATAACGAGTACCAAATGTGTAAACTTGTCTTGTCTTAGCATGTATATGACATGACCCGTTCAATAATTGTGTGTAAACGAGTAAACATGTTTATAAATGGGTCGGATATGGGTAATGATCCAACAACAAGATTATTAAATGGATAAGATACATATTTGCATATAAGGCTTATATACACGAGTATACGCGACACAATTAACACACGCCACAACTTGATTGACAACCTTATGTTTTACATTGAAGTCTTCTTCTGACTCCTATATGCATAAGTTAGTGTTTTCTTTCATGCAATTCTCTCCTAGATTTCATCCCAAGGCTTTCTTCCTACTCACATTGTTTAATCGTTTTATTAATTACCACAAGTGCACGACCGCGATGAAGCGGTGACAAGTGCGAGTCAATCCACGGGGAGGTGAGTAACCTTTGGTTTGTCAGAAATCTAGTGACGAATAAAGAGAGAAATGATTTGATTATGCTAAGCTAAACTGCACTAAACTAGTAAGTAAGAAATGTGAAAGAAAGCAACGAAAAATTAGAAATCAAGAAGAGAAATCCCCTAAGGGGTGGAGTGTGTGCACATATGAAGTGAAATTAGTGTTGAATGATGCATGTAAGCATGTATGTGTGTGTTGCCATGCATATGAAGTGTCTAAAGATGTGACAAAACCTATCAATCTATTCACACAATGTATCGGCAATTACTACTTGATTATCATAAGATTAAGCTCAGCATGAGAAGTGTCTAAAGATATGACAAGACTTATCAAAAATCATAAATTCATGTGAAAAACAAAGCTAAACATGGGAGGTGTCTAAATTTTATGGCAAAACCCATCAAAACAAAGTTTCTTCAATCAAGCAATCAACCACAAATACAAACACTTAACTAACATTTAGCATATTCAACATGAAATTTCAGTCAATAAACATGAAGAAACTAAGCATGAGAAATGTCTAAAACTTATGGCAAAATCTATCAAAAATCTCCTAACATGTAGATGATTAAAATCATGGTTTTCAGAACCGAACCGGACGTCGAACCAGCAACGTCAAAGGTTCAGAGGTTCGACCGGGGTCGGACCGAATCGAACCGGTTGAACCGGTGACGTCAGCATGACGTCATAAATATAAATATATATTATATATTTTTATGAATTTCCTGAATAATAGAGTAAAATTTAGGATTAAATAGGAAATGGTAACTATCATCCGGATTCGATGACATGATCAAATCTGTTAAATACTTAAATGTCAATTATAATTTCAAATTTTCAACCATTTCCAAACAATTTTACAAAAAAACCCACCAAAATAAAAACAGAAAGACAAAAAGTCGTTCTCATTTGGAACTCATCATTGTCATGCGAAGACCCAAAACATAAACTCCAATCTTTCTTGACCATGTTTAAAAAAATCAATTATTTCTTTTGGAAACCACTGTCACGAGAAACCCAAAACATAAAACCAAATCTTTAAAAAAAAGTCAAATATTTCTTTCAGAAACCATCAAAACCAACCCACATTCAGAAACAAAATCACAAACTACAAAAAAAACTCATGAAAACAAACAATTGATCACCAAACTTAAGAGTTAAGAACTAAAATAAACAAGATCAAAACTACAAACTACAAAACATCCAACAAAAACCAAAACAAAAATTACACATGCACTGAAAATAAGAAATAAACATGAAATTTAACTATATCTACATCATCTTCACCCCCCAAAAGGAATAAAACTACTCACTAATCATTAAGAAAAAAAACAAAACGAAATTAAACTAAGCATGCAAGAATTGAAAGAGACAATATGAAACTAACTAAGAAAAATATTTTATTAACATGATTTACATTACAAGTACTATTCTTCTCCACTTGAGTTTTGCTTCAAGAGTTTACGTCAAGTAGAGAGAATGCCACCAAACAATGAGTCAATACAAATGAGGAGGAAGAGTTCTATTTATAGTCATAGAAAAGGGCAATCAGAGACAATCTCTCAGTATGAGACTAAACGCATATCATAAATGAACTTAATACATATTAATACAACACCCGACGAAGTCTTATCGGGTTTAGATCCAAATGGACCGCCAATTAGCGGTTTGGGATAGCTAATTGGCGGTCTGGGTTGGGTTGATCAGGTTCGGTTTTGGGTGGTTTGATTCTGACTTGATTTCTTGAGATTTTATGAATCCGATTTGGTTGTTGATGGTTAGGCCTAGATCTAATTGTCAAAATACTCTTCATGATGATGTGGAACATCTTGATTTGCTCATTGATCCTTTTGGTTTACATCCGGGTCATTCTCTCTTGCATCTCAGTCCATAAGTCCTGCAATTCAGTCATTTTCCTTGTTTTTAAGTCTTTTTTGGGTATCTTCTCATCAAACCTATTTATTCCTGAAATTTAAACATAAAACTTGTTACGTAGCATTGTTTAGGTGAAAGATAACAGATATAAAACACAAATGTATGCATGATATGATGTCAATCACCCATCAAGTATAAAAGGTGTGTCGGGGTTTATTCTCCATATTTAGGAATCTCCTTTGGGCTCACCTTGAGGTTATCCTCCTTGAAGCACGGTAGATGTGAGTTAGGTTTTTCATTCCTATATGGGTATTTCTCCATCTCTGATGGAAGTCTTGTTAAAGACCTTTAAAGAGCAATTTCATCTCACTAAAAATATCTTAGACCCTTACTTCCGAGGTTACTCCAATTTGGGTATCCACATCTCACGAGAAGGGTTATATGTTTCGTGAATCCTACAAAATATTAACCTAAACTTGCAGATTTATTGTTCAAAAGGGTAATCATGATGCAATTAATAATATTTTATTTATCAAAGTAGAATATTTTGATGTTCTAGAACTTGGTCATTCACTATTAAAGGGATTACACCTTAAGACTCCAGGTCACGCATTTGAAGATTTCGGTTTTAAAACCTGAGATCAGAATTAGTCAAAAAAATAAACCTTGGTAATAGCAAAAAAAAGATGAAACTCAAAAAGTCTCATGCCACAATGTTTGTCCTGACACAATAAGCTCAAATTAACGCATCAAAATCGTTGTTGAACTTGTTCCATTAGCTACTGACGTAGTATTGGATGCCCATGTGTTTGGAGTACATTGAAAATGTGAAGTGCTTATAGATTCTTATTTGATGTGCTCCACGTTAAATTTATTTCTTATACAACATTAAGCTTAACTTGCCTTTCCGAGAGAAGGATGATAAATATGCAAAACTTAATATCCACCCTTCTACTTTCGCTGGGGGTCCTTCCGTGAACCGAAGAAATGAATTCTGTCCTCACCTTTTAGGCTGACTCTATGATTTTAATTGCTATTTATTATTTAAGAGTGATGAAGAAGGTAAGTCACCTGTTCGGAACATGTGATGTCACATGGAAGTGTTGAGGATGTGGGGTCTAATTTTCACATATTTTGGCGGAATTGGATGAGGGGTACCCAAAGTGGCCCAAAGAAGGAAGCAAAGACGATGGGTCGTTTGGCCTTTGTGGAATATTTGGATGGCAAGAAATAATAATTGACGACAAAAAACTAAGCCTAGGGCTGATTTCTCATAATACGATTCGGGAGAGCACCTTTTGACTATCTAGTTTGGGATTAAATGGGGATTTTCTGTTTTTAATTGAATTGCATTTAGTAATGTTTTGCTTGTTTTCCCACGACTATAAGTCTTTAACTGTTAATCATGATTTGTGGATTTTATAAACCTTTGTTTGGTGGCTGGCCCTGTTTCTTTCCTTTTTATTTCTGTACTTTCGTTTGTGTCCCCCTTTCCTCTTTTATCCCTTTCATTATTAATTTATGATAAAAAAGAAGATTAAAATTGCTACTTTATATATTTTGAGGGCTAATTGTATGTTCTTTTTATTACTTTCAATTAGCAAAAGTTTAAAATTGTTTGTTTTGTGTTTCTTCTTCTTTATATTCGTCCATCAAGGCAAAATGCCAACTAGGTGGAGAGTTGTTTCCCTAAGATTTGCTTGTGTTAATTGAAGTATTTATTCACGTGTATTTGCCTACTTAAATGAGGAGCTCTAGTTTCCAAATTTCAAAATTTACTAATAGAAGTGACTTGCCTCGGGCTATTGGAGTATTGGGATATGCTGCATGTAGTATCAACACCTCAATCTCTGTTGTTGCCATCATCCTTTCCCCCTTTTGTCCACCTTATCATCTTTAGCATCTCTAAATGAGCATTATAGCCCCTGAACGGGTATCTAAAGTCTAACCTCTCAACCTTGGAGCTTGTATACGTAGCGATTCGACTTCAATCAAACATGTGCTTAGTTTTTTTAGTTGTTTTCTAGTGTCACTGTTTAATCAAGTGATATTTTGTGTGTGTGTGTGGGGGGGGGGGGGGGGTTGGTGTGGAGTGGACGTAACCATCTTTTGCGGAAAAAAAATATCGTTTTGAGCTTTGTTTGTTTATTTTCGTATAATATAATTAAGAACATAAGTTTTTTTGTGGGTGTTCATCCACTCTATGTAAAATGTAAGATTGCCCTATTATGTTTTGCTTTGAAACTATACGTTTGTTTAACATTCAATGAACTTTAAAGATGACAATGGCCACGATGATTGATTATATGTCAAATTTGTATTTCCTTATTAAACCTTTTGCTTAGATCGGAACATGTTTAACCATAAAGTGATTGGAAGTGGAATCATATTAGGTACTATTTTTTGATGTGTTTTATTTCATTTCCTCAAGTTAACATCCCTAATCAAATGGGTGCCTGTTTCACCTCTTGCTTTAGGCCTTTTTTAGACTTATCATCTTGGTATCTTGTCTTACCTTAATCTCGTAAAAGATTGTACTGAATCAAGATTTGTAGTGTACTTTTTCATCAAAAAAGTACCTGACTGACGGGAAATCCTATGCAACTATCATCTTGTGGCTTTCAACAAAAACAAAAAAACACATGGTTTTCCTATTTTACCTTCTATTCTTGGATGGTTAGGCAAGCAATTGGAAAACGGTTATTGTAGTTCCATATTGTAGTTGCTCTTGTAGTTTCTAACCTTTCCCAATAGTCTTTTGCATTTAACACTCCATAACTCATTTTGTAGTTAATGACCTCGTTAGTTTTAAAACTAAATCTATGTTATTTCCGTATTTGATTGGCTCATGTAACGTTATTGTTGTTTGCACAATTGCATTCCTAATTTATTGGATTTAATCCTTTCCTTTTTGGTTTGGTTGCACCCCACATCTAAATCTCTTTTCTTTCACATTACCCAATCTTCCCCATGCCCAGCATTTTTTTTTCTTCTATTATTGGGTTCTCACAGTTTTTGTGTCGTTGAGTTGCTGAATATCTGCCCTTAACCTTTTGTCCTGTAATTTCACTAATCCGAAATTCACTAATCTGAATTTCCAGATAGTCCCCTGTAATTTCACTAATCTGCTGAACCTCCATCCAAATATCATTTTCAGAACTTCCACCTGTTATGAAACAGTTACGTGGTTTTGTAATTTCAGTTACATTAACTCTGCTATTTCATTACTCAAAGATTTTGTAGTGGTCAAGAACATGTTGAGACATGGATTCCACTTCTCTTTAATTATTTTGGGATGTTTGAAATTTCAAATCGAACATCCGTTTTCTACTGAAAATTCTAAATCGCTGAAGAAGAGATCAAAGTTGGGATTCTCCTACTTGGTAAAGTTTTTTTGATTTGAAAAATCTTAATTGATTGGACGAAACAATATAGGAAAGCTCTTACAATGAAAAGTGTTCTCTTTCCTATTAATTGTTCTTTGCAAGGTAATTTGACATTAAAATTTTGATTGGGTATTTTGCCTAGAGGACCCTGATTACAATAGCCACTTCAAAGGAGCAACTACAAATACTACTACTCGCAAGCAATTTACTTGTAAAAGAATCAAAATGATTCTCTCTTCTGAGAAGTAGATTTATATTGATTCTTAAATGTATTTCTTGGCTGCAAACATCTCCATATTTGACAGTATGAGTACCCACATTATAAAATGTAGGACGATTTAGTGATAAAAAATGTTGAGGGATTTGCTCTTTGATGAGACAAAAATATATATGTACTAGTACACAAGATTCCTCTATTTGTCTTGAGGATTTTGATGTCATTATGGCCTTTTAAATTCAATTTTTAGATAGTTGTACTGTTTAAATATGTAGCTACTCTGCCAAATAATGGCGCTTGTGTTTTTCTCTCGAGCACCTCAACATCCAAGTCATGCATGATGTTGGAGTACAAATAATTAAAGATTTGTAGTTTGATAGAGGAAAGTTTGTTTACGTGTGGAACCAAAGTATTTTGCCCTTTTTCTTCTAATTAACAAAGATAATGTTCCTAATGTGGTGCTATCATGAATATTCTTCTGATCTCCTATTTAACTTCAGAGCACAGTGCATTTCCTCGTGAATCTAGGCAGTACGTTATTTAATAAGATTGAAACCCACTATATTGTACTTAAAATCACTGATTAGTGGGCAAATCCATCTAATTCTTTTTCTAAAGATATGCTATACTATTACTGCAGAAATGGTCCTGGAAGATTAAATAGTATCGAAGATGAGATAGTTGAAGTAGATCCCGCAGACCCTAGCTTCCAAGGCACACTTGATACAGATGAAAGAGGGAAAATGGAAAGCAGTTCCACTTCAATGTCAAGGAAAGAAAAGGAGCCGGTGCAGTTGAAAGCTGAATTCGTGAGGAAAAATAGTGGTCCAATGGTATCAGCCAATATCCTCAACAATTCAACATCAGATGAAGGACACCTTTCTGACAGGTTAGTATTACAAAAGCTACTTCTGCAAAATTTACTTCAACATCGTCTATTTCCTTCATCTTAAGTAGCTCTGCTTTAGCTAGTATGTTATGTGCCATCTTATTATTTTGCGTATTAGCTCAATGGTAAAGTGCCGTTTGTGTTCTAGAAGAGTAGCCAGTATCATGCAACATAAAAGCAACGTTTTATATGTAGAAAACGTAATTTACAAGTTTTAAGCAAAGATAACTTAATCAGTTTCATAGGAATCAAAACCATTTCAATTTTTTCTTGGACAGACATGATATAATTTGGTAAATATATCCTAGCCTAAAATTTACATGGTACATAAGAAATGGCATTGGCAGTGCGAGTTTGTTATATTTTGGTATTTAAATCATGTGGAAGTAGTATCTTTATACAAATTCTCTTTACATTTAATTTAGTGTTACATTATCTGAGTTTTCATATATTTTAGCGCCATACAATTAATCTATGCATTTTTTTCGTTGTGTAATGTGTATAATCGTTCTTTGCAAAATCTGTATCTAGCATTGTAGTTTCTGGTTAGAACTTATAGTAGCTTTTAATAGATCTTCTAAGCTTGCATCTAGTAATGTTGACCATTTTTTTCTAGGATATTAGTAGTTGATCAATATGATAGGTATATTGCTATATAATATTATACCACATTTTTTGATTCTAGGATCAAGAAGTTTATGTGTGTTCTTGGTCCATCATAGAAACATAGGGTCAAAAGCTGTACATCTTTGGTTTGGTAGAATATATTTTTGTGACTAACTTATGCCTTGGGATACACAATTATAGTTCTGCCCCAACTAGAAAATGAATATACAAGGAGCTTGTGTATGTATTAGCACAAGCAAGCTAGGATTGAGCATGCTTACTTGCTTCTGAGTTCTGTGCATCGTTCATTCTTTTATTGGACAATATTGCCCTGACTTTGCTGGCCTTTTCAGTCCAATGGGCGACTTTGTCTCTGAGCGCCTTCAGCCCTGAAGTTGAGGCTTAATACACCTTTATAAGTTAATGATCATCACTCATGTGCTTTGCAATTCATAAATTATATGTTCTAATTATAATATCTAATACAGATTATAGAACAAAAGTATGATACGTTGATATATTTGTACTCTTGAAACATCATCCTAATGTACTTTATGTCTTCGCACTAAGAGTTGGCCATCTCTACTACAATAATGACTTACCGGCCGGAGAGAGAGCACATATTATATTATAACAAGTCAGACATTTGGAAGTACTTTTTGTTTATAAGGTATAAAAAATGTGACATTCTAGTGGTAAGGTGTCTGTTTTCCCAAGGGGTGTGGAGATATAAACTTTTTAGCATTGGTTAAAACCTAAGATTCCCATTCTTATTCATATTTCATTAGCTCTAACTTACTTCTCCGGGGAAGAACATTGAAATGAATTGTAATATGTTAGTAATACAATGTGTTCATTCATCTTCATGTCTATGGTAATTAATCAAGAAAATTAGCTCATCGTACCACCACAACTATTAATCTGAGTGTATCATGTGTAGCTTTATTCACTTCATACCTGAAATCCTCCAAAATCTTACAAACTTGGGTAATGATAAACAGAAAATAAGCACTTCAGCTTTGTGGGTGCTAGTATTATGTTTATCTTCTAATTTTCTATGCACAAATGATAGGTCAATCAAGTATTGGATGGAACCTAAAAATAGTTTTTATTTTAGATATAAGCTATCGTACTGTCGAGATTTGAGAACAAGTCGAAAATTGTTATGCTTTTTCTGAGGCAAACATTTCTGCAACACCTAACTTTTTGCAGCAGTGCATGCATACAGTTCTATTGGTGGAGTGATTTCAGTGCTTGTCTTCAAGCTTCACCATAGAGTTTTTATCTGTCATTGTGTGTGGTTTGATTTCCCAGTATGAGCCTTAGTCAGACACTGACATTTCCACAGTGGTTTTGTAAAACATACCAGCAGCTAAGACACCAGACATGGTTATTGCCTCAGTTTTTGAAATATTAAATTGTAGTACCTTCCCAATTAACCGTAATTTTGTTACACTTTTTAAACATGACTATCCAAACTGCACCAACAAATCCTTTATTCTACTACTTCAATCTTTCTTTGAGCTGACTTATGCCTACAAATACTAGTATATATAAATATTGTTATATAGATACAATTTGTCCAACAACACTACAGTTATGTCTATATATATTTCACTTGAATAGCTCTACTTTTATATTTTAATAATTGTAGAGTTATACTGTCATTAGCTTTAGGAGATGGGAGATTTCTATTTTCTTAATTGAGACTTAGAACTCTACAATTGGGCTCAAAACTGTTTACGCCTAGCTATAGGAAAATTATTATAAGTGTGTCTTCCAACAATTTTAGTTTGAATGCAGAATATTTGATAATTAGTGTATCAAAATAGGTTTGATTGTGAAAATTCAGTAGCAGCCGATAGATATAAACGTGATTCAAGGAAAGTGCCCAACTTCAGTGGCCCACTTATGCTTCCGACCCGTGCTTCTGCGAACAGTCTGTCAGCTCCAACAGCCCCAGTCAGATCTTCAGGAGGTAATTTAGCCATTTAAGCTGCATTCAACTTCAACAGTTCCTTGATACTCGTTTTGTGATCTTCATGCAAAAGCAATCTTTTTTGAGTATGATACTTATGATTCCTCAACGGTCTATAGGATATAGAGATGCCTTAGAGGAGAAACCCAAGGGTACTGTTGTACAAATGAAAGGTCGATTCTCTGTCACTTCAGAAAATGTGGACCTCGTAAAGGTAAACAAAACTATTTTCAAGAAAAAGCCCTTACCCTATTGATTTTGTCTTCCTATGAAATACTATAGTGAAGAATAACAATTATTGCAGGATATACCTATATGTTCTGTCCCCAGGAGAACTTCTCAGGTTTGTGTCCTCTTCAAGGATTCATCTCAATCTCAGTTATTTTTTAACTGATTTTATCTCCTCTGGTTTGGGAACTACAGGGATCTCCCCTTAGAAAATCTGCTAGTGTTGGTGATTGGTTAGAACCTAAGCAAGTGGTGTGTTGCCCCATGCTCTATCTCAATATGTAGCTTTTCCCTTCCTCAAATGCTCTGATGCTCGATTTTATTGCAATGACATGGGCTTTAGTTAATTTACAAATCATATTAAGAAACATTTCAAAGTATAGTATGATTACTGTTGACTGCGGAGGATCTCATTGTAGGAACATGCCATTGTTCACAATAGCAGTTTTTGAGCTATGAACCTTATGCATGTGTTTTTTCAATGGTACATCACTATGTTATGATATGCCCGTTCTTTTGGAGTTTCTGATCCTGTTTTTCAGTTATCTTGATTTTTTTCGTATAATATGCAAGTCCAGGAATCCGACAATATCTTGACTTGAAAATTAGATAGCATTGAAATTGCAGGTTTAGAGGGTTGCATCTTGTATTTTTAAGGTTCTAGTATGGGTTAGTGTGTCATGTTTGTTAAAGTGGTCCAAGAATAAAATTATGGTCCACAAATGGTTATCGCCGTTATCCAACATGAAGTGCAAAACATCTGGCGTCTCTAGTTTAATTTTATTGTACGTAGAACTTATTCATAAATAACTAAGAGATTGTGAGATCATCACTCCTTTATTATGAATTTATTATAAATTGATTTTGACATGTAATTCCTTTAACAAGAAGATATGTTTTCAGATAAACTTTTTGTGGGGATTTTATAATGTTATTCTTCATAAAGATCCTGTGGATAGTAATGATAAATCACAAAAATAGCATTGTTAGTCAAAACTGAACTTTCATAAATAAAAAACTCATGCAGAAAGATGAATGCCTCAATAAGATTTTAACTATTAGAAAATTTAATTCGTAGAAATGATTGCCTCAACAAAACTTATAATTATTTTCTTTAGAAAAGGCTTATAATTATTGGATGAATTAATTTTGATGCTCTCTCATTTGCATATATTTGCTTTGCCTTACATATGACTGCGAGAGTTAATTGATTTAGATAAACTTTGTGGTATTTCATTACACCCTAATATTAGTGTTTGGAGAATTGATAATGCAATTCTCGATCATAGTTTGCCCAATTTCTTACCTCACAGAGTACCCTGCCAGCGACCAAGGACATTTGTAATAGCACGCTACCGGCTTCCATTCTTGTGCCGCACCTGCAGAATCTTTTTCAACAGACTTCATTGCAGAAAGTCAGTCACGTTCGTTTGCTATTTCACCCATAATTTTGTTTGGCATTGACATTGTTGTGATAACTTGTACATTCTTCGGTGTGCAGGATCTTATTATGAATTTGTTGAATAGCTTGCAACAGGCTGAGCAACCTGACGGTTGGTGGTCTTCCCTTTTTTTGTAGTATAAAAATCTCCTAGGGTGAACACTTTACTGATATTTTCAGCTTTACTGACAGGAGCGTCTTCTCAGCCTTCTAACCCAGAGGATGAAATGCCTGTAAGCATCATATCTGTTTGATGAGATTAGGCATTAGTTTTCATTGTAATAATTAACTTGATACTAGCAATTATTTCATCATGTGATAGGTTGAAGCAATGGTTTCAGAAAGAGAGCAGTTATTGCTTGTGAGAATTTCAGAGATGCAGGCAAGGTAAATTTGTTGTTCTAATGCACCGACTGGCTGGCTAATGTGCTTTAGACCTGCTTGTTTATCATTGTTTTGGTCTGGTTAAATTTTTAATCTATTTGTAAATGATTGCCTTTAGTTACTTGTATCTGTTTGCTGCAGGATATCTAGCCTGACAGATGAACTGACTGCAGCAAAAGTCAAGCACATGCAGGTAAATTAATGAAGGGCCTTAAATAATTTTATTTGGGGGAATTTCATACATGCCCTTCAAATAAGCTTCAATTTCACCAATACCTCCAATTAGATAGACTTTCATGTATACCCTTCAATTTCAAATATGCTCTCACTTATACCCTTGTTTACAACATAAACTTGGGTTAACTTAACTTTTAAGAGTTGAATTCCAAGTTTGCCATTGTTTATTCATTTGAATTTCAAATTCAAGGATAATATGAAATTAAAAATTAAGAGAGGAAAATCTCATTTGCGTTTTCTTGCTTGAGAGCTTAGTGTTTACGAAAGATTCGAAAATAAATTTATTGTTATTTTTTCTTACACTAATTTTTACCCTTAAAATAAAAGTTATATATATATATATTTGAGATTTATGAGAATAAATAAGGTTAAAAGTGTAATTTCTAGTATTAAGATCAACGTTTTAATGTGCGGTCACATACTTGGTATGTGGCCGCACAATGCGGTCCGATGAGCTGGGGTCACATATGCGGCCCCTGCAGAGTCGCACCCAACAAGATGGGACTTGTGCGGCCGCACAGGACGCATATGCGGTCGCACAAGGTATGCTGGAGGGGCTGGTGGGGGTGGGGTAGGTGGAGAATGGAGATGGGAGAGGAGTTTGAGAGAGAAAAAAAGAGAGGGGATGATAAGGTTGGAGAAGGAAGAAGGAAGGTGCTTTGGGGGACAATTGTTTGCATGTTTGTCTGTTTTCAATTTTTTTTTATACTGATGTGCAACCGCTTATGTGACCGCACAGAGTTGCATATGCGACCCTAGGGCACCCAGCCGCACAGGTTCGCACATGTGGTTTCAAAACTAACAAGAATTAACTTAACTCAAGTTTAGGTTTAGAGATTTGAAATTAAGGGGTATTGGTAAAATAAGATTTAAATTTGAAGGGTATACATGATAGTCACTTCATTTGGGGGTATTGATGATATTGAAGTGTATTTGAAGGGTATCTATGAAATTCCCCCATTTTATTTTTATTCTTTCAAAATGTGTTTATTGTTTGATTTGTTCTTGATCTACGTGGAGATATTCCTTAATATGATATTTGTCCCTCATCATGGATTTTCGCTATGCTGCAGTGCTGCACTGTCCCACTTAGTTTAACCAAACTATTTGTGTTTATGTTAAAGCTTTAATAGTCGTGGTGCATACCACGCTTTCATGCAAAAACCATGCACACTATCATAACGGCTGTCATTTTCTGCAACCTCATGTGTGTTTACGTGGAAACGTTTTGGAAAGGTACCAGGGGGTCCATTTTTCTAGGAGAGGGAAATTGGGTGTATGTGACAGAAGTTAGAACTGAGTCTAAATATTAAATTTATTTCCTTAACTTGATTGTATACTTAGATTTCAAGAAAGAACCACATCTAGGGTTAGACAAGAAGACATGAAGCTCAGTAATATGCAATTGTAGAAGCCTTATGTAATTATTACAAGAAATAGATAATTTGCCAAAAGAATTTTTTGGATCAAATGATCAATGAACTAAGTGTAAATATTAAACTTAAAATATTTTGAACTTGGTTTGGTGTCTAGATTTCTAAGAGCTGTATTAAAACATAGACAAGCAAGACATAAAGCTAGGTGATATGCAAAGTAGAAAGACTTTCTCTTG
Organism: Triglochin maritima; assembly: GCA_963682175.1. Taxonomy (NCBI): domain Eukaryota; kingdom Viridiplantae; phylum Streptophyta; class Magnoliopsida; order Alismatales; family Juncaginaceae; genus Triglochin; species Triglochin maritima. Next base: position 58,224,984 of record OY821772.1, on the reverse strand, counting down.
AAGGAGTTAGAACTGACTTGGAGGTACTACTGATGAGCGAGCGAGCATGGAGCTCTCACAATAAGACAGACAATATAACCCAACATATAAATATAGAAGTAGAGATTGGGTTCTTCCAAGAAAATTACATAAAATTTAACATAATATCAGCAAGGGTTGACTCAAATTCAAAGCAATTGAACCGAAACATAAGCGGGATAATTCTTAACTTTGTCTTCATCTCAAACTGATAGTGGCAAGTAAATAACCATTGACATGTAAGCAAGCTAGCTGGTCCACCCAGAACTGCCAAACTTCTTCAAGTGCTGCCATCTTCCACAAGCTCAAGAGCTTCCCTGCAACAACCAGATGTGCCGCAAAACACTAGACCACTTCGAACCCATCAAACAACAACAGAAAGAACACTACGGACTCAAACAGCTACTAGCAACAACAAAAGTTTTGATCTATAACCAAACCTCAAATAAACATAGATAACAAACAGCCTAAAATTGCTCAATAGCACATAAACACTCATATAAGCACTGCATGCTAGACTACTTTCATGAAAACAAAGGGGAGGAGGAGGAATAAGGGAGGAAGAGAGTGGGCAAGGAAGGTGAGAGCTTCATCTTTTCTCCCCAAAGTGAGGGCCGCGACTACGAGAAATAAACCACTTGGCAAATGAACCTTTTGAGATCAATGGTGAATCTGTGATGGCATTTGAAATAAATAAATAATAAAATGTTATTATCCTGCAGAAAGCAAACAATCAAATGTTTTTATTCTGAAAAAGTATGCTTAACTTCCTTTCATATTTGCATTATGTAGAAGCTTATTGATGGCATTATATTTGTCATTTTCGAAAATAGGCTCACCTCATCTCAAACGGAAGCATATGATACATAATGTGGATATTGCATATGACAATTACTCCTGCTTACCATACCAGTCTTCTCCTTACATTTGTAGATACTGTTATTTCCTCTTACTATTTCTTGATTCATGAACTTCCCTCAATAAGGTGGAAATATCAATACTAAATTGGAAATTTCAAAACTCAACACATCATTGGAATCTTCTGCTGATAACATGTCAATACTTTGTAGAAAGGAGTAGAATTTTAAAGGAGTAGATGTTTTAACTTGTTTGGCAAAACAGGAATTCTGCAACTGGAGCAACATTCACGTATGGGAATTCTCTTGATTCTTCTGTCACCACGTTATAACAGAGGCTTTAGTCAAATAAGTTTGAGGTCCATGATATCCTTATTTACATTTCATAAGTGCAGCTCAGAGGCCTATGATGAACTGCCTTTCTCCCTTCAATTTGAGTATTTCACTTAATTAGTGAACTGATCATTTATGGGACTGCCTTCTTGGTACTATATAGTGTCAGATGGCTGCCTTACTGTGGTATCAGTGACTTATTTAGAAAGAAAAACGGTCAATCCACTCAGATCAGATTGCCCATAAAATAGCAAGATGGAACAGTCAGATCGCTAGAATTACATAGATACATGAGATGGCAATGTCTGGTTTTACTTATAACTTAAATCCTCTCTTTTATCTGGACATTGGTGCCCTGGTGTAGTAGAAGTATTTACTATGCTCCGCAGAAAAGTATATTACTATCCATTTTCTTCACTATTACAGTTGACTGATGTCTGTGTTTATATTTGTATGAATCCAGCTACAACAAGAACTTAGTGCTGCTTATAGCCAAGAAGAGGAGTGGAAAAAAGAAAATAAGAAAAGTTGATTTTTGGAGTAGCTATATTTATTTGATTGTTGGTTTGCTTCTTCAGGTAAAGATTAAGTACCGTTGGAGTTATGTTTTATTTTTTCCTTCACATACTTGAATAATTTTCTCCCCAATTTAGTATAGACTTGTGTTGAGACTTGAGAAGCACCAGCCTTATTTCGGAGGACTTCCTAGTCAGAACATTGTGCAACCTCATGGAAGGTAGCAATACTAATTTGACAGGAACATATTCATCGAGTGTTTGCATCAAGCTCGTGGAAACATTAGAGAAGAAGGCAGGTGATTCTATTTTCCCTCAAAAGATAAAAGTTGAGATTCGTTTTTCAAAGCAACCGCTTTTGAAGATATCTGGTGGTTGTACGAAGGCTGTCAGATTCATGTTGTATTCTAAAACTTATTTTCGAAATTGGTGTTTGTAATTTGTAAATGTCTTATATCTCCCGAGGTTTTCTGTTGCAATTTTTTGTTCGTAATTAAAGGCTAACAAATCAAACAATATCATTCTTCTTCGAGAAATCACCCGTCGGTGGCTTGCATTGTAATGGCTTTTTTTAATGATGTACAATGTTTTTTCTCAGTGGAATATTATGATCAAGAAACTGTTTTGTCAAGCATTCCATATAGTACAAGACACTCCCGAAGTCCCTATATTATATTCAGTTATTCACAGTGTTGAATGTTCTCTTTTGTTGGATGGGATTTTACGAATACTCACAAGAACGACGGATTAAACGCACACGGAACACGAATATTGACTTCGGAACTTAACTTCGGATTCAATCTCAATCTTAATGCAACAACCACAAACAAGATATAATAGACAATTAAAAACACAACACAACTGAAGTAAATCATGATACATGCGTTTTATAAGGTTCAGCAACATGCCTACGTCCTTGGGGAAGGTCTTTGTGGGTTTCTTTCCTTCAATCTGCTTCTCCAACAAGAGAAGCACCGGAGATTACAAGTAGATGGAAACAATTTCTTTCAAAACACTCTAGAGCTTTCTCTAGTCCTAATCACTCTCAAGGAAATAATAATGATGTGTTCTTTACAAAATTAGGGGGAAATCCTCTTAAATGATAGACTAAATTTGTACAAGAAAATATGTAGATCGGGGCAAAATAGTGGTCGATCGGAATTTTCCATCGGTCGATCGGTATACGGTTTTCAACCTAATTGCCACAATCGATCGACCGCGAGCCCCGCACTGGTCGACCGTTTCGCGTTTCTGAATAACGCCTGAGAGACTCTGGAGATTTTTGGTCGACCGCGTGTCGCGTACCGATCAACCTATCCGCACTGTTGATCCTCGACTTGAAGCCCTTGGAGATTTTCGGTCGACTGATCCACGCTTCGATCTGAGCCTTGAAGGTTCTGGAGATTTTCGGTCGACCGTATGCCGAACATTGGTCGGCCGATTCTCACTGTTCGACGAATCTTGACACGCTCTAACAATTTCCGGTCAACCGAGTTCCTCTTCCGGTCGACCGGATCTCCCTGTTTTCTGTACTTAACAAATCTAAACCAAATTTCAATACTCTCTGGTTAAGCGAAGTTGAATGGTAGTAGTTCGTCAAAGTTTCAAAACTCGTAAGAATGCAATAGTAAGATTTTATGCTTTGATATCCTACGTTCGAGCAAATATGACTCGCAAGCAGGGTATTGAATAAAATATCCTAAACAGTATCAAAGAAAACTTTCAGATAACAGTTCCGAAGAAGTGGAGGTGGACTTTGTATTTTTTATTATTATAGATAAACGAGGTTCAAGGTCATGCGTGATTGGTATTGAACTCAAGATATCGATAACCAAAGTTGGAGAATAATTTTTTCACCCGACTGCTTGAATATACTGTGTAATCAATCTTGCAGCCCCCGCTGTGCAAGTGATATTTCCATCCACAATCTATTAGGTATACAGTACACCTTGAGAACCAAACGTTTTCATACGAAGTGGAAAGAACCTAATGCGCCTTAACAAATTCAATACGAGTCATATACTGATATACACCATGAGACGGCATGAATTTTAAAAATCCATAGAATATTGTTTCTGTAAAATAATACAACCAAGGGCCAACCTATTCTACATCAACACGACTTGAGCTGGAGGAAGAAAGAAAGAGCCAACAAGTGCAAAGAATCCGTTCTTTCATCAATCCAAACGGACGCATAATTTGTTCTCTCGAGAACTGGGGACGGAGACATCTAATTTCATATTATTTTCCCACTCATTTCCAGCTCTTCCCAACCAAAATTTCTAGGTGAGTTACGTTTAGTACTCCACACTTATATTTTATCCTAAAACAGATCCTATATATGTTTAAAAGTTAAGAAATTAATATAGCAAACTGAAAGTTTATTCCTTTAATAATTTTCCAAAAAAATCAATATCCATCAATTGCTTCTCTAGGAACGATCATATCCTTCATTTTACATGGAAAATGCAAAACATACCTTCTTATCGAAGAATACCATTCAATAATTGTAGCACTACATCAGAAAATGGGAAACATATTGCAGCACTATCATCGTGAAAATTCACATTCTCAATAGAATTCAAGCCAAAGAAATTCGGTAAAGAGATGAATAATTACGTAAATAAAAAATAATAGATGGGTGTATGCATAATATTAATCATGTCATTATTATCAACCAAATATTTATTCAAAAATCACATTTCATATATTGTAACATAACAACTATGAATTTTTAGAATGTCTATTTATGTCATTTTTATACTCACAATTTTTCACAAATTCAGAGAGATCACTTCGCCCTTGTATCCTAATTTTACAATCTTATTAGTCACCACTACATCGATGTTTCAAGATAGAAATCTAAAGGGAAATTGCATTTTGTCCTTTTCAACTAACACTACAGAACGGGGAAAACAAATTGAATCAGACGAGGGGTGGAGACTAGGGGCCCACATGGGTCAGGTTGAACCTGAAAACTGACTCGAACGGAATTGGTCGGTTCGGGTTGGGTAGGGGTTCGGTTCGGGTTGACCCGACCCAATCTGAACCCAAAGTTTCTTTTTTTAAAATGTAAAGTTATGGTAGTCTTGCTAAAAATACTTTTGGATCCTTATAATTATTATATTTTGGATCCTAATAATTTAAAATCCAATGCTATAATTATTTATCCTTAAATAAATTAAAAATTCGGGTCCAACCCAAGACGAAAAATCGGGTTGGGTTGAACCCGAATCAGTTTGGATTTGGTTTTTCCCAAACCCGAATTTTCAGGTTGGATTGGGTTCTAGCCCAAACCCGACCCGACCCAACCCGACCCATGTGCACCCTTAGAGCATCCTTAACAGGGTCATCCACCTCGGACGACCCCCGACGGTCGTCTGTGGTCGTCGACCGGGTTTTCCCAAACGAACCTGTGGATGAGCGAGTATGACTACTTTGGAAATTATCCTCACGCATCATCCCGAGCATGGGGACCATAGACCGCCACTTAGGGTACTCTTTTCAGCATCAACCATGTGTGGTAGTACGTGAAGGTCGTCCCGTAAGTACGCTCATAAATTGCGTGAGCTTGCCCGATGAGGTCGTGCGTGTTGTCCCCACGTCTGGTTCGTCGAGTGACCTCATCTATGCAGCCGTCCCACTTCATAGTAGCCTTATTTATTCTCCTCCAACGTCCTTTGAGAGAGTCGAGGTTTCATGGCTTTAGTCTCTCGTTTGTGAGTCTCGCTTCGTCGTACAAAATTTTCACCTTTCTCCAAAGGAGCGCTGCCTTCTGGTTCGTTCCCATCATTGCACCGCAACTAATCGCCATGTACGACGAAACGAGGGCTTCGTCCTCATCTTTCTTCAATACGTTCTTGCTTTTAAGGGGGTTGGTAGTCGTTCTTGGTGCACGTTGGGACAAATCGATGGGGCAAGGGTCTGCGTCGTCACTATCCTCATCATTTGGGGTAGTGGTATCATTGTTCCTACTAGATTGACTACTGAGGAGTTGGTTGTACATCTACAATGAGGTTGGGAGTATTGTGGTTGAGATGTACTCCCCCAGTTTTGGTGTCAGGGTGGATGTCCGGAGTATTGTTGGGAGCTCCCTCAGTTTTGGTACGAGAGTGGATGTTCAGAGTGATGTTGGGAGCTCACCCAGTTTTGGGTCGGGGGTGAAAATTGGGAGTATTGTTGGGAGGTCCCCCAATTTTGATGCGGGGGTGGCAGTTCATAGTATGGTTCGGGAAATGGTTGGGTACTTCCTACATCGTGTGTAAGGGTAGGTCGGTAGTAGGGATCTGATTGGGAGTACGAGGTAAATCCTTGAGATTTAAAAAGACGACGAGGGACCGGGGGTGTTTGATGGTCCCCAGTGTTGTGGTCAGGAGAAGACATAGGTTCAAGAGAGTTTGGAAGGTTGAGGGAAATGAAGTTGTGTGTGATGACTAATGTGAACTTGAGGGTATTTATAGAGAACTTCTTCTGATTTAGCTTAACTTCTTAAACAGGTTTTAAGATAATTATATTCCCACACGATTTCAAATTTGAAATCACGCGTGTACTGTAGATTGTCAATCCAACAAGATAAGACATCACATGCGTACTGTAGATTGTCAGTCCGACAAGATAATGCATCACACGCGTACTGTAGATTGTCAGTCCGACAAGATAAGAAATGATTTTGGAATATAATAAAAGTTGAGAAGAAAAATAATGATGTGGAGGAAAGAGAGGGATAACCTAGGTCATGTTTAATGAGTGAATAGTAAGAGAGAAATATGAGGTTGGGTCATGATGACGTGACAGATAAAGAAAGAAAAGAGAGAAAGTGGATGACCTAGGTCATCCGAGTCATTATTGTGGGTGCTCTCAGTGGGGACGGTGGACAGGAGAAGTTGTTGAGTGAATATGTATAACTTTTCTCAAAATCTCCATCGGAAAAGTTGTCGCGACTTTCAGACCACGAAACCGGAACCATACTTAAAAAAGTGAAGGGCTTCTACATAATTCCCACACACCGACACGTGTGAGAACGCCAAGACCACTACGAAGCCACAAAACGAACAACCAAAAGGAATCTTGTTGGCGGACAAAAGACGGCGTCTCAACACCCGAATGGGGTCTCTCTCCATTCCAATCTCACCCCTCTCTTCCTCAACTCTCCATCTCCGCCGTCCATCTCCTTCCATCTCCACCTTCCCCTCCAAAACCCTAAACCCCGCGATCCGATCGCGGAGATCCCCCATTTCCACCCCTCCCCGATCCCTCCGGCGAACTGTCCCGTCCGCGATGGCCTGCGTTTCTTCGAAGCCGATCCAGGGTGGGGAGCTCCTGGTGTTTGGGAGCGAGGAGGAGCTCGCGCCTAAGCTGGCGGAGTATGTGGTGGAGTTGTCGGAGAAGTTCGCGAAAGAGAGGGGCGCGTTTACAGTGGTTTTGTCCGGTGGATCTTTGATCAAGTCGATGAGGTGAGAGTTGGCGTCTTAGGGATCATAATGTTAATTTATAACACGACACTAATTGGTGATAAGAGTTAGACTCTGTGAAATGTTTGTTGTTGATTAGCTTAGTAAGGAACTAAGGATGAATTGTAGAGAATGGATATAGAAGTACTTGAGCGGAATATGATCTACATGTTGCATTGAGAATGTACGTGGAAATGACGCTTTCGATGTCTTTTGTAAGCTACTGAATTGTTGTTTCCTACTTTGCATGAAATCGGTTGTTGAAGATGTTTTGTAGTTTGAACTCATCAGTGTATCATGTTATATGACTATTTTTTTATCTTGGCACAACGAGTTTTTCTTCTTCAAAGTTCAAACGATGCTTCACAAAATTGACACACGTTTCTAAAAGGAGTAATCAGTTGCCGGACAAATAGTTGTCATGGGGTAGGGCTTGGATTAAGATTTGATGTGTTTTTATTTTATTTTATGTGGATTCAGGAAGTTGACTGAATCACCTTATTCGGAGAGGGTCGACTGGGGAAAGTGGCATGTGTTCTGGGTGGATGAAAGAGTTGTTCCTAAGGATCACGTTGATAGTAACTACAAGCTCGCTTATGATGGTTTCCTCTCGAAGGTGATGTCAAAGTTTTAACATTTTTCACTAATTTTGTCTTTGTTTCCCATTCACAAGTATAACTTAAATTCCTCAAAATGCTTGTAATTTTGAGTGATATTTTGTAAAATGTAGTGGATTAGGAATTTCTTAGAACTAAAAACCATAACGAGCATCAGATTACAATGAAGTTTGACTTTGTTCTAGTGTCGGTAAAGTCTAATATTTTGTTTGACATAGTCAGATATTTGTTTACTAAGCACACATATTTGTAAGTGCACCATAACATGAGCTTCAGTTAATTTGCGTTGTGATATTGAATGTTCCCTTTTGTTATGATCATTGCTAAACATGAAATTGAAGTAAAATTACTGTCAGGAGTAGTTTCTTAAGTGCCTTAAAGCATCCCAAAGATAAGTTGATGCGTGACATCAGAAAGCTTTATATCCAATTTATCTCCATATGTCATTCAGAAATATGAATGATTCAAAAATATTGATATGCTAGTTTTACTATTTTAAGTCAACTAATTAATTTTTTGGATAAAGAAGGTATATGAAAGTAAAACTGCATGGTTTAAAGAAGTTAACAGTCACTTTTTATTTATGTTGTTAAAAATAAATGTTAGGGTATTTTTTATATCAAAAAGATGAGAAGGTATGGACCTATGGTACACTGATATTTTGGATTTTTAGAACAGTATTATTAACTAGGTGTCCTTTTTTTTGTGCTTTGTAATAATCAGTTTCTTTGAAGTATCCTAGTTATAGTTCTGAATTATTTGGATGCTGAGACCTTTACATTGCATTCCTGCCTTTGTGGGATTTTGTCTCCCACCACATTTTTCAGTTGCGGATTTATAATTATTTTTTGCTCATATTTATAATTGGCAGGTTCCAATTCCATCAGGACAAGTCTATGCCATCAATGATTCCTTATCTGCTGAGGGTGCTGCTGATGACTATGAGACTTGTTTGAGACAACTTGTGAAAACAAGTGTCGTGGATCTAACCACCGACGGACTCCCTAAGTTTGATCTTATGCTGTTAGGCATGGGTCCTGATGGTCATGTTGCTTCTCTTTTCCCTGGACACCCTCTTCTCAATGAGAAAGAACGTTGGGTGACCTTCATAAAGGACTCTCCAAAGCCACCTCCAGAAAGGATTACTTTCACATTTCCTGTAATCAATGTATCTGCTAATATTGCTATGGTAGTTGCTGGAGCTGGAAAAGCTGATGCTGTGGGTAGAGCTTTAGGAAGTGAGCAAGGATCTTCTGAAGTGCTTCCTGTTCAAATGGTTACACTCAAAGATGGGAAACTCACATGGTTCACTGACGAGGCAGCAGTTTCGAAGCTGTAAGGCACTCCATGTAAGCTTCTGTTGGACTTATGTGCTGTTATATTGGTGCCCTGGGGAATGATTTTGAAACAGCCGTGTGGTCTTTAGTGTTCTTCTATGCAATATCAATGGGATCATATAAAACTGTCTTCCTTAGTATGATTGCAACATATAACTTTTATTCAGTTTTGTATGTATTCTCAGAATATGTGGTTACCTTTTATCTTCAGTTCATAATCATTTAACCAATAACATCTTCTCGTTATGCTTCAGGATATTATAGCCAGCACTAGCGGGGTTTGCTTTAATGTGAAGCCTGCAGCAATACTACGAGGGATTGGCTTATTATGTTTTGAATAAGGTTGGTTTAGCATCATACCGTCAGGTAATGGAGAGAGCTAAACTAGAAAATAAGTCACGTCCATTGTAGTCTCTTTCTTGCTGTTCTTATGATGGTATGTACGAAAATGCAAGTGAATCACTTGGTGTTAACGTTTCTGTTACCTATCTAAATAAATGCATTTGTGTTTCATGTTGTGTAAATGTTATTGGTTTGCATGGGAATGGGTGTTGTTTGAGAAATTAGTTTCCCTTGTGCCTTGTCTGTATACCATAGCAATGCTACAATTATGTCAGTTTTTATGCTGCAGATAGTATTTGATAAAACCCCAGCGTCCATTAGCTGCTACAACAGCTTAAACTTAATCAAACTGCTTATTTTCAACGGAGTCACACAATGCAAACTGGCAAGAAAAAATAAGCAATCTATCCCAACCAGATCTAGAAAATAGGGACAGTAAATACTGAAGGGCAAGGCCTCTAGAAGTCTATGATTGCTTCCATTAATTTTTGTTCTAGTTTTTGCGCTCAGCTTTAGTCCTTATTTTCATCTTCAAAGGCTGAGAAAGGGAAGGACCTCCCAATCCCCATTGGTGTTTTGAAATATATTTTCTTGCTTGCCGGATCGTCCATGCTCATCTCAGTGATTGGCACCCAGAGCATCATCTGCCTGCTTTTGATGCCCACAATTCTTTTCATTTTGTTCTTCTCGACGTATGCAGTCACCTCCGTTGCGTAACTCACTCTGGTGGCAGTCCCTTTGAAGTAGTGCTCATATGGAGTCCTCTGCCTCATCCACACGAAACCAGTTGCCTGGACTCGGCCGCATTCCTCAAGGTTCTTCAGAGGAAGCACTCCCTCTGGGAAGCCAAGCTCGGCTAGCAACTCGACGGAGTGCTTGCGGCATGCCTCGGTTCCGGTAACCACCTCTGCCCCCTCTCTTTCTTTGCCCATCTTCACGAGGCTTCCCATGATGACTAATTTGAGCTTACACCTTTTTTAATGGTTGTGGTGGGTTGGTACTTGGTTTGTTTTGAGTTCATATAAAGCCCTTGAGGAAGGAGAGGGACGTATGAATCAGGAAGGTGGTTGATCTACCCAGACTGGTTGTTCACCAAATGGCTCCTCCCAAAAAGGAAGGTTTGATAGGTAGGAGCAACAACACCTACTTTTGTTCCTTTCTTGAGGCAGTAGGTGATCTGAGAAGTGGGAAAAGTTGCTTTTTAGAGTGTTCTTTTTCTGCCGGTGTTTTAAAATAATGAACATATTAAGGAAGAGAAAAAACGACATTTTTGGTTACTATAATGTAGCGTCATAAGTTCAGACTAGGTGGTAACCTCATTTATTATTTGGTTGGTTACCATGATTAGTTGAGGAAGCACACATTTAAATACTGATAATTGACTTTTCCTTTGATCGACGCAATTGAATACTGATAATGGAGTTTTCGTCCCTGAGATCATTTTTGCAAAAGCGATTTAGTCCATCTACTTGTTTACTTTGACGATTGACCGGTTGGAAGATTATATTGGGCAGAAGAACGTTTTTTCTTCTTCAGACATACGATTTCCATTAGTTACATGCTTCTCAAGGGGCACTGGCTACTACGTGAAATATATTCTTTCATGATACTCTATGTGATGCTTGTATACATGTTTTGATATGTGAATTCACTTTTTATCCTCCAAGACGAGCTGAAATCTTACTCCAGTGCAGGAGATTCTTACAGTAATGTATATTATCATATATATTAGTGACATTAAAAAACAAGTTTATATAATTAAGTAATTAATCGAGCCAATAAGCCAAGCTTGAGCCAGCTCATTAAACGTTTCTAGCTGTAGTTGTGTTCGACTAGTTTAGTTTTAAATCAACTTGAGTTGAGCGACTTGAGCTTATCTCGAGGTTGGTTGGAATGAGAATTGTGAGTCCTACTATGGGTTATTTCTCGAAACTGATCTTCATGAATAGATGCAAATCTCTTCTATCTCTCATGATAACATCATTTCTAGTTTTTTAGTGTAATCCCTTGCTTCTATTCTCTGGAATTTCTTAAGGTTGCTACTATAATCTCACTTATTAGTTTCCACCATATTTTGGCTACTATAAGCCTACAAGGCTTAACTTCCATCTTTCATCAACCAGAAACTGTTAAGATACACAGAATGGAAAAAATGAGTTCAAAAGATGCTAATAATGTTTATGTTTATGGCCAATTTGTTGGCATTATACAGTGCAGAAAACAATACATTTGTTGGCATTATTGAGTGCAGAAAACAATACCTGTTCTTCGATGAAATGGAAAACATAACAATATGGCAGAGCACTTAAGCTACTTCTTGGTAAACTCCCTAACAGTCAGAGCTAAACCCAGAATGAAGAGAGGAACAAGGAACTGCAAAACCTTTATCACAAACCCAGAATTCTTCTTTGGGTTAATGGATTCTTCCTCTTGCATGTGACCTCTTTTCTTTGTGGGAACAGAGGAAGGATCAATCTCTCCTTTGTAGTACTTGTCCAACATTTGTATGGCGGATTTGCTGTGCCCAATGTCATCAAAATCTTCTTTAGCATCCTTACCTGCAAGAGTGCAAGTCCTTAATAGACCCATGATGAAATTTATAGTTTGCATGAGACGTTGAGAAGAGTGAGATTTGTGTACCAGTTGCTGCTATCATAACTTCATCTCCTCCAGGGTGTTCATTCATGAAAGGAGTCACATCATAGACCTATGATGACAGAAACAATTAGGCCTCTTCTATCGAATTTTTAAGTCTAATTGGCCAGCTGAGTTAGCCTAGCACGTTACGAAAGGTATCCTGTTACTAAATGTGGTATCAGAATCAGGTATTTTTCTCTCTCTTTCCCTATCCGGTTACTATCATTTTATTTCTTCATTTCTTTGAAATTTCGAACTCAATTCTGGAAGAAATTTCTTTTAACAGTCTGCTAACACAAGGTTGAGTAGAACCTATGCAAAAACTGTTGAATATTGGTCTATATTTGTTAAGGAATAAAATCCAGGAAGAAACGGTCGATCGGATGAGATCCGATCTACCAATCCAAAACTCCAGACACTTTTGGCGATGTAGGGTTTGAACGACCGAATTGGATTCGGTCCACCGAACCAAGGATTCCAGGTACTTCGGGTGCAGCTGGAATCAGACGACCGAATTGGATTCAGTCTACCATCAGAGGACAATAGACGCTTCAGAACAACGAGTTCGGTAAATCGTTGGAGAGATTTTTGGTGTTTTGAGAATCTAAAAGTGTGTCGAAATTGGAACGGTCCACCGAGGGGTGCTCGGTCGACCGTGGGGTTGTTGGAGAATTAGTTAGTTCGTGGGAGAAGCGTTCTCGTGGTACACCGAGCCAGACGAAGAAGCGTTCCAACGGTCAACCGGGAAGGATTCGGCTAACCGAATCGCAACAGGAAGTGTTCCTGTTGAGTCAAGGACGGTCGACCGAAGGAGCATCGGTCGACCGTTGCCTACGATTTTTCAGCACGGTTTTGCTTAATTATAGTTCGGTTTTTGAGTCTATAAAAGAGTTTGTTTGTTCTTGGTTTTAACATAACGTACAAGTGTAATATTTCCTTCATTGTGAGTTGAGAGATTAGGCTAGAGAAAGATCTAGAGTGCTTTGGAGGACTTATTGCCTCCATTTACTTGTAACCTCGGCTGCTTCTCTTGTTGGAGAAACGGAAGAAGGAAAGGAAACCCGCAGGAGACCCCGAAGGACGTAGGCACGTTGCCGAACATTGTAAATCACGTGTGTCGTTGTTTCAGGTGTGCGTTTGTGTTTGCTTGTTTATTTCCATCTTATTTGTGTTCTTGTTGCATTAAGTTTGGGAGAAAATCGGAAGTTAGTTCCACAAGTCAATATTCGGTATTACGTGGTGCGTTTAATCCACATCGTGTTAGTGCATTGTTAGATCTCCTCCCAACAAAAACAACATCACAAACCTTGTTCAGTTTTTCTTTCCTAGTTTCCATTAGTTAGATTTTTACCTCATGATCCTTGGAAGTGCAAATTAGTTACCACTTACTGTTGATTCCTTACATAGTGCATTATTTTAGAAGGATCAAATAAATAATATCTCATTTTTTTCATTCCATCTACAGAAATTTTCATTGGCATCAAATTTTTTATTAGTAAAACCTTGACTTCAACGTTCACAAATGCCAGTTTGTTCGAGTTGCCTCGTGGCAGCGTAATTGAAACGTTACTGGGTTCGAACGAATATTTCCAGGATAGATCATATTAGACAATTTTCATAATACCTCAAAACTTCTATTTGCTTCCAGTGAGTAAGAGTAAATTATTTGCTTTCTTCTGATTTTATCCCTAAATGGCTATTGGATTTCGAAAATACAAAAATCTGTAAACTTCGTAATGTCTCAGTTTGCTTTGAATGCTTCTTCTAGTGATTACATTTGAACTACCGTGCACATTTTTTTAACGACGGAATCCTTCAATTTGAGCTAAAGAAGTTGATCTCGAACTGTGCAAGGACAACATTGAGTTACCAATTCAAACCATGAAAACTATTGGCTATTTCTAAACTAATAGGAAGGAGGATTCGTTGTTACGGAGAACCGCGAATTGGGTTTGAATTATGAGATGTGTATCATATTTTGCTGATAGTATCTTTATATTTAAACTCCCATAACATCACAATTAGTTTATTTTAACCGTGATGCTTTAGGAGCTTAAATACAAAGAGAATTAGTTGCAAAAAGATTGACTTTCATAGCTCAAAATTATAAGTCATGACTCATTTGTCCTTCTAAAGTTTAAAAGTTTTGTAAGACCATTAGGAAGTTGTTATGAAATTATATTTAATTACATGATGTTTTAGAACACTCAAAAAATCAATATAAATTCAAAATCATATAATCACTAAAGTGTCAACATAATTTTCCGTAGTAGAACTTTTCAAACTAATTGAAAAGCTAATTAAGTTAGTTGGTAGATCATTAATCATAGATCTCGTTCCAGCAAAACGAGTAATCATGTAGATTGTAGTTCGATTAACCGGTGGAAAAGGCAAACCGGAAGAAGCAAACAAGAACAACCGACCTTGCCGTTGATAATGAGCCAGCAATCCTTGTAATCTCTGTGCCCGAACACCTCATCGTAGGTGTAGATTTGGGATACCTTCGCCATCCCCAGTAGAGGAAGACAAGAGAAGTGGAAAGAGGTGTTGGTATCGGTGTGTTTCCTCGGTTTCAGCTCCCGTCCCGATCTAACTACCATCCGTTACGTGCTTAAGCGGGGGTCTTAAATGTGGAGGACCATGACACTTATTTCTCGTGCCCGTTTTGCCCCTCTACTCTAATCTTATTAACGAACTCCACCATCAACAAATTTGTTTTTTGTTTTTAATGATCTGTAATTTCCTGGTATACATGTTTTTTAATGGAAAACGAAAAACAAATAACGCATGTCCCGTCCATTTTTTCCATAATATTAAAAACCGATCTGGTCCGTTCCGAAACCAGAAGTCCAATTGCCGGTTTAGTAAAAAATCCAAAAAATCCCATCGAACCCTCCTAAACCGGATTGCACAGGGTCAGACTAGAATGGACAATGAGGTTCAATTGTTCGGTCCGACAAGGGGTGACAAGGCATTCAAAGTCGGTCAGATCGAATCGGATCCGGTGCTAACGAATCTAAATCGAACCAAAGTTGGATATGGTTACTCAATTTCATGACTGATCCGGTTCTTATTCGGTTCCGGTTGTAACTACTGGAACCAGATCCAGAACGTGGGTATTGTTAAAATAAATTAAAATTAATCTTAAAAAGTTATTGTAAAAAAATGAGAAAGATTTGGTACCGATTTCAGTTGTCATCCCTAGGTCGGACCATACTTATAAATATTTATAATTTTCTAATATTTTATTAAATGTAGAAAACTAAGAATATTTAAAAAAAATTACATAACAAAAAAAATCATCTCCCACTTCCAACACTAATCGTAACTTCTCCGGAAAAACTCTCTTTCAACCAGCACCATCCCGACCATTTCTTACTGGTTGTCTTCCACCATCATCCAAAATCTTTAACTGCCTGTCACTACCACCGTCCAAAAAATCATCTCCAACTTTGGGTCAGACAAATGATAAAGTCATGCTGACTGTCGGTCCGACTACATTGAAACAAAACTAAGATTGGACTGATTCAATTCGGTTCAGTTTGAAAAAACCATGAGTGACCCACGTTAACAAATTTCTACCATTATAGCCAATTTATGGGTCCTAATTCGACCGCCATGATCACAAGTCAACTTGTGGAGTAATAGTAATGTGCAGGTCAAACTTGCGTCAAAAGTAATTTGGATATATGACTTTATGGCTTAATTCTATGTTCAGACTTCAGAGTTAGAGTGTGGGTTTTCATTTCTGAGAATATTAAAAAGGGATTATATGTAATAACCTTAATCTAAACACCCTAATTAACCTAAACTAAACCTAATTAACCTTAATTAAGTCGTGAACAGTGAAGCATGTGGTGGAGTTGAAGATAAGATTTGGGTTTCCTATAAATAGAGGTGTTAGGTTTAATTTTAACGTTTTCTTCATAACTTGGTTTCATCAGAGAGTGAGAGAGGCGATTTTGGAGGAGAAGAAGAAGGAGAGAAGGAGAAGGAGAAGAAGCTAAGGAGAAGAAGTTGGGTTGGGCTTGCCAAAGCTTGGGAGGCGTCCACAAACTTCATCAAGGTATGCCAAGTCTTCATTATAACTCACATAAGCTTTGTGGGTGTTGTGGATCGACGTTGGTGTCGAATTCCCCGTCGGATTGCAACCTATTCAGAGGTTGAAGACGACGATCGGTCGACCGGTGCCTGTGGGCAGTCGACCGATGCTATTATTATATTGATTTGCACCCGCAAACGGTCGAACGATGTCTGAGGACGGTCGACCGTTATGCCAGCTTCGTGCAGGAAAAAGGGTTTAATGCTGTTATCGGTCGAACGGGTCCACTTAGCCGGTCGACCGAAACAATGAGAATAGGTCGGTTGGGGATTTTGACTTATTAAACGGTCGAACATCCTTAACCTGGTTCGACCGATCTATTCGATGCTAAGTCGGTTGGGAGCTTTGACCATCAAAACGGTCGACCGCTCTTTAACTTTCGGTCGACTGACTGAGCATTTTAATTAAGCAGTAGAGTGCCTGTGATGTTTCGGTCGAACTGTGTCTCAGTTCCGGTCGACCGAATATTACTTAGGCAAAATGCTGAAATCCCTGTTATCGGTTGAACGAACCCTTGGTTCGACCGGTCGGATATATAAATATTATAAATATTGTATAGCGTAGACCATCCAAACGGTCGACCGCTAGATGACTTTTGTTCGACCGATTGGTCGATATTTCGGTTGGCGTGGTTCGACCGATACACTTGTTTGTACAGTACCGAGTACTGTGCGAAAGACCGGTCGACCGGTGTGCTTGTAGCGGTCGACCGATCTGCTGCAGGTTGGTGGATTTATCCACACGTGAGCCGTCGAGTTTAGGTCGACTACCGGCTCCGAGGCGACGATCGATTACCGGCCTTGA
This sequence comes from Triglochin maritima, assembly GCA_963682175.1. Lineage (NCBI taxonomy): Eukaryota > Viridiplantae > Streptophyta > Magnoliopsida > Alismatales > Juncaginaceae > Triglochin > Triglochin maritima. The sequence continues at coordinate 58,207,972 of OY821772.1, read as the reverse complement.
GAGCGACGGATTTCACCTTCGACGAGGGCGTATTATTGTTGGCCTCTCATATAATGCGGGGTGTGAGAGATGAGTGTCGTAAACCTTGGGTTGTTTGCTGGGGTTGTCGGTAGGCCGAGGATGTTCCGGCAGGGTACGCGTCTGGCGGTTCTTGGGGGAGCAGCGACTGCCGTCTAGCCCGAGTTGTGCATTCGACAGGCTGGCTCGCTCCTTGTGCGGCGACGTAGTACCAGGGTGCCTTCCTACGGTGCTTGGGGAGCAGTGGTGCCGACTGACCCATGTGAGGCAGCGGTGGACTGACTTGACCCTTGTGCGGCAAGAGTGGTTCAGTACCGCGGAGGCGGAGATGGGTATTATTGTGGACCCAAGGTGGATGATCATGTGCATTGTATTGCATTGTCTTTAAATTCCATTTTTGTATTTTAGGAGGTTTGGCATACGGGGTTCCCGCAGGGGACTCAGGCATGTTTCAATTGTTTGCATTTCAGGTAGCGAGCAACGTTAGAGTCGAGGTGGTGACCGAGGAGGGTGCCCCCGGGATCTGATCCTGTCATCTTTTTGTATTTGTTGTTGAGGTAGTGATTACATGTACATTCATTTCTGTTGTAATCACAGTTGACTCATATGTATATTTTGACTTCCACGTGGATCTATATCTTTATATATATACATTTCATCTTGTCGTCTCGTGACGTGCTTTGTGTTGACCGTTGACGGTTTTTATTATTGTTTAAATTTTCCGTTATTTTCGGAGACATTACATTATATCTATTAAATAACTAAGATATAATTGCACAACGAGGTGCCGGTCTTAGCCTTCTGTTCTGATCATGGATGACCACGTAGATGGACCGCAGTCTAATTAATTGCTTTCTTCTGCAACTAAAACTGGTTGTCTCCGCCAGTTTTACAAGATGTAGGTAAGAGACTAAAATCTTCAATTTTTATGGAATAATTATGTTATCACTCATACATAAGATACAAGTGAAAACAGTCTATTTCACATGTTTATTATAAATAGTTGAATTAAAAAATATATACAAAAAAGTTATTATTTCACCATTTTTTTAAAATGAATTAAGGAACCGGAAATAATAAATCACTATCTAAAACAAAAGGGGAAGAGAGCCATGCATAATTAAGGGTAATTAATCATAATTTGTGGAAGCACACCAGACACCAGTAGCTTGCAGTACTAACAGACCACTGACCACTGACCACATCAACATGGAAAAAATAAGTCTTACCCCAAAAAAAAAGTCTTTCAAGTACGTAGTGGTCAAACATATATAGTTTAGACTTAAGATAGATACCACTAGAGTAGCAAATTTATATGGCTGGAGACATAATATAATTGCGATATTCATACACAGTATTCTTCACCAAGCACACTGAAGAGAATTTGTGCCTAGTCTCGAGTTTGTCCACGCAGAGGTCCATATTTTTGACGGTAACATCTGACTCCACTCTGCCATATACATAGTTAAGGAGTTCAATTTTAGGTCTGGCCATATGTATCTAATTATATTTGGGATGGTGTAATAACAAAGCACTTTCCCGCCTTGGCCCTTGATTTGACTAAAAGTTTCCATTATGACTTTTTAAATTGTAATGAAGTTGGATACCCTCTGTGCATGTTTGATGCTAAAACTATGATTTGCAAGTTCTAACGTTACTTGCATAAGAAATTTAAGTTTTGGACCAATTAAAAGACACCTAAGATATATGAAATGTTAAGTGAGACGTAACGATCAGGTATTAGGGAGTGAATGAGATCATCGAGGTATAGGGAATGAAATTATGAGCGTGTGTATATATAGGTGATATTTAGATCATATATTTTAAAGCATTACATGCTTTTTAATTAAATCCAAAACATGCAATCACATGCTGGAATTGATCATGGTCCGGGTTAATACAACATTAGGAATCTACCAACTTGATTAGCTACCCAGTTGGCCATCCCTAATCATATTTTTTACAAGTAATTAGTAGTGGCTGATTATTACAACTCCAATGGGCCACCAAATTGATTTTATACATTAACTTAAACTTGAAGTTAATTAGTGTGATAATAGACCTATGACTTGAAAAGTTGAAGGACTCACCAGATGAGAGAAATAGATTGGTAAGTGCCCTTCTTCTTGTTGTGACGCTGCATGTTGTCGTCTGCTTCTGGATGAATCTTCTTCCTTACAATCTTCGTTATCAGCTACATGCATACCACCAACCAAATATCCATGTCACTCAATGAATTAAACCATTCAATAGGTAAATCAACAACAAAACATAGCTAGCTAGAAATAATCAATAATTAATCATAACATGATGACAACAATAACAATTGAGATAATTACTTGGTGCAGTTTCTTTGATGTTTTGGACCCTGAAATTTCCTCCTTTTTCTTCGAAATTTGCCTCTTCATTTTCGCGTTTGCGGTCTTATCCTTGGTCTTTTTAATGGAATAATCCTCCTTTTCGCTTCCGGAACTGATCTTAAGGAGCATGCTAGTAGCGATCCGACGTGAATTAACTATGCTTTGATCTTGGCCATCGGATTCCAAGAAGAGATCGGCCAAAGTTGTCCTCTCCTTAATCTTGGGCACTTCCTTCAACAACGGTTCTAACTCCACGAGGTTCTCCTCGACGATCTCAGCCGCCTTTTCCACCACTTGAGTAGGTTCCAACTCCACCTCTGGGTTCAAATTTTGGTCCATCACTATTTCTTCTTCTTCTTCTTCTTCTTCTACTTTGTTGTTTTGTAAGTATTCTTGTTCTTGCATGGGACGAAAACCATCATTGAAGTCGCCAAATGTACCTATGGTTAGGAGTGTGCTGCCAATTACGTGATCTTGCTCTAGGAGAGCGTTGGTCATCTCCATCTCTGCTGGTTTGTTTTCTTCGAAGCTCTCTGGAATTGGTAATGCATGTGAAAGCTAGCTGTTAGGACTTAGGAGAGGTTATTTTGGTGGGAATTCAGTATACAATGAAGGGACTTTTGCATGTTTAAACTCTTAATTGCTCGTATTTGTTTCTATAACCTTTTGTTTCGATCTACATGTTTTCCTTTTAAGTATCTTCTATTGTATTAAAGAAAACGACCCGGATTACTGGAGATAGTTAGTGTGACTCACATACAAAGAAGTGAAGAACAATCAACCAAGTATTTGACACTGTTTTCAAAACAATATATACTAGCTGTCTAGTAGATCTAAGGGTATGTTTTAAATTAAAAAAAAGAAGAAAAGAACAGGAAAGAGGTTTAAATAGCTTATAATGTAACCATCAATGGGTTAGTGACGGGGGAACTCAAAAAATTAAATGGCTCCATTTAATTATTCAACAAATCCATGAAGTGCACGTGGAAATCAAAATAGATAACTGGTGGTTCTACGAGCTCTTCCAAAGGGAGATGATGACTACTAATTACGAAAATATGCAGCGAAATCAAGCATATAGAGACAAATAGTTCTTTATCAAAGTTCTCTTTATATACGAAGGAAGCACGTCAAGTAAATTTAAAAAGTGAACCGAGATATGATTCTTAATTTAAAGGAAGTAATTCTCAGCATGCATTTCAGGAGGCTTTGTGCGCTACGAAGCCAATGGAATTAAATGAATGGAATTAAAGAAAAAGAAAATATTTTCGTTGACTACCAAAAAGTGAGTTGTTTGTGCTCAACCTGGAAAATCATCTAACTTTTCTCTTATTTTCCAAGGTATAAAAGAAAGTTTCCTAACACAATTCTTCCCAACTTCCATAGGAAAGCACCAAAAAAAAAACCTTCCCTTCAGTCGCACCTTCCCGTTCCCCACCTTCCCGATATCTGACAACCACCGCTGGAGTTACTCTTCCTCTATTATCACCTCCTTAGGTACCCCCCTCGACGAGCATGCCTTTGCTTCTCCGGTCGGAAAATCCGTTTGTTCGCAGTCCTCTTCAGGAAAGGCTTGTAGAACAGCACTCGTTAAGGTGTCTCCTTGAGTTTTCTTCTCTGAAATTTTACTTTAACTTCGTTGTAACGATTATATCGATTTGAGGTGATGATGTACCCAAAATAATGAAATCGTTTGGTTCGATTTTCATTTTGTGGTTTGGTTTGGTTTGGTTTGGATTGGATTGGATTGGATTGATTTTCATTTTCTGGGTTGGTATGGTTTGATTTTCTTGTGTTTTGGTTATTAGTACATGCATGATATGGTACGTATTTTATCAACACTCTACACTAAAATCATCAATTTTGATTGCTGTTTCTGGTTTGGTTTTGTTGTGTATTGGTTATTGGTACATGATCTGGTACATATTTTCAATCAACACTCTACGCTAAAATCATCAATTTATAGTTATGAAAATTTAGTCAACCTATTTGGTATGGTTTTGATTTTCTTGAAGTAAAAGAATGTGTGGAGGTGAAAAACAGTATCAACAAAGCACATGAATGCTAAACCAAGGAACAATTCTAGCTTTCTAGTGAATAATGAGTTGATAATTTGAAACAGGAATTGGGATCATTTAAAATTTAAACCCGTCCCTTTATTCCACCCACATCAACTACAATGTTATCTATCTAACTTTATTGTATGACTAAGAAATGACAAATTAGATCCGGAAAATATGACAAATTCTATGTGATTTGGTTGCATATTAATACTAATATATCTTGACATTAATTTTTGTAAAACTATTATTTTTAAATCTTCAAAATTTTATTTATAAATTAAACTGTACCTGTAAATTTTCTTCTAACTTCTAATGATAGACACAAACGACTAGAATTTATTTTCTGTCGTATTTTAGAGACAACAAAATTCTGTCAAAGGAAAATTATTTTCCTTTGGATTATGTTTTCTTTTGCTTTTCGTTTGATTGTTAAATTCACTTTTCGTTGCTTTTCGCAGCACTAACATCCCCTAATGTTCACACCAGTTATGACTACATCTGTTGGTAAATTCTTGATCCATGTTGAGATCTAATTTAAAAAATATAGTTTTCTTTAGAGAATATTGTAGCGTTGACAAATTACAACTATATTATATTAATAGGTAATTCTCGGGTAAAGATAATATAATACAATGTTGATTCTCAACTCAACAAAACAAAACCCAAATATTAAGGATATCTGATCCGGCGAACTTACGAATCGGCTCAAACTAGGTTGATTTTGGATCAATCTTACTAGACATATAAGCATTAATTCTATTTATATATGAAAATTTCAAGAGAATGTCACCTTCAATGTGAGAAACCTTACAGTGATCCACCTTTCCATGCAACTTCCGTTGAACCCAATCGAAAACCTACCATACATGATACATAACATAATTCACCAAAACAAACTCATATGTCTAGCTGAAAATCAGGGAATCAACAAGTGTTACCTTCATCACTCCTACGGGAAATAAAAAAGGTTATTTTGATGCCTCAATTGAACAACGTAGAGAAGGAAAATGTAGGTCAATTAATATCACAAGTTCTTCTCCTTCTATATTAGCCCATGGGCGTAATATTTGAAGAGGCTACACAGACATTGTGCCTCGTCTTGTCGACGGTGGTGGAGCCACAAGAGCTGGACACAGGACCCACATTTCTCAATCTATTATTCTATGAGAATGTACGTATATGCGTGTCACACTTAATAATTTAGTTTGGTCCGTTATAGTCTCTCTCTTGAGACCTGAGTGCTTGTAGTTTGAGAGTTGTGAAATGTTAAACAGTGCTTATATAGTTTGCTTAATAATTAAACCACAGTGAACAGTGCCCCCGGTAATTTTTAGGCGTCCGGTTTTCTCTCTCAGCCACGTCAGCTTCTCTCTCCGACACGTCAGCTCAAACCAACCCCCTAAATTTTTCTTAACCACACCCAGAAACAACTCAAACGTCATACATTTTCTCTCATCCACGTCATTTGGGGATCAATTCTAGGTAAAACACAAAAAATTCTCAATTGTTTTTTAAAATATAAACAAATAAAAAACATATTTTCATAAAAATATATTGAAAAAACTATTTTAAATAATTTTTAAAATATTTTTGAAAACAATAAATCAAAAACAAAACAAAACAAAAAAATTCACCCAATCCACGACCACGTGACCCCCTGGATTGGGGGCCCGGGCGGATCCACCCTCCCATTAAGGGAGGACATTTCGGGCGCCCGAAAAAGATCACCCGTTAAGGGTGGTCTTAACCAAATTTCATATAATAATAAAATAAGTCATTCATCTCGTTAGACCATCCGTAACCATGACCATTGTTAACCTGGTTATGAGTTTTCCCTATCATATACATCAACTTTATTTCTCATCCACATCAGTTTTCTCTCTCCAACCCACTTTCTTCTTTTTCCAATACGATTCACATTTTAACCACAACTCATCTCTCACATCCACATCATCTTTTAGTTTCATTAACTTTTATTATATTCCAAAATCAATTATATTTACCCAAAACATTAATAATTCAAACAAAATATATATTAATTAGTAGATAATAATAATAATTATTAATAAAGCAAAATACATATTTATTTAAACGATTGTACGTAGCACAATACAGTTCCTCCTCCCGACCGACCCCATATTCCTCCTCCCACCTCCAAATCACTCCCCACTCTTCATTACTCCTCGTTTTTATATGTTGAACTAGCTACGTGTCGGTTGTGGGTATAATAATAATTCTTGTGGGGTAAAACACATAGTGAGAGATTTATTGAGTCTATGAGTTTGATTATGAGGGCGAGGGTGGCAACCCCTGTGTGAGACTTTTTTTTATTTTGACACTCTATTATTGTATTCCGGACATTGATCCGTTTACCCGTTCTTAGTGATTATTTTGAAAAAAAAATCCCAACTATTTTTCCAACTTAATAAATCTTAATAAATACCCAACTATTTACAAAATAATACCCCGAAGTTATTCAACCCCAATTATATACACAACCAAAAAAGTAAAAAAAATTATTTAACCAACAGAGACGTGCCACATGGCACTGCAACGACCAGGAACAAGCTGGTCATCGTGACCCCATTAAGGGGTGGACGACCAGGTCGGGGGTCATCCCCGTTAATTCTGCTCTTAGACTAGTTACGGTCATGGGTAGATACGAAGAATAATCTTATATGTTGGTCATTTACGGTGGCATTGTCAAGTAAACTAGCTTTCCGACTCCCTTAGGTTTTAACCCCTTTGGATTGACCTTTTGAAAATCTTTGAATATAGGTCTTCAAAATTTTGACCATTTTAGTTTATTTCTACAAATTCCAGGCTATTGACATGATCAATTCATTACATAGCCCCTAGTCATACTTGCAGCGGAAGTATATATGTTAGAAAAGCAATAACAAATAGCTTGAAATTAATAATGCATCACACTTTATAATAATTTTGTTTCCAAGACCCCTTCCCTATGTTCTTAAGTTGCGGATCAACAAATTTTCATTTGATCGTTACAACCACACCATGAGACATGTCTCACCTTCTCACTTGACTCCAAACGCCTCCCACTAAATTTTTATTCCAATAAAAGGACAGCAACACTACAAGGCAAGAGAAAGAAGAAAAGAATAGCGTTAATTCCACTCCTACCTTGTCCCCCACTAATCATTGTGCTGCTAAGTTATTTTAATATTTCATGCAACGGTCCAAGAACAAGAGCAAGGTTTTAATTGTTGTACCGTGGTTTGTTTAGCTCTCGTGTCGTGTACCGTGGAGTATGAAGTGAGATGTGGGATTCAAAGGGTAGGGGTCTGGAGGAGGAGATCCTGCTATTTTGGCTTGTTTGGTTCTGCTTTAGATCTTTCTTTCAGCACGATATTGCCTCTATCATTCAACAAACGCATGATTCACATACAAACATGACTTGAAGGTATTGATATGATCACGTTGTGCTTTTCGTAGTAGTCTTGCTCTGTTTGTGTTGAATAAAGTATTAGAAAATGGATTCTCATAGTTTGGCTTGTTTGGTCATAAATTAAGATCTAAACAACAATCAACATAGGATATTACTCAAACACAAGGAAGAAGGTGCACCAACATATAATATATATATATATATATCCGAGTATTTTAAAAGTGTGATTACATTCCAAAAGGCTAAACAATAGATACAAGTAATCACTCCGACCTCAAAATGAGAGAAAGCATGATTAGGTAGCAGCGCTCCTCTCCTCGGTCACCACCCCCTATCGCCGATCACGGTCTGAAAAGAAAAAATGTAACAATGTCTGAGTTTCCAGAAGGAAACCCCGTATGTCAAATTCTACAACGGATGAACTGAAAAATATCATAGCATGTAATTCTACCAACAATAAAAACACCACAACTAGGCTGGGCTCCAGGGTTTTTTCACCCAACTACAACGCACACCACCGTTATGAGGCTCCAAGACTTTTTCACCCAACCACCGCAACACACTCATCGCCAAGCTGAGCTCCAGGGCTTTTTCAACCAACCTCAGCTACCACGACACAACAAAGGGCTCCAGGGCTTTTTCACCCAACCCAAAGGGCTCGAGGGCTTTTTCACCAGACCCTTGTCACGCGGTCCATGCTCAGGCTCCAGAGCTCTTTCACCCAACTTGAACGCACTACGGAGCTCCAGGGCCTTTTCAATTAACCCCGCACAGACTAGCTGGGCTCCATAACTTTTTCACCCAACCGCAACTCTCACACAATTACGGGGCTCCAGGGCCTTTTCACCCAACCACCGCAACACACACATTTCCAAGCTGGGCTCCAGGGTTTTTTCACCCAACCCCAACTCTCACACAATTACGAGGCTCCAGGGCTTTTTCACCCAACCACCGCAACACTCGTGCTCATTAGCAAACTTGCCGGAAGAACATCAGCACCACAACTCGCCTCACACGGACGACCACAATAACTGCACCTCCAACGTGCAAAACTGGACACAAACGGTCGACCGAACCAAAAGTCCCGGTCGACCGAATCTCACAAACACAAGGCAATTGTCTCGACCGACACTCCATCGATCGACCAATTCCCATCAACCACACTCGTTCGGTCGAACCAAAGTCAGGAACCGGTCAACCGTTTAGAAGTCGCCTCCCAGGTTCAACGAACAAAACGACCAATTGGTCGAACGGCAAAAGGGATCCGTTCGACCGAAAGTCACTAGGGAAAAATCCCTCACTCACAATAACAAATCTGGTCGAACCCCCGAGCACTCTCGGTCGACCGAATTCCACCAAGGAATTCCCCCAACTCTCACCAACGAATCCGGTCGAACCCCCGAGCACTCTCGGTTGACCGAATTCCTCCAGGAAATTTCCCCATGCTCAACATCAAGTCCGGTCGACCAAACCATCTTCGGTCGAACCAACCACTATTCCAAATTAAGTCACCGGTCGGACAAAGTCACACAGACGGTCGACCGTTTGGATGGTCAACGCCCCAACCGACCTATGACAGTGCATACGGTCGAACGACAAATGAGCCCCGTTCGACCGGAAACCACCAGACTTGCCTCAAATGCACAATCGGTCGACCGCCCCAAGGGCATCGTTCGACCGGTGTGAGGCAGAACCCGAAATCTCATTAAGAACGGTCGACCGTTTGCACCAACCAGTCAACCGATCAGGAAGTAAATTTGCTGCACGTTTGCCTGCGACGAGCCGAAATGCATATCGTCGACTTCCAAATACTCAGACTACAAAAGTAAGCTACAACTACAAGTTTGATATACCGTAAAGGTTTGAAGAAACATTCGAAGAACCACGACGACGCTTCCACGAACACTTCTCCCCAAAACACGATCCGTCGACGAACCTCATGCTCGAACAACGATCCCCACACCTCGACGAGCCACAACCACAGCCACACAATCCAACGCCGATCACTTCCCCAACCACTGGAAACGAGATGAGTTGAAAGGGTGAAAGGAGAAAACACAAAAGAGATGAATAAGTAGCCAACCCAACTCACCTCCACCAACCAAATAGAGCCGACCACTTCTCCTCACCGGAGATCACCTCCACCTCCGACCACCACGCTGAGAGAGAGAGAGAGTCGTGAGAGAGTGAGAGAGAGTTTCCTCCAATCAATCTCAACCATCCATCCACTCCACTCCATTGAAGGGAATGTGTTCTAAAAGTTTTACTTTTAAATGTCAATTATTATGAATTGAATGAGAAATCATTTTGTTCCTTGTTTATGTTATTCGTCTTTTAGAAGTGTTAAGGAAGAGGCTCTTGGTCCTTAACCGTAGAGCTCTAAAAGATATTGGTTTACATAAAACAAAAGATATTCGCAATCATGGTAATTAACATGGAACATTAATTACCGAGTTAAGATTGTCGTGTTGGTCATAGATCATTGTAGCTCTACAAGTGAGTGACAACACGGGTATGCAAAAGAGGAAAATATTACTTTTGTATACTGAATAGACCTAATAAGTAAAATATTATAGAAATGTGTTTCTGTGTCATTAATATTTTACTGTCTTTGGTCCTTTGATATGAGACTTATATCTAATAACTTAAGGAATACTTAATTAGATCAGTGTCTTGAACTATCGATCAGTGTAGTGTAAATGCATCGGTTGGTTAAGTATAACTTTCGTTGGAGAAGATAGTTAGTCAAAAGATTATCATTGCCCCTCTTAATTGAGTGATGATATTAGTGGGCCCCTTGATAAAACAAAGTTATAATGTGCACAATGTGATTTGAGTTAAGTCACATATTTATAACTAGCTTAAAGAGTTCAAGAAATGAATACTAATACAAAGATGACACAATACTACTTTGTGTGTATTCTTAATATCATGAGGCAATGGACGGACACAAGTGGTGCACTCCATCACTAAATGGATCGGGTTTTGGTTCGAGTGGAATTAAGACATCTAACTAATTGGGAGCTATAATGTGTAGCTAGATACCGCTTATAGCTTGTGATATTAAGCTCTTAATATCACTGCCAACTTAGTTTAGATCCTCCCATAGGTCACACCGCAAAAACCGTGAAACAAGAAGCTTGATTTTTGGTTCATATGATGTGTCGGGTTTCTCATAGAAAATATGACACATGTGGTGAACAAGTAAAATCAATTATGTTGTATATAAACATAATTAGAGTCATGATAAATTCATATTAGATGCATATATTATGGGGTGCAATAATTTATTGTTGCATAGGATAATACATTGCATAAGTTGTGAATTTGCTAAAACCCCCTTAAGTTCAAATTTTGTTTGAAATAAATCCAAAATTTGAAATAGGCAAAATCGGGTAGAAGTTCGGTAATCCGTTGAGGTTCGGTCGACCGAAGGATCTATGGATCGGTCAACCGAACGTGGAACGGATAATCGTAATTGATTGACCGAACTTGACCAAAGTGCATGGAGCTTTGGTACGGTGTACCGAACCAGAAACGGTCGACCGAACAATGTCAAGTTCCGATATTTTCGGTTAACCGAATAGCACTCGGTCTTAGACGTGAATGAGTCCGATCGGTTAAGGAGAATTTTTCCCCTTAAGATTCGGTCATCCGTCACGTACTCGGTTAAACGATCGTGACAAATTCGGTTAACCGAGTGGGACTCGGTAAACCGAACAGCGGTCGATTTTCTGCCTTTGATTATTAAGAGATTAATTTGATCGATGGTTGGATTAGCTCCAAATTTGGTCAAACGTTTTGTGGGTGCATATAATGCATTATGGAATTAGTTTGTGAGAGAAATTGTCATAAAACCGTGGCTAAAGAATAGCCATGATTAAGAGTAAGATTGGAACCTATAAATATGTCCTTATTCTCCCTAATTGTTACACACAATTCAGAAATTATTTTCTCTCCTAATTCACTACTAAAACCCACGAAAATTCTCTTAGTTTTCTAAGTCTTTGGAAGGAGAAATCTCAGAGGCTAAGGAAGGGGTTTGTAGCTAGATTCTAAGCTCGTTTGGAGATCGATTGGCTAGCTCCTTTCTCTCCAACCTTGTTTAGGGTTTCGGTGAACACTCGGAGGCATCCGGCGCGGCGAGAAGCATCCCCAACGTCTCCAAATCTTCAAGAAGTTTTTGAGAACTTCTAGGTATGAATTTCGGAGCCCTTGTTTGTTTTAATAGAGTTTTGAAACTAGATGTTAAAACAAACTGATGCATGCATGAAATAAATCAAAGAAAATTGTAATTGATCCTTATTATACATAAAAATTTCGAAAAAATATATGTATAATTAAACATGAAATCCTACAGTGGTATCAGAGCTTAGGGTTCAATTTTCTCATGATTTATGGCTGTAAACAAATCTAGTTTACCATCTAGGATTTAAACAATTCGTTTTACCGGTTTTTCGGTCATTAAATGTTTGTTGAAATAATTCTTTATAATAATTCGTTTTAAATGTTTTGAATGTTTAAAACATGACATATAATTATTAGAATTATGATTTAGACATAAGTCTAACTTGCAATAATTTCGTTTTAAGTATAAACGATTCTTTTGTAAGAGAATCAACAAAACCGAAAAACTGCGATTCATCTTTCCATTGGAAATTGGATGGACAGCGGTTCATAATTAATTTGTGAACTATGGATGTATAAAAAATGTTTTTAATGGATTTCAAAATATTTTTCAAAGAATTGTTGAGAATTCTGGATGATTGATAAATTAGATTCTGTAGTTTATAGCAATTGCGTGCATGGATGTTTGAGTTGCCTTGCAGGATTGTGAGTTTATATGTTCCAAATCAGACACTACAAATGTATGTAATTATTATTATACAGGGGCTTATGTATGTAAAAGCCAAAATTCTCTCTATTTCCGCCTTTTAGATAGTTGCATTTGCATATGAGAGGTTTTTACATAGGACTTGCACTAGTCGGTTTTATCGAATGTGAGGAGCATGTTTATTTTCTGTAAAATCTACATCTCCGGTGCAAGAGGAAGTCGCCGCTGTAGCGCATCGATCGAGGATCGAAGATCAGGGATCGAGGATCGAGGATCGAAGGGAACATATAAACTCACACGATGTGGATTGTGTGAATGTTTAATTTCTGTTTTTATCTTGATATGCATGTGATGAATGTGTTGAATGTTAGGATGTGTATGATTAATAATATGCATGATAACCTAAAATTCTAAATCACATGTTAAATTGTCCAACAAAAATTAAGAATAAATTTCCTTCTTATTTCATCCACTAGCAGCCATTGATCGAGGGATATTCTGCTCGCCCTTAGCGAGAGATAGCTCCCTCTATCTTTGGGAATAGTGGGAGATATAAAGGTTGTCTGTTGTTGTGCCATAATTAAATATATGAGGTGTGTTTCACCCTAGTGAACCCCAAGTATGTTTAGTTGTGAATACAATAGATAAACGTATCTCGTATCAAATGAAAATAAGTTTTCTTAACATTACCTAGAGCCATCGCTCGGTTTTGGGAAAAAGGTTTTCTTACGAGGATAGGTCGTATTCCCTCATAATTAAAACGACAAGAGTCACAAAAGTTTGAAGATGCTAAATGTTGCTAAAATTCAAAAAGGTTGTGATTAGAAAATGTTTTCTTACCTTGACATTGTAATGTATTCGATAGCCCTTAGCTAGTCTATATTACAATTAATAGGATCTTGGGTTGTTGCATTTATGGGCAAGATTTTAATTTGCAACATTTACATTTATATATTCGATATATGTATGCATGTGTATTAAAACATAATATTGGCATTAAAACCTATATGATTTATTTTGTAGAAAAAATGTCGAACATCCAACCTATCGTACGATACATGATAGAAAAACACCCTTTAGCAAATGATGGCTCAAACTTCGTGAAATGGCAACTCAATCTCAATATCGTGTTGAGGTTTGAAAAACTATCTCATATTTTGGATGGTGAAATCCCAAAATTGAATGAGAAGACAACCGATAATGAGAAGGAGGCGATAACCAAGTGGGAAGACCAAGAGAACCAAGTTCACGGTCTAATGTTGGCATCCATGGGTGACTCGCTTCAAGCGAAATACTTGGATTCAAAACCCAAGAAGACCATGGAGGCTTTAACAAAGATGTTCATGGATAGTGCCCGAAAGGAGCGCTATAAGACCACCATCGCACTCACAAGGTGCCATATGGCGGAGAGAACATCGGTATCTATGCATTTTCTCACGATGCAAGGATACCTTGAGAAATTGTCGAAACTCTCTTCTCCAATGCCCGAGGACATTGCCGAAGATCTGATTCTTGGCTCTCTAGCCCCGTCCTTCAAGGACTTTGTGATGCACTATCATGTGCGTGAAAAAGAGGTGAGTCTTGAGGAGCTTCACAACGCTCTCAAAACGGCTGAAGTTGACATGGGCAAAGGTCAGGACAATCACGTCCTAGCCGTCCATGAGAGGAGCAAAAAGATCAACAAAGGTAAAGGCAAATTTACCAAAGAAACGTCAATCAAGAGCAAGGGAGTAGGAGGTGCTCATGGGAGTACCTCAAGGGGGAAATCTTTCAAATCTCCAACTCCCAACACGGAGTGCTTTCACTGCGGTGAAAAGGGACACATCCGACCGAATTGCCCCAAGTACAAGGAAGACCTTGAAAATGGGATGATTGAACGTAGGCGCCTGAGAAGCGCCATATGTATGTTTGTTATTGAGATAAATTTAATCACCTCTATCCTTGATTTGGTAATGGTTACCGGATCTTGTGCTCACATAATTTTGATGTGCAGCTATTTAAGGATAGGAAGGAACTCGTGGAGAACGAGATGATATTGAAGATTGGAAATAGTACAACCATCGCTGCAATTGTACAAGATTCTATGGAGCTTCAATAGTCTAGTAAATTTATGCTTTGAAGAATGTTTGTTATATGCCTTCGATTAGCAAGAACATTTCTGTATCAAGTTTTAGATATGGATAAATTTTAATAAATATTTTAATTCTTGCTTGTCTATATCGAAGAATGGAATTTTCTATGCAAATACATTCATATAGAATGATTTCTATTTGCTTGAAATAAATAATAAACAAACTCAAACAAACAATAACAAAAGAGAAACTAAGATAACTCACGTGAATGATACAATCTTGTAGCACTATCGGATTGGTCAAATAAATGACCAAGAGACCTTTCAAGAAGAAAGGAACGAAAACGAATAACTAATTGGATATGATACATTCTAATGTATGTGGTCCGATAAGTACAAGTGCAAGAGGCGGTTTAAGGTACTTCATTTTGTTCACGGACAACTATAGTCATTATGACTATATTTGTCTAATGGGAAGCAAAAGTGAATTCTTTGACAAGTTCAAGGAATTCGAGGATGAAGTAATGAACCGACTCAACAAGAATATCGAGTCTCTGTGAACGGTTCGTAGGGGTGAGTGCTTAGGATACCTAATTTGACTCATTCCTAAAGTAGGAATAGGATATTGCTCGACATGGTTCGATCAATAATGAGTCATTTTAAATTGCCGATTTACTTTTGGAATTATGCACTACAAATAATGACAAACTCACTAAATAATGTTCCATCCAAATCCGTGGAGAAAATGGTTTATGAGCTATGGAGTTGAAAGACACCTAAGCTCAACTTTCTCAAGATTTGGGGTTGTGAGGTCTATGTCGAGAAATTGATGTCGACCAAACTTCAACCAAAAACGGATTAAGTGCTTCTTTATAGGTTATCCTCGTATGACAAGAGGATACTACTTTTGATATATCACCTCCAATCGAAAGATTGTAGAGAGAGATGTTTTTCTGGAATTTCTGGAAAAGAGAGAAAAGTAGTGGGAGTAGAGTTGAGCTTGAGAAAACTCAAGATACTCTACAAGATCATGATGTGAATGTTGCATTCAATATCATGAAGGCCCAGCCGAGATTCATTTGGTTAGTGGGAGCATGAGCGAGAATTCCTTACAAGAAATTGTGAGAAAATCTCAATCATCCTCACCTAGTGTGCGTTCGAGAGTCGAACATGAACCTATTCCTCAAGAAATTGTGGAAGAAGTTCGAGAGACACGAGAAGAACCAAAAGAACTAAGAAGGTCAATGAGGGAAAGGAAGAAACCCAATAAGTATGTGGGACTTCATGAGATCATGGTACTAGATACCAAAGATCCCTCGACCTTCCAAGAAGCAATGGAAAAAGACTCCAAACTATGGTTAAAAGCCATGGAATCCGAAGTAGAATCCGTGTATGATAATCAAGTATGAAACTTGATTAGCCTTCCTCAAGAGAAAATATCATTTGGTATAAATGAGCTTTTAGGAGGAAGATAAACATGGATAGTAACTTGACAACCTACAAAGCAAGACTTGTAGCAAAAGTTATACTCAAATTCAAGAAATTGACTTTGATGAAATTTTTGAGAAGTTGCCATATTAAAATCTATTCGGATTATGCTCGCTATTACCGCATTTCACAATTGAGAGATATGGAAAATGGATATCAAAATGGCGTTCCTTAAACAGGAACTGGGAGGAGGATATGTACATGGTACAACCTCAAGGTTTTGATGATCCAAATAGTAGCGAGAAGAAATGCAAGTTTCGAGAATCCATTTATGGATTGAAGCAAGCATCGAGGAGTTGGAACAAACGCTTTGACGAAGAGGTGAAGAAAATTCACTTCATTCAAAGTAAAGGAGTACCTTGTATATACAAGGAGATTAGTGGGAGCCATGTAGTACTTCTGATCTTATATGTCGATGACATATTGCTCATGAGCAATCATATACCTTTGCATTAGCAAACGAGAAATTTCGTTGAAATCAGTATGTTCAATGAAAAGATGTGAGTGAGGCTCAATACATCTTGATTATCAAGATATAAAGAGATACATCTCATAGACTCATTGGTCTAAGTCAACGCGTATACATTGACAAGGTCTTTGAAATGTTCAGGGTGAACAATTCCGATATGGACAATATGCCAATAAGTATGAGTATAGGTGTGCAACTCAAGAAGTCTCAATGTGCTCAATCACACAAAGACTTGGAGTACATGAAGGTATCCCTTATGCTTCGGCAAAAGGAAGGACCACGTACACAATGACTTGCACAAGACTCAATATCTCGTATGCTCTAAACGTGACAAGAGGTCACTAATCCAACGCAAGTCCTAATCATAGGATTGCGGTCAAGAATATTCTGAAGTACCTTAACCAGACTAAAGATAAGGTTCTTGTTTATGGAAGACAAAGGAGAAAATAGTCGAGGGCTGTTTTGATGCAATTCTTATAGGATTTCTAGACAATAAGAGGTTGGAGTGATGATGCGTCATCATTATCAAAGGTGGAGGTATGAGCTAGTGTAGTTAGGAGTAACATCACTACAGCTAACTAAACCACCAACGAAAGACAAAATAAATGAATAGGTGGACACAACAGTGACACAACTGATCCATTCAACAAACCTTAATACCAAGCTAAGAGACGAAATATATTTCGAGTCCATGGATCCGAGGATCCATGTGGATTGGCTTGATAGGTGATTTAGGAAGGTTACCCTAGTTATTAATGTTTTATACATTGAGAATGTATGTGAAAGAAAACTTTGATAACAAGTGGGAGATTGAAGGGAATGTGTTCTAAAAGTTTTACTTTTAAATGTCAATTATTATGAATTGAATGAGAAATCATTTTGTTCCTTGTTTATGTTATTCGTCTTTTAGAAGTGTTAAGGAAGAGGCTCTTGGTCCTTAACCGTAGAGCTCTAAAAGATATTGGTTTACATAAAACAAAAGATATTCGCAATCATGGTAATTAACATGGAACATTAATTACCGAGTTAAGATTGTCGTGTTGGTCATAGATCATTGTAGCTCTACAAGTGAGTGACAACACGGGTATGCAAAAGAGGAAAATATTACTTTTGTATACTGAATAGACCTAATAAGTAAAATATTATAGAAATGTGTTTCTGTGTCATTAATATTTTACTGTGTCTTTGGTCCTTTAATATGAGACTTATATCTAATAACTTAAGGAATACTTAATTAGATCAGTGTCTTGAACTATCGATCAGTGTAGTGTAAATGCATCGGTTGGTTAAGTATAACTTTCGTTGGAGAAGATAGTTAGTCAAAAGATTATCATTGCCCCTCTTAATTGAGTGATGATATTAGTGGGCCCCTTGATAAAACAAAGTTATAATGTGCACAATGTGATTTGAGTTAAGTCACATATTTATAACTAGCTTAAAGAGTTCAAGAAATGAATACTAATACAAAGATGACACAATACTACTTTGTGTGTATTCTTAATATCATGAGGCAATGGACGGACACAAGTGGTGCACTCCATCACTAAATGGATCGGGTTTTGGTTCGAGTGGAATTAAGACATCTAACTAATTGGGAGCTATAATGTGTAGCTAGATACCGCTTATAGCTTGTGATATTAAGCTCTTAATATCACTGCCAACTTAGTTTAGATCCTCCCATAGGTCACACCGCAAAAACCGTGAAACAAGAAGCTTGATTTTTGGTTCATATGATGTGTCGGGTTTCTCATAGAAAATATGACACATGTGGTGAACAAGTAAAATCAATTATGTTGTATATAAACATAATTAGAGTCATGATAAATTCATATTAGATGCATATATTATGGGGTGCAATAATTTATTGTTGCATAGGATAATACATTGCATAAGTTGTGAATTTGCTAAAACCCCCTTAAGTTCAAATTTTGTTTGAAATAAATCCAAAATTTGAAATAGGGAAAATCGGGTAGAAGTTCGGTAATCCGTTGAGGTTCGGTCGACCGAAGGATCTATGGATCGGTCAACCGAACGTGGAACGGATAATCGTAATTGATTGACCGAACTTGACCAAAGTGCATGGAGCTTTGGTACGGTGTACCGAACCAGAAACGGTCGACCGAACAATGTCAAGTTCCGATATTTTCGGTTAACCGAATAGCACTCGGTCTTAGACGTGAATGAGTCCGATCGGTTAAGGAGAATTTTTCCCCTTAAGATTCGGTCATCCGTCACGTACTCGGTTAAACGATCGTGACAAATTCGGTTAACCGAGTGGGACTCGGTAAACCGAACAGCGGTCGATTTTCTGCCTTTGATTATTAAGAGATTAATTTGATCGATGGTTGGATTAGCTCCAAATTTGGTCAAACGTTTTGTGGGTGCATATAATGCATTATGGAATTAGTTTGTGAGAGAAATTGTCATAAAACCGTGGCTAAAGAATAGCCATGATTAAGAGTAAGATTGGAACCTATAAATAGGTCCTTATTCTCCCTAATTGTTACACACAATTCAGAAATTATTTTCTCTCCTAATTCACTACTAAAACCCACGAAAATTCTCTTAGTTTTCTAAGTCTTTGGAAGGAGAAATCTCAGAGGCTAAGGAAGGGGTTTGTAGCTAGATTCTAAGCTCGTTTGGAGATCGATTGGCTAGCTCCTTTCTCTCCAACCTTGTTTAGGGTTTCGGTGAACACTCGGAGGCATCCGGCGCAACGAGAAGCGAAGATTGGCTTCCTCAACGTCTCTGAAACGTCAAGAAGTTTTTGAGAACTTCTAGGTATGAATTTCGGAGTCTCTTTGTGTTTGTTTTAATAAGTTTTTGAAACTAGTTGTTAAAACAAACCGATGCATGCATAAATAAATCAAAGAAAATTGTAATTGATCCTTATTATACATGAAAATTCGAAAAATATATATGTATAATTAAACATGAAATCCTACAGACTTCAATTAGAATTTTGAGCAAACTAATTACACTTTCAGTTTCAAATCAAAGACAAGAGAAAGCGAAACAATCTAGATGCTCATGCTCTTCACGTGTCGACCTAGGGTTTCCATCTATAAATACATAAAATCAGACGACATACCATAGGGAGGTGTAGGGAGGCGTGGTGTAGATAAATTTGCGAGAGAGGGAGATTGCTGGTGGTGGAAGTTTTGGATTTTTGTTTTTGCAAACCAAATATTGAATTTGATGGTTACTCAAAATGCAGAAATGGATTGCTTACACAAGTATAAATACTTTAATCGCCATTAATACGTTATTCTCAATTAACCTAATTTCAAACATTATATAGCTTACACAACCAATCAAAATTATTCTCAATCAAATCAAATTAATTTCAAACAAAAAAATACTCTAAACACATAAACGTGTAAACATCATTTTTATGCATGTGTTCATTAAGTAAAAACGACATCACTAATGTCGTTTTCACATGTGTCATTTTTAAGAAATATATTTTGCCAAATAAGTATTTAAGGTTCATATGTTTCCAATTTTTTTATTTGTACAAAATTATTTCATTTTTTTCCTTCTTTTTTTCCGTTTTTTAAATTTAAATTTCGACTATGCCGAAGAAGACCTGAGTCCAATACAGTTCCAATGTGATCCGAAAAGGGCGACCCGTGACCCGCACAAAGACCCACCCATCCACGCAAACCCGAGCGCCACAGTTATAACCCGATTCCGCCCAGATCTCGCCATCCCCACTCCCTCCCCAAGCGAAGACCGACCGGAGCCTCCCGATGACCGCGGTCGCCGACGAGTCCACGCCCAATGGCGTCGAGATCTCGGAGATCGCCGCCTCCGCCAAACCCGATCCCGTTCCCGTTCCCGAGGACGCTGCGACGAACCGGGACAACGGATCTGAGAAGCCCGATTCCTCCACGGCGAATGACGATGCGGGATCGAATTTCACTATGAGGGAGTTGCTGAACGAGCTCGGCGATGACGGGGCGGATGCCAATGGGGGATCTGAGGTCTTGGAGGGAAAATCCGAAGGGAGCCGGAGAGCTGCTGGTTCGGCGGTCTACAGGTGAACTGAAATTCCTTTGGTTAATGTGATGTTGTTGTTGTTGGAGGATTTGAGATTTGAATTTTTTTTTCTTTTTCTGGAGTGTGATTCTGATTGCTTAATGAAAAGAAGTTGTATCATGATTTTGTCTGGGGTGGGTGCCATGAAAATTTGGAATCCTAAACGTTGATCTTCAGTCTTCTGTCGTGCATTGTGGTTATTGAAATTTGGTTTATGTGTTGTTATTGTTTGAACTTCGGTAGGAGGATTTGAGACGTGAAAATAATATTTCTTTGAGTATGATTATGATTTCTGAACGAAAGGTCAGAAGTGAGACTTTTTGTTGGTGCTGGTAAAGAAACTTCAGTTAGCACTTAGTATAGTAAGAGTGAGTTGAATTTGATTGTGAAGGCTCACGAAGCTGCATCATGACTTGTGTTCTGAAAAATGAGTAGGCCAGATCTCGAAGAAGTTTCAAACAATGTAAACGTGAAATCTTGAACTTCAATCTTCAGAATTGTAGCTGTTGGCGATTTTGTTTTTCTACATGCTCCCCCTCCACAATTAAGCACTTGTTTCTTGATATGTGCATATTTAACTGATCTCCAACTGGTCCAGGTGGTGCTTCCATATGAAATAAAATATGAAATTTCTATTTGCAAGTTAATCTTGGCCTCCTTTAAGTTTTTCACATTCTCAATCTGACATTTTGTTTTCCTGCAAACTGGCACTTTTCGAGTTAGTATTTGTAGATCAACTAAATTAATCAACCATCTCTTCCTGCTTAGGATGTCAATTTCTGTTCAACCATCTGTGTTAATTTACTTATCTGAACTCTTTACTCTTATAGTCCTATCAACCCTTATCTGTCATGGGTAAACCAGCACTTTTTATTTGTATTTTGCTCTTGCAGTTGCGTTTATATTATTACATTCATTTTGCTTATATCTTTGGTAAGGTGCCTAACTACCTTTTCATAAAGTAGTTGTTGTGAAGCTTCTCTCAAAGTCTAAACAATTCACTGCGGATGTTTTTGACTTTTTCTATACATCATATGATCAGCTATACTTGAACTTTCTCCTACATGCAATTCTTCTTATTATATTCACCTTTTCCATTATATTTGTGGTGGTTTTGGTAATTCTTCTTTCTTACTTTCATCAGTTATCTTACTGTATAGTCTTATAAATTATTGTTTTGTTATCTACAACTTGTTCCAGCCAAGACATCTTACAACAACAAGAGATAGGACAGAATGATGCTTCCATGGACTTGATCAATAATATAAGTGGTGTTGATGAGGAGGGTCGATCTCGCCAAAAGATTCTTGCATTTGCTGCAAGAAGGTAAATTTTAATTTAACTCATTCTTTTGCTTTATTATGATTTGATAATGCTGTAATTATAACTTAAACTTAATGATATGGAATAAATTAGAAGAAGCAGTTTAATACATATATCTCCCACCTTTTCTCAATTCAATGGGTAATGGCAGGACATTGGCAACTTTTTGTAACATTATACAATAAAGTCTGCTTGAGTGGTGCAACACAACCTTGGCCGTTGTTATTTCTGACAATTCATCTAGTTTCTAACGAATTGCAATAAATATGTATCCTCTTTCACTTTTTTGTTTAGAGCTCTTCTCCCCGTTACTCGTCTGACTCCATCTTTTAATAGAAAATCCTTCTGTGAGGACAGGTAATAGCTCTCTTGGTACAAACAAGCTTGCTTCTTAATTCAGGAATCCATAGAATTGAAAAGTAGTGTTGCCAAGTTCCTCATTGTTAAATGGAAAAACATTTCTGTTACTGAGACATAAGCATTATTGTTAACTTTTAACTGTTCAGAGAACACTTTAGATTTTGAAACCATAAAGTGATTTTTACTCCATAAATACATTTTGAGGCAAATATTCCTACTTGCAAATTATCCTTACAATTCCATAGGGGGTTGCATTTCATTAGTCTTGTATGTCATGTATTACTACTTATTTTAATGTGCACTATAGTGAAGTATATATGTATCTTTCTCATTTAGGTATGCCAATGCCATAGAGAGAAACCCACAGGATCATGATGCCTTCTACAATTGGGCCTTGGTTCTTCAGGTATTTAGACGTTTATTTTATCAAGAAATACTGTATTCAATGAACTGTTGTTGGTTCCCCCCATTGATAAAAAAAACAAAAACAAAAACAAAAACATAACATTCCATAAGAGAATTTTCTCCAATATTTGCGAGCCAAGTGCTTAAGTTTTATAAAGATGTTGGACCAACCAAACTTCATAGTAATCATGTTTGCGCTAAGCAATGGTTTGTGAAAAAGTGCAAGAAGTAACTGACAAGCAACACATTAAATAATTTCTATAATACTTCCCCCAAAGATTAGGCTTAGTTGTGGAAAAGGTTCACGAGGGAGTAGGATATATGACAGTTCCTAAATTCTTCATCATTTCTTCTAAGATATCAATAGATAGTTTGTCTACATGGTTGATGCAATTTACTTACATTCTTCCTGAAGTGTGTAATCTGAAGTCATTCTATGATCCTTATATGGAGGTAGTCTGTGATTTTTTTTTTGATTTTTTGCTTAAATATCTTACAATCGCCTCAATTTTGGTGAAATGCCATTCACATTCTCATATTTGTATATTATTCATTTGTGCTAAAATAACCTTCACGTGTCTCGGTTTGTTCAAAATTCCCTTTGGAAGAGCCAACATCCCATCTTTCTGCTACAATTTTGAGAAAAGCAACTTAGCTTAAGTCAATCAACCATTTTTTGGTATGTTCATGTGATTGGTCTAAATTAGAGTTCATGTTTAGCAAAATCGAGACATATGGAGGATATTTAAGCAAAAAACAATCTTGAGTGGTGTAAAAAATCGGAGCTAATGATTGTCATAGTTATTGGGTATTTTGTTTATTGGTCTAATACATGGATGGGCTTGCCGGAGTCATAACGTTTAGGTATTGGAAACCCCTTCGTGTTGGTTTAGGCCTTTGTTCATTTTCTGATTTAACAACTCAACCGTATCAAGGGCTTTGTATATTTAGAGCTCAGGAGTTCATGTATTAAGGTCCAGAGTTCAGCTACCATTTTTTCTGTCTACAATGTGCTGTAACTTCCAGAGTAATAGGTACCTAGTTAAGACGTATCACATATGCACTACTACATCAACCAGATTGTACTGATGTTCTTTATAATTTGCAGGAAAGTGCTGATAATGTTTCACCTGAATCTGGTTCCCTTTCAAAAGATGCCTTGCTCGAGGAAGCATGCAAAAAATATGATGAAGCCACCCAGCTTTGCCCTACACTTCATGATGTACGGTTCTCAACCTCAGTCCGAGTTTCAGGAGGGGGAAAAGCTTTCTTATCCATATTTTTCAAATTCTAACCATTTCCTTTTCCAGTTGCGTAACATAGTCCAAAATTGTCATTAATTGCTGTGTTTCTCTAACTTGGTGCCTTCGCATTTTTCTCAAGTATTTTGGAATTTCAATTCTCAAAACAGTATCAATCCATGAATCTCCTGCAACTGATTTGGTCACTTCGTTCGTTAATTGTTACATATTTCTGTAGATACAGTAGCCACCTATAACCACCCTATTCTTAATTGATGTCAGGCTTTTTACAACTGGGCTATTGCTATTTCCGACCGAGCAAAATTACGTGGCCGGACCAAAGAAGCTGAAGAACTATGGATGCAGGTAGAAGTCAAAACATGATTCTTCATGATTACCTTTTCCAATTCAAACTTTCTGAAGCAATTATCTGAACCTGCTGTATAGGTATCTATGTGGTTGGTACTCTTTGCCATCATGAATTCATGATATTTGAGGGTTCACGACTATGTTGTAGTCACGGGGTAACTGTTATGTTGACCGATAAAAAAACTGTTATGTTGACCGACAACTGAAATTATAAAAAGTCACATGTTATATTATATTATTTTCCCTCAAAGACAGTAAAATTCCTTCTGTTCTTGAAGTTGATGAATTTAGCACAACTGTGGAAATTCTTTTTATTTGAGTACTAGTTGACTTGATGCTTGAGGAGGAGCAGCATTGTTGATGAATGATGGGAATATAACACGTTAGATGCTAAACACTTGTTTCTTAATAAGTTTATATTTTGAAATGCAGCCAGTGAAACAACAACATTTAGTCGTTAGTGGTTGTTGATGATTGCCCATGTCATTACTTGTAAGTGCAAACAATCGCCTATACATGGTTTCTGAATTTCTTGGCTTTGATGGAAAAGGAAACCTGATGATTGCAAATTAATTAGGGACAATAAAATTTCATCTTTGATGTAACATCTAACTTGAGGACCTCTAATCAGATTTCCTACCATTAATATTCCCCAAAGTTGGTCATATTTTAGTTCTACCTCCTTGAACTGCTTCAGGGTACCTACAGAATCAATAGTTAGATTGCTCACATCTAGTCCCTAGAGACTAGCAAATTCTAAAGGTAAAATAAATAAGAATCGAGATTTAATCTACTCAATGTTCTTCCTTGTGCCTTATATCCTCTCCTCCCCCGTTCTTGGAAGGTGTGTTTTTCTTGACCATCTTGTGACATCCACATTCCATCCTATAATTGTGATTTAAGCAATTTCTTTCCAGGAGCCAATGTCAACGAAACCAAGCATATCTACTTTCAATCTTCGCAGAACCATAATATATGTATCTTTGTGCAGCTAGATTTCAAGTTCAATTTATTCTTCCATTGACAAGTGAAATACTTGTTACATAAACAATGACACATCTTCATTGACCATTGGGTAGCTGGGCTCTCTATGACAATTCATTATAGTAACCCTTTGTGCACAAGGTTTTGTTGTTGCCTCATAATTTTGTGTTTCCACTATAATAGAGATATTAGGAGTCATCTACTGTTTTCTTTGAAATGTGGTTTGGATTGCACATTATCTTTCTGTCATCCTGTGGAAAGGAATTAGAACATGCACAATTTAGCTTATTGTTGGTAACATTCTTATGTTATGCCAAACAGATGGGAAAGTAATCTCTTTTCTGCTTCATCTTCTTTTTGGTGGAAAGACAAATAGCACATGAAATCTGTGAACTAACAGTCTTCATCTTCATGCAACTTTCAGAAATTAGATCTTTGTTTCGAGAAATTTCTTAATGTATGAACATAATTTATGTGCTGGAAAAAGATGCTGAGTCCTGCATTGTTTTATTTTTTGTTGTAGGCAACCAAAAAATATGAAAGAGCTGTGCAGCTTAACTGGAACAGCCCTCAGGTATTTGTAAAAGCCTTCTTTGTTCATCTTAAAATTTGAGCCTAATCTTTAACTAACTTGCGCTAATCTTTATTTTCAAATTTCTCACACTTGCTGCTAATTTTGATCCATCATGTCATAAGATACATGTGTTACAGATAATCAATTTGGTTTCATACCTGGAAGGTCAACGATAGATGTCATATTTCTTATTAGACAACTTATGGAGAGGTATAAAGAACAAAAAAAGATTTACATATGATTTTTATTGATTTAGACAAGACATATGATAGAGTTCCAAGAAATGTTATGTGGTGAGCCTTAGAGAAGAAGAAGGTATCAACAAAATATGTGAATTTAATTAAAGATATGTACGGAGGAGTTGAAACTAGCATTAGAATTTGTGATTGTGTGATTAAAACTTTTCCGATTAAGATTGAACTTCATCAAAGTTCAGCTTTAAGTCCATATCTCTTTGCTTTAGTAATGATTTCATGGTGTATGCTTTTTGCGAATGATGTAGTATTAATTGACGAGAGTAGGGTAGGTGTGGAGAGAAAACTAGAGTTGTGGAGAAATACTTTAGAAACAAAAGATTTTAAACTAAGTAGATCTAAAACTGAATATATGAAGTGTTGTTTCAGTACCGTTAATACCGAGGAAGATGAGATTATATTAGATGGGCAAGTGGTGCGTAGAAAAAATATTTTTAGATATTTTGGATCAATACTTCAAAAAGATGGGGAGATCGATGAAGATGTTAACCATAGAATTAGAGCAAAATGTATGAAATGACGACAAACCTCAGGTGTCTTATGTGACAAGAAAATTTCACTTAAGTTAAAATGAAAATTTTACAAAACCGCAATAAGACCTGCAATGTTATATGGTGTGGAATGTTGGGCCACTAAAAGACAACATATACAAAATATGAGTGTATCTGAAATGAGGATGTTGAGGTGGATGTGTGGTCATACGTGAATGAATCAGATTAGAAATGAAGACATTTGTGAGAGAGTTGGAGTTGCTCCAATGGAAGAGAAAGTTATACAACACAGACTAAGATGGTTTGAACATGTACAAAGAATACCTATGGAGACACCTACAAGAAGAGGAGTATTGAATCGGATCGAAGACACAAAAAGAGGAAGAGGTAGACCACAATTGACTTGGGAGGAAGCGGTCAAAAGAGATCTAAAAGATTGGAATGTTCCTCGGGAATTTGCATTGGATAGAAACTCGTGGAAGAAGACGATTCACATGCCTGAACCGTGACTCCTTAGAGTTTCATTTCTAGCATACCCCAACTAGTTTGGGATTAAAAGCTTTGTTGTTGTATGTCATAAAATACATGATTGATTTTCTAATTAGTTCAATAATTAAGTACTTCAAATTTGTGTGTTGATTGAGTACTCAATTAGTAGTAGCACATAAAGCAGTCATGACATGATGAAACTGTCTTAGTAAATAGTATCAGATTGCCATATCTTTTTCCTTTTCCGAGTAGCTTATTTGTTCTCCATGCCTTCTACAGGCTCTCAATAACTGGGGACTGGCCCTACAGGTATCATAGTTTTCAAATTTTAGTATTTGATCTCTTTATGTTATACAAATTACACTTATCCTTCTGATTGACTTGTTTCTTAATATGCATTTTTTTCTTTTCCATCGCAGGAACTCAGTGCTATTGTTTCTGTGAGGGAGAAACAAAACATTGTAAGAACTGCGATTAGCAAGGTAAATCTCTGTTTTCCTGACTTGCGTACTGTAGGATTGAAGAATATCCATGTGTTCTGAGAGTTAATGTTTTAGTATTTTTTTCATTTTAATGTACGTTTTCTCAGTTCCGTGCAGCTATCCAGTTACAGTTTGATTTCCATCGAGCTGTTTACAATTTGGGCACTGTACTGGTTTGTATTTCTTGTACCCTACGATATTTCTAAAGAGCTTTTTTTTTGAAGTTTCGAGTTATATAGATTCAAACTTTGTATATTTTCCTTTGGTGTATTGTTTTCCAGTATGGTCTAGCAGAGGATACCTTGAGGTCTGGGAGACCAGTAAATGCAAATGATGTTTCTCCTAATGAACTTTATAGTCAGTCAGCAATATATATTGCTGCAGCTCATGCACTGAAACCAAATTACTCGGTAAAGCCCTTTAACTTAATTCATAGTTTTTGTTCATAATGTTCTGCTTGTTTGCTTCATAATATCACCTAATACTCCAAATTATTCGTGCATCTACTTTTAGTATAATCCGATCTGTCATATAGTAAGCCATTAGGGATAATAGGTCTTGTGTCTTGTAATGAAATAGGTGATGTACTGATGTGTTGAGATTTGACCAATCGAGTCATTCACTCATTTGAAATGTTCGACCTCTTGACTCTTACAGACCTCATTGACAAGATAGATCATCATGTTTTAACAAAGGCAAGTCCTAAACAAATGCAAGAAAAAGAGAAAATCACAAGGTTGCTTTCCATATGTATGGTTGGGACAGTAATCAAGAAAGAAGAGAAAAAGCTTCAAGCACATGTGGTGTTTCTATTGAATAAAGGATGGATGAAATAAGTTGATGTAACCATGAGTCAAAGAATGGAGAGAATGCTGAATGAAAGGGGATAAAGTAGGTTTGAAATTTTGTGTCATCTTCCTTCTAGTGTCATACTCTACATAGTGAACGCAAAATAGGTGGATCTGACTGATTATAACCGTTAGAGTATTAGAGAAACTTTGTTCCACTGTGGCATTGCAGTGGAATGGCCAAAAGATATTGCCCAACAATTGAACTTCAATTGCCTTCCTAGAGCTGAATGGGTTGTTTCATAAACTGCATATTATTTTTACCCTTTTACTCACATGTCAAAACACATAACTAACAACACAAGCGAAGAGCAGAACAAGAGAAGAGACAGATGCTTGTGCACACAAAATCTACATTTGCTTATACATGCTACCATTAAGTAAGCTAATCACACCATCATGGACAAGCGTGCACAGACTATATTGTCTTTGATGCGGTCAATAAGTGAGCCACATGGCTTGAAGTAATTTTATGGGAAAACAATGATAAACCTTACTGCCGTGTTGATATCTGGTCTTGTATTGGGTGTGCAATCGGGTATGCCACACAACTCGTGGAGACTGCAACAATGGAAAATCCTCTGCAATTACATTTTCAGATTATCTAGTTTATGATGATAATTCGGTTGTCAAAGTTTAAAAAATGACCTTGTGGAGCAATCCAATGTGTTAAACAACTTTATTCCCTCCTTGCCAAGCTTCAGAATTCTTCAATTGGCAAAGCCCTCCAAACAGAACCTACTGGCTTGCGACTCAGATTTCTCCACTAAAATGAAAAACTAGGTTCAGGCTCATATTAGCCCATCAGTTTTTGGTCTGCCAGCATTCCAAGTTGAACAAACCACTGTGGCAATGCCTACTCTTCCTTTCTCGAGAAGAAGAGTTTGCTCACTGCACTTACCCCTCCACTGCATACTTTGGTTAGGCAAAAGGCTGAATATCAATTAACGCCAAACTTTATGTGTTATGTGTGACTTGTGATTTCAGTTCCAAAAGATTTGCTGTTTGACTCACATTTAAGAATTTGTTATTGTTCTACTGAATGTCCATTTCTACTATGTCAAAGATTAAGTTGTTTTTTGACATTTGGAGTATCATGTACTATATCAAAGTGCTATTTAAACGATCTGTATTTCTTTTATTGTGGAATCGTTGATAGTCAGTTGCATTTGCATCATTTGGGTCAATTGGAAACAACCTTACTGTTTTACAGTGGTAGGGTTGTGTACATCCGACCCCTCCTTACCTCGCTTAGGCGGGAGCCTCTTCTGAGGCATTGGGGTTATGTTGATGTTGATGCGTTATTGTTCTACTGAATTGGAATGCGTTTACTTATTGCTTTTAAATCATACTTCAGTAGTATTGTCTTTTGCAATCCAGTTCTACTGAGGATGTGTTTGGTACACCCTCTTGGGTTTGTGCCTGGGATGGAAATTTTGCATTCCCACCCCAGACGTGAGGTGCACACAAACATCATGTCTGTCTGGAGGTTGAGAGAAATGGCTTCTGAGAATACAAATTTGTATGGATAGTGAGAAGCTAAACATGGTCTAGTACTCTAGTTTCTTTAGTCCGAGTGTAATTTCAGTTTGACTCACATTTAAGAATTTGAGCCAAACGCACGTTTGGAATAAAAAAAGTTGATAGCAAACCCAATGTCTGGGTGTGCCAGACGCCAACGCAGGCACACCCAAACGGGGCCTGAATTGGAATGTGTTTGCTTGATTGCTTTCTAATAATATTTTATTAGTGTCGTCCTTTAAATCATCTTCATGCTAACGGTTTGTATCAATCTATTATATTGTTTAAACTTCCTCTTCATATTTTCTTGACCGGCATCTTATATCTTATAATATAATAACTTCCTATTGTGTTTGGTTGTCGTCCCATGCAGGTTTATACCAGTGCCCTGAGATTAGTTCGTTCTATGGTAACAATCTTGGCTAGATAATCTTAAACTATTTATTTAATTTGAAAATTAATTGGAATTTCAATTTCAGCTTCCATTGCCCTATTTAAAAGTGGGATATTTGATGGCTCCTCCCGCAAAAGACCCCATTTCACCTCATTCAGACTGGGAAAGGTCCCAGTTTGTTTTGAATCAAGAAGGACTTCAACAGGTAAGGCCGTGGAAAGATTCCTTTTTTGAGAGTGTACTCGGATGCTTTTAATTAATAAAGATTCACTATGAGTTCCTCTTTTTGCTCTGCACGCCTTCACTCACTTGAAAGGGGGAAAATTTAGCACTTGCCATATTTGCATATGCAGCTCAAGAACTCTGAACAAAGGCAATCAAAACAAAATCCTTCCGACAATATGCGAAGTTCCTCATTTGCCGATAAATCAATAATCAAGATCGATGTCCCAGACATAGTTTCTGTTTCAGCTTGTGCAGATCTTACATTACCCCCAGGTGCCGGTCTCTGTATCGCCACAGTTCATGGACCAGTTTATATGGTAACGATAGCCTTGTTGGTTTGTTCTAGATTCCGTTTTTATATTTATTTCATGTCAAGTTTGGACGCAGATTGTTATATTATTGATCCTGTTATAAGAAGCACGCTCTTCCTTTTCGTTTCAGCAAATTCTCTATTTCCATTTTTTGGCTATATTTCATATGTACTTTTGTTATAAGAGTTCATCTTCATTTTTTTTCTTGTTTCAATTAAAGGTAGCTGAAACGTGGGAAATGCTTGATGGCTGGTTGGATGCAATTCGTCTTGTCTATACGATTCATGCAAGGGGTAAAAGCGACATTCTTGCCGGTGTCATAACTGGGTGATCAAAGTCCGGCAGAGTTGTTCCTACCCATTGTAATCTTATTGTGGAACTATTGTGCAATTTTTGACAACTCATTACCTATAGTTTAATATAAGTTTAGGTTTGTGCGTTTTTTAATGTATTCAAATTGGCTTATGAAGGCTTGCGGATTACTTGCAGTGATATCATAACACACCAGGGAATTCTAGGTTGCAAAAGCCGATCTACTTTGAAATTCTGTAAATCCACCTAGAAGCAAAATTTCGTCCATTTATAAATCAAAATGGACTCAAAAGGAATTGCGGGCCATCCTGACACGTGTCGTTTTGCATTTCTTTTTAAAGTAGATTTCATTAGATTAGATAAAATAAAAGGATGAGGCTATGGAACCACGGCCCCATCCAAAACAGCGTAGTTTTTTGCCCAAATATGACTATATGAGCCCTGATAGTCTGGGTTTTACATTTGTTAAGTGTTTGCATTCCAAGTTAAGTTTTTAAATGATTTTTAGCATTATTTTTAGGAGACATGTATGTGCAAACAGCATGGTCGTTGGGCGGCGTGTTCAACTTGGTTTGTGGTTTTTGCTGGCTTCTCGATCGGTAAGTGGAGAATGACGGACTCTATCATGCTTTTAGGCCGTCTTTAGTATTTAAACATTGATTAAATAATGTTTCGTCATCTTGTCATTCTTGTGTCGCACTCCAGCTTGCCGCCAACCTTCTTTCTATAATTTTATTCATTGTGCTATTCACTTCTCCACTAACCTAACAAGTGCCTGCAATAAACCCAAGCTTTAATACCTGAGCAGGCGTATTTCTCTCGAGTGGTCCGTGGCCACCATTTTGTAAGCATTCAGGATATAGAACTGACCCGCATCCTAGAATCGTTGTTCACTTCCGCTTATGACGCCGCCCACTTGTCCACGCAAGATTCACATACCAGTTCGGGATCTTCCTGCCGGTACAAGTACCTTTCATCCGTCTTTGTTCTTTCCTCTCTCTCTCTCTCTCTCTCTCTCTCTCTCTCTCTCTCTCTCTCTCTCTCTCTCTCTCTCTCTCCCAAATAAATGATTCTAACAACATTTAAACCTTACTTTAAAAAAAACGTTTCAAACCTTCTTAACCCCTTTCCTTTCAAATTCTCCCAAAAGGAGAAAAACACACACTCAAATCTTCTTGCCAACTACCAAAACATTCGACATGAAGTACACTAACTCAGTTACGGTTCAAAACAATTATTTCTACGTAAAACTATTAATGTTACATCAACCTTGTAATATTCACATGTTTAAAGACATTCTTTGTCTTAAGACAGTCAATATCATGAATCAAATTATACCAATCCCATCCATATGTTTGTAAAATGTGATTTAAAATGAGAACGGTGAGTAAAGTAGATTAAATAAATAGAAAAATCAAGTTCTACCAATTAGACCTACCTCAATAGATCTCTCGTGTTTGGATGGTCATTTAAGATCAGAAATAGATTCCTAACAATCCCATTCTCATGCGTGAGATATTTAGAATATAAAATTGAAATAGGGTATTATAGATCAAATGAAAAAAAAACTCAAGTTGCAGACACGTAAAGATAAACTTGTATTCATCGTCACTAATCCAAAAAGGAAAAGAAGAGTGTGAATTTCCTTTGAATTCCAGAGCGCCACGTCAGCAAAGAGTATAACCACACATCACACACATGACATAACCCCGAGAGCGTTACTCCACTCCACCAGTAACCTTGTCCGTCTCTCCCAAATAAATAAAAAACCAGATCATAGAATAGAACTCCAGTGAGGCGTCGAGAAAGAGAGAGGCCGAGACTCATCTCGTCTCGTGTCCACCATCTGATGGACCCAAAACGACGAACTCGTTTGCCTCTCCGACTCCTCCAACCCTTCCCATCCCCAACCCAATCCCCCACTTCCGACCCCATCGAGCTCCACGAGACCGACCTCTTCGATCAAACCCTAACCCTAACCCCGGACTCCCCCGTCTCCTCTTCCTCCATCTCCCCCTCCCCTCGCGCCTCCTTCGGCCTCTCCGCCGCCCTCCTCGACGACCCCACCCCGGCCGTCGTTCCCCACCGCGCCTCTGCCGTCCCCATCCTCCGCTCCTCCGGATCCGTCCAGTCCACTCCCTTACTCATGTCCGCCCCCGTCAACGTCCCCGTTTGGCCGGGGAAGAACCACAAAACCCACCCGAAGTGGGGGCAGGACGAAGAGGTCGACGACGGATCGGAGGAGGAGAGGGAGATGGTGCCTCCGCACGTGATGGTCGCCAGGTCGCACGTGACCACCTTCTCGGTTTTCGAGGGGAAAGGGAGGACTCTCAAAGGGAGGGATCTGAGACGGGTCAGGAACACCGTGCTACAGAGGACTGGATTCCTCGATTGATGATCCCCAAATAAAGGTCTGTCTTTTTTTTCTCCCTCTCGAAAATTGGAATAATTTGTCATTCTTTTGAGTTTTTTCACTTTCAGATCGAAAGGTTGTGAATGGAAGATTGTTGGTAGATGGTTGGGACGTTGGCAATTGCTGTCTATTATTGTTGAATTTTGGTATTCAGATTATTAGTTTGTTGGTTATTATTTTGGTTTATCAAGAAAATAAGGGCATTGAAGTGATGTATTGAGGAGTTTTGGAGTGTTAAACGATAAGAGTTTTGAAGTTCATATTTTTGGTTTTTATTAATTTTCGAGGTGTTGTTAAAAATGTTTCCACTGGATTGATTGAGAATGTAGGATTTTCTTTATGGTTCGTCTGAACTCAGTCTTTGATACGTGATTACGAGGTTTGTCATCTTTAATACTAATGAGAAATGTGATATTCCGATTCATTCTTCCTCGCAATACAACAGGCAATCTCAATTGGCCAAAGTACGTATTGGGCGAGAGGATAAGAAGCCGATTCGAGTCCCATTTCCTTAAACAACCCGTGGTCGGTGGTGAGATCTGGATTCTCAACCTAGCAATAATAATATGTGGTTGGTGGTGATACGTGAGATTTGGAACTCATCAATAATTCAACATTAATAGAAATCAAACCACAAACGAGAACTGCATTTCAATCTTGTTGTAGAAAGGATGAAGGGATCTTTCGATCTTAAAAAAAGACATGGTTAAAAGACATCAGGAACAAATATATGGTCAGGACTCTCAGGAGACATGGAATGGAATCAGAGGACGTTTGAAGCAACTTTCTTTTTCAGCGGCAAGCGCAAGTGGTCTGTTTGCTTTTATTCTATTATGTTATCTGTACATTAGGTATCTTTAATTGGTATTATGTGCGTGGTCATTGTAACTTGTGAGAAAGATACCCTGTTCTTCCAAGACATTGTCCCCAATAATGATTGATTCTGATTCTAAATTATCATAATAATAAATAAAATAATGATTGGTTTTGATTCTAAATTGTCATAAAAATAAATAAAATAATGATTGATTCAGTACAGGTGGGATAATTGGAGTGGGACCTTGTTGATGAAGCAGCTTAGTATGGTTATGAACCCGGACCGGTCGGTCGAATCAGTTCAACCGCGAACCGGTGGCCGGTCAGGTAACCCCCCAAAACCGTGTTTGTGCTTGAATCGCCAATTCGACCGGTCGAACCGGTTCGACCGTCCGGTTCAGGCCCGGTTCTAACGGTTCTAGTTAAATGGATAAATAAAAAAGTTGGAAAAATAATAATAAAAAGCTGGAGCCTCTTGAAGCGATTGGAGGAGAAGGATCTCGTGGAAGTGGAGTCGTCGTCGATAGCATCAGATGAATCCAGATGGGTGTCGATGGCGGAGTAGACTTTGGCTTTGAGGGAGATGGGGAGATCTCAGACAGCACGAACGGGTGGCTTCGGTCTCCTTCAAGTCGGATCCGAACTCCTCGAGATCGCAGCGACAAGTTTGGATGACGAACTCAGTGTGGTGGCCAAGGTCTTGATGCAACCCATGAAGATTGTTGGTTGGTCATGGTCGGGGGTGGTGGTAATATATCGGGAGAGGGATAGGGTTGGAAGAAGAAGAAA
Organism: Triglochin maritima; assembly: GCA_963682175.1. Lineage (NCBI taxonomy): Eukaryota > Viridiplantae > Streptophyta > Magnoliopsida > Alismatales > Juncaginaceae > Triglochin > Triglochin maritima. The sequence continues at coordinate 58,172,618 of OY821772.1, read as the reverse complement.
GGGATAATCTAGGGGTGTTAACAGAGCGAATATGGACCGGATCTACCAATATCCGTATCCGCGGAACAAATGATACATCCGGATCCGGACAGATATTAAATTGAATATCCATTTTAGAATCCGTCGGATACGAATCGAAAACGGATATTATATGTATCCGGATACGGATATTATCTGTATCCAGATTCATGTGAAAATAATCCTCCTAAAAATTTGTTTTTACACCTAAGATATAATCATATAATGATACACAATAACACAAATCCATATAACAAACTAACAATCTTTTAAGCTTTAACATCACCACAAAATACGAAGAATGATCCATGTTTTAACATCACAAATCATTGTTTTAAGTTTTAACATCATACAAAAATACGAAGATAAATACAAGTTTTTTTTCAAACAAAAGCTTAAAGTACAAATTACTTAAGACAAATTTCGAGATAAAATTCAAAGTTCCATTTCCAATACTTTATTCTGATGCTGAAATTCAAAATCATCTTCAACTTTTCATACTATCCAAAATCAATCATCTTTGTCAATTTCACCTATCATGAAAAAATCATATCAAGTGAGTAAAGACATAAAAATGAAATAGAAATTAAAACTTAAACAAGAAAAACAATAAAACTTACCAAGATTTAAAAGTGGCAACCAATCTTTTGTGGAAACTAAAGCTTCTACAACATCCATACCCAACCGAGATCGAGTATCATCAACGACTCTACGTGCACAACTAAAAGCAGATTCAGATGCAACTGTTGTGACCGGCGGGGAGGGAAGTTGCGGCTGGAAGAATGGGAGGAGGGAGGGAGGTTGGGGCTGGATTGCTGGAAGAAAGGGAGGAGGGAGGGATTTGACGGCTGCAGTTGTATTTGGGGGACTTTAGGTAAGTTTAGGGTTAGGAATTTAGGATAGGTTATATACTTGGGTAATTTATAGAAAAAAATACTTAACATATAAATATTTCATTAATTAAAGAATAACTATATATAATACGGATTCGAATACGGATATGAATACGAATGTTGTACTACGGATATCCGATCCCGGATCGGATATTATACAGACCGGATGTACCAATAACCATATCCGCTCCACGACTTTACGGATCGGATACGAATACGGTCTTACGGATATTTTTTCGCGAATCGAATGTCCAAATTCGAATACGGATACAGACGGATGTTCGGATATTCGAATATCCACTGACACCCCTAGGATAATCCTTTCTCTCTCTTTGCTTTGGTTGGGTTGGCGTGACTCGTGAGTATTGGGGTTGGGCATCTTGACAGTTGGGTTTGGGCTGGTTTTATGGTTGGGCCTTTGTTTGTTTGGGTTTGACAACGAAGACGATCCGGATTGGATGCGACTTCCTTAATTTATTCTCGTATTTCAAAATTTATGTTTGAACTTTGAAGTTTCAACTATATATGTTTTAATGTTTTATAATTGTATTTTGTGTTTCTTATTTTTCCTATATTTTACTATATGTCTGTATTATTCTGAAAATTTATAAATAAATAAATAAATAAATATATATATATTATATTTAATTATTTATGATGTCACCGGTTCAACCGTTTTGATCCCAGTTGAACTCCTGAACCTTTGAACATTTGAGAATTCCGGTTCAATGCCCGATTTGATTCTGAAAACCATGCAGCTTAGCATATGTCTTGCTAGTAAACATGCTTAAGGGTTAAACGTTAAAACTAATGGATGCAGTAATTAATTTCTGGAATAAAGTCATGTCAATGGTTGGAAGGGACTTTTGTTTGGTCATACCAAGAAATTTTACTTCCACCTATTTGTCAAATGCTTTGAAATTGTTGAACCTTAAAAATCTCATCTTATCCGTTTTATAACTGCAATATTTATAATGATGACCAGTCGGGTCAAAATCGGACCGACCTGGATTGGACCAGGGACCAGATTTTCGGTATCCGGTGGACTGTAGACTTGTTGGAGCCGGTTGTAGGGGCATGTGGTGTCCCCCCCCAGTTGTCTGAAATTTGATTTTTGTTATTTGTTAAAAATGTTTATAAAATCGTTTTATTTTTTTTAATTTTTCTTCTGAAAATATGTTTTTTATTTTTTTTCGATTTAATAGAATATTTGGTGAATTTTTTATATATTTTACTCAGGATTGATTTCCAAATAATGTGGATGAGAGAGAATGTATGGTGAATGAGATTAACCAATGTGTCGTTAAAGTTTTTTTTGGTAGATTAGGTGAGCTGACGTGACAGAGAGAACATGACGAGTAGGATAGTCTGAACATGATTATTTATGGTCTAACTGCGGTGGTGGAGGTGTAGCGTCGTTGAAGTCATAAGTCGTTAATGGCAACTATCATGGAAAATGTATCTCATCGTGATGTGTAGAAGCAGAAGGCAATCACAATATAAGGTAAATAGAATATGTTACAAGAATAAGCTGGTAAGGTAATCTTTTCACGAGAAATCTTCAATATTTATTCCTTCACAAATCATAATAACAAAATATTTATAATAAAATCAGGATAATACCGTCAGAAATGTCGAAGTACGACATACTTTACCACACAAATCTTTGGTTGAAGTGTTGCAACTCGAAATTCCGAGTGATAGGATACAGTGTTTTTTTTATCAAATTAACGAGGATTACGAAATTAATGTAGTTTAGGCCTGCATTACTACAAGGTATTTTTAAAGAGGATTACGAAATTGATGTAGGATAGGCCTGCATTGGTAAGTAGTAACACTGTAACAGGATGTTTTCTTGTTTTTTTGGTCGATAAAATATGAAAGTGCCAACGTATATGTACCTCAGAAGCAGACTGAAACAAACTCGTGGCACTCAAGTTAAATATCATTATTTTATTTTTCTTGAATAGTAGATAGTTTTAAGATTAAGCCGAAGAGTTAATCCAGATTGCGAACACCGCATTCCAGAGTACAAAATTCCAGAAAATACTCCCTCACAGACGAGGGTAAAACACAAGAAGTTCATAAGGAAGCCACTACAGCTAAAGAAAAAAAGATGACGACAAAGATATTATATACTCAATGGCAAGGCAAGCAAAAAGAGAAGGTGTCCCGTCCAATAGGCGAAGCCCAGCAAGGTTGATTTTCAGAGGAAGACAACAAATCAAACACAGGCCTCCTCTTCTTCAATCGGTTGGTCATTCTCCTGTCATCCAGGTTGGGCTTCCGTCTCATCAAGGAGGTCATCATCGTTGATATTGAAGCGTGGGGCGTTGAGGTTGTAACGCAACTCATTTCGAGCCCGTTTGAATCATGTCCAGCTTGTTCCACTTTAGGAGTGTTAGTGGCGTGAAAAGTAACATAAAATGATTTTCGAAGTCAACTGGAAAGTAGAGGAAAATAGTACACAATGGAAAATAGTTTCCATTTGAATGACTTCTGTTGTTTGTGCATGTGTCGGAAATTGATTTGAGGAATGAGGAATTTTGTTGTTTGCTCAAACTTCTTATGCCCACTCCGACGGGTCGGTTGGAGCTTTATTGATTTCTCAGAGTGAACGTAAACGAACGACCGAACTAATTTCGGTTGTCCAAACTGGTCATTCAAGTTACGAATTCGGTAGACCGAAATGTAGGATTTCATGTTCCTATGTATGTGTATTTTAAAATTTTAATACATGCATACATAATTGATTTCCATATTTTCAACAATTTCATGTACATCAGTTTATATTTATTCTAACATCAAATAATCAATATATATTAAAAATAATATAAGATGATCATACCCAAATGTTATCTAAAATCTTTATTAAGATCCAGAGTTGCGTCGCTCGTCGAATCGCCTGCCAATTCGCCTCCAAGTGTTCACAGAACTCTAAACAAGATTAGAAAGAAATGAGCTAGCCATTTCAATCTCTAAATCAAGGTTAGAATCTAACTAATAACCCTTTTATGCTCCTTGAGAATTTATCTCCAAAAGTTTGAAATAATTAAGGAATTTTCGGATGGATTAATAGGGTGGTTAGGGAGAGAGAAATTTTTGCATTAATTAAAACAAGAAGGGAGAGAAGACCTATTTATAGGGTCTCCCAACACCCACATCATGGACTAACATTTAACCCACGATCTCTTGTTTTTCTCTGCCTAAAATTAATCACAATTTGACACATAATCATCAATATCTACATTTAACCATAATTGGAATAATTCCAATAAATGATTAATACTAATTCCTTATTAATTCGGGCAAAATTTTGGATTTATATCCAACAAAATTTGATCTTTGAGGTTTTTAGCAAATTCATATATCATGTAATATATTATCATATGTAATGTCAACTATTACACCCCATAATACATACATCTCATATGAACTTATAAATGATTCTAACTATGTCATTTTCATGACTCATTGATTTTATCGATTAATCACATATATAATTTTTCACACGAAATTCGATACATCATATGAATCTAAAATCAACATTCTTGTTTCCCAATTTTGTGGTGTGACATATAAGAAGATCTAAGTCAATTAACAATGATATTAAACACTTAATATCATAGACTACAAACGGTATCTATCTACACATTATAGTTATCCAATTAACATATATGTCTTTGTTCACTCAAATTAAACACGATCCATTTAGTGATGTAAGGATATCACTTGTGTCCATCCATTGCCTCATGATATTAAGAATATTATACAAAGTAGAAATGTGTTACCTTTGCATTTTATATTCATTTCTTGATCTTTTCAGTTAATTATAAATATGTAAGTTAACATAAGTCACATTGTGCGCATTATAATTTTGCTTTAAAAGGGACCCAGTAATATCATCACTCAAGTAAAGAGGGACAATGATAATCTTTTAACGAACTATCTTTTCCAGGATAAGTCATGTTTAACCAACTATTGCCTTTATCAGTGTACTCATTGATAGTTTTTGATAATAATCAAATTAAACATTCCTTATGTGAAAATATATAAGTCTCATATCTTAGAATCCAAGACACAGTAAAACATTAATGACACAAAACACAATTCCATAATGTTTTACTTGCTATGTCTATTCAATATATAAAAGTAATCATTTTTTCCTCTTTTATATACTCGTGTCGTCAAATATTTGTAGAACTACAATAATCGATGACCAACACGACAATCTTATCTCGGTAATTAATGTTCCATGTTGATTATCATGGTTGTGAATAACTTTTGATTTATGTAAACCATTATATTTTAGAGCTCTACGGTTAAGAACCAAACTCATATTCCTTAACACTTCCAAAAGACGAATATATTAATCAAGAAACAAAATGTTTGCACATCCAATTCATAATAATTGACATATAAAAGTAAACTTTTAGAACACATTTTCTTCATGAAATTTGTTCGGTCGTCCGTTACAATCATTTCGGTGGACCGAATGGTTGACGGTCGATCGAAAAATATCAGTTTTCGTGGTTCTTCGACCTCAAACCGATGAAAAATTCGAAGAAAATTTTATACATATCACATAATCTGACGGAAAGTGATTCCCTCAGATTCTGAGTGCACAAACAACCTCGTTTCAACCTCGTGAGAGAGAAAGCATTTAGAATAATGGTAGTGCTTTGATTTTAAAATTCCCTAAAAATGTGATTATTTCTTTCGTTCCAAACCTACCGGAGAAAAACATGGAACACGGCACTCCTACTTTTAGAATTCCGTGTAGATTATTTTAGCAATGAAATCTACAAGAGGTGTTATTTTTTGAGAGGTTGTTCAAATCAATAGGTGTAAGCTCCCAAAAAGTAGCGAGGATGATACAATCAAAGCAAAAGTGCTCGATTTACTCATGGTCAGGTTTGCAAAAGGTGCAAAGTGGGTTTCTGGCCCACCCTCTGATGATAAGGTTATCCTTCGTTAGAATTCTATTATTGAACACTAACTAGCTCAAGATTTTAATTTTAAAAGAGGTCGGGTTTCTCCATACTTTGCACCCTCTCAATTTACTCATGGGAGATCGAAGTCCTTCATCCGAGATGATGTTATAAAATGATTTAGTCGTGAACTTTCCAATTCTATTAAAGATCCAGGATCGTAGGGAGAAATAAAGAAAAAAAGAGATCATGTTGCAGATAAATGTCTTCGGTTGATCAATTGTCAGATGACAACACCGCCTTCCCGGCAAGTAAAACAAGCTCAGAAGAGCAGTTTTTTTGGTGGCATTGCCAATGGTTGGTAAACTTTTACAAAAACTAAAGAAATAGTAGACTTTTGTGGTGTACAGTTTCCAAAATTATACACAGGATGTGCTTTTCATCTATACTTAAAGATAAAAAAGAAATCACTTTCCAAGCCTCTCTCTAAAAAATTCACCTCCAATCACGATAAAAATATTTTTTTGAAAATGATAGGGTTAATTTTAGTTATTAATCTACCAACTACTGGATGTTAAAATAGTCAGGTCAAACTTCTCTCCCCACTTAGCTACACATCTTGTGTATTATAATAAAAAACTTGATTTATTTTATTTGAACTTAGCTTCGGTACTAATATCCGACGCTACTTGGGTGGGAGAATTTGGGAGTCTTAAACGTATAATTATTCAATAAGTACTTGACACCGATTCCTATAACATGTTGGTATTATTACACGATTCATATATGTATCATGTATGTCTGGACTCTGGTCCCTCGCAATCAGAATATGTATACAACTCCTGCATGTAAAAGATGAAATCTCCACCACCATTTTAATGATGGAATCACCTTCCCGAACTTCTGTCATCTAGCAGCCCCTGTTGGTTCCATCTGAGGTTTTATATTAAACAACTATTGAACCTACCTCCAACGGCTAGCAAATAACAATGGAAAGACACCTAGCCGTTGGGTTATCACCGTAGTTGTAAAGACGTGAAGTGAGAGAGAGAGAGAAGGTATGGGGTGGATGTATGATGTATGGGTGGAGGTATGGTGAGGGTGTGGGTTAGGTGTTAGGTTTTGTTTTAAAAACTAAAATCTCACCCCTTTTGCTCTTTTGATTGCCATTTCGTTTTCCACCCCAAACTCACCCATTCTTCTTGCATCCCGGCGACCAGAGGAGGAAGGAGAGGAGCTCCGGCGACGTGGTGAAGGCGCAAGCGAAGGAGGAGCGACGAGAATGGAGGAAAGAGGGAGATGAAGCTAGAAGCGACGCCGAAGGAGGAGGAGCTCGCCGCACAAGTCTTCTTCACGGTGAAAGGTATGCCAAGTCTTCATAGTAACTCCCCAAGAGGTGTGGGAGTGTAGGGGGCGGCGTTGGTGCCGTTTTCCCCGGTGTAACCCACTGAACCGAGGTTGAAGACGACTGGTTCGGTCGACCGTTGTGTGTCTCGGTCGACCGAACATCGTCTAAATGATGCCTGTTCAGTGGCGATATTGTAGTGTTTCGGTCGACCGTGTGAGGTTCGGTCGACCGATATTTTATAAAAATAACTTGCTGCCCGAAAATAGTCGAACGACGTCTGTGTGACGGTCGACCGTTTATGCCAAATTTTAGCGGGAATATTTTATAAGGGTTATATTAGTCCGGTCGACCGGTGGTTGTTCGGTCGACCGATCCCAGTAGATAGGGTAGACAGACCTTCGGCCGACCGAGTGTGTGTCTCGGTCGACCGAACTGCGCAAAGTCGGTCAAGAGCGTTGACCATCTAAACGGTCGACCGCTCTGGATCTGGTCGACCGACCGCGTGCAGTTTTCCTGTAGTGAAGTGCCTGTTGATCCGGTTGACCGAAAGAGTTTCGGTCGACCGAATGCAGTGGGCAGGATTCATGCAGTTTTCCTTATCGGTTGAACGGACCCTGGTTCGACCGGCAGGATATATATGTATATAAAACGTATAGCGTAGACCTTCCAAACGGTCGACCGCTAGATTTGACCTTGTTCGACTGGTGGGTCGAATTATCTTTCCTTGGTGGATTTATCCACATGCGTGACGTCGAGCAGAGGCGACTACCGGCTGCCGAGCCCACGGTCGATCACCGGACCTCGGAGCTACGGATTTCACCTACGACGAGAGCGCATTTCTGTTGGACCCCTCGTGGATGCCTGTGCGGCAGAGAGGGATGCCTTCCATGCCTGTGTGGGTGGTAGATGCCTCCTTCCCTGGTGGGGGAAGGGGTTGCACTTTCCGTGTGTCAGAGAGCGAGGTCACTTGTGCCTGTGCGGCCGAGAGACGCCTTCTTCCCTGGTGGGGGAAGGGGATGCACTTTCCCTGTGGAGGAGAGCGGCGACCCCCTCGTGTGGGCCTGTGTGGCAGGGGGGATGCCTTCCATGCCTGTGTCCGGCTGGGAGATGGACCGTGGTGACGGTTGGGCATTCATTGGGCCCGAGGCAGATTGCATTGCATGAGCATTCTTGACATTTTCATCTGTATTTCTGTATATGAAAGGAGATGTTGGCATACGGGGTTCCTTTCGGGAACTCAGGCAGATTTTATGTTTCATTTTCAGGGAGCAGGCAGTCTTAGGTTGGTGGTGACCGAGGGGAGTGCCTCCGGGATCGGGTCCTGTCTCTTTATCTTTTTGTAGAGGTAGTGATTACTGTAGTTATGTATTAGACTAGTAATCGCTCTTTTGACACTCTGTATTATGACTTCCACGTGGAGATATTTTATATATATATATATATTCTGTTGACTTTTCCGGTAGCGTGCCCTTGTTGACCGTTGACGGTCGTATGTTTATGTTTTAAATTTGAAAAATTTCTTCCGCTATTTCGGGACGTTACAGTAGTCAATCTCCATTAATTTAGAGATTTAATTTCTTCCTTTTGATATCTCTTCTGTAAATTCTATAAAAAGCTGTGTAGATTCAAAAACATATATAGAAAACAATTGACAATCATCTTTTCTTCATGGTATCAAGAGCCGTATAGGTTTAGCAACCACCACCTCCATTTCTTGGCCGGCCTTCTACTTAGCTTGCCTCCACCACCACGTGTTTTCCTTAACAATCGCCCCGTCTAATGGCGACAAATAACACACCCACCTTCCCAAACATTGGCATACGACTCAACTCTACAAACTACCTCCTCTGGATGACGAAATTCAAACCTTTCCTTCGGGCATACAACCTTCTCGAGATCGTCGAAGGAACTTCCACTTCGCCAGCACGGACCATTGACAATCCCAACAACACCGGAACCCCACTCCTCAATCCGGAATTCCAACCTTGGTTTGTCCGTGATCAACTCGCACTTGGTTGGATTCTTAGCTCCATTGAAGATGACATCGTGCCCCAACTTACCCGTGTTGACACCTCTGCTGATGCATGGGCAACACTCCTCCTTCACTACTCGCACATCAATATCAAGCCCGTGTTATGCAGTTACGACATCAGCTTCACCAACTTCAGAAAGGAAATCTCTCTATGGTTGACTACCTCAACCGTGCAAAGTTGCTCGCCGACAACCTTGCTGTCATCGGTCGTCCAATCAGCGGTTGTCAGATATGTAGTGCATATGGGCATTATGCACTTCATTGTGCACAACGATACTCCTCTATGTCGCCACCTACTCGGCCTCCAGCACCACCTCAGGCATTACACGTTGGTGTGTCTTATCCACAACCTCCTCCTGCCGTTTGGCACCCCGACTCCGGTGCCTCCCATCATGTAACAAATAACCTCACTAATCTCTCCACCTCTGTCCCCTATTCAGGATCAGATCCCGTGAACATTGGTGATGATTCAGGTTTGATTATCTCCAACATCGGAACCTCAGTTTTTAAAACTTGTACACGTAACTTTAAATTAAATAATGTTTTACATGTTCCTTCTATTTCAAAAAATTTAATTTCTGTCTCTCAATTTTGTCAAGATAATAATTGCTATTTTGAGTTTCACCCTTATCTTTGTTTTGTAAAGGATCGTTACTCGGGTCGCCTCCTCCTCACTGGGCATCTTAAAAATGGCCTTTACTGTTTCCCTACCACTTCAAATGAATCACCGGTCGCTCTCCTTGCTAGCACAACCAACTCTGCTTCTCTCGCGTTATGGCATCAACGTCTTGACCATGCCGCTCTACCAACTGTCGAACGTGCTCTTCGTAACAATGCCATTCCTTATCAATTAAATCATAATTTTTGTGTGTCTTGCGTCATGAGTAAATGTCATCAACTTCCCTTTCAAGCAACAAACAATATTTCTCATGCACCTTTAGAAGTTTTTCATTGTGACATTTGGGTACATGCTCCCATTTTATCCAGTAATGGTTTTCGCTATTATGTTCATTTTTGCGATGATTATTCCAAATTTTGTTGGTATTTTCCTCTAAAATCTCGATCTGAAATTCTTACGATTTTTATTAATTTCCGTACTCATGTTGAAAACATTTTACAAACCAAAATTAAATTTTTCCAAAGCGATGGAGCTCGTGAATTTCTATCTTTAGCCTTTGAACAGGAATTAAGGCAAAATGGTATTGGCCATCGTGTGTCATGCCCGCACACGCCCCAACAGAATGGCACAGCTGAACGAAAACACCGCCATATTGTAGAAACCGGTCTTGCGCTTCTCCATCACTCTAATGTTCCCGTTAAATATTGGGAGTATGCATTCGAAATAGCAGTTTTCCTTATCAATCATCTACCTACTCGATCGCTCAACTGGTCATCGCCTAGGGAAGTTTTACTCAGCACTACTCCTGATTATTCTTTTTTTCGTGTTTTTAGTTCTCTTTGTTTTCCATATTTACGACCATATACAAATCACAAACTAGAATATCGTTCCACTCCATGTGTTTTTCTTGGCTACCCTACTAGTTATGTTGGGTATAGGTGAATCTTCATTGCTCGTAATGTTTTTTTCGACGTAACTTCATTTCCGTTCCAGACGTCAAATAATGCTCCCCCACATACCCATGATTGGCTTGGAGAGAATCTTCCACTACCCAACCTTCCACTACCTTATTCACAACGCACGACACTTCCTGTTGCCACATTACAACCTCGAACAATGACCCACCAATAGTGTGATATACTGCACCCCAACCACCTCTCTTTCCCAACTATTCTGCAATCCCCTCTGTTGCCACAACCCAACAACATCACAACCGCCACAACATCATCCCCGACAACCCCACCACCTACCCATTCACCTCTGCCACCGCCACAACCACCTTCATCGGTCCAACCACCATCATCTCCACCATCTACAACGGTCTCCACTTCTCACTCCATGACAACTCGCTCTAAAGATGGTACTCTTCCACCTCCTCGTCAACTGATCAACCTCCTCGTACAACATTTAGATGTTGAACCAACCACCTTTGCTCAAGCCTCCCAACATCCCGAATGGCGCCAAGCTATGGATGACGAATACAATGCCCTCATTGCCAATGGAACTTGGAATCTTGTCCCTCCACCTTCACATCGTCACGTCATCGGTTGCAAATGAGTTTTTCGCCTCAAACAAAAAGTTGATGGTTCCATTGATCGACACAAGGCTCGTCTTGTTGCGAAAGGTTTCCATCAACGTGAGGGAATCGATTTTAGTGAAACCTTTAGCCCCGTGATCAAACCTGTGACAGTTTGTATCGTCCTTAGTCTTGCTTTATCAAGTGGTTGGTCTATCCGACAACTCGACGTCAAAAATGCCTTCCTCCATGGTCATATAGAAGAGGAAGTTTTCATGACTCAACCTCCTGGTTTTATTGATACTAATTTTCCTGGTTTTGTTTGCAAACTCAATAAATCTCTTTACGGCCTTAAACAAGCACCACATGCTTGGATTACTCGTTTAAGCACCTATTTACTTCGTCTTGGATTTGCAGGATCCAAAGCTGACTCGTCGCTCTTCATCAAACGTACATCTGAATATACAATCCTCATGCTTATCTATGTCGACGACATAATCCTTACTGGCATCTCTAATGCTCCTCTTCAACTTCTACTTCATCAACTTCAATTTGAGTTCACAATGAAGGACCTCGGCCCCCTTCACTACTTCCTTGGCATTGAAGCTCACCATGACTCCCGCGGTCTTCTCCTCACTCAATCAAAATATACTCTTGATCTTCTAGCTCGGTACCACATGGACAACGCCAAACCAGTCTCTACTCCTATTGTCTCTGGTTCCCAGACATCTCAACATGACTCCCAACCATTCTCTGATTTGACCACCTACAGAAGTGTGGTTGGTGCTTTGCAATATCTCACTCTGACACACCCCGACATTGCCTTCTCGGTGAATCATGCATGTCAGTTCATGCACGCTCCTACGATGCAAACTGGACCGGTGTGAAGCGAATTCTTCAATATCTCAAAGGCACCACCAACCACGGTCTTCATCTCGATGTTATTTCCAACTCCCAACTTCATTCATATTCTGATGCTGATTGGGCAGGTGACCCGAATAGTCGACGCTCTGTTAGCGGGTTTAGTATCTATCTTGGTTCTAATCTCGTCTCATGGAGTTCAAAGAAGCAACACACGATGTCTCGTTCTAGTACGGAATCGGAATATAAAGGTCTTGCGAACACTACATGTGAACTCATTTGGATTCAATCTCTTCTTCTTGAGCTTGGTATCTCCTCTACCCAACCGCCAATACTATTGTGTGATAACGTTTCAGCCATCTATCTCATTGTCAATCCGGTCTTCCATGCTCGCACAAAACATATTGAAATTGACTACCATTTTGTTCGAGAATGCGTCGCCCGTAAACAACTTCAAGTTAAATTCATCTCTACTATTGATCAAATAGCCGATATATTCACAAAAGGACTCTCCTCCAAGCGCTTCACGAACTTCGCTCCAAACTCATGGATCATCATGGCACCATTCGTTTGCGGGGGGATATTGAACCTACCTCCAACGGCTAGCAAATAACAATGGAAAGACACCTAGCTGTTGGGTTGTCACCGTTAGGAAAGTCAATCTCCATTAATTAATCTCCATTAATTTAGAGATTTAATTTCTTCCTTTGATATCTCTTCTGTAAATTCTATAAAAAGCTGTGTAGATTCAAAAACATATATAGAAAAAAATTGACAATCATCTTTTCTTCAACATACATCATACATCAACATAACCCCAATGCCTCAGAAGAGGCTCCCGCCTAAGCAAGGTAGGGGGGTCGGATGTACGCAACCCTACCACTGTAAAAAAAGTGAGGTTGTTTCCAATTGACCCAAATGATGCAAATGCAACTGACCATCTGCGATTCCACAATAAAATTATTGGATTAATCTAAGGATTAAGATGATGTTTGCCCAAAGCACTGACACGTGGCGCACTCTCATTGGTTGCGCATTAGGGTTTTTGGGTGGGGCCATCTATATAAGGAGGGGAGCCTCCCATTGGATGAACTAATTCTTGTGTGCAAACCCTAGCCCCACCAAACCCTAGCCGCCACCTCTCCCTCTCTCTCCCATTCGTCCCTCCACATCCACCAAGATAATCCGTAGACTCTTGGGTTGTGGACACGTGCTTCTTCTCCAAGAGAGTAGGAGACCGTCCGGTGAGAAGGATTCCGTAAGGTGACCTCCGATCTTCCTTCCGCTGCCACAGGTTCTCTCCAAGAAAGGTACTCCTGAACCTGTAGAATCGTTATTTGCTTACATTGGTACCAGAGCCATCTCGGTTACCTTCGAATCCTCACCATGTTTGACGAATTTTTGTTTTATGATAATCTGATTTGAGATAAAAACAAAATATTCGGTGGTTATGTTTTTGGAGAAAGAAAGAAAACAGAAAATCAGCATTGCTTATTTACATGATGCGCATGTTATATATGTTGATTGTTCATGATTTGTTTTCTTTCAAATTCGTTTTCATATTCTGGAAATGAAAACTCAGAGGTTTTTGATCTTTAAATGAAATAATATGATCATTCATTTAGAGATATAAGTGGTGCATGTTTGCTGATTTCTTTCTAACATGCAATTAGGGTTTAGACTAGTTTCTACATGTTGCGCATGTTATGGTTCATTAGAGCATGCATCTAGGGTTAGATTTTGCTCCTCCATTCTTGCGCATATGTGCATGGTTTAAGATGAATTTTCCTGATTTTATTTCGAGCCAATATGATATGTTGCTCTCCTATCATTGCACATACATAGATGTGACCAGAATTCTGTTTTTTTTCTGTGCTGTTACCTCTATTCTTTGTGCATGTATTAGATAAAATCAGAAGTTATTTTCCATGTTGATTCTTCTAAATCATGCACATGTATACATGAAATAAGATGTCTATTTTTCCTGATTTTTACGAATTAGGGTTAGATATTATTTATTCCAATCTTTGAGCATGTATACATGAATATTGAGTTACCATATTGTATATTTCGTTTTTTTGGAATGAGAGTATCCATTTCATTTGAAATATTTCCTTTATGATTGAATGCACATATATGTTAATCTCATTAAGGATATTTCGGATTTCTTTTGGAATAATTGCATGCATTTCATTTGAAATATTTCCTTTATGATTGAATGCACATATATGTTAATCTCATTAAGGATATTTCGGATTTCTTTTGGGATGATTGCATGCATTTCATTTGAAATATTTCCTTTTCATCAAATGTGCATATATGTGATGCCATCCACCAAAGAATTTCGATTTTTCTTTCCATTACAAGTAGCATAATTATTGTTGATTGCATGCTTATATTGATTATGGAAAGATTGGCTAATTCTGAAATTTTTGGAAAGATATTATGGATTGGAATTTTATTGCCTTAAAAATATGTTTGGATGCTTTCCTTTGATGCAAAAAAATACGTGTTGTTCTCCACCATATAATTTCAAATTTTTCTTTCCATTACAAGTAGCATAATTATTGTTGATTGCATGCTTATATTGATTATGGAAAGATTGGCTAATTCTGAAATTTTTGGAAAGATATTATGGGCTGGAATTTTATTGCCTTAAAAATATGTTTGGATGCTTTCCTTTGATGCAAAAAATATGTGTTGTTCTCCACCATATAATTTCGAATTTTTTCTTTCCATTAGAAGTAGCATAATTATTATTGATTGCATGATTATATTGATTATGGAAAGAAGAAAAAAAATCTGTTTTGAGAATGATTATTGTGGAGATTGGTTGTCATTACCTAACACGTTTTTTTGCCTATTTTCGTGCCCCATTCATGCATTGTTTCCTTATGCATTACTTCCTTATTGTTTGAATGAGGTGCACACTTTATGGTATTTTTCATACGTCGGATTGTGCTAACGTATGGAAAGATTGTGGCTATGTGGAATGAATGATTCCTGATTTTATTTACTGCCTTATTGAGAGATGAGCGTAATTTCATTCATTTATTTCCATTTGCAATAGTTATCGCAATGGACTGTAATATTTATGGACTGTAATATTTATGGACTGTAATAATGATGGACTGTGGACTGTTTATTGCCCTAAGGAGACGAGGGACTCCTTTATTTTTATTATTGCGATATTATTACTATAAGACTCATGCAGGTTCCCGTCGACGAGGCTAAATCCCTAATGGGGATCATTAGCTCGATATGGAAGTAATGTAGTAATCATATCTGTGTGATGTTGATTGTTTTTTTGAAAACCGTTTTTTTGGGAACTCGCATGCCTAGTGGGAGTTGCAAGGTTGAAGTGTTTTGTGTAAACCACCTTGCAACCGGCGGCAAATATTTTTTTTTGCTGATTTACCATGATTTGAAACGTTTTTTTTTGGGTCATTAAATCATGATGGAGCTCAATATCTAGATTAGTAAAATGACTTTATTAACTATTGCATGAGGATTTGATCTAATGCTTTATGTTTTCTTTTGGTCTGAATGCTATAGCTATTAAATCAGTTTATTCTTTATGATTATTGTAGCTCGTTATATTTTATACTAGAACTCATGTATCGCTATGTATTTTGATTGTCCTAGATTCTTTATGGCTGCTTCCAAAAGCATCGTCGCTGATCTGACTCGAGGAGATAAACTCAATGAAAGAAATTACGATCTGTGGCATCGTAAAATTGAGTATCTCTTAGAGGATCAGGACATGTTAGAAAACATAAACCAATCTATGTCTCCCCCCGAGGAGGGGAATACTGCGCAACATCGCAGAAACTTGGATGTTTATAATGCATGGAAAAAGAAAGACTGAATTGCTCGAATCACAATTCTAAGTTCAATGAGGGACGATCTGTTACTGCGGTTCGAAAAGTTTCGAACTGCAAAGGCCTTGTGGGAACCTGTGAAGTTTTAGTACGGAGTGACCTCTGTCACAAGGGCCCGTCAGCTTGGGCTTATGTTTGATGGGTATAAAATGCGCCAAGGTCACACAATGAGGCAACATATTACCGCAATGTCAAACATGATTAGCGAGCTGAGTGCTGCCGGTCGTGCTAAGACCGATGAGGAGCAAGTGTCTGCTCTCATTAGATCATTGCCTTCGAAGAGTTGGGAGCATATGAAGGTCCATCTGACCCATGCTGATGACATCAGGACATTTGACCAGGCCGCAAAACACCTAGAGCTGGAGGAGGACCGCATGCTTGCGGAAGCCCCTCTAACTGAAGTGTTTGCTGCTGAAGCTAGCGCTCCTCGGAGGAGTGCAAGTTTTAAGCGCAAAAGAGATAGAGCTCAGGGTTTTAAAGGCAAGAAGGGTGCAAATGCAAGAAAAACAGAAAACAAAGCTGGAAAGAAACGACCTCGAGGATCCAGAGGTGGGAAAAATAAGTCTAATGTGACTTGTTTTAACTGCCGAAAGACTGGACATTTTGCTCGTGAGTGCACTGAGCAAAAGGTAATTATTGTGTGTAATCCCTCGAATTGTAACGTGCCTAGTTCTGTGATGCTCACTGATCATTCTCCTGTGTGGATTGTGGATTCAGGTGCCACGGACCACGTAACAAAGGATCGTTCTGCCTTCGTGGAATATCGCCGTGTTCCAAGTAGGAGGCGAATAAACATGGCAAACAACACTAGCATTGAAGTTCTTGGAGTTGGCACATGCAAAGTGGCTTTGCGAAGTTGCCGGATCCTATTACTTCACGACGTGTTGTATGCACCAGCTATACGGCGAAATATTATTTCTGTTGTTGTCTTGATGAGATATGGTTTTAAAGTTGTTTTTGATAACAAATGATATGAGTTTATACCTTTCTAACATTTATTATGGACGTGCTTTTCTTTCTGACGGTTTTATTGTGTTGGACGCAAATTATGACTTCAATCATAACGCTAGTGCCTTTATGAGCCAAAGTTCCATGAATAATGATTCAGTTATGTGGCATGCTAGACTAGGTCACATTGGTGTTGACCGGATGAACAGGTTGGCAAAGGAGGGGGTATTAGGAGAATGCTCCAAATTTGAATTGCCGACCTGTGAATCTTGTCTAGCTGGAAAGGCAACTAGAAAATCGTTCGGAAAAACCATTAGGGCTACTTCTCCTTTAGAACTAATTCACTCAGATATTTGTGGACCTTTGAATGTGGGTACTAGACATGGACAAAGTTACTTCATCACATTCATTGATGACTTCACTAGATATGGTCATATTTATCTTATTTCTCACAAGTCAGAAGCTCTAGAATGTTTTAAGAAATTCATGAGCTTAGTTGAGAATCAGTTGGATAATAAGATAAAAACTCTTAGAACGGATAGAGGTGGTGAGTATCTCTCCATAATGTTCAAGGAGTTATGTGATGAAAAGGGGATATCTAGACAACTCACTATGCCTTATACTCCTCAGCAAAATGGTGTTGCCGAGAGAAGGAATAGAACGTTGCTAGACATGGTTATATCCATGATGGCGCATACGAGCTTACCAATTTCGTTTTGGGGAGATGCTCTAATGACTGCTGCCTATATCCTCAATAGAGTTCCAACAAAATCGGTTCCCTCAACTCCATATGAGTTATGGACAGGACGGAAGCCTGATTTTAGTCTGCTGCGTCCTTGGGGATATGCGACATACATTCATTCTACTAGTCACCGATATGGAAAACTAGGACCTAGAGGGAAAAAATGTATCTTTGTAAAATACAGTGATTTCTCCAAAGGTTATGTTTTTATCGGGGTAGACGAGAATGAAAGAAGGACGGAACTGGAGTCTAGGGATGCCACATTCTTGGAAAATGATTTTCCAACCCTTGCTGGAGCTATCAAAGAGTCAGTGGACTTCTTTGAACAACAAGATGAGGACATTGCCACTCCACGGGATCATGATCTGGAAGTTGAACATGAGGTTCCACCAGTCGATCCTAGTGGGAGCAGCAATGCTGAGGATCCGATAGCTCTCATGGAGGATGAGCCATCAGATATCCATCTGCGTTGAAGCAAACGCGGGCTCATTCCTCGTAGGCGGTTTCGCTTAGAGGAAGAGGCCCTCATGATAGCTCAAGAAGAAATTGATTATGAATCATCCGGGATGACAATAATCGATGAGCAAGAACCGGAGACCTTGAAAGAGGCTTTGGAAGGTCCAAATGCTAAAGAGTGGTTAGAAGCTATAAAGGAAGAGTTGAAGTCGATGAAAGTTAATCGAGTCTGGGACTTGGTCGACTTACCGCCGAACCGAAAGGCCATTGGGGCTAAGTGGATCCTCAAGATTAAGAGGAAGGCAGATGGATCTATTGATAGATTCAAGGCTAGACTGATAGCTAAAGGCTACACCCAAAGAGAAGGCGTGGATTTTGAGGAAACCTTTTCACCCGTGGTTAGGTTTGCCTCCATCCGCCTTCTACTAGCTATTGTAGCTCAGATGGACTTAGAGCTTTACCAAATGGATGTAAAGACTGTTTTTCTCAATGGAGAACTTGAGGAGGAGATCTATATGGATCAACCTCAAGGTTTTGAAGTCAAAGGACAAGAGCGCAAAGTGTGCAAGCTTAACAAGTCCTTGTATGGCTTAAAACAAGCGTGTGGACAGTGGAACATTCGCTTCCATCAAGCTATATCAGAGAATGCGTTCTCTATGCTTGAGGAAGATCACTGTGTGTACGTTAAGAGATCCAATGGTAAATTTGTCATTCTGACCTTGTATGTTGATGACATACTCATGACTGGCAATAGCAAAGAGTTGCTGAAATCCACTAAAGAGTGGTTGTCCTCCACATTTGATATGAAGGACATGGGTGAAGCTAGCTACGTCCTTGGTGTCAAGATAGTTAGAGATAAGTCCAAGAGACTTCTGGGATTGTCTCAAGAGACTTACATTAACAACGTCTTGAAGAAATACCACATGGACAAATGCAAACCAATCGACACTCCTGTTGAGAAGGGTTTATACTTAAGCCTTGATAAGCATCCTGAGACTCCTGAAGAGAAGGCCAAAATGGACAAGGTTCCATACTCCAATGCTGTGGGAAGCCTCATGTACTCTATAATGTGTACTAGGCCAGACATTTGTTATGTTGTGGGCATGGTGAGTCGATACCAGTCCAACCCAAGCATGGAGCATTTTGTGAAGGACATCATAGCGAGAAAGGAAGTTGTGTTAAGACATGTGTCTACTAGTCTTATGGTAGCTGACCCTCTTACCAAAGCCATAGCTAAGGACTCATTTGTGTCTCATGTGAAGTCCTTAGGCTTACGCAGACTTTGATGTATTGGCATGTTTGACTTCCTTTTATGAGTGATTGTGTTTTTCCTTTCGACTATATCTGTTTGGTTGATGTAGTTGTTCTAGCATAAAATATTATTCTGTCAATAGGTTGAAGAGTTCTTACTCACACGAGCATTCACCTCTGGCGCTTTTGGTAGCGAGCAGAGATGAGACTGATCATGAGGAGATCTTGTATGATAGATCTAGAATAGTTCATGATAGGACAGTTGCCTTGATTAGGAATCAAGATGAGATCCTCTATGTTGGTGAGGATTGACATGAATGTTCCCACGATTCATGTGACCTATAGAAGCCAAGTGCGAGCATCGCATGTGGCGCCAGGTGACACCTGTATGGTGTTAAGGCGACAATGATGAAGCTCGGGTTAGGCGCAGAGGGGGTGCGACTGGACTAAGACTTGTATGGTGTTGAGAGACAGACATACTGTTGTGTACAGTATGATCCACCATAGCATGTTTGTCATACAACATGTGTTGAGCGACCATTTGGAAGTGAAAGGATGGATCCCTGCTCCTTCACTGTGTGAGTCCAAGACTTGATTGTCATTTAGTTGCCCTCAGTGACCTTCGACGACACCATGAAGAAAATAGTTGATGTGGCTACTTTGGGATGTTATCTATGACCATGAGAGATTCGGTCTAAAGAGGCATCTTCGGGAAAGGAGTCAACTCTGAGTGTAATGGTGGTCTGGGGCGAAGGGAAATGTTTGACTCGACTGCATTAAAAGTATTTGCTGGGCCCAACTGTATTGGATACAGTAGCAAGTACCTTGAGGACAAGAAGGTATTCTCTCCGAGGGATCGAGATACCGTTCATGTCAAGTGAGTTTCTGAGTAAACCTGGGGAACAGTGATGTGCATTTGACTGCTTAATTGTTATTTTTGTGAGGATGTTGTCATTCTGGCCTTCTAGTAAGGTTTCTAGTTTGAGACTCCTAAATTGCAGGTGCATCACCGGTCGCACGACCCATTTGTCCGTATGATCGGAAGAGTACATGTGTCGGGGACACATATGGTCTTGTATCAGGGATACATGATCAGAGACTTGCGTATTGTGGATGCATTCTTGGAAGAGAGAAATAGTTGTATATATCAGGGATGTATACATATGTGTCAGGGACACATGAAGAGGTGACACATTGCCATCTTATAATTGTATGTATCGGGGATATATACGTATGTGTCAGGGACACAAAAGAAGATGACGTGTTGTTGACGTGCTATTGTGCAAGTGGGAGATATTGGATTAATCTAAGGATTAAGATGATGTTTGCCCAAAGCACTGACACGTGGCGCACTCTCATTGGTTGCGCATTAGGGTTTTTGGGTGGGGCCATCTATATAAGGAGGGGAGCCTCCCATTGGATGGACTAATTCTTGTGTGCAAACCCTAGCCCCACCAAACCCTAGCCGCCACCTCTCCCTCTCTCTCCCATTCGTCCCTCCACATCCACCAAGCTAATCCGTAGACTCTTGGGTTGTGGACACGTGCTTCTTCTCCAAGAGAGTAGGAGACCGACCGGTGAGAAAGATTCCGTAAGGTGACCTCCGATCTTCCTTCCGCTGCCACAGGTTCTCTCCAAGAAAGGTACTCCTGAACCTGTAGAATCGTTATTTGCTTACAAAAATAAATGCAGATCGTTTAAATAGCCCTTTGATATAGTCCATGATGCTTCAAATGTGAAAAAACAACTTAATCTTTGACACAGTGGAAATGGACATAATCATCTTTTCTTCAACAACAAAACTAATTATGGTTGAGGGAGTGATATAGATGGCGCGACGCTCGATTAGCTAGAGAGATGCGACACCGATAAAGGTGAGAATTAGCGAGTCAAATTGAAGGGACCTAATAAAAGGATGCGAGCCTGAACATCTACCATTCCTGCCCTGCACATAGATAAAACCAACATGAATTGGATGATATCCGAGCCTCTGATTGGATCCTTTTAATTTTGTCTCATTACAAATTTGTTTCGATTTGTCCTTTTCCTCTTATAAGTAAAGCATAAATTTGTTATGAAAGGATAGCATGTAACAAACCCTATATAAATGTAAGTGGATCCCAAGCATGTAGGGGCAACCAATTGATGTCATATCTTTTTTGCTCGTTCTTATCTCTTTGAGAGGTGGATTCCCCTCCGATCCGGATCAGTTCTGGTCACACCCGGAAAACAAAATGTCATCTTTTCCCTTTTTGTTTAGGAAGATTTTTCAAAATATTTTTTTTTATTTTTTTCTCCAAATTAAATTTTTTTGGAAAGTATTTTCCATACTAGACATGTTGTCATCACGTCGCGACAGGCGGTGGGTTTTATTTTTTAGTGTATACAGAACTCGACGTTTCAAACGCCGAGTTCCGTAAAAAAATAATGCAACACAGAGTTCTATAATTTTTTTTAGAAGAACTCGGTGTGTCGGATGCCGAGTCCTTCGTAACACAACTCGATGTTTGAGACATCCAGTTCTACATAGTTCCAACACTTGAAAAAAAAATCGCACCCCTTAGGAGGGTACGAAACAAGTTCGGATGTTTAATCGAACTCGACAATGAAGATGTCGTGTTCTGTATGTGAGACATTTTAGCAAACAACTCGTTCTAATTCAAAATTTGATATTACTTGGATTGTTGTTAATTGGTTAGGACTTAGGGGTGGTGGTCGGGAGAGTAATAAATAGAATAATATAATAAAGTGGATGGAGAAACTGTTGAACTATAAATATATTGTTCGATTTCGAATATCAGTTGTCAAATAGCATGTGCACAATTAAGCATTTTAAAACAAATCAAAATGTCACGGATGTACCGGCACAACTCGCTAACGTGTCTCACAAAATTAACTGGGAAGAGTAATAACATGGATTAATTACGGCTTATCTATGTCTTGATATTACTTTACACATTGAACTTTAAATGGTAACAGTTACCTCTTAAATTTTCGTTTTGTAACATTTTTCTCTTTAACTTTAAAAAATCATTATTTAAACACATTCATAGTTTTTTTGCACTTTTTTGCGTTATATCCCTAATATACTTGTAAACCTAGTTTTACATGAAAATTCAGATTGAATCAGATGTTAGATATTGTTGGACTTTGTGTCAGATTGGTATTGAACCCGACTAAAATTTCTACTATATCTGACATCTTATTCGAGCCGAAATTTTACGTAAAACTAGGTTTATGAGTTTATTAAGGATAGAAAGTAAAAACTTAAAAAGAAAAACTACGAATATGTGTTTAAATAATGTATTTTTAAAGTTCAAAAAGATAAAAATATTACGAAACGAAAGTTCAGGAAGGTAATTGTTATATTTTAATGTTCAATGATGTAAATTAATATCAAGACATATTTTAGATGGACAAACTGTAATTAATCCTAATAAGAGTATAAAAAGCACAAGAGAAGATTAAATTAAATAGACCTTAAATCTTACAATATTTTTCTTATAATTTCTAAATCTTACATGTGGTACACGATTGTGGACAGAAACAAATTAAGGACCAGGAAGGAGAAGTAAAAGACCATACCATAAACCATGACATGCACCATAAATCGTTTATCTTACGTACGCTAAAACTTTTTTCATAACTAAGATTAGGACGAGTTCATCCATTAATGGGCTTGGCTAAGAGCACCAAAGGTGTATTCCTGTTAAATTTAGTTGGTCCACCACCTCAACAAAACATAAGCACTTAGGTGAAGGATAATTGACTCAACTCTATTATAGAGTGTTGCACACAACTTGTGTTTAGCAATGTTGGACTATTTGCTCAACATTCCCCTGCATGCGTGACCGGGATAATTTTCTCCGTGTCTACGCGTGAATAATATAGGTTGGAGTGAGCCCCACTGGTCAATCGACCCGATCTAATACCATATTAGATTTGGTACACAGACACAGAAGAAGAGGAAGAAGAGATGATCTGAATGTTTGTTTTATCATATTTTTCTATGTATTCATGTGAGGTACATTTTGTATATATATGAATGATATACGGGATATAGCCGTTGGCTGGTGATTTGAAGATTATTTCTTTCCTTGGGGAGATGTTGCCATGGAGGATGATCCGGAGCTGAGGAGGAGAGCCAACAGTCATATACATATTTGGTAACTTTCTTAACACTTCCACCTTCACCATCCAAGCTCCCACTCATAGGAAACCTCCACCAACTCATCTCCTCCTTCCCCATACACCGAAACCTCCACAATCTATCCCTCAAACATGGCCCTCTCATGCTACTTCACCTTGGCACCGTCCCAACCCTTGTCGTTTCCTCCGCCATCGCCGCCCAAGAGGTGTTGAAAACGCAAGACCACATCTTCTCAAGTAGGCCTCCTCTTTCCGTAGCGAAATACCTCCTCTACAACAACCAAGACATGGCGCTTGCCCCGTACGGTGAGTACTGGAGGCAGGCCAAGAAGTTGTGCATTGTCCACCTTCTTAGCGCGAAAAGAGTGCAACAATTTCAAAGTGTGAGGGAGGAGGAGGTGGGCTCCATGGTGCGCGAGATAAGAGCGAAATCGCTCTTGGGTCCGGTGAACTTGAGCGTGATATTGAACTCCTTGGCGTATAATGTAGTAAGTAGAGCTGCACTAGGGAAGAGGTGCAACTCTAGTTACGAGGAGGGCGGGAAGAATGAGTTTTGTGAGATGGTGGAATAGATATCCAAATTTTTTGTCGAGTTCAATTTGGAGGATTACTTTCCTTACATGGGCTGGATGGCTGGTTTGAGTGGTTTAAGAAGAAGAATGAGAATTTGCTTCGGGAGAGTGGATAGGTTTCTGGATGGAGTAGTGGAGGAGAGTTTGATGGGTAGTGGTGGTGGTGGTGATGAATGTTTTGTTAGTGAGTTGGTGTCTCTGGCAAAGGAGGATGGTAGGGTGGGGATCACTCTTTCTCGAGATAACATCAAGGCAATCATCTTGGTAAGGTTTACATTCAAAATTGTTGGTGCATTTTACTATTTTACATGTTAGGCCTCTTTTGTATCTTGGTAATTAAGAACAAGTAGTTTAGTTCAATTTGGGGTCTCTAATTTAAATATGTTTTGGAGTCTTCGATTTGAATCCAGTAAGAATATCAACGTACGTATGTTTAATTTCAATGCATATATGAATTAAAAAGAATAAATCATTTGTTGGTACTCTTGAGGACATGTTTTCCGCGGGCACGGACACATCATTCATAACACTAGAGTGGACCATGTCGGAGCTTCTCTGAAACCCAGTGGCAATGTCGAAGCTCAAACAAGAGCTCCGAACAATGGTCTCCGACATAGACCATCTACCATACCTTGACGCCGTCATTAAAGAATCTCTCCGACTGCATCCGGCCGCTCCTCTCCTCCTCCCGCACTACACCACTCAACAAACACAACTCCTCGGCTACACCATCCCGCGCAACACGACGGTGTTGGTCAACTTCTGGGCCATCGGTAGGGACCCTGTGAATTGGGAGGAGCCGGAGGCATTCAAACCGGAGAGGTTCGTGGGGAGTAAGGTGGACTACAAGGGCCAGGACTTCCGGTTCGTGCCGTTCGGGTCGGGGAGGAGGGCTTGTCCCGGGATTGCGTTCGCAGTCTCGACATTGAAGTTAGCGTTGGCAAAACTGGTGAGGGAATTCGAGTGGGAGGTTGAGGGTGGTGGTGGAGAGATCAACATGGAGGAGGAGACCGGGCTGACGGGTCGCATGAATATTAGATTTGGTACTCAAACACAGAAGAAGTGGAAGAAGAGATGATCTGAATGTTTGCTTTATTATATTTTTCCGTGTATTCATGTGAGGTACATTTTGTATATATATGAATGGTATACGGGTTATAGCCGTTGGCTGGTGATTTGAAGATTATTTCTTTCCTTGGGGAGATGTTGCCGTGGAGGATGATCCGGAGCTAAGGAGGAGAGCCAACGGTCATATCCATATTTGATAACTTTCTTACTACGCCCCCTTCAAGTTGGGTCTTGAAATAAATTGATGGATCCCAACTTGTGAAGAATGCTTGAGAAGGTTTGGTGATCTAGGGCTTTTGTGAAGATGTCTGCGAGTTGGTCCTTGCTAGAGACGTATGTAACTTCTATTTGCTTTGACTTGATTTTTTCTCTAATGAAATGACAGTCCACCTCTATATGTTTGGTCCTTTCGTTGAAAACTGGATTTGAGGCGATGTGTCGTGCTGCATTGTTATCACAGAACATATTCATTGGTTCTTGAGAGTTGATGTTCATATCTTTGAGCAATTGTTTGAGCCATATTAACTCGGTAGTAGTGGAAGTCATAGCGCGGTATTCTGTTTCTGCGCTTGATCGAGCGACAACATTTTGCTTTTTTGCTTCTCAATGTTACTAGGTTACCTCCCACAAAGGTGCAGAAGCCAGTGGTGGATCTCCGATCGTGACTTCCTGCCCAATCTGCATCAGAGTAACCAATTATGGAATTAGAGTTATTGTTTTTCATCCAAAGTCCTCGTCCTGGAGTTTTTTTTAAGATAACATATGATTCTGTTTATGATGTCTAAATGATGAGTATGCGGTGAATGCATGAATTGACTAATTATACTTACAACATAAGTGATGTCAGGACGAGTGACAGTGAGATAAATTAATTTTCCTAGTAGTCTTTGGAATTGACCAATGTTATTTAGGGGTGTACCGTCAGTAGGCCCTACCTTTTTATTGATTTCGATAGGTGTGTTAACAGGTTTATCACCTATCTTACCTGTTTCTTTGAGAAGGTCTAAGGTGTATTTTCTTTGGGAGAGAAAGATACCCTTTTTTTGAATAGGCAATTTCTATTCCAAGAAAATATTTCATGCATCCTAAATCTTTTATGTCAATTTTAGATTTGAAGTAATCCTTAACTAGTTTTATCTCCTGATCACAATCTCCTGTTATTATGATATCATCAACATATATATAAGTACTATAGTGGTAATATTATGACTATGCCCAGTGAACATGGAAGCATCAACAGAACTTTTTAAAAAACCGTAAATGAGGAGTGAGTGACTTAGCTTGGCATACCAAGTTCTAGGTGACTGTTTTAGTCTATATATAGACTTATGAAGTTTGCATACCTGATGGGGAGTTGTGGTGTAACCTGAAGGAGGAGTCATATAGACTTCTTCTTCAAGAGTTCCCTGTAAGAAAGTATTTTTGACATCCATTTGAAAGAGCTTCCACACTTTGTTTACAACTATACATAAGAGAACACGAACAATGTTCATTTTGGCAACATGTGCAAAAGTTTCCATGCAGTCAAGACCATATGTTTGTGTGTATCCTTTAGTTACAAGGTGATCTTTATACCTCTCAATTTTCCCATTACTATGATATTTTATTTATAGACTCATTTACACCCAACGGGTTTTATACCAGGTTGTAATGGAACTAACTACTGGATTTCATGTTTAATTATACATATATATTTTCGAAATTTTTATGTATAATAAGGATCATCTACAATTTTCTACGATTTATTTCATGCATGTATTGGTTTGTTTTAATAACTAGTTTTAAAAACTTATTAAAACAAACATGAGTCTACGAAATTCATACCTAGAAGTTCTCTAAAACTTCTTGAAGATTCGGAGATGCTGTGGATGCTTGTTGCTGCGCCGGATGCCTCCGAGATTTCACCAAACTCTAAACGAGATTGGAGAGAGAA
The DNA here is from genome assembly GCA_963682175.1 of Triglochin maritima. Taxonomy (NCBI): domain Eukaryota; kingdom Viridiplantae; phylum Streptophyta; class Magnoliopsida; order Alismatales; family Juncaginaceae; genus Triglochin; species Triglochin maritima. Next base: position 58,145,400 of record OY821772.1, on the reverse strand, counting down.
GAGCTAGCCTCTCGATCTCCAATAGAGTTTAGAATCCAATTACTAACCCCTTTAGTTTCCTTGAGAAGATGACCTCTTGAAACTAAATCTAAACTTAAGAATTTGTGGAAATTTCGTGGAGAATTATGGAGAGAGAATTTTTGCACAAGAAATAATGAATTCAATTAATTGGGTAATGAAATAAGCTTGTATTTATAAGCTCTCTCCAAATTACCTATTCATGTGCAACCCCTTGCCCATGATCTCATGCAAAATTCCATCTAACCATCCATTATTTAATAATAAATAATATTAGCCACGAATTAAATCAATTATGGACCAATTCCATGCATGATCTAATTAATTCTTAAATTAATTCTGCACAAAACCGTCTGGACCGGTCCACCGTTTCAAGGTTCGGTCGACCGCTCGAACCTAGTTTCGGTCGACCGTTCGTAACAAGAACTATTCCATCGCAATGTTCGGTCGACCGACCGATCACATTCGGTCGACCGTTCGAACAGATGAAAATTCCCTGTTATCGGTCGAGACACGTCCGGTCGACTGTGCCCGATCGGTCGACCGTTTACTGCTATCCGGTCGACCGTTTGAGCACTGTTCTGCAGACTTGTCAAATTTCGGTTTAACCCCTACAAAATTTGACATTTCGGGATTAGTAGTAAATTCACAACTTATGTAACATATTATCCTATGTAATGATCAATCATTACACCCCATAATATTTACATCACATATGAATTTAATTTAGATTCTAATTATGTTATTAATCACAACATAATTTTGATTTTGCTTGTTCACCCCATGTGTCATATTTTCTACATGAAACCCGACACATCCTATGAACTCAAAATCCCCATTACTCGTTTCCCAGTTTTGTGGTGTGACCTATGGGAGGATCTAAACTAAGTTGGCAGTGATATTAAGAGCTTAATATCACAAGCTATAAGCGGTATCTAGCTACACATTATAGCTCCCAATTAGTTAGATGTCTTAATTCCACTTGAACCAAAACCCGATCCAATTAGTGATGGAGTGCACCACTTGTGTCCGTCCCTTGCCTCATGATATTAAGAATACACATAAAGTAGTATTGTGTCATCTTTGTGTTAGTATTCATTTCTTGATCTCTTTAAGCTAGTTATAAATATGTGACTTAACTCAAATCACATTGTGCACATTATAACTTTGCTTTATCAAGGGGCCCACTAATATCATCACTCAATTAAGAGGGGCAATGATAATCTTTTGACTAACTATCTTCTCCAACGAAAGTTATACTTAACCAACTAATGCCTTTACACTACACTCATCGATAGCTCAAGACACTAGTCTAATTAAGAACTCCTTAAGCGATCAGATATAAGTCTCATATTAAAGGACCAAGGACACAGTAAAATATTAATGACACAGAAACACATTCCTATAATATTTTACTTATTAGGTCTATTCAGTATACAAAAGTAATATTTTCCTCTTTTGCATACCCGTATTGTCACTCACTTGTAGAGCTACATTGATCTATGACCAAACACGACAATCTTAACCCGGTAATTAATGTCCCATGTTAATTACCATGATTGAGAATATCTTTTGTTTTATGTAAACCAATATCTTTTAGAGCTCTACGGTTAAGGACCAAGAGCCTCTTCCTTAACACTTCTGAAAGACGAATAACATAAACAAGGAACAAAATGATTTCTCATTCAACTCATAATAATTAACATTTAAAAGTAAAACTTTTAGAACACATTCCCTTCAATCTCCCACTTGTTATTAAAGTTTTCTTTCTCATACATACTCAATGCATAAAACAATAATAACTAGGGTAAACCCCATTACATATCAATCATCAAGCCAATCTACATGGTTCCTCAATCCCATGGACTCGAAATGCATTTCGCCCTTGGCTTGGGATAAGGGTTTTGTGAATGGATCAGCTGTGTTGCTGTTGGTGTCCACCCATAAAAGATTTATTTTGCCTTCGTCGATGAGGTCACGTGTCACAAAGTACTTACGATCCATGTACTTCACTTTGTGGTGTGATATAAGATCCTTGATTTGCGAGATAGATGCACTATTATCGCAAAATAGCTCAATGGGTCCCTCGCTCGTGGGAACTACTCCAAGCTCTTCAAGGAACTTCTTGATCCACACTCCTTCCTTGCTCGCTTCAGCGACAACCATCACTTCTGAAGCAGTGGTTGAGTCGGCCGTAGTGCTTTGCTTCCAACTACGCCAACTCACAGCTCCACCATTCAGAAGGAAGACGTATCCTGATTGCGACCTTCTATCGTCTGGATCACTCATGAAACTCGCATCCGAGTAACCTTTAGCTATCAATTCCCTTCGTCCTCCATAAACAAGAATCTTATCATTAGTCCGGTTAAGGTACTTCAGGATATTCTTGACCGCAGTCCAATGCTCAGGACCTGCGTTGGATTGGTGACGACTTGTCACGCTTAGAGCATACGAGACATCGGGTCTTGTGCAAGTCATCGCGTACATGATCGACCCAATTGCCGAAGCATAAGGGACATCCTTCATGTACTCTAAGTCCTTACGTGATTGCGCACGTTGAGACTTCTTGAGTTGCACACCCATACTCATTGGCACACTGCCCTTTTTGGAGTTGTTCATCTTGAACCTTTCCAAGACCTTGTCAATGTATGTACATTGACTCAGGCCAATGAGTCTACGGGATCTATCTCGGTATATCTTGATTCCCAAGATGTATTGAGCCTCACCCATGTCTTTCATCGAAAATGCAGATTTCAATGAACTTCTCGTTTGCTCAAGCAAAGGAATATGATTACCCATGAGCAATATGTCATCGACATATAAGATTAGGAATACTACATGGCTCCCACTAACCTTCTTGTATACACAAGGTTCTTCCTTACTTTGAATGAAGTGAAGCCTTTTCACTTCCTCGTCAAAGCGTTTGTTCCAACTCCTTGATGTTTGCTTCAATCCATAGATGGATCTTTGAAGCTTGCATACCTTCTCGTTATTCTTTGGATCTTCAAAACCTTGAGGTTGTACCATGTACACATCCTCCTCCAAGTTCCCATTCAGGAACACCATTTTGACATCCATTTGCCATATTTCATAATCGTGAAATGCGGCAATAGCGAGCATGATCCGAATAGACTTGAACATGGCAACCGGTGAAAAAGTTTCATCATAGTCAATTCCTTGAACTTGAGTGAAACCCTTTGCTACAAGCCTCGCTTTGTACGTTGTCAAGTTCCCATCCATGTCCATCTTCCTCTTAAAAACCCATTTATTATGAATGACCTTTTTCCCTTGAGGAAGGTCAACCAAGTCTCATACTTGATTATCAAACATGGATTATATTTCGGATTCCATGGCCTTAAGCCATAGTTTGGAGTCTTCCCTTTCCATTGCTTCTTGGAAGGTCAAGGGATCATTGGTATCTAGTACCATGATTTCATGAAGTCCCAGATACAAATCGGGTTTCTTCCTTTCCCTTGTTGACCTTCTAAGTTCTTTTGGTTCTTCTCGTGTCTCTTGAACTTCTTGCACAATTTCTTGAGGAGTGGGTTCACGTTCAACTCTTGAACGTACACTTGGTGGGGATGATTGAGATTCTCTCACAATTTCTTGTGATGGTCTCTCGCTCACGCTCCCACTAACCAAAGGAATCTCGGTTGGGCCTTCATGATCTTGAATGTCATCATTCATGTCATGATCTTGTAGAGTATCTTGAGTTTCCTCAAGCACAACCCTACTCCCATTACTTTTTACTCTTTCTAGAAATTCCTTTTCCAGAAATGTGGCATCCCTCTCTACAATCACTCGATTGGAGGTGATATGCCAAAAGTAGTATCCTCTTGTTTCACGAGGATAACCAATAAAGAAGCACTTATCCGCTTTTGGTTGAAGTTTGATCGACATCAATTTCTTGACGTAAGCCTCACAACCCCAAACCTTGAGAAAACTTAGCTTAGGTGTTTTACCACTCCATAGCTCATAAGGAGTTTTCTCCACGGATTTGGATGGAACATTGTTTAGTGTGTAAGCCGTAGTTTGTAGTGCATAACTCCAAAAGTAAAGAGGTAATTCCGCATGACTCATCATTGACCGAACCATGTCGAGTAATGTCCTATTCCTCCTTTCGGATACCCCATTCCACTGAGGTGTACTGGGAGGGGTGAGTTGAGGTACAATACCAAACTCCTTTAGGTATGAGTCAAATCTGGCACTTAAGTACTCACCTCCACGATCTGTTCGTAGAGACTTGATTTTCTTGTCGAGTTGGTTCTCTACTTCATTCTTGAATTCTTTGAACTTCTCAAAGGACTCACTTTTGTTTCTCATTAGATAAACATAGCCATAACGACTATAATCATCCGTGAACGTAATGAAGTACCTGAAACCATCTCGTGCACTAGTACTCATTGGACCACATACATCGGAATGTATCAAATCCAACAAGCCACTCGCCCTTGGGCCTTTCTTCTTGAAAGGTTTTTTGGTCATTTTTCCCATTAAACATGGTTGGCACGTCTCCAATGATTTAAAATCAAGTTGACCAAGAAGGTTAGCTTCTTGCAATTTCTTGATGCGCTTTTCATTTATGTGACCAAGACGATAGTGCCACAAGAGAGTATCATTCTCGTGAGTGGTCTTAAGTCTTTTGTTATTGATATTAAAGATTTGTTTATTATCCAATTCAAGCAAATAGAGACCATTCCTTATGAATGCATTTGCATAGAAAATACCATTCTTCGATATAGACAAACAAGAATTTGAAATATTCATATTAAAATTATCCATATCCAGACATGATACAGAAATAATATTCTTGCTAATCGAAGGTACATAATAAACATTCTTTAGACATAAATTTAAACCACTACATAATTGAAGCACCACAGAACCTTGTGCAACCGCAGACACGTTCGCACCATTTCCGACCTTCAATTCTACCTCGTTCCTTACGAGTTCCTTCCTATCCATGAGTAGCTGCACATTAGAAACTATGTGAGCACAAGATCCGGTATCTATTACCCAATCCTGGACAGAGGTGGCTAAATTTATTTCAATAACAAATATACCTTTGGCCTTTTTAGGGCGCCGACGTTCAATCACTCTGTTGTCAAGGTCTTCCTTGTACTTGGGGCAATTTGGCCAGATGTGTCCTTTTTCACCGCAGTGAAAGCACTCCGTATTGGGAGTTGGAGATTTCTGAGATTTCCCCCTCGAGGCACTCACACGAGCACCTCCTACTCCCTTGCTCTTGATTGAACCACTTTTGGTAGATTTGCCCTTTCCTTTACCAATCTTTTGGCTCCTCCCATGGACGGCAAGGACTTGCTTGTCCCTACCCTTGCCCATGTCAACTTCAGCAGTTTTGAGAGCGTTGTGAAGCTCCTCAAGACTCACCCCTTTTTCACGCACGTGATAGTGCATCACAAAGTCCTTAAAGGACGGGGCTAGAGAGCCAAGAATCATATCTTCAGCAATGTCCTCGGGCATTGGTGAAGAGAGCTTGGCCAACTTCTCAAGGTATCCTTGCATCGTGAGAAAATGCATAGATACCGATGTTCCCTCCGCCATATGGCACCTTGTGAGTGCGATGGTGGTTTTATAGCACTCCTTTCGGGCACTATCCATGAACATCTTTGATAAAGCCTCCATGGTCTTCTTGGGTTTTGAATCCAAGTATTTCGCTTGGAGCGAGTCACCCATGGATGCTAGCATAAGACCGTGAACCTGATTCTCTTGGTCTTCCCACTTGGCTTTAGCCTCTTTCTCTTCATCGGTTAATCTCTCATTCCATTTTGGGATTGGACCTTCCAAAATGTGAGATAGTTTCTCAAACTTTAACACGATGTTGAGTTTGAGTTGCCAACTAATGAAGTTTGAGCCATCATTTGCTAAAGGGTGTTTTTCTATCATGGATCGTACGATAGGTTGGATGTTCGACATTTTCCTACAAAATAAATCATATAGGATTTTAATGCCAATTTTATGTTTTAATACACATGCATACATATATTGAATATAAATGTAAATGTTGCAAAAAAAAATTTGCCCATAAATGCAACAATCCAAGATCCCATCAATCGTAATATAGACTAGCTAAGGGTTATCGAATACATTACAATATCAAGGTAAGAAAACATTTTCTAATCACAACCTTTTTGAATTTTAGCAACATTTAGCATCTTCAAACTCTTGTGACTCTTGTCGTTTTAATTATGAGGGAATACGACCTATCCTCGTAAGAAAAACTTTTTCCCAAAACCGAGCGAGGGCTCTAGGTAATGTTAAGAAAACTTATTTTCATTTGATACGAGATACGTTTATCCATTGTATTCACAACTAAACATACTTGGGGTTCACTAGGGTGAAACACCTCCTATATTTAATTGTGGCACAACAACAGACAACCATTATATCTCCCACTATTCCCAAAGATGGAGGGAGCTATCTCCCGCTAAGGGCGAGCAGAGTATCCCTCGATCAATGGCTGCTAGTGGATGAAATAAGAAGGAAATTTATTCTTAATTTTTGTTTGGACAATTTAACATGTGATTTAGAATTTTAGGTTATCATGCATATTATTAATCATACACATCCTAACATTCATCACATGCATAGCAAGATAAAAACAGAAATTAAACATTCACACAATCCACATCGTGTGAGTTTATATGTTCCCTTCGATCCTCGATCCTCGATCCCTGATCTTCGATCCTCGATCGATGCGCTACAGCGGCGACTTCCTCTTGCACCGGAGATGTAGATTTTACGGAAAATATACATGCTCCTCACATTCGATAAAAACCGACTAGTGCAAGTCCTATGTAAAAACCTCTCAAATGCAAATGCAACTATCTAAAAGACGGAAAGAGAGAGAATTTTGGCTTTTACATACATAAGCCCCTGTATAATAATGATTACATACATTCATAATTGCTGATTTGGAACATATAAACTCACAATCCTGCAAAGCAACTCAAGCATCCATGCACGCAATTGCAATAAACTACAGAATCTAATTTATCAATCATCTAGAATCCTAAACAATTCTTTGAAAAATATTTTGAAATCCATTAAAACATTTTTCATTCATCCATAGTTCAAAAATTAATTTTGAACCGCTGCCCATCCAATTTCCAATGGAAAGATGAACTACAGTTTTTCAGTTTTGCTGATTCTCTTACAAAATAATCGTTTTTAAATAAAACAAAATTATTGTAAGTTAGACTAATGTTTTAATCTTAATTCTAATAATTACATGGCATGTTTTAAAACTCTTAAAACATTCAGACGAATTATTACAGAGAATTATATCAACAAACATTTAAAGACCGAAAAACCGGTAAAACGAATTGTTTAAATCCTAGATGGTAACTAAATTTGTTTACAGCCACAAATCATGAGAAAATTGAACCCTAAGCTCTGATACCATTACTGGATTTCATGTTTAATTATACATATATATTTTCGAAATTTTTATGTATAATAAGGATCATCTACAATTTTCTACGATTTATTTCATGCATGTATTGGTTTGTTTTAATAACTAGTTTTAAAAACTTATTACAACAAACATGAGTCTACGAAATTCATACCTAGAAGTTCTCTAAAACTTCTTGATGATTCGGAGACGCTGTGGATGCTTGTTGCTGCGCCGGATGCCTCCGAGATTTCACCAAACTCTAAACGAGATTGGAGAGAGAAGAGCTAGCCTCTCGATCTCCAATAGAGTTTAGAATCCAATTACTAACACTTTTAGTTTCCTTGAGAAGATGACCTCTTGAAACTAAATCTAAACTTAAGAATTTGTGAAAATTTGGAGAATTATGGAGAGAGAATTTTTGCACAAGAAATAATGAATTCAATTAATTGGGTAATGAAATATGCTTGTATTTATAAGCTCTCTCCAAATTACCTATTCATGTGCAACCCCTTGCCCATGATCTCATGCAAAATTCCATCTAACCATCCATTATTTAATAATAAATAATATTAGCCACGAATTAAATCAATTATGGACCAATTCCATGCATGATCTAATTAATTCTTAAATTAATTCTGCACAAAACCGTCTGGACCGGTCGACCGTTTCAAGGTTCGGTCGACCGCTCGAACCTAGTTTCGGTCGACCGTTCGTAACAAGAACTATTCCATCGCAATGTTCGGTCGACCGACCGATCACATTCGGTCGACCGTTCGAACATATGAAAATTCCCTGTTATCGGTCGAGACACGTCCGGTCGACCGTGCCCGATCGGTCGACCGTTTACTGCTATCCGGTCGACCGTTTGAGCACTGTTCTGCAGACTTGTCAAATTTCGGTTTAACCCCTACAAAATTTGACATTTCGGGATTAGTAGTAAATTCACAACTTATGTAACATATTATCCTATGTAATGATCAATCATTACACCCTATAATATTTACATCACATATGAATTTAATTTAGATTCTAATTATGTTATTAATCACAACATAATTTTGATTTTGCTTGTTCACCCCATGTGTCATATTTTCTACATGAAACCCGACACATCCTATGAACTCAAAATCCCCGTTACTCGTTTCCCAGTTTTGTGGTGTGACCTATGGGAGGATCTAAACTAAGTTGGCAGTGATATTAAGAGCTTAATATCACAAGCTATAAGCGGTATCTAGCTACACATTATAGCTCCCAATTAGTTAGATGTCTTAATTCCACTCGAACCAAAACCCGATCCAATTAGTGATGGAGTGCACCACTTGTGTCCGTCCCTTGCCTCATGATATTAAGAATACACACAAAGTAGTATTGTGTCATCTTTGTGTTAGTATTCATTTCTTGATCTCTTTAAGCTAGTTATAAATATGTGACTTAACTCAAATCACATCGTGCACATTATAACTTTGCTTTATCAAGGGGCCCACTAATATCATCACTCAATTAAGAGGGGCAATGATAATCTTTTGACTAACTATCTTCTCCAACGAAAGTTATACTTAACCAACCGATACCTTTACACTACACTGATCGATAGTTCAAGACACTGATCTAATTAAGAACTCCTTAAGCGATCGGATATAAGTCTCATATTAAAGGACCAAGGACACAGTAAAATATTAATGACACAGAAACACATTCCTATAATATTTTACTTATTAGGTCTATTCAGTATACAAAAGTAATATTTTCCTCTTTTGCATACCCGTGTTGTCACTCACTTGTAGAGCTACAATGATCTATGACCAAACACGACAATCTTAACCCGATAATTAATGTCCCATGTTAATTACCATGATTGCGAATATCTTTTGTTTTATGTAAACCAATATCTTTTAGAGCTCTACGGTTAAGGACCAAGAGCCTCTTCCTTAACACTTCTGAAAGACGAATAACATAAACAAGGAACAAAATGATTTCTCATTCAACTCATAATAATTAACATTTAAAAGTAAAACTTTTAGAACACATTCCCTTCACTAACGACCACGTTTTATTGTTTTCTGTGGCTCTTAGTTCTTCTTTCATAGCATTATTCCAATTCATATTTCCTACAGCTTCATGGTAGGAGGTGGGTTCCTTATTTTTGTCTATTTTAGTTAAGAAGGGTTGGTGTATATGGGATAGTTAGTTATAGGACAAGTAGTCCTGAATGGGGTAGGTAACCTGTGACACAATATAGGCGTTAAATCTAACAGGTGGGCGAGTTGGACGGGTGGACTTTCTTAGTGGGAGTTCATCTTCATTCCCCCCTTCGTCGCCAGCAGGAGGATTGTCTTGGGGTGTGTTTCCTACTTGTTGAGGAGGATTATCTTGAGGTGTGTCTTTGACTTGTTGAGGGTCTTGCGAAGCGTCATGGAGATGTGGAGTTGTGTTGAGCAGATCGATGGTGGGAAGCGGAGTCGTGGCGGAAGTCTCGTAGTCTTCATTACTTTGGAAGAAGGATTCAGTCTCAAAAAAGGACACATCTCTAGAAACATACATTTTACAATTTTTGGGGTCATAACATTTGTAGTTTTTTTTCTAAAGGAATATCCTAAAAAAATACATTTGATAGAGCTATAATCAAACTTGTTCTCCCTTTTCCTGTGAACAAAACAAATGCAACCAAAATTCTTAAAGTGGTCAATGGTTATTTTCTTATTATGTAGAATTTGTAAGGGTTGTTTGTTATCAATAGTGGGACTAGGGAGACAATTTATAATATATGTTGCAGTAAGAATAACATCGGACCAAAAACATTTGGGAACATTATTTTGAAAAAGAAGAGAACGAGTAACATTTAAAAGATGTCTATTTTTTGTTCAGCAATTCCATTTTGTTGCGGTGTATTAATACACATAGTTTGATGAAAAAATCCTTTTTGTTTTAACAAATTTTGAAACATATTACTCATATATTCCGAGCCAATATTAGATCTAAAAATACAAACCTTAGCATTATACATGTTTTCAACAAATGCAAGAAATTCACAAAAAATAGTGTAAGCATCTGATTTTGTTTTTAACAAGTAAATCCAAGTAGTACGAGAAAAATCATCGATGAAGCTAATAAAATAACGAAAACCATTGTAAGAGTTAACGGGAGCAGGTTCCCAAATATCTGAATGAACTGATTCAAACAAAATTTGAGTTTTAGTAGTAGAGCTAGAAAAAGGCAGTCGGGTTTGTTTTGATAAACGACAGATGTTGCATAAGGGTTCAGAATTAATAAAGGGAAATAAGCATTTTAACACACTAGAAGATGGGTGTCCCATCCTTTTGTGCCAGAGTTCGTGATTTGTTGTGGACCCAGCATGTAAGGCTTTAGGTGGTTCGAGGAGATATAATCCATTCAAGAGAATGACCTTACCAGTCATCCTCCCTGAGGTACGGTCCTGAAAGATGACATCATGAGGAGTAAAGATAACATTACAATTAAGCATTAGTTATCCTGGCGACAAATAGCAAATTTGTGTCAAAAATAGGAACATATAAGATTTTATCATGAGTACTATTAAGTAATTCTGCGTCTCATGTACCTTTAATTTCAACTTGATTCCCATTTGCTACAGTAACAATTTTTTAATAGATTTAGATTGTTTTTCATATTACTAAGCATAGTAGGGTCCCCAGTCATATGATTGGTAGCCCCAGAGTCAATAATCGAATTTTTTATGCTAGATTTAGCTCCTGAAATGGCATGAATATGAAATTTTATATTATGTTCCATACCTGATAGATTACCTATTCTGGGGGTGCTTTTTTCCAAATTCTCATTCAGGTGGCCCACCAGAGCACTAATTTGGTGCGGATCCGGTTGCCCACCCGATAACCCATCACGCGACCCATATGTATTCGGGTTGAGGGAGAATCTGGTTGCTCGATTTGAAGTATAAAGCCTCCCGTTATTTCCATTTTCGTCATTTACGTTAGGGCTAGGGTTTTGGTTGTTTGAGTGGTTGTCGCCGCCTCCGGGCTGGCTGGTGCATCCGCCGGTGATTCCGTCCACCATATTTGCTTTGGTGTTCCTTTCTCCGTTCTTGGGTAGCCTGAGATGAGGAAAAAGAAACCAACAAGCATTTTTACTATGTCCTTGTTTCTTACAGTTTTCGCAGTGTTCATTTGTTTTGTTGCCGAAACACCTTTTTGTGTTGTTGTTGTTGCCCTGAGCCTGTTTCGACCGGCGGTGAAGGCGTGGTTGTCGGAGTTTGTGTTAACGTTATTGTCGGTCATGGTTCGACTTCGGGTTTCCTCGCGCTGAATAAGGCTAGTGATGGTTGCAAGGCTCGGTACCTCCAGTGCCATGAGGATCTGAGACCGTATGGCTTCATAGCTAAGGTTTAACCCCACCAAAAACTGGTAGATCTGATTTTGTTCTTGTCTGTTTTGGATGGTTTTGGCACTGTAGTTGGAGGTTCATAAATCCTTAGCTCATCCCATCGTCTTCTGAGAGTACCAAGTTACTCAGTGATGGAGGCATCGTTTTGTCATGTCTGGGAGATTTCCTGTTTGATTTTGAATACGTACGAAAAGTTCTCCGTCTTCCCATAGTGATCACGAACAGAATCCCAAAGTTCTTTTGCACTTTCTTTGTATATGAAGATCTCGGTTATACTGGGTTGCATTGATGCGATGAGCCAGGACATGACCTGGTGGTCCATTGTTTGCCATTCTTCTTGTTTTGTTTCCGTCCCGGCTCCTTCAGGTTTTGCAGTTTTCCCCGTGATGTGGCCAACCCTCCCTCGGCCACTGAGGGAAAGGGTCACTGATTGACATCATCTCATGCTTATATTTGTACCTTATATCTATTATCTTACACCTAAGCAATACTACGTGACGAGTTTTATGTTTGAATTTCAGAAATAAAGAGCTTTGAAGAGGAGCCATGAAAGGACCCAAAAGTAGGAAAAAAAGACTTAATTGTGAGACCTGGGGACCAAGATGCAAGGGAGAAGGACCTGAACGTAAGACAGAAGGACCTAAGAGCAAAACTGGAAACTTCACACCATCATGGGGAGTATTTTGTCAATTCGATTCGGGTCGGAGCTGCACTAAACAAAGTAGATGCATCCAAGACCAAGAAATACTCCAACAAAAAAGCCCACAACCAAAACCAATCGGATCTGAAGTTTATAGGCCGCCAATTGGCGGTCTGGATCAACCCAAATCCGCTAAGCTTTCTCCTGGACTTGTATTAATGTGTGTTTAGGCTATTTTTGGTATTGGTTTAGTCCCACATCGGGGGATTGCCCCGGATTAACTTTTTCCATGCTTATAAATAGAACTCTTCACCTTCCATTGTATCCATATCTCTCTCTTTGGTGGCCTTCTTCCCTACTAAGAGTGAAGCCTTGAAGCAAAACTCTGGTGGAGGAAGGGCTGCTTGTAAATTGAGTGAGTTAATAATAGATGTTTTCATTAGCTTGTTAATTCTTGCTTAATTAATTTCCTTTAATGTGTTTGCTTTGGTGCTTGTTTTGTTTTATGCTTCTTTAATATTTCTTGCTTGATTAGTATAGTTTCATTTCAGTATAATGCTTCATTTTATAAGAGTAGTTAGTTTAAATATGTGTGAGTAGTTCCATCCCCTTTGGGGGTGGAGTAGATGTGTGTACATGTTATGTAGATAGTTTGAATGCCTAATATGAATGTTTTGTGAGAAATATTTGTATGCTTGCTTGAATTATTAAGAACCTTACTTGATGGTTTCTGCCATAGCTTAGGTACATTCCATGCTTGTCTAAGTGTCTTAATAACAACCTTGCATTGCTCATATTATTAACATAAGTTAGTGTTGTAAATGATAGGTTTTGCCATTAGGTACCTCTTATGCATTAACAAACACTAACTAACTTGAGCTCCTTGTATGAAGTCAACACCACACTTATTTCATGTGCACACACACACACACTCCACCCCTTAGGGGTTTCCATTCCTGTCTTTTTATCTTCTTCATCATTATTACTTCTGATCTTGCACAAGATCAAGAGGTTGCCCTCAAAAGAGTACTCTTTGAAAACAAAGAGGCGATCGGGTGGTCCTTGAAGGATATCAAGGGAATTAGCCCTGGTATTGTTCAGCATCGGATCCACATGGAAGAGGATTCTAGGCCCCACAGAGACCCACAACGAAGATTGAATCCTGTGCTGAAAGAAGCCGTCCGAAAGGAGGTTCTTAAGTGCTTGGATCATGGCATAATCTATCCTATCTCTGATAGTTCGTGGGTGAGTCATGTCCATGTGGTTCCCAAGAAGTCAGGCGTGACGGTTGTGGAGAATGAGCATAATGAGCTTATCCCGACACGCCTGCAAACTGGCTGGCAAGTTTGCGTTGATTATCGCAAGCTCAATGCGGCAACGCGGAAAGATCATTTCCCGTTGTCATTCATTGATCAGATGTTGGAAAGGTTGGCCGGACATGAGTATTATTGTTTTCTTGATGGATACTCCAGTTACAACCAAATTCTCATTGCCCCCGAGGATCAAGAGAAAACCACATTTACTTGTCCCTTTGGCACGTTTGCCTACCGTCGCATGCCATTTGGGTTATGTAATGCGCCGACAACGTTTCAAAGGTGTATGATCAGCATCTTCTCCGATATGGTTGAGCGTTTCCTTGAGATCTTCATGGAAGACTTTTTCATATTTGGCGCTTCCTTTGATGAGTGTCTTCATCACTTGAGCCTTGTCCTCAAGCGATGCCGTGAGAGGCACCTCGCTCTCAATTGGGAGAAATGTCACTTCACGGTGAAGCGAGGGATTGTACTTGGACATGTGGTCTCAAGTAGGGGAATTGAGGTCGATCCCGCCAAAGTGGGTATCATTGTTAATCTCCCACCGCCATGTAATGTGAAGGATATCCGTGCCTTTTTGGGCCATGCTGGATTCTATCGGCGGTTCATTCGGGATTTTAGCAAAATTGCTCGACCTCTCACCGCCTTGTTGGCTAAGGAAGCCATTTTTGAGTTCACACCGGATTGCCACCATGCCTTTTTGACCTTGAAGAAAGAGTTGACTTCAACTCCCATTATTAAGGCACCAGTGTGGACTGAACCCTTTGAGTTAATGTGTGATGCATCTGACTTCGCTGTGGGAGCAGTGCTTGGGCAACGATTGGACAAAATGCCTCATGTGATCTACTATGCCAGTAGAACACTCAATGATGCCCAATTGAACTACACTGTGACCGAGAAGGAATTCTTAGCGATCATATTTGCTTTGGAGAAATTCCGGTCGTACTTGATTGACTCCCACGTGATTATCTATTCTGATCACACAGCCATCAAGCACCTCATGGCGAAGAAAGATGCAAAATCCCGACTTTTGAGATGGATCTTGTTGTTACAAGAATTCGATCTCGAGATTCGGGACAAAAAAGAGTGTGAAAATGTTTTAGCTGACCACTTGTCTTGTCTCGAGACGACCAACCCACAAGACCAAATCATTGATGACAAATTTCCCGACGAGCAGTTGTTCACGATCGAAGATAACCCTTGGTTTGCCGACATCGTGAACTACCTCGTGATCGAGCAACTTCCTGTAGGTTGGTCAAAATCTGACCAAACCAAATTTAGATCTTATGTCAGATTCTTCCACTGGGACGACCCCTACCTATTCAAATACTGCTCTGACCAAATTTTCTGGCGGTGCGTCCCAGATACTGAGTTCCAAAGTGTGCTCAACTTCTGTCATTCCAAGGCATGTGGCGGACACTTTGGAGCAAAGAAAACTGCTGCCAAGGTGCTCCAATCTGGATTCTACTGGCCCTCTCTTTTCAAGGATGCTTACGACTTTTGTAAGCAATGTGATAGGTGCCAACACCTTGGTAGGATTGGTCGAGGTGACATGATGCCTTTGCAAAATGTCCTTGTTGTCGACATCTTCGATGTGTGGGGCATCGATTTCATTGGTCCCTTCTCGAACTCGTTCGGGAATGTTTACATTCTGGTGGCCGTTGACTATGTGTCCAAGTGGGTTGAGGTTATACCCACAAAGACCAATGACAACAAGGTGGTCACCAAATTCTTGAGGGACATTTGGTACTCCTCGTACCATAATCAGCGATAGGGGTACCTACTTCTGTAATCGCTCCTTTGAAGCGCTTATGAGGAAATATTCGATCACCCACAAGCTTGCGACCCCATATCATTCGCAAACTAGTGGGCAAGTCCAAATCTCAAACCGTCAATTAAAGCAAATTCTTGAGAAGACGGTTAGTTCCTCAAGGAAGGATTGGTCAACCAAGTTGAATGACGCGTTGTGGGCCTTCCGCACCGCGTACAAGACCAATTTGGGTATGTCCCCATATCGGGTAGTGTAAGGCAAGGCTTGCCACCTACCCGTCGAGCTTGAGCATCGTGCTTTCTGGGCGATCAAGAACCTGAATATGGATCTTGATCAAGCAGGAGTACAACGTAAGCTCGACATTGTGGAATTAGAAGAGCTACGCAATGATGCGTACGAGAATGCCAAAATTCATAAGTCCTGAGCCAGGATGTTTCAAGATCGCATGATTATGCGAAAGGTGTTTACGGCCGGGCAGAAGGTGTTGCTCTACAATTCTCGGCTTCATCTGTTTGCGGGTAAGCTCCGCAGTCGCTGGTCTGGCTCGCTTATTGTCCAAACCGTATATCCTCATGGAGCGGTTGACATCTTGAACCCAGGGAATGGGAACGTGTTCAAAGTTAATGGACAACGCCTCAAACCCTACTTGGAGGGGGCACCAGCCGAAGTCGAGGAGGTCATGTTCCTTCATGAACCTCTCTCGCACTCAACCATTCATGCTCCTGCATGAGTGGTTGTGCTTTCAGGTTTGTATAAAATAAAAACACAAAAAACTCCTTCAGTGAGCATCGTTTGTTGTGGGCCCCAACCCTTGAGTATTTGGGCCTCAATTCTTTCACGTATTTGTATCCCTTCCTTAGCATCTCACAGGTGTTGAGGGAATTTGGGTTGTGTCCATCAACATAGCCAGAAACTTCCCTATGTACTTCACATTGGTGAGATCTATTCTTTTTCATGCATAACTCCATGTAGTATCTTGCTCGCATTCATTGAGGACAATGCATGAACTAGGTGTAGGGGGGGGGGGTGTTTTACGTGTGTACATAGTCGAGACTTTTCTTTTGATTTTGTTTTCTTTTGTTTGCATTGTTAGGGTCATGTTAGTGTGCTGCATTTAATATCGATATATCTGCTTGACGTGATACTTGGGTGACTTGTCTTCTTTTGCTTGCCTAGTGCTTTAAAATTTCCACATTTCTTTCAAAATCTTCATGTGTTTGCGAAAGAAAATGTTTTGTGGGTTTTGCGTGTGTTTAGCATGTGCAAAACCGTTGAGAGGCAAAGTAAAAAGAAAGCTCCCAAAATTGTCTTGAACTTGATGCATTAGGATATCTAGTACTGTGGCTTTAGGATTTATCAAGTCGTTAGGATGCACCCCAGTTTTCCCTTGGGGTGAGTAATCATAGGGTTTCAGTGCTCAAACATTCAAAGAAGTCCACCCTGAACCTAATGAGTCAATAATTCGTGTTTGTTAACTTAAGGAAGTTTGTTGTTGTCAAGGACCCTTTAAATTTTGTAGTGAGACATTAAGTGTAGGGGTTTTGGTTCATGTGTCGATAAGAAAAAGTGAGTAGGTGTTCTCTTTTCTCGCACGGCTCCTATCACTCGGGAAAGTAGGTCTGAAGGGACTTTGTGCCTGGTGCTTTCGAGTCATCTGACTTGGGATGCGCCGACCGAACTCCCATTACACGGGCGGTAGGGATTGCCCTATGTGGAGATTTGGGGAAATGTGTACGTGATAGTGTAAGTCCTCATGGAGACGACACTCCTCCTACTTGGCAACAAGGAGGTTTAACGGCTTGTTGCACGTGCTAAGTGCAACCGTGATTCCTACGAAAGTGAGTTAGGATTTCTTGTATTTCGTTTGCTTTTCTCTTTCTTTGTTTTGCTCGGAACTAGCAAAAACTTAGGTGTGGGGGTATTTGATTGACATCATTTCATGCTTATATTTGTACCTTATATCCATTATCTTACACCTAAGCAATGCTACGTGACGAGTTTTATGTTTGAATTTCAGAAATAAAGAGGTTTGAAGAGGAGCCATGAAAGGACCCAAAAGCAGGAAAAAAAGACTTAATTGTGAGACCTGGGGACCAAGATGCAAGGGAGAATGACCTGAACGTAAGACAGAAGGACCTAAGAGCAAAACAGGAAACTCCACACCATCATGGGGAGTATTTTGTCAATTCGATTCGGGTCGGAGCTGCACTAAACAAAGTTGATGCATCCAAGACCAAGAAACACTCCAAGAAAAACCCCAACCAAAACCAATCGGATCTGAAGTTTATAGGCCGCCAATTGGCGGTCTGGATCAACCCAAATCCGCTAAGCTTTCTCCTGGACTTGTATTAATGTGTGTTTAGGCTATTTTTGGTATTGGTTTAGTCCCACATCGGGGGATTGCCCCGGATTAACTTTTTCCATGCTTATAAATAGAACTCTTCACCTTCCATTGTATCCATATCTCTCTCTTTGGTGGCCTTCTTCCCTACTAATAGTGAAGCCTTGAAGCAAAACTCTGGTGGAGGAAGGGTTGCTTGTAAATTGAGTGAGTTAATAATAGATGTTTTCATTAGCTTGTTAATTCTTGCTTAATTAATTTCCTTTAATGTGTTTGCTTTGGTGCTTGTTTTGTTTTATGCTTCTTTAATATTTCTTGCTTGATTAGTATAGTTTCATTTCAGTATAATGCTTCATTTTATAAGAGTAGTTAGTTTAAATATGTGTGAGTAGTTCCATCCCCTTTGGGGGTGGAGTAGATGTGTGTATATGTTATGTAGATGGTTTGAATGCCTAATATGAATGTTTTGTGAGAAATATTAGTATGCTTGCTTGAATTATTAAGAACCTTACTTGATGGTTTCTGCCATAGCTTAGGTACATTCCATGCTTGTTTAAGTGTCTTAATAACAACGTTGCATTGCTCATATTATTCACATAAGTTAGTGTTGTAAATGATAGGTTTTGCCATTAAGTACCTCTTATGCATTAACAAACACTAACTAACTTGAGCTCCTTGTATGAATTCAACACCACACTTATTTCATGTGCACACACACACACACACTCCACCCCTTAGGGGTTTCCATTCCTGTCTTTTTATCTTCTTCATCAGTTGTTTAGCTTAGTTGTTTAGTTATTTCATTTCAGCTTGCTTGTTTACTAGTTTAGATTAGTGTAGTGTAATACATCTTTCTTTCCTTCTTTTACCTCTTCCCTTCGAACAAACCAATTGTCGACACACCTCCCAGTGGACGACCCGTATTTGCCACCTCTTCAACGCGGTCGTGCACTTGCGGTTAATATAAAACGATCAATCAGTCACCCCTTGCCCAAGAGATGTAGTTGGTCCCGTTCAGAGGCGTCGAGACTAGGCGCTGAGGTGTGGCCGCCTCGGGGTGGCAGATTCCAGTGTCGTCTGACATGTCTCTTTGTTTGGTTTGTTTTGGGTCTGGATGTTGGTTGTGATCGACCTTCAACCCCCTTGTATGAGGTGACGTCGATGATGACCTCCGGGAGGTTCTGAGGTTGAGAGGTTTTGTGGATCAATGCTCTGATACCAGGTTAAATTTAGTTGGTCCACAACCTCAACAAAACCTAAGCACTTAGGTGAAGGATAATGGACTCAACTCTATTATAGAGTGTTGCACACAACTTATGTTTAGCAATGTGAGACTATTTGCTCAACACTCCCCCGCATGCGTGACCGGGATAATTTTCATCGTGTCAACACGTGAATAATATAGGTTGGAGTGAGCCCCCACTGGTCAATCGACCCGATCTAATACCATATTAGATTTGGTACACAGACACAGAAGAAGAGGAAGAAGAGATGATCTGAATGTTTGTTTTATCATATTTTTCTGTGTATTCATGTGAGGTACATTTTGTATATATATAAATGATATACGGGATATAGCCGTTGGCTGGTGATTTGAATATTATTTCTTTCCTTGGGGAGATGTTGCCATGGAGGATGATCCAGAGCTGAGTAGAGGAGAGCCAACGGTCATATCCATATTTGGTAACTTTCTTAACACTCCCACCTTCACCATCCAAGCTCTCACTCGTAGGAAACCTCCAGCAATGTGGGACTATTTGCTCAACAGGGGGTTGATTGACATCATTTCATGCTCATATTTGTATCTTATATCCATTATCTTTCACCTAAACAATGCTATGTCACGAGTTTTATGTTTAGTTTTCAGGAATAAATAGGTTTGAAGAGATGAAACATAAAAGGACCCAAAAGCTGGGAAAAATGACTGGATTGTGAGATCTGGGGACCAAGATGCAAGGGAGAAGGACCTGATTGCAAGACAGAAGGACCTAAGAGCAAAACAGAATACTCCACACCATCATGGGGAGTATTTTACCAATTCGATTCGGGTCGGAGCTCCAACAAGTCAAGTAACCGCATCACAGACCAACAATACCAGAAAAAAAAGCCCAAAACAAAAATGAGCAGGATCTGAACCATATAGACCGCTAATTGGCGGTCCAAGACCGCTAATTGGCGGTCCATTTTGGCCCAAATCCGCTCAAATTTCTCCAGCACATGTATTAGAGGATGTTTAGGCTATTTTTGGTATCTGTTTAGTCTCACATCGGGGGATTGTCCCGGTTTGCCTTTTTTCATGGCTATTAATAGAACTCTTCACCTTCCATTGTAATCACTCCATATTTTAAGTGACTATTCTTCCTACTAGAAGTGAGGCCTTGAAGCACACACTAAAGTAGGAGGATGCTACTTTTAATGTGAGTCATTTTATCAATAAAGTTTTGTGTTTCTTTCATTGTTTGTTTTATGCTTCTTTTATTGTTTATGCATGTTTTAGTTTAATCATCTTTTAATTCTAGCTTAGTTTTAATATGCTTTCTTTCCATAGTTTAATAATTAGTGTAATGTTTAGTGAGTAGTTCTATCCCCTTTGGGGGGTGGAGTAGATGTACATACATGCATTAGAGAATGAGATGAATGCTTTAATTTCAATGTGTTGATTAAACATGAATGTATGCTTGCTTGTTTAGGATAGAATTTATAACTTGATGAGTTTTGCCAAAATGATTAGACACCTCTCATGCTTGTTTAGGTTCTGAAATAAACAACTTGCATATGTAAATGTTAATCAACTAAGTTGGTGAATAGATTGATAGGTTTTGCCATAACATTTAGACACTTCCTATGCTTGATAAACACCACCTTCATGTGCTTAAAGAATGTATTCTACACCCACCTCTTTGCATGTGTGCACTCACTCCACCCCTTAGGGTTTTTCCCATTTCTGTATTCCAGCATTCTTCCTTTGTTCTTAGTTTAGTTGTTATTCCATCGTTTGTTTGTTTCGTTCGCATTTCATACTTCTTAGTGTAGCGTAGTCTAGATTAGCATAAACAACTTTCTTCCCCCTATTTTTGCCACTTGATTTCGTACAAGCAAGATGCTACTCACCTCCCTGAGGACGACCCGTACTTGCCACCGCTTCATCGCGACCGTGCACTTGCGGTTTAAAATAAAACGTTCAACAGGGATTGTTTGGCTTTTAGTAGAGACCTCTCTTGATCATGAGGTAAGTGATCAGTAGAAGAACTAGTAGAAGTGATGGTAGAGCTAGTGGTAGGAGTTCAACAGGCATGATTATTTTTCTCTCTACCTCGGAAGGGAACGGGGAGTTCATATATGTGTTTTGAGGACCTGTTTTTGATGTCTAGCCATGCAAGGATGAACTCATATATATAGTGCAAAATTCTTGGCATTGTTAAATTTCTATAAAAAATAATGGTTTTGTTCCCTCTTGTATCCAAACACCCTAAACAAATGGGTATTTTTCTCTATAAAAAAACTCAAAATACATATTTTGCTCAAGTTGGAATTAAACGTGATTTGACATTCCTATTTGGAAGAAGATTTGATGACGATAAAACAAAGTTTTTCCTATTAAAAGTGAAAAAAAGAAGTAGGTGGAAGACAAATTTTGGCTCCTCTCCGTTTTTGGGGACAAAAACAAAAAAATTCTTTATGTCAAATCATATTTTTTAAGTTTTAATTTTTTAAAATTTTTAGGATATCAAAAAACACACGAAAGCGAGTATTTTTCCTCCAAATAATTGTTTTCATTTTATTTCCCTAAGCCAACATAAATTTACTTCAGATTAATATTGACCAAAGGTACTCTTTTCATTCCAATTAATTTTGTATGGTACTCTCAAATCAATGATATGATTTCCACAAAATGATGATGCTCATTTGTAAGTTGTTTATTTTAAAAGCCCTTTACAAGTTGAATATACCATCTCATCTCGATCGTAGGGTGACAAATTACGATGATGTTCGAAATTTCAGCAAGTACCTCACATATCTACTGCTTCATCTTCTTCACCTCTTTATAAAGCATCATGTTTGTGCGTGTTTGCAAAATGAATTTTTTGAAACCAAAAATAATTCTCAGTAACAAATGTTGAAAGATATATTTGGTAAAATAAAGTGACAAGTCAACATGATCCGTTTGGTTCCACGTAATAATCGATCACTTATCCATTCATGGATTACGGATATATGCTCATATCTTGTGCCTATCCAATTTTGCATCTGTTACTTGAGGCGGCCGAGTAAGACTACATGTAGATCGATGTTGAGCTACATTCGAGGTACAGGGGACAACCGAACAATACTTAATTCGGGTGGTGGTGGCGACGACAAATAGCGATACACCATACATACGTGGGCATGCCATATATATGCTGATTTATGTCGTACCAACCGTTAACTCAATCAATAAGATTAATAGATGGGGGTTTTGCTTGGGTTCATTTGGGAAAGAGTGATATTTAAACTTTGCATTTGAGTAAGTTGTATTTGCTTAGACATATTTTTCAAAATGAAAAAATACTTTACTTCATATTTGATTCTAAAGGTAAAGAACTTAAGCTTCTTGTTAACGTAATCCACGACCACCAGATATCAATGAAATTTTGAACACAAAGATATAACCCGAATTCTACACCATCGTGCTCGAAATTCTCCATCACCATGACAAAATTTTATATCATTTCCTTGCCAAAAAACTACAGTATCACCATATCAAAACTTTTACATCAACGTAAATGCCTGAAAATATAATCGCCGCACTGAAATTCTACACCGAGAAGACTTTGAAATCTGCGTTAACAGGACTACAAATCTTTATCGGTATACTAAACTTCTATATCCGAGAAATCTGGAAAAACTATATCACCACATTAAAAAATTAAGTACTGTTGTGAAACAAACAACAAAGATGAAAGATTGGGAGATGGAGAGGGAGAGATGTATGTATTTCTTCTTTTCTCTTGTACTCAAATATATACAATAGTCCATTATATATAGGATGATGATGTAGTAGGGGTTACAACCAAAATAAATGAAATTACAATATGTTAATAAGAGTAAAACCTACCTTAAAGTTTGGGGGTTAGGGAAGGTGAATCATCCACAAGGCTTTTGGAATTCTTAACACTCCCCCTTGGATGATCATCGTCATACGCTAGGGATGCTGCCTCTTTAAAAACCTTACCAAGAAAAACCCAGTGGGATAAAAACCTAGTAAAGGAAAAAGAGTGCAGCACGTATGATACTCCCCCTGACTTTAGCAAACATTCTTTAAACGACGAACATTAATCTTGTGAACAAGCCCCTCAAAAACTTTAGTAGGCAACGCCTTTGTGAATAAATCTGCAAGATTCTCGCATGATCTGATTTGACAGACATTTATCTCTCCATTCTTTTGTAAATCATGCGTCGAGAAGAACTTTGGTGAAATGTGATTTGTCTTGTCTCCTTTGATATAACCTTCCTTTATTTGGGCAATGCATGCGCTATTATCTTCATATAACAATGTTGGCTTGTCCTTTATTCCTTCAAGACCACATTCCTTTTGAATGTGTTGGATTACTGATCTCAACCATACACATTCTCGACTAGCTTCATATAATGCAATCAATTCTGCTTGATTTGAAGATGTTGTCGTCAGGGTCTGTTTTGTCGATCGCCATGAAATAACGGTGCCACCATATGTGAACAAGTATCTTGTTTGTGATTTTGCTTTGTGGGGGTCTGATAGATATCCAACATCTGAATATCCAATAAGTTCGGACTTCGAGTCCTTTCTATAAAATAACCTCATATCACGTGTCCCACTAAGGTAGCGGAATACATGTTTGATTCCTTTCCAATGCCTATATGTTGGCTCAGAGCTGTATCTTGCTAGAAGGTTCACAGCAAAACTTATATCAGGTCGTGTATTATTAGCAAGATACATTAAAGCTCCAATAGCGCTTAGATACGGTACTCCAGGACCGAGGACTTTGTCACCCTTTTCTCGGGGACGAAAAGGATCTTTTTCACTTATAAGTGATCGAACAACCATTGGTGAACTCAATGGATGAGCTTTATCCATATTAAAGCGTTTTAACATCTTCTCTATATAATTTGCTTAGTGAATAAAAATTCCACTCGGAAAATGCTTGATCTGCAGGCCGAGGCAAAATTTAGTTACACCAAGGTCTTTCATCTCAAATTCAGTTTTCAAGTATTGAGCTGTAATCTCAATATTCGTTGGTGTCCCAATAATATTTAAATCATCAACATATACAGCTATAATCGTAAAACCAGATGAAGATTTTTAATGAAAACACATGGACATATGGAGTCATTTTTGAATTCTTCGCTCAGAAGACTTTTGCTTAGACAATTGTACCACATTCGTCCAGATTGTTTTAATCCATATATGGATCTTTTTGGTTGTATGGAGTACAACCCTCGCGGTTTGGAAATACAAGTTTCTGGTAGTTTTAGTCCTTCAGGGACTTTCATATAGATGTTTGTATCTAATGACCCATATAGATAAGCAGTAACCACATCCATGAGTTGCATTTGAAGTCTATTTATGACTGTGAGACTGATAAGAAATCTTAGTATTGTTGCATCCACTACAGGTGAATACGTTTCTTCATAATCAACACCGGGTATTTGGGTGAAACCTTGAGCCACAAGTCGGGTTTTATATCTTACAATCTCATTTCTCTTTATCGAGAACACTCATTTGAACCCCACAGGTTTTACGTCATTGGGTGTAAGCACCACAGGTCCAAAAACATTATGTTTTTCAAGCGAATGCAATTCTGCTTGTATTGCATTTTTCCATTGTGGCCAATCATTTCTTTGATTCTTCAATAGATTTTGGCTCACAATATTCAACATTCATTACTTCATTTGCTATAGCATATGAATTTTTTTCATCAACGATGGTTTCGTCTCGATTCCATCTTTTCTGATTGTGCACATAATTTATTGAGATCTCATCTGCATTTTCAATTTTAGACACTTCGATCTCTCGTTGGTCCATGTTGTCATTTTGTTCTTTCACTACCTCTTCAGGGGTATGGATAATATTAGCAGTAACATCTTCAGGTGCTACGCTTTTCTCTTTCCTTTTTCTTGGTTTTATATCCTTTGACCCAATTGGTCGTCCACGTTTTCGGTGGATATTTAACTCATTTGACAACTAAGGAATATCACCTTTTGCTGGTGCATTTTCAGCATGTATATGTGATTTTGTAACTTTCTTTGCATATGTAAATGCATCTGGTAATTCGTTTGCAATTCTTTGCAAATGAATAATCTTTTGAACTTCTTGTTCACATTGGTTTGTACGGGGATCAAGATGGGACAATGAAGATGCATTCCAAATAATTTCAGATTTTTCCATCTTCTGTTTTTCTCCCCCTAAGATTGGGAATACTTTTTCATCAAAATTACAATCAGCAAAGTGTGCTGTAAAAATATCACCAGTTAATGGCTCCAAATATTTAAAAATTGATGGAGACTCAAAACCAATGTAAATTCCCAATCTTCTTTGAGGTCCCATCTTTGTACGTTGTGGTGGGGTTATTGGGACATAAAACGCACAACCAAATATTTTTAAATGGGATAAATTTGGTTCTCTACCAGAGACCAGCTGTAAAGGGGAATATTTATGATAAGTTGTCGGTCTTATTCTGATTGTGGTAAGTTGTCGGTCTTATGCAGCATGTAAAATGGCATGACCCCAAAGAGATTGTGGTAATTTTGAATTCATAAGTAATGGTCTTGCAATTAGTTGCAATCTCTTAATTAGAGATTCAGCTAGACCATTTTGTGTATGGACATGAGCAACCGAATGCTCAATTGTAATACCAACTGACATGCAGTAGTCATTAAATGTTTGAGACGTAAATTCTCCTGCATTGTCCAATCAGATTTTCTTAATTGGATAATCAGGAAAATGCGCCCTCAATTTTATCAATTCTGCTAGAAGTCTAGCAAATGCAACATTTGTAGTTGACAAGAGACTAACATGTGACCATCGGGTGGATGCATCTATCAACCCCATAAAATATCGAAATGGTCCACATGGAGGGGCAATGGGTCCACAAATATCACCTTGAATTCTCTCTAAAAATAAAGGATATTCATCTTTAATTTTGCTTGTGGACGGTCGGATTATCAGTTTTTCAAGAGAGCATGTTGCACATGAAAGCTCTTTCGATGATATAATTTTCATATCCTTCATTGAATGACCATTTGAATTTTCAATAATTTTTTGCATCATTATATCACCGGAATGTCCCAATCTATCATGCCAAAGTTTATAATGCACTTGATCAACTAACTTCCGGTTAGTGACCATATTTGATTCCAAAGGGGTGATATAAGTGCAATATAATCCCGATGAAAAGGCTTTCATCCTTTCTAAAACGATTTTGTTACCATTCACGATGGAGATAATGTGAAGGTATTCATCATTATTTTGATTTATAGTTTCAAGATGATAATCATTACGACGTATATCCTTGAAACTTAGTAGACTTCTTCTGGATCTACTAGAATATAAAGCATCACTTATTTGTAATTTCGTGCCATTGGGAAAGAAAATACAAGCTCTTCCGGACCCTTCAATCAAATTACTGGTGCCAGAAATTGTGTTAGCACTTGTCTTCGAGAAATGTAATTCGGAAAAGAAGGTTGTATTTTTCAAAATCGTATTTGTTGTTCCACTATCTACTAGACATTGATCTCCATCACTCATGATAGTATCAACCATGTCTTTGTCCTAAAAAAAGGAAATAGAGCAAAAATTATCTTTTTGTAGATATAGTATCATAATACTATAGTATAAAATTTTAAGGAAAAACAAAAGCAAATATTATATTATAAAGACACAAGTCTTACAATTTTTTTTTGGAAATGAAAAAACATCGAAAATAGGATGTAGGAAAACCAAACTAAGCATTTTGATGGACATTTCCATCATTGACAAAAACATCGATATTGTCATCATTTAAAAGAAAATCCGAAATATCTAAATGAGTGTCCATGATCATTCCATCTTGGTTGTTTTCAACGAAGTTCATTTTGGCACCCTTTTTTTTCTTGAGTGATGCTTGATAAAGATCAACAAGGTGCTTGGGCGTACGACATATACGCGACCAATGATTTGTCATGCCGCATTTGTAGTAAGCATTCTCATATTTCTTTGGAGGATTTTTCACTTGATTTCCTCTAGCATTGCTTCCATGATTATTTGCATTGACATCATGACCACCACGATGGCTACGGCAACGTCCATGACCTCGTCCTTGATGTTGCCCGCGTCCATATGCGCGACCACGACCACGCTTCAGGGAATGGGTCGCGTTTGCGTTTGTGATTAGCCTCATTCACTTCAGGGAATGGAGTGGAACCAGTGGGTCGAGCTTGATGATTTTTCATCAAAAGTTCATTATTTTGCTCGGCAACAAGAAGACATGATATTAGTTCTGGATATTTCTTAAAACCACGTTCTCGATATTGCTGCTGCGGAGCATATTCGAGGCGTGGAATGTGGAGAATGTTTTCTCTAACATATCATTATCAGTAATTATTTCTCCACATAATTTAAGTTCAGATGAGATTCGGAACATAGCAGAATTATACTCGCTTACAGATTTAAAATCTTGTAATCGCAAATGAATCCACTCGTAGCGAGCTTTTGGGAGAATCACTTGTTTTTGGTGGTCATACCTTTCTTTCAAGTTTTTCCATAACTCTAACAGATCTTTCACCGTTAGATATTCGGCTTTTAATCCCTCGTGGAGATGATGCCGGAGAAAAATCATTGCTTTGGCACGCTCCTGCGGGGAGGCCTTATTTTCATCTTTAATTGTTTCTCCAAGATTATTTGCCGTAAGATGGATCTCCGCATCGAGAGTCCAAGGGAGATAATTTTTCCCTGAGATATCAAGGGCGGCAAATTCAAGCTTTGTGAGGTTTGTCATGGTAATAGCTTCAATAAAACAAATGATTATAAAATATACCATATCATTTAGACTGAAAAGTGAACATTATTAGCATATTTATAAAAAAAATCTACCATCTCCGGTAACGAAAAAAAATAAAAAATAGATCTTTTATATTTCGGTAGAGATCTTATTCCAATTGTATACTTGTATTATACGGAAGAGAGCATCAACACATGCTAATATTTGTATTGTGAAATTAAGGGTAAAACTTAAAACTTGAAGAGAGCATACATAGGAGAGGCTACTGACCTCCCCCTCGTAACTAATATTGCACTATATATTATATATAATATAAACACAATATTAGTTACGATGTCTATGCTAACAAGGGAAATTAAAATCAGTCAACATAATTACTGATGATGCTCTAACGACCCGAGAACTACCCGAGCGCCATTAATGATGCTCTAACGATCCCCGATTCAGCATCGGTCAACATGGAAGTCATTATCAGATTTCCCGTCGGAAAAGAAAACGTCACGAGAAAAATAAAATAAAGAAACACAAGTACAATAGAACAATTGAAGATCCAAATAATTCGAACAAAATTGATAAGATAATTCAAAGGATTCAATATCGAGTTTGAAGACATTGTGTGTAATTCAAAAATATAACTCAATAACAATAAAGTTCAAAGACATAAAACAAAACACAAGAAGACTTATCATTCGGTTTCTAGTGCAAAGAATCATTGAGGTCATCCATAGTCGTACTATCTGCAAAACAAAATCACAAGACAAATGAGTTTTCATAAAGAAAGTCTTGTATTGCTTTTGGGTGGCAAAATCAATTTCAACATAGCCGGTGAACCCAAGGTTCATCATAATCAACTATTTATGAATGCAATAATCAATCAATAGTAATACCACAATTTCAATCTATATTCAATTCAGTTGGTATAATCGATACTATACGGACTCAATCAATACAATGTGGTACTCCCATAGACTACCCACGACAGGCACATGTGAAATTCCGGTTAGTGCATGTCGATCCATCATCACCACATTAAATGTTTTGTCAGTGAGTTGGTGTCTCCGGCAAATAATGATGGTTTTGGTAGTGTGACTTGAGTGGTTTAAATGCAATTTTAGTGTGGCGATGAAGACTTTTAGTTCCGTAGAGGTAGACATTTTGTTTGGTTATGTAGATTTTTAGTTCTAGTGATGTAGAACTTTTGTACGTACATCAATTTGTATTACGATAGACTACTTTTTGTTTGTTTATGTAGATTTTTAGTTTTTGTGTTGTAGAACATTTGTCTGGTTATGTAAAATTTTAGTGCGGCGATTTAGATTTTCAGGCATTTACGTTGCCGTAAAACTTTTGATATGGTGAGTGGTGACATATACTTTTTTGGAACGGAAATGATATAAATTTTGTTCTGTTGCGTAAAATTTCAAGCATGATGATGTAGAATTCGGGTTCTATCTTTGTGCTCAAACTTTCATTGACATTTGGTGGTTGTGGATTACATTAACAACAAGCTTAAGTCCTTGTTCTTTAGAATCAAATATGAAGGGAAGTGATTTTTCATCTTCAAAAATATATCTAAGTAAAGACAACTTACTCACATGCAAAGTTTTAACCGAATTAACCCAACCAAAAAACCCATCTTTTAATCATATTAGTTGAGTAACGGTTGGTATGGCATGAATCGGCACATACGTGTGTGTGTGTCAAGAGCACGCGTGTGTGAGAGTGTACACATATATGCATTTTAAAACAAACCAAAATGCCACGGATGAGTGTCTCACAAATTTAACTAAGATAGTAATAACAGAGTAACAGACAATCAAAAGCACTATAGAAGAAGAAAAGATTAAATTCAAAGATAACGACATAACTTAATAACAATAAAGTTCAAAGACATAAAACAAAATACAAGAAGATTGATCATTCGGTTTCTGGTGCAAAGAATCATTAAGGTCATCCATAGTCGTACTATCTGCAAAACAAAATCACAAGACAAGTGAGTTTTCATAAAGAAAGTCTTGTATGCTTTTGGGTGGCAAAATCAATTTCAACGTAGCCGGTGGACCCAATGTTCATCATAATCAACTATATGTGAATGCAATAATCAATCAACAGAAATACCACAATTTCAATCTGTATTCAATTCAGTTGGTATAATCAATACTACACGGACTCAATCAATACAATGCGATATTCTACACGGCGCATGTGATATTCCGGTTAGTGCATGTCTACCCATCATCACCACATTGAATGTTTTGTTAGTGTGTTGGTGTCTCTGGCAAATAATGATGGTTTTGGTAGTGTGAATTGAGTGGTTTAAATGCAATTTTTGTGTGGCGATGAAGATTTTTAGTTCCGTAGAGGTAGACATTTTGTGTGGTTATGTAGATTTTTAGTTCTAGTGATGTAGAACTTTTGTACGTACATCAATTCTATTACGATAGACTACTTTTTGTTTGGTTATGTAGATTTTTAGTTTTTGTGTTGTAGAACATTTGTCTGGTTATGTAAAATTTTAGTGCGGCGATTTAGATTTTCATGCATTTACGTTGCGGTAAAACTTTTGAAATGGTGATATATATATTTCGCACGGAAATGATATAAATTTTGTTATGTTGTGTAAAATTTCAAGCATGATGATGTAGAATTCGGGTTCTATCTTTGTGCTCAAACTTTCATTGACATTTGGTGGTTGTGGATTACATTAACAACCTTACGTACGCTAAAACTTTTTTCATAATTAAGATCGATCAGGACGAGTTCATCCATTAATGGGCTTGGCTACGAGCACCAGAGGTGTATTCCTGCGAGCCGCCAGCCCGGTCGCCTCCTCCATGTCGATCTCTCCACCACCACCCTCAACCTCCCACTCGAACTCCCTCACCAGTTTGGCCAACGCCAGCTTCACTGTCGAGAGTGCGAACGCAATCCCGGGACACACCCTCCTCCCCGACCCGAATGGCACGAACCGGAAGTCCTGGCCCTTGTAGTCCACCTCGCTCCCCACGAACCTCTCCGGCTTGAATGCCTCCGGCTCCTCCCAATTCTCGGGGTCCCTACCGATGGCCCAGAAGTTGACCAGCACCGTCGTGTTGCGCGGGACGGTGTGGCCGAGGAGTTGTGTTTGTTGAGTGGTGTAGTGCGGGAGGAGGAGCGGAGCGGCCGGATGCAGTCGGAGAGATTCTTTAATGACGGCGTCAAGGTATGGTAGATGGTCTATGTCGGAGACCATTGTTCGGAGCTCTTGTTTGAGCTTCGACATTGCCACTGGGTTTCGGAGAAGCTCCGACATGGTCCACTCTAGTGTTATGAATGATGTGTCCGTGCCCGCGGCAAACATGTCCTTGAAGAGTACCAACAGATGATTTATTCTTTTTTAATTCATATATGCATTGAAATTAAACATACGTACCGTTATATTCTTACTGGATTCAAACCGATGACTTCAAAACATATTTCAATTAGAGACCCCAAATTGAACTAAACTACTTGTTCTTAATTACCAAGATACAAAAGAGGCCTAACATGTAAAATAGTAAAATGCACCAACAATTTTGAATGTAAACCTTACCAAGATGATTGCCTTTATGTTATCTCGAGAAAGAATGATCCCCACCCTACCATCCTCCTTTAGCAGAGACACCAACTCACTAACAAAACATTCATCACCACCACCACTACCCATCAAACTCTCCTCCACTACTCCATCCAGAAACCTATCCACTCTCCCGAAGCAAATTCTCATTCTTCTTCTTAAACCACTCAAACCAGCCATCCAGCCCATGTAAGGAAAGTAATCCTCCAAATTGAACTCCACAAAAAACTTGGATATCTCTTCCACCATCTCACAAAACTCATTCTTCCCGCCCTCCTCGTAACTAGAGTTGCACCTCTTCCCTAGTGCAGCTCTACTTACTACATTATACGCCAAGGAGTTCAATATCACGCTCAAGTTCACCGGACCCAAGAGCGATTTCGCTCTTATCTCGCGCACCATGGAGCCCACCTCCTCCTCCCTCACACTTTGAAATTGTTGCACTCTTTTCGCGCTAAGAAGGTGGACAATGCACAACTTCTTGGCCTGCCTCCAGTACTCACCGTACGGGGCAAGCGCCATGTCTTGGTTGTTGTAGAGGAGGTATTTCGCTACGGAAAGAGGAGGCCTACTTGAGAAGATGTGGTCTTGCGTTTTCAACACCTCTTGGACGGCGGTGGCGGAGGAAACGACAAGGGTTTGAACGGTGCCAAGGTGAAGTAGCATGAGAGGGCCATGTTTGAGGGATAGATTGTGGAGGGTTCGGTGTAAGGGGAAGGAGGAGATGAGTTGGTGGAGGTTTCCTATGAGTGGGAGCTTGGATGGTGAAGGTGGGAGGTTGTTTAGCTTTGAGTAGAGACCTCTCTTGATCATGAGGTAAGTGATCAGTAGAAGAACAAGTAGTAGAAGTGATGGTAGAGCTAGTGGTAGGAGTTCAACAGGCATGATTATTTTTCTCTCTACCTCGGAAGGGAACGGGGAGTTCATTTCTGTGTTTTGAGGACCTGTTTTTGATGTCTAGCCATGCAAGGATGAACTCATATATGTAGTGCAAAATTCTTGGCATTGTTAAATTTCAATAAAAATAATGTTTTGTTCCCTCTTGTATCCAAACACCCTAAACAAATGGGTATTTTCTCTATAAAATCTCAAAATACATATTTTGCCCAAGTTGGAATTGAACGTGATTTGACATTCCTATTTGGGAGAGGATTTGACGACGATAAAACGATGTCTTCATTCCAATTAATTTTGTATGGTACTCTCAAATCAATGATATGATTTCCACAAAACGATGATGCTCATTTCTAAGTTATTTATTTTAAAAGCCATTCACAAGTTGAATATACCATCTCATCTGGATCGTAGGGTGACAAATTACGATGATGTTCGAAATTTCAGCAAGTACCTCACATATCTACTGCTTCATCTTCTTAACCTCTTTATAAAGCATCATGTTTGTGTGTGTTTGCAAAATGATTTTTTGAAACCAAAAGTAATTCTCAGTAACAAATGTTGAAAGATATATTTGGTAAAATAAAGTGACAAGTCAACATGATCCGTTTGGTTCCACGTAATAATCGATCACTTATCCATTCATGGATTACGGATATATGCTCATATCTTGTGCCTATCCAATTTTGCATCTGTTGCTTGAGGCGGCCGAGTAAGACTACATGTAGATCGATGTTGAGCTGCATTCGAGGTACAGGGGACAACCGAACAATACTTAATTCGGGTGGTGGTGGCGACGACAAATAGCGATACACCGTACATACTGTTGGGAGGGGATCTAACAATGCACTAACTCGACACGAATTAAACGCACCACGTAAAATAGAATATTGATTGCGGAATTAACTTCGGACCCTCTCCCAAACACAATTGCAACAAGAACACAAGCAAGATGGAAATAAAACAAGCAAAGAACACATGCACACCTGAAACAACCACGACACACGCGTTTTACAAGGTTCGGCAACGTGCCTACGTCCTTGGGGGGTCTCCTGCGGGTTTCCTTTCCTTCTTCCGCTTCTCCAGTAAGAGAAACAACCGAGATTACAAACGCTTGGAGGCAATAGGTCCTCCAAATCACTCTAGATCTATCTCTAGCCTTAATCTCTCAACTCACAATGAAGGAAACTAACTTGTATGCAATGTTATGAAAGAGCAAGTACAAACAAACTCTTTTATAGACTCAAAAAACCGAGCTGAAATTAAGCAATAACCGAGCAGAACTATTCATGCGCACGGTTAACCGACGCTCGCTCGGTTAACCGTGAATGCTTCAACAGGAACTATTCCTGTTCCGATTCGGTTTACCGAATCCTTCTCGGTTGGCCGAGGGAACTATTCTCACGCGTCTCGGTAGACCGCGAGAACGCTTCTTGCACGAACTAACGAACTATTCCAACAACCCTTCGGTAGACCGAGTAACCCTCGGTAATCCGTTCCAACTTGGACAGGCACTTTCCAGATTCTCGGAACACCAAAAATCCCCTCAACGGTTTACCGAACCGTTGTTCCGAAGTGCTTGAAACCTTCTGACGGTAGACCGAATCCAATTCGGTCGTCCGATCCCAGCTGCACACGGAGTGCCTGGAATCCTCGGGTCGGTGGACCGAATCCAATTCGGTAGACCGACCCGTCTTCGCCGAAAATCTCCTGGGTTGTGCGTCGGTGAACCGAATCCAATTCGGTCGACCGACTCTTCCTGGTTTTGCTTCCTTAACAAATATAAGCCAATATTCAACAATCTCCACCTTGGTTTAGATTTGTTACCTGAGTCTTCTTCTAACCCGCATCCTTCGTGTCTACACGAGACACCACTTGGCCCTACCCTCGGAGCGCCCTCCTTCTCACCTTCTGAGGACATTGAGAAGCTTTGAGCACAACTCGAACTTCTCCCGATTGACGACCTTGGTCATCATATCCGCAGGATTCTCACTTGTGTCGATTTTCTGGAGAACAACCTGCCCTTCTTCGATCCACTCTCGGATCCTATGGTACCTTACTTCAATATGTTTGGTCCTTGAATGGAACGTCTGATCCTTGGCTAGATAAATTGCACTTTGACTATCGCAATGCAATTTGGTCACTTCTTGTTCCATCCCCAAAGAGCTAACCAAACCCTTCAACCATATAGCTTCTTTTCCGGCATCGACAGCAGCCATGTACTCCGCTTCCGTTGTTGACAACGCGGTAGTATGTTGGAGAACCGATCTCCAACTCACTGGACCTCCACCCAAAGTGAACACGTACCCTGTTGTGGACCTCCGCTTATCCAGATCTCCAGCGTAATCTGAATCGACGTACCCCTCCACCTGCCTTTGTGCTCCATCTTTGGTGAACTTCAAGCTAACATCCATGGTTCCCTTCAGGTACCTCAGCAGCCACTTCAACGCTTCCCAATGCTCTTTTCCTGGGTTAGCCATATAACGACTCACGAGGCTAACTGCGTGTGAAATGTCTGGCCTAGTGCAGATCATAGAATACATAACGGATCCGACTGCACTAGCATATGGAACTTTCTCCATATCTCTCCTTTCCTTTTCAGTAGAGGGGCTGCACTTCAATGAGAGTTTGAAGTGAGCACTCATAGGTGTGGCCACCTGCTTGGCGTTCTCGAGATTGTACCTCTCGAGTATCTTCCGGATATAACTCCTTTGAGTGAGCAGAATTTCACCTTTCTCGGTATCCCTTGAGATCTCCATACCGAGAATCTTCTTTGCACTCCCGATGTCTTTCATCTCAAACTCCCCGTGAAGCTTCAGTTTGAGATCATCTATATGCTTCATCTCCTTAGCCGCGATCAACA
This sequence comes from Triglochin maritima, assembly GCA_963682175.1. Lineage (NCBI taxonomy): Eukaryota > Viridiplantae > Streptophyta > Magnoliopsida > Alismatales > Juncaginaceae > Triglochin > Triglochin maritima. Next base: position 58,110,176 of record OY821772.1, on the reverse strand, counting down.
TATCATCGACATATAAAAGCAAGAACACGTGTGTGCCGTCTCCAAGACTCCGCAAGTATACACAACTATCATAATCGCAACGTACAAAACCATTATTAATCATAAATAAATCGAACCTTTTGTACCATTGCCTCGGCGATTGTTTAAGTCCATAGAGGGACTTCTTCAGCTTGCATACTTGTCCTTCCTTGCCTCGTGTGATGAACCCGTCCGGATACCTCATATAGATCTCCTCCTCTATGTGCCCGTGAAGAAAAGTTGTCTTCACGTCCATCTGCTCTAACTCCATGTTATCCATAGCTACTGTTACACCCTTAAGGCCGCTATGGCCTTGTGACGCCTATGGTTCCCTGGGCTTAGCAAAGGGAGGTTGTTCAGGAGAACGCATGGGGTCATACAGGCCCGTGGACACAAGCAGGAGGCTTGGGAACAAACGGGCCAAGCAAGTGAGCTTGCTAGGATCCAGGCGGATCTTCTCTCGGATCAGGGACGTGCATCCAACAGACGAGCAGATAAGGAAAGCTACCTGGCTCGTTGGTGCAAAGAAGGCAACTATCTGAGGGGACGCGACAGATAAGGAAGGCTACCTGGCTCGTTGGGCCAAAGAAGGCAAGTATCTGAGGGGACGCGACACAAAAGGAAAGTTTGCTGGTTCGTTGGTGCAAACAAGGAAACTTTCCTGCTTCTCCATGCGTCTTTAGATTTGACTTGATGGAGGCATTGAAGTGGGCACTTGAATGCCTCTTGGAGCAAATAGCTATAGGTTGAGACCTATATATAGGGGCGTTGAGTTGTGGAGTTGTCACAACCAACCCATCTGAGAGAATTGTACCTTTGTATGTTTGTGTAGAGAAATACAAAACGGGGATTGCTCCATTCTTGTGTGCATTTGAGTGAGTACTGAGTTGGGGCTATCTGGGAAGGCTACTCTTAGGGTTTGTCCATAGCTAACGAGGGAGGTTTAGCTAGGAGCTGACCGAGGTTTTGAGCTAGGATATAAGCAAAAAGAAACCCCGTCACTGCCTGGTAACAGAGCTGATGGAAACGAGGACGGCGGAGCGTCTCGTTGCCCTTGAGGGCAAGGTCCGAGCATTGGAGGCGTCAAATCTCGAGCGTCACAACCGAATCGAAGCGTTGGAGGCAACCGTCCAGGAGCTCCTCTCGAGGGCGACCACGGAGGACACCTGGGGCGAGGTAAAGGAGGAGATGTCTCTGAGGCTTGAGACGTTGGTAGATGATATGGCGCTTATCAAGCGTGCCTTGCGCGAGCATGGGGACGAGACTGGTGGGAAGCGACTAAAGGTTCCCGAGCCCAAAGCTTTCCATGGAGCCAGGAATGCTAAGGAGCTCGAGAACTTCCTTTGGGACTTGGAAGAATACTTTAAGGCGCTCTCCACAAAAGAGGTTGACAAGGTAACACTTGGGGCTATGTGATGAGAATTTAATTTATACCGCAAGTGCACGGCGTCAATGAAGACGTGGCAAATACGGGTCGAACACAAGGAGGGAGAGATTTGTTATTAGTGTGATTTCGATTGGAGAAAAGAAAGAGAGAAGAAATAAATGGGTTTTGAGATTTTTGGGTTTTAGTTATTTAAAGCAAGAAACAAAAAACAATTAAAATTAAAACAAGAACAAAGAGAGAAATCCGTGGGGTGGAGGTTTAGACTTAGGTTTAGATTGGAGAATGGAGAAACTTGAAATAAATCATGTTAGTTATGAAGCATTACAAGATAAATGATTTAACATAAACTCAAGTAATCAAAATATACTAATCACGAACTTAAAACAATAACATGCATTCATCTTCTCTACCCCTAATTCCATCACCTCCACCCTTTGGAAAGAGTTAGAAACTCATGGAGGGAGGAAGAAGAAGGGATCCTAGAGACATTAAAATAAAACAAAAACAAGAATTAAAATAACAGAATTTTATTACTAATGATCCAAGACCAAAGGTTCAAAGATGTGTTACATTCGTGCTACGAGGCTATTTATAGCCGATACAAGGGATACCAGTATATGAAAGGGAATTACACGTGGCGACACAGGACTGGACAAAATTTGGGGACGCGGATCGACAGGTGTGCGGCGGAAACGCCGCAGATTGTAGGTGTTGTGCGGCGGAAACGCCGCACAATCTGGTCTGATCGGGTCCGGATTTTGGCTGTGCGTTTATGGTATGATTTGATCCTCCTTTGCGCGTCTGGATTGATTCTTTCCATTGTTTTAAGCTCCGGATTAATTCCTTCCATTGTTGGGATTTATCTTTGATTTTTCGTTTGACTTTTCCAACAAAATAACTTGATCCTTTTCTTTTGCAATCAGGTCCTTGGTATTTTGCAATTAAGCCCTTGACCTTTTTGTAATTAGCTCCTTGAATGCTTTTATGCTTGGATGCATTTCCAATTGAAACCCGATAAACTTGAACTCGGTCTTTATGATGGAAATGAATCTTCTGCACACGTTTACGCTCGGAATGTGGGTAATTTGCATCCAAGTCCCTGTATTCTGTAAATACGACTAAACACATACCTTAGTAGCATTTATTGATGTAAAAGTAATCTAAATGAAAGACATATGATGCAATGTATGCAATGCATCAAATACCCCCACACCTAGATTTTGCTAGTCCCTAGCAAAGCAGCATATAAGAAAATAAAAACAGGGAAATCCTAACTCACTTTCGTAGGAATCACGGTTGCACTTAGCATGTGCAACAAGCCGTTAAACCTCTTTGTTGCCAAGGAGGAGGAGTGTTGTCTCCTGAGGGTTTTCAGCGGATATCCCCACAAAATCCTATTTCATTAATAGTTCTCAATATCCCTACCTCACTTTATACATCTCACTAAGAATTTTTGCATGCTTATTATATAAATCTAACTCATTAAAAATATGACTTGGTCTTTGTTCCTCCAACATTCACACCACTAACCCTTCTACACATGTTTATCACTTGAATTATTTTGCACGCCTCCTCTGGTGGTGAAGTATCATTCGGATCAACCATGGCATGGATCATTCTTTTAGCTTTGGGCCTTGAGTATTATTATTATTTTTTTTTTCTTCCGTGATTCAACACATTTGCTTTTTGACACTTTTACCCTTTTGCATTCGTGTAGCGAGTTTGGTCGATAATCCCGGGCTGGAAGACTCAAGTTACCGGGTTTTAAGATACCCCTACGGACCAGTGACTCAAAGGCTTGGGCTTTTGTAATCATTTTGCAAAATGTGCTTTCCTCACTTTATTCCTTTATTTTACTTTTATTTTCCTCAAGGCTTAATTGCTATTAGAAGTCCACACTTCCCGGTATATTTTCCTCAACCTCTGCTTTTTATCAACCACTTCAAGGATTTGATTCATCCAATTTAAGTGCATACATGTCTTGAAGGGCAATGTGTTATTTCTTTGGAACTTAGATTTATGTCACAATTTCTACAAGCAGAACTATATAATAAGGAACAAAAACTCAATGCAATTTGTACTCGGGTTTTGGTAGTTCAATCTTAAGCTATGTCATGAAACATTGATTTTTTTTTTTTTTTTTAATTTTAAATTTTTAATTTTTTTTTTTTTTTAAAAGAACAAAACAAACAAATAGATATATACATAGATAAACACCCCCCCACACCTAAATCATGCATTGTCCTCAATGTATGCATAGATAAAATAAATGCACTTATTACCTGAGTCGGCTTGCGGTAGAGGGGTTGAATTTGCTCAGAGTCAACCGTAATCAGAACTGGATTGAATGACACCATATTGGTGCATGTATCCAGTTGAATTGTTCCCCATGTTGACTTGAGGAAAAGATTCCACTCTTCTCACTTGAATTGGTTCGCTTGTTTGCTCGAGTGATGGTGGTTGGGTAAATGAATCACTCCCTTTTTTCTTACTTCCTTTTTGCTTATGTGATGATTTATTTGATTCAGAATTCTGATAAATACGTGCTCTCATCACAACATCACTTGGGTTGCATATTATTTCTGGCTCATTATCAATATGGAAGATATTAAATTCTGCTTTTAAGTTCCCGAAAGATAATTGCATGAGCCCATTTCGACAGTTTATTAATGCTTCCGAAGTGGCTAAAAAGGGTCTACCTAGAATTACAGGGATTTGTCGATTAGGATTTACAACAGGTTCAGTATCAAGTACGACAAAATCCACAGGATAAATGAAGTCACCAACCTTAATCAAAACGTCCTCTACTATACCTCTCGGTTTCTTAACAGAACAATCAGCGAATTGGAGGGTTGTCCTAGAGGGTTTCAGTGGACCAAGGTTGAGTTGCTCGTAGACAGAAAATGGGAGCAAGTTAACGCTTGCACCAAGGTCTAGAAGGGCTTTATTGATAAACGTATCTCCTATTGAACATGAAATTGTGGGACACCCCGGGTCCTTATATTTTATAGGAGATGTGTTGGAAAGAATTGAGCATATGTTTGCAGTTAAGAATGCCTTCTTTGGTATATTCGTTTTTCTCTTCTTAGTGCACAAATCTTTTAAGAATTTAGCATAAGCAGGTATTTGTTGAATCATGTCTAAGAGTGGAATGTTTACCTTAACTTGCTTAAATACTTCCAAGATTTTCTCTATTTGTGCACTAGAGTTCTTTTTGAGTCTATTGGGAAATGGGGCTTTAGGCACATAGACTCGCTCAGGTTCAGGTTGAGCTACAGGTTCAGGTTGGGTAGGTGGATTGGGCTTTTCAATTTGGACGTCGGGTTCAATGGTCAAGTCATATGTGGGTGCTTGATGGCTAGATTGATTAGTCATTCTAGGGTTTACCACATTATTGTCAATTTGTCTTCCGGACCGTAATGATACTACAGCATTGATTTGTTGGAACGGTCCTTCCTCATTAACCATTTGAACCGGTCTAGGGTTGTTATTTCCTGAAGGTGGTTGATAAGATTGATATTGATTATTAGTTCTGGGGTTTACCTCAGGTTGACTTGGAAATTGGCCCTTTTCTCTTTCACCTATTATCTGTGCTAATTGGCTGACCTGTGTCTCTAGCCTTTGGAATGATTGGTTGGTTGTTTGTATAAAAGTTGTCATTAAATTTTCTAATTTTGTCAACCTAACCTCATGATTTCCATTATTACCCCCAGATGATGTATTATTTTGGTTATATGGGGTTGGTTGTTGTCTAGGAGGTTGTCCTTGTTGGGTCCACGAAAAATTGGGATGATTACGCCAACCTGGGTTATAGGTTGATGCGTAAGGATCATTTCTAGAATTGTTAAATGTGGCATTAACATGTTCCAGGTTCACACAGTCCTCCATTAAATGACCAGTCTGACCACATCTAGAGCAAGGGGTAGGGGATGCTTGTCGGGTTTGGTTTTGCAGTTCTAGACTTTCCATTCTACGCATTAGGGTAGCTAGTTTTGCCTCGGCCGCTATGTTGGAGTCTATAGCTAAGACACCTGGTCGGGGTTGACTCGCTATTCTAGATCCAATACTCGGGTTGATGGGTGTTCTAGCATTGTCCCATTGCATACTATTTTCAGCTAAATCCTCAAGAAAAGTCCAGGCATCATTTTCATTTTTGGACATAAAATTCCCTTGGCTCACAGATTCTAGCATAACCCTAGATGTGGGTGTCAATCCCTCATAAATAATTTGGCATAATTGCCACTTCGGAATTCCGTGATGAGGGCATTGAGTCAAGACACTCTTAAATCTCTCAAGATAGGAATAGAACGGCTCGCTCTCAGACTGAACGAATGCAACAATTTCATTCCTAATCTTCATAGTCTTATGGTTGGGGAAATATTTTTTTAAGAAAACTTGAACAAATTCAGCCCAACTTCTAATAGATCTTTCGGCTAGACTATATAGCCATTTCTTAGCGTCGTCCTTAAGTGCTAGAGGCACGAATTTCAGACGCACTGCCTCTTCAGGGATATGCTGGTATTGCATAAGAGAGCAGATTTCTTCAAATTCTCTAAGGAAGAGATATGGGTCTTCCCTAGAGGTGAACTTAGGCAACATACTCATGTATTGTGCCTTAAGTTCGAAGTCGCGACCCGGGATGGTGGGCATAACGATGCACGATGGCTGAGCAGCCATCGTTGGGTAGCACCGATCTCTCAAAGTTATAGGTTGCGCAACAGGCGGGTCCACTACGTTCTCACCCATTAGATCCGGGTGAGGTGGTGCAACAGGTGGATTGGGGTTAAGTTCCAGACTGGAATCTAGATGAACTCGTGAGAGTCGATTACTCAAGTCCCGAATCCAAATCTGAGTGCACCGGGTTGAATCAATTTTTTTTTTGAATTCAAATTCGAAATTTAAATTCCAAATTTAATTTCAAGAATTAATTACTCTTTTTTTTTCGAATTTTTTTTTTTTTTGAATTTTAAATTTTTTTTTTTTTATAAAGGAAACAAACAATAGAAAGGTAAGGATGAGAAGGGAAAGAAGACTCAGACGAGAAGGGAAACTTAACTCTAAAGGGTAAAAATTAGGGTTGGTCAGAAATTTCCTGAACAAGCACGGTCAAAACAATCCTAGACCTAGTGTCACTTAGATCTAGACGACTCCTAACTGGTTGAGTCGAATTGATTTGCTTGATTCACCTCCCTCACCAATCAAACCAAGTTGGCCAGTTAGTGTATAGCTAGTGGGGGCGCTTCCGACAGAGTCGGTGCCAATTAGACAACCACGTCGCTTGGAAGACTTTCGTCGACACAAAAACACTTTCTAGACACCAAATTGAATTCAATTAGCTTCAGGTCATAGCAAGTCAAATCAATCTCCTCCTTAATTGAGTCCGAGTCCTTAGGGGCCAATGTCTAATTGATTTTAAATTTTAGGCTTAGGCGACACTTCAGGATTGTGGTTTGTGGGCTACGGGAGGGTGATGAAATCCCCACCGTATCTTTTCCTACGGAGTTGCCCTTAAGATAGTTTAACTTAAATCTAGCAAAGATAGTCAAACAATGGTCCTTTTAATGGGGGCAATTGCAAGGTTGTATGCAACTAAATTATATGCTCTAATGCAATCGATAAAACCTCGATACGTACCTTGCCTCCAGCAATCTTCAACAAGTATTAATTTGCAAGAATTTAGCAAGAATAATGCAAGCAAAACATTATATGATGCATGCACTAATGTCTTTCTAATTTTGTCAATTTTAGGTCAGAGTTGAATTATTGCCAATTATGGAATTGTAACCCTAACACGTGCAATTCTACGAAAGGAAACTTTTCAACTATTCAGATTTTACGAGAAAGGCAAGAAAAGTTACCTCCGCAATGCTCAGTCGGGTTCGCCGCCCGCTCTCAAAGATTCCAGTAGCTCAATGCGACCACCCAGCGATGCCGACGATGCCCCAGAAATTTGAAGACCAGAAACCTATCTTGTGCGGCGATTCCGCCGCACTTCCTCTTGCAGATGCGGCGATTCCGCCGCCCAGATGTCTCAGAACGCTCCTGGATTTCGCCGCGCGCTCTGTTGTCTCCTGCTACAGAAATTCAGATACTTAGATCACGCACAATGTAGACAGGATAAAATCGAAAATACAAAAACAAACGAAATCTACGTCGCCTCCCCGGCAACGGCGCCAAAAACTTGATGAGAATTTAATTTATACCGCAAGTGCACGGCGTCAATGAAGACGTGGCAAATACGGGTCGAACACAAGGAGGGAGAGATTTGTTATTAGTGTGATTTCGATTGGAGAAAAGAAAGAGAGAAGAAATAAATGGGTTTTGAGATTTTTGGGTTTTAGTTATTTAAAGCAAGAAACAAAAAACAATTAAAATTAAAACAAGAACAAAGAGAGAAATCCGTGGGGTGGAGGTTTAGACTTAGGTTTAGATTGGAGAATGGAGAAACTTGAAATAAATCATGTTAGTTATGAAGCATTACAAGATAAATGATTTAACATAAACTCAAGTAATCAAAATATACTAATCACGAACTTAAAACAATAACATGCATTCATCTTCTCTACCCCTAATTCCATCACCTCCACCCTTTGGAAAGAGTTAGAAACTCATGGAGGGAGGAAGAAGAAGGGATCCTAGAGACATTAAAATAAAACAAAAACAAGAATTAAAATAACAGAATTTTATTACTAATGATCCAAGACCAAAGGTTCAAAGATGTGTTACATTCGTGCTACGAGGCTATTTATAGCCGATACAAGGGATACCAGTATATGAAAGGGAATTACACGTGGCGACACAGGACTGGACAAAATTTGGGGACGCGGATCGACAGGTGTGCGGCGGAAACGCCGCAGATTGTAGGTGTTGTGCGGCGGAAACGCCGCACAATCTGGTCTGATCGGGTCCGGATTTTGGCTGTGCGTTTATGGTATGATTTGATCCTCCTTTGCGCGTCTGGATTGATTCTTTCCATTGTTTTAAGCTCCGGATTAATTCCTTCCATTGTTGGGATTTATCTTTGATTTTTCTTTTGACTTTTCCAACAAAATAACTTGATCCTTTTCTTTTGCAATCAGGTCCTTGGTATTTTGCAATTAAGCCCTTGACCTTTTTGTAATTAGCTCCTTGAATGCTTTTATGCTTGGATGCATTTCCAATTGAAACCCGATAAACTTGAACTCGGTCTTTATGATGGAAATGAATCTTCTGCACACGTTTACGCTCGGAATGTGGGTAATTTGCATCCAAGTCCCTGTATTCTGTAAATACGACTAAACACATACCTTAGTAGCATTTATTGATGTAAAAGTAATCTAAATGAAAGACATATGATGCAATGTATGCAATGCATCACTATGTTTCTTGCAGGGGATGCTAAGCTGTGGTGGCGATCGAGGAGCGTCGACCCCGCCCAGCCAGCCATCTCCACATGGGGGGACATGACTAAGGAACTGCGTGCCCAGTTCTTGCCAACCAACACCGCCTGGATGGCTCGTGATGCGCTGAGGAGGCTCAAGCACACGAGCACGGTACGCGAGTACGTGAAGGATTTCTCATCCTTGCTGTTGGATATCAAATCCATGAGTGAAGAGGACAAGTTGTACAACTTCATTGCTGGACTGCAAGGATGGGCCCAAACCGAGCTTCGGAGACTTGGCGTCAAAGATCTCCAAAGCGCCCTGATCGCCGCTGATGCCCTTGTGGACTATAAGACAACTGGGCAACAGGAGACGAAGGGCAAGGACAAGGGTAAGGGCAAGCCCAAGTCCGAGAAAAGTGAAGGGCCAAAGCTGGACAAGGGTAGGACCAAGAAGCCAGGGGGATGCTTCATATGCGACGGTCCTCACCGAGCTAAGGAATGCCCAAAGAAGGAGAAACTAAACGCACTTGTGGCCGAGGAGCAAGAGGAGGTAAGGGTCAATCCACTGAAACTCTTGAATGCTATCAGGAGTTTTCGAGGAAAAAGGGGTTGCGACCTGCTTCACGTGGAGGCTACTATCAACGGCCACAAGGTACGAGCCATGGTGGACACTGGGGCAACGCATAACTTTGTCGCTGAGACAGAGGCAAGGGCGTTGGGGCTGGAGCTTGCCAAAGATGGAAGCCGCGTCAAGGCGGTTAACTCGGAGGCAAGGAAGATTGCTGGGGTGGCCCGTACGCGCCTGGAGGTTGGCGACTGGAGCGGTACCAGCAACTTCATGTCCGTGCCCCTCGATGACTTCAAAGTCATTCTAGGTATGGAATTTTTGATGCAGGCACAGGTGGGCGTAATGCCCTATCTGGGAGGCATAATGGTCACTGGGGGTGGCACGCCTTGTTTCGTCAAGGGTGTGGACGAAGAAGGGGTCGTGAGGCTACTCTCAGCCTTGCAGCTCAAAGATGGCGTCCGAAAAGGGGAGGAGACCTTTCTAGCTGCTCTTGTGGAACCAGACGAGGGCCCTATGGAGGAGGTACCTGTTGAGATCCAGCCGCTACTGAAACTCTACGGCGACATCATGCCCAACACCAAAACTTCCCTCAACGGTTTACCGAACCGTTGTTTCGAAGTGCTTGAAACCTTCTGACGGTAGACCGAATCCAATTCGGTCGTCCGATCCCAGCTGCACACGGAGTGCCTGGAATCCTCGGGTCGGTGGACCGAATCCTATTCGGTAGACCGACCCGTCTTCGCCGAAAATCTCCTGGGTTGTGCGTCGGTGAACCGAATCCAATTCGGTCGACCGACTCTTCCTGGTTTTGCTTCCTTAACAAATATAAGCCAATATTCAACACATACGTGGGCATGCCATATATATGCTGATTTATGTCGTACCAACCGTTAACTCAATCAATAAGATTAATAGATGGGGGTTTTGCTTGGGTTCATTTGGGAAAGAGTGATATTTAAACTTTGCATTTGAGTAAGTTGTATTTGCTTAGACATATTTTTCAAAATGAAAAATACTTTACTTCATATTTGATTCTAAAGGTAAAGAACTTAAGCTTCTTGTTAACGTAATCCACAACCACTAGATATCAATGAAAGTTTGAACACAAAGATATAACCCGAATTCTACACCATCGTGCTCGAAATTCTCCATCACCCTGACAAAATTTTATATCATTTCCGTGCCAAAAAACTACAGTATCACCATATCAAAACTTTTACATCAACGTAAATGCCTGAAAATATAATCGCCGCACTAAAATTCTACACCGAGAAGACTTTGAAATCTGCGTTAACAGGACTACAAATCTTTATCAGTATACTAAACTTCTATATCCGAGAAATCTGGAAAAACTATATCACCACATTAAAAAATTACGTACAAGATAAAGAAATCTACGCCACCACACAAAAAAATTACATCAAAAGAACTGAAGATGTAAGAACCCAAACCCTTGTTAGGGTTAAGCTTGGGTTAATGGTGATTAGAGGAGGATTAGGAGGATGGTTTGCATGGGGTTGTGTGGAGTGCATGGGGAAGGGAAGAGAGGCGAGTACTGTAGCGTGGAGGAGAGGTGATGGGTTTGGAAGTAGGGGACTGTAGCAATTTCGGGTTTATAACCCAAGTTCTTCTTCTCCTTTCTTCTTTCTTCCTCATTTTCCCTCATTCCTTCTTCTTTCCTTGCTGGTGCGCGTGTTGGTGGAGCAGCTGCGGAGGCGTCGGGCGAGGAAGGAGCTCGTGCGGGAGAGGTGCGGAGTTGAGCGCGCGGGGTGATCACCGGAGGCGACGTGCGTGAGCGAGCTCCGGCGTTTCGTCGTCGTTGGTTGAGGTATGTCAACTTATTAGTGTGGTTTGTTACTCACCCAAGCGTGGGGGGAGGCGTTGGTCGGGTCGGGAGAGGTTGGGGACCTCTCCGGCGACGCGTTCTTCGTAAAACCTCGGCTGGCGCGAGGTTGAAGACGACCAACGGTCGACCGGATCCTTCGGGCGGTCGACCGTTTTAGCACTGTTTGCCCGACTTTAACCTTCACCGGTCGAACGATGCCTTGGGGCGGTCGACCGGTAGTGCATTATTGCTGGTGAGTTGGGATTTTCTACCTGTTATCGGTCGACCGGTCCTTGTGGTGTTCGACCGGAACTTAAGTGTACTGATTATTATTGTTTGATTGTTCGACCGATTTATATTGCGTTCGACCGATTGCATGTTTGTTCGACCGGTTGTATGTTTACGTTCGACCGTTTGATGACGTAGAATACTAGGTTGACCCTGTTAGTTTTCGGTCGACCGGGACCCCTGAGTCGGTCGACCGATGGATTGGATTTGATGTTGACCAGACTCCGGATTTTGACCTCGTTCGGTCGACCGGTTTTAGACCTTGGTTCGACCGTTGGGGGTTCTGTCTTGAGCGCAGCGGTAGACCGTTATAGGAGTACGGTCGACCGATTCCTTTATGGAACCGGTCGACCGAATCACCTCTCTCAGTCGACCGTTGGGGCACAGAACAGAATCCCAGGTTCCCTTTTTGAACGCCAACTTTGCCACGGAAACCCGTGTCCTCGCCTTGTGCGTGAGCCGGGAGGTGACGGTGGGCGCGTGATGCGTGCCTGCCCAGGGACCGCCGTTGGGAAGAGTGTGGGTGTTCGGGACGCGTCACCTCCATGTATGGACCGTGACTTTTGAGATGATTGTTGGCACTTTGTAGTATAGCAGGCCTGAGGGATCGCGGATCCCAGTGTTGATGTTTGTGCGAGCACGCAACTGGCGTTGGGTGAGGTGACTACCGGCCCACGGGCTACGGAGGTCGCTGCCCTGCTTTTATAGCGGCGCGGTTGGTGTTTGCGGCTCGAGGAGCCCGATGACCTGGCAGACTTCGGTCTGGATCTGTCCGATGCTGTGCCGGACTGTTGTGTTGGACCACCGATGCTGTGCCGGTGATGCCGCCGAGGTTGTGCCGGCGATGATGATTGTTGGGCCGAGGCTGTGCCGGCTTGTTGTTTTCCTCGGCTGGGCACCTACCGAGATGATGTTGTTATACCTTCCGGGCGACGGCCCCGTTGGTCCCTGTGGCCCCGACCACTGAGATTTACAGATCTGTTTCTATCGGCGCGTAGACGTGACAGAGGCTCCCTGCCGAACCCTTGTGTAGTGTAGCTGCGTGTGGGGGGTGCGATGTTGCGGGCTACTAGACTGCATGTGCCTGCAGTAGGTCTCCTCGGGAGACTCGTTGTTGATTGTCGGACTGATGTCCTGTTTTACCCTTCGGGGGAACTGTTTTACCTTCTGTTGATGCCATGACATGCTACTAGTATGATAGGTTCATTATGTGATGCATGCATATAGGTGAGTTGGCATACGGGGTTTCCTTCTGGAAACTCAGGCATCGTTGTTATATATTTTCAGGACCGCAGTAGGTCCAGTTGGGTGGTGATCGGCGGGGACGCGCATTTTGGAGTTGGATCCTCTTCTCGGGCCGCTGAGGTCGACATGATTACCTTTTTATCTTCTGTTGTCGTTTTGCTGTAATCATGTATCTTTTGATAAACTCTGATGTATTTTGGTGCACCACTTTTATGATTTATGAGAAGTAACAGTCCCGCCTTTGATTATTGAGTTGATTGTCTTGATTATTATTTTTTTAAAATTTCCGCTGTTTCGGGATGTTACAACTTGGTATCAGAGCGGTCGATTCCTATGCGGTTCCCAATGAAATCACCCTTGTAGTAATAGGATTCATGCATTTTCTTTTAGCATGCATACATGGCTGAAGTTGTGATTGTTTCTTCTGGCAGATGGCACCTAGGCGTGTGAGGAGTTCTCCACGCGATCGTGATCCCAGTGATGACACTTCGGGTGCACAGTGGGACAGACTGGGCGAGTTTCTGGAGCGTCAGGCAGCTCAGAGCGCTCAGAGCGGGGTGGGAGCTGAGCACGATCGGTTCATGCGTCAGCACCCGCCGACTTTTGATGGCAGGAGGGCCCCAGAGGTTGCAGAGGACTGGGTCTTCCGGATGGAGAAGATCTTCCGTGCTATTGGAGTAGCACCTGAGAGGATGGTGGAGCTGGCCACCTATGTGTTCGATGGCGAGGCCGCCAACTGGTGGAGATCTACGTCCACGGTGTTGTTTGATGATCGTGTGGACGTGAGCTGGGAGGAGTTCTTGGAGGTGTTTCATGAGCAGTACTTCCCCCAGCATGTCAGGGATCAGAAGAGGGAGGAGTTCATGTCGCTGGAGCAGAAGGACATGACACTGACGAGCTACATCAGCAGGTTCAACGCTTTGGAGCGTTACTGCCCTGAGATTTGTGTGACCCCAGAGCAGCGGGCGAGGAAGTTCGTGAAGGGACTGAGACAGCCGCTTCGATCTCGGGTGATCAACAGCATGCCGCGGACCCTTGCTGATGCGGTGAAGCATGCTACGATCATCGAGCAGGACCAGAGAGAGTGTATTCAGGAGGCGCGGAAGGCGCCAGTGAGCACCGGTAGCAGAGTAGTCAGTCGTGGAGCAGGGAACCCGGGCAAGAGGCCCAGGTTCGATGGTGGAGGAGCACGTCAGTCTGGAGCGTGCACTTACTGCGGGAGGTTCCATCCAGGGCAGGAGTGTCCCCGTCGGACTGGAGCATGTATGGGTTGCGGCCAGATGGGGCATTTTGTCCGTGATTGTCCTCAGAGGCAGGGGGAGCCGAGCAGGAGGCCGGGACCACCAGCAGTAGGCAGAGGCGGAGGCAGCCGATCAGTTGTTGCACCGGGGCAGAGCAGGAGGACCGGGCGAGTCTTCACTATTCAGGCTGAGGAGGCGAGGGACTCCAACACTGTCGTGGAAGGTACGCTTTCAGTTTCTGGTTCTGTAGCGCGTGTGTTGTTTGACTGCGGCGCCACTCACTCCTTCATTTCGGAGAAGTTTGCTGGCGAGTTGGGTCGGACCCCTGTGCTGCTGACTGATGTTTTGGAGGTCAGCACGCCCATGGGTGAGGTGGGCACTGTGGGGAGCTTTTTCCCCGGCACCACAGTTGCTTCGGGAGACCACGATTTTCCGGCAGATCTGGTCTTGTTACCGATGGAGGACTTCGACGTCATACTGGGGATGGACTGGCTATCACAGTACGACGTGCGAGTCTTTTGCCGTGAGAAGAAGATTCTGATTCCGATGGAGGGCGAGCCAGATGTTTTGATCAGAGGTACGAGGAGAAGAGACGGTCGTCTGATTGTGTCTGCAGTTAAGGCACGGAGGCTGGTACAGCAGGGATGCAGCGCGTTTGTGGCCACGCTGGTAGTTCCTGATTCTGAGAGGAGGCTGGAGGATATAGAGATTGTGCAGGAGTTCCCGGATGTATTTCCAGCAGAGATTCCAGCATTACCGCCGCACCGAGAGATTGAGTTCGGCATCGAGCTGGTAGCGGGTACGACACCTCAGTCGAAGGCACCGTATCGTATGGCACCTGCTGAGTTGACAGAGTTGAAGAAGCAGTTGCAGGAGTTGATGGAGTCCGGGTTCATCAGACCGAGTGTTTCTCCATGGGGAGCGCCTGTGCTCTTCGTGAAGAAGAAGGACGGATCGTTGCGGATGTGTATCGACTACAGGATGCTGAATAAGGTTACCGTTCGGAACCGGTACCCTTTGCCCAGGATTGATGATTTGTTTGATCAGTTGCAGACGGCGAGAGTGTTCTCGAAGATCGATCTGCGTTCGGGTTATCATCAGTTGCGGATCAGGGAGGCAGATGTTCAGAAGACAGCCTTCAGGACGCGGTACGGCCACTACGAGTTCTTGGTGATGCCATTTGGACTGACGAATGCACCTGCAGCATTCATGGATCTGATGAATAGGACCTTCCAGCCGTACCTCGACAGTTTTGTCGTGGTATTCGTAGACGACATTTTGATATACTCGCCTGACAGGGAGCAGCATCGAGAGCACCTGAGGATTGTGCTTGGCATCTTGAGGGATCAGCAGCTATATGCCAAGTACACAAAGTGCGAGTTTTGGTTGGATCAGGTGGCTTTCCTGGGGCATATTGTGTCAGCGGATGGGATTTCAGTGGATCCGGCGAAGGTCGAGGCAGTGACTCAGTGGAGAGCCCCGACGAGCGTGACGGAGATCAGGAGTTTCGTTGGACTGGCAGGGTATTACAGACGGTTCATCCAGGATTTCTCCAGACTTGCGTCGCCGCTGACAGCGTTGACGCAGAAGGGCGTCAAGTTCGTTTGGTCCCAGAAGTGCGAGGACAGCTTTCAGGAGCTGAAGAGGCGATTGACGACAGCACCTATTCTGACGCTACCGAGTGGCAGTGGAGGCTACGTGATTTACAGCGATGCATCAGGGATAGGCTTGGGTTGTGTTCTGATGCAGCATGGGAAGGTGGTCGCGTACGCTTCGAGGCAGCTGAAGGTGCACGAGAAGAACTACCCTACTCATGATCTGGAGTTGGCAGCGGTAGTTCATGCGTTGAAGACCTGGCGGCACTATCTGTATGGTGAGCGGTTCGAGGTCTTCACCGATCATCAGAGTCTGAAGTACTTGTTCTCGCAGAAGGAGCTGAATATGAGGCAGCGCAGATGGCTCGAGTTCATTAAGGACTACGACTTCACCATTTCCTATCATCCGGGGAAGGCGAATTCGGTTGCAGACGCGCTGAGCAGGAAGGTGGAGGTTTCAGTTGCGAGTATGTGCATCCAGGAGTGGAGGTTACTCGAGGCTTTTTCCGAGTGGAGTCCGTTCACAGAGGGTTCAGAGGGAGCAGTGATTGCTGGGCTTCGGGTGGAGCCGCAGACTGTCTCACGAGTGGTGCAGGCTCAGCTTGGGGATGATGAGTTAGATGGTCTGCTACAGTTGGCTTCCAGAGAGGGGTCAGATTTCAGTATAGGGGTTGATGGTGGCTTGAGGTTCAGGAGTCGGATCTGGGTGCCGAAGAGCGATGGGCTGAGAGATGACATCATGGAGGAGGCACACAGAGCTAGATACACCATTCACCCGGGGAGCACGAAGATGTATAAGGACCTGCAGCGGAACTTCTGGTGGAAGGGCATGAAGAGGGATATTACAGAGTTTGTGGAGCGATGCTTAGTCTGCCAGCAGGTGAAGATTGAGCATCAGAGGCCGGCAGGACCGATGCAGAGTATTGAGCTTCCTGAGTGGAAGTGGGAGCACGTGACGATGGATTTTGTCACAGGATTGCCGAAGACGAGGAGATTCCACGACGCGATTTGGGTGATAGTCGATCGACTGACCAAGTCGGCGCATTTCTTAGCGATCAGGACCACGTTGCCTTTGGAGGGTCTAGCTAAGTTATACGTGGAGGAGATAGTCAGGTTGCATGGAGTACCAGTGAGCATCATCTCAGATCGAGATCCTCGTTTCACTTCCAGATTTTGGGGGAGTCTGCAGCAGGCTTTGGGGACGCGTCTGAGGTTCAGTACAGCGTTCCATCCGCAGACTGATGGTCAGTCAGAGAGGACGATTCAGACCTTGGAGGATATGCTGAGAGCATGCACGTTGGATTGGGCAGGGCACTGGGATGAGCACCTGCCACTGATAGAGTTCGCCTACAACAACAGCTACCATTCGAGTATTGGGATGGCACCGTACGAGGCGCTGTACGGGAGGCCTTGCAGATCACCGGTATGCTGGAGTGATGTGGGCGAGAGGCAGTTAGTGGGGCCAGAGATTGTGCAGATGTACTCAGAGAAGGTTGATGTGATCAGGAGGAGACTGGCCACAGCACAGAGCAGGCAGAAGAGTTATGCTGATCGACGCAGACGTGAGTTGAGTTTCGAGGTAGGCGACCATGTGTTTCTGAAGATTTCCCCAGCCAGAGGTGTGATGAGGTTTGGGAAGAAGGGGAAGCTCAGTCCGAGGTATGTTGGACCGTTTGAGATCCTCGACCGGGTTGGAGAGGTTGCCTACCGGATTGCGTTGCCGCCGCAGTTTTCAGGTCTGCATAATGTCTTCCATGTGTCGATGCTGAGGAAGTATGTGGCAGATCCGTCGCACGTCATCGAGATAGCAGTACCAGAGATTCAGCAGGACTTGTCACTCGAGGAGAGACCAGTTGAGATTGTCGATCGCATGGATCATCAGCTCAGGAGGAGGACCATTCCGATGGTGAAGGTCAGGTGGCAGCATCACAGTGAGCGCGAGGCCACGTGGGAGATCGAGGAGGATGTCAGAAGGCGGTATCCAGAGCTTTTCGGTGAGTAGTTGCTTTGATTTCGGGACGAAATCCTTTTAAGTTGGGAGGATTGTAAGAACCCAAACCCTTGTTAGGGTTAAGCTTGGGTTAATGGTGATTAGAGGAGGATTAGGAGGATGGTTTGCATGGGGTTGTGTGGAGTGCATGGGGAAGGGAAGAGAGGCGAGTACTGTAGCGTGGAGGAGAGGTGATGGGTTTGGAAGTAGGGGACTGTAGCAATTTCGGGTTTATAACCCAAGTTCTTCTTCTCCTTTCTTCTTTCTTCCTCATTTTCCCTCATTCCTTCTTCTTTCCTTGCTGGTGCGCGTGTTGGTGGAGCAGCTGCGGAGGCGTCGGGCGAGGAAGGAGCTCGTGCGGGAGAGGTGCGGAGTTGAGCGCGCGGGGTGATCACCGGAGGCGACGTGCGTGAGCGAGCTCCGGCGTTTCGTCGTCGTTGGTTGAGGTATGTCAACTTATTAGTGTGGTTTGTTACTCACCCAAGCGTGGGGGGAGGCGTTGGTCGGGTCGGGAGAGGTTGGGGACCTCTCCGGCGACGCGTTCTTCGTAAAACCTCGGCTGGCGCGAGGTTGAAGACGACCAACGGTCGACCGGATCCTTCGGGCGGTCGACCGTTTTAGCACTGTTTGCCCGACTTTAACCTTCACCGGTCGAACGATGCCTTGGGGCGGTCGACCGGTAGTGCATTATTGCTGGTGAGTTGGGATTTTCTACCTGTTATCGGTCGACCGGTCCTTGTGGTGTTCGACCGGAACTTAAGTGTACTGATTATTATTGTTTGATTGTTCGACCGATTTATATTGCGTTCGACCGATTGCATGTTTGTTCGACCGGTTGTATGTTTACGTTCGACCGTTTGATGACGTAGAATACTAGGTTGACCCTGTTAGTTTTCGGTCGACCGGGACCCCTGAGTCGGTCGACCGATAGATTGGATTTGATGTTGACCAGACTCCGGATTTTGACCTCGTTCGGTCGACCGGTTTTAGACCTTGGTTCGACCGTTGGGGGTTCTGTCTTGAGCGCAGCGGTAGACCGTTATAGGAGTACGGTCGACCGATTCCTTTATGGAACCGGTCGACCGAATCACCTCTCTCGGTCGACCGTTGGGGCACAGAACAGAATCCCAGGTTCCCTTTTTGAACGCCAACTTTGCCACGGAAACCCGTGTCCTCGCCTTGTGCGTGAGCCGGGAGGTGACGGTGGGCGCGTGATGCGTGCCTGCCCAGGGACCGCCGTTGGGAAGAGTGTGGGTGTTCGGGACGCGTCACCTCCATGTATGGACCGTGACTTTTGAGATGATTGTTGGCACTTTGTAGTATAGCAGGCCTGAGGGATCGCGGATCCCAGTGTTGATGTTTGTGCGAGCACGCAACTGGCGTTGGGTGAGGTGACTACCGGCCCACGGGCTACGGAGGTCGCTGCCCTGCTTTTATAGCGGCGCGGTTGGTGTTTGCGGCTCGAGGAGCCCGATGACCTGGCAGACTTCGGTCTGGATCTGTCCGATGCTGTGCCGGACTGTTGTGTTGGACCACCGATGCTGTGCCGGTGATGCCGCCGAGGTTGTGCCGGCGATGATGATTGTTGGGCCGAGGCTGTGCCGGCTTGTTGTTTTCCTCGGCTGGGCACCTACCGAGATGATGTTGTTATACCTTCCGGGCGACGGCCCCGTTGGTCCCTGTGGCCCCGACCACTGAGATTTACAGATCTGTTTCTATCGGCGCGTAGACGTGACAGAGGCTCCCTGCCGAACCCTTGTGTAGTGTAGCTGCGTGTGGGGGTGCGATGTTGCGGGCTACTAGACTGCATGTGCCTGCAGTAGGTCTCCTCGGGAGACTCGTTGTTGATTGTCGGACTGATGTCCTGTTTTACCCTTCGGGGGAACTGTTTTACCTTCTGTTGATGCCATGACATGCTACTAGTATGATAGGTTCATTATGTGATGCATGCATATAGGTGAGTTGGCATACGGGGTTTCCTTCTGGAAACTCAGGCATCCTTGTTATATATTTTCAGGACCGCAGTAGGTCCAGTTGGGTGGTGATCGGGGACGCGCATTTTGGAGTTGGATCCTCTTCTCGGGCCGCTGAGGTCGACATGATTACATTTTTATCTTCTGTTGTCGTTTTGCTGTAATCATGTATCTTTTGATAAACTCTGATGTATTTTGGTGCACCACTTTTATGATTTATGAGAAGTAACAGTCCCGCCTTTGATTATTGAGTTGATTGTCTTGATTATTATTTTTTTAAAATTTCCGCTGTTTCGGGATGTTACAGAAGATCTAATTAATTACACTTCAATTCCACAACAAAAAATACGAAAATCTACACCATCATACTAAAAATCTACATCAATAGAAATGCAATTCTACATAATCACGCAAAAGTTTTACATCTAATTAAAGAGCTGAAGATCTACAACTCCGCACGTAAATTCTACACTAAAGATATGAAATCCTCATCACCAAACCAACAGAATTGAAATTCTACATAACCAGACATCTACATCACTAGAACTAAATTCTACATAACCAAACAAATTAATGGTCTACCTTAACAGAATTGATGTACAAATTAAGGGTCTACCTTAACAGAATTGATGCACAATTAAGCATTTTAAAACAAACCAAAATGCCACGGATGAGTGTCTCACAAATTTAACAAAGATGAGTAATAACAGAGTAACAGACAATCAAAAGCACTATAGAAGAAGAGAAGATTAAATTAAATAGACCTTAAACCTTACAATATTTTTCTTATAATTCGTAAATCTTACATGTTGTATTCGACTGTGTGCGGATAGAAACAAATTAACGACTAGGAAGGAGAAGTAAAAGACCATACCATAAACCATGCCATGCACCATAAATCTTTTATCTTACGTACGCTAAAACTTTTTTCATAACTAAGATCGATCAGGACGAGTTCATCCATTAATGGGCTTGGCTACGAGCACCAGAGGTGTATTCCTGCGAGCCGTCAGCCCGGTCGCCTCCTCCATGTCGATCTCTCCACCACCACCCTCAACCTCCCACTCGAACTCCCTCACCAGTTTTGCCAACGCTAACTTCAATGTCGTGACTGCGAACGCAATCCCGGGACAAGCCCTCCTCCCCGACCCGAACGGCACGAACCGGAAGTCTTGGCCCTTGTAGTCCACCTCGCTCCCCAAGAACCTCTCCGGCTTGAATGCCTCCGGCTCCTCCCAATTCTCGGGGTCCCTACCGATGGCCCAGAAGTTGACCAGCACCGTCGTGTTTCGCGGGATGGTGTGGCCGAGGAGTTGTGTTTGTTGAGTGGTGTAGTGCGGGAGGAGGAGAGGAGCGGCCGGATGCAGTCGGAGAGATTCTTTAATGACGGCGTCAAGGTATGGTAGATGGTCTATGTCGGAGACCATTGTTCGGAGCTCTTGCTTGAGCTTCGACATTGTCACTGGGTTTCGGAGAAGCTCCGACATGGTCCACTCTAGTGTTATGAATGATGTGTCCGTGCCCGCGGAAAACATGTCCTTGAAGAGTACCAACAGATGATTTATTCTTTTTTAATTCATATATGCATTGAAATTAAACATACGTACGTTGATATTCTTACTGGATTCAAACCGATGACTTCAAAACATATTTCAATTAGAGACCTCAAATTGAACTAAACTACTTGTTCTTAATTACCAAGATACAAAAGAGGCCTAACATGTAAAATAGTAAAATGCACCAACAAATTTGAATGTAAACCTTACCAAGATGATTGCCTTGATGTTATCTCGAGAAAGAGTGATCCCCACCCTACCATCCTCCTTTGCCAGAGACACCAACTCACTAACAAAACATTCATCACCACCACCACCACTACCCATCAAACTCTCCTCCACTACTCCATCCAGAAACCTATCCACTCTCCCGAAGCAAATTCTCATTCTTCTTCTTAAACCACTCAAACCAGCCATCCAGCCCATGTAAGGAAAGTAATCCTCCAAATTGAACTCCACAAAAAACTTGGATATCTCTTCCACCATCTCACAAAACTCATTCTTCCCGCCCTCCTCGTAACTAGAGTTGCACCTCTTCCCTAGTGCAGCTCTACTTACTACATTATACGCCAAGGAGTTCAATATCACGCTCAAGTTCACCGGACCCAAGAGCGATTTCGCTCTTATCTCGCGCACCATGGAGCCCACCTCCTCCTCCCTCACACTTTGAAATTGTTGCACTCTTTTCGCGCTAAGAAGGTGGACAATGCACAACTTCTTGGCCTGCCTCCAGTACTCACCGTACGGGGCAAGCGCCATGTCTTGGTTGTTGTAGAGGAGGTATTTCGCTACGGAAAGAGGAGGCCTACTTGAGAAGATGTGGTCTTGCGTTTTCAACACCTCTTGGACGGCGGTGGCGGAGGAAACGACAAGGGTTTGAACGGTGCCAAGGTGAAGTAGCATGAGAGGGCCATGTTTGAGGGATAGATTGTGGAGGGTTCGGTGTAAGGGGAAGGAGGAGATGAGTTGGTGGAGGTTTCCTATGAGTGGGAGCTTGGATGGTGAAGGTGGGAGGTTGTTTAGCTTTGAGTAGAGACCTCTCTTGATCATGAGGTAAGTGATCAGTAGAAGAACAAGTAGTAGAAGTGATGGTAGAGCTAGTGGTAGGAGTTCAACAGGCATGATTATTTTTCTCTCTACCTCGGAAGGGAACGGGGAGTTCATTTCTGTGTTTTGAGGACCTGTTTTTGATGTCTAGCCATGCAAGGATGAACTCATAAATATAGTGCAAAATTCTTGGCATTGTTAAATTTCAATAAAAAATAATGGTTTTGTTCCCTCTTGTATCCAAACACCCTAAACAAATGGGTATTTTCTCTAAAACAAATCTCAAAATACATATTTGATCAAGTTGGAATTAAACGTGATTTGACGTTCCTATTTGGAAGAAGATTTGACGACGATAAAACAAACTTTTCCTATTAAAAGTGAAAAACAATAGTAGGTTGAAGACAAATTTTGGCTCCTCTCCGTTTTTGGGGACAAAGACAAAAAAAATTCTTTATGTCAAATCATATTTTTTAAGTTGTATTTTTTTAAAAAATTTAGGATATCAAAAAACACACGAAAGCGAGTATTTTTCCTCCAAATAATTGTTTTCATTTTATTTCCCTAAGCCAACATAAATTTACTTCAGATTAATATTGACCAAAGGTACTCTTTTCATTCCAATTAATTTTGTATGGTACTCTCAAATCAATGATATGATTTCCACAAAATGATGATGCTCATTTGTAAGTTGTTTATTTTAAAAGCCCTTTACAAGTTGAATATACCATCTCATCTCGATCGTAGGGTGACAAATTACGATGATGTTCGAAATTTCAGCAAGTACCTCACGTATCTACTGCTTCATCTTCTTCACTTCTTTATAAAGCATCATGTTTGTGCGTGTTTGCAAAATGAATTTTTTGAAACCAAAAATAATTCTCAGTAACAAATGTTGAAAGATATTTGGTAAAATAAAGTGACAAGTCAACATGATCCGTTTGGTTCCACGTAATAATCGATCACTTATCCATGCATATATGGATTACGGATATATGCTCATATCTTGTGCCTATCCAATTTTGCATCTGTTGCTTGAGGCGGCCGAGTAAGACTACATGTAGATCGATGTTGAGCTACATTCGAGGTACAGGGGACAACCGAACAATACTTAATTCGGGTGGTGGTGGCGACGACAAATAGCGATACACCATACATACGTGGGCATGCCATATATATGCTGATTTATGTCGTACCAACCGTTAACTCAATCAATAAGATTAATAGATGGGGTTTTTGCTTGGGTTCATTTGGGAAAGAGTGATATTTAAACTTTGCATTTGAGTAAGTTGTATTTGCTTAGACATATTTTTCAAAATGAAAAAATACTTTACTTCATATTTGATTCTAAAGGTAAAGAACTTAAGCTTCTTGTTAACGTAATCCACGACCACTAGATATCAATGAAATTTTGAACACAAAGATATAACCCGAATTCTACACCATCGTGCTCGAAATTCTCCATCACCATGACAAAATTTTATATCATTTCCTTGCCAAAAAACTACAGTATCACCATATCAAAACTTTTACATCAACGTAAATGCCTGAAAATATAATCGCCACACTGAAATTCTACACCGAGAAGACTTTGAAATCTGCGTTAACAGGACTACAAATCTTTATCGGTATACTAAACTTCTATATCGGAGAAATCTGGAAAAACTATATCACCACATTAAAAAAATTAAGTACCGTTGTGAAACAAACAACAAAGATGAAAGATTGGGAGATGGAGAGGGAGAGATGTATGTATTTCTTCTTTTCTCTTGTACTCAAATATATACAATAGTCCATTATATATAGGGTGATGATGTAGTAGGGATTACAACCAAAATAAATGGAATTACAATATGTTAATAAGAGTAAAACCTATCTTAAAGTTTGGGGGTTAGGGAAGGTGAATCATCCACAAGGCTTTTGGAATTCTTAACACTCCCCCTTGGATGATCATCGTTATACGCTAGGGATGCTGCCTCGTTAAAAAACCTTACCAAGAAAAACCCAGTGGGATAAAAACCTAGTAAAGGAAAAAGAGTGCAGCGCGTATGATACTCCCCCTGACTTTAGCAAACATTCTTTAAACGACGAACACCAATCTTGTGAACAAGCCCCTCAAAAACTTTAGTAGGCAACGCCTTTGTGAATAAATCTGCAAGATTCTCGCATGATCTGATTTGACATACATTTATCTCTCCATTCTTTTGTAAATCATGCGTCGAGAAGAACTTTGGTGAAATGTGCTTTGTCTTGTCTCCTTTGATATAACCTTCCTTTATTTGGGCAATGCATGCGCTATTATCTTCATATAACAATGTTGGCTTGTCCTTTATTCCTTCAAGACCACATTCATTTTGAATGTGTTGGATTACTGCTCTCAACCATACACATTCTCGACTAGCTTCATATAATGCAATCAATTCTGCTTGATTTGAAGATGTTGTCGTCAGGGTCTGTTTTGTCGATCGCCATGAAATGGCGGTGCCACCATATGTGAACAAGTATCTTGTTTGTGATTTTGCTTTGTGGAGGTCTGATAGATATCCAACATCTGAATATCCAACAAGTTCGGACTTCGTGTCCTTTCTATAAAATAACCTCATATCACGTGTCCCACTAAGGTAGCAGAATACATGCTTGATTCCTTTCCAATGCCTATATGTTGGCTCAGAGTTGTATCTTGCTAGAAGGTTCACAGCAAAACTTATATCAAGTCGTGTATTATTAGCAAGATACATTAAAGCTCCAATAGCGCTAAGATACGGTACTCCAGGACCGAGGACTTTGTCACCCTTTTCTCGGGGACGAAAAGGATCTTTTTCACTTATAAGTGATCGAACAACCATTGGTGAACTCAATGGATGAGCTTTATCCATATTAAAGCGTTTTAACATCTTCTCTATATAATTTGCTTGGTGAATAAAAATTCCACTCGGAAAATGCTCGATCTGCAGGCCGAAGCAAAATTTAGTTACACCAAGGTCTTTCATCTCAAATTCAGTTTTCAAGTATTGAGCTGTAATCTCAATATTCTTTGGTGTCCCAATAATATTTAAATCATCAACATATACAGCTATAATCGTAAAACCAGATGAAGATTTTTTAATGAAAACACATGGACATATGGAGTCATTTTTGAATTCTTCGCTCAGAAGACTTTTGCTTAGACGATTGTACCACATTCGTCCAGATTGTTTTAATCCATATATGGATCTTTTTAGTTGTATGGAGTACAACCCTCGCGGTTTGGAAGTACAAGTTTCTGGTAGTTTTAGTCCTTCAGGGACTTTCATATAGATGTTTGTATCTAATGACCCATATAGATAAGCAATAACTACATCCATGAGTTGCATTTGAAGTCTATTTATGACTGTGAGACTGATAAGAAATCTTAGTATTGTTGCATCCACTACAGGTGAATACGTTTCTTCATAATCAACACCGGGTATTTGGGTGAAACCTTGAGCCACAAGTCGGGCTTTATATCTTACAATCTCATTTTTCTCATTTCTTTTTATCGAAAACACTCATTTGAACCCCACAGGTTTTACGTCATTGGGTGTAAGCACCACAGGTCCAAAAACATTATGTTTTTCAAGCGAACGCAATTCTGCTTGTATTGCATTTTTCCATTGTGGCCAATCATTTCTTTGTCGACATTCTTCAATAGATTTTGGCTCACAATATTCAACATTCATTACTTCATTTGCTATAGCATATGAATTTTTTTCATCAACGATGGTTTCGTCTCGATTCCATCTTTTCTGATTGTGCACATAATTTATTGAGATCTCATCTGCATTTTCATTTTTAGACACTTCGATCTCTCGTTGGTCCATGTTGTCATTTTGTTCTTTCACTACCTCTTCAGGGGTATGGATAATATTAGCAGTAACATCTTCAGGTGCTACGCTTTTCTTTTTCATTTTTCTTGGTTTTATATCCTTTGACCCAATTGGTCGTCCACGTTTTCAGTGGATATTTAACTCATTTGACAACTAAGGAATATCACCTTTTGCTGGTGCATTTTCAGCATGTATATGTGATTTTGTAACTTTCTTTGCATCTGTAAATGCATCTGGTAATTCGTTTGCAATTCTTTGCAAATGAATAATCTTTTGAACTTCTTGTTCACATTGGTTTGTACGGGGATCAAGATGGGACAATGAAGATGCATTCCAAGTAATTTCAGATTTTTTCATCTTCTGTTTTTCTCCCCCTAAGATTGGGAATACTTTTTCATCAAAATTACAATCAGCAAAGTGTGTTGTAAAAATATCACCAGTTAATGGCTCCAAATATTTAAAAATTGATGGAGACTCAAAACCGATGTAAATTCCCAATCTTCTTTGAGGTCCCATCTTTGTACGTTGTGGTGGGGTTATTGGGACATAAACCGCACAACCAAATATTTTTAAATGGGATAAATTTGGTTCTCTACCAGAGACCAGCTGTAAAGGGGAATATTTATGATAAGTTGTTGGTCTTATTCTGATGAGTGCCGCAACATGTAAAATGGCATGACCCCAAAGAGATTGTAGTAATTTTGAATTCATAAGTAGTGGTCTTGCAATTAGTTGCAATCTCTTAATTAGAGATTCAGCTAGACCATTTTGTGTATGGACATGAGCAACCGGATGCTCAATTGTAATACCAACTGACATGTAGTAGTCATTAAATGTTTGAGACGTAAATTCTCCTGCATTGTCCAATCAGATTTTCTTAATTGGATAATCAGGAAAATGCGCCCTCAATTTTATCAATTCTGCTAGAAGTCTAGCAAATGCAACATTTCTAGTTGACAAGAGACTAACATGTGACCATCGGGTGGATGCATCTATCAACACCATAAAATATCGAAATGGTCCACATGGAGGGGCAATGGGTCCACAAATATCACCTTGAATTTTCTCTAAAAATAAAGGATATTCATCTTTAATTTTGCTTGTGGACGATCAGATTATCAGTTTTCCAAGAGAGCATGTTGCACATGAAAGCTCTTTCGATGATATAATTTTCATATCCTTCAGGGAATGACCATTTGAATTTTCAATAATTTTTTACATCATTATATCACCGGAATGTCCCAATCTATCATGCCAAAGTTTATAATGCACTTGATCAACTAACTTCCGGTTAGTGACCATATTTGATTCCAAAGGGGTGATATAAGTGCAATATAATCCCGATGAAAAGGCTTTCATCCTTTCTAAAACGATTTTGTTACCATTCACGATGGAGATAATGTGAAGGTATTCATCATTATTTTGATTTATAGTTTCAAGATGATAGTCATTACGACGTATATCCTTGAAACTTAGTAGATTTCTTCTGGATCTACTAGAATATAAAGCATCACTTATTTGTAATTTCGTGCCATTGGGAAACAAAATACAAGCTCTTCCGGAGCCTTCAATCAAATTACTGGTGCCAGAAATTGTGTTAGCACTTGTCTTCGAGAAATGTAATTCGGAAAAGAAGGTTGTATTTTTCAAAATCGTATTTGTTGTTCCACTGTCTACTAGACATTGATCTCCATCACTCATGATAGTATCAACCATGTCTTTGTCCTAAAAAAAGGAAATAGAGCAAAAATTATCTTTTTGTAGATATAGTATCATAATACTATAGTATAAAATTTTAAGGAAAACAAAAGCAAATATTATATTATAAAGACAAGTCTTACAATTTTTTTTTTGGAAATGAAAAAACATCGAAAATAGGATGTAGGAAAACCAAACTAAGCATTTTGATGGACATTTCCATCATTGACAAAAACATCGATATTGTCATCATTTAAAAGAAAATCCGAAATATCTAAATGAGTGTCCATGATCATTCCATCTTGGTTGTTTTCAACCAAGTTCATTTTGGCACCTTTTTTTTTCTTGAGTGATGCTTGATAAAGATCAACAAGGTGCTTGGGCGTATGACATATACGCGACCAATGATTTGTCATGCCGCATTTGTAGTAAGCATTCTCATATTTCTTTGGAGGATTTTGCACTTGATTTCCTCTAGCATTGCTTCCATGATTATTTGCATTGACATCATGACCACCACGATGGCTACGGCCACGTCCATGACCTCGTCCTTGATGTTGCCCGCGTCCATATGCGCGACCACGACCACGCTTCAGGGAATGGGTCGCGTTTGCGTTTGTGATTAGCCTCATTCACTTCAGGGAATGGAGTGGAACCAGTGGGTCGAGCTTGATGATTTTTCATCAAAAGTTCATTATTTTGCTCGGCAACAAGAAGACATGATATTAGTTCCGGATATTTCTTAAAACCACGTTCTCGATATTGCTGCTGCAGGAGCATATTCGAGGCGTGGAATGTGGAGAATGTTTTCTCTAACATATCATTATCAGTAATTATTTCTCCACATAATTTAAGTTCAGATGAGATTCGGAACATAGCAGAATTATACTCGCTTACAGATTTAAAATCTTGTAATCGCAAATGAATCCACTCGTAGCGAGCTTTTGGGAGAATCACTTGTTTTTGGTGGTCATACCTTTCTTTCAAGTTTTTCCATAACTCTAACAGATCTTTCACCGTTAGATATTCGGCTTTTAATCCCTCATGGAGATGATGCCGGAGAAAAATCATTGCTTTGGCACGCTCCTGCGGGGAGGCCTTATTTTCATCTTTAATTGTTTCTCCAAGATTATTTGCCGTAAGATGGATCTCCGCATCGAGAGTCCAAGGGAGATAATTTTTCCCTGAGATATCAAGGGCGGCAAATTCAAGCTTTGTGAAGTTTGTCATGGTAATAGCTTCAGTAAAACAAATGATTATAAAATATACCATATCGTTTAGACTGAAAAGTGAACATTATTAGCATATTTATAAAAAAATCTACCATCTCCGGTAACGAAAAAAAATAAAAAATAGATCTTTTATATTTTGGTAGAGATCTTATTCCAATTGTATACTTGTATTATACGGAAGAGAGCATCAACACATGCTAATATTTGTATTGTGAAATTAAGGGTAAAACTTAAAACTTGAAGAGAGCATACATAGGAGAGGCTACTGACCTCCCCCCTCGTTACTAATATTGCACTATATATTATATATATAATATAAACACAATATTAGTTACGATGTCTATGCTAACAAGGGAAATTAAAATCAGTATACATAATTACATATATGTATTGATTTATGAATTTGAGGCGCATTAAGAATTCTACTCGTAACTATTAACCACATGACTAAAGAACAATATCAAACAATATGTACCAAGATTCGTGGCCAATGGTAGTGCCATAAGCATCTACGTATATATATGTATGAAAACTATTAAGCTTCACTTAATTGACATGAGAGGAATCAACAATATATACTCGAAGATTCACAAAATATCAGGAAAACCAACACACACACGAGAAAAACATGATTAAGCCCAGCAAGGAAAAACAATATAACTTAAAATCTAATCAGACAACTATCTATGTTAATGTTTTAGGAATTTCTTTTTACCATGATTACTTTTCAGGCAAAATCGAGGTGGCATAAAGAAAAGTAACACAAGTAAAACAAGACTAGATCTAGATATCATCTTATCCTTATCTCTTAATAAATATTGTTGTACCAATACCTTGAATCAACATAAACAAATACATTTACATACATAAAGCATACCTTGAACCTTGAGTGATACCAAAGATTTTAGTGTTAGCCGTAGAACACTCGTGCTGATAACGTGTTGTGAAACAAACAACAAAGATGAAAGTTGGGAGATGGAGAGGGAGAGATGTATGCATTTCTTCTTTTCTCTTGTACTCAAATATATACAATAGTCCACTATATATAGGGTGAGGATGTAGTAGGGGTTACAACCAAAATAAATGGAATTACACCATGTTAATAAGAGTAAAACCTACCTTAAAGTTTGGGGGTTAGGGAAGGTGAATCATCCACAAGGCTTTTGGAATTCTTAACACGTACAAGATAAAGAAATCTACGTCACCACACAAAAAATTTACATCTAAAGAACTGAAGATCTAATTAATTACACTTCAATTCCACAACAAAAAATACGAAAATCTACACCATCATACTAAAAATCTACATCAATAGAAATGCAATTCTACATAATCACGCAAAAGTTCTACATCTAAAGAGTTGAAGATCTACAACACCGCACGTAAATTCTACACTAAAGATATGAAATTGTAACGCCCCTAATCCGCACTCGGGACACAGCAATGAGTACAACACTAAAAGGAAGCGAAAAAGGAACATTAACTGTAATAACCAACTCGAGACCCCAATTTAAAATATATGATAAGGTCAAGTCAAGGTGCAATGCGGAAGGAAAATACAAGCAATCTGAAACGTACTACACAACTACTAAGAGGAGTAGGAAAATACATGACAACTGAGCTCAATAGATCCAGTCAACGTGTCCCAAGCCCAAGTCGCCTCCGATCACCTACCGCGTCCCACCTGCACACGAATAGGCACGCCTGAGTCTTAAATCAAGACCCAGTACACCACCCCAACCCGACACTGAACAACGTATAGTCGCTGACGACTCACACTGGTCTTGTGTTTCAAGTCGGTCACGCGCCCAGCAAGGTCGAGCGTGCACCTCGAACCCCACCGCACATCCAACACACAAGGCGACACTCAACCCGCTCTCACGGCAGAACTGTCACACGTTCCAAGGCAACCATGCGCCTAGCCAGGCTGAGCGTGCACCCTCGACAAGACCGCGCATCCGGCCCACAACCAACACCAAACTCCAACCACGTGCCCGAGCCCATGAGCAACGCTCCAAAACGTCCACTCGTCACAACGCTGGTGAGCTGACAAGTTCCGCATCCGTCTTCGTAAGCCGACCACACGCCCGAGCCCGTTAGCAACGCTCCCTAATGGTCACTCGCCACAACGCGGATGGGCCCTTCCGAACCGCCACAACACTGGGGGAAACTGACTCCGGGAATCCAACCACAACGCCCGAGCCCGTGAGCAAGGCTCCCTAACGGTCACTCGCAACAACGCTGGTAAACCATCCCGGACCGCCCCAACAAAGGAACACCCTACATCTAGTCATACGTGCCTCACGCGTCATCTCCACTGCTCGACCACACGCCCGAGTCCGTGAGCAACGCTCTAACGGCCACTCGTAACAACATGGGTGAACCATCGGTTCCACGAACCTCTCACATTTTCACCAAGCAAGGGGTAGATGCAATTTACCCCCAAAAGCACAGGTCCATGACCCCGACAAGCTTTAGAGCAATAAAGAATCAACAAGACTATAAAATCATATAAGAAGCGTGATGAAATTATAATTCTAAGTCCACAAATCAAAGTACAGGGGTTTAAGTGTAATTTTACCAATTAAATTATTTTTCCATAATTTCAGAAAGTCTAAGGTTTATTCAGTAATTTACCCAGACATTAATCATTTACTCAATTACAACAATCCAGAGATTTTTCTAGCAATTATTCCAAATATTAATCAATTAAACAATTACAATTAATTTCAAGGTTTACAATACAATTTATCTAACCATTATCTACTTAACCAATACAATTAATTCACAGGAATTATTCTGTAATTAACCCAGATTAATTTATTCAACTAAATATTCATAAAACCAAAGTTTTCTTTGCAATTAATCCAACTCTTAAACAACTAACCAACATAACATCAAACACAAAGGTAAAAATACAAAATACCCAACCTCTACCCAAACCGCACCCAACCCTAGCCGCTGACCTCGTCGGTGCCACCATCGCCCCGGCGACCCACCGCCGGACAACCGCCAACCTTAGGCCGGTCTCCTGCTGCGGCAGCAACCGCGTCCACCACCACCAGCACGGTGGCGCAACCGCGTCCACCACCACCACCAGCACCAGCCGCGCGCGACTACCGTCGTCGGCTCTCTCCAACCAACCCAGATCCTCCATTGGTCCACCTCCTCCAACCGGTACAAACCAAAAATAGGGTTGGTGGCGTACCTCACGAGAAGAAGAGGACGATTCCTCTCTGGGTCTACACGCGGTCGCCGGAGCTCCTCGCCGTCGGGGTCGTTGTCGTCGCCGGAGCTGCTGGAAGGATGAAGAAGTGGGTTGGGGTTAGGGTTTTGGGGAAGAGAGGTTAGAGAAAGAGTGGGGTTGGGTTGGGTTTTTATAGAAATCCTCATCACCAAACCAACAGAATTGAAATTCTACATAACCAGACATCTACATCACTAGAACTAAATTCTACATAACCAAACAAATTAAGGGTCTACCTTAATAGAATTGATGTACAAAAGTTCTACACGATCGATTACAAGAACTAAAATTCTACATAACCAAACAAAAGGTCTTACCTCAGCAAACCTAAATATCTTCATCCGTCGCACTGAAATTGTACAATAGCTAACAAGTAACAAGTTTGAAAGTTCTTCGTCAACAAAATTGAAAGTTCTACTAAAATTGGATGTTGTGATGACCACAAATAAACACACATACACATATTTTTGTATTCACATTCTTTCTCTACCCCCTATGGGGTTTAGTCCACTTGTTTGTTCATTCGTAGTTTAGTTTAGTGTAACCACAACTTCTCCCATTTGTTTCTCACTCGCCTTCGAACTAACCAAAGTCGACACACCTCCCTGTGGATCGACCCATATTTGTCACCACTTCAACGTGACTGTGCCACCTCTTTCGAAGTAATGGTTGTCGCTAAAGCGAGCAATGAAGGAGTGTGGATAAGAAGTTCATTTAAGAGCTTGGAGTAATTCTCTCGAGCAATGGACCTATAGAGCTATTTTGCGACAATAATGTGTGTATCTCTTAAATCAAGGATCCTAAATCATACCACAAAGTGAAGTACATGGATCTCAAGTATTTTGTCACACATGACTTCATCGACGAAGGCAAAATATATTTATTATGGGTAGACACAAATAGCAACACAACTCATCCATTCACCAAACATTTATCCCAAGCCAAAAGCAAAATGCATTTCTAGTCCATGGGTTTGAGGAACCATGTGGAGTGGCTTGATAAGTTATTTGAGAGGGTTACCGTAGTTATTATTGTTTTATACATTGAGAATGTATGTGAAAGAAACTTTGATAACAAGTGGGAGATTGAAGGGAATGTGTTCTAAAAGTTTACTTTTATATGTCAATTATTATGAATTTGATGTGCAAACATTTTGTTCCTTAATTAATGTATTCATCTTTTAAAAGTGTTACGGAAGATGTTCTTGGTTCTTAACTGTAGAGTTCTAAAAGATAATTGTTTACATAAATAAAAAATTATTCATAATCATGGTAATTGACATGGAACATTAATTACCGAGATAAGATTATCGTGTTGGTTAAAGAGTATTGTAGCTCTAGAAATATTTAACGATACGAGTATATAAAAATGAAAAATGTTTCCTTTTATATGTTGAATAGACCTACCAAATGAAACATTATGAAATTGTGTTTAGTGTCATTAATGTTTCATTGTGTCTTGAATCTTAAGATATGAGACTTATATCTTTTCACATAAGAAGTGTTTAATTTGATTAGTGTCAAAAGCTATCATTGAGCATAATAATAAATGCAATAGTTGATTGAACATGACTTATGCTGGAAAAAATAGTTAGTCAAAAGATTATCATTGCCCCTCTTAGCATCAGTGATGATATTAGTGGGCACGTTGATAAAGTAAAATTATAATGTGCACAATGTGACATGTGTTAAGTTACATATTTATAATTAGCTTAAAATATCAAGAAATTAATATATAATACAAATGTGACACATTTCTACTTTGTATCATATTCTTAATATCACGAGACAATGGATACAAAAGTGATGTTCTTACATCACAAAATGGATCGTGTTTAGTTCGAGCAAACAAGACATCTATGCTAATTGGGTAACTATAATGTGTAGCTGGATACCGCTTATAGTTTGTGATATTAAGTGTTTAATATCATTGTCAATATAACTTATATCCACTTATAGGTCACACCACAAAACTGGGAAACAAGAAGTTTGATTTTGTGTTCATATGATGTATCGTGTTTCATGTGAAATGTGATACATGTAGTGAATCGATAAAATCAATATGTCATGAAAAATTAGAATCATGAATAAATTCATATGAGATGTATGTATTATGAGGTGTAATAGTTTGACATTATATAAGATAATATGTTACATGAAAGATGAATTTGCTAAAAACCCAAAGAAAACATTTTGTTGGACGTAAATCTAAAATTTGACAAAGGCAAAATCGAGTCAAAACGGTCCACCGTTTTGAGATCGGTTGACCGGGTTCTTCAGGCGGTCGACTGGATAAAGATCGGATGCACATTGGTCGACCGAAAGTTATCAGGACGTGTTTGATAATAGCTTCGGTCGATCGGGCGTAATGAGCGGTCGACCGAAATTCACCAGGAGCAATTTTGGTAAGGGAACGGTCGACTGGAGTGCGACGTGGTTCGACCGAATTTTTCCAGGGATTTTTACTTATGAATAATTGGTCGACGTGTCCGACCGAACTTGTCAAAGTGATAACCGTTCGATCGACTAATTTGCGCGATTCTACCTATAATTGTTAAGAGATTAGTGTTGATCATAGGCTGGATTTATTCCAATTATGGTCAAACATTTTTGGATGATTATGTGTCAATTTGTGATTGGTTTTAGAGAGAGAAAAATAAGAGATCGTGGGTTAGTGGGTAGTCATGATATGGGTGTTGGGAGAGTCTATAAATAACTCTTCTCTCCCTACTTGTTTTAATTAATGCAAAAGTTCTATCTCCCTAACCTCTCCACTAATCTATCCGAATTTATCCTAATTATTTCGAGCTTTTGGAGATTAAATTCTCAGGGAGCTTTAAAGGGGTTATTAGCTAGATTTTAAACTTAATTAAGAGATTGAATTGACTATCTTATTTCTATCTAATTTTGTTTAGAGTTTAGTGAACAATTGGAGGTGAATCAACTGACGATTCGACTAGCAACGCAACTTTGGATCTTCATAAAGATTTTAGAGTACCTTTGGGTGTGATCATCTCCTATTTATTTTAATATATATATAGAATTACATGATATTAGAATAAATATAAAACAATGTACATGAAATCATTGAGAATGTGAAAATCCATCTTGTATGCATGTATAATTTTAAAAAAATATATACATAGGTGCACAAAATCTTACATATACCCTATATAGATGTCGTCTATATAGGGTAGCTGACGTATATACTTGACACATATACACGATATAGACGTCGACTTTAAAGGGTAACTAACGTCTATACATGTTATAGATGTCGGCTACCATATGAAACCAACGTCTATATCTTTAAATAATCCATAAACAATAGATTGCAATTATACAATATTTGTAACTACGTCCCCAACCATCTTATGTGTCAATTTTTTGACCACTAAATATATATATATATGTATTGTAATAGTCTATTGTAGTATGCTACTCAACTCTCATTTAGAACTACATGAGTTGTAGAGTACTTAAACCCCACCAACAAAACATTTATCTCCAATATGGGACTAAACTACAACACCTAAATAATCAACCCCAAAATGTTCAGAAATTATAAGTTGATATTTTTCACACACATTAACATCACCCATAAAATATATATACCCTCAACAATAAACTCGAGCCATTAAGTTTTTATTCATTATGATGTTTTTAACAAGTTTGACAAGTTTTTATTCATTTACCCAACTCTTATATCAATTTTAGTATCCATTAAGTTTTAACCATATAACCATTTAACCGTCCAAAACCGTTTAATATTAAACGGGTAAGTTCATGGGTAGAGGTAAAAATAAACGGGTTTCAAATCGAACCGCGAACCGTTTAATTAGGCGGGTAGGGTCATGGGTAAGCTCTGTAACCGCCCACGAACCGTCCATTTACAGCCCTATCTGCGGTGGATAGTGGGGGGGGGGGGGGGGGGGGGCACATGGGCCCCCTGGTTGGTTTATTTATTTATATATATAATATATATGTTAACATTTGTTTTAAAAATCATATTAAATCGCTTTTTCAAAAATATTTTTATGAAAATACGTTTTTATTTTTTTTAAATTTTTTAATAATTTTTTTGTATTTTACCCAGAATTGATCACCAAATGACGTGGAGGGGAAAAATGTAGGGCGATTGAGTTGTTTCTGGGTGTGGTTAAGGAAAATTTGAGGGGTTGGTTTATGTTGACGTGGGTGAGAGAGAAAACCGGGCACCCGAGAACTACCCGAGCGCCATTAATGATGCTCTAACGATCCCCGATTCAGCATGGGTCAACATGGAAGTCATTATCAGATTTCCCGTCGGAAAAGAAAACGTCACGAGAAAAATAAAATAAAGAAACACAAGTACAATAGAACAATTGAAGATCCAAATAATTCGAACAAAATTGATAAGATAATTCAAAGGATTCAATATCGAGTTTGAAGACATTGTGTGTAATTCAAAAATATAACTCAATAACAATAAAGTTCAAAGACATAAAACAAAACACAAGAACACTTATCATTCGGTTTCTAGTGCAAAGAATCACTGACGTCATCCATAGTCGTACTATCTGCAAAACAAAATCACAGGACAAATGAGTTTTCATAAAGAAAGTCTTGTATGCTTTTGGGTGGCAAAATCAATTTCAACATAGCCGGTGGACCCAAGGTTCATCATAATCAACTATTTATGAATGCAATAATCAATCAATAGTAATACCACAATTTCAATCTATATTCAATTCAGTTGGTATAATCGATACTATACGGACTCAATCAATACAATGTGGTACTCCCATAGACTACCCACGACAGGCACATGTGATATTCCGGTTAGTGCATGTCGACCCATCATCACCACATTAAATGTTTTGTCAGTGAGTTGGTGTCCCCGGCAAATAATGATGGTTTTGGTAGTGTGAATTGAGTGGTTTAAATGCAATTTTAGTGTGGCGATGAAGACTTTTAGTTCCGTAGAGGTAGACATTTTGTTTGGTTATGTAGATTTTTAGTTCTAGTGATGTAGAACTTTTGTACGTACATCAATTTGTATTACGATAGACTACTTTTTGTTTGTTTATGTAGATTTTTAGTTTTTGTGTTGTAGAACATTTGTCTGGTTATGTAAAATTTTAGTGCGGCGATTTAGATTTTCATGCATTTACGTTGCGGTAAAACTTTTGAAATGGTGATATATATATTTCGCACGGAAATGATATAAATTTTGTTATGTTGTGTAAAATTTCAAGCATGATGATGTAGAATTCGGGTTCTATCTTTGTGCTCAAACTTTCATTGACATTTGGTGGTTGTGGATTACATTAACAACAAGCTTAAGTCCTTGTTCTTTAGAATCAAATATGAAGGGAAGTGATTTTTCATCTTCAAAAATATATCTAAGTAAAGACAACTTACTCACATGCAAAGTTTTAATATCACTCTTTCCCGAATTAACCCAACCAAAAAACCCATCTTTTAATCATATTAGTTGAGTAACGGTTGGTATGGCATGAATCGGCACATACGTGTGTGTGTGTCAAGAGCACGCGTGTGTGAGAGTGTACACACATATATGCATTTTAAAACAAACCAAAATGCCACGGATGAGTGTCTCACAAATTTAACTAAGATAGTAATAACAGAGTAACAGACAATCAAAAGCACTATAGAAGAAAAGATTAAATTCAAAGATAACGACATAACTTAATAACAATAAAGTTCAAAGACATAAAACAAAATACAAGAAGATTGATCATTCGGTTTCTGGTGCAAAGAATCATTAAGGTCATCCATAGTCGTACTATCTGCAAAACAAAATCACAAGACAAGTGAGTTTTCATAAAGAAAGTCTTGTATGCTTTTAGGTGGCAAAATCAATTTCAACGTAGCCGGTGGACCCAAGGTTCATCATAATCAACTATATGTGAATGCAATAATCAATCAACAGAAATACCACAATTTCAATCTGTATTCAATTCAGTTGGTATAATCAATACTACACGGACTCAATCAATACAATGCGATACTCCCATGGACGACTACCCACGGTAGGCGCATGTGATATTCCGGTTAGTGCATGTCTACCCTTCATCATCACATTGAATGTTTTGTTAGTGTGTTGGTGTCTCTGGCAAATAATGATGGTTTTGGTAGTGTGAATTGAGTGGTTTAAATGCAATTTTTGTGTGGCGATGAAGATTTTTAGTTCCGTAGAGGTAGACATTTTGTGTGGTTATGTAGATTTTTAGTTCTAGTGATGTAGAACTTTTGTACGTACATCAATTCTATTACGATAGACTACTTTTTGTTTGGTTATGTAGATTTTTAGTTTTTGTGTTGTAGAACATTTGTCTGGTTATGTAAAATTTTAGTGCGGCGATTTAGATTTTCATGCATTTACGTTGCGGTAAAACTTTTGAAATGGTGATATATATATTTCGCACGGAAATGATATAAATTTTGTTATGTTGTGTAAAATTTCAAGCATGATGATGTAGAATTCGGGTTCTATCTTTGTGCTCAAACTTTCATTGACATTTGGTGGTTGTGGATTACATTAACAACCTTACGTACGCTAAAACTTTTTTCATAACTAAGATCGATCAGGACGAGTTCATCCATTAATGGGCTTGGCTACGAGCACCAGAGGTGTATTCCTGCGAGCCGTCAGCCCGGTCGCCTCCTCCATGTCGATCTCTCCACCACCACCCTCAACCTCCCACTCGAACTCCCTCACCAGTTTTGCCAACGCTAACTTCAATGTCGTGACTGCGAACGCAATCCCGGGACAAGCCCTCCTCCCCGACCCGAACGGCACGAACCGGAAGTCTTGGCCCTTGTAGTCCACCTCGCTCCCCAAGAACCTCTCCGGCTTGAATGCCTCCGGCTCCTCCCAATTCTCGGGGTCCCTACCGATGGCCCAGAAGTTGACCAGCACCGTCGTGTTTCGCGGGATGGTGTGGCCGAGGAGTTGTGTTTGTTGAGTGGTGTAGTGCGGGAGGAGGAGAGGAGCGGCCGGATGCAGTCGGAGAGATTCTTTAATGACGGCGTCAAGGTATGGTAGATGGTCTATGTCGGAGACCATTGTTCGGAGCTCTTGCTTGAGCTTCGACATTGTCACTGGGTTTCGGAGAAGCTCCGACATGGTCCACTCTAGTGTTATGAATGATGTGTCCGTGCCCGCGGAAAACATGTCCTTGAAGAGTACCAACAGATGATTTATTCTTTTTTAATTCATATATGCATTGAAATTAAACATACGTACGTTGATATTCTTACTGGATTCAAACCGATGACTTCAAAACATATTTCAATTAGAGACCTCAAATTGAACTAAACTACTTGTTCTTAATTACCAAGATACAAAAGAGGCCTAACATGTAAAATAGTAAAATGCACCAACAAATTTGAATGTAAACCTTACCAAGATGATTGCCTTGATGTTATCTCGAGAAAGAGTGATCCCCACCCTACCATCCTCCTTTGCCAGAGACACCAACTCACTAACAAAACATTCATCACCACCACCACCACTACCCATCAAACTCTCCTCCACTACTCCATCCAGAAACCTATCCACTCTCCCGAAGCAAATTCTCATTCTTCTTCTTAAACCACTCAAACCAGCCATCCAGCCCATGTAAGGAAAGTAATCCTCCAAATTGAACTCCACAAAAAACTTGGATATCTCTTCCACCATCTCACAAAACTCATTCTTCCCGCCCTCCTCGTAACTAGAGTTGCACCTCTTCCCTAGTGCAGCTCTACTTACTACATTATACGCCAAGGAGTTCAATATCACGCTCAAGTTCACCGGACCCAAGAGCGATTTCGCTCTTATCTCGCGCACCATGGAGCCCACCTCCTCCTCCCTCACACTTTGAAATTGTTGCACTCTTTTCGCGCTAAGAAGGTGGACAATGCACAACTTCTTGGCCTGCCTCCAGTACTCACCGTACGGGGCAAGCGCCATGTCTTGGTTGTTGTAGAGGAGGTATTTCGCTACGGAAAGAGGAGGCCTACTTGAGAAGATGTGGTCTTGCGTTTTCAACACCTCTTGGACGGCGGTGGCGGAGGAAACGACAAGGGTTGGAACGGTGCCAAGGTGAAGTAGCATGAGAGGGCCATGTTTGAGGGATAGATTGTGGAGGGTTCGGTGTAAGGGGAAGGAGGAGATGAGTTGGTGGAGGTTTCCTATGAGTGGGAGCTTGGATGGTGAAGGTGGGAGGTTGTTTAGCTTTGAGTAGAGACCTCTCTTGATCATGAGGTAAGTGATCAGTAGAAGAACTAGTAGAAGTGATGGTAGAGCTAGTGGTAGGAGTTCAACAGGCATGATTATTTTTCTCTCTACCTCGGAAGGGAACGGGAATTTCATTTCTGTGTTTTGAGGACCTGTTTTTGATGTCTAGCCATGCAAGGATGAACTCATATATGTAGTGCAAAATTCTTGGCATTGTTAAATTTCAATAAAAATAATGTTTTGTTCCCTCTTGTATCCAAACACCCTAAACAAATGGGTATTTTCTCTATAAAATCTCAAAATACATATTTTGCCCAAGTTGGAATTGAACGTGATTTGACATTCCTATTTGGGAGAGGATTTGACGACGATAAAACGATGTCTTCATTCCAATTAATTTTGTATGGTACTCTCAAATCAATGATATGATTTCCACAAAACGATGATGCTCATTTCTAAGTTATTTATTTTAAAAGCCGTTCACAAGTTGAATATACCATCTCATCTCGATCGTAGGGTGACAAATTACGATGATGTTCGAAATTTCAGCAAGTACCTCACATATCTACTGCTTCATCTTCTTAACCTCTTTATAAAGCATCATGTTTGTGTGTGTTTGCAAAATGATTTTTTGAAACCAAAAGTAATTCTCAGTAACAAATGTTGAAAGATATATTTGGTAAAATAAAGTGACAAGTCAACATGATCCGTTTGGTTCCACGTAATAATCGATCACTTATCCATGCATATATGGATTACGGATATATGCTCATATCTTGTGCCTATCCAATTTTGCATCTGTTGCTTGAGGCGGCCGAGTAAGACTACATGTAGATCGATGTTGAGCTACATTCGAGGTACAGGGGACAACCGAACAATACTTAATTCGGGTGGTGGTGGCGACGACAAATAGCGATACACCATACATACGTGGGCATGCCATATATATGCTGATTTATGTCGTATGTTAACTCAATCAATAAGATTAATAGATGGGGGTTTTGCTTGGGTTCATTTGGGAAAGAGTGATATTTAAACTTTGCATTTGAGTAAGTTGTATTTGCTTAGACATATTTTTCAAAATGAAAAATACTTTACTTCATATTTGATTCTAAAGGTAAAGAACTTAAGCTTCTTGTTAACGTAATCCACAACCACTAGATATCAATGAAATTTTGAACACAAAGATATAACCCGAATTCTACACCATCGTGCTCGAAATTCTCCATCACCATGACAAAATTTTATATCATTTCCGTGCCAAAAAACTACAGTATCACCTTATCAAAACTTTTACATCAACGTAAATGCCTGAAAATATAATCGCCGGAGACTTTGAAATCTACGTTAACAGGACTACAAATCTTTGTCGGTATACTAAACTTCTATATCCGAAAAATCTGAAAAAACTAAATCACCACATTAAAAAATTACGTACAAGATAAAGAAATCTACGTCACCACACAAAAAAATTACATCAAAAGAACTGAAGATCTAATTAATTACACTTCAATTCCACAACAAAAAATACGAAAATCTACACCATCATACTAAAAATCTACATCAATAGAAATGCAATTCTACGTAATCACGCAAAAGTTTTACATCTAATTAAAGAGCTGAAGATCTACAACTCCGCACGTAAATTCTACACTAAAGATATGAAATCCTCATCACCAAACCAACAGAGTTGAAATTCTACATAACCAGACATCTACATCACTAGAACTAAATTCTACATAACCAAACAAATTAAGGGTCTACGTTAACAGAATTGATGTACAAAAGTTCTACATGATCGATTACTAGAACTAAAATTCTACATAACCAAGCAAAAGGTCTTAGCTCAGCGGACCTTAAAATCTTCATCTGCCGCACTAAAATTGTGCCGTAGCTAACAAGTAACAAGTTTGAAAGTTCTTCGTCAACAAATTTGAAAGTTCTACTAAAATCGGAAGAAATTAGAACACGGCTCGCACCCTTCTATATCACCGCTCTAAAGTCTAGATCAACGAAACTGAAAAGATAAGGACTAGGAAATAATATATTATATTGCAAGGCAAATACAAAGAGAAGGCGTCCCGTCCAATAGGTGAGGCCCAGCATGGCTTATTTTCAGAGGAAGACAACAAATCAAACACGGGCCTCCTTTTCTTCAATCGGCTGGTCATTCTCCTGTCCTCCAGATTGGACTTCCGTGTCATCAAGGAGGTCAGCATCATCGATATTGAAGCGTGGGACGATGTCCTCCATCCGAGAAACAAACCAAAAGAAGCAAGATATGGACGTTGAAGAAACATACCGTATAAGATCCAATCAGGCAAATTAGGCGTATCCAATCCAACGCATATGGAATGTATTCCAACGGCTCCATAAGAAGTATGGAATGTATTCTACTATATAACACTCATGTAAAACCTTAAAATAATATAACAAAAATTTTCTTCGTGCACTGTTCAAATCAACATGGTACCAGAGCGTGCGTTCTGAGAAGAAGAAAAATATACACACACAAACCCACCCAAAACCCTACACCCAAACCCGGCCTCAGAGGCTTCCCTGAGCTCATCACCGGCCGGGACGCTAGGCGGTTGCGACCGCTGTCGCCTTCCACTCCTAGCTATGACAGACCACGGTGGTGAATCACAACGCCTCACCACACAACCCCTCAATGGGACAAACTTCCTCACCTGGGCACGCGCCGTCTCCCTATCCCTCAGCGGCAAAGGGAAGTTCGGCCACCTCACTGGGAAGACCATCAAACCCACAGAACAAGGAAGCGAGGCAAAGCAGGAGGAGTGGCAAAACGCCGACCACCTCGTGATGTCCTGGCTCCTACAATCCATGCAACATCAAATCGCAGAAATCTTCATGTACAAGAATAGCGCCAAAGAACTATGGGACTCCGTTCATGAACACTATGGTAAGCAACAAAACTTTGCGCATATATTTAAACTCAAACAAGATCTTTCGCAGATCAAACAAAACCA
Organism: Triglochin maritima; assembly: GCA_963682175.1. Taxonomy (NCBI): domain Eukaryota; kingdom Viridiplantae; phylum Streptophyta; class Magnoliopsida; order Alismatales; family Juncaginaceae; genus Triglochin; species Triglochin maritima. The sequence continues at coordinate 58,066,842 of OY821772.1, read as the reverse complement.
AAAATCTGTGACCGAATACCTCGGCATGCTGAAACGAACATGGGATGAACTTGCTATCTATGAGCCACCCACCAAAGATCCCGAAATCATACAAGCAAGAACCGAGCAAGACCGTATTTACACGTTTCTTGTTGGGTTGGATTCAAGCTTCGAGGCGCTCAGATCGAACATCCTCATGGCGCCGAAACTTCCCACCTTCTCGACCATCATAACGATGGTTAACCGGGAGGAAACTCTCCGGAAAACCCACACTGCTAAGTCGGACACCACCCACGAAAATCAGGCGTTTGTCGCCGCAAAAAACACCGCAAACACTCGCGACAAAGGTAAAAACAAATTCGGAAATAAAAGCAACGAATATTGCGATAACTGTAAGAAACAGGGACACAACCGGTCTACGTGCTACTTTCTCTACCCGCATCTCCGGCCATCTAGAGACGACTCAGAGAGGAGGGGGAGAGAAGCGGCGGCCACACAAACCCTAGCAGGAGAGGCGGCGGCGGCGCTCCAGGAGGAAACCCTAGCAACCAAGGAGAAGGAACGAAATGGGGCTCAGTCGGGTCGGCGTCGGATCAACGCGGGTTTTATAGCGTGAATGGTGGAGGATCCGACCCGTTTGCCTACCCGGACCCAGCGGTGACCGGTTCTACAAGTGCACCAGATCCGACCCAGCTCAGCTCTCTCCTGGCCCACTTGAACACATTCTTGCAAACCAACACCCCAAATAAAGGTAATTGCTTAGGTATGAATATTTTCTTGAATAATTACAATTCTTGTCTTTCAGCAAATAATGATTCTAGTTGGATTATTGACTCCGGTGCAACTGATCACATGACAGGAAACCCTTCCCTGATTAATAATGTAAAAACTAGTTTAAATTTGTTGCATAAATTCGTCACTGTTGCTAATGGAGACAAGGTACAAATTAAGGGCACTGGAGAAGTACAATTCTTAGATAATAAAATACCTGAAAATGTTTTGTATGTACCTAATTTCGACTCTAATCTCTTGTATGTTGCAAGACTCACGAAAAATTTGAATTGCAATATTATCTTCACACCTTTTGATGTAACCTTTCAGGATCGTACCACAGGGAGGACGATTGGTAGCGGGAAACTCGTCAATGGACTATACGTGCTTGAAACTCAACCAAAAGGGTTAATTGCTAAAAATCCTACACATGATACTTGGCACCAAAGAATGGGACACCCATCTCACACAGTTTTACAAAAATTATTTCCTTCTTTTAAACATGAATTATCTTGTGATGTATGTCGACTGTCAAAACAAACTAGACTTCCGTTTTATGCTTCTGAAAATAAGACAGGTCGTGCTCTTGAATTGATCCACTCGGACATATGGGGACCCGCTCCCGTAGAATCCTATAATGGGTTCAAGTACTTTATTTCGTTTATTGATGATTTCTCACGTACAACTTGGTTATATTTGTTAAAAGCTAAATCTGATGTTTTTTTGGTTTTTTGTGAGTTTGTAGCCTTTGTCGAAAACTTGTTTGATTCTAAAATTCAGATACTTAGATCCGATAATGGATCTGAGTATACTAGTAACAACTTTCAAAGTTTTTTAAAGCAAAAAAAGCATTTTTCATCAAACCACATGCATAAACACCCCTGAACAAAATGGTATTTCTGAATGAAAAAATCGTCATCTTTTGAATGTTACTCGTTCTCTGCTTTTTCAAAATCATGTCCCCAAACATTTCTGGTCAGATGCTATTTTAACTGCCACTTACATTATAAATCGTTTACCTAGTTCAACAATTCAAAACAAACAACCATTAGAAATCTTACACGGCAAACAAATGAGTCTTAATCATCTTCGTATTTTTGGTTGTACTTGTTTTGTTCATAGGAAGCGTCTGGACAAGTTTGATTATAACTCCATCAAATGTATTTTTTTAGGCTACTCTGTCAAGAAAAAGGGGTACAAATGTTATGACCCCATAAATTGTAAATTTTATGTCTCTCGTGATGTATCCTTCTTTGAGAATATTCCTTACTTCAACGATCATCACAATCCTTCCGCTGCACCCAAAGCTCCTCTACCGACCGCTGATGTCTTCGACACCACCACACCACCAACTCAGGTAGTCGACACCCCTCCGCTAGAGGAACTTGAGCCACCTATACAAGTGGACGACCGAGGGGGAGATGATGAAGGTATTCCTCCAAGGAGGACCACCCGTCCTACTCGTCCACCACCTCGACTCCAAGATTATGTGGTATCTCACGTCACTTATCCTATCGAGGACTACTTGTCCTACTCTCAAATAAAACCCACCTACTATGCTTTCTTAAGTCAAATAGACAAAATTAATGAACCCACCAATTTTCATGAAGCTAGTCAACACCCCAAGTGGACTAAGGCTATGGAAGATGAATTAAAAGCTTTATAAACCAACAAAACATGGAGTCTTGTTATTCCCCCAAAAGGAATAAAACCAGTAGGCTGTAAATGGGTTTATAAAATAAAATATAACAGTGATGGCAGTATAGAACGATTTAAAGCCCGGTTAGTTGCAAAAGGGTACACTCAAACTTATGGGTTAGATTACCAAGAAACGTTTGCTCCAGTTGCAAAGATGAACACTGTTCGTGTTCTCCTCTCTATAGCTGTTAATTTTGGATGGAACCTCTTCCAAATGGATGTTAGAAATGTTTTTTGCAGGGCAACTTAGAAGAAGAAGTCTATATGACTCCTCCCCCAGGTTACGAATCTGATCCAGACAAGGTATGCAAACTCCATAAGTCCATATACGGACTTAAACAATCTCCACGCGCATGGTATGCTAAACTCAGTCACTCTCTTCTACTCTATGGGTTCTCTAAAAGTTCTGCTGATGCCTCCATGTTCACTAAACACAATCATAAAACCACTATAATTGTCTTAGTATATGTGGATGATATTATAATAACCGGAAACAATGATGAAGAAATTTCCTCAGTGAAACTTTACCTCAAATCAAAATTTGATATTAAAGATCTAGGCATCATGAAATACTTCCTTGGAATTGAAATTGCGCACTCAAAAAAGGGACTATTTTTATCCCAAAGAAAATATATTCTAGATCTGTTACATGAAACTGGGAAAATAGGGTCTAAACCAGCTAACACCCCGATCGAGACAAATCGGAAAGTTAGTCTAATTGACGATGAACCAATTCAAAACATAGGTCAATTCCAGAGATTGGTTGGCAAACTCATCTACCTCACAGTCACTAGACCTGACATCACATATGTCGTTAGCGTAGTAAGTCAATTTATGCATGCACCTCACAAAGGTCATCTAGAAATCGTTGACCGGATCCTACACTATCTTAAAAAAACTCCGGGTCAAGGTCTTTGGATGAAAAGAAACAACTCTAATACAATTGTTGGTTATTCTGATGCAGATTGGGCAGGAAGTCACGATCGAAAATCCACCACCGGATTTTGTACATTCGTTGGGGGAAACTTGGTCACATGGAGAAGTAAAAAACAAAATGTAGTTGCTAGATCAAGTGCTGAAGCCGAGTACCGTGCAATGGCCTCCACAACAAGTGAGCTAATTTGGCTCAAACAACTCCTCAAAGACATGAACATAAGCAACCAAGATCCTATACAAATGTTCTGTGACAATAATGCTGCAAGACACATCGCCTCCAATCCTGTTTTCCATGAACGAACAAAGCACATTGAAGTAGATTGTCACTTCATCCGTGAAAAGATCCAAGCAAAAGAAATAGAAGTTCCCTACGTCCAAAGCAAAGACCAATTAGCAGACATCTTCACCAAAGCACTCGACAACGACACTTCCAAAACATTCTTGGCAAGTTGGACTCCTTCAACATCTTCCGGAGCCAACTTGAGGGGGAATGTTGAAACAAACCAAAAGAAGCAAGATATGGACGTTGAAGAAACATACCGTATAAGATCCAATCAAGCAAATTAGGCGTATTCAATCCAACGCATATGGAATGTATTCCAACGGCTCCATAAGAAGTATGGAATGTATTCTACTATATAACACTCATGTAAAACCCTAAAATAATATAACAAAAATTTTCTTCGTGCACTGTTCAAATCAACACGAGATGAGGTTATAAAATGGTTTAGTCGTGAATAGACTTGGGTACTGGGTCGTGAATAGTCGTGAAGAAGGTCAGGTTTCTGTCATCTAGCAGCCCCTGTTGGCTCCATCTGATGTTTTATATTAAACAACAAAACTAAACATGGTTGAGAGAGTGATATAGAAGGCGTGACGCTCGATTAATTACAGAGGTGGTGTGACCATGATAAAGGTAAGAATTAACGAGTCAAATTGAAGGGACATAACATAAGGATGCGAACCTGAACATATACCATGTCTGCCCTGCACACAGATAAAACCAACATGAATTGGATGAGGTCTGATCCTCCGATTGGATCGTTTTAATTTTGTCTCATTACAAATTTGTTCCATTTGTCCTTTTTTCCTATAGGTAAATCATAAGTTCGTTATATTTTGCGGGTAGAGAAGAAAATGTCATATTTTCCCTATTTCTTTATTAACAAATTTAGGAGATGTTGGGCTATGTATGCATGTCGTGTCTCCGAGCATGAGAGGTATGATTGGGAATGTGATATTACTTGGATTGTTGTTAATTTGGTTAGAAACTATTAAGGTGGCCGGTAGAGTAATAAATAGACTAATATAAAACTGAACTTCGAAAACTACTTATATCGTCCGTACGAATTACCATTTTGTACTTCTGTCATTTCTACTTATATAACTATTCATTTCACTCTCCTAACATCACTCTTTCTTCATATTACACTCATATTCACCCAAAAGCATGTCTCGGAGACCCAGAAAAGAGTCGGTGAATGCCCCAGACTACTCGAATATGATAAATGTCTTGTTTAGTTTATATATATATTTTTTGGATCGGGCGTTCGCAGGACACGCCTGACCCAACAGGCGGGCGCCCGCCGGAGCCTGTTGGGGGAGGCGGCTCCGTCAGACGCCCCCTCCCACGTAGGGGCGTCTCCGAACGCCCGTCACTTTTATAAGATTTTTTTTAAAATTATTTAAATTGATTATAATTTTGTGATAATTTGCTAAATAAATTGATTATTAAGTTAATAATTAATTTAGTAATTAGTTAAATTGATTAATTATTATAATTAGTTTCATGATCAATTTGTAAATCCATTAACGAAATTTTATTTCTAAAATTGAATTAATAGTCATCAGGTTACCGTGGAGGAAAATGGAAATCAATTCTCTTACGCGTTGTATATAGTTTAGCAGATGAGTTAGGTCTCCGTCATCCACGTAGACGGTGTATTTCTACTTCAGTTAGGAGAGAGAGAGAGAGATATTTTACGTCGTCGTCAAACACCTGAGGATTCTTTCGACGACGAGGATGATTCAGATGAGGTGGGGAGTCACGACGAGAGTGACGATGTGGGTCGGTATGACTTGGAGCCGCAGGAGGAGGCGAGACAGCAGTGTGGTCGAGAATAGGCACAAAGCTTGTACGACATTGCAGGCTTGGCGTTTAGTGACGACTGATGATATGACAACGACCATTAGTGATATTGGATTTGGTCACTTGTCGTACAACATGTTCTCCTGCCTTGACATGTCGTTGATTTCGGTCTTCGTAGAGCGGTGGCAGCCTAACACCAACACTTTCCACTTGCCTTTCGGAGAGATGACGATCATGTTGCATGACGTCTTTCAGATTCTGCACATTCTCCTTTACTGCCAACAAGATGTTACGTGGTCTCGCTTGTGGCTTAGTCATATCACGAACAATTTTCTTGACCCTAGAACTAAGACCGCTGATCTGTCGGTGACCCTCTGGATAAACTGCAAGTTTGTGGTTGTGCTGCTCATGAATACTATTAGAAACAACGAGTCATCCATTAAGATACCGTCGATCGACGTCCTTTACCAAAAAATGACAACTGCAATATTTTCTTTTTGTGTTTTTTTGTAGTACAATATGCGTATCACGAGAACTCATTTCATTTTTGCGATCGCATCTCAGATAACAATCCGTCCAATTATCTACTTTTGATTTGTAGGAAGATATTACCAAAAAAAATTCGGCTCCAATGACAACTTGTTTCGCCCATTTACACGCTTCCTCGATTGTTGTGAATACTTGTTTACTATCAAAAAACTCACTGTAATACACTTCATCACCACCGAAATTGTAACATCCTCAAACAGTGGAAGAATTTAAAAGTTTAATAACACACAATCAACAGAGGATATTACACAATAAAAGAAAACAGGTGAACCACATATATATAATATATATTCGAGTATTTCAAAAATGTGATTACATTTCAAAAGGCTAACCAATAGATACAAGTAATCACTCCGACCTCAAATGAGAGAAAGCAGGATCAGGTAGCAACGCTCCTCTCCTCGGTCACCACCCCTTATCGCCGATCACGGCGTGAAAAGCAAACATGCAACAATGCCTGAGTTTCCAGAAGGAAACCCGGTATGCCAAACTCTACAATGCATGAACTGAAACACCCTAGCATGCTGTTCTACAACCAAGAAAACACCACATCCGGGTTGGGCTCCAGGGCTCTTTCACCCAACCATATCACACATCACCATTACGGGGCTCCAGGGCTTTTTCACCCAACCACCTCAACACACTCGTCGTCAAGCTGGGCTCCAGGGCTTTTTCACCCAACCCTTAACACGCGGTTCATGCTCAGGCTTCAGGGCTCTTTCACCCAACCTGAACGCACTACGGAGCTCTAGGGCTTTTTCACCCAACCCCACACAGACTAGTTGGGCTCCAGGGCTCTTTCACCCAACCACAGCTCTCACACAGTTACGGGGCTCCAGGGCTTTTCACCCAACCCCGCAACACTCATGCTCACTAGCACACTTGCCGGAAGAACATTGGCACCACAACTCGCCTCACGCGGACGACCACAACAATTGCACCTCCAACGTGCAAAACTGGACACAAACGGTCGACCGAATCTCACAAATGCAGGGCAATTGCCTCGACCGACACTCCATCGGTCGACCAATTCCCACCAACCACACTCGTTCGGTCGAACCAAAGTCAAGGACCGTTTGACCGTTTAGAAGTCGCCTCTTAGGTCAACGAACAAAAGGACCAATCGGTCGAACGGAAAAGGGGCCCCGTTCGACCGAAAGTCACCACGGAAAAATCCCTCACGCACAACAACGAATCCGGTCGAACACCCGAGCACTCTCGGTCGACCTAATTCCACCAGAGAATTCCCCCAACTCTCACCAACGAATCCGGTCGAACCCCCGAGCACTCTCGGTCGACCGAATTCCACCAGGGAATCCCCCCACACTCAACATCAAGTCTGGTCGACCGAACCACCTTCGGTCGAACCAACTACCAATCTAACTTAAGTCACCGGTCGGAGAAGGTCACACAGGCGGTCGACCGTTTAGATGGTCAACGCCCCAACTGACCTAAAACAGTGCACACGGTCGAACGACAAAGGGGACCCGTTCGACCGAAACCAACCAGACTTGCCTCAAATGCACAACCGGTCGACCGCCCCAAGGGAATCGTTCGACCGGTGTGAGGCAGAACCCGAAATCTCATTAAGAACGGCCGACCGTTTGCACCAACCGGTCGACCGATCAGGCAGTAAAATCTGCTGCATGTTTACTTGCGATGAGCCAGAATGCCTACCGTCGACTTCCATATACTCACACTACTAAAGTGAGCTACAACCACAAGTTTGACATACCGTGGAGGTTTGAAGAAACCTTCGAAGAACCACGACAGTGCTTCCACGAGCACTTCTCCCCAAAATACGATCCGTCGACGAACCTCACGCTCGATCAACGATCACCACTCCTCGACGCTCCACAGACCCGTAACCACCTTCGTCGATCGCTTCCCCAACCACTGGAAACGAGATGGGTTGAGAGGGAGAAAGGAGAAAACGCAAAAGAGATGAATAAGCACACAACCCAACTCACCTCCACCAACCAACCGGTGCTGACCACTTCTCCTCGCCGGAGATCTCTACTTCTCGCCGGAGCACGACTGAGGGAGAGAGAGAGTGAGAAACGAGAGAGAGTCGTGAGAGAGTGAGAGAGAGAGAGAGTTTTTCACCATAAATATCTTCCTCCAATCCATCTCAACCATCCATCCACTCCACTCCATCTCAGCCGCCCATCTCATCCTAAACACCACCTAAACATCATTAAAACTCAATTAGGATTAAGATCTCACAGAAATCTTGCAACAGAACTTCAAATAATTTAAAATAACACAAAATAAATAAACTTAATATAAAAGAGCATCTGGCTGGGATCCCCCACCCATGGAGGGGGCGGCTAAGCCAGGCGCCTAATCCAAGGTTGGGGCGTATGGGTTAGCCACCGCTTCCATGGATGGGGCGTCTGGCTAAGCCGCCCCCACCAAGGAGAAGGCGTCTCAGCCAGACGCCTCATCCTTGGGGGAGGCGGCTTAGACAAATGCCCAAGATGAAAAAATTATGTCCCCCTTACCTCACCAAATCCAAACGTTTCGTGGTGTTGGTACTGGGAATGTGAGTAAAACTGAGGTAAAAACCTTGTTTTAAGACACATGACGAAAAGTGTATTAAATGAATTGTGAAATGCAAAACGATAATTGTTGGGGCGATTTAAGTAATTTTCCGACGACGAATAGTAGTTCACTGTGATAATGAAGATGGAGAAACTATTAAACCGCAAATATACTACTCGATTTCGAATGATATTTTTCTTCTTAACTTTAAGTCTATCCATACCCACACCTATGCGTTATCACATAGCATATGCACTATTAAGCATTTTAAAACAAAGCAAAATATCACGGATGTGGTTTTTGCCGGCACAACTCACTAAGGTGTCACGCAGATTTAACTAAGATGAGTAATAACATAGAATCAAAAGCACTAGAGAAGATTAAATTAAATATACCTTAAACCTTACAAAATTTTCATATAATTCCTAAATCTCACACTATTGTGGACACAAAACAAAATTAAGGACAACATGTGCTAGCAAGGAAGCAATAGCGGCTCGAGCGAGGAGTGAGAATATTGTAAAGCTAACACAGAATCAAGATCGTGAGACTACCATAAACCCTGCTATGCACCATAAATCCTAAACATCTTACGTACGCTAAAACTTTTTTCATAACTAAGATTAGGACGAGTTCAGCCATTTATGGGTTTGGCTACGAGCACCAGATGTGTATTCCTGCGAGCTGTCAGTGTAACATCCCGAAACAGCGGAAAATTTAAAAATTGTAATCAAGACACAGGAACTCAACAATCAAAGACGGGATTGTTACTTCTCATAAACAATAGCGGTGCACCAAAATTACATTAGAGTTTGTCAAAATAATACATGATTACAACAAAACGACAACAGAAGATAAAACGTAATCATGCCGACCTCAGTGGTCCGAGAAGAGGATCCGACTCCAAAATGCGTGTGCCCGCCGATCACCACCCAACTGGACCTACTGCGGTCCTGAAAATATATAACAACAATGCCTGAGTTTCCAGAAGTAAACCCCGTATGCCAACTCACCTATATGCATGCATTACACAATGAACCTATCATACTAGTAGCGTGTCATGGCATCGACAGAAATGAAAACAGTTCCCCCGAAGGGTAAAACGGGACATCAGTCCGACAATCAACAACGAGTCTCCCGAGGAGACCTACTGCAGGCACATGCAGTCTTACAGCACGCGACATCGCACCCCCCACACGCGGCTACACTACTCAAGGGTTCGGCAGTGAGCCTCTATCACGCCTGCGGGCCGATAGAATACAGATCTGCAAATCTCAGTGGTCGGAGCCACAGGGACCAACGGGGCCGTCGCCCGGAAGGTATAACAACAACATCTCGGTAGGTGCCCAGCCGAGGAAAACAACATAGCCGGAACAGCCTCGGCCCAACAATCACCATCGCCGGCACAACCTCGGCGGCATCACCGGCACAGCATCGGACAAAACCAGACCGAAGTCTGCCAGGTCATCGGGCTCCTCGAGCCGCAAACACCAACTGCGCCGCTATAAAAGCAGGGCAGCGACCTCCGTAGCCCGTGGGCCGGTAGTCACCTCACCCAACGCCAGTTGCGTGCCCGCACAACATCAACACTGGGATCCGCGATCCCTCAGGCCTGCTATACTACAAAGTGCCCAACAATCATCTCAAGTCACGGTCCATACTCGGAGGTGACGCGTCCCGAACGCCCACACTCTTCCCAACGGCGGTCCCTGGGCAGGCACGCATCACGCGCCCACTGTCACCTCCCGGCTCACGCACAAGGCGAGGACACGGGTTTCCGTGGCAAAGTTGGCGTTCAAAAAGGGATCAAGGAATTCTGTTCTGGGCCCAAACGGTCGACCGTAAGAGGTAATTCGGTCGACCGTTTCCAGAAAGGAATCGGTCGACCGTCCCTAACACGGTCTACCGCTGCGCACAGAACACAATCCCCCAACGGTCTACCGAAGGTCTAAAACCGGTCGACCGAACGAGGTCAAAATCCGGAGTCTGGTCAACATTACAATCCAGTCTCTCGGTCGACCGACTCAGATCCCGGTCGACCGAAAACTAACAGTACATCTTCTACATCATTTTAATCCATCGGTCGACCGACTCAGGGGTCTCGGTCGACCGAACTTACAGGGTCAACTTAATATTTCTACGTCATATAACGGTCGACCGAACTCAAGCCTACGTCCGAACATCATGCAATATAAACCAATAAACTTAAGTTCCGGTCGACCGAACACAAGGCCTCGGTCGACCGAAACGCAACAGGCAGTAAAGATATACATGCAATTGGTCGACCGCCCAAGGGCCGGTCGACCGTCCGGTCGTCTTCAAACCTCGCGTCAGCCGAGGTTTCTTTGCCCAAACGCGACGTCGGAGAGGCCTCCGACCTCCTCCGACCGACCAACACGACCCTCTCATGAGTGTCAACAACAAAACCACACTAGAGAGCGGCATACCTCAACCAACGACGACGAAACGCCGGAGCTCGCTCACGCACGTCGCCTCCGGTAGACCTCGAGCACGCGCCTCTCCTCCTCCGGACGTCTGACCTCCTCCCGCACGACGTCCTCGCCTCCTCCGATCGACTCCTCTGCTGGATGAAGGAGAAGAAGAATGAAAATGGAGAGAAATGAGAGAGAGAGAGAAGAAATCACGTTACTTAACCCAAATCAAATCCTCTCCCCACGCGTGAACAACAACCGGCCTCCACACTACACCCCATCACCTCACCTCCTCCAACTTCCCACGCGCACCACTGTGCTTCCCCTCTTCCCCATGCAACCCTTCCTCTAATCACCTCTCTCCTCCTAATCCCCCATTAGCACCCTAATGGGTTTAGGGTTCTAACAATCCACCCAACTTAAAAGGATTTCGTCCCGAAATCAAAGCAAACTACTCACCGAAAAGCTCTGGATACTGCTTCCTGACGTCCTCCTCAATCTCCCATGTGGCCTCTCGCTCACTGTGATGCTGCCACCTAACCTTCACCATCGGGATAGTCCTCCTCCTGAGCTGGTGATCCATGTGATCAACAATCTCGTCTGGCCTCTCCTCGAGCGACAAGTCCTGCTGAATCTCTGGCACTGCTATCTCAATAACGTGCGACGGATCTGCCACATACTTCCTCAGCATAGACACATGGAAGACATAATGCAGACCCGAAAACTGCGGTGGCAATGCAATCCGGTAGGCAACCTCTCCAACTCGGTCGAGGATCTCAAACGATCCAACATATCTCGGACTGAGCTTCCCCTTCTTCCCAAACCTCATCACACCTCTGGCTGGGGAAATCTTCAGAAACACATGGTCGCCCACCTCGAAACTCAACTCACGTCTGCGTCGATCAACATAACTCTTCTGCCTGCTCTGTGCTGTGGCCAGTCTCCTCCTGATCACATCAACCTTCTCTGAGTACATCTGCACAATCTCTGGCCCCACTAACTGCCTCTCGCCCACATCACTCCAGCATACTGGTGATCTGCAAGGCCTCCCGTACAGCGCCTCGTACGGTGCCATCCCAATACTCGAGTGGTAGCTGTTGTTGTAGGCGAACTCTATCAGCGGCAGGTGCTCATCCCAGTGCCCTGCCCAATCCAGTGTGCAAGCCCTCAGCATATCCTCCAAGGTCTGAATCGTCCTCTTTGACTGACCATCTGTCTGCGGATGGAACGCTGTACTGAACCTCAGACGCGTCCCCAAAGCCTGCTGCAGACTCCCCCAAAATCTGGAAGTGAAACGAGGATCTCGATCTGAGATGATGCTCACTGGCACTCCATGCAACCTGACTATCTCCTCCACGTACAACTTAGCTAGACCCTCCAAAGGCAACGTAGTCCGGATCGCTAAGAAGTGCGCCGACTTGGTCAGTCGATCGACTATCACCCAAATCGCGTCGTGGAATCTCCTCGTCTTCGGCAATCCCGTGACAAAATCCATCGTCACGTGTTCCCACTTCCACTCAGGAAGCTCAATACACTGCATCGGTCCTGCTGGCCTCTGATGCTCAATCTTCACCTGCTGACAGACTAAGCATCTCTCCACAAACTCCGCGATGTCCCTCTTCATGCCCTTCAACCAGAAGTTCCGCTGCAGGTCCTTATACATCTTCGTGCTCCCCGGATGAATGGTGTATCTAGCTCTGTGTGCCTCCTCCATGATGTCATCTCTCAGCCCATCAACCTTCGGCACCCAGATCCGACTCCTGAACCTCAGACCACCATCAACCCCCACACTGAAATCTGATCCATCTCTGGAAGCCAACTGTAGCAGACCAGCTAACTCCTCATCCCCCTGCTGAGCCTGAACCAACCGTGAGACAGTCTGCGGCTCCACCCGAAGCCCAGCAATCACTGCTCCCTCTGTACCCTCTGTGAACGGTCTCCACTCTGACAAGGCCTCGAGTAGCCTCCACTCCTGGATGCACAAACTTGCAACAGAAACCTCCACCTTCCTGCTCAGCGCGTCTGCAACCGAATTCGCCTTCCCCGGATGATAGGAAATGATGAAGTCGTAGTCCTTAATGAACTCAAGCCATCTGCGTTGCCTCATATTCAGCTCCTTCTGTGAGAACAAGTATTTCAGACTCTGATGATCGGTGAAGACCTCGAACTGCTCGCCATACAGATAGTGTCGCCAGGTCTTCAACGCATGAACTACCGCTGCCAACTCCAGATCATGAGTAGGGTAGTTCTTCTCGTGCACCTTCAGCTGCCTCGAAGCGTACGCGACCACCTTCCCATGCTGCATCAGAACACAACCCAAGCCTATCCCTGATGCATCGTTGTATATCACATAGCCTCCACTGCCACTCGGTAGCGTCAGAATAGGTGCTGTCGTCAATCGCCTCTTCAGCTCCTGGGAGCTGTCCTCGCACTTCTGGGACCAAACGAACTTGACGCCCTTCTGCGTCAATGCTGTCAGCGGCGATGCAAGTCTGGAGAAATCCTGGATAAACCGCCTGTAATACCCTGCCAGACCTATGAAGCTCCTGATCTCCGTCACGCTCGTCGGGGCTCTCCACTGAGTCACTGTCTCGACCTTCGCCGGATCCACTGAAATCCCATCTGCTGACACAATATGCCCCAGAAAAGCCACCTGATCCAACCAAAACTCACACTTCGTGTACTTGGCATAAAGCTGTTGATCCCTCAAGATGCCAAGCACAATCCTCAGGTGCTCTCGATGCTGCTCCCTGTCAGGCGAGTATACCAAGATGTCATCCACGAACACCACGACAAATCTGTCAAGGTACGGCTGGAAGGTCCTATTCATCAGATCCATGAATGCTGCAGGCACATTCGTCAGTCCAAATGGCATCACCAAGAACTCATAGTGGCCGTACCGCGTCCTGAAGGCTGTCTTCTGAACATCCGCCTCCCTGATCCGCAACTGGTGATAACCCGAACGCAGATCGATCTTCGAGAACACTCTCGCCGTCTGCAACTGATCAAACAAATCATCAATCCTGGGCAAAGGGTACCGGTTCCGAACGGTAACCTTATTCAGCATCCTGTAGTCAATGCACATCCGCAACGATCCATCCTTCTTCTTCACGAAGAGCACAGGCGCTCCCCATGGAGAAACACTCGGTCGAATGAACCCGGACTCCATCAACTCCTGCAACTGCTTCTTCAGCTCTGTCAACTCAGCAGGTGCCATCCGATAAGGTGCCTTCGACTGAGGTGTCGTACCCGCAACCAACTCGATGCTGAACTTGATCTCTCGGTGCGGCGGTAACGCTGGAATCTCTGTTGGAAACACATCCGGAAACTCCTGCACAATCTCTATGTCCTCCAGCCTCCTCGTCTCAGGATCAGGAACTACCAGCGTGGCCACAAACGCTCTGCATCCCTGCTGTATCAGTCTCTGTGCCTTAACCGCAGACACAATCAGACGACCCCCTCTGCTCCTCGCACCTCTGATCAGAACATCTGGCACGCCCTCCATCGGAATCAGGATCTTCTTCTCACGGCAAAAGACTCGCATGTCGTACTGTGACAGCCAGTCCATCCCCAGTATGACGTCGAAGTCCACCATCGGTAACAAGACCAGATCTGCCAGAAAATCGTGGTCTCCCGAAGCAACGGTGGTGCCGGGGAAAAAGCTCCCCACAGTGCCCACCTCACCCATGGGCGTGCTGACCTCCAAAACATCAGTCAGCAGCACAAGGGTCCGACCCAACTCGCCAGCAAACTTCTCCGAAATGAAGGAGTGAGTGGCGCCGCAATCGAACAACACACGCGCTACAAAACCAGAAACTGAAAGCGTACCTTCCACGACGGTGTTGGAGTCCCTCGCCTCCTCAGCTTGGATAGTGAAGACTCACCCGGTCCTCCTGCTCTGGCCCGGTGGAACAACAGACCGGCTGCCTCCGTCTCTGCCTACTGCTGGTGGTCCTGGCCTCCTGCTCGGCTCTCCCTGCCTCTGAGGACAAACACGGACAAAATGTCCCATCTGGACGCAACCCATACACGATCCAGTCCGACGGGGACACTCCTGCCCTGGATGGAACCTCCCGCAGTAAGTGCACGCTCCCGACTGACGTGCTCCTCCTCCATCGAACCTGGGCCTCTTGCCCGGGTTCCCTGCTCCACGACCAGCTACTCTGCTGCTGGTGCTCACTCGCGCCTTCCGCGCCTCCTGAATACACTCCCTCTGGTCCTGCTCGATGATCGTAGCATGCTTCACCGCATCTGCAAGGGTCCGCGGCATGCTGTTGATCACCCGAGATCGAAGCGGCTGTCCCAGTCCCTTCACGAACTTCCTCGCCCGCTGCTCAGGGGTCACACAAATCTCAGGGCAGTAACGCTCCAAAGCGTTGAACCTGCTAAGTAGCTCGTCAATGTCATGTCCTTCTGCTCCAGCGACATGAACTCCTCCCTCTTCTGATCCCTGACATGCTGGGGGAAGTATTGCTCATGAAACACCTCCAAGAACTCCTCCCAGCTCACATCCACACGATCATCAAACAACACCGTGGACGTAGATCTCCACCAGTTGGCGGCCTCGCCATCGAACACATAGGTGGCCAGCTCCACCATCCTCTCAGGTGCTACTCCAATAGCGCGGAAGATCTTCTCCATCCGGAAGATCCAGTCCTCCGCAACCTCTGGGGCCCTCCTGCCATCAAAAGTCGGCGGGTGCTGACGCATGAACCGATCGTGCTCAGCTCCCACTCCGCCCTGGGCGCTCTGAGCTGCCTGACGCTCCAGAAACTCGCCCAACCTGTCCCAATGAGCACCAGATGTGTCGTCACTGGGATCACGATCGCGTGGAGAACTCCTCACGCGCCTAAGTGCCATCTGACAGAAGAAACAATCACAACTTCAGCCATGTATGCATGCCAAAAATATAAAATGCATGAGTCCTATTACTACAAGGGTGATTTCATTGGGAACCGCATAGGAATCGACCGCTCTGATACCAAGTTGTAACATCCCGAAACAGCGGAAAATTTAAAAATTGTAATCAAGACACAGGAACTCAACAATCAAAGACGGGACTGTTACTTCTCATAAACAATAGCGGTGCACCAAAATTACATTAGAGTTTGTCAAAATAATACATGATTACAACAAAACGACAACAGAAGATAAAACGTAATCATGCCGACCTCAGTGGTCCGAGAAGAGGATCCGACTCCAAAATGCGTGTGCCCGCCGATCACCACCCAACTGGACCTACTGCGGTCCTGAAAATATATAACAACAATGCCTGAGTTTCCAGAAGGAAACCCCGTATGTCAACTCACCTATATGCATGCATTACACAATGAACCTATCATACTAGTAGCGTGTCATGGCATCGACAGAAATGAAAACAGTTCCCCCGAAGGGTAAAACGGGACATCAGTCCGACAATCAACAACGAGTCTCCCGAGGAGACCTACTGCAGGCACATGCAGTCTTACAGCACGCGACATTGCACCTCCCACACGCGGCTACACTACTCAAGGGTTCGGCAGGGAGCCTCTGTCACGCCTGCGGGCCGATAGAATACAGATCTGCAAATCTCAGTGGTCGGAGCCACAGGGACCAACGGGGCCGTCGCCCGGAAGGTATAACAACAACATCTCGGTAGGTGCCCAGCCGAGGAAAACAACATAGCCGGAACAGCCTCGGCCCAACAATCACCATCACCGGCACAACCTCGGCGGCATCACCGGCACAACCTCGGTGGTCCATCACAACAGTCCGGCATAGCATCGGACAAAACCAGACCGAAGTCTGCCAGGTCATCGGGCTCCTCGAGCCGCAAACACCAACCGCGCCGCTATAAAAGCAGGGCAGCGACCTCCGTAGCCCGTGGGCCGGTAGTCACCTCACCCAACGCCAGTTGCGTGCCCGCACAACATCAACACTGGGATCCGCGATCCCTCAGGCCTGCTATACTACAAAGTGCCCAACAATCATCTCAAGTCACGATCCATACTCGGAGGTGACGCGTCCCGAACGCCCACACTCTTCCCAACGGCGGTCCTTGGGCAGGCACGCATCACGCGCCCACCGTCACCTCCCGGCTCACGCACAAGGCGAGGACACGGGTTTCCGTGGCAAAGTTGGCGTTCAAAAAGGGATCAAGGAATTCTGTTCTGGGCCCAAACGGTCGACCGTAAGAGGTAATTCGGTCGACCGTTTCCAGAAAGGAATCGGTCGACCGTCCCTAACACGGTCTACCGCTGCGCACAGAACACAATCCCCCAACGGTCTACCGAAGGTCTAAAACCGGTCGACCGAACGAGGTCAAAATCCGGAGTCTGGTCAACATTACAATCCAGTCTCTCGGTCGACCGACTCAGATCCCGGTCGACCGAAAACTAACAGTACATCTTCTACATCATTTTAATCCATCGGTCGACCGACTCAGGGGTCTCGGTCGACCGAACTTACAGGGTCAACTTAATATTTCTACGTCATATAACGGTCGACCGAACTCAAGCCTACGTCCGAACATCATGCAATATAAACCAATAAACTTAAGTTCCGGTCGACCGAACACAAGGCCTCGGTCGACCAAAACGCAACAGGCAGTAAAGATATACATGCAATTGGTCGACCGCCCAAGGGCCGGTCGACCGTCCGGTCGTCTTCAAACCTCGCGCCAGTCGAGGTTTCTTTGCCCAAACGCGACGTCGGAGAGGCCTCCGACCTCCTCCGACCGACCAACACGACCCTCTCATGAGTGTCAACAACAAAACCACACTAGAGAGCGGCATACCTCAACCAACGACGATGAAACGCCGGAGCTCGCTCACGCACGTCGCCTCCGGTAGACCTCGAGCACGCGCCTCTCCTCCTCCGGACGTCTGACCTCCTCCCGCACGACGTCCTCGCCTCCTCCGATCGACTCCTCTGCTGGATGAAGGAGAAGAAGAATGAAAATGGAGAGAAATGAGAGAGAGAGAGAAGAAATCACGTTACTTAACCCAAATCAAATCCTCTCCCCACGCGTGAACAACAACCGGCCTCCACACTACACCCCATCACCTCACCTCCTCCAACTTCCCACGCGCACCACTGTGCTTCCCCTCTTCCCCATGCAACCCTTCCTCTAATCACCTCTCTCCTCCTAATCCCCCATTAGCACCCTAATGGGTTTAGGGTTCTAACAATCCACCCAACTTAAAAGGATTTCGTCCCGAAATCAAAGCAAACTACTCACCGAAAAGCTCTGGATACTGCTTCCTGACGTCCTCCTCAATCTCCCATGTGGCCTCTCGCTCACTGTGATGCTGCCACCTAACCTTCACCATCGGGATAGTCCTCCTCCTGAGCTGGTGATCCATGTGATCAACAATCTCGTCTGGCCTCTCCTCGAGCGACAAGTCCTGCTGAATCTCTGGCACTGCTATCTCAATAACGTGCGACGGATCTGCCACATACTTCCTCAGCATAGACACATGGAAGACATAATGCAGACCCGAAAACTGCGGTGGCAATGCAATCCGGTAGGCAACCTCTCCAACTCGGTCGAGGATCTCAAACGATCCAACATATCTCGGACTGAGCTTCCCCTTCTTCCCAAACCTCATCACACCTCTGGCTGGGGAAATCTTCAGAAACACATGGTCGCCCACCTCGAAACTCAACTCACGTCTGCGTCGATCAGCATAACTCTTCTGCCTGCTCTGTGTTGTGGCCAGTCTCCTCCTGATCACATCAACCTTCTCTGAGTACATCTGCACAATCTCTGGCCCCACTAACTGCCTCTCGCCCACATCACTCCAGCATACCGGTGATCTGCAAGGCCTCCCGTACAGCATACCGGTGATCTATGTATATATTCTTAATATCATGAGGCAACGGACGGACACAAGTGGTGCACTTACATTACTAAATGGATCGTGTTTTGGTTCGGGTGGAACAAAGACATCTATGCTAATTGGGTAACTATAATGTGTAGCTAGATACCGCTAATAGTTTAAGATATTAAGTGTTTAATATCGCTGCCAATTTGGCTTAGATCCTCCTGTAGGTCACACCACAAAACTAGGAAACAAGAGAGTTGATTTTAAGTTCATATGATGTGTCGAATTTCATATGAAAATGTGACACATGTGGTGAATTAATTAAAATCAATGTGTCATGAGAATTGACATAATTAGAATCATAATAAATTCATATGAGGTGTATATTATGGGGTGTAATAATTTAATATTACATATGATAATATATATAGGATGTGAATTGTTAAAAACCCCAAAAGATCAAATTTTGTTGGAAATAAATCCAAAATTTGACAAAGGCAAAATCGGGGTCAAACACGGTGAATCGTTCATGGTTCGGTCGACCGGGGTATCTTCCGATCGGTTAACCGAATAGGGAACGGGTAAGCGCAATTGGTTGACCAAAATTGTCTGGAGTGCCTGGACAATCGGGTTCGGTTAACCGAGTGTGCACGGTCAACCAAGAAGTAGTAATTTCGGTCGACCGAATGTGACACAGTCATCCGATGACTATGTCCCAGGAGCGATTCTGGTGGGTCAACGGTAGACCGAGTAAAAGACGTGGTTCGTCCGAATTCTTCCAGGGAATTTTTCTCATACGGATTCGGTCGACCGTCTAGCTCACGGTGCACCGAACACGTGTTATAACCGAATGGTTCGGTTGACCGAATAATACTCGGTCTACCGAACCAGAACGAATCTGCCTGAATTATTAAGAGATTAATTAAATCATGTGAGGATTAATTCCAGATTTAATTAAAACGTTTTTTGTTGGTGATTATGTGGAAATTAGAGATTAATTTTAGAAGAGAATAAGCAAGAGATCATGGCTAAATAATAGCTCTTGATAAGGATGTTTTGGGAGACTATAAAAGGACCCCTACTCCTACATGTTTAACAACTAATGCAAAAATTATTTCTCTCATTAATCTCTCCTTAATCACCACGAAAATCTCTTAGTAAATTTAAGTTTTATAGATAAGAATCTCAGGAGCTTAAAGATGGGTTATTAGCTAGATTCTAAACCTTGTTAGAGATTGATTGACTAGTTTTTCTCTCTCTAATCTTGTTTAGACTTTGGTGAACACTCGGAGGCAAATCCGTGGACAATTCAACGGGCAACGCGACTCCGAATCTTCAAGAAGGTTTTAGAGAACCTTTAGGTATGATTCTACATTTGTGATTTATTTTAATAAATGTAGGATTTCATGTTATTAGAATAATCACAAAACTATGTACATAGAAATTGTTGAAAATATGAAAATCGATCTTGTATGTTGTATTAAAATTTTAAAATATATACATATATAGGGACACGAAATCCAACATTTAGATGGTCTAGGCTCTAACCGACTAAGCTACATGTACGATCGGTCGAACGAGTCAACGAGCGGTCGACCGTTTAGATAGTCAACGCTCCCAACCGACCTACAACAGTGCACACGGTCGAACAGTAAAGATGACTCGTCCGACCGGAAACAGCCAAGACTTGCCTCTAACACACCACCGGTCGACCGCCCAAAGGTCTCATTAGGAACGGTCGACCGTTGCACCGACCAGTCGACCGATCCAGCAGTCAAACTGTTGCACGTTTACCCACGACGAGCATTCCGGCCTACCGTCGACTTCCAAAATACTCACACAACATAAATGAGCTACAACAACTAGTTTGACACACCGTGAAGATATGAAGAACCTTCGAAGATCCATATTTAATGCTCAAATTAGAAAATATATTAATACTAAAACATCATAGGAACAACACATTGCGGTACAAAATACAAAGTAGACGTAAATACAAAGTAGACGGAATTATAACATAATTAGAATTAGAATTATGTAAAATGTAATTTGTTAAATATGGTGTAAGAATTAAAATTGTTTAATTAAGAAATGATGTGGAGAAAATAGAGTGTAGGGTGAGTGGAGGTAGCCTGGACGTGGTTAAGAGGGTTTTTTTTGGTGGATGGGGTGAGTTGACGTGGTGAAGAGAAGCTGACGTGGTGGAGAAGGGAAGCAAGGCACCTAGGAGTAGCCCGAACACTGTTAAACATGGTCTCATGCCACTGTATCACTGCTCTGGAGCTCTAGTTCAACAAAACTGAAAATCTACTACCGTAAAAATCTACCGGTGTTTTTGGATGTCGTTTTTCTTGAAAAGCTTCAATATTTCCGGTCAATACCTGTTCTTCTACACCCCTAAATGCGGAGTTGGAGGTGTAGCGTCCCTTGAAGTCATAAGTCGTTAGTGGCAACTATCATAAAAAAATGTATCTCATTGTGATGAGTAAGAGCAGAAGGCAACCGCAATATAAGGTAAATAGAATATGTTACAAGAATACGCTGGTAAGGTAATCATTTCACAGGAAATCCTTCATATTTATTCCTTCACAAATCATAATAACAAATATTTATAATAAAATCAGGATAATACCATCAGAAATGTCGAAGTACATACATGATACTTTACCACACAAATCTTTGGTTGAAGACTTAAAGTGTTGCAACTCGAAATTCCGAGGGATAGGATACAGTGGGGTTTTTTTTATTAATTAAAGAGGATTACGAAATTGATGTAGTTTAGGCCTGCATTTGTAACATCCCGAGACAACGGAAATTTAAAAATTTATAATCAAGACAATAGAACTCAATAATCAAAGACGAGACTGTTACTTCTCATAAAATAAATAGCGGTGCACCAAATTACATCAGAGTTTGTCAAAACGATACATGATTACTACAGAAGGAAGATAAATGTAATCATGTCGACCTCAATGGTCCGAGTAGAGGATCCGACTCCAAAATGCGTGTGCCCGCTGATCACCACCCAACTGGACCTACTGTGGTCCTGAAAAATATATAACAACAATGCCTGAGTTTCCAGAAGGAAACCTCGTATGCCAACTCACCTATATGCGCGCATTACACAATGAACATATCATACTAGTAGCATGTCATGGCATCAACAGAAAGGAAAACAGTTCCCCCGAAGGGTAAAACAGGACATCAGTCCGACAGTCAACATCGGGTCTCCCGAGGAGACCTACTGCAGGCACATGCAGTCTTACAGCACGCGACATCGCACCCCCCACACGTGGCTACACTACTCAAGGGATCGGCAGGGAGCCTCTGTCACGCCTGCGGGCCGATAGAATACAGATCTGCAAATCTCTGTGGTTGGAGCCACGGGGACCAACGGGGCCGTCGCCCGGAAGGTATATCAACATTATCTCGATAGGTGCCCAGTCGAGGAATCAACATAGCCGGAATAGCCTCGGCCCAACAATCATCATCGCCGGCACAACCTCGGCGGCATCACCGGCACAACATCGGTGGTCCATCACAAACGTCCGGCACAGCATCGGACGGGTCCAGACCGAAGTCTGCCAGGTCATCAGGCTCCACGAGCCGCAAACACCAACCGCGCCGCTATAAAAGCAGGGCAGCGACCTCCGTAGCCCGTAGGCCGGTAGTCACCTCACCCAACGCCAGTTACGTGCCCGCACAAACATCAAACATTGGGATCCGCGATCCCTCAAGCCTGCTATACTACAATGAATCCAATCAATCCATCAACTTAGTCACGGTCCATACATGGAGGTGACGCGTCCCGAAAACCCACACTTTTCCACACGGCGGTCCCTGGGCAGGCACGCGGAACGCGCCCACCGTCACCTCCCGGCTCACGCACAAGGCGAGGACACGGGTTTCCGTGGAGAAAGTTGGCATTCAAAAAGGGAACCAGGAATTCTGTCCTGGGCCCAAACGGTCGACCGGAAGAGGTGATTCGGTCGACCGGTTCCAGAAAGGAATCGGTCGACCGTACGCCTAACACGGTTTACCGCTGCGCTCAAAACACAATCCCCAACGGTGTATCGAATGTCTAAAACCGGTCGACCGAACGAGGTCAAAATCCGGAGTCTGGTCAATATCAAAATCAACACTATCGGTCGACCGACTCAGGGGTCTCGGTCGACCGAAAACTAACAGGGTCAACCTATTATTTCTACGTCATAAAACGGTCGACCGAACGAAAACCAACGTCCGAACATCATGCATAAAAATCCAATAAACTTAAGTTCCGGTCGACTGAACACAAGGAATCGGTCGACCGAAACACAACAGACATACGAAAACACATGCATTCGGTCGATCGCCCGAAGGGCCCGGTCGACCGTTGGTCATCTTCAACCTCGCGCCAGCCGAGGTTTCTACGAAGAAACACGCCGCAGGAGAGGTCTCCGACCTCCCCCGGCCGACCAACACCTCCCCCACACTTGGGTGAGCAACTAAAACCACACTAACAAGTCGACATACCTCGAAGAAGACAACGCAACCGCCGGAGCTCCGCTCGCGCCCGTCGCCTCCGGTGACCTCCTCGCGCACGTCCTCCGCACGCCTCACGCCACTGGAAACTCCCGAGCACACTCTGGTTCGCAAGAAGGAGAGGAATGAATGAGGGTAGAAGGGAATGAAATGGGAGAGAGAGAGAGGGAAACGTATATAACCCATCTGCACCAACAGTGCCCTACACACCAGCCATCACCCCCCCCCCCCCTCACGTCCACAGTACTCGCCTCCTTCTCTTCCCCATGCACACCCTAAGTAACCCATCTCCCCATGCAAAGCCCACTCTTAACCTCCATTAACCCAAGATCAACCCTAAATCGGGGTTAGGGTTCTAACAGCATTACTACAAGGTATTTTTAAAGAGGATTACGAAATTGTGTAGTATAGGCCTGCATTGGTAAGTAGTAGCACTGTAACAAGGTTTTTTCTTGTTTTTTTGGTCGATAAAATGTGAAAGTGCCAACGTATATATACCTTAGACATCGACTTTATAGGGTAACTGACGTCTATACGTGTTATAGATGTCGGCTACCCTATGAAATCGACGTCTATATCTTTAAATAATCGAAAAATAATACATTGCAATTATAACATATTTCTAAGTACATTCCCAACCATCTTTTATGTCAAAATTTTGACCACTAAATATATATATATATATATATATATATATATATATTGATTGTAATACCCTATTGTAGTATGGTACTCTACTCTCATTTATAGAACTAAATGAGTTGTAGAGTACTTCAACCCCACTAACAAAACATCTTTCTCCAATATGGGATTAAACTACAACACCTATATAATCAACCCCAAAATGTTCAGAAATTATAAGTTGATATTTTTCACACACATTAACATCACCCATAAAATATATATACCCTCAACAATAAACTCGAGCCATTCATCTTTGTGCTCATCGTCAACATGAAGTTCATCTTCATTGATCTTATATAACAAGTAACATGAAAAAAAAGAAAATTTGAATACTTTTCAGAAGATATCAGTATAAAATAATGTACCTTGTTAACAATTTAAAGAGAGCTCAGTATCATCCAAACAATAACCTCCACATTAAGAAATGCAGAATGGAAACGGAGGAAATTAATTGCTCATTACCTTGGGGCACAACATAGCTGAGTACTGCCCAGGCTTGCCAACCCGGCAATCGATTCCTACACTCTCCAGTCTCCAACTTCTCATTCAACCGCACCAACCGTTTCTTAACAGCCTTGCCAATCGTTATTTAATTGTTTGTCTTCTCAGTAATTTTAGAGGAGTTGGAGTGTTGCCACTGTCATGGCTTGTATTAGGATAAGAAAAAAAATTGTTTTTTACTTGGAATTGTGTGGGTTTTGGATTGCTTAAGTTTAATTCAGTTAGATAATGTGTTGGTGGCTTGGTGCTTGGTCTAAGAGAAGAGAACTTGTTTTTTCTTGCTTGGAAGTATCTTGGTTTTGAATTTCTTGGGTTTAGTTGAACTAGATAACATGTTTGTAACGATCCCCGATCCAGCATGGGTCAATGTGGAAGTCAAAATCAAATTTTCTGTGGGAAAAGAAAACGTCACGAGAAAAAATAATAATTAAGGAACACAAGAACAATAGAACAATTGAAGATCCAAATAATTCGAATAAAATTGATAAGATAATTCAAAGGATTCAATATCGAGTTTGAAGACATGGTGAGTAATTCAAAAATATAACTCAATAACAATAAAGTTCAAAGACATAAAACAAAACACAAGAAGACTTATCATTCGGTTTCTAGTGCAAAGAATCATTGAGGTCATCCATAGTCGTACTATCCGCAAAACAAAATCACAAGACAAATGAGTGTTCATAAAAAAAGTCTTGTATGCTTTTGGGTGGCAAATTCAATTTCAACATAGCCGGTGGACCCAAGGTTCATCATAATCAACTATATGTGAATGCAATAATCAATCAACAGAAATACCACAATTTCAATCTGTATTCAATTCAGTTGGTATAATCAATACTACACGGACTCAATCAATACAATGCGATACTCCCATGGACGACTACCCACGGTAGGCGCATGTGATATTCCGGTTAGTGCATGTCTACCCTTCATCATCACATTGAATGTTTTGTTAGTGTGTTGGTGTCTCTGGCAAATAATGATGGTTTTGGTAGTGTGAATTGAGTGGTTTAAATGCAATTTTAGTGTGGCGATGAAGACTTTTAGTTCCGTAGAGGTAGACATTTTGTTTGGTTATGTAGATTTTTAGTTCTAGTGATGTAGAACTTTTGTACGTACATCAATTATATTACGATAGACTACTTTTTGTTTGGTTATGTAGATTTTTAGTTTTTGTGTTGTAGAACATTTGTCTGGTTATGTAAAATTTTAGTGCGGCGATTTAGATTTTCAGGCATTTACGTTGCCGTAAAACTTTTGATATGGTGACATACTTTTTTGTAACGGAAATGGTATAAATTTTGTTCTGTTGCGTAAAATTTCAAGCATGATGATGTAGAATTCGGGTTCTATCTTTGTGCTCAAACTTTCATTGACATTTGGTGGTTGTGGATTACATTAACAACAAGCTTAAGTCCTTGTTCTTTAGAATCAAATATGAAGGGAAGTGATTTTTCATCTTGAAAAATATATCTAAGTAAAGACAACTTACTCAAATGCAAAGTTTTAATGTAATAACCTTAATCTAAACACCCTAGCATCGAAGGACGGTCGACCGTTATGCCAGATTTCTGCGGGAAAAATGGTTTAATGTTGTTATTGGTCGAACGGATACACTTTGCCGGTCGACCGAAACAATGACAATAGGTCGGTTGGGGATTTTGACTTACTAAACGGTCGAACATCCTTAACCTGGTTCGACCGATCTATTCGATGCTAAGTCGATTGGGAGCTTTGACCATCAAAACGGTTGACCGCTCTTTAACTTTCGGTCGACCGACGGAGCATTTTAAATAAGCAGTAGAGTGCATGTGTTCGATCGAACTGTATCTCAGTTCCGGTCGACCGAATATGACTTGGGCAAAATGCTGAGAATTCCTGTTATCGGTTGAACGAACCCTTGGTTCGACCGATCAGATATATATATTATAAATATTGTATAGCGTAGACCATCCAAACGGTCGACCGCTAGATGACTTTTGTTCGACCGATTGGTCGGTAATTCGGTTGGCGTGGTTCGACTGATACACTTGTTTGTACAGCACCGAGTACTGTGTGGAAGATCGGTCGACCGGTGTGCTTGTAGCGGTCGACCAATCTGCCGCAGGTTGGTGGATTTATCCACACACGAGCCGTCGAGTATAGGTTGACTACCGGCTCTGAGGCGACGGTCAATTACCGGCCTTGGGAGCGACGGATTTCACCTTCGACGAGGGCGTATTATTGTTGGCCTCTCATATCGAGCGGGCTGTGAGAAATGAGTGTCGTAAACCTTGGGCTGTTTGCTGGGGTTTGTCGGTAGGCCGAGGATGTTCCGGCCCGGTGCGCATCTGGCGGCTCTCGGGGGAGCAGCGGCTGTCGTCTGGCCCGAGTTGTGCATTCGGCGGGCTGACTCGCTCTTGGGGTGGCGGTGTTGTACCAGGGTTCCTTTCTGCGGCTCTTGGGGAGCAGTGGTGCCGACTGACTCATGTGAGGCAACGGTGGACTTGACCCTCGTGGTGGCAGGAGTGCTTCAGTACCGCGAAGGCGGAGAGGGGTATTATTGTAGACCCGAGGTGGATGATCATGTGCATTGCATTGCATTGTCTTTAAATTCCATTTTTGTATTTTAGGAGGTTTGGCATACGGGGTTCCAGCAGGGAACTCAGGCATGTTTCAATTGTTTGCATTTCAGGTAGCGAGCAACATTAGAGTCGAGGTGGTGACTGAGGAGGGTGCCCCCGGGATCTGATCTTGTCTTCTCTTATTTCCTTTTTGTTGAGGTAGTGATTACCCAGTTGTATTTATTCGGTTGTAATCACAGTTGACTCAGATGTATTTTGACTTCCACGTGGATATATATCTTATTTATATATATATATATATTTCATCTTGTTGTCTCGTGACGTGCCCGGTGTTGACCATTGACAGTCTTTTATATTGTTTAAATTTTCCGCTATTTTCGGGAACGTTACATTTAATATCACTCTTTCCCAATGAACCCAACCAAAAAACCCATCTCTAATAATCATATTAGTTGAGTTAACGGTTGGTATGGCATGAATCGGCATATATGTGTGTGTGTGAGAGAGAGAGAGAGAGTACACACATATGTGCATTTTAAAACAAACCAAAATGCCACGGATGAGTGTCTCACAAATTTAACTAAGATAGTAATAACAGAGTAACAGACAATCAAAAGCACTATAGAAGAAGAACAAATTAAATTAAATAGACCTTAAACCTTACAATATTTTTCTTATAATTCGTAAATCTTACATCTTGTACTCGACTGTGTGTGGATAGAAACAAATTAAGGACTAGGAAGGAGAAGTGAGACACTACCATAAACACTGCCATGCACCATAAATCCTATATCTTACGTACGCTAAAACGTTTTTCATAAGTAAGATCGATCAGGACGAGTTCAGCCATTAATGGGCTTGGCTACGAGCACCAGAGGTGTATTCCTGCGAGCCGTCAGCCCGGCCGCCTCCTCCATATCGATCTCTCCACTACCACCCTCAACCTCCCACTCGAACTCCCTCACCAGTTTGGCCAACGCCAGCTTCACTGTCGAGAGTGCGAACGCAATCCCGGGACACACCCTCCTCCCCGACCCGAATGGCACGAACCGGAAGTCCTGGCCCTTATAGTCCACCTCACTCCCCAGGAACCTCTCCGGCCTGAATGCCTCCGGCTCCTCCCAATTCTCGGGGTCCCTACCGATGGCCCAGAAGTTGACCAGCACCGTCGTGTTTCGCGGGATGGTGTGGCCGAGGAGTTGTGTTTGTTGAGTGGTGTAGTGCGGGAGGAGGAGAGGAGCGGCCGGATGCAGTCGGAGAGATTCTTTAATGACGGCGTCAAGGTATGGTAGATGGTCTATGTCGGAGACCATTGTTCGGAGCTCTTGTTTGAGCTTCGACATTGCCACTGGGTTTCGGAGAAGCTCCGACATGGTCCTGTAACGTCCCGAAACAGCGGAAGAAAATTTTTCAAAATTAAACATACAACATACGACCGTCAACGGTCAACGCGGGCACGTTACTAGAAAAGTCAACATAATAATATATAAAATATCTCCACGTGGAAGTCATAATACAGAGTTGTCAAAAGAGTGATTACAACTAATACATAACTACTACATAACTACTGTAATCACTACCTCTACAAAAAGATCGGAAGAACAGGACCCGATCCCGGAGGCACTCCCCTCGGTCACCACCAACCTAAGACTGCCTGCTACCTGAAAATGCAACATAAAATCTGCCTGAGTTCCCGAAAGGAACCCCGTATGCCAACATCTCCTATATATACAGAAAAACAGATGAAAATGCCAAGAATGCACATGCAATGCAATCCGCCTCGGGTCCCATACATGCCCCAACCGCTGCGGACCATCTCCCAGCCGCGCCAGGGGCATGGGAAACATCCCCCCCCTGCCAATCCAGGCCAACAAGAAGGGGGTCGCCGCACTCATCTCCCAGCCGCACACAGGGGCAATAGGGAGGCATCCCCCCTGCCAATCCAGGCCAACAAGAGGAGGTCTCGGCTTTCCCCCACAGGGAAAGTGCATCTCCTTCCCCCACCAGGAAAGAAGGCATCTACCACCCACACAGGCATGGCAGGCATCCCTCTGCCGCACCGGCATCCACGAGGGGTCCAACAGAAGATACGCTCTCGTCGTAGGTGAAATCCGTAGCTCCGAGGTCCGGTGATCGACCGTGGGCTCGGCAGCCGGTAGTCGCCTCTGCTCGACGTCTCGCGTATGTGGATAAATCCACCAAGGAAAGATAATTAGACCCACCCGTCGAACAAGGTCAAATCTAGCGGTCGACCGTTTGGGAGGTCTACGCTATACGTTTTATATACATATATATATCCTATCGGTCAAACCAGGGTCCGTTCAACCGATAGAACACTGCATGAATCCTGCCTGCAGACAATCGGTCGACCGAAACTCTTTCGGTCGACCGTTCCACGGGCACATCACTGCAGCAACACTGCACACAATCGGTCGACCGGATCATAAGGGGCGGTCGACCGTTTAGATGGTCAACGCCCTTGACCGACTTTGTGCAGTTCGGTCGACCGATACACACTCGGTCGACCGAAAGGTCTGTCTAACCTATCTACAGGGATTCGGTCGACCGAAACACCACCGGTCGACCGGACTAATATAACCCTTAAAAATATTCCCGCTAAAATTTGGCATAAACGGTCGACCGTCACACAGACGTCGTTCGACCGTTTTCGGGCAGTAAGCAAATATATACTGATATCGGTCGACCGAACCTCACACGGTCGACCGAAGCACTACAATATCGCCACTGAACAGGCATCATTTAGACGATGTTCGGTCGACCGAAGCACCCAACGGTCGACCGAACAGGTCGTCTTCAACCTCAGTTCAGTGGTTTAACTCTGGGGAAAACGGCACCAACGCCGCCCCCTACACTCCCACACCTCTTGGGGAGTTACTATGAAGACTTGGCATACCTTTCACCGCGAAGAAGACGTGTGCGGCGAGCTCCTCCTCCTCCGGCGTCGCTTCTAGCTTCTTCTTCTCGAGCTCCCTCCTACGGCGCCTCTTCTTCGCATGCGTCGACTTCACCACGTCGCCGGCGTCCTCCCTCGTCCTCTGGTCGCCGGCATGCAAGAAGATGGGTGAGTGTTGGGTGGAAAATGAAATGGGCAACAAAGGAGACATAAATGTTAGTTTTTGGTTTTTATAACAAAACCTAATACCTAACCCAATACACCCCTCCATACCTTCAACCATACTCACCTCACTCCACCCATACCTCCCCATACTCTCACTCTCTCTCACTTCCACGACTCACGTTCTTACAATCCACCCTCCTTAAAAGGATTTCGCCCCGAAATCAGAAGGGTAACTCACCGAAAAGCTCCGGATACTGCTTCCGAACTTCCTCCTCGATCTCCCAGGTGGCCTCGCGCTCACTGTGATGCTGCCATCTGACCTTGACCATCGGAATGGTCCTCCTCCTGAGCTGATGGTCCATCCGATCGATGATCTCAACTGGCCTCTCCTCAAGTGACAAGTCCTGCTGGATCTCAGGCACTGAAATCTCTATCACATGCGTCGGGTCTGCAACGTACTTCCTCAACATAGAAACATGGAAGACGTTGTGAAGGCCAGAGAACTGTGGTGGCAAAGCAACTCTGTAGGCGACCTCCCCGACACGGTCCAAGATCTCAAAAGGTCCGACATACCTCGGACTGAGCTTCCCTTTCTTCCCGAACCTCATCACTCCCCGAGCTGGTGAAATCTTCAGGAAGACGTGATCTCCAACCTCGAAGCTCAAAGTCCGTCTGCGTCGGTCAGCATAACTCTTCTGTCTGCTCTGTGCTGTAGCCAACCTCCTCCTGATCAGGTCAACCTTCTCTGCGTACATCTGCACAAGCTCTGGACCCACTAACTGCCTCTCGCCTACGTCACTCCAGCACACCGGCGATCTGCACGGCCTCCCGTACAATGCCTCATACGGTGCCATCCCAATACTAGCATGGTAGCTGTTGTTGTAGGCGAACTCAATCAGAGGTAGATGCTCATCCCAGTGTCCAGCCCAGTCCAGCGTGCAAGCCCTCAGCATATCCTCCAAAGTCTGGATAGTCCTCTCTGACTGACCGTCTGTCTGAGGGTGAAAAGCTGTACTGAATCTCAGACGTGTCCCCAGTGCCTGCTGCAGACTCCCCCAAAATCTGGATGTGAACCTCGGATCTCTGTCAGAGATGATGCTCACCGGTACTCCGTGCAATCTGACGATCTCCTCTACATACAGCTTCGCCAGACTCTCCAAAGGCAAGGTGGTCCTAATGGCCAGAAAGTGCGCCGACTTGGTCAGTCTATCGACTATCACCCAAATCGCGTCATGGAACCGCCTCGTCTTCGGTAGCCCCGTAACGAAGTCCATCGTCACGTGCTCCCACTTCCACTCTGGAAGCTCGATGCTCTGCATAGGCCCAGCTGGCCTCTGGTGCTCGATCTTCACCTGCTGACAGACCAAACACCGACTCACGAACTCTGCAATGTCCTTCTTCATGCCTCTCCACCAGAAGTTCCGCTGCAGGTCCTTATACATCTTCGTGCTCCCGGGATGGATGGTGTACTTCGCTCTGTGTGCCTCCTCCATGATGTCATCTCTCATCCCATCAACCCTCGGCACCCAGATCCGCCCTCTGAATCTCAGACCTCCTGTGCCGCTCGGCAGCGTCAAAACTGGAGCTGTCGTCAGTCGTCTCTTTAGCTCCTGAAAGCTGTCCTCGCACTTCTGGGACCAAACAAAAGTGACTCCCTTCTGCGTCAGGGCAGTCAATGGTGCAGCTAACCTCGAGAAGTCTTTGATGAAGCGACGGTAGTAACCCGCCAATCCAACAAAGCTCCTGATCTCCGTCACGCTCGTAGGGGCTCTCCACTCAGTCACTGCCTCTACCTTCGCCGGATCCACCGAAATCCCCTCTGCAGAAACGATGTGACCCAGAAATGCGACTCTGTCCAACCAGAATTCGCACTTCGAAAACTTAGCATACAACCTCTGGTCTCTCAAAATGCTAAGTACAATCCGCAGGTGCTCTCTGTGCTGCTCCACATCGGGTGAGTAAATCAGGATATCATCCACAAAGACCACGACACAACTATCCAAGTACTGCCTGAACGTCCGGTTCATCAGATCCATGAAAGCCGCCGGAGCGTTCGTCAACCCAAAAGGCATCACCAAAAATTCATAGTGCCCATATCTGGTCCTGAATGCTGTCTTCTGGACATCCTCCTCTCGGATCCTCAGCTGATGGTATCCTGAGCGTAGGTCGATCTTAGAGAAGACCTTCGCTGACTGCAACTGATCGAACAGGTCCTCAATCCTAGGTAGGGGATACCTATTCTTGATGGTGACCTTGTTCAGCATCCTATAGTCAATGCACATCCGCAAAGACCCGTCCTTCTTCTTCACAAACAATACTGGCGCACCCCAAGGTGAGACACTCGGTCTGATGAAACCAGCCTCCATCAGCTCCTGTAGCTGCTTCTTCAACTCTGCCAACTCTGCAGGCGCCATCCTGTACGGGGCCTTCGACTGCGGTGAGGTGTCTGCTGCCAGCTCAATGCAAAACTCCATCTCTCGCGGAGGTGGCAATCCTGGAATATCATCTGGAAACACCTCTGTAAACTCCCGTACCACATCTATCTCGTCCAGCCTCGGAGACTCAGCCTCTGGAACAACCAGCGTCGCCAGAAACGCTCTGCAACCCTGCTGCATCAACTTCTGAGCCCTCAAAGCTGACACCACAATGCGGCCTCCTCTGTTCCTGACTCCTCTAATCATGATATCAGGCAACCCCAACCTCGGAATCAAAACCTTCCTCTCACGGTAAAGGACACGCACGTCATGCCGGGACAGCCAGTCCATCCCAAGAATAACGTCGAAGTCCTCCATCGGTAGCAAGACCAGATCTGCCGGAAAATCTTGGTCTCCCGAAACAATCGTGGCGCCGGAGATGAAGCTCCCCACAGTGCCCACCAGACCCAGGGGTGTGCTGACCTCCAAAGTGGCAGTCAACATCGCAGGGGTACGGCCCAACACTCCCGCAAATCGCTCCGAGATGAACGAGTGTGTCGCGCCACAGTCAAAAAGCACTCTAGCCTCTAAACCTGCCACAAGAAGTGTACCTTCCACGACGGTGCTGGCGTCCCTCGCCTCATCTGCCTGGACAGTGAAGACTCGTCCAGTGCGCTGACCCTGCTGCGGTGCTGCAGGTCTCCTAGCTCCGCCGCCACTGACGCTCGGAAGTCCCGGAGGTCTGCTCGGTCCAGCGCCCTTGCTAGGGCAGTTCCTGACGATGTGGCCCTGCTGACCACAACCATGACAAGTAATCGACCCCAAGCAGCGCCCAGTGTGCACTCTGCCACAGCTCCTGCACGCCTCTGGCTGCGGCGCCCCTGCTGCCTCGATCCGGGGCCTCTTGCCCGACTTCCCCGAACTCTGCCCTCCTGGCCTCCCTGAGGATCTCCCTACCGATCTCCTATCATCCTGATAATTCTCCCGGTAGTCCCTCTCCATGATAGTGGCACTCCTCACTGCATCCGCCAAGGTGCGCGGCATGCTCGACAACACTCGGGTCCTCAGATGCTTCCGGAGTCCCCCGACAAACTTCATCGACCTCTGCGCCTGGGTGACGAAAATCTCCGGACAGTAACGCTCAAGGGCGTTAAACTTCCCAATGTACTCCTCCAGTGTCATGCTCCCCTGCTCCAGGGTCAGGAACTCCACCCGCTTCCCGTCTCGCACATGCTCCGGAAAGTACTGCTCGTTGAACTCCTCAACGAACTCCTCCCATGACACATCCTCTCGACCGGTGAAAACAACAGCAGCAGTCGACCTCCACCAGTTCGCTGCAGCTCCTCTCAGCACATAGGTGGCCAGGTCCACCTTCTTCTCCGGAGTACAGTCGATAGCCCTGAAGATCGTCTGCATAGTGAGGATCCACTCCTCAGCTGCCTCTGCATCCATCTGCCCAGCAAAAGTCGGAGGGTGCTGCCTCATGAACCGGTCGTGCATCGCACCGGCCCCCGCCTGCGCACTCTGCGCTGCCTGGCGCTCCAACATCCCGCTCAACCGCTCCACGGTATCGAACAGGACTCTGCGCTCTGCCTCCCGGGCCTCCTCTCTCGCAGACTCACTCGAACTGCGAGTCTCAGCCGCAGGCACCACCCGTCTCGGAGGCATCACTCTACAGAACAAAAGGACTCACATCAGAATGATCATGAATGCATGCAATGGACCTCTAGACTCTAATCCTAACTCGATGGTGGTTTCTTTGGGAAAATACGCCGGGATCAAGGCTCTGATACCAAGTTGTAACGTCCCGAAACAGCGGAAGAAAATTTTTCAAAATTAAACATACAACATACGACCGTCAACGGTCAACGCGGGCACGTTACTAGAAAAGTCAACATAATAATATATAAAATATCTCCACGTGGAAGTCATAATACAGAGTTGTCAAAAGAGTGATTACAACTAATACATAACTACTACATAACTACTGTAATCACTACCTCTACAAAAAGATCGGAAGAACAGGACCCGATCCCGGAGGCACTCCCCTCGGTCACCACCAACCTAAGACTGCCTGCTACCTGAAAATGCAACATAAAATCTGCCTGAGTTCCCGAAAGGAACCCCGTATGCCAACATCTCCTATATATACAGAAAAACAGATGAAAATGCCAAGAATGCACATGCAATGCAATCCGCCTCGGGCCCCATACATGCCCCAACCGCTGCGGACCATCTCCCAGCCGCGCCAGGGGCATGGGAAACATCCCCCCCCTGCCAATCCAGGCCAACAAGAAGGGGGTCGCCGCACTCATCTCCCAGCCGCACACAGGGGCAATAGGGAGGCATCCCCCCTGCCAATCCAGGCCAACAAGAGGAGGTCTCGGCTTTCCCCCACAGGGAAAGTGCATCTCCTTCCCCCACCAGGAAAGAAGGCATCTACCACCCACACAGGCATGGCAGGCATCCCTCTGCCGCACCGGCATCCACGAGGGGTCCAACAGAAGATACGCTCTCGTCGTAGGTGAAATCCGTAGCTCCGAGGTCCGGTGATCGACCGTGGGCTCGGCAGCCGGTAGTCGCCTCTGCTCGACGTCTCGCGTATGTGGATAAATCCACCAAGGAAAGATAATTAGACCCACCCGTCGAACAAGGTCAAATCTAGCGGTCGACCGTTTGGGAGGTCTACGCTATACGTTTTATATACATATATATATCCTATCGGTCAAACCAGGGTCCGTTCAACCGATAGAACACTGCATGAATCCTGCCTGCAGACAATCGGTCGACCGAAACTCTTTCGGTCGACCGTTCCACGGGCACATCACTGCAGCAACACTGCACACAATCGGTCGACCGGATCATAAGGGGCGGTCGACCGTTTAGATGGTCAACGCCCTTGACCGACTTTGTGCAGTTCGGTCGACCGATACACACTCGGTCGACCGAAAGGTCTGTCTAACCTATCTACAGGGATTCGGTCGACCGAAACACCACCGGTCGACCGGACTAATATAACCCTTAAAAATATTCCCGCTAAAATTTGGCATAAACGGTCGACCGTCACACAGACGTCGTTCGACCGTTTTCGGGCAGTAAGCAAATATATACTGATATCGGTCGACCGAACCTCACACGGTCGACCGAAGCACTACAATATCGCCACTGAACAGGCATCATTTAGACGATGTTCGGTCGACCGAAGCACCCAACGGTCGACCGAACAGGTCGTCTTCAACCTCAGTTCAGTGGTTTAACTCTGGGGAAAACGGCACCAACGCCGCCCCCTACACTCCCACACCTCTTGGGGAGTTACTATGAAGACTTGGCATACCTTTCACCGCGAAGAAGACGTGTGCGGCGAGCTCCTCCTCCTCCGGCGTCGCTTCTAGCTTCTTCTTCTCGAGCTCCCTCCTACGGCGCCTCTTCTTCGCATGCGTCGACTTCACCACGTCGCCGGCGTCCTCCCTCGTCCTCTGGTCGCCGGCATGCAAGAAGATGGGTGAGTGTTGGGTGGAAAATGAAATGGGCAACAAAGGAGACATAAATGTTAGTTTTTGGTTTTTATAACAAAACCTAATACCTAACCCAATACACCCCTCCATACCTTCAACCATACTCACCTCACTCCACCCATACCTCCCCATACTCTCACTCTCTCTCACTTCCACGACTCACGTTCTTACAGGTCCACTCTAGTGTTATGAATGATGTGTCCGTGCCCGCGGAAAACATGTTCTGAAGAGTATCAACGGATGATTTATTTTTTTAATTGATATAGTGCATTAAAATCAAGCATACATACATTGGGTTTTTTACTGGATTCGAACAAGTGACGTAAAAGCATATTTCAATCGGAAACTATCAGTTGAGCTAAATTACTTATCCTTAATTACCAAGATACAAAAGAGACCTAACATGTAAATTAGTAAGATGCACCAACATTTTTTAATGTAATCCTTACCAAGATGATTGCCTTGATGTTATCTCGAGAAAGAGTGATCCCCACCCTACCAAAGCCATCCTTCTTAGCCAGAGACACCAACTCACTGACAAAACATTTATCACCACCCTTCAAACACTCCTCCACTACTCCATCCAAAAACCTATCCACTTTCCTGAAGCAAATTCTCATTCTTCTTCTTAAACCACTAAAACCAGCCATCCAGCCCATGTAAGGAAAGTAATCCTCCAAATTGAACTCGACAAAAAACTTCAACATTTCATCCACCATCTCACAAAACTCATTCTTCCCGCCCTCCTCGTAACGAGAGTTGCACCTCTTCCCTAGTGCAGCTCTACTTACTACATTATACGCCAAGGAGTTCAATATCATGCTCAAGTTCACCGGACTCAAGCGCGATTTCTCTCTTACCTCCCTCAGTTCCTGAAATTGTTGCACTCTTTTCGCGCTAAGAAGGTGGACAATGCACAACTTCTTGGCCTGCCTCCAGTACTCGCCGTACGGGTCAAAGGCCATGTCTTGGGTGTTGTAGAAGAGGTATTTCGCTACGGGAAGAGGAGGCCTACTTGAGATGATGTGGTCTTGCATTTTCAACACCTCTTGGGCGGCGATGGCGGAGGAAACGACAAGTGTTGGAACGGTGCCAAGGTGAAGTAACATGAGAGGGCCATGTTTGAGGGATAGGTTGTGGAGGGCTCGGTGTAAGGGGAAGGAGGAGATGAGTTGGTGGAGGTTTCCTATGAGTGGGAGCTTGGATGGTGAAGGTGGGAGGTTGTTTAGCTTTGAGTAGAGACCTCTCTTTAGGTAAGTGATCAGTAGAAGAACAAGTAGCAGAAATGATGGTAGAACTAGTGATAGGAGTTCAACAGGCATGATTATTTTTCTCTCTACCTCGGAAGGGAATGTGGAGTTCATGTGTGTGTTTTGAGGACCTGTTTTTTATGCCCACGCATACGTCTGAATTTTCATGTTACGAACACTTCTTGAAGTGTGTCTACTCATATTTTTACGTATTTAAAGCATTATAACAATGTTATAGAAAAAATGTAATGGTGTAGTGGTTAATCATAAGATAAGATGCATATGTTGTTGTTGACGTCATCATCCTAAACAAAATGTATTTTCTTTCAAAAACTCAAAATACATATTTTACTTGGAATCAATATTACAAGACATTTCTATTTGACAAAAGATTTGAGGAGCATAAAACATTTTTTTCTCATGAAAAGTATTAAAAAAGTAGGTTGAAGACAAATTTTGGATCGTCTTAGTTTTTGGGGACAAAAGGTAACGCCTCGAACTCGGACAAATGTTTACCCGTCTGAACTCGATGCGTTAATACGATTCACGATCCTGACCGCTGCGCACTCTGATATTTAATCCATTAAATAGACCTATAAGTAATCTGAAAAATATAATCAATAATTTGTGAGTTCGATGGCCCGCAAGTACCAACCGTCAACCAACAAGAATCACAATCATGTGGAAAAATGCAGAATAAGACATTCAATAAATGAGCACAATCAAAAGACATGTATCACAACTAACATGCATGCATAACAATCTGGATTCCTCATTCGGATTCAACCACATCTTGTATTTCTGAATCTATCAATCAGTCAGACGCACATCTGGTAGCTACACATTAATGACAGGTAGCACTTTCCTTTCTCGGGTGGCTCCACGTTGCCCGTTAGGTAGCTCTTTCCTAAGTAGTTCAGCCAGAAACATACACACATCCACAAGACATGTCGATCGAAATGTCACAATGCAATCATATCCATATCAATAAATTCAATATCGATACTCAGCATACATGGAACTACGAATATCAAGAGAGACAGACATGACATGAAATTGAAGAATAACGAATCAGTACTTGTCTGTCTCGCAACCACAATATTTCCACAAACCACATCTAAACTCCATCAATTTCCTTTATATCTCTTGCACCAAAAATATCTCAAAGCCGCCCAAACCCGAACGTTCCTCACGAGCACCCTTTTTTTCTGATTCTTTCTCAGTCAACCTTCACCTCACGTTTTAAAATCCAAAATCCTTTCTTTCGTTTTCCACGAACTTCTATATATAATACTTATACTAACCTAACACCTCTCCATCCTCCAATCAACAACCCTTGTCTCACCCAAGTTACCATGCCACGCGTTTTCTTTTACGCTAACACTTATCCCTCCGATCTCACCATCTCATCTTATATATGTATATATATATATATATATATATATACTCACCTTAACCAACCAACCTCAACCTCCACCGGTAAGATATCAACGTCTCCAAAACCAACAAAACCCATTAATCACCCTAAGTACACTTACTTTCCTTTAATTAGGTTCTAGATCTTAACAATCCACCTTCCTTCCAGAAAATTCGTCCTCGAAATTTGAATTCAACATCATATCATTTGAAATTCGCATAGCCATATTAAAATAAACTCTCACACCTCTAAAACAGTTTGATCTAAATCCAATCATGTCAAGATTGATTCCCAAATTTAAATTCAGTTTGGTCCAAATCAAAACATAATTTTCAATCAAACTCTCATTAAATCTAAGATTCATCTACAACTATTTATTTATAATTTGGATAGCAACTCCAACCAAGTCGAAATTCACATTTTGAACTCAAGTCCGAATCACTATAAATTCATATTCAAATCAATAGTCGATACTTCTAAATCCAAATTCTCAAATTCCAATCCAGTCAAAGAATTTCTATTTCAAATATGATTCCAACTAATTCTGAGGATTGTAATGCTCTGATACCATTTTGTAACGACCCGAACTCGGACAAGTACTTACATTTTGTAACGACCCTGACTGCGGTGCACTCTAACAATTTATCTATCTGATAGACCCATAAGTAATTTGAAAAATATAATCAATATTTTGTGAGCTCGACAACCCGCAAGTACCAACCGTCAATCGACCAGAATCACAACCATGTGGAAATATACAAAATAGGACATTCAGTTAATAAGCACAATCAAGAGACATATATCACAAATAATATGAATGCATAACAATCTGGAACCCCATTCGAATTCAATTACATCTTGTGTTTCTGAATCTATCAATCAGTCAGATGCACACCTGGTAGCTCCACACTAACGACATGTAATACTTTCCTCTCTCGGGTGGCTCCACGTTGCCCGTTACGTAGCTCTTTTCTAAGTGTCTCAACCAGAAACATACACACAGCCGTAAGACATGTCGATCAAAATACTACCATGCAATCATATGCATATCAATAAATTCAATATCGATACTCAGCATGCATGCAACTACGAATATCAAGAGAGACGTACATGACATGAAACTGAAGAATAACGAATCAGTACTTGTCTGTCTCGCAACCACAAAATTTTCACCAACCACAAAATCTTCACAAACCATATCCAAACTCCATCAATTTTCTTTATATCTTGCACCAGAAAAACCTCAAAGCCGACCCAAACCCGAACGTTCCTCGTGAGCACCTCTTCTTTTCTCATTCTTCCTCAGTCAACCTTCACCTCACGTTTTAAAATCCAAACCTTTCTTTCGTTTTACACCAACTTCTATATATATACTTACGCTAACCCAACATCTCCCCATCCTCTAATCAGCAACCCCCATCTCACCTAACTTACCATCCCACACGTTTTCTTTTACGCTAACACTTATCCCTCCAATCTCACCAACATATTATATATATATATCCACCTTAACCCACCTACATATCCTCCGATCACTCTCCAACACCTCAACCTCCACCAATAAGATATCAACATCTCCAAAACCCATTAATCACCCCTAAGTACACTTAGTTTCCTCTAATTAGGTACTATTAGTTTCATTTTATTTCCCTAAGCTAACATAAATTTACATTAGATTAATATTGATCAAGGAGCGTCCTAAAGAGCGGTCATCTATCATTTTCCCAAAATTAAGGAAAATGATAGATGACCGCTCTTTAGGACGCTCCTTGAGGGACGCGGCTTAGTTGGCACTCTCCATATCAGCAGAGAAAAGAGTTTCTTTTTTTATTTTATCCCTCAATTCTTTGGTTATCCGTACAAATGTCTCCATCTCTCCATCCATCCCTCCATCCCTCATTAATACGTCTCAAATCACTTCCTTTCTTCATCATTTTGGCGCTCCTACACAGCAGAAGACTTCTTATTCATCTCAAGATGCGTCTTCCTTTTTCTTCCCTTCTCTTCTGTGGTCCTTCCTCTGTACTCCAATGGAAATCATTAATGTGCCTTCCCAAGTGGAGCAGCCGACAAACGTTCCTAAGGATGAGATGTATTTTCCTTCTTTCGAAGAAGCCAAAATATTTTACGTGGCCTATGCCGATTCTTGTGGTTTTGGTGTTAAGACAAGGCAATCTCATTACGATGGTGGTGTTGTTATACAGGTCACGCTGACTTGCTCCAAGGAGGGCACGACACCAACAAACCAAGGGCAAGGGAAATTGAAGCCTAGGTTATCCAGTAGAGTCCAATGCACTGCTCGGATAAGGGTCTCTGGAAACCCAGCAAGGGGTTACCACATTAACTTTGTGGATCTTAAACATAACCATGCCATGCTTGAATAAGAGCAAATGCGTTTTCTCATACAATAATGAACCGTCCCTGAGGCCGCCAAAGCACGCATATCGTGCAATGATACTGCTGGGATATCGGCTGGTAAGACCATGCAATCTTTTGTGGTCGAGGCTGGAGGTCATGACAAATTGACTTTCAACGAAAGGGATTTAAGGTTTGTGTTCTTTCTGCCTAACATAATTGAAGTTCAACATTTTTCGTCTGGTCCTAGTGGTTTCTGTGTGCAGGAATGTTGTAAACGAAGTCAGAAATTTAAAGATGGGACCTGGTGATGCACAAGCTCTTCAAAACTATTTCATTAGGATGCAGAATATTGATTCCATGTTTTTCTATGTAATGGATATGGATGACGAAGGAAGACTACGGAACGTGTTTTGGGTTGATTGTCGTTCTAGAGCTGCATATTCATACTTTGGAGACGCAATATGTTTCGACACCACCTACATTACAAACAAATACGACATGCCATTTGCCCCATTTGTAGGAGTTAATCACCATTTCGAGTCAATTTTGCTCGGTTGCGCTTTGCTAACTTCTGAGACCACTGAAAATTACATATGGTTATTCCAAACATGGTTGCCGTGCATGAACGGTAAGCTGTGGCTATGTCCAGTTAAAGGTCTGTGACTGTTCAGTTTAAGGTGTGTATGTGTTCGGTTTAAGTGGTGAAACTGTTCGGTTTAAGTGGTGGAACTGTTCGGTTTAAGTGGTGGAATTGTTCGGTTTAAGTGGTGTGACTGTTCGGTTTAAGATTTGGATCCGTTCGGTTTAAGTTTTGTGTCTTTTCGGTTTATGGTGTGGACTTATTCGGTTTAAGTTGTGTGACTGTTCGTTTTAAGGTGTGAATCCGTTCGGTTTAAGTTGTGTGACTGTCCGGTTTAAGGTGTGAATCCATTCAGTTTAAGTTGTATGTCTGTTCGGATTAAGTTGTCTGTCTGTTCGGAATAAGCTGTCTGTCTGTTCGGAATATATTGTGTGTCTGTTCTGTTAAAGTTTTCAAAGTAGGATTTTGTACCTTTCAATATATGACTCACTCCTTTTAAATTGCCCCCCTTATGCAGATATAACCCCCCCCCAGCCATAATAACAGACCAATGTGGTTCCATTACTGCTGCTGTAAGGAATGTCTTCCCATATTCAAAACGCAGATTCTGTATATGACACATAATGAACAAAGCTCCCATGAAGTTGCCGACGCAGTATCGGAAGCACATGTTATTTGATCTGAAATTGGTTGTATATGATTCCAAAACCCCAGCAGAATTTGATCGTAATTGGCAGGATTTCCTTCTTGATTTTGACCTGCAGAACCATAGCTGGCTCAAATCGATTTATGCAATCCGAGAGTCGTGGATACCTGCATTTGTTGGTGATATTTTTTTCGCGGGAATGACATCTACTCAGAGAAGCGAGAGTATGAACGCCTTATCGACAAGTATTTTACTTCGAAGACCACCCTTAAGCAGTTTGTTCAACAATACGAACTTGCA
This sequence comes from Triglochin maritima, assembly GCA_963682175.1. Lineage (NCBI taxonomy): Eukaryota > Viridiplantae > Streptophyta > Magnoliopsida > Alismatales > Juncaginaceae > Triglochin > Triglochin maritima. The sequence goes on along the minus strand of OY821772.1, from coordinate 58,024,204 downwards.
CTCCGCCATAAGTACGAGAAGGAAGCTCAATCAGATTTTGATTGTCTTCATAAGAGACCCCAGTTGGTTTCAATTTATCCATTCGAGAGACAGATGAGCGAGTTGTATACGGTAGGGGTCTTCAAGAAAGTGCAGTTAGAAATTTGGAAGATGATATACTACGATATAACGGAGGAGTTCAATAGGAATGACACATTTCATTACAAGGTATCTGAACGTGTTTTGGCTGGTGAGCAGCTACTGTCGAAACGTTTCCTAGTACAAAACATATCCATGAACTTCACATGTGATTGTAGAATGTTTCAGCAAGTTGGCCTTCTATGTTGCCACGTTTTTGTTGTACTTGGACGCTTAAATCCTAATGCATTGCTCCCAGACTCTTACATCGTTAATCGATGGCGGAAGGATATTCGAAGGAGCTATCGAGATAAGATGTACCCAGACGATGGCGTAATGGAGAATGATGCGCTCCGTCGTCACGACGACATCATGGGTCGTGTCGTTTGGATCGCACAGGAAGCCTTCATTTCCTGCGAAAGGTATATTGAGACCGTGAAGTCTATTGAAATGCTTAAGGCATGTATGCACATTACCCAGTTCTTGGTTCGACTTGATGAACCTGAGTCTGCGGGTACATCGGTTCTTAATCAAGATAAGGCCAGTCTGCGGGTACATCAGTTTAAGTTGTGTGTCTGTTCGGTTTATGGTGTGCATTGATGCATTGCATACATTGCATCATACGTCTTTCATTTAGATTAATTTTATATCAATAAATGCTACTAAGGTATGTGTTTAGTCTTATTTACAGAATACAGGGACCTGAATGCAAATTACCCATATCCCGAGCATAAATGCGTGCAAGAGACTCATTCCTGTCATAAAGACCAAGTTCAAGATTATCAGGTTTCAAATGTAAATGCATCCAAGCAGAAAAGCATTCAAGACCTAATTACAAAAAGAACAATGACTTAAGCACAAAAGTAGCTGGGGACTTAATTGCAAAAAGACAAGGACCTAATTGCAATTAAAGAACCAAAATATTATCTTGGAGAAAATCTAAAGAAAAATCAATGTGGATCTCCAAAAATATGAAGGAATTAATCCGGAGCTCAAAAGAATGGAAAGAGTCAATCCAGACGCGCAAAGGAGGATCAAATCATACCATAAACACTCAGCAAAAATCCGGAATTAATCTGACTATATTGTGCGGCGTTTCCGCCGCACAACACATACACCATGCGGCGATTCCGTCGCCCGCCTTGCGATCCGTGTGCTCCAATTTTGTCCAGTCGTGTCTGGACACGTGTACTCTCCAATTCTATACTTAGGTCTCTTGTAACAACTATAAATAGCCCCGAGAACGATGTTAGAAGGGTCCTTGGCCTTAGACCTAGTTTTTAGTTGTTGTTTTTATTTGTAGTCTTTTCTTTGGATTAATAAAATTCTGTCTTTTATTTCTTGTTTTTACCTTTCTTTTGTAATGCCTCTAGGACCCCTTCTTCCTCCCTCCATGAGTTTCTAACTCTTTCCAAAGGGTGGAGGTGACGGATTTAGGGTGAAGAGAAGATGAATGAATGTTATTATTTTAAGTTCGTGATTAGTATATTTTGATTACTTGAGTTTATGTTAAATCATTTATCGTGTAATGCTTTATAACTAATATGATTTATTATAAGTTTCTGAATTCTGTAATCTAAACCCTATATCTAAACCTCCACCCAACGGAATTCACCATCTTTGTTCTTATTTTAGTTTTATTTGTTCATGTTTCATGCTTTAGAAAATTAAAACCCAAAAATCTCAAAACCAAACTTATTCTTCTCTCCTTCTTTCCCCTACTCGAAAATCACACAAATAACAAATCTCTCCCTCCTTGTGTTCAACCCGTACTTGTCACGTCTTCATTGACGTCGTGCACTTGCGGTATAAATTAAAATTCTCATCATGCATCTGTTCGGTTTAAGATGTGTGACTGTTCTGTTTAAGGTGTGCATCTGTTCGGTTTAAGCTGTGTGACTGTTCGGTTTAAGTTGTGGATCTGTTCGGTTTAAGTTGTTTGACTGTTCGGTTTAAGGTGTCAATCTGTTCGGTTTAAGTTGTGTGATTGTTCGGTTTATGTTGTGTGTCGGTTCGGTTTAAGTTGTGGGTCTTTTCGGTTTAAGTTGTGTGTCTGTTCGGTTTCAGTTGTGTGTCTGTTCGGTTTAAGTTGTGTGTCTGTTCAGTTTATGGTGTGCATTTGTTCGGTTTAAGATGTGCCTCTGTTCGGTTTAAGTTGTGTGACAGTTCGGTTTAAGTTGTGGATCTGTTCGGTTTAAGTTGTGTGTGTTCAGTTTAAGTTGTGTGTCTGTTCGGTTTATGGTGTGCATCTGTTCAGTTTAAGATGTGTGATTGTTCTGTTTAAGGTGTGCATCTGTTCGGTTTAAGTTGTGTGACAGTTCGGTTTAAGTTATGGATATGTTCCGTTTAAGTTGTGTGTCTGTTTGGTTTATGGTGTGCATCTGTTCAATTTAAGATGTGTGACTGTTCTGTTTAAGGTGTGCATCTGTTCGGTTTAAGCTGTGTGACTGTTCGGTTTAAGTTGTGGATCTGTTCGGTTTAAGTTGTTTGACTGTTCGGTTTAAGGTGTCAATCTGATCGGTTTAAGTTGTGTGATTGTTCGGTTTATGTTGTGTGTGGTTCGGTTTAAGTTGTGGGTCTTTTCGGTTTAAGTTGTGTGTCTGTTCGGTTTAAGTTGTGTGTCTGTTCGGTTTAAGTTGTGTATCTGTTCGGTTTCAGATGTGCCTCTGTTCGGTTTAAGTTGTGTGACAGTTCGGTTTAAGTTGTGGATCTGTTCGGTTTAAGTTGTGTGTCTGTTCAGTTTAAGTTGTGTGTCTGTTCGGTTTATGGTGTGCATCTGTTCAGTTTAAGATGTGTGATTGTTCTGTTTAAGGTGTGCATCTATTCGGTTTAAGTTGTGTGACAGTTCGGTTTAAGTTATGGATATGTTCAGTTTAAGTTGTGTGTCTGTTCGGTTTATGGTGTGCATCTGTTCGGTTTAAGATGTGTGACTGTTTTGTTTAAGGTGTGCATCTGTTCGGTTTAAGCTGTGTGACTGTTCGGTTTAAGTTGTGGATCTGTTCGGTTTAAGCTGTGTGACCGTTCGGTTTAAGTTGTGGATCTGTTCGGTTTGAGTTGTGGATCTATTCGGATTAAGTTGTGTGTCTGTTCGGTTTAAGTTGTGTCTCTGTTCGGTTTATGGTGTGTCTCTGTTCGGTTTAAGATGTGTGTCTGTCTGGTTTATGGTGTGCATCTGTTCGGTTTATGATGTGTGACTGTTCTGTTTAAGGTGTGCATCTGTTCGGTTTAATTTGTGTGACAGTTCGGTTTAAGTTGTTTGACTGTTCGGTTTAAGGTGTCAATCTGTTCGGTTTAAGTTGTGTCTATTCGGTTTAAGTTGTGTGTCTGTTCGGTTTAAGTTGTAGATCTGTTCGGTTTAAGTTGTGTTTCTGTTCGGTTAATGGTGTGCATCTGTTCGGTTTAAGGTGTGGATCTCTTGAAGTTGTCAGGGAAGAGTTTGTAATTTGTACATTTAAAAAACACAACACTAAAAAAATAACAAAAAAAGAGTTTGTAATTTGTACATGTAAAAAAATAAACACTAAAAAAATTGGACTTCAGATCTGCACACACGAACGACGGTCCCTAAGTAACATGACCACCAATTCACCCCTGATACAGTGGATGTTATTGGGGTCTTTCTCCTTCGTCGGGTCAAGTTTTAGCATTAGGCACCTTATCCAGTATAAAACATAGGCGCCGCAATCGTTGCTCCCCAGTTGTTGTCGTTGGCTATTTTTCCTGAGGATTCTCAAGGGTCAGTCCACCTTTAGTAGATCCCTCCAGTATTCAGCCACATCCACTGCTGCGCATTCATGTACGCCTATGGTCTGCTCTGGATCTTCACCTTGCTCTAGCTCCCTAGAGATACTATTGAACGCCAAAATCTCCTTGGATGGGTCGTGGACAACCACTAGAGTCCAATGAGCTGCATACCAGCATGGTTGTGCGATTACGGACTCTGTTGGAGACACACATTTATGTTAGGGAGGATAAAATCATCAATTGCTCTACCTTGGCCACCCACAATTCGCCCTGACTCGAATGTTGATATGCATATTGTTGGCTTTTTGGCCTTAATCTAGGTTTTGATGATTTAATTAACCTAATCTTAATTATGATGATGTAGAGTATCACACATATTGCATTGCATATATATAGTATTGTGCTAACCTCTACAGGTGATCAAGACTCATGGAAAGAAGGAAATCAAGTCAAGATGTGTAATAAAGCTAAATGAAGACTTGTAATCTTGATTTTATTTTGAGTCTTAGGAACATGTGTAAATTGAGCATACAAGAGTTAAAAACCAATCACATACACAATAGGTTCCCTATAGAAGTCACACACGAAATTTCACATTATTTGGACTTCATTAGATCACCCAAACCTTAGTCGGAAATCACTTATAAACTTAAACTCAGATTTCCTGTGTGAATCGGTCGACCGAACCAGTTCTCAGTTCGACCGGTTTATAACAGACTCTCCACAGTGATTTTACCGAACTCTACCGGTCGACCGGTTCTACCTTTTCGGTCGACCGATCCCGGATTTTAATATGGTCGTTTTTCTTGTCGTATTCCTATAACGGTCGTATTCGTATAAAACAAACTTAACCCCAAAATACATTCGGTAACCGGTCGAACGACGACCTTGTTTCGGTCGACCGGTTGAACATATTTTCAGAAACCAAATTCCCTGCTATCGGTCAACACATTTCTCGTTCGACTGATTGACCTTTGTCTCAACCGAATCCCCTTATCGGTCGACCGCCCCATACTTTGGTTCGACCGATTCACTTAAGTAGAGTTAAGTTCTAGCTCGTTTGTCCGACCGAATATTCTTTTGTTCGACCGTTCTCTTTGAAATCATGTTAACGGTCGACCGGTTTACTAGTTTCGGTCGACCGGTTCTGGACAGATTTGCAGCCCGATTTTCTGCTTTGTGTATCTTGCACAAAACCCAATCAAATCTATCCCCAACGGCTAGAATACCTTAGGAGCTTATAAATAGAGGATCAAGACTTGTTGTTAACACAACTCTCCAACTCCAATTGTCCCAATACATTAGAGAGAAACCTCAATCCTCAAAGCTCCCAATTCTACACTCTTTAAGCCTAAACTTCACACATTTGATCATATACTCATCCTACTCAAAGTGTGCTCAATTAGAGAGTGAATCCCACTCAGTTACAAGAGTTGTCAAAAGAAGCAAGGACTTCGGTGAAAGCCCGAAGTGTCCCTCTCGGATTGTGAGAGGAAGAATTCAAGCAAGCGATGGTTGTTCGCGTTGCTTGTGGTGTAAAGGCGTTCTCTCCCGGCCCGGAACGGGGAGTGGTTAGTGAAGACGTAGGCGGAGCTCGCGGAGTCTACAAGAGAGGACTAGGACCCGGGTGGGGTGCCGAACCTCTATAAAAACGCCGAGTCTCTTTGTGGTTTGCATTTTCTGTTAATTTCCCTACTTGTTTTTAAATTTGTTTCCGCTGCGTTTATTGTTTGATTAGTTAGGGATTAGCTTAATAGTGATTAGTGGACCCATAACCCACACGATCCTACACATATAACTTTTTGTGTTGGGCGTCTTTCTTCGAGAACCGAAAACATAGCGTCGATAGTTTGGTCGGTAATATCCATCTCAGGCGTTATAAGTTCCTTCAGGTCGGTGCGTGTTAAACTGCACATATCGCCTCTCCAGATGACCTCTCTATTGTCCTTGTTGGCTGCGGTCAAGTTCAATATCATGTTTACCTCATCAGCTGACAACGTTCTCATTGCAGTCATATCAACATCAGGCCTTGTCCCTCCTAAGTGGACAGCCAACCTATAATTCTCCTCTCTTTTTGTCCATTTTTTCTTTAGGCTCCTTTGAGCCACTCTTTCTTTTCTTTTTGCTCTTCTTCCACCTTCTTCTTCTTGCCTCGCTGTTCATCTACCTTCATCTGCTGCTCCACGATGGTCGTCGAGTGTTGTCTTTTCACGCCTCAGTTTGGTTTCCGGGCCTTGCTCTCTTGTTCCTTTTCCTCTTCTTTATTCTTCTCTTCCTTCTTCCTCCCCTCCTCCCTCTTCTTCTGTTCCTCCTTCTCCACTCTCTTTCTCTCTTCTTCCTCTCCTCCTCCCTCTTCTTCTCCTCCTCCTCCCTCTTCTTCTCTTCCTCCTTCTTCACTCTCTTTCTCTCTTCTTCCTTCTTCCTCTCCTCCTCCCTCTTCTTCTATTCCTCCTTCTCCACTCTCTTTCTCTCTTCTTCCTTCTTCCTCTCCTCCTCCCTCTTCTTCTCCTCCTCCCTCTTCTTCTCTTCCTCCTTCTCCACTCTCCTTCTCTTTTCTTCCTTCTTCCTCTCCTCCTCCCTCTTCTTCTCATCCTCCATCTTCTTCTCTTCCTCCTTCTCCACTCTCTTTCTCTCTTCTTCCTTCTCCTCTTCTTCATTCTCCTTCTCCTCCTCTCTCTTTCTCTCTTCCTCCTTCTCCTCCTCTCTCTTTCTCTCTTCCTCCTCCTTCTCCTCTCTCTTTCTCTCTTCTTCCTTCTCCTCCTCTCTCTTTCTCTCTTCTTCCATCTCCTCCTCCCTCTTCCTCTCTTCTTCTTCCTCCTCTCTCTTTCTCTCTTCTTCCTTCTCCTCCTCTCTCTTTCTCTATTCTTCCATCTCCTCCTCCCTCTTCCTCTCTTCTTCCTCCTCCTCCCTCTTCCTCTCTTCTTCTTCTTTCTCCCCACCAGTATTTTCACCTATCCCTGTCCTTGTCCCTCGAAGATATACAATTTCTTCCCTAAGCCTCCCACACTCTTCCTGGGTCATCCTCAATTCTTTCTTCAGGTCGTTAACCTCTTCTGTCGCTTTCTTAAGGGCAGCTTCGGCCCTCAGCCATTTCGTCTTCACCTCACTCTGCTCCAACTCTTGGAGCAGCGGGTCACATGGAATGTTGCAGTCTGTCAGTTGGAGCCTTAGCAAACTGCATGTTGAAGCTGAGCCCTTTCGAACAGGAGTTCGAACATAACTAATAAGTTCCAACTCCCTTTCACTCAGTGATGGAGCCCCCATCAGGTCGAACTTGCCGTTGTAAATCTGAGGTAAGGTAATTCAACGTTCCTCCCATTTCCTCAGGGTTAAACGTTTCCCAAACATTTTCGTCCAACTTTTCATTCGTGGAAATGCTACAGTTCTGGGCTCCCCCAATCTAAATTTCTCACAAAGGCACACCTTCAAATGGAAAAGTTCAACTGTTTAGAACGACTCAACAGACATACGTTCATATTCTAAACATACACAACTTAATCCGAACAGACAGACAACTTAATCTGAACAGACACACAACTTAATCCGAACAGACACACAACTTAATCTGAACAGACACACAATTTATTCCGAACAGACACACAACTTAAGCAGAACACACCCACAACTTAATCCGAACAGACAAACAACTTATTCCGAACAGACACACAACTTAATCCGAACAGACCCACAACTTATTCCGAACAGACACACAACATATTCCGAACAGACAGACAGCTTATTCCAAACAGACAGACAACTTAATCCGAATAGACACACAACTTAATCCGAATAGACACAAAAAAAAGCAAAAAACGCTTACTTGTAGTATTGACACACAATCGTCGACGTTCCCCTGCTTCATAATGAGGTTCCCTGCCTTTCTCCTCTCCTGCAGTTCTAAGCTGGCTTTCTCCAGGCCCCCAACCAGGGCTTCGTGAACTGCGCGTGCCCATGCGTATCTATTTATGCGTCTGATGTCCCTCAAATGGTGCATGAACCATTGCTTCGGTCGAAGTGTTCCATCATAGAACAAAAAATGGTTAAAGATGAAAGAAATCAGGAGACGAACGTACTCCTCCGTTTCGCCCATGACACTGGTTGCTGTCAGATGACCTAACAGTTGTGTGTTGTCAAGGTTCACCCCTTCTCGCCTCTGTACACCCAATGGTTCCAACACCACGGTCTTCCCATGCATACTTAAGCCCAAAATTAGGGCAACGTCTTCCGGTGTAAGGGGAACTACCCCTGATCCTATTCTCAGCCCCACCTCTTCCGCATCGTAGTGTTCGACGAACCAACCGACTATTTCGTTGTCCGTAGTAATGTTAGGAAGGTCTAGGAATTGACCGAAAGGGGTGCTCCGGAAAAACTCCTTCTCAACCTTCTTCATCCTGTCAAACTGCTTTCGGATGACCGTCCAGGAGCACCGGGATTCCCGGAAGTAGTAGGTGGTTCCCTAAAACAAAAAATTGAAGAAATGAAATTTCATCAAAAAAAGAACGACCAAGGGAAAAAAATCAAAAGACCCACCGGTTCTGGCACAGGTTCGCTATCGACGGTAGGAGTCGGAGAATCCATTATCGTTTAGAGGTGAAGAAAGAAAGCCGGAATAGGTTCACATGTACGCTTCCTCCGTTTACAGGTAAACCAACGAGAAAGAAAGCAAGACTCTCCCTTTCGGTCTAGATATTTTTAATCTTCCTCGGTATCTGAACCGTCGTTCGTAGGGTGTCTGGCGCTGTCTTATCTGGAAAGCAACTGTCGTTCTTTGAAAACCGTCAAAAAAAATTAAAAACCAACTTAAGGCGTGTTTGGAAAGGGTGACATGGCAATCCGACTAGACGCTGACTCGCCAACTTTTGGGTGCCACGTAGGGCGCGTCACGGACGCCCGCGTCCGTGTATAACTGTAGGATCGTGTGGGTTATGGGTCCACAATTAAGGCTAATTAACAAATATAATCCTAAACAAACTCTACTTGCAAGTCAAAAGATGATGCAGCGGAATTTAAAACAAATACAAGCAAGTAGGGAATAAATAAGCAAACCACAATCACACGGGGATTTTATAGAGGTTCGGCACCCCACCCGGGTCCTAGTCCTCTCTTGTAAGCTCCGCTCGACTCCGCGAGCTCCGCCTACGTCTTCACTATCCACTCCCCGTTCCGGGCCGGGAGAGAACGCTTTTTACAAAATAAGCTCCGCGAACAACCTCGCGCGGTTGACTTTCTTCTCTCACAATCCGAGAGGAACACTTCGGGCTTTCACCGAAGTCCTTGCTTCTTGAACAAACGAAATCTTGAGTGGAACACACTCTCTAAACTTGAGCACACTTGAATGAGATTGAAATTGATTCTAAGTGTGGAAATTTGGGATTCTCTCTAATGTTTGGGACAATTTTGTAGTGGGAGAGTTGTGTTAAAATGTGTTTTACAACTCCTTATATAGGCATTAGAGAGAATAGAGCCGTTGGAATTGATTGGGTATGAGTTGATGTGTGATTACACAAAATAGAAATTGCAAGACCCAATTCTGGATGAATTCGGTCGACCGGTTAGGTAACGGTCGACCGCCCAACGCTACGACTTAGGTACACTTAAGTCATCGGTTGAACACAAGAAAAGGGTTCGGTCGACGATTTCGTCCAGGCACTTTGGGGTTGACAAACAATTAGATATTCGGTCGACTGAAACAGGTGTAGCGGTCGACCGATTTTCAAAAGGAACTTAGGGGTTTGTCAAGAGATGGACAAACGGTCGACCGATACATGAAATGTATTTGGGGTATTTTTGGTTTAATACGAATACGACCGTTGGGTATATACGACAAAAATAACGGTCGGAAAATTAAGTTCAAACGGTCGACCGAAAGAGAAGGTGCGGTCGACCGAAACTAGACAGGGAAACACAAAACAGAATACTTGATCATCCGGTAGACCGAACGGCCTGTTGCGGTCGACCGAATGTAGGCAGACAGTTAGGGTTCAGGTTTAGTGTTTTCCGATCTAATTTTGGGTGATCTATTGAAGTCCAAATTATGTGAAATTTCGTGTGTGACTTCTATGAGGAACCTAGTGTGTGTTTAAGTTGATTTTAGCTCAAGTATGCTCAATTTACACAAGTTCCTAAAGACTCAAAGAAATACAAAATACATGTCTTCAAATGAGCTTGATTACATGTCTTGACTTGTTTTCCTTTCTTCCTTGAGTCTTGATCACCTGTAGAGGTTAGCACAAAACAATATATATGCAATGCAATATGTGTGTTACTCTACATGATTATAATTAAGATTAGGTTGATTAAATCATCAAAACATAGATTAAGGCCAAAAAGCAAAAAATAACGACCCTTAATTTTGTGTGGTACTCTCAAATCATTGATTTCCATAAAATGATGATGCTCATTTCTAGGTTGTTTATTTTAGGGTTAATTACAGTTTGCCCCCCTGAACTATGTCTTGGTATCACTTTGCCCCCCTGAAGTTTCAAAGTTAACAGTTACTTCTCCTGAATTTTAATTTTGTAACACTTTGCCCCCATTGATCTTCAAAAACTCATTATTTAACACACATTCGACGTTTTTTCCTAAATTAAAGCTCAGGGGAGGTAATTGTTAACTTTGAAACTTTAGGGGGGCAAAATCATACCAATACATAGTTCAGATGAGCAAACTGTAATTAACCCTTTATTTTAAAAGCCATTTACAAGTTGAATATACCATCTCATCTCGATCGTAGGGTGACAAATTATGATGATGTTCGAAATTTCTGCAAGTACCTCACATATCTACTGCTTCATCTTCTTCACCTCTTTATAAAGCATCATGTTTGTGCGTGTTTGCAAAATGAATTTTTTGAAACAAAAAATAATTCTCAGTAACAAATGTTGAAAGATATTTGGTAAAATAAAGTGACAAGTCAACATGATCCGTTTGGTTCCACGTAATAATCGATCACTTATCCATTCATGGATTACGGATATATGCTCATATCTTGTGCCTATCCAATTTTGCATCTGTTGCTTGAGGCGGCCGAGTAAGACTACATGTAGATCGATGTTGAGCTACATTCGAGGTACAGGGGACAACCGAACAATACTTAATTCGGGTGGTGGTGGCGACGACAAAAAGCGATACACCATACATACGTGGGCATGCCATATATATGCTGATTTATGTCGTATGTTAACTCAATCAATAAGATTAATAGATGGGGGTTTTGCTTGGGTTCATTTGGGAAAGAGTGATATTTAAACTTTGCATTTGAGTAAGTTGTATTTGCTTAGACATATTTTTCAAAATGAAAAATACTTTACTTCATATTTGATTCTAAAGGTAAAGAACTTAAGCTTCTTGTTAACGTAATCCACAACCACTAGATATCAATGAAATTTTGAACACAAAGATATAACCCGAATTCTACACCATCGTGCTCGAAATTCTCCATCACCATGACAAAATTTTATATCATTTCCGTGCCAAAAAACTACAGTATCACCTTATCAAAACTTTTACATCAACGTAAATGCCTGAAAATATAATCGCCGCACTAAAATTCTACACCGAGGAGACTTTGAAATCTACGTTAACAGGACTACAAATCTTTGTCGGTATACTAAACTTCTATATCCGAAAAATCTGGAAAAACTATATCACCACATTAAAAAATTACGTACAAGATAAAGAAATCTACATCACCACACAAAAAATTTACATCAAAAGAACTGAAGATCTAATTCACTACACTTCAATTCCACAACAAAAAATACGAAAATCTACACCATCATGCTAAAAATCTACATCAATAGAAATGCAATTCTACGTAATCACGCAAAAGTTCTACATCTAAAGAGCTGAAGATCTACAACACTTACCCCAATGGCGGACCCAGGGTGGGCACCCGTCGGCAAGTGCCCACGTCTGGAATTTTATGTTAATATTATTATGGATAAATTTCTTAAAGTGTATCCACCGTTATTTTTCGCAAGGGGGTGTACTTTTCGATTCTTAAGTCATATTTAACAGTACTCTAATTTTTCTCTATGTCTACGCTTAATCGTGCCTTGAAACTCCCAAACACCCTACATTCTCCTTTTTCATGTCGTTTGGAGATCAATTCTTGGTAAAATAAATAAATAAATTTAAAAAATTGTAAAAAAATAAAAAATATATTTTCAGTGAAAAAAATTCAAAAAAAAAATTAAAATAACTTTAAAATGAATATATTAACATTATTAACTATAAACAAAATGAAGGATCTTAATGAAAAATAAAAAAAATATTCAAACTTGGTTCGGTAAACGAGTCGCTCGAACTCGAAAAAAATTAAAGCTCGGCTCGATAACTCGCTCGAATTTTTTATTACACTATTTATAATTATTTTTTTGTATTTGGTAATAACACAAGATAATACATATAGCTCGAAATTTTGCTCGACTCATTTACACCCCTACGTGCCACCGACGATACGCCCCTCCTATGATGCAAATATATATTTTGAATTTGATATAACTTATATCTGAATTCCAAATAAACATATTAGATCTGAATTCAATTTTTTACAGCTTACCAATTTCATATCCGAATTTGAGAACTTTTCGAATTCGGATAATGTTCAAATTCCTATAACATATTTTTATATATCTTTTGTTGTATAATCTATTTTTTTTTGAAAAGTTGTTTTTGAGAATTATATTATAATTTATTTTTGCATTTCTATTATGTTTATATTTACCTAAGAAATAACTTTGTTTTTTATTAACTCACAATACAAATATTAATAACCACATATATTGTATGTCAAAATTAGTATTTTCGGATATTCGGATATTGTTTGACTTATATCTGAATTCGTATCCGAATTTGAAAATGGTAAAAAAAATCAATTTCAATTCCAAATTGTATTCGGTAAAAACTTATTACCAAATACCAACCAAATTCTAATTTTCGAATCGAATACTCGGATAATTGGTTAGTATTTGCATCCCTAGCCTAGCCTCCCGCTAGGTGGTTTCGCCCGGACACCCGATAAAAGAGTCTCATGAAGGGTGCTCTTAGAAACCGTTTACAGTTATAGGGTGCACACCTTTCAATTCTGTCCTGGGTCCGCCCCTGCTTACCCCACGTAAATTCTACACCAAGAGCATCCTTAACGGGATGCTTTTCCCCGACGCCCCGTTCGGGCATTCATTGTCTTTGTTTTTATTTTATTAAATACTATTAATATTATTTTTTAAACTCATTTTTTTCCTGAAAATATGTTTTTTATTTATTTTTAATTTTTAAAATATTTTTAAATTTATTTATTTATTTTACCAAAGATTGATGTCAAAATGATGTGAATGGAAAAGAATGTAGGGTGCTTGAGTGTTTTCAGGGCATCGTTAAGTGAAATTTGGGATGAGTAAACTTGTATGATGTGATAAAGAGAGAAATCAGGCGCCCAAAGGTGCCCCGTATGTTGTTATTGTTATTGATGGCCTCAAGATACAAAATCTTCATCACCATTTACATTAATAGAACTCTACATAACCAGACAAATGTTATACATCACTGGAACTGAAAATCTACATGACCAAACAAAAAGTACTTTATCTTAACAGAATTAATGTATGTACAAAAGTTCTACATCACTAGAACTAAAGATCTACATAACCAAACAAAAGGTCTACCTCAACAGAACTAAAAATCTTCATCGCCATACTAAAATTGTACGCTAGCAAGTAACAAGTTTGAAAGTTTAACATCGCCATGCCACTGTATCAGTGCACTAAAGTTCTAGATCAACAACATTGAAAATTTACATCACTACTGGTTTATTTGGATGTCACTTCTCTTGAAATGCTTCTTCAAAGAAGTTGTAGTGTAGATATTAGAGTTTGAATTCCCAATTACTCCATCAAATATTGCAGTCTGTAGATGCACATGTGAAATTACAAAAAAAAAGACTATAACTAGGAGTGTAAACGCGGCAGGTATGGTCATACCTACCTAAGTAAACAGATACGAGTATATACCAATTTAAATATTGTTGTACCCGTACACATCACATACCTGTTTAATAAACGAGTACGTGACAAGTATACATGGTATTGCAGGTATATTACATACTAACCTCTAAACTTTCTATAAAAAAATATGCCACAATATATCATTTCACACATGCTACAAATAAAAGATATAATTATGATCATAATTCATAAATCACATGAAGTTGCAACATACAAAAAAATAGTTAAAAATCTACTACTAAACAAATTGTCAACCAAAAATACAAGTTCTGTTAATTCTGACTCATAAATCATAGGATTTCCGGATGAATTTCATCATCATCTAATTCTTCAAGTTCTCCATCATCTTTATCATCAATAGTGCCCAAACTTGCACCATTAAGCAGTGTGCCTACAAATAATAAAAGAAAAGTAAAATATATGTTAGCTGACATGTACGTAGTTGACTAAAGAAAAAGTAATTGTAAATTTATATTACCATTACACTCTTTTCTTATCCAATCTTGGGAGCATATAAGAGCTTCAACAGTACGTTGATGCCTTGAGCATCTTGATGGATCAAGTACACGGTCGTTGTTGCTAAAAGTTGATTCTGATGCAACTGTAGAAACTGGAATATCCAAAAAATCACGAGCCATACGACCAACTAAAGGATACTTAGCAGCATTCATGCTCCACCATACGAGGATGTCAAATCTGCCAACTCCGGGATGCACACTTTCCTCCAAATACAATTTCAAATCTGATTTCAGCGGTGTAGCAGCAAATTTACAAGCAAGATGTTGTTCAACTCATCTAATTCATCCTCCATGCCATCATCTACACTACTCCTTTCACCATGTTCAATTTCATCATCTAAGGTGCTCGTTCTACTTTCACCACCAACAACAAACACACTACTTTCCTCATACTTGAAACGATACTCAGAATAGATGTCCATCAAATTGCTTTTGATATAGTCTATCTTCTCTTTACACTTGTCTACATCATAATAAAAAAATCATAAGAAAAGTAGAATTTCATCTTGTTGGTACATCCATCACAAGTGACTTATTTGGACCTTTAACTTGACTTGTAGCTTCCACAAAGGTTTCTCCTCTTAATGTGAAAGATTTCACATACTTAACACTATCACGAACTTTTACTATCACATCTTTTATGGTTTTAATGTCATCTTGGAGTACCAAAATTATCATATGAGTTGAAGTCACCCTTGGAACAAAATCCCTAGCACCTGACATGGAACAAAATCTCATTTCCTAACAAGTCACCCTTGGAAATCAACTTTGGAAGAACTTCTCTCACAATGACATCATTAGTGTTACAATTATATATCTAGGACCGTGCACATGAGCTTGCCATCAATGTTCCACTTATACAACCTATCCATAATAACCTTAGAAAGAGAAACCGCCATATGTTGACCTTTAACATGAACAAAATTCAAAACTCTTTTTTGCAAGGTCCAACCATCATCAATAAAATGCCCAGTAATGCACATATAACCTTGTTTTGCCCAGATGTCCACATATCACTAATAAGATTGATACAAGAGTCAAACTTCTCTAACATACAACTTTTCTTTCTCTTCTAGATAAATTTGCACACAATCTTTCTTTATTATGGTGCGAGAAACCATCTTAAATTCAGGACAAAGACCCCTTAACAAATTTTCGAAATGCAAGGTGCTCAACAATGGGGAAGGGGTATTTATGCAAAATGATCATTTGAGCAAGATCATGCCTACTAATCTGTTGATCAAAAACATGATTTTTAACATCAACACCGCCATCTATCTTCTTTTCACCAACATTCAAAACCATTTGCCCAATATTTAGATGAACTTTGCTAGGGTGTTGTTTTCTAATATGAGTCCACAAACTCTTTGTTCCATCTGAATTTTTTGTAGTAAACGTGCTTTTACAGTGATTACATTTAGTCATTGGCTGACCATTCAAGTTATACTTAGAATTTTTTTCCAAATATCAGATGCGCAACGTCTGGTCCTTTTGTTTGGTTGTGGTTCTTCAATGTTTGGTGTGACATTATCATTACATTAGGTGGATTGAGACAGTACCTAGAGCGGGGGGGGGGAGTGAGTGAGCGAGAGCAACGACGCCTAACAGAGAGGGAGGAGGTGAGCAACAGAGAGAGAGAGAGAGAAGTGGTGCGAGGATGGCACGGAGAGAGAGAAGCGGCTGAGGATGGCGCGGCGCCGTGGAGAGAGGATCGCGCGGAGAATGGTTGGTTGTTTGTTGGGACTTGGGAGTCTGTGGTCTGTGGAGGATGGGAGTTGGGAGTTGGGAGAGAGTATGGGGCGGAGAGAGGATGGCTAACGGTTGATTGGGAGAGAGGGTTAGGTCTGCAGTTGTTTCATGTTTGGGACTTAGAATTAGGGAGGGACTTGGGCCTTGGCCTATAAAGTTGGAGTTTGTGGTCTGTGGAGGTTCCGTATGAGTAAATCTGTACGAGTAAATGAGTTTAATTTATATACTAATTAAATAATGGGTATATAGGTAAATGGGTATGGGTAAAGGTATACTCGTACCCGCCCCATTTATTAAACGGGTAAAACATGTATGAGTAAAAGAGTATAATTTTTTAAATGGGTACAAAAAACGTATTCGTATCTGCTTATTAAATGAGGCGGGTAAACGGATAATACGTACCACAGTTAAACCCCTAGCTATAACATATGTGATGGGGATAAAAACAGTATTTAACGTCACATTTTAGGGGAAGCTGAAAGAAGCTTCCCCTTCAATTTCTCTAACCCAATACGAAACTTGAAATGGGAAAACGTGTCAAGCTGAGAAGCTTGTCCACCCACCAAATTGTTTGGATGCTAGTGTTTAGCGTCTTCGGGACAAGCTTCACCAATGGTGTGTTTGAAAGCTACATCCAAACACCCTACATCACCAAGTAAAATTCTGCATCACCACACTAAAAATCTACTTCACTGTATTTGTCAAATGAATTCATAAATAGATTTACAAATGAATTGGTGTTCCTACCAAAGACTAAACATATCAAGTCTTATACAAATTGTATCAAATTCGTAACAAAAACTTCATCACATAAATATATAAAATTATCAAGTCATAAATAGGGGGCAAATCCACATAATTTAGTTCAAATCAAAAGCATAAACCTCAAAACATAATCACAAGAAATATATATTATCTATTGATATATTAAGCAGTTTAGTTTGTTGCAAAAATGAGATAAATCCTAACTTGACCGGTTTAATAAACAATTTTGTAATTTAACAAGTGATAGATTGATGTGTCGGGAATACCAATATATATATATATATATAGGCGGTCTGAGGCCTACTGTTTTTTGACAACCCGATAGTTATTCATGCCCAGTAATTTACATGACAAACTATGTCTTTAGGATCTACTTTTATGAGTATTTTCTCAAGTTTTGCTGCTTCTTCTTGGTTAAACACAATATCCCAAGATAAGTATTTATCAACCTTTTGAAAATAATTATCTTGTACATATGGATATGTGTTATATGTTCAAGGTAATACCAACAAAATTTGCACTACGTTTGGATGCACAATAGTTTTTGCTCCCCAGAAGTTATAATGCACATCCAAACAACGGTCCCATATCATGTTTTGTATTGAATCGAAGAAGCTTAGGGAGGAGCTTCTCCAGCTTCACGTACAATGTGTTTGGTGGAATATCTGTTTGCCCGTGTCACATGTGAAAAGTCAACGTATTTTCTTGACTTTTCAGTAATTTGACATGTGCAATTACTCAAATGGTGGTGGAGTTAAAAAAAACAAACTCTAACATTTGCAATACAGCTTCTTGAAAGAATTTTTCGAGAAAACCTCATCCAAACATACCTTTGTGTATCATATTGGATTGACGGATCAACAATTATCCAAGCCCAGCCTTGTTTAAATGGCAAACCCTGGCCTACCAAATGAAAACCAAACTGGCCTTCAAGTACAGCCCACCACAGTGCACTCACTGCTCCCTCGTCACGACTCTACTACACTCCACTCTCTCCTCCCATCCAATTGTCACATTTTTTGAAAACACACGAGTAGTGCCGCCACCCATCCAATGCCGGCGACCCTGCCGGCCAACGATCTCACCTCCACCGCCGTCCAGCCCCGAACCCTCCCTATCCCTTCTCCAGTCCTCCTCCTTCTCGTCCCCCTCTTCCTCCTCGCCCTCGCCGTCGCCGTCCTCATCCTCGTCGCCGTCCGCAACGCCCTCCTCCTCGTCTCCCTCCTCCTCCTCCTCTCCCTCGTCCTCGCCTTTCTCCTCTGGAACTCCCGCTCCTCCCCCGCCCTCCACTTCCTCCACCGCTTCCCCCTCTCCGACCTCGCCTCCTCCCCCGACGGTCGCCTCGTCAAGATCACCGGCGTATTCTCCCTCTTCCATGCCTTTCTTTCATTGCACTTTTAGTTTTTTGCACTTAAATTATGTTCCGTTTGCTTCGCGGAAAGTCAGTTTTAGTTTTGCTTATTCCGGTTCGTAAAAAAGTGGATCCATCTTTGCTTGGGATTGTTAGGGTTTGATACCAAAGTTATTGTGTTGCATTTTCAGTTACCGCGTGTTTTGGAACAATGGATGCTAATCTTATTATGATCATAAAGTCATGGAGCTCTAAATTTATGAATTCCTGTAAATTTTGTTGCCTTGGATCATCTTTAACATGGATTGCATGTCTATGATAATCTCTGATCAAATTATCTATTGCACCATTGTTGAAGATCAGATTGTGGACCTGTACAGCTGTTTTCTGTAGCAAATCATAGAAATATCTGGTCCCGGGATCTGCTTGATAGGTCATGAATTGTTTTAAGCAATGCTGAAAAGCTCATAGTGTTATTGTGGTAGTTTTTGTAAATTTACTTTTGTGATATAGTTTTGTTTGATTTATGCTACTTCCAGAAATCTAATAGTTGGTTGTTTTGTGATTTGTGATGATGCAGATTGTTTCATGTGCGAGCCATTCTTTGGAATCCTCCTATGAGAAGGTCCCCAGATGTGTTTACACATCCACGCTCTTGTACGAGCACAGAGATTTCCAAGCAAAACCACTGTTGCGGTGGCGTTTTAAATTCTCCAAGTGTAATTTAGCATATGCAGAGGTTTGGATGAATCATATCTTCCATCGATGATGAAAAAACCTGAAAATGCTGTTTGGATGTTTGTTTATGCAAAAACATTTGCCATAAAAGGCTCACAATATCTATACAATTTATTTTGAGACATTTGACAAAAAAATTATTTAATACGTAATGCTCATCTTTATATCGCTAACCCATTATACTATACATCACTTCTCATGAATTCTTGGGGTGACAAATTGATTTATACTCACATTTATTGTCTGTTGATTACTTTCAAGTTCTTGTATCATTCCTTTTATAAGCATAAAACCGATGTCGTAACCAAGTGGAACCATGTGATGGTGCTATATATGAAGCAGTGTTCTGGTAGGCGGTAGGCGATCGCCTGGGCGATCACTTCGCCTAGGCGAGAGCCGTTGGAGGCTCTCCAACGGCTCTCTCCTTTTTTATTTTATTTTTATTATTTTCAAAAACTATAAGCTTGCCACTACCCCAAATCCTATATAAATCTCTCCAAACCTCTTCATTTTTCACACATCTCTCATTCTCTTCTTCTTCATAATTCTATTCTCATCGTCAAGTTTCTTAATCACCAAGTTTTCGCGATTAAGTCTGCGGTCTAGTGCTTAGTTTTGAAGTTGAAAAGTGAAGTCTCCAATCCGGTTCTTCATTCTTCAACCGCCAAAATCAAGTGCACTCTTTCTAACTTCTCTTTATAATTAAATTAATTAGTATTTTATTTTCATATTAGTCTAAATTGTTATATTAGTCTAGTTTTAAGATATGACATACGTACCCAGCACTAGTCTCTACATGCATCACGAGAGTTACGATGACCTAAGACCTACCCGTACAAATGACCCTGGTTGGAATACTCCCTATTACATTAGTGCTAATGATAAAAACTGCATTGTCTGTGAGTTATGTGGTAAGGAAACTAGAGGTGGTATAGTCCGTCACAAACAACATCTTGCACACACATCTGGTAGCAATGCTAGACCTTCTGATAAAGTTCCTGACTCTATTAAACAAGACATAACTGCATACATGATTAGAAACAGTAGGACATTACAAAACGAAAATGTATGTCTTGATGATTATGTAGACCGAGAAAAAATAGAATTTGATCTGGAAACCGGGTCGGGTTCCGGTTCTGCTCGGACCCCAACCTCCCGTTCTCGCCCCGTTCCTGGTCGAAAGAGACAAAAACAACGTTTGTGGTCACCATTTTGCGGACGTGGAAAGTACGTGGTTTCCGGGTCCCAACAAAAAACTATCGAAAGAACATTTAGAAAAGAAGATAGGAAAACAATTAATCAAAAATGGTCTAGGCTTTTCTATAGATGTGGTATATCATTCAACACTGTAAGGACACCTGAGTGGAAGGAAGCAATATCCGCTACTTGTACTTACGGACCCAGACTTAAACTCATGACGTATCATGAAGTTAGTGACTCGTGCCTTAAACAGGAAATTGACTACACTAGAGGTATACAAGAGTCGTACAGACAAGATTGTGCAACATTGGGTGCACGTTGATGACAGATGGTTGGACTGATAGGTCTGGTAGGAATATAATCAATTTTCTAGTAAATTGTCCGACAGGTACCATGTTCATGAGGTCTGTAGATGTTTCCGGTCACTCTCACACCGCAGACTACCTGTACAAGCTGATGGACAAGGTAGTTTGCGAGATTGGCGAAGAACACGTTGTTCAGGTGGTCACCGACAACGCCGCCGCGTACGTACTCGTCGGTAAGATGTTGCAGCAAAAAAGGAGATTGTTTTGGACTCCCTGTGCAACGCATTGTATCGATCTCGTCTTGGAGGATATTGGCAAGCTGTTTTCGAAGACTATTGCTTTAGCTCGTAAGATCATCAAACATTTCAACAGCTCTGTCATGTTGTTGAAGAGGATGCGAATTGTCATTGAAGGGAACCTGCTACGCCCTCCTGTCACGAGATTTGTCACCGCCTTTTGGAGTTTGCAAAGGTTGTTTCTGAAGAAAGATAGACTCCGAGTCTTTGTTGTTTCCCCGGAGTACAACGATCTTAATGCAAGTTGAATAAAGAACAAGAAAAAGAAGGAGATCTCTACTGAAGTTGCCGATATCATTCTACAAAGTGGTTTCTGGACCAACGTCGTGAAGGCACTGAAGGTCTCACAATCTATGGTCCAGGTTCTTAGACTTGTTGACGGCGATGAGAAACCACCGATGAGATATCTGTGTGACGCAATGGAGAAAGCCAAAGAACAAATCATGAGGAACTTTGACGGAAACCCGAGGTTGTACAAGCAAGTCATCGACCTCATCGACACCAGGTAGGGTCCAGGGAAGATGATGTCCTCACCGCTACACTCAGTTTGTTTCTTACTCAACCCTGGTACCTTCTTCTCCGTCTCACCTCAGGATCGAAATGTAGCTTTCAATGAGCATATGCCTGGATTCATGGATGTCGTAGAGCGGCTCGTCCCCACTCCTGCAGAACAAGACAAGATTTGCGGTCTATTTGATCGTTACAAGAACTCTCTCGGAATATTCTCGAGGGATATGGTCGTCAGACAACGGACGGAAAGAAAACCTATAGATTAGTGACAATCTTATGACGCAGACATGGAGAGACAACATTACAGAGGTTGGCCCTGAGGGTGTTGGGATTGACATGCTCGGCATCAGGTTGTGAGCGGAATTGGAGTGTCTTCGAGCAGTTGCACTCAACGAGAAGGAACAGGTTGGCTGTGAAGAAAATGAATGACTTGGTGTATGTGAACTACAACCAAAACTTAAGGCAAAGGTTTCAGCAAAGGATGGAGAAGTCTGGATTTTATGACCCCATCATTGTGGACTACGATATCTTCGACGAGAATCCATGGTTGGTAGAAACTGAAGATCCGGTCTTCGCTGGAGAGGAGCTTACATGGGCCGATGCCGAGGAAGCAGCTTTAGGTCATTCTTCTTCACGGAGACGCTTTGCTCGATCCATGTCCACTGCATCTGACGCACGGTGTTCCACTGCATCTGACGCGCCATTATTAGGTGGTGGCATGGATGATGTCATCGTTCACATTAGTTCTAGAGATCCAGGTGCTTGAGTTATCAACCACCGATGGACATTGACGAGCAATATGTCCAATCTGACGATGAAGAAACTGAAGAAGATGATGTCTACGTCGACAATCCGAACGAAAACCACTCCGACGACTCTGATGGTGGTGGAGGATATGATATGGTTCACAGTTGGACATTAGATTAATGTGTCCAATGGAATTAGTTAGTTAACTTGTAATTCCAATTTCTCTCTTATTTGTTATTGTATGAACTCTGAGTTACCTTTGTAATCGTAATACTAAGAAATAAATTGTATACCTAAGTGTTTAGGTGGGTAGAGAGGGTGCCTAGTGAGATCTTGGTCGAGGAACTAAGTGTCTTTTCGAAGCCTAAACATGTATGGTATTTTTAGATAATATTTGTGCATTTTTTCCTATTTTTCCCGATTTTTCCTGATTTTTTTATATTTTTTATAAAATTTAATTGAATAAAAAAAACCACCCAGACTTGGGCGGTCACACAACCGTCAGGCGACCGGATGCCCCCGGTCGCCTAGGCGGTCCCAGAACATTGATACGAAGAAGTAATACACAAGGACCATACATGTACCTAATTCGTATTCTTAAAATGGCATAAAAATGTAGCACGTAAAACATATACCTTAATGCTTTGTTCTGTCTTTATTTGGGAAAAGGTAGTGGCTTGAGACTCAATGATCCGATATGTTTGGCACAATTCGTATTTTACTCTATGTAAGTGCGGACTTGCTTTTTTGACAGCACAATAACATTATTTACTCCAAGTTCTGCAATAATTGGAAGGACATTTTTATACAAGAGCTAAAAAACACCTAACTTTCTTTGGATCCACCAAAGACGTTTTAAATCTGAACGGGATGGGACACGGTGATAAAAAAATGTAATATATATATATATATATTGTGTGTGTATTTAAAATATTTTGTCCTTGAAGAGTTCTTGTAGAAAAATTAATCTGTAGTTGGATGTTGTGTTTCTTAATTCATTTTTGCAAGTAATGTGGTGTTTCTTACTCAATTGAAAATTGATTGAGAACTTTCGCTCCTAAGTTTGTGCTTGTTCTTTTTATGATATCACACCACTTCTTGGACATGATCTTCTCCTGATCACTTTTCTTTTCTGACCACAGAGATTTAGTGTGGACTTTTACATTATAGATGCAAGGTCTGGGACAAGAGTGATGGTGAAAGCAGGCCACGATTCCAGAGTGATACCTTTGATTACTGAAAGCATCCTTGTGAAGACTACACGAAAGAATATGACATTATCTTCAACCTTGACAAAATGGCTTGGGGAAATACAACTGCCTTCCAAAGAACGATTAATTTGTCTGAAGGAAGGGTACATATCTTCTTTAAAGATTGACATTGGTTAATATGATTTTAAGATTTTATAAATTAACATATATTTAAAATATAAAATGGTCACAGGTATGTTAAAGAAGGAAGCTATTTGACAGTGATGGGATTATTGAGGAGAAATGAGGGCGCTCTTATGATAGTTCCACCAGTTGAACTCATGTCGACAGGCTGCTTTTTTCGGAAACTCCTTCTCCCAGTGGATATTAGTGGTCTCATTTTAAGTGTCCCTAATGCTCTTGCTACTACGTCCTCCTAGAACTCACTCGACTAATATGGTAAGAGAAATTCCACGACTAACTTTCTCAGCCTTACCGTTTGCACTGTTATTGATGTTGGATCCTTGTCTTTCGCTCCCAAAAAAGGATCCTTGCCTTTATTTCATATATTTCCTTATTCCACTGCTATTGCTATCTTTGTACTGGCCTTGACTTTCCGGTTGAGGCTTTGAAGACTCACATGCATGATGCATTTACTGATGGTCTTTCCAGCATGCATTTATAATGCACACCCTCCATTCCATTGTAGCAATCATCAGATCAAAGTTTTTGTTTTGCTAGCCTTACTTTACAATTTTGTGATGATTTTTTGACTTTGGCATAAGCTGACTCTTATGTCTGTTAAGTGTTAAGTGAATGGTAATTCTGTCGGTATCCTTCCCATCTCTCTAAATATGATGATCCATTATCTTGTGTGATATCTCCCATGATGTCCCTGATGCCAACTACAAATTGCTTCTCAAGCTTTAAATGGAGCATTGTGGAGAGGTGAATGATCTATTACTCAAAAAGGTGTAGATGACCAGCAATTTCCAAGATAGGAAGATTGCGACAGAAGTAAGTTGCAAGACTTCATGCTTTAAAGTGTCCATAAGTTAAATCAAGGTGTTAAGATCGAGATGTGGTTAAGAATGTATGCTTCTGTATTTAAACTATACCTGTTGAGAAATGAAAGTTCGTAAACAAATGAAAAGATCAAAAGAAGAAAAATCACCAACCTTTTGTGGTTGTGAATATTTCTTCATGAAATATTGGATGTGAATCATGACTTTTGGTTTACATCGAGTACATGTTTTTAAACAGAAGAATGACTCTGCTAGTTAAATATGTTTCCGAGAAGGGAGGTAGAAGTTTAGAATGAGTTGGAAGGTTGATTGCACTTCACCTTTATAAGCCCGTATTGCAGAGCTATTATGTAGCTATTATTCGAGAAATATCTAAGTATTCTTTTGCGGTATCAAGGTTATGCAAGTCATGCTTTCAAAAAAAATGATCACATGAAAGTCATAATTATTGAAACCTTTAAGAATATCTCAGTGCCTGAAAATATTATAGCTAGTAAAAGAATTGATTGGTTGACCACTACAAGTTGGAAAAAAATCAAGATTCATGGTAATTGCTTTTAACTCAAATCCATCCTAGATAGTGAAGAACAAGTTGCATTACACTGTAACAACAATATAATTGTTGTAAATTGGGAATATTAATTTCAGGACTTGAAGGGTTCCTTCAGAATTGGCTAAAGGAATGAAAATTTTCTAGATATGTAAACATTAGAGCTTAATACCATTATAAATTCGAACTCAATATTCTAACCGTAAGTTGCTATAGATCGTTCATAACTAGTAGCTATCTTTCTGATAAACAAAATAGTAAATATATTTTCAAACAATCCTTATGTACTCAATTGCATTATGCATGCCGATGTTCTGGTAGCTGAGTGCATACGCTCTTAGATAAAATTAGATGCATACTGCAATTGGATGTCTAGGTTTAGTGCGAGGTATACAGTTGTTTACCTCCCAATTGCCAGGTGCAAACTTATCAATATTTTGAAGTAATATGTACAAGTAATTTTTTTGAAAATTCGTAAATTGTCCTCATTTTTTGGATTTTCTCCTTGTTTTACTGAAGAATTAAGTACAATAATAAGTTTCCCATTATAAACTTTGCATAATGTGTTGCCTTTATATGGATCTGCTCTGCTCAGGTGTCAAGGAAGATGTCAGAGCCGACCTGTTAAGGTAGCTGGATGTAACCACCTTTGGTAGCTTGTGCAACATAATTTTGCAATATTTTCAGAGGCATATCAGAACCTGAAAGACTGAAACAGTAGAAAATGCTTTCGAGAGCTCCAAAATACTCTTTGCTTAGTGATCTTGCATGGATGTCGATCTGAATGCACTGCAGTAACAATTTCTATTGTGGAAACTGTGACTTCTCTCGATATTTAATAAAATATAACCTGCATTAAGAATCCTAACCGGAATTTTGCAGCAGTGCCTGTACTTATTTTAGAGTAGTTGCTGCTATTTACAATTGACCACCGAAAAAATGTTGGTTGTTTGTGGTACAATTGTATTGACCAGCCTTTTTAACTTAATTACTCTTGTTATTGCAGGGTTCCTATTTTCATGCAAGAACTTGTTAATCAAACTAATGATGTGGACAACCGTACGATCACTGATGTATCTACCCAACCTTTGAACATTCCCGAACCATGAAGTCATGATCTAGAATTAATTCCAGGACAAATTTCACTACCAAGGACCTCACTCCGGATTCGAAATCAATGTTATATGTTTGAAAATTGTCAAAATGCCCACTTACAGACATTTGCTTTGGGCCAGCGCTGGGAACCTCGTAGCTTCTGGTGAGGTCCATCTCTAGGAAAAAAGATTGTTGTGAGTAAGGTCGATGTTAGTCTATCTAATCTTCTTGATATAAGAATTCAAGAGCTCTTAACATTCATTTTTCTGCATGCTTACGCATCACTATTAAATGTGATGGAGGATGGTACTTGTATGGAAGTTTCTCATCGTTGATATTATTCTATTGGTGGTCTTGCCACCTCACAGCACAAGGATTTGTACTACATCAACATCCTTACTGTAAGCAGGCAGTTTAATGAATTTACAACTGATTGGCAGTGTGCCCATGGTATGGTCTGATAAGTGGTCCATCCATCTACAACATGAAGAGTGGCGTTGTGAATCTCTCAATCAGATGGTATGTTCTCTTGCATTCTTTTTTACATGTTGAATACTATTCTATGGTGAAATGTTTGCCCTTTTCTAACTTTAGTTATCTTCACCGATAGAAAAAACTTCAATTATTTTCTGTCATGCAAGTTCACATTACACAATTCTTAGGTTAAATGTCAATGGTAATGACATATACAACCTCGTGATTCACAGTCCCAATGAGGTATCCTAGACCTTTGATAGTCAAGACCATGGATCGTTCTCTAGCTTAGCGGATTGCATTATAAAGTTTTGTTGGAATATGATAGAAAATACACTCCAAAAAATAAAGAAAAAACTTGTGTAGTGTAGTTATACTGAATTACTGATCCAAGCTAGTCCAATCTGATTTCATACGAGTTAGTGGATCCCACTATTTTGGACCTTGTTACCGTGGGAGATAGGATTCCTTGCTAGATTAGGTAGTAAGATTCATGGTACATGACCTACCATATTAAATAACTCGCGTCTATGTATCGAGTTTGATGCTTATCCTTTCATAATTAAATAGAAGACCGGCATAGTACAAAGCAAGTGGGTTATCTTCTCCATTGATTTCTATGCTACTTATAACATGTTGACGACAATAATGTCCCTCTTGCGAACATTAAAAGGAACTAGTTGGATTTACTATCCTGGATGTCTAATAGAAGAAAGACTAGTTTTGTTGTGATATGGTGATTGCAAAGGAAACCTCTTCAAGTGGTCATGGTTTTTATGACCTTATCAAGTGGCTAAATCGGAAAAAATAGGTTCAGTCAATTTGTTTATCTGGTTTCAAATTAATTGATGGATTGGTATTTTTCGTGATTCCTGCATCCTAATGTATACTTGGTATAAGAGGAGAATATTGTGATGCATTGCAGGTTTGATAATTTGGACTTCGAATATTCAAAAAAAAAGTTTCTTCCAGTGAAATTGATGAATTGGTATATGAGACCAACCATATTATGTGACACTTGAACCTTCCGTTTTGGATATCTCTCGATATTTAAGTACATTAACCACTTTTCTTTGGGGAGGCTGATATGGATGCGTACATTTGATATTGAATATGGAAACAAATATGGGTAATGAATTTCAATTTGATATGAAGATTCAATAAAAATATCTTAGAAGTAGGAATTGAATCTTTGTTTTATTTGGAGTTTCTATTCAAAGTTTTACCGCTACTCTCTATATATGTTATATTTTTAAAGTTAATATTTTAAATGTTTATGAAATTTCCAGCTATATTTATCCAGATACTCAACTTTTATAGAGATATGTTTATGAAACATCCATTTCACGTTTTATTTTATTTTGAAAGATGAGTATATATGCACGCGCCTTCTACATCCAGAGGTTTTTATTGATATTCTTAAATGCATTTCAAATATGAATAGAAGTATATGAAAATCTAGATTAATGCAGCTTACAATGGGTTAGATCCTGGTATTGTGTAGTCGTTTACTCCTCCCAACATAGGTGCTGCTGCGTGTTGATATCTTAATTTAGAAGTTTTGTGACATCACTAGGAAGGATTGTTAGAAATAGCCATTTTAGAAATACTTTGGTGCATTTTTTTTTTCTTTTCCCCATTCCCCCTCAAGATTATGGGAGGAATGGCACCCTGACTTTCTAATTACAATTGCTCGGCAAGATCATTAGATGAGAAGGACCCTACGAGGTAGTCAGAACTACAGCAATCATAGGATTCATATTCCCAAATCTCATTTAGGTCCTCGTCCAAAGCTTTTCCCAGCATGCAAGTAAGCAAGTTCAGTTAAATTCATATCTTCTGATGTAGATAGGCTGTCTCAGTATATGGTATATGTGTTATTGTGGGTGAAAGTATGAAAAAAATATGAATCTGAAATGAAGTTTAGCTGTGTAGGTGTAGATTATTATTTATTTATTTTGGATTTTGAAGTGTAGAGAATTTTCAAATTTCTTTATTATATGCCCAATCAATGTGTTAATTAATTGCAGTTGAGATGGATTCCTCCGGATTCTATATTGTCATTTTCACGGGATCGAGTAAGATATAGTTGATAACCCTCACTCTTATCCGCAAGATATGTTAATGAAGTTTTTTTACTAGATTGATGGCTTCCAATGATTATTCATTGACAGCAACTTAAGTAGTGGAGTGTAAGCACCAAGCAAGCTTAGTCACGCCACGTAAGGGTTAATTTTAATCACATTTACAGGAAGAACCACAAGATTTCAATGATAATACAACAAACGCACAATTGAAGAATTACGTCATGTTGCAGTTGGTGCGTCTTTTCATGTGTCTTTGATTTTCCTAATGATATGCTTAAGCTTTTATAAGTTGTTACTCCTGTCGTCTAAGTGTCCACCAGCCACTGCCATATGTTCGTTCTTTGTTTGCTTATCCTTTTCTGTGACATGTACCTATCCGTTAATTGGCTGCGTGTTATTCTATTTGTACTGTTAACTTATGCATGACGTTTATAGTGGAAAATGATCGGCACATGCTTTTGAAGTTATAATATATTCGTATCTCGACTGAACTCGATGTTAGGCGATGGTAGTTTTTCTTCGTATTTTGCTCGACGACTGTAGTCTATGGCAATGCTTGAGGAAATATGGACACAAATCACAAAATTGAAGAGGTTGCGCTTTGTAAAGGTAGGGCAGTCCAGGACTGGACGAAAATTACGTAGTCTCTGTGGAAAAGAATTCGCATGCATGAATCATGTGACAATAATAAGTCTCATAATTTGGTTAAGTGCGCCACCTAAATGTTTTTTTCTTTTGTAAGCGCCTTGTTAGTTCTTATTCACTACTATAGAAATTTATAATATGGAATTGAAAGGTGGTCGTTACCCAATTCCAAAATGTTAAAGAACATTTTGCCCCTTAACGGGCTTCATGCGCGAAAGTTTTCCGTTACGCTGTTTTGGTTCCGGTAGAAACACAATATGCACGCAAAAAAAGACATCTGGTTTGATTTTTCTTCTTCTTTAGAAAGAGATATTACTTTAGTTCAGCATTAATCTACAATCTCCTATCAGTATTTCATACGTGATTGCGATTTGAGGTCACAATGTGTGGTTTAGACTCTTGAAAGGTTTAGAATTTTAGATAGGGTAGGGGTAGGGACAGAGCCTAAAAAATGTCCCACCATGGTATCCATCTTTTCATTATATTTTTCCTAAAGTTTTTTATTCAAATTATTATTGTTAGATGACCCACAAATTATTTTATGCATAACCAGATGCAATTTTACTCACCTTCAAGAGAACGTCTCACTGGTCTCCACTTCGTTACAATATATTACTTTCTCCGTGATCTATCCTCCGCATCATAAAAATTATCAGAAAGTCAACAATGATCGGTTTCAATAAGGCTCCTTGACAGGTATGGTGGAGTCACACGGTATCTATCCCTGTAAGAGCAGAGTTAACGAGTATATGTTGCCCAGGTGCCCGACAAGGGGGCCCGGGCGGTCGCTCGGGGAACGTGTTACCTTTTCCATTGGTCTGATTTTTATTTTATTTTTGGTTATTTGTTAAAAATGTTTTTAAATTCGTTTTAAACAGGTTTTTCAAAAAAAACTCAAAATATGTTTTTTACTTGTTTTGATTTTGTAGAATTTTTGTGATTTTTTTTAATATTTTTCCCACGATTGATATTCAAATGACGCGGACGTAAGAGAATGTAGAGTGGATGAGGGTAGTCTGGGCGTGATTAATGGAGTTTTTTGGGTGGGTTGGGTGGGCTGACATGGTAAAGAGAGAAGCTGATGTGACTACCCTCGGGCACTGCTATTTATGCTCTAATAACATGTCTTGCATACTATTTTGGAAAAATGTCTTGGCTTGTTTCATACGTTTCAGACGTCATATGATGAATTGATGATAAATGTATCTTACGAATAATTACATACTGATTGAAGCGAGTTAGTTAAACTTTCGGATGGAATGAATGTAAAACTTCAAATTACTTAGTTTTTGTTTAATATCTATATACTTTACTTTACCCAATTAAATTTTAAATTTCAGACATACGAATGTGTAGCTGAGATTCAATCCATGATCTTAATTACCTCAAGAATAAAAAAATTCCGGTTAATCCTTTTTGGTTTATCTTAGCATTGTTTATTGTCATTCACTTGTGTAAACTTGTTCCCCTCCAATAAATTAATTTGAAAGGTAATTGGTCTAAACAATGCCCGGGAATTACAATAACATCGGTCACTTATTTTCAAAGATGTGAGTTGACATTTTCGTAAATCATTTCAAATTTGGATATAGGTTAGAAGTGATGTGCAATGTTTTAAAAATCGAGCCGAAGAGTAAACCGAAAACAGTTTGATTTGGTTCAAAGTGATCCAACCAACGGTTCAACCTGATCCAATCGATGATAATGTCAGTATGACATCAACATATTCTGAACCGATGGTTGAACCAAACTGACTCCATAACGACGGTTCGATCGATTGAACCAGTTTTAAGATAAACACATAATACTCTTAATATAAAATATTCAATATTTTCGAATCATTTCAAATTACAATAACCCTTACAGTTAACCACATATACTAAGCATTCAACAAAATTAACCACACATGTTAAGCATTCAAAAAAAATAACCAAAGAGTTTGAATTTTGCGGAGTCAGGACTAAGTACTCGAGGCGAGGTGGACTGGTGGAGTCGGGTCGAAAAGGCGTGGGTGGAGTTGGGATTGAGAAGACATAGGTGGAGTCGGGACTGAGGAGAGAGGAGGTGGGGATGGAGTTGGGACAGAGGAGTGAGGATGTGGGGTTGGAAACTGGAAAATTATTGATTTTGTAATTTTTGTTTAATTGAAGAAAAAACGGTTGAACTTAGTTTGACCAAACCGAAAAAGGCAATATGTTCGATCGGTTTTTTCGGTTCACTGCAGTTCAGATAAGGGCATTTTTTCACGGACCGAACCGGGTTAGTTCCAGATCTCGGTCCGGTTTTTAAAACCGAGGCGACAAGTTTAGATAATTTGTGTTGTCGTGTTGTTTGCTATGACTTCATGCTGGTTTAATATGAAAGTTGGAAGATCCTTTCAACCCCACAAAATTATTATACCATCATAACTCTCAAGTCTGAACCAATGATATCCTTCCGTGCAATCTTGCCCAAACATCATAACACCATCTCATTAGAAAATTTGTAGTATATTACGTCACATCAAAACACCAAACCTAAAAAACAAAGAAACGGGTGTACCAAGAAAAACACACAGACACATATACGTAATAGATATATAAACCCGTATTACACATACATATATACATACATACATACATGCTATGTTATATAATATGTATAAACCACATACTTCGTTTCACTGGCATCGCGGGCACACCCTAACCTTAAGCGGGACTGCCATTTCGCACGTGAGACGAAGGATCTCCGACAAATCCACCTCTCCACGTGTCACATCCGACGACACCGGAAGCCACTTGAACTCATGTAGAAGGGTTGCAATCCAAAACGTAACGGTGGTCATACCTATAGCCTTACCCGGACAGCTCCTCCGACCCGACCCGAATGGCGCCAACCTTAGATCCGACCCGAATACTGAAACACCGAGTCCCCCTTCATTCTCCAAAAACCTCTCGGGTCGGAACTCGGATGGGTCAGACCAGACTGCCGGGTCGTGGGTTATGGCCCACATGTTGACCATGCCGGTGGTCCCCGAGGGGATGTGGTGACCATCGAGGGTGGTGTCACACGTGGACATGCGGGCCCAGGAAAGGAGTGGGCCCGGAGGGTGTAGCCTTAATGTCTCCTTTATGATGGCTTGTAGGTAGACCATATTGGATAAGTCTGGTTCGGTTACATGTCTCGACCGGCCTACAACCCGATCGAGCTCGGTGTGCACCTTGTCTTGGACCGTGGGGTGGAGAACCATCCGAGCCATAACCCACTCCATAAGAACTGCAACAGTGTCTGTTCCTCTAAATATCATTTCCTACACCAAGCAATTGAATTTTTAAATATTGAAAGGAAAAAATAACGTCCTTTTCGAATGAAATCGCAAACAATTCTCTAAAGAGATTTCCAGAACAGGTTAGAAGACCATTGTTTTATTTCTTGAGCCGAGAACATGATGCTACGTTTTCTAGATAAACTAAAGTTATTTTATTACCATAACTATGACAAAAACATCCTTTTATTTTGTCGAAGCTCAAAATCAATTGATTACGAGTGAATTTTTTTATAACTTATACATAACACACTGTGAAATTATTTTCTAATAACGATCGTAAAACTCAATTTCGGTTGAAAGCTAACTAGAAGTAAATCAAGGAATCATGCATGCATGGTCAATTATAGTTGTAATGGATTTACTTACCCAGAGAACAGCAACTATATCATCATCCGACAACTTCTCGCTGCCCTGAAGACTTAGCAAAACATCAACAAAATCTTGGCTCTGCCCCGGCCGCTTCGCACCTTCACGGTGCTCTCTGATGATGCTTCTAACGAACCGATTAACCCGCGGCACCAGCTGCGAGCACCGACTCTTGATACCCTCCAAATCGAAGTTACAAAGCCACCCGAGGTGGTCCGACCAATCGAGCTTCCCGAGAAGATCGTAACCTTCCTCCACCATCCCATGCAATTCCTCCACTTCCTTACTCCTCTCCTCTCCCATCACGTACTTCTTTCCGAACAACGACCACATCATGTTGTTAAGCGATGCGACTTTCATCACGTCCCGAACCTCAATAGCCTCCTTAGCTGAATACCCTTTTAAGAAAGCGACCATCTCGGTAGCGATTTCGCTACGTTGTCTCTCGGAGGAATTGATTTGCCTAGGAGAGAATAGGTG
This sequence comes from Triglochin maritima, assembly GCA_963682175.1. Taxonomy (NCBI): domain Eukaryota; kingdom Viridiplantae; phylum Streptophyta; class Magnoliopsida; order Alismatales; family Juncaginaceae; genus Triglochin; species Triglochin maritima. The sequence continues at coordinate 57,990,941 of OY821772.1, read as the reverse complement.
TGCCGCCGCGATTTTGCGGAGGGTGCGCCAGTACACCCCGTACGGGGCGAACCCGATGGCCCGGTGGAACATCAGCGCGTAGGCTGATTCTTTGGCAGGACGGTCGACGAAGGCGTTGCTTGTTAGCAACTCCTTTGCCACGTTGGGGTTACCTGTGACGATTGCTCTGGTCTCCCCGATGCTGAACGCCATAAGGCGTTCCGCTCCGTGACGCCTCGCGATAACCGCGAGTTTGCGGTGCGCAAGGCCGGTCATCAGGCTCATGCTTCCTATAAAAGGAAAACCTCGAGGGCCTGGTATGGGACGGATACTGGTACGAATAGATACCTTTGTCCACCAGTATCTCCCCCATGCTGGGCCGCCAGGAACGGCCCAGTATAGGAGGGAGAACACCAGAAGGGAGAGAATTGTGAGGATAAGAAGTGTGAGAGACACCGGGGTGGCGCCGCATTTGGCGAGCAAGGAGAGAGATAGGACCCACCGGCTCTCTCTTGCCATGGTGGCGGCGGCGGCGGCGGTGGTGGTGTCCATTTTTGCTTTGCTGAAAGTGTGAAGGACTAGTACTGGAGCACTGCGAGTTTGTAAGTGAAGTGGCCGATGCTCTTTTTATAGGCGAGGGAAGGCGTCACCTTAGGTAATGATTTGAATTATTATATATTCTGCCCTTATTTGTTTCTGTAATTAGGTGTGACTATGGGAATCTCAAAGATTTGTAGCTTACTATAATGTTTTTTCTGTGATTTGTTTGGACGTGTGATGTTTTTATGGTGCAAGTAGAAGAGTGATATTGTTTTAAGTTATAAATTTATATAATGCAATTGTGACACCGCTAAAATGTGTGTGTATCTATATAATATATATAGTTCGTGATATTTTTATGGTGCTTAATGATGATGTTATAACAAAATAATAATTTATGACTCCAAATTTACTTAATTAATGTCGTATATATATTTAATATCCTCGAAGAAAATATCATTTACTTATGACGAAAAAAATGTTACAAAATTTCGAGGGATTGTCCAATTTTTCCATGCACCCTCAGAGCTCTAACTTATAACCTTACACGAGGTGGCAAAGGCACCAACTAAACTTTGTCGAAGTTGATCTTGTTTTGTTGTCTTTAATTAATTGAGAAGGGTTGCATACACACCTAATCACGTCATGTTAAAATATAGAAAGTGGTCGAACTTGTAATCAGTTACGCGCTATCATGCTTAGCCTAAAGGCATCATGCTTTAACAACTTTCCCGTATGCAAAGAAAAAGGCAATATAAGAAGTTTAAGATTCATATAAACATTACTTCTTAAGGTTTTAACCGAGAGAAAATCCTTTTATGTAAAGTGATATAGCTTAATTGTGATATTATTTATCTTGAGATTGTCAAGAGTCAAGACTAGATATCGAATCTTAACCATCTTATTCGGAAGTTGAAGATTTTGGTATTTAAAATGGAATGGGTTATATAGTGAACATATATTTTTCTTTGGACCTCCTAATCATAAGAGAGAAACTCAAAGCTACCGATGAGACCATTCTCTTACAATGTCTCACACTTGTGTTGTGACTGGCCATTTCATAATGACTACAAGCGAGTAGCTATAAGTAGCTATAGCAAGGAAGGCGTATGTCTCAACTCTCAAGGTTGATCCTCATCCAAGAACTCAACTCAAAAGATGACACAAGGATAATATTATTCGAGTAATAACTAATAACTAACAAATGAGACCAGCGCATTAAGTGCAGACAGAGAAAGAAAAGGAGGGAGACTTTAAAGGAGAACGACATGGCGCCGCCAGACCACGAGGATTAGGCGTTGGGCTCACATGGCGGCACGCTGTCGGGCACTCTTTTATCTCCAACCAAGATCTCCCATGTCGTGTCCACGTGTCAGCATGCCAGTTGCAGCTGTGGCGGTGACTTCAATAATTCTCTTTCAAATTTAAGTAGTTCACATCAATTGGCTAAAATGTTTTTTTTTTCTGATTTGCTTTCAATTATTACTGATTAAATATCTCTTGGACCCTTCAAGATCCTTAATTTTGTGACCACCTAATAGATCTATCTCAGATCGTTCTAACCACCAAAACACTCGAAACACCTTTGGATATATGCATTGTTGTATTATCTTCTGTTGGTTGTTGCACATTAAGTCTTAGTTTCAATTTCTCTAAAAAGAGTTTTTTTGTATGCCATTATATCTTCTACGAATTAATTGACCAACGTGTTGACGAAATACTCACATGTGCAAATTAGTAGTTATATCTTGACCCTCACTTATCTGTTATAGTATCCCAATTTGGCTTCAAATAACAGTCACTTGTCCGCACCGATAATCTTGACCATCAACTTAAGCATGTATTTACCCTGAATAAAAACTTGAGCATATATTGCATGAGCATGTGTAACGTCTTAATTTAGTCTGATGTTATTTAATTAACAAAACGAATCGGTAATTTTGTTGGCTAGGCAAGCAATATGCTCAAAATGCAAAATATGCTCGATTCTTTATGATCATAAGCGCAAGTTTTGAGGTGAGCGATAATTGGAGTTTTATCCAATAGATCTAAAACATTACTTGGGTGCACTATACACCCCTTCCTAAAGAATTTTGCTTAGCTACACTTGGTTAGAACTGGACGCGCTTAATTGGTTAATGAAATTGTTTTTTAATTTTTATCTACTACCCTACCCATTCTAAATTATGACATAAACATACCATTAGGATTCGATATTTGATATTAACTATGTCAAGACAATTGATCTCCGAAATGAACTAGCCTAGTTGGTGGTTAATGACATCATCATAACACTCTTTAATTTATCAAATATCAATAAACAATTTAGAAATTGACCCAAATATACTAAAAAACTCCATGCACCAAATTCGAATCGAGGTTTTGTAATTTCTGCAGAAAATTAATTACAATATCTTAAGGTCCATCTTCTCATCGGTTTTGATCGTTAGGGTTAGAGTTGGAAGAAAATATTGTATAACAAAAACATCTTGTTAAATTTACTTCCAAGCAGTACTCAATAAGGAGCTAACTAACAGACCATCTTCTACAATTTTTGGTTTGTATTTCAGATAGAAATGGAAAAATATTTTAGTGTGATCAAGTTTTACTTCCATTTTCTTGAATCATACCTGTCTCATCTAACTGGTTACTTTTATAATAGCGCTTGGTACGTGAGATGATGCAGTTGCTAACAGTTAAAGGGAAATGACAGAAGTCAACTGGCAATGGTCTAAAACAAGAAGATATCATAACACATCAGTGAAAAGGATCTGAAATCGACGTGATCAATAGTAGCCTTTCGGTCTCTTTCATGATAGAAATTAACATCCTTAATGGATATTTACTTTTTGTGCTTAACTCGTTTGGACACAAGCAACTGCAGTTAGTATCTTGTTCAACAGTATGCGTGGTGTTGTGGTTAGAACAATATATTTCCAGAAGAGTATAGGAAATTGAATCCAATCATGTTGAAAATTATATAACAAAGAATTACAGTAGACTGGAAGTAAAAAAATTAAATTATTAGTTATATATATAGTAAATTTTCGTGTTCTACTCCCGAACTAAGAATTAAGAACCGGCAGCAGTACCGCCCCTGGGTTTGATGCGGGCATTATATTATAGACATTAAAAACAAAACAACGTAATGGATACCTACTCCACCCGATATCTGCACCAGATCCCTCATATCTAAAATTTCAAAATTTTATAGTCCATGATTGAGATATTGTTCTTCTTTTCCATTAAAATAGTTTCTTTTTTTTTCCATTTCACGACATTTTTTTGACTAATCCACTTACACTCCACCAACTGTGGAAGTGATTCCCTTCACCACCTCACTCTTCCCTGTTCCTGATGGATACAACTATTGATTGGCATCTTTGATACCACATCCTCGATTTGTCTAACCAATTTTAGTAAACTTGAGGGAGAAGTTCGTGACGTGGGAGGTATACCGTATAGTGCTAAAATCCCGCTCGACACATAAAAACTTAAGTCTACTCTTGTTGTCCACCAACTTTTTATCCACCATTTCTTATTGGCCTAAGAGTGACCTCTTTTTCTTGTGGCATTTGATTAATTAAAACGGGGAATTTCATACATATCATTCAAATAAGTTTCAAATTTACCAATATCTTTCAATTAGATGGTCTTTCATGTTCAATTATAAGTATCATTTCACCTATACTTTGCAACATAAACTTGGGTTGACTTAACTTTTAGTAAGTCAATTCCAAGATTGTCATTGTTTCTTCTTGTTTAATTTTAAATATATGTTCAATCTTAGAGGAAAATAAGAAAGAAGAAAATTTTGTATGGGTATTCCTGTTAGAGTTTTTACCAAAGACTCGATGTAAGAGATCCTTTTTTTTCTCTCATTTCATTTTACCATTTTAATGTTTATTATTTATATTTGAAGTTTACAAGAAGAAACATAGTAAAAACGTAATTTCAGCTATTAAGAGTTATCTTAACTCAAGTTAATATTAAAAGATGTGAGAAAATGACATATGTGAAAGAAGACTTGAGATTAAAGAATATTGGTGATACGAGAGTTGAATTTGAAAGGTATAGATGTGATGGTCCCTTTAATTAGTGGGTCTTGACAGTGTTCACGCCTGGGCGACCACCGCCTTTCGCCCAGCAAAGCTGTGCGAAATGGGCGATCGCCTATCTACTTTTTTGTTTTTTTTTGAAATTTACAAGTTTGCCACTACCCCTAATTCCTATATAAACCCCTCCAAACCTCATCATTTTTCACAAATCTCTCATTCTCTTCTTCTTCATAATTCTATTCTAATCATCAAGTTTCATAATCATCAAGTTTTTGCGATTAAGTCTCCGGTCTGGTGTTTAGTTTTGAAGTTTGAAAGTAAAGTCTCTGATCCGGTTCTTCATTCTTCAACCGCCAAAATCAAGTGCACTCTTTCTAACTTCTCTTTAGAATTAAATTAATTAGTATTTTATTTTCATATTAGTCTAAATTTTTATATTAGTCTAGTTTTTAAGATAAGACTTACGTACCCGGCAGGCCGGCACTAGTCTCCCTATGCATCATAAGAGTTACGATGACCTAAGACCTACCCGTACAAATGACCCCCGTTGGAATACTGCCCATTACATTAGTGCTAATGATAAAAATCGCATTGCCTGTGAGTTATGTGGTAAGGAAACTAGAGGTGGTATAGTCCGTCACAAACAACATCTTGCACACACATCTGGTAGCAATGCTAGACCTTGTGATAAAGTTCCTGACTCTATTAAACAAGACATAACTGCATACATGATTAGAAACAGTAGGACATTACAAAACGAAAATGTATGTCTTGATGATTATGTAGACCGAGAAAAAATAGAATTTGATCTGGAAACCGGATCGGGTTCCGGTTCTGCTCGGACCCCAACCTCCTGTTCTCGCCTCGCTCCTGGTCGAAAGAGACAAAAATAACGTTTGTGGTCATCATTTTGCGGACGTGGAAAGGACGTGGTTTCCGGGGCCCAACAAACAACTATCGAAAGAACCTTTAGAAAAGAAGATAGGAAAACAATTAATCAAAAATGGTCTAGGATTTTCTATAGATGTGGTATATCATTCAACACTGTAAAGACGCCTGAGTGGAAGGAAGCAATATCCGCTACTTGTACTTACGGACCCAGACTTAAACTCATGACGTATCATGAAGTTAGTGACTCGTGCCTTAAACATGAAATTGACTACACTAGAGGTATACAAGAGTCGTACAAACAAGATTGGGAAACATACGGGTGCACGTTGATGACAGATGGCTGGACTGACAGGTCCGGTAGGAATATAATCAATTTTCTAGTAAATTGTCCGACAGGTACCATGTTCATGAGGTCTGTAGATGCTTTCGGTCACTCTCACACCGCAGACTACCTATACAAGCTGATGGACAAGGTAGTTGGCGAGATTGGCGAAGAACACGTTGTTCAGGTGGTCACTGACAACGCCACCGCATACGTACTTGCCGGTAGGATGTTGCAGCAAAAAAGAAGGAGATTGTTTTGGACTCCCTGTGCAGCGCATTGTATCGATCTCATCTTGTAGTTGTTTTGAAGACTATTGCTTTAGCTTGTAAGATCGTCAAACATTTCAACAGCTCTGTCATGTTGTTGAAGAGGATGTGAATTGCCATTGAAGGGAACCTGCTACGCCCTGCTGTCACGAGATTTGTCTTTCTGACTTTGCAAAGGTTGTTCCCGAAGAAAGACAAACTCCGAGCGTTTGTTGTTTCCCCGGAGTACAACGATCCTAATGCAAGTTGGATAAAGAACAAGAAAAAGAAGGAGATCTCTACTGAAGTTGCCGAGACTATTCTACAAAGTGGTTTCTGGACCAACGTCGTGAAGGCACTGAAGACCTCACAACCTATTGTCCAGGTTCTTAGATTTGTTGACAGCGATGAGAAACCACCGATGGGATATCTGTGTGGCGCAATGGAGAAAGTAAAAGAACAAATCATGAGGAACTTTGACGGAAACCTGAGGTTGTACAAGCAAGTCATCGACCTCATCGACACGAGGTGGGGTCCGGGGAAGATGATGTCATCACCGCTACACTCAGCTGGTTTCTTACTCAACCATGATACCTTCTTCTCTGTCTTACGTCAGGATCGAAATGTAACTTTCAATGAGCATATGTCTGGATTCATGGATGTCATAGAGAGGCTCGTCCCCACTCCTACAGAACAAGATAAGATTTGCGGTCTACTTGATCGTTACAAGAACTCCCTCGGAATATTCTCGAAGGATATGGTCGTCAGATAAAGGACAGAAAGAAGACCTATAGATTGGTGGCAATCTTATGGCGCAGACATAGGAGAGACCGCATTACAGAGGTTGACCCTGAAGGTGTTGGGATTGACATGCTCGGCATCAGGTTGTGAGCGGAATTGGAGTGTCTTCGAGCAGTTGCACTCAACGAGAAGGAACAGGTTGGCTGTGAAGAAGATGAATGACTTGGTGTATGTGAACTACAACCAAAAGTTAAGGCAAAGGTTTCAGCAAAGGATGGAGAAGCCCGGATTTTATGACCCCATCAGTGTGGACTACGATCTCTTCAACGAGCATCCATGGTTGGTAGAAACTGAAGATCCGGTCTTCGTTGCAGAGGAGCTTACATGGGCCGATGCCGAGGAAGCAGCTTTAGGACATTCTTCTTCACGGAGACGCTTTTCTCGATCCATGTCCACTGCATCTGACGCACGGTGTTCCACTGCATCTAACGCGCCATTATTAGGTGGTGGCATGGATGATGTCATCGTTCACATTAGTTCTAGAGATCCAGGTGCATCGAGTTCTCAACTACCGATGGACATCAACGAGCAATATGTCCAATCCGACGATGAAGAAACTGAAGAAGATGATGTCTACGTCGACAATCTGAACGAGAACTACTCCGACGACTCTGATGGTGGTGGAGGATATGATATGGTTCCCAGTTGGACATTAGATTAATGTGTCCAATGGAATTAGTTAGTTAACTTGTAATTCTAATTTCTCTCTTATCTGCTATTGTATGAACTCTGAGTTACCTTTGTAATCGTACTACTAAGCAATAAATTATATACCTAAGTGTTTAGGTGGGTAGAGGGGGTGGCTAGTGAGGTCTTGGTCGAGGAACTACGTGTCTTTTCGAAGCCTAAACATGTATGGTATTTTTAAATAATATTTGTGCATTTTTTTCTTCTATTTTTCCCGATTTTTCCTGATTTTTTATCTATTTTATAAAAATTAATTGAATTTAAAAAAACCGCCCAGAGTTGGGTGGTCGCACGAACGCCTAGGCGACCAGACGCCCCCAGTCGCCTAGGCATTCCGTGAACATTGGGTCTTGATGATATTGAAACATATTTAGAGGATATACATGAAATTCTTCCTAATTAAAAGTTGAACTCCGGAAAGAGCTACTGCCTACTGGCCAGTTAAATTAAGTAGTCTGTAGTAAGTTAATGGGCTTCAAAGAACACATTGATCAACTCAAGTCTTTCGGTCAGAGATGCTTATGTTATGGGATTCCAATTCATGTGATATGATTGAAGTGCCATAATTTAATTGTTATGTATCATGGAAGCTGTGTTTTGGTGGAATACACTGTCAATTACGTCTGCGGAGATCCACATAATGTGGAGCGAATTAAAAAATTCAAAAAAGTGACATTGGAAACCAAGATGGGACTAATAAGTAATAAGTTTTGTCGTAACAACATCACTGCTATTGACAAGTTCAGATAACGTAAATATAACAGGTGATAAGGTAAATATAACAGGTATCAAGGAAAGTAAAGTTTGACCAGAATTCCCCGTGATAAAGTAACAATATGGTAAATTACTATGTACACCATATTCTCCTCAAATATCAACACATTTACGATATTTTTTAAGAGAAAGGCATAGTTTTATATATCAAAAATCTGATAAGAGATTTCGTCATATTGGCGTGAACTATCGATGGGGATACAGCAAACAAAAGTCAAGTTTAGCAGTTTGGTAAGGAAAATGTTGGGGAAATTGACGATAGAAAACGTAGCTGTAGGAAAATATATAGGGTTTTTGCTACTCACGTTGACCAAAATAAATGTTATTGAGTTTAAAATTTGTCTCTCACAAAACATAGTGGAATAAATTACGACTCATTCCCTGTTTTCAAGATTTATCATTATCATTCAGGGTTTAGAAAGAGATATTTATTTGGTAAAAATACATGCATACTTTTCATGACGACGCATCCTTGCTAATCAAGAAAGTCCAAATCGGACACGAACAGATTTTATTACATATAATCACAAATAAGTATCCATGTGCATCATAGCATTCGTTCAGAACTTAAACACTACTTCCCTCTACTACACTCGAGATATATACATTGTAAAAACAATTTGGTGCAAGTTGTAATTAGATTCCACAATCACACGAGATATAAATTAATGTAGTAATTAGTTTACTGGTTGTCATTTGATTTATTTGTATTAATATTAAGCATGGGTGTGGAATCCCCTCGATATTTCAAAGCTGGACATCTTGTTTTGTAGAGATCATGCGACTTTAAAGATATTTTGGAACTACAACTGATCTATGAGATTGAATAACAAATATTCTTCAGTTGCGTGATACCAACAACCTATACACGGCTCCTTTGTTTAGTTAGTGTCCACATGAATGCTTCCCTCGTTCACCGATAATTATTGTTATGGTATAACTGATCTAGGCTTCAAAACAGAGAGGAAAATGTTAGGATCTTTAGTGCGTTCGTACGTGGAATTGGTTAATACTTAATACCAATAGAACTCAAATTAGGCAATCATCGAACACCTGACATGCATTTAACAATCAAATAAACACAACACCGGATTTTCATAGAAAATCAATCGGAACAAACCACGACGACGGAGACGGTGGAACTCCACTACTAGAATTGTTGGAGTAAAAGGAGAATGGAACTAGAGTTGTTTTGATCAGACCATATTGGAAGTAGGATGATTTTTCAACAACAAGATTTTGTTGAAATAATTACAAATATAATCATGTAATACAGTGGGTTACATATGTCGAATAAATATTCCGTAAGGATCCAGATAAAGTCAACATACAAAAACATGTAAAGGAAAACAAGAAACGAAGGAACAGTGATCAGAGATGACATCAAAGACCGAGCCGTCAGAAGACGAGTTGCCTCAGAGAAAATTAATCGGGCACCGAACAACTCTGGATTCGGAGATAGGAAATCGCCGGAGAGGGACAGTTTTCGTAGAGAGATGATGGAAAATAAGACGTGTGTTTTCAGGAGGAAACCGTCATGACATATATATGTGTATTTATTCTTGTAACCGTCAAAGACTTAATTGCAAAAAATAATTACCTTGAGGTCCAAAAATAAATACATCCATCACCCTAAGGCTAAAGCCTCTAATTTCCCCCAAATCCCCCGTTGTCACTGATGAGTTAATCTTGTTGTTAGAGGGTCTGGTCCAATAGTTTGATTTGTTTAATTTTAGCAAACTTGGTTTTTGTTTGAATACGTAATTGGACTGTCAGTTTTAGCGTGTGTGGCTAAAAATTAGGGTAGCAGTTATTTAAGTAAAGTTTATGTGGTTAGTTTTAGAAAACGTGGGCTGTAATGTTAGTGGTGCAGTTATGATTTTGTATTTGATTATATAATACGAAAAACCAGAAAATGATGCAAGTGTTGAGCATCGCAAAATCCTCTGTTTTTGTTTGTGTTTCAAGTTTATTACTGGCTTTAGAGAAAACCAACATTTGGTACCAGAGCCAGGTTGTCAAAGCAATGGCCGGTGACGAAGGAGATCAATCTAAGACGCTTGCAGTCGTCAAACCGACGACAAGAGGAGCCTCAATCCCGATCCAATATCCAACGTTAAGCGAAATGAACTACGGCATATGGGCTGTCAAGATGAAGATAATCTTGCGTTCGCTAGGAGTATGGTCAGTGATCGAAGGTGGAGACACAGACGACGACAAAGATCAAGGTGCCATGGTAGCCATTTCTCAAGCCGTGCCAGATGATGTGATGATGGCAATCACGGAGAAGCAGACGGCAAAGGAGGCTTGGGACGCACTCAGGGAGATGCGGGTTGGTGAAGATCGCGTCAAGAAGGCACGCGTACAGGTGCTGAAACGACAACTGAACAAGTTACACATGGAGGATTCAGAGACAATAAATGAGTTTTCCATGAAGCTTACCACGCTGGTGGGTGAGATCCGTTCACTGGGCACGAAGCTCGACGACAACGAAGTTGTTGAAAAATTGTTCAGCGCAGTTCTAGATAGATTTCTCCAAATTATCGGAACGATCGAGCAGTTTGGCGATATTGAGAAAATGTCGATCTCAGAAGTAATCGGCCGTCTCAGAACCTTTGAGGAAGGACTTAAAGGACGAGTACACACAAAGGGCGGGGGAGAACAACTACTTCTTACCCAAGCTGAGTGGGAGGCAAGATGCACAAAGGGAAAGAAAGATGAAGGTTTCAGCAGCACCAAAAGAGGAGGACGTCACGGGAGAGGACGTGGACGTGGGCGTGGATATGGTGGAGGTCGAGGAAATGGTGAACGCACTAACGAAGACCGAAAGCCACGCAACTTCGACAAATCCAAGGTTAAGTGTTTCAATTGTAATGAATATGGTCACTTTGCAAAAGAGTGTTCCAAACCAAACCGAAGAGAAAGAGCAAACCTTTTAACAGCGCAAACCGAAGATGAACCGACACTGTTGATGGCCGAAACTTGTGTTCTCAGCCACGCAATACAGAATGAGCAAGTGTTACTGCACGAAGACAAGGTGGTGCCAAAGATTAAAAGCACCCGAGAGAAGGCTTGGTATTTAGATACCGGCGCAAGTAACCACATGACTGGTTATATCGAAAAATTTGCTGAAATTGACACGACCATTAAAGGGTCAATCAAATTTGGGGATGGCTCGGCTGTAGAAATCCAAGGAAGAGGTTCGGTTTTGTTTGAAGGCTTCACAGGTGAACATCGAATACTTACTAATGTCTACTACATCCCGATGTTGAAGAGCAACATAATAAGCCTTGGCCAGTTAGATGAGAACGGATGCAAGGTTGTAGTTGAAGGAGGTGTTATGACTATTTTGGACAGATCACAAAGGCTACTAGCAAAAGTGAACAGGTCAAGCAACCGGTTGAATGTGTTTAACATAGCACCAGCCCTACCTGAATGTTTTCTAGTAAGGAGCAAAGAAGAAGCGTGGCGATGACATGCAAGATACGGGCATGTGAACTTTCATGCCTTGAAGCTTCTAAGTCAGAAACAGATGGTGCACGGCTTGCCTATAATCGAGCATGAGGGCCGCATCTGTGATGGTTGTTTGATTGGAAAACAACACCGAAATCCATTTCCAGCAGTGGCAAAATTCCGAGCAAAATCACCTCTTGAACTGTGGCATGGAGACTTGTGCGGGCCAATAACTCCTGCCACACACGGAGGCAAGCACTATTTCCTACTATTGGTTGACGATTGTACAAGATTCATGTGGCAGGTGCTGATCCGAAACAAAGACGAAGCATTTGAGGCATTTAAGAAGGTGAAAGCTGCAGCCGAAATGGAGAAAAACAACAAGTTGAAAGCTTTGCGCACGGATCGTGGCGGTGAATTCACCTCAAATGAGTTCAACACTTACTGTGAGCTGTTGGGAATTAAGCGTTATCTCACAACGCCTTACTCTCCTCAGCAGAACGGAGTTGTCGAACGAAGAAATCAGACGGTGGTCGGCACGGCAAGGAGCTTGTTGAAAAGCATGGGAGTCCCAGGTGAATTTTGGGGAGAAGCGGTATCAACTGCCGTGTATCTCTTAAATAGAGCACCAACAAAGAGCGTCGTTGGTAAAACTCCCTATGAAGCATACTATGACCGCAAGCCAAGTGTCGATCATCTTCGTATTTTCGGATGCCTTACACATGTAAAAGTGGTGAAACCACACCTTTCTAAGTTGGCTGATCGTAGCAAGCAAATGGTGTTCATTGGTTATGATATGAATACGAAAGGCTATCGGATGTTCAATCCAGCGTCAAGACGAGTTGTGGTGACACGAGATGCAGTGTTCGAGGAGGAGAAGAAGTGGGAATGGAGCAGAAACCCAGTGGCAGAGACACAACCGGTTGGAGGCTCGTTTGCAGTTCATTATTTTTCTATTCCGAGTTCATCCGACACGACAAGGCAAGGAGACGAGTTAGGGGAACCCGACTCTGATGCAGCAGATTTCTCAGACCCATTTCATTCCCTACCTAATGAGCAAGACCAGCACCTAACACCTATGACAAGCACGAGATCCAGAGCCCCTGATTCAAGTACACCACACACTCCAGATGAAACTTTTGATGGTTCAGCCTCAACCGAAGTAGTGCAGCCCACAACATCTGATGAGAGTTCATTAGTAGGACAACGGGGTAAGCGTGACATCAAAAGCTTGTACGATGCAACAATCCCAATAGAGTTGCAATATTCGGGTTGTGTTTGTTAGGAGAAGAAGAGTCGTTAAATTTCGAAGAAGCCAAGGCAGATCCGATGTGGAGAAGAGCAATGGAGGAGGAAATTTCCTCTATTCGGGAAAATGAAACTTGGAAGCTTGTTCCATTACAAGACAGCCACAAACCTATAGGTCTAAAATGGGTTTACAAGCTTAAGAAAGACACTCAAGGCAGAATTGTTAAGCACAAGGCAAGATTAGTGGCAAAAGGGTATGTTCAAAGACAAGGCATAGACTTTGATGAAGTTTTTGCCCATGTTGCTCGGCTAGAGACAGTACGCTTGCTGATCTCTATTGCGGCACATGAAGGATGGGAGGTGCATCACATGGATGTGAAGTCAGCTTTCCTCAATGGTGATTTGGAAGAGGAAGTGTATGTCACTCAACCACCGGGTTTTGAAATAAAAGGAGAAGAGCACAAAGTGTTAAAACTGCACAAAGCATTGTATGGTTTGAGACAAGCACCTAGAGCTTGGAACTCAAAACTGGACAGGTCATTGAGGACACTCGGTTTTGAGAGGTGTTCTTTAGAGCATGCCGTGTACATGAGAAATCAAGGCAAATGGAATTTAACTGTTGGAGTCTACGTGGATGATTTGATCATAACTGGAGAGTGTGTTCAAGACATAGACAAGTTCAAATCACAGATGAAGAGATTGTTTAGCATGAGTGACCTTGGGTTACTAAGTTACTATCTGGGAATTGAAGTTTGTCAGAATTCTGAAAGGATTACACTCAACCAGTCGGCATATGCAAGAAAGGTTTTAGACAAATGCGGCATGAAAGATTGCAACCCTTCGTAGATCCCGATGGAACCTCGTCTGAAACTGAGCAAGGAAAGCTCAAGTCCACTTGTAGACACAACTATGTACCGAAGTATTGTTGGTAGTTTAAGATACCTATTGCACACACGCCCACATTTGGCATTCTCTGTCGGTATGGTGAGTAGATACATGGAGAAGCCCACAACAGAGCACATGGCTGCAGTAAAGCACATACTGCGGTACGTGAAAGGAACTTTAAACCTCGGTTGCGTTTATGAGAAGAAGGAAGGAAGCTTGGAGCTTACCGGTTACTCCGATAGTGATCTAGCTGGTGATACTGATGACAGGAAAAGTACCTCAGGTTTGATATTTTTCCTTGGGTCAAATCCTATTAGTTGGTGTTCACAAAAACAGAAAGTGGTTGCGTTATCTTCCTGTGAAGCGGAATACATTGCTGCCTGTGCAGCAGCATGTCAAGGAGTGTGGTTGGGACGACTGTTGGCAGACTTGTTAAAGACCGAGGTTAAGAAAGTGGTTCTAAAGATCGATAATCAGTCCGCAATTGCATTGAGCAAGAATTCAGTTCACCATGAGAGGAGCAAACACATCGATACCCGATTCCACTACATTAGAGATTGTGTTGAATCGGAAATGATTGAAATTCAGCATGTTTGCACAGAAGATCAGCATGTTGATATTCTGACAAAGTCGCTAGCAAGGATGAAGTTCTTGGAGATGAGAGAAAGGATAGGTGTGCGGATCATCAGTAGAGAACAACAAGCTTAAGGAGGAGATTGATGAGTTAATCTTGTTGTTAGAGGGTCCGGTCCAATAGTTTGATTTGTTTAATTTTAGCAAACTTGGTTTTTGTTTGAATACGTAATTGGACTGTCAGTTTTAGCGTGTGTGGCTAAAAATTAGGGTAGCAGTTATTTAAGTAAAGTTTATGTGGTTAGTTTTAGAAAACGTGGGCTGTAATGTTAGTGGTGCAGTTATGATTTTGTATTTGATTATATAATACGAAAAACCAGAAAATGATGCAAGTGTTGAGCATCGCAAAATCCTCTGTTTTTGTTTGTGTTTCAAGTTTATTACTGGCTTTAGAGAAAACCAACAGTCAGGCCACGCCACGGGACGGGCGCGCGCGTGTGTGGAGAATTCTCTCCTCCTCTCTTTCCACCTATAAAGGATCAAGTGAATATGATGTTTATCAACATCCTTCAACTTGTTAGCTTCACCAATGTGGGACTAAAAGTGAGGTGAGCACATGACACATAGAGCAATAGTTCTCATCTTCATCTCAACATTGGATTTCTTCAATTGAGTTATTCATGGGCCTAGCCCAAACTCAATAATCCAACAGATTTTTCCCTAATCCAAAATCCTAACATATGACTGCTAAACTTACCTCACTATATTTGGTGGCTCTTTGTCTCTAAAGATTTTAACAACATTACGTTTCTAAGCAACTTATGTTTTTATTGGAGATGATTAGGTCAATTCAAATTAGCTTAAGAACGCCCAAAGTACTTTTAATGAAAATTGATTGCATCTAGATTTTTCACATTCCAGTAAACTCCAGCAACTACCGTCCAGTTGGCCGGGTTCAGTCGACCGTTGGCCAGACAGATGATCAGATCCAAGCGACTGAATAGGCATCGGACGTTCAAACCTAAATCTTTGGTAAGTTGCTGGGAAGACTCTGGCGGATGGGCAATGATGAACCAAATTGGATTCGATCAACCGATTCTAGTAATCCAGTGAATTTCCATATGACTTTGTTCGATGCATACCGGTCGACCAATCATGTTGTTTTTTTCGTGACGACTTTCACACAAAAACAATACATAATTATTATTTTTTGTGATCATGCACCAGATGTGGTCGATAAAGAAGTTGTCTGTGATCTGCACCTTCGAATATCTTGGCTATGTTGAGCCAAATAGGAAATTATTTTTTAGAAACGTATGATATATATGTTTTAATTAAAATGAAACATCAATATCCAAAGCAGATGTTACATCATGTAACTTACATGCAATCTTAATGGGACCAATTCTAATCTCCCAGTATATATTGATTGTAGTTCTATAATATTACTTTTAATTTGACGTGACCATTAGTGCAACGAAAATAATAGCTAGAAAGAAGAAGAAAACATGACTGGAAGAAATTCAGTTAATATGTGGACAGAACTTCAAATGTAGATCTTAGAATCTAATAATATATTTTAAAAAAAGTGAAATGCTTTTAAATGTAATTATATTGAATGTTGAACCAAAAACTCATTACATAATAAGTATGTTAATTTAGTGCAGCTAGTCTTATTTTATTTTCCTTTCGCTATCGTTAGCGATGTCATATCACATAGATTTATAACACGATTCACTTACAATATATAAAAAGGGAAATGAATCGAATCATTTGTACGATTACCATTTATAAATGAATCGAATCATTTGTACGATTACTAGTTTTCTTTGACTTCCTATGATCTTACCACATAATATCGGCCAAATAATACAACGCACTATCTGCATCTCAATAAAGAATTGGACAACTAAGCAATTGTCTGGACTTGAACATCTATATCACTATCTGCCAGGATAACACAATAATGTCCCAACTGGAGAAAAAAAGAAGATAATGTTGCAGATAACGAGCGTATAATCTGTCTCTGTTCCACTTATTGAAATTAGCAAACATCCCATTCCAACGGGACGTAGGGTCTCATCTTCTGTTTAAAAGATTAGATTTTGGCAATGAAAATTTTTCTGACGACGAACTAAAAATCTTCCACGTGGGGCCTTAAGGGAGCCCATTATGTACTTAGATGGGTTGCAAACCAAGCCCAAGCCTCGCAGCCATCGTTTTAGTTAGGACTATTCAAATCATATTTATCCATATTATATTACCAGATTAGATATGTTTTCGCTGCCAATCTTGTTTCATCGTATTTTTCCAATTCAGCTATGGTTTTATGGACAATAGAGCTTGACTCCTTGATCTTACGGAGTATACTTTACTCTCTCTTTTGAAGTATGATTTCGATTGTCAGTTTTGTTGGGAAGGTTCTAACAATAATACTGTGAAGAACGACAGATTAAACGTATCACGAAAACGAATATTGAATGCAGAATAAACTTCTACCTCTCTCTTAATCTCAATGCAACAAGAAACACATATACTAGATTAAACAAACAAGCATACACACACAACACACCTGAAGCAAACCACGGCACACATGTTTTACAATGTTCGACAAAGTGCCTACGTCATTGGGAGGTCTTCTGCGGGTTTCTTTTCCTTCAATCCGCTTCTCCAACAAGAAAACAAACCGAGATTATAAGTTGGTGGATGCAATTTGTCCTCCAAAACACTCTAAATCTTTCTTTAGACTTAATCTCTCTCAAGGAAATAATAATAATGTGTTGTATACAAAATTATGGTGAAATCCCCTTAAATAGTAGGTTAAATTCGTACAGGAGAACATACAAATCATGGACAAAACCGTCTGGTATTATTCTGCATAACCGTCACAATTCGGTCGACCATTGTCTAACAACTGATCAACCGTTCCGCGCTTCTGAATAACGTCTGACAGATTCTGGAAGTTTCCGGTCGACCGCGTGCCCATCACCGGTCGACCGCTTCGCACTTCTCGAATAGACCTGGTATGTTCTGTTAGTTTCCAGTCGACCAATTGTCAGCACCGGTCGACCACTCCGCACTGCTGACAAGTGCCTGGAGGTTTTCGGTCAACTATATCCTTCACCAGTCGACCGATCTTCTCGTTTCCTGTACTGAACAAATATAAACTAATTTTCAACAAGTTTACCACCCACTAGACATGAATTTCAGTAGAAAATCATCCGAGCATTATGATCATATATTCATGCCTTCGTTAGTTTTTTTAGGAGTATCTTTCCACGTATGTGTGTGTATATATATATATATATATGTGTGTGTGTATATATATGTATGTATGTATGTATGGCGAATCGCTGGAAAAGAATCATAACTTCACAAGTGTGTTATCTTGTTGGTGAATAAGTTAAAGGAAACGTCTTTCAGCAAAAGAAAGTTTAAGAGGAAACAAGAGTTGAGATTTCATGATAATATGGACTAAATCATATCACAGTCGCGGCTTACGCGGTGCTATCATAGTTTAATGAAACAAATATAAGTAAACGTAAGCTCTTAAGAAAAGAAACACAGGGAAAAATATAAGAAAATCTCATCTCCTAAGTCGGTATTAGCCTTTTAAGACTGGAAAACGAAGGAAATTACTCAAAGATGGGCAACCGATTTAAGTTCCTACGTCACTACCAAATCCAAAATCTTTTTCTTACAACAATGGTTGGGCTTTATACTAGTGGTGTAGCTTAATTGGAGGTTTTTAAGTGAATACTCTTTGAGGTCACCGGTTCGAATCCTTATTAAGACACCGGTATAAGTTTAATTTCAATGTACTATACCAATTTCGGAAGAAAAAAATGGCTGCGTTTTGTGAAAGTCATTGAACTAATTGACCCAGTATGATTAAGGTTTAGAACTATCACATGCATGGGTTTGATAGTCGCACTTCTCCTTGTTTTAGATACACTCAAAAGAAAGTTTTGAGATCCGGAAACATATTAATTACTCCAGGTAGGTTGCAACAAATTAGATGCATTACTGAACTTATCGAAGACAACAACAAGAAACTGAGGACCACTCTTGATCATTTCCTAATGATCCAACAATTGACTGATTCCTTCCAACCACCTCATGTGCTTCACAACTTCACATGCATAAATAACGGTCAAATTCCAAAACAGTCGTTCCTGCAGATGGTGGTTAAGCGTTTTTAACAAGAATGTCTTAAATTATAATTAAAAATATTTAATTAACAATATGGTTTCTTGGTACAAACTCAAATTTTGACCACAGAACATGAACACGGAATAGAAAAGAAGGCAAATGATTATCAGTTCAGAAAGCACAGAAAAATATTTTTAGAGTGAATTTGAAATCTCAACCCTGAAATAACGAAATTCTGATATAGAACTAGCACTTGATATTTGGTGTCCCACACACTGTTAAGTCCTAATCTTTATCTTAGGCGACGGGTTTGGTTGGCTTTGATGGTGCTTTGACTTGGGTTGCATGGAGAGGCTTGTGTGGGTGTGGGTGTGGGTGGAGATATGGAAGGAATGGTGGAGGTATGATCTTGGATGCGTGGTTGGTGTGAGTTGTGTTATAAAAGAAACACACATACTCATCTCTCTCTTTTCTCTCCCAAGTCCACCACCTCCTCTCCCATCTGCCACCTCCTCTTCCCTCTATAAGGTTGCCGGCGAGTGGTGGTTGTCGGAGCTCCGGCCAGCAGCGGTGGATATCAAGCAAGGAGGACGGCGAGGAGTGTGGCCGGCGGGGTCATTGCTTGAAGAGGTGAAGCCGGCGTGGTGCACGGAAAAAGAAAGTGGTTGTGTGCCTTTTGGGGTGAGGTGCTAGGGAGCAAGGGAGGTGGCTCCAACGAGCTCGAAGAGGTATGCCAAGTTCTTTTTTTTTTGCTCACACAAGGCGTGTGAGGGAGTTTGGCTCGTCGTTAAGCGGCCGGAGGCCTCTCCGGCGACGAGGGGAGGCTGGAGCATCGGGCACCGGCCAACAAGGCAAGGCATCACCCAACAGTTGCCTACGCCAGGCATTGCCCTAGAAACGGTTGACTGACGCTATGTCTGCGGTCGACTGGATGTAGTTAGATATGGGTTTGAGAAGTCGTTGATATTTTTGATCAGATGGGTTCCCCTTGTGTATGACCGTTAACTTATTTGTTTATTTACCCCGACCAAGACCTTCCAAACGGTCGACCGCCTTAAGACTTGGTTTGACCGTTAACTTAAGTTCTAGGTTTAGTGTTCGACCGACTTGTATTTTTGTTCGAATGTTTTCTTATTCATAAGGAAACGGTCGACCATTTCGCCGATACCGGTCGACCGTTGGTGCCCAGATTTGAGTTCTTACTTTTTTCGTTATGTGTCGAACTATTTCCTTGGAAACCTGTGTCCTCGCTTGGAGCGTTAACCAGGAGGTGTTGGTGGGTACAATGATCGTGTCTGCTCAGGAACCGCCGAGCGAAAGAATGTGGGGGCTTAGTACACGTGCCATGGGTTTGGATAGGCTTAAGTATGACATGTTGCATTTCATGAAATCACTTTATGTAGTAGACCTGAGAGATCGCAGATCCCAATCCATTGTGTTACGAAGCTCCACGAAGCGAGATGGCCATCCAACCTTTGTGGCGGTGGAGATGACCGTGTGATCCTTGTGGTGGCTGGGATGACCGTCCGGGCTGTGGCACGGCTCGACGGGTATGACCGTCCAGGGAGTGATGGCTCCAACGACTGTTGTGTCCTGAGGACTATGAGATCATATCTGTATCTATGACTTGGAAGTACGTGCGACCCTCACTGAACCCTCATTATTAGTATAATCACGAGTGGGGGGTGTCGCATACTCTCAGTAAGACCGTGTGTGCTTGCGATAAGTATCATCAGGGGATCCGATGTTGTTGGTGGGACAGTGGTCCATTATTACCCAGAATGGGGAAGATTTTTCCTTGTTGGTACTTTCATGTCATGTAACCGTAGTATGATAGGCTCATTGTACTATACATTCATATATTTAATAAGTGGACTTGGTATATAATGAAAACTCAGGTATTTTATTATGTTGCATTTCAGGGTACTTAGTGGGTGGAGACCGGGGATGAATGTACCCGAGATCGGATCCTCGTGTCTCGTATCTTAGGTGATTGTCTTTATATTTATTATGTCATGTCCTTATCTTGATGTGATCAGACTTCGAATCTCATTTGTAATCGTACACTTTGATGAATATTATTTGAGTAATTTTTCCTTTCTTCTGGTCTTATTCCATGTGATACTTCGTTACACAAGCTTTCCTTGTTAATAAATACAATAAGTCACATGTCGGATGACCCGCTCCATGGCCCAATTTATATTCACATGTACGTATTTGACATTTACCCGTTGTTACCTTGTGACTATAACGCCCCTCTCATTTTCTTTTTTGTTTGCATTAGTAGCTGCCAGAAGAAACTCAACAAAATAGATCAAATTCAAATGGACTCAGTGGATATTTCCATTGGTGCATCGTGCGGGAATTAAACAGTGCAAGAGAAAATTAAACTCTGATCTTGACTTTGTATACTATTTTGTTTTGGTTGTAGAAATATAATCATATTGTAGACATGTAACTTTGGATCCTATTCTATCGTCGAAATCATCTTATTATGTAAAAACCACCCCACTACTTGCAAAGAAAAAGAACCCACCCTTATCACCATCTTCGTATCTGGTTTAATTATTGTAAGCTATACTAGATTTGTAACATCCTCAAAGCAGCGGAAAATTTTAAAATTTATAAACACTCGATTAACAAAGGATATTACGCAATAAAAAGGGACACAGGTGCACCAACATATATATAATATATATCCGAACATCAGAGTATACAAAAGTTGTGATTACATCAAAAGCATATACAAAGGAAGCAGTAATCACACGACCTCAACTGAGAGAAAGCTGGATCCGGTAGCAGCGCCTCTCTCCTCGGTCACCACCCCCTAACGCTGATCACGGCATGAAAGTAAACATGCAACAATGCCTGAGTTTCCAGAAGGAAACCCCGTATGCCAAACTCTAGATGTACGAAATAAAAGCATCCTAGCATGCAATTCTACAACCCAAGAAAAGCATCTCAACACGCCCAACATCAGGGCTCTCTCTCAAACTCAACCACAGGACACACTACTGGTACGGGGCTCCAGGTCTAATCTCAACCAACCGCCGCACCCACCACAGTCACGGGGCTCCAAGTCTAATCTCAACCAACCGCCGCGACACACTCGTCGCCAAGCTGGGCTCCAGGTCTAATCTCAACCAACCGCAGCTACCACGACACGACCAAGGGCTCCAGGTCTATTTTCAACCAACCCAAACGTCTAAGGGCTCCAGGTCTATTTTCAACCAACCCCTACACGCGGTCCTTGCTCAGGCTCCAGGTCTATTTTCAACCAACCCGAACGCACTATGGAGATCCAGGTCTATTTTCAACCAACTCCGTACAGACTAGCTGGGCTCCAGGTCTATTTTCAACCAACCACAGCTCTCACACGGTTACGGGGCTCCAGATCTATTTTCAACCAACCACCGCAACCCTCGTGCACCTCGCACACTTGCCGGAAGAACATCGGCACCACGACTCGCCCCACACGGACGACCACGACAAAAGCACCTCCATAGTGCAAAACAGGACACAAACGGTCGACCGAATCAAGCAAATACAGGGCAATCCACTTCGACCGGCACTCCATCGGTCGACCGATTCCCAACACCACACTCGTTCGGTCGAACCCAAATCAAGGGACGGTCGACCGTTTAGATGGTCAACTCCCGGTTCAACGAACAAAACGACCAATCGGTCGACCGACAAAGGGGTCCCGGTCGACCGAAAGTCACCAGGGAACAAATCCCACAACGAATTCGGTCGAACGCCGAGCACATCTCGGTCGACCGAATCTGTCCAGGGAATAATCCCTCACGCGCACCATGAATTCGGTCGAACGCCGAGTACATCTCGGTCGACCGAATCCCTCCAGAGCGTTTCCCACGCTCAACGCACAAGTCCGGTCGACCGAAACCACATTCGGTCGAACCGACCACTCAGTCCACTTAAGTCATGGTCGGACTGAAGGGAATGTGTTCTAAAAGTTTTACTTTTAAATGTCAATTATTATGAATTGAATGAGAAATCATTTTATTCATTGTTTATGTTATTCGTCTTTTAGAAGTGTTAAGGAAGAGGCTCTTGGTCCTTAACCGTAGAGCTCTAAAAGATATTGGTTTACATAAAACAAAAGATATTCGGAATCATGGTAATTAACATGGAACATTAATTACGGAGTTAAGATTGTCGTGTTTGTCATAGATCATTGTAGCTCTACAAGTGAGTTACAACACGGGTATGCAAAAGAGGAAAATATTACTTTTGTATACTGAATAGACCTAATAAGTAAAATATTATAGAAATGTGTTTCTGTGTCATTAATATTTTACTGTGTCCTTGGTCCTTTGATATGAGACTTATATCCTATCACTTAAGAAATACTTGATTAGGCTAGTGTCTTGAGCTATCGATAAGTGTAGTGTAAAGACATTGGTTGGTTAAGTATGACTTTTGTTGGAGAAGATACTTAGTCAAAAGATTATCATTGCCCCTATTAATTGAGTAATGATATTAATGGGCCCCTTGATAAAGCAAAGTTATAATGTGCACAATGTGATTTGAGTTAAGTCACATATTTATAACTAACTTAAAGAGATCAAGAAATGAATACTAATACAAAGATGACACAATACTACTTTGTGTGTATTCTTAATATCATGAGGCAATGGACGGACACAAGTGGTGCACTCCATCACTAATTGGATCGGGTTTTGGTTCTAGCTGAATTAAGACATCTAGCTAATTGGGAACTATAATGTGTAGCTAGATACCGCTTATAGTTTGTGATGTTAAGCTATTAATATCACTGCCAATTTAGCTTAGATCCTCCCATAGGTCACACCATAAAACTGGGAAACAAGAATGTGATTTTATGTTCATATGATGTATCGACTTTCGTATACATGTGGTGAATGGATAAAATCATTATGTCATGAAAATGACATATTTAGAATCATGAATTTATATATGAGATGTAAATATATCATGGGGTGTGATTGTTTGATATTACATATAATGATATATTGCATAGGATATATAAATTAGCTATAACCCCAAAGATCGAATTTTGTTGGGAATTAATCCAAAATTTGATAAGGCAAATTAATTAATTAAATTTGCTAAAACCCCAAATACGAATTTTGTTGGGAATTAAACCAAAATTCGATAAAGGCAAATTAATTAAATTTCCTAAAACAAAAAAAATGAATTTTGTTGGGAATTAATCCAAAATTCGATAAATGCAAATTAATTAAGGAATTATTGATCATGGTTTTGACTTGGTCAATTATGATTATATTTGGATGTGGATTAATAAATTTAATATTGGGAATTGGTCTTAAGAAAGAAAAACATGGAAGAATGGGTCAATACATGGCCCATGATGTGGAAATTAAAGGAGCCTATAAATAGGCCTAATTTCCTTCATTAAAAATAAGTATATGCAAAATTCTCTCTCTCTCTAACCACCCCAATTAATCCATCCGAAATTCCATAGTTAGTTTGAGTTTTTGGAGAGTAAAATCTCAGGAAAGAAAAATGGGGTTATTAGCTAGATTCTAAACCCGTTTGGAGATTGATTGGCTAGCTCCTTTCTCTCCAACCTTGTTTAAAGTTTGGTGAACACTCGGAGGCAGTCCACCGGGCGATTCGAACGGAAATGCGACTCCGGATCTTCAAGAGGTTTTAGAGAACCTCAAGGTATGATTATCTTTGCAATTGTTTGTTTGTTCTAATGCATGTTAAATAATTAGGACAAACAAATGCATATCTATATGAAAATCGAAGAAAATATGAATGTTTCGATCCTATATGTTTATAAAATTTTGAAAAATATATACATATAATAGGGCACGAAATCCAACACGGACGAGATCAAAGAGCGGTCGACCGTTTATATAGTCTACGCCCCCAACCGACTTAAGACAGTGCACACGGTCGACCGGCAAAGGGGACCTGGTCGACCAAAACTCACCAGGCTTGCCTCCAATGCACAATCGGTCGAACGATGCCCGTTTGAGGCAGAGCCCGAATTCTCTTCACGAACGGTCGACCGTTTGCACCAACCGGTCGACCGATCAGGTAGTGAAATCTGCTGCACATTTACTCGCGACGAGCCAAACGGCCTACCGTCGACTTCCAAATACTCACGGTAATTAAGTGAGCGAGCTTGACATACCTAAAGGTCTGAAGAGACCTTAGAAGAACCACGACGACGCCTCCACGAGCGCGCCTCCCCAAATCACGATCCGTCGACGAACCTCGCGTCCAAACGACGATCAATCGTCTCCTCGACGATCCACAACACCACACTACCTCCGGCAACCTCCACAATCCAACCACAACCACCAAAACCCGAGTGAGGTCAAGAGAGAGAAACCAAAACGAGCCGGAAACGAGCCGAGAGAGTAACACTCACCTCAACCCACCAACTCCCCGGAGCCGATCTGCGCCTCGCCGGAGAACACCACCACCACGCCGGATCACCACCTCTGAGGTAGAGAGAGAGTGAGCAAAGGGAGAGAGAGTCGTGAGTTAAGAGAGAGAGAGAGAGCTCACCATATAAATATCTCCTTCTCCTCCAATCTCAACCATCCAATCCAAACCAATCCATCTCCACCACTCATCTCATCCCCTCTCCATCTCAACCCTCCATCCATCCATCTTCAATCCAAGCCATCCATTCCAAAACCCCTCTAATCACCACCTAATCAACCACAAAGCACAATTAGGATAGGATTAGGATCAGAATCCTACAAGATTCGTGCTACATAATAACTAAAATATTCATATGAGGAAATGGAGGAGTATTTGATTGAAGTTTTTTTTTATGATTTAGATCTCCCGAGTACATACCCCTTGTTTTTGGACAAGTAGGAGGTGATCCAACATAAGTTACACCGAGATGTAATTAAATACGTCGTTAAAGTTTGAACTTACGTTCGTAGGGACATGATCCACTCCTCCAACCAGTTGCGTAACACCTGAGGTGGTCCATTGAAGTAGTTGGTTTCCTATAAATAAAAGATAACGGAAGTAACAAATATAAAAATTATATATGAACCATAAACGATTGAGGGCAGCATCTCTTGCTACAGAAACATAATGGCTGATGCGTTGAGGACTGAAGGGACAATGTTTCAATGGTGTACTCGACTGCCTGGAGTACCATCTTAGGAAAAACCAATCGATTTTATTTGAACGTCTGGACTACACCCTATTGCAACATTAATGTTTGGTTCCGGTGCAACACAGAGTTCCGTAGAGTTCTATGTTGGAATTGACGAAGTTAAGACGGTCTTGAAACGATTGTTTGAACTTTGAATTTGACTTGTAGGTTAAAACAAATCACAGTACCTATTGGCGGTACCCAAGACAAGATGGCCGAAACCATGTAAATTAAACAGAGTCTAGCACTGGTCATGTAGTGGTGTGCATGTGGGAAATGAGACAATTAATATCAAACCTCTTAGAGCAACTGTTGAATGGTGTGTAGTGTAGTGGACAGAGATCTAGAGGAGAAGGTGATAAGAGTCAATGCTGTTCCACTGCCAACCTGTTTTTAATTTTTTTTTTAAATACACGAAAAAAATGGATTTGATTCTGAAAAGAGAAGAGGTAAATGGCATCTCAGCATCTGGGGCACTGTGGTGCGAGTGCCAGTAATGGGCGGGAGTTGGGAGCATTGAATTTTGTGGTACAGGATTGCATTCTGTCATTTTTGTTGCATGCCTTTCACCGAATTCTATTGTCGTGGTAAAAGTAAAACTCAAGCTGTAAATAAGTTAAAAAAAAAAGACCAGAAAAAGAAAAAAAAGATGGGTATGAATTAATGAATGGTTAATAAGTAAAAGAAAAGGCAAAGAAAAGAAAGATGGGTATGAATGGATATTGGTCATTGGTATGTCATTTAGCTTTTCTCTGATTTCCGTCATCGTGAATAACTGAATGATTCCAGACATAGTTTATGACATGGCAAGCTTGATCAAATGTAATAATTGTCTACGGGTGAAATGGTAATAGTGTTTGGATTTTTTTGTTCTATATATGAATTTTTACACTTGTAAATTTTCAAACCTTCTATTTCATGATAAGTTCTTAAATTATGTTTCACATACGACCATGAATGTACAAGGTCACTCCAAAATCACATTTTGAGCTGTCGTGATTAAACATCTAATTACATGACAATTGACCCAGTACTTGCGAATGTACATTGTAAGGAAGGCAATAGATAGACAGGTCTGATACGCTGATGGATTGATTGCCGTCGGATGAGTCAAACGGGATTTGACTAGTCAACTCATAATCGTAGAGTTGTGGACCAACAATATGGCAACGTGGGGACCACAGCCCACAGTTGTCTGTTTAACAACATATTTATGTCTTTCCTTGTGTCGGTCACGTCGTCGTCCATCTCGTTGGCCGGTTATCAAATTCTTTTGAATACGCATGCAACCCGTTTCTATGGGTTAAATACAAGCTCTACATCAAAAAAAGGAGTTCTACAAAAGTCTTGTTAGTGCTCCTCTGTACGTTAACTAGTCGTGGAAAAATGGAAATCGTGGTATCTAACTTCGTTTGAAATGCGAAAACATGTACAAAAAGAAATTAAATTGAGAGAACCCAATGTGAAAATTAGTGAATTGAGAAAAGGTAAGAACCACGTTAGTAGATTCAAACAAGATTGATGGCAACTTAGCTAGCATTTCTATGCTAAATCTTAGATGATTAGATCAGGTTACTCTGGTGGTGTAGGAATTAGTGTAGAGAGATTGAGAATTATATATAATTTTCTTGATGTCCTTTTTTTCTTGCTTGGAGTGGAAACTAAACATCCCTTCCAAGACCAAATAGGTATCATTTTTTAAATTCTAATACATGTCAATAATTATGAAGCTAGCTTGGTCTTGTGTATTACAAATTGGCTTGTCAATTCTTAGATCATAACCATTCCGTATATACCTGTAGTCTCACGAACCGAATATGCTAAAGCATATATTTTACAACTATTTAAGGATGAATAATAGATTCCAAAAATCGAAGACAAAGTTGCAAAAACTCTCTTTAAAAAATCATGGAATTCAAAGTAATGCACCGGAAGGATGTAAATTTGAGAAAGAGTTAGCTGGGGTTACAAAATTTCCCAGGTAGTTTCCCGTGAAAAATAAAATTCCATGATAATTTGAAGCACAAATAACAAATTTGATCGTACAACTACCGAGTACCGACCAGATGAATGAAAGTAATCACATGAGTGCAATAATAAACCTGCTAACACTTTTAGCAATTTAACCCAAAAATTCCATCTCAAGATAAGACAATTGAAACAAAGTAATTATTACCGACCGTGAGTGCAGATATTTAAGCACGCGCGTATATTTTATTTTGATCACCAGATTGCAAGAAATCCTCGCCGGCTAATAGTGATAGCAAATCCGTGTGGTAGTGAATAAAAAACAAGATCACGAAGATTAAAAAAGCAAGAATCAATCTTCAATAATAGATAAGGTGGTGGCTATTCGAAGAGGAAGTATGTGGTTGTCCCGTTGTTTCCTTTGTTGGAGTCTCAATAACTCCACTCTCCTCCTTGGATTCTTTTCCATTCACATCTAGGGTTTGCGACCCCCCACCCTCCGATCCCAATCCAACGGCCACAAACAATTCCACCAATCTGATGAGAAGCACGTACAGGAACAAAACCAGAACAAGTCCGGGCCCCACACATCTCCACCTGCTTCTCTTATCTCATGTCTTATTACATCATTCCTCACGTCCATTTTTTTCTCTCTTTCTTTTTCTCTATTCACTTCAGCTTTTAATTCATTGCATTCACTGTTGACACAGAGTGGCAGTTTTTTATTTTTTATTTTATTATTTTGGTTTCTCAGACGGACCTTGAAGGAGTTTAGGGTTTTGTGAGTATATTTACCCATCAGAGTTGGGTAATGATTCGGGTCATGATGACCTCCTCTCGTCTCCCCTTTTGGTCTATAAACGGCCAGGAAAGAAGCCCAGACTTTCGGGTTTCGCAGGAAAGAAAGAAAAGGAAGCTTTTCCTTTTGAGGGGAATGTTGTCTGGCTCGAGGCTTTCTTCTCTCTGGCCTCCTCTCTTGCTTACATACTCTGATTCTAGAGAGAGAATAAAGAGAGAGATGTAGATCTCGGACCAGGCTTCATTCCCCCCAGTCGGATCTTCCAATTACATATACACTTTTCTAGGGTTTTGCGGATTGGTGAGTTTCCCCCTCTCTCTCTTTCTATCTCTCTCTCGGTTGGTGTTTTTTGCAGATTGGTGTAATGATGAAGATCTTTGACTATGATGTGCTCAACCTTTTGGTTTGTTATTTTTTCTGGGTTCTCATTGGAAGGTTGGTGAAAGGCTTCATGATTAGCTTTTGGATTCTTTTTTGAGTTGTCTCCGCAATGCATATCTACTCCTGCTTCACTTTTGATGTGATCATCATGATTCTGATTCTGTTTTGCATGCATGGTTGATCATGTGTAACTAGGTTATTAGTTGATGCTTTAGGGGATTTTTCTCTTTATTTTTATTCTTATTTTTTGCTACTCTTTCTCTCTACTAACTATAACTACTAGATCTGGATAAATATCTCTGTTACTGCTCTCCATAGCAAATTTTGATTTGGTGGTTGTGACAGGAAAAGAATGTTTGGACTTTGGAGAGTGTTTTTGGTAAAATACGATGTGGTTATGGAAGTTAATTATAAGGATTATACTTTCTGAAAACCTTCAAAGGCTAGTGGTGCATGTCTTGCTTCTTTTTTTCTTTTTTTTAAACATTGTCTTTTAATTTCTCGTTGTTATCATCTAGTTGTGGAGGAAATGCCAACAAAATAAACGGCATTCGTTGGTGTACCAAGGAAATAACATTAGAATGGGAACCTAATCTTTTGTATGACCTAGTATATGTAGTGGATCATCGTTGATCTTAAGTATGGTAGAACATTTACAGCTAGAAAACCCCTTGAAGTAGATCAAGATTGCTACTTGTTTTAAATTTGTAAGAATCATTATTACTATTGTTATTCTGAATATATGCTTTTTGTTGTGTATACATACATAACTGGCGACTTCCAAATTCTACATCCACAAACCACACCTTTTATCACATGCTATGGTTTCACATTGTGTTTGTTTGGTTCACTCTAAACTATGGTTATATTGGTGTATTGGCGCCTTGGCGGATTAGAACCATTACGTCTCTCGGGTAAAACAAATTGTTACATGCGTGTTAGAAGTATATATCATGTACGTTATGGTCAAGTTGAATTAGCTCAGTTGCAATCTATTAGTATTCTTTCAACCAATGGTTGCAAGATCGAATTCTGAATTGATTTGTGAGTTTATAAGTATGTTTCTATTTTTATTTTCCACCATCTCTCAAAATAATCTCTCTTGCTACAATTTTTCTTTTTATTTCTACTGCACATCAACTTTTGCAATTTGTGGTTGAATAATCTAATTAACTTCCCTGCTTAACCTCGGCTTCCCTTGCATTATATTTTATTTTTTACAGTTTCACCTCTGCATTGCATTGATGCGTCTCCTTTCCATCAATCATCACATCAGATCGGATGAGATGAGAAGCAGGCATTTGACCACACGAGTAGGAAGACCTAGTCATGTCAGATTGAGGGAGCAACATCATGTGACTCGATACTCTCATTCACACAGTAGAAGTGTCTCTGACGTTACAAAGTTGTGGTGTTTCGACGGTTTACTATAGTATATAGTTTTTGCACTGATCTACATCTGATTACACGCATGTCAATGACCCTAAACAAATGTGAACGTCAGTATCTCCTCATGCACTGGGTCTAGGGTTTCCATCTGTTTGCGTTGCTCGAAATCTAGACCACAGTTTTAAAGGTTCTTTGTGTTTGGAATCTGAGAAACATTGTCGGGCTGACCGTTAGTTAATCTTCAACCATAGCCAGCTTTTATTACTGAAACACTCTTTGATTTCTGCCATTAATATTATTATTTTCATAGCTATTCCTATTCTGAATTATTTGTCCTAAAAAACGACTCAAATTGAAAATTATGAAAATTAATTTTCAAACGTGTTAGATCTTAAATATGACCATATATTAATAGGTCAAGATCCAAAGAGTATAGAGTTTATCTTATTTGTTTTAGCACACTACAATCTTACTGTTAAATTTAATTACGATTAATCTACAAGTAATATCCATCATTAAATCATTTTATTAGTATAACCGTTATAAGAATTATGGTGGATATGGTAGGGGTTTAAAATAGTAAGATTAAACTTTTATATATATATATATATATATATATATACAGGAATTCTCTAGTGAGCCCAGGGCTCAACTTTTCTAAATTAAGTCCACACAATATCAACCACTTATTTCAAATTTTAAGGTACATTAAGAAAAAAACGGTTATGCTAATGAATGGTGAGATTAACTGTAAATAAGATCCAATGGTAAGATTGTAGGGGGCTTAAACTAAATTTGATTAGCTCTGGGCTCACTAGAGCTTGACCATATATATATATATATATATATATGGTCAAGCTCTAGTGAGCCCAGGGCTCATCAAATTTAGTTTAAGTCCCCTACAATCTCACCGTTGGATCTTATTTACAGTTAATCTCAATGGTGAGATTGTAGGGGGCTTAAACTAAATTTTATATATATATATATATAAAAGTTCACTTTTGTTGTAAGGTGGATTGGCTTCCCATTGCAAGAACTTTACATATATTCTTTAAAAGTTCTTTACATTTTCTAAAATTCAGTTCTCGATGGACATTGGAGCTTCAACTACGAA
This sequence comes from Triglochin maritima, assembly GCA_963682175.1. Taxonomy (NCBI): domain Eukaryota; kingdom Viridiplantae; phylum Streptophyta; class Magnoliopsida; order Alismatales; family Juncaginaceae; genus Triglochin; species Triglochin maritima. The sequence goes on along the minus strand of OY821772.1, from coordinate 57,959,523 downwards.
GCTTTAAGTTGATTTTCGAGAAAGAGAGGAAAGAAAATATTTAAACTACAAATTTAATGAGAAATTTATTTTTTTCATTTCATAGAATTGTTCAAGTTTCAAAAACCTTCTAATTCATGATACAACTTTTACACGGGGAACTAACAGGATTTGGCTTTTTCCCACTGTAATAGTAGAAAATTTGACATTCTTAAGATTCTTGTGAATTTTTGTGGTGGAAGTCAAAAGATTCCTTTTTATGACATTGGTTATCTTTTTATGGTATCTTACGCCTTTTTCCTGTTTTTTGTTTCTTGTTGCATTCATTGGAGATACTGAGGTCCACACCTTCATGCATGAACAGCTTTACCTTTGTAGCATTAGGAAAATCCTCATCCAATTCTTGCTGGAATCTCACATTTCTTATCATCTTGTTAGTGTCATTTTCAAAGCCCAAAATAGCCTCAACATGTTGCTGGCCATGTGAAAGGATGAATGGTGGAATGTTAAACGACGGATGGTGAAAGGATGAAAATGGACGATGATTGTTGTAGAGTTGTTTGAGGAAACAAGTTGTAGAGTGAAATGTAGATTTTTAGCTGGTTGAACTCCACAGAAACTTCTGGAGAAATTGTTTCGGCTCAGCTTGTTTATTCCTTCATTATTTTTCAAGTATTGTGTAATGGTAATCAACCAAGAGAAATTGATTTTGACAAGTAGGGGTCAGCAAAATTCGGTCCGGTCCGGGCACCCGGACCGAACCGAATTTTTCGGTCCGGTCTTCGCTCCACAAAATTTTGGAAATTCGGTCTTCGGTCCGGACCGGACCGAAAATTTAAGGGAAAAATCCGGGTTTTGGACCGACCCGGACCGGACCGGACCGAACCTATTCGGTCCGGTCTTCGGTCCGGACTTCCCGAAAATTCGGGTTTCGGTCCGGTCCGGTCCGGTCCGGTCCTGGACCGAAGCTCACCCCTATTGACAAGTATGAATAAGTGGGAGACACACGAAGTTAACTTTCTTATCTTTTTACTTTTTCAATTGAATTTCTTTACAAATTTATATGTTAGTGATTGAACTTCTACTCCACCCGCTAATTCATCGAGAATCCATGCATCATTATTTAAAAGGGTCGTTATACACAGACGCGCGCGTCACGGACGCGCCTTACGTGGATCTGTACAGCTCAGGTATTTTCTTTGAGTCAGCGTCCAGTCAGCGAAATTTCTCTTCGCCCGTTTTTGTCTTTTTAAAAAACGCTGGTTCTTTAAGTTCAACGATTCCTTTCCCAATACACAGAGAAGACAATGTGCAGACCCTAGGACAGCGTGCAGACCCTTTATTCGTGCAGATCCCACACTTATCATAATATTTTTTATTATTAAGTTTTGTCCAGAAATGGAACTGAAAGTTTGTCCTGATTATGTAGAAAGTTTGTCCTGTTTATGTAGAATGGTTGTCCAGTTTATGTTGAAATTCATACTTATTCCGGACATAAAATACACGTATTCCGGACATAAAATACACTTATTCCGGACAAAAATGCACTTATTCCGGAAAGAAAATACACTTATTTTATTGCGGTCAGAAAATACATTTATTCCGGACAAAAATACACTTATTCCGGACAGAAAATACACTTATTTCGGACACCAAACTTTCTTCTTATTCCGAACAGAAACACAACTTAATCCGAACAAACAAACAACATATTCCGAACAGACAAACAACATATTCCGAACAAACACAACTTAAACCGAACAGACACAGAACTTAATCCGAACAGACACACACCTTATTCCGAACAGACACACAACTTATTCCGAACAGACGCACAACATATTCCGAACAGACAGACAACTTAATCCGAACAGACACACAACTTATTCCGAACAGACACACAACATATTCCGAACAGACAGACAACTTAATCCGAACAGACACACAACTTATTCCGAACAGACAGACAACTTAATCCGAACAGACAGACAACTTAATCGGAACAGACACACAACTTATTCCGAACAGACTCACAACATATTCCGAACAGACAGACAACTTAATCGGAACAGACACACAACTTATTCCGAACAGACCCACAACATATTCCGAACATACACACAACATATTCCGAACATACACACAACTTAAACCGAATAGAGACACAACTTACAACTTAAACCGAACAGACACACAACATATTCCGAACAGACACACAACTTAAACCGAACAGACATACAACTTAAACCGAACAGACACACAACATATTCCGAACAGACACACAACTTAAACCGAACAGACATACAACTTAAACCGAACAGACACAAAACTTATTCCAAACAAACCCACAACTTATTCCGAACAGACTCACAACATATTCCGAACAGACACACAACTTAAACCGAACAGACACACAACTTAAACCGAACAAACACACAACATATTCATGTCCCAATCAGAGAAATCAGGATCCCCGGGTTTTAGTGCGACTTCGTGAAGCAACGATGTAACCTTCATCTTGAACTTTCTCTTCTCTTGTTGGTGCGACTTCGTGAAGCAACGATGTAACCGACCCATTCATGTTGCTTACGTTGTGACGAACTCTGGGAGTCTGCATCAGACGCTTCTTCGACGTAATATCTTGCTCGAAATGGTGATTTATTACGGAGAGATGTACAACATAAACCGAACAGACGTAAGTCTTCACCACGGAGCGTTGTACCTCTCTCCGGAATAAATCACCATTTCCAGCAAGATATTATTTCGAAGAAGCGTCTGATGCCGACTCTCAGGGTTCTTCACAACGTAAGCAGCGTTAATGGGACGGTCGATGACACTCTTTCTTTCTTCTTCATTCTTTTTCTGTTACGGACACTCCAACAGGGCACCACAACATCTTTGCTGCACTGTTACACGAAAAAGAATGAAGAAGAAAGAAATAGTGTCATCGACCGTCTCATTCACGTTGCTTACGTTGTGAAGAACCCTGAGAGTCGGCATCATACGCTTCTTCGAAATAATATCTTGCTGGAAATTGTGATTTATTCCGGAGAGAAAGAATGAAGAAGAAAGAAATAGTGTCATCATATTTGTATTTGCGTGGAGAGAGAACGTGCTGAGTTGAAACACATTTAATGTGATTTGAGTGGACATCAGGAAAAAAAAACAAAAAAAGAAAAACATCCTTGCTTTGGCCACGTAAGGATTGACATAGATGTCCACGTATAGCGCGTCCGTGACGCATAACGTTCAACTATCATTTTCCCTATTTAAAAGGAACATCAGCTCTTTCTCTCAAGACGTTGCGAACTCGGCTCCTGTAAATATGGCAAAAAGGTAAAAGTTGGCTCCTCTGATCTTGCGAGGTGCTGGTGGAGTAAAATGGAAGGTGATATGTGCTCAGTCTATTATATTGGAAATGCTCCTAGAAAGTTTGAAAAGAAAAAAAACCAACAAATTAATATACATAAGCAAATGAATGTTTTTGTTCTCCATAAGAAACTCGTTGGTACGCAGAGTTAATTTGATGACATAGTTTTTCCTTCTAAGCTCAATAAGGAAGTAAAAGAATTTTTTTGAGAATATATTGGAGGAAATTCCCTTCTACGAGGTGCTAGAGATATTGGAGAAAAGAATTAGTCTTATTTTTGTGAATCTACTGTCAGGCTGGGTTAAATAGCGAAATCCTTCAAAAACGTACAACTGGAAATAAAAGTATTTTATTAACAAATTCATTGTTGATTATTATTAAACTATCACACGATTGTTAGAAAGTTCGATAGAGTATTTTTGTATATATGTTACTATCTAAAGGGTCCAAAGTTTTGATGATGACAGATTTGGGGAAAATGTCACTCACCCCCATTTTTTGATAATAGGTAGTTTTTTTCAAAAACAAGATCAACCACAGCAGATTAACGTCAAAGCTAGGTGACTAATTCTGCTGCCATCTTTCTGTACTTCAGATGTAACATCTGAAAGTATGGGCCTTCCAGTCCTTCACACGTCAGGGAATCCAGAAATTCGAATGAAGCCCATACATCTCAAGTAGGCCTCAGCTTGGGTTCAGTAAGTAGCCTTTCAAGTTTCAACTCACAGCAGAGAGAAAATCTAAACAGACCTTGTTTTAGAACCAGAAGAACTCCCAGGGTAATTTGCGGTTTGGGTTCTTGAAATGAGAGTTATCGTCAGATTTGATTGTTGGAGTGGATGTTTTGCATCACGTTATGATTTTTTTTGAAACCAAGATGTACAGTTGTTTGAGTCAATTCCACTAAGTTAGAGTTTTAGGGTCCGTTTGGATTTGATTCCTAACCCGGATTCCAACGAGAATCATGTAAGAATCCAATTAGATTTTCAAAACAGAAATCAGCTTTCATATTCTATAAGAATCTTTGTATTCTTGACCATGAATTTTGTACGGAATGAAGAATCTGAATTTATATAGCTTCTTGGAAGAATCTAAACTTTAGAATGACATTTACCATATTACTCTCAGTTGTATTTATCATAATAATTTATATTTTAAATTTTTATTCGATAAATTTCTAATTTGAAAGTAATATTTTACGATATTTATTAGATAAATGTCATATATATTATATTTTATGATATTTTTTAATATTAAAAACTTATACACATATAGTTGTCATTGACATTGAAACATAAATATTCTACCTTAGTAAAAAAAATCATGTCATATTTTACAATAGTAATCTAATAACAATATAAATTTAAATCTATGGGCATACTGGTCATTTAACATTTAGAATCATGAGCAAAAAAAAATTTTCATCCAAACAAATTTTATTTCTTTTAGGAATCACGATTCTTGCATTTCCATTTAGAATCTGGATTCTCGTAGGAATCCTATCTAAGAATTTCTATCCAAACGGACCCTTAATGTTGTTTTTACCAATATACCTATCAACAATTAGTTAAGATACAGTGTGTTGTATTGACGCGGGTTCCGGTGAAAGTGATGTGGACCATCCTGAGGTTTGTAGCCGACTGACGTTCAAATGGTGGTGGTCCGGTGAGTTTTACTGTCATCGGAAAAAAAAAGAATCGACTAAGATTTGAGTCAATCGAAGAAATACTTCTGAAATTGAAGGTACGAAAAATCAAAGCGGTGGGATAAAATACAAAAAAAAACTATCTCGTGAATAAAAAACAAGAAATAAAATCGGTATGTAAAATACAAGATATTAATGTGGTGAGGTAACATACAAGAAATTAACATTATGAACAAAATACAAGAAATAAAATCGGTATGTAAAATACAAGATATTAATGTGCTAAGGTAACATACAAGAAATTAACAACATTATGAACAAAATACAAGAAATAAATGTGGTGTGGAAAAATACATGAAAATAATGTGATTGGATAAAAGACAATAAATTATGGGTAGATTTACCAAGTAGTGATTGGCGTAGGGCAAATAACCAAGGAGTACATGGTCAAAAGTGAGGGAAATAAATGAACCTTACGTTTTTCAAAACGTCATTTTCACACAAATTTGGTCTAAAACCCAACATGAAACCACAACCTTCAAAGCTAAAAGTTGTTTGCAAGCCCATGGGTGAGTTTGGCAACAGATTCTTAGCTAGATTCCAACAAAAATCCAATAAGAATCCAATTTTGCTTCACAACCAGAAAATCAGCTTCCAGATTCTGTAAAAATCTTTGATTCTTAACAACGAAATTTGTATAGAAAGAAAAAACTGAATTTTTATAGTTTTTTGTAAGAATCCAAACTCTAGAGTCACATTTACTGTATTACATTCAGTTGTATTTATCATAATACTCTCATATTTTAATATGTTTATTCGATAAATTTCTAATTAGAAATTATAAATGTCATATATATTATATATTTTAATAAATTTGATGAATTTACGATATATATTTTAATCCAAACATATTTTCATATTTTCCGATATTTATTAGATAAATTTCTTATACATTGTATTTTATGATAATTTTTAATAATAGAAAATAACATAAATATTTCTACCTTAGTAAATATTCTACCTTAGTAAAAGTAATCTAATAACAATATAAATTTAAATCTAAGAACATACTGATCATTTAACATTTAGAATCATGAACAAGAATTTTTTTCCATCCAAACGATTTTTGATTATTTTAGGAATCATGATTCTTAAATTTCACTTCGAATTTGAATTCTCACAGGAATCATGTCACGAGAATCCAATCCAAACACAAATGTTTCTGTTTAGGCTTGTTTGCTAAAAGAAATGCAAACGCCAAAACACAGGTCCCGAAATGGGACTTGAGTGTACTCTATGGCTTACAATGCAATGTTGCTGGCTTGCTACTATCTTGTTCACGTCATTGGCTTTCTCTGTAAATACGAATAAATTTACAACAAGCTGACTGAATTGATATGTATGATAGAGTAAGAATTTTGGAAATATTCACCAATAGGTAACGTTAAATTTGGTTGATCAACTAACTCAATAAAACTTAAGCACTTAGGTGAAGTGTAGTGGATCAAACTCTATTATAGAGTGTTGTACACCTTTTGTGTTTAGCAATGTTGGACTATTTTCTCAACACTCCCCTGCACACGTGACTGGGATAATTTTTCTCCGTGTCTACGCGTGAACAATATAGGTTGGAGTGAGCCCCCACAGGTCAATTAACATGTTCTGATACCATGTTAAATTTGGTTGATCAACTACCTCAACAAAACCTAAGTGCTTAGGTTTTGTTGAAGTAGTGGATCAATCAAATTTAACAGCTAATCATCAAAGTTGATTAGATAAATCATCAAATTAGTATTTGCGTGGTATGGAATAGTCATGTCGTGGTCCAACCTGGTAGGGGTTTTCTCTAACTAAAATTTGGATGTTTAGGGGTAAATTATTCTGGATGTTCACAAAAACTAAGGTAATCTTGTATCTACTCTCATGTATCATAGTTGATTCCTCACACACACAAAGGGAAGGAGGAAAAAACTTACATGCACAAGGGGACAAAATGATAAATTGCCAAATTGGTCCACATACGTTTTGAACAGGACACCATCAATGAAAATTTACACCGAAACAGCACCGACTTTATTGGCGACGAAACAAAAGTCAAACAATCAAATCCACAACTACAAATCAACTAATCTCCAATCAAATAAATAAATTCCACACTAACCACAATTCCACTAATCATCACTCAAGGTGCACCCAAAGCCCTCTGGACGGCACCTCTCCATGCACCACGAACAACATATAGTAACCGGACGGTGCGATAACCTCCTTCGCCGGGGCAACCCCGACGACCTCACAACTCCTCTCCGACAAGCACCTCACGTCCTCCACGTCCAGCACCAGCATCCTCTGGTTCATGGAGAAAGCATGCGTTGCGAACGCGGGGGCCACCATGGTGACCATCACATCCTCGCCGTCCACTTCCCTCCCGGTGGCAAATCCAACGATCACTTTCTTCCCGTACCTCATTTTAAACCCCGGACACACCGAAACGATCTCCGGTCGACGTCCGCTCCCCGGTGGTTTCAGGTAGGGCGGATAGAAGGCCTCCAGGCTAAGCTCGGTCGGGAAAGGGACCCTGTCGAATTCGTAATTCACGTTGGGGTTGCTCCCTCCGACCAGCACTCGGCCGTCCGGGAGCAAGTGGGCGGTGGAGTGGTACATCCGTGGCGTCACCGCTTCGGCCAACAATTCGAATGTAGGATAAGTCGACGGGTTGTAAAGAACCGGATTGAGCACCGGCTCCCTCGCCATTCCCCACCCGGCCGTGCCGTTACCGGCGCCGTTAATAATTAACACATCGCCGGTCGGTAGAAGCACCATATCGCCCATAACTCGTCTCACAGGCATAGTCTCCATCTCCCATTCGGGGGACTTATCGATGATTCTTAGTTTTCCGCATGTGTCGGAAGCCGGTAGGAAGATATTCCTTTTCGCCATGAGGATCGAGTCCGGCGGCGCCCCACCGCACACCATGACGTCCGCGACGCCGGAGGAGTGGACGGGGAGAAGGGCGGAGGAGCCGGAGCTGGGGTAGTTGCGGGCCGTAGAGCCCGGCATAGGAGGGAAGGTGCGGACGACGCGGTGGTTGGCGTAGTCGAGGAGGATGGAGTCGGTGTTGGCGAAGACGAAGAGGTTGCCGTCGGTGGAGAGGTGGACGAATGGGTAGAGGTTGTTCTCCACTTCCCGGTCGAGAGTTTGCCTTAGAAACGGGAGGTCGAAGACGGATCGGATGTTCGCTGATTTTGGGATGAACTCGTAGCTGAATTGCTTCCGACCGCCGACGATTACGATCGTTTCTCCGTCCGAGAGGACTTGGTTGGTCGAGTACCACCGGCGTACTGACAGCCCTGTTGTGTATCATGCATGCATGTTGATTTGACGATGGTCTTTGCTTTGATGTTGACAATTGTATATAAGATAATGATGTCGACGCTTAATTAACAACCACCATAATACCATATATATCTGTACTCAAACTTTTGATTTTTGTAACGCAATTTGGTTCATGTTATTTAAGCACGTGTTTTATTTGTTACATTACTTGACCCCTTTTTTTGTTTGATAATTGAGCATGTCGTTTTGATTTTTGGGAGCTTGTTTTACTAACAAATTCAATAGTCATGCGTAATTCTAGATTTATAGTACTCCTTTTTTTATAAAAAATATACTACTTTTCGTTTTAAAATAAATTCTAGTGCTTCCATGCATTATTGGGAAAATAATCCTAGATTGCCTATACAAAATGTGTAAAAGAGTATATTAGAGAATGAAATCTATTATCCTCAATGTAAGTACTTAAGTTTTGTAAAGTTATTAGACCAACAAAATTTCACATTGCATATTTTTTTGAAGAGCATATTCATTTTGCAGTTTAATTAACTAATTCATGCGAAGAAGAAAAATTCTCTCTTAATTACGTCTACGATTAAAATAGTTTCATGAGTAACACAAGGCCCTAACACCACTATATTACTTCTAAGTTCTAACCAACAACTAAGTTAATCTTTGCCAAAGTAAATTTAATTAATTACCTGTGGGATCCTCTCTCCAATCTCCTCCCGGGTGAGAGGAGTCCAGGTATCTCACGGCTCGCTCTCCGTCATTGAATCCACCAGTCTGAACAAGAACGCCGTGGCGGTCGAGGGCGCCGGATGAGAACCAAGTGTGGGTGAGGATAGTGAGAGGCCGGATTTGGCGATTGGAACGGTCGAACTCGACGGAGTGGGCGGAGCAGTCATGCGTAAGCGCCCTGTCCCGGGTGTCGTTACGGCTGTTAGGAAACAAGATCTAATTTGGACAAGTTATTTGGTGGAGGAGAAGGAGATACAAGATGTAACAAACAAAACTCTTTTTTTCTTTCACTTTACTTCACTTCACACCCTTCAACTTACATCAACCCTCTATTTATAATGAGGGAATTAAATGACTTACACAATATTCTAGACTCACATTAATTCAACACAACTTACTAAACAACAACTCACACAACTTCCTAAACAACATTTACTTCTCACAACTTACTAAACAATAACCCACACAACTTCCTAAACAACATTTACTTCTCACAACTTACTAAACAACAACCCACACAACTTCCTAAACAACATTTACTTCTCACAACTTACTAAACAACCCACACAACTTCTTAAACAACATTTACTTCTCACAACTTACTAAACAACTCACACATAATTACTTCATCTAGAAACTCCCAATCATTTACTTTTAATCTCTTTAATAATTTGAGGTTATTTCAACATACTCCCCCTTAACCTCAAATCTCGTCCGTCCATCATGTCAAGACCCTTTTTGCCTCGGTCAAATAATTCAGTTGGCAATGCCTTTGTGAAAATATCTGCTGCTTGATCTCGACTTGCGACAAATTTCATCACTATAGTACCTTTCTTTATTTGCTCTCGAATAAAGTGAAAACGCACATCAATATGCTTGCTCCTTTCATGATGCACCAGATTCTTCGCTAGCTCGATTGCGGACTTGTTGTCTACAAAGATCTCAGTCGCCTCCATCTGTTGTAACTTTAGATCCTGCAACAAATTTCTCGGCCAAATAGCATGCATCACACACCATGCCGCTGCCACATATTCTGCTTCACATGTCGAGAGTGTGACAATCGGTTGCTTCTTCGAAATCCATGTGAAAACTGTGTTCCCTAAATAGAACACATATCCCGATGTGCTTTTCCGATCACCAACATCACCGCACCAATCACTATCCGAGTAGCCATATAACTTGAAATCTTTGGTTTTCACATGCATGAGCCCGAGATGTATCGTACCTTTGATATAGCGCAAGATCTGTTTCATTGCCTTCCAATGTGCATATTTTGGCTTCTCCATGAACCGATTCATAACGCCGACACTGAACAATATATCAGGCCTTGTGCACGTGAGGTATCTTAAGCTACCAACAAGGCTCCGGTACATGCTCGCGTCAACGTTATCTCCATCTTCATATTTGGAGAGTTTCACTCCAAGCTCCATTGGTGTGGCTACCAGATTGCACTCATCCATTTTGTACTTCTTCAAGATTTCCTTTGCATATCCTTCTTGGCATACGAAAATTCCAGAGTCACCTTGTCTCACCTCGAGACCAAGAAAGTACTTCATAAGACCCAAATCGGTCATCTCGAACTCGCGAGTAATCACCTCTTTAAACTCTCTTCTCATGGCCTCATTATTTCCCATGAAAATAAGATCGTCCACATATAAAGCAACAATGAGAATGTTACCTTTGGATTCCTTCAAGTACAACGCATGCTCAAATGGACATTGTACGAATCCTACCGCCTTCAGATAGTCGTCGATACGAGTGTTCCATGCACGAGGCGCTTGCTTCAAGCCATAGAGCGCCTTCCTCAACTTCAGTACACTCGTCTCCTTTCCAGCCTTCATAAAACCTGGGGGTTGCTCGACATAGACTTCCTCCTCTAATACGCCATTTAAGAACGCTGATTTGACGTCCATTTGGTATATTGGCCACTGAAGTTGAGACGCTTGTGAGATGAGAAGTCGAATGGTCTCCATCCTTGCGACTGGAGCAAAAACTTCATCATAGTCAATACCGGCCTTTTGTCGATAGCCCTTCGCAACGAGTCTAGCCTTATACCGCTCGACTTCACCCTTAGCATTTGTTTTCTTTTTGTATACCCACTTTACTCCGATGGGTTGGTGTCCTTTTGGTAGCTCTACCAAATCCCACGTCTCGTTCTTCTCTATGGAAGCGATCTCCTCATTCATTGCCGCTTTCCATTTCGGATGTCTCACTGCTTCTTCAAACGTGATTTGTTCGGCATCCGCTAACAAACAAACCAAATGCAACTCACTAGTCGAGTCATAGAGCTCCTGCAAGCTCCTCATTCTTGGTGGTCATCGCTCATCATCACTTTCACTTTCTTGCCTTTGCCTTCTTGCTCTAGAGGTTGAGCTTTCTCCCACCTCAAAAGTCGATGAAGACTCACGCCGAGGACTTTGAGAGTCGTCTTCTTGTGACCCTCGAAGATCATTTTCACCATTGCCATTTGCTACGGGATTCCCAAACAAACTTGAAACGAATTGCTCCTTCTTGTTCTCTCAATCCCATGCATTCTCTTCATCAACACACACATCACGACTAACGGTCACCTTCTTGTCATTTGGGTCGAAGAGCTTATAAGCCTTTGTGTTCTCGTCGTACCCGATGAAGATATACCGCTTGCTCTTATCATCCAACTTTGTGCGCCTTTGATTAGGCACATGTGCATAAGTTACACTTCCAAATATCTTGAGAGGAGACACGGTTGGCTTAACCCCACTCCATGCTTCTTGTGGTGTTAGATCTCCAAGCTTTGCATGAGGGCATCTATTTTGCAAGTACACCGCACATTGCACCGCTTCAGCCCAAAACTCCTTTGGCATGCCCTTGCTCTTCAACATCGATCGAACCATGTCGAGAATGGTCTGATTCTTTCTCTCTGCTACACCGTTTTGTTGCGGGGTGTACGGTGCAGTTAGTAGCCTCCTAATGCCCGGTTTTTCACAAAATTTTGTGAACTCGGTGGACATATATTCGCCTCCTCGATCGGACCGCAATGCTTTTATGAACCGTCCGGTTCCTTTCTCGACCATCGTCTTGAACTTTTGGAAGGTTCCAAAAGCCTCGGATTTCTGCTTCAAGAAATACACCCAAGTCTTCCGAGTCTTATCATCAATAAAGGTTATGAAATACCTTTTACCTGAAAATGAACCGGGCGTGATAGGTCCGCATATGTCGGTGTGGATCATCTCTAGATTCTCCTTTGCTCGAAATTCTGTCGTCGGGAATGGGTTTCTTGCTTGCTTCCCCATCACACACCCCTCGCAAAATTCCTTGGTGTAGTTCATCTTTGGTAATCCATGAATCATACCCTTCTTAGCTAGCTCTTCTAGGCCACCATGATTTAGGTGCCCAAATCTCAAATGCCACAATGATGCCTTGTCGGTCAAGTCCACTCGCAAGCACTTTTCGCGTACATTTTGCAAGTTGAGCTTGTACATCCGATTTGATGCCATCTCGACGCATGCCACCGATTTACCATCTTTATCTTTCAACATCATTATTCGATCTTTCATAAAGACTGAGTATCCCTTCTCCATCAATTGTCCCATGCTCATGATGTTGTTCCTCAAGCCGGGTACATAATAGACATCTTCGATTTCGCACTCTTTGCCATCACAAGAAAAATGAATTTTACCTCGACCTTTCACTTGGATTTGGGATGCATCACCGAATGACACGTGCCCGTTCGTCACAACCTTCATTCCCACGAACAAGTGCCTTTGTCCGCACATGTGGTTGCTTGCACCAGTGTCCAAATACCAAACCGAATCGTCATCGGCCTTGGTCTCGTGGTGTGTCATCAACAAGAATCCACTCTCCTTTGAGTCATCCTCCTTCATAAGGTTTGAGTTCTCTTCCACTTTCTTTGGCGACCAACAATCTCGTGCATAATGACCATGCTTGCCACAGTTGTAGCACTTCACATCCGGACGCGTACCTCGACCACCTCGTCCACGATTGCTTCCTCTACCACGTCCACGCCAATTTTGTTGTGGTTGTTGCGTTTCACCATTTTCTTGATGACTATGCCTTTGTTCGCGACCTCTTCCACGACCTCCTCGGCCTCCACGACCGCTATGGTTGTGTTGCACATACAAGGCCTTATCATTGTTGATTTTGACCTTCGCTTGCAAAGCCTCGTCGAGAGACTCTTGCACCTTTTTCTTCTTTCGGTGCTCGTATGCTTCCAACGAGCCCGATAGATCGTCAACGGTTATCTTCTCAAGATCTCGTGACTCTTCGATGGCACACACAACATTTTCGAAATTTTCGGTCAATGACCGAAGAATCTTCTCAACAACCCGCGACTCCGTTAGGGTTTCTCCATTCCTCTTTAGTTGATTCACCACCGTTTGAACACAAGTGATGTAATCAACCACTCCTTCTCCTTCTTTCATCTTCATGCTCTCCATTTCACCACGAAGTGTTTGGAGTCTAACTTGTCTCACTCGGTCCGCACCTTTGAAGATTTTCTGCAAGGAGTCCCATGCCTCTTTCGTCGTGGTTGCGTCGACTATCTTCTCGAGAACGGAATCGTCCAACCCTTGGTAAATCAGAAAAAGAGCACATTGGTTCTTCTTCCGATTTTCCCGGGTTACCATTTCTTGCGCATCGGATTGCGCCGCTACATCCTCTTCGGATGGCTCTTTGAAACCGTCTTGTACAACCTCCCAACACTCTTGCGCACCAAGAAGAGCGCGCATCTTCATACACCAATTGTCATAGTTTGACTTCGAGAGTTACGACACCGAAATGTTTCCAACTAAGGATCCTCCAGGACTCATCTTCACCAACGCTCTGATACCAATTTGTTAGGAAACAAGATCTAATTTGGACAAGTTATTTGGTGGAGGAGAAGGAGATACAAGATGTAACAAACAAAACTCTTTTTTTCTTTCACTTTACTTCACTTCACACCCTTCAACTTACATCAACCCTCTATTTATAATGAGGGAATTAAATGACTTACACAATATTCTAGACTCACATTAACTCAACACAACTTACTAAACAACAACCCACACAACTTCCTAAATAACATTTACTTCTCACAACTTACTAAACAACAACCCACACAACTTACTAAACAACCCACACAACTTCCTAAACAACATTTACTTCTCACAACTTACTAAACAACTCACACATAATTACTTCATCCAGAAACTCCCAATCATTTACTTTTAATCTCTTTAATAATTTGAGGTTATTTCAACAACGGCAAATGCCGGAGGGGAGGGAGATGTTGGAGGCGCCAAAGTCGGTGCGGTCGAAGGTGACGATCTTGTCGTTGGGGAGGAGGACCATGTGCATGGCTGAGATTCCTATGTTGCGACTCAAAACCTTCCATCTCCCTCTCTTCGCCTCCTCGCATTGCACGGTCGCAATGCACAAGAAGAAGAAGAAGAAGATGATGATGATGATGATGATGAGTGGGAAGTACTGAATGTTGGATTGGGGTTTGGCCATTGTGATACAACTTCTTCTGTCGATGTTCCTTACCTTACTGTAGTTTTGTTTGTTTGTTGTTGGTTTGAGATAAGTAGTGTTTGAGATAAATTTTGGCTCGACTTCATAGTTTGGTTCGAACTCGATTGGAAAAATATTCATGATCATGATAAAATTTTGGCTCGACTCTGATTTAACTTGAAAATGAATATGATCATGATAAATAAAAAAATCGACTTGATTTGGTAAACGAGTCGTTCGGAATCAAAAAATTTGAGATTCGACTCGAATTTTTTATTATTTTATTTATAATTATTATTTTGTATTTACTAATAATATAAGATAATACTTTTGACTCGAAATTTAAATTTCATTTTAAAGTTTTTACTTTACTATAGACTATAGTTACGTGTGACCGTGAAAAATGTTTATTGGGTTTTTAGCATCTATATCCTCACATCTTTATAATTATATACTGACAACCACCTTTGAGTTGTCAAGCAAGCTCGAAGATGAAAATGAGGAATGAGTACGCATAAAGTACATCCTCAAAAAGGCATCGGGCTGTGGAGGAACAGAAAAAACGACCATTGGACATATTGATACTCCATCTATTTTACTATACCTCAGTTTACTTGTTTCATTCTAGAGATACTGATTTCTGTTTTGGAATTAATCAGTTAGAACTTCAAACACTGAAGACAAAAGATAGAACTCTCCTGGAACGATCAATACATATACCATACAAACAATTTGATATTATTATGGTAGGGTCAAACTCTAGTAAGTTCAGGTTCATCAAATTTAGTTTAAGCCCACTACAATCTCACCATTGGATCTTATTTACAGTTAATATCATCATTCATTAGCATAACCGTTTTTTTCTTAATCTACGATAAAATTTGAAATAAGTGGTGAATATTGTGGGAACTTAATTTAGAAAAATTAAATCCTAGACTCACTAGAGAATTAGTAAATATACGGGAGATCCAACACTCTTAAAAGTCCATCAACCGTTACCCAATTACAGAGATTTATTACACTTATCCATAGGCTATACCCGCTTTCTGTCCCAGTTTACCGATGAAGCGTTGTCCTTTTGCATGTTCTCATTTTACCCCCAAATCCACATTTCCTTCTGTATTTCATCAAAAAAACACATTTCCTTTTATACCCATTCCATAAGTATTTTTGAATATTTCATTGTTTGTATCTAAGCATGATTGTTGATAGTAGGTTTGGAAATACCTTCCTTCGAAGAAAGGCCAAATTGTTTTATTGAACCTCTAAAAAACCCAAATCTGGGTTTACCTAATTCTGCGTATGTATTTGCATTTCAAAAACACTGAGCAATCAGGTCAATCTATACCCGTCAAGTGAGAACAAAATGATATTAAGTGCTTCAAAAGTTACAAAATTTAAAATGAAATCGCATGCCAAAATTTTGCTGAATTTTAATACCACAAACAACAGAACATGAGATTCATAATCAGCTTTAGATTCTTAAGACAATCATCAACTCCAGCATTACAAACTAAATGTTTCACATTGCAATTTGCATTACCAATCTCCAATTGACAAGAACAAAGTTTTAGCCAAACATAAGATAATAATTCATCTTTAAACCAAAATTCTCTTCCTCTCAATCTGACCCAAACGACCCACATTCTTATTACAAAAATCACTTGTCCACCCAAACCTTGCTGCCGACTACAGGGCTGCTGCAAAAGACAACGGAAGAGGG
The DNA here is from genome assembly GCA_963682175.1 of Triglochin maritima. Classification (NCBI taxonomy): domain Eukaryota; kingdom Viridiplantae; phylum Streptophyta; class Magnoliopsida; order Alismatales; family Juncaginaceae; genus Triglochin; species Triglochin maritima. The sequence continues at coordinate 57,943,242 of OY821772.1, read as the reverse complement.
ATACGGTGTCAGAAGTCATCGAAAAAGGGGACACGAGTGGAAATTGACGTTTAACTAAGAATCATCAAGTAGGGTAAAGGAACATATCCAAATTAACTGATATTATTCAGGGGCATAATTTTACAAACCGATATGGTGGGGAAATATATGTGGTAGTTCGAGGCGTAATTTCGACCTCCTGACACAACTCAAACAACTTCTTTCCTTTGTATCACTTTTATTCTTTCTACTTTACATGATATTTTTATCTCACATCCAAACATAACATGATAATTCACATTCTACTTTTTTTCTACTTTAGTATCAAGATGAAGATACAGATTTGAAGTGATACGGTTCAAGCAGGGGCGGATTCAGAAATATTTTTTGGGTGGGACAGAATTTCTTCACGTTGCACGATTTTTTTGGAGGACCCACAATTTTAAGTTGATATTTTAAATTAATTAATTAATTAAACAAATAAAACATTAATTTTTTTTCCTATTTTTAATATTTTTTCAAACCTAAATATATTAAAATTCAAAAATCCAAAAGACTTTTTTACAACAATAAAACACGACACGTCAGTTAAATTAATTTTATTCTTACAACTTAAATTCCAATATACAAACACAAATCATGTGGTTTGGGAAGATTTTTTGGCTATGTTCGTTCTTAAGTTTAAAATTGATAAAATATAGACAAACAGATGAAACAAAATAGTGTATAAGTATAACATAAAATTATAATAAAAGAATTTTATAATAATTGTTACTATTTATGGTCATTACTATTTTCGTCGTGGAATCGCAGGTTTTAGATTTATTATTCATTCTACGACTCTTATGTATAGAATAACCTTGATAGATAAGTTTCTTATAAATGTTAGCATATTTTAATTTTCATTCCATTTTCAGTCAACAAACTAACTCGACAATATCAAAGTGAGATATAACAACATGCCAATAAGCATAATTGTACTAGAAAAGTAAGATTGCACGTCATAATAATAAAAAGTTAAATCTCAAACATCAACAACAGCTAACTAAAAACTATGCAATGTTCATTTTTTAATTAAAATTATCAAACTTACACAACAATACAAGTCCAAAAGATTAGAACTTATTTCCAAATGTAGTTCAAAAAAACTTCAAAGTCTCAATTTGAATCTCTAAAATCAATTTTTGTAAAAATATTATCTTAACTTTTCTGAAATTAAACAACATGTAAACAATTATACCACCAAATTCAAGCCAATACACTTAAATATATGAGATTGAATAAATAAATAAAATAAGATTTTTTTTGCAAAAATCTAGGTGGGGCAGTTGCCCCACCTGCCCATAACGTGGCTCCGCCACTGAGTTCAAGTGTCTAATTCCCAAAACGACATGAAATGTTTTTTTTATAAAAAAAAGGACAAGAACTGCGAGTCTACATTCTACTACTTCAAGAATCAAATGGAAATGAAGGGTTCACATGAAAATGGCCTTGGTTGAAGACCAATTGCAAGTAGCCAATAATGCTGTCCCTAGTTTGGTCGAAGAAATGAATGTAAGATCTATAACAGGTAGATATGAATTTGGGGCATTTATGAGAATGCGAATAGACACTCGATATGGACTGTGATGTTGGAGGATTGGGTGGCATTATTAGGTCATGCAAGGCTGCAAACCTTGGTTTCGAACGCAACTCGTGCCAAGTCTTTCCTAAAGTATTTTTTCTTCTACTTCTTTTGTCACTTAAGACTCTTTCGACTCGTTTCCACCTTGTCATGGTTGTACGGATTTGTGAATATACGGAGCAACGTAAGAGGTTCCCCTGGATAACTTGAATTTTGAGATTTGAGATTCAAAATTCATTATTTTGAGACTACACACGAACTTCAAAATTCCACATGTCTTTTATATTCAAACTTCAAATAAGTTTACTTGTTTGAGTTTTGAAATATCAAGTTTTGGTATCTCTTACGAAGACTCAAAACTCAAACCCAAAAAAATTTATAAGTTGAGAGTGCTTAATAAGGAGGTTAATTAGAATAATTTGGGAATGAATTTTACGTTTTGCAAACACAATCGTCTTTATTAGTGTTTGAAAAAAATGTAAGATACAAGCTAACACGGCAACACGTAAAATACAGCCCACAGTTTCATCATCAGTGTTTTAAAATCTTCAATTTTTCTTTATTCCTTATTAGTTTGAAAAAAATGCCAAATAAAAACCGACCTAATAAACCTCTACCACACGTACAAATAAAGCACAAACCAAAACACAGCGCCAACCTCGGACACCTCCCTCTCTCCTGTCCTTAGCTGTTCCCCTCCCTCTCTCCCTCTCTCTCTCTCTCTCTTCCCTAATTCCTCTCTCCCATGCACGTACACTGGGAGAAGGATAGGAGGGAGAAGAGGAACGTACGTAATTCCCATTTGCATGCACACAACATTCGTTCATGCATGCATGCAAAAACATATTATTATTATTATTCTACACCAAATGTTGTAGATATCGATCCATCATTAGTCAACGTACGTACGTAATTTAACGATGATACCGAAATGAAGGTCGACCCCAAGGAGGACGCTTGGTCAGGCGGCACACCGATAACCGACGTCGTTGTGGCCGTTCTGATCGGGACGTTACTGGTCTCCTCCCTGGTGTCCGTGTCTTTCATTATCCACTTCCATTGCACACGGCGGTCCCACCGCGTCCGGGACCTGAATTCGTTGTGGGCCGTCCGTGTGCTCCTCATCCTCTTCTCATGTCTGTGGGCCCTCGCCGAGATCCTCCGCCTCCCGCACCTCCTCCACTTCTATCTCCCCCCGTCCCACCTCTGCAGCGCCTACGTCCTCACATCTCACGGCCTCGCCGAGCCGTGTTTCTTCACGACCCTTCTCTTCCTCCTCGAGGCCTCGTTGAACTACGGGTCGGTAAAGGACCGTCACCCCGACGCATTCGCCTCGGCGCTTACCCTGTCGCTTTTGACGTCGTTGCCCTTTTTCTTGCTCCACGCGCTTCTACTATCGCCTGTGGCCACGTGGGCGCTGGGGCACTTGGGGGTTCTACCAGAGACGCTGGGGAGGGTGGTGGGGGGGATCGGGTCCGGGGGGGTGTCGGCGCACGACATGAGGTGTTCCTACCCGTTGTTCAGCACCGTACTGCTGGCGGTGTTTGGGACTGTTTATGTTCCGTGGTTCGTGTCGGTGTGTTGGCGGGCGGTGTTGGTCGTCATCAATAAGAGGCTGAGGTGGAGGTTGTATGCGCTCGCCGCGTCCGTTGTCGTTGCGCTGTCTGTTCAGGTCACCACTTTTGCTCTCACTGCCTTCTGGAAACCCAACGACCTCATTTTTCAGGTGAATCATATCTCACATATGTGTGTTCGTATTTTTGTGATTTCAAATTAATTTATACGTTTTGTTGCTTTTTTTTACTGCTCTGTTCTTACTGAATCCATGACTCAATTGACCTAATTCCGTAGACGTGAAGTGTAATATTTGGTATTGGTTTTTTTTATCAATCAAACTACTCACGTGATTATACTTAATTTTTGGTGCAAGTGTTTTGAGTTTGTAAAAAATAATAAACTAAAACTCAATTGAAAATTGTATGGGCCGCTTGGGGAAAAAATGACAATAACTCATTATATATTACAATAACATTAGAGAAAAAACAACTTGCATGTATAGATTGTCTTACTTTGCCAAAGAAAAAACATGTCTAATTAATATGAAACCAAATTCTTATCCAAACCGAGCTTTGACGAGGTAAAATCCGAACGAACTCAGAAGCTTGAGTTTTTTTTTACGCCTTTAATCAGTGGTGAATCCTGGGCACTAGGAAGGGCTCGAACTAAGAGCTTTGATGAATTGAAAGTCAATCAAGTTATATGAAGGACAGTGGCTAGTCACATGGACTTATGTTGTCTAGGCCTACTGGGCTGTTGTGCAATAGTTAAAAGCCTATTTGTGTTTATGAACGCGCCCGTCCGTGACGCTTCCTACGTGGACGGACAAGCCAGATGTCAGTTTAGCGTCCAGTCAGTCAAAATTTCTGTGCGGGGAAAAGTAAATTACGAATTATTGGGTGCGACGGTTCATTTCCCGAAATCACGATTAGACGGTTCATTTCCCGAAATCACGATTAGACGGTTAAACTTCACGTACATCATTAGCGGCGGGACAACATTCAAGTAACTTTCCTCCCAAGTCTTCTCCTTTTCCATTCCCCATTTCAGCCGGAGTTCCTTTCCATACGCTCAACCAAAACCTTCATTCCTGTTTTAGTCGAACGAAAATTATAACAAGGCGAAAATGGATCCTTCTCTACCTGAAACCTCCATCGCTCCTGAAATTGTAGCCACGCAGGTGTTGTGTCAACCACGTTCTTTCTGGTTCATTTTAAGGTTCATTATTGGCCTCTAACAATTTTTTTTGGTGGTTTAAGGGAAGCACGTACTACTTCCGCGAAACCAAGTGCGGTTTCACGGCCCTTCACAAGCAGTTCGACCGGATGAAGGAGGAGGAGAAAAATGTCTTCCAACGGACGCCTTTCGGTCACTTCCTCTCCTTTCCTCACGTCACAACTGACAACGAGATACTGGGTTGGTTCGTCGAACACTTCGACGCCACTGAAGTCGGTCTGAGAATAGCCACTGGGGTGGTCCCATTTACGGTAGAAGACGTCGCCCTTCAACTTGGACTAAGAGCACATGGGCAGAGAGTGGATATGGAAGCAATGTACGTAGAGAAACGTGACGGGGTGAACCTCGACAACACCCAACTACTGGGTCATCTTACCGCCACGAGCAAGATGGGTGAGGAGGAGGAGCACGTCCCACTCCTTATTTCTATGATTTTCAATCATTTTTTGTTCTTCGATGGATCACTGCGAAGTAAAGCGTGGTACACGAAGCACCTTAAGAACCTCAAGCGCCTCAAGAGATATGCGTGGGCAAATGCGCTTCACACTTTCTTGGTTGAAGGACTGGAGGAAGCCCAACGGGACCTCTCGAGGAGGAGATTGTCAGGGAACTTCTCTATGAAGCAGGGCTACGTGTATGGTTGCGTTGCCGTATTACAAGTAAGCATCTTGGTCCGGAATGAGTGTTGTGTCAGTCCGGAGTAGTGTTGGTTTATGTCCGGAATAAGTGTTTTGTCTGTCCGGGATAGGTCTTGTGTCTGTCCGGAATAGTGTTCTCTGTCCGGAATAAGTGTCTTGAGGTTATCCAGGAAAAGTATTACGTATGTCCGGAATAGTATTTTATCTGTCCGGAATAGTATCTTGTTTGTCCGGAATACGTATTGTGTCTGTCCGGAATAAGTATTTTGTCTGTCCGGAATAAGAATTTTGTCTGTCCGGAATAAGAGTTTGTCTGTCCGGAATAGTGTTGCGTCTGTCCGGAATACGTATTGAGATTGTCTGTCCGGAATAGTGTTGCGTCTGTCCGGAATAAGAGTTGCGTCTGTCCGGAATAAGTATTTTGTCTGTCCGGAATAGTGTTGCGTCTGTCCGGAATAAGAGTTGCGTCTGTCCGGAATAAGTATTTTGTCTGTCCGGAATAGTGTTGCGTCTGTCCGGAATAAGAGTTGGTTTATGTCCGGAATAAGTATTTTGTCTGTCCGGAATAAGAGTTGGTTTATGTCCGGAATAAGTATTTTGTCTGTCCGGAATAGTGTTGCGTCTGCCCGGAATAAGAGTTGCGTCTGTCCGGAATAAGAGTTGTGTCTGTCCGGAATAGTGTTGCGTCTGTCCGGAATAAGAGTTGTGTCTGTCCTGGGGAAGTTATGTTTCTGGATTTTAACTCATTCCTGTTTTCAGGTGTGGCTTTGCGAGAAGTTCAAATTGGGGGATCCCCGGTCAGCATTTCCACGGTTCAAGTGTTGGACGGAAATGTTTAGCAGACGCCAAATCCTTAGAAAATGGGAAGATCGAGGCATCAACTTGTCCTGGATTTACTCGGGTCAATTTGAGTTGAAGGGCACCCCAAAACTCAGTGCACGGGAGCATTCACTGTTGTCAGAGGATCAATTTCCTACTGCAGAAGCAACTCCCGCAGCAAAGGTTGCCTCGAAGGAAACACCTTCAAAATCCACTCTACCAAGGGTACAACTCAGTGAATGCAGCATTCCATGTGACCCACTGCTACAAGAGTTGGAACTTAGTGAGGTGAAGACGAATTGGCTGCGAGCCAAAGCAGCACTTAGGGAGGCGACCGTTAAAATTAACAACCTGGAGGAAGAACTCCAGATCTCTCAAGAAGAGTGTCGTAGCCTGAGAGTCCGTGGGGAGGAGGAAGAGAGGGAAAAGAGGGAGGAGGAAGAGAGAAATAAGAGGGAGGCGGAGGAGAGGGAAAAGAGGGAGGAAGAGAGAAATAAGAGGGAGGCGGAGGAGAGGGAAAAGAGGGAGGAAGAGAGAAATAAAAGGGAGGCGGAGGAGAGGGAAAAGAGGGAGGAAGAGAGAAATAAGAGGGAGGCGGAGGAGAGGAAGAAGACAGAGGAGAAAGAGAGGGAGAAGAGAGAGGAGGAAGAAAGGAAGAAGAGGGAGGAGCAAGAGAAGAAGAAGAGGGAGGATGATGAGAAGAAGAGGAGGGAGGAGGATGAGAGGAATAAGAGGGAGGAGGATGCGAGGAAGAGGAGGGAGGAGGATGAGAAGAAGAGGAGGATGAGGAGGGAGGAGGAAGAGAGAAAAAAACGGAGGGAGGAAGAGAGGAAGAAGAGGGAGGAGCAAGAGAAGAAGAAGAGGGAGGAGGATGAGAGGAATAAGAGGGAGGAGGAAGAGAAGAAGAGGAGGAGGAGGAGGGAGGAGGAAGAGAGAAAAAAGCGGAGGGAGGAAGAGACGAAGAAGAGGGAGGAGGATGAGAGGAATAAGAGGGAGGAGGAAGAGAAGAAGAGGAGGGAGGAGGATGAGAAGAAGAGGAGGGAGGAGGAAGAGAAGACGAGGAAGGAGGAGGAGGAGGAGAGGAAGAAGAGGGAGGAGGAAGAGAAGAGGAGACAGCAGGAAAGAAAGAGGAAGGCTGTGGTATCGCTACCGCTTTTGCACCCTCAAAAAATGCGGACCATTAAACCACGCTTGCGCACAGAACATATAGACGAAGCGCAAAGCAAATCTGGCCAAGATGAGGCACAGAAGAATGCCACAGAAAAACAAGAAGAAATAAAGGAGGCCGAAGAAGCCACCACAAAAACAAAGGGGGCCGAAGAAGCCAGTGAAGAAATATACGAGGCCGACGAAACAACGAAAGATGAACTGGCCGCCCATGTTTCGTCCACGAGGCCCGATGTGGATGCGACCGCATTTAGAACGCTGACCAATGATGAGGTACGTCGTTTATTGAATGCAACGGCTCCCGAACGAGAAGCCAAAGATATTATCTGGAGGGGGGTTCTGAGCAATATCAGCAGGGGTGATCTGAAGGAAATAATTTCGGCAAAAACAGAATTCACCAACGAAACTCTTGATGGCCTAATTGAGGTACTCCTCAGAAGAGGAGGGCAACAAAAGGTGGTCTGCTTATCATCCTTCGAATCGGAAATGATTGTGGAGGGACAGGGAGAAGATATAAGGAAAGATTATTTACTCCCAAAAATTGAAGGAATAAATGTGGAGGAAGTCATCATCGCACAGCCATGCTGTTTGGCCGGCCACTGGACTCTGTTCGTTGCCCACGGACCTCGATCAGAGTTCATTCAGTACAACAGTCTCTCCCGCACACTTAAAAGAGGTGACAATCCTAACCGTTTAGTCGGAACTCATGAATGCACCGCGTCTAAGATAGCGGGATTCTAGCGAGGGTTATTGAAGGTCGAGTGGCCGCTGAGAGTTGAGAGGAAGGGTAGCCAACGACAGCAACCGGGGAGTAACGACTGCGGGCCATACGTTTTGTACTGGATGAAGCGTTTGATGGAGAATGCTGATCCGACTCAGCCGAAGCAGAGCAAGGTTATTCACCGTTTTAGAGGCGATTTGGCCAATTTCTTACTCGAAGACTCTGGGATGTGCGATCAACAATAAACGACTCTGGATGTTTTAATTTTTTTTACAAAGTTATACATGTATACATGTTAAAATTACATAGACTATTTGAATGATTTATCAATACAAGGACATTTGGTGTTGGGTTAAATTATCAATACAAGGACATGTATAAATTATCAATACACTAATTCCGGACAACAAATACACCTATTTCGGACAGCAAATACACTAATTCCGGACAACAAATACACTTATTCCGGACAGCAAATACACTTATTCCGGAAAAACTTTATGTTCCGTTTCTGGACAAACTTTATTCTTAAACCGGACAACAAATACACTTACTCCGAACAACAAATACACTTATTCCGGACAGCAAATACACTTATTCCGGACAAACTTTATGTTCCGTTTCGGACACACTTTATTCTTAAACCGGACAACAAATACACTTATTCCGGACAGCAAATACACTAATTCCGGACAGCAAATACACTTATTCCGGACACACTTTATTCTTAAACCGGACAACAAATACACTTATTCCGGACAACAAATACATTTCTTCCGGACAACAAATGCACTTATTCCGGACAGCAAATACACTTCTTCCGGAAAACTTTATGTTCCGTTTCTGGACAAACTTTATTCTTAAACCGGACAACAAATACACTTATTCGGAACAACAAATACACTTATTCCGGACAGCAAATACACTTATTCCGGACAAATTTTATATTGCGTTTCTGGACACACTTTATTGTTAAACCGGACAACAAATACACTAATTCCGGACAACAAATGCACTTATTCCGGACAACAAATACACTTATTCCGGACAGCAAATACACTAATTCCGGACAGCAAATACACTTATTCCGGACACACTTTATTCTTAAACCGGACAACAAATACACTTATTCCGGACAGCAAATACACTTATTCCGGACAGCAAATACATTTATTCCGGACACACTTTATTCTTAAACCGGACAACAAAAACACTTATTCCGGACAACAAATACACTTATTCCGGACAACAAATACACTTATTCCGGACAGCAAATGGTCTAATTCCGGACAGTAAATACACACTTCGTGAGGAATGGACACACTTTATTGTTAAACACTTCGTGAGCAAATACACCCAAACCGGACAACAAATACACACTTCGTGAATACACTTTATTGCGTTTCTGGACACACTTTATTGTTAAACCGGACAACAAATACACTAATTCCGGACAACAAATACACTTATTCCGGACAACAAATACACTTATTCCGGACAGCAAATACACTAATTCCGGACAGCAAATACACTTATTCCGGACACACTTTATTCTTAAACCGGACAACAAATACACTTATTCCGGACAACAAATACACTTATTCCGGACAACAAATACAATTATTCCGGACAGCAAATACACTTATTCCGGACAGCAAATACACTTAAACCGGACAACAAATACACTTATTCCGGACAACAAATACACTTATTCCGGAAAAACTTTATGTTCCGTTTCTGGACAAACTTTATTCTTAAACCGGACAACAAATACACTTATTCCGGACAACAAATACACTTATTCCGGACAAATTTTATGTTCCGGACATGGATGAATCGTAATCCGGACGGACATATAACGTAATCCGGACATACTTGTAACTTAATCCGGACATAAATATAACTTATTCCGGACATGCATACAACAAACCAAAATTACTTAAATATATTTGTCGCCATCAGAAATTAATTCACAAACGAACAAGCAAAGAAAGAGTTGAATCTTATGCAATAATACGGACAGACATACAATGACTTTCAACAAAATTACATAGGAATAATTCCAACCAAGGACAAATACAATAATCAAGGAGGAACTCCCTCGTAATGCAAATTCATGTCCCAGTCATCGAAATCGTGATCCCCCGGTTTGGGTGTTGCAGGGTGTAACGGGGGTAGAACCTTATTCCTGATGATTTTCTTAACGTTACTTTTAATTATTTTCTCAGACAAAGAAATCCGTCGTTGCTCGGCGGTCTGCCTTTCCGTCTTGTCTTATCCGGATTGAGAACGGATGTACCATCGAACACAGGATCAGGTCGTTGCATACGTTCCTTAAGCAACTCAAGTGCCTCTACCGCCTGAAGATATCTGTCGTTTGAGTCGAAAGTGGCCTCGGCGATCCAAACCGCACGACCCATTATGTCGTCGTGGCGACGAAGCGCATCGTTCCCCGTTATGCCACTTTGAAGGGGAAACTTGACTCCATAGCTCCTTCGGATATCCTTCCTCCATCGGTGGACGATGTAAGACTCGGGGAGCAACGCGTTTGGACGTATTCGGGCAATAACAACATAAACGTGACAACATAGGATACCGACGTGATCAAACATTCTGCAATCGCATACCCACTTCTCATCTCTAATTTGCACTGTGAACCGTTTCGACAATGGGAGGATATGTGTCAATACATGTTCGGTCACGTTGAAGTGCAATGTGTCGTCCTCGTTGAACTCATCCTTGATGTCGCAGTACATCATCTTCCCAATTTCTAACTGCACCTTCTTGAAGACACCCACCGTATACAACTCGCCCAATTGCCTCTCGAATGGATATTTCGAAATCAATTGCGGAGCCTTATGCTGACAATCGAAATCAGACAGAGCTTCCTTCTCATACTTGTGGCGTACTGCGAGTTCGTATTGTTGAACGAACTGCTTAAGTGTCGTCCTTGATGTGAGGTACTTATCGAAGAAGGCGTTCATACCCTCACTTCTCTGGGTTGATGTCATTCCTGCGGAAAAACAATCCCGCCAAAATGCAGGTACCCAGCGATCTCGAATTGCATAAATGGATCGGAGCCAATTATTGTCGTGGAACTCGAAATCATCTAGAAAACCCTGCCAATTCCGCTCGAATTCTGCTGGAGTCTTGGAATCGAATACACAGTTGTTGAGGTCAAACAACGTATGCTCCCGGTACTTCGTGGGCAGCTTCACAGGGGCCTTATTCATTATGTGCCATATACAAAATCTGTGCCGCGCTTTAGGGAACACAGTCCTCACAGCCGCAGCTATGGCGCCACATTGGTCTGTTATGATCGCCGGGGGGCTTGTATCTGCACACAACGCGATCAAGATAAAAACATATGTTAATCTGGACAGAAATAACGTAAACCGGACAGACGTCAAGGGTAAACCGGACGAGCAAAAAACGTAAACCGGACAGACGTAAGGGATAAACCGGACGAGCAAAAAACGTAAACCGGACAGACGTAAGGGATAAACCAGACGAGCAAAAAACGTAAACCGGACAGACGTAAGGGATAAACCGGACGAGCAAAATACGTAAACCGGACAAACGTAAAGGGTAACCGGGCAGGCACATAACTTAAAACGGACAAAGCCGGACAAAATAAAACACGTACCGTTCATGCACGTCAACCATGTTTGGAACAACCAAATGTAATTTTGTGTCGTCTCGGAAGAGAGGAGTGCACAACCGAGTAGGACGGACTGGTAGTGGTGATTTAACCCCACAAATGGGGCAAAAGGCATGTCATACTTGTTTGTTATGTATGTTGTGTCGAAACATATTGCATCTCCAAAGTAAGAGTAAGCAGCTCGAGAACGACTGTCGGCCCAGAACACATTTCGTAGTCTGCCTTCGTCGTCCATATCCATTACGTAAAAGAAGCGGGAATCATTCTTCTGCATCCTGATGAAATAATCTTGGATAGCTTGCGCATCTCCTGGTCCCATTTTGAGGTTTCTAACCTCGTTCACAACATTCCTGCGAAACATAATTTTTATTGACAAAGCTAAATGCGTAACTTCAACCAGGTTAAGTGGAGAATAAATAACCTTAGGTCCCGCTCGTTGAAAGACAATTTATCGTGACCTCCAGCTTCGACCACAAAAGATTACATGGTCTTGGTGGCAGATATACCGGCAGCATCATTGCACGAAATGCGTGCTCTGGCGGACTCCGGGACGGATCGTTTTTGTCGGAGGAAGCGCATCTGGTCTTCCGACAGCATGGCGTGATTATGTTCGAGATCTACGTAGTTAATTACGTAGCCTATGGATGGATTACCGGAGACCATAATCCGAGCAGTGCATTCGACCCTACCGGATAACCTATGTTTCGGTCTACCTTCACCTTGGTTTCCGGGAGCATTACCCTCCTTTGAGCAAGTAAGAGTGGCTTGTATTACAACACCATGATCGTAATGAGATTGCCTTATCTTCACACCAAAACAACAGGAATTGGCGTATGAAACGTAAAATGCTTTGGCTTCTTCGAAGGAAGGAAAATTCATCATCACTTGAGGGACGTTGGAGGCATGAGCCGGCTGTGAGGACACATTTACGAGTGCCATTACAGTACAACACAAATGGAGGAAGGAGAGAAGAAGGAATGGTTCGTAGGATCGGAATAACCAAGACACTCATATTCGTATCTCCGTGAAGCGCCAAAGAATAAGAAAGAAGACGGAGGACGTGCTGATTTGAAAAGCATTAAATGCGATGGTGGACGCATCGGGAAAATAAAACAACAGCAAAAAATATCAGCAGTAAGTAGTACGTCTGTCCGGAATAAGTGTTCTAACTGTCCGGAATAAATAGTAACTGTGTCCGGAATAAGTTATGCGCTAGTCCAGAAACTAAAGAAAATGACTGATGTGTGTGTCCGGAAAAAAATGAATTTATTAATAAACAGAAGGGATAAAAATAGGAGGACGGATGTTGAGTAACTAGTCTTCAGTCTGTGTAGGAGCGCCAAAATGAAGTGAGTGATTTGAGACGCATTATTGAGGGATGGAGAAATTTGTACGAAACGAGGAATAAACTAAACAAAGAAAGGAAAAATGTTTCTGGGCTGAGTGCGCACTCAGCCGCGTCTGCTGACTGGGTTGCCCACATCAGCGAGTGTGCTGACTGGGTTAGCAGCGTCCGTGACGCGAGCGTTCAACAAACATTTTCCTTATGAAAAACTGAGTGGGTACCATTAGGGTTGCAAAATAATCTGAATTCGAATAAGCATGTGAAATTTGTATTCGAATTGAATATGAATTTCTAATAGATTAGCAATTTTGTGTCCAAAAAATTCGTATTTGGTTTCTGATTCGACTAATGTTCAAATTCGTATAACATATTATATACATATGGTTGAATTATCTTAAATTTTTGAAAAGATGTCTTAAAAAAATTATATTTTAATTTGTTTGTCCATTCTATTATGTTTATATTTATAAAGAAATAATTAAGTTTTTTATTAATTAATCATATAAATATTAAGAACCACATATATTGGATGTAAAAATTAACATTTTTAGATATTCAATTGCGGTTTGACCTATATCCGAATTCGTATCCAAATTTAAAATAGGTAGAGTTTCTCAAAACCAATTACAAATTATATTTAGTAGGAACTTTTTTACCAAATCCAACCAAATCTTAATCTTCAAATCAGATGTACAGTTTTCACGGTGGATAAAGAAAGTCGTGGAAGTGGGTTGAAAAAAATAAACTGTAAAATTATTTTTTCATTTTAAAATTTTTAACCCCTTGTATATTTCCCCTTATGTTACTCTCATTCCATGTGATTTCCATATGTAAGTATTATTGAGCACATCTTGAAACTCATGGACCCAGAACCAGAAGTAATCCGAATTTCTGGGTTGAAAATATATTCTATTGAAAACTCGCCGGGCCCGTAGCCTTAGTTGAAAAAATAATTAGATCAATCAAAGTGCAACCTTAATAAAAATTTGTTGACTCAAAACACAGGTTAAGTCTGGACTTCGGATTAATTTTAAGTATTTTGGAAACGGAAAGTGGCTGCTCACTTGTTTGTCAAGGTTAATATCAGATGGGCCGCTATTTGGGCTGAGAGACCGAAATCCGTAAAACATTCCTAATTCTCGCCCAGTCATTAATTACGTTCATAGCTTTTCACTTGATGGATATAACAAATATGCATGTGATAGTGTATATACATTTCAACTTCACAATTTTTTTTAATATTTTTAGAACATCTTTGCGCCTAGACATAGACAGGCACAAAAGGCATAAACGTGTATATCAGAATCAAGAAAGTCTAAACATAATCATGTCAAATTATATAAAGCACATATATACTTAGCAATTCTTGAATTTGAACCGTAGTAAAGTATGTTATTTACATATAAGTTATGATCAAACCTCAACTTCTCTTTGGCAAAGTACCGTTGCAATACTATTATTTACACTTCCTCGCATTTTTCCAGGGACTTGGGCTGCTTGGTTTCATCGCGGTACTCAACTGCGCTCTCGTGGGCCATGGTATACTAGTGTTGAGACCAATCCGAGACGCCATGGAGGTCGGTACTTGGTGTTCCGGTGGCGGTTGCCGTGGTGGAGATTCCGACCACTCTTACCGTGCTCCCATCTAAACATTAATATTGAAGGTTACAATACATGCGTGGATAACCTAGTGGACGGTCAAGATGGCAGGAATAATGATCCTATGGTGGTGATTGGTGGTTTCAAGGAGGGTTAAGTGTTGAGAAAAGTTTGCGGCAAAGCATTGGACTTTGCCAATATATATTTTTCTTATTTTTATTTGCTTTCCAATATATATTATGTGTTCTACTTAAGTGGATCTCTGTGATATCTAGTTTTTTGTTATACATCGTACAGTTAATTGTACTTGGAGAGTTGGAGGCCCGTTTGGTGTTTTTTATTATTTTTCTTTGCTTTCCAATATATATTATGTGTTCAACGTGAGTGGATCTCTGTGATATCTAGTTTTTTGTTATACATCGTACAATTAATTGTAGAAGATGTGGGGAAATTTTTTGTTGTTGCTTTGCATGGCATGCAAGCACCAGTTGAATTGTGTTTTTCTTCTAAGGAATGAAACTTATTTGCTTATGTGATTAATATAACTCCTGTACGCTATTTAAGAATGATTTGTACTAACTTTGGACCCAAATCTTCTCACTAATGAAACATATGATCCATTGTCAATAAATGGTAACAGCTAGTTTGCACTACCTTTAATTCTTTCCAAAAAATTATAGATACTACTAATTATTGAATTCTGGCTGTTCTTCCCCTAAAAAAAAATAAAAAATTGGCTGTTCTAAACCAACATGTTATTATCCGGAACCAGAATTCCTTGAGCGATTATGTATAGATACTTTTATTTATTTATTTTGGTTCCGAACAACCAAAATATCTTATCAGGAAGAAAGGAACCATACTAAATTTTGGTTATACATGCTGGTGATGAAGTATAAATACATTAATACATACTCTTCCTAGTGAAGTATGAAGCATATTATAAGGAATACTAATGTAACTTATACATTCTGGCCTATACTACAAATTCCTTGGTGATAAAAATCTTAATCATGAATTTATTACGTTAGATAAGGATAATTTGAGGTTATATGTACTTGTCTTTCTTGGTGACAATTATTTAAACCTTCGTTATTGCATCCAATATATGAAGGTGTAACATTAAGGATATGCATCGTTTTGACGAATCACGGGCAACAATTTTTACTATTATTATATCTAAGTTTTCAGAATGTGAGAAACGAGGTCAGGCAAAGAGGACTGGTTGAAGGTTCTTATTGATGCTGTACCAAACAAGAAATACTTGTTGCAGGAAACCTTCTTTTCTCGTTCTTATATGATTATATCCATGTTTATTTACATCCTTGAGACAATAATGTGGAGATTTTTTCATAAAAATACACATGCAATACACTGCGCAAAACATATATAAGTTTGCGTTCTGCATGAGAAATATTACAATGTTTGACTTCAACTAGTATTGCTTTATTTATGTTTTTCTAGTGTTGAACGCCTTAATGACATCAATTTCCCACTGGTGGATTTCTGGAAAATATATTGGACGTTTGACCAAGAACAGAATCTGATTCCACTAAACCCTCTCTCTCTCTCTCTCTCTTTCTTTCAGTAGAAGTTTCATGTTGTGGTGTCGGCAGTTGACATCACGGACGTATATACCACCCCATTCCCATTGGCTTCTCTCTAATAACAACTCCCTAGGTAATTTCCCTGAAAAATGTATAAGTAAGATTTTTTTTTAATTTAAATCTAAATATGTAGCTCACATATTGGGATTTGATATATGATCCAAGTTAATATAAGATTTTAATCTACCAATTAAACTAACATCAGATTGTTATATTCACAAGATCATCAACATTTTCAACAACAAACTTAAGCAAAGAATTAAAAATCAATGACAAAACCTCCTCTCTACATCTCTATTTAGTCAATAATATACAAAATAGTCGGCACATGTAGTCATAATTATAAGGCTTTCACATGGTAATATATGAACCGATTAAATATTCTTAAATTGGATAGTCTAAACAGAAATTGAATTCTATATTCGAACTTAACTAAAATAAATAAATATTCTTTAAATATAAATAATTTAAAAAGTTCTAAAATGGGAACGTATACTCATAGTCCAAAATTTTAATATATGAATTTTTTTAATGAAACGGAAACAATAAATTACTTCCTTTTTTTAGCCACAGGCCCACAAATTAAGATTTCAACAATATCCACCCCTCCAAAGCACAATAGTCAATAGGCCACTGCCTCTCCTTCCGCACCATGAAAGAAAACCCTACTTTAACTCCTTTTTCTAAGAATATGTAACTGCCAAGTTCTAATTAAACTTTTAAACAAAATATAGATAAAGCACGATTGCCAATTTTGACTACAATCCTTATGATCTATCATGCTGACCAATTTTAGTTAACTAGCCAACTAGGTCACCATTTTCTTTTTTATTGTTTTAATTTTTTTGATACTACCATTCGGCTCAAATGATCATTATTGTTGACTAATTTGAAATAAAGAAATCCACCTACTAAAACTATTTCAAATTGTTATCCACCTTTCCTTCTCAACCATCAACATATATACCACCCCACTCCCATTGGCTTCTCTCTACCACCCTCCATATGTCATCCTCATCCTACAACTAGCCAACACCAACAAGAAGAACCATGTCAAACCTTCCTACTTCTCTTTGTGCTCTAACCCTATTGCACCCTTGGCCTTTCACCTTCACTTCCTAGCTCTCTCTAAACACCCCATCCCTCTCCAACTCCTTGCCAATTTAGCTATAGCCTATAGGGTGATGGGCCACCAAGGGGTGAAGGACATCCCCAAGGGGTGTTTGGCCATCAAGGTGGGCCAAGAAGGAGAAGACAAGCAAAGGTTTGTGGTGCCAATCCACTACTTCAACCACCCTCTCTTCTTGCAGCTCCTCAAGGATGCCGAAGACGAGTATGGTTTCGATCACAAGGGGACCATAACGCTCCCGTGCCATGTTGCGGAGTTCCTTAACGTTCAAGGTCTCATTCATAGGGATTGCTCTCGTGGAGGGCAAGCACACCACCACCACCACAACAACAACCACCACCTCCCTCTTGTGGGGTGCTTCAACGCTTAGTGTTGGTCAATTAAGTTGTTGGATGTGTTTTGTTTTGGTTGTTGGTTAATGGTGTCTCATCTTGGAAATTGATGATGATGATGATGATGATGATGATGAAAAGTGATTGAAGTTGTTGATGTGTTTTGTTTTGGTTGTGGACTGTTATCTCATATTGAAAATCAATGATGATGATGATGATGATGTTGAAAACTGATTTGTTGTTCTTGTGTGTGAATCTCACTATACTACCTTTTCTTGTCTTGACAAAATTGTTGATCGCTTTTCTTGATTTTCAATAATTTTGAAATTTAACATTGGTTATTTAGCAAGACATCTTTGAAACTACTCCGAGATCAGGGATCCAGCCCAGCGACATGGATCATATTTTGGAATTTTGGTAGATAAAAAAACTTTTATAAACTAAAAAAGTGTTTGGTGAATTTTCTCTCTCTATAATACCTAAGCGAGAATATACGTCATTAACTCATCATAACATTAGTTCGTTTGTTTTTATGTCCAAAATCTTACCATTTTGATTATAATGACATGCTTGTTAATTCTCTGGATATATAAATAGTTGATCGGATATTAGATAGAACAATACATGAAGTACTGAGTGAAAACCTAAATTTTTGCAAGAGAAATGTGTATGTTTTTCTAGTTCAAAGAATTAACAACTACAGTTTTCTTTTCTTTTTTGATAAAATAAAGAACCACGTAGTTGTAGTTTGAGAGGATGGATTAATTGGAATTCTAAGGTAAGTTTGAAACTTGGAAGGGAGGAAGAGGTTAAATGGAAACACTTAGAGGAAGGTGAGTAACGTTCAGTTCTTTTGGCATCAAATTTCTTTCCAGTTATAGTCTTACAGAATTAGCTGGTATTTTTCATATTTAGGAAGTAATTTATCAGGAATTTTTTCTAGGAAAAGAAAGGCAATTAATGGAGATATTTTCGTATGAGATAACCATTCAAGGTTTTTCAAAATGGTGATTTCATAATAGTAACTTTTTTTTGTCGATCTTATATTTTTTCCTCACATGTTCAAATAAGTTTCTTCCGCATTGTTATCAATATGTGAATTTTTTTGATGTTGTGGTTATAAAGTTCTATATTAAATATAACGTGCAAATCACGAATTATTCGTTTTTAAATCATGAAAACATACACTCGTCGTATCGAAGTTTTTTGGAATTTATAGATAATAACTCCTTATTTCCTGATTAAGTATGAAGAGGTTGAGCTTAACGGAGAATAAGATAATTAATGTAGTAGTTTACAGATAAGATCAAAAATATGTAGTAATCTCTTGAGGTTGACTTCAGAAGCAAAAGTCCAACTGCATGAGCTCACGATGGGCCATTATTATTCTTAGATCAATAGATCATGATGGCCATCATTTTCCTTGGGTGTTACACCAGTAACACACTTAACACCATGTGTCCTACTTCCTACTTGCTTGTCTCATATTGATTATCAATATTCTTCAAACTTATTATATCAAAAATATTGGGAATAGTTAAACGTCGTCCAGATTTTACTTAAATCGTCTGTCTCAATTACTTTTTTGTTATTCACAATCCATTTAATATTTATTATATCTCGTAAAAAAAATCGGAACGTCTGGCTAGGACACCTCGTTTTTTTAAAAATCTTGAATTTATACGGTGTGTTATTTCAAATTATTTCAGGTTCCGTTGCAAGATTTCGGTGGTGATGGAGTGGAAAAAAACACAAACGTAAATAAACAGGTAAACGAATCAATATCCGGCGTACAATAAAAGTGTCTCCCGCATGGACTGTCGTCCTGCCACCCCCGCATTCTTACTCTGATTTTATTTTTCATGGCTATTTTTTGTTGTAGAATGAAAAGATGAGAGTCTATTAGGAGTAGAAATAAATAAAAATGAGAGAATAACAAAAAAGTAATTTGTACATGCGATTTAAGTAATTTACGGACGACATTAAGCAGTCCAGAAATTATTTCTCCAGACTTATATAGGTTAAAATATATATGGTAGTTGTTGACTCCTTGCAACTGCAACACTCTATGTAGATGTCATTACAGACATATGATATGAACAACATGTTCTCAGCATGTGAATCGCTTCTTTCTAGCATTATTATTCATATATCTATTATGTAAAGAGATTTTTGTAATAAAAAATGTATCACAAGAAAGCGGACACAAGTAATGTATATACTTTGAGTTTAGTAGTTGGCTATATATATCATGCATACCGACTATTTCTCATCTGCAACTTCGAGTTTTAAAACTATTTTATTTTGAAAATATACCCCTGAATAACAAACACGTACCAAACACTTCTTTTTCATTAAAATACCATTTCCCCCGAAATTATCACAGTGAGAATCTACGGTCTTTACACGGTTGTCCTCTTAACTGTACTTAAAAATTGCCGGAATATTCCTACAATTAAAGTTGCACTTGTTTGATACGAAGATTACGGGCATAATAATTGGTTGTACTGTTGTAGTGCTCAGCAAAAGAGTTGACGAACCAACAACCGTCTTATTTTATTACTTAACTGTCATTCCTCGTCTTAAAAATATCTAAATCGTCCATACAAATTATTATTTTGTCTTTCTACCATTTTTACTTATTTATGTAACATCCCGAAACAGCAGAAATTTTAATTTTTTTCATCAAGACAATAAAGATCAATAATCAAAGGCAGGACTGTTACTTCTCATAAAACATATAAGCGGTGCACCATATTACATCAGACGGTATATGATTACAACAGAACAACAAAATGAGATAAACGTAATCATGTCGACCTCAGTGGTCCGAATAGAGGATCTGATCCCAAGATGCGCGCCCGCTAATCACCACCCAACTGGACCTACTGCGGTCCAGAAAAAGATACAACAACAATGTCTGAGTTTCCATAAGAAAACCACGTATGCCAAGTTCACCTATATGCATGCAGTTGTACAATGTGAAGGGAATGTGTTCTAAAAGTTTTACTTTTAAATGTCAATTATTATGAATTGAATGAGAAATCATTTTGTTCCTTATTTATGTTATTCGTCTTTTAGAAGTGTTAAGGAAGATACTCTTGGTCCTTAACTATAGAGTTCTAAAAGATATTGGTTTACATAAAACAAAAGATATTCGCAATCATGGTAATTAACATGAGACATTAATTACCAAGTTAAGATTGTCGTGTTGGTCATAGATCATTGTAGCTCTACAAGTGAGTGACAACACGGGTGCACAAAAGAGGAAAATATTACTTTTGTATACTGAATAGACTTAATAAGTAAAACATTATAGAATTGTGTTTTCTGTGTCATTGATGTTTTACTGTGTCTTTGGTCCTTTGAGATGAGACTTATATTCGATCACTTAAGAATTACTTAATTAGACTAGTGTCTTAAGCTATCAATGAGTGTAGTGTAAAGGCATTGGTTGGTTAAGTATGACTTTTGTTGGAGAAGATAGTTAGTCAAAAGATTATCATTGCCCCTCTTAATTGAGTGATGATATTAGTGGGCCCCTTGATAAAGCAAAGTTATAATGTGCACAATGTGATTTGAGTTAAGTCACATATTTATAACTAGCTTAAAGAGATCAAGAAATGAATACTAATACAAAGATGACACAATACTACTTTGTGTGTATTCTTAATATCATGAGGCAAGGGACGGACACAAGTGGTGCTCCATCACTAAATGGATCGGGTTTTGGTTCGATTGGAATTAAGACATCTAACTAATTGAGAATGTGTAGCTAGATACCGCTTATAGCTTGTGATATTAAGCTCTTAATATCACTGCCAACTTAGTTTAGATCCTCCCATATGTCACACCACAAAATTGGGAAACAAGAAATGGGGATTTTGAGTTCATAAGGTCTGTCGGGTTTCATATAGAAAATATGACAGATGTGGTGAACAAGCCAAATCAAAATTATGTTGTGATTAATAACATAATTAGAATCTAAATTAAATTCATATGTGATGTAAATATTATGGGGTGTAATGATTTATCATTCCATAGGATAATATATTACATAAGTTGTGAACTTACTAGTAATCCTGAAATGTCAAATTTTGTAGGGGTTAAACCAAAATTTGACTAGTCTGCAGTACTGTGCAAAAACGGTCGAATGCTAAACGATAAACGGTCGACCGAATGTTGCACGGTCGACCGAAATGTTGCATGGTCGACCGGATGTGTATCGATCGTAACAGGAATTTCTACTATTCGTTTTCGGTCGACCAAAGTATATCAGTCGGTCGACCGAACATTACGATGAAATAATTTTGTTACGAACGGTCGACCGAGTTTATGAACGGTCGATCGAAACTTGGTCTAAACGGTCGACCGAACCTCCAACACGGTCGACCGATTCAGACGGTTACTGCAGAATAAATTTAAGAATTAATTAGATCATGCATGGAATTGATCCATAACTGATTTAATTCGTGGCTAAAATTATTTGTTAGCAAATAATGGAAGTTTGCATGAAATCATGGGCAAGAGGTTGCACATGAATATGTAATTTGGAGAGAACTTATAAATACAACGTTATCTCATTACCTTATTAATTTAATTGATTATCTTCTTGTGCAAATATCTCTCTCCATAATTCTCCACGAATTTCACCTTAATTCTTGAGTTTAGTTTTAGTTTTCAGAGATCTTCTTCTCAAAGGAACTAAAGAGGGGTTAGTAATTAGATTCTAAACCCTATTGGAGATTGAGAGGCTAGCTCTTCTCTCTCCGATCTTGTTTAGAGTTTGGTGAATACTCGGGGGCATCCGGCGCAGCAAGCATCCTCAACGTCTCCGGATCTTCAAGAAGTTTTAGAGAACTTCTATGTATGAATTTCGGAGCCCAATGTTTGTTTTGATGTGTTTTAAGCAATAATTAAAACAAAACCGATGTATGCATGAAAAACAAATCGTAGACAATATATGAATGATCCTTATTGTGCATAAAAATTTCGAAAAAATATATGTACAATTAAACATGAAATCCTACACAATGAACCTATCATACTAGTAGCATGTCATGTCATCAACAGTAAGAAAAACAAATCCCCCGAATGGTAACACGGGACATCAGTCCGACAATCATCATCGGGTCTCCCAATGAGACCTACCGTAGGCACATACGGTCTAACGGAACATGACGTGACACTCCCCACACGCGGCTACACTAATCAAGAGGTTCGGCAGGGAGCATCCGCCAAGTCCGCGTCATAAGAAACAGATATGTAACTTCGTGGTCGAAACCACACTAACGGAACTATCGCTCGGTCGGTCCATCAATCATCATCTCAGTAGGTGCCCATGTGAGGAACATAGCCGGAACATCATCATCGGCACATCAATCATCATCGCCAGAACAACATCGGCAGCATCACCGGCACTGCAATGGTGGTCCATCAATACGTCCATCACATCATCGGACGGGTCCAGACCGAAGTCTCCCAGGTCATCAGGCTCCACGAGCCACAAACACCAACTGCGCCGCTATAAAAGCAGGGCAGCGACCTCCGTAGCCACATAGGCCGGTAGTCACCTCACCCAACGACAGTTGCGTGCCCGCAAAAAAATCATACATTGGGATCCGCGATCCCTCAGGCCTGCTGCTCTACAATGAGTCCAATCAATCCATCATATTAGTCACGATCCATACATGGAGGTGACGCGTCCCGAACACCAACACTCTTCCACACGACGGTCCCTGGGTAGGCACGCGTAACGCACCCACCGTCACCTCCCGGCTCACATACAAGGCGAGGACACGGGTTTCCGTTGACAGAGTTGGCATCCTAAACGGAACCAGGAATTCAGTCCTGTGCAAAAATGGTTGACCGAAAGAGGCAACTCGGTCGACCGTTTCCTCAAGGGAATCGGTCAACCGAAAGACTGCAACGGTCGAACTATTTGCGCAAAACTTAAGTCCCAACGGTCGACCGAGATCT
This sequence comes from Triglochin maritima, assembly GCA_963682175.1. NCBI lineage: Eukaryota > Viridiplantae > Streptophyta > Magnoliopsida > Alismatales > Juncaginaceae > Triglochin > Triglochin maritima. The sequence goes on along the minus strand of OY821772.1, from coordinate 57,919,849 downwards.
AACACCGATCGACCAAAACGAGGTCAAAATCCGGAATCTGGTCAACAACAATTCAAAACTATCGGTCGACCGACTCAGGGCTCTCAGTCGACCGAAAACTACCAGGGCTTCCTAGTAATTCTAAGTCATATAACGGTCGACCGCAAACATGCATAATAATCCAATACACTTAAGTTCTGGTCGACCGACCACAAGGAACCGGTCGACCGAAAACAACCAGGCAATCAAGATACGCTACATTCGGTCGACCGGCCGAAGGACCCGGTCGACCGTTGGTCGTCTTCAACCTCGCGCCAGCCGAGGATTTACGCACATCTCGTCGCCGGGGAGGTCTCTGACCTCCCCGACCGACCAACAACACCCTCCTAAAAGGTTAAGCAACAACCAACCACACTAAGAACCAGCATACCTCAAAGAAGCAACGAAAACCGTCGGAGCGTCGCTCGCGCCTCCGTCACCTCGTCGACAGCAACCTCCTGCCCAAGCCTCACGCCCTCGCCTCCGTGAAACCGAGCTCCACTCCGACCGCCGGAACCTCCTCCTCTACTGCGCCGGAAATGAGAAAGAAAGGAAAGTGAGAGGGAGAGGGAGAGAGCAAGTGAGAGAGAGAGAGAGAGAAAACGGATTTTCTTCTTAAACCCAAACCAAACGCACCAACAGTGCCCTACACCCTCAACCCATCACTCTCCACCACGCCTACTGTTCACGCCCCTCCTCTTCCCCAAGCAACCACTGTGCAACCCCTCTTCCCCATACTAAGCACCTCCTAATCACCATTAACCCCTAAGCAAGGGTTATGGATATAACAATAACTCTTCATTTCACTCTTCTAACACCAATTTCTCTTCATATTACTCTTCTACTCATCAAATATAATGTCTCGGAGGCCAGGAAAAGAACTAATGGACGCCCCGGATTACTCAAATCTGGTAAATTACCTTGTTTATTTTAATTAATTTAAAATAAAAAAATTAGGTGGGGCGTCTGCGGGAGACACCCGACCTAACGAGAAGGCGGCCGCCGGAACTGCCTCCCCCTTGAAGGACGATTCATAATAAAAGTTTGAATCTAGGATACATAATAAATCTAGGATACATAATAAAAGTTAAACAAAAGCTAATTGGAGGAGGATTCCAATATTTATTAAACTTAGTCTCCATTACAGTTAAAATCTCATCAAAACAAGGATTTCCCTTATATTTCGCAAATACTTTTGTAATTAGATGTATTTCGTAAATAAATATGTTAGAGGTCGTGTAATATTGTCCATTTTATCTTTTAGTGAAGATGAAAAAATGTTTTAAAAAAGCTAACATAATGTTACAAATTTCCCAATCTTCGTCGCTTAAAAATGCATCTTTTTTGTTTTTCATTATAAAAAGCTTGAATTGCAAGATGATGATGAACATAAGATTTTAACATTTCATAGGTAGAATTCCATCTATATGGGACATCTAATTTAAATTTTCTATGTTTAACATCATTATATACACAAAATTCTTTAAATTCCTGATATGTAGATGTACTACTACATCCTACAAAGGCAATTGCATTCCTAACATTTCCTATGTATGATTTAATTAATTGAAATTAATCTTGTACTATCAAGTTCAAAGTATGACAAACACGTCTGATATGAAAAAGTGAACCCTCTAGAGGTGGCTTACAATAACTTATAAGCATTCTTGAGGCATTGTTATTAGTAGCATTATCAAATTCAATTGCACAAAATTTATTTTCAAGAGAATTAGCAACAATGACATCTTTAATGTGATCAAATATAACATTGGTAGTGTGTGGATGCAAAATAGGTAAAAACAAAATAATTTTTTTATTTAACAATAATAAATCATTTATATAATGAGCAGTTACGCAACAATATGGATAATTATTTGGACCGGTCTAAACATCACTAGCTAATGTTACCTTATTGGTCATTTAATAAAATAACTAATCATGATTGTTTTTTGTTTTTCTAATTTATCAAATGCAACATTTTTAAGAGTTCTTCTAGAAAATGGTTTAAACTGCGGATTATGATAGAAAATTGTTGCCCTAAGAGAATCAGATTCACATGTGTTAAATGGTAATTCATCTCTAATTATGAAATCAATAATTATTTCTCTACCTATAATTGGATCATATTTTCGAAAAGTTAATTTTCCACTCTCAGTGTCTAAAATAGATTGACGTGAATCATTTACCGACCCAAGATTGTTCTTAACCTTACATACCTTTAAATGTCTACCTAAATGACTAGTTCCCCTACTTGACGCCGCCGAATATACATGACCACAGTAATTACAAGTAGTTGTTACTTTACCGTTTTGTTCTATACATTCTTGAAAATGTTTTCATACTGGGTTAATTTTTTTCTAAAACCGGTAGTAATTGTTTGGGGTGGTCTAGCATGGAGGGATTCTACGATATCCTGATCTTCAGAATCAGATGTAGAAGACATGCAAATTACTAAATATGTAAAGAAAAACTTAATTTTTTAATAAAAGATACAGTCATGATTATGGTTGATTAACTAAAATTAACTACTACAAAAGATTAGAAAAGCCTAAGAAATGAAGAGCGGGGTCGCGAAATCAGCGGTCGGCGGTCTGCTTGTAGATTTAGGCTTCACGTTTTAGCTCAAACTCAACCAGTATGGCAGTATCCACCAAAATCAAAGCAATTAGAGAAAGATTAAAGAAGTTTGGAAGAAAGTTGGAGAGAATTGTGTTGTGTGAAAAAAAAAAGAGGTTGAGGGGTTTATATAAGGTAGGGGAGGGGTAGTTTAGGAATTAAAAAAAAACTCAACGACTGTGTTTGGTGCTGACGTCAACGTTCCAACGGCTCTGTCGTGCCGGCACGACAAGACACGACGGTCGAGCCGGCTCTCGGGTCTAATGGTATAAGGACATCTACTAAATGGAATTAGATTATTTAAAAATCTATTAAAATTAAATTTCCATTTATTATCATTCAAAAATCAAGTTCAATTGAAATCAACTTTAGAAATGTTTCGCGGGAACTTTTATTGGAAGTAAAATAAATACAAACTTCAGAGAGCAAAATATTTTGCATTGAATAATCATTTACATAATTGTTTTAGCTTATCATTCATGCATAAAAACGTTAGAAGCATTGGGAACTCGGGTCCCACTTTGGAGTAAGAATTCGGATTGAGTGAACTACTACTACTACGATAGCCTACGGGCGATGCATCGTCCACCGGCCTACATTATTAACGGATAATTTAATAATTGCAAAGTAACGTACTAAGTGTATGGTAATTAATATATATCCCCCTTGACAGTCATGATAGAAAAACTCCGCATAAAGCATGACTAATGACATCTACAAGTACGTCACGTTGGGACCATATTACTCAACAGACATACAAGTTACATAATATCGGCCTTCAGAAAAATTATAGTTTACAAAGCATAAGTCTAAGCTTCAAAATCAAGACAAGAACACCAAAATAACATACTAATATTCATGACTATCCATCAAAAGAAAAACCACCCAATTCTTTTATTTTCTTATTAATTTCATGATGTTTGCCTGTTTCGGTCCCATAGAAATGCATTTTGCCTCTCGCATTCCCTTCGGGGCATTTCCCTTTCGGAAGAGCAAAGGAAGCAACAAGAATTAAAGACTAAGGGGAGGACAACTTTCTTTTTCTCTTTCTGAAAAGAAAAAGGTCACCCACTTATGGTGGTGGAGTTTGGAGGTCCATATATGCCGCGCAATTAGTATGATCAATTGATTTGAATTGATTCACTCGACTGTGTACTTTGAAAATTATATTCATATTCCATCTCATTTCCACTTTCTTTTGTGTGATGATGATGTTTACCATTACCTTGTAGTTAGTTGTACGTACCATCAGCCATCACATTCCAACTTATCTTAGCCTTGGATTCACTTTACCTTTGAGTTATGAATTATCTTGGGAACTACTAAACGTCGCCCCAAAACTACTTAAATCGCCCCTTGAAATTACCAAATTGCCCTTAACAATATATTTAATACCCATATCGTCCCGTGTCTATAAATAAGGCATATGGTCTTGTATATTCATAATTTATCAGTAAAAACACCACGAAAATGTCTGGCTAGGGTGATGCATCGGGTGAAGTAAGCCTGGCGCGGGGCAAATTTTGGGCCGAGCGTCTGCATTAGACGTCTCCCCCATGGTGAGGGCGTCTGCGTAGGACGCCCTCCCCATGGCCTAGGCGTCTAACGCAGACGCCTACGCAATGGGAGAGGCGTCTTATGTAGACGTCCTCCCCATGGGTAAGGCGTCTGTAGTAGACGCCCTTCCCTTCGGTCAGGCGTCCTACGCAGACGCCTTACCGTTGGGGAAGGCGTTTAACATAGACGCCCCATCCATGGGGCAGGCGTCTAACACAGACGCCTTTTTTTTTTGATTTTGATTTTGTTTTTTTAATTTCGAGTTTATTTTTTAAATTTTTTAATTTCGAATTTATTTTTTTAATTTCGATTTTATTTTTGTAGGTTCCAGATTTCGGTGGTGATGGAGTGGATTACAGTGAGTTATTTCAAACTACACAAATCTTTGCAACAATCGATGAAGCATGTAAATGGGCCAAACAAGTAGCTATCGGAGCTGGGTTTTTTTTGGTCGTGTCGTCGTACAAAACAAGATCAGATAGTCGGATGGATTGTTATTTGAGATGCGACCGGCGAAATCAAATGGAGTCTCGGGATATGGATACTGCACTTCGAAGAAACACCAAAAGAAAGGGTTGCGGTTGCCGTTTCTTAATAAAAGTGGTGGAGCGACGGGATCGTGATGGATGGGTTGTGGTTTTTAATAGTGGTCACGGACATCACAACCACAGACTGGCAGTTTATCCAGAGGGTCATCGTCAAATTAGTGGTCTAAGTTCTGGGGCGAAGAAGATTGTTCGTGATATGACAGAGGCGCAAGCAAAACCACGGAACATCTTGAAGGCAGTAAAAGAAAAATTCCCGGAGGACAATCCAAATCAAAGGCATATTTATAATTTCAGAGATTACATGAGGAGGACAAAATCTGAAGATCGGAATCCCGTCCAGCAGTTTCTCTACCAAGCAGTGCAGTGTGAGTACTTACATTGGATTATGGCGGATCCAGAAACTGATGTCGTCACTCACGCTTTTTTGGCACATCCGACGTCAGTCCAGTTGTTGCGGACATATCCTTTCGTTATCTGCATGGATTCGACTTACAAGACGAACAAGTATAAGATGCCTTTGTTCGAAATGATTGGGGTCACACCAGCAAACATGAATTTCCTTATTGGATATGCGATTTTGATGGATGAATCTTACTCCAGTTATTTGTGGGTGATGGAGAAGTTGAGAGATCTGTTATTGGGGACTGTCAGCCCGACTGCAATAATAACAGACCGGGAGTTAGGCCTTATGCGACCAGTGAGAGAGGTTTTTCCAGACTCTGCTCATTTACTCTGCACATGGCACATCAACAAAGACGTATTGAATTACGCGTACCACGTATTCGGCAAGAATAAGGAGATGGCAGAGACTTTGAGGCGTGGAAGATGGAGGAAGATCATGCTTTCTACTTCAGAAGCCGAGTATGATAGAGCTGTGTATGCTCTGAAAGATTTGTATAGATCGTGGCCGGCTATCACGGAGTATCTGGACACCACGTGGTTGGTGCATAAAGAAAAGTTTGTGCTGAATTGGACGAACAAAGTCCTTCATTTTGGGAACACCACGAATTGTAGGGTCGAAAGTGCTCATTCGGCTCTAAAAGAGTGGATTTCTACATCGATTGCAGCTCTGGACACTCTTTTCGAGCGCGTCAACGCGGCTACTGAAATGCAGCTGACGAATATTCGAAACTTTCTTGAAGACTCGAGACGGCGAAATTTGACTAATTTCGGACATGCTCTATATCGTCACATAAATGGTAGAGTTTCGCATCACTGTTTGCAGTTGCTGAGTCAGGAGGTGAAGAGAATGCAACAGTTAGAAGATGAAGTTGAATATCGTTGCGAGTGCGCTTTTCTGACTTCTCATGGGATACCTTGCGCATGTACCATCCGTGGATGTCTTGAATCAGAAAATGGAATTTACTTAGAGCAGATTCATTCGTTCTGGAGGACACTTGTCATTGGGGAAGGAGCCGGGAACGCAGAGTTTGTGTCTCAGGCAGCTCAAGACGCCGAACATTTTCGCAGTCTGGTTGATGAGATTGCAGGAAGTGACCCTACCGTAATTCGATCTGCCTCTCGGGTTTTATTCGAGCAGCTACACCCCGAACATTCGAATTTGAAAGAGCCTGCAGTAAAAACAAAGCTACGAGGTCGACCAAGGGGAAAGTCGACACGACGGGACCCTAGTGCGTTTGAGTATGCAGAGCGAGGTAGTGGTCGATCTTCAGGTAGTGGGAGTAGAGGTCGTGGTCGTTCTTCCGGTAGTGGAAGCAAAGGTCGTGGTCGATCTTCTGGTTCTTCGTCTGTGAGAGGAGGATCAGGTATACCATCCTTATATTTATTATTATTATAATTTTGTTATTTATTTCAGTAAATATGTATCTTTTGTTATTATATCTAACTGTATTTTTTGTTCATATTGTAGTGACTGGGCGGGCTGACGTAGACGACTTCCCATATGGAGATAGAATTCCAGGAATCATTATGCCATTCCTACACCAGTGGAATGATGTACGTGCTGATGGAAACTGTGGATTTCGATGTGTCGCCGATGTTTTCCACGGTGGTGAAGACAATTGGCAACTCGCCCGTCGTTCGATTTCAAATGAGATAGCTGCGAACCCATCTTTTTATGAGCACGTATACTACGACGGTGTGGCGGAGGCTCGTCACCGGATTAATTGGGGCGGGGGACCTTGTGGCGAGAATCACTATATGGAGACGTGGACGGACTTGTTTCCCATTGCAAATTTTTACAAGTGTGCAGTTATGTTCTTCTCTCTCGGAAATGATGGTTCGTTGTACCCATGTCTTACAGTTCTACCTTGGGAGAGTCCGCCTACCGTGACGAGACCGTGCAGAGAGTTGATTATTGCTCATTTAGGGAGTTACGCTCATTACATTCGTTTGGAATTGAATGAGGGATTCCCCGTACCTCCTATAGCGACTCTGTGGTATCAAATACGAGATGAGAGTGTTATTGGATGGGAGCTGGAGTACCAAAATAGGATAGCATATTGGCAACAATTATGTAATATGTTTTGATATGTTTGTATAATTATGTAATATGTTTTGATATGTTTGTACATTATATAGTGTTGCTTTATTATGTAATATGTTTTGATATGTTTGCTTTATTTGCATTATATATAATAGTACGAAAGGTTATCAAACACAAATACAAATAATAAGGGTACAACAGATAAGCAAAACACAAATACAAACAATAAGCGTACGACATGTTAGCAAAAACAAACACAAATACAAATAATAAGCGTACAACAGATAAACAAATATAAATGCAAATACTAAGCGTACAACAGATAAGGAAACACAAATACTAAGCGTACAACAGATAAACAAATATAAATGCAAATACTAAGAGTACGGTACAACAGATCAACCTACTCATCATCCGAATCATGGTCGGATATGCCTAACTGAGTATGCCACGACTGTATGATCTCATCCAAATCTCCGCATGCAGCTCTGGCATCGTCTGGCAGCTCATCCCTCATCTGCAAGATTGGGTCTACAGCCCGTATCATCTTACCCATCCACTGCACATAACAATAACATTAGCGTACATTAACAAATTATACGGTACAAATAAATTTAGATAAAATGAAAAAATTACCAGATCGCCACACGTCCTATCTGGTGGTCGATCTGCTCTCCGGGAGGCACCACGGACGATGATAGGATGTGAGTAACTACCGAACCAATCAAGATAACGTGCATCACACTCGGAGGGGTCGCGACTACGTCTGAAGTCGCCAAGGAACAATCGGCATGATCTCGGAAATGTCCGCCAAGTCGATTCCGCTGTAGAAGCGGGGAACCTGACGTCGTACGTCGCTGCTGTCGCAGACCGCACCGCATGCTCTGGTGTCGGAATGTCAACCGGGATCACCTGAACATATCCTAACTGACGCAAGACCCGATCGGGCATATAAGGCTCTATGATATCCCGATAACGAATAAGACCCATCAATAAAGTCCTCGGGACATCCGCTGCTGGGTCAGGACCATAGGGTAACCACTCCACCTAAAGTTTAACACATTAATAATAATACATCTTAAAATTAAATAAATGGTGTAAAGTTTGATACCTCTGATGCAGTCATCTGATCTAGCCGTGCGCGGATGGAACGCAATCGTCCATCGCTCTTGTCCTCGCTCCGGACAGCCCACATACCCGAACGTGGATGACCCTCGTCGATAATCTTCCGCTCACGATGCGGGCGGAATGCAGGAAAGTACTCGTATATCCACGCCTGCAGCAGCGTAAGACAACCTGCAATCCCAGAACAATCCGCACGGCTAGCTATCCCAAGCTGCCGGTACAGGTATGCCAACGTCGCTGACCCCCACGAGTACTCACGAACGGTCTCCGGGTCCCTAGCCTCCAGTAGATCGCGTGGTCTGATCCGACAACCACTCTTGTCGACAAACAAGACGGCTCCGAGCATCAAGAATAGGTACGCCGTCAACTGTGTATCATCGGCCCGCGGAGGTCGTGCCCGTCTGCATAGGTCCTCAAGGGAGTCGATGCCGACACCACCACCACTCCATAAAGCTGTATCTCTGGCCAGACCATCAGGTGTGACACCAAGCAACTCTGCCACATAACACCTCAGCTCAGACGTCGACCCCTGAGCACTAACCAGACGACCATCCACAGGAATGCGCAGGATCTCGAAAACATCGTGAAGCATGATCGTCATCTCTCCGAAAGGCATGTGGAAAGTGTTGGTGTCAGGCTGCCACCGCTCCACAAACGCCGAAATCAAAGGCATGTCGAGATAAGGGAACATGCTGTACGGTAAGTGCCCCAAATGCGTGGCACTAATCTCCTCTCTGATATCAGCACTCAGTGTAGACCGCCAACCCTGTAGTGCTGTACAGGCTCTGTGCCGATTCTGGCACTTCAGAACCTTCTGATTCTCTCCGTCCCAGATCCGTCTAGCAATGTGACCCCAGAAACTAGGAATGACGCTCCCATCTAAAGGACCACCAGGCGTCATACTGCTCACGATCCAAGAATCGTCCTGGACCCTCTTCTTCTTCTGAGCGCGGGGATCAACAGTGCACGAGCTCGAATCCCCGGTCGTAAACCTCCCACCCCTACCCTTCCGCACCATCCATCCGGCGGAAGTAGAAGTACCCGCTCGACCACGTCCTCCGCTATAATCCCCCTGCCTCTCCACCTCCGGCCGCACATCATACGGGCCATCATCGTCGCTCTCGTCGTCGAAACTATCCACATGCTCATCATCGAAGGAATCATCCTCCTCCTCACGACGACGTAATGCCTCCCTCTCCCTCCTGACCGAAGCAGATATCCCCCGTCTACGTGGATGACGCGGTGCTGAATCATCCTCTAAAGAACGGAAGGCGTGTAATGGTATCGACTTGCCTCTCCCTCCACTGTGACCCGATGACTATTTATTGAAATTTTAAATACAAATTTGTTAAATTTGTTAAACTAAATTATCATATTTATCAAAATTGTTAAACTAAATCAAAATTTGTTAAACTTAATTATCAAAATTGTTAAACTAAATCAAAATTTGTTAAACTAAATTAAAACAATTGTTAAACTAAATCAAAATTTGTTAAAACTAAATATCACAAATGTTAAACTTAATAAGAATTTGTTAAATTAATTTTTTTGATTTATCACTATTTATTAAAGTAATTATGATATTTATTAATTAAAAAAACAAAAAAGGAGGAGGCGTCTGCGAGAGACGCCTCCCGCAAGGTGGAGGCGTCTGTCGGAGACGCCTCCTCCTACGGGGAGACGTCTTCCGCAGACGTCTCCCGCTACGGGTCGGCGTCCGAGGGAGACGCCCCCCGCATGGGTCGGGCGTCCTCGGAAGCCGCTCCCCCCATAGGGGGAGCGGCTTCCTCGGACGCCCGACCCATGCGGGGGGCGTCTCCCTCGGACGCCGACGACTTTTTTTTTTTTTTTTTAAACAAATAAATAACGTAATGTTACCTCATACGGGTACATCGGGGGAACTGCTGGCTGCTTCCCTGGCCTCCGAGACATTCGTAATCTTGTGTAGTAGGTATAGGAAGAGAAAGTTTTGAAAAAAGAGTGAAATTGTGAGATATATAAGCAAAAATAGGAGGAAGGGCAATTTGGTAATTTCAAGGAGCGATTTAAGTAATTTTGGGGCGATGTTTAGCAGTTCAGATTATCTTCCATGGTTGGATTCACTTTACCTCAGGTTTGTGACTCGAAGTTGAAATCATCACGCAACTTTGGTTTCTACTTTCATTATCAAAAAAAAACTTTAGTTTCTACTTTGGATGAGGGAACGCAAATGATGAGAGAATTTTGTACACGATAGGAGTGGTGGACATTTTGATGCAGTTTAATTTCTTTTTTCTGATAACTACATCCAACATCTTTGATGTAGTTGCCTCAGTGCGTAAATCATAGGAACTGCCGTTGGATACTCCATCTTTTGAAACTTGACATTTCACCAAATAACTATTGAGAGATTGACTCTCATCTTCTAATGGAGTGGGTTCAGAATTGACTATGGTAAATTCACTTAAATTCGTCATTTATATTTATATTTAGCTAGCATATATTCCATGTTCAACTTATGGTCAAGACAGAGTACTTATTGCAGGATAATGGATTTTCTTCGCGTTTATGTTACAAAGATGTAGTGTAGTCTATGCTGTAGTTTCACATCGCCTAAAAATTTAATGGGTATATTAGGAACATATTACTTCCTTACAACTTCCAAAATATAAATTTTTACAAAATCATTTTGTGATAGATGAATTACAGTTACGTATTGCATCAAGAATAAAACTTGATTAACCATTCCGGAGTAGTAAAATATAAATTTTAGCTTAAAAAGGTTTTAAGGTTCAATTTGTGATGGCCTGCTACGAACCTATGAGGTTATTATGACTCCATGAACTCATTACTGACCACCGGTATCAGGTACCCGGAGGTCGCGCTCCAAGACAAAATGGTACAAAAATAAATCATAATTTTCACCAATTATATAGAGTTAAAAAATCTAAACAGCTGCACCAAGAGTTAGCAATTGAATTACGGTGACTCACAAAATAAATAAATTATATACAACCCAACATCATCTATACTAAGAAAATGTCATTCAAATTATGTCGTTACACTTCCAATTATAACCCGCCTCCAGTTATAACCTCCAATTAGGTCTGTCGACTGGTAGCTAAGGCACGAAATCAAGAGATGTGATTCAGTAACTTCAATTCAAGAGCAACCAAATACGAAACATATGATCTAAATTCGTGAATTACATTTTACACCTTCTGTTACCTACTTAATAAGCAAACTCAGCAACATTAAATTGCTTCCTTTGTTAGATTGTTTACTACATATATATCTCAGCAAGACTGCACGAATACAAAGTTACATTTATATTTACCGGCCGGGCAAAGAAAATAAAAAATATGCCTCCCCATCACATTTGGCACTTCATTGTCCTTTCATTTACACAAAGCATTCTACCGCAATAAGAATTAATCAGAAAGGGGAAAAAAGGGGAAAAGGGAAAAAGGAAAGCACACATGCAAACCTATGTAAAATGAGATGAATAAAAGAAACAATTACATCAATATAAATAAAGTCTACCTACCGATGTCTTGTATTCCTTATGGTCACGCCATGCAAAAACTTGGTGTAGCCAAGAAAGCTGAGCTTTCCATCTGAAGGTCTAATCCATTCGCGAAGGATTGAATATGCGGCAGGGGCAAGGTTCATTTCCTGCAAATAACAATAATTGTACTCAATTATATATAGATTGGCTATTGCAGCTCTGTGAACTGATAACTTCAGTTCTAAAGACTACAGTTTAGAAAATGTAGCACATCAACATTAGCAGGGTTCTGCAGTACCTTTGCCAACTCTTCAACAGTTATGGCACGGTTTCCTTCTTGTTCAAAAAATTCAAAAGCTGTGTTGGCTATCTGTTCCCAACCTTCTAAGGCTTCCAACTGATATGGGCTGACTGTAGCAGCACAGAATTCTTCATATCCTATCCGTCTGAAGGATATTGACTCTAGCTGGAAATAGAAAAGGCACAATCATGAAAAGATCTGCAATTCTTGTATGAGGGAGGTGTTATGCATTTGTGATAATGTGTACATTTGAAATATAGTATATTTATCCATTGCACTTGTCAGAGATTTGTTGAACCCAGTCAACTTAAATCCAAAATTCAAACTATAATAAATTATTTCATTCAAATTTTCAGAGATTTGTCGAACCATGTTTCTTTGACTGCAGAGACAAAATTCAAACAATATCTATAGATGAGCTCTGGAAGGGGGAAAAGAAATGTTGCTGTACCAGATTCAACATCTCAGGAATCCTAGATTCCAGCATTGCATCAGTTGAGTTTCGGTGGAGAGCCTGTGGATTTTTTATTGATTGTTAGCATAAATAACAACAATCGTCACTTCAACTGAATAAATAATATATCGTGGCCAGACTAACCCTTCGGAAATTTTCCAGACTGATGTAACCATCCTTGTTAGGTTCCAAAAGCTGAAACTGAGCCCTCAGATATATAAGCTCATCTTCTGTTAATGCTTTTGAGAGAGCCTGAAGACATGTACCAGACTAAGCAATGCCAATTTTTGGTAAAGACACTATGAGGAAATGTTTTAAGGAAAAAACTAAGTTGCAAACATTAACTTTCAAGCAAATATTGATTTCTAGACGTTTTGTAGGACATTCAAGTTTTAATGCCAATTTGAACAATTTGTCCAGCTTTTAAATGCTTTCTTCAATTTCAGGAAACAATTAACCAATTTCTGCAGTTTATCTATGAGGTCATAGCCTGTTATCGTTGGTTAAATGCAGTTCATTCCCGATAAAATACACTCCAAATAGATGTCACTCCCTTTTTTTATCTTTTTTACATTATTTGCCTCATGTTTTGAATTCATTGCATTCTAATCCCAATATATGCTTGATAAGTGAACAAATACTGTCTTCCTTTCTTTACCACTTTTCGAAGTGACATTCTTGATTTTGATATTCTTTATCTGTCTAATTACAATCGTCTCACCAATATCATTACTTATGAATCTGTTGCAGTCACTTATCTCACTAGTCTGAGATAAAATAATTCAATGTTCGGTAATCATTTGTCTCACACAGGGCTGTTCATACTTCCATCTTATTGTTTTCCAAAAGCTGATCAGGGAGCCGAAGAGGTCTCCATTCAGAAACCCTGAATCCCTGATAAAGTCCGCCAACCACCAATCAACATGCCATCAAGAATGGTTTGGCCATGCATGCTGCCACCCAAAGGTGGCAAATCAAGACCAGTTGATTGTTGATGGTGGGATTGGATAGGCACAGAAATGAGGCATTGGATTTAGGTGCTAAAGAAGTTTGAATGAGATTTTAGACATCGGTGTTTGCTTCAAAGAAATGAAAGGCATCAAAGGATCAAACGGACTATTTTTCAGAGTGAAGTGCAATCAACATGTGTTTGGGTAAAGTTTGGGTAGTAACAGGGGGAAAAAGGATTAAAAAAAATGTGTTTGGGTACCGACAGATTCTCTTGGTGGGTATTGACAAGTAAAGTTGGATTCCCGGATATATGCAGATAACTCCAAAAAAATTAAAAGCCAGCGTACACTACCTACAACTTGATTTCGATCCACAATAAATCCATTTTATATAAGAAATCCTTAAACATATGACATAATGACAAACAAAAAGGAAGGATCATCAAGTTGAAACATACCTATTGGGGATATAGCATAAGATTTACCATATAAAATTTGTGATTAAGGCAACTTTGACTACAAAAGTACAAAAAAATGTTCAAGGATAGTGAAACCCGAACCTTTAATGCTGCACGTTTGAATGGTGAGGAACGGAAGTATGACTTGACTAACTTAAATGTAAGAATATCTAGAGGCACTGGCCGTCGGTTATCTCTCAACCAAGGATGAGCTGTGTAAAAGCAACAGCCATTAGCTTAGACAAAGCAGAAAATCTAATAACAGGGGGCAGAGAAAATTGTCCGAGAACAACACCAAAATTATGTTGCCATTATCGGAGCAAGAGAAAGTTGATATTGAATTTACGTAATTCTCCTAATAAAACAAAAAATAGTGGATAATTTAGTTACTTACCGAGGGCTTGCACAGCTGACATTCTTTTCCTGTAGTCCTTGTTAAGAAGCCTTTTAACAAAATCTTTGGCCTCCTTTGATACTGATGGCCAGGGGGAATCTTCAAAGTTGGGATCAGCTCTGAGCACAGAACGAAAAATTCCAGACTCTGTTCGTGCCCAGAAAGGTCTACTACCACACAACAAGATATAAGTTATAACTCCAATACTCCAAATATCCCCTTCCATACTATATGATCTATGGAGGACCTCAGGAGCCACATAATATGCACTGCCAACAATGTCATTCAGTCTTTCATCTATGAGAAAAAAAATACACATTAGGAATTACTCTAGGTACCACTCTGTAGCATAGTATTGGCAAGATGTGTAGATAATATGGCAATTTGAAATGGAATTATCCAGGGTAAACATTTTCACATGCATTTCAGATCAAATCACCAAAAAATCAGTCCAGCATAGATGAGGAATTGGAATGTCCAACAGCACAAAATAAATTCAAAATCAGAAACAAAATGCAATGAAAAAAATGCATAACCCCTTCTGCCTTATCAAACATCAAATAGCTAATTGAGTTACATCATAAGGTTTGAACCCCTTCTGCCTTATTCCATGACATCGCTACATCATAAGGTTTGAACCAGTTTCTGGAGAAAGATACCCAGTTATCATATAGCTAATTGAGGGGTATCATAGATGCCCAGTAATCATAGATTTAGCTAATTAAGTGTATCCCATGATCTAATATGAAAGAAACAGCTTTGTGTAGGAACCCTCCTAACCAATAGAAATATCAAGTATTTGCTACGGAGTTCCCCTCAGTATTACTACTGTAAATAACTTGATTTGGTTCACCTTGGGTTATATAATGCTCAATCTTGAAATTTCTGTATCACTTTGTTATTTGGATATTGTTCTAACGAAATTCATGTTTTTTTTGGTTGAAAAGGTGAGCTTCACTCAAAAAATACCACTCGCAAGGCGTAAAGGATATGATCATCAGGAATCACAACCATCTTTCACAAGTTATCACTAGATGTAGGCTACAATGTGACATAACTTTCAGGTCAGGACCCCAGTTCACCACCATACTACTTACAGGAATAAGTTGAACAATCATAACTGTATATATTTATATGCTTGGTTTGTATATGTCTTCATAAAATAGATAATAATAAATTACCTGGCCTGACAAAATCAGAAAGGCCAAAATCAATGAGCTTCATTGGAGCATTCTCCTCTTTAGTGGTGAAAAGGAAATTCTGTCAGCGGAAGAATGACCATGTAAGTTCAATATATTGATTTAATCAGTATAGCAAGTTTAATATCATCTAGAAAAAACTACTCCTTTTGTCTGGTAGAAGTCAGTTAATGGAACAGGAGAAATTTTAGAAGAACTATTCAAACCTCTGGCTTTAAGTCGCGGTGCACAACACCTTGAAGATGACAAAACGCAACCACGCTTAAAATCTGCTCAACAACAAGCTTAGCATCCTCTTCGGTGTATCTACCCCCTCTTTTATCGCACACAACAAACATATGTTTAATGTTAGGAAGGATTTCCTTAAAAAACTACAAAAAAAACAAGATGACCAGGCGATAGTACAAAAACAACCCTACCTGGATAAAATTCGGTCGAGCAACTCTCCACCTTCACACAATCTGTCAGAAATAGAGAATGAGCTTAAAATGACACTTGATGAGTCCAACTAATATTACCTTCTAACTCCATAAAGCCTACGGTTTTACACAATCACAAAAGATTTCACTATCCAAAAAGGTTGTTCAACTGTTTAACAAATGACTAATAGGTAGACAGCATTTATATTTATGTTGAAACTTAAAACCCCAACAATAAAATCCACAGTCCAACCCTCTTATTTTATTTCTTTCCATCTATTAATGACAATAAAAAAAATCCCATGTGCAACTAAAACAACACCTTACTATAATTTAGCAATGTTTTGGAAACACCTAGTATGAAACACCCAGATATTATTTTCACTCATATGCTTTCCTCACATATTATACCAACAATAGAATCCATCACCAATTAAACCACCTTACATATAATTTCACATTGCTTTTTGAACAACTGGAATTGCACAGTCAGATGTTATTAACAACATATGTTTTCCACTTTTCACCACATTAGTACTTTATAGGTACGTGTCAGGCTGTTTCAATCCCATCATAAAATAGACCTAACCAAATTTGGATTATGTACAGTATCAATGTTCTTTCCGGAAAAGTGCAGCCTTAGATATTGAAAAGAAAAGTTCAAGATAGAGAAAAGCACTTATGTTTTGAAAATTGTGGCACATCAGGGCATTGGACAAAGATAAACTATAAGGCAAGCTCTCTATGTACTTGATTTTCCCCCTTTTTTGTCAATGCAATTGCAAACTTCGTTTACCGATTTAAAAAGGCTTTATTTTTACTAAAAATG
Source organism: Triglochin maritima (assembly GCA_963682175.1). Lineage (NCBI taxonomy): Eukaryota > Viridiplantae > Streptophyta > Magnoliopsida > Alismatales > Juncaginaceae > Triglochin > Triglochin maritima. The sequence continues at coordinate 57,903,048 of OY821772.1, read as the reverse complement.
ACAAATCAAGCCTGTTGTTACAAATAGGAATCCAAATATTTATGAAATAAAAATGTATCTATTATTGTTTCTCAATTATGTTAATAATGTACTTATGCTTCAGAGACACATTGACATTAAGAATATTGTGAAAAAAATGTAGGTCATAACAACTATTGAACTTTTGCACGAATCATGTTAGGAAATTGAAGAGCAAATTAGTAATCATGTGGATAACATCGCGGTTTAACCAATTAAGTTGGACAATATCATTTAATAAGATAAAGAGGGCAATGTACATACTCCATAATAATGTAGACATTAAGCGTGTCTTCACATGCATCATAAAACTTAACCAGATTCTTATGCCCAGACAAGGCTTTCAAGATTTTGACCTCCCTTCGGACATCTTCAACTGCTATCGCTGTAGTCATCTGTCAATTACAGAATGATGGGATTCAATCACAGACCATTGACAGAGAGAAACTTTAGAAAACACATGATGACATGAAGTGGCCTCGTTAACACATAAAAGCACTTATAACTAAAACAGAGTTATTACCTAGTAAATAATGGCATAAAGCATCTTAAGATGAAAATGCAACCGCCTCGTACAACAGCAAATTGGAAAAAACATATAACCCAAAAGAAGAAGAAAAACTCATTCTTGTGCCTTTGAAGTCCTGCATCCCAGGTGCAATAATAGAAACTGCAGTATGGGCTACTCAACCAATAACAAGTTCTTAATTATGTCTTACAGGTTAAATGAAGTCCTAAATTATATCTTCTCTATTCACCTCTTATAAATATCAATTTTTTCTTTAATTCAGAAGAACCACATATTCATCCGAGAGTTTTTTTTTAGAATTACAAATACAGTAACATGTTCGATCATCAATAAGGTATGTATGAACAAGCAATGGGTATAAAGAATATATGATGCTAATTGTATGTATGTGAAAAGCAAGTCATGCAAGAAGCAAGACTATGGTATTAAGTGTTTGGCAAATACGCGAAGTAACCAACAATAATCAGAATGCTTGTGCAACTACTTCATTTCATTGCTTGTAGAACTAATTAACTTCCACAACTATACCATTGTCCAACTAAATGTCCAAATATATTTATCCAAATACTGGATCTACAGGAGTGAGGTTTCTAATTTTCTATATTCGAGAAGGCCAGAAATCTAAACATGCCCCCTTTTTATATGAGCATTGAAATGCCCATATATTTAGTGGTATTGAAAATTAAAAGATGTTGAAGCTAAATTGAACCGAAATTTGAAAATTGTGAATAAGAAAATTTGATCAAAGAAAAAAAATCAAGTGTCTCACAAATTCATTTTAAACATGTTTGATGAATTTCTTATCTATCGTCTTCTACCAGAATCCACTTGTAGATGTTGTTAGATCAAGACTTCAAGTAATATCTTCCACACCTCACAGAGGAATAACTGACAAAGAAATTAAAGGAGTTGCCAGTTGAAGGTGACATTCAGGCCTTAAAGCTCCCTATGGTGTCTATCATCACCATATGAATGTATTCTCTATGTTTTCTCATCAAAATAATGCAGAAAGAGTAGATTCCAGGGTCCATCATCACAAACAACATTCTTGTCTTCAAAAACCGAGATCCAAATAACCCTGACACATGATTTAAAATTTTAGCAGGTCATACAGTTGCCCAGTGTCATTTATTTGTCTAACTAGATTATTAGGATATTATATGGTAATAAATTATGTCTTATCATGCATGAATACAAGTGTTTCAAAATATGTACATCGATTATAATTTTCAGGGATTCTTAACATTTTAATGGACATGCAAGGACCAACAGAATTTTACTTACGTATCCTCTACATTCAACATATTATGATAGTGCAACACCAGTGATTAATCTTGTATTCTTTTGTTTAATTAAAATATATTAAAAATATATAGAAACATGTGCCATCAACAACACAACTCCCAACCAATGCACTTCTAGAGACTCGTTTCGACCCATGCATGCGGTTGTAATGAGTGAAGAAAGGCACATCATGGTATGTGACATTTTCCTTTTCTTATTTTTTTTGGAATGTGGTATTTGAATATGTGATGCATGACCAGACCCTTCAAAGACCTTAAGTTGGGGTTCTAAAAAAAATAGTATCCAGCTAATTGAGGTTTCGGCAGTAAGGGCTATCAAGCTAATACCTGCAAGTTGGTAGAAAGTTGCATCACATATCCTACGGGCTACGTCATTTGGTCAACTGTCGTGGGTAGACCAATATACTTGTAGTGGATGTGCAGCGGTAAGTGAAAAAGGATGTGACATTCATGTTAGCCTTATGTTGCTCAAAAGTGATTGTGATAGATGTACAGATGCAAAGATCTACAATCAAAGTTTCATGTTTAACCCTATCAGGATTAATTTTCAGAGCCCCTACCATGGGATTGATATAGCCTTAAAGTTAGTGAACTTTAAGGGTACATGAAGAATTTCTTTCATATCAGGCATTCCAAGGGCCTAGTTTTAGGTAACGATAAAAAAAGGGGACTAGTTTTAGGTCATTACTTAGTCTCATAAGGTTCAACATCCTATACAATTGGGGAGTTAAAACCAAGGTACTTGTGTAGACCAACTATTGCAATAATAGCCCAACCCATGTCAGCCAATGTATCAACATTCACATTTACCCAAATGCCTCGAATGAGACTCCCACCTGGCGGGGTTTGGGGGGTTGGGTATGAAGCCACGCACCTTCTAAGCAGAGAGAGAACTAATGTATGAGATTGCAAATTCTAGCTCAACCATTTTCTAGGAGAATTAACAGGGCATTATCAATTTATCATTGAGCATAGATTAGACAAAAGGTGACTTCCATAATTGTCAAGTATGGCAGATCATCAAGGGGGAAATGGCCAATTAAATGAAGGATTACTATATCAGTTGAAACTATACGATACACCAAGCTGCTTTCAATGAAGGGATATAATAGTTGAAAATAAAGTGATGAACAGTTTTCTGATTCTGAAACGGAATGATGGTACTGTAGCCAAGATCAATGATGTGCTGACTTTTTTTTTGGAACTCAACTAGGAAACTTGTCAAATTATTTGTACTTCAATTGGAGGAAAAACAAGACCACTATAGAAGAAAACCATATCCGGATGAACAGAACAAAACATGTAGCAGCAGAAGATAGATAAAAAGAATTGTAGGAACATCATTGTATGGGAAATTTTATGATTGGAGGCTCCCCCTTTTATTCTCCCATGTACTCTGGCCTAGGCAAAAGTAGCTATAATTAGACCTCCCCCCTTTGATCTCCTCTATATTATGGCCGATGGCGAAGTCAGCTCTATTTAGACTTCCACCATCATATGCCACCCTTCTAGTCATGAGCCGAACTTGATCTACTGAATTATGAAGTTCAGGAAGACCATGAATCTGAATTTCCCAAAAGTCTTGTAGAGTTGACTTTTAAAATTGAAAGGCAAAAGTCCTCAAATGGTATCCAACAAATCCTACAGCGGCACACCAAAATCCTACACTCATTTGCACCTCTCAAAACAATATTCCAAGAAAACCTCATTCAAAACCATTCTAGGACGATGTCGCTTGACCAAAATTCCTACACTAAAGTCTGTTGCAACAAACCAAACACCAAATCTGCATGCACCTAACTACATGACCTCAACAACTCCACAATTTCCAATCCAAACAACAACAAAATCACAAGCAAACAACATCTAACTAAAACAAAAAAGGCGAAAACAGACCTTCGCCTTGGAGATGATCTTAACAGCAACAACCTCCCCCTTCATCTCCCCCTTCCTCACCTTCGCCAAGCAAGTATGCCCAAAGTGCCCTCTCCCAATCTCCTTCCCAAGCTCATACTTCGCTCCGAAGTTCCTCCCATAACCAAACCCCTTATCAAGCTGCCTCTCCCTCTCCCTCTCTTCCTCCCCTCCCTCCTCGAGTATCGTACCTTCGACGGGCTTCGGCGCCGGACGCCTCTTCGCGAGGGTCGCCTTGATGTGCTTGGCGGGGGACGGCGGGGGGAAGGGGCGGCGGAAGAAGCGGCGGGGAGTGGAGCGGGCGGGGGAGGGGGAGACGCCGGAGGGGAGGGGGGAGGTGCCGGGGTTAGGGTTGGGGAAGGGGGAGGGCCAGAGGTTGGTGGTGGAGGTGCGGGAGGGGGTTTGGGGGACGGAGGAGAAGTGGGCGTTGGTGGTTGGAGGTGGGGTTTGGGGTGGAATTTCGCTGGAAATTGGGGGGCTCTTGCCGTAGCACTGTCCCATGTCTCCGGCGACTGGAGTGGAGGAGAGAGAGAGAGAGAGAGAGAGAGAGAGAGAGAGAGAGAGAGAGAGAGAGAGAGAGAGAGAGACAGCGGGGCGGAATAGTGTGAAGTCGAGGGAAAGGGAAAAGTAGGTTTCGGTTTTAAATTACATTGTTTTCGTTTCTCTCTTTCTGATTTGTTATTTGTTTATTCTTTAAGGGTTTTTTGGTTTTTTTTGGGACTAATTATAGTTTATCTCATTTAATTATATTCTAATTTCACTTTGATCTTGAATCGTAAAAAACCGACAATCACGTTCCTTGTACTTTTGTTTTGTAACACTTTGTTCTCTGTACTTTCAGAATCCATTAGTTTTCACATATTCGTTGTTATTTTTTGAGTTTTTTGTATTTATATACGTAATACACTTATAATTTTAACTTTATGTTAACATTCAAATCGAATTAGATGTCATATCTAGTTCGAATTCAGATCTGATTAACTACCGATCATACTAAAATTCAAACCAAACCAGACATTTATTTTTTGGTTTTTAAATTGTATCGTTTTTTTCATCTCTTTTTTTATTTGTTGTTTGTATTTTGTTCAGGGGCTTTCCAACTTTCTCCGGGTGAATTGCAGTTTTGTTTCCTCAACGATGGATCAATTTGAAAACTCTAGATTTTAGAGTTAATGTAATTCGCAGAATCCTTTGCAAGCTATTGGATTTTCTCAATCTACAGTTTAGCTTTCGGTGGTTGAGATTTAATATAAGAATCAAGAAATTAACAACAAAAAAATAGATTTTCTCGGGAGGATGGGTTAAGAAAAAATACCCTAAAATCAAACTCCAAAAAATTGCCCCCAGACTGACATTGTGACTTTGATTAAGCTATGACATTGAATTTTGAAATATTTAGGCGGACCTCCTTACGTTTCCAATTTGTAGTGTTTTTGTTGCCTTCTTTGTTAGTGATGTGTTGAGTTTGACATGTGCAACTTGAAATCAAGGTATGTCCAAAACTATCAATACTATTGCATTTTCACCTCTAGATGATATCTACTATCATTTTGTTGAATCTTCGGTCTTGGTTATTTTAGGATTATAGAACTACCAATCTGCTGCCCTTGTTGGATTATATGTATGCACTGTTATGGATCTTAGGTTTATTTAAAATAATTAAACTACTTATTCCTACCAGGAAATTGGGTTGTTACGTAGTAATCATTGATTCTCCACAGTCCACACACATATGTCTCTCATGAAAGATGGGAAATATCCATTGTTATTTATTATTCTAAGTTGGTATCAGAGCAGATGATCCATCGTTGATGGTGACTTCTTCAATTTCCAAGTTAAAAGTTTGTCTCTTATCGTAAAGTAAGGTACAAAAAACTAAAGATCTAGAGTGACAAAATAATAGACAAAAAGAGGTGAAAATTGCATGTTATCTGCGTTAGATAACAGATTAATAATAATATAGTAGTTAAATACGACTAAATCTTATGAGTTGATACTTAAGACATAATCTAGTCACGACACAATCATATGTTCGATTTTCTTTCTTGAAAATTGATAAGCTGATCTAATATTTTTTAAGGGAAATCTTTGATTTAATATTTTTAAGGGAAATGTTTTGTTCTATTTAAGCTGCATGATCCCACGCCATATGTTGATGTTAGATTCTTTTCTTTCTTTCGAATATTGGAAGTCGTAAATCTACTAACAAAACCAGTCTTAGCTGGTAACCTCAAACGACAAATTTGTGATAAAAAGAAAAAGTGCTTGGAATTTTCCGTTATTTTTGTTTCTGATTATGATAAAAAAAACTTACAGGGGAATAAATTGTTTTTAAGTTTTTGTTCTAAACTTCTATAAAAAAATATTTCTCATACTGGACTCGTTGTTACCACGTCGCGACATGTGACGGCAGCAGTTCTTGGATTTTAATGTTTACAAAACTCGACGTCTCAAACATCGAGTTCTTAAAAAATCAAAAAAATTACAGATTGCGACATTCCATATGCCAAAATCTAACACTTAAAAATTTACTGAACTGCTAAACATCGCCCCAAAATTACTTAAATCGCCCCTTGAAATTACCAAATTGCCCTTCCTCCTATTTTTGCTTATATATCTCACAATGTCACTCTTTTTTCAAAACTTTCTCTTCCTATACCTACTACACAAGATTACGAATGTCTCGGAGGCCAGGCAAGCAGCCAGCAGTTCCCCCGGTGTACCCGTATGAGGTAACATTACGTTATTTATTTGTTTTTTTTAATAAAAAAAAAAGTCGTCAGTGTCCGAGGGAGACGCCCCCCGCATGGGTCGGGCGTCCTCGGAAGCCGCTCCCCCCATAGGGGGAGCGGCTTCCTCGGACGCCCGACCCATGCGGGGGGCGTCTCCCTCGGACGCCGACCCGTAGAGGGAGACGTCTGCGGAAGACGTCTCCCCGTAGGAGGAGGCGTCTCCGACAGACGCCTCCACCATGCGGGAGGCGTCTCTCGCAGACGCCTCCACCTTTTTTGTTTTTTTAATTATTAAATATCATAATTACTTTAATAAATTGTGATAAATCAATAAAATTAATTTAACAAATTCTTATTAAGTTTAACATCTGTGATATTTAGTTTTAACAAATTTTGATTTAGTTTAACAATTGTTTTCATTTAGTTTAACAAATTTTGATTTAGTTTAACAATTTTGATAATTTAGTTTAACAAATTTTGATTTAGTTTAACAATTTTGATAAATATGATAATTTAGTTTAACAAATTTAACAAATTTGTATTTAAAATTTCAATTAATAGTCATCGGGTCACAGTGGAGGGAAAGGCAAGTCGATACCATTACACGCCTTCCGTTCTTTAGTTGATGATTCAGCACCGCGTCATCCACGTAGACGGGGGATATCTGCTTCGGTCAGGAGGGAGAGGGAGGCATTACGTCGTCGTGAGGAGGAGGATGATTCCTTCGATGATGAGCATGTGGATAGTTTCGACGACGAGAGCGACGATGATGGCCCGTATGAGTTAGTGCGGCCGGAGGTGGAGAGGCAGGGGGATTATAGCGGAGGACGTGGTCGAGCGGGTACTTCTACTTCCGCGGGATGGATGGTGCGGAAGGGTAGGGGTGGGAGGTTTACGACCGGGGATTCGAGCTCGTGCACTGTTGATCCCCGCGCTCAGAAGAAGAAGAGGGTCCAGGACGATTCTTGGATCGTGAGCAGTATGACGCCTGGTGGTCCTTTAGATGGGAGCGTCATTCCTAGTTTCTGGGGTCACATCGCTAGACGGATCTGGGATGGAGAGGATCGGAAGGTTCTGAAGTGCCAAAATCGGCACAGAGCCTGTACAGCACTACAGGGTTGGCGGTCTACACTGAGTGCTGATATCAGAGAGGAGATTAGTGCCACGCATTTGGGGCACTTACCGTACAGCATGTTCCCTTATCTCGACATGCCTTTGATTTCTGCGTTTGTGGAGCGGTGGCAGCCTGACACCAACACTTTTCACATGCCTTTCGGAGAGATGACGATCATGCTTCACGATGTTTTCCAGATCCTGCGCATTCCTGTGGATGGTCGTCTGGTTAGTGCTCAGGGGTCGACATCTGAGCTGAGGTGTTATGTGGCAGAGTTGCTTGGTGTCACACCTGATGGCCTGGCGAGAGATACAGCTTTATGGAGTGGTGGTGGTGTCGGCATCGACTCCCTTGAGGACCTATGCAGACGGGCACGACCTCCGCGGGCCGATGATACACAGTTGACGGCGTACCTATTTTTGATGCTTGGAGCCGTCTTGTTTGTCGACAAGAGTGGTTGCCGGATCAGACCACGCGATCTATTGAAGGCTAGGGACCCGGAGACTGTTCGTGAGTACTCGTGGGGCTCAGCGACGTTGGCATACCTGTACCGTCAGCTTGGGATAGCTAGCCGTGCGGATTGTTCTGGGATTGCAGGTTGTCTTACGCTGCTGCAGGCGTGGATATACGAGTACTTTCCCGCATTGCGCCCGCATCGTGAGCGGAAGATTATCGAGGAGGGTCATCCACGTTCGGGTATGTGGGCCGTCCGGAGCGAGGACAAGAGCGATGGACGATTGCGTTCCATCCGCGCACGGCTAGATCAGATGACTGCATCAGAGGTATCAAACTTTACACCATTTACATTTATTTATTTAATTTTAAGATGTATTATTATTAATGTGTTAAACTTTAGGTGGAGTGGTTACCCTATGGTCCTGACCCAGCAGGGGAGGTCCCGAGGACTTTATTGATGGGCCTTATTCGTTATCGGGATATCATAGAGCCTTATATGCCCGATCGTGTCTTGCGTCAGTTGGGATATGTTCAGGTGATCCCGGTTGACATCCCGACACCAGAGCATGCGGTCCGGTCTGCGACTGCAGCGACGTACGACGTCAGGTTCCCCGCTTCTACAGCGGAATCGACTTGGCGGACATTTCCGAGATCATGTCGATTGTTCCTTGGCGACTTCAGACGTAGTCGCGACCCCTCCGAGTGTGATGCACGTTATCTTGATTGGTTTGGTAGTTACTCACATCCTGTCATTGTCCGTGGTGCCTCCTGGAGAGCAGATCGACCACCAGATAGGACGTGTGGCGATCTGGTAATTTTTTCATTTTATCTATACTTATTTGTACCGTATCTTTTGTTAATGTACGCTAATGTTAATGTTATGTGCAGTGGATGGGTAGGATGATACGGGCTGTAGAGCCAATCTTGCAGAGGAGGGATGAGCTGCCAGGCGATGCCAGAGCTGCATGCGGAGATTTGGATGAGATCATACAGTCGTGGCATACTCAGTTAGGCATATCCGACCATGATTCGGATGATGAGTAGGCTGATCTGTTGTACCGTACTCTTAGTATTTGCATTTATATTTGTTTATCTGTTGTACGCTTAGTATTTGTGTTTGCTTATCTGTTGTACGCTTAGTATTTGTGTTTGCTTATCTGTTGTACGCTTAGTATTTGCATTTATATTTGTTTATCTGTTGTACGCTTATTATTTGTATTTGTGTTTGTGTTTGCTAACATGTCGTACGCTTATTGTTTGTATTTGTGTTTTGCTTATCTGTTGTACCCTTATTATTTGTATTTGTGTTTGATAACCTGTCGTACTATTATATATAATGCAAATAAAGCAAACATATCAAAACATATTACATAATAAAGCAACACTATATAATGTACAAACATATCAAAACATATTACATAATTATACAAACATATCAAAACATATTACATAATTGTTGCCAATATGCTATCCTATTTTGGTACTCCAGCTCCCATCCAATAACACTCTCATCTCGTATTTGATACCACAGAGTCGCTATAGGAGGTACGGGGAATCCCTCATTCAATTCCAAACGAATGTAATGAGCGTAACTCCCTAAATGAGCAATAATCAACTCTCTGCACGGTCTCGTCACGGTAGGCGGACTCTCCCAAGGTAGAACTGTAAGACATGGGTACAACGAACCATCATTTCCGAGAGAGAAGAACATAACTGCACACTTGTAAAAATTTGCAATGGGAAACAAGTCCGTTCACGTCTCCATATAGTGATTCTCGCCACAAGGTCCCCCGCCCCAATTAATCCGGTGACGAGCCTCCGCCACACCGTCGTAGTATACGTGCTCATAAAAAGATGGGTTCGCAGCTATCTCATTTGAAATCGAACGACGGGCGAGTTGCCAATTGTCTTCACCACCGTGGAAAACATCGGCGACACATTGAAATCCACAGTTTCCATCAGCACGTACATCATTCCACTGGTGTAGGAATGGCATAATGATTCCTGGAATTCTATCTCCATATGGGAAGTCGTCTACGTCAGCCCGCCCAGTCACTACAATATGAACAAAAAATACAGTTACATATAATAACAAAAGATACATATTTACTGAAATAAATAACAAAATTATAATAATAATAAATATAGGGATGGTATACCTGATCCTCCCCTCACAGACGAAGAACCAGAAGATCGACCACGACCTTTGCTTCCACTACCGGAAGAACGACCACGGCCTCTACTCCCACTACCTGAAGATCGACCACTACCTCGCTCTGCATACTCAAACGCACTAGGGTCCCGTCGTGTCGACTTTCCCCTTGGTCGACCTCGTAGCTTTGTTTTTACTGCAGGCTCTTTCAAATTCGAATGTTCGGGGTGTAGCTGCTCGAATAAAACCCGAGAGGCAGATCGAATTACGGTAGGGTCACTTCCTGCAATCTCATCAACCAGACTGCGAAAATGTTCGGCGTCTTGAGCTGCCTGAGACACAAACTCTGTGTTCCCGGCTCCTTCCCCAATGACAAGTGTCCTCCAGAACGAATGAATCTGCTCTAAGTAAATTCCGTTTTCTGATTCAAGACATCCACGGATGGTACATGCGCAAGGTATCCCATGAGAAGTCAGAAAAGTGCACTCGCAACGATATTCAACTTCATCATCTAACTGTTGCATTCTCTTCACCTCCTGACTCAGCAACTGCAAACAGTGATGCGAAACTCTACCATTTATGTGACGATATAGAGCATGTCCGAAATTAGTCGAATTTCGCCGTCTCGAGTCTTCAAGAAAGTTTCGAATATTCGTCAGCTGCATTTCAGTAGCCGCGTTGACGCGCTCGAAAAGAGTGTCCAGAGCTGCAATCGATGTAGAAATCCACTCTTTTAGAGCCGAATGAGCACTTTCGACCCTACAATTCGTGGTGTTCCCAAAATGAAGGACTTTGTTCGTCCAATTCAGCACAAACTTTTCTTTATGCACCAACCACGTGGTGTCCAGATACTCCGTGATAGCCGGCCACGATCTATACAAATCTTTCAGAGCATACACAGCTCTATCATACTCGGCTTCTGAAGTAGAAAGCATGATCTTCCTCCATCTTCCACGCCTCAAAGTCTCTGCCATCTCCTTATTCTTGCCGAATACGTGGTACGCGTAATTCAATACGTCTTTGTTGATGTGCCATGTGCAGAGTAAATGAGCAGAGTCTGGAAAAACCTCTCTCACTGGTCGCATAAGGCCTAACTCCCGGTCTGTTATTATTGCAGTCGGGCTGACAGTCCCCAATAACAGATCTCTCAACTTCTCCATCACCCACAAATAACTGGAGTAAGATTCATCCATCAAAATCGCATATCCAATAAGGAAATTCATGTTTGCTGGTGTGACCCCAATCATTTCGAACAAAGGCATCTTATACTTGTTCGTCTTGTAAGTCGAATCCATGCAGATAACGAAAGGATATGTCCGCAACAACTGGACTGACGTCGGATGTGCCAAAAAAGCGTGAGTGACGACATCAGTTTCTGGATCCGCCATAATCCAATGTAAGTACTCACACTGCACTGCTTGGTAGAGAAACTGCTGGACGGGATTCCGATCTTCAGATTTTGTCCTCCTCATGTAATCTCTGAAATTATAAATATGCCTTTGATTTGGATTGTCCTCCGAGAATTTTTCTTTTACTGCCTTCAAGATGTTCCGTGGTTTTGCTTGCGCCTCTGTCATATCACGAACAATCTTCTTCGCCCCAGAACTTAGACCACTAATTTGACGATGACCCTCTGGATAAACTGCCAGTCTGTGGTTGTGATGTCCGTGACCACTATTAAAAACCACAACCCATCTATCACGATCCCGTCGCTCCACCACTTTTATTAAGAAACGGCAACCGCAACCCTTTCTTTTGGTGTTTCTTCGAAGTGCAGTATCCATATTCCGAGACTCCATTTGATTTCGCCGGTCGCATCTCAAATAACAATCCATCCGACTATCTGATCTTGTTTTGTACGACGACACGACCAAAAAAAACCCAACTCCGATAGCTACTTGTTTGGCCCATTTACATGCTTCATCGATTGTTGCAAAGATTTGTGTAGTTTGAAATAACTCACTGTAATCCACTTCATCACCACCGAAATCTGGAACCTACAAAAATAAAATCGAAATTAAAAAAATAAAAAAATAAAATCGAAATTAAAAAATTTAAAAAATAAAGTCGAAATTAAAAAAACAAAATCAAAATCAAAAAAAAAAAACAGGCGTCTGTATTAGACGCCTGCCCCATGGATGGGGCGTCTGTGTTAAACGTCTTCCCCAACGGTAAGGCGTCTGCGTAGGACGCCTGGCCGAAGGGAAGGGCGTCTACTACAGACGCCTTACCCATGGGGAGGACGTCTACATAAGACGCCTCTCCCATTGCGTAGGCGTCTGCGTTAGACGCCTCGGCCATGGGGAGGGCGTCCTACGCAGACGCCCTCACCATGGGGGAGGCGTCTAATGCAGACGCTCGGCCCAAAATTTGCCCCGCGCCAGGCTTACCTCACCCGATGCATCACCCTCGCCAGACATTTTCGTGGTGTTTTTACTGATAAATTATGAATATACAAGACCATATGCCTTATTTATAGACACGGGACGATATGGGTATTAAATATATTGTTAAGGGCAATTTGGTAATTTCAAGGGGCGATTTAAGTAGTTTTGGGGCGACGTTTAGTAGTTCCCAAAATTTATCCACATAGTCAGGAGTATGCACTGCGAATTTGGAGTCTAAACTAAAGTCGATAGTGATAACGCCGAATTCTAATGCTTAGAATTTTTCTCACACACCTAGGAGTGTACACTCCCAATCTGGACTTCAAAGTGAACGTCGAGTTCAACACCGGCATCCTCACAGTCGAATTCATAAAACAGAATTCAACAGTTCGGACGCCGAGTTCTGTGACGACAAGTTTCTTTGAAACTTGTTTTCTAAGTGTCAAAATATTGAACCAGTCAAACACAAAACACATTCAAATTGAAAATACATACATGGATCTGAATCTGCACCAAACATCACCTACGACTCTTAAGAAATACACACAATCTGAAATTTAGTTTAAACGAGCTAAGATTGATCGAGCACATAGTTCAAACACAACTAGTTAAGTAGTATGTTGCGGCACCACGATACAAAAATGACCAAACACTACCAAGCGTAGATGACAACACACTTATTAAGAACTACCCTAAATGACATCTCAAACTTTTCTTCTTCTTTGGTCGTGTCTGAGTACGTTATCTACCCACACATGCGACTACCACCTCGACCTGAATTTACAACCTTTGTGGTATCCACATTCTTGTGTAGGTGAAATAAATTTTTTATTTCTTTCTCGATCTTGACCCAACTATAGTGTAGCCGTTTAGGGTCTTAGGCCTCGAAACATGTTCATGTCCAAATTAAGGTTCACAAAATTGTGCACACTCCTGGATAAGACATCGGCATCAAGGTTTATTTTCTTTCTTGGAAACTTTATATTATATATATTGGAGGTCAAAAGGAGGTCTTCTGACTTTAAAAAATCCACGCTAAAACTCCAGTGGCCAACTAATAATTACTTGTGTAATTCATAAGATATACATCACATGATTTTTCAAAATCCAAGGACATGTTGTAGCTACGAACAGGTAAATAATCAATGAAACCACGAGAATAAGCGAACAAACAATGATATTAATTTGGATGTGTGAGACTGAAAAGAACAAGACGTGCTATATATTGCGAATCAATACGAATAAAAGATTACCTCAGAAGAAAAGATGAGATGTCAAAGCATCGTGGAGTTAATTGTTTTCTTTCTTTCTTTTTTATGACTTTTTTTTTTGCTTTTCTTCTCGTATGCTGCCTTCATTGGCTATTTACATCTCTAATCACATTTTTCCCACCTCACCATCTAACTTTTGGCCACCGCTGGTTGGTCGACTTACGTCAATGACAATGAAAGAGTCCATAATTTTATTTTATGGTAGTCAGACAAGTTATATTGTGTACTAATACTATTTATTTAGTTTCAAAGAAAAAGAAAAAGATGTGGAGAGTTCACACTTGCTTCTCGTGGACAGAGCAAATGTTCTTGAGCTCTCCAATTGCTTTTCCCCCTTCTTTTCACCACCTTCGAGTTATCCTTATGAATTGCATTTTCGAATTTGAAAATAGATTTTTCAGAACAATACTTGGATGTTTTTTATCTCGACTAGTATAATGAGTGTTGAAAATATACAGCTCAGACTTAAAGCGTCATCAATGCCTCATCTCGAAACCATCTAATGCAAATTAATCCATCCCACCATCCAATGACCACGGATCTTAATGTCGCACCTTCTTTTCAAACGGCTAGTTTATACTAAACACCTATATAATCATACATCATTGTAATCGCAAGAATAAGAAAATATACAAAGATAATCTCATTTTGTACAATGAGTAATTAATTATGCATATCCGTCGAACTTATCGTTGTTCCAAACGCAACTTTAATCTATCTTTATTCCTCTAACCATGCATGGGATATTTTTTCCTAAGAAAAGGCAACATAATAAGTTGAGTTTGTATCGTAAAATTTTGAAAATTTTAAACGTCAGAGAAGTCCTACACACAAATTGCTCCAGTTGTCCGTCTTCTTTATATTTGACATTTATGTCCAACAGGAAGTCATTGAGAAATAATGTCAGAGCTCATTTAAGAGCAATTGAAGTCCTGAAATGGATGTAATGAATCTAATGATTTTAGGGGTGTAAACGAGCCGAGTGAAGTTTCGAGTAATAAGTATTATTTTATATTATTATCAAATATAAAAAAATAAATATAAATCGAGCAATAAAAATTTCGAACAAGCTATCGAGTCGAGCATCAAAAAAATTCGAGTTTTACCGAACTAAGTTTGAAGATTTTTTTTGTTTTTCATCAAGAACCTTCATTTTCAAGTTAAACTAGAGTCAAACATTATTCGAGTCGAGCTATCGAACCGAACCAAAGTTGACAACCCTAAATGATTTCTTACATGGACTACCAAGACAACAAAGCACTCCGACCAGTCTAACTAGCCATCCTTGTCTCTCTCCTTTGCTTCAGTTCAAATCCTTCAATGTTCCTTCGCTAACATAAAGTTTGTGATACATGTATTGGAGTGATTAAGCTATAAAAGAATGACACTCTATTGGAGTGATTAAGAAACTGATCAAAAGCATTACTGATATTCAAGCACTACTTAAAAAAAGATGATTCTCATCAACCCCATCACATTCATATGGACAAAAAGTGAAATCAAGTGCATCTTTGTTGCCGACGAGCCTTTCAAGTGAAGCAATCGCGATCCCCAATTTGTTTTTTTTCTTTTACTGAAGAGCATGTGTGGTGTCACATGACTAGTGAATCTTAATTAATATGGTAATCTTAGGGTGATTAATTAATCATCGAAACTTCCATTACCAACAAGACAACAACAGTATCTTTTCTTTGTTTTGTCTGCTTCCTTATAATTAAAAGGCAAGTGAAGGAAATAGTTTAAATCTAGAACTAAAGTCGGTCCCTAAAACCCACCAGATTTTGGAGTATCCAACCGAACCACCAAATGTGGGGCCAAACTTGTGGGTGTTTTGCATAAACTTCCTTACTAAAGTCATTAAGTGTGACATTTTGGTAACCATCATTTAAATGTGGTTGGAACAACTAAAGATAATATAAATTCACCAATACAAATAACAATTGTTGCATTGCATCCTACAGTTATATTCGAAGTACAAGAGATATTAGTATAATCAAGGTTGCAATAACAACGGTTAAATCTGATTGAAATGATACAAGCATCAAACGAGGAACATTACATTCTTAAATATATGTGATCAACCACTTTTCTAATGTTAGTTGGTAGTGTTGACACAAGACTCGTGATGAATTTAGAAAGTGAAGGCAATCAACACTAAGTAAGATATTTTCTTTTGCCAGCTAAGTAGGATTTTCCCGTGTATGATCTTAATTCACATGTAAAGAGGGTACAAATTACAAAGTTAATCGGGTGGCAGATATTCCGACATCCGCCTCTCAAGAAGTTAAAACAAAACTATAAGTAAAGTTAATAAGAGACATTTGTTTCCTATTGCTGAATTTTATTTCAGTGGAAGAAAAACTATTAACAACTCAAAGCTGAAAAACTAAAAGCCTGAAAATGAAATTATAGAGAAAGAACAGCTGGCTGTTGGCTTTAACAGCTTTGATAGCAGTAACTTCGCTTTGTTAATTTCCATGGAAGTCTCGTTTGGATAAGGTCATTTAATGCGTGATATTATCAGTTTTGCTTTTCATGAAATTTGATTTTCGGTCAAATTAATGTTTCTTTTGTATCTGGTTAAGTCAGATTGAAATAATTAGTTTGTGAAGGAATAGTGGTTTAAAAAAATAATAATAACTAGTTTTAGGATTGAGGTAAGTGTAAAAGCAACCATTTGAAAGAATACTTCTGTGAAGGAGTGGTTTTAAAAAAATATTTTCCCCAAGTTCATTTCGTGAAGTATAATTAATTGGTTGGAGCAGCACGTTTTGGTGAGTGGGTCAAAGTTTGAAAACGCGTATGACTTGTTTGTTTAATATGAATTAGAATTGACCAACTTGCTATAAATCTCTACAACCATGAGATGACTTGTACAGTTAGAAACTTTTTCGGGTTGAAATATTTGAAGTAAAAGCTGAATTACTGTTCAAAACTTTCATGTTCACTGAACAGATAAATATGATACTATTATTGTCATTATCATCACGGAGATGCATAGGGTCGCATTAAACAAGTGTATTATTCTTAAACTACGGTTTAATAATCCCAACCATAATGATGACAGTTCAATCTGACTATTTCAGTCCAATAACTCATATTTGTCTTATTTGGTTCGGAGTAGTTGGTTCACATAGTAAAGATTTGGCCTTGCAAAATCTTATGAAAAGTGATTAGTTGAGTGAGCAGGTTATGTCAAGAATAATCTCATGATAGAAAATTCAACAGCATCGTCATGAGTTGTAACATTTTGAGTCACAAATCAATTTTACTTCACATAATCTCAGAATCTAATGCCAAAGCATTTAAAAAAATTTATAACACTACGTACCTCCAACATGTTAGGTAGTAATTATTCTGACACGCCAAAACAGGGTGCCAATTATAACAAGGTGGCAAGAAGACTAGTTAATTAGATTAGAGATTGTAGTAAATTAATCATCAAGAAGAAATTGTTGACCAACTTCCAACTGTTCACTCTGATCGGATAATCTGAAGACCAAACAAGCTACCAACCTTCCATATTTTTTTTTTATAAACAACAGAGATTTGCATTGCAAGTCAAAGGCTTCAGACTTTATGAACTAAAATATTTAACCCCAAAAGTCAAAATCTAAGAACCCTTCTAACTAAAACAAAGGTCAAACATTGCATATCTGGACTTCAAAGATTCCAACATAATGTAGGTGAGAACTAAACTTGTCACGGAAGGCCGAAGGAAATTAAGAACAAGAGCTGAGAATTTTTAAAAGAATAAGTCTCTTAAGAAGGTTCATTCGGACGAGTAGATTTTCATAATTCAAACTAATAATGATTCCCACGTTGAGTTATTGATCACAAATTACGAGTGCAAGCATCGCGGGGATGTAGCTCAGATGGTAGAGCGCTCGCTTAGCATGCGAGAGGTACGGGGATCGATACCCCGCATCTCCATTTTTTTTATTCCTTTCATTTTTAGAATCTAATTTAAATTTTTGATTTTTTTTCGTTTATACAAATCTCGTTTGTTTGTGACTCAAGTTACGTAGTAGCATTTTTGCTTTTCTGTGTTTTGTTTTTGTTTCGATTGAGTCGTATCAATCAACAGCATCGACATGAAAAGTCCTGGACCACATGTTCATTGGGGTCAGTTATACTGTCAACGTCTAGAAATAAAGAAGTGGATCCAACGCAAGCATCGTCGCAACAGCAACGTCGTCATCTGGAAGGATCTTCTTGCGAAACCGTTACCCAAAACTCCACTATGTATTTTTTTTAACTTGTCAAAGCTAAAAAATAACATTTATGTAAGACGCCACAAGTTTGGAGCGATGACTTGTGGACTGGGGCTTTGATTTCGGTGTTGGATTTGCATAAAGATTACTTTTCAAGCGCGGTTGGGTAGTAGCTTTTTCTAAAGCGTTTACCTTTTTTAGATCTCAATATGCATACATACTGAGACTCGATCTCTAATTGGACTAATTCAAGACCAAACTGAGGGCAGTAATTGTTAGAGATGTGGCAAGTAGGCAGTGAAGTGGAATTTCAGAATGCTACTACTATACATCCGCAGAGAGATCACGTAAATATCATCTGTCCATCCCATAATACATTTTTACCTTTAGATGTTAAACCGTCCCCCAACTCAGTCCCTCGCTCCCTTCTTAAGAGTACACGCTCTTTTATATGCGTCAATAATGTCCTAGAATTATCAGAATCTTGTCGATTTGGATAGAACAGAATAACAGATTATTTAGAACAGCAAAGATTGGGATCTGATTTAAAACAACAAAGACTATTGATGGTGATATAAAAAACCTGATTACCTGAATGCCCCCCTTTCTAAAACTGGGTTCCAGAAACAACCGGCAGCCATATTCTCCATTTTACCAAAAAAAAATATGTGGACGAAGTCTGTTACTAAGATGGTCTGTTAATTGGAACAAAACAGCATCTCAAAACATCCAAACTTATTCCATTTCAAAGGGAAACTACACAAGGTTTCTCATTCGGCAATGTTGACAGCAATAATTAAAACTTTTGATGCCGAACCGAAATCAAACTATTTAATGTTGTCTTTTGATATTCCAACAAAGAGCTTTGTAAGCATGGATGGACAGTGAAAAAGAGAATCTGATCAGTTCACAATCTGAACAAAGGCACCCAACATGAGATAGGGGCATCTTACGCAAAGCTCTTGAAGCTTTATTTTGGAAAACATACTTCAGTGTTCCTCTTCTTCTTTCCCATAGTTATAAACAATCTCAATCTACAGAAAGCAAAGGTTTTCAAATGTTAGTTTTACTTGTGAAAAGGCTCTACGTTTGGCTTCACAATGGTGAGTAAAATAAGAACCATTTGGGAAAACAGGCATTCTAATAACACATTATATCTAAGGCATTCAGTTCACGTCCCAGTTAGAAAATAAAGGTTGTGTACAGGAAAAAATTATGATTTCTTCCTGGACAAACATGAGAAAGCTAAAAAACAATCTATTGTAAACGTTCAAATGACGTGTAAATCTTACCCCAGGTGGTGGTGTTGGATTCCTTGTGAATTTGGTGCCTCCAGGAGCCCAAGGAACTGCTCGTTAAAATAATAAAGAATACTCAGACTAAGATGCAATAACTTTCTATTGATACAAAAGCAAAGATTATTTATAATAACACCAGAACGTGCAACGGGAAACATCGCCACAACCCCTACATACAATAGAATCTATTAATATTAAAAACAATATTACTATTTTTGAACGGCAGGAACAATAGAACTGTGAATTGCTGAAAAAAGTAAGCAACATGTGATTTTTAAAATTATTACATATTTTGGTAAGGCTTGTTAATGGTTAGACATAAATTTCAAATTGCCACACTGTCAAGCTATTCGGTACCACACTCCTACAAAGATTTGCCTCATTTTCATGTCACATATGCACATATATTGATAATTTTCCACTGTATACTTTATCTTCTGGTGTTTAACTGTAACATGTACATCCACCCTTATATCTTGAATGGTTTGAACCCTAACCTATGCTGCCATAGAATCAACTATCGACAGGCTTATTTTATTTGAAGGTTTGAGTCTGTAAAGACATTATTTTATCATGCAACATGTGCGTGAACGTTTGTATAATTGTATTACTATTACTACAGTTTTTTCTGTAATAACAAAATGCTTGTAGCAAAACAAATAGAAGTGAACACTGTAATATCCAATTGTAACAACAAAAATAAGTTTAAGTCAAAATCAAAACTAAAGTGACATAGAGAAACCAAGCCAAGATAAACCAAACTTGTACAAGTTTGGTTTGTTAATTCCCTTAGAGACAATTGATCACTTCTAATATCTATGTTTCATGTGAACTACTTCAACTATCGTGGGAACAAATTTTTTTATCCTTCTTGCGTAATATGTACATCATATTATAGTCATGCTTAATGCGGATACTAGAAATCTAGAAAGTCTATGATCATAGATGTACTCAAAGAAGAAATAAGATGTGGAACGAATGCATCTTTTAAAATTTTACCAATGTAAGGATCAGGGTGCCGCCACTTGTTATAAGTTGCCTCTGCATCCTCGATAAGTCGATCTATAGTATCAAGATCCTCCTGAAATTTAACAAACAAGAAATTAAAGAGCATTTTGAGTAATATTAAATAAGTACACACCTCACTAACACAAAAAAATGTGCCACCTCAACAAGGAATTTCTTCATTGAACATCACATGAAACATAACTAGAGAGATATTGACTGGATGGTGAGTTATCTTTTCTAAAATATACATCTTCCATAATCAACAACCTGAGGTACTAATTGGTTGACCTTTAAAAGAAACACAATTACCTGTACAGTACCATGTCAGTGAATGAAAGGAGAACAATACACTTATGCTTTAAGGGACTTCTCGCATGAAGGTACAAATATCAACAGGATAACAATTAAGGAAATCAGAATGCTATCTATACAGAGAAGAGTTAACCAACCTATCTATACAGAGAAGAGTTAACCAACCTCCAAATCCATTATCCTAAAACCTGGCTTTGTCAGGGTATCTATTAATAAAAGCTATTATATCTGAATATGTTTGTCCTTCCTTTCCCTTTGACCACATAATTCACTTTACGCCAATTACCATCAACTTAAATGTGAACATCTATGCGTGTCACATTTAATGTGTTGTTCATCCACTAACTTCAAGTTATAGGCCTTATTTGTGCACTTGAAAATTGTGAGAGAATGAATTTTGTTGTCAAAGGAAAAGCAAGGGAAAACGTAATCAAGTAGAATCCAGTTTTTCGGAAAGCTATAGGCCATGTTCTAGAAATTACTAATACTAATACTTTTTACTAAGAATTGTAGCGTTGAGAAATATTTTAGTTTCTTTTATCAGTTTTAAGAAACATTTTAGTAGATTGTTAATTTACCTATATCTCATGTATTTCACCTACAAAGGGAATGGAATACCAAAAATAAACGATAAAATGCACTCGTTAAAATGCATTTTCCAATTGATAATCGTGAAACGAAAATCCAATCAATGTACTTATGCTTCCAGCAGAATAGATTAACTGACAAAAAATCCACAGTAATAAGATAAAGATACCCAAACACGTGTAGTGTTTTCTGAACAGTCAGTCATTCTTCCATTTTATCTTGTTTTATTGCTTATATAGATATATGAACACAAGATGTGGATAAAAATACCAAATAATAAGACATTCAAACCATACCAAATGATTTTTTTGTCTGACATTAATTGTATCCATATTTCTAAAGGGGCACACCCATTTCCCAACACCTAAGAAGCACGGAGACGGACATGACACGGACACGGGGATACAGCAATTTTCTAAAAATTAGGACACGGATACGACATTAAAATTATAATTAAAAATTATAATATATAAAAATAAAAAAAATATACTTGTAAAAAAATAATTACTCGTAAATGTTAAATGTTCATAATAAAATAATATACGTTGCTTCAGGTTGCCTCCTCATTGTCCATGACAAAAGTAGTCATTAGGCATATTCTTAAAGGGCAGCAAACTGATTACTACCCAATAAAATAATATACTTCAAGGGTTGTATTGAAACTTCCTTGACCCAATGGTTTATCTTCTTCTTCTCCTCTATATAAACATTCCACTACCGAAAAAGGAGGAAGGAAAAAAAGGTCAAAAGTCAAAATCGAGACCAAGGAGTGTCCTAGCCGTGTTCGAGGAGTGTCCACCACTGCGAAATGTCAAAACTGCCCCGACACGTGTCCAAGGCATGTCCGACACGTGCCCAAGGCGTGTCCGAGGAGTGTCGGTGTCCGAAGGCCATTCAGAAGTGTTCGTGCTTCCTAGCCCAACACCACCATACTTTCTATTATTTTTCCTCACCATGAAACAACACCGGAATAAATTGTT
Organism: Triglochin maritima; assembly: GCA_963682175.1. Classification (NCBI taxonomy): domain Eukaryota; kingdom Viridiplantae; phylum Streptophyta; class Magnoliopsida; order Alismatales; family Juncaginaceae; genus Triglochin; species Triglochin maritima. The sequence goes on along the minus strand of OY821772.1, from coordinate 57,880,771 downwards.
GTTGTTGGAGGTGTATTGCAACATCTTCAAAATATTATTCATAAAACGTCCAAGATCCAAAGACAAGGTATTTAGACTGAAATTTAGTTGACCAATTCCTAAGAAACAAAACAATTTTTATTTATGCATTTCATATAGTTTAGGTAATGGTTTTGTTGATAAATGAAGAAAGAACGACATATATTTGTAATACGCTTAAAATTCCTAAGAATGGCGTCATTTACCACCTTTATCAACAAGTTCAAAACAAAAGGAACAAGCCAATCAAATAAGAGGTTGAAGAACATAAACTGCAGTAGTGCACCTATAGATAAATGTGCATGATGTTGAATGGATACAACTGGTCATTAAACACAACACAAAGTATGTGATTACAAAATTTAAAATTTGTCAAGCTTTTTTCTAAAAGAATTATTTAAAGGGTGCCACAATTCCTAAGGCAACTGAAAAGTAACTTCTACATTGTTTCATAAGTTGCCAATGCTTAAATTACAGCAATAGTAGTAGCATACGAAGCGAGATGATGAATCCTGCTAAAAAGTAAAAACAAATATAATAAAAGCAGACAAGCATATCATCTAACATGTTTTGATCAAAACATGGGACAGATTTATTGATAACGTAAGAAAGACTAAAACAATTAAACCAAGAAAATACTAAAACATTGAAATTACCACATGTTTATTGGCTTCAAACTTCTCTCTTAGGGCATCAGCCTGGAAATCATAAGAAAATAAGAGGTTGACAAGCATAAGAGAAGATAAAAAGCATTAGAGGGGATGACAAACTACTACTACAAAAAAAATAAAAATTCAATCCTGTTGTACTAGCAACAGAACTATAACATTGATATTGACAGGAAATAGAATCTGAGAGTGGGATTTTTTCCTGCTCATTAGGTGGCAATAAAGCTGATTTAGTCCGACAAAGAAATTTTAGTTTACTTTCAATTTGCCAAACATAAGATATGTTTGGTCAGTTCTGGACTGCTGAATCTCATTTCTTTTTGGAATTTGCTTTGGAAACACTTCAAAACTTAAAACTAAAAACTACACACTATTTTGTTGTCAATGTAATCACTATATTCTAATTCTCTACAAATAAATTTAAAATTCATAAAATTTTACCTTATAATTGGTTGGTTGTGCATACTCAAAATGATTTCAAGAGGGATGAATGTACGACCCTTTCGAGTTCGGTTTGATTGAACTATACAATTAAGATATCTATCACGTATTATCTAATTTTGATGTAAATCTTGTATCACTGCTATTTGCTAATAAAATTTTATATGGTCATTGAAGGTCAAAAATCTTATTTTAAAACATAAACAACAAAAAATGACAACATGCTGAATACTGATGAAACATGACAAAAAAAGAACTGATAAACAGAGACAGTATTACGAGATTACACTTCAAGTCGTGAAAACAAAACGAGAACAAAACAACAGAAATCATGCAGAGAAAAGCAGAGAAAAATCAACTTCGCAGCGAGAACTTCGTGTATTTACAGAATCAAACACATCAAAGAAAATGAAACACAACAGAAAATTAGAGACGGCATCGAAAGTTCAAAATCATCGAATACGGACAAAATCAGCTAACAAAGTGAACTATCAACCGCAACATTTACAGATCACAAACATCTACATCTACTGCACCTCTCAAATCACAAAGACGCAAAAGAAAATGTCGTGTATCATCAGAAAACAAGAAACAAACTCGATCATACGAAGAACAAACTTCTCAGGTCAAAATTCACAGATTTAGCTGAACAAAAATGCGAAAAAAAGGAATCTACTTTCCAGATCGGATTAAGAGTGGGAATGGGGGTGCGTACGTACGTCTTCGTAGAAGAAGCGGCGGTGGACGACCCAGTTGAGGGTGTCCTTGAGGGAGCGGCGGTAGAGGAGCCGCACCCGCTCCTTCTGGACTGCCCGACGAGCCAAATACGACGCCGAGCTCGTGCTCATCCCTTCTTCCTTTTCTTCTTCTTCTTCTTGCGCTCCCGATTTCGCCCCCTCTTGCTTTCCCGGTGGGACTTGTCGGATCCTTGAGGGTTATATATATGGTGAGAGACTTGTCGGATTCGGATTAGCTAGGGTTTGTCGGGTTATCGGGTTGAGGTTGGGATTGCAAATCTGCCGCAATCCACCGGTCGATCTTAAATTAGGAGCAAAACCGAACTGATCATAGAATCGATAAAATTTTGGTTTTGGTGCAGTGTGGTCGGACCGTTGATGACGTCAGCATTTTTAGACCCGAAATTGAACCATACATACCTAATAAATATTAACGGTCAGGCCTATTTGAACCGATTTCTGTAAATATTAACTAGAGCTTCGAACCGTCCATCAGTTTAGCTGGACCGACCGCTGGACCATCGGTTCTCGGTCCAACCAGGTCGAACCGTCTGGTCCGGTCCAGTTCTTAAAACCTTGATCAGGAGTATCAAATATTAATTTATATTATTGGCAAATACAAAAAAAGTAAATTGAATAATAATAAAATCAGGTTAGTTTCTTTTTTAACTAACCCGAAGTCGAATTTTGTTTTAGCCAGACTTGAGTTTAGTTTCAGATAAGTTGAGTCGAAGACAGCCTCGGACGAGAACATCAATTTAGCATGTAAATTTATGCTTCAAAAAAGATAATATAAAATTCCGTTGCCGGGATTCGAACCCGGGTCTCTCGGGTGAGAGCCGAGTATCCTAACCAACTAGACTACAACGGATGTCGATGTTAATGTAATTTCTTTGAGATATATTTGGCGTTTGCCTTCAAAATTCAAAATTGGTTTTTTGTTTGGATAAAACCTTGGTGGAAAACGCGATGAATATGCTGAAATTGACTAACACATTGTGAACAGTAAAACTTCCACAGCCACCATCAATCATGAATATTGGATGGACTGCAACTACAGTGACAGTGTGAGGAGCCAGGATTAAAATGATCAATATTTGTCAATTCTCCTTATTTATTGTGAATTACCAAAAAGTTATCTAAACATCAAATCACAAGTCAATCGGAAACAATCTCTCAATCACAAGGAGATAATGGTATTAATTGCGTCTAGCCCATTTACATTGCTTAACAAGGGAGCATCTTTTAATGTTCAAGGGTAACATTGATGTTGATGCACTTTGTGTTTGACTAATTTGAGATTGGAATTTCAATCCACTTATTCCAAGTGAGGTGGGGGACTCAGAAAAAAAAGACATCCGTAAAAAGTAAGGTTTTAATGAGTCGAGTGAAGCAAAAATTTCGAACCACAAGTATTAACATATATTATTACTAAATACAAAAAAATATTTATAGATGAAACAATAAAAAAATTGAGTTCAGTCTTCAGGTCGATTTTCAATTTTTTTTCAAGTTCGAATGACTCATTTATCGAATCAAATTGAATTTTTATTTTTCAATCACCAACTTTCATTTTCAAATTAATTGACAATCGAATATTTTTCTGAGTCGAGATTCACAAGCTCAAAGTCGGAATTCACGGCCCTGCCTAAACCCACCCATTCCGATAACGACCACCGGAGTCCATTCCATCCACCACTACCTCTCTCGATGGAGACAATCCACTTCTCCTTCGCTCTCCTCCCCCGTCTCTTCCTCTCCTCCACCAAACCCCTTTCCTCCCCACCGTCACCGCCTCCGTCACCGTCACCGCCTCCGTCACCGCCTCCACTACCAGCCGCTGGGCCGACCGTCTCCTCGGCGACTTCCACTCCGACTCCTCCCCCGACTTCCCCGGTTTCCCCCTCCTCCCCGCCTCGACCCGTACCCTCCCCCTCCCTCTCCACTTCTACAAGGTAACCCCTTTGATGTTGGTTTGAGTTTGGTTTAGGTGAAAATGTTTTATCTTTTGGGAGCGGAAAGGTGCCGTTTTTTGTTTCTAGTCGGTTTGAGTTAGCTTTGGATACCTGATCTGTTGCAATTTGGATAAGTGCATGATCTAAGTCAGGAAAGTATGATTGCCAATGCCGAGTGGTGGGTGAAGTAGGCATTTTGTCGCTGCGTGTTTGAGTACGGCTTAGGTGTTGCATTTGTTGCAGCGTCGCAATTTGGATAAATGCACGATCTACGTGTGGAAAGTACGATTGCTGAGTGATGCAGAAAAGTCGGCATATTGGTACTACTTGTTTGAATTAGCTTTGGATACCGGATTTTTTGAAATTTCGATAAATGAACAATCTGAAACAGGAAAGTACGATTGCCAATGCCGAGCGATGGGTGAAGTCAGTATCAGAATACATGAGGATCCAACCCTACTTGTACAAGGAATGACATCTAGCCCATGATGAATACTTGACCCTCATTAAATCAATCCAGGACCTAATTTGAATACGTGCTGGTTTAAGACCTAATTAGACTCTGGTATCTAATCAAGGTGTTAGTCTAAATCAGGGATTGAGCTCATGATCAAGTTAGGCACCAGATATGATGAATCCGGGTCCAGTCCACTGAGGCAACCGGATCCAAACTAGATGGTCCGATTATGCTTTACTTTGTTCATGTACAATATCGGTTTACCGGATTTAGAAATCCGATTACGTCTCATATATAAATGGTGTAACAGTGTAAGAAAACCTTAACGAAATAAAATCACAACCATTGTTTCCGCCGCAAGGGTTTCCTAAACCCTAGCCTTCGTCTTTATCTCTTGTTTGTGTTTCTTTGGTTGTGCATGTGTGAACCCTCATTTAGGGTTACGATCGTCTTTGCTTCACCACCTTGGTGGAGTTCTCGCATGGTATCAGAGCTCTGATCTTGAAGAAAAAGCTTGCTACATCTTCCGATGGCGACAGGAGTTCCACTTCTCTCTGGATCGTCCAATCCTTATCCGTTTCCCACCTCTGTAAGTGTCACCAACTTCGTTTCCATGAAGTTGTCTTCCTCAAACTACCTGCTGTGGGAAATGCAAGTTCTTGGACTCATGGAGTCGCAAGGAATGATCGGGTTCATCGATGGAGATTTTCCTATGCTGGCAAAAACTGTTAAAGAGTCCAACGAAGGATCTGAACCAAAGATTTCACCGAATCCAGAGTATAACATGTGGAAACGGTCAGATCGCCTTCTTAAGGCGTGGATAATTAGTACTCTTGGAGAGGAAGCTCTCAGCGTTGTAGTCCGTCTGGAGACATCAAAAGAAGTCTGGGAAGCGTTGAAGCATTCCTTTGCTCAAAACTCTGAAGAACGTGAATTCCAACTTCTTCAACAGCTCCAGATGCTCCGCAAGAAAACTTGTAAGGATCTCCAAGAGTACCTTAGCAAATTCAAGTTGTTCTGTGATGAGCTTGCCGCTATCGGTAGGCCAGTCAGAGATCAAACAAAGGTGTTTTGGATGTTAAACGGGCTTGGAAAGGAATACAATGCCTTTACCACAGTCCATCTAAAGCCCCCTCTTCCTTCATATCTTGATCTGGTTCCTATGCTTCAAAGCTTTGAGCTTCGTATTAAGAATCATGAGGCAGAAGAAGAGGTCCAAATGGCCTTTTTTGGTCAAAGACAAGAAGGAAAGGGAAAGAAACAAGGCACAGGGCAGAAGGATGGAGGCTTTTCTTCTAAAGGCAGAGGGTTTCAACCCAATGCTCAAGGAAAGCCACCTCTACTGCCCAATGCACAAGATACGGGTGCTGTTGGAGAAGCTAATAGCAAAGGAACTGAAGGCATCAATCAGACTCAGAGGAGACCCTATGTCGTCTGTCAGATATGCATGAAGCCAGGACATGAGGCCATAAAATGCTGGCATCGCTTCAATCACTCCTTTCAACCAAGGGAGTTACCCCAAGCTCTAGCTGCCATGACTGTAGAGGACTCCTCTGAAGATTGGTACCCAGATTCTGGAGCCACAGCTCACATAACAGGTAATGCAGGTATGCTTCATTCCCTTAGACTCTATAGTGGATCCGATAGAATAATGGTAGGAAATGAGCACTTATTACCTATCACTCACACTGGAACTGCCAAAATCAAATATGATAAGAGATCATTTGTTTTAAATGATGTACTGTTTGCACCTCACATGAAACAAAATCTACTGTCTGTAAGCAAGTTCACTAAAAACTTTCCTTATAATATTGAATTCTCAAACACTCAATTCTTTATAAAAAATAAACTTGCTGGAACCATAATTACTACTGGGAAGTTAAAAGATGACCTTTACTCTCTTCCCAGTAAACCTCATAGAGCATTTTTTTTCAAACAGGCAAAGAAATGTAGATTTCCATACATGGCATTGTAGACTTGGACATCCTAGTCATAAAGTGTTGGAAGACCTCCAAACAAAAGGCAATATTTGCATCACAAAAATGACTATAAGCCCAATTTCTCTTTGCAGTAGTTGCCAACTTGGCAAAGCCACTAAACTTCCTTTTGCACAATCTGATTCTTTTTCCTCTGAACCTTTTAATAAGATACACTGTGACTTGTGGGGACCTTCTCCTATTGTGGGAAGAAACAATTTTAGATATTATGCTTGCTTTGTGGATGATTTTACTAAATACACTTGGATTTTCCCATTAAAGTTCAAATCTGACTTTTTTAATTGCTATGTAGTTTTCGAAAAATTTATCCAAAAGCAATTCAATGTTGGTATTAAAACCTTTCAATGTGATGGTGGTGGTGAATTTTCCTCAAATATTTTTCAAAACCATCTCAAATCCAGTGGTATTAATCTGCAAATGTCCTGTCCTCACACTCCAGAGCAAAATGGAGTAGTGGAGAGAAGGCATAGACTCATTATAGACATGAGACTTACTTTACTCATTAATAGTGGAGTACCCAAAAGGTACTGGGCGGAGGCCTTTAATACAGCTGTGTTTCTTTTAAATAGACTTCCAAATAAAACTGGTCACATATCCTATGAGTCTCTGTTTTCAAGAAAACCTGATTATACTTGTCTCAGAGTGTTTGGGTGCTTATGTTTTCCATGTTTGAGAGAGTATGCTAAAAATAAGCTATCTGATAGATCGTCTGCATGTGTTTTTCTTGGATATAGTCTAAGACATAAAGGGTACATGTGCTTTGATCCTCAAACCAAGAAAATCTACATGACAAGGCACGTTATTTTTAATGAGAATTACTTTCCCTTCAAGAAAACTCCAAATTTTCTGGACAAAAATGATTTTGAATCCACTGTTTCTGTGTTTTCTGAATGGTTTTGTGAAAATGATGATTCTTCCACCCATAACAATGATGAATCTACTTCTCAACCTTTTTCTCTTATAAAAAGTGTTGATATAGATTCAACCACATTGCCTCTTGTGGAAAAAGGAAATACAGGTACTGCAAGGGAACCTTGGCCAGACCACAATACCTTTACACAAGATGAGGCTCCACCAGCATATACCTCAGGTGATACTTTTCCACCTCAAACAACTGAGCATACTAACCCTATCATTGGCATGTCTCCTACATCACCTAGTTTGCATAATGCTGGAAATACTCATTTAGAAAATCATGTTGACTCTTCACCTCTACACTCAGAATCTACTACATATACTGATAAATCTAGTAACACTCAACCACAATCACAACTCTCTATATATGATACGAACACTGAAGCCACATCTTCACATGTTGACATTAATGATAACTTCCACGAAGAAGTTGGTCCAATCACCACAACTTTACATATAAATGAAAGTAATAAACATCTTATGACCACTAGATCTCAAACTGGTATTGTCAAACCTAATCCTAAATATGCCTTATTTCACCACATCAAACCCCTTCCTCATGAACCCAGTTCTGTTAAGGAAGCTCTTAATCACCCGGGATGGAAAAAGGCTATGGAAGAAGAAATGCATGCTCTCCAACAAAACAACACATGGAATCTAGTACCAAAACAAAAGAATATGCATACCATTGGATGCAAATGGGTTTTCAGGGTAAAACTTCATCCTGATGGATCCTTGGACAAATTAAATGCTAGACTTGTAGCTAAATGGTACAAGCAAATTGAAGGGGTGGACTACCTTGAAACCTTCTCTCCTGTGGTTAAACCTACAACTATTAGACTTATACTCAGTCTTGCTACCATGAATGATTGGGTGATAAATCAATTAGATGTTAAAAATGCCTTTCTTCATGGATCTATTGATGAGATAGTTTATATGTCACAAGTGCCTGGTTTTGTTTCTACTGATTTTCCAAACCATGTTTGTAAGCTGAATAAGGCTCTCTATGGACTCAAACAGTCACCTCGAGCATGGTATGATCGTTTCACTACTTTCTTGCTTTTTAAGGGTTTTTATAGTAGCACTTCTGACAACTCTCTTTTCATTTCTCATTACAATGGACCTCTATTTTTACTCATATATGTGGATGATATTATTATTACTGGATCGAATAAGAATAATGTTCAGTCACTAATTTCTGACCTTGCACATGAATTCTCAATGAAAGATCTAGGAGCACTTCACCATTTTCTTGGCATTGAAGTAAAAAGAGACAAAAATGGCCTATTCTTAACACAACAACACTATGCTTCTAGTATCATTCACATGGCAAATATGCAAAATTCTAAGTACATCAGCACACCCCTACCTGCTAGACTAGATAAAAATCGGGATAATAACATGTTTCATGATCCAACTTACTTTAGACAAATAGTAGGTGCTCTTCAATATTTGACCTTGACCAGGCTTGATCTGACCTATAGCGTAAATTTCATTTGTCAATTCATGCACTCTCCATCCAATTATCATTTTTTACTACTAAAAAGAATTCTTCGATATGTAAATGGGTCCATTCCTTATGGTATGCACATTCATAAAAATTCATCACTCGATTTGTATGCATTCAGTGATAGCGATTGGGCTGGTTGTGAAGAAACTAGAAGGTCCACAAGTGGCCATTGCATATTTCTGGGATCTAACTGTCTGTCTTGGAAAACCAAGAAACAACCTACAGTTTCTCGATCTAGTGCAGAAGCCGAATATCGAGCAATGACTGTAGCTACAGCAGATCTCACTTGGCTTACCTTTCTCCTTCATGATCTTCAGATTCCTCTACCTAATGCTCCCACTCTTTTCTGTGATAATTTAAGTGCATTACACATGTCTATTAATCCTGTTTTTCATGCCAGGACCAAGCATATTGAACTTGACTACCACTTTGTGAGGGAACGAGTAGCACTTGGACTTCTCATTACCAAGCATGTGCCATCCAGACTTCAACTTGCTGATGTCTTCACTAAGGCCTTACCAAAGGAGGCCTTCCGTGTAGGGGTGCAAATGGTTACCAAGTATCCGAGTATCCGATTCGAAAATTTCTATTTAGTTGGTATTTGGTAAGTTCAATGTTACCAATTTAATTTCGGATACGAATTTGGTTTAAAAAAATTTACCAATTAGAATTCGGATACGAATTCGGATACAAGCTATTTAATATTCGAATTATCCGAATTATCCGAATTATTCGAATACATGGTCAAATACACAAATTAGTATTCCAAAATTTAGTATTCTAAAATTTTAATACGAAAATTTAGTATTCGGATTCGGATAGTTCTACTGAATTCGGATTCGAATTCGGATTCGGATAGTTCTACTGAATTCGGATTCGGATTCGGATTCGGATAGTTCTACTGAATTCGGATTCGAATTCGAATTTGGTAATGGAATATGGTATTCGGATTCGAATTCGGATACAGTTGGTATCCGAGTTATATTATCCGAGTTGCAGCCCTACTTCCGTGCCTTTGTCACCAAACTCGGCCTAAATCACCAGCCAAGTTTGACGGGGAGTATCAGAATACATGAGGATCCAACCCTACTTGTACAAGGAATGACATCTAGCCCATGATGAATACTTGACCCTCATTAAATCAATCCAGGACCTAATTTGAATACGTGCTGGTTTAAGACCTAATTAGACTCTGGTATCTAATCAAGGTGCCAGTCTAAATCAGGGATTGAGCTCATGATCAAGTTAGGCACCAGATATGATGAATCCGGGTCCAGTCCACTGAGGCAACCAGATCCAAACTAGAAGGTCCGATTATGCTTTACTTTGTTCATGTACAATATCGGTTTACCGGATTTAGAAATCCGATTACGTCTCATATATAAATGGTGTAACAGTGTAAGAAAACCCTAACGAAATAAAATCACAACCATTGTTTCCGCCGCAAGGGTTTCCTAAACCCCAGCCTTCGTCTTCATCTCCTGTTTGTGTTTCTTTGGTTGTGCATGTGTGAACCCTCGTTTAGGGTTACGATCGTCTTTGCTTCACCACCTTGGTGGAGTTCTCGCAGTCAGCATTTTGTCACTACTTGTTTGAGTTAGGCTTAGGTGTTGCACTTGTTGCAGCATCACAATTTGGATAAATGCATGATCTACGTGTGGATAGTATGATTGCCAAGTGATGGAGAAAAGTTGGCATTCTGGTACTAGTTGTTTGAGTTTGCTTTTGTGTTTAGGTGTCAAATTTGTTGCAGCGCTGCGATTTGGATAAATGCACAATCTTTCCATTGCTTATTCGGTTTCAGTGCAAGAGAGTTTCTTAGCTTGTGAATATGTCAATTTTTGAATACACAACTGTTGTTTTTCCACTGATGATAGGAAAACCATGACGGTCTCCAGTGTAAGCTAGTCCATCACTAATGTAGTAAAGTGGTACCAATGTAGCACACACCAAACAAGAAAAAATTCATACAAGAGAGGAAACGAACTTTGAACGTCTTGTTACATGCATTGGTGAATTTGATATTCTTGCAGACTACCAGCTTACCTATAATGACCCACCCATACAAGTAAGAATATATGAGCTTACACCCTTGATTGAGCAAAGGGTATCTGATAAAAGTTTCACAGACATAACTCCCAATTGTCCTGTTAAAGATTTTAAAGTTGCATTTGTAATTGCTTTTCGGAAATGCAGAACATGTGTTGGCAACAAAAGGCACAAGCCATCATGTTTGTGAATGTAGGTACTCATGATGCCCTATTTAGTGGAGCCTTTGCAAGAATTTGTTCAAAAATTACCAACACAACTTGTTAATTCTCTAGTTCTCTTTGGATTTTTAAAGTCCTGTACATTTGTTAGCATTGTCAAGATCATTGGTGTATAAATTATAATATGCCAACCAGTATTATGAGATCTCCCATTGAAATAGGTTTTTGACAATTAGCACTTTTGGTGGTTGAAACCCTGTTTTCTGAAGCTCTTGAAAATCCACAAGATTCTTGGCACCTGAAGTGTAAACTTTCATTCTCTTTTTATTAAACGAGACACTAGGACATCAATCACAACAAAATCCAACGAAATTGTCTTGTATTTCTTTTCACGCATATCCCTAAATGATTGAGTTTCACGTTTTTTTAAGGTTTTAGGAGCGGAAAGTCACTTCCTCAGTGATGGGATACGGCGTGCATGCGAGACTCGAATCTCTAACCTTCCTCAGGAGAGGCTTCCTAAGCCATTCAAGCGGGATATTGTGCTGGTAATGTCACTAGCTTACGTAGACCTATCTAGGGATGCCATGGCTCTTGACCCACCTGATTTCATCAAAAGTCGAGATGTGCTAGAGATGGCTCTGAGGCTCTTGCAGGTAAATGTTACTTCCTTTTTTCATTTTTATTTTATCTGGTTTTAATTCAATAGCATCTGAATACTGCTCCCAATTTATGTTTTTTATTCCTTCACTCTTTTACAGATTGGAAATGTATGTCTTTTGCTAATCATTGTATATCAAATGGTGGTTCCTACTTTCGACTGAGTGTTATCTTTTCAGGAAGAAGGAGCAAGCAACCTTGCTCCTGATCTGCAAGAACAAATAGATGAAACATTAGAAGAGATCACTCCACGGGCTGTTCTGGGCCTTCTGGCATTACCCCTTGATGAAGAACACAAGCAAAGAAGAGAGGAGGGGCTCCGTGGTTTGCGAAATATATTATGGACCGTTGGAGGAGTAGTTTCGTCTGCAATAGCAGGAGGTTTTACTCGTGAAGAATTCATGAGTGAAGTATTCCTGCACATGACAGCTAGTGAGCAGGTACATAGGCTTCAAATTGAAATTTTCATTTCACAATTGCTTTCAACATTGCTCTATGCTTATTCATCTCCTCTATGATAATTATGTTGTCAAGGTGGACTTATTTGCATCGACACCTAGAAATATACCACCAGAAAGCTTTGAAGTCTACTGTGTGGCACTTGCTCTCGTTTCTCAGGCAGTAGTAAGCAAAAATCCTAATTTCATTAAAGAAGCAGATAATCTTTTCCTTCAACTTCAGCAGTTCAAAATGAACTCTGAAGGCAGTAGTTCAGAATATGCAAACAAAAGTGACCGGGAGATTGATTTTGCACTAGAAAGAGGCCTTTGTTCCCTTCTTCTTGGTGACATTGATCAATGTCATTCATGGTTGGGTATAGACAATGATAATTCTCCATATAGAGATCCTTACATTTATGAATTTGTAATCGAGAATTCAAACGACGACAAGGATAATTTCCTACCTGGCCTTTGCGAATTGCTAGAAACTTGGCTCATGGAGGTAGTCTTCTCCAGATTCAGGGACACACAGGATATAATATTCAAGCTTGGTGACTATTATGATGATCCTGCTGTTCTTAGGTACTTGGAAAAACTGGAGGGTGGCAGGACTTCACCTTTAGCCGCTGCTTCTGCAATTGTGAAAATTGGAGCCAAGGCTACAGTTGCTCTAGGTAATGTTAAATCAAGTGCCCTGAAAGCATTGCAAAAGGCATTTCCTCTGGTCAACAGCATAAATGGGATGGAAACTCCTGTCTCTAAGCCTCAAGTCGAAGGCTCCTTGGAAGAAAGTAGCGAGGACAACCTGGGCAGTCTAGCAGCGACTTTTGGAAATTCCAATTCTCAACTTCTGGATGACCAACAGTTGATGACAGACAAAGTAAAATATTTAGCTCTTAAGACTGTATGTGGTGGAATCCTAGTTGGATTACTCACTGCATTTGGAGTCAAGTATTCACAATCACGTGCAAGAACAGGTTCTTTAACTCCAACTGATGCTGGGTCTCTGGAGTCTGTATACATAAATTCAGGTATCCTCGTGTTTTCTTTGTTAAATTTCTTCTGCTCATTGATTGTCTTAGATAAATGTCTTATTTATGTTAAAATAGAAATTAGACTATTTCACGAGTAATATTATACTATTCCTATGCTTTAACAAACTGAATTTGAAATATGGAAAAAGACCAAGTAACGAACTAATCTGCCTATTTTGTTCTCCTGTCGTCTTTTATCAATTTTCTTTTGGGATTCATCTTGACAGAAGTAATTGGATGGAACGCTTCTTTCCCAAATTATACACGAAATATATTTTAAATTAAGGATCTTTGTAGCCACTTTTACCAATATAAAGTTCCTCTTGAGAAAAAAATGAAAATCTCACATTGCAAAGGTTGTAAACAGCTAGTCAAAAACTAATCAATTAACCATAAACTCTATCGATTTTTTTCACATTGAATGTTTTAGGTCCATTTTTTGTGTTTACCAAAGCTTTTGTGCCGTGTTTTTTCAGGTAATCATGAGGTATTTCCCTTCCTAGCTTCTCCTTTTTCTTTCTTGTCTAAAGTTGGTGTAATAGTGAAGGCACAGTGGTTAATTGCCTTGATTTGATTTGTGAACTTCTTCATCTGTTTAACTATGATAAGTTATAATTTGTTGTCTACCCTATCGTGTCGAGTAAGTAAGTTGATTTTATGATACAGATCATCAGTTCGATGACATTTCAGTGGTAATTCCAAGAATGGATGCAAGGTTAGCTGAAAATTTGGTGCACAAATGGCAAGACATAAAATCTCAAGCTCTGGGACCTGATCACTCTATTGGGCGATTGGAGGAGGTTGGTCAATTCCTCCTGTAATCAGAGCAAAATTTTCAGCTATATATTGCATTTTTATTAGAAGAATCAAGAATGTGCAATCAAGCTTCTATTTTTCTCTTGTTTAATGAAAACTGGAGATAACTATTATATAAATTTGTATCCACCTTTTATTGAAATATGTAGCTCCCTATTTCATATTTGCACACGTCACAACATTATGATAATTATATATTTTTATATGCATGCATAATTCCATATACTTCCATTATGCACGAAAATCACTAGCACTCTAGCAGATTCAACATTTGCTATTATTGGAAATTGGTGCCGTTAGACACAAGGATATAGATCTGATTCCGCTCAATTAGGATTATCATTGAGGCACAGTGCCAACATCACTTCCTTAGTTACTAGACTGTGGTCCCTTGGCAGAATCCCGATTTGTCTCATTTATATTGCTCCCCTGCACCCTAATTTGACGCTAAGTTGCTGATAACTTGTATAGATTGCGGTAAATTTGTTTTCAAATTAAATTTATAATCTTTTTGCTTAATTTTTCAGTAGCTCGAATGGTTTCCAGAAACATTAGTTCCACTCCTATTGCTTTAGTTTTGCTCATTTTTCTACATGCAAGGGTAAACCTAATTGCTGAGGTGCTGATAGGTACTTGATGGGCGGATGCTGAAGATATGGACCGATCGAGCTCTAGAGATTGCAAAAAATAGTTGGTTTTGGGAATACAGTCTCCTGAACTTGACCATTGAGAGTGTGACAGTGTCTTTAAATGGCCGGCGAGCAACAGTGGAGGTTACACTAAAAGAAGAGGCTAAGCTTACGGATATTGCCCAACCTGAAAATAATGATTCTCGCACCACCACATACTCAACAAGGTATGAACTATCACATTCTAAATCAGGTTGGAAGATAACGGAGGGTGCAGTTCTAAAATAGGGATGATCTTTTCTTTATCAGTATGTAAGGCCAGAAAGTCATGTTCGTAAATATGCTGGTTTTGTGTAGCTTTGGGATTCTGATGTCTTTATTGGACAAACCAGTGTATAACCTATTCAAAATCATATGTTCCATATCTAGAAGTTCTTTATTGCAGCAATCCTACAATTAAGCAGATGTGTTGATAATTTGCAAGGAAAAACATCGATCAGGAATGAAAAATCGAATTATGGTTTCTACTATGTATGTTTGAGTGCACATTTTGGTAATCATTACATGGAAAGTTGGTATTACAGTAGTTGTACGATCGCTAGTTGGTTAGGCATTGTCAGCGATTTTTCAGCATGTTGTATCTAAATAAATTACTATTGTATGATTATGATTACCTACTCGTAAAAAGCTAAATTCCAGATCAAAAAGTGTTTGGGTTTGATTTTTTTTTGTTTCACGTTGTGTTAAAGCTAGATGAATTGATGTCGTGAATCCTGTATCGTGTAATACTGGTGGTGTACACAAACATTATACTCAATTTTTATGTAATAGATATTAATATTAAGTGAACAACTATTAGCTTATTACAACGCAAGCATCTTATATACCTTAAGCACAAGGTATTAAAAGTTAATTACACGTGCACGCTTACACCTTACACTTTTGGAACATTAAATTTGAAAGTTACAATCGTGTGCAGGTTCGTTTCGGTACTTGGTACATGTCTAGTACACCAAAATTTCACGCCTACAAGCTGTCTTGCATACACTAAAGAGATCGTGTTGTATCCGTGTACCAAAAGACAATACACTAAAACTTTCCTTGGGTTGAGTTTGTGTACGGTAAATTGCTTAGGTCATCTTTATCCATGACATTTATCTAAATGTCAACCTAGTCAAATCAACACACTTTCTCTTCTTCGGCACATCAGTATAATATTTTTCTTCTCTCTCTTTCTACTATTCAATTCTCAACTATAACATATCCATAAATGTCAGCCTAGTCACATCAACACTCTCTCACTTCAACATCATTTATTTTTCTTTCATTTTTTATTTCTCACGATTCCAATTAATTATATCACATATTGTATTTATCTTAACTTATTATAATTAAATGTGAATATTTGTAGATAACTCAAAATAAATATTTTATTAAATATTAAACGTGCGAATATTTGTAGATAACTCAAAATAATTTTTATGAAAAGTCTCTGCGGAAATCCTTCGTTGACCAATGAGGAAAAAAAACTAAAGAAAAAATTAGCTGACGAGCTCAACGAAGAATGATGTTATAAATTGGGATAGATTTTCGTATTGTAATGTAATAGAGTATTACACTTAATATTTCCTTTCGTTGCAAGTAAGTCAGTATGTATTTTTTATGTGTTGGTTAATGTCAGTATGTACTTCCTATGTGTTAGTCAATGTTGGTATGCACTTCCTATATGTTGATTAATTATCTAATGAAATGTTTGTTCTGTTGTGTTTCTTAATTTGTTTATGTAAAATAATATATTTTTTGTAACTACTTCTATAAATGTGTGTGAATTCACTAATACTTCTTATGCCCACTTCGACGGGTAGGTCGGGGGTCTCGCTTACCGGTGAGCGAGCGGCGTTCCACCTCGCCGGCGAGGTGGCGGGGGTTGCAAGGAGCAGCGCCCCTAAAAGCCAAACACAATATAATTTTTAGAATTGAGATTTATTAGTAATTTTGCACCGGTTTTGAATTACAATTGCATTTTTTGATCTACTTATGGTAATTTTAGTTTAGCTGCATTGTGTGTAATAATTATTTTTATAACTACATTTACAAAATATAATACTCAACAAAAGAATTAACAAAATTTATTTCTAACTAAATATACAACTAAAACTAATTAAATCAATAAAAAACAAAAAAATTACCAATGGGTGGCCTCCACCCACCGACCGCCAGGTCGTGGAACCTGACCATGGACCGCCAGGTTCCACGATCGATCAACCCCCATTGAGGGGGTTGATGTAAATGTGGACCCTTGGGTCGGCATTTACAAGGGCACCCCGTTGAGGGTGCCCTTAGTACGCAGAGTTTGATGACAATAAAGTACACAATAGGATTAACAACCTTGTATGCCAATATCACACACCAGTGATTGGGGGGTGGGGGGGTGGTGTTACCCCCACCGTTACATGCCCTGCCTTTGTTAAGCAAGTAAACGGGGTGGGGCAAAATAAAACTCACCACCTGCCCCTCTTACTGCATGAGGGTGGACTAGGCAAGGTGGGTCTAGCGGGGTATTCTGTTCATTATTTTTGAGGGTTAATTACAATTTGTCCCTTTAACTAAGCATTGATATCATTTTGCATCTCTAAATTTTTAAAGTTGACAGCTATCCCCTTAGAACTTACGTTTTATAACATTTTGTCCCCCTGAACTTTAAAAATCTATTATTTAAAAACACATTCGTTTTTTGTAAAAAATTTCATTGTATCCCTAATATACTGAAAATTCAAATAGAAATGGAGGTCGGATTTGGTTGGAATTTGAGTTTGACCTTCATTTTTATCTGAACTTTCACGTAAATATAGGTTTAAGAGTGTATTAGGGATACAACGGAAAAAAATTACAAAACAAACGACAAATGTGTGTTTAAATAGTGAGTTTTTAAAGTTCAGGAGGAACAAAGTGCTACAAAACGAAAGTTCAGGAGGGGTAACTGTCAACTTTGAAAGTTCATGGATGTACAGTGATATCAAAACATAATTCAGGGGGAACTTTAGTTACCTTATTTTTTATGTTTGATTTAACATTGTAATGTTTGTATATAATTCTATGTAATATATTCATACTTTTAACTATGTATTAGACATATCCTTACAATATGTCAATATTTTTCAATGTTGTTTATTTACTTTTACATCATAATGTTAAAAATAAAATATTTTTAGTATTTTACATACAAAGATTTGTTTCATCTCAGACAATTGGGTATCAGGTATTCGGGTTATCACGTTGTACGGGTTGGCGAGAATTATTTTTTTCCCACAACCCACGTTGAGTGGGACGGGGCGGCAGGTCAAACCCACTTCTAGGGGTGTCAATGGACGTTCGAATTCGAAAATTTGTTCGCATCCAGTTCAAAAATTATTCAGTCCAAACAATATCCGATCCGAATAATATTTGATTTGTGTAATATTCGACACATGCAAATGCGAATATCAATATTGATACATCCGATCCGAATAACATCTGATCCGAGATTGAATATCTGTATTATAAGATCTGTATCCATATTTGTATCATATATTTATGCAATACATTATTATACTTAGAAATATTCATATTTCAACCTTATGTGATTATATTTTGAATATATAATTTAAATTTATTTATTCAAATAAAAATACATCTACTAGCATTGAATATCGTTATCATTTTCAGAATATGAAGTTAGAAGTTAAGATAAAGTAAATTAATATTTAAAACCAAATAACATTGTAAATGTTACAGTATTTAAAATACTGTACACAAGAATTTGTCTAAGTGAAAATGAAAAATGTTACAAAGTGAGAAATTATGTTTACGGATGCGAATATTATCCGTATCTGTTCCGAATTCGTCAAATATCCGAACGGATATAAAGTTTTCATATCTACAAACAATTTGTATCCAAATTCGTAAATTTCATGAATATACAAATATGGATATACGTATATCCAATCTGTATCCGTTGACACCCCTACCAACGTCCCATTTACACAACCAGAATCGACGGAATAGATCCCATAAAGCTGCTTTCAGTGTGCGCAATAAAAAAACCACAAAAGAGAAATACACTAACTCGAAAAACACCCCAACCATGTCTCCCTGACTGCCTTTGCAAAGACACACAACTAAAGTTTTTTATTAAGAGCAAACACATCATAGAACACTATCAGAAGTATATTCTGCCAGATAAATATCACACACGGCATCTTCAAAGCTTGTACAACCCTAATCGTAGCCTAAGCCTTTCTTTGATACGGTCCATGTTCTTTCTCACACAGCATCTTCACAAGCTTGTACAACCCTAAGCCTTCTCAATAAAAAAAATCACAAGAAAACCCACACTGTGACATGTTAATTCTTTTCCGGGCGGCACAAGAATCAAACCAATTGCTGCCTCGCGTGGCAAACACAGACGCCATCGGCGAAATCACCATTACTATGTAACAGTTAAAATTAGCAACTATAAAGTGATTATGTGATTGAGGACTTCTTAGATCTTCCAGCTATATGACCTGCGGTTTGATTTCTGCGGTGTAAAACTGAGTCCGAACATTTCCTTCAGTTCTTGACCTGGTTCTAAGAGACCGACGAGCTTAGCTACAATGGACGCGCTTTCTTTGATACGGTCCATGTTCTTGGTGTCACTCCAGAGAAGGCGGGCTAGCTGTAGACGCCTCTGTTTTGAGTCCAGTGGGATTCCCCACTCAAGGTAGAGAGCATCCCTCTCTTCCGACGTCAATTTCTTCTGCATTCTTCGAGAAAGCATCTCCCTTTGGCGACGTAGAGCCTTTATGCTGCACCCGCACATTAACGGTTATCAATATATAATTATGTCTAGGTAGCACTTGACAGCATTCAATATTTCCAACACTTTTAAGGCATTTCCCCCCTAATGGAACTTATGCTGAAGAGAATATACTATACTACATACTGTATATACCTTGATGCTGGAGTTTCGGGATCATTGACCATCGACTTATGAGCATTTCCTGCTACGAACATTCGCCTCAGGAAAGAAAGCCTTCTCAATTCCACCTCCATGTAGAAAGAGTCTGCAGGGTCACCTTTGAAAAGAAGGAAGAAATATGTTCTGTGTACCAAGGAAACATAGCATTCATGCCAGAGGATAATGACTTCCTGTTGTTGCTGTCCAAACTCAAATGGCCATCTTGAAGGAGATTCGACGGGATTTAGCATGGGGTCAATGCTTACATCCTTCACCAGTTGCTGGTCTGCAGAATGGCCATTGTCTCTCCCCTCGGTTTCCTGAATACGATAGCAGAAAAAATAAATCTGTAATCATCTAAAATTCCTCTTTAAAGTCTCTTGACTTTTTTATTATCCAAATATCCAATGGACAAAAGGTGTTTTACCTGTATCACAAAGGTGTTAATACATCATATTTACAGATATATAACTAAGATAATTTACCTATATTTGGTCAAGTGAAGTCACTTGCATGAAAAAATCATGAAATTAGTATAACTGTAGTACTCTCCAAATGGTTGTTTTTATACCTTGCCATCATCAGCATGTTTGTGGAATTGAATTTGAGCCATTTCCTTCATGCCTGCAACAAATTCCCCAATGCTTGCGATGTCCTCATCTGACGTAGTTTTCGCCCTTTTTCTTCCAGTCACTTCTGTCGACACTCTTGATTCAGAACTCTGAGATCCTTCGCCTGAATTTCTTGCACTTTCAGCGGTGAAGTTAAGTGACATTATTCTCCTAGAGGGCCCTCCAGGCCTTCCGGCGAATTCTCTAAGGGACCTGCTCGGTGGTGTGTTTTCACAGTTCTCGTCCACAAACCAAGGGGAAGGCGAGTTGTGGCTGATAGTTGGCCTGCAACTACTACTTCTAGCTAGTACCGAACTTCTAGAGTTGCATACATCTTTCTCCAATGGCCACAGAGATTGCTCAAGTTCACCATGGTGTTGTTTCTCAATTCTATCAGCAGCCCGTTTTGCGTTCTGAAGTTGTTGCTCCAGTGTGCAGACTGATTCTCCTGGAGCACGAAAACTTGGGTTTCCCCCGTTTCTCAGTTCCTCTGAGGGAGGTACTAAATCATCACCTTTGGCCAATAACGTTTCGCTTCTGCTTCTGCTTGTTTCATCCATTTCGATACATCGGACTTCTTTGCATAAATCTTCGACTTCAGGGCCACATGAAGTGACGTCTTGCTCACCATGTTGCTGAAGCAATCGGCCAAAATTTTGGCTGCTGGTCGAGAGGCGCTCTGAGGTGATTTCTTCCTCATTTGGCTTCTCAAAATTTTGGTATTCATGCTCGCTGGAAATCTCACTGTCATTTGCGAAATCTGGCGGTGTGAACTTTGTGGCATGAAAATCGGGATCTCGATAAGTAGTAGGAGATGCTCCAGATACTGAATTATCATCTTCAAAAGTGTTTGCAAGGAATCTCGGAAGTTGATTGGAATCCTGTTGAGAAGAGAAGCAGACCAACATTTTTAGTAAGCACGGATCATAACATGTGTACATAACGAGTTCAGCAAGAAAGAAAAATTACCCAGTGCCCTGCAACTTGGTCATCTCCAACAGACTGGAGAAGATTCTCCAGTCGGGATTGAGCAAGATCTCTTTGCTGTACCAACTCTTTTATCTCTTTTTCCATCTACATGAAGAAAAATCCCTTCAAGTTTGCTAAGTTCCAAAGCACTTTAAATGCATACTAATAGCACAATGTACATTATACTGTTATAGCAAATGATATTTGCTGCCCATATCAAACATAAAATTACCTTATAACACACAAGTAACAAAAGTATGCACATATATAATATTAAATTGGGATGATATATCTATAACTACTCGAAAAGAGAGAATGATAACGACCAAGGGATTTTATTTTTTTTGGCATTTGTAACCAAGACTTAGAATCGTGCCATGTAGTAATTATATGGCTCAGGCGTGATAAAAAAGCATCTAATTAGTCCTAAGAGAGTAAGTAGGCAATCATTTTCAGTTGTACCCAAATGAAGATTCCATTTACCCATACATAAAATGTTAGTTGTCTCCCTAATTGCCAACTACACAACACCACCAAGAGGAGACATTGTCCAACTCAACTTCTCTGATAGTAGTTATAATCTCATGGGCACCTTCGATTTTAGTCTTCGTTTTTTTATCAGAAAAAAATGGTAAGTTGATTCTTTGTCAAATGATATCATCTGTTATGGTGACTTATCTCTTAATCATTTGACTATTCCACATGCTTGCTCTTTTAATTAGATCCTTTGGCAAAAAATATGAGAAGTCACTGATCAATACATATATATGTCTGTGAAAAGTCAAATACTCGAAGCTAATCAGCCGACTACTCTTTAGTACTCGGCTAGACTGTCAAACCAACATGCTTCTGATTGGCCAACTTGAAATGTATATCTGAAAGAAGAAGAAACGTGTATTGAAAGTGGAAAAAGGACTTTAGGAAGGCAAAAAAACCTTAGTGAACTTATATTTGTAAAAATACCATGTAAGTTCTTGGTTGAGATACAAATACAACTCTACAAAGAGAACAAATGAACAAAAGGTATAAGAGGTGGGTAACCTTTCGAATTTGAGCATCTTTCTCCTTTAATAGAGCTTCTGTGAGGGAAACGTTGGAAGGTGGACCTGGGTATTTTAGTTCACTTTCCAATCGTGCTAGTTCCTTTTGTAAGTGTTTCACCAATGCTTTATCGGACATAACCAAATTTACATGAGCACTATTAACAACTTCTTTTGCACAAGTCGCAAACAAAAGAGTGTTTCTAGATTGTTCAATGTGGCTTCTTGCAGGGCTCATGGTGCAAATGATAGCAGTTCTCGCATTGCCTCCTAAAGAGGGTTGTAAGATCCGGGTTAACTTTGAATCTCGATATGGAATATGCCCATTTTTACCCTTGCTGTAAAATCAGAAGCAAATCAAACAAACAGATGATGTTAAAAATATAACCCAAAATGTATAAGCACAGAAAGAATTTTTTTCAAGCAGAACTACGTCACAATTAAAAAAATTACATAAATGTATTGAAAAAAAGAAAGGAAATAGAAGTTATAAGTCATAACCTTAGTTTACGAATTACTGTTCCTAGAGTAAGCAAGCTACGGTTTATATGGCAACCTTCCTTCAATCTTGCACCAGCAGACATGGCTTGAGATGCACGTTCGCTTCCTGCCAGATCGACAAAACTCTGCAACCACAATAACATCAGGTAATATGTGCGTATATATTTCTCACAATCAAAAAATTCTGACATCAGTGACAAATGAACCAAGTTCTTACCACACTGGCAGCTAAAGTGCTTGAGTTGTCCTTGCCCAGAAACTCACGAGCAGAACTCTCAATTGTCTGCAGCAAGGAAGTATTGTCATAAATTTCAAACCATGCCAAAGTAAGCCCAAAATAAGCCTATTCAAAATGTACAAAAATTACCAGTCTGAGGATTTGATGTGACCTTGAACTAGTTTCATTCAATGAGGTCTCTCCCACTTGTCTTTGAGCTGGCGAGAACAAAGCATAAGAAATGTATGAAAAATATCAGTAATGTCATCGCTTAAGAAGATATTACCATTTTCGATGACAATTTGACAACAGAATACCTTCACAGACAGCAAGAAGTTCCTTCAGATGGTCCGAATCTCTCAATGTTTCTTCTGTGAGTTTCTCCACGACAGTCCCTTTCTGTTCATTAGTAAAAGAAAAAGAATATATAACTTCCAGAGGAAATGAATGAATAAAACCTAAAGCAAGTGAATACTACCTCAGGATCATCTAGTAGCCTTATAGGAGTGGGGTCATTGCTGAGGAGATCTTTGACTGCTTCATTGTAAATCTCAATTGCAGAAAACTTCATGACGAATGCCCTTTCCTGATGCTGTGTAATAAAAATATTTCGCAGAAGGTTGTCAAGAATTATATTAAAAAGGCTTGAATTTTTCTGTGGCTGCAAGCTCAAGGGACAACCTTGCTGCTCACTGCTCAGCCATTCAATAGCCCAAGTGAATTCAAGCAGTGATTCATTAAAACCCGCACAGAGTCGAAATTCTTGTGATACCAATTAGCCCTCAGATGTACAATGTATTTAATGTTGCTATTGATTCCTTTGTAACCCCGTAAAAGAAAGACACACAATTTATAAAAATAATAAACTGACGTTCCTCATCATATTGCTCAAACATTGATAATTAAATTGAAATGCACTGTAATAGGCTGCAACATTTTGTATTCCAATAGAAGAAGCTAAATTTGAAAATAAAAATAACTACGTACATTCTTTTGTGAAAACTATTATCAAATTTCAATGAGAATCATTTAATTTGATCCTAAGGATCGAGCCAAAGTTACAACAGAAGGAAGATATTATTCATGCATGTTATAAATGAAATTTCAAAGCTGACATTAGTACTATAAAGCTTATATGTTCATCTCATATTTAAGTTGTGAGCATCTCATAAATATAATAAAAGATAATGTTCAAAGTAGCATACCCTTTGTATGTAGTCGTAGATATCTGCTACAGAATATTCAGTGATACCATACATGGTGTATGTCTTCCCACTGCTTGTTTGGCCATAAGCAAAAATACTTGCTGAGAAGAATTAATAGTTTCTTAGTTCAATCTGGAAGGAAAGGAAGAGCCAAAAGGTGGTCTAATACATAAAAACTCACAATTGATACCACCAACAACTGAAAGAGCAACGTCCTTTGCTCCTTCCTCGTACACCTGTCTGGTGTTGGTATCACAGCTAAATACCCTATCTATCATTAAAAAAGATAGAAAAACCAGCAGCTTTAAAACAAACGAGGAAGATAAGCTAACCATGACACTAGATACACAGGGTCTCCAATCCATGACGGAACATCAACGTAAAACAACTCAAGATATTGACAATCATAAGAAACATAACAATGTAAGGAATAAAACCCATTTAAGAACACTACAAGTTAAAAGATCTTCAAGCTCACCGTATGAGTAAGCAATAGGAAACATGGACCGCTCGGGGAGGCTGTTCCTGAATATAATAGTTGTGTCATTTATGCATTCCCAATCACAGGGATCTTTGTTTGCCAATTCCTTCTCGTTTGGAGGCCTCAACCTCACGGAAACTAGTATTTTCTCCTCTCTCCCACGGGCACCTCCACCACCACCACTATCCCCACCATTCTCCTGGGTTTTCTTCCATCGTGACAATTCATCTCCACCGATGGCACCCATGGGTCCCCACTCCCTGCACACCATCAAAGACCCAACTGAGCTAGACAAACCAAAATAGATTAGGGGAAAAAACACAAATAGAGACGACGGATACTTCGTGCAATTCCAGAGCTGGTGGGTTTCTTCAGGTTGGACTTGGCTTGGGGGAAAAGCGGAAGATGGGTAGGTTGATAGAAGATTGTACAGTGGAACAAACAGGAGAACGAGAACGATCACCCATCAATTGCTTACAACCACTCCCCAAACAACACACATCCTTTAGAGTCAGAGAAAGGTGCCTTTTTTGGCAATTCTGGTGGTTAAAATGTCACAATAAGAGCAAGTCATAACTTGGAACATCAATTTGCAGAAGGGCACCAAACATACAAGAACAAGTAGCAAAGAAGAAAATTTTGAAGCAAATGCACATGGTTTTGACCACTAACATAATTTCTTTGAGACATTCAACACACAAGCAAAATAAAAAGTGGTCAATGTGAAGAATATAGAAAACACCTAAAAGAATAATAATTTATAAAATCCAAAAAAGACAAATATGATAATTTGATCCATAAAACTCCCTCCCAAATGCAAAACAAACCATGTTCCAAACAACTCTAATTAAATGAACAAAACAACAAACCCATGTTGCCTCGTCATTGGCAAAAACAACACAAAAGAAAAGAAACAAGAATAAAGAAGAAAAACATTTCTTTGTGACAAAACCTCACCCTAAACACCACATGAGCAATAAAATGAACTTCACCACCGAATCAAACCACCATTTCAAACCTTTAAAGCCTCCCCAAACCCAGATCTTATTGACCCACCAAAGATCTCTCTCCCAACCCTCCTTTTTCCACTCTCTTCCAATCATCCACACCCAAACAGAGATCCAGAGCTGGAAAATAACCTTCTTGGCAACAAAAATCCGAAAAAACAAGAAAAGAACAACAAAAGAACACAATGCCGTAGAGAATGGTCGAAAAGCAACTTACCCAAAACCCCAAAACTCGA
Organism: Triglochin maritima; assembly: GCA_963682175.1. Taxonomy (NCBI): domain Eukaryota; kingdom Viridiplantae; phylum Streptophyta; class Magnoliopsida; order Alismatales; family Juncaginaceae; genus Triglochin; species Triglochin maritima. The sequence continues at coordinate 57,855,039 of OY821772.1, read as the reverse complement.
TTTTTCCACTGACCCGAACAGGAGATGAGGAGAGAAGAGAAAAATCGCTTCGACCCCACCTCTCTCTCTTCTTCTCTCTCGAGCTTCTTTGGTCGGTCCTTTGTCTTCTACGGGACCAGAAATGGATTTCTTTTTTTCTTTTTTTCAGGAGAGAGAAATATTTGGAAATTTTATATTAATATCCTCCCGTTGGTGTTCAGCGGAGAGAGACTGAGAGAGTGGAAAATAATTTAATGGGGGAAAATAATAAGTAAATAAACGTACGTGTCGATTTCTGTCGGCGGTTCCGAGAGGAACGTTTGGGGCCGCAAGAAAGGAACGGCTTTTTTCTCGGGGGTAAAATGGTCTTTTGGCACGAACGGGAGGGAATATAGAGGGTTTGATTAGTGATTAACTAATTATGCGTTGGGGGTTTTCACCTTTTTGTTTAAGTAAATTCAAAGTACTCTCTTGAATTATGAGTTCAAAACACTTACCTCGAATTAACTTTCAAAATTAACACTTAACTCCCTAAATTTGGATCTATAACACATTACCCCGTGAACTCTTTTAATTGTTTCACATTTTAATTGTTTGCCTAAAACACTCATAAATGTAAGAATTGTAAAGTTCGATTGAAATCGGTCTCAACGGTTGCAACAACTACATTCATTATGATATTAGATTTGATTAGAATTTGAGTCTAGTTGTTATTGAATCCGACTCAAATATGAATCAGATCTGGCTCCCGATCTGATACAACTTTACCACAAAGTTAGGTTTACGAGTGTTCTACGCAAACAACAAAAAAATTAAAAAATAAACAATTAAGATCTGAAATATAACAATTAAAAGAAGTTCAGAGGGTTAAGTGTTAACTTTGAAAGTTCATGGTGGTGGAAGTGGGGACGACTTGTTTTCACCTTAGACGAAAATAGTATCTCGGATATCATTTTTATCTTTTATGAAAATAGTATCCGCGATGTCATTTTTCATTAAACATGTATAATAAAAGCAATATCCGTAATGTTGTGTTCTCTGTAATAAAAACAATAATAAAGATGTTGGGTCCGTTTGGGTAATGATTCTAGAAGATATTCTTTAAAAATCTGTCAGAGTGAATCTATTTTGCCAAACACTAATGGATTCTTGAAGAATAATCGATTCTTCTTCAGCAAAACATGCTCTAACAACTTCTCACACCTCAAGAATCAAAAACAAAATGATTATGGGGACTATTCATTGATTCTTGCCACAAAAGGTCATTGTTGTCCCGTCTGTTTCACTTTATTTCAACAACAAAACCCTAATCACATGGAATATGCTTTTTTTCAAGGGTAGTGTTGTCATTTTATGCTGACTAATCATCTTCAAGAATCTCACACATCCAAACATGTTTAGTTTCTTATAAGAATCAGAATTCCAGTTATTTTAGTAAGAATCAGATTCTCACAAGAATCCATCACTCTCAGAATCCAATCCAAATGGACTGGTTGTTCTTGCTTCATATTTTGCCGATAAGTTTGTCAGTCTTATATTCTACCAATATTTATTTTATTTTATGATTATTTCAAAAAAAAAATACATATGTAATTCAACCTTTGTTTTTACGCCCTTTGAGTGTAAGATCATATGTAACCATGATCAGGACGACTTGGTCATGAGATTTGTCTCTCATCAACTCCCTTTATTCTCTTTTCTACACTATTCATTTATTAACCACAAGTCCACAACCCACCACAACTTATCTCTCTCCTCCACATCATGTTGGGTTCATCTTGGGAAAAAATTAAAAAAATTCTAAAAAATCAAAACAATTCTAAAACGTATTTTCAAAAAAAAATATTCAAACAAAATTTAAAAAAAATCAAAACAAAAAAAAATTAAAATCTGTGTTGCTGGGTTGACGACCCGGTTATCGGGTCGTGGGGGACACGACCCCCCCCCCCCCCCCCCCGAAGCATGCCATTACAATTGGTGAAATCAGACGATAAAAAAATACTTTAAAAATAATGGGTAATTATAGTTTGTCGTTTAGACTATAGTCGAGTAACAAATTGACCTCTTGGTATGTAAAATGTCATACTCACGTCCGTTAACTATGATTTTTGTAACATTTTGTCTCACTCTCTAATAAAAATGATATTTTTCTACATATTCATCGTCCATCTGTCAAACATTTTGGAATTGTTTGTCAAACATACTTTCAATCTATCTTTGTGGTAAAGTTTTTATTAAATCGTATATCAAATTGCTTCAAGTTAGGTCGGATTTGGAACTAATCACTTCTTAATTCAAGTCAAATTCGACATTCGATTTGATTCCAACTCTATCATAGATAAGATACATTTAAAACATGTGTGTGGCAAATAACATGATTTTTTTAAGAAAATAAAATGAATATGTTAAAAAAATAACGATTTTACAATGAAAATAGAGTCAAAGTGTTACATAAAACAAAACTAAATTGTGTGAGTGACATTTTAAAGTTCAGATCATCAAAGTATTACTCGACCATAATTAGGATAGCAAACTGTAATTTATCATATAATAAACTATCTGGTGTCATATATATTTTATTTTATAAGGCTAACAGATACATGATATTAGAGAAGTTTAACTGTGTATCTGTGTGAATACATAAAAAATGCAAGTTAAACCCAACGAAAATAGGTAGCCTATTACAAATGGTCACGTTAGGTTTAATAACTTTAGAATGATGACACGAGTTGTCTAATATGAAAAAATAAAAGATGTATAGCTATTTTGAATACTTAAAGAAGGTAGACGTAAAATCACAATGAATCTCGATAAAAACGGAGCATTTGTGTTTATTGTTTACCGTTGGTGTTGGAACGGCGTTAGATATGGACAGGTTGGAGTATTTTCTTTGGGAGAGACATTGACTTTTATTGGAATGGATTGATTGGGGAAGTTTGGAAGGTAGAAAATAAGAAGTTGGCCAACGGAGGAAAATAATGCTGTGAGGCCCCCTAATTTTTTTATTTAATAAAAAAAATCTAAAATTCGAAATTTAAGAATTTTTTTTTCCAAAACTACTCGGATCGCGGGTGTGTGCCTCCCGTGATCCGTTTTCCCGCCAATTTTTTTTTTGATTTTCTGTTTTTATTTTTTATTGTAATTATTTGTAATCTTTTTTTAAATCTTTTTTTTTCAAAATAAGTTTTCTAATTTATATTATTTTTCTAAATTTTTTAAAATTATTTTTAATTTTTCCAATAACCGACCTCCAAATCACGTCGATAACCCGACGTATTGAAATGTTAGGGTATTTTATACAATAAAAACACAAATTTTTTTAGCAAGATTAATAAATTATTTACAACTGAATATTAAACAAACACTAAAACTAATTAAAACAAAAAATTGAAAACGTTATCAAAAATTAGTACGGTGTACACACATTGTAAATATTTTTGGAGGTCGATACAAAAAAAAATTAAAAACACAATTAATTTTTTTTTAAAAATAATAAAAATTACAAAACATATTATGAAAGCAAATATAATAAAAAAACATAGTTAAAACGATTTTAAAAAAATCAAAACATAAAACACTACGACTAAAATCCGTGACTTTTTTTATTTTCTTTTATTATTTTTGATTTTATGTTTTGTTTTAAAAAAAATTAATCTGTTTTTTAATATATTTGTTTTTGAAAATAAGTCTTCTAATTCTTATTATTTTTTAAAATATTTTTAAAAAATATTTTCCAGAATCTACTTCCAAATCACGTGGATAACAGAGCGGGTTGAAAATTTCAATAATTTTTGTATAAAATAACATAATTTTTCACGTGGATCCCAATTGTTATTATTTTGATAAGAAACAGAATAATTTTTTTTTGCTGAAAATTTTAACTATGTTTTTTATTATATTTGCTTTCATAATATGTTTTGTAATTGTTATTATTTTTTAAAAAAATTTAATTGTGTTTTTAATTTTTTGCTGTATCGACCTCCAAAAATATTTACAACGTGTGTACACCCTACTAATTTTTGATAACGTTTCCAATTTTTTGTTTTAATTAGTTTTAGTGTTTGTTTAATATTCAGTTGTAAATAATTTATTAATCTTGCTAAAAATTACGGATCGCGGGTGTGATCGTAATTTTTTCTGGGGACTGATCGCGGGTCACACCCACGATCCGAGTAGTTTTGGAAAAAAAAAATAATTTCCTAAATTTCGAATTTTAGATTTTTTTTATTAAATAAAAAAATTACGGGTGAGGCCGTAATTTTTTATTTAATAAAAAATTGAAATTTCAAATTTTAGGAAGAAAAAAAATTCGAATAATACTCCGATCGCGGGTGTGACCCGCGATCAGTCCCCCGAAAAAAAAAATTTGACGGATCGCGGTCGGAACCGCGATCCGTCATTTTTTTTTAAAAAAATTCAAAAAAAATTGTTTTAAAGAAAATTTCACGGATCGCGGGTGAGAACCGCGATCCGTGGAATTTTTTATTTTTTTTAAATAATTTTTTTTTCTGTTTTAGTGTTATTTTGTTTTCTGTTTTCTTTTTTATTTTAATTATTTGTATTTTTTTTAAAATCTTTTTTAAAAAATATGTTTTCTAATTAATATTATTTTTTAAAAAAAATTTAAAATTGTTTTTAATTTTTTGAAGAATCGATCTCCAAATCACGTCGATAACCCGACGTATTGAATTATTAGGGTATTTTATACAACAAAAAAACAAAAATTCTTTGTCAGAATAATAAATTATTTACAACTGAATATTAAACAAACCATAAAACTAATTAAAACAAAAAATTGGTAACGTTTTCAAAAATTCGTAGGGTGTACACACATTACACACATGTTTGGAGGTCGATACAGCAAAAAATTTAAAACACAATTAAATTTCTTTTAAAAATATTAAAAATTACGAAACATATTTTGAAAGCAAATATAATAAAAAACATAGTTAAAACGATTTTAAAAAATCAAAACATCAAACACTACAACTAAAATCCGTGACTTTTTTTTATTTTCTTTTATTGTTTTTGATTTTATGTTTTGTTTTTTACAAATCATTTTAACTATGTTTTATATATATATATATACATATTTCAAAATATGTTTCCTAATTTTTATAAATATTTTAAAAAAAAATTAATTTTGTTTTTAATTTTTTGCTATATCGACCTCCAAAATGTTTGTAATGTGTGTATACCCTACGAATTTTTGACAACGTTACCAATTTTTTGTTTTAATTAGTTTTATGGTTTGTTTAATATTCAGTTGTAAATAATTTATTATTGTGACTAAGAAATTTTGTTTTTATATTGTATAAAATACCCTAACAATTCAATACACGTCGAGTTATCGACGTGATTTGGGGGTCGTTTCTTGAAAAAATTAAAAACAAAATTAAATTTTTTTAATAAATAATATCAATTAGAAAATATATTTTGAAAAAAAATATTTTAAAAAAGATTACAAATAATTAAAATAAAAAAGAAAAACAGAAGAAAAATAAAACTAAAACAGAAAACCGAAAAAAAATAAAAGAAAATAAAAAAGTCCCGGATTTTAGTGGTAGCGTTTTATGTTTTGATTTTTTTAAAATCGTTTTAACTATGTTTTTTATTATATTTGTTTTCAAAATATGTTTTGTAGTTGTTAATATGTTTTGAAAAAATTTAATTGTGTTTTTAATTTTTTGCTGTATCGACCTCCAAAAATATTTGTAATGTGTGTACACCCTATGAATTTTTGACAACGTTTCCAATTTTTTGTTTTAATTAGTTTTAAGGTTTGTTTAATATCAGTTGTAAATAATTTATTAATCTGGCTAAGAAATTTTATTTTTTATTGTATAAAATACCACAACATTTCAATACGCCGGGTTATCGAAGTGATTTGGAGGTCGATTATTGAAAAAATTAAAAATAATTTTAAAAAATTTGAAAAAATAATATCAATTAGAAAACATATTTTGAAAAAAAAGATTTTAAAAAAGATTACAAATAATTATAATAAAAAAAACAGAAATAATAAAATAAAACTAAAACAGAAAAAAATTAAAAAAAATTCAGCTTTCGAAATGGGTGGCAAAACCAAGTACAAGTGGAAATTTTTTTTTCCAAAAATACTACTAACGCGGGTTCGAACCGCGATCCGTCATTTTTTTAAAAAAAAACAATTTCACCGCGATCCGTGGAAAATAATTAAAAAAAAAATTGTTGCTGAATTATTATTTTTCTTTTTTTTTCTGTTTTAGTTTATTTTATTATTTTTGTTTTTATTTTTTATTATAATTATTTGTAATCTTTTTTTTCAAAATATGTTTTCTAATTGATATTATTTTTTCAAATTTTTTAAAATTATTTTTAATTTTTTCAATAATCGACCTCCAAATCAATTCGATAACCCGACGTATTGAAATGTTATGGTATTTTATACAATAAAATACCATTTATGATGCTCTCTACGAATTTTCAAACATGTTTGTAATGTGTGTACACCAAACGAATTTTTGACAACGTTTCCAATTTTTTGTTTTAAATAATTTTAGTGTTTCTTTAATATTTAGTTGTAAATAATTTATTATTCTGACAAAGAATTTTTGTTTTTTTATTGTATAAAATACCCTAACAATTCAATACTTCGGGTTATCAACGTGATTTGGAGGTCGATTTTTGAAAAAATTAAAACAATTTTAATTTTTTTTTAAAAATAATATTAATTAGAAAACATATTTTGAAAAAAAAAGATTTTAAAAAAGATTACAAATAATTAAAATGAAAAAGAAAAAGCAGAAAACAAAATAATACTAAAACAGAAACAAAAAATTAAAAATGTCCACGGATAGCGGTTCCCACCCGCGATCCGTGAATTTTTTTTTTTTTAAAAATGACGGATCGTCGCGGTTCCAACCCGCGATCCGTCAAAAAAAAAATCGGGTGACGGATCGCAGGTCACACCCGCGATCGGAGTATTCTTCGGAAAAAAAATCCTAAAATTCGAAATTTCAATTTTTTTTATTAAATAAAAAATTTACGGAGTATGTGTTTGTTTACAAAATCGAGAAAAACAAGTGGTAAATGGTAAAATATCATTACTTTAACAAGAACCGACACATTTTGATCTGATTTGACAAAGTCGGTTTGGTTTCCTTGATGAGCAACTTGCATGTCAAAGTTTACTCTTTCAACCTAAACGTTGAAGACAACTTATGACGCTTATATTGCAAAACGAAAAATTGTGACGCTTTGGAATCATGTTTTTATGTAAATATTGATATTGATAACTTTTATTAAATCTTCTGTTAGTTAGATCAGCTAGTGGCTTTCTTTTTCTTCAATTTGTTTCGCTTGGAGTTGGTGACAATGCCTAGTATAGCAAAAGCGTTCGGAGATTTCTTTGGATTTTAAGATTTGACCTAATTTGTAAGAATATTTTAGAATTCATTTTAAATACCATTGAAAATTCAGACTCTTCTCGTCTTTTGACTCCTTTCATTTTGACTCAATTAATTGTTTTTTTTTCAATTCCGAAATCTTAACTTAAATTCCCATTACCACTCAACTTAGTGTACGAAGTAAGGTCTTTCTTTCTTATCACACTATATAATTTGTTGTGGTTTGTATTATTACGGTATATGTTTATATAAAAAGTGCATATACTTGTAAATAGTCATGGTAAAATAAAAAAGATATTTAATTATGGATTGAACAGAAACCACACAAAAAAACTGATAGTTGACTAGTTGTTGTTCCGTAATAGCACTAGAAAAACAGGCTGGTCTCTGGTGGTGGAAAACGATAGAAGACAGTGATGTGGTTTGTAGTTTTGCTCCAAATAAAACTGGTTTGTAAATATCCTAAGATTTAAATTAATTTTTAGTTTATTTGCTAACCAAATAGTTGAGACACTCAATATAGCAGATTATTGGTTGATTGAGACCAAAATCAAGGGTGAAAAATAGTACTAATACTGATCGTAAATAGAATACCTATGAGAGGTCAAAACGAGAGGACTGATCATTTTATCCACTTAAAAACAAGATAGTTTTTTCACACTTTTTTGTATGATTTTTCCTTTTCTCAATTTTAGTGGGACTTCTTAGATTTTGTTGGACCTTTCTACAAATGTTGGTATCAAATCATTAGGGTTGTAAATGAGTATGGTCAAAACCGTTTAACTGTTCTAACCGAATCGACGGGTAGGATCATGGATTGTAAAATCACAACAGTTTAATAAATAGACTGATAAAGGTTGTGAAAATCATAACCGTTTAATAAATATGTGGATAAAGTTACATGATTTAACCCTTCGTTTAATAGCAAAACATAATGAATATATATAATATTTTGTTATATATACTATATACATATAATTTTTTGTATTATTATTGTATTATGTGTGGATATTTGATGTTGTTTTATATGAATTTGTGGATGTTTAGATTATGGATTTTTGGAGGTTTTGATTATAAATTTATAGATGTTTGATGTTTTAAACAAGTTTTTATTCATTTACTCAATTCTTATATCAATTTTAGTATCAATTAAGTTTTAACCATATAACCGCCCAAAACCATTAAATTAAATTAAACGGGTATGGTCATGGGTGGAGGTAAAAGTAAACGAGTTTCTAACCGAACCACGAACCGTTTAATTAGACGAGTAGGGTCATGAGTAAGTCCTATAATCGTCCACAAACCACTTATTTACAACCCTTCAAATCATGCTCTTTTTCTCAAAATAACATCACCATGAAATTGTTGGAAATATAATCTCATATTACTAAATAGGAAAAATATGCAACACTGGATAATGGAATTAGATCCATAATTTACCACCTAAGTGCTTGAATTTTGTTAATTCGGTGAATCAACCAAAATTTACATGGTATTGGTGCAAGTTGTCCTGTGTGTTGTGTGCGTCCAAACACATGGATTTGAATGGGTACGTTCAGAAGAAGAAAAAAATATAAAATTCTTTTTCACTCTTCTGAAAGAATTCTTGCTTTTAATAGGACCTTTCTGCGAGCGTACTTATAAATGAATGCTCTTTTGGAATTTTCTGAGTATCAGCTGTAAGAGAATAATTATTAATTCACATAAGTTACACGAGAATCATACAATAGAATTATATATCTATGTGTGAAAGAGTAAATAATTTGTTTAAAATTAAATATTGATCACGACCATCAAACAATGGTCACCTTAACCTTAATATCATTATCATACTCTTCCCTTCTTTAGAGGGCATCTCATCTCATGCATGAATCACTGTTGTTCGGTGAATGTGACGGAAATGTTGGAGAAAAATATCTAAACAAGCACATGTGAACTCTCATCAAACAATATGCCCCCAATTTTGAGGAAATATTTAAACAAAAATATGTAATGGGGGTTCTTCTCTTGTTTTGACTAATACATGTGTAGTATATGTATCTTGGGTTCACACATGTAATCATGATTTACAACTCTACGTTTTTTCTCCACTACAAAGCAAATGGTTGAATGCCAATTACCACCTTTTTCCTTTTCTTAAATATTCATAGAGATTGATTATTCGATTATTTAACGAAAAAAAGGCGCATCAAAAGCTCTCAATTGTTGTTATGATTTCCCCACAAAGCTGAAAAGAGCAAACATTCCAATTCTCACAGCTCTCACATGCATGTTTTCTGTCTATACAACTATTGTAAAAATTAGCGTAACATGGATAGGCAGAGTTATTGTTGTGAATGGCTGCATTTATCAATTCCATCGAATCCAATGATCAAAGAATTTTATATACATGTAGAAGGAAAGAGGAAGGGGGACTATTTGGACATTTATCCCAACAACAAGAGAACATGCATTGATTCCACTAATTTCATTTCCCTTCTGCTAAAAAAATTCACCGATTGCTTCCTACGTGTTGTAGCGTTTGGGTGTCTTTGACTCTCTAGACTCCGGACATTGTATTTGTGTGATTGTAAATAAGATCATTATGAATGATTATGAATGTAGAGTGATTTTCTTAAGGGTCGGCGTGAATACATGAGCTTGGTCACGCCTAGAGTGAACTTTTAGTGTATAAGTTTGAGGCAAAAACCACTACCAAATGAAGTCTTAGAATGCAACCATTAGAATATATTATCATTCAGCAAATCATTTTGTACTTTAAATCGGACTACTAGTAGTATGGTTCTTAACTTCTTATATATGGTTCTAACTTCTAAGATATATTTGGTTATTATTTTATTCCTTAAAAATAAGATATGTCTAAAACTAATTTCTTAAGAAATATGATTCCCTTGAAGTCCCCAAAATGCCTTCGGCGCAATTAGACCCCATGTGGAAGTCTTGTTGCCCATCAACAACAACAAGCAACTCCCTTCTTGTTGTATTATGGAGAATATAAAGACCATTTGGCCCTCAATCCTAGAGAAATGAACCTCAACATTTTAAATTCCATTACACGGAATATTATATCTTCAGTATCAGCAATCAGTGAACATCATGGGAGATTATTTGGTTTTTGTCTTGACCTTTTTTTTGTTTTCTTATGTGTATGATTTGATGGTCTTGTTTTTTTAAATCTGAAGGAAATCGATATTTAATATTATGGTGTGACTTCATGTCATTCTTTGGTAAACATTTGCTTAATTAAGTCATTAAAGCCATCTTTGGAGCTTAAGATTGTTAGGGTCAACAGTGGTAATCAATTCAGACACCTTATCTAACATATGAATGATGAAAGTAATAATAAATAGATGCATACTTAAGGCTGAAGTAAAATAAAAATGAGGAAAAGGGGCACTTTATAGTTGCACTCATAAGTTGGTCAAATATCAATATTATTATTTATTATGTGAAAGTAAGACATATATTAAAATGTAAGCAGAAAAGGAAGCGTAACTGTTGTTTTATGCACACCTGCACCTTGAAATGATAAAAGTAATTTCGTTTGCTATTTCAAACCAAAAGCGGTTCCGTTTTGCGGACTAACAAAGTGATTAAACAAAATATGAGCAGGTCATAATTACACTGGAAGTGGTGGGCATGTTCATCTTTCCTTTTCCTTGATTAGAGGGAAATCTCGAAATGAAACCAACTTTATAGTCTGAGAAAGACTTAAGAACAAAGGCAATAATCAGATTTCAGTTTCTATTTTGTTGTGTTAGCATATATCAAGATTTAAAATGAGAAAGCTTAGCAAGTGAAAATGGTATGCAGATATAATATAGCAAAGTCATTATTAGACGATGAAATTAATATATATCGACTAAGTCTGGGACTCTTATTTCTAATCTTAAAAGAATCAATAATACTTCTTTGTTTAATCTTGCTTCTTTTTTCTTCTAAATCCTTCATTTATATATAGAATGTCATATTCCTTGACCATTGTTAAAGTTTACGGTCTCACTTCACTCATTAACAATTAATTTTAAGTTGAATATTCACACTTCAAAATAAAGATCCTGAAATCTTATTAGTAGAAAAATATAAGTTCTTTCGTCTTTATTTTATGTTACTAGTGCAAAATATTGAAGTGACGTATATGTTAGTTTCAATTTCAAGTTCGAAAATAAATTTTCAGCTCTTGTCATCAAAACATTCAAATTATTGATCATCCTTCTTATACAATTGAACTATTATAGTTTTTACATGCAACGTGACAAATAGGATTTTACATAAACATCCTAAAATTTCCAGTTTAAATGTATTTAATATTATAAAAGTGCTTTAATGAGAGATATGATAAACATGGTAACATATAATATTAATAGCAATCGACCTTCTAATGTCATATAATTATCAAATTACCGAGTGTCACGTAGAATTACATATTCAAAGCATAGTTAGATTACAAACTTATTTTAATTAATCTCTTCTTTATCTATGCACATAATAGACTACCATCATTATGTAAGGGTTACGAATCTTCTGGATCCAACCCAACTAAATCCCTATATAAAGGGAGTCAATACTTGTAACTTTTTTCATTAATAACAAACCTTCTTCTTCTACCTCTCCGCCTCCATCTCCGGGTTCTCCACCACCCTCGCGTTTCTCGTCGAATGCTTCGACCACATAAGAATCAAGAATTCTACATGTCCTTTTAAGTTCAATCAGTAATAAAATGTAATTTGACAGGAGTGTGGAGTATAAGTGAACGAGAGGATCCAACGAAAATGTTGGATTTTATAATTTTCTTACTGAACTGCTATTCGTCGCCGTAAAACTACTTAAATCGCCCGTAAGATTACCATTTTGCCCCTCTACACTTTCTACTAATATAACTCATCATTTCACTCTTTTAACACAACTTTCTCTTCATATCACTCTTCTATTCACCACATAAGATGTCTCGGAGGTCAGGAAAAGAACCAGCGGAGACCCCTGACTACTCACATCTGGTAAATTACCTTGTTTATTTCAATTAATTTTAAAAAAAACATTTTTGAGTCGGGCGTCCGAGGGAGACGCCCGACCCAACGATCGGGCGGTCGCGGGAACCGCCTCCCCCCTGACGCCCGACCCAAGGAACCGACGTCTCCGGGAGACGTCTCCCACGTAAGGTAGGCGTCTCCGGCAAACGCCCGGGTTTTTTTTTGTTAAAATTGATTATAAATTGTGATAAAATTGAAATAAATTGAATATTATGTTAATAATGAGTTAAATTAGTTTATTAAATCGTTTATTAATTGTAAAATATGATAATTAATAAATAAATTGATTATTATGTTAGTAATTAGTTGTGTACGATTTTAGTAGGGTGATACGGTGTACGCAACCGTTCTTGCGAGAGAGAGACGTCATGCCGAGTGAGGCGACGAGACTTGCATGTACAGATTGGGATCGCCTGATCGAGGATTGGAACAGTCAGTTGGGCATTTCGGACCATGATTCAGATGCTGAGCTGTAGTTGTCTTGCTTTTACTTTCGTTTTGTTGCACTGTTACTACATTTGTTGGTATTTGCTTATGTTTATTTGTGTACTCTTGTTATTTATTTCTGACGAACATATCTTCTACATATTTCTTTGACTATCGTATTTTTTAATATTTATTTTTCACGAAAATATTTTCAACTTATTTCTTTAGATATCAAATAATATTTAAATTTAAAATACGGTAAAAGAACAACACGATATAAGTAGAAATACACGATATATTATACATTACAAATTACAATCAAAATGTACCACGTAACCGGTTCCAATACTCCATCCTACTTTGGTACTGATCCTCCCATCCAACAACACTCTCATCTCGCATTTGATACCATGAGGTCGCTATAGGAGGTACTGGGAAATCATCAAGTAATTCCAAACGAATAAAATGTCTGTAACTCCCTAAATGAGCAATGACCAACTCTCTGACAGGCCTCGTCATGGCAGACGGACACTCCCAAGGTAGAACTGTAAGACACGGGAACAACGAACCATCCGTTCCCACTGCGAAATACATGACCGCGCACTTGTAAAAATTAGCAATAGGAAACAAGTCGGACCAAACCTCCATATAATGATCCTCGCCACAAACTCCCCCGCCCCAATCAATTCATTGACGAGTCTCTCTCACATTGCCGAAATAGACACTCTCATATATAGGATGTGCACCTATCTCATTAAAAATCGCACGACGGGCGTACGACCAGTTCTCCTGACCACCATGAAAGACATCGGCAACACATCGAAATCCACAGTTGCCATCAGCACGTACGTCATTCCACCTATCCAGAAATGGTAAAATGATTCCTGGCAGTCTATCATTATATGGGAAGTTGTCTACGTCAACCCGTCCGGACACTGTAAGATAGGTAAATAACAATTAATTAAAACAACAAAATTAGGAGATAATATATTCAACCTCATTTAGATTATTGAAATATATTAAATAACATAACAACAAAGATATCGACATACCAGAAGATCCTGTGCCTGTATTCACGGACGATCGAGACGAATTAGACCGACGACCCCTGCTCCCAGTACTGCCAGACCGACCACGACCCCTGCTCCCACTACTGCCAGACCGACCACGAACTCGCTCAGCATACTCGAAGGCACTCGGGTCCCAACGTGTCGACTTTCCCCTAGGTCGACCTCGTACCTTAGTATTTTCTTCGGGTTCTCCATAGTTCGACTGATCGGGGTGTAACTGTTCGTATAAAATACGAGAGGCACTACGAATTACTGCAGGGTTGCTCTCCGAGATCTCATCCACTAGCTTCCGAAAATGCTCGGCGTCTTGTGCTGACCGATCAACAAACTCTGACATCTGGACTCATTCTCCGATAACAAGTGTTTTCCAGAATGGATGAATCTGCTCTAAATAAATTCCATCACCTGACGCCAAACACTTGTATATGGTACAGGCACAAAGAATCCCATGTGTTGTCAGGAAAGCACACCCACAACGATATTCAATTTCATCACTTAAGTCCTGCATTCTCTTCAACTCCTGAGTCATTAACGACAAGCAGTGATGCGAAACTCGGTCATTTGTATGCTGAAACAAAGGACCTATGTACTGTGCCAAATTTCGACGTCTCGAATTTTCAAGAAAGTTCCGAATATTCGTCAGCTGCATTTCAATAGACGAGTTGACGCGGTCGAAAAGAGTGTCGAGAGCGGCAGTCGATGTAGTGATCCACTCTTTCAGAGCCGAATGTGCACTTTCCACCCTGCAGTTCGTAGTGTTGCCGAAATGAAAAACTTTATTCGTCCAATTCAACACGAATTTTTCCTTATGCACCAACCACGTGTCTTCCACATACTCCGTGAGCACTAGCCAGGACTTGAAAGAATCTTTCAGATTACGGACTGCTCTATCATAATCCGTCTGTGAATCAGAAATCATGACTTTCCTCCACCTTCCACGCCTGAAAATCTCTGCAGACTGCTTGTCCTTGCCGAATACGTGGTATGCGTAGTTGTACACGTCTTTGTTGATATGCCAGGTGCATAGTAAATGAGCTGACTCAGGAAAAACCTCTGCCACTGGTCGCATCAGACTCATCTCCCGGTCCGTAATTATTGCTGTCGGGCTAACAATATCCAATAACAGATCTCGCAACCTCTCCAACACCCACCGGTAACTAGACTCGGTCTCATCCTGCAGAATCACATATCCGACGAGGAAATTCATGTTTGTTGGAGTAACTCCAACCATCTCAAACAAAGGCATCTTGTACTTGTTCGTCTTATACGTCGAATCCATACAGATTACGAATGGGTATGTACGCAACAACTGAACTGAAGTCGGATGTGCCAAAAATGCGTGAGTCAAGACATTAGTTTCTTCATCTGCCACAATCCAATGCAAATACTTATGCTGCACTGCCTCTCTGAGAAACTGCTGCGCGGGATTCCTGTCTTCAGATTTTGTCCTCCTCATGTACTCTCTGAAGTTGTAAATGTGCATTTGATTCGGATTATCGTCCGGAAATTTCTTCTTTATCGCCAACAAAATGTTACGGGGTCTTGCTTGTTTCTCTGTCATATCACGAACAATTTGCTTTGCCCCAGCACTAAGTCCGCTGACCTGTCGGTGACCCTCTGAATAAACTGCCAATGGGTGGTTGTGTTGCCCATACATGCTACTAGAAACAATAACCCATCCATCACGATCTCGTCGCTCCACCACTTTTACCAAAAACCGACAACCCAACCTTTTCTTTTCGTATTCTTTCGCAGTGCAATACTCGTATCACGAGAACTCATCTCACGTCTGCGATCACATCTGAGGTAACAATCCATCCGGTTATCTGCTTTTGGTTTGTACGATGATATAACCAAAAAAAATCTAGCTCCTATTGCAATTTGTTTCGCCCATTTACAACCTTCCTCGATTGTTGTAAATATTTCTTTACTGTCAAAAAGCTCACTGTAATCTACTCTATCACCACCGAAATCTTGCAACGAAACCTGAAAAATTTGAATTTAACAAAAAATTAAAAAAAACAAAAAAAAACGGGCGTCTGGCTACGCCGCCTCCACCAATGTGGAGGCGTCTGCCAATCACGCCTCCACATAGGTGGAGGCGTGTTAGCCAGACGCCTCCACCTTTGTGGAGGCGTGCTTAGGCAGACGCCCGAGTCGGGAAAAAAATTCTGCCCCCGTTACCTTGCCGGATTCTGGTGCTTTGCCAGACATTTTCGTGGTGTTGGTACTGGGAATGTGAGTACAACTGAGTCAAACACATTGTTTAAAGACACGTGACGAAATCGGTATTAATTGATTTGTTAAGGGCAAAAATGTCATTTTTGGGGCGATTTAAGTAGTTTTCCGACGACAAATAGTAGTTCCCTTTTCTTAACATCACTCTATCAGGTTTTCTTGTTCTTTGATACACAGAGACTGCAATTTTTCCACAACCAAATGTGTTATATATATATATATATATATATAAAACAATAAAACATATGGACTTGAAGGCTTGAAGCCGCTTTTTAAGGAAGCACTTTGCAAAAGTCCAGAGCTAATTAAAACAAAAGAACGTGCCGTAGATAAAGTAATTAACCTCTCTGACTTGGCAAAATAAAGTCAGCTCGTATTAATGAGGTTGATGCATTTTTTGTTGGGTCATGCTCAAATGAAGCTCGTTTCTCATAGTTTGTGTTCATGTTCGATAATTTTTTGACTCTTCGTTTTAAAGTCATCCTGTGAATGAGCTAAGCTCTAGCTTCAAATCTTTCAATTATATCATGTTTGTTGCATCTCAACTATCATTTTCAAGATAAGGCAAGGATAATTGAGCATGTGATGAGATATGTATAACGCGATGGTCACAAATTTTCATTTATACTATACCATATAGTTATCGAACTGAATCGAACTGTTTCACAATGAACTGACTGAAGTTTGTGTTCGACTATTTAAGGTGTATTAATCTAAAAAATCAAGCTCATTTTTAGTAAAAAGATTACCAACTTGAACTTGAACAACCTCAGATGAATTTAAACTCGAGCCATACTAAAACCATCTTAATTCAGTTAGCATCAATACCAAGAAAGTCATGATTGGAAAAGACATCGTATTTGTGTCTGAAATGCTTCATTTACCAGGAAAAGTTGATCTGTAGTAATATATTGGATAATCTTCAATTTGACTAAAATGTCTCAATTATCCACATTGTTATTTTTGTCCATCCTCAGGATTTAAAACTACCTTGTTGGGAAGTTCCATTTGTATAAAAAATTTAGTAACCATTTCTTTTATTTTTTTGGAGGGGGCCTTTGATAAGAAGGCCTTGATTGATTTATTCTTAACTTCACTTCACGAGAGAGGACATCTTTTTTTTTTTGCTTTAGGTGTTCAGAGCTTTATGTGCACGAGGAGGCCATTGATTGGAACCACCATCCACACCCATGAATCATTTGGTACTTCCCTTTTCAATTTATACATGTTTCCAAACCAAAAGGTAGTCTCTCTCCTCATGTTTTACGAATCTTCACCTTCAAACTTCAATTCTTGCTTTTGTGTCCATCTTTCATCACCTACCTTGCCGTTGGAATTATATTCAGTGGCAGACCTACGTATGGGTCCGGGTGGGCATGAGCCCACCTATTAAATTAAAAACAAAACAAAGTCATTTCTAACTACTAATTATCTATTTGTATTATTTATTGGTGGATTTATAGAATGGATAGTTTGAAGTTTTCGATAATATTAAGATTGAATTATGAATTTACGCATGACCTTCGTATTAGGCGTATATCTCAAATTGTTAATTTTTTTTATTTTCTCAACTCACTCTTGAAGTTAGTTTTTATTATTGATCCAACACTAATATCATATTATGCAGCACGTTTAATAAACAACGATATTCATACAATGTGACTTTTGACTTTGATGATATTTTTTAAGAATGGATAAATACGTAGGAACTTTTTTTATAAGTTCAAACACGACTAAACCGTTTCAGTCTCAAATAGGCAATAATTGACAGAATGATTGTCTAATCACGTACATAGAAAAATGATATTTTCAGTCTATTGAAGACGAATAAATTATAAAGCAATTTCAAAACATAAGTTGCAATGAATGTTATTAAAAAATTATATATGATTTTTGGCTATGGTTGTAAATGATGCGGGGTTTACCCACAAAAAAACTCAACCCGCCACCCGCACATAATAAGCGGGCGGGTAGCGATTTTCTAGTAATATGTTCCACATAACCCGCAACCCACATAACTCAATAATTCATACTCATATTTTCCTTGTATTTAGGTTTGATCTTTTGTATTTAGATTTGATTTTTTTATATTTAGTTAAAACATACATCGATTGAATTTTTTTCTTGATTTTTTGTATCTAACTTTGATCAAAATGAAAAATAGTAAGAAAAGTTGATTATTTTTTTTGTATTTAGTTTTGATCAAAGAATAACCCACCAAACTCGTCCCGTCCCGCTTAACTTTGGTGGGGTGGGTAGCGTGGGACAAAAACTCACCTTGCTTACACTCTTTTTTTGGCCCTCCGTTCGAAAAATCTTGGATCCGCCCTGATTATATTGATGCTTGATTTCTTAGGAAACAAAGAAGTCTTAACACGGTCCTGGAACATGCAAAGAATATTTCCACTGCATCCAAAAGGCAAAACACGATCATAACACTACATGAGAGCACGATTGCAGGCTTAAACGCATCCATGCAGCAACTATATATGCAATATCTTTGTTCTTAACTTATTTCTTTTGCAAGAATTGTGTAGAATAATGAGAAAAAATGGATTTGGAGTCAGCAAGTCAATTGTGGGTCTCATGGGCTGCATTTATACCCACCCAAGTAATCCGAAAATGGGTCAAAATTTAGTCCATGTAGTGGCCCGCATTCATTGTGAAGAGGCATGGCTAAACTTCAAGTGAATTTTAAGTAGGAATTGGATTTTACTCGGTTTGACTTGATTCAATCTAATGTCAAACAACAACTAAAATGGAAAAATAACTAATGACTATTCATCGTTTTTTTCCTACCATTACATTTATTTTATTTGGTATATGGTATCCTAAAAATCATCAAGATTTCTTCGACTCAAACTTTTGGAACTGACGATTGATGAAAATTGAAAACTCAGGGCAATGACTAAGGTCTCACTCCATTAAGTGAAATTCAAAATCAAAAAAGACTTAAATTGTCTCAAACTTGACTCGTTTACCACGACATCTCGTCACATAATATCGATGACCTTGATACATGGACGCAGACATCCAGAACGCACCTGACGTGGTCAGTCTAGTTAGGAGATAAATTAATTTAATAACATGTTTGCGTCACATACAACATTTAGTTTCCCAATGCAACATTACTTTCTCACTGCAACTTTGGTTTCCCCATGCAACTATTACTTTTCCCAACGCAACATTTGATTTCCTTATGCAACCTTTGGATACAAAGGTAAAATGAAGAGTTCATGTTTTTTCCTTTTTAACATCTACGTGTGTCATTTTTAACATATGAGTTTGTCTTTTTTAATGTATGGTTTGTCATTTTTAAATAATAGTTTTTTTCCTTTTTAAGTACCGGATTGTACTTTTAAGTATGATTTGTCCTTTTTAGTGTATGTTTTTCTTTTTAACAATTGGGTCAGTCTTTCTTATATTGGTGAGTTGTCATTTCTATGTCGAAGTTTTGTCATTTTTAAGTAATGATTTCTTCTTTTTAAGTATGTGTTTATCCTTTTAAGTATCATTTTGTCATTTTTGGTGTAGGTTTGTCATTTTTAAGTATGATTTTGTCCTTTTTAACAGTTGGGTCGGTTCTTATATTGGTGGGTTGTCCTTTCTATGTCGAGGTTTTATCATTTTTAAGTAATGGTTTGTTATTTTAAGTAGTCGTTTGTCATTTTTATTATATTGGTTGTCTTTTTTAACAACCTAAGTTGAAATTATCAAAAAAGAACACGAATCAAACCCAACTTAATGAAAAGAAATCAGAAACTCCCCAAAAAACTAATATCAAAGACAAATCAACTTTATACAAGAACACCACAAACCGAAATAAAAGAAAAATAACCAAACTTTCAAGACAAAAACACAAACAACCCAAAAAAACTCATCACTATAACATATCAAATTAGCTACAAAGAATCTAACTTTCCACAACAACACCACACAAAAAACCAAAATAACTACAAAGAACAAAAGAACAAACTTTCTAAAATAACATTAAAAAACCAATATCGATCAATCACAGAAAAAACAAAAACTTCAATTCAACCACAAAGAAGCAAAATTTCCCCCAAAACCCCACACAAAAAACTCAAATCAGCTACAAGTAACCACACTTCCAAAAAATCAAGACCGATCCATCACAGATGAAAAACAAAAACTTCAAATCAACCATAAAAAACCAAACTTTCCCAAAAAAACTCAAATCAGTTACAAAGAACCACATTCCTCCTCCTTGCCTCGGGACAGGCTCTAACGCCTACTACTTCCTCCACCTCCTCGCCGACCAACTTCACCACGACATTATAACCAACGTCAACGGCGTCCCCACCTCTCTCAAGACCCACTCCCGCGTTCGTCTCCCTTGGCATCCCTCTTACCGATCTCGCATTCCACCGGGAGAAAATGATGGAGAATGAAACGTTTTGGGGATAATTAAAGGTTTCGAGGAGATATGTATGATGGAAAACAAATGTCGTATAGTTACACGTGCGTGTGATGTGACCCAAAATAAATAAATAATATGTGATTTTATTAATCTTTGATGACTGGACTGATCACGTTAGACAATATCCGGGACGCATCGTGAACAAATCATTTTCCAATCTCGATGGAAGTTATCTATAGAAGTTTTTTTTTGATATCCGGGGAACTCACCGGACCACCGCCCTTTGGACCTCGGCCAAGCTACAAACCCCAAGGTGACCCACACTGCTTGCACCAGGGGAAATTAACATGAAGAACAGGAATTTGATCCTAGGTCTTTAAACAACTCCCTCCCTAACCACCCCAACATCCCCCGGGGGACTTGTCTGCAGAAGTTGAACCTACTATTAGACTGTTGGTTTTCAATCTCAAAATCACGTTCCCACACCAACGATAAGTTCAGAAACACGTCATCAAGTGCAGCTTTGAACACCGTAATTTTTTATATAATAAAAAATTCAAAATTTTAAATTTAAGATTTTTTTTCGAATTCTACTCGGATCGCGGTTCACACTTACGTTCCGTGCCTCTACGATTGATTATTTTTAAATTATTTTTAATATATAATTTTTTCAAAATATGTTTTCTAATTGTTATTATTTTTTAAATTGTGTTTTTAATTTTTTGCTACATTGACCACCAAAAATGTTTGTAATGAGTGTACACCCTACGGATTTTTGACAACGTCACCAATTTTTTGTTTTAATTAGTTTTAGTGTTTGTTTAATATTTAGTTGTAAATAATTTATTATTCTTTATAAGAGAATTTGTTTTTTTATATAAAATAACCTAACTTTTCAACACGCTCATGGAAGTCGATTATGAATTTTTTTTAATAAATTTTTTAAAAATAAAAATTAGAAAACATATTTTGAAAAAAATAGATTTAATTTTTTTTCAAAAACAAGAAAAACAGAAATAAAAAAGAGAGTCACGGATCGCAGTTCACACCGGCGCGTGCAAAAAAAATTATTTCGAAAAGTGACGGATTGCGGTTCACACTGGCGAGTAGAATTTCATTTTTTTTAAATCCAAAATTTATAATTTTTGATTTTTATATTATATATAAAAATTACGGCTTTGAACATGTCTTAATCTTAATTTTATTATTTTTCGTTTTTTTTGAGATAAGCGTGAATCTTAATTATTATTTTAAACTGCCGGGCGCCAACGTGTCCCGGCGAACGGCGACCAACCAACCACCCTATATAAACAGCATAAACTCCAGACTTCGAAATCGACTCCAACACCGACTCCAAATGGGGTCGTCATCCCTTTTAACACCGACGCAGCGCTATGCCGCCGGAGCCCTCCTGGCTCTGGCCCTCCGCCAGGCGCAGATCCACCAGACCCGCCCTCTCACTTCCCCTCTCCTCTCCGACGATGACGCCGGATCCGTCTCCGACGGCGACGATCCCGACCTCTGGACTCACCCCACCCGCGGCCTCCTCCGCCCCGTCTTCAGGTCCGTCCACGATCGCAGCGGAAGTGTTTTTTTTCTTCTGTTTGGTTTGGTTTCCTGATGGATGGATTTGGTGTAGGTTCCTGGAGATCGATTCTTCTGCGTGGAGCGGGATCGAGGAGACGGCTGCTTCTTCGCCCTACAATCACCACGTTGGATCGGTATGTGGTGTTGCTTTTAGTGTCGATAGTTGTTTGTTAATTGGTGAATAATGTTAGTTTAGATATTTAGGGTTTGTGTAGAACTCATTTTGATAATCAGTTTTTTTTATTCTTAAAAATCGAAAATCAAATTTGATTTACAGTCGACATCTAAAAACATAGAATCTTCATACTTTGGTTAGGATATGTTATGGAACTGATTCTGAGGTTTGGTCATATTTCATTATCAAAATGTGATTCCAAATGGACCTTGTTGTGTTGTTAGTTCTGCATTGGAGTAATGCGCTGTCTCAAAAGGGTGGGATCTGTATAATACTTTATTGCATTTTCAGCGTTGTTATTGGCTTGGAAAAAATGATTTGGGATGACTTTCACCAACTTTATACTGATTCTTGATTCTTTATTCTTCATTGCGGTGGAAGAATTGTTAGCTATTTCACTAAGTTTGACGCGAGAGGGGTGTCTCAAATGTTTATACATAATCCTTGAGTGTTGCTGGTAGTAATGGTAGCAATGCTAACTTCGGCTAGGTTTCTCGACAGAGAAGATGAAACTCACCAATACATCTACCCATGTCAATCATCCTCTTTAAGACTTAAGTCCTTAGTAGTGCAATGATTAGGTTAAAAAACGACAACTAGTTTGTCATTTTGAACCAGCTAGCTTAAAGTCAACATAAAAACTAGGACTAGGTACTTCAATAGGCATGAGTCTAGCAGATTTAGAGTGATTAAAGAATTATTCGGTATTTGTGTACGTATTATCAGATGCACCAGAATCAATGATCCAAATATCATTTTTTAGATGTGAGACAAAAAAGTACCTGCTGTCTTCAATGATCCTTGTTTTTGATTGTCGGTCTTTCTTCCTTCTAGTAATGCTATAAGTTTGTTGTTTTGCTCCGGTGCTTGGTGGTGGTTGGTCGGTTAATTCTACTACAAAAGGCAGTTGATGCTCCTATGTTAATATTCTGTTGCCTCTTGCTGCTCTTTTGTTATTTGAATTGTTATTCTGTTGATTGGATTTGCTGTCATTAAAGACCATATCCCATGACTTACGTTGTGTTTTACTGTAACTTCAGTTCCTGAGAATAATATGTGAAGAAAATAACGAAGATTCCTCTGAAATACTAGATCAAGAAATCGCCCTAAGCAAAGCTGTGGAGGCCATGGCGGTTGATTTGGAAGAAACATCTGGTTCAGCGAAGGCAAGCAATGAAGAGCACCGTGAATATGAGTATCAATGCCGTGAGAGGAGCACTTCTGACTCTGAAGAGGCATCAACTGCCACAGAAATTTCAAATTTGTCAAGTGCCAAAAGACTCTCCAGAGAGAATCAACCGGACAACATTTGGAAGGATAAACCAGAGATAGGAAATGCACTGGTCAATCGACACAGGAAAATGGCTATCCTGTATGAACTTCTCTCAGCATGCATAGCAGATTCACCTGAAGAGAAAAAACAATCACGTTTGAAAAATGGTTATGATGCTCGGCATCGAGCGACCCTAAGATTATTAGCAACATGGTTTGACATCCGCTGGAAAAAAGTGGTATAAACATTCAACTGGCATAATTTCTAATTCAATATATGAATGTTGTTATCAACTATCCAGTCTTTGTTCTTTTCACTTTCATCTGTAAACATTACATCCATCTCTATGCCATATAGAGATAATAGCCTTGTTTTGTTTCACATAGTATATCTGAAGAAGTATTATAATGTTTGTTTGGATGTGGATTGTTTTGTATTTTTTGACATGTTTTCCCGAAAATCATATTTATCTGTTCTTATTTTTATTATATATATGAGCAGTTTCTGTTTTTATTTTGTTTATTTATGTCTTGATATTTTAGGTGAAATCCTTATGAAAATGTTAAGTTTTAACACTTAAGAGATATTTCGAAAAAAATTAAATAAAAATACCTTTTGGCGCACTTCCGTTCTGGTTGATGGAAGAGTGGTTTCTTCATTGTTTTTAAAGATGGAATATAAAAACTTTTGGACTTAAACCAGTGGTATTGTTGCTTGTGAGTCTTATGTTTGGTTTTAAAATTTACGAATAATGGGCGTAATCTCAAGTTTAGACATTTGAGCAGCTGCAACTTGGTATCTTATGCTGCATGTGTCTCTCATGCATTCTCATAGATCATTGCCTTCTGTAATGCCTTGCATGCACGAAAATTACTTTAGAGTGACTTACATTTCCATTTAAAATCCAAATATTCTGAATTCCAGCATTTAAAGAGTGTGTTTTCTTCTTCTTTTGTTGAAAAAGAAGAAGAAAAAGCCTATGTTTTAGTTTAGAGAATCTCATGGTACACTTAATTGTCTCTCATAATAGGAAGCCATGGAGATGATGGTTGCTTGCTCAGCAATGGCTGCAGCTGAGATGGAAGAAAAATTTAAAGACAGCCATACGGCTGAAAACAGTTGGTCTAAATGGAAACGTGGCGGTATCATTGGTGCTGCTGCATTAACAGGGGGAACATTGCTAGCAATTACTGGCGGTATTGCATGGTTGCTCCCTTCTATCAGCTTCTACTTCTTGCTGCGCGTGCATAAATGTATGCACTTTATCTGATTGTATTCTTTTTGCAGGTCTTGCTGCTCCAGCAATTGCTGCAGGGTTTGGTGTTCTGGCTCCTACACTTGGAACAGTGATTCCTGTCATTGGAGCAAGTGGTTTTGCTGCTGCAGCCAGTGCTGCTGGGTCCGTTGCTGGTTCTGTGGCTGTTGCTGCATCATTTGGAGGTGAATAGTAATTTTCATGCCATTCTTGTATTACATTTATGATCATCATGTTGCACCGGAAGCACATAGTGATGTGATGCATCATTTGGTATTGAATATAATTTTCCGAGGTAAGGATACGATACCACAAATGACTTGGATCATATTAATGGGGGGCTATCAAGAAACTTTCATACTCATTTATGTAAATACCAATCTTACATAGACCTGCAAGCTTGCCGAAGTATGCTTTGAAGCTATTAGCCTTTGCAAAATAAATTTTGCTTATATTTCTATTATGTATTTTATATTTTTCTAAGTTGTAAACAACTATTTCGGAGTTTCTCATGAAATATCATAAAATTTTGTAGAAGCGGGAAGTGGCAACTCTGCCTTTACCTTGTATGATGACACTCTGCTGCATACTTTGTATTGATTAAAGAAACTGCATATTTGTACTTTAAACTGAGGGAAATAATTTATAAGAAAAAAACGACTCAATGGGATATTTCCCAGTCTGCAGTAGGCATTAGGACTTTGACATGACACCAATAGCACAAGGCGAAATTGTACAGGGACACTGCACTTACGTCCCTATATTCATCGATTCACTGTAATCTCTGTTATATCTGTTTGATTCTGAAGATAAGCATATATCACCTGTTGGTCTTCTATATCTACCACTGCATAATATCATATTAACATCAAGACTGTAAATTGTGAACTGATAATTTTACAATATGTTAAATCTATAACACTATCAGTCAATATTTTATACGCTTTCTGATTATTACTGTCCCTGCAACATCATTTGCCACGATTAACAGTTTTTTTCACCAAAAAAATTATCTATCAATGTCTAGCTTGAATTAATTTTGTATGTGCATGTCTAGTATCAAATATGATGAATTATGTTTGAAAATAGTGTTACAACTCCTGTTTTTAATCACGATACCAATGTGAAAAGCAGCTGCTGGAGCGGGACTTTCTGGAACCAAGATGGCGAGAAGAACTGGAGCTGTTAAAGAATTTGATTTCAAACCTATTGGGAAAAATCACAATAAGGGTGTTAGTATTCTTCGCCTTTTGCCTTGATAAAACAGTAGGATTTTACCATAATACTTTGTCTTCTCCAATTTTAATGATACAAGAGTGCATGCCAAAATTAGTTCTTTGTTGATATATGATTCTATATGTTTTAGACATTTAGACGTCAATCATACTCCCTTTCAGCATCTGGCGGTTGGAATTTTGATTTCTGGATTTGTTTGTAAAGATGAAGATTTCTCAAGGCCTTGGGAATTCGTAGAAGAAAGTTTAGAGAGGTAATAATCTTCTTTCATGAGCATTAAATGAATACACACATTTATTTTTTCATGATTTTTCCTATATACCAATCATGTCTGATGTCAGGCAAGTCACTATTTTCTATAGTATATTTATATTATCGCCTCCATATCAATTGATTGCCTTTTCCAACTATGTTCACATATTTTACACTTCCATTGCATTTTCTATATGATAGATTTGGTTGAGTATATTCTCTTTCACTCAAACATCTATGACTAAATCACAAAAGCACTGATTATATGGGTGGCTCTATATGCTCCAAGGGAAAAAATAGGTGGTTCTATGAGCTAGGATGTAGTTCTTTGTTGTATTGTTCCATGTGCACTTTGCCATTTGTGGCTTGCTATTTAATTATTTGGGTGTTCATGTGGAAATTAATGTCTAGAATTGCATGTCCACTAGCTATGGATGATGAGAAGGGTTTTTCCGTAAAAGTTGTTTGAAGAGAAAAAAATCTTAAATTTCAAAATTGAATATCTTAGCCAATAATGTACATCTGATAGCTTTTATTTTAATGTGTGCAATTGTGTTGAGTGCTCACCTAGGAAGCATAGCCACTTCTAAATGGTCTTTGTGTCCGAGTTGTGGCCGTATCGGACACCGATACTCCTCGGACACGTGTCGGACACGCCAGGTGGTGTATCCGGGGTAGTTTTGACATTTCGCAGTGGTGGACACGGTTAGGACACATGAGGGACACTCATTAGACACGATGTTCACATTTGGACACGATAACGTTTGTGAATTTTAAAAGTTTTGGGGTTCTTTTGAAAGTTAAGGACTTTATAAACTTCAAAACTTTTGGATTAATATTGCAAATTTTCAAGACTTAAAACCCAACGACACCTTTCTTCCACCACTGTCTGGGAGAAACCCTAACCCATCTCCCCACCCTATCTCCAACGACTCCAACCTCTTCATCGACGATTCCAACCTCTCCGGTCACCCTCAACCTCTTCCGACAGTTCACCCTCAACCTCTATTCGATCGTCTACACTTCTGTTCAGCTGTCTCTGGCCACCCCTTTATTCCCAACGTCGTTTTTTGACATTCTCAGACCGTTTAGTTTTATGGCTTTTTCTGATGCAACACCTTCAGATGAGGTAGAAGTCATCCACTTTGGAAATATGTCACGAAATGGGTGGACGTGGAAATGTCAGGTTCACGTGTATTACTGCAATCTACCTTTCACGGGTTCTAATAATCGTGTGAAGGGACATCTACTTAAGATATATGGTTTGGAAATAAGAGCATGTGACAAGGTGTCTGCTCAAGCAGAGTTGGAGATGAAAATACTTGAAGAGGATGTCAAAATGAGAAAGAAAGCAACCTATGTTCCATTGTCTAGTCAAAATTCTTTAGTAAGAAGTTCAAGGGCATTGTTTGGAAGTGCACCACAACCTAGCAGTAGTGTGGACACAAAAACAAACTACAGGGAAGAACGCTATAGAAATGACTTTCAATGTTG
Organism: Triglochin maritima; assembly: GCA_963682175.1. Classification (NCBI taxonomy): domain Eukaryota; kingdom Viridiplantae; phylum Streptophyta; class Magnoliopsida; order Alismatales; family Juncaginaceae; genus Triglochin; species Triglochin maritima. The sequence continues at coordinate 57,827,255 of OY821772.1, read as the reverse complement.
AAGCTCGAGAGCAACTGAAGAGTTAGATTGCGAGGATGTTCTATTCTCGAAGGAACTGGATTACATATTCCTTCATTCATTCTATGAGAAGAAACAAAACACTCCCTCAACGTGCAGAAGATCTAGTGTATGTCCACACTAATCTACGTCTTTTGTCAGGGAAGATGGAGCAATATGAGAAAGGAGAGTCAAAGTTGTGGGATGTTGGAGGGGATGCATTTAATCCCCTTGAAGGAGCAAGAGAGCTTGAGATTGCTACACTTTCACTAGATGAACTTGACGTGGAAGTTGTTCTTTTTACTGATGATGTTTTTCCAGAAGATGATGCAATGGTGGTTGAGAAGTGATTGAAGAACTTGATAATCTAACTTATGTTGTATTAATTATATCATTTGGATGTTGTCTTTGTTTTATAATACATTTAACATTTATGAGTAATTTTTTTTACAAGTATGTTATTTATTTATATATATATTATATTATTTAATTATAATTTTAACGCTGTGTCCATGTCTTACTTTTTAGAAAAATGTCGTATCCCCATGTTTGTGTCGTGTCCGTGTCTGTCTCCGTGCTTCTTAGCCAAAATTGCCAGGTCTATATAGAACTGAACCCAAGACATTCAATCCTATAAATCATTTTCTGTTTAAATTCATTTCTACTAGATTAAAGGTGAAAAAACCCTCACTGTGTGAGTGAACATTTGGACGAGGAGTGGAGATCCATATTCTTAGGCAAGTGGAAATGATTCAATACGTGACGAGGTTGGGGAGCTCCTGAAGCAACAATAGTGTTAAAATGTACCATGAAATTGCAAGTTAAAATGAAGTGCAAGTAGGTAATGTAGAAGATGAACGACGATGGAATTCAAAAGGCACCAATTGGGAGAAAAATCACTTCTTGGGAGGTGGGACCGATTTAATGAGCAATTGCTGGTCAATAGCCAAACCAAATGATTTGATCAACATTATACATGGTTATGCATTCGAAGAAGGCACCCCATTTACAAAAAAATATTTAAGTTAGACGCAACAAAGAGCCTTGGTCATTCTATTTTCAATTAGGGTGGTCTACTAAGAAGTGTTTAGGACATGTTTGGATAACCTAAAATACCATGGTTTTTAGGGAAATTGCATTATTCAGAAAAATATAGTTTCCAATCATATTGAGGTGTTTGGTCACCCTGAATAACGCATTACAAATCTGTGTTTTTTGCTAAAAACATGTTTTAGTACCTCTTTTGTTGTCTCAAACGTGTTGTGTATCTTCTTCCTTCTTTGTTTCGTATGAAACCTTGATGTTACGAAAAATACGTTTTTTAGTCACACTATTATGTATGATAATGCATTTTCAAAATACATTATTTGAATTGGATGCCAATTTCAAATATGTATTTTGAAATCAAAGATTTGAAACATTTAGTTATCCAAACGGGGTCTTAATGATATTAAGGTTCCAGGTTAGAGTTAGTACTCATAGCACATGAAACGGGGAACAACTGTAGTCGCTTGTAGAGTGTGCCTATAAGCCTATTATTTCAAATTTTGCACTAAGGTTTCATAGTAGCCTATACCCATTCTTTACAAATCACAACTTATTGCATGGAAAATGCATTTTGAATAATTTTTTTCTCTATTTTCTAATTGAATATTTTCTGTGTGGCATTTGCCTATTGATGTCAGTTATATAAATAACCAATATTTATTTACCTTCTATAAGGATGGCCTGGTTTTTACACAATTTAACAACATAAAGTCCATGTTTGTAGATATATCATCCAATGGGAGTTAGAAAATTTGATTGCGGTAAGCAATGCTATCCAGGATTGGATCACATCAAGTAAATGACTAACAATCAGTTCTCTGTTTTTTTCTTGTAGAAGTTAAAGTGCTGACTTTTCTTTTTTGTTCTTCAGGGCTTACTTTGGAGCTTATGAAGCGAGGTGCCATGATGACTGTACTGCACACACTTGTAACTGCACTAGCCTGGCCGGCGGCATTGTTGTCAGCTACTGATTTCATAGATAGCAAATGGACCATTGCTGTTGACAGGTTTGACAATAAAATCTATGCTGGAGTCTGGAGATTCTTTGGCTAATGTTTTTTGGATGTTGATGTTCTTTGGGCTTCTTGTTTTATTGCAGGTCGGATAAAGCAGGGAAGCTTCTGGCTGAAGTTCTATTAAAAGGAGTGCAAGGAAACAGGCACGTACCTATTCTTTTTATTGCTTCACCTGCATTTCAAACTTTTTTTGGATAATATGACCTTTCAACCAATTGATCACCTGATTTTTGGTGGCTTTCAGGCCAGTGACTCTTCTTGGATTTTCTTTGGGAGCACGGGTTATATTCAAATATTTACAACATCTGGCTGAATCTGGAGATAATGGTAAATGTTAATTTCATCTTAGAGTGACCTTTTTTCTATGTCGGTACATATACATATCCTAGGTCCTAGCAACACTGGAGTTTTATAATCAAATATAGCCATATAACTTTTATAAGTAGGTCAATCTCTGTAATTGCATATTGTCATCATTTTAGTGGTTTAATTTCCTCACGCAAAAGTCAATCTCTAGTTGATTTTTTTATTTTGCTATTGTTCCATCCTCGTTTAGCCTCTAAAAGTTATCTGTGAAGGCATGTTGGCCAAACCCCAACTTAGTATCTTATAGTTTTGCAATGGTCTAACGTGTTTCTTGCTTCGACCAAGCACAACGTGATATATTTCACCAAGTTTTTGTAGCTTTGATGAGTTATTTATGTAACAGTCTTACCCCCAATGATAATAATAAAAAGTTACACCTCTGCTTTTTTCCCTACTGCTTAATATTTTATGCTTCATTGTGTTAGAGGGACTTGTGGAGAGGGTTGTTCTACTAGGAGCTCCTATATCTCTTACTGGTGAACCATGGGAATCTGCTCGCAAGGTTAGCATGATTTCATATTTGCATTTTTATACTGCAATCTTTATCATAAAGTTAATCATAGGTATCCAAGAACACTGTCATCTTTAGTGGGAATAAACCTCAGCCTAGCAGAATATGGACTAACTCTATATCAGATATCATATCGTGGTCCCAATGTGTGGGGCACGATATCAGGTTCCTAAGATCATCTTGAATCATCCAGATGCATCTTGGTCTAGTGTGGTCATGTTGGCCTTTTATGATACTGTTTTGCTGGTTTTAATTTGTCTTATTTTTCTTTTCTTTTGGGCTTTGGTCCACTGCCGTCCTTGGTTGTGTTCACCTCTTGTATCCCCTCTTTTCTTTTATATTAATGATAAAAAAGAAGTTAATCATAGGTATCACTGGAAATGAGGGTAATAATTGGGGAAAGATACAAGGGGTAAAAAAACAACCAAAGCAAATATAATTTACAATTCAAAATTTGTTACCTCATTCTTTTCCCTCCCATCCCACATGATGATACCTGAGAGTAAGGAAGCTATAGAAAATTACTCCTCTGCGTTGAGTCGATTTGTTTCTATAATTTGGAGTCACTTCTACACCTCATCTTTAGTGTTGTGGTGGGTGTTTACCTACAAATATTAAACAAACAGGACTCTAAAGGAAACTGAGTCATTACAAATATATATACATGAAACAATATCCCAGCTTCCAGACCGGTCATAAATGGAAACTCTGTGCTTATGAATGGCTTGTCCTGGTATTTACCTATAAATGGCTCACCTATTAGCTTAGAAGTCAAAGTTAAGACAATACATCAATTCATCTCTTAGTGATGAACTGAGAGATTTGTCCTATGGTGGCTCTCAGAAACAATATTGCAAAACCTATGGTTCGTGCTTTTGAAGCGAAGCATGGATACTGATACCGGATACGGTTACCACGGTATGATATGACACAGATACAGAAGGGACCGCTCGAAAGGATTTTGACAAGAGGTCGTCCCAAAGGGGTTTTGAAAGTGAAAAGAGTGGTCAGATTAGTTTCAACTTTGAGTGAATTGTTTGGCAATGAAGAAGTTCAGGATGGTTATTCAATCAGTATAAGGTTGTATCTCAAAAGATGAAAGTTGAAGTAGGGGTGCAGAATGGTTTGAAACCGTACCAGACTGAGTTGGGACTTGGATTCCCTGCAACCTTCAGATCAGGGACGGGAAAGGCCAAGTCCGATTTGGGATAGTATTGGACCCGGATTACCAAGAATCTGAGGGTTGGGTTTGGTTTTTCAGTTCAGATTGGATTTTTTACACCCCTAACTAGACCGTAATTTTTTTATATAATAAAAAATAAATTCAAATTTCGAATTTTAGATTTTTTTTGAAAAGTACTCCGATCGTGGTTCAGACCCGCGATCCGTGACCTAATTTTTTTTTGACGGATCGCGGGTGTGAACCGCGATCCGTCAATTTTTTTTAATTTTTTTTCCATGGATCAGGGTTCACACCCGCGATCCGTAGAAATTTTTAATTTTTTTTTGCAGAAAATTTCACGAATCGCGGTTGTGATCCGTGATTTTTTTTTAATTTTTTTTAAAGTTTTCTGTTTTAGTTTTCTTAACCAAATAAAAAATAAATTTTCTTAACCAAATCACGTCTATAACTGTGCGTCGATAACTGTGCGTATTGAAATGTTAGGGTATTTTATACAATAAAAAAATAAATTTTCTTAACCAAAATAAGAAATTATTTACAACTAAATTTTAAACAAACACTAAAACTAATTAAAACAAAAAATTGGTAAAATTGTCGTAAATGCGTAGGGTGTACACACATTACAAACAGTTTTGGATGTCGATACAACAAAAAATTAAAAACACAATTAATTTTTTTAATTAATAAACAAACATAGTTAAAAACATATTTTTTAACCAAACAAAACATAAAAAAACATATTTTTTAACCAAACAAAACATATTTTGAAAACAAATATAATAAAAAAACATAGGTAAAAAGATTTTTAAAAAATCAAAACATAAAACACTACAACTAAAATCCGTGACTTTATTTATTTTATTTTATTGTTTTTGATTTTATGTTTTGATTTTTTAAAATCATTTTAACTATGTTTTATATATATATATACTTTAAAATATGTTTTCTAATTTTTATAAATTTAAAAAAAAATCAATTCTGTTTTTAATTTTTGGTAGTATCGACCTCCAAAACTGTTGGTAATGTGTATTCACCCTACGAATTTTTGACAACGTTACCAATTTTAAATATTTATAAAATTAGAAAACATATTTTAATATATATATATATATATAATATAGTTAAAATGATTTAAAAAAACAAAACATAATGAAAAACAATAAAAGAAAATAAAAAAGTCACGGATTTTAGTTGTAGTGTTTTATGTTTTGATTTTTTTAAAATCATTTTAATTATGTTTTCTATTATATTTGTTTTCAAAATACGTTTTGTAATTATTATTATTTTTTTAAATTTTTTAATTGTGTTTTTAAGTTTTTGCTGTTTCGATCTCCAAAACTGTTTGTAATGTGTGTACATACAAACAGTTTTGGACAACGTTACTAATTTTTTTGTTTTAAATAGTTTTAGTGTTTGTTTAATATTTAGTTGTACATAATTTATTATTCTGGCTAATTGTTTTTTCTTTTTTTATTGTATAAAGTAACCTAACATTTCATTACGCCCAGTTATCGACGTGATTTGACGGTCGATTTTTGAAAAAATTGAAAACAAGTTTTAATTTTTTTTAAATATAATATTAATTACAAAATATTTTTTGAAAATAAAATAAAAAAAAGATTACAAATAATTACAATAAAAATAAAAACAGAAAAGAAAAAACGAAAACAGAAAAAAAATTAAAAAATTTCCACGTGGATTTTTTTTTAAAAAAAAATAGACGGATCGCTGTTAAGACCCGCGATCAGTCAAATTTTTTTTTTTTTTTGGGGACGGATCGCGGTTCACACCCGCGATCCGTCTACTTTTCGATTTTTTTTTTCTAACTAAATTTCGAAATTTTTAATTTTTTTTATTAGATAAAAAAATTACGGTAACTAGAAGTGTTATATAGGTTTGTGAAGGATGAAGAATGATATTTGTAATGAAAAGGAAATCACTACTGTTCACTTCTAACGCTTTCCACTGTACAAGGTCTGCTAAAGAATGTTATTGTGATATAATTTCCACGTTGCTTGCAGATGGTGGCTGGAAGATTTGTGAACGTATATTCCACGAATGATTGGATTCTTGGAATAACTTTCAGAGCCAGGTAAATATTATTGCAAATACGTCCATATTTTCCTGGGGAACAGAAAATTGCTCTTCAAATAATTGGTGAAGTGAATGTTCTTCAATGTGAATACCTGTGCTAATAAAAAAGGAGTACAAGAAGTTAAGAATGTTTTGATAAATTTACTATCAATGATGATTTGTAGAATAGCTAAAAAACAATAACAAAAACGAAGTCTTTTAGTTCTTAACTAGTTGGGGTACGTTAGAAATGAAACCCAATCAGAATCAAGGTTCAGGCACGTGAATCACTTTCTTCCATGCACTTCTATCCAATGCCAAATCCTTGACAATGTTCTCTTCTCTAAATCTCTTTTGACTCTCCTCCAAGTTAATCTTTGTCATCCCTTACCTCTCTTCACTTCTTGCACACGGCCCAACATACCCTTCCTCACCGGTGCATCCATAGAACAACTTCAACAACAGAAGTGACAGTGTACAAAAAATTGTAATATGTAAAAGGTCTACCTGCTTGAAGCTCTGTAAGATATTATTGTATATTGGTCATTTTTCAAATTTACTTCAAAGAGTTCCTTTCATGTAATCTTGCTTGGACAGTTGGTTTGTTCCTCTTGTCTGTTTTTAAACTTATGGTGTATCTCTTCACACTTCGGGATGTGGTCCTTGAGCTTGTCCTTTTTTGTAATGTTAGGATACTTTGATTATTGTTTTTTGACATTTGGAGCATCATGGATTATATCAAAGGGCTATTTAAACGATCTACATTTATTTTATTGTGGAATCACAGATTGTCAGTTGCATTTGCATCATTTGGGTCAATTGGAAACAACCTTACTGTTTTACAGTGGTAGGGTTGCGTACATCCGACCCCCCCCCCCCCCCCCCCCCCCCCCCCCCGCTTAGGCGGGAGCCTCTTCTGAGGCATTGGGGTTATGTTGATGATGAGGATACTTTGATGGTTGATATGTTCTTGTTTTTCTATTCCATTATCAAGTTCATCCCTACCATTTCAAGAAAAAAGGGGAAATGAATTGGTGATGGTAAATTCAACATCATGCGTAAAACATAGATTTTTGCTATCCGCCATGCTGCTTTCATGAATTAAAAATTCAACAAAGAAATGATCATTCTTATAGTTTAAAACTTGTCGTTTTTGCAGTCTACTAACTAAAGGATTGGCTGGAATTCAACCTGTCAACGTTGCTGCTATTGAGAACGTAAGTTTATGGTTACATCTCCTGTAAAAGGTTTTTAAGTTGAGTTCATGCGGATAACCAGACATGTTTTGTTACATCAGGTCGATATCACTGAATATCTCGATGGGCATTCTTCTTACCTCTGGGCTGTGCAGCATGTCATGGATCAACTTGAATTCGATACTTACTACCCGGTTTTTTCATGCTCTCCTGCTGACGTATAATAATTTTGCTTACTGTTACTTCTGCACTTTCAGACATTAACTTGTAACTAATGAATGTCCATTTCCATTGTGTTAAAAATTATGTTATTTTTTGGTATTTGAAGCATCATAGACTATATCAAATAACTATTTAGACTATATCAAACAACTATTTAAAAGATTTGCATTCCTTATCTATTGTGAAACCGTAGATGGTCAGTTGTATTTACAGTGGTAAGATTGTGCACATCCGAACCTTCCTTACCTCGTCTAGTTGGGAGTCTTTTTTGAGGCACTAGGGTAATGTTGATATATAATTGTAACTCGTAACTGATGAGTTAAATATGCACCATTGAACCTTGGTTTACAGAAGATGAGGTACCTACTATTATACCCGTGCCTCCTATTAAGCCCTAAAAGGAAGAAATCATTTTTCATTGAAATCAGGTTATATATCATAACTCATAAGCATAAAGAAGTCACAAAACTTGATGCCTGTTTTATGCCTTCGTGACTTTCGATATTGTTATTTTTCCAAAAGAGTTTCAACTCTTTCGTGCTTTCATGTTTTTTTGGTAGAAAAAAAACTGAACTGCTATTCGTCGCCGTAAAACTACTTAAATCTCCCGTAAGATTATCATTTTGCCCATCTACCTTTTCTATTAATATAACTCATCATTTCACTCTTTTAACACAACTTTCTCTTCATATCACTCTTCTATTCCCCACATAAAATGTCTTGGAGGCCAGGAAAAGAACCAGCGGAGACCCTTGACTACTCATATCTGGTAAATTACCTTGTTTATTTCAATTAATTTAAAAAATATATATTTTTGAGTCGGGCGGTCGCGGGAGACGCCCGACCCAACGGGAGGGCGGTCGCCGGAACCGACCCAATGACCAGACGTCTGCGGGAGACGTCTCACACGTACGGTAGGCGTCTCCGGCAGACGCCTACCACGTAGGGTAGGCGTCTCCCGCAGACGCCCGGTTTTTTTTAATAATTTGATTATAAATTGTGATAAAATTTAAATAAATTGAATATTATGTTAATAATGAGTTAAATTAGTTTAGTAAATCGTTTATTGATTATAAATTGTGATAATTAATAAATAAATTGCTAAATAATTTGATTATTATGTTAGTAATTAGTTGTAATTGTGATAATTATTACTAATATATATTAAATAACATAACGACAAAGATATCGACATACCAGAAGATCCTGTGCCCGTATTCAAGGACGATCGAGACGAATTAGACCGACGACCCCTGCTCCCACTACTGCCAGACCGACCACGACCCCTGTTCCCACTACTGCCAGACCGACCACGACCTCGCTCATCATACTCGAAGGCACTCGGGTCCCGACATGTCGACTTTCCCCTAGGTCGACCTCGTACCTTAGTATTTTCTTCGGGTTCTCCATAGTTCGACTGATTGGGGTGTAACTGTTCGTATAAAATACGAGAGGCACTACGAATTACTGCAGGATCGCTCTGCGAGATCTCATCCACTAGCTTCCGAAAATGCTCGGTGTCTTGTGCTGACTGATCAACAAACTCTGACATCTGGACTCCTTCTCCGATAACAAGTGTTTTCCAGAATGGATGAATCTGCTCTAAATAAATTCCATCACCTGACGTGAAACACTCGTACATGGTACATGCACAAGGAATCCCATGTGTTGTCAGGAAAGCACACCCACAACGATATTCAATTTCATCACTTAAGTCCTGCATTCTCTTCAACTCCTGAGTCATTAACGACAAGCAGTGATGCGAAACTCGGCCATTTATATGCTGAAACAGAGGACCTACGTAATGTGCCAAATTTCGACGTCTCGAATCTTCAAGAAAGTTCCGAATATTCGTCAGCTGCATTTCAATAGACGAGTTCACGCGGTCGAAAAGAGTGTCGAGAGCGGCAGTCGATGTAGTGATCCACTCTTTCAGAGCCGAATGTGCACTTTCCACCCTGCAGTTCGTAGTGTTGCCGAAATGAAGAACTTGATTCGTCCAATTCAACACGAATTTTTCCTTATGCACCAACCACGTGTCTTCCACATACTTCGTCAGCACTGGCCAGGAACTATAAGAATCCTTCATATTACGGACTGCTCTATCATAATCCGTCTGTGAATCAGAAAACATGACTCTCCTCCATATTCCACGTCTAAAACTCTCTGCAAGCTGCTTCTCCTTGCCGAATACGTGGTATGCGTAGTTGTACACGTCTTTGTTGATATGCCAGGTGCATAGTAAATGAGCTGACTCAGGAAAAACCTCTGCCACTGGTCGCATCAGACTCATCTCCCGGTCCGTAATTATTGTTGTCGGGCTAACAATATCCAATAATAGATCTCGCAACCTCTCCAACACCCACCGGTAACTAGACTCGGTCTCATCCTGCAAAATCGCATATCCGACGAGGAAATTCATATTTGTTGGAGTAACCCCAATCATCTCAAACAAAGGCATCTTGTACTTGTTCGTTTTATACGTCGAATCCATACAGATCACGAATGGCTATGTACGCAACAACTGAACTGAAGTCGGATGTGCCAAAAATGCGTGAGTCAAGACATTAGTTTCTTCATCTGCCACAATCCAATGCAAATACTTATGCTGCACTGCCTCTCTGAGAAACTGCTGCGCGGGATTCCTGTCTTAAGATTTCGTCCTCCTCATGTACTCTCTGAAGTTGTAAATGTGCATTTGATTAAGATTATCGTCCGGAAATTTCTTCTTTATCGCCAACAAAATGTTACGGGGCCTTGCTTGTGCCTCTGTCATATCCCGAACAATTTGCTTTGCCCCAGCACTAAGTCCGCTGACCTGTCGGTGACCCTCTGAATAAACTGCCAATGGGTGGTTGTGCTGCCCAAACATGCTACTAGAAACAATAACCCATCCATCACGATCTCGTCGCTCCACCACTTTTACCAAAAACCGACAACCACAACCTTTTCTTTTCGTATTCTTTCGTAGTGCAATACTCGTATCACGAGAACTCATCTCACGTCTGCGATCACATCTGAGGTAACAATCCATCCGGTTAGTGCTGGGGAGGCGTCCATAGGAGACGTCCATAGGAGACGCCTGCACAAAGGTGGAGGCGTCTGTCTAAACCGCCTCCACCTATGTGGAGGCGTGTTAGGCAGACGCCTCCACCTATGTGGAGGCGGTTTAGCCAGACGCCCGAGTCGTGAAAAAAATTCCGCCCCAGTTACCTCGCCGGATTCAGGTGCTTCGCCAGACATTTTCGTGGTGTTGGTACTAGGAATGTGAGTAAAACTGAGTCAAACACCTTATTTAAAGACACGAGACGAAATCGGTATTAATTGATTTGTTAAGGGCAACAAAGTCATTTTTGGGGCGATTTAAGTAGTTTTCCGGCGACGAATAGTAGTTCCCAAGAAAAAGGATCATGCCCATTTAGCTATACATCTTCACAATCACACGCAACGCAACGATGCGAGTCGTGTTTTTTATGGAAGTTTAATATTAGGCTTTCACTTTGCACATCAATTTGAGCAAGCTTCACGAGATGAATTTGAGTGGTCTCTACCCATTTGAAGGGAAAATCCAAATTTGGAGTGAGTATTCACTTTCCATACGAAGTTAGATGTGTATTTGGTCGAAATTCATCAGATACGTACTTGTGAATGGTCAATAACATCCGTTAGTATTTGCAGGATAAATTAGATAATTGTTGTGAAATATTATGCAATGGATGTTTCACCTTTTCCAATCATAACTTCATCACATTCTCGTTTGTAAACTCTTGTAACATACACTCTTTCATTTGCCTCCTTTAGTGTATAAATAAGAGACTATTATAATACTTTGGTTTGGATGAAAATACAATAATTATTCTTCCACAAATCTTTTTCTTCTTTGTTCTTTATTCTATTATTTTATAACACGTTACCGGCACGAATTGATTCTTGCATAATCTTCTTCAAAAACATGAGTTTCTTCCGGTTAGTAGTTTAGAAATCATCCAAAGGTATTTTGCCTACACCCAATGTTTGAATCAAGTCCGACATAGTATCTATCTACATCTAGAATAACTTAGGAAGTTTTCGTTTCATTTTCTAACCATATTGTTTTGCCTCGTCATGCTAGATTGGTGGATTAATATAGATTTTCTTGATCATAACTAGCATGTGTATCTAGTATTGTTTTCTTCCTAAGATTTCTATGTTGACTATGTAATAGTTTGAGTTTTATTATAGTTGTGCATACCCTTTCTTTTTAGCTACGAGGTCTAGAGAATATTATTTAATCATTGCATATAAGTTACTTCTAGATTGAGAAGTTGATCTTCTTCTCTCTACCTCGTCTTTCCATGAAAGAGTATTAATTCTTTTCATCGTCAATCATATATATTGTATTTGATGTAATGTAATGAGACATTTTCTTTCATTTACCGATAAAATATACATATCTTTATATGTCTAGATTTGTGATTCTTTTATCGATGCTATGATGTTCATACTTATTCTTTACTAGTTATATTGTGAATAAACAATGTAGTTAAATGAATACGATATAATATCATGTGAACTTAAATCCATAATTTTATTTTCAACATTTTGTTTCTGTTCATGTAGGAGGTTATAGAGATTTCTTTCTCATTGATTTGTAGTCTCTAATAAGACTTGTCGTCCATGCATAAGGATTAGAATTTCATGCTCAAATACATAAGAGAAAATATCATGAGTTCTTGGTTAATATGTGATGAAACAAATCAATAAGAGGTTTGCAACATTATAGAACAATAATTAAACCAAACATGTGTGGTACGTCAGAGCATGCTTATTTACAAAACTTGTATATGCTTTTAACTTGAATATTAATGTTGTATACATTGCAGTTGTTACATACATTACATATAATATTGAATGCATTGATAATAATTTATTTGAGTCTTATTTGGAAACAAATGCTTGTTTTCATAATTCTATAAATCTTCTTAAATTGAAGATTTAATGTAAATGTTCAATTGACCTTTATTGATTTGTATTATTCATAAAAGGTGTAAATATCAAAATATGTATCTATACGGTTATTTTACTTACCTCTAGAATTTGTATTTATTCATCATGAGGTAATTAATTACTCACATGGTACATAAAATATATCATGTTAATTTTGTATATATATATATTTAAATATAAAAAATAAATGAGACTACATGTATACAATTAATATATATATTATTTTAAGATTAAATCATAATACTTTATATATATTGTTGTGTTGCTTTTGGAATTGCTAATATGCACTTTTGTTTATCATATGATTCAAGTACATCATAATATATTCCGTTTTGAGAAAGAAACATCAAATCAAAATAAAAGTGAAGATTGTGGATTTCTATTGCTATCCTCTTTGTTAAAATAATTTTAAAAGTATTATGATTTAATCTTATGTCTGTTTTTGTGGTTGGACAAAACATCGAGTTATTGATCCAAATTTCATGAATTCTCGATCCAATGAAGCATAAAAAGAAATAGTTACATATTTAGTAGTGTTTCTAAAATTAAATAATATATATCTCATGTAATTTTGTATTGATTCACTTGCTTAGTATAAGTTATATGAATTCTTAGTATCATGTTGATTAAAAAAGTGCAGAGCGTATAATCCTCCCCCTCATTTCAACAAACGTTTTTCAAACACTGAACACCAATATTGAAAACAAGTCGTTCAAAATATTTGGTAGGCAACAACTTGGTGAATAGATCTGTCAAGTTGTCACTTGACCAGTCTACCTCATTCAAATCTTTGCCAAGTAAAACCTTGTAGGACAAAAATTTGGTGAAGGAATTTTTTTACTATTATTTAGTTGTCTTAGTCGTTCATTCGAAGTTGATCTTAGTCGTCCATATGTTTCACCCAATAACAAAATTTACTATTATTTATTATATGCATATGACTTGATGTCATAGGACCTCTAACAGAGTTTTTGAAAAACTATGAAATATTTAAATGACAGATTTTTAAATAAATGACTAGAGATAAACCATTTGTTTTTCGACCTGAAGTTCGAACATTTTCCAGAAGAGAATTGGTACAATGATTCTATTATAGAAAGAGAATATTGAAGAAAAATATTCTACTAAATGCCCATCTTGAAAGCACATTAACAAATGAGATCTATTGTATATCGACAAAGATACAATTCTAATAGGACCTGAAGTCACTTATCATGTTCACATAAAATGTTTTTCAGAAAACATTTAGATGACGTTCAAGAATCTATTAATTTCTAGTCACGCGACAAAGATTTATATTAGTGATGTTTCTTATATGTCCAATACACATCAATTATTATCACAAACTATTTGGTGTTATTATGTGGAATCATTACAACTTTATGCAAGTTAATGAATCAGTTATTGATTTTTACATTCTCATATTGCTATGACATCAATGTAAATATGAGATATCTTTAAATTGTCCATAAGTAATATCTTTTGAGGTAACATCTTCATATTTTGCAAAAGTTGTCACAGTTTGTGTTACTCCCAGTATATCATTTGAGAAAAATTGCGCAAACACATTTCACAATCTTATTATCTAAGTGAAATATAGTAAATATTCATTAAATCTGTTAAACTATCATGTATTTGTTTATTGAATCCCCATGCACTTTTGTGTTTAATAACTTTGTAAAATATATTTGTAAGTTTGGTAAACTACAAATCATGGGGAGCGGATTTGTATTTATCGTCCTTAAAGGACAGATATCCCTGGAGGATAAAACCCGGAAGGTTTGTAGTTGCACTCTTTTTCCCTTTTTCCATTTTTTGTCCTAAAATGTTTTATTGGTTAAATGTTTTTAATGAGGCAACTTGTGCAATTTTGTTAGCGTATGTTATGCATTTTTTTCCTTAACTACTTTTCCCACTGAGTTTCTGTAGCAAGGCTTTTAACGAGACATAAACACAACGCATATTGTCTAAGGGAATGTTATAAATATATGTTGAATTGAGAGGGAGAATTATACGTTGCACTTTTTTTTTCTTTTACCAAGTTTTTGTCCCACATGATTTTACTTGACAATGTTTTTAATGAGAAAGACCGATTAAGTGACAACTTTGCAAATCTATTCACCAAGTCGTTGCCTACCATATATTTTGAACGACTTGTTTGCAATATTGGTGTTCAGCGTTTGAAAAACGTTTGTTGAAATGAAGGGGAGGATTATACGCTCTGTACTTTTTTTTCCTTTACTAAGTTTTTATCCCAATGAATTTTTCTTAGTAATGTTTTTAACGAGGTATACTGAAAAACATATAGGTGAAGATCCAAAGGGAAATGTTGTGAAATATTAATGGATGATTCACCTTCACCTTCCCCTCCCATAACTCCATCAACATCTCACATTCTCATTTGTAAACTCTTGTAACATACACTCTTTCATTTGCCTCATTTAACCTATAAATATGAGACTATTGTAATACTTTGGTGTTGATGAAAATACAACAATTATTTTTCTCCAAATCTTCTTCTTTGTTCTTTATTTTATTATTTTATAACAATAATAGCTATATACATGCTTTTTTTGTGAAAATTTACATATGCTGTTTCAGTGACATTCTGTACTTATATAAGTTATAACAGTATCGGCAGGTACATCTTGTCATGTATATAAACCTTACTGGAAATCTTGTTTGGATGCTTTCGTATTCTATTCAACCAAACCTCCAATTTAACCAAAACTATTGGTCCTAGTGATGTGCATGACACATTTGATATCTCAAAGCCTTTGAACGATTTTTTTTTATGCTGAGATTTTTGTATCCAAAACGTCCCCAGTGTTTTATGCGATTTAAACCGCGCATCAGGCACGCATCTTGGTCTCTTGGATGTCCGAAAGTCTACACCAGGTTACCTCCAAAAACAATCAAATATCAATATATCATCGAAGCCTTTCCAAAACAATTTTGATCGTAGCTTTCAGACAAGCTGTAGGATCACATTAAGAAATTACCTATGGTGATGAATACCATTATACCAATTCAAAAGCATCTGTCATTTAAAGCGACATAAATATATTTAATCTCTGTAGTCGAATTCGAGAGGTGGCGGTTGGGCACTTAAAAAATAGTTTATTTCTCGTTAGCAAATCCAGGAAAAACATGGGATTCACATCTACATAAGGATAAAATACAATTATATCACAATATATAAAAGCTTCTATCGTGGCAAAATATTCAAACAGGATGTTGGATATAATGTAATAACCCTAACTTGTTTAATGGACTAATCGGTGATTAGGAGGCTTAATGGGGGAGTTTTGCATGGGGAGAGGAAGAGGGAATAGTGGTGGCTTGTGTGGTGTGACGTGAAGGAGTTGGGCTGTGGAGTAGGGTTGCTGTTTTGTGTGGGGAGGCGTGGATGAACAGGAGGCAGGAGGGTAGGGAGGAGGCTGAGGTGATGGTTGACTTAGTTGGGGTTTAAGAAGGAACGTGGACTCCTCTCTTCTTCTCTTCTTCTTCTTCCCCTCTTCACCCATCTCTCTTCCTCTCCTGTTGCGCGCGAGCTCCGGTGGTGAACGTGGGTGCGTTGAGTGAGACCAGTGGAGAGCTCAGTGCGAGGTGGTGATCGTCGGAGGCAAGCAAGGCGGTGAGCTCCGGTGTTCTTCGTCGATCTTCAAGAAAGGTATGTCAAGTTCTTGCATTAGAGGCCTATAGTGATCACCCACGGTGGGGTGATGTTTAGGTAGGTCGCGGGATGTCGGAGACCTCGCCGGCGACGAGTTTCAACGTCAAAACCTTGGCTGGCGCGAGGTTGAGGACGTCTGTCGGTCGACCGAGTCCCTTGGACGGTCGACCGATCGTAGTGTTTTTGCCTGTCTGTGGTGTTTCGGTCGACCGGTTCCTTGTTCGGTCGACCGAGACTTAAGTGTACCGGTAGGATGCTAGTGCTTTCGATCGACCGTTGATGACATAGAAAATATTAAGTTGACCCTGTAGGTTTTCGGTCGACCGAGACCCCTGAGTCGGTCGACCGATAGATTGGATTTTGATGTTGACCAGACTCCGAATTTTGACCTCGTTCGGTCGACCGGTTTTAGACCTTCGTTAGACCGTTGGGAATTATTGTGTTGCGCAAATAGTTCGACCGTTGCAGACGTTTCGGTCGACCGATTCCCTTGTGGAAGCGGTCGACTGAGCTGTCACTTTCGGTCGACCGATTTCCCTTATGGAAGCGGTCGACCAGTTGTCACAGCGGTCGACCGATTCCCTTGAGGAAAGGGTCGACCGAGTGTCTCTTCCGGTCGACCGTTTTTGCACAGGACAGAATTCCTGGTTCCGCTTAGGATGCCAACTCTGTCCACGGAAACCTGTGTCCTCGCCTTGTGCGTGAGCCGGGAGGTGACGGTGGGCGTGTTACGCGTGCCTGCCCAGGGACCGCCGTGTGGAAGAGTGTGGGTGTCCGGAACGCGTCACCTCCATGTATGGATCGTGACTATATCTGGTGGATCGTTTGACTCGCGTTAGAGTAGCAGCCTGAGGGATTGCGGATCCCATTGCTTCAGCAACACGCAACTGCCGACGGGTGCAGTGATTACCGGCCGATGGCTACGGAGGCACATAGACTACCGGCCAGGATTGGCGACGGAGGTCCAGAGAGGTACCGACCTATTGACGGCGACGGAGGTCATGACCCTGCTCGTTTGGAGCCGGAGTTGGTGTTGCACGTGGAGCTCGTTGACCCTGCGGACTTCGGTTCGGATCTGTCGATTGTCTGGCCTTTGTGTGGCGGATATGTTCGACTGGCCTTGATGGCAGTGATTGCACGTGTCGTGCGGCCTATGTGGCGGTAGGGAGGATCGCGCGTGACCTGTGTGGTTGCGGCGATGGACTGCCGATGATGTGTTCCGGAAGATAGCTCGATTGGGCACCTATCGAGTGAGATCTCGTGCGGTCTGTGTGGCGCCGGTTGATGGACCGACCTGAGCGACGGCTCCGTTGGTGTGGTGGTGGACCACGATGTTTTCAGATCTGATTCTACCTGCGCGGAAGTGCGAACGCCTCCTCACCGATCCCTTGGCTTGTGTAGTCGCGTGTGGGGATGTGTTGCGTACTGTCTGTTAGACCGTATGTGTCTACGGTAGGTCTCTACGGAGACCCGATGTTGGACCGTGCGACCTGTGTGGCGGCGGTGATGTTTGACCGTGTGGCCTGTGTAGTACCAGTGGTTGTTGCAGACCGTGCGGCCTGTGTGGCGACGACGATGTTGCAGACCGTGGGGCCTGTGTGGCAGCGGTGGCGATTGTAGACCGCAGGGCCTGTGTGGCAGCGGGAACGATCGCGGGACGGATGTCCGGTTTGTCCCTAGGTGGTAATGTTGTTTTACTGCTTGTATTCCATGTCATGCTATACTAGTATGTTAGGGCATATAGGTGAGCTTGTCATACGGGGTTTCCTTATGGAAACTCAGGCATTGTTGTTGCATCTTTTTCAGGACCGTGTTAGGTTCCGGCGGGTGGTGACCGAGGGCGATTGCAATTTGTGACTGGATCATGTCGTCTACCTACTTTAGGTTGTCGTGATTACATGTATCTTGTGTTTTGTGTTATGATGTAATCACTCTTTTGACAAACTCGTATTGTATTATGGTGCACCAGATGTATTTTGGTATTTGTTTCAGTAATGTTCACATTTTTGATGGTTTTATTCTCGTGATTCTTTGGTTTTAAAAGTTTAAATTTTTCACTGTTCGCAGATATTACATATAACATTAAAAATAAAAAAATGATCGATGCCAATTCACGAGCATGTCTGTCATTTGCCTCGTGCTTTGCTTTGTAGCGTGTAAAGTTGTTAAAATTATGATTGTAAGTGGTCGACTGACCGTTGGTCCATTAAATCTACATTTATTTTTGATACAACCTTAGGCTCCTAGGAAAACCGCTCACTCCCAAAAAAAACAAGAATACCATCATATCACAGCTTACAATTCAAAAGTACAGCTATACCCAGGATTTGTGTTAGAGATTCATGTCAAGAGGATCGTAATTTGAGGACAATCTAAAGAGGAAAATTTTCCATTAGGACAAGAAAAAAATCCTACAATTCTCCTACAAACAGTTATAACTTGTAACTCAAATGGGAGTCTTACGGTATTTTACCTATTCATCCTTATATATTTTTTAACAAACTAATTGGATAAAATCTTATCTAATATCTAATTACTTGTATTCGGAAGAATTCAAAAGTATTGCCCAACCCTCTCTTTCTACTTGCCAATGTGCGTGGCCATAAATTATAAGTTTTTTTTGCTTGGGTGCACATTGCAGGTGTCCTAAAACCTAGGTTTTTGCTATTGCCAGATGTGCTTCGGTAAGTCGAATATATTTGCTCATATGTGTCTCTGTCACATCTTTTAATATTAAAAATAATAAAGTGAAAAATATAAAAAGGATCAATTACATTTTACCTCCTGAACTATGTCTTGATATCACTTTATACATCTGAACTTTCAAAGTTGACAATTACCCCCCTTGAATTTTCGTTTTGTAACACTTTGCCCAATTGAACTTTAAAAAATCATTATTTTTTTGTAATTTTTTATTGTATTTCTAGCACACTCCTAAACATATATTTACGTGAAAGTTTAGATCAAAATGGAGGTCAGATTGGGTTGAAATTTGGGTCATATTCAATACCAATCATATCCAAATTTCAAATATATTTGACATCCGTTTTGATCTGACCTTCACGTAAATATAAGTTTCACAGTGTACTAAGGATACAACAACAAAAAATTGCAAAAAAACGACGAATATTAATTTAAATAATGAATTTTTAAAATTCAAGGAGACAAAGTGTTACAAAACGAAAGTTCGGGAGGGGAGGTGATTGTCAACTTTGATAGTTCAGGAGTACAAAGTGATATCAAGACATAGTTCAGGTTGACAAACTATAATTAACCCATATAAAAAACCACAGTCTCTCTCTCCTCTCCTCCTCCTCCCGACGTGTCCCTCATGTCGCGGCTGTGGCGCCCGACGTTGAATTTGCGGGTCCATGAAATTTCCATATGACGAGAACACATTCCCATGATCTGCAACATCCGGCGCAAAACAATCGTGATGGTCGGACATTGACACATTCAACATGATGACAACAACATCCAAACCTCCGACAGATGTTGCAGTACGAACCACAATATTAGAAACAAAAATAATATTGTTAAAAACATACAAATGTCCTCATTGTATGTTGATAGATTTTTTATGAGGTTTAATTTTGTAAATCGTCTAACAACGTTGGATGGAAACGGCAACGGAGTGAGACACATTAACGATAGATATGTATATGTGCAAATATATTCGGCATATAGGTGCACCTCCGGCAATAGCAAAAACCCAGGTGCATATTGCCAAGTAAGACACTTGCGATGTGCACCCAAGCAAAAAAATCCTAAAATATATGGTAGTCAAGTCATTATATTTTAATTTATTTCTTTGCTTATATTTGATCTGTTCTAATTATAATATTATTTATGTTTTTTCTCTCAACAAAGTCTCCAAGACAAGTTACTTTTCTGAGAACAGCTAACAATTAGAGAAACAACCACAACTCCAGCCTGTTGAAACAGCAAGAATTAGTAAAATACAAGGAGAACCCAAGAAATTTTATTACGGTAATCCACTTTATTTGCTTGCATATCAAATGACGCTGTATGAAAAAATATATTGTCTGATATTTTGATATATTTAGAATTTTAGACGGTAGGCTATAGCGATGTAAATGTAAATATCCCATAAATACAAAACTAGTAATCATGTTTGAAAGTAGAAATAATTTCACAAATATCTTTCAAATAATTCAAAATATTACCAATGCCCTACATTATCTCATAGGTTATAATAGGTTAGATATCCTACAATGTGATTCTTTCTGCGGGTAATGTTAATTTTGACTTAAAAACCAAACTTCTGGTCTGATTGGTCGGAGGCGAAGCCAGCTCCTCCACCACCCCGGAGCTGAAGCTCCCGTGAAGACCGATCCAAACAAGACGGATTTAAAGGAATCAGAGGAGCCAGTGCATATATCAAGGTGAATTTTTGAAGTTGGGGTGGGTGTGATTTGAGCAATTTTGGTTACTGTAGTTGTAATAATTTTGACTTTCGGACCGTACTATCCCTGATCTTTTGAAGTAATTCCTCATTTTGTCCTACAATTTTATTGGAAAAAAATATGCATGTAGAATATTCATGTGTATTTTCAAGGTTGTAATTCAAATGTGGGAAAATACAATAGTTCAACATGATATTGATTTTTTAATATATATAGTTTTTTTGATCACATATAGTTTTTTTAATATATCATTTTATTATTTAACAAAATATATAAAAACATGCAAAAGCTTTGGAAGAAGAAAATTTGTATGAGGGCATTTCGAGTATTGCCTTTGAATTGGACATCATCTCCTCTACCCACTCTTCTCCCAGCCAAACATCTCTACAGAATTAGGGTGAAGAGCAACTTCTTTATCATCATTGCATGAAACTAGATTCAAGGAGAAATTGGATACCGGAGAACTCTAACCAAATACACCCTTCGTATGTATCCGATAGAGTATAAAAGCCTCGTGACAATGAAGATAAGATGAGTGTCTAACACGAGGTACATGTACAACCGTACAATTGAAATATGAATATTTTAAGTAAGAAAGTTGTTATGTGAGCAGTGAGCATGTCATTATGAGATATTAATTGAAAGATGATATGGGAGATATTTACTATAATATATCTTGAATTTATTAATTTTAAATATCATGGTATCCTTCATTTTCAATATATCACATCACCTTATGCACGAACTTAGGTTCCTTCAAAACAAATTCACAACTCACATTAACATACAAGTAAGATAAAAGTAAAACCAAGATTTAAACCAGTGAGACTTAATATGTTTCCCACCATCCACCTATAAATACATAAGCCACTCCCTCCAACCCTCATCACAACAAGAACAAATTAACAATGGAAAGCGGCGGCTACAATAAGGACTACGTTGATCCCCCACCGACCCCTCTTTTCGACCTCGGCGAACTCCAGCTGTGGTCGTTCTACCGGGCTGTCATAGCCGAGTTCATGGCCACTCTCCTCTTCCTTTATGTTGGTGTCTCCACCATCATAGGCTACAAAAAGGAAGTTGTCGTCAACGACAATGCGTGTGCTGGTGTTGGTCCAATTGGCATTGCCTGGGCCTTTGGTGGCACGATTTTTGTTCTTGTTTATTCCACTGCCGGCATCTCCGGTAACCCCAATATTCTTACAATCACCTTCTTCTTCTTCTAACTAACTCAGACGTACGTCATACTTAACGATCGTGAGTTTTGTTAGGAAAATTGTGTTTGTTGTGTCGTACATATTTTTCATGTATCAACCTGACTATTTTTTGGTAAATAAGATAGAATTAGTTGGTCATGTAAGATATGTTGCAACTAGATGTTGTAAGACTGAAATTTCTTGCACGTACGCAACTTCGTGACCAAAACTCTAAAACAATATAAAAATTCTAGAGCACATATATTTACATGCTAAAAACATTAAGTGGGTTTTTCATGAAAGAGGAGCAAATCAAAGGTTTTAATCGGGTTGGTAATGGTATGAAGTAACTATGAGCTTGACCCTTTACGTTGACTACTTACAATCCAATCAAGCACTAACTAATCGTGTACGTGGCACATATAATTTCCCTGTCTAGCTTGTTGCAAGTTGGCACGTTGTTCATTAGGCTAATTACTTGAGAATTGAGAGTCATGTCAACCTCACCTGAGAATTACGTTGATCAAGATTTTAATTCTATCGTTACGTTAAAGTTTTTTTTATAAGATATTTAAACACTTACCTACTGTATTAAAAAATAGGTGGTCATATTAACCCGGCGGTGACATTAGGATTGCTCTTGGCACGAAAGGTGACATTGATGAGAGCTGTAACCTACATGGTGGCTCAGTGTTTGGGAGCCATATGTGGAGTTGGGATGGTTAAAGGCATTATGAAAACTACTTATATCACCTATGGCGGTGGTGTCAACTCTGTTAGCTCCGGTTTTTCTGCTGGTAGTGCTCTCGGAGCCGAGATCATTGGCACATTTGTTCTCGTCTACACTGTCTTCTCCGCAACAGACCCCAAGCGTAATGCACGTGATTCTCATGTACCTGTGAGTAAGATAATTGTTTCTACCATTCATGTGAGTCACATATGTCTATGTTATTTCCGAAGTGAGAAACTATTTGCATACAATCTATTCAGGGGTATTATTGTCTTTTCAGGTTAATATATACATAAGACTTTTGTTGTTGAAGTAGACACAACTAAGGGGGTGTTTGGTTGGATGCTTGGAATGGAATGAATTTCATTCTATTTTGGTGTTTAGTTTGCTTGTTTTAGGCTCATGAATGTGATGAATTAGAATCCATACCTATACCTCTAGAATCATTCCAACGATCTCACCCACCCCGGAATGAGAATTCATTCCACCCTACGAAACCCTCCCTCTCCCCCTCACGGCACTTTTCTCCTAAACCCCATTTCAATCGCTGTTGGGAGTCCTTCTCGCTAGGGCTGTTCGTGGGGTGGGTTTAACCCGTCAAACCACCCCGCCTCGTTTGGGGTGGGTTGCGATTGTTTTTTTTCCACAACCCGCAACCCGCCGACCTGTTAGTTTAAACGTGGCAAGTTGCTATTGAAGGTTAACTCACCCTGCTAACCCGTCAAACCCGCCAAACTATAATCAAATATATAGATATACATTATAAATATATTATTTAAAAGTTTAATATTGTAATTATAATAAAATAAATATGTTTATTTTTATTCTTTTATTAACTAAGTCTCTTTTAGTCTATTACATTTTTACAACTTGGTTTTACATGTTTAATTTTGGATGATTTTTACAAGTTTTGAATTTTAATTCCATTTCATACATGTTAAGGGTCCAAATTAAATCATATAAAAATCAACCCGTCAAACCCTCCTTACCCCGCCCTGCCAAACTCGCACTTAAGTGGGGCAGGTAGCGGTTAGAAAAAAATTGACCCATCCCGCCCCACTTACTTGTCGAACTTTGGCAGGGCGGGTAGCGGTCGATGCGAAACCTGCCCCGTTTACACCCCTACTTGTCGCCCCCATCCACACCGCACAGAATCTTCATCTCCCAAGTTTGCGTTTGGGGGGTTTTCTTTTCTTTATTCACTTCTATTTTGTCATCATCTTGCATCTCCTGCTTCATTATGTTGCATCTCCTATGTTGCATTTTTTGTTCTTTTGTTGAATCTTGTTACGGGAAGAATGGAGTTGTGTTGACATTAATTGTTAATGGAAAATTTTCTCTTTAATATAAAAATATTGTCTACGAATTATATATTTTAAGGATATTAATATATCACATTATAATAAGTAATTGAATACATATTACATGTTGAAATAATAAACAAAAAGAGAAAACAGATGATTCCATTCCTGGGATGAACCAAACAACAAGAATCAAATTTAGAATTCATTCATGTTATAAGTCAAACGCAAAAAATCTAGAATGAGAATGATATTCATTCCAACATGGTATGAGATTATAATTCCATTTCATTCCATTCCAAGATAGTCAATCAAACACCGCCTAAAAGTATGTCATAGTTCAAGTGGGTAAAATGAGACCTTTGACTTTGAAGGTAGTAAACATTGATAATTATCGCATAATTCAAGAGAACAAACTATAATGAATCAATTTTCCATCATCTAGAATGCGGAAATCATTACGAGTTGGTTGTATTTTATAGGTGTTAGCTCCACTTCCTATCGGGTTTGCAGTGTTCATTGTTCATTTGGGGACGATGACCATTACCGGTACCGGAATTAACCCTGCGCGGAGCTTTGGTGCTGCTGTGATTAGCAACATTTGGAACGACCATGTAAGTTTGTAACTCATGTTCTTTATAGTCATTGTATTTTGCTTGGATACACATGGAAAAAGGGTTGGGTACACCTTTTGCATGTCCATGAGTAATTTTGTTATAACTTCATTAGATTATATATATATATATATATTTATATTTAATAAAATCAAATCAAATTAAATGAGAATTTTATAAAAGAAAGCGAGTAGAAAAGTTTCAAATGATATTTAATGTAATGAATTCAAGTGGTTATACTTAAAAGATTTTTTTGTTTTTGTTATAATGTGATAAATTTATGAAATGTTTTTTTTTTTGAATTTGCGAAAATTGCAGTGGGTCTTCTGGGTTGGACCCTTTATTGGAGCAATGACAGCTGCAGCTTACCATGAGCACGTTTTAAGAGGTTCAGTAGGCAAAGCTCTTGGATCCTTCAGGAGCAACCCCAGCACCTTAAGAACAGGATCATGAATTGGTCTGATTTGGTTATCCACTAATGATTGGTGTTATATCGACTTCTTTCTCTATCTTCATGTTGTTTCAATGGAGTTTGTTTGAATTATCATTTGTGTGTGCTTTTGTTGAGTGTATGAGAAAAGGTGTTTCTTGAACTTTGTAGTACGATCGGTGTCTAATTTACTTCACTTGTTTCCTTCCTACGCACTATGTCTTTGCTTTGTTCTTGGTTAAAACTTAAAAGAATAGCATTTTCCAATTGCTTTTCAGAAGATTAAAGTTAATTACAAGCTTAATATCTTAATAACACATAGCACCATATCACAAATCAAGTGTACGAAAGTGGTTTTCAAACAGCTGTTGCTCGCTTTAGAAGTTTTTTTAACCCAATTTGATGATGGTACTTTAAGTTAAGATTATGTTAAGGTTGTCAAAATACTAATGCGTGCACGCATTGTAGAATTAATATGATTTAACAAAAAAAGTTTCAATACTTGAACAACATTACAATTAAACTTCACGTGGCTCACAAGATTATTGATATTATTTGAAGCAAAATAAACAAATATATTAAATGGCTTTCAATGGCAAAATATCCAACAAAACCGTTGGCTGGAAAATAGTGTTCAATAATTACATGGATTTATAACCATACAGATTTCTCTCACAAGCGTGCCACCAACACCATCACTTTATAAATTTACAGATGTTTGAAAAAACTAATATTGATAATTAGTTGAGGGCAACATCACATGATTTTTTATATTCGCAAGCGGCCTAAGCAGATCATAATTGGGCACCCTGAAAGAAAAATATATATAAAAGAAGACATGTGCAGAAGGAATCATTTCCTCCAAATACTCAGATTATACAAATGTATTAATATCGTGGATAACGAAATTACGACTATTCCTTTGCGAATAAAACTGGTAATTAATATTTATATTGGCCTATTGGATGAGAGCTTTTGTGATATAAATTAAACAAGATCTATATTTAGATTTTCCATTCCAAACTTAAATGTTAAATCATTAACATTAGTAAATTGATGTTAATATTTTTTAAAGTAATTAATCCCTCTTCTATTCTTATTACAAAAACAAGAAAAATCAGAGCTGAATGTCTATTGACAGCCCAAAGTCTGGCCCAACAATAAACCTTAAGATGTAAGGTTAGGGAAAATGTCAGGTCCATACTCCAAGCAAATAAGAAATGAAAAAATTATTCTCACTACAACAGCCCATAAAAAGCTAATAATTACTAGGAAAATGCAAGTGCCGATATTAGCCCAAGATGATAATTCCAAGTAGGGTGTAAACGAGGCTGAACGGATTTTCGTTCTATCGCTATCCGTTAATTCTAAGTTAATTAGGTAAGCATAGTGAGATAGAAATTTGACAACTAGTACATGCCCCGCCAAATGGTGGATTAGGCAGTTGCGGGGCGGGTTAATTGGGTTGAGCCTTTAGATTTTTTATTTATATAAATTAAAACATTTACAATCTTATGACTTAAAACATGTACAACCATAACAAGTTTGTATATATCATCAAAAAATCTGAAGAAACAAAATACATACAATATAACATATTACATTTTCATAGTTTCAATCCAAAACAAATATAAAAAACATACACGAAGTCCATAACCACATAAAATAAATTTCCATGTCCATTTTGCCAGGTGATGAACTCAACCTTCGTGTTCTCTGTTTTAAACACCGAACCGAACCGACAATCAGACTGGGTTGGACCGTGAACCGGTAGCAGACCAGTCGGTTCTGTCAAAAAAACCGGCCCCCCTTATGAACCGAAAAAACCGATCGAACCGATCGGGTTTTTCGGTTTGGTCGAACCGAAATGAACCGATTTTTTCAATTTAAACAAAATTTGATTTTTATTGTTTTATTTTTTGTTCAATTTTGACCCAAATTTTAGGGGTTTTATTTTTACTACTCTTTCCTCAAACCCTCACCACGCCTCCACCCCTCACCGCTCCTCCACCCCTCGCGATTATTTCAATTTGGTTTACAGGTTTTAATTAAATTATTTTACAGATGTGTAATTTTGTTGAATTAATCATAGGTTAGACACTTGGTTATTACTTATTATGTAAAAAAATAATAGGAAAAATCGGTTCAATCGGTTGGACCGCCGTTACGGAGTCAGTTCGGTTCAACTCTCGGTTCACAAAATTCTGATGTAATGCTGACATCATTATCGGTTGGACCAAGTTGAACCATCAGTTCGACCATTTTGAACCAAACCGAGTTGTTTTCGGTTCACTCTTCGGTTCGGTTTTTAAAACATTGGTTTCAATGTATTTGTATGTTGGGTTCATGTTGTTTCGTTGTATTTGAAATCTTGTTCGGACATTGTTTCCCATATTTTTGTAATTAAATCATGGACTCTTCACATAACACTTTGATAAATAATACTTTTTTATTTTATTTTTCATTTTTAAAATTTTAGACACAAAAAACAAACATCAATTTTATCACTTGAAACCCACTTTTTTTTGTACTCATACTTGTCGGCTCGGATTGGAAGGTAAATGGGTATAACCTATCCGTCGGCTTGGATTAGAAGGTAAATGGGTATAACCTGTCCGTTTTACAACCCTAGTCATTAATTCATTATATTTGGCAAATTTGAGTTTTGGCAAATAATGTGATCTGCAGATTCGTGAATCTAACTCGTTGCACTTCGTTGGCTTTCGTGGTTATATAGAATCATTTCCATGTCTTGTTTAATCTTTTGTTGTACTTTTGTTTTTTTTATATATATTTAACGTATTTGTTGATGACTTTCCTGGTTTCATCTATAAAACTAAAGTAGTTAAATCAAAGATCAGATGAATGTTATTATTTTTGTAGCATATAGGGGTCATTTACTAGGAAAAGGAAATAGAATACAAAAACGTGAGCATAGGTAGAGTTGGGGGAGGGGATATTGGGATTTCACCTGGTATGTAAAGACTTTCAGATTTAGATCCCCTTATATTTTTTTACCACTTCAACTATAGATCCCATGGATTGTCATTACAAATTTCAACACCCTTGACTTGTATTTCTTGCACCGCCTGTGAACGTGAACATTTAATTTGATTGCATGAGATCCAAAATGTACGGTTAACAAATGTATTGTGCACTACGCATGGGTAAAATAAATAAATAAATTTTAAAAAATTATAAAAACAAAAACAAATAAAAAACATATTTTTAGATTTTTTTTGAAAAACAGATTAAATTGATAATAAAAAACAATACAAGATTTATTAGTATTTGTTATAATAATTAGGGAGGAAACTGAAATTTTTGAATAAATATTTTTGAATTTGATATAATTCGTATCCGAATTCGAATCTGAATTCCAAATAAACATACGAAATCCGAATTCAAGTTCGAATTTTTATAGCTTACCAATTTCATATCCGAACGTGAGAACTTTCATTCGGATTCAAATTCGGATAATGTTCAAATTCCTATAACATATTTTTATATATCTTTTGTTGTATAATCTAAATATTTTTTGGAAAGTTGTTTTAAGAGAATTATATTATAATTTGTTTTTGCATTTCTATTATGTTTATATTTACATAAGAAATGATTTTATTTTTTATTAACTCACAATACAAATATTAATAACCACATATATTGGATGTCAAAATTGGTATTTTTGGATATTCGAATATGATTTGACCTATGTTCGAATTCGTATCCGAATTTGAAAATGGTAAAAAAAATAAATCAATTTCAATTCCAAATTGTATTCGGCAAAAACTTCTTTACCAAATATCAATCAAGTTATAATTTTCGAATCAAATACTCAGATAATTAGTTAACATTTGCATCCCTAGCCTCTCTCGTTTGGGGGAATTTCGCCCGGGCGCAGATAAAAGAGTCTCATTAAGGGTGCTCTTAGATACGGTTTACAGTTATAAGTAGGGTTGACAACGAGTATCCAGAACCGATGGAACCGAACCGGAACCGGTAGTACCGAATCGGAACCGAACCGAGATAAAACGGATATGGGTCGGATCTGGATATTTAATTTCAGAACCGACCCAGATCCGGTTCAGATCCGATTCTCACCGTTGGACCCGGATCCGGAACCGGATTCGATTTATTATTATATTAAAAAAAACTTAACCTAAGAACTAACCCTACACTCACCACACAACACTCCCGCCGCCTCCAACTTCTCCCTCTCCCTCACCCACTCGCTGCTGACGCCTACACTCCCGCTCCCTCTCCCAAGTCTGACTCTCCTTGCCCCAAACCACGAAAAACTCTCACTCCCTCTCCCGCCGCCTCCACTCCCTCTCCCAGCCGCAACCCACGAAAAACCCTAACCCACCTAACCCACTCCCTTGCTGCCGTCTCCACCACTCCCTCTCCCAAGTCCCAACCTCTCCCTTTCCACTCTCGTAGACTGTGATCTGGGAGACGAAGACTCTCCTCTCCCGGTCTCCCTCTCCCGGTCTCCCTCCTGCGTCGTTGGGGAACAATCGAGTTGTCGCTTCCTGGGGTGATTTTCTTTCCTTTTTCTTTGATTTTCATTAATTATTTGGATTTGTTTTTAGTTGTTGAGTTCGTTGGGATTCTGCAATTCTGTTATTTGTAGAATGTCAATTAGATTATTAGTGTGAATCTTGAAAAATAAAGATTTTCTTGTAAGAATGACTTATGTATCTTGGTGAATTTGTGCAGGTAGAAGAGGTTTCCAGGCAAATGGAGATTCTTGGATTGTACTTGGAACAAAGAGGACTAACATTGCCAAAGGGCTACATGCTGGGTAGAGTGGTGCTTCCTAATCCAAAGTGCAGGTATGTTTGGAATGTTTTCTGTTATGACTTTTTTGTCATTATAAGCAATGATATCGTCATCTTGCATGATATAGTCACAAACTTCATTAGTTTTTGTGAATTTAGCAGCATGTATTGATGATTTGATATAATTCGAGCATGGTGAAGAAGAATTACCTCCGTAACAATTTGTCTTTCAGTTAACTTTTTTATCTGTCCAAATCTAGTTATTCTCTTGTTATTTGTTTTAATTCATTTCTTATTTGTTTTTGACATTGAAGCTGCGTTTTCAGAGATAAGCGTGCTTCAATATGCAACAATATCATGGATGCTGACGTCCCAGAGAAGAGAGTATAGAAACTAAGGTTTAATTTGCTTAATGTTATCTTGTATAAATTATAGTTTGTATTTGGTTGTATTTTGTTGTAGTTGCTGCAAACATGCCTAAACACTAGTTATGTTGAAATTCTGATTTCATTTTCTGTTTTGGAGGTTGAATTTAAGAGTATGGTTGTTAAATTCTTAATTTGCAACTTTGTTTTGGTGCTCAAATCGGTCTGCTGAGTTATGACATCTTGTTTGCAAGTCTAAAATAAGACTAACTCTAATCATATAGTTTTTAGTTCAAATAACATGTATGATTGCAAGTTTAATTTATTAATTGTAATTAGGTTTTAACAAGTTCAGACGTTCAGTAAAGTTGTTGGGGAAATTTAGGTAAATTGAATACATATAAATTTAGGTAAATAGAAAAAAAACATATTTTGCATACCGGATCCGGTTCTGGATACCCGTGAACCAACCGGATCCGGTTCTGGGTACCCAAGTTGGGAACCGACCCGGATCCGGTTCGGTTATGGGTCCAAATTTATAAAACGGATCCGGTTCCGGTTCTCCCAATACCCGAACCGGAACCGATCCGTTGCCATCCTTAGTTATAAGGTACCCATACTTCAATTATGTCCTAGATCCACCCCTATTACTGTACATCCTGTTGTTGCAGTGAGAAGCTTGGGCCGAAATATAAGGGTAGAAAACTCGCACATGATGAAGGCCTTAATTTTTACAATGCAAAGGTGTACACATTGTGCAAAAATCCTAAACTTTATGAGCCAAACCAAGGTACTTAATGTTGAAGCCAACTAGCCAAGTGAACCTAGTTGTTATTGCTTGGCTTGGTTTGGGCTTCGTTCTCATAAAATTTCTCAATGAAGTTTTTTATCATTAACTTCACATATAAATTCAAGCATTTGAAATACCGACTTACCTACAAAATTTGATGTGTGACGTACCTTGTAAGATGTATGGACATTATACCAAATGTATTTGTTATTGATTCACAATTACAAAATAATTATTTGTCCAGATTCAACATCCATGGAGTTATTATAAAAATGAGGGAACTTCGTTCATATATATGAATATATATATATGAATATATATATATATATGAATATATATATATATATATATATATATATATATATATATATATATGCAGGAATTCTCTAGTGAGCCAAATGCTTAATTTTTCTAAATCAAGCCCCTATAATATTCATCACTCATTTCAAATTGTAAGGTAGATTAAGAAAAAACGGTTATGCTAATGAATGATGAGATTAACTGTAAATAACATCCAATGGTGAGATTATATGGACTTAAATTAAATCAGATGAGCTCTGAGCTCACTAGAGCTTGAATATATATATATATATATATATATATATATATATATATAACTTATTTGTCCTAATTGTAGCTTCTATTGGATAAAGCCATGTTATACTAGTCATGTTCCTGCTCAGATTCACTATAAAGAAGGTACAAAATACTTAAACACAAAGCCGTGTTACGGGCTGTCAACTTTAACTCGGCTCGATAGCTCGACTCGAACTGACTCGAAAAACACTCGACTCTAGTTTAACTTGAAAATTAAGGATCTTGATGAAAAATCAAAAAAACTTCAAACTTGGTTCGGTAAACGAGTCACTCGAACTCGAAAAAAATTTATGTTCGGATCGATAGCTCGTTCGAAATTTTTATTGGTCCATTTATATTCCTTTTTTTGTATTTAATAATAACATAACATAATACTTATTGTTCGAAAATTTGCTCGACTCGGTTCGTTTACACACCTCGGTGTATATAGAGTTTTCGTTGCGGTTAGTCGCAGAAGGAAAATATTGTCATGCATCGATTCACATGGATATGTTTTAACTTATACTCGGCCATTGTTTAGTTGTTTTTACTTTGAATCGTCCACGTATCTTGGTTGAGATGTGAGTTGGGTCTATCTTTTTTAGTGGTAACTCATTTAAAAGAGTGTCTTGTTGAGTTACCTTTAAAGCTCTATGAGCTCCAATTACTTAAGTTTTGATTTACAATTACAATATTAGTCTGTAGAGGAGTGGGCAGTTATCTTATAAGTTGCTATGTAGTGTTGGAGGAGAAAATTTGTGAAATTTTAGATGCCAACTTGGCTATTAAAATGCACATGATGAAGGTCTGGAATCCCCATTAACTGAAAGCTTGGAAGCAGAAGAGAGATGGAGTGATGGGAGAACAAGAAGATTAGCCGAACACAAAATGGAATGACGCACCATCAACTATGGATGCCCAAGATATATATATATATATATATATATATATATATATAGATAGATGATCACTTGTCCACATACAATGAACCAGAACAGTTATAACAGAATTAACAAACTATTACATCTCAAAGTTATGATACATCTAATCATTAACTAAATCTCTGTTATCATTAACAACTTGTAGCCATATCTTCTAAATTTGGCTTCTGAGCTATCTTACCAAACTATAATTGTTTCATATCTTGCTGAGAGAAGTCTTTTGATTTTGCATTTCTTTCAGACGTGCACTTTGTATGAACAAATTAGTGTCGCCTGTAACTAACTGTAAACTGATTATTTGTTTCTGGCAGGCCATCACCCCCGGACTGTAGGACTAAAACCATTGACTTCTGGTAGCCAGGAATTCGTTGACCGGTACATTTCCCATTCAATTTGCTGGTTTGGGCTGTTTAGTAGCCACCTAGATTGACTAATGTCAATGTGTATCGGGTTTCAGGTTTATAAGAAACGCTAATCATGTAGCCTCTGGTGTTGCCAAGAACCTGAATAAAATGGGTAACTATGTAAAGAACAACTTTGACGACATACTATACCCATATCGTAGAAGACCCAAGTAGAGTAGCCAATAGGTATTTGTATATAAGCAAT
This sequence comes from Triglochin maritima, assembly GCA_963682175.1. Classification (NCBI taxonomy): domain Eukaryota; kingdom Viridiplantae; phylum Streptophyta; class Magnoliopsida; order Alismatales; family Juncaginaceae; genus Triglochin; species Triglochin maritima. The sequence goes on along the minus strand of OY821772.1, from coordinate 57,794,222 downwards.
CAAGCATGTATACAATGGGGATATTGATATTTGTCTGTTGCAGTTTCATGTGCAGTCTATTTAGATGTGTAATTCTAAAAAAAGACCAAAATTGATGCTCGAACAGATCATCTTAGAACATCATGTAATTTCACCACGAGAACTTTCAAAGTTCAAATATTTCTTGTGTTTTAATATTTGTGTATTTGTTGTCGTGTATATCCAAGGATTTGAGCTGTGGCTATACCTTGGTTGTAAGAATCTCCACCTATTCTCTTGTGATGTTTTCACATTACAAGGAAGGATATTCTACGTATTTTCATCGAATGTTCGCATATTCTATTTTAGGTTCTTTGAATTACATCTGGTTTCGTGATTGGTTTGCCGTGAAGTAAAAAGATTCAAAAGCAGAGGCAAGAGATGGATGCTCTCCACCAAAAATTAAATTCAACTCTCCACAGAATGTTTTCTGCTGCCAAAAAAAAAATGTCATTCCCATCATACACGGAGCAGCAAATAGATCCCCAGATCCTTGGGACTTAAAAATGACTTGAGCAGAGCTCCATCATCTGTTTGAATTTGATATCTTTACTGTTTCTAAATCCTAACTATCGTATCTACTAAGACAAGTTGAGATAGCTTAATTGAATACATTAGAGTTAAGAGGATCAAATCCTAGTAGGATTAGGACAACTACGATTTTCATCTTCTTCTTTAATTTGTATTTATGTGTGCTACGTTCAATCTGTTAAATAATAAAAGAAATTAACTACGGCACCGAATGACTAAATTCCAATTTTGAGGTTTGACCATGTTTGTGAAAATGGGTCATATTTGACGACATACCAAACATGAAACACGACATCGAAGATTCCTCCCGACCTACACTCAACCAACATGTGATATATTCCCTTTCTTTCCCACATTATTACATTATTTGATATTTGAAGTCGACCAATACGCCATCACATCCACGCCCCTAATTAGAGCGAAGCAAAAACAAAAAAGAGAGAAAGGCCGTCCAAAATTGGCGCTCACGCAAAGAAATCGGAGAAGAAAGATACAAAAAGACCCCCAAATCCAAAAATGGTCGCCGCCGCCGCCGCTTTCAGGAGAGGCGGAGGTCTAATAGCGGCCCGCGCGAGGGCGACGGCGTCGAACCATTTCTACCTCCGCCCCGTCGCCCAGCTCGCCAACGGCGTCAACGGCAAACGCGCCTTCCTCGTCGACACCTTGATGCTGGTGGGTGGTTAAGTGAATATCTTCATGATCGCGCTGTCTGGAATCTTTTTTTTTTCTTTTTTAATTTTACTTTTAAGTTTTCAGGTGAGGAGCTTGGAAGCGCAGGGGATACCGTCCAAGCAGGCCGAGGTCATCACGTCCGCCATCACCGAGGTGCTCAACGACAGCTTGGAAAACGTCGCACAGTCCTTCGTCAACCAGGGCGAGATGCAAAAGGTTTTTTTTTTGTTTTTTGTTTGCAAGCTGAGAACAATATATAAAAGGCTTACGAAATAATTCTATAGATACAAAAAAAGCACATACTATACTAGGGACACACAACTAATATGGTGATACCACGTAGTTGAATTACGGTGATTACTCGCCTCTTTGTGTCTCATCTACATTTTGCAGACGATTTCCACATCTGAGGGCATCACATTTTGTTTCATTTCCTTTCCAATGAGTTCACAATCCAAGACATTCTGGTTAAAATGGATTACTACATCGAATCAATGGGTCAATTCGAAATAGCCTCCCTGATTATTACCAGGATTATGGTTGTGTTCGTAATACGTTTGAGCCCCTTACCTTAGGACCCTCTTTTTTGGCTTTGGGGGTAATGTTGGTTGCCGGTAATTTTGTTTTATAGCACTAATACAATATAGGTCGGTAGTGTATGTTGGAATTGGTTTATAATTGCTTAATACAGGGATTCTGGGAGAATCGGTCGACCGAATTACTCCAGGAGCCACAGAGACTCGGATCAGATCAGGATCGGTCGACCGGTTATGAAAACATGGTCGACCGAAAAACATCAGTAGATTTGGAGCTCGGGATTGATCGAGATTCGGTCGACCAGTGCTGTCGAAAAACGACAGTAGCTGCGAGATGAAAATCAGCATGCAGATCGGTCGACCGGTGTTGGACATGTGGTCGACCGAAAACGTCCAGGAGCTTCAGACGCTATTCAGCAGCGCGGAACGGTCGACCGGCTATGGGCACGCGGTCGACCGAATGATGGCAGTTACGCGAACTAGCCGAAACCCGGTCGACCGTTTTCAGGCAGTTATGCACGATCTGAATTATTCTCTGTACGAATTTAGCCCATTATAAATAGGATTTTTGTCATAATCTTGAAAAATAACATACAATAATTATTCCTTTGAGAGAGATTATGCTAGAGAGAGATCTAGAGTGCTTTGGAAGACATATTGTTTCCAATCATTTGTAATCTCGGAGACTTCTTTTGTTGGAGAAGAGCTTCAAGGAAAGGAAACCCGCAGGAGACCCTCCCAAGGACGTAGGCATCTTGCCGAACCTTGTAAAATCGCGTGTGTCGTGGTTTGCTTCAGGTGTGTTGTGTGATTGCTTGCTATTTCATCTTATTTGTGTTTACTTGTTGCATTAAGATTGGGAGAGGGTCAGAAGTTAATTCCGCAGTCAATATTCTATATTTCGTGGTGCGTGTAATCTGTGTCGTGTTAGTGCATCATAGATCCCCTCCCAACAGTGTACATATGAATTTGCTTGTTGTATTGATTACGTGTTTGCGAGAGATTTATCGCTTAAAAGTGTCAACGCATTGCAAACTAAGTCGGTTGACAGACTAAGTCGGTTCATTTAGTCATCCATGTGTTTAGTCCATTGGATCAATGTGTGTAACCCTTTGTAGGATCCGATTATATTAGTAACGCGCACAAGAATTGACACGTAGATCGTAATTAGTTTCTAGTTAAACATTACGACCCCTAAAACAATCAGATTAGTTATCTTTTTAACTATTTATTCATTGTCATCTTGATAATGGACACCTCCTTCAACAACCTCTTTGATTACCATGGGTATGGTTGTGTACATTGGATTCCTTTACTTCGCTCGCGCGAGAACCTCTTTGAGGCATTGGGATAAGGTTGATGTTGATGAGCATTATTTGGCAATGAAATTGATAGGGATGGAGTAATTTGAGTCTGAGAATTGAATGGATGAATAGAGTATGCTATTTTTTGTGAAGCTGTGTTTTCTACATTTTGCGCAAGAAAATCCTAAGATGCTTGCTTGATTCTTTTGCTATTTTTCTGCTCTTGCAATAGTTCAAAGATACACATGCATGTTGCCCTGTTTAATTTGCTGCGTGATATCTGGTTCAATGTTAAGTGATAATAGTCAACCCGTGAAATGTCATACAGGCAACAATGTTTTACTGATATAGAATATGAGGAATGATATGCCTTCTGTTAGGTCATGTCTTCCGAAGTTTGCCAAGTTTCCATTAGATTGTTAAATTTCACAATTTGTGCATTAAATCTGGCTAATCAAACTATCAGCACTTATTTTTGTCAAATAGCATATTGTCATTGTATTAGAGAACCTCTTTATTATTACGTAAGACTGCATACAATTTGACACCCCACCCCTATCGCAACCATGTTGAAGTCTCTTTAGATTTCTAGGGTAATGTTTACATTTTCATAAAATTAGCACCATTTCTCATCCAAGTCAATAAGGTTAGTTATCTACTAGTACTTCGTAGTTAGAATTCTACAAAAATTGTGCATCAGACATGCATTTCTTTCTGAACTCTCTTATAGGGTAGATTGCTACATAAATTCCTATGATTTAATTGTGACTTTATGCCAACGTACTGTTGCTACTTGCTACATCCCCACCAAATCACCACTGCATAAGCCATGTACATTTAGTTTGAAAGAAATTTTAACCAACTCCAATGTAGTCAAAATTGATATGTTCTTGGTCATCGTTATCAACGATATAACATCAGTGGGAGCAGAAATAACTGGATGGTAGTGAGAGAAACAAGAAAAGTGGTGGAATGTAGCATAGAACAAAGGTATTCTGCAGGGGAATGCTTGGAAAGATTCTTAATATAACAGAACATCAGGAAGCACATCATCAATGTAATTTTTATTGTTTTCTTAATTATTAGTAGGTGCAATGCTTAGGAACATAAGATGATGTTCTGGAACAGGTTGATTGCATTGCTGTTATGAGGCTGTGACACAATTGAGTATACTTTTAGTTGGTTGCTATTGTACTCAACGTTTTCTTGCCACGTTGTGTGATGTTTTATTGGACTTTGAGTCAGTTATAACATGTTTATTGTTTTCACCTGTTCCTTCTACTAAATTTGTAGAATTAACTTATAACTTTTGTATACTTTTATTATGGGTTTGTACGCTAGAAGTCATTGGAAAACTAACAAATGTTATTTTGTTTTATTTACTCGGATATAATGCTAAGACTTACTGAATGATCATTTTTTGTGAAGGAACACCATTTTTCCTTGTTGCAACGTGAGACTCAGAAGATGAAAAATGACATCGAGAAAATGCGAAGCGAGCTAAGGTTGTATTCAGCAATCAATAATAATTCTAGTAATGTCTGCAAGCTTACCCTTTTCTTTTCTGTTGCTACAGATATGAGGTCGACAAGGTTGCCGCTGGCCAGCGATTAGACCTAAACCTTGAAAGAGGGTTAGATACAACCTTTTCAGACAGTCAATAGCGTAGATGACTTTAAATTTTTACTTCACTTTCATTTACTAAGCTGGTTGCTTATCTTGTTTAGTTTCCCTCTCATGCAGCCGTACACGCGATGAGTTGACGAAACAGAATGCTGAGACTAGTGAATTGACTAATAAACTCGATAGGGTGAGGCATTTTGATAATACCAAAAATAAAATGTGTTCGGACATGGTTGATTTGCTCAAATTCTTTCCCTCGTGATTTCAACAGGAGATCCATGCATTGAGGGCTCAGCTAGAAGTTGCCAAATACGACGTGATTAAATACTGCATCGGTACCCTTAGTTCCATAGCTGCTGTAAGTTTGGCTACTATAAGAATTCTGATGTAGAAGTTTTTCCTCTTCGACACATTGAAGATTGTAACTCCCAAATGATAGCATGCATTTGTTCATTGAAGAAAAGTGGTGATAAAATATTAAAAAATGGTTACTGATCTTTATTTTTATTTGATTCGAATTTGGCTTCCATCTATTTAGATTTAGGGGGAAAATGAACATCTCTACCACTCTGTCATGCTAAAATTTAACAAATTTTTTAACAAATACAGAATCTTTGCGTCATCTCCTTTTAATTCCAAACATACAGGAAACTGTGCCTCTTTTCTTTTGAAAATCACAATTGTAAAAACACGATATTTCAGATATTTTCAACCAAAAACAAAAAAGGTTTTTTTATAAAATTCTAGAATAATTTCTCGATTGTAACAAAAAATATGGACACATTGAAACGGTGTTGCAGGAATATTTGCTGTTTGTTCCAACAGTGTTTAAGAATTAAGCCGGCCAGCGTACTTAGGACTTAGGACCTAAAACTAAAACACCTTTCGTTGCTTCAATTTGTCGCGCTACGGTATTGATATTCTTCATCTACTTGAGGGTCATAGTTCGTTCAATATTTTTGATATTCTTCATCTATTTTTGGTTTGGTTCGATAGTTTGACTCGATAAACGTTTGACTTTAGTTTAACTTGAAAATAAAGGATGTTGATTAAAAGTAAAAAAAATCTTCAAACTTGAATTTGTAAATGAGTCGCTTGAACTCGAAAAAATTTAAGACTCGACTTGATAGTTCGTTCGAATTTTTTATTGTTCTATTTATAATTATTTTTTTGTATTTAGTAATAACATAGGACAATATTTATGACTTGAAATTTCGCTTATCTTAGCTCGTTTACGTCTACTCAGATGTTGGGATTTGAATAAAAATTCAAAAAGTTGATTTTCATTTGTGCCTGTTAAAAATTATATAATTTTAGATACGTTTCAAATATAATAATTAAATAACTTTTAAATTTTAGATTTTTTACGTGCAAATACTAGTGTATCGGTAGGCGACCGCTTAGGCGGTCGCCCCTCGTGGTGGTTGCCTGGGTGACCACCGCTTTTCGCCCAGCAGAGCTGGGCGAAATAGGCGATCGCCACTGGAGGCTCTCCAACGGCTCTCAACTTTTTTATTTTATTTTTATTTTTTTTCAAAAATTACAAGTTTGCCACTACCCCAAATCCTATATAAACCCCTCCAAACCTCTTCATTTTTCACACATCTCTCATTCTCTTCTTCTTCATAATTCTATTATCGTCATCAAGTTTCCTAATCACCAAGTTTTGCGATTAAGTTTCCGGTCTCGTGCATAGTTTTGAAGTTGGAAAGTGAAGTCTCCGATCCGGTTCTTCATTCTTCAACCGCCAAAATCAAGTGCACTCTTTCTAACTTCTCTTTAGAATTAAATTAATTAGTATTTTATTTTCATATTAGTCTAAATTTTTATATTAGTCTAGTTTTAAGATATGACTTACGTACCCGGCACTAGTCTCCCTATGCATCACGAGAGTTACGATGACCTAAGACCTACCCGTACAAATGACCCCGGTTGGAATACTGCCCATTACATTAGTGCTAATGATAAAAACTGCATTGTCTGTGAGTTATGTGGTAAGGAAACTAGAGGTGGTATAGCCCGTCACAAACAACATCTTGCACACACACCCGGTAGCAATGCTAGACCTTGTGATAAAGTTCCCGACTCTATTAAACAAGACATAACTGCATACATGATTAGAAACAGTAGGACATTATAAAACGAAAATGTATGTCTTGATGATTATGTAGACCGAGAAAACATAGAATTTGATCTGGAAACCGGGTCGGGTTCCGGTTCTGCTCGGACCTCAACCTCCCGTTCTCGCCCCGTTCCTAGTCGAAAGAGACAAAAACAACGTTTGTGGGCACCATTTTGCTGATGGGGGAAGGACGTGGTTTCCGGGCCCCAACAGACAACCATCGAAAGAACCTTTAGAAAAGAAGATAGGAAAACAATTAATCAAAAATGGTCTAGGTTTTTCTATAGATGTGGTATATCATTCAACACTGTAAGGACGCCTGAGTGGAAGGAAGCAATATCCGCCACTTGTACTTACGGACCCGAACTTAAACACATGATGTATCATGAAGTTAGTGACTCGTGCCTTAAACAAGAAATTGACTACACTAGAGGTATACTAGAGTCGTACAGACAAGATTGGGCAATATACGGGTGCACGTTGATGACAGATGGCTGGACTGATAGGTACGGTAGGAATATAACCAATTTTCTAGTAGATTGTCCGATAGGTACCATGTTAATGAGGTCTGTAGATGCTTCCGGTCACTCTCACACCTCAGACTACTTGTACAAGCTGATAGACAAGGTAGTTGGCGAGATTGGCGAAGAACACGTTGTTCAGGTGGTCACCGACAACGCCGCCGCGTACGTACTTGCCGGTAGGATGTTGCAGCAAAAAAAGGAGATTGTTTTGGACTCCCTGTGCAGCGCATTGCATCGATCTCATCTTGGAGGATATTGGCAAGCTGTTTTTGAAGACTATTATTGTTTTAGCTCGTAAGATCATCAAACATTTCAACAGCTCTGCTATGTTGTTGAAGAGGATGCGAATTGCCATCGAAGGGAACCTGCTACGCCCTGCTGTCACGAGATTTGTCACCACCTTTCTGAGTTTGCAAAGGTTGTTTCTGAAGAAAGACAAACTCCGAGCCTTTGTTGTTTCCCCGGAGTACAACAATCCTAATGCAAGTTGGATAAAGAACAAGAAAAAGAAGGAGATCTCTACTGAAGTTGCCGAGACCATTCTACAAATTGGTTTCTGGACCAATGTCGTGAAGGCATTGAAGGCCTCACAACCTATGGTCCAGGTTCTTAGACTTGTTGACAGCGATGAGAAACCACCGATGAGATATCTGTGTGACGCAATAGAGAAAACCAAAGAACAAATCATGAGGAACTTTGACGGAAACCCGAGGTTGTACAAGCAAGTCATCGACCTCATCGACACCAGGTGGGGTCCAGGGAAGATGATGTCCTCACCGCTACACTCAGCTGGTTTCTTACTCAACCCTGGTACCTTCTTCTCCGTCCCGCCTCAAGATCAAAATGTAGCTTTCAATGAGCATATGCCTGGATTCTTGGATGTCGTAGAGCGGCTCGTCCCCACTCCTGCAGAACAAGACAAGATTTGCGGTCTACTTGATCGTTACAAGAACTCCCTCGGAATATTCTCGGGGGATATGGTCGTCAGACAAAGGTCGGAAAGAAGACCTATAGATTGGTGGCAATCGTATGGCGCAGACATGGGAGAGACCGCATTACAGAGGTTGGCCCTGAGGGTGTTGGGATTGACATGCTCGGCATCAGGTTGTGAGCGGAATTGGAGTGTCTTCGAGCAGTTGCACTCAACGAGAAGGAACATGTTGGCTGTGAAGAAGATGAATGAATTGGTGTATGTGAACTACAACCAAAAGTTAAGGCAAAAGTTTCAGCAAAGGATGGAGAAGCCTGGATTTTATGACCCCATCAGTGTGGACTACTATCTCTTCGACGAGCATCCATGGTTGGTAGAAACTGAAGATCCGGTCTTCGCTGGAGAGGAGCTTACATGGGCCGATGCCGAGTAAGCAGCTTTGGGACATTCTTCTTCACAGAGACGCTTTGCTCGATCCATGTCCAGTGCATCTGACGCGCGGTGTTCTACTGCATCTGACGCGCCATTATTAGGTCGTGGCATGGATGATGCCATCGTTCACATCAGTTCTAGAGATCCAGGTGCATAGAGTTCTCAACCACCGATGGACATCGACGAGCACTATGTCCAATCCGACGATGAAGAAACTGAAGAAGATGATGTCTACGTCGACAATCCGAACGAGAACGACTCCGACGACTCTGATGGTGGTGGAGGATATGATATGGTTCCCAGTTGGACATTAGATCAATGTGTCTAATGGAATTAGTTAGTTAGCTTGTAATTCTAATTTCTCTCTTATTTGCTATTGTATGAACTCTGAGTTACCTTTGTAATCGTATTACTAAGCAATAAATTGTATACCTAAGTGTTTAAGTGGGTAAAGGGGGTGTCTAGTGAGGTATTAGTCGAGGAACTATGTGTCTTTTCGAAGCCTAAACATGTATGATATTTTTAGAAAATATTTGTGCATTTTTTCCTATTTTTCCCGATTTTTCCTGATTTTTTATCTATTTTATAAAAATTAATTGAATTAAAAAAAATTACCGCCCATACCTGGGCGGTCGCACAACCACCTAGGCGAACGCCCAGGCGACCGGACGCCTCCGGTCGCCTAGGCGGTACCTGAACATTATAGAACTCCAATCATAAATCAGGATACATTGTTTAGAATTTTTATTATATTAAAAGAATTTGACCGAACTTTACACTCTGGTAAATGGAGAGGATGAGATTTCCCTTAGGCCGAAGGCACAATCGTAGGATTGATGGGCCACAGATATCTGAAGTTCTTCTCCTGATTTGAATTTCCACGGACAGGTCCACTTCAAGTGAAAAGAAAATGGAATATTTCCTTCCTTCTTTAGGAGGCATTTGGTGGCGAACTTTTCTGTTTCAGATTTCATTTGCTTTTACAAATCCAGAAAGCCATCATATGAAATTCCACCATAAGGTGCAACATATCTACTATAGTTCATTATTAAAAAAATCTACTATAATTGTCCAGTGACTACATCAACACCTACTTATTCCATTTTATCTGGCCGATCACGACCACCCAATCTTCTTCCACCTCACAACCTCCTATAGTTGGCCGGTATAGTCGGACAAGACATTAGCTAGACGTGTATCCACCGTTCATAATTAACGTTATCACTTCATCACAAAGCAAGCGCCAAAACATATTACCAAAAAATAATAGTAGCAAACCGAATGTTTATTTCCTTTCTTATGAACACATTTCTCTAATCAATCTTCTCAACGACAAAAGCAAGACATGCACTGTGGACAATTACACCTCCCAACCATAATATGGCGAGAACAGACCACTATCCTCTTACAGCTGTGCTCTCCTCGCATTATTACATTAATCCCTCAAACCACATCAACAGTTTAATTGATATACGTAAGTAAAAACAACAACAACAACAACAAGTATTAATTAATATGTTTCAGGCCCGGATCAATAGAGTCGACAATTGAGCCTGGGCGTGGGCACTGCGACGAGCCGCGTGGCTCGTGGAGCGGTTAGACCGAACACGTCGGACATGTCGAGCTCGGTCGGCTTCATTCCGTCGGGTAACTCCCAATTGAAGCAATGAAGGAGGTGCGAGACCGTCATCTCAAGCCCATACAATCCCAGTTGCATCCCAGGACACGACCTTCTTCCCGACCCGAAAGGCAAGAATTCAAAGAACCCCCCACGGAAGTCCAACCCGGCCGCCTCTCCCCCATTCTCCATGAACCGCGACGGACGGTACATCTCGGGGTCCTTCCACGCGCTCTTGTCCCTCCCTAGGGCCCACACGTTCACCATTACTCTGGACTTTGCCGGGACTTTATAGCCCGCGACTTCGCAGTCCTCCACCGTCTCGTGGAGGAGGATCGGGATCGGAGGGTGCATCCTGAGTGTCTCTTTGATGCAGCATTTGAAAAAGGGGAGCTTTTCGAGGTCCGACTCTTGGACCCTTCTGTCGAGTCCTACTACATCGGTTAATTCTTGTTGCACCCTCTTCAACTCGTCTGGGCTCCTCATTAGCTCCGATATCGCCCACTCGATCGCCGATGCCACTGTTTCCGTTCCTCCGAACATCACGTCCTGCTCATATATATATTCATCTAATTAGTTATTCACTTCTATTTTGTATATATATAGATGCAAATTAAAATTCTGAAAATTTGTGAATATATATCAACACTTTTTCTTTTCTTTTTTGCATATATACAAATACAAGTGATTTTTTCTTCTTCAAAAGCGTGGGTAATTATTTTTATTTCTAGATTGTAATTAGTCACATAGTTTGTTAAACATTTAACTATTTAAGTCAGTGGAGATATACCTCAAGACTAAGTGATAGTAAATACTCTTCTACTTAATTATGATCGTTACGTATAAACCATGGCGATACCATGCAAGTCAATTCAAGGCATCGGTGGTGGTTGGTTTCTATTTGACGTATATATATTTGTCATCTTTTGTACCTCTCGAGTCTCGAAGAGAACTACGAGAATATTTATTAAGAAATTAATTAGTTATGGAATATATAAGAGAATTGTTTTAGTGATATGATATGTAATTTTCAAAAAAAAAAAATCAAACTGTTTTTATTACAGATATATGACAACATGCTTTGGTATGATTTCTTAAAGTTGCACCAATATATTATATAAACATGACGTTCGATATGATATTTGATGGTTTCAGGCTAGCAACTCGATTTAATCACATCTTACTTATCTTCCGGGAAGGTGCAACAACAAGTACGCGGTTGATCACCTGAATAACATTATTGGTCTAATAAAAATTCAAAAAAAAAAAATTGGTCCAATAATTGAACTTCAAAAAATATCGGGTCTAAAGTACTTTTTATTTGCGTTTCAAAAACATATATTATTGTTCTAATCATTAAACTTAAAAAACATTATTGTGTCTAATGTTTTAGAAGGAAAAAAATCGGGTGTGAAAGTTTATACTTGTGTTCAACATAGGTGAACGGCAAGGTCGGTGGCATACTGCTTCAATCCACGGAAAGTGACATGTTTTCCTTTTTTCCGCGAAATGTCTAGAAAGGGCCGTTCCATTATATCATGACTTCATGAGTCACGACATGTTCGGCTAACTTATTTTTCTCACCTATATTTTCGTTTTCACACTTGCATAATCTCACCTCTATAATTTTCAACAAATTAAAGATAACGTGATCTTCCTTTTTCAAAAGTTTTAACTATTTTATTCTACCTAAACATCAGGAAATAACTTGTTTCACTATACTTTATCTTATTCTTTTTTTTTAAATGTCAATAGTGTAAAAAATGAAGCAAATGACAATAACACAAAAGCTTGGAAGGTCACTGATTATTAATTGGGCGGCCTGCCCAGCTGATGGCAACTTATCTTTCTTATCTTCTTTGATCAATAATATAAAGAAAGCAACATGAATCTTGACTTGGGAAGAAAAAAAGGCAAGAAAATCCACCACCACTTGCAAAGTGGTAAACAATCAAGAATGGAGCCATCAAAACCAAATTAATGAATGATTCGTTGGTTTTCCATTCAGGACGGACAGAATTATTATCTAGGCAAACTTGGTCTAATCTAGAAACTACATGTGGACAGTATTCAAGTCATGCTTGACGTTGAAATATTTATTAGAACAAGTAACTATATAAACATGATAGAATGGACAGAACTGGTTAGGAGGAGATGGGAAATTTGATGCAAGGCTTGACGTATAAAGTTGAAAATCTGCCTTCTTCCATATGAATATTGTATATATGTTATGACCCATTAACTTTAAAAATTATGTGTCTTCAAGATTTGGCGGACTTTATTTTCTTATCAACATTGCACGTTACCATCTTGAATTCTTCGTATATAGTGATTCTCTGGCGTGAGGTGTACTATCTTGCTCTTGCATACTAACCGTACCATATCAATCGACAACGATATTTAATACATGACAACAATTGACAGTGAACTAAACAGCTACTCCCACGACAATTCAATCGTGATTGTGTTGGCTTGTTTTCAAACAATACTTGTCAAGTGTAGGTGAAGCAAAACTTCTACGAAATGGAATTTTACAAAATGTATTGGTATTGTATTTTCGGAAAGTATTAGTATTACATAAGTGGAGTGAATTTTAATACACATGCATGCAGGCATAAGCAACAACTGAAGATGGATACTTACCATTATGATGGCCTTGATGTTGTCTTTAGTTAGGCGGAGCGACGCTTGGAGGTCGTCGGTACCACCACCGTTTGCTCCGGCAGTGTTGCGGTCCCCACAAAACGCGAGCATATCATCGACCATGTCCAAGTCAGGCGCATCGGACGGCTTGGGGTTGGCGATGTGGTAGTCAATGATATGGTCAATGAACCTGTCGAGGGACCCACGTGCTTTTTTGAGCCTAACGTTGATGCCATTTAGATCCATCCACTTCAACCAAGGGAAGAAATCTCCCAAGTTGAATGCTCCAAAAAGCTTGGAGAACTCTTGGAGGATGGAGATGAAGGCCATTTGGTCGTCGTTCGACGTCGAACCGAAGGCGGCTCGGAAGGTGACGTTCATGGTTAGGTTGAAAACCAACTCACCAACGTTGACCGGTCGGCCAGAGTTCGAGGCAACCGATTTCACTATGGAGTCCACCTCTTCGCGGACAGCGGCCCACGACTCCGTCCGGCGGCGGCTGAACAGCCGCATCACGCACAGCTTTCTCATCTGCCGCCAGAATGGCCCGTAGTTCGCGAACGCCATGTCGTTGCGGTCGTACGTTAGGTAGCTTATGGCAATAGTCGCCGGTCGATTCGAGAATGTTTGGTCTTGTACCTGTCACACGATTCACAAACCAAATGATGTCATGCAAAATAATTATAATTATTATTCACAGCCTGGGAAGCAAATAAAGGCAAATTTAAAATCCCATAATTCATTGATATATATATACATCAGCGAGCTTAGAATTCATCTTATTTGTTTAAACTTCTTACAATCTCATTATTAGATTTAATTACAGTTAATATCCACTGTTTGATCATTTTATTAACATAACACTCATAATCTTAATTTACCTTATAATTTAAAATGAATGATGAATATTATTGAAGATTACAACAACAACGGTTATCACAATTAATCTCGTCTCCTCGGAATACATCAAGCAGTTAAGACACATCTCCTCGTATGCATACAACTCAAACGGAAAAAAGGCAGCAAGTATATATATATGTTGATGTAAATAAATGATAATAATCAAGAAAAAATAAAAGTTTCTTCTTCTTCTTCCTTAAATCCGTCTCCAAATTTCTACATGGTGTCAGAGCAAGGTTGATCTGACCTCAGATTCCCCAAAAGTCATCACCGGTCTTCTCCTCACTGAGGGGGTTGAAGGCGGAAAAAAATCAACCAAATTAAACAACACTTAAAAGCAAAATTTGATATAAAAGACCTAGGACATTTAAAATACTTTCTCGGCATAGAAATTGCATATTCACAAAAAAGGATTGTTCTTATCACAAAGAAAGTATGCTCTTGACCTCTTAAAAGAAACAGGAAAACTTGGGGTCAAACCAGCAAATACACCCATAGAAACTAAACTAAAGGTAAACACTACCGAAGGAGAACCTGTAAAAGATATCCAACAATATCAGAGACTTGTTGGAAAACTCATATACCTCACTGTCACAAGACCTGACATAACCTATGTTGTTAGCCTTATCAGCCAATTCATGCATTCACCTCGAACTCCTCACTTAGATATAATCACTAGGATACATAGATACATTAACAAAACTCCAGGACAAGGAGTATGGATGAAAAACAACAACTCTAACTCAATCATTGGTTTTTCTGATGCAGATTGGGCAGGCAGCCACGATAGAAAATCCACTACGGGTTTTTGCACATTTGTTGGCGGAAACCTGGTGACCTGGCGAAGCAAGAAACAAAATGTTGTTGCCAGGTCCAGCGCTGAGGCAGAATACCGGGTCATGGCATCCACCACCAGCGAGCTCATATGGCTTAGGCAATTACTGCTCGACATGGGGCAACCTTACCATCTCCCTATAAAAATGTTCTGTGATAACAATGCAGCTCGACACATAGCTCAAAATCCTGTCTTCCACGAAAGAACCAAACATATTGAAGTTGACTGCCACTTCATCCGTGAAAAGATCCAGGCAAAGGAAATTGAAGTTCCCTATGTTCCCAGCAAAGATCAACTCGCAGATATCTTCACCAAAGCACTCGATCAGCCACAAGCAAACTCTATTCTATCCAAGTTGGGTCTCTACAACTTATTCCAGGACCCAACTTGAGGGGGCATATTGAAGATTACAACAACAACAGTTATCACAATTAATCTCGTCTCCTCGGAATACATCAAGCAGTTAAGACACACCTCCTCGTATGCATACAACTCAAACGGAAAAAAAGGCAGCAAGTATATATATATGTTGATGTAAATAAATGATAATAATCAAGAAAAAATAAAAGTTTCTTCTTTTTCTTCCTCAAATCCGTCTCCAAATTTCTACAAATATGGTAAAGACTTAAAATAGTTAAATTAAACTATGAGTTCACAGAAGAATTACTTGTATTGATTATATATATATATATTAGATTTCTTTCACTTCCACTGATTTAATTAATAGATTTCTTTAATTAAGGTTTGTTGTTATTGTTGAGTGCAAGAAGGCTATTAAGGAAGGTTCTAATTCAAACTGGGTTGGAGTAATTAATTAATAAGAAAATATGAAACCTGGAGGACTTGTTGGGCCATATGAGGCGTGGAGACGGCAAACACGTTCAAAAGGCCGAGGCGGAGGTGGAGGAGGCCACCATATTGGTTGGCAAGCTTGGCGAGGCCGCGGTGCGTGAGTTGGTCCATCATAAAGAAGTTACCAATGATGGGAAGTCCCTTTGGGCCAGGCGGGAACGAAAGCTTCGATCGACGACGATTAGAGAACAAGAAGAGAAAAACAAGTGGAATTAAGAAGAATAGTATAAGTTGCATGAGCTCCATCCTTCCTATTCCTAATAATGAAATTCCCTTGTTGGAATTTATTTGTGTATTAGAAAGTATGTTATTACTCTCTCTATATCCCTGTGGTGGTGAGATATTTATATGGACGTGAGGAGGAGATGTTAGGTGAAGGTTTCTCTTGATGAGGTTCCGTTTCTCTTATCCGGTGAGGGTCCCTTACTTGGAAATTATATATTTTGGTCTTTAATTAGTGGTTATCTGTGCTTTTCTTTTCAGATTTTATCAGTGATAATAACATGGCAACACGATTCGTTACTTCTTGTTATAACTAAAACGTTTCGGGTTTATGAGTAAAAGCACCCTGGTCAAATTAGTTTGACCTTTATTTAGATTTACTAGTATGAATTCAAACCACATATGACTGTCTAATTTTATATTCCATGGCTCAAAATATAAAGGTAAAAGAGCCAAAAATCCGAAGAGGTAATAATCAAATTACTTGTATTTTACCGTCATCTCTATTTTAACAATGACTGTGTTACACATAAGGTATGTATTATGCGGAGTGCTAGCAAAATATATTTTTAAAATCTATATCGTATCGTTAGGAAAAAAACTAACACAAATGTGTTAAAAGGTTTTTAAAACTATTGGGGTAAACAGAGAAAATGTAAGAATAAAATCAGGTTTAATTAGTAGGATTAGGTGTGATGTTTTGTGTGAGCAGGAGTGAACGAGTGGACGTGAGCCGAAGATAAGCACCCAACTACTATTGAATTCAAATAAATATATGTTGGTTGATTGGTAATATAATTAATTTGTTAAGACGTCAGACTCATACTCTATGTCAAGCCCATCCCATGATGAAACACATGACCATGAAGCAAATGGTGTGCGCCCAGGCGCAAGTGCAATACAAGTTGAGTCACTCGAGCCATAGCGCATGCGTGGCTTGAGCTCACTGAATGCACCAAGTGCCGGCTCCACTGGTTCGTGATTTCGAGTCCGATTCTGAGGCAAATGGCTTATGCTATCGTCTACTCTCTAATATATGGGTTAACCCAGCTTTGTAAACCCGACTAGCTATGTGGATTCAGGTAAACTGAACATCCGACTACAACTTGTATAAATACCAAAACGAAAACCCTAAATCTATAACAAACTCTTTTTTCATCTTCTTCCGCCGCAATCGTCTTCTTCTTCCTCCTCAAACACTAACCCTAGATCTCATTGTCTGCGATCTTTTATCTCACCATGAAGACGGGTTAGGTTTCTTCACATGGTATCAGAGCCTTTCCTAGTGTAATCTACCCTTTGGAACCACCGATGTCGTTGCTAAGCCAGTCTGGTCTTAGGACCTACCCTTATCCCACCTCCATTAGCGTCCCAAATTTTGTCTCCGTGAAGCTCACCACATCCAACTACCTTTTGTGGGAGATGCAGATCTTGGGGCTCATCGCGTCTCAGGGCATGGTCGGCTTCATAGATGGCACCATTCTTGTTCCTGCAAGGAGATCTTGACGTCGGAGAAAGATGGAGAGGTAAAACTGGTCGCAAACCCAGAATATGATCTCTGGAGACGTTCTGATCGTCTCCTCAGAGCTTGGATTATCAGCACTCTGAGTGAGGAGGTGTTTAGTGTAGCCGTGTGTCCCGAGTCTGCTCGGGAGGTCTGGGAGGCACACAGACACGAACTTGCTCAAGATTCTGAAGAAAAAGAGTTTTACCTCATGCAGCAGCTTCAGATGTTGAGAAGAAGGAACTTCCAAGATCTCAACGAATATCTTAGGCATTTCAAGAAACTGTACATGCGACGAGTTGGCGGTGATTGGGCGACCGGTGAGGGATCAAACCAAGGTCTTCTGGATGCTGAACGGACTTGGCCTGGAGTGCAATCCGTTTACCACACGTACCTGAAACCCCCGCTGCACTCGTACGCGACAGTGGTGTCTCTTCTCCAAAACTACGAAATGCGCATGCAAATCCATTGTCCCGATGGAAATATTGAGATGGTCTTTTATGGTAAAAAACAAGGAGGACGAGGGAAGGCGCATGGGAAGGATAAAAGAGATGGAGGCTTCACCTCGAAAGGTCGGGGATTCACTGCGGCAAATCAAGGGCAACCACCCTCTGACATCAAGAACCCTGCACCTCCCTCTGATTCTCGTGCCTCTGGAAAGCCGGATGGATCGGACCCTAACTCAAGACGTCAGCCAGTGACCTGTCAAATCTGCCAAAAACCAGGTCATGACACTCTCAAATGTTGGCATAGGTTTAATCAAACCTATGTGTCCCGAGAACTCCCACAGGCCTTCACTGCAATGACTGTAAGTGAAGCGGATTCTGAGTGGTTCCCTGACTCCGGTGCCACTGCACATATGATAGGTAACCCGGGTTTGTTAACCTCTCTTAGCCCGTATCACGGTCATGATGAGGTCATGGTAGGCAATGGCACACTTCTACCTATCACACATTAGTGATGCCAAAATCAAATATGATCAAGGTAGTTTCATTCTTATTCTTAGTGATGTTCTCTTAGCACCTAAACTTAAGGCAAACCTTTTATCTGTTAAGAAGTTTACTCGGGATTTTCCCTACAACATAGAATTCTCAACTACTACCTTTTATATTTAAAATAGACAAAATAGATCTATTGTCACCACTGGCTCATTGAGTGAATCTTTATATACTTTAACTAGTAATGGTCACAAAAAAATTCTCTCTAACATGCAAAGAAATGTAGATTTGAATACTTAGCATTGTAGGCTCGCACATCCCAACTCTAAAGTTCTCAAACACCACATAAACAGGGGATGCATTTCTATTCCCTCATACGATCATTCTTTAAATACATCCATATGCAGTAGCTGTAACATAGGAAAATCTACAAGACTTCCATTTACTGTATCTGATAGCTTCACTCATAAACCTTTTGATAAAGTGCATTGTGACTTGTGGTGACCTTCCCCTGTAACTAGTAGAAACAATTTTAGATATTATGTGCACTTTGTGGATGATTTTACTCGGTTCTGCTGGCTTTTTCCTTTGAAAACAAAGTCTGACTTCTTCAAATGCTTTCTTGTTTTCGAAAAATTTGTTGAGAGACAATTTGAAGGAAAAATCAAAACCTTCCAGTGTAATGGAGGGGGGAATTTTCCTCAAATGCCTTTCAAAACCATCTACAAGAACAAGGAGTTCTACTCCACATGTCTTACCCTCATACTCCTGAGCAAAATGTGGTAGTTGAAAGGCGACACAGACTCATTGTCGATATTGGTCTCACTCTTTTGTATAGTAGTGGAGTACCAAAGAAGTTTTGGGTGGAGGCTTTCAATACTGCAGTCTACCTTATTAATAGGATTCCTGACTTTGAAGGCAAAACTCCTTACGTGTCTTTACTATCTAAGCCACCTGATTACCATTGCATGAGAGTTTTTGGTTGTAAATGGTTTCCTTGTCTTAGAGATTATGCTAAAGATAAACTCTCTCAAAGGTCCACTCCTTGTGTTTTCTTAGGATACAACATTCGACACAAATGTTACATGTGTTTTGATCCTTCTAACAATAAAATGTACATGAGTCGACATGTTGTTTTTGATGAAATCTCTTTTCCTTTTAAAAATCCTTCATCTATTATGCTTGCCACTAATCCTGATACTAGTATAAGTACCTTTTCTGATTGGTTATGCGTTTCAAAAAATGACTCCACCAACAGTAAAAGTGATGACATTACTCAACCCTCTACTTCAATGGAGTTGGCTGAGAATTTTCCACTTACATGCCCAGAACTACCTCAAGAGGAGCATCACCACATTCCTGTTATTGACCATATTGATGATTCTCCCCTAGACCATGGACCTACAACCCCTCCTTATGATCATTCACCTCAGGCCCCATCTGATACATATAGTTTAAGTGAGCATCTTGTGACCCTTACTCAGCCTGGGCATCTACATTCAGATTCTGAATTATAACCCACTTCCACAAGCTCACACTCAGGTGCAGGATCCACCCTTGTGGAACCCACCATTAAGTCTGTTGGGGACATCACACTTGCTCATCCTCACCAAATGACAACCAGGTCCAAGGCAGGTATTGTTAAACCTAACCCTAAGTATGCTCTACTTCACCAAACTGTTCATATTCCTCAGGAACCTTCATCAGTAGAGGAAGCTATGTCAGATCCTGGCTGGTATAAGGCTATGCATGAAGAAATTGAGGCTCTCAAACTCAATCAAACCTGGGACCTAGTACCCAGACGTCAGGGCATTCACACCATTGGTTATAAGTGGGTATTTAGGGTTAAACTAAAACCTGACGGGAAACTTGACAAACTTAAAGCTAGACTTGTAGCTAAAGGCTATAAACAAATTGAAGGAATCGACTATCTTGAAACCTTCTCTCCTGTAGTTAAATTTACTACTATTAGGCTTGTTCTGAGCATTGCTATTATGCATAACTGGCCATTAAACCAACTAGACATTAAAAATGTGTTTCTCCGTGGCACCATTGATGAAGAGGTTTATATGGCTCAAGTTCCTGGCTTTGTTGACACAAATAAACCTAAACATGTTTGTAAATTACAAAAGGCCTTATATGGTTTAAAACAATCTTCACGAGCTTGGTATGACCACTTTGCTTCATTTCTATTTACCAAAGGTTTTTATACTAGTACATCTGATAGTTACATGTTCTTCTCTCTTCAAATGGACCTATCTTTCTTTTGATCTATGTGGATGTGATGGGAATTTTATTTATACCGCAAGTGCACGGCGTCAATGAAGACGTGGCAAGTACGGGTCGAACACAATGAGGGAGAGATATTGTTATTTTTGTGATTTTCGATTAAGGAAAGAGAGAGAAATAAGGTTGGTTTGAGATTTTGGATTTTTTAATTTTCTAAAGCAAGAACAACAAAAACAAACTAAGAATAAAACAAATATGGATGAGAGTCCAACGGGTGGGGGTTTAGATATCGGGTTTTGTTTAGAGAAATCTGAAACTTATAATAAATCACATTAGTTATAAAGCATTACATGATAAATGACTCAACATAAACTCAAGTAATCAAAATATACTAACACGAAATTAAAATAATAACATCATTCTTCTTCTCGTCACCCTAAATCCGTCACCCCCACCCTTTGGAGAGAGTTAGAAACTCATGGATGGAGGGAAGGAGAAGGGGTCCTGGAGAAACTACAAAAGAAAACTAAAAACACGAAATAAACCAACAGAATTTTATTGCTAAAGAATGGAATAAGACTTTTTTTTCAACATAATCTCGGGGCTATTTATAGCCGATACAAGGGACCCAAGTATGAAATAGGAAAGTACACGCGTCATGACACGACTGGACAAAATCCGGGGGCACGGATTGACAGGGGTGTGGCGTTTTCGCCGCAAATCACATGTAATGGGTGGCAGAATCGCCGCAATTTTGGCTCAGATTTAATCCGGATTTTTCCTGTGTGTTTATGGTATGATTTAAATGTTCTTTGCGCGTCCGGATTGATTTCTTTCATTTCTTTTGAGCTCCGAATTAATTCTTCATATATTTGGAGATCCAAATTGATTTTTCTTTAGAACTTCTCCAAAATAATATTTTGGTACTTGTAATTTGCAGTCGGGTCCTCGACTTTTTGCAATTAAGTCCCTGACTACTTTTGTGCTTAGGTACTTGGTCTTTTTGTAATTAGGTCTTTGAATGCTTTTATGCTTGGATGAACATCAATTTGAACCCCGATAATCTTGAACTTGGTCTTTATGACAGAAATGAGTCTCTTGCAGGCGTTTATGCTCGGGATATGGGTAATTTGCATTCAGGTCCCTGTATTCTGTAAATAAGATTAAACACATACCTTAGTAGCATTTATTGATATAAAATTAATCTAAATGAAAGACATATGATGCAATGTATGCAATGCATCAGGATGATATCATTATTACTGGAGCAAATTCTCTAGTTATAGATTTTGTCATATCTGATCTCACAAATGAATTCTGCATGAAAAACCTAGGACCTTTGCATCATTTTTTGGGAATTGAAGTAACTAGAAAATCTGACATGTTAATCTTGTCTCAACAATACTATGCAACAGGTATTTTAAAGAAAGCCAATATGTTGCATGCTAAGTACATTAGCACTCCTATGCCTACTCGATTAGACAAAGTACGGGACAACAATCCCTTTCCTGACCATACCTTGTATAGGCATATTATTGGCTCCCTCCAATACTTGTGCATTACCAGACCTGATATCACATTCTCTATTAATTATCTTTGCCAGCACATGCATGCTCCTACAAACTATCATTTTAAATTAGTTAAACACATACTCAGATACATAAATGGCACCTTGAGTCACTGTCTTCACCTTCATAGACGCTCTTCACTTAATCTTTTGGTATACTCAGACAGTGACTGGACCGGGTGCGAAGAGACTCGTCGGTCTACAAGTGGTTTCTGCATATTTCTTGGCAGCAATCTCATCTCGTGGAAGGCGAAGTAGCAACCAACTGTCTCGCGATCTAGTGCGAAGGCCGAGTACAGAGCTATGGCTGTAGCAACAGCTGAGCTCACCTGGATTACCTTTATCCTAAGAGATCTGGGAGTCTACTTATCTCAGCCTCCTACTCTGTTCTGTGATAATATTAGTGCTTTACACTTATCCATCAATCATGTTTTCCATGCTAGAACAAAACATGTAGAGCTTGACTATCACTTTGTGCGGGAAAAGGTAGCTCGGGGGCAGTTGATCACCAAGTTCATCTCCTCTCAGTTGCAACTCGCTGACCTGTTTACAAAGGTTTTGCCCAAAGACCCTTTCCGTCGAGCATTACCCAAACTTAATCTTCTCCCTCGACTAAGTTTGAAGGGGAGTGTTAAGACGTCAGACCCATACTCTATGTCAAGCCCAACCCATGATGAAACACATGACCATGAAGCAAATGGTGCGGGCCCAGGCGCAAGTGCAATCCAAGTTGAGTCACTCGAGCCATAGCGCATGCGTGGCTTGAGCCCACTGAATGCACCAAGTGCCGACTCCACTGGTTCGTGATTTCGGGTCCGATTCTGAGGCAAATGGCTTATGCTATCGTCTACTCTATAATATATGGGTTAACCCTGCTTTGTAAACCCGATTACCTATGTGGATTCGGGTAAATTGAACATCAAACTACAACTTGTATAAATACCAAAACGAAAACCCTAAATCTATAACAAACTCTTTTTTCATCATCTTCCGCCGCAATCGTCTTCTTCTTCTTCCTCAAATCCTAACCCTAGATCTCGTTGTCTGCGACCTTTTGTCTCACCACCAAGACGGGTTTGGTTTCTTCACATAATTATCTTTGAAAAATTGCCATGAAGTTCTTGTGGGGTTTTATTGACAAGTACATCTTATTTGCACGTCTAGTACTAGCATATTTTTTTGTCTCCAAATTTTCAGTAAACTTATCGGTATTTTACCTGTCTCGGTTGAACAAAAAAAATGCTTATATGTCATCCTTTCACTTCAACAACCGTTATATTTGAGGGATCTCGCCCTATGACGTGATTAAAAATCACAAACAATACATCATTAAAAATCATTAGTGTAAATTTTGAGATGAATATTTTACTCTTCATTTTACACTTTTTTTCATTCTTGAACCTTTGAAGTTATGTGGTAATTACCTGAAATTACAAGTCAATAAACTGGTTTTAAGTTTTGCTGATGATCTAACTGAAAGTATTTTCTGAAGTATGAAAATTAGTCTTGGTAGATATCAAAGAGCATACATGGTAATACCAAAAAGCAAGCCAGACCCACATCTGATTTGAACTTGCCGACATAATTACAACCTATGGAGATCTCGAAACTGTTGGCTTCAACCTTTTGTAATAATATAAAGCTTATATCGATTTGCCCTTCCTGGTTTTCTAAGAAACTAAATGCAATCTTATTTCGGAATCGACGAGGAAAGAATCTGTTCATAAATTCTCATATCTTCGGATGTTTCAACGAATAATTTTATGTTTACATCACAAAGCAAACCTTATTAAAAAAAGATAAATATTGCTGAATTATAACATAAAGCAACATGTAAAATGAATTTGAATCGTGAAATTGGATGAAGCTTCGTTAGGAGGTAACTCTTATTTATTTCTTTTTTGATATAACCATTGGTCTCATGTCAACTATCAACTTTATGTTATTCCACTGCGTCCAATCTATGTCACTACTTACATTAGTTCTTAACGTTTTATAATTTAATAGTTAATAGATGTAGCCAATAGTCATGTACACGTAAGTGTGGTTTGCTATATTGTAGCTCCATTCCCCATCCTAAGCTGTGAATGGATTTCCACAACAAACCTAATTCTTGAAGAAATTCATTACCTCTTTCAAGTTTCAACCCACAAAAGTAGAGCTTTTATGGGAGAAATTCCACTCTTCAAACTAGAATTTCAACCGATGCTTATAGCCAACGTGAGGTTGGTGAGTCTTTATCAATAGTCCTGTTATACATTTAATTGAATCAACCATAGCCTTAGTTCAGACTTATTAATAAACCCAATAGAAGTTTTCGACTCAAAAATCAACTGTGAATTATAAGGCAGACTGCACATGGTTCCAACTTTAAGCACGTCATAGGGCGAGATCTCTCTTAATTGACAGTTTCATTAGGATTTAAAAGTTCCGTGAAAATTACAGGTCAATTTGAACCCAACCCACGTATGATGTGCTTTAATTTTATCATCCCATTAACATTTAACACTAGAGTCTCAAAGTTATGAAATCAAAAGTTGAGTCAAAAATCAAAATGAATGGTCGATTAGATCATCTTAATGGTTTTTAGTATTTGGTAATCATTAATATTTTTGTTAAATATAAATGATTTTGGAATATAAGAAAAGTTGAGAATAAAATTAATGATGTGCAACAATACCTCCCATAAACTATAAAGTCGAATCTCAACCATATAGTTTTTAATTTTCAAGTATACTACCTAGCTAATGACAAAAAATTGCCAAATAATACACCTTTTCCATCCATACTATGTATCATTAAAACATTCACTAACATGAAACTTCTACTTGGTTTAATTCCATACTTCAAAATGTTAGAGATGTGTATTTTTTCCATCCAAAATGGTTGTAAACATAAGTACATAACCCTACGTGATCTCTTGACTTTTGGTTGATGGATTCTAAATTATTATAAACTCAAACTGCGCAACTTTATTCTCTATTCGGTGATCCCACCTCTTTATTATATGAAATGATAATAAAACCCAACTGAGGTTAACTAAGTTAGAATATTGAACACCAGTGGCTAGAGAGTAGAGATCAAACTCCAACCATATCAGGTATCAATCCAGATTTATATAGAATATAGTAGATAATTTTTATAAATGATTATAATAATAGAAGTACAACAACATAAGAATCTAATTTCTGGACGCTACAACAAATCAAAGGGTACAAGTTAGAACGGTTGAAATTCTAACAATATTGATGTACTTATATGGTTGATATCCTAATTCCCGAAGCCTCTGTTTTTCTCACAATAGTAACAACTTTCTAACTTGTGGTTTTGTATCATTTGATTGGTCACAACTCACAATCCGAAGATCAAACATTACAAGATTTGATTGAAACACAACTTAATTCTTTTGATGTTGGATTCCTCACGGAGTTTTTTTTAATCTTAAAGTAAAACACACCATGTGAAAAGGTCTCATTGCTTATTTGCTAGTGATGATGTTTTCCAAAGTTTTTTGTAGAGCTTACCTCTTTGTCCTAGAAACAATAAATCAATGATGGTTTCTATTATACGTTTACTGTTGTTGTCGAGAAGGGGAAAAAATAAATGTTTGGCTGGTGAAACTATATTGATTTCATTAATCTCTCTAATCTTTAAGTGCACGACGTATCTAGTGGTATTTGACTCAATGCACAATCCGGAGGCGTCCGGTCGCCTGGGCGTTCGCCTAGGCGGTTGTGCGGCCGCCCAGGAATGGGCGGTAATTTTTTTTAATTTTTAATTTAATTAATTTTTATAAAATAGATAAAAAAATCAGGAAAAATAAGAAAAAATACACAAATATTTTTTAAAAATATCATACATGTTTAGGCTTCGAAAAGACACATAATTCCTCTACCAAGGCCTCACTAGGCACCCCCTCTACCCACCTAAACACTTAGGTATACAATTTATTGCTTAGTAGTACGATTACAAAGGTAACTCAGAGTTCATATAATAGCAAATAAGAGAGAAATTAGAATTACAAGGTAACTAACTAATTCCATTGGACACATTGATCTAATGTCCAACTGGGAAACATATCATATCCTCCACCACCATCAGAGTCGTCGGAGTCGTTCTCGTGAACATGGTACCTGTCGGACAATTTACTAGAAAATTGATTATATTCCTACCGGACCTATCAGTCCAGCCATCTGTCATCAACGTGCACCCGTATGTTGCCCAATCTTGTCTGTACGACTCTAGTATACCTCTAGTGTAGTCAATTTCCTGTTTAAGGCACGAGTCACTAATTTCATGATACGTCATGGGTTTAAGTCTGGGTCCATAAGTACAAGTGGCGGATATTGCTTCCTTCCACTCAGGCGTTCTTACAGTGTTGAATGATATACCACATCTATAGAAAAGCCTAGACCATTTTTGATTAATTGTTTTCCTATCTTCTTTTCTAAAGGTTCTTTCGATGATTGTTTGTTGGGGGCCGGAAACCACGTCCTTCCCACGTCCGCAAAATGGTGCCCACAAACGTTGTTTTTGTCTCTTTCGACCAGGAACGGGGCGAGAACGGGAGGTTGGGGTCCGAGCAGAACCGGAACCCGACCCGGTTTCTAGATCAAATTCTATGTTTTCTCGGTCTACATAATCATCAAGACATACATTTTCGTTTTGTAATGTCCTACTGTTTCTAATCATGTATGCAGTTATGTCTTGTTTAATAGAGTCAGGAACTTTATCACAAGGTCTAGCATTGCTACCGGGTGTGTGTGCAAGATGTTGTTTATGACGAGCTATACCACATATAGTTTCCTTACCACATAACTCACAGACAATGCAGTTTTTATCATTAGCACTAATGTAATGGGCATTATACTAACCGGGGTCATTTGTACGGGTAAGTCTTAGGTCATCGTAACTCTCGTGATGCATAGGGAGACTAGTGCCGGGTACGTAAGTCATATCTTAAAACTAGACTAATATAAAAATTTAGACTAATATGAAAAAAAATACTAATTAATTTAATTCTAAAGAGAAGTTAGAAAGAGTGCACTTGATTTTGGCGGGTGAAGAATGAAGAACCGGATCGGAGACTTCACTTTCCAACTTCAAAACTAAGCACCAGACCGGAGACTTAATCGCAAAAACCTGGTGATTAAGAAACTTGATGATGAGAATAGAATTAGGAAGAAGAAGAGAATAAGAGATGTGTGAAAAATGAAGAGGTTTGGAGGGGTTTATATGGGATTTGGGGTAGTGGCAAACTTGTAATTTTTGAAAAAATAATAAAAAAATATATTAAAAAACCGGCTCTTGCCTAGGCTAAGCGATCGCCTATTTCGCCTAGCTCTGCTGGGCGAAAAGCGGCGCGAGGGGCGATCGCCTACCGATACGATGATTTGACTAACGTGCATCGACGACGTTGACATGTTTCGTTCAAATGGTCGACAACAAGCAATACTACTAGAAAAATGAAATTAGGATATAAGTAACTGCTTAGTTTTGCTACAAGGAGCACTTACCAATTGCTTATTAATTAGTTTTAATTGATCAGTTAGTAATTTGAACAATCAATATGCTACCAGACTACCAGTCATTTTTTTATTATAGAAAACTTAATTTTCTACCGGTCAAAATGAGAAGATGTTCCATGTAAGTGGCTATTTAGAAAAATGATAATAACACGTCACTATCTAAATATGCAATTTAGCAATCATTACAAATTATCTTGGCTTGGAAAATGAGCACTAACCATATTGAGTATTTAATGACCCGACAAGTTCGAAAATGGCCACCCAACTTAGCCAACATGCATTCAATTTGGGTAGTAATTAAGCAAATGGTTCGCCACTTCCGTTTGATTTTCGAATCCAAAATCGTTTGATCATTAAGAACAGTCATCCCTTCACATTACATCTAGAATAAAGGCATGAATGCTGTCTCTTTAATCAACTACTATTGCCGACCATTAAAATTCAAGAACATGTTGACATATTTTCAAAACATTCTTAGTTATGCCATGAATTTGAACCTTGTCCTTCTCCATGTCCACAGGTAATTAATTAAGTTGGGTGAATTCTTCTGTTTTTTTCCCAACAAGACAAAATCCAAGCTACCTCAAAAATCAAACTTCGTTTGTTATTTTTTCAACGCCGTTGGTATATATATTGCATCCGAATTGTCTGGAATTTACCCTCGAGACGAGAATCCATTTTTGTAATGTTCATTTTCTACTTTTTAGGATCAAAAAATTGAATTGTTATTTGTCGTCGAAAAACTACTTAAATCGTCCGTACAAGTACCAATCACTCTTTGTCGCTATTTTGGCTTTCGTTTTGTTTTGGACGTTCATTTTTCACATGTAATTTGTCCAAACTTACTCGGATGATGTGATCATGATTTTCTTTTGGGTTGTGAAATTGATTTGACTATAGGATTTCTATAACGTACATATGTTTAATGTTTAAGTTGACTCGTTGAGTACATAATTAAACACGAGTAAAAGAAATATTTACTTTTCCTCTGATAAGTTGACATGTTTTACGCATTATAAACTGAAAAAAAGTAAGGAAAAATGGAAAACTTCATTTTTATTATTTTGGTGCGTTGATTAATGCAACAAGTAATAATGGTACATTCTTTTAGGTTGTAAAATTGAATGGTGATTAATTGTCATCCATTTTTTCTAAACACAGAATACGTTTGATACTAAAGAATTCAAATTTAAATTTAATAATCAAACCAAAGAATTTAAATTTTCAAAGCAAAGGATAGTGGAATTCTATATCTCATCTTGTGGATGTGAATGCAACGGAATTGATGAAGACTAAATACAAAAAATCTAAGAGAATGACCTCACCCTTCCCTTTTTATCCCCTCTTGGACTATGAAATTTAAGTTTTTACTTGGTTCGATCATCTTAAAAGAATTATAATACTTATTCAACTTCCCTATATAATATTTTCAAAATATCTCATATTAATTAACGTGAAATTGTATGACTTATAAAAATAACCTCCACAAAATCTAAACACAAACCTAAACACAAAATCTAACATTCTTCTCATTATTCAAAGCTCTTAACTCCACAAACCTAAACACTCTCCTAACCAACTTTCTCCAAGTGTCTACATTATTGTTAAACTTCAATTTTTTAAAACATTTATTTCTAACATATATGACATTTATTTATTTATGTTTTATTACGAAATAATGCATATTTTAAAAGATATTATATGGATATGAATATCTACTTTTATATCAAGACTGTAACACTTTTGTAAGGATATGGTATCGATTTTTTGTATCCCTAATAATCTATTAGTCAGTATCGTTAATTGTATGTGGATTTTGAAAATATATATGGATATGATTATACCTATGTGCCTACCATAAACGTGAGAATTATTTGCTATTAAAAAGGTAGTTACTGAAATACACACGTGAGTCACCAACGTCATACACACGTGGTCTCGGCTTAACGACAATTTTTTTTACCAAATCACTTAGATTGTTGACTTCCTTTTATCGTGACACACCATCGCACAAAGTAGTATTTCAGAATAATTAAGATCAACCAATTGTAGTTAAAAGTCGGCCGGTAGATTGTTAAAAAGTTTTATTGACTAAAAACAGTTAGAGTGGAAAGTCGAGAAATAATTTAGTCAAGTAATTGTGTGGTTTCTTTGGGAAATCTAATACGAATTAATTAAATTATCATCTCAACGGCTCAACCTCAAACGAATACAAATATGAGGATAAGAATGGATCGTTTAAGATGTGTTTTATGACGTTTAATTTGACGTGTTGTTGCCCTCATGCTGAAGTCAATTATGAACAAAAGTTAATTTGTAGATAACATCATATGGTCATCAGAACTGTTTTTGGTGTTGATCCTATGAAGTTGATTTTTTTAGTAAACAAGAGTGTTTTCTTTTTGGAGAGCAATCAACATCCGAGTCCAACTGGACTTAATCTATCAAACCAACAAAAACTAGAGTTTCATTTGAGTTTGATTTACCCCCAATAATATATTTTCGGATGAATGTTATGATCCCACGTTTTTTTATTTGTAAATTGAAAAGACACCTAATTTTTAAGGATGAAAGGTATCTAAGTTGTAACGTCACAGACTACCATTGTTTTAAGAAATTATATTCATTGAATGCTAAGGAGAAAACCCAAAAAAACTAACTAGCTCGAACATATATACATTATAATAAAGAGCAAGAGAACGCCGTGTGAAATGGGATTGTGATTAGATCGTGTCTTAAGCTTATTAGATTTCATAGGTCTGAATTGGTAAGAGCACCAGCAATGACACTCAATAAAACATAACATCCTGATCATGATCCTCCCGGATCGTCGGGTTAAATTTTGTTTTAACATGGAACCACACACCATGGTGATCCAGTGGGTTTTTTTTTTTTTTGTTGTTGATGGCTCGTACTTATATTTTATAAGGAATATTAAGAAAAAAACAAAAAAAACTATATTGTTTTCAATGGAGGTCTTTAGAAAATAAGAATAATATCTTAAAAAATCACGAAAATTAATAATTCATACATAATAAAAGATATAAATGATGATGTATGTGTATTTGTAAGACGTAAGAAATGAGTTAACAACAACAGTTGATTTGTGAAAATAAGAGAGAAGTTTTTGTCCAGAGAGCAATGATTGAGAAAATAGTCGAGAGGGAAATAAATTGTGAATTGAGAATGAAGGAACTCTCCGGTTGCAACTGATGGGATATATTTTTGGCATTCGACGCATTTTAACAAATTAAATTGAAGGAATGTGCCATGAATTTGTTAACTTGCGGTTAAAAAATGCCGATCATTCTGATTTCCATTAATAAAATCCAAAATCAGCCGAACCTTTATCGAATAAGTGGAACATTAATTTCAACAAAAAAAGAGGTAATGACTAATGACTAATGACTAATGACTAATGACTAATGACCACGACTTAACATCTGTACGTCGATGCCACAACTAAGCCGAATATATTTGAAAAGACAACTGGATCGACGATCTTCAATAAAATCTGGTAGATGGAGAGGAGAGATCAAGTCATGCATCGTCATTCCCTTATTAATTATTTTCAGGCAGACAACAACAAAACATTACTGTCGAGTATTTGCTTGGGAAACTTTGATCTTTTGACATCAAACTGCCTCAATGTTGATAATTCAAGCAAATGAGGTGGAGAGGCCAAAAGTTGCAATCTTGAGTGTTGATGTCCAAATATGTTAGTAGGTTTCCAGTACTTATCTCATAGTTGTGTTCCCTTTCTGCGTATTGGAAAATGACACTTCCAGTCCCAAATGCTTTGCTATAAAGCAATTATCAACATTCACCCGTCTAATTAAAAACGAAATCCAAACATACATCTATTTCCCACGGCCTTAATTTCACACGTACTCCTCAAATTACCTGACACTATTCTCTGATATATTAAGTTACAGGGTTAAGGGTTTGACTTATCTTTTTAATGCTACGGACATTCTATGTTCAGAGTGCATAAGATATTAATAGTACGTACATTTGAGTTTCTCCGACTACGTCTAACTACTTTAAGAGGAAATAGGTTTTCCTAAGAGTGTGATTCGTTTGTAAAATGTGAAATAACTTCAGAATTTCAATTTCATGACTTTCTTGAAATTTAAAGTGAAACGAAAAATAATCATTCTAAGTACAAACTCTTAAGGTTGTGATACTTTTACGACCGACTTTCTAATAATTCCATTAAGTTTTCGTGCCAACTGATCACATCCTAATTGTATGCAAAGATAAATATTTTTTTTGTCATATCTGGTCAGAAACTCCAGGAATTCAACTTGATATTTTTAAGCTTCTCAAAATAACTTTGGTTCGTGTAAATTTAGACCTTAGGAAACATAAGCTTCTATCATAGAAGTTGAATATTCTCGATTGGGCATTCTTGCGTGCTTCCAAGCTCCACATGTTAAGAGTCTCCCCAAACCCATGTTCCTCATCAATCCAGAATCATCAATCCAATGAGAAATATCTTACACGGCAAATCAAACAGTCAAAATAATGGAATCCAAACATTGAATTCCAAACAGAAAAAAAAGTGCATTAAAATGCAGTGATGTAGAGCCCCCACCAAACCTGAAAGCAAAGTTGAAAATACACATCAAACTATAGTAAATGTAATATGCGTTGCGGCTTGAGGGACACCTACCCGATATTACAAACCGAGAGGCAAGGTCTAGCTAGTACAGTGACATATATATGTGGCGGCCCTCAACTGAAATTGACACGATGTTAAATCATCCACCTAGTGAAATGGAATAATTGTAGATGATCGCAACGCCGGAGAATTTATCCCCGATTTTACAAATTTTCTCCGAATAGTTCGCCGATAGATGACTTCGTTCATATTATTTAAAAATGTGGGGATTCAAGTATTCAACTCAAAACTTATTTTTTTATTTATTTTTACTAAGTCAATCGACATTACCTAAATGTTATACTCATTTACCATTAGAAATAAAGAAAAACACTAGTAGATTTTTTAAAATTAAATTATGCGTAAAACTATCATTTTATATCAAAAGATAATTGTTTTCGTCAGTTTCAAAATAATTGGACATATCGTATTTAGAGGTAAAATTTATATTTTTTTAGATTAATGAAAGTATAACAATATCATAATTGAAGGGAACAAACTTTATTTTATCGTTTTGGGCAAAGATTTTTTTTTTTTCTCTTGACTTCTCAGTAAAAAAGGAACTACTACACAATATCATCAATGCCAATTCGGATCTCGTCTAATTTACCTCACGTAAGATGTTCATCTTGAAAGAAAAAAAATATTCTTCCCGTTGAGGATGCTTTACAAAAGCAATGTAGGTCCTAAGAAATAAAATCATTCTTTCAGTTAAGACTTAAGAGTACCGAAACAACGATGCTGGGCAATCAATATTTGTTCCATTGTAACAAAAACTCCAATTCGCATGTCATCGTACTTTGGTTTTTATTTTAGATCTCAATTAGACACGCATGATCAACTAGCCTAAATTAAATAACAACTGCGATGATATCATGGGAGTGGTTGATGAATGTTTTGCGTCTGGATCAATGAACTTGCAAGTTGCAACTAACTCAATATAACAACGACAAGATTAGTCGAATGATAACCATGAGTTGGTTCAAATTTATTATCGAATAATACTTTCGACACTCCTTACACCACGATGGAGAATTGACGTTGGGTCAAACTGGGTAATATATATAATATAAACATATTATATAGAGAGAGAGATAAAAATGGCCAACCTCATTTGATAGCAAATAAGGTTGTCTAGCTACCGCTAGATTGCAATTCAACCGATAGATGGAATAATTATGTCATTTATATTATAATGACAAAATTTTCTTTTCTAATTTGCCGAAACAAACGTGCAATTTTTGCTTAAGAGTTAAATGTCTAACAATGACCATTAGAGATCACGAATATTTTCAAAAATGAAAACACAATTACTTTACTATTTCTTTCTCTCTCTCCACTAATTCTATCTTTCCAAAAATCTCAAACTTACGCCCAATAAATTCTCCTTCCACCTCCAACCTACCTATTCTAGAAAAACAAACTTTGTGCTACACTGCTACATCATTCAAATTATTATTATATTTTAGATTTTTTTATTTGCAATTCTTTTCTAAATCCAAAGTATGACGAGATTTTTAAAAAATGCAAGAAAAGTCAAAATGATTTTCTTAATTTCGGATGCTTTTTTTCATTCTTTTTTACAAAATGTGAATGGTGACATTTTCAAATTTCAAAAAATACATTTGATTGACTTGTAATTATTTGGAAATAATTTCTTAAAAGTAACAATTCTCCCATGCATTTTGAGTTGAATTTATGCATTGGGGAAATTACAATTGTATGTTTTAATATTTTTTTAGAGGAACAACTTCCTAATGGAATTTGATTATGCAGTTTAATTATGCAATTTGATTACGAGTAAAACATTTATTTCTAACATATATGACATTTATTTATTTATTATGAAATAATGCATATTTTCAATGATATTATACGGATATGAATATCTATTTTTATATCCAATCCATATTCGTCCATTTATGATTGTTTTATATCCCCGAACTGTGTTTGTATCCTTCTTGTAAGGATATGATATCGATTTTTTGTATCTGTAATAATCCATATCCATAATTGTATTTGGATTTTGAAAATATTTTGGAACCTGATACACGGACACACTCGTCCCGGACGCTCAGCCAGGTCAGCGACCACGTCAACACCATTGCTAGGGAGTGGGGGCTTTCCCGATAAAGGA
This sequence comes from Triglochin maritima, assembly GCA_963682175.1. Taxonomy (NCBI): domain Eukaryota; kingdom Viridiplantae; phylum Streptophyta; class Magnoliopsida; order Alismatales; family Juncaginaceae; genus Triglochin; species Triglochin maritima. The sequence goes on along the minus strand of OY821772.1, from coordinate 57,759,893 downwards.
GGATAACTTTATTTGTTTCGAAATAATTTGTGATTCCCAAAATTTTGAAGTTTTCTTTACAAAAAAGAACACGACTGTTCACATTCTGTCCAAACTCAATCCAGAATGGACACTCTATCCAGATTCCTTACAGAATGGACACGGTTGTGGACACGATTATCCAGACTCAATCCATAATGGACATGTTTTGGACACGACTGTCGAGACTCTATCCAGAATAGACACGGTTCTGAACACAATTGTCTAAACTCCGTCTGGAATATGAACAGTCGCGTCCAGAATGTGAACAATCATGTTCTTTTTGAAAATTATAATTTGTATGTAAACAATAAAGTCATCATTCTTTATCGGGAAATCCCCGCTTTCTTGATTGATGACTTGGCTCCTTTGTCGAGAGACACTGGCGTCCAATAATCGTTTTCCATGTGGATACGATTATACCTACGTTCCTACGTAAACGTTCCAAGTTTGCACTCCTCAGCTCTGGGCCTTTGAGAACAGCTTGCGTACGTGAATGTTATTCTGGGCATCATGATCATTTGTAATCCACGGAATCACGGATAGATGGAAACAAAGATGATTAAAAAGGTGGTTACTGAAACACACGTGGTGGTCGTTGGTGAGATGGTACGTCATATACACGTGTCGCGGCTTAAGGACTATTGTTTTACCAAATCACTTGATTGTTGACTTTCTTTTACTCGTGACACACCAACGCACAAAGCAGTATATCAGAATAATTAAGATCAACCAATTGTACTTAAGTCGGCCGGTAGATTGTTAAGTTTTATTGACATGATTTCATCAACATGACAGATTTAACCAACGGTTTGCAAAAACTGCAAGGTAATGAGACATCTGATTTGCAGAGGAAATGCGATTGAAATCATAGCCTACGGGCTTTGACCCTTTGACAAACGATAGCAATTGTGGATGTTGAAGTTGTGTGATCTGGGGCTCTAGCCCAGTGACATTTCCAGGCCGCATACAAAATGCTCTACGAAGTACGAAACGTAAACCTTTTTTCCTTCCAAAGAAGTTGTGACATGCAACCGGGCAATTCGTATTGGTGTAAGACAGTAAGAGAGCAACTTTTGAGCAAACAGGTAAAATGTTTGCAGCAAAGATTATTAGCATTGGAATTTGGAAACAATCAAACCTTCAGTAATGACAATTAAAAACACGACAGCTGAGGTTCAAAACTGCGGTACTTGATTCAGAACGGCACCTGATTCTCATATGAGAAGTCGCCCACTAATTATTAAAAAATAAAATAAAATTCAGACTCAATACAGTCACAGACCTATCAGAGTTACTATACCTCTTTTTTCTTCTTTTTTGAAATTTAGTTACTATACGTCTATACCTCTGCCCTGTCTAGCATGAACAAACTGCACGTGATGGGCAGAAACACCACAATCATTGCACGAAGACAAATCTGTGAGATAACAAACACAACAAATCTACACAAACAAAAAGTAAAATACAAGTTTCAAGACTCATACCAGTCCATGCATTGTAGTTTGAAAGCAGCAAATAACTTTTTTTCCTCTAATATGGATTGAGCATTAGGATCTCTGGCACCGCGGCGGTCTTCTTTCTCCAGCTCATCAAATCAGTCACCTGTTGGTGGAAATTCCAAAAGAAGGGAGTATAATCAGTAGATAGGAGAAATTGAACACATCTCAGCGGCCTTCCTTTTTCATTGCATTTGTGAAGACTGAACTCCAAGGGTGAAGAAGGTGCTATAGACACGCTGGTGGAGGTGGTCGAAGCGGAGTCCTGAAGTTATACAGTACGTCAGACGTGCCGGGGTTGTGGTCGCGAGTCATTCTCCTTTGTCATCATTCACTAGCTCCATAATCTGCCAGCAGGCCAGTGTAGATTGTGTTACAGGGGGTTAAAGATTCCCCTCGTGTTTTCTGGACTTCAGAGAACACCATGAGGTGTTTCTGTTGGTCTGAAAAAGGAGAAAGGATGTCATTTCCTCTAACGGATCAAAACCTTCATCATACCAGTGTGTCGGGGTCCTCCAATTTCTGAGTATCTTGAGGTTGTTATCCTCACCCTACCTGCAGCAAAGAGCATGCTTCATCGACCAAAGCAATGAAAAAGAACCTGGAACGTTAAAGGTTGAGGTGAAATTGAAACATCCTTAGCAACTTCGAATGAATCGTCGTCTAAAATTTCACATTGAGTTGCTGTGTCATTGAACAGTTGCACAAGTTAAAATTTGTGCAAAGTAATACAACAACAAAGTTTTTTATCCCAAACTAGTTGGGGTAGGCTAGAAATGAAACTTTAATGGGTCACGATTCAGACACGTGAATCGTCTTCTTCCATGCGTTTCTATCCAATGCAAATTCCCGAGGAACATTCCAATCTCTAAAATCTCTTTTGACCGCTTCCTCCCAAGTCAATCGTTGTCTATCTCTTCCTCTTTTTATGTATTCGATTTGATTCAATACTCCTCTTCTTATAGGTGTCTCCATAAGTCTTCTTTGTACATGTCCAAACCATCTCAGTCTGTGTTGGATAACTTTCTCTTCTATTGGAGCAACTCTAACTCTCTCACGAATGTCTTCATTTCTAATCTGATCCATTCGCGTATGACCACACATCCTCATTTCAGAGACACTCATCTTTTGTATAAGTTGTCTTTTAGTTGCTCAACATTCCGCACCATATAACATTGTCTATTGCGGTTCTATAAAATTTTCCTTTTAACTTAAATGAAATTTTCTTGTCACATAAGACATCTGAGGTTTCTCGTCATTTCATTCATCTTGCTCTAATTCTATGGTTAACATCTTCATCGATCTCCCCATCTGTTTGAAGTATTGATCCAAGATATTTAAATATATTTTTTCTACACACTACCTGCCCATCTAATAAAATCTCATCTTCCTCGGCATTTACGGTACTAAGACAACACTTCATATATTCAGTTTTAGATCTACTCAGTTTAAAACATTTTGTTTCTAAAGTATTTCTCCACAACTCTAATTTTCTCTCCACCTCTACCCTACTCTCGTCAATTAATACTACATCATCCACACAAAACATACACCATGGAACCTCACATTGTATGTCTTTTGTCACCTCGTCCATTATTAAAGCAAAGAGATATGGACTTAAAGCTGAACCCTTATGAAGTCCAATCTTAATCGGAAAAGCTTTAGTCACATCATCACAAATTCTCATACGTATCTTTAATTAAATTCACATATTTCGTGGATACTTTCTTCTTCTCTAGGGTCCATCACATGACATTTCTTGGAACTCTATCATATGCCTTTTCTAGATCAATAAAAGTCATGTGTAGATCTTTCTTTTGTTCCCTATACCTCTCCATAAGTTGTCTAATAAGAAATATGACCTCTATTGTTGACCTTCCAGGTATGAAACCAAATTAACTATCTCTAACACATGTCTCTTTCCTTAGACGGTGTTCAATTACTGCTTCCCACAATTTCATAGTATGACACATGAATTTGATACCTCTATAGTTAGTACAATTTTGAATATCCTTTTTATTCTTGTAAATTGGCATCAAATTACTTATTCTCCACTCATTTGGTATTTTATTTTTCTCAAAGATAATATTAAACAATTTAGTTAACCATGTTACTGCTTTATCCCCAAGACATTTCCACACCTCAATCGGGATCTCGTCTGGTCTTAAAGTCTTACCAACTTTCATCCTTTTTAAGGTTTCCTTAACCTCAACTTCTCTTATCCTCCGTACAAATCGTCTATTAGATTCCTCAGTTTTATCAACTTCGAAAGTGTCGTTATCATTTTCTTCATTGAACAACTTATCAAAATATTCTTTCAATTTTTCTTTGATATCCTTCACCTTAACTAAAAGGTTATTATTATCATCTTTAATGCATTTAACTTGATTAAGGTCTCTAGTTTTCTTCTCTCTTATTTTAACCAACTTATATATTACAACCTCCCCCTTCTTTGATCCCAACTTTTGGTATAAATTCTCATAAACAACCCCTTTAGCAGCTCTTACTGCTTTCTTAGTTTTTTTATTAGCCAACTTATACTCTTCTAAGTTAGTTTCATTTTTATCTTTAAACCACATTTTATAACATTCTTTTTTAGTTTTAATTGTCTGTTGCACATCATCATTCCACCACCACGTGTCTCTCAAATCCAGTCTACCTCCTCTACTCTCCCCACAAACTTTTTTAACTACTCGTCGAATGTGAAAATTTGTGCAAAGGAATGATAAGTAAATTTTGTGATGATTGTGCTTAATTTGTGTTCATCGTATTATAGACCTACTGTTTACAAGATAAATTGTAATTGACACTAAATTAAAAGGCAATGGCAATTGAACATCAAAACTATAAACATAATGATTGACAATGTTGGCTAATAAATACTTAAAAATCTACATGCCAACAAATCAAAATATAAAATAAAAATAAAGGACATGCGAAGGCGTACATTGGTAACATGATCGAGTGGGGTAAGAGACAAGTTGACTGACCTGTGCCAAACTGGCAGAAACGATCATCCAGTGCAGGAGACCAACAAACATTCTGGGAAGTTGGAGCAGTTTACTGATCCACAAAATGATTGTTCTCAAAAATCCATCTGTGACAATATTAACTCTGAATTTAAGGATATTTAGCGCTTATATTGCTTTTTAGACACAACACAAGCTAGGGTTTTAGGAACCTCCATGAGTTTTAGTAACCAAAAGAGTGTTTCTCAAATATTGAAGATGGAAAGGATCTTGTAGAGTGTGTTGTAAAACACTCTCCATTTTGTAGCCATCATTTGGCTTTCAATTTTTAAGCAAATTCGTGGAGAAGGGAGTTGAAAACCCCTCCTTGCCCCTTCAGAGAATATGGTTACGCTAAACCTAGTTAGGTTTGTACGCATTTGTATTTTGGTCGTAAATTGATATATTATGTGTTTACTATTGTGGCGCATTCAGATAACTTATTTGTCTTGTTTTGTCCAATATCTTTTTTTGGGGTCAAATATCAGCTGTGTGGTTTTGGTTAATTGTTGTATTGCACTCAACGTGTTCGATGTTTTGCCGAAGAAAATCTACATAGAGAATCTCGTAGGTCATTCCCTTCAAAAGATGTTGGTAATTCCTATGATCAAACTTCAAACAGAATCATCAATGGCAATCTAATATTAAAAGATGCTAATATTATCTTGGTAATGTGGCAAATCAGAAATTTCAAAAGATGTTGGTAATGTGAGAATTGCTTCTGAATTGTTGTACTTCATAAGATGAGAAACTTGTTTTTCAATATGTTCGGCCATTCAAACAGTAAGATAACTCAAAAGGTTGAAATGAAATGTTGATCGGTTTATGCTACAGCTTCTTAATGCAGAATATAAAACAAGATATTAGCACAAAAACGAAATAAAGAGCAAAACATAGGCACAAACCGTTACTAGGTTGAAGAAATCCTTTTTTTGCTCTGGCCCTTTAATTTCTTCATCGTGCCACCTCTTTTCTCTCTTTCTGCGACACCTTTTGGGATTTTAGCATCTGATTTCTCCCTCTTTGGTCTCAGTTGAAACACCTGCACCTTCGAGGGATCAAGTAAATCAGCCGAACAATGCAGAACAACACCTCTCTCCACTGCTTCATCCCAGAGACGCTTCCCGATGTTGAACTCTCCGTTGCGGCAGAGCTTAGCAATCAAGAGTTCATACGTCAGGCCGCAATCCTCAGAGCACAACTTCTTCATCTCCTCGAACAGCTGGAGCGCATGATCCATCCTCTCCACACCACAAAGCACCCCAATCAAATCACGATAGAACCTCTCTCCAGGGGCCATCCCAGCCTCAACCATCTGCCTAAAAAACCTGTGACCCCTCACAAACCGCTCCGTCAGGAACAACACCCTAATAACCAAATAGTAACAAACCCAGTCGGGAGCGCAACCCGCCCGTCCCTGCACCATCGAGTCTAGAATCTCGCAAGCTTCCTTAACTCTCCTCTTCCTCCCCAAGCACGACAACAAGATATTATAACTCACCGCCGTAGGTGCCACCCCGCACTGTCTCATCTCCCTCAAAACATCCTCGGCCTCCGGCACAAGAGCGGATGGGTTAAACCTAACATTCCTATCGCAAACACACCTCAGCAAATCATTATAACACCCCAAACCAGGATCCATCCCAGCAGACCTCATCTCCTCAAGCACCCGCCGGGCCTCCCCGGCGTTCTTCCCGGCGCACCAGCCGTGAAGAAGGTGCCGGTAAACATCGACCTTGATCCCACCATCCTCGATTATCCGTTTGTGATGCCAGACCACGCCCTCCGCCTTCCTGGCGTGGCCTTTCTCGCACAAGGCCCGGACGATAGAGAGAATTCTACTTGAAGATCTGTCTCCGGAATCGGAGTTTTCGAGGGTCCGGAAGATGCGAACGGCGTCAGATTCGCGGCCGGATTTGACGAGCGACTCGACGACGGACTGGAAGGTGTCGGGGTCGAGGAGGGGGGCGTAGGAGTGGGATTGGAGGAGGAGGGAGAGGGCAGGGAGGTCGCGGCGAAGGGAGAAGGAGCGGAGGGCGAGGGAGAGGACGGGGAGGGGGAGGGGACGGAGGTGGTGGGACCAGGTGAGGAAACGGAGGAGGCGGCGGGAGGAGAGGAGGGAAGGGGAGATGGGAGTGGTGGAGAGGAGGGTGGAAATGAGGGAAGGGGTTATGGAAGGGGCGAAGGGGGCAAGGTGGGTTTCCAGGTCGTCGAGGCTTCCGGAGGAGGAGAAGAGTAGGTGGGTTAGGGTTTGGAGTGGGGCGTGTGGGGGGAGGACGGACGGTAGAAGACGGACGGTGGTGGTGGGTGGGGGCTTCATCACCGGTGGGCGTGCCAAAATGATGGTCTTGTGGAGGAGACGAGGAGTTAATCCACGAACTGCAAAGTGCAAAAGGAGCTACGGGGCGTCTACAAGGCTGGTCATGTCTAACACATGACATGTTTACACCCCACACAACATGATTAAAACCAAAGGTTTGTAAAATCGAACCCAATAGTTAACTAGTAAATACTCGATTTGTTTTAAGATGATTCATCTTATTCTAACCGGGTTTAATGAGAGTTGAATCGAACCTATTCTAAAATAATGGTCCATCTGATGGTCTCAATCGAGTTATACATGTACTTTATCATATATTCAAGTTCTTAAAGTTCTAAAATATATAACTAAAATTAATAATAATATTTACAAAAATATTGTAACATATTAGGTATTATATAATGATTATCGACCATAAAAAAAGATGAATTTTAAGGATACATATTGTCAATTAATTTTATTTCATTAATCTAGTTTTCACAAACTCAAAATACTAATTATATTGAAAAGTTTAATGATTGAAACAAAATAATGTATTTAGGCTAAATTGAAACAAAATAATTATTTTTGGCGTAAACTGTTACAATTTATAATTTAGGGTGCAAACTACAGTTTAATTTCTTTTGGTCAGACCATAGTTCAACTGTGGCCGAACCGATCGATTTTTTCTAGTCCAACCCGATTCAATCCAGTTTAATGGAGTTTAGAAGTCCCTATAGTCATCTTGAATGTAACACTTAAAATTAAGACATTTTAAAGTTGATTTTTGTAAATCAAACTAAATTACATGTATTTTTATATCTTAAGTAATAGCATGTTAAAATTTTAAGTCCATCGAAGTAAATTTCACCATTGATCTAAAATGCACATATTTGAACGACTGAAATTTACTGATTTTCAATGTGTTCGGATAAAGATCTACGATGATCCATTTGATCTGAATTTTTTATCATATATTCCTTATATATGGTAGATCTCACCCATAAATTTTTATTAAAAAAACTAACTCAAAGTGACTAAAATGTGGTGTCACAGCTAAGATCGCTACAATGACTCCTACAATCCCATTTTTTCCATTATATATTGGAGGAAAAATCGACAAGTAACCCTACTAAAAGACAAATGATATCTCGTCAGAATACATGAACATAATTAGTGGTGTTCCGAGATGAAATGTGTTGAAATACAATATTAGAGTTGAACAAAAAATTTAAATAATTCACTGTTGTATTGATATTTCAGGACACAGACCTTCCAATTTCTTTATATTACTAGAATCAAAGGTTTCAAATATATATATATATATATATATATATTTATATATATATTTATATATATACATACATACAGAGACATCGTTGATCTTCCCAACGCACAAAGATCGATGATTTCCTTCCATGAAATGTAACATTGTTGAATAACTTCCCCCTTTTTCATTGCATTTGTGAAGACTGAACTCCAGAATATTAAACCGAATTCCGTGAGATTGATAGTAGAGGCAACAAATCATTCACAAATCAAAATAAGCCCACAAGGCCTAGCCCATGTCTAATCTAACTGAAAGGGGTGAGAAAAATCCCCTGGAACAGGAATGAACTCGATGAAAGAGACTATTCATGCTATATTATTCTTGACGGTTCCATGGTTGCTTTGTCAAGTTTGAACATTTCACAACAGAAACAAAGATAAGTAGGTTTAGAGGGGAAATCCAACCTCCTTCAGACCTCGATAATTCGAAACTTAAACACAGCTTTAAGACTTAGCCTCAGGTGGAGCAGACAACTCTTCTTTGGTATCCGACTTAGATGTGACCGCTTCAAGCGTCTTGTAGAATTCCTCTGGAAGAGGACCTGGACGGTGGAGCGGAACATGCTTGGGTACAGGAGCGTCATTTTCTATAACTTCGCACTCGTAGTCATCAGGAACACCCCACGGATCCCATTCTGTCATGCACAAAATCATCATATTAGAGATGGAACATGTCGACAAACCAAAAAATGAATATATAAAACAAGAGAATATGAATAGTAGAGGGACTAAAAGGACATCAACCAAAATAAGATATTGAAAAGTAAACTTATATACCCCTAATCAAAGAATATGCTAGCCAAAGAATCAGGGATACCTTCTTGATGCACTGCTCAGCAAATAACACACTTATCAGCTTTAGACAAAATAGTGGAACTTTATTTGGACGAAAAAATATGAACACACATGAAAATATTTCTCCAAACACTAAACTACATAAATGTTTGTCTTAGGACTCTTATCAATTGCCCATCCCAACTAATCCTTCCGGACAGAAGTTCGTAAAATATTTGTTCAAAATTATCAGTTTAGCACGAACAGAGGGACAGATATTACCGTGGGAATAAACTACCAAAACGTCACAGCTAATGTCAACAACCATACTGAAACCTAATAATAAGATAAGCATCACCAAGAGATAGCAAAGGGAGGGTGGATGCAATAGAAGCTCAGTACCTAAATGGCTTAACTTAATGCTGCAGTCTTTCGCTTGCTTAAATCCTTCACATGTGGCCAGGTTAGATTATCTATCACGACCCTTATTTGGGATTTGTCAGTTCTTTTTTGTTCCCACTCCGATTTACATATTGAGTTTGGAAATGGAAACAGACGAACTATAAAGGTTTTATTTAATCAGTGAAGATACCATTACGTGGTAGATACCATTACAACTTTCCAGATCTGCAACTCACTCATACCACAACAGAAGTGCGATATACTTTCCCCATCACGGTAAATCTTATTTTACCAAAAAAAATTGAGATTCCATAAATTTGTTATGTCTCTCATGTTTGTGTATTTTCAAACATTTTATGTAACTTATTTTAATTTGTTCTTATTATCTTATTATCGCTCATTTTGTTGAGAACAGGACTTGAATGAAAGGTGCAGCGCATTGCTCTTGCTTCCATGAAGTGAGGTGTAAATTCACTCTAAAATATATGGACCATTGGTAGTTTGGTACCAAGTATTGAATTTGCTTCGACAGGCATAATATCAAATATTGATTACATATAACACCCTAATTAGTACTACAGAGAAGCCATTTAACAAATTATGTCGATTAACTTGTTATGATTTTTTGTATGAAACCATCCTTTACTACAACAGGACAAGTAATGAAAGTAAGCTTGGGATTGTACATAGTTCACAAGTTGAAACAACAAAAGGATAGACTAGGCCCTTTAGTGACGTGGTTAAATCACCCAAACAAATTCATCCTGTTTAACATACAAGTTAATATTATCTAAACAACAGCTTTATGTCTCACATGTTCCATACATACTTAAAGAGTCACTAATGTCAAATATTTGGGTTTAATCCCTTCTATCAGTTGACTATCTATAAATTAAAAAATGACTAAAATTCACATTGGTTCAACATGAACCAATGTGTTCAATTTTAATATATGAGCAGTTCGAACCGTGAATGTGGCAGATTTTTACAAATAGATACTTCAAAACAACTTGACCACAACATTAATGATCCTTTGAAATACAATTTAGAGCTTCAAACTTGCTTGCAGCTTGCTTTAAGAACAAATGGACAATGAAATATCCCTCTTCGATTTTCTCATGAATGTATTGTGTGATTTTCGCAATATATTAACTATGACGATATCTTAGCTCCTCTAGTTTGGAGGTTTGACAAACAATATCATTAAGTTAAGCAACAAACACAATCTTAGGCTAGCCTACTACCATCACAAGTTCTAACTTAAGCAGTTTAACGTCTCATTGTGGTGGCTTGTAATGATGTTGTTGTACACCAGTATGTGCTCCAGGACTTTGCGACTAATTTTCAAACGTACTCTCCTTCGACCTAAAAATGGATCATTAAAATAGTACTACTAATGCTCTGCGGTTGTACTTTTTACATGGAAACTTTAGTAAAGGGAGTTAGGGTGACTGATTTGCAGGAAATTCATAAGAAAGTGTGGGAAAATGGGCTTTTGAAATGAGTTCAGAGTGATTGGCTTGCAAGAAAACTTAAAAGTTATGGAATTGAAATTCCGGGACTTCCACAAATTGTATTGCAAAACTGCAAAAGAGTTGTCCCACTTCCACTCCAAAACCATGGGTTTTGACCAAAAAAGCTCTCTTACCATCATGTCCCAAAAATGGATATTTTTTCTTCAATTCAACGTAAAATGTATAATTGTTCTAAACTAGAGTTCTAAATTTCGTTCATTTCTTGCAAACCAGTCACCCTTAAAAAGCTCCTGGAGACTTGTAAGACAATGTGGCCAAGTTTCTGAACATCACATTTCCAACACAAACACAAACATCCCCAAAACAGCCAAATCCAGCTACCAAATCCAAACCACAAAATCCAAACTCAACAAATCATAATAAAACCAAAAGAACTGACCGATCATTTTAGCGATCAGTTTGAGCTCATCCTGCGCCTCCTCGATCAGCTCCTCGACCTGCCCGCACCCGATCTTCTTCTCGATCTGCTCCCAGTCATCCTCCTCCTGACAGACCTTCAACCGGTAGTTGGTGAAACACTCTACGGCCTTGCGGTACCCCTCGTCCTCCGGCACGGCCTTGATCTCCTTCAGGGTTTTGGTGTAGAGCGAGATCAGGACCTCCTTTGCGTTCGGGACCACGTCCAGCCCCACGATTCCCGTCGTCTCCTTCACCCTCGCGAACAGACTCGCCGGGCTTCTGCCGCCGGTCAGGAAGAGTCGCCGGAGGAACATGTTTGGTCGTTTGGGATGGTCTGGATCGGTGTTTCCGTCGCTGTCTGAGGGATGTCGCCGGCTTTTTTGGACTCCGTGGGCCGATACGGCCCAACATGAGTTTGTGGGCTTTAGATGCGGCCCAACATCTGTACATCGGCTTTAGATGGATTTAGGTATAAGTACGGTGCACACGGGTCGGATTGAATATTCAAATATTCTTGCTGAACTGCTAAACATCGTCCCAAAATTACTTAAATCGTCCCTTGAAATTACCAAATTGCCCTTCCTCCTATTCTTGCTTATATATCTCATCATTTCACTCTTTTCTCACAATTTTCTCTTCTTATACCTACTACAGAAGATCACGAATGTCTCGGATGCCAGACAAGCAGCCAGCAGTTCCCCCGGTGTACCCGTATACGGTAACATTTCGTATTTTATTTGTTTTCAAAAAAAATTAAAAAAATTGGTTGACGTCCGCGGGAGGCGCCTGCGCATGGGGCGGACGTCCGAGTTAGCAGCTCCCCCCATGGTATAAGTATTGACTAAAAAACTCCATGATTGTGACCCGTGTGCACCCCTAGGTATAAGTATTGACTAAAAAAATAAACACATAGGAATTGACTTGTGATTGTGACTTGTTCAAATGAAAATTCTATTTTTTTATATAAAAAATCATTTTATTATTATTTGAACAGGGCGAATCAACAGTAAAGATGAGACGAGAATAAATTTTCATCCACTTTACAATTGACGAGTTTTGAACATGCAACATTAGTTTGAAAAAAAACTCCATGATCACCAATTTTACTAACTCAACTGGGTAAAATCGAGGTGGATGTCGAGATTTGAACTTGCGTATATTACTTACATGGCTTACAAGCATCTCGAACAAAAACCACTACAACACTTTAATATTATTTTTTTGCAAATGAAATTCTATTAAACATTGGTTTTTATTAATTTGAAGGATGCCGACGTCGGCACGTTGGTGGCTGGTGGTGTGGTGGGCCCGGTGGTTGTGGGTGGTTTGGATTCTTTGTCTGCTATAGCGATGGTCCACTTTGGTTTGCACCGGTTGTGGTCAGTTTAAGTTCTCAGTACAATTATTCCACTACATTGGTTGTATCATAAGATTTAAGAGCAGTCAAACGCCGACGTGAAGTGAAAGCATGGATTTTTTTTGGGGGGGAATAATTAGAGTGTGGAGATTTGAGCAAGTTGCACTTATTAGACTTCAAGAAACAAGTGATATGGCCCAAAACCATCCCGTCGTTATATTGTTTTTGAAGTTGAAACTCTAGGTGAGAAAACATCATACTATATGTATATGTATGTATATATGTGGAAAAATACGAAAAGAAAGGTTGGCATTGGAAGACAAAAACTTCTTCCTTTGAGGCCGGCTAACCATGACAAACGCGGTAATCACTACTCACATATATAGCCTCTTATCATTTAAGCTTTAATTAGGAAACGGCAAGTGGGTGTACAATCAGTCACTCATGTGTCTGTATATGTGTACATGACTACGCCCGTGTGTTTTACTACCTGAATTAATCATGTTCTAGTGATGGGGCAGCTACCTCTCAACCAAGAATCGAAGCTTAATAGATGGAAGACATGACCCAATAACAATGGTCATTTGGCAGGAAAACTCAAGAATTTCTAATATTTATTCAACAAGGGATTGTAGAATATATTCCAAATATATAGCAGAGAGGCAATAGCAATGATTAACTAGTACCATCGATCATTATGATAACAAGATCAAATATTCGTTTGTGCTGAAGGGATTCCAATGAGAAAAACAATACGGATTCACTAAGTTTGGCATATCCACTTTTCTTTCTTTTTTTATGCAAAATGGAAATGAGTTCTAAGTATAGCTTCCAAGGCCGGATGAGATTGTCACACACCAAAATTATAAAGTCACACACAAACACCTATGTATTGGTGAACTCTTCGAATGTCCTATTGGCTGTTCATTCTTTTTTGCTTTTCCACAAATGATCAAAACCTTTAGAAGAAAGAAAAATGTTGCTTTAATATGACCTTATCTCGACACTTGTATGAAAATCTTAGATTTTGATCCTTACAATGAGTCATCTATTATCATTGACCAGGGACAATATATTTCTCTAAACAAGTAAACAAAAAAACACAAAAGTAAAACCAACCCAAAAGGCAAGCAGAGTTGGACGACGACTTCACCCAACGCAGAAGGTAATGTTGATTGATGTGGTGTAACATCCTCAAAGCAGCGGAAAATTTAAAATTTATAAACACTCAATCAACAGAGGATATTACGCAAATAAAGGAACACAGGTGCACCAACACACACACACACACATATATATATATATATATATATATATATATATAGGGCGGTATTAGAATGAGACCAGGTCTCAATTTAATATAATGAGACCACAAACATGCACCATCAAGATCAAATCTAACGGTGAAAGATGAAAAAAGGTAGTTTTGTAATCACCATGTCCTCTTTTTACCTCTCATCCTTCCTTCCCATACACACTCATCTCGTCCTTTTTCTTCCATTCTTCTTCCCAATCGCACTCATCCCGACCTTCTTCCTCCCCTCCTTTCCTATTAGAAGGGAAAGATCCGACAAAGGCAAAGACTTCTTCATCATCGTTGGAGGAGTTCCGAAAAAACTACGATCACTACCATCAGCAGATAAGAAGGGGTTTCCACTTTCTGATTGGCGATCAGCGTCTTCGATGTTGTTGTAATCACTCCAAAGCTGAGCAGAGCTCATCCATTTCATCATCTTCTTCTTGTCTTTGCCATATGTCGTCTTCTCAAGCTTATGGTTGTGGTGTTCTTCTGATTTGGTGTTCCTGATGATAGGAAGGAATTGCTCCTGTACGACGGCATTGCACCAATTCTTCTTTCAACAATCTAATCACTGCAATCATATCAGAAGAATCCAGGAATTAAGAAAGAAATGAGAGAGAGAAATATAGGCAATTAGGTAAATGTGGTGGTTTTGGTTACCGTCAAATTTTGCTTCATCTCTTTTCTTTACTTTAATAATGTAACAGATTTTGATATTTTCTCATGTGTTTTGCAGAGGTTTTGTTTTGAGAAGGCTTTTGGGATTTATACTCATTATTAGTTGCGGTTAGCTCTGTTGGTTAATTTTCGTTTCAATTTTACATGTTGCGATTTACTAAAGATATATGATGCAATAAAATAAAAAACTATATTTCTACTATCTTTATGAGTGCTCCAAATCTTATTTGGGATTTTTTTTGAAGAGGAGACATGGCATCAAATTGAAAAAAATAAATGACAAAACCATCAAATAGAAATAAAAAAAATCACGACGTTAATAACTCGAAATCTTTAGGCATTAACATCAATATGAAAGTAGGTTACTGTAATCAAAAGGTCAGTGTCGAGTGTCCACATGTCCACCCAGTTGTGACTTTTTGGGCGAAAACTTGTCTGGTGTCTATATTGTGTATTGTTGTGTATGCAATTAAGTAAATAAAGACAATTGGTATAAATTACATTAATAGTATTACTTTTCCCCAATGAACTTATATGTTTACTAATGCTATTGTTGTGTAACAATTTGATATAGTTGTATATTAAACCAATAGAGTTATGCATTAAACCAATAAAATATAGTAATGTAAGATACTGATATAGAATGGACTTGGGTATTAAACCAGTAAAATATAGTAGTGTAAGTTATTGATATGGTTGTATAAAATACTGATAGTTGCGTATTAAAATAACACAGTTCTTTATTAAACTAATAGAGTTGTGTCTGGAACTAATATAATTGTGTATTTAACTGATATAGTAGTATAAGAATCTGATAAAATTGTGTGTTTATTACATATTTGAAATGACTTCGAAATTTCAATGAGAGAGAAAGTAAATGGGACTTTGATAGTAGATAAAGAATACCTCAATTCATCACAAGATGGGCAATGGAGAAACAAATACACTGAATATCTTCAAGCTTTTTTAAAATCAATTGGATAAATCTTTATCGTGTAACATCAAGATTGTCAGAAAATAATTTAGTTATTTACTTTGTAACAAATATAGATGATGATTTTGGTTCTATTAGAGAGATAATATATCATAATAAAGAAAAAAGGACTTCATGTGAATGTTGTTTGATGGAGTTTGAAGGAATACTTTGTATGCATATATTGGGCAGTGTTGAAGCATCTTGAATGCATAGAATTACCATCTCTGTATATATTGGACAAATGAAGGAAATGAATAAAGGATGGAATTAGACTTCTCATTTATGATGGAGATAGTAGTAGTTCTTCTCATAATACACATATGAAGAAATTGAGAAAGATATCCAATGAATTGATACATGAAGCTTCCAAAAATAAAGAAATTTATGCAGTTGTGGAAAAAACATTGTCAGATGCTATGACAGAAGTGCACAAGATAAATTCTATATCAGCAAGTCAGAATGAAATTCCTAATCTGAGAAAGGATGAAACAGAGGTTCAAGTCCTCCAACCCGGAAAGTCTAAGAAAAAAGGAAGTGGAGAAAGTGGAATGCCAAATGCGGGAACTACGCGACTAAAATCTATTGTGGAAAAGAAATTCAGGCAATGTAAGTTCTGTATGAAGTACGAAACACATGACATTCACAATTGTCCTAAGATAAAAAAAAAGGTTGATATTAAAGAAGTCATACAAGATTGAAGTCTACAAGTAATTAAGTTCCAATTCAGGAAACTTGAAATTTATACATTGATGTATCAACTAAATATTCCATATAATATATTCTTTAATTAAAAATTGCTTACATGTGTAGACTTGTATGGTTTGATAATGACATTGTTTGACAGATTTTTAGAAATGTTTTTGTTACTTGACAGATTTTGTGAATGAGTTGTTGAACGTATGTAATAAAATGATATCATTGTGTATTGAAATGATATATTGGTGTATTAAACGTATACTGTTGTGTATTGAACGTATATAGATGTGTATACACTGGAAATTTTATTTAAGAAAGTAATGCAGTTTTGTAGAGTGCTCCATGTCATTTCTATCTCCAACATCTCTCTTTTCTCCAGAAAAATATGTCATACTATAGTAATTTAGTCTTATATGAGCTCGTTAGCATCTATGATATATTTTGTTGTTCTGTATTTAATTGATTATTTTTGGATTAGATGGCAGTAGTTTGTTGAGATCAGCTGGATTAGGATTCTTGGTCATATGTTTGTGTTGGCTTTTTGGCCTTAATCTTATGTTTTGATGATTTAATCAACCGAATCTTAATTAGAGTAGCACACACTATGCATTACATATATATTGTATTGTGCTAACCTCTACAGGTGATCAAGACTCAAGAAAGAAGGAAATGAAGTCAAGACATGTAATTAAAGCTAAATCGAAGACATGTAATCTTGATTTCTTTTGAGTCTTAGGAACAAAGTGTAATTGAGCATACTTGAGATAAAATCAACTTAATCACACACTAGGTTCCCTATAGAAGTCACACACGAAATTTCACATAATTTGGACTTCAATAGATCACCCAAACTTAGACCGGAAAACACCAAAATCTGAACTACAAAAGTCTGCCAACATTCGGTCGACCGCAACATGCCGTTCGGTCGACCGAGTGATCATGTCTCCTGTTTGTGTTTTCACTGCCCATATTCGGTCGACCGTGTTTTACCTTTCGGTCGACCGTCAGATCATATTTTCTCGACCGTTACTTTTGTCGTATATATCCAACGGTCGTATTCGTATTAAACCAAAAATACCCAAATGTATTTCATGTATCGGTCGACCGAGGACCACGATCGGTCGACCGTTGGTTCATCTCTTGACAAACCCAAAGTGTCTGTCCATAATCGGTCGACCGCCAAAACCAGTTTCGGTCGACCGTTCACACATTTGTTTGTCACCCCAAAAGTGCCTGGACGAAATCGGTCGACCGAACCCTATCTTGTATTCGACCGATGACTTAAGTGAACCTAAGTCGTAGAGTTGGGCGGTTGACCGTTGCATAACCGGTCGACCGAACTGAGTGTAAAACTGCCTAATGGTCGACCGATTGTCCCGATCCGGTCGACCGAATTCAGCCAGAATTGGGTTCTGAACTTTCTGTTTTGTGTAATCACACTTCAACTCATACCCAATCAATCCCAACGGCTCTATTCTCTCTAATGCCTATATAAGGAGTTGTAAAACACATTTTAACACAACTCTCCCACTACAAACTTGTCCCAAACTTTAGAGAGAATTCCATACACTCCAAACTTTAGAGAGAATTTCATACACTCCAAACCTCAAATCTCCACACTTAATCATATTTCCAATCTCATTCAAGTGTGCTCAAAGTTTAGAGAGTGTGTTCCACTCAAGTTACATTTGCTGTCAAGAAAGTAAAGGCTCCGGTGAAAGCCCGAAGCATCCTTCTCGGATTGTGAGAAGAAGATTCCAAGCTCGGCGAGGGTTGTTCGCGAGTTTGACGGTTGTAAGTAGGGGTGAGCTTCGGTCCAAACCCGGACCGAACCGGACCGAACCAGACCGGACCGAAACCCGAATTTTCGGAAAGTCCGGACCGAAGACCGGACCGAATAGGTTCGGTCCGGTCCGGGTCGGTCCAAAACCCGAATTTTTACCTTAAATTTTCGGTCCGGTCCGGACCGAAGACCGAATTTTCAAAATTTTGAGGACCGAAGACCGGACCGAAAAAATTCGGTCCGGTTCGGTCCGGACCGAAAAATTCGGTTCGGTCCGGGTACCCGGACCGGACCGAATTTTGCTCACCCCTAGTTGTAAGGCTTTGTCTCCCGGCCCGGAACGGGGAGCGGATAGTGAAGTCGTAGGCGGAGCTCGGTGATCCGAGCGGAGCTTGCAAGAGAGGATTAGGACCCGGGTGGGGTGCCGAACCTCTATAAAAATCGACCCGATTTCTTGTGGTTTGCATATTTCCTACACTTGCTTGTTTTTTTTAAATTTCCGCTGCGCATATCGATTGCTTAAACAAGTAGGTGATTAGATTAAAAAGTGATTAGTGAACTCATAACCCACACGATCCTACAGTTTGTTCTTTGGAAGATCACTGTACAAGAAGAAAGATGGTCTGTTCTTTATGAGCATTTCATGTTTTTGTCAGTTTATTTCTATTTGGCCAGTGCTTTGGAATGGAATCTAGATTCTTATATAAGACTCGTCTTTCCTTCTGCATATTATTAATGAGAGTAGATGGGGAGCCATAAGGAAAACTTTTCAGGTTTTTTTACTGGGAATGTGAGAAGTTCATCATCAAAAATATGTATACACCTTCCTAGTACAAGTAATTAAGTTCCAATTCAAGACATTTGAAGCTTATACATTAATGTATCAACTAAATATTCCATATGATATCTTCTTTACTTAGAAATTGCTAAATATGTGTAGACTTGTATGGTTTGATAATGACAGATTGCTTGACAGATTTTTAGAAATATTTTTGTTGCTTGACAGGAAGACCCACGTATTTATAAAATTCTACTCCAATAATCGACGATGCACCCAAAAACAAAAAATGGAAATACCAACAAATGATTATATCCGCGGTATGTCATTGTGTCACTAACTAGCCAATCAAACACACTTATATGAACAAGCCAAATTGGTACAAGAAATTGTGATCGGAAATAATAAGTTTGTTCCTCAAAAAGGAGATAAAGAACTAAAAAAATCACATCAAATTAAGGATGTAACTGAATTGTTTATTACTACTAAATGAATAGCTAAGATAAATCATCAATGTTAGCTCCATTTCGAGCCACTTTTCCATTGTAGGGTGGTTTCCAACTTCCCATCAAGTTCCAATGCTAGTGAGTATGTGAGAGTGACACATCAAGAAAAGGATGGACAACTGACCTTCTCGTGCATGGTGTTGTGTTTGGTGAAAGTGATGAAAGTGTTGGAACAGGGGAGACAAAAGAGATGATGATGGCGGTAGTGGTATTGTGCAATTCACACGCACTGAATCGGGGTCAACACAATGAATAGCTAAGATAAATTCTCCGAAGAAGCTTGGAGAGAGGAAATACCTCCGAAGAAGCCAAGGGGAATGTAGGAAAAACAGTTTCCGTGTAGAAGGAGGTCATGGAGGGACTTCAGCCCGGAGAGGTCCGGGAGGGGGCCGAAGAGGAGGTTCTCCTGGAGCTCGAGGTGAGTGAGGTAAGTGAGGTTGGAGAGGGACGGGAGAGTGCTGGATAAGGAGAGGTTGTCGAGCTGGATGGCAATGATCCGGTCGCCGGAGCAGGTGATCTTTGGCCAGGCGAAGAGGTCCAGGGTAGTGGGGAAGGTGAAGGACGGGGATGTGAGGGTGGTCGAGAGGGTTAGGATGGTTGAGGTGTTAGAAATGGGGAGAAACAGTGTGGTGTGTGTGATTACTGTATTACCCTTTGGTTGTATAAAATGAATGTTAGATAAACCAACCGTTAGATCTAGATACGAGGAAGGAAAATAGGGGGTCTCATTTTTTTACAATGAGACCTGGTCTCATTGTAATATTTCTGTATGTATATATATATATATACATACAAAAGTTGTGATTACATCAAAGCATAAACAAAGGAAACAGTAATCACACGACCTCAACCGAGAGAAAGCTGGATCCGGTAGCAGCGCTCCTCTCCTCGGTCACCACCCCCTAACGCCGATCACGGCCTGAAAGTAAACATGCAACAATGTCTGAGTTTCCAGAAGGAAACCCCGTATGCCAAACTCTAAATGCATGAAATGAAAAGGCACCCTATCATGCAATTCTAGTAAATAAGAAAAGCATCACAACCAGGCTGGGTTCCAGGGCTCTCTCACCCAACCACAGCACACACCGCAGGTACGGGGCTCCAGGTCTAATCTCAACCAACCGCCGCACCCACCACAGTCACGGGGCTCCAGGTCTAATCTCAATCAACCGCCGCGACACACGCTCGTCGCCAAGCTGGGCTCCAGGTCTAATCTCAACCAACCGCAGCTACCACGACACGACCAAGGGCTCCAGGTGTTTTTAAACCAACCCAAACGTCTAAGGGCTCCAGGTCTTTTTCAACCAACCCCTACACGCGGTCCCTGCTCAGGCTCCAGGCCTTTTTCAGCCAACCCGAACGCACTACGGAGCTCCAGGTCTATTTTCAACCAACCCCGCACAGACTAGCTGGGCTCCAGGTCTATTTTCAACCAACCGCAGCTCTCACACAGTCACGGGGCTCCAGGTCTCTTTCAACCAACCGCCGCAACACCACAATTCTAAGCTGGGCCTCAGGCCTATTTCAGCCAATCCCAAGCTCACACGCGGTTACGGGGCTCCAAGTCTAATCTCAACCAACCACCGCAACCCTCGTGCACCTAGCACACTTGCCGGAAGAACATCGGCACTACGACTCGCCCACACGGACAACCACGACAACAACACCTCCATAGTGCAAAACAGGACACAAATGGTCGACCGAACCAAAAGTCTCGGTCGACCGAATCAACCAAATACAGGGCAATCCACCTCGACCGGCACTCCATCGGTCGACCGATTCCCAAAACCACACTCATTCGGTCGAACCAAAATCACGGGACGGTCGACCGTTTAGATGGTCAACTCCCAGATTCAACGAACAAACTTCCGATCGGTCGAACTCCGAGCATCCTTCGGTCGACCGATCCCACAGGGAATAATCCCTCTCTCGCGTCCTGAAACCGGTCGAACGCCGAGACCTCCTCGGTCGACCGATTTCATCCAGAGCGTTCCTCACGCTCAACACCTGAGTCCGGTCGACCGAAACCACATTCGGTCGAACCGACCACTCGGTCCATTTAAGTCACGGTCGGACAAAGTCAAAGAGCGGTCGACCGTTTAGATGGTCTACGCCCCCAACCGACTTAAGACAGTGCACACGGTCGACCGGCAAAGGGGACCCGGTCGACTGAAACTTTATGCACAATCGGTCGACCGTCACAAGGCATCGTTTGACCGATTTAAGGCAGAACCCGTATTTTCTTCACGAACGGTCGACCGTTTGCACCAACCGGTCGACCGATCAGGCAGTGAAATCTGCTGCACATTTACTTGCGACGAGCTGAACGGCCTACCGTCGACTTCCAAATACTCACAGTAATTAAGTGAGTGAGCTTGATATACCGGAAGGCTTGAAGAACCGCGACGACGCCTACACTAGCACGTATCCCTAAATCACGATCCGTCGACGAACCTCGCGTCCAAACGACGATCAATCGTCTCCTCGACGATCCACAGCAACCACACCACCTCCAGCAACCTTCAACACCCAACCACGACCCCAGAGCACGAGTTAGGTAGAGGGAGAGAGAACCAACACAAAGGAGCGAGTAAAACCAATAACTCACCTCCAACAACCACCTACGCCGGGGATCACCAACTCGCCGGGGCACAACCCTCTCGCCGGAGCTCACCACAGCAGATGAGGGAGAGAATCGCGAGTGAGAGAGAGAGAGCAACGAGAGAGAGAGAGAGAGCTTCCCCCCAAATACTCCTCCAATCAAATCCTCACCATCCAATCCAATCCATCTCCACCACTCATCTCATCCCCTCTCCATCTCAACCCTCCATCCATCCATCTTCAATCCAAGCCATCCATTCCATCTCCCCCTAAACACCACCTAAACAACCACAAAGCACAATTAGGATTAGGATTAGGATCCAACATGTGGTCCATTCGAATTCCCACAGTATGATTTTCCTTTTTCTTTGTCCATGTGACCCAAACCTAATCTCTAACCGATTCATATAATCTACCCCAAAAAAATCCACAATTAATCCTAGTTCCTACGTAGAGTTTGGCCCATAATGCTTCTTCTTCCACGTTACCAATTTGCACTAAATTTTGGCATTTTCTTTAAGTTGATTTCACATGGTAGAAACATGTAAGCAGTTAAGGAGATAACATATGAGAACATCTTACATAGTGATTATGGTGATCTAGTATAGTAGTACTTAACAATACCTTTTGTTTTGGATAATATTTGGAAAGGACAATGGAACAAGAATCTCTTATTTTTATTCTTATTCGTACGTATCATCATATTTACGGAAGGAATATTGGAAAACTATTATATCTTAGCTCTTAACACAACAACAACAACAAAAATCCAAATTGCCCTTCAGGGCGCAACTTCGTTGGTCTATATGTTGTAATATCGCAATCGTCAGAAACAACCTCAAAAATTAATTTTAGGTAGGAATTTGAGGTTATGAAAGAAAAGAAATGAGTCCAATCAAGTTATCAACCAAGTGCCCAAGGCTCCTTATAACATATCTGAGTGTGTTTTTTTGTTTTCTGATAAGTAAGAGTGTTATTTACATTACAAAAAACAGCCGTATTAGTCAGGAGGCACCTAATTGTCTAGAGGGGGTTGAGTAAGCTTACTAATTTCAAGATTTTGTCTAGTTAATAAGAGTAATTTTTCGATTTCATTCTTTACTATTGTTCTTTCTTTAGGTTGAGAATTTGATATTCATTTAGATTTTTAACCTCTTTAGATTTGGACCTCTACGCTTTTTAGGGTACCACTAATCAAATAAATCTAGGGATATCTTAATCTATTTCGTTATCCTTATAAATTCTGACTCTCTTAATTTAAATTTCTAGCATTGCCAGTCGGCTATTATGTTGCTTTAAAGATATCAAACTATCGAATTGTGATAATGTATAACTAGGAGTGCAACTCAGATGATTTGACTCGAATACCTAGTATATCCGAATTCGAATTCCATAATCTATTACTAAATTCAAATTCAAACACGAAATCAGTATAACTATCCGAATTCAAATCTTCAAAATTTTCAAATACTAATTGGTATTCGGATATTATCCGAAATTAAATAGATATGTTATTGTAATTAATTTTCGAATAAATTTTTTTCGAATACTAAATTTTCGAATACTAATTTTCGAGTACTAATGTGTGTATTTAATCATCTATCCGAATAATTCAGATAATTTTGATAATTTGAATTTGAAATATCATGTATCTGAATTGGTATGCGATTTCTAATTGATTTTTTTAAACGAAATTTGTATCCAAAATTAAATTGTTAATATGAAAGTTATCAAATACAAACTAAATAAAAAAATTCAAATCAAATATACGAATAATTTTTGCAGCTTTGACAAACAATTAACGACATCCATGGAGTTTTTGACAAGCCAACCCAAGTGGAGAAAATCCATAGACTTCGGAAGGTCAAATCGACAAATCAACGTAGTAATTAATTTAGTAAGACTTTTGGAATTCGGAAGGGGGACCGTGCAAGACCTGGAAACCCCGATCCAACAAAAACGAACCACGTGGATATTCACCTATCGGTACAAGACACGTCTGCAAATGGACGTGGAGAGTGACGAGGGAAGCAGTGCATGGAAGTGACCGCCCATTACAATAGCAAATCGGTCATTTTTCGGAACCCACCCAAGGCTTCTTGTGTTTTGTAAGGGCAGCCCAACCAAATGCCGCCTACGGATGTCATTTCGTTGCACCCTCAAAGGAGGTGTGCGACCATAAACCTTTACATCGTCTTCATGGATGTCACGTTTAGGTATTGGTGAATTTTTTTAATTTTTAATTATTTTTATTCAGTAAATAATGAGTTTTTTAAATAAAATGATTTCGTTAATTACTTTAATTAAATTTATATTGTTAATTAATTTAATTAAATCTAGTTAAATTATATTAATTACTTACACAATTTTAATTAAAATTTATTTTTTGCTAAATATTTTTTTGTTGATTATTATAATTTAGAGAAGTAGTTAGAATTAATAATTAATTTGCATAATTAATTTAAAAAACAACAACAAACATTTCATTGAAAAGAAAAAAAATTAGAACTCTTATTTCCTTGTAAGTCGAGATTATAAAATTTCGCAACCAACTTTTTCTTGATTTTTTCTTCAAGTTTCGTCAGCGATGACTTACTTGACAAACTCATCAATCATCATATTTATTCATGTCTTTTTTTGTCTTCATGCCTCTTATGTTGGAAAACAAGTTTTTCTTACTCGAGACAAATGTCTTCTCTTTTTGATGTCTGCAGTGTTGGTAATGCTATCAATTAGATGAGAGACATTGCTATCGTCATTGATCTTAGCTTTCATTTTCTTCTTGGATTTGTTCACCCATTCTAGACAAGTGTATGATTATGCATAAATGTTTCCTATATCAATTGGTGGCACCGAAGTAGGTGTGTAGTAGTCTCTGGACTATCGGCAACATGGATAGAAGTCTTGGGTCGTCCACCTTGAATGTTGCCTATGGAAGAAAACATGATGGGTTGTCATTTTCGGGTGCCTGCACAATATTACCCACACATGAAAGAATTAAAAATTAGAATTATGAGTGTGCTCGTGGATGCAGTGTGCTTCTCGATTGACATTTTCGTCATTCATCTCGTTCCTCTCACTAGTGCAGAATTGGTTTTACTCGTCGCCAATAGACGTCGGCCGTTACAACCACCGACGTCTAGTGTGGAGAGAACAGAATAGACGTCGGTCTTAATGGAAGACGACGTCTATGTGACACTATAGACGTTGGGTGTTGGAATAACACGTTTAGCCGACGTCTATAGTGTATAGACGTCGACCTATAGACGTCGGTGGTTTAGTACTTTCGGAATCCGACGTCTATAGTGTATAGACGTCGGCCTATAAACGTCGGACGTAATGTAAGACCGGCGTCTATACTCCAACTATATAGACGTCGAGGTATAGACGTCGGTGTTATGGAACATCCGACGTATATAGGTCTTAATGAAATCGGACAGACGCGTTTTCTTTCATTCATTTCAGTCGAAACCCACCCAAACCCTAGCCGTCCCGCGACCGAACTCTCATCCGCGACCATCCTCCGACAAGAGTGAGGTGAGTGTTTGTTTGGTGTGTTGTTTGTTAGATTAAGGTATGAAAAACACTTAGGGGGCAGTCACCTATAGGAGATGAGGTGGGGGATTTCATCACCCTTTCCTTGGCCCAGAAACCACTTAATAAAAGAGCCTTAATAAAATCAATTAGACGTTGGCCCCTACGATTTTCGGACGCATTAAGGAGAGGAAACCGTTTAAGACCGTTATGGCCTGAATGTTGTTGCCCATCTAGTCTCCCTGAGATTTTAAGAACCTCCGGGTTCTTGATTTCCTATAGATTAGTGGTCCTCGATGTTTAAGACCGTTTCGGCCTGAACGTCGTTGCCCATCTAGTCTCCCTGAGATATTAGGGACCTCCGGGTTCTTGATTTCCTACAGACTAGTGGTCCTCGGTGGGACCTCGAAGTTAGGCGTCGTCTATTACTAAGGACCTATAGTGGACTTTAGGTTTGTTTTGGCCTTGATTGTTTAGTTAGATTTCTAACCTTCCTTATTCCACGCTAGATTAAGGACTTCATCTCTTCTCCTCTGAGTCATTCTTTTCTCATCTTAATGTCTCCGAATCTTCTCATCTACGAACACATTCTTTTAAATTGAAATTTTATTTATTTTCTGCAATAATAACTATCATTTTTGCCTCTGTTTAGATTGAAATGGATCGAGAGTGGATTGTTTCAAACAGATTGAGTGATGAGTATGAGAACGGAGTGAATATGTTCTTAGAGGTTGCCAAAAAAACATTCTAAGAAAATGAAAAACAGCGACATGGCGTATTGTCCGTGCAATAAGTGTCATAATATGTCAGTGTTGACTTTTCGGAAAATGAAAGATCATTTGTTTGAGAAAGGTTTCGACCCAAATTACAGACGGTGGATATGGCACGGCGAAAATGAATCATGTAGTCGTTCCAAGAATGATGGAGAAGATGTTAGTGTGGAAGATCACTTAGAGGAAATGGTTCAGGATATGGCTGAAAAGTTTTCGTCCAACCCCGATTTACTTGGTAATTTGTTGAGTGACAATGAGAAGCCGTTGTATAAGAATTGTACCAAATTCACTAGATTGTCAGCGGTGTTGAAGTTGTACAATTTAAAAGCTAGAAATGGTTGGTCCGATGTGAGTTTCACGTCAATGTTGAAGTTAGTGAAAGAGATGCTTCCAGATGATAATGAGTTGCTAGATAGAACTTATGATGCAAAGAAAGTGTTGTGCCCTATGGGAATGGAATATAGGAAGATACACGCATGCCCGAACGATTGTATATTGTATAGGGGTGAGTTTGAAAACTTACATTCCTGTCCCAGGTGTAATGTTTCAAGATAGAAAATGAAACGTAGTGGACCAAACCACAATGAAGAGGTTGATGAGATGAAAAACAAAGGACCTCCTGCTAAGATTTTGTGGTATCTTCCGATAATACCAAGGCTTAAACGTTTGTTTGCGGGTAAAGAGGATTCCAAGAACATGACATGGCATGCTGATCGTGAGAAACTAAATGATCAGTTGCTGCGTCACCCTGCAGATTCACCTCAGTGGAAAAAAATAAATGTCAACTTCCCTGTGTTTGGTGAAGAATCGAGGAATGTACGACTTGGGCTCTGTACTGACGGAATGAATCATTTCGGTAGTTTGAGTAGCATTCACAGTTCTTGGCCCGTTCTGCTTGTAATTTACAATCTGCCCCCGTGGTTATGCATGAAACGCAAATATATCATGTTGTCCTTAATGATTTCTGGTCCGAAACAACCTGGAAACGACATCGATGTGTATTTAAGACCTTTAATTGATGACCTAAAGAGATTGTGGGATGACGGAGAGTCAGTTTTTGATTCTTATCGTCATGAGTCATTCGTAATGCGGGCAATGATATTTTACATGATTAATGACTTTCCAGCTTATGGTAATATGTCTGAATGATATTCTACGCGAGGCCTTGGGAAACGACGAACACCCCGGTCGTGTGCGAGGGGTAGGGATTAGAGTTGGACTTCGACAATATTATGGGAAGACTCAACGGTCTTCTGCGTCGAATAGTCATACCAAATGCCAGGAAGAGATCGCAGATTTGAAGAAGTCTTTGCAACTTCTTACGGAGAGATTGGATCGTGATTTGCCTACTTCTCCTACCCGTCGTAAGACTGGTTCTTCCGCGGAGACTACTCCAGTTCCGTCAGTGTTCCACCCTCATCGACAAGATGATTTCGTGTCTCATTCTCGAGAATTGGCCCTCATCGATGGTCCCTCGTTTGGAAAGTTCGCGGATGGATCTAGATGTGCTTTATTTGTCGAAGACCCTGATCGAAGATTGGTGGGACACGGGAAAGTTTATAACATCTCCAGACACCACTTCACAGAGGTAGGAGAGGGAGAGTTGAAGGTTGCAGTTGAGAGTTGCTTAGATCGTGGTGCTTTTGTGCCATTTCCGGAAGAAGAGATTGTTACTCTCGGCGATGCTATCGGTGGGTTCGTACGTTGGCCTAGTTATTTAGTAGAGCTAAACGACAAACATGAGCTATAATTTAACTTTGAAAGACTTTAAACTTCAAATTTGTTAACAATTGTATTTTAACGGTTCTATACATATTTGTAAGGTCTCAAGCCCCCGGAGCAAAGTGTCAAACAACCAATCTCCGATCAACATTAATTTGCTTCCAAGTAGGTGCAAAATGTTGTATCAATGTATGGTAGATAGGGAGGCACAATCCTTAAGTACCTGGGAGTTGGAGGGGGATAAAGGGTTGCCTCCCGCTTGTACGTCACCAAAGAGGATATCATGCAGTTCATGGCGATGGATTCGTTGTGTATCATGATTATCGACGTGCAAGTGAAGTAAGTGTTCTTTTGTATACAATGAAAAGTATTGAATAATTTTATCAAAACTGTAATAAATTATAATTTTTATACTTGTAGACATCTTTACGACGCCAGAAGGTCAATCTTTCCCGAGGATCAAGTATTTGGATTTATCAATCCATCTACATATATATACGGGAATGACGATAAATCGGGTCAACTTGGGACATTCTTTAAAGAAGACAAGAAATATTATCTGCTCCCTTATCATGAGAGGTAAACTTTGTAATTCAAAGTGAAATTTTATTTTGTAATAAACTTCTAATTATATATATAACACAGAGCTCATTGGATGCTTGTCGTTGTATGCCCAACGACTAATTCGGCATATTGGTTTGATCCGTTGGGGTCGAATAAACCAAGGGACTCAATAAAGAAACTTCTAAATATGTAAGTTCGTTTAGTTGTGAATAAAGTAATTCGTGGATTTTTATTAGTATTATTGATTGATATTTTAACTTGTGCTACTCAGGGCAATTAAGGTTTACAGAGCTTTAGGTGGTAGGAGAACAACCACAAAATCAGGAATAACATGGCATGGAATGAGAGTACGTTCTATCCCATTTTTGTTAATTAAGTTAGGAACAAATATTTAGCGAATTCCTATGTTTGTAGTACCGGAAGCAGGTTGGAAATACGGAATGCGGTTACTACGTGATGAGATACATGGAGGAAATCTTCGAATTGGCAACTCAAGACGTATGCCTATCCGAGGTAATGTACATCGTTATTCAATTGTATAGTTGTGTAGTTTTAATATTCAGTTATTAATATTCAACACACTTGTATTTTTTTGATAGGTTTTCCCAAAAAGTAGTGATCCATTCTCGCAACAGGAGCTCGATGAAACTCGCGACCGATGGGCTCGCTATTTCATCAGAAACATGCTGACGAACTAAGAGGTTCTCCTGCCAATTGTATTTTTTGTAATTTAGTTAACAAGTGCACTTGTATTAAAAACCTACACTTTATGCCTTAATATAATCGCCTTAATTTTAGAATGAATTAATTGCAAGTGTGTTGAATGTCAATTGTGTATGCTTTGTATGTTTGTGCATGTATGGTTGTATGTTTGTGTTTGTGCATGTATGCTTGTTTGTTTGTGCTTGTATGAATTTGTGGATGTATGTTGATGTATGTGGATGTATGTGAACAAATTTATAGGTGAACGAATTTGGTGCAGTTGTATGTACACGACGACGATGACTAAAAACAATTTCGTCGGTTGCAATTTATTTTTTTTGTCCACGTTTAGGAATAGACGTCGGCTGTTTATATTAGCCGACGTTTATTCCTCTGAAGAAAGGAATACACGTCGGCTATAGTATGAATCTGACGTCTATCCCTAAAGTATAGGCGTCGTATCTCAGTTCACCGACGTCTATCCCTAACGTATATACATCGTATTCTATTTAACTGACGTCTATACCTAAAGGAAAGACGTCGGTCTATAATGTGACCGACGTCTATACATTAACGAATACACGTCGGCATCTAATTACGGCCGACGTATATACGTTAGGTATAGACGTCGGCTATACTATAGCCGACGTCTATGTATAGACGACGCACGCTTAGACGTCGGATATGGGTGTGCTTTTATCCGACGTGTATAGCCCCGTACATCCGACGTATATTCCCTTTTCTGTAGTAGTCTCTTGAGTGCAATTGCCTCGTCGTAACAACCAATCCATTTCATAACGGTTGCACCAATTCTTCTCCACCAACCTTCTATGGAATCCGTGTGTCCTTTCTCCGATGTTTCGTTTCGTTTGGGTTGCCAAGTCGTAGGCTTTCTTTATCTTACTCCATAGTTGTCCATTTTTTTGGTTGGTGCTTACAATGGCGTCACTTCTTATGTTCATAAAGGAAGAGATTAAGGTCATTGTCTTCCTCTGCCGACCATTGTCTTATTCTTTGATGAGGTTTAGTGTTAGCATGTTCTAGCAGTGGTGAATAATGTTGTGATAAATTAGGAGGGCAAGGTTGTAATTCATTGTCCTCATCCTCACTATCGTTTTCATCATCTTGTGCGACGTATGGATATGGCGAAGGACCTTCGTCACAAAGGAACTGCGAGCACATCTCGTAGTTTTGTTGAGGCTTTGTAGGAGGGGAACGGTGGGAATGAATTTTTGTTTGGTTGATATTGGTATTTTGGGTACATGGTATATGGACTTGGGAATGAAGATGGTGCTCTATTGGGAAATAAGCGTCGTTATTTTTTGGTGGCGGGTGGTTGGTTTTCGTGTCTACCGTGGGTGGTTAAGGGAAGACATTTTGTGTTGAAGAATGAAATATGTGTTTTGCAACGAGTAAAAACCAAAGTGAGGTAGTAAAAATAATGCGATCGCAAAATGTATTTCGATTAGCAATGATAGATCGATTAACTTAACCACAGATCTTCGTTTGTCACAAACTCATAATTAACTCACCCATATCATGTTCGTCGAAAAATAAACAAAACTTGCCCACTCGACGAAAAAACAAAGAAACAAACTATTATTCCTCTCTTCGTTTTAGAGACTTTCACCACTTTCAAATTCTCGGGTTAAACATTTAAACTAACAGATACCTGTTGGGAGGGGGATCTAACAATGCACTTATACGACACGGATTACACGCACCACGAAAACGAATATTGAATGCAGAATAATAACTTCTGACCCTCTCACAATCTCAATGCAACAAGTAAACACAAATAAGATGAAATAGCAAGCAATCACACAACACACCTGAAGCAAACCACGACACACGCGATTTTACAAGGTTCGGCAAGATGCCTAAGTCCTTGGGGGGGGGCTCCTGCGGGTTTCCTTTCCTTGAAGCTCTTCTCCAACAAGAGAAGTCTCCGAGATTACAATCGGTTTGAAACAATATGTCTCCCAAAGCACTCTAGATCTCTCTCTAGCCTAATCTCTCTCAAGGAAATAAATATTGTATGTTGTGTTACAAGATTAGGGTAAAAAACCTATTTATAATGGGCTAAATTCGTACAGAGAATAATTCAGATCGTGCATAATTGCCTCAAAACAGTCGACCGGTTTTCGATTAGTTCGCGTAACTGCCAACATTCGGTCGACCGCTTACCCCTAGTCAGTCGACCGTTCCGCGCTTCTGAATAGTGCCCGAAGCTCCTAGACGTTTTCGGTCGACCGCGAGTCCAACACCGATCGACCGATCTGCATGCCGATTTTCATCTCCCATCTACTGTCGCTTTTCGGTCGACCGCGTGCCCAACACCGGTCGACCGAATCTCGATTGATCTGAGCTCCAAATCTACTGACGTTTTTCGGTCGAGCGAATTTCCCAAACCGGTCGACCGATCCTCGATCTGTTCCGAGCCCCATGGTTCCTGGAGTAATTCGGTCGACCAGAACCAGAATTTCGGTCGACCGATTCTCCCTGAATTCCTGTATTAACATTTATAAACCAATTCCAACAATACCATATCCTTGTCAAATTTGTTTCCAGTTGCTCTGATGATTGCAAAACACTGCACGTCGTTAAGAATATAATTCACAATTACACATGGCAAAGTAGCTGATTAGAATAGTGATCAATTGATATAATTTTAAGCCATGAGATTCCACTCCACTTATCTTTAGTAATTATTGCCACCCACTCACTCAATCCCCTCACATGCTCTGAACTTTGTTATGTGTCTTACTTGAAGCGACAGCCAATCCAAATACAGAAACATGTCATTCTCAATCGGTCGTATTTCTTTAGCTTAGAAAAAGGTCGGCTACAGATTTGTGAGATTGCAAGAGAAAAGATTAGGTCGGACATAATTTATTCAAAACCATGACTAATGCTATGTCGTATGGCTTAAACGATAGGTTGACTTAAGTTTGTTTGTATTTCTTTAGCTTTGTTATATGTGCGATTGAGGTCTTCAATTCGGCCTAGTATCTAAAGAAAATTGGAATATATACACCACCACTGATTTAGGACTGAATCACTATTGAGTTGGCAACACATGCCTGCTAGTGGGGCACTAAGACCACACTTAACGGCGCCTGAGTATTTCTCGGGCGTCTTGTTTTCTCTCTCAGTCACATCAACTTGTCTATCTGTCACGTCAGCACAAACCAACTCTTCAATTTTTCTTTAACCGCACCCAGAAACACTCAAGCGCCCTACATTATCTCCCCTCCACGTCATTTGAGGATCAATTTTAAGCAAAACACAAAAAATATAAACAAATAAAAAATATTTTTTCATAAAAATAATAATTGAAAAACAATTTAAAATAATTTTAAACATATTTTAATATTTAAAAAAAACAAATCAGGAGGGTCACTTGCCCCCACCCACTCACCCCATCCACCGGGGCGGGTGGAACTTGCACCGAACGACCTAAGTGACCGGGCGTGCTACATTGCCGCCGGCCTCCAGTCAGTTGTTAAGGTGGCCTAATAATATGTACATTAGGCGATACTTGTTCCTATTCTTGTTTATATATATTGTAAGTACAATTTTATATATCTGCAAATTTAAAATCTATACTCATATCCGACCTGTTAACCACCACTTGATAGTTGATAGATAATTAGATATAGATCGGGTCGAAATATTATACGATTAAATTAACATATGACTACTAAATGGAAGAGTAATAGCTAAGCAGTGCAGTGTCAGTAATAGAACGATAGAGCGTGATACTAATTAATTGTTCTTGATTTCTTGTTTCCTTATACTTGAAATTCGAAATCCAAACTCGTATGATCATATATCCAACCTAATGGCCACCAATATATTCCAAATTTGGAGGTTGAATACTTGAATAAAATGCCAAATCAAGGAGATATATGTACAAAAAGAGATCATAGTATAACTGCAAATATCTATGAACAAATTTCAAGGCAAAAATTAGCACGAATGTGAATCATTAAAAAAACAATTTTCTTTCTTAATGGGGCTACGAAATAAGGATTAATTATAATTAAAACAATTAAATGGCTCTTTATTTGCTCAATCTAACTTTATCTCGTCGGTTTGATACTTAAGTACAAATGTACATGTATATTTATTTTAAAAAAGGTAATATTTTCATTTAATGAAATTAGTCAGCTCCAAATTCAACAGCAGGAACCATATGCACCAAGCTGGGTATATTGACGATCGAAAGATTAACAACATAGGTGAAAAAAAATCCCCGTGTGATTTTCCTAATTAGTTCATCAATAGTGGTGTCCAAGTTACTCCAGACAACTAACTTCCACGTCATATTTTTTCTCTGTCACGTCAAATTCTCTCTCTGTAATGTTATACCTATCTAAAATTCTCAACTACTCAAAACCTCACTTTTAACAATGTGATGACCTATCTAGGAATTCAACACTATTTTTCATCAACATCATTTTCTTTCTTGATTACATAACGAAATTACGACATTAATTTAAAATAACTTACAAATTACATAATTTTTTACAAATTACATAACTAAATTAATTACAAAGAAAAACTAAATTAATTACATTTAATATAAAAAATATTAATTTTATGTAATTTAAAACAAAAAATTAATATTACATTTAATATTAAAAAACAAAAAATAATCCAATTGGGAGGCGATTGCTCCTGGCGGGAGCCAGTGGTCTCCCGCCTAGAGCCGCCCCACATTAGGAGGATACACATCGGGCGCTTGGGCCCCCGACGTTTGGCCACCGGTAAAGGGTGGCCTTAACATCTTATTCTATTTCCTCTTTTAGGAATCTCTACTCTATAGTGTCGACAGGATGTGAATTTTTTTCTGAGTGCGACGGCAAAAATGTATTTGTGGATTAATGTGATTATCCTATCGTCAGGATCTCATGCTTTTACATGCCAACATGGCAACTACTTAAAGCAGCACTTTATATCAAAAAAAGCTACTTCAAGCAGCATAATCTTTGTCGCATTTCATTCATCTTTACCTATCGTCTGCTTTTAACACCAAATCCGTTCAAATTTAAAATACAATGACACTTTGCGTTCATCGATTTTCATGTGAACATCGAACATCTAAGTTAAGTTGTCGCCAAATTAATTACCTGAGTCGATTTTATTCAAAATTAGAATACGAATTGCATAATTGCATGGAAATTAAGAAAAGGACGAATGTGCCCTTGGGATGGACACAAATCTTTCGAAGGATGGTGGAGGGAAGTCTCCCATTCCGATGCAATTGAAAGAAATCATACCCTATGCTTCCGACAAAGCCTGAATCTTTCTGTAACCCTCTCACTACATGAGTACTAGTCCAAGCACACCCCAACACCACTTTGTGTTGCATCATTGTGAGTGTGAAATAAAACAACTTGGAAATAAAAAGGGAATTACTGTTCTTCGCCGGAAAACTACTTAAATCGCCCCAAAAATTACCTTTTTGCCATTAACAAATCAATTAATACTCATTTCGTCCCGTGTCTTTAAACAAGGTATTTGACTCAGTTTTACTCACATTCCTAGTACCAACACCACGAAAATGTCTGGCGAAACACATGGATCCGGCTACGTAATGGGGGCGAATTTTTTTTTCCGATTCGGGCGTCTGGCTAAGACGCCTCCACCTAGGTAGAGGCGTCTGGATACGACGCCTACACCATGGTGGAGGCGTGTTAGCCAGACGTCCGTAATTTTTTAATAATAAAAAATTAAAAATAAAATATAAATAAATTCTTAAAATTATACGATGTGTTATCTCAAATTATTTGAGGTTCTGTTGCAAGTTTTTCGGTGGTAACGGGGTCAAATTACAATAAGTTTTTTTGCAAGTGATTAATATTCAAAAAATTTAAGATCCAAAATCCCCGGTGGTAAAACTTCCCGACTTACAAATACCACATCGACAGGTCGTTCGGGCGGATTGTTGCAATTGTTGGATCTGAATTTTTTTTAATGTTGATCACTTGCAAAAACTCATTGTAAGGTGAGATGTCGGACGATCGACCGTTTGCTTCTCGGTCTACCGAACATGTTCCATGCGGATCACCGAGTTTTTATCGGTCCACCGTGATCGTAAAGACAGTATGTTTTTGATCTTTTTAGAATCATTGGGTCGGTTTACCGATCCCTACCCGGTTATCCGAATATTTATTCTCAGTAGCTTCGACATTTCTCTGGAAATCTCTATTCGGTGTACCGAAGGGGTATCGGTCATCCGAATATAGTAATTATTAACTTATTAATTAATTAATTTAGCAATTATCTAAATTCATAATCAATTATCTTTTTAATAAAAAAATATAAAAATAATAAAAAATTGCGGGCGTCTGACGGAGCCGCCTAGCGTAGGATAGGTGCGTCTGGCTAAGACGCCTCCCCTATGGGGGAGGCGTCTTAGCAAGACGCACGTCCCATGGGAGGGGCGTCTGGGTAAAACGTCCTCCCCTACGGGGAGGCGTCTTACCCAGACGCCCCTCTCCTACGTTGGGCGGCTCCGTCAGACGCCCGCAATTTTTTATTATTATTTTATTAAAAAGATGTTGGGTATTTTACCAGATTCGAGTACACCGGGGCGTCCGTTGGCTCATTACTGACCTCCAAAACATTACTTTTTATGATTATAAGAGGAAGATGAAGAGAGATGTGTGATAGAAGGGTAAAATGTCGCGTTATAGCAGTAGAAATGAGAGAATGACAAAATGGTAATCTGTTGAGGCGATTTAAGTAGTTTTAGGGCGACGAATAACAATTCAGAATAAAAAAACCACAAAAACAAATGGAAAGGGATAAGTTCACAAATATATTTCTAATAATGTAAAACGGCTTCAATGTTCGTTAAAATTTCGTAAAATAGCTTAGTAGGTGTTTGTTAATGTGATCGAACTCTAATCATGAGCTTATATGCTTAGATAAATCCAATTAGACTTATTTCGTTAGCGCATGCCAAGAGTTCGATTATTAATCCTAAAATTCATACTTCATGTTTCTATCCTATCATTTCTGACTTGCATTGCGATAAATAGGTGGGAAGTTGGTCGGGACTTGAGAGATATTTTCTTGTGCTGAGAAACACAACGAATTTTGATGTGATAGCAATTAGTAAGTACAAAAGGTATCTAAGTATATGATTCAAAACGAGGTTATGTTTCAAAATTTTAAGTAAAGATAAGTAATTTTGAGTTATTTGAAGGGGATAAGAGAAATGGAGGATAATAAAAAGTGTGGATATCATATTGGTCCGAAAAGAAAGGCAGTGTTCTCGTGACATTGACTTGAAGTAAAATGGCATTTTGGTAAAACCGAACTCCAAAACCGGAAGGTGGCGGTTTGGGTGGACGGAGTCATTGGTGGGTTCTGTTTCTGACTTGTCACTTTACTTCCCCCGTTGGGGTTGGCATCTTCTATCTAATTTAAACTCCTTTTCGCCAAAAACACCAACTTAATAATAATAATAATAATAACAAAAGACGATTTCAAAAAGATTCAAAAAACAAAAAAAAAACGAAATCCGTGCGCTCTATCCATCCGTCCGTAGAACAAGACAGACTTGAGCACCAACGGTCAAGATCATTCCTCGAACATGCCATCTACATGTCCCATTGCCCTACTCGAAATGGAATTTGAAAACTCAAATCCGGCCGTCCACATGGGAATTAGTGCGTTGGCGGGGCGAGAAAAGATGAGTGAAAGAAAGATCATGGGACGTTGGATGCGTTAATTATTGGACCCCAATTTATTTTAATTTTCGGAATAAAAATTAGAAAGAAAGAGAGTGAGACGGGAGGTGGGCAGTGCAGAAGGTGCATTAGGTTCGCCCACGGGCTCTTTCAGCCATTCAATGCTACTTCACCCAACGCTCCTCTTCCTTCCCTCATCATACCTCTCCTCTCCACCTCCCAAAACACAATCTCAAACAAAACTCTCTCAGGTTTGCAAAATCATTTAAATTAATCCTCTTATTTCCTTCCTCCTTTACTTCTTCCTCTTTTCATCTTTTAGTTGCTGTGTCAGCAGGTTATGGAGAAGAGAATGGAAGACGTGTTCCAGAGACAGACATGTGTGGTTTCCGAGGAGACTTGGAGTTTGGGGCTTGTCGGAGACGACATGTTTGTAAACGAGTTCCTCGACTTAGGAGGCATACCGGAGGTCGACTCCGTGGAACAACCCACGTTCAACGAGGTTTGTGGTCCCCACGAGACCAAACACGCCGATCCCGACACCAAGAGCTCCACCTCCACAAACTCCTCCGCCGTCTCCTTCGACGATATCCATCCCCTCATTCCCGTAACCACCAACCCCAACCTTTCTTTTCTTCTTTTTTTGTCTTTTTTTTTAATTTTTTTTTGGCGTGGACAGGCGGGGGACATACTGGACTTGGAGTGGGTGTCGAAAATAGTCGACGATTCGCAAGACCACGTGCGCTACTCCTCCCACCACATCCCAACACCGTTGATCATCACCACGAACAATCACAGCCGTACGTTATCCTCCTCCTCCGTAACCTCCGCCCGGACCCCAACCAAACGCCCTCTCGTGTGCCTCGAGTCCCTCCTCTTCCCTGGAAAGCCACGGACCAAACGCACCCGAACCCCCTCCCACGCGTGGACCCCACACCACCCCCTCCTCCACTCTCGCCGTGGCCGCGGCCGTCCCCCAAAGAAAGCCGAGAAGAAGCGAAAGAACCCGGAGTCGGATTCGGGTTCAGGGAATCCGAACCCGAACCTGAACGGGAGGAGGTGTAGCCACTGCGGCGTCCAGAAGACGCCGCAGTGGCGCGCCGGGCCGATGGGGGCGAAAACGCTCTGCAACGCCTGCGGCGTGAGATACAAGTCGGGTCGGCTTTTACCCGAATACCGACCCGCTATCAGCCCGACTTTCCTCGACCACGTCCACTCCAACAGCCACCGGAAAGTCCTCGAGATGCGCCGGAAGAAAGAGAGCCTCCACCGGCTCGAGTCGGAGTCTCTTCTAACCGAACCGGTTCGGTTCACCTGAACCGCCCGGTCTGTACATTACTATTATTCGTCTAGGGTAGAGTAGAAAGTAGAAACTAAAAAGACTTTTATTTTAATTTTCTGGTCTTCGTAACGGACGTCAGGTAGGTTTGGATTATGCTTTTTTTAGTGTTAATTGCTTCTTTTTTAAATTTTGTTAGGTTAAAGTTTGGGGTTGATAAGTTTGATGGTCCGCGTGCCACCTTTTTTTGCGTTGGTTGTTTGGCTGTTGTGGTGACTTTGTTAATTTAGATGGTAGAGTCAAAAGAATGGAACAACAACAACAAAAGTTTAAGTTGGCAGAGGGTGATTAGACGTGTTAATTTTCTGAAATTCTAACTGTGTTATTTTAGACAACATGAGGGAGCTCAGCAGATCATGTTAGGTGGCAAAATTTGTAATGTAATCTATACTTCATCTATTTTTCTATTGTTGTCTTGAATGTTTTTGGCTAAAAAAGGTTTGTGATTTGTGAATGATGCGCTCGTGCTGAGTCTTACGATGAAAGAAATTTAAACTATCAGATTAGATGGTGTTGTGTGCTTTTGTGGTTTTTAAAGGGCAGTTTTCTTACAGCATCTGCTTTTTCCCTCCATTCTTTCTTTCTCCTCCCAAAAACATGTCAGTGGTTGGATTTCTTGGTTCAGTGTGTTGTTTTTGTCCGTTTCCTGAGGTCACTGGTACTACTACCACTTTTGTTTTCTGAAGTTATTCGTGTTCCTTCTGCACGCACCTCTGCAGATTTTTCTTTGGTGTTGGCACCAACAGTAGGAGTGAGATGAGACGACTTCCCACAACCACCAACGTTATACCATCACTAATAATGGTTATGGCTTACTTAAACAACCAAATCAAAATTAAAGAGACCAGATATGAAGTTTCCCCATGACCCATCACGCCTGACCCATGACTCAACTCCCATTACCCCACCGCAACAACATCTCCCACACATCATGCCACACATTATGCCGACCTTGGGATGCAACAAGCATGTGTCCGAAATCAATTTTATAACCCCGAAATCATCACCATCAGGACAAAAGCTTCATGCTTGTTAGACTAAAACTTTACTGATGAGATAGATATATATTGGTACATTGGAAGTGGATAGATGGAGAGGTATCATTCACTCCGGTGGTTTGGTGTGGTGCTGCTCTTATTGGATCCCTTCCACTTCACCAAACATCACTTCACTAGACAGTAGTATCGTTAAAACAATGGGTCGTTATACACGCGCGTGTCACGGACGCGCCTTACGTGGATCTGTACAGCTCAGGTATTTTATTTGAGTCAGCGTCCAGTCAGTGAAATTTCTCTTCGCGCGTTTTTGTCTTTTTAAAAAACGCCGGTTCTTTAAGTTCAACGATTCATTTCCCAATACACAGATAAGACAGTGTGCAGACCCTAGGACAGCGTGCAAACCCTTTATTCGTGCAGATCCCACACTTATCATAATATTTTTATTATTAAGTTTTGTCCAGAAATGGAACTGAAAGTTTGTCCTGTTTATGTAGAAAGTTTGTCCTGTTTATGTTGAAATTCATACTTATTCCGGACAGAAAATACACTTATTCCGGACAAAAAATACACTTATTCCGGACAAAAATACACTTATTCCGGAAAGAAAATACACTTATTTTATTGCGGACAGAAAACACTTATTCCGGACAAAAATACACTTATTCCGGACAGAAAATACACTTATTCCGGACACCAAACTTTCTTCTTATTCCGAACAGAAACACAACATAATCCGAACAGACAAACAACATATTCCGAACAGACACAACTTAAACCGAACAGACACAGAACTTAATCCGCATAGACACACACCTTATTCCGAACAGACACACAACTTATTCCGAACAGACGCACAACATATTCCGAACAGACAGACAACTTAATCCGAACAAACTCACAACATATTCCGAACAGACACACAACTTATTCCGAACAGACACACAACTTATTCCGAACAGACACACAACATATTCCGAACAGACAGACAACTTAATCGGAACAGACACAACATATTCCGAACATACACACAACATATTCCGAACATACACACAACTTAAACCGAACAGAGACACAACTTACAACTAAAACCGAACAGACATACAACTTAAACCGAACAGGCACACAACATATTCCGAACAGACACACAACTTAAACCGAACAGACATACAACTTAAACCGAACAGACACACAACTTATTCCGAACAAACCCACAACTTATTCTGAACAGACTCACAACATATTCCGAACAGACACACAACTTAAACCGAACAGACACACAACATATTCATGTCCCAATCAGAGAAATCAGGATCCCCGGGTTTTGGTGCGACTTCGTGAAGCAACGATGTAACCTTCATCTTGAACTTTCTCTTCTCTTGTTGGTGCGACTTCGTGAAGCAACGATGTAACCAACCCATTCACGCTGCTTACGTTGTGAAGAACCCTGGGAGTCGGCATCAGACGCTTCTTCGACGTAATATCTTGCTCGAAATGGTGATTTATTACGGAGAGAGGTACAACATAAACCGAACAGACGTAAGTTTTCACCACGGAGCGTTGTACCTCTCTCCGGAATAAATCATCATTTCGAGCAAAATATTATTTCGAAGAAGCGTCTGATGCCGACTCTCATGGTTCTTCACAACGTAAGCAACGTTAATGGGACGGTCGATGACACTCTTTCTTTCTTCTTCATTCTTTTTCTGTTACAGACACTCCAACATGACACCACAACATCTTTGCTGCACTGTTACACGAAAAAGAATGAAGAAGAAAGAAATAGTGTCAATGAAAGAAATAGTGTCATCATATTTGTATTTGCGTGGAGAGAGAGAGAACGTGCTGAGCTGAAACGCATTTAATGTGATTTGAGTGGACATCGGGAAGAAAAAACAAAAAAAGAAAAACATCCTTGCTTTGACCACGTAAGGGTCGACATGGATGTCCACGTATAGCGCGTCTATGACGCGCAGCGTTCATAAATCATTTTCCTAAAACAATTGAAGTCGATGCTTCCCAAAGATAAACTCAAATTTTGACTTTATCCTGGTGGGACTTGGAGCCGTGGGAGAAGTGACCCATGTCAATTTTGTTGTGCCAAATTAACAAACAGTCCGAGCCCAAAAATTTGACCGTCCCAAACTTCTGCTCGACCCACCACAGCACCTAACATGTGTGGTTTGTTTCATAGTGCGTAACTCACGTTACGTTACATTTTGTGGGGACATGTTGATGGGGGAGAACATGCAGTGCAAGCAACCTCACATAATTGGGGATACTTTCAGTTACACCCTTGGTGTTGCACAAAATGTTAACAAAATTTGTTAATTTTCATAATATCTCAAATACTACTTAATTTTCTCCGGCTTGTTACGTGGTCGCTTGAAGTTGAAGTGGGGAATTGGATCATCTAACTGCCTCTTCAAATGAATTAAGTTAGCTCTCTTCTGATCACCCATGGTGTTCTGTGTAAATTTTGATTTAATCTTGAATAATCGAAATCTCTAATTTGTTAATAATGTGGTAGTGATTACACATAGGCTAGTATATATATTATTAGAAAAATTAAATCAAAATTTAGATGAGCAGTGGATATGGTGTATGCTTAAAATAGGAAAATTAAGTTTCGGACTCACTAGAGAATTTCTGTATATTATTATATTGTATTCAAGAAACGTAGTTGGAGAAGTAAAAGTGAGGACAATAAATATGAATACTATGACATGTAAAATTCGATTGGTATCGAGCAAATAATTCCATCTAAACACAATATGTTTGCAAACACCCTTAAGAAAAAATGGATCTTTGTTCATTAACTAAGAGTTTAGGTTTTTTAGAGGTGCAACTAAATATCAAAATATCGGGTCGATAGACCTATAGGGGCTCACTTCAATCCATATTGTCCACTAATACACACAGAGAAAATAATCACTAGTGTGAAAGAGTATTAAACAAATAATCTCACGTTGTTAAATAAAAGATGTGTGTAATACTTTATAATATAGTTAAATCCACTATCATTCACCAAACCATGAACCAACCTAATTTCACAATAGTTGTCTCTTGTATACGTGACACTAGAAACTTCAATCGTTTTATTTATTCGACAATTAGGTCCTATTATGTGATTTTTACAGATCTTATAAAACACATTCTTCCATCATTATCTATATCGACACAATACTTCGTGCTGTGTTACCATTTACCCGTGGGCCAATACTTTGTTCTGTGTTACAATTTTCCCGTGGGCCGCAGATTAACTTCGTGCTGCGGCAGCGTTTAAAACTTACCACTCATCCAAAAAAAAGTATTATGTTACCGATTCTTCATTCTTGACAACCCCAACAGTGAAAGCAAGTTTGCAGAGTCTAGTAAATTTTATTTTCAAAGTCTAGTCAGAACGCAGAGAATTTATAATATCATGAAAAGCTGAAGGTTATTAATGATATTTTTAGTTATTTTCCACGATTTCTATGTAAATAAAATAGCATTAGAGCCTGGACGCTGGACCTACCGATGGAAACGGTCGAGTGACCATCGTCCATGTGCTCTGCTCCTTTAAAATATATTATATATACATGAATAAACACTACATGTTCCATATGATATGATAATGACAAGGATGGCAACAGATATATTCAACTGTTTTGGAGAAAAATCTTCTCCAGTCATGCATTGAACTTTAAGTAACGTGATATTTTATTTTCCGTCAAGATCAGACGAACTTGGCTCTAACAAGTATGTGGATGAGATTGGAATTGATGTGATTATAAAATTTATTTTGGGCATTGAGTGGCATTATGGAAGAGAAGATGCTTTTCTCTTTGTGGATGGTCTCGTTTGGTATTGTCATGTGTTGCATTCCTTTCTATTTGTGAGAAATACATGAGCGTTGGGTTTGATTCTTGTGTGATTTGAGCCCGACAAGGCATGATATTAGGAGAGTTGTTGATAGTTAGTTCACACTGATGTCATGCGCCTGTTCACTAAAGTTGTAAAGTCTCATCAAAGAGGGGACTGTAATCTTGACATTATTCTACCTGATTGGTTTGAAGAAAGTCAAAAAAACTAAGAACTTTTTGGTGGACTATAATCTTGACTT
The DNA here is from genome assembly GCA_963682175.1 of Triglochin maritima. NCBI lineage: Eukaryota > Viridiplantae > Streptophyta > Magnoliopsida > Alismatales > Juncaginaceae > Triglochin > Triglochin maritima. The sequence goes on along the minus strand of OY821772.1, from coordinate 57,716,515 downwards.
TATTCTATGTGATTGGTTTAGAGAAAGTCAAAAAACTTAGAACTCTAGTTCTATAATTTCTCTTAGTCGATTGTTGTCAATCTCAACCCTCTCACGATGGCAAAAGATACGTTGGAGTATCTTAGTCGTATTTTCAAGCAAAACAATGATGCTCGATTATATCAACTGGAACATGAGGTCAACTCTTTGTCTCGAGGGTCTCGCACTATTCAAGAATTTTATTCCACTATGTTGATGATTTGGAATGAAATGAACACGATTGAATCTGATATTCCAGCAGCAGCCTTGGAAACAATTGTCAACATGAGACAAAATAAAGATCTCGGCAATTCTTGATGAAGATGTGTTCGGAGTTTGAACATGTATGTGCTTCCATCATAAATAGAGGTGGGAATCGATCTCTTGATGTAATTCTTCCTGAGTTGACTGCAGAAGAAACTTGTCTCATCTCCCTTTCATCCTCTACTTATGTGCCCGAAGAGGCATTCGTTGCAGGCTTTCATCAAGGAAAACAACAAGATCTCAGCAACGTTGAATGTTACACATGTCATGAGAGGGGACACCTTGCAACCAGTGTAAGAAAAAGAGAGGTAGTGATAAAACTAATATCTTTTGCAGATATTGCAATGAGCATGGTCATCTTATTAAGGCTTGCAAGAAACGGCCACCGAAGAAAAATCAGCCAAAAGCATATGCTACCACAGTTTCTCACAATAGTCTTGGACACTCTGTAACTATCTTTGAAGAACAACTTCAACAAGTTATTCAGGCTCTTCAGACCTCTACTTCTGTTAAAAATGGTACGCAAAACTCTTGTATATTAGAATCAGGTGCAACTCATCCCATGACTAAAAACATAGATGTTCTTCACCATATCCATTCTAATTCTGCAATAGAGAATATTATAGTTGCAAAGGGTCAATCTCTTAAAGTTGAGAAGATTGGATCTGTAACCATTACGCCTTTTGACTCAACACCTTTGCCTCCAAATGTTCTATATATACCTAATGTATGTGCCAATCTAATTTCTGTAGGTCAGGTTGAGAAACAATATTTTATTGTCTCATTTTCTCCTTTTGTTTGTATGAAACAGGATCTGCGGATTGGGAACCCTTCACTCTAGACTTTAAACAATCCCTTACTCCTGTTTGTCTTGTTGCACATTCATCTTGAAAGGAATGTCTTCTAAAAGTTTTACTTTTATATGTCAATTATTAGGGGTGAGCATCCGGTCCGGACCGGACCAGACTGGACCGGATTTTTATCCGGGGTCCAGACCGAAGACCGGACCGGATGCTCGTGGACTGAAGACCGGACCGGACGGACCGAATCGGTCCGATCCGGTCCGGTCCGGTCAAAAACCGAATTTTTATAAAGAAAAAACAAAAAAAAGACCGGTCCGGACCGGACCGAAACCCAGACCGAACCCAACCAACATTTTCCGGACAAAACACGGACCGACCGGTCCGGTCCAAAAACCCAGACCGGACCGGGTTTTGCTCTCCCCTATCAATTATTATGAATTGGATGTGCAAACATTTTTTTCCTTGATTATGGTATTCGTCTTTTAGAAGTGTTAAGGAAGAGGCGCTTGGTCCTTAACCGTAGAGCTCTAAAAGATAATGGTTTAAATAAATCAAAAGTTATTCACAATCATGGTAATTAACATGGAACATTAATTACCAAGGTAAGATTGTCGTGTTGGTCATCGATTGTTGTAACTCTACAAATAATTGACGACACGAGTATATAAAAGATGAAAAGATTACTTTTATATATTGAATAGACATAACAAGTAAAATATTATGGAATTGTGTTTCGTGTCATTAATGTTTTTACTGTGTCTTGGATCCTAAGATGTGAGACTTATATCTTTTCACTCAAGAATTGCTTAATTTGATTATTGTCAAAAGCTATTAATAAGTAGAGTGATAAAGACAATAGTTGGTTGAACACGACTTGTGCTGGAAAAGATAGCTAGTCAAACGATTATCGTTGCCCCTCTTAATTGAGTGATGATATTAGTGGGCCCCTTGATAAAGCAAAATTATAATGTGCACAATGTAACTTGAGTTAAGTTACATAGTTATAATTAGCTTAGAGATATCAAGAAATGAATATAATACAAAGATGACACATTTCTACTTTGTATATATTCTCAATATCAAGAGGCAAGGGACGGACACAAGTGATACACTTACATCACTAAATGGATCATGTTTTGGTTTGGGTGGAACAAAGACATCTATGCTAATTGGGTAACTATAATGTGTAGCTAGATACCACTTATAATTTGAGATATTAATTGTTTAATATCACTGTCAATTTAGCTTAGATCCTCCTATAGGTCACACAAACAAAACTGGGAAACAAGAACCTTGATTTTGAGTTCATATGGTGTGTTGGGTTTCATGTGAAAAAGGAACACATCTGGTGAACGAATAAAATCAATATGTCATGAGAATTGACATAATTAGAATCATAATAAATTCATATGAGGTGTGTATATTATGGGGTGTAATAATTTAATATTACATAGGATAATATATTACATAAGATATGAATTTGCTAAAACCCCTAAAAGATCAAATTTTGTTGGAAATAAATCCAAAATTTGACACGGTAAACCGTTTAGGGTTCGGTATACCGAGGTGTCTTCGGAACAGTCAACCGAACGGGGAACATGTAAACACAATTGGTTGACCGAAATTGTCTGGAGTGCCTGGACAATTGGGTCCGGTCAACCGAGCGTGAACAGTCAACCGAGAGAAAATATCTTGGGATATTTTCGGTAGACCGAAGGTGACACGGTCTTCCGATGGATGTTCGCCAGGAGAAATTTTGGTAGGTCAACGGTCGGCTGGAGCAAGACGCGATCGTCCGAATTTTTTCAGTGAATTTTTCTCATGCATATTCGGTCGACCGTCTAGCTCACGGTCCACCGAACATGTGTTAAAACCAAATGGTTTGGTTGACCGAGAAGAATTCTCGGTGAACCGAACAATGCGATTTTCGCCTGAATTATTAAGAGAATAATTAGATCATGAGTTTGATTAATTCCAGATTTAATTAAATGTTTTTTAGAATGCTTATGTGGCAATTTGAGATTAATTTTAGGAGAGAATAAGCAAAAGATCATAACTAAAGAATAGTTCTTGATAATGATGTTCTGAGAGCCTATAAAAGGACTCATCGTCCTACTTGTTTATGTTAATGCAAAAAAATTCTCTCATTAATCTCTCCCTTAATCACCACGAAAATCTCTTAGTAGTTTTAAGTTTTGGAAATAGAAATCTCAGGATCTTATAGATGGGTTATTAGATAGATTCTAAGCTTAGTTAGAAATTGATTTGTTAGCTTTTTTTCTTTCTAATCTTGTTTAGAGTTTGATGAACACTTGACGGACGATTCGACGAGCAACGAAAGTCCGGATATTCGAAAATGTTTTAGAGAACCTTTGGGTATGATCCTCTATTCTTTGTTTATTTTAATATGTGTAGGAATGCATGATATTAGAATAAATAAATACATGTACGTAAAATCAATGAAAATATGAAATCGATCTTGTATGTTGTATTAAAATTTTAAAATATATACATACAAACAATTAGCTAATAAACATTGACAACTTTGGCATTGTCTCCTTGGCCACCCTCGTGCTTTAAATTTGTCTTCATTATTCAAATAAAATGTACTAGACAAGTTAAATTCTAGCTTAGATATAAATAAAATATGTGTTGATTGTGTTCTTGCAAAATCTCATGTTTTACCTTTTCATTTGAGTTCCACTCGTGCTACATCTTCTTTTGATCTTGTCCATTCGGATGTATGAGGTCCATCTCAAGTTGGATCACTAACTGGAAAATTCTATTATGTATCATTTATTGATGAATGGTCTCGTTTCTCATGGGTCTACTTCTTGCGTCACAAATCAGAAGTGCTACAAATTTTCCAATACTTTGCAGTATGATTTTACTCAGTTTGGCAAGAAGAACAAAAAAATTGCTCTGATTCTAATGGAGAATATATATCAAAGGAATTTGAGACATATTTAGCAACTGAAGGTATCATTCATCAAAAGAGTTGTCTGTATCAATCATAACAAAATGGTGTTGTCGAAAGAAAACATAAGCATATCATGGAGACGGTGGGGGCACTGCTTCTTCACACACAACTTCCAAAAGTTTTCTGGGTTGAAAGCGTAATGACACCAATATGCTTAATTAATCACCTTCCAAGCTCGATCATTACTAATGTTTCTCCTCTACAGATGTTATTTGGACATTTGCCCACCTAAACTTCTACGTGTTTTTGGATGTACTTGCTATGTTCTTAAAGCCGCATCTGAATATTCCAAGCTTGATGCTAAAGCGTCTTGTTGCATTTTTCTTTGATATTCTGAAACTCAAAAAGACTATCGTTGTTATGATTGGGATACACGGAAAATACGAATTTACAGAAATGTTGTCTTTCTTGAGAATATCCCATATTTCTCCTCCTCATCCACTACTTATCATGTTGTACATGTTCCTTTATCATTTTTTCCTAACAACTTACAAGTCTTATCACTTATCGAAGAAAGTTCACCGTTAGGGTTGGCAATTTGGGTCATGACACGAAACCCGAACTCGACACTAAATATCACGATTCAGGTCGACAAGAATGACACGAAGTGTAATTTGGGTCGACACAAATGACACGAAATGTAATTCGGGTCAGGTTCGGGTTGGAGTATTTCGTGTTTTGTGTAATTCGGATTGACACGAATAACACGAACTGCAATTCGGGTCGGGTTCGTGTTTCGTGTAATTCGTGTCAAACATACTAGTTCGTGTTCGAGTTAATTTGTGTTTGTATAAATTTGTGTCAAACATGTCATAATTGGTGTCAAACAAGTTATTTTGTGTTCAGGTTAATTCGGGTTTGTAAAAATTCGTGTCAAACAAGTCAGTTCGAGTTATTCAAGTTAATTCGTGTTCGTGTCAACACGAACACGAAAAATGGATTCATGTCAATTTGGGTCGTGTTCGGGTTTAAGATTAGATTTTTGTGTTCGTGTTCGTGTCGCATATTTCTTATTAATTTGTGTTCGTGTTCGGGTCGAGTAAAAACAATTCGTGTTCGTGTCAAACACGACACGAAATACGAATTTGTCAGCCCTATTCACCATCCTATACCTTCCTCCTCACTAACTCCGACCTCAGGTATGTTTCCACAACCACCTCCTCCCACACCACCATCACAACCACCACCAACATCACCTCCACCTATCCGTAAATCTATGTGAATCATCAAACCTATTGATCAACTTTGTTTATTGTCTACGCTTGATCCACTTTTTATTCCTCGTTCTTATAAACAAGCAGCATAAAGGGTAAAATGGTCTCAAGCAATGTAAGATGAACTAGATGCACTACTCCAAAATCATAAATGAGACAATGTTCAAGCACATGTTAATCATCCACTCATTGGCTCCAAATGGGTTTATGCTATCAAACTGAAAGCTAACGACTCCTTGGATCGTTATAAAGCACGACTCATTGCTCAAAGATTTAATCAAGAACATGGGATCGATTATGATGAAATGTCTTCTCCAGTGGCCAAAATGACCACAATCCATACCTTGTTCACTGTTGCAAGCACTCAAAAATGGGATGTTTATCATATGGATGTCAAAAATGTGTTTCTTAGTGGTGATTTATCTAACGAAGTGTACATGCGACCCCCTCCGATGTCCTCATTTCCTCCACAGATGGTATGTAAACTTTAGAAGGTTATTTACGGATTAAAACAAGCACCCCGGGCATGGTTTGCAAAGTTAAAATTGGTTCTTACGAAGGAAGGATATACACAAAGTCACAGTGATTACTCTCTCTTCATGTCCAAATCCAACCGTGGGAGTATTTTTGTTTTAGTCTATGTTGACGATATTCTCGTTACTGGGATTGATAGTCATGGTGTCCAACAACTAAAGGATGCTCTTCAAGACTCATTTCAGATGAAGGACCTCGGTTTGGCTCGATACTTCCTTGGTCTAGAAATATCTCATCGGCCACATTGATATTTTCTTAGTCAACAGAAGTACACCAAGAATCTTGATACTCCTCTAGAGGTCAATGTTAAGTATGGTCATGATGTTGGTGCCGCAATCCTTGATCCAACTATGTATCGAAAGATTGTTGGTAGTCTTGTCTATTTAGCTGTGACTCGTCCAGACATTTCTTATGTTGTACAAATAGTGAGTCAGTTTGTTTTTGACCCTTGACCGTTGCATTTGACTGTCATCCATCGCATCATTTGGTACTTATGATCTACTCCTACCATGGGTCTATCATACTTTAATTATTCACCATTAGAGTTACGAGCATTCTCTGATGCTGACCATGTTGGTTGCAAGGATACTCGCCGCTCCATGACTGGTTATTGCATATTTTTCGGGACATCTTTATTCTCTTGGAAATCTAAGATGCAAGCAACAGTATCAAAATCACCCACAGAGGTAGAATACCGAGCTATGTCTTCTACGTGTGGGGAAATTATTTGGCTTCAACATCTTTTAGTTGATTTTGACATCAACTTTGCATCACCTACTCCTCTGTTTTATGATAATGGAAGTGTTGCAAAGATAGCTAGCAATCCTGTTTCCAATGAACGCACAAAGCAAATCGGGGTGGATTGCCACTTTGTACGTGAGAAGTTTGAACAAGGCCTAATCACACTTCCTCATGTTTCCTCCAAAGAACAACTAGCTGATTTCTTCACTAAAAGTCAATGTTTGATACGTTTTAATTAATCGTAAGTGCACGACCGCGTTGAAGCGGTGACAAATACGGGTTGATCCACAAGGAGGTGCGTAAACTCTGGTTTGTTCGAAGGCAAGTGAGAAAGGAGGGGAAGAAGTTGTGATTACACTAAACTAGACTAACTATACTAAACGAGTAAGTATCAAACAAGGAAAACGAAAGCGAGGAAGATTGAAAATTGGAAATCAGAAATGGAAAACTCCTAAGGGGTGGAGTGTGTGCACACATGTAAAAAGATTGTGAAGAATGCATTCTATAGGCACAAATGTAGGTAGTGTTTTAATGCATAGGAAGTGTCTAAATGTTATGACAAAACATATCAATTCATTCACTAACCTAGTTGATTAACATTCATATACACAAGCTGGTTATTTCGGAACCTAAACAAGCATGGGAGGTGTCTAAGATGTGTGGCAAAACCCAACAAGTGTAGTATTCTACTCTAACAAACAAGCATGCATTCACATTTATCAACACAATCAAAATATAAAACATTCATATCCATTCTTTAATGCATGTATGAACATCATATCCACCCCCAAAGAGGGATGAATCTACTCACTACACATTACTCTAACAATTAAACTAAAGAAGAAAAGAAACATTCTAACTACTTTAGCCTAGAATCAAAAAAATAAAACTAAGCTAAACATGCATAAAGAAACAACATAAGATCAAAACAATGGAAAAATTATTTTATTATATGACTCACATTGAAGGTAGCATTCTTCTCCACATTGAGATTTTGCTCCAAGACTTACTCCAAGTAGAGAGAATGTCACCAAACAATGAGTAATTACAATAGAAAGTGAATAGTTCTATTTATAGCCCTAGAAAAAGGTAATCCGGGACAATCCCCCGGTATGAGACTAAACTAATATCATAAATAGACTAAATACACACTAATACACGCTTCACATAAATCTTAGTGGATCCGGACCAAAAGTGACCGCCAATAGTGTTCAGATCGCTTTGGATTTTCTTGTGGGCTTTTCTGGAAGACTTTGTTTGTCTTTGATGCATCTACTTCGCTTGTTGGAGCTCCGACCCGAATAAAATTGCCAAAATACTCCCCATGATGGTGTGAAATATTCATGTTTGCTCATTGGTCCTTTGATCTTACGTTCAGGTCCTTCGATCTTGCATCTTAGTCCTTGAGTCTCTCAACTCAGTCTTTTTTCATGTTTTTAGGTCCTTTTATTAAGGCTGTCAATTTTACACGAAACACGATAACACGACACGAAAACGACACGAAGTTAGCGGATATGGATTGAGAATTTGAACACGATTAATAAATGGGTTGGATACGGCAACACGATTATTAAATGGGTTGGATATGAATTTCTGCTGCAAAAACGATTAACACGATTAAGACACGATAAAACACGATAAGTAATTGGGTAATTAGGCACACGATTACGAATACGACACGATTAATACCGACAAATCTATAAGTAATATATAAGTTATAAATTATAATAAACAAATTCTAAGAACTGAATGTCATATTTATAATTTTACCAATTATATATATGAGTGGTTTGAAACTTTGAAGTTTGAACTCTGAACAAGTGGATAATCGTGTGTTAATTGTGTGTTAAATGGTGTAAACGGTAGCGGTGTTAAACGTGTACACGAAGTAACCCGTTTAATAATTGGGTATAAATGGGTTGGATATGGCAACACGATTATAAATGGGTTGGATACGGCAGAAATTTAGCAACACGATTATTAAATGGGTCGGATACGGCGCAACACGTAGAGCTTATATATAGGAGTTGACACGACACGATTAGCACACAACACGACACGATTGACAGCCCTACCTTTTATGGATCTTCTCTTCAAATCTATTTATTTTTGAAATTCAAACATAAAACTCGTCACGTAGCATTGTTTAAGTGAAAGATAATGAATATAAGATACAAATATAAGCATGAAATGATGTCAACCACTTAACCTCATAATCGTCATGATATTTTTATAGGCAAACTGCTGATGTCACATCATCAGTTTGAGGGGGATGTAAATAATAGTTGTCAGTGTTAATGACTACTTATTTATAGGATCAATTAGGAGATCATTTAGCCATAATCAAAGGCTAAAATCATGTGAATTTCTATGTATAATTGCTGCATATAGTTGTAGATTATCTCTTTAGACTCTTTTGTACACTATAAATTGAGGTGATTACCTCATGAGAAGATATACAAGAATCCTTTCTCTTTGTTCTTAAGCTTTCTTTAATCTCAAATATTGTCATAAACTTCAATAGGATAAGCTGCTAGAATTTTGTTGCCTTAGTCCCAGCTCGTTGAACAACCAACCTCCAACAAGCTTTCTGATTCAAAACCTTACACCGGAAGAAATTCAACATCATCATGATAGAGGTTTGTGTTTCAATTGGGATGAAAATTTTCTCACCACCATCGTTGTAAACCATAGTGATAACGTCTGATGGATCTTCTCCGGACAGAATCGCGAATGCGATAATCAACTACGAACAAAATATGATTAGTGCTCTTCAGGTGGCACGAAACTCCATACAAATACCATAACCAAAATAATATTTCATTATTCAAATCAATCATTATACAAATACAAGTGATGACCTATTTACAGGATACAACAACCACTCCAACTCAACTAACTCTAACTACTAAAACTAACTCTAACAACCATGTGACCTCTAAGCACCCAATCAAATTGTGTCACCTCATAAATCCTCCCCTTCACCATCCTCTAATCACCGGGTCATTAGCTTTCCTGGTCAGTAACCTTCCTAACAAAATCTAAACAAATGCCAAAAGTTAACAACTCGTTCTAATGAAATTCCTTGTAGCAACTGGGATCGAAGTTTCCTCGTTTCTCCAAAACTGCAATATTGACCGATGCTAATCTAAAACGGTGTTAAAATTGCAGCCACGTCAAGTGCGACTGGTCAATGGAACTTGGCTTGGTCAAGGAAATCCTAATAGTCAAACTTCAAGTTTGAGTTCTTAATTTAAGAAATAAATACAGGAAGCTTCACTTTCAACAACGTTACTCATTTTCCGGACAATAATTTCAAATTCTTTTCGTTGTGTGATGTGATATGGGTGGAAAATTGTATCGTTTTTGTATTGAATATTCCAAACGAATAAGGATTTATACCCGATCCAATGATGCCCGATCCACAAGCTAAAAGTCAATCCGCATGAGGTTAGAGCGCCCAGCACACTTGGGCTTATTTTATACTCCGAGTTTTAAACGTTGCACATGTAAATTCTGATAAATTGTAATTTGCTTCGTTCGTTTTTTGTACTAATGTACATGTACTCTGCGCACATCGCTTTTATAGCAGGACAAACTCCGTATTTATCTTTTTCCTATTATATAAAATGCTCGTGATATGATCTTGAAGTACATGATCGTCCCAAGCTACATGCAATACGCATGTTCTGTGGATTATGTCGATGAATATTGGTTGAGTACTGGAAGCCCATCTTTTATCCAACCTTTTCAAATCCTCAGGAGACGGAGATGAGTTATTTGAGTGCAGTAAGAAATGAACAACACCGTGGTCAGCAAAAAACAGGGGTGTAAGCGGGTCGGGTCAAAAATAAAAAAATCGCTACCCGTCCCGTCCAAACAGGACGGGGCGGGGAGGGTTATGTGAGTTTGATGTGTTTTTCTAATTTTTTAGATTTTTTCCTAAGAAAAAAAAACAAAAAAAAACTTGAGAAATAATTATCATTCACCACATTTTGTTCTAATAATATTCATTATAAAACATTGAAACATGAACTAAATAATAATAAATTCTAACATAAATATTCATTATAAGTTTATAAAAATTACATTCGTTATTCATAACGAACATCAACATATAACAATAACACTCGTTATAATATAACAAACTCCAACATCAAACAATAAAAATATTTATTATAACATAACAAACTCCAACGTCAAACAATGAAAATATTGAAACATTCAAGTTAGACAGGTTACGGGTTATGCGGGGTGGGTTACGAGACAACCGCAACCCGCCCCGCTTAGTAGGAGGGTTATGCGAGTGGCGGGTATGAGGGTTGGTGGGTAATATTTTTTTGGTCTCTATCCGCATTAGGCGGGACGAGTTTGCAGATAAAATTCACATCATTTACAACCCTAGCAAAAAAGAAGTTCTGAAATCCCAAACAAACCTACAAACCACTCCACGTGAAAACAACCCAAATAAAAAGTGGATATTGACTTTTCTATATTTATACCATATTGTATAACGAATGCAAATGGTAATATAGTTATTTTTTGATTTCCACTTATCTTATTTGGATTTTAGAGGATGAGATAACAATTAAATACGTATATGCATAAATTATTATATTTTTTTACTTATATAAAATTCTTGAAATTGACCATTCCAATACAAATACGAATAATGTCATCATATATAGTCGTAACATTGTCAATATCAATAGAGTGCCACATTTAAACGAATTTATATCAATACCATATCATACTATACGAATTTGAATATACAAATCCGATCGTATTTTTTTGGGGTTTTGCTTGGGTGCACTTGCAAAAAAAGTTTATTGGACCTTTTTTTGCAAAGCAAAATGGAGGCTTAGCCTCTAAGAATTTATTACTAAAGAAATGTTTACATCTACCAAATTTTTTCGTTGGGTTCGCGGGCATATGCCACATGCATAACCGGCTTCTCCCTACCACCTAATTGAAATCACGTTAATGGCAAGTAGTTTAAGGAAATAATTACATCTCATCAAATTTCAGAAGTTGGATTTAGTTCCAAGTGTCCTGAAAACGTCGCGTTTCTCCTTCATCTTTTGCGAACCGAAGTTTATTGGGCAAGTAGTTTATTGGACCTTTGCTTAGCCGAAGTTTTTTTATTGACCACAAACACTTGCAAACCCCAGTATTTGCTTTGGTGTGCTCACCGTCTAACGTCGTTAACAGATTTCTGTTAGACTCTGAAGCCGTTAACGGCAAACATGCAGCATTTGACCATGTCTACCACACGTATAGTTCGATCGACCGTTACAAATCCGGTCATTCGAACCTTGAATTCTGAGGTGTATCTCTTCTTGGAAATGGACGACCAAATCCAATTTAGACACCCATTTCTGGGGTTCCACTGAATCCCTTGAAGTATCTGTCATCTTGGAAACGGTCGTCGGAGTGGAATTCCAGCGATCGAACCTGAAGCGTGGTTAACTTTTTAACTTTACCCCTGCATTCTTCATCAGACCCATAGACCCAATAAGAATGTGGAATTTTATTACTAAAAGGGAGGATAACAGTGATACAAAAGCAAATGCATACGAAAAACGACAAATCATTAAGCAAACATACGGTCAAATCCCATTCGGACGTCGTTTCCAAGCCTATAGAGATTTCATAACATCATTGGAACCCCAGAAACGGATGTCCGAATTGGATTCGGTCGTCTGTTTCCAAGAAGAGATACACCTCAGAATTATAGGTTCGGATGACCGGATTTGTAACGGTCGACCGAACTATATGTGTGGTAGGCGGGGTTAAATACTGCATGTTTGCTGTTTACGACGTCAGAGTCTAACGGAAATTCGTTAACGACGTTAGACGAGGATTGCACCAAAGTAAATAATGGTTTTTGCAAGTGTTTGTGGTCAATAAAAAACTTTGGATGAACACAGGTCCAATAAATCCCTTTTGCAAGTGCATCCAAGCAAAAACCCCAATTTGATTTAAAAGGGTATAAAAATGTCCCTCTTTCCTCTTCCAACCCCGCCAATCCAAATGTCCTTCTCCCTCTCCTTCCTCTTTCCCCCAAACCCTAACATCCATCTCCTCCCCAAACCCTCCCTCCGCCTCCTCCGTCCCCCTCCCTTCCCCTCCCAATACCCCCTCCCATTCTCCACCCCCACTACTCTCCGTTGCTTCGACTCTCACGACGCTCGCAATGGTTCCGATTCCCGAATCGGGACTGTTGACTCGAGTTCGGAGTTCGATTCGGCGAGCATTTGGAAGCAGACGACGGAGATTCTGGCGTTCGCCGGACCAGCCGTCGGGTTGTGGATCTGCGGGCCGTTGATGAGCCTCATCGATACGGCCGTCGTCGGGCAGAGTAGCTCCTTGGAGCTTGCCGCCTTAGGTCGTTGATTTACTGCCTTTTGGTTTGGTTGCTGATTTTCTGCTTTTGTTTTTGTTATTTATTTGATTTGTGATTTTGTTTTTCGTTAGGACCTGGAACGGTGCTGTGTGATCATCTGTGTTATGTGTTTACGTCGCTGGCGATTGCGACGTCGAATATGGTCGCCACTGCGCTCGCGAAAGAGGTCAGATTTGTTTACACTTGATTACTTGAATGCTTGTTAATTTCCGTGGGGGTGTAATCTATTGCAGTTTAGAATTGCCTATTGTATGAGAAATTCTCACTTCAATTTGATTGCTAATGCTGAATACGTCGAAGACCAAAATACACCCCATATCCTCCATTCGAGATGACTTTTAAGTTCTAAGTGCATTGCAGCTTCAGCATTGCATTTCAACATTTTCGCTAATGTACGTCGCTGTCATGTTTCACCTTTCGGGAAAAGAAACTAGCAGCCCAACTTCGACTGCGAGTTCTCATTGTAAGAATTACACGAAGACTCACTTTCACAGCGTTGCTTCTCTCTCGATGAAAAGTTGGAAACTTCTTTTCAGAAAGAAAGGGAAAAAATGTTGCTTCTCTCTTGATCTCCTTCTCCATGACGTATTTTCATTGGGGTTTTTGCTTGGGTGCACCTCCAAAAGTCGTTTATTAGACATTGCACTTGTGTATTTTTTTATCGCTCCAGAACGTCCACAAAACAAACTAATTGCTCGGGTGCACCTCTCTCAAACACCGTTAACGGATTTCGTGACACCGTTAGTTGCTCCCGTGAAGTTCGAATCCAAACGGTCGACCGAAAATCAATTTGACCCTCAATTCGAGATGATCGAGTCTAAATATGCTACTTGACACATAATTAGACACCAATTAAGTTCAATCCAAATGGTCGACTGAAAACCAAATTGACTCACAATTCGAGCTGACCGAGTTTTCTATATATTTTCTATGTTAATTAGAGCTCGAATTAGTGTTTAATTAGTTGTCAAATAACATATTTAGACTCGGTTGACTCAAATAAGGAGTCAATTTGGTTTTCGGTCGACCGTTTGGTTTTCGGTTGACCGTTTGGATTCGAACTTAACGGGGACAACTAACAGTGTCACGAAATCCGTTAACGATGTTAGAGGGAGATGCACCCAAGCAATTAGTCTGATTTGTGGGTGTTCTGAAGCAATAAAAAATTACACGAGTGCAAATGCCTAATAAACGACTTTTAGAGGTGCACCCAAACAAAAACCCCCATTTTCATTGCTACAACTTTCCACACTTCCCATAAAATAAAACTTTTCAACACTAATTTAAAATTTCCCATCGTTATCCGATGTTATCTTATGATGTTGGTGGACTATTGTATTATTTTTGCATTAGAATTATCCCAAAGGAACATGAATTTATACCACAATCTAATAAGGCTTGATCCACAGGATTGCAGCCTAAGCTTCTATTTGGTTAAGAACTTAAGAAGAGAAAAAAAGTTGGATTTTCTTTTGTTTGGATAACGACTTAAGAAGAGAAAAGAAAATAAAGGATTTTTTTGAGAGAAATGTTATAATACAAAATTGTAATTCAACTTTCTCTCCAATTTTGGAGAGAAACGGAGAGAAATGGGGAGAAATTGATAAAAAGTAAATAAATAATGTTTTAGTGACCAAAATACTATCGCTAAAAAACTCTAATTTAATATCCATAAATACTCGTTTCCGTTCCGTCTTCCCACACCCACCCGTGAGAGGACGTTGTCTTTCAAGTGTTTTCGTAGAATTCTTAAATATTTTTTTGTTACAACACATGTTATTGTGTTGGAAAAAACAAAAAAGAGTTCATTTGATGTATTTTCCGTAGAATTTGTACGTTTATTTATTTTATTTTACATGAGAAATGTTTTTTTAAAATGTGTTGTCTTGAAGTTGGTTAGTACATTACCGAGTTTTTATAGTTTGAAATTTTCATGTTTGGTGGACATATTTTATTTGTAATAATTTATAGTTCTTAACATTATTATGATAATGTATGATAATGTTTGTTATTGTATAATACAAAAAAGAATGGTATTTTAGTCTTTTTAGAATTTTTTTTTCTCTTATAAGATTGTAACCAAAGAATAGAAATTTATTTATTATAGTGTTTATCCAAACAAGAGAAGAGAGAAAAAAGAAGAAAAAAATGTGTTTCTTTTCTTTTCTCTCATTTATCTCCTAAGTCGTTATCCAAATAGAACATAAAGTCAATGGGCTTAGCCGCTTAATGTTTGAACACCTTTCGGAGTTGGAATCAACTTTGTACTTGTCGCGAAACATATACGTGTGTTTTCAGGTAAATTGCAGTTTGATGGTTGTCTCAATGCTAGTATGCTACTTTACAAACAAACTCTAACCTCTCACTCCTCCCCTGTAATGAGAGCATCTTCTTGTCAATAGTTTAAGATCATTCTTAATGTTCCTTTGAGAGAGTAGGACATATGCGTTGGACATATCGAAGAAGTAACGGTTGCGCAATGCCAAGTAAGGAAGAAATTTGAAACTTCACTTGAAGTGACGCCTAAGGGGTTATGCAAAAGGCCTAAGAATAAACACGGTGGTTGTTCAATCTAGGACTGTAAGCGGGACAGGGTGGGTTTTCGCCCCACCGCTACCCGCCTCACCAAAGTTAAGCGGGTAGGCGGGGCGGGGTCAAACAAAAATCTGCTACCCGTCCCGCGTAAGGATGGACTAGGCTATGCGGGGCGGGTTGGCGGGTTTAATTTTTTTATAAAAGCTAAATACAAAAATCAATTTATTTTCTTTAACATTATCTATTTTAATCAAAGCTAAGTACAAAAATCAAGGGAAAAAATCAATGTATGTTTTTAAAGCTATATACAAAAAAAATACAAACAAAATCAAAACTAAATACAAAAAAAATCAAAAAAATAGAAGACTTGTGCGGGTTGCGGGTTATGCGGGGTGAGTTTGGAGAAAACCGCAATCCGCCCCGCTTATTATGCGGGTGACGGGTTAGCGGGTAACAATTTTTTGTCCGCAACCCACGTTAGGTGGGGCGGGGCGGGGCGGGACGGGTTGCAAGTAAAATCCTACCCATTTACAGCCCTAATCCATGTGTAAAAGACAGACACGAGAATCAAATATGAAATATTTACCGTCAGACACGAAGGTTGTTTCGTTGTTAGCGTCACCAAATAAACTGTAAATGGGGTGTGCAAATTCCCTTATCACCTTCCCTAAGCATTCTCTTGTAACGAGGCAAAACTGAAGAATCAAAATTATCCGTATTAGGCAGACCAAAACTTGAATAAACCATCTTTAAACCAAAACGAAGAACACTAGAATTCGATTACCAAATAAACTTCAATAAAACCACACAAACATCCTCCAGCCAATAAATTAATTAACTCAAGAAGCAAAACAAGAAATACAAAAATCTGAATGTATCAAACTACTCCATAATTGAGATTAGCTTAGTTGCAGGATTTGTTATCTTGAGATAGTCAAATACAGGAATCGAATCATAATACTCATATTCATATATTTGAAATTTCGAATTATAAGTTGAAATGAAACAAAACATATAACTTTTTGTAAAAAAGAATCCAACCACTCATCCTACATCTCCGTATCTCTTCAATTCCTGAATAAACGGAATGAACACCACCATGATCCATGGGCTGCGGAATTTAATTAGTTCCAACAAAAAACATCCCAAACACACCTACCACAGTCACGTGACATCCACTACGACGTCCACGTGTCCCTCCCGTCGGCCGCAAGGGTTCCTATCCTCAAAAGCACTCGAAAAGCACCACTCCCAAACCCCCCAACCAACCACATCACACTATAAAACCCGCAACTCTTCCCCCTTCCCCGCCACTCCAAATGGCCCTCTCCATCCTCTTCCCCCCTCCACCAAACCCTGACCCTTCCCTCCTCCCCAAACCCTCCCTTCGCGCTCCTCCCTTCCCCTCCCGATTCCTCCTCCCCGCCAGGCTCCGCTGCTTCCGCCCCGATGGCGGGGTCACGGACGAGAGAATCGAACCTCTCCTCGCCCGTCCTGGTCAAGGTAATGGTCAACTCCGCTCGGATTCCCAGATTGGGGTCCCCGACGGAAGCGTGGAGGTGGAGTCGGAGTTGGATTCGGCGAGCATTTGGAAGCAGATGAAGGAGATCGTGGTGTTCGCTGGACCGGCCGTCGGGTTGTGGATCTGCGGGCCGCTGATGAGCCTTATAGATACTGCCGTCATCGGGCAGAGTAGCTCCTTGGAGCTTGCCGCCTTAGGTGGTTTACTTACCGCTCTTGGTTTGGTTTGTATTTTGTGCTTTTGTTGTTCTTATTGGGTTGGTTGGTTGGTGATTTTGTTTTCTGTTAGGACCTGGAACGGTGCTGTGTGATTACCTCTGCTATGTGTTTATGTTCCTGTCGATTGCGACGTCGAATATGGTTGCCACTGCACTTGCGAAGAAGGTCAGTTTTGCCAACTCGTGAATGCTTGTTAGTGGGAATACATGTTGCGGATTAGTTGCCTACTTCTTTCGTGAACAAAGAATATGCCACAAAGGACAGGCAATTCCGTGGAATATCCCAGAGAATATCTAAGGGTTCAATAAGTTATGCTAATAGGATCCTTAATAGGTTGTTGTGAGTGTCATTTCGAATTGCACTTAAAATGAACAGAGAGATCCCATTCTCACCTCAAGAAGCTGTTTTATGAGTACATTTGGCGTCCAAGGTTGAACACAAACTGACAATGAAAGTCGTTATGTTTCTACGAGCATGCAAAGCGAGGATTAAGTTTAGTCATTTACGCTTCACATAGACATTAACAATGACCTGCTTGATATTTGGACTTGATCAAAGCAGAATTCAAAGTTCGTAGATTTCTAGCAGACTTGCAATCAAGTTATCGCCAAAAAAATGACAGCCAATTGGATGGTTTGTCATCAATAGGGCCCACTCAATTAAAGTCTGCAGAATAGGGGCAGCTAAAGTACATTCAAGGGGGGTTCGGGCAACCCCTTGGATTTTGAAATTTGACCTGATTTGTAAAAATATTATTGAATTTTTTAGCTCCTAAATTTCTTTGTATTCTGACTCATGGTTTTTGACCCATTTGGATTTTAACCCCCATTGGATATGTAGATGAATTGTTGATCCCATTGGATTATCCCCACAAATTCCCATCATCTTGACCTAAATTATTGGCACCGTCTCTGTTGCAGAAGCACAAATGTAAGTGAAAAAGCTATAAAAAGGAGGCTGAGGTTCATGGTGGACTTGAGCCAACGAACAATATATTTTGTGGCTTACTAATGGGCTTTGTAAGAGAATCCTAGAATTGCCAAGCTTTTTTTAGGAGAATTTTAGAATTGGCAAGTTTTTTATTATCTTGAAGGCATTGGTAATGGAGCAATAGAGAACGGTATGACGAAGGAAGATGTTATCTTATAATGAAATACTAGTTGCTTCGTGACCAGTATCATGACCTCCAAACCCATCATAAACTGTTCAGAATGTATGTTGGTGTTTTTTTGTGAACCAATTTTCTGCCCTAGGACCTTGGTAAGCAGATTCAGGCGGTTTTCATGTTCTTTCTGTGATCATCTCCTTTAAATTTAGATAGTTACATCAGCACTGTTTTTCTCAACCCAAATCTCTAGCTGGAAATAGCAAAAGATAAATCATAAGTTTTAAATGTAAATATGTGATGATTTTTCTTTTTTAAATGTGTTATTTCTATTAACAGTGTTTATTCCGTCAAAACACTATTAACCGAACAATATTGTCCAGGACAAAGCTTTAGCCCAACACCAGATATCCATGCTGCTATTTGTTGCTTTCAGCTGTGGCTTGGGGATGTTTTTGTTTACAAAGTTCCTGGGTACATCAATTTTAACCGGTATATACCCATCTGATTTGTTTATTTCTATATTTTGGAACTGTAATAGCTAATTTCATTGAATATAATTTGAGTGTTTTTGAAGAAATTTCATACTGATGTTATTATATAAACCGTACTGTGTTTAGATAATTCAGAAAAACCTTTTTCTTGAGGTGCTCGAAATAAAGTTGCCTTATGGGAATGTCAAATTTGAACTAATTACAAGAAGTACAGTACTAATGTTAAAAAAGTCCAAGCTTGGATAAATTAAATACCATCCGAGCTGATCCTCATGTATGACTAACAAATTAGTATCTATTTGAAAAAGACATCCATATCCTTAAAAACACAACTTATGTATACATGAAGGATGAAATACAAAACAAATACATATATCTATATTGTATTTTATGTTATTAGTTGTGAAACTTTGTACATATCTAATATTGATTGCCTTTTACATATAATATATATAGGTCCGTAAAACTTATATGGAAAAACTACAGAGGCCTTGTGAATATAATATACATGTCTCCGTACCCACCACCAGATTGTATATCTGTATATATGCATACCTGTCAAAAATTGAAATTCAATATCCATACCTGTACAAACTTAAAAGTCAGTATTTATATCTCTTTCGTAATCACCTGGATAAGGATACATATATCCTTATAAAAAAGAATATGAATACACACCATCCAAAATTCATATTCTTTTGCACCTCTAGTTGCTCAAGTTTGCTTTTCGCAAACATCAAGTTAAACGACAATCTATTATTATAGTCTCTATAATCTATTTTTGATATTTTGCTTTGTAGTATGATCTTGAAAAATTAAAACCATCGCATTTCTGAATATTTAACTGTCTATCTAGGCTTTATTGGCTCGGAAAATGTGCATATAATACCAGCTGCAAACACATACGTCCAGGTATCTATATGCAGAAAGATCAATCTCCACTGGTTCACCCATGCTAAATGTTGTGACGTGAAAAGTACAATGTCGTATGAACTTTAATTCTAAACTCAAACTAAAAATTCATTAACCATTAGGATGGGTAAGTGTGAACACTACTACCTCACAGCTCAAAACCTGTACTGCTTATTAGATATCAGTTTGAATATGATTTGCAGTGTTTATTAATAGGGACGCTTAAAGTTGCTATTTTGTTTTTATATATTTTGCTTGCACCTCACCTGCCTGCCTTTTCCAGATTCGAGGTTTTGCATGGCCTGCAGTTCTTGTTGGTATGGTTGCTCAAAGTGCTAGGTACTAAAGGTTCACCTGCTTGTAAATTTGATGAGTTTCTTCTTTTTACCAAAATTAATAAATTCTTGTTTGGAGGTTTATCTCCACTTGCATTCTCAACTCGGAATCAAATTTGATTTTGGTTTATCTGCTGTGTAGTTAAATTTTACTCTGCTAGGTTGAGACATGACTACACGAGTGTGTAAAAGATATATTTTGAATTATTAATATTTTTTAAAAATATAAAAATATATACATTTGCAAAATAATTGCAGATCTAGGTATGTAACTCTCAAGATGGAAGTTATCCTATAGATGTTGTATCCATGCTTGATCAAAATGTGAACTATAGTATTTATTCTTATGGGAATGAGGATGAAAAACAAGAGAACCTTTTTCTCGAAATATGGACAAATGGAAGTGTAACTTCAAAAGAAGCACTTCATGGGGCTTCTCGTAATTTGATTGATTTGTTTATTCCGTTTCTACACGTGGAGGAAGAAAACATGAATTTCGAAGAAAATAAAGCGCTGCCAGCCTACCTTTTTTTAACTTGAGACTACAAGTGTGAGTTCACTTATAAAAATTGTTGCATTGTTGTCACATGCTGCTTCTGGCACCAAGATATATAGGTTTGTAAATATTTTTAACAACATTATATTTTTGCATTTTTTCAGTAATATTTATATTAAAAAAGCTCTTCTACTTCTAAACTAGAAGCAAATAATGGACCATGGATTATGTAAATAACGGAGGATGACATTGCATGTTAGGAAGATGGACAGGGTTTGGTAGGACCAGACTTTGTTTTTCTACTCCCCTGGATACAACTTGTCATCGGAAGAATTAATTTGCATGATTCGATCAATTTGGCTTCATTATCATGTTCAGGGTTCATTCAGTCTGTCGTGTGGGATTCTTCTGGCATAGGACGTCACTAGATTGAATTTGAGTTAGGGTTGATACGTGTTTGATCAGTTTACCGGTTGATTCAAGGTGGAAACATGGGATCTCTCTACAATCCCATTTTTATGTTTTAATGGAGTTTCATGTAAATGGGATGCTCTTTACTATTAAATATTAATCTTCTGATGTAAATATGAGAAAATACCTGATGATGATATTTTTCCTCTGTTCTCCGAATAATGTAAGTAAAAAAAATGGTCAATAGGGGTGTTCGTGGACTGAACCAGCCCGAACAGGGTTTGGTTCGGTTACCAGTTTCTGAATTTCTCTGAATCCGGTTTCAGTCCAATCCGATCTGGTTTTAACCGTCATTTTATTTTTATTATTTTTATCTTTAATTAGTTCTAACAGAGACATCTAGGGATAGTTTTATTTTGGAGGGTGCCGGACATGTGGCATCTGAAAATTTCTCACTTTTCAACCTTATAAACTTTGCTTTATACTTGGATAGCACTGCCTTTTTAATAATATATTCTACCTTGTGGACTTTAAAATTCCATGTTTTCTAATTTGTTCATGTACCTTGCAGTTTGGGGATGAAAGATTCATGGGGACCACTTAAAGCTTTGGCGGTGGCTAGTGTAGTAAATGGTTTTGGTGATATTGTTTTGTGCAGTATTTTTGGTTTTGGAATTGCTGGAGCTGCATGGGCAACAATGTTTTCACAAGTATGCTGAGTTCGAAAGAAAGTTTTTTGCCCATTACAGTTTCCACGCAGGGTTTGTTTACATTTATATTTTGTTTCCACTTTGATAAATGCAAAAACTAAATGTTAACAGAGTGCATATCAAAGTCCATCTATTAATTTTCTCCCTCAAATTTATTTATTTTCCTCGAGTTTATTTTGATATGTTGACTTTATGGATACTCCCTATTTTGATCTTTGACACTTTTTTAGGTAGTTGCAGCTTGGATGATGATTCAAACTCTAAACAAAACTGGCTTCAATGCATTCTCTATATCGGTTCCCTCGGCGGTTGAACTTCTTCAAATAGTTGAGCTTGCTGCTCCGGTTTTCATTACCATGACATCAAAGGTTGTATTTGGGTACCAGAAAAGGCTTTGTTTTACCTGTACTCTGGCCCTATGCAACTGATTCCGAATTTGTTTCCAGGTTGCATTTTATTCCCTACTTACATATTTTGCTACATCTATGGGAACCATTAGTGTTGCTGCACATCAGGTATATTGATCTTTTTAGTTCTTATTATGATTTTTAGGTGGCATATTAGTGACTATCTCCATTTCTTGAAATGTTGAAGGTCATGATTAATGTCTACTGCATGTGTACCGTGTGGGGTGAACCTCTTTCTCAGACTGCACAGTCATTTATGCCCGAGATGATACACGGGGTCAACCGTAATTTGACTAAGGTTTGGATTTTTTTGAATTGAAGTTACCATCAGTTGTCAAATAGATCCTATGTTAGTGTTGGATTATGCACTTTACGATGTTGTTAAGTGGTCAAATTGATGTGTTGTTGGAAAGAGTTATGTATTGGTTGGTTATACATATCTATGGAGAAGTTTTGGAAATTACCTCCTCACAAAGCAAAACGCAAACATATTTATGTCAAAGATGGCCTATGACGGGGAAGGAAATATCCATCAAAACTTGGAAGTCATGCTTATTGATTGGCGGCCTTGTTAAAAAGACATTCCTGGAGTTCTTGTTTATTATTTTCAAAACGTAACAGAGTGCTGCTCTAAGCACTTCATAGAAGCAAATCAGCCACGTGAGTTTTTTTGGTGAAAGCACAATACTGAAATTGTCCATCACTTCACAGAGGTATTTCTGGTGGGACTCTTGGAACAAATGAGTAAAAGCTTCTTCGAACTTTTCCCAAGAAGATTAATGTTTGTCCGCCTGTTTGTTTGTTGTATTACAGTTTGAAAAGTAGACAGCTGATCTACTCAAACAGGGGCTTGTCTGCCCACATGTCACCGTATTTACCTGGTTTAAAGGTTTTAGTGTTTTACTGCTTGAATAGTGGTATATTCAGCAGACAGTCTGCTAACCACTGGTTTCTCCACTTATCGTTCCAGCTAATTGTCACCTTATTTCTTTATTTGATGCTAGGACTTTAAACAGCTTTAACCCATTACAATCTAGTTTAGTAGCACTGATCTTAAACTATCTCTCTGTGCTGTACTTTAATCTTTTGTTAGCTCGAATCTTGTGATTCAATGTAAATGTTTGAATTTCCTAGAGTCCTTAGACTGTAAAGATCCAACAGAAATACTTTTGTCATGCATTAAATGACAATGGAACATGTAAACATGTAAGGTAGGTATATATGTAAGTAACTTCTATTGAGAATCATGGCGGACGAAGGAAGCAAGAAAAACATGCTCGTTTTCCAAATTCGTATCTGCCGAAACTGACAAAGTTGACTGTTTTTTTAATTACTAAACTGATATTCTTGTTTTGGGAATATCACTTATCAGTATCACTTAAAACCATTTTAAAGTGGTATCATATGCAAGTAAACATGTTCCCAGCACAATAGCTGCACCTTCGAGCAATCATTGCTGCTTTTTTATCCATATGTACCTCTTGTTCTTACTTTCTTATCTTTCCAGCTCCTACAAGAATTTCAGAACGTGAACCAAATAATATGAAGCAAGTAATTTTTCTTAGCTTGATAGATGGAATACTGAGCTTACTGAAATATACATGGAAAGAGCATTCATAATGTGTGCCATGTTATAGTTATTATACCTTGTCGCAAAAATCTTGAAATCTGACATCTACCCATATTTATCGGTACAAGGATTTTATTTGGGTTTTTTAGAATTTTATGTTTCATGGTCATGGTGTATTTATGGAGGCTAAATCTTTCCATATTGATGTGCTGCAATTCTTTTGGAGCATTGTTCTTATTGGTTTAACCATTTTTTGTCATTTTCTTTTCAAGCATGTAGGTCATCCTTTTATAGTTTTATCTACACCTTAAGTCAACACTTCCTTTCTTCGGTTTATATTTTTCGTTCAACTCTACCATAGTAGTGTGTTCTTTTATCCATTCAATTTTGTAAGAGTTGTTCTAACAATTATTGTTTAACCAGGCAAGGGTGTTGTTGAAGTCCCTCATCATTATTGGAGCTTTAACTGGATTGTTTTTGGGAGCTATTGGTACATCAGTTCCCTGGATTTTCCCCAATATTTTTACCACCGACGGAATGGTTATCAAAGAGGTATTCATATTAGTGCTGTAAGAAAGAATTGATTTTTTATTCTGGATTTAAATGCTTTGAAGTAACTGGGCCACAACACTACTATTTTATCACACTAATCTTCCTAATTAGCTAATAATCTTGATAGACATTTCCAGGTTATGAATTTTTTTTAAATAAATATATAATTTTTAATTCGATACAAATAAATAATAAAGGATGCAGAGAATAATGTGAAATATGTATCAAAGGCTTATTTTTCATTGTTTGGCGCTGTAATATATTTCTCCATTGTGCACATTATTTGTCTTTTTACTTTCAATTTTAATATATTTACTCAGCTATCCATATGTAGATGCACAAAGTATTGGTTCCATTTTTCATAGCATTGGCAGTGACACCGTCAACGCACAGTCTTGAAGGCACATTGCTTGTAAGTCAATTGCTAGACTTTCATTTTCTCTCTGAAATATATAATATTTCTTCTTCAAGTAACATAGCAGATTTTTATTCTTTTTTTAAAAGATTGTTTGCATTTTGCCCCTTTCTCCGAGTAAAATTTGACCAATGAAGCATCACTAGGGGGGAGTATCTGTTGATCCTCTTCTCTCTGTTTTAATGTCTGTTGAAGAATATTCAAATATTTAAAAAGGGATGATAACATTTAATATACAATTAAATTTGATATGCATTCTTATAGTCTATACTTTTGTCCTATTTTAGTATTGCATCTTTACAGCAAATTCGATCCAGGATTGCATATCATTGTAGGTATGCACTATAAACATTTCACAAGCATATAAGCAGTAGCTGCTCTTTATGTTGTAATAATAATATAATATACATAGTCACAAGCATAGAACATTGTTGTTGTGTTATATTTAAATAGAGAAACAATGTTTAACAATGTTTAAACATTGTTGTTGTGTTATATTTAAATACATTGTTGTTGTTGTTGTGTTATATACATAGTCACAAGCATAGAACATTGTTGTTGTGTTATATTTAAATAGAGAAACAATGTTTAACAGGCTATCAATACAAGGTACTAGGATAACCTACTGTCTTACTAAGTGATATCATTTACCTGGCAGGCTGGCAGAGATCTTAGATTTTTAAGTTTGTCTATGAGCGGATGCTTCACTTTGGGTGGCCTTCTCGTATTGGTAACTTGTTTACTACCTTTTGTCTTTTTGTTGCTTTAACCTATTTGTTCTTTCACTTTTCTTGGGGACATTACCTCGTTAACTTCCAAATTCCAATTGCCTGATAATGTTTACCTTGATTCATTTTTTAAATGTAGAAAAACAGAGGGTACGAAATTCATATGGCGTGATGTTACTTTTAGTTCATTTTGGTTTCAAATTAGGGTAAATATCTGATGGCATACATATCATTGCTGTAATTTTCTGGTTTGGTAAAGGGACTCAGGAGTCCAATCCCTAATATAATAATTACATAGATATTTTTGTAGTTCTTATCAATCCACCAAAAAAAACGACAGAGATCTTCTCTACTATATATCTAGGTAATAAAACGAGAAAATGCACATGTATGTTCTCCTGAGTGCGGTGCAGGAACGTGACACTGAGTTACCATAGACTGATATTCCTCCAAAACTCAATTTTTTGTTAAATTAAATCTGAACCAATGAAATTAGTTTGATGTTTCGAATCTTTCGATGGCTTGATTTATTTTTCCAACAATAAGTTTTTCCCTTCCAGTTGATCTGCAGCAGGGGTGGTGCTTTGCCTGGATGTTGGTGGGCTTTAGCTGGATTTCAATGGGTAACCTCTGTTTTCACACCTTAATCTACTAGATGAATATACTCTGATGAATTTGTAACGTTCAATGACTCTGTTGAACTTCATTACAGGCTCGGTTTTCTCTTGCATTTAAGCGCCTTACTTCTCCAAAAGGGATGCTATACTCGGACGACTTTTACGAACAAAATAATTTGAAATTGAAGGCTTCTTAATGGATCAATTTTTTTTAATACTTTTGTCGAAGACATGTAACATACTGACATTCAAGCTGAATGCAAGGTCCATTTTTCCTATATGGCCTTTAAGGGGATATATTGTATGGCTCTTGCTTGAGAAAGTTTCAAACTTACAATGCGACGTTTGTGGTTCTCTGTGAAGAACCAACCTACTAACTTCAACTCGTGATTTCTACAAAGTTAATTGTGCGGCTGATTATCTGTATAGATCATTTATTGTAGAAGGATCAACTTCGTTCATGTAATTCTTACATCCCATTTGTCACATTCCTAGTTATTAACTATTTGTTTACTTTATAATTTGCTTGGCAAACGCATTAAATATCAATATGGTTGCGTTCATTTGTTTCAGTACACGATGTTGCAACCGATATACTTGTAAAAGGTTGTTGGGATGTACATTACATTCATGAAATGGAAGCATCCCATTTTCTTACAAAGAAGCTGTGAAAGTTGCCTCCAGATATCTACCTTCTATAAGAATTTTTTTAAGCGCTTGTTTTGCTCTGGTAACGAGATTCATTTTTTTTCTGATTTTAAACTACAGTATATCCTCCTAATTTGTATTGTTGGTAACATTTTGACGTATTAACCCACTTTGCCCTATAAATTGTCTGATGTTTTAATTTAGTTCTTTTTGTTGGATCTTCACAGAATGTGTGCGCCTTGTTCGTGCATGTGAATTTAAATTTAGTTCATTTTATTCCACTTTTACTTTACGACACGACGTTACCCCTAGATAAAAGTAATGCCTTTGAACTCAAATTTCTTTATGTCCCCTTTCTTTCTCTCTTGTTCGTGCCTTTGCACTAAAAAGTAGTGTGATTTTTGGTTGCTTCTGATAAGAGGTATTGATTTTAAGCTCTGTTCAATTCTTTTTGGCCCTTCCATTTGAAAAATCCTGAATCCGTCCATGTTCCAAACTAATTGTCCAATAACTATGTTCCTCGTTGACATCAATCTCTCCACAAAAGCTTCAAGTGATTTATTAAGTTGGAATTATGTTGGATTGACGCCTTTTGTCTAACTTGTTGAACCAAAACAAATATATTGGAAATTTAAATCCAACGTTTTTTTAAGTAGAAAGCAAAACCCAATTTTCTCACAGGGGTGCTACATTATCGAATCTTTTTTGTCTCAAACAAAGGTCTAGCCCAACTTTGTCTAGCAGCAGTGGATGACAAAAAACACGATCGGATGGAAAATGAATTCCCAACCTTTTTCCTTTCGGTAAACGATGGAGTCAAATCTCTTTATTTCTTTCAACCTCAAAGAAATACATTCTACTTCCCAGTGTCTCTGACCAAACACGTGATGCACATACATTCCAGACTACAACTCCCCATCTCATGAGTCATTGTTACTTCCAAGCAACTGATACAAGCAAACGTCCCTCGAGCATAACATAGTTGGTCAGGGCAGCACGACAAACGTCGATTCGAACTCTAACCATGTTAATTACATATCAGTGAAAATAATGATGGAATACTTCTGATATAGAATCACAACCCAGGAAAATAGGTAAACCCGGAGCACAACAAGCCAGAAACGGATGGCCAGGAAGATGCCACGTGTATCTCACCCGCCGATCTGGAACAGCAAATTCAAACCCCCCTTTCCTCACTTTTCACGACTCTTCTTCTCCCTCCATCCCCCTCACATACTACATAATAATGTTCTCTCCCACCAACCCCTACCTCCCGCCATGGCTTTCGTCCTCCTCTCCCCAAACCCTAACTTCCCTCTCCTCCCCAAACCCTCTCTACGCCCCTCTCCCTTCCCCTCCCGGTTCCTCAAACCCCCTCTCGCCGCCTCCCCCGCGAGGCTCCGCTGCTTCCGCCCCGACGGAGGCCTTCTGGAGGATGGAATTGATACCCGTTCTGGTGGTGGCGGTAATGGCGAAATCAGTTTGGATTCCAGAGTTGCGGTACCGGACGAGAGCGTGGAGTTGGAGTCTCTCGGGATTTGGGACCAGATGAAGGAGATCGTCAGGTTCGCCGGACCTGCCGTCGGGTTGTGGATCTGCGGGCCTCTGATGAGCCTTATCGATACTGCCGTCATCGGGCAGAGTAGCTCCTTGGAGCTTGCCGCCTTAGGTGATTTTTTTTTTTTGCTTTGTAAGGTCTAACTTTAAATTGTGATTCGACTTGGGATTCGAAAGTATGTCACTTCTAAATTATTTTTTTGGCCTATTGAAACTATTACACCATAGGGTAGGGTGTGGTTGGTTGGGAGAAAAACTTGAAAATTGGGAACTGAACTTCTGAAATTACGTATGTGTGATGTGTAGGCAGAAAAACTAAATTCTTGAAAGTTGAGTTCTAATTGAAGTTCCACTACTTGAAAACAAAAATTCTAACTAGAACGAGTTTCCCTCACCTGAAGTCTGAAATGAAGTTATGGAAGTGGAATCCTGAACATCCCTCTACTGCATTCCTACCAATGCTATCCTACATAGAAATTATCAATACTCTAATAAAGAGGTCGAGTTTAGAAATTTTCATGGTCCAACTAACCAAGTTCATTCATTTCAAATTAGAGGAAAATGTTGATGTCATACCTGAAGTGTAATCATTTATGCATTGTTGCATGTTTTTATGTTCTGTATATGATTTTAATTCAATCGTAGTCAGAGCAAGTGTTGACATGACACCACTATTAGTAGCTTTTTATTAGTGTGTTCCCGAAATGACATGTTTAAGGATTCCTGCATTAATTGTGTTTTTCCAATGTGGTTTATTTGTTTCTCTTTTTGTTCCCTAAGGACCTGGGACGGTGCTATGTGACTATGTGTCTTATCTTTTTATGTTCCTGTCAATTTCCACATCAAACATGGTCGCCACTGCACTTGCCAAGAAGGTCAGTTGTGTTACTGCTGTGGCTTTGTGAATCATTATTATTATTATTTAAAACCGCATTCGCAGAGCAGACTATAACTGTTGATTGTAGTTCTTTTTCTGTTAACATTATGTGGTGGCAAATGTGGACAGGGTATGATATATAACCGTTGAGTGCCAAGGTTGCACAGGTTTTTACAAATACATGGACAAAATTGTTGGGTTAATATGATTTTAAAATGAAATCATCAAGGTGCAAAACTGCAAATGTAGAAATGTTGCCAGTTAACTTGTTCAAGTGTTATGTGTAAGATTTTACTTCTTTTTTTATTTTCTTTAACCAAAAATTAGTTCTAAATTGATAGGAACATTGCACTTGACATGTTATGAATGTTTTGATGAGATGCATGATATATTCTTTAGCAATACTGAAAGCTTATTTGTAGCACAATAGTAATAACTATAGAATTATGAGAAATCCACCTCACGTAAATGCAGTATTACAAGTTACAACTAATCATATAGGATTTCTGTACTATATTCTTTGAATTTGCTTTCATTGTCAAAGGTCTTCAATCTTCATACTGTTGGCATCGGCATCTCTAGGTTCTATGCTAATCACTTTTTACCGTGAAATTGAATATGAGATTAACATCACGACATTGATTCTCCTTTATGTTTATGTTCACACGATGCCATTGCATTGCTAACCATTCTAATTTGGTTCAGGATAAAAGGTTAGCCCAACACCAAATATCCATATTGCTTTTTCTTGCATTCAGCTGTGGCTTAGGGATGCTTGCATTTACGAAATTCTTTGGAACTTCATTATTAAGAGGTAAAACTTACCTGATTCTTGAATAATATATCTCAATTTATCTCTATTTTTGCATTTATATCCTCATAAATAGGATACCTATATAAGTGTACTTCATTTTTTCTAGTTTTTTCAATACTCATAATGCTCTACTTATTGTATTTTCTTAATTCTACAGTTTAAGTAAACTAGAAATAAATGGAATTTAATCCATTATAGATTTAGACAATGGCCAACTAGTTTGGGATTAAAGACTTTATTGTTGTTGTTATTGTATAGATTTATACAATGCAATATTTGCACGGCTTTTGAAGGCAATTACAAAAAGAAAAGGTTATGTGTGGAAATATAACATAGTGAAGGATTTCAAAATTCGATTATTTCTCTCAAAATCCACATACATAAAGGATGCGATCAAGCACATATATGGGAGTACGTAGCACATTGTTACATACTGTCCCATATGGCAAATTAATCTTTTGATTGAAATGTCTAAGAACATAAATATTTCAGGAATACTCATGAAACATGAGAAAGGTTAAGAGAAAAATCCATTGAAGTGATTATACATGACTAAATGTTACTTCATCCAAAACCATTACCAAGCATTGGTTGTTCCTTAATGGAGCACCTTTTCCTACGCATGGATGATGCATATTTCATTCTTAAATCGGAAGTGCCATTTTGCAAAAATCCTTTTCTTTATTCAGAAATGATACATCGGGGCTTTCTTATTATTATTTTTCAATTTCTAAACATTCTACTGAAAAAATGTTTCAACATGTGATGTCAATATGAATTTTAATATCTATTAGAATATTGCCATATAAAAAAATGGATGATTGCCAATGCCAAGTGTACAGGAACCATGCATCGCATGCTATGGAATATGCTACATATGGAAAATGTTGTGGTTGCCTTTGCCAATTATTTTAGGTGTGCACCATATGCAGCACTGTTGTATAGATGGACAAGGATAATATGATGTAATGTGTATTTGATAGATAGAAGTAACAAAAATCACACCAAGAAAAAAAAAAGATCCGGAATGTTAACTTGAGGAAGATGATATTTATATTGGAGCATTTTTAATGTACTCAATTCGAAATCAAATCAAGGTACATTTTGGATGATGTCCATGCAAGTTTATTATTTATTTATTTATTTATTTTTGCAGCGATAAATGGTGGCATGGATTCTTTATTCTTAGAAGAGCAATAACATAAACACCAAAAAATTCTTAAACATGAAGATTCGGTTTTTTATATTCTATCTTATTCTATCACGAAATATAATGACAATCATAATAGCATTCAGAGTAACTTTGAACTTTTACGGGGAATACTTGAACTTTCATTCTTTAATATATGGGACATTATTATAACAGTAGTTGCACTATTTTCTTGTAATCATTGTATATTACACGATTATGTCTTTAATAAATGAACGTGTTATATATGTATGGTTAGGCTTTATTGGTTCAGAGAATCTTCATATAGTACCAGCGTCAAGCAAATATGTTCAGGTATTGTGTTGTCGTTTCTTATTGACCATGTTTTGTCTAGGTTAAAAGTATAATATGTAGAAGTATGTTATTTCTTGATTCTTCGTTATGAAGTTTAAGGCATTGATTTTTTTTATTTGATTTTTAGATTCGAGGTTTTGCATGGCCTGCGATTCTTGTGGGTATGGTTGCTCAAAGTGCAAGGTAATTATAATATTGTTTATAAACTTTACCATAGGAATATGTATTATTGCTAAGATAAGTCCTCTATATATAGAGGTTACAAGAATAGAATAAGGAAACTATTATGAGGAAACATTAATTATAAAAATCTATTTGGAATGCCGTATCAATTAACTATCTAATATTCAATTGCTTCGCACTATCTATGTATAAATATCTATAAACTATCGTTCTAACATAAATTCTTGTCTGGTTTGTAGATTATTTGTTTTGAATTTATTAATATTATAAGATTAATCTCTTTATATGTGCTTGGACATTAACATTCCTACCCTGGGAAGAATAGACATAAGATCAAAAAGTCAGGTGTGCAAAATTATTTTGGAATTTGAGTTATTTTTTAAATTACACTACCGACTGGCACATGCTACGCATGTGTGTAGGGTTGGATGAAACAATCGCAAGTTCAATGCGGGAGTAATATTTCTCAACGTCCGGAAAAAATTAACATACGGGTTGACCACTAATATTATCATTATTTTCTGAATTACATGGTCTTAATTGCAAGTTGCGTGTAAGGATCGATGAAACAACCGCAAGTTCAATGCTCTTTTCTTTGTAATCTCAAAAGCAATTAATATTGAACCTAATACATTAAAATTAATAATTGAGTCCAACATTATATATTGTTACGATTACATACTATGGATAAGTCAGATTATACATCTTGTCTTGTGACTATAATCTAAACCCCTGCTTAAGAACAATTTCAATATTTTGTAGGATGATGGTATTGAGCTTTACTCTTAAATACTTGCATTAGGAACTTATAACCTATGCATGGATATTGTTAGACTTACACCACTTAAATTTGTATTGTCAATTTCAAAAAATCAAATTAGAGTTGTAAATTATTACAATTGAAAATGTAAGATGTGTAAATATCTTATTATTACATGAAACAAAAGTAACAAAGCAAGTAAAATAATTATTTAGAGAGAATATAATGGAACATGAAAGTTTATATTATTTCCTTAAGGATAAAAACTGTAAGGTGATTAGTTATTTGAAGTGATGAGTCAATTACACTTAAATTTGTATTCAAGATAAGGAAACGATTTCTTCCCACGAAACGTGAAAGAAAGATAAGAATTAATTGTAAAACAATATTATTATTCCAACTTTTAAATGGTGAAATCACAACTCCAATTACAAGTACAACACTCCAACAATAACTTTTAAATTTATAATCCTCCATCACTGACCAAATCAGTCTGCAACTTTCTCCAACCTTGAACTTTCTCGCTTAACGCTTCCTTCCTTCCTATGTCCAACAGAGGAAGGCATAGTTCACTTTGTGTTTTTCACTATCTCAAACTTAAAATCCCAAAAAAACTCCAAAATCAATAGGAAATCAAATGCATACCAAAACACTGCATTACACCGTCCAAAACCCATACCGAATCAAGCTTTTGGTGTGGTTTTTTTGCGTTAACTTCAAACGATTCGAATAAACACCGCACTCCGTTCCGATTCCCCCTATCGCCATTGAAACGACCTCGGAGACGAATCTCAATAGAGCCGCCTCAATTGGGAACTGAGGGCGAGCGCTGTAGGGAGGGGTGGTTGTTGTCTTGTTGCTGGAAAAATCAGAAACGGTTGAGGCAGTGGAGGACGAAAGCGAGGAGGAGGGCCTCGTGATAAGATCAAGTGATCAACGATTCAAGGGTTGTTTGGAGGACAAGGAAGTAAATATTTCGAAAAGGCAAGGGTAAACTCGGACGAAAAGTGTAGGACGAAAGTTGCTTTTCTATTCTCTTTTTAAAGAGGAAATAGGATTTTAAACTGTGAAATGATTATTGTTCAAGAAAATCAACAATACGTACTGATCAAAAGCAAAAGAGAAAAGCAACAATACGAGTTCTACGATATGGCAAGCTTATGCACTTGTGTTCGGGTTGTATTTCTTAGGATGTTTGAGCTGGACACTCTTTTTGTTAACATTCAGCACTTGGGCCCATATATTTTGGTTGTTGATTGATTCAGTAAACTTTGCGTGATTGTACGGACATGTAGCTTTGTGAATTTTTATATTTCATATTTTCTGCATTCTTTAAAAAAATAGTTTGTCTTGTAACTGGCAGTTTAGGCATGAAAGATTCATGGGGACCATTAAAGGCTTTGGCTGTCGCTAGTGCTATAAATGGTTTTGGGGATATTGCTCTCTGCAGTTTTTTGGGGTTTGGCATTGCTGGAGCTGCATGGGCCACAATGGTTTCACAGGTATGCTAAATGTAAAGATATCATCTATATTACGGTTTTCCTTTCTTTGAAATGCCATTGCTCAAGGACGTTAGGTGTATTTGGAATTTTGTTTGTGTACGCAGCTTTGTCGAAGGACCACTGTGCACAGATGTAAATAGATATTTTCTTGTAGAACATGTACCACTGCATGGACCTACCAATTGCAAAAAACCTTGTTTAGTCTCTTTTCTTTCAGTGGGCCTCTAATAAACTGATTTTCTGTCTATTAAGATTCAACGAAGTCTTGATGCTCACGCATTATTTTTTCTCTGAAACTTCTTTACCAGGTAGTTGCAGCTTTGATGATGGTTCGGGCTCTAAACAAATCTGATTTTACTGCATTTTCTATTACCCTTCCATCAGCTACTGAACTTCTTCACATAGTTGAGCTTGCTGCCCCGGTCTTTGTAGTCATGATATCAAAGGTTTTATTGGCATTCGTAATGTATACTATGTTATCGTGTGCTCAATTATATTCGGCATAACCCAAACTTTTCTTCAGGTGGCTTTTTATACCCTAGCTACATATTCTGCTACATCAATGGGAACTATTATTGCTGCGGCACACCAGGTAAGTGGATTCCCTTTTAGCTTTTGTTATGGTCGAATATCTGTTTAATTTTCTGGTCCATGTTGGACGCCTCCTTATCACGAGAATTGATGGTGGTGGTGAAGGTTATGGTTAATATCTTCTGCATGTGTACTGTGTGGGCCGAACCACTTTCACAAACTGCACAATCCTTTATGCCGGAGATGATACATGGAGTCAACCGCAACTTGGCAAAGGTGGGAGTTTTTCTGCTAAACTATATAGTCCAATTCTTTTAGGTGACCGATCACTGTCGACTCTGCAAAAGTTACTTTGAAAAGTTTTGAAGTATGTGATTAATTTAAATTGTCATTGACAGCTAAGTAATTTGTTTTCAGCGGGTCAAAGATTTTCTGTGCCTCAAATGTGCTATAATACATTTAATTTATATTCAGTCTCTAAGTGAAATTCTGTGAGCAATGCTCATTTCTAACATTTTTTGAAGCATTTCGATTCTCAATAACATGCTCTTCACAAGGACTGAGTCTTCATTTGTGAATAGCACTTCATCTGTAGTGTTATTTTATTTTCTTTATTTGATAAATGAACAATAATTGTTTTGAATATGTTGCGTGTTGTTTTATTTCATGGTGTGCTTTCAAGTTGTTCGTAAATGTTCTAAAGGAATATTTTGCACTAGGCAAGGACACTGTTGAAATCGCTTGTCATCATTGGAGCTCTGACTGGTTTGGTATTGGGAGCTGTTGGTACAATTGTCCCTTGGGTATTCCCTAGAATTTTCACAACTGATGACATGGTTATCAGAGAGGTCAGTAAGTTGGCATTTATGACTTACTATTCTATGTTGAAGAAATTATATGCATGAACAAACCGTTTGTTTTTGGACTTTAAGTGACTTGGTAGTATAATGTTTGTGGTGGAGGTGGTCCCCCGATTCACAATGTTAAATATTACGTCTTACGAGAGAAATCATGTTGGACGTTTGTCAAATGGCCAAATGGAAATTGCCAGTGAAGTAATTACTGACTGTGTTCCATTGGTTTAAACAGGAATTTAAATTATGAAATGTGAGCATGCACGTCTAACTACATAACACAAAATATTATACCTTTCTAGTCCAGTTTAAAACAAATCTGTACCATTCTCGGCCTTTTAGCTAAGATCAAGTGTTGTACCTTTCTTATTTAATATCTGATATATGGGCTATACTGCTATAGTCTTGTATTTTATTAATCATTAAAAAAAAATTCTTGGGGGAAGGGCTCATCACAATAGCAAGCTATTGGAGCCCTGAAGTATCTCCCATGCGTTGCACTATATTTAGCTAAAAAAAATAAAGAAAATATAAGGAGCTTAAGATTCCCCCCTTGGAGTCTTCAATTGGTTATCTTGTGAGAGCATCAGGAAAGAACATATAAAGCGCAGTAAGCTCAGGTGACCTAAGCTCTTTGGTACTGCTTAAATAACTTCCAGATAGAAAATTTGAAGAAATGTCTCCCTTGTATATAATTATATTATCTTCACTAGGTTGCCACGGCATCATTTACGTAGAACTTCAACCCAAGTTTCGGGCACTGCCCTTTACATAAAACATTATGTAGTTTGTGATGTTCCTGTTAGCTTTGTCTGTAATAATTTGTGCAGATTTTTCCTACCATTGTTGTATGATGTCCCTATCAACTACGTGTACATGCAGATGCACAATGTGCTGGTTCCTTATCTTGCAGGACTTGTCATTACACCTGCAGCACAAAGTATTGAGGGTGCTTTACTTGTAAGTTACACCTAGAAATGTGTTCCTTAGATAAGCTGGATTTTTCATGCAATCTTGTTCTTGATGTATCGTCCTACCAGTTCACCAACTAATTAAATGCCTAACTATGTGCCAAATGCTTCCTTCTGAACATTTAGGAATAATATTAAGATATGGCTGCAACCAAGCATTGACTACTTCTGATATAAACCTCAATTTGGAAACATCTTCAAGCATGATGTTATGATGTACCTAAGTGTCCACTGCATTTGGAGTTTTAGTTGTACTTGTATAGTTGCATCTTGTGTACTAGTCCTATCTTCTGAAGTGATTGGTTTCGTTATCCTAGTTCCTATGTTATCATACATAGACGGTCATACAAAAATTATTGTTGACTTGAAGAGTTTACAAGCTCAGTGAAATCATGTCATTCTCATTGGTACTGTGCTACTGCTAATGATGTCATATGAATATGTTTCCATGTAACTAGAAAAAGCAACTTAAAACCAATTCAAGCGTGCTCCTTTTGGTTTCTTCCACTTGTTTCTTTTACAAATCATAAAAAAACATAGGGAAGCAGCCTGGTCAATAGCAATATAAAATTTTCAAGTAGCACATGTCGTTTGGGATTGCTGCTATCTTAGCAACAACCAATCATCTGCTTTGGCACCCCAAGTATGAGTTCACAATCATTATTGCTTGATGTCAAAGAGTGCAAAATTTAATGTAATGCTGATCATTCTTTGTTAAC
This sequence comes from Triglochin maritima, assembly GCA_963682175.1. NCBI lineage: Eukaryota > Viridiplantae > Streptophyta > Magnoliopsida > Alismatales > Juncaginaceae > Triglochin > Triglochin maritima. The sequence continues at coordinate 57,679,608 of OY821772.1, read as the reverse complement.
TAAAAGTTACGGGCATGTTAAAGTTTTGTGCATTTGATTTGCACGGTTGTGTTTTCATCTTTTGATGATTATATATAACTTACATAGGCTGGAAGGGACCTTAAGTTTCTAAGTTTGACGACGAGTGCGTGCTTCACCTTTGGAGGTCTTCTTTTATTGGTACGACTCCTTTTCACTAATTTATTGTTTTCTAGCCACATTCTAAGTTGTATGAACTTCTGCAGTGTTTTATATTACATTAAGGTTATATGCACTGGCCTAATAATGCTGGCCAAAGCCTTAAACTACCAAGAAGGCCAATGCAAAGTTAAAAAATAATTAAGCATTTTTTGAAGAAAATATTCTTTGGTAGAGTAGACATCTGAAAATTGTCTGAAGTTACTGAAAACAATTAAATCGAAGTACAATATATATTTGATGGCTTAATCGCATGTTTGGTTAATAAAGTTGACTGTTAAGTGACATCTGATAAGTTATTTTCCAGCTGGTTTGCAAAAACGGGGGTGCCTTGCGTGGTTGCTGGTGGACGGTTGCTGGATTTCAATGGGTAATATGTTTTATAGGCGTCCTCCATATTTCATACTCTTGGAACTGACTCCAGCCTTTTTGTTCTAGGTTCGATTTTTCCTCACGTTGATGCGCCTTACTTCTCCACATGGGATGTTGTATAAAGATGATCACCACAAAAGTAAATACTTGATGATGAAAGCTTCTTAATGGATCCATGCCTAGAAAAATCCATAGATCTTACCTATGCTTGGAGGCTGCATGCCCCGCAGTTTGCAATGGCTGGTTTGATTTCTGTTTCTTTTCGAAGAAGACACTAGCTTCAACTTCCAAAAAAGATAAATTGTCCTTGCATAAATTATGCAAATATCTACGCATCACACCTGTCCATCCAAGGCTAGTATTTGTAAGTAATGTCTTTTGGTCATTGTACTTGTAGTTTTTTTTTGTAGGATTTTCATCATATTTATTGATAAAATATAATTTAACATCTGATTGTCCGAAGGAGAGGAGTTTCAGGGAGTACTATATTATCGTATCTATTAGTGTGTGACTTTGAGTAGTCGGCATACATTGTGATGAGCTTTCCAGCCGTTTAGTTTGTGGCGGGTAGGATTTTTTTAAGATTGCGTTGCAACGTGTCTTCCATACGCACCAGCATGTGTATGGAATTGGATTTGGTGTATCATGACTGTGTTGCGAGATCATTCTTCAAATCTATGCCTGTGCACTGGTGAAAAACAGTTTTGGTGTAGGGGCATGCCAGGAACAAGTGATCTATCATTTCATTTTGGCCACAACTGAAAGGGCAGGTATTGGGAATGTTGGAGAATCGATGTGCAATAGTTGTGTGTAATGGTAGGATCTGCTTGAGCATTCGCCGTAATAAATGGGTAACACGTGGGGATAGCGTCACTGAATTCCAAAATTGCTTATACGTTGTCTTGTTTATTTGAAGGTTGGCTTCCATGCTCCTGTAAGAAGTGTGCATAGTAGTTCACCAAAATAATGAGTTTTGTTTAAGGAGTAATGTCCATATTGTTGTTGTGCTCGACCAGTAGATATCTCTTAAAAAAAATCTATCAAGATTCAAGAGTGAGCGGCCCAGTATTATTCGTTAGAAGTATTGTAAGAGTAGAGTCTGGTTTTTTAAGTGTTGCTTCATGACGCCTAGCCCACCACGGTCCCAAGGTAGTTGTAAGTTGCTCCATGTCGTTTGATAAAACATTTGCAGTTAAGGTTCAATATTTTTCTCTTTTCATTCCACTTTTTTACCTTTGCTACATGATTTACTTGCTCGGATAAAGCATGATGGGGTCATGTTAGCCTCTTGCTCCGACGATGCATGGGGGAACCTACTGCTAGTTTATTTTACTGCAATAGGATCTCCGCCCACAGTGGAAAGGGTCGATTGGATTTGTCGGCAAGTATTGTTCGTCGTGGTGAGAGGGAATTTTTTTCCGGAAATATTAGGGTTTCGAGCACCCTTGAGCTCCAATCAAAGAAACCTTAAATTTTCGGCCAAAACAATCGCACCTCGAGTTGAGGTCATTATTCCCAGTTATAGAGCTCAATTATGGCTGAGAAAAAAATATTGTTTAGAAAGATTTTTTTTGTGAAGAGAGATAATGCTGATGTGACAATACTTACATTTGTGAAAATGTCAATCACAAATGTCATGACTGAATATGGCTAAGGGTGCCCCTACACCATGACAAACGAAACTGAGTCAATTGTCGCATGTTATCGTTCAGCCATGGCCCATGTAGCAAGTAAATCAACTCCTATTTGTCCGAGATGTTGTCGTCTAAGATTATAGCCTTGAAATGTTGAGCTGCACGAGTGGAAACAGAGAACACCAGACTTTTTCTACTGTCCAAGATTAGGATTCCCATAACCGGAATATACTTTATAATACAAGACTAATTGAGAGAAATATGAACATTATCAAAATGTTACGTCCAGGAGGACAAAAAAAAAATTACTGTTTGCAACGCGCCTGATATACACACCACACAGGCCTATCACACGATGTATGTTGCTTTTCAAATTTTTCCGTACACACCCGTCAAGTGACGCTTAGAAAACTTCAGAAACCTTACTCGCAAGGACACGGTCACGCTTTTCGATGAACTCGTAGGGAAACCACCCCGCTTTTCCCTTACATTCACCTTCTGCCCAACCATTGTTCGAGACCTGGAAGATGGTAAGTAGATCAAACTGATTAAGGAATGCTGAATCGGACCTTATAAAACATTAATAATAGGGACGTGTGACGTTACCAACTGCTAATCCCGTGTAGCATATACGTTTACATTAGTCTATCTTACCGTTGTGATTTATGAAACACCAAATGAGACAAATCTGAAGCTTGTAAAAGTAAACAACATAATTAGAAAGAAATTTTGCGAAGTTGGAAATCAAAAACAAATTTAAAAATATATGCTTTACTAAAATCTGCCATAACGAACTGATTTCTAATAAATTGGTTATGTTAAATTTTAAGGGTCCGGCTATGGAACCATGGCCAGACGGGCCAGACCCGACAAAAAACAGGGATAAAGCAAGCGTTGCCACAAGGCACATATACATGGGTCCTAACCCCGTAATTAAACAAAATAAGCCCATGCCAAAAACTTGCTAAAGCCACCCTCACAAAGCAGAGTGACATCCATAAAGCCAATCAATTACTCATACTTTCCCAATCCTAAAGTTGTCCTGGTCAATCGTGTTGTGTACACTCGTATATAAAATCAAGTAAATTTGTGTCCAACCCATTTATAATTGTGTATACACGATAATACCCATTTATACACAATTACGAAACCTACCATGTTGTGTACACTTTTAGTAGTCGTCGTGATTACACGACTATTACCTATTTAGTACACAATGGTACATGTATAGGACACGATTACACAATTTCTAACTGAGTAATATTTATCTAACCATTTGTAATCGATAGTTGTGCAATAATATAACTTATTTACTTATCTATTAGTATAGTTGTGCAATAACCTATGTAGTAATTTGAGGTTAGAATTTTCCTACTTCGACTTAACACCTATCAAATAAGTTATAAGATATTAACTTTGTCAGATTTGTATTTGTTATTATTAAATAGAACTGTACAGAAGCCTAAACCTCCACCCTGATTAAAGTTATGCCAGGAACAGCTTAAGTAGCATCCGAACGAGCAGGAGATTTATGAGAATAGGACAAAAATAAGGGGCAAAAGACATAAAAGGAAGACCTTCCGTACGACAACATAGTCTCCAATTGTCAAGTTGAGCTCCACATCTGACTCTGCCTGATAGGACTGCATAACCTGCATGGTAAGAAAAAATTGCCACTGAGGACTAGGACTGTGCAAGATTCAGGTCGGTCCGGTTTTTTGGAACGGACCGGACCAAAACCGACCGGTCCGGGTTTCGGTCCGGACCCTGGGGCAAGTTTGGTTTTCAGTCCGGTCCGGTCTGAAGTCGGTCCAAAATCCTAATTTCCCCTAAAAAAATCCGGTCCCATCCGGGTTTTTGGACCGAACCTAACCGGTCCGGTCTTCGGTCCGGATCCCGGAGAGCATCCGGGTTCGGTCCGGTCCGGGTCCGAACTGATGCTCAGCCCTACTGAGGACTACAGAGTAACTGAACTATGGTATTGTTAACTTAGGTCATAAATTGGCACCTCTGCTAGGAAGTATCCCATTGCATCAGTCTGCACATCATCGGTCTGAGAAGAAAATATTCCATTAATTTCTTCATATGATGGAGGCGGTGGTATGTGGTTCTCAGCACTTGGGCTTGGAGCTGCTTCAATTCTCTGTCTCTCTGAAACCATCTGTCAGTTGTACAAAGTAAAGTATGACAATCAAGATTTCCAGTGAAGTGATATAGCAAGGATAAGAAAGTAATTGAAATGGTAATAGATGGGTGCAACTATCACACCTCTCCTTCAAGCTGATCAAGAATCTGTAGAACTCTCTGATGATAGGTGCGTTCTGATTCAACCTACAGTTTGTAGACAAAAAAATGCAAGTAACATCAGCATCAATAAATAAACTAAAGTACAAACTTAACTAATAAAATGAGAAAGAATATGCAATTGCGGTGAGTCATTAAAGTTTGAAACTAGGACCAAGGAGGATTTTAAAAAAGATACCATGGAAATAAGCCGTTGCAAAGTCAACCGTTGTTGTTGCGCTTCTACAGCAGCCATTGCTGCACCAGCCTCCTTGCCCAGCACTGCCATGTTTGATTTAAGTTCTTGAAGCTTGGCTTCAGCAATTTCTAGCTTCAAATTGTTATCAACATGACCAGGAGTTTCTCTCACTTTCATTTGGCGTTTGGAAACTTCAATAGCCTACAACAAGATTGACCTCTGACTAAGGCTTACAACTTTAAAGTGATGTTCAGAAAATCATGGTTGCAGAAACAACTAGCAATGTAACATCAGAAGAACATGAGAAATTACAAATATCACAAACCATTTTATGCTTCACCCGTAGACACTTTTAATTAATCACACCAAAAGCTTAACTTAAAATCATCATAATTAGAATTGATCAGAGGAAAAAATATGATGATCCTAGAAGAATTAAATTACAAAAAATTCTAAAATAACTTGACTTAAAATAAAGATGCTATCAGCCCACCCAAAAAGAGACGGCAATTTTGACAAACAAAAAAGAGCAAACTCTTGCTAGATAATTAAATCAACGGTCAACACTATAGCAATACCTGAGCTTCTGCTTCTTGTCGCAATCTGTCATAACGCTGAGCAAGGTGGCGAGCATCCTCTAATGGTGCACCCATCACCATAGCCCTTAATGGTTCTGCCACCTGAACAAAAAGTTTTTTTTTTGAGTAGTTGAACAAAGAGGAAAATGATTGCTTAAAAAATGTCAAAACAATTATTTTCAATTATAAAAGTGGAATAAGACAGAAGTACGGGATCAAGTGATACATGTTGCAAGAATATGTGAATGATGAACAAGGCTAATGACTACCACTTCCAAACGACAACATTGATGATGACTTCCATACACATCATATAGAAAACTGTACCTGAGGACTGGTAATGCAGTCTAATAATCTGCAATTAAATCGTGTTCAGTAGTCTACTACGTAAACCTTGCAAATTTATACACTGATGGAATCATGGTCCTCCTAATGGTTTGTACATACAGATTTACAACATGAGAAAATAATATTTTTTATTATTGAAATGAAAACTGAGAGGATTGCGAATTAAGGAAGCAAGAATAAAAGTCAAAGCAGGACAGTCATATAATATACACCGGCCATAGATACATGTTTCTCCCTATCCAGCCACAAGTAAGAAATCCTCATAAAATATTACAAGCCAATGGTTTCTGTTTCTCTTCCTTTCGTCTTCTGTCCTACACCTTGCTCGTTCGATTTTCACTGATTCACTCACCCTCCACTGTTATTTGGTGTGTATTGTTTGAACCTCAAATAATCATGGCAATTAGTTTATTTAAGCGACTGAGAGGATATTCGGCCAAGATTATTAGGTAGGGAAAGTGAGAAGATGGGTTTTCAAATTACTCCAATGAATAGTCACAATCTTACAATTAAACACATTTCAGTTTGTGTTGACATTTGATGGATATAATGTCTAGGGGCTTCGTACAAATAGGAAAAATAACTAAAATCTATCTTAATGTTTACTTTCATCGTAACAGAAGACAAGGAACTTCACTAGGTGGAAAATGATTGCATGCATACAAAGTCGCAACATACTCTGTGCTGTATTATGGATTGCATTCCTTTAAATGTGGTTCATGTTAAGTAAAAACGTGGAGGAACAAACAGACCTGTGTACCAAGGGCTTTCATCAGATTTAGGCGTTCTTTTTCCATTTGAGAGCGAGCTTTTCCAAAACCCATTGCCGCTTTTGACAGTGTGTTTCCACTGGTACACGTATTTTCTACACCATATTTCCGACTATCGTCTGATAACTTATTTCCTGTAGTGAATCCACTTGTGAGTATGAGCAGAATTACAATGTTAGGCATGAAGACAATTATAATGTTAGGCACCAAACAGCTTCACTGTTCTCAAGCTAACCTATTTCAACTTGCTTTGATCCGGTAACAATATAACCTTCTACACCGCGAACAATCATTCTTTGGAAATGCTGAGATAACCATAAACATTATTATTAGAGAAAAACTAATTAAGGATTATCAAAAAAAGAGAAAGTCAGAAAACCTTTGCAGCACGAGTCGATATGTACAATTTTTCGAGTTTCTGATGATGTTGGAACTCCACTTCATTTGTAACAATACCGTCTGAATTTCCATACCCACCTGCAAACTGCTTGAAGACAGCCTGCAGCAGGGGCAGATCCAGAAATTTATTTTGAGTGGGGCAGAAGTCGAATTTTTTTTAAGGACCCACAACTTAAAAATGATACTTTAAATAAATTATTTAATTAAAGAAACAAAAAATTGAAAATATCATTCCTATTATTAACATTTTTCCAAACCTGAATACATTAAAATTCAAACATCCAAAAGAAATTTTTACAACCATAAAACACGACACATCAATTAAATTGATTTTATTCGTACAACTCAAATTCCAATATCCAAACGTAAAGCATGTGATTTGGGAAGATTTATTGGATATGTTCGTTCTTAAGTTTAAAATCAATAAAATTTAGACAAATAGGGGGAGCAAAATAACGTATGAGTATAACCTAAAATTATAATAAAAGAATTTTGTAGTAATTGTAACTATTTATGCTCATTGTTATTTTCGTTCATGTAATTGAGACTTTAGATTATTATTCATTCTACGACTCTTATGTATAGAATGACCTTGATGAATAAGTTTATTATAAATGCTAGTTTATTTTTAGTCTTCATTCTATTTTCAGCCAACAAACGAACTTGACAGTATCAAAGTGAGATATAACATGTCAATAAGCATACCTGTACTAGAAAAATAAGATTGCACATCATAATCAAAAAAGTTAAATCCCAAACATCCATAACACCTAACTAAAATCCATGCAAACTTACACAACAATGCAAATCCAAAAGATTATAGCTTATCTTCTAAATGTAGTTGTTCAAAAGAGTTTCAAAGTCCCTAATCCGAATCAATTGACTCTAAAATCCATTGTTTCAAAGTGCGACCGCATAATCGATATGTTGTCGCACTAAGCGGTCGGAAAAGCTGGGGTCGCTTATGCGGTCGCACATTCTGCATATGCGGTCGCACAGGCCAGACTGAGGATGGGAGAGGGGAAGGGAGGAAGGATGTGATGTCGTCAACGAGCGCCGGGAAGGAGGACGGAGGCAGCGAGGAAGGAGGACGGAGGCAGCGGAGGAGGTGGAGATGGGAAGTCGGAAGGGGGAAGATGAGGTTGAAGTTTGATGGAGTTTTAAAAAAACGTGAAGCCGTGAAGATGATGAGGTTGAAGGAGAAGAAATATGGTTGACTACAGCCGTGTGGCACTGTGTTATATATTTTTGATTTTTTTATGATTTTCCGTTTTTAATGATTTTTTTTATTTTTTTTATTTGATTTTTTTTTAATTTTTTTTTACCATTGTGCGGCCGCATATGCAACCCTGGGCTACTGAGGTGCACAGGGTCACATAAGCGATCTTAAAAAATGGCTAAAATCATTTTTGTCCATTTTTTAAAGTCCTCTCAAATACCAAATTCAACCACAGTTAAACAATCATATCACCAACTTCAAGATATTATACTTAAATCTATAGAATTGAACAAAAAAAATTGGGATTTTTTTTAAAATCTGGGTGGGGCAGGTGCCCCACCTGCCCTCTATGTGGCTCCGCCACTGGCCTGCAGTAAATTTTGAAATAAGTTTGGCATCAATAATAACATAAGATCATACAAAGTCTATTCTCCCAAGCACAATATAGACCTGCGTGCAACAATAAAATAATTCCTTGACGACAGATATATAGGCTGCCAATAAACCAAGGTTTTTAGAACCGAACATGTCATCGAACCGATAAAGCTTTGGTTTTGGTTCAATGTGGTCAAACCACGGTCGGACCGTTGATGACGTCAGTAATTTTGAAGTTGAACAAGATCGAATAAATATTAACGATCGCGACCGGTGGTCGGACCGGTTTGAACCGATTTCTGTAAAATCATTTAATATATACATACCAAGCATTAAATATAATTCATGATATCAAGCACAATTTGCTGAACTCAGTAAATTTGTTATCTTTACTTAACTCAACAAATTTGCTTGAATAAGAATCAGAGAAAACATTACTTGAATTAAGAATTTAAAACCAAAATCAACATTCAATATTATCCATGACATCATACTTACGAAGGGGTTTGGTGAGGGAGAGTAAGGTTTGTGGGCGGTGGGTTTTTGTTTGTAAGAATTGCAAAAAACACCTCAAATTTTCTGATTTTAAAAAATTAGATTTTTTTTTTATGTCCGGTCTGACCAAACGGTCCGACCCGGTTCAATCCGGTTCAGAACGGTTCGACTAGAGGCTCAGATTTTAGTTGAACCGGCAGCTAAACCATCGGTTCCCGGTCCGACCGGGTCGAACCGTCTGGTCCGGTTTTTAAAACCTTGCAATAAACTACATAACCAGCCCCATTCGGAAGTGACCTTATAATAAGTTATCCTTAAGCACATTATTTAGGGGAAAAACGCTTCTTCAAGGATTATGACATACAAACGGATGCAAAACACCTAGTTTTCATTTCAACTGAAACTCATCGATTCCAGTTTTACTTGCAAACCAAATTTTCCTTAGTTTGTACTTATGAAAGAAAATTAACGATAAGTAGGGTTTCCAAAATTAATTTTGAACTAAAAGTTAAAGTACCCTTGGGATCCGTAACTTGTTTTTCAGTGGCACGAAACCAAATTTGCCTTCCTTGTTTTGTTTGTCACCCAATTCACAACTCCAAATGTTTGTTAGTGCTTTCACTTCCGATGAGAGTTTATAACCTAATCTTATCTCCCCAACCCAGACTCTCCAATCCAATACCCTAATCAACCACACAAAACGCCTTCCTTTCCCGAGGGATTTCATCGAAAACCTCGAAACAAACATACAGAAATCATACGAAGGGTTTGAGAAACGTAAGATGAAATCAGAGGTGGTGAGAGTGTGAGGGTACCTGCTGTTGCTTGGCGACCTGTTCCCGGAACTTGAACGCCTGCTTCCGCAATGCGTCCATTGGAGAGCAGATCTGTCTACGCCCACGGAGGAGAGCTCGATTCGATCGATTAGGGTTAGGGTCAGGGTTGGGGTTGGTTTAACGGGAAGGAGAAGAGTGGAACGGGAGATACGTCCGGAGCGAGTTCCAAAGGGAAGAGAAGGGATCTGTTTCTCTCATGAACACACCTATATAATTAATTAATGGGTTACTTGCATTTGGTCCCCTCAAGTTGTATACTAAAGTTTTTCTTACATTTGTTTTCATTGCATTAAAAAAGAAGGTTATACGTGGAAACCAAATACTTCGGGCAGATCTGTCATTGAGTCCGAATGGGCCGGGCCTAACTTCGGCCCAACAGGCCGACCCCTACCTAACGGTTTGGGTTGGGGCCTTGGGCCGGATCCGTTAGGCCGACCTGATACGCGGCCTAGCCTAGCACTAAGGGGGCACATGGGTCGGGTTTGGGTTAGAACCCGACCCAACCTGAAAATTTCAGGTTTGTGAAAAACCCAACCCGAACAGATTCGGGTTCAACCCAACCCGACCTGAAATTTTTAGGTTGGATTGGATCAGATCGTGTTGGACCTGATAACATTTTCAATCTTTTTATTTCCAATCAACAAACCGTAAACTGGACAATCTAATAAATTTCCCCTTGTAAGTGGACAAACCAAACCTTTGACCACAAAAATAAAATCCAACCTTTGATCCAAAAAGTGGAAAAATCAAAACCAAACCTCTCAATCGAATAGTTTCGCTCCCAAAATAAAACCACTCGACCAATAAAGGACACAAAATCTTTGGGCAACAAGGATTCGGCAAATATGAGTCGTTTCACTTCGAACCCAGATTCGAACAGTTTCACTTCCCATTTCCATCTTTGTGTTGGTTGGAACTGAACCCGAGCCACATGAGGGTCGACGGTCGTGGTGGAGCGAGGTTGACGGAGAGGAACATGTGAGGAGGTGAGGCGCCGACCAATTTGCGTGAGGAGTGCGTGCATGAGGAGGCAAGGAGAGGGGGTAGGGAGAGGAAGCGAGGGTTTGGAGAGGAGCTCATATTTAAGCCCTAATTGGACGACCCAGATTATTCTGGGATTAATTTATTAAAGAAATCATCGAGTTCAGGTTGGGTTGGGTCAACCCGACCCGAAAAAATCAATTTGTGGATTTATCAACCCGGCCCGACCCAACCGGTTTGATTTTCCGGTTCAACCCGACCCGTGTGCACCCCTACCTGACACACAGGTCTATGTCCACAACCCTTCGAAGACAAAAAAAAATCGAGTTTAAAGTCCAGAAAAGTCACAAATATAACATGAAGGAAAACAAAAGTAAAAATAGCCAGGAACACAACAAAACCATCAATTTTCCATGTAGAATTTGGTAGCAAAATTAGATTTGTTGTTGTGCATGTTATTTGAAACTCCATTTTTATTTATAATAAAACAAGAAGTCATAGTAACAGGTGGGAATTTGAATTGACTTTAGAAAATCACATTTTTTGCAGAATTTGCCAATCCAAATGGTCAACAACCAATGTGCAGACATGTTCCTCCATTAAACTTCACAGAACCATAACAAAATCCTAAAACCAAACTAACATGTAAAGTGAAATCATGCGATGCCATCTCATAAACATCATGCAATGCCATACATACAGGAGCAGAAACAAAAAGAAAGAGAAGAGCAGGATGAGTAGAATTTGGTAGCAAAATTAGAACAACATAAACATTCAAGTAGAAACTCTCTTATATAGATCAAACATATTTTAGAACCAAGATTTGCAACAGCAGCACGTATAGTGAGTGTTGTAAGCAACAATGTCCAGTTCAATTTCATCGAACATTCTCCTCGCCTCTTCGACATCCCCCGCCCAAACCCGCCAAGCAATCATCGACTTCCAACTCACAACATCCCTCACCCCCATTCTCACAAATACCTTCCAGGACTCACCGACCCCGTCCCTCCCGCACCACCAGTACCCGTTTAGAAACGAGTTCGGCACGAAGATATTGAACTCCACCCAAGACATGACGACACACGACCTGGACGACTTTGACCGAAGCAAGGTGAGGATGGGCGGATCTGAGGAGGGGAGGGAAGGTGAAGGAGTCGGGGGGGAATTAATGTTCCTTTGTTGCTTTGAACGGTGCATTAATTTTTTGAATCCAGTACCAACGGGTATAATTTCTCTCAGAACTACATTTTCTTTCAGTCCTTTCAACCAATCAATACGACCCCGTAGAGCAGCTTTTGCTAAAACTCGAGCAGTTTCTTGAAAACTAGCTTCGGATTGTGTTTGAAGAAGGGGAAGGGAGGGCGCGGAGGAGGGAGTTGAAGAGATGGGTGGAGGGATCGGGGACGAGGCGGAGGACAACAACGACAGATGGGAGGTTGCGGGAGAAAGCGTAGGAGGAGACAAGTTTCGGCATGGAGGTTGTGTTTTAGGGTTTGGGAGTGTATTTGTTTGGTGCGGTTGAAGATTAATGATTCTGGACGGTCCAGATTTTTTTGGGATTAATTTAATAATAAAAAATTCGGGTTCGGATTGGGTTGGGTCAACCTGACCCCTCAACCTAAACCCGACCCGAAAATTTGGTTTTCAAAATTTTCCAACCCGACCCGACCAGTCGGATTCGGGTTGGTTTTCGGGTTCAACCCGACCCGACCAGTCGGATTCGGGTTGGTTTTCGGGTTCAACCCGACCCGTGTGCATCCCTAGGAACCCGAAGTTTGATCCTAGGTTGATACTCTTCGCTTCATGTTTCTCTCTTGTAGTGGATTTGTATGTGTAACGGTGTGTGCTGTGATTTCTCCAAAAAAATAGCTATCACTAATATTGATATTATATTTTTATTTTTTAAATTCTTGAATCTTTGTTAAGAAGTGTATCTATTTTCTATTTTTACATATGCGGGTTCGTGGTGTAATGATATATAATAATTTGTAATAATTAGTTTTTTAACATTTTAGACCAATCAGTATTCCGCTGGTTAATTGATAAGGTTACAAAAAAATTATCAACGTTTCCCTAACTGATGAAATTGAAAAATACACTGATTTGGGTACCTCATCCAAAATATCCTTGTCACACACCCCTTAAATATTTTTATATTTGTATTGAATACAATGTCAAATTTGCACTAAACTCCATTTACTTCATCTTCCTCATCCTCTTCCTGGAACTTCTCTTTCTCTCTGCCCTGTTCAAGTCACTAATCATTCAGGAGATCATTTTATAATAGAGATCATTTTATAACATAAACAATCAGAACGGTGCAGGTGAGCAAAAGAGAAATGTGCTTAACATGTTAAAAGGTGTGTACCCTTTCATAATTTAGCTATTTAACATTTTCCAAATAAACTTCATCAAACAACTGCCCTTTATAACTCATCTAGATTTCTCAGATCTCATCCGAAAATACACACAACAACGCTCTGTTCTTTGGATATTTACTAGGTCCAAAAATCTGAAGACAGTATGTTGACTTCGTTAGGACCAGTTGAGGGTTGTACAATATTTACGTGCCTCAACAACTAGGCCCAGTCTTCATGCACAAACTCACGTACCACGGCTCATGCGTAAGGGATATAGTACAGATCTTTTAGGATCTTGATCCCTCGAAATTTTAAGGATTTTTGTGTACGTACACCTTGAACTTGACAAAATTGACTATTTGTACTTGTCTTTTTAGATTTTTAATTGTGTACATCTCTAAACCACTCAAAATTATTTGTGTGTACCGATCGTTAAGGTGGGCTCTGTTGATACAATTACAAATATGATCATGTAATACAGTGGGTTACATATGTCGAATAAATATTCCGTAAGGATCCAGATAAAGCCAACATACAAAAACATGTATAAGAAAACAAGAAACGAAAGAATACTGATCAGAGACGACCACGAAGACCGAGCCGTTGGAAGGCGACTTGCCTCAGAGAAAATATCGGTCCACATACCAGTGCGTTTGATGGTCTGCCGGTTTTCTTCCAGGATAGAACGTCCACATACCAGTGTGTTTGATGATCTGTCTCAGAGAAGGCCACACTCCGTCAATTTTTCCAACCAACTCCGTTAAACATTTTTTTAAATTAAACCACCTCTACCAAATCTTGTCAATGGTGAGGTCGAGGTTGGTGGCAAGGGAGAGGGAGAGCGTCACGGGTGGCGCGGTCGAGGTTGGACTTGTGTGTATATAAGTGTGCATTGTGGAGGTGAAGGAGAGAAGGTCGTCCATTGGTGGTGGATGTCGTGGTGTGGAGGTCGCGGTAACAGAGGAGAACGACGATCAATATTGATGGCAGCCGAGGCTGAGAGGGAGATTAAGGTTGGGTTTTTTTCTTCAATATTTGTTAGATCTCTTTGTATTTTTTGTTTAATGATAAGGACAAGATTCATTAGTGGAGATGTAATTTGCAAAAATCTAAACCAAGTTGGATGGAAAAATTGACGGAGGCCGAGCCCAAGTAATTTTGAGTGGTTTAAAGTTGTATGCAACCAAAATCCAAAAATAAGGTTCAAACAACCAAACTTATCGCGTTCAAGGTGTACGCAAGAAAAAAGCTCAAAATTTTATCCCTTTAGATCGTAACCTTTTTAGATTCTTAAGTCTTTGTATTTTAATCCTTTGGATTTTTCTAAGTACCAATAATCAGATAATTAAACGAATGAAATCTTATCCAACTACTCTACTTTAAAACTTATTCATAAAAGTATCTATTTTTCACAGAGATGGTGCCAAAAAGTCATATTGGGGGGGGGGGGGGGGGGGGGGGGGGGGGGGGGTTCGAAACTAGTAACGACGATCCAAATATAATTGAGAATTTGTTGTTTTGGTTTGATTTAAGTATCATTTGGTATTGAACTTATAAGTGAGTAAAGAGATACTCTTGTACTACTATTTAGACAATTTCATCAACCTATTTTATTATTGGTATTCAGTAATATTCAGGAGGTCAATATTTAAATGAGCAAAAAATTCAAGATGATTGAAGTCCCAATTTTTTTCTCAAAGGAAATACCAAATTCTAAGGATATTTCCCAACCAATTCCTCTTCAATATGCGACATTGTCATAGTATATCCATTTAAATCATTCTTATAAGTTGTGATTCTTATAAGTTGAATTCCTTGCACTACTTCGACGTAATCTTGTTGTCCCGTATAATCTTGTAACATGTTAATTAAGACGTCGAGGTTATATATACTACTGATTAATGAGACCATCAATGGAACTAATAATCTTGTAACATGTTAAAGACGTCGAGGTTATATATACTACTGATTAATAAGACCATCAATGGAACTAAAATTGTATGAGCTCAGAGTTCGTGGTCAAACAATCTCAGGACAAAGACACAAAGTACACATGCAGAAATTAATACCATATATTTCCTAATTATCTTTTATCATCCTCATGATTGTTATTCCCTGCTCGAGTTTGTTGAATGCAAGTGTGCAGTGTCGAAGACGAGTTGTTGCCGGCCTATATTTGTTGATAAACACAACTTACGCAAGCTTCTATGAATACCCATGTGAATTAATTGATGACACCGAAGTTCCATAGAAGCATACTACAAATAAATCATTGCGGAAGTTTTCGTCCCCAAAAAGCTCACATGCCTACCCATCCATTTGCCATGCGAAACAAGTTATAATAAAAAAAACGATATTACAGCTTGGCTTTTGTTTTTATTACATGTTTCCACATCAATTCGAATTATTACGGTTGTATTATTGTTCATACCATTCGATTCGATAACGCCAAACTACACGATTGTGTTGGCGCGCTTGTAATAGTATTATAATTTGACGCTCTTACTATCTTACACTTGCACCTTTTACTTTTACATGGCATCAGTTTTACTTTTGCTATATATTATTTTGGAATCCGCGCCGAACAAACCTAAGGATCCTTGTTTTTAAGGTTTGGGGTTTAAAACTCAAAGTTAACCACATGCAAATATCAAAACTTCGCGTGAGTTTCGTAATAAAATCTCAAACTTCATATTTACTTGAGTTTTGAGTTTTGAAATATTAAATTTTGGTACTCTTGTGAAAACTAAAACCTAAACACTCATGTTTTGTATGATGAAAGTTGGGTATTGCATTTTGCAAAGTATATAAGTAATATTCATACAAAAACAAATTAAGTAAAAATTAAGAAAGTAACAACCTTATAGGTATATTAGTTTCGAGTTGTTTGCACGGTTTGATGGAGTTTCTAGTTTGGATTTCGAGGTTGATGTTTCGTTTCTAACGGTGATGGTTGTGGACCGTGCGGTATGTGTGGCGGCGGTGATGTTATATCGCATTATTGTATGCCACGAGATACTAGTATAATAGAATCATTCATTGTACGTAGTATGCACGTAGGTGAGCTTGATATACTGGGTTTTCTTTATGAAAACTTAGGCATCATTATTATATTGATTTTCAGGACCGTCGTAGGTTCTGGTTTGGTGGTGACCGAGGACGAATACATTTTGGATCCGGATTCTCTAGCCTTTTTGTGGTGATTATGATTACATGTATCTTTTGTGTTGTATTTGATGTAATCATGCATTTGACAACTCTTGTATTCAATGCACCTTATGTATATATTTAGTAGTGTTCTCAGTGTTTGGTTGTTGATATCTTTTGTTTATTCTTTTTAAAAGTTTAAATGTTTACGGTGTTTCTGGGAGGTTACACCAACAATGACTTTGTGGACTTTTGGGAAAAGTCTTTCCTTTCTTAAAAAATAACTGATGGCATGGAATGTGGCAAAAGTAAAGGAATTGATGCAAAAATGTTGGCAGTCGGGTTTGATTTGTGTTTGCAATATGGATGGTTGTCTTGCCAGCAACAACCAAAGCAACATTTTTTAGAAATGAATGTCATCACTAATCATGACCTGGACGACATAGTCATCAGCTCTCTCTCTTCAAAATCAGCTTTCTCTCTCTTCCAGGTCAGTTTTCTCTTTACTCAACTCACTTTCTTCTCTTTCATACACTATTCACCTCTTAACCACAACCTAACACAACCCACAACAATCTATCTCTCTTCTCCGCATCATTTCGGGGTCCATCTTGGTAAAAAAATAAAAAAAACTAAAAAATCAAAACAATTATAAAATGTATTTTAAAAAAATCAAACAAAAAATTCAAAAAATCAAAACAAAAAAAACAGAAAAAAATGGGATGACCTGGTCATCCCAGGTCGTTGGACGACCGACCTGGGATGACCGAAGTTTTGTATCCCGTAAGGGATGGCCTAAGTGTTCCGATTGAAGAAAGCACATCTGAGCCTCTTGCAGCCCCAATGGTCCTCTTTTATTTATTCGTATACCAGGTTTAGCTGCATTGTTTTGTGACTATCTTGAAATTTTGGATCATCTGTCATCAACTTTCTTCGAATTTCTATAGGCACTTGATGGCAGCTACAAATTAAACCCATCTTGAACAATAATCCAAGTTGGTTTCTTTATCTTATGATTCTATTTCTTGGAGACATGTCGGTGTTATTCATAGCTTTATCTTTTTATTTGTAATTGATCTCTTAATGATATTTCATATAAAATTTGATATTGAAGGTTAATTCTGGTGTTTGAGTCATTTGTGGTATGAAATTGGTTATTTTAGATGGAAAAAAACAATGTTTAAAAATTCTGATTTAAAAAAATATATCACTATTGCCGATGGATTTTCCGTCAGCACAAGTGTGGATTTTTTGTCCCAAAAATTACCATTGCCAACGACAATTCTGTCGGCAATAGTATTGCAAGTGAATTATTTGCGATGGACTTTCCAACGACAATGGGTATACACTACGGAATTGGATACAATTGCTAACGGATTTGTCCGTCGGTAAAGACCAATTTTGTAGTAGTGAACTGGACAATGAAAATTTACGGTTGAGATTTTTTAAATCATGGAAGAAAGTAACTACTACTAATGGAGGAAGAGAAGCTATGTTTGCGAAAATAATTATCTGAATTTTGAAAAACTAATAGTAAGATTCAAAGGGTACAACAACAATGATAAATCCTTTAATCCCAAATTAATTGAGATAGGTCGTAAAAATTGGAGCAATTTGATGTTTTTGATAAGTAGAATTATAATCACAACACTAGTTTTACACTTTTACTACGTAATACCACTTTTATTTATTTATGACACGTATTCTGCACTTTTTTTTCATAGTGTGTTAAAATTTGTTTTTCCTTCCTTTGCATTAACAATGATAATTACCTAATCGGGCCATCTGCCGACAAGATATCATTTCATTAACAATATTTTACGTTATCATTGGGCACGTCATTTCTCTTTCACGTTTGCATATATTATGGTTCTCCATTTCCCATGACCCCAATTCTTTTGGGGGTGACAGCGAAATGTGGTCTTAGGCATTAGGGGTGCGTTTGGTAATTACCACCCCGGACGAACCCAGTTTCTACAGGAGCTCAACTTCTAGATCAGGAGCATGTCATAGAAATTGGATACTTGGGAAGCTAGTTTGGCAACAACAACTTCTCGTTGCCCACCCATTAGTCTCAGTGGATCGAATTGCCAATTCTACCATTCTTCTCCTTCCTAGTTAATTAGTTTTTTGTTTTCAAAATGCAAGGAAATTCGCTAAATGCAACGAATTGTTTGGTTGATATTTATATGCAGTGGTGTTTTGATTGCAGAAAAGAAAAATAAATAAATAAGCATTTACTTTTGGTTAGTGGATGAATGATGGAAATACAATTACTTAGTGAGGGCGTTATAGTTCAGAAAAAATTAACACAATGTTTGTCATTTTTCAAATTTGGCAAGGGTAGGAACGGTATTTCACAAGTTCCAAATGCAGCTCACACGCAGCCGTTTAGGTCATCCTCGATTCTGTTTTAAAGATCACAATCCATCTTCTCTCCTCCAAATCAGATTTTCTCTCCTCCATATTAACGTGATCTTTACTCTCACAATCTTTACACTTAGGGGTGCAAACGGGTGGGTTTCGCACTGACCGCTACCCGCCCCCCCAAAGTTCGACAGGTAAGTGAGGCGGGGGGGGGGGGGGGGGGGGGGGGGGGGGTCGATTTTTTTCTAATCGCTACCTGCCCCACTTAATGGTGGGTTTGGCGAGACGGGGCGGGTTGATTTTTATATAAATTAATTTGGACACATAACATGTATGAAATGAAATTAAAATTCAAAACTTGTAAAAATCATACAAAATTAAACATATAAAACCAAGATGTAAAAATGTAAAGGACTAAAAGAGACTTAGTTAATAAAAGAATAAAGATAAACACATTTATTTTATTATAATTACAATCTAAAATTTTTAAATAATATATTTATAATGTATATTTATATATTTAAATATAGTTTGGCGGGTTTGACGGCTTAGCAGGACGGGTTAACCTTCAACCGCAACCCGCCCGTTTAAACTAACGGGTTGGCGGGTCATGGGTTTGCGGGTTGTGAAAAAAAACAACCACAACCCGCCCCCACACGGGACGGGGTGGGTTGACAGGTAAAATTTGCCCCACGAACAGTCATATTTACACTATTCACTCTTCCACAGTGATCTTATCACACTACTTTCTCTTTCCTCCACCTCACTTTCTTTTCAATTATTTTATATTTTTCCCCCAACATCCAATATACAACTTAATTCATTTACATAACTTAACGTAATTAATTAATAAATATGAAAAATCATCAATAACGTAATTAATTAATAATTTGGAAAATCCAAAATAACATCTTCTTAAATATTAATAACGTATTACAACAATTTAAGCTACAAATAATTAAAACATGATTAAATAAATTACATTCTCATTCATAATTTTGTCTAAAATCATCTCATATGTTCTCGATCAAGTCCTTCTTCAAAGCCAAATGTTTAACTATGTCCCGAACCCAGTCTCTATTATCCAAGTATTCGCTAATATCCACAATACGATCAGAGGAGTACTGGAAAGGCTCATAGTTGGATGTTGTCGTCTTCTTCCGTGTTGATGTTGTTCTTCGACAAATTCGGTTGTATATACATGGTCAGAAGAGTCTCGCTCATCCTTCACTATCATATTGTGCATTATGATACATGCGGTCATTATTTTGTTTAGTAAATCTGAATTCTACGCAAGAGATGGGTTCCTAACAATTGCAAATCTTGATTGAAGCACTCTAAATGCCCGTTCTACATCCTTACGTGTTGCCTCTTGTCGTTGGGCAAATAATCTTTCATTCGGAGTTTACGGAAGAATAATTGACTAGATGAATTCCGCCTACTGTGGATAAATATCATTTGTTAGATAGTATGACATATTGTACTAGTGATTGTTCACCACAAAAATTATTCGTGGTACTCGTCCTTATAGGACGTCCTTAAAAATAGGTGATCGATGTAGTACATTCAAATCGTTGAACGAACCTGCAATACCAAAAAAAGAATGCCAAATCCAAACATCGTAGGACGTCATTGTTTCAAGAACAATTATGCCCTTACACAAGGCCCCTGATATTATGCTTTCCAAGCAGTAGGACAATTTTCCACTCCCAGTGCATGCAATCAATGCTCCCAATCATTCCTGGAAACTCGTGTGTCTCTCCGACATGAAAAAGTCTTGCTAAGTCTGTTGGTGTTGGCCTTCGAAGGTATACCTCACCGAAGTTGGCAATGACACCTTCTGCGAATTTCTGCAGAGATGTTTTTGCAGTTCCCTCACCAAGACGCAAATATTCATCAACCGTATCTGTCTTTGCACCGTAGGCTAACATACAAAGAGCCGTGGTGCATTTATGTAATCCGGAGATTCCAAGCTTACCCGTGACAACAAAGGACTCGAGGGCAGTGACAATCCGAAGAAATACGGGCTTCCTCATTCTGAATCTTCTTCCAAACATTCGACAGGAATACACAGAACTTTCGACAAAGTAATCATTGAAGAGATGATTGTAACCCCATTCCCGATCTCTATCAGTGAGGCGGTATCTTTTGGGTCGTGATCTCCACCGTCTTGAGTTGGAACCTTGAAGTGCTTGTGTTAACTCACCCCTCGTATCTGCAAGGATTTGCTCAAACTACTTGTACTCCTCGTATCTTGCACGAAAGTTGTCATCATCAGAACCCAATGATGAAGAGTTTACACTTACAGAAAATGGAGACGGGTAATCAAATTCGGAACTCATTTGGACAAGGTGATTGAAGTGTGAAGAGGTTGTGGGTAATCAAAATCATAAAGTGATTGAAGTATGTGTGGGTAAATGGGTTAAAGTGGTGGTACTTAAAGAGAAAAGAGTCGTCGGGTCACGAGAAAAGAGTCGTTGGGTCACGAGAAAAGAGGCATTAGGTCACGAGAAAGGCAGCTTTGGGATAGGAGAAAGGATTCCTCGGGTCACGACAAAGGCATCTTCGAGTTACAAGAAAGGAGTTGTCGTGTCACGGGCAAAGAGTCGTTGGGTCACGAGAAAGACAACTTTGGGATAGGAGAAATGATTCCTCGAGTCACGACAAACGAATCTTTGGGTCACGAGAAATGATACGTTGGGTCACGAGAAAAGAGTCGTTGGGTCACGAGAAAGGCATCGTCTGGTCAAGAAAATAGCCGTCAGGGATTGGGGTAAAGATTCCTCAGAATACTATAAAGGATTTGTTAGGTTACAAGAAGGAGCACATCGGTCATCTAAACTTCATTGATTTGCAATGAATTCTCCTAACCATAACAAAGAACAACCACAACCACGTAACCCACATAGTCTGTTTCCCAATCCTTATCCCCAATATCTGAAGGGAATGTGTTCTAAAAGTTTACTTTTATATGTCAATTCTTATGAATTGGACGTACAAACATTTTGTTCCTTGATTAATGTATTTGTCTTTTAGAAGGGTTAAGGAAGATGCTCTTGGTCATTAACTGTAAAGCTTTAAAAGATAATAGTTTACATAAATCAAAAGTTATTCACAATCATGGTAATTTACATTGAACATTAATTACCGAGATAAGATTGTCGTGTTGGTTATCGATTATTGTAGCTCTACAAATGTTTGACGACACAAGTATATAAAAGAGGAAAATAGTTACTTTTATATATTGAAAAGATCTAGCAAGTGAAACATTATGGAATTGGGTTATGTGTCATTAATGTTTTTACTGTGTCTTGAATCTTAAGATATGAAACTTATGACTTTTCACATAGGAAGTGTTTAATTTGATTATTATCAAAAACTGTCATTGAGTATAATGATAACGACAATAGTTGATTAAGTATGACTTGTGCTGAAAAATATAGTTCGTTAAAAGATAATCATTGTCATTTTTTACTTGAGTAATGATATTAGTATGCCCCATGATAAAGCGAAATTATAATGTGCACAATGTGAGATGTGTCAAGTTACATATTTATAATTAGCTTAAGAGAACAAAAAATGAATATATAATACAAAAGTCAACACATTTCTACTTTGTATAATATTCTTAATATCGTGAGGCAAGGGTTAGACACAAGTGATATTTTACATATCACTAAGTGTATCACTTTTAGTTCGAGTGAGCAAAACATATTTGTTATTTGAGTAACTATAATGTGTAGCTAGATACCGCTTATAGTTTATGATATGTTGTGTTTTATATCATTGTCAACATAACTTAGATCTTACTATAAGTCACACCACAAAATTGGAAAATAAGAAATATAATTTTATATTTTATATGATGTATTAAGTTTCATGTGTTATGAAATAATATACATGTGGTAAATTAATATAGTCAATATGTCGTAAAAAACGACATGGTTAGAATAATAAATAAATTCGTATGAGATGTATATATATCATGGGGTATAAAGTTTTGACATTATATATGATAATATATTACATGATATAATGTGATTTACATGATATATATTATATGATAACATTATAACATATGAATTTTCTAAAACCCCAAATTCCAAATTTTGTTGGATATTAATCCAAAATTTGGTGGAGTCAAAAACAATGAAAAATGTTCCAACTGTTTGACCACGTTTTTGCATATATTAATAAGAGAATTTTTACTGATTAATTGCTGGATTTAATCCACCTTGGTCAAAGGTAGTTATGAGATGATGATGTGGCAAAATAAACAAGAGATCATGTGCAAACAAGATGTGGTTTGTGATGGATTTCATGTTTAATTGTACATATTTATTTTCGAAATGTTTATGCACAATAAGGATCAACTATAATTTTTCTATAATTTGTTTCATGCATGCATCGGTTTGTTTCAATAACTAGTTTCAAAACTTTATTAAAACAAACATGGTCTCCGAATTTCATACCTAGAAGTTCTCTAAAACTTCTTGAAGATCCGGAGACGTTGAGGATGTTTGTCACTGCGACGGATGCCTCCGAGTATTCACCAAACTCTAAACAAGATCGGAGAGAGAAAAACTAGTCTCTCAATCTCCAATAGAGTTTAGAATCTGACTACTAACCCATCTTTAGTTCCCTTGAGAAGAAGATCTCTTGAAAACTAAAACTAAACTCAAGAATAATTGAAATTCGTGGAGAATTATGGAGAGAGAAGTTTGCACAAGAAAATAACAAAGAATTAATTAATGAGGTAATGAGATAAACTTGTATTTATAAGTTCTCTCCAAATTACCTATTCATGTGCAACATCTCGCCCATGATTTCATGCAAACTTCCATCTAACCATCCATTATTTGCTAACAAATAATCTTAACCACGAATTAAATCAATTATGGACCAATTCCATGCATGATCTAATTAATTCTTAAATTAATTCTGCATAAAACCGTCTGGCCGGTCGACCGTTTGTGAGGTTCGGTCGACCGTTTAGACCAAGTTTCGGTCGACCGTTCGTAACAAAAAATTTCATCGTAATGTTCGGTCGACCGAAAACGAACAAACGAAATTCTCGTTACGATCAATGCACATCCGGTCGACCGTGCAACATTGCGGTCGACCGCACAACATTCGGTCGACCGTTTAGGGTTTAGCGGTCGACCGTTTTTGCACAGTGCTGCAGACTTGTCAAATTTCGGTTTAACCCCTACAAAATTTGACATTTCGGGATTAGTCGTAAATTCACAACTTATGTAACATATTATCCTATGTAATGATGAATCATTACACCCCATAATATTCACATCACATATGAATTTGATTTAGATTCTAATTATGTTATTAATCACAACATAATTTTGATTTTGCTTGTTCACCACATGTGTCATATTTTCTACACGAAACCCGACACATCTTATGAACTCAAAATCCTCATTTCTTGTTTCCCAGTTTTGTGGTGTGACCTATGGGAGGATTTAAACTAAGTAGGCAGTGATATTAAGAGCTTAATATCACAAGCTATAAGCGGTATCTAGCTACACATTATAGCTCTCAATTAGTTAGATGTCTTAATTCCACTCGAACCAAAACCCGATCCATTTAGTGATGGAGTGCACCACTTGTGTCCGTCCCTTGCCTCATGATATTAAGAATACACACAAAGTAGCATTGTGTCATCTTTGTATTTGTATTCATTTCTTGATCTCTTTAAGCTAGTTATAAATATGTGACTTAACTCAAATCACATTGTGCACATTATAACTTTGCTTTATCAAGGGGCCCTGTAATATCATCACTCAATTAAGAGGGGCAATGATAATCTTTTGACTAACTATCTTCTCCAACCAAAGTCATACTTAACCAACCAATGTCTTTACACTACGCCTATCGATAGCTCAAGACACTAGTCTAATCAAGCATTTTTTAAGTGATCGGATATAAGTGTCATATCAAAGGATCAAAGACACAGTAAAACATTAATGACACAGAAAACACGATTCTATAATGTTTTACTTATTAGGTCTATTCAGTATACAAAAGTAATATTTTCCTCTTTTGTGTACCCGTGTTGTCACTTACTAGTAGAGCTACAATGATCTATAACCAAGACGACAATCTTAACTCGGTAATAAATGTCTCATGTTTATTACCATGATTGCGAATATCTTTTGTTTTATGTA
Source organism: Triglochin maritima (assembly GCA_963682175.1). Classification (NCBI taxonomy): domain Eukaryota; kingdom Viridiplantae; phylum Streptophyta; class Magnoliopsida; order Alismatales; family Juncaginaceae; genus Triglochin; species Triglochin maritima. Next base: position 57,654,886 of record OY821772.1, on the reverse strand, counting down.
AACCAATATCTTTTAGAGCTCTACGGTTAAGGACCAAGCGCCTCTTCCTTAACACTTCTAAAAGACGAATAAGATAAAAATGAACAAAATGATTTCTCATTCAATTCATAATAATTGACATTTAAAAGTAAAATTTTTAGAACATATTCCCTTCAGTTTGCACATGATGTGATAACATTATAGCATATGTAGCAAAGTGGTTGCACATGATGTGATAACATTATAACATATGTGGCAAAGTGGTTTGCACATGATGTGGTTTAACGGAGAGATTAATAAGGGATCATGTGTAAGTGGTTTGCACATGATGTGGGTTAGAGAAAATCCTATAAATAGGTCAATCATTTCTTCCTTGTTAATACTAATGCAAAAATTCTCTCTCTCCCTAACCACCTAATTAATCCATCCGAAAATTCTCTTAATTATTCAAGTTTTTGGAGATTAAATTCTCAGGAGCTTTAGAATGGTTGTTAGCTAGATTCTAACATTGATTTAGAGATTGATTGGCTAGCTCATTTCTCCTTCATCTTGTTTAGAGTTTGGTGAACACTTGCAGGCGAATGGGCGGACGATTCAACGGGCAACGCAACTCCGGATCCTCATAAAGGTTTTAGAGAACTTTTGAGTGTGATCATCTTCTATTTATTATAATATATATGTAGATTACATGATATTAGAATAAATATAAAATAATGTACATGAAATCGTCGAAATATATGGAAATCGATATTGTATACATGTATAATTGTTTTAAAATATATACATACATAAGAGCACGAAATCCTACAATATCAACCACCAACATTTGATCCCTCCTTCTATGTACACCCATAATATCTCCAACACCCCCAATACCAATCTTACCAAAACCAACAATATCCTCCACCACCTCAACCCAGCAATTACATCATTTATTCGAACTACCTTAAATCTGGAGGTGGTTTCAGCCATATAAACAAAGAGGCGGACATAACTGACGAACTAGTTGTCAATTTAGAGGAAGAGCTTGTGGATGATTGTCCTGCCAATTTATCACAACAATTTAATCCACCACCATCACAACCCGACCCACAATCAAGGACCCAAGGGAGCAAGAAATGGTCAACTCAGGAAGACGATGTCCTCATCTCCTCATACGTGAACGTAAGTTGCGATGTGATTGTCAGCACCAACCATAAAAGCAACAACCTCTAGAACAACGTGAAAATAACCTAAGACATCACATGCTCCACGCTATAACCAAAAGGCTGAAATGACGAAACACGACTTCTCTTAAAGGATGTTGGAGAAGATTGGGAGCATCGGTCCTTAAGTGGGTCGATTGTCACGACGAAGCACTACAACAAAAAAGGAGCGGAATGAATAATGACAACATAATCAAAGAAACTCATGTCATTTATGAGAGAACTCATAACGGCAAGTTTCAATTCTTTCATGTCGGGCCCTTCTGAACATGTATCCAAAATGGGAGTCCATCCTTCGAACATTTGTCATGAACAGTCCACACGGTCGTCCCCGCAACATCATGGTGGAGGATTCTCCAAAAAAAAGTGCTAGTGGGAAACATATGCGTATTTCTGAATCTGACGAATGCCCAACTCTAAATACAGAAAGTCCCATCACTCGTCTTTAAGGTGTGGAAAAGGCAAAAGCTAGAGGAAAATGAAAGCTTTCTGGGCAACCCAATGAACACTTCTATAATGCTCGTTCCCAACTCAAATATTCCTCACAGGTAAAAGAAAATCTTCTCACAATGGAGAAGGAAAAACTGGAATATCAGAAATTAAAATTGCAACACAAAAAAAGGACAAGAAAGACTTGTTGATGATGTTGCTTAATAAGGAAAATTTGACGCCCTAGGAGGACACATTAAGAGAAAATCTATGCAAACAACTATATAATTAGAATTTATTTATTAATTATGCATTATGTATTGTTGTTTAAATGTAATTTTAGTTGGTCTTAAAAATATTATGATTTTTAATTACTTGTGTTGTTCATTTATTTTTTAATTTAAGTTTAGTTTCAGAAAAGTTAGTTGAATAATAAATTAAATTAGATTAAATAATTTTAAAATAATAATTTGAATATTATACAATGTAGAAATGATTTGAATAATCTCTTGCCTCATGGTATTAAGAATATTATACAAATTAGAAATGTGTCACATTTGTATTATATATTCATTTCTTAATCTCTTAAACTAATTATAAATATGTAACTTAACACAAGTCACATTGTGCACATTATAATTTCGCTTTATCAAAAGCCCACTAATATCATTACTCAAGTAAAAATAGACAATGATAATCTTTTGACGAACTATCTTTTCCAGCATAAGTCATACTTAACCAACTATTGCATTTATCACAATACTCAATGACATCTTTTGACAATATTCAAATTAAACACTTCCTATGTGAAAAGTCACAAGTCTCATATCTTAAGATTCAAGACACAATGAAAACATTAATGACACATAACACAATTTCATAATGTTTCACTTGCTAGATTTATTCAATATATAAAAGTAACTATTTTCCTCTTTTATATATTCCTGTCGTCAAATATTTGTAGAGCTACAATAATCGATGACCAACACAACAATCTTATCTCGGTAATTAATGTTTCACGTCAATTACCATGATTGTGAATAACTTTTGATTTATGTAAACCATTATCTTTTAGAGCTCTATAGTTAATGACCAAGAGCATCTTCAAGACGAATACATTAATTAAGGAATAAAATGCTTGCACATTCAATTCATAACAATTGACATATAAAAATAAAACTTTTAAAACGCATTTCTTGCAGGGTCGGGCCCCGGCCCGACCTGTTAGTTTTGCCAAACTCTACCGTTGATCAAAAGGGGTCGAGCCAGGCTGATACCCAACTATACTGTTGGACAAATTGGCCTGGTGGGCCGACCCGGTCCGGCTCGCCAGGGCGTTAATTTTGTCCAGGCTCGGCCCAGTACCCAACTTTACTCAACGGGTAAAATAATTTTGACCATCGTATATTTTATAGATATTGTTCAATAACGTTAGATTATTTTTTAGATTTAGTACCATATAAATCGTCTTCATTTTGCTAGCTGGAGATATCAAAATGGTTGAACTATAAATGTTGAGGAAAATGCTTGCATTGATTAGCTGGATAGGTCGATTAGCAGGGCTTAATGGAAGGTCGATGTTTGATTTGGAATGCCAACACGTGCACTTTACGGGTCTAATTCAAGTGAGGTATTGCAACTTTTTTGTTTGAAATTATCTACTCGCTATCAAAAAACACCTATTTTGTTACAATTGTATCCAACAAATCCATTATTTTTTTCAACTCATGTACGAAAGTACGGAACTACTACATTTTTTATTTAAAAAATCACCACTGCAGGGAAAATGGAAACAATGGTTGGGAATAGTATATGTTATAAGTTTCTCTTAAATTTTGTTGTTTTTACTTTCTTTGATACTTTAAAAATAATTATCTTATACGCATGAATACATGTTACATATGCAACAGCAAAACTTGAATCTCGGTCATGAATGACGTCCCCTAGCCTATAATACGTCCAAAATATACTTTTTCACTTATGCACGTTGTGCTTTTTTGGTCATTGATAATCACATCCCACCAGCTAGATTGGTGGATCAAGTAGGTAAGATTGATAAAGTTGTGAGGGGACTTTGTTCGTACCTTGTTAGGTGTATAATTTCGTCGTCCCATCCATTAGAATGCGTTGGAATCAATGGGAAGGGTGCACTATTTTCGGTAGGTGGTCATGATTTTCATTACTAAAGATTAAGCTGGAACTCATAATTAGATGTTATATATCTGGTCGTACTTAAGTCCTTACAAACGTAACAAATACTCTTGAGGATATACAAACTTTATTGTCCATTGCATAAAATACTAATCAAGGTTGTCCTAATTGTAGATTTAAATTTAGAACAACTACAACCAAGGATCGCATTTAAGTTGAGTCGTAATGATTAGATCACAAAATAGAAAAAAAAACTTTTAGAGTAAAGACTAAAGAATGCCTACACCTTTCTATATTGAATTATCATTTTCATTACTCTCGTTTGGGGCAATCGTGTTGTAGATATACTCCGATTAATTACACCTTCTTAGCGTTCCTTAACTTCGTTGTCAAGCCAAAACTTCACTTATATAAACTCCCACCGGGCAAGTAACCATACACATGCTTTTCACCAATCCTAACACAATTAGACCACCATCACATTGTTTTTGCATTAATCGGGAATTCTTGAAATCAAAATTCCTCTCTTTTGGTGGTCGTCACACACTCATACATGTGAATGTCAGATGGGCATGTCCAAGTGGAGGTCTAATACGGCCAAGAAACAACTTTCCCCCTTCTCCTGCGCCTGGACCCTCGCATTCACACCTTGAGAATTGTACCTTTCAATGCGTATCTTCTTCTGATCTCATATAGGGATTTCTATACATGTTTTTAGACACCAACTTGCTAATTTAAGCATGTCAACATGATGTCCACAGACATGTCAACAAGTAGAGACGGAAAAAAATGGTAATGGATCGTTAAAAATTAAAATTTGATTGATATTCGGTAAAAAAAAGTTATTATCAATTACAATTTAAAATTGAAAATGATTTATAATATTTTTACCGATTTCAAATTCCGATAGGAATTGGAATATAAGTCAAATCATATCCAAGTATCAGAAAATACAATTTTTTGCATTTAATATATGTGGTAATTAATATGTATACGATGAGTTAATAACAAAATTAAGTTATTCTTTAATAAATATAACCATAATAAACTACAAAAATAAATTAATTTAAATTTTCTTAGGCATCTTTTCCAAATATTTGAGATGATATAACAATATATATATAATATGTTATAAAAATTTGAACATTATCCGAATATGAATTAAAAAAAACAGATTTGAATAAGATTATATAAAAAATGTCGAATTCGGATTCAGTATGATTATTTGGAATTTAGATTCAAATTTGGGTACACACTATATCCGATTCAAAAATATATGTTCGCATCCCTATCAACAAGTGCACAAATGGATATGGATGTTTTTTATAATTCCTTAAATAGGTTATTAAAAGTTTGGCATGGCCATGCCATCGAAAATCTCTTGTCTTGATGCAACATAAAAAATAAGGCTTCTAAATTGGTTATATATATATATATATATATATATATATATATATATATATATATATATATATATATAGTAAGCTCCCACTATATTCAGTACTCATCTGAAATTATAAGGTAGATTAAGACTATGAGTAATTATGCTAATAAAAATTTAATAGTAGATATTAACCGAAGAATAACCATAATTTAGATATAATGGTGAGATGGGGCTTAAATTAGTAAGATGAGTCATGGGCCTACGGGATCTTGACTCTATATATATACTCAATTTAATCTCATTGTTAGATCTAAATTACGGTTATTCTATGGTTAATATCCACCATTAAATTACTTTTTAGCATAATCACCCATAATATTAATTTATCTTATAATTTCAAATGAGTGGTGAATATTGTGGGGACTTAAAATATAAAAATTAAACCCTGAACTTACTAGAGAATTTATGTATATATAGTGATGTAGTTCAAAACATATCATCATCTAAATATCTAATCGACAAAGTCTTAACTCAACCAAAACACAAAATAGAAGTTAAAATTGTGAAATAAGATGTCAATTTTGTAGTGTTGTGTTGTGTCACATATATATATACAAGAATTATCTTGTGAGCCTGTGACTTAATTTTTTATTTTAAGCCCCCATCATATCCACCACACATCTGGAATTATAAGGTAGATTATAAGAAAAATGGTTATGCTAATTAAATGTGAGATTAACCGTAAATGAGATCCAATGGTGAGATTGTAGATGACTTAAACTAAATAAGATGAGACATTGACTCACTAGAACTTGACCTATATGTATATGTATATATATATGGTGATTTGCTTGTATGTCACTAACAATTAAAAAAATAGGAGATATATCATCTAAAAGAATTTATTTGATCAAATGCCAAAAAAATGACATTTGCCAGCATGTCATTGCTTTTTTTGGTTGTCAACTTCCATTAGTTATACTAATATTTTAAGAAAACTTTGTAGAATCACTTTAAATAAACTCAAATATCCTAAATATCATTTCTTTGTTATAAATTTTACAAAAAAATCACTTGAACAATTTGTTAAATATTTGAATAATGGGTCGTGTAATAGTAAATTATGCAATGCGATGTGGTAGGCAAGTGGGATTTAAAAAAATGTCACTGAGAGGAGGCACCAATCACCATGCTGGTCAGGAGTGGGGTGCACTATGAGGATGGGTCATGTCTCCAGAACCCCAACCCTAATAGGATATTGTTTTATACGTGTATTATGCAAAGAATCCTTCTAGGAATGTGCCTTGTATAGTTGTATTCGTTGCAAGATTCAAAATGTGCGTCTGACGGTCTGAGAACTATGTCTCTGAATCGTGTTAGTTAATGTGTATTTGGTCATGTCTTGAACTATTTTTAAGCACAACAATAAGTCGATCTAGAGTCTACAGCATGTGGCCATGGCCCATGAGTAATTTATAGTTTCCTTCAAAATATGAGCTCTATGATATTGTTTTATTTTTTCTGTTTTACGACTCAAAAATTTCTAGCGGGCACCTCCATTTTGGAGCACGTATGTTGTGGTTTTAAATTGGAGCCAGACTGATACGAAGTACTAGAGCCAATTTGTGCATACAGACGTGACTCGAACTTGCAATCAAACGGAAATGATTCGCTCCCCCCCCCCCCCCCCCCCCCCCCCAAACCATGCAATTGCGTTATGCCTTCGTGAGCAGTTTTTATGTTATTGTTGCCGGTAAGAAAATGTCTCAAGCTAAAATAGCGCATGCACAAAGATATATGTTTCATAAAGTGTATCTTAGTTGACGGGGACTACTATTCGTCACCGAAAAATTACTTAAATCGTCCCAAAAATTACATTTTTGTCCTCAACAAATCAATTAATATTTATTTCGTCTCGTGTCTTTAAACAAGTTTTTTGACACAATTTTACTCACATTCCTAGTACCAACACCACGAAAATGTTTGGCGAAGCACCTGGATTCGGCGAGGTAACGGAGGCGGATTTTTTTAAATTTTTTGTTAAATTAATTTTTTTCAGGTTCCGTTGCAAGATTTCGGTGGTGATGGAGTAAATTACAGTGTGTTTTTTGATAGTAAACAAATATTTACAACATTCGAGGAAACTTGTAAATGGGTGAAACAAGTTGCAATAGGAGCCGGATTTTTTTGGTTATATCATCATACAAACCAAAAGCAGATAACAGGATGGATTGTTACCTGAGATGTGATCGCAGACATGAAATGAGTTCTCGTGATACGAGTATTGCACTGCGAAAGAACACAAAAAGAAAAGGTTGTGGTTGTCGTTTTTTGGTAAAAGTAGTCGAGCGACGGGATCGTGATGGATGAATCGTTGTTTCTAATAGCACCTATGGGCAACACAACCACGCACTTGCAGTTTATTCAGAGGGTCACCGACACGTCAACGGACTTAGTGCTGGGGCCAAAAAAATTGTTCGTGATATGACAGAGGCACAAGCAAGACCACGTAACATTTTGTTAGCAGTAAAGAAAAAATTCCCGGAGGATAATCTCAATCAAAGACACATTTATAACTTTAGAGAGTACATGAGGATGACGAAATCTGAAGACAGGAATCTCACTCAGCAATTTCTCAGTCAAGCAGTGCAGTATAACTATTTGCATTGGATTGTGGCAGATGAAGAAACTAATGTCCTCACTCATGCATTTTTGACACATCCGACTTCAGTTCAGTTGTTGCGTACATACCCTTCCTAATCTCCATGGATTCGACGTATAAGACGAAGAAGTACAAGATGTCTTTGTTTGAGATGGTTGTGGTTACTCCAACAAACATGAATTTCCTCTTCGGATATGCAATTTTGAAGGATAAGACCGAGTCTAGTTACCGGTGGGTGTTGGAGATGTTGCGAGATCTGTTATTGAATATTGCTAGCCCAACTTCAATAATAATGGACCGGGAGATGGGTCTGATGCGACCAGTGACAAAGGTTTTTTCTGAGTCTGCTCATTTACTTTGCACCTGACATATCAACAAAGATGTGTACAACTATGCATACCACGTATTCGGCAAGAGAAAACAACTTGCAGAGAGTTTAAACGTGGAAAGTGGGGGAGAGTTATGGTTTCTGATTCATAGACGGATTATGATAGATCAGTCCGTGATTTGAAAGATTCTTTCAAGTCCTGGTCAGTGCTCACAGAGTATGTAGAAGACACGTGGTTGATGCATAAAGAAAAGTTTGTGTTGAATTGGACGAATAAAGTTCTTCATTTCGGCAACACTACGAACTACAATGTGGAAAGTGCACATTCGGCTGTTGAAATGCAGCCGACAAATATTCGGAACTTTCTTGAATATTCGGAACTACATAGGTCCTTTGTTTCAGCATATAAATGACCGAGTTTCGCATCACTGCTTGTCGTTATTGACTCAGAGTTGAAGAGAATGCAAGACTTAAGTAATGAAGTTGAATATCGTTGCGGGTTGTGCTTTTCTGACATCACATGTGATTCCTTGTGCCTGTATCATGTACGACTGTTTTGCGTCAGGTGATGAAATTTATTTACAGCGGATTCATCCATTCTGGAAAACACTTGTCATTGGAGAAGGAGTTCAGATGTCAGAGTCTGTGGATCAGTCAACAGAAGACATCAAGCATTTTCGGAAGCTCGTTGATGAGATTTCGGAGAGCAACCCTACAGTAATTCGTAGTGCCTCTCGTATTTATATGAACAGTTACACCCCGATCAGTCAAACTATGGAGAACCCACAGAAAATACTAAGGTACGAGGTCGACCTAGGGGAAAGTCGACATGTCGGGACCTGAGTGCCTTCGAGTATGCTGAGCGAGGTCGTGGTTGGTCTGCCAGTTGTGGGAGTAGGGGTCGTGGTCGGTCCGTCCGTGGTGGTCGCCCCCGTCTGCAACAGTCGTCCACAACCTTGATACTAACACCACTGCTACTCCAAAATGAGCTATCCCGCCCAAGACTCTCGAGGCTAACACCCAACAACTCTGATACAAAAAAGTTCAGCTCAGACGTTGGCGCTTGCGCACTGACCATACGATCCTCAACAGCAATGTGCAGAAACTGAAAGACGACATGCAACATGATCGTCATCTCTCCGAACAGCAAGTGGAAAATGTTGATGTTAGGTTGTCACCGCTCCACGAAAGCCGAAATCAACCACCTATCAATGCAGGAAAACATGTTGTAGGGCAAGTGACCTAATCCACTGTCACTAACGGTCGTCGTCATATCATCAGTCATCACTGAACGACAAGCCTGCAATGTAATACAATCTCTGTGCCGATTATGGCACGTCAAAACCTTCCGATCCTCGTCATCCCAGATGCGTCTCGCGATGTGACCTCCGAAACTCGAAATGACGCTGCCATCTAAAGGACCACCGGGCATCATATCTGTTACGATCCAAGAATCGTCCTCACCCATCTTCTTCTTCTGAGCTCGGGCGTCTGCAGTGCACGAACTCGAATCACCGGTCACAAACCGACCACCTCAACCCTTCCTAATGAACCACTCAACCGAAGATCTACAATGTCGCCCCTGTCCTCGACCATACTGCTGTATCGCCTCTCCTGTGGCTCCAAGTCATACCGGCCCCCATCGTCACTCTCGTCATGACTCCTCAACTCATCTGAATCATCCTCGTCGTCGAAATAATTCTCAGGTGTCTGACGACGACGTAAAAAATCTCTCTCTCCTAACTGAAGTAGAAATACCCCGTCTACGTGGATGACGAGGACCTGACTCATCTACTATACTATGTACAACGCGTAAGAGAATTGATTTTCATTTTCCTCCATGGTAACCAGATGACTATTAATTCAATTTTAAAAATAAAAATTTGTTAATGAATTTACTAAAATAATTAAACTAATTATTAACTTAATAATCAATTTATTTAGCAATTACCACAATTTATAATCAATAACCTTTACTAAAATCGTCCACAACTAATTATTAACTTAATAATCAATTTATTTAGCAATTATCACAATTTATAATCAATAATTCCTTACTAAAATAATTAAACTAATTATTAACTTAATAGTCAATTTATTTAGTAATTATCATAATTTATAATCAATAAAGGATTTACTAAACTAATTTAATTAATTATTAACATAATATTCAATTAATTTTGCAATTATCACATTTTATAATCAATTTAAATAATTTAAAAAAAATGGGCCGTCTACCGGAGACGCCCCATCCAACGAGGAGGCATCTGCCGGAGCCGCCTCCCCCTTGGGTAATCCGGATGCCCGACCCAAATTTTAAAAAAAAAACTAAACAAGACAAGTTACCATATTTGAGTAATTCGTGGCGTCCGCTGATTTTTTTCCTGGCCTCTGAGACATTTTTTATGGTGAATATAAGAGTAATATGAAGAGAGAGTGTGGTGTTAGGAGAGTGAAATGAAAAGTTATATAAGTAGAAATGGTAAAAGGGCAAAAATGATAATTTGTATGAGCGATTTAAGTAGTTTTTCGGCGATGAATAGCAGTTCAGTTAATTATTGAGATCAAAAGCTTATTGGAAAGCAAGGTTTTCAGAACTGAATCGGTCATTAAACCGGTAAAGTTTTGGTTTTGGTTCAATGTTGTCGAACCACGATCGAATCGTTGATAAAGTCAGCCTGACATCAACATTTTTGAGACCCAAAGTTGGACCAGACCGAATAAATATTAACGATCGGACCGATGGTCTGACTAGTTTGAATCGATTTCTGTAAAATTATTTAATATATAAATATCAAACATAAAAATATAATTCACGATATCAAGAATAGTTTGCTTAACTCAGCAAATTTGCTATCTTTACTTAACTGAACAAATTTGTTTGAATAAGAATCAAAGAAAACAATATTTAGGTTAAGTATCTAAAACCAAAATCAACATTTAATATTATCCATGATATCATACTTAGGAAGGGTTTGGTGAGCGCGAGTAGGGTTCGTGGGTGGTGGGTTTTTGTTTGTAAGAATTGCAAAAAAAATCATCATATTTTCTTATTTTAAAAATTAGGAAAATTTGAAATATTTTTATGTTCAGTCCGACCAACTGGTCCAACCAAACTGTCTGACCCAGTTCAGAACGGTTCTACTAGTGGCTCAATTTTTTAGCTGAACTGGGACGAACCGGCCAGTATGATCTGATTTTTAAAACCTTGTTGGAAAGAGAGTTGTATCTTGATGTCCCACCTTTAACAAGTGGTATATGAAATGCTTTAGTTAATTATATATGAACTTAAATTACAATTTTCATATTGTTATTCTTTTTATTTTTTTCTCCGAGAAATAGAAACACCATAATCCTGACTTTAGAACAAAAAATAATAGTAAAAAATCAAATTGACGTCAGATTTGGTTCCACTTTTGTAAATAACGTGATATAATTTTCATATAAAATCAATATGATAAAAACGTATATTATCATATTAATATGAAATTTAAATCACATTTCATACCAAATCAATATGATTAAAATTTGAACAAAATACGATTCAAGCTTGAATCTCAACTTTACACGGATTAAAAATTAGGAGTATTCGGAGAAACATAAACGAATAAAGAATAACAGTTAAATTATTAAAACCTAAAGATTATTGTCTTTATTGACAGAAAAGGAGTCGATCTATTACAAATAAACAATACCAAAAAAAAAACATTAACATTTTAATGTTGAAGTCTTGAAGAGAGGAAAAAATCAATGGCCAGCTTCAAACAATAAACTGTAATTTATCCAACTATAAGAAAGGGACAATTTAAATACCACGACACTTGGATCGGCCGCAGTCACAACGTGTCGAATACGTGCCAAATTCCGCGTCGACTTGACTCGGATCCAATAGTCATCACCTTCGATCTATTAAACTTTTGTTGACGTAGGAGTTGAATAGGACTATTTCGGTTTAATTAACTGAATTGCTAAACATCGCCCCAAAATTACTTAAATCGTCCCTTCAAATTACCATTTTGCCCTTCTCTCATTTCTACTGCTATAACGCGAAATTTTACCCTCCTATCACACATCTCTCTTCATATTCCTCTTATAATCATAAAAAATAATGTTTTGGAGGTCAGTAATGAACCAACGGACGCCCCAGTGTACTCGAATCTGGTAAAACATCTAACATCTTTTTAATAAAAAAATAATAAAAAATTACGGGCGTCTGACGGAGCCGCCCCCACGTAGGAGGGGGCGTCTGGCTAAGACGCCTTCCCCATGGGGGCGGCGTTTTACCCAGACGCCTTACCCATCGGGGAGGCGTTTTACCCAGACGTTCCGCCCTTGGGACAGGCGTCTGTGTAAGACGCCTCCTCCATGGGGGAGGCGTCTTAGCCAGACGCCCCCTCCTACGTGGGGGCGGCTCCGTCAGACGCCCGTAATTTTTTATTAATTTTTAAAAAAATAATTGATTATAAATTTAGATAATTGTTAAATTAATTAATAAGTTAATAATTACTATATTCGGATGACCGATACCTCTTCGGTACACCGAAAATTCAAAAATTTCCAGATCCAACAATTTCAAAATCCAAAAAATTTCCAGGGGGCGCTGCCCCCTTGCCACCCCCGCCACCTCACCGGCGAGGTGGAATGCCGCTCGCTCACCGGGGAGCGAGACCCCCGAACGACCTGTCGAGGTGGTATTTGTAAGTCATGATGTTTTACCACCGGGGGATTTGGAACTTTAAAAATGTTGGATCTGGAATTTTTTTGAATCTTCATCACTTGCAAAAAAACTCATTGTAATCCGACCGGTTACCACCGAAAATTTGCAAAGAAACGTCAAATAATTTGAGATAACACACCGTATAATTTTAATTTGACAAAAAACATTAAAAAAAACGGGACGTCTGGCTAAGACGCCTGTACCATCGTGGAGGCGTCTGGCTAAGACGCCTCCACCATGGTCGAGGCGTCTTAACCAGACGCCTAGACAATGGTATAGGCGTCTGGCTAAGACGCCTGTACCATCGTGGAGGCGTCTGGCTAAGACGCCTCAACGATGGTGGAGGCGTCTTAGCCAGACGCCTCCACGATGGTACAGGCGTCTTAGCCAGACGCCCGTGTCGGAAAAAAAAATCCGCCTCCGTTACTTCGCCTGATCTAGGTGTTTCGCCAGACATTTTCGTGGTGTTGGTAATAGGAATGTTAGTAAAACTGAGTCAATAACCTTGTTTAAAGACACGGGACGATATGGGTATTAAATATATTGTTAAGGGCAATTTGGTAATTTAAAGGGGCGATTTAAGTAGTTTTGGGACGACGTTTAGTAGTTCCCTTAATTAAACGTGCTGTGAGGGTCCCAAAAGTTGCACGTGATGCACACGTACCCGTTGCAATAACAAATGTTGAGACACTTTGGTAATCGGCACCATTTCTTGATTAGTTAAGTTAATATGTATTTGACGTTCGACACTTTCCACTTGGTGGTACGTAGCTTATACACTCAACCATATATAGATCGATGGTTAACTTAAACAGATTGGTGAGGTTGAGATGCAAAATTGATTAGCACTTAACCGACAACATTAGATTAATAGCCAAAATTTCACCAGGCCCCAACGAGTTATTTTGTTTTCGTTTTAGCAAAACTTTGCACTCTGAGTAGGGAAAACAATTTTGAGAAAGGAAACAAACGAGTTTTTTTTCCGCTAAAAAGAAGATAAAGCTGTCGATTTCGGATTATTCAATCTCATAGGAGTAACACACGGAATTTTACTGGGAAGTTAAAGTAACGACTATTGTTCTTTCTCAAATACAAACCCAATCTCATAAATTTGTAAATTAAAATATACGCGGGAAAAAACTATTATTCTTTGTCACATGTCATCATGTAATAATTCTTTTAAGAGTAGCTTTTCTATTTTCAAATTTCAAAGCCATCATACATTCATAATAAGCCTTTGGTTTGGTTTATATTTTTCAAGTGGCGTTCCAATTTTTTCTTGTCATGTTCAAGGTAGGCATACAATTAATTAATTTGTTTTTTACATGTTCTTTTTTATTATCTTTCCGAATCACTAATACTTGAACACTTGTACTATTATACATAGCTCGTACATTCATAACAGTACATCTGTATATCCGTCTGGCATCTTAATTCTCATCAAAGGCATCATAAGTGGACTAGAGAGTGAAGAAAACCCCATGTAGCGAAGGCCAACTTTAAAAATGACGGATGTGACGATAAATGCGACGCAAAGTTTTTTTAAAAAAACAAAAAAAAACCCCGGAAAGTAGACCAAAATGATAAGCATTGGATTTGCACAAAAGAGTAATAAAAAACTCACAGTTGCAAGAGCAATCGGGCTTAAAAATGGCAGAATCTCTATTCCCAACACCAATCCATCGCCGCTTTCGTCTCACCGTCCATTGACCCCAACTCATTTTCACCTATATATACCGCCACCCCTCTCCCGATCCTCCCAACAAAACCCAACATGAAGGTGCAGTGCGACGTCTGCGCCCAAGCCGAGGCGTCCGTCTTCTGCTGCGCCGACGAGGCCGCCCTCTGCCGTACCTGCGATCTCCGCGTCCACCGCGCCAACAAGCTCGCCGGAAAACACCGCCGTCTTTCCCTCCAAAACCCCTCCTCTTCCTCCTTCCCTTCCTGTGATATTTGTCAGGTACGTACGTACAAAATAATTGAAACAACAACCAATACGAACCACATCCAACTTCGATCACCTTCTTCTTATCCAGGACAAGAGAGCCTTCCTGTTCTGCCAGGAAGATCGGGCTATTCTCTGCAAGGACTGCGACGCCTCCATCCACGCCGTCAACGAGTTGACCAAGAAGCACAACAGGTTCCTCCTCACCGGCGTCCGAATTTCGGCCTCCGAGGAGGAGCCGGCGCCGGCCGTGGTGGTGGGGCCGGATCTTGGGATCAAGCAAAGAAGTTCGAGTAGTAGCTGCAACACCGAGAAAGCCATCGTTGAAGAGGAAGAAGAAGAAGAAAATGTTTCTGGTAACAGCAGCAGCATCTCCGATTACCTTATGAAAACCCTCCCCGGTTGGCGCGTCGACGATCTTCTTCTCGATGTTCCCTCGCCGCTCTCCCCCTTCCCCTTCTCCAACCCCGTCTACTACAAGGTGGGGAATACTAATTAGCAATTAGTAATTATTATTTTTGTTTTTTTTTTAGAATTTTATTTGATGTGGTTTTGATGTATGGATTCATGTAGATGGGATTGGAAGGTGAGGATACGCTTCCAGGAGTGGAGACCAGCGTAGATGCGCCGGTCTGGTGGGTCCCACAAGTGCCGCAGGCGAGCAGCACCGCTACCGATTTTGGTTTCCAACACGGTGGCGGAGTCGGCGTCGGCGGAGGGTGGAGGGGCGATGACGGGTTCACGGTGCCGCAGATGGCGACGCAGCAGCAAAGCTCCAACAAGAGACCGCAGACTCTTTGGTAAAGGGAACCACACTTAGGTGTTGACTGTTGAGTAGTAAAAGTTGAAAGATTATTTTAAAAACGTTTGTGTTTTTTTTTTTTGGGGGGGGGGGGGGGGGGGGGGGGGGGTGTTGATGTTGCTGCTGTTTTGTTCTTAATGTGTGTTCTTGGTTGGTTGGTTTGTTTTGGGGCTTGCAGCTCTCTGTTACTCTGTTCCCACTTGTGAATATATCATGATGAACCACTTTTGCAGCTTTCAATTCCTGTTCTTGTCCCTCTCTAGAGGTGTTTTGTGGTTGCAGAGATCAATCGTCAAAAGCTAATCACATAGGTGTTACAGTTAATTTAAGGGGTGTGTGAGCGCGCATATGTTCTTTTTTTGTATATATTAAGAGTATATATTCCCACACTCCTCTACAAGTCAATCAAAACTAGAGTGGGCCTTCACAGGTTGATAACCCCCATCATAGCGTTAGGTTAGGTTTAGTTTGCTGGTCTGTTAATTGTTTAACATTAAGAAAACTCTGGCGTTAGATATTGAACATACAACATACCATGTTGATGGTGTTCTATAATTAAAGCGTGTATGATTGTAGGAATTTCCGTTATAGTGAAGTACATGCTATATTGAGAATTTCCCCCCCTCTCGTGAGTTTCTGAGTTCATGGCAGCAACAGATGACAGGAACAGAAATAGAGGTCGTTCTTCTCAGAATCTACGATAAACATGATGGCGACTAGGATAGAGTAGAGAGATAGGGCTTTGCATGTTATGATTGAGGAAGTGGTTGCCATGTGGGGAATGTCCACTGTTATGGTGGGATCCCATGTTTTTGTCCTAAACCTCTTACTTAAGGAAGAGAGAAAGAGACATTAGATCTTTGGTGTTGAAATTGATAAAAGGATAAGATTAATATTTTATCCATCAAGATATATTTTTTATAATAATTTTTCCATTGAGATTGGTTGCATACTTGAAAGGGCACAGAATCCAGAGGATATCGTAAGATGAGACATATTTGCATATCTGTTAGCAACTTCGTGATGTGTGTGATAAGTTTAGTTGAACAGAACAGTGTTCCCTGCATCAGAGGCCATTCTTTTAAAGAATCTCACGCCCACAACAACAGCCTGTTTAGTCGACATGTAATTAACCTTCCATTTGTTTAAAAAAGTGACATAATTTAAATTTTGCCCGATAATTTCCCATGTTTTACGAGACACCTAATAATTTCCCACATTTTAACGTTTTTTCTGCAAATATCTCCATATTCCGCATGTTCTTTTCTCTATGGATGCTCGTAAAAATAGGGCAAATCATTAGGGAGAGTGATTTCGGATTTAAGTGTTACGACAATTTGGCCTTCAACTCCTTTTCACCTGGTTATTGTTTGAAACATGGAAAAGGTACATAATTCAGAGTTAGTTTTTGCGAGAGAGGTTGAATTATTCTCACTTAAACCAACCAACCAACCAATGTTTGTGGGGGTCACATATGAAATGATTCAAGTTCGAACTTGTTAAGGCTTAGCTATTTTTTGTTGAATATTTGTTTACATTTGTTAAGGAAGCAGAACCAGGTTAAACGGTCGACCGGATGGGATTCGGTCGACCGTCCCAAAACTCCCGGCAATTTGGGAGCTGCTGGGTTCAGACGATCGGATGAGATTCGGTCAACCGTCCAGAAACTCCAGGCACTTCGGACTAGCTGGGTTCGGTCAACCGATGTTGGACATTTGGTTTACTGAAAACCACGACAGAGTGTCGAAAAAGGAACGATCCACCGAGGGGTTTTCGATCCACCGTGGAGCTGTTGGAGAATAAGTCTGTTTCGTGGAAGCAGTCAACCGGGAGAACAATTCGGTCATCCGAATTGCAAGAGGAAGTGTTCTAGCGGTTAACCGAATCGCAATGAGAAGTGGTCCAGCGGTCAACCAGGAAGGATTCGGTCTACCGAATCGCAACAGGAAGCGTTCCTGTTAGTCAGAACGGTCGACCAAAGGAGCTAGTTCGGTCGACCGTTGCCCACGATTTCTGCACGTTTTTGGTTGTTTCTAGCTCGGTTTTTGAGTCTATAAAAGGACTTGTTTGCTCTTCGTTTTAGAAAAAACATACAAGTGTATTATTTCATACATTGTGAGTTGAGAGATTAAGACTAGAGATAGATCTAGAGTGTTTTGGATGACATATTATCTCCATATACTTGTAATCTCGGTTGCTTTTCTTGTTGGAGAAGCGGAAGAAGGAAAGGAAACCCGCAGGAGACCCCCAAGGACGTAGGCACATTGCTGAACCTTGTAAATCGCATTTGTCGTGGTTGTTTCAGGTGTGTGTTTGTGATTGCTTGTCTATTTCATCTTATTCGTGTTTCTTGTTGCATTAAGATTGTGAGACAGTCAGAAGTTAAGCTCCGCAATCAATATTCGATTTTTTACGTGGTGCGTTTAATATGTATTCGTGTTAGTGCATTGTTTTAGATCCATTTCCCAACATTTTTGTGACATTCATCCTTAGATCTGTGTAGATTATGTTCCGATGTAATATCAAAGAATTCATTTGTCCATACTTTTCTCAAGAGACCATCACAACTTATTTTTGGGAACTACTATTCGTCGTCGGAAAACTACTTAAATCGCCCCAATAATTATCATTTTGTCATTCACAATTCATTTAATACACATTTCGTCTTGTCTCTTAAAATAAAGTTTCTGCCTACGTTTTCCTCATTTTCCCAGTACCAACGCCACGAAAATGTCTGGTGAAACACCTGGATTCGGTGAAGTAAGACCAGCAAAAAAAATCGGGTCGGGCGTCTGGGTAAACCCCCCATCACGCCTCCCCAATAGGGAGTGTTTTACCCAGACGTCACCCCCATGAATGCGTTTTACCCAGACGCCTCTCCCATGGAGGGGGCGTTTATCTAAGACGTCTCCGGGGGGTCTAGCTAAGACGTCCGTCCAAAAAAAATTAAAAAAAATCTTCAATTTATACGGTATGTTATCTCAAATTATTTGAGGTTCCGTTGCAAGATTTCGGTAGTAACGAGTTGGATTACAATGAGTTTTTTGCAAGTGGTGAAGATTCAAAAATTTCCAGATCCAACAATTTCAGACTTCCCGACCTGTCGATGTGGTATTTGGTAAAACTTCCCGACTTACAAAAAAACTCATTGTAATCAACCATATTATTACCAAAAAACGTGGAACGGAATCTGAAATAATTTGAGATAACTCACCATATAGTTTTTAATTTTTTTATTAAAAAATAAGGATGTCTATCCCAGACACCCCCCCCCCCCCCCCCCCCCCGAGGGAGGCGTCTTAGGCAGGGCTCCGACGGATGACCCATAATTTATTTATTTAAAAGAAGTTGGAAATTTTACCAAATTCGAGTACAGCAGTGCGTCCGTGGGCTCATTTCCTGACCTCCGAAATATTATTTTTTATGATTATGAAAGGAAGATGAAGAGAGATGGATGGTAGGAGAGTGAAATGTTGAGATATATGAGTAGAAATGAGAGAATGACAAAATGGTAATTCGTACTGACGATTTAAGTAGTTTTCCGACGACGAATAGCATTTCGGTTATTCTTAGAACGTGTGAACATAAAATTATTACAAGAGTAGATTCATATCCTTATAGTTTCTACAGGTTTCTCTCCATGTACTTGAGACTATAGTACGAAGTTTTCCAATTATTTGATCACGTTTCCTTACAATTTTGAGTAGATTTGAAATGTGTGCGACAACTATAAATATAAATAACATCAAGTGTTTTCTGGTTATTTATGTACCAGCCGCTTAATCTACGTAAAGCAATTCATGCTTATCATTGAAAACAATCATATGCTCACACCATTAATGCAATGAGAGATAGGATTTACTGCAGTGACCTATTCGTGCAGGACGCACCTGGTCATTTTGGTCAGCTCATAATGCTCAATGGAATTTGCCCACATACAACTATCAGTTCTAGCTGTTCGATTTCACAAATTATTGGATTCGGGCATCAAATAATTAAACCACCAGATCTTACAATTGACGCGTTGAACTCGACTACGAAATAGTGCCGAGGAAACCAATGCTAAGTTGAGGACCACTATGCTCGGAAAAAAAAACATATTGGAAACATATATAGAAAACAAATCCACCTGTGACCTGTTTGGGAAATAATTGAAGAGGATGGGGTTGGGATCGTATCGTATCGTATCGTATTATAAGCAGGATGGAGTATAGATCTGGTTGGACCTCAGGACCACAACTATAGCTTGTTTAGACTTTTCCAAATATAATTCATGATGCATTTATTGCTTCATGCCCATCATCTTGGGTTGGATGTTCCCTTGCTAGCAAATAGTCCATGTACAACCCATTCAAGTGCCTATTGTGTATTTCCATTAGTATAGATGAGATGCAACTTCGACTTCAATTTACGAAACAACCTAATTAATTAATTTCCATTTTTTGCTAGCAAATGTGATTGCTGGGATGTAGATTTTTAATCAACCTAATTAATGACTAATATTAACTTACTACTTATCATAACAAACAAACAAATTGTTCAATTAGTATTGACTTAATTATGGACCAGTCAATACTCAATCGACAACATCGAATAGTTTAGGTCGGGATAATTTATAGAAAGGTAGTTTTTTTATCTTGTTATAAAATTTCTTTTATATTAGCACTCACATTTTATTTGAAGGTTTTAGAGCATTATATATGGATTTAGGTATAAGGATACATTAGCCCTCACGGGATAACTTCTTACACTTCATAAAAAGAGGATCAAGTTTTCTTAGCATAATAAAGGACTCATAACTTAGCTCTACTTCATCACCGATACAGTTTTTGGCTGTAATTCGGCAATGAACCCTAAGCTTAAATTAACAAAACAGCTCGTGGTTCACACACGTAATGCACCATATTCCATATGAATTGTACATATCGATCAAAAATCAAATGATTTTACTATTCGTGTAAAAAATATGTGTAAAATTCGTGTAAAAATAAATTCACGCTCATTTCCATCACGTAATAATGCACCATATTACAAGGCTCATTTCACGCTCATTTCAGGCTCGAGAATGGACTTTTAAACAAGAAGTGTAGAGCGAGTGGAGGTCTCTTGTGAGAGTAAGACCATGGTTAAACGGGAGGGTGTGGCCTTGGGCGTCTGAGTCACGTCCTCCTGGGGTGGCCACGTCCTCCCGCGCACTCCTCGCCCAGGCACGAAGATGGGCAGTGGACGTAGCGATTGCGCGTCTGGGCGAGTGTTGGGTATGGGTTGGGTGGGGGCCATGTCCCCCACCTATTAGTTAATTATTATTTTTAATTTCTCAAAAAAGATTTTAAAAAACATTTTAAAATCATATAAAAGTATTTTTTTAGTTTTTTTTATTTTGTGATTTATTTATTTATACCTAGAATTGATCCCTAAATGACGTGGATGAGAGAGAATGTAAGATGTTTGGGGTATTTCTGGGCATAATTAAGGTTTTTTTAGTGAGTGAAGTGAGTTGTCGTGACAGATAAAGAAGCTGACATGTCAGAAAAAAAAAAGCATGACGCCCAGAAGTAGCCGAGACATGATTATTCATGCTCTTACAAACCCACTACCCAACCGTCGTTTCTCCGGTGCAATCAAGTTTTTAACAATAATTTTTGGTGTGATTATTATTGCATTAAATACTTCATCACTATACATGTTCGGATGTTCCCACGTGATATATCTTGATGGAGTCATTTTTGGTGTTGCAACTTTTGAGTGAAGAGATGGAATATTTTATACTATTTACGTGCAACTCACCCAAACTCTTCTCAATTATATTTATATCTTTCGGAGATACATTCCTTACAACTACTGTCTACTGTAGCACATATCTCATGTATGTATTGGTTGTTGCATAATGCATATATATATCTTACCAGTTGCGCCACCACCTTCAACACCTGCAAATATTATTGTGGCAGGAGTACAAGGGTATCAGGTCCGGGAATTCTGTCTTGATATGCTTTGACCCTAAGAGCACCCTTAACAGGTGCTCTTTGCCCGGGCGCCCCGAAGGGCGCCTGGGCAGCCCTCCCTTAACAGGAGGGTGCACCCAGGACGGGGCGCCCTGAGTGGATTCCCGGGTGGCAGACCGCGCCTCCCATTCGTCCAATTTTTTTTTTTATTTTAAAAATAAAGATTATTTATATATAATTAGGATAATGTATTAAATAGGTAAATGGAATTTAATTAATTAGGTATTATAAAATAATTAGAAAAATATTTTATAATTAATTAAATTTTTTTTGACTTACTTAAAAATATAAAAAAATAAAAAATCATAAACAAATTAAGAAATAATAGTACAATACTCATACATTTCGGAAACAAAATACAATACAAATACATAATACGAAATACAACAGAAATAAGGAAAGGAAATACAATACAAATACATAATACGAAATACGAAATACTGATAAACTACCACAAACATATTGAAAACATAAGCACCTACAGATATCCTTGTGCTTTAGCCTACTCTTTGAGTTCAGCAAGTGTTTCTTTATCGAATTCGTCCTTGTTTTCCTTCTTCATTAAAGCGAAGAGGACATCAAGTTTCTTGCTGTTCAGTTCCCTTTGGAAATTCGCCTCAGCTTCGATGCGTTTCCTCTCCAGCCGTTCTTCGTAACACAAATATTTTTCTTCTTTCACTTTTGCGCTATATTCAATTTGTTTCCCCAGTTCTAACATCTCAGGATCAAGTTGTGCCTGAAATGGTTGTTTCCCCTTCTTCTTTTTGGCTTTTTTAACACCTTCAGGACGAGCACATGTTTCGAACACCATTTCATCTGCTGACGGTGTTGCGTTACTCCCATCGTCGTCAGTGCTTTTTCTTTTCCCGCTGGTAAAACTCTCCGGACTTTCTGCAGCGACGTTTCCGGTGGGAATTCCAAGCGCAACAGACTCCCATTTAGGGTACCTGCGTAACAAAACCCAAACATGCATGAACTGAAATTTGGCGTTGTGTGTTCGTTCGTAGATGATGTGCGCTTCATGGATGATATCGTCCTCGTTGTAACCGCTTCTCTTCCTCCGCACCGCCTGATCGAAGCAACCGACCCATTGGTTCACAGATGACAATCTACGCCTCCATCGCCCCTTCAATGATTCATCGTTACGCTCTACTACACCTGGCTCGCTTGAGTCATTGTAGATGCGCTCCACACGTTTCCAGAAGGACTTCATTTTTTGGTTTGTCCCAACCACAGCATCGCCACTAACAGCCATGTAAGCCGAGACAAGTCGTTGATCCTCTTGTGCGGACCACTGTTTTTGCGACCTCATCGTCGCGGTTTTGCGTGTTCCCTGGGTCGCGGTTTCGTCATGCACATCAGTTGTATAGCGGCTTGCATTTCCACTACTTTCGCCACTTAGGAGGCGAGTATACATACCCATTGGGAATTGGGTTTGCCCTTCTTCCTGAGTTGGCGGTTGGTATTGATTGTGTGGGTAGAACCCTGGGTGTGGTAAGAATTGGTTTTGGTGGGACGGGTGGAATCCTGGTTGTGGGGTAAATTGGCTTTGGTATAACGGGTGGAATCCTGGTTGTGGAACATTTTGGTAAGGGAAAAAGTGTTGGCTTGGGGGTGGACGACGTGGAGATCGTCGGTAATCTGGTGAATCATTGCCTTCTGAAGATGACATTGTGAGTAGAGAGTAGAGGTGAGTAGAGAATTATGGTGGAAGAAGTAAGATTGGAATAGAGGTGGTTGGGGTATATATATTGAAGTAGTCACGCGCGTACTGTAGGTCCTCGATCCAATCGTCTCGTCTTTTGTGAGTCACGCGCATACTGCATCTCCTCGATGCTTGAGAAGTCCAAGCCTCGATCCAATCGTCTCGTCTTTTGTGAGTCACGCGCATACTGTATCTCCTCGATGCCTGAGAAGTCCAAGCCTCGATCCAATCGTCTCGTCTTTTTTGAGTCACGCGCATACTATAGGTCCTAAATTTTAAATTTTAGATTTTAAATTTATTAATTTGTGGTTTTCTTAATTTTAATAATATTTTCGTATTTTTTAATTAAATGTTAATTAAAAACGAATGAATTGTTGATGTTAAATAATTACGATAATGATTATTAATATATTTTGTTGATTGTTGAAAGAGTTTTGGAGAGAAGAATAAAAATAATGACGTGACAACAAATACTGTAGCGTGACTGGGTGGATTGGGTAATGGTTAAAGATTTTGTAGGGGGGTTGGTTTGTGCTGACGTGGCAGAGAGAGAAGCTGACGTGGCTAAGAGAGAAAGCAGGGCGCCCGGAAACTACCTGGGCGCCGATGCTCTAATATATCCCAATATCACGACGTCCGTCTCTACGTTGTCACCAGATATGTATGCTTTATTGAATATTTTGTAATATTTACGTCCAACTCACCCAAACTCTTCGCAAAATTATCTTCCAGACGTATATTCCTTACCGGTACTATAATACTTCTATCATGTATTGATTGTTGCAGATATATCTCACCGACTGTTCCACCACCTTAACACCTGTAGATATATCTGTCGCTTGAGCATTGGGGATCGGCTCTGAGGATTCTATTTTGGTCTAAATCCACATATATATATATATATATATATATATATATATATCACTTCATGACGTCTGTCTCTACGTTTGTCACCAGATATATCCAGCGCATTGAATATTTTGTAGGAAAATTTTTCAAAATAATATTTTTTTTTTTAAAAATTCTCAAAATAAACCTCAAACAAAAGTATTTCTCAAACTAGACCCGCTGCCACCACGTGGTTCCTTCATTTGCTGGCAAGTAGAGTTACAAGGCGACCCGATTTGTGTATTATCACCGACAGATTTTCGGGAATAAATGCTTGTGTGCGAGCCGCATTTCCACCTTCGGAGGGCCATGTACATCGATTCTGTCTTCGACACATGAAAGCAAATCTTGCTAAACATCGAAATTGCAAGGAAAGATTGGGACAAATCAAGTTTTATGAAGCGGGTAAAACTCATTCATTTATGAAATTTGAAGAGTTAATGAAGGCTATTGCAGAGGAACATAAGCCGATATACGAGTGGATTCAACATCAAGGTCCTTTGGAAAGATGGACTTGTTGTCACGACGGGGGTCGACGTTTCGGATGTATGACAACTAACATGTCAGAAAGCTTCAACAATGTCTTACGAGGGGCACGCGGTATGCCAATTACAACCATTATTTTGATGACCTTTCTCCGCTTGAACAAATTCTTTGTTAAAAGAAGGGACGTCGCCGAGTCGTGGAATGAAACATATGTACCGACAGTCCACACCGTGGTGATGGCAAACAGCAATCTGGCCAGAACACATACAGTAACTCGGTACCACCAGCTGATGTACCAGGTTGAAGCCAATGACCAGAAAAAATACCTCGTGAAATTTGAAGAAGGAGTTATTACTTGCACTTGTGGATACATAATTGCAATGCACGTCCCATGTTCACATGTACTAGCAGTTTGCAGTGGCAGACATGCAAATGTCAACACTTCACATTTGGTGTCCCCGTATTATGAGGTTCAAATGTACAAGGAGGCGTACAAACCGATATTTATCCCAATTCCTGATGTGAGGTATTGGCCAGATCGAGGCACCATCACAATGAAGCCTCCCCAAACCAAAAGACCTCCCGGTCGGCCTAAATCAACGCGAATCCGAAACGAGATGGACGAACACTTTGGAAGAAAGGTAAGGTGTGGGAGATGCGGCGGTATAGGGCATAACCGAAAGCGATGCAAGGAACCTATATAGCAAAATATTTTGTATGTAACTATTTAGTGAGACGAATGAATGTAAGAGTTGATTAATTGTAAGACTTGTAATGTATTTGTAATGTATTTTGTTATGACTTGAATGAATGTACGACTTAAATCCTTTTTAAGAGTTGATCAATTGTAAGACGATAATTGTAAGACGAATGAATGTAATGTATTTTTTAGGACCGCAAATTTGCCTACTTAAGTCTATTGAATTGGACTTCTGCCTATGAAACTCGGCATCTAGAATGCCGAGTTCTATTGTAGACATGGGCCACCTGGCCGTCACCCATTTTCACACAAGATTTGAGTGCCAGGAGAACAGGACCAAATAGAACTCGGCATCTCCAATGCCGAGTTCTATCTGAATCACTGTTCTCCTGGCAACTCAATTCGACTGGAATGTCAAGTGTTGGGCGATAAAAAATCAAATCGAACTCGGTATCACCAGTGCCGAGTTCTTCCAAAGCGAACTCGGTATCACCCGTGCCGAGTTCTCTCTGGAAGAACTCGGCATCACCAGTGCCGAGTTCTATTTGAATCACCTCAGAAAACGTCAAGTGTTGGGCAATAAAAAATCAAGTAGAACTCGGCATCACCAGTGCCGAGTTCGTCCAAAGAAAACTCGGCATCACCAGTGACGAGTTCTCTCTGGGAGAACTCGGCATCACCAGTGCCGAGTTCTCTATGCACAAAAAAACAAAACCCGCCGCCGCCACGTGTCACCACGTGGTGGCAGCGGGTCTAGTTTGAGAAATACTTTTGTTTGAGGTTTATTTTGAGAATTTTTTAAAAAAAAATATTATTTTGAAAAATTTTCCTATTTTGTAATTGTTTGAAAGAGTGACGTTTAAATGTCAGGAGAAAATTAGGGAACTCAAAATATCCCAGATAAATCTCAACCCAACCCCGTCGATGGGACGGTTACATTTAGTTAGAAATAGTAACTGCTGGCAACTAAAGTGACATGGGCTGAAATATTGGTTTTCGGGCCCATGTGAGTGGGTTTGGTGGGTGGGGTGGGGGATAGAACCCGAAAATGAACCCAAAGTTGAGCATGATTATTGATTAGAACTACTCTATTACAAATCTTGAATCTAGTCATGATTTAAAATTGTCCACTCACAAATCACTAGTCATCATAACTAAAAGGTAGACTAAAATTCTGAAGATCGAAATTCAAAAAACAAATTTCTACTCTTAGAGCCCAGATTCAATCCAAGACTCAAAACGGCCCAATCCATTGCAGAATGAGGCCCATTAAAGGCCCACGACGCAACAAACCCCATCACCACCCATAGACTCTATGAGGCTTCTCTCCTCTCTTCTCCCCGCGTTCAGGCACCCAAACCCTCCCCATCTCCAAACCCTAATCCTTCCAAATCGGCTCTTCTCGATGTCTCCATCCATCGAAGAGAATGCCGACGAGCTCCTCTGTTCCTCTCTCGATCCGGACTCCCTCCTCTCCCCCTCGCCGGTACTCCCGGCAAGGCCTCTCGCCGGAGAGAACCGGATCGAGCGGGCGTGGGAGCACTGGAGGGGTCTCGGATCTCCGAATCTAGTGGTGGCGCCTATGGTGGACAATTCCGAGCTCCCGTTCCGGATGCTGTGCCGGAAGTACGGCGCGCAGGCGGCCTACACGCCGATGCTGCACTCGAGGCTTTTTGCCGAGAACGAAAAGTACCGGAGGTCCGAGTTCAGTACTTGTAAGGTAGATTGGCTGGTTTTGGTTGGAGCTTTGAATTGGATTTTTTTATTTATGAGGTGCTCTTTAAGTTGGGGTGCATTTGAATAAGATGGTGATCAGCATTAGCTACTGGCCGCGGGACTTCAGGTTGCAACTATTAACTTTTGCCGCTTGAAGCTAATAGCCGACAGTTTTGTATAACAATTGTATCTTGCAACTACTTGTTGTGTCTCTTGTAACAATTGTTTAACCATAACATTTCAGTCAAGTTGTGACAACTAATCTAGCCGCAATTTTTTTTGTTGCTACAAGTATGGAGAAATTTTATAATTTTATCCATATGACTAGATTTTAGGTCTGTAGCTGCTCATGCAAACACGACCACGCCAATTAGTTCAGTAAGTCGGCAGCTAACCACTTTTGGTTGCTACCGATAAAAAAACACTTTTATTGCCCGTGCTTTGAATTGTAGGTTGGTGTTGTTTTACTGTTGATTTTGGGATTTCGGGTTTGTTTTTAGCCACCTTTCTTTTGAAAATGAAAAGCTCTGTGTTGTTAGTCTGGTTGCCTTGAGCTGAATTTGTTATGATTGTACCAAAAATAGTTCTTTTAGCATGACCATTTTACCTGTGTAAAATGGAGATGCTTTTGAGTGAGACATGTTAATGGTATTCAGCTATTCAATGCTTCTTTTACTGTGCATCGTGAACCAATGGTTTCTGTCGAAGATCATGTGCCAATTTCATCAATTTCGGAAAATAGGATAGCCGTCTGGTGATTTCTATTATTCTGATGAATCTACTAGTTTAGTCTAGTCTGTGGTCATGGACGTGAATGTTGTCTTTTTTAAGTCCTTGTTTTGGTTTCCCCCTTATTTTTCACCCGTATTGGGTTTTTTTAACTTCACAAGCACTAACCATTTATAAATAATTTATGATGTTTTGTGAGTTATTTGCATAAATGTCTGATTTCTCTCTCAGCTTCGGTTGCTGATTGCATATTATTATTTCTCTCAGATTCGAAGGCTTAATTTCTATATGTGCAGGAGGACCGTCCACTGTTTGTCCAGTTTTGTGCTAATGATCCTGATTTGTTACTTGAAGCAGCAAGAGTTGTAGAACCTTATTGTGATTATGTGGACATTAATCTTGGGTAATCATACGATCCCCCTTTTACCTGCAATTTTGTAGCTGCTTCATTTCATTTGTACCGTTGAGAAATCTTTAATTTCTTGTCCATTTCATTAGATTAGCATTCATAAATGATTTGACATATTGCTATAAACTACGAAGCATATCTCCTATTTTTCATAACAAACCTTCTGATCTTGCTGAGTATACATGGCATTTCAAAAGCATGTTGTTTTAAAAAAAACTGTCAACGGATGATTACCTATCTATCGCACTATAAAGTTCAGCACTCACTATTTCTTATTTACTTTTTTCCACACTTTCAGATGCCCTCAGAGGATTGCAAAGAGAGGGTATTATGGTGCTTTCCTGATGGAAAACCTACCCCTTATTAAATCCCTTGTTCAGAAACTAGCAGATAACCTTCAGGTTCCTGTGTCTTGTAAAATCCGTATCTTCCCTAAGTTGGAGGACACCATTGCGTACGCAAAAATGCTTGAGGAGGCTGGTTGTTCCCTTCTTGCTATCCATGGCCGTACGAGAGACGAAAAGGATGGAAAGAAATTTCGGGCTGATTGGAATATTATTAAGGCAGTTAAGAGTGCCATGAAAATTCCTGTCCTTGCAAACGGTAACGTTCGCCATATGGAGGATGTCCTCAACTGTCTAGAACAGACTGGTGCAGATGGTGTGCTTTCTGCGGAATCTCTCCTTGAAAATCCAGCTCTTTTTGGTGGATTCAGAACTGCTGAATGGAAGGGAAGTGAAATGGCAACAAACATTGATGGTGGTCTTGACCAGGTAGACTTGGTGCTAGAGTATTTGAAGCTGTGTGAAGAACATCCTGTCCCATGGAGAATGGTTCGCTCACATGTGCACAAGATGTTGGGAGATTGGTTTCGTAATCAACCCCATGTAAGGGAAGAGCTTAATAAGCAGTCAAAGCTTACATTTGAGTGGCTTCGTGATATGGTAAATAGGCTTAGAGATCAAAGTGTGAGGATTCCACTCTATGTTGATGGGACCAGCATAGAAAAATCTGGACAAAATGGGATGGTTGCATGCATTCCGTGACTTCACCTATTTGCAATTGCTCGAAGAGCTATATTACAACCTGTTGAAGTTTTTTTTATCGCTTTTAACATATTTATTGGATCTCAATTTTGTAAGAACCTGTCGTGTAGCTGCCGTTGAAGCTTGTGGTATAAGTATAGCTGCTGTTGAAGCTAGTGGTATGAGTAGTTTAGCTGCTGATGAAGATGGTGATCTAAGACTTCTAAGTAATCCAGCCACTCCAAACGGTATCAACGATGACAATTTGCTTTCTGCTTTGTTTGGTAGGATGCCTGATTGGCACCGCTATGGTTTTCATTGAAGGCAAGGCAGTATTTTAAACAGAATTATTTAGTTCAAAATTTATTATTTTAGTTATCACAGTTGTATTTTAGTTTCTGTGTAGCTGGAATTTCCATGGAATTGTAGGATATTTCGGTTCCCTGTTTCGATTGTTTCTGTTATAACGGTTGTATTTATGTATTGGTTGCTGGATTTATTTATTTGATATGTGGAAGATTTTTTGTCCTGGGATTGTTAAACTGAAAAGATTGGTGGAAAGACAACCAATCGGTTATTATTAGATGCTGCGACGAGGCAAAGTTTGTTTCAGTTATGCCTTTTTTAATGTGTTTATCAAGTGCCTCAGGAGAAGATTTATCATAAACACAAATTGCTGCTACCCCATTAATGTATTTGATGTAGGAAAGCACCACAACTTTCGTTCTTGATTATAGATGCGCTTTGGTTGCGCAAGTTTGTCTTCAAATATTATTAATCAGCAGGAGCAAGCAACCAACATCATCTTATTTTGTAAGAAAACATCCATAGCCTGTATCACAAGCTTGGAATAGAAATTTGAAAAATGAAGATTGAAACGTGGTGTGGTTGTCGTAGTTGAGCAAAACGTTCGTTTAGGAAATTAAATCTACGCTCGATAAAATAAAATAATCAACACTCGAGTACGCTTATTAATTTCTGAAGGGCTTTTATCGTGAAATGAATTCACTGCAGCCACCGAGGTGAAGGATTTCCAAATATAGTTCAATTTTCTCATCAAAGTGGAGGTGCGTAAGAATTAATCAGCATTAATATACAATATTTTAAGTTAGAAAAACCACACCTAAAGTGAAAGTGGAGATGATGATATGCGAAACAGAACAAGCAAACGGTTTCCCTATTTTAATTGCCTGGAGACTTCTTTTATGTACCGCAACACGATATAAGTGTAGACAAAACATAAGATAAACAATTACCGATAATTATTATACCACGAGTAAGATGTAACACAAGAAATTGACAGCACAGAAAAAACAAAGTGTGTAAACAAAGAGGAATAGCCAAATCATATGATCATCAATATTACAAGGAATATGTGTATGGTAATACAACATGAGTTACATTACAAACCCTATTACTAAAAAGCATTCCATCCCAAGGGTGAGCTTGGATTGAGGTTAATCATTAAGGAGGAAAAGATTACAAGATAACTATTATATTAGGGCTGTGTTAGGATGCAATCTTTTATTCATGTTTATTATGCTAATGAAATTTTTCATAGAGTAATAATTTCAAACTTCTAAAAACTAAACCCAACCCAATTAAATTAATACAAATTAAGTTGGCTTTCAATTTTAATCGACTTACAGAGGTCCCCAAAAAAAATCTATAATTTTTACCCGATTGAGGAGTTGGGGGGGATTTCCCATGTAGATTCCCCTACCAAATCCTTCTCTCCAATCTAACCACACTTTTAGTTGGGTGAAAATGATTCCCTAATTTTTCATCCCTATAGGTTATTACGCCCATAACAAACGCACTTTAAATTAGAAAACACAAACCACAACGAATGAAGCATCTTGTTCCAGAACCTATCTCGTTCTTACTTATCTGTTACACTTCAACTTCCCACATCGATCTCATCCTGGTATTCATCAATGCAAAAACACGAAACCACATAAACGTGACCATTGTTCATGAACCCCACAATCACAAACTCCACGCCATTAATACTCACATTGTCAGTTTGTTACTACTCTTTTTAGAAAGAAAATGACCATTTACATTCACATTAATTGTCATTTGACGCTGCATGCTATATCTGGGAAACAAGTAAGAAAAAAGAGCAGAACAGACCTCAACCTTTCTGGCGCCCACTCGCTGCTCATCACCTTCTTCTTTGGCCAATCTCCCAAACAGGCACCTGTGATTTGGTTGGTCACT
Organism: Triglochin maritima; assembly: GCA_963682175.1. Classification (NCBI taxonomy): domain Eukaryota; kingdom Viridiplantae; phylum Streptophyta; class Magnoliopsida; order Alismatales; family Juncaginaceae; genus Triglochin; species Triglochin maritima. Next base: position 57,623,398 of record OY821772.1, on the reverse strand, counting down.
TCACAAGTTACAAGAAGAGAAAGAAGAAACTCTAAGTTCAACAGTCCTTGTTACTCATTTCATGAAGATTTCAGAGATGGTTAGTTTATTCCTTCTGCAGTGCAACATCTTTCTTTTGTTATTCTTTCTTACAGGTAATACAAACAATATTGAAAATTTGTGTTGCAGCCAAAAAATAAAAAGTCCTTCCTGACTTGTTATGAAATTTTTGTTGTAGGAGCATTTGATCCTCTGGATCCTCAGGGCAGCATCACCATCAAATCGGATATACTGGAATGGCAAGACCAGGGATATGATGTACAATATGCCATCCTCACTTTGCTTTTGCAACTTTCATGTTAATTTCAATTTTTTTCCTGAAGCATGAATATCATAAAGTGGAATTGGATGCATGTTGTCATAATATATAGAAATATGGGGGATCCACTTGGCGATTTTAGCATTGATAATTTGATCAATTACCATATCAACACCTTACAGAGATAAATCTTTTCCTGGTCTTTGCAATCTAACAAAATCATCCATGCAACTGTGAAGTGCCTGATATTAAATGCTTAATGCTATCTGTTTAAGATTTTTTTACCATTCCGATTGACTTACCAGGCACTTGTATCTATCCACAACTACCAACTGTTCCGGCACATCGAGGAGCCGGGATGGCGATTGGGTTGGAAATGGGCAGACAAGGAAGTAATATGGAACGTGCAAGGGGCGGAAGCTACAGAGCAGGGAAACTGCTCCAGATTTACAGGCAAAATCCCACATTGTTGTGAAAAAAGCCAGTTATTGTCGATTTGCTTCCTGGTGCTCCTTACAACCGGCAGTCAGCCAACTGCTGCAGAGGAGGGGTCTTGTCTTCAGTGGTGCAGAATCCCACGAAATCGCTGGCAACATTTGAGATCAGTGTAGGAGAGGTTCCTGATACAACAGGGAACTTTACCTTTCCATCAAACTTTACATTCGGAGTCCCTGGTTATACATGTGGCCCGGGAGAGGAAGCTACTCTGACCAAGTTCCCAGTAGATGGAGGAAGAAGGATGACACAAGCATTAAGTAAGTGTTTAAGGCCTTATTGAAATTCTGTATGACACAAATAGATTTTCAAAATTAATACCCACAATTCGAAGATGAATGCGTCATATATGTTATATGCATGAAACTAAGACAAACATGACAACTTGTTGTTGAATGTGCTTTTCAGGAACATATAAACTTACATGTACGTACTCAGCAATTCGGGCGGGGCCAGCCCCCACTTGCCGTGTCTCACTGTCTTCCTTCTACAATACGACAATAGTTAAATGCCCATATTGCAGTTGCGGCTGCCAAGCACCTTCCACTCCGCCACAATGTTCAGAGTAAATCATTAACAAATCTCTTTATTATGTTCCTGCAAAAGTAAACACCATTGATATGCTTGCTATCTTAATTTGGATGTGTTGCAGACACGGGGATATGTCAGCATTTCTGAAACTTAAACCCGATGTGCAAACAAGAGAGTCACCTTTTGTGCATTGCACTGATCATAGGTGTCCTATTCAAGTCCATTGGCATATAAAGACGAGTTACAAGGGGCAATGGAGAGTCAAGATGACAGTGACAAACTTTAATATGATCAAGAACTACAGCGAGTGGAATCTGGTGGTTCAACATCCCAACCTTCATAACATCACACGTGTGTTCAGCTTTAATTATCGACCCCTCAACATTTATCCGAGCATCAGTGAGTTGTTGTGCCATTCCATTCTCTAAAAATGATTTCTAGTTAGTGAAGTGTTCTGCTCAGGGAAATACTTTTTTCTGGCTTTAGGAATTCTAGGGCCAAGATTTGTCGAGCATAATGCACGACATGTTATGCTGTGAATAAAGCTAACATGCATTTATTAAAGCAATTTTGACTCATAAACTGCACCAAATAACATTCTAGTTTAGATCAATAAGAATGTAGGTCGTATTATTTGTGATAAAAATCTAATACACTACTGGTGATTTGAAAGCAGCCCTAGCAGCAAGATTGTGTTGTCAAAACAAGCTTTTAAGGTTATTTAAATAAAATAAAAGCTCACATCTAACAACTAAAACAAGATTATTTGTGGTGCTTGCAATATGTTACATTTTATAGAAATACAGCCCCCAAGCAAGATTATGTTTCAAAGCTCTAGCAAACATAATATTGTATTTTTTTCATAATATGCTAAGTACTTGGGTTTTAAGAATCAAGTTGAATACAGAACTAAAAGATTCTCTTCCTCTCAGATGATTCAGAGATGTTTTGGGGACTCCCATTCTACAATGCCATGCTGATGCAGTATGGAAAAGATGGCAATGTCCAAAGCGAGATGTTGATGGTCAAGGACCCTGGTGGTTTCACCTTTGGCGCAGGATGGGCTTTTCCAAGGAAGATCTATTGCAATGGAGAGCCATGTGTCATGCCTCCTCCCGATCAGTACCCACACTTGCCTAATGGTTGTTTCAGACTTGCATCATTGAATCATCTAACGAAATGGTGCTTCCTCCCACTGTTGATGTCGGTCCATATGTTACTCGTTTAGTTATTCTGCATAAGGACACTGAATTAGAGATCCAGTGTTTCTAGTCTTTATCCAACCAAGTTACAAAAAAAAGAAAACATATTTATAGGAAATATTCTCACAGAAAGTGTGGGTTGGGGTACTGAAGATTTCCTTTTTGCAAATATTTTGAGGCATTAATGCGTTTTGATCATGTAAAAGGATACTACAATTGGCGTACACTATAATTTTACATTAATAACCTCCATTATTTTACTTAATGTGGTTATGATAAATGTGAGCTCTAACTAGAAACTGGAAAGCTCAATTATAGTGTACCAGTTGCCACAACCAAGCTTGAACTAAAAAGAATTTCAATAGCTTGTCAGTTGATGTTCACTACTATATTTACAAACTTATCACAAAGTGGGTTTGATGAAATGGGTCATTTTACTAACTACGTGATCTGGACATTATTGAAGAAAAAAAATACAAAATTGAGATTAACATGAATCTCATTACTTATGCAATTTGCTTCTCCATAGAAGCCAACTGCGTCAAATCTTTTCGACTGCATTTTGGTTTGGCTTGTGATTCTTTTCTTTAAGTACCACAAGGAAAAAGAAATATGAATTTTAACTTGCGCAATCAATACGTTTTATAAGCAAAGGTGCAAATCTCATACCTTACCTTCTTCTCACCACAAAGATAATGAAACCATTTACCCTTGAAAAGGTATCCAGAATCCACTGAGGTTTTTTGAGCGTCAAAAGGCTGCTATATCAAAGCACCATACAAAAGGAATTAATTCTTTTGAAATTGAAAATATTTATTGAAATAAAATACAAAATGAGAATTTTGTCTTTGTGATCCTTTATAAATATTATCTGAAAAGGTCTTGTCCTTGTAAAACTGGAGTCAACCCTCTAATTTTTTTTCTTTGGTGTGCATAAACACCAACCCTTCCAGGTATAAGTTGCAGTTTGAAATAGCATAATTATGCGTGATGGATAACAGAGCATAACTGTAACAATTTCAAAAGAACGTATCTCATCTTTGCTGCAATAATAGGGATTCATAATTCTCACACTGCTGTGATGTAAACTGATCAAATATATAACATCAACAGTTACCTCAGCATCTGAAAGCAAATATGAGATTTTTTTTTTGCAATTCTTATAACATCAAAAGTTTGTTCAAGCTCAGAACAAACTTTTCACAGGATTGAATCTATAAAATATAATGCAGTATGTGTATACAATATACTTGTCATGTGTTTACAAGCTCGCAAGAAAAAAATGATAACGCAATAGTAAGAGAAAAGGAATGGTCCATTGTCATCCAAAGAAAAGGGAGAACTAACTCATTAAATCCATTCACAAGACAACATACGAAGAATGTATTTAACATTGAAGAAGTGGTTGAACAACATATTTTTGGCATAACAAATTGGCTAAGTACATCCACTTGATCCTTTTTAGCCGACAAATCAAGAATACTAAAACCTCTTCACTTGCTCCACATTCAAGTACTTTTTTTTATTGTAAACATAACATACGGTGGTATTGCAGAAGTCATATCTAACCGTTATATCACTGCAACAAACCGACCCATCACAAAACCTACAATCCAGTTGTGAAATCAAACACTTATGTTGGGAAAAGAAAACTAGAAAACACAAATCTTGAGTCTTGCAATCTTTCATGTTGCCAGCTATAACAATGTAACTAACTGTAATTCCGCGATCCAGTTGCGAAGTCGAACCAATGTGGAATTGCGTTGGAATCATGGGGATTTGTTGGAATCCGTCTTCTCCGGAGGGGTATTATTATCCTTATTATCGTGATTGGACGACGCAACGAGTTTTTTGTAGTCCTCGAGTTCGTCGTAGTAGATGTCCCAAACGCAGCGAACGCAACCGCTCCCGCAGCAGTCTCCCGGAAGCGGCTTCTCCGGCGGTTCGGGATTGGGGGGATTTTTTTTGTCGGCGTCCATGGTGGCGAGGAGCGGAGGGAAGGCGACGGGGCGGGGTTGACTAGGAGTGGTGGTTGGTAATGGTGGGGGTCTTGAGATCCGTGTTAGAGTGGCGGACAAAGAGAAGGAGATCATACCAACCACGCCTCCTCTCTCTATTTCCGTCCACGCAATTGGATTTGAACCAGAACCAAAACTTTATCGGTTTGATGACTGATTCAGTTATCAAAACCTTGAGGCGGACACGATGTCAAACATGTTTTATCTTTTTAGTTTTATTTTTTAAACACTGTGTTTGTCATTTTTATTATTACGGTCAATCATTTTTAAACACTATATTGCATCATTTTTATATGTACATTTGTATACTTACAGTCGATCATTTTTAAACACCAGGATTGTCCCTGGACGGACGCCCACGTTTTCCTTTTGGTAACCGAAAGGTCCATCCAATTCTTGCTTGTCAGTATAAAGCAATTAAAACAGACACGACACGATAAACATGATACTAACACCGTAAGAGAGAATGTTATGCGTAAATTTTAGTTTTTATTTACTACAACTACTGCATGAAGGGCTCTTTAGAAAACCAGGAGTAAGGTAAGAAAACTTTAGTTCTTATTGATTAACTAATTTTTGGGTTTTGTATGAGTATAACCTCGCTTTCGAGTGGAACTTTACGTCTGTCACCAAGAAACACTTATAGCCATATGCTTTATCCAATTAAATTACCTTGTTTTCAATTAAAAAAACACAACACAATAATATCGAGCATACGTAGACATGATACCTTATCGGGTTGGAATTAGGTACGAATCGTTGACACAATACCTTAGTGGGTCAAGTTTGAGTGCAGGGTTTTGAACATGAATACACGATTGTAGACACGATAAGATAACGAATACACGATAAAATACCCAATAGTAACCTAATACATTCTTTTAGTAAGTGATAAGTCCGTACTTGAAATTGTCATGTTAAGTCTTAAAGTCATTATGTTGGACTTTTATTTGACTTTGTATGTTTTAGTTCATTTTTGGTGGTTGACTTTATTTTCTTGAAATTTGAAATATGCAAGATATTTAATTTAGGTGCAAGTTTTGTACGATATGAGTGCAAATGTATTGAGTCTTTATATAACAAATTTTCATGTACATGTTGTTAACACAAGTTTTGTGGAAAATTATGCTTTCATGTAAAAAACATGTTTTCGTGTACCTTATAGTGTCATTTTCTTTTGAGTATGACGACCCGATTAAAACATGTGTACATAACGGATAATATCGTGACATCATATTGGTCGGATATTAATACGGATATTAAGACATGAAATCCTATTATGTCAGGTATAGAAAACTAAAATCTTATTTGCATAAGACATTTACCTACCCCAAACCATTTCCTATTCAACTTGTTTAGTTAGTTGCGTTTGGGAGGAAGTATCCAAGTGAAAAGGATGAATTACACTTTGCACCCGGTTTGTCTTTTGAACGACTAGAATATTAAAATATTCTTTTGCTCCTTTAATGCAAATTTTGTGATGGTTTAACATGATTTGGATATTCCGTTACACTTTTTAACATTATAAGATCAATGCTTTCTTTGATGTGTTTTTCTCTGTTTGAAATGCTAGATATTCTTTACATAACAAAACTAAAAAAACTAATTTATGCACCCAGTCAAACCGTCACTCTCTTAGTAGAAGTCAAATACTACTAAATTTACATAAACTTGTATTAAGGGATAAAGTGTAATATTTATTTATTAGTTATACGGTCTCTATTTATACCTGATAAATTAGAAGTACAATTATAACTTACTGTAAGTAGTGTTTAAATGAAAATGATCAAATGATCTTCATTTCTAGATGGTTTTCTATCGAGAATTAAGTCTCTCCTGAATATCAATTCATATGACATTTTACTACAAATTAGTAGTGATGTTCGGGCATTTGGGCCTCATAAACAACTAGAGTTCTAATGGGCTAATGACACAACTGGGATTGTGGAATTGTGGGCTATTATTAATTATCCAAAAAATATTGGTATGTTTAAGATAGATTTCGAATTATTTTCTTTATTCGTTATTTGCCATTGACGAAAGGTGGAAATAGTGGAATTTTAGTCGTGTGGTTGGCCGTTGGGTGTTTCTTCCTTCCGTACATATTAATTTGAGTTTATAATTTCTCAAGAAAAATAGAATAAAATAAAAGAATTCCAATAAAAGTGTGGCATATCTTTTGCAGAGTCATTATGCATGTCATTTACTGCCTTCTTTTGGTTTTTATTGAATCTTTAGTCCAAAAAATATTGAATATTTAGCACAATATCCCTTGCTAATTAATATGGTTTGAATTGTCAGCATAATTACCAATTATAATTAATTCAGTTAGGAGATTTGTTGTCTTAAGGTATTCAAGAACAATGATCAATCAGTGGGATATAGTAGATCAAATAAAAAAATACCAGCATAGTTCGGAATTTCAGATAAGTTGGCATCAAAAGAGACAGCAAGCCATCTTCTAGATAAGGTTGTTGCATGGCATCATACAAAATATATGTTAATTTTATCCAACAAGCATCATATTATTCATATAGCAGGAGCTATATTTTCAAAGCCTATGTAAATGTGATGAACCAAAGTTTTTAGGTTTATTTTAAATTAAGGAGGAGATAGCAGTTTAGTTGGTGGAATTGGGCAATGATAAGATGTTTACAAAAGGTTGAAAGCACCAACCGGTAGTTGAAAAGTATAGAGGCCCTAATGATGCATTTGTATGTTGGTTGGCAAATTGTCATCCCAATCATGATTTTTACGTCAAGGTCTAATTGTCATCAACACTGATGAACCAGAAGATTACGAACAAAATATATTAGAAGAGAATAGGTGGTAAAGGTTTAACTATTATAGATCGATTAGCGTCGCGACTTAATTGTAGGGGCGCGGGCGCCATCTACTTTAAAGTTTAAAGTATGTCAGCCAAAGAGCAATTTCTTCTAAACGGTCTTAAAATAGGTATAACAGCGTGGCAGAATTTGTCTCATCTTCAGTTAAAAATTCTAATCTATATGAATCGGATCAAATTAAAGTAAAAAGTAAACTAAACTTAAGCGCACTAGCTAACAAGTTTAAATAGCAACTACAGAGGTAGCTCAAAACTCACCTTTGCTTGACCTACAAAAGTTGATTTTTATTTTATTTTTAAGAACTGATTTACGCTTTGACGGTGGAGTCTGGTTTTAAAAGCTTTTCTGATTGAATTCGAAACAATTAATTTAGTTGTTCTTGTTTTGCCAATCACTTTAGAATTCAAAAAAGAAAAGAAAAAACACGATTCAAGGAAGTTAGTTATAAATCAATAAAAAACCCTGAAAAACTCAGTTTTGTTGGAATATTCAAGCTGGAACAGTGAGGAATCAACCACTCATCCAGACCATGTAGATGTCTGATATTTTATCAAATTACCACTGACACTGTTATCCAACTCCCGTGAGAAGACTTAAAGAACAAGACAAACATGTTTAAATCGAACATCACCAAACATAGAATGGCGCGCTCCTGCAGTATGTATGACACAAATCCACAGAGTGAGTGACCCAGCAAAAGTAAAAAATCACAAACCTACAGACACACCAAACAAAACCCCAAACTCCACCACCACTTCCTTCCAGTTCCACCCCAACAAATCAAATCAAATCAAAACCACTTCCAATCCCCAAAACCCCCAAAAACCAGAAATGGATACCCTCTTCCTCCTGATCCTCCTCTTCCTAACACTTCCCCTGAACTCCACTTCCAAAACCCATCCAACCGACGTCAAAGCCCTGCGCGACCTGAAAGCGTCAGTAAACCCGGAATCCATTTTCCCCTCCTCGTGCCTCTACTCCTGGGACTTCACCTCCGATCCTTGCGACTCCCTCTTCTCCGCCGCCCGTTTCACCTGCGGCCTCCGCTGTGACTCCACTTCCGGAAACCTCGCACGTGTCACCGACCTCACCCTCGACCCCGCGTCCTACTCCGGCCGTCTCCCGGCCTCTCTATGGTCCCTCTCCGCTCTCCAGTCACTCGACCTCTCCTCCAACAACTTCTCCGGTCCGATCCCGTCGCCGTCCTCCCCGCTTCCGGTACTCCGCCGGATTTCCTTCTCCGGCAACGCCCTCTCCAGCCCCGTCCCGGCCGGTTTCTCGCCGGAGTTCTTTCCTGAACTTGAATACCTGTTGCTGGACTCCAACCGTCTTTCCGGCGAGATACCGGAAAGTCTTTTTGGTTTTGAGAATCTTCAGACCGTTTACCTGAACCTCAACGAGTTCGCCGGGGCTCTCCCCGGCGACATCTCCGGCGGGAAGTCTTTGACCAGCGTCGACCTCTCCGACAACAATTTATCCGGCGAGCTCCCTTCGCAACTCTCGGCGTCACTCATACAGCTTATAATCCGGAACAACAACCTCTCCGGCGAGATCCCAGCGACTTTTCCTGCCGGAGCGGGGTTTCTCCGGGTCCTCGACCTAACCAACAACGACCTCTCCGGCGGGATTCCGGCGAGCCTCTTCTCCCACCCGTCCCTCCAGCAACTCGTCCTCGCGGACAACAACCTCGTCTCCCTCCCGCCGTTCGGATCCTCGCCGGAGCTCGTCGCGGTAGAGCTGAGCCGGAACGAGATCTCCGGGCAGCTCCCGGCGTGGTTCCCGGGGCTTCCTCGGCTGACGGCGCTGGGGCTGGAGGGGAACCGGCTAACGGGGATGATCCCGTGGGCGTACGCGGCGAGGCCGCTGGCAAGGTTGATGCTCGCCGGGAATTATCTTTACGGGCCAATTCCGGCGGGGTTGACGGCGATCAAGGAGGGAACGGCGGTGGTTAGTTTGGCCGACAATTGTCTTGTGAGGTGTCCGGAGGTGTTCTTCTTCTGCCGCGGTGGGGACCAGAAGCCCGCCGAGGCTTGCCGGGCGTTTTACCCTTACATTCCTTGAGTTCGAATTTGAATTTGTTTTTTTTTTCGTTGGGGTCTGTAAAATGTGTTTTGCAAAAGTTCATTTGTTTGTTTCTTTGTACTTGTACCTTTTAAGATAGCTGTTAGAATAATTATTATATTATATATATAATAAAAGGAAGGTTGCCTTTTTTTATATGAAATAGTTGGTTGAGGAGAATCTCATCCCATTGGGGAGAGTTAGGTTTTGTATGTTTCACTCGAGGGGCGTATCGATGTTTTGCATGTTGATTTCATAGTTTGTTTTGGAGTTTTGCGAGTTAAACGAGTGTTTTTAAATAAGGTTGATTTTTAACCTATGATTTGGAGACGAATAGCGTGTTGAAAAGGTTTATTTTGGTGCAAATTCATGATTTGCATTGGAGTGAGGGTAGGGTGTCTCGAGAGATTGGTCGGAAGGTGGACAAAGTTAAGTTTAATTTTAGCAATATCAAGTTGGACCTTACTACTCGTTGCTTGTTAGCCCTTGGAGATGACAAAATGAGAAAAATTGGGTCCACCAAATTCACGTACTAAATTTACTTCCATATAAAGTTAAAAGGAAAAAAAGTAGCGAACATAATATTAAGACAGAAAAGCTACTCACGTGGAATAAAATCAGGATTTTTATTTATTTATGTTAAGATTACCTTGGTATAGAGTATGCTCGTACCACGGTCGGTTTCCACCAGCGCTTTGATGGATTTTGGGTTTTTCACGTGTCATTTTAAAATATGATAATTCGAATATTAATATCATTCTACAACGATTTTTATATTTGTCATCCAAAAGGTACTACCACGTCATATATGTCATTAATTATTTTAAAAGTATTGATTAAATTAATATTTAAATATTAAATATACATATTTTTCCTTAGAAAATCTAATAACTAACTCTCATCTTTTTCTCAGCTCCTACCTATTTCTCTCATCTTCCGGGGCATTTCTCATATTTCTTTCTTGTTTCTTCTCTCTCACTCTTTATCAAAGCTAATCGAACTCCAAATCTCCAATAAACCCACCTCCTCATCTTCTTAATCTACTCCTTACTGTATCTCCGGGCTTCTCTTCAACCCAATCCAACTTGACAGTAAAATCACAAATAACAGCGTCCGGGCTACCCCACATTATTAACAAATAACCAATACATTAATCCAAAATACCTTACACCAAATACAAATTATTTAATTGCCACTCAAAGATAAAAAAACAAAAAAATGGACGAATGGGGTGCGGGGACATGTGCCCCCACCCGAGGGCACCCCGGGCGTCTGCGCGGAACGCCCAACGTCTGGGCAAGTACCCAGATGGGCGTTCCGGGCGGACACCCGAGGGGTACCCGCCCTGTTAATGGGGTCTCGCACGGGCTCCCGGGCGAGGGTGCCCCGTTAAGGGTGCCCTAACGCTAAAAAACTCCAACCCAACTCTCGACTTGGTGGAGGAGCCATACTGCTGGTCTCTCCGTCAAAGTGGTAGTCGAGCTCAAGCATGAGCTGGAAGATGCATGCCTCAACATTCAAACCCAATGTCGAAGCCTTGGTCTTGGTGAGAAATGTTTGATTTTGATAGGTTTGGGTTTGGTTTTGGGTTTAGGTAGTTGAAGATTTTGGTTTCAAATCACTAAAATTGAACATGTATTTGTTTGATTTTAATTTGAATAATTTGTGATTTTTAAATTGATTGGTGCTGGGGAATGAGTGGTTTGGAGGAAGGATGTTTTGGGTACAGAAAGAGAAAAGTGAATATAGGAATGAGACGAAGAGTGAGAAAGAAGATCGAGGAAAAGAGAAGATAGGAATGAGAGGACGACTAAGAAATAAAAAAAAGTGGAAAAGAGGATAGAGCGAAGAGGTGGACGGTGTAAACGAATCAAGTCAAGCGAAATTTCGAATCATAAGTATTATCTTATTTTATTACCAAATACAAAAAAATAATAAGAAATGAAATAACAAAAAATTGGAACGAGTTCGTTTATCGAACAAGTTTAAAGATTTTTCCCCCATCAACATCCTTCATTTTCAAGTTAAACTTGAGTCGAACGTTTTTCGAGTCGAGATATCGAACCGAGTCAAATTTGAGAGTCTCAGGTGGACTGAACATTTGTTTAATTAGTAGGCTATTTTTTTATAAATATGGTTAAAGATTAATTGTTATTATAACTTTGAGATATTTTCTAAAAGTTACAACTAATAATACTCTTTTTAAAGACGACAGAAAGATAACAACGTTAAATGGAAAAAAAACTAACAGAATAGCAAATCCAAAATAAATAAATAACATGAATAATGCTTTTGTACTATAACTAAAAATAGTTATCAAACAAAAATAGAATTAAAATTACTGAACTGCTATTCATCGTCGGAAAACTATTTAAATAAAGCCGTACAAATTATCATTGTTATTCTACCTTTTCTACTTATATAACTCTTCATTTCACTCTCCTAACAACATTCTCTCTTCATATTACTCATATACTTACCAGAAATAATGTCTCAGAGGCCGGGAAAAGAACCAGCGGACGCCCGGATTTACTCAAATCTGGTAAATTGTCTTGTTCAGTTTTTGTTTTTTTTAATTTTTTTTTGATCGGGCATCTCCCGAGGACTAAATATTATGTTAATAATTAACTAAATTAGTTTATTAAATCATTTATTGATTATAAATTGTCATAATTACTAAATAGATTGACTTGCATGTACAGATTGTGATCGCCTCATCGGGGATTGGAACAACCAGTTTAGCATTTCGGACCATGATTCGGATGCTGAGCTCTAGTTGACTTGCTCTTACTTTCATTTTTTTATACGTTGCACTGTTACTACATTTGTTGGTATTTGTTTATGCTTATTTGTGTACTTTTATTATTTATTTCTTACGAACATATCTTCTATTTATTTCTTTAATTATCGTATTTTTAATACTTATTTCTCACGAACATATCTTCTACTTATTTCTTTAGATATCGTATTTTTAATAATTAATTTTAAAATCTGGTAAAATAACAACACAATATAAGTACAAATACACGATATATTATACATTACCAATGCATTACAAATTACAATCAAAATGTACTAGGTAACCGGTTCCAATACGTTATCTTACTTTCGTACTGATCCTCCCATCCAACAACACTCTCATCTCGCATTTGACACCACAAGGTCGCTATAGGAGGTACTGAGAAATCATCAGCTAATTCCAAACGAATAAAATATTTGTAACTCCCTAAATGAGCAGTTACCAACTCTCTGACAGACCTCGTCATGACAGACAGACTCTCCCAAGGTAGCACAGTAAGACACGGGAACAACGAACCATTCGTTCTCATTAAGAAATACATGACCACACACTTGTAAAAATTAACAATCGGGAACAAGTCGGCCCAAACCTCCATATAATGATCATCGTCACAAGCTCCCTCGCCCCAATCAATTCGTTGACGAGCATGTACCTCATTGCCGAAATAGACACTCTCATAAATAGGATGTGCACCTATCTAATTACAAATCGCACTACGAGCGTACGAACAATTGTCTTGACCACCATGGAAGAGATCGGCAACACATCAAAATCCACAGTCGTCATCAACACGTACGTCATTCCACCTCTCCAAAAATGGTAAAATGATTCCTGACAGTCTATCAACATATGGAAAGTTATCCACGCCAGTCTGTCTGGACACTGTAAGATAAAGAAATAGCAATTCATTAAAACAACAAAATTAAGAGATAATCTATTCAACCCTATCTAGATTAGTGATATATATTAAATAACAACAAATATATCATCATACCAGATCTTGTGCCCGTGTTCACGGACGATCTTGATGAATTGGAAGACCGATCACGACCCCTGATCCCACTACTGGCAGACCGACCACGGCCCCCGCTCCCACTACTGGCGGACCGACCACGACCTCTCTCAGCATACTCGAAGGCACTCAGGTCTCGACGTGTCGACATTCCCCCAGGTCGACCTCGTACCTTAGTATTTTCTGCGGGTTCTCCATAGTTCGACTGATCGGGTTGTAATTGTTATAAAATACAAGAGGTACTACGAATTACTGCAGGGTCGTTCTCCGAAATCTGCTCTAAATAAATTTCATCACTTGACGCAAAACACTCGTACATGAATGAATCTGCTCTAAATAAATTTCATCACCTGACGCAAAACACTCGTACATGGTACAGGGACAAGGAATCACATGTGATGTCAGAAAAGCACACCCACAACGATATTCAACTTCATTACTTAAGTTCTGCATTCTATTCAACTCCTGAGTCAATAACAACAAGCAGCGATGCGAAACTCGGTCATTTATATGCTGAAACAAAAGACCTATGTAGTTTGTCAAATTTCGACGTCTCGAATATTCAAGAAAGTTGTGAATATTCGTCAACTGCATTTCAATAGTCTAGTTCACGCGGTCGAAAAGAGTGTCGAGAGCGGCAGTTGATGTAGTGATCCACTCTTTCAGAGCCGAATGTGCACTTCACTCTGCAGTTCGTAGTGTTGTCGAAATGAAGAACTTTATTCCTCCAATTCAACACAAACTTTTCTCTATGCACCAACCACGTGTCTTCCATATACTTCGTGAGCACTGGCCCATACTTGAAAGAATATTTCAGATTACGGGCTAATCTATCATAATCCGTTTGTGAATCAGAAACCATAACTCTCCTCTACTTTCCACGCCTAAAACTCTCTGCAATCTGCTTGCTCTTCCCGAATACGTGGTATGCGTAGTTGTACACGTGTTTGTTGATATGCCAGGTGCAAAGTAAATGAGCAGACTCTAAGAAAAACCTCTGTCACTGGTCACATCAGACTCATCTCTCGGTCCGTTATTATTGTAGTCGGGCTAACAATATTAAATAACAGATCTCGCAACCTCTCCAACACCCACTGGTAACTAGACTCGGTCTCATCCTTCAAAATCACATATCCGACGAGGAAATTCATATTTGTTGGAGTAACCTCAATCATCTCAAACAAAGTCATCTTTTACTTGTTCGTCTTATACGTCGAATCCATGCAGATTACGAAAGGGTATGTACGCAACAACTGAACTGAAGTCGGATGAGACAAAAATGCGTGAGTGATGACATTAGTTTCTTCATATGCCACAATCCAATGCAAATAGTTATAATGCACTGCCTGACTGAGAAACTACTGAGCGGGATTCCTGTCTTCAGATTTCGTCCTCCTCATGTACTCTCTCAAGTTATAAATGTGTCTTTGATTGAGATTATCCTTCCGGAATTTCTCATTTACTGCCAACAAAATGTTACGTGGTCTTGCTTATGCCTGAGTCATATCACGAACAATTTCCTTGACCCCAGGACTAAGTCCGCTGACCTGTCGGTGACCATCTGAATAAACTGCAAGTGTGTGGTTGTGTTGTCCATATGTGTTATTAGAAACAACGACACATCCATCACGATCCCGTCGCTCGACTAATTTTATCAAAAATCGACAACCGCAACTTTTTCTTTTTGTGTTTTTCGTACTTTAATATTCGTATCACGAGAACTCATTTCATGTTTGCGATTAAATCTCAGGTAACAATCCATCCGGTTATTTGCTTTTGGTTTGTATGATGATATAACCTAAAAAATTCGGCTCCTATTGCAACTTGTTTCGTCTATTTATAAGATTCATCGATTGTTGTAAATATTTGTTTACCATCAAAAAACTCACTGTAATTTACTGCATCAACACTGAAATCTTTCAACGGAACCTGAAAAAAATTAATTTAATAGAAAATTAAAAAATTAAAAAAACCCGGGTTGTATGGCTAAGACACCTCCACCAATGTTGAGGCGTCTTAACCAAACGCCTCCACGTTGGGGGAGGCGCCTCGTTAAGATGCATGAGTCGGAAAAAAACCTGTCTCCGTTACCTCACCGAATCTAGGTGTTTCGTTAAACATTTTTGTGGTGTTGGTTCTAGGAATGTGAGTAAAACTGAGTCAAAATCTTTGTTTAAATACACAGGACGAAATGAGTATTAATTGATTTGTTAAGAGTAAAAAGATATTTTTAAGACGATTTAAATAATTTTTATGTGACAAATAGTAACTAAAAAAATTACAGTGTTTGAAAGTGCCACGCAAACAACTAAAAAACCCATGTATTTTTGTTTTGGAAACTTAGTCCGGTATAATCAATCGTAATCCTGCTATAATTGAAAAAACTTAGTCCGGTACAAATGGGTTGGCAGAAGAGGACGTTGACGTGCACGGGCTGTCTTCTTATTCACTGCGACATTGACAGGTGCAATGAGGTGAATAATTAGGCTGGATCGATTGATGTAGTCACGTAGTTGTCCAAAGTCCAACACAACTGATTGCATCGTCTCACTCCTCTGTCTCTCTCTATCCTGCACAGTGGCTTCTGCTGACGGACGAATGGTATCCTTTTACTTGCATGTTGACAGCAACTGGGGTCACAGAAACGATGACAGAACAAAGTGGTCTGTAGTGGTACTGTTGGTACTCAGCGAATCTTAAGAAAATTTTGTTCCCTCCACAGTTGTATTATTAATATTAATACAGAGCTAAACGGGTTGGATGGTACGGGACAACATTATCTATCCGACTATCACTATCCTGGTGCTATCATGGTCGTTGGTGGGACGCGATTATAAATCTATCATAATAATTAAAAATTAATCCTATCGATTATCAAAAAAACAAAAAAAAACATTACTCTGTGTTTTCCATCTCAACTCCAACCCGTAATTTTTTTATTTAATAAAAAGAAAATCTAAAATTCGAAATTTAGGAAAGAAATTTTTTTCTTCTTCCAAAACTACTCGGATCGCGGGTCACACCCGCTATCCGCGGACGCACGGATCAGGGGTCACACCCGCGATCGGTTTTCCCGCCAAAATTGTTTTTTTTTTTATTTTCTGTTTTTATTTTTTATTGTAATTATTTGTAATCTTTTTTTAAATCTTTTTTTTTCAAAATAAGTTTTCTAATTTATATTATTTTTCTAAATTTTTTAAAATTATTTTTAATTTTTCCAATAATCGACCTCCAAATCACGTCGATAACCCGACGTATTGAAATGTTAGGGTATTTTATACAATAAAAAAACAATTTTTTTAACCAGATTAATAAATTATTTACAACTGAATATTAAACAAACACTAAAACTAATTAAAACAAAAAATTGGAAACGTTATCAAAAATTAGTATGTTGTACACAAATTGTAAATATTTTTGGAGATCGATACAGCAAAAAATTAAAAACACAATTAAATTTTTTTAAAAAGTAATAACAATTACAAAACATATTATGAAAACAAATATAATAAAAAACATAGTTAAAACGATTTTAAAAAAATAAAACATAAAACACTACGACTAAAATCCGTGACTTTTTTATTTTCTTTTATTGTTTTTGATTTTATGTTTTGATATTTTAAAAAAAATTAATCTGTTTTTTAATATATTTGTTTTTTGAAAATAAGTCTTCTAATTCTTATTATTTTTTAAAATATTTTTAAAAATATTTTCCGAATCTACCTCCAAATCACGTGGATAACAGAGCGGGTTGAAAAATTCAAAAAAAATTGTATAAAATAACATAATTTTTCACGTGGATCCCAATTGTTATTATTTTGATAACAAACAGAATAATTTTTTTTGATGAAAATTTCCAACGATCAAGGGTGGGATTTTTTTTTTTCTGTTTTCTGTTTTAGTTTTTTCTTTTTATTTTAATTATTTGTAATCTTTTTTAAAATCTTTTTTTTTTCAAAATATGTTTTTTAATTGATATTATTTATTCAAAAAAATTAATTTAGTTTTTAATTTTTTCAAGAATCGACCTCCAAATCACGTCGATACCCGACGTGTATTGAATTGTTAGGGTATTTTATACAATATAAAAACAAAATTTCTTAATCAGAATAATAAATTATTTACAACTGAATATTAAACAAACCATAAAACTAATTAAAACAAAAAATTGGTAACGTTGTCAAAAATTCGTAGGGTGTACACACAATACAAACATTTTGGAGGTCGATACAGCAAAAAATTAAAAACATAATTAAATTTTTTTTAAAATTAATAACAATTATAAAACATATTTTGAAATATATATATATATAAAACATAGTTAAAATGATTAATAAAAAAACAAAACATAAAATCAAAAATAATAAAAGAAAATAAAAAAAACTCCGAAACACGTCGATACCCGACGTTTACTGAATTGTTAGGGTATTTTATACAATATAAAAACAAAATTTTTTAGTTAGAATAATAAATTATTTACAACTGAATATTAAACAAACCATAAAACTAATTAAAACAAAAATTGGTAACGTTGTCAAAAATTCGTAGGGCACACAATACAAACATTTTGGAGTTCGATATAGCAAAAAATTAAAAACACAATTAAATTTTTTTAAAAATTAATAACAATTATAAAACATATTTTAAAATATATATATATATATATATATATTACATTGTTTAAATGATTTGTAAAAAAACAAAACATAAAATCAAAAATAATAAAAGAAAATAAAAAAGTCACGAATTTTAGTGGTAGTGTTTTATGTTTTGATTTTTTTAAAATCGTTTTAACTATGTTTTTTATTATATTTGTTTTCATAATATGTTTTGTAATTGTTATTATTTTTAAAAAAAATTTAGTTGTGTTTTTAATTTTTTGCTGTATCGACCTCCAAAAATATTTACAATGTGTGTACACCCTACTAATTTTTGATAACATTTCCAATTTTTTGTTTTAATTAGTTTTAGTGTTTGTTTAATATTCAGTTGTAAATAATTTATTAATCTGGCTAAAAAAAAATGTTTTTTTATTTTATAAAATACACTAACATTTCAATACGCCGGGTTATCCACGTGATTTGGAGGTCGATTATTGGAAAAATTAAAAATAATATAAATTAGAAAACTTATTTTGAAAAAAAAAGATTTAAAAAAAGATTACAAATAATTACAATAAAAATAAAAACAGAAAATCAAAACAAAAACAGAAAATCACACCCGCGATCCGAGTAGTTTTGGAGAAAAAATTTTCTTCCTAAATTACGAATTTTAGTTTTTTTTATTAAATAAAAAAATTACGGACTCCAACGCCCTAATTTTTTTAAATAATAATCAATTTAAAAAAAATTCGAAAACTAATCAAAAAAAAAATTAAATCTAAGACGATCGCGGGTTGAACCCGCGATCCGCGCAAAAACGGATCGCGGGTCGAAACCGCGATCCGTGTTTCACGGATCGCGGCCCCGATCCGCGATCCGTTTGGTTTTTTTTTTTAAATTTAGATTTCAGTTTTTTAATTTTTGAGTTTTGAGTTAAAGTATTGAGTTAAAATCAGTATTTTTGAGTTTTCAGATTAAGTTTTAAGTTAAAATCAGTTAATCTCAAGTAATTTTTATTAGTAAAATCAGTTAATCTTCTAGTTTTTCTTCCATTCGGAGCTCGCAGAACACTTATTTCCGAGCTTATCTTGGACTCAGGTACATTTTACACAAATTTTACACTTGTGTGATTAATCGAACCACAACCTGTACAATGACCCGGACCTATCCTTCCTTCCATGACATCCATAGTCATCGGTAAACGTTTTGGCCTTCTTCTTCCTTTCTTGACGAGTGTTCGATCAGGTATTATTTTGTCTCCCATATATTCAGGCCAATCCTCTTCCTTCCCGTACACATCGAACTGACCCTCCCATGTGTGCACTAGAGAGTTGACACTGTAGTACGAATGTGTATATTCATTGGCATTGTAGTTACGTGCGACACACACTGCCAAAACATGACTGCAAGCGATACCTGTAATTTGTAGTCCCCGACACTTGCACTTCGGTCTGGTGCCATCACGTAGAATCACCTTGTAACTACGATCCCTTCTACCTCCAGTTCTGCTCACTCTTTCATGTTTGGATATGACCTCATATACTCCTATATCGAAATCAGTTATTTTCACCTCATGTTGACATGCAACTGCTGCAGATTTTTCCAACATTTGTGTAACCCTCTCCGAAAAGACGTGTCCTCTTTGTGCCAACACACGTGCATGCTGTCTTCTGTTGTTTAACCACTCCAACAGTTTATAGTATGTCGCCTCTACAATTGCACAAATGGGTAAACCACGAGCTTCTTTGAAAACATTGTTCAGACACTCCGCAACATTGCTTGTCATTATTCCCCATCTTTGGCCTCTGTCGTGACACAACGACCACTTACTAGGAACTTCCGGTTCATTCTCATTTGTTTCATCTTTTTTCCCTATCCCTTTTATGTATTGTAATGCATCTTTACTCCAATACTCAACTTGTTCCAAACTGGCTTTGAAATCCCACGGATTACTATGTCTACATGCTGCTTTGAAGGCGTCAACTGCATATTGATTCTTACAATTTTTTAGCAAGTTTTCGGCAAGATGTTGTGCGCATAAACAGTGAACTGCTTCATTTCCTTCCTCGTGCCAACCGTAACCGGGATTCCTAAAAATGTGTTTAATTGCAGCATGTCGATCAGATATGACACATATCTTCCTATCTCCAATCACCTCTCGTCGCAACCATCTCATAAACCATCCCCAATTGGATATATTTTCCTTCTCAACGAGCCCAAATGCAAGAGGCAATAGTTGATTCTCAGCGTCATACCCAACAGCAACAAGTAATCTTCCTTCGTATCTACCTTTAAGAAATGAGGCGTCTATGCTGATAACAGGGCGCAGATATTTGAATGCCTGAATACAAGGACCAAAAGCTCATGCTGCACATTTAAACTGACGGACACCATCGCATGGTAAAGGGTCAGAATGAACTACAACTTTACTTCCAGGATTTGATTGTTTAATAGCATTTAACAATTGAGGCAACAAAGCATATGAACCCGACCAACTTCCAAACATGTATGCAACATCAATCTCGCAGGCACGCCATAATTTATTGTACTTTGGATTAACACCTGGAAATATTTTTCTTACTATACCAAACACCCGTTTAATCGGGAGCGAGACATTATTTTCGACATCTTCACGGATGATATCAGCCATCATCTTTGCAGTCAGCTGAGCATGATCAAATCGGGCAGCTGTGGACCTGCATATATGCTTATACGGACATTTTCTTATAGACCATGCATCACCCGAACCGGTCCGTGCAGCGTACAACATCCAGCTACAATTTTCATCTTTACATCTCACCCTATATTTGGTTTTGTTGTTGTCTTGCACCTTGATCTCCCGATTATTGTCAATATGTCATTTCGATATTGCGTTCTTCAGAGCGTCTTTAGATGAGAATGCTTGATTCTCAGCTAATGGACCTTCAACTATTACGCTGCTTTCTATAAATGATGTATCTGCAGGAACCCAACTAGAACAATCATGAAAGCTTTTAGCTGGGTGAACCGAACCCCTCCCTCTAAATGGGTTGTATTGGCTTAACTGACTCACGTTCGGACCAATATCTTCATCTTCCTCAATCTCATCAGCATCCTCATCCTCCTCACCTGATGATTCATTCTCTGTATCTATATTGTAATCTTCGTCATCATTTTCTTCTTCATCATCTGTTGGTATAGGCACGAAATCAGAAGTTCTATTCGCAGGTCGACTGGTTTCTGCTATGGTGTTTGCATCACATGATTGTTGAGATATGAAACCTGCACCACTACTACTACCCGGTTGGTTACCTGTAAACATCTCAGCCCTCCACTCAATTTTCAACGGATTCAACTCTACATATAACTCCATCATTCCCATTTTGGAATAAGCTGTTTCATAGGCTATTCTCCAGGAATTCTCATCATATACAGACATCACATTAAAAAAAAAGTAACCGGTTGGTGCAATGTTGCAACGATATTGAATATTCATCGAGTACTGAGATTCTTCGACATTCAAACCTTGATATATCCAACTCTTAAGTTCTTCTAAGGTTACATTTTCGATCGCTGAAAGTGTAAGTCTTGGACCTATCGTGTACTCTAAACCGTAACTTGCATTTTGAACTATTTCACCGCCAAAGTGCACACTAACCGCAATCATTATGTTAACTACAATGTAAAATTCTTTAATTAGTTTTATATTAAAAATTACTTCAACATTTGATATTTTTAACAATTATTAAAAATGTGAGATAAATAGAAATTAAGAATAAAAAATTTACCTCAAAATTCACCAGGAAAAACACACAGATCAGAAAATTTGATATCAACATGCACAATTTGAAGACTGTGAATAGAGTAGAATTTCAATATTTGATATTATTACCAATTGTTAATAATGTGAGATAAATAGAAATTAAGAAGAAAAAAAATTACCTCAAAATTCACCAGGAAAAACACACGGATCAGAAAAATTTATATCACCAGACACAATTTGAAGACTGTGAAGAGAGTAGAATTTCAATATTTGATATTATTACCAATTATTAATACCTATAAATATAAAAAAGAAAAAAATAATTACATCAAATATCACCAGGAAAGACACACGGATCAGAAAAATTGATGTTACCGGGCACAATTTCACAACTGGGTAGAGAGTAGAAGTGGAAATGTGCGAGAAATTGAAAAAATAATTGTATTAAAAAAAACGCACCGTATGGTATTTATAAGAATTCGCGCCCACGGATCGCGGGTGCGAACCGTGATCCGTGGTGACGGATCGCGGGTGCAACCCGCGATCCGTGGTCGAGCGGATCGTGAGTTCGACCCGCGATCGTGGTAGTTTTATAAAAAAATTGATTAGTTTTCGAAATTTGAATTAAATATTTATTATTTAAAAAAATTACGGCTCCAACGGGCACTTTCCTAATGGAACGCACTTTTCTAATTGAACGATTTGTATTGATTGTAAACTAAGCATTTTCATATTCAAACAGAGGATCCAGAAAACAAAGAGGGGACCACTGACCACATGGGTAATAACAAGAAGAATGTTTTTTTTCAAAATTAAACGAACAACAAACCCTCATTTTTTTAGTTTTCTTCAACTATTTTCGTGTTATTTTTATAGTAAAAACTAAAAAGTTTAATTACTATAAAAACCATAGTTACTTGAAACAAAAATGAACATTTAATTTATGTTAGTGCTTTTAAAAGATGGACAACATCTTTATAAATCTACAATCTATTGGGTGATTAATTATATGTAAAAACTGATATAAAATAAAATTGAATAAAAAGTGTCATCGATGGGATTTGAATCCAAGTCCAACACTTCCTCAGAGAACTTACTAAAATCTATTCAACCAGCAAATGTCACGATATATATGCTAACATATATAACTGAGGCATAAGCACGATACTCAAATACAACGGGGGGTTATTCCCCCAACGACCGGTCATGCGAAGATGACCGGGTCATCTCCCCCGTTCGGGTTGGATGACCAGGACGACCGGTCGCCGACCTGGGCATTGATGACTGGGTCATCCAATCGGACGCACAACGTGGCACATCCGGGTTGATTAATATATATTTTCGTTTTAAACAAAATTATTTTAGATGTTACGCTTATTTATTTGTTAAAAATTTGTTTTAGATGTTAGGTTTATTTATTTGTTGGAGATGTTGGATTTAATTTTTATTTGGTTTAAATATTTTAGGGTATTATTTCGTAAACAGTTTGGTATTAAAACTATATTAGCACACTTGGAATGAAATGAAACTACATTACACAGCTTAATTGAAATTAAACAGGATTTACAACGCTTAAAACGGAAAATAAATTACATCAACTGCTTACGTACATTTACTAGCTGGATTTCGTCATCCTCAGTCATTAAACTCAGCTCTTTAACCTTCAGTAGTTGTACGTGTATATCATATGACTAGACCGAGTACATATGACGATTTGGGGAACCTCAAATTAATTTTTTTTAGTATGCATTTTCATTTTAATGAAATTAAGGTAATGTAATACTTATTTGTATTTCACTAGGTATGGTTTAAATAAATATGTATTTTGTTTTTTATTGATAAAAATAATTATTTGCTAATTAATATATATTTGTTTGAATTATTAATGTTTTGGGTAAATATAATTGATTTTGGAATAGAATAAAAATTAGTGCAAATAAAAAATGATACGGAAGAGAGATATATATTGTAGTGGGTTGTGTTAGGTTGTATTTAAGAGGTGAATAGTGTAGAAAAGAGAAGAAAGTAGATTGGAAAAAGAAAAAACTGAAGTAAAAGAGAAAGAACTGGTTTAGAAGAGAAAGAGAGTTCATGACCAGATCGTCTAGGTCATGATTAATGATGACCTCATGTTGTCACTTGCCCACGGTTGCTCATAGTTTATATATTGGGATGATCATGTGGTAACTGGTAAGTAGTTGTTGTCTTGCTAGACTTTGCTGCAAATAAGTCAGTCCAACAGACGAACTATAAGGCCATCACTAACCATGACCTGGACGACCTGGTCATCAGCACTCTCTCTCTTCAAAATCAACTTTCTCTCTCTTCCACATCAGTTTTCTCTTTCCTCAACCCACATTCTTCTCTTTCCTACACTATTCACCTCTTAACCACAACCCAACATAACCCACAACAACTATCTCTCTCCTCCACATTATTTCGGTGTCTATCTTGGTAAAATTTTAAAAAAAATTAAAAAAATTTCTAAAAAATCTAAACAATTATAAAACGTATTTTCAAAAAAAAAATTAAAAAACTAAAACAAAAAATTCTAAAAATCAAAACAAAACAAAATAAAAAACAAAAAACAAAATTTAATATTATTTTATTCAACGACCCGAGAATTCCGGGTCGTCGACCCGGGCGTTTCAACGCCCGAGGCAGTGACCTGGGCATCTTTGCCCCTTTGTTTTCCCACGTTAAGGAATGAAGAATGCACGGTCATGGATGACCGGTCGTTCACGACCAAGAAATCCATGCGTTAAGGAATGCTCTAAAGTATCGTTGCACTCATTTTTATGCTCTTTGTAACTGATCAGACTTAAAGCTCATCAATTTTTGATTTTTTTTTTAAGTTCAACCGGTCCGTTTCCACGAAGTTTTCTAGTCATACATGTATAGATGTAGGCATATAGCTCGTCGATAAGTGAGAGACAAATTGCAATCCCAATGTGAGTTTCTGTACGTAAACGGTCTAAACTACGATATATGGATCGAGGATAATTACAGCCACATGCAAGGAGAGGACAAGCTCTAACGGTATTATTCAAGAGAGAGAGAATTTGACCTCATTGGACGATGACAGATAAACAAGATACAGCATTATTAAATTTCATAGCTAGAGACTAGACGTATACATCAATTGACAATAGTACAAGACAAAAATATAGTAAATTTCATACAGATCCACATTGTGCATGTGAGCGACAAGTGGTTCGGTGTTCCAATCAAGATGAAATCGGAAGATCATAACTGAGGTACCTTGAAAAAATAAAGCAAACTCGTGTCGAACTAAAAATGATGAACCTCAACTACTTTTGTCATCCAATTAGTGCTGCTCCTTTTTCAAAAGGATAGCACAACAGCAATCTCATCTTTTCAAAACTCAATTCTTTTCTTCCCAACTACGAAGAACGAGGTACTACCCATACCATGAATAGTAAGACGAATGCTGATGAACTTGGTATCTTGAGAATCGTAGAGATTTTGGGAATCTACATTGTGTGAGAATTGTGACCAAATATGAAAGGCTTGCACCTCTAGATAGAACTAAAAAGGTTTCACGTGCAAGATAATGACCTTTTGCAAAACATATAATAGATGGTTTGGTATCAAATTAATGCAAATCATCATTCATTTTCTGCTACTAAAATTTGACGAACCTTTCAAGGCAAGTAAGGCTGTTCCATATGCTGCCTCAGTCTGCATTGCTCGGCGTACAGGCAGACCAAGTACCCTCTCTCTGATTGACGTCCATTTTTCATTCTTAGCTCCACCTCCTGCAGTGAAAACTTCTTCCACAGCCGTAGCACCAAGCTCCTTCAACAACATGTATGCTTTGGCCTAATTGAGTGATGGGTATATCTAGCTTATGAGAAGAAAGACGCAACACTTATGTTAATGATGCATGACAAGATCCATACCTCAATCCGTGCAATGGATTCTAGTATACCATGCAAGAATTCTACATCGTTTTCTGGACGTGGCTGCAGCCTGGAAAGAAAATGACGGAATGATGCTTGAAATCAGGATTAACATGGGATGGCTGAAAATGAGGAAAACATTTGGAATTTCTTGATGTAAAACTCTAAACCATTCCATATTTCAAATCAAGTGAAAATTTCATATGGCTTGCTATATCTAGAAGATTTTTATCACTCAAATGACTGTAGAGATGAATGGACAAAAATATTAAAGGTGATTGAACATGAATTTACATAAGCAGGTAGTATAAAATCATTGTTGTCCCACAATGTTGGTGGGAGTAAGAATCCTTATTTTTAGGTGTATAATTAAACATGTGGGATCAGAAAATTGTAAAAATAAAATACCACCACAATGTAAATTCAAAACTAGTTATGTAACCAGGGTAGATTTGTAGATGAATGTTACTTCACCTAGGTAGTAAAGTTGGATCTGCCAAGGGAAATCTTTCACCAATTGATGGCAACGGGTAGTAGTCCAGTGAAGAAGGAATGGAAGGATTGATTTCTTTGCTCAATTGCTCCAACATCTCATCACTGAAAAGTTGCCTCAGGACTGCCCCTCCAGTATTTGATGCACCTCCAACAAGCCATTTATCATCAAGGCGATGACTATAAACACCATATCGTGCATCATCAATTCGATGAGTACTGAGAAGTTTAATTGCTAATGTTGAGCCTAAAGACGTAACCTGGCAAAAAGAAAAATTGGACCCATCACCAGTTCCTTTGGATTCATGAAACAAAGAAACCAGTGTAGGAATTGAACTAAAGCAAAAACTTACAGCTTTACCCGGTTTTGAAGCACGAGCAGCAAGAAAAGCTGCTATACTATCCGTTGTCCCAGCACAGACAACACATTCATGGGGGAAACCTGGCATGAGATAATATACCATTAGGCTTAACCATTAAAGCTAAAGATTCTGTAAATAAAGTGTGTAACCCTTCTGCAAGTGACTAAGGAAGCATTTTAAAGTTCAAAACAACTATATAAGTTTATTTTGCAGAAGGCTAAAAGTTGTATTTGGTTTTAATTTGAAACGCTGCACGAATTAAAACTCTGGAACAGTGAAGCAGTTGTGAAGAGGGAATACTATTTTAGTACCAATCACAAGATGGGCAGATAGCATGTTGTAATAGTTCTTTAGTGATGTTGAATAATGGATTTGTAATAGTTCTTTAGGGGAACAGGTAAACATAAAAACACAACATAACTAGACGTATAAGGACCGACGGGGTACTGGTAATTAGTAATACAATTGAACAATATATATATTTTGCCCACATCAAAGGTTTAATTTAGTAAATTTCTGTAGGAACATTAGTATAAAATTTTCTGTGAAAAGACATAGAAACGGGCAAAATCCAAAATCACATGCTTAGAAATTTTTAAATGTGCTCTTATAGTAGGTCTGTCAAACAAGTTTGCAATTGAACTGGTGTCCACATTGTAGACCCTGTAGTGAAATACGTTTTGATATCACTATGCTCGCATAAGGTGTTCCATGTAAATTTCATGTGTTATCCTACAAGAACAAATCAATAATGATTTTCAAATTTATTTTAAAACACAGTCAACCTATATTATAGACAATTATTATACCAAACTGCAATGTGATATCGTCTTTTAAGCAGCCAATAGGAGTTCCTGGAGCCTTCACAGAAGGTAACATTCTTGAGAAAGGTTGAGACAGCAACCAAGATGGATAAGAATCAGATCCTGGATCATATCCAACCTGTGGTATGGGTAAAATACCTTTAGAAGAAAATCTTCACAGAAAGCTTCATTTGATGATTATCAATTTAATATTTGATGATTATAAATTAACATAACAAGCCTTCCACAAAAGATGTCAGAGTCAAACCACTGCAAGAAACCAACATAAAGCAATCAACGGATCCATCTAGCCAGTTATAAACTAGAGACTGAAGACGATCACGGCAACAACTGAAGATTGTTTCAGCAAGCTGTACTACGAATGATTTTTTTTTTCTTGGCTGGTTTGGCATTTTTTTCACGCTTTTACATGATTCATTCAAGTTAAAATTCCATGCTGAAATATACAGAAGGGATAAATCATAAAGCCTGAAGAAAATTTTGAGTAACCTCCTAAACTATGCCTCGTTTTCAGTTTGTTTCCTTGAACTTCAAAACATGTCAATTACCTCTGTACTTTCAAATTGTTAAACTTTCCTGCTGCCTCCGTTAGCTTTCAACAGATTCCTTCTTTATTTTTTGATTTTTGTGTTATTTTTTGAAGCATACCCTAGCACTAGCTTTATAATATAGTAAGGTTCAAGTTAGCATCTTGCTAGGTTCAGATTTGCATTATCAAATTCATATCACACTTCATACGAAATTCAAGACAATTTTAATCCCAATTTATGTTGGTAATGGACAAATTATTAACGGAAATGAGGCAAGGTGTTACAAACTGAAAGTTCATAGGAGATGATTGATTCGTTTGAGTTCAGGTAGCAAATTGAAATCGAGGCATACTTCAAGGAGTAAACTGAAATTTACCCAAACATTAACCCATAATATAGAACCATATGGACTAAAGCTCTAATTCTTCCAAGACGTTGACAAATCACACTTCGTGCCAAATTCGAGACAAATTGTAATCCCAATTTATGTTGGTAATGAACAAATTATTAACTGAATATGAGGCAAAGTGTTACAAAGTGAAAGTTCATAGGAGATGATTGATTCGTTTGAGTTAAGGGAGACAAATTGAAATTGATGCATAGTTCAAGGAGTAAATTGAAATTTACCCATAATATAGAACCATATGAACTAAGGCTCTAATTCTTCAAAGAGATTGACAAATCTAAAAGTTAGGAATGATCACAGCCCCTTCAGAGGTCCTCTAAAAAATAATATTACAACAGGAAAATCAAAAGGTTGATCCAAACTACGAGATATCATTTCGCAAGAGCCACCTATTGACCTATATATGCAGGAATATCTAGGGAATTCAACTCTTTACCAAATACGAAATTGCAAAACAATGATGTAAGATGAAATGGTACCTTTAAAGCATTATTGTAGTCAGAAAATCCAAGTCTTCCGTGGAGAAGCCATAGTAACCAATCTGACTGATGCAATAGAACTGCTGAGTCCTTGTTTACATCTTGTGAATACCACCATGAAACTAGTTTACAAAGAGTGGATGTTCCAGAACACACGGTGTGATTTTCTGGAGCAATATTCCTAACAATGTCTACAGCATCCAGACAGTTTTCATTGTACAGGAAAGGTCTGCACAGTAACTTCCCTGTGGTTCTAGAGCAACATATTTACAATAGAAACTCTAAGAAGCTCGACTCGCAACAAAATGAAGGTCGTTCAGCAAAATAAATTCAGAAATATAGGGTATAAGTCAGTCATATACCTGTCTAAAATCATGGTGGTTGCAGATGTGCCATCAATGCAAATAGAGTAAACACATGAACGAAGGCTAGCTGGGATATCTCCAAGCAGTGTAAAGAGTGTTTCTTTCCATGAGCTTCCCCAGTCAGTTGATTTATCTTCCTGTCTAGTGGGGGGAAACCTTGTTTTAGTAGTGGCTTAAAATAAAAAATTCACAAAATAAAATAAATCTGGGAACATAATATGCTATATAATATAGTTCAAGCAACTATCATGGTAAAGCCCACAGGAAGCATATAGCAGATTAGTAGTGTGTTCAACTTTAGAAATATCTGGAGAACATTTTCATTCTAGAAATTTGATGAGCAACTTGCAAGATTTAAAAGCAAAAAAAATAAATACAAGAGAAGGTTGTACTACTTGCTCAAAAGCATCATTCTAAATCCAAGTTCAATTGTTTATAATGTTCAAGATCATTGAGGGCAAATCTTTTCCAAGACGATGATTGTTAAGAACTGACACAAATGAAATGTAGAACCTATACAATTTAACCTTTGTTAGAAAGGTCAAGAAAGCAAAGTTCAACCTCATGGAACAAAACTTACAATGTGTAGATAGTCTTTTTTTGCCTCAGAATATATCACACCATCCTCATCAATAACTGTATACCGAGCACCTGATGTACCAAAGTCCATTCCGAGGTAAAGTTTTCTTTTGTAGTTTTGTATGGCATCTGCATGACTTATGCCACTCGAACTTGCTGAGGGACTGATGCTCCTCTTTACTGAGAATTCAAAATACCCACTTGTAAGGATAGAACTGATGAAAATGCTACATAGAAGTAGCCATCTTGTAGAGAAGCAGCTTTCATGTTCATGACAATGGCTTAGCTGTAACTCCTCAAAAATATAGACCCAAGATATATAAGAGACACAACACAACCTTGACAGATAAACTTCATCCTCAGAAACTAAATAGAAAATGACAGATATGAGAAATAACAATTTGATTATATTGCTATCTAAAAGATTAAGACAAAAATCCATCATGGTTATTCGCATAGATATGTCTAGTCACTGTTTTGACACAACATGAAAGAGTTTTCAGAACTATGTAATCCGACTAGCATAAGATGACAAAGTGTCATGGCCTCATGGGGCAAGGTTTCTGCAAGAAGTCCCTACAAGATGTCAAGATATAACCAAAATAAAAAAATAGTAGTGCCATAAAAATATTGTAGGGAACACAAGATAAAGATGGTTTTAGTTTGCATTCTTGCCTAATGATTCACTTACTAATGTTCATATGCTCTATGAGCACATCAATACCTTAAAAAAAGACATAAATACAATAATGGTGTGCAGCGCTTTTCCAACAAGGAGATAAAGTTAATAAATAAATATGTATAACATATGCATAACATGTTTAGACCATTAGTTGTTATGTCATGCTGGTCGTGGAAAAATTAAACGATTCCTGTAAGATAGTTGAATTCAACATTTCTCATCTAGACATGTTACTCTCAAGTGACTAGTGGCTCAATCACAAATTTGCTCGAAGTACAAACCCAAACTATTTCAGCAATCTCATCCATTAAAACTTCAAGGATGCAGCGTAGCACATAAACCAAAATCCATTCAAACAGTCAACTAGTTACCAAATTATGATCCCCATCAATCGCCATTCACCAATCCCAACCATTGACCTTGCTTATGACACAATTTGTAACACCCTGAACCCTACCGTTGCATTTTAATTAGTTCTTTTAAACTTTACTGACATACGTTTTAAAAGAATTTTTTCCTTTACTCTTTATTTCAGCAATAGAAACAAGTGCAGCTGATCTCACATTTGAATCCCCTCAAATTTTACTTGCTATCTAAATATATTCCACACCTTATACATAAATCCATATAATAACCCTCTTTTTCATTTTAACTTTTGATTAATAACAATCTAATGAGCATCTCTCTACAAGTAGTACTATGTAGTACACTTTATTGTCACTGAAATTCATGATGTTAAACATCTTTTTATCTTACAAGAGATAGTTTTTCTAGAATAACATTCATCCTAGAACAAGAAGTTTGGAACAACAAATTTGCAACTTCACACATTACATATTAAACATATCACCATTTAGAATCATCACAAGATATTCCAAACAAAAGAATTAGATGAGGAGAAGCTAGTCTGATCACCTTGCCAGTTTACACCAGAGGAGAAATTGGAAATTTTCATCTCCTCCTCCATACTTGATACCCCTCCTTTTTTATCCCTCTCCATCGACCCCCTTCTCCCACCACACGCCATCCAACACTACAAGTATTATACTTGTACAACACATGGAAGCCAACAAGTCGCTAAAGGAAAAGTTACCTCTCAACTTGGTAGTTTATAATACAGTGATAAAATTCATTGTCTTTTGCAGCAATTATAATGACGTATTTTTCAATGTTCCTTAGGAAATCCAAATTCAGGTTATTACACAACTATCAACTCTTCAAATCATTTCAGGTTAAACCACCCTTATCTATACTGTTGATCACAAAAACGAGTCCAAACATTGCATGGTTTGCCTGAGCAAAGAAGCAACTAATACAAATTTTCTTCTTCCGCTTCAACAATTTTACAAGGAAAATTAGCACAATTTCCCAAATCATCCTGACCAAGTGAAAAATCAGGCACCTTCATTCTTTGCGAGTTCAACATGTTAGATTGAAGTGCAGAAATGACATGTTGTATCTTGGAGCAGTTCATCGGTAGATCCCTATGAACAAAGTAGCACGGGACCATAACATGAAAGCATCTCCTCCATCCTCCAACCCCATGGATTTTCCGTACCAACAATTATATATGAAAATGAGATTTTGTTGAATTAGTATAGTTAAAAAAGTGATCACAAGAGCATTTATTTACCTTTTTTCGTAGATTGTCCTCGACAACTCTGACCCCTGACCTAAACTCCGGACACCACCCTAGTGCACAACTTGATAATTCATGTGGAAACTACTATACCTAACTCGAGATTCAATATGGTAATACATTGTACCGCGTATTTTGAAGTGGTTCATCAGTAGATACTTTTGCAGTTTGTACAAAGGAGCGGAAGCATAACATGCAGAGCATGTTCTACGCACTCCACGTACAGCCTTCCCATTATCTGGGATATAGTCGCATAGCTAGATTGCCTCTAATGAAACTACTTGACCTAACTTGCCCCCAATCTGCCAGCATATTCTGGAAAACACTTCATCACCATCCGGCTACCCCCATTACCACGAATCGTAACCAATATCTTAACCAAAACATCAAAACTAACATATTCAAATGCACATTACTCCAACAGACAAATTAGTAACAAAAATCACAACATCTACCCCTTCCGCTACCTCCAAACCCTAGTTCCAGAGGATAACAAACCAACACCAAATCCAACCACGATCTCCGTGGGAAACCGAAAAGAACCACTAATTAGCATTAAAAACCAGAACGAACTAACAAACAAAAAACCCAAACTAACTGATCCAAAAGCACATTACTCCAACCAACAAATCAGCAAACAAAACCAACCCCTTCCACTACCTCCAAACCCTAGTTCCAACCACCAGAGAAGCATTAAAAACAAGAAAAAAATCTATAAAAAAAACGAAAGTAGAGTTGGTTGCGATCGCCGAACCTCGTGGTTGGGAGAAGGGGAAGAGAGGAGGGCGTGAGAGAAGAATTGGAATTGTTGGCATTGTGGATTTCTCGGCCTTCTCTTCCCACCACACAACACTGTTTCCTCTTTTATCGCGAACTCATTGTGGGCCTACAACAAGTGTTTCATGGGCGGGCTTTAATCTGATTTTTTTTTTTTTTTTTGCAGTGTTCTTGTGTTTGTATTTAACTTTATTAATTATTACTAGAGTAGCAATCTGCTATCCGTAAAATGTATTAACATAAATTTTAGATTCCTTAATAACTTAAAATTTAATGTTTAAATAGAAAATCTAAATTATAGATCTTGTTTTATAATATAATATTGATATGCACGTCAAAAATTATTAAATTTAGAAGTTATTTTATATAATATCAAGTGATGTCGAAATTGCAATAAATCTCGTGTGTTGATTTTTCGTCTTTTAAACCTCTTATCAAATGTCTCCCATTGTTTATTTCTAAGATATTATGATACTTTTCTCAAAGGCTGTCCCATTGAATTGTCTAAAGTCATATTTGAGTGGATCTAGATAATAATATCACGGACGGACATGTGGTCCATGAACAGGCCCACATGTTTTTTTTTTCTTCTTAAAATGGGGAAACTTTTCAATCCCCTTCAATTCAGACATCAGTTTGCGTTTCTTTTACAATGTTTCTTTCTCTGACTATACTTTAAGTTCACTGATTATGTCTAGCTGAGTAGATAAATTGATCCTTCTTTTTTCAGAGTGCTAAATACTATGAAACAACCTCATCAGATGCAGACTGACAACTAAGTGCAATGATGGCAGTAGTGAGGTTCCAAAAATCATACATACATTTTGATGATATTTATTCCTCTAAGGTTTAGTATAACTAGTATTTTACCACTTAAATTTGATAATGTTATGCCAAGTTGTCAACTGTAGAGCTTCCATGGGTTATTCACTTAATTTTGACTACTAGGAATTGTGTCTTGACGACTGCTTCCAGTTTTGCTCCACTTGATTTTCAAAATTGAGTATAGTTTTGCTTGTTGTCTGTATTACTGCATATGCTTAAATAGATATTTATAATATTCAGTACAGTCTACTTTCAAAAAACAAAAAAC
This sequence comes from Triglochin maritima, assembly GCA_963682175.1. Lineage (NCBI taxonomy): Eukaryota > Viridiplantae > Streptophyta > Magnoliopsida > Alismatales > Juncaginaceae > Triglochin > Triglochin maritima. The sequence continues at coordinate 57,589,641 of OY821772.1, read as the reverse complement.
ATTGGGTACAGTCATATCAGAAGAGAGTTCGAGCAATATTCATGAGCACATTAATGCGAGGTAAACATGTTGAAGATAAGTCCTTTGATGCTAAACTTTAGCTTTAGTACATCTATATAATATGAAGTCTAGGTTCGTTACTCCACATATGAAATGATAGGGTTCTCTTTCACATGTTACCATTCCATGGAAGTTGTTAGATCTATTTTAAATTGCTCCAAACAAACATCATATCTTTTTCTTCTAATAGCTTAATTGTCCACATTAGACAAAGTTTGTAGCATCGTGGTTGCAAATAATCATAGCTAAATGTGTTTACGATTTAGTTATATTGAACATGGATTGAGTGACATGTGCTAGTTTGATTGAGTTAGTTGGATTATATTGGATCAGTTAGTTGATTGTGTGCAGATTCAGTGAACCACTGATTGCGTGACAAATTGTACAACAAAATAATCATAGGGCAATCTCAGTGTTGTGGATTCTGGTTTGAGTGTTATCCATGTGTATCAATTCCTCCAAGATCTTCCAACAAAATTCTTGAACAGTGTCAATGCAATAGGTTGGTTCGTGCTTGGGTTACTTTTGGTTGTCAATAGGTAGGCCTACAAAAGAGACGAATTGAGTTGGTATTGGACATACGAGGAAGTCGTCATGTTGAAGTCACTTGAATGTTTGATATAATTTCAGTATATAAGAAAATTTTCAAACAAACCACCTCTTAATATATACTACCTTTTCTGAAAGAGAGTTGACGTGCAATACTTAGTTATTTCTTACCTGCACAGTAAAAACATTTTCAAAATTTTAGTATTACTGTTGGAGGATGGGAGGAGGACGGGGAGCTACTGATCAACCCACCACAGGAGATTACCCGTCTCCTGGGCTACAGGGACCGCTGATTGGCGGTCCCCAACTGCCAATTGGCGGTCTAAAAGGCGCGCCTCGTGCGCTGCCTTAGACCACCCTGATCACCATTCATTTTGCCTTCTTTTGATTCCACTAGATCCATTCTTGATCTATGTTACTGGGGGGGACACGAAGGAAAGAATGTGACTCTCTACTCACAAAGCAAAAAACCGATTTTGCAATGCACACTCTTCTTCTTCTTTCTACTCACATACTCACTCTTTTCTCACACAATTTCGTGGCTCAACTTCTAATGCTTGATATATGTTGTTGTTGTGTTACAAATGGTGAATTCTAGTGTTTTATATAGGCACTTACATGACCCTACAACTTCCAAACATAAAGACTACATAAACATGATCATTGAAGATCATTACACCCTCTACTTAAATTGCATACATAATTAGGACGAAAATTACTCAAAAAATGAAAAGACTCTTGTCTCTTCCACTCCCTCAACCTTTTGTCTTCTCATGTGTTGACGCATCTCCTCATTGATGTGTCATCAAGCACTGATGATGTGGCGGGTGACTAGGACACCACATAAGGTTAAGTCGCCACCTAGGATTAAGTTCAATTCTCAATACTCCTCCTTGAACTTAATCCTCTTCCATCCTCCATCCCAAGTAGGTTGCGCATCCTCTCATGCAACCTATTGGCAACGCTTCTGCATAAGCTAAAAAACACACCATATGAACCTCACATGTTCATACGGCACACAAAAAGGGATTGTCTCCATGCACGCCTCCGACGCGACAACTTCTTCATAATCTATGCCGGTCCTTTGCTTGTAGTCTTTTGCTACCAAGCCTGCCTTGCATCGCTCGCCCACTCCTTGGGGTGTTGTCTTCTTCTTATACACCTTCCTGAAACTAGTCATTCTGTGATGTCTTGGAAGCGAAGCTAGCTCCCAAGACTCATTCTTTTCTGTCGACTCCATCTCCTCATCCATCGTGGCTTGTCTTCTTTCTTTTGCCACCACCGCTTCTTCGAACGGAATGCTCTCACCTTGATCCAAGAGGCAAACCAAGTCTAGCTCACTTGTTTCCTCGTATAGATCATCAAGACTCCTTTTCTTCATCGGTCTCGTCTCTTCATCATCGGATAATACAACTTCATTCTTGGTGGAATCTACCACCTCCACCTCTTGCTCCTCATTCTCATTTTTTCTTCGTATTCCTCCTCATGCTCATCATCAACTTGAGCACGATTTGTCACCTCCTCGTGCTTAGAAGTCGCCACTTCTTCTCTTTCTTCTTCTTCTCTTCCTTCGCACCTCCCATCATCATATTCGACTAGCGCATGCATGACATGATTTGTGATTCCCTCGTTATTCATGAACAAGGTCATTCCTCCTTCGCAAGCATTCTCCTCTACGGCAACAAGGTTGGAGTTTTCTTCCACCATTTTCTTCGACCAACACTCGCTTGCGTAGTGTCCATGCTTCCCACAATTGAAGCACTCAATCACCTTCTTCGATCTGCGATCACCACGGACACGGCTGGAGCTCTCCTCCACCTTCTTTTGCGACCAACATTCTTTCGCAAAATGACCACGCTTCCCACACTTGAAGCATTCGACCTCCTTCTTTCTTGGATGGCATCCATAATCACGACCGCTTCCATGATCTACGTTGCGAGGTTTCTCCTCCTTAAGCGACATCTTCGCTTGCAACGCCTCCTCCAAGACATCTTGTCTTTTCTTCTTCTTTCTTTGCTCGTGTGCCTCCAATGAGCTAGCTAGATCATCAATAGTCATTTTCTCGAGGTCCTTTGATTCCTCGATTGCGCACACCACATTCTCGAAGTCCTCGGTGAGAGAACGCAACACCTTCTCCACCACTCTTCCTTCGGTCAGCGCCTCCCCATTTCTTTTTAATTTGTTCGCCACCATGCGAACTCTCGTCACGAAATCGGCAACACCTTCCGATTCCTTCATTTTTAACGCCTCGAACTCGCCTCGAAGCATTTGGAGGCGCACTTGCCTCACTCGATCAGCACCCTTGTAGCTCCTCCCAAGGGTGTCCCACGCCTCCTTCGACGTCTTCGCTTCAGCGATCTTTTCAAAGCCACTCTCATCCACCGCTTGGAAGAGAAGGAAGAGAGCACTCTTATCTTTGGCTCTTCTCTCCTTTTGTGCTTTGATTTGTGCGACAGTTTCTTCTCCCGTCTCGGCCTCCTCCTCGAAGCCGCTCTCCACAAGATCCCAAACATCATGCGCACCCAGCAGCGCACGTATTTGGATACTCCAATTGTCGTAGTTGCCTTTCGACAATCGAGGCAACGACGCATGACCAAACGAGGTCATTCCCGAGCTTCCCATCGGACGAGGCTCTGATACCAGATGTTGGAGGATGGGAGGAGGACGGGGAGCTACTGATCAACCCACCACAGGAGATTACCCGTCTCCTGGGCTACAGGGACCGCTGATTGGCGGTCCCCAACTGCCAATTGGCGGTCTAAAAGGCGCGCCTCGTGCGCTGCCTTAGACCACCCTGATCACCATTCATTTTGCCTTCTTTTGATTCCACTAGATCCATTCTTGATCTATGTTACTGGGGGGACACGAAGGAAAGAATGTGACTCTCTACTCACAAAGCAAAAAACCGATTTTGCAATGCACACTCTTCTTCTTCTTTCTACTCACATACTCACTCTTTTCTCACACAATTTCGTGGCTCAACTTCTAATGCTTGATATATGTTGTTGTTGTGTTACAAATGGTGAATTCTAGTGTTTTATATAGGCACTTACATGACCCTACAACTTCCAAACATAAAGACTACATAAACATGATCATTGAAGATCATTACACCCTCTACTTAAATTGCATACATAATTAGGACGAAAATTACTCAAAAAATGAAAAGACTCTTGTCTCTTCCACTCCCTCAACCTTTTGTCTTCTCATGTGTTGACTCATCTCCTCCTTGATGTGTCATCAAGCACTGATGATGTGGTGGGTGACTAGGACGCCACATAAGGTTAAGTCGCCACCTAGGATTAAGTTCAATTCTCAACATGATGAGGAAGTCGTCATGTTGAAGTCACTTGAATGTTTGATATAATTTCAGTATATAAGAAAATTTTCAAACAAACCACCTCTTAATATATACTACCTTTTCTGAAAGAGAATTGACGTGCAATACTTAGTTATTTCTTACCTGCACAGTAAACACATTTTCGAAATTTTAGAATTACAACATAAACACACTATTAGGCTGTCTCTCTTGAGTCTTGTTGTTGTTTACCTTGAATATGTGTTAAAAGTATTTGTGGGATAAAACAGACATTCGGTCGACCGGAAGGCGTTCGGTCGACCGGATGTGTGTTTTGAATTGTCCAGCAACATTGTCTGTCATTTTTCGGTCGACAGAGAGGAGTTGTTCGATCGATCGGACACACATGTGGTAGCTGGGAAAAACGTGTCTGTTGATTTTCGGTCGACCGGAACTTAAGTGTTCGGTCGACCGAGTATGCACTCGAGCAAACAGGAAAAATGTATGTCCATTTTCGGTCGACCGCTACTTAAGGTTTGGTCGACCGATGGAACCTGTTTTGCTCTACGGTTAGAAGATCGATCGACCGAAGCACCCGTTCGGTCGACCGTTGGACCCAGTCCTGCCCACGATTTGCACATTTCTCCACGCGATTTTGGTGCAATTAATACTTGTTTAGGCCTACTATATAAAGACAATTTCGTCCCTATTTGCAAAGAGGGTAATTCCTATTTTTCTACTTTGCATTCTTGAGAGAAAAGAGAGAAAGCATCCTTGTTAATTCGGTGGGAGCAAATTTAACCGGGTATTCTCGCCGGTTGTTCGTGTTTCCTGTAAGTCTCTCATTGTAATACGTTTCTCTATAGTAGATTTAGAGTTGTGTCGCCCGTGGTTTTTCCCGCATTGGGTTTTCACGTTAAATCTTGCGTGTTTTGCGTGGTTTGGTGTTTTGAATTTGCAATTGTGATTATTTTTTTTATTGGATTTGTTATTTTCGATTCCGCTGCGTACTTGAAATTGGTTTTAATTCCTAAAAAAGTCCACTCCAATACATCATAATGAACTTATTGTATGCTTTGCCTATGCTGATTTGTTTGCCTTTTTTTATAATGTCAGCTGACAACAAGGATCATACAATTTTTAATTCAAGATAAACAAAAAATCAAACTGAAGGAAATGACAGATCAATATTTCAAACTAGGATCATAAATTAAATCATAAAATAAAAATAGCATACACATTTATTTTGCCGCGAGTCAATAACATACTAAGAGTAGTCCTAGGAGACATTCAGTAAACAAGACAATTCCAGGATGACAAGATACACCACTCTTACAGGTCTAACAAGGATATGCAGTAAAAATCAAGGTTTCATGTGCCAGTTAAACATCACCATGTCATTAAAGCTTGTTACACTTAACTTGTATTTTGCAACCAGGGTGATAGAAGGAAAGAGAATAAGGAGGTACAATTATTGACATGCTTTTATTCAATACATAATCTTAATCTCCTTAAGTATTTATCTCTAATCATTCAATCCATGCAATTCCTAAACGTATATCCCATCTGTTATTTCTTCTTTAATCAACAACTTATATCAATCATGCACTTCACAAGTTCGTTATGTTGTTTCAAATATGTGTTTATGACTATAGGTAGCTTGGTATCTAAGTTTGTACAAGCTCGTACATTTGGTTGTCTTACAAAGGGGTGGTGTATGCGGGGGAGTGAAGCAACCCTCCTAGTTTTCAGGAATTCACCTAGTTCGTATGCGTTCCCCTAATTAGACTTTGAACTCTTTGGGTTATATCGTTGTACCAAATGCTAGTTTTACAACTGTAATGTCATTCTTGCACTTAAGAGGGTTGGAACAACATTTGAAACAGACTTATATTACTTAATTAGTAAATCAATAAACCAAAGTTACTTTATATCTAGATATTGGGTTTGAAAAACGTGTTCTATCGCTGATATATGACACAATATATTGATCAACTAGCCTAAGGTTTTGCTCTCACCCTATCGGGCACATAAAGATATGATTGGTTAACAAGAAATAAAGGAAACCCCAAAATTCCAGTTTCGTGACTTCCCTGAAATTAAAAATGGAAGTGAAAAAGACATTTCTAAGTACAAATTCATAAGATTGTGGAGAACTTTTGGAGTTCCAACTTCATTGAATATTTATGAAAATTATTCACCAAAAAACATTCTGCAAGTAGAATCCCCCAGTTCTACGTTATTTTTCCATAGACCAATCATCTCTTCACGAGAGTGTTGGAAACATGTTATTTCCCATAGACCAATCATCCCCTAACGGGGAGTGTTGGAAGCATAGTTTTGCAAATATTCTAAACCTACCATCTTTGTGTATAGCCATAGGCAACAATATGGACTAATGGACATGAGTGATATATCTTGTAAAGTGAGAGCGAGTATTAGGTTGTAAAACCAAATAAGCATAAGTTTGGAAAATAAGTAAATAAGATCCTTAGTCTTTGATACGACAAGACCAGTAACTAAACCCTGGAATTAGTGGCGATCTTACATAATAATTAAGGGATCAGACATCCCCTTGGAATTTTTAATCCATTTAGGTTTTTATCGTTAAATTCTGGTATTTCGCATACCTCGTAAAGGCTTGATAAAATTTTGACCCCCCCTAGTTTTGGACCATTTCAGATTTTAAGCCATGAACATTTGCAAATAGCAATAATAATATGAGTACATAGATGATATTTTTATCAAATTAGTTAGTAAATTAAAAGAGTATTATTTACCCTATTATGGGAAAAATACCTACCGAGCCTCTCTAAACCAATACGAACTAATGAATTCCCAATTTCTTTTTGATTGTCTTTACAACTTCCAACCATTCCGACCTGAATCTGGCACTACCCTAGTTTGCAAGTAGTTGCATCATGGGACTTACTTAAAGAACTTACCAAAAAAATTACGGTATGGATGTTTGTACTTAATTGTAAGCATCTTGTCGATTGTATTCAGTCCTTGAACTAGAAAGCAACTCTATCTTGTGCCTAAACTCTAACACACTTGGAATTCCAGATGGTAGGTAAATTCATATTGAATCCTAACAAATGAAAAAAAGTGTGAAACTCCAGGTGTTAGGTGCATTCGTGAAGCCTAACACATGAGAAATATTGATTTATCATCTCTGAAGTGCTTCTCCATATTGCAATGTAGCTTGATAAAAGCTTCTGATTGAACACTAAATGGTCCAACTATGAACTCACAAGATCTAACCTTCTTACAAGTCTTATCTTGAGCTTTGCTCTACTTAAAGCCAATTGACCAATATATTCATAAGCCTTAATTTTTTATGCAAAGCTCTAATCATCTAGTGACCTGTCGGATCAAGGAATTTGCCTGAAGAATCAAGTGTCATAAGGAAGATACCAACATCAACCAAAGGAGAGTCAAAAACCTACTGAATCTGAATAGCATTTTAAGTGCACGGAGCACAATGGTTTCCAAACCCTAATCTGTCAACACCAAGTTCTAGTAAATCCTGCAAATCCTGACCTACACTACATTACTTACTACATTTCTCCATATCCTGCAAGATCACTACAAACACGCATATTTACAAACAAAGGAAGAAAGATACCTAATGCATATACTGAAAAGATTTTAGGGGAAAATATCGTGGAATACCATCACATATGTAGTCTTTGAAGGAAGTAGCATTCAACAACTAACACTTCAACATATATCATAGGACAGACATGTTTAAGACCAACAACACTAAACATTAAACCAGAAGATTCATTCATAACTCATTAAATGCTTTCATGCGTTATTTCATAGTTCCATGATATATAAGATCTAATACACCACCAGAACCAAAAGGGTCAATCACCATCACAACAAACATGCATCCTTGACCATGCATGGCTATGAAAAACTAATAGAAGCCATTGACTTCAGCAGGATTCGAGAATCAAGACGAAGAGCTACAAACATTGCATGTACAAACCCAAAATTTCTGCATGTAGACATGGGAGTTCTGGCATAAAGAGAGAACAGTGAAGACACTGCTATTATGAAAGTGTTTTTGTACGTCAACTGCAACTACTGAATACTGTAATACACTGACATACCTCAGACAACATATATACGCGAGAGGAGAAGAATGATCACGAGAAGGTTAAAAAAGGCTAATATTCCCTTCCACTGTTTTCCTTTTATGCCCTTTACTGTTGTTATTAATATTAATTTTTAAATATCTCGGTTTTCTGTTGATAGAGAGAGATATCTTATGTTTAAGACAACATGGGGATCTGGGTACTGTTGTCTGCTCCCTTATCTCTCATGTCTCTTCCAATACATGATTCAAAGAAGAGCTGATAATGATGTATAAAAAAAAGAACAGACATGTATGTCTATAGTACTAATAAGTTAATGCTGTACCAACCTAACCTTTTGATCGATCTCTCCCTCCAGTCCGCGTCATGGACTTTTTTTTTCTAGACATATATGTACGAATACCAACGAATACAGACATGGGTACGTGGAAAAAATATAAAGGAATGGTAAGGTAATAAGTGGTACCAAAAGGGGAGAAACAAACAGCGACCAGTAAAGGATGGAATGACCCAAATGAGTATTTTAATGGACAAGTAGCCTCGAAATGAGGGAGAGTCAGGAGGAGAAGGAGAGCGCAAGGCTCAAGGCGAGATAACGGACACAATGGTCGAGAGAAAGAAGCAAAATGAGTGGTTAATGTGCATGTGAAATAATAGATGGCGCGTTGTTGCACCAACCCAATCGTACGTCTAATTAATTAAACCTCTTTTCATTACCTTGATCAATTTGTACGGTCAATGCAACACTTTCCTATTTATGAGAACTATTTAAATGGAAAAAAAAGAAAGAAGGACAAGACAGCAATGGCATGTAAAAAGGGTTTCTTTAATTTGTTCTTGGGAATGAATGGATGTGATTAATTATTTCATGATGATGAGAGTAGCAGCAGATCCTGAGGAAGGGAGGAGGGCCTATCTAACAGTGTAGCGCAGCTTCTTCCTTGTTTGACAAGTTGGCAAAGAAGAACAAAGGTCACGTCCATCACCAATCTTACCACACCCCTAATGAAGGCAATGAGCTGAAACCCACATTCCCACCCCATCCTATCACATTATTCAGATATCAAGAGGATTTTCTTTTGATAACACCAACTTGAATATTGAAACACAAGATTAAGAATGACGGGAAGATGATATTCTGCTATGGTTAATGGTTTGGTTGTTCTTAAGATATGGTATGACTTTCTTGGACTCGGAATACCATGCAATGAATTGTAGCTTTAGACCAAACTGCTGCTCTTCATGTGTACATGTCATTGACCATTTGGATTAAATTAAACAATGTGTGGTTGGTTTCAAACAAGAACAAAAAAACGACACAAGAAATTAAAGCTGCAGATTCCACTGAAAGCAATGTGAAAAGAGTGACTAATGATCGATTAATTCCATCTAAATTAATTATCCGAGACACTAGTTACACTGCAACCTCATCATCATGTCCCAAACGTCCACAAGGAAAGATGCCAGAAAAGAAAAGAAAAGAAATGGATCAGACCGCTAATGTAGATCACTAGGAGAAAGGTAAATTAAGAGAGGAAAACAATGGTGTTTGCGGGTAGAATTAGGGTTTTGGGCCTCCCTCTATGGTCTGGGATGAGGGAAGAATTGCGTACCGGACAAGAAGGCGCTGATGGGGGCCGGGTAGAAGGAAGCGGGGTCCACCATCGAGGACGAGGCCGCTGCGGTCACGGTGGTGGTTGCTGCGGTTGTGGTAGCGATTGCCGCCGGAGACGACGACGAAGCTTCCCCGTGGTGCGTCCCTGAATACTGCGAGTCGGGGCCTTGGTCGTACAGCATTCCCTTGAACACGTGCCCTCCGATGCTCACCGCCGTCTGGTAAGCGTATTGCGCTTCGGCATCGTCCATCGCACTCACCTTCACGCACCGGAACACCGCCGGGGAGTTCACCTCCGATGGAAAACTCCCCATCACCTCCATCCCCCCTACCGCAATCAATCCAAAGTTACATAAACACAGAATAACGTAAAATCGAAAATTTACGATTTTTAGAGTACCGGAAGTGGAAGTCGTGGGAGCGGGGAGACGAGGGCAGCCGAGTTCCCGAGGGCGTTTGGAGGGCTCACCGGCTTCGCATTGCCGAAGGTGAGTTTGTTGTTGTTGTTGCTGCTGCTGCTGCATAGCAGCAGAGAGATGGTGCTGGCGTTCCCGGCGTTTCGCGGCGGGGACCCAAGTGCTCTTAACGTGAGTTGGGCACTGTAAATTACGGCTCTTGCAGCAGGTCCGACATCTCATGTGCATGCAATCCTTCTTCGCCTGGTTTCCACAATCCTGGCAGCTCATCCCACCACCACTCCCCCTCACGCCCCTCCCTCCCGACGAGGGTCCGGCGCCTCCGATGGGGTCATCGGGGAACATCCCGCCGGCAGGGTTGGAGTAGAGGTGGAGCTGCTGGTGGTGGTGGTGGCGTTGCTGGAGCTGGTGATGGTGCCATAGCTCGAACCCTTTGGTGTAGGATGTGTTGATCTGATCCTCCGACGGATTCCGGTTGCCGCTGCTGCTTCCTCCTCCGCTGTGGTACAATTGGAATAGTGTCTCCGGTGGGATCTCTTCCGGCAGCGGGGGTTGGTTCTGGTTCCAACCTAGTGAGAACCCCGCCATCTATAATAATTAACTGTCAACCGCAACTTCTCGTTCAATTCCCGTAGCTGCACTTCCTCCATAGCCTCCCCCTTGTCTTTCCCGTTTCCAGCTTTCCGACAATTCGAAACCTTAATTAATTACAACAACAAAATAAAATAAGTATACATATACATATATACATACACACACATATTGGTTGATCGAGAATAAGAAAAAAAAAAGTATCGATCGATCGAGTTGGTCACTGACTTTGCTGGGAGGGGATGTTGAGAGAGGTGTTATTCAGGTTGAGAATTGGGAGATGTTGTGGTTGATCATCCATGGGGGTTGCTCCTCCATGTATGTATGTAGGTTGGGTGTTGTGGTTTGGTTTCTTCTACTTTTGTCGACACACACAACACAACACAAGTCGGCGTAGTAGGATTGCCCCCTTAACCCCTTTGCTGTGCTGTGCTTTGCTTTGCTTTGCTTTTTATATATAGACTTTTTAAATATAGATTTGTTTCCTCTTTCCGCTCTTTTTTTTAAATATATTTATAATATCTCTCTCTAACTCTTCTCTGCTCTGAGCAAGAGCGGCAGTGGCAGAGAAACAGCAGCGTTGGCTTCTCCTTTTTCTGTTGTTTTTTTCTCTTTCTGCTGCTGTTGCTGTTGGTCTCTCCCTTTCGCCTTTCTTTCTCTCTTTCTTTCCCTCTGATCTGAGCAGAAGGGTGTCCGAGCAATTAAGACAAGGAATTAGAGCACTGCAACGCCGCCGCCATTGAGACCTGCAGCAACCAACCCACTCCTTCTGCTCCTGTTGCCTTTACCTCTTCATCTCCCCACCCCCCATTAATTACACCACCACCTCTCTCTTTTTTTTGCAACCCAAACTGTTACACCACCCTCACATTACAACCCCTTTCCCCTCTCCCTTTCATGATCACCACGTTTTTCTTTTTATTTCCAAAATTACCCGAAAATTATTTATACTTATCATCCCAACCAGTTTAAAAACTACTTCACGACGGTCGATACAATATTGTCAAATAACTTATCTTAAAGATTTATACTGTGTATATTCTAATATATGTCTGTTTTTTTGTTTTTCTGGTTGAAAATGAAGAGGTCCATCTGTCAAGTGTGTGATTTTTAATGGGCTGAAGTGCAAAATGAATTGTATAAGTTGATAAGACATTTAAATGTCTTTTCATGGGTGAAGTAATGAAGTTACCTTTTCTATAACATTCTACTTTTACACTGTTGGAGCACATGGAGAGAACTGAAGCTTTGAGTGACCAATGTTGATTATTACTATTATAATAACGTCTCAAGGCGTGAACGGATCAACCTAACCATTTGTGGAGACTGGACGCCCATTTTGTAATGCAAATGCAAGTGGTATAAATACTTATTTTTAATTTCTGACTCACCGAGAGTGAGTGATCTATTTCTGTAGATTCCACCAAATCGGTGTGAAAGTAGAGATTGGAGTTCTTTCTTTACAAGACTAACCATTTGTGGTAACTAAAGCCTAAATCCATTTATGTGTATGTCAACGGGGAACACCGAGTGTGTCATGATATTGGGACAATCTACGCTCGAGCCCATGGCCTGATGGTGTTTCAAAGTTAAATGATAACTTGTTAAATTACTTACTTCGTTATCCTTTATGTTGGTCTTCTAAATGTTTCAACTTTAAGGTTCTTTCATCGAGTCTACGACATTCTAAAAAAAACTACTTTAAAAAACAAATCTCAAAAAAAAACTATTATTGCCTCGAAAAATCCATAAGGTACTACTACGTCTTCTCGTTCAAAGGGAAAGAGATAACTTGTGCTCAGAAGTTGCCAGTTGTGTACAAGAATAGAGTATATTGTGAATTTGTGATTACTATCAGATGTGGGGATGACCGATGACCTAATTTTTCTCTCCATTCAGAAAACTCATAAAGAAAATCAACAGAAGATAAAAATAGAATCTCTCCTCTCCCTTAAGTTTCTATGGTACCATTACTTCCCACCTGTAAAATTATGATTTTGCTTGAAAAACCCAATGAAAGCATGTCACATTGGTAGGGGAAATCACAGCTTTTCCTTTGAATTTTGTATTCATAGGAATCAAGCCCCTAATTTGCTTTAGATCGAACGCATTGCCATTGCTTTTTAATAATTTATTAATTTTCAACCTGTTCAATTTGTAACGGGACTTTACCAGAGTGAACCCCAATTTTGTAATAACTTATGAAATTTCAACATTTTTCATTCCAACATCATTTTTTTTCTTCCTTGATATCATTTAGGAAAATCAATATATTTATCCTATAAATTTGAATTCCTCAATTTGGTGCCCACCTTGTTTCGCATGAGCTTGAACAATTTTTTGCTTTCTGACAAAACCCCAACTAGGGATGCAAATGGTTACCAATTATCTGAATATTCGATTCGAAAAATTCTATTTACTTGATATTTAGTAAGTTCAATGTTACCACATTCCTGAATAGAGGTAAGGTCTAAGGGATCCAGCGGATCGGAATTGTCAAATTTCCAAGCACGAATATAGTAAATTCTATTTAGTAAATTCTATTTACACCCCCCCCCCCCCCCCCCCCCCCCCAATGCTCAAATCTCTTGAAAACCCTAACCCACACGCACATTCATCAATTCTACTTCAAATCTTTCATATATAAGTAGACCTGGGTAACGTGCCACCGATAAGCAGCCTGCCTCCTCGGCCCGACACAGCTCACGGCACAAGGGTGGTTGTGCCGGAGCTGAAGGCATCGGGTCGTAGGGCCGAGCAACCGGTCCGACCAGGACTGGAACCAGATCGGCTCCGGATCCCGGACCAGTCCGGTCCAAATTCAGGTTTTTACCTTAAAATTTTAAAAAAACCAGACCAGTCTGGACCGGACCAGACCGGAACCGAATTGGCTCTGGATCCCGGACCGAAGACCAGACAGGTTGAGTCCGGTCCAGACCGAAACCCAGACCAGACCAGTTGTTGCTCAGCCCTATCGAGTCGGGTTAGGTCGGATTTTTATTTTTCAGTTGTTTTTTTATATTTGAAGTAAGCATACAATCACAATTGAATTAACAAACACAAACACAATTTATTTTTTCCCAAAATAACCAATTTATATATTAATAATTATTGACTCAAATCGAGAAACAATATAAATACATAATTCATTACATATTAAAAAAGCTCGGAGGCTAGCTAAACCTAAGAAGTAATGAAAAAAACTTATAGGGTATTGAGAAAAAAATAATTCTTAAACAAAATGATTTAGTTGATTCATCTTCAATCTTCATCGTCTCTACTGTCGTGAAAATTCATGTTTTGGATTTGGTCTGCAGCGTCTATCACTCAATCAAATCCTTAAGGTATACGGTCATCTCGATGGACTTGTCGGACAAGTTTTGTCTCTTGTCACTCAACACACGTTTACCTGCACTAAATGCAAACTCTGACGCCACATTTGCGGATTATGATAGAGAATTGCTTCCCTAAGGGCTTTAGATTCACATGTGCTAAATGATGGTTAATTTCTAATTATAAAATCAAGAATTATCTCTCTACCTTTAATTGGACAATATTTTCTCAAATTTAAAGTTACACTAGTTGTGTTTAAATCGATTGACACGAATTCACTATCGATGATACATTATTCTTAACTTTACATGCAAGTAAATTTCTACTTAGATGAATGATTCATCCACTTGACTTAGCTGAATATACGTGACTATAGTATATACACATAGTCGAACATACAACATGTTACCCAGATTTATATATAAGTATATATTTTACAATTTATAAACAATATTTATATTAATGTTATTATTTTATTATTAAAACCTCAATAGCCATACTCCCCCGCATATAAAGTATGCGGTGCCTTACCACATGGTATCTGCATCCTGCAATCCTCAACCTTGGCGTTGACAATGTATTCGAACCTTAATGCTGAAAACCAATTTTTAGGTCAACGTGTCTTCAGATTTCATATATAATGGTAAATTTTAAACCTAATCCTGACCAGATACTATTCATGCAATGTGATTGCGAACTAGTTATTGTACATTGTTTTATCACTAGGTGAGAATGGCTTCTGGTTCTAGATAACTTGAATTTGAACACAGACTCAATTTAGTATGTCGAAGAGTCGGTCGAAAAGGAAATGTTTTATATATGCTTTCCGAGACATTTCTTGATTTTTTTGTTTTGATAAAATGCTGGTTTATTTCTTGATTTTTTGTCGTTGAGTTCAAATTGGTAGTTAAGTGCAGTTACTGATGAGTTAGTGCTTGTCCTTCAAGTTGGATGCAATTTGTCTTATGTCATCTGCATTTAATTATCTTCGTCTTCGATGCGGTGAAGCTAAAATAATTGTATTTATTAGATCGTATAGACGAGCCACAGACTCGAGCTTAACTTTTTCTTTAGTTTCATTTTTACCATAATTTTTTTTTGGGGTATTTTCCAACGTAGGGATAGCGGCCCAGATCGCAATACTCGATTATCATATTTCTAGGGCAACCTATACACCTTTATATATCGTCATCTCGTTGGTCTGAGGATGAATAGAAAAGGGTAAGAGTAGAATGCGTGAAACGCATAAAATGTAAACATCTTTAAACTTTAGGTTCAGGTACAATTTGCAATCGCTCGATATGCGTAGGAAACCATGAAAGTTATTTATTCAAAATTCCAGGTGATTTCTGAAAAATATTTGTGAGTACTACGTATACTCGGAACTCAGAAGTTTTCTACTTTATTTTGTTTAACATATTATTTTTTCAAAAAAAAAATTCAAGGTTTTTAAATTAAAATTGCAACTAGAAAATTTAGCCTAGTTTGGTCCCCGGACTCTGAGTAAATATTTTTACGTTGCCATATTAAATGTAGTTCTCAAAGAGAACTATTCTACTGTGGTTGAGTTCTCCTTTGCTTTGAAATCCGAATCACTTTTGCTTTCTGAACTTATTTTACTGAACCATCGTAAATTCGTAATCTTCAACCTGCATTCGGCACATAATTCTCTTTGTTTATTTTTATTCCAAAAACTTTCCACCAGAAATCAGAATACTAAACAAAAAAAATCCAATTACCTATCGTTCAATATCAATATGCTACGATTGCAATTGGCTTATTTCAGAAGACGCACCACTGTCATCATATATTCCAAATGGAACGTTCAGAATTCATTAAAATGATGAGAATATAGCCACACATGTCACACAACATTCTAACACGTCCAAAGTTAGATTCATATAGTCTTGCATCAGTAAGATCAGTGATTCGATCATTTATCCCAAGTGATTACATATTCGAGAATTAACTGAAAATTTAGTAATGATTTCACATAATAACATGTTTGAAGTCCACATAGACATGATTTAATTAATGTCAACTTCATAGACTTATGTACCCACCATACCACAAACTTGCATGACAGTTGAATTGTATATTGTGCTATCATTTTCCGTAAGGTTTTAAAATGATACAAAGATGAATCAAGTTGAGGCAAATCAAAAGGTCAAAAGGCATGAGTTAGTGAAATTCGAAGGTGATTGTGACAAAATGTAGACATGCAGTATGAACAGTAGTGATCAAACACATCCACAGTAAGTGGAGTGATATATGACATGATATGAAACGAAAGATAGATGTCCCGCCAGGAGGACGAATTGGACGAGCATGTAAAAGAGAGAGAGCAAATCCAATCCAACTCTTCACTTGCCCCCACTTTACTCTCTTCTAAACCCCACATCCACCCTCCACTTTTAATCCAACGGACCACCATCTTCCTCGTGGCACTAAAACCCTGACGTTGTCCTTTTAACCCAGCTTTTTTCCAACCCACCACGCTTTATTGTGTTTGTGACCATGCACTGTTCCCATAATTTTACTTCCTGAGTTTAATCTCAGGACTGGAACAGTACATTGTTGTTATTTGGACACACTTGTCTTCAAAGTCTTGCATAAATGACCCAAACTCGGTTCAGATTTCAGAGTGGACCACCGCGCCATACACGCATAGAGAAAAAAGTGTTTGTAATTAATTATAATTTTGAAATGTTGCTTTTTAGCACGTGGCATGTATAAAAGAGCCGAATTAAGTCTCGAGTATGTCGTTTGTTAAGCTCGATTCGTTTGGCATGCGAAACCACAAAATCTGTCGAGCCGAGCCAGGTTCTCCATTTTAATGCTATACGAGTGGACTCGTAAGTTGAGCCGAGCACAATTCTTTTCAACTCGGCTCATTTAAACTCGTACATGTGTCGAGTTTTTGGAAGGATCAATACTTTAAACCTAGTCAAATCAATTTATGATAAAATAGTATGAATATTTGGTGGCCATGATAACATATTTGAGTTCTTTTAAATGGAGTTTCACACTGTTATACATATTTAATGTACAACACAATGTGACAATTTACATGGTATTTAGTTTCATCCTGCTTGAACATGATTAAAGGCACAATCTGGCAATGATGAAGTAAATGGCCTCCACGCAACTAATCCTGAAAATAACAAAAACATATATACTTCAATGCATTTTCAGTTTTTTTTTTTTACTTGGTGACACTACAAAATATTTAATTACCGATATGACACATTTTTTGTATTAAAATGGCAGGAGAAATAGGAGATTTATCTCGAATTTCCCTACAATAAATTACTACGAGACACCACCAGAAAGAAAGGGGGAGAAGGTGAAGTGAGGTGAAAGAAAGAAAGGGAGAAAAACAGACACAAAATAGTGTTTTCACTGTAGCCAATGTGTATGTGAGATGTTCCTTTGTCATCCCCCACTTCGTATTCCTTTCCATTCTTTTTTCCACACCCTCTTTATGCCCACATGACATTGGCATCTTGGCTTATATCATCGTCATTTAATTTAATTACTTTTCTTTGTACTTCTCTAAACCTACAGTGCAACACGTAAAAGTAGGTTGCATTCTATGGAATTGTTCCTAATAAACAATTGGTCGGGGACTATTCAAATAATATTCCCGCCGGCCGGAAATCCCGCTAGATACGGCGTATCGCCGCTTCGTTCGTGACTCGTATCCCCAAATGACGACATTACCCTCGCTGTTCCAGTCTTAATACGGGGTAGTTTCGGGAATCTAGTTGCTTTTAAAGGCCAAAGCATCTTTGGTGTAATAAAGGAGAGATAATTACATAATTGATATATTTTAAGATCTACTCAAAAAACATATTTGAATTTCGTCAAAATTGCTTGTGTAATCTTACATTTTGCCACAATTTTCTCTTTGCATTTGAAGTTCGTTAGTGCTTAACATATGTCGTTTTGGGTTCTTGACTTTGAAGGAAATAAAATATTCAAATTCCGATCTAAAATGGATGTCTCCATCTTTGTGTCTCTCAAGAGTCAAGTCTCAAGTAGCTATCTGGTTTGCACTTTATCATGAAGTAGTTGAGAAATAAACTTGTGGGTCACAATATTTTTTTTCCGATTACAATTTAGTAAAAAAAAAACGTGTCACTCGTTTTAAGCATTCCAAACACACGCCTTTTATCGCATATGTGATATTTTTAGCATAAGTACTAGGGTAAATTTTAATTATAACGGAAGATTGTATAATAATATTCCATCGATCACGAGTTATTATGGAAATGACAATTGAACCTGCGTCTTATCCACAACCAACAAGTTATTTGGACCAGTTGGGATGCACATGTTGTGTTTATCATATGTGATAGTAGCGTAAAAAACTGAGTTTTGCAATTTATCATAATTATAGGTAGACATCTGAGTACTACGAAAAATGTTATATCACGCAATTTAAAAATGAAAAATGACTTCATGTTTAGCGACACAAATACATAAATTTCTAGTTCCCCTTGTGATTCGTGTGTAAAATTCTTTCAGTTGGTTAGGTGTTTTTAGAAGTGACGGATAGAAACCGAGAAGAATGACAACAATTGAGAAATCATAACATATATTTATTAGAGATTTGAGGGGTTTTTATGCTAGTTATTTGCATACAAAGCTTCGGACAACTGGACATTATTAATGCAATTTTGGAAAATTAAACAGACTTTGAGTTGATAGAGGTGCAAGCAATGCACATACATATTTCAAGGGTGTTCATTTTAAATACAATTTTAATAGTTCGATACATCGAATTGATGAATTTTAATTCAACGCATCAATGTCAATCATATTTACGGGTCTAATAAGATATTTACATTCAATAGTATTATGCATATACAATATTCTGAGTTAATAAAAGGATACCAATGTAAAACAATTGGTACAAATGGTAAGGATAAAGGAAAAAATGATTTTTTATTATAAGTGATAAGGATTATAGTTATTAACTATAGGTTGGGAACGTGCACCTACATATTACAAAATAGAGATTATAATTTTTTATTTGAATATATATTTACCCAAATTTTTAGTTAAGTGGTGGTTTATTAATGAAATATTTTTTGAGGTCACCCGTTGAAAGCCCAATAGGTACACCCGGTGTATGTTTAATTAAAATGAACTATACTAATTTTTTTTTAAAGATAGTAGTGATAATCATTAGTAATATGGCAGGTGAAAAGCACGACTCAACCCAACCAAGAGGTCTTTCTTTAACTTCTTATACGAGCTTTGGAACAACACTTGTTTTATCTTTATCTCATCGTTTTATACAAATTAATCCCTATGTCATTGCAATCCTCAAATTGTTTCTCATGTCAAACCTACATGTTATAGTATGGAAATGTTCCCATTTAATGATGTGACAACTCCTCTTTGAATCGATAATGTTAAGGAGTAATTTGTTGTTGTTAATCTTAACGATTTTTAATACTCTTGTTAGTTTAAATGCAATAAATCCTTTTATAATAAGTTATTTATTCTATTCTTTGTTTTAGATGTTTTTACTATAATTATTCATTTTAGATAGGAAAAAATGATTAAGTGAATTTCAGAACTTTATTGGCATTCGTATTGAAAATTACAATTTGATAAAAAGAAAATATAGTCACCATGATCTGATGTTACAACATGTTGACAACTCTGCACTGACATGAAAATAATTTATATTATAATTTGATAAAAAAATATAATCACCGTGAATATGTTGTTACAAACATGAAACATGTTTGAAAATTGTAGAGTGACATGATAAAAAAATAGAAAGGAAATGATGCTTGTGGATAAAAAAAGAGGAGTTTTTTTTGTTTTGGAGGATAAATGATGAAAGGGATTCCCAATAATTGTCTCTCTCTCTCTTTGTCAATCTCGAGCCCTGTGTGACATCTACTGGAGTTGACCTTTTCTTTTCTCTCTCCACATCTGTGTTAGTTCCATTCTCTCTCTCTCTATCTTCATCTCTGTTAGCATTTGGATCCCAAAAAGGCAGGACTCCTCCCTACCATCACACATATGATACACAGAAACACTTGGGATTATAACAAAAGCCCACAAATCCCTATGCCAACTAACTGCTGCCAAGTGAGTGTAGTATACATGTGACACGATTATGCAAATTAACTTGGATAGTGTCCACTTCTTAATTAACCAACATGTCTTTAAATGGTTGGTGTGGTCTCTGCATGTTTGTTAATTGGGAAGATTAATTTGGACGTCGCATGTCACCACCTACGAAGTATTAACAGGATGATGTTAACAGCTGCATGTGAGTTAATGAAAGGAATCAAAACTTATATTTTGTCATGTTTTGAGTGTGAGCCATGATCAACCTACTCTTAAGCCTATTGGTTTAGCCCAAATCTCCAATTCCTTTACTCGGCCTAGGTTAATGAATATTAATATATATATATATTGCTGAATACGCCGCAGACAACTAATTGGACTGACTTAGTTAATTAAGAAATTATTTGTATAGTCAATACTAAGAATCAAATAACAGTAGTCTCGCTCGCTCACATGTTCGAGATGTTTGATATTTCAAATTAAGATATGTAGTAAAGTATATAGAATAAAAAATACGTATAAGACATATAAATCAAGATTGGTATTCTAATTGGTCTCAAAACTAACTGGGCACATAATATTCTGATCTCTACTCTCACAATGACGTGTTATCATTGTGGAATTCGACTACGCAAGCATTTTAATAATTAAAATTAAACATATCACTAACTAATTAAAGCTTAAAAGACTCTAAGAAAGATCAAAGTGAGGAATTGGAGGGGGGAAAGAAACAGTGGTGGGTGAGAGACAAGATCTCACAACCCACACGTGCAAAGATACACATGGGCACAGATGTTGCCTTATTTCACGCTGCCAAGACATGACATGGCGTTCATCCGTCCATTACCCACCACCTTACCATTCCACTGTACATCTCTGATGTGATATCTTCATTGCTCTCTCTCTCTCTCCTCCTCTCTCACTACAATCCATCTACCAAAGCATGCATGATCATGCATGTCCAACTTCTTGCATGTAACGCTTTTCAAAATAAAAATAAAAATTGCGTGTAGCAACTCCAGCTGTCTTCACATAAACCAAATATTTATTTGTCCAATATATATTGATTACGTAAATTTTGTTACAGAGTATATTGACTATCGAAATAAGCAACGAGATTGATGTTGTTGTTGATTTGAAGTTGTTAATAGGATGAAGCCCATAATATTCTGGTGCGCTAATTATGTGTAAGGTGTACACGAGTAATATTCTGTTCGGGTAAACTACGAGCTTGAGGTTGTTTATAGGCTACTTAATCTGTAATATACTATTATATATTATTATAAATAGAATTATATGTTTAAAAAATAAAAAAAGCGCACCTACATATGCACTTATACAAATTATTACCACAATTTGTTAAATATATTTTCCAAATCCAAAGAGATCATCTCCTGATTCCCTTGTTGTTAGTATAGTACCAGCATGGCATTAACACATACCTAATGGTCTAAAACCTAATCTAATTCCTTGCCATGAGAAGTAAAGACAACAAGAGTGAGTCAATGTAACAATTGCCTTACTAGCAGGTCAGTAACTTTTCTTCTGGTGATCTCTTTGAATCACATGCATGGAGAGAGAAATTAAGAGAGAGAGAGAAGAAACGGATTGAAAGAGATTTGTAGGGTTAAGAGGTGGGGAGGGAGGAGAGAGGATGGTCCCAAAAGCCTAAGCATGCAAACACCCCTCAATCTTAGGTATATGGACTATATACGATTGATGTATGTGCACATGCAAGCACAATCAAAACAAAGGCTTAACTATAAATCGGATACAACACGCCTGACATAAGAAAATGCAAAAGGAAAGATAACCAATTTAAATGTCCTTCCTACACAAATCGTCACCATCTTATCCAATTTGGCTTTTCTTAGAAAAAACACATTCCATGCATGTTTGTTTTCTTCTCAAACCAAACGCAAGATAATGACACTTATAATAATCTATCTTCCGTTTATTCGCGCCTACATCAGCTGAAATATATTAATGATAAGCCAGGGTGTGGTCGAGGCCATTTTGTTTTTAGTGTGTTAAATTTGATTTGCTCACCATGTTATTAAAACTCAAGTACATAGTAAGATATAGTGCATACAATTGTATCATTGTTTACTGGATTTGAATTTTTACTTCTACAAGTATTAATGCATGTCAATACCCCTTATATCAACTTAAGAACAACGACCAACTCTTACATCATCAACATCAACCTATTGCCTCAAAAGAGGTTCCCACCTTAGGGAGGTAAGGGGGGTCAGGTGTACACAACAATACCACCGTGAAAATAGAGATGTTTTCAAATGACTCAATGATGCGAAATGCAACTGACTAATTATGATTTGATAATATATAAGAAATAGAGATAATTTAGATAGTTATTTGATAAAGTTCATGATAATCCAAATGACAAAAAATAATTTAATCTTTGACATTGTGAAAATGGACAACAAGAATGACCAACTCCATTGAAATTTTATAGTAGAAGTAGAAGTTGTAACGCCCCGAGCCCGGACAACTGCTCACCCGCCCGAACCTGGTGCGTTAAGATACGATCCACGATCCTGACCGTTGCACACTCTGATATTTAAATCCATATGATAGGTCCATAATTAATCTGAAAAATATAATCAACAAATTGTGAGCTCGACAGCCCGCAAGTTCCAACCGTCAATCAATCAGAATCATAATCATGTGGAAAATAATACGGAATATGACATTTAGTCAATAAACACAATCAAGAGACATGCATCACAAATAAAATACATGCATAACAATTTGGAACCCCCATTTGGATTCGACCACATCCTGTGCTTCTGAAATCTATCAATCAGTCAGACGCACACCTGGTAGCTCCACACTAATGACAGACAACCCTTTCCTCTCTCGGGTGGCTCCACGCTGTCCGTTAGGCAATTTTTCCTAAGTGGCTCAGCCAGAAATATACATACAGTCACGGGACATGTCAACCGAAACACCAACATGCAATAATATGCATATCAATGAAATCAACATCGATACTCAGCATGCATGCAACTACGAATATCAAGAGAGACAGACATGATATGAAACTGAAGAATAACGAATCAGTACTTGCCTCAAAATCTTCATCTTTTTCTTCTTTATATTCTTCTCAAAATTCCATCTTCTCCTAAAATCACACAATCATCCAATAATCTTAATTAGTCCATTAAGATATTTGATTATTACCTCAACTAAAAAATTCAGGATATTACAGAAGCAATTTAAAATCAAGGGGTACTAGAAGTCTCTCTAGAATTCATATTGAAACTTTAGGTTAAATTGAAATGTATCATTACAATCCTAAGTCAATTAAACCATCATTAATTATATTATACATATATAATTGGAGTATACCTACATACATACTACCAGTAGAGTGGGGAATGATTGTTGCAGGAAGGCAACTACACAATAGAACAAAGATGAAATAGCCAACAAAAAACAAGTGTGGGGACTAAAGAGGAGGTATGGTGTCACATGACGACTACGAGGAAAAGCTAACATCTTTCTTGCAGTGTCGGTACGCCCAATCAAGCTACAATAATAGTTTCATACGCAAATATATATGTTGGATGGTACTATATAGTATTGCTATTCATTTGTTCTTAATTGGATACAAACCCCACTCTCTTTTATTTTCAACCCTGCCTCCTTTGAACAAGCACCAATCAAAGTAGTTGCACTCTCCCATTTCCATTTTGGTTCACGGTGATAGTGATGCCTGCCCATCTCAACCACAATCTATGTGATCTCATGACACCTTCTCTCTACAAAAGATATGTATTTAGAGAGAGAGAGAGAGAGAGAGAGAGAGTGAACAGAGTGAGCATTATTTGGGCATGCATGCAACTAGAGATCGGTCATGCAAGTACTATTTCATAATTGGAGTTAAGCTAATGGTGTTACGTTGATGTGATGGAAAGGATGGGTGTGTTTGGATTGTAATGCTTTTGGAAAAGGTTTGGATTTACGACCTAACATACATGACATGAATTAAACTAACGGATTGGGTTGTAGGAATTCACATTTATGCTTTCCATTTTATATCAAAGTCTAATCACAGAAGATTTTCGTTTATAATACAAGTCGTCCAATAAGTAAATCTTTAACCGTTACAAAGATAGAGTATTAACGTAGTAGAGTAAGAGTGATCTTCTAATAAGAGTTTGTGTCTTGTAGTGAACACGTGGTCTTATCAATACTATCTTGTAACAAACGTTAATATGTCATCTAGTGAATAAAGTCCTAATTAGGAATTCTCATATATACTAGAAAATCCTATATGTATTCTTGATTCTCATACTATCGGATCCCATACGTATTCTTGATTTGACAATGGACGACAGGTGATATAACCAATACGAGGGTTTTAAATCTAAATTTCTAAAAACTAGTCAGAGTGATAGCTTGAATTTTGATTTTATTATTATTATTATTATTATTATTATTATTATTATTATTATTATTATCACAGAATTTATTGTGAGGATGGGAATTTCGTGGTGGAAGTGTAGCACCTAGCAGTAGTAGTAGCTATACTCAAGTTACAAGCTAGAGGACTCAACCAACAAGACGTGTAAAGGTAATTTGTGCACTTGTGCTACATGGAAGACTTAAAGGCGATAGAATAAATGTTGGGATATATACTTCATTCCTATCATATTTATGGGGTCTTCCTTTTATTTGCATCATGCCTATAGGCGATTCCCCCACTTTGCTCTTCTAACTTGTGATGTTTGAAAATTTTGACGTAAATTGTAAAGGCAATAATTGTTGGAGTGTAGGAGGCAGATGTTGTTCCTTTTTGTAGATGCACAGTGTGATGTATTATTAGTCGTATATCTATTATTTATATTCTTGATTGTTGGAATTGATATTGTATATATATAGTCGCTTAGTCTCTACGACATATTGTTATTGATTTCTGGTGCATCCATCTAATTAGTCTGCTCCATTCTAGCCTTATTTGCTTCAAGATCGGGTGCATATCCGGTAGCCATGCACTCGTGTTAGGGATACAATTTTCGTCAACGTTGTGCGTTGTGCCAAACAAAATTTTAGAGGATTAGACATGTTTGGACTTTGGATTGACATCAACCAAACGACATGATGTCCGGATTATTCATATTACATGTCTTGTATGACTAAAAGAGTTAAGATCACCTCTCCTTAAACAGCAGAGGTAGTTCAGCTAATCACCATACGTTTGTCTCATCTAGGATTGCATAATATCCTCTTTTTAAGGGTTTATTTGTTTGTTTCACTATATTAAAATAATGTTAAGAATTTATAGTAATAATTATGACAACAATAAAAATATAAAGAATAATAATAAATTTATATCCCATGTCATGAATAAAAAAACACTTTTTTACATGCGCTTTAATGATTTTGACCTTATGAATTAGTTGAGAGTATGACCTTTTGGTGACCTATAAGAACTCCACAATGGAAGCCTAGCTACACTTGCAGTTGTGTATCCTCCCTCTTCTTGCTCCCTATTCCATCCATCTATTGATCTATTCTATGTATCTAAATTCCAATCTACATACCATCCATCCCTATCAGCTGGAGTTCCAAACCCAACCAACCCATGCATGGGGTGTTTGACAACAAAATCTAACTGAAGAGGCACCTACCAATGCTATAGACCTCAGAGTCATGTCATCTTTGCTTGTGTTTCTCACCTTTGCTTTCTTTCTAGCCTTTTCCTCTTGCATCCTCTCAAGTCTCAACACACACTGATAGCAACTTATGATGTTGAACTTTGGAAATTGGTTGGTCCACATGATCCAAATCTATGCAACGAATAAGGAAATTTTGCATACCGTTTAATATGTGAAGTTATTTTTCTAATCAAAATTTATAGTTCTTTTGGAGAAGTGAAGAAAATATAGTAGCAAATAGTGTTCAAGTCCAGGTGGAGCTATGACAACACAACACACACTAAAATAGTTGGGAATCATTTTCTGCAAGCTTGTAATGATAATTGTTATGTTTTATTGGTTGGGATAATTTCCACATGAAAATTCCCGAGATTCCCTCATATTTAATTTTATCACAGTAGTCCTATTTGTAACATGTATTATAATGATATTAATATACTAATTAAGTATTTGTATTGTTTTTTCAAGAGATGTTAGAATCTTTTAAATTAAGTAGTTAATTAGTTACTCTTTTGTTTCAAACACTTAGATTTACTACAAAATACCACGATCGCTTTCAAATAAGCTTGAATGCTTGCCCATATACAGACTTATCCTCATAGAAAGGTGCCAATCCTCCAATAACACCACTAAATCACTTTTAACCAAAACACAAGCGCATTAAATAACTAACCGCAACTATTTAAGGCCAGTTCAGATTAAAAAATTGTGCAATTGGAGGAAGTTATTGAGGTATGTGACCGGCCCTTCACAGAAAAATTCTACAAGAGTATTTATTTACTTTATCTTTCAAACACAGACACAATCTTTAGCACCATGAAAACAATAATTGTTTTAAGATCAGATTCTTGTAGTAAAGAAGCAATCTTCCTTTGATTCCGTTGGGGAATAAAGTAGCTAATGAGCAAATATTATGATTATGATTGTTTAATCTTTTTCTTTACGTCAACCGGACTGTAGCCGAATGAAAGATTATCTTTTTGCTTTTTTCTCCTGTTCCCCAGACAACGATGGGACGGATAAGTTATTTTATCATCTCTCTTTGTTTTGTTCGCCAAACAATCATCATGTCACGATATATCACAAGTATTGACATCACTTAATCGAACAATTTTACATACTTCAACCATTGGATTTGGAATGATGCAGTCTCAAGATAAGCATCCTTGTGCTTAAGCAAAAGGCTTTGGTTTATCAAAACGTTGCTGGAAGGAGGATGCCTTCACTGATGAAATGTGTTCCATATGCAGTAGTTTTCACTCTGTTAGTTCGAATAGAACAGAATTGGGCCTGCATTGTTCGTCGTTTATAATATTGTTAACACATTGCTACTAAACTTTTTTTTGTTTGTTGATAAAATCAAGCCGATATGTAAAAAACCAATTTTAAATGGAAATTTGACCTTTTGATTTTTCTTGATGACTCGATGCTTAACGAATTTTCCTCTCCTGTAAATGAAAATGAATCTAGTGGAAACGTTTAGATAGAGAGTGCAGCGAAGACATCAGATCTTGTTTTTCTCTAAACAATCATAAGATTCACAAGTAAAGACCATCTGGTTTTCTCCCAGGTGAGTATCTTCCATGTGCAGGAAAAAAAAATTCTAGAACCATACTCATCCAGTTCTACTCTGGAAAAGTAATGCTTTTGTTTAAACAAGAGCATGTCAGTTGAGAAACTAACATGGATTTAGTAACAAGGTCATCCCAACCTTGCATTCTCATATCAGAAACTGGTGTCCCAGTTCAAATTTGTTTCAGACATACACATCAGTGCTATAATTATACTAACTGTTTCTCAAAACCGAATTTTACAAGGACAAAGGAACCTCAATACAGCTCTGCATTTTAAACTTCGGTCAGAATAAGTAGATTGTGCAGCAATCATGGAAAACGGGCTCCGCTGAAAAGCCAATACCATGATATTTCGATAATCTCACAGGTAGCACGACTATAGTGATGCTCTCTCAGTTGTCACCGATAATCATTTGAAGCCCGTGGTTTACCGTTACCAAAGGAGTTAAGGTGCTGAGTAACAAAAATAACTCCAATTATAATTATAAGGCATCCAACAAGGGTGCTGAAGAACATGGCGCCGGGCTGTCTTGTCTGTACAAAACCATAAACCCCGGTAGATGTCACGAGAAGTATGTCAGTGAGACCATCATTTGAGAAGTCCTCCATGACTAGAGCATGTGTCGGTGGAGCAGGTAGTTCAATAGCATCAAGCTGGCTACCTCCAGAAGAAAGTATAACCGCTTCATGTTCCCCAGCAACAATTATCACCTTCTGCTTATCATGTGCTTGTAGAGAGAAGACCTTTAATGTTGGCACAACTGTGGCTTCCATCATCCCGGATGGTGAAGGAAGATTGGACCAAGTTGCTCCAGTCAAGATTTGCCATCTCCAAACAACATCTTGGCCATGCAAGCCTGGAGAATAAGACGTGACCTGGTAAAGAGAAGATTTCGTGTGACCAGTAGAACATAAGAAAGTCAAAGCAGCAGATACTGGTTTAAAAAATTAATAGAACGTAATGTTTGTCAACGTGGAATAGGTATACCAAGCAACAAACTACTCAAGCATATGAAGAAAACATTAAGTGGATGCAGACCTCTCCTCTGTTTGTGTAGAACACGACGTCTCCATGACTTCCTCTCCGATGCTTGTGTCCATCTTCTTGGGGAATTAGAATCGGAGTTGCAACCTCTAATGAGGATGTGTCAACATTTCGGCCAAAATTCCTCCCAAAGTCTCCATGTTGAAACAAATTGAAATGGGTGTGATGGCAGATAGAAGCATTGAATAGTTGTTCACGAACTGGTACACCTGATGTTGCTACTGCCCAGCATGGCTTCAATACTTCCATGGATCCACTAATAACTGTTTGTTCAGCTCCATTTCCCCCAACAACCTATCATATATATGAAAGTCAGTTTCGCCTCGAAAGGTAATACAACAAAGCTGATTAATATTTAATAAAGAGCAACACTCTCGCAGAGATTTCATAGTGAATCAGTGATAGTTGCCCTTCATCTCTGACATCTCAAAAACTAGTTACCAAGAATGAATAGAGTAATAAGAGTGATATCTACTAAATCTCAACTATGAAGGAGAAGATTCAACTAAATTACCAAGAATGAATAGAATAATTAGAGTATCAAAATCAAACACACAAGACACCACGTGTCATGAAAAAAAGGATAACATTTTACATGTACATGAAATCATTTAATTAAGCATGAAAAATGTAAATAAGAAAACGATAACTAAATTAACAAAACAAGAATAATGTAATAAGACAAACAAAATCAAATAACATCATCTGAGATCAAATGCCAAAACCTCATACAAGACACAACCCAGCAGCATGAATGAAAAAGCATGAGAACTGGAAAGAATTCAGCCTAAGATACTCATCAAAAGTTAAAATACCTGAACATGGTCCAGAACTCCATCTCCATTAATATCAGCATGAAGCCCTCCTTCAGTGAGATGAAGCTGTATGTATGAAATAAGAAAGATTAATAATAACATAATAGATTTGCAAGGGATCGCCACTTGTAAATGACAAAGTAAAATCAAATATATTTTTACAGTATAAAGATTATTCAGCAAATTTCAGAAATTACAATGAGCAATATATATTCAACGAATGAAACAAAGCAAACCATAGAAAGTAGATTGTTCAACATAAACTTAGGAGTTGATATTAGAAACCACTAGGCAAATGACAGTAACGATGAACATTGCCACTATCTGAACTTACAATTGAATATCTTTTTGATGGTTATAGAACATAAAGTTATCAGTTTGTTAAAACCCTAACTAAGTGTACAAATGAAACGGTTAAGAATCAAATATGAGTTATCCATTTCATTTCCATTTCTACAGTGAAAATGGATGAGGATATGGACTACAAAGGGACATAAAAAAGTGATACACATGTCCTACAAAATACATACATATATGAAACCAAATACAAAAATAATAGATAAACAATAAAATATGGTTATATCAGAAAAGTATAAAAGTTTTTGTATATATTACAAAAGTAAAATATAAATTAAATCATTAGATCATATGAAGACGAGGTGGGGGTTATTCGGACGAGCAAAATAAGTCATCTAATATTTATTTAGTCACACTAAATAATACCGATAAAAAGAAGCAAAATAAAAAACTTATCCTTTACAAATAATAGCTTGCTTTTCATCAATCAGCACTAAGTAAATCCTGATTTTACTAATATCATCACATGTTGAAAGTAGATACTAGGTTACAATATTTACTAACAAATAGACAGAAGAAAGTATCTAAACAACCAATTTTTCTATTGCCTTATATAGGGTTTCTATATCTTAGTTTTTTTGTCTTTTGTTCGGAGTCCCATAGGAAGACAACCTTAGATTATAGAGACATGATGGTGATTTCTCTCCCTTTTGTTTTGAGTCCTTTTTTTTGTTTTGCTGCGTCTACTTGCAAATTACATGCATTCTCAAGTTTTTTAAAATAATTACAGGCATTCTTAAGTTCAAAACAAGGAAACATAATCGAGCTTCTTCTTCCTCTCTACTCTGGTTTTCTTTCAGTTTCTTTACCTTTGTTGGGCATTACGAAACAAAGCTAGAGAATAGATGTCTTTGGTTAATAAGTTATTATGGGCATTTGAGTGGTTAACAGAGTTCATTCTTTTTAGTATTTTCCTACAGAAGTATGGTTAAGTGCAATAGAAGATAAAACACATGTATATGATAAACCTTCTTCAAGATCTAAAGGGGGCCAATGGGTTTACATGGACCAACATGGGATCCTAGGGTGGTTACATCCTAATAAAAACCAATTTGATAATAACTTGACAGATCTAGTTAGAAAAATAGATAGTACTATACTTTGAGGTATT
Organism: Triglochin maritima; assembly: GCA_963682175.1. NCBI lineage: Eukaryota > Viridiplantae > Streptophyta > Magnoliopsida > Alismatales > Juncaginaceae > Triglochin > Triglochin maritima. Next base: position 57,558,991 of record OY821772.1, on the reverse strand, counting down.
GAATTTTGTTTCAAATTGCATACAAACCATACAAACATATATTAATGACCATATGATTATATTTGGAATGTAAATTGGTATTTTGTATTGATTTGAATAATCATAGTTAGAGTGACCTCTTAGGTTGGAAGTTACTCTTGACATAATCGGCATAGAGGTGACATATTAAAGTACCATGAAGGGCATGCAAATTCCCATGAGATGAAATTTAGATATGTAATTATTCAGTAAATGACATACTTTGACATTTCAACTTAAAGAGAAATCCCAAGTCAAAATGACACATAAACACACCCTAGGAATACAAATAGAAATTCTTAACCCCTATGTACCTACAACAACAACCAAGTCTTTATTCCAAAACTGGTTGGCGAAAGCTACAATTGCAGCTCATCAATAGTCACGGCTCATGCACATGAATCACCTTCTTCGATGCACACATATCAAATGCCAAATCCTTGGAGATGTTTTAATCCTTCAAGCCCTTCTGTTTCGTCTCAAAATATTCTCAGCTTGCCTGCCTCCATTCATACCTTCTTCACAGGCCAAAACTCCCTCCTCATTGATGCTTCCATAAATATCTGCTAGATGTATTCAAACCGTTTCAAGGTGTTGTAAAAGTTTCACCTCGATCAGAGTCATCACAACAACCATCTTTGACAATTTTCCAATATTTTAAGTACCTATCCTAAATATTTAAAGTTATCCTTACTGAACTCTACTTACCCATCCATATACACCTCCATTTGTATTGGTATCACTAAAGTCTCACTTCATCAACTAAATTTTAGTCCTATTTAATTTAGACTCTGAGATGTCTAAGTACCCTTCCATCAATCCAATTTTCTACCAATAACTACCTACTTTTGTCAATTAGAACCACCTTATTTGTAAAAACATTCATCATAGGACCTCACATTGTATGTCCTTTGCAATCTCCATCCATTACCAGAACAAAGATTAATAATGATTTAGAGCTCACCCTTGATGAAGTCTTATTCTGATAAGAAAGAGAATACTCTCACTGTCACATGCTCTCACACTAGTCACAGCTCACAACTCCATAAATATCCTTAACTAAGTCAAAGCATTTTGATGAGAAATGCACTTACCTGCAAGAGTCAAGAAAATGTAAACATACTACAACATGCATTATGTTTGTTTCAAACTAATCAAACCCAACAAATGGCAATGGCCTAGCACAATGAAGTATTAGCCTATTCATCTCTTAAGTCAAAGCTGAAGAGCAAAGCAAGGAACTGATAAAGGTGTGCACATAAAATAGACAAAAGAAATGGGGGTGAAATTAGGATCACCTATGAAACAACTTATTCAGTAAATTAGCCTGATCCATATACTATCAAGTAAAAAACAGAAGATAACGCATAAACGCCAATTTACAAACAAGGGAAAAAAAACAAGTGAAACCTTTTGAAGTGTTTCATTTCGTGAGGGGTCACAATTGGTAGGTAGAAATAAAAGGAGATGTAATAACATTACATAAGCAGAACTCACATAAGCAAAACAAGCAAAACACAAAACAAGGAACAAGAGAAAGAAGATTCTCAAAACTAGTAGAAGGCTACTGATATAGATTAACACTACTAGGTTTTGATATTCAAGATGGGTATGAATTCCTCTGCAGAACTAAACATTTTGCAACTAATAACTTACAGATGGAACCTAATAGCAAAAATATTTAGTAGGATAGAAAGCTTTCTAGTTGCTTAGACCTCTACTTCTTTTCTTTACCTTTTTATTGATCCTTGAACGAATCAAACTAAAATAAGGAAATCTATCCAATTCCATGTACTTATATTGCACATATCCAAACATGTTGCATTAACAAAAAGAAACTCATTTTTTTACATTGTCCTACTTAAGTAGGAGCCCTTTTTATCCTACCAATAGTATACAATTATAAAAAATATGTTAGATATCATTTTCAATATTTTTTCTAGACAAAACATAAATAACAACAAATTCTAAGAAATGAAATACTAACATTGTATGCGGAAATTCAACTTAGTGGAGAAAATAGATAATGCAGCCATATATTACTTTCACATAGAGAAATATAGCGTAAGGGTAAATGATTTTTCGGAGCTTACTTTGCATAGTGTGCGCCCACTAGCTAAATGAAGTGCTTCTATTCCTTCCTTTTGGTGGACCACAACTACATTTGGTAACCACCAGAGCTGAGTGTAATTTGTTATGGCAGGAATGTACGGAAGTCTCTGGATTGACAAGGAAGTGAAATTACAGGACCATGAATTAACTTGCACAATGATTGCATTAGACGTGCAAATAATACAAAAGCAAAACAATGTGTCATCCTTTATCTCAAAAGTTGGTCAAAATTCATTTCCACTCAAATGATCAATTCTTTAAAAAATCATGTGGTAGAAAGAAGGGTTATTGCATCTTAACATCTACAATGCAAAAAACTCTACAGTACGACATTTCTTCCATTTTCTATTAGGATTGAGGGTTGCAAGGTTAGGTAATGACGTAATGTACATGTACAATTAATATGTGCATGTCAAATTTGAGCAAGCATCCTTCGTACATATTTTCATTTGTCGAAAGTTAACTGAAACATACAGTGGAAACCTACTATAAGCACGAAAGAAAAGAAAAAATCTTGAAGTTAAATGCTCATAGGTTCAAGATGCAACGATAATATTTATCATAATATTTTATCATTATTCATTAGTGTTTATTTATAATCTCAAAGAGTGTTTTGTACGCTGTACATATATTAACATCACCATTGACCAAAGAAAAAATAGAATTAACTGTCATAAGGTTAACTAGAAAGTCATGGAAGGTGTCCAAGGAAATCGATCAAACCCAAGCTTAAGGTTTAATTGAACGTTGAAGCATATACAAGAAGTAAATCGTTCAAGGATTTTCATTAGTTCAGCGTATTATTGATGTGAATAAGTTAAGATCATAGAGACCTTCTTTGTTTTCGTGGAGCCAGCAAATTTTGCAGCTTTTCCAATTGCATTTGATATCTTATTGGATGTGTCTTTCCCAGGAACATGATTTTCAACAGGCATGTGCAAAGGATTAGTTGAAACTTTGCCATTTGTTTTCTTCAGGACTTTTCTCTTGTGCCTTCTAAAATGTGCCAACTGAAGAGATGTGTCTTCTCTCCTATCCTGGTCATAAATTTAATTATAAAATTAACTGGTCTCACTTCATTAACTGAATAGTGGAAATGCAAAAGTGATCCGTGGAATTACCCAACTATGTGGCATGACTCCAAGAATTGATTCTCTAAATTCTCTGCATTCAAACTGTAGAAAATGTATTAAAACAAGCTTATTCACAACAACTACTATCAGCTAATGCTTATAAAGTTAACAGGCAACTAACATGAAACAATATCCTTGTCCCTCAACTGAAACTTGATAAAATGTAATAATCACATCAGTCACATGTGTGTGCACATAATGGATAAGTTTACAAATAGAAACTGAAATGCAAAAGTTAGGGGGGAAGAAAGCATGTGAGTAGCTTATTCTGATTATAAATTAAAGAACAGCCATTGCCAATTTATTTTATCTTTCAGTCCTACAGCCAGGACCTTACAATGCAGCTGCTAAGTTAAGTTGAGAAATTAACAATAAGAACTTCAGATAAATGTGTCAAACTCTACCATAACGACGATTCTGGCAAAATGAAGAGCATTTAGTAGTGAATTATACAGGCAATGGAGAACATCTGCCAAAAGCGAATGTGTCAAACTCTCCCATAACGACGATTCTGGCAAAATGAAGAGCATTTAGTAGTGAATTATACAGGCAATGGAGAACATCTGCCAAAAGCAAACACAATCTTGTTCCACACCTTTTACGGGAAATTTTTGTCCTGAGAACTACAAGTTTGTCAACCAAAATGATATTGTGCCAGAGAAGGTCTTCAGAAGATGGACATTAGCCACATTGATGATGAAGTATTTGATGAATTGAATTGTTGTAGAAGAATTTGTTGGTCTACAAAAACTGATGGCGGGCACGTACTGCTGGATTTATTGATTACTTATCCTTTGCTTCAGTTTATTATTTAGCCAATAACCTTGCAGTATAGGGTCTATCTCAGTACCGCTCACAGAGAAGCTAGACAATGGCATTTGGAGATTTACGTGCAGATTTTCGAAGTCAAAGGAGTAAGAAGAAAAACGTAATTCCTTCCGCCAGTTGAAAGATCTCTAAGTTCAAATGCAGGAAGGGCAACTAATTCATTGATGTGTCCTTTAGTATATTATAAGCTCTTGTTTGCCCCAGTAAATCACTATATGTAGCCAAATTTTAAATTTTCTCTGTTAACTATTTTTAGACTCGAATATTTTCCACATAATCCTTCTTACGCATCAGTCTAAAAGCCTTTACTGGTCTCCGTTGGACATGTTTTTTCTACCATTTCACTTGTTCATCCCATTATATCTAAAACAATATTTTATTATGATATCTATCTGCACCAGAAATAATTTATGATACATCAATTTGAAAAAAACTATAAACAAACTAAAGTTACTTCGACTATAGAACACCACAAATAGAGTAAACCTCAAAAATGGATGCACAGGTTGCATTTAGAACTCAGATGTACCTCTCCAGGCCGTCGACTGTTCAAGGCATGTACGTCAAGTTTGTAGTTGTGTTGGGGAATTAACTCAGATGTATCCGACCTGTGTTCCTCAAGATTCTGTGACAGATCAATACAACAAAATGCTCAGTAAATTTGTAATACCAACGTTATCTGAGCAAACGTCACATGGACAAATAAGAGGACTAGATAAAACCTAATAGTACATTAAAAGAAGACTACCATTGTTGATTGAAAAATGGGTAATGCGAAATAGGCCAAGAAACTATGAGAAAAATAATGCATCCTGGAAGCTTTCCATGTATCAGTAAGACCAACAAACTAGGCATGCTTCTTTCACGTGACCATGTCCAAATTTTGTAGACTATACAACAAATGTCAACAGAGATTTCAGGTGCCACACTGATACTTAAGAATAGATACTCATCCTGTTTGGTCACTATAGCTGGCAGAAGAACGATGCTTTCAAGAACATGTAAACATTTTGATGAACTCCAAAAAATATGAGTACAATTCAAGACGGCTTAAATTAAGTACGTTATGCTTGTTTGTTAGTAAAAGACTACAACCTAGAAATGACAAAATATTAAGAAACATTGACAAGCACTAGAAGAATTAGTTAAAGAAATGAAAACCTCATTTTTTCTACTCCAACGAAGTGTGCCGCTTCGACCAGCAAATGCATAAAATGCAAAATGTCGTAAATCTACAGTTTCATCATTTCCTGACACCTGCAAGGATCAACATACGTGCAAAAAATTTGAAAATAGTTAAATAGGAAAATAAAACTTGTAAAAGATTCAGTGTAAGCATCATTTTGAGCTTCAGAAGTACTTTCTACCACATATATTTACAACTAATAGCAACCCGTACGTTTGCCAAATGATGGTGGTGTAACTTCGGTGGGTGTAAAAATCATGCATTGACAAACCAGTTTCAACAACTTATCAACCAATAAAGTAAATAAAATACAAAGTTGGAATGATCTAAACAACAAGAAGCTTCATGAAAATTAATGGAATGGAGTGCTTTAGATACACAGATATCAACAAACTGATGCAATAATCTGGTTCAGCAATTAGGACAAGTGTAGAACTTAAAGTGAAAGGAAAAGATATTCGTATTTTAAAAGGTCATAAACTGGAGAGAAAAAAACAAATATCAATGAAAGGCAGGAAATACCTCTTCTTTAGCACTTCGATGTTGTTCATGTTCTCGAATCACAGATGAGTCCTCAAAAGGATCCAGATGAAACTGTAGTTTAAATTACACAATAGTCACACATCGACAAGGTAGATTGAACAGAAAATAATAGAAACAGACATTACAAGGATTAAGTACAAATTCAAAGATAAAGAAGTTGACGGATAAAAGCAAAAATACTTGAAAGCTATCAAGAAGCTCAATTACGTAGCACATGGAATATAATAGGTGGGAGACCCCCTATCAGCTCTTACTCAAGCAGATCATTGAGTAAAAAGCAACAGGGTTGTGCCTGTATGGACTCTTTTGACATGATTGATGCAAACAAAGTTCAACTTGCAATGCTGAAAAGAGGTGTAAACAACTGGATTCATGTGTTCTCAACTGTACCACTTCAAACATCATGATGTATCTGTAAAAAAGTAAATTATATCTCCCCAACATGTCGTCGTCAACATTTCTGTAGATAGCATCTTTGATTTTGCTATGCGTTGATAAAGACAAAAATGACCTAGTAATAATTTTAAAAACAGAAACATAATTTGTGCTTAGCACTAATTGATGAAAAGAATTAGATGAATAGTGCAAAAAATCAAATAACACTACTAGTTGCAATCAACTTGTTTCTTCAACTGAAATTGGGAGTGAATGGTAATACATGATGTTTCATTTCCATTCTCCCTCCAACGATGACTAGCCCTGTGTCTCCATGTTTCAAGGTGTAATTGCTAATAGAAATTGCTATCTCTCTGTGATGAGCACCATGTGGAAAGTCTTTCTGTCAAAAGATGGAAACAACATCAGTACGAAGCATCTTCAACAAAAAAGATAAATACCACCTTTAATAACTGGAAAATATAGTTCTAAAATAATCTTCAAGTTAGAAAAAAAATACCTGCAAATTGTTTTCCCAAAGTTTTTTCAGGTTATGATCAAAGCACATAACTGACCACCCTGAAGTGACAACAACCAAGACTTGCTTCCTTATTTCACCATGTTTGTAGGTGCGGTCAATAAAACCGGCAGCCATAGCTATTGGTCGTCTTCCAGATAAAACACGGATTTTGTCTGGCAACAGGGATACCTCTGACAATAGACGTGCTTCGCTAAATCCTTCATCAACACGCCTGCGATGAGGCTCTATAACCTAATATAGGAAAAACAATAAATAGTTTTGCACCTTCTGACAAAGCACTGATAGATATAAAGCTCGAAAAAGGTTTTAAAATCATTGCCCAACAAATAAAAAATAAAAAGCATTCTTATCATACAATCAAAGCTAACTCTACGACGCATGTTATAGAGACAACTAATAATGTGGAAGTTACTTTACAGACACTGTTGAAGTTATGATGATGTGTGTTCCTATAAAATCTGTGTGTGTGTGTGTGTGTGTGTGTGTGTGTGGGGGGGGGGGGGGGGGGGGGGGGGGGATTACTACCACACTTGGGTCCTCTAATCAGACAAAGACTATCTAGAACTGTCATAAATAGGTGCTTCAAAATCCGTAGAGTAAATATGCTGAAGCATCCTGAAAACCAAATAGCATACATCCTACATCCATCTGGAAAGAAAACAAGAAGGTATTTTCACAGAGTTTACATAAAACAATTGCATCTTACGTAACAATTAAAAGGACATTCAAAAAAAAGTTAAGCAGCAATATACACTCCAAAATCAAATTTTTACCTGAATTTTGGCATCATGAGTAGCCACTAGAATTTCACTCCTTCCATCACCATTCAGGTCAGTCACAATTGGCGGAGGAAGACGCTCCGCCTCGTACTTGATTGGGTACTCATCAGAAAGATGGTACCACGCCTCTTCAAAGGAAAAATCACCACCATGCTGAGAAACAAACATCCAAAAAAATCACTAACACGATCAAAGTTCAAACACAAGTAACACACCAAAGACAACAATTACTCATCCATGTTTTTTCACTCATCCCTGTTTAAAGAACTACCTAGTAGTTCTTACACATGGGATATGTGTCACCCAGTGCATAAAGTACGAACAAAGCATGGATTAATTATGTTTGGAAAATAATCCCACATTGCTAAATACGAAAAGTGAGCAACACTACAGTTGAATCCACTACATTTCACCTTTTTTATCGATCTCCACTGCCCTTCACCTAAATGATGCTCTTGGGCATGAGATTTAACCACTACACTAAAAACAATTGTTGTTGGTGATGTGGTCTTCATATCTTAAGTCATCACCTAAGCATCCGTGGTGCACCAAAGAGACCCTACCACCCCCAAGAATTGTCTGGGGATCATACAACATAACAATTCCCCCCAAAATATTCTATCCTAGACAAGACGTGGCTTGAACCCACGACCTGCTCTGATACCAAATGAGGTGGTTATCGAGGGAGTCCCCATACCCTTTAAGTCATCACTCAGGCATCCGCAGTGCACCAGGGAGACTCCACCGGACCCCAAGGAATTGTCTGGAGATCACACACCCCAATACTAAGTGGTTGGGTTTTGTAAAAATGGTGGACGGACCAAATTTCACACGGTATCAAAGCGGATCAGTAGGCTTGTGGGGACCCACTCCAATCCATAATGTCCACGGACGGACACGGAGACAATAATTTCGGCCATAAACAGTAGCTACTGATCATAAAAAGGGTGAAAGGTAAATACAACTTCTCCCTCGAAAACGGAAGCTAAACTTTCTCCCCCCGGAAAAGAACATAAACTAGAACTAACTACTACAAGTGTACACATCAATCACAAACACTTCATCGCACATAAGAGAGGAGTCCTAAGATCTACCTCACACAAAAACACTAATTCTAAGTATGATTCAAGTCTACTAACAAACGCGTCGTTTAAAAATTCGAAAATTCCCCACCCCAACAATAACCACCTGAAAACCCAAATCGGCATCAAAAAAGGCGATCCGAAATGGTGCGAAATGGAGGTGGGAGAGCGAACCTGGAGGGAGAAGAAGATGGCGAAGGCGGCGAGGAGGAGAATCCCCCAATCCCGCTTCCTCATTGCTTCGGTCGAAGACTTCTACTTCTTCTTCCTCGACGACGACTTCTTCCGATCTGTTTTTGGTTTCTACTTCGGCGTTTCGGAGGGTTTCGCTGGACTCGTCGACGAGTTCCCATTCCGGGTCGGAGTAGGATCCGACCCGGCCCAGGTTTTCGGCTTTTTGAATAGTTGGGATATGGTTGGAAATGGACCGGGCCATTTAACAACAAAATCATTGTCAGATATTCGTAAGATTTGATTTTCCATTTGCTGCAAATTGAAAATCAAATCTTACGAATATCTGACAATGATTTTGTTGTTAATGAAGTTGGGGATTATGTGTTATGAAGCTAACATATTATCAAGAATTGCACATTTTGCAGTGAAAAGGGTCACCAAGAAACTCAGCCAAGAATTTCAGCTTACATTTAAGTCTTACAAGTAATTTAACTAAATAAAGCCCTGTAGAACTAAAGTTAAAAGTTATAGGTGGTGTTTCTAATTACGAATTAAACCTAAGTCTAACATTCAGGGGTGTTTGTGCATCCGGAAACAAAGAGGAAAAAATAATTTTCCTTTGATCGGAACTTTTCATAATGTTTGTGTCAATATTGGAAAAGAAATATATATTTTACTTCTATTTCTCTCTACCATCCAGAGTGTACTCAAATATTTTCTCTCGGTTTCTTATACCCCTCAATGGAAACTAACGAAAAGTGTTGGAAAGTTGTAAAAACGTACACACATATCAAAATTACGACGAATTGAATTGCTGACCCCCGGCTTAAAACAAAAGCGGAGTTGACGGACAAAGGAAGGATCAATTTCTCTTGAAAAGATCAAAGACTCTCCAATCCAATTGAAAAATAAGCATTTTCATTGACCACTGAGACCAACCCCAAAGTCGTGGTTGGTGCACTAGGCTGATCGAGACTCTACTTTGAGGATATTTAATAATTATTTTTATTACATAAAAACTTAACTACAAAAACATTAAAATCATATTTTAAAATTAAACAATATGATTATCTTAAACAAGTCATGACAATATGTTACAAAATTATACCATAAACTAGATAATAAAGATTAAGAATACATCTTGAACTTCATACTCTCTTGTTAAAATAAAAGATTATTTAAATTTTAATTAAGTGTATTGTTTAAAAGTACATAACTACAATAATCTTATATATTAATTAATTTACTTTTCAACCAAAAGTATATGTATATAATATAAAATTCAGACATCACATTTTTATGTTAAATTAAATTAAAATGTACAATATCTATTTAATTCTTAACGTACAACATACTATTCACATTGTTCACAATATAATTATACATTTATATATACAACATTTACAAATAATATTATTTGCAGAAATGACAATTAATGAATTTAATTTTTTTATTTTCCACTGAATTTCAGTAGGTTGCACAAACAACAGAATATTGATTAAAAAGAAACTAATTTTCTGAAACAGAATCCATATTCCAATAGTTTCATTTGCGCAAACACCATCTTGGTCAACGTAATATTGACAAGCTAGTAAACTTTGGGTTAAATTTGAGCTATCACGAGGTGAAGTTGATCAAGTAGAGTTTCAATCTTACAAATAGTACGGGTACGGGACAAGTTCGATTCTGAACGGGGCAATTACTTATCATCAGGTTACAACTACACTTCATTTTCTTGGTATCCTAGAAAAGCAATTAGACTGTTTCAAAACCAACAAGACACATCTTTCTGGTATTCGATTTCTTCCTAAAAACACATTAATTTATAAGTCCATGAACTACAGACGATCCAAATCCACGCAAAAAAGAGACAATATGGTTGAGCTCTCTCTTGTTCCTCAAAACACGTTTACAGGTGACGACAACAAAAAACTCAACATGAAGCTGCTGAGGCCTAAGAATACATTAAAATCTGAAGGATTTCCCCCTTCGATAGGATATAGTTCACGATATGGTGCACTCTTGATTCAATCAACTCCAGAGACCACAGAACGTAGAACAAAAAATGTAGTTAGGCTGGTGTTGAATTCTGAATTTGCAGTCCGAAAAGATTCGTAAACAACTTTGGGGCCATTTCTGGAATGTGCATTGGCTTTGGTGCCATAAAATTAACAATTTTGTCGTGGACATGATATCTGCAACATACCAACCAAACCTGTTACCTTTTCAAAATAATTGACACAACGGAAGAATAATGATGCTCTAATATCATAGCAATAAGACAGCTGACCTTATCTTGCGGCTTTTCGAGGCTCGATGATCAACTACCTTACGCTTCTTGGTCTGCAACTTCTTCATTGCATAGAACATAGTCTCTGCGGAAACAGGCAAAGAAATTGAATTTCGGCACCATGGGTAGTAAGATATATTGAGATTACCATGTATATCCAGTATTCCAATTCAAATGCATCACAAATTTTATTGCAACATTGCTGATGAAGAAATCACATCGGTCGAAAGACAAATGAGGCTCACCAGTTGAATTTGGGTCACATGATTCAAAGAATTCCTTGAGAAGTTGCTGATAGAACTCAGAATCATCAATAAGTTCTGGGTCTCCATCCACATTTGCACCCTAAAGATGAAAAAAAATGAACTCACGTCAACTATTGACATGACAAATGCAGAATGTATAACGTGAAATGATGGAAGAAGATATGTATTTATTAGAATACTGGACCCAAAAAAATCTGAGAAGATTGTGAAATTTCTGTAACGAGGATTCTTCCTTCAAAGACTTTGGCTGCAGTTGGACTGTGGGAGGTACATCCTCTCCCAGTTTACTATTGTTCTCCTTTTTCTTAATACATATTAAAAATCATTATGTTCTGTACATGAAACAAACACTACTAGCATCCCTTCTCTCAGCATGCCACTGAATCTAGGTATGCTATCTTTAAAAGTCAATCATGTGAATGTAAGAAGCATGAAATATTTTGTCTACCTGAATACTTATCAGATCTTACAAAATCTTGAGATTCATACGCGGAGGTACTAGATTGAAGGACTAGTAGACTAGGACACAAATAGTGTCAAACCCTCATAACCTTACATATTACTCAAATTATACTGAAACCATTAAAAAAATATCATTCAGAACTTTACTGTGATGCTGTTGAGCAAGCACTACTACCCTCTACTCTGAAGGATTTCCTAGTTCTTAAACAAGCAACTCAAAACCAACACGTTACACTGCAACAGCAAAAGTTAAAATAGTGAATGCTAACACACCTCTTCCGTGCTAGTTGTTTCAGGGACCTGTCAACAAAGCCAAAGAATGAAATTGTTACCATCTATAGTTATATGAGGACGACTGTACAAAACTCCAATGTGGAAGAAACAAAGATACCTACATCTCCAAAAACACCAACAGAAGACCTCATCAACTGCATCCTCTTAACCATTCTACTGGGGTCCCTCAAATAACCAGCTACTTGTTCACTTATATTCTGCATCGAGCAAGTGAATGGGACATAACATCGGATAAAGAAGAGTGATATCAACATGTGATCAACTAATGGTAAGCACAGAAAATTTGGGAACCTGATTAAAAGCATGTAGTTTGCCCCTCAATGCAGCAGCACCTGATGTCACTTGAGTTTTCCTATGCCATTTATCTATGGAACTGTTTCTGAATGGTGCTATTCTGCAATGACAACAAAAACATCTTTATATCACTTATTGTTTTAGTCTACCTTTAGCTTTTTTGCCCATCATACTTTGTAAAGTTAAATACTCAAAGAACTTAAACCTCTACCATGCTCATTCATTCATTTAGTCGATGCTAATTACACAGAGTCACAGACAGTAGAAGAAGAAAAAAGCAAATGCAATTTATAATAGACAATGTTCCTGGAACGCCTAGGCGACTGGGCGTTCGTGCGGTCGCCCAGAGTTGGGCAACCCAAAAAAAATATTTTTGAATTGATTTTTTTCTGTTTTAATCTAAAAGAATCAGGAAAAATTGAGGAAAATGCCCAAAAATTATAGAAACAAGTCTTACATGTTTGGGCTTCGAAAAGACACATAGTTCATCGATCCAGGTACACAAGTCATTGATTGTGATTCTAAGTTAACCAAAAATTAAGCTAAAGGAAAGAGTTAGAAAGTATGCACTTGATTTGATGGAAGCGAAAACAAAAACTTAAACGCCGGAATTCGTGAACGTTGGAATTCTTGAGCACTGGAGTACGGAGTTGAAAGTTGAGAGCTTGAGAATTAGGATTGAGATTTGGATTGAGAGAATGAAGATTGTAGGAGGAGTGAGTGAAATGGATGAGGGGATATTTATAAGAAGAAATTAGGAGGGAGAGGGGTTAAAAAAAACAAAAATTCGTTGCTACTGTAGCAATGCTAGAAAACTACAATTGCTACAGTAGCAACATGCAACGGCTAGAAATCTAACCGTTGGTGTGTTGTGCACAGTACATGACATGTGCACAACACATGTGGTCGCCTAGGCGACACCGCACAACCTCCTGTGCGGTATGCATATGGTCGCCCAGGCGACCACCAGCTGGGGCGGTCGCCTAGGCACCCGCTCGCCTAAACATTGATAATAGATAAATAATTAATGAGGTTCCTGGGCCAGGGACATCGAACACATAAATCATAACAATAAGACAACAAGAAAGCACCAGAGATAAGCACAGTAGCCTAGTTTGTATTTTCACAAAATAAAAAATCACATTGAGATTAAGCCATTGAAAAAATAACAAATAATAATTTATTATAAAGACAAGTTATTCAACAAATAAACAAAAATAATTGACAAAAGAAAACTCCATCCAATTGTCAACTAGTTAAAAACTAGACAACATAGGGTAAAACAAAACAAAACAAAAGGACAAAGAAGAGGAATTCAGTTCAGTCAATAGGCTAACGATTCTAAAATCTCCATCTTGTTAGGTATAAACCTTTACGGCTTTATTGATTAAAAAAATAGCAACTACCATGTGAGAAAGAAAAGCACAACGCCGATGGAAATTGCATTTCTAAACACTTTATCATTTTTCTATATTAAGAAATTTGATAATTCCAAAGCATGAGACAAATCTTTAATTCCACATAATTTTTGTCCTTGAAAAGAATTTCTGGCTGAGAACACTAAACATGTCCTACGTGTGGTTTATTAGTGTACATGGTATACCTGGATTGTGCTCTATGAACCTTTAGCCAGTCCTCATCAACCTGGAAGTCTACGTCACTAGATAAGCCTGCAAAAGATATTGAAGTTGGTGTGACTTTCAGTAATATGAATACCAGCATATGCACAGCTTAGAATAAGATGAGTACTGGTTCAATGTAAATGTAAGAAAGTAACAATATAAGTCGGAGCAATATGGCTGACTAGCAAGTCTAAAAAAAGGAATATAGGACAATAGCATAAGGAAAATATTATTTACCTTCAGCCATGTCAGAAATTGAAGGGTTTCTTTCAGTTAAGGACTGCACAAGAAATGACAAGAAAATGTGTCATTTTGTTCATCGGCAGGAACAAACAGAAAGGAATGTACCAAACATGAAGCAAAAAAAGGTACATAAAACTGAATGACTTGTACCTCTTGCAACTCAAGCAAACAGTTTAATGTCTGTTCGGAAGATGATATCAAGTCTGAATAAGCTTGTTTTACAGATTCATCAGCATCACAAAATGAAGATCTTGTTGGTTCCTTCAGCAAACAATTCCAAAAAAGAAAGATAAGTGGAAAAAAAAAGACATAACTATACTATGCTGGTGGATGTCAAATCCTATCATAAAGAAAATATACCTGTGGTAATTTATTTGAATTTGAGAATGCTTTTTGAAGCATAAATCGCATCTCAAGGGACTTATCCCACAAGGCCTTCAAGAAGAAGAGAAAAAAGAATTCAGTATTTAGAGTATTTCAACTTTTCACTTGAAGCTAAAGCAAGGTTCACTCTTGTAAAAAGGATGACATATTTAAGCAAGGACCTTCTGATTCTTCACGGCCTGGCCTTTTAGGGCGTCATCATCCTTGTGGCGCTTCAAATCCTGTATAAGAGAACTAACAGACAGCACGTACCAAATTAGAGTGTATTCGTGTTACTATAAGCATTGTGACTTTCATATACTTCCTATATTTTTGTTAAAGAAAATATGGGAATAGGTAGACTGCAAAACTCATCAGGAAAGGATGTAGACGTGATACCCCAGAGTAAAAGCATTTGATTTTCTCAGGTTGTGGCAAAATTGAACTTACAAATCAACACTGTACATGTAAGATGATTCAAAATACTAAAAAAGGATCATCTCGTTACTAAACCATTTAATGCCGGCACAGGTGCTTCCAAACACAATTAAATTAATAA
Source organism: Triglochin maritima (assembly GCA_963682175.1). Classification (NCBI taxonomy): domain Eukaryota; kingdom Viridiplantae; phylum Streptophyta; class Magnoliopsida; order Alismatales; family Juncaginaceae; genus Triglochin; species Triglochin maritima. The sequence goes on along the minus strand of OY821772.1, from coordinate 57,543,827 downwards.
TAGCAAGCACCAAATAAAGAACAATTTGCTGCTAAGGTTACATCTGGGAGTAGAATTCCAATATCTGAATTTGTAGGACAGTAGGACCACAACAATGCAATTGCAGTGATCATTTTGAAAACTGATTTCAACCACAATGCCTGTAACAATGTTATCATGTTTAGAAATTTAAACCTGTAACATCGGCAATTGGTTTACAATATATGAATCAGGTAATATAAATCACTTCCCACATGCATACTAAAAGCAGCATTTTTTTCTCTTAACAAGAGGCTTAAAAGCTATAAACCCAGTGAGGCATAAAATCCTCAGCTTTTTATGTTTACTAATCGCCAACCAAGCAAAAACAGATCCAATTCTCCAAGATCTTGTATTACCAAAACAAAGCCCACTAGTACAATAAGAGCATCATATAATTCTGAAAATGAGAAACTGAATGAAGTAAAAGCCCTCACTTTTGCTCGTCTCGAATGCTAAGGTATTGCTTTTCCAAGTCCTCCATCTCCTCGCCTACCGCTTCGCCACTGGCACCCCCTTCCTCCTCCTTTCCCTCATTCCCGCCGACCTCCTCCTCGTCCTCCCTGTCCTCCTCTCCTCCGTCCTCATCCTCCTGATTCCACCAAAATTTCCGAAAACATATGAAAACTACATCACTTCCAGACTCAAAATCAGAATCAGAAACGAAATTTCCAGAACTCCTACTTCCGTATACAACTCTTATAGGATGCTCGTCCTATTTCACCAGAAAATTAGTAGGAAATCAATATCGCAATGATAAATAAAACAAACCAACAACATAAAAAACACAATGGTTTTTTGTAGGAAATTGGTTGCCTTTGTCTCTTTGATTCCCACTTTATTTATAACAAAACTCCAATCATATGGTCATTAAGACCATGATTACAATATCTTAATTTAGGGTAATAATAAGATAATAAAAATCTAATTTACTACTGCAAATCAGAAAATATAACAATCAATCAACTAATATGGACTGAAACCCGATTGCGAATAATCCTTATTCAACTTATTCTTTGAGACCCTATCAAACTCACCATCATATCACTTCCGGAATCGGAATAGGCGTCGTCTGAATCAAAGAATCGCTCTTCCTCGGAGTTCTCCTTGTCTTCTTCGATCTGTTTCCCCGACCTCTTCGATGCGGCTCCCATGGCTGGAAGGGAAGTGGAGAGACGAGAAGAAAGGGTTTAGGGTTATCGGGGAAGTCGCAGATTTATGGGATTCTTACGTCGAAACCCCTCTATCAAATCGTATCGTGTGAGTGTTCTTGCAAAATATTTTAATTGATTTTTCATCCTAACTTTACAATTGTTTGCTTTGTTATATGGGTGAATTGCAACAGTGTCATCAAGAAACAACAAAATTAGAGTTATACCATTTGAAAATAGCTATTTGCACCAATGTCACAGAAAACTGAAAACATTGCACTAATGCCATTAACTTATTATCGGATTGCAAACGTGTCATTCTGTCAACCCAACGATAGACCTGTCAATTGGGCCGTGTTCGTGTACTATCATGTCTGAAAGTTCTGCATTCGTGTCAGGATTTCATGTTATCGTGTATAGTATAAATTGAAAATAGTTAAGTGACATGTTATATTGATATTTTTCATTCTAAATAACATCTTAATCGACTATTATCAAGTAAAAACAATTGATTATCTAACAAAAGATGCAGTTCATATCAGTTTCGTGTACAAAATAACTTATCGTGTTATCGTGTCGTGTTCGTGTCAAATCGTGTACCAATTACTTTATATTTGTATGTTCACAAAACATCATAATAAATCATTTCAATCATACAAAAAATTTCGTGTAAAGTCGTGTCTAAATCGTGTCTCTTTATCGTGTGGTGTCCAGAATTGACATGTCTACCCAACGGTGATTAACTTTTATTAAAATTTAATGGATGTTTTGCAAAATCACCCTAAAATAAATCCAAAATTCATAAATTTCACTATACCAGTCGTAAAAAGTGCAAAAAATTACTCAAATAATTTACTTGTACCGGTGTAACAGATTAATCATCCCTTCCGAAATAACATCACAAAAAATGCAAGATAAAGTCATTAATATTGTTAAAACTATTTCTTGTCCTGATAAAATGTAGGAGAAAAGATGTTAGGATTCATCACTTGAACCTTTATAATAATAAAAAAGATCCATAACTTGAACTAAAAAGGTTGAGGTTGTGTAATACGTTCTCTCATGATCGTCTATTTCGTTGGGTAAAAGTGTAAAACAACACTTTTGTCTTCTGAGGTATGAGTATGACAACACAGGAACGATGTTGCGATGATATAACTTTAAGGTTAGTAACGTAAAAATTGAAATAACAATTTGGGCCGACAGACGTTCATTCTACCCCAACCTGCTTAACTGATCCAATAATAGCGATATGCTGAAAAATCAGACTCACTTGACCCGAGCAGCACGGAAGTAATAACGCGACCAGTTGAGATTTGAGGAGGACATCTAGAGGTAATGGGAATTAATGTTGGATTGGATTCTACGAGCATGTTAAAAGTGTCCGAGTTCAATTTAGCCAAATCTGTAAGTTTTGATAAGGACAAGATTCCTTGCTGCGGACAAATCTGCACACCAACACAAAGGAATCTAAAGCGGCAGCACGTTCCAACCGATGTCTTTGTCACATGTTTTCCACCATTCACCTTGGGATAAATATTCGCCAAAAGTGGTTGAACTCATCATGTGAAATTGTCTAATTGATGAGGTGAATCTAAGCTGCAGTAGAATTCATTTCACCATCACACACCAGGAAAAGCAACTGAAATAAACGAGGGAAGATATATTTCAGAGTTTCCTTAAGAGACCACATCTATTTATTTGTCTACAATAACTCCAGTCGAAACGGTACATTGTTTCCGTTACAAAAAATGGATGGGTGAACAGTGAACACTGACCAGCCAGCGTAACTATGCAACACCCACACAGAAAATCTCAAATCCAAGCTACTGGAAATTGAAAACCAATGACTTATTATTTGCAAATGGTTCAATCACTGCAGTGGATAATCAAGCACACAGATAAAATGTCAATTTGGTAGCAAATGTTGGTTGCTAAGCCTCTTTCCATTACTTCTGAAGGTAATAAAGCAGAATGCAACTTTATAAGAATGCTGATAGGCTGATCTGAAATTGTGATTCTAAAATGCAACTTGCCTGAAGACCACACAACTCTAACCCCCCCAAAAGGAAAACTAGTACTCGCAATCCCCCTTGTGGACAACCTTAGCCTGCTGTCTAATCTTTCCAATCACAGATTTACAGGTTGTCAAAGAATATCATTAGCTTTGCAGTATGGCCAAAGAATTCAGGCTCAGCCATTCATTACGAAGAAAACAAATAGAATCTTCCTCCAGACAGGACCTTGTTGGTGATGTTAGTATCAGTTAGGAAAATGATATCTCCAGACTCCAATCCACCTATGTACATTCGTGGTTAGACACTTTCACGACCAATGTCTTCCAATCTTTTGAGAATTTGCTTGACATCAGGTCTCAACTTCGGGGATGGTGAGCAGCAAGTCATTGCCAATTGAAAATAACCAAGCATCTGATCCTCTGGGCATGGGCTTTGAGGGCTGTCATTATCCAGTAGCTGGGGACTGAATATCTCTGGCAATTTACGCTCAAGAGACAAATTGCGAACAGAAGTTGGCAAATGAAGTTCCCATGAAGATGACAACAAGTTGGTTGTGGGCTCTTTCTGGGTAAGCATTTCAAGGAATATTACACCCAAACTATATATGTCCGTCTCTTTGCTTGCATCCTTCATTTTTATTAGCTCTGGTGCCTTGTACCCCTGTGATGCTGATGAATCGAGAATTTCTTGTGCCGAAGTGGAATTCAGTAGGAGATGCAGACCAAAGTCGGAGAGTCGAGGCTGGAAATTGGCATCAAATAAGATATTTTTAGACTTCAAATTGCCATGGACAACGGGCTTCTGCAAGGCATTGTGTAAATGATCTATTCCTCTTGCAATTCCAAGAGAAATTCTGTAAATAACTTCCCATCTGTAAGACTTGGTGCTTCCATCTGTATAAAAAGTTAGAAGATTAAAACTTAAAGAAGAAACGGGCTGGCAAAGGTGTAAGAAAACCAAAATTATAAAATCAGGCAAAGACCCAAGAATGAAGAAGAATTTTTACTACCAGAAGACGTGAATGTGGAAACAAATAGATCAAACAAAAAATTGCATATAATATTATCAAGTTCATAAAAGACTAAAAGATGATACTAGCACATCTAATACGTCATTAGTTACAACAAAACAAAGTTGTTTGGAATACAAAAGAACTCCAAGCGCACAACAAGAAAGAGCCACAAAGAATCAGAGTTAAAACACCATTCAAATATCATCATTCCAGAAGCCATTAGTGCTGCTAGAATATATATGCTTAAGAACAGCCAAATTTCACAACTTTCGGAGTAAAAACACCAAACCACTTCTTTCGCTCCAACAACAAAAAAATGTAGACACTTTCATTATTCACAAAACCCATAAAAACTCATAAAACCAACTAGTCGTAAATCATAATTCTTAGCAACACAAAAACATTAGAATTCTCAATTTCCATCCATTCCGTCCGACATTAAAAAAACAGCAATTCAACAAAAAGAATCACATTCCGCTCCGATTCAAAACAACATCCACATGAATCTGAAAACCCAAACAACACACGTCGACTGATGAACCGAGCAAGAGATTTTCCAAAGAGTGAAAACATCAAACCACTTATTTCATTCCAACAACAAACAAATATAGACGCATTCTCTATTCACAAAACCTATAAAAGGTTTCACCAACTCATAAAAAACCAATTAGCCGTGAATCATAACTATCGGCAACACAAAAACATCAGAATTCCCTATCTCCATCCATTCCGTCAGCACCCAAAAAAAAACGAAAAAAACAGTAAATTCAGAAGAAAAAAACCACATTCCGGCTCCGAATCGAACCAACCAAAACACATCTACCTCTAATGAACTCCCCTAGAGATCCCATCGGAAAGAACGGATACACGAGCAGCCTCTCCCGTCTGGGCCCCACATAGAACCCGATCAACGGCACCAAATTGGGATACCTCACGGCCCCAACCTTCTCCACGGCCTCCATGACCTCCTCCGCCCCGACACACGCCGGCCGCAAAAACCTCAAAACGACGACCTCCGTTCCCATCTCCGCCTTGTACAGCGTCCCGTACCCCGACTTCCCGACCACCTCCCCCGGCGCGTCGAGGATGGTCGGCACCGTGAGTCCCTCCCCGCCGGGGAAGACCAAAAGTTGCTCCTTTTGGTCCGTATCAGCGTCGTCCTGGTTGGGGCGGAGGAAGATTGGTGGTTTGCAGTAGGAGGTGAGGAGGAAGACGAGGGCGACGAAGAGGAAAGGGGCGCCGACGCCGAGGAGGACGGCGAGGATGTGGGGGAGTCCCATTGTGGATACCCTAATTTGGAGAGGATTGGGGTTTGGTGGGTTGAGGGAAGTGGGAGTGGAAGGGGGAGTACTGTGAGAAGTGGGGAAGATGATGGACACGTGGTGGGACGGTATTGGGTGGGAAGTGACGGTTTTGCCCCCTCGGCTGGGAGTTTATTAATTACCGGTTGTCATCACAAACTTGTTACGAGCGTTTTTTTTCCTGAACGACTATTCGTCGTCCTAAAACTACTTAAATCGTCCGTAAGATTACCATTTTGTCCCTCTACACTTTCTACTAATATAACTCCTTATTTCACTCTTTTAACACAACTTTCTCTTCATATCACACTTTTATTCACCAAATAGGATGTCTCGGAGGCCAGGGAAAGAGCCAGCGGACACCCCGGACTACTCACATCTGGTAAATCACCTTGTTTATTTCAATTAATTTTTTTTAAAAAAAAAATTTGAGTCGGGGAGACGTCTGCGGGAGACGTCTCCCATGTAGGGCAGGCGTCTCCGGCAGACGCCTACCACGTAGGTTAGGCGTCTCCCGCAGACGCCTAGATTTTTTTTTAATTTGTTTTTAAATTGATTATAAATTGTGATAAAATTTAAATAAATTGAATATTATGTTAATAATGAGTTAAATTAGTTTAGATAATCGTTTATTAATTATAAAATGTGTTAATTAATAAATAAATTGATTATTATGTTAGTAATTAGTTGTGTACGATTTTAGTAACGGATTATTGATTAATTGTGATAATTGCTAAATAAATCGATTATTAAGTTAATAATTAGTTTAATTATTATAGTAAAATCATTAATAAATTTGTATTTTTAAATTGAATTAATAGTCATCGGGTTACCGTGGAGGAAAAGGGAAATCAATTCCCTTACGCCCGGTACGTAGTATAGCAGACGAGTCAGGTCCTCGTCATCCACGTACACGTGGTATTTCTGCTTCAGTTAGGAGAGAGAGAGATCTGTTACGTCGTCGTCAGACACCTGGAGAGTCTTTCGACGACGAGGATGATTCAGATGATGCGAGGAGTCACGACGACAGTGACGATGGGGGCCGATACGACTTGGGGCCACAGGAGGAGGCGGTACATCAGTCCGATCGAGGACGGGGGCGACACGGTGGTCCTTCAGCTGAGTGGGTCATTAGGAAGGATCGAGGTGGCCGGTTTGTGACCGGTGATTCGAGTTCGTGCACTGCAGACGCCCGAGCTCAGAAGAAGAAGAGGGGTGATGACGAGTCTTGGATCGTCACGGATATTATTCTCGGTGGTCCTGTAGATGGCAGCGTCATTCCGAGTTTCGGAGGCCACGTCGCCAGACGCATCTGGGATGGCGAGGAACGGAAGGTTTTGAAGTGCCATAATCGGCATAGAGCATGTACGACATTGCAGGCATGGCGTTCAGTGATGACTGAGGATATGACGGCGACCGTGGTCGACAGTGGATTGGGTCACTTGCCGTACAACATGTTTTCCTGCATCGACATGCCGTTGATTTCGGCATTCGTGGAGCGGTGGCAGCCTGACACCAACACTTTCCACTTACCGTTCGGAGAGATGACGATCATGTTGCATGACGTCTTTCAGATTCTGCACATTCCTGTTGAGGGGCCCATGGTCAGTGCGCAGGCGCCGACATCTGAGCTGAAATTATATGTATCTGAGTTGCTGAGTGTCAGCCTGGAGGGTCTTGGGCGGGATAGCTCATTCTGGAGTGGCGGTGGTGTTAGTATCGACGCTGTGGACGAGTGTTGCAGACGGGGGCGACCACCACGGACTGAGGATACGCAGATGACTGCTTATTTCTTCTTACTGCTAGGCTGCGTATTGTTTCTCGACAAGAGCGGTTCCAGACTGAGACCACGCGACTTATTGGAGGCGAGGGACCCAGATACCATTGCTGATTACTCATGGGGGTCGGCGACGTTGGCATATCTGTATCGCCAGCTGGGCATATCCAGTCGCGCTGATTGTGGTCAGATTACGGGTTGTCTTACACTCCTGCTTTCCGCCCCCATCGTGAGCGGAAGATTGTTGAGCGTGGCCATCCTCGTTCGCGTATGTGGGCTGTCCGGCCGGAGGATAAGAGCGAGAGTCGACTTCTTTCTATTCGTAGACGGCTAGATCAGATGACTGCATCGCAGGTATATGATGTATATATCATTCACGTTTAGTTAAATTTAATTTTATTATTATTAACGTATAAACGTTTAGGTGGAGTGGTTACCGTACGGTCCCGATCCTGCTGTAGCTGTGCCGAGGACTACATTTGCCGGCATTATTCGTTATAGGGATATCACAGAGCCTTATATACCTGATCGCGTGTTACGTCAGTTAGGCTACGTTCAGGTGATCCCGGTTGACATTCCGACGCCCGAGCATGCAGTACGGTCTGCGACTGCCACGATGTACGACGTCAGGCACAACGTTTCGTCTGCAAAATCGGTTTGGAGGACATTTCCGAGACTAGGACGACTACACCTGGCCAATCTGAGTCGTAGCCACGACCCCTCCACTTGTGCTCCAGATTATTTGCAGTGGTTCGGTAGGTGCTCACATCCACTACTCGTACGCGGTATCATTCCGAGACCGGAGAGAGCACTGGATAGGACATGTGCCGATGCGGTAAGTTTATCTAATTTTATATTTAATTGTAAAGTATATTTTGTTATTGTACGCTAATTTTTATTTTACATACAGTGGATGAGTATGGCGATACGGTGTACGCAGCCGTTCTTGCGAGAGAGAGACGTCATGCCGAGTGAGGCGACGAGACTTGCATGTACAGATTGGGATCGCCTGATCGAGGATTGGAACAGCCAGTTGGGCATTGCAGACCATGATTCAGATGCTGAGCTGTAGTTGTTTTGCTTTTACTTTCGTTTTGTTGCACTGTTAGTACATTTGTTGGTATATGCTTATGTTTATTTGTGTACTCTTATTATTTATTTCTGACGAACATATCTTCTACATATTTCTTTGACTATCGTATTTTTTAATATTTATTTTTCACGAAAAGATTTTCAACTTATTTCTTTAGATATGAAATAATATTTAAATTTAAAATACGGTAAAAAAACAACACGATATAAGTAGAAATACACGATATATTATACATTACAAAACATTACAAATTACAATCAACGTAACCGGTTCCAATACTCCATCCTACTTTGGTACTGATTCTCCCATCCAACAACACTCTCATCTCGCATTTGATACCATAAGGTCGCTATAGGAGGTACTGGGAAATCATCAAGTAATTCCAAACGAATAAAATGAGCGTAACTCCCTAAATGAGCAATGACCAACTCTCTGACAGGCCTCGTCATGGTAGAGGGACACTCCCAGGGTAGAACAGTAAGACACGGGAACAATGAACCATCCGTTCCCACTGCGAAATACATGACCGCACACTTGTAAAAATTCGCAATAGGAAACAAGTCGGACCAAACCTCCATATAATGATCCTCGCCACAACCTCCCCCGCCCCAATCAATTCGTTGACGAGCCTCTCTCACATGGCCGAAATAGACTGTCTCATAAATAGGATGTGCACCTATCTCATTAGAAATCGCACGACGGGCGTACGACCAGTTCTCCTGACCACCATGAAAGACATCGGCAACACATCGAAATCCACAGTTGCCATCAGCACGTACGTCATTCCACCTATGCAGAAATGGCAAAATGATTCCTGGCAGTCTATCATTATATGGGAAGTTGTCCACGTCAACCCGTCCGGACACTGTAAGATAGGTAAATAACAATTCATTAAAACAACAAAATTAGGAGATAATATATTCAACCCCATTTAGATTACTAATATATATTAAATAACATAACAACAAAGATATCGACATACCAGAAGATCTTGTGCCCGTATTCAAGGACGATCGAGACGAATTAGACCGACGACCCCTGCTCCCACTACTGGCAGACCGACCACGACCCCTGCTCCCACTACTGCCAGACCGACCACGACCTCGCTCAGCATACTCGAAGGCACTCGGGTCCCGACGTGTCGACTTTCCCCTAGGTCGACCTCGTACCTTAGTATTTTCTTCGGGTTCTCCATAGTTCGACTGATCGGGGTGTAACTGTTCGTATAAAATACGAGAGGCACTACGAATTACTGCAGGATCGCTCTGCGAGATCTCATCTACTAGCTTCCGAAAATGCTCGGTGTCTTGTGCTGACTGATCAACAAACTCTGACATCTGGACTCCTTCTCCGATAACAAGTGTTTTCCAGAATGAATGAATCTGCTCTAAATAAATTCCATCACCTGACGCGAAACACTCGTACATGGTACAGGCACAAGGAATCCCATGTGTTGTCAGGAAAGCACACCCACAACGATATTCAATTTCATCACTTAAGTCCTGCATTCTCTTCAACTCCTGAGTCATTAACGACAAGCAGTGATGCGAAACTCGGCCATTTATATGCTGAAACAGAGGACCTATGTAATGTGCCAAATTTCGACGTCTCGAATCTTCAAGAAAGTTCCGAATATTTGTCAGCTGCATTTCAATAGACGAGTTCACGCGGTCGAAAAGAGTGTCGAGAGCGGCAGTCGATGTAGTGATCCACTCTTTCAGAGCCGAATGTGCACTTTCCACCCTGCAGTTCGTAGTGTTGCCGAAATGAAGAACTTGATTCGTCCAATTCAACACGAATTTTTCCTTATGCACCAACCACGTGTCTTCCACATACTTCGTCAGCACTGGCCAGGAACTGTAAGAATCCTTCAGATTACGGACTGCTCTATCATAATCCGTCTGTGAATCAGAAAGCATGACTCTCCTCCATCTTCCACGTCTAAAACTCTCTGCAAGCTGCTTCTCCTTGCCGAATACGTGGTATGCGTAGTTGTACACGTCTTTGTTGATATGCCAGGTGCATAGTAAATGAGCTGACTGAGGAAAAACCTCTGCCACTGGTCGCATCAGACCCATCTCCCGGTCCGTAATTATTGCTGTCGGACTAACAATATCCAATAACAGATCTCGCAACCTCTCCAACACCCACCGGTAACTAGACTCGGTCTCATCCTGCAAAATCGCATATCCGACGAGGAAATTCATATTTGTTGGAGTAACCCCAACCATCTCAAACAAAGGCATCTTGTACTTGTTCGTCTTATACGTCGAATCCATACAGATCACGAATGGGTATGTACGCAACAACTGAACTGAAGTCGGATGTGCCAAAAATGCGTGAGTCAAGACATTAGTTTCTTCATCTGCCACAATCCAATGCAAATACTTATGCTGCACTGCCTCTCTGAGAAACTGCTGCGCGGGATTCCTGTCTTCAGATTTCGTCCTCCTCATGTACTCTCTGAAGTTGTAAATGTGCATTTGATTAGGATTATCGTCCGGAAATTTCTTCTTTACCGCCAACAAAATGTTACGGGGCCTTGCTTGTGCCTCTGTCATATCCCGAACAATTTGCTTTGCCCCAGCACTAAGTCCGCTGACCTGTCGGTGACCCTCTGAATAAACTGCCAATGGGTGGTTGTGCTGCTGATGCATTGCATACATTGCATCATATGTCTTTCATTTAGATTGCTTTTAATTCAATAAATGCTACTAAGGTATGTGTTTAGCCTTGTTTACAGAATACAGGGATCTGAATGCAAATTACCCACATCCCGAGCATAAACGCGTGCAAAAGATTCATTTCTATCATAAAGACAAGTTCAAGTTTATCGAGTTTCAAATGGAAATGCATCCAAGCACAAAAGCATTCAAGGAGCTAATCACAAAAAGGTTAGGGGCTTAAGTGCAAAATGTCAAGGACCTGACTACAAAATAAAAGGGCAAAGTTATTGTGTTGGAGAAGTCAAAAGAAAAGTCAAAAATAAATCCCCAACAATGGAAGGAATTAATCCTGAGCTCAAGACAATGGAAAGAATCAATCCAGACACGCAAAGGAGGATCAAATCATACCATAAATGCACAGCCAAAATCCGAACCCGATCAGACCAGATTGTGCGGCGTTTCCGCCGCACAACACCTACAATCTGCGGCGTTTCCGCCGCACCCCTGTCGATCCGCGTCCCCAAATTTGTCCAGTCCTGTGTCGCCACGTGTAATTTCCTTTCATATACTGGTATCCCTTGTATCGGCTATAAATAGCCTCGTAGCACGAATGTAACACATCTTTGAACCTTTGGTCTTGGATCATTAGTAATAAATTTCTGTTTTATTTTGTTTTGTTTCTCTTTTCTTTTAATGTCTCTAGGATCCCTTCTTCTTCCTCCCTCCATGAGTTTCTAACTCCTTCCAAAGGGTGGAGGTGATGGAATTAGGGTTAGAGAAGATGAATTGCATGTTATTATTTTAAGTTCATGATTAGTATATTTTGATTACTTGAGTTTATGTTAAGTCATTTATCTTGTAATGCTTCATAACTAACATGATTTACAATAAGTTTCAATAATTCTCTGATCTAAACCTAAATCTAAACCTCCATCCAACGGAATTCATCATCTTTGTTCTTGTTTTAGTTTTATTTGTTCTTGTTTCTTGCTTTAGATAATAAAAACCAAAAATCTCAAAAACCCAATTTATTCTTCTCTCCTTCTTTCCCCCAATCGAAATCACACTAATAACAAATCTCTCCCTCCTTGTGTTCGACCCGTATTTGCCACGTCTTCATTGACACCGTGCACTTGCGGTATAAATTTAATTCTCATCAAGTTTTTGGCGCCGTTGCCGGGGAGGCGACGCAGATTTTGTTTATTTTTGTGTTTTCGATTTTATTCTGTTTATCTTGTGCGCGATCTAAATATTTGGATTTGTGTTTCAGGAAACAACAGAGTGCGCGGAGAGATCCGGGCACATTTGGAGCTAAACGAGCGGCGAAATCGCCGCACCTAAAGAACAACTTGCGGCGAATCCGCCGCACACTTGGAGCTTCTGGGCTTCAAATTTTTCTGGGACGCGACTCATCTCTGGGTGGTCGCATTAAGCTACTGGAATCTCCGAGAGCGGGCGGCGAACCCGACTGAGCATTGCGGAGGTAACTTTTCTTGCCTTTCTCGTAAAATCTGAATTGTTGAAAAGTTTCCTTTCGTAGAATTGCATGTGTTAGGGTTTACAATTCCATAATTGGCAATAATTCAACTCGGACCTAAAATTGGCAAAATTAGAAAGACCTTAGTGCATGCATCATATAATGTCTTGCTTGCATTATTCTTGCTAAATTCTTGCAAATTATTTTTTTATTGTTGAAGAGTGCTGGAGGCAAGGTACGTATCGCGGTTTTTAACGATTGCATTTAAGCATATAATTTAATTTGCATACAACCTTGCAATTGCCCCCATTAAAAAGACCATTGTTTGACTATCTTTGCTAGATCTAAGTTAAACTACTTTAAGGGCAATTCCGTAGGCAAAGATACGGTGGGGATTTCATCACCCTCCCGTGGCCCACAAACCACAATCCTAAAGTGTCACCTAAGCCTTAAATTTAAAATCAATTAGACATTGGCCCTTAAGGACTCGGACTCAATTAAGGAGAAGAATTGGTTTGACTTGCTATGACCTGAAGCCGATCGAATTCAATTTGGTGTCTAGGAAGTGTTTTTGTGTTGACGAGAGTCTTCCAAGCGAAGTGGTTGTCTAATTGGCACCGACTCTGTCGGAAGCGCCCCCACTAGCTATACACTACCTGGCCAATTTGGTTTGATTAGTGAGGGAGGTGAATCAAGCGAATCAATTCGACTCAACCAGTTAGGAGTCGTCTAGATTTAAGTGACACTAGGTCTAGGATTGTTTGAACCGTGCTTGTTCAGGAAATTTCTGACCAACCCTCTCTTTCTATCTTTAGAGTTAGGTTTCCCTTCTCATCTGAGTCTTCTTTCTCTTCTCACCTAAATTCTCTAGATTAGGATTCCTTTCTCATCTTGCCCCATTCTATTGTTTGTTTCCATTTTGAAAAAAAAAACATAAAAAAACGAAAATTTAAAAAAAAAAATTAATTAATTCTTGAAATTAAATTTGGAATTTAAATTTCGAATTTGAATTCAAAAATTGATTCAACCCGGTGCACTCAGATTTGGATTCGGGACTTGAGTAATCGACTCTCACGAGTTTATCTAGATTCCAGTCTGGAACTTAACCCCAATCCACCTGTTGCACCACCTCACCCGGATCCAATGGGTGAGAATGTTGTGAACCCGCCTATGACTCTGAGGGATCGGTGCTACCCAACGATGGCTGCTCAGCCATCGTGCATCGTCATGCCCACCATACCGGGTCGCGATTTCGAACTTAAGGCACAATACATGAGTATGCTGCCTAAGTTCACCTCTAGGGAAGATCCATATCTCTTCCTTAGAGAATTTGAGGAAATCTGCTCTCTTATGCAATACCAGCATATCCCTGAGGAGGCAGTGCATCTGAAATTCGTGCCTCTAGCACTGAAGGACGACGCTAAGAAATGGCTATATAGTCTAGCCGAAAGATCTATTAGGAGTTGGGCTGAGTTTGTTCAAGTGTTTCTAAAAAAATATTTCCCCAACCATAAGACTATGAAGATTAGGAATGAAATTGTTGCATTCGTTCAGTCTGAGAGCGAGCCGTTCTATTCCTATCTTGAAAGATTTAAAAGTGTCTTGACCCAATGCCCTCATCACGGAATTCCAAAATGGCAATTATGCCAAATTATTTATGAGGGATTGACACCCACATCTAGAGTTATGCTAGAATCTGTGAGCCAAGGAAATTTCATGTCGAAAAACAAAAATGATGCCTGGACTTTTCTTGAGGATTTAGCTGAAAACAGTATGCAATGGGACAATGCTAGAACACCCATCAACCCGAGTATTGGATCTAGAATAGCAAGTCAACCCCGACCAGGTGTCTTAGCTATAGATGCCAACATAGCGGCTGAGGCAAAACTAGTCACCCTTATGCGCAGAATGGAAAGTTTAGAGCTGCAAAACAAAATCCGACAAGCATCCTCTACCCCTTGCTCTAGATGTGGTCAGACTGGTCATTTAATGGAGGACTGTGTAGACTTGGAACATGTTAATGCCACGTTTAACCATTCTAGAAATGATCCTTATGCATCAACCTACAACCCGGGTTGGCGTAATCATCCCAATTTTTCGTGGAACCAACAAGGTCAACCTCCTAGACAACAGCCAAACCCATATAACCAAAATCATACATCATCTGGGGGTAATAACAATGGAAATCATGAAGTTAGGTTGACAAACTTGGAAAATTTAATGAAAACTTTTATACAAACAACCAACCAATCATTCCAAAGGCTAGAGACACAAGTCAGCCAATTAGCGCAAATAGTAGGTGAAAGAGAAAAGGGTCAATTTCCAAGTCAACCTGAGGTGAACCCAAGAACTAATAATCAATATCAATCTTATCAACCACCCTCAGGAAATAACAACCCCAGACCGGTTCAAATGGTTAACGAGGAAGGACCGTTCCAACAAATCAATGCAGTAGTGTCTTTACGGTCCGGACGACAAGTTGATAACAATGTGGTAAACCCTAGAATGTCTAATCAATCTAGCCATCAAGCAACCACATATGACCTGACCATTGAACCTGACGTCCAAATTGAAAAGCCCAACCCACCTACACAACCTGAACCCATAGCTCAACCTGAACCTGAGCGAGTCTATATTCCTAAAGCCCCATTTCCCAATAGACTCAAAAAGAGCTCAAGTGCACAAATGGAGAAAATCTTAGAAGTATTTAAGCAAGTTAAGGTGAATATTCCACTCTTAGATATGATTCAACAAATACCTGCTTATGCTAAATTCTTGAAAGATTTATGCACTAAAAAGAGAAAAACGAATGTACCTTAGAAGGCATTCTTAACTGCAAACATATGCTCTATTCTTTCCAACACATCTCCTATAAAATATAAGGACCCTGGATGTCCCACAATTTCATGTTCAATAGGAGATACTTTTATCAATAAAGCCCTTCTAGACCTAGGTGCAAGCGTTAACTTACTCCCATTTTCTGTTTACGAGCAACTCAACCTTGGTCCACTGAAACCCTCTAAGACAACCCTCCAATTCGCTGATTGTTCTGTTAAGAAACCGAGAGGTATAGTAGAGGACGTTTTGATTAAGGTTGGTGACTTCATTTATCCAGTGGATTTTGTCGTACTTGATACTGAACCTGTTGTAAATCCTAATCGACAAATCCCTGTAATTCTAGGTAGACCCTTTTTAGCCACTTCGGAAGCATTAATAAACTGTCGAAATGGGCTCATGCAATTATCTTTCGGGAACTTAAAAGCAGAATTTAATATCTTCCATATTGATAATGAGCCAGAAATAATATGCAACCCAAGTGATGTTGTGATGAGAGCACGTATTTATCAGAATTCTGAATCAAATAAATCATCACATAAGCAAAAAGGAAGTAAGAAAAAAGGGAGTGATTCATTTACTCAACCACCATCACTCGAGCAAATAAGCGAACCAATTCAAGTGAGAAGAGTGGAATCTTTTCCTCAAGTCAACATGGGGAACAATTCAACTGGATACATGCACCAATATGGTGTCATTCAATCCAGTTCTGATTACGGTTGACTCTGAGCAAACTCAACCCCTCTACCGCAAGCCGACTCAGGTAATAAGTGCATTTGCTTTATATCTGCATACATTGAGGACAATGCATGATTTAGGTGTGGGGGGTGTTTATCTATGTATATATCTAAATTTCTGTTTTATTTAAAAAAAAATTCAATATTTCATGACATAGCTTAAGATTGAACTGCTAAAACTCGTGTACAAATTGCATTGAGTTTTTGTTCCTTATTATATAGTTCTGCTTGTAGAAATTGTGACATAAATCTAAGTTCCAAAGAAATAACCCATTGCCCTTTAAGACATGTATGCACTTAAATTGGATGAATCAAATCTTTGAAGTGGTTGATAAAAAGCAGAGGTTGAGGAAAATATACCGGGAAGTGTGGACTTCTAATAGCAATTAAGCCTTGAGGAAAATAAAAGTAAAAAAAAGGGAATAAAGTGAGGAAAACATATTCTGCAAAATGATTACAAAAGCCCAAGCCTTTGAGTCACTGGTCCGTAGGGGTATCTTGAAACCCGGTAACTTGAGTCTACCAGCTCGGGATTATCGACCAAACTCGCTACACGAATGCAAAAAGGGTAAAAGTGTCAAAAAGCAAATGTGTTGAATCATGGAAGAAAAGAAAAGAAAAAAATAATAATACTCAAGGCCCAAAGCTAAAAGAATGATCCATGCCATGGTTGATCCAAATGATACTTCACCACCAGAGGAGGCGTGCAAAATAATTTATGTGATAACATGTGTAGAAGGGTTAGTGGTGTGAATGTTGGAGGAATAAAGACCAAGTCAAACTTTTTAGAAGTTAGAATTGTATAATGAGCATGCAAAAATTCTAGGTGAGATGTATAAGGTTAAGGTGGAGATATTAAGAGCTATTAATGGAATAAGACTTTGTGGGTGTGTCAACTGAAAACCTTCACGAGACAAAACTCATCCTCTAAGGCAACTTAGAGGTTTAAAGGCTTGTTGCACATGCTAAGTGCAACCGTGATTCCTACGAAAGTGAGTTAAGGATTTCCCTGTTTTTATTTTTCTTATATTCTGTTTTGCTAGGGACTAGCAAAATCTAGGTGTGGGGGTATTTGATGCATTGCATACATTGCATCATATGTCTTTCATTTAGATTGCTTTTAATTCAATAAATGCTACTAAGGTATGTGTTTAGCCTTGTTTACAGAATACAGGGACCTGAATGCAAATTACCCACATCCCGAGCATAAACGCGTGCAAAAGATTCATTTCTATCATAAAGACAAGTTCAAGTTTATCGAGTTTCAAATGGAAATGCATCCAAGCACAAAAGCATTCAAGGAGCTAATCACAAAAAGGTCAGGGGCTTAAGTGCAAAATGTCAAGGACCTGACTACAAAATAAAAGGGCAAAGTTATTGTGTTGGAGAAGTCAAAAGAAAAGTCAAAAATAAATCCCCAACAATGGAAGGAATTAATCCTGAGCTCAAGACAATGGAAAGAATCAATCCAGACACGCAAAGGAGGATCAAATCATACCATAAATGCACAGCCAAAATCCGAACCCGATCAGACCAGATTGTGCGGCGTTTCCGCCGCACAACACCTACAATCTGCGGCGTTTCCGCCGCACCCCTGTCGATCCGCGTCCCCAAATTTGTCCAGTCCTGTGTCGCCACGTGTAATTTCCTTTCATATACTGGTATCCCTTGTATCGGCTATAAATAGCCTCGTAGCACGAATGTAACACATCTTTGAACCTTTGGTCTTGGATCATTAGTAATAAATTTCTGTTTTATTTTGTTTTGTTTCTCTTTTCTTTTAATGTCTCTAGGATCCCTTCTTCTTCCTCCCTCCATGAGTTTCTAACTCCTTCCAAAGGGTGGAGGTGATGGAATTAGGGTTAGAGAAGATGAATTGCATGTTATTATTTTAAGTTCATGATTAGTATATTTTGATTACTTGAGTTTATGTTAAGTCATTTATCTTGTAATGCTTCATAACTAACATGATTTACAATAAGTTTCAATAATTCTCTGATCTAAACCTAAATCTAAACCTCCATCCAACGGAATTCACCATCTTTGTTCTTGTTTTAGTTTTATTTGTTCTTGTTTCTTGCTTTAGATAATAAAAACCAAAAATCTCAAAAACCCAATTTATTCTTCTCTCCTTCTTTCCCCCAATCGAAATCACACTAATAACAAATCTCTCCCTCCTTGTGTTCGACCCGTATTTGCCACGTCTTCATTGACACCGTGCACTTGCGGTATAAATTTAATTCTCATCAGCTACCCAAACATGCTACTAGAAACAATAACCCATCCATCACGATCTCGTCGCTCCACCACTTTTACCAAAAACCGACAACCGCAACCTTTTCTTTTCGTATTCTTTCGCAGTGCAATACTCGTATCACGAGAACTCATCTCACGTCTGCGATCGCATCTGAGGTAACAATCCATCCGGTTATCTGCTTTTGTTTTGTACGATGATATAACCAAAAAAATCCGGCTCCTATCGCAATTTGTTTCGCCCATTTACAACCTTCCTCGATTGTTGTAAATATTTCTTTACTGTCAAAAAGCTCACTGTAATCTACTCTATCACCACCGAAATCTTGCAACGGAACCTGAAAATTTTGAATTTAACAAAAAATTAAAAAAACAAAAAAACGGGCAGCTGGCTAGGCCGCCTCCACCAAGGTGGAGGCGGCTGCCTAACACGCCTCCACATAGGTGGAGGCGTGTTTGACAGACGCCTCCACCATGGTGGAGGCGTGCATCTAAGCCGCCTCCAGCTAGGTGGAGGCGTCTGTCTAAACCGCCTCCACCTAAGTGGAGGCGGCTTAGCCAGACGCCTCCACCTATGTGGAGGCGGCCTAGCTAGTCGCCCGAGTCGGAAAAAAAATTCCGCCCCCGTTACCTCGCCGGATTCTGGTGCTTCGCCGGACATTTTCGTGGTGTTTGTACTGGGAATGTGAGTAAAACTGAGTCAAACACCTTGTTTAAAGATACGGGACGAAATCGGTATTAATTGATTTGTTAGGGGCAAAAAGGTCATTTTTGGGGCGATTTAAGTAGTTTTCCGGCGACGAATAGTAGTTCCCTTTTTTTTTCTTCTTAAACTTTCTTTCTTCCTAACCTACTTTGTTCTCTTTACTATCATATTCACATCTTAGCTGCAACTCACGATAACTTATCTCTCTCCTCCACATCATTTCGCAATTAATCTTGGTAAAAATTTTAAAAAAAATTAAAAAACTTTAAAAAAATCAAAACAATTATAGAACATATTTTCAAAACAATAATCAAAAAAATCAAAACAAAAAATTAACAGGGGGAGATGACCCGATCATCTTTGCATGACCGGGTCGTTAAGGGGGGATTTATCCCCACAAGGGATGCTCTTATGTGGTGCGGCGGATGTGATATGGATACGGGGCCCATCGAATGAAAAAAATGTCAGCTTGTTTACGTGAACCGCATGTCATGTGTGTTGATGCGGCTACATATGCCGTGTATTTTAGAATAGTTAATTTTAAGTTTTTTTCAAATTTTTCTATTTCTGTTAAGAAAATTAATATATTATTATTTGTTACTTTTATTATCGCGTTTTATTTGCATAATATTTATGTTAGAAATGATTCAAATTTTTTATCTAATTTTTATACATATATGTATAAAATTTGTAATTAATATATATTATTTAATTATTAAATCGTAAACCCCGACTCGTATTCACAGGTTGCGTAACATGTACTTTTTTTTGGCTGAAAATGGATGAGAAATCTAGAAAACAAAAAATCACGTGTGTAACAAATCAATTTGCTATTATCCATAATGTTATAATGCTTGCGAAGAGCCACACAAGATCACCACCTTCGCTGCCTTTTCATTTGTGAACTGTGAATCGGAAGTTGTTGGAACAAAAACATCAACTTTGTGGATAACTGAAGCAAATGTATGTTTACCAACCATGACCTTCCACCGAATTAAATAAAATGTATATCTTTCAAAACTTGGAGGTGCAAGACAAAAGCCTTGTGATTTCCACTGGCCAAAATTAACTTTCCTAATAACGTAATAATCTAGTCTCAATCGCATGATTTGGATGAAGTGGGATTTTTATTGTAGCACTATATATCAAGTTTCAAAAGAAAACATCTTTATCTTTATTGTAAGAAAAAAAAAACCCAGAAGCATGACATAAATTTATCAAAGTCTACAGTTCTGAAGAAGACGTTGAGAAAATGTCTTACCAGTCTGGATTTAACATGCATGTGTACGTAATTAAGTATATATAGGTACAAATTTTCATGTGAGTTGCTGAGTTGTATGTAATCTGTTGTTGGTGTAACCTTTCAAGTTTCGAGCCACAAGTGAAATAAATCATATTGTATAAATCATATCTGTATGTAATCATATTGTATAAATCATTACTTCAACGAAAAAATGTTTATATATTTCCAAGAGTGATATTATGTTGTGGTATAGTAGTATAGTACCATACCACGGACAGCAATGAAAGAGCTTAATTCCTTGAGTGGTTGTTGTTGACTCGTTGGTCGTTGCTGTGGGCATTGAGATCATAACATTGATTAGAACTCATTTTTTCTTCCTTCTGCTCAATTATTGAAGGCAGTGCATATAGTAAAAAAGAGAGTTTCGAATTTAGTAGAGATATGGCCATGTGGATATTATTATTAGATTAGTATGTTACTAGTCAAACGCTGAGTTTGTTGTTTAAAGCAGTGGATATATGCATGCTTAATCTGTGGTGTAGAATTTGATTCAGAATGTTTGGTGAGTTTGCAGGACCTACGGCTCTACCATGCAATGAACATGTCTCATCGATTAGTTTTAATCAGTTGTAGGTTTAATTGGACAACTGCCAATCTTCAACAACATGCCATCATCTTCAGTGTCTTCTTTTTTGGAAAACGTTCTTATTATGACCTCTTCTATTTTTAAAATAAAGGCAATGGGTAATGTACATAAATATTTAACAATATCAAAACATAATTCTCGGTTAGTTGAGTACTTGAGTACCACTTATTGTCAATCATAGTTGAAGATAATCAATGGGAAATGTATGTTTAGTTTTAATCACTTGTAATTTCATGCACAGCTATTAGCCTTCAAAATATGAAAATTATACTTAACTTGGATCGATGTGATTTTAATTAGACCGCTATCGGTCTTTAGTGTTTTGAATAACAGTAATTAGAAATCACAATAGTCATCATGAAGTTGGTGTTTCCGACTTGCACGGCTGATGCACGGAGATTACATTACACACTTGCTGAGATGGAAGGAAGGAAGATTATAAAACATGCGTCGGTCGTGGAGAATTGAAACGTGTGAAGTAGGTAAGCGTTTAAGAAAATCAAAGTATACATATGAAATCTTGTTAGAAGAAAGGAACATGACTGTTGGCGAAAGCAACAGCTGAGAAGATAACGTATGGCAGTATATCATCTAAATATCTAATTGTGTTTTTTACTAATACATATCATCTGATTGTTTATGTACTAGTCTCTTGCTGCAAGTCTCTTGCAAGATGCTTGAAGTGACTCTATTTTCTGTTTACTTAATCAAAAGTGACAAAGAAAGGATAAGTCATGACTAATGTATGTCCTTTTCGTTTCTTATAAACACAGTATTTTCCGACCCATTTTCAACTTTATTCTTATTTAATAATTTATATAACAAGAGTGAACAAGCAGAATAGAACTTGATGCAGAAAAACAAAAGCAAATGATTGTTAGTTACAGGAAAGAAAAGACCAACAGTTATATTAAGAACACCATAATCCATAACATTGTTTCAAATGGATTTCTTACATTTGGAGCATTATAATCCATTACATAAATTCAAATGGACATACATCTTACATTCATTTGAAAAATCATCAATGAGTGAGACGATGTTTCATTTTCCCCCTCAATAAAGAATCACAATTATGTGTTTTGCAATGAATTAATATCAAGTCAGGGAATGAAATACATGGGATTTGGAAGCTTGAAAGATCGATTGGTCAGAGAGGAGCCCAATAAGTCGCTCCACTGATCTCCCGAATTTCCATGCAGTCTATATCCTTCGTTGATCAACTCTTTTCTCTTTTCAGATTTGTACACTGTTGCAGTCTTTCCTCGATCATTCACACCCCTAAATGTGAAAAAATAGGATAATAATAATCAGCAAAAGGGTAATTTGAAATTCACTTTTGAGCAATTTCATGCTTGTAGAACCAAAAAGGCAAACAGCAATACAGCATCAGAAACAAAGATAAGACGCATGTAGCAGCTGCTCGTAGTGAGGAACTAATTTGCTATGGATTTTGAGCAGTTATTAATCGTTATCTATAGGAAGGTCTATGGTTGGCAGGATCTACGGCTTGTAATGATAATGAGTATATAATGGAGAATCAATACCAAATGTAAGTTCCCCCTATGAGTTAGAGCATTGATATCCAAAATGTGATGGTTATCGGACTTCTCGAGGAACGAATGCACAAACCTATAAACAATGTGATCAAATTTAGGGTCTATATTTGCTACCTACATCTGTCTTTATCTCCTTTATCATCATAAGTTGTTCCTGGTGAAAGGAACATTTTCTTCATCATCTTACATTGATTGAAATCAGTCGATCTGATCTCTCTAATTGCTATGTATTGCCCTTCAACTTTCAGAATTCGGAACATAGAGGAAAAATAGAAAGAATCCAAAGAGTGATTCACCAAGAGGGTAAAAATGATGAATCCCCACTCAAAAATTGGAGTAGCATTTGTCATCCAGAAAATAAAATAAGTTGGGACTGCAGGGATACATTATCTTAATCTTGCTCTTCTTGGAAAATGGTCTGGAAATTGAAGAGTTCAGTAGGCAGTAAATCACCTCTTTATACATGTCCCATTCTTAATGCTATAGAAATCTTCAGGTTGGAAACCAGAACAATCAGGATAGGATTGGGTTTCGAGAAGGTATAATTGAAACTGAAACATGAGATTGGGGCGAAAAATTGGGATGGGTAATGAGCAGCATGAATTCTTCAGGAAAAATGCATGATACGGACACCTTTTTGTTTAACGGCAGATTTGTTTGCCTATTACCATTAGGTTATACAAGTACTCCAAATGCTCGAGTGTCTGGTTATGTCACTTCATATGGAGACAAATGGACTGAAATGTAGTGTTTAGTCAGGAAGTGACAGACAGTCAATATGGTGACATCCTCATTACCGTGGATCTCTTGGAGTCAGAGTCACTGGTTTTGTACTTCAACCAATCCCCACTCTAACCTCCAGTTAAATTTCCACACATGATTCCCTTACTTCCCCCCATCTTTTAAATACTGATGAAATGACTCAATGAGTCTGGACAGGTCAACAAAAATCTGGGAAAAAAAGAGAGTTGTGAAACTATGGGTGGATACTTTTACAGGATTTGGCAGTTTTAGACTTATTTGTGTCTTGCTATATAGATTATAGAAGTTAAATTATAATATTGCAAATCAAGGCAAATATTATGAAAAAGTATGCAATGTTAGAATCCTTAAAACATAAGTCAGCAAGAGATCAACAAACTTGAAATACAAATACAATGCTTCAAAGATAACCAAGAGGAAAGATAATTGGCTGGAATTAGAAAGGATAAGGACAATAAAGATGCACCTCAATATGAGCCTGTCCCAATCATGAAATCCAGCTTTTTTGAGATTTTCAACAGTAATGCTTCCATGTGCTTCACTTCTTCCTGTCAACAAGAAAATCTTGAATCCCAAGCGCAAAACCTCTTCATAAACCTTCAAACTAGATGCAATTGGAGGAGCTTCACCCTCTTCAACCCACTTGTCAAACACCTGCGGATCGAAAACCTCCAACCTGTAATTAAATCAGATGAATTCAGATCCTACATACACTGAAAAAAAATACTTACATGCAAATGGGATTCACATGTTTTCTCTACCAAATGCATAGGCACAGCAACGATTCATTCAATTGGAAACAACAGTGAGTGTCCATACTCCATACAAAGCTCAAACATTCTAATCCTACCTACAATTTCAGCCTCGATATCAAAATTAACATTTCACCATTTAAACACAATAACCCCAGTAGGCATACATACTCTTCTCTCATAGTTTTTTTTCTAGATTCTTTTCACCATCATTTTTTTCTCCAAACAAATAGTTCAATTCTAATCACCACTTCCTTATCAACAATGTACATCTGAACGAACATCGAAACCAATGCAACACATTACACATCAATTCAAACTCAAAACCTCATATTTCATCACTTCAGCAACAACAAACTTGTTATTAAGAATGATAACCACACAAAAATCATCAGATCCAATTGACAAAATAAAAATTACAGAACTCCATATTATAAAACCATACCCGTATTTATGCTGCGCATATTACAGCAAACATTAAGTCAAAAACATCTACTCTCCGAGTTTTTCTCCTTAATTATTTTCACCACCACAATTCTTTCTAACGAAATATTCCATACTTATCGGTAATTCCTAACGAAATCAACAATGACCATCGACATAAATCCCAACAAATATCCAAACTCCAAACTTTCACATTTCAACAAGCACCATACCTGTATTTATGCTGCGCATATTACAGCAAACATTAAGTCAAAAACATCAACTCTCAGAGTTTTTCTCCTTAATTATTTTCACCACCGCAATTCTTTGTCTTTCAAACGAAATATTCCATACTGATGAGTAATTCCTAACGAAATCAACAATGATCATCAACATAAATCCCAACAAACATCCAAACAAACAAAACGCATAAATCCAAACTCCAAATTCTCACATTTCAACAACCACCATACCCGTATTTATGCTGTGCATAGTACGGCAGATTCGAGAGCAACGTCTCATCGACATCAAACACCCAGGCATCCATCCCATCCTCCCGAACATCCACGGTCCTCGCGAACCCGACGGCCTCCCTAGCCACCATATCCAGATCGAACCTATACCCCTTCCCGACGACATACTCCCTGACATACCAGCCGCATTCGGGCGGCACAGTGCGCCAGGGCGCGAGGTTGTTGGCCTCGCCGGCGACGCGCCAGCTGGAGCACCAGAGGCGGACCTCGTCGTCGCGGTCCGGGAACTGCGCGATGAGGGGGCGGGGGAGGTGTGGGTTGTCGTCGGAGGAGAAGGCGGAGGCGGGGAGGAGGAGAGAGAGGGAGAGAAGGAAGAGAAGAGCCATGGATTTGGGGATTTGGGATTTTAGGGTTAGGATTGGAGGAAACGTTGGACCAACGGAGAAGAGGAGGAAGAAGAAGAACGCGGATTTTGGTTTCGGGCGAATCGGATTCGCCAGAATCGCGTGGCCACGCGGAGTTGGGTTTGGTTGGAATTTTTGCCGTGTGATCCTTCAAATGCTTGCATTTATTTTGGAAGATCCAGAATTCCCCAGGACCGAAGATGGACTCTCTCGATTTAATTAAATTGAATTTTTATTCGTCGTCGGAAAATTACTTAAATTGTCCGTACGAATTATCATTTTTTTATTCTCTCATTTCTACTCATATATCTCGATATTTCACTCTCCTACTACCCATCTCTCTTCATTTTTCTCTCATAATAATAAAAAATAATATTTTCGGATGTCAAAAAATGAGCCAACAGACGCCCCGGTGTATTTGAATATGGTAAAATGTCTAACTTTTTTTTAATAATAATAAATACAAAATAAAAAAGGAGGCGTCCGCCGGAGCCCCCCATGGGGGAGGCATCTGACTTAGACGCCCTTTTTTAATAAAAAAATTAAAAATTATACAGTGTGTTATCTCAAATTATTTCAGGTTTCGTAACAAGTTTTTTGGTATTAATAAAGTGAATTATAGTGAGTTTTTTGTAAGTCGGGAAATTTTACCAAATACCACCTCGACAGGTCGATCGGGGTTTTTTGAATCTTTATCACTTGCAAAAAATCTTATTGTAATCAAATCCGTTACCACCGAAATCTTACAACGGAACCTCAAATAATTTGAGATAACACACTGTATAAATTTTAGATTTTTTTTTAAATTTTTTTTGGACGGAGACACCAACACTTTCCACATGTCTTTCGGAGAAAAAACGATCATATTGCATGACGTGTTTCGTATCCTGCACATTCCTTTTGAGAGTCATTTGGTCAGTGCTCAGGCATCGACGGGTGAGCTGAAATGTTACATGACAAAGTTGTGCATAGGGTGACCGTCGATAGTCTTGGGAGGGATAGTCCCTTTCGAAGTGGTGGTGGTGTTAGAATCGACGTTGTTGACGACTTTTGTAAATGGGGACGACCTCCGCGGACCGAGGATACGCAGTTGATTGGCTACATGTTCTTAATGCGTCTTGTTTGTCGACAAGAGCTGGTGCAAGATCATATTACGCGACATATTGGAGGTTAGGGGACCCGGAGACGACTAGTCAGTACTCATAGGGGTCGGCCACGTTGGCATCCTGGTATCACCAGTTGGGGATAACTAGCCGTGTTGATTGTTCTGGTATTGCAGGTTGTCTGCTTGGCTTGCTGCATGCTTGGATACATGAGTATTTCCCTGCTTTCTGCCCGCATCGGGAGTCGAAGATCATTGAGTCGGACTATCCTCGTTCGTGTATGTGGGTCGTCCGGAGCGAGGGGCAACTACATTCCATTCGTAGACGGCTAGATCAGATGACTGCATCGAAGGTATAAAACTATACCATTTACGTTTTTTAATTTTTATTTTTATTATGTTGCTGGGATTTGAACCCGAGATGTGTGTTCTACTTATCCCTAACCAACTTGACTACGCCTCGGGGTACACAATAACAAGTCTTGAAGTCAACTTCTCATGTGGGAGTTACAAGGCACTTGTTTTATATGTTTGGATTTAGTATAGGACCTTTTGGACTTACGTTTTATATATGTGAGTTGTGGCTTTTGGGGATGGAAAGTTCCTTGAAATATGTCGACATGAGGAATGTATTTGCAAAATGTTTCCAAATGAAGAATGAATAGAAGTTAGTTACAATAGAATTATTTGTTGGTGTTTGGATCAGTTGCGAATATAGGATACCCTTGGATTCTCATGAAGCTTGTTGTCCTCAATGTTGTTCTAGAACACCTAAAAAAAACTTCTTCGACACTCTATTCGTAGTGTAATGAAGTCGCCATTTATTGGTGCTTTATGCCAATAAAGCTGAGAGTTACTAATTTAGACATGTTACACAACATTTATCTCATGGTTTTAACTTTTATATCCTTAGAATTAATTTATTTATGTTGCGTGTATTGTTGAACTGTTCAGTTGTTCACCAACAAATACAAAATAACAAGTTTTCGAAACCAAAAAAAGGAGTAAAGACTGGAAACGTACAATGCTTTCACAATTTCGTACCTTAGGATGTGACGTTGGATTATTGAGTTTGGGCTAAGTCCATGAACAACTCAATTGAAGAAATTCAATGTTGAGATGAAGATGAGAACTATTGTCTCATGTGTCATGTACTCACCTAACTTTTAGTCAACACATTGGTGAAGCTAACAAGTTGAAGGATGTTGATAAACATACTATTCACTTGTCACTTTGTAGGTGGAAAGAGAGGATGAGAGAATTCTCCACACACGTGCGCGTGCGCGCCCATCCCGTCCCGGTCCGGGGCAAGACGAGACGAGGCGAGGCAGCGGGGGTTTTGGGGGAAATTAAAGGCTTTAGCCTCAGGGTGATGGGTGTATTTAATTTTTGGATCTCATGGTAATTATTTTTTGCAATTAAGTCTTTGACGGTTACAAGAATAAATACACACACATATATATATCATGACGGTTTCCTCCTGCAAGTACACGTCTTATTCCCATCATCTCTCTACGAAAGTCGTCCCTCTCCGGCGATTTCCTATCTCCGAATCCAGAGTTCTTCAGTGACCGATTCTTGCGAGGTTCTGCGCTGCTTTCGTGGTCCGTCGACTCCGATGTGCGCCTGATCGACGGTGTGACCGTTCTATCCTGGGAGATAGAACATCAAACACACTAGTATGTGAGCTGATATTTTCTCTGAAGCATGTCGCCTTCCGACGGCTCAGTCTTTGAGGTCGTCTCTAATTACTGTTCCTTCATTTCGTGTTTTCCTATGCATGTTTTTGTATGTTGGCTTTATCTGGATCCTTACGGAATATTTATTCGACATATGTAACTCACTGTATTACACGATCATATTTGTAATTGTATCAACAATGTCTACGTATATATAAACATATTAAAACAAATCAAACTCCTAAATACCAATTTTCTCCTCTATTTTATTCAAAGTTATCTTGGTCGTCCATCGTCCACCGACTTCCTGTTTCCTACCACCTTCGAAATTTCTTTGGAAAAACCAAAAAAACTCCCACTTTCCACAGACATTTTTTCCATTATTGTTTTCTTAAGCATGGATAAAGAAAAGGAGAACAAAAATCAAGAAAGATAGTTATGGATTTGACACGAAAAGCCTATTTCCTCCAAAATAATAGATTATACAAAAAAACAACGCAAATCACATTCTGGTCTAACATTAAATATTACATAACGTATATACAAGAAATTATATATTATATGTAACACTAACAACAAACTCATAACGCATTTCCACATTATACTCACATATACCCTCTAGTTTATGCTGGTAATATTGTATCCAATTGTGTTATTTCGCATCTCTATTTTTTTCGTAACTACTTATTAATTGTATTATATTACGCTAAAAACATATACGACCCTCTTAAGATCTGTTGTTATGACTTTTTTCCTGATTTGTTCTTCTTATCAGATTTGACAAGTGGTTTTTGGTAACCATTATGTTTTTTTTAGTTTTAAAAGTACACGTATCAACATAAATTAAGATAAGATACACCCAAATCAAAATCGCGTAAACAAGTCATTGCTTAGAGAGTTTTCAAAGGAAATAAACACAACAAACTAGTGTGTGAAAATCCCAATGCTTTAGTACTTGATAATTGCAAAAACTAATGGGACATAAACCCCAAAGGAAGGATGTTTCCTTCTTTTCTTCTTATAAACAGAAGATGTAATACTTCAAGACAAAGATTTCACAGGTCGCTTAACTGAGTTGCATTTGAAGGAAAAAGGCATTTAACTTTTTTATACACTTAAAGTGTACACCAATCTAAAAGTTAGGAGTTCCCTTAAATGGATTGGTTAATGCATAAAATAAGATGGTGATTGCTTACCTACAATGATTTCTGTCAAATCCAGAAGTCTGGACTTTACCAAATATCCATATTTAGGATGCGCGAATACGGATAAGTGCAACTAGATAAAAATTACAACCCAATATTAAAAAGTTTGTAAATTTAAAGAAAATCATCAAATTGCAAATCTGACATGAACGCAAATCTAATATTATCTTACATGTTCATGTTCTTACATTTCCATATCTAACAATTATGTCGTACGAAACAATTTCAATCGAGCGGACATATCAGATTAGATCAGTTAAACGTTAAACAAATGACTTTCAACCCTACCCAGATTGTAATCCTCTGTGAGATGTTGCAAATGAAATGTTATGAAATCTAAACCCGAAGGAGACGCAAAACAATGTTATATATTTCTCATTTGTGTACCTTTCATGTTGGTTGTGAACTTGCAATAAATAAAATTTGATAAGCACGAACAGTTGACCCACAAAAGAGAAATATTATGTATAAAACACACAAGGTAGGCTCCAGCTGCAAATTTATACATACAATATCTTCGAACAACCTTACAAGTTTTCTGTACAAAATAGGGGGGAAAACTATACATGATGCACACCAGGATATTGTATACAAAGGGAAGGATTTCATTATTGGGAAGGATTTCATTTCACAATCTCACGGTCATTCCACTTTGCAGGCAAGGATGCCCAGAGTCCAATTTTGCAGCCTCAACAGAACAAGGCTCCCTCCCAAGATTCTTGCCAACTGCATTCGTAGGACCAGAATTGCTGCGGTACCAATAGCGAGACAGCCTCGCAAGAGCAATCTGACCAACAAATTGGACTCTGTATACCACACGAAATTCCACCCACACGTCATTTCCTGCGGCGGAGGTTTGATCAACATCGTACCCATTGAGATCAGCTTTTGATATTAGCACAAAGGAACTCTCGTCGAAGGTGATGAGGTTTCTAACGGCCACAAGGGCAGGGATTTTTGTAGATGGAGCACTCAAACAAGATGATCCTCCTCCTTTTTTCACCCGTAGGGAGTAGTAATCCTGAACAGCCTGCCGAGGACAAGTCAATATTGACGAAAAATTTCATCAGGACAAATGCAACATCAAGTATCAATGTAATACAGATAAACTGAAGTACACGCAGCAGTATGAATCTAAAAAAGGTTTTGGCAGTGCAAACCTGCCACTGTGTAGCAGCTAAGAGGATCCTTGGCCGCCTCAATTTTACGTACTTATAAGCAGAAGTAGGCGTCATTTGCTTATGATGAATCTGCAACAGTCAGCAATACAATATATTAATATTTGTTTTTGGACCGAAATCAATTTTTCGATGAATGACATTTTTAACATACCAGGTAACAAAGAACAACAGTCGTGCTGCGTCCTCGACCAGCTTTACAATGAACATAAGTTGTTTTCCCACAAGAAGCATTTTCTTCAACACAATAAACAGATAAAATGCTGATTTAGGAATCTATCTAACAAGCAAAATAAGGACAAATGTGATTGTTCAAGCTAAAGCTCGACTAACTTAAAAGAAACAAAAAATTACAGTGCAATAAGGCAGGCATCTCTACATTTCCAACACAATTATAATGCAGCACAAT
Organism: Triglochin maritima; assembly: GCA_963682175.1. NCBI lineage: Eukaryota > Viridiplantae > Streptophyta > Magnoliopsida > Alismatales > Juncaginaceae > Triglochin > Triglochin maritima. The sequence goes on along the minus strand of OY821772.1, from coordinate 57,512,948 downwards.
TTGTATCCGCATGGAACAAGGGTCAGAAGGCAATAACTCATGAATATTAGTCCACAAGCTGTACTTTGCTCGAAAAATGAGGACAACTCAAACTTAAACAAAAAACCTTCATATGTGTAAACAATGTCTGCGAACATGCAGCCAACCAAAGGGTGTGTTGGGAAAATATAATTAACGTGCAACATTTTAGTAAAACAAGGATTCATAATTTGCATTAATGTCACTTTAGCATGACATAGGCTCCAGATTCGGAATCAAGAAACTCGAGTATTACTGTATTAGCATTAGTAACATGAAGGTAGCAACCGATGGCTCCTGAAACTAAACTTGAATGCCATTTCCTGTCAGTTGATGATTAAAATTACTTATCAGTACGCTGATTTTAACTGTTACATTTTATGTTTATCATGGTATGTTTCCACAATTTTGGGGCAGTGAGAAATAGTTTCATGAAAATGTCGTGCTTTACCACAGTTTTGGGTCCAGTCCACCACCATTATCTTTAGCTTTTTAGGCAAAGTTGCACAAAAGTATATATCTGTCCTACAGTGTCCAATTCCCCATCTGACTTGGTCACTTTCGCCAACTTTTCAGCACTACTGATAAATTAGTTTCTGGTAATTACCCCCATGATCACGCCCTCTGCCCTGCCCATCCCATCCCACATCAGTCATCTCACAAGAGGATGAAATCTTTGAAAACTAATACACCTTAGAGGGAGTGGTACAGCTGTGGGAATCACACTTGTATGGAAAAAATACAGAGAAAGCTAAGCTGGATGGAGATGTAAAACTCAAGTTAAACATTTTTTATCATTTTAAGATGTGTTTAACTGTTCATCTGTTCTACAGGATAGCATGAAAGAAGAAATTGCTAATGAAAAAAAAACTTAAAGCAGACATGCACTTACCATGAATAAAATCAACGGCCTGGCAGATATCACCAAATGATGGGGCAAAAAGATAATCTCTTGTTGGAATGACCAAATTTTGAATCCCATGAGCCTGTCAATGGCAACCCAGTAGAACAAGCTAATTACTGAATGGCAGTGCCGGTGTATAAGCTAAAGCATACTAACAGAATGAGAAACGTCAAACAAGACAAATAGTGTTTAAATGAACGGTGTAAAGATGTCAATATTTCTTTCTAAACACAAAATACCACACTAGCGGGACATGTACAACCATGAAGATCATGAGGGCAACCCAAGTGCGCCAAAGTCAGCATTCACTGTCTAACCTCCATGTGAAAGAATAGTGCAAAAACAATACCTAAACAAGCACCACATAGATGAAAGTAGGTGTGATATTGCCCCTCCTTGGTGAGGTTTTTACGAAGGCTATGATGATTGTAGGTGTATGCAGAATGGTAATACAGTAATTAGGATAAATCAAAAAAGAAAGAGTGGAGAATGATTACAAAAAAGTGGGGCATTAATTGAGGTACTACCTGTCTAGTATTAAGACAGATAAAAAAAAGATGCATATAGAAACCAAACGACAGATAACTTAGAAGTGCAACTAGAAAGAACCATTTGGGGGCCTTAACATTTTTTTTCTCAACCTTCAACAATACCTAATTTACCACCTGATGTCACATGGAACATTAATTGAAGGACTTCATCATATCCAAACATTATTCAGGGATTCTGGAAATGGTAAGAGCGAAAGAGATTGCTTACAAGGTATAGTGATACAGGAACTAGAGTTTCGTATGGCTCGTTCAGTGTGACCACTCCATGGACATCAAGCCTCTTCAAGCGTGGAACATCACTAGGAAAGGGAACTGCACCTAGAAGCAAAAACTGGTAATGGAGACAATGTCAGAAATTAGCAAAACAAATTTTGCTCACAAAGACAAATTCTAAGATCGTATTAAATGAATAAATAAACTGCCACGGGACGAAACATAAGACAACTCAGTCCAGTTAGCAGGTGGCAGTAAAATGTAAGGACCCAGAGTTCATATATAAGTAAATACTAAAAGAGAAACAGGGGACAAACTTCAAATAAATCTACTGGAACGAAAACAGCTAAACCACTTTTTTTGTATTTTTACAGCTAAAACAAACATTTGATAGAATGAACTAATAATGTTCCTCTTCAAAATCGATAACTGATGATTTTTTCCCCTCCTGCATGGACACATATAATAGAATAAGGTTTGGAAACAATCTACTTTTAAATATTGGGATGCACCACGTTGTTGTCTAAAAATGGTGTACCAAATATGTGTAATGATCATAAATTCAATGAAAAAAAAGCTAATAGGACGCAATCATTGCATGTATCCAGAAACAACCTTGGCTATGATACTATGATTCTGAACCATATATGACTAATTTTGCCTTCCATATAAGTCATGTCACCAAAAAAAATCACTTATCTTACTTGTGAGGACTAAGGAGCACTGACTGTTATGCATGGTAATGTGTCACCTAATGAAAGCCAAGCACAGTTGAAACAAGAGTACTGAGCATATCCCACCCTCATCCAGAAATAATCAACAACTTCCAATATCCAAAATCCATGAAAGTCGCCACCCAATAGACGGTCGTGCAGTCTAGACACATTTCATTTACACTTTTGTCTGTCAAGTTGATTGTAAAAACAAAACTGACATAGCGACATGTTATAGTTCACTGTCACTATGTTGCATAGAACCTCTCGGGAATACAAATGAAACCACTTAAAAACGAAACAAGCAACACCAACTTATGCCTTTCCACCATATCAAGGTCAGGCATGTACCAAATTCATTACCAACCAAGCACAATATATAAATTCAACATCAACAATAAAACATCATTCTAAATCGAAATTTCCTCGATGTTAAATTCATTACAAATTGATCATTAAATTGAAATTGACAAATACAAAAGCTGAAAACTCTCAAAATTTACCTCATCAACCTTATCCCACCAATGGAACGCAGGCTCCATCGTGTTCCGGACGACGTTGTACAGCAACGTCGGATAGAACAGAAACCGAGCACCAACCCCAACCAACACTCTCTTATTCTCACCCGAATCGCTCAAAACCCTCGATTTGGTCTCGTCCTCCTCCTTCAACTCTTCGATATACATCTCTCACCCAAGTCAAACCCCAACCGCAACAAACCAAATCCACAAACCAACACCCGAATCAAATCATGCTGATTACACCCACAAAACCCTTAAAAGAGCCAACTTTGACGAAAACCTCGAACAAACCGTCACTTCAGGGTTCAAAATCCTACCGATTACCCCCAAATCCTACCAAATCGGGACGCGGAGATCGAAAAGAACCCAACTTTACGGATTGGGGACACAAGAAAGATGGAATTTGTCCGGATCAAGAAACCCTAAAGTGCCCTTTGTGCTTGATTTCGAGAGCGAAGCAAAGGTTTTGGAGGAAAATTTGGGGGACGAATCTGGACGAGAAGAAAAGGGCAACGAACCGGTGGGGTTTGCGTGTGGGTGGAACTCATCCATCTAGATGAGTCGTTCTCGGGATCGTGGCCGTTGGTTGGGGGATGGACGGTCCGGATTCGGAGTTGGGGTTGATGATTGAAAGCAACATGTGTGGTTCGGAGTGGGCCGTGGGGAGTTTTTAAGAGGTTTTGCAAAGTTGCTCCTTTGAAATTTGTAATTTGACAAGGGGTGGGAGTTAGTTTTTACTGGTAACAAAGTGCGTTATATATTATATCTTACCGACCACAAATTGTTGAATACGTGAAAAACATGCACAAGTGGGACACACATTGTGCATGTTTATAACAGTGTGTTTTATCTTATTCCACGTATTCATTCGTTCTTATTTTTGTCTAGTGAGTTGCATAAAATCAAACAAGTTGCGTTGTAGGTCTAGGATTTTAAACTTGAGTAGAAATAATTATAAAAATAAATAAAAATCATATATAATTCAAAATAAAAATATAACACAACTAAATTAACCCAAATTTGTTGAAAATAGTATCCAAATTCCAAAAAATATATTCCAACTAAAATATTAAAAGTTTACATCAAAACAATACCAAAAAATGGGATTCTCGACCAAACATATCACAAAAATCAGAAGAACACGATTGTCTTGGATTGAATCGCAAACTTCATGTCATTCTAGGTTTTGTATTTTTGTTTGTAATCGCAATGCTAAAACTTGATATTACGATGGAGTAAAAAGTTCTTTGAGTGTAAAAAATAAATAACTAAATAAATTATGTTGTTTTAAATGATCTCTAAAAAGTATCATTGTTGCAAAGAAAGTAAAGAAACCCACACAAAAATTGTTTGTATGTATAACAAACACATTTTTATTCATACTTTATCAAATGTTTAAAGAAGAAGCCAAAACTACTAATAAACTTATCTCTACGTTAAAATACATATAAACTCATCAACTATTAGTCCAACCCCCCGTTTAAGTTCACAGTTAACTCCTATTTCCTTTAGTTATGTAACACTTTACGGTCTTTACCCTATTCAAGTCATTTTAATCGTTAGATTTCACATCTTAACTGTTCTTTTTGGAGTTGTTTGTTGTGAATCATGAGCCTAATTTTATGGTAAAGTTCGGTTTCAGATCATGTGTCAGATTTGATTCATATGCGAGTCATATTTGGTGAAAATTAGACCCAAATTCCACTCAGATCTGACACAAGATCTGAATATCGAAGTTTACCATAAAATTGGGTTTACGAGTGTTATAGGCAAACTAATCCAAAAAATAGAAAATTAATGGTTAAGATGTGAAATCTAACGATTAAAAGAAGCTCAGGGGGTAAAGTCTCTTATAGGTCCGAAGTTCAAGGGATTAAGTGTTAACTTTGAAAGTTTACGAGAGTAAAGTGATTTGGGCCATGATTCAGGGGGCTATATAATTTACCGGAATCTTTATATCTATAATTTATACAATTATGTTATATTGAATTAGTCTTAAAAAATGGATATGCAATTTCATACTAAGTATGGCTGATAATTCGGGTCGTGACACGAAATTCGAACCCGAACCCGATATTGAATTTTTGTGTTCGGGTTGACTCATATCGGGTTCACGTCAAATTCAAGTTGAATACCCCATATTAGAAATGAAAAAACCCTAACCCGAAATAATGATGAATGATTTTTTGAAGTTTATGGATTTTATTTGTGTTGTGATTTGTGAATTGTGATGATTTTTTTTGGATAAAGTTTATATGAAGATTATCATAATGGATGTATGATTTTGTTTTAAAAATGATTTTGTGATATTGAATGTTAAGTATTGGTGCAAGCTTATAATTTATTTCGTGTTAGTTCCTGTTTATCAGGTATGTTTGAGTTAATCAAGTTAATTCGTGTCAACGTGGGTTGTGTTCGGATTATCTAATTCGTGTTCGGGTTTAATATTAGATTTTTCATGTCCGAGTTATTCAGGTTATTTCGTGTTTGTGTTGACACAAACACGGAAAATGAAATCGTGTCAACATGAGTTGTGTTCGGGTTTAATATTATATTTTTGTGTTCGTGTCGACCATTTCACTTAATTCGGGTTTGAGTTAAGAAAAAACAATTCAGTTCAACTTGTATTCTTGTCATACACGAACACGACATGAAATACGAATTTATCCTTGGAACGAATGTACCTATATCGTGTTGCCCTTTACTGGGTAATAACGCCCAAATCAAATGCTAACATATTCCAACTAAAATAAATGTATTTCTGTTTGATTCGAAGATCTTTCCAATATTAGTTCGATATAACTCATTAGACCCGAAACAAAGAGATGTTCGTTGGGAACGGGAGCTTTCTTGAGATTTGATTCTGAAAGTAAAGAAATCCTCAATTATGCACGTTGACGTAGAGTTTGGATTTTTTATTTTTATTTTTATTGAGATGTTTTTATATGAAAAAAACGTGAAGTTGTGGAATTGGATACACGTTACCATTGTAATGACATTGTAGTAGACTAATACGAGACAAATTGTATTTCCTTCTGCTTAATATCACCACAGTAAAAATAAAAAAAACTCAATTCTTACTACACAAAATAAAGCGATTTTAGAACCAATAATTTCCAATATTTTTCCTACTGAAATTTCAGCTGTGACGGTCTACCTTTCAGATTTTTTTACTTGTTGTCTGTTCACACATGGTAATGTGTGTGTAACAAATGTAGTACTAACAAGTATAATTTACAACAATTTGATCTATTTCCTTCAACTTATGCCCATTCTTTCAACCTCTTGACTCCTCGTTTCCGAGATGTGGATTTCTTGACAGAATCCATTCTTTGCAACCTAATTTGCTCTTTGAACTTGGCGATGAACTCATCTGCCTTCTTGTCCACTTCATTTGTGTCTTCTTCTTCTTCTTCTTCTTCTTCAGGAGTAGAGCTCGACGTGCCATCTTTGGAGGTCTCAAAGTCAGACCAATCTGAATCCGAGCATTCAATTATGAATTGTCTATTCTTCCTAGGCTTTTGAGTTCTAGGCGACACATTCTTTTTCTCCACCACTTCCAATTGATTTTGTTCCCGCGTACCAAAAGCAATCTCAGAAGGCAATTCAAGTCTACGTGTGGTAGTGATGTGTTGAGTTGGTGACATAGTTGGAGATGACATATGAAGACTATTTTGTAGGACCAAACCATCACTTGTATAATAAGTTGTGTTGATATTGTTGTCACTAATCTTGGTTTCTGTTGGTTTCCATTCCTGCGTACCAAACACAACCTTAGTCGGCAATTCCTTTACTCTAGTGAATTGCTGATTTGGCGTCATTTCGGGCAACGATTGCGATGATGATTTCATGTTGACACCATTCTTTGAGCCTAAAACATCACTTGTGCAATAAGTTTTATTGTAATCGGTTTTGATTCCCATTGAACCGAAAGACGAAACCCGTTTCGTCCGCCTCGTCCGAAAAGATTTGGCCCTAACGGTAAGCGAATCGGACGGTGGACACACCGTCCTCTCCATCCTCGCCGATCTCGACCGCCACGGCACCGGGGACGGAAGCACAACACCGCTTTCCACCTCGTCCCCAATCTGATCGGATCCTTCCGCGAAACCCACCACACCACTAACACTCGGATCCGGGCCCCACCCCAGATCCGATCCCGTCAACTCACCCTCACCCGGATTCGGCTCGGTATCCGGATCCTTAGCCGTGGCCTTCAAGCTCCTAACCGGCAACAGAAGCGGAGCAACCACGACCGTCGGATTCGGGTTCGGATCCGACCCCTCCCGGCAGTAGGACGACGTCCACATCTCGCCGTCGATCTTTCTCGGGGTGGCATCGTCGGGATCGGACGGCGTTGGGGACGCGGCGGCGGATCTGGAGGAGAAGAGGCCGCAGGAGACGGCGAGGCCGACTAGGAGGAGGTGGAGGAGCTCCCAGTGGCGGGTGAGGAAGACGAGGAGGGCGAAGACGAGGGATCGGAAGAGGAATGTGGAGAGGAAGGAGAGGTCCGCCATGGAGGAAGGAGGAGAGGAAGGAAGGGTTAAGGTTTGAGATTGGAAGAGACTTGGGATGGAAGGGAGGGAGATGTGGGTTTGGGGTTACGTGAGAATCGTTTTTTTTTGTGTTTTCGCTTTCTCTTTTCACGATGGTTTTGGGAATGGAGACGACGGGTTCAAATCATTTGCCGCCAAAGGTTGCTCTACGAATTAGATTTTTTTTTTTTTACTTTCAAGATTTGATATTCGTTCTATTTTAAATCTCAAATACACACATGTGAATTCGATTCATATTCTTAATTGGACGATCATGTATTCACCACTCGCTAATTAAGATAAGAGATGCACATTTCGTCTATAGATTGATAATAACAAAATGACATAACAGGTTTATGTTTCTGAACTGCTATTTGTCGCCCTAAAACTACTTAAATCGTCCCACAGATTACCATTTTACTCTTCTCTCATTTCTACTGCTATAACGTGACATTTTACTCTCCTATTACACATCTCTCTTCATCTTCCTCTTATAATCATAAAAAATAATGTTTGGAGGTCAGTAATGAGCCAACGGATGCCCCAGTGTACTCGAATCTGATAAAATATCTAACATCTTTTTAATAAAATAATAATAATAAATAATAATAAAAAATTACGGGCGTCCGACGGAATCGCCCCACGTAGGAGAGGAGCGTCTGGGTAAGACGCCTCCCCCATGGGGGGCATTGTACCCAGACGCCCCGCCAGTCCCGTTGGTTGGGATTGGTGTTGGATTTGGAGCAATTCGTTGGGTTTCAAAGTATGCTCTTCGGTTCCATGCGCTTGTGGGAGTGGTGCGTTTCCCTTTTGGGATCGTGCTCGGTTGGGTTGGATTGCCGTTGGGATGGCCAAATCTCCTGAGATTTTGAGGCGTCTTAGTCAGACGCCGCTCCCTACGCTCGTAATTTTTTATATTTTTTTATTAAAAAGATAATTGATTATAAATTTAAATAATTACTAAATTAATTAATTAATAAGTTAATAATTATTATATTCGGATGACCGATACCCCTTCGGTACACCGAATATAGATTTTCAGAGAAATGTCGAAGCTACTGAGAATGTTTGGTACATCCGCATGGAACATGTTCGGTAAACCAAGAAGAAAAAGGTCGAGCGTCCGACATCTCACCTTAAAATTAGTTTTTGCAAGCGATGAAAATTCAAAAATTTCCAAATTCAACAATTTCAAAATCCAATTTTTTTTCCCAAACGACTTGTCGAGGTGGTATTTGTAAGTGATAATATTTTACCGCCGGAGGATTTTGGATTTTAAAAAATGTTGGATCTGAAATGTTTTCGAATCTTCATCACTTGCAAAAAAACTCATTGTAATCCGACCGGTTACTACCGAAAACTTGCAAAGGAACGTCAAATAATTTGAGATAACACACCGTATAATTTTAATTTGACAAAAAAAAGCGGGACGTCTAGCTAAGAAGTCTCGACCACGGTGGAGGCTGTAGGATCGTGTTGGTTATGAGTCCACAATTAAGGCTAGTTAACAACTATAATCCTAAACAAACTCTACTTGCAAGTCAAAAGATGATGCAGCGGAATTTAAAACAAATACAAGCAAGTAGGGAAGAAATAAGCAAACCACAATCACACGGGGATTTTATAGAGGTTCGGCACCCCACCCGGGTCCTAGTCCTCTCTTGTAAGCTCCGCTCGACTCCGCGAGCTCCACCTACGTCTTCAGTAACCACTCCCCGTTCCGGGCCGGGAGAGAACGCCTTTACACCACAAGCATCGCGAACAACCTCGCTTGCTTGAATTCTTCCTCTCAAAATCCGAGAGGGACACTTCGGGCTTTCACCGAAGTCCTTGCTTCATTTGACAAACAATTGAGTGAAGCAACACTCTCTAATTCTTGAGCATACTTGAGTAAGATTGAAATTATTTCTAAAGTGTGGAAGGTTCGAAGCTTTGAGTGTTTGGGATTCTCTCTAATGTTTTGGACAAGTTTGTAGTGGGAGAGTTGTGTTAAGAAGTGTTTTACAACTCTATTTATAAGCATTAAAGATTTTTAGCCGTTTGGTTAAGATTTGATTGGGTTTTGTGCAAAGCACACAAAACAGAAAATCGGGCTGCAAATCTGTCCAGAAACAGTCGACCGAAAGGTTAAACGGTCGACCGAACTCTTGGGTTCGTTAAAGACACGGTCGACCGAAATATGGAATGGTCGACTGAACTCTTAAGTTTGTTAATGAAACGGTCGACCGAACAGTGTTACCGATCGACCAAACATATGTTTCGGTAGAGGGAAAAATGGATCGGTTGAACGAAATAGTATCGACCGATAGCAGAGGTTTTTTGATAAGATTAAACGGTCGACCGGACTGGGCAAATGGTTCGACCGTTGGTAAAGTATATGGAGGTGTATATTGTTTTAATATGAATACGACCGTTGGGTATATACGACAAAAATAACAGTCGGAAAAGTAAGTTCAAACGGTCGACCGAAAGAGATGGTGTGGTCGACCGAAACTAGACAGGGAAACACAAAACAGAATACTTGATCATCCGGTCGACCGAACGGCCTGTTGTGGTCGACCGTTTGGTTCAGACAGTTAAGGTTCAAGTTTGGTGTTTTCCGGTCTAAGTTTGAGTGATCTATTGAAATCCAAATAATGTGAATTTTTGTGTGTGACTTCTGTAGGGAACCTAGTGTGTGTTTAAGTTGATTTTAGCTCAAGTATGCTCAAAATACACAAGTTCCTAAAGACTAAAAAAATACAAAATGCATGCCTTCAAATAAGCTTGATTACATGTCTTGACTTGATTTCCTTTCTTCCTTGAGTCTTGATAACCTGTAGAGGTTAGCACAAAGCAATATATATATAATGCAATATGTGTGCTACTCTACATGATCATAATTAAGATTAGGTTAATTAAATCATCAAAACATAGATTAAGGCCAAAAAGCCAACAGAGGCGTCTGACTAAGACGCCTGTACCATTGTCGAGACGTCTAGCTAAGACACCTCAACCATGGTGGAGGCGTCTTAGCCAAACGCCTCCACGATGGTACAAGCGTCTTAGTCAGACGCCCGAGTTGGAAAAAAATCCGCCTCCATTACCTCGCCTGATCTAGGTGATTCGTCAGACATTTTTGTGGTGTTGGTACTAGGAGTGTTAGTAAAACTGAGTCAAACACCTTGTTTAAAGACACGAGACGAAATGAGTATTAATTGATTTGTTTAGGGCAAAAATGTCATTTTTGGGGCGGTTTAAGTAGTTTTCTGGCGACGAATAGTAGCCCGTTTATGTTTTCGTACTATAAAACATCTTACACGATCAAAGGCAATCATTTCGGGAGGAAAATTGATGAACATTAAAAAGGTGAAGGTGTCAATTTTTTCATGAAAACTTGTAAGTCAGGGAAATGGAGACGATGGGTTCAAATCATTTGGCACCAAATGCAAATCTAGAAAATTAGACTTAGATTATATTTCCATGAAATTTGAGACTATTACTTTAAATATAGAAATGAAGGGCTTGAGATGCAAAAGGTCTGACACAAATTTGGCCCATTTCTTTCCCTTTCATGCCCGGATGTTATTTTCCTATTTAACTATTTTTGTTCTAATCAATATGACTTTCTTATATGTAATATGCTTTTTATCTAGGAAACACATACTCTTTCCAAAAGATTCGCACATGTATCCGAAGCAAATCAGATACACGAATCAGTGGACTCGCAGGGATGTGTTTAGGACACACCGTGGCGTGTGTCCTACAATCTCAACGGTCGGATTCGTGGTGGGTGGGTGTTGCTCGGACGTGGCAGATTTGGAGACTCGTGAGTCTGGGGGTGTTTTCACAAATTTTCAACTATTTTTTTTCTTTCTTTATCTTCCCATACCATCGAACCTAATCCCACGAACCCAAAAAAAAAACGAAGCCCCTCCTTCCATCTCCGCCACTCCTCCGGCCGCCGTCCGTCCGACCGGCACTCCTCCGGCCTCCGCTCCACCGGTTTGGAATTTGAGTTTTGTTTTTTTAATATATTTTTGGCGAATTTTGTGTTTTTTTTGTTGCGAATTTTGAGTCCATGGTCGTTCATGATTTTGGACTTTTGCGGTTCCATCGTTCATGATTCGTGTATGAAGTGTTTTCCGGCAAGATATTCTGATATTTGGAACAAATGATATAGAACATTTGAGGGTAGCTTGTATCATTAAGATGAATGTCCTATTGACAAGATATTCTGATATTTGGAACAAAATGCAAAGCATTTGAGGGTAGCTTGTATCATTAAGATGAATGTCCTATTGACAAAGCAATTTTCTTGGTTCATGATAAACATCGAGAGTTGGAATATGTGTACACTTTTATTAAGGACTCTTTAGTAGTAATTTTCAGGATTGTGCTCAAAACTATTTTTTTTTTATCATTTGTTTCTATAACCTAATTTTTGTTGTTGAGATCAACGTTGTCTAGGTCTGCATTGTGAAGTAAGTGTCCATATCTTTTCATGTACAATTTTTCTGCAGATGCATGGTAATTACCATTAGCAAGAAAGTACATGGAAGCATTCAACGGGTGCATCATAGTAATCACTGAAGGCCGCATCATTGAATTTGAACCCTGAATAAAGATGGCTGGAAAGGATGAAAAGGACTCACCTCATCAAAAATGGAAGAAAGTTGCTTATGGAGGTATGCAACCTGGGTACGATGACAACTACACGGATGTGTCTTTTCTCGAAGATATGGTTATGAATGCCAATGTTGTGAAGAGAGACATGTTGAAGGTGATGCTGGATTCAGTGTCCATTTCACAGTACCTCAGTGTTGTGGCAATTGTTGCCTGTGTCTGGACATACACGCTGGATAATGTGATTGATGAGATGTCTCTACTTGCTCTAGACTTCGCTCTTCTTGTGCTCGGCTTCCTAGTTCTCTTTCTCACAGCGAGCAGGTTGTCGCTTCAGCTACTCTCCCGGTATCTTCTCAACATTTCCTTCTTCATAAGTGGCTTATATGTTGTAGCGCCTGTGTACTGCACTCTCACAAGATCCATAAGTTCTGATTCTATATGGGCACTCACGGTATCACTCATTGTTCTTCACCTTTTCCTGCATGACTACTTCGGCTCCACAATTAGACTTCCTGGTGCTCTAAACAATCCCACCTTGGCCAGCAACATATCTTTGAACTCGTCGATAGTGGCATCAGTTCTCATTGCCTCCCGTCTACCATCGAGACTCCATGTTTTTGCAATCATGTTCTTCTCGCTACAGATATTTCTCTTCTCTCCGTTGGTGACATACTGTATAAAAAGATACTCTTCCAGGTTGCACATCGGCCTTTCGTTTGTGTTCATGAGCATGGCCTTGTGCATGATCTCTAAGTTACACCAGTCGTTGTTTGTGTTGTTTCTGCTCCTGATTGTGTTCATCACAGTTGTGTGCCCTTTCTGGCTCATAAGAGTTCAAGAGTACAAGTTTGAGATAAATGGTCCGTGGGATGAGGCTAGGCTCTGTTTCGACATAAAAGATTGATGTTTTTCAATGTAATTTTGATCAGTGATTTTAATTTTGAAATGAGAAAGTTTGATGGTAACGGACTAATGACCATGATACCGAGCTTCCAATGTCACTACTACACTCAGCTGCCACAATCACCCCCGAGTTAAAATCCAACTGCACATATTTGACCTGAGTTGGCGCAGCCTCCCTCTCAACTTGCCAAACCGGCACCATCTTCTGGACATCCAGCGGCATTCCTTTCCTCTACGCAGCGGGAACAGTTATCAGCAGGAACACCATGTCAAATTGGGGTGGAGGCTGAATAATTTTGCAACATTGTTCTTTTTTGGATCTCCCTTGACTTCTACATTAGTACTGAAAAAGAGATGCTTTACTCTCTTTCTAATAAACCAGTCCAAGGAGAATGATTTGATTCAGTCGAGAAAGATTATCATCACTGTGGATTCATTCTACCAAATTAGACAAATCTATTATTGTTCCATTCAGTATTGACATTATTTTTTCATTTCCCTTTCCCCAAATTTCAAGAAAGCTAGTCCAAGAACTTTATTATGTCTTGGCAATCCTGTAGTAAAGAACTTTTCTTTCAATCATGAGGCTTATCGACGAAAGTGTCTTTGTCTTCACAAACCAGCAACAATCACAATCTCACCCTGTCTCCGCTCACCGGTCCCACAGTATCGTGGTCAAAAGTTTATGGGTCGAGGAAAATTTTGCAGGCATTTATCGTCGGAGTAAGATGGTATTATGATTGAGATTGTATTGTTTCAAGGATGGATTTTGGGTTCTCTGTTGATCTTGGAGGAGATACAAGTTCGGCTTTTGGGAAAGAAAGTGAAATCTCCACGGGAGTCAATGACCATTGCTACACCCAATCCGGCGAGGATCCACCCCTCTTAGTCGCCGAACAGCAGAGAATATAACATGAAGATCGTCTACTATAGGTCATTACCTCCAAATTCCCCCCTAAAAATAGGTGAAGTCCTTGGAACAGTAGAGGAGCAGGAGTAAAAATATTGTTTGTATGCATGGACAACTCCAGGAAGCTCCTAAGTGGCACACAAACATTGTCTAAGAAAACATCTTGAAACATCATGCAATCCTTTGAGACTATATGGGAGGAAAGTTTAAATCATTGGATGCATGTTCAAACATGTATCGTCGGTGTTTTTTGCAACAATTAATTATACACTAATATGATATAGTACCCAATCAGCTTGAATACAAGATCCATGTTCATCTTACAAGAAATCTCACCCTACAAAGAACCAAAAGTCTTGCTTCATTTTCTGAGAGATGGATTCTATGTATTCTATTTCAATATGCTCTCATCATTCCCAAAGTATTAATTCGCAATAAAATATTGCAACGGAGCAATACACATAGCCTTCTTAAGTACAGATACTTTCATGGGGAGCTCCTCACAATCATCCAGCCAACTAAACTTCCAGCAACAATCAATCATGCAAATATCTACTGGTTCAGGATCAAAAAATGAGCAGCCGAAAGCAATTGTTCTGGGTCACTTGGGTTTTATCAGTCCAAGAGCCTTCAACTTTTGAACAAGAATCCTCTCAGCACTTGCCTGAGAACAATACAAGACAGATCAAAATGATAGTATATGAAACATTCAAAAGCAACTAGAAGCATAAGGAGTGTCAATTATCTGTGTAATAGAACTATAAGACATCCACCAAAAAGTGTGTTCAGACTGAACCTCAAGCATAGGGCTGTCCTTTGGAAGATGGCATGCTAGAACAATATTAAGACCTGTTTTTAGCACTGAAAACCAAGAAAGAATGGTTGAGACATGGAACAAGAACAATGAAAAGAATAAATAGTTTTAGGGTCACAAGATCATACCCAACCGACGAGCAATTGTTGAGCCAGGATTAGTAGGGCTGCCCCCTAGTATAGAGGCAACACTGATGTAATTCTCCTGTAACATTACATGGATCAACCAGAATTAGAGAAAAGGTGGTGCATTGGCTTGCACTAAGCTGTAGGATAGTAATAAAAGTCATACTGATGCCCTTACTGAACCAGTAGGAGCAGCTGCATATAGATTACCAAACTTGGAGGAGTTGTAGCCAATCCATACATATATCTGCAGGAATTATTTTGTTTTGATCAAGAAAAAGGAAAGGATAAAAAAAATCTGAAATATATAGACCGGAAAACAATGTTGTTAATTTTTTTAAGAATATAGCAACCCATCAGACAAAAGGTAGGATTTTCCCTTAATGGTTAAGGTTGGTAATAACCTAACACTATGGTGAGGCAACCTGAGGACAAATAAAATGAAAGATCAATGTTGTTGACATGAACACATGTTTATGACACTAGAATGTTTATGACTTCCTGTGATCTTGCCAATTGAAACGATCAAAATTCTAAATGCTAATGAATGACCTGCTGCTTAGTATTCAAATTGCACAGTATAATATGTTGAATCAAAAACAACAAAACTTGCCGAATGGTAATATGGCAAATCTTATTCCCACTTGTCAAACAGATAGGTCATCTGATTGTGTTGGCTTAATTGGTTTTATTTAATTTGTACTTTGGCTTAAGTGGGCACCTTTCGACAAATGATGACTCTGACAATATATAACATGTATTAGCTCGTAAAATATGTGAGTTTAAAACGGACAGAAGGTATGCAGGCAATACGAACAGCTTTTTTCTTTTCTTAATATGAAAAACAAGTTCAAAAAATTATAGATCTTTTCAGATCCCAGAGAAAAACAAAACTTCTACCCAACCAAATACATTACAAAATTAAGTTTAGAATAACATAATTTTGGACATCCGTCCTCGTCAAAACCCACGAAACCACATCACAGCGTAAATTGCAGATTTTGCCAACATGTTATTAATTTGCCAAACATTCCTAATGGAGCCAAAGATTAAGTTATTTTTTGACTTTTGGGTTACAAGGAACTAAACCAACGTGATTCATATAAGTTGTCAACTATTCTTATTTGATGTGAATCAGCAGAAAGTTGTTAAGCATCATATCACAGGTCAATCAGAAAGGGTGACATATGTAGAATTGTGTACATCCGACACCCCCCTTCTTTTAATGTGGGAGTCTCTTTTTGGGTTTTGGGGTAATGTTGATGTTATTAACCTTGTTGAGCAAGTCATGAATCAGAACATGGTTTCTGAATCAGAAATCATTCACAAAGTTAATAACAAATGAATGGCAACTTACATGGTGAAATCAAATAACTGAATCCAAGATTAGAAGAAAAGTACCTGTCGTTGAAGAGAGATGATCTGGATGTGTAAGGATCCATCCTGCACATCCTCTGTAAAGGTAGAGATCTCAACACCACCATTGCTCTTATCTTTCTTCAACAAGGAACCATCTTTGTCACTGTGAAGCTCCGGAAGGCCACGATCTGTTGCAGAAGACTCTGAACTTGTGGCACGTGTCGCCATCTCAAGCACTAAATCACCAAAAAGTCTCAGTGTAAGAAGAGGATGATTTTTCAATTGACACGGTCGGATGTGAGCATATTTTAGCAAGTGAACAACCGGATATGACAAAAGATGTACGAAAAACAAAATCTATTCGTAAATGTAGTCTAGACTCTAGAAGAAACACTAAATAAAAGCAAAGGTTTCCATACTTCATTCCCGAACCGAATCCTCCAACAAACGTGATGATACCCAAGATGAACCACCAAACTTGTTCATACCGACGTGTTCTAGAACCAACATGCATATATAATATTCAGACACATCTTTGGAACATTTCTGTTTGCAAGCAAAAGAACAATTATAAGAGGGAGAGAGATTACGATTTACGAACTATCTCATTCTATCAAACAAGTAAACACCTAAACTATCTGATTCGTACAAAAATCCAAAAGTACAAAATCACTACAAAATATGCAACCAACTTAATATTGGTTAGAACATCATCTTAGTTATTAAAAGGGGAATTTCAGAAGACTACAGTTCCAACATTTTTCTAACGTATATGCATCGAACCCTAAAAAAAGAAAGCGAAAACCCAAACCAATCGCACCCGAACTCCAACACTTTCTATTCTAACTCATATGCATCTAACCCCAAAAAAGAGAGTGAAAACTACTTATAGATCATCAAGGAAAATGGAAGTAGCAGAGAGAGAGAGAGATGGAACCTTCGAGATGAGTTTCGTTTGAATCCCGTCTAAGGGAAAACTGAGATGAAAGAGTTGGGAAACCCTAACAATGGTTCCGTAGCTTTGAGTTAGTTGGTTCGAGACCAACAAACATCACGGTGAAAATGGTATTGGGTCACTTCTAATTTATACTCGTAGTCTAGTTGTCCAAAATGGAAGTGAGTGATAAAAAAAGATTGTTGTATAGTTGATACAGATAATTTTGGTTTCCGATCCCCACATTGAATTTAGATTTGGACTCCATTGGATTTTTGAGTTTGACATAATTTGCAAAGATTTCTATAAATTCTGACAAATTGTTATTTTTTTTAGTTTCCGACCATCTTTGATTTTAACATATTTGTATTTCGACATCTTGATTTTTTTCTTTACTAATAATTATTAATTAGTGGTGTATATGATTTTTTAAACTCAATGAATTATATTAAATTTGGAACCCTTTGCCTAAATTCCTGGGACCATAACATATACTATTATCTTTAGTTAGACGTTATTTTCTCATCCTCTTAGAATCCTATCTCTGCTTTTCTGGTTGTTGTGTTGCTTTATAAATCTTATGTTTAACTGATCTCGACCAAATAGTTAAATTGATATGCAACATCGTGTTTTGACGAGTTGTACGAGATTCTCTTGACGACCTATGTTCTCTTGAAGTGAAGGTGATTATTGCATGCATTGGTACAAATCATGGTGTGAGCTTAATGGTATGAGCTAGAGTTTTGATTACCTTTTTTGGTAAAAAAAATCATTTGCAATATCTTAATTTAGGTATCCAAATGGATGCTTCTACTATAGGTGAAAGTGGTGAATAATATCCGCTCCAACTTGTGCTTCTACTATATTTGAACTGTTTAATAGGATATAATTACTAAAGATAAAAAAAAAGTGATGGTAGTTGTTACACCCTTAAAGCTGCTATGGCCTTGTGAAGTCAATGGTTGCTTGAGCTTAGCCAAATAAGGGGATGTTCAGAATGTATTGGGCCACAGGGGGCCGTGGACACAAGCAGGAGGCTTGGGGCACAAACGGGCCGAGCAAGTAAGCTTGCTAAGATTCATGCAGATCTTCTCTCGGATCAGGGACGTGGCCAAGTCAAGCAAACATGACTTGTTGGGAGCTTGACACGTGAGGTGCATCCAACAGACGAGCAGATAAGGAAAGCTACCTGGCTCGTTGGTGCAAAAAAGGCAAGTACCTGAGGGGACGCGACACATAAGGAAATTTTGCTGGTTCGTTGGTGCAAACAAGGAAACTTTTTCTGGCTCTCCATGCGTCTTTAGATCTGAGTTGATGACACTTGAATGTCTCGTGGAGCAAATATCTATAAGTTAAGGCCTATTTATAGGGGTGTTGAGTTGTGGAGCTGTCACAACCAACCCATCTGAGAGACTTGTACATTTGTATGTTTGTGTAGAGAAATACAAAACGAGGATTGCTCCATTCTTGAGTGCGTTTGAGGGAACACTGAGTTTGGATTTCTCGTAAGGTTACTCTTAGGATTTTGTCCATAGCTAACGAGGAAGGTTTAACTTGAAGCTGACCGGGATTTTGAGCTAGAACTACATCAAAAAGAAACCCCGTCACTGTAACGGTATAACATATATGATAACACTAGATTTTTATCCAAATTCTTAATTTTAAGTTTTTTCATTAATTTACAAGATAAGAAACATAATATTCGATATATATTCATATTTGATATGATCAAAACGTTAAATACAGATTTGTAGTATAAAAATCGAAAAACAATTATATCTGTATAAGAGAAATAATAAAGTTGATATTCATACCAATTGAATTATGCCCCTCACTCACATTGCTGAGGATCCAATAACGGGCCCTTTTAACTACTTAATAAGCTACAGTTTGAAGCCCACAAGAAACAGTAGAAAAACAGATTCAGAGAGAGCGAGAGAAGAGGAAAGGAAAGGGAAGAATGGCGGGAGAAGAAGGGGGGTTCCAGGAAGACGAGAACATGGAGGCCATCATCTCCCGAATCGAGCAGAAATCCACCAAAATCGAAACCCTAATCAAGCAATCCAAGCCCATGGAGGCGCTAAGAATGGCCCTCGAAGGCTCCCCTCCCAACACCAAAGACGAGAGGTGCAAGGTGAGTGTTTCCTCGCCTTCGATCTCTTCCTTGGCCGATGCTTATTGTGTTTTTTTTTTGGTTTCGAAGTCGGCGAATTGGATCGTCGTGCACCGGGCGATGATGGCCGTCAGGGACGTCGATGGAGTGCTCGCGTATTTGGATCCCGAGTACTACGATATTCTCATGAAGTAACCATCTTTTTCCTTTAATCGTCATTATTATTATTATATTTTTTAAGTTCTGATTTTCTTATTGTTGGAAAAATAATCTTACATTGCTAAACACACGAATAATGTGTAGACGTGGTGGACCAAATAACCATACAAATCTCCACCGGTAAATTTAGGTATCAGTGAGTAAAATTGATGTAATGCTGCTCTCTAGTTATGAGAAACATGCAAATGTCTATGGTAGTCATTGCTTCTGCATATTCCATTTCGACTTGGTCTTTCGCTTGTGCTCAAGTGTGTGTGGCGCGAAATAACATATTTCAGTTTTGTTTGGGTTTGTTGTCTGTGGCACCCTTTCAGTTCCGTGTGTGTGCTGTGCTGTGCCCCATAAGCCACAAGGTTTGTGGTGTGAATGTCATGTCTTGGCATTGAGAAGATTGAGCTAGCGGGAAGTTTATTAGGTGGAGTGGTAGTTTCTCCTACTTTTGTTATGGAGGTGATTTGGTTTGCACCATAATTGTAAATGTGATCATTTAGTCCATTTAAGTTTGGAGTGTGACCATCACTATCCATTTAGGTTCAAGTTTGAACTATCGCCGATCAATAGTTTGATACAACCTTAGTCCCCTCCTTATCTACATATATGTCCTCAATGTAAAGGTTGTTACTTACCAATGATGCCAACTAACTTATGTAGGGCAGGTTTACAGGATTGTTGTTTTAAATTATTACATTGCCTGAAGTAGCCATGGAGTTTACTGTAGACAAGTTGCCAGTCAAGTGTTAGCGACTGTAAGGACATCAAAGGAATCATGTCATGTTTCAGTTTGCAGTGAGTTAGGTTATGAAAGTAGATGTATGTTTTATAAAGTATAATCCCAAAAGGAACGGGAATGTGACCAAATTTATCAAAACCAATTGATGTGTGGTTCCAAAATAGGATTTCACATTGGACATGGTGGCAATTATTGGACTCGCTTTGCGTGTTTGGATTTAGCATATAGTATATCTGATTTCAAAATAATGTTCCCCGAAATTCGAAAAGCAACTTGGTTCTCTCCATTTCTAGGTAGCTACTATTCTTCATGTGGCTAATTGTGTAAAATATTGTACTAAATGTATTCTAGTTATTTTACAACACTATTTGTTATCTTAACACATTGATTATTGAATCACTTTAAAAACTATAGTATTTTTTTCCAATAAAGAGACAGAATGCGATAATTGTTCTGTATTAGGCAGCTATTGAAGTTTCAGCCATTGTTCAAGTCAGGATAAAGGAGGAGGGTTGCGATAGGTGTTGCGAGCCAGCGTAAAACCCTAGCTACTCCCATGGAAATGAAACTTAAAAGAGAATCGTGTTTGGGGCGTCACCCTCTTAGCGACGCACTACATCGGGCCCCGGATGTAGTGATTCAAAGTGAGCAAGGGTCTACGCATCATTCTCGACGGGTGCGAGCGATAAGGAAGCTAGTCAAGGGACGCCACCACTTTAGTGACACACTGCATCGGTGCTCGGATGTAGTGCACAAGGAGTTAGGGTGCTCGTACTTTACTCAACGGGTGCGAGGGGTAAGGAAGCTAGTTGAGGATAGTAGGATACGCATAAGTAGTTGGAATGTTGGATCTTTAACATGGAAGTGGAGAGAGTTAGTGAATGTGATCAACAAGAGAAAAGTCAATATTCTTTGTGTTCAGGAGACCAAATGAGTAGGTGAAAAAACTAAAGAAGTTGAAAATACAAGGTTTAAGTTGTGGTATAGTGGAAAAGATAGAAATAAAAATGGAATAAGAATTTTAGTAGATAAGAGCCTAAGAGATGAGGTGGTAGAGGTTAAAATACAAGGTGATCGAATAATTTTGATTAAGTTAGTTATCGGAAAATTGATTTTGAATGTCATTAGCGCCTATGCCCCACAAGAGGTTTGAGCGAAACAGTGAAGAAACAATTCTGGGAGGACCTTGACATTATGGTGAGAGAGATTCCTAGTAGTGAGAAACTTTGTATTGGAAGAGATTTTAACGGTCATGTTGGTAAAGATAGCGAAGGGTTTGAACGTATTCATGAAGGGTTTGGGTTTGGTGTTAGGTATAAAGAATGAGAAGATTTTCTAAATTTCGCTATAGTATATGACCTCATGGTAGCAAATACTTTCTTTAGGAAAAAGAGAAACTCATTTAGTCACATTTTGTAGTGGTCAACATCGGAGTCAAATTGATTTTTTGCTTACTCGAAAAGATGATCGATGATCTTGTATAGATTGTAAAGTAATACCTGGAGAGTGTGTGGTGACTCAACATAAGTTGGTAGTAGTGAACTTTCGTTTTCGTATTGGTGTGGTACGAAATAAGTGTAGTAAAGAGGTGAAGATTAAGTGGTGGGATCTTAAAGGAGAAAATGTATGACATTTAAGAATAGACTTATAGCAGACAAATCTTGGGATGTTGTAGGAGACACTAATAATATGTGGGAGAGTATGTCATCTTACATTTGGCGAGTAGCTAAACAAGTTTGTGGGGAGAGTACAGAAGGTAGATTGGATTCGAGAGACTAGTGGTGGTGGAATGATGATGTGCAACATGCAATTAAAACTAAAAAAATGTTATAAAATGTGGTTTAAAGATAAAAATGAAACTAACTTAGAAGAGTATAAGTTGGCTAATAAAAAAGCTAAGAAAGCAGAGACTAGAGGGGTTGTTTATGAGAATTTATACCAAAAGTTGGGATCAAAAGAGGAAGATGTTGAAATATATTGGCTAAAATAAGAGAGAAGAAAAATAGAGATCTTAATCAAGTTAAATGCATTAAAGATGATAATAATAACCTCTTAGTTAATGCGGAGGATATCAAGGAAATGTGGAGAGAATATTTTGATAAGTTGTTTAATGGAGAAAATGATAGCGACACTTTTGAAGTGGATGATACAATTGAGGAATCTAATAGACGATTTGTACGGAGGATAAGAGAAATTGAGGTTAAGGAAGCCTTAAAAATGATGAAAATTGGTAAGACTTTAGGACCAGACGAGATCTCGATTGAGGTGTGGAAATGTCTGGAGGATAAAACAGTAACGTGGTTAACTAAATTGTTTAGTAGTATCTCTGAGAAAAATAAAATACCAAATGAGTAGAGAAGTATTTTAGTGCCAATTTACAAGAATAAAGGGGATATTCAAAGTTGCACTAACTATAGAGGTATCAAACTCATGTGCCATACTATAAAATTGTGGGAAAGAGTAATTGAGCACCGTCTAAGAAAAGAAACATGTGTTAGAGATAATCAATTTGGTTTCATGCTTGGAAGGTCAACGATAGATGTCATATTTCTTATTAGACAACTTATGGAGATGTATAAAGAACAAAAGAAAGATCTACATATGATTTTTATTGATTTAGAAAAGACATATGATAGAGTTCCAAGAAATGTTATGTGGTGGGTCATTGAGAAAAAGAAAGTATCAATAAAATATGTGAATTTAATTAAAGATATGTATGAAGTAGTTGAAACTAGCATTAGAATTTGTGATGATGTGACTAAAGCTTTTCCGATTAAGATTGGACTTCATCAGGGTTCAGCTTTAAGTCCATATTTATTTTCTTTAGTAATGGACGAGGTGACAAAAGACTTACAATGTGAGGTTCCATGGTGTATGTTTTTTGCGGATGATGTAATATTAATTGACGAGAGTAGGGTAGGTGTGGAGAGAAACTAGAGTCGTGGAGAAATACTTTAGAAACAAAAGGTTTTAAACTAAGTAGATCTAAAACTGAATATATGAAATGTTGTTTCAGTATCGTTAATACCGAAAAGAGGATATTATATTAGATGGACAAGTGCGTAGAAAAGATATTTTTAGATATCTTGGATCAATACTTCAAAAAAATGGGGAGATCGATGAAGATGTTAACCATATGATTAGAGCAGGATGGATGAAATGACGACAAACATCAGGTGTCTTATGTGACAAGAAAATTCCACTTAAGTTAAAAGGAAAGTTTTATAGAACCGCAATAAGACCTGCAATGCTATATGAAGCGGAATGTTGGGCCACTAAAAGACAACATATACAAAAGATGAGTGTATCTGAAAAGATGGTGAGGTGGATGTGTGACCATACACGAATGAATCAGATTAGAAATGAAAACATTCGTGAGAGAGTTGGAGTTTCTCCAATGGAAGAGAAAGTTATCCAACATAGACTGAGATGATATGAACATGTACAAAGAAGACCTATGGAGATACCTATAAGAAGAGTAATATTGAATCGGATCGAAAACATAAAAAATGAAGAAGCAGACCACGATTGACTTGGGAGGAAGCGGTCAAAAAAGATTTTAAAGATTGGAATGTTCCTCGAGAATTTGCATTGGATAGAAACGCGTGGAAGAAGACGATTCACGTGCCTGAACCGTGACTCCTTAGAGTTTCATTTCTAGTCTACCCCAACTAGTTTCGGATAAAAGACTTTGTTGTTGTTTTATGATATCGTAAACTTCCGATTTTATTGAATTATGTGTATCCATTCTCACCCATTCTTGAACAAGGTATTCCCGTTGCACAGTTTGGTTTAAACGACATCATGTTTGAAAACTTGAGATAAAATTTCAGCATTTCATTGATTCTTATTCATGTACATATGGATGTGGTTTTCCTATGTGTTCATTAAGTAGTTCATCCATTTCATACTAATGTCAATAATAATGTAATTATGTAAAGGCAGCAGTCCTAGCCTCCTAGTCTCACCAATTGCTTGGTTAATTTGTCATCAACTTTTTCCTTTTAGTCGGGGCAAACTTAAGCATGTCTTCCCATATTTCGTGGTCTAGCCAGAGGCAAAAGACTTCCATTCGGTGATTTACGTGACTTATTACAGAGATGTTCCATGTCTTCTACAATTACGCATAACTTTTCATGCAGTACAGTGAGAGGATAAAAAAGAAAGGGCTTGTATGGTATCCAAGGGTGGAGGGCATACTTAGACATGTCAATTACGCTAAACAGCATATGTTACATCATGTCTTATCTTTTTTTTCTGATAATACCACATCATGTCATATCCATCTGGGGCATCCTTCTAAACCCAGTTATTGTAATGAGCTAAGATTTCTTTTCTAAACTAACAAACAAAATCAAAATCCAAAAATATGTCGGTGATGTTATAGTATGTACCATAGACCAAATTTCATGCTGTAAACATCTGCATAAGAAATAATGGGATGGATGGGTAGAGGAAAAAAAGAATGTTGGTGATGGAGACGAACAAGAGAGATGTAGAAGAAAGTCAGGTGTTGGGCAAATGATGTTGTGAGGAACTGAATCTTGTGTTCTGAATTACCTATCAAAAGAAATAAAAATTCTTGTGTTCCAAATTAATAGGTATGAGCATGTCAAAGCTTTCCTTCTGTGCACAATGAGAACTGTTAGCTTGTAACTCTGTTTATAGTAGTAGTACGCCAAAATTGAAACTACCATATGCCAAGAGCCCAAGGATTTAATCTGGATCGGAAACAAAACAACAAAATAGATATTAACATATAGGCTACACTATGAATACTATCCTATGTTGTCGTGATAGCGACATTTGGGTTGTAAGTTGTAACATAGAGCTAGGGATAGCTTGTTGGTGTGTGCAGTCTTTGGATAAAATTTTCTTTGTCATGTAAAGGTTCGATTACCAGTCGGCAGAATGAGTGTGGAATTCCCAACGGGCAGTCGGTAAACCTCATTCTATCATTTTGATCAGATCAAAACCAAGGTTCTTCTACATGAAAAGGCCATCTAATAGTGTAAACGTGAGTTTTGGCCCTTTAGCACACTAGTCACTGACTTTATGCTATCAGCAGCGAGATGCATGCATTGATGTGCACAAGCTCTTTGACCAGATGGAATCGGTAAACCTCTAAAGAGAGACTTGTCATGTATGCTGCTGATTAACTGTGACCGTATGGCATCAGGAATTCAGGATAGAATAATTACTTAAGCCTGGGAACTTCTCTTTAATAACATTCTTCATCAGATGTCAATACATGTGACAGAAAATCCTACCAGATATGAAATCATACTGTTTGTGATTGAGATGCTGACTAAATTTGTATCCCTACCACCCAATTTTTGGCTTCTTACTCCCCCCCCCCCCCCCCCCCCCCCCCACACACACACACACACACACACAAATGGTTCTTATCTGTTTGTCCTCAGAATTTTCTATTTTATATTCCTTCTTCCCTCCTGTCCAGTCACCTCCTGGATTTGGGATGATAGAGAATAGTTCTACGGATTCACATGTCTGCCATTGTGGACAGGTATCTTTATAGAGGGTTATCAACTGGGGACCGGCCAACATGTGAACAGTGCCTAAAAATACATGAGAAGCTGAAGGAGAGGGCTGGTCTTGGATGCATACTTAGATCGATTTCTGACACTGTTAATACTGTTTAATTGCACAGCCTTGGGTTGATCAAATGTCTGAATCATATTATGACATAATTGAAATGCTAAATTCATTATAATCCTGTATTTTGTTTCCCAAGAAATGGTCTATGAGTCTATCTATATGAGTGGATGCAGAATTTTAAGCTGTAAACGTTTGTAGAAATATGTACGCTGATATTTGGAAGCTTCAAACTTTCTAGTCTTTCTTAAGGGCGTCTGACTGTCCGTGCCTCTAGGTGGGTAACTGAAGTACAGTTCTTATATGCACCTTTTATTGCAAAAACTTCTACTTCCCATCCCTTTCCATCCAGTTCTAGATGTGCAGAGCCCCTTTACTGTTTTCTTCCGTAATGTTGTTTTTGGTATTGTGCCTTGTATTTTTTAGGGTGTTATTGGTTTTTCAAATTCAATTTTAGAAATTTTGGTTGAATGATGTGTACTTACTGTAGTTGATATAACATTTAGTTTTAAGATTTCATTGGCAAACTCATTTGATTCTATACTGTTTCTAGTTGTGAAAGTGTGAGAAGCTATTACAATTTCAAAATTTTAAATCACGGACTATGTATTCAGAACTTATTAGCCATTAACATGGTGATTATGCTTCAGCTCTATGTTTTCTTTTGCCGCAAAGGAAGACTGCTAACAGTGATAAGAGTTTGGGTTACATATTGAACTGTCATTGGATGACTTTTCTTGACTAATTTTGGCTTTCACAGTGGTATATCTACGCGTCTTCAGCTTAAAGTAGGAAAGAGTAACTATTTTACGAAGTCTTATATGCTAGCCCGCAAGAGGAGGTTAGCAGTTGGCTGGTAGGCTAGTTGTGAAAAATGATTTCAAGTCAGTAGTGCGGACTGACTGTCGGCTTTGAGTACAACCACAAAGAAGATCCTTGCTGGGATTATTGTTGGCGACAGAAGGTCTGGTTTTTGTTTCGTAATTGACCTGCTTCCCCACTTCCCATATGGGACAGTGATGCTGTTCACGAGCAGGTCTTGTCATTGGTTGGGTCTCGGAGGAGTGGATAACATTGGTAACTTCTGTCACCCAAAATGGAAGTGGGTTGTTGGTCATCTTGGATTAACTCATTTTACATTCGCTCGCTAATTAAAATATACTTTCCTTAAAAAAAGAACTTTGAATGCTAGATCCAATTGAACTGCATTTCAAATAATTTGTATTTGTGGTACTAATTGATGAGAGTAGAATAGATGTTGAGAGGAAACTAGAGTGTTGGAGGGAGACTTTAGAGACTGTTTTAAATTAAGAAGGTTTAATATGGTGTGGAATGTTATGCCACGAAAAGACATCTGCAGAAGAATGGTGTGGTTGAAGGGAGGATGTTGTGGTGAACACGTGGACATACGTTGATGGATCAGATTAGAAATGGAGACATTCGTGAGAGAATGAGAGTTGTTCCAACAAAGGAAAAATTTATACTGGTGGTTTTTAGGTCTTAATCTATGTTAATTTTGATGATTAATCAAATTAATTTCAATCTATCAATTTAATCAATCAAAGTGAGCAAACATGATTACATGTATTACATATATATACTTGTATGTGTGCAAATCATCTTAATAGGTTGATTAAGATCATTAAGAGAAGAACATGAAGATAGAGACTCAAGATTGTAACAAAGATTTGGACCAAGACTTATAATTTTTTCAATTTATTGAGTCCATAGGATCAAATGTAAACTTAAGCACTAGGATTCTCTCCGAGCCCAATTCAGACGATCGATCACGTAACGGATGATCGAATTTATAATATCAGTAGTCGTTAGAATCCTCACTGCAATTGTCTACTCAGACGACTGATTGTTATTCGGTCGATCGAAACCCCTTGGACAAGTTTTGGATTTGACTCCAACGATCACACTTGTATTTTGTCTTAGAGTTCATTTGCCTTGTCTATTTTCAGACGACCAATCTCATATCGGTCAACCGTTTACTTCTTAGCTTCTGACACACAACGACTTTTTTCACATGTCAATAAAATTGTTGGACTCTCAACGAATATTTGATTTCCAACCGTTAGCGTTAAAAGACAAACTATCGATCCGGACGACCGAAAAAAATCCGATATTCGAACAACAAAAAAATTATTGTAAGATGTATAAATATTGAAGGATAATCATTTGAGATACATGAAACTTGTTGAATGGCAAACCTACTCAAGTAGTGACTAAGTGTTTGTGCGGATTTTTCCCAACTTCAACCTCATAGTTTACCAGCCACAAAGAAGTATAGAACTTGGCATAACCATTTGAGGAACATGGCTACAGTTGAAGCTTCCCTATGTCTTTCCAACCTCAGGCACAGAACAGTTAAAGATAGATACCAACAATAATGAGTTCCTGATTACGATCCACAGCTGTTATGCCGACCACATAAACCCCTCCAAACGAGCAAAAACCAACCACCACATGTTCCACCTCACATGCCACACAGCATGTTGGGATTCTTGTTGCAGACAGACCAGACCACTTGCATTGGGACTTCAATAAAAACCTTCAAAGTTACACCCCACTTAACCTTTTTATAACGCACGCAAACACCACAATGCTCTAATTAAAAGCCACTTTAGAGACATCATACCATTCTGAAACTACAAAACAAAATAAAGCAAATGGACTAGTCAAAAGCACCTAACAAGCACCACCCTCCAATTAATTAGGTCCTGACATTAAAGTGTTTACCAAAGGTGTGATGTAATTGATCTTTACCAGAAAGGAATGACCACAGCACCACTCATCTACTTCGCTCGAATTCTAGATCCAGATCCCATTTATCTGCTTTATATCTTTATGCTTTTTAAACATGATAAACTTCTTATTAAGATCTTCAGCTGTGACCACAAGTCAATCTACTGAATTACTTCACGTCACCAATTCGAACTAGTGAAGATTGTAATGTATGCATCATTAATCATTTTTTTATGAGTTCCCCATTATATTTTGCACTAATTTTAGAGAATTTAAGAGAGTTAATTGTTAATTCTTGTCAACTAGTTACGTACTTATGTAGTTTAAAATGTCAAAAAAAATTCCAACTGAGATAACAAGAATACCATTTGAAACATTTTTTTTTGTAGGAGTCACAGTTAGAACAAATTCCTCAACTGAAAAAAACTGAAGGAATTCTACACAACCCTCAACAATCTCCCTACGGTACACATTCCTTTCCCACAACAAAATTTCTTTTTCCTGGAAATACATCACATGGCATAATTGACCATTAAGCTCAGAAGCAGACCATCTATATCCCACTGGTTGGTAATTAGAGATCAGCAAGTGATAGCCAGAATTATAGCCATTTGGTTATCCATCTAAGACTGGTGAGGCGGGGTGCCGAAGAATTTCGCCGTTCGCAGTGGAATCGGGGCCCACGGCAACACGGGTCCGACGGGTCGGTGTTGGAAGAAAGGGTGGTGGTGGTGGTGGTGGTTTTGTGGGGATTGGCTGGTGATGCCAACATTGCTGTTTCTGTTGTTACTTAGACCATCAGTGTTTGAAGCAGTGGTGGTTGTTGTAGTGTTGGGAACAGCAGCAACTCTTTCACAAGAAGGGCACATTGTGAGAGTTGTTGGGGGTTTCATTTGCATGAACAACTGTGGTGATAGCTTCAGAGCTCTCAGTTCTTGCACTTCCTTCTGCAATCTGCGGTTTTCCTCTGTCAGATTCTCGCAACAGCGTTTCAGGAACTCGCAGTCTACTTCTGTTTGTTTCAGCTTTGTCCTGAAACATGTAATTAAATATTTCAATTCTTATTTCAAAACTGAAAATCTACCACTTGTGCAACCTCATTTACATAGATCCACAAAGATTCACCAAAAAAGGGACAAGTGATGGAGTAAATACTAACCTTGCCCTCCGGTTTTGAAACCACACCTCCACTTGCCTCTGTCTCAAGTTGAGCTTCTTTGCCAACCCCATCTTTTGCTTCTGCAAACCACAACAAATCCAAACACAACTAACATTAGTGGTTTTCTAATTATAATACAAACAACAAGCATTCAAATAAAACCATATTCTTAGATCAAGCCTAAAATTGGATTAAACATCCTGAAAAGCTTTATTTTATTGATTTTTTCTCTCCATATCACCACAATGATCACAAAAACTTGATCACTGCAGCATTAAATCATGCATGAAACAAATGCATCATGTAATTTATACGAGAATTCCTTTCAAAAAACAATGAAAACGGTACTAAAATCTATTTCAACTATATTTCTCATTGGATCGGATCATTCCCCTATTTAATAAAAAAAAGCTGTAATTAATACAGAATAACCATATTAATATTCCCTAATAACCTCAGCATTAAGAGATTGAAGTTAAAAACTTTCCAAATCCAAACACCATCACCCAACCATTTTAATAAACGAGTCAAGCCCAATATATATGAAAGTGAAAGTGAGCTTACGGGGTTGAGAGTGCTGTGCTCTTTGAAGCTCTCCTCGAGAACCGCCGACTGCTCTTTCGACAGCCGGAGCTTCTTCCGGCACGCCTCTCCGCCGTCCTCGTCGTCGCTGCCGCCTCTGAAACCACGGTCGGTCTCGCTGTGCCCCCTCTTCCCGCTCACGCTCGACACCGTGCTGTTGGGCGAGGAGACACCCGTCTCCTCCTCGTCCGTCACCGCCGTCTCCGCCGCCGCCACCGGAGCTCTGTTCACATCGATCCCTCTCAGAGACAACGATGGTCTCTCCTCCGCCGTGCCCCTCTCCACTGCTAGTTTCCAAACCAAAACACAACGTTAATTATTTTTTCTTCAAAAATTTGGATAATTTTCTACAAATTAAAGACTCCATTTTTGTGTGATTAATCTCTAAAAAAAACAACTTTTAAACTCATTCCAATTTCCAAATCAAAGAAACTATTTTCTTTTGTTTTACAAAAGGAAAGATTGCATTTTGCTAACAAAGTTTTACGTAATCGATTTGTTTTACGTGAAAAGTAACTACTTTGTACATATTAATTTAAAGAATGGAGTTAGGACCTAAGGAGGAGCTGAAGAGGTCCATCCATTGTGGTTTCGGCATCGGCGGCGGCGGCTGAAAGGTGACGCCGAGGGACAAGCTTAGCCCAAGGTCCTCCTTCTCCGCCATGATCGCCATTTTTTGTGGTGGTTGGTTAAGGTTGGAGGTTGAGTGGTTTGGAGTTGTGATGAGAGGAGAGAATGGGTTTGGTATGTATATATAGGAGTGTTTGTAGGAGCAATCATTAAGTTAAGCTAAGCTAAGCAAAGTTAACCTAACCATGGTTAGTTAGATTAGATTTGAAGGATTAGAGACTAATACATTATACATAACACTTTTTTTTTACAACAGGAATTCTTTGTGTGGTGATTATCGAGTCGACAACAACGTACCACCAACTAATCTTGAAACAAATGCGCAATGTTTAACCGTTTAATCACGCTTAGGTACGTAAGTAAGAGGTGTCATCTTTTCTTTTGAAAATTTATCTACGTCTTTTTCATCAAACTTCAAAATGTGCATCGGGAAACTATATTTATCTTGATGTTTTCAAGATCAAGAATATCGTGTTTAATATTTATTAACAACCTGGATGCACTACCTAAACCGCAGAATACAATCATACAACCGAGTTGTTTGTAACTAATTCTAATTAACTTGTTTGTAATTTTTCTGATACTGAATTACTTCTGGTTAAAAAAATCGTAATTTTTCTATAAAAAATATATCTAAAAATGGGAATATGATGTGAACTGAGTTGAGTTAGGTGACATGTTGACGTAGTTTATGATTGGGTTGGGGAGTGCAATAATTGCAAGAGGAGGACAAGAGAAAGTGGAGTTCACGTGGGATGGTGTTGGAGTGCACGTGATGGTGTGGTGGGACTTGGACATGGTTGGACGTGCGTGTCATGGTGTTCCCTCCTCTTCCGACATCACCACCACTACAATCATTGATTGCATGCTCTCATTGTTATCCTTTGAATCGATCGTTTCTCCTCATCATCTTCATTTCTTTCCTTTTCTCTCTTAATAATCATTTTGATGTTACTTAGAAATATATATACTTCAGATAGTGTTTGGCACGTAGCAGTTCTTAGTTTGAACATTTGTATCTTTTCACGTAATGCTCTAAATTGGTGTGAAAACTAACCGAATGTTTTTTGTCTTATAAAAAAATAATCAAATAGAATTCCCTTTACAAGGTGGTGTTTTGCTCCAAGCAAATATGATCGTATATATTTACCTGACCCTAGTTCTATCATTTTATGTCAGGCACACGCTTTGACCTTCATTTGAGATGGAATAAGTTTGACAGGTAACATTGGTCAATGGAGTTTCTAATTCTAGTTATATTCAAAACCAAAGAAATTAAGGAAATGCAAATCACGTCACCTAGAATCATTAGTTGAAAAATTCTTTAGAATTTATAAAGGAGAGATCAAGGTGCTCCCTGTTAAAATACTAAGTACGTGGCTCAGATGTTAAACGGTCGTCATGACCTTAAGGAAACAATGCATCAACACCAACGACTATATTCATCAAATTAAACATATTAAGCGCATATCTCATCAAGGCAGTAAGAATTCCATACATACATCATTGTTTATGTAACAAGCAACCTGTATTCTCCTCCAACGGCTACTGTAGACATGATATATATAACACATTCAAGAAATATAATACAAATATACACAAATTTAATATGGTATCATAGCACTTATCGAACCTCAGAACCGGGGAATCATCACCAACGACAATCTTCTGATCACCACCTCAAAAACACCACCAAAAATCATCACAGACCCGCTCCCACACAAACCCAAAACATCATCGGTCAACCGACCTTAGATCCCAAATCCGCCCAAACATCATCAGTCGACCAACCTCCGACTTCAAATTCGGTCACCTCAGAACACTCCAAACCCATCATAGACCATTCGCGAGAGGGGGCCGACGCAAGTTGCTACCTCCAACGCTCCCCATGGCCTCAGAAGGAGCGACCCCTCACAGACTCACAACTCAACTCCTTAACGGAACAAACTATCTCTCATGCGCACTCTCGATCACCCTATCCCTCAGCGGGAGGGGCAGATTGGGGCACATCATTGGCCGCACGACAAAACCAACCACCAACAAGACTAAAATGGAGGAGTGGCAGACCAATGACCATCTTGTAATGACATGGGTACTCAACTCCATGTCACCACAGATTGGGGAGTTGTTCATATACTCCAACTCGGCTAAAGAGCTTTAGGACGTCATCCATGACCTATATGGTAAACAAAAAACTTCATCCACATTTGTAAAGTCAAACAAGAACTCACACAAACAAAGCAAAGGCAGACGAGTCACCGAATACCTCGGTGCTCTTAAAAGTCGGTGGGATGAACTCGGAACTATGAACCGTCGACCACAAATCCCAAAATCATCAAGGAGAGGGTTGAGCAAAATCGGCTCTACCAATTTCTGGTGGAACTCAACTCAAGCTACGAGACCCTAAAGTCTCAAATCTTGCTATCATCGGAGCTATCACCCCTCAGCCAAATAATTGCAATGGTTCAACGAGAGGAAATTCGAAGACACGCCATACAACAAACTACACACAACGAAAACCAAGCGTTCGCCGCTGCGCACAACCGAAATCATACCACAAAAACAAAAAATCAGTTCAGGAAACGAAAATATGAACACTGCGATAACTGTAAAAAAACAAGGACATAGTCGCGACCGGTGCTGGTTCCTCCACCCGCACTTCCGACCACCAAAGGATGGACACAGAGACAGAAGGGACGATGGCCGACGCAACCCTAGAAGCGACGACGGTGGCAGAACAGACCAACACCAAAACCCTAACTTCGAAAATGAAAACCAAAAGGGGCCGCAAGTCGGCTCGTTCTCCGAAAGTCGGGGTTTTGTATCCAAAATTCACGTGGATCATCAAATACCGAATTACTCTGGTGGATCGGGCGGACAGATGTACTCTCCGGATCCATGTCTACATGTTGGCGTGCACGCATGTGTGGGTGAGAGTGTTGTTGTGGTTCGCAAGCATGGTTATAGGCATGGTTCAGTCCAGAAGGAGTTGGGCCATGTTCTTGCCACCTCAACAACCTCCTGCAAATCTCTGATCAAAATTCGACTCATTAGACAGATAATGCCTCATGTATAAATTCGTTTGCCAACCTTACAAGCTTTACTTTTACTCCTAATTCATGGATTATTGACACCGGTGAAACGAATCACATGACTGGAAATAAAAATCTCTTGTACAATATACATTATGACACAAACACAAATAAATTTATCACTGTTGCTAATGGAAATCAAGTTAAAATCACTAGCCCCACAATCCACATTACTAAATGACACATCTGAAAATATTCTATATGTCCCAGAACTCACGTCTAATCTTCTTTTTGTAGCACAGATCACTCAAAATTTAAATTGCAATGTGATTTTTACACCTTTTGATGGGTTATTTCTGGACCGAACATCAAGGAAGATGATTGGTAGAAGCTCGCTTGTTAATGGCTTATCTGTTTTAGACTCAAATAATTATTTACTTGCTAATAATGTGTCCTTTCTGTAGGATCGTGTGGGTTTATGGGTCCACAATTAATGCTAATCACCTAATTACCTACTTGTATAAGCAATCAAAGAAATGCAGCGGAATTTAAACTAAAACAAGCAAGTAAAGGAAATGAAATGAGCAAACCACAATCACACGGGGATTTTATAGAGGTTCGGCACCCCACCCGGGTCCTAGTCCTCTCTTGCAAGCTCCGCTCGGATCACCGAGCTCCGCTCACGACTTCACTAACCACTCCCCGTTCCGGGCCGGGAGAGAACGCCTTTACAACCGTCAAACTCGCGAACAACCCTCGCCGAGCTTGGAATCTTCTTCTCACAATCCGAGAAGGATACTTCGGGCTTTCACCGGAGCCTTTACTCTTTTGACAACCAATGAGAACTTGAGTGGAGCAACACTCTCTAAATCTTGAGCACACTTGAGTAGGATTAAGAAATGATCACTAAGTGTGGAAGGTTTGTAGCTTTGAGTGTTTGGGATTCTCTCTAAAGTTTGGGACAAGTTTGTAGTGGGAGAGTTGTGTTAAAATGTGTTTTACAACTCCTTATATAGGCATTAAAGAGAATAGAGCCATTGTGATTGATTGGGTATGAGTTGAAGTGTGATTACACAAAACAGAAAGTTCAGAACCCAATTCTAGCTGAATTCGGTCGACCGAAACGGGAAGTGCGGTCGACCGGTTGGCAGTTTTACACTCAGTTCGGTCGACCGATTAAGCAACGGTCGACCTCCCAACTCTACGACTTAGGTTCACTTAAGTCATCGGTCGAACACAAGATAGGGTTCGGTCGACCGATTTCGTCCAGGCACTTTTGGGGTGACAAACAAATGTGTGAACGGTCGACCGAAACTGGTTTTGGCGGTCGACCGATTACGAACATGCATTTTGGGTTTGTCAAGAGATGAACCAACGGTCGACCGATCATGGTCCTCGGTCGACCGATACATGAAATACATTTGGGGTATTTTTGGTTTAATACGAATACGACCGTTGGGTATATACGACAAAAGTAACGGTCGGGAAAATATGATCTGACGGTCGACCGAAAGGTAAAACACGGTCGACCGAATAAGGGCAGTGAAAACACAAACAAGAGATTTGATCATTCGGTCGACCGAACGGCCTGTATCGGTCGACCGAATGTGGGCAGACAGTTAGGGTTCAGGTTTAGGTGTTTTCCGGTCTAAGTTTGGGTGATCTATTGAAGTCCAAATTATGTGAAATTTCGTGTGTGACTTCTATAGGGAACCTAGTGTGTGATTAAGTTGATTTTAGCTCAAGTATGCTCAATTACACTTTGTTCCTAAGACTCAAAAGAAATCAAGATTACATGTCTTCAATTTAGCTTTAATTACATGTCTTGACTTCATTTCCTTCTTTCTTGAGTCTTGATCACCTGTAGAGGTTAGCACAATACAATATATATGCAATGCATAGTGTGTGCTACTCTAATTAAGATTCGGTTGATTAAATCATCAAAACATAAGATTAAGACCAAAAAGCCAACACTTTCATATGCCAAACCTTTGACATAAACGCATGAGGCACCCATCTTTTCCCGTTTTAAAATAATTACTTCCAAGTTTAAATTTGAATATTGATCTATGTTGTGATACATGTCGCCTAGCGAAACAGACCATGTTGCCCTTCCACGCTCCGACAACTCAGACAAGACATCTGGGGACCAACCCTAGTTGAATCTTATAATGGCTTCAAATATTTTATTATTTTTATCGATGATTTTTCTCGCACAACTTGGATATACATATTAAAGTCAAAATCTGATGTATTTTCTGTTTTTTGTGAGTATGTTGTTTGGTAGAAAATATGTCTGACACTAAGATTAAAACCCTTCTATCTGATAACAATTTTGAATACACCAGTAACATATTTCAAAAAAATTGAAGGAAAAAGACATTTTTCATCAAACTACATGCATTAACACTCCTGAACATAACAATATTTCTGAAAGGAAAAATCGTCACCTTCTAAATGTTACTAGTGCCCTTTTATTTCCATCTCATGTGCCCAAATGCTTTTGGTCTGACGCTATTTTAACTATTGTATATCTTATCAATCGACTTCTTAGTCATGTAATTCAAAATAAACAACCTCTAGAAATACTTAACGGTAGACGAATGAGTATTGACTACCTTAAAAAAATGGTTGTACTTGCTACGTTCATAAAAACGAATTGATAAGTTTGATTCTCTTGCTATCAAGACTGTTTTCTTTGGGTACTCTTTTAAAACAGTGTACAAATGTTATGATCATTTGAATTGCAAACTTTACATTTCTAGAAATGTCTTTTTTCTAAATCGAATCTTCAAACACTAATCCCCTAGGTGAGACACATTCTCTCCCTACCATTAACGTGTTTGATCTATCTCCCTCTTTTGAAGAAAAACCTGTTCCTCAAACTAGGGGAGACGAACAGATTACAGGTACCACAGGTGAGCACAATGACAAACACGATGAGACTCTCACCAAAAGGTCTACATGACCCGCCCGTACTTCAAATCATCTTCAATACTTCATCACTTAGAATGCAACCTATGACATCCAAGATTATATCGCTTACAGTGCCATAACACCCTCTTATCACTCGATTCTGAATGTAATTGATAAATTTAGTGAACCTACCTCTTACCATGAAGCCCTTAGAAATCTCAAGTGGGTAAAAGCCATGAAAAAGAACTAGAAGCTTTAGAAAAACATCAAACTTGGACTCTGGTCCCGTTAAAACTGTAGGATCGTGTGGGTTATGGGTCCACTAATCACTTTTACGCTAATCACCTACTTGTTTGATCGATCGAGTTATATGCAGCGGAATTTAAACAACTAAAGCAAGTAGGGAAGGAATAATGCAAACCACAAAGACGCGTCATTTTTTAAAGAGGTTCGGCACCCCACCCGGGTCCTAGTCCTCTCTTGTAAGCTCCGCTCGACTCCGCGAGCTCCGCCTACGTCTTCACTAACCACTCCCCGTTCCGGGCCGGGAGAGAACGCCTTTTACAAAACAAACTCCGCGAACAACCTCGCGAGCTTGACTTTCTTCTCTCACAATCCGAGAGGAACACTTCGGGCTTTCACCTAAGTCCTTGCTTCTTTTGACAACAACAGTTTGAGTGGAGCAACACTCTCTAAGCTTGAGCACACTTGAGTATGATTGGAATTAAGACTAAGTGTGGAGATTTAAGGCTTTGAGTGTTTTGGATTCTCTCTAATGTTTGGGACAAGTTTGTAGTGGGAGAGTTGTGTTAAAATGTGTTTTACAACTCCTTATATAGGTATTAGAGAGAATATAGCCGTTGGATTGATTGGGTATGAGTAGATGTGTGATTACACAAAACAGCAAACGCAGGACCAAATTCTGGCTGAATTCGGTCGACCGAAACGGGAAGAACGGTCGACCGTTTGGCAGTTTTGCACAAGGTTCGGTCGACCGGTTAAACAACGGTCGACCGCCCAACGCTATGACTTAGGAAAACTTAAGTCATCGGTCGAACACAAGAAAGGGATACGTTCGACCGATTTCGTCCAGCACTTTGGGGTTGACAACAATTGGATAATCGGTCGACCGAAACAAGTCTAGCGGTTGACCGTTTTTCAACAGGAGATTCGGGTTTGTCAAGAGATGGACAAACGGTCGACCGATCGTGGTCCTCGGTCGACCGATACATAAAATGTATTTGGGGTATAATTGGTTTAATACGAATACGACCGTTGGGTATATACGACAAAAATAACGGTCGGGAAAATAAGCACAAACGGTCGACCGAATCTAGACAGGGAAACACAAACAGGATTAATTGATCATCCGGTCGACCGAACGGCCTGTATCGGTCGACCGAATGTGGGCATACAGTTAGGGTTCAGGTTTAGTGTTTTCCGGTCTAAGTTTGGGTGATCTATTGAAGTCCAAATTATGTGTGTGACTTCTATAAGGAACCTAATGTGTATTTAAGTTGATTTTAGCTCAAGATACACAAGTTCCTAAAGACTCAAAGAAATACAGAAATACATGTCTTCAAATGAGCTTGATTACATGTCTTGACTTGATTTCCTTTCTTCCTTGAGTCTTGATCACCTGTAGAGGTTAGCACAAAACAATATATATGCAATGCAATATGTGTGCTACTCTACATGATCATAATTAAGATTAGGTTAATTAAATCATCAAAACATAGA
This sequence comes from Triglochin maritima, assembly GCA_963682175.1. Lineage (NCBI taxonomy): Eukaryota > Viridiplantae > Streptophyta > Magnoliopsida > Alismatales > Juncaginaceae > Triglochin > Triglochin maritima. The sequence continues at coordinate 57,474,352 of OY821772.1, read as the reverse complement.
TTAAGGCCAAAAAGCCAACAAAAACCTATAATCAAACTTGTAGGATGTAAATGAATATAAAAAATTAAGTACAATATGGACTCGATTACCTAGACTTGTTGCTAAAGGATATACCCAAACCTATGGACTCGATTACCTACAAACATTTGCCCCTATAGCAAAAATGAACACTATAAGAGTCATTTCCATTGTTGTTAATTATGGGTGGAATCTTTATGAGATGGATGTTTGGAATGTCTTCCTTCAAGGATCTCTTAAAGAGAAAGTCTACATGACTCCTCCTCCAGGGTATAACTCTCTTCACAATCAAGTATGCAAACTCCACAAATCAATCTATGGATTGAAACAGTCTTCCAGAACATGGTATGCGAAACTTAGTCACTCTCTCCTTCAATTCGATTTTACTAAATGTTCTGTTGATGCATCCATGTTTATCAAGTACTTTAACAACACCATCATTGTTCTTGTTTATATAGATGACATCATAATCACTGGAAATAGTAACATCGATATCGACATTGTGAAATCGTATCTGAAAAACAAATTTGATATTAAAGATCTAGAAGTCTTGAAATACTTTTTAGGCTTTCAAATTGCACACTCTAACAAAGGTTTGTTTTTATCCCAAAAGAAGTATGTTCTAGACATCTTTAAGGAAATCGGTAAATTAAGGTCAAACCTGCCAACACCCCTATTGAGATCAATCGAAAGATTGGACCCACTGATGGAGAACCTCTTCATGACATATGGCAATTTCAACGATTAGTAGGAAAATTCATTTACATCACTGTCACCAGACCTGACATAACTTATGTCGTTAGCACAATAAGTCAGTTCATGCATGCTCCCCACACACATCACCTTAACATTGTAGACACGATTCCTTAGATATTTAAAGAAAACACCAAGTCAGGGGATATTGATGAAAAGAAACAATTCTAATTCAATAATTGGCTACTCTAATACAGATTGAGCTGGTAGCTAAGATCGAAAATCCACAACTGGGTTCTGTACATTTGTTGGTGGAAACTTAGTCACATGGAGAAGTGAAAAGCAAAATGTTGTTGCAAGATCCAGTGTTGAAGCTGAATACAAGGTCTGGCTGAATACAATGCTGAAACTAGTCTGACTCAAACAACTCCTCAAAGAAATGAAAGTTCCCTACAAGGAGCATATGCTAATGTATTGTCATAACCATGTCACTCGTCACATCGCCTTCAACCCTGTCTTCTACGAACGAACCAAGAACATAGAAGTTCACTACCACTTTATTAGAGAGAAAAATTCAAGCCAAAGAAATTGATGTTCCCTACGTTCAAAGCAAAAGCCAACTCGCAAATATCTTCACCAAATTGCTCGACCAAAAGCAATTCCATAACATTCTTCACAAGTTAGGTTCCCTCAATCTTTTCCGGACTCAAACTGAGGGGAGTGTTAAAATACTAAGGTGACTTAGACGTTAAACTGTCATCATGACCTTAAGGAAACAACACCGCAACACCAACGACTATATTCATCAAAGGAAACATATCAATCGTATATCTCATCAAGGCAGTAAACATTCCATACACACATCATTGTTTATGTATCATGCAACCCATATTCTCCACCAACGACTACTGTAGACATGATATATATATATATATATAACATGCATATGTTACACACATTCAAGAAATATAATACAAATATACACAAATTTAATATCCCTAATGATAATTTTCTAAAATTATATTAGAAAAGTTAGTGTTGTAGGAAGCAAAAGTCGTCGTGGAAAGATGTAATTTTAATGGATTAAAAGGCGAGATTTTCCACCTTAATTTAAAATTTGTGCAACGGCTTGAAATGGCGTAATTTGGTATTTTATACCAAAGACCAAAATCAACCTGATAGGTACTTAAAAGTAAAATTATGATCTTTAAGTCACAAAAATCTTGTCTAATACAATCATGTCGAGCATGTTATAAATTAAACAATACTAATACATGTAGTGATGAAGACGTTTCAAGACTTTTCAGTTTAGTTGTGACTTGGATGATGGTTTCGTTTTAATTACAAATATCTGTCCAATAATCCCATCCTTTTGGTTGTTATTTCCGAAATTCCCACAACAACAATTTTGACTCCATTATTTCACCTGCCACCCATTATTTCCGAAATTCGTCCACTCGTTACTCGTATATCCATTTTACTGTTTATTGTTTTTAATGCGAAATATGTTGAAAATTTTGTTGAAGGTGAAAGTTTATTAAGGTAAACATTGATCATTGACTATTGTATATTATCACAACCAATAAAAAACCCTGGAAGTCAAACTCAAAGAGTAATAAGTTATGACTTACAATCAAATATTTGTGTGGCCAACTTATGTGAGTTACATTTGTTCCGTTAAAAAAATTAACATTAAAAGCTAAGAACTTAACTGGAATCGCTGTAACTTTAACTTGGTTGATCATGCTTTTGAAAGGAAATAAACATATACTTTATGCTTTATACCGATCGATCGAGTTTGAGACCGACCGAGCAACTAGTTGTACTACCACAAAGACTCAGAAGCAGACAATAAATCTACACAGGATACCAACCTCAACTTGGTCTTCATTGGATTGCGATAGAATCTTGTTAAGGAGGGGATTTCATCTTACCATCTACATAATTAGACCACATATAATATTATAATAGCCAGTTTTATTGTAGTGATATGTCTGTATAGCTATTAGCTATCCCACATGTTGCCCAATTGTACATGCCCATCATGGGATTCGAGGTCCGTACATGGCCTCCATGTGATGCACACGTGGTGCCAATTAAATGTGCAACTCTCTTTATTATACATATCTTACCAATCATGACAGCTGATATCATTAGTGATCATAGAGTGGCAGTTAGTTATCATCTCAACACCACATGCTGGTGGTTATTATATCACTTCAACCTACTTGGATTTTTGCTTTTTTATCTTCAATAACATCCTCCCATTTTCACGAATGAACAACATCTAATTTTATTATTGTATCCCAATGTTTGACGCTTGTTTTGTGCATATTGTTATTCCAAAACGCCGGATTGAGGCTTCCGACTAAAATCCATTTCGTGTGAGTTGAATAAATTCCATGGAAATTAAGATAACCATATTGGTTGAGAAAGGATACAAGTGGAGAAATTTCGGCCGAACTGGGGATATAATGAACAAGCGAAGGATAACAATGATATTTTAATTATTACAAGAATATTAAAGGGTACCTCAAAGTCATTTCGAGAACCATGCGAGGTTTAAGATATATCTTTGTCCTGAAAAAAATTGTACTTCATCTAATCAAACTCAAGATAAGTACGTTATTACGAAACAATCAACAAATTCAAAATAAAACATATACCAAGTTTTAGTTTAAAATACCATTTCGAAAGAAGAAAAATGTCACACTCTTATCCTTCTGGAGTTCTCATTGTTTGCAAGTCATGCATTCATGCCATGTCTTTATTATTCCCAAGTCCTGCCCACGATCTTTAAATCCTAACGCAATTTGATGCTCCAACGTATAATACGCCAAAATTAATTCTCACAAAATCTCCTGAACACCTCCAATGATTTGCTACAAACAAAAAGGCACAAAACCCACAAACAGATAATCATCATCATATTCATACCAAACCAAATCAAAGTTGACGAATAAAATAATCACACAAACCACAAATCAAACTGGAAAACGGGAACAACCCCATATGGAGTCACATGAACACCAGCAGAGCATGGTACGGTCAAAACCCAGCCCCACGTGTGGTGACTGGTCAAGGAATCCTTCCCCACGTGGTCAAGCTCTGGTTGGGAATGAGCTGTTCTTGTTCTGTTCTTTCTGCATTATTAGTATTTAATTATGTTTAAGAATGAGTTAATCAGGATAGTTCTTGGTACGTGCATGGCAGCATGGCTTCCTCCCACACCATGTGGATGCCACACAGACCCAACTAAGGATTTGGGACTTGCATGCACGTTTGGACCAATGTGGTTACTGGTTAGGTTAGGATTAATAATGTTTGACAAGCTTGTAAGCAGAACCAGAATTTACTAACTTCATCTACTACGTTGAAAAGTTAGAAAATATTCCACTACTTGTTCATATCAGCAAATCAGTGCTCCCAAGACTGTTAAAATCTGGCCATAGGTCTGTCAGCTACCGTTGAGTTTGAAAGTTTCTAGGCCGCACTATACATGAATATGTTTGCTGTTAGGAGTAACTAATAGTAATACTCTTGGTTTTGGTGATTTTATTTTAATAGTACGCAAAATAACATAATTGGTAGATTCCAAACCAATAAATAGTCAAAACTAAACGACGAATCCTAATAGGAAGGTGCATATTGAGGTTTAACTATCGAAAAGTAGAAGAAAAATTCACAGAGAAAAATGCCCAAGTAAAAGGGAAAGGTGAACTTAAAAACAAAAGTCCTTTACAAAACGTAACAGATGATATGAGTTAATATAAGAACAAACAAGAAGATTGGAGAAAATAAAATTGAATTCTAATGCGTGTGTTATAGGAATAACCGAGCAGTACTTGGATTTAGATTATCAACCTATCATCACACGTTGTACACGTAAAGTTGAGAAAAATGGAAAAGGTTTGTTGCTTGGTTAGCTCTTAAGAATATCAATGCAACTTTAAAAGATGATCCACGTTTTCCTCAAGTTGAAGTTTGCAGTTTGCAGACCTGCTAAAAGCAACTGCCTTAAAGTATAAACTAAATTGACACTTTGCTTAATGCAGCAGTACAAACCTAACAATTAACGAAACTGAAAATAGGCACTAAAATTACTTTGTGGATAAAATTTATACTTTTTTCCAGACAAAGAAACAGTTAAAATGCTGAATAATCCTCATTGCATATGTTTTCAGTATGTGCATGTCCAGTAGGACACTGTTTCGTTACAGTCAAGAGGTAACTATTATTAGGTAATTTTGTTTTAAAAATAACCTTGCCATTGAGCTAAACGATGTCCAAACTCTCTAACCTGAAGAGCAGTGACTTCAGAAAAGGGTAAGTTGCCATCTTCATCAACATGGGTGGATGATTGAGCTCCACATAAAGATTAAATTAACTTTTGAATGCTGAAGACTAAATAAACTTTTCCAGATTTAATAACCAAAGTTGCCTCAACATATGCAGCCTGTCTATGAGAAAAGCTCATTAGTCTTCCTGCAAAGTTACATACCAATATTAGTCAAATCTGAAATGAGAGTTGTACAAATATAAATAATACAAGCTTTATATATTACAAAAAATGTGAGATTTAAGTAAGCTGTGTCTTGGCTCCTGAACCTCACATGTCACTAGGGGACATGATTGGGAGGGAGCATATGCGTGGGTGTGGCCTACCCTGTCTCCCTTCCTGCAACTTGTAATTATTTAATTCTTGTTTAATGACTAATTTCTTCAGTTAGCAACTTGTCCTCCATTTTCTTCCTTTAACCTATTCAGCTTCTGAGGAACAAACCTACAACCTAATGGTTTCCATGTTTTCAGATGATTGATAGTTGTCTTCAGCAAGTTGTGATGCTCTTAATCATGACCATGACAGCTCAAGAGCAATCATTAATTTATAATTATTCCACACCAACCACCATTAGTGGTTGACAAGAATTCTAGGATTGCAATGATAACCATTTAGCACAGCAATTTGAATTTCATAAATGACTTTTAACAGTTTAACTGATCTCATAATTTTTTTATAAAATTCATGCTCAGGAGTTAAAATTATATTTATGTAAAATAACTTCCATAACTGGTATCTCTACCGCAAGTAAAGACAATTGTCGTGTCCAATAAAAATTCGAAATGTAAAGGGTGGTGTTTAACCACTAAATTTCAAAAGTTATTATCATACACCAAACACTAAGAAACTACAAAGTCTTAACATTCCTTGATGCATGTTCAGACCTTTGAATTACTGTAATTGTACATGATTAATAATGTATGCAACCAAACAATAATACTTATACTCAGTCTCTTATATCATTATGAAGTGGCCTTCTGATGAGGAGGTTTACTGCCACTTGGGTCGTGAATAATCAAACAGAAGAGTTCGACCCGATAATCATGAAGAATTTGAGATTTGCTTGCTTCAACAGTCATCTCCCGCAACAACACATCAATGTAAATCTAAAAGATTTAATGGGACCCTTCAGAACACATCCATATAATTTGCCACAGTTCAAAACACAAAATAGAACACCTCTCTAGAATGGGGAATCCCCATTAGAGGTTGGATAACTCCAGCTTCAATGCCTTCGCTCAATTATTGACTTCTAATAACAATTAAAACGACTGTAAGTTTTTTCTGAGAAGGTAAATTCTTTTTGGTGCCCAAAAACAGTAACAAAAATAAGTGGTCAGGTTAACCACAACCGTAGATTAAAATTTTGGGCACCACTAACACATAATAGAAGAAAAATGCATGGACATCATCATTCTTGCACATACACGCTCTCGTTGAAAAGTATTATTAAGGTACAATTTGGAAAATAAAATCGTGTCTTTACTTGGTATGTTGGCCACTTGGGACCCAAGAAATGAAAAGGTAATATCACCTACAAATGAAAGATACATAAAACGAAGTAAAATTTCGTGTAACATGCTTCATACCTGACTGTGCAATAGATGCTTGGCTCGGACGACAGCTCCAAGATGTGCTCAGATAAAACCAGACAAGATCTTGAATGATATTTTCTTTCAGAAGCAACGTTGATAGTGTAAAAACCAAAAACCATAGAAGTGTTAATGTGATGTCATGGCCTCCAAGTCCTGCAATATGGTCCTCACAGGCCAAATACCTGCATGTGAATCACAGGAATGAGGCCACATACATGGAGAAGAACTCAAGGATGGCACTTGCTAGAACTTGGGTACAACACAAGAAATGTAGCTCCGAGTTTTACCTAAATTGATTAGGATCATTATCACTATTAGTTTGATATTAAAGGAGTCGTTGGATTTCAACAGTTTGACCTGCTTAGTATAAGCTCAATTCATATCTAAACCTATTGTAATATACATACCTGATTACAACATTCTTGAAGAGTTTTATTTCTAACTTATTATAACTAATTTGGGATTGAAAAGATTTATTGCTATTGTTGTTGTATGTATCTTTAGAAGTTAAATGCATTCACTTGTAATTCAATAGGTACAATCTGATGTACTCTAAATCATGTCTATCTTTGCAAAACAACAACATTTTATTCTACTTAGTAGCTCAAGCTTGAATAGAGCTAAATTGGAGTGAAATTGTAAACTGATGGTAGCAGAGTCACAACTGTAAACTGAAAAGAGACAAATTGGAGTGAAATTGTAAGATCTTGGAAATCATTAATTCAAGAAACAATTCCTAAACAAACTAACAGGAAGTCGTGCACTGAGTTATTTACTTGAGAAAGTTACTTAGCATGAATTAACTAATATGATGGTAGCAGAGCTCAAACAGAAGTAAGAGAAAACTATACACATAAAAATGGATGCTCGCTAGTTTCATAAAACAAGTTTTCCAAGTAAAAGGAAATTTTGAACAGAAATATACTTCGTCTTATTACCAGAAGTAAAAGAGCTGTGAAGAAAATAGACAATTCTTGTAGACAACAGCTCAGTACTTTTTAGTTGTGAAGTGTGATAAGCATGGTCCTTGGAAATTGCTTGGAGAGGGCAGCCATGCTCCTTAAACTGCACTGGATCTTACAAAAACCACATCTAATACCACCTTTTTATATGTCCCACCAAAGACATCCATGTCCTAATTCCTAACCCTAGCACAATTTTCGTGATGTTTACCGTAGGTTGGATTGAAGCAGATAATTCTCAAATTGTTAAGCAGGACTTCTGTTTCAGAGTTATTATAGCTACACTATATTCCATTGTTCACCTGTTTAGGAAATTGTCAGTTAATTCCAAGAAATGCTTCATGAAAATTTTCTCCATTGCCCGTTTTGTTTTTTGGGAAGTATGAACAAGTGATGTGCATATAATATGTATCGTAAAACCAATGCACCAATATTGAGACAAATAAACTCTCCATTTTTCTTTTTGATCGGTTTAAGTCAGATAAGATGTACTTTGTTCACGTCCATCACAGTAATTGAGTCCATCACTGTAATTGAGTTGACGTAAACTGGTAATCTTACATGTATAAACTAGAGGAATCAACAAACTGAAATTTATCGATTGATTATCCACTTTAGCCCACTTCCAAGTTAAGTTCCTGCAAACCAATGGCATCCTAATTTTTACTGAAACATTACTTGAAACAACACCCTCGTCAACCATTGGGAACTAAAATGCCTCCTCAATCATTACTAGAAGATAAACTACGATTTTAGCGTGGATTCAACATCGATCGAACGACTTCGAAGTTTAAACTAGGGATCTAACGAACAAATTTAGATGGAAACGAAATCCAGAAAGAGAATACGCACATGATCGCAATGGATGGGGAGAGTCGGAAACAAACCTGGCGGGAGCGATTCCGACGGGGATTTAGGATTAGGGTTTTCTTGTCAGAATTGCGTATTATCCCCAAATATAGTGAGTTATTACGCGTAAACCCCACAATAAAAGATTTTCTTTCTTTGTCTGCTGCTAATTATATTTAATTAGTTCTACCATCGCGTCAACTTTTACTTCTAGTCTTGTCGATGACGACGAAGAATGTGAGTATAGGTCTTGTGCAACTTTTGCTCCCCAAATCTCGTAAATGAGACATGCTTTCTTGTTTTATTTGCATGATTAAGTCAGAGTTATTTATAGGAAAAAAATTCAAAAAAAATAAAAAAATTGTAAAAATATGCACTTCAGAAACTTATTTGACAAAATATGCACATTAAAAACGACACCTCAGATGTCGTTTTTTAAGTAAAAACGGCATTAGAGATGTCGTTTTTTAGCCAAGTAAAAAACGGCACTACAGCTGCCGTTTTTTACTTGGTTAAAAACGACACTAGTAATTTGGTTAAAAACGGCATCACTAGTGTCGTTTTTATCCTATAAAAAATGGCATCTGAGATGTCGTTTTTAAGTTAGGGTTTAAATCATGGTCAGCCATTTAAACTTCATTCTTTCACTTCCAAAATTCCCCCACTCCCCATTAGTCTCTCTCTCCGACGACCAACAGTGTTGAGGTTAGGTTTTTATTTTGTTTTTGGTTTTTTTTTTATTTTGACATGAAATACAATGCATGTATAGTTAATGTATTTGTTTTTATGTTCATGTATGTGTGAAATGTAGATTTTCTACACTCAAAGTAATGAACTCCGGTACCGGATTGGTTATGGTTTTTTTCGATGGAATTCTTACATTCGTAGATGAGGTACCAGAATATGAAGGTGGTAACAGACGAATGCTTAATGTTAACACACATATGCGATATGATGATCTCTGTGAATCAGTTTGTCAAGTTTGTGGTTTCCAAGAAGGAGAATTTGATCTAAAGTTAACATGCAAATGACCACCGTATGAAAAGTATACATATGTTCAAGTTTTTGATGATCAGAGCACGACTACAATGCTATCTCTATTTAACTACATGAATACAGTTGTATTGTTTGTTGAGAAACAACCCAAGCCCTATGCTACTGTCCACCACAGTCAGTTGAATGGGGATTATCAACAAATGACACAAACATATAGCCAATATGAAGCAGGTCCTTCTTCGGCAGTTCCTCAGTCCTATTTTGGATCGTATGAGCACACACCAATGAGTCCTTCTTCGGCAGTTCCTCAGTCCTGAGTCCAATCGTGATCTAATGTTGCACACACTGCCAAACCGTCAACACGAAGACCACTAAGCATAGCTACGTCTGGTAACGTGATGGTCATCTCCCCGTGTCTAAAATGGAAGGTGTGTGTCTCAGGCCTCCACCTCTCCACAACAGCACGAATCAGATTCCAATCCAGTTGCAGTCGTTGCAATCGAGACACAGTGCCAAATCCCGCAATCTCTAACAAATCCCACATCATTTCATCTTGCACATTCCACGTGTTGAACTGAGTGGCGTGCTCGGCGCATTTAATATCCGTCAAAGGCTCCTGGAAATTAAATTTAATTATTTTACGTCAAATAAAAACCAATACCGATACACAAAAATTTAAATTTCATAACACTTACATTTTCCAGAATCGAAGATGATCTATGATCTTTCTGTAGTACTAACACTGAAGGGTCAACAGGACTGTGACAATCATGTGAAGTCGACATTTGGGAAACTGTAAAACATAATTAACAAAAAATAATATTACATACTATTCAGTTCAAATAATACAATCTAAACAGATTCAATACATTATCCACAATAAATCTAATTTCAACAACTACAACATTGATTATTCAATTTAATTTGTTTAACACAAATCCAAACAATGTAAATTTATTATATTTGGACTTTTGAGATTAATTGATCTATTAATCAAATCATCAAATCCGCACAAGATTATTAATCATAACAATATAACATCATCCACACAAGATTAATTAAACAAAGTATGGTAAACTCATTAACCAAATATCAATCAATCGAATCCATTTTAAATCAAACAATCCACACACATCCTAACCAAACCAATCGAATGTACATAAATACAAACTAATAAGGCAAAATCTTAACAAAAAATGATGTAAAAATACCTGAAATTGCAGGAGAGAGGGAGAGGAAGAAACACCAAATTTTTTGGGAAGATTGGAGAAAAATGGGCCTTGGTGCCGTTTTTAACCCTAGGCTAAAAACGGCATCTCGGATCCCGTTTTTATATAGGGTAAAAACGGCACCCGTAGTGTCGTTTTCTAAGCAAGTAAAAAACGGCACTACTGGTACCGTTTTTCACCTCGGGTAAAAAACGACACTAGTAGTGTCGTTTTTTACTTGGTTAAAAATCGGCATTCGAGATACCGTTTTTACTTAATTAAAATGGTATCTCAGGTGCCGTTTTTCAATGTGCATATTTTGCAAAATAAGTTTCTGAAGTGCATATTTTTACAATTTTTTTATTTTTTTTATTATTTTGAATTTTTTTCCTTATTTATACCTTAGTTTTAAGGATTGTTTGGAGCCATAAATGTATTTTAAGATTACTTAAATCTATCACTCGTTATTTATACGCTTCTAACGCGTGTTAGATTTTAAATATATTTTAAATCCTATAATTTGAATTAGATATCTTGAAAAATGTATTTTTAAAATCAAATATTTGAAACCTTTAGTTACTCAATCGATATCTTATTCTTAAGTGAAATCTTGATTGTTATGAATTTAATTTCCAACTTTAAGAATAAATGTCGCTTTAAGTCAAAGATTTTGTAACATCAATAACTGACATTCCTAGGTTCCTAATTACAATATCGATAACATTTTTTCTTAACAATTGGCAGAACGAATAATAATGCAGCAAAAATAAGTTGCAGGGTGATGATATTGTACGTAAGCAATCATCTCAGTATTTGCATTAGGTGCAGCAGTTAAGGAGGGTTGGTAAGTCATAAATTGATTTCTGTCCTGTTTTTTCCCCAAAAAAGTTGCAATTTTCGAAGAAATATTTGGAAGCAAAAATTTGGATATAAGAGGCATCAAACGTCCAAGTGATTTAATGTAAACCTCAATGCACTATCCTATTAAATCTCACAACATTGTTTTGGAATGAACTTAAAATTTGAACTTGAAGACCAAACAAAGTTCCAGATGAGTAAGCATACTAATTACACAAAGGAATCAAGATACACTTCAGAACCATTACTGCACAAAATAACATTGCCTAAGGTGCATCTCTGCAATCCATTTACATATTGCCATACTTATTAGTGGTAACCTACAACTTAAAATTTTCTATCTGTCTATGGTTGAAATTCCTGGTTCAGTAATTACGGAACAAACAGTTAAGTGGGTAACTTTGAATTGGGGATTACACCCAAACTATGCCTCCATCACTTGTGATTTGTCGAAGACTTCCACTCTTTGATTGCAGCAATCAAGGAATGGTTTGGTATAAGGTGCTTGCTGGGCAATGGTAAATTTGTCAGAGGTGACTTATCATTGATGGTCAACCACTTCTCGATCGCTCTCCGGTCATAAGTATATCCATCAGCAGCAACATATGGTTCTTCCATTACTTCCTGCACAAAAAGCAGAACTTGAACAACTTGATGTGGTTTAAGTTTAAAAAGTTCAAAACAAGTCACAAACATGATCCTGTACCTGAAGAATAGGACAAATAAAATGGCTGGGAGGAGCAACCGGGATGTGTGATGATTCAGGAGTATCGTCGGTCATTCTTTTCAGTTTCTCCAGCAGTGGTAGCACCTGAGTTTTCAAGTCAGGCCTGTCTTTGCGCCTCAGTTCTACACAACATAACCCAAGAATGGCCAATTCTTCCGTCTCTCGGACAGGCCATGGCCCGGCTTTTGAATCCAAAACATCAGCCAACTGACCATTCTCCATTGCTGTTTCCACAATGTGTGCTATTCCAATAGGCGCCTCACCTGTCAGTAACTGCAAGATCACCATTCCCAGGCTATAAACATCTGATTTCCGGGATACAATTCCAGTTCTCTGGTACTCAGGATCTATGTAGCAAAATGTACCAACTGGGGTTGTGTGCTTGCACATGCTATTCATGGAGCCATCTTTAACTGGTGCTAGGGTAGAAAGCCCGACATCGCCAATCTTCGCCACAAGGTTGTGATCGAGCAAAATGTTTGCGGGCTTCAAATCACGGTGAATGACAGGGTTTGGATGCGCGTTGTGCAGGAAAAAAAGAGCTGATGAGACTTCCCAAGCAATTTTGTACCGATGGAACCACTGGAGTGGGGGTGCATTGTTTTTGCATTTCAGTCTGTCATCCAAGCTCCCATTTTCCATGTACTCGTAGACAAGGCAACCGTGGTCTGGACAAACACCGAGGAGCAGGAGCAAATTTGGATGGCGAATTCTTCCCAATACATCAAGCTGAAAGTACAACAAAAGAAAATCAAAACTAAATCAACAAAACATAAAATGTGATCTCACTGTTTCCAGTTACCTCCTGCTGAAACTGCTTGGTTCTGTGAGCTGCATCTGAGTGAAGTGCCTTGATTGCGACGAGCGTATGATTTAATCTCGCTTTATAAACTGCCCCATTTGCTCCTTCCCCTATCTTATTAGTATCCGAGAAAGACGAGGTAGCAGAAATTATATCTTCCCACTCAAAATACTTAAACTGCTGGTCAGAGAGAATACTCTCTAACCTTATGGTTTCCTGGGCATTTTGAGTCGCCACATCATTGGCATTGTGCCTTTGCTGAACTTCCTGCTCAGCACGCCCCCTCATATACTCAGCCTCTTTTTCAGCTTCTTCGCGTGCCTTTCTTTCCATTTTTGCCAACTCCCTTGCTTTATCTTCTCGTAGGAGCATTTCTTTGATCTTCAACTTTTCCTCTCTGTAGAGGGCATTTAGTTCACTCATCTGCCACAAGGTGGAAATCATAAAAAAAATCGTTCTAAAATAATCTCTACAACCGATATGGTTAAAAAGAATCAGAAGTTCAAAACGTACTTTCTTTGATGCATCTGTTGTTTCATTTTGAGTTTCTTCACATACTCCTCGGAGATGTCTGAGTTCAATTCTCAGTCTTTCCAACTCAAAACCAACATCAACCTGAAAGAATAATCATTTTGGGAACTTTGAATCACTTATTCAGCATAAGCAATTTGATTAGTACTAACTTTCGAAGGAAAATGTTGCTAACCCGATCCTCTGAAGTTGAACAACTAGGCATGTTGTCCGACAATGATGCTACATTGGGATTACATAGCATATCTTCTGCGCTTTCCCTACAAATAGAATTTTGGCTTGAGGTGTCTCGAGTTTCCGAAAAACTGGATGAGGGATTGGAAATATCTTCCTCGGCGCTTTGAGACAATCTTTGTGAATTATGAATACGTTCCAAACTCCATCTTTCATTACTGATATTTTGGTTTATGGCTCTCAGTGCTTGACTACGTTGGCTTTGTAATGAAGGTGAATAAAAATTGGAGAATCTTGACGAAGAGTTGAAATCAGTGGATTCTGAGAAGTACGAAAATTTTCATGTTAACTGGACGATGAGTATATTATGAAGAAAAAACCCCTGCAATTTGTTGCAAGCTTTGTGAACTTCTACAATCAGACTTCATAAACTACATGAAACATTTCACTGTTAATTTACACAAATTTTACAGTTTCATTTTTTAATTGGTACTCCCGAGGTTCATGAAGTTGCATATTTAGATATGATATTCTTTAAGATAGATAGTATGTGCAGGGGTCTGATTCTAACATCACTTAATGTCACTCTGCATATGTTACCTTACTGTGCATTATATGATCCATGAATGCATATTTATATCTAGTGTGACTTAATTAGAAAATGGCCAAGCGAGTATACTAAGTACCGCCAAACGAAGAAACATATTTCACATAGAATGAACTCAAAGTAGAGATGCACATTGGGCGACCAAATTGATGTATTATACCTGATTCTGAAGTAGATTCACGGTTTGAAAATATTCTCGAAGCAGTTGACACACTTGCATCGTCTTGTATGTTCTCATTAAAGCAAGTTGTGGATGCACGAACAGATGACAAATTCCCTTTATGGACAACATAGATGGTACAAAAGCTAGGCGCGCACTCCGAAATTTTGGAAGACATTCTCCTACCTTTAAGTTTCCTGCAACAGCAAATTTTATTCTATTGTACATATGGAAGTGGAGATGCCAATGCTTCTTCAAACTATGCTTCATTATTCAATACACGTCACAAAAGCAATACGAAATTAATGACAACATGTATTTTTCTAACTGCATTTTCCCAGAATCTATATACATCATCCACTAATATCTCCACAGTGAACTTTTTCCATCTACCATTTGTGCATGAAGCTTGTTTATGGTGGTGTTGAGTACAAATATCATATACAGTAAATGTTTATAGGTATGAGATGGCCCTAAAATTGCAGCATGCTAGTACTCTAGATCCTAATAAACCGACTATTTACTGCAAAAACCAAGAGGTTCTTGCTAGTGCATATCATCTTATTTGAGTGCACGAAGTAGCTGCAAGAAACGTTTATGTTTCAAATTTTTCATGTGAGTACTATTACATGCCATGAGCATTAACTTCTATATATGCATGCAGTTCCCAAGTTTACCTTGTTAATGTGTTTCGAGATGAATACCCTATGACAAGCTTGGTTATTGCAAGCTTGATAATCTCTTCTGAAATTGCTTCAGGTACAAGATCCGCCTCGATAACAATTGGTTCTGGTTCGACCTGTTCAGCAAATGAATAAAGATTGTCCTTGTATGACTGTGTCATGTCCTGAAAGGTTAATGCCAAGTTATTTACCCGTCTTCCCAAACACATGTTCTGGTAGGGAAGAAGCATCATATTTGTTTTATGCTCCACATCTGCCTTGTGTGCCATCGCTACATCCTCTCTCACTTGTGAAATTGGAACATTCCCCACTAGACAGAGAAATTTGAACAATAAATTATGTAAAATATCCCAAGCTGTATTTGACAAATTACACCCAAGAATAATGTTTACAAACATAATAGCGATGCCACTAGAAGAAAAAAAGTATGCTCACATTGGTTTGTATACAAAGCCTTTGGCTTTATATTATTCTAGTAAAAGTCTATTATATTGCTCAATAAAGTACCTTCTATTTGACTAGAAACAGACTTATGGTTTGATAGTAACTCTATTCACATCATATATGTCCCACGAAGGAAATTAATCAAAATTCATCTCCACAAGAAGAAAAAGAAGAAAATTAATATTAAAAAAACTTTCCACATGAATAAAAAGAAAGTTAATGTTACTTCTCTTTGTATTTGTACTGGTGCTGTTTTGTCTATACAATTGATGTGTACATTTTTATGGCAAAACATGTAACTGGAACCTCAAAACAAGAAGCTTGCAAAAGAAATGCCAATCCATACATGCTAGGATATGGATTTCCAAAATGAAGAAAATTTTCAACTTCCTACGACAGATGCATTTATCGAGCATAAACATAAATACTTGAGGGAGCCAATGCTGAATTTTACTTACTAG
Organism: Triglochin maritima; assembly: GCA_963682175.1. NCBI lineage: Eukaryota > Viridiplantae > Streptophyta > Magnoliopsida > Alismatales > Juncaginaceae > Triglochin > Triglochin maritima. Next base: position 57,458,242 of record OY821772.1, on the reverse strand, counting down.
GAGTTGGGACCGTAGTGATCTTTGGGCGGACGTGTAAGAGCTTGAAGGAATTGACTCCCTCGGGAACAAACTCCTCCAACGCCCATTTAACGGCGTATTTACTGTTCTTACTTCCATTTACAGCAACTGCCACTACTGGAATTTCTTCTACTTCAACATCGGACTCCATTTTGGCGTTTGAAAGAAAACTGTATAATGTTCAAGTGTATCTTTCCTCTCTGTGATGGACAGAAAATGACCAATAACTAATGGCAAACATACTTCAAATGTTGAAGACATGTGATGTCTCACTTCTCAAGGCTATAAACGCCAAAAAAGATCAAGCTAAGTAGAACTTAAAACATGTTGAACCAAATTGATTGAGAAAAATGCTGAGAAATTCGGAGGAAAACAGTAAGAGACCGATATATGTATATATAGAAGGCAATGAAGCTGGGAGTGCATCACAGCCATAATTGGTGCATATTTTTGGGGTTCACCTACAAATTGGAATTACAAGAAGTGAAAATAGCAAGGCGATCGTTAGAAAACACCCAGATTTCTTACCTTTTAATATTTATATTCCCTTTGTTACCTTTGTGATTAAGTTCTAAAATGAATGCTGGAACTAAGTTGAAATAACTTGCACAATCAGATGCTCTTATGATAGATTAAAAAGGAACTTGCAACTTAATAATAACAACTTAGATTTCTAAACTTTCACTTGAAAAGTAACGAAATTAAATGACATAACCTTCCACTACCAGATAAGTATTAAAAAAAATTGAACAACAATATAATCACATTGCTAGAAAAAGTCAGCCCAACTTCGTTCACAAGGTTTACTAGTCTACCACCACATGTTGTGATGCATAAAGAAATGCCAATGGTTTCACTGAACTTCATTGATTAGTTTTTTTTCTTTCTTTTTTGCTTGTTTTAACCCATAAAAGGATCATAAGAAAGTCATAATAGTTTACATGATATAGATAGTGAAAGAATAATGAATGGTTATAATTTTGAATGCCAACTAGTCATGTAATGTCTTTTTCGGCTGCTAAGAATACAATTTATCTTCGCATTCTTCTTTAGCAATTGCAATTTCTAGGCTTTTAAGCCTCTGTCATATTGCGTGGTTGCTGTTGGAGATGGTCGCTTCTCTCAATATCACACTTTTAACTCCCTCCATGATAATACAAATAGAAGAAGAAAATGTACAATTTTGAACCAAATAATTAAAACTAATTTTGTTCCTGCAAAATTCATACGGTTAAATTTTCATGTAATGCCCTCCTCATCCAATAAAATAACTTATTTGTTGAAAATTAAGCCTAAAAAATCGATCAAAGTTTTCATCTTTTTCAATAAAATGATCCCCATTTCTGACCAAAGGTGGAGAGATTGACCATAACGGGACTAAACATCACCAAACTCAATTTTTTTTAACAGATCATGGCAACAACAAAAAAAAAACTAATAACAAAATTTCACCAGAACATTAAAAACACATACATTGGCAACGCTGCTGGAAACGGTTGCCGGTGCTGCCTGCTGGAAGGGTGGTCGGTGATTGATGGTTTGGAGTTAATTTTAGGATTTGGGCAATTTTTCACTTTTCAAAATAACCACACGTTAATTTAGGCCATTGATTCTTTATCCAATGGCTTTCTTGTGGACTTGCGATCATGTTGACCGTTGAAAGTTGAAAGAGCATAAAATGAACTCTTTTTTTGTAAATAAATATAAATGGACAAGTAATGGATTTATTATTTGTCATGGTTTGTGGGCAAAAGCAAAAATGACATGGAAAATATAATTTCCCTAATTTAACAAAAAATAAGATACCCCAGATATTCTGCTTTATGGGTAACTACAAAATTGACGAAAAACTAAGAAATATAAGAAAAAAAATGCAAAACCAACTAAAAAAAGAGAGAAAGGGGCTTCAAAACTGCAACATAAGATGCATTTTGAGGAACATATTATGAAAAATTGAAACCAACAAAATCATCAAACATGGAAACACACCAAATTTTACTTAAGAACTATCTTAACAATAGTCCAAACTAGCTAAAAATGAGAAAATAAGCAAAACCAACAAGTAAAAAGGGAGAAGAAAAGGATCCTTCGACTGAAGAAGGATTTCAACAAGCAAAATTGCAAAATAGATAGTTTTCCAAGAAAAACGGACATCTAAAGACACTTCTACATTTTTACTTATTATTGGCAATGAATTACTTTTACAACAAAAAAGTTTGCACAACCAACAAAACAACAAAATTAAATTACAGAAGAAATACTAAAAAAAAACAAATAAAAAACTGAATTTTTCAGTGACAACCTTCAAGTGTGTTTGCCACAACCACAGCAGACTTAAACGTCTGACCACTTTACAAACTCCAGCAAGAGTCGAAACCTTTTTTCTCCTTCTTGGGTATCCGAAGAAAGAAGAGAATCCCACAAAAATTAAAGTAAAGGAAAGCCACTCACTTCAAATGGAACAAGGAAAGAAAACGAAATTATTTATTTTGTCTAATAAAACAGACATAACAAAAAACAAGAGAGTTCCATTGTCTTTTCCATGAAACTACCAAGTTGGTTGTCTAGCAGCCTTCTTATCTTTGACTTGGACCTGGCTTTGGTTTTGACCACTGTTACTTTTACATGTGGTTTAGCATGAATTACATTATCCACTCAAACGAATTTAAAATCTTTTTTTTGCAAAATATGTTTTAAAAAGGTAAATTTTGTGATGCATCATTTGAGGTGATCCGAATACATTTGTAGATTCGAAAACCTTAATTTCTTAAAATACAATTCTTCCTTAAAAATCGCGTGCTATCTAAACATGCTCCTGAGTCTTCGTATTAAATGACAAAATTGCATACGAACCGACAACCCCTACTTCAATAGGCAAACCGAAAGTCATAATTGTCAGTTTGTCACAGACGAATTCAGTTCATTTATTGAGAAAGATTCCCCAACTGAAGTGGACTTCGTCAGTAGGTTGCTGAATAGCTGATAGTGAGTTTTTTGTTTTGTTTTCGGTGCTTCATTTATGAATAATTTATAGTGAGTTTTCCATTATATTATTTGTTACCAACAATCATAATTACTTTATTCATTATAAGCTGTCAAACGTGGGCCATTAAAAAAATAAACCCGAAGTAGACTATCTACAACTAATCGTAGACCTGTTAAAATCACATTCCCTCGGAAATCTAGAAATTAGTTTTGTAATCTAAGCCAGCTTGCAAGCTTATCCTTGAGATACAATTTGGATGGACCCTTAAGCAAAGTCGGATTGAAATATTTAAGCATGCAAAGTTAGGTAGATTATGCTATAGTGTTATACCATTATATTAATAACAAATAAAGTAGTTAAATTGATTATAATTGGTCTGCAAAGGTGTAATTTCCAGAGCAAGAATCATCAAATACTGCAAAGGTGCAATTGCCAGAGCACAGAATCATCAAATATTGCAAACTGCACTTAGAAATCACTTTTCAAACTTCCAAAGAAAAGACACCTTGTTCAAATTATTGAATTCGGATATTAAGTTTATACATAAGAGAGAACGATATCGATGATCATGTTATTTGCCCAAAATCATGCTCTCTTCCAAATATCAGTTTGATATGTTAGTTGATGGTAGGAAGCTTTTGCAGCATTAGACAGTATTCAGAGGGTTCATTGAATTTGCACCCGGCTGATGCAACATAGAGCATGCAAGACTCATGTACTCTCTTTAGTTGTTCTCTGTAGACTTATATGGGCATTTCGGACACTCGTAGAAAACGGTCTCCCCTTCATCAGCTGATCGCATCTGCAGCGATACATTTATTTTAGAGAAACCACTAGGTGCTAAAAATGCCAATTCAGCAACCACTTCCACTAAGCGATGTCAAAATGTCTAGCAAATACAACAAGGGTGTGATAGATGGAATACCTGTCTACTGTAATACTGAAGCTGAGGATTACCGCAGTCTGGACATGGAATGTTTATCTATAGCAGGATCACACCACGGTTATTAGATGAGCATCTGAACTTCACATTGAATAAAAGAATAAGAGTTCTGCACTAAATAATAATCACTCACATGTTTCTTTTGTTCTGGCTGCTCAACACCCATGGAGGCTGTACTGAGACAAACAAATGGTTCAATTTTCAGATCCCTTCTGATATCCTGCATGAGGGGAAAACTGAACATAAACACATAAAGATAAAGGTTTACCATAAAATATAAGGGGGTAAATTTCATCTTCTATAGCATTGTGATACAGGGCCATTAGCTTTTCAAAAGGTGAACGATTAAAGATACAGTTGATGATGATGTTAGTCAATTCATATAACAATAACAATATGTTGACCTGAAACTCATACTAAACTCAAGGCAACTATAAAAAAGATGTATAACCACATTTTTACATATTTATAAATATAAACAAAAAAGCAAAGAACGCCCATCACACATCATTACATAATTACATGACTTATAAAAGAGTATCTTCATCTTCTCTTATTATATAAAAAAAGGTCATGTAGGCAATGAGCAATAAAGACCAGCGAAGAAACAAAAGGCAAGATAAATGCAGACACCAAATTTAGTGAAAGCACTCTCAAATTGAATAATAAAAGATATTGTGTATCATAGAAGAGAAGAAAGATATGCAATTATGCAACTACGGTAAGAGTATCAAAATATGCATCCAAAAAAGGTAGACATATATTGTCGACAAGATTTTAGAAGCAAATTGAAAGATGTTAAGACAGAGAACATTATAGAACATTGCTTTCTACTTTACAAAGCTTAAGTCTTGAAGCTACCAAGTAAAATAAGGTGTTTGAGGCGTCATCATGTGGAGGCAATGTGACAGCGTAAACAGTGATGGAGACAGACAATAGCTCAACGTATTGCTTAAACAAAACAGAGGTGAAGTCACCTTGCCTTGTCTTCTGAAGAAACTGAGGCAACAAGGATGACTCGCCTTAACAACTCTTACATTTCCATATCGTCATATAGGATACAGAACGGAATACTCGAACATTGAGTGTGACAGGTATTTGTAAAATAAAAGCCAGAATTGTGGTTGAAAACCACCTTTGGTGCAAATATGGAGAGAGTAACATATGATCGTGGAACAAATGGCTTTCGAAATGATGAGTTTGAGATAAATGATGATAGCATGGCTAGTTCATGCTTGTTGGATGAATTGCAAGCTCAGTAGCCATTAGCCAAGACTTAGTATCTACCTAAGAATTAAGGACATATTTCAAAACCAGATAACTAATACCTTATAAATGATACTAAAAAATGAAAAAAAATGTGATTCGTTAAACTCCTTTTTTTATTCGCTTTTAATAAAAAGAACCATTATTCGTCAAAACCGTGATTTGTCAAATTCTTACCTCAGCTGTAATGGTGTATCGTATTTCCTTTCCTAGAATTTCTGAGGAAGCATAAAAAATGATATTACAGATCATTTAATTAAACAAGGAGATTGTAGATGCAGGGAAAGAAAACATGATCTCGTATAAGAATTTTAACAAATATTGTTTAGGATTTCATTGCAAAAAAGTGCAATAACACTTTTGGTCATATTGCAGATGAACCAATATTTTGAGGCTAAAAGAACAAAATACATAAGTGATACTTATAATTAGCAACTAGCAAGCATAGTGTCATCATTTTAGGGGGGGGGGGAGGGAACACAAATTTAAGCATTTGAAAACCCACAGGAATGATGTCAATTCACCCTCAAATACTCACAAAGCCCTAGCCTCTCAGGACGAACAATTAGATTGATGTCAATTCACTGAAATACTCACAAAGGCCTAGCCTCTCAAGACCAACAACTAAAATGTTGTCAATTCACTGAAATACTCACAAAGCCCTAGCCTCTCAAGACCAACAACTAAAATGATGTCAATTCACTGAAATACTAACAAACACCTTAGGAAATAATTCAAAATAAAGTAGTTCAAAATAGATTGACAGTTTGACACAAAGGAAGTCCTGATTGTGAATGTGTAAAAAATGAGGCGATCACAGTGCCCTTGGTATATAGTCAAACAAAAAATACTAATGTGTAAGGTTGAAGGTAGATTTAATTTGAAGGGAGATTTGGCAACAAATAGCTAGTTGAATTGTGATACAAATCACGACACAATAGGGGGATAGGTATTTCATGTTAGAGTACGCTATTTCCTTTCGATGATTCACAAGCAACACCAGTTACACCATAAATCCTACAAGTTGGCAAACTTAATCCCACAAGAATTGGTAGAGGCATTGAGCTTATAACTAATTACAATGCTCTAAAAGATCCACCTTCCTAAATCAACACCAACACCCCACCCCCCACAGTTTCACAAAGTATTCTGTTGGTTCGTAAGAAAATATTATGAACATATGGAACAATAGTTTTACAAAACTTCCTGCAAACTTAGTCTACATCGAACAAGAAGTTCCATAACTTCAAAAAATATGATTCACATGACTTCAACCAGCTCCACTCTTAAACTTAATGGAAAACAAGTTAAAAGAAAAACTTTCATCCCAACAACCAATCCAGATTAATAATATTATCATCGATAACCAACTTCGAATTGGAGTTCTCATAACCATCTTCCCGCGCCTATGGACAACCAAATAAATCGGAAGAGACACTTGTGTAAACAATCCTTCTTCTTCCAAAAAAAATCACACTTATCTGAAACACATCGACCACCGCTTCTTTGGATTAGAATTCTCTGAACTTCCTTCCTCCAAACAAATCACACTTACTCAGTAAACCTTTTTTAATTTAAGTGAGACGTGCTTGAAAACTCCAAACGAATCCCAACCGTTCATTGGGAGAGATGGCGGGAATAACTTGATTTGTGTTTATGGATAGAAACTCTGGGCTTGGTTAATTAATCAAGAAAAATGACGATGATGTTTTGTTATCGTTATACAAACTTAGAAGTTACAGAACCAGATGACAAACTGGCAAACTCGTCATATCCCTAAAGACTGTACCAAACCTTTCTCTAGGAAAACTAAGGGTCCGTTTTGATAGCCTAAAATACCATGTGTTTTTTAGGAAAACTGCATTATTCAAAATAATACAGTTTTCAATCCTACGGGGATGTTTGGATCACCCTGGATAATACATTATAAATCTAAGTTTTTTTTGCTGAAAACATGTTTTTCGAATATGTTCTCTTGTTTCTCCTTTGCTTTTTATGAAACATTTGATTTTATGAAAAAAATACGTTCTTTAGCCAAACACACTATTACGTATGAAAATGTATTTTCAAGATACATCATTTGAATTGGATGCTAACTTGAAAATTGCATTTTTGAAATCAAAGATTTGAAACTTTCAGCTACCCAAACTGAAATTCTTTGACCCAAGAAGGATCGGAAAATTCAGCAAAAGAAAGCGTCTTTTGGGGTGGAATTTTGCGGAAAGATGGAAATTTGATAACCTTTGGCGGAGCGCTTGAAGTTGCAGTGGGGGCATCTGGCGTGCTTGGGGGAGGAGAGGAGGAGTTGGGTTCCGCAGCGATCGCAGAAGAGGAAGTCGCGACCGTAGCAGTACTTCGCCGTCGCCATCGCCGCCGGCAGAGAGGCGTCGGATGATGGGTTTGGTTTGGGAGACACGCTCGGCTAGGGTTTAGGAATTAGGGTTTCTTTCTTCCTTTTTTCCATTTTTTTTTCATTCACCGAAATAATTATAATTAACCAAGACCCAAACCCAAACCCATTTCTATGGTATCAGCCTACCGCAGAGGTTATAGCATTTCAAAGTTAATATATTGAATATATAATGTATTCAATTTAACAAGTAAAATTTCATGTATCCTGCAAAATATACTTTCATTTTAAACTATATTTGTGCACCGCCTATATTTGTTTATGTAATGTATCCGAAAACAGCGGAAAATTTTAAACAATAATAAAGACATAAACATACGACCGTCAACGGTCAACAAGGGCACGCTACCGGAAAAGTCAACAGAGTATATATATATAAAATATCTCCACGTGGAAGTCATAATACAGAGTGTCAAAAGAGCGATTACTAGTCTAATACATAACTACAGTAATCACTACCTCTACAAGAGATAAAGAGACAGGACCCGATCCCGGAGGCACTCCCCTCGGTCACCACCAACCTAAGACCGCCTGCTCCCTGAAAATGAAACATAAAATCTGCCTGAGTTCCCGAAAGGAACCCCGTATGCCAACGTCTCCTACATATACAGAAATACAGATGAAAAAGCCAAGAATGCTCATGCAATGCAATCCTCCTCGGGCCCAATGAATGCCCCAACCGCCACGGACCACCTCCCAGCCGCACACAGGGGCATGGAAAACATCCCCCACCCTGCCAATCCAGGCCCACACGAGGGGGGTTGCCGCTCTCATCTCCCAGCCGCACACAGGGGCATGGAAGGCATCCCCCCTGCCAATCCAGGCCCACACGAGGGGGTCGCCGCTCTCCTCCACAGGGAAAGTGCATCCCCTTCCCCCACCAGGGAAGAAGGCGTCTCTCGGCCGCACAGGCACAAGTGACCTCGCTCTCCGACACACGGAAAGTGCAACCCCTTCCCCCACCAGGGAAGGAGGCATCTACCACCCACACAGGCATGGAAGGCATCCCTCTCTGCCGCACAGGCATCCACGAGGGGTCCAACAGAAATACGCTCTCGTCGTAGGTGAAATCCGTAGCTCCGAGGTCCGGTGATCGACCGTGGGCTCGGCAGCCGGTAGTCGCCTCTGCTCGACGTCACGTATGTGGATAAATCCACCAAGGAAAGATAATTCGACCCACCAGTCGAACAAGGTCAAATCTAGCGGTCGACCGTTTGGAAGGTCTACGCTATACGTTTTATATACATATATATCCTGTCGGTCGAACCAGGGTCCGTTCAACCGATAAGGAAAACTGCATGAATCTTGCCCACTGCATTCGGTCGACCGAAACTCTTTCGGTCAACCGGATCAACATGCACTTCACTACAGGAAAACTGCACGCGGTCGGTCGACCGGATCCAGAGCGGTCGACTGTTTAGATGGTCAACGCTCTTGACCGACTTTGCGCAGTTCGGTCGACCGAGACACACACTCGGTCGGCCGAAGGTCTGTCTAACCTATCTACAGGGATCGGTCGACCGAACAACCACCGGTCGACCGGAATAATGTAACCCTTGTGTACTTGGGCCCAATCTCTTCACGTATTTATCTCCCTTCTTCAGCTTCTCACAGGTTTTGAGGGAATTTGGGTTTGTGTCCATCAACATGACCCTGAACGTCCCTTTGTACTTCATGTTGGTGAGATGTTTCCCTTTTCATGCATATCTCCATGTAGTATCTTGCTCGCATTCATTGAGGACAATGCATGAAGTAGGTGTGGGGGGTGTTTTACGTGTGTACATAGTCGAGTCTTTTTCCTTTGGTTTTATTTTCTTTTGTTTGTACTGCTAGGGTCATGTTAGTGTGCCGCATTTAACATTGATATATCTGCTTGCCATGATCCTTGGGTGACTTGTCTTCTTTTGCTTGCCGAGTGCTTTAAAATTTTCACATTTCTTTCAAAATCTTCATGTGTTTGTGAAAGAAAATATTTTTGTGGGTTTTGCGTGTGTTTAGCATGTGCAAAACCGTTGAGAGGCAAAGTAAAAAGAAAGCTCCCAAAATTGTCTTGAACTTGATGCATTAGGATTTCTAGTTTATTGGCTTTAGGTCTTGTCGAGTCGTTAGGATGCACCCTGGTTTTCCCTCAGGGGGCGTGTAATCATAGGGTTTCAGTACTCAAACATTTAAAGAAGTCCACCCTGAACCTAGTGAGTCAAATAATTCGTGTTTGTGAGTATAAGGAAGTTTGTCGTAGTCGATGGCCCTTAATCTCTTTTTGTGAAACTTAAGTGTAGGGGTTTTGGTTCCCATATAGATAAATAAGTGGTGTTCTCTCTTCTCGCACGGCTCCTATCACTCGGGAAAGTAGGTCTGAGGGGACTTTGTGCCTGGTGCTTTCGAGTCATCTGACTTGGGATGCGCCGACCGAACTCCCGTTACACGGGTGGTAGGGATCGCCCTATGTGGAGATTTGGGGGAAGGTGTACGTGATAGTGTAAGTCCTCATAGGCAATGATGCACGAAACCTGACCCTGGGAGAATCAAACACCAACCAATAAAATGCTCCAAAGAAAAAGAAAAAAAAAGAGTCAAATAAGAACCAAAATGGACTTTACACATTGTATCACATTCAGAAGTTAAGGTTGCCCATGTCTTTCACTTAAGTCCTTGACTAACTCTCACGAATAACTCATTAGGCTAGGTGTGTGGACCGATTACATATATAGAGTCGACCCGTAGTATTACCGCATCCCATGATCGACAAAATAAGTCCAACGAGTCGTGTAGCTAGATTGATTTATGCATCTTGTTCGGATTTTGTGGGTATATCCGCTGAAAACCCTCAGGAGACAACACTCCTCCTTGGCGACAAGGAGGTTTAACGGCTTGTTGCACGTGCTAAGTGCAACCGTGATTCCTACGAAAGTGAGTTAGGATTTCTTGTTTTTCGCATGCTTTTCTCTTTCTTTGTTTTGCTCGGGACTAGCAAAAGTTAGGTGTGGGGGTATTTGATTGACATCATTTCATGCTCATATTTGTATCTTATATCCATTATCTTTCACCTAAACAATGCTATGTCACGAGTTTTATGTTTAGTTTTCAGGAATAAATAGGTTTGAAGAGATGAAGCATAAAAGGACCCAAAAGCTGGGAAAAAAGACTGAATTGTGAGATCTAGGGACCAAGATGCAAGGGAGAAGGACCTGATTGCAAGACAGAAGGACCTAAGAGCAAAACAGAATACTCCACACCATCATGGGGAGTATTTTACCAATTCGATTCGGGTCGGAGCTCCAACAAGTCAAGTAACCGCATCAAAGACCAACAATACCAGAAAGAAAAGCCCAAAACAAAAATGAGCAGGATCTGAACAAAATAGACCGCTAATTGGCGGTCCAAGACCGCTAATTGGCGGTCCATTTTGGCCCAAATCCGCTCAAATTTCTCCAGCACATGTATTAGAGGATGTTTAGGCTATTTTTGGTATCTGTTTAGTCCCACATCGGGGGATTGTCCCGGTTTGCCTTTTTCCATGCCTATAAATAGAACTCTTCACCTCCTATTGTAATCACTCCATATTTTAAGTGGCTATTCTTCCTACTAGAAGTGGGGCCTTGAAGCACACACTAAAGTAGGAGGATGCTACTTTTAATGTGAGTCATTTTAATACAAGTTTTCTTTATTATGTTGTTTGTTTTATGTTTCTTGTTTTGCTTTGCTTAATCTCATTTCATTAGTTTTATTAGCTTAGTTAATATGCTTTCTTTGTTTAGTTTAATAATTAGTGTAATGTTTAGTGAGTAGTTCCATCCCCTTTGGGGGGTGGAGTAGATGTACATACATGCATTAGAGAATGGGATGAATGCTTTAATCTCAATGTGTTGATAAAACATGAATGTATGCTTGCTTGTTTAGGATAGAATTTATAACTTGATGAGTTTTGCCAAAATGATTAGACACCTCTCATGCTTGTTTAGGTTCTGAAATAAACACATTGCATATGTAAATGTTAATCAACCAAGTTGGTGAATAGATTGATAGGTTTTGCCATAACATTTAGACACTTCCTATGCTTGATAAACACCACCTTCATGTGCTTAAAGAATGTATTCTACACCCACCTCTTTGCATGTGTGCACTCACTCCACCCCTTAGGGGTTTTCCATTCCTGAAATTCCAGCATTCTTGTTTTGTTCTTAGCTTAGTTCTTATTTCATCGTTTGTTTGCTTCTTCCACATTTCATACTTCTTAGCGTAGTGTAGTCTAGATTAGCGTAACCAACTCTCTTCTCCATTATTTTTGCCACTTGATTTCGTGCAAACAAGAGACTGCTCACCTCCCTGAGGACGACCCGTACTTGCCACCGCTTCATCGCGGCCGTGCACTTGCGGTTTAATTAAAACGTTCAACAAGTTTTTGGCGCCGTTGCCGGGGAGGTGTCAGTCCAGACTCTTGTTTGGACGATTCGAGTGGATTTAATTTGTGTTTGTAGTTTTGCTTTGTTTCAGGAGACTTGGAGTCGTCCAGAGGAACGCCTGGAGAAATTTTGAGTCAATCTGGGCACTTCAGACCGCTAATCAGCGGCCTGAGACCGCCAACTGGCGGTCTGGTAAGCTCTGTTTGCTCTCTTATTTCTTTGGTCGGTTTTCATAATTGATGTAGTGATCTGGGATTTAATTTGGCATGTTTTGACTTATAGTTTGTTCCCAGATCAATAATCAAACCTCCCTTAAGCAACTTGGACCCTAAAACTCAAAGCAAAAGATTAGGCATTCTTTTTGTTTAGGCCATGCATCATGTATGTGACTTAGGCATTTAGATTGTCTTTTATCTTAGCTTTATTTTCTGTTGCTGAGAGCTGGCGTGAGGTACGCACCTTCTACTCTCATTCATTCATTTCGTATGAACATGCATTAGTTAGTAGGAAGTGTATTGCAACAAGTGTGAGTTGAGCGTTGTTTGGAGAGTTGATTGCTAGATTTAGGACTCCAAAACGCTACTAAGGAGGGGCTGTCCCGTAAAAGATAAGGTGGGGGATTTCATCACCCTTTCCTTCGCCCCAAAAACCACACTAATCAAGAGCCTAATTTTAAAATCAAGTAGACATTGGCCTTAAGGAATTCGGACGCATTAGGAGAGTGATCCGGTCCCGACCGTCATGACCTGATCGGCGTTGCCCACTTTGTCGATAGTAGGAGAGACGAGATCCCCAGATCTTGGCTCACTTGCTGGGCTTTGTGGTCCTCGTTGTAGGTAGGTGAGGCGTGTTGAGGCTGTGTGACCTCGCAGTTAGGCATCGTCTAGCTGTAAGGACCTATAGCGACCTTAGGATTGCTTGAGCCTTGTTTGCTTGTGTGCTTCTACCTGTACCCATCCGCCGTAGCATAAGGACTTCTTCCCTTCTCTCCTGACTCATTCTTTCTCTCCTGTGTTCCCCCGTCTTCTCCTCTACGCACATTCTTTGTTAAAAAAAAGGTTTTGTTTTGTGTGTGTGCACCTTTGTGCATGCTTTCGTGGACACGAGACGAGAGTGGTCGTTTGACGAGGAGCGTTGTCAATCCGGCTTCGGTCATCGATTTCTCGACACCTCCCTCCTCTCGTGTCACACGCAGTCCGGGTTCAATGGTTGCTAATTTCCGTGAGGAGGAGCAGTTGCTGGACCCACCTGTTCGACCAGTGCTTCCAGTTGTCGTTCCCATACCTCTACGTGATCGATGTTACCCGAGCCATACAGCTCTACCCTCATGCATCGTATTACCAGAGGCTAATGGGAACCATTTTGAGGTTAAGCCTCAATTCATTTCCATGCTCCCTCATTTCACTGGGAAAGGTGACCCCTATATCTTTCTCAGGGAATTTGAGGAGGTCTGTGTTATGTTCAAGCTGCAACAACATAGCACAAACTCCATCCATCTTATGCTCGTTCCTTTTGCACTAAAGGATGACGCCAAGAAGTGGTTGTATAGCAACCAGGCGAATTCCTTTAGGACTTGGGATGAGTTTCAATCTGCATTCCTCAAGAAGTACTTTCCTAATCATCGGACTCAAAAATTGAGGAACGAAATCAATTCGTTCTATCAACATGAGACTGAACCATTTCATGCATATCTTGAGAGGTTCAAAGAGCTACTATCCTCGTGCCCTCACCATGGCATTGAGTTGTGGCATCTTTGTCAGATTGTGTATGAGGGTCTTCACATCCCGTCCAGAACGCTCCTTGAGTCCATGTGTCAAGGAGAGTTCTTGGGAAAGGATGAAAGGAAGGCATGGGCCTTCCTAGAAGACCTCGCTGAGAAAACCATGCAATGGGAGAGTGTGAGGGAACCACCTGCATCATCTAGTATAGGAGCGAGGATCGCGAATGCAAACTCAACTAGATCGGGTTCCGCATTTGCTATCGATACCACTACGGCCACCGAGGCACGCATGGCGGCCTTAATGCGCCGTATGGATTCGATTGAGCTCCAAAACCAACAAAGTGCACCTCACATGTCCACATCTGGTCCAGTTCCCTGTCATTCATGTGATAGGATAGGTCATGTAGAGAGCTAGTGTGAGTCCATTCCTCCTGAGATGGAGCGTGTCAACGCCATCTATGACAGATCTAGGAATGACCCATACTCATCATCTTATAACCCTGGATAGAGGAACCACCCCAATTTTTCATGGAACCAAAATAATGCCCCGGGTGGTCCTTCAAACTCCTCTAGACCACCTTACAAATCACACCAACCTCCCATGCATGCACATTCCTATCAGTCATCCCAAGCACAAACCACCAATCAATCGGGTTTCCTAAATTCCAATAATATGGAAACCCGATTCAATTCGCTTGAGACCTTGACTCGTGGACTTGAAAACTCAATGGAAAATTTTATGTCTACCACAAGTCAAGTTCTCACTTCAAATCAGCAGACTATGAAATCTCTAGAGCTTCAGATGGGCCAATTGGCTCAGTCTGTACATGAGAGAGAGAGGGTCTTTTCCTAGCCAGTCTGAGGCTAACCCCCGCATGTACCAACAACAACAAATGCAAAATGAGAATGTGGTACCTCGGGGGAGGCAAGTGAACCATGTGGAGGAACCTGTTCACCATGTCAATTCCATTGTGACCTTAAGGAATGGAAAACAGGTTGACAATCACATTTCCTTGCCACACCCACCACCATCTATGCAGCCCCTCAGTGGGAATGGTGGTGAAGAAGAAGCTGAGGGTGAGGGTAATACACCAAAGCTTTCTTCTCAGGCACAGCAGAAAACCTACCTGCCAAAAGCTCCCTATCCAAGTAGGTTAAACAAAAAGCAGAGTGACAACATGAACAAGATAGTAGAGGTGTTTAAGCAAGTAAAGGTTAACATCCCCTTGTTGGATGTCATCCAACAAATACCTCAATATGTCAAAGTGTTGAAGGATCTCTGCACAACCAAGAGGAAGACCAATGTTCCTAAGAAAGCATTCTTGGCTGCAAATATCAGCTCACTTTTGTCCAATCCTACCTACACAAAATACAAGGACCCTGGGTGTCCTACTATTCAGTGTACGATAGGGGACACTAGATTGAGCAATGTTTTGCTTGATTTAGGATCAGCGGTCAACCTCCTCCCATTCTCTGTTTATCAACAGTTGAACTTGGGAGAATTGAAACCAACTAAGATCACCCTCCAATTGGCGGATAGATCCATTCGTATTCCCATGGGGATTATCGAGGACGTGCTTATCAAAGTTGGAGATTTTATATTTCCAGTCGATTTTGTTGTCCTCGATACCAATCCTGTTGCGAACACCCACTCTCAAATACCTTTGATTTTGGGTAGACCATTTCTGGCAACCTCCAATGCCTTGATTAATTGTAGAAATGGTCTCATGAAGCTCTCATTCGGTAACATGAGTGCCGAGTTTCATGTGTTCAACTCTGGTAAGCAACAGGAACCCATAGATGAACCTTTAAATCTAAATCTCATCCGCCAATTGGAGAAAGCACCACAAAATCAACGAACACCCCTAACCCCGATGCAACCCGTTGAGAATGTTCGTGGGCCCAGCGAAAACTCATTGCCTGTCTTCGCAATGCAACAGAGTGAGCTGACCTCGAACATGAATGTCCAAAGGGAGTGTTCGTTGCATGATTCAGTTGAGAGTACTAGTGAGAGTGAGACACCTCATCATATGCCTATATGATGAGAATTAAATTTATACCGTAAGTGCACGGCGTCAATGGAGACGTGGCAAATACGGGTCGAACACAAGGAGGGAGAGATTTCGTTATTTTTGTTATTTCGATTTGGGGAAAGAAGGAGAGAAGAAATAAATGGGTTTTGAGATTTTTGGGTTTTAGTTATTTAAAGCAAGAAACAAAAACAATTAAAACTAAAGCAAGAACAAAGAAGTGAATTCCGTTGGGTGGAGGATTAGATTTAAGGTTTAGATTAGAGAATTCAGAAACTTATAATAAATCATATTAGTTATAAAGCATTACATGATAAATGATTTAACATAAACTCAAGTAATCAAAATATACTAACACGAAATTAAAATAATTACATCCATTCATCTTCTCTTCACCCTAATCCGTCACCTCCACCCTTTGGAAAGAGTTAGAAACTCATGAAGGGAGGAAGAAGGGGTCCTTGAGACATTACAAAAGAAAACTCAAAGTAAGAAATAAAAGACAGAATTTTATTAATGAAAAGGAAGAATACAAAACTAAGATTAAAACTGAAAACTAACACCAAAGACTAAGGACCCTTCTAACATCGTTCTCGGGTCTATTTATAGTTGCTACAAGGGATCTATGTATAATATTGGAAAGTACACGTGTCCAGACACGACTGGACGAAATTGGAGCACACGGATCGTAAGGCGGGCGGCGGAATCGCCGCATGTTGTATGTGTTGTGCGGCGGAAACGCCGCACAATATAGTCAGTCGCACAATATAGTCAGATTAATTCCGGATTTTTGCTGAGTGTTTATGGTATGATTTGATCCTCCTTTGCGCGTCTGGATTGATTCTTTCCATTCTTTTTAGCTCCGGATTAATTCCTTTATATGTTTGGAGATTTATATTGATTTTTCTTTAGATTTTGTCCAAGATAATAAAAGCTACTCGTGATTTGCAATTAGGTCCTTGACTTTTTGCAGTTAAGTCCCCGGTTACTTTTGTGCTTAAGTCCTTGTTCTTTTTGCAATTAGGACTTGAATGCTTTTATGCTTGGACACATTTCCATTCGTAACCCGATAATCTTGAACTTGGTCTTTATGATAAAAATGAGTCTTTTGCATGCGTTTATGCTCGGGATGTGGGTAAATTGCATTCAGGTCCCTGTATTCTGTAAATAAGACTAAACACATACCTTAGTAGCATTTATTGATGTAAAAGTAATCTAAATGAAAGACATATGATGCAATGTATGCAATGCATCAAATACCCCCACACCTAGATTTTGCTAGTCCCTAGCAACACAGAAGATACGAAAAATAAAAACAGGGAAATCCTAACTCACTTTCGTAGGAATCACGGTTGCACTTAGCATGTGCAACAAGCCTTTAAACCTCCTTGTTGCCTAGGAGGAGGAGTGTTGTCTCCTGAGGGTTTTCAGCGGATATACCCACAAAATCCTAAATCAACGTTTCATTAATAGTTCTCAATATCCCTACCTCAACCTTATACATCTCACTAAGAATTTTTGCATGCTCATTATATAAATCTAACTCATTAAAAATATGACTTGGTCTTTGTTCCTCCAACATTCACACCACTAACCATTCTACACATGTTTATCACTTGAATTATTTTGCACGCCTCCTCTGGTGGTGAAGTATCATTCGGATCAACCATGGCATTGATCATTCTTTTAGCTTTGGGCCTTGAGTATTATTATTATTATTATTTTTCTTTTCTTTTCTTCCGTGATTCAACACATTTGCTTTTTGACACTTTTACCCTTTTTGCATTCGTGTAGCGAGTTTGGTCGATAATCCCGAGCTGGAAGACTCAAGTTACCGGGTTTTAAGATACCCCTACGGACCAGTGACTCAAAGGCTTGGGCTTTTGTACTCATTTTGCAAAATGTGTTTTCTTCACTTTATTCCTTTATTTTTATTTTTATTTTCCTCAAGGCTTAATTGCTATTAGAAGTCCACACTTCCCGGTATATTTTCCTCAACCTCTGCTTTTTATCAACCACTTCAAAGATTTGATTCATCCAATTTAAGTGCATACATGTCTTAAAGGGCAATGAGTTATTTATTTAGAACTTAGATTTATGTCATAATTTCTACAAGTAGAACTATATAATAAGGAACAAAAACTCAATGTAATTTGTACTCGGGTTTTAGTGGTTCAATCTTAAGCTATGTCATGGAACATTGAATTTTTTTTTATTATTATCATTATTATTATTATCAAAATATATATAGATAGATACATAAACACCCCCCACACCTAAATCATGCATTGTCCTCAATGAATGTGAGCAAGATACTACATGGATTTATGCATGAAATAGGAAAGATCTCACCAACGTGAAGTACAAAGGAAAGTTCATGGCTCTGTTGATGGACAAAAACCCGAATTCCCTCAAAAACCTGTGAGATGCTAAAGAAGGGATAAATACAACAGATGATTTATATATATATATATATATAACTATGTACAAACATAAGTTCCCATCTTCATTTGTCAAGAGACATCAAATGGAAACTTCAAGAGTGGGTCAGTGTACCTGAAAAGGAAACATGACACCACGTGGGGCCAGAAAATGCATGTGTGGGCCGCCTTCACAAAAAGCGCTAGATGAAATGAGAGGTTCATGAATTGGACGCAAAGGCGTCTCATTCAACGGATCAAACTGAAAGAGCTTGAACCTCTCGAGAGTTTGGGAATTAAGGGGCAACGGAAGAGGAGTTTCTCCCGTTGCGGTGTTGAAGTTATGATCATCAATCCAAACTCTCCAACCAACTGGCTGGTGTGTCGGAACGAGGTCAAGAACCTTGTTAGGCATGTCCGACACACCAGGCGAACAAAAAGTGGGTCTCATACCCAAGGTATCTTCTAAGGAACTTCTAATACCCTCATTAGCTATGTAGTTGTTTGATGTTCCATCATTTCCAAGATGATCAGGAACAATGGTGAGAGGCACACTGTCATCAGGTTGTTTGAAATTGAGGGTACTAGGGAGATCTTGCTCCACCAGATGTGAGTCCTTAAGAGATGCAACATGAAGATCATGTGGTTCAAGGGCCACGGGACAAGAAGATAGGGCACGATCTTGTGCCGACTCATAATGAAATTGGTCCATATAAATCGAATCCTCATGTTGACACGAAAAGTTACTTTCCTCACTTAATTGCTGCGACATTTGACTCAATTGTAATATCATATTGTCTACGGACTGTTGAGTAGTTGTCATGAACGTATGGAAAGCTTGTTCCAAGGTATCAGGTATGTGGTCAGCTATGAGGTTCGAGTCAGAATTCGGGACATTTTTAGGTTGGGTGTTGGTAGACTGAGGATAAGTCGACTGATTTGAAGTGGGTTGTTGGTAGAGTTCTGGGTATTCGGGAGAAGGATATTGGGGCGAAAATGACGTATAAGAATTTGGATATGAATTGTTTCCCCACGAATCCATCACTCTTGGGTTATATGCGGAAGTGTAACGGTCATATCGAGCATTCTGGGAAAAGGTATGCTCATACTCAGGCTCTGGGGGAACATAAGGACATTCCCTGTTAACATGACCACTCAACCCGCAACAGTCGCACGATACGGCTACTGGAGCCACCGGTGCACTCATGTTGTCAGCCCAACGCATGAAGGAGGCAAAAGTTTGTTGTGATGTATCAGTTCGTTGACCAGCATATGATCCAACATAACTAGATTGTGGTCTAGCAGTCGGTGCCTCTCTCATGTTACCCCAATATGAAGATTGCTCAGTCATACAATTAGGATTGTCCCAATCATATGGGGTGTTAGTCTGAGCCACCCCAGCCTGCATGGGTTTAGAATACCAGGAAGCATTGTCCTGGTCCCAACAATGATATGGATGGTTGCTCATGTAACCATCCATCAAAACACTCTTGAGTCAAGTACTCTTACCCTTAGGAGGCTAAGCAAGCACAAGTTCTCGACTCGACCCTAAAATGCTAATAGAGAATGTAAAGGGGAGGAGACTAGAACGTATAAGTAGGTGAGAAGAAGATGACTCAGAAGAGAAGGGAAACTTAACTCTAAAGGTAGAAAAGAAGGTCGGTCAGAGGTTTCCCAAACAAGCACGGTTCAAACAATCCTAGACCTAGTGTCACTTAGATCTAGACGACTCCTAACTGGTTGAGTCGAATTGATTTGCTTGATTCACCTCCCTCACTAATCAAACCAACTTGGCCAGGCCGTGTATAGCTAGTGGGGGCGCTTCCGACAGAGTCGGTGCCAATTAGACAACCACTTCGCTTGGAAGACTTACGTCAACACAAAAACACTTTCTAGACACCAAATTAAATTCAATCGGCTTCAGGTCATAGCAAGTCAAACCAATTCTTCTCCTTAATTGAGTCCGATTCCTTAGGGGTCAATGTCTAATTGATTTTAATTTAAGGCTTGGGTGACACTTTAGGATTGTGATTTGTGGGCCACGGAAGGGTGATGAAATCCCCACCGTATCTTTGCCTACGGAGTTGCCCTTAAGATAGTTTAACTTAGATCTAGCAAAGATAGTCAAACAATGGTCTTTAGAGGGGGGGGCAATGGCAAGGTTGTATGCAAACTGAATTATATGCCTAAATGCAATCGATAAAAACCACGATACGTACCTTGACTCCAGCACTCTTCAACAGAAATTGATTTGCAAGAATTTAGCAAGAATAATGCATACAAAACACTAGATGATGCATGCACTAAGGTCTTTCTAATTTTGCCAATTTTAGGTCAGAGTTCAATTATTGCAGATTATGGAATTTTTGCCCTAACACATGCAGTTCTATGAAAAGGAAATTTTCCGAAACTAGAAATTACGAGGAAAAAGGCAACAAAGGTTACCTACGCAACGCTCAGTCGGGTTCGCCGCCCGCTCTCAAAATTTCAGTAGCTCCACGCGTCCACCCAGAGATGAGTCGCGTCCCAGAAAAATTTGAAGCCCAGAAGCTCCAAGTGTGCGGCGGATTCGCCGCAAGTTGTTCTTTAGGTGCGGCGATTTCGCCGCTCGTTTAGCTCCAAATGTGCCCGGATTTCTCCGCGCACTCTGTTGTCTCCTGAAACGCAAATCCAAATACTTAAATCGCGCACAAGATAAACAGGATAAAATCGAAATCAACAAAAAAACAAAATCTGCGTCGCCTCCCCGGCAACGGCGCCAAAAACTTGATGAGAATTAAATTTATACCGCAAGTGCACGGCGTCAATGGAGACGTGGCAAATACGGGTCGAACACAAGGAGGGAGAGATTTCGTTATTTTTGTTATTTCGATTTGGGGAAAGAAGGAGAGAAGAAATAAATGGGTTTTGAGATTTTTGGGTTTTAGTTATTTAAAGCAAGAAACAAAAACAATTAAAACTAAAGCAAGAACAAAGAAGTGAATTCCGTTGGGTGGAGGATTAGATTTAAGGTTTAGATTAGAGAATTCAGAAACTTATAATAAATCATATTAGTTATAAAGCATTACATGATAAATGATTTAACATAAACTCAAGTAATCAAAATATACTAACACGAAATTAAAATAATTACATCCATTCATCTTCTCTTCACCCTAATCCATCACCTCCACCCTTTGGAAAGAGTTAGAAACTCATGAAGGGAGGAAGAAGGGGTCCTTGAGACATTACAAAAGAAAACTCAAAGTAAGAAATAAAAGACAGAATTTTATTAATGAAAAGGAAGAATACAAAACTAAGATTAAAACTGAAAACTAACACCAAAGACTAAGGACCCTTCTAACATCGTTCTCGGGTCTATTTATAGTTGCTACAAGGGATCTATGTATAATATTGGAAAGTACACGTGTCCAGACACGACTGGACGAAATTGGAGCACACGGATCGTAAGGCGGGCGGCGGAATCGCCGCATGTTGTATGTGTTGTGCGGCGGAAACGCCGCACAATATAGTCAGTCGCACAATATAGTCAGATTAATTCCGGATTTTTGCTGAGTGTTTATGGTATGATTTGATCCTCCTTTGCGCGTCTGGATTGATTCTTTCCATTCTTTTTAGCTCCGGATTAATTCCTTTATATGTTTGGAGATTTATATTGATTTTTCTTTAGATTTTGTCCAAGATAATAAAAGCTACTCGTGATTTGCAATTAGGTCCTTGACTTTTTGCAGTTAAGTCCCCGGTTACTTTTGTGCTTAAGTCCTTGTTCTTTTTGCAATTAGGACTTGAATGCTTTTATGCTTGGACACATTTCCATTCGTAACCCGATAATCTTGAACTTGGTCTTTATGATAGAAATGAGTCTTTTGCATGCGTTTATGCTCGGGATGTGGGTAAATTGCATTCAGGTCCCTGTATTCTGTAAATAAGACTAAACACATACCTTAGTAGCATTTATTGATGTAAAAGTAATCTAAATGAAAGACATATGATGCAATGTATGCAATGCATCACTATACCAGAAGGTGTCTCTACCTCATGTCCCATGGCCATTGAGTCATTTGAGCTTCATATTGACTCCAACAAGGACCCACCTATGACCGAGCTTATGCTTGATGATCTAAATGATGGTGGGAGGTCCTTGTTGGATGACTTGGGGAGAAGCCCCATTCTTTGCGATGCAGGTCTGCTGCATCCATCGAATGAGCCCGAGGAACTCATTCCGATACACCCGCCTATTGGTTGGAGGGTTTTCTTCGATGAGCAATTAAACCCTAGTGAGGCAACACAACTTCATTCTTAGTTGCCCACACCCGACCAATATCATGAGCGGTTCGAGCCTTTCAGCTTTGACCTTTCACCCTTCATGACACCTCAGAGTACCAGTGAAGTTTGCCCATCTCGGCAAGTCTCTGGTCCTCAAAACATGATGTTCTCATTTGATGTTCCTTGACCAAATGATTATGAGAATATCTTGGTTGATGTATATATCTTGTAAAAAAAAGAAAAAAAAACCCAAAAAGAAAAAAAAAGAGTGTGTAATAAAAGAGTCCTTCAGTGAGCATCAATTGTTGTGGGCCCCAACCCTTGTGTACTTGGGCCCAATCTCTTCACGTATTTATCTCCCTTCTTCAGCTTCTCACAGGTTTTGAGGGAATTTGGGTTTGTGTCCATCAACATGACCCTGAACGTCCCTTTGTACTTCATGTTGGTGAGATGTTTCCCTTTTCATGCATATCTCCATGTAGTATCGTGCTCGCATTCATTGAGGACAATGCATGAAGTAGGTGTGGGGGGTGTTTTACGTGTGTACATAGTCGAGTCTTTTTCCTTTGGTTTTATTTTCTTTTGTTTGTACTGCTAGGGTCATGTTAGTGTGCCGCATTTAACATTGATATATCTGCTTGCCATGATCCTTGGGTGACTTGTCTTCTTTTGCTTGCCGAGTGCTTTAAAATTTTCACATTTCTTTCAAAATCTTCATGTGTTTGTGAAAGAAAATGTTTTTGTGGGTTTTGCGTGTGTTTAGCATGTGCAAAACCGTTGAGAGGCAAAGTAAAAAGAAAGCTCCCAAAATTGTCTTGAACTTGATGCATTAGGATTTCTAGTTTATTGGCTTTAGGTCTTGTCGAGTCGTTAGGATGCACCCTGGTTTTCCCTCAGGGGGCGTGTAATCATAGGGTTTCAGTACTCAAACATTTAAAGAAGTCCACCCTGAACCTAGTGAGTCAAATAATTCGTGTTTGTGAGTATAAGGAAGTTTGTCGTAGTCGATGGCCCTTAATCTCTTTTTGTGAAACTTAAGTGTAGGGGTTTTGGTTCCCATATAGATAAATAAGTGGTGTTCTCTCTTCTCGCACGGCTCCTATCACTCGGGAAAGTAGGTCTGAGGGGACTTTGTGCCTGGTGCTTTCGAGTCATCTGACTTGGGATGCGCCGACCGAACTCCCGTTACACGGGTGGTAGGGATCGCCCTATGTGGAGATTTGGGGGAAGGTGTACGTGATAGTGTAAGTCCTCATAGGCAATGATGCACGAAACCTGACCCTGGGAGAATCAAACACCAACCAATAAAATGCTCCAAAGAAAAAGAAAAAAAAAGAGTCAAATAAGAACCAAAATGGACTTTACACATTGTATCACATTCAGAAGTTAAGGTTGCCCATGTCTTTCACTTAAGTCCTTGACTAACTCTCACGAATAACTCATTAGGCTAGGTGTGTGGACCGATTACATATATAGAGTCGACCCGTAGTATTACCGCATCCCATGATCGACAAAATAAGTCCAACGAGTCGTGTAGCTAGATTGATTAATGCATCTTGTTCGGATTTTGTGGGTATATCCGCTGAAAACCCTCAGGAGACAACACTCCTCCTTGGCGACAAGGAGGTTTAACGGCTTGTTGCACGTGCTAAGTGCAACCGTGATTCCTACGAAAGTGAGTTAGGATTTCTTGTTTTTCGCATGCTTTTCTCTTTCTTTGTTTTGCTCGGGACTAGCAAAAGTTAGGTGTGGGGGTATTTGATTGACATCATTTCATGCTCATATTTGTATCTTATATCCATTATCTTTCACCTAAACAATGCTATGTCACGAGTTTTATGTTTAGTTTTCAGGAATAAATAGGTTTGAAGAGATGAAGCATAAAAGGACCCAAAAGCTGGGAAAAAAGACTGAATTGTGAGATCTAGGGACCAAGATGCAAGGGAGAAGGACCTGATTGCAAGACAGAAGGACCTAAGAGCAAAACAGAATACTCCACACCATCATGGGGAGTATTTTACCAATTCGATTCGGGTCGGAGCTCCAACAAGTCAAGTAACCGCATCAAAGACCAACAATACCAGAAAGAAAAGCCCAAAACAAAAATGAGCAGGATCTGAACAAAATAGACCGCTAATTGGCGGTCCAAGACCGCTAATTGGCGGTCCATTTTGGCCCAAATCCGCTCAAATTTCTCCAGCACATGTATTAGAGGATGTTTAGGCTATTTTTGGTATCTGTTTAGTCCCACATCGGGGGATTGTCCCGGTTTGCCTTTTTCCATGCCTATAAATAGAACTCTTCACCTCCTATTGTAATCACTCCATATTTTAAGTGGCTATTCTTCCTACTAGAAGTGGGGCCTTGAAGCACACACTAAAGTAGGAGGATGCTACTTTTAATGTGAGTCATTTTAATACAAGTTTTCTTTATTATGTTGTTTGTTTTATGTTTCTTGTTTTGCTTTGCTTAATCTCATTTCATTAGTTTTATTAGCTTAGTTAATATGCTTTCTTTGTTTAGTTTAATAATTAGTGTAATGTTTAGTGAGTAGTTCCATCCCCTTTGGGGGGTGGAGTAGATGTACATACATGCATTAGAGAATGGGATGAATGCTTTAATCTCAATGTGTTGATAAAACATGAATGTATGCTTGCTTGTTTAGGATAGAATTTATAACTTGATGAGTTTTGCCAAAATGATTAGACACCTCTCATGCTTGTTTAGGTTCTGAAATAAACACATTGCATATGTAAATGTTAATCAACCAAGTTGGTGAATAGATTGATAGGTTTTGCCATAACATTTAGACACTTCCTATGCTTGATAAACACCACCTTCATGTGCTTAAAGAATGTATTCTACACCCACCTCTTTGCATGTGTGCACTCACTCCACCCCTTAGGGGTTTTCCATTCCTGAAATTCCAGCATTCTTGTTTTGTTCTTAGCTTAGTTCTTATTTCATCGTTTGTTTGCTTCTTCCACATTTCATACTTCTTAGCGTAGTGTAGTCTAGATTAGCGTAACCAACTCTCTTCTCCATTATTTTCGCCACTTGATTTCGTGCAAACAAGAGACTGCTCACCTCCCTGAGGACGACCCGTACTTGCCACCGCTTCATCGCGGCCGTGCACTTGCGGTTTAATTAAAACGTTCAACAATCTCCAACCTCGAAGCTCAAAGTTCGTCTGCGTCGGTCAGCATAACTCTTCTGTCTGCTCTGTGCTGTAGCCAACCTCCTCCTGATCAGGTCAACCTTCTCTGCGTACATCTGCACAAGCTCCGGGCCCACCAACTGCCTCTCACCTACGTCACTCCAGCATACCGGCGATCTGCACGGCCTCCCGTACAACGCCTCATACGGTGCCATCCCAATACTAGCATGGTAGCTGTTGTTGTAGGCGAACTCGATCAGAGGTAGATGCTCATCCCAGTGTCCAGCCCAGTCCAGCGTGCAAGCCCTCAGCATATCCTCCAAAGTCTGGATAGTCCTCTCTGACTGACCGTCTGTCTGCGGGTGAAAAGCTGTACTGAACCTCAGACGTGTCCCCAGTGCATGTTGCAGACTCCCCCAAAATCTGGATGTGAACCTCGGATCTCTATCAGAGATGATGCTCACCGGTACACCGTGCAATCTGACTATCTCCTCTACATACAGCTTCGCCAGACTCTCCAAAGGCAAGGTGGTCCTAATGGCCAGAAAGTGCGCCGACTTGGTCAGTCTATCGACTATCACCCAAATCGCGTCATGGAACCGCCTCGTCTTCGGTAGCCCCGTAACGAAGTCCATCGTCACGTGCTCCCACTTCCACTCTGGAAGCTCGATACTCTGCATAGGCCCGGCTGGCCTCTGGTGCTCAATCTTCACCTGCTGACAGACCAAGCACCGACTCACAAACTCTGCAATGTCCTTCTTCATGCCTCTCCACCAGAAGTTCCGCTGCAGGTCCTTATACATCTTCGTGCTCCCTGGATGGATGGTGTACTTCGCTCTGTGTGCCTCCTCCATGATGTCATCTCTCATCCCATCAACCCTCGGCACCCAGATCCGCCCTCTGAATCTCAGACCTCCATCGACCCCAACACTGAAATCTGACCCCTCTCTGGCAGTCAACTCCAGCAAACTGGCCAACTCATCATCCTCATGCTGCGCCTGTACTACCTGTGAAACGGTCTGTAGCTCTACCCGCAACCCAGCTAACACCGCTCCCTCTGAGTCCCCAGTGAACGGCCTCCACTCTGCCAATGACTCAAGCAGTCTCCACTCCTGAAGGCACATGCCAGCAACTGATAGCTCCACTCTCCTACTCAAGGCGTCTGCAACTGAATTCGCCTTCCCCGGGTGGTAGGAGATGGTGAAATCGTAGTCCTTAATAAACTCCAACCAACGGCGCTGTCTCATATTCAACTCCTTCTGGGAGAAGAGGTACTTCAGACTCTGGTGGTCGGTGAATACCTCGAACTGCTCTCCATACAGGTAGTGTCTCCAGGTCTTCAGTGCGTGCACAACGGCTGCCAACTCCAAGTCATGCGTCGGGTAATTCCTCTCATGAGTCTTCAGCTGCCTCGAAGCGTATGCAATCACCCTCCCGTGCTGCATCAACACGCAACCCAAACCAATGCCAGACGCATCACTGTAGACCACAAAACCTCTTGTGCCGCTCGGCAGCGTCAAAACTGGGGCTGTCGTCAATCGTCTCTTCAGCTCCTGAAAGCTGTCCTCGCACTTCTGGGACCAAACAAAAGTGACTCCCTTTTGCGTCAGGGCAGTCAGAGGTGCAGCTAACCTCGAGAAGTCTTTGATGAAGCGACGGTAATAACCCGCCAACCCAACAAAGCTTCTGATCTCCGTCACGCTCGTAGGGGCTCTCCACTCAGTCACTGCCTCTACCTTCGCCGGATCCACCGAAATACCCTCTGCAGAAACAATGTGACCCAGAAATGCGACTCTGTCCAACCAGAATTCGCACTTCGAAAACTTAGCATACAACCTCTGGTCTCTCAAAATGCTAAGTACAATCCGCAGGTGCTCTCTGTGCTGCTCCACATCGGGTGAGTAAATCAGGATATCATCCACAAAGACAACGACACAACTATCCAAGTACTGCCTGAACGTCCGGTTCATCAGATCCATGAAAGCTGCCGGAGCGTTCGTCAACCCAAAAGGCATCACCAAAAACTCATAGTGCCCATATCTGGTCCTGAATGCTGTCTTCTGGACATCCTCCTCTCGGATCCTCAGCTGATGGTATCCTGAGCGTAGGTCTATCTTAGAGAAGACCTTCGCTGACTGCAACTGATCGAACATGTCCTCAATCCTAGGTAGGGGATACCTATTCTTGATGGTGACCTTGTTCAACATCCTATAGTCAATGCACATCCGCAAAGACCCGTCCTTCTTCTTCACAAACAGCACTGGCGCGCCCCAAGGTGAGACACTCGGTCTGATGAATCCAGCCTCCATCAGCTCCTGTAGCTGCTTCTTCAACTCTGCCAACTCTGCGGGCGCCATCCTGTACGGGGCTTTCGACTGTGGTGAGGTGTCTGCTGCCAACTCAATGCAAAACTCCATCTCTCGCGGAGGCGGTAATCCGGGGATATCATCTGGAAACACCTCTGTGAACTCCCGCACCACATCTATCTCGTCCAACCTCGGAGACTCAGCCTCTGGAACAACCAGCGTCGCCAGAAACGCTCTACAACCCTGCTGCATCAACTTCTGAGCCCTCAAAGCTGACACCACAATGCGGCCTCCTATGTTCCTGACTCCTCTAATCATGATATCAGGCAACCCCATCCTCGGAATCAAAACCTTCCTCTCACGGCAAAGGACACGCACGTCATGCCGGGACAGCCAGTCCATCCCAAGAATAACGTCGAAGTCCTCCATCGGTAGCAAGACCAGATCTGCCGGAAAATCTTGGTCTCCCGAAACAACCGTGGCGCCGGGGATGAAGCTCCCCACAGTGCCCACCAGACCCAGGGGTGTGCTGACCTCCAAAGTGGCAGTCAACATCGCAAGGGTACAGCCCAAGTGAGGATCGTCTGCATAGTGAGGATCCACTCCTCAGCTGCCTCTGCATCCATCTGCCCAGCAAAAGTCGGAGGGTGCTGCCTCATGAACCGGTCGTGCATCACACCGCCCCCCGCCTGCGCACTCTGCGCTGCCTGGCGCTCTAACATCCCGCTCAACCGCTCCACGGTGTCGAACAGGACTCTGCGCTCTGCCACCCGGGCCTCCTCTCTCTCGGTCTCGCTCGAACTGCGAGTCTCAACCGCAGGCACAACCCGTCTCGGAGGCATCACTCTACAGAACAAAAAGACTCACATCAGAATGATCATGAATGCATGCAATGGACCTCTAGACTCTAATCCTAACTCGATGGTGGTTTCTTTGGAAAATACGCCGGGATCAAGGCTCTGATACCAAGTTGTAACGTACCCGAAAACAGCGGAAAATTTTAAACAATAATAAAGACATAAACATACGACCGTCAACGGTCAACAAGGGTACGCTACCGGAAAAGTCAACAGAGTATATATATATATAAAATATCTCCACGTGGAAGTCATAATACAGAGTGTCAAAAGAGCGATTACTAGTCTAATACATAACTACAGTAATCACTACCTCTACAAGAGATAAAGAGACAGGACCCGATCCCGGAGGCACTCCCCTCGGTCACCACCAACCTAAGACCGCCTGCTCCCTGAAAATGAAACATAAAATCTGCCTGAGTTCCCGAAAGGAACCCCGTATGCCAACATCTCCTACATATACAGAAATACAGATGAAAAAGCCAAGAATGCTTGATGAGAATTTTATTTATACCGCAAGTGCACGGCCGCGATGAAGCGGTGGCAAGTACGGGTCGAACACAAGGAGGGAGAGATTTCGTTGTTAATGTTATTTTCGATTAAGGGGAAGAAGGGGGAAGAAATAAATTGGGTTTTTGGTATTTTTGATTTAATTACCTAAAGCAAGAAACAAGAACAATTAAAACTAAAAACAAGAATAAAGAAGAGAAATCCGTTGGGTGGAGGTCTAGACTTAGGTTTAGATTGGAGAATGGAGAAACTTGAAATAAATCATGTTAGTTATGAAGCATTACAAGATAAATGATTTAACATAAACTCAAGTAATCAAAATATACTAATCACGAACTTAAAACAATAACATGCATTCATCTTCTCTACCCCTAATTCCATCACCTCCACCCTTTGGAAAGAGTTAGAAACTCATGGAGGGAGGAAGAAGAAGGGATCCTAGAGACATTAAAAGAAAACTAAAACAAGAATTAAAAGAACAGAATTTTATTACTAATGATCCAAGAACAAAGGTTCAAAGATGTGTTACATTCGTCCTACAGGGCCATTTATAGCCGATACAGGGGATACCAATACATAAAAGGATAGTACACGCGTCGACCCGACACTGGACAAAAATCGGGCACACAGATCCTCAAGAGTGCGGCGAATTCGCCGCCTGGTCCATGCAATATGCGGCTAAAACGCCGCATAGGTTGGGAGTATCGTGTCCGGATTTTTGTGGTGCGTTTATGGTATGATTTGATCTTTATTTGCGCGTCTGGATGATTTGTTTCCATTGTCTTGAGCTCCGGATTAATTCCTTCCATTGTTGGGGATTTATTTTTGACTTTTCTTTTTGACTTTTCCAACAAAATAACTTGATCCTTTTCTTTGCAATCAGGTCCTTGGCATTTTGCAATTAAGCCCTTGACCTTTTTGTGATTAGCTCCTTGAATGCTTTTATGCTTGGATTCATTTCCATTTGGAACCCGATAAACTTGAACTCGGTCTTTATGATAGAAATGAATCTTTTGCACGCGTTTACGCTCGGAATGTGGGTAATTTGCATTCAGGTCCCTATATTCTGTAAATACGACTAAACACATACCTTAGTAGCATTTATTGATATAAAAGTACTCTATATGAAAGACATATGATGCAATGTATGCAATGCATCAAATACCCCCACACCTAGATTTTGCTAGTCCCTAGCAAAGCAGAATATAAGAAAATGAAAGCAGGGAAATCCTAACTCACTTTCGTAGGAATCACGGTTGCACTTTGCATGTGCAACAAGCCTTTAAACCTCCTTGTTGCCAAGGGGGAGGAGTGTTGTCTCCTGAGGGTTTTCAGTGGATATACCCACAAAATCCTGAATCAACATTTCATTAATAGCTCTCAATATCCCTACCTCAACTTTATACATCTCACTAAGAATTTTTGCATGCTCATTATATAAATCTAACTCATTTAAAATATGACTTGGTCTTTGTTCCTCCAACATTCACACCACTAACCCTTCTACACATGTTTTATCACTTGAATTATTTTGCACGCCTCCTCTGGTGGTGAAGTATCATTCGGATCAACCATGGCATGGATCATTCTTTTAGCTTTGGGCCTTGAGTAAAAGATTCCACTCTTCTCACTTGAATTGGTTCGCTTATTTGCTCGAGTGATGGTGGTTGAGTAAATGAATCACTCCCTTTTTTCTTACTTCCTTTTTGCTTATGTGATGATTTATTTGATTCAGAATTCTGATAAATACGTGCTCTCATCACAACATCACTTGGGTTGCATATTATTTCTGGCTCATTATCAATATGGAAGATATTAAATTCTGCTTTTAAGTTCCCGAAAGATAATTGCATGAGCCCATTTCGACAGTTTATTAATGCTTCCGAAGTGGCTAAAAAGGGTCTACCTAGAATTACAGGGATTTGTCGATTAGGATTTACAACAGGTTCAGTATCAAGTACGACAAAATCCACTGGATAAATGAAGTCACCAACCTTAATCAAAACGTCCTCTACTATACCTCTCGGTTTCTTAACAGAACAATCAGCGAATTGGAGGGTTGTCCTAGAGGGTTTCAGTGGACCAAGGTTGAGTTGCTCGTAGACAGAAAATGGGAGCAAGTTAACGCTTGCACCAAGGTCTAGAAGGGCTTTATTAATAAACGTATCTCCTATTGAACATGAAATTGTGGGACACCCCGGGTCCTTATATTTTATAGAAGATGTGTTGGAAAGAATTGAGCATATGTTTGCAGTTAAGAATGTCTTCTTTGGTACATTCGTTTTTCTCTTCTTAGTGCACAAATCTTTTAAGAATTTAGCATAAGCAGGTATTTGTTGAATCATGTCTAAGAGTGGAATGTTTACCTTAACTTGCTTAAATACTTCCAAGATTTTCTCTATTTGTGCACTAGAGTTCTTTTTGAGTCTATTGGGAAATGGGGCTTTAGGCACATAGACTCGCTCAGGTTCAGGTTGGGCTACAGGTTCAGGTTGGGTAGGTGGATTGGGCTTTTCAATTTGGACGTCGGGTTCAATGGTCAAGTCATATGTGGGAGCTTGATGGCTAGATTGATTGGTCATTCTAGGGTTTACCACATTATTGTCAATTTGTCTTCCGGACCGTAATGATACTACAGCATTGATTTGTTGGAACGGTCCTTCCTCATTAACCATTTGAACCGGTCTAGGGTTGTTATTTCCTGAAGGTGGTTGATAAGATTGATATTTATTATTAGTTCTGGGGTTCACCTCAGGTTGACTTGGAAATTGGCCCTTTTCTCTTTCACCTATTATCTGTGCTAATTGGCTGACCTGTGTCTCTAGCCTTTGGAATGATTGGTTGGTTGTTTGTATAAAAGTTGTCATTAAATTTTCTAATTTTGTCAACCTAACCTCATGATTTCCATTATTACCCCCAGATGATGTATTATTTTGGTTATATGGGGTTGGTTGTTGTCTAGGAGGTTGTCCTTGTTGGGTCCACGAAAAATTGGGATGATTACGCCAACCTGGGTTATAGGTTGATGCGTAAGGATCATTTCTAGAATTGTTAAATGTAGCATTAACATGTTCCAGGTTCACACAGTCCTCCATTAAATGACCAGTCTGACCACATCTAGAGCAAGGGGTAGGGGATGCTTGTCGGGTTTGGTTTTGCAGTTCTAGACTTTCCATTCTACGCATTAGGGTAGCTAGTTTTGCCTCGGCCGCTATGTTGGAGTTTATAGCTAAGACACCTGGTCGGGGTTGACTCGCTATTCTAGATCCAATACTCGGGTTGATGGGTGTTCTAGCATTGTCCCATTGCATACTATTTTCAGCTAAATCCTCAAGAAAAGTCCAGGCATCATTTTCATTTTTGGACATAAAATTCCCTTGGCTCACAGATTCTAGCATAACCCTAGATGTGGGTGTCAATCCCTCATAGATAATTTGGCACAATTGCCACTTCGGAATTCCGTGATGAGGGCATTGGGTCAAGACACTCTTAAATCTCTCAAGATAGGAATAGAACGGCTCGCTCTCAGACTGAACGAATGCAACAATTTCATTCCTAATCTTCATAGTCTTGTGGTTGGGGAAATATTTTTTTAGGAAAACTTGAACAAATTCGGCCCAACTTCTAATAGATCTTTCGGCTAGACTATATAGCCATTTTTTAGCGTCGTCCTTCAGTGCTAGAGGCACGAATTTCAGACGCACTGCCTCTTCAGGGATATGCTGGTATTGCATAAGAGAGCAGATTTCTTCAAATTCTCTAAGGAAGAGATATGGGTCTTCCCTAGAGGTGAACTTAGGCAGCATACTCATGTATTGTGCCTTAAGTTCGAAGTCGCGACCCGGTATGGTGGGCATGACGATGCACGATGGCTGAGCAGCCATCGTTGGATAGCATCGATCCCTCAGAGTTATAGGTTGTGCAACAGGCGGGTCCACTACGTTCTCACCCATTAGATCCGGGTGAGGTGGTGCAACAGGTGGATTGGGGTTAAGTTCCAGACTGGAATCTAGATGAACTCGTGAGAGTCGATTACACAAGTCCCGAATCCAAATCTGAGTGCACCGGGTTGAATCAATTTTTGAATTCAAATTCGAAATTTAAATTCCAAATTTAATTTCAAGAATTAATTACTCTTTTTTCGTTTTTTTTTTTTTTGAATTTAAATTTTTTTTAAAGGAAACAAACAATAGAAAGGTAAGGATGAGAAGGGAAAGAAGACTCAGACGAGAAGGGAAACTTAACTCTAAAGGATAAAAATTAGGGTTGGTCAGAAATTTCCTGAACAAGCACGGTCAAAACAATCCTAGACCTAGTGTCACTTAGATCTAGACGACTCCTAACTGGTTGAGTCGAATTGATTTGCTTGATTCACCTCCCTCACCAATCAAACCAAGTTGGCCAGTTAGTGTATAGCTAGTGGGGGCGCTTCCGACAAAGTCGGTGCCAATTAGACAACCACGTCGCTTGGAAGACATTCGTCGACACAAAAACACTTTCTAGACACCAAATTGAATTCAATTAGCTTCAGGTCATAGCAAGTCAAACCAATCTCCTCCTTAATTGAGTCCGAGTCCTTAGGGGCCAATGTCTAATTGATTTTAAATTTTTAGGCTTAGGCGACACTTCAGGATTGTGGTTTGTGGCCTACGGGAGGGTGATGAAATCCCCACCGTATCTTTTCCTACGGAGTTGCCCTTAAGATAGTTTAACTTAAATCTAGCAAAGATAGTCAAACAATGGTCCTTTTAATGGGGGCAATTGCAAGGTTGTATGCAACTAAATTATATGCTCTAATGCAATCGATAAAAACCTCGATACGTACCTTGCCTCCAGCAATCTTCAACAAGTATTAATTTGCAAGAATTTAGCAAGAATAATGCAAGCAAAACATTATATGATGCATGCACTAAGGTCTTTCTAATTTTGCCAATTTTAGGTCAGAGTTGAATTATTGCCAATTATGGAATTGTAACCCTAACACGTGCAATTCTACGAAAGGAACTTTTCAACTATTCAGATTTTACGAGAAATGCAAGAAAAGTTACCTCCGCAATGCTCAGTCGGGTTCGCCGCCCGCTCTCGGAGATTCCAGTAGCTCAATACGACCACCCAGAGATGCCGACGACGCCCCAGAAATTTGAAGACCCGAACCCACACTGGTGCGGCGATTCCGCCGCAAGCAACCTTGTAGATGCGGCGATTCCGCCGCCAAAGTGTCTCAGAACGCTCCCGGATTTCGCCGCGCGCTCCGTTGTCTCCTGCTACACAAATTCAAATACTTAGATCGCACACAAAGTAGACAGGATAAAATCGAAAACACAAAAACACAAAATCTGCGTCGCCTCCCCGGCAACGGCGCCAAAAACTTGATGAGAATTTTATTTATACCGCAAGTGCACGGCCGCGATGAAGCGGTGGCAAGTACGGGTCGAACACAAGGAGGGAGAGATTTCGTTGTTAATGTTATTTTCGATTAAGGGGAAGAAGGGGGAAGAAATAAATTGGGTTTTTGGTATTTTTGATTTAATTACCTAAAGCAAGAAACAAGAACAATTAAAACTAAAAACAAGAATAAAGAAGAGAAATCCGTTGGGTGGAGGTCTAGACTTAGGTTTAGATTGGAGAATGGAGAAACTTGAAATAAATCATGTTAGTTATGAAGCATTACAAGATAAATGATTTAACATAAACTCAAGTAATCAAAATATACTAATCACGAACTTAAAACAATAACATGCATTCATCTTCTCTACCCCTAATTCCATCACCTCCACCCTTTGGAAAGAGTTAGAAACTCATGGAGGGAGGAAGAAGAAGGGATCCTAGAGACATTAAAAGAAAACTAAAACAAGAATTAAAAGAACAGAATTTTATTACTAATGATCCAAGAACAAAGGTTCAAAGATGTGTTACATTCGTCCTACAGGGCCATTTATAGCCGATACAGGGGATACCAATACATAAAAGGATAGTACACGCGTCGACCCGACACTGGACAAAAATCGGGCACACAGATCCTCAAGAGTGCGGCGAATTCGCCGCCTGGTCCATGCAATATGCGGCTAAAACGCCGCATAGGTTGGGAGTATCGTGTCCGGATTTTTGTGGTGCGTTTATGGTATGATTTGATCTTTATTTGCGCGTCTGGATGATTTGTTTCCATTGTCTTGAGCTCCGGATTAATTCCTTCCATTGTTGGGGATTTATTTTTGACTTTTCTTTTTGACTTTTCCAACAAAATAACTTGATCCTTTTCTTTGCAATCAGGTCCTTGGCATTTTGCAATTAAGCCCTTGACCTTTTTGTGATTAGCTCCTTGAATGCTTTTATGCTTGGATTCATTTCCATTTGGAACCCGATAAACTTGAACTCGGTCTTTATGATAGAAATGAATCTTTTGCACGCGTTTACGCTCGGAATGTGGGTAATTTGCATTCAGGTCCCTGTATTCTGTAAATACGACTAAACACATACCTTAGTAGCATTTATTGATATAAAAGTACTCTATATGAAAGACATATGATGCAATGTATGCAATGCATCAATGCTCATGCAATGCAATCCTCCTCGGGCCCAATGAATGCCCCAACCGCCACAGACCATCTCCCAGCCACACACAGGGGCATGGAAAACATCCCCCACCCTGCCAATCCAGACCCACACGAGGGGGGTCGCCGCTCTCATCTCCCAGCCGCACACAGGGGCATGGAAGGCATCCCCCCTGCCAATCCAGGCCCACACGAGGGGGTCGCCGCTCTCCTCCACAGGGAAAGTGCATCCCCTTCCCCCACCAGGGAAGAAGGCGTCTCTCGGCCGCACAGGCACAAGTGACATCGCTCTCCGACACACGGAAAGTGCAACCCCTTCCCCCACCAGGGAAGGAGGCATCTACCACCCACACAGGCATGGAAGGCATCCCTCTCTGCCGCACAGGCATCCACGAGGGGTCCAACAGAAATACGCTCTCGTCGTAGGTGAAATCCGTAGCTCCGAGGTCCGGTGATCGACCGTGGGCTCGGCAGCCGGTAGTCGCCTCTGCTCGACGTCACGTATGTGGATAAATCCACCAAGGAAAGATAATTCGACCCACCAGTCGAACAAGGTCAAATCTAGCGGTCGACCGTTTGGAAGGTCTACGCTATACGTTTTATATACATATATATCCTGTCGGTCGAACCAGGGTCCGTTCAACCGATAAGGAAAACTGCATGAATCCTGCCCACTGCATTCGGTCGACCGAAACTCTTTCGGTCAACCGGATCAACAGGCACTTCACTACAGGAAAACTGCACGCGGTCGGTCGACCGGATCCAGAGCGGTCGACCGTTTAGATGGTCAACGCTCTTGACCGACTTTGCGCAGTTCGGTCGACCGAGACACACACTCGGTCGGCCGAAGGTCTGTCTAACCTATCTACAGGGATCGGTCGACCGAACAACCACCGGTCGACCGGAATAATGTAACCCTTATAAAATATTCCCGCTAAAATTTGGCATAAACGGTCGACCGTCACACAGACGTCGTTCGACCGTTTTCGGGCAGCAAGTTATTTTTATAAAATATCGGTCGACCGACCCAACTACCGGTCGACCGAACCACACATTTTCCCCTCTGGACAGGCATCATCTAGACGTTGTTCGGTCGACCGAACACTCAATCGGTCGACCGAACAGAGCGTCTTCAACCTCTGTCCAGTCGGGTTTCGCCGGGGAAACGGCACCAACGCCACCCCCTACACTCCCACACCTCTTGGGGAGTTACTATGAAGACTTGGCATACCTTTCACCGCGAAGAAGACGTGTGCGGCGAGCTCCTCCTCCTCCGGCGTCGCTTCTAGCTTCTTCTCCTTCTTTCCTCCGTTCCCGGCGCTCCTTCTTCGCATGCGTCGACTTCACCACGTCGCCGGCGTCCTCCCTCGTCCTCTGGTCGCCGGAATGCAAGAAGATGGGTGAGTTTTGGGGTGGAAAACGAAATGGCAAACAAAAGAGTAAAAGGGGGTGAGATTTTGGTTTTTATAAACAAACCCTAACACCTAACACCTAACCCACACCCACACCATACCTCCACCCATACTTCACCTCACTCCACTCCATACCTCCCTCACCCTCACTCTCTCTCTCACACGTCTTTACAGTTTATCCATTAACATTAAATTTCGTCGACACACTGTTCTATTTGATACTAAAATCAAATATAAACTCTAAATTGAAAATCCAAACCAACATATGTAAATTAAGGATATCGAAAATCATAAAATTGGAATATGTTTTACGCAGTATCTAAAGATGTAAAAATGAACGCGCTACATTTGTTAAATTACTTGATTTCTAGATCGTACGTGAAACGATTACCATTTTATGATTTTCAATATTCTTAATCTACTTATGTTGTAGATCAAGATCTACGGTTTAGATTTTTCAATTTGGAATTCATATTTGATTTTATTACCAAACGTAACAGTGTGTCAACGAAATTTAATGGTAGTGGATCCCTCTTATATATATTCGTTGATAAAAAAAAATCTCTATGTTCTTGTTATAAGGATTAGTATGGAGCTGCAATCCAAATGCATTCTCATCAATACCTATCCAGTTTATTTATACCTCTGGTCTCTACGACTATGGTTGATAAAAAGTGGATAAGTCAAAAGTTTAACTTAAAAGCATTTTCCACCTCATTCCTCTTATTTTACTGGCAAATTAAGGAGTCAGAATTAAATACCCACATGGCTACTCCCTTCTAAAAATGTTGTAGTGAACCACGTAGTGCGAAACCATGTTAAAATACAGAAATTTGAATCATATACATCAACAACCAAAAGTCATGTAAATCTAAGATTCAATATCAGAACTTCTAATTAAGCATACAAGTACATGTCCAACTATCGAGTCATGATGATGTATATTACATTGGAAGATTTTGTTTGGCATCAGCTTCCCTCTGCACAATGCAGCAACAAATTCTTCTAAATAGTATGATTGCCCAATATTTAGATGGAACCTCCAATTAAATACAATCAATGTACCATCCCCAATATTGGAAAACCCACACACATAGAGAAGTAGAGAACTCATTTCCGAGTGGAAAACAAGTTCATGGAAATGGGAAAAATATCTCTCCTTGTTTAAAAGAACTCAAAGAAAACGAAAAACTTTGTGCTTCTGCAAGAGGGGGGTAAACACTTGAACTCACCGACCCGAAGCCTAACAAGCGCTTAAGCCTTGCAACCTCGAGGACTCACATGCCAATACTCATGGTGTTGATGGCCGCGAGATGACTATGAATGGAATGGTGTCTGGGCTGGTAGTTGGCAATGCCTTCAAGGATCTGCTGGAGGTTCGCCACGAGAAGGGTAAGTTTCCGGCAAGGCGCGACGAAAAGCGTGAAGGGGAGGAACCAGAGGCATAATTCCAGAACCGGCATCGTTTTTTGGATGGAATGCAACCTATGTTCTTCACTCCATTTCTGATGCTTATGGCTTCTGCAAACAAAGGTTTGTTTGTCGTTGGAACATGTTTGGTCGGTTAAATCAGGTATGTGATATGTCTCTTAAAAGTGGGATTTTTTCACGTGGACCCTTTGTTTTAATTGTATTTGTGTCATCTTCCCTTCAATTTAAATGTTGTCATTCGGATCCTTCGATTTTCAAATCTAATGTCAATTAAATCGTCGAGTTATTTTCTTTGCATGAGTACCCTTCTTCGTGCTTTTATAAACGTATGTAGTTATGTCAAGTATATCTTAACATCATTTCATTGTTCCTCTAGGGTGACACAGTCGTGCATATATTTTTGCACGTATGGTCATCACTTCATCGTAAAAGTGCAAAAAATTTAATCTCTATGTCTAGACATGAAAATCACAAGATATTTTAGAAAATAGTACTGAAAGATATAAGTGGCATAATATATCAAACTGAAATGTATAGGAGTAAAAGTCGGACAAATAATTGGGCACTGACGTAAATAACCAAAATGAAAGTTGCTTATGCAAAAAGTCCTTAGTTTTTGTTCAAAGGTAACAACTTATAAATTATTCTTGCTAATATAACTAGGGAGGGGAAATAGATCCCTAGAAGGTAGATTCGTGTCCAATTAAGCAGTGGGAGTATTCCATGCAATGTTGTATCTTTTTCCATGTGTTCAGAATTGGAACTTTGTGTTGGAAGCACATGTAATTTGGCGTTTCTAATTCCAAAATCTACTAATGTGAAGAAGTTGCCACTAATTAATCTCTTCTATCCAATATTTTTCTCAAAAAATTAAGTCATTTATGCGCTAGCTGGAGCATCGTTCCTACTTCCTGTCATATACCACCAAAAAAGGAGTTGGGAAAATCTTAAAGCCCGAAAAAAAAAACTCGAATGACATACACGTACCATATTCTCAAAAGCATATACAACTAAAATCTGCTAGAATATGATTTAATATTAAGGACATTATCTAATTACAAAGGTTTATTTATTAAGGGCGTATTTGCATTTGTTGTAGTCTCTCACATCTATGAAGGAAATGTGAACGACTTCATTTTATTCTAAATGAGAACATTTTTAATTTTAATTTTTTCCCGCTTGAGTACTAATCCAAAACATCAAAATTAACGTGGTACTCATATTTCTTTATATATTAGTTTGGTATCCCTCTACTGCTTTGAAAATTACTTTTACGCACATCAATTAGGATGAGACTCATATCGGTAAGGTTTGGGTTGCGCCCATACTTTTAGTTGAAAATTGCTCTCATACACATTAGTTAGTGTGAGATCCATATTTGTTAGACTCTCGTAACGATTTGGGATGAATATCAGGTCAATATATCCAGAAACATGGTACCAAGTTAGTCTTGATGTTTTCCATAGGTACTTAAGAAAAAACCATTTAAAAATTGGTCACGAGTTCTACGTGTGCCGTGAAATAAACTTTGATTTCGCAAAAATAAAAAAATAAATTTGGTTGAGGAATTCGGAAGTCAACTAGCAATTGTTATTTGAATAAGGAAAATGCTAGACCGGTTTCTTTTTTGGTTCGAAATTGGGTTCCAACCTCTCGTCACGGGGGGTTGCAAAGTATTTCATCTACTAGTAGCCCTCCACGTCGTATGCTCTGGGCAATTTACCATCAGTCCCCCAGCTTATGTCAAATTAGATCCAAACCACAAATCTCTCGTGTGCACCTTATTATTTAAATGATTGTAATCATTACTATTGTTTAAAGTCTCTCACATGCAAACCATATTTTGTCCTTATTGTTTAAAGAAGAAATAGTTGTAATCATCACATTCTCTCACCACATTTAATGCAATGTGATGATGATGGCAACCTTCTACATCTTCTTCAACACTATATTTCACACAATGCTTTGGTTTATCCACATATCTGTTGGTAGGTGTGTAAATGAACTGAGTCGAACGAAATTTCGAGTCATAAGTATTATCTTATGTTATTACTAAATACAAAATAATTCTAAACGGAGCAATAAAAAATTCAAGCGAGCTATCGAGTCGAGTCTCAAAAAATTTCGAGTTCGAGCGACTCGTTTACCGAACCAAATTTGAAGTTTTTTTTGTTTTTCATCAAGATATTTCATTTCAAGTTAAACTAGAGTCGAACGTTTTTCGAGTCGAGCTCGAGTCGAACCAAAGTTGACAGCCCTATCTGTTGGTTAACAATTAATCAACTTGGACATATCTCTAGAAATTAAGATCTTGGTAGATATCTTCTCTTTTCTTGTAAAGTTTACTAGATGTGTGTTTGATATATCTAATATTTTTACTTTCTACTGTTACACTACTATTTAATGAGGTTGATTTGCGTTAGATATTCACTTAATAACATTGGTGGTATCTAGAGTTGTGGATCACACATCCAATATACACGTATAAAAGACTAGATATGTGATGATATTCGGACAACAATAAATACAAATAGACATTACATTCTGGATCATATTTCTCAAGGGTTGGGATGACTTTTACAACCTTATAGATTATCTGGATAAGTTTCAGGCTTTTTGGTTTTGTTTCTCCCACAAAAGATATCATGAGTAATTGTCTTTGTCTGGATATACATATGATGTATCAAACAGTTGGACAATACACAATTATAGTATCATCACTTATCCAGACATATATCACCCAACATTTCCAAATCAATATGAGGTATGTAAATATATAGAGTGTCTATATTTATTCGCATGGGTATAGATTAACAAGTTTATGAAACTGATTATTGGTGACAGATTAATGTCCGTCGTTTAGATTTTCATATGCTTGTGTTTGCTGTACATATCAGCAAATGTTTAAACAAGATATATCATAATCAAATATCTG
Source organism: Triglochin maritima (assembly GCA_963682175.1). Classification (NCBI taxonomy): domain Eukaryota; kingdom Viridiplantae; phylum Streptophyta; class Magnoliopsida; order Alismatales; family Juncaginaceae; genus Triglochin; species Triglochin maritima. The sequence continues at coordinate 57,416,621 of OY821772.1, read as the reverse complement.
GATATCCAGTTGTTCAGATATAAGTTGGGAATATGTCTACACCTACAAAAACTTGTATTATTACTATTCCAGACATATAAGTTACCAGTTAACTTATATCATTATTTCCATTTGCACACACTATTGTCCATTCCTATCCAGATATATTGTCTTACACTTGTGTTTGTGCTTGTTGGACATGTCAAACATGACATGACTGTCTTTGTCTGGACATACATATAAGGTATCAAACAACTGAACAATACACAATCATCTTGTATCATAACTTATCCAGACACATATCAAATGTGTTACTTTTTTGCTACTTCGTTAACTTATCAACTCCAAAAAGTATTCAGATGTATATATTGTATTTGATCGGATATATCCACATAAAAATCCATATATACAGATTTATTACAAAACACCTAAACATCCTTACGAAGTCCTTCATCTCCTCCGGTTTGTCACTTTTGATGAGTTCGCCCATGTGTCAAGCTATAATGTTGACTGAAATCTCCAAGTGCTTGAAATACTTGGGCTTTAGGTATTTGGACTTCAATCACCAGTTTAGTGCTTCTCCCTCTAACGTTAGGCCCACGATCAATTCGAATTCCCGTTCATTTACTGCCAGCTTCTTGTGCCAATTTGAAAAGTCTTCGCTTCTCGATCAAATAAGTCCACCGTCTTAGCAAATAATCTACGATTGGGTGACAGTCCTTGTAAATCAAATAGGAAGTCGAATGGTGTCTCCATAAATATCTTCTTATGCTCCATACACATATTTTCGAGGTATGTCAGAGTCTTCGTGATTGTGCATCTTGTCCTGGTGTCTTTCAGATCACCTGTTAAATAAAATTATTTAATGAGTGAGGAGATTAAATAGAATGAAATCTAACTGCAATGTAAGACGATAAATCAAGATATAAATACAGACATCGTCAATGTAATAATGAAGACATAATTACAGATATTTGACAAAATATCAAAATATCCAGACACATGTAACATATTCTAGACGTAGTCAAAGAGAATCCAGACAAATACTTTCTCAGACAAAACAAACATGATCCAGACAAAATCTATTAAATGTCCAGACATAGGTAAGAAAACGAAATATAAATCTATTAAATATCCAGACCGTTCATGTGTTATCAAATTCATATATAACTATGCAAATATAAAGAGTAAGAATGGTAAGTCCAGATATTGTTAGATTTAAATCGCCAAACGACGATCCAGATTCTGTGTCAACTAAACCCTAAATGTCCAGAAATATCCAAAATACAAGCTTCATGTCCAGAGATTGTTCTTCGTTTCAAACTCACAAAAAAGAATTCTATACATATTTATCAACAAACCATAACTTCAACAAATGCAAAAAGAAACATGAGTTTTATATTTGACACGGAAAACCAACCATGATTCCTTCTTCCTGAGTCATCGCAACCTCTGAATGAAGAAAGTGTGCCTCTGGGCCGGAGCGGGAGCAGAAGGCCGGAGGACGAAGGTGGAGAAGTGAAGATACCGATAGGGGAAGCCGAGGGATGAGAAGGTTGGAGGAGGAAAGTGAGAGGACGATGGAGGCAAACAGAAATGGGAATGGAGGAGGAGGAGGAAGGGGGAAGAGGAGAGAGGGGTGAAAGAATTTGGTTTTGAAATGAGATTGTGGAGAGAGTATGATCTATAACTGGGTAATTTTTGCACTGGTCCTCTTCACATCTGGATATTATTTGAGTGAGTATTTTGTAAAACCGACTAGGTCTACTGTTGAGAAAATATTTTTCTTTCCCAATAGTGACACAAACACCTGGAAAATTATGGTCAAAGAGAAACTATTTTCCTTTTCCACTGTTCGAGTCGCACAAACCCTCACGGTCCTTTTTGTTGATCTCACGTTTCATTTCGTTTGTTTTAAAACCGCCGTGTTACCATGTTAACATAAGCTTTACTCAAATTAAGATTCTTTCAATCAACCTAGGAATTGACAATCGACAAATATAATTATAGTTAACTCATTATTTTCCGTAATGGCTCTCTCTTCTAACAGCATTCTTATCAAATTAGTTTTCGTAAGAAGTTTTTCTTCCAACAGCATTTATTTATTTTTATTTTTATTTCTTCTTTTATGTCTTTGATAGCATCTCCTAAGAGAACCAACCCATATGACTGACCCATCTTACGTATGGCAATTTAAAATGATCCGACCAAGAACCATTCTAAAGCTTTGTCGTCTGTCCTTTTGGGTGCAAAAACCCTCTCAGGTAAAAAGAGGTTACGAAAGGTGGCATTTTTTTAGAAACTATATGACATAACATGTTATTGCTGAGTCAAAATCAAACCAATCAAATACCATCGGCCTGATTTAATTATTTTCATTTATTTCCAGATCTTATCAGTTCATCATAAACAACTGCAAGTCTACAATATAATAGTAGTTAACTCATCGTTCTTCAACTAAAAGATGTGAAAGTGCTACAACTTCCATTCCTTCTTTCGGTGCTATATCAAGGTACAATATTGTGAATAATAGTAATCGACTGATTATTTCCTCAGGGGTTTACAGTGAAAACCTCAACATGATTTAGTTCAGGAGAACTCACAGAGTACTGAAAGGTCCATCCATGGCAAGCACCTGCATGCACACCATTTTTATTTAGAGCAAAAATAGCTCCAACGAAATTCGGGTGTCTGCGTGCTATTCGTAGTATCGCATCTTCAGCAGCACGTTTGGGTTCCATTCCTTGCCTCATGCTCTCGATGACTTGGTAGCTGCAACAATAAGACCATCGGCAAATCAAATACATGAACTATAGTTTATCCTCTTTCTTGCAGGTTGCAGTTAAAATGACTCAACGAAGATGTTGCTAGCCTTAGTAGAAACATGGTACCACACTAATTTTGATGTTTTTGATGGGTACGTGTGTAACATCCCGAAACAGCGGAAATTTAAAAATTTATAATCAAGGCAACATAGTTCAATAATCAAAGCCGAGACTGTTACTTCTCATAAAACATATAAGCGGTGCACCATATTACATCAGAGTTTGTCAAAACGATACATGATTAGAACAGAACAACAAAAGAAGATAAACGTAATAATGTCGACCTCAGTGGTCCGATTAGAGGATCTGATCCCAAGATACGCGCGCTCGCTGATCACCACCCAACTGGACCTACTGTGGTCCTGAAAAAGATGCAACAACAATGCATGAGTTTCCATAAGGAAACCCCGTATGCCAAGCTCACCTATATGCATGCAGTAGTACAAATGAACATATCATACTAGTATCATGTCATGTCATCAACAGTAAGGAAAATAGTTCCCCCGAAGGGTAACACAGGACCTCAGTCCGACAATCATCATCGGGTCTCCCGAGGAGACCTACCGTAGGCACATACGGTCTAACGGAGCAAGACGTGACACTCCCCACACGCGGCTACACTAAACATGGGGTTCGGCAAGGGGCATCCGCCAGGTCCGCGCCATAAGAAACAGATCTTTAACTTCGTGGTCGAAACCACACCAACGGAGTCGTCGCTCGGTCGGTCCATCAATCATCATCTCAGTAGGTGCCCAGCTGAGGAAAACATAGCCGGAACAGCATCAGCCCATCATACAACATAGCCGGAACATCATCGACCTATCAATCATCATCGCCGGAACAACATCTAGGGGTGAGCAAATTTCGGTTCGGTCCGGGTGTCCGGACCGAACCGAATTTTTCGGTCCGGTCTTCAGTCCGGAGGACCATGGGAATTCGGTCTTCGGTCCGGTCCGGTTAAAGACCGAAATTTTAAGGGTTAAAATCAGGTTTTGGACCGAACCAGACCGGATCGGACCGAACTGTTGGCTTTTTAGCCTTAATCTTTATTTAGTTTTGATGATTAAGTAATCTAATCTTAATCTATATTTAATCAATCAACCTAGACAATCAAAGTAAGCAAACATGAATACATGCATTGCATATATATTCGTGTACTTACGATATTCTTAATAGGTTGATGAAGAATCAAGCTAAGGAGCTTGGGGACAAGAAGATAAAGACTCAAGACATGTAATCAAGCTTTGGACCAATATGTAATGTAGTATAATTTGAGTCCTAAGGATTAATGTAAACTTGAGCACATTAGGATTCTGTCCCGTATCCCCACGGTTAACCGACCCCTTCTCGGTAAACCGAATCTTGTAAAGTTCAGTCCACCGAACACCTTGCGGTCAACCGTGTAGAATCCTTTAGGTGCTCCCTGGAATAACCACCTCGGTATACCGAACCGCCTTCGGTAGACCGAATTAGCCTGGACCGGTTTTGGACTTTGCTCCAACGGTCGTATTTAAATCTTGACCTAAAGCCAAATTGACTTATCCATATTCGGTACACCGAACTTCATTCGGTCAACCGAATCATATTGCTTTAGGAGACCAACGGCTATTTAACTTGACCGTTATCGGTAAACCAATCTCCCACGCTTTGTCAGCGCAATTCCCGCGCTACTTCGGTATACCGAAGTATACACGGTCAACCGAACTTGAGTAGATCAGAGCCCAATCAATTCTACTGTCCACCTTGGAACGGTGAACCGAATTTAATTAGGGCTAAATAGATAAAAGTTACTGGAGGTTGGTGAACGGTGATCCGATACATAATCGGTCAACCGAGTTCTTTGTTCAGACCAATGTTTCGGACTACCGTGTGGATAACGGTCGACCGAATCTGTCTCGATTTCTGGCCGAGCTTAAGTCACATCTTGCTTTCTCATTGGTCCATTCCCCACCAACTCCCAAACGGCTAGATGAGCTTGAAGGCTTATAAATAGGACCTCATTTGGTTGCTTTGAAGATCTTGAACACTTCCTATCTATCCAATACTCAAAGCCAAATCCTCTCCATCTTCAAGCTCTCAATCCACAACACTCAAGCCTAAACTTCACCACTTGCATATCCAATTCCATATCATATCCAAGTGTGCTCAAGTATAGAGTGTTAGTTAGATTGTGATTCCAATTCCTTATTCAAGAATCACCAAGTTGTAAAGCTTCGAGGAAGCTCCCTCTCGGGTTGTGAGAGGAGACACGAGCGAGGCGAGGTTGTTCGCGAGGCGAGGTGTTGTAAACGGCGTTGGTCTCGTCCCGGAACGGAGATCGGTTAGTGGAACCGTAAGCGAGGCTCGGGGGATTGAGCGAGGCTTGCGAGGAGGACTAGGACCCGGGTGTGGGTGCCGAACCTCTCTAAACTCCGGTGTCGACGAATTTGTGGTTTGCAATCGTCTCTTCCTTAATCCTTCGATTAGTATTTTTAATTCCGCATTTTTCTATCGATTAGAGGGCCATAGATCCTAACACGAACCGGACCGAACCGAATTTTTCGGTCCGGTCTTCGGTCCGGTCTTCCGAAAAGTTCGGTCTTCGGTCCGGTCCGGTTCGGTCCGGTCCTGGACCGAAACTCACCCCTAACAGCATCGGCGGCATCACCGGCACAACATCGATGGTCCAACAATACGTCCGGCACAACATCAGACGGGTCCAGACCGAAGTCTGCCAGGTCATCAGGCTCCACGAGCCGCAAACACCAACGCCGCCGCTATAAAAGCAGGGCAGCAACCTCCGTCGCCATATAGGTCGGTAGTCACCTCACCCAACGACAGTTGCGTGCTTGCACAATCATCATACATTGGGATCTGTGATCCCTCAGGCCTGCTACTCTACAATGAGTCCAATCAATCCATCATATTAGTCACGATCCATACATGGAGGTGACAAGTCCCGAACACCCACACTCTTCCACACGGCGGTCCTTGGGCAGGTACGCGGAACACGCCCACCGTCACTTCCCGGCTCACGCACAAGGCGAGGACACGGGTTTCCGTGGACAGAGTTGGCATTCAAAAAGGGAAACAGGAATTCAGTCTTGTGCAAAAACGGTCGACCGAAGGAGGCAACCCGATCGACCGTTTCCTCAAGGGAATCAGTCGACCGAGGGTCTGCAACGGTCGAACTATTTGCGCAAAACTTAAGTCCCAACGGTCTACCGAAAGTCTAAAACCGGTCGACCGAACGAGGTCAAAATCCGGAGTGGTCAACATTAATTCAAAACTATCGGTCAACCGACTCAAGGGTCTCGGTCGACCGAAAACTACCAAGGAATCCTATTGCTTCTAAGTCATATAACGGTCGACCGCAACAAGCATAAAATGATCCAGTACACTCAAGTTCCGGTCGACCGACCCAAGGAACCGGTCGACCGAAACACAACAGGAAGTCAAAAATACACTACATCGGTCAACCGCCCAACGGGACCCGGTCGACCGTTGGTCGTCTTCAACCTCGCGTCAGTCGAGGTTTTACAAGGAAAACGTCACCGTAGAGGTCTCCAACCTCCCGTGACCGACCAACACCACCCTCCCACGAGGGTGAGCAACCACCAAACACACTAAGAACCGACATACCTCAACACGAGACGGATTGCACCGGAGATTCGCTCCACGATCAAGCCGCGCCTCGCACAACCCGCGCTGACGCCGCCTCCACCACCTCTGGAACACCCGAAAAAAGGAAGAAGAACGGAGGGATGAGTGCTGGAATGGAGAGGAAGAAGAAGAATGGAAGAAAACGTTTTGGGTTATAAAACCAAAACTCAGCTCAACGGTAACCTACTCATCCAACCCATCACCTCTCACCCATCAACAGTGCATGTCCCCTCTTCCCTTCCCCTTGCAAAGCCTCCTCTCTCCTCCTAAACCCTCATTAGCACCCTAAATGGATTTAGGGACATAACAACGTGCTTTCATACAAGGACTAATATACATGTATACGTGCTTTCATCCCTTTTTCCCCTTTCGTGCATTTTGTCGGTACTATTTTTATGAAACACAAACATGAAAGAGGCAACACTAATAATTGTATCGAAAATGTAGAGAATAACTAGATTGGGTGGATCCCCGGGGCCCTACATTTTGGAATTCACACAAACACATAGTCTGATGATAGTCGCGAACTACTCATGGAGACCTGTCAATTTTGACACGACACGATAACATAAAATGACACGAAGTGATAACACCACTAAACACGTTTTTTTGTGGTTGCTTAGCTCAGTAATGATACACATGAATGAATAACTTGAAATAAAATGACACGATTTTATGAAAAAAAGACATGATTACACGGCAAAAGACACCATTTACATAAAATTGACACGTTGAACATCTTTTGTAGTCTAGTCAACTGTTTTTTACTTGGGAATATTTTTTATAAGTATAGTTGTTTAAGATATCTCATAGTATAAAAGCATTAATATATCCTACTATTTGGCTATTATAGTATATATACACCATATGTGAAAATACACTACTGCCGCACAAATTATACAACACGATCAATAGGCACTCACAATGTGTACCATGCAAGTATAACAATGATCGATTACATTTGATGCTGTTTATGTTCTCTATAATGGGAATTTTTGTTAATTAATGATGAGCAATGCACTTTTTTAGTTTGAACTTTGAAGTTATGTGATGCAGTGATGATAATGTTTTTTTACTGACATGCCCTTCATTGTACTCTTGCAATTATATTATCAGATTTCACATGTTTTTTTAGCGTAATTAGCTAAATTGTCAACCAAAGACTTTCTTTATCATAACATTTCATGTTTCTCTAGTACAACAAAAAAGACACATGCCACATATGTGCATCATTTGATGGAACTTAGAATGTGATACCTATGTAAAATGGCTTATGGAAGTTAGAAGTCGTACGTTATCTTGAATTTGGTGGAAAGGGAGGCTTCATGAGTTGGTGCTAAAATGGGTATCTGAATCGGCAGACATGATGTTGCTCCTTGGTGGTATGCTGGTATGCACATCCCAAGGGTTATAGCTTATGACTTCAATGCCTTGGGCGATTTCCCAAAATAAATTCAGAAAAAATAATACACGACATGCTTGAAGAAGTATCACAACTACTTGATCAGCTGCAAAACAACCTAAAGAAGAAAAAAAGATACCATAATAGGCAAAAGTCAGAACTAGACTACTGAAAACAACTTTGATATAAGTCTCTCGAAAGCAAAAGCAAAGTGAGAAAATCAACTCGGCGTCATGCAGCGTCCATCATGTTGTTTGAATTTTTTCCACAACTTGTAAAGTCAAATCCTTTCATTTCCTAGAAAGGTTATCTTTTCTTGTTTTGGTGTAAAAGGGAAACAAACATATCTGTATTAGATGCTATCATTCTCACCTTGGTAAGGAACTCTCATGTTTTGACCAAAGCTTGCCTTAGACGAGCATTGAAACTTTAGTTGCTTTTAAACTGAAACCAACAAATTCTTAGTCTGACTTATCTTGCAAGCTATTCTCGGTATTTTTCCAAGATATGTTTTAGCAATTGTTTTGATGTGTGTATTTTCTCTCGGCTGAAGGGAATAATACTTCTTGCTGTACCCAGTATATGCAATCTCTATGCGTCTCATAAAGAAGGAAAGAGATGTAATTTAATATCTTAACATAGTAGATGAAATAAAATTGCTATTAAATCATGATTTATGGAGTATCTGTTAAAATTCTTATATACATTTTTTTATTTTAGTATATAATATCTTCTTATATACCTAGTTTTTCTATTTTATTTTAGTAAATCATGTCTCATTTTGAGATCTTGTTTGTCAGGGCTGTTGGGTAAAGTGGATTTTACTGTTCGTCATCTCTCTTCAACTGTAACAGATTTCCCAAGTACTTGGACCTCCTTGTCTGCCTCCCAGCCTTGTGTTGATTCAACACCCGAGGTCCTACTCTGTGCTACTTCATGTTCAGTTTGTAGCCATCAGTATCGCTTGATTATTTCTAATTTATTCTTTTCTAAGTAAATATTTATAGAAATTTCTTAGAATTCGAAAATGGAATTTAGTATTTGCAAATATGGAAAAAATAGGGTTGTAGGAGGCTTACAATCATCTTGGTTGTAACATCACATTTTCAACAACTTCCGGTTACTTTTTTCTATGAAAATTTATGGGTGGGATATACCATATATAAGGAATATGTGTTAAAATTTTCAGATCAAATGGACCATCGCAGTCCTTGATCCGAACAATTCGAAATTCAGTAAATTTCAACCGTTCAGCATTTAGATCAACGGTGAAATTAACTTCGATTGACCTAAAAAATTAATATGTTATAGCTTAAGAGATAACAATACATGTGATTAAGTTTGATTTTAAAAATCAACTTTAAAATACCTTAATTTGAATGTGACAGTCAAATTGACTAGAGGAGTTCCTACAAACCCATTGGCCTCTTGCAACATTTAGCTATCGTTCTCTTGCTATTAAACTATTTTAATATCACTGTAAACTCAATCTATCTCTTTGATTTTAGTGGCCTATAGCAGCCTCAAATATGAATAACCAATCAAAACAACTAGGTGAGCTTAAAATTATCCCCACAGATAACCATTTCTTTTATGACAATATTTATACGCTATATAAATATGGAAGTCCTTCAAATATATAATTTAATATTATGCAGCACAAATGACGTGATCAAAGTTCTCTCTCTATTAGAATGAATTCCAACTTTTTGAAAAATGTTGTTGGATGAGAATCTTGTATATTAATTAAGATGAAACTAAACTTTCATTTAAGAGATTTTATTGAGGAGATATCAGGGGAAAAGTCCACAAGTTTTGGGTTCCTCTTTTTCTTGGATTATTAAGAAGAAAACCCAAAGCAAACCCATTACTTGTTAGTAATGACTTATGCGACAATGAGCTAGTTTATGGAATGGTTGAAAAAATGATGAACATCCTAGAAAAATCTGTTGGAAATTATTATTTATAAATAATAATTTATAAAAATTAAGTTTGAAATTATTGTCTTATTGCCTAAAACAAGTCTATAGCATTATTTTATTATTATTCTATCTACTATTTTCCATTCAGGTACCTTTTTTAACAAAAAAAGGACCAACCAAAATTTTCATGATATTAAAAGAAGGTAGGTCGACCTTACTATCCATATTGCCATGAATAAACACAAAAAATAATTCCTATCAGGAGTACTAAGGAGTATTGAAAGTAAAAAAATCCATGAGAATCCATAAGAGAGTGGTTAACCTAATTACTTTTGTTTTAAAGAGGTTGTGGTCTTGTGCACTAAAATGGTAATTAAAATTTCATGCTGAAAAGATGCTCCACCTTTAGCATTGGATAGGAGTGCGCGTAATCGGTTCACAGGTCAGTACCATGATTTTTGTTGAGTTTCATTTCTAGCTTACCAAACTAGTTTGTGATTAAAGACTGTTGTTGTTGTTCTAAATTACCACTTTTAATTGGGAGTCACATAGTTAGATTTAGGTTTTTAACTTTCTCTTGTTCTTTTGACGTTACTTCAATATTTATATTTGATCTGAACAAGTTTTAATGTTTGATTTGGTATATCCTCATTTATTTACTATTTTACATCCAGTGTGCTGCAAACTCAGCACCTTCTTCTTCTGAAAAGACTTGGACAATGCGGACTACCTTTCCAGAATATGTTGTTGCTCTTACAACAACTGTCGGATCAGTTCTTTTCTCTGTAAGTTCTGTCCCATTTGATGCCATCTATTATTTACATAAACTCATGTTTAATCCCACCGACCCCCACCTGGCGCACCCTCCCTCACACAAACAAATAAAAAGATATTAGTCGGAAAATGAAGTTCAGAATTTGATTCCTTGGTAAAGCTTGCGATATACTTGATTTATTTCCCTTTTTGTTGTTCAGAATTGGATTTATAAGCTGATGCTACATTGATGGGATGTGGCTTTTAATAGAACAATTTTTTGGTGAAAAAAAATCTTTTTGTTTCTATCTGGATTCTTGTTGAGTCTTGGATCAATGTAAGGTGTTGCTTTTTATACATGTTCTGTAATCTCTGTAGCGGTTCAAGATTATTCATGTGTACCCATAAAAAAAGATTATTCATGTGTATATGTAATGTGTATTGTAGTTTTGGATATCAATGTAATGACATGCCAATATGCAATTAATTCCTTTATATTGGTACATCTATATGATTCAATATAGACTAATTATTGTATCCGCCGAGAATCCATGTATAGATATTTGGAGGTGTTGGAATTTTCTGCCTTCCACTGGGGCTCATATTTTAATTTCTCCCGAAGGCAGTTATAACACGTTCCCAGTATATCAAGGTATACTTTGGTTTCTGTTGATACAGAGATCAGACTTCTGTATTCTTTTTTCATCATATATATTTATTATTAGATCATAACCATCATGTAACGTATTAACCTGCAGGAGGCAACTGAGCTGGTCAAAAGGGCAAGGGATGTGAAGAAGGCAACTGATGCACTTCGTCAGGAAGAGCCAAGTGGTTCCAAAGGTAGAAAATGGCGTAAAAATGTCAAGGTTGTTGAGAAGTAGTTTTTTTTTTTGAACATGTTGGAAATTATAAATGAACATTGCTAATTCATAATTCTATCTGAACTCTATGTTATAGACAGTTTTTTATTATTTATAAATATGATGTAGAACTGCATTCTAGATTTGCATATTTAATTGTTTGCATCAATCCCTTTGTCCGTTTATAACAAATATTCATCGAGGCTTTTCGATTGCCTACTCAGTACATAGGATCCAATTATGAATACAACAGATTCTAGAGTATGTTTATTAATTGCATGCCGTGTTTAGACTTTTCATATCATTATCTTCGTGAATCTTCAGATTGTTTATGTAATAACCTTAATCTAAACACCCTAATTAAACTAAACTAAACCTAATTAACCTTAATTAATCGTGCTACAGTAAAGAGTGAGGTGGAGTTGAGGATAAGATTTGGGTTTTGGCTATAAATAGAGTGGTGTGAGCTAACAAAAACGTTTTCTTCATCCTTGACGATTTCCAGAGAGTGTGAGACGCAATCATCGGACTGAAGGTCGGGGAGAAGGAGAAGAAGAGAAGGAAAATGAGAAGAAGTTGGGTTGGGTTTGCCAAAGCTTGGGAGGCTTCCACGAACTTCAAAAAAGTATGCCAAGTCTTCATTATAACTCACATAAGCTTTGTGGGTGTCGGGGATCGACGTTGGTGTCGAATTCCCCGTCGGATTGCAACCTATTCAGAGGTTGAAGACGACAATCGGTCGACCGGTGTCTGTGGGCAGTCGACCGATTCTATTATTATATTGATTTGCACCCGCAAACGGTCGAACGATGTCGAAGGACGGTCGACCGTTATGCCAGATTTCTGCGGGAAAAATGGTTTAATGTTGTTATCGGTCGAAACAATGAGAATAGGTCGGTTGGGGGGTTTTGACTTATTAAACGGTCGAACACCCTTAACCTGGTTCGACCAATCTATTCGATGCTAAGTTGGTTTGGAGCTTTGACCATCAAAACGGTTGACCGCTCTTTAACTTTCGGTCGACCGACTGAGCATTTTAAATAAGCAGTAGAGTGCATGTGTTCGGTCGAACTGTATCTCAGTTCCGGTCGACCGAATATGACTTAGGCAAAATACTGAGAATCTTTGTTATCGGTTGAACGGACCCTTGGTTCGACCGGTCGGATATATATATATATTATAAATATTGTATAGCGTAGACCATCCAAACGGTCAACCGCTAGATGACTTTTGTTCGACCGATTGGTCGGTAATTCAGTTGGCGTGGTTCGACCGATACACTTGTTTGTACAGTACCAAGTACTGTGTGGAAGTCCGATCGACCGGTGTGCTTGTAGCAGTCGATCGATCTGCCGCAGGTTGGTGGATTTATCCACACGCGAGCCGTTGAGTTTAGGTCGACTACCGGCTCTGAGGCGACTGTCGATTACTGACCTTCGGAGCGACAAATTTCACCTTCGACGAGGGCGTGTTATTGTTGAGTCTCTCATATCGTACGGGTGTGAGAGATGATTGCCGTAAACCTTGGGCTGTTTGCTGGGGTTTGTCGGTAGGTCGAGGATGTTCCGGCAGGGTGCACGTCTGACAGCTCTTTGGGAGCAGTGGTGTCGACTGACCCTTGTGAGGCAGCGGTGGACTGACTTGACCCTCGTGGTGGCAAGAGTCACCAGTGCAGAATGCTCGATAGACGTCACCAAATAGACGTCGGATGTCCAAACAACCGACGTCTATAGGTATAGACGTCGGATATTTGGACATCCGACGTCTATAGGTTTGTATAAACGTCGGTTGTTTAGTATAACCGACGTCTATACCTCCTAAAAGAAGAAAATATTTTTTGTTTATTTTTTTGGATTTATTTCGTATAAGAATTTATGTGGATTATTTTGTATCAGAAATAACACATTTTTTTGGGATTTATTTCGTGTAAGAATTAACACATTTTTTTGGGATTTATTTTGTATAAGAAATAACGTAATTTTTTGGGATTTATTTTGTGTAATAATTTATGGGGATTATTTTGTGTAATAATAGTTACATCATTATAACTATCACATGTGTGTTGTACACATGTGTGTGTATGGTGACATGTTTAGTCCCACATTGGAGAAAGTTTTTTATTGGTGGAGTTGAAGTACTCAACTACTCCTTTACTTCTAAATGGTAGTTTGGTACCACATTACAAAATGCAAGTGAGATACATATATATATTTAATGGTCAAAAGATTGGCACTTGGGGCACTTGGGCAACTTGGGCTTCAAATGGTTGCAACATCTTTTTTTTACTATTAACTCATGTATAGACGTCGGTTGTATCATGTGCATTGCATTGTCTTTAATTCTTTTTTGTATTTTAGGAGATTTGACATACGGGGTTCCAGTAGGGAACTCAGGCATGTTTGTTTGTTTGCATTTCAGGTAGCGAGCATCATTAGAGTTGAGGTGGTGACCGAGGAGGGTGCCCCCGGGATCTGATCATGTCTTCTCTTTATACTTTTGTTGAGGTAGTGATTACCCGGTTGTATTCATTTTTGTTGTAATCACAGTTGACTCATATGTATTTTGACTTCCACGTGGATCTATATCTTTATATATATATATATATATATATATATATATATATATATATATATATATATATATATATATATATATATATATATATATATATATATATATATATATATATATATATATATAGGGTCAAGCTCTAGTGAGCCCAGGGCTCATAAAATTTAGTTTAAGCCCCCTACAATCTCACCATTGGATCTTATTTACAGTTAATCTCACCATTCATTAGCATAACCGTTTTTTTCTTAAACTACCTTACAATTTGAAATGAGTGGTGGATATTGTGGGGGCTTAATTTAGAAAAGTTGAGCTCTGGGCTCACTAGAGAATTCATGTGTGTGTATATATATATATATATATATATATATCATCTTGTTGTCTCGTGACGTGCCCGGTGTTGACCATTGACGGTCTTTTATATTGTTTAAATTTTCCGCTATTTTCGGGGATGTTACAATTTGGTATCAGAACGTTGATTCCGGCGTACTTGTCCAAAGAAACCACCTTTGAGTTAGGAATTAGGTCTTAGAGGATCATGCATGCATAAATTATATTGATGTTGTATTGTTTCCTTTGGCAGATGCCTCCTAGACGGGAGAAGGTCATCACTCATACTCGCAGTGAGAGTGAGACTGTAAGGAATGATGCTTGGGAGGAGGAGCGTCGGACGTTGTTCGGTACGGTCGGACGTCTGACTGAGATGCTACAGCAGCAGACAGCACAGACTGGGCAGACGGTGACTGGCGTTATGCATGACCGGTTTATGCACCAGCATCCGCCTACCTTTCTGGGACAATACGATGCAGAGGCAGCGGAGGAGTGGATCTTCACGATGCAGAAGATATTCAGTGCTATCGGTTGTCCTCCAGAGGCGAAGGTGGGTCTGACCACTTATGTTTTGGGCGGTGCTGCGTCCAACTGGTGGAGGTCCACATCTGCAGTGGTGTTTGCGGATAGAGAGGATATGACCTGGGAGGAGTTCATTGGCGAGTTCAACGAGCAGTATTTTCCGTAGCATGTGCATGATGCGAAGAGGGAGGAGTTTTTGAGTCTTCAGCAGGGAGACATGACTTTGGTAGGCTACATAGGGAAGTTCAACGCCCTTGAGCGTTACTGTCCCGAGATGTACATCACGCAGGAGCAGAGGGTTGGGAAGTTCGTCCGGGGGCTCCGGAAGCAGTTGAGGACGAAGGTGCTGACGCGTATGCCGAGCACGTTAGCCGAGGCCGTGAAGAGTGCCACTGTTCTTGATCGTGACTACATGGAGAACTATCAGGATGAGAGGAGACCTTCGGGTAGGTTCTCTGGGAGGCCTGGAGGTCAGACTGGGGGAAATCCGGGCAAGAGGCCCCGGTTTGATGGAGCAGGAGTTGCATCACCACGACCTGAGCCTTGTGGTAGTTGTGGCAGGATTCACTTTGGGCAGTGTTTCAGCACCGGAGCTTGTCATGGGTGTGGCCAGCTGTGTCACTTTATTAGGAGTTGTCCGAGCCGAGGAGCTGGGCCGAGCAGACCATCGGGTTTACCAGCGCCAGGCAGTGGTGGGGGCGGAGGTAGACCACCTTTTGGACCACAGCAGGGGCAACGCACTGACAGAGTTTACACCATCCAGGCAGAGGAGGCTAGGGATGGAGGCGCTGTTTTGGAAGGTACGCTTCTTGTTGTTGGTTTGGTAGCTAGGGTGCTCTTTGATTGTGGCGCGACACACTCGTTCATCTCAGAGTGATTTGCGGGAGTGTTGGGTTGTACCCTTGCGATGTTGACTACAACCTTGGAAGTCAGCACACCCCTGGGTCTGGTGGGCACTGTGGGGAGATTTGTCCCCGGCACTACGGTTGTTTCGGGAGATCAGAAGTTTCCGGCCGACATGGTCTTGCTACCGATGAAAGACTTTGATGTCATACTTGGGATGGATTGGTTGTCCCAATATGATGTCCGAGTCTTGTGCCGCGAGAAGAAGATTTTGATTCCGAGGAAAGGTTTGCCTGATATTCTGATCAGAGGGGTCACAAACAGAGGAGGTCGCGTTATTGTATCTGCTGTGAGGGCTCAGAGGCTGTTACAGCAGGGTTGTGCAGCATTTTTAGCGACACTTGTGGTTGCAGAGGCAGAGTCTCAGAGGTTAGAAGACATTGAGGTGGTGCAGGAGTTCACAGATATTTTTCCAGCGGAGATTCCAGGTTTACCACCGCACCGAGAGATGGAAGTTCGGCATCGAGTTGGCAGCTGACACTACACCGCAGTCGAAGGCTTCATACCGGATGGAACCTGCTGAGTTGACAGAGTTGAAGAAGCAGTTGCAGGAGTTAATGGACTCTGGATTTATCAGAACGAGTGTCTCGCCTTGGGGTGCACCGGTTTTGTTTGTGAAGAAGAAGGACGGATCTTTGAGGATGTGCATAGACTACAGGATGCTGAACCAGGTGACGGTGAAGAATATGTATCCTTTACCTGGGATCGAGGACCTCTTCGACCAGCTGCAGTCAGCGAAGGTTTTCTCGAAGATTGACCTGCGTTCAGGATATCACCGGTTGAGGATTCGAGATGAGGACATCCAGAAGACAGCTTTCAGGACGAGATATGGACACTACGAGTTCTTGGTGATGCCATTTGGATTGACGAATGCTCCGGCAGCGTTCATGGATCTGATGCACCAGACATTCAGGCAGTATATTGATAGATTTGTGATTGTCTTTGTGGATGACATTTTGATCTATTCACCAGATGTAGAGCAGCATAGAGAGCATCTGAGGATTGTACTCAGCATCTTGAGAGCTCAGCAGTTATATGTTAAGTTCTCAAAGTGTGAGTTTTGGTTGAACAGAGTGGCGTTCCTCGGACACATTGTATCGGCAGAGGGGATATCAGTGGATCCGGCGAAGGTAGAGGCAGTGACACAGTGGAGGGCACCTACGAGCGTGACAGAGATTATGAGTGATTGACATCATTTCATACTTATATTTGTACCTTATATCCATTATCTTACACCTAAGCAATGCTACGTGACGAGTTTTATGTTTAGTTTTCAGAAATAAAGAGGTTTGAAGAGAAGAGCCATGAAAGGACCCAAAAGCAGGAAAAAGGACCTAATTGTGAGACCTGGGGACCAAGATGCAAGGGAGAAGGACCTGATCGTAAGACAGAAGGACCTAAGAGCAAAACAGGAAACTCCACACCATCATGAGGAGTATTTTGTCAATTCGATTCGGGTCGGAGCTCCACTAAACAAGTTAGATGCATCCAAGACCAAGAAACACACCAAGGAAAGTCCACCAGAAGACCCAGACGGATCTGGGCTTTATAGGCCGCCAATTGGCGGTCTGGATCATGCAAGATCCGCCCCAACTTCTCCTGGACTTGTATTAGTGTTCGTTTAGGCTATTTTTGGTATTGGTTTAGTCCCACATCGGGGGATTGTCCCGGATTAGCTTTTTCCATGCTTATAAATAGAACTCTTCACCTCCCATTGTAGCGATCTCTCTCTTGGTGGCCTCCTTCCCTACTAAGAGTGAAGCCTTGAAGCAAAACTCTAGTGGAGGAAGGGCTGCTTGTAATCTGAGTGAGTTCATAATAAAAGTTTTCATTAGTTTGTTAATTCTTGCTTAGTTAAATTCCTTTAATGTTTTTGTTTTGATGCTTGTTTTGTTTTATGCTTCTTTAATGTTTCTTGCTTGATTAGTATAGTTTCATTTCAGTATTATGCTTGCTTCTGTTAATATAGTTAGTGTAATGAGTAGTGAGTAGTTCCATCCCCATTTGGGGGGTGGAGAAATATGTGATATAATCATGTAGTGTATTAAGTGTGTGTTATTTTTATCCCTTGAGCTTTATATGATTTCCATAACCATCTAATGGGTCTCCACTCTTATCTTTGATATGCTAATGCTCTTGAATGAAGCTTAGCTTATGCTTTGATTAGTGGACCTATTTTATGGGGAATGATAAGGTTAGGATATGGATGAAGTTAATGTTGGAAACACAACTTGTAGTGTATGTACTCTTGTTGCCTTTACCTTAGCTAATGTCTTGTATGTTTTAATGATGTAGTCTTATCTTAATTCATGTGGAGGCATAGTAGGGTCTAGTCTTTATACTTGAGTTCATGTAGCTTCATTCCAATCATTGTCTTGTATGTTTTAATGATGTAGTCTTATCTTAATTCATGTAGAGGCAAGATTGGATGTAGTTTTATGATTTCATGCACTACATGTTGTGAGGAGCTTAATTGAACACACACACACACACACACATCTTTATGTTCACATCAGTTCTCTACCCCCTTTGGGGTTTAGTTTTATTGCTTATCTTCATTTCCTTTTGCATTCTAGTTTAGCATTGTAGTGTAGTTTAGTGTAACCAATCCTTTTCTCCTTTCTTTACCCCTTGCCTTCGCACAAACCAAGTGTCGACACACCTCCCAGTGGACGACCCGTATTTGCCACCGCTTCAACGCGGCCGTGCACTTGCGGTAGAAATATAAAACGATCAATCAATGAGCTTTGTTGGACTGACGGGTTATTACCGTTCATCAAAGACTTCTCGAGATTGACAACACCACTGACGGCTCTGACACAGAAGGGAGTCACTTTTGTATGGTCGCAGAAGTGCGAGGACAGCTTTCGGGAGCTGAAGAGATTGTTGACCAGGGCACCAGTTTTGTCGTTGCCGAGTGGCTTAGGTGGATTTGTGATTTACAGCGACGCTTCAGGTATTGGCTTAAGATGTGTACTTATGCAGCACGGGAGGGTGATCGCGTACGCATCCAGACAGCTGAAGGTCCATGAGAGGAATTACCCGACTCATGATTTGGAGTTAGCAGCAGTGGTTCACGCACTGAAGACCTGGAGACACTACCTTTATGGCGAGCAGTTTGAGGTGTTTACAGATCATCAGAGTATGAAGTACCTGTTCTCGCAGAAGGAGCTGAACATGAGGCAGCGCAGGTGGCTTGAGTTCATTAAGGGCTACGATTTCAATATCTCTTACCATCCGGGGAAGGCGAACACGGTTGCAGACGCTTTGAGCCTGAAGGTGGAGGTATCAGTAGCAGGCCTATGCATTCAGGAGTGGCGACTGCTAGAGTCTTTAGCAGAGTGGAGACCATTTGCAGATAGTTCTGAGGGTGCAGTGATTGCAGGATTGAGAGTAGAGTCTCAGACAATATCGACAGTGATTCATGCTCAGACTACAGATGAGGAGTTGAGCAGTTTGTTACAGTTAGCGGCTAGAGATAGGTCAGACTTCAGAGTTGGAGTTGATGGAGGTATGAGATTCAGAGACCGTATCTGGGTGTCGAGGACAGAGGACCTGAGACATGATATCATGGAGGAGGCACACAGATCAAGATATTCCATTCATCCAGGAAGCACCAAGATGTACAAAGATCTGCAGCGGAACTTCTGGTGGCGAGGGATGAAGAAGGACGTTGCAGACTTTGTGTCGAGGTGTTTGGTCTGTCAGCAGGTAGAGATAGCAGTACCAGAGATCTAGCAGGATTTGTCGTTAGATGAGAGACCAGTTGAGATTGTGGATCAGATGGTACATCAGCTCAGGAGGAGAGCGATTCCGATGGTGAAAGTCAGGTGGCAGCATCACAGTATCAGAGAGGCTACCTCGGAGATCGAGGAGGACGTCAGGAGGCAGTATCCAGAGTTATTCCGGTAAGTCAGTTGTTTTGAATTTCGCGGACGAAATTCCTTAAAGGAGGGTATATTGTAATAACCTTAATCTAAACACCCTAATTAAACTAAACTAAACCTAATTAACCTTAATTAATCGTGCTACAGTAAAGAGTGATGTGGAGTTGATGATAAGATTTGGGTTTTGGCTATAAATAGAGGGGTGTGAGCTAACAAAAACGTTTTCTTCATCCTTGACGATTTCCAGAGAGTGTGAGACGCAATCATCGGATTGAAGGTCGGGGAGAAGGAGAAGAAGAGGAGGAGAAGGAGAAGAAGTTGGGTTGGGTTTGCCAAAGCTTGGGAGGCTTCCACGAACTTCAAAAAAGTATGCCAAGTCTTCATTATAACTCACATAAGCTTTGTGGGTGTTGGGGATCGACGTTGGTGTCTAATTCCCCGTCGGATTGCAACCTATTCAGAGGTTGAAGACGACAATCGGTCGACCGGTGCCTGTGGGCAGTCGACCGATTCTATTATTATATTGATTTGCACCCGCAAACGGTCGAACGATGTCAAAGGACGGTCGACCGTTATGCCAGATTTCTGCGGGAAAAATGGTTTAATGCTGTTATCGGTCGGACGGGTCCACTTCGCCGGTCGACTGAAACAATGAGAATAGGTCGGTTGGGGGTTTTGACTTATTAAACGGTCAAACACCCTTAACCTGGTTCGACTGATCTATTCGATGCTAAGTTGGTTGGGAGCTTTGACCATCAAAACGGTCGACCGTTCTTTAACTTTCGGTCGATCGACTGAGCATTTTAAATAAGCAGTAGAGTGCCTGTGTTCGGTCGAACTGTATCTCAGTTCCGGTCGACCGAATATGACTTAGGCAAAATACTGAGAATCCCTGTTATCGGTTGAACGAAGCCTTGGTTCGACCGGTCGGATATATATATATTATAAATATTGTATAGCGTAGACCATCCAAACGGTCGACCGCTAGATTGGTCGGTAATTCGGTTGGCGTGGTTCGACCGATACACTTGTTTGTACAGTACCGAGTACTATGTGGAAGACCGGTCGACCGGTGTGCTTGTAGCGGTCGACCGTTCTGCCGCAGGTTGGTGGATTTATCCACGCGAGCCGTCGAGTTTAGGTCGACTACCGGCTCTGAGGCGACAGTCGATTACTGGCCTTGGGAGCGACGAATTTCACCTTCGACGAGGGCGTGTTATTGTTGAGTCTCTCATATCGTACGGGGTGTGAGAGATGATTGTCGTAAACCTTGGGCTGTTTGCTGGGGTTTGTCGGTAGGCCGAGGATGTTCCGGCAGGGTGCGCGTCTGACGGCTCTTGGGGGAGCAGCGGCTGTCGTCTGGCCCGAGTTGTGCATTCGGCGGGCTGACTCGCTCCTGGGGTTGCGGCGTAGTACCAGAGTTCCTTTGTGTGGCTCTTGGGGAGCAGTGGTGCCGATTGACCCTTGTGAGGCAGCGGTGGACTGACTTGACCCTCGTGGTGGCAGGAGTGGTTCAGTAGTGCGGAGGCAGTGATGAGTATTATTGTGGACCCGAGGTGGATGATCATGTGCATTGCATTGCATTGTCTTTAATTCCTTTTTGTATTTTAGGAGGTTTGACATACGGGGTTCCAGTAGGGAACTCAGGCATGTTTGTTTGTTTGCATTTTAGGTAGCGAGCAACATTAGAGTCGAGGTGGTGACCGAGGAGGGTGCCCCCGGGATCTGATCTTGTCTTCTCTTTATACTTTTGTTGAGGTAGTGATTACCCGGTTGTATTCATTTTTGTTGTAATCACAGTTGACTCATATGTATTTTGACTTCCACGTGGATATATATCTTTATATATATATATATATATATATATATATATATATATCATCTTGTTGTCTCGTGACGTACCCGGTGTTGACCATTGACGGTCTTTTATATTGTTTAAATTTTCCGCTGTTTTTGGGGACGTTACAATTTACATTTTGTTGTTGCTAAAATCACTTCGAGGAGGCAAATGACTAATTGCCAGAAAGAGGGTTACATTGTGTAGTCTATAGGTTGCAGCATGCCATTTTCTTACAGGGTTTCAAGGATTCGAAGTCGACTTCTTGGATACTAGATGCCGTCCAAGACACCAAATTGACTAGTTGGGCGGTGGTCAGGTTAATTGGGCTGATTGATTTGGCAAAAGTCCACTGCTGGTAGTTGGACTAGCCGGCTAATTTTTAGATCATTGCAAGGTTTCTTGAATTTTCAGAATCATAATGTTCTTTTACCACATTTAGCATTTGAAATAGCCCTTCTTACTTTCTATCTTGCCAATTCTAGGTTTTCATCCAGGATTTTCAGGTGAATTAATACTGTTCAAGCTGGCCCACATTGCCATTAAGTATTCATTTTCTTGGTGCACTTAAGCAATTGTTGAATGTCAAGATTGTGCCAAGGAAATGAAATAGTACAAGACTTGAGGGGTCACATATTCATTAAATTCCTTGAATTATCCTATGATTTGTTTTATACTTTGATTGAAGGGTCGATGGTCTGGTGCAAGTCTTTTCAGAATGATCGTATGATCTTATTGATTGGTAACATTATCTGATTATATTATCTTTAGTATTAGTAACATTAGTTACCATTTGAATTTCCTCAAGCTCAATTGAATATGCTTGAAGTACAATTCATACAATTTAATGTTACAGTGTTGCATACTCAGGAATTTCTTGCATTATACAACCTTCGGGGTCTTTTCGAAATACTAGGCCCATGTCTTATAACTATTTCAATAATGCACAAAAGGTTAATATGAAGTATATAAACAACCGGTGCGTTCCTTTGTTTTTCAACCAGGAGTAAATTGCAGTTTGCACCCTTTATCTTTGATCCAGTTGCACTTTGCACTACTATCCTTTGAAAATAGGCACTTACCCCAATTCTATAAAACAAGATCTCATTTTTCATCATTTTGATTTTTTTTTCTTTTACCTTTGTTTCTCTAAAGAATGGTACCGAATTAAGGAACGATGTTTAAGAAAGAAAATAAAAAGGAAATGATTAAAAATAATGAAGAATAGAAGACTATCTTGCAATATTATGGGCAATTTGGGGGAAAAAGAGAGGGGCAAACTACCAAAATAACAAAAGTCAAGAGGTAAGTAACTATTTCCAAAGGATATGAGTGCAAAGTCCCAAAATAAACAGACATCTTGCCGACTCGCCGTATCAGTAATTTTCATTTTCCTTGTCTCTCCAATAATGAAGAGGTATAGATGAACTGGTGAGATTCGAAAGAAGATGGCTTTTCACATGAATTGATAGACACACATAGCTAAATGGCTAATTTGTAGTTTGTTAGTTTACCTTTTCACTAGGTTGGTCATTGCTAAACTTCATTGAGGCAATTATGAAATCCTTAATTCATAAAGTGATCAGAAAGGTTGTTCTGACATTGATGGATGGTTATTTGTCTTGAATATGACATGATAAATGGATCTTTCCATGCACAAAAGTGACATTAATGTACAAACAATAAAACTTGCAATCCGGTGACGTCAATAACATTTTAGTTACGTAATTTTTTGTTTGCTGTTTAACCATCTTGTATTGTTCCATTGCATCTCTTTTAGCTAACTCTGAGTAGTTTGCAGAATATGTGATGGCTAATTGATCATGAACATCTCTAATTTTGTTAATTTCAAAGTGTATTTATATTATGATACTCTTGTAGGAGTTGCTTTTGTTGGAAGACGACGTGCAAGCTCTGGAGGAGATATACCCTCAAGGAGAAACGGTTTGGTCTTTATTATTATTTGCAGGTCCATTCTTTTTTACATTGCTCGTAAAAGCTTTTCATTGTAATTTCTATCATTCAACCCTTGCAGACAGAGACAACTTGGGCCATAACTATCCTTGGTTACTTGGCAAAATTTGTGCTGGGGATCTTGGGGTAAGAGTCCGTCACATACCACTAAAATGTCATTGTGTATGGTTTTCTTGATGGTTCGTAGGGAGAATACCAGATTGTGAGAATAGGATTGGGGTTTGGAAAGGTTAGGGTTAGATTGAGCAAAACCAATAGAGTACGAATGTTTATATAGAGTGACTCTACTATATGGATATCCACTTAATCCATTAACTCTAACACTCCCCCTCAAGCTGGAGCACATATATCAAGCATGCTCAACTTGTTACATAGATTACTAAACACATTTTAAGCCATTGGTGAAGATATCCACCAACTGCTCGGACGACTGTGTGTAAGGAGCAGAGATGACCCCCTTCTGGACCATATCACGAACATAATGACAATAAACCTCCACATGTTTGGTACGCTCATGGAAGGTAGGATTATTAGCAATAAAGATGAGCGTCTGGTTATAAAAAAACATCTGCATCGGAATCTTGATGGAGAATCCCAACTCAGATAGGAGAGACCGCACCTAAACCATCTCGCAAGTTGTCTGTGCCATCAATCTATATTCTGCTTCGACACTTGACTTGGAGACTACATTCTGCTTCTTGCTATGCTAAGTAACTAAATTTCCACCAACATACGTACAAAAGCCTGACGTAGACTTTCTGTCTCCTCTATCACCAACATATCCAGAATCAGAGTAGGCTACGACATCCAGGTGACCATGATTCTTGTAGAGAAGACCTTTACCAGGCACTCTCTTGACATATGCCAAAACTCTTATTGCACATTGCCAGTGGACTTCTCGTGGCTCATGCATAAACTGACTTAGGAGTCCCACTGCATAAGAGTTATCAGGACGAGTAAATGTCAAATATATGAGCTTACCAACCAATAGAGTGCAATGGTTTATATAGAGTGACTCCACTATATGGATATCCACTTAACCCATTTACCCATTAACTCTAACACAGATATGATGTTAAGTCCCTAAACCCGATTAGGGGTTAATGGTGATTAGAGGGGTGGCTTTGCATGGGGAAGTGGAGGTGAGCAGTGGGTTGCATGGGGAAGGGAAAGGAAGGTGATGGGTTGGGGGCTAAGTTTTGGGTTTTATAACCAAAATCCGTCTCTCTTTCCTTCCTCTTCTTCCTTTGCATCCATCCATCTCTCTTACTTTCTTCTCTCTTCTCTTCCGACGACCAGAGGACGTTGCGGAAGCGCAGGCGTGAGGCGTGCGAGATCGAAGGTTGCGGGCGACGTTGAGAGAACTTCGGCGTGCTCCGTTTCGCGTTGAGGTATGTCAGCCTTTTAGTGTGGTTTGTTGTTCACCCTCGTGTGAGGGATGTTGTGGTCGGTCGCGGGAGGTCAGAGACCTCGCCGACGGCAAGAAACAGTGTAAAATCCTTGGCTAGCGCAAGGTTGTTGTCGACCAACGGTCGACCGGTTTAGTGTAATTGCCCGACTTTAACCACCGGTCGGATGATGCCTTGTGGCGGTCGACCGGAAGTGCCTTGTGCTGGTGGGTCGGGGTTGCCTGTTGGTTTTCGGTCGACCAGTTTCATGTTTTCGTTCGACCGGAACTTAAGTGTACTGGATTATTATGCATGATTGTTCGACCGTTGTTTAGTATGTGTTCGACCGTTATACGACTTAGAACTGCTAGGATGCCCTTATAGTTTTCGGTCGACCGGGACCCTTGAGTCGGTCGACCGGTGGTATTGTTTGATGTTGACCAGACTCCGGATTTTGACCACGTTTTGGTCGACCGGTTTTAGACTCTTGTTCGACCGTTGAGACTTAGGTTTTGCGCAGAGAGTTCGACCGTTGCAGACTTATGGGAACGGTCGACCGGGTTGCCTCTTCCGGTCGATCGTTTGTGCACATAACTGAATTCCCGGTCCTTTTAGGATGCCAACTCTGTCCACGGAAACCCGTGTCCTCGCCTAGTGCGTGAGCCAGGAGGTGACGGTGGGACGCGTTACGCGTGCCTGCCCAAGGACCGTCGTGTGGAAGAGTGTGGGTGTTCGAGACGTGTCACCTCCGTGTATGGATCGTGACTTGATGTGATGGATTGATGAACTCATTGTAGAGTAGCAGACCTGAGGGATCACAGATCCTAATGTATGATGTGCGGCTCGTGGAGCCTGATGACCCAGCGGACTTCGGTCCGGACCCGTCCGATGCTGTGCCAGGCGTATGTTGGACCACCGATGCTGTGTCGGTGATGCCGTCAATGTTGTTCCGGCGATGATGGGCCGATGCTGTTCCGGCTATGATGTATGATGTTTTATGGGCCGATGTTGTTCCGGTTATGATGTTTGATGGGTCAATGCTGTTCCGGCTATGTTTTCCTCAGCTGGGTACCTACTGAGATGATGATTGATGGACTAACCGAGCGACGGCTCCGTTGGGGTGGTTTCGACCACGAAGCTACAGATCTGTTTCTTATGGTGCGGACTTGGCGGATGTTCCTTGCTGAACCCCATGATTAGTATAGTCGCGTGTGGGGAGCGTCACGTCTTGTTCCGTTATACCGTATGTGCCTACGGTATGTCTCCTTGGGAGACCCGATGATGATTGTCGGACTGATGTCACGTTTTACTCTTCGGGGGAACTGTTTTCCTTACTGTTGATGACATGGCATGCTACTAGTATGATAGGTTCATTTGTCCTACTGTATGCATATAGGTGAGCTTGACATACGAGGTTTCCTTATAGAAACTCAGGCATTGTTGTTGCATGTTTTATTTCAGGACTACAATAGGTCCAGTTGGGTGGTGATCAGCGGGTGCGCGTATTTTGAGATCAGATCATCTCGTTCGGACCACTGAGGTCGACATGATTACTTGTATCTCCTTTTGTTATATCTGATGTAATCATGTAACTTTTTGACAAACTCTTATGTAATATGGTGCACCGCTTGGATGTTTTTATGAGAAGTAACAGTCCCGTCTTTTTATTATTGGTCTCTGATTTCTTGATGATAAATTTTAAATTTTTCGTTGTTTCGGGATGTTACATATGATGTTTTGACATTTCTTTTGCTTGATTCTATATTTCCGTTTAGGAAATTTTCTATAGTAGGCAGCACAGTATTACCTACTAGATTATTCTGTCTTACAAGTTGGATCTCGCAAAAGGGACGATCTCGCGAAAGGGACTTTCAAGAAAAAGAATGTCATGGGTCATTTTTGTTTTTGTTTTGGTTATTAAAAACCTGCGGCCTTTTTAATTAATAGCTTTCATGCTTCATTTCATTATCAATAAGTTGTTTTGGGCTTTTTGTTGCATCATGTAACCTTTTCTGCTATGCTTTTGTTTCCAGGTTAATTGTTTCAGTGGTTTGGGTTATACATATAATCATATATCTATTGGTTGATCCTCCTCTTTCCGCCTTCCTGAATGAAGTTTTTATCAAACTGGATAGTGTTTGGGGTAAGTCACTGAGCATGCTACTTCTATATAGTTGATTTCGATTAATTCATCCACTCATTGGTTGATATTGCATCTGAAACAGGCCTTCTAGGCACAGCAGCATTTGCACTTTTCTGCTTTTACCTTTTGCTGGCGGTTATTGCGGGAGAATTGATGCTTGGTCTTAATTTAGTTTTTATAACCATCCACCCCGTGAAGTAATGATTATCTTCATGTGCTTTGTAGTTTAAACATTTACTTTGAGGATTGTTGTGAGGTTTTTTTTCTTTCTTTTCCAGATGGGGTGGAACTCTAAGAGCATCCTTAACCATCCTAAAAAAATCAGTCGCCCAGAAATTCCACCCGACACATCAACCTTTTATTAATAAAAAAATGCCAAACCAATCACTTGGGCGGAAATTTTGGGCGTCCGTCCGCCCGAAATTCCACCCCAGACTCATGGGAAATGTAGTTGGTGGGGGGGGGGGGCACGTGTCCCCCCACCACTGGTCACTTTTTTTTGGTTTTTTTGTGTTTTTGTGTTTAGAAAATGTTTTTAAAATTGTTTTTTCAAATATATTTTTATGAAAATAAGTTTTTTATTTGTTTATATTTTCTAGATTTTTTGATAATTTTTCGTGTTTTACCTAAAATTGATCCCGAAATGACGTGTATGAGAGAATGTAGGGCGTTTGAGTTGTTTCTGGGTGTGGTTAAGAAAAATTTAGGGGGATTGGTTTGAGTTTACGTGGCGGAGAGAAGCTGACGTGACTGGGAGAAAAATCAGGGCGTCCGGGAACTTCCTGGGCCATTAACTGTTATTCTTTTAAATAGACAGTCTGAAATTGTTTTCTTAATTCCCTTTTAACGATTTTGTAAAGGTATTTATAAAGGGAAATAAGTTTATGGAGGCAATTTCAGACTAAAGGTGGAAAAGTATTTTACTACAACTCTTTCATCAAAAGTGGAAACTGGGTACAAGGCTAAAGGGTATCTTATTTCCATTTACCATACTGTTTAAGGAACTAAAATAAGCTAACACTGAACCTGCTCTGCAATCAAATAATCTGTTGAGAAGATTCCCAAATTTTTGTTATGCTGAATCATGAACATATTTTTTATAGTGCATACCTGCGAAGGGTGCTATTATTTTAAGTAATTGCAATTTAAGAATAACAACATGAACCATTTTACTTTCTTGGTAATTGAGTTTACCAAACTGATATTTTCCCCTATCTGTATCTGTATCTGAGATAGAGCCAACTCTTGGGTCACTTGGACATATATAAATATTTTAAAAGCCCTCCATGGAAAATTTCTAAAACTCCTCTTTCTAACATATAAATTGGAAAACCACATTTCTAAACTTTTGAAATTCACCCTAAGAACAGAAAATTTTAGAGTTTTCTTCTGTTGTCTTGGTCCAGAAATAATCTCATTGTGAGTTTTGGGAACTAACACTTTATCATCTGCTTAGAGCACACATCACGACACCATGGAAACTCATCTAATATCAGTGTAAGCCTCAATGATAGAAAATAAAGTTCATCTTGTCATCCATAACCCAGATAAAAAGACGTAGGTAGTACATGTCTTCTTTCAATTCTTGTACTCCCTCTAAACTGTTCTGGCGTTTTTTTGACCTTTTGTTGTACTGCATTTGCCTTATTTATTGCCACATTCAATAACTACAAGTCTACAACTACATTCAGAAGCATGCTTACCTTGCTAAGTTCTCAAACTTTGGGACTAAACATTTTCTTGACTGTAAATTGATTATGAGAAGAATCATATCATATGAAAGAAGATATAGGGTTTTTGGATCAAAACACGTGTTTTCAAATAGCTTGGCTTTGACTGATATAACTAGAGTTGCATGTAATAGCCTGATTATTAGGCCGAAGTGTTATCGGGTTTTCTGATTATGAGAAACATTTCAGTCTTCAGTGGTTCAGTTCATAACGCAACATTTTCTCCCTGTAATTCCTTGTTTAGGAAGCGTAGTGGATCCATCTGAGTCAAGAAGATGCATATTGCGGGTCCTTTATTTAAAAACCCTTTAAATTACAATGCATCTTGTTTTCTGCTGCGCAGTGTCATTCAGTTCTGTGCAACAGCTTTTGCATATTACTCACAAACAACTGCTGCCCAAGAAATATTTGGCCATACTCTTGAATCTCTTCGTGGAATCAAATATTTATATAAGTGAGAATTGGTTTTCTTAGTTTCTTTGTCATGAAGAGGTGGCTTGTTATATTTTATTTCAATTTGCTCTCCAATTATTTTATATTTTCTTTTCTCTCCCGATTCAATTATTTGTTTCTCTATGTAAGTACAACATGTTTCAATATGTATTCCTTGGTTTGTCTATAATTACTCTCGTCTACTATTTGGCGTTTGACTAGCAGATAGTGTTTTTGCTATTTAAGAAGGGTGCATTTGTATCCATTGGTAAGTAACAAGACCATCGATAGGATCTAGTATTGGAGTTTATTAATGTGAGAATAGGATTAGGGTTTGGAAGGGTTAGTGTTGGATTGAAAATCAATAGGGTACAAGAGTTTATATACAGTGGCTCTACTATATGGATATCCATTTAACCCATTGACCCATTAACTCTAACACTCCCCCTCAAGTTAGAGCATATATATCAAGCATGTCCAACTTGTTACATAGATTACTAAACACATTAACATTTAAGCCCTTGGTGAAGATATTCGTCAACTGCTCAGACGATTGGGTGTAAGGAGTAGAGATGACACCTTCTGGACCATATCACGAACATAATGACAATCAACCTCCACAAGTTTGGTATGCTCATGGAAGGTAGGATTATTAGCAATAAAGATGGTCGCATGGTTATCACAAAACATCTGCATCATAATCTTAATGGAGAATCCCAACTCAGATATGAGATACCGCACCCAAACCATCTCGCAAGTTGTCTGCTTCGGCACTTGACTTGGAGACTACATTCTGCTTCTTGCTATGCTTAGTAACTAAATTTCCACTAATATACGTACAAAAGCTTGACTTAGACTTTCTGCCTCCTCTATCACCAACATATCCAGAATCAGAGTAGGCTGCGACACCCAGGTGACCATGATTCTTGTAGAGAAAATCTTTACCAGGCGCTTTCTTGGCATATGCCAAAACTCTTATTGCACCCTGCCGGTGGACTTCTCGTGGCTCATGCATAAACTGACTCAAGAGTCCCACTGCATAAGAGATATCAGGACGAGTAACTGTTAAATATATGAGATTACCAACCAGACGTCTGTACTGACCCGGATTCTCGAGAGACGGGAATGATGTCTCCCAGAAAGGTGGGGACTGCTCGATAAATGTATTTTCTGGTTTGCAACCCAATAACCTAGTTTCCTCAAGTAAGTCCAACACATACTTCCGTTGTGAGAGTGATGTTCTTCCTTTGGCATATGCAAACTCAATGCCAATGAATTATCTGGGTCACCCCATGTCTCATGTAACAAAGAGCTTCATCAAGTGCTCCTTAATTCTCTGAATGCCCTGACGATCGCTGCCCATCAGCAAGATATCATTGACATATACTGCAAGAACAACGCATCCAGAGGAAGTGTACTTATAAAACACAGAGTGGTCTGCAGCACACCTGCGAAAACCTTCTGCAACTGCAATCACACTGAACTTTTCAATCCATGCACGGGGGCTCTATTTCAGACCATAGATTGCCTTCTTGAGCTTGCATACCATATCCCCCCTGAGCAACGTAACACGGAGGAGACAACTGGAGGAGACAAATCTGGCAGCGTAACATGACTGAAGTGATGATAAACCTGTCCAAAATGGTCGTTATCTGTTTCCACTGAAGGAGCAACCGCACTAGGCATAATCACAGGTGAAGAGACTGAAACGGGAATCCGTAAGCTGACGCCAGACGACGTAGACAACATATCGTGAGTGACCGAATCAGAAAAAAAAACAATTGAGACTCAAAAAATGTGACATCCATAGACACATGGTACTTGCGCATAGCCAGGTGATATAAGCGATGTCCATGCTGAGTTTGAGAATAGCCAACAAAGACACACTTAAGCGCACACGGAGACAACTTATCCAAACCATGAGATGAGTCTTGAACAAACCTGACACATCCAAAAATACGAGGTGACAAACGAAACAACTTAGTATCCGGAAGGAGACAACGAAAATGAATTTCTTTCTTTAAGGGTGCATAGGGCATGCGAAATAAGATATACTGCAGTGAGGATAGCATTCGACCATAAATAAAGAGGAACATTGCGCTCAACCAAGAGAGTGCGCGCGACGTCCAGGGTGTGGCGATACTCCCTCTCAGCAACACCATTATGCTGGGATATGTGTGAGCAAGTGGTTTAATGAATGATACTGAAAGACGCACACAAAGAAGTTACAGCAAAAGACACAAATTCCAAAACATTTTCAGTGTGAAGAAATTTAAGAACAACTGAAAACTGATTTTTGATTTCAAAAAAAAAATGTTTTGAGTACATCAATCATGGATCAACGATCTTTTAACAGATATACCCATAACACCTTGGAAAATCATCAATGAGCACAACATAGTAACGATGACAAAAAACACACGCGACCTTATAGGGTCCCAAATATCACAATGAACCAAATCAAATAAAGACCGAGTAGACACTAAACCAGAATGTTTAAAGGTAGCACGATGATGCTTACCCAACTGAAACGACTCGACTATAATCCACGGTAACACTTGCTGGAGACGACTAAGAGACGGATGACCCAATCTGCAGTGCCATGTGTGTGTTGACTCGGAATAAAAAACATAAGCCGCCAAACCACAAAGAATATCATCACGCACCAATGTGTACACATCATCACCACGATTACGCCCCAAACCAATCATCTTCCCCGTCCACATATTCTGAAAGGTGCAGTGAAAAGGAAAGAATGTCATACTACAATTTAATTGGTTCGTAATAGCAGAGATAAAGAGCAAATTACAAGAAATTCAGGCACAAAAGAACATCATCAAGTCTAAGCTGAGAGGAAGCTTGCACAACCCCCTCTCCGGACATAGAGCACGTTCATCTATCGGCAATTGCCACAGAACGATAATTGGATTTAGAAAGATTGTGAAACAATGTTCTTGTACCTGTCATATGAGAAGAGACCCCCAAGTCAATTATCTAGGAGTTGTCCATGGATGCAAAAAAACAGTACATGAGGAAGGAACATGGGAAACTGTGGCGTGAGAAGTTGTAGTTTGTAGTTGTTGGAACCGCTCGAAATCAGCCTGGGAGATGGTGACTGTCTGCTCAGCACGCAAATAATATAACGGATCTGCCATCTCGGTACTAGCATTGGCCATGGCTGGGCAACCATGCTTGTCCCAACAACAATCCTCACTATGATCTGGTTGTTGATAAAAGGTGCATACAATCCTACCACAATAGTCACCACAGCCTGCCTCTCGACCACCAGGAGAGGAGCCCTTACCACGCCCACGAGAGGTTATCAAGGCGGACTGATTAGAAGACACAACAGACACGGAAGGTGCTGGCGTAGACGATGGAGAAATGATGAGGGGTTTCCACAAACCCCAAACAACGACGACGAACGACTTCTTTAGCAACAAGACGAGGACATCACCGGTGAGGGCTGAAGATCATCACCGGGTGCCCATACAACAAGAATGACGATCAGAGAAGGTGGGTGTTGGTGGCGTTGCTAGAGTGGGGTGGGCCTGCTGGGGTCGGTTGGTGTGGGGTGGGGCCGGCTGGTGGTGTCGGTGGCTGCAGACTGGAGTGGGGTGGGGTCTGCTAGGGTTCTTACCTAAGCTCTGGTACCATGTGAGAATAGGATCAGGATTTGGAAGGGTTAGTGTTGAATTGAACAAAACCAATAGAGTACAAATGTTTATATAGAGTGACTCCACTATATGGATATCCACTTAACCCATTAACTCTAACAATTGACATGTTCAAGATTGACGAAACTAATCACCATTGACTACTTTTTTTGTTTTTTTTATCGGTTTACCATCGACTACTATTTGACCTTCTTAACTTGAAAACTCCACCATTTTTTATTTTTTTGACCAAGTGAACTCGACCTGCCTTGTCAGTTTCTTAATGGTCGAGTAGATGGATTAATAGTTTAGTTTATCATTCTGTCTTGGATCATCTCATGCACAATATTTTTTCATGCTCTAGCTTTGAAATTACTCAGTCATTGATAAGCTTTGGATGCATATGACATAGTCCAGAATATCCACACATATTCATGTTTTAGGATCTCATTTATTGGTGGCATATATCAACATCTTCTTAAGAAGCTTTGCAGCCCTGTTTGGCTGTTTATCTAAATGGAGTATGATGACTCCGAGTGTCAACAACCAGTTATTGATAGATTAAAATGCAAACTAATTAAAAAATGTTATGAATGACCAGCATTTTACGCATCTATGATTCGATCGGGTCAATGAACTTTAACTTAACTCTTTTCTACTGCTTCACTATATAGTCAATATGACTAAAGGGTGATTTCTTTCGGCAGGGATGTAGAAAGAAAAAAAAACCACGAGACAGATTTCAACTTTCCACTTGAATTTCTTGCAATTTAGTCACGCTCTGCGTTCATCCACAGAAGTAGGGTTGAAAATAACCCTTTGATACGATAAATGTAAATTTTTGTAACGATGTGTCATCTGTTACTTACCGATGATGACGAAGGGGATCGATTGTATCTATGTGAACGAGATCCATCTTATAATTTAGAGATATAATATATGTTGTAACATGTAGCATTTTATTTCAATATCATTCTTGGAGCCCATTACTTGTTGCAGTTGTTTGCACGGAAACTCCATTGGTGACGATGTATATTGAAGCATGTGTATCTAGGAACATAGCTTTTGTTCGACAATGAACTGGTGCTCTGACTTTTATGAATTTTTAGAATGCTGTAGTTGGAAGCCTGAATATTTGTTAATTATTATTGAACCGAGACCTGGAAATTGATGTAGGGATGGTGAAACATGAGATGTGCTATTCCAATAAAATTCTATGTCAAGCCTTTATATCTTGTTATTGTTATTATTACTTTCATATAATGTCGATGTGATCACTTTCTTGTTATTGTTGCTTGCATGATGCTCGTGTGGATAATGGTTAAGGCTGCAGGACAGAAGAAAAGGCAGACCACCACAAAACCTGCATTGCTAAAATCCAAAACAATTCTACTCTGATCAAGACAAGATGACCAAAATCCATGTGATAAAAGATATGAATTATGAAACACAAAAGCATATGATATTTTTATTGTTTGTTGATAATAAGTTGGAAGACCACTACATCTATAATGCACACCAAGAATTATCCGTAGTGTGCACAGAAAAGCTCAATAAAATAGCATTAAGCCATTAACAGGATTCATGATAATGGTAGTGGGGTCGAAATATCTTGTGGGGTTGGAATCTCAGTATCTCAGCAGTCAACAATTCTTCTGGTGCCCGTAATTAGTGGAGGCAAGTTGAGATTTTAAGGCTACTAAAAGAGTCAGTCACACAACGTCTAGTCAAACCATATATTTGTTAGTTTTACTTTCTTTCAAGCTACGTCAACTTGTTTGTGGCAATCAAACCACATAAACATAATTTATATCAACTCGTAATATAAGGACAAGTAAATCAAACTCGTATTGGACTAGACAAACTGACTAGGAATGGTTTGTAGTTCAATTTTCCATGTTGAAGAAATTATTTAAATAACTTAAATACCAATTCATAGTCACATACAGTTGACGAATGAAGGGGTCAACCGTCAACGTATCCACATCTTACCGTCAAAAATTGCACCCCTTGATTAACTCTAATTTGATAGCACACCAGTATTAATCTAAACCGCAATGAGCTTGTAATTTTGTTTTTCTTGAAGAGACACGGTAGCAAAATGTTCATGACTTAAAAATGCTCGCATAAATGTTCTATGATCTTAAACAGTATACCTAAAAATACATTTGAAATTAACAACCTTTCACTCCATTTCCTAGCATTCTAAACATTTACATCCCACTATTCCACCAAAGTTTACAAATGAAACCCTTTTCGGCCGTATCTTATATATTCGAAAAAAAGCATTCTTCAAAAAACGTGAGTTTGAGAGTTAGAGACTCAAACATAACCATCAAACGTCCTCAAATCACTCATTCCCTGTCACAAAACCACTTCCGTGTGGAATTCCCACAAAACTTAGTTCAAACATAACCATCAAACCTCTCTCAAAACACTCACCCGTCTCACTAAAATCACTTCCATCTAGACTTCCCATAGAGCTTGAATTCAAGCATACGTGCAAACGAGTCGAGTCTAGTCACATTTTCGAGTTTTGATATAAGTCTACTATATGACTTTTTTTATATTTATACACTTATGTACGTATAAATACAACAAGATAAACTTCAAGTTGAGCTACAGTCGTCTCAAAAATCAAGTTATAAGATTTCTTTATTTTTCATTTAGTTTGATAATTTTCTAGTGAAAAATAAGTCGAGTTGAATTTCGAACTTGAGTACGAGATAGATGACATTTCTAAATTCCAAAATCCAAACTAGGCAAGCATCTCTCGTTACTTTCCTCCAAATCCCACCTCCAAAGAGCAACAAAAACATCATCAATCAATCATCATCATCATCAACCTCCAACCCAAAACTCACCAATACTATCATTCCAATATACAATCCCTCCTGACTAATCCCAGATCTCCACCACTAATACTGTCATTACTACTACTAATCACACTCCCAAACCTCCTCCTCTTTTCTTTAGATCCCAAAACCTTCCACTTCTCTTTCCTTCCATGGCGTCGTTCCGGCGAACCCAATCCCCGATCCCATCCCGTCCCCGCCCCTTCCGTCTCCCCAAACCCTCCTTCAAACGCCTCCTCCCCCGCATCTTCTTCTTCTTCCTTCTCGGCCTCCTCCTCGGCCTCTCCCCCTTCTCCGACCCCACCCCCCAGATCCAAAGCCCTAACCCTAACCCTAACCCCAACCCCACCCTCACCTCCACAATTCGCCCCGTACGCCTCCTCTCCTACCCTTCTCCCCTCAAGCCCCTCATCGTCGTCACCCCCACCTTCAACCGCGCGATGCAGGGATACTTTCTGAGTCGGTTAGGGCAGACTCTGAGGCTCGTCAAGCCGCCGTTGCTTTGGGTTGTAGTCGAGGCCGGTGCCGCGTCCGGGGAGACGGCCGAGGTGTTGAGGAGGACCGGGGTTATGTACCGGCATTTGGTTTGCGAGAGGAATTCGACTGGTGTGAAGGATAGAGGGGTGCATCAGAGGAATGCCGCGTTGGAGCATATCGAAAGGCATAGGATGGATGGGGTCGTTTATTTCGCCGATGATGATAATGTGTACTCGCTTGAGCTGTTCGACAGGATCCGGGAGGTCAGGTATAATTCGATTTAGAGTTTTGGTTTCAGAAATAGCGAATTGTACTTTTAGTTAGCAGTGTCGATTGTTGCTGAAGTAGATAATGCTAATTCAACGTGTCGTTGGTGTTATTCGGCATTGTTTTGGATAGCTTGCAGAAGGAAAAAAAAATGGAGCACTGGATTTCTTGTGCCCCGTGGATTCGGCATGCTTTGCGAAGGTCCAGGGTCGTGTAATTTCTGTATGCCGTTTCAGGGACATTGCTTGGATTTTAGTTTTGGTGAAATGAGTTCTTTTTATAGGTTGGATTTGGATTCTGAGTTTTTGATGGATGGGGAGAAAACCTATATTTAGTAAATTAGCAGCATACTTTTTACTAGCCTTGGTAAAATGAGTTCTTTTTGTAGGTTGAATTTGGATTTTGAGTTTTTGATGGATTGAGAAAACCTATATTTAGTAAGTTAAGCAGAAAAAATGAGAAATCCCGATGTTGTTATTTTTCTGTCATTTTCGTGGGGTGAGTGGTTGCACTCACTTGAATAAGACTTTTGAACTCCTTGTGCACCAATTGAGAAATTTATTTTTGACAATCATGTAAATAGAAGTTGTTTTAATTGAATCCTTTCGAACAGAGGATGTGACCTGTCACTCTAATGCGTTCATTGCATTTGCCAGTGTGCTTTTTGACCTGTGGTAGCCAATATTTATAGTAGTTGCTCCTGTTATAATAGATGCCTAATATACCAGTTTGTTCCAGCTGTCTTTCATGAGCAGAACACATGTGGTGGATTAATATGGCATTTATTGGTTCTTGTTATTATTTTTTCAAGTGTTTTTAGTCAGAATAGACATAGACAACCTTGTTGATCACCTTCTTTTTCAAGCTTTGCTAACGGCATGGTACCACTTTGTTGATTCTGTTGAAATCTGCTGGTAGATTGGTGACGGGTTTGACAGTCCACAACGTGTTCCTTTCTGTCCTTTTCACCTTTCTAAATCGTTTTTAGCCCTCTCTTGGTATTTTTCAGTTAGCAGTTTATTCAATTCAATGACAATCAAAATCTCCTTTTTTGTGATTCCAAAGATGACAGATTGACAGTTAACCATGGAAAGTATGGACTCTCTCTGTCTTTATTGGGTTTACCCAATTGGAATGGATTGCTAGTGGGTCAATATAACTTTGTGCTAATATATGTGACCTGAACAGGACAACAACTCAGTCACATAGATGCGATCAAAGTACAATGCTGAAAAGTGTCAAAATATCCCAAGGATGTAATCTGATCTGCTAAGCTGTTAATTTTCTACTCTCTTTTTTCCAATTGACGACCAAATCTTGCTATCGAATGTGCTGTTATTGACTGAGTCCATTTATACTGTGTTCTAATTTGCACTTTCATATTGATGAGATATTAATATGAAATATACCGGAACTTATAGGAATTGCCTTTCTTCCCTCTTAAGCAGTTTAATCTTTCTTAAGAAGGAATTAGTATCCGGTTCTGGAACAGATCATGATTTGCGCACTTAATGGAGCTAGTATGGGTAAGATATATCTAAAATAATTGTGTAATGCTGATGACAATATTGCACGATTTTCCTTTTATGGTAATTTTTTATTTTACTGGAGGATGCATTACGTTTTATAATTTTCAGGAATTAAAATTTACAATTGTTTCTATGATATTACATAGTTTTGATTATGTTAAGTCGGTCATTTATTTGATGAAATTAAATACACCAATAAATTATGTCCTCCAATAGTTTTGTTCTATTGTGTCAGTGCTAATAGCTTTTTGGCTCCTCTTCTGCAGAAGATTTGGGACCTGGCCTGTTGCAATGCTTGCGAAAAGCAAAAGTAGAACGATTCTAGAAGGTCCAGTGTGTAATGGAAGTAAAGTAATAGGTTGGCATACAAATGAAAAGAGCAAAAGGCTTCGAAGATTTCATGTTGATATGTCAGGGTTTGCGTTTAACAGTACTATACTCTGGGATCCTAAGAGATGGCACCGTCCAACTTCAAATCCTATTAGACAGTTGGACACCATAAAGGAAGGTTTTCAAGTATGTAGCACCATTTTCCACTCTTTTATCTTATGCCGTTCAGAGCAGTTCCCTATTCCTAGTCTTCTAGGCTATTAATTTAGACACAATGAGGCAAACACACCCACTCTTGTCCTTAAACAATTATTTTAGCTTCACCGATACTTTAACTGATCTAGTGAGTCTTGGAATTATTCTTTCTAGAGATACTATTTCATAAGTTCCTTTTCATATTCAAACCCTATCGTCTTGAACATATCCTTACTGTAGTGATTCAATTGTTTTGTAATTCCATTTGTGAACTCAGGAGACAACTTTTATAGAGCAGATAATTGAAGATGAAAGTCAAATGGAAGCCATACCTTCAGATTGTTCGAGGATTATGAATTGGCACCTTCATCTAGATGCTAAGAGTGTTGTTTATCCTAGAGGGTGGAAACTCTCAAAGAATCTTGAAGTTGTAATGCCTCTTAAGTAGGCAAGCCTAGTTGCACTGCGTCATTGCAAATACAGGTTCTTTCCTCTTCATCTCATCCATAAAACACTTTTCTTGATTAAAAGACATTGATATGATAGAAGTTACAAAAAATCAATGTGGTAATGTTGTTACATATTCTCATTTTCCTTTTGAAGTAGTTAATATGTGGTAATTGAACTGTTAAAAGCTAGTTTTGAAAACATTTGTCGTTGTGTTTATCATCTGCTTCCGGCTTAATTGGATATTTCATAACCATGCATTTGAACACATTCTAGAAAGTTAAGCACAACCTACTTTGTAAATGCTGGTGCCATTAGTGTTACCTATTTGGACACTGGACTTTCTTACTTTAGTTTCTGCAACACAACTAAATACCCATTTACTGATAGTAAAAAATCAAGTTCCCGTCTATCGTAATCAAAGTTGTGAATGGGTTGGGTTGGCTCTTACATCCGTATCACAATAATTGGTTTTCGTGTTATTTGTACCTCGTAGTTTCACGAGTTTTTTAGTGTAGTTATTATTATGATAAACATTTGTTGTTCATGCTTTCAAACTTGGGTAAGATTTTTTTTACCTTCTTCAGCACTTTATTATCACCCCACCAGTCACTGTACCGACATGTCCTTATCATGTGGAAATGATTGAACTGGTGTATACGGTTGTTTGACGTGTCAAATAGTAAAATATAGGTTGTTTTTACTTTTTATAAGCCTGTGTTGCAAAAAATACTTATAAAAAGTTTCAACGAATTTTCGTTGGATTGACAGCTCTAATTTTTTAAAAATAGATAACTTATGTGAATGGCGGTTCCAAGATGGCGGGTAATGTCTGGCTGCTCGAGTTCCGGCAGCTTGTTTCAGTCACTAATAACGAAGGGAGACCATGACCGCAATCATGCTACAATCAGCAAAAGTTCGATTGATCTTGGTTTGATATTCTTTCTGATATACATTTTGTAGAGTTATCTTGTTTTTGTTAGAGGAAGATGTTGTACAGTGAGTTGCAATTTGAGGTTTGCATTCAATTAGTAAATGATGAGGGGAACGAGTTTTACAACTTGTTCAGTTATTCGAACAGATCGGTGCTTACTCGGATACAGCTCTTTGTTTAAGAGAACTCTTGTAGGTGCATTTTTTGGTACCAGTGAAGTCCTCGTCTATGTTTATGTACTCAGCTTCAGTTTTGATCCAAGCACAGGTTCAAGCTAACATTGTGTCAGGCAGTAGTTTCTGTAGATCACCTTTTTTTTTCATTGTTTGCTAACTTTCTGACAGAACACTTGTGCCAAACTATTCCATGGAAAATTCGAAAGTGTTACCCATTGCAATGGTTCAAAATTGAAGAACAGATTTCACAACATTCTGTGTTCGCAGGTAGTTATACCCTATACCTTTTGACTTCGAGTACCAGATGTTCCACACGGATTTCTTTTCTTGATACGCGAAATCATTTTACTTTGCTTTTGTTTGGAAAATGGACTCAATACATAAAATTTGCACCAAATAATTTTGCATGCGCAATATCTTGAATCCAGAAAAAGGTCAATTCCAACTAGCATTGCCGAGAGGATTAGGTAGCAAGGTGCCAGCCTTTTGGAATCATATTCTTTGAGCAAGACGAAGAACAGCCAACGGTGTGGATTCCTGAGAAACAACTGCTTGCGATTGTTGAGAGAGATGGCTGGGATTCGAAGTTCGAGTCGCCACGGAAAGTGCAGGAAGTAACCAAGTAGATACTTTCATATATTAGTTAACTTTTGATGATGTAATTCTATATGATGGTTTTAAATCGTAGCAACCGAAGGTAGTGAGATCGAATTTTTGTTATGCACGGGGTTTTCTCTCTCTTACCTCCCCAACACTTTTGAAAATCCCGTCTCCCTTCGAATAAATTGTAGTGTTAATTTTGTTTCTCAAGACAACTCTTTGGAGGTAATCCAACATTTATCGTATCGCCCATTACAAAATACTATTTGGTGACAACGTTCTAAGATCTGCTTGTATGATTTAAAATCATGGTTCTACATTGCGTACTGATCATGCGCCCCTAACCTCATGAGTTTCGATTGTCCTTAATTTTTAGCATAATTGTTTGTTTCACGGCAGTATGTGTTACATAGTAAATGAGTTATTAGTCAAATATGATTCAATTTGACACCATTATATCCCCCAATTAAATTCTAAATTAGCCCACATGATACTTTAATTCTCAAAATATTCATCCATTATTATTAATTTCACAGGTTCAAAACGAAAGTTAAAATAAATATATACAACGAAATAAATACGACGGAAACAGGGGGTCCAAAATGCAAAAGGCAAGAATCTGCTTCCTCTTTCTTCTTCCTCATTTTTCTTACCATCGCAAAGAATCCGAAAAGTAAACCCTAACCCATCGAAAATCGAAGTGTTGTGGCAATCAATGGAGGGTTGGGATCCGAACACGAAGTCGACTCTAACCCAGATCCCCCTCCTGACGACCCGCGCGGGTCCCCGCGACGGCGCGGCGTGGACGGCGCGGCTTAAGGAGGAGTACCGCTCGCTGATCGCGTACACGGGGATGAACAAATCGAACGACAACGACTGGTTCCGGATCTCCGCCACCAACCCGGAAGGCACCCACTGGGCCGGCAAGTGCTGGTACGTCCACAACCTCAAGAAGTACGAGTTCGATCTTCAGTTCGATGTCCCCGTCACCTACCCAGCCACCGCCCCCGAGATCGAACTCCCACAACTCGACGGAAAAACCCACAAGGTCAGGGTTTTATCGTTCCGTCCAATTATATCATGTTAAATTCTCTTCCAAGGAATTCGTGTAGGCGGGTCGGAATTGATAAGCATTAGGAACCTCGGTATCTACCAAGTTTTGCTGGTACTACTCTTAACATGTGACACTTATCCATATGTAAAAAGTAGTTACTTTTAAAGTAGGGACGCGTGCAAAACTAGGGTATTGTGTTTAACAAGGAGGACAAAAGCAACAAAACTTGAGAAAAAACCCATAACAGCAGATCCAACATGTAAACACGGCACCAGAAAAAATGGAAATTAGTTGGTTGGTTTATTTTGAGGTTTGATTGAAGTTCAATAAGATATTATACCTAGAAGTGGGTAAATAAATACTTAAAAATTGATCAGATCAGCTCATCTTGTTAGTGCTATTTGGGAATTTAATCAGGTCGGAATCCTAAGAAGTCACAGTGAAGGGTCCTTACTAACTAGGAAATCTCAAAATCCAACATGGTTGCCCGACCCCCTTACCTTGTATGTGTCACCGTCACTGCATGTAGGGCTGAATTGGCCAAAATTTATTCCGAATTGTCCGATTGCTTTGAATTTGCTCGGTAGGATGCAACAACAACAACAATAACAAGAAGGCCTTTAACACCAAACTAGTTAGGGTAGACTAAAAAATTAAAGTCATAAGAATCACAATTCAGGTACGTGAATGACACTAGCAATTCCTTTGAGTTTTATTTCCGTGAGTAGCTAGGTTTTTTACGTAGACTCGTCATGTATCATAACCCTCCTTTATCATGGCTAAGGACAAACTATGTGCAAACACACAAGTGGAGTTAATTTGTTTGGTAGGATACTATAACTTACTCGAATCTCCTTGAATTTCATAATGGATGTCGAAGTATATTAAATTGTCTTCAAATGCATGTGAAGTTTCATGATTTCGTCACACATAGGGTTAAAGTGGTCCAGATTGAATCCAGTTTGTCTAATTGATTCAAATTTGTTCAATAGGACACAACACTTTAAATCTGCCTGAACTCCGTAACAATTGTGGAATTGATTTTACATTGTCTTCAAATGCATGTGATGTTTTGTACCTTCATCACATGTAGGACTTAAAGTGTTCTAGAATAAGCCTGATCTTTGACCGTGTAGAATTAGTTGGATACGGTAACTTATTTTGAATATGCCCGAATTTGGTTACGGTTATGGAGTTAATGTTACATTGTCTTCAAATGCATGTAAAGTTTTATGCTTTCATGTATGGTTGACCTTGAAAGTGGTTTAGGCTAAATTTGATTTATCTCACTGTTTTGAATTTTTTTTGGTAGTTAACTAATTATTGAATTCGCCTGATCAAGGACATGAAGCTTGTAGCACAAAAAATCTAGATGGTGATATCCTATTCGTTTTGTATCCGATTACTGTTTTGTAGTTTGAAGATTTTCCCTATTTTCGCTAGCTAAGGTTTTGATAGTGATAATCTAACTTTTATCAGTTTTCAGCCATACTCTCACGTAAGGTGGTGGTTGAGTAATTAGGTGATTAGGTCGTTTTGTTGTGGTGGGATGGGGAAAATCAATCCAGGTGTTGTCAAACTAGTTAGAATTTCCTAAGATCGGACTCCTTTACCTTGGCTGACTGACCCTTAAGCTTCACATGTCATTTGCCATGGCTATAGGATAGGCTTATGATTGAATTTCATGGATATTTTATTTGTTGGAGAGAAAGCTCAAACTGGTCTAGTATCTGTTTTGAGGGGAGAAAGGTGAAATATGGGTGAGTTATTGGTTGAAGGAGATGACAGTTGTTGTGTGTCTGTTTCAAACCCAAAAAAAGTGTGAGAGATTAGGGTAAGTTTCATGGTAGAGTTGATTCTAGGTTAGGTGGTTACTTTGTTTGGTGTTTGTAACATGAGAAACTTCAGTGTTTGAAGATGAGGATCATATAAACTCTATATATATGGGTAAGTGGGGAGAAATATCCGACATATTTTGATTTATTTTATTTAATAGACCAGTAGATTTTGTTTGAGATGTGAAAGTAAGTAGATGGTGATAATGCAACATATGGGAGATAGTTGTTGGAGATGACAAAGATGATGTGGGGGTGGATAGAGATGAGAGTGTCACAATGGTAAGGGGTGAGAGATCATATGAAAATTAGTTTTTATGTGCACCATATAACTTGTCCGCTATGTCCTTTTATGTGTTTTTGTAGATGTATCGAGGTGGGAAGATATGCTTGACGGTGCACTTCAAACCACTATGGGCAAAGAATTGGTATGGTTCTCATACTTTTGTTGTATTAATTTGTGATTGTCATATTCTTTCCTCTTGGTTGTTGTTAGTGGTCTTAGTAAACCTAACAATCATGTTATAATGTGTGCCCTTCATCTCGAACCATCATGTACTCATATTAATTTTTTAATGGTATGTACTCATGTTAAAAGTTGTCATTCATAAAGTGAATAAGTTTCAAGATATTCAAAGTTGGACTAGCCATATGATATAAAATATTTGATGTTATGATATTATTAAATCTCTATTTATTCTCAAGTAGGAGCAATTGATTAACCTACGAAGATGCT
The DNA here is from genome assembly GCA_963682175.1 of Triglochin maritima. Classification (NCBI taxonomy): domain Eukaryota; kingdom Viridiplantae; phylum Streptophyta; class Magnoliopsida; order Alismatales; family Juncaginaceae; genus Triglochin; species Triglochin maritima. The sequence goes on along the minus strand of OY821772.1, from coordinate 57,372,430 downwards.
AAACATGTTATTTACTTGTAAATTAAACAAATTTTGTACTATGTATCGTCTTTGTGTCATTTCTTATTTTATTACTTTTATACTCGATTTTATTAGTCATCTGAAAGGTTTGCAACTACAAAATTTATCATGTCGAGTGATGTAGTCATGTTAGCAATTCATATTGTTTGTTGTGTTTATGTCTTGGCACAAGTTGTCGGAGTTTGCCAGTGTAAGTCTACATAGCTTGTCCCAAGCCAGGATAAAGGAGGAGGGTTGCGATGTGTTGCGAACTAGCATAAAACCCCAACTACTCCCATGGAAATGAAATTAAAAAAAATCGTGTTTGGAGCGTCATCCTCTTAGCGATGTGCTGCATTAGGCCCCCGACTGTAGTGATTCAAAGTAAGCAAGGGTTTACGGAGCATACTCTACGAGTGCGAGCGATAAGGAAGCTAGTTGAGGGCACCACCACCTTAGTGGCACATTGCATCAACTCTCGGATGTTGTGCACAAGGAGCTAGGGCCTTCGCACTTTACTCAACATGTGCGCGGAGGTAAGGAAATTAGTTGAGGAAAGTAGTGTCCGTGTAGGTAGTTGAAATGTATGATCTTTAACAGGAAAGTTGAGAGTTAGTGGATGTGGCCATCAAGAGAAAAGTGAATATTCTATGTGTCCAAGAGACCAAATGGGTATGTGAAAAGGCTAAAGATGTGAAAACATAGGGTTTAATCTATGAACGTATCCATGAAAACTTTGGGTATGATGCTAGGAAATAAGAAGGGGAGGATTTTCTAAATTTTGCTATAGCGTATGATCTCATAGTAGCTAATACTTTCTTTAGGAAGAGGGAATCTCTTCTGTCAGTACTTACTCATCTAAACGTGAGAAGAACTATAGAAAGATCATGCATGATAGGAAGGAATCATGGAAATAATTTTTATGAGACAGTCAACTTAGCCTCGCATTATTAATACATGATGCTCCTTTGTTTTGAGGTGCAATATGCAAGTGGGTAATCATGATTTGCTAAAACTTTATTCCTTAGTTGACGTGTTGTGATGTAAATTGGTAAATGCACCTTAAAAATGAGATGACTTGCATGAAAGATCGAAGTAGCCAAATACCTCGTCTTATGGTTCTGCTTCTGATGGATAGTGCCTTGTGGTTTTCTCTTATCATACTTGTAAAAACTTGTAATAACATCACTTGAATAAACACTACCATACTGTCGGTGCTGGGGGCATTGCGGCAGATGGGTATAATTTTTCATTTTTGATTGGTTGTGCAGCCCTAGGTTTGGAATAGCACATGCTTTGTGTTTAGGTCTGGCTCCATGGCTTGCGGCTGAGGTCCCAATTCTTGTCGATTCAGGCATGGTGAAACACAAGGACGATGAGGCTTCTCCATCTGAATCGTAGAAAGATCAGTGGTAAAGTAACTTATAGTTTTATCCTGCCTGTTTTTTTTGGTAAGCTAAATGTTTTCTGTATAAGTGGCCTATACATCTTAAACTTCCAACAAATAAAGCCACTACGTGCATTGGTGAAAAATTATATATCTTTTATATACTAAAGTTGATGACACGACATTGCTGAAGATTATACATTATGAAATCCAACTCTGTTAGATCTATATGTTATCACTACGTCTTTGAAATATAACTCAACAGGGCGTTGACAATTGGTAGAGTGGAGGGGTTGAAGAAATTCCCAACGAAGTTCAATTTTTGACTTGCTCGATAATTCCTTCTTGTGGGATCGAGATCGGCGAGTCATCCTGGGTTTGGAACTCTTCTCTACCTCTTAGTGTCGCAAGCTAGTCTAAAAGCAGGTTGAGGGATATACCGGGAACATAGTGGCTAAATAAAGGACGTGGAAAATGCTTTTTTGTTGGGATGGGAAGTTGTGGCTTTGTTTGGATAACCTGCTAATTCAAGCCTAACAATTAAGACTTACTTTTTTCTATTTGCCCAGAAAAAAGCTTCCCTGATCTATATATATAATGCCTTTATTCTACAAGAGCACCGACATGAGATCTATTATTTCTAGATTTTTTTTCCATTGCCCTTAGCAAGGAAACCATTGAATCGGACATTTTTATTGGAGCTGCAAGATATTTTTTTCTAGTAAATCCTTACAGTGTGATCGACAACGTAGTCGATCCAGCAAATATCTTTTACAAAATAAAAATGCTAAAAAGTTGCAAAATGTGGAGGAACTTAATTTTTCTTGAATGGAAACGTCAGATGGGTAATGGCTTCAGTGCTCTGTTAAAATTTGTAATCACTGTAATACGAAGCTACATTTAATGATGAGTATATGCAATAATGCAATATATGCTGATAGTATATGGCATGGTAGAGATCGACATCAGGAGAATGGTGTGTGTTCTGATTTCTGAATTTCTTCGTGGTATCAGTTGGTTTTTCTACATTTAATGATGATTTTTTAAGCGGCTGACCTTTCCAGTTTCTAGTCCTGTAGTAACCATCTTTGGATTTTATGATTTTATTCTGTCCGCTTTAACCGTCTAAAAAAGCATACTTCTTGTTGTTGAATCTTTTGCCATTGATTATGATTTCTGCATCTCATGCTTTTTCAACAACAACAAAAAGTTATGATTTCTGCATCAAAAGTGGTATGATTGAAGAGAAGTAAAGGAAAATAAAGGTTTGAATTGTGAATTCTATTTTATACAAAAAGTTACCTTGTGTCAAATCTTTTTGCTTCCCAAGAGGACAATCACCCACTTAATACCTACTTTTAGTATGGAATTGCGTTTCTTCCACCTCATGTCTCACAAACCTAGATACCGAAACAGTGAGCTGGCGAACTACAAAGACTTTCTTCTGTTGTATGAAATGCAATCTGCTTGCTTGAGATTTAGAAAAGGTAACATTTTGGGCTTCTAGTCAAAGAATTCGGTTTGATTACATAATCTATGTAGGAGTCTCTGCCTCTCTCCACTCGGATGCATTCTTGTTCAGTTGTTTCTGTGTATCTCTAGGAGTGCAAATTTTGACGGGTGATATTTTTGGTCCTCTCATATCAATGGCATCATTCGTCGAGAAGTTCACCTTGTTTATTTACGGTAAGAAAGATTTGAGCTGTCCCGTTTTCGAGAAAGCAGAAGGCATCGCCCTGTGTTGTCCACTTTCACTTGGGATCTACAGCGTCATCATGGACTTGCGGTAGGTTATCATCCAAGTGGATTTTTTTTTCAATTAATTTGGGTTAAACTTAAAAAATACACTAATTAAGATCTAAAGCTTAAACCAAGATGTCCACCTTCGGGCCATCCCAAGAAGGTGAGAATATGAATACGGTGGATGTGCTGAACTTTCCGGAAGCAATCCCGAGAGAAAAGACTTGTCACTTGTTGGATACTTGGCCACCAGTCCCTTTTTGTTTGTCCACTTCTTACCTCAGGCAGTATACCAGTGTTTTTGACGCTTAGTTATTGTCCTCATCACCCATTCACTTTATTGTAAAATAAAAGATCTTCTGCTGTTCGTAGCAGACTTCCACCCGTGAAGCCTACACTCATCTCACTCCTCTACAATTTTACCTCACCTTCAAAACAAGTTACAACATAAGACTCCAAAACATATCCACGACCCTCACAAAACATACCTCATGCCCTGATACAACAGCAACCGTTTGTCCGACGAAAGACAAATCATTCCTACATCCTTCCAAACAACAAAAGATAATAACAAAGAGAAAAAAAACAATGTTTATCCCTACATTATTATTGCTGCTTATTGCCCATTACAACAGTCCCCCACCGTCGGGCAAAGCAAACGTTTCTTTCGTACATTTTTTTTTCCAACAAATAAAACAACCTCCAAAATATAAAAACCCGAACCGAACCGGTCGATTAATATTAACCTCACCAACCCGGACCGGTCGGGTTCGGTTCGTTCAGAACCGGGCGTCCTCGAACCCATGCAGGTCACTAACCCGGTTCAACGACTTCCTCATGATGGCCAACTTCGCCAGCTTCTCCGCCGCCCTCCAGGCCGACGTCGGCGTCAACGCTTCGTTCTCCGGCGACGTCACCGTCCCCTCCTCCCGTCGTCTCCTCCCTCTCCTCCTCTGCACCTCCGCCAACTCCGCCTCGATCACCCTCACGTTCTCCTCCCCTCCTCCCGTCTGCATCACCAACGACCGCGCCGACGTCAGCAGGTGCGCCGCAGTGGCCGCGTCGTTCAGTCCCGTCAGCCGTCTCGCCTCCGTCACCGCCCGGGTCGTCACGAACAAATTCCTCAACCTTTCCCCTCTCCCTCCCGTTAACCCCAGCGTCGTCACCTGAGCTTCCGTTTCGGTCAACGATTTCGTTGCCGGAGTTTGAAAATTGCATTTGGAGATAATACCAACGGTTTTGTCCCCCGCCGGTACGCGGATCTCAACGAGGAGGTCGCGTTCCTCCTCGGCGTAGAGGTCCCCGAGGGAGACGGTCCCAGACGGGTTCATCGTGGCCGTCGGTTGGCCGTTGATGGAGTAAACGGCTGTGATTGCTCCGGACGGGAGTTTCAGATCGATGACGACGTCGTGAGCGACCACGCTCAGTAATCCCCCGACGCACCTCGCGAAGGCGTCCTCCGGGGTTTCGGAGTAGGATAGGGTTTTGTTTTGATTGTTGTTCTCGCACACTGGGATCTCGATGTGCGCGAACCGGGTTCCGGCGGAGGCGGTGGTGGACGACGACCGGCATGAGAGCGACGGGGAGGGATTTGTTTCGCCTTTCCCTGCCGCCTGGCCGTCGGATAGAAGCATGATGCTGGCAACCGGGTTGCGTTCCCGACGGTCCTCGAGGATCCTCGTGGCCTTCCGGAGGGCGTCGCCGAGAGCGCCGGTGCCGTGACCGGAGATCAACCGGTCGACGATCCGGCGGGCGGAGCGTTGGCCTTGAGGCGTCATTCGTCGGAGGGGAAGGAGGCGTTTGGCGTTGGACGCGAAGGCTACCAACGACAGCCGGTCGCCGGCGGCGAGCGACGCTATCAGCTGCCGCATGGAGCGCTTTAAGGTCTGGAATTTGGATCCCGAAACCGCTTCCCCGACGTCGAGAACCATGACTAGATCGATCGGAGCGCGTGCCGAGGAGTCCGATACGGGGGAGGCCTTCACCTTGACCGCAACAACGTGCTTGTCGTGGTTTCGGCCGGAGGAAAGCAAGGCCACGTCGGAAAGAATACAAATTCCACCAACTCCAGCATTAGCAGTAGAAATGTTGATTTTCTGGTGTTTCGATTCTCCGGCGTAGGGCGAAGATGGAGGAGAAGTAAGATGAGTCCCACCGAAAAACCCCTGAAATTCTCCATCATCAGAATACTTCTCCTCCTCGTCCTCCGGTATCGGATTAAACCGCGATCCACCACCACCAGGCGAATTGAGCGGCTCGTCGTCGCTGTATCCATTATTGACCTTGGGCGTCGTGGAAATCGAAACCTTCTCCCTACCACCACCACTATCCTGCGCCGTCGTGGAGTGGGAGTCGACGGAGAGGAGTGGCAGCTGGCGCCAGGTGGTGGCGCACACGGGGCAGACCAACTTAGCCTGCTTCCTAACGTGCGCCGCTATGCAGGGGAAGTGAAACGAATGGGAGCATTCCGCTATGAATATCGCCGTCCCCTGCACTGCCTTCACACTCTGCAAGCATATCCCACACCGATTCTGAACAAAATCAAAAAATAAATAAATATTTATTTATACATATATATATATATATATCATAAGAAGAAGAAGAAGAAAACTTTTTGGGGGATTCAACTCACTTTGGAGAACTTTAAGGAGTTTTTGAGGAGAGAGAATCTGGAGGGGGAGCAAGGATTGGAGAGCGGGCGTGGGGAAGGTATTATCGTCGGACTGCTGCTGATTCCGGTCCTGCTGCATTGCGGATCGTGGGTGGTGGTGGAGTTTTCGTCGTCGTCGTCGGTTCGGGAGGTTTTGCAGCGGAGGCGAGGGGAGACGAGGTCGGAGGAGGGGAGACGGGGCGTGACGGGGGCGGAGCTGGAGGTGGAGAACAGTTTCAGTTTGGAGTGGGTGCGTCCACTTGGACTCGACTCCGACGTGTCCCGCCGGATCGACGTGCAGAACGCCTTCCTCCACCCCCTTCCCATTTGCTTCAAGGTTTGGTGAAGTCTGAGAAGAGGAGAAGAAGAAGAAGAAGAATGAGAAGAAGAAGAAGAAGAGGAGAAGAAGAATGAGAAGTGCCGGAATATGGAGTGTTCAAACATGGAATGGAAGTAGAAAAAGGTGAAGTCTGTTATATATAGTACTATGCTACTGTTGTTTCTGTTCATGTGTCAATATTTTATGGGTTATAATACATTCTCACTCTTTATCCTATTTTAGATAGTATAGGAATCTCTTTGCAATTATACTGCTTTTTATATATTTTAAAAAAACTTTCGGTCTGAACGAAGGATTAGGATGGTGAAATTCTCTAAAGTTATTTTTAATTGTTTAATTGAAACAAGAAGTGAGGGTTTGCCAATGTAGTTGTGTCTTCTGCAAAGAATAGGTAGATTATCGTTCTCAAGAGTTGAACATGTTATTTTTCTTTCTAGTTTTTATTAATTAGGTGGAGGGTCCGCCGAGTGGTAATTTTTTCTTCTAAATCTTATTCATGGCATGCTTGTCTATTAGTAGAAATAGAAATATCATGTTTCGTTTAGTTTCAATTGTAAATGTTTAATTTTTAATTGCTATTGGAAAGATCAGTGGAACAAATGAGGGAGTAGGGGTAATAAAACTAGTAGAATAGTATGTATGGTGATTCTAAACACAATGCTACTGCATTATTTGTTCCGTTGATCTTTCCAACGGAAAATGAAAAAATTACAGCTCTAAATTTTGTTATATCTAAGTGGACTTATTTAGTTATTCTACACATATATTTGATGGATGATGAAGCCTAATAATTTGATTAAGTGAAATGTGCTTTTGAGTAGCTGTTGAATCTAAGGGTCCAAATGCTGACATCAGCATTTGGTTGCACCTCTCGGTGGGGTGCAAAAATGGGCGGTAGACCTTCACGTCGTGGGTGGTCTGTCGTGCATTTTCATGACCGGGTCGAGTTTTTATTTTTAATTTCGTTTTTTATGTGTTTTGTTTTAGTTAGTTTTTATTTTATATTTAATTATAAATAATTTATTATGTTGGATATTGATTTTTTTATATATTGGATAAAAATACCTAAATTTGTAACATTTTCTTCTCGTCACATCATTTGGGGATCGATCTTAGATAAAATTCAAAAAAATAAATTAAAATTCAAAAAATTTAAAACAAATAAAAAACTTATTTTGAAAAAAAATATTTAAAATGATTTTAAAAAAACAAAACAAAAAAGATTGTTGTAATTACTTTAATAATGCTGATAAATTTAATTACATTTTCGTAATTATTTTTTTTTAAATATGTGATATAATTAATTTTCTTGTCCATTACCGCTAAGTCAAAGATTAAGTTGTTTTTTAACATTTAGAGCATCATGAACTATATCAAATGGCTATTTAAACGATCTATATTTCTTTTATTGTGAAATCGCAGATGGTCAATTGCATTTGCATCATTTGGGTAGATTGAAAACAACCTCATTGTTTTACAGTAGTAGAGTTGTGTACATCCGACATCCCCTTATCTCGCTTAGGCGGGAGCCTCTTCTGAGGCATTGGGGTTATGTTGATGTTAATATAATTAATTTTCGTAAAACATGTGATATAATTAATAAGAATTTTGGAAAATAAAAAATGAGAGGAAAATAAATGAGATAAAAGTTAGAGAGTGTAGATGTGACTAAGTTGACATTTTATGAGTAAGTTGTGGTTGATGAGTGAATAGTAGAAAGAGAGATATGAAAAATATCATGCTGACATAACGAAGAGAAAGAATACTGATATTACCAAGTTGACATATATGAAAATGTCATGAGTAAAAATAACCTAAAGGAAGTCATTCCTATATCTAACTTTCTAGTATAAATGTAATGTTTATGCTTTCTAGGTTTTAACAACTTATTTGGTGGAATTATCCTCCATCAGGTTCTATGGGTAGGGCTGTCAATCGTGTCGTGTCGTGTGCTAATCGTGTCGTGTCAACTCCTATATATGCTCTAGGTGTTGCGCCGTATCCGACCCATTTAATAATCGTGTTGCTAAATTTCTGCCGTATCCAACCCATTTATAATCGTGTTGCCATATCCAACCCGTTTATACCCGATTATTAAACGGGTTACTTCGTGTACACGTTTAACACTGCTACCGTTTACACCATTTAACACACGTTTAACACACAATTATCCACTCGTTCAGAGTTCAGAGTTCAAACTTCAAAGTTTCAAAGCAATTATATATATAATTGGTAAAATTATAAATATGACATTCAGTTATTAGAATTTGTTTATTATAATTTATAACTTATATATTACTTATAGACTTGTCGGTATTAGTCGTGTATTAATCGTGTCGTATTCGTAATCGTGTGCCTAATTACCCAATTACTTATCGTGTTTTATCGTGTCTTAATCGTGTTAATCGTTTTTGCAGCAGAAATCCATATCCAACCCATTTATTAATCGTGTTCAAATTCTCAATCCATATCCACTAACTTCGTGTCGTTTTCGTGTCGTGTTATCATGTTTCGTGTAAAATTGACAGCCCTATCTATGGGGTTACTTTTGTTTCGGTAGAATAATGAGTTTTGGGATATATTAATTTGGATGTATTACAGATTTCTTACGTGGTATTTCCTTAATTATTAATGAGAAGTCATGGTATTGGTAGTTATTATCATAAAAAGAAGTCATAGTTGCATTGCATTTGACGGTATGAATGGGACGAGGGAGTGGGGGCAGAAGAGTGGTCCGAATAGATCCGAAGCTATCCATGTGAATCAAAACCATCGTTCAGACCGAAGCAACCATTACCACGGTTAGTCAAACCCCCGCCGCCCATCATCAACACAACCAGCACATGTCCCATTCCATATTTCCATTCCCAGCCCAATAATACGATTTCTACTTACCCCACACAACACACACATTTTTGATGAAAAACGTTCGGCAGAAATCACTTTCTAAAATCTGTCATTACGGAATTCGAACTTGAAAACAGCACTCTAGCAAGAATGCAGATGGGGGCTGTTCAAGCTTTTCAACGCCATTGCCCGAAAAAAGCATCACCACCCGAGATAAAAATGATAATCATATTTTAACGATGCCTTGTGACTATAGTCATATGTCAGTACTTTTACGACGGATCAGTAAGTCATGAATCCGATTTAATAAGCACCAGCTGCTTACGACTTGACTAGTGGTGCCAAGAGAGCTCGAACTCCGTGCCCCGTTTCATATTGGAAAACGATTAGTGGACGCTAGCGTTCGGGACGCGCGCTTACGTGGTCAGCCCAGTCAGCAGACGCGTTTGAGTTGGCAGTCTCCACAGAAAAAGTTTATTTTTTATTTTATTCCTCGTTTCGTACAAATGTCTACATCCCTCCATCCCTCATTAATGCGTCTCAAATCACTCATTTTCCATGAACATTTTGGCTCTCCTACAAAGCACAGGAGACTTGTTATAAATCTCAACATGCGTCTTCCTTTTTCTTCCCTTCTCTTCTGTGGTCTTACCTCTGTGCTTTGATGGAAATCGTTCATGTGTCTTTCCAAGTGGAGCAACCGACAAACGTTCCTAAGGAGGGGATGTTTTTCTGTTCTTTCGAAGAAGCCCAAACATTTTACGTTGTTTATGCTGATTCTTGTGGTTTTTGTGTTAAGAAAAGGCATCACACCCGTTTGTTTGCTACCTCTGGGTCAGGTGTTAATGTGCTGGAACGAGATGCAATGGTGTCAAAGCTTCCGAGGATTTTGGCGTGATGTTCTACTGTTAAAAGTTCAATCTTTCATGTGTCTTTCCAAGTGGAGCAGCCGACAAACGTTCCTAAGGAGGGGATGTTTTTCCCCTCTTTCGAAGAAGCCCAAACATTTTACGTTGCTTATGCCGATTCTTGTGGTTTTTGTGTTAAGAAAAGGCATCACACCCGTTTGTTTGCTACCTCTGGGTCAGGTGTTAATGTGCTGGAACGAGATGCAATGGTGTCAAAGCTTCCGAGGATTTTGGCGTGATGTTCTACTGTTAAAAGTTCAATCAGAAAGTTCTATGCTTTTGCGTATAATTCCACATATACAACAAACAAGACCAAAGTCATCCTTAAGAATGTAGGAATGATCACATTCTTCTTCATTTTCTTCATGTACAACAGTTGTATGTCTGTTCGGAATAAGAAGTCAGTCTGTTCGGAATATGTTGTGTGTCTGTTCGGAATAAGAAGTCAGTCTGTTCGGAATATGTTGTGTGTCTGTTCGGAATAAGAAGTCTGTCTGTTCGGAATATGTTGTGTGTCTGTTCGGAATAAGAAGTCTGTCTGTTCGGATTAAGTGGTGTGTATGTTCGGAATACTTTCTGTTCCATTTCTGCACAAATTTTCAACATAATCTGGACAAACATTTTACATAAACTGGACAAACTTTTTACATAAACAAGACAAGTTTTCTACATAAACAAGACAATCTTTCTACATAAATAATACAAACTTTCTGTTCCGTTTCTGGACACACTTTCTATGCTTTTGCGTGTAATTCCACATATACAACAAACAAGACCAAAGTCATCCTTAAAAATGTAGGAACATTTTCTTCATTTTCTTCATGTATAACAGTTGTATGTCAGTTCGGAATAAGAAGTCTGTCTGTTCGGAATATGTTGTGTGTCTGTTCGGAATAAGAAGTCTGTCTGTTCGGAATAAGAAGTCTTTCTGTTAGGAATAAGAAGTCTGTCTGTTTGGATTAAGTTGTGCGTCTGTTCGGAATAAGAAGTCTGTCTGTTCGGAATATGTTGTGATTCTGTTCGGATTAAGTTGTGCGTCTGTTCGGAATAAGAAGTCTGTCTGTTCGGAATATGTTGTTCGGAACATTTTCTTCATTTTCTTCATGTATAACAGTTGTATGTCAGTTCGGAATAAGAAGTCTGTCTGTTCGGAATATGTTGTGTGTCTGTTCGGAATAAGAAGTCTGTCTGTTCGGAATAAGAAGTCTTTCTGTTCGGAATAAGAAGTCTGTCTGTTTGGATTAAGTTGTGCGTCTGTTCGGAATAAGAAGTCTGTCTGTTCGGAATATGTTGTGATTCTGTTCGGATTAAGTTGTGCGTCTGTTCGGAATAAGAAGTCTGTCTGTTCGGAATATGTTGTTTGTCTGTTCGGAATATGTTGTGTGTCTGTTCGGAATAAGAAGTCTGTCTGTTCGGAATAAGAAGTCTTTCTGTTCGGAATAAGAAGTATGTCTGTTCGGAATAAGTAGTCTGTCTGTTCGGAATATGTTGTGTGTCTGTTCGGATTAAGTTATGTGTCTGTTCGGATTAAGTTGTGTGTCTGTTCGGAATATGTTGTGTGTCTGTTCGGATTAAGTTGTGTGTCTGTTCGGAATAAGAAGTCTGTCTGTTCGGATTAAGTTGTGCGTCTGTTCGGAATAAGAAGACTGTCTGTTCGGAATATGTTGTGTGTCTGTTTGGATTAAGTTGATCCAACCTAAAAGTTAAAAACAATATTTTATTATGATAAGTCTGGACTCTGCATGAATAAAGGGTCTGCACGCTGTCCTAGGGTCTGCACGCTGTCTTAGGGTCTGCATTATCTGTGTATTGGGAAAAGAATCGTTCAACCTAAAGAACCGGCGTTTTAAGAAGACCAAAGCACGTGAAGAGAATTTTTGCTGACTGGACGCTGACTCAACACGTCCACGTAAGGCGCGTCCGTGACGCCCGCGTCCGTGTATAAGGACCCTTTCCCAAAACCAGTGCGATCAAGTACGAATTGGCTTGCTTTTTAAACTCACCTTAAATCCATAATATTATAGAACATCTACAACTTAATCAAACCTCAAAACAAATGCACAACTTAAACAAGTGGTGCCAAACAAAAGCAAACCCCCAAAAAATCCCCGGAACGAAACCCTAGGCTTCCTTACATCCCCCAATGCCGCCTTTCCGGCGCCAGTCGGGGTCCCGCCCAACCGACTCGACGAAGATGCGGAGGTGGGATCCGATTGGAAAACCCCCAGAAAAGGTCCGTTCCCTTTCCCTTTTAAGTTTTAGCCTTGGATTGGGTTATTAAATTATAATTGGTTATTAAATGTGGTGGTCAGAAAGCATAGGACAGGCTACGGCGTTTTAAGTTTTGACAGTGAGGTGAGATCAGATGGTGCATTTTTGGAATGCTGTGGCAGAGTCACATGTTGGAACCTCTTTTGGAAACATTTTTTGGTTTTGGCCTAATAAACCAATACGTTCGTCGGGGTTTCAACTTTCAACTCAACTGTGGGTTGTTTTGCAAATACGTTCGTCGGGGTTTCAATTTTCAACTCAACTGTGGGTTGTTTTGCAAAAACGTCCGTGAAGTTTTGGGATTGCAACATAATGTTTTGATTTTTTTAATTGGTAGTTCGTGGGGTCTAGAAATAAATAGTGGAGTAGTGGTCCTGCCAATGTGCCACGTAAGTAGGGGATGAGATGAGGTCGGAAAACTTCTTAGATTGTGAAAGAGATTTTGTGATACTCCTTATCTTAATTACCGACATGTCCTTCGGTACGAGTAGAAATGTCGTATAGTTTATATGAAAATAACATTTGAAGATAGTTTTTTATGAATTGTTTGATAGAGTTACAAGCTTAAAAGAGTTCTTTAACTAAAATGTGAGATGATTTCTTTAAATTCATTCTAGAACAACGGAAGTGATGAAAAACTTAAAACAATACGAAATTAGGATGGATTCCTCAACTTCAACTTATAACAACTTTAAAATCAGACATGAAGATGTTAAAAAAATAAATTCGAACTACATTTTCTACAATTCAAGGGCTTCAGAGTTCAGACCATGAGAGTGACTTATTATATTTATCCCCATTTTAATGTCTTAGAAACTAACAAAACCACGAAACAGACCTTCTAATTCAGATTCCTGAACAACTTGATGTGATTATTTATTTACAATTAAACTCAAATCTATTCGCTAAAGAATTCAAACAGTAGAACATTAATTGTTGGAAATAACATTAAAATTTCTCTCTTTTTAAAATTAAGATTCTTTGTTTCTAATGTGTAATGGTCACATCGAATTCGCTGGGCATGGGACCTTCAATGGCTGAAGACGAACTTAAAAAAGCGACTTGAGCATTTAAATGCAGATCTAATCCTGGTTCCAGTTCCATTTCACTTTCTTGATTATATCTGATTACGTATCTTTGTCCTGTGGAAAACGAAACCAGTGAATAAGACAACGTAGGCTTAAATCAAAGGAATGAATCTTGGACCAATCTAGTGAGGCTCCAATTCTATTTTCTGTGCCTGACGTTTCATGGATGCTAATGTTTTTACGTTGAACTCCTTTCTTATATTTTCTACGATATTTTTATTATTTTACCAATTGTGTGTTCTCGTTTTCCTTAGATAAAGTTATAGACAACAAAAACGGAAGTTCCTATTTTTTTTATTAATGCAGGCGAGTGTTACTTAATTGTTAATACCTCCTCTTCTTATATTTATATCTACTTAATACCTACTTACTTGCAAATGAGAAGGGTTGTGTGTGTTCATTTATTCAGGTGTTAAGTCAATAAATAAAAAAGGATCACTTTTTTACTGATATTTCCTTTGGCGTTGTATGCAGCGATCATAGATATGAAGAAGAAAAAAAACAAGAAAATTAATTATTTCCTTTGGCGCTAAAAGGCTAAGACGGTTTCTTCTGAAAAGTGACGCAATATCACATCTTCGATTTGGATTACAAATTTTGAGAAGAATACAAAACATAAGAATGACATTTTTGTCATTTTATATAACAAAAAAAATACTATAATTTATTAGTCTTTTTTTGGGGTAGGAAATCCAGCCATTGCCCAATCGAAAAAATAACAATTGATTCAAGTTGGAATTCTGTGTTTCTAGTTTGAAAGGTAATTAAACATCCAATTTATTCAGTTGTTTATGAATTAGTAGTAAGAATATGCTCAGCAATTCGATAAGTTGGCTGGGTAGAGGGGGATAAACAGGTGTTTTCTGTTGTCGAAAATGAGTTGACAATGAATAGTTTAAATTGGTGTAAGTATAAGGAACATTGCTTGACATGTTATCATCATACGTAAAACAGTGCAATACATACAAAAAGGAAAAAAAAACGATAAAATTTGCATGTTAGTTCTTGATGTTTAAAGATATTGAACTTACCAAAGTACGTTAAGGAAAAATGTAGAATGCTATTGGTGTATCATAGAAGTTGGTTGGCTACTGCATTGATGAAAAGAGATCTCATAATTTAATATACCATGATAATGCTTTTCAACTAATTACCCCTTGGGGAAAACCAATGATGAAGGTCATTAAATTCCTTATCGTTCTTTAGACCTCGTGGTTCGGTTGTCAACTAGATTCCATATTTCTATCTCCTATATTAAATAAGAAAAAGGTAACTGATTCTTTTATAATACAATATCTTTCTCAATCAAACCACAGCACCCCAATATAAAAGCCCACCAAACACAATCATATTTTTATCTACTCTGTTACCCTCATTTTTTAATCACAACCTCACAAATATTAGAACGGTAGTGCTGGGATTCGATTCCTGATCTGTCAAGATAAAAGATCTCCTAACTGAGCTAATTCTAGTTGGTTAATCATTCAATCATCGAGTTGGATAAGAAAAGAAAAGTGAATTATACAACTTAGAACTAATTAGATCATATATATAGCTTTACACTTTGCAACACACATTGGAGTACTAATTTTTACCATTATTAAACAAAACCATATGCTCCAAACTTGCTACTGTAATAAAAGAGCACCACCCACCACCGATTCAATCTGCATAGAAATTTTAAAATGACCCAATAATTGGAGTGATTGGTCTCTTGTGCTGCCACTGCTGGATGCATGAGTTCATAAATGCAGTGGATGACCAGTGTTATCTCCATTCCAGTTTATTTTTCATCTGTATAATAGTGTTATCTGTTGGGAAACATAAATTCTACGGTGGTCGTGGGAGAATAATAATATATTTTTCGTAGTGGAGTTGGTGCCTATTACTGCCTAACCGGGTTCTTAGGTTATAGACAAGAGCTTCAGCCTAACCAAATTTAATTTGATTTAATAAACTAGAGGAAGACTTGTAGTTGTAGTCTTGTAGATTTGGAAGCTCTATCACTAATAAAGTAGTTTGAAATTTTGGTAGTCTTAAAGTTTGGTTTTAAGTTGCAACCTGCAAGTGAGTAAATTTAATTATCTGGGTCTGTATCTTTTTCGTGTTCTTTGTGTCTCACCTTGGATCCAATGGTCAATTGGTCATAAAGTGAAGAAAAGTCTAAAATTCTACATTAAAAAATCATAAATTCATTACTTATTTTGCATTTCCTATTCATTTTTTCAATAAAACCATTCAAATCATTAGACTAGATGTACTCGTAGTCGTGGAGGCATACTTCAGCTCATATTGTACAATTGTATATTCATCAAACAATTTCACACCACACGTGCAAGATAATTTAAAAAAAATGCAATCTTATGTACCAAAACATCATCCACCATTCCCTATTTAAGTACTTAAATAATCAAAAAATGAAAATGGAGGGTGCCAGAATATCACCTTTATCATTGAGCACTTTCTCCCCCATATCACGTACCCATCTCAACCACACCCGCACGTCAAACAAATCAACCACCAAAGCAAACACATTAAACTCTATCGACACATACACAAACGTTGAATTGTGGCAGTGATCGAAGATATCGCACCCACTCCGGTACTCCACACCATTAATTTGTTGTGAACATTATAAAAATAGTGAGACGTACGTGATGGCCTCTTCCAAATGATGAGATGATCAGAAGAATATATAGATGATGTTAATTTCTTCTCCCATATTCATATATATATATGTATGTATGTATATATATACATATATATATATGTATATATATATATATATATATATATATATATATATATATATATATATATATATATATATATATATGAATATGCATGGGAACTCCTACCATAGTGGTTTAATTGGATGCGTTCGATCCCAACATGGTGGTTCAAGTCCATGACGTAGATATGTGAACCCCATTCTACCATATTAAATGGCACCATCTTGTCCCATCTTGAGTCTACCAATCTCCACAACCACGTCCTTCTTATTCTTTTCCGCCATAATTCTTCCTGACGACTAATTAAGGACGGTGGAATGTAATGGTTGATTAGTGCTGTTTTAGTGGATGGGATTTTGCATGCAAGCCTATAATTTAAGGTGATGACGTGATTAGTTTATTCGTTAGGTTTTGTAGTGAATCTTTAAAAATTAACGAATGATTAAATCACCAAGAACTTAGATCAAACCTCTAAATGCTACTACTTTGCATCTACTGTATTTGAAAAATAGGGATTAATGGTGTTGATATCCAATGATGAATTCACACAACATCTATTTTGAGCTAGAAGCCTTTCTAAATTTTCGGTTGGAACATCAATGTCAGGGCATTTAAAATTTTCCTCCATACTATATCACTCAGGCTCCATTTGGTAATTAAAGGTTTTGAAACTTTGATTTGAAATTTTACCTTTTTAAATTGTCTTCCAATTCAAATAATGTATTTCGAAAATACATTATTGTATATATTAATGTGTTTGGATAAAAATGTAACTTTTATAAAATCATAGGTTTCATAGGAAACGACGAGGGAGAAGAAACTCAACAGGTTTGAGAAGAAAACAAAGTAAAAGTCATGTTATTTTTTCCGAAGAGAAAAAATATTCTTACTTTTCGAAAAATACAACTCTTTTAAAAAACACGTCTAACGTTATACAAGCATACCTGTAGAAGTTCAGTTCCTCCATTTTTATACTTTTCCCACATACTAATGACAACTTAAACGTTAAGTTGTGGTTGGGTGGCTTCCCCAAGGTGAGGTCCCTGGTCTTACTAATTTCAAGGTGGTCGATCTACCAAATAGTTAGCTGCATTTGGTGATGAATGACTTCATATAAAATACAAAAAACACTTAGAGTGTGTGAGGATGCGTCATTTGTAAATTTTATGGAACTTTGAAACGACGGGATTTGCAAATCTTAATAATTCTAAATAACGTCATTTGTTTTCATTTTGTTTGGGTAAATATGTCGTTTCGAACCATGTGCATTGATCTGAATCATGGAAGAACAGACACAGGAAGAAATGAGACAGGAACTCAATTACTTCAAAGAATAATTGTCCAAGATCAAAGATTTACAAATTCCAGTTTTCAGGAAAATATATTTTCTAATGTAAATTGTAAAGTCTATTTTTACAACGTAATTTTGAAATTCCAAGTTGAAAGTGATACGCGTGCGGGTCATCATCATGGGTTGTGGATTTTGAGACCAATGAAGAATGAAAAGGTTTTGAATATTTTGTAAATTTCATGAGTCTAATGAAGAATGAAAAGGTTTTGAATATTTTGTAACCAGGCAAAAGGTTTGGTAAGAGGAACATGTTAGATTTTGTCATGTTGCAATACAGATGTAGTACTATGTTTTCCATAACGTAAACAAAAGCATAGCAAGATTAGGATTAGAATGTGATTTTTTACCTAACCCACATCTCCATCTTGGAGGGTTTGTCAACGACACATTTAAGTTACTGGGTTATTTTGCCCATAAGAAGCAACGCACTCTTTTGATCTTGTTTGGACAAAAAACATCCCACACATACTCTCCCATGCACTGCTGTTTTGTTTCCTAATGATTTATTTCTATGAACTTCAAAATGATTCATGATCTTGACTATTTCAGCGTCAAGAGACGAATACTATATTGACTATTACGGTTTACTCTCAACACAACTGTTATTCTTGGATTTGCCAACAACGATCAGCTTCTATGAAGAAGGTAGTCCGTTAAATTATTTTCAGATCCAACCTCGGTTACATTCAACTATATTATTTTTTTGGGGTGTCTAAAGTCTACTTTCCTTTAATAGCAAGGATTGACTTTTTGCGTGATGAGATCTTGCTTTGGTGTTTTTTTTCCTCCATTTAGTCGATTACTTGCTATATTAACTTTGTATTTGGTTTTGATAAATGAAACTTTCTTTTTTTAGCAAGTTAATGGATCTCACCGACTAAAGATCGAAGTGCATTCTCTGTCTCATAGAGGGTCGATTCTTGACTTATGAAATTATAAAACTTGGTTTAAAATAATGCTTGGTTATGTATGTCAGATCACTTCTGATGTTTACTTATATTTTAAGAAACAATACTTCTTGTTACGCTTGTGAATAAAGTAGTAGTCGGCCGTCGGGTTTACTTAAGAATCATATTAGTGGATCCTAGCTAACTCTACTCTCTACATATTCAAGCAAAGTTATAAACTTATTATACTTAAAATTGAAGATCAATGGAAATCTTCAAGGTCAGGTGCGCGCATATGGATGAGGGTATTTCAGGCAAAGTTACTATACGATTTATGGGTTTGAACAACATTTGATTCACTTATAGTGTCGTATAAAAAAATTAATTGATCTTCATGTTTTTTTCCAAACAGAGAAAACACAAAAATATGCCATTCACGATTCTCAGGATTATAAATAATATAATTTGAAAATTTTGTAGAACTTTCGAATGACGCATCCAAGATTCTAAATACATCAAAGTTTATTATTATTATTGTCGTCGTCGTCGTCGTCATCGTAGAAGCAAATTGATCTGAAAAGGTCACGATGAGAAACATGTAATTGTATTTAGCTTGGAAAAGATTCCCAAGTATAGGTATCTCATGTGACGAGTTGACTATTTTCTAACGTGTAAGATATAAAACTGATCGGGATGATCTCAACTTGACTTTTGTATTCAGATTTAAGAGCTTCTAAAGATTACTCAGTTTTTCGTGGTTATGTGTATTAAGTGTTAACACTCAGTCCTCTCCAAAAAAAGGCTCCTCAAATACATGCAAAATGTAGATAACTTCGAAACACCTTATAAATTGTCTTCACTTTTCACAATTCGTATTAGCTTGGTGTGAAAAGCTCAGTAAAAACCTCTCTCGGGTCAAGTTTATTTATCGTGAAGAAATTCCTAAGGAAAATCATACAAGTCACTTACTCCATAGTTGTTGTTCAGTTGCGAATCTAAGCATTAACCGAAAAAAACTAGGATTTTGCTAACTCAATCGTTTCGTTACCGCCCAGATCGTTGTCTAAAAATATCGACTACATAAATAAAGGGAACTACTAAACGTCGCCCCAAAACTACTTAAATCGCCCCTTGAAATTACCAAATTGCCCTTAACAATATATTTAATACCCATATCGTCCCGTGTCTATAAATAAGGCATATGGTCTTGTATATTCATAATTTATCAGTAAAAACACCACGAAAATGTCTGGCGAGGGTGATGCATCGGGTGAGGTAAGCCTGGCGCGGGGCAAATTTTGGGCCGAGCGTCTGCATTAGACGCCTCCCCCATGGTGAGGGCGTCTGCGTAGGACGCCCTCCCCATGGCCTAGGCGTCTAACGCAGACGCCTACGCAATGGGAGAGGCGTCTTATGTAGACGTCCTCCCCATGGGTAAGGCGTCTGTAGTAGACGCCCTTCCCTTCGGTCAGGCGTCCTACGCAAACGCCTTACCGTTGGGGAAGGCGTTTAACACAGACGCCCCATCCATGGGGCAGGCGTCTAACACAGACGCCTTTTTTTTATTTTGATTTTGTTTTTTTAATTTCGAGTTTTTTTTTTAAATTTTTAAATTTCGATTTTATTTTTTTATTTTTTTAATTTTGATTTTATTTTTGTAGGTTCCAGATTTCGGTGGTGATGGAGTGGATTACAGTGAGTTATTTCAAACTACACAAATCTTTGCAACAATCGATGAAGCATGTAAATGAGCCAAACAAGTAGCTATCGGAGCTGGGTTTTTTTGGGTCGTGTCGTCGTACAAAACAAGATCAGATAGTCGGATGGATTGTTATTTGAGATGCGACCGGCGAAATCAAATGGAGTCTCGGGATATGGATACTGCACTTCGAAGAAACACCAAAAGAAAGGGTTGCGGTTGCCGTTTCTTAATAAAAGTGGTGGAGCGACGGGATCGTGATGGATGGGTTGTGGTTTTTAATAGTGGTCACGGACATCACAACCACAGACTGGCAGTTTATCCAGATGGTCATCGTCAAATTAGTGGTCTAAGTTCTGGGGCGAAGAAGATTGTTCGTGATATGACAGAGGCGCAAGCAAAACCACGGAACATCTTGAAGGCAGTAAAAGAAAAATTCCCGGAGGACAATCCAAATCAAAGGCATATTTATAATTTCAGAGATTACATGAGGAGGACAAAATCTGAAGATCGGAATCCCGTCCAGCAGTTTCTCTACCAAGCAGTGCAGTGTGAGTACTTACATTGGATTATGGCGGATCCAGAAACTGATGTCGTCACTCACGCTTTTTTGGCACATCCGACGTCAGTCCAGTTGTTGCGGACATATCCTTTCGTTATCTGCATGGATTCGACTTACAAGACGAACAAGTATAAGATGCCTTTGTTCGAAATGATTGGGATCACACCAGCAAACATGAATTTCCTTATTGGATATGCGATTTTGATGGATGAATCTTACTCCAGTTATTTGTGGGTGATGGAGAAGTTGAGAGATCTGTTATTGGGGACTGTCAGCCCGACTGCAATAATAACAGACCGGGAGTTAGGCCTTATGCGACCAGTGAGAGAGGTTTTTCCAGACTCAGCTCATTTACTCTGCACATGGCACATCAACAAAGACGTATTGAATTACGCGTACCACGTATTCGGCAAGAATAAGGAGATGGCAGAGACTTTGAGGCGTGGAAGATGGAGGAAGATCATGCTTTCTACTTCAGAAGCCGAGTATGATAGAGCTGTGTATGCTCTGAAAGATTTGTATAGATCGTGGCCGGCTATCACGGAGTATCTGGACACCACGTGGTTGGTGCATAAAGAAAAGTTTGTGCTGAATTGGACGAACAAAGTCCTTCATTTTGGGAACACCACGAATTGTAGGGTCGAAAGTGCTCATTCGGCTCTAAAAGAGTGGATTTCTACATCGACTGCAGCTCTGGACACTCTTTTCGAGCGCGTCAACGCGGCTACTGAAATGCAGCTGACGAATATTCGAAACTTTCTTGAAGACTCGAGACGGCGAAATTTGACTAATTTCGGACATGCTCTATATCGTCACATAAATGGTAGAGTTTCGCATCACTGTTTGCAGTTGCTGAGTCAGGAGGTGAAGAGAATGCAACAGTTAGATGATGAAGTTGAATATCGTTGCGAGTGCGCTTTTCTGACTTCTCATGGGATACCTTGCGCATGTACCATCCGTGGATGTCTTGAATCAGAAAACGGAATTTACTTAGAGCATATTCATCCGTTCTGAAGGACACTTGTCATTGGGGAAGGAGCCGGGAACGCAGAGTTTGTGTCTCAGGCAGCTCAAGACGCCGAACATTTTCGCAGTCTGGTTGATGAGATTGCAGGAAGTGACCCTACCGTAATTCGATCTGCCTCTCGGGTTTTATTCGAGCAGCTACACCCCGAACATTCGAATTTGAAAGAGCCTGCAGTAAAAACAAAGCTACGAGGTCGACCAAGGGGAAAGTCGACACGACGGGACCCTAGTGCGTTTGAGTATGCAGAGCGAGGTAGTGGTCGATCTTCAGGTAGTGGGAGTAGAGGTCGTGGTCGTTCTTCCGGTAGTGGAAGCAAAGGTCGTGGTCGATCTTCTGGTTCTTCGTCTGTGAGGGGAGGATCAGGTATACCATCCCTATATTTATTATTATTATAATTTTGTTATTTATTTCAGTAAATATGTATCTTTTGTTATTATATGTAACTGTATTTTTTGTTCATATTGTAGTGACTGGGCGGGCTGACGTAGACGACTTCCCATATGGAGATAGAATTCCAGGAATCATTATGTCATTCCTACACCAGTGGAATGATGTACGTGCTGATGGAAACTGTGGATTTCGATGTGTCGCCGATGTTTTCCACGGTGGTGAAGACAATTGGCAACTCGCCCGTCGTTCGATTTCAAATGAGATAGCTGCGAACCCATCTTTTTATGAGCACGTATACTACGACGGTGTGGCGGAGGCTCGTCACCGGATTAATTGGGGCGGGGGACCTTGTGGCGAGAATCACTATATGGAGACGTGGACGGACTTGTTTCCCATTGCAAATTTTTACAAGTGTGCAGTTATGTTCTTCTCTCTCGGAAATGATGGTTCGTTGTACCCATGTCTTACAGTTCTATCTTGGGAGAGTCCGCCTACCGTGACGAGACCGTGCAGAGAGTTGATTATTGCTCATTTAGGGAGTTACGCTCATTACATTCGTTTGGAATTGAATGAGGGATTCCCCGTACCTCCTATAGCGACTCTGTGGTATCAAATACGAGATGAGAGTGTTATTGGATGGGAGCTGGAGTACCAAAATAGGATAGCATATTGGCAACAATTATGTAATATGTTTTGATATGTTTGTACATTATATAGTGTTGCTTTATTATGTAATATGTTTTGATATGTTTGCTTTATTTGCATTATATATAATAGTACGAAAGGTTATCAAACACAAATACAAATAATAAGGGTACAACAGATAAGCAAAACACAAATACAAACAATAAGCGTACGACATG
Source organism: Triglochin maritima (assembly GCA_963682175.1). NCBI lineage: Eukaryota > Viridiplantae > Streptophyta > Magnoliopsida > Alismatales > Juncaginaceae > Triglochin > Triglochin maritima. The sequence continues at coordinate 57,349,688 of OY821772.1, read as the reverse complement.
TTAGCAAAAACAAACACAAATACAAATAATAAACGTACAACAGATAAACAAATATAAATGCAAATACTAAGCGTACAACAGATAAGGAAACACAAATACTAAGCGTACAACAGATAAACAAATATAAATGCAAATACTAAGAGTACGGTACAACAGATCAACCTACTCATCATTCGAATCATGGTCGGATATGCCTAACTGAGTATGCCACGACTGTATGATCTCATCCAAATCTCCGCATGCAGCTCTGGCATCGTCTGGCAGCTCATCCCTCATCTGCAAGATTGGGTCTACAGCCCGTATCATCTTACCCATCCACTGCACATAACAATAACATTAGCGTACATTAACAAATTATACGGTACAAATAAATTTAGATAAAATGAAAAAATTACCAGATCGCCACACGTCCTATCTGGTGGTCGATCTGCTCTCCGGGAGGCACCACGGACGATGATAGGATGTGAGTAACTACCGAACCAATCAAGATAACGTGCATCACACTCGGAGGGGTCGCGACTACGTCTGAAGTCGCCAAGGAACAATCGGCATGATCTCGGAAATGTCCGCCAAGTCGATTCCGCTGTAGAAGCGGGGAACCTGACGTCGTACGTCGCTGCTGTCGCAGACCGCACCGCATGCTCTGGTGTCGGAATGTCAACCGGGATCACCTGAACATATCCTAACTGCCGCAAGACCCGATCGGGCATATAAGGCTCTATGATATCCCGATAACGAATAAGACCCATCAATAAAGTCCTCGGGACATCCGCTGCTGGGTCAGGACCATAGGGTAACCACTCCACCTAAAGTTTAACACATTAATAATAATACATCTTAAAATTAAATAAATGGTGTAAAGTTTGATACCTCTGATGCAGTCATCTGATCTAGCCGTGCGCGGATGGAACGCAATCGTCCATCGCTCTTGTCCTCGCTCCGGACAGCCCACATACCCGAACGTGGATGACCCTCGTCGATAATCTTCCGCTCACGATGCGGGCGGAATGCAGGAAAGTACTCGTATATCCACGCCTGCAGCAGCGTAAGACAACCTGCAATCCCAGAACAATCCGCACGGCTAGCTATCCCAAGCTGCCGGTACAGGTATGCCAACGTCGCTGACCCCCACGAGTACTCACGAACGGTCTCCGGGTCCCTAGCCTCCAGTAGATCGCGTGGTCTGATCCGACAACCACTCTTGTCGACAAACAAGACGGCTCCGAGCATCAAGAATAGGTACGCCGTCAACTGTGTATCATCGGCCCGCGGAGGTCGTGCCCGTCTGCATAGGTCCTCAAGGGAGTCGATGCCGACACCACCACCACTCCATAAAGCTGTATCTCTGGCCAGACCATCAGGTGTGACACAAAGCAACTCTGCCACATAACACCTCAGCTCAGACGTCGACCCCTGAGCACTAACCAGACGACCATCCACAGGAATGCGCAGGATCTGGAAAACATCGTGAAGCATGATCGTCATCTCTCCGAAAGGCATGTGGAAAGTGTTGGTGTCAGGCTGCCACCGCTCCACAAACGCCGAAATCAAAGGCATGTCGAGATAAGGGAACATGCTGTACGGTAAGTGCCCCAAATGCGTGGCACTAATCTCCTCTCTGATATCAGCACTCAGTGTAGACCGCCAACCCTGTAGTGTTGTACAGGCTCTGTGCCGATTCTGGCACTTCAGAACCTTCCGATCCTCTCCGTCCCAGATCCGTCTAGCAATGTGACCCCAGAAACTAGGAATGACGCTCCCATCTAAAGGACCACCAGGCGTCATACTGCTCACGATCCAAGAATCGTCCTGGACCCTCTTCTTCTTCTGAGCGCGGGGATCAACAGTGCACGAGCTCAAATCCCCGGTCGTAAACCTCCCACCCCTACCCTTCCGCACCATCCATCCGGCGGAAGTAGAAGTACCCGCTCGACCACGTCCTCCGCTATAATCCCCCTGCCTCTCCACCTCCGGCCGCACATCATACGGGCCATCATCGTCGCTCTCGTCGTCAAAACTATCCACATGCTCATCATCGAAGGAATCATCCTCCTCCTCACGACGACGTAATGCCTCCCTCTCCCTCCTGACCGAAGCAGATATCCCCCGTCTACGTGGATGACGCGGTGCTGAATCATCCTCTAAAGAACGGAAGGCGTGTAATGGTATCGACTTGCCTCTCCCTCCACTGTGACCCGATGACTATTTATTGAAATTTTAAATACAAATTTGTTAAATTTGTTAAACTAAATTATCATATTTATCAAAATTGTTAAACTAAATCAAAATTTGTTAAACTTAATTATTAAAATTGTTAAACTAAATCAAAATTTGTTAAACTAAATTAAAACAATTGTTCAACTAAATCAAAATTTGTTAAAACTAAATATCACAAATGTTAAACTTAATAAGAATTTGTTAAATTAATTTTTTTGATTTATCACTATTTATTAAAGTAATTATGATATTTATTAATTAAAAAAACAAAAAAGGAGGAGGCGTCTGCGAGAGACGCCTCCCGCAAGGTGGAGGCGTCTGTCGGAGACGCCTCCTTCTACGGGGAGACGTCTTCGGAAGACGTCTCCCCCATCGGGGAGACGTCTTCCGCATACGTCTCCCGCTACGGGTCGGCGTCCGAGGGAGACGCCCCCCGCATGGGTCGGGCGTCCTCGGAAGCCGCTCCCCCCATAGGGGGAGCGGCTTCCTCGGACGCCCGCCCCATGCGGGGGGCGTCTCCCTCGGACGCCGACGACTTTTTTTTTTTTTTAAAACAAATAAATAACGTAATGTTACCTCATACGGGTACACCGGGGGAACTGCTGGCTGCTTCCCTGGCCTCCGAGACATTCGTAATCTTGTGTAGTAGGTATAGGAAGAGAAAGTTTTGAAAAAAGAGTGAAATTGTGAGATATATAAGCAAAAATAGGAGGAAGGGCAATTTGGTAATTTCAAGGGGCGATTTAAGTAATTTTGGGGCGATGTTTAGCAGTTCAGTAAATAAAACATAGCGCAATCCCAATTTATCTGTAGAATTATGAACTGAGGTCAGAATACTCCACCTAATCACACTCTCATTCATATATGGGGCATGTTTGGGAACAAAGATTTGAAGTTGTGTTTGGAGGTTTGAGTTGTATACAAAATGGTGGTTTGGAAAACTTAAGCACGAGAGTGAGTTCTTCAAAATGCAGAAAAATTGGACCCATTGGTCCCTAACAAATACATTATCCCAGCTCATGTCCCTTCTTATTAATAATTTACCTACGATAGAGGCTTTTAAAATCTGAATTGTTATTCGTCGCCCTAAAACTACTTAAATCGCCCCAACAGATTACCATTTTGCCCTTCTCTCATTTCTACTGCTATAACGCGACATTTTACCCTCCTATCACACATCTCTCTTCATCTTCCTCTTATATTCATAAAAAATAATGTTTTGGAGGTCAGTAATGAGCCAACAGACGCCCCGGTGTACTCGAATCTGGTAAAATATCCAACATCTTTTTAATAAAAAAATAATAAAAAATAATAAAAAATTGCGGGCGTCTGGCGGAGCCGCCCAGCGTAGGAGAGGGCGTCTGTGTAAGACGCCTCCCCCTAGGGGGCGGCGTTTTACACAGACGCCCCACCCATGGGACGGGCGTCTGGCTAAGACGCCTCTCTCCTACGCTGGGCGGCTTAGCCAGACGCCTCTCTCCTACGCTGGGCGTTTTACACAGACGCCCGCAATTTTTTATTATTTTTTTATTTTTTTATTAAAAAGATAATTGATTATAAATTTAGATAATTACTAAATTAATTAATTAATAAGTTAATAATTACTATATTCGGATGACCGATACCCTTTCGGTACACCGAATAGAGATTTCCAGAGAAATGTCGAAGCTACTGAGAATAAATATTCGGATAACCGGGTAGAGATCGGTAAACCGACACAATGATTCTAGGAAGATCAAAAACTTACTGTATTTACGATCACGGTGGACCGATGGAAACTCGGTCATCCGCATGGAACATGTTCGGTAGACCGAGAAGTAAACGGTCGACCGTCCGACATCACCTTACAACGAGTTTTTGCAATTGATGAAAATTCAAAAAAAATTCAGATCCAACAATTTCAAAATCCAAGACCCCCGAACGGACCTGTCGATGTGGTATTTGTAAGTCGGGAGGTTTTACCAATGGGGATTTTGGATCTTAAATTTTTTGAAAATTTATATCACTTGCAAAAAAACTCATTGTAATTTGACCCCGTTACCACCAAAAATCTTGCAACAGAACCTCAAATAATTTGAGATAACACACCGTATAATTTTAAGAATTTATTTATATTTTATTTTTTATTATTAAAAAATACGGACGTCTGGCTAACACACCTCCACCAACGTGGAGGCGTCTGGCTAAGACGCCTCCACCATGGTGTAGGCGTCGTATCCAGACGCCCGAGTCGGAAAAAAAAATCCGCCTCCGTTACCTAGCCGGATTCAGGTGTTTCGCCAGACATTTTCGTGGTGTTGGTACTAGGAATGTGAGTAAAACTGAGTCAAATACCTTGCTTAAAGATACGGGACGAAATGGGTATTAATTGATTTGTTAAGGGTAAAAAGGTAATTTTTGGGACGATTTAAGTAGTTTTCCGACGACGAATAGTAGTTCCCTTTAAAATTCATGTTCTAATTTTAGGAAATTTGGCGATTGAGAGTTGCCCAACTTCTTAAAGTTGGAAGTGCATCAATTTATTTGATCCAATTTGGAATGGATAGCCATACCTTCATTATTTTAAACATAATAGTATGCACTACTAAAATCTTCCATAATAATAATAATAATAACCAGTAAGGTCGTCCCAAAAATTGTTATTTTTTTAACTACATTTGTATTAAGAATCTACAAATCAAAGTAACCATTGCACTCTCATGATTGTACCAACAAAGTAAGAACGCCAAAAAATGAACGAAACAAGTAGTAGAGATTGCGTTTTGGGAGTCAAGTGTTATGGTTTGAAAACTCAAACCAACACATTTAAACCTCTCCCACAAAACTCAAGTTTTGGAAAGGGGCATTTGCTTGGGTGCACCTGAAAACGAACATAATTAACTTTATACACCAACATTTTAGGTTTTTACTTAGGTGCACTTACATTTGTAGTTTAATTGCTCACATGCACTTAATCCATTTGTCGGTCCCACTTCGTTGATTTTTATATTAAAAAATTTACAAAACACTTTCTAAAATTGAATTGTCCTTAATATTAAATACAAAAACACAAAATAATATTTCTTTTACAAACACACCCTATCTTCTCACTCTCTCCTCTCTCTTGTTCTCTCTCCTCTCTTATGTTATCTTTCTTCTCTCTCTCTCATGTTCTCTCTCCTCTCTTGTGTTATATTTCTCCTTTCTCTCTCTCTCATATTCTCTCCCTCCCCTATTCTCTCTTCTCACACTTGAATTATCTTTCCTCTTTCTCGAATTCTCTTTATCTCACACTAAAATTATCTCTCTCGAATTATCCGTCTCTCTCTTGTGTCTAATATAGTGATCATACTTGTGTCTAATATAAGTTCAGTTGATCATGTGCATAATAATGAAGATAATTTGTTATCTTGTTTGAGAGAGAGAATTCGAGTGTGAGAAGAGATAATATGAGAGAGAGAGAGAGGAGAGAGAGCGAAGCGAGAGAGAAAGATGAGAGAGAACAAGAGAGAGTGAGAGAGAACATGAGAGAGGTGAGAGAGTGAGGGAGAGTGAGAGAGAACATGAGAGAGGAGAGAGAGTGAGGAAGAACATGAGAGAGGAGAGAGAGTGAGGGAGAGAGAGAAGAGAATGTATGTTTGTAAAAGAAATATTTGTTTTGTGTTTTTGTATTTTAGAGGACAATTCAATTTTAGAGGGTGTGATTTGTAAATTTTCTAATATAAAAATAAACAAAGTGGGACCTACAGACGGACCAAGTGCATGCAAACAATTAAACTGTAAATATATGTGCACACAATCAAATACCTGAAACGCATGTGTATAAAGTTAATTATATTCGTTTTTAGGTACACTCAAGACCCTTTTAGAATCTTCAAACGTGTAGGGTTACCAAATGGGACCATGGTAACTTGGAATTTCATACATCAACTATAACACACAAAAAAAACCAAATAAAGACTTCTGTTTGCAACTTGGCAAAAATTAATCTCCAACTCCCATATTCATATGCAGTGTACTGACTTGTTGTGTATAATAAGCAGAGGAAGCAGAGTCATGGCACCTTCCATGAAGATCTTATCTTTGGCTGTTTGGCACATGGGAATGTGGTGAAGTTAAGAGAGACGGGCACTAAACAAACCCAGACCTTGATTGGTATCAGAAGGGGTAAAAGAAAAATAAATAATTGGCTTGGAAGATAGGTTCAGCATCAATGATAAGCAGAAGATAAGAATAAAATTATATTGGACACTAGTGGTGCACAATGATCAACACATGCAGCACATGCAAATGCTTAATGAACTGATGCTGATTGCAACTGTTTTTGAAATACTTTCATTAACTTCAGGAGATCAGAGGTAAAGTATACTAAGCAATCATGATTTTGACATATAACTATAATCTATGGGATATATGGTGTTGGTAAATTAAGAGTTTAACAGCTAACAGTCTGGTCTGGATGAAGTACTTTTTTTGCATTACTTCAGGTGAGATGATTGATGCACAATGATCTACACATGCAAATTACCAAAATAAACATATACACGTTAAACTTATGAGATGTCTGACAGTCTGGCCCATGTAAAGTGCAGTTATAAATTTAGAATAATCCAACAAGAACAATTTGGATTAACCTCATAACATGAAAGTTTTGAGATACCAAAGAGATTTTGAGTTAGAAGCCTACTCCGTTATACTAATTATGTTAGAACCAACCATGCACACTCGGATTCTGTTTTGAATATACGTTTCAAAGCCCCTTGGAGCACTACATTATGCAATGTTTTTTAACTTATTGATGCGTGTGTTAGGTGTGTACTTGTACATAGACTTCCTAGCCTAGCTACTTTGAAAGTTTTGGATGTATTTGTGACAATGAGGTTCAGTTTAATATGCACGTATTTGAAAACAATTTGCACATAGATTAAGAAGTAGGGAGTTAAGGCTAATTTTTGAGGTTCTCTGTTTGGCTGAATGTCATCAAATGCCCTCTCTAGGTTGATAGTGGCAACTGGCATGTCTAATAGCCTTTCTTATCATTATGTTCTGGGTAATGGAAGCATAAAAAGAGAATGGACCCACCTTTTCCTATGTTAGTTAAACACAATGAGTCGATGATGTTATACATTGTAATCCCATTAAGGAGTATCTCTTTTGTGGTTTTTCATGCGTCTCCCACATTTTATACACTCTCCTAAATGTCGATTTTTATTTTTTTGAAATGCCCGTTCCATTTTTGTAGATTCACTCTATTTTAGTACTAAATTTTCAATTTGGATCGCATAGCCAAAATTACCTAAATGTTGTTTCTTTATTTTGCCAATTGACTACTTCCACATGTGCCTATTGGAATTGCACATCATCACTTAATTGATTCAAAGTTAACTACTTTTAGACTTAACATATGCGTCTTGAAGCATAAATTTTATAGGTTGGTACAGAGAAATCAGTTAAGATGATAATAAAAAAAACATGATCAAATACATTTTACTTTTCTTACAAGAAATTTACCTCGAATCACTTCACATTTGATGGCAAAAAAAGGCTATACAATTATTGAACCAGTCAAGTTGCCATAGGCCCATTGCGCATCTTGGTTTTTTTTAGCCCAACAAACAAACAAAAAGGTGTCTACTAGCAACATGCATATCTTCCAAAGTATGCATGAAGAAAGTGGATCATATCATATCATATCATATCATATCATATGTTTGGTTGCCAAGCAACAATACTTTACATATGTTCATCTTAGATGTGCACTGCATACTACAAAGATCAATCATACGACACAAGCTTTTCAAAACAATCAAATCCTCTTGTGTGCGAATTGAAAGAGCATGAAGAGAAGGCTAGAGCAGCCGAGGAAGCACCCGTTGCGGAAGAACGAATCCATTTCCGCGAAGAAACGGCCGACACCTAAGAAGGGGTGTTCGAGTTCTTGTTGCAGTCGTTGCTTCTCCGTTTCCTGGAACTTATCTTTTTGGGCATTGTCAACCTTAGGAGTTGATGACTATCGGCTTGTTTCTGTTATTTTGTTTTATAAAAACATCTCTTGTAAGTTATTCTACTTGAGAATAGTTGTGTTAGCAACTAAACCCCTCGTCTTAATGCAATCACCCATTTAAGAAAAAAAACAAATCGAAAGAGCCGACATATCCCAACTGCCATATTAAACTCTGGTAGTTTGGAATATTAGTTATGACCACATGCAAAGGTCGGAGAATCTGGAGTTGTGGTGGGAGAGCAGGTATGGGTGTACCTTAAGTTGGTTTTTGTGGGGTTTCAATTGGGTACGTATTCGTTAGCATGGCTTAAACTACGTTTGGTTAGTATTTCATGATGTTACGTGATGATGTGCAAATAGAATTGTTCTTATAAAAGAAGAAAAGTGAAAATATGCATGATAATTTGGAACTAGAGAAGTGATGTTTGAAAATTTTCTACCGTATCCAAAGACTGGGTGCAATCACTCATCTAATTTGAACTTGATGGTGTATGGGAAAGCCAAAAATGTAGGAAAATTGCAGTAAGATTTGAAAATGTGAAAAAAATTGTAGGAAGATTCTGAAATTTTATGATATATTATGCCGAGAGTATCTTTTTTTGACTTGTATTCAGACCACTTCAAGAGTAAAAAACACTTATTGGAGTTTTAAATAATGAAGTAGTTGGATGACATTATTTGATAATGGGGGCATGTGCCACATGCTATCAATGAATAACACCTAAAACAATAATCACTTTTGTTTCATGTAAGTTCCTATACTTAGGGCGAGTTGTGGGGGCCTAAAGAGGGCATATAATACCACCCAACTACCTGATAATTCTCAACTGAAGATTTCTAAATAAACTGTTGTTTTTTATGGTTAAGGAAAAAGAGGAAGAAGGCCCCGAGAATAAACAACCAACCAACCAACCATGAAGGAATATGGTGGTTTGTGCAATTATTTTTGGCGGAAATGGATTAGATTAGTTTGTTGTTGCAATGTCATTCCATTTAACCATATAAATTATAAAACATATATTATTGTTGTGGGCTATGGTTAATGGTGGTTATCATCAAGTAAAGAGATTCGTTTGTGGCCCCTTGTGGTGGTTCCTAAGAGTTGGTGCTAACCAATTATCATACTCTTGGGCTTACTAATTTTCAAACCGTATATAATAATCTGCAACATTACCAATTTACAGCAATCTTGGCAAAACACTGCCTTGAAATGAGTATTGATAACCTTTCCTGTTATACAAATAGTTGGGCTATCTTACGACTTCGGGCCGGACTGGGATAACAAGGGTCAACATGGACTATTCGAAGAAGGCAAGAAGCAAATATAGGACCAAAAGTCCACGTAAACCAAAAGATGTAAAAGTTATAACTAATTGGTAAATAATGTAAAAATCATACAAATTTATAACCTTAAAAAAATATCTAAATCATACAATGTAAGATTATTATCTTAACATTCTCGTTCACGTATAATAACTAAAATTAAATTTTCTCTGTAACGTTAGGTCTTTCGGGCTCCAATACCATAATACTTAATACCATAATACTTAATACCATATTGAAGGGTAATATCCAACTCAGAATCAATTAGTGATAAGTAAAATGACCGTACAAATTATAACTTGGAAAAAAAGTCTCCAAATTCTCTATTATTCTCTAAATCCAGGATGACCATTCTCTAACGATTTATACGGCCAAAAGAAACACCAACCACCATGACAAAGCCCCAAAGCCACAAAGCCAAACAATGTCAATGTCAAAACATGAAAGCTAGCGAAGCTTCCAAATGTTCAACAGGATGACGATTTCCAACCAGAACTGATCTGCAACCTCCAGATATCGTAGATCTTGAAAAACCTAATATTTATCGCTATAACATTGAAGTACAAAACTATCAAATAGAAATTTTCAGCAAGATTTATGATACACTACTGAAGGATGTTTCCGCTTTGCAAGTTGCAACTACTATCTACGTCTAAAATTCTTATGAACTTCATACTGAAAATGTTAGATTCGTAAACCTCAATTCTGGAGAAAAAGCTCACCACATAGCTTCCCAGGTAACAAAATGAACATGTAAACAGTATTTGGTACAGCAGTTTCTCAAAGTGAGGATTTTATAATGCGGCCTCAGTCCATTAGATTCCCTAATACAGATTACTTTTTGACCTCTTCGTACTCGGCTTCTGGGGGCTGATCACCGCCCGTAGCACCTCCAGAGGTGGATCCACCTGACCCACCTGACATATGCTGCCCAATCTTTGATACTGACTTGTTTGCAGCATCAAGTTTTGCCTTTATGTCGTCGATATTGTCTCCTCCCATTGCTTTGCGCAAATCTGCAACTGCAGATTCTATTTCGCTAGCAACTTCTGCTGGAATTTTGTCTCTGTACTCACCCAAGCTTTTCTCTATGCTGTAAATTGTTGTGTCAGCACTGTTTCTGATATCGATAAGAGCCTTCTTTTCCTGATCCTTCTGTGCATGAAGCTCAGCCTCTTTCACCATCTTTTCAATCTCGTCATCCGACAATCCACCAGAAGAACGGATTGTAATCTGTTGCTCTTTACCAGTTGCCTTATCCTTAGCAGAGACTGTCACAATTCCATTGGCATCAATATCAAACGTTACCTCTATTTGAGGCATGCCCCTTGGTGCTGGTGGGATTCCGACAAGCTCGAACTCTCCAAGTAACTTATTGTCAGAAGCCATCTCACGCTCCCCTTGAAGAACCCGCACACCAACTTGGGTCTGGTTATCAGCTGCCGTAGAAAATACCTAAAAAAGCAAAGCCAACAAATAGTGAGAAGCACTTAGAATCAGAGAAATACCAAGTTGGGGTGAAAAGAAACAATCTTGGACCTTCACAAGTGGCGTATAGAAATGAAGCGACTAACAAATCATCCATAACAAGTGTAAATACATAGTTATGTACACCAACTTGGTTAATCATGGTAATTCATAACAAGCTTAAAATTGTGACACCTTAATAGTAGGCTCACCTGTCAGTTTTGACGAAATATGTCCAAATCCAAAAAAAGGTCAACTAAAATAGCAAAAGTAAGCATGCTCAATTGACGATTTTGCTTAAACCTATGAAAAGAGTGCTACAACAAAGTATCTAAAAGCTATAAATATTTAACAATCGAATGAGAATATATGCATCTAGGTGCACCAGCTTATTATGAACCTCCAAGATCTCAACTTAAAAGAAGTGGCTCTCTTGATAACCATCTTTATCTAACAAGAAGAAAAAAAGAGAATCGAATAATCATTCTAAAAAAATCAGTACCTCCCTGATGCTCTTCTAGAGAAGCCGATGATAGACAGAAGAAAGTCAACACTAACCTGACTCTTTTTAGTAGGAATTGTTGTATTCCTGTTGATTAGCCTCGTGAAGATACCACCTAGAGTTTCAATGCCAAGAGAAAGTGGAGTTACATCCAGAAGCAACAACTCCTTCACATCTCCACGGAGAATGCCACCTTGAATAGCTGCTCCCATTGCAACGGCCTCGTCCGGGTTTACTCCCTTGCTCGGACTCTTCCCAAATATATCAGAAACCACTTCTTGAACTTTTGGAACTCTTGTCATACCACCAACCAAAAGAACTTCATCAACTTCCTTAGTGGAAACCCCAGCATCCTTCAAACAACTCTTGCAAGGGTTCTTTGTACGGTCGATTAAGTGATCTACAAGAGCCTCAAACTTAGACCTTGTCAATGTAATGTTCAAATGTTTGGCTCCTGAAGCATCAGCAGTGATAAAAGGTAGGTTTATCTCAGTCTGTGATGTAGAAGAGAGCTCTATCTTGGCTTTCTCTGCTGCTTCACGAAGCCTCTGCAACGCTAATTTGTCCTTTGATAAATCAATAGCTTCGGTTCTTTTAAACTCACTAACCAAGAATTCCAACAGAGCATTATCAAAATCCTCACCACCCAAGAAAGTATCACCATTAGTAGCTTTCACCTGAACATCATCAACAAGAGCACATGATCTTTGGCTCACCACAATTAAAAAGAAAAGTAGTAAAGTTAACCCAACGAACATACCTCAAAAACACCATTAGAAATTTCCAATATAGATACATCAAATGTCCCCCCTCCAAGATCAAAAACTGCAATCAATCCTTCCTTGTTTGACAATCCATAGGAAAGAGCTGCAGCAGTAGGTTCATTGATGATTCTTTGCACATCAAGTCCTGCTATCCTCCCGGCATCTTTTGTTGCTTGGCGTTGTGCATCGTTAAAATAGGCCGGAACTGTAATCACTGCCTTTGAAACAGATTTGCCGAGGTAGGACTCTGCAGTCTCTTTCATTTTGGTCAACACAAAGGCACCAATTTGACTAGGGGAGTATTGCTGTCCATTAGCCTCAACCCAAGCATCACCATTGGGAGCCTTAACAATCTTATATGGAACCATCTTCATTTCTTTCTGTGTCTGAGGGTCATCGAAACGTCTTCCTATCAAGCGCTTGGTTCCAAATAAAGTGTTTGTTGGATTAGTCACTGCCTGGCGTTTGGCTGGAGTTCCCACTAATAGTTCTCCTTTCTGGTTGAAGGCAATAACAGACGGTGTTGTGCGTGCTCCCTCAGAGTTTTCAATGACTTTTGCATTCTGCAGAGAACATTGAAAAAATGGTAACTGGTCGAGAAGAGCTCACATCCAGTAGTATCCATTACATTGACAGCAACTTGCAATTCCCAATTGTCACAAAAGCAAACCAATTAGAGCAAGAAAGTAATAAACAAACCTTTCCCTCCATGACAGCTACACACGAATTTGTCGTTCCCAAATCTATACCAATGACATCGTTTCCTGCAGGTTTAGCACTGGTGCCAAAAAAATGGAATAAATCAGTGTGTAAACCAAATATAAAGATAAAATATCAAATAAAGAGCAATAAAAGCAGCATGATTGACACCTGAATGGCCTTGTTAAACATGTCCATCTCGGACCCAAGGAAAGAGAAGGAGATGCTGCCTTTGTGTTGTGCAACTGCATGATCAGAACGCAATCCAAAAAACAAAAAAAAAATCAAGCCAATGACATCAGCATAGAACACGATATGATAAAATTATCTCAGCTCGTAAGTCTTAAGTAGTGACCAGAAACACCATAAATAAAATATACACCTAAAATAACAGGAAAAGAGAAAGCTTCACTATCAGGCAACATATTATCAGTTACGGCATCGGAGGTTAAAAACTTTAAAGTTGGATCCAGTCCAATCACATCACGGTGGAACTGGGACGCAACTTCAGTTATAATTCTAATTCTAACAAGGATTTGGATTCTAAATTATGAGTAAATAACTTCCTTAGGCATGCGCGACAAAGAAGTTCACACACTCAAAATTATAGACATCAGCATAAATTAAATAATTTTCAAAAGATCATGAAACAAAATCGTTGTGATTGTTCCATGAGGTTGCGTTTGGATGCGTCACTTCAACCAGAAATTTGTAAATCCCACCCAAAATTCCAAAATAAAATAAAATCGAAATAGCAAGTTTGAGTAGCACAAACAGACTTCCAGGTAATCAACAGCTCAAATAAGCAAAAAAGAAACAATAAAAAACCAAAAAAAGAAGAGGGAAACGCACGGATCGGAAGGCGGAGAGGGAGGAGGAGAGGTCTCGGCGCCTCATGGCTCGGAGCACCGCGGTGGCCGCCATGATTGCTTCTTCCGGTCAGAGTTGGTTTGGTCGATCAGTTGTTAAGGGGAGGAGCCGAGGAGGGGAAGAAGAATCGAGAGCTTAGGGTTCTGGAAGATTTTAGTAGCTGCGGAAGGGTGGTTTGCAACTTTTCTTTTTTTGCCCCTTTCTTCTCCCTTTTGCTGCGTCTCGCAGTGCTGCCGAGGTGACACGCAGCACTGCACCGGTCCACAACGTACAGGGCCATTTACGTCATTTTCTATGGTCGATTTTCTCATTTTGTGTGTGTGCATGTCGGTTTATTAGTATTTTAAAACATGAATGGAGTTATAATTATCAGCGTTCACGTAGGATACTGCTTAGGCCTGTCGGCGTGGTTGCCTGGGCGACCACTACCTTTCGTCCAGCAAAGTTGGGCGAAATGGGCGGTCGCCTCGTCTAGGCGAACGGTTATCATCTTTTTGATTTTTTTTGATTTTTTTCTTCAAAAATTACAAGTTTACCGCTACCACAAATCCTATATAAACCCCTCCAAACATCTTCATTTTTCACACATCTCTCATTCTCTTCTTCTTCATAATTCTATTTTAATCATCAAATTTTCGCGATTAAATCTCTGGTCTGGTGCTTAGTTTTGAAGTTGGAAAGTGAAGTCTCTGATCCGGTTCTTCATTCTTCAATCGCCAAAATCAAGTGTACTCTTTCTAACTTCTCTTTAGAATTAAATTAATTAGTATTTCATTTTCATATTAGTCTAAATTTTTATATTAGTCTAGTTTTAAGATATGACATACGTATCCGGCACTAGTCTTCCCATGTATCACGAGAGTTACGATGACCTAAGACCTACCCGTACAAATGACCCCGGTTGGAATACTGCTCATTACATTAATGCTAATGATAAAAACTGCATTGTCTGTGAGTTATGTGGTAAGGAAACTAGAGGTGGTATAGCCTGTCACAAACAACATCTTGCACACACACCCGGTAGCAATGCTAGACCTTGTGATAAAGTTCCTGACTCTGTTAAACAAAACATAACTGCATACATGATTAGAAACAGTAGGACATTACAAAACGAAAATGTATGTCTTGATGATTATGTAGACAGAGAAAACATAGAATTTGATTTGGAAACCGGGTCGGGTTCCGGTTCTACTCGGACCCCAACCTCCCGTCCTCGCCCTGTTCCTGGTCGAAAAAGACAAAAACAATGTTTGTGGGGACCATTTTGCGGACGTGGGAAGGACGTGATTTCCGGCGTCCAACAAACAACCATCGAAAGAACCTTTAAAAAAGAAGATAGGAAAACAATTAATCAAAAATAGTCTAGGCTTTTCTATAGATGTGGTATATCATTCAACATTGTAAGGACGCCTGAGTGGAAGGAAGCAATATCCGCTACTTGTACTTACGGACCCGGACTTAAACCTATGACGTATCATGAAGTTAGTGACTCGTGACTTAAACATGAAATTGACTACACTAGAGGTATACTAGAGTCGTACATACAAGATTGGGCAACATACGGGTGCACGTTGATGACAGATGGCTGGACTGATAGGTCCGGTAGGAATATAATCAATTTTCTAGTAAATTGTCCAACATGTACCATGTTCATGAGGTCTGTAGATGCTTCCGATCACTCTTACACTACAGACTACCTGTACAAGCTGATGGACAAGGTAGTTGGCGAGATTAGCAAAGAACATATTGTTCAGGTGGTCACCGACAACGCCGCCGCGTACATACTTGACGGTAGGAAGTTGTAGCAAAAAAGAAGGAGATTGTTTTGGACTCCCTTTGCAGCGCATTGCATCGATCTCATCTTGGAGGATATTGACAAACTGTTTTTGAAGACTATTGCTTTAACTCGTAAGATCATCAAACATTTCAACAACTCTGTCATGTTGTTGAAGAGGATGTGAATTGCCATTGAAGGGAACCTGCTACGCCCTGCTGTCACGAGATTTGTCACCGCATTTCTAACTTTGCAAAGGTTGTTTCTGAAGAAAGACAGACTCCGAGCCTTTGTTGTTTCCCCGGAGTACAACGATCCTAATGCAAGTTGGATAAAGAACAAGAAAAAGAAGGAGATCTCTACTGAAGTTGCAGAGATCATTCGACAAAGTGGTTTCTGGACCAACGTCGTGAAGGCACTGGAGGCCTCACAACCGATGGGATATCTGTATGACGCAGTGGAGAAAGCCAAAGAACAAATCATGAGGAACTTTGACGGAAACCCGATGTTGTACAAGCAAGTCATCGACCTCATCGACACTAGGTGGGGTCCAGGGAAGATGATGTCCTCACTGCTACACTTAGGGGTGAGCATAACCCGATCCGGTCCGGGTTTTTGGAAAGGACCGGACCGGAACCAACCAGTCCGGGTTCCGGTCCGGACCGAAACAAAAAATTTGGATCCGGTCCGGTCCAATTTTTTTAAATTTAAGGTAAAAAATCGGGTTTTTGGACCGGTCCGACCCTTCGAATTTTTTCCGGTCCGGTCCGGTTTCCGTTCCGGACCTGAATTTTTTTTCCGGTCCGGTCCGGACCGGACCGGACCGATGCTCAGCCCTAGCTACACTCAGCTGGTTTCTTACTCAACCTTGGTACCTTCTTCTCCGTCCCACCTCAGGATCGAAATGTAGCTTTCAATGAGCATATGCCTGGATTCATGGATGTCGTAGAGCGGCTCGTCCTTATTCCTGCAGAACAAGACAAGATTTGCGGTTGTTTAACGTGGAGTTTTTTGTTCTCTTTGTGTTTATATATTTTTGGTGTTGCGAAGACCTCTCAAGAATTCATAATGGAATTCCGCACCTTACAACTTCTTATAGAAGAATGCCTCATTGTGTCATACTCATGTCATTCATTTGTACAGGAAATTAAATAAGTGTGAATAACTAGCCAGAAAGTAAATAAGTGCAACATTTTCTTTCATTTCATTAAATTGAAGGAATAAATATGAAATACAAGAGTTGACATATTTATGCATTGCACAAATGGAAAATACATAAGCATCCCTTTTGCGAACTATAAACCAAAATTGTTGTTATATTAACAATTTCAGATATATTTTTATTAATAGGATTCTTATATTTCGATATATTAGGGACGGGGATTTATCGACTCGTGCTTTTGATCGATTCGATAATGATCTCCCTTTTTTTTATTGTGATATATTGTCACAATATTGGTCAGTTTAGCCTCGTAACCCGGAGGGGATTTATGTTTGATTTGTCAATGATAATTCTTACATTAGAATAATATCGTACAAACGGTTAGTTTAAACTCATAACCTAGGAGGTGATTTATGTATATGTATGTTGTTTGGACGATTATTCTTTTGGTATCAATATCGTCATATCTTGGTCAGTTTAGCCTCATAACCTGGAGGACATTTTGTATATATGTATGTTATTTTTGCCGATGATTCTTATATTTAAATATCATCAAATAGTTAGTTTAATCTCATAACTGGGAGAATATTTTATATACTCAATTTGTTGAGTGTCTTGGACAGTTTAGCCTCATGACCCAGAGGGATTGTATATGTATTTATAAGTTATTTGGGTTTGTTCATTTGATTTGTTAAATGAAGACTCCATCGTTCGTAAGAGAGAGGGAACCCAAGATCATGCTTGGCGTGCATCCTCACTTACGACTAAGGTAGTCCGTATTTTAGTTTTTTGATCACTCCAACGATAAGAGAGAGGGAACCCAAGATCCAGCTTGACGTGCATCCTCTCTTATTATTAGAGCAGTCAATATTTAGGTTTTATATTTGTTTTCAATTTTTAGGTTGGCTGACATATTTTACAACTTTGAAGATTTATTTTGCAATTTATCCATATTTAGGGATGAATTTGTAATTTGCCCATTTAAAGGGACTATTTGGATTTCAAGGTCAATTTGCATATCAAATGATACAACTTATGTATTGTTGTAGTTTATCCATGTTTAGTGGTGGATTTGTAATTTTTTTCATTTGGATGGACCACTTTGATATTTGTCTGGATTGGAGTTGATTTGACAGATTTTTCCACATCTTGGATTATTCTGCAATTTCGTCCATCTCAGTAGACTTCTTTTCTTTCATCACATACTTGGGAGTTATTTTCCTGATTTCAACTTATTTATGGGTCAGCATACAAAATCCCTTAAAGTGTTCGTAGTCATGCACGTAGTGTTGGTGCATGGGTTTATATATCCATTTCCTTGAGAGGATTCACATATCACTTGCACATTAAGATATAATGGATTTGAAAATTACATTACATTACATTGTTTATACATAATTCATAACCGATATAGAAGTTTCATCTTGGTATCCCACCCAAGTAAGTACATCACTTGCACATTACGTTCGGACCAATCTAGATGAAATCGATATAAATATATTTTGGACTCTTTTCTTTATTTTGATGCCGAATCCATATATACATAAAGAAGACCATGTGCGTGTTTCTTTCTTTCTTTTTCTTTTGTTTTTTACATCTTGCATTCATTGATTAGGATTTGGAAGCCGTAACTATCTTCACACCTTCGTCATTAATTTATGTTTAATGAGGTATAACGATTTAAATCGAAGTCGAATCATTATCAGATCTCGACACGATAATCTTTTCAACACATTACCACATTACTAGAGTTCATTTAATCTCCGATCCTGATCTGGATGCGTTCCTAGTCTGAAAGCTATTTAGGACGCAAAAGAATTCACCTTTTAACAGAAGGATGAAATCCACATATGATGAAAATATAATTGTTCTTTTTAATTAACTTAATGTCATTAACGACCAGAATGGTGCTTGGATTTTAAGAAGCCAAGCTGTTGATTTCTAAGTGGTGCTTCAATTCGTGTCTGTTGAAGCTTTTGGATTTGAGTCCAGATCAATTCATTAATTGAATTGTTTCAGTATAATCGTTGTTCTAATGCCAATTAAGATTACAGTACGTATACTTCTTTTGGTCGTCCAAGTTTTCCAGTGAACCGGATCCAAATAATTGTAAGTTTCAACATTGGATTTCTGTTGTTTTACCCCATTAATATTCACGTCGCTGGCGTGCACAGAGTTTTGACCCCGGTTTGGATCATTTAATTTCTCTTATTTAACGCTCATATGATATTGCGACGGTGACCAATCATGTATGTTGATCCGAAATTTTCATTTATAAGCCAATTCAATGTTGTTTTGGTTGTTATTATTATTATTATTTTGTATCAAACTTAGAACCGTTGTATTTATTTGGTTCGAGTATTTGTCATTTTCTGGCTAAATTTCGGCAGCCTTCCGGCGTCCCTTTTTTTTTTGTCAAATTATAGTCGATCAAACCGGGTTCGATCCTTCAAAAAGGAAGAGGCCGGAATGACGTATTTTTCCCAAGCCAAACGGGTACGATTCCCCAAGGGAGGTGGCCGTTTGGCTAAACGGGCGACCGTCCGGGTTCGATTCCTTAAAAGGAGGAGGCCGGAACGGTCGTTAAGTACACGGATGGGTACGGATCCCCAAGGGTGTGGCCACCCGTGCACATTTAGTTTAATTATTATTATTATTACAGAAAATATTCGCCGGAATTTGCACTTGCCGGAGTTGTTGTTGTTGGGATTGATGGAATCGGCACCGCCGTGGAGTTGGAACCGGCGTTGGATGAAACCGGCGTCTGTTGCTTGTTGGGAGGATGTTGATCTTCTTTTGTCCAACAACAAATAAACTCTTCTCACTTTGGTACGTATGTCCCTGTTTAGAGAGATTTCGATGGGTTTTTATAGAGGAAGAGAGGGAATGGAGGAGTTGTCTACTGTTAAATTTGGTTGGTCCACCATCTCAACAAAACCTAAGCACTTAGGTGAAGGGTAGTGAATCCAACTTTATTATATAGTGTTGTACACTTTTTGTATTTAGCAATGTGGGATTATTTTCTCAACACTCCCCCGCACGCGTGACCGGGATAATTTTCTCCGTGTCTACGCGTGAACAATATAGGTTGGAGTGAGCCCCCACAGGTCAATCGACCCGCTCTGATACCATGTTAAATTTGGTTGGTCCACCACCTCAATAAAACCTAAGCACTTAGGTGAAGGGTAGTGAATCCAACTTTATTATATAGTGTTGTACACTTTTTGTATTTAGCAAGGGAGGTGGCCGTTTGGCTAAACGGGCGACCGTCCGGGTTCGATTCCTTAAAAGGAGGAGGCCGGAACGGTCGTTAAGTACACGGATGGGTACGGATCCCCAAGGGTGTGGCCACCCGTGCACATTTAGTTTAATTATTATTATTATTACAGAAAATATTCGCCGGAATTTGCACTTGCCGGAGTTGTTGTTGTTGGGATTGATGGAATCGGCACCGCCGTGGAGTTGGAACCGGCGTTGGATGAAACCGGCGTCTGTTGCTTGTTGGGAGGATGTTGATCTTCTTTTGTCCAACAACAAATAAACTCTTCTCACTTTGGTACGTATGTCCCTGTTTAGAGAGATTTCGATGGGTTTTTATAGAGGAAGAGAGGGAATGGAGGAGTTGTCTACGTGTATGAAATCATGGCATGGTCGTGTGGAACGGTTCTGGCATGGTGGTTGGTTTGAGTTTGATATGGAGAGGGATAAGAGACTCCCGTATGAACACGTCTTCACATGTCACGTTCATATATTGTTAACCGTATCCTCCCATGTTTATTTATGTATAATAATGGAGAGATAATTGAGGACTTTAGTCTTTCAAATATTTATGCATGGAAACCTACACGTGCCCATTCAACACAGCATGCTGCATTTCAGCCAATTATTTTACATAATGAAGTTTGATTCATGCTTAACTTCATGGTATTTAATTGTTAGTTCTATAGTACGCATATAGGGATTATGAATTGAAGAGGGCACGAGAAAGGAGAAATTTGTGATGGTGGACAAAACCATGGGTATGATCGTGGGGAATGTAATGGTTGAGGTGGAGATGGTGTGGCACGCACGAACGTACATGACCTTCGTCTCACTCCCCTTTTTTTTGAAATATAAAATAATAATCCATACTTCATATTACGTGTAGGCTTAAACTCAACAATTTTGTTGGATTTATTTATTTAGTGGCGAAATTTTATTTTCACCCTTTCATCTTGTGATATTCTACATCTCTTCATGTTTTGACTATTTTCATGTCCAATCTAATAAATATAGATCAAGAGATTGATAATTCCTTAATTTTCATTTCGATTTAATTGCTTAGTCTTCATCTCAATAGAGTTTCAAATTGCATATGTTTCCACTAAGCTGGGATGACAATTGGTCGACGATCGTTGAAAATTTTATTTTGATTGGAGATTTTTTTTGTGTCAACAGTTTGCCCCCTCAAGAAGATGTGATGAATATGGTGAATCATAACTTCTTGAGAAAATATATTAGGAGTACACGCTTTATGTTGTGCACGTCCTAGACTATTGATGTCGAAGCATGGACGGTTTGGAATAGGTCTTTCAACTTATGTATATGAGATTAATGGTTTTTCTCTCTCATATGAGTCATATTTTACTACATATCGATATGCTAATATGTAGAAAAGTATACACTCACACCAGTGGGACATTTGACGTCGGAGCATCAACAATAGTAGAGTTTACAATAAAGATTCTTTTATCTTGAATCTTACTGGATACTCGCATTTGATATGGTTGTTGACTCCTGACTTAGATGTTCTCATAAATCTCAAATACTCTTCATAAATTTGTAGAATATTTCTATTGAAAAGTTTTAACTCCTATTCAGGAGGTTGAAATATATGAGTAAATTTATCCTCGTTACTCATGAGATTGAATATATTTGACTAAGTTTATCCTCATTATTCAAGAAGTTGAAATATTTGAGTAAATTATCCTCGTTACTCGCGAGATTGAATATATTTGAATAATTTTATCCTTATTATACAGGAGGATTTTGTTATATGAGTAAGTTTATCCTCGTTACTCACGAGGTTGAATATATTTGGCAAGTAGACTTATGATTACTACTCGGACAATTAGGATATATGGATAAGTTTAGCCTAGTTAGCCGGAAGGATGGTGATATATGTGGGTAGACTTATCATTGTCACTTATGAGATGAAGATATATATGTGTATACGAATAAGTGTAGCCTCGTTATTCGGGAGAACTTTGTTGATTTGATTGTTATTTTTGTTTGTTTATATATTTATTTTTTTACAAAATTCCTCTAACAACAAGAGAGAGGGAACCCAAGATCCTGCTTGGCGTGCATCCTCTCTTACTATTAGAGTTGTTTGCATATCCCTTTTTTTTGCATTTTTTTTGTTTCTATTTTGTTTTTTACAAATATTTTACATGATCTGTAAATTTGTAGAACCAATGTAGCGAACACCTTCACCTAATATTTGGAGCAACACCGATATATGTGAGCAGACTTATCATCGCTACCCATGAGATTATAATATATTTGTATATATGAATAGGTTTGGCCTCATTATTCGGGAGGACAATATATGAGGTGAGTAGACTTATGTTACTACTCAGAACATTAGAACACGCATGGATAAGTTTAGCCTCGTTACCCAGGAGGACAGGATTGTTTTACATCATGACAACCATCAGCTGTGGAGCCACAGTAAGGATCTCATCTTTGAAATCGTACCGGATGCTCGCTCTTCATATGGATGTCACCCAACAAAGTTGGAAAGTTCTTACAAATCTCAGATATGCTTCATAGATATGTAGAGCTTTGATAACCCCTTTCGCCTCAAGAACTCTCATATGTGAGAGAGTGACCCGAGGGACGTTCCATCGTCAGCGAAAGTTTTATATTGGTATTGTTCTTACAAATCTCAGATGTACTTCATAGATTTGTAGAACTTTTTTTTTTGTCGTTGATCTGATTATATGTGTGTGTATATATATATATATTTGCAAACTCCTCTAATGACAAGAGAGAGGGAACCCAAGATCGAGCTTGGCGTGCATCCTCCCTTATTATTAAATTTGTTTGCACTCTTTTATATATATGAGAAGTGTGCTGAATAAATTTCTCCACTTGATTCAGAGGTTGAAGTGTATGAGTAAATTTATTCTTGTCTTTCATGAGATGAAATGTGTTTGAATAAGTTTATCCTTATTATTCAGGATTTTGTCGTATGAGTAAGTTTATCCTCGCTACTCACGAGGTTGAATATATTCAGAAAGTAGCCTTATGATTACTACTCAGACGATTTGGATATATGGATAAGTTTGGCCTCGTTACCCAGGAGGATAAAATATATGAGTAAACTTATTATTGCTACTCGAGGATTAGGGCATACATATAAATTTAGCCTCGTCGCCCAAGAGGTTTTTTTTTTATTTGATTTTTTGTTTGTTTGTTTATTTGTTTGTTACAAAACTCCTCTAACAACGAGAGAGAGGGAACCCAAGATCTAGCTTGGCGTGCATCCTCTCTTATTATTAGAGTTGTTTGCACTTCTTTTTTTTATTATATATTTTATTGACATATATATTTTTTATACAAATTTTATATGGTTTTGTAAAATTTGTGGAACAAATGTGGCCAACCCTTTTACTTGATATTTAGGGTGATGACGGTATATGTGAGTAGACTTATTATTGCTACTCGTGAGATTAGGACATATATGTATGTATGAATAAGTTTAGCCTCGTTATTAGGAGGATGGTGATATGTGTGTAGACTTATTATGGCTACAAAAGAGATTGGGCTATGTATGTATATATGAATAAGTTTAGCCTCGTTATTCAGGAGGACATGATTTTTTACATCATGACAACCATCAGCTGTGGAGCCACAGTAAGGATCTCATCTTTGAAATCGTACCGGATGCTCGCTCTTCATATGGATGTCACCCAACAAGGTTGGAAAGTTCTTACAAATCTCAGATATGCTTCATAGATTTGTAGAACTTTGATAACCCCTTTCGCCTCAAGAACTCTCATATGTGGGAGAGTGACCCGAGGGACGTTCCATCGTTAGCGAAAGTTTTATATTATTATTGTTCTTACAAATCTCAGATGTACTTCATAGATTTGTAGAACATTTCTATCGAAAAGTTTTACCTCTTATTCGGGAGGTGTATTGAAAAGTTTCACCTCTTATTCAGGAGGATTAAATATATGAGTATGTTTATCCTCATTACTCACGAGGTTGAATATATTTGAATAAGTTTATCCTCATTATTCAGGAGGTTGAAATATTTGAGTATGTTTATCCTCGTTACTCACGAGGTTGAATATATTTGAATAAGTTTATCCTCATTATTCAGGAGATTGAAATGTATGTGAGTAACTCTATTCTCGTTACTCACGAGATTGAATATGTTTGAATAAGTTTATCCTCATTATTCAGGAGGTTGAAAGATATGAGTAAGATTATCCTCGTTACTCACGAGATTGAATATATTTGAATAAGTTTATCCTCATTATTCAGGAGGTATATTGAAAAGTTTCACCTCTTATTCAGGAGGACAGGATTTTTTTTTAATTTGTTTGTTTGTTACAAAGCTCCTCTAACAACGAGAGAGAGGGAACCCAAGATCTAGCTTGGCGTGCATCCTCTCTTATTATTAAAGTTGTTTGCATCTCTTTTTTTTATATATTTTATCAACGTATATTTGTTATCAATTGCACCGCCTTTTTGGGTTTTCGTCACAATTGACCCCCACTTTTTTTTTTTTTACAAGCTCTTTTGGGTTTTCTTGTAGAGGGGAACCCAATTTTGCCTGTTACCGACAATCGAGTTTTATTTTTATTTTTTTTTACCCTTAGCACCCTTTAGGGTTTTCGCCAAGTCCGTTGGGGTCTCATTTTTTTTTTAAACCTTTTTTTTTATACTTTTATGAATAATACGGTTTGAGGAATTTTCCATTTAGTGGGGGGTATGGCCGTTTCCCCTCATGATCGGTTAAGAGATATGCCCCATTGTCATATGCTAGTTCGACAATATATGGACCTTTCCATTTTGGGTCTAATTTCTTTCCGTAACCCTGAGCCATGCAATCTTTGGACATTACCCAAACAAGTTGACCTTTCTTGAATGCTCGGGGGCGAACCTTCTTATCAAAAGCTCTTTGCATTCGTGCTCGATATAGCTCAAGGCTTTGTTGTGCTTTAAGTCTCCGTTCATCGGCATCTAACAATTCCTCGAGCCTTATCTTGATGTTAAGGTCGTTAGTCAAGTCAGTCATTAACGCCACACGGAGGGATGGTATTTCAATTTCTAATGGTAATACAGCTTCTGCCCCATATACTAAGGAATACGGTGTACAACCAGTTGGAGTTTTGTAGGTGGTTCGGTAGGCCCAGAGTGCTTCATGCATACGGTCATGCCAATCCCGCTTATTTGATTCTACAGTTTTAGCAATTATAGAACAAAGAGTTTTGTTGAAGGCTTCCGCCAACCCATTTGCAGAAGGGTTATATATAGTGGAATAATTCCAATTAATACTATATTTATTAGCAAAGCGATATACTTTTTGACTTTTGAAGTTGGTTCCATTATCGGATTGGACTCTATTTGGGACTCCAAATCGATGAACAATATTGTTGGTGAAGAACTTCACGACCGCATCAGCTGTGACTTCACGAAGAGGAACCAATTCTGCCCATCTAGAGAAGTAATCTGTTGCAGCTAGTATGAATTTGTAACCCCGAGATGTAGGAGTGAAGGGTCCAACAACATCTGTTCCCCACTCCGTAAATGGCCAAGATGCAATTGTTGGATGAAGTTTTGAGGGCGGCCTGTGAGATAGATTACCATGTTCTTGGCATTTGACACATTTCTTTGCATACTCTAAGCAATCTTGAGTCATAGTGGGCCAATAATAGCCCATAAGTTTAATTCGATGTCGCATTTTTGGTCCTGCTTGATGGCCGCCACATTCCCCTGAATGAATTTCCTGAAGAATCTTTCGTGCTTCGTCCTTTGAAAGACATCGAAGATACACAGAGTTGTGGTTACCGGGCGCTAATCTATAAAGTGTGTCATTTTCAAACACGAATGATGGAATCCGCCTTTTGAGTTCCATTCGATCGGCTCTATTAACAGGTTGTTGACCATGCTTAAAGAAGTCCACAAACACTTGTCTCCAATCATCATCTCGTTCATCATTTACAATGCTGACTTCTTCTATCGCTTCGTCTTCACGTAGCGTCGCTATACTTGGAAGAAGACGACGATCTTTTATAACAACTTCCATTTCTCCTTGGGGTGGAAGGGTCAGACTAGTCGCTAACTTTGCAAGGGCATCCGCATGAGAGTTATTGCTTCTTGGAACGTGTGATATCTTCAAACTATCGAACTTTCGAATCAGACGAAGTGCCACATCGTGATATTGTATCAGCTCTTCTTTTCGAACTTCATATACGCCGTTAACTTGTCGAACAACAAGTAGAGAATCACCATATGCTTCAAGAGTTTTGATGTTCATATCGAGGGCCATTTCTAATCCAACTATTAGAGCTTCCTATTCGGCTTCGTTGTTGGACTTCTCATCGACAAGTGCGCACGAAAAATGAATTATACCGCGTTGTGGAGTGAAGAACACGATCCCTGCCCCAGCTCGAATCGTCGGACCATCAACGGTGATCTCAGTACGGCAAGCCCCATCAAAGTAGAGTTCCCAGCAAGCTTCTTTGTTAGCTCTGACAGTCATTATTTCTTCATCCGGGAGATCTGTTGCCAATGGGGAATCGCTAGACAAAGGGTGAGCCGCAAGAAAGTCCGCTAAAGCTTGTCCTTTCACTGCCTTCCTCGGAACATATTCAATGTCAAACTCCATCAACAGAAGGGTTCATTTGCCAACACGTCCAGCCAAGGTGGGTCGTGTCATGATATATTTTATGGGGTCCACGTTTGATATGAGATGGACTTTATGAGCTAACATATAATGACGCATTTTTTTAGCTGCAAAGACCAATGCTAAGCATATTTTTTCGATTGCAGAATATTTAAATTCCGCCCCAACTAGCCTCCTACTCAAATAGTATAAAGCTTGCTCTTTATCATCATCAGTTTTTTGAGCAAGCAATGCTCCTAATGAGCAATCTTGGGCGGCGATATATAATATGAGTGGCCTGCCTACCTGCGATGCCCTCAACACAGGAGGATTAAGGAGATACTTTTTTACATCTTCAAAAGCTTTTTGACATTCTTTATCCCATTCAAATGCTACACCCTTCTTCATGAGACGGGAAAAAGGCTGGCATTTTCCAGACAAATTTACTATAAAGCGCCTTATATACGCCAAACGTCCTTGAAGTGATCTGAGTTGTTTCAAATTCTTTGGAGGAGGGAGTTCTTGAATTGCCTTGATTTTTGTTGGATCAACTTCGATGCCCCGGTGTTTAACCACAAAACCTAAGAATCTGCCACTTGTGACTCCAAAGGTACATTTCAATGGGTTCATTTTGAGGTTATACTTCCGAACTCTTTTAAATATCAGTTTAAGATCGGATAGATGTTCGATCTTCTTTTTAGGTTTGACTACCAGATCATCTACATAACATTCAACTTGTTTATGCAGCAAATCGCTGAATATTTGTGTCATGGCTCGTTGATATGTCGCACCAGCATTTCTCAACCCAAAAGGCATGACTTTATAACAGAAAACCCCATTCGGTGTACGGAACGCTGTATGTACTTTGTCATCCTCGGCCATCATAATTTGATTATATCCAGAATATCCATCCATGAAACTAAGGATTTCGTACCCAGTTGTAGCATCCACCATCTGTTCAGTGATGGGTAAGGGGAAATCATCTTTCGGACAAGCTTTATTGAGATCACGAAAATCTACACAAACCCGAATCTGACCATTTTTCTTTCGCACTGGAACAATATTTGATAACCACTTGGTATACATCACGGGCTCGATGAACCCAACATTGATGAGCTTATCAATTTCTGCAATCACTAAATCACGAATATCCGGGTGCATCCTGCGAGGCCCCTGTTTTACTCCTGGATGTTTGGGATCGATGGATAAACGGTGCTCAGCGACATTTCGGTCTACACCTGGCATTTGTTTATAATTCCAAGCGAAACAATCATGATTTTCTTTGAGAAGAGTTATGTATTCTTCCCTTTCTTTAAGACTAAGAGAAGCACTGATAAATGTTGGTTCCGGGTCATCATTAGATCCCAAGTTTATTTCTAAAAGTTCATCAACCGTCGCTTGTCCCCCTTCTTCCATTTCTCGTGGAGCTGGGAGAATACCCTCGACATCAGACTGACCTTGAAGCAATATCTCTTCACCCTCTGATCCACTATCAGTCTGATTTTCATCGACCTGTGATTGTTGAGTACCGAAAGATCCTTCGACTTGCGCGACATCCTTTGACTCAATATCTGCAGAGCTTACCGTTATATGTAATGTTGTTTGCTTCTTTAAGTGGTTTGAGCAACCAAGACCCCTGCGATCTTTCCCTTGCCGCGTACTATCACGCCCCTTGTCATCTTTCGGACGCCATATTTGTTCATATTTTTGTTGTTCCTTCTTCTTATAGGGACGATTCTCTCTCCTATTTCTGAAAGTTGTCAAGACCTTCGAATTGATGGTGAAATCATCCAAATCAGCATCATCATCAATTTCATTTGTTTTGCCGAAGGGAGTATTTGACTCGACACGTTGTGGTTCGCCTTTATAGAAAGTTATCTTCCTACTACTTTTCTTTGACGGAACAATGAAAGTCTTCAAAGACTTTACTACGTCCACTTCTCGCTTTTCGAGTGCCTTTATAGTGCATGGTGGCAACGTCATCACCGTATTAGAGTCTATTGTATATGTTGCCTTCACCTTCTTACTATCTGATTTGATAGTTGGACCTGGAATCTTAACCTGCTTCTTGGTGTTTAGAGACTGCCTCATTCCGTCTACTCGCTTGGAAGGTGTAACAACTTTGAATGCGGGTTCTTCATTGTCATCACCGAGTTCTATTATTTCCGGGAGTATATTACTTCTCATATTGACCTTTTGTATGAGAGGGGGGGCTTTGCCTTCTTTAGGTTCATCGAGAAAGTAGCGAGCATCATGGAAATGTACCTCATGCGCTTCAAATGGTTGACGCTCTCCAAAGAATCTATGCTCCTTCCCATTGTGTATGTATTTGAAGCATTGGTGGACGGTGGAGGGAACAACAAAATTTTCATGAAGCCAAGAACGTCCCAACAATGCTTTATATGATGTTCCCACATTCAGCACATAGAACGTTGCATCGGTCTCAAATTCTCCAAAGACGAGTTTCAACACTACCATGCCAATGGGAGTTTGTGAATGTTGATCAAACCCATGTATGACTATATCAGATGGGCTTAAATCTGTCCTTGCGATGGAAAGCTTTGCTAGTGTGGTCATCGGTATGAGGTTTACTGAAGAACCAGGATCAATGAGTATGCGCCCCACAGGATGACCTTCCATGGTTCCTTTGCAATAAAGAGGGCGATTATGATCTATATGTTTCAGAAGCATATCTTCCTTGCTGAAGGTGATTGGCGCGATTCCTTGCTTGAATACGGATTGGGTCTCGGCCAGATGAGCTTCGTATATTGTTGATCTTTGCAAAGCTTGAATGAGAGCATCCTTCAATTCGGGTGCCAGTTGCAAAGCATCATATATACTAAGGAGAGCGGGGATTTTCTTCAAATGAGCAATGACATCGTAATTGACTTTCGATTTGGTGTCATTAGGTTCATTGTTTGAAGATTGCTTCGTTCCTTCAACTGCTCCCTGATCATTATTTTTGTTTCCTTCGGTTTCACCAACCAACTGCTTGGACGAATTAACTTCTTTACTTTTGGGTTGTTTTGGAGTAGATGACAGGATTTTACCCTTCCTTAGTTGGATGAAATTTATTCCTTCATCTTCATCACTGGGTTCATTGCACCATGAAAACATTTCCTTGATTCCTGTAGGTGAACCAACACTGTCGACTGGAGATGAACCCACCATTCGACACTCGTGTACAATTGGTTCCGTCTTATCTTCAGGTTCTTCTCCCGAGGGCTCGTCCCTTCTCTTTTCCAGCAATAGTTCCCATGGCATATAATCTTCCAAAGTTATATTTTTCGGGGTACCCTGCTCATACTCCTTCAACTTGTTAATTAGTTTTTGCAATCTTTCCAACGGGCTTAGCTCATTTGGTGTTTTCTTTGGTTCCACTGGCTTCTTTGCTTTACTTCTTTTCTGTAGGTATTTAAGGGCTCGACGAAGATGTTGTCTTGAATATTGCTTTTGTGGCGGCAGTGGCGGTGCTTGAGGCTGAGAAGATTTCTTTCGACGTGTCACAACTTGCCAACCTTCGTCGTTGTCACCTTTTGATGTTGCCCCACATGAGGTAGAAGCAAGACTAGTACAAACACACCCCTCCATCTCGTTAACAATATCTTCCATACTATCTTTTAGTTTCTGGATTACATGAATTGTTTCTTTGATGTTGGTTGGTTCCTTGACAATAGGAGCCTTACCCTTCCTCGGATCCCGAACGATTTCCTTCACTGGCGTTTGATTAGTGGGAGTTACTTCTTCTTGTTGAACAGTCACCCAAGGCATGAATTTCATCATTTGGCATATTAAATCTTCAATATGGCATGGTGGAAAAGTAATGTGAGTAGATTCAACAACATGAGCAGTTTCCTTTTCACCAGGATGAAGATGAGGTTGCGGTGGATCAACCCTAATTGAGTTATTGAGCTCAATTTCGCCCTTTTCTATCATATTCTGCATTATATCTTTAAAGACCCAGCAATCTTCGACTATGTGACCCAACATCCTATGGTACAAGCAATAATTTGGTTCACTTGATTTGTCGACATCTCTTGGCCGTTTTGGTTCCGGGAGGCGAAGCTTTCCCACTTCTATTGCGCGTTGAAAGAGCTTCTTCACTTTATCTCTTCGGAAAGAGTAAGGTTTGTTTCTTCTCTCTTCTATGGTGGTTCTGGGTCTTGGAGCTTGTTGAGGTGTTTCCTGCTTCCCTTCCATTCTCCTTCCTTGGGCGAATGTGTTGTGACTCTCCTTAACCTCCTTTCTCTTTTCATCCTTTTTGACTTTGGAAGTCCCCGAAGATGAAGGAGTGGTAGGAAAAATGTTTGGATATTGCTGTAAGAATAATTCGACATCTCGAGCTTTAGTGTTCAAACGCTCGAAAGTTCGTATATCTTCTCCGACCAATTTCCACCCAAGTTCAGGCCTAAAGTTGCTTTGACAAAGACGAACGGCTTCAGCCTGTTCAATTTCCTGTGAGCAATACATCGAAGTATTCCTCCATCGCAATATAAAATCGGTGGATGATTCTCCGATTCTTTGTTTAAGCATGCTCAATTCTGCGATTGAGACTTTCCTAACGGTAGTGAAAAACCGCTGAATAAACAGTGTTTGCATGGTACTCCAATTGGGGACAGAGTTTGGTTTTAACGTCCCATACCATTCAAAAGCTGGTCCACTCAATGAAAGAACGAACAACTTTAGCAAGTATGACTCGTCGTTTGCGAGGTCTCCACACTGAGCTGTAAAATGAGCTAGATGTTCTCGCGGTTCTCCCGTCCCATTATATTTTGTGAATTTTGGTTGCACATGCCCGACAGGTAATCTGGTCTCCAAATGCTTTATTGGATATGGAACTGTGTAAGGGTTTAGGAGATTTAACGGCCTCTGATCAGTGTTGCTCATCTCCGAGAATCGAGCGTTCACGGCTTGTTCAACCATGTCCCTTTGTCCGGCCACTTCTCGTTCTTTTTCCAAGTTCATTGACTCGATGGTTGCAGACAGTTGCAAGACCATTTGTTGAAGGTCTTCTATTTGTTTTTTGAAATGTTCTTCTCTTGAAGATTCTCCGGTTGTATACACAGTCTGAACTGGTACTTCTTCATCACCGCTAGCATACCCCTTCGATATTTGCTCATCCACAAAAGTTGGGGTGTCGTCCTGTCTTGAATTCCTAAAATCTTCTTCGGGTATTGGTTGCTTCTCTAGATTTCTCAACTTCTGCCTAGCCCGTTCTTTCCTCCTTGTGTCCACACCTGGTTGGGAGACTATGTCTTGGAGTTCTTCTATAGTGTTCGGCAGGTCATCATTTGTTTCTCTCCTTGTTTTTTTGTAGGGATTTTCAGTTATTTGTACCATATAACAACTGTGAGTAAGGGTATCACTATCAGCTGTAGACCCTGTACCCTCCAATCGATCATCGGATTTGACTAACACTGTTAGAACCTGCCTTTTGGATAGATTAATCCGTTTGATTTCCAACTTACTTGACTTTTCTTTCCGTCGTACCTCAGGATTTGTTTCAATTTCGAGATTTCCGTCCCACTTCATTTTAATACTCCGGGTTTCAGACCTTGTCTTCGGATGACGAGAAATGCGTTCGAATACGGACGTACGCGATGTGCCGCTACCGATCCTGTCCCAAACAGAAGTCCGTGCATATTTCTTTCTTCTTAACATAGGCTTTTCCTCGTCTGTTCTCCTCAGAATATCGTATCGATTATTCGTCGATATATTCACAGAATAGTCAGGTTCCATTATTTCTAGCTCGTCGCTTGTCAGACTGAAACGACTCCCATCGATCAAAACTGATTTCCCACTTCGGGAAACTTTCATCCTCTTAGGATATGGCCTAAAAGGCTTTCCGTTAAGTGGGGAGGACGAGATAACTCTACATTCCATTGGGATGAGAGAACTGCTAAAAACAGGCGAAGATATTAAGTTGACACCCATTTTTTGCGCTTTCATTCTCAGTTTAATTGCACATACCAACACGCGAGCTGGAATTGTGAAGCAATCATTCATCGAAATGTTTTCGGTCATGTGTACTCCAGTAAGACGGTAGACGTCTCTACTAGAGAGAATCACCATCTCATAATCATTAATTTTATTCAGGATGAGCGACATTTGTTTGTCGTTAAGTGCCTTCGGGTTCCCTCCAACCCTTTTATGAGCCTTGAAATTTCCCAATAATGACTTTTGGGGTCGTACATGACACTTAACTAGTTTGCTTGGTGAACCAGGCATGCAAGGACTCTTTGGTGACTGGTTGGACGATGATTTGGCTTCTTTCACCTTTGGCTTGCGTGTCTTGTTCCTTTTCTTCTTCGAAATTTTAGCATGTGCTTCAGGAATTTCAGCAATTGCAAACTCCGGTTGCGTCCTTTCCAATCGTTCCTTTTCTGAAGTGACCACGATGTTGCCCACCGGACTAAAAGTTGAAGGCTTGATGGGTACTTCAATCTCATAACCCGTCACGAGGCCGTGTTCAAAAGAATACTTGAACATGGCTGGCTCGAAGGAGCCAAAAGAGACGGGAGCCGTAAATATCACCTTCATGCTAGTTTCCATCGCAAATTTTCGTTCCTGTACAACGTGGAAGGTTTTATGTTAGATTAATGACACGAGACATGACTACGAGGATGAGAGGTCCCACCGGGTGTGCCATTCTGTTTAACGTGGAGTTTTTTGTTCTCTTTGTGTTTATATATTTTTGGTGTTGCGAAGACCTCTCAAGAATTCATAATGGAATTCCGCACCTTACAACTTCTTATAGAAGAATGCCTCATTGTGTCATACTCATGTCATTCATTTGTACAGGAAATTAAATAAGTGTGAATAACTAGCCAGAAAGTAAATAAGTGCAACATTTTCTTTCATTTCATTAAATTGAAGGAATAAATATGAAATACAAGAGTTGACATATTTATGCATTGCACAAATGGAAAATACATAAGCATCCCTTTTGCGAACTATAAACCAAAATTGTTGTTATATTAACAATTTCAGATATATTTTTATTAATAGGATTCTTATATTTCGATATATTAGGGACGGGGATTTATCGACTCGTGCTTTTGATCGATTCGATAATGATCTCCCTTTTTTTTATTGTGATATATTGTCACAATATTGGTCAGTTTAGCCTCGTAACCCGGAGGGGATTTATGTTTGATTTGTCAATGATAATTCTTACATTAGAATAATATCGTACAAACGGTTAGTTTAAACTCATAACCTAGGAGGTGATTTATGTATATGTATGTTGTTTGGACGATTATTCTTTTGGTATCAATATCGTCATATCTTGGTCAGTTTAGCCTCATAACCTGGAGGACATTTTGTATATATGTATGTTATTTTTGCCGATGATTCTTATATTTAAATATCATCAAATAGTTAGTTTAATCTCATAACTGGGAGAATATTTTATATACTCAATTTGTTGAGTGTCTTGGACAGTTTAGCCTCATGACCCAGAGGGATTGTATATGTATTTATAAGTTATTTGGGTTTGTTCATTTGATTTGTTAAATGAAGACTCCATCGTTCGTAAGAGAGAGGGAACCCAAGATCATGCTTGGCGTGCATCCTCACTTACGACTAAGGTAGTCCGTATTTTAGTTTTTTGATCACTCCAACGATAAGAGAGAGGGAACCCAAGATCCAGCTTGACGTGCATCCTCTCTTATTATTAGAGCAGTCAATATTTAGGTTTTATATTTGTTTTCAATTTTTAGGTTGGCTGACATATTTTACAACTTTGAAGATTTATTTTGCAATTTATCCATATTTAGGGATGAATTTGTAATTTGCCCATTTAAAGGGACTATTTGGATTTCAAGGTCAATTTGCATATCAAATGATACAACTTATGTATTGTTGTAGTTTATCCATGTTTAGTGGTGGATTTGTAATTTTTTTCATTTGGATGGACCACTTTGATATTTGTCTGGATTGGAGTTGATTTGACAGATTTTTCCACATCTTGGATTATTCTGCAATTTCGTCCATCTCAGTAGACTTCTTTTCTTTCATCACATACTTGGGAGTTATTTTCCTGATTTCAACTTATTTATGGGTCAGCATACAAAATCCCTTAAAGTGTTCGTAGTCATGCACGTAGTGTTGGTGCATGGGTTTATATATCCATTTCCTTGAGAGGATTCACATATCACTTGCACATTAAGATATAATGGATTTGAAAATTACATTACATTACATTGTTTATACATAATTCATAACCGATATAGAAGTTTCATCTTGGTATCCCACCCAAGTAAGTACATCACTTGCACATTACGTTCGGACCAATCTAGATGAAATCGATATAAATATATTTTGGACTCTTTTCTTTATTTTGATGCCGAATCCATATATACATAAAGAAGACCATGTGCGTGTTTCTTTCTTTCTTTTTCTTTTGTTTTTTACATCTTGCATTCATTGATTAGGATTTGGAAGCCGTAACTATCTTCACACCTTCGTCATTAATTTATGTTTAATGAGGTATAACGATTTAAATCGAAGTCGAATCATTATCAGATCTCGACACGATAATCTTTTCAACACATTACCACATTACTAGAGTTCATTTAATCTCCGATCCTGATCTGGATGCGTTCCTAGTCTGAAAGCTATTTAGGACGCAAAAGAATTCACCTTTTAACAGAAGGATGAAATCCACATATGATGAAAATATAATTGTTCTTTTTAATTAACTTAATGTCATTAACGACCAGAATGGTGCTTGGATTTTAAGAAGCCAAGCTGTTGATTTCTAAGTGGTGCTTCAATTCGTGTCTGTTGAAGCTTTTGGATTTGAGTCCAGATCAATTCATTAATTGAATTGTTTCAGTATAATCGTTGTTCTAATGCCAATTAAGATTACAGTACGTATACTTCTTTTGGTCGTCCAAGTTTTCCAGTGAACCGGATCCAAATAATTGTAAGTTTCAACATTGGATTTCTGTTGTTTTACCCCATTAATATTCACGTCGCTGGCGTGCACAGAGTTTTGACCCCGGTTTGGATCATTTAATTTCTCTTATTTAACGCTCATATGATATTGCGACGGTGACCAATCATGTATGTTGATCCGAAATTTTCATTTATAAGCCAATTCAATGTTGTTTTGGTTGTTATTATTATTATTATTTTGTATCAAACTTAGAACCGTTGTATTTATTTGGTTCGAGTATTTGTCATTTTCTGGCTAAATTTCGGCAGCCTTCCGGCGTCCCTTTTTTTTGTCAAATTATAGTCGATCAAACCGGGTTCGATCCTTCAAAAAGGAAGAGGCCGGAATGACGTATTTTTCCCAAGCCAAACGGGTACGATTCCCCAAGGGAGGTGGCCGTTTGGCTAAACGGGCGACCGTCCGGGTTCGATTCCTTAAAAGGAGGAGGCCGGAACGGTCGTTAAGTACACGGATGGGTACGGATCCCCAAGGGTGTGGCCACCCGTGCACATTTAGTTTAATTATTATTATTATTACAGAAAATATTCGCCGGAATTTGCACTTGCCGGAGTTGTTGTTGTTGGGATTGATGGAATCGGCACCGCCGTGGAGTTGGAACCGGCGTTGGATGAAACCGGCGTCTGTTGCTTGTTGGGAGGATGTTGATCTTCTTTTGTCCAACAACAAATAAACTCTTCTCACTTTGGTACGTATGTCCCTGTTTAGAGAGATTTCGATGGGTTTTTATAGAGGAAGAGAGGGAATGGAGGAGTTGTCTACGTGTATGAAATCATGGCATGGTCGTGTGGAACGGTTCTGGCATGGTGGTTGGTTTGAGTTTGATATGGAGAGGGATAAGAGACTCCCGTATGAACACGTCTTCACATGTCACGTTCATATATTGTTAACCGTATCCTCCCATGTTTATTTATGTATAATAATGGAGAGATAATTGAGGACTTTAGTCTTTCAAATATTTATGCATGGAAACCTACACGTGCCCATTCAACACAGCATGCTGCATTTCAGCCAATTATTTTACATAATGAAGTTTGATTCATGCTTAACTTCATGGTATTTAATTGTTAGTTCTATAGTACGCATATAGGGATTATGAATTGAAGAGGGCACGAGAAAGGAGAAATTTGTGATGGTGGACAAAACCATGGGTATGATCGTGGGGAATGTAATGGTTGAGGTGGAGATGGTGTGGCACGCACGAACGTACATGACCTTCGTCTCACTCCCCTTTTTTTTGAAATATAAAATAATAATCCATACTTCATATTACGTGTAGGCTTAAACTCAACAATTTTGTTGGATTTATTTATTTAGTGGCGAAATTTTATTTTCACCCTTTCATCTTGTGATATTCTACATCTCTTCATGTTTTGACTATTTTCATGTCCAATCTAATAAATATAGATCAAGAGATTGATAATTCCTTAATTTTCATTTCGATTTAATTGCTTAGTCTTCATCTCAATAGAGTTTCAAATTGCATATGTTTCCACTAAGCTGGGATGACAATTGGTCGACGATCGTTGAAAATTTTATTTTGATTGGAGATTTTTTTTGTGTCAACAGCGGTCTACTTGATCGTTACAAGAACTCCCTTGGAATATTCTCGAGGGATATGATCGTCAGACAAAGGACGGAAAGAAGACCTATAGATTGGTTGCAATCTTATGGCGCAGACATGGGAGAGACCGCATTACAGAGATTGGCCCTGGGGGTGTTGGGATTGACATGCTCGGCATCAGGTTGTGAGCGGAATTGGAGTGTCTTCGAGCAGTTGCACTCAATGAGAAGGAACAGTTTGGCTGTGAAGAAGATGAATGACTTGGTGTATGTGACTACAACCAAAAGTTAAGGCAAATGTTTCAGCAAAGGATGGAGAAGCCCGAATTTTATGACCCCATCAGTGTGGACTACGATCTCTTCGACGAGCATCCATGGTTGGTAGAAACCGAAGATCTGGTCTTCACTGGAGAGGAGCTTACCTGGGTCGATGCCGAGGAAGCAGCTTTAGGACATTCTTCTTCACGGAGACGCTTTGCTCGATCCACGTCATCTGACGCGCGGTGTTCCACTGCATCTGACGCGCCATTATTAGGTGTTGGCATGGATGATGTCATCGTTCACATTAGTTCTAGAGATCCAGGTCATCGAGTTCTCAACCACCGACGGACATCGACGAGCAATATGTCCAATCCGACGATGAAGAAACTGAAGAAGATGATGTCTACGTCGACAATCCGAACGAGAACCACTCCGACGACTCTGATGGTGGTGGAGGATATGATATGGTTCCCACTTGGACATTAGATCAATGTGTCCAATGGAATTAGTTAGATAACTTGTAATTCTAATTTCTCTCTTATCTGCTATTGTATGAACTCTGAGTTACATTTGTAATCGTACTACTAAGCAATAAATTGTATACCTAAGTGTTTAGGTGGGTAGAGGGGGTGCCTAGTGAGGCCTTGGTCGATGAACTATGTGTCTTTTTGAAATCTAAACATGTATAATATTTTTAGATAATATTTGTGTATTTTTTCCTATTTTTCCCGATTTTTCCTGATTTCTTTAATCTATTTTATCAAATTTAATTGAATTAAAATTTAAAAAAAAGACCGCCCAGAGTTGGGCGGTCACACAAACGCCTATGCGATCGCCCAGGCGATCGGACGCACCTGGTCGCCTAGGCTCGCCTAGGCGTTCCCTGAACACTGATAATTATGGATATAAAAAAGTGAACTCTTAAAATAAGTTTAAAACAATTTATTTTGATAATAACTTAAAATTCAAACTTTTCAAATTAAAAATTAGAATTGTATATCTTCGTTTATGAATCATATTATCTATATATGTAAATAATAATAAAAATAAATTAGAAGTCATTTGATATAAGATCAAAAAACCAAAATTTTAACGAACGTAAATGCATTCATCTTTCTATCTTTTAAAGTTATATGAAATGACTCCCAATTTTTATATTTTGAATTTTTACATACATAAATGATATGAGTCTACGGTTAACATTTTCAATTTGAAATTTAATTTTTAAGCTATTGTTGAAGATACATCAATGTCAACTCATTTTAAAGAGAGTAGATTCATCTTCTATCAGAAAAATTGGAAGAAGGAATAAACGGGAAAGTAAATGTATGTGTTTATACTTATTTTGAATTTTTAATTGCTAAACTTGTAGACTATTTTAGATTTAAAATACCAGCCTAGAGATATAACAAGAAATGCTGTAAACAGCATGGTCGTAAATGTTTTAGTGCAACTCAGAACAAATTGGGTTTCTTTCTACTTTTGACTCCAAAGTTCACGATACCATTATGAAGACTATAGAAACAAGTAATTAACATATCCATCAAGATGGTAAATTAAAAGTCACCCATCTTAAGGTAAGCACAAGACTCAATTGCACCTACATGGCTCAACGGGAGGGAGAGGTAGTCTCAGAATATGAATTCAAGTCTAAATCTTACAAGGTGCGAGCAACATCTTCGTGGACATTCAAGGTGTATTATGAATCTATGATAGTTAACCAGAGATGAATAAGACACACGTCTTATTGATATTATTATTAATAATTATATATAATGATCCTGGATCCTTCGGGAGGAAAAACCCTGAGATGAAATATGAACGTTCAAATTATGCCCACTTCATTGTCATCTGATACCAAGGAAACATGAACGTTCCTCTTTGGAGTTGGGACTTCGTTTAGGTTATTTTTCGCGATTGCCATCAGCAATTCAGTATCACAATAGCCCTCAATGCGTGTACAAGAAATAAGTCAAGAATCAAAGACATCTCATGGATGAGCAATAGAACATTCCCCAACCTCAATCAAAGACAATGGCAGTAAATAAAGATGCAGATTCTTGCCACAAACTGGATATGTAATTTAAAACGTACACCACATGGGGCATCGCCAAAGTTATATACAGTTCATAGTACATAATTGACATCCAAATCCCATGTACAAATACATGAGCCAGCATCTCCAAGTTTGAGATCACCTCATTGAGTCATTCCTGATGCCATCACTGGAAAATTAAAAAGAAAAAAAAAATCAACTTGACTGCACCAAAAATAACATGACAATGAATGAAATTTGGAAGCTGCACAAGTATCTGATCAAATTTACAATTTCCACTTGAAGCAACTGGATAATGTCTGACAACGTAAACTACTTCAGTTATTCTCTCAGGTTCAGAGTAATATACGTTGGTACCGATGATTGTATACGTGCATCAGTGCATGTGCATCTTCTGCAATAACTATTGTTGTGTACGCTACGTTCATTTATAGAAGAACATAAAACGTGATCTTAATTGTACAAGAAATAAGTAAATCTGTGACTCTAATTTTTGTGCTAACTTTCTCTTACCTTGGTGGATCAAATGTCTTATTAATCCTTGTATTTCATTGTTTCCTTCTCAAATCCAACTGTGGGGAACTGCTTTGCATAGTCCTCGACTTCGAGACGTAGTTTCTTAATCTCAGATTGAACAGGATCGTTTGTTTCGATTGTTGCCAAGAAGTCCTTTAACTTAGACCCACCTGATTCCAACAAATTAGAAGCAAAGAAGATTTAGTATATCTGCTCACAAAAAAAATAAACGTATAATAACCATTTTACAAAGGTAAAGTTTTTTTAAAAAACAATGAACAAATTCTCAATAACCTGTAGTTTGTGCCTTTATTTTTAATGCCAAGTTAACGGCACTATCAAAAAATTCAGCCACTTTCGCAAAATCTTCCTCAACAAATCCCCTAGATGTGAGAGCAGGTGTTCCTGAAAAATATAGAAAACAAGTTCTTTTTAAGAGAAGATTGCTTCAGTAGTGCCGTTAGTTTGCTACCATGGAAGTTTCCTACCCATCCGGATGCCACCAGGAACCATAGCAGACACATCGCCAGGAACGGTGTTCTTGTTGGCAGCAATATGTACCAGTTCCAACACTTTTTCCACCCTGGACCCATCGATTCCCTAATTTGGATATAGAAGGAAACCACAAGTGCATTATATTAGATAAAAAATATTGATCCTTGAAACAGAGACATTACCGTAAAATAAAAAAGGCAAAACATCTGAGTTGCACGATATATGTTCAATTGTTTTCAAGGGAACTGAAAACTGCCTAATTACAAATGCTCCCCCACATTTATTGTTAGACAGATTAGATTGCAAAACTTACGGAAACAATCAACCGCTTTCATGACCTTACAAAAGAACTCCGGCGGTTGAACTTTACAGGGTGGAAATACTGACTTCAAACCATACTAGGTTAGCGAGGTAGTCACTAGATGACCTACCATGTGTCAAGTAGTGTCTTTCGTAGGTGGGATGGATGAAAAACACAAGGGGATGTGCTCACACGGAAAGTAAAAGTTACCAAGTATGGTTTGAAACCATTTTAGCATATTGAATTGCTCTTATCGCCTAAAACAAAACAGAGCCTTGATTAATCA
This sequence comes from Triglochin maritima, assembly GCA_963682175.1. Lineage (NCBI taxonomy): Eukaryota > Viridiplantae > Streptophyta > Magnoliopsida > Alismatales > Juncaginaceae > Triglochin > Triglochin maritima. The sequence continues at coordinate 57,308,607 of OY821772.1, read as the reverse complement.
TATGGAAAAGAAACGTAGTCAAAGCGGACCTTGTTTTTCAGATTCACCAGGACTAAATGGTTTTCAGTGCCACCAGAAACAAGCTCGTAACCTTTTGATGCCAAGGTCTGCAAAATTGAATTAGGATTCAAAAGTGTACAAATGGATTGAACAAGCTCAAACAAGACAATTCTGCATTATTCAAGAACAGCAAAATGTTAACACTTTTACCTCAGCAAACTTTGCACAATTGCTGAGAACTTGCTCTTGGTAAGCTCTGTACTCTGTAGTAGTTGCCTGCAGTAAAATGACATTGGAAATGCTTATCTGCCCTCGTACCAAGTGAATGAAGAGTGCAAATTGTAACCTAATAAGTCCAAACGAAGTACAAAATTTCATTTACTCAAGTATTGAAACTAAAAGATGACCTATAAGGCTATAAAAATATTCCTAAAAAAATAAAAGAGAAAGATGGCCTTTATTTAGAAGCCAAATAGATAATTTTAATAATTTTAAATAATTTTAAAGCTAGGAAACTGTGAACAAATTGCCACACGGTAAATTACAATGTTTAAGATAAAAATGCAACATCTATTAGAGCAAACAAATAAAATGTCAACTTATTATCTAATATCTAGTGACCAGAATGATGCTCGTATAACAAATGCTGCAACTTGTCTTGAAAAGTACAAAATATTAATTAGTAGGATTTAAAGATAGTCAAGTTGCTCTTGAATGTTTTCAAGCCATGCATCTCGAAGAATGTAGTGGTACTTTTACTTCCCCGTAGTCTGAAACTCTATGTCCATTTGGGAGAACAACGTGAACAATCTTTCTCTAGTTCAAGAAAAATATTCTTTCTAACCTATATCCCATCAAAATTGAGTACTAATTGTTCTTGATAACTGTGAGTTTTGATGGCAAAAGAAAATTGTAACTAGAATCAAAATATTGGTCATTTCCGTATATACTTGAATTCTGGTTTTTGCCCTGGTCAATTAACAAGAAAGGATACTATGTAGCATATACTGTGTTGGCACGACTATTTTTAGTGAAAAGTAATTTCTGTAGGAAACGTTACTTGTTTGAGTGCAACAGCTAAGCCGGTAATTGTGTGATTGTGTGGCCCCCCTTGAAGCCCAGGAAAAACAGCTGCATTGATCTTATCCTCATAGTCATAGAAGACCTTGAAAATGAAACAAGCAAGGCATTAGCAAAATTATTCAAACATCATCTTATAACTATTGTGTTTGCTAAATAAAATCACCAAAGTACATAGTGTAAACCAAGCATATACAGGGGGATTTTCTCTCTCTCCTAATAGGACAATTCAATGTTTTAGATAGAAATGCCTTAGGAAATTGGACAAACCCTGCATTTACAAGATGAACTACACAGATTCCAAACAAAATATAGCAAATTCAGAATAAATGAGCCATGCCTCTTTCCCTTGCTTGGTAGTCTCTTTTAGACCCTTCCTGTAAAAGATCATGGCTCCCCTTGGACCACGAAGTGACTTGTGTGTGGTTGTCGTGACCACGTCTGCATACTCAAAAGGTGATGGAATAACATCAGCAGCAACCAGGCCACTGATATGGGCCATGTCAGCCAGTAAAATTGCTTTCTGCTTGTCACAAACCTTAAAAAGCAGGAAACACATGAAATAAGTTGATGAAAGATAACCTAAAGTAAGAAAATACAAAAGGTTAAAGACAGACATAATAAAGTAACGTACCTTTCTTATACGTGCATAGTCGTACAGACGAGCATATGCACTAGCTCCAGCAACTATCAATTTTGGCCTGAAGAGTGTCGCACTTTTCTCCAACTACATCGAAATCAAAGTAACTTCAGAAATTACATCAATTCTACCCCCCCCCCCCCCCCCCCCCCCCCATAAAGCTCAGTATTGTGCATAACAAGAACTGATATTCACTTGCGTACAACAAGGCAATATCTCAAAAGCAGGTTGTCAATATCGCAAAGCGGGTTGTAAGCTCAATGAATTAAAATTAGGATTAAAGTCATTTGAATTGACTACCTGTGCTTAACTGGAGAACATATGTAAATATATAAAAAAATGCACATTGAAATAGTATAAAAAAATTAAATTTATGATAGGCGACATGAAAGCCTTCTTAGAGAACATTTTAAGAAATTTACCTGATCATAGTCTATGTAGCCTGTGCTCTCATTAAGCCTGTATGGCATTGTCTCAAAATATATGGATACGGCAGATATTTTCTTCGTGTCAGTCTGAAACACAAGATGCAGGCAGCATTTAGTATGAAATAACTTTCACTCTGTACTACTTGAGCAAATACCAAGAGATGGTAAGTTTCGAAAGAGCTTCTTGGATGCAATAAACCAAAAAGAAACACTCTCATACAACATACACATTGAACAAATTAGGCGGCTAATCAGCCATACATAAATATTGAGCACCTGATACCCGTGAGAAAGATGCCCACCATGTGGGAGATCCAATGCCATGATTCTCTCATGAGGCTTCAAAAGTGCAGTGTAAACTTGGAAATTGGCAGGTGATCCTGACAATGACTGCACGTTCACTGCAAAGTTTTAAATCAACATGATAATAAGCACCAATGGTTGAGTTTGCAAGTGCAACTCTAAATTGGCTAACATTGAAAACATGATGCGATGAGAAGCTGATAAAAAATGGTGAAAGAACGATTCTGGATAAAATTGCAGCATAATTCACAGATTATCAACTTATTGCAATAGATGTGAAACATCATCAGGGGAGTTTCAAGAGTCCAGAACACATCTCTTTATCTTATCTCTGAAGTAATGACTATTTAATATTTAAAAGTGTGCATTACCTCCCCATTTTGCAGGGTCCAAACGGAATGCTTCAAGAGCACGCTTCTGGCACAATGATTCGGCCATGTCGATATATCTAGAATGAGGGGTTCAAGCATATCCGGATATAAATCAGTACATTAAACAGGCAACTAGCACAAGCAGTATACCAAAGGCTCTAAGATAAAATGAACAAAAAAAAATAAAACAATAAATATTGCAACATAAACTTGCAAACATATATGTTAAACAACTTCAACAAGAAAAGGCCTGGACATGTAACTTACTCATTTCCACCATAGTATCTAGCACCTGGGTATCCCTCACTGTACTTGTTGGTCATGACAGATCCCACGGCTTGCATCACAGATACTGATGTAAAATTTTCTGATGGAATGAGCTCCAATCCCTTCAACAAATAAACACATAGAAACACATCCGCACAAAAGTTAGATCATTTCCCGATAAACAATAGATCAAGTCCAACCAGACCACTAAAAAGGTAAAAATGACTCGATATTTATAGAATCAAAGTTATAGTTGCTGAGCAACTTTACAGGATACACATATGGACATAATCTACTGATTAGGCATGGCTCACATCCTCGATTTTCCTATTCAATCATGTTGCAATCGTGGTTCAACGTATGGTATAAGGAAAAGCTTCATGAGCTCCATTTATCTTTCCGAGAAAGAAAGAAAGAAAAAACCGAATCAATTCCACTGCAGATGCTTAGCCTAACAAACTAAAAGACCTTGCAAAACACAACAAAGAAGGCAAATAAAGACGAATCACCTTCCACTGCCTCGCCTTCTCGTGCTCGATAATATCCGAAATCTCCGGATCGACGACTTCCAACGACGCATTGAGCTGCTTCGGCCACTGCAAACCAACAAACAACCACACCCCAAACCCGTGAGATTTCCAAACCCCCCCCCCCCCCCCCCCCCCCCAAAAAAAACGCGAGAACGAGACGAACCGTGACGCCAGGCCTCTCCTTTTCGTATACGACCTCGTGCGGGAGTGACGACTGCAACGGACACAGAAATCAGAATCAGAGAAGAACAAGAAGAGGAATTCGGAAAAGGTGAGGGTTGAACCATGTAATAGAGGGAGTTGGGGGTGAGGGGAGGTCGGAGGGAAGGGTTCCAGACGGAGGAGGACATTCGCCGGAGCGCCGTCGCCATTGCCATGGTTTTGGTCCTGCTTTTCGCTTCCTCCTGTGATTCTGTTTTGTGGTGGGATTGGTTTGAAGAATGTGGAAGATGGAAGAGGGAAAATAATGGATGGGTGTTTTGCGGAACCACCCCTGTATTTTTCGGTACAGCCACGGACGAATTAGTTTGGATGTATTTCGTTGGTATCTTTGTGAGCAAAAGTTGTCGACGTTGGTTGTATTTGGTGTGTTGATTTTTAATACTTTACGTTCAAAAATAGTGTTTGGGATATAAAAAATCTAACTTCTCAGAAACTAACAACTAAGATGTAGTTACAATTTATCTAAAATCTAGAATCGCGTACATCGACTAACTTTTTTGTTCTAATGTTGACTTATATTGAAATCGCGTAAATCTATTTTGATTTGTAGAAACATAGATATTGATAGTATAAAATATGATATAGGTATGTGTATTTTATATTTCACTTAGTGCACCATTGATATCCAATATATTAGAATTTGTAAAAACATGTTCTCCTTTACTATGCTAATGTGTTACAAGGATTGCATGTTAAGATACACAATTTTTTCTTCATCTTTCTTTTAATGGATATTTGTTATAATAACCGAAATTTTCTAATAAATCACAAATACTTTAGATTAATGTGTTATCCTACCAAAATTCTAATTAACTTGAACATAGAAACGAGACTTTTAACAAAAATGTAGACTTCTTCTCTTCTTTGTGAATAACATATAGTGTTTGTGCGGATTTTCTTATGCCAATTGCATAGTAAATTGTAATCGCTTGAGGTGCATACATGTTGTGTATGTTGACTACGGTCCTCCATGAGCAAGTATACATTTGCAGATAAAATTGTAGTTGGTAATTGGTGTCGAGAGAATCGATATACAAAAGATCATGGGTTTTCTACAAATAATTTTTAAACTTCCTTGATGTGCAAATTTTGTAATTGTCTGTTTGGGGGAGTAAGTTCAAATGTTCATCAATTTATGATCGTGACATATTTTGTTTTCACTCGAAACAACTCCCACCCTTCAGACCTCAGAGGTGCCACCCACTCGCGCCTGTTTATCCACTTGGTGTGGGTGTGGGAGCAACTGGCCTTCCCATCCTCAATTAGGTTCGTGGTGATGGATGCGTACAAAACCTGGTAATAACAACCACGAACACCCTATCCATCTATTGCTTCTCGTCACAGAGTAAAACCCATCAACTCTTGGGAACACCGTGTCCACATAACCCACATCTTCGGCCTAGATTTTCCCTTGTCAACGTCGGGCTTTGCAGGGACATAACACGAAAATTTAGAGTTACTTGGACTTACACTCGCTTGAATTTTTTTTTTAAACTTCGGATTGTCGAGAAACTCATAAGCATAGCAAAATTAGATAACATTCTTCGTTTAATCTAATCATTGTTTGGTTACTCTAGCGAACTTGGCCATGTGTTTATAAAATTCATCGGTTGCTCTAAGGAACATTGTTTGAATACTTTCAAGTAGTTCACAAGTGTTAGAAATATACAACAGAAGCATAGAGGAGATTATACCTAACGCGTATTCTACCTTTATGAATGCAACGACAATAAGAAACCTAACGCATGTTTAACTTTCAAGGAGGGATGAAACGTATATCCACGACTCAAAGTGCACACAAAGGGAAAATTGAGAGGGGATAAATTTTTGGTGTTGGAGTTGCATAAAATTAAATCATCCAACTTTTGCATAAAACCATAATTTGTATTTATATACACCAAACTTTTATAAAGGCTATGTACCCATAATCTCCAATTATAGTCAATCAGATTAGGTCAAATGTTGCTTATGTTCTCATGTACGCATTGGTCATAGTGAACTGCTAAACGTCGTCTGTGAATTACGTAAATCGTATGTGTCAATTACCATATTGTCATTCTCTCTTTTCTATTTATTTCATTTCTTCATTCCACGCTCTATTTATTTTTCTCTCAACCACCAAAAATAATGTTTCGGAGACCAGGAAAGGCGCCGACAGACCCACCCGTTAGACTCGAAAGGAAAATTTGACTTTCTATGCACCAAGTGACCCAACATCTGGGGAAAAAACTACATTGTGGCATTCTCTGAAAAATATGCTTATATTTCCCATTCTACCCAAAATACCCCTGCATAAACATGAAAATTCATTTTCTCCCTCTTTCTTTCTCTTTGTCTTTCAACCCACAAAAATCGTACGGTGAACAATTCTCTACAACTAAATGATTCGAATTCTGTTCGTCATAAAACATCCTCAAAAATTGTGCGGTGAAAGTAACGTTTTTTCAAAAAATCTAAATTATCAATGTCATATCACGCACATATCGAGCTCCTTGAGTTTACAGTTCTCCACACCTAAACGATTCGAATTTCGTCCGTCATAAAACGTTCTCGAAGATCGTGCGGTAAAAAGTAGTATTTTTTCAAAAATAAATAAATTATCAAGGTCCTATCGCGCACACATCGAGCACATCGAGCCTATCAAGTTTACAGTTCTCTACACTCAAACGATTCAAATTTCATTCGTCATAAAACATCCTCAAAAATCGTGCGGTGAAAACGACATTGAGCTTCATCGAGCCTTATCGAGCTCACATGCAAAAATAATCAAGTCTATCGAGCACAACAATCGTGTCTTTATCGAATTCATATCGAGCTCATTGAGCTTCGTTGGAAACACAGAATATCATCCATTTTTGGTATCCAAACTATTAGAATTCTTAATAAATCTCTAAGTCCAAAAATACTTTGTGTTTGGCTTCCAGGGGGCGCTGCCTCTTTACAACCCCTGCCACCTCACGGGCGAGGTGGAACGACACTCGCTCATCGGTGAGCGAGACCCCCAACCGACCCGTCGGAGTGAGCATAAGGAGTATGAGTCAATCCTAACACAAAAAAATCATGAAATCATTTTCCGAACATGCACAAATAACCCCCTATCCCGAAAAATATCTGGGTTCAACTACAACGGGAAAGGGTTGCGTGAAATAGAGAGAGAAGATAAGTGACAAAGATGAGGTTTTGGTGTTTTTAAAGACAGTGATATTTTTGGTAAAACGGGAAACATAAGTATATTTTTCAGAAGATGTCAAAATACAAAATATAAATTTTTTTCCAGAAGTTTGGTCACTTAAAGCATAGAAGTCAAATTTCTCAAAGGAAAAAATCATCACTCGCTATAAACTCCTGTGGCTTCAAGTCTCACGGGTGGTAGTCATGATTGCTAGTCGTAGCAAGTCGCTAATTCAATTGCTACCAACGTATCAACCATGACATTAGAGTTAACTTCAAAATGAACTATTATGAACTTGAACTATGACTTATATTTTTCTAAAAGTTGAACGAGTTTCTTCAAAACAATCGTGTATGCAAGAGAAAAACTTGAACCGTAGAACGAGAGGAGTTTGTTGGAAAGTCATGATTGGTTATACACTTCCATCACACGATGCAGGAGTGAATGCAACAATGAAATTTTAATAGCAACTTCGACGTGCTGGAGGAAAATGGAGAAGAGTGGGCAAGTTAAAGAACAAGGCAAGGTATCTGGAGAGTAGGAGTAGGAGTACAAAGAGTATGGATACGGTACATGTATCATTTACAAAATCAGATACAGACACACATTATATGTGGATACCAAAAATTTGTATCTATATAGCACAAACAGATACGGATATAAAAATAGATATTAATATTTTTAACAATATACGACAATACATTAAAAATATTTGTTAAAGAAAGATAAATTTAATTTGATACAGATATAAAGTTATTACTAAAGACATCTTAAATAAACAATTGATAATGAGTATGCTTTAGGTTTATGGCTAATGTGTAAATACAGTTAATCTTGTATTCTAGAATATTTATATGAACTATTATATTTATATAAATAATGTTAGGATCTATGACCCTCTAATCGATAGAAAAATGCGGAATTAAAAATATTAATCGAAGGATTAAGGAAGAGACAATTGCAAACCACAAATTCGTCGACACCGGAGTTTAGAGAGGTTCGGCACCCACACCCGGGTCCTAGTCCTCCTCGCAAGCCTCGCTCGATCCCCCGAGCCTCGCTTACGGTTCCATTAACCGATCTTCGTTCCGGGCCGAGACCAACGCCGTTTACAACACCGAGCCTCGCGAACAACCTCACCTCGCTCGTGTCTCCTCTCACAACCCGAGAGGGAGCTTCCTCGAAGCTTTACAACTTGGTGATTCTTGAATAAGGAATTGGAATCACAATCTAACTAACACTCTATACTTGAGCACACTTGGATATGATATGGAATTGGATATGCAAGTGGTGAAGTTTAGGCTTGAGTGTTGTGGATTGAGAGCTTGAAGATGGAGAGGATTTGACTTTGAGTATTGAATAGATAGGAAGTGTTCAAGATGTCCAAAGCAACCAAATGAGGTCCTATTTATAAGCCTTCAAGCTCATCTAGCCGTTTGGGAGTTGGTGGGGAATGGACCAATGAGAAAGCAAGATGTGACTTAAGCTCGGCCAGAAATCGAGACAGATTCGGTCGACCGTTATCCACACGGTAGTCCGAAACATTGGTCTGAACAAAGAACTCGGTTGACCGATTATGTATCGGATCACCGTTCACCAACCTCCAGTAGCTTTTATCTATTTAGCCCTAATTAAATTCGGTTCACCAAAGTCCATTCGGTTCACCGTTCCAAGGTGGACAGTAGAATTGATTGGGCTCTGATCTACTCAAGTTCGGTTGACCGTGTATACTTCGGTATACCGAAGTAGCGCGGGAATTGCGCTGACAAAGCGTGGGAGATTGGTTTACCAATAACGGTCAAGTTAAATAGTTGTTGGTCTCCTAAAGCAATATGATTCGGTTGACCGAATGAAGTTCGGTGTACCGAATATGGATAAGTCAATTTGGCTTTAGGTCAAGATTTAAATACGACCGTTGGAGCAAAGTCCAAAACCGGTCCAGGCTAATTCGGTCTACCGAAGGTGGTTCGGTATACCGAGGTGGTTATTCCAGGGAACACCTAAAGGATTCTACACGGTTGACCGCAAGGTGTTCGGTGGACCGAACTCTACGTGATTCGGTTTACCGAGTGGGGTTCGGTTAACCGTGGGGATACGGGACAGAATCCTAATGTGCTCAAGTTTACATTAATCCTAAGGACTCAAATTATACTAAATTACATATTGGTCTAAAGCTTGATTACATGTCTTGAGTCTTTATATTCTTGTCCAAAGCTCCTTAGCTTGATTCTTCATCAACCTATTAAGAATATCGCAAATACACGAATATATATGCAATGCATGTATTCATGTTTGCTCGCTTTGATTGTCTAGGTTGATTGATTAAATATAGATTAAGATTAGATTACTTAATCATCAAAACTAAATAAAGATTAAGGCTAAAAAGCCAACAAATAAGTGATGTTATCCTCCAGCTGAAGGATTTATTGTAATGACCCTAACCTAATTGGTGTTTATTGGTGATTAGGGTGCTAATAGTGGAGGGTTTGCATGGGAAGTTGAGGAGGGAATAGGGGTGCTGTTGGTGATGTGGGGGTGACGTGAACAGTGGATGTAGAGTGCGGCTGTGTGGAAGTGACGGTGGTAGGGTGTTGTTGGTGTTGGGTTTGGAGAAAATGAGAAGCTCATCTGACCTCTCTCTCACGTTTTCATTCCTCTCCATTCCATCTTTCTCTCATCACCTCTCTCATTTTCCTCTCTTCTTGGTTGGAGCAGCTGCGGCGTCGGGCAGAGGAGGTGACGGTGGTGCGAAGGCGCGTGGAGGAGGACGTGTGTGAGGTTGCGGCCGGAGGCGTGGTAGTTGGAGCTCCGGTGTTCTTCGTCGATCTTCAAAGAGAAGGTATGCCAAGTTCTTGCATTAGAGGCCTTAGTGATCACCCACGTTAGGGTGATGTTTTGGTAGGTCGCGGGAGGTCGGAGACCTCGTCGGCGACGAGTTTCAGCGTCAAAACCTCGGCTGGCGCGAGGTTGAAGACGTCTGTCGGTCGACCGGGTCCCTTGGACGGTCGACCGAACGTAGTGTTTTTGGACTGCCTGACGTGTTTCGGTCGACCGGGTCCTTGTGTTCGGTCGACCGGAACTTAAGTGTACCGGACCCTTGGTGTGGTTGCGGTCGACCGTTTATGACGTAGAAAATAATAGGTTGACCCTGTAAGGTTTCGGTCGACCGAGACCCCTGAGTCGGTTGACCGATAGATTGGTTTCTGATGTTGACCAGACTCCGGATTTTGACCTCGTTCGGTCAATCGGTTTTAGACCTTCGGTAGACCGTTGGATTTATGTGTTGCGCAACTAGTTCGACCGTTGCAGACGCTTCGGTCGACCGATTCCCTTGTGGAAGCGGTCGACCGAGCTGTCACTTTCGGTCGATCGATTTCCCTTGTGGAAGCGGTCGACCGGTTGTCACAGCGGTCGACCGATTCCCTTGAGGAAACGGTCGACCGAGTGTCTCTTTCGGTCGACCGTTTTGCACAGGACAGAATTCCTGGTTCCGCTTAGGATGCCAACTTTGTCCACGGAAACCCGTGTCCTCGCCTTGTGCGTGAGCCGGGAGGTGACAGTGGGCGTGTTACGCGTGCCTGCCCAGGGACCGCCGTGTGGAAGAGTGTGGGTGTCCGGAACGCGTCACCTCCATGTATGGATCGTGACCAATCTGGTGGATCGTTTGACTCGTGTTAGAGTAGCAGCCTGAGGGATTTCGAATCTCATTGCTTCAGCGGGCACGCAACTTTCGTTGGGTGAAGTGACTACCGGCCTGAGGGGCAACGGAGGTCGCTGCCCTGCTTTTATAGCGGCGGAGTTGGTGTCTGCACGTGGAGCTCGTTGACCCTGCGGACTTCGGTTCGGATCTGTCGATTGTCTGGCCTTTGTGTGGCGGATATGTTCGACTGACCTTGATGGTAGTGATTGCACGTGCCGTGCGACCTGTGTGGCGGCAGGGCCCCTGTGCGGCCTGTGTGGCGGCAGGGAGGATCGCGCGTAGCCTGTGTGGTTGCGGCGATGGACTGCCGATGATGTGTTCCGGCAGGTAGCTCGACTGGGCACATATCGAGTGAGATCCCGTGCTGTCTGTGTGGCGCCGGTTAATGGACCGACCTGAGCGACGGCTCCGTTGGTGTGGTGGTGGACCACGATGTTTTCAGATCTGATTCTACCTGCACGGAAGTGCAAACGCCTCCTCACCGATCCCTTGGCTTGTATAGTCGTGTGTGGGGATGTGTTGCGTACTGTCCGTTAGACTGTATGTGCCTACGGTAGGTCTCTACGGGGACCCGATGTTGGACCGTGCGGCCTGCGTGGCGGCGGTGTTGTTTGACTGTGTGGTACCAGTGGTTGTTGGACCGTGCGGCCTGTGTGGTGACGGCGATGTTGCGGACCGTGGGGCCTGTGTGGCAGCGGTGGCGATTGTAGACTGCGGGGCCTGTGTGGCAGCGGGAACGATTGCAGGACGGATGCCCGATTTTACCCTTGTGGATGTTTACTGTTTTGTATTTCATGTCATGTTATACTAGTATGTTAGGGCATATAGGTGAGCTTGTCATACGGGTTTTCCTTATGAAAACTCAGGCATTGTTGTTCCATCTTTTTCAGGACCGCGTTAGGTTCCGGCGGGTGGTGACCGAGGGAGATTGCACTTTGGGACTGGATAATGTCGTCTACCTACTTTAGGTTGTCGTGATTACATGTACTATGTGTTTTGTGTTATGATGTAATCACTCTTTTGACAAACTCTTATGTATTATGGTGCACCTTATGTATTTGGGTATCTCTTTCAGTAATGTCCCCACTCTTGATGATTTTATGCACGTGTTTCCCTTGATTTTAAAAGTTTAAATTTTCCGCTGTTCGGAGATGTTACAATTATCCACGTTATATTGGGGTTTATTGCTTCTTTTTCTTCTTTGACCTCACAATATTATAATCCACCATTTTCATTGTAGACAAGCATCAAAAGATGAAGTAATAATATCTGCCATATTATAGCAGAGTGTCTTTAACAGTTTTTAAAGTTAGAAAGAAAGATTGAAATCCGTCAAAATTAGGGAGAGTAAAGTTGTTTACTCTTAGTTGGTGATGTCAAATACTGGATAAGTACAAACATAGTCTAATTTCAAGGGCTTGTGACTTATCCTTGCTCCATTATATGTTGGTTTCGTGGTTTTAATCCATATTTTAATGATTTAACTAATATAATCTTAATCACAATGAAATGTAGTGTAACACACAATATGTATGGAATATATATTGTATTGTATTAATATCTACATGTGATTAAGACTCAAAGAAGAATGGAATAATGTCAAGACATGTAATTTTACTTTTTATTTGAGTCTTAGGAACTTATGTAAACTTGAACATACAAGAGTTAAAATATATTCACATACACACTAGGTTCATTGCAGAAGTCACACACAAAATTTCAAATCAATGACCTCAATAGATCACACAAACCTAAGTAGGAAAATCACCCAAACTTAACATCTGGCTGTCTGTGTAGATCGGTCGACCGAAATAAGTTTTCCGTTCGACCAGTTAATGGTTTCTCAATTTTGACTTTCTGGTCGACCGTTTACCCGTAGTTTCTGGACGACTGTTATATTTGTCGTATTCTCTCAACGTTGTATTCATATTTTCTCAAAAGTCCCTAAACACATTTGGCCACCGGTTGAACGATGCTTTGACGGAAGTCGACCGGATGCAGACAATTTTGTGCACAAAAAATGCATGTTATTTTCGGTGGAACAAACCTTCTTTTGTGTTCGACCGATTAACCTTTGACTTGGCCCAAACCCTCTAAACGGTCGACCGCCCCCATATTTATTTCGACCTTTAACTTTAGTTGTATCCATTAGGTTCAACCGTAGTTTAAGTTGGTTCAGATGTTTCCTTAATTTCATGGAAACGGTCGACCATTGATCCCGAGTCGGTCGACCGGTTTAGGACAAATTTGCAGAATTTAAGCATTCTGTTTTGTTTATCTTGCACAAATTTCAACTAAATCTTACCCCACGGCTATAACAATTTAGGAGCTTATAAATAGAGGTTCACACACCTTATTTACACATCTCTCCAACTTCTATTTGCCTCCTACATTAGAGAGAATCCTCACATCTCAATAAACCTAATTCCACATACTCAGGAGCTTATACTTCCACACTTTAGTTACCAAATTTTAATCATACTCAAAGTGTGCTCAAAGTTAGAGTGTCAATACTCTCAGTTTGTTTGTTGTCAAGAAAAAGGTTTCGGTGAAAGCCCGACGTATTGTAAAGATTTTGGTAAAAGCTTGAAGCATCTCTCTCGGGTTGAGAAAGGAGGAACCGAGTTCGACGATGATTGTTCGTGAATTTGAAGTGTAAATGGTTGATTTCGGCCTTGAACGAGATCGGAGAGTGAAGACGTAGACAGAACTCGTGGAATCGAGCGGAGCTTGCAAGAGAGGAAGTATGACTCGGGTGGGGTGTCAAACCTCTATAAAATTGCCACGTATTGTGTGGTTTGAGGGTCTCTTCTCTGCTTGTTTTTTATTGTTAATTTGCGCTGCATAATTAAGTAGAGAATTAGGAAAGCGATTAGATTAATTTAGGCCATAATGATTCCTACATTATCAATATCAGGGCACCCCGATGGGGTGCCCCAAAATGTCGCCCATGCCCTAATGCCTGGTTGTGGTGCATGAGTGGAGGTCACACCTATGGTTGAGCAACAAGCGGTCCGGTCTTCGGTCACGGAACCAAAGCCAATTCGGTTCCGGTCCGGACATGTCTGATTTTTTTAAAATTTTAAGGTAAAAAACCCGGACCGGTCCAGGTTCTGTCCGGGCCGGACTTGTTGCACAACCCTAGTCATACCCAATTGTGATTTTTTTTTTGTTTTAATTTTTTTATTAATTAGTTTAATTTGTAAATCAATTAGTTTGATTAGTTTAATTTGTAAATTAAAGCAACGAGTTATGATTAAAAAAATCAAAAACAATAAAAAAAGTGTCAACTTTCTTAATTTTGTAATTTTTTTTATTTTGTTCCTTAATTATTGTAATGACGTTTTAATATTTAATAATTTTTCCTTAGTTTTATTTCCTACTATTTATATTTATTTATAAAATTTATTATAATAAGTTAATTTGGTTATTGTTGAAAATTGTAAATGAAGGGAAAAGAAATTATGTAAAAGAAAGAAAATGCTGATTTGACAATTTAATATTTGTTGGGGGTTGTGGTTGAGAGGAAAATGTTATTAAGAGAGGGGGAAAATGTTATGGAAGAAATAAAGTGTTGATTTGATAAGTTGACATTTATGAAAATGTGAGGACTAATGATGACCTCAACTTCATCACCAAGAGAGTTCTTTTGGTTGTAGAAACCACGATTTTTATAAATTACATGGATTAATATCAATTAGTAATTGTATGGGTTCGCATTCCATAAATCATGAGTTGTTTACGTAGTTGGGGCTTGAACCTGCATAGACCTGGCAATCGTGTACATTCCTGTCGTGTGTTTTTCCGTGTATTAGACAGATTCCATAGACACGAACACGACCCGACAAGTTTTCGTGTACTGTAAAATAAACCCGAACACGACCCGAATAAGTTCGTTCAAAAACGACCACGACCCTCAAGGACACGGAAAAACAAACTTTTTTTTCAAATTTTCCAGAATGGACTCAAAAATATATTCCTTCAAACTTACTCCACATGCTAAAGGCCAGCAGCCAACTTGTTGGGAAGGTATTGGGGATAGTAGTCTAAAAACATGTTAAAAGCAAACAGGCGTTGTGGGACTAAAGTTTCAGGGCACCAGACACGCAAAACACATCTATGTATTATATTGAACATCCAACATACAGAGAAATGAAGTTTGGCTTATCGGTTAGGTGCGAATTTATAAGTGATTTCGGTGCAGGGCACAACTGGGTTCAAACTTGGGACTGCATGTCATTCCAACCATGTTTCAACCAATGCACCAACGGAGAATTTCTGCTTAGTGTTAGGTTTTATTTACTTAGTATTATTCGTGTACTTTTTAGGTACACGAATCAGATACACGAAAACGACACGAAAAAAATTCCGTGTACCCATGACACGAACACGACACGAAATCAGTAAACTCAAACACGAAATTTTCGTGTCATGTTGTCGTCTTTCGTGTCAAATTGTCAGACCTCACCTGCACGATATCTTCATCCACCGTGTACTTGAACCAAATGGAATACACATAGGTTGTAAAAACTACAACGTCGAGAAACAAATCAAAGACATGCGAGGTTGGAGTCGAGAAACAAGTCAAAAAGATATGAGGGTCAGCGAGATGTTAGACATCTTGAAAATAGGAACTGGTATGCATGCCTATCGATTTTGCGCACGACAAGAAAAACATAAAATATTTTTTTGTGGTTAACTAGCCAAGTTATGAATTTTATGATAATATAATACGAAACAAATTTACACGATTTAACACGAAATGACATGATTGTACAATAATTTTCTAAGTACTTACCAAAACTGATACGTTAAGCACATTTTATGGACTAATTGATTAGTATAACCTTGAAATTGTTATCTAAGACGTCTTATCCATATGAGAATTATTAATATGTAATAATATTTGACTGTTAGCGATCAAAAATCTTCTAAATGATAGTAAATATAGTGCATACACAAAAGTTATACAATTAGAGATACAAAATGTACACAAACACGATAATTGATAGACCTGCGTCACCTGCTTGTAAGCACTATACTCAAATTGAAGACTCAATTACATGCAAACTTTTTATGACTATGACTTTTAAAAAATGCAGAAATATATGTGGTTCAATTGTTTTAGTTTGTAGCATGGAAGTGTCGTTAACTAATTTGATTAGAATGGCCAGGGTGTTCAAACTTCTATTTTGAGAAGCATTTTAATTGCGATAAACTAACACCTAAAAATAGTGGAAAAAATAAGTGTGTGGGATTTGACTAGTCAAGTGACATACCGTGTGATTGCTGAATGCTGATTAATTTATCAAAAAACTCAAATTTAAATTAAAGAATTAATTACAATTTACATGCCTGAATTATATTCCAGTATTCTTGAATTTCAAAAGATAACACTTACCACCCATCAGGATAGGGGTGAGTATCCGATTCGGACCGGATTTTTATCCAGGGTCTGGTCCGATCAAAAACCAAAATTTTTAAATAAAAAAACAAAAAACTGGACCATACCAGACCGAATCGGAAATTTTCAAAACCTCTGGACCGAAACCTAGACCGGTCCGGACCGACCGATCCAGTCCGATCCAAAAATCTGGACCGGACCCTACACCAGGAGGTTAAATTAAAGTGATTCTGAAATATAGTTCTGGGCGCAAAAATATAGTTCTTCACGTAGATCTTGGTTGTTTGGGTACAATTAGTCAGCGAATCGTCCATTTTTTAATATATATATACTTTAATAGATAAGCTAATAAGCAGTTGTTCGAGTAATCATAACATCGAGCGAAGCCAAAACCAAATCAGCTTTTGCTCAACCAACGAGAAAAGCAAGCTTGACACAGAAGTCGACGAGCCTAAACAAGTGTCAAGTAGCTGCGACGTTACAGAAACACGACATGGGCAACGTGTTCCTTTCTCCTCCTCTTCCTCTCCATTTTTAAATTAGAAAACCCCACTCCTCCCTCTACGTGTGAATCAACACGAAAATAATCTTCACAAATTAATCATATGCGGTGCTTGGTTCTTACCTTATACGTCTGATGGTGATTTATACCCCCGTTACATAGAATTTCTAAAAATACACCTCTAATCCTGTTGAGAAGGTCAATAATTGAATTTAAATCACTAAGATACAAGACCATCGTTGTAACATTTCCAAAATTGCGGAAAATTTTAAACTTTAAAAGATAATCAAATCAAACGGGAACACTACCAACCATATATACATTAAGAGCCGCACCGCATAATACAGAGTTCCAGAAGTATGATTACAACAAAAGATATACAAAACATATACATGTAATCATAACAACCTCAAAAGAAAAAAACTAGAGGATCTGATCCCTAATACGCTCATACTCAGTCACCCCCTACTGCCACTCATGGCTTGAAAAACAAACATAAAACTATGTCTAAGTTTCCATAAGAAAATCTCGTATGTCAAACTCCCTAGCATGTATGAAAAACAACTAACATGGACAGTAAACACGATAGTAAACATTGTCGTCAATACTGGGTTTCAAGGACCTCTCTCCTAACCACAGCAGACACGATCCACAACAGGGTTCTAGGGTCCTCTCACCCAACCCCCACAACACACGTGCACACAAGGCACCACTGCCGGAACATCACCGACAAACAAACCCCGCATCACAAGGACAGTTAGTTCCACATCCAGAGCCACACACTCCCACAACCAGAGCCGCAACCCGCTCCCACATCGAGAGCCACCGATCGCTATCAGGTCGGTAAACTCCATTTTGTAGCCCCAACAAGGCCCGGGACCCGTTACCCTCAAAGCCGATCACACACACAACAATCACAAAACAGGACAACGGTCGACAAAACAATGCACACCGGTCGATCGTCTCCCCTAGAAATATGCAAGAGTTCAACCATCACCTAGCCAGTCGAACACAAAAGAAACAATCGGCCGAACCCATGAGCGGTAGACCGTTTAGATGGTCAATGCCTGGGTCCAACCAACTTAACTACCAACCGGTCGAACGACAAAGGGGATCTATTCGACCGAAAATATCAGAGTCTTTAAATCTTCAATTCCAACTTCAACTGGTCGACCTAAAGTCACCCGACAGTCGACCTTTGGAACATAAATCAACGGTCGATCCATCACACGATCGATTGTTCAATTTATACGTTAACTTAAGCTATCGGTTGAACAAATCATATAGGCGGTCGACCATTTGGATAGTCTAGGCCCCAACCAACTTAGCTATAGGTACAATCGGTCGAACTGATCTAAAGGCGGTTGACCGTTTAGATGGTCTAAGCCCCCAACTGACTTACCTACAGTGCAACCGGCCGAACGACAAAGGGGACCCGTTTGACCAAAAATATCAGAGTCTTCTACTCTCGCCAAAATATGCTTAACCGGTCGACCGCCCAATGACATCGTTCGACCGGTGTGAGAAAGAAACTCACAATTGCACTAAGAGCAGTCGACCGAAACACACGCCGATCGACTGTTACCCTGCAACAACATTGCTGCACTAGGATCTTCGTCAAGGCATCCGACCACCGTTGAACGTTCCAACCACCTCATACTCCTCGGGTGAACACCAATAAGGAACTTTACATACCTTTAAGGCTTGAAGAAGCCTCCGAAGAACCACATCGAACACCTCCTCGCTTTGCACGTATCTCCAACACACTTCGCACCGAGATCACCCAACCATTAGCGCCACCTCCGATCACGCCCGCTGCACTTAGTCTTTCTCGTCGATCACCCCACGTTGTTGGCGCTCAGAGAGTGTGTGTGAAATGAGTGAAGTGAAGAAAAGCAGAAGGGTTCTCCCCCTTTAAACCTTTTCTCCCAACCAATCACCACATCACACCTCAAAACACAATCAAACACTAATCAAGGATTAAGATCTCATAGTCATTTTACAAAACAAGTCATTTAAACTTACACGTCTAATGTAGTTCGCAAAGAAGCGGGATAGAAATGCAAATCTCAAAGTAGTTTAAGAGAAGTTGGTCAGAAAAGTTGAAAAATACATGGTGTGTTTTGATATCCAATATGACGGAATGAAATAATAATTAACAAGAAGGCATATAAAAAAATCTGCAATTTTTTGTATTATTTAACATTATTTTGAAACTTTTCCTACAACGTATTCTGCTAATTAAACATCACATTTTAAAATGCCAAATACTGTTAGAGAATAGTCATTCATTGGAAGATTTACGGAATTTTTTCCGTGAAATATAAGTTGTATGATCCATTCATTCATCACTAATCGGGTTGAGTTGGATACCTACGTTTTAATATAGTATCAGAACCAAAAATATCAAACAACCGACTTACCACATTCACCTATATTGTTGTTTATGCTTAACCATTAGAAAAAAATAATCTCAGTCATGTGTGAAGGAATAAGTGATAGAGAATAGTTTCAAGTTAGAAGTTTTTTAAATTTTTTGGAGGTTATAAGTTGTAAGATTCTTGTACTTATCACAACTTCGATAAATATATGTTGTTTCCCCAGACATAATAATTTTACTGAACTGTTATTCGTCGCCGGAAAACTACTTAAATCGTCCAAACGAATTACCATTTTGTCATTCTCTCATTTCTACTCATATATCTCTACATTTCACTCTCTTATCACCCATCTATCTTCATCTTCCTCTCATAATCATAAAAAACAATATTTCGGAGGTCAGGAAATAAGCCAACGGACGTCCCGATGTACTCGAATCTGGTAAAATGTCAAACTTCTTTTTAATAAAAAATAAAGAATTAGGGGGCGTCCGCCGGAGCCCCCCAATGTGGGAGGTGTCTGGCTTAGACGCCCCTATTTTGTTTAATAAAAAATTAAAAATTTATATGGTGTGTTATCTCAAATTATTTCAGGTTCTGTTCCAAGCTTGTTGGTATTAATTGAGGTTGGATTACAATGAGTTTTTTGCAAGTGATAAAGATTTTTTCAAAAAAATTCAGTTCCAAAAATTTTCAGATCCAAAAATTTTCCAGGGGGCGCTGCACCCTTGCAGTGACGGGGTTTCTTTTTGCTTGTGTTCTAGCTCAAAACCCCGGTCAGCTCCTAGCTAAACCTCCCTCGTTAGCTATGGACAAAACCCTAAGAGTAGCCTTGCGAGAAACCCCAACTCAGTGCTCACTCAAACGCACTCAAGAATAGAACAATCCCCGTTTTGTATTTCTCTACACAAACATACAAACGTACAAGTCTCTCGAATGAGTTGGTTGTGACAACTCCACAACTCAACGCCCCTATATATAAGTCTCAACCTATAGCTATTTGCTCCAAGAGGCATTCAAGTGCTCATTTCAATGCCTTCATCAACTCAGATCTAAAGACGCATGGAGAGGCAGGAAAGTTTCCTTGTTTGCACCAACGAACAAACAAACTTTCCTTATGTGTCGCGTCCCCTCAGATACTTGTCTTCTTTGCTCCAACGAGCCAGGTAGCCTTCCTTATCTGTCGCGTCCCCTCAGGTACTTGCCTTCTTTGCACCAACGAGCCAGGTAGTTTTCCTTATCTGCTCGTCTGTTGGATGCACGTTCCTGATCCGAGAGAAGATCCACATGGATCCTAGCAAGCTCACTTGCTCGACCCGTTTGTTCCCAAGCCTCCTGCTTGTGTCCACGGGCCCGTGACCCAATGCATTCTCCTGAACAACCCTCCTTCGGCTAAGTCCAAGGAACCATTGGCGTCACAAGGTCATAGCAGCCTTAAGGGTGTAACACTTGCCACCCCAAACGACCTGTCGCGGTGGTATTTGGTAAAACTTCCCTTATTAAAAAAACTCACTGTAAGTCGTAAGTTTTTTGCAAGTAATGTAACAGGTTGGAGTACACCGGGGAAGTTTTACCAAATACAGAAATACTACCTAGACTGGTCGTTCGAGGGTCTCGCTCTCCCGTGAGCGAACGACATTTCCACCTCGCCGGTGAGGTGACGGGGGTGGCAAGGGGGCAGCGCCTCCTCGAATTTTTTTGGATCTTCAAATTGTTGGATTTGAAAACGTTACCACCGAAAATTTGGATCTTCACTTGCAAAAAAACTTATTGTAATCCAACCCATTACCACCGAAATCTTGCAACAGAACCTCAAATAATTTGAGATAACACAACGTATAAATTTAAGATTTTTTTTTTTAATTTTTTTTGGACGGGTGTCTTAACCAGACCCCCCATGGGTGAGACGTCTGGGTAAAATGCTCTCCTTGTTGGTATTGGGAAAATGAGGAAAACGTCAGAAATCTTATTTTAAGAGACGTGACGAAATGTGTATTAAATGAATTGTGAATAGTAAAATGGTAATTATTGGAGCGATTTAAGTATTTTTCCAACGATGAATAATAATAGTTCTCAATTTATGTTTTGTCTTTTCCAAAACTATAAGAAATAAACAAATTAATTTTTTTGTAACTTTCCACTCTCTAAAGCTTACGTATGCTGTATGCACATCGCAGATTATTAAGAGTAGTGATAATATAAACACGAGGGTTAATTATGTATTAATCGGGTGTGTAAGCAACAGCTAACAACGCGTGTCTGTACGAGTGTGTTGGCCTCTTCCCCCAACATTTTATTCCAACTCAGATTCTTCTTCTTCTTCTCCTCACTCACCTTTCTAGGGTTTCCATTCCAACCTCGTCCTTTCGTCATCGGATCCGGCGTCGTTTCCCCTTTCCCTCCTCTCCTTCTCTTCCACGGCGTTTGATGGATCGGTTGCTGTGGATTTCCCAGTTCGCTTGGAGTTGTTTTTCCGACTTCGATGGCCGAAATCGTGATTGGTGGAGAACTCTAGGTTGTTGCGATCAGGTGATGCGATTTCCGCTCAATCTTCGCGTTTCGAGCTTACTGTTGTTGTTTTGTAGCGTAATTGTGCAACTTAAGCGTCTATGATGTTATGATTCTCGATGTTTGTTTTCTCTTGCTTGCCGTGAAGTGGTCTTGGTTTTTGTGGTCGGATAGTGCTTTATTTGAACTCTTGCTTGGATAATGTTGTTAAGTATAATCGGTAAACCCTTTTATGATCCCCAGGAAAGTGAAAATTCGTCAAACTTGACTTGTAATTTTTTGTCTGATTAGTGAGCAACTAGACTTCATGTGCTACTTGTATTCTTAATTCAGGAGAAGAGTTAGATTTAGTGGTGCAAAGGAAGTTTTCTCTGATGTTTCGGACATGTTATGCTATGCTGGATTACACTAGTCTCTGCCAAATTGAGGAGCATTTCAGTTATACAAGGACCCAAGACGAAGCCCTTTTTCCATAGTGGGGGCTAGAGCATTATACATGTAAGTGCATGGTCTAACTTCAGTAGGTTGGTTTTATTTATTTTCAGCTTAAAAGCTATAGAATACAATTGAGTAGGTCTTGGATGACTCAATTGGTTATTGTATAAAGATCAAATAAATAAATTATTAGCTTGTTGAAATTTGAACGAATAGTTTGACTGAAGTTTTATAAACCCATCACTAAAGCACCATGGTGGAGTTGCACGATATTCTCACTATGAAGTGATACAAGAGTTCAACGCCACATCAAGATTTTTGTTTGGCATCTTGGAGCGAATTAACGTTGGAGATGGAGGTGAGAGGAATGCTTATAGTGGCTTGATGCTAGAATGGACTACTAATCATGGTAGGGATTTCGACGAGTAAAGGTAAAAATATTAAATGTGTAATATATTATTGTACACAATTCCTATTTGGAATTATAACAATACCCCCCGAGTAGTCAAGTTCAATGGGTTTACATGAAGTGTGATAAGGACTGACCCTAAAGAAAGATGGTTTACATTTCCTTGAGTCGAGCTTCTACAGCGGTGTCAGAATTTCAACCTTAACTCAAATTCAATGTGGTAGTGCCATAGATCAAACTTGCCCACCTACAACCATACATGCACATAAATAAGTTAATTTGGGAAAATAGAATGCAGTTATCTTGTTTTAGGAATCATAATAGAACACTATGTTATAAGCTCACATGAAATTGTTACTTTGTGAAAATAATATATACAACCTTTTGAATTTTGCCAACAAAGTTATTAGTGAATCCAACCCAATCCATATTCAGTAGTATTAATCATATTGGATTTGTTCGTAGCACGGACTATGAAGACTATAATACACACTTGTTTTGGTTATACAGACTTTTAGTTTTTATTTAGCAAATGTGTTGTGCCCTATTACCCTATAGGGCTTAAACCCCCACAAGTCCCACCACCTTTGTCCTAAAATGACTAATAAATGTTATCAAAACTTTGTGAAGTTGTAACTCAACAAGTTTTAATCCAATACGGTGAGTTATATAAAATTTTATGTATCAAATGTCATTTGTCTCTTGATAGATTGAATTTGACAAAACCCACTTTTAATGCATAAACAATTACATTTTCTGTTTTCTTTTTGAAATCCCAAGGGTCTAAACGTATCAAATACAATTGAGCTTACTTAAGCTTTCTCGTTAGGTTTACTAAACTGAAATTTAGGTTTAAGTTCAAATTGTTAGAATAAAAATCAACTTTTGACCAGTCTACCACGAGACAATTTTCATCTGCCAGTTATCGTGACAACAACAAGAACAACAACAAAGCCTTAAACCCCAAACTAGTCGGTGTAGGCCAGAAATGAAACTAAAAAAGAATCACGGTTCAGACACGTAAATCGCCTTCTTCCATGCACTCCTATCAAATGTCAAATTTGTGGAGATGTTCACTCATTTAAATCTCTTTTGACCGTCTCCTCCCAAGTTAATCTTGGTCTTCCGTACATCTTTTCACACATTCCTCATGGCCAAACATACCCATCATCACTGACACTATGGATCTCGGTTGTATATGTCCAAACCATCTCAAACGATGTTGTATAAGTTTCTTCTCGATCTGGGTTACATCAACATTTTCTCGAATGTCCTCATTTTTTATCGGATCCATTCGCATATGTGACCACATCCATTGTAACATCCTCATTTTTATGTTTTGGAGTGCGACCAAATTTTGGGGGTCACATAATGTAGTCACACCCAATTGGGTGCCATTGGTGCGGTCACACACTGGAATGTAACAACGTTATGTGATGCACATAAGAATTTATAAGAGGAATGAATTGAGATTTGACGTGCTTTTAAGGGATGGATAGGGTCATTAATTCCTTTATACGAAGAAAATCCCATACCCACTTCCTTTTAGGAATCACAATTCCTTTCCAGGTAGTTACAACTTTGAGCTTTGGGAGTTCTTGAATTTCCATAATTACCCTCATTCAAGATTGATTTTTACGTCATGGGATTGCAACATCAAAAAGATAATACAAAAACAATATAATATTGTGATTTTTTTATATTGTAACCTTATGCAACTACACCAAGGTAAAAGTCATTTACGAAATGTATTTGTGACTTTCTGTTTATGACTTATTAAAATTTAAAAGATTAATTCATAAAAAGGTAAATCATTCGTTTGATGAATATCATATTATTTATCTTATAATTAAATTATAAAATATCTTATAGGTGAAAGGGCATGTTAGGAAACACACCACAAATTGATCCCATTTTCTTGTTAAAAAGTGATCTTATTCCTTTATAAGGTCAATTTCCTAGTGTATATAAAAAAACAAGTAAAAATAATCATGATTTAATTGTGTTTCTATCTCTATTCTATTCTATTCTATTCTATTCCTTCACTTATTCTTTTTTTAAGGTTATTTATTCCAATATAGCAATTGCAACGTAGGTGATTTTGATGACAGTATCTGACACCTTGAGTTAGGTAAAGTTCATAAAAACTTATATTATTATTCATTTTCAAGAACTTAAAATTTTCAGAATCAGTTGGATTGAGTTCTCTTCCATGAGAAGTGATTCATCATCCTTTAAAATGATCACATTTTTGTCATGGCAAGAATTCAATAGATTCGTTAACTGGTTGGCTAAATTGTAAGTAATTATGACTTGAGCATGGTATATGTTTTCTAGCCATGGAAACTAAAGTAGGACTAAACAACATGCTAAATGCATCGCAAAGCATAGAATAGGGTTGAGCATCGGTCCAGACCCGGACTAGACCGAACCTGGACCGGACCCGGATGCTCTCCGGGGTCCGGACCGGATTTTTTAGGGGAAATTAGGATTTTGGACTGACTTCGGACCGGACCGGACCGGACCGAAAACCGAACTTGCCCCGGGGTCCGGACCGAAACCCGGACCGGTCGGATTCGGTCCGGACCGAACCCGGACCGATCGGTCCGGTCCAAAAAACTGGACCGACCTGAATCTTGCACAACCCTTGCATAGAAAGCCCTATCCAGAGAGTGATTGTTTCAACTTAAGTGTGATGTCCCAAAAATCTTAAAATTCTCCTACAAGATGAACCTAATATGGGGCCATCATAAAAACTCATGGACTCGTGGTAATAGTTTTGAATTCCGTTCACCTTTCTTTTGCATTGTCTTGGGTTAGGAAATCAATTCAAGCGTGGATTCTTAGAGAAAATTGTCTCTCCAGTATCATGTCTAAGGTATCTTCTCTTTGTAGTGTGGTTTGGACATTGAAAGGGGTATAAATATTCTATTAGGCATATGGATTAATACAGAATGAGAACTAAAAAAATTGCTACCTTACAAAGTGTTACTGGCAAGAGGAATCTGTTAGATTTCTTCTGTTGATATGATGAAACTTTAAAATTATATGTTCCTAAAATTTAAATCAAAAGACAAAAAGAATGCACCTATAGCGATTTGGTGATGGATTCAAACTTCGTAAGGTGGTGAGAATATGACACTAAATCACAAACCAATGAGATAGTACATCACTGGCATGCTAAAAAGGAACCATATATTATTAGATTATGACTGAATAGTTAGGAATGTAATAAAAGATTAATTGGTTCATGTCATAACTTGCATTCCTATTTTACCGATCAAAAAAGAAAACTTGCATTCCTATTTTATCTGTTTTTTGCACTTATCATATTAGTAAGAAAACATTTAAGTAAATTCTAATTTGCCCTTCTCACCTATGCTTCCATTTCACTTTGCACCCTTCACCTTTGAAAAGACCCGATGCTCTTTCTCACCTGGCAAAACCTTCCCATTATTGGAAGGTGAGAGTAAATTGAAAGGTGAGTATTGAGACTTTTTAAGGGTGAATACCTAAAACATCTTACTTGCCGTAGGTTTTTTATGCACATCTAAAGCCCCTAGAACTCATAACAATGTATATTTGATTCTATTATTTATTTTATGTTCAGTAGAACCATTGCATTGAGACATGAGGGAAAATGCTTCAAAGAAGATAATAATAATTATAATATTCAAAAAATAGATCACTAACTCAAGTTTTCATCCATTCTCTTGGTTGAGCACTTTCTCATAGTCAAAATTATCTCATCATAATATACACAATGCAATCCCTATTGTCACATGTTGCCTCACAACCTTTTTGTGGCCCACTTTAGTAGATGGGGGCAAGACAAGAAAAGAAAGTTCTTTCTTGTTGCTCAACCCAACCAATAGAACTCTAATGAATTTCGTGCCCAACGAATGTCACATCTATATATAGTGAATACCTCTGCTTATTCTTCAACCCTACACTCTCTTCATTTTGGACACGAGATGACATAACCGAGGCTTTAATACCAAATCATTGGGGATTCAACCCTTGACTCACATCCACTAGGTACAATATGATTGACAAAAGATTACACAAACATATCTATGTGGCATTGGAAAGCCTCATTGCTTATGTGTACTTCCAATGAGTCAAAAATCAAATTATATTTTTGATATTTTGGATTGAAATGGACTAAGTTAAAATGGTATATAAATTGTCTTCACTTCTTAACTATTGTGATTTGTGAAATGTTGTAGATGGATTTAGATGAGATACAAGTGCAATAGGATATAAACACGTGGATTCCTAATTTTTATAGAAGTAGGACACATATGACTGTCATGTTATATTATCATAAAATAAAAAAGATGCATATGACATATACATACAAAGTGGATTGAAATGAAACAATTAGTAATACAATCAGTGATTAAAAAGGTGGCCACCTAGTGGCTTATGGGCGCCTAGTTGGCCCAAGGATTGAAAAGAAGGTCACCAAGGCGGGCTAGGCATCCAAGTGCCCTTCCCTTGCCTAGTGACTGCCTAGCCGCCTTTCAATCCTCAAATACAATAAAATTACTTAAGTCAAGTATAGGCCTTATAGACGCATATTCCATGAACAAGCTATTATTATTATTATTATTTGAACGGTCATGGACAATGTATTATATATTTCTATTTTGTTTTAAATTGTTATGTAGAGGCACATTAAGGAATTCTAGAAGTATCTCATAGTATCTATAAAATATCCACAAGTATTCAAAATAAAATCATAATTGCTCAGCTAGGGCACTCCAAATAAAATATTGGATATCTATTATAGATCTGTCATGAGAGTTAATGGTTTAAGACAAGTGTCAACATCATTCCTGGGTAAATTAGTCTTATCCGTAAAGTATTTACTAGCATAAACTGTTTGACCAGCATTACATTATGCATCAATCTCTTCTAATTAGGATTATAAAAAAATGTTGCTCAGATATATAAATGTGACTAGTAATAGTTTTGAGTAAATGTACCATGAACACCCGATCTAGAAGGATCACCTGTGAATACATCCTCATGAAATGCTATTGCATGGTCCACTTCTATGGAAAATCTACATAGATAATACGGATCGCTACTCTAGAGGTTCATCTCATGTTGAAGGGTAGAACCACAACTTGAAATTTGATTTCAACATTTTCCCAACTTTTGAGATCCCAGTGTAATATATAATATCTTTGACTCTATTCGTTTATGTTGATACCCTTGAATTACTGGAGTTCGAACTTCTAGGTGACTAGATTTCATCCTCAGTTACTTTAAATGACTACAAATCGCTCAAATCGACAACCCATAAGTCAACCTAAGATCACCCAGTCAATTTCATTAGTTCCAGTCTCATAATTCCAATAATCCAACCCCTGAGCCGTGGTCCAAACCCTAAGGCTTGTCATTTAACAAAATCGAACCTATAGCCTACTGCCCTACACGACGATCTAACTCGATATCTGATCCCTGAATTAGAAAGAATACGTTCTTGTTTTTATTAGTCATATTATCTGTGTGCCCAACGGTTGGTCTGTGGTTTGACAGGCTCTTATTTCCCACTACCCTCTTCCCCTGTGGGAGATCGAACCCAGCCACTTGATAAACTGTCCTTGGATCCAGAGGCCTGCATAAGTTCTCTTAGATATTTGTATTACAACTTATTTTCTTTTTTGCATGAAGAGAGTTAAGAAACAAGAGTGCACCAGTCAGCCTTGTGAATGTGTACTTGGTAATGATATTGGTATTTGTCAGGAGATATTTTTTTGATGATCACAATATTAGACTATGTAGTTTCTCTTTTGAAGTTATTTGGATTAATCAATTACGAAAAGTTTATTACATTACATTATAAAAGTTGAAATCATGATCATCCTCCCTCTTTCTTTGCTACTGCTATTCGTAGGTTGTTATAAAATGTGTCTAGGTTTTAGTGAAGCAGTAAAACATATGTCTAGGTTTTAGTGAAGCAGTAAAACATATGTCTAGGTTTTAGTGAAGCAGTAAAACATATACACATTGGAACCTACGTTCTGGTCCTGGGAGGGTTTGACATGTGAGATAAGTTGTGCCTGCAGATGAGGTTCTAAACGAAAACTGTTGCCCAATGTTGAATATCATTTTTTTTTATGTTTGAGTAGGGTGAAGCTTGCCCCTTCTAATCCAAGTGCTTGTTGGTTGTACTTTGATGCCTTTTGGGACTTGCTACATAATTGTGGTTCAGATGTACTTTGAGACTTTCAGTTGTGTTTGAAAGTTTGAAACTATGGTCCGGACAACTTGTTCCTTGCATATTTTCTTTCTTTTTTCTTCTGGCAACAATGTCAAGAGTATTAATAAGAGACATATTTTCTCTGAAGATGTTTTTGGTCCCTTAGTTTAATTATGTCTTACTTTATGAATTAGTTATTGGATTTCATTTTCGCAGAAGTTCATTTGGTGATGTAGTGGCTCTTCATTTGATAATGGTCGCATTTCGATTTAAAGTCATCATTCAATCACTGTATGAGATGCAGCCGTGCAGGTAATTTCTGTCCTTTTTTTCTTTAATATGTCTTTGCTGTACCCTAACCATTTGCAGGAAATTGTTGATGGAGTTTTAACTTATGTTGAGATATCCCAAAAGAAATACTCAACTAAACATAGTTGAGTGTCCAACTCTTAAATTATTGGGATCGTTTGTAGTTTGTATTCAGATAGTTATGGAAATTTTAGTAGATCGAAGGAAACTCATAATACTTCCATATTGTACAAGAGTAAATTACAATTTACTCCCCCCATTGCCTCCATTCACCTTGCAGGTCACCTTTCAACAATCTCAATGCCCTAATTGCATTTCATTTTATTTTAGTTTACACCCCTCTCACCACAAAGTTCGTTAAGTTTGTCCATTGGTTTACGGTGGACTGTCAAAAATCTCATAATCTTTCACAACTTTCCACCTTTTTTATTTGAATACTCTTTTTTGACTCATCCATGGTCAATCCACTCAATGTTCAACCCATATACGACTTGACCTCAATGTGTATAGACTATAGAAGTCCATCTAGATCCAAAGGCAAGCAGAGGACCCTAGAAACCTCCAATGTCTGCCATGTTGAACCCATTTTCTTACAGAGAAAAAATAAACACAAATACACAATTTTAAGGGAGGGGTTAAAAATTGAAACCAATTGAAAGGTGAAGAGAGACACTGAGACTTTAACAGTTGGGAGGTGTAAAGGTACGGTAGCGGGCAATCCCGTAATTTACACTTTTCACAAGACACATTGCAGACTAGAGGATTAAGGAAAGCAAGCCTACTCAAGGCCTTCTTATATGTTGCGCAACTTTAAATGGATGATCACTTCCATTGATACAGCAGAGCATTGTATACTCCTTTCCAAATATGCAACCGTAATTTTTTTTAATACACTGAAATTTTAAAGATAACATGTACCATAACAGGCAAACAACACCCTTGCACGTTTGGTATCCAGGGTGTTTCTTCTTCGGGAACAATCTTCTTAATGCAGTTGTAATCTGTTGAATCCCAATGAATGGTTTAGAATTTAGAAGAGACCACTAAAGTGTCATTGTCAGAAAATGTTGAGAAAAAGTTAAATTACCCTAACTCTGGGCTTGGTAGCATCTCAAAGGTTTGCTGCTGAGGTTGACTTAACCCGAGGTGTATGGAAGTATGAATATCATCTATCATGTGAAGGCCTTGAGAAACAGCTGGACTTCGGTCGACTCCATTCGGCTCCTTTGTGCCGTAAACCTAAGGTTCACATTTTACAATTGATCCTTGTTAGCATAAGCAGGTCTCATGTCAATATGGAGCATTTTGTCTGGCCCACATCTTTGTTTTTCAATCAAAATACCTTCTTGTACAATTCCATGTTTTCTTGACGGATTAGGTTTACCTTCTTACAGAGCTCTAGGTTTTCTAGGTGAACAAGGCTCCCCTGCAACATATATTTAGTGAAATTAAGAATATATACCCTCAGATTGCTAAAAAGTGTTGGAGATAGAGACATTTGTGAGAAACCTTCCGATTAAGTTCTTGGATTTCATTAGACAAGAGTTGGTCCTGCAAAAATGAGGGATGCAAGACATCACTTTCTCAAGTGTTTGATAGATAAATAGATAACTGAAGATTTACATCATATATTTCCTTTATGACCAAGCAGGATTACCTTCTTCATTTGAACACCACGTAAGCTCATCTCCAGTTTGTTCTCTAGATTCTGTAGGTCTTTGACACTCATGCCAGAGAGCTCTTCCCCCATCAGCTTTCTGGTTGCAAGTAGAGATCCTCTTATGTGTTGTCTACTCTTAATAATTTGAAACTTGTGACATTGGTTTTTTTTTTAAAATTAAAAACATCCAAGTTTTGCTTCATGCTGGTTATGAAATTCTATAATAGACTGCCTACATTTTCTGAAATGTATGATACCACTTAGTCATTAGATGCAAGTGTGGCGATAGCGTACTTATATCTATGCCAATTTGTTTGTTTCAGAAATATAGTTTTGCACCTTGGTTAGTTTTGTAATTGAAGTATTAAATAACTATTGCAGTTTTTGACCATGGAGCCGCCTATGGCTATGGGTGCAGTACATTCTGTTCATTTGCCTAGTCTTTTTCTCTCAAGTAATTTGAAGGGAAATACGTATGGTTTGGTTTTATCTGACGAAAGGGACTATTAGATTATTTGATATTGTCATAATTTCTACATATGTACATGTCTAATCATGCTTGTGTACTCAGATTGTTGTGGTGATAGCACAGAGAGATTAGAAAAGATACCGATGGTTTTCTTGCAAGTCATTTAGCTGTTGTCTCAAGCTCGTAGCCTCATGTTGCCAAAGCTGAGAGTAGGTAAACAATGCAGGATAAGTTCCGATTTCATTTTCAGCTACAAATTCAGAAGGTAGAAAACAAACAAAATATGTAAATTTTGTGCAGTTTTGCGTCATAGATTTCTCCACCTGTGGACATTTGTTGATGACAATGAAAGTTATGTTTCAAATTCATTCTGAAAAATAATGTGCGTCAACCAGTTGATAATGTGAATGGTGTTGTTCGCTATTGTATGCCCTCTTAATTAATACCACACTGCCATATTTCAGTACCTCAATATATGAATTTTCATATTGCATTGTTTGCCTTAACATGACAAAAGTCCCGGCGTTCCTTGTGGTACATTTTTCAGCCTGTTGCCAACTGAACTTTAATAAGATTTTCTTGTGAATGAAGTTTGTAGCGCATTGTGGAAAGTGGAAACAGCTCGGTCTGTTGCCGCTGCAGATGTTTTGTAGTGAGAATGCGTTACTTATTAATTCCTCTTCCCATCCAATCTTAACATCGTATTTGATTATCAGAAAAATCTTAACATCGTATTCTGGAATATTCCTCCGTTTGTTTCCGAGATCCTAAGTGGATGTGCCTCCCAGTTTTCCTTTTTCTTTTTTTTAATAGACATTCTGAATTTTAGATTACATAGTATTCTTACTTCTTAGTACAACAAGGATGCCTCCTAGTTTCTATCCGTCTGCCATCTGCGTAGCTTGTTCTAAACTAAATACCAAAACAGTGAGAATATACCGCAAATTTTCGTCAGTTCTCCAGCAGAAATTGATAAGAGAAATTTGTTGTGACATAAAACGATGTAATTTTAGCCTGGAATGCTTTGTTATATAGAGTTTTTCTAAACTTGATTATATGGTAATGCTAACCACAGTGGCGATTGTAAGAAAATAAAGTTACGATCTAAATATATAGGTACAATACTACAATGGGAAATAACAAATTAAGGGTTAATTGCACTCCCCCTCCCTTTCTATTTTTCATTTGTTGTCATTTTGCACATTGACTTTTAAAAGGTTGCCGTTTGCCCCTCTTATCTTCACTTCGTGGCCTGCTCCACTGTGTTAGTTTTGACACGAAAAATGACAAAAGCCCCATCAACCCCAAAACTCAAATTTACCACTAAATTTTTTGACAAAAAAATACAAAAGAAATGCTAAAAATAAACAAGATAATTCGTGGAGTTATTTTTAATATTTTTTTCTAAAAAATGTGTTAATTTTGAATTTTCGGGTTGATGATAGTTTAGTAATTTTTAAGGTCAAAACTAACAGACGATAACAAATTGCCAACGAGTAAAAGGATAGGAGTTGCAAATTGTAACCTTTTAAAAATGAGGAGCGCAAAGTGACAACAAGTGAAAGAATAAAGAGGTAAATTGCAATTAAACCAAAATTAACCCGGGTTTTGAATTATACAAAAGGAACTACTTGGAACAAAGTTAGATGGCTGGACATGAAACCCTATACTTGGGATAATATATGTTACGTAAATCGACCTCTAGTATGTGATATCATGAAAAAAATATGTACATAGAGAAACGGCATCAGTTAGGGATGAAATCGGAGTATCTTCCTCTCTTTTTTTTGTTGCGCAGAAGCTGGTCCTGATTGCTTAGTAACATGCCATCTCAGGTAACTATGATGATAGCAGATAGGCAAATTGCTCGTTTGCAGATCTAGTATTTGGGTTTGAGGTGCTACTAGTACTCTTTGAGCTAGAAAACTACCATATAATTTTCACCCCAATGCTTTGGATTTTGAGGGGCGTTTTTACTACTACTAACAAACAGAAATATAAATCTAACGGTTATAGTATACGACTACAAGCACAGGTTAATCTGTAGGTTACCTTGATTTCTGATGCTGTATTAAGCGAATGGTGTTGCTCTTCCTTTGCATTGTTGTACCGATCGATTACTGACTTCATACTGATGTAAAAAAAAATCAAAACAGCACTAGCTTAATTATTTGAACAATCCTGCTTCACAAAAAAGATTACTGAAGATTACTAAGAAGATTACTTCCATTAACATGTATCAACATTACCTAATTAGTAGCATTGGTGTTTAAGAAAATGGTATAATTTAATCATGATTGGTTAGTACTTCATTCACTATATAGATAATAATTTATCATATGTGACAAGGCAAGAAATGTAAATTAAATCGTCTATATTTCCCCCCTTACCAAGAGATCTCCAAAATCCAAGAGTTAATCCCCTGACCATATCTAGCAGTCTCTCCTAAGAAGTACTTAAAAACCTATGCAAAAAAGTTTTTGCTAAAAGAAAAAAGAGTAAATAAAAACATAATGTGGTAACTCAACACGTGTGCATTCGCACCTACACATCCTTTTCTTTGGAATAACGCCAAAAACTGGTCAAGTTGAAATAACTAAACTGCTCACCTCAGGGTTACCTATCCAAAGGTTCCTAGTTCAGACCACAATGACCAGAAAGCAGCTAGGATTTTTGCTACTTCTACATTGGTTCGATTTTTTTGTTTTGTTTTTGAAATACTGAAAGAAACTGAAAAAGATGCAATAAATAACAAAATTAAGATGGGACGGAATACAAATGGGAATGATTGGTTTTTAATTTGTTGCCCTTGTGCGAGGTCAACTTGATGACTTGACGTAATGGTTGCTTAGGGTTACTTTGGCTCCCTGAAAACTTCTGCGTCGAAGAAACGTTTCCTAGAACATCTAGCGTTTTGTTGCTTTCACTCTTAAAACTTTTATAGAAATTGACAACTTTCTGCTAAAAATTCTGTAATTTGTAATCCCTAAAATTACCTAGAAAAATCTAGAAAATTTTAGAAGTTTCTAGAATATTTTCGAATAGATCGAATAGAATACTCTAGAATCATGAAGATAACTTAACATTCCATAGATTCCTAGAGACAAGTATCCATGCACATCTAGAGTTTGTATATTGTAAAATTGGATATTTTTATAATGATTCCAATTCTAGACTCTTCTATTGAGTCCTATAAAAGGGGATGGATCTCATTTGTAGGGCTTTCATCCAAGAGTTATCTAAGTCAAGTGTTGTCCAAGTCCTCCTTTACTAAAGCCTTGTAAGTTCTTCCATTTTGTAATCAAAATCATTTCCTCATTCAAAATCTAATCTTATCGTCCAATCACTTCCTCTTACCCCAGCAAATTTGGTATCATAGTCATCATTTTACCCTTATTCCCAGGTCATATATCTATCTCCACCATCCACCATGTCATCAACTCCCTTCAATTACTCTCAAAACCTTGTCCCCATCTTTGATGGATAAAATTATGACTATTGGAGTCTTCAAATGAAGACTCTCTTTATCTCACAAGACTTGTGGGAATTAGTTGAAGAAGATTACGAGGAGTCACCAGATGCTATCATATAATCAATTTGGAACCAAGCAAAGCAGAAGGAATACAAGGAGAACAAGAAGGATGCTAAGACGCTTCTGTTCATCCAACAATGAGTAAGTAAACCTATCTTTCCCCATATCGTAATAGCTAAGAAATTTAAATAAGCTTGGTAGATCTTGAAGTATCAGTTTCAAGGATTAGAGAATGTAATCTCTATCAAACTTCAATCTTTATGGAGAGAATTTGATAATTTTTTGACGAAGGATGTTGAACAAGCCCAATGATTTTTTCTTAGGGTCTCTATTATTATTATCATTAATCAGATCCGTAGTTATGGAGATACTAATTTTTGAAAATTGTTGAGAAGATTTAAGAAATTTGCCTGTAAAATTCGATCATATAGTAGCAGCTATAAACAAGTCCAAAGAGATTGTTGGTTTCAAAAGAATGAGGCCAACTTTCAGAAAAACAATGAAGTCAAGGATCAACTCTTTTACTCATGCCTAACTGTCCAGCAAGAATCAAAGGACACTTGGTATATAGACAATGGATGCATGAACCACATGACTAGAAACAGAGATTGGTTTGTGCAATTGGATGAATGAATAAAATTAGAAGTGAAACTTAGAGATGAGAAACTGCAGAACATTGAAGGAAAATGAGTCATAGTCGTCAAAACAAAAGAAGGTAACTCAAAACTCATCTTTGATGTGTTTTATGTTCCCCGATTAGCTCTAAATCTATTAAGTGTGGGTCAATTAATGCAAAAAGGATACTCGCTTAAATTTGATGATGATTATTGCATTATTAAGGAAATATAAGAAAAACAATCAAACAGTGACAAAAGTTAAGATGACTCGGAGTAAGGTATTCCCTATGGCTATGCCACAAAGAGAATTATGATTTAAGTGTCGAGAAAATAGATGACTCCATACTTGGGTATCAAAGATATGGACACTTAAAATTTTGGAGTCTAATACTTCTAAAACATAAGAATATGGTAGTAGGCCTCCCATATATAAAACAAGGGGATAAGATATGTGAAGGGTGTATTAAAGGAAAGTTCCATAGACTACGTTTCACAAATAAAACTTGGAGAGCAAGAGTCCCACTTGAGCTAGGACATGCAGATATTTGTGGCCCAACACAAACTCTCTCTCTCAACAACAAGAGATACTTTCGTTTATTCTTTAATGACTATAGTAGAATGATGTTGGTTTACATATTGGAGCAAAAGTCTGAAGCTTTTGGTAAATTCATCCACTTTAGAGCCTTTGTCGAAAAGCAAAGTGATAATAATCTAAATGTACTAAGGACTGATCGGGGAGGATAATTGACATCAAAGAAGTTATTATATTTTTGCAAGATCAATGGGATAAAGGAGTTAACAACAAGGTATTTTCCACAAAAGAATGGTGTAGTTGAAAGAAGAAATCGCACCATAGGAGATGACTAGAAGTATGTTGAAAGCAAAAAGACTTCCAAACAATTTTTGGCTCAAAGCAGTTAATATGGTAGTTTATCTTCTTAATAGATCTCCAACCAAGTTCGTTAAGAACAAGACTCCGTATGAAGCATGGTATAAAATAATATCAATGATTAATCATCTAAAGGTCTTGAGATGCATAGCTTATGGACATTTTCCTTCTGAAAGAAGAGAGAAATTCGATGAAAAGGGAGAAAATATATTCTAATTGACTATAGTGAGGAATCCAAGGCCTACAAACTCTTCAATCCAAGTATAGAAAATTTAATTATGAATTGAAATGTCATTTTTTATGAACAAGTTGAAAGGAATGTGTGTTCTAAAAGCATTATTTTATATGTCTTTATTATGAATTGAATGTATAAACATTTTGTTCCTTGATTAATGTATTTATCTTTTGGAAGTGTTAAAGAATATACTCTTGGTACTTAACCGTAGAGCTCAAAAATATAATATTTACATAAATCAGTAATTCACAATTATGGTGATTAACATGAAACATTAATTACCGAAATAAGATTGTCATGTTGGTTATAGGATATTGTAGCTCTACAAATATTTTAACAACATGAGTATATGAAATGAAGAATATTTTATTTGATATATTGAATAGACATAATAAATGAAACATTATGGAAGTGTTTGTGTCATTAATGCTTTCATTGTGTCTTTGGATTCTAAGATATGAGACATATTTTTTCATATAAGAAGTGTGTAATTTGATTATTATCAAAAACTATCATTATGCATATTGATAAAGATATTAGTTGATTAAACATAACTTGTGTTGGAAAAGATGATATGTCAAAAGATTATCATTGTTTCTCTTCATTTTAGTGATGATATTATTGGGTCACTTGATAAAGCAAAATTATAATGTGCACAATGTAACTTATATATAGTTACATATTTATAATTAGCTTATTAGATCAAGAAAAAGAATATATTTAAAACAAAGATGACACATTTCTACTTTATATAATATTTGTAATATCATGAGGCAAAGGATAGACACAAGTGATATATTACATATCACTAAATGGATCGTGTTCTGTTTGAGTGAATAAAACATATTTGTTATTTAGGTAACTATAATGTGTAGTTAGATACCACATATAGTTTATGACATTAAATATTTAATATCATAAATAACATAACTTAGATCCTTCTATATGTCACACCACAAAACCGTGAAACAAGAGATGTGATTTTATATTTTATATGATGTATTAAGTTTCATGTGTTATGAAATAATATACATGTGGTAAAAAATAATAAAATCAATATATCGTAATAACGACATGGTTAGAATAACAAATAAATTTGTATGAGATGTATATATTATGAGGTATAATGTTTTGACATTATATATATGATAATATATTACATGATATAATGTGATCTGCAACATTATAACATATGAATTTGCTAAAACTCCAAAACCCAAATTTTGTTGGATATATTAATCCAAAATTTTGTTAAGTAAAAAATAGTGAAAAATGGTCTGTTCGTTTGCCCACGTTTTTTGCACATATTAATAAGTTTTTTGTTGATTAATGGTTGAATTTAATCCACTTTGGTCAAATGTAGTTATGAGATGATGAGAGGAGAAATAAATAAGAGATCATGTGCAAAGTGGTTTGCACATAATGTGATTTAGTGGATCATGTGTAAGTGATTAATTTGCACATGATGGGAGTTTGAGGATGCCCTACAAATAATAGGTCTCTCCTCCCTTTCTTTGTTTAATTAATGCAAAACCTTCTCCTGTCCATATTTCTCCATCATTCTATCCAAAAGAATTCTTATTAATCGAGTGCTTGAGAGATTAAATTCTTTGGAGCATAGAAGAGGTTATTAGTTAAATTTTAACCTTGGATTTTGACTAACTTCGATCTCTCTAACCTTGTTTAGAGTTTGGTGAAGACTTAGAGGTGATTCCGAGGCAATCCGACGTGCAACCCGACTACAGATTGGTAAATTGGATTTGATAATCCCCTAAGTATGATCCAGTCTATGTATTTCAATATTAATTAGACTACAATATATATTGAAATACAATTATGAAGTTTTGTATATAAAATTGTTGAAAAATATGAAAACCGATTCAAATTGCTTGTAAAATTTTAAAATATATATACAAGTATGAGATGAAATCCAGCACAAGCTTCTTGAAAATGGGAAGAAAGTTCTGATGAGGCTCAGAATACCATTGAAGCCGAAGAAGTAGTTGCATATGAAGAATCATCTTTTGAAGGAGCTTTAAGACCATCAGACTACAACGACCCTCCAATAAAGGTACGCTCTATTGACATGATATATGAATCAACTAATTTTGCTTTATTTGCTAGTGAGCCTCAGAAGTATGAAGAAACAATAAAAGAAGAAGGATGAATAAAAGCCATTGATGAGGAGATCACAATGATTGAAAAGAATCAAACTTGGAAGTTAGTAGATGCACCAGAGAAAGAAGTGATTGGTCTCAATTGGATCTACAAGATTAATTAGCACAAGGAAGATGGTTTGATCCATAAGTACAAGGCTTGACTGGTAGCAAAATGATACTCTCAACAACCAGGTAATGATTTTAATGAACCCTTTGCTCATGTTGCCCGTATGGAAACAATTCGAACTGTACTTGCAATAGCTGCTCAAATGAAGTTGCAAGTATATCAGTTCGATGATAAATTAGCTTTTCTCAATGGAGAGATAGAAGAAGTATATGTAGAGCAACCTCATGGTTATGTTGTGAAATATAAAGAAGACAAAGTCTACAAGCTTCACAAAGCCCTCTATAGATTGAAGCAAGCACCAAGAGCTTGGAATAGCAATATCGACAAGTACGTTTGAGATAACATATTCAAAAAAAGTCCAAGTGAGCCATCACTCTACATCAAGAAAGAAGGTACACATGACTTTCTTATAGTTTGTCTATATGTTGACGATCTTATCTATACAAGTACATCTTTCAAGACGATAGAAGAATTTAAGAAAGCTATGATGAAAGAATATGAGATGAGTGATCTCGAGCTTAATCATGAGCTACTTCTTGGGAATTCAAGTAAGGCAAAAGCCTAGAGAGATATTCATCTCACAAGAGAAGTATGCAGAGGATATCTTGAAAAGGTTGACCCACAATCATATCGAAGTTTAGTGGGATCATTAATCTATCTCACTAATACTAGGCCAAACATTGTGCACTCTGTCTGCTCTATATCTAGGTTCATGAGTGAACCTAGTAATCTTCATATGGCAGTCACTAAAAAGATCTTAAGATATATCAGAGGTACAATAGATTATGGTCGCAAGTATGAAGTTGAAGATGATAACTCCTTAGCAGACTACACTGATAGCGACTGGGTTGGATTAGCTGATGATCGGAAAAGTGCTTCTGGATATGTCTTCTGTATTGGCTCAAAGGTGGCATCTTGGTCTTCTAAGAAGCAGGAGACAATAAAATTATCATCTACGGAAGCAGAGTATATTTCAACAACAAGTGCAACATGCAGAGCGGTATGGCTCCAAAGAATATTATCAGATATAAGACAAAGCAATGAAATTTGAGTTAAACTATTTTGTGACAATATGTCAGCAATAGCTATAACCAAGAATCTGGTCTTCCATAGTCGATCGAAGCATATAGAGCTTACACATCACTATATCAGAGAGTTTGTCGAGAATGGAAAAATCAAGCCCGAGTTCATCAACACAAATGACTAGCTCGTAGATATATTCACAAAAGCAACCACTATAGAAAAGTTTCAAAAGTTCAAATATCTCATCAGAATTAATAATTAAGAGGGTTGTTAAAAATTATGTAATTTGTAATCCCTAGAATTATCTAGAGAAATCTAGAAATATCTAGATAATTCTAGAAGTTTCTAGAATATTTTAGAATATAGTAGAATACTCTAGAATCATGAGAAGATTAACCCTCCATTGATTTCTAAAGACAAGTATCCATAAATATCTAGAGTTTGTATATTTTAGAATTAGATATTCTTAGAATGATTCCAATTCTAGACTATTTTATTGAGTCCTATAAATAGGGGATGAGTCTCATTTGTAGGGCATCCATCTAAGAGTCATCCAAGTCAGGTATTGTCCAAGTTTTTATTTACTAAAGCCTTGTAAGTGTTGACTTTTTTGGCTAATACTTGTTTATCTGGTTTTGATGATTAATTAATATATCAATAAATTCATGTACATCTATCACTACTTCATATGCATATGCACATATACAGTTGGTTTTACTAACCATTTCAGGAGTTAAGTGTTGATACAAGACAAGAAATCAGGTTGAAGAATAATATATGATTTATGTTTCTTGTATTTAGAATTCAATTATAACTTGGGCACTTAAAATCTTGTTGATTTGCATTGCATCATCCATAGAAAACTTATAGAAGTCTCATACAAAATTCCATATCAAACGGACTCTTTTAGGTGACCGATTACACATAAGAATTCCTTGGATCAGAGTTCTTGCAGAAAACGGTCGACTGGTAGACCATCTGGTTCGACTGATTTTAACAGACTCTAATTTCCCAGAATGGTCAAACAGTTGACTGATTATTTATCATAGTTCGACCGTTATCCTTGAAAACTGATACTTGCCTTAAACTTATTCATCTCTACTTCATCGGTTATTTCTTTGAACATGTCTCGGTAATGTGCGAACCGGTCGATCAAAAATTGATTTTGGTTCAACTGTTTGACACTTCGTATTTGTCTTAAATATGAGTGTTATACTTGTATTATACAACGATCGTATACACATACTTCAACTAACCCAATTCGTATGTTTGTCCACCGGTCGAACAATGCCATGACGACAGTCGACCGGATCAAGAACAATTCGAGCTCCAAACTCCTTGTCATTTTCGGTCGGACGGGATTCTCCTTTGAATCCGACCATTATCTCATTTGTTTAATATTATCCTGGACAAAACCTTCAGAACGGTCGACCACCCCTAGTCTTGGTTCAACAATTCACTTAAGTTCTAGCCTTAGTGGTTTGACCGGTGTGTACTTCAGATCCCGTACCGGTTGACCGTTGGTGCACAGATTTGTGTTCTGAACTTTTCTAT
Source organism: Triglochin maritima (assembly GCA_963682175.1). Classification (NCBI taxonomy): domain Eukaryota; kingdom Viridiplantae; phylum Streptophyta; class Magnoliopsida; order Alismatales; family Juncaginaceae; genus Triglochin; species Triglochin maritima. Next base: position 57,267,470 of record OY821772.1, on the reverse strand, counting down.
TTTGTGTATCTTACACAAATCCTTTCTAAATCAATCTCAACGGCTAGATAAAGTTTAAAGCCTATATACAGAGGTTAGAATAACCTTACAATGTTACCAATCATTTCTCTAAATCTCTCATACTACTTCAAATTGCTCTCAAACTTCTCATTGTGCTCAATTTTTCACTTGAACCATTCATTGCTCTCATCAATCATTCAAGTGCTCAAGATTAGAAGTGGTTACTCTAATCTTCAACAAGGTGTTGTAATAGTTTCCGGAGTGAAACTCTTCTCGGATTGTGAGAAGATGGTCCAAGTTTGGCGAGAGTGTTCGCAATCTTGAAGTGTAAAGACAAGATCTCCCGGCCCGGAACGGGGAGACGGATAGTGGAAAACGTAAAGTTTCTCAAGAAGGAGCAATTCGTAAGATATGACTAAGATCTGGTTGGTGGATCCAAACTTCTATACATCGATGTTGTTGTTTGATTTTTTTTACTCTCCCGTTTAATATTGTTACGGCTTCATTGCATTATTTGCTTAAGAACTCATTTTGTTTATCCCCCCCCCCTCCAAAAAAAATTTAGACTACTTCTAGGACTAGTTAGATTCTACAGTAACTTCTTTTTTGTAATCAAAGTTATTTTCTCTTCAAAATCTAATATTATCGTCCAATCGTTTCCGCTCCCCCCCCCCCCCCCCCCCACACACACACACAACAACAACAATTTGAAGCAAACTTTTGCATGAATATATAACAATGCAAATTTCCTCTCATTAGATATCAGCCTGAATATGTATCTAGAAGATCTAGTTTGTTTGTCAGCCTAAATATGTCTTAAACCTAGTTGCCCATTCGTACATGAACTATCTCAATCTAAACAACTATCTTAGTTTGTCCGCCCAAAATAGCTTTAAAAAATGTAGCACATAATTTTATCTCAAAATAACTTTAATTCAATTATGTCCACGTAAAAAAAAGTTTTATTAATTTATACGATTGAATGTTGGAGATAATTTTACATCACTTTTCAAACAATAAAATTCAATTGGATCTTCTTTAAGCACAAAAAACTCTAACCAATAGTTTCTCTTCAAGATTTTCCAAAAAATTGAGCGAGTTGTGAAAACTAAAATTCACCGGCCACCGCAAACTTGTCAAAACTAGTGTTTTGAAAATTCAATTTGGATAAATTTCAATTCGGATACGTACCCATTGTCGTTTCGTATTTCCATGTATTTGGGGTTAACTTGCTCTAAGAAAGGAGCCACTCCTATATATATGTATGTGTTAATTAGATAGTTATATATTCTAAATTGAATATAAGTTAAATTTGTGATTTACGTGGTATCTAATTAACAACGAGAAAAGAAATTTTGGGTTTCTAAGGAAAACACACGGTGTTTGTCCTCATGCGAGGATGAACAAGAAAAAATGGGTTATTTTATTTCGCATGTAGACAACAATCGAGTTATTTTGACTCGTCGGTTCTTTCCCTTGGTATAAGGTGAAGTTGTGCATCTACCTTAATCCAAGAGACAAAATTGATTTTACATGTGGAAACTAAATATGATATGCAAATGAAACACTCAATCAGAAATTATCATCTCTTATGGACATCTTTTCTATCCTAATAATTGTAATCCTCTATCTAGGACAATCCTGCATTATAAAGTTCTCAATTTGCTCCTTTTCCTAGGCTTTTGATTAATTTGTAAACTCTCATACATGGAAGTATAAATGTAACCATACATTGTTATGTCTAAAACCTACCAAATGGCACCCTTCTTAAGAATCCAATACCAACTCAGATTTAAACCAAGTCCAACAAGATAAATTACTTAAGTTAATTATGAGTCTAATCCAATACGCTCAATCTCTAGAATTTTCATACTCCAAAAGTTTCTATTTTTTCAATCACTTATGAGAATTTTAGAAATTTTTATTCTAGAAATTTTTATTCTTTCTCCACAAGCTTCCATCTCACACTATAAATAAAGGTGTCCACCACCATCTTATGAATCTTAAGCAAGACTTAGTTTCCACCACTACAAAGAGAGGGTCTTGTAGTTGTGTTAGCTAGGGAATATGTATTGCAATAGAGAATGTCTTGTATGATAGTGAGTATAGTATAAAGAGTAGTTATGAGTGTGTCTCACAAGATAAATATATAGTGTGTAAGTTGTAGTATTGTAACATTAGTTGTTATAAATACAAACTTACATTTCATTTATCTTAAAGTCTTTTCTACTCAACAACCCAAAACTTCACGAGCTCACCAATCCTATCTCTTTCTTGTACAAAAGGCAACGAATTGTATATCTCTTTACATCTTTGTAGATTGCTATAGATATTATCTTAAACCATACATGATCAATAGTTATACTTTTTATGCAAGTCATGACAAAGTCTTTCTTTTATCTCATCTTACTTTCAAAAGAATGATAATGTGGGGGCAATCCATGATAATGCGATCAATCATAAATGAAATACGTATTAACCAACCAAAGATAGTTCCCATGTTAATTAAGGAAAAATCCCACTGCTAACTCACTACCAAAACCACACCTAATGGTTCAAATTTCAGATTTTACCTTTTGACTCTCTGTTATTCAAGGAAGGTGTGGTAGTCAAAAGGTTAATTCTATTGGGATGGCACGGATAGTGAAGAATCCATAAGATGTATTCAGGTTTTGAAGATGAAATTATTTATATTGGAAAAACCTGGAACAATTAAAGGGAGTTCTATTTTTTTGCAAAAGGTTTAATTTGCCAATTTGTATGTAATGAATGTTGTTTGTAAATTAGTACCATAAGGAGGATTGACTTTTTTGGTTTTGTTTTGGGAATTCAGATTTGCTTCTTGACTTCTATGAGAAGGAGAATGTGGAATTGTCTATCAAATATATTACTGTAATGAATAAAATAACAACTTACTATTGATGTTTACTTTTAGAAGTTCATTGGAAGAAAGATTGTAAGTACAAAAGGATGGGATTTGGAAGACCAACTAATTGTTGATACAAATGTCTTGAAGTCGAGAGTAGAACAAAAGGAATATTTGAAATTCATTACCCAATACCTAATTGGGGCTAACTTAGTTGGTAGTTCTTTTATGGAACGAAATTCTCAAATCACTGAAGTTGGTCGCATCCACGATAGATCTTTAGAAAAAATTAATGTTTTATAAGCGTTTGAAAGTGTCTTTAGGAGTTAGGGTAGGAAAAGCTACACAAGACTAATTTTTTCATTCACGATTAGATAGGTCAAATGTTGATTGTGCAAATCGTTTGAAAATCATAAAACCAAAGAGAGGAAAAATTAAGGTGTGAAACAATGCATTTGCGTCAACACTCGAATTTCGTTAATGGATCTTAAAAATAAGGGTAATTTGCTCGGGTGCACCTCAAGCGTGGCGTAATTAAGGCTTTACACTTGGTTTTCGACTATTTGCTTGGATGCACCTACATGTTGATGTTATTTTCTTGGGTGCACATTTGCCATAAGTGGGGCCCACTCCATTACAACATTGTAACATTTCCATTTGGAATTTTGCAATTTACACCCTATAAATTTAAAAAGTCCTAAATAAAAAATAAAAAAAGGAAACCTCTCTCCCGTTCTCTCTCTACTTACCTATAAATGGCGCGAGCTTGATCTGTCACTAGTGCAGAATAGTGAATAGTCGCCGCCCCATAGACACTGGTTGCCATATAGCCGACGTCTATAGGTATAGACGTCGGCCATTAATACAATCGACGTCTACGGGGTCCTCTAGACGTAGGTTGTTTGAATACTCATTGCAACCAACGTCTATACCCCGACGTTTATCCCTCAAGCCTATAGACGTCGACCCATAGACTTCGGTAATCACCTACAGCCGACGTCTATGCCCCCATGCATATAGACATCGACAGCCACCGCAGCCATCCACGACAGCCTTGTTCGATTCTCCACCTTGCTTAGTATGCCGAATACATATAGTTTGTGTGACTTGGTTTCGATCCTCATTACCTAAAAATGTTTAGCAAGTATAAGAGATGTTTTGAAAAAAAAACATTTGTTGCATCTGCTGCTACCATCTTTTATTTAATATATTGCATATGATGTTATGTAGTTCTTGGAGATGGATCAGTTATGCATCATGATTATCGACGTGCAAGTGAAGTAAGTGATTTCTTGTGTATAAGATGAAATGTATTGAATAATTTTATCCAAATTTAACCAAATGTAATTTTTACTCTTGTAGACACCTTTATGATGCCAGAAGGTCAGTCTTTCCCGATGATCAAGTGTTTGGATTTGTCAGTCCATCTACTTATATATACGGGAATGACGATAAATCGGGTGAGCTTGAGCTTCTCATGAAAGAACAAGACAAAAGATATTATCTGCTCCCTTATCATGAGAGGTAAATTTGTTAATTGAAAGTAATTGGAATTTGATTTTGTAATAAACTTCTAATTATATATAAACTGAGATCATTGGATGTTTGCCGTTCTATGCCCCCAAAACTAATTTGGCAGATTGGTTTGATCATTTGAGGTCGACTAAACCAAGGGAATCCATAAAGAAACTTGTAAATCTATAAGTTCATTTTAATCATCGTATTTGTAATTCGTGTATTTTTATTAGTATTATCGACTTCGTATTGAATAACTTGTGCTACTCAGGACAATGAAGGTTTACAGAGTGCTAGGTGGAGTAAGAACAACAAAAATGCGAGAGTAACATGGCATGGAATGTGAGTAAATATTTTCTCCTATTTTTGTTAATTATGTTAAGTAATGAAAGATATATTTAGCAAAATTATATTTTTGTAGTACCGCAAGCAAACTGGCAATACAGAATGTGGTTACTACGTTATGAGATATATTGAGGAAATCCTCGAAATTGCACCTCAAAACGTAGCACTAACTAGGGGTGCACACGGGTCGGGTTGAACCCGAAAACCAACCCAATCCGATTGGTCGGGTCGGGTTGGGAAGGGATTCGGGTTGGGTTGGGTTGAAAAAATTTGAAAATTGAATTTTCATGTCGGGTTTGGCTTGAGAGGTCCGGTTGACCCAACCCAGCCCGAACCCGTTAATATTTTCTTATAATTTTCCACAATACATCTTGATCGTCCATCCTAAATATCTATGTCTGACCCTAACCAAAACCCATTTCATCTCCTCTCACACTGGTCCTCCCCCCTCACTGCCCCTCCTACGGTCCTCCCCCTCATCCCTTCGCCCTCCCCCCTCCCCCCCCCCCCCCCCCCCCAATGGCGTCCCCACTTGTCCCCCTCCCAGCAAGCTGAAACCCTAATGTCCATCCTCTCCCCTCTCTCCGCCTCCCTTACCACCCTCTCCTCCCACTCCAAATCCATCCCCACATCCCACAACTTCCACTTTTACAACAACTTCCCCCACTTCAACTCCCCCATCCAATCCCTCTCCGCCTCCCTCCTCCGGCGTCGTCCCTTCCGATGACGACGACAACGAGAAGTGTCTTGACGCCGTCGTGGATGTGAACGATGGGCTGATCGAGAGGTTCGGGGCACGGTGGACGAGTTTGAGGCCGGGAGGAGGCGGGTGGGGAGATGGATAAGGACGGGTTCCACTTGGTTAGGGGTAGGAAGAAGAGGCATGGGAGGGAAAGTGGTGGTAGGGAGGGTGAAGTTAGGATTGCAGTTAAGCCGAAGGTGCCGAATGGTTTCGTTAATGAGTTAGTGAAAACATGTTTGCCTTTTATTTCTATAATTGTTTTTATGACTAAACAACTTCTATTATGAACATGATTTGGCTGTGTTTGCATCCGTTTTGCAAGATATTAGAGACAACTATGTGTCATCGTGTCAAGTAGTCACCTATGTTGAATTTACGTGACATGATTATTAGCTTTTAAAACCATGTCCATATTGTTGGATAAATATATCATATTTTAGCAGCAGCTTGTGGTTGCCTCCTTTTTAGTTAATAGTTATTAGATAGTTAACTAATGGAAGAATTGAGGTTTGGGTGGAAAAATATGTTAGACTTGTGGTAAGGAGGGAAAATGGTAGAAAATCTGGATATTCACATATTGATTTGGGTTCAACCCGAACCGACCCAACCCAACCCAACCCGAAAAAATCGGGTTGGGTTGCGTTGAACCCGAATCGGTTCGGGTTCGGGTTCGGGTTGGGTTTTTCACAAAACCAAATATTTCGGGTTGGGTCGGGTGCTGGTCCAAACCCGACCCATGTGCACCCCTAGCAATAACTGAGGTAATATAAATCGTTATTCAGTTGTATATTTATAGTTTCATTATTTAGATATTAATATTTTGTACTTGTATTTTTATAGGTCTTCCAAAAGAATAGTGATCCCTACTAGCAATAGGAGCTGGATGATACTTGCGAGGGATGTGTTTTTATTTTGTAAGAAACATGTTAATGAACTGACCATGCAGGTAAGCATTTGCACTTACTCAACCAAGTTCTTAGATCATGCAATTTTAACTTGTTTCTTTGTATTACAAACATACAATTTGTTTTTTAATATGATCTAACATATTTGTGAATGAATGTCAAGTGTTTGTGTATGTATGTTTGTAGATGAATGATTGTGTTTGTGTATGCTCATTAGATGAATGTGTATATGTGGATGAATGTGTTGTGCATGATGAATGTTTTTCTGGTGCATGATGAATGTATTAAATTTTTTTATCTGGTAAGGGTATAGATGTCGGTTATTATGACAACCCGACGTCTATTCCTCTTTTGAAAGGCTATAGATGTCGGTTGGGATCTACAATCGACGCCTATAATTAAGAATAGACGTTGGTTGGAATATACAACTGACGTCTATTCTTAAGCATAGATGTCGGTTTGTCGCTAACAACCGACGTCTATTTGTTACGAATAGACGTCAGCCTTTAAGTGACTGACGTCTAGGTATATACGATGCATAGATAGACGTCGGGTCTAAAAGGCCGTATATTTGATGTATATAAGTCATATATCCGACGTATATTTCCTTTTTGCACTATTGTGTCCTGCCCCCGCCTAACGCTAGTTGCTTACAACCCACATAATAAGTGGGGGAGGTTGATGTTTTCTTGCAATTCGTCACGCATAACCCTTGTATTTAGCTTATTTTTTGTATTTAGCTTTGACTTTTTTTGTAGTTAGCTTTGATCTTTTTGTACATAGCTTTAAAAACATACATCGATTGTTTTTTTTTCTTGATTTATATCTAGCTTTAATCAAAATGGAAAATGTTAAGGAAAATGGATTGATTTTTTGTATTTAGTTTTGATAAAAAAATAACCCACTCCGCTTAGTCCACCCTTAGGCTGGGTAGGCGGGGCGGATAATGATTTTTTTACCCTACCTCACCTACCCACTTAACTTAGGCGGAGCAGATAGCAGTGGGGTAAAAACCAATCCCGCCCCGCTTACACCCCTATCTCTACTCTCTCTCCAATCTCTCTCCTCTCTTTAAATCTATCTCTCTAGTCTCCCTCTTTTCCTCTTCTCTCCAGAGAGAACAGGAGAGAGTAGAAAGAAATGAATAGATAGATTTCTATTTTTTATTATTATTTAACATTAAGGACATTTTTTAATTTACAGAGTGTAAATTACAAAATTCCTGACAATGTGGTTACGACGTTATAACGGAATGAGCTACATTAATGTCAGAGGTGCACCCAAACAAATAACATTGGCATGTAGGTCCACCTAAGCAAATAGTCGAATACCGGATGCAAAGTCTCAATTACATCACACCATAGGTGCACCCAAGCAAATTACCCTAAAAATATTTTGGGGTTACATGAATGAAAGGAATCAATTAATATAAAAGGAATAGCCTATAAATATCTCCACAACCGCAATGCAAATGCGATATTTAATCCTACAATAGCTAAAAATAAGAGAAGAATGGTGTTCCATATTTTCTCATGCGTGCAGAACTAAAAACGGCATAGCTATTATGGAGGGAAAAGGAAAAGTTTGTTTGACTTGTTTGGTGCCTTTTGTCGTCACAGATAAATAACTCACATAAAGAAGTGTTGAAGCTCAACTGACTACTGTACTATTCCAATAATAAGTTATATTTTTATGTCTAACAAATAGTTTATATGAGGTTATGAACCACAATCCCACCAAATTAATACAAGAGACGAATTAGGGTAATATCCCTTAGAAACCAAAGGAAGTAATTAAGACTTGATGGGGACATCTCTTATATTCTTTAACATGATGTGATCATAACAGAAACTGTAAACCCTTGCGGACTCTTCTGAACATATTTAGGCATGTGTTACAGGTAGCAGACTTCCATTAACTTATATAAAGTGTGGTTAAAATATCTTTGACATTTTGAAGAAGAAACATTTGTCTCATATTAAATGGAAACCCCGTGGAAAGATCTAAAATAATTGAGAAATGAGGGTAATTACTTTCAATCGTGTAGAAGGAGATGGATTATGGACCGGGAAGTAAAATGTGAGATGAATTGTGATGATCAGAAAGGGCAAAGACACACAGGTCAACACTCATCCAATAAAACTTGTAGTCTAAAGTTGACAATACATTTTTCTTAATTTTTTGATAATTGTAGACAAAATGGTCTTTTATTTTGTTTTCTTTTCGTTTCTTTTGATAGTTGACAATACATTCTTGTTGGGTTTTCTTTTCCCGACGGTATCATGATTTTCCCGACAAAAGCGTAAAAGGGCATCGGCACAATTATCTGCAGATGCCATTTAATTAGCCTGTCAAGCCAATAATATATACTATAGATGTGGACGTGACCATGATCCATCCAGACGAGAAATCACATGCTCCTTTTGTCGAATGTACGATGTGTTCCAAACAAACCAAGATCTAATTTATTGCGGACAAACCCTAGACTCTCATGAATGACACCCACTTCCAGTTTAAGTATAGTACGTACGTATTGGTTCCTAATCCCACTTTTGTCAAACTTTTCCTCATCTAGTAAAAACCCTAATCCTCTCCTAGATATCATTCTCCCTATGTACTAATCATCGGATTTTGGAGAGAGAGAGAAAAGGGGAGGTGAAGTCTTATTTGAAGTGTCTTGGAGCTAGAAATTAAGAAGGGAAGAAACCCTAAATCAAGCTCCACACACACTTTAAAGAAAGTAACTAACAATAAATGCCTCAACTCTCCTCCTAGCCTTTCAATAAGCAAATAATCAAACATTTGTTACCCAAAACACCCAAATAAAAGAAATACTTTGGGGTTTCTATGTGAAGAAAAAACACATGGTGGAAAGACACAAAAAAATGTAAAAAACAAGGAAAATAGTACATAGATGATGAACATACCTAGTACTTGAGAAATCATAGAGTCTACTAGTGCTGGAGAAGATTATAAGACCCACCTCCGCATCACACAATATCGCCAGCTCTTTTGCCTTCTTCAACAACCCGTTCCTCCGCTTCGAAAATGTCACTTGTCGGCTGGTCGAGTTGTCGATCCTTCGGATCACAATCTTCCCTCTCCCCATCTTCGATTCCAACTAAAAAAACTCGCACACACATACACACACATCAGATCTAGCCCATAATGAACTTACCCACATAGGGAGAAACACACAAAAAAAATCTAGAAGTGAGAGACATATATAGGAAAGTCAAGGAAAGCCAAAAAGGAGTTGGGCTTTAATTACTTATGCAAGAGAAGGAACGAATTGCAAATGGAAACCTTATTTGGTCAAGCTAGAGGAGAAAGAAAAGGAGGTGGAAATGGAAAGTCTATTTGGTGTTTTCTGGATTAGAGGGTGTGTGATATTTGGAGTAGAGTCCTTTATTAGAATCCTGGTGATGTCAACTTCCAATTGTTTTCTCATCCCTCCATCACTCCCACCTTCTATTTTGACATATATACTCACCACTTATAAGAGGAAACCATGGACTCCCAATTGTTCATTAGATTTGGACCATCTTTCCTATTTCTTCACCCCCACCCGACTTTTGGGGTAGTGGTGCTTTAACGCCCATTTGTTATCGTGATATCACTAAACTAATACATGTTAGTAACGTCCTTTGTTTGTTCTGAATGTTGTCGAGAAGTCTTGATCAAAATAACATGACCCTTGCCTCGTCCGAAAGGCAAAGACAAAAGCTTTTAGCTTTTAACTTTTGTTTAAATTTTCTTCTTGTGACGGGTCTTACAAACATGTAGTATTTGATAAGTAGTGCGGTTAATTTTAACCATAAGATGTGTTGTGTGACCATATTTAACCAACCGTGGGTTGTTACGGATCTGTAAGAATTGAAACCGCATCCCATCCTACACATCTTGTCCTTGAATAACTGGGATGTGCATCCTGTGTCTTAGAAACATGTAGTAAAACTGAGAAGCTGAACGTTTTTTGGTATAACTTGGAATTTCATGAATTTGCAGAAATAATACACAGTGTAACATGAACATAACGGTGGGTGTCAATCACAAGTTAAATATTTATTAGTATCCCTAATATTTGACTTTTTTATACATAGCATGTGTAGTATGCATATATATTCATGTGGAACACGAGATCGGTAGTGATATATATTCACGGAAAATGATTTATAGACTTCTTTTAACACGTCTTTTATAACGCTCCTGACGTGAAGGGACATGATTCATTCAAGCTGCATGCACGTGGAGTCTTTTATCAACTATTTAATTTGTTTTCAAATTTGATCTGGTGTGATAATCTAGGCGTACGTCCATTGGTTTTCCAATACACGTGATCATTGACATTCCAATATGCATAGATGTGCGTTCTTCGCAAGACTGGTGTGTTCCACTCGGGATAGATGTGAGTCAATTCTTTGTATCTAAAGTGTTACTAAAGAGAAAATTAATCATCTCTTACTTTATCTAAAACCACATTTTTAAATAATAAAATAAAAAACACAAATGATGATACAGACGAAGACTCTATATTCACAAAGAAAATTTCAACGCACCTAACCATTAGGTTACAACTTATAACCATGGTTTTCTACCAGTATTCTAAGTAAATGTTCTAGGACACAACTTATGTCTCCTAAGTCCTTATAATATGATCTCTAATGTTTATGACTCTAACAATACCAACTAAAAAATAGTTGCAATTCCAAGTTCCAACTGACAAAATTCTAAGAAAGTGATCCTTTTATTGGTTTCTTTGCTCTTTTGAGCAGAACAAATTAATACTTGTTAACAAGTGACAACGTCCCACGAAATGAAAGTAATCCCTTTGTTTTTTGTTTTTTCTTTAAAGTTGATCCCATTGTTGGCCTCTTTACTCCTGTGAGGACAACTTATCATAGTTAATTAATAGGCTGCGAAATTCTAGATGCAGGCTGACGCATAGATCACCAACACGTGTTCCCACCCAGTCCATTATGCCTCCAAATAATTATCCCCAAAGACAGGGGTAGTTTAGTCAACATGGCATGTTTGAGGGGCATTACTCATTAGGTTCAGAAGATTCGTAACCACTTGTCGGAAGTGCTGAGTTTTCGGAGATATTAATGAAAGTGAAAAAGAGGAGCATAGGCTATGGAGTATAGACCATGGTGATGGGAGAGTTGGCAAATATGGTAAGAAGAATTGATTGGTTGCATTGATGGGAAATGCCATCAATCCTATATTATTATTATTTTGGATAATGGTAGATAAGAATCATAAGATTAGATTCGTGCAAGGTCATGAAACAGTACTACTTTTTAAGCATCTCTTATCTTCTATGTTTGTGGAAGCTGTCGTACTTGTGGCTCCAACCTAAACAACTTCACCTTCACCTTCAACAAGTTCAGGTATTATTTTTTTCTTTTTTCCGAAAAAAGAATTACGAGACACTAATGGTAACCATTCGAGCCCTACTTTATTTTCTTAGAAGCGGTAGAAAAGGAAATAGCTCTAGTGGTCATTGAATTATGTCTAAAAGGATCTGACTTTTCACAAAATGGTTACTAAATACTTTAATGTGATCTACTAAAGTAACTCAGCCTGTCCTAACACTTTCACTTCTAAGGTGGTTCCTTGTAAATCTAATCCTTACCATCATATTCATATTGAAGGTGTGTATTAGAAGCATAGTAAGGCTACATTTTGGTGTTTGGCATGATAATATTTAGAACTACTTCAAATACTTGAAGTTATTTTGTAAACTACTTGAAGCTACTTTTGGTCTAGAGAAATATGAAATGTATGGACATTTTAACGGTTGAACGTTCTGAAGTGAACACCAACAAAGGTTAAAAATCTACATTATGCTATATGTGATTCAGGTTATTTTACTATAATTATGTACGTTCACTATGTAATGGGTTGTGCTTGACACTTTTATGTAGCAAGTTGATTGAATTGATATTTTCCATTGGTAACTACATCAAGTATCAAAATCATTTGAATGGGCCCTAAATAATGTCTAGATCAATTACATCAACAAATTGGTATGACTCCTTAGAACAATACAACATGTTTTGTTAGACCCAACTCCTACGATTTTGCAATGCGCTCAAGTGGACCCAGTGGCGGATTTAAGAGGGGGGCAATGGTAGGCAACTAGGCAAGTGACCACCCTCCCTCCCTAAATCCCTTTTGTATACTAGATATGTGACCACACTAAAATAATTTTTTATACTAATTAATGTTGGGATTTGGACCTACAAGAGACAATTACACGACACAAAATCCAAGGAAAAGCACGCCACAACACAAACAATTTTACGTGAAAACCCTTACGGGAAAAACCACGACCGTCTCTCTCTGCTCGTCCACTATTTCGTGATAAGGTTCCAAAGGAAATAAGAGGGTTATAGGTATTTAAACCCTAATAAAACCCTAACCAAGTGTGATATGCATTGTACATCAAATGTAGATAAACGGGTAAACGGATCAATATCTGGAATACAATAAAAGGATGTCAAAACAAAAAATGCCGCAAAGCGAACGAGCAGAGGGAGCTTGCTTTAGGGGGTGGGATTAGCGTCCCCCGCAGGGGCGACATCATTCCTAATCAGACTCATAGATCCAAAAAAGAAGAATATTTGCAGCAGCATTCATAATCAGACTCATAGACCCAAAAAAGAAGAATATTTGAATGTAATTTTAATTTTTTTTAAGTAGGTATAACTTCTTCAGTTTGATGTAATTTTATAATGTGACCACCCTCACATTTTGTTCTGGATCCACCACTGAGTGGACCCACAAGCATGTTGGATCCACGATGTTGAGCAACAATTAGTAGATGCCATTACCTTGTCGAAAAAATTGATAACTCCACTATCATTATTATAAATGTCGATTACCCTCAGTAGGTGTGTTGTCTGATTGTCTCGATATACTTTCCTACATTGGATGATCTCTATCTGGTGAATATCATCATTAAGGCATAATTAGAATCAAAATTTTAATTTTACCTTAACACTTGTGTTTAATATTACATTTAAAGCCCGAATTATAATGGAGAAGATGTACCTCCACCCAACCAAAAATTAGCTTGCTTCCTTCCTATTTTATTCTTTTTTTAATAATAATAATAGTTGCCAAACATCAATAATAATACTAATATCTTTTTATTCAATTCCCTTCCTATTTTATTCAAAAAATATCATTCACAATAGTTGACAAACATCACTGATTTAGTTTTTATTTGACCAACAAGATATTGATGAAAAATCTTAATTAGATTGCTTGGCCAGTGACAACTGACTAGTCTGAGATTAGTTATTGATTTTAATTTGCATAGAGCATCATATAAGTTCAAACTTCTCAATATGTAACCTAAAGTACACACTCAAAAGGAGAGGTGAACATGACCAAATGTGGTTTTATCAACACGTACATCATAAAGCTAACTGATCTAAAGCTAAAATCCTACATACATCCTCTAATAAATGTCTTTGGATAATAGTATCTCTATAGTGTTTTAACATGCAATTTCGAAGCACCCCTTCATTGTGATTGTAATATCCTGAATTTTTTAGTTGAGGTAATAATCAAATATCTTAATGGACTAATTAAGATTGTTGGATGATTGTGTGGTTTTAGGAGAAGATGGAATTTGAGAAGAATATTGAGAAGAAAAAGATGGAGATTTTGAGGCAAGTACTGATTCGTTATTCTTCAGTTTCATATCATGTCTGTCTCTCTTGATATTCGTAGTTTCATGCATGCTGAGTATCGATGTTGATTTCATTGATATGCATATTATTGCATGGTGGTGTTTCGGTTGACATGTCATGTGACTGTATGTATATTTCTGGCTGAGCCACTTAGGAAAGAGCTGCCTAACGGACAGCGTGGAGCCACCTGAGAGAGGAAATGGCTGCCTGTCATTAGTGTGAAGCTACCATGTGTGCGTCTGACAGATTGATAGATTTCAGAAGCACAGGATGTGGTCGAATCTGAATGAGGTTTCAGATTGTTATGCATGTATTTTATTTGTGATGCATGTCTCTTGATTGTGCTTATTGACTGAATGTCATATTCTGTATTATTTTCCACATGATTATGATTCTGATTGATTGATGGTTGGTACTTGCGGGCTGTCGAGCTCACAAATTGTTGATTATATTTTTCAGATTAATTATGGGCCTATCAGATGGATTTAAATATCAGAGTGCGCAGCGGTCAGGATCGTGGATCGTATCTTAACGCACCGGGTTCGGACGGGTGATCAGTTGTCCGGGCTCGGGGCGTTACAATGATATATTACTACACCTCAAAGTTTCAGCATATACTTGAAAGCATCACTTGTTAATCAACATTCTTTTTCTTTTTATGTTAATGTATGATCTAGGGTTTCCATGACCAGCTTAAATATGAACTTCAGGAGGTGGTTGGTATAATACATCAATTTTCATGATAAGTTTGAATTTGTAGTAACATTTTTCCAAGAACCTTTGCAATATTATACGGAGTATCCTCTCATCTATATTCATCTATGCTTAATTTGTGTTAGAGAATAAGAAAAATACTTCGACCAATGGGAGAGGGGGGGGGGGAGGAACAGACCCCAAGAGAATATTAAATATCAACGTCAAGCAATAGTAGTGCTAGTGGACCACTTTGGCAGACAGAGGACACATCTCAAAGCAAAATCTCAGGTTTGATTGGTAGAGCCCACGTGAGCAGTGATTCCCTCCACCAATGCTTGCGAAGCTTGTCTTATTATAGATTCATGCGGAAAGAAAGAAAGAAAAAATACAGTTTCACGGTCAAAACCCTAAATTTTGAATTTAGATAACGAAACAATAAACACAAACTTACTTAATTGGTACATTTTTAGCCTTAATTATTTTCTTGAAAATAGGTTAGATTGCAATAATAGAGGTGAAGCATTTTTCTGAAAATAGACTTAGTAAATTAAATACCAACTAATTTCCAACATAAGGTTCTGTTAGAATGAAACAAAAAAGGTTTTATTAGGAAAATAAAAGATGATGTTTTCCTTTTGAAGTACTCGTGTAGTGGTGGTTTTTAAATGAATCAAGTTAGGTTTCAAGAAGATGAAAACAGAATTAATAGTACCATGTGTCCATGTAATTAGATGGAGAAAGTATTATTTTTTTCTTTGTTTGCAAGTACAAACTTAAAGAGTTCAAGTGTTCGTGGATACGTGCAATGGGGCTCCCAAGTAAGAGCCACTGAGCCAGAGGCCAAGTGTCAATCATCGTCAAATAATGTGTATTGGGATGACACAAAACAAAAGGGCAAATCACCACTACCAGTGTTAGCATTTTTTGAGGTTTCCCTCTTCTTAAGTAGAACCCTTCTTTTGATGAATATAATGCACATAGTTGTGAGGGTTTTTGCAGGCAGCCTGGAAGCATTGAGTGATGCTGCCTTGGTGGAAGAGACCCACAGCCACAACCACAATGGCTCCTAGTGCTTTTCTCCTTGGTCTTCTTTGCATGATGGGTTGCCCAAGGAGAGAAAAATAACTTATATAAAATAATTTATTTCTCAGACTTTGATAGTATTTTCTACCTTACTTTAGTGAAACTTATGATCTCGATTGTTGGAAGCTCAATGATCTAACAACTGAGTTAGGATCACTTTGTCAAGAAAGTTCACAATTCGAGTTTTTTCTAAAGTATCTTAGTTGGAAGATTTTTAGTCTTGTAATGACCAAAACTATCAATCGAATCCAAACATACGCATTCGCATGTCTAAGATTTAAAATTGGATTGAGTAGAAAGTAGATTGAACAAAATTTCGATTTGATAAATTGACGATTGCTTTTGTAAAGGTAGGGGATGTTAAATTTTGTATTGTTTTGTGATTTGATGACTTCGATCAGGAGGTTATTATATGTATAGTTTTTTGTATTTTTGGGAGCTCAGGTTTCAAAGCTTCTTTTTTACAAATCTATCACACACAAATTTGTTCTAAAATTCTGAGGTCTTCCCTTTTTTGTAATCATCTAAATAGCTTGCAAATTAATCGTCCAACCTATTCGGTATGCTTTGCATCGATCCAAGTCATTTCAAAACAACTACATCCATATTAACATTCCTAGGGTAAAAAATGAAAACTTTTCATCCGTCAAATCATGAAGAAAAAAGAAGAAGAAACTTCTCGTTTCAACTTAAAACCAATTTTAGATAAAACCACCAATATTTTCAACCTAACTCATTAAGTGACAGAAAAAACGTTAATTGCGCGCATTTTAGGATTTCCATCTAGCTTCCAGTATCTTATGCTCATACTGTTGGAAGAACATGAATTTTAGTAGTGAATTATCCTACTTTAAAATTTAATATTCGGAGATAATATTTTTTTCATAATTGTAAATTTTCAAATCTTGTTACCAATATTGCCAGGAATAAGTAACAAGCAGTAGTGTAGTGTTTTCTCTAGCTCCTTCCAAAAAAAAAACTAGTATTATTCTGAAAGGTGATTTGCTTGCATGCCACTAGCAACATACAAAAATGGAGAAATGTCATTAATATATAACATTCTTTGTAAACCCTTTTATTATTTTTATATGCGACATGAGTTGCAATTTTTATATATATAACTTAAATTCCCCATGATCTTTGTAGTTTTAACTTTCCTCTTTGTGATGAAATATTATTATGCCAGATGACTTTATTGTAAGCATAAAACACAGAGTTGTTAAAGAATGACTCTCCTTCCTATCTATAAGTGTTCTAAGAAAGTAAGGACAAATTTTGTCCAAAAATGGATGTATATATAGGAATAAAAAACTTGATAAGTACTATAGTCTCGTATATATTATTCAATGCATTTTCGTCGTCAAGTAGGCATGATCCACATTTTATTTCAAAAAAATAGCGATGCATGTTATTATTGTAACGTCTCCGAAACAGCGGAAAATTTTAAACTTTTAATAAAGGATAATCAAAGAATATCAACATCAACCCAGATAACGCTACTCGAAATATACATATAATATACGATGTTGCACCGTATACAAGAGTTGTCAAAAGAATGACTACATCAAAATACAACATACAGATATACAAGTAGTCATAATAAGCTCAAAATAGACACGATGATCCGATTCCAAAATGCACTCGTCCTTAGTCACCACCCAAACAGCTCCCGAAGGGGAACCTGAAATAAAACAACAATGTCGTGAGTTTAGATTGGACAACGAGGACTTTGATGATGTCTACGTATTATATGGCGGTATTGGCACCATCGACCCGGTAGAAATATGGAAACTTCTCTGCCATTTGGATCGGAGAATTTATGAAGGAAATTGGGTTTGCATAAAGAAACCATGTATGTCAAACCCACCTGCATGCACATGCAATACATGACCTATCATACTAGTATCATGCCAACATAAATCATAACAAAACATTCCCTCACCGGGTCATAAGTCATAACAGTCATTTCCCCAACCGGGGTTCATTAGTCATACGTCTAGTTTTGGACATCCATAGATATCTACCGTAGGCACATGCAGTCATACGGAAAGTACGCGACACACCTCCACTCGCAACTACACTAGTCATATGGGTTCGATGAGGGTCGCACGCACTTCCGAGTCATCATCAGATCTGATCAGTGGTCGAAGACCACAATCCACCAGAGTCGTCACTCTGGTCGATCATACTCGTCAGCCGTGCCACAGCTGAACGATCATACTCGCCGAAACAACATCGGTCGAGCACATCTGCCGGAACAACATTGGTCGGTCATCTCCGTCGCCACACAAGCTAAGCCACAGAACTTTGTTGCACAATGGCTAACAGTCATCTCCGTCGCCACACAGGCTAAGGTCGTCTCTATCGCCACACAGGCCAACAATCATCTCTGTCTCCACACATGCCATTAGTCATGCTCCGTAGAGTCATATCATATAGGTCATACAAAGGGGAATATGGTCCCACAGGTCTACTACCTAGGTCTCAATGCACATGTCATAACATGAGAACATAAGCAGTAAATGCAATCCACGCACCAATGCGTTCATAAAACAATCATACAATTTCAGTGCTTCAACGGTCGACCGAAAAAGGTCATACAGTCGACAGGTTGGTCGTTAAAACCGGTAATTAGTTCGAACCACAATCCAACGATCGAACAAAACAAACATCAAACGATCGAACAAAAGTCTCTGGACGGTCGACCGTTTAGAAGGTCTACGTCACAAAATAATATTAAATAACACATCCCCAACGGTCGAACGACAATGGGCTTTCGGTGGACCGAAAAATATCAGGGACTTTAACATTCCTCGAAGTCATTGCCGGTCGACCGAAATATGAATCGGTCGAACCCTACTTAAGTCATCTTAAGTCATCGGTCGAACGGGATCTCAGGGCAGTCGAGGTTTAGAAGTCTACACCCCCAACCGACTTAAAACAGTACGTCCGGTCGGACTGGTCAATGTGGCGGTCGACCGTTTAGATGATCAACGCCCCCAACCGACATACTACAGTGTGTTCGGTCGAACGACAAATGGGACCCGGTCGACCGAACACACCCAGAGCTTGCCTCAATTGCTTGATCGGTCGACCGCACGAAGCATTGTTCGACCGGTGCAAGGCAGACTCCCCAAAGTCACAACAACGGTTGATCGATCCACCAATCGGTCGACCGAACACAACAAAAAACTACTGAACTGAGGTCCGACGAGTCATTCGGCCTACCGTTGACCGCTTCCACACCCACACAACTTAGGTGAGTATAAAAGCAAGGCTTGACATACCTTGGAAGCTTGAAAAAACTTTCGAAAAGTAACGACGATCCCTCCACCGGAACAAGCGTAACACTGACGAACTCCTCACACGAACGCGAATCTCCACCCCTTCCTTGAACTCCGGCGAACTCGACTTGCCGGCACACCCGCTTCTCCTTCCTTCCTTGTTGCCGAACTACAGGTGAGAGAGAGAGAGAAAGAGTTAAGGGAGAGAGAGAAGAAAAATGAGAAGAGAAGAAATGGGTTGCTTTTATACTCTCACCTAAATAGGGTTAAAGTTCTTAAACCGAATTAACCTTAATAAAAAAGATTAGGTTCTCACAATTATATACATGATCAAGTTAATTACAAATAAAAAAATGGCAAGCAAATAACCAGTTGGGGTTTCTTTTGGAGAAAATAAACAACTAGAGGAATATTCGTTGGGGGTACGAGATTAGAAACATTGGATCAAAACACCAAGACGAGGAGTGGCTGATCAAAAAAATTAATGAGACATGTAATGATTAATTGCTGGACCACTTGAAATATTTGTTAACATACTATATATATTCCCGTGTAGTCCGCGACGTGGTTTGCTTTCATGTAATCAGTTTGACTTTTTTGATGTAGCCCTATGATATTATTTCTATTTTTAATTGAGATTAAAATTGTATAGCTAACTTCAGTAGTTCAGTATCATTATATAATTTGTAGATAAAATAGAAAATGTAGGAGCTCGGTGTCAATTTGACTCAATATTGTCGGCTCATTTGAATAAGTTTGGTTTGACAACAGCTTGGTTTGAATTTTGTTTTAAGTCATACAATCTCGTAAGTTTGACTTCATAACATGGTATTTAACTAATATATTATTACTTATTGTTGGGGAATTCGTCCAGAATTGGGAAGATGAGAGAACCTACATAATTAAAACTAAAGTGTCACACGCACTCCAGAATATGACAACCAACATGTGCAAACAACATCAAAACATACACCAGCAAGAACAACAAGCACACGTCGATTTTAACGTGAAAAACCCCCTCGACCTGGAGGGCAAAACCACAAGGCAAATCGACACCTGATCAACTATGTAGTTAATAAGTCACAAGTGTTTCTTCTTCTCAAGTTGAACCAAAAACTTGAGCTATCTACTACAAGAAAAGACATACAAGATTACATTGATTTGGGTGAAGACTCAAATCAACCCCACCACGAAATTTCTCAATACAAGTTGGAAAAATCCGAATTCAACTTGTCTCCCACAAGATAAAATCCTCAATGTGGTGTTGGTGTTAAAGATGAACTAAGAGCAAAGGTCAAACTTCTTTCACATTCTCTTCTCCTTAAAAAAGTAAGGGCAATCCACCTTCTCCACTTTAGTTTAGAGTTCTAAAGCCCATTAGTGGGCTGGACCCCACATGGGCCCAACACTTGTCAAGAGTCTATGTTGCCTTGTAGCGTAAGAAAATATTTTTTTATAATTTAAAATGGACATAAATATTAGGACATCCGTTTCAAGAAACCATATTTGATTTATTTGATGCAAAATATTGACTATTAATTATTTTTATAATGTGAAGCGGGGGTTGGCTTCACACGATCGACAAAGCTAGATCCAGATTCGAGCTTGACTTATATCAAGCAATTAAGGTTGATCTTAATTAAGTTTCGCTTTGGTTCCTAATCGAATTCATGAAAAAAATGTATGAACCTCAAAATACAATAGAAAAGTTTTTTTAAAAAAATGCTTCCAACGTAAAACTAGTTTTAATAGTATTCACTAATTAAAGTCATTTACTTCTTTGAATTAGCTAGTTTCTTCACATTTAAAAACGTTCTTTAAATCATAATTTGTGAATTAGGTTGCTAAAGAATTTCATTTGGTTATATTACATAGTTCACTAGATGGTTTATGTTGTCTTCATTATCTATTCAAAGAGGAGACATGACCAACAAAAGGTGAAGAAATTACATGTACGTGCCTGTCATCTTTGATGCATTTTTTTAATTTAAATTTTCTACACAGAATATTGATTATTAAGTGTGAGATTGCTTGATGTAGCTGAAGTAACAACATGCCGTGGAGGCAATCCTCGCCATCAACTCTGAGATTTGGATTAAGTTGAGCCTAATCTTCTTTCTTAAGAGATAACAACTTAAGAGAAGCAAAGCTGAATATTAATTCATGTACAAATATGCATTTTTGAGAATTGATATTTAGGCAGCTTTTAGTCCCTACATCACATGTTTCAACCCAATTGACATTGTATCTTGCTTTATTTCTGGTGGTCCTTTTGAAAGCTATATTTTAGCTCACTAAATTACAGTTGGTTTTCGTCATAGTATTATTTTTTAAAAATTATGGATTTTTTGGACAAAATTAAAGTGACATGAACTTTATTGGGACTCGTGAATTTACAGAAAGATCAAGTTTCCAGCCTTCCATAGGAAGCAAACAATCCTCTTCCTAAATACGTGATCAAATTGTAAAAACAAAAAGAATCTTAGGTGTGTACGTCACTTAAATTTGATATACCAACTGAGATACAGACTAGTCATCTGATGAATGAGTCAATGAGGTGCATCGTGTTTTTAAGCCAATTTAACCATTGGTGTTTGTTAGACACATCGAGGTTACTGAGAAATTTCAATAACCCGATTTTTCCGTACTCTCCTCAACGTAACAGATTTCTAAATGTTACAAATGAAAATCTAGATTAACAAGTTAAACATGGTCAATCTCTACTTTCATTAGGACTAAGCATTTGAGAGGGGGACATAGTCGGTGTTAAAGAATTTGGTGAAAGTGTATATTAAGCAAGCTCTAGTCAATACCGACAACATCAATACATATCCCAACCATGAAGGACTTTGCCTGTAGGACCAAAGCGTTGTGTCTGCGTAAAAACGAGATGGGAAAATTTTCATGCAACGTTACTAAAACAAGATGGAACAAATTTTCATGCAACGTGTGCAATATAATCATACGACAAGCCACTTTTATTAAGTAATTATTTTTATTTTTTGAATCCTTAATTATATAATTTCAACTTCTATGCAGTTTCATTTTGCTGGCACGACACAGGATATTGAAACAGTGACCTTAAAAAAATCATCAAACGGAGATCTGCTGTTTAAAATAAATCTTCATGTTCGATATTGCCCATGTCTTCAACGAGTATACATCTCCAACCAGCTGGAGTTTATCCATTTCTTGTAACAGGCGCTTCGATTGCGACATTCATTGCTTAATGCTAATGTATGCCGAATCAGGGAACATGTTTGATTAAGTCTGGCTTTTGTGATTACATAATCACTCCATAATTTAGGTTAGCTGAATTGGCCAAACTCATTTTGTGGATTGTAGCTGTATTTATTTTGTCTTTCTATTACAGTTGGAGTCGCTGCAGCAATCTTATTCTGAACTTTCAAACTCGTACATCTTGTGGATTTTAGCTGTATTTGTTGTCTTTGTTATTGTTAAACCGTTGGGAGTCGTTGAAGCAATCTTTCACTTAACTTTCAAGCTCACAACTGCAGCTCTAAAACATATAACCCACTCACACTGATATCATTTCTGGCGGTGTTCAATGTTACATACAAAATATAAAAAAATCCAGGTAATTGCAGCCGACTTTTCCAGGTCAATGTCATCGTCACCCCTTTCAAGGAAAAGAAAAACATATTGAGGTTTACAATTTACAGGGGCCCAAAAGCTTCTGTCCACTCCTGAGCAGGAAGAAGAGAATTCGGTCAAGCACAATCCTTGTCGGTGTAGAATCACATAAGTAAAATATTAACAAACCTTTGCATAATCAATACACGGGCATGAATCTGAAAGTGAAATGGACATAAATGGCATAAAAGCATGCCCTCTGTGATGCACTACTACATAAAATCTACAAATAATACATGGCAGTACTACTTGGTCATCAATGGGATGACTGCCTACCTGCTTTTCTCAATTAACCATTTTGCTTCAGTTTGAACTTGCAGACGGGATTAGGCCAACGCGAACAACAGTCCAAACTCTGGATTTGTATCTTGTATCTTGTTTTTTTTTGCAACTACACACAACATATCTTCCACCTAGAAGCATGAAGACATGAGCACCAGAAAAGAGAAGTGAGCTTGAGATGCACATCCGCAACAAATTCAAGCTCTTTCAGGCATCCTAGAAGAGTTCTTCCGAATTGAACTTGCTCCAAGCCTCCTATTTCACATTTCAAGAGAAACTAAGCTGAGTGGTATTGGCAGGAAAAATACTTTGATGTTTACCACTGAAATAAGTTTTGAAAACTAAAATGAGCTGTAATCATGATCATGTTACTATTATACTAAACCAGGCTGTTCTAGTTCAGATTCCACATTAGCAGCCAGTATAGTGATGTTGGCTGCTTTAAGATCAGGACATATTTCGAAGTTCCTGTTCACCACATGCCTCGAACCTCTTGCTAACTGATATAGGTTGAGAATCATGAATTTTATGCATGTTATAATTTTATAATTTATATACATGTCATCTTGGTACGAATCATTCACGAATTCACACTTGATGTTAACCATTTGTACATGTACGATGTACCACAATGCTGAAAGGCATTCACCTTCTCACAATTGTGTTTACTCCAGGCTAACTAATGAAATCATGTGCATTTAGAGAATAGAGAGTATGAAAGTAGTTAATCGGCCTCTTAGCTGCTAAAGTCAGGTTACATACCACCACCATGATCTCATGCTACAACTTGTGATTCATTTTAGTCTTTATTGAGTTTGCTTGAAAGTTGCAAAATCTCTAGAAGGCTGTTATCATTCTTGAGATGAGTTTTCAGCGTTAGATTAAATTTACTTGATTTCCAATTACATATTATATGGATTGCTGACAAATAAGGTTACATCAAACATGACATTTTGTCTTCAAAGTAATAATGAAATAAAAAATGATGTTTTCTCAAACATGACATTTTGTCTTCAAAGTAATAATGAAATAAAAAATGATGTTTTCTCAAACATGACATTTTACCTCAAAAAAAAAGGTTTGATGAGTTTATCAAAAATGATATGATTTCTGAAAGGACTTCAATCTGTGAAGATAATGTTTAGGGATTTGTTCTGCTATTAGCAAAACATGAGCCAAACGGCACCTTTTAGAGCTAAAATGTATCTTCCGCTAATGACCTCTTTTTATAACATGAAGTATTAAATTAAGACATTAATACTAAATATTCTTTGGGCTTTAAGATAGATGTTAGAATTTTCTGCAATTGATGATTAAGATTTTTTTATGTTTATGCAGCTAAATTTTATTTTTAGATTGACAAAACATTTCAAGTATTTTTGTGTATAGAGTCCTGCATGAAACCGTGTACATATTTGTTTCGTGTCATAGTTACACATCATTTTTTCATGTACATTTTGGATCAGATCGTGTATACACAAATTCAGTGTTGAGTTTGTGTACTGTTAAGCAGATGTAAAATTTCTGGGTCATGTTTGCATATGGTGAAAACAAGTTGTACATAGATGTTTACAAGACATGAGTACATGATATCACGGTTGCACGGCCTAAATGAAATTAAGATAAAAATTTCGAGGGTAAATTTGCCTTTACAAAAGAATACGTATAAGCATATGTAAGTGTATATTTATATAGGGTGACGCCAACCTCATTTAAATACAGAAAAAGTATCGTGATGTGGAAAATTTGCAAAACTTGATAAAAGAAAGGCATTTATCACGTGATGCATAGGAATTGAGATGGACCTTTCCTGAAAAACACCTAGTTATGTATGTATTTTCAAAAAAAGAAAGTATAATGCTTACGTTGGGAAACAAAATAAGGTATAACGCAAAACTAATATCAGCAGGCTTTGTATGACAGGAAACGATTAAATTATTTATGTCCATAATAACCATAAATGAATCACCTTAAGGAGGTCAAACACCTTTTCTGCTATGATTTTCTGCTCTAAAGTTGCACCTTTTTGTTGCACCTTGTCGGGATGAACACACAAGGTAGCTTTCCTATAGACCTTTTTCACTGAGTCGGAAGTTATCAGATCAGATAAAGAAACTGGCTGCCACCCACATCCCGGCCAAAGGACCTGCTCAAGATTGAAGGATAAAAACATCAGTAGAAAAGTTCAAACGACAAAACCAAAACTGTGGCAAATTAAAGCCACTTATGTGAAACATTTGACTTTAAGGATAGGACAAGTGTTCCCATATTAGAAGGTGATACTTGAACAGGAATGTTATCTGTAATAAAACAGAAATGAGTACAAATCAATTGTCATAGAACATATTTGGAAACCATTAGAGATACAAAATCTCAAGTAATACGAGTAAAACAATGAAAAGTGCATATTAAAGGAGCTTTCAAGCTCTTACTCAAATAACACAATGACACAATTTAGTCTGTCAACTATAGCTATACGTAAAAAACGAAAACGACAGGAGATTATTTTAAAGTCGATCCACTACTCGATAGTCGACTTCAACGAGACTAGCCCAAGCATAGCAAATAACAATAGCTACACCCACATAGTCCAATTTTGGTGTTAATGTCTAAGAAAATGCTAGTTCAGGAAAGAATGAATTTTGTATCACCAAGGCTCTCACCAGGAATGTTACAGAAGAAACATGATTTCAACAAGTTATACCATCCTACTGGTTGCAACTAAAAATAGATGTTGATAAACGTCCTAGAAGATATCTGAAGAACCAAAATCAAATGTACGTGCTTCAGGCAAAAAAAAGTTGGAGATATCATGTAAAATTGAAATCTAATGCAGCAGTTTTCAATTCTGAAACAATCTAGTATTAGTTAAAGGATGCAGCTCGGACTTACATATTGTAAAGTAGATAACAAGGCTTGCAAATTGCTTTCTTTGCAAGCAGCCCAACTTTTGATCTCAACATTCAAACCTTCAGCAATCTTCTGAAATTGTGCACAGAGAAAGTAAGTTCATAGGGGAAGGTGGAGGACTACTCTTGTCCAAGTGGGGAATACTAGACAGCAAGAAGTGAGCTTATGGTTAGCTCACTTCATCACATTAAATTAAGGAACAATTTAATGAACAATTTAACATAACATCAAATTAATGAACAATTTAATCATAGTTATCTGATTATATGTCCTGAAATGGGAGGTGGTAGTTGTACAGTACCCGGGAAATGACTTACATCTCTTTCAACTTGCTCTCTTTGTAAGATTGAGTCACGCTCAATTTTCTCAGCCAATGCTTTTGCCTAAAAGAACATTGGAAAATGAAAACTACAAATTTAAAATATACTATAAGAATAATCATGTTTGAACAGCAAACGGAAACAAATTTTAAGAAGCATACTGCACGGTCAAGAGCCTTCTGGTTCCGTTTAAGCCTTGCCCTTTGTCTTTCTTCTGGTTCCCCGTTGATTTCTTCAAAATCTTGAGAGGTGAATGGGGATTTAGACAAAGAAAAATCACGAGTTGCATAACAAGGCATCCATAGTTATTTAACTAAGATGAAGAAGGCTACCTCCAAACACAGAAGTCAGGTCATCCACATTAGCTGACGATTTTTCTCCATCGTTTGTAGTTGACGAACCAGAAGATGAAGCCCACATGCCACCCAAACCAAATTCGGCATCAAAAGAGAACTCCTGGCATGAAATAGAACAAAAGTTAACATTCAACTGCAAGAGAAGCTTAGGTAGTTAGAAATCAGCCCTCACCGCACTAGCAGCATTTTGTCTGGTTTTGCTGTTTGTCTGGCAGCCCATACCAAAAAATGAATCAAGATCAATTTCACTCCAATGTTGCATCTCACTAGCAACAGTCATTCGTTGGGCTCTTGCATTAGCTCTCTCAACTGAAAACCGTGTACATCTAGCTTGTGCATCAACTGCAGCTCTTTGTGCTTCTCTTTGTCCTATCTTCTGATTATGAGTAGCAGCTTCATCTCTGGTGGCCTTGTCCTTCAGTTCTGTTTCCCATGTGTCAACCACAACACAAGTTTTTGCAACTCTTTCTCGTGCCTTTAGATATTCTTTTTCACCCTTTGCTCCTCTTGTCCTTTGAGCAAGCAATCGAGCAGCACACTCTCGTACTTCAGCATTTGCCCTTTTTAGGGCTAGTCTCTCTGAATTTTGGTGGGCTTCAGCAGCAGCTCTCTGAGATCTGCGTTGAATTTCAGCAATAGCTCTTTCACGAACCTCCCTTATTGCTTTCTCAGCAGCGACTTTATCTCCCTCTCTTTGAACTTCACATTGCCTCTCTCTTCCAGAACTCTTCCATTCCTTCTCTTGTTCCAACCTTTCCCCTTGTCCCTGCTGAGGGCCAAAGTATCCTGGATTTTCTTTCAGATTGGAATCTGGAATATCTGATTTGGGACTCTCTTCTAACCCCTGAGAAAGAAAGCAGCTAGTATTTTGACTTATTGTTTCCTTCCCTCTCTCCCTCAATTCCCTGGTGTTAGGAAACGGTGTACCAATTAAGAGAAATCCAACTTCACAATGTTGAGAAAAATGAGAAGAAAACCACAGCACAAGCAAAAAATAAATCAAGCATACATAGAGAAACAGAGCCAAAATCAAACCACACAAAGCATAAATTAGTCCACCAGATAAAAGATCCACGTGGAAACTCTTCCTTGGCATGAGAAAGGGAATAACCGCAGACAGGGAGCATCTGATGAGGCTTCCACTATGTGAGCTAGTGTGCAAGTACTAGGAGATGGTGCATGACAAGGGAAACTTTCAATATGACAGCAAGGAGAGAGCTTGGAGACGAGTACCACCTCCAACGAGCAAAGAACACCCCAATCTCTTCTCTCCCAAACTCTTCAAAATATCCCATCCATGGCAGCTACCGATATTGGAAAAATAAAACTTGATTCGATAACTTTCTCGTTAGAAGAGTCTTCCATAGGCTTGTCTAGATAAAGCCCAACAACCACATAGCAAAATCCTCGAAATCACGAATTGAAAAAATACTTAAGGTCCAATTGGTTTTGAGCACATGTGATACGTGTGTAACCAGAAACAATAAAAGAACATTAGTACCATTTTTGGTTTTGAGTTAGTAGTTGGTGCACCTTTGTCTGCATATACCAAAGTGGCTTGATTATCAACACAGGACACCTTCTAGGAAGTGAAGCCCTTGTTAACTCTGTCAAAAACGGAATTTTAAAAACACTATCTTAAGCTGGTGGATCCTCTTCGCCATACATTGGAAACTGGTTTACATTCAGATATAATGCATCAGTCCCAACTCCCAAGTCTGCCTTCAGGAATTACAGAGTATAAATTTTCATTTGATAATTCAAAAGTTCTAACTTTGTTGTTCAAAATCATCACCTACTACACTTTTGGGGATAGAACTATTGGGAGGTTTAACTGGATATATTCTAGTAGATTTCTTCTATTTGGATAGTCCTCCATAATACGCTTTCTGTACAGTTTTTAGAGAACTCTCATCCCCCTGATATTAGCAACATCAAATGGCAAAATAGGGGTTGACATGTTTAGTCCACTAAAAGCATTCATCTTACAAAAAGAGGCCAATAGACATCTTACCATCCCAAATGTCCCTTGAAAACACACCTTCACATTCTCTGATGTAAAATTACAACAGGATAATTTGACATGTTCTCAGTAGAATGACTAGACTAGATGATCGTTGATACTTGGTAGGTGGTGTCTGAATATTTGTTGGGCAAACAAGAATTCTATAGTTAAATTCAAATAAACAATTAAGGAAATAAATAGGTTGTCTCTCAATATATTTTTAAAAGAAAACCTCTAATCACAGTATGTTTTGTGACTGATATTACTATATTGTCATTCAACCTTACCAAAGATGGTGTCATGTGGTATGCTCGTAATATCTCTCTCGCGGGTCGTATCTTCTAAGTTACAACCATGTAGAACCTCCAACTAATCCTTCTAGTACCACAATAAGAACAGTTTCTTATCTCTTCAACTATACTAAATTAATTTTTTGCTCAAATATAAGTTCTGAGATTAGGTTTCAACATCATCTTACAGAGATAAATTATAATCGACCTGAATTTGGACATGTGATGCTCTTAATAGCTCACACTCACTATAAAGTATAAACTATTATTACTATAAAAATAATAATTGAATGACATCTCTGTGATGTGAACAAATCTTCCTCAGTAGAATGTTGAAAAACAAGGATTAAAGTATTTTTTATCATTAGTAAATTTATGATATTTTCTTTGCTCAGCAATTCTCAATGCCGTGCCTATCTGCTTGTAAAATAATCACATCATCAAATCACATAACAATCGAATGGCACCATACAAACCAAAACGAGATATTTTAAATATACCATCTCATATCAATCTGACTAATTTCAGATATGTAGTTAGTGAACCAAAGTGTGGTTACTTGTAGATCCAACAGTCACAATAGTCAACATAAGTAAGGGGGGGAAAATGCAAATCTTATAAGTCAGCATCTATATGCAGCATTGTTTAAGTTAAAACCTAAATCCAACCGACCAATTTCAGATGCCTACCTAGTACAAACAAAGCTGCTTCAGATCTTTAATATGGTGATCATATTAGTCATCAGCAGCAAAATCTAGATAAATCAGAAAGACGAAATCCATCAGCACATTTGCAAGTCTTCAACAACATTGAAGAAAAATACAAACTGAATACAATCCGACTAACTTCATGTGTCTTACAAATAAAAAGGATGGCACACATACTCCGTAGGTTTAGGATGTGCAACTTCAAATTTAAACCTAAATCCAATCCGAACAATTTCAGAAGTCTAGCTACTATCCGCCAAGGAAGCAAAGTATCAAAATCACTACTTCGATATAGTCGCACCATTAGTATCTACACAAATCAAACGATGAAAACTATTATATCAACACCTGAGGCCAAAATTACCACACACAAAAAAAACATAACCAAATCCAACTAATTCTCAGTTGTTCGCCTGGTAAAAATCAAGTACCATAAGATCTTAAGAACGCAACAGAACGACCCAAAAAAAAATTCTACGGATCGTCACCTTCCCCGTGGAGAACAACTCGTGCCGAACCCGATAATCAACTCCTCCAACCCCGGAAGACCTCCAGCCACCTTCCCCCCACCTCCCTCTCGCCCGCTGAGATCGCCGAGAAGATCTCCATCGGCACGAGCGCTGTGTTTGAAGAACCCGAGTAAGTCATCATCGGGGTTCGGCGGAGGCGGCGTTTCCGGTCGCGGGTTCGGAGCGCCGCCGGCGAAGAACTTCTCCAAGTCCTCGAAGCCACCGGAGTCGCCGAAACCTGATCTTCGGTAAAGGGTTGCGTCGGAAGATTCCGTTTTCGGTGGGAATCCGAGTTCTCGAGAGAGTAATCCGGGGAAGTCTTCCATAGTTAGATGAGATAAGAATTAAGAAGTGTGTTTTCAGGAATCGGATTTGCGGGAAATAAACTGAAGGATTAGTGATTGGGGGAAAATTAAAACCATCCTAGGAAACTTGGAAAGTGATTAGTGGTTAATGCTGTTGCATCGTGTAAATGATGTGTCGCTTGATGATAATTGGAGTTTTTAAGGGTTTATGCCACATTTACCCATCTTCGTTTACTTTTATCGAAAAATGGGTTTTACGGAAAATGGTGGTACCCACATAAATGTCAGATGATGTATTGGAGCTCACCTTTTTGGTCGAGTGAGTTATTAACTTATGATTGTTGGCAACAATCATAAATATGTGTGCATGGGTGGTATACTGGTATAAGTGTTTTTGGTACATTTTGAACTTGACCTTGTATTTTTGACAGCGGTATTTATTTTTGAAACTTATGATTTTTGGTATGTTTGTGCGGTGTCTACCATTTACTTGCTATCATTCAATTTGAAAAAATCAATATTTCAATTGAGTTTTTTTCTCTTTCGTGGCAAAATCGTTAGCATTATTCATCTATTAAGACACTTATTAGCATTGCTTTGGGTTGGCCCCACTGAAACTCGGCTAAATAAAATGATTTTTTCTTCAAAATAGCATTTTTTTTCAAACTAGACTCGTCTCCACCACGTCGCGACATGTGGTGGCGATGGGTCTTGCATTTTAGTGTACAAGGAATTCGTTGTAGAAATCAATTTTTTTACAGAACTCGGTACTTGCAATGCTAAGTTCTAACACTTAGAAATTTTTGCGCACCCCCTGTAGAATGTACTGTCAGTTTAGACTCCAAATTAAACCCTGCACTTGCAACGCTAAGTTCAATTTTATAGAACTCAGTACTTGTGATGCCAAGGTGAGTTGTTATAATTCGAGTTCTAACACTTCGAAATTCAACCGCACGCCTAGGATTGTGAATTGCCATTTTGAAGCCAAATGACACCAAAACACCCTAGGAAAAGTCTTCATCTTACCTTTTCAGCTTCGCAGTGAGTGACGATCATTCCTTATGATCTATGATAACTTTGTGGATCTTACGGGGTACGTGGAACTCGTAAACTTAATGGACATGTAACAAAAGATACATTAGTCAATTATCAAACACATGTATTAAATATCGCAATTGTAAAACGGAAATTGGACTCATATCATTTTCATTCTTGTTAATCGTTTATATTAATTATCGCAAGTGCACGACGTCGGTGAAGACGTGGTAAGTACGGGTCGTGTCCACGAGGAGGTGAGTAGCTTCTGGTTGATACGAAATCAAGTAGTGAATAAAGTGAGAAGAGATTTGAGTATGTTAATCTAAGCTACACTAAACTAGTAAGAAGAAATGCGAAAGAAAGCAACTAACGAGTCATTCAAACTAAACTAAGAGAATTTGATGCAAAACTGAAAATCAGGAAGAGAGACCCCCTAAGGGTAGGGGTGTAAACGGGTCGGGTACGGGTCGGGTATGCCCCTACCCGTACCCGTACCCGTACCCGGCTAAATTAGCGGGTACGGGTATATACCCGGCAAAAAACATATATACCCGTACCCGACCCGTACCCGTTAAGTTAGTGAGTACGAGGCGGGTAAACGGGTATAGCGGGTATAATATATAATATATAAAAATATAATATATATTATATAAAATATATATTATATAAAAAAAATTATAATATATAACATATAAAATATTATATATAATATAATATATCTTAACGGGTATACGGGTATGGGTAATGCGTATACCCGTACCCGACCCGTTTATTAAGCGGGTAAACGGGTACGGGTATACGGGTTTGAATTTTTAAACGGGTATAGATTTTTGTACCCATACCCGTACCCGCCCGGGACGGGTGACCGGGTATACGGGTATTACCCGCCCCGTTTACACCCCTACCTAAGGGGTGGAGTGAGTGCACACATGCAATAAGATGGTGAAGAATGAATTCAATAGGCACAAATGTAGGTAGTGTTTTCATGTATATGAAGTGTCTAATGGTTATGGTAAAATCTATCAATCTAATCACTAACCTAGTTGATTAACATTCACATACACAATTTCGTTATTTCAGAACCTAAACAAGCATGGGAGGTGTCTAATAGTTGTAGCAAAACTCATCAAGTGAAGTGTAATCTAAACAAGCAAGCATACATTCACATTTATCAACACATTTCAAAAAAAACATTTATTTTCATTATTTAATGCATGTATGAACATCATCTCCACCCCAAAGGGGATGAAACTACTCACTACTCATTAAACTATAAACTACATTAAGAAAATAAGACATTCTATTTATACTACGATAAAGAAAACAATACAAACTAAACAAGCAAGCATTAAAACAAAGACAACATTAAGACAGACTATGAAGAATTATTTTATTTACATGACTCACATTACAAGTAATATTTTTCTCCACCTTGAGTTTTACTTCAATGCTTACTCAAAGTAGAGAGAATGTCACTAAGTAATGAGTGAATACAAAGAAGAATGAAGAGTTCTATTTCTAGGCATGAAAAAGGGTAACTGTGGACAATCCCCCGGTATGGGACTAAAACGCATACCATATATGGACTAAATACAACATAATCTAACACCCAACTGAAGCGCATGCCGTTTGGGGTCAAATGGACCGCTAATTAGCGGTTTGGGACAGCCAATTGACGGTCTAGATGGGCTTGATCGGGTCAGGTTTTGGGTGGCTTGATTCTCGCTTGATTTCTTCATGTTTGGTGAACCTGATTTGGTTGTTGATGTTTGGGCACAAATCTAATTGCCAAAATACTCGTCATGATGGTGTGGAGCTTCTTGATTTGCTCATCGATTCTTTTGGTTTTACATCCGGGTCCTTCTTGATATTATATCATAAGTCTTGCAACTTAGTCATTTTCCTTGTTTTTG
Organism: Triglochin maritima; assembly: GCA_963682175.1. NCBI lineage: Eukaryota > Viridiplantae > Streptophyta > Magnoliopsida > Alismatales > Juncaginaceae > Triglochin > Triglochin maritima. Next base: position 57,234,039 of record OY821772.1, on the reverse strand, counting down.
AGTCCTTTTTGTGTCTCTTCTTCCCAAACTTATTTATTCCTGAAACATAACCATAAAACTCGTTACATAGCATTGCTTAGGCTAAAAATAAAGGATATATGACACAAATATATGCATGATATGATGTCAATCAATTCTCTACCCGCTCGTGGTATGCATGTCGTTGGTTGAGAAACCACAGTATTGGTATAGTGTTATGTGATGAGTTCAAGGATTATTACACTTAAGTTCAAGGATTAAGCTAATCCAACAAAACCAACCATAAAATCATCTAACATCAAATCCTAAATCAATGAAAACATACAAATCTAACCTAAAACAACAATAATCATCATCCTATATACACAAAACAAGGAATGAAGTATGGAAAAACAACCAAAAAAGTAGTAAGGTTACGAGTTTTACCTTAAACTCGGTAATGAAGAATTCGGGGGAATAAAGGGTTCTGTCGCGTGGCCTTTGTAGGTTGACAAAACTAGTTGTCTCTGATGTCAGGTTTGTTTTTTTAATGAACTCGGCGTTTGTGACACCAAGTATTGCATTACAAAGTTAGGGGCACAAACGTCGAGTTCAATACGAGTGCTTAGACTGGAAATTGAGAATGTACGTTTCGGGTTGTGGTTAAAATTACACCACAGAACTCTACATTTTGAAGGTTGAGTTCTGTTTTGTAAACCCGACGCTGTTAACGACGAGTTCCATTTGGCTCCAAACTGGCAATTCACAATCGAGGGTGTGCAGTTAAATTTTTAGTGTTAGAATTCGACATCTTCATCGTCGAGTTATAACAAACTGACATCGACATTGCAAATACCGAGTTCTTTAAAATTGAAATCAGTGATGCAAGTGTCAAGTTCTATAAAATTGAACTCAACGATGTAAGTATCGAGTTCTATAAAATTAAACTCGACAATGCAAGTGTCGAGTTCAATTTGGGATCCAAACAGGCAGTGACCATACTAAGTGTGCGTAAAATTTTCTAAGTGTTAGAATTCAACGTTGCAAGTGCCGAGTTTTGTGTGATTTTTTTTAAATTTCTACAGAACTTGACGTCTTAGATGTCGAGTTCTCTATGCACTAAAATCCAAGATCCACCGCTACCACGTGTCGCGACGTGGTGACAACGAGTCTAGTTTAAGAAAATACTTCTCAGACCACCCTTATCGGGTGGTCTTTTTCGGGCTCCCGGGTTGGGCGCTCGAAATGCCCTCCCTTAAAGGGAGGGCAGATCCGGGTGGGATCCGCCCGGGCGCCCAATCCCGGGGGCCACGTGCCCCCCGGCCTCCCAGATTGGGTGAATTTTTTTGTTTTGTTTTTGATTTATTGTTTTTAAAATCATTTAAAATAATTTTTTCAAAACAAAAAATGAAAAAAATGTTTTTTATTTGTTTATATTTTAATATATTTTTGACATTTTTTGTGTTTTACTTAGAATTGATCCCCAAATGACGTGGAATGTAGGGCGTTTGAGTTGTTTCTGGATGTGGTTAAGAAAAATTTAGGGGGTTGGTTGGGCTTACGTGGCGAAGAGAGAAGCTGATGTGGCTTAAAAAGAAATCTGGACGCCTGGGAACTGCCTGGACGCTGTTAACGGTGGTCTCAAGGAGGTTTAAAACAAAAATTGTTTTTTTTTAAATTGAGATTTTTTCCAAATAAAATGGGTTGAGTTCAGGTTTGAGCTTAGTTTTTTTTATAAAAAAATTGAGAAATCATAATGAGATTGGTGTCGAACAAGTAAAACCCAATCCAAACTCATGCTCATGCTCAAGTAATCATAAGTATTGCATATAATTTAAACCCAATCCAAACCCAATCATAAGTAAAACCCAAACATAAGTATTTAAATCATAATGAGATTGGTGTCGAACAAGTAAAACCCAATCCAAACCCAATCATAAGTATTTAACTCATGCTCACTGCATTTAATCCGTTTAGATACGAGTGTTGCAGTGCAACTACGTACATAACTATCATGACCGCTTGCTTGAACTTGTTTGTTAAATCTAATCTAAGGCACAGTGCTTCAAAGCCGACGTACATTCAAACAAAAACACTACTAAGAATTCCTCTTAGGAAAATAGTTTGGAACCGCATCTCTACTCGCCCATCCCAAGTGGAGGTGATACCAGGGAATTATCGGTCATCCAAAAAAAATGTCATTATCCTTTGGATCTACTTTTGTCTGTCACAAAGATTAAAAAAAAATAGTGTCGGAGATTTATAGTCATCCGCAACCTCGTAAAGCACATTTTTTTCCTTTGCCTTGATTCAGAAGTCTGCATTCCAATATGCGCCAGAGAAGCACCATCATCTCGGTTTAAAACTTTAAATCATCTCTAACTCATCTTAGTTGACGTGTATTGATGCTTGGAAATTCAAATTGAAAATTAAGTTTAACACGTAGGGTTAAGAGAATCAGGAAAAAACATCAGGATTGAATTAAAATTTGGCAAATGTGAACCTTTTCGCTGTGTGAAAAATTAAATCGAAGGTTAAGTTCAAGGAAAATGTTCCAAGATAATAATGGAAAAATAGAAAATTGGCAAGATAGTATAGTTATAAAAAGGAAGATTTTTTCAAAATAAAATTATTTTGTTTATTTTTTTCCAAAATAAACCTTATTGAAAAGTATTTTCCATACTAGACTTGTTGCCACCACGTCGCGACACGTGGTGACGGCGGATTTTGTTTTTTAGTGTATACAGAAATCAGCGTTTTAAACTTAATTTAAGGAAATCATTTGTTTCTAAAAGAATCTTTAAACACTTTTTAACTTTATAGAATAAGTTTTTAGGTATTTTGATATCATATTCATATTTCTTTAAATTATTTCATCGATTTAAGTACCACATTAAAATGATTTTATTGATTTTTTAAATTTAATTTTTTAATGAAATTAGAGATTTCACGAAAACTATAGTAGAATGAGTACTTCAATTGAAGATAAAAATATGAAAAAGTCAAATTTTGATCAAAATATCCAAAAAAACTCATCTTTTGGGTTAAAATTAAATTATTTTCTTAACTCAAATATAAGTCTTAATCCAGAAATAGGAATATGACAAATTCAAATCCTCAAAATCCATAATCACAAAAAAGAAAAAAAATCAACCCAAAAATAACATATTCTACTCCAACCCAAAAATAACATATTCTCAATGGATTTTTTTCGGAAATTCCCACCAAAAGATTATAATTTTTTCCTACATTCTTTTTTGATTTTTAGATATTTCAGATTAAAATGTGCATCCACTTCAAATATATATTTAAATTATATGCAATAGTGAGTTTTATTGTTATTTTGATCACAAAATCCCTTTGGTTTTTAATTCAAGTTCCAAATTCCTATATTTTTTTGAAATCCTTGATTTGTAATTAAAAATTAATTAATTTTAGAATCAACAAAAACCTTATCATGCGGTACTTGAATTGATGACAAAAACAGAGGAAAGTGAATATGTTATCAAAATAACCAAAAATGTTTTTCTATCATGTTAGCAATGTGCTTGAAGTTTTTTATTGAAATATTTTACTTAAAATAAGTAGAATAAGTACCAAACGGTATTTGTGTTACCGTATTTTACTTTTAAAAAGGTAGCTGAATAAGTCCTTTGTATTTATTATGTTTGTGCAAATATTAATTACAAATATTTTTACAACTATTATATTGCCAATTTTAAAATTTTTACATTATTTTGATTTTTTCCCCTTAGTTCAGCAATTACAATTATAAGAGTAAAAAATCATCAGGAGTATATATAAATTATTTTTCGGACTACCGTGAGCCCAATAAAATAACAACATTTTCATAAAAAAAACAAAACAAAGTATTTTGTGGTAACACACAAGAAAAAACCCTTCAATAATTTTTCAAGGGAGTTGAAGACCAAGTTGGTGACAATATGCAAATGCAAGTTGGTATTGAAATTTCATTATTAGATATATTATAGGTCATTAAAAGAACTAACCTTTTCCCAATAATACCCTTAACAAGATTGCTTCAATTGAAAACTTCTTGTTCCTTAAGTATACTTTGAGGTGCTAAACTAAACCCTAAAATATTTTGGGTGGAAAACTGACCAAGGCATCAACACCGCCCCCTTTCCCAGTCGGCACCAGCGATCTCTCCTATCCGACGCCCAGGTTGCCTTCATCCGACGGCTGGAAATTCCCCACGTGTCCCTCCCGATTTCATTATAAAAATCATCGCATCCCATTCACACCCCTCCACTTCCTTATTTTCCCCTTCTCCGCTTCTTCTCCAACTCCTCTGGCGAAAAAAAAATAAAAATTCCCCCAAAAATTCCCCAAATCCCTACCTTCTCCCCCGATCGAATCCGTCGGGATCTCCGGCGAAACGCGCTCCCCACCACCGTTCGAGGCGGCGATCGCCTAGGGTTTGCCGTCCCCGTCGTCGTCGGCGATTTCCGTGGTCAAGTCGAGGCCTCCGCTCTCGTCTCTAACGGAGATTAGGTACGGATCGGGTTTGGGTTCGGTTTGGAAGGGATTTTTGGTTTCGTTGCTGATTTTGTGTTAGGGTTTTGGTTTGGTGTGGTATTTAGGGTGCGGGCATGATATGGCCTTCCCGAGATCGAACGTACCGGTGCGGCTCCAGCAGATACTGTCTGGAGGGAGAGCGGCGATTCCTTCTCTAAAGTTGGAGTCCGAGCCTGTGAGTGTTTTCGTCGCCTTCGTTTTGTGCATGTTTTTGGTGTTGAAAAGTGTAATATTTTTGCTGCTATTCTTACCTGGTAACTATTGCAAGAACACTTTCGTTTCTAATGAATTGTAAACAACATTGTTCGGGTTATGACTTTTTCGAGACTTGCGTTTGGGGTTGTGCTGTATGTATAAAAGAGCACATGGCTCGGTTGTGCTTTTTTATGTTGAATTGTTGGTAACTTCAACTTTTGTTAGAATATGGGTAGATCAATTTTTTTGTTGTTCATGTGTATCTAGTTGCTCTAGTAATTATCACAAGGGGCGTTCTCTTGAGATGTTCTCGCCATTAGGCTACAAACATCTTGTTGTTTAACTAAACCAGTTGATTGCACATTTCTTTGAAGTTGGATTTCTTGGAAAAATCATCTTTTTTCTGCTATTCTTACTGGGTGACTATTGTATGAGGTTAGAGTACACATTTGTGTCTAATAAATTGTAGAAAACATTGTTTTGGTCGTTCTCGGCTTTTTGGGACTTGCCTGTAGGGTTGTGTCTGATCTTAAGTGAGAACATGGCTCAGTGATTTTTTTTTTACGATGAATTATTGGTAACTTTACTTTTTGTAAGAATATTGGATAGATCAATTTTTTGTTGTTGTTCATGTGTATCTAGTTGCTTTAGGTTAAGTATCACAAGGGTTGTTCTCTTGAGATATTCTCGTTACTAGGCTACAAACGTCTTGTTGTTTAACAATAAACCCATTGATTGCACATCTATTTAAAGATGGATAGAAGGATTTCATTTTTTATACTTTTATTTTGATTGTCAAGATGATGGCAAAACTGGTGGACATGTTGTTTAAAGGATTTCCGGTCATTTGTGAGCTTGCTTTATGTTTACGTAGCATCTTGTTCTAGTCTAGAAGCCAATAACATGCTGTCATACAATGATTTATGCTCACGAAGGATTGAAAATGCTTTAAACACAGTACAAATCAATTAAACCACATGTACTCTACTCCTGCTCCTTCACCTTTCTTGATAATCATGTCCTTTACTATTCCTTCATTAATAATCATCTGTAAGGCGATAAAAACAATAATCATTAGTGGGCAACAAATTTATAGCCACATACCCATTTAACAATCATGAAAGGTCAAGTAGCAAGGGTCAAGAAGATGTCAGTTCAGTAGTAATACAATTACAACTCATCTAATGTCAACATTTTTGTACCCATCCTGTCCTTGCCTTACCTCGATATTTACCTATTGGATGTATGTAATTTGTTTGCATCCCAGACGTTATGCAATGATCTGAGGATTTTGATTCAGCTATTTAGTTGCTTTCATTCCTTCAGCTCCATTGTTCTCACTAGTCTTGAGTAAAGTATTTTACATTATTTATTTTTGGTTGGTTCTTCATGGCATGATTCCCTAATTCTTCATTTGCCCCCCTCACTGATCGGTTTTAAATCATCTGTCCCATTATTAACTTCTACATGTAGGAGTGGTTAGTTTTTGTCCAGATATGGTGTGCTTCTATCTGCTTCGGAAGATCTGTTTTTTAGAAATTCATCTATACTTATTTGCACTTATGGCAATATTATCTCCCTGATTGTAATTGTCATGTGATCTATGTATTGTATGCAGCCCCCCGATGTCAAAGCATTCATTGACAGGGTAATCAAGAGCCCTTTACAAGATATTGACATACCTCTTTCAGGCTTTCGCTGGGAATTCAATAAGGTGCTCCCAACTGCTTCAGCTCAGTATATTATATAGTTTTATATATATTAATTACAATCTATCTTTTGAGCTGATCTTCCTCTTTTATTTATAGGGAAATTTTCATCATTGGAGGCCTCTGTTCCTGCACTTCGACACATATTTTAAAACATATATTTCATGTAGGAAAGACCTTCGCTTGTCAGATGATATGTTGGAAGAAGATGTGTTTCCTAAACACTCCGTCCTTCAGATATTAAGAGTCATGCAAATTATTTTGACAAACTGCCACAATAAGAGCTCCTTTAGTGGCTTAGAGGTATTTGGTTGAATGAAGTATAGTTTGTCCTTAGTTATACATGCTACTTTGTTCATATCTCATGCCTTGCTCCATGTTTTCCCTTCCAGCATTTCAGGCTTCTGCTCTCATCAACAGATCCAGAAATCCTGTTAGCTACATTGGAGACACTCTCTGCTTTGGTTAAGATAAACCCATCCAAACTGCATGGAAGTGGAAAATCGGTTGGCTGTGGATCCCTGAACAACAGTCTTATGTCACTAGCCCAGGGTTGGGGAAGTAAAGAAGAGGGATTAGGTTTGTTCTCTTGTGTTGTGACTAATGAGAAGAGCCAGCAGAGCACGCTTTCTTTATTTCCCTCAGATATTGATGATGATAGCAGTGGTAATCAAAACCGGATGGGTTCAACTTTACACTTCGAGTTCCGCAGTGTAACTTCTCAAGTGTCAAACATGTGTGTTGTACACATTCCAGGTCTGCATCTTCGGAAGGAAGATGATTTAACTATTCTAAAGCAGTGTGTTGACATGTATAATGTGCCTATTGAGCACAGATTCCCGTTGCTGACAAGGATTAGATATGCTCATGCCTTTCGGTCACCTCGAACATGTAGTTTGTACACCCGGATCTGTATTCTTGCATTTGTTGTGCTGGTTCAGTCTGGCGATGCTCATGATGAACTTGTATCATTTTTCGCTAATGAGCCCGAGTACACGAATGAGTTAATAAGACTTGTCCGTGCTGAAGAAGTTGTTCCTGACATCGTTAAGGCACTTTCTATGTTTGCCTTGGGAGCCGAGTTGGCTGCATACACATTTTCACATGAGCGTGGAAGGATTTTGAGTGGCTCTAGCATTATATCGGCTGGGGGAAATCGTATGTTGCTCCTGACCGTGCTTCAGAAAGCAATCTTATCTCTGACTAGTCAGAGCGATCCATCTTCTATTTTATTGGTTGAGGCTCTTCTGCAGTTTTTTCTACTTCATGTCCTGTCTTCTTCAAGTTCAGGAAGTGCCATTAGAGGATCAGGACTGGTTTCTCCACTTCTTCCATTACTACCAAATACAGAATCTGCCCATGTGCACCTTGTATGTTCTGCAGTGAAGACACTCCAGAAGCTAATGGAGTACAGCAGCCCTGCAGTTTCCCTATTCAAGGATCTTGGAGGTGTAGAAACTTTGTCTCAAAGACTAGAGATTGAGGTTCGAAAAGTTACTGGTCCTGGTGAAAGTAGCAGTACAGTTATTCTTGGTGAGTCATCCAAAAATGATGTTGATCGTTTGTACACGCAAAAACGACTTATCAAGGTTCTGCTGAAGGCACTTGGATCTGCAACTTATTCTCCAGCAAACTCTACAAGATCTCTGAATCCTCCTGACAAATCCTTGCTTGAGTCTTTTTCCTTAATCTTTCAAAGTGCAGATAGATTTGGAGCTGAGATATATTTTTCTGCTGTTACCGTTATGAGTGAAATTCTTCACAAGGATCCCACATGTTTTCCTGTTTTGGAGGAGTTTGGTATCCCCAAAGCGTTTTTGTCATCAGTTTCGGTAGGTGTAATCCCCTCATCCAAAGCGCTTATATGTATTCCCGGTGCCCTTGGTGCTATGTGCCTCAATACTAAGGGCCTTGAATATGTGAAGGACACAAGTGCATTGTGGTTCTTAGAAAATGCATTCACAACAAAGAAGTATCTTGCCGCAATGAATGAAGGAGTTGTTCTTTTAGCCAATGCCGTGGAAGAACTCCTTCGACATGTTTCTTCTTTGCGAAGTGTAGGTGTGGACATAATCATTAAAATAGTTTCCAAGCTTGCATCTATAGGGGAGGATAAATGTCCTGTCTCTGATAACAAGGTGGAGGATGATAATGCAATGGAAGTAGATGTGGATGATAAGGAGAATATGAACCACAATTTGGTAGATACCATGGAGTCAGACAGTGATGACATTAGCAATGAACAGTTTCTTCAACTGTGTGTTTTTCATGTGTTGGTATTGGTCCATCGAACTGTAGAGAATTCCGAAACATGTCGACTATTTGTTGAGAAAAAAGGAATTGACGTCTTGATAAAACTTCTACTACAACCTTGCATTGCGCAATCATCAGAGGGTATGCCTGTTGCTTTACACAGTACTGTGGTGTTTAAGAGTTTTACGCAACATCACTCAAGCCCGTTGGCACTTGCGTTCTGTTCTGCTCTTAGAAGTCATGTGGATGGAGCATTGGGCGGATTGAAGTCTGCATCAAGTACATTTTTGCTTGACCCTAAAAGAAGTCCCGATAGCAGATTGTTGTCTCCTCTCTTTGTAATTGAATTTCTTCTGTTTCTTGCTGCTTGTAAAGACCACCGTTGGGTAGCTGCACTGCTTTCAGAATTTGGTAATGGGAGTAAAGATGTTCTTGAAAATATTGGGAAACTTCACCGTGAGGTTTTATGGCAGATCTCTCTCCTTGAAAATTCAAAATCAGAAATGCAGGCTGAGAGTCCAATCTCTTCAACTGAAACTCAAATTGCTGATGGCAGAACAAATGGCAATGAGGAGCAAAGGTTTAATTACATGCGGCGTTATCTTGATCCGTTATCAAGGAGGAGGACATCCGGGTTGAGTATAGAGTCTCAGTTTCTTGATCTCATTGGTATGTATCAGGGTTCTGGTCGTATTGCTGGTGGTTCTCGAAGGGCAGGTGTGGATGTGTCTGGAGACTCCCAACTTGTAACTAACTCACAGTCAGAAGTGCCAAACACATCAGAAGCTTCTTCAGTAAATAAGAATGAAGCTGATAAACAGAAATCATATTATTCTTCATGCCGTGACATGATGAAGTCACTGTCCTATCACATCGATCATCTGTTTCAGGAACTGGGGAAAGCAATGCTGGTTTCTTCTCGTCGTGGAAGTGAATCTGTGAACATGTCCTCTTCTGCCAAGTCAGTGGTTAGCATATTTTCCTCCATCATTCTGGACCATTTAAAATTTACAGGGCCTATCGATCTTATATCCGACACAGATGTGCATGTGCCCACAAGATGTCGTTATCTTGGCAAGGTCACTGATTTCATTGACACAATAATATTAGATAAACCAGACACCTGCAACCCTATTCTGATTAATTGCTTTTACAGCAGTGGTGTTATAGATAACATTTTGACTACTTTTGAGGATACTAGCCAAGTTTTGCTTTCAGTGAACAGGGCGCCGGCTTCTCCCATGGAGACTGATGAAGAAAACCTGAAAAGTGATGAGAAGGAAGAAACAGAAAACTCTTGGATATATGGCCCACTATCTAGTTATGGCTCCCTTATGGACCACCTAGTCACATCCTCTTTCATTATGTCTTCTTCCACCAAACAGTTGCTAGAACAGCCTCTTATTGATGGAGATGTACCTTTCCCAAGGGGTGCTGAAGCATTTGTTAAGGTACTTCAGTCAAAAGTACTGAAAGCAGTCCTTCCTATCTGGAATCATCCTCGTATTGCTGAATACAGTAATGAGTGTATTTCATCAACTATATCGACAATAAGGCATGTATTTTCTGGGGTTGACACCAGAAATGTTGGTGGGAATCCTGGGGCACGCTTAAGTGGACCCCCACCCGATGAATCTACGATTTCCTTGATCTCTGAAATGGGGTTTTCTAGGTCCAGAGCCGAGGAGGCCCTTAGGCAGGTGGGTACGAACAGTGTCGAGTTAGCAACTGATTGGTTGTTTTCTCATCCAGAGGAACCCCAAGATGATGATGAACTTGCCCGTGCTCTTAAACTCTCACTGGGCAATTCAGGCACATCTTCGAGTAAAGAATGTAGTAGTACTGATGAAACTTTTCAGGAAGTAGAACTAGCACATCTTCCTCCAGTGGATGAACTATTGTCCACGTGCATCAGACTGTTGCATGCCGATGAATCTTTGGCATTTCCTGTTAAAGATTTGCTTCTGACTATTTCTACGAGAAACGATGGTGAGTTCAGGTCAATAGTTGTCGAACATATAATTGGCCAGTTGAAGGGTTTTGCTCTTTATGGTACAGGTGACAAGGCTATGATGTCACCGCTTTTCCATGTTCTTGCTTTACTACTACATGAAGATGAAACTACACGTGAGATTGCCAACAAGTGTGGTTTGGTAACCATTGTTTTGCATGTTCTCTCTCAGTGGGATCCGTCGTCAAGTGATGGTGAGAAGCCCAATGTACCAAAGTGGGTCACATCATCTTTTCTTGCTATTGATTTGATGTTGCAACTGGATCTGAAACTGGCCCCGGAAGCAATTGCACTGGAAAAATTACAGAGAAGTGATCTCAACCATCAGACATCTATTGGCACTGATGAGAATAAGTCAAACAGTTCAGTTTTGTCCCCGGGTAAAGCTGCTGGTATCCTTGAAGTACATGATAGGAATAGACTGATCGACCTTGCTTGCAAATGTATAAAGAGCCAGCTACCGTCGGATACAATGCATGCGGTCTTGCAAATGTGTGCTACACTGACAAGAGTGCATTCTGTTGCTTTAGCTTTTCTTGATCTAGGAGGTCTACCTGCACTGCTTAATCTGCCAACTGGAAGTATGTTTCCTGGTTTTGACAATGTAGCTTCTGCCATTATCCGACATATCCTTGAAGACCCAAATACTCTTCAGCAGGCCATGGAATCAGAGATAAGGCACAGTCTTGTAGCAGCATCAAATAGGCATTTGAATGGGAGAGTTACCCCTAGAAATTTTGTCCAGAATTTGTCCTCTGTTATCTCAAGGGATCCGGCAGTTTTCATGAAGGCTGCTCAGGCTGTATGCCAGATTGAAATGTCTGGTGATAGGCCATATGTTGTGCTACTGAAAGATCATGATAAGGATAAAGCAAAAGAGAGAGAGAAAGAAAAGGTAACTGCTAAAGAGAAAGTATCTGCATCAAACAGTAAGCCGGGCACAGAAGATGCTGGTTCATGCAAACAGCCTGAAAATAATAACAAAAGCATCAAAGTTCACCGAAAAATACCCCCGAATTTCAGTAGTGTAATCGAGCTTCTGCTGGATTCTGTTACTCTTTTTGTGCCCTCCACTAAGGAAGGTGATGCGCCTGGTAATGGTAACTCTTCAGCAAACATGGACATTGATGGTACCTCCGACAAGGTCAAGGGAAAAGCAGTTGCTATGTCTGCAGGGGACAGGGAAATTGCAAATCAAGAAGCTTTGGTATCACTTGCGAAGTCTGTTTTTATGTTGAAATTGTTGACAGAAATACTTCTGACTTTTCCTTTGGCAATTCAAGTCTTACTTCGGCGAGATTCTGACATCAGTAACTTCCGCACTCTTCCTCGAGGAAACCCTTCAAATATTGGTGGTGGAATTTTTCATCACATTCTTCACAAGTTTCTTCCTCATTCTGGACCTGCCAAGAAGGATAAAAAATCTGATACTGACTGGAGGCAGAAGTTAGCAGCAAGGGCAAAGCAATTTTTAGTGGCATCTTCTGTTCGTTCTGGTGAAGCCCGAAAAAGGATTTTTAGTGAGATCCACAAGGTATCTGGAGAGTTTGTTGACTCATCTGTCGGCTGTATGGCACCAGATACTAAACTGCAAGCTTTTATCGATGTGCTCAATGAGATGCTGTCTGCAAGAACTTCAACTGGTTCATACATATCTGCCGAAGCTTCTGCAACCTTCATAGATGTTGGTCTGGTTGGTTCGCTGACTCGACTTGTCAAAATATTAGATTTGGATCATGCTGATTCACCCAAAATTGTTAGTGGAATTATCAAAGCTTTAGAATTGGTTACCAAGGAGTATGCTCATTCTGCTGAACCCAGTGCTACCAAAGGGGGTAACTCTACCAAGATGGCTAACGAACATAATGATCTAGTGGGCCCCGCTAATGATGGTAACAGATTTCGCTCCTTGGAGACCATGTCCCAACCTGACCAGAGTGGAATGATGGCTGACCATATGGATTCCGTTAATGCTGCTCAAAATTCAGGCAGTTCTGATTCTGTCACAGATGAAATGGATCATGATCGGGACTTGGATGGAAGTTTTTCCCGTGAAGGGCAAGATTATTTCATGCGGGAAACGTCAGAAGCAGGTAGAAGCACCAACAATGGTGTTACAAATGTTGAAATTTTTGATATCCCACGCAATGCTGAAGACAACCTGGATGACGAAGAAGACGATGAGGATATGTCTGGTGATGAAGGAGAAATGGATGAAGAAGAGGATGATGATGAAAATAATGATTTGGAAGAGGACGATATCCATCACATGTCACATCCTGAGACAGATCAAGACGACCATGATGTTGATGAGGAATTTGATGAGGATGTATTAGAGGAGGAAGAAGATGATGAGGATGACGAAGATGGAGTTATATTGCGTCTTGAAGAAGGCATACATGGCATTAATGTTTTTGATCAGATTGAGCTTCTTGGACCTGGTGGAAATAATCTTTCCAATGAGACTTTGCGGGTGATGCCTCTTGAGGTTTTCGGATCAAGACGTCGAAGTCAATCTATCTACGATCTAATGGGAAGAGCGGCTGGTCATGCTGTTTCTTCTGAACACCCTCTACTTTCAGATCCTTCGTTAGGACATGTAGGTCATCAGCGACGATCAGGTAAACTTCTCTAAACAATTTTTATGCTTCTTTTTGCTCTTTTGCTATGATCTAGGCTTCTTTCTATTAACTATTTCCTGTCTGGTGATTTAGTAAATGTTGTGGAAGCAGCATTCTCAGATAGAAGCACAGAGAGCTCCTCTTCACGTTTTGATTCTGTTTTTCGATCTCTTGTCCGTGAACGACATGCACATCGTTTCAGTATGTGGGTAGATGATACTCGTCAACGTGTTGGTTCCACTGCAAATTTGCCTCAAGGAATTGAAGATGTACTTCTTTCTCTACTTAGAAGGCCGACGCCTGAAGGTCGTGAACAAACAAACCAAGTTATATCCCCTGGCCATTGTCCAGAGCAAGATGAAACCCATCAAACTGATGAAGTGGAAGTTGGCAGAAATGAAGAGCCACGTGAGGGAAGTATCACAACTGATGCAAATCTTGTTGCTCCTCCACCCCCTTCACCAACCTCTGAGTTGGACGGAGGAAGGGAAAATGGTAGTGCACTAGGTGGTGTCACCCAACAAGAACATAACATACCCAACCTTAATGAACAAGTTATGAGTATGCAGTACGAGAGAAGTGATCCAATTGCGAGGGATGTGGAGGCAGTGAGCCTAGAGAGTGGTGGAAGTAGTGCTACGTTAGGTGAAAGTCTGCGTAGCTTGGAAGTTGAAATAGGGAGTGCTGATGGCCATGATGATGGGGAGAGACAAGGGGAAATGCATCAGGTAGCTCGTTCAAGAAGGCCTACAGGAAGCACCATTACACCAAGTGGAAGAGATCCTTCTCTTGAGAGTGTTAGTGAAGTCCCAGTTCCACCACGCCCTAGTGAGGAAGCTGGACAAGACAGTGCAGTTGAGCAACAGCCCACAAGGAATGCAAGTTCTGGTTCGATTGATCCGACTTTTCTAGAGGCTCTTCCTGAAGAGCTACGTGCTGAAGTTCTTTCAGCCCAGCAGAATCAAACAACGCAACCTTCAAATGATCATCCTCAAGCTACAGATGACATTGATCCTGAATTTCTTGCTGCCCTTCCTCCCGACATTCGAGCAGAGGTCTTGGCACAACAGCAAGCCCAACGAGTACATCAATCTCAGGAATTAGAAGGACAGCCTGTTGAAATGGACACAGTTTCAATAATTGCTACATTTCCATCGGATTTGAGGGAGGAGGTACGTCACAGTAGCCTTTTTTTTCATTGTCAGACATATACAGATTCTCTGTGATAATGGTGCTTATACTTGACATTGATTTTAACCGACCTTAGGTCTGTCTGAATATTTCTGCATTGGTTTTCGGTTTCAGGTTCTGTTAACTTCACCTGACAATGTGCTGGCAAGTCTAACACCTGCTCTTGTCGCTGAGGCAAATATGTTACGTGAAAGATTTGCACATCGCTATCATGGTGGTACACTTTTTGGAATGCATCCTCGAAATCGCCGAGGTGAATCTTCCAGACGTGGGGATGCTTTTGGTTCGAATCTCGATAGAATAGGAGGTTCTGCATCACGAAGGTCCTCAAATACCAAAATGATAGAAGCTGATGGGGCTCCTTTAGTCAAAATGGAAGAGCTAAAAGCCATGATAAGATTGCTTCGCGTTGTCCAGGTATTCACATTGTATCCATGTGAGGTTTCTCTGTGGTGTGATGGATATTAACTATTCATCTGTTTTTGCAGCCATTGTACAAGGGTCAATTGCAGAGGCTCCTGTTAAACCTATGTTCTCACTCTGAAACAAGGTCTTTCCTGCTTCAGCTTCTAATGGACATGCTGCTGCTTGATGTACGAAGTCATCGAGCTTTTACAAGTGTAGATGACGAATCAGAACCATTGTACCGGTTGTATGGTGGTCAGAGTTACATTGCATATTCCCGTCCACAATTTTCAGATGGTATATTTCTGGATTTCTCGAAAAAGAATCTGAATTCCTCTGTTTTTATTAGTTGTTACTTTGACATATATCCACATATATATTTGTTTCCTATTCACAATTACCTACTCGGAACACTAGTTGTGTCGTTATAGAGGGGTTTGAAATTGCCGAGTATTTTTTTTTAATTAAGTGACAACACTTACTGAAAATTTCGAATCACTAATCGTTTGTAGGAGTTCCTCCTTTGGTGTCACGGCGCATCTTAGAAACTTTGACCTACTTGTCCCGAAATCACCCTAATGTAGCTAGACTGTTTCTCCACCTTGAGCTGCCAAAGCTGCAAACTGATGTTAATGATAATGGCCGTGGAAAAGCTGTTGTCATGGAAGAGGACAACCCCGAAGAGAAAAAAGGAAATGCGGCACTTGTGTTGCTTTTAAGCCTGTTGAATCAGCCATTGTATTCGAGGAGTGTAGCTCATCTAGAGCAAGTAAGTCTTCTTCATTTTTTATGGTTTCTTCTTGCTCTTGAATTGTCATTCTACTGGAATATGTTGACTGCAAAGCTAACTTTTTTTTTTTTGATGTAGCTTCTCACCCTCTTAGAAGTGGTTGTTGGTGGTGCTGAAAGTGATTTGAATTTGAACAAAAATGCAACTGCTGAACAAGTTTCTGGTGCTGAGGGTAATTTGCCCGAAGCTCCAGCCAATGCAATCCCTTCTGGGTCTTCTTCAGAGAGAGATGTGAAATCAGCTGTTGTTCCTGGTAAGGACAACTTGCAGGATACACGTGGAGTGCTGCTCAGCCTGCCAGAGGGTGACCTTCAGCGATTATGCTCCTTACTTGCCCATGAAGGGTATGTCAGATGCTACTCATCATACTGTTTGTGGTTTTCTCGTCTACTATTTGTTATTGATCTTAGTTAAAATGTTGGTTGGTACTTGTCCCTAGTTGTTAGTACTTGGTACCTTGCTGTTTGTTTCTTGTCACCACACCTTTGAGAATGAAAAATTGAACTGTCTGTCAGGTTTTTTAATTAGTTATCTGATAGATTGAAGTAAAACCTGAAACCTTGAAAGGTGAACATAATACGTGTAGGGGTTGAAAAATGGTGTGAAGAATATTTCTAGGGGCAATGGTATTTGAGGAACAATTAGAATAAAAGCAGAAACAATGATAACTGTTGACAAGCATGCTTGGATAGTTATTGTTTATAACAATTCTGAGTCTTCTTCCTTGTACTGGTTACATTGCTTGGGTTGCTTTTTGTGTTATGTTGAACATGAACTTGATAAAGATTTATGTTATGTTGATCTATGAGTCATCTAAGGACCAGAATGCGCATTATTAGTGCACTATTATCCTGGTCAACCCATTTGTCATAGGCATGTCACATTAGGTGATTATCTAATATTTTAACTTTCATGTCGTTCTGTAATGTTGTTATTTTGCTGACATAGACTGAAGTGTTTTGGGTTCATTCAGCAGCTTGCATATGTATTGGTCATTTAAGTTGGAGTCATTCAAACTTAGGTCCTACTTGTTTGACAATTACTCTTTTGCTGACAATAATAGTTAATAGTTTCACTTTTTTTGGTGGTATTCTATTGCAATTATTTATTGTTTATTCATGTTTTGTATTTATATTTTGTTTGATCTTATCAGTTGCAGTTTCTTGTTGTGTATTGCCATGTTCTTTTTCATAAGTTAATAGATGTATCAATTAGCATATGTTTGATACTGTGGTAAAATCTTGAACTTTTTTCTGTTAAACTGGTATATGGTTTGGATATCATATAATGAATTGATTGAAGTTTATAACATAAGCATAAGATATAGATTCAAAAATATCTCTGGCCATCATCATCTTGTATTGCCAGATTCCACTCTTGCTAATGTAAATAAGTAGTGATTGATGACCCATGTTCACAGAGATGGAATGTTGGTATTACAGTATGAAGTTTTATACTTGTTTAAAACACCTCATTAGAATCCGCTGCATATCCATTTGTTCTCTTATTACTAGTCAATAATGTAATAGATTGGTACCTGATGAGCACACGACAACCGTGTAAAAATGTATATGAGCTGTATATTCATGGATTTTCCTCAGTCCATGATCTTATGCCCAGTTTTTTTGTGTTCTGCAGCTTATCTGATGGTGCATATACCCTTGTTGCTGAGATATTAAAGAAACTGGTGGCAATTGTCCCTCATCGCTGCCAATTATTTGTCACAGAGCTAGCAAACTCTGTACAAAAGTTGTCTGTATCAGCAATAAATGAGTTGCGCATGTATGATGAGATGGAGAAGTCAATGATCAATTCATCTTCCAGTGATGGGACAGCTATTTTGAGGGTCCTGCAGGCATTAAGCTCTCTTGTTTCCACATTACATGAGAAGAAAAATGATCTTCAACTTCATGATGAAAAGGGTCACAATGATGCTCTTTCTTCTATATGGAGCATAAATACGGCACTAGAACCTCTGTGGTCAGAGTTGAGTGCCAGCATAAGCAAGATAGAGGTATCTTCGGAATCAACATCAGTTGCTTCATCAGCAACTTCCCTATCAGTGGGCATCAATTTGGCTCCTCCTCTCCCTGTAGGGAGCCAAAATATCTTACCATATATAGAGTCGTTCTTTGTGACTTGTGAAAAGATATATCCTGAGCACCCAGGTGTTCAAGATATTAATTCCAAAATTGCTTCAGGTGTTGAAGATGCTCTGACCTCCGGATCAGGGCATAAAATGTCTGGAAACACAACTAAAGCTGATGAGAAACATCCTGCTTTTATGAAATTTTCAGAAAAACATCGGAAGATTTTGAATGCGTTCATTAGACAAAATCCTGGATTGCTTGAAAAGTCATTTTCTTTGTTGCTGAAAGTTCCACGTTTCATTGACTTCGACAACAAGCGTGCTCATTTTAGAACAAAGATAAAGCATCAGCATGACCATCACCATAGTTCCCTAAGAATTTCAGTTAGAAGAGCGTACATTCTAGAAGACTCCTATAACCAGCTCCGCATGCGCTCACCACAAGATCTAAAGGGCAGATTAACGGTCCATTTTCAGGGAGAGGAAGGTATTGATGCTGGTGGGCTCACAAGGGAGTGGTATCAGTTGTTGTCCAGGGTGGTTTTTGACAAGGGTGCCCTTCTTTTCACAACTGTTGGCAATGAATCAACTTTTCAACCAAATCCTAACTCTGTTTACCAAACAGAACATTTATCCTATTTTAAATTTGTGGGACGAGTGGTATGTTCTGAAATTTGTTTTTTTAACTGAAATCTGTTTGCTTACCATTCAGGGTATTTTCTTATTTACTAAGATTTGTTTTTTTCTGGGTGTGGCACAGGTTGGTAAGGCTCTATTTGATGGTCAGCTTCTTGATGTTCATTTCACCCGATCTTTCTACAAGCACATTCTTGGTGTGAAGGTCACATATCATGATATTGAAGCTATCGACCCTGATTATTTTAAGAACTTAAAATGGATGCTTGAGGTACCACTATCTTTATCTCTGTTTACTGTGTAAACTTTGTGCCGTGTGCTCCATTTTTTTCCTGTTGCGCTGAGTACTTTTTGTGTTAATTGAATTTACAGAACTACATAAGTGATACTTTGGGCCTTACTTTTAGCATCGATGCCGATGAAGAGAAACTGATATTGTATGAGAAGACAGAGGTAAATCTTTGTTGCTGCAGATTTTGTGTACCAAATGAAAGTATTGTTTATATTTTTTCCACTAGATGTTAGTATGTTACAATGCTCTTTTTCTGTGTTATTATCTGATTTATCTCCAATTAATGGCTGCTTCTGTTCGTGAGAAAATATATGAACATTTTCTAGAACCTTGTTTTATTGCGAAATCCATCTTATACGTTCTTGATCTCCCATTTTTGTGCCATGTTGGTCTAAACTAGTGGAATTCTATTTGTTACTTTGCTTTCGTGACATGTTACTGAAATCGCTTTTACTGGTACAGGTAACTGACCATGAGTTGATACCTGGTGGCCGAAACATCCGAGTCACTGAAGAAAATAAACACGAATACGTTGATCTTGTGGCTGAACATAGGTTAACAACCGCTATACGCCCACAAATCAACGCATTTATGGAAGGCTTCAATGATCTCATCTCAAGGGACCTAATCTCAATATTTAATGACAAGGAGCTGGAGTTGTTGATTAGTGGACTTCCTGACATTGATTGTGAGTCTGAGAAATACTTTTTTACTGATTTCTAATTGTGCAATTTTTAATTTTAGCTGCCATTTGTGATACCTATTAGTGCGATGTATTTGTTACAGTCGATGACCTCAGGGCGAATACAGAATACTCTGGGTATAGCAATGCTTCCCCTGTTATTCAGTGGTTCTGGGAAGTTGTACAAGGACTCAGCAAAGAGGACAAAGCCCGTCTCTTGCAGTTTGTTACGGGCACTTCAAAGGTATTGTTTTATGCTTTTACCTTGGCCTGTTTTGCAACAGAAGAAATATTGTATTATAATTTATAGGGTGTAATCTTATATTGTTTCCAATATTTTTTTGCTGTTTATTGTTTGTTTTGTACTTCCACTGAGTAGCCCAACTTTAATTGCTTTTTCACCACATTATGCAGGTCCCACTGGAGGGTTTCAGCGCCCTTCAAGGTATCTCCGGTTCACAAAAGTTCCAGATTCACAAGGCATATGGTAGTCCAGATCATCTCCCCTCAGCTCATACTTGGTATGTATTATAACCGTCTGAGTTTCGTAGTGGTGTTGTATGGTTTGAAGGGTATTATATGTTATAATGATCTGTTATTATTATGAAACAAACTGTTGAAACCTAAAGGTGAAGACAGTTTTCATCATGTATGGAAGAAATATCTTGGATATGTTTGCGGAGTGATAATGCGAGCCTTAAATGTAATAATTGCCTTTTTAATCATGAGGGTTCTAGGGCATGTCAAATCAGTCTTATCTGCTTTGCTCTCATCTACTCGATTAAATAGTCAGCTCATGTGCGTTTTGTTTCCCGTTTTGTGCAGTTTCAACCAATTAGATCTACCGGAGTATCCGTCGAAAGAGCAGCTACAAGAGAGGCTGCTTCTTGCAATCCATGAAGGCAGCGAAGGGTTCGGCTTTGGTTGATAACACTCCCGTGTGATGCATTTTCTGTAGATACTATGTCTTCACATAGAAGGGGGGAGGTTAGATTTGTTATTAAATAACAAGAAAAATTGTGTATTTATTTGTTGTACAGTATTCTAGTTATTTGCGAGCAAGTGCTCTCAGTTTTGTTTTCTTCCAATCACAGCTGGATGTCAAGGCTGTGTTTGCGTAATGCATTATTACTTGTTAGTCCCTTCTTTTGTGATACTTTCGGCCGTAGGGGTTTCTTTTGGCTTCGTCCATCCGTTGGTACATAAGTTGTCTGTTTAGACCGCTCGTGACTCCGTGAGTACAAAATGCTGTGGGAGAATTGCATTTCTGCACTCTTAATTGCATAAAAACTGACATTGGAAATAATGCCTTAGTGAGAATATAAGTTGAAGTTGAGACAAGGACATGCGAGAAAGGAAATGGTCGATTGTATCTAGGGTCAAGCACCCACGTTAAACAAACGAATCCATTCGGCGCAACAATAAAATGATGCAAGCCTCACTGTGATGATGGAACAACTCGTACCACCAATGCAGGTGATGATGAGGGCTCCGCGTTGAGATACCAGAATTTAAGGGAAGCCTCAACATCCAAGGAGAAAGCTTGGTTGAGACAAATGTGTTTGGCACCGAAAACAAACGAAGATGGTAGTCACCACAAAGTGCACTATTGACGATAAACGGTGCCAAGTTATCGTCGATATCGATTGGGGTGGGTGAATAGACACTGATATCTAAGTAGACGAGATGTAAAGCACAACTAGCAATTAGACCACACTATAAAACGACTATTCAAGCTGATGTTGTGCCAATAGATGCTTCTCACCTTATCATTGGATAACCACGGCAATATGATAATAGGGTAATTTATGATTGGAAGAGCACACATATACCACACAATATGGTAATAAAAGGATAGTTCTACAACCAATGCGCGAGGATGACCCCAACGAGAAGAGAGTTGTAGTGTGTATTCCGAAAGCTGAATTCAAGGAAGTTGCAGCCAGTGAAGTTTGTTTCTCACTAGTGGCCAACACCTTTGCTGCCTTGGAGGCAAACCACAACCCTCCAAAGGATGTAGAAGCCATTCTAACCAAGTTTAGTGATATTTTGCCTAATGATCTGCCCAACGGTCCGTGACATTCAACACCGGATTGACCTGGTACTTGGCCATTTCAGGCAAGAAAAGACAACGTGGTTTGTGAGAAAAAAGTTTTATTGGTCGGGTATTTGTGAAAAGATGCCGATTAGGCCAATCAACCAAATGTACTGGTTGCAATCATGGAATCTACACGTTGTTGCCGGTACGGCATGGCCCTTGGGAAGACGTGTTGGTTTATTTTGGGCTTAATCCGTATTTTGATGATTTATTCAACATAATCTTAAGCACAATCAAATGTAGTTTACCACACATAATGCATAGAAATATGTTGTATTGTGCTAACATCTACATGTGATCAAAACTCAAGAAGAATGAAATGAAGACAAAACATGTAATCAAAATTATTTGAAGATATGTAATTTTACTTTATTTTGAGTCTTAGGAACTTGTGTAAACTTGAGTATAAAACAGTTAAAACTTACTCACATACACACTAGATTTCTTGTAGAAGTCACACACAAAATTTTACATCATTTGAACTTTAATAGATCACACAAACATTACCCAGAAAACCTAAACTCAATATGACTGTGCCAAATGGTCGACCGAACATTTGTGTGTTGTTCGATCGTTTTTTAACAGATACTTTAAATGCATTTTCTCAATTCAATCGGCTGACCGTCCTTGGCCCTTCGATCGACCGTTCCTGTATTTTTCGGATGATCGTTAACCTCGTTGTATTATACAACAGTCGTATTCGTATAAATTCAACCACCCCTAGAATACAATTGGCCACCGGTCGAACGTTGACCTTAGAACGGTCGACCGGATGAACACAATTCTTGTGCCCAAAACTTCCTGTTTTCGGTCGAAACATTTATCCCACCTTTCGTTCAACCGATTACTATTTACCCTGACGAAACCCCCTAGAGCGGTCGACCGACCCTTGTCCTGGTTGGACCGATGACTTAAGTCATAACCTAATTGGTTCAACCGTTCTTTAGTTCGTTCAAACGTTTCTTTATTCTTAAAGAAACGGTCGACCGTTCTTCCCGATTCGGTCGACCGTTGTGGGACAAAATTGCCGAACTTCAAATTGTGTTTTGTGTATCTTACACACAATTCAATCAATTATTCACCAACGGCTATAAAACTTTAGGAGCTTATAAATAGAGGTTCCCCAACCTTACTTAAACAACTCTCCCATTTCCAATTGTCTTAGACACTAGAGAGCAATTTTCTAGAGTGTTGAATATGTTGGTTTTTTGGCTAATAATTGTTAATCCATTTTGATGATTAACTAAATATCAATAATCACATGTACTCTCTCAATATCATCGCTTACATATATTATATTTTCTAATGTTTCAGAAACCAAGTTTGACTTAACACAAGAAATGAAGAGTGAATAGTATATAGGTTTACATTTCTTGTATATAGGCTATAATGTACATTGACACTTAAAATCTATGATTAATTGCATTGCATAACCCTTAGGAAATCCATAGAAGTCTCACATTCAAATCCATATCAAGTTGACTTCAATAGGCAATCGACGAATCACTTAAAAATTCCATAGAAAATGATTTCTGTGTAAATCGGTCGACCGGTAGAACCATCTGGTTCGACCGGATTTCAACAGACTTCTTCAGACAGCCTCTTGTGTCCTAAACGGTCGACCAGAATCATCTTTCTGTTCGACCGATTCTATATTTGGTTTCCCAGTATAAATCGGTCGACCGAACTACATTTACCATTCGACCGTTTCTCTTTTGTAAACCGATAGAACTCAGTTCGACCGATTAAAATCTTCTAGCCTATCGTATGTTGACACGTGTCCTGGTTAGTGTGACTTCCGGTCGACCAAAACTTTATTTAGTTCGACCGATTGTATTTCCGTATTCATCTTAAATATGAATGTTATACTTGTCGTATATACCAACGGTCGTATATACACTCACTTAACCCCTTAATTAGATTTGGTCTTCCGGTCGACCGAAACTGCTTTTACGGTCGATCGGTTCTTGAAACTTCCCAGCTCTTTGTCTTACTGGAAGTTTCCAGTCGAACCCTTGACTTATTCTGTTCGACCGATTATCCTTTACACAGATTTGTCTAAAACCAAATATTCCAAATGGTCGACCGAAACTCTTTTAACGGTTGACCGGTTCATGAAACTTCACAGCTTTAGTCATATTGGAAGTTTCCTGTCGAACACTTGATCCTTTTCGTTCGACCGATCACTTAAGTTCTAGCCCAGTTGGATCGACCGAAATCCTTATTTTTACTTACCGGTCGACCGTTGGGGTGCAGATTTGTGTCCTGACTTTCACTACTTTGTGTATTCTACACAACTGTTTCCCAACTTAATCCCAACGACTAGAATTAGTTTAGAGCATATAAATAGAGCTGAGAACACACTTCTAAGGTCACCAATCTTTCTCCAAGCTCAAATCTTACTATTACTCTCAAACTTGCTCTAAACATCTTTGTGCTCACATCTTCCCACTTGAAATCACCTCTTTGATTGCATCATTCATTTCAAGTGCCCAAGATTAGTTGCTGAAGTAAAGTCTTCACGAGTTGTACTAGCTTCCGTTGTGAAGTTCTTCTCGGATTGTGAGAAGGTTGTCCAAGCTAGGCGAGGGTGTTCGCAAAGCTTGTGGTGTAAAGGTGTGATCTCGACTCGCAACGGAGATCAGATTAGTGGAGGACACGAAGTTGCTCGTGTAAGAGCAATTCGTAAGAGATGACTATGATCCGGTGGTTGGATCCAAACATTTATACATCTGGTGTTGTGGTTTGCATTTATCTTCCTTACATTTAATTGCTTTAGTTTTTAATTTGATATAGTTGGTTAAAACACTTAATTAGTCTATTCACTCACCCTTTAGACTAATATTAGGGCCTAATAAATCCTACAATTGCTATCAGAGCTTTATTAATTGCATTTAGACAAATTCTCATTTGTAACAATGACCCAACTATGTGAGGAATTTCACACCGGGAGACCTCCGTTGTTTGATGAAACCAATTATGCTTATTGGAAGAAACGTATGACCACGTTCATACAATCATATGATGTTAAACTATGGTGTTTTTTCAAATACTATACATTCAAAACAAACCATTACAACTCATGAATGGTGATGAATTAGTCATGATTCAAATAAATGCTAAACTCATGAACATACTTATGTGTGATTTAACCGAAGAACAATATAGTAGAATTAATGCATGTGATTCCGCATTTGAGACATGACATATGTTGGAAAGTCACTTTGAAGGTCGATCATCGGTTAAGGAAACTATGATAGATTCATTTATGCAAAAGTATGAAATGTTTGCTATGAAACTGAATGAATGCATTAGCGAGATGCATAATCGCTTAACTCTTATTACTAACTCCTTGAAGAACCTTGGTAATGTTTTGATTGAAAGTGATAGGGTACGAAAGTTTCTTAGGTCTTTGACCTTGGATTGAGAGAAAAAGATTACGGCAATTGAAGAAACCAAAGATCTCTCAAAATTGAAGATGAAGGATCTCATTGGAAGCCTCGTGGCTTATGAGATTCAAATGGAAGAAAGAAGAGAGAAGGAGAAGGAACAGGAAGGGTCTAGACGGAAAGAAAAGCAAATTGCCTTAAAGTCAACCTTGGACTCGAAAGCAATTGAAGATGAGGACACCGATGAAGATGTTTCTTTCCTAACCCGAAACTTCAAGAAGTTCCTCTCTAAAAGAAAATTTGCAAAAGGAAGAGGAGAATCTTCTTGGACGTTCACTTGCTACGAATGCAACAAACCAACCATATGAAGAAGGATTGTCCATTACTTAGGCCGAGAGATCGTAAACAAAGAGTAGAAAAGAGATATCCACCTAGAAGAGAAAGGGATGAGAGTCCAAGAAATGATAAAGAAGAAATGTCATCACGAAAAGACAAAGAGGAGATGCCTAGAAGACGTGATCGTGATGATAACAAGAGAAGAGATCGTTGAGAGAAAGATGGGAAGAAGGCCCTCAAGGCCCCTTGGGATGACTCAAGCTCATCAAATGACCCAGACTCCGAGTACTCCAAAGAAGAAGAAGCACACATGTGTTTCATGGCTACTAATGATGATTCCGACTCAAGCCTACCTCCATCACCAAAGACGAGTGACCAACCTCACGTAGTGGAGATTGACGACGATGAGGTATTCCTTAATGAAACACCTCCTTCTGATGATTTGTTTGATGCCTTTCATGAACTTGCTGAGCGTTATGAAATGATTTGTCATAAAAACAAATTAGGAAGAAGAGTGCATCTAGAACTATCTATCAAATATGACATGCTAGCTAAAGAAAATGAAACTTTAAATGATGAGATTAAAACTTTAAGATCTACAAAAGAGAGTCATACAAATGAAGATCTTATTGCCAAGAATAAACAACTCACAAAAGATTTAAAGAAATTCACTTTAGGAAGAAAAATGTTTGGCATGCTTCTTGGAACACAAACTCAATCTCTAACAAAACGTGGACTACGTTACACGGGAGGGAAACAAAAGAACCACACATCTTATTTTGTTAAATTGAACAACTCTCTTGTTAAGAAAGTAAATTATTCAAATGTTTGGGTACCCAAGACTACTCAAGTTTGGGTACCAAAAGCTAACCCTTAAGGACCCAAACAAATTTGGGTACCAAAGTCTTCACTTGTTACCTTATTTTTAGATAAAACCAAGGAGAAATGGGAAGTGGATTCTCGATAGCGGGTGCTCAAGGTACATGACGGGAGACTCCCAAGTTCTATCAAGTTAAAAGCCTAAGAATGAAGGAACAGTGACATTTGTAGATAATGCTAAATGTCACATTGTCGGTATTGGTAATGTTGGTAATACTTCTACTCCAAATATTGAAAAAGTTTTATTAGTAGATGAGTTGAAACATAGGTTGCTAAATGTTAGTCAACTAACCGATAAATGTTTTTTTAGTTGTGTTTGATAAACATACTTGCCATATCATTTCTAAACATACACATGAAAATCGTTTTCAAATGTTATAGGTAAAATAAAATTTACATTGTGCGTATTGATTACCATAGAAATTTAAATGTTGAAACTTGTTTAGTTGCCTCACATGACGAAACTTGGTTATGACATAACCATTTGGGACATATTAGTATGTCGTAATTGCACAAATTATCCAAACTTGAATTGGTTAGAGGACTACCAAAAATTGATTTAAAAAAGGCCAAACTTTGTGATGCATCAATTTGGAAAACAATTTAAATTGTCTTTCAAATCTTTAAATGTGGTGTCAACTTCAAAACCTCTTGAGCTTTTACACTTAGATCTTTTTGGACCCTCAATGACCGTGAGTCTAGGAGGGAAAATATATGTTTTTGTGATCATTGATGATTTTTTCAAGATTCACTTGAGTTTTGTTTTTGGCAATAATATGATGCATTTGAAAGATTTAAAAGTTTTTGCAAACGTGCTCAAAGAGAAAAATATTCTAACATAATCGTTATTCGTAGTGATCATGGAGGAGAATTTGAAAATGAGTCGTTTTAAAAAATTTAAGAAAAATATGGAATTGAGCATAACTTCTCTTTTCCTCGCACTCCTCAACAAAATGGGGTAGTTGAGAGTAAAAATAGAACACTTCAATAAATGGAAAGAATCATGCTTGTGGAAAAATGACTTCCAAAATATTTTTGGTGCGAAGCCGTTAATACATCTTGTTATATTTTAAATCGTGTTTCCATTAGATCCATTTTGAAGAAAACGTCTTTTGAACATTGGCATAACCGGATTCCCAAAATCTCTTACTTTTAAAGTCTTTGGTTCAAAATGTTGTCTTTAATACTAAAGACAATTTGGATAAATTTGATGCAAAATCTGACGAGACCATTGTTTAAACGTTTTAATAACTCGTACATTTGAAAAAAACCCATTTTCTTGGGTTTACGATGACAATCGTTGTCCCAAAAGGAAGGACATGTGCAACACAGAAACGAAAATTCAAGAACAATAGTTGTATCACCCATTACAGATCATTCACCATTTTTCAAACTCCGTGATGACGTTGGGGAGTGAGGATGGAGTTGGGTGTTACAACCGTGTAAGAATTCGCATTTCGACTTTCAATCTCCATGATGTAATCATAATTTTCAACTTAACTAATCTGAACTCCAAATCCGCTCTTGTATTCCAATCCGACCCGACTTAAGTTCGAAAATTGGACTTGAGTTTGGCATGAAAAGAACTCGATTAAGTTTAACTTGAAAACGAAGTATCTTAATAAAAAATGTTAAATACAGTTTGCGTCCCGAGTTATGTTTTGATATTACTTTGTATCTCTGAACTTTAAAATATGACAGTTATCTCCCATAACTTTCGTTTTGTAACATTTTGACTCCCCTGAACTTTAAAAACTTATTATTTAAGCACACATTCGCAATTGTTTTTCGCAATTTTTTTTTTTTGCATTGTATCCATAATACACCCCTAAACCCAAATTTACGTGAAAGTTCGAACCATATCAGAAGTCAAATATTGTTAGAATTGTGATTAGATTGATACTGAATCCGACCACAATTTCAGTCATATCTGACATCCGATTCGATCTGAACTTTCACGTAAAACTAGATTTAAGAGTGTATTAGGGATATAATGCAAAAAATTGTAAAAAAAACTATGAATGTGTGTTTAAATAATAAATTTTTAAAGTTCAAATGAACAAGATATTACTAAACGAAAGTTGAGGGGCTGTAACTGTCACATTTTAAAGTTCAAAAGTGCAAAATGATATGAAGACATAGTTCATGATGGCAAACTGTAATTAACACCAGAAAATTTTCTGACTTGGTTTAGTAAATGAATCATCTTGAACTTGTAAAAATAGACTCCACTTGAGTTTTTTATTACTCTATTATATTTACTTTTGAATAATGATACACGGGAAGCGTTCAACGTCACCATCTATGTCATCATTTGTGTTTTTTATTTTATTATTTAAAAATATAATTTTTGATAAAGTAAAAGAAGATTTATTTTCTCGTAGCAGTCAATTTAAATGCAAATAAGAGACTCACATGTGTCCCGCGCGGAACACATCGGTGCCACTAGACACACATCTGTCTCTCACGAGACACACCGGTTATGTTAGACACACACTTGTCCTGCTGGACACACATGTCTTGCGTGTGACACACCAATCTTGTGATGGACACATATCTATGCATCTTGAAATGTTAATAGTCACGTGCATTGAGAAACCAGCGTACACCTAGATTACCACACCATCAATTTTGAAAACAAATTAAATAATTTATAAACTGCATGCAACTTTAAGGAATCACGTCGGAACATAGTAAGGAACTTGTTAAAATAAATTCATAAATCATTTTCATTTTTTTATATTTTAGTAATAATATAAATTAACACAACATAAATTAACATTAATACCGAAGTTGTCCGAAGACTTAAAATTTTAAGGGTCCTTATACACGGCCGCGCGCGTCCCGGACGCGGCTGACGTGGTCAGTTGAGTCAGCAATTCAGTCAGCAGAGAAATTCATTTAATAACATGTTGATGTCACATGCAACATTTAGTTTCCCAATGCAACATTACTTTCTCACTGCAACGTTTGGTTTCACCATGCAACTTTTACTTTCCCACTGCAACATTTGGTTTCCCCATGCAACTTTTACTTTTCCCAACACAACTTTTGGTTTCCCCAAACAACAACTTAAAAAGGCAAAACATGTTCATTTTTAACATCTACGTCTATCCTTTTTAAGTTTGCGGTTTACCTTTTTAACTGAGTTGTACCTTTTTAAGTGATGTCTTTCCTTTTTAAGTTTGATGTTCTCCTTTTTAACTGTGAGTTGTACATTTTTAAGTGTAGTCTGTTCCTTTTTAAGTGAGTGTACATTTTTAAGTGTGAAGTTTTCCTTTTTAGTGTTTTTTGTTCCTTTTTAAGTTTGTGGTTCTCATTTTTAACTGTGAGTTGTACCTTTTTAAGTGATGTATGTTCCTTTTTAAGAATTGCTTGTTCATTTTTATGTTTGAGGTTCACCTTTTTAACTGTGGGTTGTACCTTTTTAAGTGTAGTATGTTCCTTTTTAAGTGAGGCTTGTTCCTTTTTATGTTTGAGGTTCTCATTTTTAACTGTGAGTTGTACCTTTTTAAGTGTAGTCTGTTCATTTTTAAGTTAGTGTACATTTTTAAGTGTGAAGTTTTCCTTTTTAATTTTTGTTTCGTCCTTTTTAAGATATGTTGTTCATTTTTAGGTACTACTTCATCTTTTTTAAGTTCCTGTTTTTCCTTTTTAAGTATGGTTTCATCCTTTTTAATTTTCTGTTGTTTCTTTTTAAGTTGATGTTTTCCTTTTTTAATTTTCTGTTGTTTTTTTAAGTTACGTTTGTTCCTTTTTAAGTTGTTTTTTCCTTTTTAACAAAACCAAAAACTTTAAATCAACACAAAGAAACAAACTTTTCCTAAAAAACTCAACACAAAAAAACCCAAATCAGCTACAAAAACCACAATTCCAAAAAAATGAAGACCAATCAATCATAAAACAAAACCAAAAACTTCAAATCAACCAAAAAAACCAAACTTTCCCCAAAAACCACCACACAAAAAACTCAAATCAGTTACCAAAAACCACATTCCTCCTCATCCGCAAAAACTCAACACAAAAAACTCAAATCAGCTACAAAAAACCACGTTTTCGAAAAACCAAAGATCAATTCATCACATAACAAAACCCCAAAACTTCAAATCAGCCACGAAAACCAAACTTTCCTAAAAAAACATCATACAAAAAACTAAAATCAGTTACAAAAAAATCACATTCCTCCTCCTCCTCGCATCGAGAAAGACTCTAACGCCGATCATTTCCTCCTCTTCCTCGCCGACCAACTACATCGTGACGTCCTAACCAACGACGTCGGCGTCCCAACCTCCTTAAGACTCACTCCCGCGTCATCTCCTCGGCATCCCTCTTACCGATCTCGTCTTCCATCGGGAGAAAATGATGGAGAATGAAATATTTGAGGGATAATGGAAGATTTTGAGAATATATGTATGTTGGAAACCAAAGGTCACATAGTTCCGCGTGCCTGTGATGTGACACAAAATAAATAAATAATATGTGATTTAATTAATTTTTAGTTTTTGCTGACCGAATTGTCTACGTCAGACGACGTCCCGGACGCACCGCGGCCATAAAACATTTCCGAATTTTTAACTCCACCCGTTTACACCCCAACACAGTAACAAGTCCCCATGCAAGTAATCTCCACTCCACACTCCCACCTCCCGCGAAGCTTTTCAGATCCCAGATGGCGGGGAAACCCTCGTCGTCCCCAAACTGCTCTCTCCACAGATCCCTCGTCTTCCTCTCCGCCGTAACCCTAATCTTCTTCGCCGTTCTCTCCCTCCGATCCCTCACCCTCTCCATCACCCCTCCTCCCCCTCCCCAGGTACTCCCCCAACCCCTTCAAACCCTAACCCCCTCCCTCGACCTCCTCTCACGTGCGGATCGCGTCGGAGGAGTGGAGTCGTCGGTCTTCCACTCGCCGGAGGTGTTTTTGACGGATTACGCCGAGATGGAGAGGAGGTTCAAGGTCTATGTGTATCCCGACGGGGATCCCAACACGTTCTACCAGACGCCGAGGAAGGTGACGGGGAAGTATGCGAGCGAGGGGTACTTCTTTCAGAATATCAGGGAGAGTCGGTTCCGGACCGAGGACCCCGACGAGGCGGATCTCTTCTTCATTCCCATCTCGTGTCATAAGATGAGAGGGAAGGTAAAAGGATTCGGATTTCTGGCTCTTGAAATTTATCTCGTGGAATTGTTTGTGTTGTAGGAAGTTTTCTATGGAATTAGAAATGATTGATTCTCCAGCATAATTTTAAGAGTTGGAGTTCAGAAACTATTTATTTGAGTGGTTAGAAGTTGTGAAATTAGAGTTAAATTGGCTAAAATTTGCGACTTCCACTGTTTTCATCCTTGGCCCACGAAAACTAGTTCTAGAATCAATACTAAAGTGAAAGATTTCCCACATTCTCAATTACGGTTCAATTTTTAATATTTGAGTTTATGCCTTTAAACTAGCTTTCTAGAATTGTATTAGTAGAACTTAACGATTTCCCCCAAAATGATTGCTTTTCGGTGGATATGCACGCTACCTTGATATGCTGTTAATTTTATCCAGGTTGTGTTGATAAAATTAGGTGCCTGAGATGTGGTGGTTTCGAGTCTAAATATTTTTCAAAAGGAGCATATGGTACTTTAAAAAAAAGTTGGATGCACCTTCAACTGATGAGTCGCTAACATCTAAAATAAGTGTAGCTTTCAGGTAAACTGTTTGTTGGGGCGAATACGAGACAGCCTATACTAGTTCATTGAAGTAGAGATGTGTATTGAGATAAAACTTGATATGCTTCATTTGTTCATCACAATCCAGTACATTTTGATCAAACAACTTCATTTCTTTGTAATGACGTGCTTGCTTGACTATTAATTGGTATATGTTGGAGTCAGACTGATAAAAAAGAAAAAAAGAAATCTGTTGGAATCAAATCCCCTTCTCTTCTGAAACCATTCAGTTTTATATATTTGTTTAGACAATGCACCATTCAAGATATGTCCGGCTCTTTGCAGGGTACTTCTTACGAAAACATGACGGTAATTGTTCAAAACTATGTTGAAGGCCTGATTAGTAAGTACCCTTACTGGAATAGGACTCTGGGTGCGGATCACTTTTTTGTCACCTGCCATGATGTAGGTGTAAGGGCGACCGAAGGGCTTCTCTTTCTTATAAAAAATGCTATCCGTGTTGTCTGTTCTCCAAGTTACAATGTTAATTATATACCTCATAAGGATGTTGCCCTTCCCCAAGTGTTGCAACCGTTTGCTCTACCAGCTGGAGGGAATGATACGAGCAACAGGTTAGGTGTAGCACTCTGTCATTTTCTTTTTCACTTGATGCAAAAACTGCATACTTGTAGATTTTCTATTTAAGCTCACTGTGATATTTTGACCCGTAAAAGAAAATGATGATCGGTACATGGAGGTGAACAAGAGCCAACTTGTTGAATTAAGCTCTAGTTAAAATAATACGGAAGAAAAATTGCATGTGGTAGTCCTTACCCTCTACATATGGTGCACAGTTCTAGGTATGGTATGGATATATGCATTGACAAAAGCAGGCTCTTCTCTGCAGAATAACTTTAATGTTAGATAATCATCGTACATAATGTCGTTTTCTTCTAAAAACAAAAATGGTATGTTAAATTTCTTTAGTGCAAATTACTTGATCTTCTAAGGTACTGAAAATGCTAAATTTTGTATATTTTTAAAGTAGTTGAAGACTGAACCACGTGGAATATGTTGAATACATGCTCAGTCTACCAATAAAAAAATAGCTCTGTGTAGATATATATAGGGTCTAAATTCTCTGGAACTGATAAATCATTAAGTAGAAGAAGCGTCTTGTACTCCCTTGCCCTCGTGGAAATGTTAAACCTACCCAACATAGCATGCCAAAGTCCTGGATGCACTTCTTCGCTCGCCTGCTTGCGGCTTGCTTTAGTCCCGTTTTAGTTACTAAATTTGTTGTGTGTGATTATGCCCATTAAGTTAGGTGAATTGTTTCTCTTCAGCTGTAGGAGTAGAATAATGCATTTATTTTGTTGCGTCTAGCTTGTTTTTTCCCCATCTAGTTTGTCTATTATCAGTTGGTCGAATACAGAAGTTTCTCCAAATTGATATTGTATCACTTCTAAATGTTGTATGTTGCCTAGACATTTTTCATGAATTGAAGTTTGTCTATTTTTTATTCAGGACAGTACTTGGTTTCTGGGCTGGGCACCGCAATTCTAAGATACGAGTCATACTCACACGTGTGTGGGAGAATGACACCGAACTTGCTATAAATAACAATCGCATAAGCAGAGCTACCGGAGAGATGGTGTATCAAAAGAGATTCTATAGAACCAAATACTGCATATGCCCTGGTGGCTCACAGGTCAATAGTGCACGAATAACCGACTCTATTCACTACGCATGTATCCCTGGTAATTAGCATAAATAATGTTCTATCGTCTTGCGGGGAACGAGCCCTGGTTTAGCGGATGGCATCTAGTCGTTAGCTTAACGTATCTTAATTTCGATTTGTTTTTTCAGTGATACTGTCAGATTACTTTGACTTGCCTTTCAACGATGTACTCAACTGGCACAAGTTCTCTGTGATCCTCAGGGAGAAAGATGTCTACCAGCTCAAGTCTATACTAAAATCTATTCCCGATGAGGAGTTTATTTCCTTGCACAGGGAATTGATTAAGGTGCTTCTGATCTTTGACAGAAATCTAGGTTGTTAAGTGAAATTGCAAAACCATGTACCAAGCAAATGGAGTAGTAGTCATGCCCATAGTATTTCATTTCCATTCGGCATAGACAGTTCTTAACCTTTGAATTCTTTGGTTGAAGACTAATATCATCATCAGTCAACTCAGTCATTTTTTCTCTTACCACGTTCTGAACAGGTCCAGAAGCACTTCGAGTGGCATTCACCTCCAATTCCCTTTGATGCATTCCATATGGTGATGTATGAACTGTGGTTACGTCGGCATATCATCAGATACTGATTGGTGCATCTGCTGCTTGCTTTCCTCTGTTTGGCATCTTGTTACAGGCATGGAATATGTTCAGTATTTACCTTGGTCTTTGTCCTTGCCTTCAACAACAAAGATCTCATCGACGCATATGATACTTGACCTCTTCTGGCCATTGAGGTGACGATATGGTGATCTTTCTGACACATGAAGCGGGATCCCATCAGCAGTTGTATGCCTGCATGCTATTCCACAATCGTTGGTAGCATTTACTTTGTCCATTTATTGTAGATGACATTTTTTTTTACCCAGTAAAAGGTACATAACCTATGGTGATACGTGATAATATAATGTGAAGCTGTATGTCTAATTCTTTAAGGTAACTTGTGTGCAGTATTTCTTCATTTCCCATTTTTCAACGGTTTGCAGAAATATATTAAAATTTTCAAAATAATTACCCAAAAAAAAGAAAATACGAAGAATATGCATCTTAAAAAATTTATTTGGTAAACTATGCACATTAAAAATGACATCTCAGGTGTCGTTTTTATTAACAGAATATTTGTTTCTGGATATAATTAAAATGACATTGATGACGTCGTTTTTATTCCTAGGTAAAAATGTATCCGAGATGTTTTTTTTTATACTAGGGCTAAAAACGACGGCAGTCTCCAATTCTTTCCCATAACCGTTCACTCCCTCTCATCCTCCATCTCTCCAGCGATTTTCGAACTTCCGGTGGTAGTTTTACGTTTTTATTGGTTTTAAGGTATATTTAGCTTATTTTTTGTTAATGTTTTACTTGATTAATTTGTATTTGGATTTGATTGTTTTGGATTTGTGTGGATTGGTTTGATTTGAATTGAATTAATTGGTGTTTGTTCGATGAGTTTAGATTGTCTTACTTTCTCAATCAACTTAATTTCAAACCAAAACAATATGACAACATCAAATATAATTTGTCAAATAAGTTTCTGATGTGTATATTTTTCAGTTTTTTTTTTGTTGATTATTTTGAATTTTTTTCCTAAATATTTATATCATTTATTTTGTAGATGTCAAAGGCCCCACCAAAATATTAATTATCAACTGACGCATACTGTACTAATTTTCCTGTAATTACTGTGTTGGTCTGACTGGTTTGATTTGCAAGAAAATACTAAACTTTTAGCTGAATTTTTGGTGATTAATTTGCTAGAAAAATTTTAAGTCTCGAAATTAACGTATGTAACTCAACATGGTTGTACTTATCATCAGATCCGGAAAAAAAACCCATAGGTGTACTTACGAATTATGATCAAAGGAAGTTAGGCTATGAATTCCCTTTGCAAATTATTAGCTCTTTATTTAACTCTCTCGTTCTACAAACATTGGTAGGATCAAGTTCCATTTACATACTCTTCTGAACGCCCAATATTTAAATGTGGAAGATGAACATTATAGATTGCATGGTTGCAACAACCACACACGAACGTGAGTTGAAGGAGCGTGGGTCCAACAAACAAGGATCGTGGTGGTGAATCGAATTCGTACGAACCTCGTCTCGTAGACGTGACCATCACAAATAAACACCCAACGTGGCTGTCGCTTTTCACTGCCACGTGGCGAAAACTACGTGGGCTTCGCTCAGTCCCAAGTCCCCCAACGCCGTCACCGCCATTTCCCCTCCCCGCCTTCTCTCATAACATAAAAGTCCAAACTACCCCTACCGCTTGCTCCAAATAACAAACACTAATTTCTACTACTAATTATCGTCAAACTGAAAACCAAAGGTTATCTCGAGTTATCTACAAGTGTCACAATAATCATCTATAGATAATCGTTGGTTTAAATTGGTTTTATTTAACCATTATTAGTATCGCTACGACGTGACTTCTTAAAATATACATAGTGGGTTGGTTTTTAATTTGACATAAACATTGCATGTATACCCAATCATGTTATGGGTTGATAACACCACAGCACTACAATATATCATGTTATGTGATATTTAATAATTAATGGTTAATGTACTATTTGCCAAACCCATAATTTACAGATTAAGAAACTATAATTATATTCGGAGACAAAAAAAAAACTACAATTTGTGTTACGTTTAGGTAATTATTTTTTGGCTCTGGATGAGTATTGATCTTATCATGTTGTTTGTGTCAACCATGTGCATACTCGTGTGTTATAGCATATTTTGACTATACAAGTTAATCAATTAGCTTAAAACTTACGTATCAAACGTGGCGTTTTACGTGGAGATTGAAAGGAAAAAAAACGTATTACCATGTCATTTTCATGGCGAATTATATCTTACATGTGTATTCATTTTTTCATGATTAAGTCAACCTAAATCATCAACATAATACTTTCAAATTGTCAAATCACATCTAAATCCAACACGGCCACGTTTGATACGTGGCAAATTGCGAAATTACATGCGTGCACCTACGTATGGAGCTAGGGGCTATTAATTCTAATTCGAGCTCAAAACTCAAGTTCGAGTTTAACTCGAAAAAAAATCAACTTATTTTTACTCGGAAATGATCAAACTAGTTGAAAAATAAAGAAATCTCGTAACTTAAAATTTTAATCGAGCTAGCTCGAGGCCGTCTCGATTCAAAGTTTGTTTGATGATTTTTTTACGTATATAAATATGTATAACAATATAATACGCTAATACTCAAGACTCGAAATTTTATCTCGATTTTACAATCCTAACAAAGTTACATAGTCCATCAGATCAATTGACACAACCGGACCAAATCACCTAACATGCATCCGTGTCTTGTCGTGTAGAGTCTATCAAATTAATTACCAAGACACAATTCAACTTCTTCCTTCGAAGAAACAAGCATACAACCGGATGCTGATATTCAGATATTAGACTTGACTCCTCTTACTTTAAATTCCATTGTAAGCTAAGGTTATGCATAATGTACATCCCTCTTTCTTGTCGTCGTAACATATGTCTTTAGATTAAAATTAACACGACATTGTAAGCTATACTTACGTTAGCTAGACATCGTAACATCTCTATCATTGTAAGCTAGACTTATGTATTCACATTTGTCTTTAGATTAAAATTAACACGACATCAGATCAATGACCAGACTAATAATCAATGGTTAACCAAATCCACCCAAAGAGGCAGCGAAAAGTAGGGGTGAAAACGGAGCGAATACGAAGCGAATGTACCAGTATCTGAATTCGTATCCGTTATTTTTTCTCGAATCCAAATCCGAATTCGAATCCGAGCGAATGTTTGAGAAAGAGATCCGAATTCGTATCCGTCGAATTCAGATCCGAATTCGAATAAATTCGCATCCGAATCAAGTTTAAAATCCATTTCGAATTAGGATATCCGAATTCGTTAAAAAATCCGAATAGGCTTAAAAATATTTTTTGATTGATCTGAACAAGAATAAATTTCAACTTTTATTTTTTGCCTACATGAAAAATATTAAATATAATATAAATAACATAATTTAATTCATATATATTGTATATATTTTTTATTTATATTTATATTTGCATATAAAATACGAACCGGATATTATTCGAATCGGATGTACCAATATCCACATTCGCTTCGTTTTTTACGGATGTTTATATCCGAATACAAATTCGGTTACAGATTTTTTTTTCTCGAATAATTTTTTTGATTTCGAATACGGAGTCGTTCGGATTATCGAATTTCAGACACAAAGTTTCACCCCATGAAAAGTGGGGAAAACGTGGAGGGAAGGAAGAGAGCTACGTCTAACCAGATCTACTGTTCCGTTCCGTTCCGTTCCATCCATTCTCTCTTATATTCTCTCCTCCTTTCTCCAGATCCCCCCACTCCACCCCCATTCCCCTTTTATTATTCCCCCCACCCGACGACCCATCTCCATCGTCCGATCCCCCCATCCTACGGCCCACATCACCTCCGCCTTTCTCGTCGTTTTCTAGGGTTCCGAGGGGCCGATGGGGTCCGCTCTGGCGCGGATCGGGCTTGATCCGATTCCGGCGTCGGCAATTGGAGGTGCGGGGATCGTCGACTGGAGGGTTTGAGCCCGGACGGGTTTTTTTTATACCGGAAATGGCGTCTTCACCGGTCAATTTTCTGTTGGCGTTGCTGCTCGTCTGCATTGTTGGATGGATCATCTTCATGTAAGTTGCGATCGCGGGTTGTTGTTTGTGTTCCGGTGTGTTTTATCGGTCGCGATGCGTTCTGGATAGATTTGATTTGTGTTGATGTTGAGTTAGTACTCGAATTTTGGTTTGGTTTGAGGAGGAATGGAACGCGATAGTTATGTTGCTGTAACAATAAAAATAAGGTCAAGAATGATGGAGTGCGTTGACGTTTGATGTTGATGGATTTCTAACCGAAAGGGTAAGTTATTGCTTAGGAATCTTTGGTTGACAACGTTTATGTGAATGTGGGTGAGGTTGAGAAGTGCATTTGACTGTAATGTGTTTGATATGCTTCCTTCATAATGTTGAAATTATGGAAAATTAAACATGTATAATGTTCAGACTGATCTGCGCCGGCTGTGTCGATGGGTCGATTTTTGAGAAGTTGGATACCGTAAATGATCAACTGATATACACATGACATTTCAGATGTTTATTAAAGCAAAAGAATTAGTGATAAATGAGCTGGTGCAGACACCTTTAACTTAGATGTTATAGTACAAGAAATGTCAGTCTTTAAATTTATATTCTACTTTCAGAGAGATACTGGTGTTGATCTAAAACACTATCAGTTTGTGTAATAACAATGGATTTGGAGTTGAAAACAACCAGAAAGAAATATTCCTATTTTTCTCCACTATTCCGTTCAATTCAAGCCTTTTATGTTCTGATCTTTGTTATCAAGGTGTCTCAGTTTTGACAACTTTTGGGCCGGGGGTGCAAATAGTGGAAGAAGTATTGCTGATATGTTATTTCATCACTTGTCTCTAGGTTTACAGCAAGGTTAGTGGCTTTGCTTTTGAGCCGCGTTGTGGGAGCATCTGTTGCGTTCAGGATCTCTGGATGCAATTGCTTGAGGGATGTAACTGTGAAATTCAAAAAGGTTTGTTTTATCATTATTACTTTTGCTTTGAAACTGTAAGTTTGCATGAATATTTTCCAAGTGATGCAATGTTCATTGAACAAGAAAACTTCGAAGGCAAGATCTATGTTTGAAATGTTTTGGATCATGAACATTTTAAGTCGAGGGAATCAAGAGCTAAAAATATCATTTGTAAATGCAAAAATTATGCAAAGTTATATATCCGTTTTTATGTATCACCATGATGCCTTTGCCATTCTTGCCGACTAAACTCCTGCCAATTCACTTAACATGAGAAAAATGGATGAAAAAAAGAACAAATGTTGCATACTTCTAATAAGAATGTGATGCATTTAGTTGTAGTCTTGTAGGATAGGGTTGTAGGCATATTAGATTTATGTTGATTTAATATAAAATTTTATTTTAAGGAGGACTATAGTATCATAGATTTATAGTCATTGATTTGTGTGTGCATGCAAAATACATTTTGTACATTTGAATGTTCTTTTGTGCTAGAATCATTACTTTCCATCTTCAATAAGTTGATAAGGAAATTGTTTCGTTTTCTATAACCAATGTCTAATATGGATTGGTTATACCCGTCCAACTTATGATAATTACATTTGAAATGGAATATTGAGATGTTCTTTCTTGCCATTCTTAACTTTGTCACAACTTGAAAATTAAGGTCAACAAGCCTTACACGGGTGAATAAATTATATTAGTACTTTTTCATAGGAACTAGTAATGTTACATTTTGCATACTAAAGGGCAGCAACCAAAATTGTAGTTAAATCCCACCAAGTTAATTTGGCTTTCTAGCTCAAAAAAGGCCATAGCTGTTTTTAAGAACCAACTCTAACCAATATTTTCAGATAAAAAAGTGTTTTTGTAAATCAAATTGTGTTCTTAATGCAACATATCAACTTCAAGTATATTAGTCATTGACTTTAATGGCTAAAATAACTTCTTCTGAGTCACAAAAGTATTACATTAAGTACCTAATACGTATCTTTAATTTGATGGCATGAAAGAAAACTTTTTTCTTGCAATTGGGTTTGCCAATGATGACCAAAAAATTATTTGTGATAACAACCTACTCACTTTTAGATTGTGATCACCATCAAGTAGCAAATTATTTTTTGATGCAAGACAACGAAAATGATTTTGTATAATTTCCCTTGTGAATATATTAGATTAAGTTTTTAGTTTGATTTGAAAGTTTATATTCTTGAGTTCAATGTTTTAACTTTAGTTATTAGTACTTAATCACTTATTTTCATTATATTTTGCCGAAACATTATTAACGAGATTGCTATAAATTTCCCATGTAGTTCAATTTCATTAATTTAATTTAAATTCTATTTTTTGTTTTAAAATATGTGAAAATATAGAGTACAATTAGAAGATATTAGTACATCAATAAAAGAAGGGCAACTCCAAATGGGGGCAATGGGTGCCAAGCAATCTCTAGGGTTTTGGAAATTTACCTAGTTTCTTTTATGTATTATTTGTAGAAAGTAGAAAGAGGATAGAGGATGTGAATTTACCTAGTTCGTGTGGACCACTAGGTATTTTGACTCCCCTGATTTTTTTAAACACCTAAGTATTTTTGACCATGCTATATTTTTTAGCAACATAATATTTTGGCTTCTCAGGTTTTTAGAAACACCATAGCATCAAAACACGTTTTGGGAGCCTTCTTACCTAGATTGTGTTAACCATACAAATTTTGACCTCCCTGACTAGATTTCCTGGCATTGCCCCTTAATAAAAAGGGTTAATTATAGTTTGACCCCTTGAACTATGCCTTGATATCACTTTGCCCCCCTGAACTTTCAAAGTTAACAGTTACCTCCCCTGAACTTTAATTTTGTAACACTTTGCCCCCCTGAACTTCAAAAACTCATTATTTAACACACATTCGACGTTTTTTTCCTAATTTTGTTGTTGTATCCCTAATACACTCCTAAAGCTATATTTACGTGAAAGTTTGGATCCAAACGGAGGTCGGATATGGTTGGAATTTGGGTCGGATTGAGTGTCAAACCCTAACAGTTTGGTCGGATTGAGTATTAAAGAAGTATGATTACTAGACAAATAACAAAAAAAGTAACATTGTGAAAAATAGTATTAGACAATTAGCTAAGCATATATTTTTAAATTATTATTGTTCTTTTTTACTCCAAAATGACCATGAAACTACTTTCATAAAGAGCAGAATAATAAAAACAATACGAAGCAATATAATTGTTAAGAATAATAATTATAGAGTAACATATTTTGGTACTTCTTAGCATTTTAAGTATCCAATGCAATCACTAAAAATATCAAATTATAATTAGATTTTTTAAAGAAAATCTAGATATCATCAAGTATTAAGGTGAATATATCAAAGTATGTTGGTCCATGTGAATGCTTGGTATCACAAGTTTGACTTTTGGTCTTTAAAATGATGTCAAATCAAGTGATTGATCATTGTGGATGCCACTTGGTATGGCGATTTGCTAATGATATAAATTGTATTAGCTCACAATCATTGAAACAAAAAGTGTAGGAATGAGATTGAAGTTCTGACTTCTGACCAATTGTCATGGTGCATCCATCCCTATTCCCAATGCATTGGAAAATATGTATATTTATATTTGATCATCCTGAAATTAACAAGATTGACATTCTCTTCAATATCGCCTGATCGAGAAATCACAAATACTGTTTGGAATGTCATGCTCTTGATCTACACCTCATGAAATTTGCGATAATCTATGCAAGTAGGTGCAAAGCATTTGCTGTTATTCTGTTCTCTCATTTTGCTCATTTCACGAAGAGATTGCTGGTTGGGGGCTGATTTTCTATTTGGCTTATCTTTTTGTGATGTCTTGGGGGTCATACGTCCATATCTTTTTGTCTTTCTGTTCCCTACCTCATGTTTGGGTGTGCGGTTTCGTCTTTCTGTTGTTTTTTTGTTTCTGGGGGACTGTTCCTTTGTCTTCCCTTTGTTTTTGTTTTCCTATTATGACATTGTACCTTTTCTATCTATTAATGATAAAAAAAGAGAGTGCTGGTTGCCTAGTCTTGTCCATTCTGAAAATTTCCATCCATGTCTGTTCAGTAAGTTTGAAATGCTCATGGTACCTGTGTTGCATTGCCAAATTTAAAATTGCAGCGACAAGTGTTTAAATTTTATTTTTAATAACTTCAGGGTGCTGTTGAATCTGTATCTGTTGGTGAAATCAAGCTCAGCCTGCGGAAGTCCCTGGTGAAGTTGGGTTTTGGTTTTATATCGAAGGATCCAAAATTGCAGTTGGTAATATGTGATCTAGAAATCGTTATCAGAAATTCAGAGAAAAAAACAAAGAAAAGCAAATCTCAGAAGCCTCGTTCTGCAAGCAGAGGGAAGTGGATGATTCTTGCCAATATGGCAAGATTTTTGTCAGTTTCTGTGACAGATTTAGTTGTGAAGGTAAGGCCTTTTCTGAGCGACAGCATTCTTGTGGAAGCAAACACCTTATGACAATATGACTGCTTGTACTCCCATTGTTAAAAGTAAACTTTTAAAAATGGTATCTGATGGGAAATATATCTGACATTAAAATGCAAGTTTATTTTATTTTAGCTCAGTCAGCTTAAATGGACATGGAATCTTTTATCTTCAGTTATCAATCTCAAAGGAATGGAACAAGACCCTGGTAATTAGCAAATTTAACTGATGCCATCAACCATCTTTTATTTTGGGTGCATGTATTAATGATTCCATGCTATACTGTAATATATTGCTGCAACTAGTATTCTGAGACTTTTTGGGCAAGTAGTATTACTGTAATATATTGCTGCAACTAGTATCCCTCTCAAGTGACTTTTTCCACGTGCCTTGTTGTGGTTATATAATCATCCAAACTTAAGCTTGGTTCTGAGATTAGGTGTGCCTAATGCATGTTACATTTTCCCCCATATGAAGCTACATGAAGTTGCAAACTTTTTAAAATTGATTGCAACAATTTTGATTATGGGCAAACCTGACTTACTTGATTTTGGATCATTTCCACTACTGTTCACAAAGATCGGGAAGGTACATCAAATTTGACATTATGTAACTCTACCAATGTAACAATATGGTAAACTGATGCAGTTTGTTGTTGTTTATGTAACAATAGTAAGTAATGATGTACTTTAGATTGTATATGTAGCAACACTGACATGCAATTAACTTTGGATTTAGAAAATGAAATGATATCTACATGATTTAGAAGAACATATGGGACAAGTTGTGTTTAGGGTTAATTACAGTTTGACCCCCTGAACTATGCCTTGATATCACTTTGCCCTCCTGAACTTTCAAAG
This sequence comes from Triglochin maritima, assembly GCA_963682175.1. Classification (NCBI taxonomy): domain Eukaryota; kingdom Viridiplantae; phylum Streptophyta; class Magnoliopsida; order Alismatales; family Juncaginaceae; genus Triglochin; species Triglochin maritima. Next base: position 57,190,650 of record OY821772.1, on the reverse strand, counting down.
TTAACAGTTATCTCCATTGAATTTTAATTTTGTAACACTTTGCCCCCCGGAACTTCAAAAACTCATTATTTAACACACATTCGACGTTTTTTTTCCTAATTTTTTTTATTGTATCCCTAATACACTCCTAAACCTATATTTACGTGAAAGTTTGGATCCAAACGGAGGTCGGATATGGTTGGAATTTGGGTCGAATTGAGTGTCAAACCGACCCAAATTCCAACCATATCCGACCTCCGTTTCGATCCAAACTTTCACGTAAATATAGGTTTAGGAGTGCATTAGGGATACAACAAAAAAATTAGGAAAAAAAACGTCGAATGTGTGTTAAATAATGAGTTTTTGAAGTTGGGGGGGGGGGGGCAAAGTGTTACAAAATTACAGTTCAGGGGAGGTAACTGTTAATTTTGAAAGTTCAGGGGGGCAAAGTGATACCAAAACATAGTTCAGGAGGTCAAACCGTAATTAACCCTTGTGTTTATTTAAAAAATTATTCTATATCAAAAGTTTTACATGATTTTATAAATTTATCAGTATGTATGTATCGACTGTTGCATACAATGCAAGGGTTCACTAAAAAAATACTGAGCTCAAAGTTACTCTATCTTCACCATTGTGTAAGTAATTCATTATATTTATAATTTTATATTCACCCACATTTAAAATACACATGGATATACACCTGTATGCTTATGTGTACGCACATTAGGTATGTATTGCATGATATGAAATGCATTTGTAATATAAATACGAATTGATAATATGATCTAGTTGATTGTGTATAGCATCCTGTGGTGCGATGGATGTGAATTTTAACTGCATTTTGCATCATTTTCATCAACATGTATAATATTATTTAGATCATCGAATCACTTGATCTATATGCATGTCTAACTCACTTATAGATCAACTCCAATAATCAAAACCAAAATACACTGATAGGATGAAAATCAGAAGGGGGCTTATTTCGAGAAAAGTAAGTTTGGTTCACTTTACCAGAGTGCTATACATACTCTTATGTATGACAATATGACATAATATACATAAAAAATCTTATCAATTATATGTATGTTTCTTTTTTGATAGTTAAAGTACAAGATTTGTGGTTATAGTTCCTACATTGATAATTTGATAGAGTGATTTTTAGATTGAATGTTACATTGTCTTCAATGTCAACTGTAGGCTGTTAGGGTTGAAATGATCCTGGCATAGCCAGGATTTCTTGTCATGCATGTTTTTGTGGGAGTCAACATGTTACCTTTTCTTTGTTTCGCCACTCAAATTTGGGTGGCAGCATGCCTATGTTGGCCTATCTTTTTGCGGTCAACGATATTTTTGTGTTTTTTTTCCTTACAACTATAGATATTTATAAATGACTTTTAATTTTTTCAAATTTTACAGACTCCAAAATCTGTTTTTGAAGTAAAAAATATGGGGCTGGACTTGTTTAAGAATGGAGGATCAAATCCCATCTTAAATGTTAAATTGCATGTGTACCCTTTCTTCCTTCATTTGGGAGATCCTGGAATCAATTTCGAACAATCAACTTGCCTACCTGGGATTCAAGGTTGCCCTCTCAATGCAGAAAAGAACTTGGCCCCTTTCGTATGTGATGATTTATCTGTGGACTGCGAGTTCGGACATGATCGGTAAGTATCTTTATTTTGACTTCTTTTGGAAGGTACTGATAGATAGCTGCAAATTTTCTTATACTTCTGATTATATGCCATATAGTTGATACATATTTCCTTTGCCACACAGTGCTTCTTGTTCGCTTAGAAAAATCGATCTTATCTCGAGCATTGTAAATAATCTCCGAAGTTCCTCTTAAATTGTCCAATCATTGTAATATATAGGAGGAAACTCTTATTGCAGCTTCCCACCTAAAGCTTTTATTTCCACAGGGAAGTGGGAATTGGAATAAGGAATTTAGATGTGGCCAGTGGAGATATCACTGTCATTCTTAGTGAAGACTTAACCAAGAGGAAATCAGATGTCTCTGTTACTGCTGACCCAAGTGAAGTTGCTACTCTTGAACACACAACTCCTAAGAAGTCCAACTCACTTTTATCCTTGAAGAAGAATATTCACCTTTTCCCAGATAAGGTTGGATCATAAGTACAAAAATTATGTTCTATTTCAAAAGCACATGCACGAGTTGTTCTGTTTGTACTTTACTGCTGCCAGATTTCTTTGTGCCATTTCAGATTTACTACACTTTTTACTTATATGGAGCTTATAGGTGAAGCTTATAGGTGAAGCTTATAGATACTTTATCTTTGGGAATGATTTGTTCAGTGATCTCAGAATACGAACTGTAGTTATCAAAACCTTTTTCTAAAATTATCTTGAAGCTCAATTGTAAGAACTTGTTTTGTTTGGGATTGAATTGGTTCCTTGATTATGATCTTATGGAGGAGAAGTAGTTGAAAATTGAAATAATCTCTCTCTCTCTCTCTCTCTCTCTGTGTGTGTGTGTGTAAAATGTCTCTTGGCATTTATCTGTAAAACTTATTCAAAGACTATATTTGGAAATTTTTATTGAAATCTACCCACATACTTCATAGTATCTCGTTTAAACCAATTGGATCCTCAATCTCCTGATTGATATTTAAAAATCTTATATTTTGCTTTTGATTTTTTTCCTATTTTGAAAACCTTAATTTATGGAGAAGGAATGTAATTAATTTAATATCTTCACTTTCAAAAAAATCAAGGTAATATCTTGTCCGACATACCTCAAATTCCCCTTTCCTAAGTGATGGAGGTTAAAGGTGTGTTGTTTGGTGGTCTTGATTCTCTGAACTGCTTGCATTGACTTTTCTGACCATGGGTTCTTTATGATTTTCTTTGCATACTTGTTCATATGTGACATTTCAGGTTCATCACGGCTACAGTTAACATGGTTCGGATGGGCGTCCGGTATTGTGGTTGATATATCTTGTGCTTTCTCATTATTGTTATGGACTTGTAGATAAATGACAGAATTTCCCTCAAACAAATACATTATTGATATTCTTGTGGTGATGTTCACTATGAACTGTTAAATTTATTTCTTAGTGACTTACCTTGTTCTGATCACTTGTGAACTTGTAACACTATATAATACTAAAATATTGAAGAAAGTTTTTTTGCCCCCTTGAAGGTCACCTTTAATATGCCAAAGTTGGATCTGAGATATGTGCACCAGGGACAAGATTTCACTGTAGAGAATAATGTTATGGGTGCCTATCTCAAGAGCAGCAAATCGCTCATATATGAAGATTCGGGAGAAGCTACATCTCACTTTGACGTTCAAGTGGATTTCAGCGAAATTCATGTAACTATCTGATAGTTTTGTTTAGATTTTAATCACCCAGACACTTTCAAATTTATTTCAAACCTTTTGTATTTAATTGACTGCATTTCATTTTTCAGCTTATTAAAGATGGTTCTCAATCTATTCTGGAGATTCTGAAAGTTGCTGCTATTACCTCTATCGATGTTCCCATCCAAGTAAGATGATCATCTTTGCTTGTCATTGTCTATTGTAGTGTTACCTTTTGTTCTTCTATCTGTTTTCTTAATTGTATTGTGACTTCCTATCTTCTTGTGTGTTGCTTCGTGTTGGAACATAGCTATAGAAGATCTGAAAATTTATACAAAACCACTAGGAGCTATGCTGTTTTTTGTTTGTTTGTTTTCCTCTTGTGATGTTGTGAACTGCTTATAATTGTAGTTTGTGTCATGATTTTTTTGGTCGCTGTTTGGTATTTCTTGATAATGTGCTCAAGTACTCATCAACATTCCTCTGCACTTTTCCAGGAGCAGTTATCAAATTATAATACCAAATGGTATCTGTTGAATTTGTGAAATGTCTCTGTTGAATTTGTGAAATGTATCTGATGACACGTCTCTGTTGAATTTGTGAAATCCCAGATGATATCTGCACCTTGTGATATACAGGAATCTGCGATAATTTAATTTATTATGCTCAGTTCTAAAGAAGTAAAATGATGTTTACCTTATGTGAATTATGTTTTTCTCGCTATCTTCACTTCTCTTGACCTTTTCCTATTATGTTAAAATTGTAATATTTTGGTTGATGTGATATATGCCTTTCCTTTTTTGTATTAATTTGTTGTATCTACTTGGTTATCTTTGTGGTCGATTCTATAGATATTATTGCTTTCTTGATCTTGAAAGTCAATACTAGATGTTTTGGTTCAGGCAGCTAATCCTATTAGGGCTGAGATAGACGTCAAACTTGGAGGCGCACAATGTAACCTCATTTTGAGCAGATTAATGCCACTATTGCACCTTCAGCAGTCTAAAAAGAAGAAAATGGTTCTTCCAGAACAAGATGGAACTGCCCGTAAGTTCTCAGTTGTGGAAAGTAAACCTATCATGTGGACATGTACTCTCTCTGCTCCAGAAACAACTATTGTTCTTTATGATGTGAATGATCAGCCATTGTACCATGTAAGATATCACTCTTGCCTTTTGAGACTATTTCTCTTCTTTACCTTTTGTTCTGTGTGATTTTCATTGTGGTCTCGAATGTTACCTTCATTAGATTTTAAAGAATAGCCATTCCTGCATCTTTTACTTATTTACTAAATTGGGATTTATTGAAATGTTTAGAATTTATAATGCATAGTTGTACTTCTGAAAGGAATGGACAATATATTGCCAGCTTTTAGCTACCTTTGAATAATAAATCAATAGCAACTTCTCATCAGAATGTTTAACCCCTTTTTAATTCTTTTGAGTTGTTTTAATTGGTCTAGTGTGAATCTTTATGAAAGTCAGTTTATTAAAATATTAAGGTATATGATTGACGTCAGGCTAACTATGTTCATATGCCATTCTCAATTGCTGGTTCTGTAGGCTTCTTCAAATCAATTGATGTTGGCTTTCCTCTTGTCAATATTCTGTTTGTAGTAGTAGAAGCCATCCATTGTTTTAAAGATAAAATGGGTTACGGAATAGGGAATCAGAGAGGTTGCGATGTAGTTCTTTGATTCCCAAGATATGATAAACATTATTGATATGTCTATTAATAGGCTTCACATCTCCTTTAAATGGAAGAGAGGTTACAAGAGATACAGAAATATCAAATAAGAAAATAACATTATGGAAAACCAAGTAATTTGATTACAAAGTAATATTCCAAAATAATATTCCAAACGTAGCTAATCGCATATTCTACACCCCTCTAGCTGGAGCATATGTCCAACTTGTTGTATAGCTTTACTTCAATCTCTAGATATGAGATGAGGGTCCCAACAACCTCATAAGTGGGTGGAATAAATGGAGTACTACTGGCAAATCCATGTTGTTGAGGAAACATGGAGGAAAAAATAATCTGTCCTTATATTAATCGTAGTAAATCTAGAACACATGCTTCAAAGTGAACCACCACAAACTAGGCAACAACCATGCAAAACCATACATGATGTTTAATGGATCATGAGAAAAATAACGAGGTAAAATGCCCATGTGGGTGGACTCATAAAGTGATAGTGTCCTTCAAAAGGTGCAACTCTGACGATGCTACGCACACGTGAGCTCACACAAAGAAAAATAAAAGCGATTTTAATATCTGTGTAGTCCATGTTGGATTTCACTTCAGTGCATTCTGTTATTTTTGGATGATCATTTCTGCAGATTTCTAAGTTGTATACATGTTGTAGTAGAATGTAGGAATCCAGTCATTTTCCTTCCGTAGGTTGTCATATCTGGAAATTGAGAGTTTTGTAGTCTCATTCTCATATTTGAAGTTGAACACTTCGTGGAAAACCTAATTGCTTGAACTAATGACACTTGCATAAATTATATTTGATTTTTATCCATGGTTCTCTCTGTCAACTTTGCAGAGTAATATATATTTAATTCTAATGAACAAGGTTTGGATAATGCAGGGTTGTTCACAATCTTCGCATTTATTTGCAAACAATATAGCAAGTAAGGGGATGCATGTTCATGCAGAACTGGGTGAATTATACTTGCAGACTGCTGATGAACACCAAGAATGTTCTCGGGAAAATTCATTTGGTGTTGAAACAAGTTCGGGCTGTTTAGTGCATATTGCACGAGTAAGCATAGATCGGGGGCACAAAGAAACAGAGTCCCATGGCCAGAACAAAGGGCAAATTGTATTTTCTGTTGATATAACTGGAATGGGAGTATACCTTAACTTTCAGCAGGTTGAGTACCTCATAACCAATGCAATGGCCCTCAAAGCATTTTTACGGAAACTACACAAGGACAGAAATGGGATGAACAATAAGGGTAGGCATCAAAGGAAAAATACCTCAAAAGGAGATCAGGTTTTTAAGCTAAATCTTGAACAATGCTCTGTATCATTTGCTGGCGAAGTTGGTGTTGAAGATGCAGTTGTCCTCGATCCTAAACGTGTAAATTATGGATCACAAGGTGGAGAAACTATTATCAGTGTCTCTGCCGATGGGACATCACGCCAAGCATTTATAACATCAACAATTTCCAGTGGAAGCAAGTTTTTGAAGAACTCCACAGTTCTTGATCTCTCTCATCTGAACATCTGTATTAACAAAGAAAAACAATCCACACGAGTGGAACTTGAATGGGCCAGGTCTGTCTATAAGGAATATTCCGAGGAACTCGGTCCCATTACCAAAGTTACCTTATTTGATGTACAGAATGCAAAGTTTGTGCGCGGTCTTCGTGGACTTAATGAGACTTCTATTTGCTCTCTTTTTAGTGCAACCGATATCTCTGCCCGATGGGAACCAGATGTGCATCTGGCTATTTATGAAACCGTCTTAAGGTTGAAATTTTTACTTCACAATCTGAAACTCAAGAGATCCGATAATGAGACTGTAGAAGCATTAAACAAGAAGGGGACGGAGCAAAGAAATGATTCTCTGATGGATGCTTCTCCACTTGATAAACATCAGAAAAAAAAAGACTCAGTTATTGCTGTTGATATAGCGATGTTAAGAGTATCTGCTGAGCTTGCAGATGGGGTGGAAGCATTGGTTCAGGTGCAACCTATCTTCTCTGAGAATGCCAGGATTGGTATACTTCTCGAGAGGTTAATTCTTAGCTTTAATGAAGCCATAGTTTTTAAAAGCAGCCGCATGCAAATTTCTCGCCTTCCAGTTTTTACTTCAAATAATGTATTTGATACTAAGTCGCTGGTTACTACAAAATGGGACTGGGTTATTCAAGGTTTAGATGTTCACATCTTCGTACCTTACAGATTACAGTTACGTGCTATAGAGGACGCAGTTGAGGATACATTGCGAGCTCTGAAGCTGGTTACTTCTGCCAAAACTAATTTATTATTTCCTGTCCAGAAGGATAGAGCCAAAAAGTCAAAGAGCAAATCAAGTAAGCTTGGCTCCGTGAAATTTAACATAATCAAATTGACTGCTGATATTGAGGAAGAGCCAATACAAGGTTGGGTTGATGAACACTACAGACTGATGAAGAATGAAGTTTGTGAGTTGGCTACTCGTTTGAAGTTTCTTGATGATACCATCTCTAAAGTCAGTAAGCACTCTGGCACCGAACAAAATGATACAATTCTTGAGAAGAAAATAAGACACGATGGAGTTGATATTGATATCAATGATGAGTCAGCTGTTGAAAGGTTGAGAGAAGAAATTCACAAGAATGCATTCCGGTCATATTATTTGGCATGTCAGAGGTTAATCCATTCAGAAGGAACAGGAGCTTGTATAAATGGTTTTCAGGGTGGTTTTCGACCTAGCACCTCTAGAACATCACTTCTGTCACTTTGTGCCACAGAGTTGGTTGTAACATTGAACAAATTTGAAGCAGGTGATAGTGGAATGATTGAATTTGTAAAGAAGCAGGATCCTATTGCTTTAGAAAATGACATACCCTTTTCACGGTTGTATGGAAGACATTTGGTTTTGCACACTGGATCTTTAGTGGCACAGTTGAGAGATTACACGTTTCCACTTTTTGCTGGGACTGGTGGTAAATGTGAAGGACGCATTGTACTTGCTCAGCAGGTGAGGAAACACTTGACGCTTTCTTGTCTTAATTGTATTTGTGGAATTTAGTTATTACCTATTTTGGTGGTTGCTAAGGACATAACTTTAGCTGATGTTGTAAATTGTGCATGGGCAACATAAATGTTATATGTCGATGGGTTATGTTTGTAGATCAGTGTATACCATCTATGAATCTGTCAAACTGTTACAAAAGTTAAATGTTAAAAATTACTAATCAGCAATTACGTTGGAGAAAGTTACTGAGGAGAGTGGAATAACATTAAGTTGTGGGCCATAGGCTTGTGCAAACTAACTAAAAATTTGCTTGAAACATACTCCCAATGGTCAAATTCCCACTTTGAATGAACAATATGTGTGATTGTGACGTCAGCTGTGCAACTGCTTAACATGTTCTGTGAGTAGGACATACACCCTGCATGGTAGACTGGTAGTGGAGATGGTTATAGGGCGATCAAGTGACCTCATGCTTAAAACTTTAGCTGATCGATAATAATGTCACTTGATCCAGTTGGACAGTGTGATTTGAATATGCAACCTGCACAGATCTTGAGGGAAAGAAATTCAAGGTAACGGTGACTAGATTAAGTAGTCACTTGCTTATACCACATCTGTTACATAATTTGCATAAGTAAATGTCATAATTTATAGCGTAGTGTATTCTTTGTACATTGGTTGCCTCACTCTGATCTTTTGAAATTAACACATGCAGGCCACCTGCTTTCAGCCTCAAATGAAGCAACATGTTTATGTGGGCCGATGGAGAAAGGTTTGCCTGTTACGTTCTGCTAGTGGCTTCACTCCACCAATGAAAATGTACTCTGATTTGCCCATTCATTTTGAGAATGGTGAAATTTGCTTTGGCGTGGGATTTGAGCCAGCTTTTGCTGATATTAGCTACGCTTTTACAGTAGCTCTTCGCCGGGCTAACCTAAGTGTTAGGAATCCTATCACACCTGCAGAAACTCAGCCACCTAAAAAAGAACGTAGCTTACCTTGGTGGGATGATGCAAGAAACTACATACATGGTAAAATTTCGTTGTGCTTTGCCGAAACCAGGTGGAACATGCTTGGGACAACCAATCCTTATGAAAAGCTTGAAAGTTTTCAAATTGTTTCTGGGCATATGAACATCCAACAGTCAGATGGTCGAGTTTCTGTTTCAGCTAAGGAATTCAAAATTTTTATAAGCAGCTTAGAGAGCATGATGAAAAATTGTAGTTTGAAGGTTCCAACTTTGGTTTCTGGACCTTTTCTTGTTTCTCCTTCCTTTTTGCTTGAGGTTGTCATGGACTGGGAGTGCGAATCCGGCAATCCTCTGAATCATTACTTATATGCTCTTCCTAATGAAGGACGACCTCGAGAAAAAGTACTTGATCCATTTCGATCAACTTCTCTATCGTTGAGGTGGAATTTTTCCCTTAGACCCTGTTTAGTTTCAAGTGATAACGAGGGTGTATCTTTGGGCATACAACACTATGGCACTCTACAGCAACAAGAATGCAACCCTTCTGATATTCCAACTGTGAACATGGGACCACATGACTTGGCGTGGTTATTCAAATGTTGGAACTTGTTTTACCTTCCGCCACACAAACTTCGTTCTTTTTCTCGCTGGCCACGTTTTGGTATCCCAAGAGTTACACGATCTGGGAACTTATCGTTGGACAAGGTAATGACAGAATTTTTTCTTCGCCTTGATGCAACACCTGCTTGCATCAAACATGTGACTCTGGGAGATGATGATCCAGCTACTGGTTTGACTTTTAAAATGACAAAACTGAAGTATGAGCTTTGTTTTAGCCGTGGCAAGCAAAAGTATACATTTGACTGCAAAAGGGAGCCTCTTGATCTTGTTTACCAGGGATTGGACCTGCATTTACTCAAGGCATATTCTAGTGGAGATGCTACTGCAGTGCGTAAAGATTCACGAGCCTCAAGGAAAAACTCACAAACAAGTGACAGAGTTGGTGAAGAACGAAATTACCATATGGATGGTTTCAATGATAAACATCAGGATGAGGGGTTTCTTTTGAGTTCTGATTACTTCACAATCCGTAAGCAAGCTCCCAAGGCAGATCCTGCAAGGTTGTTAGCTTGGCAAGATGGGGGACGAAAAAACCTTGAAACAACATATGTTAGGTCTGAGTTTGAAAATGGAAGTGAAAGTGATCGCACTAGGTCAGACCCGAGTGATGATGATGGCTTCAATGTTGTGATAGCTGATAATTGCCAACGTGTATTTATATATGGGCTAAAGCTCTTGTGGACTATAGAAAATAGGGATGCTGTTTGGTCATGGGTTGGTGGAATTTCTAAGGCATTTGAGCCTCCAAAGCCATCACCATCCCGTCAATATGCTCAAAGGAAGTTGATTGAGGAGGAACAAAACGTTGATGCATCAGAAAATCTGCAAGATGATTCATTAAAAACATTACCATCAGTAGGAGCACCGTCCTCTACTTTGGACCATGTTGACCCTCCAGACTCTGAGTCATGTGGATCACCATCAGTCAAAGCTGAAAGTTCAGCTTCTGGTTTAAATAGTAAGTTGCTTCCCTACAGAATTATGTACTAAGGAACAGAATAAAAATTTATTTTAAAAAACCTACAATTGTGAACTTATTTAATGAGAAATAATGTTTGTACTACCCTTCAATCACTTTGTTTTTCTCTGATTATTTTTATTAGTTCTCTACTTGGTCACTTCGCCATATTAAAACGACTACCTATACACATCTAAACCCTCATGTTCTTACTTGGAATCTCCTCATATATTTTTTCCCTAGATCACAAAATATACTATTTTGCAAAATTCTCCTATTTATTATCAGAATATAAGAAAAATAATTTTTAGGTCTTAACCTCTCTCGCATAAATTTTTACAAGTTTGAAATTATTACTTCATGAAAAAAATCCCTTAGCATATCAAATCTAAGTACAATGAATTATTACCCCTTAAAAGACAACTCCCGTAATAATTATCCCAAAACTTTTCCTCCTTTAATGATTACCCTCAATACAAGCCCACCTTTGGTGGTACATTCTTGCAATTAGTACCGTATAATCCTTCACTTCATTTGTCCATTAGCAGGGTAGAATTTGTTGTACTTGACTTTGTTGACTCATTGCACTCTTCCAATCATCTCTCCTAATCGACTCGTCGTAGTTGCACTTTCGTACTTTTTTTCTTTCTTTCCAAGTGTGTTGATTTGTCTATAAGATGGGAAGGTCAACAATCTTATGCAATTCTATGTTTACTTTTGTTAGATAAGCATCCAATTGTCGACGATGAAGAAGACGGAACACGCCACTTCATGGTGAATGTAATCCAGCCCCAGTTCAATTTGCATTCAGAAGATGCTAATGTAAGTCTTTTGCTCCTTCCTTACAAAATTGATTATATAATCTCCAGTCTTCTGATATACTTTTCGTCACAACAATGTCTTTTCCCACTTAATCCTTTGCATGCAGCGTGTGACTATAAGTTTTGATGCTCTTGATTGTTTGATGATATTGATGTTCATGTTGTTTTTATAATAGTACATGTAAAAATTTGAAGCTACCGTTAACCTGTAATTTTGAATTTTAAAGGAGTAATACTATACAATATTTTCCAAAAGATATAACAAAATATCACGAGGGTAGTCACTTCCCCTAAAACTTTGGAATTATTTAAGGTAGTGAAGTGGTATACAATATTTTCCAAAGGGTATAATAAAAAATATCATAAGGATGGCCGTCCCTCCTCTATCTTAATTTGAAAATTTTAATGAACCAATAACATACAACATTTTTCTGCAGTTTTTTTAAAAGTTCGTAATTCTTAATATTTCTCTATTTTGATGGATTATTTCTTATCTTTAGTATTTGTATTTTCTAAGAATGGAACCAATATCATGGGGAATTGGCGTCTCATTCTTTTTCTTAATTTTAAAATAAAGACTGAGCCAACATTGTAAGATAAAGACTCAGATGACCAACCAAAGGAAGTGCACTTATTTTGTGTTAGGTATGAAATTCTGATTCATATTATGGATGGACAATTTATACTTGATGACCGAACATGCCGAAGGGGTCTGGAAATAATAAAAAAATCATCATCATGCTAAGTTGTTTTACTTTGTTATAAATTCAAAACTTCAAGAATTAAACAACTATTTCAATGAAACAAATACGTAATTACTCATTTGTATTTCATGCTTCGATCCAAACTAGTTCATTTAACAAAATATTATCCGAATGAATTCTCTACTATAGGTCATGTTAGACTTTCTATTGAGATTCATGCATATATCTTTGACATGCATAACTCGGATGACTTTTGAAACTTGAAAACATCATCGTGATTTAGAAGACAAAATGGTTGCACATGCAACCGTTGAAAGATCATTTTTGACAACAAATATTGTTAATAATTTTGTTTTTGCAATCGAATAGAAGATCATTGAACGACAATCTGGTGACTTATAATGAAAAAGATTTACTTGGTAAAGTAATTGGTTAGGCAAATTTGTATTTGTTTTCAAAATATGAAAGCTCGTCGAGACCAAATCTAATATTTCTAGAAATATATATTAATCTTTTTCCTTTATATCATTTCTAGAAGATGTTCTGTATATTCTATTCACTCATTCACATTCTTATGCTATTACAAATTTCTTACGTTATTTGTATGTTTCAGGGTAGATTTTTGCTTGCTGCAGCCAGTGGTCGTGTCTTGGCTCGTTCATTCCATTCAGTTCTTCATGTTGGATATGATATGATTGAAAAAGCTCTAGGTACTGAGAATGTTAAAGTTCCCGAATCAGAACCTGAAGTTACATGGAAACGTGTGGAGTTCTCTGTGATGTTAGAGCATGTCCAAGCTCATGTTGCACCAACAGATGTCGATCCCGGAGCTGGTCTTCAGTGGTTAAACAAAATCCCTAGAAGTTCTCCAAAAGTGAAAAGAAATGGTGCTTTACTTGAACGAGTGTTTATGCCATGTCAAATGTACTTCAGGTATACAAGACACAAGGGTGGGCTTGCAGATTTGAAGGTAGGATATTTTTGACTGGGCATCATTAAAATGTGACTCCTTCCCTTATGTTGTATATAGGTTATAAACTATTTTGTAACTTTATTTAATGTAAATACTTGTCCAGGTGAAGCCATTGAAAGAACTCTCGTTTAATTCTCCGAATATAACCGCAACAATGACATCTCGGCAATTCCAGGTTATGCTTGATGTGCTAAGCAACCTTCTCTTTGCCCGATTGCCAAAGTGAGACTCCAGTTCTGTCTTATATGTTCCTGCTACCATTTTTTGTGTTCAGAAAACCTCATTGTTGCACATAAGTAGGTTAAATGAATCAGGTGGTGCAATTTTTGGATATGAAATAGATTTTCTTAGAGGAAATAAATAAGCATCCCCAATCCCACAGATAATCTTGAATGTCAGTGTTGTATCTTGTAACATATCCTAGCACATTTGGTGGCTGATTTTTCATGTTAAACTAGCATGGTTTCAGAATCTGCAGAGTATCTGAATTTTGCTCATTTCAGGCCTCGAAAAAACAGTCTAGCTTATCCTCTCGATGATGAAGATGTTGAGGAGGAAATTGATGAGGTTGTCCCTGATGGTGTTGAAGAGGTAGAGCTTGCACGGATCAACCTTGAGAAAAAGGAAAGAGAGAGGAAGTTGCTTCTTGACGACATACGGTTCATATTGGCTTCTGGAAGCAATACTGTTCAATGCTCATCCATGGAAAAGGATAGTGACTTTTGGATGATAACTGGAACAAAATCAATATTGGTGAGTTTTGGTTGTGATATGCTGAGCAAGTAGGTTTAATAGTAGCTGCAATTGTGTATTGTATTGTACTGTATCTTTCGGAAATGACATTTTGTATATCTCCTTTCTCCTGGATGATTTTGTTTCTCAAACCCATGTAGTTATAATAGTGTTTAATACTGCATGCTTGTCAAAAATTGTGTACCACGATAAAGATTGATAAGTTGGTCATGATATATAAATTGTTGAATTAAGGCATGGATAGTTTTTATCCTTTTGTTGCTTAGCAATAATAATTCTGCAGTAATACTGATTCTTGGGTGCAAAATAGTGATTGTTTCCTTGTTCAGATGCATCATTATACTTTTGTTGCATATTTTGGTCTTGACACCACAAGTTAACTGCTTTACTTAAACGCTCGTGGTTGCAGCCGGTGAACAAAATGGTGTTTTCCGAGTTTAAAATTTGGTTTTTTAAAAATGGTTTATTCTTTATTTAGGTGCAAGGACTAAAGAAGGAATTGGGAATTATTCAGAAATCCAGAAAAACAGCATCAATTGATTTAAGAATGGCTCTGCAAAAAGCTGCCCAGACACGTTTAATGGAGAAGGAGAAGAATAAAAGCCCATCTTATGCGATGCGAATATCTATGAGAATCAACAAAGTTGTCTGGAGCATGCTTACTGATGGTAAAGCCTTTGCTGAAGCTGAAATAAACAACATGGTAAGTGCATGCGTAGACTTACAGACTAGTTTAAAGTTGACCAGTTATGTAACATGCAGGTACAGTGGGTTTTCCATAGTGAACATGATTATGCCCAAGCACCATAGTCATTCATTAGCTGCTCATTGTTTCATTTTAGTTAATTTTCTTTTGAAACTCTTACAACAGATCTATGATTTTGATCGTGATTACAAAGACATTGGTGTTGCTCAATTCACAACAAAATCGTTTGAAGTGCGGAACTGTCTATCAGGTGCTAAGTCCAACATGCTTTTGTCACCATGGAATGCTCCTCCAGAATGGGGAAAGTAAGTTAACAATTTTGACAATCATAAGCAGACTATGAGCGATCCATGAGATTTGTTTTATAAGTACTATTTCAAATATTTGTATTATCGAAATCAACTCTGTAAAATAATAAATTGTAGACCTTTTGGAATAACTACTATTATATGTATACATAAATTTGTGTACTATCATGCTATTAATGTGCAGTTGATATCAATGATTTCCTAAGAGAAGTTTACAACTTTAGGTAGAATGCTACAATGTCTTCAGTCAATTTTGATAATTTGTTTCATATCCACATTAAAGTGTGAATTTTTCTTTTGCAAGTAAGAGGGAGGTCGAACCTCTAGATATATTGATTTTTGTAGAACGAGACTTAACAAGTGATATTTATACACGGGCAACTAACAAGCTATGCTATGTGTGCTAATTTATGTGTAACAAGAGAAAGCAAACAACAAAACTTCCAACCATATGGCAAGCTAACACGTCCAAGGCATCAACTATGGATGTCGGTCACTATTGAAGTGTGAACTTTTCTGCATGTTATATATGTCTCGTGTATGTGTACAATATTTTGATTTGAGTCTGTTTTTCTTGATTTCTTTCCATGCGGATCAATTTTTTTTGTTATTTGTAGAACAACAACATCTAAATGTGAGGCCATGCCCATCGTCTAGTAGAGTGTGCTTTGATGTCTATGTTGTATAAACTGTTTAGGAAATGTATAGCGAAGAAAGCATCCTTTATATTTTTCTTTTCTGTTGCTTACTCTTTTTAGCTGTTCACTTTGTTGCTGCAGAAATTTTATGCTTCGAGTTGATGCCAAGCAAGGTGCTCCAAAGGATGGGACTTCTCCGCTCGATCTATTTCAGGTTTTTATCTAGCAGTAATCTTCTGCACCTTCTAGAACACCATTTGCCAATATCTATGATGCAACAGCATGTCCAAAGTGTATTAATACAGCATGTGTCTGGGGAGCAAGTTTCACAACTTTGGATGGGTCCACTGCCTTAAAGTTTTGACAATCTGTTTCTTATGTTATGTGCTGTTGTCAGTAGAGTTACTGCATCTAGCTAAGCAATGCTTCTCTAGTTTAGAAATTTCATGTCTCGCCCATCTCTTTCAACAGCTGTTAACTACCATTTCCTTGGGGAGGGGGGGGGGGGGGGGGGGGATCCCCATAAAAATTTGAATCTTTTCCAGAAATATAGAATATCAATGTGCAATGTCTCATGTACAAATGAGACGTGGTCGAAAAAATTTGGAATAATTTAGACGTGGTCGGAAAAATTTAGATGTGGTCGGAAAAATTTGGAATACAAACATGAGACATTGGCATGGCCGGAAAAATTTAGACGTGGTCGGAAAAATTTGGAATAATTTAGACGTGGTCGGAAAAATTTAGACATTGGCATGGCCGGAAAAATTTAGACATTGGTATGGCCGGAAAAATTTAGACGTGGTCGGAAGTTTTGTTGGCATGGCATGGCCGGAAAAATTTAGACGTGGTCGGAAAAATTTAGACGTGGTCGGAAAAATTTAGACATTGGCATGGTCGGAAAAATTTGGAATAATTTAGACGTGGTCGGACAAACATGAGACATTGGCATGGCCGGAAAAATTTAGACATTGGCATACCAATGTCTAAATTTTGTTGGCATGGCATGGCCGGAAAAATTTAGACATTGGCATGGCCGGAAAAATTTAGACATTGGCATGGCCGGAAAAATTTGGAATAATTTTTACGTGGTCGGACAAACATGAGACATTGGCATGGCCGGAATAATTTAGACGTGGTCGGAAAAATTTGGAAAAATTTAGACGTGGTCGGAAAAATTAAGACGTGGTCGGAAAAATTTGGAATACAAACATGAGACATTGCACATTGATATTCTATATTTCTGGAAAAGATTCAAATTTTTATGGGGATCCCCCCCCCCCAGGAAATGGTAGTTAACAGCTGTTGAAAGAGATGGGCAAGACATGAAATTTCTAAACTAGAGAAGCATTTCTAAATTAGTCGTTCAGCTTCACATCCCCATGCTTATTTGGAAGTTGGTAGATTCCACATATCCATCGACTAATTTGTGTTGCTTGGGAAAAAGTGGAAGTTATCTGTTGCATCTTCCAAGAGTCCATGCAATCAATCTACATGATATCTTCGTACTGATGGTGCATGCCTAAAATGACAAGCTGTAGATTATTACTTGTTTCAGTGTTACTTCTTTGTATACCTACCAGTTCTTAAATTTTCATTTTCTTACAAATCACATTCCTGTGATTTCTGAAATGCTAGGTAGATATATATCCTTTGAAGATATATTTAACTGAGACCATGTATCGCATGATGTGGGAGTATTTCTTTCCTGAGGAAGAACAAGATTCACACAGGAGACAGGCAAGTTGCCATCTGTTTTATTGTTTTGTAGATGAACATGGCACTTACATATGATTTTAATTTAATGAACTATTCCATATTGAGGATCAATAGGAAGTATGGAAGGTTTCAACAACTGCTAGTACAAGACGTGGTCGGAAAAGTGCCTCTGCTGCTGAAGCACCATCAAGCCTTCATTCTGTCAAAGATAGTGAAGCCCCTGCACGAGTAAGTGCTACAACCTTGATAAGTGGCCTTGGTCAATCTTCTACTCACGCGGATGCCAGCCAGGTGAGTCTCTTTTCTTGAGCCTGAGCTACCAATCCATTTGGAAGATCTTTTTAGTTATTGAACTTTAATTGGAAATGATGAGGTTTCTACCGATGAAAAAAAGGAAATCGGGCTTCTAAATTAATCTTGTTCTTATGTGCTTACAAATAGGTGTATAGAGATTTACTCGTAACGGTAAACTATGACTAAGAAATGAAGTTATACATGTGCATGAATATAATATTTTAATTTATCATATTTGGTAAATATAGAGCACCTTTTAAAATTGGCTTTAATCTTGAATTTTTATTTATAGCATAATACTTTTTATTCAGACATTGAAGGGCATTTCACTATTTCTTGTTATTGTTCTTGAACCAAAGGATAAGGTAAACAAGTTAGTCTGCCGTTAGGTGATTCACCAAATAAACATTTAGCACCATTATTGGTGTCACCTTTAGCCAAGAGAAGTCAAGAGACCCCCCCTGGATTTTGGGAAATCACACTTTCAGCGGTTCCTGTGGATTTTGTTTGCCAAGATTTTTTTATATTTTTATATTTCGACCACCTAGAATTTTGAACTCCCTTATATTTCGATCTCTTTGGATTTTGACCCACTTAGATTTCAAATCCATTACGAATCCAATCCCCTTGACTTTGATTCCTGGAAACCACGCCTGTTTGGCAGTTGGATAGCTGAATAAGTACTTAATTGGAACCTTACACTTTACTGTTAGTTTCTCTAACTTCAACTTACATTCTGAAAAAAATAGTGCTCACTAGACAATGGGAACTTTATTTTTAGTTTGTGTATATTCAGACAGACCAAGTCAATCATCATGAAACTTTTTTGTCAAATTAATCTATTTATTTTGATTTGGGCTATACACTTTGCAGATTCCAAAGTCGCAGTATGTAAAACCAAACCCAGGTTCTGATTCAAATTCAGAACTTCGGAGGACATCTTCCTTTGACAGAACATGGGAAGAAGGCGTGACGGAGTCCACTGCAAATGAAATCATATTTCAAATTCCTTCTAGCTCCTCCAAAAGTGGTCCCATTAGTTCAATGCACGAATCATCACATGTTTCTAACGATGAAGTTTCCAGAAGTAAATCAAAGGATAATAAGTTAAAATCTGCTCGGTTATCCCATGAGGACAAGAAAGTTAGTAAATCAGCAGATGAAAAAAGAGCAAGGGCTCGGAAAATGATGGAGTTTCACAACATCAAGATAAGCCAGGTTCATTTTATTTGACGTAAAATACATAGTTTGTTAAACCCCCTTTTAGAACAAAGTTAAATGTTAATATTCTTCTGACATATGCAGGTTGAACTGCTTGTTACATATGAAGGATCAAGATTTGCCGTCAATGATTTGAGACTCTTAATGGATACCTTCCATCGTGTTGAGTTTACCGGCACGTGGAGACGACTTTTCTCAAGAGTTAAGAAACATATTATCTGGGGAGTGCTCAAATCCGTGACAGGGATGCAGGCAAGTAGTACATTTTTAAACTTCATTCATCCCAAGCATCAGTCAGTTTTCAATATAATGCAGTAGTTCAGTATTAATCTCTAGGAGTTGCAATTAGTAGAAAATAGCTAGTTAACTTTTTTCCTTCTTGTCCATATTTCTTTATGTTTCTAAGTAGAAAGCATCCATGTGAATATAAGAAGTCTCCTTTTCAATCTCACGTTCATTGCAACATTCTCTTTTGATTCTTGAAACTCCATTTTTTTCATTTACAGGGTAAAAAGTTCAAGGATAAATCTCAAAACCATAGGGAGGCCAATGGGGCAGCCGTCCCTGATATTGATCTTGTTTTCAGCGACAGTGATGGAGGTCAACCTGGGAAATCTGAATTTCCTATATCATGGCTTAAACGCCCAAACGATGGGGCGGGAGATGGTTTCGTCACCTCCATCAAGGGATTATTTAATTCACAGCGTCGAAAAGCGAAGGCATTTGTCATGCGAACTATGAGAGGGGAACCTGATAATGAGGCTCATGCAGAATGGAGCGAGAGTGATGCAGAGGCCCCGACATTTGCTAGGCAGTTAACTATAACTAAAAGAATTTTAAGGAGGCACAAAAAGAAGACCCGCCCAAGAGGGCAAAAAACTTTAGGTAACTTTCTATGTTGGACTTGCAAATTTATTTTTTAGAGATCTTAAAATGTCTATTTTCTTCTTCATTCAAATCAAAGACATGCAATTCAATTTGACACCATCCAATTTCTTATTGTTCCATTAAGTGAAACTGAAAGGGCACTAGTCTAAGCACCCCACTGTGTTTATGCCTTTACTCTGTCCCTAGTACCATACTTACATGAGAAATACATTTTGCTTCAGGAATGTCATCACAGAATAGAGAATCCCTCCCATGTTCACCCAGGGAGATGTCACTGATCCCAAGTGAATCCTCCGGCGAATCTTCTCAGGACGAGGATTTCCACGAGTGAGGATTATGTTTCTTCTCAAAGTTGGCAGTGATGAATGGCGTTGATCTTGTTTGCTGAAAACTGCAGCTAGGGAACAGTTCCTGAAGTTCGCACATACAGACATACTGACGATGTGTAAAGTGGTAAAATTTGGAAATTAAGGCATAATTCATTGTCTTGGCTGCTCTTGTCAGCAAGAGTAAGAGCTAAGCATTAAGAATAATGACATGGTGTGCTCATTTGAAGGGGGGCCCAAAGGGTGCCCTTGGAGGTTGGAGCAGCGGCTATGCTTGGAACCATGTTCCGTGGTGATTGGATGAGGCTTTTCTTGTATAATTGGTTTGGTGTGCTTATGTATATTTACAGCTATTTGCAAAGTTGAGATGGTTCTTCACTTGTCGGTGATGTGTATTTACAGGCTCAGGCTCTTGTGCCCCTTTTTCATACGAGACAAATGGAATTTGGATATTCCACATTTTTTGTAAAGAATCTTTGCTAGTAAAGAAATAAAAGTTCAATTTTACCAGTTAGTTTTCTCTGGCTAGGTTTTGGGCAGATGTAGTTGGACTTCTATTGATGCTTTCAGGTTTCTACTTTCTAGCCTTCTAGGTAAAAAGTTATACGGTATAATTTTTAAATCTGCACCTAAAATTTTAGGATTTTTTCCCTTAAAAATTATCACCAAAATAGAAATATTAGAAGAATATGCACATGAAAAACTTAATTGGTAAAATGATACACTTTAAAAATGACACATGTGATACCGTTTTCATTTAGGATAAAAAGAAATCCAAGATGTGTTTTTATATGAAAACGATGCTATAAAAAATAAAATCCGAGATGTTATTTTTTCCTAAATAAAAAAAACATCACGGATGTCGTTTTTGTAAGAGGCAAAAACAAAATCAGAGATGTTGTGTTTTAACTTTGACAGAAAGAAGTCGCCTGACCCCCTCTTCCTCCTCCCACCTCCAAATCACTCCCCACTCTTCATTACTTCTCGTTTTTCTATTAATAATTCACGCGGAGGTAAAACACACTATGAGAAATTTGTTGAGTCAATGAGTTTGATTAGGAGTGCGGGGGTGACAGTCACTTGGGGACGTGAGTCTTTTTTTTAACACCCTATTATTGTATTTTGGATATTAATATGTTTACCCTATTATAATTCTCAATGTAGGTAAACAGATTAATATCCGAAATACAATAATAGGGTGTCAAAAAAACTCACGTCCCCGCAGGGGCTGCTGCCCCCTGCCACCCCGCACTCTTAATCAAACTCATAGACTCAACAAATCTCATAAACGACATCCGTGATGTCTTTTTTATTTAGGAAAAAATAACATTTCGGATTTTGTTTTTACAACGTTGTTTTCATATAAAAACATAGCATCTCAGGTTCTTGTTTACTTAGGTAAAAATGACATTGGTGATGTCGTTTTCATTTACATGTTTTGTTTTCAATGTGTATACTTTGCCAATTAAGTTTTTTATGTGCATATTCTTCCAAAAAAATTATTTTTGGTGATTATTTTGAAAAAAAAAATCCAAAATTTCAAGTTATTTTAAATGTCAATAATAACTTATTATTTAGGGAGTGTCAATAATAATTTATTGACATTTCGGACTCGTTGTAAAACCGTAATGTTTTCTAAAATTTATTATATCATTTGTTTTCTAAAACACTTATGATTTTTTTTAAATTCTAATGTATAATAAACTTACATCCCCGACTCGTCAACGCCACCACCGTGGCATCCCGGGCTCTGTTCTCAGGATTTAATTTAAAATTTCTGTGTATAATAAATAAACTGAACTGCTATTCATCGTCGGAAAACTATTTAAATCGTCCGTGTGAATTACCATTTTGCTCATTCTGTTCTTTCTAATTATATAACTCTTCATTTCACTCTCCTAACACCACTCTCTCTTCATATTACACTCATATTCACCCAAAAGTATGTCTCGGAGGCCTGGAAAAAATCAACAGACGCTCCAGCTTACTCAAATATGATAAATGCCTTGTTTAGCTTTTGTATTTTTTAAAAAATTTCTTTTCGGTCGGGCTTTCGCGGGAGACGCCCAACCCAACAGGCGGGTGCCCGCCGGAGACGCCTCCCCCTGCCCGTTGGGTCGAGCGTTTCTCGCGAACACCCAATCCCAATAGAGGGGCATCTGCCGGCAAACGTCCCTCCCTTTTTTCAGTTTTTTTTAATTTAAATTGATTATTATTTTTTGATGATGGTTAAATAAATTGATTTTTAAGTTAATGATTAGTTAAATTAGTTTGGTAATTAGTTAAATTGATTAATTATTATAATTAGTTTCATGATCAATTTGTAAATTCATTAACGAAATTTTATTTATAAAATTGAATCAATAGTCATCGGGTTACTGTGTAGGAAAAGAGAAATCAATTCTCTTACGCATTGTATATAGTTTAGCAGACGAGTCAGGTCTCCGTCATTCACGTAGACGGGGTATTTCTGCTTCAGTTAGGAGAGAGATATTTTACATCGTCGTCAGACACCTGAACAATCAACACTCATTCGCCAGAGTATGGTATAGTAAGGTCGACCGATTGGGACTGTAGAATAGATTTGAATATAAGTCTAAATCCTACAACCGAAATCCCGACATACCAGCAAATTCCATTTTTCCAATAGCAACGAATGACCAGAAAATACGTGTAACATTCCTTCCTTGATTTAACCTTGTTGTACACAATGCTAGTTTTATGTGTTTTGGTAAACGATCTTTCAATACTTATAACATATTATTGAGCTTGTCATTTCTTTTAACTATGTTTGCCGTCCAAGCATAAATTACAATTGTGATATGCGGACATAAGTAACAATATACACTTGTACCACCTTAATGATTTCTCTCTTCCAACGTAATTTTGAATGAATGTGCATTACCAATAATCCCCACAAGAGCATATCCCATCTTTGAAGACTGAAGTGATGAAATCTCTTCGCATCTCTAGCAATTATTTCCCTACCAACCACTTTGGACACCAACTTTATCCAACTGTGGCAATCCACACGAACTCTCAGGTTCATAATGTCAGACATGTCTAGGGGTGTAAACGAGCCTAAACGAGCCGAGCCACATTGTTTGAACTTGGCTCGTTTAATAAACGAGCCGAGCTCGGGCTTGACTCGTTTAATAAATGAGACAGATGTCATATTTGGACTTGGCTCGTTTATTAAACGAGCTGAGCTCGAGCTTGGTTCGTTTGCTCGTTTAAAATTTTCAACAAGTTTTTCAACACTTTTAAGTTTGTTTAATGTTTGATTAACATGTTGTGAAATATAATAATTACATTTTATAAATATCGTTAGCATATAAATGGAAAATTTTATAAATTATATGTTCTACTTTTAAGTAATTGAGATATAGAAAATAATATGTTTATTTGTGACATATATGTAATGTGAGTATTAACTTAAATGAGCCAAACGAGCTCTTATCGAGCTAACCGAGCTGAGTTAGGGCTTGACTCGTTTATTAAACGAGCAGATTTTGGTGTTTGAATTTGACTCGTTTAATAAATGAACCGAGCTCGAGTCGAGCTTTATCGAGCCGAGCTCAAGCGAGCTCGGGCAGAATTTGACAGCCCTAGACATGTCGTTCGGTTTGCTGCTTAAAACCGCGAATGAAATTGCTAGTGTCTCACTATGGTAGTACAAAGACTTCTCCCTTTCCAACTCATCCAAGTATTGAAGAACAAATCTAGTATCAGGAACATAACCAAAACGTTTTGTCTTCTCAATTAATCTTTCCAGTTCTCTATTGACTTCTTCAGCCATTGGGTGACTAATATCTCCTGCCATGAAACAGTGGGTCTTCCTATTGACCTCCACCCAGCTCATAGCTGGGTCTTTCTTAAGCTTCATCTGTCTCATGGTTCTTTTCATCCTAATCACATCATTCCATCTACCTGAAGAAGCATAGATGTTAGACAACAACATATAAGTAGCATCGTCAGTTGGATCGAGCTCCAACAGTCTCCCAGCAGCTCTCTCAGCCATCTCCACACTCCCATGGATTTTGCAAGCACTAAGGAATGACCTCCAGATGACAGCATCTGGTCGCTTGATTTGTGAAGTGATAACAGCTTCAGCTTCCTTCAGTCTGCCACGGCGTGCGAGGATATCCACAAAACATGTGTAATGGTCTCTGGAAGGGCCTGTCTTATGGTATTTTGTAATATCAGAGAAAATTTGTTTTCCCTCTTCCAGTAAACCTGAATTACTGCAAGCAGAAAGAACACTAGTGAATGTGGCTTCACTAGGATCGAAACCAGAGCTCTGCATTAGATCAAACAATCGTATTGCCTCACGTCCATCACCATTTTGAGCGTACCCATTTATCATAGAAGTGGTAGAAACCACATCAAGGCCTTTCAAGCTGTCGTAAACCAATCTAGCCAACCTAATCTTCCCACATTTCCCATACATATCAATAAGGGCAGCCCCAACAAATTTATCACCATCCATACTAATTTTGATGGCATAAGCATGGATTTGTTTTCCAGGGACAAATAGAGCAAGCACCGCGCACCCACGAAGAATTGTTGATAATGTGAACTCATTTGGTTCTATCGTTGCACAAATCATATCACGAAAAACAGACAAAGCATGCCCTTCCCTATGATTTTCCACCAAACATCCAACTAAAGCAGTCCAAGTAACTGCATTGGGCTCCATTTGATTAAATATCCTTACAGACTCATCCACCAAATAGCACTTGGAATACATGATCAGAAGTGAAGTTTGTGCTTCAATTTCGACTCAAACCCAGACTTTAAGATGACACAGTGAATTTGCAGACCCACATTAAGTTCTTTAGCATCCCCACATGCTATGAGAACACTTGCAAAGGTGAACTCATTACCCCTAATCCCCCACTTCAACACCATATCTCTATAAATCAAAAGGGCCTTCTCATACTCACAATTCCGCGTGTATCCCGAGATCATAGCCGTGAACGAAACCACATCTTTATCCACGACTTGCTCAAAAACCACCCGAGCCTCGTCCAATTTCCCAAACTTCACATACATATCAACCAACGCAGTACCAACAAATGCATTACTCGAATCCACACCCAAAACAAGCACCCTTTGGTGGGCCACTCGACCTCCATCGACTAAACCCACATAAGCAAAAGCCCTGAAAATGCTAGAAAACGTGTACACATCCGGCACGACACCATTCCCAAGCATATCTTCGTACAACCCGATGGCTTCTTCCCATCTCTTATGGCGAATGTACGACGATATCAAGTTGTTCCACGACATTATATGTGGTTTCGGCATTTCATCGAACACCTTCCGGGCAAGATCCAAGGACCCAAATTTGCAATGGGAGTCAACTAGCTTATTCCCGAGGGTGAGGTAAGGGAAACCGGACTTGATCATGTGGAGGTGTGCTGCTGAAGTTTGGGTTGTGGAAGTGCATTGGCGGAGGAGGGAGGCGTAGTGGTTGGTGGCTGTGGAGATATGGGAATGTGAGATTCTGGGCTTTGATATGGGATGTTTGGGGTTGAGGAAGGGAAGGAGTAGTGAGGTGTGTTTGGGACCAGAGATTCTTGTCATTGTTGGTTGTTGTAGGTAGGGGTGCACATGGGTCGGGTTGGGTCGGGTTTGGGCCTCAACCCGACCCAACCCAAAATTTTCGGGTTGGGAAAAAACCCAACCCGAACCCGAACCGGTTTGGGTTCAACCCAACCCGACCCGAAATTTTCGGGTTGGGTCGGGTTGGATCGGGTTGAACCCGAATTCGGAAATTTTCTCCCAAACTTGGTCGGGTTCGGTCGACCGGTGCTTAAACGGTCGACGAGTGGCTTGAAAACTCGAAATTTTCGGGTTGGAAACGGTCGACCGAGTGATGTTCAGTCGACCGGTTTATTTGGGAAAAAATAAAAAAAAAATAAAAATAAAAAATAAAAAATCGGGTTCGGGTTGGGTTGGGCCAACCCGACCCCCTCAACCCGAACCCGACCCGAAAATTCGGGTTTTTTGATTTTCCCAACCCGACCCGACCCGAACCCCTCCCCAACCCGACCCGACCCGAACCCCTCCCCAACCTGACCCAACCCGACCCGACCAGTCGAGTTCGGGTTGGATTTCGGGTTGAACCCAACCCATGTGCACCCCTAGTTGTAGGGCTGTGCACGGGTCCAAACCCGGACCGGACCAGACCCGGACCGGAGACCGGACCGGTTGGGTCTGGTCCGGGTGGGTTTGGACCTGTTTGTAATTAAAACCTGAAAATCTTCCGTTTTCCCACGAATCCCACCAGTACAAGAGCCAATATATACTCGATCAATTTTCACATCCTTGCACCAATATATATTTATTATAAAAATTAATACCTGATTTGGCTGATTGAGTTTACAACAAACACTCTTGATTCTAATGAACCAAAACTAAGAAAACGTGAAATTATTGTTTGCTAAATTTATGGATGACCAAAAATTGTTGCAATATGAGACTATAAAGAAGTCCTTAGAAGATAAGCTGGAAAATCATAGGAAAACCATAATCCAAAAAACCACCACAGCTTAAGCATTAGAAAGTCACCAAGTCCACAAAAACAGTTTGGAATTACAAAGTACTAAACAAACAAGTTCATTACAAACACTCAAACATGTTCATGTTGCAATTGCTTGGTCTGCAGCGACTACTCCACACAAACAATGTCATCCGGTGCATCCAAATCTACAAGTAATAACAATGTGAAACAATGCATCTCAATTTTTCAATTTTTCAGAACTTAAAAACTCAGGTGTGAAGTATTATTGTTCAACAAGGAAGAAAGTGGTACCTTGCTCAAGTTTCTCTAGTTCAGCCAGTTTTTCCTCCACGTCAATCTTAACGGATGGTCAAAACCAATCTTGTACGCATATTAGTGACCGGACCGTCTTACGTGAAAAATCAAGCAAAAAAAAGAATGAGTAATTTAGTAGCAAACCAAACATGAAAATGATTGCAATTACAATTTTCAATTCTTTAGTACCTTAGGCGTCAAAGAACTCCTAAATTTGTCTAGGTGACGTCCTCCAGTACTAAATGCCGACTCAGAAGCAACCGTGGAAACATGAATGGCCAAAACATCACGAGCAATGCATGCCATAATAGGATATCTATGCTCATTCAACTGCCACCAATTCAGAATTTCTAAGCCTCTTTCCTGATCCCCCAACTTATCTGACAAATATCTATCAAACTCTGAATTTCCTAGATCTGATCCTGACATCTCGACCTCATTTTCAATGTATTTCTTGAAGTCCAACATATCTGAGGTGGAAGTAGAAGATGAGGGGTAATCAATCAAGTTGCTTTGTTGCCGACCTTTTGGAACCAAGTGACTGTACATACGCTGATACTCTTCGAATATAGCATTAGCATCGTTCTTCATCTTCCTACCCAACTCATCTCCTTTGACTGCTCCATAAATGCGCCGCAACACAATACCAACACCAAGAAGTTTCACCTTCGGGTCTACAATAACTCCCAAGTACAACAGAAGGTTTATTTTATCCAATTCTCCAAAGTACTTATCATACTTCGCTTTCATTGCAACTGCAAAGTTGTGAAAATCAGCATCTGCACTTTCGATCCACTCATTCAACAACTCAGAAGCACGAAAGATGTAAAAGAATGTCAAGTTACTAGTGGTATACAGAGAACCGGATACACTTTCTCTTAAGTGTTTAAACTCCTTCAAGAAAACAATGAGTCTTCCAACAATTTTCCAATCATCATCAGTTGGATTTCCCAAAGTACCATCATCTTCAGGATCATTTGGAATATTCATTCTCCAAAAAATGTCTCTATACTTGGAAGTCGTGTCCAACATGGTATATGTTGAATTCCATCTTGTCGGCACATCCATAGACAATGACAAGGTACAATCAATTTTGTGTTTCACGGCCAGGTCCTTAAAGGTTTGAATTCTGCTAGGAGATCCCCTCACATACTTAACGGCCGCCCTGATTCTGTCAAGACACAACTTCGTTTCCTTGGTCAACAATCCATCCCACACCATCAAGTTGATAATGTGAGCTACACATCTAACATGCAAATGTTTCCCCCCACTAATGCCACTTTTCCCTTGAATCATTTTCTTTAGATGATCACATGCCACAGTATTTGATTGTGCATTGTCCACAGTGACTGTAAACAATTTCTCCTCTAAACCCCAAGAAATCAGACAATCTTCAATTGCCTTACCAATTGCCTTTCCTTTGTGACTACTTATTGGACAAAAATTTATGATTTTTTTGTTCAATTTCCATTCTTTATCAATGAAATGCGCGGTTAAACACATATAGTTTATTCTTTGGATGCTAGTCCATGTATCAGTGGTCACAGAAACTCTATGACAACACATCTCAAACCGCTTCTTCAATTTCTTTTTTTCATCCACATACAACTGGTAAGAGTCACGGGCAATCGTCCAACGAGAAGGCATCTTAAATTTTGGACAAGCTACTGTCATTAAATTCTTAAAACCGGGATTCTCTACAAACCGAAATGGTAACTCGTCCACCAAATCATTTTAACAACTGCTTTTCGGACTTCACTAGCATCATAGGTGTGCATTCTAAGTCTACCATCACCTTGAGAGGACTCTACGTTACTATCAAACACCAACTCAGACTGCTTAGTTTTGTTTTTGGTGTCATTTGCAGGATTTGCAGGACAACGATCCCAATGCACCTTAATGTTCTTAGACCCATTCATAGAACTATCACATGCAAAGGTTTTGTTTTCACAATAAATGCATTCGGCACGAGTTTTACCTTGTTCTAAGTACGGCCTGAAATGTGCCCAATAAGCAGCTCTTCTCTTGTTCGCATCGATGTATTCTCGACCTTCCTTTCTTTTCCTTGGCGCCATTGTAGCTTTAACTTCAGTAGTGGAAGTAGCACCCGTAGACTGTTGTGAACTTCCAATGGTTGATGAGGAAGCGGTTTGTGAGTCCGTCATTTCACAACTGCATATTTAGTAGACAATCCACAAACTTAATTAGATTGCCTTTCATTAGTTTTAAACATTAAATCTGAAAAAACATTACATGCCATACATGACGTGCTAGGAGGAAAAATGATCCTGTAATTAACAGAATATGCAATAAGTTCGAATAAAATACGAGAAATTGCTTGTCTATTGTTTACTATAAGAGTATAAGTTCACAACAAGTATGTCAAGTAATCATAAATTACAGCAGAATTCAATAACCTTGTGTTTCAAATGACCAAACATAAGCAAGTGTAAGTATGTAACTATGCCACTGTGGTATGGTATGAGGTATCTAATGTCTATGTAGGATGTATGTAGCCAAACTAAGTGTAAGTTCGTTTAGAAGGCTTGCAAACTTTAACTGCTTTGTTTCTGCAAGAATCATGATGGGTCCCAACTACTGAAGTCGTAGACCAAAAAATCAACTAAAAAACATATCTCCAAAGCCAGGATCTTTTCAACTAAAATAAAAAACAGCAAAAACTGCATCAAACTGACAATGATAATGGAGAGACAGGGGAAATCGGGTTTTGCTTTTGCGATTTGGGGTTTTTTGACGGGTAAACGGGTCGAAGAATTCGGGTTACGCGGAGCCGGTCCGGGTCGGGTTTTATCGGTTTTAGTCGGGTTTCGGTCTGGACCGGACCGAAACCCGAATTTTACCAAAAACAGAACCCGAAACCCGACCCGATTCTCATCCAGGTCTGGACCGACCCGACCCGATCGGTCCGGTCCGGTCCAAAAACCCGGACCGGACCGGAAGTTGCACAGTCCTAGGTTGTTGTGTGATTCGGATTCATGGGATCATTCAGTTGTTTGGGCTCCAAATTACATGAGAATGATCAATGATGGCAGCAAGTTTTAATTAATACTGCACAAATATTGTGTGGTTAATTAACTTATTTATAATAAAATAATATCATCACGATTCTACGTTAACTTGTCGATTGTTTGCACGAAATTGTTATAATTAACCTATTTTGTACATGAAAGTGACTTTTAAAACGTCCCCATTATGTTATTAAGTATTAACTATTCAAATATTGGTTACGTTTTATTTTATTTTATCTGTCGTCCAATCCATTTAAAACATCTAGATGGAACTGTCGAGATTAAATTCATTTAAAACACTCAGATGGAAATATTCAAATTCAATACATGATCTTAACTATCTCAAAACAAAAAATAGTTAACTAGTCTCAATTTGTTGATTATGAAAGGGTAAATCGTTTGTATGTCACTGGAAAACAACGAAATTATTTTTCATGTAACAATATTTCTCATGTGATTACTACAAAGTCATATATTTGCATTTATACCACTAACAATCATGTTTA
Organism: Triglochin maritima; assembly: GCA_963682175.1. Lineage (NCBI taxonomy): Eukaryota > Viridiplantae > Streptophyta > Magnoliopsida > Alismatales > Juncaginaceae > Triglochin > Triglochin maritima. The sequence continues at coordinate 57,160,389 of OY821772.1, read as the reverse complement.
TTTACGTTTATGTCATTCCTTTCATTTTAACATCGCTAATATAATTAATTTTTAATTGTAAAATTTTAAAATTTGACCCTTAGCAACCTAGCAATTAAACATTTTTATAATTAATATTGAATTACAAATTCACAAAATATCCCCTAAACAATCTAAAAACATCATTCAACTCGTAGTATTTTTTCACTTCTCTCTTCATCACCTCTCTTTACTCATGTTCATGTCTTTTCTTTTTTTAATCTATCTTTTTCTCTTCCCATTTCTTCTATCTCACTTCTCTCTGTTATCTCATCTCTTTCCCGATTCTCGTCTCTTTCTTGCAAAATTTAAATATTTAAAATCCAATAAAAATAATTAATTGTTTGTAGGTGAGAGAGAAAGAAGAGACGTGAAGAGAGAGACAAAAAGATAAAGAGATAATAAAAAAGAAAATAAAGATATAGAAAGAAAATAAAGAAGACAAATAAGAGAATCTGAGTGAAGAAAGACAATGAGAAAAATAGAAGTTAATTATGTATGTGTTTTATAATTGGTGGATTGTTAAAGGTTAATTTTGCACAAAAACTAATTAAAAATTAATTTATATTAACAAGGTTAAACGTATAATGGTAGAAAAATAATTTCGTTGTTTTTTAGTGATATCAAACCAATTTTCCCATTATGAAAAGGAAAATTTTTAAAAATAATTTTTTTTTTAAAAAAAATTTACCAAAATAAACCTCCACTAAAAGTAATTTCCAAACTAGACCCGCTGCCACCACGTGGTGACACGTGGCGGCGACGGGTTTTGTTTTTTTGTGCATAGAGAACTCGGCATCACCAGTGCCGAGTTCATCTTTTGAGAACTCGGCACTGGTGATGCCGAGTTAAACTTTGTTTTTTATTGGCCACACTTGACAATTTTTACTGATGTGATTCAAATAGAACTCGGCACTGGTGATGCCGAGTTCAACTTTGGTAGAACTCGGCATGGGTGATACCGAGTTCAACTTTGGTAGAACGCGGCATGGATGATGCCGAGTTCAACTTTGGTAGAACTCGGCACTCTAAGTGCCGAGTTCTAAAGGCATAACTCGGCGTTAGTAACGCCGAGTTCACTTAAAAAAAGTAAACTCGGCGTTACCAACGCTGAGTTCCGTCGGGCTATAAAAGCAGCCCGACGCCCCCCCTCTTCCCCCTCCGCCGAGTTCCGAGTTTATAAGGTTAGGGTTTCGAGTTTTTTTCATTTTCCACCGTTTTCTTGCCTTTTTTATCTATTAGGATGATATACATTGTTGTTTTATGTATGATTGTAGTGTTTTTGTTGATTTAGGAACCCGTTTTGGTGGAAACTCGAATTCGATTTTGGGTTTTTAGGCAAAACGTTTTATTTCTTGTTTGATAGTTGATTATTGAATTTAGTTTTGTTGATTATAGGTCTACGGTAGTCATCTTAAAAATAGTTGAATTTAAGTACTATTATTGTGATTAAAAATAGATTTTATGTTGTTATTTAGGTTTGAATGTATGTTAATTTGAATGAATGTAAACTTAAAAGTGATTTATTTGAGTTTAAATGTATGTGAGTTTGAATGTATGTTAGAATTGAATTTTGTAGTATTGTTAGTTTGTTCTGTTGGATCGTGTGGGTTATGGGTCCACTAATCACTTTTAATCTAATCCCTAATTTTCTACTTGATTAAGCAAACAAATGCGCAGCGGAATAAACAAACAAGTAGAGAAAGAAAGACAATGCAAACCACAAAAGACGCGTCGGTTTTTATAGAGGTTCGGCACCCCACCTGGGTCCTAGTCCTCTCTTGTAAGCTCCGCTCGACTCCACGAGCTCCGCCTACGTCTTCACTAACCACTCCCCGTTCCGGGCCGGGAGAGAACGCCTTTACACCACAAGCAACGCGAACAACCCTCGCTTGCTTGAATTCTTCCTCTCACAATCCGAGAGGGACACTTCCGGCTTTCACCGAAGTCCTTGCTTCTTTTGACAACACTTGTAACTGAGTGGGATTCACTCTCTAATTGAGCACACTTTGAGTAGGATGAGTATATGATCAAATGTGTGAAGTTTAGGCTTAAAGAGTGTAGAATTGGGAGCTTTGAGGATTGAGGTTTCTCTCTAATGTATTGGGACAATTGGAGTTGGAGAGTTGTGTTAACAACAAGTCTTGATCCTCTATTTATAAGCTCCTAAGGTATTCTAGCCGTTGGGGATAGATTTGATTGGGTTTTGTGCAAGATACACAAAGCAGAAAATCGGGCTGCAAATCTGTCCAGAACCGGTCGACCGAAACTAGTAAACCGGTCGACCGTTAACTTGATTTCAAAGAGAACGGTCGAACAAAAGAATATTCGGTCGGACAAACGAGCTAGAACTTAACTCTACTTAAGTGAATCGGTCGAACCAAAGTATGGGGCGGTCGACCGAGAAGGGGATTCGGTTGAGACAAAGGACAATCGGTCGAACGAGAAATGTGTCGACCGATAGCAGGGAATTTGGTTTCTGAAAATATGTTCAACCGGTCGACCGAAACAAGGTCTTCGTTCGACCGGTTACCGAATGTATTTTGGGGTTAAGTTTTGTTTTATACGAATACGACCGTTATAGGAATACGACAAGAAAAACGGTCATATTAAAATCCGGGATCGGTCGACCGAAAAGGTAGAACCGGTCGACCGGTAGAGTTCGGTAAAATCACTGTGGAGAGTCTGTTATAAACCGGTCGAACTGAGAACTGGTTCGGTCGACCGGTTCACACAGGAAATCTGGGTTTAAGTTTATAAGTGATTTCCGACTAAGGTTTGGGTGATCTAATGAAGTCCAAATAAGGTGAAATTTTGTGTGTGACTTCTCTAAGGAACCTAGTGTGTATGTGATTGGTTTTTAACTCTTGTATGCTCAATTTACACATGTTCCTAAGACTCAAAATAAAATCAAGATTACAAGTCTTCATTTAGCTTTATTACAAATCTTGACTTGATTTCCTTCTTTCCATGAGTCTTGATCACCTGTAGAGGTTAACACATGCAATATATATGCAATACAATATGTGTGCTACTCTACATCATCATAATTAAGATTAGGTTAATTAAATCATCAAAACCTAGATTAATGCCAAAAAGCCAACAATCTCCCCCTTTTTGATGATGGCAACCTATATCTTAATTCTATCTAAATTCATGGAATTTGTATATGTAAACTATGCATATCAATGCTCCCCCTATGGATGTGCATAGTTTTTGTTCAATTTTATGCCAAATTCCAAGTTACCCCCTTAATTATCTCTCCCCCTTTGACATCCATCAAAAATAATAATTATTTAAGACTTTAAGCTTAGAATTTGGATGTCTTGTAATGAAGTTGCTCCCCCTAAATTTTGCACTTCATTACTCTAATAAAAGATATAACATTTAAGCTCCCCCTATCAATAAGGCTAAATGGAAACAATGAGTATGATTCAAGTTAAGTTCATTTAAGTTTCAACTTAAGCCTTATTCTAACATCCATTTAAAATTTGATATTTAGAATCAATGGATGTGATAAATGATTTGCAATGAATAGGGATAATGATTTTCAATGAATTGAACTATATGATATGTCAATTAAGCATGTGAAGCTAGATTAGAGCTAATTTAACATGAATTGTATAGATAGGAATTTATACCAATGTTGAATTCGAATTTAGCTCCAATCTCATTTGGTGATGCAACCGGATTTGAATTTGACTCTTGAGCTCACCCGGTCACCACCAATCTCCTCCTCAAGCTCCTACAAGAGTAGATTTAGGTACCCAAACAACTTTGGGTCCTTGAGTGTTAGCTTTGGGAATCCACACCATTTTGGTTTTGGGAGCCCACACACTTGAGGAAGTAGACTTAACAAATAAATGCTTGCCATTTAATGTAGTATGAGATACATGGTTTTTTAATTGAACATTGTATCCTAAACCATGTTTAGCTAAGGATTGTCTTTGACTACCTAAAAGCATATCAAGCATTTTTGTTCCTTTAGTGAACATTTCTAGATCTTTTCTTAATTGCATATTTGAAACTTTAAGATCTACATGTTCATCAACAATGGGTGTTTTACTTAGACTAGCAAGTGATGATTCATTTGATTCAAGTCTAGCAATCACCTCATTCTTTTCATTCATGATTAATTCAATTTGGCATTTGAGATCATTTATAGTTTTTCTAGCATTTTTGTTCTTTTCACAAATGATCTCATATTGTTTAACTAAATCATGAAATGCATTTTGAAGCTCATCATGTGTATAATTTTCATTATTTACACTAGAGTTTGAGCTATCACTATAATAAGACTTAGTTGAGCATGAATTACTAGAACAAGAGTTAGAATCTACCTCACTTTGATCTTCAATAGCCATGAAGCATGAGTGAGCCACTTCTCTTCTACTTTGCAAGGAAGAAGACGATGATGATGGTGATGAAGAATCATCCCATGTAGCCTTGTGTGCTTCCTCCTTCCTTTCTCTTCTCTTGCTCTTCTCCTTTTCTTTTCTCCTCTCCCTTCTCTCCTTTTTCTTCTCCCCTTCTCTTCTCTCATTTTCACTCTCCTCCCTCTCTTTTTCTTTTTCTCTTTTCTCACTTCTTCTACCTCTTCTTTCATTCTTTTCTCCTTTATCCCTCTTGAGGTATTTGAAGAAGTCTTGGGCAAGGACCTCAATGTCCTCTTCTTCCACCCTCCTTGGCTCATCAAAATTTGCATGTAATGCCACCACGGAGTTTTTCTTTGATGCTTCCTTCTCTCTTCGATGACTCAATTGGAGCTCATAGGCCATGAGATTTCCAATGAGTTCCTCCATCTTCAATTTTGAAAGATCGTGCGATTCTTCGATTGCCACGACCTTGTCTTCCCAATCGTTGCTCAATGACCGGAGGAATTTTCGAGTCATCTCTCCTTCATTTATCCTTCTTCCAAGAATCAAAAGAGAGTTAGTGATATCGGTGAAGCGAGTGTTCATGTCGCTTATGTTCTCACCGATTTGCATAGAAAATATTTCATATTTATGCATAAGGAGACTTATTCTAGTTTCTTTGGTTTTGCTATCACCCTCATGATGCATTTGTAACCTATGCCATATTTCATTTGCACTTTCACATCCCCTAATTCTATTGTATTCTCCCTCATTAAGGCCACAATAAAGAATATTCATAATTTTTGAATTCATTTCAATTTCTTTCATTTGAGCCCTAGATAGAGAATCTAAATCATCTTCATTTGGGGGTATGTATGGATTTTGAATAAACTTCCAATACTTAAGGTCATTTGATATTAAAAAGATTTTCATTCTATTTTTCCAATAATCATAATTTGACCCATTAAGCAAAGGAGGCCTTGTGGTGCATAAACCCTCTAAGTGATTAGATGTTGAAGCCATGCTAAAATTACGGTAAAGTAATGAAATTTAGCTAACAAGGCTCTGATACCAAATGTTGGATCGTGTGGGTTATGGGTCCACTAATCACTTTTAATCTAATCCCTAATTTTCTACTTGATTAAGCAAACAAATGCGCAGCGGAATAAACAAACAAGTAGAGAAAGAAAGACAATGCAAACCACAAAAGACGCGTCGGTTTTTATAGAAGTTCGGCACCCCACCCGGGTCCTAGTCCTCTCTTGTAAGCTCCGCTCGACTCCACGAGCTCCGCCTACGTCTTCACTAACCACTCCCCGTTCCGGGCCGGGAGAGAACGCCTTTACACCACAAGCAACGCGAACAACCCTCGCTTGCTTGAATTCTTCCTCTCACAATCCGAGAGGGACACTTCGGGCTTTCACCGAAGTCCTTGCTTCTTTTGACAACACTTGTAACTGAGTGGGATTCACTCTCTAATTGAGCACACTTTGAGTAGGATGAGTATATGATCAAATGTGTGAAGTTTAGGCTTAAAGAGTGTAGAATTGGGAGCTTTGAGGATTGAGGTTTCTCTCTAATGTATTGGGACAATTGGAGTTGGAGAGTTGTGTTAACAACAAGTCTTGATCCTCTATTTATAAGCTCCTAAGGTATTCTAGCCGTTGGGGATAGATTTGATTGGGTTTTGTGCAAGATACACAAAGCAGAAAATCGGGCTGCAAATCTGTCCAGAACCGGTCGACCGAAACTAGTAAACCGGTCGACCGTTAACTTGATTTCAAAGAGAACGGTCGAACAAAAGAATATTCGGTCGGACAAACGAGCTAGAACTTAACTCTACTTAAGTGAATCGGTCGAACCAAAGTATGGGGCGGTCGACCGAGAAGGGGATTCGGTTGAGACAAAGGACAATCGGTCGAACGAGAAATGTGTCGACCGATAGCAGGGAATTTGGTTTCTGAAAATATGTTCAACCGGTCGACCGAAACAAGGTCTTCGTTCGACCGGTTACCGAATGTATTTTGGGGTTAAGTTTTGTTTTATACGAATACGACCGTTATAGGAATACGACAAGAAAAACGGTCATATTAAAATCCGGGATCGGTCGACCGAAAAGGTAGAACCGGTCGACCGGTAGAGTTCGGTAAAATCACTGTGGAGAGTCTGTTATAAACCGGTCGAACTGAGAACTGGTTCGGTCGACCGGTTCACACAGAAAATCTGGGTTTAAGTTTATAAGTGATTTCCGACTAAGGTTTGGGTGATCTAATGAAGTCCAAATAAGGTGAAATTTTGTGTGTGACTTCTCTAAGGAACCTAGTGTGTATGTGATTGGTTTTTAACTCTTGTATGCTCAATTTACACATGTTCCTAAGACTCAAAATAAAATCAAGATTACAAGTCTTCATTTAGCTTTATTACAAATCTTGACTTGATTTCCTTCCTTCCATGAGTCTTGATCACCTGTAGAGGTTAGCACATGCAATATATATGCAATGCAATATGTGTGCTACTCTACATCATCATAATTAAGATTAGGTTAATTAAATCATCAAAACCTAGATTAAGGCCAAAAAGCCAACATGTTCTACCGTGCAGGTTTAAATTTACCAATTTAAGAAATATAGGAGAGGTTCTGTCAAAAATTTTAAAAAAATTCTGACATGATTCGTAATGTTGTTTATTGTAGTTGGTTTTATTGGAGAGATTGTTCGACGTTTACAGCCGTTTGCTACTACACTCGATTGAGGTAATTTCTAAAACATTAGAGTATTCTCAACTTTTTAAGTATTTAGTAAGAAATTTGATCATCTCACTTGTTAACGTGTTATGTACAGATGGAGTTTGGTGGTTCTAGTACTGGTTCAGTTGGAGGTAGCTACACTTCACATGGTCCGGTAGACAGATCGGTGTTGGTTTTGCAGGCCAACCACAAGTCTGACTTGTTCAAAGATTTTGTAAGTATTTTACGTTTTCAAGTTAAATATTTGCACGTGAATTTCAATATTCTGACATTTCTCTAAATTTATGCAGAAGGATGTTGATGGTGTAAAATGCGTTGAGCATGGATCGAAGCTCAACGAATGGCAGATCACTGATGAGAGAATGTTGTTTCTGCTAGATATGACAGGGTTTGACACAGTCACTCGGTTGGGCCGAGTTCAGTTGGATCATACCTTACTGGGGGCGATGGTCGAGCGTTGGAGACCGGAGACTCATTCATTTCACCTGCGACATGGTGAGATCACGTGCACCTTGCGTGACATCTCGATGATTACCGACTTGCGGGTAGATGGTTTGCCGGTGTGTGAGTCTCAGGAGTACGTTTGGTCAGAGGTCTGCATGGATTTATTGGGTCAGGTCCCCGATGACTTGGGTCGTAAGGGTTCTGTAACTCTGGGTTGGTTGCAAGCTCAGTTTCAACACTTGCCTTTTGATGCTGACGAGGAGACAGTTACACGACACACCAGAGCCTTCATTCTCTTCCAGCTGGGATGTAGTATTTTGGCAGATAAGAGTGGTACGATGGTTCACTTGAAGTACCTGTATTTGCTCGGAGATTTGGCAGTCGCATCGGAGTACAGTTGGGGTAGTGCGGCTCTGGCCCACTTGTATCACATGTTAGATGATGCCTCACTGATTCCGACGAAACATTTGTGTGGTTTGCTTACGTTCCTGCAGTTGTGGTGCTGAGAACATCTACATATTGGGAGACCTTTGAAGAGAAGACCATTACTATACCCGGAGGACGAGAGAGCACCATTAGGGTCCCGTTGGAGACGACCAAGAACATTCAAGGGTAGTGCGAAGACGACGACACTTGATTTTTATCGGAATGAGCTGGACGTGCAGGAATTCGATCAAGTGATCTGGGACCCTTATGCAAATTTGGATCTTAGTCAGTTACCACCACTATGTACGGAAGGTTCAGAGATCTGGACGAGCCGTACTTGGCTTATAAATTTTGGTGAGGTGGTTATGCATTGTCCAGACCGAGTGATGAGACAGTTCGGTCTACAGCAGCACATTCCAGAGCCGATGGAGAGACATGTAGTGAAATCGGCTCAGGGGAGGTCAGATGTTAATTGGTTGGCGGAAAATCACCAGTTCATTCAGCATTGGTCGCACAGAAGAGATTATCTACAGTTTGAGCGACCACTCCTAGGTGCCACTCCTGAAGAGAGCACACGACTGTATATGGAATGGTACTGGAGCATCACCGTACGTTGGATAGTTCATCACTGTTTGGCTCCGACTAATACCTTATACAGACCTCGAGCGGGTAGAGAGCGAGAGATGGTAAGATTTAAATATTTATTGAAACAATGATCACGTTTTAAAATTATGTTTAGTGTTTCATTAACTTTTAATTATCTGTAGGTGCACGGAGTTTATGAGTTTCACGAAGAACTCCATAAAATTCACGAGGTGATCAAAGATCACAAGACAGGCTCTTCGATGGTTGGAAAATTAAAGGAAAAAATGAAGGCTTGGTTGATGTGTTTTGGTGCTGAAGAACCCACATTACATTTGAGTCAGGATCGCGTGGTTGAAGAAGAAGATTCACAGTCTCAAGAAGACGCTGGCGGTCTGACTCAGGATACTGAGAATGCAGCACGAGGAGGGGGACGCGGCAGGGGGAGAGGACGTGCTCAAGCACGTCCTAAAAGGAAGAAGAGATTGAGAGGTCACTTAGGATAGATATTTAGTTGTGAACTTATTTGGTTGTTTTTATATGGTACTTTTGGATGTATGTTAAAATGTTGAACTTCATATTCCACTCGTAGTTGTATTGTGTTTTATCGTACTTGTTTGTGTGTCGTGGTCGAATTGTGTTTTCGTTGATTGTGTCGTGGTTGAATTGTTTTCGTTGATTGTGAAACAGGAAATGAAAAAAAAACTCGAATTCTTAAATCAATGAACTCTACAAGAGAACTCGGCACTGAGGATGCCGAGTTCTCTTGTTGTGAACACGGCATCACCCCTGCCGAGTTCACACCAATAGAAATCGGCATCTTCCATGCCGAGTTCTATGTAAGTTTGGGTTTTTTATTGAATCACTTGATATTCCACTCGACTTGAGTTGCCAGGAGAATAGTGAATCAAATAGAACTCGGCACTGAGAGTGCCGAGTTCTATTTGAATCACTATTCTCCTGGGGCTCATATCGTGCATGAGACGATTGACACGCCAGGAGAACAGTTACTTAAATAGAACTCGGTGTCCTAGATGCCGAGTTCTAAAGTAATAGTTCGGCGTTGGTAACGCCGAGTTCACTTAAAAAAAGATAACTCGGCGTTACCAACGCCGAGTTCTGGAGGTCTATAAAAGCAGGCAGACGCCCCCCCTCTCCCTCACGACGGGTTCTCGCGATTTTCAGGTTAGGGTTTCGTTTTTTTTTTCGTTTTCCACCGTTTTCTTGCCTTTTTGATGTATTAGGATGATATACATTGGTGTTTTATGTATGATTGTAGTGTTTTTGTTGGTTTAGGAACCCGTTTTGGTGGAAACTCGAATTCGATTTTGGTTTTTTAGGCAAAACGTTTTATTTCTTGTTTGATAGTTGATTATTGAATTTAGTTTTGTTGATTATAGGTTTACGGTATCGTAACGTTGTTTATTGATCGTAACGTTGTTTATTGGAGAGATTGCTCGACGTTTACAATCGTTTGCTACTACACTTGATTGAGGTAACTTCTAAACATTTAAATATTTTCAAAATTTTTAGTATTTAGTAAGAAATTCGATCATCTCACTTGAACACATTTTCAAATATTTAGGTATGGATAAAGATGATGAAGGATCTTTGTTGGTCATGTATAACGGGAAATTAGAATGTAACGGAGATGTGGCAGAATACACAGGATCTGACCGCAAATTGGTAGTTGTTCCGTTGAACATCAAATATGAGGATTTAATGGATGTTATAAGATCTGAATGTTGTTATCCACACAGTATGTTTGATGTCAAGTTGACAGCCAAATTGCCATTAAACAATGATTGGACATACGTTCCATTAACCAATGATAGGTCGGTTTATGGATTGATGCGTTTGTTTAAACGGATGTCTGTGGTTGGAGTGTATGTGGAAGCTGAACCTAAAGTGCCCGACCCTACGCTGACAACGAACACTCATTCGCCGGAGTATGGTACAGTAAGGTCGACCGGTTGGGACTGTGGAATAGATTTGAATATAAGTCTAAATCCTACAACTGAAGTTCCAGCATATCAGCAAATGCCATTTTTCCAATCGCATAACTTCCAAACAGGCACCGAATGGCCAGAAAATGCGTGTGACATTCCTTCTAGCAGTGCAAATCCTTATCCTGGTTTGTCGCAAATTGAACCCACACATTACAGTCATGATGAGTTTGCTGGAAGAGCTGGACCATCTACCACATATCCCTACCTTGGGCTTGGTTTGTCAGCTGTTGACCCAATTAATTTTAGTCGACCAGAAGGCCTGGAAGAGATGCATAACGTTCAAGACGATGACACTGAGGAATTAGGGGATTACATCACACCATTCGCTGTAGAAGATGAACCTGAAGGTGTTTCTGCTAATGAAGTCGTTCCGGAGACGCAGGATGTCATATATGCGATGGGACAATCCATAAACCGTGAAGACGACGACATTGTTGATGATGCAGTTGCTAACAACGACATGGTTCCAACTCTTAATGAACTTCCCGATATCTTCGAGGACGACAACTGGATAGAGAATTCGGTAATTGAACACTCATTCTTCGATGCTGCGAACAATTTGGAACGACGTGATTGGCATACGGAAGATGATCGTTCTTTCTGGGATAAACGAATTTTCCCAACGAAAGATGATTTGGTTCATGCTCTGCAATCGTGGCACATTAAAAAGTTTGTTCAGTATTCAGTTGTGGTTTCTTCAACGAAACGGTATACTGTTCATTGTATTCGTCGTGATGAAGATAACTGCAAATGGCGTCTACATGCGTCTGTTCCAAAAGGCTGCAGATATTTTCAAGTTAAAACATACGACGCCGAGCACACTTGTTCCAATCCGATCTTGCTAAACGACAACAAACAATGCAGTGCTAATTTTGTATGTGACTTGATAATGCCATCTGTTAGAACTAAGTTCACAATTACTCCTGCTGAAATAATGGAAAGGGTGAAGACCAAATACTCACTTGAAATTGGTTACGCTAAAGCATGGCATGCTAGGAAAAAAGCGTTGAACCGAATATATGGTGCCGAAGAAGACAGTTTTAAAGATTTGCGAAGGTTCGTCACAGTTCTCTGTCAGAACAATGAAGGATCTGTTGTCGAAATAGAGTCTGTCCAGGTAAATTCAGACGAGGAGATGTTTAAGCGTGTGTTTTGGGCGTTCGGACCTTCAATTAGTGGGTTTCATTATTGTAGACTCGTTGTCAGTGTGGATGGAACGCACCTCTATAGCAAATATAGAGGTTTATTGCTAATTTCTGTGGGCACGGATGCAAACAACGGAATTTTTCCTTTGGCATTGGCTGTTGTAGAGAGCGAGAATACAGAGTCGTGGACGTGGTTCCTTCATTTGCTGGCAAGTAGAGTTACAAGGCGACCCGATTTGTGTATTATCACCGACAGATTTTCGGGAATAAATGCTTGTGTGCGAGCCGCATTTCCACCTTCGGAGGGCCATGTACATCGATTCTGTCTTCGACACATGAAAGCAAATCTTGCTAAACATCGAAATTGTAAGGAAAGATTGGGACAAATCAAGTTTTACGAAGCGGGTAAAACTCATTCATTTATGAAATTTGAAGAGTTAATGAAGGCTATTGCAGAGGAACATAAACCAATATATGAGTGGATTCAACATCAAGGTCCTTTGGAAAGATGGACTTGTTGTCACGACGGGGGTCGGCGTTTCGGATGTATGACAACAAACATGTCAGAAAGCTTCAACAATGTCTTACGAGGGGCACGCGGTATGCCAATTACAACCATGATTTTGATGACGTTTCTCCGCTTGAACAAATTCTTTGTTAAAAGAAGGGACGTCGCCGAGTCGTGGAATGAAACATATGTACCGACAGTCCACACCGTGGTGATGGCAAACAGTAATCTGGCCAGAACACATACAGTAACTCGGTACCACCAGCTGATGTATCAGGTTGAAGTCAATGACCACAAAAAATACCTCGTCAAATTTGAAGAAGGAGTTATTACTTGCACTTGTGGATACATAATTGCAATGCACGTCCCATGTTCACATGTACTAGTAGTTTGCAGTGGCAGACATGCAAATGTCAACACTTTACATCTGGTGTCCCCGTATTATGAGGTTCAAATGTACAGGGAGGCATACAAACCGATATTTGTCCCAATTCCTGATGTGAGGTACTGGCCAGATCGAGGCAACATCACAATGAAGCCTCCCCAAACCAAAAGACCTCCCGGTCGGCCTAAATCAACGCGAATCCGAAACGAGATGGACGGACACTCTGGAAGAAAGGTAAGGTGTGGGAGATGCGGCGGTATAGGGCATAACCGAAAGCGATGTAAAGAACCTATATAGCAAAATATTTTGTATGTGAGACGAATGAATGTAAGAGTTGATTAATTGTAAGACTTGTAATGTATTTTGTTATGACTTGAATGAATGTATGAAGACTTAAATCCTTTTTAAGAGTTGATTAATTGTAAGACGAATGAATGTAATGTATTTTTTAGGACGCAAATTTGCAAACTCACTTTTTCTCAGGTGAAATCGGCGTACTCGGCGTTAGCAACGTGAAGTTCTTCCTTTAGAACTCGGCACTTAGAGTGCCGAGTTCTATTTAAGTAACTGTTCTCCTGGCAATCAATCTCATACAAGATCTGATCGCCAGGAGAAGTTTCTTAAATAGAACTCGGCACTCTAAGTGTCGAGTTCTATTAGAGCCAATCACCGAAGAAAAAATGTCGCAAGTGTTGGCCAATAAAAAACCAAGTAGAACTCGGCATCACCCATCCCGAGTTATACCAAAGTTGAACTCGGCATCATCCATGCCGAGTTCTACCAAAGTTGAACTCGGCATCACCCATGCCGAGTTATACCAGTTGAACTCGGCATCGCCAGTGCCGAGTTCTCAAAAGATGAACTCGGCACTGGTGATGCCGAGTTCTCTATGCACAAAAAAACAAAACCCGCCGTCGCCACGTGTCACCACGTGGTGGCAGCGGGTCTAGTTTGGAAATTACTTTTAGTGGAGGTTTATTTTGGTAATTTTTTTAAAAAAAAAATTTATTTTGAAAAATTTTCCTTATGAAAATTACATTTTGCTTGCGCTCCCATTCAATATGGCGTAATTGGATTTTTATATCTGCGTTTTCAACTATTAGTTGCTTGAACATCTAAATCACTAAATATTTTTCTTGGATGAACATCTCGTTAATATAGGTAGGGGTGAGCAAATTTTGGTTCGGTCCGGACACCCAGACTGGACCGAACCAGACCGAATTTTTGCGATCTGATCCGATTATGGACCGAGCTAAGATTTTGTGGGTAAAATTCGAGTTTTGGACCTGACCCGAATTTATTCGGTCCGAAGGTCCTAAAAATTCGGTCTTCGGTCTGATTCGGTTCGGTCCTAGACCGAAACTCACCCCTAAATATAGATCTCAGTCTTTCAACGATTCCATCCAATTCTATTAGAAATTTTACAAATTAAACATCTTAAAATAGTAAAATTCTACATCGTAAATAACAAAAAAATAAAAAAATGAAAATTTAAAAAACCTTAACCAATCCATGACCTCCCTCTCGGGCCTTGTCCATGTTGTTGTACGCCACATTAGAAGTGCACTGTGCACGTAAGGAAAGGAAGAAAAAAATATTACGAAAATTACACCACAATCCAAGACAATTACACAAATTCAATAGACAAAAAAAAGTAGAAATCTCTCACAAAAGACGCACACATACGAGACTCAGACTGGTGTGATTTGGATCTTCATCGAATTCCGCAAGCAGAGGTTCAGTCAACCCCGCGATGCACGGCCGTCCTCGCCACCCCTCCAAGCCGGTCGACGCCGTCGCCGCCGCCGCCAAAGCCGACAACCTCCGCCTTCTCCAGACCCAACTCCTCCACAACCACCGCCACCGCGTCTACACCCCGGAAGCCCTCGCCGCTGCCGCCGACCTCATCCGGACCAACCCCGAGGTCTACACCGCCTGGAACTTCCGCCGCCTCGCCGTCGACTCCCACCTCCCAACCCTATCCGACCCCGCCCGGATCCGCGCCGTCCTCGACGCCGAGCTCGCCGTCGCCGAGGCCGCGCTCAGACAGAACCCCAAGTGCTACGGCGCGTGGCACCACCGGAGGTGGGTTCTTGGGAAGGATCTCCTCGGGGCGGATTACGATCGGGAATTTCGGCTTCTGGATCAGCTGCTCAAAGCCGATTCGAGGAATTTCCACGGGTGGAATTACCGCAGGTGATGCCTGTAGTTGTAGATTTGTAATTGTGGTTTCAGTTTTTTTGTTAATATATTGTTGTTGGTTTTGTAGGTTCGTTGTGGCGTCGAAGAATGTTTCCGAAGAGAGCGAGCTGAAGTTTGTGACCGATAAGATCAACGCGAATCTCAGTAATTATTCTGCTTGGCACAACCGTAGGTAGGGGAAACTTCAGTGGTTGTTGGCTGTTGCTTTTGCTGATTTTGTTTGCCGATAAACATAAAATGTCATGTGAATTAACATTCGTTTTTTGAAAGCATAATGTATTTTCTGGTTAATCCCAAACACGCAGTAACTCACATGTTGAGAATCTATTCTGGTAATGCTAATCCAAGACCAGGGATCTACTGATTGATCTAACCCCAATCGGTTACTCTTGAATTGTAGGTATCCAACTCAAAACCAATTGGTAATAAGTGGAGGGACCCTACAACCTATGACCCAGGAGAATGTCCTCATTTCTATTATGTGGGACTATTCTCTAACACTCCTTCGTACGTGTGACCGAGATTTTTTTTTACTCAGTGTCTACACGTGAACAATAAATGGTGAATGTGTTCAAGCCGTCATTAGGCATAACTGGTTCTGATACCATATTGAAGTGTGAGTATCCAACTCAAAACTAATTGATAATGAGTAGATGAACCTTATGAGTAGAGAGACCTTACAACTTATAACCCAGGAGAATGTTCTCATTTTTACAATGTAAGACTATTCTCTAACAATTACTATTGTATGTATTATTGATTAAGGAGTATAGTATTGGAACTGATGCCTGGAAATAACAAAATGAGTCGTAGGGCATTATCTTGTTAGTTCTAACTTCTAAGCTCTAATTCGGGGGTTAAGTGGTTAAAAATTATATTGTTTGGTGGCCATCTAGAAAGCTCCTACATTTAATTGTTCTCAATCACTTCATCGGCAGGATATGTCTATCACATAATGAGTTCAATTCATATCCTGCTGCTAAATATAACATGAGTTTCTAGACATGAGAGCATGATTATGCTCTTCTTTGCTGTTGTTGTTTTTTCGTTTTGGAAGTAAGCTAATTAGTTATTAGTGCTAGCATTTCTTGACTGAAATTTATCAATAGTAAACTAAGACATATCTATAGTGTACTCTTATCTCAGTCACTAAATAAGAAGACCCAGTCTACACTTCCGAGGGAGAAAATTTTAGAAAAGGAGTTTGAGCTCGTCCACCAAGCGCTGTTTACTGATCCGGATGATCAAAGCGGATGGTTTTACTTTCTTTGGCTTTTGGATCAGACAACAGCCTCATGTGATTCAACAGTGGTACATGCATGGCCAGCTAATGGATCAAACCTGGTTTTTTCTGCCAGTAAGAATGTGAATGATCTTGTTTCGTTGGCAAACTCCACAACGGATTATGTTCTGCATAAGGAAAAGATACCACTTTTATTACATTTCAGTGAACCCGTTAAAGGCATAGATTCATCAACTGTTGCGGTGCAATGCCCATTTTTCAAAAATGAAGATATCAAGTGGCAGGCACTCTCAGGCTCTAAGTCAGGAGAAGCCTGTTATTGGGTGGCACATCTTGATGTATCTGAAGTGAAATTTGATGCTTCAAATACGTACACCATCGAGGTTGTCGTAGGTTGTTCCCAGGGTATCACATCATCAGCGGGTTCACCTTTTTCTAGTCCATATCGTTTTCAATTTACACTGCATGTAAGATGTATTGGTCCCGAGCAAGAACGTAATTTGGTAAAAGAGATGGTTAGTTGGGAAGATGGTGTTACATCCAGTAGTATGACTCTTCCTAAAGAACTTGAATGTAAAGCATTTCGAGAACAACCAGGAACCACCGAGGAACTTGAACCAAACGTATCAAAGTGGCATATTGAAACTTTGTCAAATGAGTTGTCTCTTTTCAGGGAGCTTCTGTCTGAAATGGATTGGTAAGTCTACATATATATTGTATTCTTTTAATTCTTGCTTCATGATGGCAAATGTCTAAGTTTGTTTTTGTCTTTGCAGTAAAATTGCAAAGCTCACTGTTGCACGCCTGTTAGTGGCATTGGACTCTATGATGTCAAATGAACCTCTCTCTATGCGGAATAAGACTGACTATGAAGAAATAATAAAACTCTATGACGACTTGATTGACTCGGACCCTTCGCATAGTAGATATCACAAGGACCAGCGCAGTGTAGTTCTGATGAATCAGGCAGATATCTCTTTTCCTTTTTATTTTTGAGATATCTATTCATTATCTTGACTCTTAGCATCATCTATGCATTATTTTTTGTTACATTTTGTAGCGGTTGCATGTTCTTAGAGTTAATTTGTAAATATGTAAGAGCCTAAATATCCTGATAGACAACCAAAGGATCCACCTGATGTCAAATCAATCTTTCTCAGGATAAAATTAACTACGGCTTATTGTGTTTTGTTCTCTCATAAGCTTTCTTTGCTTGGTGTCTCTTGTGCTGCTTTCCATGTCGTCATTGAATTGTCAGTCTATGTAACTCTGTAGTTTAATCAAACTTTTTTTGTTCATTCTAGTGTGGAAATAATTTATCATGGTCGAGGTTTTGCGTTAAACTTAACATGTAATGCGACATATGCTAATAGGCTACTCTGTAATTCAATATGAATGCAAAATGCAGAGCTTGCTCCTTGGATGGTTTTCTCTCAATTGCCATATATGATGACTTTTTCATGTCTTTGTTCGTTTATGCTTTCAAGATTTTATATTAATTCTGTTTCTCAATTTGGATTTAAGATGAATTTCATGCCACTTGCAGAGCATCTGCTGACCTCACTTTTTTGGTTTGCAGGTTACTTGTGACAAAGAGACTTTATCAAAGTACTGTTGTATGGCATCGAAGTCGTCAAGATTCCAAAATCAAATCCTGCTGAGGCTTAATAATATGTCATTATCTCGAATCGGTTTTACTGATCGATTGTTGTGGGTTCAGATGCTAGATCTCAGCGACAATGAGCTTACCTCAATCGAAGGTTCCCTCTTCACCTCTTTCTTATCACAAATGCTATATATTACATAAATACTTTAGTAGGACTCCATGTTAATTATTTTTCCTCATTTCCACCTCTTCACATCTAAATGGTTTTTGGGAACTTATATCAGGACTTGAAGCATTACAGTTTCTCTCCTGCTTGAGATTGCGGGGCAACAAAATCAGTAGTTTCACTGCTTTGGAACCTTTAAAGAAAATAAGTTCGTTAGAAGTGTTAGACATTTCTCATAATGAGATTGGAGCTCATCCTATTGATACCACTAGATATTTATGTGCTTCCCCTCTATCTCACTCTATGTCAAGCAGTTGGGATGTGGAAAAATGTAGGAATGGCAACATTAATGTTGCCGACAACTGGGAGGCCATATTATTTTTCCAAGAACTACAACTGGTACAGTTGGATATTGTGGGAAACACAGTTGCAACTGATGAATTTCGATTGATGTTGGTGAAACTGCTCCCTACCCTGAGCTGGTTGGATGGTGCATCTGTGTAACAAAGGTAGCTTACTGGTTTAGTTTTGGAGGTTGTAATAAAGAATAGGACAGTTTGTGTTGTTGGTAGGCTGAAGGTTGTAACTGACATTTTATATCTTGATGGGGAGCTCCAAAACGCATGGCCTCTCTATCTTTGATTTTTTTTTATGTGTGTGATGGAAGGCCGATTTCTATTTATTTTTATTATTTTTTTTGGAATAATTTGTTGTTGGTGTTATTTTCATACACTAATTTATTTCACATGCCAAATCAGTTGGTGCAGACTTGCAGCAGTATTTGTGCGAGCTTGAATTAGATTGCTCCTTCACTAGAAAAGGGCTGAGCTACTACACCCCCTTTTCCAAAACAAAAGGATAATTACGTGGGCATTTAGTAATTAGGTAATTGCTAAACAAAACTCTCAGCGGAGGCCAAACAAAAGGATGCTTGCTTTACCAATAAGAATCATAAGATGCAAACGCAAATTTGGTTGGGTCTTCGGCTTGTCTTTTCGAATGATGTGGTCAAAAAACAGAGCGGGAAAAGGTAAAAAATAATACGATTTTGGTGGAGGTGCGGGGAATCGAACCCCGTACCTCTCGCATGCGAAGCGAGCGCTCTACCATATGAGCTACACCCCCTTGGTGACTGACAATAATATAATTACTATACGTCAATTTGCTCTGGTCCTAAAATCTGACGTATTCGTTTATCGAAAAGGGATAGAAATGATTATGAACTATTGGAACAAATAAATTGTTTGGGTTGATATTTTATATGTGTACTTTACATAGACCTGTAAGTGTTCTGTTCAAATTGATGTCAAACTGAATGCCATATGCATAACTAAGGGCTATGGCTCCAACGTCAGATATTTTTGTTTTTCCTCTTCTCATTGAAAAAAAGTTTTATGGGATATTGAATCTAAGACTAATAAAATAACATTCTTCTACAATAAATACCAGTTATCTTAACAATTTTATTTTCAGAATAACCAATTGAATTACATGAGATCTTGAAAAAATAATATGTTACAATCATGATAATAGGGTTATGCGAACCTACTTTTCCATCATATTTTCCTTGCAATGTAGTCCCACTACAAAGCAAAAATTCAGTGATTCACTCTGTCAACAACATACTAGTGGTGGATTTTCTGAAGTTGTCAATGTTATTTGGATTTTCAGTAATCTAGAGCACCTAGGATAATAAGTGTTGGGAAAGATCTAATTAACATAGTCCAGATTTATGAGCTTTATAACAACTAAAACAGAAAAACAATCCTTACAAATAAACCTTACTTTCAGACACTACATATGTAACATTCCAATCTTTTAGAATATTACCACAGACATGATCCAAAAATTCAAAACGCAACTGATTCTCTGAAAGATTCCTGCAATATGGAATGTAATCAACTTCTAACATTCATATCATTATTCTTCACAAAAATAGTTTACAAACAAATCATAATTACAAGCAAGCAAGACAGAGACATTTATTTTGTTATCTAGACGTGATGATAAATGAATACACACTTATGAAGGAGGAAGAATTGGAGCAAGATCACTATATTGTTTCTGTAATGTCTGGTTCATGCATGAGAATATGGATGGCTTCTTGGGTTTGGCTTTCACTCCGAAAAGGAAAGACCGCAGCGGTATTTTAGTCCTACCAGAGAGATTTCTGAAGTGTTGTTGGTAACTATTTCTCGGGAGATCAAAGGTTTCGTTAAGATGCTTCAGCGCCTTTTCCGCCTCGGCCTGGAGTCCCCTTACGTGGTCTAGTCCAGTCTGCAATTCGTTCTCGACCTTGTTGTTCTCTTTCTGCATGTTCACTACCTCCCCTTGGAATTTTGCAGCTTCATACGACGTCAATTGCGTCCCCTCCTCGCCTTGCAAGTCTTCCTTAGAGGATTTCAGTATCTCCAGATTTATATCACAGAGAGACGAGAACCTCACACGGAGTTCTTCTTTCAGGAGAGCGTTCTGCTCTGTCCACACCGATAGATCTTTCTGAAGGTCCTTAAGTTGTTTGCACATTGATATCGCATCGGATTTCGTCAAACGCTCCCCATTTGCAGTAGTAGTAGTAGTAGTGCACTTTGGTTTCAGTAACTCGACCTGTAGATCTTGAATATCCACGCGATACTTCTGTATCTGTTGGATTGACGAGCTGAATCTCAGCCAAAACTCGAGGTTCTCGTCTAAAAGACAGTCGATTTCTCGCCTGAATTTCTCCTCAACTGACAATACTGTTGGAACTTCTTCGGAGTTTTGACTATTCATGACATTGTCTTCCACAGGAGGTTTACTGTCTTCCGATATCGACTTCACATCTTGTATTGCTGGCGCTTCGTTGTTTGGATTTTCTGGAACCCAGGCCAACAAGGCGGATAGTGATGTGGTCTCTGGAACTGTAGTTTCCGGATCGTCTTCGTTCGGTTTTTCATCCTGGCCAGTCTCTAAGAAGCTGAGTTTCCTACGGAGACTCCGAATCTCCTCGTCTTTCATGATGAATGCGTTCCTCAGATTTCTCATTTGGGCTACTGATTGGAAGATGTGGTCTTGGTTCTTCTTCTCGGCTTCGGTTAGTTTACGCTTCATTTCCCTGTAATTTCGAAGGACGGATGTGTACTCCGCCAACAAGATTTTCTCCCTATCCTCCAACCCATCCAAGAACAATTGCTGCCAATTCGAAGGAGAATCTCCTTGCTCTTTGTTCATGATAGGAGGATCATCGTCGGCAATGTAGTCTCGCTCTTCCTCTGACAAAACGGACTTTATCACTTCCTCTTCTTCGTCTTTTTGTTCCATTGATGAACAACTTTCGCTCTGTTGACGCTCATCATCATTGCAGCCACCGTATTCTTGTGAATTGCTATCGGCTTTAAACCCCACTGATTCTTCTTTGTGTTTGCCACCTACACTATGCTCCTCCTTGTTTTGAATCTGCTCCGTGTCGTTAGCTGAATCTGCTGTTTCATCGATGATTCGGTTAGATGCCTTGGGAGTTTGTTGCATCTTTTCAACTTCTGCCTCTTCACGGCGGTGTGCATCGGTTTGCTGATCAGATTCGGTGGCCTGAAGCTTATAAGAAAGGTCCTGAAACGTCCGGTAGGATTCGGAGAAATGTGCACTGATTTTAGCACACTCTTCTCGAACTGATTTGTCGAGATCTTGGATTGCATTGAGCTCCCCTTCGGCTTGCTTGAACTTCTGACTCGAATCTCTTGAACTGTCGATCAAAGTCTCCTTCTCTTCTTCCAAGCTCTCCAAGTGTTTCTGGATCCCATCAGTCTCCATCCGGAGTCTCTCTATATGTGCTGTCTGCGACGACACTGTGGTTTCCAATCCAATGACTTCGCTCACAAGACCGTCCACCTTTTCCGCGTGTTCTAACACTGAATCTTCTGAAGTCATCGCGAACTTTCTCCTCACTTTCTCAAAGACGGACTGCACTTCTATCAATTCCTGCTCAGGAATAATCAATTCAGCTCCGTAATCGGTTGTCGACTCCCCTGAAATCTCAGAAGAAGATTGCTGATTCTCTTCTTGTAAATGACCATAGCGGCATTTGAGAGCCCGTAGTTTCTTTCGAGCATTCTTAATTCTCTGAGACTCGAAACATGCCTCGTCCATCGACCTCTTTTGCTGCTCCACCAAAGCTAGTATTGTACCTTGGCAGGATTTGAGAGCGGTGACGACCATCAGTGCGCGAGCCTCGTTGTCTTCAATGGAAGCAGAGCTGAATTGATCCTGTAAGCCGCAAAGCCTTTCCTGCATCTCTGCAATTCTCTTCTCGATGTCCAAGTACTTGGCCAACCCGCTCTCGTAGGACCCCTTCACAAATTCCTTCTCAGTCTGCAACGTGAGGATCCCCTTCTGAAGTCTATCGATCTCTTTCTGAGCCCTGTCAGCACTCATCTGAGAGCAAATGCTCCTCCTCTCTAGCGTCTTGCGAGAGGAAGACGACATTGTGACCGCCTTTTTCAGGGTGGAATGTTGTGACTCTAGTGGAATCTTGAGTGGCTTTCTCGAACCAGGAGTGGTTGATTCGGGAGACGCGAGGTCATCTTCGTCGTCCACTCCAAAGTGCACTTGGTCGGGGAAAACGGTGGCAATGGTGTTGTTGGCCTTGTGGAGTTCACCGGATAGGTGGTCGTATCTTTCAGCAAGAGCTCTGTATGATTTGTATAAATCTTGAATGTATTCCAAGAGTTCTGGTCTCCTCTTGTAGTACATTTCGGCCTTCTTAGCGAATGAGTCGGCATCTTCCTCGATGATATTCAGCATGAACTTAACCTTCTCCTCCATGTCTGCAATCACCAAGGAAAAATTGATCGACCCATGTGCAGTTAGAGCTGCAATAAATTAAGCATTTTATGGAAGAAAATTTGCATGTTTAAGGTAGAAATGCTGAAATGGTTAAGCAATGAATTATGCATTGATCAACATAACTTGTAGTGTTTGTCAAATTAAGTAGTTAGATTTCTGAATTTTGGTTCGTAGCCTTAATACCACAACCAATTTGATGCAAAACGAGAAGAAAAAAAATCATTTGTAGCAAGTCTTGACTTTTCTGTATTGGCTGAAAGGACCATTAATCACTTGTTATAGTTATCATTTATGCCATCATAATGTGACTCTAAATCCTTGTTATCAAGAACATTCTCTCCAATTCATAATTAGCTAGTAAAATGTTGAAAGGGTGTGATTCTTTGATCATTTCTTATCAGTATTTTTCTCATGTGATTAAAGGCTTTGTTGTTGATTTTTGCCTTGTGATTACTTGGTCATGATTACCTCTCATTCAAACTCAAAATCAAAAGGGTGCAGACTGCAGGATCATTTTAGTAAATAAAAACTAAATATCAGTAGTGATTCTTCACTAAAAGTTTAAAACCAAAAAAACATAAAACAAACAAACGTCGTTCATAAGAAACGTCCTACATTAAACCCAAAAAAACACACATAAGACAGACAAACATAATAAGTTAAAACACCTCATTCCCTATAGTTTCAAGACATCAACATGCATGAAATCAACCACAACAACTAAGGTTTGCTCAGTTGATAGATCCTTAAATCCATGCAAGTCTAGACCATTGTCGAATCCCAACATCATGAGTTACGCATTCAAGTAAGATTAAAATAAAATTACATATATAAAAGCATGAAATCAACCACAACAAACATATATGTAAAATGGTAAAAAGAAACAAGAAATGAAGCACAGGAACGTAAAAATGGAGTGAAGGTGCGTTGTTATAGGTTTTATTCAAGTTTTGTTGGTAGTACATTGCACATGTGATACATACTTATAAGGTAGCTACTTTTAAAATATAGATTAATGTAAAACATGAGATATTGTGTTTATATAAAAACAGTAAAATTTGAAGAAAAAGAATAAGAAGAAAAACTCGTAACAAACCCACCATTGAGACTATTATCGAGCCATTTGGATTGGCGGGTCCTGATATGGCTGGCCCACCACCACGTATACGCATTGCTCGCCGCTCTCTGCAACATTTTTGTCTCTTTCACCTCACCTCACCTTCCTCCTCTTCTTCCCATCGTAAACCAACCCAACAACAACGAGGACTACGACCTTCGGTAAGGATGCCAACATCTAAACCGACCAATACAATTCGAGGCCAGGCGTGGTTGTAGCCTTGTAAAGAGGAGGGGAGGGACACTCTCTCTCTGTCTCTCTGTCTTGTCTGAGAGAACCGCTTGTCGACACGTGTGTTTCTTTTCGAATTTCGACGTAATATTCCTTCGCTAAAATATATCATATATGTGGAACATTGTAACGTTTACAAAATGGTCCTCCAAACACATAATATTGCCAAAAATATTTCTTCCTTGTAACTTCCCAAACCCTAACGACAACATGCATCATGTGCCGTCGTTGCCGTCTTCGTATTACACCACGTGCTTTGCCTCCGCCCGCCGCCGGTTGTATTTTGGTTTCGGGTTAGGGTTTGGGAAGGGAGGAAGAAGGAAGTTTTGGGGATTTTATATTTTCGGAGGATGATTTTGCAAAATTTAACAAATAAGCATCTTTCTATGGTGCCATGTCTTACAATACCTGGGCTGCGACAAATGGGATTGCAGAAAGACGAAGGTTTTGGTCTACGAAAAACGGCAACCTGGCAAATCGTAAGCGCACCATGCTTCTTTTACGAGTTGTATCTGTAGAAGGTGATTTTAATTATTAATTTTGAACTTGGTAATATCATCTAACAATCTACTGGTCGTTAACTTTCGCAACTTGTTATTAGTACAGGACGTGAATAAATATCCTATTCCACGACTTTGAGTTCACAACATGTATCAGGTCGAGTTCACAACAGTCGTTCAATTCATAACTTGTTATTAGTACAAGACATAATGTTCGTGTACTATTGTATTTATTTTAGTTAAACGACATGTTATATTAATATTTTTCATTTTAGATAACATCTTAATTGATCATTATCAAGTAAAAAATAATTGATTATCTAACAAAATAATTGTCAGTTTCATGTAAAAATGCAACATATCGTATAAACGTGTTCGTGTTAAATTGTGTACTAATTATTTTATATTTGTATTTTCACAAATCATCATAATCATGATAAAACATTTAATCGTACAAAAAAATCGTGTAAAATCGTATTTAAATCATGTCACATATCATGTTGTGTCTGGAATTGACTACCCTAGGTAATATACAAGTATTTCATATTTCAAATATCAAACTCAACCAAACATTTGGGCTGAAACCCATCGTTAGTGGAATTATTAGTCTATATATTGGTATTTTCTCCAGCACTTAAAATATCATGTTAAACATGTTTTAACACAATGATCTACTTAATTAAAATGATAACAACATGGTAATTGATTTGAATTTTAAAAAAAGAAGTAATCAGAATATAGGTTTTGATTCTTTAATTTCATTCATGCTATTATTTGAAATTTTAGGCCACATTGTTGTTTTACCCACTTTTAATCCGATTTTGGAATTTTATACCCAAACTACGTCCAAAGTTTAATCTTGATTTGCAGTAACAAAACGTCCCGTTAAATTTACAAATTTTCATGTAAAAAACAAAATATTGATATGTAAAATTAAGGTAGAAATGTGTAAAAAACTTCACAAATTTTATTATTAAAAAAACTAATTTCTAACCAAAACATTTTTCCTCACATTAAATAAGACAACTTTAACACCTGACTATGGGGCGATCAACGAGTCAAAGGTAGAACAACGGCTTCCGAAATGTAGGATTTAAGAGTTCCATTTGTTTAGTTTTTTTTGGTAAAATCAACAGTAAATTTTACATGAAAGTTGTGTGTTTTAAAGTGAATTTATAGGTTGGTTTTTTTAGACAAGTATTGGTTAAACAAATCATATTTGACATGACAAAAAATGAAACATGCGAACAGTTAGAAGTTGAGTTTATAGGAAGGATTATGTTTGTAATTTTTTACGTTTTTCTGTCTAGAGTTTACCTGAATTAGTTTTTTTCCCTGCATGAAACAATGCAAATTTGCTAATGCTTTGTAGAAATAAAATGTCTGAAGTGTGAGGGTAGTTTTGGTATAAAAGTTCAAAATTTGTCCGAACGTGGAAACCTGACAATACGACATGGAAGTGTGAAAATGGCCTAGAATGTATCATCAAATATTAAAAAATCAAAATAGATCTTTTTGAGACAATTTTCTTTCTAAATCAGATAAATCATGCATGCCTTCACCAAAAAATAGTGTTGATATGGTATATATGAAAACATGACTCAGTATACGCATGTGTTTTTTTTTCTAAGAGCACAACTTATCATGCCGTATTTTAGACTCTCAAACTAAAAAACTCATTAATCTACAAAAAAAATCAATGAGTAGAGGCCACTTGACCTCCACCAAGGCCCACGACCCGACATTGGAACACCCGGTCGCGCCACCCCATCTAGGGGGGAGCTTCGGTTCGGGACCGAACCGAAGACCGAAATTTTTGAAAGCTCGGACCGAACTGAAGACCGAAATTTTCGGAAGCTCGGACCGAAGACCGGACCGAATAAATTCAGTTCGGTCTGATCCGGTCCAAAACCCGAATTTAACCCTTAAAATTTCGGTCTTTGACCGGACCGAACCGAAAACCAAATTCCCATGGTCTCCCGGACCGAAGACCAGACCGAAAAAGTTTGGTCCGAACACCAGGACGGAACCAAATTATGCTCACCCCTAACCCCATCCCATGGGCGGCATTTTCTTGGGGGCCCATTGAGTTGAGGGTTCCCTCAGATCAGGTTGAAATTGCAAATAACCCATGTCAGACGGTTATTTTTCACCAAAAAAGTGTGAAACAGATACACTTGATTTACTGAATTGCTAAACATCGCCCCAAAATTACTTAAATCGCCCCTTGAAATTACCAAATTGCCCTTCTCTCATTTCTACTGCTATAACGCGACATTTTACCCTCCTATCACACATCTCTCTTCATATTCCTCTTATAATCATAAAAAATAATGTTTTGGAGGTCAGTAATGAACCAACGGACGCCCCAGTGTACTCGAATCTGGTAAAACATCTAACATCTTTTTAATAAAAAAATAATAAAAAATAATAAAAAATTACGGGCGTCTGACGGAGCCGCCCCCACGTAGGAGGGGGCGTCTGGCTAAGACGCCTTCCCCATGGGGGCGGCGTTTTACCCAGACGCCTTACCCATCGGGGAGGCGTTTTACCCAGACGCTCCGCCCTTGGGACAGGCGTCTGTGTAAGACGCCTCCTCCATGGGGGAGGCGTCTTAGCCAGACGCCCCCTCCTACGTGGGGGCGGCTCCGTCAGACGTCCGTAATTTTTTATTATTTTTTTAAAAAAATAATTGATTATAAATTTAGATAATTGTTAAATTAATTAATAAGTTAATAATTACTATATTCGGATGACCGATACCTCTTCGGTACACCGAAAATTCAAAAATTTCCAGATTCAACAATTTCAAAATCCAAAAAATTTCCAGGGGGCGCTGCCCCCTTGCCCCCCCCGCCACCTCACCGGCGAGGTGGAATGCCGCTCGCTCACCGGGGAGCGAGACCCCCGAACGACCTGTCGAGGTGGTATTTGTAAGTCATGATGTTTTACCACCGGGGGATTTGGAACTTTAAAAATGTTGGATCTGGAATTTTTTTGAATATTCATCACTTGCAAAAAAACTCATTGTAATCCGACCGGTTACCACCGAAAATTTGCAAAGAAACGTCAAATAATTTGAGATAACACACCGTATAATTTTAATTTGACAAAAAACATTAAAAAAAACGGGACGTCTGGCTAAGACGCCTGTACCATCGTGGAGGCGTCTGGCTAAGACGCCTCCACCATGGTCGAGGCGTCTTAACCAGACGCCTAGACAATGGTATAGGCGTCTGGCTAAGACGCCTGTACCATCGTGGAGGCGTCTGGCTAAGACGCCTCAACGATGGTGGAGGCGTCTTAGCCAGACGCCTCCACGATGGTACAGGCGTCTTAGCCAGACGCCCGTGTCGGAAAAAAAAAATCCGCCTCCGTTACTTCGCCTGATCTAGGTGTTTCGCCAGACATTTTCGTGGTGTTGGTACTAGGAATGTTAGTAAAACTGAGTCAATAACCTTGTTTAAAGACACGGGACGATATTGGTATTAAATATATTGTTAAGGGCAATTTGGTAATTTCAAGGGGCGATTTAAGTAGTTTTGGGGCGACGTTTAGTAGTTCCCTTGATTTATGATCGAGTTAAAATTTAGATTCCCTCCGTTTCCACTCAATTCAAACTCTTCTTTCAAAGTCAATTGGCTTTATCCATGACATATAAATCTGAACAAAATACTAAAACATAAACTAGAAAGTGCAAAATATATGTTGGATCAACTTCACAGATGTATCTGTATATGATTTTAAGGTAAAAAAAAAGATTGAAACGCAAAAACATTTAAATCGGGAAACATTGAATCAGTTTACGAATGGGTCCGGAGCACAAACAAACATACACAATGAGACAAACCTAGATATGTAAATGTAATGAACACAATTGTGAAATATGGAGTTCCATACTTCCAACTTTAGGCTTTTGACAATTGGTTGATATCCTTCTCGACCATTCAACTCTCATCTGGTCATCTGTCTTTCTTTGGTACCAATAGGGGGAGACTGGAGAGGAGATTGATCAGAGATGGAAGTGGAACCACCGTCTTCTCAGGTCATGTCCAAGGCAGATGACAATGAAGATAGGGCCATCAATGAGTGGCAAGTTTCCTTTTCCTTTTTAATTTCCAATTTTTTTGGGTTTAATTAATTAATTGTTAAAACATAAACTTTTTTTTTCTTTTTTAATTTGGCTTATGATTTTTCCTCAGCTGCTTTTGCTGCTATGATTGCGTTGACAGCTGCTTTGAGTTCTTCTGCTGTGGTTTCTTGTCGTAGCTCTTGCTTGGGAAGATGTTTTTATTTTTGGACCTTTTATAAGGATGTAATGTAAGTGTTTTATATGAGGTAATTTAACCTAATTTGCACTTGAACTTATACATCTCGAAGTGTCGTTTATGAATTAGATTTAACATGTGAATTTTGGTCGCTACACCGCCTCTTTTAAACCATGATATTGTATGTTTTCATAGTGGCTCAACCGCTCTAGGCCCTTGTTGGTTTAAGTATAAACATTGCGAGCTATGACTGTTAGAACCCAAACCGTGATTAGAGGGTTAAACCCGGATTAGGTGGGGTTGATGTGAGAGGGTATGGGGAGGTAAGGGAGGTATGGGCTAGGAGTGTAGGGGATGGTGGGGAGTGTTGCCTTGGGTTGGGTTTTGTTTTAAAAGCAAAAACCTTCTCTCCTCCATTCTTCTTCTCCAACTCTTCTTCCTCACTCACCTTGGTTCTCACTCTTCCTCTTTTCGGCTGCACCAGAGGAGGCGTCACCGGCAACGGAGGAAGGTGCGCGTGCGGGAGAGGCGCGGCGCGTGATCGAGGTCTACCGGAGGCGAGGCGTAGGAGCTCCGGCACTGTCGACTTCACGCGGGTGAAAGGTATGCCGCTCATTAGTGTGATTTTGTTGCTCACCCTTGTGGAAGGGTGTTGTTGGTCGGTCGGGGGAGGTCGAGGACCTCTCCGGCGACGCGTTTCTTCGTAAATCCTCGGCTGGCGCGAGGTTGAAGACGACCAACGGTCGACCGGGTCCTTCGGGCGGTCGACCGTTTTAGCACTGTTTGCCCGACTTTAACCTTCACCGGTCGAACGATGCCTTGGGGCGGTCGACCGGTAGTGCATTATTGCTGGTGAGTTGGGATTTTCTACCTGTTATCGGTCGACCGGTCCTTGTTGTGTTCGACCGGAACTTAAGTGTACCTGTTAGTATTGCATGTTTGTTCGACCGATTTATATTGCGTTCGACCGATTGCATGTTTGTTCGACCGGTAGTATGTTTACGTTCGACCGTTTGATGACGTAGAATACTAGGTTGACCCTGTCTGTTTTCGGTCGACCGAGACCCTGAGTCGGTCGACCGATAGAGTGGAATTTAATGTTGACCAGACTCCGGATTTTGACCTCGTTCGGTCGACCGGTTTTAGACCCTTGTTCGACCGTTGGGGGTTCTGTTTTGAGCGCAGCGGTAGACCGTTTTAGGAGTACGGTCGACCGATTCCTTCCTGGAACCGGTCGACCGAATCACCTCTTCCGGTCGACCGTTTGGGCCCAGGACAGAATTCCTGGTTCCCCTTTTGAACGCCAACTTTGTCCACGGAAACCCGTGTCCTCGCCTTGTGCGTGAGCCGGGAGGTGACGGTGGGCGCGTGATGCGTGCCTGCCCAGGGACCGTCGTTGGGAAGAGTGTGGGTGTTCGGGACGCGTCACCTCCATGTATGGACCGTGACTTTTGAGATGATTGTTGGCACTTTGTAGTATAGCAGGCCTGAGGGATCGCGGATCCCAGTGTTGATGTTGTGCGGGCACGCAACTGGCGTTGGGTGAGGTGACTACCGGCCCTTGGGGCTACGGAGGTCGCTGCCCTGCTTTTATAGCGGCGCGGTTGGTGTTCGCGGCTCGAGGAGCCTGATGACCTGGCAGACTTCGGTCTGGATCTGTCCGATGCTGTGCCGGACTGTTGGACCACCGATGTTGTGCCGGTGATGCCGCCGAGGTTGTGCCGGCGATGATGATTGTTGGGCCGAGGCTGTGCCGGCTTGTTGTTTTCCTCGGCTGGGCACCTACCGAGATGATGTTGTTATACCTTCCGGGCGACGGCCCCGTTGGTCCCTGTGGCCCCGACCACTGAGATTTACAGATCTGTTTCTATCGGCGCGTAGACGTGACAGAGGCTCCCTGCCGAACCCTTGAGTAGTGTAGCTGCGTGTGGGGGGTGCGATGTCGCGGGCTACTAGACTGCATGTGCCTGCAGTAGGTCTCTTCGGGAGACCCGATGATTGATTGTCGGACTGATATCCTGTTTTACCCTTCGGGGGAACTGTTTTCCATTTCTGTTGATGCCATGACATGCTACTAGTATGATAGGTTCATTATGTGATGCATGCATATAGGGGGTTGGCATACGGGGTTTCCTTCTGGAAACTCAGGCATTGTTGTTGCATCTTTTTCAGGATCGCAGTAGGTCCGGTGGGTGGTGACCGAGGACGGAGCGCTTTGGAGTCGGATCCTCTTCGGCATTTGCGAGATCGTACGACTACTTGTATTTTCCTTTCTTTCATCTGGATTGTAGTTGTACACCTTTTGTAAACTCCATGTATTTTGGGTGCACCCGGATTTATATATTTATATATTAGTGACGTTCCCGCCTTGAGTTGTCAGTTTTATTCGTTATTTCGAAATTTTAAATCTTCCGCTGTTTCGGGACGTTACAACTTGGTATCAGAGCGGTCGATTCCTGTGTCTTCGTCTAAAGAACCACCCTTAGGAGTAGTGCTAGAGGCATGCATTAATTTCGTAGCTCATGCATGCATTGTTGCTTATCTGTTGATTGTTGTGGTGACAGATGGCACCTAGGCGCGTGAGGAGTTCTCCACGCGATCGTGATCCCAGTGACGACACTTCGGGTGCTCAGTGGGACAGGCTGGGCGAGTTTCTGGAGCGTCAGGCTGCTCAGAGCGCTCAGAGCGGGGTGGGAGCTGAGCACGATCGGTTCATGCGTCAGCACCCGCCGACTTTCGATGGCAGGAGGGCCCCAGAGGTTGCAGAGGACTGGGTCTTCCGGATGGAGAAGATTTTCCGTGCTATTGGTGTAGCACCTGAGAGGATGGTGGAGCTGGCCACCTACGTGTTCGATGGCGAGGCCGCCAACTGGTAGAGATCTACGTCCACAGTGTTGTTTGATGATCGTGTGGACGTGAGCTGGGAGGAGTTCTTGGAGGTGTTTCATGAGCAGTACTTCCCCCAGCATGTCAGGGATCAGAAGAGGGAGGAGTTCATGTCGCTAGAGCAGAAGGACATGACACTGACGAGCTACATCAGCAGGTTCAACGCTTTGGAGCGTTACTGCCCTGAGATTTGTGTGACCCCAGAGCAGCGGGCGAGGAAGTTCGTGAAGGGACTGAGGCAGCCGCTTCGTTCTCGGGTGATCAACAGTATGCCGCGGACCCTTGCAGATGCGGTGAAGCATGCTACGATCATAGAGCAGGACCAGAGGGAGTGTATTCAGGAGGCGCGGAAGGCGCCAGTGAGCACCGGCAGCAGAGTAGCTGGTCGTGGAGCAGGGAACCCGGGCAAGAGGCCCAGGTTTGATGGAGGAGGAGCACGTCAGTCTGGAGCGTGCACTTACTGCGGGAGGTTCCATCCAGGACAGGAGTGTCCTCGTCGGACTGGAGCGTGCATGGGTTGCGGCCAGATGGGGCATTTTGTCCGTGAGTGTCCTCAGAGGCAGGGAGAGCCGAGCAGGAGGCCGGGACCACCAGCAGTAGGCAGAGGCGGAGGCAGCCGATCAGTTGTGGCACCGGGGCAGAGCAGGAGGACTGGGCGAGTCTTCACTATCCAGGCTGAGGAGGCGAGGGACTCCAACACCGTCGTGGAAGGTACGCTTTCAGTTTCTGGTTCTGTAGCGCGTGTGTTGTTTGATTGCGGTGCCACTCACTCCTTCATCTCGGAGAAGTTTGCTGGCGAGTTGGGTCGGACCCCTGTGCTGCTGACTGATGTTTTGGAGGTCAGCACGCCCATGGGTGAGGTGGGCACTGTGGGGAGCTTTTTCCCCGGCACCACAGTTGCTTCGGGAGACCACGATTTTCCGGCAGATCTGGTCTTGTTACCGATGGTGGACTTCGACGTCATACTGGGGATGGACTGGCTGTCCCGGTACGACGTGCGGGTCTTTTGCCGTGAGAAGAAGATCCTGATTCCGATGGAGGGTTTGCCAGATGTTCTGATCAGAGGTGCGAGGAGCAGAGGGGGTCGTCTGATTGTGTCTGCGGTTAAGGCACAGAGACTGATACAGCAGGGAGGCAGAGCGTTTGTGGCCACGCTGGTAGTTCCTGATCCTGAGACGAGGAGGCTGGAGGACATAGAGATTGTGCAGGAGTTCCCGGATGTGTTTCCAGCGGAGATTCCAGCGTTACCGCCGCACCGAGAGATCGAGTTCGGCATCGAGCTGGTAGCGGGTACGACACCTCAGTCGAAGGCACCGTATCGTATGGCACCTGCAGAGTTGACAGAGCTGAAGAAGCAGTTGCAGGAGTTGATGGAGTCCGGGTTCATTCGACCGAGTGTTTCTCCATGGGGAGCGCCTGTGCTCTTCGTGAAGAAGAAGGATGGATCGTTGCGGATGTGCATCGACTACAGGATGCTGAATAAGGTTACCGTTCGGAACCGGTACCCTTTGCCCAGGATTGATGATTTGTTTGATCAGTTGCAGACGGCGAGAGTGTTCTCGAAGATCGATCTGCGTTCGGGTTATCATCAGTTGCGGATCAGGGAGGCAGATGTTCAGAAGACAGCCTTCAGGACGCGGTACGGCCACTACGAGTTCTTGGTGATGCCATTTGGACTGACGAATGCGCCTGCAGCATTCATGGATCTGATGAATAGGACCTTCCAGCCGTACCTCGACAGATTTGTCGTTGTATTCGTAGACGACATTTTGATATACTCGCCTGACCGGGAGCAGCATCGAGAGCACCTGAGGATTGTGCTTGGCATCTTGAGGGATCAGCAGCTATATGCCAAGTACACGAAGTGCGAATTTTGGTTGGATCAGGTGGCTTTTCTGGGGCATATTGTGTCAGCAGATGGTATTTCAGTGGATCCGGCGAAGGTCGAGGCAGTGACTCAGTGGAGAGCCCCGACGAGCGTGACGGAGATCAGGAGTTTCGTGGGTCTGGCAGGGTATTACAGGCGCTTTATCCAGGATTTCTCCAGACTTGCATCGCCGCTGACAGCATTGACGCAGAAAGGCGTCAAGTTCGTTTGGTCCCAGAAGTGCGAGGACAGCTTTCAGGAGCTGAAGAGGCGATTGACGACAGCACCTATTCTGACGCTACCGAGTGGCAGTGGAGGCTACGTGATTTACAGCGATGCATCCGGGATAGGCTTGGGTTGTGTTCTGATGCAGCATGGGAAGGTGGTCGCGTACGCTTCGAGGCAGCTGAAGGTGCACGAGAAGAACTACCCGACTCACGATCTGGAGTTAGCAGCAGTAGTGCATGCGTTGAAGACCTGGCGGCACTATCTGTATGGCGAGCAGTTCGAGGTCTTCACCGATCATCAGAGTCTGAAGTACTTGTTCTCGCAGAAGGAGCTGAATATGAGGCAGCGCAGATGGCTCGAGTTCATTAAGGACTACGACTTCACCATTTCCTATCATCCGGGGAAGGCGAATTCGGTTGCAGATGCGCTGAGCAGGAAGGTGGAGGTTTCAGTTGCGAGTCTGTGCATCCAGGAGTGGAGGTTACTCGAGGCCTTGTCAGAGTGGAGACCGTTCACAGAGGGCTCAGAGGGAGCAGTGATTGCTGGGCTTCGGGTGGAGCCGCAGACTGTCTCACGGTTGGTTCAGGCTCAGCAGGGGGATGAGGAGTTAGCTGGTCTGCTACAGTTGGCTTCCAGAGATGGATCAGATTTCAGTGTGGGGGTTGATGGTGGTCTGAGGTTCAGGAGTCGGATTTGGGTGCCGAAGGTTGATGGGCTGAGAGATGACATCATGGAGGAGGCACACAGAGCCAGATACACCATTCACCCGGGGAGCACGAAGATGTATAAGGACCTGCAGCGGAACTTCTGGTGGAAGGGCATGAAGAAGGATATTGCAGAGTTTGTGGAGCGATGCTTGGTCTGCCAGCAGGTGAAGATTGAGCATCAGAGGCCAGCAGGACCGATGCAGTGTATTGAGCTTCCTGAGTGGAAGTGGGAGCACGTGACGATGGATTTTGTCACGGGATTGCCGAAGACGAGGAGATTCCACGACGCGATTTGGGTGATAGTCGATCGACTGACCAAGTCGGCGCATTTCTTAGCGATCAGGACCACGTTCCTTTGGAGGGTCTGGCTAAGTTGTACGTGGAGGAGATAGTCAGGTTACATGGAGTGCCAGTGAGCATCATCTCCGATCGAGATCCTCGTTTCACTTCCAGATTTTGGGGGAGTCTGCAGCAGGCTTTGGGGACGCGTCTGAGATTCAGTACAGCGTTTCATCCGCAGACCGATGGTCAGTCAGAGAGGACGATACAGACCTTGGAGGATATGCTGAGAGCATGCACACTGGACTGGGCAGGGCACTGGGATGAGCACCTGCCCCTGATAGAGTTCGCCTACAACAACAGCTACCACTCGAGTATTGGGATGGCGCCGTACGAGGCATTGTACGGGAGGCCTTGCAGATCACCGGTATGCTGGAGTGATGTGGGCGAGAGGCAGTTAGTTGGGCCAGAGATCGTGCAGATGTATGCAGAGAAGGTGGATGTGATCAGGAGGAGACTGGCCACAGCGCAGAGCAGGCAGAAGAGTTATGCAGATCGACGCAGACGAGCGCTGAGTTTCGAGGTGGGCGACCATGTGTTTCTGAAGATTTCCCCTGCCCGAGGTGTGATGAGGTTTGGGAAGAAGGGGAAGCTCAGTCCGAGGTATGTTGGGCCGTTCGAGATCTTGGACCGGGTTGGAGAGGTTGCCTACAGGATTGCGTTGCCGCCGCAGTTTTCAGGTCTGCACAATGTCTTCCATGTGTCTATGCTGAGGAAGTATGTGGCAGATCCGTCGCACGTTATTGAGATAGCAGTGCCAGAGATTCAGCAGGACTTGTCGCTCGAGGAGAGGCCGGTCGAGATTGTTGATCGCATGGATCACCAGCTCAGGAGGAGGACCATTCCGATGGTGAAGGTCAGGTGGCAGCATCACAGCGAGCGCGAGGCCACTTGGGAGATTGAGGAGGATGTCAGAAGGCAGTATCCAGAGCTTTTCGGTGAGTGTTTGCTTTGATTTCGGGACGAAATCCTTTTAAGTTGGGTGGATTGTTAGAACCCAAACCGTGATTAGAGGGTTAAACCCGGATTAGGTGGGGTTGATGTGAGAGGGTATGGGGAGGTAAGGGAGGTATGGGCTAGGAGTGTAGGGGATGGTGGGGAGTGTTGCCTTGGGTTGGGTTTTGTTTTAAAAGCAAAAACCTTCTCTCCTCCATTCTTCTTCTCCAACTCTTCTTCCTCACTCACCTTGGTTCTCACTCTTCCTCTTTTCGGCTGCACCAGAGGAGGCGTCACCGGCAACGGAGGAAGGTGCGCGTGCGGGAGAGGCGCGGCGCGTGATCGAGGTCTACCGGAGGCGAGGCGTAGGAGCTCCGGCACTGTCGACTTCACGCGGGTGAAAGGTATGCCGCTCATTAGTGTGATTTTGTTGCTCACCCTTGTGGAAGGGTGTTGTTGGTCGGTCGGGGGAGGTCGAGGACCTCTCCGGCGACGCGTTTCTTCGTAAATCCTCGGCTGGCGCGAGGTTGAAGACGACCAACGGTCGACCGGGTCCTTCGGGCGGTCGACCGTTTTAGCACTGTTTGCCCGACTTTAACCTTCACCGGTCGAACGATGCCTTGGGGCGGTCGACCGGTAGTGCATTATTGCTGGTGAGTTGGGATTTTCTACCTGTTATCGGTCGACCGGTCCTTGTTGTGTTCGACCGGAACTTAAGTGTACCTGTTAGTATTGCATGTTTGTTCGACCGATTTATATTGCGTTCGACCGATTGCATGTTTGTTCGACCGGTAGTATGTTTACGTTCGACCGTTTGATGACGTAGAATACTAGGTTGACCCTGTCTGTTTTCGGTCGACCGAGACCCTGAGTCGGTCGACCGATAGAGTGGAATTTAATGTTGACCAGACTCCGGATTTTGACCTCGTTCGGTCGACCGGTTTTAGACCCTTGTTCGACCGTTGGGGGTTCTGTTTTGAGCGCAGCGGTAGACCGTTTTAGGAGTACGGTCGACCGATTCCTTCCTGGAACCGGTCGACCGAATCACCTCTTCCGGTCGACCGTTTGGGCCCAGGACAGAATTCCTGGTTCCCCTTTTGAACGCCAACTTTGTCCACGGAAACCCGTGTCCTCGCCTTGTGCGTGAGCCGGGAGGTGACGGTGGGCGCGTGATGCGTGCCTGCCCAGGGACCGCCGTTGGGAAGAGTGTGGGTGTTCGGGACGCGTCACCTCCATGTATGGACCGTGACTTTTGAGATGATTGTTGGCACTTTGTAGTATAGCAGGCCTGAGGGATCGCGGATCCCAGTGTTGATGTTGTGCGGGCACGCAACTGGCGTTGGGTGAGGTGACTACCGGCCCTTGGGGCTACGGAGGTCGCTGCCCTGCTTTTATAGCGGCGCGGTTGGTGTTCGCGGCTCGAGGAGCCTGATGACCTGGCAGACTTCGGTCTGGATCTGTCTGATGCTGTGCCGGACTGTTGGACCACCGATGTTGTGCCGGTGATGCCGCCGAGGTTGTGCCGGCGATGATGATTGTTGGGCCGAGGCTGTGCCGGCTTGTTGTTTTCCTCGGCTGGGCACCTACCGAGATGATGTTGTTATACCTTCCGGGCGACGGCCCCGTTGGTCCCTGTGGCCCCGACCACTGAGATTTACAGATCTGTTTCTATCGGCGCGTAGACGTGACAGAGGCTCCCTGCCGAACCCTTGAGTAGTGTAGCTGCGTGTGGGGGGTGCGATGTCGCGGGCTACTAGACTGCATGTGCCTGCAGTAGGTCTCTTCGGGAGACCCGATGATTGATTGTCGGACTGATGTCCTGTTTTACCCTTCGGGGGAACTGTTTTCCATTTCTGTTGATGCCATGACATGCTACTAGTATGATAGGTTCATTATGTGATGCATGCATATAGGGGGTTGGCATACGGGGTTTCCTTCTGGAAACTCAGGCATTGTTGTTGCATCTTTTTCAGGATCGCAGTAGGTCCGGTGGGTGGTGACCGAGGACGGAGCGCTTTGGAGTCGGATCCTCTTCGGCATTTGCGAGATCGTACGACTACTTGTATTTTCCTTTCTTTCATCTGGATTGTAGTTGTACACCTTTTGTAAACTCCATGTATTTTGGGTGCACCCGGATTTATATATTTATATATTAGTGACGTTCCCGCCTTGAGTTGTCAGTTTTATTCGTTATTTCGAAATTTTAAATCTTCCGCTGTTTCGGGACGTTACAATGACACCTTACTAAGTTGCGGCTTTTGATGTTGGTAGGATTTGTCTCGATTTTCGACAAATCAGACTCGTGGGGTTCTACTCGAGGTGCCAAGAGTATTGGAATACAAGTCCAAATTTAGTAATTTACCCATATTTCGACCTTATATAGGGGGAACATATACCTCTTTGAGATTAATTTTGGTCTCAACTAAGATTAAGTTTTGTCATCCATTGAGAGCATGGTGAGAAGAGCTTTTTTGGAGATTGAAGCGGAAAACTTGGAGATTAGGGAAGATGTTTGCATGAGCTTTGAACGGCATATTATTTTGCTTCTGGTTTGGAGCTGTATTAGAGAAGATATTTAGAGGCTCATTTGAGGATGTAGGTATGTCGTTAAAATTCGTGTCCTCTTGGTTTGCATGTGAATTGATTATGATTTGTGTTCATCTTACTATTATTCTTTATTTAGGTATTACATCCAGCTCAGTTTGCCCCGTGAGATTGTCTTCGGTGTTCGACCAAATTTCTAGGAGGGAATTGTGACGCACAAGGTGCTTGAATTCTCAATAGGTGTTGTGGAGCGTTGCTATCCTAGTGATTGCCTAATTGGTATTAAAGCAAATTTGTCGACACAGTAGGGTTCACTAGAACCATTAATATTCAATCATGGGTCGTTATACACGGACGCGCGCGTCACGGACGCGTCTTACGTGGATCTGTACAGCTCAGGTATTTTCTTTGAGTCAGCGTCCAGTCAGCGAAATTTATCTTCATGCGTTTTTTGTCTTTTTAAAAAACGCCGGTTTTTTAAGTTGAACGATTCCTTTCCCAATACACAGATAAGACAGTGTGCAGACCCTAGGACAGCGTGCATACCCTTTATTCGTGCAGATCCCACACTTATCATAATATTTTTTATTATTAAGTTTTGTCCAGAAATGGAACTGAAAGTTTGTCCTGTTTATGTAGAAAGTTTGTCCTGTTTATGTAGAATGATTGTCCAGTTTATTCCGAACAGACCCACAACATATTCCGAACAGACAAACAGCATATTCCGAACATACACAACTTAAACCGAACAGACACAGAGCTTAATCCGAACAGACACACCTTATTCCGAACAGACACACAACTTATTCCGAACAGTCGCACAACATATTCAGAACAGACAGACAACTTAATCCGAACAGACACACAACTTATTCCGAACAGACTCACAACATATTCCGAACAGACACACAACTTATTCCGAACAGACAGACAACTTAATCCAAACAGACACACAACTTATTCCGAACAGACCCACAACATATTCCGAACAGACACACAACTTATTCCGAACAGACAGACAACTTAATCGGAACAGACACACAACTTATTCCGAACAGACCCACAACATATTCATGTCCCAATCAGAGAAATCAAGATCCCCGGGTTTTGGTGCGACTTCGTGAAGCAACGATGTAACATTCATCTTGAACTTTCTCTTCTCTTGTTGGTGCGACTTCGTGAAGCAACGATGTAACCGACCCATTCACGCTGCTTACGTTGTGAAGAGCCCTGGGAGTCGGCATCAGACGCTTCTTCGACGTAATATCTTGCTCGAAATGGTGATTTATTACGGAGAGAGGTACAACATAACCGAACAGACGTAAGTCTTCACCACGGAGCGTTGTACCTCTCTCCGGAATAAATCATCATTTCGAGCAAGATATTATTTCGAAGAAGCGTCTGATGCCGACTCCCAGGGTTCTTCACAACGTAACTAGCGTTAATGGGACGGTCGATGACACTCTTTCTTTCTTCTTCATTCTTTTTCTGTTACGGACACTCCAACAGG
The DNA here is from genome assembly GCA_963682175.1 of Triglochin maritima. Lineage (NCBI taxonomy): Eukaryota > Viridiplantae > Streptophyta > Magnoliopsida > Alismatales > Juncaginaceae > Triglochin > Triglochin maritima. Next base: position 57,120,600 of record OY821772.1, on the reverse strand, counting down.
GCACCACAACATCTTTGTTGCACTGTTACACGAAAAAGAATGAAGAAGAAAGAAATAATGTCATCGACCGTCCTATTCACGTTGCTTACGTTGTGAAGAACCCTGAGAGTCGGCATCAGACGCTTCTTCGAAATAACATCTTGCTGGAAATGGTGATTTATTCCGGAGAGAAAGAATGAAGAAGAAAGAAATAGTGTCATCATATTTGTATTTGCGTGGAGAGAGAGAATGTGCTGAGTTGAAACGCATTTAATGTGATTTGAGTGGACATCAGGAAGAAAAAATAAAAAAAAGAAAAACATCCTTGCTTTGGTCACGTAAGGGTTGACATGGATGTCCACGTATAGCGTGTCCGTGACGCGCAGCGTTCATAAATCATTTTCCTTCAATCATTGGTATTAAAGCAGAGGATTACCGTTTGCCTCTCTGAATGTGGCACCCCTTAAAATGTAACAATTGTCCCCATAATCTTTTTGTTTTGTAATACTTTGTCTTATTGAATTTTAAAATATATATTATCTATCCATTTATTTGCCATTATTTTTGGAATTTTTTACATTGTATGTCTAATACCCTTCTAATTTTAACTTTGCGTCAAAGTTCGGATCCAATCGGAAGTCAAATCTGATTTGAATTTAGATCTGATTGAAGCTCAATCCAACTCAAATTCCAACCAGATCGGACTTCCGGTTCGATCCGAACATTAACATAAAATTAGTATTAAGAGTGTATTAGATATACGACGCAAAGAATTTAAAAAACAACGAATGTGTGTTTAAATAATAATTTTTAAAATTCAGATGTCAAAATATTACAAAACGAAAGTTCAGAAAGATAATTGTCACGTTTTGAAGTTTAATAGTACAAAGTGAAATCAAAACATAACTCAGAAAAATAAATTGTAATTTACACTAAAACAAATTTGTCGACACATTAGGGTCCACCGGAAGTATTAACATCCAACCAAGACACGAAGGTCAACTTTAGTCAGGCGAGCAAAGGAGTGTTAGAAAAGATGCTCTTTCATCACCACTCCAAAGATAAAGTATCCATGAATCAATAAAAGGGTTATATCAATTATCTTCCACAGACAAGGAGGTGATAGACAAATCAAATTTTACGTTAAACGTACTGCAAAGTACTCTTTTTACTATGAAGAAAGTCGTCGTAGGTAAATCACAAGTTCAAAATAAGATTTCAAAATTGCACATGATATGGTATAAAAAATTTGTTGTTTCATATTAATACAAAATGCTAATGTCATACTTCAATAGGATCACATGCATATTGATATGTGCATTTGAACCTTGAGAAAAATCTTAAGTATGAGATATTTACACTATTTTTACCTCTTATAAGTTAACTTTTCTTTCCTTATTTGTAATTGGTTTTGAATGTGAAACTCCCACTTCAATCATGGTCAATTTGTCTCTTTTTATTATTATTATTTTTCCTATTTAACATTTCTCATTCTTTGTTACGAGTGAAATCAAACAAAAAACACATTCTTCTCTCAAGCAGTTTTTGCTGTCGGATTATATTAAGGAAAACAAAACATAATTATCCAAAAGCATGATTCCAACTGAAAGCTTAACTAGACAAATCCTTTGGTCCTCACCGCGATGTCAATTGAACTGAAATTAGATCTTAGGAATGAGAATCTTTCACCATATTGTCGTCGTTACGATCATCACCTTTATGGTCTTCAGCTTTCTTAACAATTGTAGTTCCCTCTTCTTTGCTGAAAGGAAGCTTCATTGGTCCAAAAGGAGTGTCCACTTCAAGGCTTCCATTCCACAGAGTAAACACTCACCTTCCCTCTCATTAATTCCCACAATGCCGATCCGAGGTTCAATGCTCAAATTCCGGAGCCAAACGGTGCAGTCAAGTGAGTTCAACCACAAGTCAAAATTGTTGGTGTTGCTCAATTTCAAGTAAAGGGTTGCGGTTGCTTCCTCGAACGAGAACTAACTGAATTCAATGTTCTGCAGTTCCACATCTGGTTTGTTGGGAATTGGTATCTCCCCTTCTTTCTCCATATCAAGAGTGATTCTTCCGATGATGGGAACATCGAAAAGTAGCTCAATCAGGAGTTTGTAAGGAACAATGCTACCTGCTTTCATGTTTTGGCTGGACTTAATGACATTGTGATTGATCTTGAGCTGGACTTTTTCAAAATATCTGAACAATGTGGCTTGATGGCATCTGCATTGGGGATTAGTCCCGAATAAAGTCTTCCGCCGCTTTCTATCGCGTAATTCAGGTTGTTTAGAGGGATCGGTGTCGAATTTGGATTGCAAATAATCACATCGAGGATGAGCCCTGCTGAATCCAAATCCAAGAAAACAAATCTGATGTTGGAAATGTCTGCATAAGGCTTTGCACATCCTGCAGCCTCCTCGATCGCCTCGCCAATGTTGTGGATGAAATCCTTCACCTTTTCAACGAAACTTTCATCTTTCTTCTCTAAACTGTCATACAATGAAGCCATGGTTCCGTTACTCTTCTGGGAGTAGCAAAAAACATAAGGTCAACCAAGGCAGTATTTAAACCAAGTCCTCTAAGAACAATATGATTTCCCCAATTATGGTTTTTAGGCCATCAACAATTAAAACACTTTTAGGGGTGTCATATACTCATATTACTCGAATTTACATCCTACCGGTTGATATGAACTTTGGTCATCGTAGAATTATGATTTTTTATATTTTTTAGAAGAAGGGACGGATTGGAGGAGAACTTTGGTCTTAGAGTGGAAGTTGGAAATCCCTTTCACGAGTAATTTTTTCAAGTCGTTGTTGGTCATCGTAGAATTATGATTTTTTATATTTTTTAGCACCCAATTCCAATATATTTCTTGATAATTGGTATATATGCATATTTAAATTGGTTGATAGGAAATTATGACCTTATGCGTGTATATGACATTTTTTAAGTGCATTTTTAAAAGTTAGGTAACTAATTTGTTGTGTTTTTCGCAAACGGATCACCTAGAGGAGTTTATTCCTGCACTTTTACAACAAAAAAATTGCATACAATGACATTAAAGAACATCATAAATCAAGGTTAGAGATCAAATTTTAGCAATATTATACGCATGTTTGGGATGTTTGGATTTGAAATGGGAGATGATAGAGTAGATTAATTACAGTTTGACCTCCTAAACTATGCATTGGTATCACTTTGCCATATCCGACATCCGTTTGGATCCAAACTTTCACGTAAATATAGGTTTATGAGTGTATTAGGGATACAACAAAAAAAATTAGGAAAAAAAACGTCGAATGTGTGTTAAATGATGAGTTTTTGAAGTTTAAGGGGGCAAAGTGTTACAAAATTAAAATCCAGGGGAAGTAACTGTTAACTTTGAAAGTTCAAGGGGGCAAAGTGATACCAATGTATAGTTCAGGAGGTCAAACTGTAATTAACCCTAAATAATAATAATAAGACATTAAAGAACATCATTTTTTGTTTATCTTTCCAAAAACTTCTTACTTATTGCAGGGAAGGACAGAAACTGAAACGATGAAACGAAGGCAATGGATTCCTTTCCTTTAATTGGAAGAGTAATTCAACAGTAAATAGGGACCATTCATTGGAAGACTTAAACGGGGCCATAAAGAACCGACACGTGGACTAATCTGGTCCTCTTCAATTTCACCTCCACGAATAGAACAACAGTTGAAAAACGTACACGAAACATGACTCTATCCGGTCCCACACCTACTATGTCGGACCTGTGCATCATCCACGTGGCAAGTCCGGACCCACTGAATGGGGCCCACCCACTCTATTTAATAACCGTCACTAACGGATTTGTTGTTGTTCGCCTCTTCTCCTTTGTACTCTCTCCTTCTGTCTTGCTTGTGATCCCAGACCAGATTACGAAGTTTGCGCTGTGACCGTCGCGATGGATGAGGAGTACGACGTGATCGTTCTCGGGACCGGGTTGAAGGAATGCATTTTGAGTGGGCTTCTGTCTGTGGATGGTTTGAAGGTGATGATGAGTTGTTCGATTTGTTTCTCTCTATTTTCTCTGCACTACTTTTTAATTGAAATTACAAAAATGTACCTCGTTTAAGTCATACGTCTGGTAGGATTCATTGAAATTGGTTTCGTGTTTGGAAATCTAAAAAAAATCTTACAAGTTTTGAGAAGGGAACTCCAGTCTTTAATGACCACCAAGCAAACACATTGTTGTTTTAAATATACACATGTTAGAGTGAGTGAGAGTGGAAACTGGAAAATGGTCCTACATTTGAAAATCAGAAGATATACCTGTAAATCATAATACTTTACAGCTCTTCATTGCAAATCAAAGTGAAATATAATAAGCTGATATGTTATACGGTTGTGTTTCCATCTCTTTCATTTGTTGATTCCAATAGTTGTCAATATCCTGTTATTTCGATGTGGTGTTATAATGATCCATCTAAAAGTCCTTGTAGAGCATGTACCTGTTAGGCTGTTACACCACGAATCCACCAAACCTCATAATGATCCACCAGTTGAAATGCTGCTTAAGACAGAAGTTACTGTTTTAGTAGAGTTACGTCTTCATGGGTGCCGTCAAATTTTCTTACTTGAGCACTAATATTATAATTAAGTGTATTATAGGCATATATATAGTGCCAATAAAATAAGTTTAGAAGAAAGATCTTTACTATATTTTGAGCTACAACCCCAAAGGGTGTCCTATCTCCCCTTTTCTTTTCTTAGTGTTTTGGGGTCTAAAGTCATCCCTGGTAATTAAATCTTCAATCATTTAAATTTTACATTTCCACTATAATTACAAAAAAAAACATTGTTAATTTCCAGATAAGTATGTAGTTCAAGGAGAAATTTTATTAGTAGTGATGTCACATTCCTGTGATTTTTTTCCTGACATTTAACTTCACAGAATTGGATCTTTAACCTTGATTCATACTATGACTTAAATCTTCACACTCTTTTTTTGCCATATTTGAGTGCAGGTCCTTCATATGGACAGGAATGACTACTATGGAGGGGAATCCACTTCACTTAATCTTGTTCAGGTGCCAATTTCTTGAACTAATACCCTTCAGATGGTAGCATCTACTTTCATTGATTATTATAAGAAAACAAAGGTATTATTATTTCATTGTCTTGTGTTTTGCAGATCTGGAAGAAATTCAGAAAGGATGACAAACCTCCAGAACATTTGGGACCTAGCAAGGAATACAATGTTGATATGGTTCCAAAGGTACCTATACTATTACCATATGAATTGAAATTTTATCCAAAGAAATTATCGCATGATGTGCTCGTTTGGTACTCTATTAATGCGATTTTAACGCTCATCGCAGTTTATGATGGCTAATGGGACTCTAGTTCGTGTTCTTATCCACACAAATGTGACTAAATATCTTAACTTTAAAGCTGTTGATGGCAGTTTTGTTTACAACAAAGGAAAGGTTTGTAATTAGTTCCTCTTTTCCTTCATCTATATAAGCAATTTCGTTCTGTAATACTTGGTTTCGTAATTTTCAGATTCACAAAGTGCCTGCTACTGATGTTGAAGCCTTGAAATCTCCACTGATGGGGCTCTTCGAAAAGCGCCGTGCTCGGAAGTTCTTCATTTATGTTCAAGATTACGAAGAAAGTGATCCTAAATCCCATGAAGGACTTGATCTCAACAAAGTCACTGCACGAGATGTTATTTCGTAATCACCTAATCCCAGAGATACTTTTGTAGAGTTCATTTCAGGATCCAAATTTTTATAGTCTTGTCAAGGGTCAAATTTTCATCTCACTGTCAATATATTTCAGTTGTTAGTGATTCTAATGTTGCATACACTTCTTTAGGAAATATGGTTTGGACGACAACACAGTTGATTTCGTTGGACATGCTTTGGCACTCTACAGAGATGACAGCTACTTAGACCAGCCTGCGATGGACTTTGTAAAGAGGATGAAGGTATTTGATTACATGTCAACTTGCATTTCACATTAGTACAAAATTGGAACTCATATTGAACATAAAGCCCGATCTATTTTGAGAAATTTCATTGTTGATGAGTACTTTTCTTACCACATTGCTTCGTATATATAGCTATACGCTGAGTCTCTGGCTCGGTTTCAAGGAGGATCCCCTTACATATATCCTCTTTATGGTTTGGGAGAACTTCCTCAGGTTTGTTATTCATTATTGGGCATTAAGCCCAGTTTAAATACTTTTGGCTAAAAGCCTAAAAGTACTTAATGTATTAAGCTTATAGGGATTTGCTCGCCTAAGTGCTGTCTATGGTGGAACTTACATGCTCAATAAGCCAGATTGCAAGGTATGCCTCTTTCATAGTGTGTGTGTTTCAGTTACTGCCCATTTGTTGTTTTCCTTTCATCTGTAGAATTTATACCGACACCTTCATATTCATCTTCATATTCATATTCATATTCATATTCCATTCACAGGTAGTGTTTGATGACAATGGGAAGGCTATTGGTGTGACATCTGAGGGAGAAACAGCAAAGTGCAAAAAAGTAGTTTGCGACCCTTCCTACCTGCCAGACAAGGTAATCGAGTTGTAAAACAGTTCGACACAATACTAAGAATTGTCTGCAATTTAATTTTTTGGACTACCAAAATGAGCAGGTTAAGAAGGTTGGGAAAGTTGCTCGTGCGATATGCATAATGAATCATCCCATCCCAAATACTAGTGATTCCCACTCGGTTCAGATTATTCTACCACAGAAGCAAGTGGATAGGAAATCGGACATGTAAGATTGTCGGATTTTTTGGATGCAAATTAACATATTTGTATACTTTTAGTGTCAACTTGATGTTGTCCATTTACAGGTATGTGTTCTGCTGCTCTTACTCTCACAATGTCGCACCAAAAGGAAAATACATTGCTTTTGTTTCAACAGAGGCCGAGACTGACCAGCCTGAGATAGAATTGAAGCCCGGGCTAGACCTACTTGGTCCTGTGGAGGAAACATTTTTTGATATCTATGATAGATACGAACCAATTAACAAGAATGATGAAGATGGCTGTTTCATTTCTACAGTAAGTATCGATGATTTGAGTTACACCTTTTACATGGAGGCTGGGTTTTGTCTTCTGCAAAGATGTTATAACAATTTTCAATTTCTTGCAGAGTTATGATGCAACGACACACTTTGAATCTACGGTCAGCGATGTGCTTTCTATGTACACCAAGATCACTGGAAAGGTAAGAATGATTCGTTTTGTACAAATAAAGTTGAATACGCAGTTAAAACTAAAATTTTAGAATTTCCTTCGTCTACCCACTAGGCAGAAGCCTATACATGATATCCGTATATCAACCAGTAGATGTTTATCTGTGGCATACCACAACATGCCATTTTAACTAACCTAATGCAACTTGAAATTATTTATATGGTTAAATGTTTCTTGTCGATCTCGACGCTGCAGGAGGCTGATCTTACTGTGGATCTGAGCGCCGCAAGTGCTGCAGCTGAAGAATAATAAGTTGCTTAGATTTTCGTTTCATCATGTAGAGCGACGAGAACTACTGAAAAAAATAGCTTGTGTTTGTTGTTGTATTTTTCTATTCAGAAACTGCATAAACTCCATCCATTGATGGTTGTAATTTCGTCGGAATTATGTAAGGACAGCTTTTTGTTGTGTTTCCTAAACATGTTTTGTTATTTTACCAGTACCATGCTTGATGGTACTAGATTGCTGCTAAATATTATATGGTCTGAACTAGCCCTTGCAGAACATTCCTTGAGGTGTTCAAAAGATCCAGTAAGTCTCCTAGTTTCATAGTTACGTGCTCGATTTAAATAAACTTTTCACAGGTGATGAAAACATTCTAAGAACATGTTAACTCTTTATGGAAAATCGACTAAGCATCCTATACTCAATCGAGTAATCAACATTATAAAAAAAAAAGAAATATTCAGTGATTTAACTTCAAGTGATGTTTAAGCAACATCAATTCCTTTGGATATCTTCAGTTACCAACACATCTAAACGACTAAACAACCTAGTAGAGGTCGGAATCACTACGATATTGCTGGTCTACAGATATACTGAACTAGAGCACATAAAAATGGAAATTAAGTTTTCAAGTAGAAGCAACTGTAGGGACCAGTTTTCTCAATTAAGTTATGCTTTTGATACTAATGCCTGCAGATACAAACAAATGAGATAATTGTGAATGTTATCTTATTGACTTATTGTAACTAAACCTATAAAGAGCAAATTACATGGCCAGGACATAGATTCCAGTGACAAGAATGCAGGCATAAAAATAATCAAATGAAAAGCTTAACCATTTGGCATCTTATGAAACAAATACATCTGAGATGCCTAAATTATTGCAACAGTCGCCTTACAAATCATCATTGTCATTCTCTACTAGTTGTTTCTTCAAATTACAATTTTTAGGTTCTGAATTATTTCTTCCACCTTGTACATTAGTATTTGTTTGGCGAACATGATTTCTGTAATTTGTTTACATACATAAGTTATTTGATCTCAATTAATAATTATGCCCATATAAATTTTGATATTCACGAGGTCATTAAATCATGTATTTACTCAAGAATCAAAGTGCACTTTTGTTTCTATCCAATTTCACTAACCAAACCAGTTAGCTTCAGGTACAATATAAATCAAATACATCCAACAACCTCTGTCAATGTGGTGGTAATCCCACATCGGAAAGCTCTACCATCTATCTCCTACAAAGAGATATAAAAGGAGATCCACAACATCTTACCAACTCATACCTTTCTCGGCCTTTTGGCTAAGATCAAGTGTAGTATCTGTTCTTATCAGTTTAATATCTGATACGTGGGCCATCGGCTCACATGATATTAAATTAATTTTTTGTGGGGGAAGACCCACCACAGTAGCTTGCTACTGGGGCCTTCGAGCGTCGCCCTTGTGTTGCACTACTGCATGGGCCCGGCGCACCCCCACCAATTCATAAATCTAAATGTTCTTTTGATGTGTCTTTGATCGAAAATTTAATTGACTAATAAATCGGAAAAGTTATTTTACAATATTAAATATTACAGCCTCTTTTAGTCTGTTAAACTGTTACTATAATAATAATAATATGTTGGTCATGGGTCACATGATAGTGTGGCTGGGCTCAAACATGAGCCCAATCTTTTGGTCTTTGAATAAAAACCTGAATTTTGAAATAAATTTTGACCATAAACAGTAAATGGGCTGCGGGCTTGGCAACATTTGAACATTTATATTGTAGAATTCGACTATGGTTGGACGATGGAAGCCTTAGTTTGATCTTCCCGAATCTGTTGGACACTGACACAATGATGGAGACGACAATGGGATGATCGAGGGAAGAGAGAAGATCGTTCTTGATCTTGGTTTGGTTGTTGAATGATTGATTTTGTAGTTGGTGGTTTGGATTTGGTTTTTATGATCGGAAAATAATAAGACGATGAAAGAAAGATTTGAGCAAAGGGAAAGTTTCTTATTAATTTAGTTGGGTCTAATGTCCTTATATAGGACTGATACATGGTAATCGGTTTACCCAATTGTTGGTGCAGCTTGAGAGTTCATGGGCTAATTGTTTATACGGATCCAATTAGCCTATGATTTCAAGGACAAAGTCTGCACATTACATGGAATGAAAAACTAATGTAATTACATGTTTAACTTGAGTGAAAACAGTCAAATTATTGATAAACTTCAACATATATGTAGAGAGATGTGTTGAGTCAAACTCCGCATATTTGAACTCGGCTAGAGCTAACAGAAGGGAGTTGGGGCTCGGCTTATTTACTGAATGAGTTGAGCTCGAATGGACTCACGAGTTTGAACCATAATTTACAACCCTAGTATCTAAAATATGTGAACGTTGTTGAAAAATTATAGATTCAGTAGAAAATTTGCAGGGGTGATAAATACAAAAACCGAACTCAAGTTACTAATGTTGTGTCTGATTGATAACTTCATGTTATGGAGTAGAGTGCTTTCCGTTGAAACTAGAATTCCATCTTTCTCAATCAGAATTGGATCAAGGAAAAAGAGAAGGAACCATGGTTTGTATTGTTCTTATCACATCATCACTCATAAAATCAAAGATCCAATCTTGGATCCAGGTCGTGAAGTAAAAAAACATGTTCCTTTAATTTTGAAGGAGGGATTTAACTCAACCCTTTTAATATGAAAGATGGATCAGATCAAGATCCAGTGAGATCTACCACACTTTCACGCTACCACTCGTATCACTTTTATTATAGTTTTTATGGCTAAGCCTCGTGTCTGACCCAATCAAAAATTGGGTCCTGAAACGTATCAGACAGCCAACAACTACCTGTACCACTCTTTATAATACTTACTTCTAGAATTGAATGGAGAATGCTACGTGTATTACGTACATTATTTGCCTTCACAACCTTTGCAAGAAGGCATGCACATCACAATTATTCGGAATTTTCGTTGATGACAAAGTGAACATGAAGCTCTATTATAGTAGTCTCCGTTCAATTGATTCGTTATAATATTATTAAATTATTTAGTTGGTATTTTTTTATAAATCCAGAATAATTAAAATTTAAATACCCACCTAAAAATCACCTTAGACCCTTCGAGTTTCATGCAAAAGCTAAAAGTGGAGTATACAACGATTCCCGTGAGATCACAGCTCACTAATCTTTCTTGTTTCAGCTTTCTCTACACTGCGACATAATCATGTATGTCCACATGGGATTTTAAAAGACCAATATTATGCCAACATTTTCAAATTGGATAGTGGATATACCACTTGCTAGAGGAAATATGTTATCGAATCTAATCACATTGTTTATTATAGCATATGATTAGCTCATGAGCTTTTTCTTTCTTTGAAAGAAAAAAAAAGTAGCATATGGAATCAGACTATAGCTTAAACTTCCCGTGACTGTGTGAGAAAAACAAAAGTAACACTATTCATGCAGTGTAGATCTGGGTACGTGATTAAGTCAAACAAAGCATCTTGGAGTTATTTTAGAAGTATAATAATATATATAAAAGTAGCGACTACTTTGGTTTTAAAGTAAGTGGTGCAAAGTCACAAGAACCACATCAAAAAACTTGAATTTTATGATGCTTTGTGTTGCAAAAAATATATGTATAATTAAGACTAACCTCAAATGTTCCAAAAACCATAACCTCAAATGGTTTAGGTTGCATCTTACTTCCATGATTTCCAACTCATCTCACTCGTGATTGGGCCAAAGTTTAATGCCATTGAGGTGGAATGATGAAGTGTCTGACCTGACTTTTAGCTGATTAAATAGAAATTTTGCGATAAGAATCCTACGATTGAGATTTTTTTCTATAAAATTTTCAGACTATGAGATGATTTATCATTTAACGTTCTGATAACAAAATCGAAAATATCATCGGGGCCCGATTGGTATGATTCTTGATTATTTAAGAATATGATGACATAATTGGGTACAAAGAGTTCGCTCATGATGGCAACTTAACTATACAATTATACGAAAAAATAAGATATGGTCCATTTATGTATCTTGTTTGCTTGCTTACGTTGCACACATAAAAAATCCATATTATTTATGAAATGGAAAATGTTTAGTGGACCCGGGCACGTCATTGACGTCCGTAAAAAAAAACAATACCTCTTGTTTAAAAAAGATTGATCGTAAATATAAAAAAGTACTCCTAAAAGTGATGAAATACACTACAAATAAAGGAATACCTTGTGTTTTAAAATGACAACTCTCCCTATATAAAAATGACAAACATCATGTTTAAAATGGTAGTGCATCCGTCTGTCTATAAGGTTTCTTATGAAATTGGTCTAGTTAGCATGTTAAGCAATCCATTTATTATGTACCCATTTTTTCTTGTTTTAACGTTGCTATATAGTTTCTACCAAACTCAGGTTTAAATTAAAGTATGAAATATTGTGTTACGATGGAAATCATATTTGTCGAATGTAAAATCATAAGCAAAATTACTACAAACATAAACTCACTTGTGTAATCACAATTGTCCAACTTAATCTCATAACAGTCACAAGAGGTAAAGATTTTAATTTCGGTCTAAAATATAATTCACATATAATTAATTACCTTTTCACGTGTGTCCTAAACATTTTATTATTTTTTAGTGGAAACAAAACTTATTTGAATCACTCGTTGACATTGTACTCACCAAGAAAAGGATTGCTAAAACCAACATTTGGAATTGAGATCAAACAATACAAACATACGACTTCAACTCGAGAACACGTCTCCAGACCACATTGGTCCACAGCAATGAACATCTACAGGAGAGAGCGTCCCATTTGGGTGTATTTAGTGTATAAAACGAAGCGGTGGCTGGCGATGGGAAAAATTGCAAACCCATATAATCAACTCTGAAGATGAGATTCTACATGAAATAAAATATTGAAATAGAAGCTAGCCTGCTTTAGGGTGGGTTTGTATGACCAATAAATTAATTAAATCTCACAAAAATTGAATTTTAGCTTCCAGTGTACCCTACACATGCTCATAACGGTGACTTTTCTAAAAAACTCAGAAGTTTAAAAAATAAGTTTTTTTAAAGTAGTATATTTTTGTCATTGTTGGAGATAAATATTTATAATATTTTTCGAAAAAAATAAAATTAATTTTTCTCATGAAAAATAAAAAAACTGAATGTAAGATACAAGTTTTTGATTCTTGGCTTAGTTACTAGGTACAACAATCATGTTTTTTATTTTATGTCGAAGTCAGACTTTTAAGCAAAAAAATTCTTAATTTACGTGACATCCAAAACGCACCCCTCTCATCTCACCCCAAAAAAATAAATCAACCGCTAGAATAGGATAGCAGGGGTCAACACACCAAACTAAAAGGGTGCTCTGGAGTCCAAAAACAATTTATCCAACTTATAATACCAAACGAAATCTTGTATGTATGGTTAAAAAAAAGATAAGAAAAATGTGAAAAGCATACAAAATGACACTCGGTAGCAGACTGGAACTTAAACAAAATCATGTCTCCCAACAATTTGTCACCTCCTTAAAGTCTTTCGCCAGGGGTCTTTGATACGTACAGACTATTTGGGGAACATCGGGTGACTATATGAGCATAAATGTTATATGTGGGAGATGCTTCAACTCGAAGGTGAACGCTTACGAGACTGCACTTATATGTAGTTGGGAGTGTAAGGTTGTTTGGGGGGTGAAGCCGCTTCCCTGATGAGCCCAAGGCAGGGTGAAACCATCCGATGTTGTCTCGCGCGTAGACTAGTTGATTGTGTGTGCGCGTATATGCGCGCGCACAGTGTTGAACGAGCGTGTGCGACTGTCACCGCACAACTCTGTATCAATTGGTATCAGAGTCAAACCTATACATCCTGAGATGTTCCGTGAAAGGCTTGCAATAGGCGAGTAGCAGGGGGAGCTTGTACATCTAAGGTGTATCAGACGGTTTGGGAAACTCCCAAACTCCAGTCCAGAAACTGCGTAGTTTGGCCAAACGCTTGTGGGCAAACGCAAATAGCCTGGAAACCTCAGGGAAAAATGAGGGGGCATATATTCTCACACGCAGTATACCTAGATGGTGATAAGTAAGTTGTGCATAAGGAGGTGTACAATTTTAAAGGGGGAGAGTTTCTCTCACACCCTTAAAGTCTTCCTCCACGGAGTGTTGATGTGCAGACTGTTTGGGGAACATCAGGTGACCATATGAGCGTAGATGCTATATGGGAGAGAGGCTTCAACTCGAAGGCGAGTGTCTACGGGACTACACTTATATGCTGTTGGGAACGTAAGGCTGGTTGGGGGTTGAATTCGCTTCCATTGTGAGCCTAAGGCAGGGCGAAACCAGTCGATGTTGTCTCGCGTGTAGAATAGTTGATTGTGTGTGCGTGTATATGCGCGCGCATAGTGTTGTGCGGGCGTATGCGACTGTTGTTGAATATTGGCTTATATTTGTTAAGAAAGCAAATCCAAGAAGAGTAGGTCGACCGGATTGGATTCGGTCTACTGACGCACAACCCAGGAAATTTCGACGAAGACGGGCCAGTCTACCGAATTGGATTCGGTCCACCGAACCGAGGATTCCAGGCACTCCGTGTGCAGCTGGGATCAGACGACCGAATTGGATTCGATCTACCGTCAGAGAGCAAGTGACATTTCGGAACAACGGGTTCGGTAAACCGTTGAGGAGATTTTTGGTGTTCCGAGAATCTAAAAGTGTCTGGACAATTTGGCACGGTCCACCGAGGGGTTCTCGATCGACCGAAGGGTTGTTGGAGAATTCGTTAGTTCGTGGAAGAATCGTTCTCGCGATCTACCGAACCGCGTGAGAAGTGTTCCCTCGGTCAACCGGGAAGGGTTCGGATAACCGAATCGGAACAGGAATCGCTCATGTTGAAGCACGTACGGTTAACCGAACGAGCATCGGTTAACCGTGTCCCCACGAATAGTTCTGTTCGATTTTGCTTAATTGTAGCTTGATTTTTGAGTCTATAAAAGGGCTTGTTTGCTCTTAGTCTTATATCATACAATTGCATACAACATAGTTTCCTTCATTGTGAGTTGAGAGATTAAGGCTAAAGATAGATCTAGAGTGATTTGGAGGACCTATTGCCTCCATATACTTGTAATCTCGGTTGCTTCTCTTGTTGGAGAAGCGGAAGAAGAAAAGGAAACCCGCAGGAGACCCTCCAATGACGTAGGCACGTTGCCGAACCTTGTAAATCGCGTGTGTCGTGGTTGTTTCAGGTGTGCATTTGTGTTTGCTTGTTTATTTCCATTTTATTAGTGTTCTTGTTGCAATTGAGTTTGGAAGAGAATCCGAAGTTAAATCCGCAATCAATATTTGATATACGTAGTGCATTTAATCCGTGTTTCGTATAAGTGCGTCGTTAGATCCCCTCCCAACAACTGTCACCGCACAACTCCGTATCACATGTAGTCCACAAACAATTAATCCAACTTATAAAACCAAACGAAATAATGTATGTATGGTTAAAAAAAGAGAAGAAAAATGTGAAAATCATACAAAATGACACTTGGGAACAGTGGTCCCTGAAGAGTGAAAATCAAAACTCTTTTCAACACAAAAGCAGAGATAGAGAGAGGAATAGAGAGAGAAGAGGGGAAGTCCACCGCGGAACGAGTGATCAGCGCGTGGACCGGACCAGGACAGGACTGCCTTCTCCTTCTCCTTCTCCTTCTCCTTCCACCGACGCCTCACTCGACAGCTGTCTGTTTATTATTATTATTATTATATTATACAGGAATTATATGTATATATATTACTCCATCATCATCTCAATTCACTTCTCAAACCCACTAAACTACTTCTTCTTCGTCTTATTAGTTATTAGTTATTACTCTCTCTCTCTCTCTCTCTCTCTCTCTATATATATATATATATATATATATATATATATACGACTATACTTACCTCAACTACAAATAAAACAAGGGTTTATTCTCCGCTTCCATTCCATGGCGTCTTTCCTCTCCACCTTTTTTCTTCTTCTGCTTCCTCTCCTCGCCGCCGCGTCTTCTTCGGTCAGTGTCTGCTCTCCTTTTTTGGTTGGGTCCGATTCCGGAGTTAGTGGAGTGTCAGGATGGACAATTTTATTTATTTTCTCTCTATTTTTTGGGGGATTTGGTTGACTGACTCTGACTCTGACTCGGTGGGTTTGTTGACTCGGGTTAGGTCGATTCAACTCACCTTGTTTTTTTTAATTTATATTTTATAAATCAGCATTTGAAAAAAAAATCGAATCAATTGTGTTGGTTGGTGATGTTTTATTTTGGTGAATTTGGTTGGTGAGGGATTGTAGTTTGTTTATGAGTCGGTGGATATATGCGCGAGTTGGTTTGAGTTCAGCTCATTTGATCCGGAGGGAGTTCCAAATTTTTGTTATTGTCTGGGCAAGTTGTTTGATTTGATTGGGGGTCGCAACGTAAATGTGGAGTTTGAATTTTGGATCTTAACTTAACTCTGTGACTGTGGGTTTGGAATTGGAGGTATTGGGACGAATGAAGTGGTCCTTCGCTTGGATCCCTCTGATTTTTTTTATCGATTCAGCTATATTTGTTTGATCGAGCTGTTTTTGGTGTTTTTTTGTTTTTGTTTTGAATTCATACGTAATGTCTTGTTTCCCCTTTTTAGTAAAATGGTGTTTGCAACCACGAAAATGTGGAGTGGGGGAGATGTTTAAATATTGAGCATCCTTGCGTGCATTTGACATTTGACATTTCTGTGTTAATTCAGGCAAACATATGGGTTTTCAATCTCGCCGGGTCATATTTTAAGTAAATAAACAATTTGTGCTCATTTTGGTCGGTGATTCAGATGTTCGATGCAATAATAATAATAATAATAATAATAATAATAATAATAATAATAATAATAATAATGTAGTTGTTTAGACGGATCAGGCAATATGCATATCCTGATGATCCACACTTGCCTCATTAGCTACTATACTTGTCAACCGAGCATCTTTCTGTAAGTGCACAATCTAGAGTAGACCTATAGCATTTTCAAGTGCACTATCTACATTTATTATTATCTTGAGGTTTTGCAATTAAATTTGATCTCTTTCCAGATTTGAGATATGACCACGTATTGGAATATTAAATTGCAAATGGTAAATTTTCACTATCTAAAATATAAATTCGGAAGTATGATTATGTACAGGAATTGAATCCTATCAAGCCAAGGCACTCGTCTCTGCTGAGGGGTGCATTTCAACGTCAAATCGTGAGTATCAATTTATCAAAGATACGTCCATGTTATTGGAGTTTGCATCCTAATGTGGTACCAACCTTTGGGTTTGTGCTTGTTTTTCTCAGTCAGATGAACAGAAATCTGATCTCTGGGCTCCTTTACCCTCACGAGGGTGGAGAAGCTGTCTTAAGTCTTCTCCTACCTATTGTGAGTGTTCCTTGCCAAATTTGATTTTTATTTGATCAATATTTTGTATTTGCTTCATGAAATACCGACTGAAATTCCGATATTGAAGATTTTGCAAGTTTTGTTTGAATTAACTTCTTGATCTTGTGTCCCTGCATTAGCGTTGCCTCGGAACTCAAGGGGATACATTCAGGTGTTTCTTGATGGAGGGTTGAATCAGCAGAGGATGGGGGTAAGTTGATGTAGTTACATGAGAACTTCATGTTTTGTTATGCATAACCACTTATGGGTGGATGCATCTTCCATTGATTTTGGTTCGCACAAAAAGGGAAAATATGCTGATTATTCTACTTTTGTTCTTAACTTGACAGATATGTGATGCTGTTGCAGTCGCTAAGATTTTGAATGTCACACTAGTGATCCCACATCTTGAAGTGAATTCAGTCTGGCAAGATTCAAGGTAATTTATTTCTCCTTCAGAACATACTAAAAATGAAAATGCCCAGAAACATCTTAGTGATTACGTTTTGGCAAATGTGTTTCTGCAGCTCATTTGGGGATATTTTTGATGTGGATCACTTTATTAATGTATTGAAAGAGGATGTCTCTATTGTACGGGAATTGCCACCGGAATACTCGTGGAGCACAAGAGAATATTATGGTGTTGCTATTCGACCTACTAGAGTTAAGACTGCACCTGTTCATTCTTCGGCTAACTGGTACATCGAGAATGTTCTGCCATTGTTGCAGAGGTCAGTATAGATGGCTCATACTCTAGCTGTACATACACTTCAACCTATTAAGTAAAGCACCAACACTAAAGTACACACCACTATTCCAAGGGTTATCGTGATCAAATGCAAATCGCCAAATACAATCATTCTTCTCGAACTGCAATAATTTTCTCTCATTTATGGATGAGAGTATTTGATGTCGCAGTCATTCTTGTCTATGTGATTTTCATGGTCTAAACCCCTATATAAGATGCAGTCTTTAATCATATTCATGCAAACCAATCACTCAACAAATATGTTTATTATTATTCGTTATTTGAATTTTCTTATCTACTATAAACACGATGGTATTTTGCTTCTATACTAGATGAACAATTATGCAAGTGTTTTCTGAATTTTCCAAAATGTGCAAAATTTCAAGTTAAATACTTCAAATTTTCCAAAATGCAACCTATTTATGATGGTGTGTCATCTTAGTTATTCTTTACTAATATTGATTTTTTCTTCTTATTATCATGTCCTCAGTTATGGAGTTGCAGCTATTTCCCCCTTCTCCCATCGATTGGCATTTGACAATTTGCCTAATGATATTCAATGGTTACGCTGTAAAGTAAACTTCAAAGCATTGCAATTTGTTCCACATATCAGGGCTTTAGGAGATGAGCTCATAAAACGCTTGAAGTATCCAGCTCCTTCCCGCTTAGACGAAGATGGAGAGCATATGCAAAACATAGCAGATGATTACGAGAGGACTGAGGGAAGGGGAAAATTTGTTGTTCTCCATCTTCGCTTTGATAAGGTATAGTGTACTCACTATGATAGCAAGAACCATTCTCGTTTATGCGTATCTGATTATGGAATTCATTTGTTTAGTAGTTGGAATTTTGAAAAAATGGCTCATTGGAATGTTTTCCCCTTTGTTTTAGGATATGGCTGCACATTCAGCATGCGATTTTGGTGGTGGTAAAGCCGAAAAATTGGCTCTTGCAAAGTATAGGCAAGCTATATGGCAAGGAAGGGTCTTAAACTCCCAATTTACGGACAAAGAGCTAAGAAGCCAAGGCCGTTGTCCAATGACACCAGAAGAAGTAGGACTGCTTCTAGCTGCTCTAGGGTTTGACAGCAACACACGGTTATATCTGGCCTCACATAAGGTTCAGATATTTGCTTCATTCCTTTTCGATTTTTACCACGCAAATCACATCACTGGGATCACTAATACCACAATTTCTATTTAGGTATACGGTGGTGAAGCAAGGATCTCAGCTTTGCGCAGCCTTTTCCCACTGATGGAGGACAAGAAGAGTTTGGCTTCAAAACAGGAATTAGCAAAAGTTGAAGGAAAGGCCTCTCTGTTGGCAGCTGTTGATTATTACGTGAGCATGTATAGCGATGTGTTCGTTTCGGCATCACCAGGCAACATGCATAATGCAATGGTAAACTCCCCCCCCCCCCCCCCCCCCCCTCTAATTAACGTTTTTGGGGTACGTCAATATGGAACCATAATCTAACAAATGCTTGTTTTTCATACTGAAGTTTGGTCATCGTACTTTCGAGAACTTGAAAACAATAAGACCAAGTATGGGGCTATTGGGTCGACTGTTTCTGAACAAGACCATGGGATGGGATGACTTTCAGCAAGCGGTTCAGGATGGCCACAGAGACAGGCAAGGGGAGATAAGATTGAGAAGGCAAAAGCAATCCATTTACACATATCCTGTTCCAGAATGCATGTGTCGGACATAAACACTATCACAAATAGGGGAGACACTTATTAATGTCCATGTTGGTTACATAGCTGTTTTGCGGTGGTGGATCTGCGACGTTGCTGCTGAAATAATAATGGGATGCTGATATTACAGCTCTCTTGTCGATATAGTTTACAGGTTTATATATATGTATTTGTGAAACTTACAGTAAATTTATATGGTGTACATGACGGCGAAGTAGCTTGTACTTATCGTGTGTGCGTTGTTAGCTGTTGTGTGCTTCGGATGAGGCACTAGGGGAAGTGGGAACTTACTATACACTTGTCATAATACTTTGAATCAAATTTTGATTGCGAGAGAGGTAGAATATGAATATATGGTAGTGAATAAATTTATTTCTCTCTCTCTTTAGAACAGATCTCATTTTAATGCTGCAATAGATGTATGATTTGTTGGAATCCATTTCACTTTTCTTTATTATATTCAGATTAATTTCTTGAATGGTTCTCACTTCTCCATATTCCTTTGCATTGTGCGTTGTGTTCATTGCCTTATCGACGCTCAAAGTAGACTCGTTCCCAGTATTAATTAGTGGAATCTAGAGAAATGAAAGAAGGGATGGTTTCAAAAGGTCTTCCCATGGTGGTTAAGCTTAAAAACTGCCAACAGCCGCGTCATATCTAACAAATCATTAGAGGACGTCATCGTATGCTTATTTCGACACAAGTGATGAGTCACGTGCAAGATAGGACTAAGCAGCATAGTTTGGAACCGCACTCAAGCTACATGTAATTTGGTATCGCACTAGAGAATCCAAGAGGATGTGTGCCCCCACCAACTTTTATTTTCACGAATAGATACATTACTATCTTTCACACCAGTTCTCACGAATAAGAAAGCCCATCATGGATTCGGTTGGATCCTTGGCATTCCTCATTCTGTCTATCAATCCACAATTGTCGAAACCAAAAAAAACCTAAAATAACTTCTACTCTTGTATATAACTTTGAATCGACCGTATAGACAGACCGCATCTAAGGCTATCAAAAACAAAGCTTACATGCAGCGCTTGAATATTTCAACCTAACAAAGACACAGAAGGTAGAGATAGCCACCATCACTTATCTGACTTTGGGGATTTTCTGTGCTCACCGCTGCTGGAGGTTCCAGCAGAAGCTGCTGGAGATCCTTCACCATTCTTGTGAGCATTTAATCCTCTCATTTCTGCAGTAGAAGAATCTGATACTTCATCAATCGGAAGTGTTCGTTTTGAGCCATCGAGAACCACACCAAGAACTATGTTGTCGTCCAAACTACTAGGTCTACTTACTGGAGATGGTGCAGCAGTTGCCTTCTCCTTGTCATGCTTCATGTGCATTTTACTGGACGATGCAGCCCCTGTTTCTCGCTCGCTACCAGACTCTGTTTTGTTGGTAGCTGGAGACTGTACAATGGTTGTTCCTAGGTCTCTGCTGTCCAGTCCTTGGACCTGTGACTTAGCAGAAGAAATTGTTGTTGCAGAAGTTGATTTTACTTTCTGCTGCTGATTGTCTTCAACGCTGCTTGGTCCAGAACCATCAGAGACAGAAGAAGGTTCAATTGTAACTGTGACCTTTTGCTGCTTACCAACTGAACTAGATTCTTCAGGCGCAAAACTTGTAGCCTTCTGATCCAATGTTGTGGAATCTTTCAATGATTGTTCTCCATTAACATACAAGTCTGTGGGAGCTCTAGTGAAGTCATCGTTGTTTACCCTTGAGGTAGTCTCAACAAGATATAATGGGCGCTTCATGTGAGCAGAAGTACCGGGGACGAAAGCATCTGCAAATGGAACATCTTCCAGACCCTCATTATTATACATTTTCTGAACCGTACGAATTGGAGTGGCCAGCCGAGCACGATGGTGACTAACAACCCTCAAGAGATCCAGCAAAACGGCTTCCTGAGTTTACAACAAGTTAATAGTAACAAGCTTGATTGCTCGAAACAACAACAAAGCATTTAATCCCAAACTAGTTGGGGTAGGCAGTAAGACAATACAAGCTTGAAAGATTAAAAAATAAAAAACTGAAGCAAATTGGAATATTAACAAAACATTGCAATCCAATTCCCAATCTTTGCTTTGCATGGTGCATATTTTTTACTTTCTAAATGTCTTGACAAATCAATAAGCAATGATATAAGACAAACAAACGTTACAAACCAATCAGCATTAATTACTAAAACATGTTCCAAATCATCAAGAATGCCAATTCCATAGTCTAATTACTTGTGTGATTAATAATAGGAAATGGGATGAAAATGGTACTTAATGTCGATAAATTTTACCTTAACACCAAGAAACTCTTCAAAATGTTTAGTCTTCACAAAGCATGAGATAAGAATCTGTAGAATACAGTGTGATGGTGTTAACATATTAAAAAAGTACTGCGTGGCAACAGATAGACTACCTAGGCAATATGTTGAAAAAATTACTTCTTTCAAGTAATCAAGATGAAGGTGACAAGTCAATAACACCTTCGTATTATAATTGCAAAGAGAAAATAAGACCAACATCATCAGTATCAGATTAAACCAAGGTTCTACTTCATTGAATAAAAACAAATTGATCATGTCCAAGGTTCTTACCACACAGTGTAAGCACTAAGGTTTGAATACAATTGTTGCTTTGCTGCATATACACTGTAGTAGTATAGAAGGATAAGAGGTTCCTTTCAAGTCATCATCATTCAAAAACCCTTCTTAATTTGTTTTCTTAAGTTTGTCAGCAGAGGCAAGGATTCCTGAGTTCATGTTAAGGAGACAACTTCAGCTGAACAGTTGTTTTCAAGTTGTTACATTATAGTTCACCCTTCCAGACTGCAATATAAGATTTTCTTTTAAACGGTGCTTCATTGAAATAGATAATGACCTCTACATATAGAAGGAAGGTGGCACAGAAATGCTGCCAATTGAGACAACTTGCAAAATCTTAAACATTAACATAGGAGACAAAACTCACGTTTCAACTTTGTGAGGCTCAGTTGTTCATTATTTAACTTAACCATCACAAATACTCAAATTCTGGATGTTCAAATCAATGATGTAGCATGTCTGACACAACAGCAAGTCACTTACAAGCTTGAAATGTTTTATTTACTTTGAAAGAAGAAGCTCTTTAATACGGGATTGTAGGCTATATAGAGATAAAAGACAACTCAAAACAAAATTCCCAATAATAACCTAAGCTACAGTTGTTGTTTTCTTTCTGATCGGTATCTAAGCTGGAAAAATGAAGAGGAATAAACAGGAATCTGTGTGTGAGCATACCATCTGCTCTACTTTTCTCTCTTTTTGCATTTGGGCCAATCTGTTTCAAGATTGGTCTAACAGGTCAAAACCTAATTTGAAATCGAAACAATAAGAAAACTAGACGATAAGCCATCCTCAGTTGCACACCATTGAGCTGGCATTCCGATTAAATAGAAAGAGATACAGATGCTTTACTTATAGCACAGAGCAAACATGAAACCTATGATGTTGTAGGTGAATATAGTTTTTTCTTGTTGAAATTAGATATTTAATTAATGCACAGCTGATTACCATAAAAGCTTGATTTTCTGGATCGATGTATTCCAAAAAGACTCTTCGGTGAAGTTTTTGCTGCTCCACTTGAGGATTTTTCGCTACAACTTTGCGCATATCTGCTACAATATTCTGTCACATCAAAAGAGAAAACAATCATACAATTAGTTGAGAAAATAAAATGCTGCATAAGAAGAAGAAATGGCTAGCTCAGTCAGACGATTTTCTTACGTGAATTTTCTTTGCGTCCAAGTGGCTAATAGCAAAGTGTGTTTTGACACGCCAGTGAGTTCTTTGGGAAATATTTCTCACAATATTAACAGTGAACTTGTGGTTAGGAATGTGAACTGCCTCACGGTCATCGCCTCTTATTATTGTTGGTGACCACCAACCAACACGCTGGAATAATCACATGAACACTAACTAAATCCATAATTACTCGAGGAAAATATGCACACATAACATCACAATAAAACATCATTGTATACGAACCTCAACAGTACCAGAAACTTCATAGCCATCAATTTTTGTTTGAATCCACTCATTCAACACAAAGGGACGTGTTGCATGGATCATCATGCTCGACAAGAAATTTGTGAAAATCTGCAACAGGAGACTATCATGGTCAACATGGAATCTAACGGTAGGGATAGAGTTGAGTACACATAAAACTGAATCTACAGTAAATCAAAGTAAGGCAATTTGTAATTTTAGTTGTAGGAGAGTAGACTAATGAAAAATTAGATGCAACCTCTCGACCAGCAAGGGTCAGTAGAACAGTTCCAAGTCCTCCAGCAGTTAGCCATTTTTGAGTAGAGAAACCAAGCAGTTCCATGAACAACGAAGCTGCAGCTACCCACACAGCAGTATACACAGCTTTGACAGCAAATTGGAAACCCATCTGGGAAAATAAAGATGAACCAAGTCAATGGTAATGCCTCCAGCATTTTAGTAGTTTATCGCGAAGAGACAAGGTGCAATATAATTAATACTACTTTCATTTTTTTATCTAACTCCGGCGAGAAGACAAAAGGGGGGAAAACTAACTCTAAGCCCATCAAACGACCCACTCTCCATACATCCAACCTCTCTTCCACCCCTCTAACCACCACCGATCATTGTTGGCTGTTTCAACTTTGAATTTGATTCTTTCGCAAACATTTTACTGTATTATGAATTTGATTCTTACCGTTAATTCATAATGTGCATGTATCTATACATAGAGAACTGTACATACGTGTACAAATACACAAACAAATAGGACTACAAGATACAATGTGCTCTGAGCTCGTTCTGTTTTCTGTGAGCCGGCATGCAAAACCTAACTTCATTGGGGAGCCACAAAATGAATCATCAATAAATAAAATAATTGGCACTGTTGTAATATAATATCACATGTTGGAATGTAAGTGGTTTTTGTCCAACATTTGGTCATTTTCATCAAATTTCACTTATTCAGTTATCCCTATACACAAACCACCAGATTATTTGATTTCTGATCCACAGGTACAACTTACACGCTCTAGATAAATTCCATGATTAGATTTTTCATACAATGGTTGGATCTTTAGAAACAAAGGGAACTCATTCTTGTCAGGATGAGTCCTGCTCACTAATCATAGTCGATTGATTTTTCGAATCTGTCAATCCAACCACCTGGAACCTGGCAGGAACCACTGATTACTTGCTGCCCTCTCGTCTAAAATTTTCCAGTTGAAACAAAAAGCAACCATATTAACATAAGATGATAATATCCAGATTTCAAGTAGCTAACCAGAGGTAGATAAAGACAATGGCCCCTACGAGTTACATACTTGACATGAAAACCTTGGTATCAGTTTCTTTCTCAACGAGATAAAATAGAGCGCAGAGAAATATATTGATTGGAGTAGCACATTTATGCTCCGCTCATTCAAATTATTAAAGTAATTTTAGTGTTTACTTTCTTCCTTAAGCACCTCAAAATATTGCATATTACTTTGAACAGCAACAAAAAAGATACAACAAAACTCAAAGCAACAACATACATTTTGAGCATCACTATGTTCATTGGTCTCCCCAGGAGATTTTTGTATTTGATGAATCAAGCTGCACGAAACATGGACAAAGTGCATCCATGAGAACTTAATTGAGCAATTAAGAAAGGCAAGCAAACAACAGAATGTTATCCTTCTTTGAAATGAAAAGAAACAAAAGGAGGTGAGAACTTCAAAGCAAAGCATAAGATATGAATTTTGGTGCTTAAAATGTAGTGTACCTTAGTATGTAAGATGATACAACACTGCCAAACAAGTTATAAAACCAAAACAAATTACACAAATTGAAGAAAAATGTGCCGAATGAATAATAAATCGATTGATTCTGCTAGGAATTCAAATTTTCTTAAAAATGAAGCATGCGATAAACAAAAAAATCATCTATAAGATTTCCCAAGATGATGCCATTATAAGCATCTAAATAGTAAATCCCATTTATTCTACATCTAGACTGTTGACAGGTTCACAAATATTTCATAGCAACTTGGGATAAGATCCGTATGATGAAGTTTAAGAACTTGAAAATAATGAGCAAGATTGGAAAAGCTTACGTTAAGCCAAAAACTTAGGGCTTACGGTCAGACCTATAAATCTAATGATAAAATTGAATTCCAGATTGAAACTGGATACTGATAGCCTCACACTCACCTTGACAGACAATATGCAAAAGCCAACACACTTGACAGTGACCTAATGAAATGCAAAAGTCGTCCTTTTATAGCTTGACTTGCTTGTGAAGGTAAAACAACTGGATCTAGTGCTCTGCAGATACATTTGTAGTTAGAAAAGTTATATAAACGGCAAAGCTGCAGCCAAGACAAGAGTATCATGGCTCTACCTGCAAAAGAGTATACACGCAGTCCAAAGGAACATTGGTTGCAGATAAGACGCAAAGACATAATGAGTTCTGCTCTTTTTCCAACTACTATCGTTCTGTCAATGAATGATAATTTGCATTTCTAAGCCAGATATCAGTAGAAAGATTAGGAGGAAAAACGCAATCTATCTAATAAGGATATAATTAAATGAACATACATGCACAAAGAATTTTCTAACTTGACACAGGAGAGGTCCAAGACCCCAAACAGCAAACACAGTTAGTCCAAGAGGTGGGAGTAATTGAAGAAGTAAAGGATATTCACACAAAGCTTTATATGACCTGAAAATGACAAATGTATTCAGCACTTTTTTTGATTGGTATATATTCAGCACTATTAACCAAATCGACAATATAATGCACATGATAGATAACATAAAAGGCTGATCTACAACTCGAAAGAAAACATAAAAGGCTAGTTTTCTAGCATATCAGATTATCAGTCACAAGTCATGCAACACTTATTATGAGAATGTCAATGGATCCTAAACTGGTAGAAAACTACACGTATTTCTAGTTCAAAAGCAACATGTTAACAAAGAAGGTGAAAATAAAAGTGAGCTAGACAGGAAACAACAGTTAGACTATATGGTGTTGGTGTACCAGGAGAGATGTCTCAAAAAGAGAAAAACTACCAACAGGCAGCAGCAGTGGATCCATGCTGCCAAATCCACCAAGAAACTCTTCTAAACAAGGCATACAAATTGGTCAAGCCTCCTTTAAACCATTTTCTTTCCACATACCAAGGATCAAAGCATTTGCAGTTAAATACTACAGTTCAAAAGAGCACAATCTAAAGGCAGCCACTCGATTGTAATGCGTACAGTTCACGACCATCATATAATTTTACTTGTGGGTTTCTGACCCACATCATCACCTCCATATGGTCCTATTTTACTTTCTAAGTATATAGTAAAGTCCAACATGTAGTCATGTTGCTAGATATTAATACATAGGCAAGAGAAATGGATGCACAATTCAACATCAACATCAACATAACCCCAATGCCTCAGAAGAGGCTCCCGCCTAAGCGAGGTAGGGGGGGTCGGATGTACGCAACTCTACCACTGTAAAACAGTGAGGTTGTTTCCAATTGACCCAAATGATGCAAATGCAACTGACCATCTGCGATTCCACAATAAAAGAAATACATATCGTTTAAATAGCACTTTGATATAGTCCATGATGCTCCAAATTGTTGGTTTTTTAGCTAATAATCGTTAATCCGTTTTGATAATTAATCAACATATCAATAAAAACATGTATCGATTAAAAGATCATTGCTTGCATATACGTGAATTATCTAACGTTTCAGGAATCAAGTTTGAGTTGAATTAAAGATAAAGATTGAAGCGTAGTTAGGTTTAAATTCCATGTATTTAGGTTACAAATGTAATTTGACACTTGAAATCTTTGATTCATTGCATTGCATAACACTTAGAATACCTATAGAAGTCTCACACTACATTCTAACTATCTTAAACTTCAATAGAAAATCATCGAAACTCATTAGAATTGTAGAGCAGGAAATCTGCACTCAAACGGTCGACCGGTAGAACCATTTGGTTCGACCGAATTTCAGCAGACCTTCCCAGGAAACTTAATCTGTCCAAAACGGTCGACCAATATACATTTCCCGTTTGACAGTGCCTTCTATTTGGTTTGACCGAAACACTTGTTTTGTTCGACCGTCTCACATTGTCGAGTGATAGAAATTAGTTTATCTTATACAAATCCTTCAACGTATCAGTTGTCGACACGTGTCCAGTTAGTGAGACCTTCGGTCGACCAAAACTTCGTATTCGTTCGACCGATTGTATTTCCGTATTTGTATTAAATATGACCATTATACTTGTCGTATACTCCAACGGTCGTATACACATTTTCTCAACTAACCATATTTTGGATTTGGTCTTCCGGTCGACCGAATGCTACTTAACGGTCGACCGCTTCTTGATTCTTCCCAGACCCATTCTTACTGGGCATTTTCGGTTGAACCATCAACTCATTCTGTTCGACCGATTACACTTGTTTTAATCCTGTCTAAAATCCAACATGTCAACCGGTCGACCGAAACACTACTCACGGTCGACCGATACTTATATCTTTTCCAGATCCAGTCCTACTGTTCATTTTCGGTTGAAATGGTATTCCAAACCGTTCGACCGATCACTTAAGTTCTAGCCAAATTTGATCGACCGTTTGCGTCTTCGCTCGACCGAACCTCGCACTGTTTAATTCTGGTCGACCGTGTTACACGATCCGGTCGACCGTTCGTCTCCAGAAATGTGTCATGCCACTCTCTGAATTGTGTTTTCTTGTACATCTTTTCACCATTTCAATCCCAACGGCTAGAACTAGTTTAGAGCTTATAAATAGAACTGAGAACACTCATACAAGGTCACCTAATCTTTCTCCAAGCTCAAATCTCATTACTACTCTCAATTTGCTCTAAACACGTGTGCTCACATCTTCTCACTTGAAATCACCATCATTTGATTGCATCATTCATTTTAAATGCTCAAGATTAATTGCTGAAGTATTAGTCTCCAAGAGTTGTACAAAGCTTCCGGAGTGAAGCTCTTCTCGGATTGTGAGAAGGTGGTCCAAACTAGGCGAGGGTGTTCGCAAAGCTTGTGGTGTAAAGGTGTGATCTCGGCTTGCAACGGAGATCGGATTATTGGAGGACGCAAAGTTGCTCGAGTAAGAGCAATTCGTAAGAGAGGAATAGGATCTGGTGGTTGGATCCAAACCTTTATACATCCGGAGTTGTGGTTTGTTGTTCTCTCTTTCATATTTATTGTCTTATCTTTTAATTTGGCATAGTTCCTTTAAAAACCTTAATTAGTCTATTCACCCCCCCCCCCCTTTAGACTAAGTTTAGGGGCTAGTAAATCCTACACAAATGTCAAAAAACAACTTAATCTTTGACATAGTGGAAATGAACATAAATGGATGCACAATTACTTGCTAGAAAATAAATAAAAATTGCAAAACAGTCATATAATAGTATGATGCAATGGTTAACCAAAATGTAACACTCACGATATTTCCATTTCCCTCCTCTTTATATGTTAAAAACAAGTAAATGACCCCAGAAACCAATACCTGTATAAAGCCAATGATGCTAACTTCAGAAGTGAAACTTCACCTGAACACCCTGATGTTGGAAATGATCGGCATGAAATTATGTTATATCTGTAAGGAATTACATATAAGGACCTATGTATCTTGTTAGAAACATGGAGACTCCAACTATCACGTTGCTGCAAAATAAAGCAAATCCAAAAAAAGATTATTAGTGAAGAAAATATATGAAAATGCAAAATAATCTGACAAGGACAAAAACACAAAAATATATGTCAAAATATGAAATGAACGTTTAGAAAACAAGGCTCAAATGCATTTGAATAAGTATTGACAACTGAAAAGGCATGTCCAGGAAAACTGGAACAGATCAAGATTCTATTTCTAACACCCATGTGCTTAGAATTTGGAAATATTGAACTGACTGAAGATCTACAAAATTTAGGTCTACCAGAAACAAAGTTTGGCCATGTCCAAAGCTGAGAACCAAGATGCGACAACACAACCCACACTACGCTTTTATATCTATATACCAAACCACACCTACTTAAGACAAACAACTTAAAGATTGTAATGAAACTTAATTTCCTTTTCATATGACCCAATAACAAGGAGAGAGAAAAACCCCGTAAAACTGCATGGCATTGCAAGAATCCAAGGTAAACCTTAACCACAGCATGTGAAGAAAGAGATGCTCCCCTTAAAAGTCTCTTCGTCTCTGAAGTCTGAAAATAAGCATCCGAGTCAGTCAATGGACAATAGAAGACAAAAGCATTTGCAAGCAATGAGGATGCACATCACTTACCTTAAATCGACCAGTGCGTGCATGACTTTTGGAGATGCAACCTCTAAGGGAAAAGTGTAGAGAAGCACCAATAGATATCATTGCAACATAAGAACCAGGATCACACCCACAATCTTGGAGATGGGGTTGCTTGTTTATTTACAAAAAGGGGGGGAAGGAACTTTTCTACTATGCACAGGACCTATTTTGAACCAGACCTGACAAATAAGTGAACAACCATTAAGTGTTAAGAATGTCAAGGCAGACCCATACTGTGGTAAGAAGTAACTATTGGAGAAATGACCCAAAAACACCATTAAGGTGATTTCTGCATAATGTCCTTTTTGTGTTCGGTAAGCAATACAATGCTCAGTTGAGAAAAAACAAGACAGACTAATGGACATGCATTGAGAACTCCTATAGACACATGCCACAACTTAGTTTCTTTCAGAGTTTTATTAATTGTAAGGGTGAATAACTTATAGAGATTGATCCAGAAATGGAAAAATGCGCAATACGGAAATGGTAACGACACCACTATATTGGTTGAAACTGCAATTTCAAAAGGTTGGACATCATTATTCTCCTTCACTAATATTTTGGATGGACCGAAAAAGAACCACCACCTGCACAATCATATAAACAGCCAAACCGACAAAGATGATAATCTTCGGCAAGTAAGAGGTCTCAAACTGATGATCATCTCCTCTCCGAGAGCACGAATTTCACAAACGCAAAATCAATTTTTCGATGCCTCTAACAAAAATTTCACTACTAAAAAAACTGATCAAAACATAAATTTCACCTCAAAAACTGAGTTCAACTCAAAACCTCCCCAAGCGCAAACCCTAGAAACTCAACAACAACAACCCAATCAAATCAAATCTAACGCAACCTTAACAGGTAAGACTCCAAAATTTAACGAATATCTTTAGCAGAAAATCACAACCCTAGAATAGAATAGAATATAAACAGGGGTTTCGGACCTGAAACCTCCAATCTGCGGGAAATTGGGGACGGATTGGAGCGAATCGTTAGGGTTTTGTCGGAGAAGTGGAGGAAAGGGAAAGCGTGGGGAACGAGTCTGGGTGTGGGTGATGTGG
Organism: Triglochin maritima; assembly: GCA_963682175.1. Lineage (NCBI taxonomy): Eukaryota > Viridiplantae > Streptophyta > Magnoliopsida > Alismatales > Juncaginaceae > Triglochin > Triglochin maritima. Next base: position 57,089,836 of record OY821772.1, on the reverse strand, counting down.
ACGGGAGGGCGGTAAGTTGCCCCGCGTGAGCAACGTACCCTACTTACCTATTTGGGTGGGTGGAACCACGTGCCCGAGACGATCAAACTCGAAACTTTACTCGATTTCGTTTGGGGAAAAAATTGATTTTGGGAATTTTTTGCGAAAAATAATTAAAAATTTCTAACTTTGCTGGGTAAACGTGTCGACTTGTTTCGGGAAAAAAAACTAGACTTGAATTTTTATTGCTTAATTTATATTATTTTTTTATATTTTGTAATAATATAAATTAATACTTGATATTTGATATTTTAACTCGACTCAACTTGTTTACTTTCCAATTAAGAAAACCAACCAATTTCAAATTTTTTTCCATTTCGATGACAAATTAAATTTTAATTTGTTAAGTAAACCACAACAAAGATTTAAAATAAATATACAATCCAATCTAGTTGCCAACCTATATGGGTTGATACAACGTGGATTTATCAATCCAAACACATACATTAAAAAACTGCAAATCAAACACAGATTGAATTCCGATTGTCTAGGAAACTTGATTTTTTTCCGGACTAAATACATAAAAAACTGCAAATCAAACATAGATTGAATTTCGATTGTCTAGGCACCTAAATTTTTTCGTCCAATCTGAAATTTCCAAAATGCAATTTGTTGTTTGCAATTTGAAGTTTTTTTTTTATTTTTTGTCCTACTATTCATATCATTTTAAATCATAAACATATATCAAAAATTATCGAGATTTGAATCATAATCTTAACTATTTCAAGACAATAGATGTTCCAACTGAGCTATTTGATTACGTATTTATGTGCTTCGTTAATATGAGTAAGCATATCATGTTAAGAAGTGTTAAACCTTTCGTTTCAATATATGATTACGTATTTATGTGCTTCGTTAATACGAGTAAACTTATCATATTAAGAAAAACACGCTAACTCGAGTCATTAAGTTATTTTTACGCTAAACAAGAATTGATGTTTGAAGAAAAAAGTGTTACTATATTGTGGTGGGTCCCGCAGCCTTGGACATTGAAGCCAGTGGAGGAGGGATTTCAGATGTTGAACGATGGGCGTCTATAGGATCACGTATGGTAGGTAGACAAAACAGAAAGGAAACGTGCTTTGACTAACATTTTGGAGGTAAATGGGTAATGTCACTCATGGTTATCCTTCAGATTAACGAAAACAATAAAACTAGTCTCCAATAATTTGCAATGTCATGTATCTGAAGTCTGGACTGAGGCTCTGTAAAATTCCATTGCACTTTCACTGGACATGGTCCCTATACCTATTTGTGTTTTTTTTAGAAAAAAGTAGTGTGTATTTTAGAAAATAAAAATTAAAAATAAAAGGGGTAAGGGTAGCTTGTGTGTAAAACTTGAAATTTTGTTTAATGTAACAAATAATAATTTCGTCTAAACGTGTCTTAAGCACTTTTGCAACAGTACTTAAGATATCAATTGTAAGTGTCTTAAAATATCAATTCAGGTACCAAGGTAGAAAAATCAATTAAAATATCAATTGATCTTTAATAAATTGAACTTTTATTCGTCGTCGTAAAACTATTTAAATCGTACGTAAGATTACCATTATGTCCTCCTAACCTTTTTACAAATATAACTCTTCATTTCACTCTTCTAACACAACTTTCTATTCATATCACTCTTCTATTCACCACATAAAATGTCTCGGATGCCAGGAAAAGAACCAGCGGAGACCCCTGACTACTCACATCTGGTAATTACCTTGTTTATTTCAATTAATTTAAAAAAAAACATTTTTGGGTCGGGCGTCTGCGGGAGACACCCGACCCAACGAGAGGGCAGCCGCCGGAACCGCCTCCCCGTTGGGGGAGGCGGTTCCCACGGCCGCCCGATTATTTGTAGTGGTTCGGTAGGTGCTCACATCCACTACTCGTACGCGGTATCATTCCGAGACCGGAGAGACCACTGGATAGGACATGTGCCGATGCGGTAAGTTTATCTAATTTTATTTTTAATTGTAGAATATATTTTGTTATTGTACGCTAATTTTTATTTTACATACAGTGGATGAGTAGGGTGATACGGTGTACGCAGTCGTTCTTGCGGCAGAGAGACATCATGCAGACTGAGGAGACGAGACATGCATGTACAGATTGGGATCGCCTGATCGAGGATTGGAACAGCCAGTTGGGCATTTCGGACCATGATTCAGATGATGAGATGTAGTTGTTTTGATTTTACTTTCGTTTTGTTGCACTGTTAGTACATTTGTTGGTATTTGCTTATGTTTATTTGTGTACTCTTATTATTTATTTCTTACGAACATATCATCTACGTATTTCTTTGACTATTGTATTTTTAAAATTTATTTTTCACGAAAATATATTCAACTTATTTCTTTAGATATCAAATAATATTTAAATTTAAAATACAGCAAAAAACAACACGATATAAGTACAAATACACAATATATTATACATTACAAAAACATTACAAATTACAATCAAAATGTACTACGTAACCGGTTCCAATACTCCATCCTACTTTCGTATTGATCCTCTCATCCAACAACACTCTCATCTCGCATTTGATACCATAAGGTCGCTATAGGAGGTACTGGGAAATTATCAGCTAATTCCAAACGAATAAAATGTCTGTAACTCCCTAAATGAGCAATGACCAACTCTCTGACAGACCTCGTCATGGCAGACGGACTCTCCCAATGTAGTACAGTAAGACACGGGAACAACGAACAATCTGCCCTATTGAGAAATACAGGACCGCACACTTGTAAAAATTAGCAATCGGGAACAAGTCGACCAAAACCTCCATATAATGATCATCGCTACAAGCTCTCCCGCCCCAATCAATTCATCGACAAGCCTCTTCCACATTGCCGAAAATAGACACTCTCATAAATAGGATGTGCACCTATCTCATTAGAAATCGCACGACAGGCGTACGACCAGTTCTCTTGACCATCATGGAAGACATCGGCAACACATCGAAATCCACAGTTGTCATCAGCACGTACGTCATTCCACCTTTCCAAAACTGGTAAAATGATTCTTGGCAGTCTATCATTATATGGGAAGTTGTCCACGTCAATCCGTCTGGACATTATAAGATAGGTAAATAAAAATTCATTAAGACAACAAAGATTACTGATATATATTAAATAACATAACAACAAAGATATCGACATACCAGAAGATCCTGTGCCCGTATTCACGGACGATCGAGACGAATTATACCGACGACCCCTGCTCCCACTACTGTCAGACCGACCACGACCTCGCTCAGCATACTCGAAGGCACTCGGGTCCCGACGTGTCGACTTTCCCCTAGGTCGACCTCGTACCTTAGTATTTTCTTCGGGTTCTCCATAGTTCGACTGATCGGGGTGTAACTGTTCGTATAAAATACGAGAGGCACTACGAATTACTGCAGGGTCGCTCTACGAGATCTCATCCACTAGCTTCCGAAAATGCTCGACGTCTTGTGCTGACTGATCAACAAACTCTGACATCTGGACTCCTTCTCCGATAACAGGTGTTTTTCAGAATGGATGAATCTGCTCTAAATAAATTCCATCACCTGACGTCAAACACTCGTACATGGTACAGGCACAAGGAATCTCATGTGTTGTCAGGAAAGCACACCCACAACGATATTCAATTTCATCACTTAAGTCCTGCATTCTCTTCAACTCTTGAGTCATTAACGACAAGCAGTGATGTGAAACTCGGCTATTTATATGCTGAAACAAAGGACCTATGTAATGTGCCAAATTTCGACGTCTCGAATCTTTAAGAAAGTTCCGAATATTCGTCAGCTGCATTTCAATAGACGAGTTCACGCGGTCGAAAAGAGTGTCGAGAGCGGCCGTCGATGTAGTGATCCACTCTTTCAGAGCCGAATGTGCACTTTCCACCCTGCAGTTCGTAGTGTTGCCGAAATAAAAACTTGATTCGTCCAATTCAACACGAATTTTTCCTTATGCACCAACTACGTGTCTTCCACATACTTCGTTAACACTGGCCAGGAGTTGTAAGAATCTTTTAGATTACGGACTGCTCTATCATAATCCGTCTGTGAATCAGAAAGCATGACTCTCCTCCACCGTCCACGCCTAAAACTCTCTGCAAGCTGCTTCTCCTTGCCGAATACGTGGTATGCGTAGTTGTACACGTCTTTGTTGATATGTCAGGTGCATAGTAAATGAGCAGACTCAGGAAAAACCTCTGCCACTGGTCGCATCAGACCCATCTCCCGGTCCGTAATTATTGTTGTCGGGCTAACAATATCCAATAACATATCTCGCAACCTCTCCAACACCCACCGGTAACTAGACTCGTCTAATCCTGCAAAATCGCATATCCGACGAGGAAATTCATGTTTGTTGGAGTAACCCCAACCATCTCAAACAAAAGTATCTTGTAGTTGTTCGTCTTATACGTCGAATCCATACAGATTACGAATGGGTATGTACGCAACAACTGAACTGAAGTCGAATGTGCCAAAAATGCGTGAGTCAAGACATTAGTTTCTTCATCTGCCACAATCCAATGCAATTACTTATGCTGCACTGCCTCCCTGAGAAACTGCTGCACGTGTTTCCTGTCTTCAGATTTCGTCCTTCTCATGTACTCTCTGAAGTTATAAATGTGTCTTTGATTCGGATAATCGTCCGGGAATTTCTTCTTTACCACTAACAAAATGTTACGGGTCTTGCTTGTGCCTCTGTCATATCACGAACAATTTGCTTTGCCCCAGCACTAAGTTCGCTGACCTATCGGTGACCCTTTGAATAAACTGTCAATGGGTGCTTGTGCTGCTCATAGATGGTACTAGAAACAATGACTTATCCATCACGATCTCGTCGCTCCACCACTTTTACCAAAAACCGACAACCGCAACCTTTTCTTTTCGTATTCTTTCGCAATGCAATACTCGTATCACGAGAACTCATCTCACGTCTGCGATCACATCTGAGGTAACAATCCATCCGGTTATCTGCTTTTGGTTTGCACGATGATATAACAAAAAAAATCCGACTCCTAGTGCAACTTGTTTCGCCTATTTACAAGTTTCCTCGATTGTTGTAAATATCTCTTTACTGTCAAAAAACTCACTGTAATCTACTCCATCACCACCTAAATCTTGTAACGGAACCTGAAAAATTTGAATTTAACAGAAAATTAAAAAAAACTAAAAAAAACGGGCGTCTGGCTAACACACCTCCACATATGTGGAGGCGTGTTAGACATACGCCTTCACCTTTGTGGAGGCGTCCATCTAAGACACCTGCACATAGGTGGAGGCGTCTGGCTAAACCGCCTCCACCTATGTGGCAGCGGCTTATCCAGACGTCCGAGTCGGGAAAAAAATTCCGCCCCCGTTACCTCGCCGGATTCAGGTGCTTCGTCAGACATTTTCGTGGTGTTGGTACTAGGAATGTGAGTAAAACTGAGTCAAACACCTTGTTTAAATATACGGGACGAAATGTGTATTAATTGATTTGTTAAGGGCAAAAATGTCATTTTTAAGGCGATTTAAGTAGTTTTCCGACGACGAATAATAGTTATCATAATAAATGACATGCACGTGCAAAAAGTTGTATTCTAACCTTGACCACGAGTAAAAAATATAAGTCGGGTGATGGATTTTTCTTAACATGTTTGTCAAATACTTAAGATCTTAACTATCAATTTTGAGATGTACACTGATGATTTATGATTGATCGGAAGACAACCACCACGCTAGTCGTAGTCTTAAGTATAATTAAACAATTACGTTGGAGATTTAATACAAAATACCATTGACTTGCATTTAATATGTATGTTACCAAATCTGATTGAAATATGAATAATATTAGCACATGATATGTTTGAAATTTTACCATAAAATTAGGTTTCTAGACAAACAATTCAAAATAATAATAAATCAACTGTTAAGATGTAAAATCTAACTGAGAAGTTAAGTGTTAATCTTGAAAGTTTCGGAGAAACCAAGTTATTTGGGCTCTTGGAAGATTACATGTAATTTATAAGGAAAAATTTTCAAAATAAATTTTTTTTAAAAAAAATTACCAAAATAAACCTCCACTAAAAGTAATTTCCAAACTAGACCTGCTGCCACCACGTGGTGACACGTGGCAGCAGCGGGTTTTGTTTTTTTGTGCATAGAGAACTCGGCATCACCAGTGCTGATTTCATCTTTTGAGAACTCGGCACTGGCGATGCCGAGTTCAACTGGTATAACTCGGCATGGGTGATGCCGAGTTCAACTTTGGTAGAACTCGGCATGGATGATGCCGAGTTCAACTTTGGTATAACTCGGGATGGGTGATGCCGAGTTCTACTTGGTTTTTTATTGGCCAACACTTGCGACATTTTTTCTTCGGTGATTGGCTCTAATAGAACTCGGCACTTAGAGTGCCGAGTTCTATTTAAGAAACTTCTCCTGGCGATCAGATCGTGTATGAGATTGATTGCCAGGAGAACAGTTACTTAAATAGAACTCGGCACTCTAAGTGCCGAGTTCTAAAGGAAGAACTTCACGTTGCTAACGCCGAGTACGCCGATTTCACCTGAGAAAAAGTGAGTTTGCAAATTTGCGTCCTAAAAAATACATTACATTCATTCGTCTTGCAATTAATCAACTCTTAAAAAGGATTTAAGTCTTCGTACATTCATTCAAGTCATAACAAAATACATTACAAGTCTTACAATTAATCAACTCTTACATTCATTCGTCTCACATACAAAAAATTTTGCTATATAGGTTCTTTACATCGCTTTCGGTTATGCCCTATACCGCCGCATCTCCCACACCTTACCTTTCTTCGAGAGTTTTCGTCCATCTCGTTTCGGATTCGCGTTGATTTAGGCCGACCGGGAGGTCTTTTGGTTTGGGGAGGCTTCATTGTGATGTTGCCTCGATCTGGCCAGTACCTCACATCAGGAATTGGGACAAATATCGGTTTGTACGCCTCCCTGTACATTTGAACCTCATAATACGGGGACACCAGATGTGAAGTGTTGACATTTGCATGTCTGCCACTGCAAACTGCTAGTACATGTGAACATGGGACGTGCATTGCAATTATGTATCCACAAGTGCAAGTAATAACTCCTTCTTCAAATTTCACGAGGTATTTTTTCTGGTCATTGGCTTCAACCTGATACATCAGCTGGTGGTACCGAGTTACTGTATGTGTTCTGGCCAGATTACTGTTTGCCATCACCACGGTGTGGACTGTCGGTACATATGTTTCATTCCACGACTCGGCGACGTCCCTTCTTTTAACAAAGAATTTGTTCAAGCGGAGAAAGGTCATCAAAATCATGGTTGTAATTGGCATACCGCGTGCCCCTCGTAAGACATTGTTGAAGCTTTCTTACATGTTTGTTGTCATACATCCGAAACGTCGACCCCCGTCGTGACAACAAGTCCATCTTTCCAAAACACTACAATCATACATAAAACACTAATGTATATCATCCTAATACATCAAAAAGGCAAGAAAACGGTGGAAAACGAAAAAAAAACGAAACCCTAACCTGAAAATCACGAGAACCCGTCGTGAGGGAGAGGGGGGGGGGGCATCTGCCTGCTTTTATAGACCTCCAGAACTCGGCGTTGGTAACGCCGAGTTATCTTTTTTTAAGTGAACTCGGCGTTACCAACGCCGAACTATTACTTTAGAACTCGGCATCTAGGACACCGAGTTCTATTTAAGTAACTGTTCTCCTGGCGTGTCAATCGTCTCATGCACGATATGAGCCCCAGGAGAATAGTGATTCAAATATAACTCGGCACTGAGAGTGCCGAGTTCTATTTGATTCACTATTCTCCTGACAACTCAAGTCAAGTGGAATATCAAGTGATTCAATAAAAAACCCAAACTTACATAGAACTCGGCATGGAAGATGCCGATTTCTATTGGTGTGAACTCGGTAGGGGTGATGCCGTGTTCACAACAAGAGAACTCGGCCTCCTCAGTGCCGAGTTCTCTTGTAGAGTTCATTGATTTAAGAATTCGAGTTTTTTTTCATTTCCTGTTTCACAATCAACGAAAACAATTCAACCACGACACAATCAACGAAAACACAATTCGACCACGACACACAAACAAGTAAGATAAAACACAATACAACTACGAGTGGAATATGAAGTTCAACATTTTAACATACATCCAAAAGTACCATAACATACATCCAAATAAGTTCACAACTAAATATCTATCCTAAGTGACCTCTCAATCTCTTCTTCCTTTTAGGACGTGCTTGAGCACGTCCTCTCCCCCTGCCGCGTCCCCCTCCTCGTGCTGCATTCCCAGCACCACAACTGCAGGAACGTAAGAAAACCACACAAATGTTTCGTCGGAATCAGTGAGGCTTCATCTAACATGTGATACAAGTGGGCCAGAGCCGCACTACCCCAACTGTACTCCGATGCGACTGCCAAATCTCCGAGCAAATACAGGTACTTCAAGTGAACCATCGTACCACTCTTATCTGCCAAAATACTACATCCCAGCTGGAAGAGAATGAAGGCTCTGGTGTGTCGTGTAACTGTCTCCTCGTCAGCATCAAAAGGCAAGTGTTGAAACTGAGCTTGCAACCAACCCAGAGTTACAGAACCCTTACGACCCAAGTCATCGGGGACCTGACCCAATAAATCCATGCAGACCTCTGACCAAACGTACTCCTGAGACTCACACACCGGCAAACCATCTACCCGCAAGCCGGTAATCATCGAGATGTCACGCAAGGTGCACGTGATCTCACCATGTCGCAGGTGAAATGAATGAGTCTCCGGTCTCCAACGCTCGACCATCGCCCCCAATAAGGTATGATCCAACTGAACTCGGCCCAACCGAGTGACTGTGTCAAACCCTGCCATATCTAGCAGAAACAACATTCTCTCATCAGTGATCTGCCATTCGTTGAGCTTCGATCCATGCTCAACGCATTTTACACCATCAACATCCTTCTGCATAAATTTAGAGAAATGTCAGAATATTGAAATTCACGTGCAAATATTTAACTTGAAAACGTAAAATACTTACAAAATCTTTGAACAAGTCAGACTTGTGGTTGCCCTGCAAAACCAACACCGATCTGTCTACCGGACCCTGTGAAGCGTAGCTACCTCCAACTGAACCAGTACTAGAACCACCAAACTCCATCTGTACATAACACGTTAACAAGTGAGATGATCGAATTTCTTACTAAATACTTAAAAAGTTGAGAATACTCTAATGTTTTAGAAATTACCTCAATCGAGTGTAGTAGCAAACGGCTGTAAACGTCGAACAATCTCTCCAATAAAACCAACTACAATAAACAACATTACGAATCATGTCAGAATTTTTTTAAAATTTTTGACAGAACCTCTCCTATATTTCTTAAATTGGTAAATTTAAACCTGCACGGTAGAACAAACTAACAATACTACAAAATTCAATTCTAACATACATTCAAACTCACATACATTTAAACTCAAATAAATCACTTTTAAGTTTACATTCATTCAAATTAACATACATTCAAACCTAAATAACAACATAAAATCTATTTTTAATCACAATAATAGTACTTAAATTCAACTATTTTTAAGATGACTACTGTAGACCTATAATCAACAAAACTAAATTCAATAATCAACCATCAAACAAGAAATAAAACGTTTTGCCTAAAAACCCAAAATCGAATTCGAGTTTCCACCAAAACGGGTTCCTAAATCAACAAAAACACTACAATCATACATAAAACAACAATGTATATCATCCTAATAGATAAAAAAAGCAAGAAAACGGTGGAAAATGAAAAAAAATCGAAACCCTAACCTTATAAACTCGGAACTCGACGGAGGGGGAAGAGGGGGGGGGGGGGGGGGGGGGGGGGGGGGGCGTCGGGCTGCTTTTATAGCCCGACGGAACTCGGCGTTGGTAACGCCGAGTTTACTTTTTTTTAAGTGAACTCGGCGTTACTAACGTCGAGTTATGCCTTTTGAACTCGGCACTTAGAGTGCCGAGTTCTATTTAAGTAACTGTTCTCCTGGCGCGTCAATCGTCTCATGCACGATCTAAGCGCCAGGAGAACAGTTTCTTATATAGAACTCGGCACTCTCAGTGCCGAGTTCTACCAAAGTTGAACTCGGCATCATCCATGCCGATTTCTACCAAAGTTGAACTCGGCATCATACATGCCGAGTTCTACCAAAGTTGAACTCGGTATCACCCATGCCGAGTTCTACCAAAGTTGAACTCGGCATCACCAGTGCCGAGTGGTGATGCCGAGTTCTATTTGAATCACATTAGTAAAAATTGTCAAGTGTGGCCAATAAAAAACAAAGTTGAACTCGGCATCTCCAGTGCCGAGTTCTCAAAAGATGAACTCGGCACTGGTGATGCCGAGTTCTCTATGCACAAAAAAACAAAACCCGCCGCCGCCACGTGTCACCACGTGGTGGCAGCGGATCTAGTTTGGAAATTACTTTTAGTGGAGGTTTATTTTGGTAAATTTTTTTAAAAAAAAATTATTTTGAATTTTTTTCCAATTTATAAAGTGTAATAGTAAAATACAATTATAATTTTAAGATGCATTATTACTTAATAAGAACATTCAAGAATCAAGATTAAGGGCGACTTGTTGGATCCGTCTAATTAAGTAAAGCAAAACCATTGTTCTTCTGTTCTTATTATCTCTGCGGAGAGAGGAAGCTACAAAAGATCGAACTTCGACTAGATGGGAGACGAGAAGGTGAAGGACGAGGCGGTCCGAATTCTAGGGATCTTCCATCCTCTCCCTCGACTCGTCGTCTTCGATCTCGACTACACCATCTGGCCCTTTTACTGGTATATATATATACTCTTCCGCCCTCTTCTATAAAAGGATTAAGGACTTGGACTCATCTTTTGTTGTTTGACCGGAATACTTTAATTGTGCCGCCCACTAAGAAGATTGAGATTTCGGATCAGCAGTGAAATTTTTAAGAACCATTAGATCAGTAGTGTATAAGTTTTTTTTCTAAAGATACAGCTTTGGAGTAACTCAAGTGGAAGACCTTTGTGGCCAACCATGTCATTTAAAAGTGTTGTATTTAAAAGAGCAAAGCTGCAGCTGTTTGGTTAGTTCTGCTGCATTCTGTTGGCAAACCATGTCATTTTTCTCCATTTAATCTTCATGTTACCTATTCGTTTTGATTCATGGTGGGGTAATTATTTTGTTCGTTGAGGATAGGAACTTATAATTGCATGAAGTTGTGCTTTGGAATTTAGAATATGTCTTTTCCCTGATTGTTGAGCTTAATGTCCAGTGAGTGCTGCTCAAAAAGGGAAATGCCATACTTGTATCCACATGCAAAGGGTATTCTGTATGCTCTCAAGGACAAAGGAGTAGATGTTGCCGTTGCTTCTCGCTCACCAACTTCAGATATTGCAAAAGCATTCCTAGATAAACTGGGCATCAGATCCATGTTTGTCGCAGAAGTGAGTGACACAATTTGCAGTTTTTTTTATCACTTAAATGAATTGTGAAATGTATTTTAAGATGTTCTTCTAAGCTAACGTTTTAGAGGTTCAATTACCAGTATACTGGTGTCTTTACATTTTCCTTGTCTAAGAAGATTGGTTTTATTTTGAAAGAAATAATGATTAATGCCTTAGGTTTAGCACTGCATTTTAGTTCACTGACCAATTCTGGTTTATGAATCAGTCAGGTTGGTAGTATAGATGATATGTTAATGTGCTTTCTTCAGTTTTATAGTTTTACATTTACTTATCTTGATACAGGAAATATTCTCCAGTTGGACTCACAAGACTGAACATTTTCAGAAAATCCATAGCAGAACAGGAATCCCTTTCAAATCAATGCTATTTTTTGATGACGAGGGCAGGAACATTGAAGCTGTAAGTAATTGCCATTCCATTACGTGCCATAGAAGAGAAAGGAAGTTCTTCAGTTTTTTTCTGGGGAGTAGAAGATAAGTGTTATTACAGTAATGCATATCAATATTTTTTATTTTATGTGGTTTAACGGTCATTGCTTTTCCAGGTATCTAAAATGGGAGTAACGAGTGTTTACGTTGAGAATGGAGTAACCCTTGATAAATTGAGATTTGGTCTTCAGAATTTCACTAGAAACTCAGCCCCATCCAACACTGATTAGTGAAGAAGGTTCTTCAAAATTCTACAATTTATGTTGGTATAGTACTATAGATTCTCTGAACTGCCACAGACGTCATGTTTTGAATGGCTTGTGGCCACTTGACATTGTTTTATTGTATGAAGCGTTTAGTTAACACTCCACATATCTTGTTAATTGTTATCGTTAAACTCCACATATCTTGTAATTGTTATAGTTACATTTGATGGTTGCCTTATACCTCCGGCAACGCGTTGAACTGCATAAATTAGCAGGAACATGACTTCATTGTTGTTTTTTGCGTGCCATTCATATTGTTTATTACTAAAAGCTGCGTTATACTTCAAATTTCAAAGTAAAATTCAACCAGATTAAATCTCTTTAAAAATACTACTGCAGACATAAAATATCCGTTAGTCTAGGGCGTGGAACTTCACACACCACACAACTAGCAAGCACGCCTGATCAGATATACCATGCACGAACATAAATCATGTACAGTGGCAGAAACAAAAGCAGCAGAAATTCTTTTGTTCTTGAATCACCTCATTCATATTTCAGTTGTTACAAACTTATTGCGATAATAACTCACAAGATGTTCTTGAGAATAACAAGTTCTCGGCAATTCAACATCAGTTGATAGACGTGTTTGATGAATATGAGAAGCATGTGCATCTACGGTACTGAATGATTGTATCTGAGTGCAGCAATATCATTGGTAAAAGAAAACAATATCTCCCAAGATGCATCATTTTAACCAGTCTATTAGACATCAGTCATCTCTAACAACTTCGGCCATTACGTTCTTTCAGAGGTGATCTATCTCCACGACCCGTATCTTTCTCTTTCTGATTTGACTGGAACTCCGAAAGAGTGTTAAAGCTGTCATCTTCTAGTTCGTTTTCCTTCATGATTTCCATTCTCTCCAGAAGCTTTCCCAGTTTGGAGGATGCTGTTTTTTCATGATGAATGTCTTCTATTACATGATAGACGTTGAGAACCTGAGCCTTCAGAACACGATGTTCTTCTTCCAAGTGATCTATCATTCTACCTCTGAATTCTTTGACGTGCATGTCTAGAAAATGATCAGCAGCAATTTTCTTACAAGAGTGGTTAAGCGAATCAATTTCAAACTGCCTCTCAGCAAGCTCCAAATCAATGGCAGTCTCCACCGATTTCGTAAGCTGTTCCTGAGATAAAATATGTTTATTCAGATCTGCTATTTCAATATCTTTTGATTTAATGATGTTCAAAAGACTCTCTCTTTCTTGCTCAAGTTTTACTGCAGCTTCCATTTCTGTCCTAATGCATTCTTCTTCTAGTATGGCAACCTGGGTTTGAATACTGTCTGCTCTTTTACTTTTCTCTTCAACAATCTTCAGAATGCTTTGTTTCTCTCTTTCAAACGTTTCCTTAGCCTCCATATTGGCACGAGCGGCAGCATCTGATTGGCGTTGCACAAGTACTTCCTGCAGTTTCACTATTTCCTGCTGAAGATCTGTCATTTTCTTGTCTCTATGTTCTATTTCTTGTTCTAAACTCATGAGTTTCTTCTCATGGTCCTTCTCCGATTTCAACTTGGCTAGAAGACAATCCTCCATTTCACTTTTGATATGTTGACATTTGTCCAAGAGAGCTTTCATTTGGACTTCTGAATCCAGCTTGAGCTTATTCTCTTGTTCAGCAACTGGTTTCCAGTGATCCAATTCACGTTTAACCTCCTGCAAATCTTTTTGGTCACTGATATTACTACTGCTAGTTTCAGAAATTCTCGAGAACAAGAGTAGAATGACAATATCCATTTCAGTCTTTTTCAATTTGAGTTGCATAGCCAAAGAATGATACTCTTCTGTTTCCATCTGTAACTGCTGTATTTCTCTCTCTTTATGCTCAAGTTCATCCACATGATAATCCAATTTTCCCCTTAGATTTTCTACCCGAGAACTCCATTCAGCTTCTTTAGATTTCAAATTCGTCAAACACTCTTTGTGTGTCTGCTCTAAGCTCCTAAACCTTTGTCGCAAAGTTTTGAGAGCAGCTGCGGCCCCGACTTCATTTATCTGTGCCTCCTGGAATTCTTTCAAAGATGCCTGTAATTCATCATTGTCTTGTTGTAGCCGTGTGTTTTGAAATTCTATCTCCTTAAGGATGGTCTCCTTTGAAGCAAGGAAATTCCGTAGTCTGGAAACGTCCTCATCTCTTGCCTCTGTAAGCTTCTCAAATTTCAATTTTACTTCTTCATACTCTGTCACAACATTATCATAGAATTTTTTTGATTCTGAAACCTGTATCTCCAGCATTTTTCTTCTGCTTTCTTCGTGAGCTAGGGCTTGATTACACAGCTGCAGTTGGGACCTCAAATCTTCCATGATCCTATCCTGAGATTCCAGTTTCACCCGAAGAGAACAAATATCATCGATCATAGCAGATTTCTCTGATTCCCATTTCTTCTTTGAGGAATGGAATTCATCTTGGACCTTTTGATGGGCTTCCTCGAGATGCTTGAACTGCTCTTTCTTCCACTTGAGCTGTTCCCCAACTTTGACATTCTCTTCTTCCAAGTGTAGTAGAACTGTTTCTTTCCCCCTCAGTTCTTTGAATGTTTCAATCTTGAGTTCTGCTTCAGAGCATTTCTTTTGGGAACCAGACAGTAAACCCCTCAGGCCTGCAATCTGCTTCTTGTAATCACTTATCATCTTCTCTTGATCTTCTACTTTGGCATTTGCTTCATCCAATGAAAAGACAAGCTCCCGATTTTCACCCTCTAACTTCTGCAACTTATCAGTGTAGCTACTCCGAAGGTGATCATTTGAAGAAGCAAGGCGCTTCGCAACTGATTCCTTCACTTGCAGGCTGGATCTCAGATCTTGGCACATCTGTTTGGCAAGTGATAATTCCTCTGACTTCGTCTGAAGCTCCTGCACTTGCCTCTCCAGATTTTTTTTCACCTCTTGTAATTTTGTAAACTGCTCATCATTGGCTCTCCTCAATCGATCTGACAGCTCTAATTTTGCATTATATCCTTCAGTTAGCTTTTTCAGAGATAACTTCAGCCCATCTATCTCGTCGATGGCTGCATTTAGATCCATCCTTTTTATAGCTTCTCTTGCTCCTGGCAAACTGTTTAGGAAGTAATAATATTAATCAGGCAAAAAAAGTAGAGGTAAAATCCATTCAACTGGGGGAGGAAACTACTAAGTACTAACTGTTCAATCCTATGTAACACAAACCTAACCATTTAGAGTCAACACATAATATTTTTTGAAGCAACACAAACTGACGAGCCATGTTGTCCAAAAACAATTAAAACTTAAAAATAGATTAGAAAATTTCAAGCGACTGTGCAATTTTAGATGTATAAGTTAAGTCACTCCCGTATAGATGTCACAACTGATTACCTAAAACTACCATCCAAACAAGACTACAAAAACTTGCTTCGGAGCCTACAAAAACAAGGTGAACTTACATTGTTCATTTTTCCAAGTCCATTAGCGAGCAAACGATACTCTCACAAATTAAAATAGAAAGGTGGGCTATCAAATACACCTTTCATCTCATACCATACATGGGCAAGAATTAGTTTCAAATTTGTAAATAACACTTGAAATATCTAAATGTCACACAAATAACAATGCAAAAGCTGGAATATCAAAATTTAATTTACATCATGCAAATTACAACAGAAGTACAGAACTAGCTCCCATCTCACAAACTTCAGTACAAGGGCAGGTACTGTTTTCCATTCTACACCTTTCTGTTATAATGTCACTAACAGGAGTAACAGGTAGAGATAACACGATAAATTATACTTGAATAGTTTCTAGAAAAAATAGAGGTAAGAACGTTAGACCCATTTCCATCGTATAAAATCATTTCTTGAATTCAAGGACATGCAAATTAGTCATTTGGAGGCAAAACTCAGTTATTTGGAACCTTATTCTGATTATTACAGCATCTGCAATTCTGTTTTCTAAACCATCCGTTCCGATTTCCGACGATGGCCTAAGAAAGACCGTCAAACACAGTAAAAAGACCGAAATCGTCAAAAAAAAACACGTAACTCATGTTGACCAGAACAAAAACACGCCGAAAAATTCAAAAAAATTCGAGAAAACCGACATGCGAAGTGGAGATGATCGATTGTGGCCGAGATCGGAAGAAGTGAGTGAGAGATGGACCTGACCAAGCGGAAGCGGAGTTGAAGACGGAGACGGCGGTGGGAGCACCGGAGGATGGATATCGGAGGGGAGAACGCGATTCGGGGTTCGTTGGAACGTGAGATTAAGGCTCGAGTGGGGTCGGAAGAGGAAACTAGGGTTTGTCGCTCGATGGGAGGGAAGAAGGGATTTTGAAAGGAAAATTTTTCAAAATAATATTTTTTTTTTTAAAAATTCTCAAAATAAACCTCAAACAAAAGTATTTCTCAAACTAGACCCGCTGCCACCACGTGGTGACACGTGGCGGCGGCGGGTTTTGTTTTTTTGTGCATAGAGAACTCGGCATCACCAGTGCCGAGTTCTCCCAGAGAGAACTCGTCACTGGTGATGCCGAGTTTTCTTTGGACGAACTCGGCACTGGTGATGCCGAGTTCTACTTGATTTTTTATTGCCCAACACTTGACGTTTTCTGAGGTGATTCAAATAGAACTCGGCACTGGTGATGCCGAGTTCTCCCAGAGAGAACTCGGCACGGGTGATACCGAGTTCGCTTTGGAATAACTCGGCACTGGTGATACCGAGTTCGATTTGATTTTTTATCGCCCAACATTCCAGTCGAATTGAGTTGCCAGGAGAACAGTGATTCAGATAGAACTCGGCATTGGAGATGCCGAGTTCTATTTGGTCCTGTTCTCCTGGCACTCAAATCTTGTGTGAAAATGTGTGACGGCCAGGTGGCCCATGTCTACAATAGAACTCGGCATTCTAGATGCCGAGTTTCATAGGCAGAAGTCCAATTCAATAGGCTTAAGTAGGCAAATTTGCGGTCCTAAAAAATACATTACATTCATTCGTCTTACAATTATCGTCTTACAATTGATCAACTCTTAAAAAGGATTTAAGTCGTACATTCATTCAAGTCATAACAAAATACATTACAAATACATTACAAGTCTTACAATTAATCAACTCTTACATTCATTCGTCTCACTAAATAGTTACATACAAAATATTTTGCTATATAGGTTCCTTGCATCGCTTTCGGTTATGCCCTATACCGCCGCATCTCCCACACCTTACCTTTCTTCCAGAGTGTTCGTCCATCTCGTTTCGGATTCGCGTTGATTTAGGCCGACCGGGAGGTCTTTTGGTTTGGGGAGGCTTCATTGTGATGGTGCCTCGATCTGGCCAATACCTCACATCAGGAATTGGGATAAATATCGGTTTGTACGCCTCCTTGTACATTTGAACCTCATAATACGGGGACACCAAATGTGAAGTGTTGACATTTGCATGTCTGCCACTGCAAACTGCTAGTACATGTGAACATGGGACGTGCATTGCAATTATGTATCCACAAGTGCAAGTAATAACTCCTTCTTCAAATTTCACGAGGTATTTTTTCTGGTCATTGGCTTCAACCTGGTACATCAGCTGGTGGTACCGAGTTACTGTATGTGTTCTGGCCAGATTGCTGTTTGCCATCACCACGGTGTGGACTGTCGGTACATATGTTTCATTCCACGACTCGGCGACGTCCCTTCTTTTAACAAAGAATTTGTTCAAGCGGAGAAAGGTCATCAAAATCATGGTTGTAATTGGCATACCGCGTGCCCCTCGTAAGACATTGTTGAAGCTTTCTGACATGTTAGTTGTCATACATCCGAAACGTCGACCCCCGTCGTGACAACAAGTCCATCTTTCCAAAGGACCTTGATGTTGAATCCACTCGTATATCGGCTTATGTTCCTCTGCAATAGCCTTCATTAACTCTTCAAATTTCATAAATGAATGAGTTTTACCCGCTTCATAAAACTTGATTTGTCCCAATCTTTCCTTGCAATTTCGATGTTTAGCAAGATTTGCTTTCATGTGTCGAAGACAGAATCGATGTACATAGCCCTCCGAAGGTGGAAATGCGGCTCGCACACAAGCATTTATTCCCGAAAATCTGTCGGTGATAATACACAAATCGGGTCGCATTGTAACTCTACTTGCCAGCAAATGAAGGAACCACGTCCACGACTCTGTATTCTCGCTCTCTACAACAGCAAATGCCAAAGGAAAAATTCCGTTGTTTGCATCTGTGCCCACAGCAATTAGCAATAAACCTCTATATTTGCTATAGAGGTGCGTTCCATCCACACTGACAACGGGTCTACAATAATGAAACCCACTAATTGAAGGCCCGAACGCCCAAAATACACGCTTAAACATCTCCTCGTCTGAATTTATCTGGACAGACTCTATTTCGACAACAGATCCTTCATTATTCTGACAGAGAACTGTGACGAACCTTCGCAAATCTTTAAAACTGTCTTCTTCGGCACCATATATTCGGTTCAACGCTTTTTGCCTAGCATGCCATGCTTTAGCGTAACCGATTTCAAGTGAGTATTTGGTCTTCACCCTTTCCATTATTTCAGCAGGAGTAATTGTGAACTTAGTTCTAACAGATGGCATTATCAAGTCGCATACAAAATTAGCACTGCATTGTTTGTTGTCGTTTAACAATATCGGATTGGAACAAGTGTGCTCGGCGTCGTATGTTTTAACTTGAAAATATCTGCAGCCTTTTGGAACAGACGCATGTAGACGCCATTTGCAGTTATCTTCATCACGACGAATACAATGAACA
Source organism: Triglochin maritima (assembly GCA_963682175.1). Classification (NCBI taxonomy): domain Eukaryota; kingdom Viridiplantae; phylum Streptophyta; class Magnoliopsida; order Alismatales; family Juncaginaceae; genus Triglochin; species Triglochin maritima. The sequence continues at coordinate 57,070,903 of OY821772.1, read as the reverse complement.
GTATACCGTTTCGTTGAAGAAACCACAACTAAATACTGAACAAACTTTTTAATGTGCCACGATTGCAGAGCATGAACCAAATCATCTTTGGTTGGGAAAATTCGTTTATCCCAGAAAGAACGACCATCTTGCGTATGCCAATCACTCTGTTCAAAATTGTTCGCAGCATCGAAGAATGAGTGTTCAATTACCGAATTCTCTATCCAGTTGTCGTCCTCGAAGATATCGGGAAGTTCATTAAGAGTTGGAATCATATCGTTGTTAGCAACTGCATCATCAACAACGTCGTCGTCTTCACGGTTTATGGATTGACCCATCGCATATATGACATCCTGCGTCTCCGGAACGACTTCATTAGCAGAAACACCTTCAGGTTCATCTTCTACAGCGAAAGGTGTGCTGTAATCCCCTAATTCCTCAGTGTCATCGTCTTCAACGCTATGCATCTGTTCCCGGCCTTCTGGTCGACTAAAATGAATTGGTTCAACATGTGACAAACCAAGCCCAAGGTAAGGATATGAGGTAGATGGTCCAGCCCCTCCAGCAAACTCATCATGACTGTAATGTGAAGGTTCAAATTGCGACAGACCAGGATAAGGATTTGCACTGCTAGAAGGAATGTCACACACATGACTGGAACAAAATGAAGGCTCTGGTGTGTCGTGTAACTGTCTCCTCGTCAGCATCAAAAGGCAAGTGCTGAAACTGAGCTTGCAACCAACCCAAAGTTACGGAACCCTTACGACCCAAATCATCGGGGACCTGACCCAATAAATCCATGCAAACCTCTGACCAATCGTACTCCTGAGACTCGCACACCGGCAATCCATCTACGCGCAAGCCGGTAATCATCGAGATGTCACGCAATGTGCACGTCATCTCACCATGTCGCAGGTGAAATGAATGAGTCTCCGGTCTCCAACGCTCGACCATCGCCCCCAGCAACGTATGATCCAACTGAACTCTGCCCAACCGAGTTACTGTGTCAAACCCTGCCATATCTAGCAGGAACAACATCCTCTCATCAGTGATCTGCCATGCGTTGAGCTTCGATCCATGCTCAACGCATTTTACACCATCAACATCTTTCTGCATAAATTTAGATAACTTTCAGAATATTGAAACTCACGTGCAAATATTTAATTTGAAAATGTAAAATACTTACAAAATCTTTGAACAAGTCTGACTTGTGGTTGGCCTGCAAAACCAACACTGATCTGTCTACCGGACCCTGTGAAGCGTAGCTACCTCTAACTGAACCAGTACTGGAACCACCAACCTCCATCTGTACATAACACGTTAAAAAATGAGATGGTTGTTCTTCATTACTTACTACTTAAAAAGTTGAGAATGCCGAGTTTAAATGACTTTAAAAGTTGAGAATTACCTCAATCGAGTGTAGAAGCAAATGACTGTAAACGTCGAACAATCTCTCCAATAAAATCAACTACAATAAACAACGTTACGAATCATGTCAGAGAATTTTTAAAAAATTTGACAGAACATCCCCTATATTTTTCATATTGGTAAATTGGGAAAACTAACAAGACTACAAACTTCAATACTCACATACATTCAAAGTCACATACATTTAAACACAAATAAAGCACTTTTAGGTTTACATTCATTCAATTTAACATACATTCAAACATAAATAACAACAAAAAATCTAATTTTAATCACAATAATCATACTTAATTTGAACTTTTTTTAAGATGACTACCGTAGAACTATGATCAACAAAACTAAATTCAATAATCAACTAAAAAAGAAAAAATAAAACGTTTTGCCTAAAAACCCAAATTCGATTTCGATTTTGCACCAAAACGGGTTCCTAAACCAACAAAAACACCACAATCATACCTAAAACAACAATGTATATCATCCTAATACATAAAAAATGCAAGAAAACGGTGAAAAACGAAAAAAATTCGAAACCCTAACCTCAAAACTCGAGAACTCGGCGGAAGGGGAGAGTTGGGGGCGTCGGGCTGCTTTTATAGCCCGACGGAACTCGGCGTTGGAAACGCCGAGTTCACTTTTTTTTAAGTGAACTCGGCGTTAGTAACGACGAGTTATGCCTTTAGAACTCGGCACTCTCAGTGCCGAGTTCTATTTAAGTAACTGTTCTCCTGGCGCGTCAATCGTCTCATGCACGATCTGAGCGCCAGGAGAACAGTTTCTTATATAGAACTCGGCACTCTCAGTGCCGAGTTCTATTTGAATCACATCAGTAAAAATTGTCAAGTGTTGGCCAATAAAAAACCAAGTTGAACTCGGCATCACCAGTGCCGAGTTCTTCTTGTAATAACTCGGCACTGGTGATGCCGAGTTTGATCTGGGAACTAGCCCGGAATTCCCAGAATTAACTCGGCATCACCAGTGCCGAGTTATTCCAAGAAGAACTCGGCACTGGTGATGCCGAGTTCTTTATGCACAAAAAAACAAAACCCGCCGCCGCCACGTGTCACCACGTGGTGGCAGCGGGTCTAGTTTGATAATTATTTTTAGTGGAGGTTTATTTTGGCAAATTTTTTTTAAAAAAATTTTATTTTGAAAAAATTTCCATTTTGAAAAGGAGAACCCTCTGGATTTGAAATTAATTGCGTGAAAAATGGGTAAATTGCCATGGAGGGCCTATTTTGTTTTGTTATTGTGTTTCTTAACTTCCATGCCGACATAAGGGTGAAGATGTTTAGTCGATCTCAACGTCATTTTTCTTCTTTGGAAGGTAAGTTCACTAAGTGTAATATTTCTCATTGTAAAGAGAAAAAAGGCGAGTTTTTTTTAGTAAAATAAGTACATTGCTTTAGATAAAAATAACCTTGGAGTCATGTAACCACAACTCTCACAACTCTCAGTAGCATAAAGTTTACTTAAGGTCTTATACAAATACTATCTAAAAGAAGAGACAAAGAAAACATAATCCTCATCTCACAAAGAGAAACAATCATCCAAGCAGCTCCATCAAAAAATTGTACGAGCCAGATAGAGAGTCCAACATGAGTTCTACTTAAATGGAAGCAGACAGAAAGCTGCCTATAATGTGAACTACTTAAATGTATATTCAGTTAACAAGCATAAAACGAACTGAAATATACTAGAAAACTAACTAAAACATGAGTTCCGACGAAGGTCAATAATATATATATATATATATATATAAATCAATATCATATACTTCATGCTACAAGGGCAAAAATTCACATCGTAGTCTCAGGCCCAGTAAAAGTGGGAAGTCGAAGTCAATCGATACTTTCAAATTCAAAGGCCCATGACTTATGCAATCGTTGATCCTGTATTGGATCCACTACCAGTGCAACATGGGCCCCCAGTAACCTACTTGGATAATTTGTTTAGAGTCTTCTCGGTATTTCCAATTGTATTTTCTTGAATGTAGTCAATCAAAACAACCTTCAAAATCAGTTAGCTCGTGATTTGGACAAATATTACTTGGTTAATAGAACTTTTGCAAGTCAGGTCATGTTTCATTTACTTCAATTAGATTCCATGTAGTTAAGTTATTTCAAAAGCATTTATATCCCTTGTTGATTACACCATTTGATACCAGTGAGCAATGAGCATGCACTCTAATGCTATAGAAAAGAAAATGCTATAGAAAGAAGGAACAAATAATAACTCACCACGTCACCGAATCCATGCATAGTACCATTGGCTGGTTTTAGACGAACTACATCTAATTCCTCAACTTTGGAAATCAACCCAAATGAGAAACAAAGGGTGTGTTTTGATACAGTTCCAAATACATCTTGTCTCTTTACACTTATTGAAGTGTGAATATCCAACACAAAACAATTGGTAATGAGCAGAGAGATTCTAAAACTTATAATGCAGGAGAAAGTTCTCATTTTAACCGATTTGAGATTATTCTCTAACACTACTCCGCACGTGTGGTTGCGAATTATTTTTTCTCCGTGCCTACGCGTGAATAATAACATATGTGGATGTGTCAAGCCGACATTTGACATTTCAGGCTGTGATTCTACATTGAAGTGTGAATATCTAACTCAAAATCAATTGATAACGAGGAAAAAAGATCTTACAACTTATAACTTACGAGAAAATCTTAATTTTAACCGACCAGAGCCTGTTCTTGACACACTTTCCTTTGTTAAAGTTTGTATCGTGTTGGACAAGTTCCTGAGGAGTATCTCTCGATATGACATCATTTTTGTCCCCATCACATCTATCACGACCCACTTTTTTTTTAGTTTTTTTGGTAATTTCACATGTACATCTAGAGTACATAATACAGAAGCTGGAGGAGAAACTTTGACCCTTCAAGAGGAGCCGTATCTAAATACACCGTTTAAAATGAACTACTGCAATTTTAACAAGATAAACTCATGCCAAATAATTGGACTCTTACCACTGCAAGTACTTAGAGGGTGAGCTTGGCAGGGAAGGTCAGTGTTGTTTTCGAGAGGGAATCGTGGAATGGGTGTACACAAATAAGGCTGCAAGTGTTTCAGAAGTGATGGAAGAATCGAATCACACTGGGGTCCTGCTGAGAGTGCTGATTATAAATATAGTAACACCCTTCCAAAGCCTGCTCTGTCCACTTTAGTTCATTCACCCACTGTACCACATGTACCTCACCCTACTAGGATTCTCCATGCCACCCGAAACCACACACCAAGGACAATTTCCAACTACAAATTAACATCATTTTTCCATGCATATTATCAGATTTTCCACGAACATCAATGTAATATTGCTGGTCCTTTTACCAAAAATTATAAAGCTGATACTCAACCAACACTCAGGAAAGCATTAGTAGTATATATATAGTGACATTAACCAGATAATGTAAGAAGTTGATGTTCACAGTACAGCTGTAGATTAACATCAATGTAATATTAGTCTAACATTGTTGTCCTATTCAGAAAAAGTATAAAGTTGATAATCAACCAACAATGAGGAAAGCATTAATATGCACATAAAAGTGAAAAGGTGAAATTAAACGGATAGTGTAAGAAGATTTTGATGTTCAGATTTCAACTTCACTTTCAATTCAACTGGAAACTCAATTTCTATCACAAATGCCATACCTTGATGCACTTTGATTCGACAAAAAGGGGTCATTTTACATCAATCTTTCAGCACTTGTTTTCAATGCAAACGTACAGACTCAAACCCAACTTTCTCAATGATTGAGCATGTGATAAATAATACAGCTATATATGGAGACACATGGAAATTGAAGGTACTAAATTGATTGAACCATGAAAACTAATTCCATCATAATCCCCACATTTCCTTGAACCTACCCAACAAGTACACATAATCACACCCAACTACCAACTAACCATATACCCAAACCACACAATCAAAAGCAAAAAGCAAAAAACAACTACCAAAACAAACACTACTAAACTATAAGTTATAACCCATGCAAATTAAGACCAACAACAAACATTGTCCTCAAGGGAATGCACCATTAGCAGCAGACATGTCGGACCAAGATATGGGCATGTTCCAGACCCCAAACTCCCCACCAACACCAAGAGGAGTGGCCTCCATGATGGACCCAGACATTGCAGCAACACTTGAATTAGAAGCCACCACAGAGTCGGCAGCAGAAGACCCCATGTTGGGTTGACCGACATTTGGGTGCTCTCCAAATTGGCTCGTGGACTTGAGCCTCTGGTACAACTCATGGAGCCCAGACGTCCCTGCTTGCAAATAATCCCCACCACCAAACAACATGTTGTTGTTGTTGTTGTTATTGTTGATGTTTTGTTGTGGGATTTGATAGTGGTTGGTGTTCTTCCACATAAGTGGCACGTGACCCACGTGCTCAAATCCATGTGTGGGTCTTGCTTGCAATGCGTTTGCCACTAGGGTTGCGTCAGGGACTAGAGAGGAGTAGTCCTCCTTAACCCTAACAAGGTTGGGATTAGGGTTAGGATTAGGGTTTAGGAGGGAGAATAGGTTTGAGTTGTGGGCTGAAGCCCACATTATTGGATTCGCTGATTGGTCGTGGCGGTGGTGGTGGTGGAGAGAGAAATTATCGAGAGCATTCCCTAGCAGCTGGTTCGGTCTCTCGAGGGGCCCACTTCTAGCAAGCTTGTTGGCTACAGGCTTGCAGACGGCCCCGAGGGAACTCCCAATGCTCTTGCTCTTCCGGCAACCTCCCCCGATCGGGACGTTGCGGAGAGCACCGCCTTTGGTCCAGTATCGACGACATGTCTTGCAAAAATGTCGGGGTTGAGTGAGGTTGTAGTTGTTGTAGTAGCAGAACTTGGTGTTGGAGGAGTCACACCTCGGGCATTTTAGGTTCTGGTTCTCGACGCCGACGGAGGAAGAGGAGGTTGTGGTGGAGGACATGGAAGTGGGATTGGAATTAATGTTCCCATCAAGAATATTATTGAGGGGGGAATGAATTGGATTGGTTGGTAATGGGATTTTCTTCTCTTCCAACAGTGCACCTCCACCCAATAGTTCTTGGATCATTTTGGAGCAATATGGAAGGTGGTGTGTAGATTGTTTGTGGTTTTGGGAGGAGGAGAGAGAGTTTTGAGTGGGGGAGTGTTGTTGTTGGAAGTGTTTGGGAGTTTTGAGTGGGGGTAAAGGAATGAGCAAACACAAGGCCTTAATATAGAGTATTGAGGTGATGGAATTAAAGAGGGAAACCCTTCTCTTTGTCCTTTAGTAAGATCCTATAAAGTAATACTCACTACTTTTGCCTAGGATTAGGACCTTCATTGGCCATCAATTTAAGGACGAAGGCAGCTTTGTTTTGCTTAGTAGTGAGATCGTTTCAGATTTGAAGTAATCACGATTACTTGATCTTTATCCATATATATTAAAATACAACTGAAGATGGTTATTGAATTTCAAAGTTTTATTTTTTAAATCTAACCAATTTGACATTATTGCAGTTAGTCAATATGCTAGCTTTCCATTTTTAAGTTAATTGTATACCGTACGTATACCGTTAACTCCCTTTGTTGCAAATATCTTCTTTCTTGATGAAGTCAATATGACAATCAAACTACAATAAGTGCATGGCCTATGACATAACCGTGCTCTTCCTCTTGACAAATTTCTTCATGTGTTTACGTTAATTTGGAAGTATAGCCGCAACCATCCCAATTACCATCGAGCACAAGAAAAGCATCAGTTGATTTGACCGTTTAGAAAACATCTTCATATCATATTAGATGTGATGAAGAAATTTGATTGCTCTCGAGGGGTATGCTACATATGTAGCTACATAGTTAGCTTCGTGACACATTCTACTCTAAAATAATGGACAGGAGGAAGAATGATTAGTGGGTTGTCATTAACTTTTTGGCAGGAAAGAGAATGTAAGAAGATGCTCGACAAACTTCTTTGTCGTTCAAACACAATGATTATCCTCTTCAAGAAAGGACATATCTTATCGAAGGACGTGTAAAGTTGGTTTCAACCTTAATTCTATAATATGGTTAGACATTTTTCGTAACCTATGTAGATTAGATTAGATAATTACTATTTCTCGGTCGTTGGAGGATATATAGGCTGTCCTACATCGATATGTGCTTCTATAATTACATAGATAAATGGTACAATGGTCTACGTATTCTTCTCATGTATTATTTTAAAAACAATTGTGTCTCAATTAATGGTTTACAAAAGAAAGAGTTAAAAAAAGCAATTTAACATTGTTAATTTTTTATGAATTTATATTAATCTCGTATCTTTAACGATGGAATCAAGAATTCACCTTTAAAAAAACATCTCATCTATTATCTATATACAATAGGTGCAACTACATAATCCATTGCAACCTTGTTGTGCATCTCAATTGTCGGGGGCGTATCCAGGATAATTTCAAGGGTGAGACTTTCCACACCAGTAATTTTTTTTGTAAGACCTACAACTTTAACATGGTACCTACAATAAATAAATAGAAAATAAAAATTTCAAAATATCCTTGCCATTTTTATATCTTTTCCATCATAATCCAAATTTCTAAATACTTCCAGACAACATGAATTACACATTAATCATCTCAAAATGACTTTATTCGTATAATTCAAATTTCAATCTCCAAATCACAAAATATTTGTATAACTCAAATTTGAATACCTACTTGCATTACTCGCTCCAGTTTCAAACTTATTTAAATAGATTATCACTATCAACATCAACTCGAATTCAATATAAAACCACCATCACCAACAACATCGATACCAAATTTCTCAATTTCCATGACTATTTGACATTCACCACTAATCTCTACATCACTAACAACACAAAATATGTAATCCGCAACAATTTTCATTAACAAAACTCAAAATTGTAATCAAAGTTGCAGTTTTTTATTAATTTGAATGTGAGTTTAAAATTGTATTCTTTAACATCAAACGAACATGCCAACAATACCTGCAATTCAACAATAAAAAATCCCTCAATTAGCATCCCATGAATTGTAATTAAGGGTCGAAATCGAATGCTTAAGCATCATTTTTTTATGAAGACCCAAAATCAAAATAACAAAATGCAAAGTAAACATCACAAATCTAAGATCCAAAATTCCGTAAAAGAGCAAAGTAGAAGAATTTCAAAAAAAACTATAATGGTTAAAGAAGGGGAGGGTTAAAAATAATTATTTTTAATGTTGTGTAAATCTAGGTGGGAGACTTGCCCCACCTACCCTAGGCATGGGTCTGCCCCTGGAAATTGGTACTTAGGCAGGGGCATATATGAGATCTAAGTTCAATCACTTCCATAATAAACTTGTGATTGGTGAATATTGATTTGCAATTTTCTAACTATTCCATCACTCATCAAAATATATATGTACCTTACCAACAATATATATATATATATACACATGAATTATCTAGTGAGCGTGAGGCTTAAATTTCAATTTTAAGCTCCCATCATATTCACTACTCATCTGAATTTGTAAGGTAGGTTAACAGTAAAACAATTATCCTAATTAAATGCGAGATTAACCATAAATAAGATCCAATAGTGAGATTGTAAGAGACCTAAACTAAAGAAAATGAACTCTAGACTCACTAAAACTTGATCATACATACATATATATAAAGGAGCACCCTTTTCCCTCGTTCTACAAATTAATCTCACTCCCGTGGTCTGTTGCCAAAAAAAACACTTAAGAAAAAATCATTTTGCACCATGATTAATTAATACCTAATCGTAGAACACTTTGCTATATATTTTCATCTTTTTGTATCGAGGTAGGTAGGTAGGATGGTAGGACACCAGTGATGCACAGGAAATATTCTAGGAAGACAGTGACTTGTGTACCAAAGAAATAGACAACACATCAATGAGAGCAAATCTACGACGCCTACATGCACGTCTATGTGCACCCCAATTGCTGTCATTTCTCATATGTCCATGAAATGATACGTTGTTCCATCCATATATATATACCAACTCCCTCCTTGCATGCATTATGCAACCCTAGCTAGGATGATGGATTCCCCTCAAGTCTGAAATTGACAAGGACAGATTTGGACATCATGCATATGCACTCATCAGATCAGATGACAAAAGGAATATGAATTCGTTTAAATTAATGACTTGGTTGTGGTTATTTAATTAAGAGAAGTGGGGATTAGTGGTGGTGGCGTGCATGGAGTGGAGGGAAAACGACAAGACATGGAGGTATGGTGGGAGAGACAGCATAGGACAAAACAAGTGTGGCGTTAGATTCTTCCCAATACTTCCTCTTTCATTGGATTGGTATATGTTTCATTTGATTTATTCCACTTGATTTTTTTTACCATGTACTCTAATTCTATATTAATTATTCCGCTCTTGGCTCTTGCATCTCTTAAATTTGAATCGAACTAGTATCTCTAGCTTTCTCGGTTTTGGAAGATCTCAACTTGTTAAGAAATGGACAAGAAGTTTAGACAGCTAAATAAGTCCAAAGTTAAGTAATTGTACAACATATAAGATTTATACTCTTCCTCTCCACATAGCTTATGTTTGTCATATTTGTTCAGTTAAATAGTAAACAACTATAAAAAAAAATAGAATGAATTGTTTGGTTGCCACGACAATCGAAATTGACTTTATGTGAAACTAGCTATTTGACATAATACAATAGAAAAATCAAAAAACTCGTCCTAATACCATTAAAATTTTCCCAATCTCATTTTTTGTTAGCAAATTGTTTACTTCTTCATTAAATTTCATTACTTATATTAATATTTACTGAAAAATTTGCAGAATCATCATGAATAAACCCAGAATTCATAGATTTCATCATATGTGTTGTATGAAAGGAATGTGTTCTAAAAGATTACTTTTATATGTCTTTTATTATGAATTGAATATATAAACATTTTGTTCATTGATTAATATAATCGTCTTTTCGAAGTGTTAATGAAGATGTTCTTGGTCATTAACTGTAGAGCTCTAAAAGATAATAATTTACATAAATAAAAAATAATTCACAATCATGGTGATTAATATGGAACATTAATCACCGAGTTAAGATAGTCGTGTTGGTTAAATGATATTGTACCTCTACAAGTATTTAACAACATGAGTATATGAAATAGAAAATATCTCTTTCATATATTGAATTTACCTAACAAATAAACATTATGAAATTGTGTTTGTGTCATTAATGTTTCATTGTGTCTTTGAATCCTAAGATATGAGACATATATCTTTTCACATGAGAAATATATAATTTGATTAATATTAAGTATAGTGATAAAAATATTAGTTGGTTGTATACTTACACATGACTTGTGCAGGAAAAGATGATATGTCAAAAGATTATCATTACTCATCTTAACTTGAGTTATGATATTGCTGGGTTTCTTGATAAAACAAATTTATAATTTGCACAATGTAACTTATGTATAGTTACATATTTATAATTTACTTGAGAGATCAAGAAATGAATATATAATACAAAAATGACATATTTCTACTTTCTATAATATTCTTAATATCATGAGGCAGATGATAGACACAAATAATACTAGTTATATTACTAAATGAATTGTGTTCTGTTCGAGTGAACAAAACATCTTTGTTATTTGGCTAACTATAATGTGTAGCTAGATATCGCTTATAGATTATGATATAAATTTTTTTATATCATTGTCAACATAACTTAGATCCTCCTCTAGGTCACACCAAAAAACTGGAAAACAAGAAATATAATTTTATATTTTATATGATGTATTAAAACTCATATGATATGAAATTAAATACATGTGGTAAATGACAAAATTAGTATGTCATGAAAATGACATTGTTAGAATAATAAATAAATTTGTATGAGATGTATATATATATTATAGGGTATAATGTTTTGACATTATATATAATATATTACATGATATCATCCACAACATTATAACATATTAATATGCTAAAACCCCAAATTTCAAAATTTGTTAGCTATTAATCCAAAATTTGGTAAAGTAAAAAAAAGTGAAAAATGGTCTGACCATTTGCCCACGTTTTTGAATATATTAATAAGAGATTTTTTGTTGATTAATTGCTGGATGTAATCCTATTTGGTCAAATGTAGTTATAGGATGATGTTATGGCGAAATAAACAAAAGATCATGTGCAAAGTAGTTTGCACATGATGTAATCTAGTGGAGAGATACACAAGAGATCATTCGCAAAGTGGTTTGCCCACGATGTGGTTTAATTGAGAGATTAATAAGAGATCATGTGTTAATGGTTTGCACATGATGTGGGTTACAGGAAATCCTATAAATAAGTCCCCACTCATTTCCTTGTTTACACTAATGTAAATTCTTCTCTCTCCAGTTTTCTCCATCATTCCATCTAGGGATGCATATCGGTCGGGTTTGGACCAGAACCCAACCCAAAAAATTGGGTTTTGAAAAAACTCAATCCGAACCCGTACCAATTCGGGTTCAAACCGACCCGACCCGGATTTTTGGGTTGGGTTGGGTCAGACCAGGTTGGACCCGAAATAAGCTATATTTCATAATATCTAATAATCCAAGACCGTATTCACCGCAACACATTTCCATATTTAAACTTAATTGCAGGTATTTAGTGATAAGGTGGAACCACATTCAAACCAAGAAAAGGATGCCGAATGACCATTTAATATCATAAAATTTACATAGAGATGGTAAAATGCATGTATTTGTATGTCGCAATCAATGAGTTCCGGATCCCAAAAGAAACATTTCTGACTTCATTAATTTCTTACAAAAAATGGAACAAACGAAGCTAAAAACTCCATTTCTAACTTCCAAAACCAAACAATGTCCAACTTCTAGAGATGAAATGCTACATCTTCTGACTATTGATTGTTCATAATATTCACAAATTGCGAAAACCAACTCGAATCAAAGCAGCACAACCAAAATTCACAAACCAATCGAAACTCAACTTCTAACTTCCAAAACACAAACGTGGCTAACTTCTAGAGATCATCTAAAGACAAATTATGACAAACCGCATTTCTCACATTTTTGGCTACTAAACATTCACAAATAGTTAAAAATCTACTCGAATGGAACCAACAAAACGAAAAAAGGAAGAACAAAACCTATTGAAAACAACAGGAACAAAACCTATTGACAACATTCACAAATAGTTGATCGACGGTTGCCCTTGGTCGACGGGACACCGAGATCAACGGAGAGGAGTGGAGCCGCGGTGGGGTGAGTCCACGAGGAGAGGGGTGCGTGAGGTGGTGAGGCCATAAGGAGAGGGGTGTGTGAGGTGGCGAGGCCGCGAGGAGAGGGGGACGTAAGGAGGACTGAGGAGAGGGTTGCTGTTTGGATTGGGTTTGTTCGTTTGGTGAGGAGGACTGAGGAGATGAGAGGAAGATTTGGATAGGGTTTTACGAACATGGATGGTCCGGATTATCCTCGGTCTATTATATTTTAAAAAAACTAATGAAATCCGATAATTTTATATTTTAAAATACAAAATAATTGATTTTTTTTATAAAAATATATTTTCTATTAAATATTTCATTTTTTATTTTTCACAAAAAATATTAATTTTTTATGTTTTTTTTGTATAAAAATTCTTTATCAACTATCAAAAATGGACAAGAAGTTTAGACAACTAAATATGTCCAAAGTTCAGTAATTGTATAGCATACAAGATATCTACTTTTATTCCCTACATAACTTATGTTTGTTATATTTGTTCAGTTAAATAGTAAACAACTCTAAAAAAAATTAAGAAATGAGTACGTCAAATCACTAAACATATAGCAAATCAATATAGCTCTGCACTGTTTGCTCAGTATATATAAAAACTATGTGATTCAATTGTTTCCACCACCTTGTACCCTTAAGTTTGGCTTTTTCAAAAAAATAGTGGACCGACCAATTTCACAAAATGAAAAGAATTATAAAAACAACAAAAATTAATTGGTTTTAATGGACACCCATAAAAATCCTTTAACTCATCGAATCTTGTGTTTAATCAGATAACGTGAAAACTGCACGCCAAGGGGGCAATGATATATGCACATACAGATCGTTTGGCTGAAGATTCTTGCAGCAATTCTCGCCGGAATTCAGATTCTTGAAATTTGGTTTCCAAAACAAAAAAATTGGATTCTGATTCTCATAGAATCCTTAACGATCTAGAGTAAGTTTTCTATACAATCAAAAAGTTGAAAAACATTAGTTTCTTGTAGGATTCCGGGGATTTTAGGTTGTATTTACCATAATACCCTTATATTTTACTATTTTTATTAGATACATTTTTAAATTAGAAATTAATATTTTATGATATTTATTAGATAAATTTCATATATATTTATTTTATAATAATTTTTAATATTGGAAAATAACATAAATATTTCTATCTTAGTAAAAAAAATCATACCATATCTTACAATAGTAATCTAATAACAAGAATTTTTACAATAGTAAACTAATACCTTAGTAAATTTAAATCTAGGGCCATAATGATCATTTAGCATTTAGAATCATGAGCAATTTTTTTTTCAAATCCAAACGAATTTTGATTCTGTTAGGATTCATGATTCTTACATTTTTATTTAGAATCTGAATTATCGTAGCACAAGAATCCAATCCAAACGGACCCTAATAGTTTTTACAATTTTGTATTAACGTCCAAGAAGAAAGTGGTTACTATCAAAATGATTTTCCCGCCCAAAATTGGCATGACTAATTACGTTAATCAGGTGTGAGCTTTATTCTGTACGAAGTTGCCCGAATAGGTATAGCATCTACTTGTCCAAACATCTTGCATGGGCATTATCACTATTGCATCTTACATAGGAATAGTACCAAAAAGTAACAAAAAATAAAAGTAATTGTTGTAGATAAAGTTTAGTTATTCAAGTTTTCCATCATTTATTGTTAATTTCTTTGACAGTAAGCTCCAAGAGGCAGAATATTACGTATATTGCAAAAGAACATTATGTTGGGAATTCGAGCATCAAATTCCCCAAGATGGATATTCGAAAATTTCGTCAAACACCGGGAAGACAAGAAAAATAAGCAAAACAACCAACAAACACAACATGCACAAACGACCAAGCACACAAATAATCACCACAACCAAAGAACATAAGAACAAATACAAACAAACCATAACAACAAGAATACGAGGTTCGACAAATTGTCTATGTCCTCGAGATGTCATCTTTGGGTTTCTTTCATGCCTTGCCTCCAAACCGAAAGTCAAACGAAGCAAAAATTACAATGTTGGAGAGCAATGTGTCTCTACCAGACAAGAAATCCCTCTCTAATGGTGGCTAAAATCCTAACAATGTGTAATATTGTTCTCATCCCTCACACAACAAAGGGTTGTGTTCCCTTTATATACAAACCTCAAAACAAGGGTAAAAATGTCTAAATTATTCAAGAGATCCGCTTAGAAACGATTGACTGTTCCACCTAAACGGTCGAACGAATCTGTCAAAAAAGACCCTAAATCCAAACATACAAAAAATGGTTGATCATTTTAACAAAACAGTCAGTCGACGACAAAAATCACAAAGAACATTGTGATCTGGACAACTCCAAACGGTTGGAGGGAACTTCCTAACTGATTCACCGTTTCTGGCAGACCAGAAATGGTTATCTTTCGATAACAAGTTAACAACTTAATTTTCAGACTCGATTCTAATCCGATTCTGAATCTGTTTTCGTCATTGACTTCGCAATTGTTTTCTCGACGCAACCCTTGAATCAAATATGACTCTTATCCTTTGTTTTAGCATCCACAAAATTCTCCAAGTTTTTCAAAAAATTGGAGACAACTCCAACACTTCATTCTAGTTTATACAGGTGATGATGATTTCGAAGTTAAACATTGACTTTTGCAACATAAAACATCGGTTTATGTAACGTCCCGAAATAGCAAAAGATTTAAAATTTCAAAATAACCAACATAACAGACAACTCACGCGGGAACGTCACTAATATATAAATATATAAATCCGGGTGCACCCAAAATACAAGGAGTTTCCAAAAGAAGTACAACTACAATACTGATACAATGAAATAGAATACATGTAGTCGTACGGTCTAGCAACTGCCGAAGAGGATCCGACTCCAAAGCGCTCCGTCCTCGGTCACCACCCACCTGGACCTACTGCGGTCCTGAAAAAGATGCAACAACAATGCCTGAGTTTCCAGAAGGAAACCCCGTATGCCAACTCACCTGTATGCATGCATCACATAATGAACCTATCATACTAGTAGCATGTCATGACATCAAAAGAAATGGAAAACAGTTCCCCCGAAGGGTAAAACAGGACATCAGTCCGACAATCAATCATCGGGTCTCCCGAAGAGACCTACTGCAGGCACATGTAGTCTAGCAGCCCGCGACATCGCACCCCCCACACGCGGCTATACTACACAAGGGTTCGGCAGGGAGCCTCTGTCACGTCTACGCGCCGATAGAAACAGATCTGTAAATCTCAGTGGTCGGGGCCACATGGAACAACGCGGCCGTCGCCCGGAAGGTATAACAACAACATCTCGGTAGGTGCCCAGCCGAGGAAAACAACATAGCCGGCACAGCCTCGGCCCAACAATCATCATCGCCGGCACAACCTCGGCGGCATCACCGACACAGCATCGGTGGTCCATCACAACGTCCGGCACAGCATCGGACGGGTCCAGACCGAAGTCTGTCAGGTCATCAGGCTCCTCGAGCCGCAAACACCAACCGCGCCGCTATAAAAGCAGGGCAGCGACCTCCGTAGCCCGTGGGCCGGTAGTCACCTCACCCAACGCCAGTTGCGTGCCCGCACAACATCAACACTGGGATCCGCGATCCCTCAGGCCTGCTATACTACAAAGTGCCCCATCAATCCATCTCAAGTCACGGTCCATACACGGAGGTGACGCGTCCCGAACGCCCACACTCTTCCCAACGGCGGTCCTGGGCAGACACGCATCACGCGCCCACCGTCACCTCCCGGCTCACGCACAAGGCGAGGACACGAGTTTCCGTGGACAAAGTTGGCATTCAAAAAGGGAACCAGGAATTCTGTCCTGGGCCCAAACGGTCGACCGGAAGAGGTGATTCGGTCGACCAGTTCCAAAAAGGAATCGGTCGACCGTACTCCTAAAACGGTCTACCGCTGCGCTCAAAAACAGAACCCCCAACGGTCGAACAAGGGTCTAAAACCGGTCGACCGAACGAGGTCAAAATCCGGAGTCAGGTCAACATTAAATTCAATTCTATCGGTCGACCGACTCAGGGGTCTCGGTCGACCGAAAACAGACAGGGTCAACCTATTATTCTAAGTCATATAATCGGTCGAACGCAATATACAATCGGCCGAACAAACATGCAATATAATCCAGTACACTTAAGTTCCGGTCGAACGACCCAAGGAACCGGTCGACCGAAAACAGGCAGAACGTCCCAACTCACCAGCAATATGCACTACCGGTCGACCGCCCCAAGGCATCGTTCGACCGGTGAAGGTTAAAGTCGGGCAAAAACACTACATTCGGTCGACCGCCCGAAGGAATCCGGTCGACCGTTGGTCGTTTTCAACCTCGCGCCAGTCGAGGTTTTCCACGGAAAACATCACCGAGGAGGCCTCCGACCTCCCCGTCCGACCAACACAACCCTTCACAAGGGTTAACAACACAACAAATCACACTATCAAGTTGACATACCTCTCCCGAAGCCGGAGAAACGCCGGAGCAACGCTCACGCCTCCGCGTCCTCGATCACGCGCCGCGCCTCTCCCGCACGAGCACCCTCCTCTCTCGACGCCTCCGCAGCTGCTCCACCAACGCGCGCACCAGCAAGGAAAGGAAGGAAGAAATGAGGGAATGGAGAAGAAAAGAAGAAGAAGAAGAAACCAAGTTATAACCCCGTCTGCTACAGTGCCCGCCAACCTCACCATCACCCTACTCACCTTAGGCCACTGTAGCCCGCCTCTTCCCCATGCAAACCCAACTTCCCATTCAAAGCAAGCCCTAATCCTCCTCTAATCTCCATTAGCTTCCTAATCTCGGTTAGGGACATAACAGTTTATATGTAACATCTTACATCAACATGCAGCTCCTTTTCATCTAACGCGTTTCACTTTAAGGCCGGAACTTGTATTTCATTTTTCTTGTCCAAGACTCGATGGTAATCATAAATATTTTAAAAATAAGTTGAAAGCAAATCCTACCAACGTACTATATTATTATATCTCTGAAGTACATCTGATTTCTTATAAAATATCATAACTCGACCTGCATCGTTGATGGAACTTGAGTATAACAACAATTTTATGACCGTCATGCCTGCCAACATGGCAAACGTCTCCTATAAAAGTTAGGTTTCTTACTAAAATACAATTTATATTTTAAGTAGAGAAAATCATGATTGGTGCATGGCAAGTATACTTTAAGGATCCTTATACACGGACGCAAGCGTTCGTGACGCACGCTGACATGGTCAATACAGTCAGCAGTCCAGTCAGTAAAATTCAAATGTCTTTTACTTTTTGAACTTAACTAAGTAGCATATTTATTTTGTGTCACATGCAATTTTAATTTCCCGACGCAACATTTCGATTCCAAATGCAACATTTTGTTTCCCCATGCAACATTTTCGCAATGTAACTTATTCTGAACAGACACAATTTAATCTAGACAGACACAAACTTATTCTGGACAGACACACAATTTATTATGGACAAACTTTGAACTTATTATGGACAAACTTTGTACTTATTCTCGACAGACTTTGAACTTATTATGGACACACACAGAACTTATTCTGTACAAACTTTGAACTTATTTTGGACAAACACAGAACTTATTATGAACAGACTTTGAACTTATTCTGGACAAACACAGAACTTATTATGGACAGACTTTGAACTTATTCTGGATAGACTTTGAACTTATTATGGACAAACACAAAACTTATTATGGACAGACACACAACTTATTCTGGACAAACTTTGAACTTATTATGGACAGACACACAACCTATTCTGGACAGACTTTGAACTTATTATGGACAACACACAGAACTTATTATGGACAAACACACAACTTATTCTGGACAAACTTTGAATTTATTATGGACAGACACACAATCTATTCTGTACAGACACACAATCTATTTTGGACAAACTTTGAACATATTCTGGACAGACTTTGAACTTATTCTGGACAGACTTTGAACTTATTCTAGACAGACTTTGCACTTATTATGGACACACAGAGAACTTATTCTGGACATACTTTGAACTTATTCAGGACAAACACATAACTTATTATGGACAGATTTTGAACTTATTCTGGACAAACACAGAACTTATTATGGACAGACTTTGAACTTATTCTGGACAGACTTTGAACTTATTATGGACAGACACCCAACCTATTCTGGACATACTTTGAACTTATTCTGGACATACACATAACCTATTCTGGACAGACTTTGAAATTCTTATGGACAACAAACATAACTTATTTTGGACAGTCACATAACTTATTCTGGATAGAATAAGATGTTCGTCTGTCTATTTTATGTTGTGGGTTTTTCCGTGGGGGAATTAAAACATTTGACTTTTGATAACTAGACTGTGGTTTTATGTTGCATGGGGAAATGAAATATTGCATTGGGAAACATAGTGTTGCATTGGGAGAGTATAAGTTGCATGTGACACAAAATAAATATGTTATTCAATTAATTTCAGAAAGGAAAAAACATTTGACTTTTGATAACTAGACTGTTGCTGCTGACTGGACTGGCCACGTCAGCGCGCGTCCCGGACGCAAGCGTCCATTAATCATTTTCCTACTTTAAAGGTCCCTCTGAAGTCTGAATTAGCATTCATTTTGCACATCTAAATTTTCAAAATTGACAGTTACCGAACTTGAATTTTCGTTTTGTAACGTTTTACCCACCTGAACTTTAAATTTTCATTATTTAAACTCACATTTGTCATTTTTTCTAATATGATCCAAATTCCAACTATATCTAACATTCGTTTCGATCCGAACTTTCATGTAAATATAAGTTTATGAGTGTACTAGGGTTACAACAAAAAATTGCAAAAAAACGACAAACGTGTTAGGATTGATGACCCTCTAATCACTAAACTAATTGCGGAATTAAAACAGTAAGTAAAAGATTAAGGGAGAAGACAATTGCAAACCACAAAATCGTCGACACCGGAGTTTAGATAGGTTTGAGACCGCACCCCGGTCCTAGTCCTCCTTGAGTCTCGCTTACGGTTCCACTAACCTATCTGCGTTTCGGGCCGAGATCAACGTCATTTACAACACCGAGTCTCGCGAACAATTCTCGCATCGCTCGTGTCTCCTCTCACAACCTGAAATGGAGCTTCCACGAAGCTTTACAACACTTGGTGATTCTTGAATATAGAAATTGAATCACAATCTCACTAACACTCTATACTTGAGCACACTTGGATATTGATATGAAATGTATATGCAAATGGTGAAGTTTTGGCTTAAGTGTAGAAGAATGAGAGCTTGAAGATGAAGAGGATTTGACTTTGAGTATATGATAGATAGGAAGTGTTCAAGAGTTCTAAAACCAACAAATGGGGTTTTATTTATAAACTTTCAATCTCTACTAGCCGTTTGAGAGTTGGTGGGGAAAATGGAGCAATGAGAAACAAGATGTGAAATAAGCT
Organism: Triglochin maritima; assembly: GCA_963682175.1. NCBI lineage: Eukaryota > Viridiplantae > Streptophyta > Magnoliopsida > Alismatales > Juncaginaceae > Triglochin > Triglochin maritima. The sequence goes on along the minus strand of OY821772.1, from coordinate 57,050,769 downwards.
CGGTAGTTTTTAGACCAGGTTCGGTCGACTGTTCATGTAACGGTAGTCCGAGACACTACAAATTGATTGGTCTGAACTACACACATGGTTGACCGAATAGGGTTCGGTTCACCGAGGTTGACAGTAAAATTGGTTGGGCTCTCATTACTCAAGTTCAGTTGACCGTGTATACTTCGGTAGACCGAAGATATCGTGAGCTTTGCACTGATAGTTAATGCTCAAATAGTCGTTAATTACAATAGTCAAGTGTCACGTGTAAACAATCGTTGGATGCCTGAAGTCAAGGACTCAGTTGACTGATAGCAGCTCAGTCGTCTGAAATAAGACAAGTCAATTGGGCTCTAAAGGCTCGATTCAAATACAATCATTGGAGCAAAGTCCAGAAACGATCCAAGGCTTTCCAGTGCTATTCGGTCGACTGAGGGTGGTTCGGTCTTCCATCAGGACAATTCCAGAGAACATCCTAAAGTCTACTGATGGGAAGGATTCGGTTATCCGATAGGTATTCGGTGGGCCGAACTGGGAATGATTTGGTTGACCGTGAATGGTCTGGTTTACCGAATCTTTATGGGACAGAATCCTAGTGCTCAAGTTTACATTAAACCTTATGGACTCAATAAATATAAGATTACATGTCTTGGTTCAAAGCTTTGATTATAAGTCTTGAGTCTTTATCCTAATACTCATTTTCTTGATTATCTTGATCAACTTATTAAGATGATTACAAGTATACACATATGTATGCAATGCATGTAATCGTGTTTACTTACTTTGATTGATTAGGTTGATGGATTAAGATTAGTTTGATTAATCATCAAAATTAATATAGATTAAAGCCAAAAAGACAACAGACGTGGGTTTAAATAATAAACTTTTAAAGTTCAGGGGAGCAAAGTATTACAAAACGAAAGTTCAGGTGGGATAACTGTCACTTTGAAAGTTCAGGGGTACAAAGTGATATCAATACATAATTCAGGAAGACAAATTGTAATTAACCCTACTTTAAATTCCCAAATACGAGACTATATACTCTGCTTTCAAAAAATAATCTATATACTCCTATATATATATATACACACACACACACTCTCTCTCTCAACACTCTCTCGCATAGTTGATGTCTCCTAGTCGATCTAACATATATACATCGATGGATGTGTACAGTTGATTCTTCAGACTCAAATTCCATATTCAATTGGAACTCCCAACACAAATATTGTAACATACCAAACATTAGTCTCACATTGTCTAACATAAAAATGTTAGCGTGTGATATAATGATATGAATCCACTACCACAACACTTACCAACTGAAATTTTATGACAATAGGTATGTGTTGTGGGTCAGTGGGCTCATGGGTGACGGACTGAGACTTGGGTTCAGGGACGGGACATTACAGAATGGTATCAGAGTCTGAACCAACCGGAATTGTGAACAAAGTGCTACACCAAGAGTGTGAGAGTCACCTCTAGAATCCTGACCACAACGCCTAGCGACTCACTAACTTGACCACGACAAGGATGTCAAGTGTTCAATTGGCTGGGCTAGGTTGTAACATCCCAAACATTAGTCTCACATTGCCTAATATAAAAATATTAGTGTGAGATATAATGACATGGATCTACTACCACAACACTTACCAACTTAAATTTTATGACATTAATATGTAGGTGTTGTGGGTCAGTGAGCTCATGGGTGACGGACCGGGACTCGGACACGGTGCATGCTCTAGGACGGGACGTTATAGAAAAATTGATTTTGAGGACAAGTCTTGCAACATTACAAATCACAAGAATAATCAAGATTCTCTCACATACATACACGTACATGTCCTAGACAACCTATGTTGATTTTAAACGTGGTATTCACATTTTAATTTTTCATTCAAAATTCACCAAATACTCTAGTGAAGATGATCTTCCAACTTAGAACCACAATCCATCCATTACAAAATGTGATGGGTGAAGGGACATTTTAGTCGTCAAAACAAAGAAAAACAACACAACAAATGTATCTCAATGGTTCAAGGACCGGTTGGATGTGATGTGAATGCAGAATTGATATTCATTGACAAAAGAACCTATGATCAGTTGGCACGTACTGAATCTGACCCATATTCCAACCAATTCGACATCCGTTTCGATTCAAATTTTGACGTAAATATAAGTTAAGGAGTATACTATGGATACAACAACAAAAATTGTAAAAAAATAACGAACGTGGATTTAAATAATAATTTTTTTAAAGTTCAGGGGCAAACTGTTACAAAACGAAAGTTCAGGAGGGTTAATTGTAAACTTTGAAAATTTAGAGGGGTAAAGTGATACGAATGTATAGTTCAGAGGGATAAATTGTAATTAACCCATAATTTAATTTAACTACATGTACCTATTTTCCAATTAAAAATATATAATTATTACTACCGATTAATATTTATTTAAAAAAAAAGGTGACATGCATGACACATCTACATCTACACTACTCACGTCTTTGGTTGGTGATGGGCATTGCACACTGGTGCTCACATTCCCCAACCCTAACTTTGTCCCCCCACCACCAAACAAACCCAGCTTTTCTTGGGATTTCCACAACAGCCCCCAAACACATATGTCCACACTCACTTCACTTTGGTCTATGCATGCTCCCTCTCCACACTTCCTCCCTTCCATGCCCAGAACAAGAACAACTGCTCAGAGGTATTAAGCTTGGGAATGCCCTTTTTTCCTCAGTCATTGAACACTCTTTATGACCAAAAGGATCCAAGAAGGGAGCCCAAACAAACGCTTTCTTTTCATCTTTTTCTTTTCTTAAAAAGAGCAAAGGTCGTTTGAAGAAGCTTTAGACTAGCATATGGAAGAATGCTTTCTCTCTCTCTCTTTATGATGATGTTAATAATATGTATATAGCAGGTTGTGAGAGACCTTTTGTTCATCATGATCAAATCTTGGTTTGAAGATATCATTTTTTCCCCATGTGGTAGTTTAATTTCCCTCCATGGGAGTTCGAAACTTCAAAGCGGATTGAGATGGACATTGAGTATAGTGCAATGCAAGTTGAAATATAGCTTAGTCTAGGAGGATCATGCATGGTTCTTATTATTTTTAAGCATGCACAATCTATAAGAATACATAATTCAGACGAATCGCTTCATGTAGTAGAAGAAAAGTGATACCCTAATCATGTATGTCAGTTCCAATCACTGACAATCGGGCTTAGCTAGTTATAATGGTCAAAATTACTATCTAATTCTACTAGTCTGTGTTATCTAGGCTATATATAATACGAATTTCTTGGGAAATTTGATGTTTACTTAAGAAATGCTCATAAATGGTAGCTGAGAATTCACCATAAAAATTCCAGAGTTTCTCTGAATTTGGAAGTTACCATAAAAATATCAAGGCTCAATCCAATCAAGTCCGTAGCGTCTACCAACTCTGCTAAGTGGTAACACGATGTATAGAGTCTGACACCTGCCTGGTGCTGGAAGGTCGGAGAAGTGTGATAAGCTTTGAATGGAAGCCCGGTAAAATAACTTTAATTAGCAAGGTGATAAGGAAGCTAATCTCAAGTCAGAAAAATCATTGTTCTTTTGAATGATGGGACTCCATCAAAGCTTGGAAATACTAATGTTGCCAACGAAATATCTATATGTATGTCTTCTTGAGTCAAAACCCAGTGCAAACTGTCTTTTATAACACCGTCTACATCACAAACTATAATCAGTTTAACATATAAGATTCAATATATTAGAAAATGCAAGATGTCTTCAATTGTTTGTCAATAATTAAGAACACTCACAAACATATAAATTAGATCATACAAGCAAATTTAATTGTTTGCTCTTGGAGAATGTTGGTCCACACTTCTTCAAACCCATGAAAGAGTAATTGGTGCAATCATCCCCAAAAGGTGGCACCACCTTGAGCTTGAAGATTCGCCCCACAATCCAACCACACTCATCCATTCACATGGAAGCAATATTCGTTGTTCAACTCTCCCTGACAAAAGTGGCCCCTCATAGGTGTGGTCCATTCATCAAACCATTGATGGGATCTGTCAGACAACATATCTTCTTTTTCACATAGTTGGGAATCCCACTTAATTCCTCAATCTTGGATTATGTTACTTCCGCTTGATTAACTAATTATGGTTCCATCACCCAATGACATCTATCTCTTGGTGTAAACGTAGCACAAGATATTCTTGCCCATATAATAGTGTTCTTCCCATACTTGTGAATCAACTTTGGGGTCTTTCTCTAACAGACCCAAAAAATTCTTGGATATCCTAGAGATGCTCATCTTCCCATGTATAGATTTTCTATTCCATTCACCTATAACCATGGTCTAAACATTAAAAAAATAAGAAGCTATGACTATGAAAGGAAAGAATGATACCTATAATATAAGGTACACTTAGAATTTAAATATATGTTATCCACTTGGAAGTGGGGTCTGAATGTTGGGTTTTATTTTGTTCAGATGTGCCTAGAATTGATTTAGTGGAAACATGTAGCCGCTTCTACATAAGCCTAATCAAATATACTAAGTAGTAGCTGTAGAAAATGGGACATATTATTGACACATGACACACATCCCAACAACCAATCCACTAAATCAATAATCATTAATTATTTAAACATCTTATGATTGTAATGAGCAATATAATAGCTAAGCGAGGCTCTTAACATCTTGGGGTAAATATTTTGGTAAGAAAGAGTTCTTTAAGGGGGGAAAAATCTGATGAACAGACTCAATTAGTTAGTGTGGCCGACTCGAAGATAAGAACTATACCAATGTCATGGTTTACATTTTCTTGTTTATATATAAGTTATTTTGCTTATAAAAAAAGTTAGCAAATTCTAGTTATTTCAGGCAAACCGTCTTATTTGCTTCTTTTAACTCGTGACGTTGTATCAAACAAGATATCAATAAAGAGACTAATGACGCGCTATTTCTCTTATTTTGCAAGTTGTCAAAACAATCATTCGATACCATATGCGAACGTCAATCTGCTCTCCGTAGATAAGATTTCTAGTCCTTGGATAATTGGTGCAATTTCAAAACAAGCAGACTCCAATCAACTACTGCATAATCTTCAAAATATTCCGAAAGCTAGTACGAAATGTCAAAGTATAATCCCTCCCCTTGTTAATCCATCGTGCACGTAACAGAAGACAGTAAGATCAGTGCATCACAAAGCTACCAAAACTTTATTTCTCTACAAATATTGAGTAGCTTTAGAAAAGCAATTGCGAGCCATCACTGAGTCATCAATTAGTAGCCATCACTGCAACAGTTTATCGGGCGTACTTCTACAGGCACAACCGATACAAAACGATCACATAAACGGTTACATCATCTAAATGTACATTAAGAGTTAGAGACTTCAAGGATCGGATTTGGTGATGCCATTGATAATGTCGCAAACATTACCAGAGGCACAGTATCAAGTATTGAACCGTCTAAATGCATACTAGAAAGTTCTAAAAACCCTCAAAAATACAGATTGAAAACTTACAACTTATTGCTTGCCATATTGCCACCAATAAACTACGTAATGAAGGACAAAATTACAACTCACAACTTGATTAGTTGAGCACAATCTTCTCTTATTGCACAAAAATAAAACACTTGATCGATCAAGGCATGAAGGCAAAGCTCATTGGTATTATTTCGAACTACCAGAGATACACAGCTTGGCGAAGCAGCACCATTTTAAACCACATCAGCCACATGCATCATCTTCATAAAGGTTTATTAATTCCTAATTTGATTGTGATATCTTGTTAGCAGCCAATATACACATTATATTGCTGCAAAAAATGTGAGAACTTTTTTTGGTTTGGTAAAAATATGTGAGAGATCTTCACCTGGTTTTGCCAAACTATGGGAAAAGAGGCTGGTACTGAAGACCCATGTTCTCTGGGTAGCCCAACATCAAGTTGAGGTTTTGTATTGCTTGACCAGAAGCTCCTTTGACAAGATTATCAATCTGCATAGATAGCAGCTGTTGAGTACTTGACAGATACTAAACATGCTTATTTGTTCACAAAGACATGCCGGACTATGACATACAACTGAGATAATTATTGCTCTTCCAGGTATCCGGTCAGGGAAAACATTCATGAAGCAGTAATTTGAACCCCGGATGTTCCGGGTGTGAGGTATTGCTCCTCTATCCAATATTTTAACGAACTCCTCGTCCTGAAGCACGAACAGAAAAACAATTACAAGACAAACATGAGAACACTTGGATTCACCAACTTCCAAAAAGCTTTAACAAGTTCTCGTACTGAAGCATAAAGAATATAGAAGTAGAAAGGGAATCTTAGATTTCTCAACAAGCATCAAATTAAAGAAACTACAGGAAAGCAACTGGAAAGACAAAAGATTCAAGTAATTTAATAGCAAATAAAGTGATGTTTTCGATAGCAGCAAGCATAGACGTAAACGTAAAAAAGGTAGATAACCGATAAATACATCCTATAAGGTCAATGTTGTATTTCATCTATGTTTATTCAAAAATATTGTTCCTGTAGGATTTGTTAAGCAGACTTTATCTACTCGCATCAACAAAGAGTACCAAGGGGAGACTAGAATATTATTAGTTAAATCTAGATAAGTACCTCATAGCTATTACATAATTGCTGATACAAGTCTTCTACAGTTACTCCTGGGGCCATTTCCACGTAAATAGTTGATTGCATTCCTCGACTCTGATAGTAATACAGAAGAGGAACAGAATATAACAGTGAAACGAGGAAAGCAGAAAAGCACACTTCATTAGGGTATTTAGCATCGGATCACAAACTTATACCATTGGCATTAAATGAGGAGTAAAACTGACAGTCACTTTAGAATTTGCAGCATCAGAAAGACCTTGCTCAATCTCCGGAACTGAAAGACAGTAGTGGAAGCTGTTACACGAACATTAAGCCTAAACATCCATATTACAATTTATAAATCACAATAGGATGCTGTTATGCATATGCTGCATTTTCTTCTCCAAATCCAAATGAATAAACGGATTGAGAAATAACATACAAGCAAGTTGCAATCAATTTCTCCGCCAAGATGTGACGTGTTGTGTGGAGAAATTTTCAAAACAATGATGTGGTTTGGGAAAATCACAAAAGGCAACAGGCAGGGTTTTTTTGCCAAAAACAAACCCAATATCAGGTCTTGACATTGTCAGTTTATTCTCTTGTACCTGAGTATTACTTTAAAAGGACAACAATCTTATAAAAGATTATAAGATCTTTGATAGCCAGCTCATAAAACATACAGTTGAACGTTTTCTTAAATATTCAACAATTATGTAATTAAAATAGAACTACTGATAGATATCAATGGAACAGAAAATGTACCATGGCGATGCTTGGTAACCCCGTAAGCATGAATTCCTTCAGCAATTTCAGTGTACAGATTAGCCTCCTTGGCTCCACGTCCTGTAAATTTGGCAAGGAAAGTAAATCATGATACACAAACGCTACCCACAAGTGTTGCAAGCCCGCCGGGGAACCTATGAGAAGCACAATAAAAAGATGGCATGCGGTCACCTGCTCCACTAACTCCAGATTTTGCATCAATAATGATGTTTCGTAGTTCTATAAGATTGGCCTGTTGCAAGCAAGGCGAATATCAAGAAATAGAACAGCGAAAGAATTAAAAGATAACAGATAAATTACTGCAATTTGAAACTGTTAGCAGAGTTCTTAATTTGTGGAACATAAGCACAAAAAAGGCATTTGCAACTGATTGTACCTTTATTAATGGTACAAGAGGAAGCTGAATGGATGTTGGATAACAGCCAGGATTCGCAACCAGACGTGCAGTCCTGATTTCCTCTCTCGAAACTTCTGTTAATCCATACTTAGCCTCTTTCTGATTTTAAAAGTGGAAATTCATGGCAAACAAGTAAATATAAATAACCAATAAAAATTAAATGACATCTAGGAGAACCATAACATATCACAGGAGTAAATAGGAACTGTATATTGCTAAAGATAAGAAAGACGTTAAAACTTACAAATATATAGACAAAGTTAAAATGATTGTCTTCATATGGTCTATATCCCAGATTCGTCAGTTTATGGACAAAGACATGCATATCCAGAGGGCAATACCTGCAATTGTGGTGCTCTGTGGGGTTGGCCATACCATTCTTCATATTCTTTGATATCACGAAGTCGAAAGTCCTGCACAGGGTAAGAATAATTTCCTTGAATTTAATGTTTAATCTCTTGTATGGTTCAGTCTGCAGAATGAACTTTAGCAGCATTGAACAAAAGCGTACTGCAGAGAGATCAACGGTCTTTAATCCTGTTGGAAGAGCATTAACAATTTCCTGCTTCACCAAAGGCACTATAATCAGAGCTTGGTAATGCAATCTTTGATATACAGGCCTGTAGTTCTGTACTCTTACAGATTACTTAGTTTAATTGACATTCGATGATGGGTGAAAACGTACCTGTGTCGTCCCATGCGGCAAACAGCAAAATATAGCATCAACTTCTGAAAAATCAGCATCTTTTATGGCAACCATGTCAGGCAAGTCCTGAGATTACAAATTAAATGGGTAAGGAAGGTCCACTATGATTATAAACAGAATCAGATAAGTAGTGTTTGCATGTCCTTGGAACATTAGGCCAGAAAAATCTTTTATTAGTGACTTTTAGTGAAATGCTTGGGTTAATCCATGCTTTATCTGGAACACAACCTAGTCATGTTAGTCTTTTAGAGCATCATATAGACTTCACCTCTTCTTCTACTTGAATCAAAACCATATTGGGACATGCAATCCATAAGGAACATTTTTTAATATATTTCATCTTACGAAGATGTGAAACAGCGAATGACATTACATGGACACCCCATGGTGTTGTCACAGCTAGACCATGTGTAGACATTTATTATGCAAAGATAGAATGTGGCCATTCAGAGACATTAGCTGCTCGTTGGCTAAAATAATGAGTACTTGACAAGAGAATTGTTTCTAGCTAAAATCATATTGATGTTGTTACAGTATGAGAAACTGTGATAGAGAAAATAGTAGTTACAATCAAATGCCAATGTCAAATAGGCCATCAAAATTTCAGACTACCATCAAAAGTAATGACCCTCAAGGAAGCAATCTGATGTCCAGAAACTGAAAAGGTTTCTTAAGAAACATACTTGTGTGATCAAGTGAGGGAAAACCGATCCAATTGATTGACCAGCTTTTCTATCTGCAGTCATCACAGTAATGTGAAATTGCGGATGGGTTGCCAAGAGCCGCACAATCTGCAACCACACCAAAGTAAAGTTATCAACTTACATCAATAAGGAGCTACTAACTAAAAACCAACATTCCCGACGACGATCAAATTACATGAACCAAACCCATTAATTTCTCACGAGTAAAAATATACAAAGCGCTCACATCCAAAATAGCTCACCTCAGAACCAGTATAGCCACTAGCCCCCAACACACCGACACGGACGGTTCCCTCCGACTTTCGCACCCTATTCTTCACGGACTGCAAAACTTGAGCAGCAGTCGACTTCCGGGAATCACATCTCACGAATTGCCTTCCCACATTTCCCAATCTACCCTTTTCCTGCACCAAAATCGAACAGAATGGAACAAAAAAATCAATCGATTTTTTCAATTTCCGTTATAAAAACGCATAAAGATGGGAATTTTGGAAGTGTAAGCTCCGGTTTCCACCCAAATGCACCGAAATCAAACAAGATGTAAGTAAAAAAGATAATGTTTTTTGCAAGTTTTGTCACGAAAACGAATAAAAATGGGAACTTTGGAAGAAAAGCTTCGGTTCTTCACCCTAACTCGATCAAAATCAAAGGAAACGAAACTGAAGAGAAAAAATAATTGAAAGTTCAGTTGAACCTGCGATTGGTATCCCAAATCCAAGCGGAGCGAAGTCAACGATGCGGTGTTCATATCTCTCTGTGGATTGCAAGTTCGTACGAGGAGGAGAAACCCAAAACCCTAGAATTTGGGGACGGGGAGAAGAGATGGAAGGGTACGGCCGTACGGGGAGAGAAGATCTAGGATTAAATTGCAAAAGCTTCGTAGTGCGTTTGGAAGACGAAAAACTAATCAAAATATTCGTAGTGCGTTTATACAGTGAATATAAATATTTATGATACTTGTATGTTTGGTTGGAAGAAGATTTGGAAAAGGTAAAATTGATATGAAAAGCCAAAAAATTAGATTGGAAATAAGTTTTTAACTATTATCTTTCTTATTGGGGATAAAAAAATAAATTTTTTTCGCTTCATGTCAAATCATGTATTTTAAGCTAAAAATTATTTTGTTTCTATGGCATTTAAAGACACTCTTAGTTAAAAACTATTTTGTTTTTGTAGCATCCAAGCGCATCCAAAAAGTGTTTCTATGTTCCGTATTTGTCTAACATGTCACTTGAAACATGAGTTGTGATCTAAACTAAAAATAGTCTAATGTTGAATCTTGTTCAAAAGTCAAGACTCATCCAAATGCATAAGTTCCATTGTTCGGAAATGCGAGGAGATACGGCCACATATGCGAATGCAAGGCATATGCAGGTCATATGCGCATACAACTCCAGGATGCAGTCTGTATCGTTACTCACATATGCGGTGCATTTCAAAATATTGTTTTCTTTTTTGTTTTTTGCTATAATTTATTTTAATATTGAATTATTGATGTTACAAATTATTCAAAATTTTACTTAAATTATTATTTACATGTATATAAATTTATAATTAATATATCTATATTATATTATTTAATTATTAAATCGCAAACCGGATATGTGCTCGCAAAGCATCCACATCTGCATAAACAAGATACCTCAAGTACCCACACTTGAATATGAAATTTATACTTATTAAGTAATTAGAATTTGCGTTTTCGTTTTTCGAACTAATTGATAACCAAAAACAAACCTATAACTGTTCGTGTAACAACAAAATGAACTATTTCAAGAATATCAATAACACGTAATCTAACATGTTTCAAGCAATGACACTGACATGTTTTAACCAGGAAACATATATTTCTAACATGTTTGAAACAGTAAATTACATATTTTAGTATATCTCAACATGATTTAGTATATCATAACTCTTTTTTTACCAATTCTATATCTAATTCCAAATTGATAATGAATTAGATTGAAAATTTCCGAGTCACTACATCACTATCTAAACCATTATTATAAACCAAACAACATTAATTAACCAGAACTTATCCTCACCAAATCATAAAATCGCTGCGCACTTTACTTAAACTCGTGTTTAACTCCGACGAAATCTTTTCCCCAACTCCCAAACTCTACACTTCAACCTCTCACGTCTCGACTCCGATTCCTTCCACGCCACGAAACCCTCGTAGCGGATCCGATCCAACGAATCGGCATCGTACGGTACTCCCCTCGGAATCCCACCCGCGATGGCGTGGTTTTCATTCGCGTTCGCTTCTGACGCGTTTTTTTTTGTAGGTTTTGGAGAGGAAGAAGTCATGAACTGCGAAGTTTGCCATCTGAAGGAGTTGGTGAGGGTTTTGGAACTTTGTTGGAGAATTTTGTTTTTCGTGGGATTTGATGTTTTTATGGGTTTTTTTGTGGTATTTTAATTTCGGTTTGATCGTGGAGGTGATTTGTTGTTTGATGAGTTGGTGGTGGTTTGCGAATGCAGGAGGTGGATCCTTTCGAGGTTCGAGAAGTACTGCGATGTAAGTTCAGCTTTGTTGTTTCGTTTCTCCTTCGTGTGATGTTTGACCTTTCAGTATTTGCAAAGGTTTGTCATGGGATAATTATCGATCCATATTTGCAAGAACTAAGTATATTAGCTTGAGGGGAGGCATTCCAGTTTGTAGTTATGGCAGAAAATAGGTATAAAAAATAATAATGTAGACACACTCTGCAAAAAATAATCATATTGATAATGACTAATTTATTGTTCCTTTTGGCTTCAACATTCTGCATCATAAAACTTTAAATTGGGGGAATACACTTCAAAAAAGGACATTCAACTACAATCACCACAATGAGTTGGATCGTTGTTGGTAATCTTGAAATTAAAATTGCATGTTTTGCTTGTTTGTGTTAGAACTAGTTAATTGCTTCATAATAGTTTAGATCAATTTGGTTTATTACAACTTTGTTGGATATAGCCATTTCAATGGAGTTTTTCTTCGATGAAAATTGAGATCCTCATCGTGGAATACTAGGTCAATTAGATACACCACACGTAAGAATTTAAATGAGTGATAATAGGCATGTGAACTGTAACATGGCATGAGGTGCACACCATGACTCTAGGATGTTACTCTTTGGAATTAAATCCATCTTTTGTTGAACCAGCAAGTGTAAATGCAAAAGAGGTACTCCAAGAAAAAGTGGCGTCTCTTTCAGCATTAGAAGAAAGCAAATTGGGTAGAGAAATTAGTTGTCATTAATCCTTAAAGTTTCCTTTGAAGTGTAAAAGTCACAAAAGACTTGATAGCTTGACTGCTTGAAAATAAGATCATATTAGCCTTTGAAGTTCCCTTCGACCTTGGATTTAGAAAATATCCAATTTAGGAATCTATCAGGAGCAATTTCTAAATCAGTTTTCTTTTTCATTTTGATTTATATTTCATTATTTTGTTTTATGTTACCGTTTTCTGCATTTTACGCATATCTTGGCAATCTCTCTAATAAGTTATAACAATGCAACAAATTTGTCCTGTTTACATAGTTGATTGATAAACTGGTTGCAGGTATACTCCACACTGTAATATTTCACCGGGCTCTAGGTCTTGTTCGACCAAGAGATATTGATTCTGAACTGTTTGAGATCACTTATGTAAGTAACTGTTCTGCTATCGTTGTCCAGATGCACACAGTATGAACTCTAATTAATGTGTGGTTTGTTATATGTGCTTCATTTTCTTCTTGATTTGTCTACAAGAGAGATCAAAAAAATGCAAAAACCTTCTCTTAAGTGTAAAATATTTACATTTATAAAGATGTTTGACCACAATTAGAGAGTAACACGCTTCCTGGAACAATGCTAGTCTGCCAGCTTTGTTCAGTCTGAAAATGTAAACGATTTGTTATACCTGTTACCGACATATTCCAAGTGTTTTTTATATATCTTTAGCTTGTTATTTTCATTATTATATGTCAGAATGACATTGTTTTTTCATTATTCCCCAATTAATCGATGGCTAATATTTTTGAGAAGGATGGAAACATGCATGGTTACAAACAACCACCATTATAGATCAGTTGGTTAATTCCTTAATGTATGGATCCTTCAAATGTATCTCTAGTCTCTAGGCACTTGGTTCTATAAATAACAACGATGAAGACCTTCTTAACCAATTGGATATCGTGGATAGATGTACTGCATTTCAGTGATGTACTTATTGGGTACAGTGATGCAATATCACCATTTTCTGATGAAAGGATACATATATATTGTTCCGAAATTACTAACGATCTATTTTTATTAGGATGTTACAGTATTTTGAGTATGTTCTGTGCATTCTCTTACCCTTGTATAGTTGTATTTCTCAACATAAGATGTATGGATTGCAGGGGATAATTGAATCTAAAAATTTAACCTTTTTTGTTTTCTTCAGAAATTGTCTGCTTAATATGTAAGAAAATTGGCTGTTTAATTAAAATTCTTCCTTTGAATGTCAGGGATAGATACAGGGAATCTGAAGTATATGATTATGAATTTCTGATTGCTTCATCACATATGATAATGTGATGCAGTTCTCGTGATCATTGCTGGTTTACCAATCGATTGTCGTGTGTTACTCTAATTGGATTTGGGAACTTCTTGGAAACAGGTACAATGTGGTGACGCCGAAGTAGAAAAGAAGATAGAGGAAAAAATCAACCAATTTATTGGCTGGGTAGAGAAGCATCCTAACAAGAAGAGCCAAGTAAGATGGATTGGAGACCCACACTCCAAAATTTATATTCTACTAATTAAGTGTTAGTTTGATTATATTCTTCTTCCTGTTTTGCTTTGCTTGCACTATATTTTGTTATTTGCTTGTTTTGTTTCTTTGCGTCATTCTAATCTAGCTACCTACTTTCTATAATTCACCACCAGGTTCTGTATTTTTGCTATAGTCTTGTGTGCAGAATAAACATCATTTATTATTATTTATTATCATTTTTTTTCCTTCATTGGATTCATGAATGATGAGTTTTAAAATTAACCACAAACGTATAGTGTTGTAGCATACAGGTCGAACAAGGAGGCGATAGTGAATTCCAATTTGAATGATTTATGCAACTAAACTAACATACATGCAAAAACCTATGATGGAGAGAAGTTGATTTTTTTAATGAATCGTGCACCTAATGATTTCATTTAAGCTAAACTAAGAATGCTTTAGATGAGAATTCATATGTTAAAATTGGAGATGAGATATATGGATTTAGGATTGATAAGAATTCAAGGTTGAGAAAATAAGATTTAGATTATAGAAACTAAGCATCACATAAAACAATGTGTTCTTAAGTGAGTCAAAATTTACTACAACCTTAGATCTAACATAAAACAATGTATTCTTATGAAATTATATATTTGTTCTTAAGATTTCAGTGATAAAACTCATATAGTTAAATTTACTAAAACAAAACAAAAAAAGATTAACAACAATAAGAATAACTACACTTTGAAGCCCACATTTCTCAATCCTTTCATTCTTATCAACCCGATCCGTGCACCTCATCTCACGGAGGGCTTAGTCTCATTGCGGTGAGTGACATGGGGAGAATCATAGGAGAAAACAAGATTAAGAAGAGGAAAAATGAACTACTACAAAGGAACCAACGATAAAAAAAAACTACGCAAAACATCAAACTACTAATACAAGACACAAGTAGAAGAAGGGAACAAATTTTATTGCTTCAAGAACTCTGAAATTTTTGTCATGACATTATTCAAATACAAAAATAAGATAATAGTGAATATAAAAATGATAAACTATGATACTTATCAATGAATATAATAATTACAGAAACCAACATCCTGCAGATTTTATGTGTTTTTTTTATAATCTTCTCTTGAGCTCATGTCATGCTCCATTGTTGCATAATATTTTTTTATCATCTCTCAGTATTCAGGAATTTTAATTACAATAACGCTTTGTTGACATCAGTGTTATACTGTTATTGCTACAGATATGCTTGTCCTTCTATGAAGTGAAAAACAAACAAGCAACGTGGTTCGGCAATAAAGTGGAACGTCTCTTTTGGGAGCATTGGTATATTAATTTGCATGTGAGACGCCAAAGGACACATGGTAAGTTCCTTCATATGAAAATGGTCGTTGATCCCCTTTTCCTAACATCCTCCTATTTATGCCAAATGTAATTGTTTCTGATCGAATTTTAGAAATTGCATTGGACGAAGGAAATTCCAGGCGTGCTGCTTTGGAGGTTTCTCTTCGCGAGGTCTTATTTCAAATTATAAAGTTTGTAAATGAAAAGAAGGATCACATCCCACCTGTGCCCAATCTTGAAGGTGTATCGTTTCCATACGAGATTACAATGCCAAGGTTTGTATTTCCTCAAAATGAAGTTTTTCTAGTCACTCTAGGCTTATGTAGGGAACAGTGACACAAGCTTTTGTGCCTCAGTTCGTCAGATTCTTCGTTTGGAATGGACATGTTTAAGAGGATGTTGCAGACAGGTCACCCATCCATGCTTAGTTGATAACCAGCTCATTAATGTAAGTATTCTTTACTTGAGTATGATAAGTTTGTGGTATGACAACTTATAAATGAAAATGATAGAATACAAACATTGCTTTGGGAGGGGAAAGGATTGTTGAACAGAGTTCTGGATCAAGTTCAGTAAAATGAGGACGACAACAACAATGAAGCCTTTGATCACAAATTAGTTGGAGTAGGCAAAAAAATGTAACTCGTTAACAATCACGATTCTGGCACGTGAAATGAGAGTTGAAATCTGATAATAAATTATGATAATCGATTATTTTTAAAAGAGATGAGTACAAAATGTGAGGTAATTGTGCAAGATAGAACTAGTCATGTATAGTTTAAAACCACACCAGCAAATCTGGGAGCTCTCAGCTGGTGTAGAATGGCTTGATTGGGGACCAGATATTGGTGTTATCTGTTTATCTAATGCCTATGTTGCTTGGAACAGTGTGAATACAGTTCAACTTCATCCAGACCCTCTTGTCTAACCTAGGGCTGGACTGCGGGAGCTTGGACTGATTGAGAGAAAGAAAGGGGCACTGTGAAAGCACTTTGTTTTTTTATTTATTGTATATATACATATTTTATTAGAACTCTCAACTGAAATACAATTTCTGGCCGTTCTTTATCAGTGATCATTTTAGCTGTGCTCTCAGTACTTATAAATGAATAGAACATGACCATGCATATTAAGTTTTCTTCTATATATTGTGTATGCAACCTTAAGAATAGATGCAGAATTATAGTGCCCTGAATGTGTTTTTGACTTCTTCTGGTGTTCTTTTGTTTTCACTTACACACTTTCTTATTGGGACACTATCCATCCAAAGCAGAATAAAAGATGCCTGTTGAATTTACATGATGGAATGAAACTGATTCTTACTACCAAAGCATTCTTGTCACTTATCCTTACTTTCATAACGGAATGATAACTTTCTCGAGAACGACAGTTACAAAGTAAAAGTAGGAAATATGTTCTTACGTGTGAGAGTTCCACCTTCCACAGTTCAGAACTCAAAACTTTGGGAGTGGAGGAGAAACAGTTGGTTTTGCATGATTAATTGATTTTGTACTGTTTTCACCACGTTATCACAAAGCCAACTTATATATATATATCCGTAAGAAATTTGCCCCCGTATTTGGACATGAGAAGCTTGTGCTGTATAGACACTAGAAGTAATTTAATTTAAATACATAAAATGGCTTTCGTTTAAATTCCCGAAACTTTAGGCTGCAGAACATGGCTACCCAATCTAGGACGGGAAATCACCAAGAAATGGGTACGGCCAACAGTTTCTCAGTCGAAGACAATGAAAAAAGAGCAGTCTAAAACATTAAAATGTAGACATCTGACGTATCCAAACATAGACCTTTTATACAGAAAGTTACAATACCAAACCAAGGAATTCTCTTACTAGAAAAAAAGGAAAATCAAAACATTTCGTCTACCTATACTAGATGCAAACCACTGAAAAGAACTCAAGTACCATATTCACAAAATTTATCCATCAGTATGTGACGCATCGATCAGATGCATCGGTACTAATCAGTTTCATGGTCTGGGGTTTCAGAATACCAAGCAGGATGCCTCCCCTTACTGCGGAGCAGACGTGTGTAAGGGGAATCTGGCATTCTTGCCTGATCTTCCTCTTCTATTTCTTCTTTGGTTTTTGGCAATCCATCGGGGATCGGACATTGCCTCTCAACCTGTTTCTCTGCCACCACAGGAGAAGCCTTCTGCTCCATCTTGCTATCATGCCTTTGCTGCAGGGCAGTGATCCCATGGAGACATTGGATCAGATTCTTAATGCCTCCTGCCTGTCTCACAAGCTTCTCCACATCCTCCTTCGACATCTCTTTCTGCAATCCGAACATAGCTCGTTAATATTAGTGTCGGAACCAAACCATTCATTTCACTCACATCAGATCGATTTAGTATCCTTCCACGAACAAATTCCAGTATCACAGTTGCCCTCGTATACAAAGAAATTTTATAATTCTTTATTAACTATCTAATACAATTTGTGTGACAAAAGATTTTGTCATGATCTTTCTCAGTCTCGAATGTTACTAAACAGTCAACCACCAAAATCTCAACTTCTACAATTATTATAAACCCATCTATAAAGGTTGTTTCTTGCAAATTTTGGCATTCGCTAAGGAATTTTGTTTCTAAAATATTGATGTTTTCTTACATGTATAGAAATTACAGGATAACCTACCACCAACCATCATCAGAAGTTTTAAAAATCCTATGGGTCCTTTCCATTGAGGTCAAAGTAATCTTCCATAAGCTGTTTCTTGAAGATGTTGACATACAAGAAAAAAATTGTCTTAAATCATCCAGTACAAACTCTGTGATTAAGATTTGACATTATTTAAAGGCTATAATGTTGTTCCTTAACAACCAATCACCAAACTTCGACAGAAACTTTAGAAAACTGTGGGTCAGTTCAACATATATGTGCGGTTTAGATTCCTGGGATAGTAAGGAACTTTAATTCTTAAGTTTTTTAATACAAATTGTGTGGTTAAGAATAGGCATTCTTTTCCATGGTTTAGGTGTTACTAATTCTTAGAATCCTGTGGGTCCTCAAGGTCGACCACATATTCTTTTTCCTTTTTACTTGCAAAAGACTTCGAATCTTTGACACTTAAATAGGTTAATGCAAATTGCTTAGCTAAGAGGTTGACATTATTTCCAATGGTTTGGATGTTACCAAATACCTGATTTGTTTAGTTCCCTGTGGGCTATTATGGATCAAGGTCAACCCTCATCTGAGGATAATTTTTTATTTTTTGATGACACCAACATCCCCTACATATTATTTACTCAATTAAAAAAACCCGTACTTGTATCACTTATTGAACGTAAAATATTAACCCCATGTCAGTTCTAGGCTTCTAGCTCAGTTGATAGATTCTTGATCTTGAATTAGCCCAAACTATAAGTTGCATGTTAGTTTGATAAAAACCATATAATGCTCTCATAAAGGAATATCAAGTAGATTATTAATCTTGAATTAGCCTAGCCTGCATATCGAATACTAGTACCGTTAGTTACATATTGGTTTAATAAAAAATATAATCCTTTCGAAACAGATCACGTGTTCAGCATCTGAGAGTGACAACGAAAACTCTCCAACAGTTATTTGTGGACACACAAGAAGTGTATCCAAACTAGTTCAGTGGGATGGGGATACAGGTTCAATACCCACTTCCATAACAACATGTGGTCCGGATGAGATGCTGTAAAACCCCCAAGTTTAGTCCCACATTGCTTAACATGAGAATGTTGGGGTGGGATATAAAGACATGAGCCCACTACCATAACACTTACCAACTTAAGTTTTGTGGCAATAGGTGGGTGTTGTGGGCCAGTGGGCACATGGGTGACGGACCGGGACCCGGACTTGATGCGGGTTCGGGAACGGGACGTTACAGATGGTATCAGAGCCTGAACCAGCCGGAATTGTGGGAACTAAGTGCTACACCTAAAAGGTGGGAGTCACCTCTAGAATCCCACAACGCCTGGTGATTGAGTGGCTTGACCCTGACGAGGACGTTAGGTGTTCAAGTGGGGTAGGTTGTAAAACCCCCAAGTTTAGTCCCACATTGCTTAACATGAGAATGTTGGGGTGGGATATAAAGACATGAGCCCACTACCATAACACTTACCAACTTAAGTTTTGTGGCAATAGGTGGGTGTTGTGGGCCAGTGGGCACATGGGTGACGGACCGGGACCCGGGCTCGATGCGAGTTCGGGGACGGGACGTTACAGATGCGGTTATGCAACTCAACTTGATAATTAAAAGTTAGCCCTACCAATTATAAAAAAAATAAAAAAATTGTGGACTTCCCTCCAGTTTTGAAAATAAATAAATAAAATCAATTAACGTATCCAGTATAGAACGGACTTAAATAACTAACCACGTATGGAGATCTCATATTCTTATTTCAGTTTCATATCTATCTTCTTTTACTACTACTTCGCGAACAACTTTAAAAAAACAGATCTAATCCAAATATTAGCAAACTGAACCTCACCTCCAGATCTTTGAGCTCGAAGTACGCCCTCCAGCAGTTATACGACTCGTCCCCATCCAAGACGCAGCAGTACTCTACACAACAGTACAACACCAAAACCAACTCAACATCACAATTTTTAAAAACTTCAGGGGAAAAAATGCAAAAATAGAAGCTTTCTCGACTCACCGGTGAGATCGTTCTCGGACTTCTGGATGAAAGACGGCTCCTTCATCACCCGGTCCAGCTTGCTCCTGGTGAACGGCTCCAGCTTTGGGATGGAGGAGCTCTCTCTCTGCGAGGAGCACACCACGCCGGCGACGGGGAGTTTTGGCCGGAGCACCGCCGGAGACGAGAGGGGACGGAGCGGAATTGTTCCTATCATCTTCGCGCTAACGAAATCTGGGCTTTTCTTTTTCTTTCGTTCTCAACGGAAGGTTTCTTTTCAGGAGGGGTTAAATAGGAGAGGGTGAGTTATTTTAGGGATTATTGCATGTAGATCCTTGAGAAAATTGAAACGTGGGTTATACTCATTTTGCTATTTTGTAATGAGTTGTTTGTCCTTCTTGTTGTATGGATTTTGTGTTTACACTTTTTATAACTTTGGTGTTGTGATGCAATCAGTCGGACTATTGGTGTTGTGAAAATATATGACTCGAAGAGAAATTATATATATATCATGCGTGTTTATTTGGTGCATAGGAAAAAGATAAAGATTTTATACATTTTGAAAGGGATGGTCCCTAGTTTTCAAGAACTAACTTTGAAGTTATGGTTTTATCTTTAAGGATCAAAATTTCCAAAGATTGTCCATTGTCTTTTCACATTATATTTTTATTGTTATTATCTTCCCTAAAACTTTTCTATCCATAAGTACCACATCACATAAATGTGATTTGCTGCTACTTCTATTTAGTATCGTTATCCCACTTTATCTAATTAATAAGTATTTTTTTTATTTCATCAATCCCCTGTCTATCCAATTTTACTTTGTATATTGACTTCAAAAAACTATATATTTGTCTTGTGTACCTAAGATCGAGGTGTTACAGTCACTTGTAGAGAGATCTACTTTTGATGGATACTTATCTATTTAATTATTCAAGTAGAAGTGCCAATTTTGGAATTGGTAAGGGATATCAAAGCAATTATCCCTTTTTATTTACAGTGAAAGCAAGAAAACAGGAGGTGGGTGGATCAGCAGCATATGGATAAGGATGAGATATTTAATTGTATCCCCTGGGTCTTGACGCGATCTAGA
Source organism: Triglochin maritima (assembly GCA_963682175.1). Classification (NCBI taxonomy): domain Eukaryota; kingdom Viridiplantae; phylum Streptophyta; class Magnoliopsida; order Alismatales; family Juncaginaceae; genus Triglochin; species Triglochin maritima. Next base: position 57,029,758 of record OY821772.1, on the reverse strand, counting down.
CCGTTGGGTCGAAGATCTGCGGAGGAGGTAGGAGACGAGGAAACAGTGGGTGTTTAAGATATTTATTTTGTGCCAAACGTGGAGTCCCTTTTTGGGACCGGCTGGTTGGAGTCCAAGTAAAAGTATTGGGATATTTTAACACGTCGTTGTCTTCTAATAATTATTCTTATCCAAATCAATAACTAATTTTATCATTATTGTAAGTGGTAGTAAACTATTGAGCTTGGAAGATTGTACCTGGGTTTCCCTTCCAAATCAGCTTTCTCTCTTCCATATCAGTTCTCTCTTCCCTAACACATTTTCTTCTCTTCCTTACACTATTCACATCTTAACCACAACCTATCTCTTTTCTCCACGTCATTTTGAGGTTCATCTTGAAAAAAAAAATTTAAAAAATTCTAAAAAATCACAACAATTATAAAAAGATTTTCAAAAAAAAAAGGATTCAAACAAAAATTTAAAAAATCAAATCAAAACAAAACAAAAAGGAAAAAAATGAAAAAATATTAAAAAAATCAACGACTGGGTCATCCACGACCCGGGCATCTCCCTCTTAAGGGGGAGACGACCTGGTTTGCCAAGGTCGTGGGGGGGGGGGGGTGGGGGGGGGGGGCAAGGGATGCTCTGACGCCTTCGCTCTTCGAGTCTTCGGGCTGTAACTTAGTATCTACAACTATTGGTGGAACAACTGTTCAAATTAATTTAGGACTTTTTTTTCAAAATAATATTTTTTTAAAAAAATTGTCAAAATAAATTTACTCAAAAACTATTTTTCACACTAGACATACTGTCACCACGTGATGACACGTGGCGGTGGGTTTGTTTTTTAGTGTATACAGAACTCGACATCACCAGTGTCGAGTTCTGCTTGAGAGAACTCGACACTAGTGTTGCCGAGTTCTTCTTTAGAGAACTCAACATAGTTTTGGTTTTTATTGCACGCCACTTGCTATATTTCTCTTGAAGTGAGTTGTCAGGAGAACAGTTCAAATAGAACTCGGCATCACAAGTGTCGAGTTATATTTGAATTATTTTCCTGACACTCAGATCGTGCATGAGACAGTTGGTGCACCAGGAGAAAAATTTCTTAAATAGAACTTAACATCCTAGATGTCGAGTTCTACTTGAATTTTTCTTCTGGCAACTCAGATCGTGCGTGAGACGGTTGATGCGCCAGGAGAACATTTTCTTAAATAGAACTCGACATCCTAGATGTCGAGTTCTAAAGGCAGAACTCGGCGTTTATAATGCCGAGTTCACTTAAAAAAAGTAAGTTCAGCGTTACAAACGTCAAGTTCCATCGGGCTATAAAACCAGTCTGACGTCCCCTCTCCCCCATGTTGAGTTCTCGCGATTTTAAGGTTAGGTTTCGATTTTTTTTCGTTTTCCACCGTTTTCTTGTTTTTTTATGTATTAGGATGATATACATTGTTGTTTTAGGTACGATTGTAGTGTTTTTGTTGGTTTAGGAATCCGTTTTGATTAGATTTTGATTTTTGGATTTTAGGTCAAACTATTTATTTCTTGTTTCTTAGTTGATTATTGATTTCATTTTTGTTGTTTGTAGGTCTACTGTAGTAATCTTAAAAATAGTTGAATTTAAGTTTGATTATTGTGATTGAAATTAGATTTTTTTGTTGTCATTTTGGTCTGAATGTATATTAGTTTTATTGAATGTAAACTTAAAAATGATTTATTTCGGTTTGAATGTATGTTAGTTTTCATGAATGTAAACTTAAAAAAAATTGGGTTTGAATGTTTGTGGGAATTTAAGTTTGATTATTGTAATCTTAAAAATAGAGTAATGATATATATGTGAGATTTAATGGAAATATGTGTGATAAATATGTCGTGATTTGCATGTTGTTTGAATGTATGTCGTTTAAATTTGTGAAATATGTCGTTATTTAAATGTTTGGAAGTTAAGAATGTTATTTGTAATATCGTTAGTTCATTTTACCGTGTAGGTTTAAATTTTACGAATTTGAAAATATAAGGGAGGTTATGTCAAATTTTAAAAAAAATCTTACATTAATCGTAACATTGTTTATTGTAGTTGATTTTGCTACTACACTCGTTGCTCGACGTTTACAGTCGTTTCCTACTACACTCGATTGAGTTAATTTTTAAAACTTTTTAGTACTTTCATTTTTTTAATTAATTAGCAATAGAAGAACAATTATCCCACTTGAACACATTTTCAAATTTAATTAATATATGTTAGGAATGGATAAAGATAATGGAAGATCTTTGTTGGTGATGTATAATGGGAAATTAGAATGTAACGGAGATGTGTCAGAGTATACAAGATCTGATCGCAAATTGGTAATTGTTCCGTTGAACATAAAATATGATGATTTAATGGATGCCATAAGATCTGAATGTTGTTATCCACACAATATGTTTGATGTCAAGTTAACAGCGAAATTGTCATTAAACAATGATTGGACATACGCTCCATTAACCAATGATATGTCGATTTATGGAATGATGTGTTTGTTTAAACGGATGTCTGTGGTTGGAGCGTATGTGGAAGCTGAACATAAAGTGTCTGACCCTATGCTTTCACCCAACACTCATTCGTCGGAGTATGGTATAGTAAGGTTGACCGGTTGGGACCGCGGAATCGATTTGAACATAAGTCTAAATCCTACAATCGAAGTTCTGTCATACCAGCAAATTTCATTTTTCCATTCGCATAACTACCAACAAACAAGCAATGAATGGCCAGAAAATGCCATTTTAGGGATCTGTGAATGTTCCTCACAGTTCTCTGTCAGAACAATGAAGGATCTGTTGTCGAAATAGAGATTGTACAGGTAAATCCACACGAGAAGATGTTTAAGCATGTGTTTTGGGCATTCAGGCCATCAATTAGTGAGTTTCAATATTGCAGACTCGTTGTCATTGTGGATGGAACCCACTGGGGAATTTCATGTCCTTATGTTTGTGTATATTTAAAAATAATAATACAAACATACATGATCGATTTCATATTTTCATTGATTTTACGTACGTGTATATGTTTATTTTAATCTCATGCATTCCTACATATATTAAAATAAACAAAAGAGATATGATCATACCTAAAAGTTCTCTAAAACCTTTCAGAAGATCCTGTGCACCGTTACTCGTCGAATCGCCCGCCGATTCACCGCCCAGTGTTCACCAAACTCTAAACATGATTAGAGAGAAATGAGCTAGACAATCAATCTCTAATTAAGCTTAGAATCTAGCTAATAACTCCTCTTTAAGCTCCTGGGATTTCTAACTCCAAAACTTAAAACTAATAAGATATTTCCGTGGTGATTAAGAGAGAGATTAGAGAAAGAAAGAATTTGTGCATTAACCTAAACAAGTAGGATGAGGGGTTCTTTTATAGCCTCCCAAAACATCATTATCATGAGTTATTCTCTAATCTCGATCTCTTACTTATTCTCTCCTAAAATTAATCCCAAATTGTCATATAAGCATCCTAAAAAACGTTTGATCAAATCTGGAATTTATCCAACCCATGATCTAATTATTCTCTTAATAATTCAGGCATAAATCGTGTTGTTCGGTTCACCGAGAATTCTTCTCGGTCAACCGAACCATTCAATTTTAACACATGTTTGGATGACCGTGAACTAGACGGTCGACCGAATATACATGAGAAAAATTACCTAAAAAAATTCGGACGATCCACGTCTCGCTCCGGTCAACCGTTGACTCACCGAAAATTCTCCAAGCGAATTTCTTCGGATGACCGTGTCACGTTCGGTCTACTGAAAAATCCTAAAATAACTCATGGATATTTTCTCTCGGTTGACCGTTCAAGCTCGGTTGACCGATCTCAATTGTCCAGGCACTCCATACAATTTTGGTCAACCAAATGCGTTATTTGTTCCCCGTTCGGTTGACCGTTCCGAAAACACCTCGGTCGACCGAACCCTAAACGGTGTACCGTGCTAACTCCGATTTTGTCTTTGTCAAATTTTGGATTTATATCCGACAAAATTTGATCTTTTGGGTTTTTTAGCAAATTCATATCTTATGTAATATATTATTCTATGTAATATTAAAATTGTTACACCCATAATATATACACCTCTGTGAATTTATCCATGATTCTTATTGTGTTTATTCTCATGACATATTGATTTTATTGATTCACAACATGTGTCCATTTTCACATGAAACCTGACACATCTTATGAACTCAAAATCAAGCTTCTTGTTTCTCAATTTTGTGGTGTGACCTATAAAAGGATATAAGCTAAATTGGCAACGATATTAAACATTTAATATCTCAAACTATAAGCGGTATCTAGCTACACATTATAGTTACCCAATTAGCATAAATGTCTTTGTTCCACTCGAACTAAACACGATCCATTTAGTGATGTAAGTGCACTACTTGTGTACGTCCATTGCCTCATGATATTAAGAATATATATACAAAGTAGAAATGTGTTACCTTTGTGTTATATTAATTTCTTGATCTCTTTAAGCTAATTATAACTACGTAACTTAACTCAAGTTACATTGTGCACATTATAATTTTGCTTTATCAAGGGGCCCACTAATATCATCACTCAATTAAGAGGGGCAATGATAATCGTTTGACTAACTATCTTTTCCAGCACAAGTCGTGTTCAACCAACTATTGTCTTTATCACTATACTCATTGATAACTTTTGACAATAATCAAATCAAGCACTTCTTAAGTGAAAATATATAAGCCTCATATCTTATGATCTAAGACACAGTAAAACATTAATGACACGAAACACAATTCCATAATGTTTTACTTGTTAGATCTATTCAATATGTAAAAGTAACCATTTTCCTCTTTCATATACTTGTGTCATCAATTATTTGTAGAGCTACAACAATCGATGACTAACATGACAATCTTATCTCGGTAATTAATGTTCCATGTCAATTACCATGATTGTGAATAACTTTTAATTTATGTAAACTATTATCTTTTAAAACTATACGGTTAAAGATCAAACCCCTCTTCCTTAACACTTCCAAAAGATGAGTACCATAATCAAGGAACAAAATATTTGCACATTTGATTCATAATAATTAACATATAAAAGTAAAACTTTTAGAACACATTCATTTCACCCACCTCTATAGCAAATATGGAGGTTTATTGCTAATTGTTGTGGGCACGGATGCAGACAATAGAAATTTTCCTTTGACATTTGCTGTTGTAGAGAGAGAGAAGACAGAGTCGTGGACGTGATTCCTTCAATTGCTGGCAAGTAGAGTGACCGGGCGACCCAATTTGTGTATTATCAGCGACAGATTTTTGGGAATAAATGCTTGTGTGCGAGTCACATTTCCACCTTCAGAGGGGCATGTACATCGATTATGTCTTCGACACATGAAAGCAAATCTTGCTAAACATCGAAATTGCAATGAAAGATTGGGACGTATCAAGTTTTACGAAGCAGGTAAAACTCATTCCTTTATGAAATTTGAAGAGCTAATGAAGGCTATTGCAGATGAACATAAACCGGTATACGAGTGGATTCAGCATCGAGGTCCTTTGGAAAGATGGACTTGTTGTCACGACGGGGTCGCTGTTTTGGATGTATGACAACAAACATGTCAGAAAGCTTCAACAATGTCTTTCGAGGGGCACGCAATATGTCAATTACGACCATGATATTGATGACATTTCTCCGTGTAAACAAATTCTTTGTTAAAAGAAGGGACGTCGCTGAGTCATGGAATGAACATATGTACCGATACTCCACACTGTGGTAACGACAAACAGCAATCTGGTCAAAACTCATACAGTAACTCGATACCACCAGTTGATGTACTAGGTTGAAGCCAATGACCAGAAAAAATATATGTACCAAGGCACGATGCAAGGAACTTATATAGTAAAATTGTTTAAAAAATGTCTATGTTACTATTATGTAGGATTTCAGATAAATGTAAGACTTGAATGGTTGATTAAATGTAAGGGTTGAATTGATGTGGTGTAAGACTTTGTGGTGTAAAAGTTGAATGTGGTGTAAGAGTTGAATGATTTTTAAGATTTGATTGTGATGTAAGACTTCAATGAATGTCAGAAAAATTGTAAAATATTTTGGATTATTTTTATGACTCCAATTTTCCTTAACTGTAATTAATATTATGTTGATTCTTAAGATGTGATTTTCAATACTTCAATATTTTCTAATATTTAACGTGTTATGTACAGACGGAGTTTGGTGGTTCCAGTACCGGTTCGATTAGAGGCAGCTACGCTTCACAAGGTCTGGTAGACAGATCAATGTTGGTTTTGCAGGTCAACCACAAGTCTGACATGTTCAAAGATTTTGTAAGTATTTTACTACTTTCAAGTAAAATATTTGCATGTATGTATTAATATTCTGACATTTCTCTTAATTTATGCAGAATGAGGTTGATGGTGTAAAATGCGTTGAGCATGGATCGAAACTCAATGAATGGCAGGTCACTGATGAGAGGATGTTGGTTCTGCTAGATATGGCAGGGTTTGACACAGTAACTCAGTTTGGCCGAGTCCAGTTGGACCATACCTTGCTGGGGGCGATGGTCGAACGTTGGAGACCGGAGACTCATTCATTTCACATGCGACATGGTGAGATCACTTGCAGTTTGCGTGACATCTAGGCCTGGCAATTTGACACGGAACACGAAAACACGACACGAACACGACACAAAAATTCCGTGTTTGGGTTTACTGATTTCGTGTTTCGTGTCGTGTGGGCAGTACACATAATCAATTTCGTGTCGTTTTCGTGTCTCATTTGTTGGGTACCCGAAAGTACACGGAATACACGTTAATATTATATATTTACTAAACTCAATATATACACTTATATCTTGTTGTCCTAGTGGTAAACCGCTTCCTTTTGTCCTCTCAAGACCCATGTTCGAACAGCAGCAACACCTTTGGCTTTATAATTTTTGATCAAAAAAATAATAAATCAAGATGTCAGAGAGGGGAATCAAACCCCGGTTTTTAGGAAATAGGATGACTAACCACTACGCTGTCACATGTATAGATGAAACAACATTGTTAGTATCCTTGGCATATGTGAGTGTGGGAAACCATCTAGTCCCACATCGGAAGAGTTTCCACTTTCTGTTTGTTTAAAACTTCCCTAATCCCTACTTCTTTTGAAAGGTTAGGTAACCCTTTCCCAGTCCCCTTGAGTGATGGTGACTGAAAATATATTACCGAAGTATTGTTCATTTATGGTTATATTTAGGGTGGTTTCTTGTGTATACGAAACGTACACGGAATTATACGGGTCGTATTCGTTTTTAAAAACCGAGACACGAAAATACACGACCCGACACGCTTGCCAGGCCTAGTGACAACATCTCTCAGGAGTACGTTTGGTCAGGAGTATTTTACCGAATTATTGGGTCAGTTCCCCGATGACTTGGGTTGTAAGGGTTCCATAACTTTGAGTTGGTTGCAAGCTCAGTTGCCTTCACTAGAGCATTTATTCTATTCTAGCGAGGATGCAATATTTTGGCAGATAAGAGCGACACGATGATTCACTTGAAGTACTCGTATTTGCTTAGAGATTTGGTCGTCGCATCAGAATACAGTTGGGTTAGTACGACTCTGACCCACTTATATCACATGTTAGATGAAGTTTCATTGATTCTGACCAAACATCTGTGTGGTTTTCTTACATTCCTACAGTGTGTGGTGCTGTGAACATTTACACATTGAGAGACCTTTGAAGAGCATGTCATTACTATACCCGGAGGACGACATGACACCATTAGGTGCGTGTTGGAGACAACCAAGATCATTCAAAGGTAGTGCGAAGATGACAACACTTGATTTTTATCGAAATGAGCTGGACGTGCAGGAATTCGATCAAGTGATCTGGGACCCTAATGCACATTTGGATCTTAGTCAGTTATCACCACTATGTACGGAAGGTTCAGAGATTTGGACGAGGCCTACTTGACTTATAAATTTTGGTGATGTGGTTATGCATTTGTCTAGACCGAGTGATAAGGTTTGTCCCATGTCGATTTCTTTGTCGGGTCGGATCACCATATTCAGGGGGGCAACTGGGGGAGCTTAATGGGGTTAGTCCATGGGCCAATTAGGCCCAATAAAGTTCGAATGTCCGTTCAAAACTCGTTTGAAAACTCGTATGGTTGCAATTCGCATTTCTGGTTAACGTTTGACGAGCTCGACTTTACTTTGCATAACAACTTAGCAAGTAGTGTTATTTTATGGTAGAATGAACACAATGTATCGGTGCATCAACTATCAAACATGTCAAAGTAGGGTTTCGACAAAAAAAAAGATCAGAATGTCAGACTTTGTAAAGACGACGTCAAAAAACTGAAAATTGGTTAATTAGTTTCATTTGGGTTTGATATGGTTGTGTATTTTTTCCTCCTTAAGCGGATAAATAGATATACTTATCCTAGCCTAATTGCTTTTGGTATCTGGAAAAAATGCAAGAGGGATCGAATCTTGAGGAATAAAAAACCCAAAAAATATTGAAATTCATAAATGTTCGTATGAACTAGACAGAAATTCCAACATATCGGTAGAACCACCCCTTTATCCCCTGTAAAGGTTTCTGAATTGGTACGATCTTTGCATTTGAATTTGAAGAATGCATGGTGTTGTATTACAAGCTATCTCGCAAAGTTTCATGTTCGTGGCTACATTTCACACCATCCTCTCCATGGAGGAAGTTAAACTTAAACGAGCAGAAACATAATAATGATTGTTACGTTGATAATCAATTATTCTAAGAGAAGGAAAATATCGTGGTGTTTAATTAACTTACAATCACATCGTCCCGTGGTTTTCGTATGCACTATCATAGAGTAATGATAAACATGCTCCAAATTAGGGTTAGCTTCGGTCTAGGACTGGACCGAATACCGAATTTTTATTATCTCCCGAATCGGAGATCGGACCGAAAAAATCGGTCTGAACCGAAAAGTTCCCGAACCGGACCGAAGTTTGCTCACTCCTACTCCAAATTGTGTCTTCATTGGGCTGCCCTCTCCCCTTAGTGGAGGTGGTTGAATTTTAAAATACTCATACTAATTGAGATTATTAAATACTTAAGGTTGAACCACAGATATCTCGTAAATATAAATCATTATCTTCTCATCCCCAATTCAAAAATCAAAACCCACCATTTCCCTCGTCCTCCCACCTTCCTCTTCCTCCGGCGTCCTTCAACCTCTTTCTCGTCGTCATCCTCCGTTGGCCTCCTTCTATGACATCCTCCAACCTTCATCCTCCTCCAAACTCTTCCGCCGACATCCTCCAACCTTCTCTGACGTCCTCAAGCCTCATCTTCGTCCTCCAACCTTCTTGTTGTCCTTCAGCTTCCTCGTCCTCCAACCTCTTCCTCCTCCTTTGACCTCCGCCTCGTCCTTCGACATCCTCTTTGGGTATTTAGGGTTATTTGTGGACGTATATGTCTGTGATTATTTAGTAATATTTACACCCAAATAATAACCCAAACATATCTACCCCCAATTCCCTCTAACTAGCAAAAGAACATGCATCACAAGTCACAACGTGACTATCCTCCATTTTGTAATAAAAATAGTGATTTCCAAGGGGAAAGAGGGAGAGGTGATGTTCATACTTCATACATAGGTAGAAAGCCAAAGAAGTGATTATTTGACATGCACATGAGTTAGGTTCTGATTTATTGTAAAACGTGTTATCTTGCAAAATGTGAATTGTTTATTCATTTAGGTCATCTGTCAATAGGTTGGTGGAAAACAACCAACTCACGTTCTCCACTCACGTTCAGCATTTGAGTCCAATAAATAGCCCAAAATGGAGCCATGTAGCATTTTCCACTATCATATAATAAAGGCGTAATTTCATATACACCCTCCAAATGAGTTAAATCTCATGATTACCCTCTAATTACTCCAATCACCAAATGATTCGCTAATACCCTTCCATCACATTATTTAACTCAAGTTAGCTTATTTATCTAAAATTCCAATTTTACCCCTCCACTCTCGTTGTGTATCTTGGTTGTATATTGGTGTTTCTTTTGTTTAAATTTGATTTTTTTTACATTATTGTTTAGAGTTTAGATTCATGTTGTATGTTAAATTTAATGAATTGCTATTCGTCGTCCCAAAACTATTTAAATCGTCCGTGTGAATTACCGTTTTGTCATTCTCTCATTTCTACTTATATATTTCTTCATTTTACTCTCCTACCATCACTCTCTCTTCATCTTCCTCTCATGATCATCAAAAATAATGTTTCGGATGTCAGGAAAAGAATCAGTGGACGCCACAGTGCACTCGAATCTGGTAAAAAGTTCAACTTCTTTTTAATAAAAAAAGAGAAAAGGAGGCGTCCACCGGAGGGTCCCCCAGGGGGTGGCGTCTGGCTTAGACGTCCTTATTTTTTAAATAAAATTCTTGAAATTATACGGTGTGTTATATCAAATTATTTTAGGTTCCGTTCCACGTTTTTTGGTATTAATGTGGTGGATTATAGTGAGTTTTTTGGTATTATGGGGTGGATTGTAAGTCAGGAAGTTTTACCAAATACCACATCGACAGGTCAGTCGAGAGCTCTTTTTTTGGGCCAAGCGTTTGGGTAAACCCCCTCCCGGCGGCCCCCACCGGGGGGCGTTTTACCCAGACGCTCGGCCTAATTTTTTTTTTTGAAATTCGCGTGATCTAGACGATTCATCAGATATTTTTGTGGTGTTGGTATTGGTAAAGTGATGAAAACTTAGACAGAAGTCTTAGTTTAAGAAACGTGGCGAAATAAGTATTAAATGGATTGTGAAAAGCAAAATGATAATTAGACGAACGATTTAAGTAGTTTTGAGACGACGAATAATAGTTCTTTAAATTTATTATTTGAAAATAAACATGCTCTTATATGATACTACCTATTATATTAGATAAACACGTCCTTACAAAAAATTCACTAAACCAACAAACTACAACAACTAAAACATAAAACAAAATCAGCCCACAACATATAAACTGCATACACTATTATACTAAATTGTGCCGAAAAAGTCAGGAAATTGGGCATAATAATTTTCAACTTGTTTGCATCATTCAACAAAAAACTATAAACCACGTAACCTGTGGCCTTCCTTGGAGTTGGAAAATGATTACATCTTGTAGTAAGAGTGGAATTTTAGAACAAAATTGACGATATTGTTAAACAAAAAAGTTATAGCCTGATATATCCTTTGTAGTTTTGTGCCACAAAAAGTACACCATATGTATGCACTATTAGTAAGCTAAGGTTTGGTATCACAAAAAAAAACACACAACAAAGATATTACTTTGCATTGCATTCAAAATCCCAAATAATCATCCTCCCAATCTATTGCTTAATGGCTGCTAGTAGCCCTTTCCATTTGACTTTCCAAAAGCCCCGTCATAGTTCCAATCGGCTGAGAATGACTTGTTGGTTGGCAAAATTTAGAGGTTCATTTGCTTTGTTGTTCTTCCTGGGTCTGCCACCTTTGATTTTTTTCTTGGTTCCCTGCTAAATATAAATAAAATCAGTAATTTATCTTATTACTTAAGAAATGAAACCAATAAACATCGTTACCTAGGCATGATGTCCGTACTTTGCACGTCGTCTACATTTATGCATATTCTTTATTTTTTCCCTCTCATCTGAAGCCTTGAATAATTGGATCCTTTCTTTTGCGGTCTTCCAGCTTGCTTCTCCACGTGTGGTGGCAATACCTTAGTAACTGGATTGGGTTCTCTCCACATTGCCCTGAGCTTCATAAACTTTTTTCGAATTCCATCGATTCAAATTAGAAAGGTTCGACTTTCCTTGCTATCCAATCCTAAGAAGCCATTTTATTCCCACACTCGATCACAGTAGAGCAACTATGAGGACCTTTGACCCTTCGATTTTGAAGCAAGACCCACCTGGTAGTCTAATAGCATGTAGTCTCCAACAACATGATTCATCACCGCATCTTACAGTGACTCTACTAGGTTCGCTCTCTTCAGATATTGGGAAACTCACACTGCATAAGGTCTTTATGCAATAATCTCTCAGAGCAAGTTGGAGGGTTGTCTTCATATTCACTTATTCAGTGCCTATGGCCATCGTCTGGTCTTCTTGAGGTCCACGTTGTACTTCTGTTTCACTTTCATCATCAACAAACAAATCCTCAGACAAAGATACGCTCTCACTGTCAAGGTCTGGGTCAGAAGCCAATGCATATTCTTCATCACTACCATACTTATCCCTGTCTGCAACCACATAATTCAGATTACACATTTTCACTCGTAGTGGCATTTTCCCAAACACCTTCTGGGTCCATTCCATGACTTGGTTTTTGTCTCTTTCCTCCATTACTTGAATTTTACTTCCATTCCATGAGCTCGTGCTCAACGTCGAGTTTGTGTACGAAGAAGTTGACGTCCTCGTCGTCAAGCTCGTCAAAAAAAAAAAAAAAATCTATAGAACTTAGAGGTCGAGTTCAGTATACACCAGCGAAGTTAGTTTGAAAATTATTTTTGAGAAATGTTTAATTTATTTTTTTTAATTTGAATTTTTCTTTTTCTATGTTTTACTCTGACTCATAAAAGAAAGAACTAATCCAATTTCCATAGACAAGTTAATTATTCATAATATTATATGCTAATTCTCAATAAACAATTTTTCATTGGGCAGCTTCTAATTTATTTTATTTGTATATAAAAAACATTGGGCAGCTTCTAATTCATTGGGCAACGTCGGCATGACTTACTTGCCGATCACTGCTCCAACGGTAGGAAGGGAAGAGTATATATATTATATACCCCCGATGTGTTCCCTCCCATTCCAATCTTTCCCACCACTCCACTCCCTTTCCCGCTCCAAACCCTAATCCGCCGTTTCCCCATTCCGTTCCCCCAAACCCTAATCCCGACCTTTTCCCTCTCCGATCATCCTCGAACCCGATCCTTCCATCCCTCACGAAACCCTAACCACGAATCCGATCTGATGTGGGAGATCGAGAGAGGTTGGACGACTGTGACTTCCCCAGCTTCCTCTTCCAGTCCGTCGAGCAGGGCTCCCATCCCAACGTCGTCGGCGCCTAGCCCGCCATGGAGGTCGTCGCCAAGGACCACCAGGAGGGACGCCAAACCGAGACGGTGGTATCCTATCCCATGTTCGTCCCCAGAACTGTCGGTGGATGGGTCAGCTACTTCTCCTACGACACCGTCCGCTGCGTCGAGAACAAGAAGCTCCCTTTCTCCGCCGCACCCTTTGACGACAGAAACCTTCCAGATCTTCTTCTCGAAAAGGTATTGGGTCATCAGTCAATATTTCATCTTCTTTCATACCATACCAGTATTTGTTTGTATTAGTTATCTGACAAAAGGTGTTATTTCTTCAATTGTCGAAGTGTTGCTCTGTTCAGAAAGCATATGTGATTCATTGGGTTCGGGTAGATAGGTACTCCACCATTGAGGATCCTTATCGTGACGGCAAGCGTCAGTTGGACATTTGTTGTCCAGGGTGTAGAATCTTGACCCGTGAGTGCTTCTCTCCATCCTTACCCATTCTTTCTTCATTACTAATCTTCTTTCATTACTCGAGGTATCTTCTGTTTCGATTTGGTTTGGATTTAGGGTTTTGAGAGTCATCTCTTGGAGTTTTTGGGTTTTTTCACTTTTTTGACGTGGTTAGGATTTTTGGATTCTTGATCTCCGAATTTTTTTTCATTCCAAATTGATCACTTCACCTTTAATTCTACTTTTGTTTTTCTTCTTCCGAATCTTCCATGGATGGGCTCTACTTTTTCTGAACACTTCCTGAAAATGTGCTGAAAAACCCACCAATTTTAGTAAAAATTATGTTCTTTTGTCATGTCTCTGTAATTGGTAGCTGTTTGGTTTTCTTTTTTGGATCTCAAATCTGATCACTGTTCATACATCGACTGACTCATGAATTTACACCTTTTCTAGGCCTGGTGTTCTGTAACTCATGCTCTGGAACTGTGTCGAAGGGAGTATGCAAGAAACAGACCAATTAGAGATGTTAGTAGTTGCTGTGGTATGTCATTGTTGGGGACATTTTTCTTTGCCTATAAGTCCTATTACATTTCATTCTATCTTCACATGGCAACTTCCAGACTTTTCAAGAATCAAGAAACTAACTTGTCCACACATGTTCTTAAGATATTTGCTCCTATATTAACTGATCATTTTCAAACTTTAGCCTTTAAGAAACCAAAATGATCATTTTCAAACTTTAGCCTTTAAGTAACCAAAAACTAACATGTCAACTCATGTTCTTTTGATATTTTGTTCCTAAACTAGTTTTATATATACATGTATGTATGTTCATATATTGATTTTCAACTTGAATAGGACATGCTTGTAAACAAAAGAAGATTGAGTAAGCCATACCCTCGAATGCTCTCAGATAGTTTGAAGACACTTATATGTGTTGGCAAAAGAAAGATTTATTGGATACTCTTGGATTTATTGCTTCTAAGGTAAGCAATATTATATTTACACTTAGTTCCATGTAGGCTCATTTTCTTTCTTGTAAGTTTAGAAGATGATAGAATTGTTCAACATTAATATTGTTTCTTGGTCTTTTTCATTATACGTTTAACTATGTTCAAACGTTGAGATAGCCAAGGCAACATAAATATATCCATGGAAACTTTAGGACTGGAGTACATCTCATTTTTGGAATTTGATATTTCTCGTTGCTTAATCTCCCAACAACATAAAAAACTAGTTATAGGTGTAACCTATTGATGTAAGTCACTTTATATCTTTACATCATTATTTTCAACTTTTGAAGAATGTTATCTCAGTTTTATATTAAATAACCTCAAAAGAGGTTGACTACCGAGTATAAACCTCATAAATAAATCATATTTTGTCATACAGTCATATCGATAATAATAATATCAGCCTTAAGTGTTTTTTCCTTCATCAAAGTATATTTTTTCTTCGACATTGTATCTTTCTTTGGAGATGAGATACTTTTTTACACCAAAACATACTATCCCTTTCAAGACGGAGATTTGATGTTTGTCAAATAGGATATAATATTTGTAATTGTTTGTTCACCATATTTAGTCAATAACATGTATGTTATACTACCTTAGGACTACCATGATCGCAATGTTATATTTATAACCTAAGGACATATGATACCAATTTCTCGTAAATGATCCATTTTTGTTAAGTCTCTCTTGACCTAAGGGGATTCAATAAATCATTATCCAAATAGTCCAAATAATATCTTACTTGTTAGACAATCTTGATCCCAACGTCGTATCTCTCTTGAGCTTTGGAGATACGACTTCAAGTCCTTCAATTTTTAACTCAAAAAGACTTCAATCGCTCGAGCCGCGTTCCGAAAATCCTTATCTGACTTGTCAGTGTAATATCTTACACGTTAGGTCATCTTCATCCCAATGTCGTATCTCTTTTGACCTATGGATATGCGACGTCAAGTCTTTCAACTTTTAACTCAAAGGACTTGAAACCCTCGAGTTGCATTATGAAAAATTCTTGTCCGAGTGGTCAGTGTAATATCTTACTCGTTAGATCATCTTAATCCCAACGTCGTATCTCTCTTGACCTATGGAGATACGAAGTCAACTTTTTTCAATTTTTAACTCAAAAGGACTTCAATCGATCAAGTCGCGTTGCGAAATCTCCTTATCCGAGCGGTAAGTGTAATAACTTACACGTTAGACCATCTTCATCCCAACGTCGTATCTCTCTTGACCTATGGTGCTACGACGTCAAGTCCTCCAATTTCTAACTCAAAGGGCTAGAACCCCTCGAGTCGCCTTACGAAAAATCCTTTTCCGAGCGGTCAGTGTGATATCCTACACGTTAGACAATCCTAATCCCAACGTCGTATCTCTCTTGACCTATGGAGATACGAAGACAAGTCCTTCAATTTTTAACCCAAAGGACTTGAATCGATGGAGTCGCGTTGTGAAATCTCCTTATCCGAGCTGTCAGTGTAATAACTTACACGTTAGACAATCTTCATCCCAACGTCTCTTGACCTTTGGAGATACGTTGTCAAGTTCTTCAATTTTTAACTTAAAGGACAACACTTGCTCGAGTCGTATTTCGAAATATCCTTATCCGAGAGGTCACAGTGATATGCTACACGTTAGACAATCTTAATCACAACATCGTATCTCTCTTGACCTATGGAGATACGACGTCAAGTCCTTCAATTTTTAACCCAAACCGCTTGAACCCCTCGAGTCGTGTTACGAAAAATCCTTAACCAAGTGGTCAGTGTAATATCTTACACGTTAGGCGATCTTAATCCCGACGTCGTATCTCTATTTACCTATCTAGAAACGACGTAAAGTCCATCTTTTAACTCAAATGAATTTGACCCCTCGAGTTGCTTTCGAAAATATCCTTTTCCGAGTCGTCAGTGTGATATCTTAATCGTCAGACAATCTTCATCCCAACGTCGTATCTCTCTCAACCTTAAGAGATACAACGTCAAGCCCTCCAATTTATAACTCAAAGGACTTGAATCACTCGAGTCGCATGACGAAATATCCCTATCTGAGCGGTCAGTGTAATATCTTACACGCTAGACCATCTTAATCCCAACGTCGTATCTCTCTTGACCTATGGAGGTACGACGTCAAGTTCTTCAACTTTTAACTCAAAGGAAATGAACCCCTCGAGTTGCGTTCCAAAAAACTTTTTCTGAGTCGTCTATGTGATTTCTTATTCGTTAGACAATCTTCATCCCAACGTCGTATCTCTCTCAACCTTAAGAGATACGACGTCAAGTCCTTCAATTTATAACTCAGAGGACTTCATTCACTCGAGTCGCATTACGAATTGTCCCTATCTGAGCGGTCAGTGTAATATCTTACACGCTAGACCATCTTAATCCCAACGTCGTATCTCTCTTGACCTATGGAGATACGACGTCAAGTGCTTCAACTTTTAACTCAAAGGACTTCAATTACTCGAGTCGCATTACGAAATATCCCTATTTGGGCGGTCAGTGTCATATCTTACACGCTAAATCATCTTAATCCCAACGTCGTATCTCTCCTGACCTATGGATATACAACGTCAAGTCTTTCAACTTTTAACTCAAAGGAGTTGAATCGCTCGTGTCGCGTTACGAAATCTCCTTATCCGAGCGGTCAGTGTTATAACTTACACGTTAGACGATCTACATCCCAACGTCGTATCTCTCTTAACCTTAAGAGATACGACGTCAAGTCCTTCAATTTATAACTCAAAGGACTTCAATCACTCGAGTTGCATTACGAATTATCCCTATCTGAGCGGTCAGTGTAATATCTTACACGCTAGACCATCTTAATCCCAACGTCGTATCTCTCTTGACCTATGGAGATACGACGTCAAGTGCTTCAACTTTTAACTAAAAGGACTTGAAACCCTCGAGTTGTGTTCCAAATATCTTTTTCCGAGTCGTCTGTGTGATACCTTTATCGTTAGACAATCTTCATCCCAACGTCGCATCTCTCTCAACCTTAAGAGATACGACGTCAAGTCCTCCAATTTATAACTCAAATGACTTCAATCACTCGAGTCGCATTACGAATTATCCCTATCTGAGCGGTCAGTGTAATATCTTACACGCTAGACCATCTTAATCCCAACGTCGTATCTCTCTTGACTTATGGAGATACGACGTCAAGTGCTTCAACTTTTAACTCAAAGGACTTGAAACCCTCGAGTTGCGTTCCAAATATCTTTTTCCGAGTCGTCTGTGTGATACCTTTATCGTTAGACAATCTTCATCCCAACGTCGTATCTCTCTCAACCTATGGAGATACGACGTCAAGTCCTTCAATTTATAACTCAAAGGGCTTCAATTACTCGAGTCGCTTTACAAAAAATACTTATCCGAGCGCCAGTGTAATATCTTACACGCTAGACCATCTTAATCCCAACGCCGTCTCTCTCTTGACATATGTAGATACGACGTCAAGTGCTTCAACTTTTAACTCAAAGGACTTGAACACCTCGAGTTGCGTTCCAAAATATCTTTTTCCGAGTCGTCCGTGTGATATCTTAATAGTTAGACAATCGTCATCCCAACGTCGTATCTCTCTCAACCTTAAGAGATACAACGTCAAATTCTTCAATTTATAACTCAAAGGGCTTCAATTACTCGAGTCGCTTTGAGAAAAATACTTATCCGAGCGGTCAGTGTAATATCATACACGCTAGACCATCTTAATTCCAACGTCGTATCTCTTTTGACCTATGGAGATACGACGTCAAGTTTTTCAACTTTTAACTCAAAGGACTTGAACCCCTCGAGTTGCGTTCCCAAATATCTATTTCCGACTCGTCTGTGTGATTTCTTACACGTTAGACAATCTTCATCCCAACGTCGTATCTCTCTCAACCTTCAGAGATACGACGTCAAGTCCTTCAATTTATAACTCAAAGGACTTCAATCACTCGAGTCGCATTACGAAATATCCCTATCTGAGCGGTCAGTGTAATATCTTACACGCTAGACCATCTTAATCCCAACGTCGTATCTCTCTTGACCTATGGAGATACGACGTCAAGTGCTTCAACTTTTAACTCAAAGGACTTGAAACCCTCGAGTTGCGTTCCAAATATCTTTTTCCGAGTCGTCTGTGTGATACCTTTATCGTTAGACAATCTTCATCCCAACGTCGTATCTCTCCCAACCTTAAGAGATACGACGTCAAGTCCTCCAATTTATAACTCAAAGGACTTCAATCACTCGAGTCGCGTTACGAATTATCCCTATCTGAGCGGTCAGTGTAATATCTTACACACTAGACCATCTTAATCCCAACGTCGTATCTCTCTTGACCTATGGAGATACGACGTCAAGGTCTTCTACATTTAACCAAAAGCACTTGAACTCTCGAGTTGCGTTCCAAAATATCCTTTTCCGAGTCGTCTGTGTGATATCTAAGCCGTTAGACAATCTTCATCCCAACGTCGTATCTCTCTCAACCTTAAGAGATACGACGTCAAGTCCTTCAATTTATAACTCAAAGGGCTTTATTCACTCGAGTCGCATTACGAATTATCCCTATCTGAGCAGTCAGTGTAATATCTTACATGCTAGACCATCTTAATCGCAACGTCGTATCTCTCTTGACCTATGGAGGTACGACGTCAAGTTTTTCAACTTTTAACTCAAAGGACTTGAACCCCTCGAGTTGCGTTCCAAAAAACATTTTCTGAGTCGTCTGTGTGACTTCTTATTCGTTAGACAATCTTCATCCCAACGTCGTATCTCTCTCAACCTTAAGAGATACGACATCAAGTTCTTCAATTTATAACTCAAAGGACTTCAATCACTCGAGTCGCATTACGAAATATCCCTATCTGAGCGGTCAGTGTAATATCTTACACGCTAGACCATCTTAATCGCAACGTCGTATCTCTCTTGACCTATGGAGATACGACGTCAAGTGCTTCAACTTTCAACTCAAAGGACTTGAAACCCTCGAGTTGCGTTCCAAATATCTTTTTCCGAGTCGTTTGTGTGATACCTTTATCGTTAGACAATCTTCATCCCAACGTCGTATCTCTCTCAACCTTAAGAGATACGACGTCAAGTCCTCCAATTTATAACTCAAAGGACTTCAATCACTCGAGTCGCATGACGAATTATCCCTATCTGAGCGGTCAGTGTAATATCTTACACGCTAGACCATCTTAATCCCAACGTCGTATCTCTCTTGACCTATGGAGATACAACGTCAAGTGCTTCAACTTTTAACTCAAAGGACTTGAAACCCTCGAGTTGCGTTCCAAATATCTTTTTCCGAGTCGTCTGTGTGATACCTTTATCGTTAGACAATCTTCATCCCAACGTCGTATCTCTCTCAACCTTAAGAGATACGACGTCAAGTCCTCCAATTTATAACTCAAAGGACTTCAATCACTCGAGTCGCATGACGAATTATCCCTATCTGAGCGGTCAGTGTAATATCTTACACGCTAGACCATCTTAATCCCAACGTCGTATCTCTCCTGACCTATGGAGATACAACGTCAAGTGCTTCAACTTTTAACTCAAAGGACTTGAAACCCTCGAGTTGCGTTCCAAATATCTTTTTCCGAGTCGTCTGTGTGATACCTTTATCGTTAGACAATCTTCATCCCAATGTCGTATCTCTCTCAACCTTAAGAGATACGACGTCAAGTCCTCCAATTTATAACTCAAAGGACTTCAATCACTCGAGTCCATTACGAATTATCCCTATCTGAGCGGTCAGTGTAATATCTTACACGCTCGACCATCTTAATCCCAACGTCGTATCTCTCGACCTATGGAGATACGACGTCTAGTTCTTGAACTTTTAACTCAAAGGACTTGAACCCCTCGAGTTGCGTTCCAAAATATCATTTTCCGAGTCGTCTGTGTGATATCTTAATCGTTAGACAATCTTAATCCCAACGTCGTATCTCTCTTGACCTATGGAGATACGACGTCAAGTTCTTGAACTTTTAACTAAAATGACTTGAACCCCTCGAGTTGCGTTCCAAAATATTCTTTTCCGAGTCGTCTGTGTGATATCTTAATCGTTAGACAATTTTCATCCCAACGTCGTATCTTTCTCAACCTTAAGAGATACGCCGTCAAGTCATTCAATTTATAACTCAAATGACTTCAATCACTCGAGTCGCATTACTAATTATCTCTATCTGAGCGGTCACTGTAATATCTTACACGCTAGACCATCTTATTCCCAACGTCGTATCTCTCTTGACCTAGGGAGATAAGACGTCAAGTGCTTCAACTTTTAACTCAATGGATTTGAACCCCTCGAGTTGCGTTCCAAAATATCATTTTCCGAGTCGTCTGTGTGATACCTTTATCGTTAGACAATCTTCATCCCAACGTCGTATCTCTCTCAACCTTAAGAGATACGACGTCAAGTCCTTCAATTTATAACTCAGAGGACTTCATTCACTCGAGTCGCATTACGAATTGTCCCTATCTGAGCGGTCAGTGTAATATCTTACACGCTAGACCATCTTAATCCCAACGTCGTATCTCTCTTGACCTATGGAGGTACGACGTCAAGTTCTTCAACTTTTAACTCAAAGGAAATGAACCCCTCGAGTTGCGTTCCAAAAAACTTTTTCTGAGTCGTCTATGTGATTTCTTATTCGTTTGACAATCTTCATCCCAACGTCGTATCTCTCTCAACCTTAAGAGATACGACGTCAAGTTCTTCAATTTATAACTCAAAGGACTTCAATCACTCGAGTCGCATTACGAAATATCCCTATCTGAGCGGTCAGTGTAATATCTTACACGCTAGACCATCTTAATCCCAACGTCGTATCTCTCTTGACCTATGGAGATACGACGTCAAGTGCTTTAACTTTTAACTCAAAGGACTTGAAACCCTCGAGTTGCGTTCCAAATATCTTTTTCCGAGTCGTCTGTGTGATACCTTTATCGTTAGACAATCTTCATCCCAACGTCGTATCTCTCTCAACCTTAAGAGATACGACGTCAAGTCCTTCAATTTATAACTCAGAGGACTTCATTCACTCGAGTCGCATTACGAATTATCCCTATCTGAGCGGTCAGTGTAATATTTTACACGCTAGACCATCTTAATCCCAACGTCGTATCTCTTTTGACCTATGGAGGTACGACTTCAAGTTTTTCAACTTTTAACTCAAAGGACTTGAACCCCTCGAGTTGCGTTCCAAAAATCTCTTTCTGAGTCGTCTGTGTGATGTCTTATTCGTTAGACAATCTTCATCCCAACGTCGTATCTCTCTCAACCTTAAGAGATACGACGTCAAGTTCTTCAATTTATAACTCAAAGGACTTCAATCACTCGAGTCGCATTACGAAATATCCCTATCTGAGCGGTCAGTGTAATATCTTACACGCTAGACCATCTTAATCCCAACGTCGTATCTCTCTTGACCTATGGAGATACGACGTCAAGTGCTTCAACTTTTAACTCAAAGGACTTGAAACCCTCGAGTTGCGTTCCAAATATCTTTTTCCGAGTCGTCTGTGTGATACCTTTATCGTTAGACAATCTTCATCCCAACGTCGTATCTCTCTCAACCTTAAGAGATACGACGTCAAGTCCTTCAATTTATAACTCAAAGGACTTCAATCACTCAAGTCGCATTACGAATTATCCCTATCTGAGCGGTCAGTGTAATATATTACACGCTAGACCATCTTAATCCCAACGTCGTATCTCTCTTGACCTATGGAGGTTACTACGTCAAGTTTTTCAACTTTTAACTCAAAGAACTTGAACCCCTCGAGTTGCGTTCCAAAAATCTCTTTCTGAGTCGTCTGTGTGATGTCTTATTCGTTAGACAATCTTCATCCCAACGTCGTATCTCTCTCAACCTTAAGAGATACGACGTCAAGTTCTTCAATTTATAACTCAAAGGACTTCAATCACTCGAGTCGCATTACGAAATATCCCTATCTGAGCGGTCAGTGTAATATCGTACACGCTAGACCATCTTAATCCCAACGTCGTATCTCTCTTGACCTATGGTGGTACGACGTCAAGTTCCTCAACTTTTAACTCAAAGGGCTTGAACCCCTCGAGTTGCGTTCCAAAATATCATTTTCCGAGTCGTCTGTGTGATACCTTATTCGTTGACAATCTTCATCCCAACGTCGTCTCTCTCTCAACCTTAAGAGATACAACGTCAAGCCCTCCAATTTATAACTCAAAGGACTTGAATCACTCGAGTCGCATGACGAAATATCCCTATCTGAGCGGTCAGTGTAATATCTTACACGCTAGACCATCTTAATCCCAACGTCGTATCTCTCTTGACCTATGGAGGTACGACGTCAAGTTCTTCAACTTTTAACTCAAAGGAAATGAACCCCTCGAGTTGCGTTCCAAAAAACTTTTTCTGAGTCGTCTATGTGATTTCTTATTCGTTAGACAATCTTCATCCCAACGTCGTATCTCTCTCAACCTTAAGAGATACGACGTCAAGTCCTTCAATTTATAACTCAGAGGACTTCATTCACTCGAGTCGCATTACGAATTGTCCCTATCTGAGCGGTCAGTGTAATATCTTACACGCTAGACCATCTTAATCCCAACGTCGTATCTCTCTTGACCTATGGAGGTACGACGTCAAGTTCTTCAACTTTTAACTCAAAGGAAATGAACCCCTCGAGTTGCGTTCCAAAAAACTTTTTCTGAGTCGTCTATGTGATTTCTTATTCGTTAGACAATCTTCATCCCAACGTCGTATCTCTCTCAACCTTAAGAGATACGACGTCAAGTTCTTCAATTTATAACTCAAAGGACTTCAATCACTCGAGTCGCATGACGAAATATCCCTATCTGAGCGGTCAGTGTAATATCTTACACGCTAGACCATCTTAATCCCAACGTCGTATCTCTCTTGACCTATGGAGGTACGGCGTCAAGTTCTTCAACTTTTAACTCAAAGGAAATGAACCCCTCGAGTTGCGTTCCAAAAAACTTTTTCGGAGTCGTCTTTGTGATTTCTTATTCGTTAGACAATCTTCATCCCAACGTCGTATCTCTCTCAACCTTAAGAGATACGACGTCAAGTCCTTCAATTTATAACTCAGAGGACTTCATTCACTCGAGTCGCTTTACGAATTATCCCTATCTGAGCGGTCAGTGTAATATCTTACACACTAGACCATCTTAATCCCAACGTCGTATCTCTCTTGACCTATGGAGGTACGACGTCAAGTTTTTCAACTTTTAACTCAAAGGACTTGAACCCCTCGAGTTGCGTTCCAAAAATCTCTTTCTGAGTCGTCTGTGTGATGTCTTATTCGTTAGACAATCTTCATCCCAACGTCGTATCTCTCTCAACCTTAAGAGATACGACGTCAAGTTCTTCAATTTATAACTCAAAGGACTTCAATCACTCGAGTCGCATTACGAAATATCCCTATCTGAGCGGTCAGTGTAATATCTTACACGCTAGACCATCTTAATCCCAACGTCGTATCTCTCTTGACCTATGGTGGTACGACGTCAAGTTCCTCAACTTTTAACTCAAAGGGCTTGAACCCCTCGAGTTGCGTTCCAAAATATCATTTTCCGAGTCGTCTGTGTGATACCTTATTCGTTGACAATCTTCATCCCAACGTCGTCTCTCTCTCAACCTTAAGAGATACAACGTCAAGCCCTCCAATTTATAACTCAAAGGACTTGAATCACTCGAGTCGCATGACGAAATATCCCTATCTGAGCGGTCAGTGTAATATCTTACACGCTTGACCATCTTAATCCCAACGTCGTATCTCTCTTGACCTATGGAGGTACGACGTCAAGTTCTTCAACTTTTAACTCAAAGGAAATGAACCCCTCGAGTTGCGTTCCAAAAAACTTTTTCTGAGTCGTCTATGTGATTTCTTATTCGTTAGACAATCTTTATCCCAACGTCGTATCTCTCTCAACCTTAAGAGATACGACGTCAAGTTCTTCAATTTATAACTCAAAGGACTTGAATCACTCGAGTCGCATGACGAAATATCCCTATCTGAGCGGTCAGTGTAATATCTTACACGCTAGACCATCTTAATCCCAACGTCGTATCTCTCTTGACCTATGGAGATACGACGTCAAGTGCTTTAAGTTTTAACTCAAAGGACTTGAAACCCTCGAGTTGCGTTCCAAATATCTTTTTCCGAGTCGT
Source organism: Triglochin maritima (assembly GCA_963682175.1). Lineage (NCBI taxonomy): Eukaryota > Viridiplantae > Streptophyta > Magnoliopsida > Alismatales > Juncaginaceae > Triglochin > Triglochin maritima. The sequence continues at coordinate 57,005,075 of OY821772.1, read as the reverse complement.
CTGTGTGATACCTTTATCGTTAGACAATCTTCATCCCAACGTCGTATCTCTCTCAACCTTAAGAGATACGACGTCAAGTCCTTCAATTTATAACTCAGAGGACTTCATTCACTCGAGTCGCTTTACGAATTATCCCTATCTGAGCGGTTAGTGTAATATCTTACACACTAGACCATCTTAATCCCAACGTCGTATCTCTCTTGACCTATGGAGGTACGACGTCAAGTTTTTCAACTTTTAACTCAAAGGACTTGAACCCCTCGAGTTGCGTTCCAAAAATCTCTTTCTGAGTCGTCTGTGTGATGTCTTATTCGTTAGACAATCTTCATCCCAACGTCGTATCTCTCTCAACCTTAAGAGATACGACGTCAAGTTCTTCAATTTATAACTCAAAGGACTTCAATCACTCGAGTCGCATTACGAAATATCCCTATCTGAGCGGTCAGTGTAATATCTTACACGCTAGACCATCTTAATCCCAACGTCGTATCTCTCTTGACCTATGGTGGTACGACGTCAAGTTCCTCAACTTTTAACTCAAAGGGCTTGAACCCCTCGAGTTGCGTTCCAAAATATCATTTTCCGAGTCGTCTGTGTGATACCTTATTCGTTGACAATCTTCATCCCAACGTCGTCTCTCTCTCAACCTTAAGAGATACAACGTCAAGCCCTCCAATTTATAACTCAAAGGACTTGAATCACTCGAGTCGCATGACGAAATATCCCTATCTGAGCGGTCAGTGTAATATCTTAGACGCTTGACCATCTTAATCCCAACGTCGTATCTCTCTTGACCTATGGAGGTACGACGTCAAGTTCTTCAACTTTTAACTCAAAGGAAATGAACCCCTCGAGTTGCGTTCCAAAAAACTTTTTCTGAGTCGTCTATGTGATTTCTTATTCGTTAGACAATCTTCATCCCAACGTCGTATCTCTCTCAACCTTAAGAGATACGACGTCAAGTTCTTCAATTTATAACTCAAAGGACTTGAATCACTCGAGTCGCATGACGAAATATCCCTATCTGAGCGGTCAGTGTAATATCTTACACGCTAGACCATCTTAATCCCAACGTCGTATCTCTCTTGACCTATGGAGGTACGACGTCAAGTTCTTCAACTTTTAACTCAAAGGAAATGAACCCCTCGAGTTGCGTTCCAAAAAACTTTTTCTGAGTCGTCTTTGTGATTTCTTATTCGTTAGACAATCTTCATCCCAACGTCGTATCTCTCTCAACCTTAAGAGATACGACGTCAAGTTCTTCAATTTTTAACTCAAAGGACTTCAATCACTGGAGTCGCATTACGAATTATCCCTATCTGAGCGGTCAGTGTAATATCTTACACGCTAGACCATCTTAATCCCAACGTTGTATGTCTCGACCTATGGAGATACGACGTCTAGTTCTTCAACTTTTAACTCAAAGGACTTGAACCCCTCGAGTTGCGTTCCAAAATATCATTGTCCGAGTCGTCTGTGTGATATCTTAATCATTAGACAATCTTCATCCCAACGTCGTATCTCTCTCAACCTTAAGAGATACGACGTCAAGTCCTTCATTTTATAACTCAAAGGACTTCAATCACTCGAGTTGCATTACGAAATATCCCTATCCGAGCGGTCAGTGTAATATCATACACGCTAGACCATCTTAATCCCAACGTCGTATCTCTCTTGACCTATGAAGGTACGACGTCAAGTTCTTCAACTTTTAACTTAAAGTGCTTGAGCCCCTCAAGTTGCGTTCCAAAATATCATTTTCCGAGTTGTCTGTGTGATACCTTATTCGTTGGACAATCTTCATCCCAACGTCGTATCTCTCTCAACCTTCACAGATACGACGTCAAGTCCTTCAATTTATAACTCAAAGGACTTCAATCACTCGAGTCGCATTACGAATTAGCCCTATTTGAGCGGTCAGTGTAATATCTTACACGCTAGACCATCTTAATCCCAACGTCGTATCTCTCTTGACCTATGGAGATACGACGTCAAGTGCTTCAACTTTTAACTCAAAGGACTTAAAACCCTCGAGTTGCGTTCCAAATATCTTTTTCCGTGTCGTCTGTGTGATGTCTTATTCGTTAGACAATCTTCATCCCAACGTCGTATCTCTCTCAACCTTAAGAGATACGATGTCAAGTCCTCCAATTTATAACTCAAAGGACTTCAATCACTCAAGTCGCATTACGAATTATCCCTATCTGAGCGGTCAGTGTAATATCTTACACGCTAGACCATCTTAATCCCAACGTCGTATCTCTCTTGACCTATGGAGATACGACGTCAAGTTCTTCAACTTTTAACCAAAAGCACTTGAACCCCTCGGGTTGCGTTCCAAAAATCTTTTTCCGAGTCGTCTGTGTGATGTCTTATTCGTTAAACCATCTTCATCCCAACATCGTATCTCTCTTCACTTATGGAAATACGACGTCAAGTCCTTCAATTTTTATTTCAAAGAACTTGAATCGCTCGAGTCGCGTTACGAAAAATCCTTATCTGAGCGGTCAGTATAATAACATACAAGTTACGACATCTCAATCCCAACGTCGTATCTCGCTTGACCTATGGAGATACGACGTCAAGTCCTTCAATTTTTAACTCAAATGACTTGAACCCGTCAAGTTGTGTTGCAAAAAATCTTTTTCCGAGTGGACAATGCAATATATTACTTGTTAGACAATCTTGATACCAACGTCGTATCTCTCTTGATCTTTGAAGATTTTGCGTCAAGTTCTTAAATTTCTAACTCAAAGGACTTGAATCGCTCGAGTCGCGTTACCAAAAAAATCATTATTTTTGTCTTCAGTATAATATATTATACGTTAGACAATCTTCATTACAACATCGTATCTCTCTTGACCTTTGGAGATACGACGTCAAGTTCTTCAACTTTTAACTCAAAGAACTTCAACCCCTTGAGTCACGTTATGAAAAATCCTTAACTGAGCGGTCAGTGTAATATCTTACACGTTCGGCCATCTTAATCTCAACGTCGTATCTGTCTTGTCCTATCGAGAAACAACGTAAAGTCCTTAACCTTTTAACTCAAATGACTTTAACCCCTCTAGTTGCGTTCCAAAAAATCCTTGTCCGAGAAACAACGTAAAGTTCTTCAACTTTTAACTCAAATGACTGAATTCCAACGTCCTCTCTGTTGACTTTTGGAGATACGACGTCAAGTCCTCTAATTTTTAACTCAAACGACTCGAATCGCTCGAGGGACTTTACTCAAAATCCTTATCGGAGTTGTCAGTGTAATAACTTACATGTTAGACCATCATCTGCCCAACGTCGTATTTCTTTTATCCTTTGGAGATATGACATCAGGGTCATCAATTTTTAACTCAAAGGACTTGAATTGATCGAGTAGTGTTGCGAAAAATCATTATCGGAGTGATCAATGTAATAACTTACACGTTAGACCATCTTCATCCCAACGTTGTATCTCTTTACCTGTGGAGATACGACGTCAAGTCCTTCAAGTTTTAACTCAAAGGACTTGAAGCACTCGCTCGAGTCGCGTTACGAAAAATCCTTTTCCGAGTTGACAGTGCAAGATATTACACGTTAGACAATCTTAATCTCAAAGTCGTATCTCTCTTGACCTATGGAGATACAACGTCAAGTCCTTCAACTTTTAACTCAAAGGACTAGAACACCTCAAGTTGCGTTCCAAAAAATCCTTTAACGAGTGGTCTGTGTCATATCTTAGTCATTAGACAATCTTCATCCCAACGTCATATCTCTCTTGACCTATGGAGATACGACGTCAAGTCCCCCAATTTTTAACTGAAACGACTTCAATCGCACGAGTCGCGTTACAAAAAATCCTTATCTGAGCTGTCAGTGTAAAATCATACACGTTAGGTCATCTTATTCCCAACGTCAAGTCCTCTAATTTTAACTCAAAAAGGAATTGTATCGCTCGAGTCGCGTTACGAGTGGTCAGTGTAATAACTTACACGTTAGATCATCTTCATCCCAACGTCGTATCTCTCTTCACCTATGGAGATACGACTTCAAGTCCTTTAATTTTTAACTGAAAGAAATTGAATCGCTCGAGTCAATTTAGTTAAAATCCTTATCTGATTGGTAAGTGTAATATCTTCCTCGTTTGACAATCTTGAGCCCAACGTCGTATCTCTCTCGACCTTTGGAGTTGCGACGTCATGTCGTCAAATTTTGATCTCAAAGGACTTGAATCGCTCGAGTTGCGTTCCAAAAAATACTTTTCTGAGTGGTTTGTGTAATATCTTACTCGTTAGACAATCTTGATCCCGTCGTATTTCTCTTGACTTTTGGAGATACGACGTCAAGTCCTTCAATTATTAGCTCCAATGACTTTAATCACTCGAGTCGCGTTACGAAATATCATTATCCGAGCGGTCAGTGCGATATACTACACGTTAGACCATCTTCATCCCAACGTCGTATCTCTCTTCACCTATGGAGATACGACGTCAAGTCATCCAATTTTTAACTCATTGGACATGAATCGCTCGTGTCGCGTTACAAAAAATCCTTATCCGAGTTGTCAGTGTGATATCCTACACGTTAGACCATCTTCATTGCAACGTCGTATCTCTCTTCACCTATGGAGATACGACGTCATGTCCTCTAATTTTTAACTCAAAGGACTTGATTCGCTCGAGTCGCGTTACGAAAAATTCTTATCCGAGTGGCATGTGTAATAACTTACACGTTAGACCATCTTCATCCCGATGTCGTATCTCTCTTGATCTATGGAGATACGATGTCAAGTCCTTCAAATTTTAAGTCAAAGGACTTGGATCGATCGAGTCACGTTAACGTCGTTATCTGAGTGGTTAGTGTAATATCTTACTCGTTAGACAATTTTGATCCCAACGTCGTATCTCTCTTGACCTTTGGAGATACGACGTCATGACCTTCAATTTTTAACTCAAAGAACTTGAATCGCTTGCGTTGCGTTACGAAAAATCCTTAGTTTTTGAGCACTATGGATTACTTTTATTTTATTTTTCATCTCGAGTAATATTCCATCAATTTCATATTATGGTGGTTGGTTCACTATATTGCCCATTATGCTATTCCATTCCTGACATCTTATCTCTCTTGGCCATTGGTGCTATGACATTTCTTGTGGTCATGTCCCAGGTGGTCATTTTAGTGTCGTACATGTTACCCCATCCCATGCCCAATACCATGTTTCCCTCTTTCAACTGAGATGGAACATCAAGTTATTTTTTTGCCTCAAAGCACTTCGATGGTGTTATGTTTCAAGATTTCTTTTCTCGAGTTTTCAATTTAATAATTTAGGCATCAAACAATTAAATTTGCGATGTATCTCTCTAGACTTGGAGTTTTGACTTCAAGTTCGCCAATTATTATTCCCAATTATTACACATAAGGACTAGGCTTATTTAATTTTTGATCTTGTTCGAGTGATGATCCATCAAATATGTATGTCGGGTGGTGAGTGTAACTTTACTAGCATGCATCTGCAAACCGACTATTAGATAATTTATAGGAACTGAAAACATAGTTTTTCTCTGCGGAAAAAATATCTTGACAAGTTACCTAGGTAAGTTCTACAAATTAAAATGTCATTGTGAATAAAGATTTGACCTTTAGTAGAATATGACCTTTTTTTGTGAATTTGTTAAGATCTAAAATAAAATAAATCTAAATATATAGACATGCCTGATTCAGAAGTCCCAAAGTTAATATGGCCTTCTTAATCAAACCATTAATTTCCTCTCTTTCTCAAGTTAGTGAATACTGAAATTTTTCAACCCCCACCCCATCAAACACAATGAGCAGAACCATCTTAATCAAATACAATGTATAGTACCTGAAAACTATATATTGGGATTGCCCAAGTCTGCATCTTAAGCTTCTTGAGGCCATTCCTCTCTAGTGTGAAGGCGGACCCAATTGTCTAACACAACAGCATTGAGAGCTATGTAATGGGCCACATGACCCTCATGTACCACTTAGAGTTTTAAGGCTTGGAGGCCAATGACGCAAATCCGAGGCGAAGATGGTAGACAGACATGAGCATGGTCGGGTGAGTTAAGTGAACCACTTGCAGGATCTCCCTTCCTTGGAGGGATGCCTCATATAGAATATCTGTGGACTTGTCCACTGTTCCATAGATGTAGTCATAGAATGGCATGAACAAAGAGTAGTTTGTTCTGAATTGTGTGGTGAACTGAGGGGAACCTGTTATTTGTCCCCAAAAAAAGGATTATGGTTAGCCAACTTAAGATAACATATTTAGATGCATAATTTAGAAAATGGAAGTAAATGATAACTAAGAAATGATTTATCAACATTAAAAGCAAATGATAAGAAAATGATCTTATTCTTAGCCATCTGCTTGGTAAATCAACAACGTAGCCATAATAGTAGTAACAATGATTGGTTAGATGTACTTACGAGGGTGTGTACATGAGGTACTTGATGGGGGGTAAAACATTAAACATCCACTTAGGGACCAACTCAAACTTGCAGTGTCCCATGTTGTTCATGAAATCTATGTTACTGATGTACAGAGTCAAATGGCAAAACAGAACCAGTCACAGTCAACACCATACTGGTAGGTATGGAGAACAAAATGAAGTAGGAGGGGTGCTCTGCAAATGGATGGATAATATCATAATAGCTGCCAATTCCAAGTCCAATTCCATGCTAAACCGATCAACATAAGCAACTTTACAAAATTAATTAACCATGCTTGTTTAGTTAATTTGTTGCTTACATGTGATGGGCTCTGTGACAATCGATGCATGGTGGTAGGAGTGGTAACGTGAGTAGGGGAAGGGGTGGTGTAGAGCTCCGTGGAATAGTTGAGGAACTCGGCTGGACCAGTGTGGAAGAGAGCAGCTAAAATTGCACCATCTGTTCTCCCATTGGCTAAATAGAATAGTATTCCATTCAAAATTATCTGATCATCCCTGAAATTTTATTTCCACAGATACTGTCAGTCACCAATTACAACAACAAAGCCTTTATACTGTCAGTCACCAATTGCTAAGATAAAATAAAATTCATGTAATATTTGTCTGGATTCATATCACCGCAGGCAGTAATCTAATATCACATTTGAACTCAAGGCCATTTTTTGGTATAATTAAGAAGCTTGTGTTTTTTTAAGATAATACAATTGCTTTGTTTTGTCCTTCAAAAATACTTCATTTTATTAAGTCAGAATTAATAAAATGATATTAAAAAAACATAAATAAAAATAAAGTGGGCTCAACCACTGTAGACAGATACTGTAGATGAAATGTGGGTTCAATTTTAAAATCCCAGAATAGAAGGGTTTGACATGAAAAATGTCCAAGCAGGTGGTTACTGTGGATCGAGGGGACATTTGATAAAAGGATTGTGTTCTTGGTGGAGGGATAAATATGATCCCAAATTTCCTTTTGCCACCAAAAGCCCTCATTTTGAAAGAAGAATCTGAAGCGTATCTGCCTCCCCATTTTCTAGGCCTCCTTATTTTTTCCGCTTCCCATTCTCTTCGCCTCCGACTCCAATGTTTTCCTGTACAACTTTTTCTTGGTGGAAGACGGTGTTTCTGAGGTGTGCTAAGGATCATGGCGTCGGAAGGCTCACACTCAGGTACGGCCTCCGTTTTGACTTTGTTATTTTGTTGTGGTTATTTTGGGTTCAAATGATGTGGTTGTTTTGGCTTGTTTTTACATAAGGATACGTTTGATCAACGGTTAAGTGTTATTTTTTTGGTGTTTATAGGTAGCCATAGATTGCAGTGTTCTTAGGGTTTTGACTGTTAAATATGCAAATTCAATTCGTTTTGTTTGTATTGTTAACATTGCAAAGTTGGGTGCATTGTTATGATCTTGTAGTTGTGGCAGATTGTTTGGTTGTTATGTTGGTTTTATTGGTGAAGAGGATGCATATTTTGGTGAGATACATCAGATATTTTTATGTGGATATACTCGATATATCCATTATTTATTTATTTATTTTGTACATGTGATTATGTGAATGAGTTTAGTTATATAAGTCTGGGGCGGGAACATATTCGTTTCAATAAAATCGGTGCAGAAGTGTTGTATTCCCAAAACTATTTTGGTCCAGCATTTTTATTGAACATCAAAAGGTTTTATAATCAGTACTTGTGTTTGGGTTTGTTCGGGTGCATTTCATTGGAAAATTAGATATATCCGGGTGTTGTTTTACACCTTGGTAATTTGATAATTGCTCGGTTTGGTGGTAGACAAGTCCATAAATATGAATGCGCTGTTAATGACTAGATAAATATGAGACCTATTTGGTTATCGGATATGTTAGCTGAGATGTTTTTGATTTGTGTGACTAGTAAGATATATCAAGATATTACTGTTGTTGAACAAGGACGTAATGACATACGATTGATTTATAAATATTTCTAACGAGAAAGTGGACATTCGACATTAATGTTATGAACAAGTTACTTTTCATACTTAGGGCCTATTCCTAGTTTTTTGTTGTAGTCCCAATAGATTTATCTCCATGAGATAATTAATATACTATTGTTTGTCCTATTTAATAATTCTTGGTTGTGATTTATCTTAAAGAACTTTATAATGAGAGCAACTAGATATATCCTGTTCAGATGTAACGACGTTAAGATGAGATGCACATACATTAAAACAAGGACTTGCCTAAAAAAGCTGAACGACCGGCAAAGGAAGCTAATCAACAAAACACCCTTTGGACTTATGACATAGGTGGGGCCAAACATTGACCAGACATTGTTGACAGACCTTATCGACATCTATGACAATGATACAAAGTCTTTTAATGTGGATAGTTATTTGCTAAAAATGAAGGCGGAGGAATTTCAATTGTGCATGTGATTGCCAGTTGCTGGAGATAGGCTTGATTGAGATGCGAAATCAAAATACTGGAGGAAAAGGTATTTCAGGAACAAGAATTTGTCCGTTTATTCTGTGTTGAAAGCCCTGGATAGGTTCAAACTTCTGAAGAACAAGGAGGAGGACGAAGATTACGTGAAGTTGGTTATCTTGTTGATCTTTGTTCAATATTCTATTTGCCCAGTCGGAAGATAAGTGAGTGATTGCTGGCCGCAGTTCATGACGTTGAAACCCTTAATCGCATAGCATGGGGCAGAGAGGCATTTGAGTACCTCAATCAATTGTTGGATGAATCAAAGGTAGTGTTATTAAGAAGCGGACAAATCTGATAGTGCAGATAGCTTATCTGAATGCATGTAATGCGTTCTTCGAGGTATGATAAATTCACATATTGCTGAAATTACATTTATGTGAATATTGTTTGTAACGGTGTTTTAATTTTTTTCAGGTTTGGTTTCTGGAGAAAATAGAGATTCAAGGATTTGTGGAAGAAGATGGATTATTTCCCTGATCATCGAAATGGGTCGAGGCATATCGACGTGGTGTGTCAAAAAAAGTGACGATGGCATGGACGTAGTGGATTTGGAGGATTTCTTGTTGAAAGTAGAATTTCTGGAGACAACAGAAGCGAAGAGAGAATTGATAGAGATATCTGATAAAGAATGGTAGGTTTGTGTGGAGATATACCAGCTGCGAAAAAACAATAGGCTGAAGAAGATGGGCATCACCATCAAAGGTTTAGTTAAACAACAGAGTAACACTGACATTGGTGAGGAGCAGTCTGTTGACTCGAAAGACAAAGTGTTAAGCGATAGGAAGAAGAATGTAGCAAAAGGCGGGAAGTCGTCTAAGGTGAGGGTAAAGGAGGTAAAGAAAGAGAAGGTGGAGACTCGTAGTCCTAAGAAGGGTGATTCTCCTAAAAAATCAAGGAAAGTGTTGTCCAAAAAGAGGCTACCACCCCCACACCAACACGAAAGAGTGAGAAATCTTGAAGCATCGAAGTAGGCACCGAAGAAGCTTAACATGGACGTGGAGGTCGCGCGCATTGAGCTTGATGGGGATATATTTGATTCTTGTGATCGGATGGATACAATTTGTAATACAATTTGTAAACTCATAACCTATACCCTGAACTCTAGACCCTGAACCATAATCCATAAACTCTAAACCTTAGATCGTAGACCCTAAAATTTAAACCCTATACCGTAAACTCCAATAGTAACTATTAACGGGTATATCCAACGTGGTTATTTGTCATATTCAGACACTACCTAAAATCGAATTGGTAAATCTTAAACCTTAAACCCTAAACCCAAACAATAACATTTAGTAGATATAGCTTACATGGTTATTCGTTATATCCAGACACTACCTAAAATCTAAGCCCTAATTGCTAGACCCTGATTATGGACCTAACCTTAAAGCCCAACAGTAATTGTTTAACGGATATATTCAACGGGGTTATTCGTTTTACATCGTTGATAGTATAGCTTAAATCCTATAGCATATTCAATACCACAAAGACTTCGGCATGTCCCATACACAGATTGAGATATATCACAAACAACTTGAGCAGAACAGTAAATGAACTAAAAGTTCATATATAGTGAACGAAGAAATAGAACGAGGTGGGATGTAAAGTACATAAGAGGTAAAAGGACGACTGAAACCTTGACAGAAAATGACAACATTTTTGTATGCGTTTGCCTAAAAGACATTTCGCATCACCAAGGTCCATCAAATAGTAAAAGTTTGAGGTGATTTGTTGTTGGTTCCTGAAATAAGCGTGTATTGCTAGTGTATCACCATCAACCAATCTCATATTCCTAACCGATAGAATCACATTCCTGAAATTTTGGAATTTAGTGAGTGAATTCTGAAGGATGATGAACTAAACTTAAAATGAATGAATGATTTTAAAAATCACCTAACATCTCTTTCAATAAAGGGACAATACATTTGAGTAATTATCGGCTTCAACAACAAAAGAACTCATGGTCTTTGATGGGTGTATATCGGTCCTATCATTGATTTCAATTTTTTTCCTAACTTCCTAGTGAAATTTTAAGCTTCGGTATTAGGTAACAAACTTGATCAGGAGTCATGAAAGTGTAGTTGTGATCCGCTCGAAAGGTCCCATATGTGTAACCACCATTTGAATTGATTTGGAACATAACACCAGCTAAGCCACTGGTCTGTGCAGTAAGGTGATGATAGTACAAGTGGCTCTTCGCTTTCTGTGAGGATAAATGGAAATGAATAACAATTAGTGACTTGCATGTCATCGTGAGTTATTTGCAACGAAAATTGCAACATGAATCGTAATAAATAGGGGATGAACGACGGGGTGAATAAATGGAAAATATAGATCCGAGACATCATCCCGGTATTTCTTTAGATATGTCAGATCGTACTCACTAAGGAGAAGGATGAAATGGATGACTAATCATAGAAGTTACTCAAGTATGTGCGGTATATCAGGTGCACATAAATCAATTACGATCCGGAATAAACTTCTCTAAAAAATAATTTCAAACTAGACCCGTTACTACCATATCGCGACACGTGGTGGTGGCAGGTAGGGGTGAGCTTCGGTCTGGGACCGGACGGAACCGGACCGGACCGAAGACCGAATTTTTCGGAAGACCGGACTGAAAAATTCGGTCCGGTCCGGTTCGGTCCAAAACCCGAATTTAACCCTTCAAATTTCGGTCTTTGACCGGACCGAACCGGACCGGACCGAAGACCGAATTCTCATGGTCCTCCGGACCGAAGACCGGACCGAACCGAATTTTGCTCACCCCTAGTGGCAGGTCTTGTTTTTTAAGTGCATACAAAACTCCGTCTATAGAAAAATTCTTTGACGAACTCGGCTTTGAGCACGTCAAGTTCTTCATACACAAACTTGGCGTTGAGCACGTCAAATTCCAACATTTAGAATTTTTTGCACACCCAGTAAGGTGCGATACCAATTCAGAGACTTAATAGAACACGTTAATGAAGTTGTTGAGTTCCGTAAAACAGAATTTGGCTATGGTGTTGCCGAGTTCAAGTATATTCAACTCGATCCCTTCATTGCCGAGTTATGTTTAATAGAACTAGGCACCTTCCTTGTCGGGTTTGGTTTAGACAGATTTTGATATCAGATTATTCATTTGGCGATCAATCATTTTCTGTTAAAAAATATTTCAACAACCAACACAAACTTTTCAACAAGCACAAACATTTCAAAGACATGCCTAAAATTGTGAAGACATACGCCAAACACAAACAACCACCAAAAAATCAAAATAATATCCAAAAATAACAAGTTAAACAATTTGACATAAATCAAACTAACACCAATATACTAACAAGAAAATAAGTTTAATACAACCAAATATCTATCCTAAGCAACTCATCAACCTCCTCTTCTTAGGACATGCCTGAGCACGTTCTCTACCACGACTGCGACCACCACATCGTCATGCATTTGGAGCATCTCCTGTTTCTTGACTAAGACCCTCATCTCTACCTTCTACAGTAGGTCGAATACCAGCATCATCGTCTTCTTCTTCCTCCACCTAATCCTGACTCAATCGTAGTGTATGGTCGTGGGCATCAGAACATGTGATGAATGCCTTCAACCTAGCTTTCAACTTTCAACGATTGTGGATGCTTTCTTATTTGCCTTAATCATTCTGTGTAATTTGTGAAGTTCCTCGTGAAACTCATAAACTTGATGGACCTTTGGCAAAAGATGCATTAATAAAATATCCAACACAAGTATTAAAACTTTGAAATGTCAAAGCGCAAATTAGTCATACCATTTCTCGCTCTCTCCCCGTCAAGACCTTGCATCATGAATGAGGATAAATAATACACAAGTATTACACTAGCGCCGAGTTTTGTTTAATAGAACTCGACAATACCGTTGTCGAGTTCTATTTACCCTATTGTTCTACTAGGTGTGTGCATATTTTTCTATGTGCTCAACGTCGAGTTTGTGTATGAAGAACTCGGCGTCCTCAACGCCGAGTTCGTCAAAGAATTTTTTCCATAGAACTTGACATCTCTGACGTCGAGTTTTGTATCTACTAAAAATAAAACTTGTCGCCGCCACGTGTCATGACGTGGTGACAACCGGTCTAGTTTGAAAATTATTTTTGAGAGATGTTTAATTTGAAAAAAAATTAATTCAAAAAGTTTTCCTTAATTAAATCAGCAAAAGTCATTCAGCAATCCGATAGGGACTTGCTTTTACCTTGACGGCCCGAATTGCACCACAACCCATCACTCCAGCGCACTGGTATTGTTACTCGTCGTTATTATTATAATACCATAAGCAGTTGATTAGTGCGTTGTTAGCGTGTATTCATCATCCTGACGCACACATTCACATGATTGCAGCTCGGAAACATGCTCACTAATATTCTTAATTACCCAACATGCTGCTGATTGTTAAAAAATGATTATTCTCAGTTGCACTCCATTTAAATGGACAATCAATCAATCATCATCGTGAAAGTAACAACATACACCAATGCACGTCAAACCGGTGCTCAAAAAACATTCTCTTCCACGCCATAACTTAATAATCTACAAGGGATACAAATTACATAGATTAATTGGCGGAAGGACCCAAACAAAAATCTATAGTTAAATTCTTCTACGCAGGACTAAGCTCAATTACATCATAGAGACATGCAAACAAAAGCCACAACACATCCAAACAACAAATTAGATATGTGTTGTAGCATCAGCCATCAGGTATTCAGGTGGTATGTATTATGTTATTATTAAGACAATGACCTAAACGACTCAAAGGGGCGATGTCGAGTGGACCAAAATTATTCAAGTTTCCACTTTCATACCTATATGATATCAAATCATTTTGGTTTGAGTTGACAATACAATGCCATCGGATTATATGCAAACTCAACTAAAATCCAATTCATGTCAGATTTTATGATCATTAAAATCACATCACCACCCCCTTAAGCACCATTAGCTCGTTGAGAATATGTTTATCGAAAGATACTTGATTTGGTGGGGAAAACATTAATTAAACACAACCATATTTTAAGTTACTTCAAACTAACCCGGAAGCTAAATATAATTACAGAGAAGAGCAAACTTTTCGACTCCAAGACCTTCTTACCCCTCTACTTCTCGAAATCACCCCCTTAAGCAACGAAAATGTTTAGTGGACGCGTGCGTCCGGGACGCGCGCTGATGTGGCCAGTCCACTCAGCAGACGCTGCTTAGTTGGCGCGATGGGATATGAAAAGTTTTTTGTTTTTTTATTCCTCTATTTTCGTACCTTCATCATTTCCACCATCATTCCCTCCATCCCTCATTAATGCGACTCAAATCACTCTCTTCCTTCATCATTTTGACGCTCGGCGCTCCTACACGGCACAGAAGACTTGTTATCAATCTCAAGATGCCTCTTCCTTTTCCTTCCCTACTCAAGCCCCGCAGCAAAATCCTCAGGGGCATTTCCGTCACACCTCAGAAATCGACCTCTACACCCACACGACAGACGACGAACTCAAACTCCCCTTGTTAGGGCGGAGAAGGACCAAATCCAGCGCAAAAATACTCGCGAAACCCTAATTTCTCTCCCAATTCGATCGGGGGATGCTCGATCGGACTCGATCGGGGCGTTCAGATCGTAGCCATGAGACCTCCGAGGGAGACGTTGCAGGATCTGATGGAGGAAGCCAAGGTTCGGTTGCTTTGGTGGGCGATTTGCGTCTTCGGGATTTCCTACTTCCTCTCGCGTGAGTCGATTCGTGTTTTTGTTTGATTTTTTAGGAAAATTTTGCTGAATTATGTTGAAAGTCTTCGTTTTTAGGTGATTGTAGTTTAATTCCGAAGTAGTGTAGTTGGAGAATGATTTCTCGTTTTTATGATGAATTGTAACGATGATACTGAATTTTATGGGATTATGACCCGAGGTGGTTGGAAACGACGGTGAGTGCATTGTGAGGTAATCAAAAATGGTGATGAGTATGTTGCCGGCATTCTATTTGCCGATGCTTAATGTAAGGTCACGGTGAAGTTTAGTGGAAGTTTGTTATATAAGTGATGGATTAGTCTTAGTCGTTTCCTTAAAGAAAGGTAAGGTTGGGATTATTGTAGTTATATTGAGCTAAAAGATCCATGGAAGCGGTTGGGTGGTAGTGTTAACTTGTTTAAATGCCTATGATAAGAGGGGAGGCAATATATGAGTAGGATATGGCAAAATTCAAGTGATATCTTAAATGTGAAATTTTGGTGCTCTATTAAGGTCATCAACCAACCGAAAGTATAGTACCCAAAGGCTACAATTACAATACGAGGTAATTACTCCAAAAGGAGGTAAGTATTTTTAGAACTCCCTGGCATCTCCTCGATTAGATGCAATTTTTTTGCACGATTATAAGTACTTAAGCTTGACCCTTGGGACCCTGTTTCAGTCTTACCTTAACGAGAAAAGAAAATTATACTTTTAAAATTAGATAAAAAATGAAACCGAAGTACATTTGCAATGCATTGGTATCCATTCCATGCTTTCCGAAGTAAAATTTACAAGGTGTTCATTGTCTTTTGCTTGTTGTACCCTTAAACACCACTCTTTATAATGACTTAGAAGATGGCCATTTTTACTTGTCTATTGCAGATACAAGCAAGTCAATGTTGACGAATGTCCCAATAGCAGTCATCATACTTTGCACACTTCGTTATTTATCATATGAAGTAGAGCTACATTGGAAGGTTCAGCCAATCCACAGACAGAGTTATCTATCTCATTTGCAGAAGAAACAAATATCTAAAAACGATCCTCGGCTTACAACGCTTCCTCCAACTCCCAAATGGAAGAGACAGATTGCTTCCCCACTGGTTGAGAGTGCAATTCATAGTTTCGTTAATAAAATCCTACAAGATTTTGTGGTTGACTTGTGGTATTCATCTATAACTCCCGATAAAGAAGCTCCTCAGCTAATACGAGTTTTAGTTCTTGATGTTATTGGTGAAATAGCTGGAAGGATTAAGGAGATCAATCTTGTTGATTTGCTAACAAGGTTCTCTCATCTACTTCAGCCTTTTGGAATATGTGGATTTCATTTTCGTAGTGACTAAATATTTTCTCCATGTTTCAGTGAAATGGTTGATATGATCAACAGCCATTTAGATCTCTATAGAAGAAACCAGTCTATTATTGGAGTGGAAGTCATGGGAACGTTGTCATGTGAAGAAAGGGACGAAAGATTGAAGCATCATCTGATGACTTCTGGGGAGCTTCACCCTGCTTTGATTTCTCCTGAGTGTGAGTACAAGGTGTGAGTGGAGAGTTTATTTTGGTTTCTTTTATTTTGATATATACCGTTGAATACTATAATGACCTTGCATTCTATCATTTTCAGGTCCTTCAGAGGCTTGTCGCAGGGATTCTGGCTTCTGTTTTAGAGCCAAAAGAAGCCCAATGCCCACTTGTTCGTTGTTTAGGCCGGGAGCTTCTAACTTGTTTGGTTCTGCAACCTGTCATGAATCTTGCTAGTCCCACGTAAGTCTGATTATAAGCGAAGAACTGTCATACAACCTGCTATGAACTTTTGATGCAGGGAAGCAACTTCAAGAGATTCCTAACATTGAATATACTTCTGCCCTCAGTTTACTTGTGGTTGGTTTTTCCTTAAAATGGTCACTTCCCCTCCCCCCCTCCACCCCCAACGTTTTATAAACTAGGGTGATTTTCCAATGAGGTATACGTCATTATATGTCACATGAGGTGATGAGAGAATAACATCATTTTTTACTGGTATTACATCAAAGAACAAAAATTACATTTTTGGAAAAAAATTCAACACCTTTATTTTTTGGGGGAAAATTAAATTACGTCATTATGCATTATCATTACAATTTTTTTATGGAAACAAAACATCTCAAAATAATGTAAAATTGTTAACTTTAAGTCGATGTTTTGTAACATATTAGAAAATAATATTTGGACATTTGTCTAATAAAAGTGCAAAAATGATGTAAGATGGATCATATCAGCTTAAATGAGGTATACCTCATTGGAGAGCTTTCCTTATAAAATAAATTGAAGTGCTAGTTTTTGATTCTAGAGACTTAACGGTGTGAGATTATTATGTTTGAAGAACTATATGTGCTTTTCTTTTTTGCACATATAAAGTGTGGATCTTTTTTTTCCAGGTATGTCAACAAGTTAATTGAATTTCTTTTCCTTGCTTCTAAAGATGACAAAAACAAAGAGTCGGACATAGGTGATGCAACCACTACTAATGGTCATTCTTCTCATATGCTCAACACCCAGAGCATTGCTAGTGGCATGAATAAGAGCATAGTTCCTACTCAATCCAGTGACTTGATGTTGAACAGAACGGCTGGAGAAACATCAGTTAGCATTCGATCAGATGTTGCTTGTGAACATCCTGAAAAACCTTTACATTCTAAGCCTGCAGATTGGGGTAAACTATTGGAGGCTGCAACAGAAAGAAGAACTCAAGTTCTGGCACCTGACAATCTAGAAAATATGTGGACAAAAGGAAGAAATTATAGAAAGAAAGCAGCCAAACTTACAAAATCTGCAGTTCCACCAACAGGAAATTTGAATATGAATTCAGGAATTGTTGACAATTATGTTCATGCAGGATCTGGAAAAGAAACGTCCTCAAATCTTTACCACAAAACCACAGCTATGGACGATAAATATCAATTTCCTTTGACTGGACTACACTCTAGCACTCATAAAACGCAGAACGATTCAGTAAATGTGTCTCATGAACTGGGAAGGACAAGACCTGTTGAGGGAACTCACTCCGTACATGGACAGGGAGACCAAGGTAGTCAACTAACAGAGAGAAGCAAATATCATGTTACACGATCCAGTAGCACTTCCGATCTAAAAAGGGAGCTAAACATTGATGCAGCATTTCCAGAAAAGGCCAGGGAAATTACTAATGTGAAAGAACCATACCTCCCAAATTTTGCCCAGGAGAAGGATGATTCGAGCCTCAGTAGAGCCTCTCAGCCAGTCTTCCTCAGTGAAGGATCTTCACATACACCCAAGCTCAAGTGTCGGGTGAGGATTTACTGCAAAAACAAATTAAGATTAGAAGCCACACTTCTTTTTTTAAATGTTTTGTCATCAATTAAATGTTCGAAATTTATTGATCTTGTCAGGTATCATCACTAGGTTTATGAAAGCTAAGAATCTTAAGATACCACTTGGAATCAAAAAACATGATATCTTTTTCGTATATGCTAAATGAGTGGCTATCATTGTTCTGTGACAATTCATCAAACCATTTACTTGAATTAACCCTAAATAACTCTTTTAGCCTCACATTTTTTCATTTGTGGTGGCATGTTTATGTATACCAAATGTCCCTTCGTTACAACCTGAAATTTTTAGTGTGGAGGAATATCTTTTCATCACCTTTGTTAACAACGTCCAACTGGAAGTCTAATGACTGTGGCTTCTGTTAACAATGTTAGAGAGGGGGGGGGGGGGGGGGGGGGATTTTTATAGTTTTAAGGTGGATCTGTGCTTTAAGGTTATTTAAAGGTTATTTAAGTTGGACAATCTGTAATTTTTCTTTGTTTTTACTGATCCTGAGCAGCTGTAATGTTAATGACTTGAGACATCATGTCTCTCGATGAGTTTGATCATTATCGGAGTCTAAACTATAGTCGACATTAAGCTTGTGATAGATAGGTAGAATTTGTACATTTACTTGTCCTTCACCATAATATAATTCTTTAATTTAATCAAAACCGAAGGGGTAAACATGCTTCAAAATCCTGGGAACAAATTCAATCTCAAGACAGTACACACTTCTCAACTAGAAATTATTTATAACAAGTTGCCAAAACTTGAACTCTTTTTCTATAAACATGATTGACAAAATAAGATTTGAATTAAAAGTGAACTTCCTTGAAAGTAGACCAGGTTTAAGACTACAATTCCTTTCTATGAAACTAATGATGCCAGTGAGCTTTGAAATGAAAAACCAGAATAAGTTTCATCACTTACTCTTAAAGCAATGGAAAGTAGTATAGAATAATATATGGATTCTCTTTTACCAAAACTTATTGTTTAATTCACGCTACCGCTAAAATGTGTAATGGTTCCTTGGATCCAGTGAGTTCCACCACTCACACGTGTCAATCACTGCAATTGTTTTTCTTTTTTCAATAAAAGACCTCTGTATAAGATTATTACCTTAGAATATTACTTTGCAATTTTATAGTTTCCTGACTTTCTCTTCCAAATGGTTGATCCCCGAATCACTTGTATTAACCATGCTGATGCTGATAATAAGAGTTACAAGACCAAGCTACAAGCCATTCCAAATCATTGCTCCATGTCATATTTGTCAAAATGATCCTATAAACGTGGGTAGTTATATTTTATTCCCCGATATGAAGTGTTAAATCAATAATTGAAGCTGTTTGGAAATCCATGCTCATGTATTGTTGTCAATTCTGTTAATTTCCTGCATTTATTGATGGTCATTTGGCTATAGAATCTGTAAATATCGCAGTTATATGTCGATTATAAGTGTGTTTTTCTTTGTAGGTTTTAGGAGCATACTTTGAAAAGAGTGGCTCCAATTCATTTGCAGTATATTCAATATCTGTCACTGATGCAGAGAATATGACTTCGTTTGTGAAAAGGAGGTATGTCCTGGACTCTATCTTGTGCCGAGTGTTGTGTGAATTGTATGCCACAAAATCTCTCTGCAATTAGTTTCTTCTTGTGCAGTGGGTATTTTACTATGTGATCAAAAGCATTAACAGAAGGAAAAATGTAATGCAGCTTCACTTCCTAAGTGGATTAGGGTCATGACATTGCACTTCCGGTTAGATATAGTAGCTAGCAATAGAATATATAGTTTGCTTAAGCATAAATGATGTGGTATAACTTCAAAAGAAATTTGAACACAAAGTAAAGCAAAAGATAAAAAGAACAAGGAGACAATAGCCATAACAGTTCATGTGGCTTCAATCTTATCAAAGAATAGTATTTTGTCATGTTCGTTTTATTCACGTGGATTTGAAGATGAAAATAATTCAATCCCTGACCTCTATATATCCATCATCGAAAATAATACCTTCTTTTTTCTTTCTTTTTCCCCAAGCCTTTTCCCCTTACTGGTTGTGTCAATTGATGGCATTTAGATACCGAAACTTCGAGCGACTGCACCGACAACTCAAGGATATACCAAACTACACATTACACTTGCCACCAAAGAGGTTTCTCTCATCCAGTCTCGATGATAGTTTCGTGCTTCGCCGTTGCATTCTTCTTGATAAATATTTGCAAGTATGTTCAGCTACCGATCCCTGGCTCTGTACTTTATATCTCTATTCTTACCTTCTGACATAGTAGTTTGCAGGACCTTTTGTCAATAGCCAACATTGCTGAGCAGCATGAAGTGTGGGACTTTTTTAGTGCTTCTTCCAAGGTATGTTGGTGTTTAAATGGAAATTTGTAAAACTGATTTTCTTTAATCAAGCTTCTGGAAGCTTAATCTCTTTCATCTCTTCATGAAGAACTATTCATTCGGCAAGTCCACCTCAGTTATGAAAACTTTGTCTGGTATGTTCTCTACACCCTCTACTGTTATTATAATAAATGATGTACTAATGGAAATCTTTGTGGAATTATTTGGTGGCTTGATGTTGGTGTCTTTGGAATATCATATAAAATCATGTATCTCCAAGATTATCAGTTCACCATGATTAGTGAATGATGGTTCACGTCTAGAAGTGCTAGTGCTAGTGCTACTACCACAAGAAGATTAATTCGTAGTTCAGAGTTTGTTGTCTCATTTCGACCTCCTGACTTTTGTTGGTGGCGTGTATACCCTCTTATGCTATCAACATTTCCCTCTCTTTAACAGTTAACGTTGATGATGCAATGGATGATATTGTTCGTCAGTTCAAAGGTGTATCAGATGGTCTTCGCCGTAAAGTTGTTGGACCTTCATTGTCATGTCATGCAGCTTATCTTCCAAATACGGAACAAAGTACATCTTTATCTTATGCTGAAGGAACTACAAACAAGTCTTTATCGAGCTTGAGCCACAACAACATGGAGATAGCTAACAGTGTCTCTGATGACGATATTCATGAGGAAAAGAGCTCTAGTACATTAATTACTGGGTGGCACTCTGATAATGAATTGAATTTGAAAGGTTTCCCCTCTCGCATGGTCAGAAAAAATGGTGGGCCAAGAAGCTTGAGTTCTCAAAGCGGTGAGCTATCTGATAAATTTGAGAGTAGCGACTTGCATCAATATTTGGCTTTGAGTGCCTTAGCGACCTCAAGTCTTTCAGAACAACAAAATGGAATTCCACCTGAGGTACCCATGCTTACTTCTCCATTATTGCATCACAAAATTTGGAAGTGGTGCACAGTGCTCATTCTTATCATTCAAAAACATATAAGACATGCAGTTTCTGTGACCTTTTTTTGCAAGTTCCTGTGACATCTTATTCGTCTGTTATATCAAATGTGCCATCATATTACAAGAGAGATTAGCTCAGAACCTGGAAGTAATCCATGTAAGTTGGTAGTACACTTAAACTAGTATTTGTCATAATATAACAGTGTTGGTATTTTGAAATAGTTTAGCCACAATGCCCACAACCATCCTCTTTCGGAGTTGTACTTTATAGCTCTGGAGATAGTCTACAAAAGCCTGCAACAAGGACGTTACTATCTGCATTTCACTACATCTTGCTACTTACCAAATAACAAAGTAAAACAATCACTTGATGCAACAGTCATTCGGATTCTAATGTCTCGAAGCTTTTCTTGTGAATTTGACGCTTGTTTTTATTTGATTGAAATGACTTTTCATGAGTATCATTTATCTTTTTTATGCTCATTTTTTGCAGTGGTCACCACCTAATGTCAGCATTCCTCTTTTCATGAGGAGTATCATTTATCTTTTTTATGCTCATTTTTGCAGTGGTCACCACCTAATGTCAGCATTCCTCTTCTTAACTTGGTTGATAATATATTCCAGCTCAAACGGAGGGGCTGGCTAAGGTTTGTCTACTTTTTATCCTGAGCTTTAAGTTATCTTCCGTTATACTTTATCCTATTTTGATAACTTCTAGCTCAAATATAAATGTATGGGAGACACTGTAAATGATCATTTATATTTTGCAGGCGGCAGGTCTTCTGGATTTCTAAACAGATTTTACAATTAATCATGGAAGATGCCATTGATGATTGGCTTTTGAGGCAAATTTATTGCCTACGGAAGGATGATGTTGTTGCTCAAGGGATTCGATGGGTTCAAGATGTATGTATTTTTGCCATTTTTTAATGTTGTGTCCTTGTCACATCAACTGCTTTACCACTATGTAGCAGTGTAAACAGTGATTTTTTATCCAATTCACCTTATGAAGTGTTTTTCTTGCAAATTATTACCATAAACAGTTAGTTTCTTTTAGCAATCTCTTATTTGCATCAGGGCTACAAACAATTTAAGATGAGTAAAGTTTTTACACACTGATAACAAATCCAGTCAGTCTTTTTTAACAAAGTTTTTATTGTGTTATTTTTATGTTGTATTTGGGAGGCTCATCTTGTGGAGGTTCTTTCAATTTCGTAGATGCATACTTTTTCCATTGACTTTTCTTCCAGGTTCTTTGGCCTGGTGGTACCTTCTTTACAAAGTTGGAAGCCAACCAAATGAAAGAAAATGATGCCGATGATGGTCAGAAAATGGCCAGGAATTCAAGTCGGAGGTTCATTGATAAGGCTCCAGTCTCCTTTGAACAACAGCTTGAGGCCACTCGAAGAGCAAGTGATGTGAAAAAAATAGTTCTCGGTAAGAAACACAGTTTTGAAATTTCTATCCGGAAAGCGGCAAAATGTGATTTACCCATTGGTTTGTTTCATATAATGGAACTTTTTCCAATGGTAGGTCATGTTTTCACCTATTTTTCGTCCAAATGTTATTAAATTTGTAGGATTATGCATGACAAGTAGCATAGTGTTTGACGAACACTATACCGATAAGATTGATGGTTAAATGTGTTCGCCATTTCATATGCCTATAGAATGCCTGTAGTTCCCTTGTATGGTTTAAGTTTCAGTGACAAGCCTCTTTTTTTCCTTTTGACATTATTATATTTGGGGTGAATACAATTTGACAGATGGAGCTCCAACTGCTTTGGTCAGCCTGATTGGACGAAAGCAATATCGGCGTTGTGCAAAGGACATTTATTACTTTCTCCAGGTAACATTTTTCTTAGTTGTCATACCATCCACTTGTTCTTTCGTCACCTAGCGCTAATGCACTCACCTTCTGCAGTCCGACATTTGCATCAAACAACTTGCATATGCGATGCTAGAGCTGTTGCTCATCTCAATTTTTCCAGAACTACACGATCTTGTTTTGGATATTCACCACGGAGATCATTCTCAGCCTTATTGAGTTGTGTTTTCATGATGATTATTTTTCCTCTCTATGAATATTCAGCGTCCAAGGTGGTAACCGGTTCAGCAGAAATTTGTTTCTGCCACCGTGGGTATACACCTTTGCTGCTTTTATCTCTACATGTCGACTACCAACTTCAGTTGCTGGGGGGAATCTGTAGACCATATTGTCTTTTTGCGTAGGTGGTGTTATTTAACTTAAGATGTATGATAAATTATTAGGTTTTGATTTTGGCATTTTGTATGTAGCCTTTTGTCGGTACAGATGTAAATTCGGGGTTGTATAGATTCTCTTTGATACATCTTATTTACAGGGTTGTACAGTCGGCTACCATTACCAACAATGGGAAAGCTTGTTCAGATGACGACAATAATGACAGGAACCTTAAACAAAAAGGGCATAATTTTGCCAAAATACTGGTTTGAGCGACCACAGTTGAGCTTTATGAACCAACAAATGAGAAATCTTTGAGATGACGTTAATCGATTTATACTGGATAGAGCCTTCAACGAAATGGAACTAGTGGTTTTATCTACCAATATAAAATGTTATTCTGTCTCCACCTTGCAAATTCAATCGACTTGGTCATGCAATAACCTGAAGGGTATGCTTTCACTAATCATGACCCAACCTCTGGGTTACGGGGAGCTGATAAGGTCATAACTTGTAAGGTTATCTCTAATCAACTTGACGGAAGTCTGAACCGCTTACATTTTTTAGCAGTCAAATTAAAACATGATTTTTGGTGATAGAGATTCACGAAACCAATAGAGTTTGCCTTTGCACGTTGCAACTTAGCAACCTTTATAGGTATCATTAGTGAAGCTTGACACGGTATCCGTAATGTTGGTGCGACAATGATGCTTGCTCTGGCTGAACATGATGATTTGGAGCACACGATTAAGCAGTCAATTACTGCTTTTGATTAGTAGCATATAAATACGAAGTGAAAAACACATGCGAGATTGAAGGCAACGATCGTGCTTGAATCAAGAGCCAATTTTAAACTATCTTCGGTGATTAGCTAAATACAGAATTATGACAATCCTTAAAGTATGGTGCTACAAAATTGGAGGCTGTCAGCTTCATTGTTCGAAAAGTAGCCTGCAATATACAACCTACCATACTCTAACTAAACAGCAAAAAAGCAAAAAGATATGAACTTAACAGATTTCCCCTTCTTCCCCAAGTTCCCCATCCTCGAGCTCGTCGTTCGCAGTAGACACAGCAGACTGGTCCTGATCTTTCTTGTTCCTTTTGTGTCTACTTTCAGTGTAAGACTCGGTTGAGTATCCATGCTGCAAAAAAATAATATACGTGGATACTTAGAAAAGTTAAAGTGATTCGATAGGATGCAAGTGAACCCTAATAGTATTTTGATATTTTACCTTCCTTGATTTCTTGCGATCACTGCTACTGTGCCTCCTTGATTTTCTCGATTCCTCCAGATCTTCATGATCTGAATTTGCATCATCATCGGCCCTGTGGTGACGTCTGCGATGCTTTTTTTCCTTCCCTTTTCTCTTCCCTTCCTTCGAGCTTTGGCTGTCCCTTACTTCACCACTTCCATTCTCAATGTCTCTTTCCTTCTCTCTGTATCGTTCTCGTTCTTTCTCCTTTCGTTTCTCTTTTTCTTCTCTCCTCCTCTCTTTTTTCACCTGATGTCATGAGAAGCTTAGATTAACGCAGGTCATCTCTATATACAATTAGAGGAACCTCTCAACTCTGCTATTTGAACATTTCAACTGATATTTTCCACAATATGCAATTGGTAACGAGTAGCTGCGCATCATAGTATGATAATACCTCCTTTCCCTTAAAAAAACCCTCCTTTCCGTAGTAATAACAAGCATTAGACACGTTTAAACTTGAAGTCAAACATCATTCAGTTGCCAAAACGTCATACAGAACAACATTATTAGCTTTCCATCTTTGTTACTACAGAATAACATGGACAAAAATATAAGTTTCATTGCGACCATGAAGACTTCTTATGCCCAATTTATTCTAATCATCCAATGTAAGGATAGTACTCACCTTTTCATCTTCCTCATGTTCTCTCTCTTTAGCCTTTTCTTGCAAGTGTGTGATGTATTTGCTAAAAGCCTCCTTTCTCAAGTTGTCATCACTGATAGCTCTAAAACACAAACAAAGATGACCAGTCACATCTAATATGAATTTGCTAAAAAGAATAAATAACAGTAACAAAGCCTAGGGGATAAGCTACAACTGAAACTCATCAAGAACAAAATGTTAAAAAAAACAAGATTAAAACTCATCTTGTACCTATACTCTTCGCGGTCTTCAAAAAGAGCCTTACAATCTTCCCATGATGAGGATGGTGATATATCCTTTTAGATAAAGTAGCACACAGGTAAGTTGATAATGACGAAGAATCACAATAGACTAAATTTCAGAAAAAATAAACTGTTACAAAAACACAATCACAGTCAGCATTACATACTTTGATGGTGAAAAGCAGATCAAAGAATTTGTCAGACAAACGCTGACGTTTTTTAACTTCCTTCTCCTCTTTCTCATTCAGCCTTTCAAGCAATTCATCATAAACAAGCTGCAATGATTAAAAATCTACAAGTTAATATTCATGCTTCAGAGAAACAACAGGAATAAGAACACGATCCTTGTATAAAACATAGCTACTCGAATTTGATGCAGAAGCATACACAATTATTCCCATGATTAGACATATCTTATCTGTAGCTGTATTCATGTGATTTTGATACATATATTTCTATCCTCACTGAAAAGGAGAAAGTTAAAGCCATTTGCGACAAGACTCTTCGATATTAACTCCCAAAATTACATTTCCATTGTTCTTTGAATTCATATTTCCCTTGGATGTCCCTTCAAGGTTTCTCAAAACAGAGAAGGCAAAGTGTATGTTGGGTGTGGTGAAGGGTATCTAAGATTTAAGCATCAGAGATTTGTTGCCTCTTTATTAGTCACTCTCCTTGCTCATACACCTTAGGGATGAGATCGGGTCGATTTGGTTCGGGTTTTGAGATGTACTAATCCCAAACGAAACTAAATTTCGGTAAAATAATTCAAACCGAACCCAAACAAAACTGTTTCAGTTTGGATTGGTTTGAACTTTGATTTGAACTCCGGTTCACATTTGATATATCTGTTGATTATCTCGAAACGTAAAGCTAAAGACAACCAAAAAAATATCTTGAAATTAAAACTATTGTTACACAATAATATAAGTGAAATTATAATACTAATTACAAAGAAAGTTACAAATTAATGATATAGTTGGATTATATGTTGCGTGAATGTGAGTGCCTTAGTGTACATATCTCTTTTTGATAATGATTGGTGACTAAGTGTACTATCATATAAATTATATGGAAAAATAAATTGTTTAGTTTGGTTCGAAAATATCTCGGCCCAAACCCAAAACAAAAAAACTATGTTTCGGTTTTCAATCTTTTGACCCCAAATTGAAATTTTGGTTCAAATTTGGTTCAGAATCAGTATATTCGGCCGAAGTCACGTCCATATACACCTCCCATCAGTTCTTTACAATCCATTAACCTTTTCAGCAAACAGTAACAGTAGATTATTATTGGCTGAATTGTCAATCTATCTTTTTTTAAGGGAGGGATCTGGCCTCTGGATCCATTACCAAGGAGCAAAGATAAAAAGGGCAACTCCTTCTCAAAGAGAGGAACATTCTGATTGAAAATGTTATATGATCTCAACATGCAAAATGCAAGTTCTTGATACAAAACAGAAATGACTTTCCTCTTTATCAAAGCATAAAGACTGGGATTATAATGTATACAGAAAACATTAGTTTTTATTGAAAAACTAAGTGTGAACTTAAACACTGATATGCAAAATTTACCTTTAAGTTGATCTCAGATATACGTTGCAAACTTGTATCCTCTGATACAGCACTTCGAAAACCTTCAAATGTTGATTTACATGTCAAAGTCAACTGCAAAGGAAGGTGTTAAAAATAGACTTTTGCAAGGATTAGGCAGATGTAACAGGCAAATTGATGCACATGTACCTTCCCGGACTTCATAAAACTCTTAATTTCTGCTTTATCATCGTGGTACTGAAATTCAAAAAAATATTTGGAAATTTAGGGTTGTAATAATTAAAGTTTAGTTGGAATATGATTTGAAAAGGCAAGTAAAGCACTATCGATCCAGCAACAGCCAACAAGGTACGTAGGACCACCTGCTTTTCAAGTTCCTCAATGACATCTTCAAACAAATCTTTTGGTGTAGCGCCAGAAGTGTTTGATGCAACAGCCAAGTAGATCGGCATATCTTTAATCTAAAAGCCAACAATTAACCATATTATCTATAACTATAAGCATGCACCATCACTTAAGAAATGGGGGTCGATAGCACACCTTCATACAATATTCACGCCAATGACTTTTTACTGTTAAAATACCATTGGAAACATGATCTTCCATCAACTTCCGAAAGTCATCCCGGTTTTTGCGCTCCTCACGCCTCAACAGATCCTGTATTAATTTTATCCAGGGTGGAGTCAATATTCAACACAAAATATCTAAAACCAACACAGAATGATCACCAAAACCTTCTGAATTTTTCTCTGTTCTTCTTCTTCCTTCTCTAAATCTTGCACATATTCCTGGAAATAATAAATGTGAGCAATGATCTGTTACAAGTAAATATGGTAATGTAATAATATCATACATGCCTGGAAAATTTTAAGACGATCAAATTTATCGAGTTGAGAGCATCTTTCATCTTCCTCTAGACGATTTTGAACTTTCCGCCACTGGGTGTTAGCCTGCTTGAAGTTAGAAAGAAACAAAATTATGTTAAAGACAACTCATTCTCATCAACTGAGACAGTAATAGCATGTCCAACCTTGATGAATTCACACGACTTAAGAAAAGATTTGTATTCAGAAACAAGTTGCTTGTGATCCCGTGCTGCCTTTGCCTTCTCCTGGAGGAGATAACAAGCATTAAAACTCCAATGGACATTAAAGAGACTTACATATTAATGACTAGCTCGAATGTATATGCATACCATGGGAGCCCAACATAGCGTCAAAACTAACAGTAAAATCATAAATTTGATGTTCAGTATTTTATGCCATAAACAAGGTGATTTTAATCCAATATAATTGACGCACAATAATATTTTCTTTTTAAAATTACAAGCCCAAAATTTAAAACAAAGATAAAAGAAATTTTCAGCCACATAGACAACAATACGTTGAAAAATTATTTCATTCAATTAATGATGTATGCAGAATATGATACCAAGTAGATAGATATGTGGCGAAATATCCAGACAGCGAGCTTTCGTAACAAAGATTCATCAATCATGTATGTTAGAAGCTTACACAATGGCAAACCTAGAAGACAGAAAGTAGCTAAAATCAACACAATTAGAACATTTACCTTCTTCTGAAGGTCTGCAATAAAGGTCTCAAAAAGATCCTCTCGATCTCGGGATCGTTCAACAGCACTAAATCTTTCATCACCTTCAAAGATGGCTATAGCCTTGCTGGATAGTCACATTGATATTAGTTAAGACACATACATTAATATTTTTTTAGAGTTTTCTTTAATACAGGTGTTTTACAACTTCAGAAAAATTGACTGAAATATATCACACCTCCATCTTATGGAAGAAGACAGGTCCTTGGATTCCTGTACGCAAATAAAAACATTTTGGTGAACAAAGGGGAAAAATTAACTGCAAGAAAATATAGAAACACCTTCTGCGCACTTACTTCTAACATTGCCATGAAATCATCTCTTGCTTTTTTCTGTCTTATACGCCTTTCGTCAATCTCTTGCTTCTTTTTCTGGCTAACAAACTGGAGAATAAGGCAGAAACAGTTGAGCAGGGCCGATAAAAAAATCTATTTGACCGAAAAATCAAAGATGAACTCATGTGAAGCCAATGGATGTACACATGTTGCAAAACGTCTCTTAGTTTTCTTTCTTATGGAGGTTATGTTGTTCCTATATTAGTGCAAAATTTGGCTAACAGCAATACATATACCTCGTTAAATGTTTGCTTCCTCTCCCCAAGACTTTTGAGCACACCATACCTCTTGTCATTTATGATTACTCTCATAGCCTGAAACAAATCCTCCAGTGTTGGGAAAGAAAGAAAGAGGATAGGAAGGAATAAAAGGTAGAAGAGCTGGGAGAGAGATGGAATACCTGTTCCCAAGTCCAATCATATGGAATATTTGCAGATTCTAGAAGTGCCCTGAAAGCATTTTTTGCCTCCTAAAGAGAATGCAACCAATGTCAATACTCAAGAGCTATAGAATATGGTAAAATATACTTTGGATGAAAGCATATACATGACAGAAGAGGTACTCAAGCACCTGTTTATTAACGTAAGCTGCTGATTCTTCATTGACCTTTTCCTGCAATGCCGTGGTATCAATTGGTCCCGTAGCAGGCATGGTTCTTTTAGCCTCCTGTGTTTAGCATCATCAAACAAGAAAATCAAAATAGAGCATGAGAAACAACACATTGGTCCAAGCAGACACTTTAAACAATGTACTAGCCAACCAACAACCAAGAACTCATGACACAAAGCAGTTTGCATTGGTGAATGCAACGTCTTAGTTATATGACATCACAAAGCTCAAGTAGTATAATACAATTTAAGTTCACCTTAGCAATTCTAAGAGACAGCATATCAGTTTCATGTACAACTCCACCTAACTTTAGGACAATCATAACTAGGTTCTTGTACAGCGTCGATATACTGTAGAATAATATTCCATGAAAATATCATGGTCAGAAGGTCCATTTCCTTCTACCATAAAAGGCAATACAAGTACAGAGTAGAAACAGATTCAGGGCTAGTTTGGCACAACAAGCATTAGTTAATAACATGGTAAACAGCCATATGATTTTTAGTTGCAAGCTACTAGTTCTTATTTGAAGAAAAAAAACACCAAAAAGATGACATGTGCCTGTTTGTTGGTTGTTTGTTGTAATCATGTCTTGGTCACTACTTGGACCATCAAAGCTCGAAATAAATAATCTTCAATCAGAAACCATTATGGTTGATTTGTATTTACTTCGGAAATTTATAATATATTTGTGTTTATAATCAATTGATCAACATTGACTTGTTGAAGTACCATATCATATGATATACAGAATGCACGTCAATGTCATTTGTAAAGATCTAGAGTAAATGATGTTAAAAGATTATACCATCCAATATGTTTTAGATATAGAATCACAAATATGTTGCAAAGAGATAACATAGACATATGTTAGACACATTATTGTGATATATAAACAGTCAAAGTATGAAGGTGTCTTCTACATGTTTAGACATTACTTCTAAGAGAGCATCACATGACCAGGCTTATGAATATCATGTAAAAACATGTGACTATTACCTAGACCTGTCAATTTTGGACACGACACGATTACACGACACGGACACGACACGATAAGGAGACACGATATAGACACGACTTTACACGAATTTTTTTGTATGATTGAAATGATTTATTACGATGTTTTGTGAACATATAAATATAAAATAATTGATACACGATTTGACACGAACACGACACGATACACACGATAAGTTATTTTTGTACACGAAACAGACACGAACTGCATCTTTTGTTAGATAATCAATTGTTTTTACTTGATTATAGTCAATTAAGATGTTATTTAGAATGAAAAATATCAATATAATATCACTTAACTATACAACTTAACACGAAATCCTGACACGAATGCAGAACTGTCAGACACGATAGTACACGAACACGACCCAATTGACAGGTCTACTATTACCACACAGGTTGTCTTAAAAGGGAAACCGAATCAGCATTTTTATGCTGTAGCATAATGAGTATTTATATCACCAATCTTTAAATTTGCAAAATATTTGAAAAAGGATGTCAAATATGATACTTCTAAAATTCTTTAGAAACTAGCACAACTTGATAGGCAAAAGTAAAGAAAAAAGAGACAGATAAAAATGGTAGTACACCAACATAATGGCATAAAGACTATAATATGGACAGGCAGGGTAGATATACCTTGAGATTTTTGGTTGAAGAATTATCTTGTATGGTTACAATATCTGATGACGTCACATCTTCAAGAGTGCTCCTATCAAGAGAGAAACCAAGGACAAAGGTTAACCAAGCATAATGATTATGTAGATTATACTCTCAAGAATCTCATCAAACATTTTACAAACCTCATTGTGTCAGAATCTATTATCCTAATTGAACGTAATAGGGAAAACCACACTGAATAAAATTACATTTTCAAGAGGGATCAGTTTATGAGCACTTGGGCCTAATAGGCCGGCAAGTCCCCCCCCCCCCCCCCCCCCCAATTGATGTACTAACGAGCCAGGTGTTGGTAAATGCCTCATTGTGGGCCGCAGTATGGTAACCAGGCGGGGTTTAGGGGTTACCTACTGTAGCTAGTACCTGGACTACGTTGGATAGGCTGAGTTTTCAGCCACCATTTTTTGTAATTAGCTACTTGTTTCATAGATAGTATAGCTCTTAGTTACAGTAGCGTAGACCATAGTTTCTTCATATTCTATGTGTTATGCGCATACGTAGGTTGTAACTTACAATATAAATGAAATCTTGGAGGGGTCAACCTCCCTTTTACTTGCAAAAAAAATATACATTTAATGGAACGACTATAGCAAATACAACTACATTTCTAGTATCATCTGGAGCTCATTAAGAAATCACAAATTGGTCCTCTGAAGGATAACAAAATAACATGCACTACTGCTAAATAAAGGATTTTAGCATTCAGCAACACAATGAAGTGAAATATTATGTCGTAATGCCGATAAAAAAAAGTATTGATGTTGTAATACTAATCATACTTTGTGGTATTCACAGTTGCACCAAGTGGAGAAGTATTCGCAGAAGCAGAAATTGTTGAGGGACTATTAACAGAAGCATTCAAGCCAGATGAGGCAACTGGTGTTGAACTGGATGATATTTCAGTAGGAGGTACAGTAGAGAGAGTAGGTGATTTAGAAGTCATTTCAGCAGGATTGCTAACATCATCTGAACTTGGCACAGGTTTTCCCATAACCGGGCTACATTCTTGTACAATATCTTTGGCAGGAGCAGTGGTGCAGGATGTGGCTGCAGATGATCTCACCTGAATGGAAGTGGCGGAGATTGGCCGTGGAGAAGTCATGGCAATTTTGGTTTCTATTGTCTGAGTACTTGTTTCAATTTTTGCACGAGCCAACTGAAGTATTAAATATTTATAAAAAGTTACTCGAAAATAACTACTATAACAGATGAGATGAAAATTTTGAAAAAGAAAAACACAAATGACATGACGAAGCTCTGAAACCTCTCAACGGAATTTTTTTGTACCTTGACTTCCTCAGGCATTGTCCATTTAGATTGTTTTGTAACTTTATTATAGAAGTACCTGCCAATCAATAACTTAATTACCAATTTGTTCCATATGAAAAGTTCCCTGCTGCTAAAAAATGAGATACCAAGTCGCAATGTAACCATTTTTTAATGAAAAAATAGCTTCATGCATTCATTAATGGTGAAGCTATGTCTGAGAAATCAGAATACACTTCCTGGTTTGAGGCATAAAGAAAAATAATGTTCAGTTTTTCTATGATAGACCAAATAATCACTTAGCAGAGTTTAACAAGTTTGAAGTAATGCTCTAAAACCAACAAGCATTTGTGCAGCTAAATTTATTCTTATAGAACAATATCAACTCTGGACAGCTCACTTTTTTTGATCTGTAGAGTCCTGGACAGCTCACTTTAAAATAAAATATATATTAAATACAGGTCACAAGCTATTTGTATTGACATCAGAACATCCTTACTTTCGCCCATCAGTAGTAGTAAACTCCTTCCAGTCGGTGGATGCATCAGCCCTCTGCCAAATAAAAACAGAATAATAAATAAGATATCCATAGCCGTCAAAATTGGATGACAATCAAGGCTATAGAGCAGGCAACAGGAAAATATCCCCCTAATGCACAAGGATTATCACTATTGACAAAAAAAAACTACTAGTAACTAAACCCTGCGATATTCCTGAGATAGTCAAAAATACTTGCAAGAAGTAATATAGTTTGTTGGAAATAATGAATGCCTTCCATTACATCCACTCTTGATCTTCTGTTGTCATGCTTCTCGAAATAGAAACTCATAAGTGCCTTTACGCATCTCAAAAGTCAACTTTTGAGGATTGGACTATGGACTTTACTACCCCCACAGTACAACTCATTTAACTGAATAGGACTATTCCAACATGCCGCTGGTACATGTGAGCATGTCCAGGTGTGACGCAATCAGGTTTAGGTGGACAGCCTCACACAACTGGGCTCTAATACCATATTGAAACATGGAACTAATAACGAGTTGTTAGGGTTAGATATTTCCTTTTATAATCCCATGCACACAACTCAATTTCCCAACATGGGACTATTCCCACACTCCTATTAAATCAGGTCTACGTACAGACCATTAGCATCTAGTGATTCTAGTCTTGCTTGACTGCTTAGTACCCAATGAAATGAACCATGTCAATAATTTCAGCAATATATCTAGATGTGATGTTTTTTTATGACACAGCGGCCTTCTTTATCCTAGAGAGATGTTTGTGCACTACAATATCTAAGTTGGAGTTAAAAAAATTGGCCAGAAAAGATCTAATAAAAAGTTATGGTCGTGTTACTAAGTGTGAAAGCACTATCGAGAGCCACAATTTACATGAGAAAAAATGAATCGGTTCAATTAGCTCGAAAATAGGCTGAACCCAAAAATCAAACAGAAGAGATGATCGGGTTTGAATCTTTTGGCATAGAACTTAAGTTTCAATTTTCATGTAATTATGTTAAACTTTCAATCCCCAGTCACAGCCAGGATCATAGTACTGCTGTAATCTAGGATATGTAATATCTGCGATTTGATTAACATTAGAAGAAAAAAACTCATTCAGACCAATCTTGATCATTTTCTTATAGCCTTACACGGTTATTGCATTAATTTATAAATACCCATAAGCAAAGCTTCAGTAAATCATAATTGACATGTTATTTATGATAAGAAACAAATCAGCAATATATATACGCATTATTCGTTAAGTAATTGGAACACTGTGAATTCATAGTTAGACAAACAAGCCTTCTGATATATATAAACATAAGATGAATTATGGAAACATGGTCAAGACAAAAAATGAAAGTTGTAATAACAATTATCACTTATTCGCCTATAATGTTGTTATTGCGACATGAAACTGCATTGAAGAAAGGTCCAACAATTATATGAAATTTAGAGGACTATTTCTCTCTTTTTTTATCATTTTTTTAACCTTCTATTTTGGTTGGTAAGGACCATTTCTCTTTACCACTATGGAACTTTTTTTGGG
Organism: Triglochin maritima; assembly: GCA_963682175.1. Taxonomy (NCBI): domain Eukaryota; kingdom Viridiplantae; phylum Streptophyta; class Magnoliopsida; order Alismatales; family Juncaginaceae; genus Triglochin; species Triglochin maritima. The sequence continues at coordinate 56,970,332 of OY821772.1, read as the reverse complement.
AACTTATGGAAATTGCAATCATGTACTTAAGAGGCCTTAGGAAAACACCCAATGCCAATCAAGACACATCATACATTCATACTTAAAAGGCCGTTTAGTACTGAAATTAAACAATTTTAGATTTGGAAAAGTAGATGACCACTTTGACAGACAAGATGGTCCTCTAAAACAAAATTAGTAAAAACCTTCAGACAATTAAGCAGGATGGCATATTAATAACTGTTGTTTAGCATAGATGATTTCTAGACCTTAACTTTAAGACATGCCTTATGGAGTGCTTGTCCCAAAAGAGTATATAATCTCTACATCAAGACATGCCTACCGATGCTTCTACCCAAGAGAGTTATAGTTATACTTTGGCCACCTTCTTACACCAAAAGGAGTAGTTTCCTATGCAAATACTCTTCATAAAGGAACTAAATATGAATGTCTACAAACAGTAATCAGATATAGTCATGATAAAGGGGAAAAAGTGGTTGTAAGAGCTTGGGTAAAAATCTGAAAAACTACAACAGTAATGAATTTTAATGACAACCAACATATACAATAAGTTTCTTATCATCATGAAGCAAAAGGTAAATAACAACAATTGCCTGCCTTGAGAAAAGGGTAACACCGCCTTCACAATGAGCATATAATGCAGTCGTATTTTTCTCCTGGCGAGCCAAAAGACATCTAGAACCAGTGAAAACATGCAAAGAAACAGAAAATTCAAAATACAATTTTGTTCAACCAACTATTAGCAACTTCCAACACATAAATACAGAATCTACTTTTAATGCACATGAGTACAACCTTTGTTACCCTTTATAAAATTTGTGGTTGGAAGAAACTGACAATGAGGCGTGAGAAAGAACAGCATATCAAAAATTGCAGAATTCAACAACACAACTCACCTCTGTAATTGTCATTAATTCGAAAGGCTTCTCCCAGCTAGATTGCCTGGTTTTCTTATTGTAATAATACCTACAAGTTAACCAATGAAAACATACTAATCATGATAGTTCATCAACATATATGGATTATACAAGATTACAAGGAATAAAAAAATCATATAAATGTATCGACACATGATCATAGCCAGAACAGAACTTTAAGGTTAAAGAGAAATGACATTGACCTCTTTCCATCAGCAGAAGTATGCTCTTGCCAATCAGAAAGTACACAGATGTCAGGCTGCAAAGCCACCTAGGATTTCAAATTTTCGAAATTAATTAAAATAATAAATGAAAACACATTAAGTGAAGCCCTATAATACACCATGTTCTTTGTCGGAGAGAGGTCCAAAACAATTTGTTACTTACAGGAGCAGTAGATGTTGAGATTACAGGGTTTTGTGCAGACTGCATCACAGGTACAATGGGCTGGGTACCTCCAGAAGGTATAGCAGGAGTTTGGGGCAGGGAAACAGGACAATATTGGAATCGAGGAGCACTGTTTATTTGACCATAAGAAGTTGTAAACTGCAATAGAAGACCAAACCTAACATGAAATCATGAAAGCAAGATGACCCGTAAATGAAGACCGTTTTCATATTGACTTCTCACCGAGTAAGATGATGAGATTGGGGCCCCTACACCACCAAGGTTCGGTAAGTGACTGTTTACAGGCTGAAAATTTGGCTGGGTTAGCATTGCCGCAGATGCCACAGGCCCATTTGGCTCAATATATGGCACGGGCATCCCCTGCGATGATGGTTGACATTGAAGTGGTTGGCCTATTCCTGAAGGAAATTGTTGGGGACAAAATTGAGCCTGACCTGCAGGCATCCCATCTAATGCAGTGGGCATGACTGGCCCCAAAGATGAGTAATGTTGGCCAGGAGCAGGAGTCAACTGCATTGATTGTGGAACTGGAACAACAGTCCTAAACTGCAACATTGATCATCTCATCGTATATAATATACCATATAAAACTGATCAAAAGAAAAGATAGATAAGATAGATATTGGTATCACCTGGAAGGCAGTAGGTGGACCAAAATTTTGAGGTAAACCAGAAGATCCCACTATAGGAGGCCTATAAGGCTGTTTAGTCAAAGCAACAAACAAGTGAAGTCACAAAAAAGAACACATAAAAGCTGCTACATCGTCATGTTGAATGATACCTGTGTGGTATACGCTTGATTGTTACTGCCCATTCGTGTAAGATTGAACAATCAATAGCCTGAGCATGAAAATCTGGAAGGCAGAGAGCAGCAAAATACATTAGTAGCGAAGGGATGAATATTTTTTCCGAAGACCATATCAAGCATAAAGCAAGAGCACCATCAAATGACAATGGAACAAATGTACACCAATGAGCCTGGTCCATCTAACTGTAACTTTCAAATGTTTCCAATGCAAAAGGGAAGAGAGAAGGATGAGAACATTAGAAAAGATTCCTTGTTTGAATCCCTTACTTCATTCAATTGCTTGCATAATTCACCACTACCCACCAAAACAAGAAACACTACTTCACTAAAATATTGTTATATCAAGGTTTTGAATTTGGCCGAGCAGCAAATAGTCAAAAGCTGTCGGAAATCAGGAAAAGGTCAACAAGTTACTTTGGTAATTTTTACCGGCTAAAATATCGGTTTTTTCAAGCTTCAATCCCAAAACCGACTTATCACCAAAAATAATAAGCCATTACTAGATAAAGAAAATGGGTTGAAATTTAAAAACAACAGGAATCTGAAGACAGATATAAACAAAAACCACGTAAAAGATGTTTCTAGGCCACAACTTTGTCCTGCTGGCAACTATTGGAACCACCCATATCCAAGAATCAAAAATATGGAATAAAAGAATATGGATTATATCCTTTAGATTATCATCGCCACACATGATTACAGAAGGTATGAACCGAAAAATCATCTGATTGGTGGGGAGCTCTAGATCCACCTCAAAACAACTGAGATAGCATAACTATCACACAAATATAGACCAAATCACAAAACAGCTAAGAAGAATTCTTTTGTACAGCCCTGAAAGCAAATGAATCACACAGGGTGCAGGAGGATTTAAATCAACAAATCATCAGACACATATTGCAGAAGCAGTGGCTTCATATCCCATATTCTCCCACATAAAGCACTAAGTGATGGTCTCCCCCTTGTCAATAAAATCATCGCACCTCTCTGCAAAGTGCAAACCTAAACAAATCACATTTCCACTTCCCATCCTTTCATGTTGCCTCTAAGTCTTCGCAATTCATCTCTAACATTGTCTACATGTTCATGGTACTCATCATCTGCCGAAAAAACATGGGACGTATCTTTTATCTCTATCCAACTCAATCCTGGATCCTTCTCCAACATCATTCCTCTCAACCTTCTTCTTATCGCTGACACTCCCTCCCATTTCTGAACTGAAGCATATAAGTTTGAAAGCATTACGAATGTCGAGCTATCATCTGGCTCTAAAGCCAAAACTTGTTTAGCTGCACGAGTTCCCATTTCCAGGTCTTTCAAATTAACACATGAACTAAGCAAAATCCGCCACAATTCAGGGAAATCAGAAAATGGGGACTTGATGATTAGGTCCTCAGCCTCATGTAGCAAACCCCCTCTACTTAAAAGGTTAATCATGCAAGAGTAATGTTTTCTTTCAGGCAACAAAGCATAGTCTCTCATACAGTTCCAATAAAACCTTCCCTTTTCAACTAAACAACAATGGCTACAAGCTGAAAGGACTGAGACAAACGTAACATGATCTGGTTTTAACCCACTTCTTATTATACCATTGAAAATCACAAAAGCCAATTCAGCATCACCATGATTACCATATCCCCCAAGCATCGCATTCCAACATTTTAGATCTGGTTTGCGAACTCTATCAAACAACCATCGTGCCGATCTTAGATCACCATTTTTAGCATACATGTCTATTAAGCTTCCAGAGACACACATATCTACTTCATATCCAGACCTTACAACTTGAGAGTGAACCATTTCACCTTGCTTTAATGTCGCCAGATCAGCACATGACTTTAATATACTACTAAGGGAAAAGCTATCAACCTTTTGGCCTTCCATTGTCATGTTGTAGAAGTAGAATAGGGCAGTTTCACCCTCACCAGATTGTGAATAACCAACTATCATCCCAGTCCACACTATGGCATCTTTATGCAAGATGAAATTGAATATCTTACGTGCTGATTCTGGTTCTTGGTTTTTGAAGTACATGTCTATAAATGTGCTACCAACGAAGACACTAGATGATAAACCTACTTTCTCAACTTGGGAATGCAATGGTTTCCCATGGAATGCAGCTGGCAAGTGTGCAGTAGCAGAAACAATTGCAGCATAGGTGTACTCATCTGGTTGCATTTGATCAGATGAGATAGCTCGTACTTGGACAAACATGTACATGGCAGCTTGGGCATCACCATTATCCGACAAACCTGATATCAATGAATTCCAGGATATCAGTACTGGTTTCTTGATCTCTCTAAACACGACCATTGCAGCATTAAGGTCCCCACAACTGGAGTACATATCGAGCAACGCATTCTGAAGCGGAACATCAACTAAGCAATCCAACTTTGTCAACAGACCGTGAACTATCTCTCCGCTACATTGGTCGGTCAATCTTCTACAAGCACTGAACACCATCGAAAATGTAAACTCAGAAGGAAAAAGAGCATCTTTCATCATATTGGAGAACAGCCTCAATCCATTTTGTAAATCTCCACTCTTCAAATTGGCAAAGATAATTGCATTCCAAGCAATAACGTCTCTATAACCCATTTCAGCAAACACCTTGTTTGCATTATTTGGGAACCCGCATTCAGAATACAACATAAGCAATGCTGTCTGCACACAATCATCACACACAAACCCATAACACACAACTAAGGAATGGATCATTGAGCCGATAATTGAGTTGTGAAGGAACAACGATGCATGCAGAAGGCTTGCAAGGGCCAAACCATTTGGTCGTAGGCCAACAGAGAGCATCTCTGGCAAGAATTTAAGTGCTTCACTGTAGTAGGGTGGTGTTCTCGAGCAAGCGGAGATGATGGCACTGTAAGAGACGAGATTTTTCGTGGGCATCCTATGGAAGACTAGGAAGGCATCAACGATAGCACCCGATTTAGCATAGAGGGTGATGAGATTGTTGTTGAGAAATGGTGGGGAGAAGTGATTCGTTGTGGCCATGATTATGGCGTGGATTTGGCGGGCTTTACTAAGGGGTTTGGGTGTGGAGGAACATTTCTGGAGCAACTCTCCTAAAGCCGTGGAAGAGAAATTAAGCGGCAACTTCATGACAACGGGAAGCAAGTGACGGTACAAAACACGACCAAAATAAGGTAGGCGAAGTTTTCGACTCAAACTAATCCACTTACACTACAAATTGGATTCTAATACACTAGGCACCCTACTCTGCGGCGTAAAGTCCATTTCCTAATGTCGAATCGTCAAATCTCAAAGCTGTAAACAGCAAAGTAGAAAAAACAAAGTTAAAACCGAAAACCCACTTTTTTCCCCTTTCGAAAATTACTTTACCTGATCATAACCATAAAAAAACAGCAATTACAATTAAAACGCAAGAGCACCAACGCAATCTCACATATCTCAAATCGCAGCCATTTTCAGATAAATAAGAACAGAAATTCCAAAATACTAACCCCAAGCCGGTTATTATAGCATGCAAAAATGATCTAGATTAACGCCCCAACCCCAAATCCACCAGCGTTCGACCTAAAAAAAACCAAATCCTTCCGAAATCCAAAACTAAAACGCCGATACTGGATTAGTTCCAAAGGGAAGATGGGAGGGATAGATAGAAGGGACGAACCGGTAAGTGTTGGGAGGGAGAGGGACGGAAACCCTAGTTTGGGTTGGAAATGGACGGCGAGAGAGGGAGTGGAGAGAGGCGAGGCGAGGCGAAGGGAGGAGAGGAGGTGGGGTGGCTTCTTACTTGCTTGTCGGGTTGGGTTCGGCCCATTTATGGTTATCTCCTAAACGGATCCGGGTCGTAAAATGATACGGTTGCTTGTGAATATTTGACTTTTGAATTTCAAGGTGCGGATATGGATAATTTGTATTTTTTGAGGATACAGACATCGTTTTTCCTCTGGACGTATATGGATATGAATATTAGTTTTTTAAATTTCTGTCGATAAATATATCAAAATTTAAATTTTTGGCGAATATAGATATGCATATTTTTGGATACGTATATCTGCAAAACTGATGTAATGTTTTTCCTTACACCTGTTAGAATTAGTGATTTGTTCATGATTTATTTTAATTTTTCCTTAAGAATTTACTACTACACAAAATTTGTTACATTTCTATAGTAGTATATTTAAGATATAATCTTATTAAGTTTAACAAGTAAAAAATTATGTAATCTACCAAAATATACACTCATTTTATATTGTAGGTCACATATCTGCTTTCTTATTCGTATTTGTTTTATAAAATATTTGTTTCATACCTTTTTTAAGAATATGAATATGTTATTTCATATTCGTAGTCTATTCGTATCCATATCGCATAGATACAATACCTACAACCAATTCATATCTAATTTGTATTCACCCTAAGTTTTATGACTATGATTGTAGAACTGTATGTTGGCTTTTTAAGCATTAATCTGTGTTAATTTTGATTATTAATCAAACTAAACTTAATTAATCAATCTAGTCAATCAAAGTAAACAAACATGATTACATGCATTGCGCATATACATGTATATGTATGCAAATCATCGTAATAGGTTGATCAAGATTATTATGAGAAAAACATTGAGATAAATACTTAAGATTGTAACAAAACTTTGGACCAAGACTTGTCATTTTCTATATATTGAGTCTATAAGATCAAATGTAAACTTGAGAACTAAGATGTTGTCACAGTCCAATTCGGATGACCGAAGACCTAACGGACGACCAAACTCATCATATCAGTAGTCGTTAGAATCCTCACTAGAATTGTCTGCTTTGACGACCGACCTTAAATAGTTATACATTTGCCTTTCAAATGTTGTACTTATGTCAATAAATGTTAGGATCTGAAACCTGGTAGTGAATTCATAGGTTCAAGGTCAATTTGTAGGTAATTTGATTAACTTCAACCTTCGTTAGGTATATCATTGCGAGGTCCTAAAGGAGATTATGGAAAATGAGGAAGAAGAACAAATTATATCGTGTGTTAACTGCAATGGCGTGTGTAGAGGATTACATTGCAACAAATTTTAATAAATCGATGGTCCACATTATGCCCTTTATTGGAAATCAAAAAACACTAAACACGTTGTGTGGCCATTGGCGGGGTTGTAACGATGGTTGTCGTATGCACCTAGCGACGTTCTTAAATTTGTACGACAAGCGACAACAACTACTTAACGACACCTAATGGGTGACAGTCGAGGAACAAATGCACATGTTTCTAAGGGCACTAAGCCATGCTCGTGTAAACCTCTATTTTAAAAATCAGACCAAACTGATGGTCGGACCAAGAACCGAAGGTAAACCGATCGGTCCATGGAAAAAATGGATCTTCCACTTGAACCAGTGCGAACCGAAAAAAACCCAAAAAAACTGATCGAACCGGTCGATTTTTTTGGTTTGGTCGAACCAGATTCGACCATTTTTTTCTTTAATATTTGGACTCCACCCCTGCCTCCTCCAGTCCCTAATCCACCTCCCGTGACCCACCTTCCTAACCTGACTTCACCGGTCCACCCCCGCCTCCTCAGTTCCGACTCCACCTCCACCTTCTCAGTCTTGACTTCGACCATTGCCTCCTCACTCCTCAATCTCGACTCCACCCCCGTCTCCTCACTCCTCAATGCCGATTCCACCCTCAACTCCACCCGCACCTCCTCAATCCTGACACCATCAGTTCACCTCCGCCTCCGGTCCTCAGTTCTAACTCCACAAAATTCAAACTCTTTGGGTTTTCTTTTTGAATGTTGAGTATGTGTGGTTAATTTTGTTGAATTTCATGGTCACTGAAATGGTGGTATTTTGGGTGTTAAGAACATTCTTATATTTATTTTATGTTCATAGCAATGTGGTTTTAGTGTTACATTTAAAGATGAGCATCGATCCGGACTCGGATGCTCTCCGAGGTCCGGACCGGAGACCTGACAGGTCAGATTCAGTCCGGACCGAACCCGGACTGATCAGATTTTTGTGGGGAATTTTGGGTTTTGGACTGGGTTCGGATTTTTGTAGGGTCAGTCCGAACCGGTCCGAAAACCCGGACCAGATAGGATTTTGGTGGGGAAGTTTGGGTTTTGGATCGAGTTCAGACTGACCGAAACTCGAACCCGTCTCGAGGTTCAGACCGAAACCTAGACCGATCGGTACGGTATGGTCCAAAAATCGGACCATACCGAAAAATGCTCTCCCCTAGTTACATTATTTATTGACTTTTCTTCTCCTCCTCCTCCTTTTCATCTAAATATAAACCAAGTGTTTCATGGTTCGAAACAATTGAACATTTTATCTTAAGATTAGTATATGTTTATCTTAAAACTTGTTAAATCGATCAGACCGTCGCTATGTAGTCAGTTCGGTTCAACATTAAGTTCACAAAATGTTGATGTCATGTTGACGTCATCATCAGTTGGACTAGATTGAAGCGTTAGTTGGACTGCTTTAAACCAAACCGAGTTATTTTCGGTTCACTTTTCAGTTCGATTTTTAAAACATTGGTGTTAACAGGGCGATGCAAGATGAGTTCCAACATTCCGGTGTAACTGTTAGTCGTCACTTTAACTTTGTATTTAAAGCTCTTGTTGTATGGGCTTGTGATGCTATTAGGGTGAAATAGAGTTTGAATAAAATTCCTGCACACATACAAAACAATTGTGGTGGCAAATACTACCTGTACTTTAAGGATTGCATTGGTGCCTTGGATGACAAGTTGACAACCACATAGACATTGTAGTTTCTAAAGAGAAGCAACTTCAATACCGTTGTTTGAGGGATCCAAGTCACACAAATCAGAATGTGTTGGCCGTGTGTTGACTTCAACATGCGATTCACTTTTGCAATAACAAAGTGGGAGGGTAGTGTATATGACAACCGGATCTTCAACAAGCCCTTTACGATCGAAATCAAAATTTCCATATCCCTCCAAACAGTAAATAAGTTTGTTAATGTTGTTTTTCCCTGTGTGGCCCAGTGAGTATCCCAATCGAACTTTAGCCACTTTGCATCCTCTTAGCCTCACGGACGGGAGGAGACATTTAACAAGATGTACTCTTCCTTGCGAAACATTATCGAGAGGGCATTTGGAGTTCTTAAGAGACGTTGGGCCCTACTCAGACGAATGGGTTTGTATACGTTGGAGAAGTTCCAAAGCAAGCCCTGATAGTAATAGTTGTTATGGCTTTGCGTAATTTCATCATAGAGCAGGGACGAGACCGAACTAATTGAGGAATACAGTAATTGAGACATAATACGCAGCTTTCCTGACGAACAAGTTGGTGTCATTGACCACACAGGTGAGGATGATACCCCAATGAGAACTATTAGAGACCGAATCTGAGATGAGATTGTCATTGCTAGAGGAATATAGTCTTAATTTCAAACTGTAGTTACCCGTCGTTGTATTACCTTTATGTCCATAGTAACAACGATACTTCTATTATTTGGTATGTTTTTGTTGGATTTTTGAAGTTGGTTCTATAATTTTCAATACTAGCTAGTGTTTATATCTATGTTTGATTTCGATAATATTAAATATCCGTGTTGTGGGTGGAATTTTTACAAAAAAAATCATCGAATTTGTGTATTTGTTATCCAACATATGTGTCTGTTAGGCTTGGTTTTGGAGGAATGACTCAGACTAGCTATTATGGATCGCCATCACAAAACATTGGGGTTCATTCAACTAAGCGACATTATAACATAAAGATCCAAATTGAACAAACAACCTAATACTGACTCGACAAACATTCCAAACACATTCATCTACAATTCAAGAGCTTGCGGAGGACGTAAATGATTGTATGTACCATGGTAGGGAATTGCTACTGTCGAAATTAAAAAGACGTTCCCCTCCGATAAAACTCCTAGTCCTCACCTGAGGAGTAGTAGTAGCTAGTACTCGTTGTGTTGTGTTGGGGAGACCCAAGGCCAAGGGTGTTGCCTCGAAGAACTTCGTTAGCCTCATCGACTGGATCGACACCCACTGCAGTTGGTTGGTTACGGGTTAAGTTCACACACTCGTCCAAAAATAAGCAAGACATAAACATACATGATTACCATAACTTTCATTTAATTCATCACTTGTTGGAAATACCAAAATACAACCAAGATACACTTACCTTTTGGGCTCAGAAGGAAATCTCATCATAGCCGTTACACCATAGCCGTTGCCGGATCTTCACCCAAGGAAAGAATTGTGATTCACGCTCCTCTCTTATTTTAGAATGTAACCAACGACTATATCATTGTAAAATCTATAAATACACTTGTACAATTCAAAATACAAAATAATAAGAAGAAATACAATCTCCCTACTGCTTCTCGTCCTCCTGCAAAATCAATATGGTATCAGAGCAGTAAATCGACAAACCACTAGACCTCAGGCTCCCCGGAGCTCCTCATCGGTCTTCGCCTCGTTCAAGGGGGTTGAAGGCTACCACCACCTACATCCAAACCCTCAAAACACAAACCCAAAACCATGACCGACCATACAACCAACCAAACAGATTCCAACACATCATCACGGTTGGTCACCACCTTATTCAACGGGACCAACTATCTCTCGTGGTCGCGCGCCGTCACTCTCTCCCTCAGCGGCAGGGGGAGACTGGGCCACATCACCGGGAAAAGCAAAAAACCCGAAGGCATCGGGACAGAACACAAACAGGAGGAATGGCAAAACGGGGATCACCTCGTTATGTCATGGATCTTCGCCTCGATGCAACCCAATATTGGGGAGATCTTCCTGTACAAGGAAAGCGCACTGGAGCTATGGGAAGCAATCCACGAGCATTACGGCAAAGCCCAAAATTTTGCACATGTATTCAAGCTAAAGCAGGAAATCTCACAGACTCGCCAAAATCAAAAAACCATCACAGAGTATCTGGGGACCCTCAGGAGAGCGTGGGATGAATTGGGGGTTTACGAACCACCAACGACCGATGCGAAAATCATCCAACAACGGACAGAACAAGACCGGATCTACCAGTTTCTGGTAGGTCTGGATGGAAGCTACGAAAATTTACGAAGTCAAGTGCTAATGGCACCAGAACTCCCGTCTCTTGCAGCCGTCACCGGGATGATCCAACGCGAGGAAACTCGACGAAGGACCACCGCTCAGTCGCAAGGACTCTCCGACAACAACAACCAAAACGAAAACCATGCGTTTCTTGTCGGAAAAAACCAACACCAAACCCAAAATCAAAACCACAGCAAGAAGAGATATGGAAATCGCAAAGAAGAACACTGCGACAACTGCAAAAAGAACGGTCATAGCAGGAACAATTGCTGGTTCCTCTTCCCGCACCTCCGACCATCAAAAGATAACGACAAAAGAGATAGCGATGGAAGATTCAACACGAGACCAGGGGGCAGCGGCGGCTACAACACCATCGCAGGAGGCGGCAGCCACCAAGCGAACCAAAACCCTAACCCTCTTTTTTCGTTGCAGGACCAAAATGGAAACAACGAAACCGGATCCAGCGGGATTTATATGACGGGAAACCCGAATCCAAGAGGCTACCTGGTAAGCAACCCGAATCCGCCAGCGCATGGACCCGACCCAAATATACAAACACAGCAAATCTCGGATCTGGTGGCCCAACTCACGGGACTTTTGCAAAACTCCCCTCTACATTCAGGTAAATTTGCAGGTATGAAACAACTTCTGGAAAATTACACTGCCTTATCTAGTAGATTAAAATCAAATCATCAAAACTGGATAATTGACTCGGGTGCTACTGACCACATGACAGGAGATAAAACATTACTTTCTAAGATTGAAAATAATTCTAGCTCTCTAAATAAATTTGTAACTGTTGCAAACGGAAACCAAGTAAAAATCAAAGGAATAGGAAATATAGAACTACTAAACCAAAGCAATAATAATGTCCTTTATGTACCCGGGTTTAACTCTAATTTGTTATCCGTAGCAAAAATCACAAAAAATTTAAATTGTAATATTGTATTTACTCCATTTGACGTATACTTTCAGGATCGTGCCACAGAGAGGACGATTGGTAGGGGAACCCTCGTCAATGACTTATATATCTTAGACTCCCAAAATTCCGTTTTTCATGTTGGAAATAATTCCAACCACGAACTTTGGCACAGGCGCATGGGACATCCGTCCCACTCAGTCTTGAAAACTTTATTCCCGTTTATTAATTCTGAAATAGCATGTGATATTTGTAGTTTTTCAAAACAGACTCGGTTACCTTTTTATTCTTCTACTAATAAGGCAGGTCAACCTCTTGAATTGATACATTCCGACCTTTGGGGACCAGCCCCAACCGAATCCTATAACGGGTTCAAGTATTTTATTACGTTTATTGATGATTTTTCCCGAACTACATGGATTTATTTGTTAAGATTAAAATCTGATGCTTTTAACATTTTTTTGTGAATTTGTTACATTTGTGGAAAACATGTATGATTTTAAAATAAAAACACTTAGGTCAGATAATGGATCTGAATACACCAGTAATATTTTCCAGGATTTTTTAAAACAAAAAGGGATTTTTCATCAAACTACCTGTATTAATACACCTGAACAAAACGGGGTCGCAGAAAGAAAAAACCGACATCTCATGAACATTACTAGATCCCTTCTTTTTCAAAATCATGTTCCAAACCGTTTCTGGTCTGACGCCGTTTTAACTGCTGCTTATCTCATAAACCGCCTTCCTAGTCCTTGACTTCAAAACAAGCAACCTTTGGAAATTCTTAATGGGAAAAAGATGACTCTTGACCATCTAAAAGTTTTTGGTTGTGTTGTCTTTGTCCACAGGAAAAGGATGAATAAACTCGACAAAAGCTCGCAAAAATGTATATTTTTAGGGTACTCCTTAAAGAAAAAGGGGTATAAATGTTATGATCCCCAAACATGTAATTTTTTTGTTTCTCGTGATGTTCAATTTGTAGAAAACATGTCTTACTTCAACAATAATGAAGGACATCCACCAACCGACATCAACGTACAACCGCAACCACCTCTTCCGATAATCAACTCTCCGGAACAAAACCAAGACAACAATCACCAAGGTCACCAAGAAGAAGAAGAAGAAGAAGAAGACGAAGAAGAAGAAGTAGAAGCCAACCCATCACCATCTCCTCAACGCCGGTCATCTCGTCCCACTCGACCACCCACCTACTTGCATGATTATGTTACCCATCTAGCCTACCCTATTCAGGACTACTTGTCCTATACAAAAATAAACAACAACCATAGAGCATTCATAAACACAATCGATAAACACATAGAACCCACAAATTTCCACGAAGCCATAAAAAATCCAAAATGGGCCAATGCCATGCAAGACGAACTCACTGCCTTTGAATCTAACAAAACTTGGACCTTGGTTCCTCTTGAACCTGGAATCAAACCCGTAGGTTGTAAATGGATCTATAAAATCAAATATAATAGCGATGGAACTATAGAAAGATATAAGGCTCGCCTCGTCGCAAAAGGTTATACCCAAACTTATGGCATAGATTACTTAGAAACATTTGCACCTGTAGCTAAAATGAACATTGTCCGTGTCTTTCTCTCTATAGCTGTAAATAATGGATGGAATATCTTTCAAATGGATGTAAAAAATGCTTTTCTCCAAGGCAACCTTGAGGAGGAGGTCTACATGACACCACCACCAGGTATCCACTCCGCTCCAAACCAGGTATGCAAGCTACACAAGTCAATCTACGGTCTAAAACAATCACCACGCGCATGGTACGCAAAACTCAGCCACTTCCTTACTTCTTATGGTTTCATTAAAAGTTCAGCAGATGCATCTATGTTTGTTCACAACTCTAACAACATAACCACTATAATATTAATATATGTTGATGACATACTCATCACCGGAGATTGTGACAAAACAATAAATCTAGTTAAACAACACTTAAAAACAAACTTCGACATAAAAGACCTAGGTTTTTTAAAATATTTTCTCGGAATAGAGTTTGCTTACTCAAAAAAGGGTTTATTCTTGTCCCAAAGAAAATATGTCCTAGACCTTCTTCACGAAACAGGTAAACTAGCCTCCAAACCCCTCAACACTCCCATTGAAACAAACCGAAAAACACACCCAACAGATGGAGACCCAGTTAAAGATATAGGACAATTTCAAAGACTTGTTGGTAGATTAATTTATCTCACTGTTACTCGTCCAGATATTACTTATGTTGTAAGCATTGTCAGTCAATTTATGCACGCTCCTCGAACCCATCACTTAGAAATAATCGATAGGATCATGTGCTATCTAAAGAAAACTCCAGGGCAAGGAATATTGATGAAAAGAAACAACTCTAATGAAATTATTGGTTATTCTGATGCAGACTGGGCAGGAAGTCATGATCGTAAGTCAACAACGGGATTCTGTACTTTCGTAGGAGGAAACTTAGTAACTTGGCGAAGCAAAAAGCAGAATGTTGTGGCTAGATCCAGTGCTGAAGCTGAATACCGCGTCATGGCCTCCACTACTAGCGAACTCATATGGCTCAAACAACTGCTTAAAGACATGAAGCAACCATTCAACAAACCAATAAAGATGTTCTGTGACAACAACGCTGCTCGCCACATCGCAACCAATCCCGTCTTCCATGAACGAACCAAGCACATTAAAGTAGATTGTCACTTCATTCGAGAAAAAATTCAGTCCAATGAAATAGAAGTCCCCTACGTCGGAAGTAAAGATCAACTCGCAGATATATTCACTAAAGGATTGGACTACAAACATTTCCAAGAAATACTACTCAAGTTTGGTTCCTTCAACCTCTATCAGGATCCAACTTGAGGGGGCGTGTTGGAAATACCAAAATACAACCAAGATACACTTACCTTTTGGGCTCAGAAGGAAATCTCATCATAGTTGTTACACCATAGCCGTTGCCGGATCTTCACCCAAGGAAAGAATTGTGATTCACGCTCCTCTCTTATTTTAGAATGTAACCAACGACTATATCATTGTAAAATCTATAAATACACTTGTACAATTCAAAATACAAAATAATAAGAAAAAATACAATCTCCCTACTGCTTCTCGTCCTCCAGCAAAATCAATATCACTTAACTTGCTACTTGCATACATCCAACTAATTATCAATCAAAACGTATGCACTCTTACATTACGTAAAAGAAATTGCCATAATGTCTTAAAAATAAGTGCCACTACATCTACCTTGAGGATTAAATAGCCAATCAGGAATTATATAGATTAAAATAGGCTTAATCAAATATCATATGCAACTAAATTTAGCCATTCAGGAAACATATAAGCTGATTAGACGTCATCCTTGGAAAATGAATGACATTTTAATTCGGCATAGATACATATATAGACCGACATATTAGGGAATGCAACTACTATATAATTCCCCGTTTCTTAAATCTTTGAAACATGTAGAATATAGGCGTAGTTTGGTCAAGTGTCTGCGCATGCAACCATGCCCATGACAAGCAGTACCAAACTGGTTTATGTAACAACATACGCAAAAAATTTAATCAAATATTAATACATGCAAAACGAAAACATCCTAAACCGCAGGGTTAACATTTTATTCGGAAGAATAAAACCCTAACGGTTCTCCAGGCCATTATTTAAATTACTTAAAACGCAAAAAACAGTGGATCTAAATATTTTGGTAAGGGAAATAAAACAAATGACCACATATAAACGTAACCTTGGTGCTCCAGTGCCACCTCGAGGCTTATAAAGAGATAAGCTTTTGATTGTACTCCCCGTCACAACTTGAGCAACCGGTGGTTGAGTTCCGGTCCGGTACTCCCAGGAGTGAGTTCCGGTCCGGAATCGGACTGGACCGAAGACTGAATTTTTGAGACCTCCAGACCGAAGACCATACTGAATAAATTCGGTTCGGTCTGGCCCGGTCCGATTCGGTCAAAAACTCAAATTTTACCCACAAAATATTCAATTTGGACCGGACCAAAAACCAAATAACACGAACGAACATGTGATACAACAAAAATGTCTGGTTCAGCTGAGCACATCAAAAGGAGGACACGTGAGAGAAACGTGACTAGCTTAAGTCACGCACGTGAGCATTGGTTGAAGCAGATGCTTGAGAAGGTTGTTATTTATGTTAGAACCGTTATTTCTGTTATAAGTAAACTGTTGGTTTTGTTATTTCTGTTAAACCTCGGTTATAAATAGACTTGATTGAGTTGTAATTGTGCACACAAAAGATCAATACAATTTCTCTTCTTTTTTTCCTCTCTCTCGGCCCATTTAACCTCCCTTCCACAATTCCAAATTTGAGATCCAATCTCGATTGACCCCTAATTCAATCCTGAGGATCTTGCACTGATCTCGACTTGGTCCTGATCAGTACCAACATGCAGCGTAACCCTTTCAAAGGAAGAACGACACATATAAACTAGTTGACAATTACACCTTAAAAGCCACATTTTTCGTGGAGGGGATGGATGACGACCTTCATGTTGATGCACCACTCCTAGAAAACCCTAACTACCCCACTCGTTGATCCCAGAGATAATCGAGTCGCTACGAAACCGCAGAAGCACTTGGGGACTTGATTTGGAACGTTGGCTAATGAGGAGCACCATGCTGATAAACGGGGTTGCTTGGAGAGGAAGAAACATGAGGGAAGGAAGATATGGAGGGTCAAAAGGAATGTGATTGGTTTAATGTGGGGTTTGAAAGGAGAGGGTGGATGCTTCATTTCTTTTTCAAATGAGCCTTTAAAATACACCCAAACGTCCGCTTTTTTTTTACACCCAAACATGCATCCCATCAACGCGCGAACCAAACCACCGCATATGTAATTCAAATATAATCCAGTATGTAATCTAATTACATTGTACTCTTGATTACAGTGTAATGTTGCAAACATTACCTGAAGCACTTACTCCCTCAGCTTGGCAAGTTACCTCTCTTATCATTTGCTCTGCAATTGCCTTTGGCACTACAGGATAAAAACTTTTTATATTCTTTCACCTTTGTTTAAAATTGTAGAGCTTGGGCAAAATACAGGGAGAAATTGTAATTTATCATGTTATATTGTACTGTTAAATGTCGTCCGTAAATTACTTAAATCGTCCGTACTAATTACCGTTTTGTCATTTTTTATTTATTTCTGCTCCCAATAGACTTTTCTCTTTTCATACTACAACAAAAAATAACCATGAAAAATAAAATCAAAGTAAAAATACAGAGTGACAGAGTTTTTTTTACGGGACATAATGAGTATTAAATGAATTGTGAATGACAAAATGATAATTGAGACAGACGATTTAACAATTCTCATGCTATACTAGTATAATCAAGAAATCTATTTTTGAAACGGCAACTTTTACATAAAAAATGATTTTTTTGGCCGATTGCCTTCCATTGCATAATAAATTGCAAACAAAGTCTTTTACATTTACAAGTTTGGTCGATGATTTTTTAAACAAATATTGCACATACCTAACAAAATAGTTTTTCCAAAAAAAAAAACCAGCCTCTGGTGTTGCTTTCTAACCTTCGTATAAACTAGATAATAAGGTAAAGATTCTAAAATCATAAAGACAGCCAAAAAGCATGGTAATAACTTTAACCCGCTATGATTACAAAATTACAGTTGAAATTAATAATTTTACGTACATCTGCATGTCTATGTACAGCAATACAATTAAGATCACGCGAGCATTTCATTACGTACCAATGTGGGTAACAAAGGGCACCAGACGCTTGTAGTCTCTTCTCCGCCCAAGCGGACATGTATCAAGAACTCGACCAAGAATCAACCGAGTATTCTGCAGCGCGACTTCACGTTGTGCCACTGCCCCTTCGGCTGCACCGCCCACAGCTTGCCCAATAGATGCAGATCCAAAACCAGAACCTACGACATACTGCAATGGGCCGCTTCTGGCCTTGAAAGAGGACTGAGGTGCAAGCATGATGTTGGAAACCTTATCTTCATTCATGAAGTAACCATTCTCGTTCGAACCATGTTCATCAGCATGCCCGCTTGTTGAGCCACTACAGCTATGGAGGAGTGCTTCCAATACGCTCAGCGCCTCCCAACACAGAGTGCTTTCCACAAGCTGTGACACTATTCCGTATACATGTGGGCTCTGAGCAGCATCCACAGGACTTTGTTGCAGCAATGCTTTGAGCATTAAGAGTATAACACGTTGATACTCTGCGGGTCTCCTTTCCAACAACCTGAGCAAGTGACCGAATGCCAAGCCAGAATGCTTTGGGAACCACTCAGCACAGATAGGAGGAGCTGCACCGGCAAACAAGTCTTCAATGGATGTGATCTCACCTCGATAGTAAGAAGAAAATACTTCTGCCAGCTGGTCCAGAGATTTCACCCGACACCACAATGAAATATTAGACGCTACATAACATGCTTTCTGATATTGCTTCTGTCCAGAAGAAGCTGAGGTTGGATTCTGTTCTGTGGGAAGTTGTAGGCTGAGCCAAGGAAGCAATCCAGTGACATGCATCAGAAGACGAGTTTCTGCACTACCAAATATGGAATCACACGAAGGGACTGTTATCCGTGAAAGTACCTCAATAGCCGATTCATGGCTCACAGGTGACATAAGACCTTTTAGAACAAGAGGTTGCACCCCTTCAAAGGTAGGCACTTTCCCGTTTCCCTTTGGAGATGGTTCTCCACCTGTTCTTGAATCTGTTCTATTTAGCTCTGTTGCTAAATCATTGGTATCAAATTCATCACGTGGCATACTGGAAAGCAACACATTTTCAGTTGTTTCGTCACGAAAAGACAGCCTGTCGATGACCCGAATAAATAGCTCAAGAATCTGATAGTAGATATGCACAAAATCAGTATGCATCAAGGCAACACAACCCCAAAACAGTTGTGGGTAAAGTATCACTTTTTCTGGCTCCATGTTTTCTACCATCACTTGCAACGTGAAGAGAATTTCCATTGTGAAGCCTAAAACAGCTGGAACTGGATTCCCTAAACATCGGTGAAGACAACGGAGGAGTAAAACACATGTATCATTCTTGACAATGGGCCTTAAAGCACGGTATATCTGGTGGGACCGACAAGCGAGATGTCTAGATGTGCATTCCATGGCCCACTTAAGCGCTTCTGCTCCCCATGTTTCACGAAGATCTCCTTGGAAAAAAATAGCATCCACTATGCTCAAGACAAGTGCAGATAATAGAGCGGCACTAGGAAGCTCGGTCCTCGTGAGTGTCGGGTCCTCGTTCTCCCACATCATGACACCTCTTTTGGACTGGATAAACTTTATCAGGCTTACAACCTGCTGTTTGTTTTCCCCTTCATTGCTCTCGACTTCATACATTTCCAAATGTCGACCAGCTAGTGAATATAGCAGATTAACAAGCAGTTGCTGACAGTGTTCAAGAACAATATCTTCAGAACTATCCATCGAAACAAATGTCACATGAAAGAGCAGAGGCAGATTCTCACGGAAATCCTCATCATTCTCGTAAGCAATCTCTGCAAGCAAGATCAAGGCTATATCTGCACGAGAGAGCAAGTGTTGATGGTGTCCTTGCAATGCAGAGTGGAGCTCATTGGGATTTACTCCATGAAGAGCATTACTTCCAGGGTGAAAGATGTCGTCGATAGAATTAGGAGTGTCAATAAAGTAATCCCCACTATCACGTGACATATGACGACTCTTCAGATTGACAGTTGAGTTCCGAACACCCATCAACGGTCCTGACATGTTTACAAGTCCGGGAAGGAGCTGCCCTGACCGATTGGCAGTGGAAGCTACTATGTTGGCATCAGAAGGCATAGGGCTCAATGGTCCTGAGATACTCCGGCCAGGTACTCCTGATGTTCTCCAACTTATACTACCACTGGTACTCCTAAGTGGGCCATCAAGGGATCCACGAACAAGCAACGGGGACATGTGCGGCTGGTTATCTGCAAAACAAGATACTTGAACTGCACTTGGAACCTGAGAGAATTCCAGAATATTTCCAGCTGGATCACCTTTGCCATCACTTACATAAGGTTCATCGCTGTCCTCTAGCATACGTTGGGATAGCTCACAAACCAAGTGATCAATGGTCTGCTGTGGACAAATACGTGCAAGGTACAGGCTTACTCGTTTGGCAACTGAAAAATATGTGGCAAAAGCACCACTTATTTCTGTTGATGTATTAGAATCACAATCTTCAATTCCCTTTGTAATCAAAAAATCAAGAACTGGAATGATGTTTCGAGGATTGCTAGCGATAGTGCTCCACAATTTCTCAATCTCATCAGGGAACTGATCTCCATGTCTCCATGTTACATAATAAAGGCTCTTCAGCAGTCTCTCACTCCAACCTGAGTCCCAGAGTTTCAGAAAATTAAGATTTTCGATCCAAGGGGCCATGCAAGTTAAAACCTGGTGTTGTGCAATTATGTCAACAGCATCAAGCAGCCGCTGCATGATCTCCTCACACAAGAGCTCGCTTAGCTCAGGATGGTCCTTCGCAAGTTTGGATGAGAGTTTATATTGGAATTGTTGGTAAGAATCTGGAAGATTTCCAACCACCGAGGCACGGTAATGCCCAGCACCCTCGGTTTCCTCTTCAGCCCACTCACGAGCAGAAAGAGTCTCCAACATTTGTAAGGCATCATCACGGATTTGCCTAGAAGGATCTACAACCTTATACAGAATCAAGCTTAGCAATTTCTGGATCTCACACTTCGGTATTTCCTGATGCATGTATACTTCAGCCAACACGCTAAAATAACCATCAGAAATAGAAGCATCTGGAGAGTAGCACTGCAGAAAAGGAAGAAGGATGAGAAAAGGCAAATGTACATATTGATTTGGAATTAATTAACTCGAGGAGTTTAAGATTTCCCAACAGTATTATTTTCCCAAGAATCAAAGCAACTCGTTCTAAAAATTTCATATTCATATAGTTTTCCCCTGTAAAATGTTCAAAGGACTAAGGCCTTCACAATTGCAAATCTTAATCGTTGGATGAAAAAGTATGCCAAAGTAAAATTGACATCAACTACTTATAATATACTCATCATTGTTACGGGATATTTTTAAACATAATCATAAACAAGTCCGGACCTTTGATCAATTGCCATTTTTATAAAACCTTGCATCATTGAAGCACATAACACAAAAATGTCGGGCATATATATAAATGATATGAATAAAAGAAAAAGGTAGATTAAAAATGAAGCTACCTTGTCTATGCAAGCAGGAAAAAGTTCCAAATTTGTCTGGAGAAGATTCTTCAAAGCAGTCTTTGCTAACAGAAGACGCGAGTGACCACCTTTTTGTCTATCTCGTCCACCTGCACCACGTGCACTTTCACCTGTGTATTTAGAATATGATGGTGTCCTGGGATCCGCTGGTGAACTACCAAAAGGTGCTCTTTGAGCCGGTTCTACAAATAAACTATTGATCCAAGAAATCACCCGGCCCGTCATTTTTCTTGGAATGTCATCAAAACAAGGGCCATGCAGCAGGGATGCCATGGCATTCATGGCAATCCATTGTATTGTCTCCACTTGTTCAACCACCTCTTTATCAAATGAAAATTTATCCATAGATTCTCTTGAACGATTGTGCTGAATTGCCTTGTAACGATCAACTTCTCTCCGGTAGTCACTGGCACTTTCTTGGCCCCATGAACTTACAGCATCATCACACCAACAACATAGAAGATCAAAGTATTTTTTTCTAGTCCTGGAATCGAATCTTTCAGACTTCGATTCAACAAAATCAGGAGCTAAAGCTCTTAAAACTGAAGCCAGTGCAAGACGGAGACATTGTATATCCTGGAAAGTATCATTTGAAGTTGACCCTATTTGCCGAGCAGTTTCATCAATAAATCGCAAATAATGTAGACGGAAAATTGGTTTACGACTCAACATCCCAGGCCATAATTTCTCAGCAACTGTCCGATAAACATTTGCAATATGAATTCGGAGTTCATCTCGTCGAGCTTTCTGATTCTGCATCATAAAGAAAATTACAAAATATTATTCTTCTAATTATGCATTATGTAAATACAATAAAAACCTATGGAAGCACAGAATGTACTGGAAATTCTGTGGGAGTGTTTCAATAGAAATTTAAGTTATAATTTTAAAAAATATTAGGATCTAGCGAAATGATATTGGTGTTATTAAAATAAAAAGGTGATTTGGTTATTTTGGCATGATTCTTTTCTTTCCACCATGTTATCCACCAAACAAGAAAAGAATCTTTCCCCCCCTAGCCAAACGGGAGAAAAGAAGAGGAGAAATTTATGTTTCTTTTTCTTTTCTTTTCTTTTCTTCTCCCTTTCTCTCTGCTTTATTATCCAAATACACCATAAGAAAGATTTAGAACCCCATTCCCACTCAAAATAAAATAAGACATGTAGTAGTCATTGCCATTGATAACATAAAGTGCAATGAGGAAGTCAAAATATTTCATGAAGAGCTCGAGATGCTTTTTCTTTATATGATATTTTTGAATCGCTAATTCAAGTCTAGAACTATATCTCAAGTAATCTTCTGCCGAATAGATTAACACAAAAGGGTAAATGGAACTTCAATCTGAAATTGGACGACATTTTAACAATTAACAAACCCTCAGCTAGTCAGCTACGAATTTCATCAATAAATGCTAGAATGAGATGCATTCTGACTTCTATGTAACAACAAACCTTTGATTTTGCTTTCCCCTCCGTTTCAGATGATACCTCCTCAACGAAAGATGCAAGCTCACCGAACATGATTTCGCACACATCTAGATGTGAATGACCAAGGGCAGTGGTAGCTGCATTCTACATGTAAATAGATAAAATATATCATTATTCATCATTTGATAGTTGACACTACGTGGGGCTGTACAAAATTAGTTTTGCTACTCTCTCAAGGTAGATGATCAAAAGAAACGTACTCTTACTCTTTTAGTAATTGTAATAAATTAGGATATGGAAAATAGTAGGATGTTAATCATGTTAACATGAAATATTGAAAGACATTTGCTGTACATTTTCAAGGCAGTTTAATTTATTCATCATCGGAGAAGTGATAGAGTAAATGGCTAAATGCCTAAAATACGTTACTTCAAAAGCAATAGTAGAGTTAGTATCATTATTTGTAGAATTAGCACTGACAGGGTACCATCAGACAATTTTCACAACTACCACATGGTAGGATGACACATAAAATAAGCAAAGAAAAATAACACATAATCTGCGTTCTATGGTAGAAGTTTTTATCGGTGTTTTTATGGTAGAAGTGAAATACCTAACTTTAAGTATAATACAAGTACACAGATAGAAGCCTTATGGTAGAACCGGCACAGTAGTACGGTACATGTGGCAGTTTTTGCAACCACCAGATGCTAGGATGGCACATATATTTGTCTCGTGAAAAGGAAAATAGCAGCAAATTGCAAAAGTACTAGCAACATGACCTTTAACCAATTAGAAGTTCCATTTCTGGTTCCTATGAATCTTGTCTTGTGAAATTTCATATATATGAAAATCTTTGCTAGTTTAGTTTAAGGGGCCGTTTGGATTAGCTTCCAGGAGTTGATTCTTCTCTCCTGAATCGATTCTTGCAGAAAATCTCAAGAATCTGATTTTTCATGTGAAACTGATTCTTCATGTGATGTGCTTGGTTACCTGATTCTCTCAATTGTTAAAATGACTTAGATACCCTTCAAATTATACAAAAAATTAATGAAATGTAAAAATCCAATAATGCCCATACCCCTTGTAATTTGGGATAGGTGAAGCTTAAAATTTACATGTTATGTTGTACTTTGAAGGTTATCTTGGTTTTACATATAAAGTTGGTACTTGTTGCGGCTAACATATCAAGTAATAATATTATTGTTGTAAAAAACTTCGAGCTATCTAAACTATATGCATATAAATATCGCAAATGGTCGGTTGTACTTCACATCATTGTATCGATTGGAAACAACCTCTCTGTTTTTACTTTTTACAGTGGTATGATTGTGTACACCCGACCCCTCTTACCTTGCCCAGGCGGGAGTCTCTTTTGAGGCACTGGGGTAATGTTAATGATGAACAAAGTTTAGGTTACTTGAAACATACAAAATCATCAACATCAACATCATCAACATAACCCCAATGCCTCAGAAGAGGCTCCCGCCTAAGCGAGGTAAGGGGGGTCGGATGTACGCAACCCTACCACTGTAAAACAGTGAGGTTGTTTCCAATTGACCCAAATGATGCAAATGCAACTGACCATCTGCGATTCCACAATAAAAGAAATGCAGATCGTTTAAATAGCTCTTTGATATAGTCCATGATGCTCCAAATGTCAAAAAACATACAAAATAACATCTAAAAATTAATTTCTATTAATTTTTGTTTTAGGGTAGTGACAAAGTTGTAATTGTTATTTGGTAAATAATACAACCAATGGGGGCAATATGGTAATCTGATATCAAGAATCCAAGAACAATACGAAGTAGAAAAAAATAAATTATGGGAGGTGAGAGAGATGTGAGAGCATGAATCAATGGTGTAGAATCGATTCTGAAGAATCAAATTGTGTTTGAAAGTATTTGGACGACCAATTATGTTCTTTTCTGACACATTCTCTAGAATCAACTCTAAGAAGCTAATCCAAACGGCTCCTACAGCTTTTTAACTTGTTTTGCTAAGTTAAAAAATGCATAGCCAAATTTGGATATTAATAGTAATCTCAAACTTAACTTCAGTACAAATGCAAAAAGGAAACATAACAAATTTGAGTTACTTACAGCCTGGGCCTCAGAACCATGTCTCAGTGATGGGAAAATCAAATTGTAGAGATCTTTAGCTTGGGAGTAACCACCGTCCTCCCTATTACAAGGCGGACAAGCACATGCAAACATTGCATACATAAACCATTGGTCTAGTTTGCCCTCTGCATCTGGAGATGGATGGGCCCTCCCACCTAAATCTGTAGGCGTAATATAAGAAAGTCGCTGCACAACTTCTGCCCTGGCAAATCAAATGCTGAAGTTACAATGCAATTCATTGTTACCCTTAAAGGGACCATCATCGTGCAAGGTAAATACAAAGAAAGTATTTCAATGGAAAGGAGCCATTTTCTTGGAAAGCCGAATATGTTTATGGACTAGTATGGTGATTTAATTCTTTGGCATACTAAAAGCCCCCAAGTGTGGTATATAAGTAGCATGTTGGAAGAAAATCACATGATGGTCGTGTATATACATGAAAAGGAAGAATCTAGGAAACTCAGCCTGATGATTCAGAGTTGCATAAAGAAGCACAGGCTAGAGATGAAAAAAATATTCATTATCACCATCTCAATTTTATAAGGTTGGCAATAAAGATGCATATCACAATCATACCGAAGGTCATAAACATTTTTATAGATGACTACCTACAAAATGACAATACTTTATAGTTGAGGCAAACCTATGCAACAAAGGGATCTACACGATCATATGAGGACCAATTAACGTGTAACTATCTCCAAACAACCAAGATTCTTAAATGCATATTAAAATCCTATAAGTACAAACAAACAATAAAATATGACTCCTTGCCTTGCTTCTCTGACAGAGTTTGAACATATTTCACCACCATATTTCACAAGTTCACTCAGACAGTAGGACCATCTGCTCTTATCTGTACTTTCAAGAATGGATTGCAGAGTCACATCAGATGGAACTGCCTCCGATTCATGTCTCAAATCATAAGGTCGACCTGAATCCCAGTAACAGATCTGCACAATATCATCCTGAACAACAAAACACAGAGTATAATTTCATCCACAATGATATGAGATCTGGAAACAAATGAAACAGACAAATTTGGAATAAACTAAGAGAAACTCACTCCATTTTCTTCGAGGACATCAATAATGAATATTGGTTCAATTTCATGCTTTAAGTTACGATCTGAATGCTCTCTCGCTGTAAGATTCTTTATGTCATTACTTAGTGCTCGAACACAACGTAACAGCTCTAGTGCTGTATGTCTTATTTGAACATCAACAGAGCTGAGAAATATGAGACCAACTGCATCCATTTCTGAGGCCCGAAATTCAGTTGGATCTCCAGACTTTGTAAATGAAGACAACTTGTTATATTGATCATTCGCTATGCCTGAAACCTTAAAATTTTGATTATCAGACTTTAAGCCTTCGTCACATAAACAAGCACGCCACAATCGCATAAGGTCTACAAGCCGTCCCAATGAAGTTTGAATGAGTAAAGGATATTCATCAGGAAGCCTCAGAATGAAGGTTGCCATTCCTCTGAGAACATCATAACGCCGATTGGGAAGATATAATACAATACGATTCAGCACTTGAACTGCTTCTTCACGAACACCAGGATCAATACTTATTCCGTGTTGAGGAATGATTTCCGTTATTTTCTCATTACGGCCAACTTCATCTATCAGACAAGGTATGCACTTGAGTACTGATCTGAATAGGAATCCTTGAGATTTTTCCTTGGTTACTGCATCTGGTATTGATTTTGGATTAGTATCAGTTTTACAAAACTGAAAAAAGGAATTTTATTATTATTCATATCAGTTTATGAGTACTTTGCTCCTGATAGGAGACTGATCACACTAGAATTCCTAGACACGATTAGGACATGCATAACATAGCCTTGTATTATTGTAGATCATAACAGACATAAATAACACTGATCTGACCCTCAAGATGTCAGCTTTGTATATAGAAGCTACATCAGAAGGTTGCCTTTTTCTAGTTACTCAACATTTCAACCTTTTATTTTGGGGCTTCGGGACACATGAAAAATATGGCGCTGTTATACACTCGTAAGTCATACCCTCATACATTATAATAAATAGTTCATAGTTACACAAAAGTGAAGTGGAAGTACTTTTTTTAAGATCATTGGGTTAAAGCAGAGAAAGGGGAATAAGTATAAGTACAATTCAATGTATTAAATAATGATACTGATAACGTTGTGTTTAGCCATGATAATCAAGAATATTTCTCTATAAAGTGTATTGTTTGATACTCGTATCAATTAAAAATGTAGTGTATATGGTCTAAAATGTGATATATTTTCTTTGGTAAAAAATAAGTGTTATTTATCTTCCTTTATGCTTAATGGAATGAATTGTAGACTATAAATGTGAATTTTAAAATTTTCAGGAATAAAGATCTATTCTTGGGTGGTCAAAGGAGAAAAAAAAACCTACCCACTATCTCCATGCTGGCACAATCCTTAACAAAGCAATCCCCACCTTTTCTCTTCGGAATTGTGAAGGAAAAAATCCCTTACCCATGTCATTCTCTCTACCCTCAAGTGACAACCCCCCCCCCCCCCCCCAAAAAAAGTAGCCCTCCAATTTCTTCTCCAAGAAAGGAGTGTTGTTCAGGTCTCTAGGAAGAGGAATCGTTGTCTAGATGACGGGAAAATGGAAGGGAGAGGGTGTCCATTGCTTCTGCAACCCTTCTCTATAGTTCCTTGACCAATTCCTACTTTTTTTATTTCTAGTTCTCCTATATGAATCGAATTTCAGTATCTAATTGTTGTTTGCTTCATAAAATGAGTAGCTAAGTTGTTTTCTACGGTTAAGATGAAACATGAATGATATTTTGATGTAATTTGCTAACTTTCTACTTAATGCAATCATAAAAGAAATTTTTTCATCTATTCAATTTGTTGTATGTTGAGAGTCATGAACTCAATTTTGTGGTTGTACGTTAATGGTTGTACATTACATATGATTAGACATAATAGATGAATTCTTTTGACAAATCAAAACCACTGTTGAGAAATTTATTGACTTGGGGATTTTGTAACTCGAAGATGTGAATGCATAATTACCTACCTAAGGTAACATATGAGTTGCTTGTGCTCGTAAGCTGCTCGTGCCCTCACTATTTAGTCAAGAAACATCTTCCTAAGTTGCTACAATAATTTTATGTAATTTGGTAGTGACAAATCATCAACATGGATTCCTTGTGGATTTAAACCCTGGGATTTATCTCATATCAAATTTTATCTAGTTAAGTTGATTGCTTAGTATTAGTACAGTTTAACTTAAGAACTAAACAAACTCTATTTTCACAATTTCCTTCCATTCTAGTTTGAGTATATTAAAATTTACTTGTTTAAGCCTCCCCTGTGGATTCGATCCTTACTACTTTAGAAAAAGAAAGTAGATGTTTTTAAGAAGTAGAACGACAGTTTGATAGATACCCTAAACTGAGCATGCTTTCAACTATACCACAATCACGAGAGTATAAATAATTCTTAAAATAATACCAATTGC
Organism: Triglochin maritima; assembly: GCA_963682175.1. Classification (NCBI taxonomy): domain Eukaryota; kingdom Viridiplantae; phylum Streptophyta; class Magnoliopsida; order Alismatales; family Juncaginaceae; genus Triglochin; species Triglochin maritima. The sequence continues at coordinate 56,941,936 of OY821772.1, read as the reverse complement.
TGTTTTGGTAGAAGTAAGAAGAGCCTGGCTGTAGGATCTGTGGCACGATCTCAGAATTGATTGGATTGCAACTTTTACTTTTGGGATGTAGTGCCCTACATCTTGGCCTGAAAATAAGAAATATTTGATAGTGAACATGAGGAAACATCCTATACAGCAGAAGACAAAAAAATTATGAAGAAAAAAATCAGTCACCACGAAATACTTCTAGTCCAGAATGTGGGTTCGAAGGAGACTTGACAATTGCAAGTAAAGCTCTGAGACCAATAACCTTTGCATCACTAGGACTGTCCGGTTTCAGCAACTCCAGAATCATGTGATTCATGGTGAAATCTAGGTTGTTTTCTGCTATTGTTACACAAAACTCAACAAGTTTATCATGCTGAACATCCTGAATTAGCATCCCTTTCTTCAAAACAGTCAGCAACTGTGAAGTCACACTGTCTAGGTAATCCCAAACACGATTTTTAGACTGATAATCTGCATAAGTACTCAGATAAAATCGGACAACCCTATGAAGACAGTCCAATGCCATAGAGCGGTTGTTTTTATCCTGCATCATCATGAAGTAGGTTAACTACGAAGCTACTAGCCAGAAAAATGAGTAAAAAATGGAAAGCATAAAGTCTTGGATCTTAAAGCCTATAAAGAAGTCTCCGACCCGAATATTAGTTTGAAGCAAGAATTTCACAAATGAACACATAAGATGTCAATTTCTTACTCGAAGATGCTTGTACAATTGTTCCATATGATGGCCAAAGTTAGCGTTGAATGTTTGTGGATCACCAAGACAAAGGAGAAGGGTAACCAAGGGGCAGCCAACCTACCAATGACAAACTATTGTTGAGACGTGAAAGACAATTTCATCAAAATGAAAAATTGTGAGTTTTTAACCCATGAAATAAAACATACGCAGCCCTACAGATAAATGACATAGAGCACAGAACGAGAAAAGTTCAAACTTCAAACTAAAAACATATAAGAAAAGGAAACATGTTTTGTTATTGCAAAGTTCAAATAACTAATACTTTAAATAGTACCAAAACGTCTTTGATGTTTTCTTGATCATGTTTATATCTAACGCTTTGAGATCAAAATAATTTAGGATAAAGGTAGAGTGAGCACAAGACTCGTACCCTATCTACTTGCTGCCAAGTACCATAAAGGTCTTTAAAAGCAACATAAAATATTAAAATGCACACGTGTAACTATGGGGTATCTGGGACCTTCAATCCAGTCTGAATTTCCCTATTATATGCCTAGATAAATGGTGTTATAAAACCTTTCCAGAGGAATTGATTCGTTTTATTGGCATTTAGACATGTATAGGAAATTAACAGTATGTGCAGAGTTTTGTAGAATATTTTACAGAAACAAACTTCAATTATAACTTTGAGATTTATCTACCTTGTTTAAACTTTTAAGTGATTAGACTAAACTAAGTTCTAGATATTTCTAGTGCATAAATGTCGATATTAAAAAGTCCAACATTTGTAAAATCAAGGGTAGCCCAATCAGGTGAATTCCTGAAATAATTGAGCTAAATTTTGCATACAGAAGTTGTTACTTTTGTAGGAATATGCTCGTGAACTCATTGTGCATATGGGCGAACAAAAAATACATATAGATGCTTTTTACTAAAAAAAATTGATTTTGACAATTAAACTAAGCAAGACTACGCAAGAAGCACCAAAATAAGAACTAACAACATATGCATGGAAAATAATTATGTTGTTCGGACACAAGGATGAAGAATGTCACTAACTGAAGCATCACTGTTACATGTGTAAAAATAAAGGATGTTGAAACTACCTAAAGATAAAACCATTTATCTAGCAGTCTAGCACAATACCAAGCTAGTTTCCAATTCAACTTACCAAAGCTATGATTGTCTTTTCTCGATCCCATCCTCAAAAGTTTTATGTACAATAATAAAGCTTGCATTTTAGTCAATCGGAAACAACCTCTCTATCACAGGGTGACAGTGGTATAGTTGCGTACATCCAACCCCACCCCCCTTAATGTGGGAGCCTCTTTTGAGGTTCTAGGGTAATGTTGATATTGATGTTGAATGATTGCATTTCAAGTTAACTGGAAATTACTGGTTCAAGTAGCAAGTTAGATACTACAATTACACATTTGGTATGTATGCTACGAGTTTTTTTTTGAATGGTGGACATGTATGCTAGGTTATTGCAATGGGGTATGATATATTAGGAATAATACTCAAATTGCTAGACAAAGAGCGAGAAAAAAAAAATCCATCAAAATAACTTACAGCTACATGTTTACTTTGCTTGTCCATCCAAAATGTAAGTTGGGCTCTTATGCGAGCAACAGCATCATACCACAATGTCAATGCAGGATCTACACCTGATGGAGGCCAAAAACCTTTTCCACCCTCCGAAAGTGGTGCCAATATGCTTGAGAGCATATTGCAAAGTGCATGGTGAAGTTCACTTTTCCTTTTATGAGGAGCACGATTAAGAGGGTTTGCTTTTGCCACAAAAGAAGCCGATGCATTTAATCCACCTTCTGTCTTAATCTAATCAGATCAGAGATTGGGATTAGCCATTATAAGCAAAATCCAGAACAAAAAACCAGCTAAAATGTCCTCTGACATAAGTGCAGACGAGAAATGTATACGTATATAATGAAGGTTTGAATCAATGATTGAAAGTTAAATATGATTTAGATATGTTTAATATAATAGTCGCCCTAATTAATAGGTCCTAGCATAATTACGTTCATTACGGAAAAGAAATGTAAAAGATAATATGTACCCCAAGTTTAAGATAGCGCATCCCATTGATTATGCTAAGTGTCTCACTTCTAGCAATACTTGTATCAATTCGCCGTGCATTAAGCTCCATAAAAAACCTCTCTGTAACAGAGCTGAACCTGTACAAAGTACTTACTGATATTTATGCTTTGCAAAGGAACTACATCTAATAGCATGTACAAATAGAAATAATTATTACTCTGAAAAACATCTATATATCTAATTTTTCCTGAGATTCCTTTATACTTCCCTCTACATCCAGATTGTATCTTTTTTTGTTCTTTCTAATATCATAAAAAAACATAGTTTCCATGAGAAATATCAAGATTGATGTAAGTGAAAAGGTAGAAGATAACTTTATCAAATAATAGGTACAAAATTCAACAAGGGATGGGCTACACAATATTCTACAAGTCAAACAAAATTACAAGAAGTGTGCAAGAACTTAATGAATGCTGTGACAAAATTAAGATACCATTTAAAAGCATGACAAAAAATGCTGATTTGATCAAAAGTCTCTAATGGTTGTGTCCTTTGACCATGTGAACTAAGGCGTCTCAAAGGGGGGGAAAAGACCTCATATGTTACAAAAAAATTGAAGAGAACTTGCTAAACATATAAGAGAGCAATAAGGCTAAGGAGAAAACTATAGTTGATTTTGGAAGCTAGACAGAAACAATTAATTTGCTGTATCAAATCAGCAAATATTTTTGTATCCCGTGGGTGGGTAACGGAGTACATGTAAGTAAGCCCATGAAGAAGACCAACCCAAAAATGATCAGCATGCAAATTTTATGCGAAAAAATTGCACTGTAATATTACAGATTCCACTAGGATAAGTCCAGTAGGGGTTTTAACTTGGATTTGCAAGGTGAAGTGATTAAGTCAATTGAGGATTGGAAGACCATGTCATTTCATGCCACAACTACATCATTTGTAAGTTAGTTACCATCTACTCCATTAGAATCTCAATAAATTCATTAAACATTGAAGAAAATTGAAGTGTAGATAAGATGATAGAGTAAGTCACTTGTATTTTATTAAGAGAATAATGATGTTTAATCCAGGTCTCACTAGATCCGGTGAAAAACTATATATTTACCGACATTTAATATAATTCCATTATTGAAGAATAATTATGGTTCATCCAATTGCATACAATTTATCTAGCTATTAAAGTACATTGTTCTACAGTTGGTAGCATTTCTCCAGGACAAATCTTCACATAAAATGCTTGTCTTGATTAAAATAAGAAAGATCAGGTTGCAAAACGGTTAACTCATAGTGGGGGAGGCTTATAAAAAGAATCTCATAGATATTTTCCAGGAGCAGCAATGTTGTGCTTCCCAGATGGCAATAGTTCACATATATGTAGGGGCAGGACCCAATGAACACAAGGCTCATGTTTGTTTTTGGCCTGCCCCATATGCAGAATGTAAACTAGTTGCTTGACTGTAATATGAAGCATACTTTAAGTAGCCGTGTTCAAATGAATGAGAAATTTGATCAGATATTTGGTCATTTTCATCAAGATCATATATTTCTTCACAAAAATCACAAAGCATTTAATTTCTTATTTTTATGTATACTTCATGCCTTGTGGTATTTCAAATCCAGCAGTTGGATTTATCATATGACAGTCAGATCACGAAAACCCAGGAGCTCAATTATGTTAATGTGAGTCCAAGGCTCATTGGATAATTTTTGTGTGTGCATGAGTGTATGTTTCTAGTTTGCAAGATAAATTGTGACAGTATGAGTACCTTATTCGTGACAAAGCTCCTAACAATTGGGCAACAAGGTCTAGGAGAAGCCCGCGCAAGTCAACCAATGAGGGGTATTCAACTTGGCTAACAATCCTGAAAGGCAAAGTGAAAAAGAATCAACTATATGATGTAATTTGTAACATATAACCTCTTCAATCAGTTTGTAGAAGGTTAGCATTGGAAAGTATAAATCTTGCTAAATACAACTGCAGATCATCAGTTAGAGAATGGATGGAAAAATGGGATATCACAACAACGCAGCTTGACAAAAAATTCTAGTTTCAAAGCAACAATATATTTGTTTTGCAAACAAACTCTGGAGTGGTTGTTTCCAAATCTAAACAACAAAAATAAATTTGTAGACTTCAACTGCAGTATAAAGGAGGAATTCAAGAATATATGTATGATATTGTACCATGACATATATAATCAAAGAAATGCAAGACAAATTTATGAATATTGCAGAAAGGCACAAAATGCTGTATCATATAAACAATTTAAATTACAAACAGCCGGATGCTAAACGGCCACTAATAATGGTGGTTCATAATACAACACTGTTCATTAATAAATTCTCTAGTGTATATCATGTTACCATCCATAAATGGGAACTGTTTGGTGAGCCACACCACCAAGGATATGCTCGTGGGCTTGTACAGATACCGAGAGTAAGGCCAATCGAATGTGAAAACAAATTGATGGAGATTCCAAATGGCATCAACACCCTACTCTTTGAGGACCCATGGACTGGATCTCCATTAATTGACCAAGTGGTGACTGGCTTCAATATGTCATGTCAATGCCTGAAGATATTACAATTGAAAAATGCTCCCATGTCCATATCCTAATGTCCTAGTGAAATGAAACAGCTATGGAAGCCATCAGCTAACAGTGAATTTACATCTAAATCTGTGTGGGAGGTCATGTAGTCCAGAGGACTGAAATAGCCATGGCTAGTTAGCTATTACGGTCTGGTTCAGCCATCATATACCCCGACACTCCCTCATAATACGATGAACACCTTTGATAAAATTTACCCACCCAAGAAAAGAAACAAAAGAGAGAAATAATCTTAGTCTCGACCTGTTGTCTGTGTAAGAACAAAAGGGAGAATGATCAACACGACAACACCTATTCTTTAAGTGAATGTTCTCAAGGGAACTACAGAACAAAAATAGCGAGAAGCTCGAACCACAAATATCTGGCATGCAAGGCCTGCAAGCAGACCGACTAGGTATCCACATGGCATACAGGCGAAAAAGCATATTGTTACCTTCACAAGAATGAAAATTATAACACTAATCCATGGCATATGCAGTAAGAGGAATGAGCAGTTGTTTGGAGGAGTCTTAAAAAGTACTTCGAGATGTTGACTAATGATATAGTCAATATAATCAGAATCAAGTTCGTAATTTCCCAACATAAAATGTATTATAAGAACCTGGAGATGAGAATCCGACGGTTCCAAATGAGCTCCCATTCAATGATGTTTAAAGACATGTACAAAAAAAAGGTTCATGATTTATCTTATTCTAAGATATCCTGAGCATTTTTTAGGATATGTTGTTTCATCAGAGTGGTATGATTTATGTAAAAGAAAAAAAAATAGAGGAAAAATGTGCAACTAGACAAAAATTTATATTTGAGAACAAGAGGATGCTTATTTGGAAAGTGTGGTTTCCTAACCACCTTAGCAACTCTCTATTAGCTCTTTCCAGCAATCCCCCCCCCCCCCCCCAAAAACCTTTAATCAACTTGCTGTAACCCAGCATAAACCCATACCATTCTTCTTTATCCTTCCTTGGGACACATCTTTATTAATTGCAATTGTCAAAGGGAAAAAAGGGTTTCAATGTGCGAAGAAATAAGTCTAATGATACAAAACTTTGCTCTTCAGCAACTCAGGCTCAATCGTTGCAAGACTTATACCGCATAACATGATCATGTCATAAATGAGTAGGCTCTTAGACTTGGGCTCATGATGTAGAGCACACCACAACAAATTAATTCTTTTTCGAATTGGCTTGAAACCAGTCAACCACTGATTTAAAAGTTCGTCATATAGTTGTTGGACAGCCTTAGGCCAATTCCCTACATATTAGTCCCCTAAGGGTGTCATTGGTACCTTGAACAACTTCGAGGAAGTGGGGAAGTAGAGTTCTAAAATGAAATCTCACTTTTAAAATTTTGGAAATCAAGTTCCAAAAGGACTTCCATAACTTAAAAAGATGCACTACGGCCTAAAGAGTGAATTCCACAACTTTCACTCCAAAATGAGGGAAAGTTATGAAAGTGAAATTCTAGAATTCCCTCAACTTCCTAGGTACCAATCATACCGTAAGTCCAAGATCAGGTATTCGATACTGGATACCCACTTAAGGATAGAATTATACATTTACAATTTTGGAAAACCTAATCCCACCCCATCAGCAACCACAACAACCAACTCCAACCAATGATTGCAGCCGACTTCCCCAACCAATTGTCGACTCAAGAGGCGATAACGATCCCTTCTCTTTCTTGTTAGTTGAATTATTGATTTTCTTTTGTATTAAGTATTGGTTTTTTCACTTGTTAAATTTATCAAAAAAATGTGTTTTAGGGAAAATGACATATTAGACAAGCAACCCTAGCTGACTAGTCGCCTTGTCGCCCAGATCACCTACTAGGCGATGGCCGCCTTTCAATCGTTGCTTGAAAGTTGAAACATTACATTTCTTTTTCAAATCATTGACGAAAGCAACGATGGCATTGACAACATGTGATATTTGTAACCACTTTACATTAAAGCCACAAAATTGTGTCTAAAAATGCTTAAGCCTAAAATTTGTAAGCCAATTCACCGATCTTCCTATAACCATCATAATATTTAATTAAACGGAGAAGACTTAGAGGGCGACATAGAACGTCATGGTTTCAATTTGAAACATTTAAGCAATTGAATCGCACTAACCATCAATTCACTTTGATCTCACACTTTTCTTTTTTACGTGTTCTGTATTTTATTGAAGAATTATGTGACTGCTTCAATAGTATCCTAGGGAAAGGCTCCATGATTCCTTATTATGCTTTTCAGGACAAAGTGACAAACATTTATTTCAGATGGCCTCCAATAGGAGGATTTCATGAGATAATTTAGATTAATTGCATCCATAACCTAAAAGGAAGTACTCGCACAAACAAAGGGAGAGGCCTTTGCAGTCCCTGATTCCAAGAATGGTTTGATTCCCATTTTCCAAGGATGAGGATTTCTTTAACAAAAGATACACCATTGAATTAACTCACTACATGGCTTCATGCTTAGCCAGTTCCCAGGCAGAAGGGTGCTCTGTTGAGATTGTGACTCCATGTAGGAGAACCTTTCTTCTACAAAGAACCTATCATGGACCAACTTCCATTGTTCTACATTTTTATCATTCTTTAAGTCAGAAGTTAGAAACTAGTTATTTTGAGCACTATCATAAATAAATTTGGTTTTGGGTCCTCCACATGGGGATCTCTTATGGCTTAGGTTTTATCCAAGTGAATTCCGAAGGATTAAAAATCAATCTTTCCTGGTCCAAAATCCATGTATAACCTTTTCAACCATGAAGTAAAAGTAAGAAATAAGAATTGAAGGGGAAAAATTGAGGACAGACGGATGTATCAAGAATATAGGAAAGCATGTTGATTCAATCAATAACCAAAAGGTTACTGCAGATAGATAGTGTAGCCTCACCTATCAGCATTAATTAGCCAATCGAATACAAAATTTTCCAAGCCAGACCAAAGCTTTTCTGAGACGAGGGACAAACAAATCATCAACCAAATAAAAAATCAAACATTTTCATGAAAAGCCATGATGATAGAATATGATAAATTGTACCTGTGATTCCTTCCTGTGGACAATATTCCACAAACCGAATACAAGCTGAGCAAAAAATACACTCCACCGCAAGCTGTGTTTGATAGCATGACCATCAGATTAATTTTATAAGTGTAACTAATTAGTACAACAGGAAAGAGAGAAAGACCAATACTACCATGATTTTGTTTCAATAGCAATTTTGAAAATGCCGACAAAAATGGATACCCTATTGTTATGTCATCTATAGAAAATCATCCTGAACTGCTACAACCACCGAGGCACGTAGAACAACCATCCTCTCTTTCGATTTTTACAACCAGAAGAAATAGGCTTGAATAAGAACAATTTTGAAATTTATTTTTGTTGAGGTTTGTAAGCCAAAAATGGGAATGGGGTTTACTTGATTTGCATTAGTTTATGGAATGGGATCATCTTCAAACTTGAGTGTTTATTTTTCTAGTGATTTACTTTTTTTCGAAGGTATACCAAAAAAACCAAATGCAGATGATTGTCCGTTACTAGATAGATAATAAAGTACAGAGGAGGGACATGTGAATTTCCAGATCTATGGAGCACGACTGACAGGCTAGTGGAGACATCTGGCAAGACTAATTCATGATACTTAAATATGACACCATGACAAACTGCAGGAAATGCTATAATATTAAATTTAAGCACATGGTATCCTATTGGGTACAAAAAACACAGATGTTTTATTTGTCTTTACCAAAATCATGAAGAAAAAGCAACAGAAGCAGGACAGAGACCCATGATGGTTTCATAATGAAATCAGAACGAAGGATCCAACTATGTCATGTTTTAAAAATAATGATCATATGATTGCTTCTATTACTCATCTGGAATGTAACAGAAAGAGAGAGCTGTATAAAAAAGCTAACCTTCTTTTGGTATGTAGATGCATCGTTCAACCCCTTTGGAGACTCACTAAAGCAAAAACAGAAGTAAGAAACTGGCACATCATGGACAAAAAAAAGAACTCAAAAATTACTAAGGATAACACAGTCAGTAAACAAGATCTTTAGAACATCTGTCTTACACAGTTTTTGGAAAGAATTTCTTAAGTAAGACACTAGAGATACATAGATGCTTTATGTTAACATATAATAGTAGCATGCAACTGTAAAAGCACACTGCATTGACATGCAAGCATTGTAAAAGCTGGATATGAAATGTTCGTTTATGTGACTTGTGAGAAGACACAACATGAAAATTTTCTACAGTTGGAAAAGAAGCATATGGAATTTGGAAATGATGGGACCTCATCAAAGAGGAAACCATAAATCTTTGACAATATGTGCAATCAACTATGCAGCAAGAATCAGCAAATCATACTAAATACCTGTCTCTCCAACGAAGAAGAGCCTCTAGAAGAGGAACAGGGGTATGCCTCGCTACCATAGCCAGCGAATCTAATACTTGCTCGTAAGCTGGATCAGAGGGTCGAAGATATTGCCCATCCTGTTCATTTGCATGGAAGAGAAAGATGCAAAATAGAATTACGTACCTAGACAAATAAATAAAAAGAACAAACCTAGAACATGAAAAGGCTTGCTAAAGATCACTAAGGGAATGATTATGTAATATAACAGATCAAATAGAAACCCCATGGTCCGTCAATCAACGTCAAAACAACACCCAGAGTCTTAAAACAGAAAATCAAAAAACACAAATAAGCATGTGAGTTGGAGAATCACCTGGGCCTGTGCAGTCTCAATACGCCGACGTGCCAAAGGAAGGTAACGTTGGAGCAGTGCCTCCACGATCAACTTTGCCGCACTCCCCAACGGTGGAACCGTTGATTTCATGTTGAGAAATCTTAAACGAACAGTAAGCAAAAGTGCACAAAAAGTCAAATGACTTTTCATGACTAAATTTTGTCATGTTAAATACTCATTAATAATTGAATTCTTTCAAAGGCGGAATTAGATGGGGATTATTAGGGGGTCACGGTCCCCACAAAACATTTACAGGCCAATTTAAATGTAATTGGACTTCTGACCCCCACGAAATTTTTGTTTAGGCACCATGTGGCAGACCTGACTTATAGGTTGGGTCGGATCTAAAACAACCTATTTACACAAAATCTACCTATACACAGGCTTGATCAAGACCGACATGTTTACAAAACAGGTTTTGCAAACCTGAATCGGAAAAACATGTCGTTATCCAACCTACCAAAGTTATTTTCAGTGACCTATTGCAAAAACATGTTATAAAACTTGTTGGGCACACATTCAAGACTTTTTCAGATACCTGTTTTGTAAAAAATACCGGCGTATGCACCAGCTTTGTAACATCGACAACTTGTAAACAGGCAAACAAGTGCAAGACATCTTTTTTCTTTGATTGCAAAAAAGTATGTTTTATGACTTCAACCAAACCAAGCGTACATTTAAACAAGAAAACATAGATGCAAATTCATAATCAATTCAAATGGAGATGTCAAAGTTCACAAAATCACAAAACAATATCAAAATAAATTTCAGGATACCTACATTTGAAGGACCAGACCACGAATAACCCACGATCCAGGGCGTTGATGTATTTGCTGGCCTATTACCTCTTTAAAAATTGCAACCCAAAGTCTTAATCTAATACCGAACTTATTAGATTTAACTGAAATGACCAACATACATGTAAACCTAAAACTTGCATTCATAGTGTTTGAACTGAAAAATATAGAAATCCACAATTTTAATCTTAAAAGAAACAGACTAATAGTGGCATATCAATTTATTTAATATTTACAATTCAACTGATATGCTGCGATGCAAATCCAACAGACAGAACAAGCACGAACGGAAATTCAGGAGGGAAATCACGCAGATGTGGGAAGTAAATTCAATTAAGAAGTTAAAACGCGACTAATTTCATCGAACCAGCGGTAAGGAGACCAACCGGGGAGTGGTACGGAGGTGGAGGTGGAGGCCAGGGTGGTGTGAGCCAGCAGGAATAGAGTGGGAAAGGAGATCGAATTGTTAGTGTTAGATTTAGGGTTAGAGTTAGGGTTAGTGTTAGGGAAGGAGAGGAGGCGACGCCGGCGAGGGGAGGCGACGATGGTGGGAGTGAGATTGTGAGGATCGTGAGATTGGTGGGTGGAGCCGACTGGGGAAGAAGAAGGAAGACTGGATCCTGGGATGGGTTGATTAAAACGGGTTCGGTGGGTTGGACCTGGATTTCGGATCTAACTGGTCCACCGGTTAACATCTTAATAGGTGGCTAATCATGACAATTCCCTGTTGTTCCGGTCGGATTTGTGTATTGTTTAAAAAAATGAATTAAATTTATTATAAAAATAATTAACATAATAAGATCTACATCCACCTCGTAGAAATATTTAGCAAATTAGATCTACATCCACCACGTCACGACACGTAACGGACGTAGAATTTTGTCTTTAGCTTCGAAGAAATGGACATTACAATTTGTCCAGTTATGTTCAATGAACTCAACGATGGCAACAATAAGTTTTTGATTTTTATATTTTTTTGTAATATATTTATATTTACAAATAATTTTTTAAACTTGAAATAATTTTTTTAACAAACAAACGTGAAGGAAATGGAAGGGAAACACTTTTTTTCGTAGAGATTTTTTATAATCTTTTTACTTTTCTTCCATCCTCCCGAAGTATTATACCAAAACAACACGTAATTTAAGTTTAAACTTCTATTATATCAAGTGAAGAACATGACATACTTCCACAACACTATGTGTGCCAGATGGAGACGAAGTTCACAAATGTATTCGTCAGTGAAAGCTTCTTTACCTTAAAGATTTACTACAATCTTTAAATATAACTTAAAAATTCGAACAAATTAGATGTAAAGTATGCTGACTTGGTATCCATTGTTAGAAGTGTCACGAGTTTTTCTGAAAATATGTTTGATGTGAAACTGAATATTAGATTACCTATGAATAATAAGTGGACGTATACTCCAATAACCAATAATCGAACCACATACAAAACGATGAAACTATTTAAACCACAGAATGTGGTGATATTGGATATTGAAGCAGAATAAAAACTGTCAAACATATATATTTTTTTCATATTTGATTTGTAAATATATAATTTATTGAAAAATAAATATAAAAATCAAATCTCACCTTTGGTATCACCGAATCCTATTCAACGAACTCAATGATATGGTTGAGTTCTAGTCATAGGAAGCTTCTGATGAATTCGGTATTTACACTGTCTAAGTTCATAATGAACTCGAACTCGAACTTGGCAATGTTATAATGTCGTGTTCCCAAAGTTAAAAAACAAAAGTCAGTTGTGTCGCGACGTCACAGATGTCGATTAAGGCTATGTTTGGACAGGGATTCTCAACCCACATCTCCAACCAGAATCCAACTATTCTGAGAAGCCAAGGAAGTTGATCAGCTCCCCCCTCCTAGGAAGACGTTTGTCCAATGTGACTTCGACTCCTCCGACGACAAATGAGAAATTCCTAAAATGCCCACAAAAAGCAACGTCCATTCTTCTACCCCCTTCCCAAGCAACCAGTCACTTTCCTCGTTCTTGCTTCCTCCAGCGTTGTCCCCATCTCTCCCATCTCGCTCCTCTGAACCCATCTCGACGATGACGCAATGGTGGCCTTGTCCACTCGTCCAGTCATCCCGTTTTATTTTTGCGGTGTGCCGGCCAAAGCGTGGCTTCGAGTGGAGGACGATGCTCCTACCTGAGTTTTTTACGAAGGGGGCGACGAACGTCTTCTATACAACTTGGTGGAAGAACGACAAGGAAGAACGATGGTGGAAATCTCACCACGACCGTGGAGGCGTTGGAAGAAAATGATGGGGTGAGAGAGGATTCACTGATGAGAATTTAGTAAAGTCGGTGGCAAATTTGTATTTTGGTGGTGGTAATGAGCGTAATTTCCATGAACAATGGTGACATTTGTTATTCTATGTTTCAGTGAAGATCCGGAAGGAGCCCTAAAGGATATTCTGGGACTTATGTTCATTTGTGAGTGTGTTGAATCTGAAACTTGTGGACTAAATCCGAACCTGAGAGATGTTTGGTTTTTATAATAAAAAAAGGGAACTACTAAACGTCGCCCCAAAACTACTTAAATCGCCCCTTGAAATTACCAAATTGCCCTTAACAATATATTTAATACCCATATCGTCCCGTGTCTATAAATAAGGCATATGGTCTTGTATATTCATAATTTATCAGTAAAAACACCACGAAAATGTCTAACGAGGGTGATGCATCGGGTGAGGTAAGCCTGGCGCGGGGCAAATTTTGGGCCGAGCGTCTGCATTAGACGCCTCCCCCATGGTGAGGGCGTCTGCGTAGGACGCCCTCCCCATGGACTAGGCGTCTAACGCAGACGCCTCCCCCATGGGATAGGCGTCTTATGTAGACGTCCTCCCCATGGGTAAGGCGTCTGTAGTAGACGCCCTTCCCTTCGGTCAGGCGTCCTACGCAGACGCCTTACCGTTGGGGAAGGCGTTTAACACAGACGCCCCATCCATGGGGCAGGCGCGTAACACAGACGCCTATTTTTTTTTTTTTTTGATTTTGATTTTGTTTTTTTATTTTCGACATTATTTTTGAAATTTTTTAATTTCGAATTTATTTTTTAATTTTTTTTAATTTTGATTTTATTTTTGTAGGTTCCAGATTTCGGTGGTGATGGAGTGGATTACAGTGAGTTATTTCAAACTACACAAATCTTTGCAACAATCGATGAAGCATGTAAATGGGCCAAACAAGTAGCTATCGGAGCTGGGTTTTTTTTGGTCGTGTCGTCGTACAAAACAAGATCAGATAGTCGGATGGATTGTTATTTGAGATGCGACCGGCGAAATCAAATGGAGTCTCGGGATATGGATACTGCACTTCGAAGAAACACCAAAAGAAAGGGTTGCGGTTGCCGTTTCTTAATAAAAGTGGTGGAGCGACGAGATCGTGATGGATGGGTTTTGGTTTTTAATAGTGCTCACGGACATCACAACCACAGACTGGCAGTTTATCCAGAGGGTCATCGTCAAATTAGTGGTCTAAGTTCTGGGGCGAAGAAGATTGTTCGTGATATGACAGAGGCGCAAGCAAAACCACGGAACATCTTGAAGGCAGTAAAAGAAAAATTCCCGGAGGACAATCCAAATCAAAGGCATATTTATAATTTCAGAGATTACATGAGGAGGACAAAATCTGAAGATCGGAATCCCGTCCAGCAGTTTCTCTACCAAGCAGTGCAGTGTGAGTACTTACATTGGATTATGGCGGATCCAGAAACTGATGTCGTCACTCACGCTTTTTTGGCACATCCGACGTCAGTCCAGTTGTTGCGGACATATCCTTTCGTTATCTGCATGGATTCGACTTACAAGACGAACAAGTATAAGATGCCTTTGTTCGAAATGATTGGGGTCACACCAGCAAACATGAATTTCCTTATTGGATATGCGATTTTGATGGATGAATCTTACTCCAGTTATTTGTGGGTGATGGAGAAGTTGAGAGATCTGTTATTGGGGACTGTCAGCCCGACTGCAATAATAACAGACCGGGAGTTAGGCCTTATGCGACCAGTGAGAGAGGTTTTTCCAGACTCTGCTCATTTACTCTGCACATGGCACATCAACAAAGACGTATTGAATTACGCGTACCACGTATTCGGCAAGAATAAGGAGATGGCAGAGACTTTGAGGCGTGGAAGATGGAGGAAGATCATGCTTTCTACTTCAGAAGCCGAGTATGATAGAGCTGTGTATGCTCTGAAAGATTTGTATAGATCGTGGCCGGCTATCACGGAGTATCTGGACACCACGTGGTTAGTGCATAAAGAAAAGTTTGTGCTGAATTGGACGAACAAAGTCCTTCATTTTGGGAACACCACGAATTGTAGGGTCGAAAGTGCTCATTCGGCTCTAAAAGAGTGGATTTCTACATCGACTGCAGCTCTGGACACTCTTTTCGAGCGCGTCAACGCGGCTACTGAAATGCAGCTGACGAATATTCGAAACTTTCTTGAAGACTCGAGACGGCGAAATTTGACTAATTTCGGACATTCTCTATATCGTCACATAAATGGTAGAGTTTCGCATCACTGTTTGCAGTTGCTGAGTCAGGAGGTGAAGAGAATGCAACAGTTAGATGATGAAGTTGAATATCGTTGCGAGTGCGCTTTTCTGACTTCTCATGGGATACCTTGCGCATGTACCATCCGTGGATGTCTTGAATCAGAAAACGGAATTTACTTAGAGCAGATTCATTCGTTCTGGAGGACACTTGTCATTGGGGAAGGAGCCGGGAACGCAGAGTTTGTGTCTCAGGCAGCTCAAGACGCCGAACATTTTCGCAGTCTGGTTGATGAGATTGCAGGAAGTGACCCTACCGTAATTCGATCTGCCTCTCGGGTTTTATTCGAGCAGCTACACCCCGAACATTCGAATTTGAAAGAGCCTGCAGTAAAAACAAAGCTACGAGGTCGACCAAGGGGAAAGTCGACACGACGGGACCCTAGTGCGTTTGAGTATGCAGAGCGAGGTAGTGGTCGATCTTCAGGTAGTGGGAGTAGAGGTCGTGGTCGTTCTTCCGGTAGTGGAAGCAAAGGTCGTGGTCGATCTTCTGGTTCTTCGTCAGTGAGAGGAGGATCAGGTATACCATCCTTACATTTATTATTATTATTATTTTGTTATTTATTTCAGTAAATATGTATCTTTTGTTATTATATCTAACTGTATTTTTTGTTCATATTGTAGTGACTGGGCGGGCTGACGTAGACGACTTCCCATATGGAGATAGAATTCCAGGAATCATTATGCCATTCCTACACCAGTGGAATGATGTACGTGCTGATGGAAACTGTGGATTTCGATGTGTCGCCGATGTTTTCCACGGTGGTGAAGACAATTGGCAACTCGCCCGTCGTTCGATTTCAAATGAGATAGCTGCGAACCCATCTTTTTATGAGCACGTATACTACGACGGTGTGGCGGAGGCTCGTCACCGGATTAATTGGGGCGGGGGACCTTGTGGCGAGAATCACTATATGGAGACGTGGACGGACTTGTTTCCCATTGCAAATTTTTACAAGTGTGCAGTTATGTTCTTCTCTCTCGGAAATGATGGTTCGTTGTACCCATGTCTTACAGTTCTACCTTGGGAGAGTCCGCCTACCGTGACGAGACCGTGCAGAGAGTTGATTATTGCTCATTTAGGGAGTTACGCTCATTACATTCGTTTGGAATTGAATGAGGGATTCCCCGTACCTCCTATAGCGACTCTGTGGTATCAAATACGAGATGAGAGTGTTATTGGATGGGAGCTGGAGTACCAACATAGGATAGCATATTGGCAACAATTATGTAATATGTTTTGATATGTTTGTATAATTATGTAATATGTTTTGATATGTTTGTACATTATATAGTGTTGCTTTATTATGTAATATGTTTTTGATATGTTTGCTTTATTTGCATTATATATAATAGTACGAAAGGTTATCAAACACAAATACAAATAATAAGGGTACAACAGATAAGCAAAACACAAATACAAACAATAAGCGTACGACATGTTCGCAAACACAAACACAAATAATAAATAATAAGCGTACAACAGATAAACAAATATAAATGCAAATACTAAGCGTACCACAGATAAGCAAACACAAATACTAAGCGTACAACAGATAAACAAATATAAATACAAATACTAAGAGTACGGTACAACAGATCAGCCTACTCATCATCCGAATCATGGTCGGAGATGCCTAACTGAGTATGCCATGACTGTATGATCTGATCCACATCTCCGCATGCAGCTCTGGCATCGTCTGGCAGCTCATCCCTCATCTGCAAGATTGGGTCTACAGCCCGTATCATCTTACCCATCCACTGCACATAACATTAACATTAGCGTACATTAACAAATTATACGGTACAAATAAATTTAGATAAAATGAAAAAATTACCAGATCGCCACACGTCCTATCTGGTGGTCGATCTGCTCTCCGGGAGGCACCACGGACGATGATAGGATGTGAGTAAGTACCGAACCAATCAAGATAACGTGCATCACACTCGGAGGGGTCGCGACTACGTCTGAAGTCGCCAAGGAACAATCGGCATGATCTCGGAAATGTCCGCCAAGTCGATTCCGCTGTAGAAGCGGGGAACCTGACGTCGTACGTCGCTGCTGTCGCAGACCGCACCGCATGCTCTGGTGTCGGGATGTCAACCGGGATCACCTGAACATATCCTAACTGACGCAAGACCCGATCGGGCATATAAGGCTCTATGATATCCCGATAACGAATAAGACCCATCAATAAAGTCCTCGGGACATCCGCTGCTGGGTCAGGACCATAGGGTAACCACTCCACCTAAAGTTTAACACATTAATAATAATACATCTTAAAATTAAATAAATGGTGTAAAGTTTGATACCTCTGATGCAGTCATATGATCTAGCCGTGCGCGGATGGAACGCAATCGTCCATCGCTCTTGTCCTCGCTCCGGACAACCCACATACCCGAACGTGGATGACCCTCGTCGATAATCTTCCGCTCACGATGCGGGCGGAATGCAGGAAAGTACTCGTATATCCACGCCTGCAGCAGCGTAAGACAACCTGCAATCCCAGAACAATCCGCACGGCTAGCTATCCCAAGCTGCCGGTACAGGTATGCCAACGTCGCTGACCCCCACGAGTACTCACGAACGGTCTCCGGGTCCCTAGCCTCCAGTAGATCGCGTGGTCTGATCCGACAACCACTCTTGTCGACAAACAAGACGGCTCCGAGCATCAAGAATAGGTACGCCGTCAACTGTGTATCATCGGCCCGCGGAGGTCGTGCCCGTCTGCATAGGTCCTCAAGGGAGTCGATGCCGACACCACCACCACTCCATAAAGCTGTATCTCTCGCCAGACCATCAGGTGTGACACCAAGCAACTCTGCCACATAACACCTCAGCTCAGACGTCGACCCCTGAGCACTAACCAGACGACCATCCACAGGAAGTCGCAGGATCTGGAAAACATCGTGAAGCATGATCGTCATCTCTCCGAAAGGCATGTGGAAAGTGTTGGTGTCAGGCTGCCACCGCTCCACAAACGCCGAAATCAAAGGCATGTCGAGATAAGGGAACATGCTGTACGGTAAGTGCCCCAAATGCGTGGCACTAATCTCCTCTCTGATATCAGCACTCAGTGTAGACCGCCAACCCTGTAGTGCTGTACAGGCTCTGTGCCGATTCTGGCACTTCAGAACCTTCCGATCCTCTCCGTCCCAGATCCGTCTAGCAATGTGACCCCAGAAACTAGGAATGACGCTCCCATCTAAAGGACCACCAGGCGTCATACTGCTCACGATCCAAGAATCGTCCTGGACCCTCTTCTTCTTCTGAGCGCGGGGATCAACAGTGCACGAGCTCGAATCCCCGGCCGTAAACCTCCCACCCCTACCCTTCCGCACCATCCATCCGGCGGAAGTAGAAGTACTCGCTCGACCACGTCCTCCGCTATAATCCCCCTGCCTCTCCACCTCCGGCCGCACATCATACGGGCCATCATCGTCGCTCTCGTCGTCGAAACTATCCACATGCTCATCATCGAAGGAATCATCCTCCTCCTCACGACGACGTAATGCCTCCCTCTCCCTCCTGACCGAAGCAGATATCCCCCGTCTACGTGGATGACGCGGTGCTGAATCATCCTCTAAAGAACGGAAGGCGTGTAATGGTATCGACTTGCCTCTCCCTCCACTGTGACCCGATGACTATTTATTGAAATTTTAAATAAAAATTTGTTAAATTTGTTAAACTAAATTATCATATTTATCAAAATTGTTAAACTAAATCAAAATTTGTTAAACTTAATTATCAAAATTGTTAAACTAAATCAAAATTTGTTAAACTAAATTAAAACAATTGTTAAACTAAATCAAAATTTGTTAAAACTAAATATCACAAATGTTAAACTTAAAAAGAATTTGTTAAATTTATTTTTTTGATTTATCACTATTTATTAAAGTAATTATGATATTTATTAATTAAAAAAACAAAAAAGGCGGAGGCGTCTGCGAGAGATGCCTCCCGCAAGGTGGAGGCGTCTGTCGGAGACGCCTCCTCCTACGGGGAGACGTCTGCGGAAGACGTCTCCCCCATCGGGGAGACGTCTTCCGCAGACGTCTCCCGCTTCGGGTCGGCGTCCGAGGGAGACGCCCCCCGCATGGGTCGGGCGTCCTCGGAAGCCGCTCGGAGACGCCCCCCGCATGGGTCGGGCGTCCGAGGAAGCCGCTCCCCCTATAGGGGGAGCGGCTTCCTCGGACGCCCGCCCCATGCGGGGGGCGTCTCCCTCGGACGCCGACGACTTTTTTTTTTTTTTTTTTTTTTTTAAAAACAAATAAATAACGTAATGTTACCTCATACGGGTACACCGGGGGAACTGCTGGCTGCTTCCCTGGCCTCCGAGACATTCGTAATCTTGTGTAGTAGGTATAGGAAGAGAAAGTTTTGAAAAAAGAGTGAAATTGTGAGATATATAAGCAAAAATAGGAGGAAGGGCAATTTGGTAATTTCAAGGGGCGATTTAAGTAATTTTGGGGCGATGTTTAGCAGTTCAGTAAAAAAAATCCAACTTCTTAAATGGAAGCTGAGCCCAGAATTCCTATCCAAACATGTCTAAGTTGGCTAAATAATTTTTTATTCAAATAATTTATTTCAAAAGATTCATCTATATAATCTTGGATTAATAAGTATGATTAGCAAATAACAAGAACACAGTCGGTGAGTTGATGGCAGTGAAAGAAATTATGTGGAAGACGAAGGAAGACTAATTCAAAGAAAGGGGAGTCGAGTTAGGTGGGGCGTTTCAGTCTTCCCACAGTTGTTGAGCTCATCAAACAACAAAAAAGCCTTCGGATTTCGGACTCTCGGTGCGCTGCTTTGTCTTGGTAGGTGGGAAGAAGATCTTCCGCTTCTGGCGTAATGGAGTCGGAGAGGAAGGACCCCAAAAGGTTTTTTTTTTTTTTTTTTTTTTGAGTTGGAACGTTTTGGGTCACTGCTTGTGGAGCGGAGAAGCCGGAAAGGTGGGATTTTTCTGTTGTTTTTTGCTGGGTTTGGATTTGCTCAGGTGATTTCTCGCTTGGATGATAGATTTTTGGGGTTCAATTTTTAACTTTTAAGTTAGTGTTCTATTTGGGGTTTTTTTTTGCATGTTTCTGGAGGTTTTCGTGTTAGAGGTGTTGATCTAACGGCTTGATTGAGTTGCTTCTTTAATCTCTAGTGTTGAGGCATTTGAGGGCTTTTTGTCTTTGAGTTTATGTATATGAGGATTTATGGGATTTTCTAACTTCCTATCGGGGTTTTATTTGGATTATGAGTCTTTAGAGGATCTTTGGTGCTTCTAACTTGCTTTTGAGTGTCTTAGCATTTTAGATTTCTCCGGATTCTAATTCTTTAACGCTGGTTGAAGCAGTTGATTCCCGACTTTCACGCGTAGACTAGTTTTCGGCATTTTTATCGTGTATAATTGACATTTTTTTCCAGGAATTAAGGTTGCGCAGCCAGCGGATTTGTTCCCCTTGGGGCATTTCACATTTGGTTGTGCTTCAAACGTAATGATTCAAGAGTTTTCGGCTAACTCTACACTGAATTGCTAGTTGTTTTGGCTTCATTCATGGTGGATTCAGCTATTTGCTTGACTCTTGCCAAAGTTGAACCTCTAAATTCTCTGATGCTATTTGTTGCGTTCTGAAATAGAAATCAATAAGGATGAGGGGGAAAGGATCACAGTCTGATCACAATTTTTTGCTGAATACTGGGGCTAGGATCCCTTCCATAGGGCTTGGGACCTGGCAAAGTGGTGGAGATCCCTGCATCGAAGCCGTACAAACTGCTCTTAAGGTTGGGTATCGCCACATAGACTGTGCTCATCTGTATGGAAACGAATCTGAGGTTGGAAAAGCATTGGCAGAAGCTTTTGGAGACGGGCTTAGACGTGAGGATATTTTTCTTACGTCCAAACTGTATTGTGCAGCAAACTCGCATAAGAGGGTTGAAGAGTCCATAAGAGTGTCGCTGAAAAACCTTGGGGTAAGCTATTTGGATCTGTATTTGGTGCATTGGCCTGAGAATTCTGCTTTTGGAGATGCCACGGATCCTCCTTTGAAATCTGGAAGTGAATACAGACAGATTTCACATACCTTGAAGCCCACATGGAAGGCTATTGAAGGTGTTCTTGAAATGGGCCTTGTAAGAGCTATCGGTGTCAGCAATTTCAATGTTCAGCAGATCAGCGAGTTGCTCCGATTTGCCAAAGTTGTTCCTGCTGTTAATCAGGTTGGTCTTGAACATATTTACATATATCTTACTTGAATGCCGATGTTTATGTTATCACACTGCTTTGGTTAGGTACATTGTGAAATGCATAATTCACATAGGGGTTTGGTTTGTATAATTTATCCCATATGTCCACAAGTTGGATATTGGAATTTGGAGCTGTTTTTGCATTTTTTTCTTCTGAATGTGTGCCGAAAAAGCACATCACTATTGTTTTCAGTGGATATTTTTCACATCAGTAAGATTCATTTAATTCCCATATATTGTGTCCCACGACTGTCATCTTTCCGGGTCAAACATGGATACATTCATACATATAATCTAGACGTTGACTTTTCATGGATGCTTGCAACTTAATAACTAATATGGGTTTACTGAGGCACTACTCTGGGCAAGTATTTATTTCACTTTGAAAAACAAAACCACTTAAGAACTTAACCTTGTTCAACTAATTTGTAAGTTGTAACAACCAAAGTTGTACTACAAGCTAAGAACCAATACGTGCAGAGTCAAATTGTGTCCACCTGCCAGTGGAACCTCTAGAATAGTGTCTACAGTATCTCTTGGTGTAGTTTGTTGCCATGCCTTTTGATAATATAGAATGGTTTTTAAGAATTGTTTGATGCTCCTCAATAAAAAGGGAAAACTAACTCTCGTTGCGGTCCATCTTCTTTGAAAACCAATTTCACATCTAGTGCTTGAATAATTTACATGCTTTTATAGCAAAGCAATGAGGTACTTTTCTTGTTAGTCACAGAAAACAAACCGATTGACACCAGTAAATTGCTTAAACTTATCCCCATTCGACAAATGAAGTTATCGTAATACCAGAAATACCTAAAGTAGGGAATTGTATCTTAAAACATCCGTCTGGTTGATGAAATGCAGGAGAATGTGGTGGCAGTGAAGTGAACATGTTAGGCGTGACATTACCATTCTAACTCTTTGTCGCTTCTGACACCCTAAGGACCACTATAATAGTACAATGAAGCTAATTGTTGTTGGCAAAGCTTGTGGATTTGTTGTATCCAATACTAAGGCTGTGATATTCATGAAAAATACAAACATTCTGACAATGAGTTGCTAATCTATACGGACATAATCTTGAGTATTTGTCATATGAACTCTTGAACCGTTACCATCTCTTGATTTTGTGTGGTTTGCAAATCTGATTCCACGTAACTTTGGCATTTTGTAGTTAAAAAATTCTTTTGTAACACTGTTAAACTCTTCACTCTTGCAATTTAGGAGATTTTTCATACAACTGATAACATTATTGGTTATTCACATGCCTGAACCGTGATTCTTTTGACTTCATTTCCATACTACCCCAACTAGTTTGGGATTAAAAGCTTTGTTGTTGTTGATAATATTCTTGGTTTTGTTCTCCAAACGGTGTTAACGATACTTTTAGACAGCAATAAAGTCTTAAAACTGGGCTCTAGAGACAAATAGTTATTTAATTTGAGCATCTTTTCTATATTCACGGTGCCAAACTGATTTGTGGGCATTTGTAGGTGGAATTGCATCCATTCTGGAGGCAAGATGCACTTGTGAAATTTTGCCAACTGAAGGGCATTCATGTTTCTGCAAATATTCCTTTGGGTGTGCCTGCCAGCAACACCAATCTTAGTCTTTCTGATAGTGGGTCGGAAGATGAACTTGGAACCCCTAGGATATCATTCAGAAGGTCAAGATCAGTTCATGGGCCAATGATGAAGCACTCTGTTGTCGCAGATATCGCAGAATATCACAATAAGACTCCTGAGCAGGTATGTTGTTGTAGCATCTTCTTTTTCTTTTGCCAGAAACTCATATAGCCCTATTCATCAGTTCTTTTGTTCCATAAGATTTTCTTAGGAGTTAAACTTGGATTATTGATACTGATAGAGGTACACATGTTTGGCACAAAGTGCAAATTTAAGACGTCAGTAGCGGACAAGAATTTGCGGGAGCACCCCCATGTTGTTTGCTGGTGCGTAAGGACACAGATGTGGTATAGTAACTTGTGGGGTGGACGACCCTTGTAGTTAGAGTCATTGAGGCGTTGGTAGAGTTCTTTCTAAAGTACTCAAAGAGCCGTACACCATTCAACAAAGAGAAGTGGTTGGTTTATGGTTGCAAAAGTTGGATGAGATAGGAGTTCAATGTAATGGAAGGTAGCCATGAGTGGGGAAGGCGGTCATCCATGTGATAAGCCGAATAATGTAGCCCGTGCGAAGGGGCATGATCCAAAGAGCCGTACACCATTCAACAAAGAGAAGTGGTTGATTTATGATCACAAAAGTTGGATGAATTAAGAGTTTAATGTAATGGAAGGTAGCCGTGAGTAGAGAAGGCGGCCATCCATGTGATAAGCCGAATAATGTAGCCCTTGAGAAGGGGCGGGAAGTTGGGAAATGTTGAGAGAGTCGTCATTGGAGCGTCAAAGTGGGCATGGGGAGGATTATGGTTGGTGCAAGCGGTGCGACCGGGAGGATTATGGTTGGTGCAAGCGGTGCGACCACGAGAGTACATCGATCAGCCATTTCCTGATGAACATTTGAATGTGAGGTAGGAGCATGGAGTATCGACAAAGAAGGGCTGGCGGGGGAAACCTCTCTCGTATGCAATATGAGTACTATAAAAAATGTGTATGTATGCTAGTCCGACATTGTATACTACTATAATGTGGTGAGTGGGAATGGAAGCACAAGATATCTGGGTCGAGCAATGAGGGTGAAGCCCTAAACCTTATGAGGCTGGATCCTTATTTATCTCCCATAAAATTACTGTCAAGCTTTGAGATCAACTCAACCTCTCATATGAGCTCCTTCTCCTAGCCAGGTGCCTTGGAGCCAATACTCAGCCATGTTTTGAACTTTCTTCCTTCAGCAAGCAAATGAAGTCCAATGCATACCTTTAGCCTGGCCCGCAGCCTGACTAGATTGCCCATTTCCACCAACCAAGCACCTTAGGTCCCGACAACCCCAAGAATTTGTTGACATTCACAACTAAGTTTGCCTTTTAACCTTGAATTTAGGTTCATCAGCACACTGCTCGCTATTCGAGGTATGAAGGTAAAAATTATTCTTAATAACCTTACAAGAAACTAGATAAGCTGATAAGGGAGGTCCAACTAAAATGTCTCACTCAATTAGTCTCTTTATGTAAGAGATACTTATTATAGTTGTTTCATCTCTGAGTTGTTGTGGTCTCCACAAGAAGCCAAGAATTACCTCAAACCTCAATTTTTTTTGTTTTTTCCTTTTCTGGAAGGAGCAAAGCTTTTAGTTGATCATGTAAAAAACTAAAAATCACTAACTCATAGCTGATTCATGTTTACAACATTCTGCTTTCTGAATGCAGGTCATTCTTAGATGGGGTCTACAGCGAGGAACTAGTGTGTTGCCATGCAGCTTAAATCCCAACAGAATCATGAGAAATATAGACATATTCAACTGGTCACTTTCGGACGAGGATCTGAACAGGATGAACAAGATCGAACCACAAGTGTGCCTGTTCGGGAACGAGCCTGTAAACAACATGGAGTTTGGTTTCATGTCTGGAAGTGCTCCTCTCCAAGCCGTGCATGAGTCGGAAGACGATATTGAATGTAATATTTGACGAACCTTTTCCTCTATCATGCTAGCTGCAAGCAAAAGCATCATGCCATAGTTTTTATGCTGGACTGGCATCTTTTAGTATTGTATCTTTGTATAAGTATGATTTTGAAAAGTTGCACGTTCAGATCTTATCAAAATTCTGTGATGGATGAATTTTGGTATCATATTTAAGCATAGTAGTATGATTGTGAAAGGCTGCACGTTCAGATCATATCAAAATTGCATGATGGGTGGATTTTGATATCGTATTTAACCATGGATGGACAGATGGTGAACTAAGAACTGTTAATGATATATTACTATGTATCACAAGGATAAAAGGAAAAGAAAACAAGGATAGGGGCAGCATCTGCTTGGTGGAATTAATGGTTCCACGAATGCTTATTGCATTAGTGGAAGAGGGGTTAAACTATGGAAATTACACATACTTCCAACAATCAAGTTGACATGGGTTAGTTAATTGCCTTTGGATTCGTTTCTTTTGTTTGATAAAAATGCGTAGATCTCCCTATTTCACGTTAAGATAGAATTCCACTGTTTTCTGTATGTGGGACAGGGAGTTGCAACTTGCAAAATTTTAATCTGACGTTAAATGCAACAGAACTAATCACGATCACTCGAATCCATCACCAACAATCCTTCGTATCAAAATAGCTCATGTTTTCAAATTACAAAGTTGGCGAGCTATTAGAGGCTTAGATCTACAGGATAGATGACGTACAATGACTTCAGCTGCTAGGTAACCAAATCATGAATCTGACCGGAACATAGTCAAGAAGGCAACCTGATTTTTTCCCACCCGAATACGCGATATCGACAATGATGGATGCCATTATTTGTCGAAATTCCTCTTATTACACTGTTGGACCGTTGATGAAAACCCATTCATTTAATAGGACTAAAACAATCATCATTCATCAAAATCAGAAACTGAAGCAAGTAAATCATTATTCCATTTCGTTAAAACGAGATGAACTTTCAAACACCAAAGAGAATTAAGTCGGAAGGTTTCGAAAAGCAAACAGTCAAGAATAACATATTACATAACAACAAACATAAAACATCAGATTCTGTAACTTAAAATGCACTATCACTGTGAAATTCATATACACAAAGTTACTAACTAGGCTGGAAAATTAATGCTTTCATAGCAAAGAAGAGACAGAAGGGAGCTATAATACAGTTACACTGCTAAGCAGTCAACTCAGAACTATTGCTTTACAATAGGGAAGGGCTACAATGATTTCATAGTACATTTCTAATTATTCTCTCGTCGAACAATAGTTGACTTAAAATCTGATGTTCAGGGCAGCTGTATATATGCTTTAAGGCACCTCAGGAGACGAAAAACATACCTACACCTGCATGCACTCTTCATGACGCGACAAGGCAAAAGTACGTTGAACGGTATTTTTTTGCATCATTTTGCCAGTGTATTTTAGCTTGCGATCTCATCAAGCAAGGAGACGATCTCTTGGATTGTGGGGCGAAGTTTAGGAGAGCTACTTAAGCAACGACAGGCAACTTCTAGTGCCTGAAGAAGTTGCTTTTCATGCTGCTTATCATATATGAAAGGATCAAATACTTCAGTTTCCCTCTTCTCCTTCTTCATGTTAAGCACCCATGACTTCAACTCTCTGCATTCCTTTTGTTTGCACATGTCCATGGGTCTTCTACCGGTCAGAAGCTCCAAAAGAACGACACCAAAACTATACACATCACCCTTAAAGGTGGCAACCGATGCTTGCCCATATTCCGGCGGGATGTATCCCAAGGTCCCAACAAGATCAGTAGTCACATGGGTGTCATAAGGTCGTATTAGCCTCGCCAAGCCGAAGTCTGCCAAATGAGCTTCAAAGTTTCCATCCAAAAGGATATTACTTGACTTGATGTCGCGGTGAAGTATGTGAGGTTGGCAGGCCTGATGCAGGTGTGCCAAGCCATTTGCTGCTCCTCGAGCTATGCACAGTCGTTTGTGCCAGCCCAAAGCAGATCCACCATCTATTTTTTCATGAAGCCAGTAGTCTAAGCTACCGTTCTCCATGTACGAGTATATAAGGATCCGATCACCACCTATCTTGCAATAACCCTGGAGCAGGACAAGATTTTCGTGTTGAGCACTGGACAGAGTCTCTACCTCAGCTTGGAACTCCCGTTCTATCTGCCCAAAGTCACCAGAAAGTCTTTTGATTGCCACCTTTCGTCCATCCGGAAGTGTAGCTTTGTAGACCAGGCCAAAGCCTCCGCACCCGATTATATTAGCTTGGTCAAAATTATTTGTTGACTTGAGTATGTCATCGATCGTGAGCTCTTTGTTGTCCTTGCTCTGAAACAAAAGTACCAAACCAGAGCTAGAGAACTCAAGACAATCTTCTGAGTCCAGCATTTCCTTTTCAGTATCCTCCACTCTTCTTGAATGTGCTCTTGACATAAACAAGTATGCAAGAGCAAGAACAAGTATCGCAACACATCCAATTCCAAGAGTCATACCTACAATTAAGCTTTTGCTCATATGTCGGATGTTGTGTGGCAGTGATGTGCTGTTGGTGTGCAACAGGTCTTTCAAGCAAGGGGACACGTGCTCGCCACAAAGGCCAGTGTTCCCTTCAAAGCTGGAATTAGGGAAGGTAGAGAACTGGCCGCCCATCGGGACTTCACCAACTAAATGATTGTTGGCAACACTAAACTTGGAAAGAAATGTCAAGTTAGTCATGGATGTCGGAATGTTTCCATCAAGGGCATTATGCGACAGGTCTAGAATCTCCAAGCTCGACATACCAGACAATTCAGCAGGAATGATACCCACTAGATTGTTATTGCTTAGGTCCAATACATGGAGCTTCTTGAGGTTTCCAAACTGCGGCCAGATCGGCCCGATCAGGTTGTTGAAGCTTAGAATCAGTGAAGATGGAAAGCTGCCAAGCTGATTGTACTGCAACCCCTTAGCCCGGTGATTCCGCTTGCTGAAGAATGGAAAGTCGTCTGCAGGTGGGGACCCTGGTTGCAAGTCTCCGGAGGCAAGGCTCTTCATGGTGACCATGCTTCGAGGGATCTCGCCAGTAAGAGAATTGTTGGACAAATCTATGTAAAACAGAGAATCGAGCTCCCCCAACCACAACGGGATATTCCCAGTCAACTTGTTCCATGACAGGTCCACCAGCTTCAGCTTACTGCACTGAGCCAACCACGGTGGAATGGTTCCAGCAAGATCACAATTTGCAATGACCAGAAGTTCCAAGTTCTGAAATCCATGGATTCCATCTGATGGCATCCTTTCGCCATGAAAATTCATGGTCAGAACGAGAGCAGTAAGTTCAGGGCAGTGCTGCAGAACCTCCAACGACGAAAATACATTAGACAACGTGTTATTTGATAGAGACAGAAAAGACAGGGAACTCAAGTTCTTGAAGCCATCAGGAATCCCGCCTTCAAGCCTGTTTCTAGCAAGATTTAACGTCTTCAGCTCTGAACAATACGAGAGGGCGGGAGGAATATTTCCAGTAAAATGATTCGACCCGAGATCAAGAGTAGTCAACCGAGCCATGTTCGCGAAACCAAGATTAATCTCACCATTGAAAGAATTATTCCGCAAGTTTATAACTTGAATGGAAGACAAGTTCGACATGGAATAAGGCAGACTACCAGAAAAATTATTGGAAGAAGCAGACAACGACTTCAACCTAGTGAGGCCATCAAATGCATCGGGAAATCGTCCGGAAAAACCATTTGATGAAATATCCAACTGAACAAGCTTAGAAAGATTACCGATCCCGACGCCAACCGTGCCCCCCATAAGATTCTCCTGAACATGCAACTCCTCAAGAGAAGACAACATAAAGATATCATCAGGCAAACCCCCGGAAATAGAATTCAAATCAAGCCCAAGCTCCTGAAGCAAACCGCAATTCCCGAACCCCACGGGGAAATCACCGGAAAGGCGGTTACCGGACAAGTAAACCTTCCGAAGCCTCGGCGAAGCGGAACACAAAGTAGCATTCAAATGACCATCAAACAAGTTATTCCCGGCATCGAACCGGGTCAAATTCCCGGAACCGACTAGAACCGGATGGTTCCCCACAAGCTTATTGAAAGAAACATTAAAGGTTTCGATCCCAACCAACTCGGACCCAACCGGGACCGTCCCGGACAACTCGTTCCGGCTAAGATCGATCACCTTAAGCCGTCTCAACCGGAACAACCCCTCTGGAATCCGGCCGGCGAACGAATTGTTCCTAATCGAGAACACCTCCAACCGGTCCAAATCTCCGATGGAAACTCCAACCCTACCTTTCAACCCCATCTCCGAGACGTCCAACCCCACCACCCTCTCCTCGACATCGCACCTCACTCCAACCCACCCGCAGCATCTCGAGGAAGCCTCGAAGTCCCACAAAGACGATGACTCCAGACCGTCGTGGAAGGCCTTGAGAGCGACCAAATCCGATGGGGGGCAGGAAAAGGTGGGGAGTTGGAGGAAGGAGAGGAAGAGGAGGTGGAGGAGAAGCCTGACGGGTCCCATTGGGAAACTAGAAGTGGGATGGAGATGGGGTTTGGGTTTGGTGTGGTGAAGGGTTAGAAGGGTTGGACTCGTGATCCGCCATTAATGGGGAGGGAAGGAGAAAGGGAAAGAGTTGGGGTTTGTCAAAAGTTGGTTCAAGTGGAAGGTGGTGGACTGGAAACTGGAAAGTGCACATCGAATGGAAGTGGAGTTTTTTATTATTATTTTAATTTTATACTGTTTTGTTAATTGTAACTTGTAAGATTACGATTGGGGTATACTCGTTGGACTTGTTACATGTAAGATTTTTCTCCTTTTTCTTTATTAAAGTACAAAGTCAGGTAACAACTCCGTTAACCATACTCGGGCGAGCTCACGAGTACATAAATCTCTACTCGAACTCAACGTGTCTAATAAAAAAAATCAAGTCTTAACTCGATTTGGTTCGCTCGATAAAAGCCCGTTTAACTCATTTAAATTCTATACACTTATATATTCATATTCTTAATTATATTTCAACAAGCTAAAATTACATTATATAATTTATATTTTTTGTCATTTATAAAAACTATAATTAACATCAATGTTCACGTAACGCCTAGGCGAGCCTAGGCGACCGGGTGCGTCCGGTCGCCTCGGCGATCGCCTAGGCGTTTGTGCGACGGCCCAACTCTAGGCGTTTTTTTAAAATTTTAATTCAATTAAATTTGATAAAATAGATAAAAAAATCAGGAAAAATGCAAAAATATTATCTAAAAATATCATACATGTTTAGGCTTCAAAAGGACACATAGTTCCTCGACAAATGTCTCACTAGGCACTCCCTCTACCACCTCTAGTTTCTTTACCACATAACTCACAGACAATGCAATTTTTATCATTAGCACTAATGTAATGTGTAGTATTCCAACCGTGGTCATTTGTACGGGTAGGTCTTAGGTCATCGTAACTCTCGTGATGCATGGGGAGACTAGTGTCGGGTACGTAGGTCATATCTTAAAACTAGACTAATATAAAAATTTAGACTAATATTAAAACGAAATACTAATTAATTTAATTCTAAAGAGAAGTTAGAAAGAGTGCACTTGATTTTGGCGGTTGAAGAATGAAGAACCGGATCAGAGACTTCACTTTCCAACTTCAAAACTAAGCACCAGACTGGAGACTTAATCGCGAAAATTTGATGATTAGGAAACTTGATGATTAGAATAGAATTATGAAGAAGAAGAAAATGAGAGATGTGTGAAAAATGAAGAGGTTTGGAGGGGTTTATATAGAATTTGGGGGTAGCGACAAACTTGTAATTTTTTTAAAAAAATCAAAAAGATGATAGCTGTTGGAATGCCTCCAACGACTATCGCCTAGGCGAGGCGACCACCCATTTTGCCTAGCTTTGCTGGGCGAAAGGCGGTGGTCGCCCAGGCGACCACGCCGACGGGCGGTCGGCTACGTGAACACTGATTGACATTGTATAATAAAGTTCATGTTATATATAATATATAAATACTAAAATTTTATAACGGATTAACCAAACCTTAAGCAAGCTTTAACAAGCAGAGCAACTTATTGAATGATCTTGTAAACGAGTCAAATCGAGCTGCTCGCGAGCTATAAATGAGTCAAGTTCAAGCGGGACCTCATGCTCGTTTTTCAAACGAGTCAAGTTCAAACAGATGAGCTTAGCTTGTTTAAGGGCTAACTTACCTCTCTTGCGATATCTCTTATGTTGAGATACTCACTATTAAAGATTTCAGTCCCACCAGTCTTGTTCATGAAAAATTATTGTGTAGTTCGAACCTACAAGGTTTCTGGAGATTTAACAAATAAAAAGGTGACAAGTGAATAACACATGTTTTTGCTTGTTTATTGTTTGGATATCTCATATGTCTTGTTTTAGAATTTGTTGTTTGCAACTAATATCTATTGGAAATTATTTCTTATAAATTATTCTTTTACATTTTAGATATGCAAATTAAATTTTTACATCCAAAATAACTTGAGTTGATTTTTTTAATCATTTGTCATACAAAACTAAAATTATTAGTGTTTCTCTACATATTCACCTTACGGAAGAAAAACAATATAACATCTAACTCACAGATTTTACTAAGTATTCAACTGCTTATAAAATACATGTTATGAAGGTCATTTAACATTTTTCTTTTGAAAATATATTTTTACATGTTTTGTAAAATATATTTGTAAAGGTTTTTTTGTCAATGCAATTAAGAATATATATTTATGTTGTGTAACAAGCGTAAGAACCTATAATGTATAAAATCTAGATTTCCAATTAATGATATTATTTAAAAGTTATCGAATCATTATAATTTTTAAAGATAATAATAAAGTAATGATTGACACGTTTTTTAAAGTATTTTTTTAAATTACTTTGAATCTTTTTTTATTTAAATTTTTTGAAAATACGTTTTCTAATTATTTTATTTTTCTTTGAAAATCGATCCCGAAATGATGTTGACGAGAGAGATGAGTTGTAGTGAGTTGTGGTTAAGATGTGAATAATACAGGAAAGAGAAGAAAATTGGTTGGGGAGAGAGAAAATTGATTTGGAAGAGAGATAAATCTCATGATCAGGTCGTCCGAGTCATGATTACAGATGATCTAATTGGCTGAATAATTTTTCGCTTAGGGCCCATGAGTGTCATTTTTATGTGTATTTTCACAAAAAAATATTAATAATATAAAAGGACTGTTATTTTTATTTGTTTTCAGCAATAACCACGGGAATCGATCTTTTATAAGAAACTTATACATTGTGTTTTGTTTGAATAATCATACTGAAGATGACTTGAGGTGTAAAGACCTAATAGGATTCCTTTTAAGTAAGTTTACGACGGACGAGCTTTTTATGAGACTCCTGTTTTTATAGGTTTCTTAAAATCCCACTTTCCAAACTTCGAATAATCTTTACTTACGCATAATATTAATACAAATAGACTACTAATTGCCGGTAAGATTTGTTCCTCACCTAAACTTCGACGTGCATGCCAATTGTTCAGTTAACCAATTGTTTGCTACTCACTTGTGTCATAAACGATGTTATCTTGTACATACAATTAGAATTGACTACCGGGTCGTGTCGGACACGACACTGTTCCAACGACATCAACGAAGATGGAGATTGAAGACCAAATAGCTAAACCATTGAGTACTTTTTTTCTAATACTTTAATTATCTTTTTAAATTTCTTAAGTTTTAGCTAGGATTCAGATCTTTTTTATATGTAACGAAAATATTATTTCTCGAATTGAGTTAACAATTATTAATAAATAGATTAGTTATTTTGGACAAAAATAAATTATACTTGTGTTTTTGTTAATTCAATTGTGATTGTATACATCAAATTAAAAAGAACAACCAAAAGATCAAAATGCAATCTGCCCAACCAAGGAAACCGACCCGACACAAGTTTATATACACCACGTAACTTTATGATTTTCACAATTTAGACTTTCAAAGAAAATTGTTGGTTTACGTTAACGTATGCACAAGTCAGACAGAGTTGATTGATTTGCAATTTTTTGCACGTAGAGATTGTCGGACGAATATTGAAAACAAATATTGAAAGGGATTGCTTAATATTGGTGGGAGTTTGGAAATATTTAAAGTGGGAGTTGGGAGTGGCGAACGAAGTGTGACCGAAAAGGAAAGGTGGTGTACCGGTGGGAGAACACAAGTCAAGCGCGACACGTTCGTCGAGATGGACGGCTCAGATTTCCACGTCCCCTTCTCCTTTTATGGTAAGTCAGCTTCTTTTCTTTCTTTGGAAGCATCTCATTCCGTATTTTTTTTAAATAATAATAAAAAGTCAAAAATTCGAATTTTAGGAATTTTTTTCTTCTTCCGAAAGTACTCGGATCGCGGGTATGACCCACAATCCGTCCCTCGAATTTTTTTTGACGGATCGCGGGTGTGAACCGTGATCCGTCCATTTAAAAAAAAAAATCCACGGATCACGGTTCACACCCGCGATCCGTGAAAATTTAAAAAAAAATTGCAGAAAATTTCACGGATCCCGTGATTTTTTTTAAATAATTTTTTTAAAGTTTTCTGTTTTAGTTTTATTTTTTTATTTCTGTTTTCTTTTTTATTGTAACTATTTTTAATCTTTTTTAATTTTTTTTTCAAAATATGTTTTCTAATTGATATTATTTTTTAAATTTGTTTTTAATTTTTTCAAAAATCGACCTCCAAATCACGTCGATAACCCGACGTATTGAAATGTTAGGGTATTTTATACAATAAAAAAACAAAATTTCTTAGTCAGATTAATAAATTATTTACAACTGAATATTAAACAAACACTAAAACTAATTAAAATAAAAATTCAAAAAAAATGTTTTTTTTAAAAATTTGACGGATCGCGGTTTAGACCCGCGATCCGTCAAAAAAATAATAATAATTTGGGACGGATCGCGGGTGTGACCCGCGATCCGAGTACTTTTCGAATTTTTTTTTCTTCCTAAAATTCGAAATTTGAATTTATTTTTTATTAGATAAAAAAATTACGGCATCTCATTTGCATTTTTACACATGCAAAGTTACAAACTTTGCTCGTCTTTTCCGCAGTGTGATGTAATTTTAGTATGAATTCAATTTAAACTAGACCTTCAACATAATGTTTCGTTTCTCGCCTATGAATTAATTCTCGAGATATAATATTACATGAGACCTCATTTCACAATTGTAATATCTTGAAGGTTGGTTTAGTTTAGCCACGAGGCACATATATAAATAAAGTTAGGTGCGCATGCCCGAGATATCTAAAACAAGTACGTAGTTGACGTGTTCAAGATTAACTCCGCTTCCGCATATAATGAAATCAGAAATATCTAAATAACGAAGTCATTATCACATTTAATGACGGTCTTGGTTGCTTGTATGAGAAACGTGGCGCAAGGAGAAGAGGATCGGTAGGATTCGGTTTGCCAAGATTCTATGTTTCGGTGAACCATATGTGTGGACAATAATAATTCGTCTAGATCTTGTGTTCTTGATTGTAACATTTAATTGCCGATTCCATAACTAACTCTCGTCACGGATCGTAGCTGATGTTGTTTTAATAAAACATTTTTTTGATGAAATATAAAGAGTTTAATGTGATGACACTGTTTTTCTCAACCAATTAATATGAGTATATCTAGTCAAAGTATATCCACTGGCTTGTAAGTTGTAAATGAGGTAGTTGGATTGAAATGTCAATCTATTTCAAGCTATTTCATTGGGTTTGACTTTGGTATTTTGTATTAATTAATAATCCACCAATTGGCATATTAACTTTATTAGAATATGGAAGGACTCTAAATTCATCTTTTCTCTCGAACCTAGCAATAAAGGGCAATGTAGTGCTTTGTGTATTATTTGGTAGTTTTCAACATACAATATTACATGTTTCTTGTATCATTTACATGACACTTTGATAATTTTTTTTTTTGCTCAAGCATGATTCAATGTCCCGGAATGTCCAGGGACTTGAATGGTTAGCTGATCACTTTGAGGTTAATTCAACAAAAAATTGCAAATTCAAATCCGAATTTATTTCCTTCTATTGTTTTTGGAGTTTATATGTGTGCATTCATTATGTTAAATAATAAAAACACTGCTAATTTTCCTAACATTTAAGAGTTCAAATGCAAAATTCATAAACCAATTTTCTTTGCAAAAAAACCCTCCGAATTTCAAAAAACGTGAAATCACGCGTGGAACACCTCGTGAGTTCTAAAAAATGAAACATAAAAAACCACAAGTTTGGAATACTATAATTTCCCCATCTTCCGATGAGAATTGTTGGTCTGACTGAGATATTGACTTCGTGCATTAATTAATTTTCAAAAACCACTAATTACGTACCCGAAGGTGAAGACAAGGCGACATTAGTTAAATGAACACATGAAACGATGAAACTACAAAAGTCTATAATAAAACAAAGAAGCGTAAGCCCAAAGAAGAGTGAGATTGAAGGTTGTTAGTAACAAGGCATAAACACAAGATGTTTTGTTTGAGGTAGCAGCAAGAGTTAATCAAGTTTTGTTGTTTTTACAAAACCGATGCTTGAGTTAATAAAAATATATAAGTTGATGAATATTTTAGTGTTTCCGTACTATGATTAGGGTATCAATTAATGACGCTATTATATGTAGATCAGAGTCTACGAAAAGGTTTGAGCACTACCCATGTTCTAACTTCTAAAGCTCCAATTAATTTTGGGAGTTGTCATGACTAATGATGCGTACCACGACTATAGTATAAATATATTAATGGTATCAATTGGTTAAGTATAATGAGTTAATGACTAAGACATTCTGTTCCGTTAGTGAAAAGACAGGACCAAACCTAGTGCAATAATTTTGTTGGTTTCTTATTTAACAAGAATATAACGAGGAATAAACCTGCAAAAAGTCACGGTATTGTATGCTAAATAAAATTTGGAATAAATTTAGTAGATTGATACTTCTTGGCCCATACATTTTCGTACATTATCATTAATTATTATCACTCCTACTGTAATATCACCAACCCATTAATTGTTGGTTAATAGGAGGTTTGACTAGAGAGGAGAGAGATGTATGATCGGGGTGCTAGGAAGTGGGTGAGGGTATGGCTGACGTGATGGAGAGGTGAGGAGGTATGGGTGGGGTTGTTGCTTGGACTACGTGAAGGAAACACTCATCCCCCTCTCATCTTTTCTTCTTCTAATCTCCGTCTCTCTCACCACATTCTCTCCCTTTCCATCGTAGCAGAGGCGTTGGTGGGAACTTTAGGCGTTGGTGGGAACTCCGGTAGAGTAGGCGAGCGTGACCAGGAGGCGTGAGACGTGCGGAGGTGCGCGCGAGGAGGTTTTCGGAGACGACGTTGCGCGAGCGAGGCTCCGGCGGTTTCGTCATGTTCGAAAGGTATGTCGGCTTATTAGTTTCTTTTGTTGCTCACCTGTGAGGGGGTGATGTAGTTGTTGGTCGCGAGAGGTCGGAGACCTCATCGACGGCGAGAAACGACGTAAAATCCTTGGCTGACCCAAGGTTGCTGTCGACCAACGGTCGACCGGTTCTTTCGGGCGGTCGACTAGTTTAATGTAATTGCCCGACTTAAACCAACATCGGTCGAACGATGCCTTGCAGCGGTCGACCGGTAGCGCATGTGATGGTGGGTGAGGGGTTTGCCTGTTGGATTTCGATCGGCCGATTCTATAGTTGGTTCGATCAAAACTTAAGTGGATTTATGCATTGTTCAGCCGTTTTTATGCACTGTTCGACCGATTGATGACTAGTCTGCTAGGATGTTGTAGTTTTCAATCGACCGAGACCCCTGAGTCGGTCGACCGATTAGACTTTTATGATTTTGATCAGACTTCGGATTTTGACCACGTTTCGGTCGACCGGTTTTAGACTCTTATTCGACCGTTGGGACTTAGGTTTTGCGGAGAGAGTTTGACCGTTGCAGACTTTCGGTCGACCGAACCCCACGGGAACGGTCGACCGGATTGCCTATTTCGGTCGACCGTTTATGCGCAGAACTAAATTCCCGGTCCTTTTATGATGTCAACTTTGTCCACGGAAACATGTGTCCTCTCCTAGTGCGTGAGCCGGGAGGTGATGGTGGGCGCGTTATGCCTGCCTGCCCAGGGACCACCGGGTGGAAGAGTGTGGGTATTCGGGACGTGTCATCTCCGTGTATGAATCGTGACTTAATGTGATGGATTGATGAACTCATAGTAGAGTAGCAGACCTTAGGGATCGCGAATCCCAATGTATGATGTGCGGCTCGTGGAGCCTGATGACCTGTTGGACTTCGGTTCGGAACCGTCTGATGTTGTGCTGGACGTATGTTGGACCACTGATGTTGTGTCGGTGATGCCGACGATGATGGGTCGATGATGTTCCGGCTATGATGTTTGATGGACTGATATTGTTCCGGTTATGATGTTTGATGAGCCGATGCTATTCCGGCTATGTTTTCCTCAGCTGGGCACCTATTGAGATGATGTTTGATGGACCAACCGACCGATGACTCCGTTGGGGTGGTTTGACCACAAAGTTACAAATCTGTTTCTTATGGTGTGGACTTGGCGGACGCTCCTTGTCGAACCCCATGTTTAGTATAGCCGCGTGTGGGCAGCATCACGTCTTGTTCCGTTAGAACGTATGTGCCTACGATATGTCTCCGAGGGAGACCCGATGATGATTGTCGGACCGATGTTCTGTTTTACCCTTCGGGAAAACTGTTTTCCTTACCGTTAATGACATGATTTGTACTACTGCATTCATATAGGTGAACTTGGCATACGAGATTTTCTTATGGAAACTCAGGCATTGTTGTTGCATGTTTTATTTCAGGATCGCAGTAGGTCCAGCTGGGTGGTGACGGCGAGCACACGCATTTTGGGATCAGATCCTCTCATTCGGACCACTGAGGTCGACATGATTACTTGTACTTCCTTTTGTTATATCTGATGTAATCATGTAGCTTTTTGAAAAACTCTGATGTAATATGGCGCACCATTTGGATGTTTTATTAGAAGTAACAGTCACGTCATTTGATTGTTGATCTCTGGTATTTTGATGATAAATTTTAAATTTTTCGCTGTTTCGGGATGTTACACCTATTATTATCGATCATAGGGGATGGCTATTATAATAAACTACCACTGGATTTAATAATTATGTAAATAAGAAACATTCCCACTTATAATTTAAGCAAGAACATCATCTTTCATTTTTTTTCCTTTTTCAGAAGTCGGTCTTATATATGATTCAGAGAGTAACCAACAATCTGATTGATACAAAATCATATATTATATGATGGCTGTTCATGCTCTTCCAAAAGTAACATAAAAGGAGAGAAAATTTATCTTTTACATATTTGAGTCTACATGAAAGGTTTCCTTTCAATACGGGAGTGAGCAAATTGCTTCTAAATTAAAGTCAAATATCTCGTTAGTACTACTCTCATTTAGTACAGTACAACGACCTTGCATCAGTTGGTATAAAATAAAATGAGTTAAAAGCAAAGAATTTGTAGTATATACTTGATACACACACAACTCATAAACCATGCACCCATGCTATCATGCGTGATTAATCAACATATTGGTGAAGACTTTGGTGTGTTGTGGACTGACCACTCTTAGTTGATTAGCTTTATTGAAACTTTATTGTGACAAACATGATGTGCCTTGGCAAGTTGGGGTAAGACAAAGCAAGGTGTGGATGTTCATGAGTGGGTTACCCACTAGTTTGGTTATAACAGTGATAGCACAATAGGTAATCTCTATAGGTTCAAGCAAGAACTCCCCATAGATGTGTTCTCTTTACTTTAGTTGTTGAATGGAAGGGTGACATGGAAAGGAGTGGAACAACTAAACCCCACCACAAAATAAAATATATCTACTTTAAAAGTTATGTCCAACCGCCCGATCGTAAGTTGGGTATATTACATTTTATGTTTGTTTTCATATTTTAATTTTAAATAGCTTAAGATTAATTATGATGGGTGAAAAGCATTTATAATTAAGTTCGGCTTGGAACATTAAGGGAACTACTAAACGTCGTCCTAAAACTACTTAAATCGCCATTTGAAATTACCAAATTGCCCTTAACAATATATTTAATACCCAGATCGTCCCGTGTCTTTAAACAAGGTTTTTGACTCAGTTTTACTAACATTCCTAGTACCAACATCACGAAAATGTCTGGCGAAACACCTAGATCAGGCGAAGTAACGGAGACGGATTTTTTTTCCGACTCGGGCGTCTGGCTAAGACGCCTGCACCATCGTGGAGGCGTCTGGCTAAGACGCCTCCACTATGGTTGAGGCGTCTTATCCAGACGCCTCCACGATGGTCCAGGCGTCTTAGCCAGACGCCTATACCATGGTCTAAGCGTCTCGCTAAGATGCCTCAACCATGGTGGAGGCGTCTTAGCCAGACGCCTCCACGATGGTACAGACGTCTTAGCCAGACGTCCCGTTTTTTTAATTTTTTTGTCAAATTAAAATTATACGGTGTGTTATCTCAAATTATTTGACGTTTCTTTGCAAGTTTTCGGTGGTAACCGGTCGGATTACAATGAGTTTTTTGCAAGTGATGAAGATTCAAAAAAATTCCAGATCCAACATTTTTTAAGTTCCAAAATCCCCCGGTGGTAAAACATCCTGACTTACAAATACCACCTCGACAGGTCGTTCGGGGGTCTCGCTCCCCGGTGAGCGAGCGGCATTCCACCTCGCCGGTGAGGTGGCGGGGGTGGCAAGGGGGCAGCGCCCCCTGGAATTTTTTTGGATTTTGAAATTGTTGGATCTGGAAATTTTTGAAGTTTCGGTGTACCGAAGGGGTATCGGTCATCCGAATATAGTAATTATTAACTTATTAATTAATTAATTTAACAATTATCTAAATTTATAATCAATTATTTTTTATAAAAAATAATAAAAAATTACGGGCGTCCGACGGAGCCGCCCCCACGTAGGAGGGGGCGTCTGGCTAAGACGCCTCCCCCATTGGGGAGGCGTCTTACACAGACGCCTGTCCCAAGGGCATAGCGTCTGGGTAAAACGCCTACCCGATGGGTAAGGCGTCTGGGTAAAACGCCTCTCCCATGGGGGAGGCGTCTTAGCCAGACGCCCCCTCCTACGTGGGGGCGGCTCCGTCGGACGCCCGTAATTTTTTTTTTATTTTTTTTTATTTTTTTATTAAAAAGATGTTAAATATTTTACCAGATTCGAGTACACTGGGGCGTTCGTTGGTTCAATACTGACCTCCAAAACATTAATTTTTATGATTATAAGAGGAATATGAAGAGAGATGTGTGATAGGAGGGTAAAATGTCGCGTTATAGCAGTAGAAATGAGAGAAGGGCAAAATGGTAATTTCAAGGGGCGATTTAAGTAATTTTGGGGCGATGTTTAGCAATTCAGAACATTAATTGTAACTTTTCTCGATTTCTGGTTGACGTTCAAGGCTTTCACGCGGACAAGAACATTTCTATAACAGGAAAAAAGATTTTTTTCCATGCAATTCTTTGCTCAGTGCTTAGAGCAACGTTAACGTGGCGGGCGGCCGTCCGGGTGCCCTGTGGGGTGGGGGCACATGTCCCCCTCCATTGGTCTGATTTTTTTTTGTTATTTATTGAAAATGTTTATAAATTTATTTTAAATTCGTTTTAAATTGTTTTTCTAGATATTGTTTTTTTTGAAAATATGTTTTTATTTGTTTTGATTTTGTAGATTTTTTTTTATATTTTACCCAGGATTGATCTCCAAATGACGTGGATGAGAGAGAATGTACGGTGGATGTGGTAGTCCGGGTGTGGTTAAAAAGTTTTTTTGGGTGGGTTGGGTGAGCTGACGTGGCAGAGAGAGAGCAAGACACTCGAGACTTTGTTTGTTATGTCAAATCTTTACTTCAAGGAAGTGTGTTTGGTTGATAATATGTTGAAGGAATGGTCCAAGAATAGTGATGTACATTTGTCTTCTATGGCTTTAAAAATGAAATTGAAGTTTGACAAATATTGAAGGAAAAGTATTAAATTGAATGAAATGTTGTTAGTTGCAGTGGTTTTAGATCCTCGATACAAAATTAAGTTCGTGAGGTTTTGTTATGACAAATTATATAGTATTGAAGAGGAGTTTGATATTGAAACTGAAATGGTGTTGAAGAAATTGAAAACTCTTTTTGAAGAATACAAGTTGTCTGAAATTGCCTCTTGTAGTGGGAATGAGAATGCACATGATATGCATATTGTTGTCCAGTCAAATCTTGGTATTGATGAAGACATTGATGACGACCACTTTAGGTTTGATTTCCAAAAACAATTGAAAGAGGACGACCAAAATGCAAAATCAGAAATGGACAAGTACTTGGATGAAAGTTGTGAAGATGATAATTCAAGTTTTGTGTTGTTGGATTTGTGGAATGTTACAGCAAACAAGTACCCCACTCTAGCAGCAATAGCGAGAGATGTGTTTGTCATTCTGGTTTCAACAATTGCTTCTTAATCAACTTTTAGTACAAGTGGACGTATTCTTAGTGAATATCGCAGTTCACTGACTCCAAAGCTTGTTGAGTGTCTAATTTGTACACATGATTGGGCGCGAGGAAACCTTGAAGTTGAATTGCCTACAATTTTGGAAGAGCTTCAAGAACTTGAGACTTTAGGTATGGGCCAGTTGCATTTGCAATCACTTTAATATTTATGAATATCATCTTATATGTGTTTTGTATTGTTGTATTTTCAGTTATTTCAGAAGATAAAGACATTGTGGAGAGGCTTGCTCAAGTATTTAAGTTTTTATTGTGAAATTTGAATGCTTGATGTTTATGTAATGACTTGGTGTATGCTTGATGTATTTTACTTTCACTATGATGCATGTTATGCTTGATATTTATGTATTGACTTGATGTGTGCTTCATGTATTTTTATTTTCACTATTATGTATCTTAAATTCGATTTGCTTTAGTTTGGTTTGGTTCAAAGTTGATTGTTGTTATTGTTAATTTGTTTGTGTTAAAGTTGGCTATCTAAGGTGACATATCTAATGTTGATTTTTAGGTGAACTTTGGTTTTTCTTCGTTGATTCAGATCTAACCCGAACCAACCCAACCCGAAAATTTCAGGTCGGTTGGGTTGAACCCGAATCGGTTCGGGTTCGGGTTGAGTATTTCGGAAACCTGGATTTTTCGGGTTGGGTCGGGTTAGGACCCAAACCTGACCCAACCCGACCAATGTGCACCCCTAGAGAGAGCATGACAGGTGAGGTATAGTCCGGACATGGTTATTTATGGTCTTACCGTCTTTGATCATTTATTCATCTTGCTTTCTTCCAGATATGATTTCCTAAATCTTGTATTTCGGTTTATTTCAAATAAGCTGGTGTTAGATTGTTAGGTGAATAATCTTTTGATGAGGTATTGTTTTGATAACACGAATAATCTTACCTAATTGTCCACTTCCGTTATATAAAGTGTAATAGTTTTAAATCTATGTTAACTAAGGTTGCGATGTTGTAGTTCTTTATGAATCAAAAGTTGTGAATATGAGAACAATAAAATAAGTGGACTGATCTAACTTGGTGATTTGGGAAATTTGAAATATTTACTTATCCATAGTCTCTTCTATAGAGGGGAACAAGTGGGGTTGATGGGAAATCATCCATGAGAATCCCACTATAATTTTCTAAAAGTTAACTTTGATAGTGTTTATCTAGAACCTTGTTGAGTTAAGAATATGCTAAGTAAAACGATATTTTTTTTTTTTTGTAATCTGTGAAATTGAAGATCTTCTTTAACCATGATTAGTTCATCACACTGTCATACATGTTTAATAACTTTATGAAATAGATCCTCTAGCTGGACCTAAGGCTGAGTGACCCATAACAAGTGTAACCCACCACCCAGTAAGTAGATTAAAATCTTTGAAATTTCCAATTAGAAACTATTGGGCTAAATTATAATTAAAGATGATATCAGCAGAAGTAGTCAAGTAGATGAAGATCATGTTTTACTTGTATATGCTTGTGCATTTGGGATTTCCAATTTCAGTTGGGAGTTAAGTTTAAGAATTGGTGATCTGTGTCAAAGTTAGTTTTAAGTGGAAAATGGAAATATCATCCTTTTCTATTCCTCAAAACCAGCTTTCGTATTTTGTTTTCCTGATGTACACCAATCACTATAAAAGGCAAAAGTCAGCTAATTAGCTAAAGCACATAAAATGTTGGAATTAGGATTGTATTTATAGTTGATTACAGTTGAAGCAGACCCTAAACGGGTTAGAAATGATAGGCTGGAGAGGCCCAATATCTTTATAAATATAACAGGCTTTGAAGGGATTAAATATAAAAGAAAATCTATTTGACTCTCAACTAGTCTCACATCCTTAATTACTATAGTAGGGGTTAGA
This sequence comes from Triglochin maritima, assembly GCA_963682175.1. Classification (NCBI taxonomy): domain Eukaryota; kingdom Viridiplantae; phylum Streptophyta; class Magnoliopsida; order Alismatales; family Juncaginaceae; genus Triglochin; species Triglochin maritima. Next base: position 56,898,198 of record OY821772.1, on the reverse strand, counting down.
TTGAAAAGTAATAGCAAGTTTAATAGACAGCAACCTGAATTAAAATGATTCAAAAACGCTAAGTCGTGTTTTTAAGTTTGTATGTTGCTCCAAAAATACTAGTACAAATATCAAAATTATATGAATCAATATTTTAAACAATTAATTTCTAAAATTCAACCAGAGCCCACCAACGTAGACGTACCGACTCCTACAAGAACACATGCGGACCCAGGACAATATTGAGGGGGTGGGCATCCTTTAAAAATATATAGCAACCCAAAAATAATATAATAATTAAAAAAGTTTTTATATTAACTTCGAACATATTTGTTACAAGTAGGGGTGCAAATGGTTACCAACTATTCGAGTATTCGATTCGAAAATTTCTATTTAGTTGATATTAGGTAAGTTTCATGTTGCCAATTTAATTTCGGATACAAATTTGGTTTAATTTTTTTTATCAATTAGAAATCGGATACGAATTCGGATACAAGGTATTTCAAATTTGAATTATCCAAATTATTCGGACACATAGTTAAATACACATTAGTATTCGAAAATTTAGATTCGAAAATTAATTACAATATACATATCTATTTAATTTCGGATAATATCCGAATACCAATTAGTATCCGAAAATTTTGAAGATTCGGATTCGAATTCGGATATACTTTGTATCCGAGTCAAATTATCTGAGTTGCACCCCTAGTTACAAAGTAATCCTACGAGGTTTCATGCTTTGAATTTTTTTCATTATAACTTCATCGCTAATCGTATCGAAAAACTCTCGTTCGATGTATGTAACGAGAACATAATTGACCCATTCATCTCTCATCTGGTTCCACAATCTATCTTTCAGGACATTCATGGTCGAAAACACTCTCTCAACTGTTGCATTTACAACTGGCAAGACCAATGCTAAGGTAATCAACAAGAAAATCAATAGAAAAGTTAAAAAAATCGTCTTTTGAACCATCTTCTCTGCGAGTTCTATTAAACTTTTCAAATTCACAAATTCTGGATTGGATCTGACATCACGAACATAAGTCTCTAATTGACTCTCAAGAATAATGAGATCAAAATCAGAAAAATTCATTGGGATAAATTTGACCATTTGAAGCAATGTTGTCTTGTCAAACTGAGAGAAAATATTTTTAGGACTTAAGCATGATGTACACATCAGTAACTCTGAGCTCCCCTCTTTGAAACGGTTGTTCAACTCCTAAAACTGCATATCAATTATTGTGTGGAATATTTCAACAAGATAATGATGCACATTAAAAAAAATCTCTACTCTTCGACGAGAAAACCCTCGAGGCCAATACAATTCAGACAATATAGGAACAATAATATTATGTTTTTGTGCAGAACTGAGTAGTTTGCTCCAATATAGAATCTCACCATTCTTCTCTCATTTCTTGTAGATTTTGTTTTGTCACTAAATCCAAGGCATTAATAATGTCTTGGTCTTTTCTTTGTAATGTCACTGAGAGATCATTAGTCAGTCCTAAGATATTTCTCATCAAATGTAAATAAAAGACAAATTCAAAGTCTTGCAAGTTATCGAGTAGAATGATGACTTCTCCTTTTCCCCCCCAGAGTTTGAAGTTTCTTCAATAATGTCAAGTACATCAACAATTGAAGCAAACATGAGACTCAAATTAATCAAACCACCGTAATGAGAACCCCAACGCGCATCACTTGGCCTTTTGAGTGTAGTCTCTTGATGCGATCATCTCCCACTTTCAATATCTTCCATTTCAAGTGCTTCTGTAATTTTTCCGGATTGTCTTTCATTAAGTATATCAAGTCTTTTGCATGAAACTCCAATGACATTTGACAGACTTTAAACCACATGAAAAAACAAGTCTACTTGGCCATGATTTCGAGCAACATCTACCAAGGCCAACTGTAATTGAACTGCAAAGCAATGGATGTAATGCGTTGTTTCATTGTCTTTAAGGATTGCGATCTTCAATCCATTGAACTCTCCCCTCACGTTGCTTGCTCCATCATATCCCTGACCTCGTAATTTTGCAATACTCAAAGTCATGCTTAGAAAGTGTTCTCTCGATTGCTTCCTTCAGAGATTTAACATTAGTCTTGCAGACATGAACAATAGCAAGGAAACGTTCAACAATCTGCCATTTTTTATCCACAAACCGTAGCACTATAGTCATTTGCTCGTTTATGGATGAATCCCGCCATTCATCGATTAAAATAGAAAACAAAGAACTACCAAATTCAACAATTATTGCACTAGTTGTTTCACTTCCCGCAACACTAACAATGTCCTTCTGAATTTTATGTGATACCAATTTAGTATTTTCTGAAGCATTTTTCATAACATTTTTTACTAAATTGCTATTCGTCGTCGGAAAACTAAAATCGTCCGTGCGAATTACCATTTTGTCATTCTCTAATTTCTACTCATATATCTCGACATTTAACTCTCCTACTACCTCTCTCTTCATCTTCCTCTCATAATCATAAAAAACAATGTTTCAGAGATCAGGAAATCAGCCAATGGACACCCTAGTGTACTCGAATATGATAAAATGTCTAACTTCTTTTTAATAAAATAATAATAATTTAAGGGGCATCTGTCGGAGCCACCTCCCCATGGGGCACGTGTCTGGCTAAGACACCCCCCTATGGGTGAGACACCTGTAACAAGCGTCTCACCCATAGGGGGGCGTCTTAGCCAGACACCTGCCCCATGGGGGTGGCGTCTCAGCCAGACGCCGGCTCTGGCGGATGCCCCTATTTTTTTAATAATATTTTTTAAAATTATACGGTGTGTTATTTCAAATTATTTCATGTTCCGTTCCAAAAATTTTGGTATTAATTGGTAATTATACGGGTTAGATTACAACGAGTGTTTGTAAGTAATAAATATTCAAAAATTTCCATATCCAACAATTTCAAAATCTAATTTTTTTTGAATCTTATCAATGAGGTATTTGTAAGTCGGAAAACTTTACCACCGGAAAATTTTAGGATCTTGAAATTGTTGGATCTCGAAAATTTTGAATCTTCATCACTTGTAAAAAAACTCATTGTAATCCGACCCGTTACCTACCGAAAAACTTACAACGGAACCTCAAATAATTTGAGATAACACGCCACATATTTTTAAGTTTTTTTTGGACGGACGTTTTAGCGAGACGCCCACCCATGGGTAAGGCGTCTTAGACAGACGCCCCCTCAATGGGGGAGACGTCTGGGTAAAACGCTCGCCCCTTGGGGGTGACGTCTCGCTAAGACGCCCCCACCATGGGAGAGACATCTGGCTAAGACGCCTTCCCAATTGGGGGGCGTGTTACCCAGACGCCCGATCTGATTTTTTTTGTTGGACTTATTTCACCAAATTCAGACGCTTTGCCAGACATTTTCGTGGTGTTTGTACTGGGAAAATGAGGAAAACGTAGACAGAACCTTATTTTAAGAGACGAGACGAAATAAATATTAAATGAATTGTGAAGGGCAAAATGATAATTGTTGGGGCGATTTAAGTAGTTTTCCGGCGATGAATAACAATTCCCTTTTATGTCTCCACTGATATCAGTAAATGTCTTTTAACAACTCCAGAAAGTTTACTTTGTTGCATGAGTCTTCGGTTTCGTCATGACCACGAGAAGTCAATCCCTGCCTCAAAAGATAATGAATGGTTGTCAAAGTGGAATTAAGATGGACTCTATAGTTTTTGCGTGTTTGATATGTCTGCTTATCTAACATTACCCGGATGTCTCTTTTCATTAGTCAAGCTTTCATACTTTATTCTAGCATGATTATGAGCATTGTCGGGCCTCCAACATTGGAATTTAAACGTTTCTTATTTTCTAATTTCTATTTCTTATCGAAACAAATGTTTTCTCGGTCCCAAAAGAGCTGAACAAATAACAATAAAGACAGAAGCAACATCTTTTGTGACACTATATTCCAACCAATCATTGAATTCACTGAACCATTCGGTGTTGAACCGTCGCATTTTAGCACCAGCCTTGGTTTGTGGGAACTCATAGTTAGGATTAGAAGGACGGGAAAATCATCTTAAGTAATATTTTATACGAATTTCATTACGCAGAGTATTATAAATTCAGAAATTTACTTTCTTTCTCCTGGATCTGATACTAATTCATCTAAATTTATTTCAATTCGACTCTGTTTTTCTAGTGGTTGGGCTTCTTTGGGGTTTTTTATCAAAAACTTATCCATTCCTGAGAATGAAAAACAAAAATTGAATGGAGTTGTGATGAAACTCCATACTCTAAAACAACACAATGATCAAAATTTCTCTACTCGCAAACACTAAATCGGAGGAGCTATTTTTTTCTTCAATCAAAATTCGTAATCAAACACTAAATCAAGCAAAAGATGCAATTCAAGAAATAAGATAGATCTTACACATTCGTAGGAACCCTCAGGAATCAAAGGCGAGACTAAATAGCAAGTTCTCGTCGTCCTACAAACCTTCAATCTCTGCTGGCGAGAGTATTGTCCCACACACCAGCAGAAGGGACCACCAGGGACTTGGTTGGGGGGACGAGGTCCACCTCCACTCGTTCCACCAATGGCAAAGAGAGAGTACCTGACTAGCTGACCCACAGTTGAACTCGAAGAGGTAGAGTCGGAGAGGCACAGAGCCGCGAAGAGGTAAGAGGCACAAAGGTGGAGCCGTGGAGAGGTGGAGGCACGGAGCCGCAGAGGTGGAGTCATGGACAGGAGCAGAAGTGGAGTGGAAGCGGTGGAGTGGCGTGAAGCGGAGGTGGAGAGCGATTTTGGGGGGAGGTGTTAAATTTTAGGGACTACGGAGATAATATCATACCGTATAATGTAAATTTAATTTTGACTTTGTATAAGTGTATAACACATTTCAAAATAATCCCACATCGAAAATCACTAATTGTTTGATAAATTTTATAACTTTTTAAATCTCTACCATGTTAGTTGTCACACACTAACAAGACATACCGTATTTGATTGGCAACGTGGGCACACATTGATTTTGTTTAATATCCTAGGTCAACTTCAAAAATTTCCAACGTGAGCACCTAAGTCCGTCCCTGTACAAGAACATGCACACACATCTTGTTTACTGCTCATCTCGCTCTTAGATTTGTTTTACTTCTAAAGTTTTAAGATCTTAAAAAATACAACAATGTTTTTTTTTTGGTTCTTCACACAGACTACGAACTCACGAACTCACTCTTCCTACCTCACTATTGACTAAAGAGCATAAAGAGAAATTAAAAGTCTGAATTGGAAACTCTTAGGTCAATCACTAACCAGTCCGGACGACTTTGTCATGAACATTCTCTCTCTTCTCTCCCCAACCCACTATCTTCTCTTACCTATACTATTCACATTTTACTTGGGGGGGGGGGGGGGGATTGCACCATCCTTCAATCTTGATTTTTATGTGGTCTGGGAAGTCGGTTATTCTTGCATCAACCATACAAAGACATGTCTCCATTATTTTCATTTTACAACTTCAACATGAAGTGGAATTTCCTCAACACAAATTTACTTGTAATTATAGAAGCTAGAGGCCAGCTTTTCTATTCATGGCAAGTGTGAAGTATATGAGTATCATTGTTCCCATGCTGGATCTGTCACAGCAAACAAAAACCAAACATGTCAGAGACATCCCACTTAAATAAGACATCACAGATCTGAGGTACTTGTGTTTAGGTACTGTAACACATTTTCAAGTGGAGCAAACCTTATAATCATGAAACAATATAAGTTCAAGGAACTAGCACTTTAGAGGACCAGAAAAGTAATTTGAGAATTCACATCAACATTTTAAGGCACTTACGCTGTTGCAAAAAAGAGGAGAATTTTTCTCGGATAAACACTTGTTACATGGCTGAATCTCTTATTTCTTCCATCGAGAAATGCACTGCCACCACAATTAGGTGCAGCTGCCGTTGCCATGATAGCTTTGTTTTGGATGCAAGGCTGTCTTAACACGTCCAACTGTGAAGCTGTGACTGGAACTTGTTTTTCCGCTAAAGCAAATGAAAGAAATCAGGATTCTGAAGATAACTAGTTGGAATAATCGGTACCAAGCCCAGTTACACAGCCTAACAATTCAAATTCTACAATGGGATAGCTGCAAAATCTAATGAAACATAGCCAATTAAAGTTGAGCATCAAAATCTGTACCTTTGGAAGAGATATCTTTGGTCCCTTCATTTTTCTCCAGATCCTCACCAAAGCGCCTATCTGCTCTATATGATCCTTTGCGAGATAGAGCTTTCTGAAGAACGTAAATGTGATTTTTTTTTTAAAAACTAAAAACGTAAATTGACTAAAATGTCAATAAGAACTATTGAAGGCATCAGTAGATAAACTTATTTTGGGGAGGAAAGGGAACAATGTGAAGGTTACAAGATGTTCTTACACTCATCTTTGGGCTACCAGAGCTTTTATCACAGGATTGTACGAAGTTCTCTATTTCCAAGACCACACTACCACCGTTCTCCATCGAAGAATTTTGATCCTGTAGACAAATAGCGTTTATAGTGGCAAACTACGAAAAGCAATCCAGATCAGATTATCAAAAGACAATTTTATGACAAAAAAATTCCAACAAAGAACCTACGATCAACAACTTTTAAAATAGCACTTCAAATTAGCAATTCAAATTCAGTTGAAAAAATGCAACAAAAGATATACTTAAAACTCCAGATAGCACGCAATGTAAAATAGAAATTAAAATCTAAAGCTTTTCTAGGAAAACATCAATGTCTCCATAATTGGGAGGGGAGAACATAAAAGAAGACATCTCTCATTGAAGCTAGAACAATCAAATACATTTTTCATTGCCAATGGCAGGGTGATCTATAAGTATAACCACTCACATTCACATACATGTGTTCCACAGGAGGAATGGTTTTACAAATCTAACAAGCCCAACTTAAAGGAAGCAAAAGGTTTATGTAGAAAATCAGAAGTACCTGAGCTGGAAACTCCTCCATTAGATGAAAGATTCCCTCACTGGAATAAACACCAACTACCACAAAAGACAACTGCTTGGTCCTAAAAGCATCACAAGAAAAAAATGTTAATCTAAGAAGGCTAACTTTTCCAACAGACAAGAAAAATGCTGGAAGAGCATTTTTTCCCATCATAATATATTCATCCACAGTGTAGGTGGTGTAAATACTTAAAATCAGAGTTCAACCAACCAGATTCAGTCAACTATAATCTGGAGAGGTGATTTATGAGGCCAGAAAACAAAACATCCATCTTGAAAGAACAATAAAGACAGCAACTGAAAACTAATAAAAGTAAATCTAACACATCAGAACATATTAAAAAAAAGGAGAGATGTTTATTATATTATTCTAAATAATGCAAAAGTATAAAAATGTTGACACACATGCATGACAAGAGAAGTAAAAAAAAACTCATTTCTTGGTCCCCTAAATTTCAAAATTACTTACACATCTCAAAATTTAAATGCAAAGAAAAAAAGTATCTTGCAGCCAATAATCTCCTAAAAAAAGGGGCTTTCACCATTTTCATTCACACGCAGATCTTTCACATCACAACTCTGGAGAGAAGGACGGGTTTTTACTCATAAATATCTGAGAATGTCTGTGTTTTTTTGGGTGAAACAAATGGTTGGTGAAGTAGACATATGGAGAATAATAGAGAAAACACCCAAAAACATTGTAGGAGAGAGATGAGACATGAATTGGAGAAGGAGATCTTGTTAACCTGAATGAGGTTCGTGGGTTTGTTTTTGGTTTTCTTGTCTTGGTTGTAAAGAGTAAAGAGGACGGTGGTCGGATTCCACCTCTGGAGACTGAAGAGTGGTGAAGTGTCACACTTCCCCAGAACCGAACAGCAGCATCAGACAACACACAACAGTTGTAGTTTTTTGATTTTATCTGACGAAAAATTATCGAAATGATTGTGAAAATAAATAAATTGGAAGTACACGTAGAAATCGATGCGAAGGTTTTTGCGTATTCTCTTTTGTATTATATATTTGTATTGAATGATTACATGGTTTATATATGCGTACGAGCTAAAATAGCTGTTGTACAAGATATGTAATGTTTCCTTAAGAATGCCTTGATGATGGATGATTGTCTTAGATGGAGCTCGGATTGGGTTGTGATGAAATCTGAGCTCCAACGGTTGGATTCGGCAATAGGTATGTTTCTCAACACGCCCCCTCAAGTTGGGTCCAGAATAGGTTGAAGGTACCCAACTTGGATAAGATGAGTTTGAACTGTTTTTGATCCAGAGCTTTTGTGAAAACATCAGCGAGTTGTTCTTTGCTGGAGACGTAGGGTACGTCTATTTCCTTAGCTTGGATTTTTTCCCCAAATGAAATGACAGTCAACCTCGATGTGTTTGGTTCTTTCGTGAAACACTGGATTTGAGGCTATATGTCGGGCGACATTATTATCACAGAACATGTTCATAGGCTTGTTGTATGGTTGTCCCATGTCAAGTAGAAGTTGTTTGAGCCAAATGAGCTCGCTGGTAGTGGATGCCATGACACGATACTCGGCTTCGGCGCTGGATTGGGCAACCACGTTCTGTTTTTTACTCCTCCAAGTTACTAGCTTTCCTCCCACAAATGTGCAAAAACCCGTAGTGGACTTGCGGTCATGACTTCCAGCCCAATCTGCATCAGAAAACCAATTATGGAATTAGAGTTGTTATTTTTCATCCATAACCCTTGTCCTGAAGTTTGTTTTATGTATCTTAGTATTCGATCAATGATGTCTAAGTGATGTGTGCGGGGTGTATGCATAAATTGACTAACTGTGCTAACTGCATAAGTTATGTCTGGTCTAGTTACAGTGAGATATATGAGTTTTCCAACAAGTCTTTGAAATCTTTGGACGTCTTTGACAGGTTCCCCTTCTGTAGGGTTTACTTTGAGATTAGTTTCAATGGGAGTGTTTGCTGGTTTAGCCCCAAGTTTCCTGTTTCTTTTAGGAGATCGAGAGCATATTTCATTTGAGATAAAAACAAACCATTTTTAGAATGTGCGATTTCTATTCCTAGGAAGTATTTTAGATAACCAAGATCTTTAATATCAAATTTTGATTTTAAATAATGTTTTACTTGGTTGATTTCATGATTGTTATTACCAGTAATTATAATGTCATCTACATAGATTAGAATGATGGTGGTTATGTGTTGATGGTGTTTAGTGAACATAGATGTGTTAGCGGAAGATTTTGAAAAAACCATAAAGAATGAGAAGGTGGCTAAGTTTGGTATACCATGCGCGAGGTGATTGTTTCAATCCGTAGATTGATTTGTTGAGCTTGCATACCTGGTTTGTGGAAGTGTACCCTGGTGGAGTCATATATACTTCTTCCTCGAGGTTTCCCTGAAGGAAAGCATTTCTAACATCCATTTGATAGAGGCTCCAATTTTTATTAACTGCTATGGAGAGAAGAACACGAACTGTGTTCATTTTTGCAACATGGGCAAATGTTTCTAGATAATCTAGACCATAAGTTTGAGTGTACCCTTTGGCTACCAGTCTGGCCTTATATCTTTCTATTGTCCTGTTACTATTATACTTTATTTTGTACACCCATTTACATCCAACAGGTTTAATTCCATTTTTTAGTGGAATTAGGGTCCAAGTGTTATTTGATTCTAGTGCCTTGATTTCTTCCTCCATGGCTTTACACCATTTCGGGTCCTTAATTGCTTCATGATAATTACTAGGTTCTATATGATTATCTATAGTCCCTAAAAAGGCCTTATGGTTGGTGTTTATTTGTTGATAGGACAAGTAGTCCTGGATAGGCTAAGTCACATGAGAGGTGATGTAATTCTGTAAGTAATTCGGAGGACGAGTAGGTCGGTTGGATCGTCTTTGTATTATGTTTTCTCCCCCGTTCGCCGGATTTTCTCTGTCTTCTTCGTGTGGAGTAGGTGTGACAGGTGGTTGTGAGATTTCTGGTTCATTGACAACGGGCAGAGGTGCATCATATGCTGGTGATGAAGTGGTGGTGATCTCGGCTTACTCATCATCTTCTTGGAAGTAAGAAACATTTTCTATAAACTGAACATCACGAGAAACATAAAATTTACAATTTTTTGGGTCATATCATTTGTACCCTTTTTTAATGAATATCCTAAAAAGATGCATTTGTGTGAGCTGGTCTCGAGTTGTCGATCCTTTTCCTGTGAACAAATACAACACAACCAAAGACTCTGAGGTGATCAAGAGACATTTTTCGTCCAGTTAAGATTTCTAAGGGTTGTTTATTTTGAAGTCGAGGACTAGGTAGACGATTAATAAGGTAGGCGGCAGTCAAAACAACGTCAGACCAAAAATGTTTTGGAACATGATTTTGAAAAAGTAGTGATCGAGTCACGTTTAAAAGATGACGATTTTTCCTTTCAGACACACCATTTTGTTCAGGAGTATTAATGCAAGTAGTTTGATGAAAGATTCCTTTTTGTTTTAAAAAAATTTGGAAGAAATTACTGGTGTATTCGGAACCGTTATCTGATCTTAAGATTTTTATTTTAAAATCATACATGTTCCCCACAAAAGTAGTAAAGTCACGAAAAATATCAAAAACCTCATATTTTGATTTAAGCAAATAAATCCATGTAGTTTGAGAAAAATCATCTATAAAGGTAATAAAATATCTGAACCCATTATAAGATTCAGTGGGGGCTGAACCCCAAATGTCGGAATGAACCAACTCCATAGGGTAACCTGTTTTAATAGAGGATAAACGAAAAGGCAGGCGAGTTTGTTTAGATAAACTACATACATCACACAAAAATTCTGAATTAATAAATGGGAAAAGAGTTTTTAAGACTGAGTGGGACGAGTGTCCCATTCGTTTATGCTAAAGTTCATGTTTGGGCTGATTTTCAGCATGCAATGCATGTTTATTTGAATCTAGAACATAAAGATTATTGACGAGAGTCCCTCTACCAATTGTCTTTCCTGAGATACGATCCTGAAATATGACATCAAAAGGAGTAAAGATAACATTGCAATGTAATTTTTTTGTGATTTTTGCCACAGATAGTAAGTTAGAGTCAAAAGAAGGTACATACAAAATTTCTTTAGCTACTTGGTCCAATAAATTCATATCACCTATTCCCTTTATTTCTACTTGATTTCCATTAGCTACAGTAACAAAATTTATTAAGAAGTGATAAGTTGGTTTTGATATTTGTTAACAAGGTAGAATTTCCAGTCATATGGTCGGTAGCACCTGAGTCAATAATCCATTTACTACCAGAATTATTATCACAAAACAAGGCAGTATAATTATCTAAGACTTCTACCATACCTGCATAATTACCTGAAATCTGGGATTTGTTCTGCAAAATTGAGTTCAAGTGGGTCAGGAGATGATTAAGTTGGTTTTGGTCGGTATTGGGCCCACTTGAGGAGTCTGGACCCGTTAAGCCCATGCTTGGTCGGCTATAAGAACCATCTACTGGTCTGGTTCTATTCGGGTTGAGAGGATACCCGACTCCTCCAGTCGGATCCATGCTTGTATAAGGACCGCGTGATCCGATAGTCGACATTCCATATCTATCATGCGAGAAAAAATTAGGGTTAGGGTTGGTCTGGTGGCCGCCGCCGGAGACGGTGGCGTTGTAGTCACTGCCTCCCGATGATACCCCAGCGCTCCTCCTGTCCCCTCCTCCTCTTCTGTCGTTGTCTTTGGGTGGTCGGAGATGGGGGTAGAGTAACCAGCAGTTGTTCTTGTTGTGTCCCATTTTCTTGCAGTTCTCGCAGTGTTCGTCTTTCCGATTCCCGTATCTCTTCTTGTTGTTTTGATTTTGGGTTTGGTTTTGAGGCTTTCCGGCGAATAAGGCTTGGTTTTCTTCTATTTATGTTGTCGGGTTCCCTTGCAGAGGAGCTGTGGTTCTTCGTCAGGTTTCTTCGCGAAGAACCATGGCGGTGACTGCAACAAAGGGAGGAAGCTTGGGTGCCATGAGTACTTGGCTCCTGATGCCTTCAAAGCTTGCGTCGACCTACCAGAAACTGGTAGATCCGGTCTTGATCTGTTCTTTGTTGGATGATTTTGGCATCGGTGGTCGGAGGTTCGTAAACTCCTAACTCGTCTCATGCTTTTCTGAGAGTGCCCAGGTACTCAGTGATACCTCTTTGATTTTGGCGAGTCAGTGAGATTTCCTGTTTGATTTTGAAAACATGCGCGAAATTTTGCGCCTTTCCGTAATGTTCGTGGATGGCGTCCTCGAGTTCCTTTGCACTTTCTTTGTAGAGAAAGATCTCCCCGATGTGTGGTTGCATAGATGCAATTACCCACGACATGACCAGGTGATCCATGTTTTGCCACTCTTCTTGTTTGGACTTTGTCTCTGGTCCTTCTGGTTTTTTTGTACGCCCGCTGATGTGGCCAACTCTCCCTCTGCCACTGATGGAAAGAGTCACCGCCCGAGCCCAGGACAAGTAGTTTGTCCCATTGAAGAGGGTGGAGACGAGTCGTGATGAGGAGTTGGCGTCTTGGTTGCCTGTGTTTCCAGACATGGTTTTGGTGGTTTGTTTTGGTGGTTTTGAGGGTCTGAATGTTGGTTTCGTCGACCTTCAACCCCTTGATTGAGGTGAAGACCGATGATGACCTCTGGGAGAGGTTGGATCGGCGCTCTGATACCATGTAGAAATCGATGCTCGGGAAGGTTTTTGTGTATTCTCTTTTGTATTATATGTTTGTATGGAATGATTACATAGTTTATATATGTGTGTGGGCTAAAATAGCCGTTGTACAAGATATGGAATGTTTCCTTGTGAATGCCTTGATGATGAATGGTTGCCTTAGATGGAGATCAGATTGGGCTGTGATGAAATCAGAGCTTCAACGGTTGGATTCCGCAATAGGTATGTTTCTCAACAGTATATAAAGTTCGAAAAAAAATTGATAAAAAATTAGGTAAATAAACAACACATCTAATATCATTTTTATTAAGTTAAAAATTACATCATGGATGCCTTTTTCACTTTACATATTCAATGAAAATGACATCTCGAATATCATTTTCATGAAACAATATTTAGGATACCATTTTTGCCTAACACGAGATCAAACTAGTATCCACGATGTCATTTTTAGTTTAATAAACACAGTACTAGATTTGTCATTTATTTATCTCATATTTTACTAAATAAGTTTTTTAATCTTATATTCTTCCAATAATTTTTGTATAATGATTATTTTGAAAAATTGCTGTTTATCTAATCTATTACCCAACCAATTGTAAACCACAGTCTCCTAGACACGTAAATGAAACATTTGATTCACTATTTTTGGACAAAAGATCTCCTAATTGAGGTGGTCCTGATTCGTTGCGGGGAAAGTAATTCCTATAAATAATTTATGAGACACCACAATTTTTAATTATACGTTCAATTTTTTTTGATGACCGAGGCATTATAAACACTCGTTATTTAATTACTTTGGAACAAGTGAATGTAATTGTAAATTGAAAGTGACCCGACACTGAATTCATGAAAGCACATTTGAACTTTCCCCCCAATGGACTTTGTTATTATTGTTAATTTAAATGGTTATTTACAACTCTGGTGTTCAGACCACTACAAAAATTGCGAACTTAAACCCCATCAAAGCTGAAGAAGATAAGACAATAGCGTAGCCATGAGGTTTTTTCTCTTAGCCAGGTCAGCTTCTTTTTTCACGACGTCAGCTCAAACTCATCCCCTCAAATTTCTTAACTATACCAAAAAACAACTCAAATGCCCTACATACGCTCACATCCACGTCATCTGGGAATCAATTCTACGTAAAACACAAAACATTATCAAAAATTTAAAAAATATATAAACAATAAAAAATATATTTTCATATTTTTTTTGAAAAAACAATTTTAAATAATTTTTAAAATATTTTTGAAAACAAAAATATCAAAAACAATTTTTTTAACCAATAGGGGGTGGTCCCCCAACACCCGTTAAGTCCATGTTTAACGACGTCCGGGTTACTCTTGGGTGTCATGCTCCATCTCTTCGTCACGTCAACTTTTCTCCGCCACGTCAGCTTGCCCCACCCAAAAAAATTCTTAACCACACCTGGGTTATCCCCACCCACCCTACACTTTATTTCCTCCGTGTCATTTCTTAATTAAACAATGTTAATTCTTACACAACATTTAACAAATTATATTTTACATAATATTAATTGTAATTACTACTTCTAATTAATTTAACTCGAAAATATTTAATTCAAACTATTAAATTACGAAATTATTATTAAATATTACGAAACCACGTTACATATTACATAACCAACGGGAAGGGCAACACGTGCCCCCCACCTGATGCCATTCGGGAGCTCCGACGCCCAAATTAACGCCCACGTGGTGCCCACCCCGTTAAAGGTGCTCTAAGTCACATTCAAACTCGTGATACGAGGAAATGAAATCACTCCTCTTGTCAACTTATGTTTTGAACTTCAATCGAGTAGTCATTTACAATTGGTTTGAGTATAATCAGTTAGCCATTTTTGTGAGTTTGAATCTAGGGTTATAGTAAAGCAGGAGTAATTTAATGCAGTGAAGAAAAAAATCATTTATATTCTTTACATGTGCTTGTTTATATGTTTTGAGTAATATTTAGGATGCTTATAAGAGAATTTTAATTAAACAACGACATTGGTTTTTAAATAAATAACTTAAGAAATTAGTTCACGTGCAGTTTTACTGTGCCTGGCAAGAGAAGGTGAGGTGGCAAATTAAGGCAAGGGATCTGAGGAAGCGCACGAATCACGGTTGTGGTCACTGTCTTGGTTTTGTCGGTTCCTCACCACATCTGTCAAATCTTCTTTATTCGGGCTTTGCTGTTATGCTTTTTATGTGATCCCTCAGAATCTAAACCTTCTTGTTGTTTGTATGTCCGATTCTGCATAACGAAATTTTGCGACTGCTAAAGCTAAAACACACTTTGGTTTTTCATGTCATAACTAATACTTGTTCCACATATTGGAACTTTTTAACTCAAAACTTATCTGAAAATTTCATTAGTATGGTTCAAGAGGTTTCAAAAATTTAGCCAGAGGATCTCTCCTGGGTACATTAACTCCACAATTCTAACCTTCAGCATTAGGATCTGGTAGTGTTTCTGAAAGCTGAGATGCGCGTTTTCGAGCCGCAGCTCTTTCCAGTGCCTTGAGACGATTGGCTTCCATCCTAGCTCTCTGCTCATCTGTGATATGAGGAATGCTGATAGTATTAACCCCTTGTGTTAGAGGCTGCACCACGGGATTTTCAGAATTTGCAGCAGTGGTAGTAGCACTTTCGGAGGGACGACGCTGCTCCTCTTCCATGTTTTTAGGTGCTTCCTGTATTGAAGAAGAAATTGCAGTTACAAACTAAAAATATTGTAAGAAACCAAACCTCGCACCAATATATGAACATATCACTCATATGGCCGTATTATAGCTGAGTTCTTTAGCTGCTTGACATAAGCTTTATGATGAGCCTTAAGCTATGCTACGGAAATATCAAATGTAGTAGTGACATGACCAACTACTACTTCTTAGGTGATGAAAATGGAGAACTGCACTCCACTAATACAAGTTGAACGTGAGACCAAGAGTTGTACATGATTCACTAAGATCTGAGAATTATTTTGTTTTATCTTCTTTTGCCTAGCAGTATACAATCCTTAATCAGATATATTATGCATCTGTAAAAGACATAACATAATGTACAATCTGATAAAACATTACGATGTACTTACGAGGTTATACAGACATAATTTGTCAAATTCATGAATTTTATCTGACTGCTTTTTTCCAATTGACAAATTAAACACAACAAAATCTGATGATTCTTGAGATATGCTGTCAATTTCAACTGATTGAATAAGACCTAGCCGTGTGATTCAATGCCCAACTAACTTCACGGAAACAGGTTTTGAGAAGTAAAAAGTACTAAAAACCAATGCCTAATAACTTTCATTTAATTGTTATGTAATATTTAACAAGTTTGAAGGAAAGGAAACCTCTCATAAGTTAGTGAAGGCATATTGAATTATCGATAGCACAGGAATTCCCTTTGAAGATGTTCAAACTGGGAAGGCATACACTCCAGTATTTCCCCCAGTCATCTGGTACAAATGTTACTTTGAACTTCAAAAATAATTAACATTCAACAGTCGACACTCTTGCCATGGGTAAAAGCCTACCATCCAGATAACCAAATGCCTAAAACCTAAAAAGGACCACAATCAGAACCATATGTTGCTAACAGGACAGTATGTTGGCTTATGGCTTATCATACCAATAGCACAAAGGGCTTAGTTTGGGAGACAAACAAACCAAATATTGAATAAGCATTCTTTAAGACGGTATAGAGTTAAATCTGTATGGCATTTGTGTTGTCCCTAAACCCCCTTTTAGTACTAATGGAGATTAGAGGAGTTTGCATGGGGAAAGGTGATGCACAGTGGTTTGCATGGGAATGAAGGAGTTTAAGGTGTAGAGTGATGGTGAGGAGATGGTTGGTGTTGGGTTTAAGAAGAGAAACGTTTTTTTTTCTCTCTCTCTCTTACTTCTTCCTTCTCATTCCACTTGCTCTCTCACACTCTTTTCCTTCCTTTCCTTTCCGGCGACCAGAGGACTTGGAGGCTTCGGCGTGAGGTGTATGGAGGCCGTTGGGAGGAGGCGATCGTGCGAGGAGGATCACCGGGGGCAACGTGTGCGAGTGAGGCTCCGACGAGTTTCGTCATTTCGGAAAGGTATGCTGGCTTCTTAGTGTGTTTTGTTTTTCACCCTCGAGGGAGGGATGTGTTGGTCGGTCGGGGGAGGTCAGACACCTCTCCGGCGACAAGTTTTGGCGTAAATCTTTGGATGATGTAAGGTTGAAGACGACCAACGGTCGACCGGATTTCTTCAGGCGGTCGACCGATGTAGTGTATTTGCTTAACTTTAACCATCACTGGTCGAAGGATGCCTTGTGGCGGTCGATCGATAGGCTATTGTGCTGGTGGGTTGGGATTGCCTATTGTGTTTCGGTTGACCGGTTCCTTGTGTTCGTTCGACCGGAACTTAAGTGTACTGAATAGAGATGCATGTTAGTTTGACCGTTTATTTATATGCGTTCGACCGTTATATGACTTAGAACTGCTAGGATGCCCTGATAGTTTTCGGTCGACTAGGACCCCTGGGTCGGTCGACCGATAGTTTTAAATTGATGTTGACCAGACTACAGATTTTGACCTCGTATCAATCAACCGGTTTTAGATCTATGTTCGACCGTTGAGACTTAGGTTTTCCGCAGAAAGTTCGACCGTTGTAGACTTTCAGTCGACTGATTCCCTTAAGGAAGCGGTCGACCGGGTTGCCTCTTTCGGTCGACCGTTTATGCACAGAACCAAATTCCCGATTCTTTAAAAATATCAACCCCATCTACGAAAACCCGTGTCCTCGCCTTGTGCGTAAGCCGAGAGGTGACAGTGGACGCATACTTGTGTCTGCCCAGGGATCGTCATGTGGAAGAGTGTGGGTGTTCGGAACGTGTCACCTCCGTGTATGGATCATGACTTGATGTGATAGATTGATTAGACTCATTGTAGAGTAGCAGTCCTGAGGGATCGCGGATCCCAATGTATGATGATTGTGCGAACATACAACTGTCGTTAGGTGAGGTGACTACTAGCCTGGATGGCTACGGTCGCTGCCTTGCTTTTATAGCGACGCGATTGGTGTTTGCGGCTCGTAGAGCCTGATGACCTGACAGACTTCGGTCTGGACCAGTCTGATGTTGTGCCAGACCTATTAATGGACCACCGATGTTGTGCCGGTGATGCCACCGATGTTGTTCCGACGATGATGATTGATGGACCGATGTTGTTCCAACTATGTTCCTCAGATGAACACCTACTGTGATGATGATTAATGGAGCGACCGAGCAAAGACTCTGTTGGTGTGGTTTCGACCACGAAATTATAGATCTGTTTTTTATGGCGTGGACTTGACGGATGTTCATTGCCGAACCCCATGATTAGTGTAGCCGTGTGTGGGGAGTGTCACATAATGTTCCATTAAACCGTATATGCCTACGGTAGGTCTCCTTGGAAGACCCGATGATGATTGTCGGACTGATGTCCTGTGTTACCTTTCGAGAGAATTATTTTCCCTACTGTTGATGATATGATATGCTACTAATATGATAAGTTTATTTGTATTACTGCATGCATATATGTGAGCTTGGCATACGAGGTCTCCTTATAGAAACTCAGACATTGTTACATGTTTTATTTCAGGACCTAAGTCCAGTTGAGTGGTGATCAGCGAGCGCGCGTATTCTGGGATCGGATTCTTTCACTCGGACCACTGAAGTCGACATGATTACTTGTATTTCCCTTGTTGTTTCTGATGTAATCATGTAACTTTTTGACAAACTCTGATGTAATATGGTGCACCGTTTATATGTTTTATGAAAAGTAACAGTCCCGTCTTTTAATTACTGGTCTCTGTTGTCTTGATGATAATTTTTAAATTTCCGTTGTTTCGGGATGTTACAATTTGTTTTTTGTCTTTCTTTTCCTAATTGTTACAGGATTCTAATTCCAAAGATATATCCCAAAAGCTTATCCAAGAGAAATTATTTAAAACTTAAAATGTCATTTGCAAATATATCACGAGAAATTCAAATTTAAAAAATGAAACAAATAATCGCAGCTATACCAATGAATACAAGTTAATGCATATTATGCTGCTATAAGGCCACTATACAATTTGCCAGGAGCATGCACCGTAGTAATTAGAATTGACATTCTAGCTCTTGAGGATAATGTTTTGCAGAAATAAACCTTTTGGCCAGGATGGTAATTTCATCGTGTCTACTGATGCGCTCAATATGGTGGAAAAAAAGAAAAGAAAAGGAAATGCATAATCTGTGTCAAACGAGGCAGCATACCTCAGTGGCATTTCTGTAAATTTCATCAAACATTTCTTCTGGTATGTCATCCAAGTCGTGTTTCTCTGCTGGTGCATCATCTACCTCAAATCTTTCTGTTTGTTGGCCATCCATCTCAGGAGGTGCGAGATCAGCATCCACTGATGGTTAACAAAATTGTTTCGATAAAAATATATTCTTCAGTCAGCAAGAGAGAGAAAATGTATATAAAATAACACAAGAGAGATAAGACAACACGTAAAACACATTCCTGCAGCAAATATAAAATAAAATCCTTAAAATAATCCTAGTCAAACTCAGCATTATAGAATTTCAAATGCAGAATAGAATAGAACAGCCATTTAAACTATATCAACTTTCCAAAGTGGGGCATATAGGAAATATATATATATCATAAATCTTGGCAACTGAAATGAACAAATATTGGAGAAACTACACTTCTTGATAAAGTGTTAAGCACAAAATGGAATAATTTCATGGTATTCAAATATTCATCTTCTGCCACAAACACTCAGAACTTTAAACGAAATTTTATTTCTTCTGAATACGTGCAGCGGTGAATTTTTTTATTTCAGATGGAAAAACAATCAATTGGTCTTAAGATTAGTATATTACTACCATTTTCATTAAATGGGGCCTCCTCATCCTCATGCTCCGTGTGAGATTCATGTAGCTTCGTAGGGTCCCCTCCGTTTGCAATCTGCTGTCTTAAGTCTCTCAAACACATCTAGTGCATGCAATCAAAAAAGGCAGATGAGGGAAAAGTACAATATACAAAATAGGGCAAAGTCATTTGACTTTACTCAATAGCCATACAGTGATAACGACTAAGGAAAGAAGAGAATTTACTTATGCAACTTGATCAGACTCCCACGACAAACTTACTTACCCTTACACGCCTAGTAGTGCCAAGCTGCTCCACTTTGCACACAAACTGATCAAAGGAGTAATACGGGATCAAGTGGGAATGCCACTGGGCATAAAGAGAGAGTAGATTTCCCAGATCCCTAACCTTCATAGAAACACATACCAAATTTTAGAAAGGAAAAAAGACATTCCAGTGCTAATACGAAAAGACAAGCCCCAAGTGCTGAGTTCCAAAAACTGTTAGACCACACTTTAGGTGTGATTCAGAAAAAAATGATATTCAGATGGGAATTGACACTCAGAATAAACTTTCAGGTGATCGGTTTTAGTAATCATGGCTTCATGATTTAAAAAACTTGTACCTCTACCACTTATAGTTAGTACTAAGTACGCGTAATGAAACTTCACTTGTTGGGAATTGATCCGTCCAGTAATAGATGTCTTCACTTTTGGGGTTTGAGATTTTGAAGGGTCCATAACCAGAATTTCATGTTTTGATCATCAATATTGTTCATGTACACCGGCAGGTACCAATTGCAAAAATTTAAACTTCACAAACTAGAAGCTTTAAGTTTTAGGTTGTAAATGGTTAAACGGTATTCCAAATGTAGTTTTTAATAGGTAAGTTTGCGGAAAATCTGATCAATATTAGAGGCACATTTCTCTGAGGCAACAAGATTTCCCAAACTCGGGTAAGCCGAACTTACACAGTGACATCTAGGTGATCAGTTCGCAGGAAAACTAAATAAAACTACGAAACTTAAAATTCACACCGGAATAGGTTCCAGACTCCCTTCACTTTCTGCAAACCAATCACATTCCACATACGAATCGGAAATAATAAAAAACAAAACAAAAGAGAAAACATAAAATGGACTTACCTCGTGGCCCTTGCCGTGGTACTTGAATGAGCGGGGGAAGTGGCGGAGAACGTAACCGAGCCCATCATCGGACAACAGCATCTCGGGGGTGAGCTTGGGCCTCGCCATGGGGACCCGCTTGGTGGTCTTGGCAGATTCATCCGCGGGTTTGGCGGAGCCGGAAAAAGGCTGGGGTTTGGAAAGGGAATTAGGGTTAGGGTTTGAGGAGGAAGGGCAGTCGCGGGACCAGTGGCCAGGACGGCCGCACTTGAAGCACCCCGTCGGCGCCGCCTCTCCCGTTTTCTGCATCTTTTTTCTATTCCGAGAAATCTGAGGGTTTTGGAGGAATTTTTCCTTCTTGTTTCTCTTGTGCAGGTTTTATTGGGTGATTTGATTTGGTTCTGGGAGGGGCGGGAAAGCAATTTCCGCGGGAACTTTTGTGTTTTCGGGGGTTATTTTTGAGTTACGTTCTCGAGTTGCGGTGTATTTCGGTTCCAATTATTTTGAAGATTCCTTGTGTTTATAGTTTTTGTGTAATTGCATATAACAAATGGGAAATTATTGAAATTAATTGTACCATTACCAAGACAACTTATGCGATCCTCGACTCGATGATCCATTGTTGTATTCTATTGTTAGATATTTGATTTTGGAACGATAGAACTATCATACTTTGCAAATGCAACAATAAGCTACATCTGGTGGTTTAATTAAGCTAGAAAATTATTTCAAAGTAAATACTTTTCTTGCCTTAAACTTGTTGACCATTACTTCATCCTTAGTCAAATACAATTTGACTAAGTTGGAGCGTGGGCAAAACAAGGCCGGTATGTGATCTTACCGTCTGACTAGACCCCTACCTCGCGGGATCATCGACTAAATGATGTGTTATATTTTTGGTTTCTTTTTCTCTTCGTTGAATATTCATAAAAATAAATTGTTATTCTTTTAGGCCGTAAAGAAAAGATATACTAGATTCCCGCCTAGACAAGCAAATTGTTGATAAAATTCCAAAATGACATTTTCTTTTGACCCAAACCATTGAATATTGACATTTTTTTTACTCAATTAAGTAATTGAACTAATTGTTAGATCTTAATTTAATTTCGAAATAACCAGTATCAAGAATCACACGTCGTGACAGTAAGTTACATCATATGATTTAGTTAGGACATAAAGAACATTCAAAGGAATTCTATTCTCATCTTGAACTTGTGGAACATGTACATAAAAAAATACATTTTCCTTTGGAACTTCATTCTCATCGAGCAATGCAGTTTTTTTTAAAAAGGAACAAGTCATGATGCAGGAAATTGCCAATGTAGAGCACAAATATAAAGGAAATTGGCATACTTTAAACCTCTTAACTGATGGTATACTCATATTAATTCTATAAATGATACACACTATGGCACTTCCGACCACAAATCTATAGTTGCAATTTGCAAGTTCCTGGGCTCCAACCCCACCAACTTATTTTCCAAGCCCTTGAAGAACCAAAACAATCCAAGCAAAACTGCAAGATATGCATCTCCTCGTATAATTAGCAATACTATACTATGCTAAACGAAATAGTATCTACCAATAACCTGTATTATACCTTGTCATTTATCTCTCACCCTCTTTAAATTTACCTATGAATCTTCAATTACTCTCAAGTCTTTACAGCTACCTTCCCAATTGTCTTCATCTTCAATGGCACTAATGTCTTTCTCAGGAGTTCAGTGACCAATCGAAGTCCTGGTACACTATGTTCACAGGGCTGCCATCACTTTGAAGATGAGTCAAGAGACCAGCCTTGGTCGCGTCCAAGTAGTTCAGGACCCACTTCAGAATGTCTTTCTCTTGCCCGAAATCGACGCTGTACCTGCGACAATATTTTGCATGGAAAAAGGTAATTAAGCAGACGGGAGCGATACAGGGAATTTAATTGTCAAGAAGAAACATACCACTTGATGATCCTCGTTAGGTAGACTGTTCTTCTCTCCAAATTCACATGTATCCCACCCTCTTGAAAGAACTCCCTTGCCGCATACCGGAGCTCAAAATCGATTCCCTGGGCAGAGAAGAATCGTACGGTTGGGCTAGACCGAGTCGCGTTGCAAAGTCCAAAGTGGATGAGTGGATTTAGCTTTGGAAGAGCCAGCTACAAAATCCAAAGAAAACAAGCTTCTTATTTCTTGTGAAATAACAAATTGACAATATAAAACTAAGAAAGATATACCCTAAAACTTATCATTCATATATGATTAAAATAAGGCAGGAACAAAACCTCCAAGCGTTTGTCTCCAGAACCAAAGGGCTTGACAATTGTGTAGGGCTGCCTTCTATTTGATCTGAGAATTCCATTCTTAATGGTGGAGAGGGAGTAAGGATATCCACCAACTATGTAGTAGAAGTCACTGAAGAAGGATCTTCTCTCGATCACACCCTCTGGCCATCCAATCCTCACGACGGCGTGAACGACCATCGCATTGTAAAGGTTCAAGAAAAAAGCCATTCTCTCATCGACTGATAGCGCATACAAGTCCACACGTTGCAAGTCTTGCACCACATTCACGTACCTGAAAGAAACAATAGTTGGTAAGCTAGCTAGCAAGGCATGATGCTTAATATTTGATCATAGCGAGGTTTAGAAGCTAGTGATGGACCTTCGGAACTCTTCGCTTGTGGCAATGCGATTGTAATCTAAATGTTGTTTGTCTGGAGTTGCGTACGCCTCAAGGATGGCAATCATGAGCTTGGTTAGTCGTTGCCCGACAGCAAGAGCTGGTCTTGGCTCATCGTCGTTTGTTGAACATCTGAAGTTCAGGCACTTGAAAATGACGGGGTCGTGCTCTAGAAATCGGTACAAGAGGTTCCCATCCTCGAAATCTTTTTCTCTGCACCACAATGTACAATCATTAATATACTCATGCATCGATCCACTGTGGTATCAGAACAAGTCCACCGCCTCATTGGACTTAAACCCACACCCATGTCACTCACTTAGGCACGAGCTAGAAAATTATAATGGTGTTTTAATTTTCAAAAAGGAATTGCATCGATAGAATTTAGCAATGAGGTTGACTTATGATTTATTTTTATATCATTTTATAATTATGACCAGGTGATGAATGTGAGTAGAGTGTACACTTTCAAAAGTTTTGAACTTTAGAAACACAATCCAAATAGAGAAGTCCACGGGAAGGTGCATATACAAGACTTGACCAGGCCGAAGTCTGAGACGAGTCCACTCACCGAAATACATGGTGTATGAAGTGCTTCCTTGAAAGCTCTTTTCCAATCTCAATTGCCTGCACAAATTCAACCCAATAATTTCTTTTTTAATAATCAACACAATCATTTTCGTAAATGTGTTTATATGTATATTGTATTGTATAAAACAGGGAGGTAATGAAAAGAAACAAAAGTCCATTGGGACCACTTGATCAAGTCAACTGTTGGGTCATGTGAGAAAGATGGTCCTTACGTTGAGAGTGTATTATATTTCTAATTTCCAACACGCAACATAGTAACACATCACCATCAGGAATTAATCAAAACATGGAGGCAGTCAAGGTCAAGGACGTGTTAACTTATTTGGAGATGTGTATATAAGATTTTTTTAACTTCATGTACCGGATCACACGTCTTGACTTTAACATTGCATGTATCATGTATGAAAAACCTAACTAAATCATATGTTTTTGTAATACATACATATACACGTGACCTTATAAATGACATCAATACCAGTTTCTTGAAATTAAGCGCCTTATTCTTGTACTTGTTGCGACTTATATGTTATATTAGCCTCCTTTTCTTTAATTAATATAATTTGATTTCCCTTAAAAAAGAAAGTACTTCCGAAAACATCTACTGTATCTCCGAAAAATATCAACAATTGAAAATCAAAATATTTCCCCCAAACCACATCAGATTCTCTTACGATTGTAATTTCCAAGCTAGATCTGGAAAAATTGACGCACGGAGAAATCAAGGCACCTAACTGGGTAAACTACAACTAGGAGAGATCTTTCCGTACTTGCTAAAAAAAGAAGAGATTTCTCCTCTCAAATTCAAATTAATTTGATCATAATTGCGTTACTTACATGCCTCTACATTCATTGAAGATTGTTTTGACATTTGAAGCAGAGACTCCATTTGAGCTTTGTAAAGATATTGCACTCTAATAGGTCGCAATTTTTTTAAATTTTATCGTGTTTTTTTATCATTCAACATAACGAATGGATACAAATGAGCTCCAAAAAAATGGGAGAAGAAAATTCTAGCCGATTCTCATTGTCTGCAAAATTTTGTCGAGGAAATCTCAAAATGACTAGTGAAACCATCTCAACTTGTCTAACAAGTTGCAAATTCAAACGCAACATTGATATGTTCATTCATCTTTACATAAAAGTTAACGAAATTAAACCAATATAAATGCAACGACAAAAATCGAACTAATAATTACCTTCTTCCGACCACAATCAAGATGATCAATAACAGCCTCAACAAGATTCGCAGCAAGAAAGCAATTCTTAACCAACTTCAACTTACTAATCCGATCCTGAATCGGCAACCTCTGCCTGAGCACCCTCACAACCCCAACCACCCCATCCCTCTCCCTCTCTTCCTCAACATCAAACCCGTAAACCGGCACGACCGGGGCCGTGCCGGGACAGTTCCCTCCGGCCATCTCCCACACCCGCCTCTCAAACTCCCCGCTGTTCCTCAACGAATTAAGCGCCACCAAACCCCCAACCAACTTCTCGTTAAAAAACAGCACCGGCACGGAGGCCACCCCGCCGGTGCGGGAGACCAGATCCGATTCCCGTTCCGGGAACACGTCGAGGTTGATCTCGACGAAGGGGATATTCCTCTCTCGGAAGAACTCCCGGACGGCGCCGCAGTCTCGGGAGCCGGAGCGGGAGAAGAAGGAAACACGGCCTTTGAGGTAGCGGTTGGGGTTGGGGTTGGCTTTGACGATGACTTTGAGGCCGGAGAGGTGGAATTGGGAGACGAGGCCCGGAGGAGGGGTGGGGAGAGGGAGGTGGGATGGTGGGTGGAGGAGTTTGGGTTCCTCCGCCATCGGTGGATGGATGGAAGGCAGAGTTTTTTTTCTTCTTTTTGGGGGAAGGTTTGAAATGGGTGGTGGGTTTGGGTTTTATGGTGGGGAGTCGGCATTTACGGAAATGCCCTTGGCGGGAGACGGAGTTTGGTTGTTTTTCGGCCTTTGGTTTGAAGGGTAGTACTGACAGAAGGTTGTTTTTGTTTTTTTCCTGTTGTGGAAAGGAGCTTTTGGGTTTTTTGTTTGTTTGTTTGCAATTACATTTTAGGAAAACCATTTAAAAATAAATAAATTGTAGTGTTGTTTCCTTGTGAAATTCAATGGAGATGGGATCAGTCAGTTTGGGATGAAAGCGTGTATGATTGTATAAGTTTGTTATTCCTTATGAGATATATATGGACATGAAGAACATTAGTTATTTATGCAAGAGGAGCTACATATCTCTTCACAGGGATGATTTTAATTTTGTATCCAAAGTAGTCTTGATAGTTGACATCCATATATGAAGACCTTAAGTAGTGCTGCAATACCTTCAATACCATCTGTTCTCACTTCTCTTTTTTTAGTATCAATTTCACAAACGCAAAACAGAGCAAAAGATTGGCAGCTCCCCACAAGGCTAGCTACTTCAGAAATAGTCTAAGTAATCCACAAAATTATGACTTTCGGTTATGAAGAAATATAGCTTATTTTGAACATATTGTTATTCGTGAAATCGTGACTTATAATACTTGTAGATCACCTTGTTCTTGAATTTGATTTAGTATTAGAAAGGACGACAAATACATGAATTGCTCTTGTATTTAGAAATGTAGCTAGTGTGTACATGAAGAACTCGGTCAAAAACTGTCACGGTGTCACATAGTTACAAGTTTTAGATGCAAAATAATCAACAGATAAGGTTGTGCATGATGAAGGCGTGACTATACATCACAAATTAATTGACAAGTAATAGAGATCAAGTCACATAGACATTGATAAATATTTGACTGATTCTTATGGAAATGAATGCATGTGACATGACATGCATTTCTTTAGGAAGAAGGGCATATACAATTATTATTATTGTTTGATTTGGCAACCAACCACTCCTTGAATTTTTCAGATTTCAGATTAGAAAAGGAAGCAGGTTCAACTTCATGCAAGTCGGATTTGTACAGGTCATATATAAGCAGAGGCGGTGTCAAACAATAAGGTTAGGATGAAGAGAATGTCATGATCAAGTATAAAAGCAAACGTACTTGTTATTGAATGTGAGCAGTTAAATTACATGAAAATAAACAAAAAAATTTAAACAAAAAATAGTATACATCATACAGGGAAAATTTCTGTAGTTGTTGATGGATAAGAAGCACATTTACATCATCCATGCACCTTCCAACCATTTGAATATGAATGTATATAATGAGCGTTATACACGGATGTTGGCGTCCGTGATACGCCCTACGTGGCACCCAAAAGTTGGCGAGTCGGCATCTACTGGGATTGTCATGTCACCCTTTCCAAACGCGTCTTAAATTGTTTTTAATTTTTTTTTTGACGGTTTTCGAAGAACGACGGTTGCTTTCTACATAAGACAACGACAGACACCCTACGAACGAAGGTTCGGATACCGAGGAAGATAAAATATCCAGACCGAAAGGGAGAGTCTCGCTTTCTTTCTCGTGTATTACTTGTGAACGGAGGAAGCGTACCTGTGAACCTTTTCCGGCTTTCTTTCTTCCCGATTAAACGATAATGGATTCTTCGACTCCTGCCGTCGATAGCGAACCTGTCCCAGAACCGGTGGGTCTCTAATTTTTTTTCCCCTGGGTCGTTATATTTTTTATGAACTTTCATTTCTTCAATTTTTTGTTTTATGGAACCACCTACTACTTCCGGGAATCCCTGTGCTCCTGGACGGCCATCCGAAAGCAGTTTGACAGGATGAAGAAGATTGAGAAGGAGGTTTTCCGGAGCACCCATTTCGGTCACTTCCTAGACCTTCCTAACATTACTACGGACAACGAAATAGTCGGTTGGTTCGTCGAACACTACGATGCGGAGGAGGTGGGGCTGAGAATAGGATCAGGGGTAGTTCCCCTTACACCGGAAGACGTTGCCCTAATTTTGGGGTTACGTATGCATGGGAAGACCGTTGTGATGGAACCATTGGGTGTAAAGAGACGAGAAGGGGTGAACATCGACAACACACAACTTTTAGGTCATCTGCTGGCAAGCAGTGCCATGGGCGACACGGAGGAGTACGTTCGTCTCCTGATTTCTTTCATCTTCAATCATTTTTTGTTCTATGATGGAACACTTCGACCGAATCAATGGTTCATGCACCATTTGAGGATCATAAGACGCATAAACAGATACGCATGGGCAAGTGCAGTTCACGAAGCCCTGGTTGGGGGCCTGGAGAAAACCAGCTTAGAACTGCAGGAGAGAAGAAAGAGAGGGAACCTCATTATGAAGCAGGGGAACGTCGACGGTTGTGTGGCAATACTACAAGTAAGTGTTTTTTTGTCTGTTCGGATTAAGTGGTGTGTCTGTTCGGATTAAGTTTTTTGTCTGTTCGGAATATGTTGTGTGTCTGTTCGGTTTAAGTTGTGTGTCTGTTCGGAATAAGTTGTGTGTCTGTTCGGATTAAGTTGTCTGTCCGTTCAGAATATGTTGTGGGTCTGTTCGGAATAAGTTGTGTGCCTGTTCGGTTTAAGTTGTGTGTCTGTTCGGAATATGTTGTGTGTCTGTTCGGAAAATGTTGTGGGTCTGTTCGGAATAAGTTCTGTGTTTGTTCGGATTAAGTTGTGTTTCTGTTCGGAATATGTTGTGGGTCTGTTCGGAATAAGTTGTGTGTCTTTTCGGATTAAGTTGTATTTCTGTTTGGAATATGTTGTGGGTCTGTTCGGAATAAGTTGTGTGTCTGTTCGGATTAAGTTGTGTCTCGGTTTAAGTTGTGTGTCTGTTCGGAATATGTTGTGGGTCTGTTCGGGATAAGTTGTGTGTGTTCGGATTAAGTTGTGTGTCTGTTTGGTTTAAGTTGTGTCTGTTCGGAATATGTTGTGGGTCTGTTCGGATTAAGTTGTGGGTCTGTTTGGAATAAGTTGTGTGTATGTTCAGATTAACTTGTGTTTCTGTTCGGAATCAATTGTGGGTTTGTTCGGATTAAGTTGTGTCTGTTCGGATTAAGTTGTCTGTCTGTTCGGATTAAGTTGTGTGTCTGTTCGGATTAAGTTGTCTGTTTGTTCGGAATATGTTGTTTGTCTGTTCGGAATAAGTTGTGTGTCTTTTCGGATTAAGTTGTGTTTCTGTTCGGAATATCTTGTGGGTCTGTTCGGAATAAGTTGTGTGTCTATTCAGATTAAGTTGTGTCTGTTTAGAGTATGAACGTATGTCTGTTGAGTCGTTCTTATTTTTTTGATTTTTTCCATTTGAAGGTGTAACTTTGTGAGAAATTCAAATTGGGGGAGCCCAGAACTGGAGTTTTTCCACGAATAAAAAGTTGGACGGAAATGTTTGGGAAACGTTTAACCCTGAGGAAATGGGAGGAACGTGGAATTACCTCAGATTTACAACGACAAGTTCGACCTGATGGGGGCTCCATCAGTGAGTGAAAGAGAGCTGGAACTTATTAGTTCTATTGGAACTCCTGTTCGAAAGGGCTCAGCTTCAACATGCAGTTTGCCAAGGCTCCAACTGACAGACTGCAACATTCCATGTGACCCGCTGCTCCAAGAGTTGGAGCTGAGTGAGGTGAAGATGAAATGGCTAAGAGTCGAAGCTGCCCTTAAGAAGGCGACAAAAGAGGTTAACGACCTGAAGGAAGAACTGAGGATGACCCAGGAAGAGTGTGGGAGGGTGAGGGAAGAAATTATATATCTTCGAGGGACAAGAACATGTGAAAATACTGGTGGTGAGAAAGACGAAGATCTAAATAAAGAGGAGGAGGAGGAAGAAGAAGAGAGGAAGATGGAGGGAGGAGGAAGAAGAAGAGAGGAAGAGGGAGGAGGAGGAGGAAGAGAGAAAGAGGGAGGAGGAGAGGAAGAAGAGGAGAAGGAAGAAGAGAGAAAGAGGGTGGAGAAGGAGGAAGAGAAAAAAATGGAGGAGAGCAAGAAGGAAGAAGAGAGAAAGAGAGTGGAGAAGGAGGAAGAGAAGAAGATGGGGGAGGAGAAGAAGAGGGAGGAGGAGAGGAAGAAGGAAGAAGAGAGAAAGAGAGTGGAGAGGGAGGAGGAGAAGAAGAGGGAGGAGGAGACGAAGAAGGAAGAAGAGAGAAAGAGAGTGGAGAAGGAGGAAGAGAAGAAGAGGGAGGAGGAGAAGAAGAGGGAGGAGGAGAGGAAGAAGGAAGAAAAGAGAAATGTAGGATTTCATGTTTAATTGTGCATGTATATTTTTCAAATTTTTATGCATAATAAGGATCAATCACAATTTTCTACGATTTATTTCATGCATGCATCGGTTTGTTCTAATAACTAGTTTCATTAAAACAAACATGGGCTCCGAAATTCATATCTAGAAGTTCTCTAAAACTTCTTGATGATCCGGAGATGCTGAAGAAGACGATCGTCGCTTCCCGTTGTGCCGGATGTCTCCGAGTGTTCACCGAAACCCTAAACAAGCTTAGAATCTAGCTACAAACCCCTTCCTTAATCTCTGAGATTTCTCCTTCCAAAGACATAGAAAACTAAGAGAATTTTCGTGGATTTTTGTGGTGAATTAGGAGAGAAAATATTTAGCAAACTTCTAACATAATTAAGGAGAATAATGACCTATTTATAGGCTCCAATCTTACTCTTAATCATGGTTATCCTTAAGCCACGAATTCTTGACATTTTCTCTCATAAACTAATTCCATAATGCATTACATGCACCCACAAAACGTTTGACCAAGTTTGGAGCTAATCCAACCATTGATCAAATTAATCTCTTAATTATCAAAGGCAGAAAATCGATCGGGACTCGGTCTACCGAGACATACTCGGTTAACCGAATATGTCACGTTCAGATTTCCGTGCACTTGACGGATGACCGATTTTTAAGGAGAAAAATTCTTCTTTCACCGTTCAGACTAATTCGCGTCTTTGACCAAGTGCCATTCGGTTAACCGAAAATATCGGAACTGGATATTGTTCGGTCGACCGTTTTTGGTTCGGTATACCGACCGAGAGTTCCATGGTCAAGTTCGGTCAATCAACTTGACCATCCGTTCCACGTTCGGTTAACCGATCCACAGATCCTTCTGTCGACCGAACCTTAACGGATTACTGAACTTCTACCCGATTTTGCCTTTTTTAAATTTTGGATTTATTTCCAACAAAATTTGAACTTTAGGGGTTTCAGCAAATTCACAACTTATTCAATATATTATCCTATGCAATAATAAATTATCACATCCCATAATATATGCATCTCATATGAATTTATCATGATTCTAATTATGTTTATATATAACATAATTGATTTTACTTATTCACCACATGTGTCATATTTTCTATAAGAAACCAGACACATCATTTGAATCAAAATCAAGCTTCTTGTTTCCCGATTTTTGCGGTGTGACCTATGGGAGGATCTAGACTAAGTTGACAGTGATATTAAGAGCTTAATATCACAAGCTATAAGCGGTATCTAGCTACACATTATAGCTCCCAATTAGTTAGATGTCTTAATTCCACTCGAACCAAAACCCGATCCACTTAGTGATGGAGTGCACCACTTGTGTCCGTCCCTTGCCTCATGATATTAAGAATACACACAAAGTAGTATTGTGTCATCTTTGTATTAGTATTCATTTCTTGATCTCTTTAAGCCAGTTACAAATATGTGACTTAACTCAAATCACATTGTGCACATTATAACTTTGCTTTATCAAGGGGTCCACTAATATCATCACTCAATTAAGAGGGGCAATGATAATCTTTTGACTAACTATCTTCTCCAACGAAAGTCATATTAGTATTCATTTCTTGATCTCTTTAAGCCAGTTACAAATATGTGACTTAACTCAAATCACATTGTGCACATTATAACTTTGCTTTATCAAGGGCCCTCTAATATCATCACTCAATTAAGAGGAGCAATGATAATCTTTTGACTAACTATCTTCTCCAACAAAAGTTGTACTTAACTAACCAATGCCTTTACACTACACTTATTGTTAGCTCAAGACACTAATCTAATTAAGCATTCCTTAAGTGATTGGATATAAGTCTCATATCAAAGGACAGAAGTCACAGTAAAATATTAATGACACAGAAACACATTTCTATAATATTTTACTTATTAGGTCTATTCATTATACAAAAGTAATATTTTTCCTCTTGTGTACCCGTGTTGTCACTCACTTGTAGAACTACAATAATCTATGACCAACACGACAATCTTAACTCGGTAATTAATGTCTCATGTTAATTACCATGATTGCGAATATCTTTTGTTTTATGTAAACCAATATCTTTTAGAGCTCTACGGTTAAAGACCAAGAGCCTATTCCTTAACACTTCTAAAAGACGAATAACATAAACAAGGAACAAAATGATTTCTCATTCAATTCATAATAATTGCATTTAAAACTTTTAGAACACATTCCCTTCAAGAAAGAGAGTGGAGAAGGAGGAAGAGAAGAAGAGGGAGGATGAGAAGAAGAAGGAAGAGACGAATAAAGAAGAGGAAAAGGAACAAGAGAGCAAGGCCCAGAAACTAAACTGGGGCGTGAAAAAACAACACTCGACGGCATCGTGGAGCAGCAGATGAAGGAAGATGAACAGCGGGGTAAGAAGAAGAAGGTGGAAGAAGAGCAAAAGAGAAAAGAAAGAGCGACTCAAAAGAGCCTAAAAAAAGAGAGGAGAATTATAGGTTGGCTGTCCACTTAGGAGGGAAAATGCCTGATGTTGACATGGCTGCAATGGGAACGTTGTCAGCTGATGAGGTCAACATGATATTAAACTTCACCGAAGCCAACAAGGACAATAGAGAGGTCATTTGGAGAGGCGATATATGCAGTTTAACACGCACCGACCTGAAGGAACTTATAACGCATGGGATGGATATTACCGACCAAACTATCGACGCTATGCTTTCGGTTCTCGAAGAAAGACGCCCAACACAAAAAGTTATATGCATATCAACATTCGAGTCAGGGCGAATTTTGGGTGGCCAAGGTAGAGCAATTGATGATTTTATCCTCCCTAAAATAGAAGGTGCGTCTCCAACAGAGTCCGTAATCACACAACCATGCTGGTCTGTAGGTCATTGGACTCTAGTGGTTGTCCACGGCCCGTCCAAGGAGATTTTGACGTTCAACAGTATTTCTAGGGAGCTAGAGCAAGGTGAAGATCCAGAGCAGACCATATGCGCACATGAATGCGCAGCAACGGATGTGGCTGAATACTAAGGGGATATACTAAAGGTCGACTGACCCTTGAGAATCCTCAGGAAAAATAGCCAACGACAACCACCGGGGAGCAACGATTGCGGCGCCTATGTTTTATACTGGATAATGTGCCTAATGCTAAAACTTGACCCGATGAAGGAGAAGAACCCTAATAATATCCACTGTATCAGGGGTGAATTGGCGGTCATGTTACTTAGGGACCGCCAATCGTGTGTGCAGATCTGAACAGACACACAACTTTTAGTGTTTATTTGTTTACATGTACAAATTACAAACTCTTTATTTTGGTTATTTTTATAGTCTTGTGTTTTTTAAATGTACAAATTACAAACTCTTCCCAGACAACTTATTCCGAACAGAAACACAACTTATTCCGAACAGACCCACAACATATTCCGAACAGACAGACAACTAAATCCGAACAGACCCACAACTTATTCCGAACAGACCCACAACATATTCCGAACAGACACAACTTAAACTGAACAGACATACAACTTAATCCGAACAGACACACAACATATTCTGAACAGACACACAACTTAAACCGAACAGACACACAACTTAAACCGAACAGACACACAACTTATTCTGAACAGACCCACAACATATTCCAAACGGACAGACAACTTAATCCGAACAGACACACAACTTAAACCGAACAGACATACAACTTAAACCGAACAGACACACAACATATTTCGAACAGATCCACAACATATTCCGAACAAACAGACAACTTAATCCGAACAGACACACAACTTAATCCGAACAGACCCACAACATATTCCGAACAGAAACACAACTTAATCTGAAAAGACACACAAGTTATTCCGAAAAGACCCACAACATATTCCGAACAGAAACACAACTTAATTCGAACAGACACACAACTTATTCCGAACAGACCCACAACATATTCCGAACAGACACAACATATTCCGAACAGACACACAACTTAAACCGAACAGACATACAACTTAAACCGAACAGACACACAACATATTCCGAACAGATAGACAGCTTATTCCGAACAGACAGACAACTTAATCCGAACATACATACAACTTAAACCGAACAGACATACAACTTAAACCGAACGGATTCACACCTTAAACCGAACATATTGACACCTTAAACCGAACAGTCAAACAACTTAAACCGAACTGTCACACAACTTAAACCGGACAGATGCACACCTTAAACAGAACAGTCAAACATCTTAAACAGAACAGTCAAACATCTTAAACCGAACAGATACACACCATAAACCGACACACAATTTAAACAGTTTAATACGAACTGAACGTGTATAACAACCATTTACAGATCCAAACAGATCAACAATTAGAAGTTTCTTGGTTTTACAAGAACTGAAAATAACAAGAAATATTAAATTAAGGAGGAAGTTCCTCCTAATACAAATTTATGTCCCAATCAGAGAAATCAGGATCCCCGGGTTTTGGTGCGATTTCGTGAAGCAACGATGTAACCTTCATCTTGAACTTTCTCTTCTCTTGTTGGGCGTGCTTTTTATGGCTTTTTTAATTATATTCTCAGCTAAAGACACTCGACGTCTAGTCGGCGGTCTTCCTATACGTCTGACATTATCTGGATTAAGAACCGATGTACCCGCAGACTCAGGTTCATCAAGTCGAACCAAGAACTGGGTAGTGTGCATACGTGCCTTAAGCATTTCAATACACTTCACGGTCTCAATATACCTTTCGTAGGAAATGAAGGCTTCATGTGCGACCTAAACGGCACGACACATGATGTGACGACGAAGCGCATCCTTCTCCATTACGCCATCGTCTGGGTACATTTTATCTTGATAGGTCATTCGAATATCCTTCCGTCATCGATTAACGATGTATGAGTCTGGGAGCAATACATTATGATTTAAACGTCCAAGTACAACAAAAACGTGGCAGCATATAAGGCCAACGTGCAGAAACATTCTACAATCACATGTGAAGTTCATGGATATGTTCTATACTAGGAAACGTTTCGACAGTAGCTGCTCACCAACCAAAACACGTTCAGATACCTTGTACTGAAATGTGTCATTCGTATTGAACTCCTCCGTTATATCGCAGTATATCATATTCCCAATTTCTAACTGCACTTTCTTGAAGACTCATACCGTATACAACTCGCTCATCTGTCTCTCGAATGGATAAATTGAAACCAACTGGGTCTCTTATTAAGACAATCAAAATCTGATTGAGCTTCCTTATCGTATTTATGGCGGAGCGTAAGTTCGTATTGTTGAACCAACTGCTTAAGGGTGGTCTTCGAAGTAAGATATTTGTCGAAAAAGGCGTTCATACTCTCGTTTCTCTGAGTAGATGTCATTCCCGCGAAAAAATATCACCAACAAATGCAGGTATCCACGACTCTCGGATTGCATAAATCGATTTGAGTCAGCTATGGTTCTGCAGGTCAAAATCAAAAAGGAAACCCTGCCAATTCCGATCAAATTCTGCTGGGGTTTTGGAATCATATAGAATCAATATCAGATCAAATAACATGTGCTTCCGATACTGCGTCGGCAACTTCACGGGAGCTTTGTTCATTATGTGTCATATACAGAATCTGTGTCTTGAATGTGGGAAGACATTCCTTACAGTAACAGTAATAACACCACATTAATCTGTTATTATGGCTGGGAGAGTTATATCTGCATAAGGGGGCAATTTAAAAGGAGTGAGACATATATTGAAAGGTACAAAGTCCTAATTTGAAAACTTTAATAGAACAGTGACACATCTAAAACCAAACAAACACACAACTTAAACTGAACGGATTCACACCTTAAACCGAACAATCAACAACTAAATCCGAACAGTCACACAACTAAATCCGAATAGACCCACAACTTAATCCGAACTGACACAACTTAATCTGAACAGACAGACAGACAACTTAATCCGAACAGACATACAACTTAAACCGAACGGATTCACACCTTAAACCGAACAGATTCACACCTTAAACCGAACAGTCACACCACTTAAACCGAACAGTCACACAACTTAAACCGAACGGATTCACAACTTAAATCGAACAGTCACACCACTTAAACCGAACAGTTCCACCACTTAAACCGAACACATACACACCTTAAACCGAACAGTCACACCACTTAAACAGAACAGTCACACCTTAAACCGAACAGTCACACCACTTAAACCGAACGGATTTACAACTTAAATCGAACAGTCACACCACTTAAACCGAACAGTTCCACCACTTAAACCGAACACATACACACCTTAAACCGAACAGTCACACCACTTAAACAGAACAGTCACACCTTAAACCGAACAGTCACACCACTTAAACCGAACAGATTCACACCTTAAACCGAACAGTCACACCACTTAAATCGAACAGTTCCACCACTTAAACCAAACAGTTCCACCACTTAAACCGAATACATAAACAACTTAAACTGAACAGTCACAGAACTTTAACTGGACATAGCCACACCTTATCGTTCATGCACGACAACCATGTTTGGAACAATCATATGTAATTTTTAATGGTCTTAAAAGATAGCAAAACGCAACCGAGCAAAACTGACTCGAAATGGTGATTAACTCCTACAAATGAGGCAAAAGGCATGTCGTATTTGTTTGTAATGTAGGTAGTGTCGAAACATATTGCGTCTCCAAAGTATGAATATACAGCTCTAGAACGACAGTCAGCCCAAAACACGTTCCGTAGTCTTCCTTCGTCATCCATATCCATTACATAGAAAAACATGAAATCAATCTTCTGCATCCTAATGAAATAGTTCTGAAATCAATCTTTTGCATCACCAGGTCACATCTTTAAATTTCTGACTTCGTTTACAACATTCCTGCACACAGGAACCACTAAGATCAGACGCAAAATGTTCAACTTCAATTATGTTAGGCAGAAAGAACACAAACCTTAAATCCCTTTCGTTGAAAGTCAATTTGTCATGACCTCCAACCTCGACCACAAAAGATTGCATGGTCTTAGCAACCGATATCCCAGCAGTATCATTGCACGATATGCGTGCTTTGGCGGCCTCAGTTAATGTGGTAACCCTTGCTGGTTTTCCGGAGACCCTTATCTGAGCAGTGCATTGGACTCTACTGGATAACCTAGACTTCAATTTTTATTGCCCTTGGTTTGTTGGTGTTGTGCCCTCATTGGAGCAAGTCAGCGTGTCCCGTATAACAACACTACGATCGTAATGAGATTGTCTTGTCTTAACACCAAAATCACAAGAATCGGCATATGCCACGTAAAATGTTTTGTCTTCTTCGAAAGAAGGAAAAACATGTCCTCCTTAGGAACGTTTGTCGGTTGCTCCACTTGGAAAGACACATGAACAATTTTCATTGGAGTACAAAGGAAGGACCACAAAAGAGAATGGAAGAAAAATGAAGACGCATCTTGAGATAAATAATGATGAATAACAAGTCTTCTGCTGTGTAGGAGCGCCAAACTGATGAAAGAAGTGAGTGATTTGAGACGCATTAATGAGGGATGGAGGGAGGGATGAAGAGATGTAGACATTTGTACGTATAGCCAAATAATTGAATAATAAAATAAAATAAAAAACTTTTTTCTGTGCTGACATGGAGAGTGCCAACTCAGCCGCGTTCCTGAATGAGCGTCTTAAAGAACGGTCATCTATCATTTTCAGCAAAAGGTTAGTAAACAATTTTAATGAAGTTGTAAAATAGTATTGTTATCAGGTAGAGTATTCATGGAGTTGAAGTTGTAAATTATTATCATTATCTGCTGTTGATGCATCATAATCTGGTAACGGCCCGTCCAAATTATTAATTTAATTTTTTTAAATACATCCAAAATTTAGAAAATACATAAAATACCTCTGAATACCTGATCTGCCGGGCCAGACGGCGTCGTGCCCGGGTCCCGACTTATCATGCCGGCCCAGCCCGATTAACCTAACGGGCCCACAGGTCTAGATCAAGTGTAAAAGTAAACGTACTTGTTATTGATACCTGAGAATAAGATGGCATGTGAAATTAATTAATCATATATATTCCTTTTGCTCAATAAGTCGAGGGAACTATTACCCTTGTATTGAATTTTAGAATTTGATTGACAATCCCACTCATATTGCATTAACGGGCGCCTTGTCAAAAAATGTAAGCAGGGATTACCACAATAGCACATTGACAAAAAATCGCATGATAAAAGGACTTAACAAATAGCAAATAAACAAGCAGGGCAGATTGCTTTCAGTATATCAACTAGGGGACAGGAGAACGAAAACAACGAAGTAAAAGAGGAAAATTTGACCGTTCCTTCCAGAATCTCTACACTCATTTAGCCTGTATTTCTTCTGCAGCCGCTTCAAAGGTTTGCCCGGGAACAAGATCAGGCACATCATCGTCTTCCTCCTGGGTGTTGGAATTAGCTGCAGGAACCTGCTTCTGAAATTGTTCAGCCAGCCTTCTCAAATTGTCCAGGTTGTCAGGCCCTGAAAAATAAAAAAAGGAATCAAGATTCAAGCATCACTAAACAGCATAGATGAAAAATTAGCTACCAAAGTGAAAGTACCATCGTACACAATTGCAGTTGGAATGAAGCAATAAAGTGCATTAAAATGTGTATTTCAATAAAAAACTGCTTTTAGCAACTTCAATATATCTACCTCAGTTATCTAGTAAGATAACTATAATGTGCTGAATCCCTGCATCGTATCAAATGGAATACTAGGATAGTGGACTTGTACATTAGATCTACTAGCATTGTTTACATCGCTAGGTTGCATAAAATGCAACATTGGTGAAGCCACTAGGGTTGTTAATTTATAGCTTCAAAGTAGTTGCATTGCTTGAGACGTTTCACCTCAACTACTCTGCGAAACAACGTGGATGTTTCCCAATAAGGAAAATGTTATTTAGTATCATACTAACACCTGTAATGACAGCTTCCAAATATCATAAAAGAAATGCAAAATACCGTCAAAATGTAGGACAGACCAGCAAGTCAAATGATTCTAGCAACACAATTGAAACTGAATGTAAGAAAACATAAAAGGAAAGGTCAGTAAGTACCAAGTTGGCTGATGATGCCTGGAAGCACATCCTGTAGCTCTGATTTAGAAATAAACATAATACGTAAGACATGAGTGTTAAAATGATTTTTGCAGCAGTTTGAAACAATCTAATTTAGCCTAATTTTTTAATATTCATGAAGTTTGCAATCATGTACACTACAACAACAAAAATCCTATGATTGTTCTAGTAGGGGCAAAATCATTCCAGCAACAGTTTGGGGAAAAAAATTAAAATAATGCTAGTTTAAATTATAATAAAAAATGAAATATAAGAGAACAAATCGGTCATCATATTGCAACAATCAGTCCAAATAAAGTTCAGGTCTTCTTGTATGACCCGACATACGACACATAAGGAATAACTAATCTATGAACTATGAACAAGATAGTCAATACATACTTTTTGTCTGAGGGGATCCACCGACAACCCAAGTATTGGCCGCAATTGAAGCTTGTACTGCAAAACAAAAAAAAGGTTAATTGAAGGCTAATATCAAGAGCAGAGACACAGATATAAGTGTTCGGAAACACTACCTTTTGGGTTTGTGAACTGGATCACTAAGTCGTCTTTGAAAATGTTTACTTCTTCTATGGCAGGTATAGCATTTACACCTATTCTTTTTAGGGTGTTTTGAAGCCTCTTGTCATCTGTTGTTGTTGTCTTGTGGACTGCTTTCTTCTTTCTGGTAAATGCAAAAAAGGCATAAACATCATAATTACGAATAAGGCACAATAGTATATAATACACATTGTTTACTAGAGTGTATAATATTAGCTGCAATGCACAACTATAACAGATCATATACGATACAAAAGCATGCATATTTAGAACCTGCGGACACTTCCTTTTCCACCAGTTCGGACTGCACCTGCCATCTTCATAAGCTTTTCTCGGTCCATCTACACAAGAAAATTCAATTACATCACTATGTTTACATACATAAACTGCAAAATGCATGGAAACATAGTTCAAACACAAAAAAGAGATAACAAAGATAAGCTCAACTATGCC
The DNA here is from genome assembly GCA_963682175.1 of Triglochin maritima. Taxonomy (NCBI): domain Eukaryota; kingdom Viridiplantae; phylum Streptophyta; class Magnoliopsida; order Alismatales; family Juncaginaceae; genus Triglochin; species Triglochin maritima. The sequence goes on along the minus strand of OY821772.1, from coordinate 56,858,046 downwards.
TAGAGAAATGATCGCACAACAGTCTACAGCATTCCACTGAACACTAAAATAGGAGTCAGCATTGTCTATACAAGAAAGTGAATATCTAATTGGAGAAAACAGTCGATTGTTTACCATCATTTGTTTCATAGAGAATTAACTCCCAATAAGATTCTTGACACGACTATCTTGAGCGTTTTTGTTTGAAAAAGGGGTGTAGTGTAGTCGTGTAGGTTCCAAAGATGAGAAGATTCTTGGGAGCCACAGCAAGTGAAAGGTGTTATATACTTTCTAAGTTGCAAACATAGGATTTGTTAGGTCAATCTGCAGTTGTGAAGTTGATTCATAATCAAGATTCTTAGCGACACATTTTACTTATGATGCACACTAAAACAGTAAAAATGAAATGTCTCTTCATGCATCATGCACGAGATTAGCCAAATGACACATAAACTATATAGCCATGTAGCTGCGCCAAACTCATTTTTACCAACTCTGAAATTCGATCATGAACCAACACCTACCAAGTCACCTAACTAAAATAGCAGTTCTCTATAACAAATCACCAGCTTGATCTAATGACACCATTTTCTAGTTTCAGCTTCATCCAATACAACAAATACTCCACAAACACGAGATCCCTTCACCGATATCCGACGACATTCAAATAACCATTTCACAAATTCTAGATAATACAATAAAATTGCACAACCAAAGTTAAGTTCAATAACCAAATCCATCTTCACCAAATGAAAACCACATCTCTCAACCAAATCCATTAAAAATCACACATTTCCAAGTCAAAAGCCTAAAAAAGAAAGAAGAAGAAGAAAAAACAAAATCCCGAGTTGATTAACCACACGAGTGCCCCAATCGTCGGGACCTCGAAGGGTAAGTGAGAAAAAAATGGAACCCTAGAAATCGGAATCTGACCTTCGTGTTGGGAAGTGATGTGAGAGCGAGAGCGAGAGCGAGACCGAGACCGCTTTGGCTTTCTTTCGGATATATATTAATATAAAAAACCAACCCAGACTTCGCCACGTGGGACCCACCTCAAACATTAGGGTTTCTTTTCTTCATTCGATCTCGACCGCTCATCACAATTGCTTCAGGAAATGGATCGACGGCAACCCTTTTTTTTAGGATTCCGGGATGTTCACCCGAAATCTCACGCTCTTTCCCACCCGCAGCTGACATGGATAGTCAGGTAGGAAAAGATCGGTCCCAGGCAGTTTTGTCCGTTATCATTTTCTTTTTTTATGTTTGAATTAATGGTTGACAACCAACAAATAGTTATCCCACACCTTGTTACGGATGTACCAAAAAATATGAGCTCTGTTTAATTCGAATTTGAAATTCATGTTTGTTTTTTAGTGATTTTGTCTGTGTCATAGTCTAAGAATTGTTTGATTCCATTTCTTGTATTCTTACATGTGATAATCAGTCCACGGTTCACAGGGCATTAGTGATTGGGGCTGGATTATAAGTTGTGCCGGGTATATTAGACCATCAATACCATACTTGGGTTACCCTTGGGCGCATGGTTTCTCTCTATCATGTCAGTTTCTCACTCTGTTACGTCATACCGGCTCACTCATCCCAAATTTCCCTTAACCATGTCCTGAACCCCCCAAACACCCTACATTCTCTCCCTCCACGTCATTTGGAGATTAATCATGGGTAAAATAAATAAAATTGAATTAAAAAATTAAAAATAAAACTAATAAAAAACATATTTTCAGGAAAAATGATTTGATTTTTTTAATTAAAATGACTTTAAAATAAATATATTAACATTATTTAATAAATAAAAACAACAAATGGGAGGGTAACATTATTTAATAAATGAAAAATAAAAACAATTAATCAATTGGATTGATAATTAAGGTTATCATGCTATTGAACTCAATTTACCTATTTTATCAATTATGGATACCTACAAACCAAAATTTAATTCCTTCTATTTAACCAAGTTACTCTGCTATTGAATTCAACTTACCCCTATCGCAACTAAATTAACCCCAACAAATCATCAAACTTTATGCACATGCGTCCTTTCCCCTTCTCAAGGTGTAGGTTGTGGCAAAGTTCGTGTGCATGAATGATGTTATCACTAATTCTTCGTCCTTTAACGAATACGCTATGATTTTCCCCTATCAGTCGTGGTAATATCCTCTTCAAGCGGTTGGCAAGGACTTTGGATGAGAACCTATACGTCATATTGCATAAAGCAATGAGCTGGAAGTCCTCCACCACCGTCGGTGCCTTTTTCTTCAGGATAATCGTGATTGATGTATTGTTCCATTGCGTGATGACCCTTCCACTATCCAAACAAGACGCGACAACCTTGACCATGTCCCTTTTGATTATACCCCATGTTGTCTTGAAAAACTTTGCATTGAAACCATCGGGCCCCGGCGCTTTATCAATATTGGCATTCAACACGACATCTTGTAGTTCTTTTGGGTCAAACTTTCGTATTAAATCAACCCCCTCCTCCACTGTAATTTGTGGTAGAATAATGGAATGTTTAAGGGTTTGCACCTGAAAACCACGAGCAAACAAGTTAGCATAAAAAGATCGGAACGCTTCCCGGATGTCGTTCTCATCCCCCACTAGACTAGCCCCCTCTCCCACTCGCCTCACTTGATTGGTGACTCTCCTCACTCTAAGATGTGCATGGAAGAACCTAGTGTTTCGGTCCCCCTCTTTCAACCACTTCACTCTGGATTTTTGTCGTATAATGGACTCCTCCCAAGCAAGGACCTGAGCAAGTGTATCCTTTGCTGCGATTTCAGCTTGAGCCAGCTCGCCACTGCTAGGTTGATTTAGCATTTGCCTCCCCACTTGCTTAAGAGATTCCCGAGCCTCTCCCACTAGAATTCGCCCCGAGTCCACAACCATGCAATTTGACGTCCAAGCGTGAGGCCAAATTGCGCGCTTGAATCGCTCAAGTTTTTTATACTTAACCTTGTGCTCCACAAGGCAAACCACGTCCGGATTTACCTCCTTTATTCGACCCCTGATCATAAGTGTACGGTCGGGCCCGTTTGCGCCACGTACATTCCAAACTAAGACATTCATGGGTTCAAGATGCAGGGTGACCCCCCTTCCCTTCCATACGCGTATTTTTACTCGAACTAATTTTCCTCCTGGATCTCCTAAGTGGTGGTGGCGAGTATACCTTCTTAGTGTGCGAGCCCTCCCACTCTTCTTGCTGGCTTGCTTTAGCTCTCTCCATGTCTTGATCCTCTGATTTTCGATGTACATCAAATATTCCCTCACTTGGGTAACCGAAATTCTTTGTGCTCTCCTTTGTGCGCGCCACTTTAGTGGGTGAAGCCCAACCTGCCTCCTCATGCACTAAAGATGTTAGTCCACATAACTTCTCATGATCTCCTTTAAATGTGTCGTTTTCCTTCTTAAGTCTAACACTTATTGCCTCTTGGTCTTGCTGGAATATGTCACATGGAACTTCTCCCTTATGAAACTCCTCCTCCTCATGCACATCACGTGCCCTATCCCCATGCATGTGCCTTTTGCATAATGCACCTCCCTCCCCCACTTCATGAGAAGAGCCCTCTAAGTTGTGTCCCTTGATTGGAGACATGTAAGCTTCCATTTTATCTTTACCATGCTGACTTGGTCTTTCCTCAACAACCTCTTCACACCTAGAGCATTCAAATCCCATCCCATTGGCTTATCCCAAAGTGGAAATATCACATTCCTGCTCCACTCCACGTTTCCCTTCTTGGACACCAATAGGTTCACTCTCAATTGCACCCATTGCAGAAGTTGTTAGGAGCACTGGGGAGCCTCTCACTTTGTCTCCTAAGGTACTCCCTCTCATGTGACAAGGCATCCCCTCATTGGTTGCCTCCAAAGAATGGGAGAGCAAGAGAGTGCCCTAGCCATGTGATTTTTCTCCTTAACATTTCTCTTACCTTGCTCTCCACATGTCACCTCCTCACTTGCCTCCCCGTCCACATACCTCTAGTGTCCAACTCATCATCTCTTCCACCAGCCTCTCTCTCCCCTCCTATCCGACCAGCCCCTCCCATCTCCGGGATACTCATGGTGCTAGCTTCTTGACCACTTCCATGGCTCACTCCCTCAACGCCCTTGGTCATACTCCTTTCAAGCCCATTTCCAGCACTCTTCCGAGACACAACATCCACTTCTCAGCTTTTCCTTTTTGCTCCTCTCATTGTTTGTTGATTATCCTCCTCTTAAGACATTTCTCATCATCATGGCCGAACTCCATTCAATCCTTACAATACCCGAGCCTCCATTCATACTCCACTAGAACTCGATGTGTGTCGATGCCTTTCACTTGGACCTCCACCCAACTCGGATAGGTGAAATCATGGGTCACTTCCACGCACACCCTTGCATAGGCAAGCCTTCTCCCCAAAGTTGTGTGCTCATCCATGTATAGAGGTCTCCTAAGGACACTAGTAATGTTGCTCAAAACTCTTTGTGACCAGAATCGGAGGTCAAGCTCCGGTAGACGAATCCAAATGGGAACAGTAGTGATGTTTGCCCTTGTCAAGACCACATCTGGTCCCCCTCTAGCACACGTTTCCTATCCTCTCCAAGAGTGAATCGGAAGAGGAGAAACCATTGACTTCTTTTGATGACCTGCACACCTCCAACCAAACTCCACATCTTGTGGAGGTGCTTCTTTAAAGTCGGCAAGTTTGGTCTGAAAGCAATGAAATAACCAACTAAAATCTTATCCCACCTCTTCAAGGCTTCAACCACTTCTTTCTTAGAACACTTTGCCACCTTTTCTCCTCCCTTTATGGCCGGCTGGATGAACTCAAGGGATGTGGATGCCTTTGGGCCAGCCACAAACAACTCGCTCAACTTCCTTGGGGGAGTTTCAACACTCCCTAGAGGTGGTGTGTGCACTTCACCCCCCAATGCTGGGGATGAAGCATGCATTGGGGTGGATGGAGAGCCATTTTGCTGCCACACTCTCCATCTTCTTGCTGCCCACGAGTAGGGCAAGGGTTGGGGTCCATTTTGCTGCGAAAATCCAAAGCTTTTGATGGTGAAAGAGGTCGGAACCCTAGAGAAACCTAGGTTTCCCATGTTGTTTGCCACTCTCTCTCCTCTCATCTCTCCTCTTCTGATAATACTTGGAACATATATACAATTGTATCTCTCCTTCTCCAATAATACTTGAACATATATACAACTAAAAAACCTTACCTTTTGTTCGAAAATACCCAAACACACCAAAAAACTGAGCTCAATGATGCACTGTATTAATGATATCCAAAATACCCCAACACACCCGGAAAAAAATGCAACTAATATTAATGGATATCATAAATATTCCAAAAACCACAATATAATCACCTGAAGCTTCATCGGCCTCATGAAGCTTAAGACATCCCACTCGTTTATATCAAGTAGGAGATCGGTGATGCTTCATAACCATTAAGTCATTGTGGCAACATGTGTGCTTTATGAAAATCTACGATAACTGAAACTCAAGGAGACGATTCTATGGTTGTTTTTGGTTAAGACATCATGAGATTGCATGGTTTTATTACTTGGTTGGATCTAACATTTGTTAATGTCGTAAATATTTGTTATCGCGAATGAAAGAACATTTGAAAATTGTTGAGCGCATACAACGAAACCATAACATCTAGAAAAACAAAACTTAAAAGGTGTCACTCTTCCTCCCTTAACATAATACTTCAAGACCAATGTTTACGCAACGGCTAGGCGAGCCTAGGCGATTGTGCGACCGCCCAGCTCTGGGCGGTCATTTTTTTTAATATTTTTAAATCAATTAAATTTGATAAAATAGTTAAAAAAACAGGAAAATCGGGAAAAATAGGAAACAATGCACAAATATTATCTAAAAATACCATACATGTTTAGGCTTCAAAAAGAAACATAGATCCTCGACCAAAAGTCTCACTAGGCACCCCCTCTACCCACCTAAACACTTAGGTATACAATTTATTGCTTAGTAGTACGATTACAAAGGTAGTTAACTAACTCATAGTTCATACAATAGCAGATAAGAGAGAAATTAGAATTACAAGCTAATTAACTAATTCCATTGGACACATTGATCTAATGTCCAACTGGGAACCATATCAAATCCTCCACCACCATCAGAGTCGTCGGAGTGGTTCTCGTTCGGATTGTCGACGTAGACTTCATTTTCTTCAGTTCCTTCATCGTCGGATTGGACATATTGCTCGTCGATGTCCACCGGTGGTTGAGAACTCGATGCACCTGGATCTCCAGAACTAATGTGAATGATGACATCATCCATGCCAACACCTAATAACGGCATGTCAGATGCAGTGGACGTGGATCGACCAAAGCGTCTCCGTGAAGAAGAATGTCCTAAAGCTGCTTCCTCGGCATCGACCCATGTAAGCTCCTCTCCAGCGAAGACCAGATCTTCAGTTTCTACCAACCATGGATGCTCGTCGAAGAGATCGTAGTCTACACCGATGGGGTCATAAAATCCAGGCTTCTCTATCCTTTGTTGAAACCTTTGCCTTAACTTTTGGTTGTAGTTCACATACACCAAGTCATTCATCTTCTTCACAGCCAACATGTTCCTTCTCGTTGAGTGCAACTGCTCGAAGACACTCCAATTCCGCTCACAACCTGATGTCGAGCATGTCAATCCCAACACCCTCAAGGCCAACCTCTGAAATGTGGTATCTCCCATGTCTGCGCCATAAGATTGCCACCAATCTATAGGTCTTCTTTCCGTCCTTTGTCTGACGACCATATCCCTTGAGAACATTCCAAGTGAGTTCTTGTAACGATCAAGTAAACCGCAAATCTTGTCTTGTTCTTCAGGAGTGGGGACGAGACGCTCTACGACATACATGAATCCAGGCATATGCTCATTGAAAGCTACATTTCGATCTTGAGGTGGGATGGAGAAGAAGGTACGAGGGTTGAGTAAGAAACCAACTGAGTGTAGCGGTGAGGACATCATCTTCCCTGGACCCAACCTGGTGTCGATGAGGTCGATGACTTGCTTGTACAACCTCGGGTTTCCTTCAAAGTTCCTAATGACTTGTTCTTTGGCTTTCTCCATTGCGTCATGTAGATATCCCATCGGTGGTTTCTCATCGCCGTCAACAAGTCTAAGAACCTGGACCATAGGTTGTGAGGCCTTCAGTGCCTTCACGACGTTGGTCCAGAAGCCACTTTGTAGAATGGTCTCGACAACTTCAGTAGAGATATCCTTCTTTTTCTTGTTCTTAATCCAACTTGCATTAGGATCGTGGTACTCTGGGGAAACAACAAAGGCTCGGAGTCTATCTTTCTTCAGAAACAACATTTGCAAAGTCAGAAAGGTGGTGGCAAATCTCATGACAGCAGGGCATAGCAGGTTCCCTTCAATGGCAATTCACATCCTCTTCAACAACATGGAATGGTTGTTGAAATGTTTGACGATCTTACGAGTTAAAACAATAGTCTTCAAAAACAACTTGCCAATATCCTCCAAGATGAAATCGATGCAATGCGCTGCACATGGAGTCCAAAACAATCTTTTTTTTTGCTTCAACATCCTACCGACAAGTACGTACGCGGTGGCGCTGTCGGTGACCACCTAACAACGTGTTCTTCGCCAATCTTGTCAACTACCTTGTCCATTAGCTTGTACAGGTAGTCTGCGGTGTGAGAGTGACCAGAAGCATCTACATACTGAAGGGAATGTGTTCTAAAAGTTTTACTTTTAAATGTCAATTATTATGAATTGAATGAGAAATCATTTTGTTCCTTGTTTATGTTATTCGTCTTTTAGAAGTGTTAAGGAAGAGGCTCTTGGTCCTTAACCGTAGAGCTCTGAAAGATATTGGTTTGCATAAAACAAAAGATATTCGTAATCATGGTAATTAACATGGAACATTAATTACTGAGTTAAGATTGTCGTGTTGGTCATAGTGAAGGGAATGTGTTCTAAAAGTTTTAAATGTCAATTATTATGAATTGAATGAGAAATCATTTTGTTCCTTGTTTATGTTATTCGTCTTTTAGAAGTGTTAAGGAAGAGGCTCTTGGTCCTTAACCGTAGAGCTCTGAAAGATATTGGTTTGCATAAAACAAAAGATATTCGCAATCATGGTAATTAACATGGAACATTAATTACCGAGTTAAGATTGTCGTGTTGGTCATAGATCATTGTAGCTCTACAAGTGAGTGACGACACGGGTATGCAAAAGAGGAAAATATTACTTTTGTATACTGAATAGACCTAATAAGGAAAATATTATAGAAATGTGTTTCTGTGTCATTAATATTTTACTGTGTCTTTGGTCCTTTGATATGAGACTTATATCTAATCACTTAAGGAATACTTAATTAGATCAGTGTCTTGAACTATCGATCAGTGTAGTGTAAAGGCATTGGTTGGTTAAGTATAACTTTTGTTGGAGAAGATCGTTAGTCAAAAGACTATCATTGCCCCTCTTAATTGAGTGATGATATTAGTGGGCCCCTTGATAAAGCAAAGTTATAATGTGCACAATGTGATTTGAGTTAAGTCACATATTTATAACTAGCTTAAAGAGATCAAGAAATGAATACTAAGACAAAGATGACACAATACTACTTTGTGTGTATTCTTAATATCATGAGGCAAGGGACGGACACAAGTGGTGCACTCCATCACTAAGTGGATCGGGTTTTGGTTCGAGTGGAATTAAGACATCTAACTAATTGGGAGCTATAATGTGTAGCTAGATACCGCTTATAGCTTGTGATATTAAGCTCTTAATATCACTGCCAACTTAGTTTAGATCCTCCCATAGGTCACACCACAAAACTGGGAAACAAGAAATGGGGATTTTGAGTTCATAGGATGTGTCGGGTTTCATGTAGAAAATATGACACATGGGGTGAACAAGCAAAATCAAAATTATGTTGTGATTTATAACATAATTAGAATTTAAATTAAATTCATATGTGATGTAAATATTATGGGGTGTAATGATTGATCATTACATAGGATAATATGTTACATAAGTTGTGAATTTATTACTAATCCCGAAATGTCAAATTTTGTAGGGGTTAAACCGAAATTTGACAAGTCTGCAAAATAGTGCACAAACGGTCGACCGGTTGGAAGTAAACGGTCGACCGATCGGTGCACGGTCGACCGGTGGTGTCCGGTCGACAAAACACGTCTCGACCGATAACAGGTGAATTTCGTCTGTTCGAACGGTCGACCGAATGTGATCGGTCGGTCGACCGAACATTGCGATGAAATATTCTACTGTTGAAAACGGTCGACCGAGTCTCGGACGGTCGACCGAAATCGGGTTTTGAGCGGTCGACCGGACCTCGCAAACGGTCGACCGATCAGACGGTTTTATGCAGAATTAATTAGATCATGCATGGAATTGGTCCATAATTGATTTAATTCGTGGCTAAAATTATTTATTAATAAATAATGGATGGTTAGATGGAATTTTGCATGGAATCATGGGCAAGAGATTGCACATGAATAGGTAATTTGGAGAGAACCTATAAATACAAGGTTATCTCATTACCTCCTTAATTAATTCATTATTTTTCTTATGCAAAATCTCTCTCCATAATTCTCCACGAAAATTCCTTAATTCTTAAGTTTAGTTTTAGTTCTTAAGAGATCATCTTCTCAAGGGAATTAAAGAGGGGTTAGTAATTAGATTCTAAACCCAATCGGAGATTGAGAGACTAGCTTCCCTCTCTCCGATCTTGTTTAGAGTTTGGTGAATACTCGGAGGCATCCGGCGCAGCGAGGAGCATCCCAACCGTCTCCGAATCTTCGAGAAGTTTTAGAGAACTTCTAGGTATGAATTTCGGAGCTCCTTCATGTTTGTTTTAATAGAGTTTTTGAAACTAGTTTGTTAAAACAAACCGATGCATGCAATAAATTCTAGAAAATTGAAAATTGATCCTTATTATACATGAAAATTCGAAAAATATATATGTATAATTAAACATGAAATCCTACACATAGATCATTGTAGCTCTACAAGTGAGTGACGACACGGGTATGCAAAAGAGGAAAATATTACTTTTGTATACTGAATAGACCTAATAAGTAAAATATTATAGAAATGTGTTTCTGTGTCATTAATATTTTACTGTGTCTTTGGTCCTTTGATATGAGACTTATATCTAATCACTTAAGGAATACTTAATTAGATCAGTGTCTTGAACTATCGATCAGTGTAGTGTAAAGGCATTGGTTGGTTAAGTATAACTTTTGTTGGAGAAGATAGTTAGTCAAAAGATTATCATTGCCCCTCTTAATTGAGTGATGATATTAGTGGGCCCCTTGATAAAGCAAAGTTATAATGTGCACAATGTGATTTGAGTTAAGTCACATATTTATAACTAGCTTAAAGAGATCAAGAAATGAATACTAAGACAAAGATGACACAATACTACTTTGTGTGTATTCTTAATATCATGAGGCAAGAGACGGACACAAGTGGTGCACGCCATCACTAAATGGATCGGGTTTTGGTTCAAGTGGAATTAAGACATCTAACTAATTGGGAGCTATAATGTGTAGCTAGATACCGCTTATAGCTTGTGATATTAAGCTCTTAATATCACTGCCAACTTAGTTTAGATCCTCCCATAGGTCACACCACAAAACTGGGAAACAAGGAATGGGAATTTTGAGTTCATAAGATGTGTCGGGTTTCATGTAGAAAATATGACACATGGGGTGAACAAAGCAAAATCAAAGTTATGTTGTGATTAATAACATAATTAGAATCTAAATTAAATTCATATGTGATGTAAATATTATGGGGTGTAATGATTGATTATTACATAGGAAAATATGTTACATAAGTTGTGAATTTACTATTAATCCTGAAATGTCAAATTTTGTAGGGGTTAAACCGAAATTTGACAAGTCTGCAAAACAGTGCTCAAACGGTCGACCGGATAGCAGTAAACGGTCGACCGGTAGGGCACGGTCGACCGGACGAGTCTCGACCGATAACAGGGAATTTTCATCTGTTCGAACGGTCGACCGAAAGTGACCGGTCGGTCGACCGAACATTGCGATGGAATAGTTCCTGTTACGAACGGTCGACCGAATGTTGAACGATCGACCGAAACATTGGTTCGAGCGGTCGACCGCACCTTGAAACGGTCGACCGGTCCAGACGGTTTTATGCAGAATTAATTAGATCATGCATGGAATTGGTCCATAATTGATTTAATTCGTGGCTAATAATATTTATTAATAAATAATGGATGGTTAGATGAAATTTTGCATGAAATCATGGGCAAGAGGTTGCACATGAATAGGTAATTTGGAGAGAACCTATAAATAGAGGTTATCTCATTGCCTTCCTACATCTTAATTAATTCATTACCTCTTGTGCAAAAATTCTCTCTCCATAATTCTCCACGAAATTCTTAAGTTTAGTCTTAGTTCTAGAGAGATCATCTTCTCAAGAGAATTAAATAGGGGTTAGTAATTGGATTCTAAACCCAATTGGAGATTGAGAGACTAGCTTCCCTCTCTCCGATCTTGTTTAGAGTTTGGTGAATACTCGGAGGCATCCGGCGCAGCGAGGAGCATCCCAACGGTCTCCGAATTTTCGAGAAGTTTTAGAGAACTTCTAGGTATGAATTTCGGAGCTCCTTTATGTTTGTTTTAATAGAGTTTTTGAAACTAATTTTTTAAAACAAACCGATGCATGCAATAGATTCTAGAAAATTGAAAATTGATCCTTATTATACATGAAAATTCGAAAAATATATATGTATAATTAAACATGACATCCAACAGTGGTATCAGAGCTTAGGGTTCAATTTTCTTATGATTCATGGTTGTAAACAAATTTAGTTTACCATCTAGGATTTAAACAATTCGTTTTACCGGTTTTTCGGTCTTTAAATGTTTGTTGAAATAACTCTTTGTAATAATTCGTTTTAAATATTTTGAATGTTTAAAACATGTCATGAAATTACTAGAATTATGATTTGGACATAAGTCTAACTTGCAATAATTTCGTTTTAAGTATAAACGATTATTTTGTAAGAGAATCAACAAAACCGGAAAAACTGCGATTCATCTTTCCATTGGAAATTGGATGGACAGCGGTTCATAATTAATTTTTGAACTATGGATGCATGAAAAATGTTTTTAATGGATTTCAAAACATTTTTCAAAGAATTGTTTGAGATTCTAGATGCTTGATAAACTAGATTGCATAGTTTATAGCGATATTGCGTGCATGGATGCTCGAGTTGTTTTTGCAGGAATTGTGAGTTTATATGTTCCAAATCAGCGATTGTGAATGTATGTTATTATTATAATACAGGGGCTTATGTATGTAAAAGCCAAAATTCTCTCTATTTCCATCTTTTAGATAGTTGCATTTGCATATGAGAGGTTTTTACATAGGACTTGCATTAGTCGGTTTTTATCGAATGTGAGGAGCATGTTTATTTTCTGTAAAATCTACATCTTCGGTGCAAGAGGAAGTCGCCGCTGTAGCACATCGATCGAGGATCGTGGATCGAGGATCAAGGATCGAAGGGAACATATAAACTCACACGATGTGGATTGTGTGAATGTTTAATTTCTGTTTTTATAATTTCTGATATGCATGTGATGAATGGTGAATGTTAGGATGTGTATAAATTTTAATATGCATGATAAACTAAAATTCAAAATCACATGTTAAAATTGTCCAACAAAAATTAAGAATAGTTTTCCTTCTTATTTCATCCACTAGCAGCCATTGATCGAGGGATACTCTGCTCGCCCTTAGCGGGAGATAGCTCACTCTATCTTTGGGAATAGTGGGAGATATAAAGGTTGTCTGTTGTTGTGCCACAATTAAATATATGAGGTGTGTTTCACCCTAGTGAACCCCAAGTATGTTTAGTTGTGAATATAATAGATAAACGTATCTCGTATCAAATGAAAATAAGTTTTCTTAACATTACCTAGAGCCCTCGCTCGGTTTTGGGGAAAAGTTTTTCTTATGAGGATAGGTCGCATTCCCTCATAATTAAAACGACAAGAGTCACAAAAGTTTGAAGATGCTAAATGTTGCTAAAATTCAAAAAGGTTGTGATTAGAAAATGTTTTCTTACCTTGATGTTGTAATGTATTCGATAGCCATTAGCTAGTCTATATTACAATTGATGGGATCTTGGATTACTGCATTTACGGGCAAGATTTTATTTGCAGTATTTACATCATATTCGATATATATATGTATGTATGTATTAAAACATAAAATTGGCATTAAAACCTATATAATTTATTTTGTAGAAATGTCAAATATCCAACCAATTGTGCGATCTATGATCGAAAAGAACCCTTTGCAAAATGATGGCTCAAACTTCATGAAATGGCAACTCAATCTTAATATCGTGTTGAGGTTTGAAAAACTATCTCATATTTTGGATGGTGAAATCCCAAAATTAAATGAGAAGGCAACCGATAAAGAGAAAGAGGCGATAGCCAAGTGGGAAGACCAAGAGAACCATGTTCACGGTCTTATACTAGCATCCATGGGTGACTCGCTTCAAGCGAAATACTTGGATTCAAAACCCAAGAAGACCATGGAGGCTCTAACCAATATGTTCATGGATAGTGCCCGAAAGGAGCGCTATAAGACCACCATCGCACTCACAATGTGTCATATGGCGGAGGGAACATCGGTATCCATGCATTTTCTCACGATGCAAGGATACCTTGAGAAGTTGTCGAAGCTCTCTTCTCCAATGCCAGTAGACATTGTCGAAGATCTGATTCTTGGATCTCTAGCCCCATCCTTCAAGGACTTTGTGATGCACTATCATGTGCGTGAAAAAGGGGTGAGTCTTGAGGAGCTTCACAACGCTCTCAAAACGGCTGAAGTTGACATGGGCAAAGGTCAAGACAATCACGTCCTAGCCGTCCATGAGAGGAGCAAAAAGATCAACAAAGGTAAAGGCAAATTTACCAAAGATACGTCAATCAAGAGCAAGGGAGTAGGAGGTACTCATGGGAGTGCCTCAAGGGGGAAATCTTTCAAATCTCCAACTCCCAACACGGAGTGCTTTCACTGCGGTGAAAAGGGACACATCCGACCGAATTGCCCCAAGTACAAGGAAGACCTTGAAAATGGGATGATTGAACGTAGGCGCCCGAGAAGCGTCATAGGTATGTTTGTTATTGAGATAAATTTAATCACCTCTATCCTTGATTTGGTAATGGTTACCGGATCTTGTGCTCACATAATTTAGATGTGCTGCTATTGAAGGATAGGAAGGAACTCGTGGAGAACGAGATGATATTGAAGATTGGAAATAGTACAACCATCGCTGCGATTGTACAAGATTCTATGGAGCTTCAATAGTCTAGTGATTTAAATTTATGCTTTGAAGAATGTTTGTTATATGCCTTCGATTAGCAAGAACATTTCTGTATCAAGTTTTAGATATGGATAAATTTTAATAAATATTTTAATTCTTGCTTGTTTATATCGAAGAATGGAATTTTCTATGCAAATACATTCATATAGAATGATTTCTATTTGCTTGAAATAAATAATAAACAAACTCAAACAAACAATAACAAAAGTGAAACTAAGATAACTCACGTGAATGATACAATCTTGTAGCACTATTGGATTGGTCAAATAAATGACCAAGAGACCTTTCAAGAAGAAAGGAATGAAAACGAATAACTAATTGGATGTGATACATTCTAATGTATGTGGTCCGATAAGTACAAGTGCAAGAGACGGTTTAAGGTACTTCATTTTGTTCACGGACAACTATAGTCATTATGACTATATTTGTCTAATGGGAAGCAAAAGTGAATTCTTTGACAAGTTCAAGGAATTCGAGGATGAAGTAATGAACCGACTCAACAAGAATATCGAGTCTCTATGAACGGTTCGTAGGGGTGAGTGCTTAGGATAGCTAATTTGGCTCATTCCTAAAGTAGGAATAGGATATTGCTCGACATGGTTAGATCAATAATGAGTCAATTTAAATTGCCGATTTACTTTTGGAATTAAGCACTACAAATAATGACAAACTCACTAAATAATGTTCCATCCAAATCCGTGGAGAAAATGGTTTATGAGCTATGGAGTTGAAAGACACCTAAGCTCAACTTTCTCAAGATTTGGGGTTGTGAGGTATACATCAAGAAATTGATGTCGACCAAGCTTCAACCAAAAGCGGATAAGTGCTTCTTTATAGGTTGTCCTCGTGTGACAAGAGGATACTACTTTTGGTATATCACCTCCAATCGAAAGATTGTAGAGAGAGATATGGTTTTTCTGGAATTTCTGGAAAAGAGAGAAAAGTAGTGGGAGTAGAGTTAAGCTTGAGGAAACTCAAGATACTCTACAAGATCATGATGTGAATGTTGCATTCAAAATCATGAAGGCCCAACCGAGATTCATTTGGTTAGTGGGAGCATGAGCTAGAGATCCTTACAAGAAATTGTGAGAGAATCTCAATCATCCTCACCTAGTGTGCGTTCGAGAGTCGAACATGAACCTATTCCTCAAGAAATTATGGAATAAGTTCGAGAGACACAAGAAGAACCAAAAGAACTAAGAAGGTCAATGAGGGAAAGGAAGAAACCCAATAAGTATGTGGGACTTCATGAGATCATGGTACTAGATACCAAAGATCCCTTGACCTTCCGAGAAGCAATAGAAAAGACTCCAAACTATGGTTAAAAGCCATGGAATCCGAAGTAGAATCCATGTATGATAATCAAGTATGAAACTTGATTAGCCTTCCTCAAGAGAAAATATCATTTGGTATAAATGAGCTTTTAGGAGGAAGATAGACATGGATAGTAACTTGACAACCTACAAAGCAAGGCTTGTAGCAAAAGTTATACTCAAATTCAAGAAATTGACTTTGATGAAATTTTTGAGAAGTTGTCATATTAAAATCTATTCGGATTATGCTCACTATTACCGCATTTCTCAATTGTGGGATATGGAAAATGGATATCAAAATGACGTTCCTTAAACAGGAACTTGGAGGAGGATATGTACATGGTACAACCTCAAGGTTTTGATGATCCAAATAGTAGCGAGAAGAAATGCAAGTTTCGAGAATCCATTTATGGATTGAAGCAAGCATCGTGGAGTTGGAACAAACGCTTTGACGAAGAGGTGAAGAAAATTCACTTCATTCAAAGTAAAGGAGTACCTTGTATATACAAGGAGATTAATGGGAGTCATGTAGTACTTCTGATCTTATAAGTCGATGACATATTGCTCATGAGCAATCATATACCTTTGCATTAGCAAACGAGAAATTTCGTTGAAATCAGTGTATTCAATGAAAAGAAAAGGATGAGGCTCAACACATCTTAAGAATCAAGATACATTGAGATACATCCCGTAGACTCATTGGCTTCAGTCAACGTGTATACATTCCCGTAGACTCATTGGCTTCCGTCAACGTGTATACATTGACAAGGTCTTTGAAATGTTCAGGGTGAACAATTCCGATATGGACAATATGCCAATAAGTATGAGTATAGGTGTGCAACTCAAGAAGTCTCAATGTGCTCAATCACACAAAGACTTGGAGTATATGAAGGTATCCCTTATGCATCGGCAAAAGGAAGGACCATGTACACAATGACTTGCACAAGACTCAATATCTCGTATGCTCTAAACGTGACAAGTGGTCACCAATCTAACGCAAGTCCTAATCGTAGGATTGCGGTCAAGAATATTCTGAAGTACCTTAACCGGACTAAAGACAAGGTTCTTGTTTATGGAAGACAAAGGAGAAAATAGCCGAGGGCTGTTTTGATGCAATTCTTATAGGAATTCTAGACAATAAGAGGTTGGAGTGATGATGCGTCATCATTATCGAAGGTGGAGGTATGAGCTAATGTAGCTAGGAGTAATATCACTACATCTAACTCAACCACCAACGAAAGACAAAATAAATAAATAGGTGGACACAACAGTGACACAACTGATCCATTCAACAAACCTTCATACCAAGCTAAGAGACGAAATATATTTCGAGTCCATGGATCCGAGGATCCATGTGGATTGGCTTGATAGGAGATTTGGGAAGGTTACCCTAGTTATTGATGTTTTATGCATTGAGAATGTATGTGAAAGAAAACTTTGATAACAAGTGGTAGATTGAAGGGAATGTGTTCTAAAAGTTTTACTTTTAAATGTCAATTATTATGAATTGAATGAGAAATCATTTTGTTACTTGTTTATGTTATGCGTCTTTTAGAAGTGTTAAGGAAGAGGCTCTTGGTCATTAACCGTAGAGCTCTGAAAGATATTGGTTTGCATAAAACAAAAGATATTCGCAATCATGGTAATTAACATGGAACATTAATTACCGAGTTAAGATTGTCGTGTTGGTCATAGATCATTGTAGCTCTACAAGTGAGTGACGACACGGGTATGCAAAAGAGGAAAATATTACTTTTGTATACTGAATAGACCTAATAAGTAAAATATTATAGAAATGTGTTTCTGTGTCATTAATATTTTACTATGTCTTTGGTCCTTTGATATGAGACTTATATCCGATCGCTTAAGGAGTTCTTAATTAGACTAGTGTCTTGAGCTATCGATGAGTGTAGTGTAAGGGCATTAGTTGGTTAAGTACAACTTTTGTTGGAGAAGATAGTTAGTCAAAAGATTATCATTGCCCCTCTTAATTGAGTGATGATATTAGTGGGCCCCTTGATAAAGCAAAGTTATAATGTGCACAATGTGATTTGAGTTAAGTCACATATTTATAACTAGCTTAAAAAGATCAAGAAATGAATACTAAGACAAAGATGACACAATACTACTTTGTGTGTATTCTTAATATCATGAGGCAAGAGACGGACACAAGTGGTGCACGCCATCACTAAATGGATCGGGTTTTGGTTCAAGTGGAATTAAGACATCTAACTAATTGGGAGCTATAATGTGTAGCTAGATACCGCTTATAGCTTGTGATATTAAGCTCTTAATATCACTGCCAACTTAGTTTAGATCCTCCCATAGGTCACACCACAAAACTGGGAAACAAGGAATGGGGATTTTGAGTTCATAAGATGTGTCGGGTTTCATGTAGAAAATATGACACATGGGGTGAACAAAGCAAAATCAAAGTTATGTTGTGATTAATAACATAATTAGAATCTAAATTAAATTCATATGTGATGTAAATATTATGGGGTGTAATGATTGATTATTACATAGGAAAATATGTTACATAAGTTGTGAATTTACTATTAATCCTGAAATGTCAAATTTTGTAGGGGTTAAACCGAAATTTGACAAGTCTGCAAAACAGTGCTCAAACGGTCGACCGGATAGCAGTAAACGGTCGACCGGTAGGGCACGGTCGACCGGACGAGTCTCGACCGATAACAGGGAATTTTCATCTGTTCGAACGGTCGATCGAAAGTGACCGGTCGGTCGACCGAACATTGCGATGGAATAGTTCCTGTTACGAACGGTCGACCGAATGTTGAACGGTCGACCGAAACATTGGTTCGAGTGGTCGACCGCACCTTGAAACGGTCGACCGGTCCAGACGGTTTTATGCAGAATTAATTAGATCATGCATGGAATTGGTCCATAATTGATTTAATTCGTGGCTAATAATATTTATTAATAAATAATGGATGGTTAGATGAAATTTTGCATGAAATCATGGGCAAGAGGTTGCACATGAATAGGTAATTTGGAGAGAACCTATAAATAGAGGTTATCTCATTGCCTTCCTACATCTTAATTAATTCATTACCTCTTGTGCAAAAATTCTCTCTCCATAATTCTCCACGAAATTCTTAAGTTTAGTCTTAGTTCTAGAGAGATCATCTTCTCAAGAGAATTAAAGAGGGGTTAGTAATTAGATTCTAAAACCAATCGGAGATTGAGAGACTAGCTTCCCTCTCTCCGATCTTGTTTAGAGTTTGGTGAATACTCGGAGGCATCCGGCGCAGCGAGGAGCATCCCAACGGTCTCCGAATCTTCGAGAAGTTTTAGAGAACTTTTAGGTATGAATTTCGGAGCTCCTTTATGTTTGTTTTAATAGAGTTTTTGAAACTAGTTTGTTAAAACAAACCGATGCATGCAATAGATTCTAGAAAATTGAAAATTGATCCTTATTATACATGAAAATTCGAAATATATATATGTATAATTAAACATGGCATCCAACACATACCTCATAAACATGGTACCTGTTGGACAATTTACTAGAAAATTGATTATATTCCTACCGGACCTATCAGTCTAGTCATCCGTCAACAATGTGCACCTGTATGTTGCCCAATCTTGTTTGTACGACTCTAGTATACCTCTAGTGTAGTTAATTTCCTGTTTAAGGAACGACTCACTAACTTATGATACGTCATGGGTATAAGTCCCGGTCCGTAAGTACAAGTAGCGGATATTGCATCATTCCACTCAGGCGTCCTTACAGTGTTGAATGATATACCACATCTATAGAAAAGCCTAGACCATTTTTGATTAATTGTTTTCCTATCTTCTTTTTTAAAGGTTCTTTCGATGGTTGTTTGATGGGCTCCGGAAACCACGTCATTCCCACGTCCGCAAAAAGGTCTCCACAAACGTTGTTTTTGTCTCTTTCGAGAAGGAACAGGGGGAGGACGGGAGGTTGGGGTCCGAGCAGAACCGGAACCCGACCCGGTTTCTAGATCAAATTCTATTTTTTCTATGTCTACATAACCATCAAGACATACATTTTCATTTTGTACTGTCCTATTGTTTCTAATCATGTATGCAATTATTTCTTGTTTAACAGAGTCAGGAACTTTATCACAAGGTCTAGCATTGCTACCGGGTGTGTGTGCAACATGTTGTTTGTGACAGGTTATATCACTGATGCATTGCATACATTGCATCATATGTCTTTCATTTAGATTACTTTTATATCAATAAATGCTACTAAGGTATGTGTTTAGTCGTATTTACAGAATACAGGGACCTGAATGCAAATTACCCACATTCCGAGCATAAACGCGTGCAAAAGATTCATTTCTATCATAAAGACCGAGTTCAAGTTTATCGGGTTCCGAATGGAAATGAATCCAAGCATAAAAGCATTCAAGGAGCTAATCACAAAAAGGTCAAGGGCTTAATTGCAAAATGCCAAGGACCTGATTGCAAAAGAAAAGGATCAAGTTATTTTGTTGGAAAAGTCAAAAGAAAAGTCAAAAATAAATCCCCAACAATGGAAGGAATAATCCGGAGTTCAAGACAATGGAAAGAATCATCCAGACGCGTAAATAAAGATCAAATCATACCATAAACACATGACCAAAATCCGGACCCGAGCAGACCTGATTGTGCGGCGTTTTCGCCGCACAACACCTTCAATATGCGGCGTTTCCGCCGCCCAGTCATTGATCTGTGTGCCCGATTTTTGTCCAGTGTCGGGTCGACGCGTGTACTATCCTTTTATGTATTGGTATCCCCTGTATCGGCTATAAATAGCCCTGTAGGACGAATGTAACACATCTTTGAACCTTTGGTCTTGGATCATTAGTAATAAATTTCTGTTTTATTTTGTTTTGTTTTTATTTTCTTTTAATGTCTCTAGGATCCTTTCTTCTTCCTCCCTCCATGAGTTTCTAACTCTTTCCAAAGGGTGGAGGTGATGGAATTAGGGGTAGAGAAGATGAATGCATGTTATTGTTTTAAGTTTGTGATTAGTATATTTTGATTACTTGAGTTTATGTTAAATCATTTATCTTGTAATGCTTCATAACTAACATGATTTATTTCAAGTTTCTCCATTCTCCAATCTAAACCTAAGTCTAGACTTCCACCCGACGGAATTCTCTTCTTTGTTCTTGTTTTAATTTTAATTGCTTTTGTTTCGTAGTTTAGTTAATTAAACCAAAAACCCCAAAAACCCTAATTGATTCTTCTCTACTTCTTTCCCCCAATCGAAACAACATAAACAACGAAATCTCTCCCTCCTTGTGTTCGACCCGTACTTGCCACGTCTTCATAGACGCCGTGCACTTGCGGTATAAATTTAAATCTTCATCAAGTTTTTGGCGCCATTGCCGGGGAGGCGACGAAGATTTCGTTAGTTTTTGTGTTTTCGATTTTTCCTGTCTACCTTGTGCGCGATCTAAGTATTTGAATTTGTGTAGCAGGAGAAAACAGAGCGCGCGGCGAAATTCGGGAGCGTTCTGAGGCACTTGGGAGGCGGAATCGCCGCATCTTCAAGAGGACTTGCGGCGGAATCGCCGCACAAGCTAGGGCTCTGGTCTTCATTTTTCTCTGGGGTCGTCTACATTTCTGGGTGGTCGCATTGAGCTACTGGAATCTCCAAGAGCGGGCGGCGAACCCGACTGAGCATTGCGGAGGTAACTTTTCTTGCCTTTCTTGTAAAATCCGAATTGTTGAAAAGTTTCCTTTCGTAGAATTGCACGTGTTAGGGTTTAAATTCCATAATTGGCAATAATTCAACTCTGACCTAAAATTGGCAAGATTAGAAAGACCTTAGTGCATGCATCATATAATGTTTTGTTTGCATTACTCTTGCTAAATTATTGCAAATTATTTTTGTTGAAGAGTGCTGGAGGCAAGGTACGTATCGCAGTTTTTATCGATTGCATTAAGCATATAATTTAGTTGCATACAACCTTGCAATTGCCCCCATTAAAAAGACCATTGTTTGACTATCTTTGCTAGATCTAAGTTAAACTACTTTAAGGGCGACTCCGTAGGAAAAGATACGGTGGGGATTTCATCACCTTTCCGTGGCCCACAAACCACAATCCTAAGTGTCACCTAAGCCTAAATTTAAAATCAATTAGACATTGGCCCCTAAGGACTCGGACTCAATTAAGGAGGAGAGTGATTTGACTTGCTATGACCTGAAGCTAATTGAATTCAATTGGTGTCTAGAAAGTGTTTTTGTGTTGACGAAAGTCTTCCAAGCGACGTGGTTGTCTAATTGGCACCGACTCTGTCGGAAGCGCCCCCACTAGCTATACACTAACTGGCCAACTTGGTTTGATTGGTGAGGGAGGTGAATCAAGCAAATCAATTCGACTCAACCAGTTAGGAGTCGTCTAGATCTAAGCGACACTAGGTCTAGGATTGTTTGAACCGTGCTCTCTTAGGAAACCTCTGACCGACCCTCTTTTCTATCTTTAGAGTTAAGTTTCCCTTCTCTTCTGAGTCATCTTCTTCTCACCTACTTATACGTTCTAGTCTCCTCCCCTTTACATTCTCTATTAGCATTTTAGGGTCGAGTCGAGAACTTGTGCTTGCTTAGCCTCATAAGGGTAAGAGTACTTGACTCAAGAGTGTTGTGATGGATGGTTACATGAGCAACCATTCATATCATTGTTGGGACCAGGACAATGCTTCCTGGTATTCTAAAACCATGCAACATGGGGTGGCTCAGACCAGCACCCCATATGGGTGGGACAATCCTAATTGTATGACTGAGCAATCTTCATATTGGGGTAACATGAGAGAGGAACCGACTGCTAGACCACAATCTAGTTATATCGGATCATATGCTGGTCAACACACTGAGAATTTACAACAAGCTTTTGCCTCTTTCATGAGTAGGACAGACAACATGAGTGCACCGGTGGCTCCAGTAGCTGTACCGTACGACTGTTGTGGGTTGAGTGGTCATGTTATCGGGGAATGCCCTTATGTTCCCCCAGAGCCTGAGTATGAGCATACTTTTTCCCAAAACGCTCAAAATGACTATTACGCATCCGCGTACAACCCGAGAGTGATGGATTCGTGGAGAAACAATTCCTATCCAAATTCTTATACTTCATTTTCACCTCAGTATCCTCCTCCCGAATACCCAGAATTCTACCAACTCCCCACGTCAAATCATTATTCTCAGCCCATCAACACCCAATCCCATAATTTCACAAGCTCAAACTTGGACCTCATAGCTGACCACGTACCTAATTCCTTGGAACAAACTTTCCTTACGTACATGGAATCCACTCAACGATCCGTACAAAATATAACATCGCACTTGAGTCAAATGATACAACAATTAGGTGAACGTAAGGAGAGTAATTTTTCGTGTCAACATGAGGATCCACCTTTTGATATCGAACCACCACCACATCCACAAATTCAAAGCACAATCTGTCAAAGCCAAACTCCTAGTCAGTCTGAAGGACTTGGGGTTTCAATTCACGATCACTTAGTGGAGGATTCGATACACATTGACCAATTTCATCATGAGTCGGCCCAGGATTGTGTCCTATCTTCTTGTCCCGTGGCCCTTGAGCCACATGATCTTCATGTTGCATCTCTTAAGGACTCAGCTCTGGTGGAGCAAGATCTCCCTAGTACCCTCAATTTCAATCAACCTGATGAGAGTCTGCCTCTCACCATTGTTCCTGATCATCTTGGAAATGATGGAACATCAAACAACCACATAGCTCATGAGGGTATTAGAAGTGCCTTAGAAAATACCTTGGGTATGAGACCCACTTTTTGTTCGCCTGGTGTGTCGGACATGCCTAACGAGGCTCCTGACCTCGCTCCGACGCACCAGCCAGTTGGTTGGAGAGTTTGGATTGACGATCATAACTTCAGCACCGTAACGGGAGAAACTCTTCTTCCGTTGCCCCCTATTTCCCAAACTCTCGAGAGGTTCAAGCTCTTTCAGTTTGATCCTTTGTATGAGACGCCTTTGCGTCCAATTCATGAACCTCTCATTTCTTCTTGTGCTCTTTGTGAAGGGGACCCACGCATGAATATTCTGGCCCCACGTGGTGTCATGTTCCCTTTTGAGGTCTTTTGACAAATGAAGATGGGAACTTATGTTTGTACATAGTTATATTTGTATAACAATAAGTTAAAAAAAAAAATTGTTTTTATCCCTTCTTTAGCATCTCACAGGTTTTTGAGGGAATTCGGGTTTTTGTCCATCAACAGAGCCATGAACTTTCCTTTGTACTTCACGTTGGTGAGATCTTTCCTTTTTCATGCATAAATCCATGTAGTATCTTGCTCGCATACATTGAGGACAATGCATGATTTAGGTGTGGGGGGTGTTTATATATGTACATATCTATCTATTTGATTTTCTGCTCTGCTTTATTTAAAAAAAAAAATCAATGTTTCATGACATAGCTTAAGATTGAACTACCAAAACCCGAGTACAAATTGCATTGAGTTTTTGTTCCATATTATATAGTTCTGCTTGTAGAAATTGTGACATAAATCTAAGTTCCAAAGAAATAACACATTGCCCTGTAAGACATGTATGCGCTTAAATTGGATGAATCAAATCCTTGAAGTGGTTGATAAAAAGCAGAGGTTGAGGAAAATACACCGGGAAGTGTGGACTTCTAATAGCAATTAAGCCTTGAGGAAAATAAAAGTAAAAATAAAGGAATAAAGTGAGGAAAGCACATTTTGCAAAATGATTACAAAAGCCCAAGCCTTTGAGTCACTGGTCCGTAGGGGTATCTTAAAACCCGGTAACTTGAGTCTTCCAGCTCGGGATTATCGACCAAACTCGCTACACGAATGCAAAAAGGGTATAAGTGTCAAAAAGAAAAAAAAAGCAAATGTGTTGAATCACGGAAAAAAAAAATACTTTAAGATACTCAAGGCCCAAAGCTAAAAGAATGATCCATGCCATGGTTGATCCAAATGATACTTCACCACCAGAGGAGGCGTGCAAAATAATTCAAGTGATAAACATGTGTAGAAGGGTTAGTGGTGTGAATATTGGAGGAACAAAGACCAAGTCATATTTTTAATGAGTTAGATTTATATAATGAGCATGCAAAAATTCTTAGTGAGATGTATAAAGTTGAGGTAGGGATATTGAGAGCTATTAATGAAATGTTGATTCAGGATTTTGTGGGTATATCCGCTGAAAACCCTCAGGAGACAACACTCCTCCTCCTTGGCAACAAAGAGGTTTAACGGCTTGTTGCACATGCTAAGTGCAACCGTGATTCCTACGAAAGTGAGTTAGGATTTCCCTGTTTTCATTTCTTTTATATTATGTTTTGCTAGGGACTAGCAAAATCTAGGTGTGGGTGTATTTGATGCATTGCATACATTGCATCATATGTCTTTCATTTAGATTACTTTTATATCAATAAATGCTACTAAAGTATGTGTTTAGTCGTATTTACAGAATACAGGGACCTGAATGCAAATTACCCACATTCCGAGCATAAACGCGTGCAAAAGATTCATTTCTATCATAAAGACCGAGTTCAAGTTTATCGGGTTCCGAATGGAAATGAATCCAAGCATAAAAGCATTCAAGGAGCTAATCACAAAAAGGTCAAGGGCTTAATTGCAAAATGCCAAGGACCTGATTGCAAAAGAAAAGGATCAAGTTATTTTGTTGGAAAAGTCAAAAGAAAAGTCAAAAATAAATCCCCAACAATGGAAGGAATAATCCGGAGTTCAAGACAATGGAAAGAATCATCCAGACGCGTAAATAAAGATCAAATCATACCATAAACACATGACCAAAATCCGGACCCGAGCAGACCTGATTGTGCGGCGTTTTCGCCGCACAACACCTTCAATATGCGGCGTTTCCGCCGCCCAGTCATTGATCTGTGTGCCCGATTTTTGTCCAGTGTCGGGTCGACGCGTGTACTATCCTTTTATGTATTGGTATCCCCTGTATCGGCTATAAATAGCCCTGTAGGACGAATGTAACACATCTTTGAACCTTTGGTCTTGGATCATTAGTAATAAATTTCTGTTTTATTTTGTTTTGTTTTTATTTTCTTTTAATGTCTCTAGGATCCTTTCTTCTTCCTCCCTTCATGAGTTTCTAACTCTTTCCAAAGGGTGGAGGTGATGGAATTTGGGGTAGAGAAGATGAATGCATGTTATTGTTTTAAGTTCGTGATTAGTATATTTTGATTACTTGAGTTTATGTTAAATCATTTATCTTGTAATGCTTCATAACTAACATGATTTATTTCAAGTTTCTCCATTCTCCAATCTAAACCTAAGTCTAGACTTCCACCCGACGGAATTCTCTTCTTTGTTCTTGTTTTAATTTTAATTGCTTTTGTTTCGTAGTTTAGTTAATTAAACCAAAAACCCCAAAAACCCTAATTGATTCTTCTATACTTCTTTCCCCCAATCGAAACAACATAAACAACGAAATCTCTCCCTCCTTGTGTTCGACCTGTACTTGCCACGTCTTCATAGACGCCGTGCACTTGCGGTATAAATTTAAATCTTCATCAATCACCTCTAGTTTCCTTACCACATAACTCACAGACAATGCAGTTTTTATCATTAGCACTAATGTAATGGGCAGTATTCCAACCGGGGTCATTTGTACGGGTAGGTCTTAGGTCATCGTAACTCTCGTGATGCATGGGGAGATAGTGCCGGGTACGTAGGTCATATCTTAAAACTAGACTGATATAAAAATTTAGACTAATATGAAAATGAAATATTAATTCTAAAGAGAAGTTAGAAAGAGTGCACTTGATTTTGGCGGTTGAAGAATGAAGAACCGGATCGGAGACTTCACTTTCCAACTTCAAAACTAAGCACCAGACCGGAGACTTAATCACGAAAACTTGATGATTAGGAAACTTGAAGATTAGAATAGAATGATGAAGAAGAAGAGAATGAGAGAGGTGTGAAAAATGAAGAAGTTTGGAGGGGTTTATATAGGATTTGGGGTAGTGACAATCTTGTGATTATTTTTTAAAATAAAAATAAATAAATAAGCACATAGCCGTTGGAGAGTCTCCAACGGCTATCGCCTAGGCGAGGCGACCGCCCAGGAGACCTCCTATTTCACCCAGCTTTGCTGGGCGAAAGGCGGTGGTCACCTAGGCGACCACGTCGGGTGGCGGTCGCCTACCGCCTAGACGACCGCCTACCTGTACACTGTTCAAGACAACCCACGAACATCAATTGTAAATGTTTTTCATCTAAATGTATCACCGTCTAACTTAACTACAATGACATTGTTGAAGGTCTTGGGCACTAATTTGGTGAACAAAGGCTGCCCAAGTAATTGTAGGCTAAAGTCTACTGTTGAAGGTAATCAAATCCAATGTACCAATCCAATTGGATTTACAATTTCGGTTATCCTGCTATTGAATTCAACTTACCTCGTCTATTATTTTGGATTACTATGCTATTGAATTCAACTTATCCCGTCAATCAATTAGGGTTATACTGTCAGATTTACCATGCTATTGGTCTTACTTACCCCGTCCATCAATTAGGGTTACCCCACAAATATCATTTAATACATTTTATTTAGTCCAAGTTACCCTTCCTATTAAACCAAATTATCCCATATTGCAACTATATTTACCCCAATCTACAATCATTTCTACCAATTGGATTTATCAATTAGGGTTACCTTGCTATTGAATTCAATTTACCATATCTATCAATTATATTAAATAGCAGGGTCGACAAATGTTTCTCATTTTATGGAAACCGTAAAACGTTGGAGAAAAGATGTAAACAAAATTCTAGGTGAACTGTCCAAAAAAGATGTCCAATTGGTGATGGATGCATTTGGTAGGCAACAAGAAACAATGGAGTTATGCGCTTTCTTTGGAGAAAAGTTGTTCCAATCTCACGAACAATCATTGGAGGTGATGGAAGGTCTAAGGTTTTTTAAATTGAGCTTACTTGAATCTAAGTCGGACACAATATCCTAAACCTTAAACTGTAATGTGTAGTGATTGTGTCGAGGAATGGGTCGAGGAGGATCAAGAACCAGAGGGAGCTTGTGGAGCTCTGCAAGAAGGTTGGGTTTGACATACAGGTAATAACAAACAATTTAATTCATTATATTTAATCTCATTTATCCTGCTATTGAATTCAATTTACCTCGTCTATCAATTAGGGTTACCCCACGAACCATCATTTAATTCATTCTATTTACTCCACTTTACTCTTCCTATTAAATCAAATTATCCCCTATGACAATTAGATTTACCCCAACCTACTACCTTATCTACCAATTGGATATAAATTAGGGTTACCATGCTATTGAATTCAACTTACCCCGTCTATTAATTAGGGTTACCCCACAAGTCATAATTAAATTCTGTCTATTTAATCTCATTTACCATTCTATTAAATTCAACTTACCGCATCTATCATTTAGGGTTACCCCCACGAACGTCACCCAAGGTTCACCCATAGGCACTGATTCCAACAAGAACTTCAAGTGCTTGAACTTGCACTGCACATTGCTCGATGCTTGAAAAGCATTTCTAGTTACTCCCTTGGGTTTTTTCAGTATCAATAGATGGTATTTCTGGTTGTGTGACTCATAATAAATATTGTTAATATAACAAAAATGGATGTCAGAACAACAATAATAACTGCATAGAAAATATATGAAATTTGAACAGAATCATAAGTGAATAAAGATATTACATAAGGAAGCACCTAATAGCTTATGAGCTTACATTATCAACTAGTTTAGAATTCCAACTATGATAATCAACAATGCTTTTATCATTGTTTCAAAATTTGTAAAGAACACTGCAAACTCTTGGATCAAGCATATGTCTCCCCAATCTCTCCATCATATTCTCCAATTCAACAATGTTGTAATCAAAGTTGTTGTTGGTGACGTTTTTGTCATACGGGAACATTGCAAAAGGTTCATCTTGACCAAGGATGAAATCAAAATTTACATTGGTAACAATTTTGTCTTTCAGGAACATTTCTCTTGAACCATTGGGATAAGTTGCTACTTTCTGGACTACAATGACACAAGAGAAATTAAAAAGTTTATGAACTTGAAGTTTAGTATAAAATAAAAGTAAAAAGTGTATTACCGTGCATAATACTCCCTATTGGCGACAAAAACACACATAGGTCCCATTTGAAAAAAAAAACTTTATCATATAGTCCACAAAACAAGAGAATAATATCCACAAATAATTCATTATCACAAATACAAAATGTCAAGACTAAAAAAACCAACATTATTGTAAGCACATCTTAATGAGAATATCCAAATTCAACCATTGAAAAAGGTTCCACTCTAAAACAACTAACTGAACATGCATGATATAGTTCAGAGAATTGGTGTTTAAAAATTTTCAAAGACCTAAATGAATAAACCTTGAGATTGTCTCTAATATACTTGTCACCCACACACATGTGCTTCTTAAAAAGTACATGAACATGCCAATTTAAAGTTTTGAAAAATGAAATAAGAATTTTATTAACGGGTTCAATACCCCATTTGGTGACGAAAATACCGAGAGGCACCCATTAAAAAACTTCATCATATTTACTACAAGAAATGGACTTATATCCACAAACAATTTGTTCTCCTACGTTACTAAATGTCAAGACTGAAACATCCTACCTTTAGTAAGGCACCTTAACGAGAATACCAAATTGAGAATTAGGGTTTAAAATACCCAACAACCTAAATAAAAAAACCGTAATATTCTCTCTATTATACCTCTCAGTTCTCACCCATAAAAATACATTCTTCCAAAATAACTGAACATACCAATTATAAAACCTTGCCTTTTGTTCTAAAATACCCAAACACATTTAGAAAAAAATTGTGTTCAATGATACATCATATTAGTAATATCCAAAATATCACAACACACCTAAATATGCAGCTAATATTAATGGATATCATAAAAATCTCAAAATCCACAATTTTATTACCCGACGCTTCATCGACCTCCACCACGACATTATCATGAAACTTTGAAATTGTCTTTCACCTTAGAATCAAGTTCTTTAAGGTCAATCGACCAAACGATGAACTAGTTTGTGTGAAAAGTTGGCAAACATTTATAAGTTATTTTGAGACATAAAATGTATGCATGGAAAGTTTACTATGACATGCAATTTTTCCTATCGAAATTGGTCTACATGAATGATGAACAAGAGTGAAGTGTATTGTAACTGACCCACTAAAATTTATTTTAATGGGGACCAATAGAAATGTTTTTTTAAATGAAGCTATGAATAGAATCCAGGTGGAATTGAGCACTTATTCGAGGCGTGGATCAATGAAATAGCAAGAATAAACCATTTAATAAAAAAGTGAAATATTTAAGCACCAAATAGCAAGAACGAAGCCAGAGAAAACGACAAGATCGAAGAAGCCAAAGAAAAATGAAATATTTAAGCACTAAATAGCAAGATTGAAGAAGGCAAAGAAAAGGAAAAGGAGGGAAAAACACTTGACTGCGTCAATGATGGTCTAATGTGCCCCAAAGAACAAGAAGCATCTCTAACTACATGGCGAAGGCGGAGGCGCAGCACAACAGGACACGAAACAGAGAAATCGAAGGAGGAGCCGCATGTTGTAGATAGAAGTCAGGAACCCGAGTAAGAGGGAAATGCAGAGTGATAAAGGGATAAGTAGGAGTAGAAGCCGAAGGTGGAGGAAAGCCTCGTTGGTGCGGTGCACGGCGGCAAGGTTGAGGTTGCATCGGAGATATGGTTCCGAAGACTTTCTTTCCCAAATGCTTGCTGAAGAGAAAAAAAATGGGAGGAGATTATGGAGTGCACGTACGGTGCATGTGAGAATACCTTTTTATTTTTAGGAGTTCAAATTCAAAATTTGAACTTAGCACCAACACGTGATGTTTCATTTGATTATTTTACTCATTTACACCAACACATCAGTCTTCACGATGCGTGAATTTTAGCGTTGGAAGTTCGGAAGCAAACTGCTTTTCCTTTTTTTTAACAAGCAACTACTACTTCGATCCATCGACAATCCTTCGTTTGGTGGTGTACGGACGAAAGTACAGGTCCACAAAGTAAACGATACTTATTCTCCTCCAAGTAAATTAAGATTGGGAACATTACTGGTCTTCTTTGATTTGAACATGAGTGGAGGTAAATCAAGGTTGGGAACATCGGTATGATGTCTTCCTATGCCTCCAACTTGAGTATGATATCTTTACACTTATGCGACAATTATTCACCCATGCCTCCGTACTCGGTAGCGTTTTTTCCTAGGAGGAATTAGCCTGATGTATCCACCATTCCAGCACTTAACTTGGCTAGGTTATCATTAGACTTTTCCACATTGTTCACCTATGCACGACAGTGTCCTTATACACGGCCGCGCGCGTTCCGAACGCGGCTGACGTGGTCAGTTGAGTCAGCAATCCAGTCAGCAGAGAAATTCATTTAATAACATGTTGGTGTCACATACAACCATTAGTTTCCCAATACAACATTACTTTCTCATTGCAACGTTTGGTTTCCTCATGTAACTTTTACTTTTCAAAACGCAACATTTGATTTCCCCAAAAAACAACTTAAAAAGGCAAAACATGTTCTTTTTTAACATCTACGTCTATCCTTTTTAAGTTTGCAGTTTACCTTTTTAACCGTGAGTTGTACATTTTTAAGTGATGTCTGTTCTTTTTTTAAGAATTATTTGTTCTTTTTATGTTTGAGGTTCTCCTTTTTAACTGTAAGTTGTACCTTTTTAAGTGTAATCTGTTCCTTTTTAAGTGAGTGTATATTTTTAAGTGTGAAATTTTCCTTTTTAGTGTTTTTTGTTGATTTTCCTTTTAGAAAAGGAGAGAATCAGTAATACGCCATTGGCTTAATATTACTTTGATGTACATCCACCACAAAAAACGACGTCATTACATTAACTTACACACCAATATCGCATGCAAGTAAGAAGCCATGGCTAAAAAAGATGAATTCCCAACATGTAGCATAAAATAATAACTAAACAGGATGCATGTATGATGTATTATTGTTGAGTTTTCCTCCCATTTCTCTGCCTACCAGGAACACTATGCAAAGCAATAACCAAAAAAGCTATCATTAGACATTGACTAGAGATACACAAAAGGATAGAGGTATGTACATGTAACAATTGGGAGTGGACCAACTTGCTAACTCCAACATGCAGACCAAGTCAAGCAAGCTTATATAAAACCAGCTGGAGGTTCAGAAGCTCCTAATACTTTCTCTCACTGGCCCCAAAAGTGAGTATGGTCATAGATCTCATTGAAAAGGAATACCTGTCTGGACATGGTCAGGGGCCAACCAGCAATCAAGAAACCAAAACAAGAAAATGGCTTAAAAAAGAAAAAAATCTAGGAATAAGCCAATTTGTAATCCTGCATTCATGACTTCGACAAAAATGTTAGTAGTGCACATTACATTATAGCTATTGCAGGTTACACGTATGTGAAGTGCATAACAGACGAAGAAAAATTACTTAGCAAAAAAGAAGAAAACAGAATAATTCCATTCTAGTATATCACAGAAATGGAGGAAACGAAAAACAATCAAATAAATAGAGAAAACAATTGATCGGTGCTTTAGAGTCTCTACACTCTTTTATGAATCTTGTTTTTCTTCAGCAGCTGCTTCAAAGGTCTGACCAGGAACGAGATCAGGAACATCGTCATCCTCCTCCTGAGTGTTTGAAGTAGCTTCCGAAGCCTGCTTCTGAAATTGCTCAGCTAGCTTTCTCAAATTATCCAAGTTGTCTGACCCTGATAAATAACAAAGAATCAAACCTTTGACTCACCAAAGTGCAAGTCCCAAACCAACCAAGTCTCGAGCATGTATGCTTCCCCAAAACTGTTTTTAGCAATGTGTATGCATCGGACTCACTTATCTAACAAGCAGGCTGAAATACCCAACTCGCAGATCATCATATCAAATGGCATAGCAGATTTGCATTCAAGTGGTCTAGTCAACTCATCATCATCTTCCACCTTCTACGTTGCATTAAGTAAAACAGAATTGAGACTTGTTTATTAAGTTTAAAACATTTTTTTATTTTTACGATCTTATAGCAATATGAAAAAACAGTCGTCTTAGTTCCCAGAGTGTAACACAATCTAATCTGCTAGTTTTCCCAATTATATTATACAAACTTACCTAATGAAATATAGTAAGTTTAGAAGCTAATTGTTCTTTTGCCAATTTGAAGGTCAAAATTAGCAAAATCAATTGATTTTCCCTACCAATACGGTTAACTAGTCCAACCTATTTTCTTTCCTTATCCTCCTCTTCCACATTCTTTTGAACTTTGAAAGTTCAAGTGCTGCAGTGGTGACGGGTCACCAAACTTCGGCAAGTTTCATAGCAAACATGCATTGCAAATGCCTATGACAGTTTTACTTGCATAGATGAAGGTGAATTTTGTCAATAAACAAACCATAGCATGAATATCTACTGGAAAGCTCTACAAGAAAAACCAGAAATAACATAATAAAATCACAATACTAAATGCAACGCGGGGCAAGAAACAGCTCAAAAAAATGTTTCAGTGACACGAGATGCGAGAACAATGATCACTCCAGCCCAATGGAAAAAATATTTCAAAGTGCAGTTGACATGCAGGAGTTCCTGCCAATTTACTTCAGGTAGTTGATTCTAGGTTTTAAAAGTAAACTAAGATACAAAGTAGTGCATTGGACTTCGGACATTCACAATGCAACACAATATTTTCAAGAAAACTGTGAAGCAAATTAAATGCATGAAAATATGAGTTGTCAACAATAAGGAAGACCTAAACATCAAACAACATATTTGAAAGAAACCAAAACAACAGAGCAAATAAAGATTGTTTTCAAATGGAGATCTGGGAAGATGTAACAGGAAGAGAATAAATACCTAGTTGATTGATGATGCCGGGAAGCACATCCTGAAGTTCTGGTGGACAAAAACCATAGGTTAGACATAATTGGTAAAGCACTTGAATAACAATCTACAAGAAAACATGCCCTTAAACATTATAACAAAGTATCACTCTAAACTACTTTACATGACTTTCATGCTCGAATAGAAGTACAATAAAACTACAACTCTAATCTGCAACCCACCGGGTCACACATAAAATTTGAGTCTTTTAAGATATTAAGATGATAGTTGCTTAAAGAAGCCACTCCATGAAATGTAAACAAGAAAATCAGAACATACTTTTTGTCTGAGGGGAACCACTGACAACCCAAGTATTGGCCGCAATTGAAGCTTGTACTGTACAACAAAACAGATTAACAAACAGTTAATAAAAAAGGCAATGAACACAAATATAACAGTCTTCAAAATACACCACCTTTTGGGTTTGAAAACTGGATCACTAGGTCGTCTTTGAAAATGTTCACTTCTTCTATAGCAGGTATAGCATTTACACCTATTCTTTTTAGAGTGCTCTGAAGCCTTTTGTCATCTGTTGTTGACGTCTTGTGGACTGCCTTCTTCTTTCTGGTGAGCACACATACAAATAAAAATTACAGAAGCAAGCAACAGTCCCTGAAAAATATTTACTAAGGCGAGCAAATTTGGAACCTGCGAACACTCCCTTTTCCACCAGTGCGGACAGCACCAGCCATCTTCATAAGCCTATCCCGGTCCATCTACAATAAAAAAATGTCAAGTAACTGATTTATGTACACTAAACAACAAGAATGCAGACAATATATGACAACAAAAAATCAGCTCAAATGTGAAGCTGTGTATGACAAAAACAACACAATCAATCACACTAAACTCCTATGAAACAATGAGCAATTTTCCGGACAACTAAGATACTAGTATACAACAATTTCAAGTTCTTAGGTTTCAGCAGGACCAACATCTACTTGCTTCTGCTTTTTTATGCCTCTAAGCATACAGGTCACTGCAAAGTGACTTAGAGCACCATTAACGGCGCCCAGGCAGTTCCCGGGCGCCATGGTTTCTCTCTCAGCCACGTCAGCTTCTCTCTCCGCCACGTCAGTTCAAACCAACCCCCTAAATTTTTCTTAACCACACCCAGAAACAACTCAAGCACCCTACATTCTCTCCCCTACACGTCATTTCGGGATCAATTTTAAGCAAAACACGAAAAATTATCAAAAATTCTAGAAAATATAAACAAATAAAAAACTTATTTTCATAAAAATATATTTGAAAAAACGATTTTAAATTATTTTAAAAACATTTTCTAAACACAAAATAAAAAAATAAAAAAAAGGTGACCAGTGGTGGGGGGGACACGTGCCCCCCACCAAGCACATTCTCCAGGCGCCTGGGGCGGAATTTCGGGCGGATGGGCGCTCGAAATTTCGCCCAGGCGAAGGCTGCCCCAATTTTTTAATACATTTACTGCTGAGGTGTCGGGAGAAATCTTGGGCGCCTGTGTTTGTATGCATCGTTAAGGATTCTCTTAAAAAACACCAGAATCACTATTTCATTCTTTTGTTTGCCCTAATTACGTTTTAAAAAACCACAAGTTATAGTACACGTACCAATCCCTATGAGTTTTTAGTTTAGTTTAGGTGAGGTACTAAATCATTGGGGACTCAATTGTTTAACTCGTTAACTACCACTGCTCTATCATACTTCTGTTCTATTCGAAGCCTTATTAGTAGGATTTACCATCCTAAGGAAAGAGATGACCAAATAGTTGAACATAACAGATAATAAACATAACTAACTAAATAGAGAAGCACCCTAAAATGATAAGTCCAGATCATAAACATAACTAAATAAGTCGCATCCAGATTACGGATCGCCCAAATCACCATTTAGCCATCAAAATTGCTTAACAAAATGAGCATAACAGCATACAACACCAATCAACTAGATGTGCCGTGAAATAACAGCAGTGAAATCCAATTTCATTAAAGAAACCATATTTGATAATTTTCTTCGAAACCGTACAAAAAACTTCTTCAAAGCATAAAACCAAAAAAATCAACCTTCGCCTCTAAAATCACATCTTTCAAGCTTCAACCCCCCCCCCCCCCCCCCCCCCCCCCCCCCCCCCCCCCCCCCCCAATACCCTACAATAAGCATCTCCAAACACCTCAAATCATTAGCCAAACAAACACACGAGCATCCAAATCTCCCAAAACAATCCCCCCAAAACCCTAGAAAAACCCTGAACCACAAACCTCGACCCGACCAACCACAACACACCGAAACCAGAGAGGCAAAGAAAGGAACTCTAGAAACGGAAATTTGACCTCGCTTCGGAGAAGAAGATCGGCCGATTTGGGGATTTCGGGACTAAAATTGGGTTTTATTTTTTTCCGGATATAAACCCTAAATCAAACCAAACTCATCATCCGCCCACGTGGGACCCACCTGGGATTAGGGTTTCTTTTACGGGCGATTCCCCCATCTGGGCCTTTTGATCCGGTTTAGGGTCCAACTTCTAACAGTCGCCTAATCCGTCAATTTTCTTTTTCCCTCGAAATATGTTTATTATTGTATTTTTTTATAATTATAATAATCGGTCAATTGTATTTAGGGGTTAAGGAAGATATAAGTGAACAAGTAACATGTGTTAAAAAATTCAAATCAAATGAATCATTATACACCTTGATCTGACCATTTTAAATAAAATAAATTAGCGGTTCAAATTTGAATATTTTAAATCAACGGTAGAATTAACTACGATTGACGTACAAATTTAGTATGTTTAAGATTGGTGCATGATTATGCATGAAATTTACTTTGATTGGAAAAATATGACTTTAAAGTTGGTAAAAATGAAGTACTATATCCAAGATGGTCATTCATAGCTACATTATTTCCTTGTATTTAAATCATGTAAATTTTATAAATTTATATTAAAAGAAAACATTGTGTTGTTTCAATCACCCAAAATACACATGGTTTTTCAGGAAAACTATATTTTTCGGATAAATAAGGTTTTTAGACAAGAGGGTTTTGGCTCATCCTTGATAATGCATAACGTCAGAAATGTGTTTTTAGAAAAGGAGATAAAACTTTTTTTCTTCTCCTCAAATATGTTGCCTCTCTTATTGGTTTCTCATAAAACCTTTGTTTTGACAAAAATACATTTTTTCTTCGCACATATTAATAATACACACAATGATGTGTTTACAAAGTATATTATTATGATTGAATGCCAACTTGAAACATGTATTTTGAAAACAACAGGATCTCGTGAGTTCTCTTCAAACATTGAATCTTATAGATTACTTGTCGGAGCTCCAAATGTGTAAATAAAACGTTGCGGGAAACAAGACCATGACCATTGGGCCTCTTATTATCCCAATTCAGAAAATTATATTGTGAAGTATGATCCAAGCCTACCTATTATATGGACTTTATTTCTACCAAAGTCCAATTGTAAATGTTAATGGGTAAGTTATGAATAATCTTATCCTCATCCTAAAGAGTTGATGCGAAATCATAAGCCCAAAAGGTAGAAAGCCCACCAAGAAATTATCTTTGATGAATAAGTTTAAAATTCAAGTTCTTGAAAATGTTAATCAATGTACTTTTGGCACCAGAAATTCCCCTCTGAAACGTCACATCCTCGTGCCGACTGCCGACTGCCGACTGCCGACACTGTGCTCAACCCGCACGTCCACTTAGATTGCTACGCAATTTAAATCGGTTGACATTATGGTTGCCGACTTGTGTCTTTATAATCATTTATAACAATGGATAACGTGGGGGTTAAGTTTAGGATGTCACAAACTTACAACTCCTACATTCTCACAATTTGTAGTGGGGGACGGAAGTACAAACCTATGAAAATAAGCAATATCCACAATCATTTCCCTTAAGTAATTCAAAGTGTGTGATCATTTTGATCTCCTCTGATATCGACCCTCCGTGGGATGTACATCGACTTACACCGCTTACGATTGATTCACCCATGTTCTGGTAGGCAAATGTCAGCGAATGTTTTAAACGTATATCAAAACCATAAATTATCAAAACATTTTATTTTTTTATGGGTCCAATGTCATCTTATATTTTTTTATGGGTCTAATAAGTCCAATGTCATCTTATATTTTTTTAAACTTCTACAATCTCACAATTAAATTTAATTACGATTATCCTATAGTTAATATTCATCATTAGATTATTTCATTAGCATAATCAGTTAAACACTACAACCTTAATCTACCTTATGATTTCAGATGAACAGTAGATATGATAGAAGTTTAAAATAGGTAGATTAAACTTTAATTTTATTGGAGAATATTGTATATTTTTAATTAAATCCCCCGATGAATTTGATATTTGGTACATACTATTTCAATATTAGGAATCTACAAATCGAGCTATCCCTGTTTTTAATCAAATATAATTTGAAAAACCTTTTTTGCAACTGGGGACCATTTTTGAATAACTTGTAAGAGCACCCTTAACGGGTTCTTTGCTCGGGCGCCCGAGCTGCCCTCCCTTAACGGGAGGGCGTGCCCAGGGCGGGGCGCCCGGGCGGCAAGTCACGTGGCCCCCTATTGGTCCCGAATTTATTTTTTTGTTTTGTTTTTGTTTTAAACATAAAGATTATTTATATATAATTAGGATAATGTATTAATTAGGTATTGAAAAATAGTTGAAAAAATATTTTATGATTAATTATCTTTATTTATTTAGATAAAATTAAAATTAAAAAAATCATAAACAAAATAAGAAATAGTAGTACAATACTCATACACTTCGGAAACAAAATACAATACAAATACAGAATACGAAATACAAAAGAAATAAGGAAACTAAAGACAGTCCTCCTACGGATACGAAATTTAAACTACCAGAATACTGATAAACTACAACCGACATATTGATATTACAAATGAAAACATGAGCACCTACAGATATCATTGTGCTTTAGCCCACTCATTGGGTTCAGTAAGTGTTTCTTTATCGAATTCGTCCTTATTTTCCTTCTTCATCAGAGCAAATGGGACATCAAGTTTCTTGCTGTTGTGTTCCCTTTGGAAATTTGCCTCAGCTTCGATGTGTTTCCTCTTCACTCGTTCTTCGTAACGCAAGTATTTTTCCTCTTTCACTTTTGCACTATATTCAATTTGTTTTCCAAGTTCTAACATATCAGGATCAAGTTGTGCCCGAAATGATTGTTTCCCCTTCTTTTTTTAGTTTTTTTAACACCTTCAGGACAAGGACATGTTTCGAACACCATTTCATCTATTGAAGGTGTTGCGTGACTCACACGTCGTCGGTGCTTTTTCTTTCCCCGCTGCTAAAACTCTTCGGACTTTCTACAGCGACGTTTCCGGTGGGAAGTCCAAGCGCAACAGACTCCCATTTACGGTACCTGCGTAACAAAAGCCACACATGCATGTACTGAAATTTGGCGTTGTGTGTTTGTTCGTAGATGGTGTGCGCATCATGGATGACATCGTCCTCGTTGTAACCACTTCTCTTCTTCCGCACTGCCTGGTCGAAGCAACCGACCCATTGGTTCACAGATGGCGATGTACGCCTCCATCGCCCCTTCAATGATTCATCGTTACGCTCTACTGCACCTGGCTCGCCTGAGTCATTGAAGATGCGCTCCACACGTCTCCAGAAGGACTTCATTTTTTGGTTTGTCCCAACCACAACATCGTCACTTACAGCCATGTAAACCGAGACGAGTCGTTGATCCTCTTGTGTGGACCACGATTTTTGCGACCTCATCGTTGTGGTTTTGCGTGTTCCCTCACGACTTGTAGGTTGAACGACATTTTCGTCATTCACATCAGGTGTAATGCGGATTGCATTTCCACTACTTTCGCCACTTAGGAGGCGAGTATACATACCTATTGGGAATTGAGTTTGCCCTTCTTCCTGAGTTGGTGGTTGGTATTTATTGTGTGGGTAGAACCCTGGGTGTGGGAAAAATTGGTTTTGGTGGG
Organism: Triglochin maritima; assembly: GCA_963682175.1. NCBI lineage: Eukaryota > Viridiplantae > Streptophyta > Magnoliopsida > Alismatales > Juncaginaceae > Triglochin > Triglochin maritima. The sequence goes on along the minus strand of OY821772.1, from coordinate 56,818,439 downwards.
ACGGGTGGAATCCTGGTTGTGGGTTAAATTGGCTTTGATATAACGGGTGGAATCCTTGTTGTTGAACATTTTGGTAGGGGAAAAAGTGTTGGGTTGGGGGTGGACGACGTGGAGATCGTCGGTACTCTGGTGAATCATTGTCTTCTGAAGAGGACATTGTGAGATTATGGTGGAAGAAGTAAGATCGGAATAGAGGTGAGTAGAGAATTAAGGTGGTTGGGGCATACTGTAGGTCATCGATGCTTGAGAAGTTCAAGCCTTGATCCAATCGTCTCATCTTTTGTGAGTCACGCGCATATTGTAGGTCCTCGATGCTTGAGAAGTCTAAGTCTCGATGCAATCGTCTCGTCTTTTATGAGTCATGTGCATATTGTAGGTCCTCGATGCCTGAGAAGTCCAAGTCTCGATCCAATTGTCTCGTCTTTTGTGAGTCGCGCGCATATTGTAGGTCCTCGATGCTTGAGAAGTCTAAGCATCGATGCAATCGTCTTGTCTTTTGTGTAGTCACGCGCATATTGTAGGTCCTCGATGCTTGAGAAGTCCAACTCTCGATGCAATCGTCTTGTCTTTTGCCTAGTCACACACATACTGTAGGTTACTTCTCACAACTATAAATGTACTCCTCCTGGTTGGTTCTCTCTCATTCATCTATGAACAATGTCTTCACCTGATAAGTCTTCCAGTTCGAAATCTTCATCATCTTCAACATCCAATGACGAAGTTTACGACCAAGTGTTGAACTGTTTAACGGAGTATGTCTCCCAAGTGGTGGACCAACGTCCTAAGAGGCGCAGAAGGCGAACTTCGAACCCAGATAGAGATAAGGAGCTTGGTTACAATCGTTTGATTGCCGATTATTTTTCTAACGATCCTGTTTATCCTGACAACATTTTCAGGAGAAGATTTAAGATGCGAAAGCATGTCTTTTTACTCGTTGTGAGTGCCATTGAGACGTCTGATGCCTTCTTCCAACGTAATCCAGACGCCACCGGTAGGATGAGATAAAATGGCCTGCAGAAATGTACCACGGCGATTCGTATGCTAGCGTACGGTGTTGTGGCTGATGAGGTGGACGAATACTTGAGGCTAAACGAATCCACGGAAAGAAACACACTTGAAAAATTCTGCGATGGTGAAATTAACAACTTCGGCGGTGAGTACCTTCAAAGACCTAATGCAAATGACCTAGCACGACTACTTCACGTTGGTGAGCAGCGTGGGTTCCCAGGCATGATGGGATGTATCGATTGCATGCACTGGGTGTGGAAAAATTGCCCGGTTGCTTGGAGGGGCCAATATCAAGGGCGTAGTGGCAATGCCACTCTTGTCCTCGAGGTTGTGGCGTCAGCTGGATTGTGGATATGACACTCGTTTTTTAGCACACCAGGTTCATGCAATGACTTAAATGTCCTACAACGATCTCCTGTTTTTGACGACGTAATGGAAGGACGAGCTCCACCTGTGAATTTTGAGGTAAACGGTTCTCGATATAATATGAGATATTATCTTAGTGATGATATTTATCCAAAATGGGCAGCATTCGTTCCGTCCATCGTTCATCCACAAACACTGAAGGACAGATTATTTGCTGGACAACAAGAAGCAGCACGCAAAGATGTAGAACGTGCATTTGGAGTCTTGCAAGCGCGGTTCGCGATAGTGAAGAAGTCATCTCTTGCATGAAGTAAGATTGTACTTAACAAAATAATGACAATTTGCATTGTAATGCATAATATGATAGTGGAGGATGAACGTAATTCCTTCGGTAATTTTGGAGATTAGAACGAATTTGTTGACGATCAACCTGGAAATTCTGTGAACGACACGGTTCGGTATACCACTGACCGTGTAGTGGATATTACCAAGTACTTGAGAAGAAGTGATAAAGTGCGTGATCACACCACACATTTGAACCTTCAAGTCGATTTGGTCGACAATATATGACAACGCTTTGGAGGAAATGCGTCTTGATATATTTTAAGTTTAGTATTTAATGATGTATTTTAAGTTTTAGTTTTTAAATTTCCATATTATGTAACGTGGTTTCCTAAATTTTAATAATATTTTGGTATTTATTAATTAAATGTTAATTAAAAACGAATGAATTGTTGATATTAAATAATTATGATAATGATTATTAATATATTTTGTTGATTGTTGAAAGAGTTTTAGAAAGAAGAATAAAAATAATGACGTGACAACAAATACTGTAGCATGAATGAGTGGATTTGGAAATGGTTAAAGATTTTGTAGGGGGGTTGGTTTGTGCTGACGTCACGGGAAGAGAAGCTGACGTAACTGAGAAAGAAACCAGATCGCCCGGAAACTACCCGGCGCCGTTAACGTGAACAAACGTAGTTTTGTATGTTATTAAATGCAGTAGCTGTCCTCAATCATCAAATGGATGGCCCACAGAGACATACAATGATAGACTGATAATGCCTGAATAAACATCACAATAAAATTTCAAAGCACCATTCCCCAACATTAGCACTTCAAACCACATCTTAATTAATCATTGATCAGCCTCAAATTCCTCTACGTAACTAAGACTAAACAATGTGCTTATAGTTAATGTTAGATCTCAACTAGCTTGCCACCTGCGTTAAAGTTTGACTTCGGGATCCTAAGACTAAAATAGTATGTTAAAATATGATTTTAGAAAGGAATCTTTGAATAACATGCATAATCTTTCGTGGCTCGCATGTTCTAAACTTAAATGATTGTGTCCTTCCCGTTTGCAAAGGATTTATATTATTCTTCCTCACCCCAGTCACTTTGATTCTCCTTAATCAAGGCAACCGTGTTTGAGTTTGACTAAGCCAGTGAGGGATTAGATTTAACTAATGAGTTACGACCTGGATAATCTTGGTTTAAGACCTTAGTTAGAACTAATTGTGTGGGTATATACCACTTGGTATGCAGGTACGTAGTAGGTGTAGAATTAAGTATAGAATGTAAAGAAAACGAACAATTTGTTGGTTACCTTTTTTATACATTAAGACCCTAACCATTGTCTAAAAGTCAATCTAAACAGAAATTCCTGAGCACTTTAAGTTCTGGGCTGAACATAATGCAACAAAAGAAACATAACAATTAATAAACATGATGGATACCTTCAACTTGGAAAGTCATAAAGTCTATGGAGATCTACACTAATGGGGGGGGGGGGTATTTTTGATTTTTTTGATTTTAGTTTTGGTTTGTTTTGTTATTTCTTTTAATAATTAGAGATTTATATTTTGATAAATAGTTAGAATTTAAGTAGTTGTAGTTTATATTTTGATAATAATTAAGGTTTATTATATTTTGATAACGTTAATTTTTCAAGACCCAAACACACAAATCGGCCCAAAATTACTAATAAATCTCAAACCCAAAATCAACTTTGTGCTTGCTTCTAGGGGGCGTTGCCCCCTTGCCACTCTTGTCGACCTGTTAAATGTGTTTGGAAATAAATAGATTATTAATGTTTTGGATAAATATAAATGATTTTGAAATAAAATAAAAATTGAGAAGAAAATTAATGACGTAGAGAAAAGAGAGTGGGATTAATGAGTGAACATCAAATGAGAAATATGAGGTTGAGTTATGATGACGTGACAAAAAAATAGATAATCTAAGTCAAAGGTGTATACTCTTGCATGTTCATAAAATATATTTTTCACCTACATTGAACAAAACCCAAGAGATTTATAAGATCTCTTGGGCTCCATAAGTCAGCGTCACTAATAGAAGCTTTCAAAATAATTAATTTATGCAAACTCCGAGACTAGATGGTGTGAACTTATGAATTGTCACTAAAGGTCAAAAGCACTTTGATTAGCTTAGATCTGATGTATCTTGTGATAGTTAAGAACAATTAAATGGATTAGATCTAGTCATATTGGCATGATTGAGAATAGTAAAACATAAGATTTTATTAAAAAAGACAAAATGATTTAAAATAAAAAAGGAAAAGAAAAGGGACCAAACAAGCCCAAAATAATAAATTCTTTAGTTTTGATACCTTGAAATCCAAAAGGTCCAGCGTTGAATGTGAAGTCCAAATCAAACCACCATTTTCATGCAATGACCTCTCACTATACCTTCCAACATCGTCCCCAAGCAATTGCAATTAGGTTGACCTTCCCTATTCATTCTCTCTTCTAAAGGAAAGAGTTAATTATATTTTACCTCCTGAAACTATACGTTAATATCAATTTGCACATCTTGAACTTCCAAAGTTGATAGTTATTCTTTCTGAACTTTCGGTTTGTAACATTTTATCTTCTTGAACTTTAAAAATCTATTATTTTTACCAATATTTGTTTTTTACAATTTTTGTTGTTGTATCCCTAGTATACTCTTACACATATATTTACGTGAAAGTTCGGATTGAAACAGAGGTCGGATTTGGTTGAAATTTGAATTAAATTGATTTAAATAATGAATTTTTAAAGTTCAAGTGGACAAAATGTTATAAAACGATAATTCAGAATATGATAACTATCAACTATGAATGTTCAATGATACAAAGTGATATCAAAGTGTAGTTCAAGGAGACAAATTGTAATTAGACATGACTACACGATGTAACAAGTAGGACAAGAACCAAGCAAAGCAAGGGAGGTGTACGTATTTGACTGAAGGAGTGATGACTTTGGTTTGTTCATCTTGAGGGCTTCCAAGTTCCAAGTTTCTGGTCTTATTCCCATACATTTATGTTAGATCACATCCATTTCTCTGGATCCAATTTGTAGCTCTTAATGGGCAACAAGGTTGTGTTGGGAAATCTCAAGGATTTGAGCCATGGGACAAGGACAAGATTTAGATACTTAATTTATGTATGTACTATAAAATATGTAAAATGTGGTATCTAACAAGTGTACTTCAATATGCCCCATGATAATTTTCATATCACTAACGTGGATACGTTTGAGTGATTCAGCGTGGACATATAACTTAGAGGAGCTCAAATAGTATAAGATCTAGAAACGATGTATATTCTCTAAAAAAATTCTGTTATGTGTGTCGTAGAATATTCAAATTGCCTCCTGAAGCGTGGGGTATATATTTCATTAAAAAATCATAATATCAATTCATATTTGTTATTCTTGCATCTGTTATCCATTGTACATGTTAGTTAATGCCCATTAAGTGTGGAGGGCTCCTGGAATAATTAAGCAGTTAAAGAACTTGAGTTTAAAAGGTTGCAACTTTGATTAGCAGAATTCCGACAAACACTGCAAATCACAGCTAGGTAGCGAGTGAATAAATGTTTGTGGGGATTATGTCCAAAATCAAGTGTACAATTTGGTTCCTGCTATACCCAAACACCTGTGGACATTGAGATTTTGACTTGGTGCTAGTAGCTCCATGAGCGATTTGTGAGGTTACCGGAGCTCCAACTAGCTGCCTACAAAAGCATGTGCGACAGACTGATAGGATATAGTTCACTGGGGAATATATATGCAGGTGTTAATTATTATTATTATTATAATTGTTAGGGTTATTTTTTATTAGGAAAATGACACACGGCCGTTCTTGAGGACGCGACTTAGTTGGTACGTTCCATGTCAGCAGAGAAAAGAGTTTCTTTTTTATTTTATCCCTCAATTCTTTGGTTGCCCGTACAAATGTCCTGAGAAATCACTTCATCTCTTCATCCCTCCCTCCATCCCTCATTAATGCGTCTCAAATCACTTCATTCCTCATTTTGGCGCTCCTACACAGCAAAAGACTTTTCATCTTCATCTCATGATTCGTCTTCCTTTTTCTTCCATTATCTTCTGTGGTCCTTCCTCTGTACTTCAATGGAAATCGTTAATGTGCATTCCCAAGTGGAGCAGCCGGAAAACGTTTCTAAGGAGGAGATATTTTTTCCCCTTCTTTCGAAGAAGTCAAAACATTTTACGTGGCTTATGCCGATTCTTGTGGTTTTGGTGTTAAGACAAGGCAATCTCATTACGATCGTGGTGTTGTTATATGGGCCACGGTGACTTACTCCAAAGAGGGCACGACACCAACAAACCAAGGGCAAGGGAAATTGAAGCCTAGGTTATCCAGTAGAGTCCAATGCACTACTCGGATAAGGGTCTCCGGAAATCTAGCAAGGGGTTACCACATTAACTTTGTGGATCTTAAACATAACCACGTCATGTTTGAACAAGAGCAAATGTGTTTTCTCAAACAAAAATGAACCGTCCCTGGGGCCTCCAAAGCACGCATATCGTGCAATGATACTGCTGGGATATCGACTGCTAAGACCATGCAATCTTTTGTGGTCGAGGCTGAAGGTCATGACAAATTAACTTTCAACGAAAGAGATTTAAGGTTTGTGTTCTTTCTGCCTAACATAATTGAAGTTCAACATAATTGTGTTCTTTCTTAAAGGCAAGTGACCTAATCTGCTAGCAACAAAGGTCTTTGTGATATCAGCACTCAAAGCCGACCACTAACTCTGTAGTATAGTACATGCTATGTTTCGATTATTACATTTCAGAACCTTCCAATCCTCGTCCGTCCAAATGCGTCTAGAGATGTGACCCATAAACTAGGAATTACGCTCTCATCTATAGGATCATCGGACATCATATCAGTCATGATCCAAGAATCGTCATCAATCATCTTCTTTTTGTGAGTTTCGGTCTCCACACTGCACGAACTGGTATCGCAACTCATAAACCTACCATCTCTGCCCTTCCGAACTATATACTCAGCAGCAGAAGAACTACCACGTCACCCTCATCCTCTATCGTACTCCTCCTCCCGCTCCAACTCCAACCCATACTACCCGTCATTGTCACCCTCATCGTCGAAAACAACATCATCATCAGACATGTCATTACGTGTCTGATGATGACGTAAACTCTCCATCTCCCTCCTAACTGAAGCAGATATACCACGGGTATGTGGATGACGAAGACCTGAATCCTCTTCATAAGGTCTCATAGAGCGAAATAGTATTGATTTTCTTTTTCCTCCATGGTGACTCGATGACTATCAATTACATTTTAAAAATAAAATTTCGTTAAATGAAATTAAGTTACTAAATTTACAAATTACTAATTATTAATAATTAATTACCAATTACTAATTAATTAAAAAATAAAAAGTGGGGCGTCTTCCGGAAACACCTCCCTTAAATTTTTTATTTATTTTAGAGGTAGAATTTTTACCGTAATCGAGTCTAACGGTTCACCGACGTCTTTTCTGCTTTCCGAGACATTTTTTTGGTGGTTGAAATTTGATGTTGGGAGGAAAATGAAGTGAGAGTGGTAGTGGGAGAGTGGAATGAAGTGATGAAATAAGTAGAAAGAAGAGAATGATAAAATGATAATTGACACAGACGATTTAAGTAATTCGCAGATGACATTTAGCAGTTCACAAGTAATTGATATACTAGAAACGAAATGCTCTAACCAAACCTTTAGTCATAAATGATGGTGATTGAAGTGCATGCTGAAAGAAATGTGTTCTAATTTTTTTACTTTTAAATGTCTTTTATTATGAAATGAATGTATTGAACATTTTATTTATTTATTAATGTATTCGTCTTTTGGAAGTGTTAAGGAAGAGACTGTTGGTCCTTAACCGTAGAGTTCTAAAAGATAATGATTTACATAAATCAAAAGTAATTCACAATGATGGTAATTAACATGTGACATTAATTACCGAGTTAAGATTGTCGTGTTGGTTAAGAGAGATATTGTATCTCTACAAATATTTAACAACATGATCCAGTATATGAAATAGATTTTTTTTTCATATATTAAATTGACCTAATAAATGAAACATTATGGAATTGTGTTTGTGTCGTTAATGTTTTATTGTGTCTTTAAATCCTAAGATACGAGAGTTATATCTTTCCACATAAAGAGTGTATGATTTGATTATTATCAAAAACTATCAATGCATATAGTGATAAAGGTAAGTTGGTTACACATAACCTGTGATGAAAAAGTTGATACGTCAAAAGATTATCATTATCTCTCTTAACTTGAGTGATGATATTGCTGGGCCACTTGATAAAGTAAAATTATAATGTGTATAGCTACATATTTATAATTAGCTTTAGAGATAAAGAAATGAATATGTATTACAAATATAATACAATTCTACTTTGTATAATATTCTCAATATCATAAGGCAAGGGATAAACACAAGTTATATTAAATATCACTGAATGGATTGTGTTTAGTTCGAGTGAGCAAAACATCTTTGTTATTTGGGTAACTATAATGTTTAGTTAGATACCGTTTATAGTTTATGATATAAAGTGTTTTATATCATTGCTAACATAACCTAGATCTTCCTATAGGTCACACCACATAACTGGAAAATAATAATTTTGATTTTACATTATATATGATGTATTGAAATACATGTGGTAAAGTATTAAAATCAAATGTGTCATGATTACGACATTGTTAGAATAATTAATAAATTTATATGAGATGTAAATATATTATGGGGGTATAATATTTAACATTATATATATAAGATATTATAATGTGTTCGTAACATTATAAAATATAAATTTGCTAAAACCCCAAAGATCATATTTTGTTGGATATTGATCCAAAATTTGATAAAGGCAAAAACAATGAAAAACGGTCAGACGTTTTTCGGGAACCGGTCGACCGAATTTAGCAGTAATTTTTAAATTTAGAAACGGCCGACCGGTTAGACGCGTTGTTCGACCGAAAATAACATGAACATTTTCTGTTATGAAACGGTTGACTGACGTGGGTCGTGGGTTGACCAAAATTATCTGGAGTTTTTTTGGTAAGGATTCGGTCGATCGATTGGGAGCACAACCCGACCGAAGTGTCGATTTTAACCAATTGGTTGAACGGTTGGTAATTTCGGTCGATCGTTTTTGCACGGTTTTGCCTGAATTAATAAGAGAATTTCTTTGATTATGGGTTGTATTTGTTCCAATTCGGTTAAAGGATGTTAAATGATGATTACGTGTCGAAATATGATTGATTTAGAGGAGCTAAAAATAAGAGATCATGTGTAAGTGAGTTGCACATGATGTGGGATGGATGGAGCCCTATAAATAGGTTCCTCATCTTCTCCTTGTTTAAATGAATGCAAAAATTCTCCTCTCCATATTTTCCACTAAATCCATGAGAAAATTCCCTTGTTAGTTGAGTATTTGAGAGATTAAATTCTCAGGAGAATCAAATGGGTAATCAGCTAGATTTTAGCCTTTATTTAGATATTGATTGACTAGTTCCGATCTCTCTAATCTTATTTAGAGTTTGGAGAAATGTCGAGACGGTCCGAAGTGCAACAAATCTTCCTATTGGTAAAAAAGATTCGATTATCCCTAAGGTATGATCAAATCTATGTATTTCAATATTAAATGGTTTATTATGTATATTGAAATACAATTGAGAATTTTATACATAAAATTATTGAAAAATAAGAAAATCGATCGTAAATACTTATTTTTTATTATTTAAATATACACAAGTATAAAGCGCGAAATCCTACACATGTCATATACTACGAATAATACTGCTTAGATGTACGCAATATTGATGATGAATAGTAGTAGTTTCTGATTTTGTCTCTACCATTTTGCATATGAGTTTTTCTGATAAGTAATAAGTTTAATTATTAGATTAATTACGGATCCGTATTTTTCTAATTACAAGTTTTTACGGAGCTAAGGATCGAACGATTGCGTTCTACTTATATCCAACTAGCATTCGGACGAATTAAGATACAAAATGGTATTTTTTCTTGATAGTCGTGCGGTGTGAATTCTCTTTCGACATTTGCAAGTCCTTACATCTTCTACAAAAGATGATGTAAAGGACTCTTTCACATGTAAGGCAACTTTGACTGACTTGTCTAATGTTTACTTCTTGCCTTCTTGGAAGTAACCAAAAGACGCGTGTGTGTATATATATATATATATATATGGAAGTTAATTATATCTACAGCTAGATGTTGTCATGGTATGCTTTAGTCAAAAGATGGTGCAACTTGCTAGGTTTGCATTAGGGTATTGATGGAAGAATATATCTTGATTATCTTCCATCAATGAATGGTTTGTAGATATTTTACTCGATTTAATTATAAATATATCGCAAATTGTAAGAATTAAGGCACCTGGAAAAGTTCTATTTCTGTGGAGACAAGTGGCAAACAATGGGTAAGCTCCAACTGTAAAGAGTGTCGGTGTTTTTCTGTTTAAGGTTTATCTACTGTATTTCAACTTATTAAATTTAAGAAATAATGTACGTAGTAATCTTACATATTAACTATTTCAAAGTTGTACGTATATGTAGACTACATAGCTAGAGATAGAGTAGTCCCAGCCTTGAAAATGAAGGTGTTTAGCAGGCGGGGAATGTTCTATTAGGGTGTTATGTGGTCCAAAATTATTTTCAATTGACACTAATTAATGTTGTGTGTTTATATCTCAAAAAAGGTTCGGAGTACAACAATTTCACTGAGAATTTTCAAAATTCATCGGGGGTTATGGTCCCGTCTAGTCCTCATCCACCTCCACTCCTGCTTATTTTTTGTTATTGTTGTTGGAAGGTTCTGGAAAGGGTTGAAGCTTCTAAAATTCGAATTCTATTAACTTTTTAGTGGATCAAGAAGATAGGGAATTTTATGACAAGACAGAACTCTAAAAATGAACTTATTAACTCAACTAATACAAATCTAATATAACTTGAGTTGCAGGTAATTTGTTAGAGAACAATCCAACGTTAGTTCATTTAGGAATTTATTTCTCGGTTATAAGTTGTATGGTCTTTCTACTTATCACTAATTTGTTGTGAGTCGAATACTCACACTTTAATATGGTATCAAAGCCTGAAAGGCATAACAGCCGACTTAACACATCTATCATATTGATGTTCACGTATAGGCACGGAAAAAAAAAATCTGAATCACACATGCAGAGGAGTGTTAGAGAATAATTTCATATCGGTCAATTTAAAAAAATTCTCTTAAATTTTAAGTTGCAAGATATCTTCACTCATTACCAATTAATTTTAAGTTAATATCCACGTTAAGAATTTCTCCATCACATTCAAACCACAACATTCTCGTCAAAAAGTCGGAGTCAGTAACAAACAAACAACCAATCCAAACATACATATAAAGTATAATCAACAAGACAACCAACAAAATTAACAGATATTTCTTTTAGCCACCATCAAATTATAACCTAATTAAGAATCAACTTAGAGCTTTCTCTCTCTCTTTCTCTCTCTCTGACTATATATATAACAACAATCAACACCCGTAGCCCACTTCGACATATATATCCCACCCTATACTTACCAATTAATTAACATCCAATAATGATGTCCGACCCTCCACTAATCCACCACTGTGGCTCACTTCTCTCCTCCTCAAACCTCCACAACTCCACCACCACCTCCAGAGAAGCAGTAGAAGAGTGCAACCTCCCAGTCATAGACCTCACCAACCTCTCCTCACCCAACAAGAAGGTGAGAAGCACATGCAAGGCAGAGATAGCCGCCGCGGCGACCGAGTGGGGATTCTTCCAGGTTGTGAGGCATGACATAAGCCAAGAGTTGTTTGGGGAGATGAGGAGGGAGCAGAGGAGAGTGTTCGAGATGTCGTTCGAGGAGAAGTCTAATTGCGGGGCGTTGAATGACTCCTATCGGTGGGGAGCTCCGGCTGCCACCTCTCTTCACCAGTTCTCTTGGTCTGAGGCCTTCCATGTCCCCATGTCCATGGTTCTGGAGGAGGAGAGAGATTGTGATTCTTCCCATCAAACTGGCTTTGCTTCTCTCAGGTTGGTTTGTTTGTTTGTTTGTCTCTCATGTCATGCATGGTTAGATATCTTTTTTTCTCTTTAATTTGAAAATATTACGTATTTTTTAGTTATCAGGTTAATTTGTATATATATTAATATTACTCACATGCTGAGAGTCCATTGCTTGTCGATCGTGACTAATTTATGACTAGTTAATTCTTTTGATTTAGTTGTTCCTCGTAACTAAGATGAGCGTACCAATTAGCTATATATGTTAAAATCTAGTAATGGAGTTTGGGATCACGGTAACTTGTTATGGTAATTGGGGGGATTAGTGGATTAATAGTATATATGAATTGGAAAACCAGAATGATCAACCTCGTGATCATTCATTTATTAGAACCAATAGTAGTTTAGATCGTTCGAGCAGATGAGCAGAAACTCTTCCATGATACTCACCAAAGACTGAAATTGTTGGTCAACAAGGGTTGAGCGAGGATAGTAATTAATATTTGGATATGATTTTGGATGTGGCTTGAGGTCCAAGTTGGTGGGATCACGTTATGAGTGGAAGTCAATCATAACCTCAAGATTCCCACACGTGCTTCAGTTATATGTGTTGACTCTTGATATGACTTCGCGGAAGAATCAACCTTTTAAATCGCTAATACGATTGATAGCCTTTATTAACGTATTTTCATGTTTATTAGTTAGTGTAAGTGAGCAATATAATATGTTGGTAAATTCCACAGGGAAGTGATGAGGCGAGTGGCGACTGCAATGTCGGATTTGGGTCGAGTGCTTGCCGGAGTTCTGGCGGAGAATTTGAGCGTGTCGGGGGTTTTCTTGGACGAAAGTTGCAGCAAAGAAACATGTTTTCTACGGCTAAACCGGTACCCACGGTGCCCGTTTTCGCCGGAGATATTCGGGCTTACGCCACACACCGACAGCGATTTTCTGACTATCCTTTGGCAAGACCAAGTCGGCGGACTTCAGCTGATGAAGGACTCCAAATGGGTCGCCGTTAGGCCGAATCCGGAGGCACTCATTGTCAACATTGGAGATCTCTTTCAGGTATACCCCACATGCTCACATATGCAATCAACTTTCACCACTATTTTTTTTTTAAATGGTTTATCTTTATATCCAACGTCCATTACAATATTCAAGCAATAATAGTAAAGAAACATTAAGTTAATAACCTCCTAATCATTCGAATATTGTCGTAATTAAGAACCCTCTAATCCGAGTAAAACCATTCAATATGCCATCGGGGATTCGAATATTTGAATGTTGATAACTCAACAATTAATCATTGAAAAACTCTAATATAGTAACATATTGACTGTTAATGGAAATTCTACCAACTAAGTTAGCCATAGCTTTGAGGATAAAATGTTTGAAGGACGTCGCTGTAGTAGCAATCATTACGAAATGATGACATGCAAGCTAATAACAATCACGCAATGCAAAGCCAATGAAAATAAAATGTGGGTCTTAGTCATGAATGGGTCACTATCAAATGATTAGATGACAAGATTAATGATTGGCAGTAGGGGGTAGGAATTTGATGAATGTGGTTGTTATGTTGATGTTGATGTTGAAGGCATGGAGTAATGATGTGTACAAGAGTGTGGTGCACAAGGTGATGAGCAATGGGAGGATGGAGAGATACTCCATAGCCTACTTCTTGTGTCCATCCTATGATTCCATAATTGGGAGCTGCAAGGAACCTTCCTGTTACAAGAAGTTCACTTTTGGGGAGTACAGGAGACAAGTGCAGGAGGATGTGAAGAAAACTGGCAATAAAGTTGGGCTATCTAGATTCCTTCTCTAACTTGTTTTGTTGTGTGAATATGTTAATGCAAAGGATTTTTTTGTTTGTTTGTTTGCTTATTCTTGTTGGATTGTCTTGTACCTCGAGAAAAAGAACGGTGATTAGAAAAGGTTGGGAATGCATGAGCTGGTTTCTATATGAATATAGTACTTCTTTATGCCACCAATGGTGTTCCTTTCATGCTTCTATCCAAGGTTCGGTGGAGTTTAAACGGACCGATCACAAAGATATTCCCGACGATACCATTTAATTTGTATTTATTTAGTAAGGTTTAGATACAATTAAGTTATGCTTTAGTAGGTAAACTCTTTTAGTCCTTTTAACTACACTTGCTTAAACAGGTCATAACCTGAGATTTATTTAGAATAAAAACATTTTAAAAATTACAATTACATCAACCGTTATATAGATATAAAGAAATGGGTGAAACATTTTTCGGGGCATACTGATAAAGAGAAGGATCTACTTAGAGAAACAATCATTAATTTGTCCACTAAGTTGTGCTATATAGTATGCTTTAATTAATCTGATTTCCGTGATAAGTAACCTACCTGGCAAGGAAATACAAATGGCATGGAGGGTGGTGTACAAACTAGCTGAATATACCAACAGGGCTAACAACAGGGCGTTTCCAAATAAATAATTATGAAATCTTTTCAAAAAAAGAGAGAATAATCACAGCTGGCTACAAAGCAGAATTTATCACGAGGGATTTGATCTTTTCATCTTTTAGAAGTGCTACATCTGATAAACATAAAAAAAATGCAGGAACAATGCCTATGATAAAGACAAATTAGAAGTATAACCTAAAGTCTAGAGCATCTATTGACAAAACATCAAATCTTGCTTCACAGCTAAACCCAATTTTCACGTCCGAAACTGAGCACTATTACACCCGACGCATAATGGTACAAAACAGACTTTATAACTTACGTTAAAGGCTTTATTGGTCAATGAATGACAAACTCTACGACATTCACCATGCAAACAATTATGCGTCCAGAAGGGTTCAAGGGTTCAGTAGAATTCACAGTCACCAATAATAATTAAAATTAACATCTACCACTAATAACTCGGCACCTCACCCTGTAACAAGTGATTACCATCTTAATGTCTAAATTTATATACAAAGAGAGACATTCACCATATAAGCTGCACGTAATAAGCAATATTAATGTACAGATAGCGTGTTCATTAAAGTTGATTAAATAATCGCAAAGCTCATAATAAGGGGAGATCCTCAACCCCATCACCTAAGTTTCTCCACAATGACTAATACATTACACATACAAATGAACTTGGATCCCTTGAAAAGAAGAGGAAAAGAACAGCTTCAGGTATCTATAGAAGAGCATACAAGATGTATTCTTCTGACCTATTACCCCCGACATATTCCAGCACTTCAATTAGATGGTCACCAAGATTTTGGTAGTACAAGATTGGGATGGGTCTTTCTCTAAACAGAGAAAAAATGTTCTAAACTCGAAGAAGTGGACACGTTGGATGCCAAGATGCTCTGAGAACCTGGTGAGATGTGAAGCTGGTATCTGATAAACCTCTGTAGCACATCAGATCATAAAAACATGCATCAGCAGAAGTAAACAAAGTGAAGGAAGCCAAATGAAAATAAACAGGATGAGAACCATACGGCTAGATTTGTTACAATTTCTAGATTGGTATCAATATGCCAATCTGGCTCCAACTGTCGGACAAAAGAACAACGTCCATTTTCGGTGCTACAAAAAAGAACCTGAAAAGTAAAGTTTTCAGTAAAAATCACATGACTAACCATATTGCAGAGTATAGTGACATCTTTATGAAGCCACAGGAATTCAGCCGGTACAAGTTTTCTCAACTGATTGTCATCAGCAGTACTATCAGTACTCTTAGTACTACGTACCAGAAAATCAAGAACAAGGAAAAATAATAGTGAAACAGGAAAGTAGGAAACTGATATCAAACATGTTACATAGATTAAGACCAAGGCACGTTTGATTAATTCCTTGAAATCAAAATTTCAAAGAGTGCCTTAATGTAGGAGAGTTTCAGCATTAAATAACACCTGCAAAAAATGAAACTTCAAACATAGAAAAAGTGTGTTTATTGATTCAGTATGCTGCCATCACTTAACCTTCTCTTTGACCAGTGCTCCAGATCTAAAAAGTCCGGCATCTTCCAGAGCTGCCATAACTTTTTCCTGAGTAATATCACCAATTTCATGGTGGTGAGTACAACAAATAGGAGCCCCCTTTCAGATGGGTTTGATCACAAATATCATAAGAAAAATTGAATCGAGGAAAGATAAAACAAATTTGCAAGCATGAAAAACCAATGTATGGTTTGAAGGAACAATGAAGAGAAACAATAAGAAGACAATCATAACAATGAGAAAATAACTTTGAAATGACTAGATGCGCACGAGCATAGTAACAAAAAGCATCCCGCTTACCTCACTTTCATCATCTTTGACTGTTTCCATGAGGTACAGATCACATGATTTAGCCAACTCGACTAGTACTTCCAAAACAGAGTTTCTAATAGTAGCATGCTCCTGTAAGAAGGTGGTCCCTACATAAATCCCCATTCATCCAAGTTAAAATAAATAAATAAATTACGTTGGTAACCTGTAGCTCACTAGGTTGCTTTTCTTCCAAGATCACATCAAGCATTTGACAGGTCACCTGGGAACAAAAATAATAAAAAATGAGAGCAAGATGGAAACATATTAGCCTCGTGTTTCTCAATCAGCTTGATTCTTAAATGATCAATGGAAGAAATTTGGCATAGTGACCAAACAAAAGTGAAATAGGCTCGACAATAAAATCCAAATAAGAAGTCATATTGATTTTTAAATAAGCCTAGAAAAATCACTAGAATAGAATTGCAAAAACAAATCAAATCTATACACTTAACAGGAGCAGAGGATGACCAACTACCTCTTTTTAAGATATCGTAAGTAGGTATGCAAATAGTAACCGATTATCAGAGTATTTGATTCGAAAATTACAATTTGGTTGGTATTGGGTAAAGAAGTTTTTACCGAATAAAATTTGGAAATGAAATTGGTTTAATTTTTTTTACCGTTTTCAAATTCGGATACAAATTCGGATATAGGTCAAATCATATCTGAATATCCTAAAATACCAATTTTAGCATCCAATATATGTAGTTATTAATATTTGTATTGTGAGTTAATAAAAAACTAAAATATTTCTTATGTAAATATAAACGTAATAGAAATGCAAAAGCAAATTATAATATAACTCTCTTAAAACAACTTTCCAAAATATTTTAGATTATACAACAAAATATATATAAAAATATGTTATAGGAATTTGAACATTATCCAAATTCGAATCCGAATTCGAAATGTTTTCAAATTCGGATATGAAATTGGTAAGCTATAAAAATTTAAATTTGAATTTGGATTTGGTATGCTTATTTGGAATTCGGATACAAATTATACCAAATTCGAAAAGATCCATTTGCATCCGCACAAGCAATGACAATAAATAGTTTTCATGACGTGTTAATTTTACCGGAAAAAAAAGATCATATATCACACCATTGATCAGGTATTATTTGCTGGTATGCTTGTAACAGTAGCTTTTTTAATTTAATTTGGGACCTGTCAAAAGTTTTGATTATACCGGACAATAATTTTCTAGGAAAACTGTTTCTAAAAGCTGGATTAAGAACTATTCTCCACCTGATAAACTAGCATTATACCCGTGCGTTGCACGGTACAAAAGTAGGCTACAACAAAATATTTCTTTTATAACTTTATAAATATACACTTCGTCGGCCATGAAATTATACCCATGCTTTAAAATCATCACAAAAGGCATAACAGGCTTATTGGAATGAAATTTCCTAATAGCACTTAAGTCAATTGATTTGTATTTTTAAGAGAGACATGAGATTATATAAATCAAAATTTTAGTGAAAGAACTCGTCCAGCCATAGTGACAACCATGTTAATTTACCAATCAAACAATGAGATATGATGATATCTACTAAAAACCATGTCTATTAGCCTCTTACACCTATTTAGTGAAAAAGCAAACATGATCAAAAATTTAGTGAAAGAACTCGTCCAGCCATAGTGACAACCATGTTAATTTACCAAGCAAACAATGAGATATGATGATATCTACTAAAAACCATGTCTATTAGCCTCTTACACCTATTTAGTGAAAAAGCAAACATACCAACAATTGAAATCATAAAGAAGACTATCACGGACTCTACGAATAAAAAAAGCCTAATTAAGAATAATTGTTCCTTTTTTTAAGAACTTGGTTGAACTGTACCTTTGTTGTAGCTTGAAATTGTAAGTTGACAGTTGATGTTTTCCCCTCCAAAGTCCAAATAACATTAAATCGTATTCAATTAACTTAGAGTTAGTGGCTAGTGAGTTATGATAGTGGATTTGAGCTACAAGCTACAACAAATATCAGTACTTTTATAAAAGTTCCATTTTTTTCAATAGGATCCCTTATTTGGTACAAAATTTGATAAGAGAATTAATACAAGGTTTTCAGCAGCGAACGGCAAACCTTTGCATTTTTCAATATCATATGAGTATATGACAGAAATCACGTCACAAATAAATGTGTGACCATTGAAGTTGGAACTTACATATTTTTCCCATCAGATATCGACCTATTGAATTTTATTGCCATCTTAAGTAAATTTAACAATAATTCATAAGTTTCCGACATTTAATTTCGTATGGGAAACAAAGTTCGATCCGGGTCGGTCTGGACCGAACATGGAGTCGGTACGGGTTCTGGTCCAAAGCGGATCCAACTAATCCTGTCCGGGTTCGGTCCGATGGAGACTATTTCTAGGTTTTCAATACAAACATGTCCAGTCCTAGACCAACCGGTCCGGTCTTCGATCCAGTTGTGACCATACCGGTCCGATCTTCGATCCGCACCCTGGTGATGGACCGGGTTCGGACCGATGCACACCCCTATAATTTCGAGTGCACGTAAGGTCAAAAATTCCAAGTTAGCTTACAACGTACAGATAATTCAAAATGATTTTTATCTTAAGTGGGTCAATAATTATACACTATTGTAACCAAAACATTTCTCTATCAGACTGCTGTAAGCCCATAAGAAAGATTTATTATCTTAGTTCAGGTGAACTTTGAAAATATAATTAACTTATATTCAATAAGTCACGACTCATGGAAAATTAATTAGATTACAAGTTGTAGAAGAAACTTGTTAGAGTTTTGTATCCTACAACAACAGGGTCAGTTTCTATTAAAACTGATCTTTTCAATAAATGGTAACAATCTTAAAAAATGGCAAAGGTAGGGCAGATGAAAGCAACCTATGCATTCACCAAAATAGTCAAACCGCTTTTTTTCTAGAATATGGGATTTTAGGTATGACAACATCATCTGCCACTTGCATAAACAGAACAAGGACAAATTATCAAAAACATTAAATTGTACGATGTATAGAGAGATTGTGAGTTAAATGCTCGTGTACATGTTTGCAAGAAATCCATGTTTGGTTAGGTTATCAATTGATTTTGACTATCAGTGTGTAAAAAACTCCATTTACTACTCTTGGTGACAACCTCGATCATAACATGCTGATAACAGAGATTGAGACAAAAAAAATATTATGAACATTTTGGATAGTTTATTATGATGTCCATATTCAATAAAGTCAAAGCTATTTATTTTTGGCTTCGGATTATAATGGACCAAATCAGAGTAGCTCATTAAATCTATCATACGCAGTTCATGAGAAAATTATTTGGGTGAAAAGGATGAGCCCCAAGATAACCTGATAATTGAGGTGAGAAGCAAGGTGGAAACCTGATTAAAGCTAGATGTTTAAAAAGAGTAAGAAAAATATTTTTGGTGACAGACAGGTTAAAGATTTCATGCTTTCATAGTTCAACTAGAACATAAGCCCAACAAAAAAGACTTTAAAGCATAATAGTAAAACGTCAAATATACTATGTCCTCTTATAAATGGCTCCTTGTAACAACCTTACAACTCAATGTTTTAATCTATAATTAGGAAGCATGGATACGGGTACGAGAATCCAGTGTGATACGATACCGGTGCGGGGATTTGGCAATTTCCCAAAAACCAAGATATGGGGATATGGCTAGGATATTAAAATATTAAAAATATATTAATATTATTGGTGGAGGAGCCAAGGAGGTTGATGAGGAGCTGCTGGGCGGCTCAAGAAGATGTGGCTACCGGAGGAGGCAACAGCGGCCAGAGGAGACTGCGACGGCGACCGGAGAAGGAGACGGTGGCAGCCGGAGGATGCAGCGGCAGCAGGAGGCGTGAGAGGAAAGGAGGAAGGGTTGCTGGGGTTGGGTTGTGTTATTCGTGGGTGTTAGGATTAGAGGTTGTTAGGAAATTGTAGGGGGAAAATTAATTCCAAAACGCCCAACAGTCCTAATTAATTACCAAAACAGCCGTATCCCGCCAAATCCTTGCAACACCCGTGTCGCACCCGACTTGATTTACTGTAGGATATGCCACATGGCGTATCCTATACGCACTGAGCCACACCCGAGCCACACCCGCACCCAATACGCACTTGCGGGGGCTTGGGTTTAGAAGAGTCTGTGCTTCCTGATTCTATATCTAACAAAAATCTAAGCAAAACAATTTTATCAATGATTCAAAGGTCATTATCATCTGCAAAAGTCACTAAATAATGACTTGTAACAAGAAACAACAGAAGGCAGGTCTTTAGTACAATAGATTTACTAATTAAATGTGCATTAAAGAGGCGATAGATGCAATAAGGTGTTTCAATGTGCAAGGAATCAAGGATAGAGAGAATAAGACAATAGCCTCTTTGAAGTCAAGAGCCTCAATAAAGACCGAGGTGCTTAACACTTGCCTAGCCTGATAGCCTCAGGCAATGAGGCTAGTAGCCTCGGTGGAAAACTTTGGATAGATCATCAGATGCATGAAGCAACACCACACCAGTCAACACAGATCACAAAATGGAAGCCAGTGAAGTCACATATTTTTTACTTGAGTAAAAATAACAGGTATTGTACAAATAAAAGATAGAAAATGACGTGAAAAACTAAAATGACTGATTGACCATATCTCTTTTCACGTCAGCAAATTAAGTGCTGAGAAGACTACAAACAAAATTCTACGTCAACAACACCAATCAAGTGCTCTACTCATAAAGTAGCCAAATGATGTTTTATATGGGAGCCAAGTAGGCATTTAGAAACTGACAAAATTGGCACAAAAAGATATCAAGTATGTTGTACGAAGAACTAGCAAAATAAATGTACTTACCTTTCGGCAACCACTTAATTTCTTTCTAACCACCTGTCCAAGAGAAAGCTATAGCAAACAAGAAAAACAAAATCAAGTTAAGTTAGGCCTGACATTATTACTAAAAAACATAAGTGTAACATTCTTCACCAAGGAAGAATTTCTGTAAAGTTCAAATTGGCACCGTAGAATAACAAACCATTGCAGAACACCAGGTATAGAACAATGTTTAGGTAATAAGTATGTGACCATGTGCGTTGTGCGGTCAACATATGCTGGCCACTTATGCAACCGCATATGTAAGCGAGCATAGGGTCTCTCACCCAAGTTTTAATTTTTTTCAAAAATAAAAAATTCAAGAAAAAACACAAAAGCTTGTAGAAAAAGTGAAAATTAAGTCTTAGAAAATTTAAGGTCTTACAGAAGGAAAAACAATGTCGTTTTGGGGTAAGTAACCCCTAAGTAATTTCGGATTAAGTAACTCAATCACCTATAGGTGCTAATGGCCCGCAGAGATACCATAAAGTTAATTCAAACATTAAAAAAATTAAAAGTATACATTTTTTCACCTGCACAGCATGGTTGACAATGTCAGTGCCCTCGGGTTCCTTCAAATTCAAAAGCTGTGGATAAACCTCAGAGTTGAAGGGTTGCACACTTGCCAAGCCACTGTTGCTTGTTGAAGGGGCACTTCTCCGCTTTCTCTGAGGTGGTCTGTCAGACGGTTTTAAGAATTTCCATGCGAAGACAATTGCAAGAGCAAATCCAGCAAGGGCTCCAAAAGAACCAGCGTTCTATTAAAGAGAATGCCCATATTCAAATAGAAGCATTTGAAACTATAGCAAAAAAGACATTTACAAAACCCTGAATATACCCTTGACACAGAAATATAAAGTCATGTATCACAAGTTAAATATCATAGTGGGATGCCATTACTTCTAATACCGGGCAGGACATGTATCACACATTCACACTAGATAAAGATCATAATAGGGCATGATTGACTCCTAGATGTCATAATCACAACAGTAAACCATGTCTAAGTTTTTACCGGAACACAACATGTTCAACCCTTAGTTCACCTAAACACAATGTGTTCCTTGTGCCAGTGTACCAAATGTTACATATTCAACTCGTAGGATAGTAATTTGCCTACGATTTTCTTCAAAAGTTGTTTGTCTATAACTACAATGATAGACTTCCCATTGTGTTCAACAAAAAAACAACCGGAACACTTCCAAATCAGAAACAGAACTTCCTGCCTCACTCGATCAACCAATGCAACAGTGAACCTAACCAACACTAAGGGTGTGACTGGTTTGCGGGGAAACAGGTGGATTTCTGAGATGAGTTCTGGATAATTGATTTGCAGGAAAACTTGAAAATTCTGAAACTGAAGTTTCACGAGTTACCCGTCTTCCAAAATTTATATTAGAGATGAGTTCCCCCACTTCCACTCAAAAACTAGAAAAAGGTGCAGTTCCATGCAGTTCACCTAAAAACGTTCTTTTCTAGTAATATCCAAAAAATGGATTATTTTTCTCGACTTTATCAAAAGATATGTTTTTGCACCAATCACCAGAATTAGAGTTCTAAGAGCTTAAATTCCAAGTATTGGACTTCTAGATTTCCCTCACTTCCTTCGGACCAATCATACCGTAAACGGAAAAGAAAATCAAGGGATTTTGCTCCTAAGCATGTCAAAGAGCATATTTTCATGATAAATCCCCAAAACCCGAACTTTCTCAACTTGTTCGATGGAAAATCGCTCAATTGGAGATTTTCCAACCAAGCATATGCTGAACAGAACAATAAGAGAACACTATTTGACGGAGCCATGAACACAAAAAAGGCGAAATCGGTAATTTTAGGGGAAAATTAGAGACCTTGCTGTTGAAGAGGAACATGAGGATCCCGGACACTTTCCGACCGAGGAGGTGGGAAATCCTCTTAATCAGACCCGCAACCTGCTGCGATACGGGATCCACCATCGCCAAGGGTCGGAGATCGGAGTCGCTCACCAGAACGGGACCCTCATCGAAACCCTAGAATTGAATTCGGGTGGGTTTTGTTTGGGGAAGGAGAAGAGGGGATGGTGGAAAGGTAGAAAAAAAAAAGATGCAAATTTGGAATCCGGTCTCATCTCGACTGTCCGTGTGATGATCGATGGTTTCTGGCCGTTCGATTTGAACTGAGGTCGATGGTTTGGTTTAGTTTGGCTTTTTCCCGTAAAAGTGGTTTGGACGTGTTTCGGTCAATGATTTTGTCGAACTTGATTGGATCAGATCGATGGTTAATTCACGTGTTGAATTGAAGTATATTCTGTATAATGTTTCGAAAGAAGTGGAAAATTCATAACTGAAATTATTTTTTGGGAATTTAATGTGAAAGTAGCGAAAGTTATTTATCCTAAAATTTAGAGTTAATTACAGTTTGTTCATTATGTCTTGATATCACTTTATACTTCTAAACTTTCAAAGTTAACAGTTAAATCTTTTGAACTTTCATTTTGTAACACGTTGTCTTCTGAACTTTAAAAATCAATTATTTAACACATTCGATGTTTTTTACCAATTTTTTTCGTTGAATCCTTAATACATTCCTAAACTTATATTTATGTGAAAGTTTGGATCGAAATGGTGGTCAGATATGATTGGACTTTGGGTCGGATTGGTACTGAATACGACCCAAATTCCAACCATATCCGACATCCGTTTCGATCCAAACTTTCACATAAATATAGGTTTAAAAGTCTATTAGGGATACAAGGAAAAAAAGGAAAAACGTTGAATGTGTGTTAAATAATGAATTTTTAAAGTTCAGAAGGCAAAATGTTACAAAATAAAAGTTCAAGAGAGATAATTGTTAACTTTGAAATTTCAAGGTTGCAAAGTGATATCAAAACATAATTCAAGAGGCAAACTGTAATTAACCTTAAAATTTATGTAAGGATTTTGAACTCATAGAAGTTTTGTTCCAAAATTATATTAAATTGTTTGTAAATCAATGACCGGAAAATCATTCTAAAATTCAATTTCCTCGCTTCAAAGTTAAGTTCTTACGAACCATTGACATCCTTAATATAAAAATATAAGTAGTTATATTAGATGAAATTAAATGTTGAAGAACAGAGGCACGAGAGCTTTACATTACACGTCGCAGCTGAAGTGGCTCTTTGCCAATGTATAATACGAGCCTCAGTTTTCAATCCTTTTTCATCCTTCGTGACTCAGGGTCCGTTTGGAACCTCACACGAACCTTCTATCCTTCTTATACCACCTCAAACCAATCTTTAATGTCTATTGGGTAACACGAGTGTTTGAGATTGGGAAGTCTGGAAATGAGAAAAATATGTAAAATTCTCTAGACACAGGTATGGATGTTCCAAACGAAATTTAATATTTGAAGAATGCTAGTTTTTGAAACTTACATAAGAATTGAAACACTAACCGAACCTAGTTTTCCATCGAAACATTAAATTTTAAGTAAAATAAAACAACACCCTCAAAACACTAGCTTGAAAAAAAGCCCGATAAGGTGATGTCCCATTTGCACAAAGTGGATTAGGAGTTGCCTAATTATTAGAGTTTTTTTTTGTAACATTACCTTACGTCCTTACCAATTAGTAGGCATATATAGAACTCCAAGAATGACCAGACAACAAACACCAATACATATTCCAGCCTGATCCTCAATTATTGTTCTCGATGATGCACCCAATTCAATGTCATTTTACAACCAGAAGATGGAAAGTAAGTTTTACAACCAAAATGGAAAATTTGGCTTACCTAAGAAGATCAACAAAAATAGAGCAACATGAGATATTAGTCTAATGTACAATGAAATTTTAAAAGACATGCTCCCTATATCACACTTCCATGCTAGAAGAAAAGAAGTTTTCTCAAGTTGGCGGATGTCCAGTTACATTTTTCTTTATAATAAAACACAACCATGAGATGCCGTTTTTTTCTAATTTTGATCACCTGAAGCATCAAATGATCGGGTCAAGTTGGCCCAATGGATCCTTCAGCGTTGCTTTGTTTGACAGGATATTCTTGCACTGGAGCTGTAGTGCCAGCGCCATCAGCCTCCGAAAGCATGGAGCTGGTGCTGCTTGGAGTTCGAGTAACAGCGGCATCTCCATTAGCAGGAGGGCTGGCACTGCCAGAAGCAGTCCCGGAGCCATGTTGAAGTTCCTCTTGTTGGCTCGGTCCATTCAGAGCTTGGCAACGAGGACAGTAGTAAGTAACGTATGGAAAATCTTCTTTCCTAGCAAGTCCTGCATGTATTACATAAAACTAGTTTAGGTCGTCATTCATAAAAAGTAAGAAAATCGAGAGGAACTGTTAAGGCCACCGAACACTAACCATTATGCATATGACAGTTTCCACAGATGAGTGCATAGCTCTGTGTTGGATCTTCACCTACAAGCATGGCAGCGATGCGAGCAATCCAACCCCCTTCATTGGGGCCAGAGCCTCTGTAGTGCTCAACTCTGTGTCCCGGAAGTGAAGACTGTTGTCCAACTGGACCAATCTCCTGGGACATTTCATCACTGACAAATTGGTTATTAACACCAGCAGCAGGATTTTGACTCCTAGAAGCGGGCTGCTTCCTATTCCTTAGGCCATCAGATTGGGCTAATTTAACGTCATTGCTTTTTCCTGTTGTTGCATCAGATTTTGGCTCATCTCCCAGATACATGTTCAATCCAGAATCGGCCCCTAATTTAGAAGCCAGAACTGTGGCTGCTGCTGCCTTAGCAGCCGGATCAAGGTCGTATCTCTGTATTATAGCAAAAGGATAAAATGTTAGAGGCAAACCTGTGCCAAGTGCTCAGGGATTTTTAATGAAAAGGCAATCACAAGATGGCATCATGAACCTTGATTTTACATAATACAAATTCATTGACATCGAGTGACATCATGAACCCAATTGCCATACAAAATGCAAAGTTGCAAACACGTGATATTGCAGATTAACAAGCTCAATACCTGAATGAGTTGCTGTGTTGTATAGTAGTTTGTTCTCTCCTTGAGCTCATCAATCTTGGCTTTTCTCTCAGATCTTAACCTTTCAAGCGTCTTTTGGTCCTTCTGATCACCTGAAGTACATATGTAGAAAAAACAAAGTTCAATAGTGGATATTCCAGGTTGTCGCATACTCGAATGTTATGTGAACAAAAATAAAGTATGGAGGTTAACTGGAAGTAATTTTGAATGGACACAAATGATTAAAATAGTAAATAATGTTCAAGCAATTAAAAAATAAAATCCAATGGGATATCCGCCTCTGTTGGATTGTCGGGGTTTAGTGAACAAGCTGGTTCTTGTATTAGATTTTCAAGATTCATAAGAACTCATAGGGAATGGTGCATAGTATAATATATCTTAGCTTTGAAGTTTTGTATTATTGGAAAATAATCAACATTCACAGCTCCACAATATTTTTGAAAACCCGATCGCATTTCCAAAACATATAGTTTATATTGGCCGAGATCCACATAGCCTTAAGGTGAAAACCTTGTGGTAACCTATATGTATAAATAGACTAGAAGGTGGAAACCTACAAGAAAACCTACCCATTTTGAAGACAATACGTCAGGAAACCACCAAGTTAATTTCTGAAACTTGTTATCCATTTCTACCAGTTCAGATTAAGGCGAATGGAACTTCATACTCAATGAGCATGACTCTGACTGTTCGAGAAAACAGGTCGATATAACCTTTACAATTGCTACAGTAAAATTTTCCATGTTCGTATATTACTAATTAGTAATTACTGAACCCCATGTAGCGAAAACCAAGATTTAAGAGATGGAAGGATAAACCACAACAAGCATAATAGTTTGATATTTTAATGATATAGGTCAACTGTCACTTCCAAGGAAGTGGTGCATAAGCATCCGAGGTATGGCCACATGGCAAACTCAGAACTGAATCGACTAAAAGCAAAACAAAATTGCACAGAAAAGGATCTGAAGAGGAATAATAGCAGACCCAAATAGATACAAGATGTAATGTTCGATTAAGCACTTAAGCTTTAACTTGTCCAAATAAAACTTACCTTGTAGAGCTAAAACTGGGTGCCCAAATTATTGATAGGAAAAATCTAAAAAAAATGAGCAAATTCCAACAACTGATGAAGAATCTGATCTCCTCCAATAAGTCAGATTCAGCAAAAAAGAATATAGCAAATTTCCACTTTAATCTTCTAACTTACAAAAGCTATTAGCCCTTCATCATCGGAAGCACAAACTCTTGACTTAGAAAATGTGGAAAGATGAATTAGGGGAAAAAATATACGCATTCTAATGAAGCTGGCAAGTGCTGAATAGATGACAAAAGACAATCCAGGCAGAAGAAACATAGGCGATACTCTCATCGCCCTCATCTGCCAACTCAAATCCAAAGACCTTGTTGTAATGATGGCATAAATTACTGCAACTACCTGGTAAGCATCAACAAAGCATAAAATATCAAGATTGTAATAATTTAATTAATTAAATTAACAAATATAACAACATAAACCAACCAGTGGAAACTAGCTCCCATCTGAGAAACAAAATTGTTGAAATAAATACTTTACATACAAACAAACTTCTTTCCCTTGAGAGGATTGCCTGCTACAACATATCGTGTAATTTTTTTCTCCGACGGTATGTTTGCTACAAAACCAGTTTTTTTAAGTTCATAAAAGGAACCGACAGTCCAGGTATTCCATAGACAATTAAAGTTTTTTAAGTAAACTAGGATGCCATTGTGGGAAGCTGCATGTGGAGACTGGACAAAATCAAAATTTTGTTTTTATACTGATATTCGTAACACAATTAAAATATGCATATGATTTATGCCCATGAATCATATGAAGCACATGAAAGTATTGCAGTGGATTCTATCTGCAGTTAAAAAACAGGCATAGAAAGATAAAAGTTAAAGGTGGGAAAAGGCACTATGGCTACTATCTTTCTTTCAGCAACATAAAGAACCTATGAAGAAGAAATAAGTGCTAGTAGCAGTATCTCGAACATATACATGGTTTTGATCTATGTTTGACAGATTAAATTGTGCCACATGAGAAAGGCCCTTTGATCCGTTACGAACATCACAAACAAAAGTTTCAGCTTTTTTTAGTGTTCCGACTGCAGAGTAAAGATCTGTGCAAAACAAAATCCTGAATCACCTCGGTTTGATTGTTTGATTTGATGCAGACAAAACAACAGACAACTTAAATTCTGTATGTAGACATGGCAATGGAACAGTTGCATTTCCCTTCAAACCATCTAAATCAGCGTCACTATAAAATTTCGCAACCACCTAATTCTAGGTCTCAGTGTCATCCTCTCCAACATCAAAATCATTTCACAGAAGATTACCATAACATCGTATTAAACATGAGTAATTAAACTTCACAGGTTCCCTCCTCTCTGAACCCCTAAATCACCTCTTTCTAGTTTCTACTGATTACCTTACATTCACTTCGGACACCACAACTGGAATTCCCAAACAATTAGCAACACGGATCTGCATCTTCCAACCAAAACTACCAAAATGCAATTACCAAATCCACCAAATTTAGGCAGTTAGATCACCATAACAATATCTTCAAGAAGAGCACTTAAATTTCACAGGCTCCCTCCTCCCCGAACCCCTAAATCACATTTTCGACACCAAAAACACCTTACCTCCACTTCGAAACACACAAATTAGCAGCACAAATCCGCATCAGCCGATCACATCAACGAAAAGCAATTATCAAATCCACCACACTTAGATAATTAGATATCCATTACTATGTAGTTAGATTACTGTAACGATATCTCAAACAAAGAGAATTTAAATTTCACAATCTTCCAAACCCCAAGATCTCCCCATTCGACACAACGAACACCTTACCTCCACTTGAAACCACACCAAATCAGCAGCACAACACCGAAAAGAAATTATCCACTCCACCACACTCAGATCCAAACCCCCTGAATCGCCTCTTTTGAAGCAACAAACACCTTAACCTTAACTTTCGGACATCACAACCGTAACTTCAAATCACACAAAATTAGCAACACAACTCCGGCCCATCAGATCCGAAACGCCGTACCTCGGCGACGACGGAGACGAGCACGACGTTCCGGGCGGTGATCCGCCATCCCTGTGCCCTCCGCTTCATCCGGGCATGGACGGCAGCCTCCTCCTTGGAGAGGTACTGCAGCCGCTTCTCAAAGTCGTCTCCGCTCCGGCGGAAGATCCCGTTCCAGACCCGGGCAAGGAACCCCTTCTGCTTCTTCGGCTTCGGATCGGGGGTCTTGTCGTTGTTCTCGGCGGGGTCGGGCATGGCGGATCTGGATCGGAGGGGAAGGGTTTGATTGGGATTGGGGTTTTGGGAGGGAACGAAGCGGAGTTTCGGTTTGTGCGAGTTTTGGTCTCGGAGTTTGGGGTTTCGTTGGCGTTTTCGGCTAAAGTTTTTGGAAAATGGTTCGGGAAAAGGAAGGAAAGGAAAGGTGTAGTTTTTTTAAAGAGGACTCGTCTAAGTGAATTTTTAACTCTACTTCACTACTTGTGTTGGTGTTTATTACCAAAAGAGTGCGCGTCCTGACACGCCTCACGTCACCATCCACGTAAGTAAGTCTGATGTTTTTTGAATTTTTTTAATAAATTCAAAAATCTAATTTCCGATAAAAAGGAAACAACGAGTTTCCAAAGAAGTGGTGCGGCGATTCAAATTATTTCCATTATAACAACATAGTTAAACTGCAACATTTAAAAAAACTGACACTTTAAAACAAACCTTAACATCTCTTCTGCCCTAAATCTTTCAAACAAACCTTAAATCTTCCTTTGCTACACCGACCCAAAAAAACCAAACTATAAGAAATAACATCAAAGATGAAAGTCCCAAGTACCAACGGTAGAGCAGCATGTGAGATGGTCGTCGTGAAAAGTTCGTCGATTTTCACTGGTCCAAGGTATTCGAGTTCTTGTTTAAATCGAGCTTCACAACCACCGGGGGTGTGGTCGTGCCCAGGTCGTCAGGGTCTGTCTTTCAAAACCGAATGTGTCATTTTAACATTCGATGTTGTGTCCTTTAAAATCGAGTGCGTCCTTTTAACATTAGAGGTTGTGTCATTTAAACAGTTGAAGTTTGTGTCCATAAAGGATACCAGGGTGTGGTCGTGTCCAGTTCGTTGAAGTATGTCCTTTAAATCGAGTGTGTTCTTTTAACATTCGAGGTGCGTGCTTTAATAGTCGAGGTTTCGTCCGTCCTTTTAAGGTTTGGTTTGTCCTTTTAATGTCTTTTGCACTAATGAATGCATATGTTTATGTTGCCGCCTTTCAATTATTTTCAACTGTCGAAATGTTCGTGGGCAGCCTTCGAGAAGGAGATTTCACTCCTTATGGACAACCAACATGCGATATTCAAAAGGGACACCATTCACTTACTTCCTCGTGATGCAATGAATAATTGTAGACAGTCGCATCCTTGACTTCTTGATTGAAAATTTTGAGGTGGAAGAATGAAGCTTTAGGATAGGTGAAAAACTTGTGAATTTCAATACCTCTAATGTAATCATCACAGAAGGATTGGAAATGGGAGGAATGTCAGGCAACATGACTAAAAAATAAATCGATTAAACCAGCAAGTCGGAGACTGGAGAAGCAAGAATTAAAAAGATAACTGACTGATGCCACGTACAAAGGAGATGACGAAGAATACGTCAAACTTCTGATTTGTATTCTTTCACTACATTCATGTTTTGCAACGACACAATTAGAGTGAATGAATAGTACATTCATATCTCACCCACATGTATAAGACTTGAATTTTAAAAGGATTACTAATAGTGTGCAAATAATGATACGTGAAATGCCATTGTCTTCCTATTTTGAGTGTTCATGGTGCATGTCAATATATATTTGAAAAATGCTTATCGACATCCTTATTAGGATAATATCAAACCGATATTTTAAACGAAAATGACAAAGACTGATTTGGCACTACCCAATCAACACTCATTTGTTCGATCAATTTTCTACTTCACTCCCAATTTTTAACATTCACATGGCTCTACCTTTTAAAAGTAGACATAAAACAAAAGAACATTAGAACAACGTAAAAGTTGATTATGAAGTAAACCTAATTAATTTGCATTCGAGATCTGTGTATTGGTCAACGAAAGATAAAATCGGTTGTAGTTGAATAATTTGGTGTTTTGTGATATGCGACGACTTACAACATGTTGACTCCACGCCTCCACCTCCGTACCTTGTCAATCCAATTTTGTTTTAGAATTTTGATACATGTGAAGAGAAAAGAATTTTATTTATTAATTGAGTTGTGTTAATAATCCAAATAGTATGTTAGTAACACATTTAGGAGAAACAGATACCGTGACGTAGGGGTGAGCAAAATTCGGTCCGGTCCGGGTACCCGGACCGGACCGAATTTTTTCGGTCCGGTCTTCGGTCCTCAAAATTTTGAAAATTCGGTCTTCGGTCCGGACCGGACCGAAAATTTAAGGTAAAATTCGGGTTTTGGACCGACCCGGACCGGACCGGACCGGACCGAATGAAATGGTCTTCGGTCCGGACTTTCCGAAAATTCGGGTTTCGGTCCGGTCCGGTTCGGTCCGGTTCGGTCCGGGTTTGGACCGAAGCTCACCCCTACCGTGACGTATGGTATTTTCAACAATTATCCACAATATCAAGATACATTTCATATATTGTCAAAATAACATTTCATTACACAAATGTTATTATACATTATATTAATCCCAATATTGTCGTATATTGTAAAATTCAATGATATTTGACTATTTGTAACATCAACGATGCTTATCCTTTTACCTAGAGCGATAAATATCTATTCGGACTCGATTGCTTGCACCAGCTCGTTTAAAACTAGACTTACTCGGTAAACAAGTCGAGTTCAAACTCAAAGTTGTGAACACCAGTCGACTCGCAAAGTTGTGAACACTAGTCGACTCGTTGAAACTTAAACTTCCCTCATTTACTTGTTTAACTAATTAAATATCTGATAAAAATATATAAATTATTTATTATTATATATTACATATCCGTACCCCATTATATAAACCAAAAAAGAAAGTTCAGCCCTAACTTTTTCGGTATCTTCATCAACTTTATCTTGTTATCGATGATTTGATATGTTGTCTACTTATTAATTGTCATGACCTATACACTACTAGTTGCCTTCGATTACTTAGTTATTTTTTACATTTATTTTATTGTGTTATAGTTTGTAATGTGTATTATTTATAGTGTTAGTCGTATGTAAATTGGTTATTAGTATACAATATTATTATTTAAAAAAAATTAATTGAGCTAACGAGACAAACAAGTTTAATAAGCTTTTAACGATTTCAAAGCAGAAATGAGCAAACTCACCAAGCTTGAGTTCGAACCTATTGTTCCACTCATTTGTTAGACGAGCTTAAGCTCACAAACGGAGCGTTTATGAAATAAGCTCCGTTCAAAAAGGACATGTTTGGTTCATTAGGCTCGTTTATAAGTCTAATTTTACAACATTCACTATTTAACATCACTAAAAAAACACCTACAATAATGTTTTTTTGGATTATTATTCTATCACGGCTGTCAACTTTAATTCGACTTGATAGTTCAACTCGACTCAAAAAATACCGACTATAGTTTAAATTGAAAATGAAAAATCTTATGAAAAATAGAAAAATCCTCAAACTTAGTTCTGTAAATAAACTCGAATTTTTTTGAAGTTAGACTTATAATTTGTTCAAATTTTTTATTGTTCTATTTATAATTATTTTTTGTATTTAGTAATACCCTACTATCATATCACGTTTTTCGTAACGGCTGTTTCCAACTTTGTATCGTACCGAGAAAACGTGAACGACATCCATAGCGTATCATTATTACTATTTGCACAGTAAATAAGATTTCATTCCTATTGAACTTGGCCTGAACGAAAACACAATTTAAGTTGGACTAAAACAACTCCATTTGTTAAGATAATAAAACACTATTGAACAGGTACTAGGACATTGACCCAAGCTACTTGGAAAAATGAATCTCATTAACACTCAACCAACAAAGCATCAACCTTTGTTACCTTTCCAACCTGTTCACAACCATGTCACACTTTAATAAAACAAATTTAAAAAACAATTAAAAATTATTTAGAAGAGAAAAAAGGCCACGTCAATGATTCCAAACGTAGTAAATATCTGGCATTGAAATCTGTATTTAACCCATTACAGCCCAACCTTAACCTGATTGTAAAAACAAAGTTACATAGAGAAACATCCACCGTTTAATTTAAACCAACAAGTCAAAAAAGGATTCCCCAAAATTTCCCACCAACACATGCATGGCTTCAACGTTCCTTCCGAGTTGGATCCACTGCTGGCAACACATGCCTCACTAGCCTTGACACATCACTTTGCCTAAGTGGCTTTATCAGAAAGTCCTCTGCTCCTTCCTCCAAACACCTATTATTATTTTAGAAAAAAACACGAAGCAAACATGTTACAAACATGTCACCATACAAATATTCTGAATTTTATCACATTAAAACAGATTTAAAAAATGTTGTGATAACACCTGTTGATCCTGTGTGGTACATTCTCGGAGGACACTATCACAACAGGGATTTCCTTCAAAGCAGAAGATTTCTGCAAATGCCAAATAAATAAAATTAGGAAAACAAACTTGAGTAGCACAAAATGGAGTGATAATGATGTTTATTACCTTAACAAGTTTGAGAAGGTCTTCACCAGTCATCTCAGGCATGCAGTAGTCAGTGATTATCATGTTAACCTTAGGACTCTGCAAACATATCAACCAAAATCTTCACACAAACAAAACCAACACAAAAAACAAGTTCATATTTGCCAAATATCATCTAAATCAAACCTTGGATGATGGGTCATTGGCATCCAACAGTTCCAGAGCCCTCTTCCCACTGTCCACGGTAGTCACTGCAACGACAACAACAAAACCAGAACACATCTAAGGCTCCAAAAAAGAAGAAACAACTTTGAAGGACCCAAAAAACCAACAAAAGTGCAGAACAAAATAGCCTAGAATAAGAAAAACCCCACCTTTATAAGAAGAACTCCGGAGCAACTTCTCGATGACTTTCCTGTCGAGAAGGCTATCATCAACAGCCAAAACATGCAAAGCTTGTTGGTCTCCATTGGAAGCCATTTCTCTTTTCTCTGTTTTGTTTGTTTTCAGTTTGAAATGGAGACTAGTGGGTGTGTTTGGGTATTTATCGCAAAGAGAAGAGGTAAGAAATGGGGATGGCGGCGAATGATTTAGGAGATGGAAAAAAAGACAGGAGATCTTCCCGAATCCGAACAGCACAGGGACCGAGTCAGAATCCTAACAAGCAGGACAAGACAATATTTCCATCCGGATTTCCTTCTATCACTTCACCTCCCGCCGTCTTAATTTCATTTTAATTATAAGAGCTCCAGTTCAATTTTTTCCTAATTCTAATTTTGGGTCAATAATTTATTTTATCACAAAAAAAATTGATTGGTCAAAACTTAACTCCAGATGTGGACAGTTTGACAACCATTTCATCATTTGGGAACGTTAAAGAGGAATGGATTGATTAACTGGTGCTCTGAATCGTACGCTCAAATTGTACGCCTGATTTGCACTTCCTTAACGGGAAGGCGTGCCATGGCAGTTCACCCGAGAGATTTTCCAAGCGGCCTGATGGAGGGGCCACGGGCCCCTTGGTTGTAATTTTGTTTTAATTTACTTAAAAAAAAAGATTAGTTAAATTGTAATTAAATTAATTAGGTTTTGAAAATTAATTGAAAAATTATTTTATGATTAATTAAAATAATTTTGATTTATTTAGATAAAAGTAAATTTAAAAATTAAAAAAAAATCATATACAAAATACGAAATAGTAGTACAATACTCATAAACTTCGTAAACGAAATACAATGCAAATACGGAAACAAAATACAATACATAAACTACCGATAAACTAACAGAATACTGATAAACTGCGAAATTTAAACTACCACAATACCGATAAACTACGAAACACACATTTAGTTAAGTCCAAATGAAAGCATAACCACCTACATAAAATCCTTTTGATTTGGCCCACGACTTGAGGTTAAGAAGTGTTTCTTTATCGATCTCGTCCTTATTTTCCTTCTTCAGCAGAGAGAATAGGGTGTCGAGTTTCTTGTTGTTGAGTTCCATTTGAAACTTCGCATCAGCTTTAATACGTTTCCTCTTCACCCGTTATTCGTAACGCAAGTAACTTTCCTCTATCACTTTTGCGCTATATTCAATTTGTTTCCCAGTTCTAACACATCGGGATCGAGTTGCGCTTGAAGTGATTGTTTTC
Source organism: Triglochin maritima (assembly GCA_963682175.1). Taxonomy (NCBI): domain Eukaryota; kingdom Viridiplantae; phylum Streptophyta; class Magnoliopsida; order Alismatales; family Juncaginaceae; genus Triglochin; species Triglochin maritima. The sequence continues at coordinate 56,783,200 of OY821772.1, read as the reverse complement.
CCTTCTTTTTTGGCTTTTTAACACGTTCAGGACGAGGACATGGTTCGAACACTGTTTCATCTGTTGACGGTGTTGCGTGACTCCTATCGTCGGACTTTCTATAACGACGTCTCAGGTGGGAAGTCCAAGCGCAACTGACGTCTCCGACTGATGAGGTGGACGAATACTTAAAGCTAAGTGAATCCACGACAAGAAACACACTTGAAAAATTCTACGACGGTGTAATTAACAACTTCGGTGGTGAGTACCTCCGAAGACCTAATGTAAGTGATTTAGCACAACTACTTCACGTTGGTGAGCAGCGTGGGTTCCCAGGCATGATGGGAAGTATCGATTGCATGCACTGGGTGTGGAAAAATTGTCCGGTTGCTTGGATGGGTCAATATCAAAGGCGTAGTGGTAATGCCACTCTTGTCCTCGAGGCAGTGGCGTTGACTGACTTATGGATATGACACTCGTTTTTTTGGCACACCCGGTTCATGCAATGACTTAAATGTCCTGCAACGATCTCCGGTTTTTGACGACGTAATGGAAGGACGAGCTTCACCTGTGACTTTTGAGGTAAACGGTTCTCGATATAATATGAGATATTATCTTACTGATGATATTTATCCAAAATGATCAGCATTCATTCCGTCCATCGTTCATCCACAAACACCAAAGGACATGTTATTTGCTGAACGACAAGAAGCAGCACGCAAAGATGTAGAACGTCCATTTGGATTCTTGCAAGCGTGGTTCGCGATAATGAAGAAGTTATGTCTTGCATAGAGTAAAGTTGTGCTTAACAAAATAATGACAGCTTGCATTATAATGCATAATATGATAGTGGAGGATGAACACGATTCTTTCGGTAATTTTGTAGATTGGAACGAATTTGTTGAGGACCAACCTGAAAATTCCGTGAACGAGTCAGTTCGGTATTCCACTAACTGTGTAGTGGATATTACCAGGTACTTGAGAACGAGAGATCAATTGCGTGATTGCGCCACACATTTGAACATTCAAGCCGATTTGATCGACAATATATAGCAATTATTTGGAGAAAATGCAACTTGATGTATTTTAAGTCTCATATTTAAGTTTAGCATGTAATGATGTTTTTTCGTTTTAGTTTTTAAATTTCCAGATAATGTACTATGTAATGCGGTTTCCTAAATTTTAATAATATTTTCGTATTTATATATTAAATGTTAATTAAAAACGAATAAATTGTTGATATTAAATAATTACGATAATGAATATTAAAAGATTTTGTTGATTGTTGAAAGAGTTTTAGAGAGAAGAATAAAAATAATGACGTGACAACAAATATTGTAAGCGTGACTGGGTGGATTGGGTAATTGTTAAAGATTTTGTGGGATGGTTAATTTGTACTGACGTGACGGAGAGAAGAGCCGACGTGACTGAGAGAGAAATTAGGACACCTGGAAACTACCCGGACGATGTTAACGTTGCTCTGAAGTTCAACCAAGATGACACCCGAAAGAAAACGTAAGTTGCATTAAACAACAAAAAAAACAGTTGAAGTAAATAACTATTTTTTTGGTCTGCACATAAAAAAAACAAATATTGATTGAGATACAATTTTGACTGTTCCCGAGTCCTGACTTCTGACTCATTCTGTCCAAATAAGAGAAATATTTTTACTTCTAAAACCTCCTTTAATTTACTTCTTTTGTCTCCATTACCACACTGTCAGCCAAATCCACTCGGGCTGTGTTTCGAAATTCGAAGTACGCAGCAAAGGAAATCCGGAACCGAATCAAATGGACACTGACACTGAAAATCTGTACAACACAGAGGGCACAAAACATTAAATTTTAAAAAAAAGTGTCAACTTAAGTCAACTGTTGAGTCGGAGGGAATCATGAACGTGGTGTAAATAAGTGTTTGTAATTGGAAATGGCCAAAGCAAGATTTGGGCGGAGAATTTTTTTGAACAAAAGATCGAGGTTGGGTTTCGAGGGAGATCTTAACCTGTCATCATGATATCTTAACCTGTCATCATGATATTCGAATCTGGACTAAAAAGAGATTATTGTTTCCTATACTTGCTGTGGGTCTTTCAACTTGCATAATACAAAATCTGCCAACTTCTTTTTCCGTATGCGTATCTGTTGTGATTTATGTTTTTTCCATCTCAAGGATTTCCGACATATTTTCAAAGATGCATCAATATGACTACCTAAGCTTATGGTCACGAAGAGTTGGAGTCATTTCAACCTTAACAATGTATATTAATGTGTTGTTAAGCTACGTAAAATAACTACAATGTTAAGACGGTCAATACTCAAGTGCAAACTAAATCATATTCAAACGTGAGATGAGTGAGTAAAATTTTTGAATACATCATCCTAAAATTACTTAAATCGTCCATTAAAATTACCAAATTGTCATTCTCTCATTTCTACTGCTATAACGCGACATTTTACCATCTTATCACACATCTCTCTTCATTTTCCTCTTATAATCATAAAAAATAATGTTTTGGAATTCAGTAATGAGCCAACGGACGCCCCAGTGTACTCGAATGTGGTAAAATATCAAACATCTTTTTAATAAAATAATAATAAAAAATTACAGGCGTCCGATGGAGCCGCCCAACGTAGGAGGGGGCGTCTGGGTAAGACGCCTCCACCATGGGGAGGCGTCTTAGACAGACGCCTCTCTCCTACGCGAGGCGGCTCCGTCGGACGCCCGTAATATTTTATTTTTATTATTATTTTTTTAAAAAGATAATTGATTATAAATTTAGATAATTGTTAAATTAATTAATTAATTAATAAGTTAATAATTACTATATTCAGATGACCGATACCCCTTCGGTACACCGAAAATTCAAAAATTTCCATATCCAACAATTTCAAAATTTCGGATGACCCCCGACCGACCTGTCGAGGTGGTATTTGTAAGTCAGGATGTTTTAGCGCCGGGGGATTTTGGATCTTAAAAAATGTTGGATCTGTAAATTATTTGAATCTTCATCACATGCAAAAAACTCATTGTAATCCGACCGGTTACCACCAAAAACTTGCAAAAAAACGTCAAATAATTCGAGATAACACACCGTATAGTTTTAATTTGACAAAAAAACTAAAAAAACGGGACGTATGGCTAAGACGCCTCCACCATGGTTGAGGCGTCTGACTAAAACGCCTGTACCATGGTGGAGGCGTCTTAGCCAGACGCCCGAGTCGGAAAAAAAAATCCGCATCCGTTACTTCGCCTGATCTAGGTGGTTCGCCAGACATTTTCGTGGTGTTGGTATTAGGAATGTTAGTAAAACTGAGTCAAAAACCTTGTTTAAAGACACAGGACGATATGTGTATTAAATATATTGTTAAGGGCAATTTGGTAATTTCATGGGACGATTTAAGTAGTTTTGGGACGACGTTTAATAGTTCCCTAAAAATTCTACGATCATATGCAATTTTCATGTACATATACTCTGATTCTCAAAATCAACATTGCAACTAGTTGGTAAATGGTTTGTAGTATATACAAGTCTTATTAATATTTTAAAATTAAGTTACTTTTGTGTGTGTTTTGAGTCTTTTGGCCAAGAATCTCACATTCTCACGGTATCCACTCTCCACTGACAAAAGGGGGGGGGGGGGGGGGGGGGGGGGGGGGGGGGGGGTGGTGGGGAATTATCCTAAAGATTGACTTCTAAAAACAGAACTGCTATTCATCGTCAGAAAACTACTTAAATCGTTCGTACGAATTATCATTTTGCCCGTCTATCATTTCTACTTATATAACTCTTCATTTCACTCTCATAACACCACTCTCTCTTCATTTCACTCTCCTAACACCACTCTCTCTTCCTATTACTCCCATATTCACCAGAAAAAATGTCTCGAAGGTCGGGAAAAAAACCAACGGACGCCCTGAATTACTCAAATCTCGTAAAATGTCTTGTTTATTTTTTTTAAATAATTTTTTTTGGGTCGAGCGTTCGCGGGAGACGCCCAACCCAATGGTCGGGCGTTCGTCGGAGTCGCCTCCCCCTTGGGGCGTCCGACCGAAAGGGGAGGCGTCTGCGGGAGCCGCCTCCCCGAAGCATGGGGCGTCTCACGGAGACGCCCCAATTTTTTTTTAAATTATTTAAATAGCTTATAAATTGTGATAATTGCTAAATAAATTGATTATTAAGTTAATAATTAGTTAAATTAGTTTAGTAAATCCTTTATTGATTATAAATTGTGATAATTACTAAATAAATTGACTATTAACTTAATAATTAGTTTAGTAAAGGATTATTGATTATAAATTGTGATAATTGCTAAATAAATTGATTATTAAGTTAATAATTAGTTTAATTATTTTAGTAAATCCATTAACAAAACTTTTTTTTTAAATTGAATTAATAGTCATCGGGTTACCGTGGAGGAAAAGGGAAATCAATTCCCTTACGCGCGGTACACAGTTTAACAGATGAGTCAGGTCCTCGTCATCCACGTAGATGGGGTATTTCTGCTTCAGTTAGGAGAGAGAGAGATCTTTTACATCGTCGTCAGACACCTGAGGATTCTTTCGACGACGAGGATGATTCAGATGATGTGATGAGTCACGACGAGAGTGGCGATGGGGCCCGGTATGACTTGGAGCCACAGGAGGGATGTTATTCGTTATAGGGATATCACAGAGCATCATTTACATGATCGCGTGTTACGTCAATTAGGTTACGTTCAGGTGATCCCAGTTGACATCCCGACGCCCGAGCATGCAATGCGGTCTGTGATTGCGACGACTGATTGACATCATTTCATGCTTATATTGGTATCTTATATCCATTATCTTACACCTGAGCAATGCTACGTGACAAGTTTTATGTTTAGTTTTCAGAAATAAAGAGGTTTGAAGAGAAGAGCCATGAAAGGACCCAAAAAGAGGAAAAATGACCTAATTGTGAGACCTGGGGACTAAGATGCAAGGGAGAAGGACCTGATCGTAAGACCGAAGGACCAAAGAGCAAAACAGGAAACTCCACACCATCATGGGGAGTATTTTGTCAATTCGATTCGGGTCGGAGCTCCAACAAACCAAGTAGATGCACCGAAGACCAAGAAATACTTCCAGCAAAGCCCAACACAAAACCCAGACGGATCTGGGCCTTATAGACCGCCAATTGGCGGTCTGGATGAGCCCAAATCCATTAAGCTCGCTCCTGGACTTGTATTAATGTGTGTTTAGGCTATTTTTGGTATTGGTTTAGTCCCACATCGGGGGATTGTCCCGGATTAGATTTTTCCATGCTTATAAATAGAACTATTCACCTCCCATTGTATCCATCTCTCTCTTTGGTGGCATCTTCCCTACTAAGAGTGAAGCCTTGAAGCAAAACTCTGGTGGAGGAAGAGCTGCTTGTAATTTGAGTGAGTTCATAATAGAAGTTTTCTTTAGCTTGTTAATTCTTGCTTAGCTAATTTTCTTCAATGTGTTTTGCTTTGGTGCTTGTTTTGTTTTATGCTTCTTTAATATTTCTTGCTTGATTAGTATAGTTTTATTTCAGTATAATGCTTCATTTTATTAGAGTAGTTAGTTCAAATATGTGTGAGTAGTTCCATCCCCTTTGGGGGTGGAGTAGGTGTGTGTACATGTTATGTAGATGGTTTGAATGCTTAATATGAATGTTTTGTGTTGATATTAGTATGCTTGCTTGAATTAGTAAGAACCTTACTTGATAGTTTCTGCCATAGCTTAGGTACATTCCATGCTTGTCTAAGTGTCTTAATAACAACCTTGTATTGCTCATATCATGCACATAAGTTAGAGTTGTAATGATAGGTCTTGTCATAGTTAGGTACTTCTTATGCATTAACAACACTAACTACTTGAGCTTCTTGTATGCATTTCATACCACACTTATTTCATGTGCACACACACACTCCATCCCTTAGGGGTTTTCATTCCTGTGATTTTATCTTTTGCATTAGTTGATTAGCTTAGTTGTTTAGTTCATTTCAGCTTGTTTGTTTACTAGTTTAGCTTAGTGTAGTGTAGTGTAATACATCTTTCTTCCTTTTCTTTACCTCTCGCCTTCGCACAAACCAAGTGTCGGCACACCTCCCAGTGGACGACCCGTATTTGCCACCGCTTCAACGCGGCCGTGCACTTGCGGTTAAATAAAACGAACAATCAACGACGTACGACGTCAGGCATAGCATTTCGTTCGCGGAATCAGTTTGGATGACATCTCCGAGGGTAGGACGACTTCACCTGGACGATCTGAGTCGTAGCCGCGATCCCTCAACTTGTGATGTAGATTATTTGCAGTGGTTTGGTAGGTGCTCACATCCACTTATCGTACGCGGTACCATTCCGAGACTGGAGAGACCACTGGATACGACATGTACCGATGCGATAAGTTTATCTAATTTAATTTGTAATTGTAATGTATATTTTGTTTTTATTGTTAATGTACGCTAATATTTATGTTACTTACAGTTGATGAGTAGGGCGATACGGTATACACAGTTGATTGATCGTTTTATATTTAACCGCAAGTGCACGGCCGCGTTGAAGCGGTGGCAAATACGGGTCGTCCACTGGGAGGTGTGTCGACAATTGGTTTGTGCGAAGGCAAGGGGTAAAGAAAGGAGAAAAGGATTGGTTACACTAAACTACACTACAATGCAAATGGAAATGAAAGATAAGCAATAAAAACTAAACCCCAAAGGGGGTAGAGAACTGATGTGAACATAAAGATGTGTGTGTGTGTGTGTTCAATTAAGCTCCTCACAACATGTAGTGCATGAAATCATAAAACTACATCCAATCTTGCCTCTACATGAATTAAGATAAGACTACATCATTAAAACATACAAGACAATGATTGGAATGAAGCTACATGAACTCAAGTATAAAGACTAGACCCTATTATGCCTCCACATGAATTAAGATGACTACATCATTAAAACATACAAGACATTAGCTAAGGAAAAGGCAACAAGAGTACATACACTACAAATTGTGTTTCCAACATTAACTTCATCCATATCCTAACCTTATCATTCCCCATAAAATAGGTCCACTAATCAAAGCATGAGCTAAGCTTCATTCAAGAGCATTAGCATATCAAAGATAAGAGTGGAGACCCATTAGATGGTTATGGAAATCATATAAAGCTCAAGGGATAAAAATAACACACACTTAACACACTACATTATTATATCACATATTTCTCCACCCCCCAAATGAGGATGGAACTACTCACTACTCATTACACTAACTAAATTAGCAAAGGAAAGCATAATACTGAAATGAAATTTATACTACTCAAGCAAGAAACATTAAAGAAGCATAAAACTAAACAAACAACTAAGCATGCATATGAAAGGAAATTAAACTAAGAGAGAAACAACATCATTAAAAGAAAACTTCTATTATTAACTCACTCAATTACAAGTAGCTCTTCCTCCACTAGAGTTTTGCTTCAAGGCTTCACTCTTAGTAGGGAAGATGGCCACCAAGAGATGGGTAATTACAATGGAAGGTGAAGAGTTTTATTTATAAGCATGGAAAAAGCTAATCGGGGACAATCCCCCGATGTGGGACTAAACCAATACCAAAAATAGCCTAAACGAACATTAATACAAGTCCAGAAGAAATTTCGACGGATCCTGAGCAATATGGACCGCCAATTGGCGGTCCAAAATTGTCGGATCGTGTTGGAATTTGTTGTGGGCTTTGCTTTCTGGTATTGTTGGTCTTTGATGCGGTTACTCGACTTGTTGGAGCTCCGACCCGAATAGAATTGGTAAAATACTCCCCATGATGGTGTGGAGTATTCTGTTTTGCTCTTAGGTCATTCTGTCTTACATTCAGGTCCTTCTCCCTTGCATCTTGGTCCCTAGATCTCACCATTCAGTCCTTTTTCCCAGCTTTTAGGTCCTTTCATGGCTCTTCTCTTCAAACCTCTTTATTCCTGAAAACTAAACATAAAACTCGTCACGTAGCATTGCTTAGGTGTAAGATAATGGATATAAGATACAAATATGAGCATGAAATGATGTCAATCAACAGCCGTTCTTGCGACAGAGAGACAAGATGCCGACGGAGGATACGAGACTTTCATGTACAGATTGTGATCGCCTCATTGAGGAGTGGAACAACCAGTTGGGCATTTCGGACCATAATTCGGATGTTGAGTTCTAGTTGACTTTCTGTTACTTTCGTTTTATTATATGTTGAACTGTTACTACATTTGTTGGTATTTGCTTATGCTTATCTGTGTACTCTTATTATTTATTTTTTACGAACATATTTTCTACTTATTTCTTTAGCTATCGTATTTTAATACTTATTTCTCACGAGCATATCATAGTAACTTAAATTAAATTAAAAATATGGTAAAAGAGCAACACGATATAAGTACAAATACCCTATATATTATACATGACAAATGCATTACAAATTACAATCAAAATGTACTACATAACCGGTTCCAATACATTATCCTACTTTCGTATTAATCCTCCCATCCAACAACACTCTCATCTCGCATTTGATACTACAAGGTCGTTATAGGAGGTACTGAGAAATCATCAGCTAATTCCAAACGAATAAAATGCCTGTAACTCCCTAAATGAGCAATGCCCATGAAAGACATCGGCAACACATCGAAATCCACAGTTGTCATCAGCACGTACGTCATTCCACCTCTCCAGAAATGGTAAAATGATTCCTGACAGTCTATCAACATATGGGAAGTTATCCACGTCAGTCCATCCGGACACTGTAAGATAGATAAATAACAATTCATTAAAACAACAAAATTAGGAGATAATCTATTCAACTCTCTCTAGATTTGTGATATATATTAGATAACAACAAACATATCATCATACGAGATCTTGTTGTCGTGTTCACGGACGACCGAGACGAATTGGAAGACCGATCACAACCCTTCTCCCACTACTGGCAGACCGACCACGACCTCACACAGCATACTGAGGATTTCGTGTCCCTATGTATGTATATATTTAAAAAAAATTAATACAACGTACAAGATCGATTTCATATTTTCAACAATTTCTATGTACATTACTTTGTGTTTATTCTAATATCATGCAACCCTACAATTATTAAAATAAACCACAAAGTAGAATTGATGCATTGCATACATTGCATCATATGTCTTTCATTTAGATTAATTTTATATCAATAAATGCTACTAAGGTATGTGTTTAGTCTTATTTACAGAATACAGGGACCTGAATGCAAATTACTCATATCCCGAGAATAAACGCGTACAAGAGACTCATTTCTATCATAAAGACCAAGCTCAAGATTATCGGGTTTCAAATGGAAGTTCATCCAAGCATAAAAGCATTCAAGACCTAATTACAAAAAGGACAAGAACTTAAGCACAAAAGGAGCCAGGGACTTAATTGCAAAAAGTCAAGGTCTCGTACGAGCAGGATGTTGGAAACGACTCAGTCTGGTTCAAAATTGGGAGCTTTCTAAACCTAAATGAACTATTTTAGTAAATAAAACCACAAACCAAAATAAACTCAAATTATTTTGTTTTGAATTGGTTTAATTTTGTGTTGCATACTTGCATTTGATACCAATGTATGTTTATCAAGCAAAAAATTCTTAAAGTTAAAGGTAATAAATAATAAATATAACTATATTCTAAAACAAATTATTGTTACGTTTGATACAAATAAAACTTATAATGTCAAATAAAGAATTACTCATTTTAACATTTATGACGGATTAAATGTTGCATTAATTGTAGTATAGATAATGTGGAAATTATATGAAAAATTAAATCGGTTTGGCTTGGCACAAACGTAGACTCACTCAAACCAAAACTAAAATTTTAATCAGCTTTAATCTTTTGACAAAAACTTGAAATATAAGTTTGGGTTGAACAAACTGAACTGCTAAACATCGCCCCAAAATTACTTAAATCGCCCCTTGAAATTACCAAATTGCCCTTCCTCCTATTTTTGCTTATATATCTCACAATTTCACTCTTTTTTCAAAACTTTCTCTTCCTATACCTACTACACAAGATTACGAATGTCTCGGAGGCCAGGGAAGCAGCCAGCAGTTCCCCCGGTGTACCCGTATGAGGTAACATTACGTTATTTATTTGTTTTTTAAAAAAAAAAAAAAAAATGCGTCGGCGTCCGAGGGAGACGCCCCCCGCATGGGGCGGGCGTCCGAGGAAGCCGCTCCGGGGGGAGCGGCTTCCTCGGACGCCCGCCCCATGCGGGGAGCGTCTCCCTCGGACGCCGACCCGAAGCGGGAGACGTCTGCGGAAGACGTCTCCCCGATGGGGGAGACGTCTTCCGAAGACGTCTCCCCGTAGGAGGAGGCGTCTGCGACAGACGCCTCCACCTTGCGGGAGGCGTCTGTCGCAGACGCCTCCTCCTTTTTTGTTTTTTTAATTAATAAATATCATAATTACGTTAATAAATAGTGATAAATCAAAAAAATTAATTTAACAAATTCTTATTAAGTTTAACATTTGTGATATTTAGTTTTAACAAATTTTGATTTAGTTTAACAATTGTTTTAATTTAGTTTAACAAATTTTGATTTAGTTTAACAATTTTGATAATTAAGTTTAACAAATTTTGATTTAGTTTAACAATTTTGATAAATATGATAATTTAGTTTAACAAATTTAACAAATTTGTATTTAAAATTTCAATAAATAGTCATCGGGTCACAGTGGAGGGAGAGGCAAGTCGATACCATTACACGCCTTCCGTTCTTTAGAGGATGATTCAGCACCGCGTCATCCACGTAGACGGGGGATATCTGCTTCGGTCAGGAGGGAGAGGGAGGCATTACGTCGTCGTGAGGAGGAGGATGATTCCTTCGATGATGAGCATGTGGATAGTTTCGACGACGAGAGCGACGATGATGGCCCGTATGATGTGCGGCCGGAGGTGGAGAGGCAGGGGGATTATAGCGGAGGACGTGGTCGAGCGGGTACTTCTACTTCCGCCGGATGGATGGTGCGGAAGGGTAGGGGTGGGAGGTTTACGACCGGGGATTCGAGCTCGTGCACTGTTGATCCCCGCGCTCAGAAGAAGAAGAGGGTCCAGGACGATTCTTGGATCGTGAGCAGTATGACGCCTGGTGGTCCTTTAGATGGGAGCGTCATTCCTAGTTTCTGGGGTCACATTGCTAGACGGATCTGGGACGGAGAGGATCGGAAGGTTCTGAAGTGCCAGAATCGGCACAGAGCCTGTACAGCACTACAGGGTTGGCGGTCTACACTGAGTGCTGATATCAGAGAGGAGATTAGTGCCACGCATTTGGGGCACTTACCGTACAGCATGTTCCCTTATCTCGACATGCCTTTGATTTCGGCGTTTGTGGAGCGGTGGCAGCCTGACACCAACACTTTCCACATGCCTTTCGGAGAGATGACGATCATGCTTCACGATGTTTTCCAGATCCTGCGACTTCCTGTGGATGGTCGTCTGGTTAGTGCTCAGGGGTCGACGTCTGAGCTGAGGTGTTATGTGGCAGAGTTGCTTGGTGTCACACCTGATGGTCTGGCGAGAGATACAGCTTTATGGAGTGGTGGTGGTGTCGGCATCGACTCCCTTGAGGACCTATGCAGACGGGCACGACCTCCGCGGGCCGATGATACACAGTTGACGGCGTACCTATTCTTGATGCTCGGAGCCGTCTTGTTTGTCGACAAGAGTGGTTGTCGGATCAGACCACGCGATCTACTGGAGGCTAGGGACCCGGAGACCGTTCGTGAGTACTCGTGGGGGTCAGCGACGTTGGCATACCTGTACCGGCAGCTTGGGATAGCTAGCCGTGCGGATTGTTCTGGGATTGCAGGTTGTCTTACGCTGCTGCAGGCGTGGATATACGAGTACTTTCCTGCATTCCGCCCGCATCGTGAGCGGAAGATTATCGACGAGGGTCATCCACGTTCGGGTATGTGGGTTGTCCGGAGCGAGGACAAGAGCGATGGACGATTGCGTTCCATCCGCGCACGGCTAGATCAGATGACTGCATCAGAGGTATCAAACTTTACACCATTTATTTAATTTTAAGATGTATTATTATTAATGTGTTAAACTTTAGGTGGAGTGGTTACCCTATGGTCCTGACCCAGCAGCGGATGTCCCGAGGACTTTATTGATGGGTCTTATTCGTTATCGGGATATCATAGAGCCTTATATGCCCGATCGGGTCTTGCGTCAGTTAGGATATGTTCAGGTGATCCCGGTTGACATTCCGACACCAGAGCATGCGGTGCGGTCTGCGACAGCAGCGACGTACGACGTCAGGTTCCCCGCTTCTACAGCGGAATCGACTTGGCGGACATTTCCGAGATCATGCCGATTGTTCCTTGGCGACTTCAGACGTAGTCGCGACCCCTCCGAGTGTGATGCACGTTATCTTGATTGGTTCGGTAGTTACTCACATCCTATCATCGTCCGTGGTGCCTCCCGGAGAGCAGATCGACCACCAGATAGGACGTGTGGCGATCTGGTAATTTTTTCATTTTATCTAAATTTATTTGTACCGTATAATTTGTTAATGTACGCTAATGTTAATGTTATGTGCAGTGGATGGGTAAGATGATACGGGCTGTAGACCCAATCTTGCAGATGAGGGATGAGCTGCCAGACGATGCCAGAGCTGCATGCGGAGATGTGGATCAGATCATACAGTCATGGCATACTCAGTTAGGCATCTCCGACCATGATTCGGATGATGAGTAGGCTGATCTGTTGTACCGTACTCTTAGTATTTGCATTTATATTTGTTTATCTGTTGTACGCTTAGTATTTGTGTTTGCTTATCTGTGGTACGCTTAGTATTTGCATTTATATTTGTTTATCTGTTGTACGCTTATTATTTATTATTTGTGTTTGTGTTTGCGAACATGTCGTACGCTTATTGTTTGTATTTGTGTTTTGCTTATCTGTTGTACCCTTATTATTTGTATTTGTGTTTGATAACCTTTCGTACTACTATATATATAATGCAAATAAAGCAAACATATCAAAACATATTACATAATAAAGCAACACTATATAATGTACAAACATATCAAAACATATTACATAATTATACAAACATATCAAAACATATTACATAATTGTTGCCAATATGCTATCCTATGTTGGTACTCCAGCTCCCATCCAATAACACTCTCATCTCGTATTTGATACCACAGAGTCGCTATAGGAGGTACGGGGAATCCCTCATTCAATTCCAAACGAATGTAATGAGCGTAACTCCCTAAATGAGCAATAATCAACTCTCTGCACGGTCTCGTCACGGTAGGCGGACTCTCCCAAGGTAGAACTGTAAGACATGGGTACAACGAACCATCATTTCCGAGAGAGAAGAACATAACTGCACACTTGTAAAAATTTGCAATGGGAAACAAGTCCGTCCACGTCTCCATATAGTGATTCTCGCCACAAGGTCCCCCGCCCCAATTAATCCGGTGACGAGCCTCCGCCACACCGTCGTAGTATACGTGCTCATAAAAAGATGGGTTCGCAGCTATCTCATTTGAAATCGAAAGACGGGCGAGTTGCCAATTGTCTTCACCACCGTGGAAAACATCGGCGACACATCGAAATCCACAGTTTCCATCAGCACGTACATCATTCCACTGGTGTAGGAATGGCATAATGATTCCTGGAATTCTATCTCCATATGGGAAGTCGTCTACGTCAGCCCGCCCAGTCACTACAATATGAACAAAAAATACAGTTAGATATAATAACAAAAGATACATATTTACTGAAATAAATAACAAAATTATAATAATAATAAATGTAAGGATGGTATACCTGATCCTCCTCTCACTGACGAAGAACCAGAAGATCGACCACGACCTTTGCTTCCACTACCGGAAGAACGACCACGACCTCTACTCCCACTACCTGAAGATCGACCACTACCTCGCTCTGCATACTCAAACGCACTAGGGTCCCGTCGTGTCGACTTTCCCCTTGGTCGACCTCGTAGCTTTGTTTTTACTGCAGGCTCTTTCAAATTCGAATGTTCGGGGTGTAGCTGCTCGAATAAAACCCGAGAGGCAGATCGAATTACGGTAGGGTCACTTCCTGCAATCTCATCAACCAGACTGCGAAAATGTTCGGCGTCTTGAGCTGCCTGAGACACAAACTCTGCGTTCCCGGCTCCTTCCCCAATGACAAGTGTCCTCCAGAACGAATGAATCTGCTCTAAGTAAATTCCGTTTTCTGATTCAAGACATCCACGGATGGTACATGCGCAAGGTATCCCATGAGAAGTCAGAAAAGCGCACTCGCAACGATATTCAACTTCATCATCTAACTGTTGCATTCTCTTCACCTCCTGACTCAGCAACTGCAAACAGTGATGCGAAACTCTACCATTTATGTGACGATATAGAGCATGTCCGAAATTAGTCAAATTTCGCCGTCTCGAGTCTTCAAGAAAGTTTCGAATATTCGTCAGCTGCATTTCAGTAGCCGCGTTGACGCGCTCGAAAAGAGTGTCCAGAGCTGCAGTCGATGTAGAAATCCACTCTTTTAGAGCCGAATGAGCACTTTCGACCCTACAATTCGTGGTGTTCCCAAAATGAAGGACTTTGTTCGTCCAATTCAGCACAAACTTTTCTTTATGCACCAACCACGTGGTGTCCAGATACTCCGTGATAGCCGGCCACGATCTATACAAATCTTTCAGAGCATACACAGCTCTATCATACTCGGCTTCTGAAGTAGAAAGCATGATCTTCCTCCATCTTCCACGCCTCAAAGTCTCTGCCATCTCCTTATTCTTGCCGAATACGTGGTATGCGTAATTCAATACGTCTTTGTTGATGTGCCATGTGCAGAGTAAATGAGCAGAGTCAGGAAAAACCTCTCTCACTGGTCGCATAAGGCCTAACTCCCGGTCTGTTATTATTGCAGTCGGGCTGACAGTCCCCAATAACAGATCTCTCAACTTCTCCATCACCCACAAATAACTGGAGTAAGATTCATCCATCAAAATCGCATATCCAATAAGGAAATTCATGTTTGCTGGTGTGACCCCAATCATTTCGAACAAAGGCATCTTATACTTGTTCGTCTTGTAAGTCGAATCCATGCAGATAACGAAAGGATATGTCCGCAACAACTGGACTGACGTCGGATGTGCCAAAAAAACGTGAGTTACGACATCAGTTTCTGGATCCGCCATAATCCAATGTAAGTACTCACACTGCACTGCTTGGTAGAGAAACTGCTGGACGGGATTCCGATCTTCAGATTTTGTCCTCCTCATGTAATCTCTGAAATTATAAATATGCCTTTGATTTGGATTGTCCTCCGGGAATTTTTCTTTTACTGCCTTCAAGATGTTCCGTGGTTTTGCTTGCGCCTCTGTCATATCACGAACAATCTTCTTCGCCCCAGAACTTAGACCACTAATTTGACGATGACCCTCTGGATAAACTGCCAGTCTGTGGTTGTGATGTCCGTGAGCACTATTATAAACCACAACCCATCCATCACGATCTCGTCGCTCCACCACTTTTATTAAGAAACTGCAACCGCAACCCTTTCTTTTGGTGTTTCTTCGAAGTGCAGTATCCATATCCCGAGACTCCATTTGATTTCGCCGGTCGCATCTCAAATAACAATCCATCCGACTATCTGATCTTGTTTTGTACGACGACACGACCAAAAAAAACCCAGCTCCGATAGCTACTTGTTTGGCCCATTTACATGCTTCATCGATTGTTTCAAAGATTTGTGTAGTTTGAAATAACTCACTGTAATCCACTCCATCACCACCGAAATCTGGAACCTACAAAAATATATTCAAAATTAAAAAAATAAAAAAATAAATTCGAAATTAAAAAAATTAAAAAATAAACTCGAAATTAAAAAAACAAAATCAAAATAAAAAAAAGGCGTCTGTGTTAGACGCCTGCCCCATGGATGGGGCGTCTGTGTTAAACGCCTTCCCCAACGGTAAGGCGTCTGCGTAGGACGCCTGACCGAAGGGAAGGGCGTCTACTACAGACGCCTTACCCATGGGGAGGACGTCTACATAAGACGCCTCTCCCATTGTGTAGGCGTCTGCGTTAGACGCCTCGGCCATGGGGAGGGCGTCCTACGCAGACGCCCTCACCATGGGGGAGGCGTCTAATGCAGACGCTCGGCCCAAAAATTTCCCCGCGCCAGGCTTACCTCACCCGATGCATCACCCTCGCCAGACATTTTCGTGGTGTTTTTACTGATAAATTATGAATATACAAGACCATAGGCCTTATTTATAGACACGGGACGATTTGGGTATTAAATATATTGTTAAGGGCAATTTGGTAATTTCAAGGGGCGATTTAAGTAGTTTTGGGGCGACGTTTAGTAGTTCCCTGAACAAATGAGTGGTGTTTGGGAAATTAGAGAGCATCAGGGAGATAGTATAGAACTCGAGGGTTTCATAAATATTGAACGGTATAATATATTAATATGATCATTCATCTTTCTTTTCAACCTTTGATTGTTCCAAAGATTCAACAAACTTATATTTTAGGCCAGACAAGAAATGACATTTAGATAATCAACATGTATTTCTTTTTCTTTCACATCAGTTTTCTTTCTTATTTACATCAGTTTTCTCTCTTCCCAATTTTTTTTTCTTTCCAACATTATTCATCTCTTAACCACAACCCACCACAACTCGTTTCTCTCATCTACATCATTATGATGTTGATACTAGATAAAAAAAATTAAAAAAATTAAAATATAAAATATCAAAACAATTAGAAAGCAAATTTTCAAAAAAAAAAAAAGATTAAAAGATTAAAACTAATTTTAAAAAGGCAAAAAAAATAACGAACAGGGAAACGCCAAGTGGCGCGTCCCTACGACAACCTAGTCATCGACTATGTCGTTTGCTCGACCTGGTCGGCGACCAGAACGTCACCCCTGGTGAGGGGGCGACGCACAGGGTCACGACCCCGTTAAATATGCTCTTAATCGTCAGATTACAGATTCCCAGGTTTGTGTAAATCCCA
This sequence comes from Triglochin maritima, assembly GCA_963682175.1. Classification (NCBI taxonomy): domain Eukaryota; kingdom Viridiplantae; phylum Streptophyta; class Magnoliopsida; order Alismatales; family Juncaginaceae; genus Triglochin; species Triglochin maritima. The sequence goes on along the minus strand of OY821772.1, from coordinate 56,766,186 downwards.
GTAGCTAGTTTTTCTTTCTCCAGGGTTCAGGATTTATTCGTGAATGTGCTATATTTGTATCATTTTATCATAAAAAATGTGATTTAAAAAAACTGAACTGCTATTTATTACCGGAAAACTACTTAACTCGTCCCAACAAATTACCATTTTACCATTCTCTCATTTCTACTCATATATCGAGACATTTCACCCACCTATCACCTATCTCTCTTTATCTTCCTCTCATAATCATAAAACATAATGTTTTGGAGGTCAGTAATGAGGCAACGGACGCCCCGGTGTACTCGAATTTGGTAAAATGACCAAATTTTAATAATAATAATAATAAAAAAATTAGCAGGCGTCTGCTGGAGTCGCCCCCCATTGGGGAGATGTCTATCTAAGACGCCTTCCCCAATGGGGAGGCGGTTCCGGCGGACGCCCCGTAATTTTTTTATTTTTAATTTTTCATTATTAAAAAGATAATTGATTATAAATTTAGATAAATGCTAAATAAATTAATTATTAAGTTAATAATTACTATATTCGGATGACCGATACACATTCGGTACACCGAATAAAGATTTCCAGAGAAATGTCGAAGCTACTGAAGACAAATATTCGGATGACCGGGCGGAGGTCGGTAAACCGACCGAAGGATTCCAGGAAGATCAAAAACATACTATCTCTACGATCACGGTGGACCGATGGAAACTCGGTCATCCGCATGGAACACGTTCGGTGGACTGAGAAGCAAACGGTCAACCGTCAGACACCTCACCAGATCCTGCGCCCGTGGTTACTTATACGTGTTGGATTACAACGAGTTTTTCCAGATCCAACAATTTCAAAATCCAAAAAAAATCTGTTTCCACCAAAAACTTGCAACGGAACCTCAAATAATTTGAGATAACACACCGTATAATTTTAAGATTTTTTTTATTTTTTTTGGACGGACGTCTTAGCGAGAGACGCCCCCCATCAATTATTGTAAATATTTGTTTACTATCAAAAAGCTCACTGTAATCTACTCCATCACCACCGAAATTTTGCAACAGAACCTGAAAAAAATTAATTTAACACAAAATAAATAAAAAGTAAAAAAAGGCGTGTGGCTAAGACGCCTCCACAATGGCTGGGGCGTCTTAGCCAGACGTCCGAGTCCGAAAAAAATCCGCCTCCATTTTGTCACCGAATCCAGGCGATTCGTCAGACATTTTCGTTGTGTTGGTAAGGGGAATGTGAGTATAACTGAGTCAAAAACCTTGTTTTAAGACACGGGACGAAATGAGTATTAAGTGATTTTTAAGGACAAAAAAGTAATTGTTGAGACAATTTAAGTAGTTTTCCGGCGACGAATAGTAGCTCCCTTAAAAAAAATGTTTAATAAATTAGATTGGAATTTACTTTTAGCAAACCTTCCACGACTCGGGTGTCGAAAATACTGGTGTGATTGGATCAAGCTGTGTATATCCACCTCAAAGGCCTCTGTTATAATCAATGGCAACCTAGAAGGTTACTTGAGAAGCAAATGGGGTCTGACAAGACGACCCACTGTTTAATCGTTTTAAATATCGCAAGTGCACGGCCGCGTTGAAGCGGTGGCAAGTACGGGTCGATCCTCAGGGAGGTGAGTAACCTCTGCTTTTCAGAAATCAAGTGACAACAAAAAGGGAGAAATGTTTGTCTATGCTAATCTACACTACACTAAACTACTAAGAAGAAAACTGCAAATTAAAACAACTAACGATTACTTCGAATCAAAACTAAAAGAATGTAAAACTAAGCTGGAATCAGGAAGAGAAAGACCCCTACGGGTGGAGTGTGTGCAAACATGTAAAAAGATGGTGAAAAATGCATTCTATAGGCACAAATGTAGGTAGTGTTTTCATGCATAAGAAGTGTCTAAAGGTTATGGCAAAACCTATTAATCCATTCACTAACCTAGTTGATTAACATTCATATACACAAGCTGGTTATTTCAGAACCTAAACAAGCATGAGAGGTGTCTAAGATGTGTGGCAAAACCCATCAAGTGTAGTATTCTACTCTAACAAGTAAGCATACATTCACATTTATCAACACAATCAAAATACAAAGCATTCATATCCATTCTTTAATGCATGTATGAACATCATCTCCACCCTCAAAGGGGGATGAATCTACTCACTACACATTATTCTAACAATTAAACTAAAGAAGAAAGGTAACATTCTAACTACTTTAGCCTACAATCAAAGAAATAAAACTAAACTAAGCATGCATAAAGAAACAACATAAGAACAAAACAATGGAAAAATTATTTTATTAAATGACTCACATCACTAGCAGCATTCTTCTCCACCTTGAGATTTTGCTCCAAGGCTTACTTAAAGTAGAGAGAATGCCACCAAGCAATGAGTGAATACAATAGAAAGTGAAGAGTTCTATTTATAACCATAGAAAAAGGTAGTCCGGGACAATCCCCCGGTATGGGACTAAACAAATACCAGAAATAGACTAAATACACACTAATACACGTCCCACATAAATCATAGCGGATCCGGACCAAAAGTGACCGCCAATTAGCGGTCTTGGACCCCTAATTAGCGGTCTACAGTGTTCGAATCGCTCTGGATTTTGTTCTGGGCTTTTCTGGATGATTTTGCTTGTCTTTGATGCATCTACCTTGCTTGCTGAAGCTCCGACCCGAATAGAATTGCCAAAATACTCACCATGATGGTGTGGAGTATTCTTGTTTGCTCATTGGTCATTCTATCTTGCATCCAGGTCCTTCGATCTTGCATCTTAGTCCTCGAGTCTCTCGACTCAGTCTTTTTTTCTTCTTTTAGGTCTTTTCATGCCTCTTCTCATCAAACATCTTTATTTCTAAAATTCAAACATAAAACTCGTTACGTAGCATTGTTTAGGTGAAAGATAATGGATATAAAATACAAATGTAAGCATGAAATGATGTCAATCACCCACTCTCCCCGCTTCTATTCATTATAATGACATTTTTTTCTTAGTAATTTTCTTCGATTAGGGGACACAATGGACTCGTTGAAGGATTCAATTTGAGGGGAAAAAACTATTATTGACATTCAATTCGCAGATGATACTATTCTTTCCCTCAAACTAAGCATGAATAACATCATAAACACGAAAAGAATTTTGGTTATATTCGAATGCATATCAGGATTAAAAATAAACATTGAAAAATCAAGCATTTACTGGAGTATATGTGCACCAACAACGATATGATTATGTTTCAAAATATTTGGGTTGGAACTCATGTACAACCCTTTAAATACCTGGGTATCCCATTATAACCTAAAATCGGTCTGCATTCCCAATGGAACAACATCATCCAAAAAATAAAATAATAAAATAGGTAGATGGACTACCAAACACTTAGAGCACCCTTAACGGGTGCTCTTGCCCGGGCGCCCGGGAAGGGTGCCGGGGCGACCCTCCCTTAACGGGAGGGCGTGCCCAGGGCAGGGCGCCACGTGGCCCCCCCATTGGTGCAGATTTTTTTTTATTTTTTTGTGTTTTTGTTTTAAAAATAATTTAAAATCGTTTTTTCAAAAAAAAAATTATGAAAATAAGTTTTTTATTTGTTTATATTTTCTAGAATATTTTGATAATTTTTCGTGTTTTGCTTAGAATTGATCCCGAAATGACGTGTAGGGGAGAGAATGTAGGGCACTTGAGGTGTTTTTGGGTGTGGTTAAGAAAAATTTAGGGTGGTTGGTTTGAGCTGACGTGGCAGAGAGAGAAGCTGACGTGGCGGGGAGAGAAACCAGGACGCCCAGGAACTGCCCGGGCGCTGTTAATGATGCTCTTATGTATTGGTGTTATACTAACAATGATCAATGTGGTGATCACTCTCATGGCATCTTACTGCATGGCATGTCTCAAAACACCTAAAGGAATCATCAAAAAAATTGAACAAATCTGTCATAACTTCTTATGGAATAGTTTTGTTGAACATTCCAAGATAAAAAAACCTAGTTAATTGGCAAAATGAGTGCCAAACTAAACGCAAGGACTGAGAATTTCTGACATCGAGAACCACAACTTCAATATGAGAATAAAAAAATTTATGAGATGTCCTAAGTGGAAAATCCACTCTCTGTGACCTAATTATAGAAAACAAATACCAAGACTCAAACCAAAAGTTAGGCATTTTCCAAATAATAAAAGAAATATTGGTCCTTTTATTAGAGACTTATTAGATTGGGTACCAAAAACCAAAAGTTAGGCATTTTCCAAATAATAAAAGAAATATTGGTCCTTTTATTAGAGACTTATTAGATTGGGTACCTAAAATATGCAACTATTGTACTGTCACAGTGGGCAATGGACAAACAATATTATTCTGGTTTGATACTTGGTTTAACAATAAATCAATAGTTGAAAGGCACCCCCAAACTGTTCAGAACGTCCAAACAACCCTGGATAACATTAAAACGATGATGGGAAGATGACCTATTATTGCAAACATGGATTAAAAGACGATTCCTCAACTCAATAACAGAGTCACTTTACATTAACAATATTTATGTACTATATCTTGGTTTCCAATCGTCCCTCTTGGGTTATAAACGCCACTGGAAACTAAGTAAAAGTGGGCTCTTCACAAAAGAGTATAATTTTCTAAATAATAATGGAGAGAAATATCGCTTATATAAACCCATTTGGAAATTGTATAACCCGTCAAAAGTAAAAGTCTTCCTTTGGATTTTTATATCAACATAAGCTTCTAACATGGGATAATATCATCAAACGAGGGGTTCTGGTCAAGCCAATATACCCGATGTGTGGCATAGAATCGGAAACAATCGAACATCTTTTCTTCACCTTGACAATTTTGGGAAAGAGGAGTAAGAATGAATTTAAACTTAGCTATAAGTGCCAAGCAATAACGATTTTCGACTGCATGTATCAAACCAACTTGATTTAGATCGTGTGGAATAGAGTAATCTTATCAATTATTTTTGCATGTTTCTTCGGAAAGAAAGGAATAATCGCATCTTTCGGCATTCCTCGAACTCTTTCTGGCAAGTGATGAATGAATGTTTCGATTTGCTAATATTTTAGACAGGGTTGTGAAAACGTGGAGCAGATGAGCTCACCCAGATTCGTCTCAAAAGGTCTAGGATAGCGAACTTCACCCCCTACTGGACACCGTCACAACGTGAAACAACCACCAAATGCCTCATGTTGCAATACTAGTCGCCAACGATCAAATCATGTAGGGAATCATATTGCCTCCGGTCCATATGAGAGTGATTTGACGGAGATACAAGACTACACGCAGGTCAGATGAATTAGCACATAAGAGAAAGACTGAGCAGTTGAAGAAGCGATTGCGGCGGAAGATCGAGTGAGATTCTTCGAAGCAACGAGGTTCTTACCTCGTGAATCAAACTTGCTCTCGTCTACTTGACACCTAAGAAGAGGTGTAGATTTGTTCTTTGAAGTCCTCGTTTTATTTTAATGGGTGGAACTCTCTGCTAAATATTTGTGTCTGTGCTGATAGTTGTAACTAGGGCTGAGCAACAACCGGTATGGGTTTCGGTCCGGACCGGATCCAACCGGTCCGGTCTTCGGTCCGGAAACCGGAGCGAATTCGGTTATGGTCCAGTCCAGACTGGTCTGATTTTTATTTTTTAATTTTAAGGTAAAAACTCAGACCGGATCGGACCGATCCGGACCCAACCCGTCCGGTCTTCGGTCCGATCTTCGGATGTGATCCGGTCCAAGTTCGGTCCAGTCCGGTCTGAGTTAGACCAGTTGCATAGCCTTCTTGTAACTCTAGAGGTTTGTACCGTCTAGGTAGTTGTGTTTACAACTAATTATAGAAGGGAAAAACCCACATAGTTAACAGCAGAATGAGCGGATTAAGCAATACATTAGATTATTATTGTTTATTGCATGTGAAGAGAGAGGTGAGTACATAAGTGTCACGTCAGAATCAAACTGCGTCTGACTGTGACAGTGCTAAATGTTAAGTTCGCCGTTCATGGATTAGCAGAGATCTTCTGGATTAGATTTTGGCATTGTTGTTCTGACATAATGACATAGCCGAGCAAACCAGCTCAGGTGGAAAGGAAGATCGTGATCTCTGTCTGCCAAGTGCCAACCAATTGCCTTGCCTGCTTCTTTGTCGTTTGGTGTGTCCAAAAGGATCATTGCACTGGGATGGTACACTATTCAAATCCATGGGTATCTACGGTGGTAATCACATGCTTCACATCATAGACCATTTTTATTTAAATAAAATTCCCGTTATTTCACATTTCCTAAATTTGTTTTATACTTCACCTTTACTTCGTTTCAACAAGAATGTTAGTGAAATTTAGGAGTGATAATGAGTATCCGAAATGGATCAAATAAAATCAGATCTAGTTGTACCAAATCGGAATTGAATCGGAATAAAATAGATATGGGTCGAATATGGTTACCCAATTTCGTAACCGATCAGGTTTAAGTTCAGTTATGGCTTCTAGAATCGGAACCGATATTATTAAAATTAAAAAATATTAATCCTAAAAATATTATAAAAAATACGAAAAAAAGTTTTACAGGTAAAAAAATAAAAAAATGGATTTAATACCGAATCCAAAACTGATCTGGATTCGGTTCAGTTCAGATATGAGTATCTAAATAGAAAACGGATCTAAATCCAAGTCTCCTAGTACCTGAACCGGAACTGATCCATCGTCATTCCCAGTGGAACTATAGGTTGTCTGAAGAATTTTGATATGTATTTTATTTATGTTGAAAAAGAATAATATAGGATACACTTATATGTGTGTGTGTGTGATTGTTTGTTGTCTAATACATGAATCAGCCGTTGTGGTGAATTGTGTGTGAGTAGTTGTTTCCTTTGGTGAAGATTTAGCAGCGGATGTATGATGTGCTTGATTGAAGATCTGTATCCAAACTTGGTTGTGATGACCGTTTGTCTGAGCCATTTGTATTTGTATTTTAACTCTCGCACTCAAGTTGGGTCTGGAAAAGATTGAAGAATCCCAACTTGTGAAATGCTATATAATTATTTTTGATCCAATGTCTCGGTGAAGATGTCTGTGAGTTGGTCTTTCTTTGAACGTAGAGAACTTCAATTTGTTTTGCTTAGATCCTTTCTCTGATGAAATGACAATCTACTTCGATGTGTTTGGTTCTTTCGTGAAACACGTGGTTGGAAGCTATGTGTCGAGCAGCGTGATTATCACAGAACATCTGTATTAGTCCTTTGCATGGAATGTTCATTTCCTTGAGAAGTTGTTTGAGCTAAATGAGCTCGCTGGTAGTGGATGCCATGTCTCTATATTCTGCTTCAGCACTGGATCTTGCCACGACATTCTGTTTTTTGCTTGTCCAAGTGACTAGGTTTTCACCGACGAAAGTGTAAAAACCAGTGGAGGATTTGCAATCGTGGCTACCAGCCGACTTTGTATCAGAGTAGCCAATTATTGAATTAGATTTTTTTTCTTTTCATCCATATGCCTTGTCCAAGTGTTTTTTCTTCTTCAAATATCAGAGAATTCTTTCTACAATGTCAAGATGCTGAGTGTGTGGTGCGTGCATGAATTGACTTTTCCTACTAATCTTTGACATTACCCTATGTGTTTTAGAAGCTCTCCATTAGTGGGGTTCACCTTTAGGTTTGTCTTAGAGGGAGTATTTGCAAGTTTGGATCCTAATTTTCCTGCTTCTTGAAGTAGGTCAATGACATACTTTCTTTGGGATACGAACATGCCTTTCTTGGAGTGTGCAAACTTGATGCCTAGAAAGTATTTTAGAAGCCCTAGATCTTTTATGTCAAATTTAGTATTTAGGTAGATTTTTACTAGGTTGATTTCGTTATCATTATTTCCAGTTATTATGATATCATCTACATACACAAGAACAATGATAGTATTGATATTAGAGTGTTTAACAAACATGGATGCATCAAAGGAAGGCATTTCAGACATCCATTTAAAAAAGATTCCAACCATAGTTAACAACAATAGATAAAAGAACTCTAGTAGTATTTATTTTTGCAACAGAAGTGAATGTCTCATGATAATCGAGACCATAGGTTTGAGTGTACCATTTAGCAACTAACCTAGCTTTATACCTATCAATTGTCCCGTTACTATTGTTTTTGATTTTATATACCCATTTGCATCCTATGGGTTTGGTTCCCGTTTTAAGGGGAACCATACACAAAGTATGATTTCTATCTAAAGCTTCTACTTCATTTGTCATGGCTTTAACCCAATTTGGATCCCTAAGGGCTTCGTGGTACGAGGTTGGTTCTTGGTGTGTGTCTATTGCAATAAGGAAGCTTTGGTGATTAGGAGTGACGTCTTTGTAGGAAACATAATTTTGAATAGGGTAAGTAAAATTGTAGGTAACAAAGTCTCGAAGGAGAGACGAGGTACGAGTTGGTCTTATGGACCTTCTTGTGGGGGTCCTTCCTTGAGGTTCGTCTTACACAATAATTTCATTTCCTGTATTACCTGTGGTGTTTTCTTGCACAACTATTTCATTACATGTATTACATGTGGTGTTTCCGTCTCCCCCTTCTTGAGGGACGAGAGTTACCTCAAGAGTGAAGATATTCCTTCAAATACATCCATAGTCGGGAAGGTACATGGCGAAAGAGATGGTGTGGCATTTTCACCTGCAGAAAGGTTATTTGTGGACCCAAAATATGATTCATTCTCTAAGAAGTAAACATCCCTGGAGATATATAGTTAACAAGTTTGAGGGTTGTAGCATTTGTACCCTTTTTTGGTAGGAATACCCAAAAAAATTGTTCGAACAGAGTTTGACTCAAATTTGTCGACTTTTTTTGTGAACAAAACAAACACATCCAAAAAAATTAAGGTGATATGTGCTCATACGACTACCGTTCAGGATTTTGAGAGGTTGTTTGTTTTGAAGAAAGGGCTAGGAAGCCGATTAATAAGGTAAACAACAGTTAATTTGGCTTCGGACCAAAAAAATTTGGGAACGTGATTTTGAAATAGCAAAGATGTAGTAACATTAAGGAGGTGGCAATTTTTTCTTTCAGAAACAATGTTTTGTTCAGGAGTGTTGATGTAAGTAGTTTGATGAAAAATTCCTTTAATTTTCAATTTTGTTTGGAATTAATTTCTAATATATTCTGAGTCATTGTCAGACCTAAGTGTTTTAATTTTCGTATCATACATGTTTTCAACAAAGGTGACATATTCACAAAAAATAGAAAAAAACATCAAACTTAGATTTAAGCAGATATAACCTAGTTGTGCAGAAAAAATCATCGATAAAGGTGATAAAATATTTAAAACCATTTTACGAATCTATCGGGGCTAGAACCCAGATATCTTAGTGGACCAGTTCTAAGGGTTTTCCTGTTTTAATGGTGGAGGAATAAAAAGGTAATCAAGATTGTTTTGCACGACGACAATCATCACAACACATATCAAACATAACATGCAAACTGGGAAATAATTGTTTTAAAACGGTATACGATGGGTGACCCATGCGTTTGTGGCACAGTTCGAGAGGCTGGTAGGACATGTTATTAGCCTGCAAAAATTTATTCGAGCTATCAAACACGTGAAGACCATTTATGAGGGTGTCTCTACCAACCATCCTCCATGATGGTCAGTCCTGAAACAACACATCAAAAGGTGAGAAAATAACATTACAAATTAGTTTCTAGTGATCCTTGCAACAGATAATAGGTTGGATGTGAAAGATGGAATAAAAAGAACCTCTTCGAGTATATTATTCAAAAAAAGTGATTCTCCTATTCCATCAATTTCTACTTGATTTCCGTTAGCAACTGTAACTTGAGTATTCATTTTAGGACCAACGTGAACATTATTTAGTAAATTTTTATTCCATGTCATATGATATGTGGCACCTGTGTCTATGATCCAAGGCTTACTAGTGTTAACGTGATTAACACTGGAATTAAAAAAGTCATTAGAGAGGTGCATACTTGAGAAACTACCTGCATTTTGACTCTGATTTTGGCTTGGGAGGAGACTATTCAATTGGGCCAATACATGACCCTTTTTCTGCTGGATTGTGGGTTGGGAAGCTCGTGTAGTCGGGTCCGGATGTGGGTGCACATTTTTGTAGTGTGGACTAGATTCTGATCCGGGTTGATCCGTGACAAGTTCGGAGATAAAACCCCGAGAGCCCTACCCCGACCTGATTTGCCCCCATTTGTTCCACTCTCCTCCCGAGCTAGGGTTAGGGTTCTCTTCTCACCTTCCGCCGCCACTTTAGGTTCCGCCTTCGTCGCCTCTCCACTCTCCCATCCATCCTTCGGCGATCTGAGATGGGGGTAGAGAAACCAACAACGATCCCTTGTGTGCCCTTGTTTCTTACAGTTGTCACAATACTCATCTTTTCTTCTTCCGAATTGTGTTTTCCCTTTTACATTTTGGTTTTGGTTTCGAGACGCTACGAATGCTTGGTTTTCTTGTTATGTTGGTTTTGTCATGGCTTGTCTTCATGTTTCCTCTTGTTGTGTCATTGCAACGACAGTGTTGAAGGGCGTAAGCTCTGGTGATAAGAGGATCTGTGATTTTAGGGTTTGAAAACTTGAGTCGAGCCCTACTAGACACTGATAAATCCGGTTCTGGTCGAGCCGGTCCTGGATGATCTTTGGGTCGGTGCACGGTGGTTCGTAAACCCCTAGCTCGTCTCATCGACTCTTGAGTGCCCCGAGGTAGTCAGTGACTGATCTTTGCCATTGTTTGGTTTGTGATATCTTTTGCTTGATTCTGAATGTATGAGCAAAGTTCTGTTGTTTGTCGTACATCTCGTGGGCGGCATCAAGGATTGTCAATCGTATCGTGTTGTGTGCTAATCGCGTCGTGTCAACAAGTATATAAGCTCTAGATGTTGTGTCGTATCCGACCCATTTAATAATCGTGTTGCTAGGCTTCTGTCGTATTCAACACATTTATAATCGTGTTGCCATGTCCCACCCGTTTATACATGATTATTAAATAGGTTACTTCGTATACATATTTAACATGACTACCGTTTACACCATTAAACAATAATCCATACACAATTAGTTTCGTTTATTACATGAATACTGGATTGCATGATTGCACGCCAACCGTTCACTATAATTTATAACTTATATATTACTTGTAGACTTATCGGTATTAGTCATGTAGTATTCGTAATTGTGTACCTAATTATCTGATTACTTATTGTGTCTTAATCGTGTTAATCATTTTTGCAGCAGAAATCCATATCCAACCTATTTAATTATTGTGTTTCCATATCCAACCCATTTATTAATCGTGTTCAAATTCTCAATCTAAAACCGCTAAGTTCGTGTCGTGTAATCGTGTTTCGTGTAAAATTGACAGCCTAACGACATCCCATAATTCCTTGGCGTAGTAAGTATAGATGAAAAGTTCTTCGATTTGTGGTTGCATGGAGCTTAGGACCCATGTCATGCCTAGGTGGTTGGTTGTCTGTCACTCCTCTTATTTTGTGTTGTCGGTTGGTTTTGTTGTCTTCCTGGTGATGTGGCCTAATTTCCCCTCGCCATTAAGGGAAAGGGTGACGGATCTTGCCCATAGAAGGTAGTTGGTGAAAGGATTGTGTTCTAAAAGTTTTACTTTTATATGTCAATTATTATGAATTGAATGTGCAAACATTTTGTTCCTTGATTATGATATTCGTCTTTTGGAAGTGTTAATGAAGAGACGTTTGGTCCTTAACCGTATAGCTCTAAAAGATAAGGGTTTACATAAATCAAAAGTTATTCACAATCATGGTAATTAACATCGAACATTAATTACCGAGATAAGATTGTCGTGTTGGTCATCGATTGTTGTAGCTCTACAAATAATTGACGACACGAGTATATAAAAGAAGAAAAATTACTTTTATATATTGAATAGACCTAACAAGTAAAACATTATGGAATTGTGTTTCGTGTCATTAATGTTTTTACTATGTCTTGGATCCTAAGACATGAGACTTATATCTTTTCACTCAAGAAGTGCTTAATTTGATTATTGTCAAAAGATATCAATGAGTGTAGTGATAAAGGCAATAGTTGGTTGAGCATGACTTGTGCTGAAAAAGATAACTAGTCAAACGATTATCATTGCCTTCTTAATTGAGTGATGATATTGGTGCCCCCCTTGATAAAGCAAAATTATAATGTGCACAATGTAACTTGAGTTAAGTTACATAGTTATAATTAGCTTAGAGAGATCAAGAAATTGATATAATACAAAGATGACACATTTCTACTTTGTATATATTCTTAATATCATAAGACAATGGACGGACATCTATGCTAATTGGGTAACTATAATGTGTAGCTAGATACTGCTTATAGTTTGAGATATTAAGTGTTTAATATCTCTGCCAATTTTACTTAGATCCTCATATAGGTCACACCACAAAACTAGAAAATAAGAGGCTTGATTTTAAGTTCATATGATGTGTCGGGTTTCATGTGAAAATAGGACACATGTGGTGAATGAATAAAATCAATATGTCATGAGAATTGACATAATTAGAATCATAATAAATTCATATGAGGTATATATATTATGGGGTGTAATAATTTAATATTACATAGGATAATATATTACATAAGATGTGAATTTGTTAAAAACCCCAAAAGATCAAATTTTGTTGGAAGTAAATCCAAAATTTGACAAAGGCAAAATCGGGGTCAAAGACGGTGAACCGTTCATGGTTCGGTTGACCGGAGTATCTTCGGATCGGTGAACCGAATGGGGAACGGGTAATCACAATTGGTTGACCGAAATTGTCTGGAGTGCCTGGACAATCGGGTTCGGTTAACCGAGTGTGAACAGTCAAACGAGAAAGAGTATTTCGGTAGACCGAAGGTGGCGCGGTCATCCGATGACTATGTCCCAGGAGAGATTATGGTGGGTCAACGGTCGACCGAGTAATAGACGTGGTTCGTCCAAATTTTTCCAGGGAATTTTTCTCATGTGGATTCGGTCGACCGTCTGGCTTACGGTGCACCGAACACGTGTTAAAACCGAATGGTTCGGTTGACCGAGTAATTCTCGGTTCACCGAACAGAACGATTCTGCCTGAATTACTAAGAGATTAATTAAATCATGGGTGAATTAATTCCAGATTTAATTAAAACATTTTTAGGGTGTTTATGTGGAAATTAGAGATTAATTTTAGGAGATAATAAACAAGGGATCATGGCTAAAGAATAGCTCTTGATGAGAATGTTTTGGGAGCCTATAAAAGGGCACCTCCTCCTACTTGTTTAAGGTGAATGCAATAATTTTTTTCTCATTAATCTCTCCTCTTATCACTACAAAATTCTCTTAGTAATTTTGAGTTTAGGAGATAGAAATCTTAGGAGCTCAAAGAGGGGTTATTAGCTAGATTTTAAACATTATTAGAGATTGATTGACTAGCTCATTTCTCTCTAATCTTGTTTATAGTTTGGTGAACACTCGGAGGCAAATCCGTGGACGATTCAACGGGCAACGCGACTCCGGATCTTCAAAAGGTTTTAGAGAACCTTTAGGTATGATTTTACCTTTGTGGTTTATTTTAATAAATGTAGGGTTGCATGATATTAGAATAAAACACAAAGTTATGTACATAAAATTATTGAAAGTATGAAATCCATCTTGTATGTTGTATTAAAAGTTTTAAAATATATAAATACATAAGGACACAAAATCCTACAGTTTGATCTATTGAGGAGTTGGGTAGTCAGCCGCTGAGGGTTTGTGCCGTCTGTCATAAGGTTTGGATGACACCTTGAGTGTCAACCCCTTAGATGATCGGAAGTTCTGAGGCCGCGGAGGTCGGTGATTTGTTTTGGATCGATCTTGTTTGGTTTTAGTGGTCGGTAATGGGTATGTTGTGGATCTGGGATGGTTTTTGAGTGGTCAGGATGTGAGTGAAGGGTCTATGATGATTTTTTGGTGGAGTTTTGAGGTGATGGTCGGCGATGGCCGTTGCCGATGATGATCACCCAAATTCTGAGATCCCGATCATTCTGGTACCATGAAGAATTTTGATATGTATTTTATTTATGCTTGAAAAAGAATAATACAAGATACACTTATATATATGTGATTGTTTGTTGCGTAATACATGAATTTGCCGTTGTGGTGATTTGTGCGTGAGTGATTGTTTCCTTTGGTGAAGATTTAGCGGCGGATGTGTGATGTGTTTGATTGAAGATTTGTGTCTAAACTTGGTTGTGATGACTGTTTGTCTGAGCCATTTGTATTTGTATTTTAACATGATTTGAAAAGAAAAAAAATTAATATATATCATTCCATGGTACTAAGATCTTGTATCTTTCATATTCATGTTAGTTCTTTTAGTATTGGACATATTGGTATTGTTTGTTTCTAATTTAGTAGTAGAAAAGAAAAGTAATATTCAGTGAAACAATGGGTTATGGGTGATTGTACTAGGTATATATACAACTCAGAGCAGAAGTTTACCAGGACAACACAGTGACGACAAATACCCATTTCTTATGGACAGGAGAATCAAATATTTTTTTCTTGTGGTTGACTTATTAGGAACCAAATCGAGCCACGAATTGTCGAGCAAAAGTAGAACTTGACTGCCCTACTAATGGCGGTAGGGTGCAAACGGATCGGAGGTGAGTCAGAGAAAACCCGAACCCAACTAGTTAGAATTGGTCGGGCACGAGTTTTGTTAAAACCCACACAACAAAACCAAAACCAAAATCAACTATTATATAATCACTAAACAAGCAACATAACCATCCTTACAAGAACACATCGTTACCCAAACCACAATATAAAAATTCACATAAATTCATGCAATATCAACGTACCAAACAAAATAAGAATAGTATAGTATTATTTTATTTTGATGGTTTAACAGTTGAGTACATGTTTTCACTCAATCCTAACCTGACTCACCGAGAAAGAAGCTTGTGGGTTTTAATTTTAAGATGGATTGTAAATTTCAACCTCAACACCGTGGTCGGGTTTTGCAGATTAGGGTTTCATGTGTCCCAATTACACCACTAAATGTGAATTAAGATATGAATAAGGCAATCATCTTCCACCGTGGTTGCATCAAGTGCCGTAATTTTTTTATATAATAATAAAAATAAAAAAAATTCGAAATTTAGGAAAAAAAATTTTTTTTTTCCAAAAGTACTCCGATCGCGGGTGTAACCCGCGATCCGTGGAGGCACGGATCGCGGGTGTGACCCGCGATCCGTGCTCCACGGATCGCGGGTCACACCTGCGATCCGTGGAGCACGGATCGCGGGTCACACCCGCGATCCGTGTTCCCGCCAAAAAAATTTTTTTTTTTTTTTGATTTTCGGTTTTTTTTTTTTGTTTTTTTTTCTGTTTTTATTTTTTATTATAATTATTTGTAATCTTTTTTTAAATCTTTTTTTTTCAAAATAAGTTTTCTAATTTATATTATTTTTCTAAATTTTTCAAAATTATTTTTAATTTTTCCAATAATCTACCTCCAAATCACGTCGATAACCCGGCGTATTGAAATGTTAGGGTATTTTATACAATATAAAAACAAAATTTCTTAGTCAGAATAATAAATTATTTACAACTGAAAATTAAACAAACCATAAAACTAATTAAAACAAAAAATTGGTAACGTTGTCAAAAATTCGTAGGGTGTACACACATTACAAACATTTTGGAGGTCGATACAGCAAAAAATTAAAAACACAATTAAAAAATTTAAAAAATTAATAACAATTACAAAACATATTTTGAAAGCAAATATGATAAAAAACATAGTTAAAACGATTTTAAAAAAATCAAAACATCAAAACACTACGACTAAAATCCGGGACTTTTTTTATTTTCTTTTATTGTTTTTGTTTTTTTCGGTTTTCTGTTTTAGTTTTTTTTCTTCTGTTTTTTTTTTAATTATTTGTAATCTTTTTTGAAATCTTTTTTTTTCAAAATATGTTTTCTAATTTATATTATTTATTAAAAAAATTTAATTTTGTTTTTAATTTTTTCAAGAAACGACCTCCAAATCACGTCGATAACTCGGTGTGTATTGAATTGTTAGGGTATTTTATACAATATAAAAACAAAAAATTTTTAGTTAAAATAATAAATTATTTACAACTGAATATTAAACAAACCATAAAACTAATTAAAACAAAAAATTGGTAACGTTGTCAAAAATTCGTAGGGTGTACACACATTACAAACATTTTGGAGGTCGATACAGCAAAAAATTAAAAACACAATTAAAAATTTTTAAAAATTAATAACAATTACAAAACTTATTTTCAAATATATATATATATATAACATAGTTAAAATGATTTGTAAAAAAACAAAACATAAAAACAAACAGAAAACCGAAAAAAACAAAAACAATAAAAGAAAATAAAAAAAGTCCCGGATTTTAGTCGTAGTGTTTTGATGTTTTGATTTTTTTAAAATCGTTTTAACTATGTTTTTTATCATATTTGCTTTCAAAATATGTTTTGTAATTGTTATTAATTTTTTAAATTTTTTAATTGTGTTTTTAATTTTTTGCTGTATCGACCTCCAAAATGTTTGTAATGTGTGTACACCCTACGAATTTTTGACAACGTTACCAATTTTTTGTTTTAATTAGTTTTATGGTTTGTTTAATATTCAGTTGTAAATAATTTATTATTCTGACTAAGAAATTTTGTTTTTATATTGTATAAAATACCCTAACATTTCAATACGCCGGGTTATCGACGTGATTTGGAGGTAGATTATTGGAAAAATTAAAAATAATTTTGAAAAATTTAGAAAAATAATATAAATTAGAAAACTTATTTTGAAAAAAAAAGATTTAAAAAAAGATTACAAATAATTATAATAAAAAATAAAAACAGAAAAAAAAACAAAAAAAAAACCGAAAATCAAAAAAAAAAAATTTTTTTTGGCGGGAACACGGATCGCGGGTGTGACCCGCGATCCGTGCTCCACGGATCGCAGGTGTGACCCGCGATCCGTGGAGCACGGATCGCGGGTCACACCCGCGATCCGTGCCTCCACGGATCGCGGGTTACACCCGCGATCGGAGTACTTTTGGAAGAAAAAATTTTTTTTTCCTAAATTTCGAATTTTTTTTATTTTTATTATTATATAAAAAAATTACGGCATCAAGTGTGTGTTTTTCGTTGGAACAATTCATTACGTTAAATATGCAATGAATTCGGACCAGGCTGGTTTATAATGATAACCTTGACTTCATAGCGTCCTCGGAGCTAATGGCATCTTACGCCGTCATAAAAAATAGGTACCAAAATGATTAGCAGACCTAGTGCATCCCAGACGCATCCCACGTGGTATATACATTTAGCAGTCCAGTCAACAAAAATTACATATTAATTATTTATTTTCTCGCACGCTAAAATATACAATATTTGGTTTCTACCATATATCTCATAAAAACCTTCCATTATTCCACAAAACTTCCATGAGATTGGTGAGAGGGATGCCGAGGGAGACGACGTGGGAGTGAGTCTTGAGTGAGGTGGGAACACTGACGACGTTGGTGAGGACGTCGCAGTGCAATTGGTCGGCGCGGACTAGGAACTAGTCGGCAGTGGAGCCCGTCCCGCGGCAGATGACCATGTTAGATCTCACAAACTTCATGGCGCGATGGGCGGCAAGAGACTTGCAGTCATCCTAGGGGGAGGGGGGGGGGGGGGGTGAGTGGGTAATGGAATTTTATTTTTTGGGTTATTGGTGTTTGTCTTGAAAGTTTGGTTTTTTATTTGATTTGGGTTTCTATGTTTTTGTCTAAAGTTAGTTTGTTTTTTATATTGCTTTTTAGGAGTTTCTGATTTCTTTCCACGAAATTGAGTTTGATTTTGTGTTCTTTTTTGATAGTTTCAACTAGGATTGTTATTGGTTTTTGGTCTTTCAGAGGGGATTTTCTTTCTTGCAATTGTTTTTTTTGCATTTCTGTTGAAAATATTCTTCTTGTTTTAAGCTTAGCGGGAAGATCTCCTTTCTTGGTGGAATTAGGTTGAATTTTGTGGACAAACTCATACTTTGAAAGGAAAACCCCACAACTTAAAAAAGATAGACCAGTCAGTTAAAATAAACAAACTCATATCTTAAAAAGGGTAGATACACACCTTAAAATGAACACTCATTGGTTAAAATAAACAGATCCAAATGTTAAAATATATAGACCCGCAACTTAGAATGGGCAAACGCACACCTTAAAATGGACAGACACAAATGATAAAATGGATAGACCTGCATCTTAACATAGACAAACACACATCTTAAAATGGACAGACTCAAAAGTAAAAATGAACATAACTAGAACTTAAAATGGATGGACTCACATTTTACCTTTGTATCTGAAGGTTGCATTGGGAAACATTAATGTCGGGTAGGAAAATCAAATGTTGCATGAGAAAGTAAATGTTACATGTGACACAAAATAAACATGTTATTTAATTAATTTCAGAAAGTAAAAGACATTTAACTTTTGATAACTGAACTGCTGACTGTACTGACCACGTCAAGTGTATCATGGTTCTAAAAAATATACAGGACCATCACAAATCTAATAACTCAACAAAAAACAGATACAAAGGTGATTGACAAGTAACCTTCAAAACGTCCATAAGATCATTACTCCAGATAAGATGGTCTAGAAAAAGGTGTTTCCGCAATCCGAGATGATTTTCAATGAAGTAACAACGTAATTAATGAGAGATCACGACAAAAGCACTACACGTATAAGCACAACCTTGTATCGTAAGAGATATCGTGCAAATCTCACGAAAAATTAGGTGTAAACGGGTCGGGTATGTGACAAGTATAGTCATACCCGTACTCATACCCTACTAAACCCCAACTAAACGGGTACGAGTATATACTCATTCAAATATTGTTGTACTTGTACCTGTCTCGTACCAGTTTAATAAACATGTATAGGACGAGTATAACAGGTATATTTTTTGCTAACAAAATAAGTAATTTTGCTTAAAAAATGAACTTGAAAGAACCTAATCATTGGATAAAAATAATTTAAGCTAAAAAATATTAAATTTACGATTTTTGAGATTAGAATTAAACCAAAATGACGAGAAATCACCCATTTTATCATAAACAAATCTTCTAACAACTTTAGACAACAAAAACCTCACTTTTTATTATTTTAACTATATATTATCTATTAATTAAACATGTAAATGTGTAAACTGGTATGAGTATGTGTATACATGTACCCACCTCACTTATTAAATAGGTAAACATGAATGGGTAAACGGGAATAATTTTTTAAATGGGTACAAAAACTATATCCATACCTGCTTATTAAATGGGAAGGATAAAGGAGTAATACCCTCCCCAGTTACACCCCTACAGAAAATGTTTAAAAACCTTGTTTCGAAAGGGAGACGATTGTATCCACAACCCAAGCAAAGATGAACACACCTCTCAGATGCACACAACTGACGTTTCTGTTTTGCATGAGCATGCCAAAAACTAGCAGTATACTAGGGAAGCAAAAAATGGAAGCAGTAATAAACAGCAATTTTCATACACCAAAAATTTGTTTAGCTAATGTAAAACCTGGGGAGAATCTAAAGCAAACAAACCTGAAATGCACAAATGAAATTAGTGTTCCAGCCTTCCAGGGATTCTAAATATCGAACACATCTATAAATAAAACTATAAAAGAAAACAAACTACGCCTCAAGAAGTAAACACAAGCCTTCATGTGATATTGTCTTGAAACTGATATCAAGGCAAGGAGAGCATTCGCCCCTACCAAACAGTGAATGAAACATATACCAACGGTGCACACAAACTACTTCAAGAAGCAGAACAACCAAAGCTCATAACCAAGACACAACGTGGCAACACTAGCTCAGAGGCTCGAACATTTAACAACCAAAAATCTAAAACACCCACGCCATATTTCTTCTCTATGTAGCGACACTACACAAGTATGGTGTCAACTAAGAAGCACGGAGACGGACATGGGATACGAACACGGGGATACAACATTTTTCTAAAATGTAAGACACGGACGTGACATTAAAATTGTAATTAAATATTATAATATATATAAATAAAAATAATATACTTGTAAGAAAATAATTACTCATAAATGTTAAATGTTCATTGTAAAACAAAGACAACATCCAAATGAAATTACTAATACAACTTAAGTCAGATTATCAAGTTTTGAAGTTTATAAAGTCCTTAATTTTCACAAGAACCCCAAAACTTTTAAAATTCACAAACGTGGCAGTGTCCAAATGTGGACACCGTGTCCAAGGAGTGTCCCTCCTGTGTCCTACCCGTGTCAACCACTGCGAAATGTCGAAACTTCCCCAGACACACCACCCGGCGTGTGCGACACGTGTCCAAGGCGTGTCCGATGAGTGTTAGTGACCTGGTGTGTCCGACACGTGTCCAAGGCGTAACCGAGGAGTGTCGGTGTCTGACACGGCCACGACTCTGGACACAAAGACCGTTTAGAAGTGTTCGTGCTTCCTAGGGTGTAAATGATAAACGCAGAGCGAAGGGGATGTAAGACTACTCACAACATGAAGACTGGCTCCTCAAAACTCCACGGAGAATCTAGTACACACATATATACAGAAATCAATCACAAAACCAAATACGAACCAACAAAAAACATCCACACAAATTTTAAGAACCAATGTATGGCACAAAGCAGAACAAAAATTCTACAATTTAATCTTGATTTCTCTCCAAAAGACACAAGAAAGGACTAAAACCACACAATTATGACGCTGACCTGAGCCACCACATCAAACAAATAACAAGTAAACCACAAGCACAAATAACAAAGGCAACACAGAACATGAACCTGCAAGGAAGGTAGCCTCAGGTATCCCCTCCAAAACAACAACAGAAAACCTTTTTTTATCGGTAAACAGACAAACTCAAATCCACAAAAGAGCACGATTCCACAACACAACAAACTTCATTCCGTTACGAACAATTCACAAGCAAACCACATAAGAGACATAACAAAAGCACCACAGAAACACAAACCGCACAATGCAGACACCCTCAAGCATTCACAAAATTCACATAAAAGGACACATTTTAAACACCAATTCATTTTCACACTGAAAACGAGGGCAGCCAGGGTGGACGACACAGGTGGATTACTCGCACACCCAATCTTCATCAGACTCAATGTCATCATAATATATATAGTAACATAAAAAAAGCACCACAGATCGCGAACCCCACAATGCAGATTGCAGACGACCTCAAATATTCCATCTGAAATGTCGATAAAGACAAATCCACATACGAAAAAACAACAAGTCACCCTAATTCCCCTCCTTAACAGGCGAAGTCAGGGGTACCCGGCACTGAGAAAACACTAGTATACCGGATCCTTTCAACTCCCGTGTCATCATATTTATACCATTATAAATAGATATCATTAAAGCACGAACAGAAACCACATAAGATACCAATTATATATAACAACATAAAGGGAGCACCGCAGAACGCGAACCCCGCAATGCAGACAACCTCAAGTATTCGATCCGAAACATCAACAAACACAAATCCACATAAAAGCACACAACATTTCAAACTCACCCACACCTACCCTAATTCCCCTCCTTGACAGGCGAAGCCGGGGTAGCGGGAGCGGGCGGAAGACTGGCATACCCGATCTTCTTCGGACTCTCGATCTCGTCGTACTCAAACTCGGACTCGTACCTGTTGTTGAGGAGCGACCAGGCGAGGTAGACGGTGGCGGCGGTGAGGGCGCCGCAGCCGACGCCGAAGACGAGGCCCATGACGACGACGAGGATGTCCTTGGCGCGGTCGCGGAGAGAGGAGGATACGGGATTGGGGTGGGAGTGGGGGTGGGCGGGGAGGAAGGCGTAGAGGTGGATGGGGCGGACGACGCGGTAGACGTGGAGGAGGTGGTGGGACGGGTTGGTGGAGGTTAGGGTGTAGGAGATGAAGAGCGTTTTGCAGGGTCGGGCGTTGGTGGCGGTGGCGAGGAGGAGAAGGAGGACGGCGATCGGGAGGAGGAGGAGGTGTTTGGCCATCGGAGATTAGGGATTTTGACCGAAAGTTGGGGATTTGGAATTTTGGAGGTGTTCAGGCCGTGAGGATGTGTGTTTATGGTTGGGTGGGTGGGGCGGTTTGGTGTGCATGCGAGTGAAGGTTTGTTAATATGATTCCTACTTGATTCTAAATCTATGGTGTGTGTTTATGTGTGTTTGTAGTTGTACTATGTAATAATTTTATGATAAATTACATGTAACCCAGCATTATAGGTCTAAATCATTTAACCATCCTAAACTTTCAAAGTTAGTACTTAATCCTCATGAATTTAGGATATGTAATATTTTATCCTGTGAGTTTCAAAAAATCATTAGATTTCAGATATTAACCTTTTTATTTTTTCGTGTTCTTGCGTAGAATAATCATACATATAACTCAATTGTAAAGTTCATATCATATCGGAATCTGATGACAATCAGACCTAAATTCTAATTAGATTTGAACATTAGAATTAAATTAGATTTATGAGTATTTTAGACAAACAACACGAAAAAACAAAAAAATGGTAAGATGTGAATCTATTATTTTTTAAAATTCAGTGTAAAGTGTTATATGTCGAAAGTTTATGAGGGTTAAGTGTTAACTTTGAAAGTACATAGATGTTAAGTGATTTAGGTACATAGTTCAAGGTGTATAGGTATTTTACCTTTTTTTAATACATATAATTCCCCAACAGCTGAAATATCCTTAAGCGTATATACATATAATTTCCCATTTTTTTAAATTGGAGGTAGTACAATATCGAGTACTTAGGGTGTATTTTTTTGTGCACATATTGTTTGATCCTAAGACCTGAATGCATAGTTCCATTTCCTCACCCAAAAGCACGCCTGCACTACACCCCAGAGGGTTTGTACTATGTAAATAATTGTGAGGACCGAGTTAGATGGTTCACTTCTTCAATTGGACATGTATATGAATATGAACACGAGAGTTCAAGATGTTTTGTTTGATGTGATTTTTGTTTTGTGATTTCGAGTTGGATGTGATTGCCTGATGTGTTTTATCTTGCGTTAGTTACAAATGAGTACGAACATAATTACAGTTTGTGTATATACGCTTAAGGATATTTCAGCTGAGTAGTAGGCTCGATGTGGATATATTTTATCGATCGTTAATATGATATTAACATCGTTTATAATAGGCCGGACGATGTATATTATACACTTATAAACATGGACAATGACAAGAATTCAAGTCATATGGTCAAAATTTGCAAAAAAGATCAAAAGGAAATTAGTTTGATTTCGAGTCTAATTACGTATTTTACTCGTACATATGTAAAATCAATACTCTTGTGCTAGAGTAATTGAACAAAACTACCTATGATATATTATTATTATTATTATTATTTGAAAAATATTAAAAAGTCGGAATCTAGAAGGGTAAAAAACCAAGGAGGGCTGGAATTGCATAAGATTTTTTAAATGTAACCACAATACCTATATCCAGGGTTCAAAAGCACAACAAATAATAAAAAATATATCCAAGGGTGTCACTAGACCCTATATCCATTATGTTGTACTGGCAATGCTTATAGATCAATCCTCTTTTATTTGAGAACAATTATATAAAATGTTTCGTGATATGAGAACATAAATATGTGAATCGAAGATCAAATTGCAATGTTTTTCTTCTTTTAATTTTTAATAAATATAACCTATACAAAAAGTTAAAATGCTTCTCATCGTATAATCTGCCACCCTCGACTTCCCTAAGAAGAGAATATGAGTGTGTATATGTCATAACCATGTTGTGCCCTGCATGACAGGAAAGATACGTGTAAACGAGCCGAGTCGAGCGAAATTTCGAGTCATAAGTATTATCTCATTTTATTACTAAATACAAAAAAATAATTATAAATGAAACAATAAAAATTCGAACAAGCTATCGAGCTGAGCATCAAAAAAATTCGAGTTCGAGCGGCTTGTTTACCGAACTAAGTTTGAAGATTTTTTTTGTTTTTCATCAAGATCCTTTATTTTCAGGTTAAAATAGAGTCAAATATTTTTCGAGTCGAACTATCGAGCCGAGTCAAAATCGACAGTCCTACGTGAAACGTTTTTATCAAAGACTTTACCCACGAATAAAACACAATGACATCTAATTTCTTCACACTAGATAACACATTTACAACTCCTACACTAGTCATTTCACCAAATCAAACATCAAAAAATTGTGATATTTGAAAAATATTGATAACCGAACATATCTAAATTGTTGTGCTGCGTAGACCCGGAATTTCTTTTAAATAACAAAAAATAATGTTACATTTAAAAATTTAGGATTTTTTTGTTTTTTTGTTTTGGTTTTTGTTTTATGTTTTTGTTTTTTTAAAATTATATTTTAACTCTTTTAAATCTTTTCTTTAAAATATCTTTTCCAATTTTCTGTATTTTATAATAAAAACATTATTTTGAATTTTTTCAGAATCGACCTCCAAATGATGTAAAGAAGAGAACGCGTTCAAAAGTAGAGTTATTTAATCGAATAAAAAATTGATTTTCTACTTTCCGCATAATAAATTATTTACAACTAAATTATTTTATTTAATAAAAAAATTACTTTTTTTATTCGATAAAATAATCTAACTTTTCAACACATTCTCTCTCTCACATTATTTGGAGGTCGATCCTAGAAAAAATTAAAAAAACAAAAAATTAAAAAACAAATTTTACAATTTTTTTAAAGAAAAACATATAAAAAATGATTAAAAATTCAATACATTAAACAAATACCAAAACTATTTTTTTTGGTTTCAATCTGTTTTGGTTTATGTTTTGGTTTTTAAAAATCATTTTTAATCTGTGTTTTAAATCTTTATTAAGAATATGTTTTCTAATTGTTTTTATTTTTAAAAAAATTTAAATTCTAATTTAAATTTTTTTCCAGGATTGACCTGCAAATGATGTTCGAGGACAGAGCATGTCGAAAGTGATGTGCAAGACTACTCAACACATCTCTTAAGTGCTCCAGACTAATTTGAGGTAATTAGGTTCCAAATTTCGAAATATGTTAAATACGATAATTTTGCGTCTCCAAATTGTCTTTGTAACACATCTTGAATCGCCTTGTTTGGATATCGGAGGAGAGAGTTATGCAGATATTATTGATGATATGTCGATTATCGAGTTTCCAAATAAAGTCGGTCAAGAATTTAACAAGTCGTGATTTTTTTTGTTTTAATTCATTTTGGTTTTTGTTTTGATTTTTTTAAATCATTTTAAGTTTTTTTTAAAATTTATTTTTGTAAAATATATTTTCTAATTGTTTTTGTTTTTTAAATTTAAATTTTGTTTTAAGTTTTCTCCAGGATCGACTTCCAAATGATGTGGGGGAGAAGCGTGTTGAAAAGTTGAGTTATTTTATCAAATAAAAAGCAATTTTTTTATTAGATAAAATAATTTAGTTGTAAATAATTTATTATGCTGAAGGAAGAGAATCAATTTTTTTATTCGAAAAAATAACTCTATTTTTCAACACGTTCTCTTCTGTATCATTTGGAGCTCGACGATAGAAAAAAATTCAAAATAAAAATAATTTTGTTTAGACTTTAGAATATAAAAAAATTAGAAAACATATTTTAAGAAATAGATTTGAAAAATAGTTTAAAATAATTTTTAATAAAACCAAAACATAAACAAAAACCCAAAGAAATTAAACCAAAAAAACAAAAAAAACTCACTCCGTTGGACCGGCAGTCCCGTGGGTTTAAAAAAGGAAATTTTTTCAAAATAATTTTTTTTTAATTTTTTTTTTCAAAAAAACTTACATTAAAAATAATTTTCAAACTAGACCCGCTGCCACCACGTGGTGACACATGGCGGCCGTGGGTTTTTTTTTTTGTGCACAGAGAACTCGGCATGACCAGTGCCGAGTTCATCTTCTGAGAACTCGGCACTGGTGATGCCGAGTTCACCTTTGGTAGAACTCGGCATTGGTGATGCCGAGTTCTACTTGGTTTTTTATTGGCAAATACTTGACATTTTTTACTGAGGTGATTCAAATAGAACTCGACATTGATAGTGTCGAGTTCTATTTAAGAAACTGTTCTCCTGGCGCTCAGATCGTGTATGAGACGATTGCCAGGAGAACAATTACTTAAATAGAACTCGGCACTCTCAGTGCCAAGTTCTAAAGGTAGAACTCGACGTTATTAACGCCGAGTTCACTTAAAAAAAAGTGAACTCGGCGTTACCAACGCCGAGTTCCGTCGGGCTATAAAAGCAGTCCGACGCCCCCCTTTCCCCATCCGCCGAGTTTCCGAGTTTTCAAGGTTTGGGTTTCGATTTTTTTTCATTTTCCACCGTTTTCTTGCCTTTTTTATGTATTAGGATGATATACATTGTTGTTTTATGTATGATTGTAGTGTTTTTGTTGATTTGGGAACCCGTTTTGGTGCAAACTCGAATTCGATTTTGTGTTTTTAGGCAAAATGTTTTATTTCTTGTTTGATAGTTGATTATTGAATTTAGTTTTGTTGATTATAGGTCTACGGTAGTCATCTTAAAAATAGTTGAATTTAAGTATGATTATTGTGATTAAAATTAGATTTTTTGTTGTTATTTAGGTTTGAATGTATGTTAATTTGAATGAATGTAAACTTAAAAGTGATTTATTTGAGTTTAAATGTATGTGAGTTTGAATGTATGTTAGAATTGAATTTTGTAGTATTGTTAGTTTGTTCTACCGTGCAGGTTTAAATTTACCAATTTGAAAAATATAGGAGAGGTTCTGTCAAAATTTTGAAAATAATTCTGATATGATTCGTAATGTTGTTTATTGTAGTTGGTTTAATTGGAGAGATTGTTCGACGTTTAGAGCCGTTTGCTACTACACTCGATTGAGGTAATTTCTAAAACATTAGAGTATTCTCAACTTTTTAAGTAGTTAGTAATGAAGAACAACCATCTCACTTGTTAACGTGTTATGTACAAATGAAGTTTGGTGGTTCTAGTACTGGTTCAGTTGGAGGTAGCTACGTTTCACAGGGTCCGGTAGACAGATCAGTGTTGGTTTTGCAGGCGAACCACAAGTCTGACTTGTTCAAAGATTTTGTAAGTATTTTACGTTTTCAAGTTAAATATTTGCACGTGAATTTAAATATTCTGACATTTCTCTAAATTTATGCAGAAAGATGTTGATGGTGTAAAATGCGTTGAGCATGGATCGAAGCTCAACGAATGGCAGATCACTGATGAGAGGATGTTGTTTCTGCTAGATATGGCAGGGTTTGACACAGTCACTCGGTTGGGTCGAGTTCAGTTGGATCATACCTTGCTGGGGGCGATGGTCGAGCGTTGGAGACCGGAGACTCATTCATTTCACCTGCGACATGGTGAGATCACGTGCACCTTGCGTGACATCTCGATGATTACCGGCTTTCGGGTAGATGGTTTGCCGGTGTGTGAGTCTCAGGAGTACGTTTGGTCAGAGGTTTGCATGGATTTATTGGGTCAGGTCCCCGATGACTTGGGTCGTAAGGGTTCCGTAACTCTGGGTTGGTTGCAAGCTCAGTTTCAGCAGTTGCCTTTTTATGCTGACGAGGAGACAGTTACACGACACACCAGAGCCTTCATTCTGTTCCAGCTGGGATGTAGTATTTTGGCAGATTAGAGTGGTACGATGGTTCACTTGAAGTACCTGTCTTTGCTCGGAGATTTGGCAGTCGCATCGGAGTACAGTTGGGGTAGTGCGGCTCTGGCCCACTTATATCACATGTTAGACGAAGCCTCACTGATTCTGACGAAATATTTGTGTGGTTTTCTTACGTTCCTACAGTTGTGGTGCTGGGAACATCTACACATTGGGAGACCTTTGAAGAGCATACCATTACTATACCCGGAGGACGAGAGGGCACCATTAGGGTCCCGTTGGAGACGACCAAGAACATTCAAGGGTAGTGCGAAGACGACGACACTTGATTTTTATTGGAATGAGCTGGACGTGCAAGAATTCGATCAACTAATCTGGGACCCTTATGCAAATTTGGATCTTAGTCAGTTACCACCACTATGTACGGAAGGTGCAGAGATCTGGACGAGCCGTACTTGGCTTATAAATTTTGGTGAGGTGGTTATGCATTGTCCAGACCGAGTGATGAGACAATTCGGTCTACAACAGCACATTCCAGAGCCGATGGAGAGACATGTAGTGAAATCGGCTCAGGGAAGGTCGGATGTTAATTGGTTAGCGGAAAATCACCAATTCATTCAGCATTGGTCGCACAGAAGAGATTGTCTACAGTTTGAGCGACCACTCCTAGGTGTCACTCCTGAAGAGAGCACACGACTGTATATGGAATGGTACTGGAGCATCACCGTGCGTTGGATAGTTCATCACTCCTTGGCTCCGAATAATAACTTATACAGACCTCGAGCGGGTAGAGAGCGAGAGATGGTAAGATTTAAACATTTATTTAAACAATTACCACGTTTTAAAATTTGTTTAGCGTTTCATTAAATTTTAATTATCTGTAGGTGCATGGAGTTTATGAGTTCAACGAAGAATTCCATCAAATTCACGAGGTGATCAAAGATCACAAGACAGGTTCTTCGATGGTTGGAAAATTGAAAGAAAAAATGAAGGCTTGACTTATGTGTTTTGGTGCTGAAGAACCAACATTACATTTGAGTCAGGATCGCGTCGTTGAAGAAGATTCACACTCTCAAGAAGACGCTGGCGGTCTGACTCAGGATAATGAAAATGCAGCACGAGGAGGGGGACGCGTCTGGGGGAGAGGACGTGCTCAAGCACGTCCTAAAAAGAAGAAGAGATTGAGAGGTCACTTAGGATAGATATTTAGTTGTGAACTTATTTGGTTGTTTTTTTATGGTACTTTTGGATGTATGTTAAAATGTTGAACTTCATATTCCACTCATAGTTGTATTGTGTTTTATCGTACTTGTTTGTGTGTCGTGGTCGAATTGTGTTTTCGTTGATTGTGTCGTGGTTGAATTGTGTTTTCGTTGATTGTGTCGTGGTTGAATTGTTTTCGTTGATTGTGAAACAGGAAATGAAAAAAAATCGAGTTCTTTACATCAATGAACTCTACAAGAGAACTCGGCACAGTGCCGAGTTCTATGTTCGTATGGGTTTTTTATTGCCCCACTTGATATTCCACTCGACTTGAGTTGCCAGGAGAATAGTGATTCAAATAGAACTCGGCACTATAAGTGCCGAGTTCTATTTGAATCACTATTCTCCTGGGGCTCATATCGTGCATGAGACGATTGACGCGCCAGGAGAACAGTTACTTAAATAAAACTCGACCTCCTAGATGCTGAGTTCTAAAGTAATAATTCGGCGTTGGTAACGCCGAGTTCACTTAAAAAAAGATAACTCGGCGTTACCAACGCCGAGTTATGGAGGTCTATAAAAGCAACCAGACGCCCCCCCCTCTCCCTCACGTCGGGTTCTCGCGATTTTAAGGTTAGGGTTTCGATTTTTTTTGGTTTCCACCGTTTTCTTGCCTTTTTATGTATTAGGATGATATACATTGGTGTTTTATGTATGATTGTAGTGTTTTTGTTGGTTTAGGAACCCGTTTTGTTGTTTTATGTATGCATTTTGGGTTTTTAGGCAAAACGTTTTATTTCTTGTTTGATAGTTGATTATTGAATTTAGTTTTGTTGATTATAGGTCTACGGTATCTTAAAAATTTATTGATCGTAACGTTGTTTATTGGAGAGATTGCTCGACGTTTACAATCGTTTGCTACTACACTCGATTGAGGTAACTTCTAAAACATTTAAGTATTTTCAACTTTTTAAGTATTTAGTAATGAAGAACAATCATCTCACTTGAACACATTTTCAAATATTTAGGTATGGATAAAGATGATGAAGGATCTTTGTTGGTCATGTATAACGGGAAATTAGAATGTAACAGAGATGTGACAGAATACACATGATCTGACCGCAAATTGGTAGTTGTTCTGTTGAACATCAAATATGAGGATTTAATGGATGTTATAAGATCTGAATGTTCTTATCCACACAGTATGTTTGATGTCAAGTTGACGGTGAAATTGCCATTAAACAATGATTGGACATACGTTCCATTAACCAATGATAGGTTGGTTTATGGATTGATGCGTTTGTTTAAACGGATGTCTGTGGTTGGAGTGTAAGTGGAAGCTGAACCTAAAGTGCCCGACCCTACGCTGACAACGAACACTCATTCTCCGGAGTATGGTACAGTAAGGTCGACCGGTTGGGACTGTGGAATAGATTTGAATATAAGTCTAAATCCTACAACCGAAGTTCCAGCATACCAGCAAATTCCATTTTTCCAATCGCATAACTTCCAAACAGGCAACGAATGGCCAGAAAATGTGTGTTTTTTGTAGCAATTTGAACCCACGCATTACAGTCATGATGAGTTTGCTGGAACAGCTGGACCATCTACCTCATATCCCTACCTTGGGCTTGGTTTGTCAGCTATTGACCCAATTAATTTTAGTCGACCAGAAGGCCTGGAAGAGATGCAAATGTCAACACTTCACATTTGGTGTCCCCGTATTATGAGGTTTAAATGTACAGGGAGGCGTACAAACCGATATTTATCCCAATTCCTGATGTGAGGTATTGGCCAGATCGAGGCAACATCACAATGAAGCCTCCCCAAACAAAAAGACCTCCCGGTCGGCCTAAATCAACGCGAATCCGAAACGAGATGGACGAACACTCTGGAAGAAGGGTAAGGTGTGGGAGATGTGGCGGTATAGGGCATAACCGAAAGCGATGCAATGAACCTATATAGCAAAATGTTTTGTATGTGAGACGAATGAATGTAAGAGTTGATTAGTTGTAAGACTTGTAATGTATTTGTAATGTATTTTGTTATGACTTGAATGAATGTACGACTTAAATCATTTTTAAGAGTTGATTAATTGTAAGACGAATGAATGTAATGTATTTTTTAGGACCGCAAATTTGCCTACTTCAGCCTATTAAACTCACTTTTTTAAAGTGAACTCGGCACTGAGAGTGCCGAGTTCTATTTAAGTAACTGTTCTCCTGGAAATCATCTCATACACGATCTGAGCGTCAGGAGAACAATTTCTTAAATAGAACTCGACACTATCAGTTCCGAGTTCTATTTGAATCACCTCAGTAAAAAATGTCAAGTGTTTGGCCAATAAAAAACCAAGTAGAACTCGACATCACCCATGCCGAGTTCTACCAAAGGTGAACTCGGCATCACCAGTGCCGAGTTCTCAGAAGATGAACTCGGCACTGGTCATGCCGAGTTCTCTATGCACAAAAAAATAAAACCCGCCGCCACCACGTGTCACCACGTGGTGGCAGCGGGTCTGGTTTGAAAATTATTTTTAATGTATGTTTATTTTAGATTTTTTTTTAAAAAGAATATTATTTTGAAAAATTCACCCCACTGGAGTCGCAGTACCGTGGGGTGGGTTCACATCCTGCGATTCGCAGTAACGTGGGAAGTAATCCACGTAAACAAAAAAAAAATCCTAAATATTTAAATTTAACATTAATTTTTTTTATTTAAAAAATTTCCGGGCGTAGACTAGGGTTGTAGGAGAGGTGAAAGTTCGACTATTTCTATCTAGAACTAGAAAATTTTGCGGTCAACTATCGGAGAAGAGGAAGCTCTGGGGCTGTTGTGGGCTTTTTAAGTGGGATTTCACCTGCACCATCTATTCAACAGTTCAAACTCCACAAATATTACTCTCACATAACAATTAACAACTACACGATTAAAATTTAGAAGTCTGAAATGTAATCAATACTAATACTTTCTGAAGCTCCAAATGATCACGCGGGATGTATAGGTATAGTATTATTCTTAATGCTAACCTAATGCTAGCATGTCACCACTTAAATTTCCTAACTTTCCTGTTTTGAAACGTAAAGAGCAGGGATATTATATTAGGGTAGATGGGATTTTTAGGTTATCCAATTTGACTTCCAAACAAAAGCCAACTAAATAACCATGCCATTACACGAGTGGGCATCTGGCGTTTCAAAGTCAACTCTGCCAAATCTTAGCGATACAGGCAATGACTTTTGCAAAGTAATGTCTTACGATGTCTCACTTGAACACGTTTTTGTGTAAGACTTTAGGTTTGGCCGAGTTAGTCAACGTCTGAAAGCTTTGTGCCGAACCATATCCAAGGGAAAACCGTTAGGAGATGTGGAAGAATACGTTGTAAAAATATCAAAGATCATAGCAATTGCGTAATCAAAATAAAGCAAGAAAAAAGACAAAAATATGTAGGAGAGGAAGACTAATCTTTCTTTTTATTGTATCTTTATTACAAGACACAACCTCATATATATATATACTCGATCATAGAT
The DNA here is from genome assembly GCA_963682175.1 of Triglochin maritima. NCBI lineage: Eukaryota > Viridiplantae > Streptophyta > Magnoliopsida > Alismatales > Juncaginaceae > Triglochin > Triglochin maritima. The sequence goes on along the minus strand of OY821772.1, from coordinate 56,733,788 downwards.
GTGTGTAAGTTATAAGCATTCATAATCATACTAATTGAGATGTAAATAATGTGTAATTACAAGAGATGCTACAATACTCAAAAAATAAGTTATAATGCATTATTTGGAAGGTGAATCATCTATCACATATGTAACTTCACAACACTTCTCATTTGATGATCAACTTTTGTTATACGTTTTTCGGTCTGACTCATTAAAAATCTTGTCAAGTAAAACATTATGAGACAAAAACATGATGAATAAAAAAAGAGTGCAAAGCGTAAAATTATCCTCCTCAGTTTAATATACATTTATAAACTTCTTCAAATAATATGATGTTATGTCATGTCTCGTTAAAAAAATTACTACAAAACCCAATGAGAAAAGAGCTAAGAGAAAAAGACTGCATGATATATGTCAACACAATTGCACAAACTGCCTCTTTAAAAACATTTAACCAATAAAAATCTTGTAGGACAAAAATTGAAAGAGTGAAAAGAACAAGACTATAGGCCTTCCGAGCTTTATCCTTCATGAATAATCGTCGTTCAGGGATGATAATTAGAAATCCGCTACTCCTGATTCGTAGTTCACCAACTTGCATAATGATTGCAACAATAACACAAAATTGTTTGCGATTTTTTGTTGTTGTGGATCATACATGTAAGAAACATGACTGAAGTAAATCTTTATCTCATGAATATAATAAGTAAATATTGATAGATCCGAAAAGATGATCATCCAAGTAAGAAACATCACGAAAAATATGTTGAATGTCATTTCAATGTTTTTGAAGAAATATTATACCTACATAAACAATTATTATGAATGTATTAAGTCTATTTTAATATGCAATATATATATATATATATATATATATATATATTCTGACGTTCTAGGAAATGAACTTCAAGTCCTAGTCTAACCGCTTTAGTTATATATATAACTAGAATATTGTTTACATAGTACAGATAATTTGTCATTGATGTGTTTTCCCATTGAACTTTCTTGTATAATATTTCTTTATATATTTGAATTATTGTAACAATTCTCATCTGGAGAATGTCTGAACTGCATATCAAAAAATAGTTGACTATTCTCCGATCTTTTATTTCAAAAATCATCATTCAATATTTCACGAGTGTTTAATCTCTTCAGGAGTTCCTACGACATTTAAGTCATCAATACACAAAAATAATTGTAAATATTAATCTTTAGTAAAATATGTGGACTAATATGATCACCTTTCATATAATTCTTCGAGATGATATGCACACTCTCTTTGTTTGTTATATAGTTAAAATTTCAAAAATCATACCGCATATCTTCATTATAATTTGTCATGGAAAATTTAATCAACCAGGGATTCTCATAACTTATACAAATTTGCAGTTACAATATATGTTTATCTATATTTATGTTTACATGTCATACTGATCAAGTAATACAAGATAATATTATACATTTCGAGAGAATGAGTATCGTCATAATGATGTTAGGTCCTGTGAAAAATCTTTGTGGCATTACTCATTTTATAATATACTATCATGTTATTGTAATGTTTTTTCTATTCATATTCTATAGAGATATTATTTCATAAATGGACTACAGGTCCAAACAATATGTTTATTAAGTGAGTCCAAATCTACATTGTTTGCATTCTTTTATTCATTTCAAATAAGAATGCATTTTGCATTCTTATAATATTATAGGTTTTTGAGCCAGATTTTATCTTGAATTAGCATGCTACTAAGAAGACAAATCAGTCTTCGATGATAACTTTAATTATTTTATATTTCTCTCTCATATCAACATAGTTGATTGCAACTTTTGTGTCAATAATAATCTAATCGTCGTTGTTTCCAGAAACATTACGAATAACCAAATAATATAAATCAAGTTTATATTCTTCAGGAATAACATGTTCATAAGGTGCAATGAGTGACTAGCTTTTATTTTCATTTCCACAAATAATATAAGTTCTTGTCCACGCTTCTAGCGTTGGTTGAGCTCAAAAATATTTTATCACGTAGTGATCTCCACTTTATGTTATGCACTTTACATCTAGTTATATAAGATTTAGTAACTCATTTATGATCAATAAACATGTATGAATGATTAGATATTGCAAGTTAATTATTTAATTAACTTTACGTTCAATCATACTTGTACGTATATTCTTTTATGAATTTCATGTGCAATATAGTACATTTTCTTGACATTCTTTAAGCTTTTGGTTTTCTCCCATAATGCGAAAAAGATGTGCCTCTATATATATTGGACATGACGTACAATAAAGTACATTGCTCTTCAGGGGTTTCAATATTTTAATATTATCAGAAATATGAATCATGCTGAAATGTCTTTTTTAATTTGAGGTCATTAAATTTTGAAGATGATAATAAAAAGTTAAAAGAAATCGCAGATGAGAAACATTTCATTAAATATTGCACAAATAAAATATGGGAACATTCATAACAAGATATATCTAACCTAAAAATTAATCATTTTATGAATAATATCAGTATGTGTGCACATTAATATATCATGTATAAATATAAGATCTCATAATTATCAATATTGAGAGAGATTTTATAAACCAATGGGCTCTCATGTTATTGTGTTAATCGCTGAACAAACCTGACCTTATTTTTGTTCAACTAGTAAATGTCAATTAAGTTATCAAAAATACAAGATTACTCTCAATACCCAAATGAATACGAATGATATAACTTCATTTAGGCACTTCTAGGCTCGTATTGAAGGGAATGTGTTCTAAAAGTTTTGCTTTTAAATGTCAATTATTATGAATTGAATGAGAAATCATTTTGTTCCTTGTTTATGTTATTCGTCTTTTAGAAGTGTTAAGGAAGAGGCTCTTGGTCCTTAACCGTAGAGCTCTAAAAGATATTGGTTTACATAAAACAAAAGATATTCGCAATCATGGTAATTAACATGAGACATTAATTACCGAGTTAAGATTGTCGTGTTGGTCATAGATCATTGTAGCTCTACAAGTGAGTGACAACACGGGTACGCAAAAGAGGAAAATACTACTTTTGTATACCGAATTGACCTAATAAGTAAATATTATAGGAATGTGTTTCTGTGTCATTAATATTTAAATGTCCTTGGTCCTTTGATATGAAACTTATATCCGATCGCTTAAGGAGTGCTTAATTAGACTAGTGTCTTCAGCTATCAATGAGTGTAATGCAAAGGCATTAGTTGGTTAAGTATGACTTTTGTTGGAGAAGATAGTTAGTCAAAAGATTATCATTGCCCCTCTTAATTGACTGATGATATTAGTGGGCCCCTTGATAAAGCCAAGTTATAATGTGCACAATGTGATTTGAGTTAAGTCACATATTTATAAGTAGCTTAAAGAGATCAAGAAATGAATACTAATACAAAGATGACACAATACTACTTTGTGTGTATTCTTAATATCATGAGGCAATGGACGGACACAAGTGCTGCACTCCATCACTAAATGGATCGGGTTTTGGTTCGAGTGGAATTAAGACATCTAACTAATTGGGAGCTATAATGTGTAGCTAGATACCGCTTATAGTTTGTGATATTAAGCTCTTAATATCACTGCCAACTTAGTCTAGATCCTCCCATAGGTCACACCGCAAAAATCGGGAAACATGAAGCTTGATTTTTGGTTCATATGATGTGTCAGGTTTCTTATAGAAAATATGACACATGTGGTGAAAAAGTAAAATCAATTATTTTGTATATAACATAATTAGAATCATGATAAATTCATATGAGATGCATATATTATGAGGTGCAATAATTTATTGTTGCATAGGATAATATATTGCATAAGTTGTGAATTGGTTAAAACCCCAAAAGTTCAAATTTTGTTGGAAAGCCACGAAAAGACACGAAAATTTTCTAATTCGCCATGAAAATTCTCTCCTAATTCACCACAAAAACCCACGAAAATTCTCTTAGTTTTCTAAGTCTTTGGAAGGAGAAATCTCAGAGATTAAGGAAGGGGTTTGTAGCTAGATTCTAAACTAGTTTGGAGATTGATTGGCTAGCTCCTTTCTCTCCAACCTTGTTTAGGGTTTCGGTGAACACTCGGAGGCATCCGACGCAACGAGAAGCGACGATCGTCTTCTTCAGCATCTCCGGATCATCAAGAAGTTTTAGAGAACTTCTAGGTATAAATTTCGGACTCTCTTGTATTAGTTTTAATAAAGTTTTTGAAACTAGTTATTAAAACAAACCGATGCATGTATGAAATAAATCATAGAAAATTGTAATTGATCCTTATTGTGCATAAAATTCCGAAAATATATGTGTGCAATTAAACTAGAAATCCTACAGTGGTATCAGAGCATAAGGTTCAATTTTCTTATGATTTAAGGCTGTAAACGAATTTAGTTTACCATATAGGATTTAAACAATTCGATTTACCGGTTTTTCGGTCTATGAATGTTTTGTTGATATAATTCTCTATAATAATTCGTTTTAAATGTTTTAAGTATTTTAAAACATGCCATGTAATTATTAGAATTAAGATTTAGACATTAGTTTAACTTACAATAATTTCGTTTTATAAAGAAATGATTATTTTGTAAGAGAATCAACAAAACCGAAAAACTGCGGTTCATCTTTCCATTGGAAATTGGATGGACAGCGGTTCAAAATTATTTTTGAACTATGGATGGATGAAAAACGTTTTTAATGGATTTCAAAATGTTTTTCAAAAAATTGTTTGGGATTCTAGATGATTGATAAACTAGGTTGTATAGTTTATAGCAATATTGCGTGCATGAATGCTCGAGTTGTCTTTGCAGGAATTGCGAGTTTATATGTTCCAAATCAGCAACTATGAATGTATATAATTATTATTATACAGGAGCTTATTTATATGTAAAAGCCAAATTCTCTCTTTCTATCGTTAGATAATTGCATTTGCATTTGAGAGGTTTTTCATAGGACTTGCACTAGTCGGTTTTTATCGAATGTGAGGAGCATGTTTATTTTCTATAAAATCTACATCTCCGGTGCAAGAGGAAGTCGCCGCTGTAGCGCATCGATCGAGGATCGAAGATCAAGGATCGAGGATCAAGGATCAAAGAGAACATATAAACTCACACGATGTGGATTGTGTGAATGGTTTAATTTCTGTTTTTAATTTCTGCTATGCATGTGATGAATGTGATTGAATGTTAGGATGTGTATGAATGATAATATGCATCATAACCTAAAATTCTGAATCACATGTTAATATATGAAATTGTCCAACAAAATTAAGACTAATTTTCCTTCTTATTTCGTCCACTAGCAGCCATTGATCGAGGGATACTCTGCTCGCCCTTAACGGGAGATATAATGGTTGTCTATTGTTGTGCCACGATTAAATATATAAGGTGCATTTCACCCTAGTGAACCCCAAGTATGTTTAGTTGTGAATACAATGGATAAACGTATCTCGTATCAAATGAAAATAAGTTTTCTTAACATTACCTAGAGTCATCGCTCGGTTTTGGGAAAAAAGTTTTTCTTACGAGGATATGTCATATTCCCTCATAATTAAAACGACAAGAATCACAAGAGTTTGAAGATGCTAATATTGCTAAAATTCAAAAATGTTGTGATTAGAAAGAATTTTTCTTACCTTGATATTGTGATATATTCGATAGCCCTTAGCTAGTCTATATTGCAATTGATAGGATCTTGGATTACTGCATTTACGGCCAAAATTTTATTTGCAGTATTTACATTTATATTTGATATATATGTATGTATTTTAAAAACATAAATTTGACATTAAAATCCCGTATAATTTATTTTGTAGAAATGTCTAATATCCAACCAATTGTGCGATCTATGATCGAAAAGAATCCTTTGCAAAATGATGGCTCAAACTTCATGAAATTGCAACTCAATCTTAATATCGTGTTGAGGTTTGAAAAACTATCTCATATTTTGGATGGTGAAATCCCAAAATTGAATGAGAAGGCAACCGGTAATGAGAAAGAGGCGATAGCCAAGTGGGAAGACCAAGAGAACCAAGTTCACAGTCTAATGTTGGCATCCATGGGTGACTCACTTCAATCAAAATACTTGGATTCAAAACCCAAGAAAACCATGGAAGCTTTAACAAAGATGTTCATGGATAGTGCCTGAAAGGAGCGCTATAAGACCACCATCGCACTCACAAGGTGCCACATGGCGGAGGGAACATCGGTATCCATGCATTTTCTCACGATGCAAGGATACCTTGAGAAATTGTCGAAGCTCTCTTCTCCAACGCCCGAGGACATTGCCGAAGATCTGATTCTTGGCTCTCTAGCCGCGTCCTTTAAGGACTTTGTGATGCACTATCATGTGCGTGAAAAAGGGGTGAGTCTTGAGGAGCTTCGCAACACTCTCAAAATGGTAGAAGTTGACATGGGCAAGGGTCGGGACAATCAGGTCCTAGCCGTCCATGAGAGGAGCAAAAAGATCAACCAAGGTAAAGGCAAATTTATCAAAGATACGTCAATCAAAAGCAAGGGAGTAGGAGGTGCTCATAGGAGTGCCTCAAGGGGGAAATCTTTCAAATCTCCAACTCCCAACACGGAGTGTTTTCACTGCGGTGAAAAGGGACACATCCGACCTAATTGCCCCAAGTACAAGGAAGACCTTGAAAATGGGATGATTGAACGTAGGCGCCCGAGAAACGCCGTAGGTATGTTTGTTATTGAGATAAATTTAATCAACTCTGTCCTTGATTTGGTAATGGTTACCAGATCTAGTGCTCACATAATTTTGATGTGCAGCTATTGAAGGATAGGAAAGAACTCGTGGAGAACAAGATGATATTGAAGATCGGAAATAGTACAAACATAACTGCAATTGTACAAGGTTCTATGGAACTTCAATAGTCTAGTGATTTAAATTTATGCTTTGAAGAATGTTTATTATGTGCCTTCGATTAGCAAGAACTATTCTGTATCATGTTTTGGATATGGATAAATTAATATATATTTCTAATTCTTGCTTGTCTATATCGAAGAATGGAATTCTCTATCCAAATACATTCGTTTGGAATGACTTCTATTTGCTTGCAATGAATAATAAACAAACTCAAACAAACAATAACAAAAAGAAACTAAGATAACTCACGTGAATGATTCACTATTGTAACACTATCGGATTGGCCGTGTAAATGACCAAGAGACCTTTCAAGAAGAAAGGAACGAAAACGAGTGCCTTATTGGATATGATACATTCAAATGTATGTGGTCCAATAAGTACAAGTGCAAGAGACGGTTTAAGGTACTTCGTTTTGTTCACGGATAACTATAGTCATTATGGTTGTGTTTGTCTAATGGGAAACAAAAGTGAATTCTTTGACAAGTTCAAGGAATTCGAGGATGAAGTAGTGAACCAACTCAACAAGAATATCGAGTCTCTATGAAAGGTTCGTAGGGGTGAGTGCTTAGGATACCTAATTTGACTCATTCCTAAAGTAGGAATAGGATATTGCTCGACATGGTTCGATCAATGATAAGTCAATCAAAATTGCCTATTTACTTTTGGAATTATGCACTACAAGAAATGACGAACTCACTAAATAATGTTACATCCAAATCCGGGGAGAAAATGGTTTGTAAGCTATGGAGTTGAAAGACACCTAAGCTCAACTTTCTCAAGATTTGGGGTTGTGAGGTCTACGTCAAGAAATTGATGACGACCAAGCTTCAACCAAAAGCGGATAAGTGCTTCTTTATAGGTTATCCTCGTGTGACAAGAGGATACTATTATTGGTGTATCACCTCCAATCGAAAGATTGTAGAGAGAGATATAGTTTTTCTAGAATTTCTGGAAAAGAGAGAAAAGTAGTGGGACTAGAGTTAAGCTTGGGAAACTCAAGATACTCTACAAGATCATGATGTGAATGTAGCATTCAAAATCATGAAGGCCCAACCGAAATTCATTTGGTTAGTGTGAGAATGAGCGAGAGATCCTCGCAAGAAATTGTGAGAGAATCTCAATCATCCCCACCTAGTGTACGTTCAAGAGTTGAACGTGAACCCACTCCTCAAGAAATTGTGGAAGAAGTTCGAGAGACACGAGAAGAACCAAAAGAACTAAGAAGGTCAACGAGGGAAAGAAAGAAACCCAATAAGTATGTGAGACTTCATGAGATCGTGGTACTAGATACCAAAGATCCCTCGACCTTCCAAGAAGCAATGGAAAGGGAAGACTCCAAACTATGGCTTAAGGGCCATGGACTCCGAAATAGAATCCATGTATGACATTCAAGAGAAAATGTCATTTAGTATAAATGAGCTTTTAGGAGGAAGATAGACATGGATAGTAACTTGACAACCTGCAAAGCAAGACTTGTAGCAAAAGTTATACTCAAATTCAAGAAATTGACTTTGATGAAATTTTTGAAAGGTTGCCATGTTAAAATCTATTCGGATTATGCTCACTATTGCCACATTTCACAATTGTGAAATATGGAAGATGGATATCAAAATGGTGTTCCTTAATGGGAACTTGGAGGATATGTACATGGTACAACCTCAAGGTTTTGATGATCCAAAGAATAGCGAGAAGATATGCAAGTTTCAAAGATCCATTTATGGATTGAAGCAAGCATCGAGGAGTTGGAACAAACGCTTTGACGAAGAGGTGAAGAAGATTCACTTCATTCAAAGTTAAGGAGAACCTTGTATGTACAAGGAGATTAGTGGGAGATATGTAGTACTTCTGATCTTATATGTCGATGACATATTGCTCATGAGCAATCATATACCTTTGCATTAGCAAACGAGAAATTTCATTGAAATCGGCATTTTTAATGAAAAGAAATGGATGAGGCTCAACACATCTTGAGAATCAAGATACATTGAGATACATCCCATAGACTCGTTGGCCTAAGTCAACGTGCATACATTGACGAAGTCTTGGAAAGGCTCAGGGTGAACAATTCCAACATGGACAATGTGCCAATAAGTATGAGTAAAGGTGTGCGACTCAAGAAGTCTCAACGTGCTCAATCACGCAAAGACTTGGAGTACGTGAAGGTATCCCTTATGCTTCGGCAAAAGGAAAGACCATGTACACAATGACTTGCACAAGACTCGATATCTCGTATGCTCTAAGCGTGACAGGTAGTCACCAATCCAACGCAGGTCCTACTTGTAGGATTGCGGTCAAGAATATTCTGAAGTACTTTAACCGGACTAAGGATAAGGTTCTTGTTTATGGAAGACAAAGGAGAAAACAACCGAGGGCTATTTGGATGCAATTCTCATATAGATTCTTGACAATAGGAGGTTGGAATGATGATGCGTCATCATTGTCGAAGGTGGAGGCATGAGCTAGTGTAGTTAAGAGTAATATCACTACAGCTAACTCAACCACCAATGAAAGACAAAATAAATAAATGGGTGGACACAACAGTGACACAACTAATCCATTCAACAAACCTTCATACCAAGCTAAGAGACAAAATATATTTCGAGTCCATGGATCCGAGGATCCATGTGGATTGGCTTGATAGGTGATTTGAGAAGGTTACCCTAATTATTAATGTTTTATACATTGAGAATGTATGTGAAAGAAAACTTTGATAACAAGTGGGAGATTGAAGGGAATGTGTTCTAAAAGTTTTACTTTTAAATGTCAATTATTATGAATTGATGAGAAATCATTTTGTTCCTTGTTTATGTTATTCGTCTTTTAGAAGTGTTAAGGAAGAGGCTCTTGGTCCTTAACCGTAGAGCTCTTAAAGATATTGGTTTATATAAAACAAAAGATATTCGCAATCATGGTAATTAACATGAGACATTAATTACCGAGTTAAGATTGTCGTGTTGGTCATAGATCATTGTAGCTCTACAAGTGAGTGACAACACGGGTACGCAAAAGAGGAAAATACTACTTTTGTATACCGAATTGACGTAATAAGTAAATATTATAGGAATGTGTTTCTGTGTCATTAATATTTAAATGTCCTTGGTCCTTTGATATGAGACTTATATCTGATCGCTTAAGGAGTGCTTAATTAGACTAGTGTCTTCAGCTATCAATGAGTGTAATGCAAATGCATTAGTTGGTTAAGTATGACTTTTGTTGGAGAAGATAGTTAGTCAAAAGATTATCATTGCCCCTCTTAATTGACTGATGATATTAGTGGGCCCCTTGATAAAGCCAAGTTATAATGTGCACAATGTGATTTGAGTTAAGTCACATATTTATAAGTAGCTTAAAGAGATCAAGAAATGAATACTAATACAAAGATGACACAATACAACTTTGTGTGTATTCTTAATATCATGAGGCAAGGGACGGACACAAGTGCTGCACTCCATCACTAAATGGATCGGGTTTTGGTTCGAGTGGAATTAAGACATCTAACTAATTGGGAGCTATAATGTGTAGCTAGATACCGCTTATAGCTTGGGATATTAAGCTCTTAATATCACTGCCAACTTAGTCTAGATCCTCCCATAGGTCACACCGCAAAAACCGGGAAACAAGAAGCTTGATTTTTGGTTCATATGATGTGTCCGGTTTCTTATAGAAAATATGACACATGTGGTGAACAAGTAAAATTAATTATGTTGTATATAACATAATTAGAATCATGATAAATTCATATGAGATGCATATATTATTAGGTGCAATAATTTATTGTTGCATAGGATAATATATTGCATAAGTTGTGAATTGGCTAAAACCCCAAAAGTTCAAATTTTGTTGGAAATAAATCTAAAATTTGAAAAGGCAAAATCGGGTAAAAGTTCGGTAATCCGTTTATGGTTCGGTCGACCGAAAATTCTGTGGATCGGTCCACCGAACGTGGAACAGATGGTCAGAGTTAATTGACCGAACTTGACTAAAGTGCCTGGAGTTCTGGTACGGTATACCGAACCAGCAACGGTCGACCGAACAATGTCCATTTCCGATATTTTCTGTTAACCGAAAGGCATTCGGTTATAGACAAGAATTCGTCCGATCGGTTAAGGAGAATTTTTGTCCTTAAGAATCGGTCATCCGTCTAATACTCGGTTAAACAATCGTGACATATTCGGTTAACCGAGTGGGACTCGGTAAACCGAATCGCGATCGATTTTCTGCCTTTGATAATTAAGAGATTAATTTGATCAATGGTTGGATTAGCTCCAAACTTGGTCAAACGTTTTGTGGATGCATGTAATGTATTATGGAATTAGTTTGTGAGAGAAAATGTCAAGAAAACATGGCTTAAGAATAGCCATGATTGAGATTAAGATTGGAGCCTATAAATAGGTTCTTATTCTCCTTAATTAAGTTAGATGTTTTTCTAATTATTTTCTCTCCTAATTCACCACAAAAAACCACGAAAATTCTCTTAGTTTTCTAAGTCTTTGGAAGGAGAAATCTCAGAGATTAAGGAAGGGGTTTGTAGCTAGATTCTAAGCTAGTTTAGAGATTGATTGGCTAGCTCCTTTCTCTCCAACATTGTTTAGGGTTTCAGTGAATACACAGAGGCATCCGGCACAACGAGAAGCGACGATCGTCTTCTTCAGCATCTCCGGATCATCAAGAAGTTTTAGAAAACTTTTAGGTATGAATTTCGGAGTCCCTTGTGTTAGTTTTAATAAAGTTTTTGAAACTAGTTATTAAAACAAACCGATGCATGTATGAAATAAATCATAGAAAATTGTAATTGATCCTTATTGTGCATAAAATTCCGAAAATATATATGTGCAATTAAACTAGAAATCCTACACGTATCTCTAGGTAACTTGTTTGAGAGTCATTTAAATTGTTTATTACTTCATATTTGCATAATTTTTTTTCCATTACTTATGTTCTTTTCTTTCACGATGTTTTTAACGTGTGCTTTGGGCACATGATCCAAAATACAATGACACATATTGTGATTTTGCAATAACTTATGCTTATAACTTTCAATCACAAAAAATGCATAACACAAGTAATTATATCTCATGAAAAGAGAGCCCGTGGATACCTACTTAGTTGAAGAATCTTCTTATTCTTCAATGGATGGTCATATGAAATTTTAACCACATTTGTCAACATTCATCTGATTCACCAGTGCAGGTATTTTGCCAAAGCCAGTACATGTGCAAGGACACATCGTTCGAAAGTTAGAATAATTTTAATGACACATGATTGTAGTAATATAAAAATATTCTTTTTTACTTAAATTGTAGTCTCAATACAAGTCATTTTAGCGATTTGAAACTATTTTTTAAAGTTTCTTGAGACATAATAAATAATAAGCATCCTCTAAACCCAAGTAAATTCAACATGTAAGAGTAAATATGACTCTTCTGAAATTTTCTACTAAATTCGTACGGCAGTGTACACTAGTGGCTTTGACTTTTCTCATTATCATATTAGAGAAATATTTATCTCTTAACATAATGTGCATGAAAACATTATACATGATGTATAAATCATCTTTTTTGGTCTTATATAATATATGAGACCGAAGAATATTCATACTCTTCATTTCAAGCTAAATAATATATTTGTGGAAGATAAATTATTTATGCAGCAATTACAAAATAAATTATAAGGTTCTTCTACTGACAAAATATAGTCAAAATAAGAACCATGCATTAAATCATATCAATATCAATTAATTTCAACGTAACTTGGTAAAAGTCTTTTATATAGAACTTATGTATATCAACATATTACTATATGCATGTCCTCTTTTATGCGATAAATGTAAATACTATATGTGTTATTGAACATTAAAAGACATATTATAATGATATACATAAATAGTCGTGACAAATATAAAAATGTTGAATATCTATCTGCTAGCAACATATGCATGTATATTATTAATATCTAGAAGAATCTCATCGTAAGTGCATAAAATCACAAGTATGAAAATATATTGGACTAATGAGAGCATATAAAATAGTTTCAACTGAAATAAGAACTAAATCAAAAGTTTAAAGATAATAATTTTGGAAATATGATAATCAAATGTTCCTTAAGAATATTACACAAAATATTTGTATCATGGTATGTAATGCCCATATGTCATATTTATATTCCAACATATGGTTATGTATATCTACTAAACAGAGTACATATTATTTATAAAATAAATATCAAATAAAACACACATAATTAGAAATATATTTGTTTCGTGGATTGTTACTTTGACAACTCATTTTGATTGTCGAATTAATATACCGTAAGGACATCAATTATTTTGTTTTTTTATCTCATCAACATTCACATCCAAAATGATGGTCGCAAAATGAATATACTAGACTTCTGTAAGACTTTTCACGTGTTCATACATTCACTTTAGGAATGAAGCAAATCAATTGGACGGACTCCGTAATTTTTCATCGATAACTCAATATTCAACTCAACCATACTTCGAGACGAGACTAGATCATGATATTTTCGAAATCATTTCTTAAAAATGATTGCGAAGGAAAAAACACAGTTTTCGTCTTATCTTGATTTCATGCTCAAGAGAATCAAGTTGGATTACAACATTCAAAACACGACATGTAAAATTATTGTTCATTTTATCTAGTCGTATATTTAACTTTTGTCAACAATCAAGATATCAATATCTTATAAAATATTACACCATGCATTAAATATGTCATATGCACAAATAAATCATGTCATTATCATTGGAAAGTCAAGTCGTCTAGCGATCTTTCAAATACACGATCACTGCAAAACAAAATGCTTATAAATATGTATTAATGCATATTTATCAAATAACATACTCATATGCATATATAATTGTCATGTGCATGATTTAAATTTTACCATTATACTAAAGGAAAATATAATAGTCCACTATCTAAGAATATATATGCAGATTCAGAACATAATATTTCAAACCAAGATTTTGCAATTGTAATTTCTAAACATATATCGTCACATTTAAGAATATAATATGAGTATATTCAACAAGTAAATAGATTAATAATATTATAAATAGTAAAAGACTACATCAATATGGATACAACCTTATGTTGTAAATTACCTTAGTCAAACAAGGAACGACTAATATTTGAGTTGATCATATCGAGCAAAGTCGTGCTGATAACGTGTTAAAAAATATTGAACATTATTGGAATCACATAATCAAAATAAAACAAGAAAAATGACAAATGTATGAAGGGGAGGAAGACTAATCTTTCATTCTCTTGTATTTTTATTACATGACACAACCAACTATATATACTCATAGAGGTATGTGTAAGTTACAAGCATTCATAATATATACTAATTAAGATGTAAATAAGTTGTAATTACAAGAGATGTTATAATTCTAAAAAAATAAGTTATAATAGATTATTTTGAATGTGAATCATCAACCACATATGTAATTTCATAACATAATATAATTTGTAACATTCATGAAAATCTCAGTCGTCTAATATAAATGACATGGTTTTGATGGTAACGGTGTAATTGCTTATATCGAAATGAAAGATTGAATAAAACGCAACCAATAAACGCTCATGGAACCACTTAGATTACATCACAGCATTTAGAAACTTAGGATCTGACGAAAGAAAATTAATAGTAAAATTAAAGTACGAATTCCGTTAGAGTAGATACCACAAATTTCGTGACAAAATCGATCACTCTTTTGCCCACTATACACCCAAAAAAAAAACGAAACAAAAAGAAAAAGAAATAAAAGAACAAAATACCTCATCTCTGCAAAATTAAAGTTACCCAAAAATCGAAAATTCCTCTAAAGCACTTTTACTTCCTCTTGAAAATGTTTTGACCAGGAGAGAGGAACCCATAAGGATCGTATCTAGATTTTCTCTCTACAAATCGGTCCCATTTTGGGCCCATATGTTCTTTCCACCCTTCTTGACACCCATGGTGAGCCAAGTATTGCTTGGCCTTGATTCCTGCGGCGGCACTTGCCGTCGTGGCAATCATACGGTTACGTTGGAGGTGGTCGCGAATACATTGGGACCCACATGTTGTTGGGTTGGCCGATCGTAGCATGCCAACAATGTACATTGTGTTCTCAGCCGCCTCGGGTAGTACTGCTGAGGTGTTTGCGTCCCACCTGCAGATGAGCGCATGTCAATTTTTGATACAACACTAATTCAAATATCTCAAATGGTAACATGAAACAATATTGAGTTAACTAAGATATTTAAGCACAATCCATGTTAAAATAAAATAGAATCTGACACCATACTTGACACAATATCTACTCCTACCATGTAGTAGAATAACTTCACACAACCCTTTTGTCATAATCTTGAACCACAAAAGATACAATATACAAATATATAAAAACTTGTTGTTTCTAAAAAACAAGTTAAAGTTAGATATAATCCTGTAGACTCAAAGAATTGGACACAACATAGCTAACTTCACATCACAGGGCATGTCAAAAAACTGTAGCTATGTCCATTACAAGAGCATAAATAACAGTGTCTGGATTACTTAGACTTCCTATTTCATCTTTCTGTGACATCAGCTCACCTAATTCATCCAAAAAATCTCCTTTATCACGCCCGGACTACCCCATCAACCCTACATTCTCTTCCCTTCATGTTATTTGGAGATCAATCATGGGTAAAATATAAAAAAAATCACAAAAAATCTACAAAATCAAAACAAATAAAAACATATTTTCATAAAAACAAAATTAAAAAAACAATTTAAAATAAATTTATAAACAATTTTAACAAATAACAAAAAAATCGGCGAGGGACGATCGGCCGACAGGGACACCAATCGTCCGGGCAAATGACCAGTGGGCGTCCTGTTAAACATGCCCTAATAAAATTAGACATTCCTTATATTAATGATCTGTATCTGTAAAAGTATTATTAGATTAATCCTACCTTTTTTTTAATGGATACTTTTATAGATTAATCTAATAAAATGGTAGGATTAATCTAATAAATGATTAATGGATACTTTTATACTTTTATAGATTAATCCTATCTAAAAAAAATGGTCAGATTCAGACTTCAAAGGATCGTAAGAAATGATGACACTAAAGTTGGAATAAAAGGGGAAGCTGGAGGGAAATAAAACAAGAAATCTTGGAGCAGACATGCACAAATTAATCTGGTTTGCTGCAGCGACTCGACAAGTCGATATGACAAAAGAAGAATAAGTGATACCACAAACTCTAATCCTGGATGCGAATCTATCTTTTGCATATTCCCCCTCCCTCTGCTTTCCTCTCAGGTGGTCTGTCGTAAAATAGTAAAACACACAGAAATAAAAACATAGAGACAAGAGAGAGAGAGAGAGTTCAACTTTGGATATCATAACCAAGACTCCAAGAGGTAGACTCACGTCGATTTGAGGGGGAATCCAATGCAAATTTACCACGCCAGACTGGCCCAGACAAGTAGACAACAATAAAGGCAATCCTTAAAAAGGTTCGAAGTTTGTGGTTTTAATTTTTTTTAATTACAATTTAGTCCAATATTACCAACTGTATTGATAACATCCCACAATTCTTCCTAGTAGGTCCAAGGACCAGCTGAGACGTAATTCGATTTCAAAGATTAATCCTACCATTTTTTTTGGCACAGTTAATATTAATCATCAAATATAAGAACTATTCTTTGAGAGAAATACATACTTGTCCTTTAGGATGGGGTATATGAGGATGGGGCCCTCAAAGCTCTCAGGAGAGATATTGTCCATGAGCAAGTCTTTGAAAGCTTTGATTCCTGACTTAGGCACAAACATGTTCAGCCATGGGTGAGG
This sequence comes from Triglochin maritima, assembly GCA_963682175.1. NCBI lineage: Eukaryota > Viridiplantae > Streptophyta > Magnoliopsida > Alismatales > Juncaginaceae > Triglochin > Triglochin maritima. The sequence goes on along the minus strand of OY821772.1, from coordinate 56,717,075 downwards.
GACATCCCACAGCCCTCTGCTCCTCAAACTCATCTCTTCCAATCTCACTCTGTTGAGGAAATCATAGTAAGAGACCTCTGCTGAGTACATGTGTGTCGGCATGTAGCTAAGATGACTTGACAACTCTTCTAAAACCTTCAACAAACATGTAAAAAAGGTGATCATACAATAAGTACTACAGCAAAGTGGTTATACTAACTTCCTTAAGTGATCAATCAATCATATGTGATTAGGTCATGATACCAAATCATTAAATCGTGCTATTTTCCAAATTTTGATTTTTTTAATATTAGTTGTGTGGTCAGAATTTTAATGTTGACTGTTCAAAAGTTTGGGTTTCAAATTGACCCAAATGAGCGGGGCACTTGTGTGGGTCATTTTTTTCCTAATAAAAAAACAACATTAATAAGCTGAGATTAGGAAGAATCAAGGGGTCTTACTTGTTGGGTGTTGGAATTGTTGTGTTGGTACTCATGAATGGCAAACTCCAAGCAATAGTAGAGCTTGGGGTCTCCACTTTGGAGGACAGACATGAAATCCATTTGAGCAGGGAAAGCAATGTAAGAGCTGTGGAGTGATTGCTCATTTAGGACAATGAAGCCTTCCACATAGTCCACCATGTGTGGCCTTGTCACAAGCATCTCTTGATCACCCGTGAATGCCTCAAAATCATCGTAGAACGCCCTCACCCACTTCACCTATCAAATACCAAAAAAACATTATTATTTATGTTCTTTGGTTTCATGTTCCAATAAAATTGAAACATCATAATTTGTGATAAGTTTTAGGTGGAAAAAAACATTGAAGACAAAAACTTACTTTTTGAGGAGCATCTTGGAGCAAGATCCGTGCAGATGTGATAATCCCAAACTGGCCCAGACCACCCAAAACAGCATTGAAAAGATCAGCACTTTGGGTTGGTGAACATGTAACAACCTCCCCAGTCCCTACATTACAATGCCAACAACAGTTGTCAGAAAACCACACGACGAAATTCTTTCTCAAAACAGCATGTATTAATTATAATTAAATCTCACCAGTAACCACATCCATCTGCAGAACATTACTAATCTGTGGTCCAAACTTGAAAGTCTGCCCACTAATCCCAGCATTAGACAAAGTCCCCCCAACACTCAAATAAAGATAATCAGTCCAAGACCTCGGAGCGAGCCCATACTTCAAGCACTCCTCCAGCACGTCCACCCACATCGCCCCGCCGCTAACATCGGCGTACGAAACATTGTCATCTTCCCCGGCTCGAATCGCTTTAATGTCTGTAGGCAACGCGTCCATCTCCACCACAATGCCGTCCAGGGCCTGCGCCTGGCCGTGGATGGAGTGGCCGGCGCCCCTCGCGGCGACCGTAATTCCCGAGGAGGAGAGGAGGGTGGAGATGTCGTGGGGCGAGCGTGGGCGGAGGACGGCGGATGGGGAGTTGAAGGTGAATCTGCCGAAGTCGATGGAGGCTTTGCATGAGGTTTGGAGGAAGTTCAAAGGGCCGAAGTCGACTGGGCTTTGGATGAAGTTGCAAGGGGAGTGGAGGGTTAGGAGGAGGAGGAGGAGGAGGAAGAGGAGGTTGGCTCTTGTGCACCACGTGCCTACCGCCATGGCTATGGATGGATGGAGGAAGGTGGAGAAGACAAGGAAAGGAGTGGAGTGGGTGTTTAGTGCATTTTCTCTTGTCTTTGGGTTTGTGTTGTTTGTGTTTATAAAGAGAGAGGTTGTGACCATTGGGTTTTGTGGTGGAGTTGATAGAACAGAATAATTAGAATTCCACACCTCCTGCCATAGATTCTTATGGGGCCCACGTAAATATATCAGGTTTCTTTGTTTTTCTTTTCTTTTCTTTTCTTTTCAATTACATGTTTTGTGTGAACACGGTGTGGCCACGACGTCATTCATGGTCCAATCCAACCTCGTGTTGGTAAAATAGTATTCGATGTATTATAACTTAGGGTTTTTTTTGCTTTGTTTAGGTACACATCGTGGTATTTTAATTGACGAAATTTACCCAATTTTTTGTTATTACCGAAGATATACCATGAGTCGAATATATTTGTTTATATGCACCTACGTCGTTAGTAAGACTCATTCCGTCACTGTTTTTGTTCAACGTCACTGTTTATGTTCTTAATATTAAAAATAAAATAAAATGTTAAAAACATTAAAAAAACAAATTCTCTCTCTCTCTAGAGAGAAAATAAAATGTTAAAAGCTCCTCCCGACGTGTCCCTCCAGTCCCAGCAGTGACACCCGACTTACGCCCTCCTCTACCTACTCTTCATCGCCCTCAAGCTCCCTTACTTCCTCGAGGTCGCCTACATGCTCGACACCAACCACGCCTCCTCCTCCTCCTCCTCAGACCTCCACCTCGCCGACCCACTCCTTTGTGACTCTTCATTCCTTAAACGTTACTATAGATCACCGATTCAATCAAATCAACATCGATTGTCTATAGTAGGGATGACAACGGATTGGTTCCAGTTCGGGTATTGGGAGAACCGGAATCGAAGGAAATCACATCCGCAACAAACAAATCAACAAAAGTTTCAACATTTTCATGTACAGAAAATCCAAATCATCATAATACTTATAAATTTGAACACATTCACTACAACATAACAGTAGTTGGCTATTTTCCTTTGAATAGAAGGAAGTACAAGCTTTGGGCATTAAGACCCACAACATGCAATAACACAACTTAATATGAACAATTACTACAACCCATACAAGAACCACAATTAGGATCAACACTTGCCGCAAGTAAGAATCAAAAGGAGTCTTGGGCATCAACCACCAGACATATTAATAGATAATATTGATATCCCCAACACTTGGGGTAACAAGAAGGTTCATCCATAAAAGCTCTTCACACCCTGCGTCAGTGGCATATTCTTCACTTGTATTCCAGCATCATGATATTCTCTGGAGGTGATGATGTTGGACCAGGGGTGACATTCTGTTGGAGCATAGAGTCGAACAAGTAGCGGGCGTGGGGGAGGAGGGAGAGTTTTCCAAGAGCAAAGAGGGCATAGTTGTGGAGAGGAATGGAGTTGGAGAGGCGAGGGAGGAGGACGAGGAGAGGAGGTGGACGATAATGTGGATGAGGGGATGGAGGCAGGGAGGCAAGGAAGGCGGAGGATTCAAATTAAGGTTTTGTTTTGGGGTTCGACGACGTTGAGGTTTTGGGGGTTGGACGGGCGGTCACTTATTTTTGGTTTTTTATTCTTTTACTTTTTTTATTTATGTTTTTCGTATTAGAGGTCTTTGTTGTTTTATAATGTTTAATTTGCAAATTGTCTAACAATATTAGATGGAAACGGTGACGGGGTAGACTCCATTAACAACAACAGTACATATTAACAATTATGTTTGACTTACAAATGTTCCGACAATAGCAAAAATCTAGGTGTATACCGCCAATTAGAACACCTGCGATGTGCACCCAAACAAAAAACCCTATAACTTATAAGAATCCAATTGGTTCGTAGGAACTTAGGTAGGGAAACCAACCTTCAAAATAATTTTATGATGATTGGTTTGCAAAAAAAATATAAAATAAATATGGGAACTTGAAATTTCCAAAATGATTTTATGTTTTTTACGACTTCTGTCGCTTGTACTCTAAATTCTAAAAAAGTCATGCAATTTAGTTTGAATCTTCCACACTTCCTGCAATCCAATATACCTTAAGTATAATGAACTTCTATGATAAATATATGATTACATGATGTGAACTATGTATGTTATTAGTTATGTTGATTTTAATTGTGGTTTGCAAGAAGTATTGTTATGGATGTTTGTGTTTCTTTTCAATTTTTTTGTTTCTCTAAATTATGAGGAACTTTGTGTAATTTCTCACAAAATTCCAACCATTTGACCTTCGGATGCACTGTTAATATGAATCGTTATTTTTCCCATAGAGATTATGTAACATCCCAAAACAGTGGAAATTTAAAAATTTATAATCAAGGCAACAAAGCTCAATAATCAAAGACAGGACTATTACTTCTCATAAAACATATAAGCGGTGCACCATAATACATCAGAGTTGTCAAAACGATACATAATTACAACAGAACAACAAAAGAGATAAACGTAATCATGTCGACCTCAGTGGTCCGAATAGAGGATCTGGTCCCAAGATGCGCACACCCGCTGATCACCACCCAACTGCACCTACTACGGTCCTGAAAAAGATGCAACAACAATGCTTGTGTTTCCATAAGGAAACCCCATATGCCAAGCTCACCTATATGCATGCAGTAGTACAAATGAACCTATCATACTAGTAGCATGTCATGTCATCAACAGTAAGGAAACAATTCCCCCGAAGGGTAACATGGGACATCAGTCCGACAATCATCATCGGGTCTCCCGAGGAGACCTACCGTAGGCACATACGGTATAATGGAACAAGGCGTGACGCTCCCCACACGCGGCTATACTAATCATGGGGTTCGGCAGGGAACGTCCGCCATGTCCGCGCCATAAGAAACAGATATGTAACTTCGTGGTCGAAACCACACCAACGGAGCCGTCGCTCGGTCAGTTCATCAATCATCATCTCAGTAAGTGTCCATCTGAGGAACATAGCCGGAACAACATCGACCCATCAATCATCATCACCGGAACAACATCGACGGCATCACCGGAACAACATCGGACGGGTCCAGGCCGAAGTCTGCCAGGTCATCAGGCTCCACGAGCCGCAAACACCAACCACATCGCTATAAAAGCAGGGCAGCGACCTCCGTAGCCTCATAGGCCGGTAGTCACCTAACCCAACGACAAGTGCGTGTCTGCACAATCATCATACATTGGGATCCACGATCCCTCAGGCTTGCTACACTACAATGAGTCCAATCAATCCATCATATTAGTCACGATCCATACATGGAGGTGACGCGTCCCGGAGACCCACACTCTTCCACACGGCGGTCCCTGGGCAGGCACGCGTAACGCGCCCACCGTCACCTCCCGGCTAACGCACAAGGCGAGGACACGGGTTTCCGTAGACAGAGTTGACATCCTACACAGAACCAGGAATTCAATCCTGTGCAAAAACGGTCGACTAAAAGAGGCAACTTGGTCGACCATTTCCTCAAGGGAATCGGTCGACCGAAAGTCTGCAACGGTCAAACTATTTGCGCAAAACTTAAGTCCCAACGGTCTACCGAAAGTCTAAAACCGGTCGACCGAAACGTGGTCAAAATTTGGAGTCTGGTCAACATCAAATCAAACTATCGGTCGACCGAGACCCCTGAGTCGGTCGACCAAAAACTACCAGGGCATCCTAGTATCTCTAAGTCATATAGCGGTCGACCGCAAACATGCATAAACGATCCAGTACACTTAAGTTTCGGTCGACCAAACACAAGGAACCGGTCGACCGAAACACAACAGGCAGTCAAAATACACTACGTTCAGTCGACCGTTGGTCATCTTCAACCTCGCGTCAGCCTAGGGTTTTCAAGGAAAACGTCGCCGGAGAGGTCTCCGACCTCCCCCGACCGACCAACACCACCCTCCCACGAGGGTGAGCAACCACCTAACACACTAAGAAGTCGGCATACCTCGAAGAAGCAACAGAATCTGCTGGAGCCTCTCTCGCACACGCCGTCTCCGAAGATCACCACGCGCTCAAAAGTCTGCACCTCTCACGCCGTGATCGATCTTCCACCTTCGGCACCGACCACACCAGCTCCGTCCTCCTCCACTGCCGCCGGAAATGAAAGGAGAATGTGAGGAAGGTGGTGGAAGAAATGGAACGGGAAAGAAGAAAGGATGGATGAATTTCCCGTCCTTAAAAACCCAACCCATCAACCCACGCCACCCCACCACACCCCTACACTCCCAGCCCATCCCCTACGCCATCACCTCCTCTCTCTCTCCACAAAAGTCAAGCCCCTCCATACCTCATTCTCTCCTCTTTAATCACGAATTAACCCTAAAAAGAGTTAGGGATATAACAGATTATTAGCTAGGTACAAGTAAAAACTAATTAATGTCTAGCTACGTGAAAAAACATTGTAGTTAAACTTCCAAAAGTTATGAAAATCATACATATTGCAACGTACTCGGTACTGCATGTCGTCGCCGACATAAAACAGTTGATATTGTGTAACCATACAATCTAATTTTTCATACTATATTTTCTTGTTGAGGTATACTCAAACCAATGCTTGACCCATTGTTTATTTGTAGTTTCAGATATACAAATATCAAGATAACCGACTTATAACCACACAGTAAGTAAACGCAAAATTCAATCACCCAATACCTTTATGTACACATATACCAATATATCATGTCCAGTCACGAAATCTTGCTAGATGGCCAAGAAGAACAAATCCATTGCAGACTACTGTTTGTTGGCACTGTGGAGAGAGCCCACGATGATGAGGATGGATTACCACATCCACACACAGCTAGACATGCACATCCATTGACAGGAGGCCATGGGATTCGTGGTGGCCACCATCTGAGGTGCTCTCGGAAATGTAGAACTATTTGCCATTTTGTGTAAATTAAAGCTTCTCCAGTAGGTCTCACTTCCCACAACTTCAATCATTAGTGTTGATTAGGCTTTCGTTCCTACTTTCTGATTCCTACTTTTGAGTCTCCCTTCGTAGCTCAATCTAACTCATATTTATTTTGTAGGTAAATGGAAGAATAAGATGACATTAGTTTATTATGAAATCATAGTAACATGCGTCACAACCAAGATTTCAACACTGGTGTTTTTAAAAGTCTAGCTATTTTGTTTAATTAAAAATCCACTGTATGTGATTTATGGAACACAAAGCTCTTCTAAAGAAGTTTCAAAAATAGAAGTTGACGGGATGGAAAGCTGAAACCTAAAAAAGAAAATTTAACTATTGGACTATGTTCACCAACAGTTGCAAAATCTTGAGTGGCGTCCACTAGTTCCAAAGTCTTCTTGCAATGTGAGTGGTCGATCTCTGGTCACTAATGGAAGCAACATGCACGAGAGAGGACTTATGATTAATTTATATATCATGTGTCTATTAAGTGAAACAAACATATAATCCATTCATTTTTCTTCCAAGACATATACATATTACATAAGCACTTACATATATGTATACAGTGGTGACTTTAGATAATAGGTTGAGAACAAGAAGCTTTTGAACCAATACAATACTTTTGTTGTCAACTTTCTAGTTGCATCGCTCATGTTGTTGTCAACTACAAAAATCGATATTCTCTTTGCTCATTTTTCGACGATCCAAATATCTCAGATGGTACAAGCCCACATGTCCAAGCACATTATCTCCATGATTGTTCCTAATCATGGCGAAATCCAAACCCAACAAGGATTTAGTGCCCAAATAAAGGTCACACGTGTCATGGTGGTTTACCATTCCCATGCATGAGTAGTGGAGGAAAAATCTAAACTATTTTCCATCAGAATCTCTCTCTCCGAAACGTGTTTTTGTGGTGTTTTGTGTATTCAAATGCATGAAGGTGTAGTTTACAAGGCAAGAATTAGTACTTGAGATTGACAAAAAACTGGTTGGAGTTAGATATGTGTTATTGTCATTACCCATCTTTGGAAGGTGGTATATATATAGTTGGATTTACTTCCCAATCAATAAGCACCTATGCTACATAGCTAATTCATATTCAACTCTAGATAGGCTTTTAATCACCATTTAACTTATATGGAGGAGAATCCACACATGCATGAGTGCTTAATTATTTTGAAGTTGGTATTGAATCACACGCCAACTATTAATTACATGTCATAATGGAAGCATACAAGTTCAAGAGTATAATAATGATAGAATTTCAGTCCACCACTCAAATAAACCAATAATTGGAATCATAGAAAAATTGAATTACAGTATAGTACTGTGATTTTATTCCAAATTGCCAGTTGGTGAATGATACGAGTGGCCAATGTGAAGGCGATATCCAAAGCAAAAGAACCAGTCCGGAGATGGTGACATTTTCTAGAAAAACAACCTAAATATTCATTTTTCCTTTTTTATCTTTAGGTTGATAATCTACGCGTATTTGGTTAATGCTTAGGTTAAACGTGATTTATGTTATATTAGTATGAAAGATGTAAATACAATTTAATTGTATTTCTTCTTTGTGCTGAAAGCAAACCCTGGCTATATGCGTAATTGGATTAATGCTCTTCTGATGTAAGATATTTCCGTAAGAATAGGCTCATTTTCCAAACGTAATTATATATACCTATTAGTCAAATTATTTAGTTCCTATGGTATGTTTATAGAGTGTTGGAAACAAAATCCCTAGTGTATATGATTAAAATAATCCACTTGGTGATGCGAAAATAATCCAAGAACACAAAGAGTGCGTTTGGAATCTTTGGATAGTTGAAAAATAGACCTAATTTTTGAGAAAATTCGGTTTTTCAGTTTCTTAATTGTCATCCAAACAAAAAAGGTCAGAGCTCAGATTCCTGAAAAATTGTATCCAGATTTTGATAAATAATACTGTATTCCAAAAGCTGAGTAAGTGTATTTTTCAGTGGGCCCACGATAAACAGTCTAACATTAGGACATCATTTAAAGAAAATTTACAGCTTTTGCCACCATTTTTTGAATTTAAGGCCATTCAGGCGTCAGAGCTCCCGAATGGACAACTCGGGCGCCATCGGGTAGGGGCACGTGTTGCCCCCCATTGGTCCACTTTTTTTAATTTTTTATTTTAGTGGAGAATTTGTTATTAGAGTTAATTGATAATGTATTAGGTATTTTTAGTAATGTGAGGTGATAATTTTTTATGTTATTAATTTGAAAAATATTTTACATTAAATTTCATGCTCAAATAAAAGATAAATCCATATTTAATGCTCAAATTAGAAAATATATTAATACTAAAACATCATAGGAACAACACATTGCGGTACGAAATACAAAGTAGTCGTAAATACATAACGGTACGAAATACACGAAACACGAAATACAACAAATTACACGTAATATAAACTACACGAAATACGAACTAATATGAACTAATAAACTACATGAAACCATTCACTTCCGCTCAGTCCATGAGTTTCGCAATCGCTTTTTGATCCCTCTCTGACGAGTTGTCCTTTTTCATCAGAGAGTGAAGCATGTCGAGTTTAGTTTTTTTAACATGTCTTTGAAAATTACGCTCTGCTAATTCCTCCTGCTTGGAGAAACATTCTTCTCTCATTTGGGCGTTGTATGCAATTTGTTGTGCAAGTTCTAGAACGTCGATGTTCCCTTCAGCGTCTAATGAACTTTTACCCTTGTTTATTGTCTTCTTCACACCTGGTGGGCGTGCAGACGATCCTAGTGTCATTTCTTCTGCCTTCGATGGTGATTGCGTTCTGGAGTCATCAATGCTCTTTTTTTCCCAAGGCTTCCCGAATAGGGACTGCTTTCATCGTGAAACTCCAGGGACTCTCGACCAACACGCACGTCATTTGCTCCAGATAGTAGGGACTCCCATTTAGGGTACCTACGCGACAAGACCCAAGCATCAAGGTAAAGAAAATTAGACTTATTAGTGCGCTCGTAGATGTGGTAACCTTGTCAGACGACATCGTCGTTGTTCTGCATACTCCTTTTCCGTCGGTATTCCTGATCGAAGTACCCGACCCACTTGTTGACATCATGTATAATTCTCCTCCACCATCCTTTTAAGGACTCAACATTCCTCTCAGGGAGGCCCATTTCATCAACGGTGATGTCGTAAACCCGTTTTACTTTGGTCCACAAGTAAGTAGTCTTCTGGTTTGTCCCTATCACCGCATCAGAATTGACCTCCATATATGCCGACACGAGTTGCTCATCCTCATGTGTGGTCCACAACTTCATATTGCTTTTGACAGCTTGGAGTTTACGGGGACTCATCGTCGTTTTGGTCGTCTTCTTGAGTGTTCTCCATACTAGGAGTACTTACTTGTGACATGTTGCGGCCAAACATCTGAAATTGGGATTGGTTTTGTGGGAATGGTAGTGCGTATTGTGGAAATTGTTGGTTTTGGTCTAGTGGTGGGAATGATGGTGCGTATTGGGAGAAGTATGGCTGTTGGAATGATTGTTAGAATGACTGAGTGTAATAAGAGAAATCTGACTGTTGGACTGCTTGTGGGAAAAAATATGGACGGGGGTATCCTTGTGGATAGTGTGGACATGAATTTGATTGGGAACGACGGGGAGAACGGTTGTGATCTGGAGAAGACATTGCGAAGTTGTGTGAAGTTTATGTTGTGTTTGTATAAAGTATATAGAGGGAAAATCAGACACTATGCATTCACACGTGTACTGTACATTCACGCGGATACTGTGCATTCACGCGGACAACTTTCGTTGCACGCGTGTACTGTGCATTCACGCGCGCACTATGCATTCCTAATTTTAATTACTAAAATTTCTCGTGGTTTAATATTAATTATTAATGTTAATTACTAATCATTAATATTAATCATTTCGTCAATTGGAATTATAACGTAATTAGAATTATGTAATTTGTTAAATGTGGTGTAAGAATTAAAATTGTTTAATTAAGAAATGACGTGGATGGAAGAGAGTGTATGGAGGGTGGGGGTAGCCCGGACGTGGTTAAAGGTTTTTTTTTGGGTGGGTGTGGTGAACTGACTGTTAAATTTGGTTGGTCTACCACCTCAACAAAACCTAAGCACTTAGGTGAAGGGTAGTAGATCCAACTTTATTATAGAGTATTGTACACTTTTTGTGTTTAGCAATGTGAGACTTTTCTCAACACTCCCCTGCAGGCGTGACCGGTATAATTTTTTCCGTGTCTACGCGTGGAAAATATAGGTTGGAGTGGGCCCTTACAGGTCAATTGACCCGCTCTGAGACCATGTGAGAACTTCACCAAGGTGGCGAAGCAATAACGATCGTAACCCTAATGAGGGTTTACACATGCACAACCAAGTGTGAGTGATAGGTAACAAAGGGCAAATAGCACATCATTTAAAACAAATGATCCCTTATTGTATTTGATTTTAGCAGATCCAGTGTGAGTGATAGGTAATAAGTGCCCATTTCCTACCATTATTTTATCAGATCCACTATATGGTCTAAGGGAATAAAGCATACCTGCATTACCTGTTATGCGAGTTGTGGCTCCAGAATCTGGGTACCAATCTTCAGAGGAGTCCTCTACAGTCATGGAAGCTAGGGCTTGGGGTAACTCCCTTGGTTGAAAGGAGTGATTGAAGCGATGTCAGCATTTTATGGCTTCATGTCCTGGCTTCATGCAAATCTGACAGACGACCTTCAGTTCCTTTGTTGTTAGCTTCACCAACAAGACCCGTATCTTGAGCATTGGGCAGTGGAGGTGGCTTTCCTTGAGCATTGGGTTGAAACCCTATGCCTTTAGAAGAAAAGCCTTCATCCTTCTGTCATTTGCCTTGTTTCTTTCCCTTTCCTTCTTGTCTTTGACCAAAAAAGGTCATCTGGATCTCTTCTTCTGCCTCATGGTTCTTAATACGAAGCTCATAACTTTGAAGCATAGGAACCAGATCAAGATATGAAGGAAGAGAGGGTTTTAGATGGATTGTGGTAAAAGCATTATATTCCTTTCCAAGCCCATTTAACATCCAAAACACCTTTGTTTGATCTCTGACTGGCCTACCGATAACGGCAAGCTCATCACAGAACAACTTGAATTTGCTAAGGTACTCTTGGAGATCCTTACAAGTTTTCTTGCGGAGCATCTGGAGTTGTTGAAGAAGTTGGAATTCACGTTCTTCAGAGTTTTGAGCAAAGGAGTGCTTCAACGCTTCCGAGACTTCTTTTGACGTCTCCAAACGGACTACAATGCTAAGAGCCTCCTCTCCAAGAGTACTGATCATCCACGCCTTAAGAAGGCGATCTGACCGTTTCCAAAGATTATACTCTGGATTTGGCGAAATTTTTGGTTCAGATCCTTCACTGGACTCCTTAACAGTTTTTGCCGGCATAGGAAAATCTCCATCGATGAACCCGATCATTCCTTGCGACTCCATGAGCCCAAGAACTTGCATTTCCCATAGCATATAGTTTGAAGGCGACAACTTCATAGAGACGAAGTTGGTGACACTTACAGAGGTGGGAAACGGGTAGGGGTTCGATGATCCAGAAAAGGATGGAACTCATGTCGCCATCGGAAGATGTAGTAAGCTTTTTCTTCAAGATCAGAGCTCTGATAGACATGGTCTAATGCTCCCGACTTTTCGCTTTTATTTCATTTGCATGTCATTCATTATTACCATTAACAACAACCTTTCCCATTCATTCTACATCATTTTTAATTTTTGGATTTTGTTTTTCATACATTTATAACGAAATTTAGGCATTCAAGGAAACTATTTATTCAAAGTATTTAACTAACATGCAACTTAAGGCCAAAACTTGTGTGTTTCATTAAATTTGTTTTTAGGTCAAGTATTTATTCCAACTTCCTGTATTTATTCCTAGGCAATACAATTGATATTTAAGATTTTCCAATTTAAAAGAGGCAATTGTATTAAAGCCAAGAGTTCATGGGCATAAACCGACATTAATTGTATTTAAGGTTTCCTTGTTTCAAAGAGGCAATTGTTATTGTTAAGTTACAACCTTTACTACCAAATAATTTCATTTTTGAACTCATTTCCAGTTAAAGGATAATTATTGTCATTTTTTAGTTTCAACTTTTACAGTTTTGGAGTTAATTGTCAAGTATATAATGTCATTGTTTACTACTTCAAAATTATCAAATTTATACTTAGTAGAACGTTCTTTTTGGCCTAATCTATGTTTTGATGATTTAATCAACCTAATCTTAATTATGATCATGTAGAGTAGCACACATATTGCATTGCATATATATTGTTTTGTGATAATCTCTACAGGTGATCAAGACTCAAGGAAGAAAGGAAATCAAATCAAGACATGTAATCAAGCTCATTTAAAGACATGTATTTTGTATTTCTTTGAGTCTTAGGAACTTGTGTAAATTGAGCATACTTAAGTTAAAATCAACTTAAACACACACTAGGCTCCTTAGAGAAGTCACACACGAAATTTCACATAATTTGGACTTCAATAGATCACTCAAACTTAGACCGGAAAACACTAAACCAAAATCAAACAGTCTGCCCACATTCGGTCGACCGAAACAGACCGTTCGGTCGACCGAGTGATCAATTAACTTGTTAGTGTTTAACTGCCTAAGTTCGGTCGACCGAAAAGTTCTGGGCCGTGAACCTTTTCGGTCGACCGAGTCCCAATTATTTTTCGACCGTTTGTTTTGTCGTATATACCCAACGGTCGTATTCGTATTAATCAAAAATACCCCAAATACATTTTATGATCCGGTCGACCGAACTTATGTCTCTTGACAAACCCGAACTTCCTGTTGGAATTCGGTCGACCATGGACCTTATTTCGGTCGACCGAATAGAACCTTGTTTGTCAACCCCAAAGTGCGTGGTGTGAATCGGTCGACCGAACCTTGTTCGGTGTTCGACCGATCACTTAAGTGTACCTGAGTCTTAGCGTTGGGCGGTCGACCGTTCCTTAACCGGTCGACCGAACTGAGTTCAAAACTACCAAATGGTCGACCGAACTACCCGATCCGGTCGACCGAATGAACTCAGAATTGGGTCTTGCTAGTTCTGTTTTGTGTATCTTACACCAACACTTACCCAATTAACCCCAATGACTATATTCTCTCTAATGCTTATATATATATATAGTTCTAAAACACATTTTAACAGATCTCTCACACTTCCATTTGTCACATACACTAGAGAGAAACTCCCAAGCTCTAATTTCCCCAATCCTACACTCTAAGCCTAAATTCCACACATTTGATCATATCCAAATCATACTCAAAGTGTGCTCAATATTTAGAGAGTGTTGTCCCACTCATTGGTTGTTCAAGAAGGAAGGATTTCGGTGAAAGCCCGAAGTGCATCCTTTCGGATTGTGAGAGGAAGAAGGTCATGTAGGATTTCGTGTCCCTATGTATGTATATATTTTAAAATTTTAATATAACATACAAGATCAATTTTCTTATTTTCAGCAATTTTATGTACATCTATTTGTGTTTTAGTCTAATAACATGCAATCCTACATTTATAAAAATAAATCACAAAGGAGAATCATACCTAAAGGTTCTCTAAAACCTTTTGATGATCCGGAGTCAAGTTGCAAGTTGTGTCGCCCACGGAATTGCCTCTGAGTGTTCACCAAACTCTAAACAAAGTTAGAGAGAAATGAGCTAGTCAATCAATCTCTAACAAGGTTTAGAATCAAGCTAATAACCCCTCTTTAAGTATCCTGAGATTCGAATCTCCAAACTTAATTTTACTAAGAGAAATTTCGTGGTGATTATGGAGACATTAATGAGAGAAAGATTTTGCATTAGTATTTAAAAGAAGTTGGAATAGGTGCCCTTTTATAGGCTCTCAAAACATCCTTATCAAGAGTTATTATTTAGCCATGATCCCTTGTTTTTCTCTCCTAAAATTAATCTCTAAATTCCACATAATCATCCACAAAAAACATTTTAATTAAATCTCGAATTATTCCACCCATGATTTAATTAATCTCTTAATAATTCAGGCAGAATCGTTCTTGTTCGGTAGACCGAGAATTATTCGGTCAACCGAACCATTCGGTTATAACACGTGTTCGGTGCACCGTGAGCGAGACGGTCGACCGATTCTTTATGAGAAAAATTCACTAGAAGAATTCGGACGAACAACATCTTTTAATCGGTCTACCTTTGACCCACCAAAATCGCTCCTGGAACATAGTCATCGGATGACCGGGTCACATTCGGTCTACCGAAAATACTACTTCTCGATTGACTGTTTCCAATCGGTTAACCGAACCCAATTGTCCAGGCACTCTGGGCAATCTCGGTCAACCAATTGTGCTTACTCGTTCTCTATTCGGTTAACCGATCCGAAGATGCCCCGGTCGACCGAACCATGAACGGTTCACCGTGTTTGACCCCGATTTTGCCTTTGTCAAATTTTGAATTTATTTCCAACAAAATTTGAACTTTTGGGTTTTTTAGCAAATTCACATCCTATATATATTATCATATGTAATATTAAATTATTACACCCCATGATATATACACCATATGAATTTATTATGATTCTAATTATGTTAAGTTTCATAACATATTGATTTTAATTAACTCACCACATGTGTCATATTTTCACATGAAACCCGACACATCATATGAACTTAAAATCAACCTCTTGTTTCCCAATTTTGTGGTGTGACCTATAGGAGGATCTAAGCCAAATTGGGAGAGATATTAAATACTTAATATCTGAGACTATAAGCGGTATCTAGTTACACATTATAGTCACCCAATTAGTATAGATGTCTTTGTTCAACCTGAACCAAAATACGATCCATTTAGTGATGTAAATGCATCACTTGTGTCCGTCCCTTGCCTCATGATATTAAGAATATATACAAAGTAGAAATGTGTTACCTTTG
Source organism: Triglochin maritima (assembly GCA_963682175.1). Taxonomy (NCBI): domain Eukaryota; kingdom Viridiplantae; phylum Streptophyta; class Magnoliopsida; order Alismatales; family Juncaginaceae; genus Triglochin; species Triglochin maritima. Next base: position 56,701,587 of record OY821772.1, on the reverse strand, counting down.
TATTATATTCATTTCGTGATTTCTTTAAGCTAATTATAACTATGTAACTTAACTCAAGTTACATTGTGCACATTATAATTTTGTTTTATCAAGAGACCCACTAATATCATAACTCAATTAAGAGGGGCAATGATAATCGTTTGAGTAGCTATCTTTTTCAGCACAAGTCATGTTCAACCAACTATTGTCGTTACTCATTGGTAGCTTTTGACAATAATCAAATTAAGCACTTCTTGAGTGAAAAGATATAAGTGTCATATCTTAGGATCCAAGACACAGTAAAAACAGTAATGACATGAAACACAATTCCATAATGTTTTACTTGTTAGGTCTATTCAATATATAAACGTAATTTTTTCCTCTTTTATATACTCGTGTCGTCAATTATTTGTAGAGCTACAACAATCGATGACCAACACGACAATCTTATCTCGGTAATTAATGTTCCATGTTAATTACCATAATTGTGAATAACTTTTGATTTATGTAAACCATTATCTTTTAGAGATCTACAAGCTTAGGACCAAGCATCTTTTCCTTAACACTTCCAAAAGAGGAATACCATAATCAATGAACAAAACGTTTGCACATTCAATTCATAATAATTGACATATAAAAGTAAAACTTTTAGAACACATTTATTTCAGGTCAAGCAAGCGAAGGTGTTCGCGGTGCTTGTTTAGTAAAGGCGTTCTCTCCCGGCCCGGAACGGGGAGTGGATAGTGAAGACGCGAGCGGAGCTTGCAAGAGATGACGTAGGCGGGAGGCCGAACCTCTGTAAAAAGCCCCCGTGTTCCATTATGGTTTGCATATTTCTTCTTACTTGCTTATTTACCTTAAATTCCGTTGTGCATATCTTGATTGCTTAAACAAGTAGGTAATTAGCATAAAAGTGATTAGTATTAGAGACCATCACGATCCTACAGAACGAATGTTGTTGGTTTATTGGGTGGTGGGATGGGAAGGAGTAGATTGATACTTAAAAAACGTTAAGGATAGTTTTGGCAGCCAAACAATCAAGAAATGAACATACACGCTTTTTTCAAAAAACTGCATCAAAAATCGTCATCGGCGGATATTCAAAAAAAACATCCAAATTTTGGGACATCCAAACGCAATGTAAAATCATGATGTCAGAGTATCTTTACCGGGGTCGTCCTCCCGGTCGGTCGCCGGACGACCGGGTCTTGCCAAGTGGAACAACCTTGGTGGTACGTTTTTTTGTTTTGGTTTGTTATTTGTTTTAATAATTAAGGGTTTATATTTTGATAAATAGTTAGGATTTAAGCAGTTTTACTTTATATTTTGATAACGTTATAATTAAAGTACGAAAATTATACTGAAATACACTAACTTCTCTGAAAAAAGAATATTGTACTAAATTTAAAGTAGAAAACAACAATTAAACTGAAATAACAACAATTGAAATTCTAAACTGATAATTAAAATAGGGAAGATTAGTCTTAAACTGAAATTAAAACCACAACTAAAAAATAAGGAAGATAGGTCATAAATCGAAGAAAAAAATACGGAGTTCAACTTAAAGATTTCGTTCCTGATGATTTCCAGATTAATTTCATCCTCCACTGCACGGGTTTTGGATATTAATACCTACATGGACAACATAGACCACGTTCGTGATAGAACCCAGCATCTCGTGTTGAGGACGGACTTGATCGAGAACATCTGGCAGCATTTCGGCAGAAGCGTTGCTTAAGTGTGTTTTATTAGTATGTGTTGTAGGTGTTTTGTAGTTTATGTCGTGTAATATTTGATTGAGTCGTTATACACGGACGCGCGCGTCCGTGTATAAGGCGTCCGTGACGCTTCCTACGTGGACGGACCAGTCAGCTGCCAGTCAGCCAAAACTTCTGCGCGGGGAAAAGTAAATTACGAATTTTTGGGTGCGACGGTTCATTTCCCGAAATCACGATTAGACGGTTAGACTTCACGTACATCAGTAGCAGCGGTACAGCATTCGAGTAACTTTCCTCCCAAGTCTTCTCCTTTTCCATTCCCCATTTCACCCGGAGTTCCTTTCCATATGCTCATCCAAAACCTTCATTCCTGTTTTAGTCGAACGAAAATTATAGCCAGGCGAAAATGGATCCTTCTCTACCTGAAACCTCCATCGCTCCTGAAATTGTAGCCGCGCAGGTGTTGTGTCAACCATGTTCTTTCTGGTTCATTTTAAGGTTCATTATTGGCCTCTAACAATTTTTTTTGTGGTTTAAGGGAAGCACGTACTACTTCCGCGAAACCAAGTGCGGTTTCACGGCCCTTCACAAGCAGTTCGACCGGATGAAGGAGGAGGAGAAAATTGTCTTCCAACGGACGCCTTTCGGTCACTTCCTCACCTTCCCTCACGTCACAACTGACAACGAGATACTGGGTTGGTTCGTCGAACACTTCGACGCCAATGAAGTCGGTCTAAGAATAGCCACTGGGGTGGTCCCATTTACGGTAGAAGACGTCGCCCTTCTACTTGGACTAAGAGCACATGGGCAGAGAGTGGATATGGAAGCCATGTACGTAGAGAAACGTGACAGGGTTAACCTCGACAACACCCATCTACTGGGTCATCTTACCGCCACGAGCTTGATGGGCGAGGAGGAGGAGCACGTCCGACTCCTTATTTCTATGATTTTCAATCATTTTTTGTTTTTCGATTGATCACTGCGAAGTAAAGCGTGGTACACGAAGCACCTGAAGAACCTCAAGCGCCTCAAGAGATATGCGTGGGCAAATGCGGTTCACACTTTCTTGGTTGAAGGCCTGGAGGAAGCCCAACGGGACCTCTCGAGGAGGAGATTGTCAGCAAACTTCTCTATGAAGCAGGGCTACGTGTATGGTTGCGTTGCCGTATTACAAGTAAGCATCTGGGTCCGGAATGAGTGTTGTGTCAGTCCGGAGTAGTGTTGGTTTATGTCCGGAATAAGTGTTTTGTCTGTCTGGGATAAGTCTTGTGTCTGTCCGGAATAGTGTTGTCTCTGTCCGGAATAAGTGTCTTGAGGTTATCCGGGAAAAGTATTACGTATGTCCGGAATAGTGTTTTGTCTGTCCGGAATAAGTGTGTTGCATGTCCGGAATAGTCCTGTATATGTCCGGAATGATTGTCTTGTATGCCCGGAATACGTATTGTGTCTGTCCGGAATAAGAGTTTTGTTTGTCCGGAATAAGAGTTTGTCTGTCCGGAATAGTGTTGCGTCTGTCCGGAATACGTATTGTGTCTGTCCGGAATAAGTATTTTGTCTGTCCGGAATAGTGTTGCGTCTGTCCGGAATAAGAGTTGCGTCTGTCCGGAATAAGAGTTTGTCTGTCCGGAATAGTCCTGTATATGTCCAGAATGATTGTCCTGTCTGTCCGGAATACGTATTGTGTCTGTCCGGAATAAGTATTTTGTCTGTCTCGGATAGTGTTGCGTCTGTCCGGAATAAGAGTTTTGTCTGTCCGGAATAGTGTTGCGTCTGTCCGGAATAAGAGTTGTGTCTGTCCTGGGGAAGTTATGTTTCTGGATTTTAACTCATTCCTGTTTTCAGGTGTGGCTTTAAGAGAAGTTCAAATTGGGGGATCCCCGGTCAGCATTTCCACGGTTCAAGTGTTGGACGGAAATGTTTAGCAGACGCCAAATCCTTAGAAAATGGGAAGATCGAGGCATCAACTTGTCCCGGATTTACTCGGGTCAATTTGAGTTGAAGGGCACCCCAAAACTCAGTGAACGGGAGCATTCACTGTTGTCAGAGGATCAATTTCCTACTGCAGAAGCAACTCCCGCAGCAAAGGTTGCCTCGAAGGAAACACCTTCAACATCCACTCTACCAAGGGTACAACTCAGTGAATGCAGCATTCCATGTGACCCACTGCTACAAGAGTTGGAACTAGTGAGGTGAAGACGAATTGGCTGCGAGCGGAAGCAGCACTTAGGGAGGCGACCGTTAAAATTAACAACCTGGAGGAAGAACTCCGGATCTCTCAAGAAGAGTGTCGTAGGCTGAGAGTCCGTGGGGAGGAGGAAGAGAGGGAAAAGAGGGAGGAGGAAGAGAGAAATAAGAGGGAGGCGGAGGAGAGGGAAAAGAGGGAGGAAGAGAGAAATAAGAGGGAGACGGAGGAGAGGAAGAAGACAGAGGAGGAAGAGAGGGAGAAGAGAGAGGAGGAAGAAAGGAAGAAGAGGGAGGAGCAAGAGAAGAAGAAGAGGGAGGATGATGAGAAGAAGATGAGGGAGGAGGATGAGAGGAATAAGAGGGAGGAGGATGTTAAGAGGAGGGAGGAGGATGAGAGGAATAAGAGGGAGGAGGATGCGAGGAAGAGGAGGGAGGAGGATGAGAAGAAGAGGAGGATGAGGAGGGAGGAGGGAGAGAGAAAAAAGCGGAGGGAGGAAGAGAGGAAGAAGAGGGAGGAGCAAGAGAAGAAGAAGAGGGAGGAGGATGAGAGGAATAAGAGGGAGGAGGAAGACAAGAAGAGGGGGATGAGGAGGGAGGAGGAAGAGAGAAAAAAGCGGAGGGAGGAAGAAAGGAAGAAGAGGGAGGAGGAAGAGAGGAAGAAGAGGGAGGAGCAAGAGAAGAAGAAGAGGGAGGAGGATGACAGGAATAAGAGGGAGGAGGAAGAGAAGAAGAGGAGGGAGGAGGATGAGAAGAAGAGGATGGAGGAGGAAGAGAGAAATACGAGGGAGGAGGAAGAGAGGAAGAAGAGGGAGGAGGAAGAGAGGAAGAAGAGGAAGGAGGAAGAGGGAGAGAAGAGGAAGGAGGATGAGAAGAAGAAGGAGGAAGATATGAGGAGACAGCAGGAAAGAAAGAGGAAGGCTGTGGTATCGCTACCGCTTTTGCACCCTCAAAAAATGCGGACCATTAAACCACGCTTGCGCACAGAACATATAGACGAAGCGCAAAGCAAATCTGGCCAAGATGAGGCACAGAAGAATACCGCAGAAAAACAAGAAGAAATAAAGGAGGCCGAAGAAGCCACCACAAAAACAAAAGGGGCCGAAGAAGTCAGTGAAGAAATATACGAGGCCGACGAAACAGCGAAAGATGAACTGACCGCCCATGTTTCGTCCACGAGGCCCGATGTGGATGCTACCGCCTTGAGAACGTTGACCAATGATGAGGTACGTCGTTTATTGAATGCAACGGCTCCCGAACGAGAAGCCAAAGATATTATCTGGAGGGGGGTTCTAAGCAATATCACCAGGGGTGATCTCAAGGAAATAATTTCGCCAAAAACAGAAATCACCAACGAAACTCTTGACGGCCTAATTGAGGTACTCCTCAGAAGAGGATGGCAACAAAAGGTGGTCTGCTTACCATCCTTCGAATCAGAAATGATTGTGGAGGGACAGGGAGAAGATATAAGGAAAGATTATTTACTCCCAAAAATTGAAGGAATAAATGTGGAGGAAGTCATCATCACACAGCCATGCTGTTTGGCCGGCCACTGGTCTCTGTTCGTTGCCCACGGACCTCGATCAGAGTTCATTCAGTACAACAGCATCTCCCGCACACTTAAAAAAGGTGACAATCCTAACCGTTTAGTCGGAACTCATGAATGCACCGCGTCTAAGATAGCGGGATTCTGGCGAGGGTTGTTGAAGGTCGAGTGGCCGCTGAGAGTTGAGAGGAAGGGTAGCCAACGACAGCAACCGGGGAGTAACGACTGCGGGCCATACGTTTTGTACTGGATGAAGCGTTTGATGGAGAATGCTGATCCGACGAAGCCGAAGCAGAGCAAGGTTATTCACCGTTTTAGAGGCGATTTGGCCAATTTCTTACTCGAAGACTCTGGGATGTGCGATCAACAATAAACGCCCTGAAAATGTTTTAATTTACTTTGCACCATTGCGCACTCAACAATTTTTTCTCTCCAAAGTTATACATGTATACATGTTAAAATTACATAGACTATTTGAATGATTTATCAATACAAGGACATTTGGTGTTGGGTTTTTATAAAATTATTTTCTTGTTTCCGGACATACATGATACGTAATCCGGACGTTATTTGCAGTCTTATTCCGGACTGTAAATACACTTATTCCGGACAAGAAATACACTTATTCCGGACAGCAAATACACTTATTCCGGACAAACTTTATGTTCCGTTTCTGGACACACTTTATTCTGAAACCGGACAACAAATACACTTATTCCGGACAACAAATACACTTATTCCGGACAGCAAATACACTTATTCCGGAAAAAACTTTATGTTCCGTTTCTGGACACAATTTATTCTTAAACCGGACAACAAATACACTAATTCCGGACCACAAATATGCTTATTCCGGACAGCAAATACACTTATTCCGGACAAACTTTATGTTCCGTTTCTGGACACACTTTATTCTTAAACCGGACAACAAATACACTTATTCCGGACAACAAATACACTTATTCCGGACAGCAAATACACTTATTCCGGACAAACTTTATGTTCCGTTTCTGGACACACTTTATTCTTAAACCGGACAACAAATACACTAATTCCGGACAACAAATACACTTATTCCGGACAGCAAATACACTTATTCCGGACAAACTTTATGTTCCATTTCTGGACACACTTTATTCTTAAACCGGACAACAAATATACTTTTTCCGGACAACAAATACACTTATTCCGGACTGCAAATACACTTATTCCGGACAGCAAATACACTTATTCCGGACTGCAAATACACGTAATCCGGACAGACAAATATTGTAATCCAGACAGCCTAAGTACGTCTTCCGGACATACTGGTCACTTAATCCGGACATAAATAAAAGTAATCCGGACATTGATGGATCGTAATCCGGACGGACATATAACGTAATCCGGACATACTGGTAACTTAATCCGGACATAAATATAACTTATTCCGGACAGACATACAACAAACCAAAATTACTTAAATATATTTGTCGCCATCAGAAATTAATTCACAAACGAACAAGCAAAGAAAGGGTTGAATCTTATGCAATAATACGGACAGACATACAATGACTTTCAACAAAATTACATAGGAATAATTCCAACCAAGGACAAATACAATAATCAAGGAGGAACTCCCTCGTAATGCAAATTCATGTCCCAGTCATCGAAATCGTGATCCCCGGTTTGGGTGTTGCAGGGTGTAACGGGGGAAGAACCTTATTCCAGATGATTTTCTTAACGTTACTTTTAATTATTTTCTCAGACAAAGAAATCTGTCGTTTGCTCGGCGGTCTGCCTTTCCGTCTTGTCTTATCCGGATTGAGAACGGATGTACCATCGAACACATGATCAGGTCGTTGCATACGTTCCTTAAGCAACTCAAGTGCCTCTACCGCCTGAAGATATCTGTCGTTTGAGTCGAAAGCGGCCTTGGCGATCCAAACCGCACGACCCATTATGTCGTCGTGGCGACGAAGCGCATCGTTCCCCGTTATGCCACTTTGAAGGGGAAACTTGACTCCATAGCTCCTTCGGATATCCTTCCTCCATCGGTGGACGATGTAAGACTCGGGGAGCAACGCGTTTGGACGTATTCGGGCAATAACAACATAAATGTGACAACATAGGATACCGACGTGATCAAACATTCTGCAATCGCATACCCACTTCTCATCTCTAATTTGCACTGTGAACCGTTTCGACAATGGGAGGATATGTGTCAATACATGTTCGGTCACGTTGAAGTGCAATGTGTCGTCCTCGTTGAACTCATCCTTGATGTCGCAGTACATCATCTTTCCAATTTCTAACTGCACCGTCTTGAAGACACCCACCGTATACAACTCGCTCAATTGCCTCTCGAATGGATATTTCGAAATCAATTGTGGAGCCTTATGCTGACAATCGAAATCAGACTGAGCTTCCTTCTCATACTTGTGGCGTAATGCGAGTTCGTATTGTTTCACGAACTGCTTAAGTGTCGTCCTTGATGTGAGGTACTTATCGAAGAAGGCGTTCATACCCTCACTTCTCTGGGTTGATGTCATTCCTGCGGAAAAACAATCCCGCCAAAATGCAGGTACCCAGCGCTCTCGAATTGCATAAATGGATCGGAGCCAATTATTATCGTGGAACTCGAAATCATCTAGAAAACTCTGCCAATTCCGCTCGAATTCTGCCGGAGTCTTGGAATCGAATACACAGTTGTTGAGGTCAAACAACGTATGCTCCCGGTACTTCGTGGGCAGCTTCACAGGGGCCTTATTCATTATGTGTCATATACAAAATCTGTGCCGCGCTTCAGGGAACACAGTCCTCACAACCGCAGCTATGGCGCCACATTGGTCTGTTATGATCGTCGGGGGGCTTGTATCTGCACACAACGCGATCAAGATAAAAATATATGTTAATCCGGACAGAAATAACGTAAACTGGACAGACGTCAAGGGTAAACCGGACGAGCAAAAAACGTAAACCGGACAGACGTAAGGGATAAACCGGACGAGCAAAAAACGTAAACCGGACAGACGTAAAGGGTAACCGGACAGGCACATAACGTAAAACGGACAAAGCCGGACAAAATAAAACACGTACCGTTCATGCACGTCAACCATGTTTGGAACAACCAAATGTAATTTTGTGTCGTCTCGGAAGAGAGGAGTGCGCAACCGAGTAGGACAGACTGGTAGTGGTGATTTACCCCCACAAATGGGGCAAAAGGCATGTCATACTTGTTTGTTATGTATGTTGTGTCGAAAGATATTGCATCTCCAAAGTAAGAGTAGGCAGCTCGAGAACGACTGTCGGCCCAGAACACATTTCGTAGTCTGCCTTCGTCGTCCATATCCATTACGTAAAAGAAGCGGGAATCATTCTTCTGCATCCTGATGAAATAATCTTGGATAGCTTGCGCATCTCCTGGTCCCATTTTGAGGCTTCTAACCTCGTTCAGAACATTCCTGCGAAACATAATTTTTATGACAAAGATAAATGCGTAACTTCAACCAGGTTAAGTGGAGAATAAATAACCTTAGGTCCCGCTCGTTGAAAGACAATTTATCGTGACCTCCAGCTTCGACCACAAAAGATTGCATGGTCTTGGCAGCAGATATACCGGCAGCATCATTGCACGAAATGCGTGCTCTGTCGGACTCCGGGACGGATCGTTTTTATCGGAGGAAGCGCATCTGGTCTTCCGACAGCATGGTGTGATTATGTTCGAGATCTACGTAGTTAATTATGTAGCCTCTGGATGGATTACCGGAGACCCTAATCCGAGCAGTGCATTCGACACTACCGGATAACCTATGTTTTGGTCTACCTTCACCTTGGTTTCCGGGAGCATTACCCTCCTTTGAGCAAGTAAGAGTGACCTGTATTACAACACCATGATCGTAATGAGATTGTCTTATCTTCACACCAAAACAACAGGAATCGGTGTATGAAACGTAAAATGCTTTGGCTTCTTCGAAGGAAGGAAAATTCATCATCACTTGAGGGACGTTGGAGGCATGAGCCGGCTGTAAGGACACATTTACGAGTGTCATTACAGTACAACAAAAATGGAGGAAGGAGAGAAGAAGGAATGGTTCGTAGGATCGAAATAACCAAGACACTCATATTTGTATCTCCGTGAAGCGCCAAAGAATAAGAAAGAAGACGGAGGACGTGCTGATTTGAAAAGCATTAAATGCGATGGTGGACGCATCGGGAAAATAAAACAACAGCAAAAAAATTCAGCAGTAATTAGTACATCTGTCCGGAATAAGTGTTCCAACTGTCCGGCATAAATAGTAACTGTGTCCAGAATAAGTTATGCGCTTATCCAGAAACTAAAGAAAATGACTGATGTGTGTGTCCAGAAAAAAATGAATTTATTAATAAAGAGAAGGGAAAAAAATAGGAGGACGGATGTTGAGTAACTAGTCTTCAGTCTGTGTAGGAGCGGCAAAATGAAGTGAGTGATTTGAGACGCATTAATGAGGGATGGAGAAATTTGTACGAAACGATGAATAAACTAAACAAAGAAAGGGAAATTATTTCTGGGGAGAGTGCGCACTCAGCCGCGTCTGCTGACTGGGTTGCCCACATCAGCCAGTGTACTGACTGGGTTAGCAGCGTCCGTGACGCGAGCGTTCAACAAACATTTCCCTATTTGATTTATGTCATGTATTTGGTTTATTGTCTCGTGTAATGTAAGCTTACGTTTGCTTAAATTAGTGTAATATTTGCTTTCTTAATATTAATAGTATTTAGGATTTGTTAATCATTGATGATTAAATAAATAAAGTATATGTATTTTGGAAATACGAGATTTATAGGTATTTTGGTTTTTTTCAAATAGATTATTAATGTTTTTGATAAATATAAATGATTTTAGAATATAATAAAAGTTGAGAAGGAAATTAAATAATCTAATGGAAAGAGATTGAGATGACCTAGGTCATGATTAAGAAGTGAATAGTGAAGGGAAAAAAAAGATTGAGTCATAATGACATGACATGTTATTTGGAGGAAAGAGAGAAGATAGAGAAAGTGGATGACCTTGGTCATCTATGTCATGGTTAATGATGCTCTCATTTGTGTATCACTCCAACAAGAATCGGCGATTCTATACTTACTACATTTTCTTATCCCACGTGAAAAATAATTAGCAAGAAACCATTTAAAACAAAAGGTAAAAATTCCCTCATGGAATAATTCTGTTCCTTATAAGGTCCATTCTGTAGAATTTCAATTTAAAATCATACAAATGTCAACTTTTCTTTAAAAGGCAGATACGGTAGGGCTATCCTTTTCCTTCCCTGTCAGACTCATTAAAAAGGCCATTTCTGAATGGTCATGTTCATTGTTCTCTTTATTACTGTTTTATAAGGCAGTTCCACAATCCACATCCACGTTTGTCTCCCGTGCATTTTTATGGTCTATATCACATTTGGGACTGTGTGTGTTTTCCCCATAATTTCATGGTTTTTCAAAGATAACTTCTTATCATAATAGTTGTTAAAAATAGAAAACTTGGAGCGAACAATTGAACTTTTTCTGCATGTTGCTCTTGCCTCGCATTTGATTCTACCAAAGTTTAATTAAGTGATCACACTTACAAATGTTTTACCAACCGCATGAAATCTCCAATTGACATCGTTGTAACTCTAAGACTACGCTTCGTTTACCGTAATTAAAGGTGATGTAATTTTATCTGAATACGTCATGTTGCTTGGTAGAGGAAATTGAAGATTGTAATCACTTCTTAATTAGATTACGGAGGTAATCCAATTACACCCCTTTCAAGCTGATTGTATTACACCATTGGAGGTTGTAATCCAATTACGTTGCAACGTAATCAACTCATTTCAAATTACTAGAACATTATCAACACATGAAAATTAAATTCGATCTTAATGGAAGTATATCAGAACTCCAAAAACCTCTCCGGACATTTACCGGATTTATCAAATGCAAATGTTACCAAACAAACGTAATTTGATCACATAGAAATCAATTCATGCACGGTAATGCAATCCATTTGCATGGAATTAAATTCCATGGAATCCAATTACGTCGAATCAAGCATGACCTAAGTGATATTCCGGGAAGCTCTAGAAAAGGTCCTTAGAGTGGTGTTGTTGTTGTCACAAAAGACGTTTTGATGATAGTGATGTTGTTAACAACAATGATGGGTGTAACGGTGTAATGACATTAGGGATATAAACGGGACAGAACGGGGCAAAAAAAGACTATCCCCCCAGGGTGGATTTGGTGGGGCAAGTTATGCGGGTTTGGTGGGTAAATAATCTAAAATATAAGGAATGTGAGTGACAAAATAAATGAAACAAAGAGCATATAACTGAATACAACCATGTAAATGCTTATGAACACACAACTTCCAAATCATGTTTTAATTTATAATAAAACTTAAGGTTGTCATTTCACAGAACAAATGCCAACATACAACATACTCTGACCAATATGTGCATCTAAAATTCAATTAGATTCAAAATTTATAGGAGTTTAATATGTACAAAGTAGCAAAATACAAGAAAATGCACGACTTTTATCTAAGACTCCAAAAAATTGCAACAATCGTATCACCATGTAGAAGCACATACTATGATCACCCAAAGATCAAGACGAAAGCACTTCATTACTCAATACGACACATAGAATTTTGGTCCCAAAGCAATCAAATGATCAATCAACCAAACTAAACCAATTAACTACTGAAAACCAAAACCAAACCGAAAAAGGAAGGAGATGACAAGAATAACCTCACTGTCGTTGGGACTTAGGAGGAGAAAGTAGAAGAGGGCATTTCGGGGGAGCGGAGGAAGGGGGCGAAGGGGATTGGAAACGGCAGAGTGACGACAACGTTGGAGGAGGTGAGGGTGGAGGAGCGAAGTATAGGTTTGGTTTACGGTTTTGGGTCAGGTTTTTGGTCTGTGGAGACTGATTGCGGGTTTGGTCCAGGGTTTGGTTAGGTAGACAAGTTTTGTGGGTTAGCGGGGAGATAGATTATCGTGTTTGGAGGGTTGTGAGAAAATCTCAACCTGTCCCGCTTATTAGCTGGGTTATGTGGGTGGTGGGTAAGATTTTTTGTCCGCTGCCCGCAATAGGAGAGATGGGCGACGGGTCAAATCTACCACATTTACGGCCCTAAATGACATGTTGGTGGTGGATTTAGAATGTAAGCTTCCAATTGAAAAGTGATTGATGTTGCTTTTGGTGATGCAAGATCGGTGACTTAACCAACTACCCATAATCTTCTATATGTTTCTTTGTTAGGTCAATTGTGTGTAAATTCAATGATAGTTAGTGGATGTTTTTAAGTTGGTTGTTACTATTTCTCTGTGATACCATATGAGTACCGTGCTTCAAGTTAAAATCAATTAATGTTGATCAAAATTATGAGAATTTTATAATTTATGAGAATACACTTAATTTTTAGAGTCCTTATACACGGCCGCGCGCGTCCAGGACGCGACTTACGTGGTATCTAGTCAGCTGTCCAGTCAGCTGCCTAGTAAGCCAAAAGTAAAGCGCATGTTTTTTCGAAAAAATGGAAAAACACATGTGGCTTTCTTGCGACGGTTCCCTCTCTGACGTCTCGAAAAGATCGGGAAGGGACATCAGACGCGCATGTTCACATCCCGAGTTGCGAAAGAAAACCAAAAACGTTTCTGATCTTTCTCACATTCCCTTTCTCAACTTTTCTCCGATTCATCCCCCCAGTTCTTTTTCGTAACCCTAGATATCCGTCGACGACATGGATTCTACACTTCAAGCTTCTATTTCGGGGGTTGTAGATCGGCTCTGGGTAGTACACGTCACCGCCGAAGATGTTACCCTAATTTTGGGGCTCAGATTACATGGGAAGGCTGTCAGAATGCATCCGAAGGAAGTCGCAACCCGACAGGGGGAGATTCTGAACAACACCCAACTATCTGCCCAGATGATGACTACGAGATATTTGGTTGATGAGGAGGAGGAGTACGTCCGGCTACTCATTTGTTACATCTTCAGCCATTTTTTGTTCTGCGATGGCACCCATCGGACCAAAATTTGGTTCCTCGACCACTTGGCCGACTTGACTAGGCTACACAAGTACGCGTGGGCCGAGGCTGTTCACGAGGCACTTGTGACGGGCCTGGAGAAGGCAAACCGGGATCTACGCGCTAGGAGATCTACCGGTTCTTCTATTTTAAGAAGAGGATACGTCAAGGGGTGTGTTGTTGTACTACATGTAATGGTTCTTCCTTTTTAAGGTTTTCGGTTGTTCCTTTTTAAGTTAATCTTCTTCCTTTTTAAGTTATGATTCCTCCTTTTTATGTTATACTTGATCGGTTTTAAATTTGGTTTGTTCCTTTTTAAGTTGCTATTTGTTCCTTTTTAAAGTTTGTTTGTTCCTTTTTATGTTATGCTGGTAACTTTTAAAGTTTCGTTTGTTCCATTTATGTTGAAGTTGTTTCTTTTATTGTTCAACTTGTTCCTTTTTATGTTAAAGTTATTCTTTTTTAAGTTTCGTTTGTTCCTTTTTAAGTTTCTGTTTGTTCGTATTTAGGTAACGTTGATTCCTTTTTATGTTAGGCTTGTTTCTTTTTAAGTTTCGTTTGTTCCTTTTTATGTTGAAGTTGTTCCTTTTTATGTTCAACTTGTTCATTTTTAAGTTTCGTTTGTACCTTTTTATGTTGAAGTTGTTCCTTTTTAAGTTTTGCTTGTTTCTTTTTATGTTGAAGTTGTTCATTTTTATGTTAAAGTTCTTTCTTTTTAAGTTTCGTTTGTTCCTTTTTAAGTTTCGTTTGTTTCTTTATATGCTATACTTTTTCCTTTTTATGTTATGCTTATTCCTTTTTAAGTGTCGTTTGTTCCTTTTTAAGTTATGTTTGTTCCTTTTATGTTGAAATTGTTCCTTTTTATGTTCAAGTTGTTCCTTTTTCAGTTTCGCTTGTTCCTTTTTAAGTTTCGTTTGTTTCTTTTTATGTTACAGTTGTTCTTTTTTAAGTTTTGTTTGTTTCTTTATATGTTATACTTGTTCCTTTTTATGTTATGTTTGTTCTTTTTTAAGTTTCGTTTGTTCCTTTTTATGTTGAAGTTGTCATTTTTAAGTTTAAGTTGTTCTTTTTTAAGTTTCGTTTGTTCCTTTTTATGTTCACGTTTCCATTTTTAAGTTCAAGTTGTTCATTTTTAAGTTTCGCTTGTTCCTTTTTAAGTTTCGTTTGTTTCTTTTTATGTTCAAATTTTTGCTTTCTGTTACAGTTGATCCTTTTTAAGATTTGTTTATGCTTTATATGTTATAATTGTTCCTTTTTAAGTTATACATGTTCCTTTTTAAGTTATGCTTGTTCCTTTTTAAGTTTCGTTTGTTTCTTTTTAAGTTGAAGTTGTTCCTTTTTATGTTAAAGTAGTTCCTTTTTAAGTTATGTTTCTTCCTTTTTATGTTATACTTGTTCTTTTTTATATTATTGGTTTTGAATTAATCGGCATCTCTTTATTAGGTATGGTTGTGCGAGAAGTTCAACCTGGCATAGCCTAAAATGGGAGGCCATCCTAGGTGGAATTATTGGTCGAGCATGTTTGGAAAACGGCTCATCCTGAAGAAATGGGAGGAAAGGGGCATCACCCTTTCAAAAATTTACGAGGGAGACTTCAATCAGACTTAGTCGACGACCCTGACTCAGAAAGAGAGGGAAATCATTGGTCAGGCTGAAAAAACTCAGCCAACCCTACGAACCAATAGTGATTCCCAGTCAACAAGCAACGAACCTAGGCTGCAATTAAGGGACTTCAGCATACCTCGGGACCCACTACGGGAAGAATTGGAGTTTGCAATGTTGAAGACAAAATGACTTCAAGCAGAAGTTGTACTGAATGAGGCAAATGAAGAGGTTAAGAGGCTGAATGAGGAACTTAGGAAGTCCAGGGAGGAAAATGAGACCCTAAGGGAAGAGATTGCATCTCTTCGAGGATATTGTATAGAAGGTGGACAGGAAGGAAGAGAGGATGAAAGGAAGGATGAAGAGCAGGAAAGAGAGGAGGAGAATAGGAGGGAAATAGAGAATGAGATTGAGAGGGAAAGAGAAAAGGAAAAAGAAGAGAGGAGAAAAGGAGAGAGGAGATGGAAAGAGAAGAGAAGATGAAAGAGGAGGAAAAAGAGAGGGAGAGAGAACAGAAGAGACAAGAGGAGAAAAGGAGAAAGGAGAGGGAAAGAGAAGAGAAGAGGAAAGAGGAGGAGGAGAAAAGGAGAGAGGAGAGGGAAAGAGAAGAGAAAAGGAAATATGAGGAGAAAAGGATAGAGGAGAGGGAAAGAGAAGAGAAGAGGAAAGAGGAGGAGGAGAAAAAGAGAGAGGAGAGGGAAAGAGAAGAGAAAAGGAAAGAGGAGGAGAAAAGGAGAGAGGAGAGGGAAAGATAAGAGAAGAGGAAGGAGGAGGAGGAGAAAAGGAGAGAGGAGAGGGAAATAGAAGAGAAGAGGAAAGAGGAGGAGAAAAGGAGAGAGGAGAGGGAAAGAGAAGAGAAGAGGAAGGAGGAGGGAAAAAAGAAGGAGAGAGAACAGAAGAGAATAGAAGAGGAAAAGAGGAGGGAGGAAGAGGAAAGAGAGAGGAAAGAAGATGAGAAGAGGGACAGGGAGAGAAGAGAGAAGAGGAAAGCCGATGATAAAAGGAGGGAGGCCGAAGCTTCAAAGAAGAGGTTGAGGGAAGAGGTAGAAAGAAAGATGGTAGAGGAGGAAAATGAGAAAGAGAAGGAGAGTGAGAAAGAAGAGAAACGAACAGAGGAGAGAAGAGAGGGGAATAAGCAGAAGGAGAAAAAGGAGGATGAGGGAAAGGAAAAACCCCTCAGGACAGACTGGGGGGCCAAAGGATCACGCTCAACGGCCAAAAAACAAGAAGATGAGGTGAAAGAAAAGAAGAAAAAAGAAGAGGAGCGGAAAAGGGGAGAAAGAAGGCTCCAGAGGAGCATCAACAAAAAAAAGAAAGCGGGATGCGAATGACGATTTCAAGTTGGCTCATCACGGGAGAGAGAATAAGCCAGACATTGACATGGATGCATTGGCCACATTGAGCCCCGATGAGCTGAACATTGTACTGAAGGTGACCACACCGACACATAACCAGCGGGAGGTGATTTGGAGAGGTGATTCATGTTTCTTCACACGTTCCGACCTCAAGGAGCTAATGACGAAGGGGATGAATTTGACCAACGAGGCGATAGACAGTATGCTTTGTGTACTTGAAGAGCGCCAAAAAACAGAAAACTACCCCCAAGATGTAATTTGTATTCCAAGCTTCTATTCGGAAAGAATTATGATCGATCAAGGGAATACCATGATTGAAGAGTGGTTGGCGCCCAAATTACAAGGTCAGGAAACGGGAAGCCTTGTCATTGCACAACCATTGCTGCTGTCAGAACACTAGACCCTTGTAGTTGTTAATGGCTTAGACAATGAGATCCTGCATTACAACAATTGCTCTAGGGAGTTGGTCCCAGATGAGGATCCTGACAATGCGGTAGGGGTACATGAATGTTCAGCCAAAGATGTGGGTGAATTCTGGAGAAACTGTCTTAAGGTGAACTGGCCAGTGAGATACCTGAGAGAAACGTACCAAAGACAAATGTCGGGAAGCAACGACTGCGGTGTTTTTCTATACTACTGGATCAAATGTCTCATGCGAAAGGTCAACCCAACGGAAATGAAAAACCCCAAGACATTTCACTCCATCAGGGGTGAAATAGCCATTACTTTATTGAGAGACTCCCACTGCTGTGTCGAATTGAAGTAGTGCATAGTTGTAAATTAAAACAGGAACAAATACATTTTATAGTTGTTGTAATTAAAACTTTTCCATACTCCAAAGTAATAGCTCCAACATTTAAGGTAGAACTTCACACTTAAAAAGGTACTGACATCACTTAAAAAGACAAATCGCTATAAAGGAACATACATACATCACTTAAACAAGAACAGACTACCATTAAAAAGGAACATATTACACTTAAAAATGGATGGACATCACTTAAAAAGGAACAGACATCGCTTAACAAGGAACATACTTCACTTAAAAAGGAACAAACTTCACTTAAAAAGGGACAGACATCACTTAAAAATGAACAGACATAACATAAAAAGGAACAAACATCAGTTAAAAAGGAACATACTTCACTTAAGAAGGAAACGATGTAACTTAAAAAGGAACAAACTTCACTTAAGAAGGAACAAAAATCACTTAAAAAGGAACATATTTCACTTAAAAGGGGACATACTTCACTTAAAAAGGGACAGATGTCACTTAAAAAGGAACAAACTTCACTTAAAAAGGAACATAAATCACTTAAAAATGAACAGATTTCACTTAAAAATGGACAGACATCGCTTAAAAAGGAACAGACTTCACTTAAGAAGGAACAGACTTCACTTAAAAAGGAACAGACTTCACTTAAAAAGAGACAGACATCACTTAAAAAGGAACAGACATAACATAAAAAGGAACAGACATCAGTTAAAAAGGAACAGACTTCACTTAAAAAGGAACATACTCCACTTAAAAAGGAAATGAGGTCACTTAAAAAGGAACTGACTTCACTTAAAAAGGGACAGACTTCACTTAAAAAGGAACAGACAACACTTAAAAATGAACCAAAAAAACAAGAAAAGAAAACTTCACACTTAAAAAGGTAAACGCACCTAAAAATGAACAGACTACAACTCACAGTTAACAAGGAGAACCGCTAACTTATAAAGGTACAAGCAATTCATAAAAAGGAACATATATCACTTAAAAAGATACAAGTCAGAGTTAAAAAGGAGAATCGTAAACTTAAAAGAGAACTTTACACTTAAGAATAATTGTTGTCTTACAAAAAAGTACAAAATTCAAAGACCAAGCCTTGGTACATAATTAAGGAGCAATTTGGTCGTAATACAACTTCATGTCCCAATCGTCAAAATCTGGATCCCCTGGTCTAGGTGTGACCTGATGCATAGGTGATTTGCCCTTCCTTTGATACTTGCTCTTTTCTGCTGTGAGGCCCTTTTTTGGCTTCTTTGAAGAATTCTCTCGGCTAAGGAAACCCGACGTCTAGTAGGCGGTCTTCCTGGACGGGTTACTTTATCTGGATTGCGCAAATAGGTACAGTCGACCACAACTTCATCAACTATGGGAGGGGCGTGGGGAATGTTAATACGAGACCTGAGCCACTCCATACACTTCACGGCCTTAAGATACCTTTCATGAGAAATGAATGCTTCCTGTGCAATCCAAAGAGCGCGACCCATTATGTCGGCGTGACGACTCAGCGCATCCTTCTCCAATACGCCATCGGCTTGGTACATCTTGTCTTCATAGCTCCAACGAATATCCTTCCGCCATCGATCTGTGATGTAAGACGGCGGGAGTAATGCATTAGGATCTAGCCGTGCAAATACGACCAGGAGGTGACAGCAAAGAATACCAACACGCTTAAACAATTTACAATCGCATGTCAAGTTCAGACTTGTCCTCTGTACACGGAAACGATTCGATAATAGTTGTTCACCGACCCGTACACGTTCAGTCACCTTGTAATGAAACGCGTCGGCTGATTGCAACTCCTCGGTTAGGTCGCAGTTCATCATCTTACCAATTTGTAACTGTACTTTCTTGAAAACCCCTACGATATACAACTCGCTCATTTGACTCTCGAAGGGATATATTGAAACCATTTGGGGTTTCTTATGCAGGCAATCGAAATCCGATTGAGCTTCCTTCTCGTACTTGTGATGTAGAGCAAGTTCGTATTGTTGAACGAACTGCTTAAGGGTGGTTCTAGAAGATAAGTATTTGTCGAAGAAGGAGTTCATACTTTCGCTTCTTTGGGTAGAAGTCATTCCAGCGAAAAAACAATCACACAAGTAAGCAGGTACCCAAGACTCACGGATACCGTAAATTGTTTGGAGTCAACTATGTTCCTGAAGGTCAAAATCAACCAGGAAACCGTGCCAATTCCGCTCAAATTTAGCTGGGTTCTTTGAGTCGTAGACAATCAAATTTAGATCAAATAACATGTGATGTCGATACTTCGTCGGGAGCTTTGTTCATTATGTGTCAAATGCAAAATCGGTGTCTGGCATTTGGGAAGACATTCCTTACAGCAGCAGTAATGACCCTACATTGGTCCGTTATGATAGCTTGTGGAGGGATATCTGCAAGAAAAAAGAAAATCGCTATAAAGGAAACGATGTCACTTAAAAAGGAACATACATCAATTAAAAAGGAACAGACATCACTTAAAAAGGAACATACTTCACTTAAAAGGGAACAGACATCAATCAAAAAGGAACAGACATAAGTTAAAAAGGAACAAACTTCATTTAAGAGGGAACGGAAATCACTTAAAAAGGAACAGACATCACTTAAAGAGGAACAGACTTCACTTAAAAGGGAACAGACATCAATCAAAAATGAATAGACATAAGTTAAAAGGAACAAACTTCATTTAAGAGGGAACGGAAATCACTTAAAAGGGAACAAGCATCACTTAAAAAGGAACAAACATAAGTTTAAAAGGAACAGACTTCACTTAAAAAGGAACAGACATCTCTTAAAAAGGAACAGACATCACTTAAAAAGGAACATACATCACTTAAAAAGGAACAGACATCACTTAAAAAGGAACAGACAACACTAAAAAAGTAACAGACAACACTAAAAAAGGAACAGAAATCACTTTAAAATGGACAGACATCAGTTAAAAGGGGACAGACATCACTTAAAAAGGAACATACTTCACTTAAGAAGGAAAAGAAATCACTTAAAAAGGAACAAACTTCACTTAAAAGGGACAAACATCACTTAAAAAGGAACATACAACACTAAAAAGGAACATACTTCACTTAAGAAGGAACAGAAATCACTTAAAAAGGAACAGACTTCACTTAAAAAGGGACAGACATCACTTAACAAGGAACATACAACACGAAAAAGGAACATACATCGGTTAAAAAGGAACAGACTTCACTTAAGAAGGAACAGACATACGTTAAAAAGGAACACGCAGTCACCCAAAAGGTTTTAGAAAGAAGTTGAAAATGAACATGCACAACTAAAAAAGGAACACACAACACTTAAAAAGGCACACACATCACTTAAAAAGGAAAACCAATAACTCAAAAATCATAAAGGACAACCCAATCAAAGCGAGTACGAACTCTACATACGTACCTCTCATACACGAAAGCCACGTATGAAAGAGTCATATGTAATTTTCAGTGGTCTCGAAGACAGCAAAGCGCAACCGAGCAACACAGACTCGAAATGGTGATTAACTCCCACAAATGGTGCAAAGGGCATGTCGTATTTGTTTGTGAGGTACGTAGTGTCGAAACATATAGCATCCCCAAAGTATGAATAGGCAGCCCTGGAACGGCAGTCGGCCCAGCAAACGTTCCTTAGTCTTTCCTCGTCATCCATATCCATGACATAGAAAAACATTGCATCAATCTTCTGCATCTTAATGAAATAGTTTTGAAGAGCTTGTGCATCGTCGGGTACCATTTTCAAATTCCTTACTTCGGTTATAACATTCCTGCACACACAAAAAATATTAAGGCCGCGGATTTCTACAAACAAAATAACGTACAAAAGTTTTCAAACCCTAGGTCTTTATCGTTAAAAGTAAGTTTGTCATGCCCCCAGCCTCTACAACAAACGATTGCATGGTCTTAGCAGCAGAGATCCCAGAAGCATCATTGCACGCTATTCGTGCTATGACGGCCTCAGGTACAAATCGTTTCTCTTAGAAAATGCATCTGGTGCTCCTGCAGCATTTCATGGTTATGATTGAGATCGACAAAGCTAATCTGGTATCCCCTTGCTGGGTTTCCAGAAACCCTGATGCGAGTCGTGCACTGAACTCTATTAGATAAACGTGGCTTCATTTTGCCTTGACCTTGGTTTGTTGGTGCATTACCCTCCTTGGAACAAGTAAGAGTAGCCCGGGTAACCACACCAGCGTCGTAATGAGTATGTCGTAGCTTAACACCAAAACCACAAGCATCAGCATAGTCATTGTAAAATGCTCTTGCTCCTTCGAAAGGGGGGAAAATCATCTTCTCCTTAGGAACGTTTAACGGCATTTCCATTTGAGTGAAAATTTCTCTCAAAACGAAGAGAAATGAACGAAAATGAAAAAGAAATGAAGAAGTGACGGTGGTCATTCCGTGCATCTTCGTCAAAAAGAGGTATGGAACAGGTGAGAGCGTCAAAAGGAATGATATGATTTAAAGCACGTCTGATTTGAGATGCATTAAATGTGGCTGCCCCTTCTGCATAAAAAATATTAAAACTTTGGCTGAACTAGATTTGTCCAACTCAGTAGCGTCCCACCACAACGTCTAAGAGCGACTACTAAACATTTTCCTAATTTTTACAATTTTATAGCGTTGTCACGATGGCTATGGTGACAATGACAATGACATGACATGACGTGACGTGACAAGCAGAACAATTTGATTGAGGAATGAAGCATAATAAAATAATTAAGTTTTATCTGATATTTTAATTCCGTAACAATTTAGTCTGAAGGAGTTTTCTTAGAAAAAAATGAAATAATCTAATTGTTTGTAATAGAAATGTAAACACAGTAGAAATAAACATAATGCATATAATCTCCTAAACACCCGTACAATCAAACGCTTTAGAGTTTATTGGTTGGTTTTGCAGGCCCAGGCATTCGTACCAAAGTAAATCAAACAAAAGGATATTTCATTTTTTTTCCGGAAAACATTTAATGTTTTTTAAATTGTTTGTTAATTAATGTGTGAATTGTTTGGGTGCTATCAAGAAACAATAAAATTGTCATATGCCATATTAAAACAACTATTTTCACTAATGTCACAGAAAAATCCAAATAATTACTTTAATACCATTAATTTTTTCCAATGTCATTCTATTAGTTATCTGTTAACGTTAGTTAGTTTTGTTAATACTTAATGAAAAATTTACAGAATCACCCAGAATTCCTAAATTTCATTATATGTGTTGTAAAAATTGCAAATATATATTTTTGGGAAAAATATTTTATAAAAAACTCTGTGTTTTTTAGAAAATGTATATTTTATAAAATAAAAATTTGTAATTTTAAAATATAAAAATTATCACATTTCGTTAGTTTAGAAAACGAGTCATTAAGTTTAGTAAGACCAAAATAAGAGATGACAGAGGAAAGAATATTTTTTCATTAGTTTTATAATAAAAAAATTCAAAAAATAATTATTTATTGGCAATTTGTGTGTATTTTTGCAATTTTTACAACACAATGAAATTTGTAAATTTTGGATTTATTATGTGTGAATTTGCAAATTTTCCATTAAATATTGATAAAAATAACAAACGTTAACGAATTGCTAACATAATGTCATTGGAAAAAAATTAATGACATTAGAACAACTTTTTGTATTTTTCTGTGGTATTTAGGGGTGGCAATGGGTATCCGAAACGTGTCAAACCGAATCGTATCCGGTAGTACCGAACCAGAGTAAAACGGATATTGGTCGTATCTGGATATCCAATTTTAGAACCGACCCGGTTCCGGTTCGGATCCGGTTCTAGCCACTAAAACACGGAACCATATCCGGAACCGAATTTTCTAAAATAATTGTCACTCATAGGATCTGAACCTGGGTTGAAAATGGAATGTAGATGAGATTTACCATTCTACCAACTCGCTGGACTTGTTAATTAATATTCGATCTGTTGAATAGATATTGTTTTGTCAACGAGATTAAAGTTTCAAAATTTTAGTCACACATCGGAAAAATAGAATTTCTCCCTCCCACTCCAACCTATATAAGCTCACCATAGGCAAGTGAGTTAAACAATCCTTGTAGTATGAATTTTCTTGAGGAAATAAGCAAAAATCCTTTGAAAAATACAAGTTTTGTACCGGACCCGGTTCCAACGGATCCGGTTCTGGGTATCCATAATCTCATCGGATCCGGTTCTGGATACCAAAGTTGAGAACCGACCCAGATCCGGTTCCGGTTCTCCAATACCCGAATCGGAACCGATCCGTCGTCATCCCTAGTGGTATTGGTGAAAATAGTTGCTTTCAGATGACATATAATCAATTTCATTGTTTGTTGATAGCACTTAGACCTTTGAACTGACACAGCCCGACATGACGGGCTGGGAATCCGACCTGTCGTGCCGACACGACGCGACCGAATTAAGGACGACCAACTGGACCGAGGGGTCAGCCAACTGTGTTGGGTGCCATTAGTCCCGGGAATCGGACCATCGTCTGCCAAACGTACTGTGTCGGGCCAGCACAGTACGTTTGGCAGACGATGGTCCGATTCCCGGGTCTAATTGCACCAGCACAGTACGTTTGGCAGACTATGGTCTGATTCCCGGGTCTGATGACACCCAATCAATTCACCCTTATTTAATTGAAAATACTAAATGCTTTCAAACAAACTTCTTAGCTTCGTAACTATATATTCTCAAAACACAAAGAAATATGCTCACGGAAACAATGAGTTATGACTGCTTTAGTTGGAATCCTCTTTTCATAACAAGTTGGAATCTATCGTCGAAACCGAAATCAGTTTGAGTTCGGAACCAAGCAATACGTCGCACTAATGACAAATGATGTTAACCTATGTGAGCCCCTCTATGATCGACACGTTATTTGAGGTGTTTGCTTTGATTTTCTAATAATCTCTTATTGACGTAAGATTTTATATGGTATTGTGTAACATGAGTACAAAACCGTCACAGTTATAAAAAAATATCGTACCAAATTATTTGGACCACTAATAAACACACATTGGAATAAAAAACACACGAAACAACAAATTTAATGTGAAATCGGCCCCTAACCAATATATTCAACTTTGACGACAGTCTTAGTTGAAGAATATTATTTGCCAACGTGTCACAGTCTGTGATAGGAACCTTATGTGATGTCTTAGATTGCCACAATCCAACATATTGGATCTTTGTGTTAATCATGGGACTGATTTTGGCTCGTTATTAGAAACAACGATTTTCAATTAATTAGTATATCAGCTAATAAATAGTATGGAATATGAAATCACGTGAGTGGCCGTAATTTTTTAAAATAATAATCATTTAAAAAAAATTCGAAAACTAATAAAAAAAATTAAATCTACGACGATCGCGGGTCGAACCCGCGATCCACGCGACCACGCAGGACCATCGCAGCCAACCCAGTTTGGATATTCTGAAACATATGGTGACATTGGCGCAGGACCATCACAGCCAACGCAGTTGGGGCTTTCCCAGATTCCCGAAGATTATCCAACTTATCAGACACCTGGTAGTAATTATGATACCCCTCAGTTGCCGCAAACAGACTTCGGGACTTTGTTCGATGGTATATTCAGCCCATTAACTGACCAAGGGTACACTTGTGAATTAAATCATGTACATTCTATAGTTTACGAGACTCAGTTACCTCATTTGCTTGTTCAAAATCAGTCACCTTTTCGACCTGTTGAGACTCAACCCCATTCTGAGTTTGTTCCATACGTTTTCTCTGATGATGAAGAAGAATCAGTGCATGTTGCGACTCCAGTCGGTCGAGGGTGCCGACGTAAGATGAAAACAAAGATTTTCACTCCCACGCAGTAGTTCATATTGTAATTCAGTTGTACTCGCGGTTGTACTTTAAGATCTTATGATTTTGTTTTGTCATCTTAATTGATATGGTTTGACTTATAAATAAGACATTATAAACATTATAAACATTACAACACATTCAACAATACAACACATTCAACATTACAATACATTCAACATTACAATATATTAAACATTGCTATACATTCAACCTTTGGTTACATTGCGACGATCGCTTGTGTGATTAATCGAACCACAACCTGTACAATGACCCGGACATATCCTTCCTTCCATGACATCCATCATCATCGATAAACGTTTTGACCTTCTCCTTCCTTTCTTGACGAGAGTTCGATCAGGTATTATTTTGTCTCCCATATATTCAGGTTAATCATCTTCCTTCCCGTACACATCGAAGTGACCCTCCCATGTGTGCACTAGAGAGTTGACATTGTAGTTACGTGCGGCACACACTGCCAAAACATGATTGCAAGCGATACCTGTATTTTGTAGTCCCCGACACTTACACTTCGGTCTGGTGTCGTCACGTAGAATCACCTTGTAACTACGATCCCTCCTACCTCCAGTTCTGCTCACTCTTTCATGTTTGGATATGACCTCATATACCCCTGTATCGAAATCAGTTATTTTCACCTCATGTTGACATGCATCTGCTGCAGATTTTTCCAATATTTGTGTAACCCTCTCAGAAAAAATGTGTCCTCTTTGTGCCAACACACGTGCATGTTGTCTTCTGTTGTTGAACCACTCCAACAATTTATAATATGTCGCCTCTACAATTGCACAAATGGGTAAACCACGAGCTTCTTTGAAAACATTGTTCAGACACTCTGCAGCATTGCTTGTCATTATTCCCCATCTTTGGCCTACATCGTGACACAACGACCACTTACTAGGAACCTCTGGTTCATTCTCATTTGTTTCATCTTTTTTCCCTATCCCTTTTATGTATTGTAATGCATCTTTACTCCAATACTCAACTTGTTCCAAACTGGCTTTGAAATCCCACGGATTACTGTGTCTGCATGCTGCCTTGAAGGCGTCAACTGCATATTGATTCTTACAATTTTTTAGCAAGTTTTCGGCAAGATGTTGTGCGCATAAACGGTGAACTGCTTCATTTCCTTCCTCGTGCCAACCGTAACCGGGATTCCTAAAAATGTGTTTAATCGCAGCATGTCGATCAGATATGACACATATCTTCCTATCTCCAATCACCTCTCGTCGCAACCATCTCATAAATCATCCTCAATTGGCTATATTTTCCTTCTCAACGAGCCCAAATGCAAGAGGCAGTAGTTGATTCTCAGTGTCATACCCAACAGCAACAAGTAACCTTCCTTCGTATCTACCTTTAAGAAATGAGGCGTCTATACTGATAACAGGACGCAGATATTTGAATGCCTGAATACAAGGACCAAAAGCCCATGCTGCACATTTAAACTGACGGACACCAGGGCATGTTAAAGGGTCAGAATGAACTACAACTTTACTTCCAGGATTTGATTGTTTAATAGCATTTAACAATTGAGGCAACAAAGCATATGAACCCGACCAACTTCCAAACATGTATGCAACAACAATCTCGCGGGCACGCCATAATTTATTGTACTTTGGATTAACACCTGGAAATATTTTTCTTACCAGACCAAACACCTGTTTAATCGGGAGCGAGACATTATTTTCGACGTCTTCACGGATGATATCAGCCATCATCTTTGCAATCAGCTGAGCATGATCAAATCGAGCAGTTGTGGACCTGCATATATGCTTATACGGACATTTTCTTATAGACCATGCATCACCCGAATTGGTCCGTGCAGCGTACAACATCCAGCTACAATTTTCATCTTTACATCTCACCCTATATTTAGTTTTGCTGCTGTCTTGCACCTTGATCTCCCGATTATTGTCAATATGTCATTTCGATATTGCGTTTTTCAGCGCGTCTTTTGATGAGAATGCTTGATTCTCAGCTAACGGACTTTCAACTATTACGCTGCTTTCTATAAATGATGTATCTGCAGGAACCCAACTAGAACAATCATGAAAGCTTTTAGCTAGGTGAACTGAACCCCTCCCTCTAAATGGGTTGTATTGATTTAACTGACTCACGTTCGGACCAATATCTTCATCTTCCTCAATCTCATTAGCATCCTCATCCTCCTCACCTAATGATTCATTCTCTGTATCTATATTGTAATCTTCGTCATCATTTTCTTCTTCATCATCTGTTGGTATAGGCACGAAATCAGAAGTTCTATTCGCAGGTCGACTGGTTTCTGCTATGGTGTTTGCATCACATGATTGTTGAGATATGAAACCTGCACCACCACTACTACCCGGTTGGTTACCTGTAAACATCTCAGCCCTCCACTCAATTTCCACAGGATTCAACTGTACATATAACTCTATCATTCCCATTTTGGAATAAGCTATTTCATAGGCTATTCTCCAAGAATTCTCATCATATACAGACATCACATTAAAAAAAAGTAACCGGTTGGTGCAATGTTACAACGATATTGAATATTCATCGAGTACTGAGATTCTTCGACATTCAAACCTTGATATATCCAACTCTTAAGTTCTTCTAAGGTTACATTTTCGCTCCCTGAAAGTGTAAGTCTTGGATCTATCGTGTACTCTACACCGTAACTTGCATTTTGAACCATTTCACCGCCAAAGTACACACTTACCGCAATCATTTTGTTAACTACAATGAAAAATTCTTTAATCAGTTTTATATTACAAATTACTTCAAGATTTGATATTATTACCAATTATTAATAATGTGA
Organism: Triglochin maritima; assembly: GCA_963682175.1. Classification (NCBI taxonomy): domain Eukaryota; kingdom Viridiplantae; phylum Streptophyta; class Magnoliopsida; order Alismatales; family Juncaginaceae; genus Triglochin; species Triglochin maritima. The sequence goes on along the minus strand of OY821772.1, from coordinate 56,673,749 downwards.
GATAAATAGAAATTAAGAATGAAAAAAATTTACCTCAAAATTCACCAGGAAAAAAACACACGGATTAGAAAAATTGATATCACCATGCACAATTTGAAGACTGTGAAAAGAGTAGAATTTCAATATTTGATATTATTACCAATTATTAATAACTATAAATATAAGAATGAAAAAAATAATTACCTCAAATAACACCAGGAAATACACACGGATCGGAAAAAATGATATCACCAGGCACAATTTGAAGACTATGAAGAGAGTAGAATTTCAATATTTGATATTATTACCAATTATTAATAACTATAAATATAAGAATGAAAAAAAATAATTACCTCAAATAACACCAGGAAAGACACACGGATCAGAAAAATTGATATCACCAGGCACAATTTGAAGACTGTGAAGAGAGTAGAATTTCAATATTTGATATTATTACTAATTATTAATAACTACAAATATAAGAATGAAAAAAATAATTACCTCAAATAACACTAGGAAAGACTCACGGATCAGAAAAATTAATATTACCGGGCACAATTTCAAAACTGTGTGGAGAGTAGAAGTAGAAATGTATGAGGAATTGAAAAAATAATTGAATTGAAAAAAATGGACGAAACGTGTATTTATAAGAACTCACGCCCACGGATCGCGGGTTCGATCGTCGTAGATTTAATTATTTTTTTATTAGTTTTCGGAAAAAAATTAAATGATTATTATTTAAAAAAATTACGGGTGAGTGGTCCATTAAAAAATGGCCATGGTTGCAACTTGCAACCATATAATGATTTTGAATCGACAAAATAAATTTAGAACTCAATGAAAGTGCAAAGCTGACAAAAAAATATTATATTTTGTTTTTCTTGTATAAGTGATTTTTTCTGTTGCAGATCAGATATTTAGAGACACAAAATTGATTTTTCCGGAAACACTTGTAAATAATAAAAATTGGATTAAGGTTTAATTTTCGTAAACTTTATCAGTTTTATTATTTCCATCGAATGTTAAATGAAATCGCTTGTCTGTGAACCTCACTTGTTTAAGAAAATAAAGATAGATATGAAATAACAAATCATTATTCTTTAATTGTATTTAATCCTTCTTATCTCGTATCATGTTGTACAATTTATTTCTAAGAAGTAACTAAGCTTCTTTGCAAAATAATAGTATCACGGATTTAAGAGTAAGAACCTTCGATCCAAATGATAGTTCATATAACTAGTATTCCTATTTTACCACTCAAGACGTGAAGGGATCTATGGAAAATTTAAATACGCGATCTCACAATTCCTACCCACAAAAAATACTAACTCCGTGAGTCCTCAACGGTACATTCCAAAGGAGAAAATGTAACATGTATTATAGGAATTGTTTTTCAAAATATTGATGAAAAATATAAAAAAATTGGAAGAGTATTGAAGTTATAATTGGCAAATTATAAACACAATAGTAGAGTTACCATTTTCAAAACTAAAAAATAGTAACTCTAACACTATTTTACTTATCTTTAATTTTAAAAATCATACCATTTAAATTAAAAAATTCTGAATTTATTTTCAACGTGATAGAATAATTTTTTGTTTATTTTGATAATATATTTGAGATTCTCTTTTTTTTTGCCTTGAATTCAAGTACCACAAAGTGTTTTGTTGATTTTTGAAATTAATTTTTTTATTTATATATTAAATATTTCAATAAAATTATAAGAAATTGGTACTTAAATTAAACATAAAAAGAAGAAGAATCTGATTTTGTGATTAAAAAAACAAAAAAATCTCATCTCTTGTGTATAAATTAACATTTTTTGAAGTGGGATATATGTCTTTATCTCAAATATTTAAAATTAAAAAACAATGGACGAAAAAATTATAATTTCAAGACTGAAAAAGTTCTAAAATTTTTCGATCAAGAATATGTTATTCTTACTTTGGATTTTTTTCGTCCTGTTATTTGTGTTTTGGTGCTTATGGATTTGAATTAATTTTATAAAAAACATACATTTAGTTTAATAAAAATAATTTTACTTTAACACATAAAATTATCTTCTTTATTATTTTAATCACAAAATTGGTTTCTTTGTCATTTTATCTTTAATTGAAGTAACTATTTCTTATAAATTTGTGAAAATATGTAATTTATAATTTAAAAGGTTTAAATTCAACAATGAAATTCTAACAATATGTTACTTGAATTAAGTATAAAAAAATAAAGACATGAATATGTTATTAAAATACTCAAAAAATTATTACCTCAAGTTAAAAAACGAGTTCAATTTTTTTCAATTTAAAATACATGACTGCTAAAAATAGGAATACATAAAATATGTTGTTAGAATTAGAGTTACCGTTTGCTAATTATAAAATGTTACTAGGTTTATATTTTTCTAATTATTTCCGCAACCCGTAATTTTTATAAATAAAAAAAATCCAAAATTATAAATTTAGGATTAAAATAAAGACATTCGAATTCAAATCGGATCAAGCCATCTGTGACTTTTTAATTTTTTTTTAATTTTTAATTTTCTGTTTTCTTTTTTATAGAAATTATTTGTAATTGTTTAAAAAAAATCAAAATATGTTTTCTAATTGATATTATATTTTAAAAAAAATAAATTTATTTTAAATTTTTTTCAAGAATGGACCTCTAAATAACGTCGAGTTATTTAGAGGACGTTTTTTAATCTCATTATAAACATTTTTGGAGGACGTTTTTAAGAAATTTGGTTTTTCTATTGTATAAAATTACTTAATTTTTCAATACGTCCAGTTATCCATTTGAGTTGGAGGTTGATTATGGAAAAATTAAAAAAATTATAAATTTTGAAAAAATCAAATTAGAAAACCTTTTTTGAAAAGAAAATTTGAAAAAAGATTACAAATAATTTCAATGAAAAAGAAATACAGAAATAAAAAAAATAAAATAGAAAAAGTCACGGGTGCATGAATTTTTCTTTTATTTTAAAAAAGCGACGGCTGTTTACACCCGAGATCCGAGTAGAATTCGATTTTTTTGATTTTAATCCTAAATATATAATTTTAATTTTTTTATTATTTAAAAAAATTACGGTCCACAACTCTATTTTTATTTTTTTATTTTGCAGCGTTATTTTGAAATTGTTCCGTAAGATCCTCTGAACGTCCCAACAAAATCTGCAAAATGTTGTACCCAAAGATTTCCACATCAATCACATGTGTAGATGTGTGGAGATTTGTGGGCCATCAACCTCTTCTTCTTTACCTCAAATTTGTAATTAACCGACTCTGATCATTTAAGTTTCTTTCTCTTTTGAAAAACGGAGGTAGTGGGAATCTCGTAATTTATGGTTTACACTTTCAAGAGTTAAAATATGTGATTAACCACTAGAAAGTGTTCAATGGGGTTTTTGTTTGGTTGATGAATGTTTATTTCGCATTTTTACAGAAGTGTGGGTTGTGTCTTGATGTTCAGATAAACTAAAATCACAAGGAAGATCTTGCTCGTGCGATGTTGAGAAGAACACATAAAAGAGTAGTTCAGATCCAATAAAACGAACTACCGGTCAGAAGAAAAAAAGAATATGTCTATAAAATCAAATGAAACCTTATAGTTCTAATCATATCGTCAAATAAAGTGGCTAATTGGTATCCATTTGCACGTACAAACGCAAGACACCTGATGTTTTTTAAAGAAGGAAAATCACCATTCATGTATAGAGGGGGACATGTACCTTTGCAGTTTCCACTCTTTCCACAACACAAACTTTAAATTAGATTTGGAAGCATTGGTGAGTGGGCAGACATCTACTACCATGTTGGTCCCAATTAGATTCGGACTTGATTGGCAAGGACAACGACCTGAGCCACACACACACACACATATATATATATATATATATATATATATATATATATATATATATACTATTGCCAGTGGCACCACTTTTTATTAAAGTTGTGGTCCTTCCTTCAACCAACTTATTCATATATGCCTACCAAAACCATGGGCTTTTCTGTCGGTCTTATGTTCTAAAAGGAGTCATACAACCTTATCTTTAAGGTTGTGATTTTTGGTTGTTAGAACTTAGAAGTGATTCTAGAGAAGGCCGACGATGTCATATTTATCGTGTTTCTTGAACTCGTGAATGGACAATCTGAGTTAGATCAACTTATATACAATCATGTACAAAAGGAAGTAGGGTTCTGTTTGTTGGGCAATTCAGATTCAAAATTAAAAGTTTCGTTCAATAACAATTTTTTTATAATCATTATTTTGCATTGCACTAATCTCATCTTGTATCTCGTGTAAATGAAATCAATTTAGGTCATCCAAATTCTTGGCGACATGCATTACTATTATGAAGACTAGTCAGAGTAGGGAAAATTTTCTTATGAGCTTTGTGGTTGTGATTTGTTCTCCCCTTTTAATGAAGAAGAATTCTTTAGTGGTACTCAAGCACCAATCAAGACATTGGACAAAAATATGCAGTGGCAAAGATTTTGTGGAGATCCCAACATTTCCTTCCACTTTGTGTTCAAGGTTCAGGACAAAGTGACATTTTTAACTTTCTAAATGCTTTTTATCTATGCTTGGGAGTGTAGCATATGCCTTACCTCCAGACATATTAATGGATACTTAGGGCGTGTTTAAATATATGGTTTGCAAAAAAGTAGATTCATAAGGAAACTATTTTTCTAGGAATACACGTTCCATGAATTGTCACTAGTTTTTACGGTCTACCCCTGTCAATCCTTGAACTTCACTCTTCAAATTTGGTTGTTGTAAATCTTAATTTTACTAAGGATGCTACATGCGTTGAAGGAATGTCAAGCGATCAATGTGGAATTTAGAATTTCGGCAAGTTAGGATAATCATTTCTGGATGTCGATCCCCTAGATTTTTGTACTATATGATTCCGGTTTGGCGTTCTTACATATATTCCTGGCAATGACCCTACTTACCTTTGTGAGTTATGATTCATCTTATAACTTTTATCTCTCTATGTCATTTAGAAGCTTATTCTAACAACAAAAATAAGTGGAAAAATCCATTTTTTCCATTAAGGTAGTAAAATATCAACCTTAAGAAGTTAGAGGTACTTGAGAGTTAAAATACTTATGCAATGTTTAGGGAAATTTGCACATGTATCCTCCTTAATTTAAGAACTCCTAAAAAGTAATAATAGAGATGTAACTTTTTATAAATGAAAAAAGTTAAAGAGGAAACCAAGATGTTTTAAAGTCCAAGGATCATATTACAGTCGATACAAAGTTGAAAAGGACAAAATGCGTAATGATAAAACTTTAGCAAAGTATGTAATAGTTAAAGACACGTAGAAGGACTTCATAAAGGCAGTCGACTGTGCTATAATCTTTACTGGCAGTAACTAATCAAAAAAGAAAATTCAAACATGTTTCATGTCGTACTCACAAGACACGCTAATTCCGACCTCTTTCGACTTATATGCGGTTCTCCCATAGATATTGCATTCGTAAGTTAACTTTCTTAATTTCTCTTTAGATCTAGTATAATCTTTGGATTAGTTTTTTTAGTTAGTTTATTTTAGTTGGTCCGAAACATAAGTTCAAATATCTGAACTTGGAATATTTTCTCCTGCACGTACTGTCGTGCTGATGGAGTTTTTTGTCCTCTGTGTTTCATCATCATAATCAAAAAACAAATTATAAATAGCAAATGAAGAAGCTTTCAGTCCAATAGAAAACCTTCAATCAAGTTGGAATCATTCTCAAATGCCACTCTCTTCTACCGTCAGCATTTCAGAAAATTAAAACTGTCTTGGTGTCTTTCATATCTCCACTCTTGTAATTAAGGAAAACTATCATGTTGTATTCAAACTAGCTATATGAATTAAATTAACGATCTTGGAAAAGAGAAACATTGCATACGCAACAACATTTATGTAGGGTTAAGACTTAAGACATGTCATTCATCTGGATTTGCTTTGTCTTGATCCTCTTGGCCGGATTCTTCTGTTACGCACTAGTCACTCTTTTCAACGTCATCTTGATCATCACCATCAGCATGACTGTGCAAAACCCTACAAGACATCTCCAAGAATCTAGCTGATTAGCATTATAGTTGTGTCACAGACAAAACATTAATTAATTATTGACTGATGAAAATATCTGTTGTAGTCGTGTAGACTTGTAGTCCTAATAATTTTCACGGTGATATTAGAATGTATTAGAATAACGTCTCGAGCCCGAACTCGGTACGTTAAGATACGATCCACGATCCTAACCGCTGCGCACTTTGATATTTATATCCATTTGATAGGTCCATAAATAATCTGAAAAATATAATCAACAAATTGTGAGTTCGACAGCCCGCAAGTTTCAATCGTCAATCAATTAGAATCATAATCATGTGAAAAATAATATAGAATATGACATTCAGTCGATCAACACAATCAAGAGACATGCATCACAAATAATATGCATGCATAACAATCTAGAACCCCCATTCGGATTCGATCACATCTTGTGCTTCTGAAATCGATCAATCAGTCAGACGCACACTTGGTAGTTCCACACTAACGACATGTAGTCATTTCCTCTCTCGGGTGGCTCCACGCTGCCCGCTAGGTAGCTCTTTCCTAAGTGACTCAGCCAGAAACATACATACAGCCACATGACATGTCGACTGAAACATCATCATGCAATCATATGCATATCAATGAATTCAACATCAATACTCAACATGCATGCAACTACTTACGGATATCAAGAGATACATACATGAAACTGAAGAATAACGAATCAGTACTTGCCTGTCTCGCAACCACAACCGTGATTCGCAACCCAAATCAAATGTCTAGATTTCTTATTTCATATTTTCTTCTATCTCATCTTGCACAACAGAAGCCTAACAACTAATAATCAACATCATAAATTATTAATCATACCAAAATTAAATCCAACTAATTAACTAAACTCCGCCTTACGTTTTTAAATCCCAAGTCTCACTCTCTATTTACACCAACACATATCCTATATATATATAACTCAACTTTAACCCACCTATATGTTGAGTATTGGTCTATATTTGTTAATGAAGCAAATCCAGGAAAAATCGGTCGACCGGATGGGATCCGGTCTACCGATCCACAACCCCAGGAATTTTGGCGATGCAGGGTTCGGACGACCGAATTGGATTCGGTCCACCGAACCAAGGATTCCAGGCACTTCAGGTGCAGCTGGGATCGGACGACGGAATTGGATTCAGTCTACCGTCAGAGGGCAACATACACTTCGGAACAACGGGTTCGGTAAACCGTTGGAGTGATTTTTGGTGTTCCGAGAATCTAAAAGTGTCTGTCCAAATTGGTACGGTTCACCGAGGGGTTCTCGGTTGACCGTGGGGTTGTTTGAGAATTAGTTAGTCCGTGGGAGAAGCGTTCTCGTGGTATACCGAGTCGCACGAAGAGGCATTCCCGCGATCAACCGGGAAGGATTCGGTTAACTGAATCGCAACAGGAAGTGTTCCTATTTAGTCAAGGACGGTCGACCGAATGAGCATCGGTCGACCGTTTCCCACGAATTGTTCAGCTCGGTTTTGCTTAATTGTATCTCAGTTTTTGAGTCTATAAAAGTATTTGTTTGCTCTTGGTTTTAATACAGCGTACAAGTGTAATATTTCCTTCATTGTGAATTGAGAGATTAGGCTAGAGAAAGATCTAGAGTGCTTTGGAGGACCTATTGCATTCATATACTTGTAATTTTGGTTGCTTCTCTTGTTGGAGAAGCAAAAGAAGGAGAGGAAACTCGTAGGAGACCCCCCAAGGACGTAGGCACGTTGCCGAACCTTATAAATCATGTGTGTCGTGATTTTTATAGGTGTGCGTTTGTATTTGCTTATTTATTTACATCTTATTAGTGTTCTTGTTGCATTAAGTTTGGGAGAGATGCACCTCACCTCACAAGCTTCTCACACGTCACCCCCTCCAAGCAACAAGATAAGCATCAGGTAATTCCTCTTAAACCTAATTAATCATTCATTAAGTTTATTATATATGTACTGGAGTCTAAGATTCTAACAATTAGATATGTATGACATACTAATCATGAACTATATATATAAGAAAACCGTATCTAGTGGCAACTGACGTGATGCCCTTCCAAGTTCGCGACAAAAACTGATCTCAAAACAACAGAATCAGATCTTGGTCTTCGATACGTGCTTTGTCTTGTGCTATCAAATGCAGTTTCCATTGTACATTAATTTGACGAACATTGGTGGTTGTGGTCAAAATATTTTGTTTCACATTGGATAATCATCATCTCAGTATTTAGCAACTATGTGATTAATTTGTAATGGTTCAATATGTGCTGTCGATAGTCTTGATCGAGAAGTTGAGAGCGATGTGTTATCGACTATGTGATTAATTTGTCACGGTCCCTTTCAATTTGTATTGTTTGAACGGTTCCAACTAGGAGTGAGAAGATGTGTTAGTTTGCTTTCGAATGATATTGGCAAATAACATATCGCTTCATTCGTTAGATGACATGTTATCGCGTGTAATGTAATGAGCAAACTTTCCTAAAGTAGGACGAATAAAAATAACGAAAAACCGGGTTATATTATAGAAAATTATTAAAATATATTATTAAAATTATAGACTAGTTTAATTCTTACCATTTTCATTATTTTAGCAGAACTAATATATACACATAAGCCTCAGGAATAAAGATGAGAGGTTAAAATTCCAACCATTTTGCAGCTGATAGGGTTTGAATATATAGCCTTTGGTTGAGGAAATGACCCGTTAAGCTATCTCAAGTTTGTCAAATTTATACACTAGTTGATTGATCCAAATTAAGGCGTTCAACATTGTCCACTGATTAGAGTTCTATGGATTCTCATGTTTCGTATGGATCCTAACCAATGCACTTGATTTGGTGGTTGTGATGTCCTGCGAAATAAATAAAAATACGACAATTGAATGTGTGTACGTACGTAATTACTTGCCATGCATAAATGCATTGATGTTAAATTTATTGGGCCGTTGGCTTGTAACTTTGACAAAACGTACCTAGTGAGAGGTTATGGTGGACAAGGCATGTGACATTATCAAGATTTGGAATGATGGCCTGATGGTGCAACAAATCTCTTTGAATGAGTAGTTTCAAATGGAATATATTCATATCTATTAACGAAGTGAGAATATCCCGACTTAAATGGTCTTGTTCTTCTTTTTAATAGCTTTAGGAGTTTAGGGAAAAGTACGTGACTTGGGGTTTGTAGACTTCGACAAAGTTGGATCCATCGTGGAAGGGTGTAAAGTCGATTGCGGAAACAATTAACGATGATAGAATGACAAATATCTTGGCAGTTCAAGAAGATTTGGTTCCTTTTCAGAGAATAATAATCTGAACTTATCTCTTCATATCCTTTCAGATGATATCATATGGTTGGCTCACAAGATTTAATTAAAAGTTTGAAATCGCGTTACGCGTGCTGTCCACATCCACCATCGTATTCATTATTAGATTTGGATTCTGTAAAAACTAATATTAGATACAGGTCCAACATTAAAAACTAATTATCGTTGAAAATGTGCTTCAACTTTGTAAAAATAAACCCACGTTGGTGAAACAAAGTTTCTATTATGAAATTACAAGGTACATGTATTTTCTTATTTATGAGCTAAACTATAAGCTTCCACTTATACAAGAAGTAATTATCTCTCCTTAATTTTGCTGGTCTGTATATCTTTTCTGGATCATATCCACTACGGGAGAACAAGGGTTTATTTCTTCAGTCGTGGGCCTATTTCTTAACTTTCACGTCCTTGAACTGGAAGTTCGTGGGCCTTTTCAATTCTGCTACCTCCCAAGACACCACCTGAAAGCCCAACCCAGTAAAACAACAAAAAAGTGTATATTTTTATTAGTACGGTAATTAGACACGGCTTGTTATGAGGGTTTACTCGAATTTGCGTCCTACTTCCACACGACTACTTTTCCCCCTAAGTTGTAGGGTTAGTATTGTTGTTAGTCATCAGATAAGAGTAGGGTGCATGAAATGGAGGCAAGTATCTAATGTTTATGTGATAAGAAAACCAATTAAAATAAAAAGATAAATTCTATAGAAGTCATTAGACCTGCAATGATGTATGGAGTGGAATGCACATCATGTCCAGAAGATGAATGTAGTGGAAATAAAGATGTTGTGGTGGATGTGTAGACATACACAAATGGATTTGATCAGAAACGATGATATTCAGATGAAAGTTGGAGTTAGGGTTGTGCATCGGTCCGGACCCGAACCGGACCGACTTAAGGGGAAATTAGGATTTTGAACCGACTTTGGACCAGACCGAAAACCGAACTTGCTCCGGGGTCCAGACCGACCTGAACCTTGCACAACCCTAATTGGAGTTGCTTTAAGCAAGGAGAAGCTTATACAACACTATTTGACATGGTTTGGATTATGGATGCACCAGTAAGGAAAGGTCTCCATAATACTACACACCTAAATATGGATGATGAAAACCTAAATATGCTCAAAATATGGACCGATTAGGGTTCTTTCTGGTCCTTGGTCTAACGATTTCCTAACATTTTGGTTCAATCCAGTTTTGGTTTATTCGGGTTCTGTCCAATCTGGTCCGGACCGAAAGTATCAATGTCTTTTCTTAGGTTTTCTATAATACAGGTGTGTTATCTAAGGTTTATATTGTCTATTTCTCAAATTTAACTGATTTAGAAATTGCTATAAGTTATGAAATTATTTTGATACTTATTATGTGATTTAAACATCTTCTTAGTAATTTTCTTTATACAAAAATGATTTAAGTCCAAATTGGTTCAGTCTATGACCGGATAGAACCCGAATTATTAGGTTTGAAGGGTATCTCGAATTCGTTCTTATGTTCCGTTCCGTTCGGTCCAATAATCGACTAACGGCCCTTAAAACACCTAAAAGATCGGAACATTTTCAAAGATTTAACTTTGGAAGACTGTGTGGAGGAAAAGTGTTCACATTCCATAACTTTGATCTTGATGAGTTCCATTTAGGGATGAGAAGAGATCGGTTTCGGTTTGAGTACTGGGAGAACCGGAATTGGATCTGTATTCTACTTGGATATCCAGAATCAAACTAGACCTGAGTCGATTCCCAACTTGGGTACTTAGAACTGGATCTGGTGGGATCACGTGTACCCAGAATCGGATCAGGTACCAAACTTGTAAAATTTTCAATTTTTACATGTACAACTTTTTTTATATTTTTTTACAATAACTTTTTAGGATTTTTATTTTATTTTAATAATACCTCTGTTCCAATAGCTAGAATCGGAACAAAGTCGGTTTTGAATTGGGTAACCATATCCATTTCATGTCCGTTTTACCTTGATTTGGTATATCACCGGATTCGATTCGATTTGACCAGTTCTGGATACCAATGGTCACCCCTAGTTCCATTTCTAGCCTATCCACCTATTTTTGGGATTAAAAAATGTTGTTGTTGTCGGCAGTTGCAGTATGACTAAAAAAATTAAAGCTGACCATTAGTTACTGCTGTGCATTTCAGAAAGAAAAAATAAAAGAAAATGTTGAGCAACTAAAGCAGGACCACTCTAGTATTAGTACAATCTAGAGAATAGTGAAGCATGATATAGAACAAAGACCGAGGGTTACTTACTTGCGAGGTGAGAATTGTTTCTTAAATCTTGTTGAGAGGTCTAAGATCTGATGTGAGACTTGCTTGAGTCGTGTAATGTCTTTATTTCACGTACTATCTGAGCGGCGATGTGTCATGCAGGTGCATAGCTCAAATGCGTTGTAAACCCATTTTTTGCAATATATTGGCTGCACCTAAAGAATATTAAGGGTTATTAGTAATCTGATTTGTACATACTCAAGTTATGTTTATGAGGTCTGGCACTCCATTGGATGGGCTTCACTTAAGTGAAGCAGAGCCCATCTCTGTCCTCTCTGTTGATGGTGATTAAGTGGGCTTGTTTAGTTTTGGTCTACTCTGTCTTTTTTCTTTTCTTTTAATCTGGATCTGCACTTAAGCACAGAACTCTGGACCACTTTCACGTTCCAACGGGAATACAATAGCTGATATATTCTAGGAGTAGGCTGACGAAGCAATTCTTGTAGGATGCAGTCAATTTAACGAATTATTTATTAAGGTTCTTATCCGAATTGTCTTTAGTTTTTACACTTTTCTTTCTGGATTGAGAACATACAGGTGGTCCTAAACATAATGTCTTGATAGTGGTGCATTAGATACTACAATCTTCATTTTTTTTGTCATTAAGATACTTCAATTTTCATTAGTGACTAGTTAAGCTTTCAGGAAATGAGGAAGTGGACTCTTGAAATGGCTTTTAAGTGATTAATTTGCAGAAAAACTTAAAAGAACTTTGAATCGGTGTTTCATGGCTTAAAACATTGTACTTGGAAGGTCTATCACTTCCACTCTAAACCCCCCAAGTTTTGTCATTATAATGCAGAAATGAAAAGTTTTCCTCCACTTTAACATAAACATACATTTGTATCAATCACTAATAAGTGAATTGAGAACTTCTGGAAATTAAACTTTTCACTCAAACACCAATTGTGGACAACCAGTCATTCCCTAAACTGAACATCATACTTATTTGCCATGTTTAGTAGTGGATTGGCCTTGATGGTCTGGATTCTGGAGTACCCAAGAAGAGCTACAGCTCTCTGACTCATCTCAACATGAGTAGCAATAATGAATCAGTTATGGTGCTTGGGTATCCTGCACTTTTGCAGCCCATTCACTTTATTTTGGTTCCCCTAGGCCCTATCTCTTGTTGTGGCATTTTTTTTACAGTAGTGTGACACTGTTGCACATGGCAAATTGATTCCACCCATCAAATGGAAAACCGCATCTTCTTGCTGTAGATTCCACCTTTTCCCCATCCTTCATGCAGAAGAATATGCTTTGCAGCTTTGTTGCCACATGACTATTATATATTTGTTCATACAGGGTTGTAATAACAGGACATGCATGTCCATATAATTGCTAACTACACCTACACATCCTTACATTTGCTCGTCTATTTGCTTTCTCTGAAGTGTTACTCCCTACTATTTTTAAATGAATTTTCGTATCATTTTACCAATATTCCCTTATGTTACGAAATTAATTCAAAGGGAATAATGTTTGACATCTTTTAGGAAGTACTTGAGAGAGAGAAAAATATATGTATGTTTCTTTATTTATTAGTTAGATATGATGAATATTATTCTACCTGGAATTTATTATGGCATGTTTTATTCTATAAATAAGATGTATGTCATGTGAAAATGTGCAAGAGAAAAAGATTATAAGAGAAAAGTGAGTTATAAAATAGTTTTTTTTTCTTTTTTTGTGTTCTTGTTATTGAAGTGTGTATCTAACTCAAAACTAATTGTTGATGAGTGAATTGACCCAAAATCTTATAACTCCCAAGAATAGTCTGAATTGTTCAATGTAGGGTTATTCTAAACACTCTCCTACACATATGGTATCTCGTAAGTGTGACATGTATATGGATAAAAGTGTAGAAGTGTTGGGTCAGTCATTTGGCATTTTGGGTAGAAGTGTAGAAGTGTTGGGTCAGTCATTTGCCATTTTGGGGTCTAATATTATTTTGAAGTATGGATTTCCAACTCAAAATCAATTGATGATTAGTTGAGGGACCCTTTAACTTATAACTCAGGAGAAAATCCTCAATTTTTATAATGTGCGTCTATTCTTCAACACTCCCCTGCACGCGTGATTGTGATTTTTTCCATGTTTAAGCGTAAACAGCAACATGAGTGGATGTGTCAAGCCAACCATTTGGACTTTTCAGGCTCTGATACCATATTTAAGTGTGAGTATCCAACTCAAAATTAATTGGTAATAAATGGAATGATCCTTCAACTTATATCTAAGGAGAATGTTCCCCCAAATATTTCAATGTGGGATTATTTGCTCTACACTCTCCCTCACGTGTTACCAAGATTATTTTTTCCTGTGTCTACACTTGAACAATATGAGTTGGAGTGAATCCCCACAGGTCGATCAATCTGCTTTGATACCATATTAATTTTGATTAGTCAACCACATCATCAAAGCTCAAACACTTAAGTGAAAGGTAATGAATTCAACTCTATTATAGAATGTTGTACACAATTTGTGTTAAACGATGTGAGACTATTTTCAACACTTGTATTCATGGAGGAAATGAAGTTCCGCTACATTAATTTCACTGATTAAAATCTCCTCATCACTGTATTCTTCCTCACTATTATTGAGTGAGTCTACTAATTGTTTTAATGCATTGTTTAGGAGAGAGAGCATGATTTGGTACAGAAACTGAACTTCGTTATTAGTTCACATGCAAAAATAGCTAGAGAGAAAAGTTCAAGTGAAATCTTACGGGGATATTTCATATTTATGCTAATGCTGATATGCATCCTCTTCTTCTATTAAACGAGGAAATGGAAAAGGACTACTGCTCTTGTCAATCTTATTTTGCCTTTCAGTAGGATCTCCATGAGCATAAAGTTGTCTATTGTCCCACTTCTTAGAAATGGTATAGTGGTACTAAAGTGGAATATCTACTGGGCAGCTACGTTGGAACCTTATCAAGTCACAATTTCTTCATACGTGTAGGGGTGCACACGGGTCGGGTTGGGTCGGGTTTGGACTGAAACCCGACCCAACCCGAAATTTTCGGGTTAGGAAAATACCCAACCCGAACCCGAACCCGAACCCATTCGGGTTGAACCCAACCCGACCCGAAATTTTCGGGTTGGGTCGGGTTGGATTGGGTTGAACCCGAGAAAACAATAAATAAAAAAAACATAGCAATTAACCAGCAGATCAAAGCAAAAGAAACACTAAAAAAAACTCCAAATTAGGTGTCATCCATCCATCCTTGCATTACCAAGGTAAATCTCAACGAATCGTTTCTTTGCTCCATCAGTATCAAAGTGCTTGATTCCGTTCGCCTTCGCCACACCTCCTAATATTAGCCTCTCCTACACGATTGAGACCAAACTAGAAGGGTTGGACCAAATCAGAGGTAAATTGGGAAATCCTAGTAATGACAATGACAGTTGATGTGGTAGATCATCCATCTCATAAAGAAAATGCAACAATAGTATATACCGGTGTAGGTGAAGGGGACGAAGTCATCGACGGTGGCGGAGACCCGATCGGCCAACAAATCAAAGGCCGCCCTTCTGGAAGGGTCCTAGCTGTTGCAGAGAACGCCATCCATATCGAAAAGCACGGCGGAGACCTTGGCCGTCTCGACATGACCGAAACTCGAACGGTGTGTCAGGCGAAGAGCTCCTTTTCTTGCCGCCTCCTGCCGCCGCGATCATGGAGTCGACCACTCCATCATCGTCCACGAAGGCGCAGAGGTTGGAAGGACAGATCCGCCCATCATCTTCTCCGTCCAGCGCGTCGATGTAGGGTTAGGGTTGGGACTGGAGAGAGGGAGAGGGAGAGGGGGTGTGGTCGGCGGGTGTGTTTATTGGGTTGCTGAAATTTCAGATTTATATATATTCGGTTTCGGGTCGGGTTGGGTCAACCCGACCCCTACAACCCGACCCCGACCCGAAAATTCGGTTTTCAGATTTTTTTTCAACCCAACCCAACCCGAACCCCTTTCCAACCCGACCCAACCCGACCCGACCAGTCGGGTTCGGGTTGGTTTCGGGTTCAACCCGACCCATGTGCACCCCTACGTGAAATTAGAGTACTTTTAGTGTACAACTTAGCACTGTGTCAATAATTGCCCTTTAGTGTTGACTTTTACATTTTTTTACTATTATAAAAACTACCGAGCAATAGGAGTGCATCTTCTGTGCAGATATGGTGCGGCATATATTAGTACGAGTGAAAACCGAGCTCATACGAAACGAAAGTGTGTATCTGAATTCGAATATGTTTTTTTTACTTGTATTCGAATTCGAATCCGAATCCGATCGGATTTATGAAAAGGGAATCTGAATTCGTATCCGTCGAATTCAGATGCGAATTCAAATAAATTCATATCCGAATCAAGTTCGAAATTCATTCTGAATCAAGATATCCGAATAGACTTGAAAATATCTTTTGATTCTTTTATACTTAGATTACTATTGATCTAAACAAGAATACATCTAAGTTCTTTATTTTTTGCGTACATGAAAAAATATTAAACATAATATAAATAAGATAATTTAATTCATATATGTTTTATATATTATAATTTTTATTTATATGTGCATATAAAATACGAAGCGGATATTATTTGAATCAGATGTACTAATATCCATATTCGTTTCATTTTTTACGGATGTTTATATCCGAATACAAATTCGGTTGCAATTTTTTTTTTCTCGGATAAATCTTTTGATTTCAAATACGGAGTCGGTCGGATCGACGGATTTCGGACACAAAGTTTCACCCCTATATATTAGTATTTTATTTCTTCTCTCATCAGATTTTAGGGTCAATTGTACTTGGTTTTAGTAATTAAAATGGAATGTTGAATTTGTATATCATCTATATATGGTCATCCTGCATTGCGTCAACGTCAACATTACCTTGTTGTCTCCTAAGAAGCTCCTGAATCAGCAGGTGGGTCGTACAACCATATACCCTTAGTAATCAGAGACATTGTTGGAATTGATATAACTAATTCGGATAGTTTAGAGAGCTATTTTGATTTAATTTGATTTTCATTGGAAATGAACAAATGGTGATCCTTCAGTAATATTTGAGAAAAAAATTCTGCTTTTTTGAGGATGCGACGAGAATTCCTTTTACATTCAGATTTGTACAAGTTGATGAATGGAGTGTGTGGAAGCAGGAACTGTCCAAGCAATTGAGACAAGTTGAGCCTCGAAAGGGAGCTGGTGGGGAATTCTTTATAACGTAGTCTATTCCAATTTGCAAGTTGTGTGCGTGTCAGTTCAGTGGGAATTGTAGTGCATGATTAGTATCCACCACTGACAGATCATGGATGCACCATGCATATCTACTTTTTTTAATTTTCACGAAATTTCCTACCGCGAAAGGAATTTCAAAGGCTTAATGACCCAAGGCTTTAAGATATGAACCATGAACACTACCACAAAGATGTTAATTAAGTCTTCAGTTGGTCTTTTGTCGTTTAGTTTTTCATGTCTTGTGCTATATTTTTTGCTAAAAAGGTAATCATATAGCTTACGTGTAGGTCTCACATTGTGGTACATTGATGTTAATTTATACTACAATATCAACATATTGATTAGTGGAGCTCCAACAATATCCGTGAAATTATTAGTGGAACTCAAACATTTGTAGCACATAGTATTTGGTTCATTGGTTGTAAATTTGTACAATATGAACATCAGTTGCTGTAAATCTATGTTATAATATCTTCAATTTTGTGAGTGGTTGTGGACTTGGCGTATAAACCAAACATGTACCTGTAGCTTTGACAAAACAAGGAGTGGCATCTGCTAATCATCTATTGGTTCTGAACATTTTTATGTCTGTCTTCAGCCCTTATCAAGGCATGCACACTTGTGTGGTTTTCTATTGCTTTTATTAGGTTTAGGTTTAGAAATAGTTGGTGTTTGGTGAATACAAAAACTCATTTCTGGTGCAACTTGACACAGATTTGATGTTAGTATTTATCGAGGGGATGTGGAAAACATGACTTCTTGGTTATTTTCACGACAAGGACTGACAACTACACGAGGGGTGGTGATGTGATGTGAATCATGGTGTTGTCGGCGGTTCATACCATCATTTTCTCTCCATTACGTCAGTAAAAAATACTATACAACCTACGACCCAACTCAACTTATTTTTCATCTCTTAACCTCAATCTCACTTTCAACACACTCTCCTCCAAATTATTTCTTATTACCTTATTTTTTATTCCACCACACAAATACACAAACTATTAAATAAATTATTTTTACAACGACTTTATCTTATTAATTTTTATTTATTTTAACTCTCAGAAATTAATTCTAATTATATAAAATAATATACATATCAATAAAATAATTTACCTATTTTTTTAATATTGATAATAGTTAATAATGTTAATATATTTAATCTAATTAAATTACGTTAATTGTCAAACAATTTCAAAAATTAGATTTAATAATGATCACACCAACGGGTCGGCCGGGGGTGAACGAGCGGCGTTCCACCTCGTCGGTGAGGTGTCGAGGGTGGTAAGGGGCCAGTGTCCCTTAAAGATTTTTTGGTTTTGAGATTTATTAATAATTCTCTACTGATTTTTTGGAGTTACTAATGCGTTTTTTGGTGAACCTGGGTATATTCATGTGTTCTATTTTACTAGGTTTTTTTAATTATATACATTTACAATTATCTTACTATTTTTTTAATTACTTACATTTATTTTTATTTATTTAAATTAATTATTTACATTTATTTACTATTTTTCATTAATTATTTTTGTTTATTTTAATTTTCAGAAATTAATTCTAATTATATAAAAACATATACAATTCAATTAAATATTATTTAACAAATAAAAAAACTAATTTTTATTTTAAAAACATATACAATTCAATTAATTCTAATTTTTATTCTTACATGCGACCTTACTTCTTTACTGATTCTTGACTCTTAACGAGAAACTGATCACTAACATTGTCATCTAACTTTCAGTTGATGTATGGTTCTAACCAATGTTTTAAAAACCAAACCGGAATGTTCAACCAATGTTTTAAAAACCAAACCGAAAACATTCTGGTTTGGTTCAAAGTGGTTGAACCGATGGTTCAACCTGGTGCAACCGATGATGATGTCAGCATGACATCAACATTTTGTGAACCGAGAGTTGAACCGAACTGACTCCGTAGCGGCGGTCCAACCGATTAAACTGATTTTTCCTATTATATTTTTACATAATAAGTAATAACCAAGTGTCTAAACTATGAACAATTCAACAAAATTACTCATCTGTAAAATAATTTAATTAAAATCTGTAAACAAAAATGAAATGATCACGAGGGGTGGAGGAAGGGTGAGGGGTGGAGGCGTGGTAAAGGGTTGGGGAAAGAGTAGTAAAAAATAAAAACCCTAGAATTTGGGTCAAAATTGAACAAAAAATAAAACAATAAAAATCAAATTTTGTTTAAATTAAAAAATCTGGTTCATTTCGGTTCGACCAAACCGAAAAAATTGATCGGTTCGATCGGTTTTCTTCGGTTCACTCCGGTTCATATGGGAGGCCGGTTTTTTGACAGAACCGACCGGTCTGCTACCGGTTCACAGTCCAACATGGTCTGACCGTCGATTCGGTCCGATTTTTAACTACAAAGTCATGGGCTTCACAAAATTGGTGATTTATTTTCTGAACTTATGGTTCCATGTTGAAAATACGACCGTTGACTTCTCTTCATCATAGCCAAATCAAATATCTGATTATGGCAACTTCCAGAATCGTCAAACATATCCAAGGAAAGAAATCTCACGCATTATTGATAGGCTCAACGGCTATGTAATCAACAAGATCATATATATATATACTCTCATCGTGTAATACAACATATACAGAAAAATACAATAATACAAATTCTCGTTCTTGTTCTTTAGTACCAAAATCAATATGGTATCAGAGCATTGATCCGAAAAATACACACCTCAGACTCTTCCCGGAGTTCCTCATCGACTTTACCTCCTCAAATGAGGTTGAAGGCGATGAACACCAACATCCATACCCCAAAGCACACCCAAATCATGTCTGACGACACTGGAGGTAATTACCCGGAGGTGAATCATCCCTAGCGTCTGGTCACAACATCCCTAAACAGAACGAACTACCTCTCTTGGGCCCGAGCAGTGACCCTTTCCCTCAGTGGCCGGGGGAGAGTCGGTCACATCACCGGAAAAATAAAAAAAACCTGGAGGCGAAGGGACATAAGCAAAGCAAGAGGAATGACAAACGATGGACCATCAGGTCATGTCGTTGATCATTGCCTCTATGCAACCAAACATCGGAGAAATCTTCATGTACAAAGAAAGTGCGAAGGAACTATGGGACGCAGTCCAGGAACACTATGGAAAAGCTGAAAACTTCGCACATTTCTTCAAGATCAAGCAGGAAATATCTTAGACGTGGCAAAACAACACATCCATCATCGAGTACCTTGGTACTCTTAGGAATAAATGGGACGAACTGCGGGTGTATGAACCCCCAACAACCGACGCCAAAACCATACAAACTCGACACGAGCAAAACCAGATCTACCAATTCCTGGTAGGGCTGGACCCAAGTTATGAAGCAATAAGATCTCAGATCTTAATGGCGCCGGAGCTACCAATCCTCGCCACCATCACAAATCTGGTTCAGCGCGAGGAAACCCGAAGGAATACTATGGCATCCAACATCAACAGTACGATTCCCGACAACCAAGCCCTCATCGCTGGCCGGAACCAAGCTCAGGGCAACAACTACAACAACAAAAAACGATTCGGAAACAAAGCAAATGAACATTGCGAAAACTGTAAGAAACAAGGCCATAATAAAAACTCTTGTTGGTTTCTCTTTCCACATCTCAGGCCGCCCAAAAACGAAGACAAAAATGCGCGAGCAAATCTTGCTGATGGAAGCGCCGGCGGCAGCACCAGCCAACCCGGAGATGGCGGCGGCCGCTCAGACGAACCAAACCCTAACCCCAACACAAATGATGCATATAGAAACAAAGATGGCTTTTATACGCATGAACACCAAACCAGTTTCTCTCTACCGCACAACCCGACTAAGGGGTGGACTGGACTTGAAGTCGGGCAACACGGATATGGGCCAGATGGAGGTTTCGCGGGTGTAGCACGATATGGATCCGGTGTACCCGTAGATGGACAACGTAGGTATGGTTCTGGAGCTCCGGATCCGCACCAAATAGGTGCACTAGTGGGCCACCTAAATGACTATTTACAGAATCACACTCCTAGATCAGGTAATATGTCAGGTATGGAAAATAATTTAGATATTCATATTCATGCCCTTTCAGCATCGCAATCAAACATTAAACGATGGATTATTGATTCCGGGACTACTGATCATATGACTGGGGATCTCACCATGCTAAACAATGTGAAAAATAATTTAAGAATATTAGACAAATTCGTTACTGTTGCAAATGGAAACCAAGTGAAAATTAAAGGTATAGGAGATGCGATACTAATAAATAATATCCATGATAATGTTCTCTATGTACCTAATTTTGATACAAATTTACTATGTGTCACCAAAATCACTAGAAAACTTAATTGCAATGTTGTCTTTACTCCTCATGATGTAATATTTCAGGATCGTACCACATGGAGGATGATTGGTAGGGGCATCCTCATAAATGGCTTATATGCTATTGAATCAAGTACTCAAGCGTTACGTACGAGGTCTTTGACTAGTCACGAACTTTGGCACAAAATGATGGGTCACCCATCTTCGAGTGTGCTGAAACATTTAATTTCGTCTATTAATTCTGAATTTTTATGTGATATTTGTCGTTTTTCTAAACAAACTCGATTGTCGTTTCCCATTTCTACTACTAAGACTCAACTACCTTTTGAGTTAGTTCACTCTGATATTTGGGGACCAGCTCCGGTGGAATCATATAATGGCTTTTGTTATTTCATTAGTTTTATCGATGATTTTTCTCGAACCACTTAGATTTATCTATTAAAAAACAAATCTTATGGTTTCTCGTTTTTTTGTGAATTTCTTGCCTCTATTGAGAATATGTATGATGCAAAAATTCGCATATTTATATCTGACAACGGTTCAGAATACATGAGTGATATGTTTTAAACCTTTTTAAAACAAAAGGGAATCTTTCATCAAACCACATGTATTAATACCCCTCAACAAAATGAGATTTCTGAACGGAAAAATCGACATCTTTTAAATGTAACAAGATCTTTGCCTTTTCAAAACAATGTTCCAAAATATTTTTGGTCAGATGCTATTCTTACAGCAACAAATATTATCAACCGTCTTCCCAGTCCTACAATTGGGAATAAAGAACCCTTGGAAATTCTTCACAACAAAAAAATGAACATTGATCATCTTAAAATCTTTGGTTGTGTGTGTTTTGTTCACAGGAAGCGGGAGGACAAACTCGACTATAGTTCTGTTAAATGTATTTTTTTAGGATATTCTTTCAGGAAAAAAAGGTACAAATGTTATGACCCCAAAAGTTGTAAAATGTATGTATCAAGAGATGTTTCCTTTTTTGAGAGTGAACCCTACTTTACACCGGATGAAGAAACTAACGAGGATCCTTTCGTTGCCACTCCTCTTCTCAATGTGGACCTTCTAGACCAGACTTCAGACGCTTTGACGAATACACCTCTACAAATCGAAGATCCACCAATCGGCAACAGAGGAGGAGAAGAAGAAGAGGAACCACCTCTACGGAGGTCCACCCATCCCACTCATCGGCCTTCTAGACTTAATGATTATGTTGCTTCGCAGGTTACCTACCCTATCTAGGACCACTTGTCCGACAACCAACTCTCACATAAACATCAAAGCTTCCTAACTCAACTAGATAACAATAAAGAACCAACCTCATATCATGAAGCAATAGAAGATCCAAATTGGGTTAAATCCATGAAAGATGAACTCAAAGCATTAGAGACCAACAAAACATGGACCCTGGCGAATTACGACCTGACATCAAAACTGTAGGATGTAAATGGATCTACAAAATCAAATACCATAGTAATAGACAAATTGAAAGATATAAGGCTCGTCTTGTCGTAAAGGTTATACACAAACTTATGGTCTCGACTACTTAGAAACCTTTGCACCAGTAGCCAAATTGAACATTGTTCGTGTTCTACTATCTATCGCGGTAAACCAAGGTTGGAATCTCTTTCAAATGGACGTAAAAAATGCTTTCTTACAAGGAAATCTTGAAGAAGATGTCTATATGACTCCACCCCCAGGTTACACCACGACACCTCATCAGGTATGCAAGCTTCATAAGTCTATATATGGACTGAAGCAATCACCACGAGCATGGTATGCTAAACTTAGTTACTCCCTCCTTCTTTATGGTTTTAAAAAGAGTTCTGCTGATGCATCCATGTTCACTAGACACAATCATAACATTACCACCATTGTTCTCATCTATGTAGATGACATCATAATAACCGGAGATAGTGATCACGAAATAGACTTAGTAAAGAAATACTTAAAAAGTAAATTTGACATTAAAGATTTACGTTTTATGAAATACTTTCTAGGGATCGAAGTTGCATACTCAAAAAATGGTCTCTTTCTCTTCCAAAGGAAGTATGTTCTAGATCTTCTTAAAAAGACTGGAAAATTAGGTTCCAAACCCACCAACACTCTGGTAGAAACAAATAGGAAATTAGGCCCTACTGATGGTACACCTCTAAACGACATTGGCCAATTTCAAAGACTTGTTGGAAAATTAAACTCTCACTGTCACTCAACCCGATATTACCTACGTTGTAAGTATAGTTAGCCATTGTATGCATTCACCCCATACTCACCATCTAGACATCATAAATAGAATACTATGCTACCTTAAAGGAACCCCAGGACAAGGACTTTGGATGAAACCCAATAATTCTAATTCTATAATTGGTTACTCTGATGCAGATTGGGCAGAAAGTCACGACCAGAAATCTGCCACAAGCTTCTGCACATTTGTAGAAGGCAATCTAGTAACTTGGAGAAGCAAGAAGCAAACTGTTGTTGCCCGATCTAGTGCAGAAGCAGAATATCGTGCTATGGTTTCCACCACCAGTGAACTAATTTAGCTAAAGCAATTACTCACAGACATGCACATCAAAGCTCAGGAACCAATGAAGATGTTTTGCGATAACAATGCAGCTCGACACATCGCATCAAATACGGTATTCCATGAAAGAACCAAACACATAGAAGTCGATTGCCACTTCATCAAGGAAAAAATCTAATCCAAACAAATTGAAGTCTCATATGTTACCAGCAAAGAGCAGTTGGCCGACATATTCACCAAAGCTCTTGACCATAAGTCTTTTTCAAACCTCCTTCGCAAGTTGGGATCCATCAACCTATTCCGGACCCAACTTGAGGGGGCGTGTTGAAAATACGGCCGTTGGCTTACCTTCATCATAGCCAAATCAAATCTCTGATTATGACAACTTCCAGAATCGTCAAACATATCCAAGGAAAGAAATCTCACGCATTATTGATAGGCTCAACGACTATGTATTCAACAAGATCATATATATACTATCATCATGTAATACAACATATACAGAAAAATACAATAATACAAATTCTCGTTCTTGTTCTTTAGTACCTAAATCAATATTCCAATTATGAAAATCTCAATGTCTAATGAAATTTCAAATTGTAATAAATCACCCTTAGTGTGTCTTTCTATGTCTTCTCTTCATGTTTTTACATGGAAGTGTAACTAAAATATTTAAAGAAAATGAAGTGTATTCTTGAAGTAGCCTACAATTCATACGCGTGATATAAAGTTCAAAAAGTCGCATTTTGTAGAATGGATAATATTTTATTTAAAATAAAAGGTGTAACGTATGTTGTATAAAAGAGTAGATGCTTAGGTTTGTAGAAAGTATGGATCTTGAGAGCAAAATTCCCAAATCACATACTTCCAATGATTTGGGGATTTGACATTAATACAACTAACTAATTAAACACAAGATTATTGCGTGAGGTTTACAATGTGATTAAAATTAATCAAGACTTATGGAATCGAGTTAGATATATCAACATCTTAATCATTGCACCGGAAAGAGCAACATCTGTATAATTTATATTTCAACTTGCTCATTAAGTTATTGCAAAGAATAAAATTAATATTTTCAAGAATATATACACATATATATATATATATATATATATATCTTATATCTCATAATAGTATAATACCAAACTAGCTTGTTTGTGGAAACTATGGGATGGGTTTTAGATGCTGGGGATTGACATATTTTACCTTTGGTTACCTAATTATCATATAAAATTAACTCCTTGGTCAGTCGGTAAATTTATTGACAGCTAGTTAGTCCAAAAGGGAGCAATATCCATAGTTATCATAAGATTACAGCATTAAATTATTGGTGAATTATTATGTAAGTTTATGATAGCAAATTTATGAAGTCGACGTGTTACATTTTTGCGTCATTATCTAAACCATATTTTTGCCATTTCTTTTCATTGTTAAAAAGAATCAACACATATTATATATTCCCTCACATTTAGATATCATTTTGCGAATTCTCCTATTCCTATAAATGTCCAGTTTTCTTTTTCGAATTTCTCACCCGGCCAGTTCAATATATTTACCTTATTCTTTCCAATAAATTACAATTTTGACAACATTCACAATAAAAATAAAAGGCTTGAGTGGATAAGATTGAAAAGTTTCTTATTTGTGATTCAATATGAAAGTATTTCAAAATACTGTCAATTAATTGGAATAAAGGGTTGGAAATTGTTGACCCTTACAATGGTTTTAAAAAATCCTAAAAATGAATTATTATTTTTTAATTTGAAACTTTTGAAAGAATATTTCCTCAAAAGAAAAGGTTAAATTGTTTTCCTTTTGGTGTATCTAAGAGAGATGGTTCTTTTAGGACATATATGTTCAGTTCACATATTTGAGTATCTTACTAAAAAAAATAGTCTAGAGTAAGAAAACCATCGAATGAAGCTTTGTATTTGGTTTAATAAATAGAAAAAGTTATTTATTCCATAACTTTTCATCGAGCAGAACTCGAATGTTTTACAACTTTCTCGTCCATTCATTCACTAATCACTATCCTAATGGAAGTGGCATTATATCTTTGAGAAACTGATATACTAAATCTAAATAAAGCACAAGTATTAAGTCTCTTTTTGTTTCTCTTTTAGCAAAAGAGTGAAACAAAGTTGGCAACTTTCTCCAAAAGCAATGGTCTTTGTATAGACCCCATGAGGCAAAAGAACCACCACCACCACCACATCTCCTCTCCTTAAAAAATGCATGTTGCAGCATCATAACTGGTCATGCCAACAAGAGTCATTGTACTCGTGTGTTGTTTATGTTGGCACTTCTACCTGCATTTGATTTGTATATTTGTCTATCTTTAATTACACTACGTAACGTAACTACTCGAAAAAAGTACTACGGTAGGAAGAAAAAAACAACTCAAATGTTTATGCTCAAATGAAAATAAAAATCTGAGATCCCTGGTGTAGTGCAGTTGGTTGACGTTGTTAAATCATAACTTCGAATCTTCGGATCGAACCTCAACGTGTACAAAAAAATACATACCCTATTGTTGGATATTTAACTCGACTTCAAGAGAAAACAAATAAAAATATGAAATTTTTTATAAAAAAACTGAAATCTGTTAGTGGAAAAGAAACACGTGCATCATAATTAGACTCACTTGGTTAGCAACAGTCGGATCCAACCCGTACACGAGCGTCCAATTGGACACAGACGGCGGTCGTCCCACCTCCGGCCCATTCCCACCTCCACACGTGACAAGTAGCGATCATCATTCGAACACGCCACGTTTTACACTGGGAAGGATCGAACCATGGGAACGATAATAAGTATCTTTCACTCATTTTGGAGTGATAGTGGGGTCAGCATCGACGTTGTGGACGACTGTTGCAGACGGGGACGACCACGAAGATGACTACCTTCCTCTTCTTACTCCTAGGTTGCGTTTTGTTTGTCAACAAGAGCGGTAGCAGAGTCAGACCACGCGACCTATTGGAGGCGAGGGGGTCATATACCATTGGTCAGTACTCATTGGGGTCGACGACGTTGACATATCTGTATCGCCAGCTGGGTATAACGAGTAGTGCTGATTGTTCTGGCATTATGGGTTGTCTTACACTGCTGCAGGCTAGGATATATGTGTATTTTCCTGCTTTCCGCACGCATCGGGAGCGGAAGATCATTGAGCGTGGTCATCCTCGTTCGCGTATGTGGGCTGTCCAGGCCGAGGATAAGAGTGAGGTACAACTCCTTTCTATTCGTAGACAGCTAGATCAGATGACTGCATCGCATGTATATATCATTCCCGTTTATTTAAATTTCAACTTTATTATTATTAACGTATAAACGTTTAGGTGGAGTGGTTGTCGTATGGTCCTAAGTTTGCGGTACCTGTGCCGAGGACTACATTTATGAGTGTTATTTGTTATAGGGATATCACATAGCCTTATTTACCTGATTGCGTGTTGCGTCAGTTAGGTTACATTCAGGTGAACCCGGTTGACATCCCGACGCCAGATCATGCAGTACGGTCTGCGATTGCGACGACGCACGACGTCAGACACAACGTTTCGTTCGCGGAATCGGTTTGGAAGACATTTCCGAGAGTAGGACGACTTCACCTGGACGATCTGAGGCGTAGTCACGACCCCTCCACTTGTGATGCTGATTATTTGCAGTGGTTCGGTAGGTGCTCACATCCAGTTATCGTGCGTGGTACCATTCCGAGACCGGATAGACCACTGGATAGGACATGTGGCGATGTGGTAAGTTTATATAATTTAATTATTAATTGTGATGTATATTTTGTTTTTATTGTTAATGTACGCTAATTTTTATGTTACTTACAGTGGATGAGTAAGACGATATGATATATGCAGACGTTTTGCAGCATAGGACCGGATGTCGAACGAGGTGACGATAGCTGCATGTACAAATTGGGATCACCTCATTGATGAGTGGAACAGTCAGTTGGGTGTTTCGGATCATGATTCGGATGATGAGTTCTAGTTTGCTTGCACATTATTTATTTTATTATATGTTAAATTTTTACTACATTTGTTTGTATTTGCTTATCTATGTACTCTTATTATTTATTTCTGACGAACATATCTTTTACATATTTCTTTAGCTATCTTCTACTTATTACTTATTTGTCACGAGCATATTATAGTAACTTAAATTAAATTTAAAATATGGTAAAAGAACAACACGATATAAGTACAAATACACGATATATTATACATTACAAATGCAATACAAATTACAATCAAAAGTCGTAGTCGCCCATGGGTACTATTAGAAACAACAACTCATCCATCACGATCCTATCGCTCGATTGTTGTAAATATTTGTTCACCATCAAAAAGCTCACTTTAATCTACTCCATCACCGACGAAATCTTGCAACAGAACCTAAAAAAATTAATTTAACACAAAAAATAAAAAATAAAAAAGGACGTCTGGCTAAGGCGCCTCAGTCATGGGCGAGGCGTCTTAGCCAGACGCCCGAGACGGGAAAAAAATTCCGACTCTCTTACCTCATTGTATCCATGTGCTTCACCAGACATTTTCGTAGTGTTGGTACTGAGAATGTGAGTAAAACTGAGCCAAAAACCTTGTTTTAAGATATGGGACGAAATGAGTATTGAATGAATTGTGAATGACAAAATAATAATTGTTGTGACAATTTAAGTAATTTTCCGGCCACAAATAATAGTTCCCTAAAAAGTGTTTAGGTTCAACATAACAATGTCGTATTGGAGTGATTCCAATTCTCTCAAACTTACGGTGGTAAGATGGAAAATTGACAGCATAATAATAATATTATTATTAATAATAAAATAAGGGCTATTATTAGAACTAGTCGTAAGACCACCATTAATAGCGCCCGGTCAGTTCCCAGCAACCTGTTTTTTCTTTCAGCCACGTCAGCTTCTCCCTCCGCCACGTCAGCACAAATCAATCCCCCTGCAAAATCCTTAATCATTATCCAATCCACTCAGTCACGTTACAATATTTGTTGTCATGTCATTATTTTTTTTCTCCTATCTAAAACTCTCACAACAATCAACAAAATATATTAATAATCATTATTATAATCACTTAATTTAATTAATTCATTCGATTTGAATTAACAATTAATATATAAATACTATAATATTTTTTAAATAGGAATAAATTTTTAATTAGTAAAGCTAAAAATACACGGAGCACAAGACGATAACATAGAATCTTAGAGCACTCGAGCGTCGAAGATCTACAGTGTGCGCGTGACTACACGGAGCACACATTAACTTCAAATGAAAACAAAGCACCTACACGGAGCACACATCTCCAGTCACGCTACAATATTTCTCCTCTCTCACTTTCTGTAGGTGCTTTTGTTTTCATTTGGAGTTAATGTGTGTTCTGTGTAGGTAATCATAAAATAACGTAATTAATCATAAAATAATTTTACAATTAATTTTCAAAAAATAATTAATTAAATTACATATTAACTAATCAATACATTAACCTAATTATATATAACTATTCTTTTTCTTTTAAACAAAAAACAAAACAAAATTTTAACCAATCCGGGGGGCACGTGGCTCCCCGGATCGGGTGCCTGGGCGCCTGAAAAAGAGCACACGTTAAGGCTGCTCTTTGCCCGGGCACCCTCCGGGGTGGGGGGGCCACGTGCCCCCCCCCCCCCCCCCCCCCACCCATTCGTCCGAAATATTTTTTTTGTTTTTGTTTTAAAAATAAAGATTATTTATATATAATTAGGATAATGTATTAATTAGGTAAATGGAATTTAATTAATTAGGTATTACAAAATAATTGAAAAAAATATTTTATAATTAATTAACAATTTTTTGATTTACTTAGATATAAAAAAATCATAAACAAATTAAGAAATAGTAGTACAATACTCATACA
Organism: Triglochin maritima; assembly: GCA_963682175.1. Taxonomy (NCBI): domain Eukaryota; kingdom Viridiplantae; phylum Streptophyta; class Magnoliopsida; order Alismatales; family Juncaginaceae; genus Triglochin; species Triglochin maritima. The sequence continues at coordinate 56,644,096 of OY821772.1, read as the reverse complement.
TTTCGGAAACAAAATACAATACAAATACAGAATACGAAATACAACAGAAATAAGGAAAGGAAAGACAATCATCATACGGATATGGAATTTAAACTACCAAAATACTGATAAACTACCACATACATATTGAAAACATAAGCACCTACATATATCCTTGTGTTTTAGCCCACTCCTTGAGTTCAGCAAGTGTTTCTTTATCGAATTTGTCCTTGTTTTCCTTCTTCATTAGAGCGAAGAAGACATCAAGTTTCTTGTTGTTCAGTTCCTTCTGGAAATTCGCCTCAGCTTCGATGCGTTTCCTCTCCCTCCGTTCTTCGTAACGCAAATATTTTTCCACTTTCACTTTTGCGTTATATTCAATTTGTTTCCCCCAGTTCTAACATCTCAGGATCAAGTTGTGCCTGAAATGTTTGTTTCCCCTTCTTCTTTTGGCTTTTTAACACCTTCAGGACGAGGACATGTTTCGAACATCATTTCATATGTTGACGGTGTTGCGTTACTCTCATCGTCGTCGGTGCTTTTTCTTTTCCCGCTGCTAAAACTCTCCGGACTTTCTGCAGCGACGTTTCCGGTGGGAAGTCCAAGCGCAACAGACTCCCATTTAGGGTACCTGCGTAACAAAAGCCAAACATGCATGAACTGAAATTTGGCGTTGTGTGTTCGTTCGTAGATGATGTGCGCTTCATGGATGACATCGTCCTCGTTGTAACCGTTTCTCTTCCTCCGCACCGCCTTGTCAAAGCAACCGACCCATTGGTTCACAGATGACAATGTACGCCTCCATCGCCCCTTCAATGATTCATCGTTACGCTCTACTACACCTGGCTCGCCTGAGTCATTGTAGATGCGCTCCACACGTTTCCAGAAGGACTTCATTTTTTGGTTTGTCCCAACCACAGCATCACCACTGACAGGCATGTAAGCCGAGACGAGTCGTTGATCGTCTTGCGCGGACCAGGATTTTTGCGACCTCATCGTCGCGGTTTTGCGTGTTCCCTGGGTCGCGGTTTCTTCATTCACATCAGCTGTATAGCGGCTTGCATTTCCACTACTTTCATCACTTAGGAGGCGAGTATACATACCCATTGGGAATTGGGTTTGCCCTTCTTCCTGAGTTGGCGGTTGGTATTGATTGTGTGGGTAGAACCCTGAGTGTGGTAAAAATTGGCTTTGGTGGGACGAGTGGAATCCTGGTTGTGTGGTAAATTGGCTTTGGTATAACGGGTGGAATCCTGGTTGTGGAACATTTTGGTAAGGGAAAAAATGTTGGCTTGGGGGTGGACGACGTGGAGATCGTCGGTAATCTGGTGAACCATTGTCTTCTAAAGATGACATTGTGAGTAGAGAGTAGAGGTGAGTAGAGAATTATGGTGGAAGAAGTAAGATTGGAATAGAGGTGAGTAGAGAATTAATGTGGTTGGGGTATATATATTGAAATAGTCACGCGCGTACTGTAGGTCCTCGATCCAATAGTCTCGTCTTTTGTGAGTCACGCGCATATTGTAGGTCCTCGATGCTTGAGAAGTTCAAGCCTCGATCCAATCGTCTCGTCGTTTGTGAGTCACGTGCATACTGTAGGTCCTCGATGCCTGAGAAGTCCAAGCCTCGATCCAATCGTCTCGTCTCTTGTGAGTCACGCCCATACTGTAGGTTCTCGATGCCTGAGAAGTCCAAGCCTCGATCCAATCGTCTCGTCTTTTGTGAGTCACGCGCATACTGGAGGTCCTAAATTTTAAATTTATTAATTTGTGGTTTTCTAAATTTTAATAATTTTTCGTATTTTTTAATTAAATGTTAATTAAAAACGAATGAATTGTTGATATTAAATAATTACGATAATGATTATTAATAATTTTGTTGATTGTTGAAAGAGTTTTGGAGAGAAGAATAAAAATAATGACATGACAACAAATACTGTAGCGTGACTGGATGGATTGGGTAATGGTTAAGGATTTTGTAGGGAGGTTGGTTTGTGTTGACGTGACAGAGAGAGAAGCTGACGTGGCTGAGAGAGAAAACAAGGCGTCCGGGAACTGCCCGGGTACTGTTAAGGATGCTCTAAGTTGCGTGGGTAATATTTGTTGTTTCTCAAAAACAACAAAATGAATTTATTTCTTTTCTGCAGATTTGGTAACCTGTCGTCAGATTCGCGAAGAGAGTGTTTTGTTAAATTTATAGAAAAATAGCTTAACGTAAGTCAGAAGAGAGACAAATAAATTTGAGTTTTTAATTCTGAAACGTTTGTTTTGTTATCTTGTGTTATTGTTACTTTAAGAACAGAATATTGAAAAGTCTCAATTATGTAGCTTTTAATATTCGTAACTTGATTTTGTGTGAAGATTTTATTTGAAAATTTGAAAGGAATCCGAAAGTCAAATATTTTCTTCTGCAAGATAAAATGAGTCAAGGACACTGATGCAGTGGTTTTAATTTTAAATAAACAGCGGGTTAAGCCATATATCAAAACCATTTGACGTACATATCTTTGTTTTGTTTTGTTTTGTTTTGTTTTGTTTTGGTTTTGAATCTTTTGAAAATTTCCAGTTTTGTATTATTGTGAAGTTTGAATTTTCAAAAAAAAATTATGAGGACCCAAAATTAGTAGGTTGTTTGTGAGTTAATATTTTTGCATAGTAATTATTAAATAATTTACGTGTTTACGACTCTATATGTCATTTCGCGAAGTTATTCTGATGCAGAGGATGTGGCCCTCAACTTCATGGAAAAATGGGACCAACGTAAAGAAAAGACACGTTAATTTGTTACGTGCAGGTGCATGGGAGTGCATGGAGGGGCTATTGGCAATTCATGGATAGTTTTAGAGTTTTTGTTAAAGTTGTCTTTTATTTCCTAAAGTGGTCTTGTGACCGTTATATTTACAGCTTTACTTTTCCTAAAGTGAGCTGTTACAGCAATGCTCAGAGTAGGTAGAAATTAGCTTTAAAATCTTCAGATTGTAATAGAACAGGGACTCCCTTTTTGAATCCAAAATTTGGCATTTAGCCTTCATCCTGGTGGAATCCAGAACACGACTATCCTCATCTCTAGCTTCTTAGCTCCCCCAAGCTTCCCAGCTTGAGATCTCGCCGGCCGGCGCCCGTAGTCCGGTCACACCCCCGCTCACCCCGCGTCAACTGGTATCAGAGCTTGTTAGCTCCTGGTATGGCCGACAAGGGACCGGATCCCAACTCCGATCGGAGTATAGATGCCCTTTGGGGTGCGTTCACCAACCACCAACGCGCCACCGATGCGCAACTCACGCAAATACACGATGCACTCATGACATTACAACTTGATGGAGGTCCTCGACGGCAAGGACCCCGAGCACGAGAACGAGGAACCTCACCACCGCGTAGGGGACGAGGTCGGCGACCACCGGTGCAAGGAACCCACACGCCGGAACAGAGCGACTCTGAAGTAGATGACTACCTCGCTAACGACCAAGGGCAGCGAGGACGACGCCGTGAGGTCGAGGGAGAGGAATACAAGATCAAAGCGGAAGTCCCTACATTCCACGGAAGTCTCGACGTGGAGTCGCTGCTTGACTGGCTATACGAGGTTGAGAAATTTTTCGACATAATGGATGTGCCGGAAAACAAACAAGTCCGCATTGTTGCCTACAAATTGCGCGGAGGAGCGTCGGCTTGGTGGGACCAAGTCTCTGACTTGCGGCGACGACAAGGTAAAGCTCCAGTGCGGACGTGGGCAAAGATGAAGCGGCTACTTCAAGGACGTTTTCTTCCACCTGATTACCTACAAATCTTGTTCCATAAATTTCAGCATTGCGTGCAAGGGGGACGTTCCGTGGCGGCGTATACCGAGGAGTTCCTTCGTCTGGCATCGCGATGTAACCTTTCCGAGGCCCCCGAACACCAAGTCGTGCGCTACGTTGGTGGTCTCCGCTACGTACTTCAAGAGAAGCTTAGTATGCACACTATGTACTCGGTGGAAGAGGCACATAACTTAGCTCTCAAGGCGGAGACGATGCTCACACGACAACCATATAGACGATACGGAGGAGAGACGAGCCGCTCCGAGGGTGCAATGGGAGTGACTCCTCGCGAGAAGGAAGCTGCCACCCCGCGCGTGGGTTCCATAACCACACCGAGACCTCCCGTGGGCAGCGATTCTAACCCGAGGAAAACACCAAACTCCTACACACGTCCCAACCCCGACAAGTGCTACCGTTGCAATGGGACGGGACATCGCTCTAACGTGTGTCCTACTCGGCGACCCGTAGGCCTCGTGGAGGGTGAACCGCTCGACGTCGAGGAAGACTCGGGTGACGGGCTGGAAGGAGCCGAATTTGCAGAAGAAGAAGGAGATGTCGTTTCGTGTGTGGTTCGTCGCCTCCTACTTGCTCCACGCAATGAGGATGATACCCAACGACATAGGATCTTTCGAGCGCAATGCTCCATTCAAGGCAGGGTGTGCTCTATGATTATCGATAACGGAAGCTGTGAAAACATCATATCCCGAAGCCTTGTCAAGCACCTGCAATTGCCCGTGACGCCGCACTCAAGCCCCTACGAGGTTGGGTGGATCCACAAAGGTCCAACCATCACGGTGAGCGAGGTGTGCTTAGTTCCCCTCGCCATTGGCAAGCACTATAAAGAGACTATCACTTGCGACGTGGTTGATATGGATGCATGTCACATTCTGCTGGGAAGACCTTGGCAATATGACACCGATGTGGTCTACAAGGGGCGCCAAAATGTCTATGTGTTCACATGGAACCGCCACAAGATCGCAATTGCTCCAAATCCGACTCGAGTGCCCACCCGCGAACCCCTTCACGAGGTGCCAAAGGTTATGCTCGCACTCACCTCTTGTTTGAAGGAGTTTGTAAGTGACATGAAGGCCAGCAAACGTGTCGTCGCTCTCGTCGCGCGAAGCTTTGTCGCAGATGGGGTGGGAGTGCCTTGCGCGGTCCGCAAGTTGCTCGATGAATATGCTGATCTTACCCCTGAAGACCTACCTGAAGGTCTCCCGCCCCTTCGGGACATCCAGCATTGCATCGACTTCACTCTTGGAGCAAGTCTGCCGAACCTCCCACACTATCGCCTCAACCCAAAAGAAGCAGAGATCCTCACGAGCAAGGTGGAGGATCTCCTTAAAAAGGGGTTCATACGTGAGAGTTTGAGCCCTTGTGGTGTTCCCGCACTACTCACGCCCAAGAAAGATGGATCATGGAGGATGTGCATTGATAGTCGCGCCATCAACAAGATCACCGTACGCTACCGTTTCCCGATCCCTCGCCTCGACGACATGCTAGATCAACTTGGGGGAGCCCAGCTTTTCTCCAAGATCGATCTCCGAAGTGGATACCACCAGATTCGTATCCGCCCCGGGGACGAGTGGAAGACGGCATTCAAGACCAAAGAGGGGTTGTTTGAGTGGTTGGTTATGCCGTTCGGCCTATCCAACGCACCAAGCACGTTCATGAGGTTGATGAATCAGGTACTCAAACCTTTCCTCGGTAAATTTGTTGTTGTTTACTTTGACGACATCCTTGTGTATAGTGCTACGAGCAATGACCATCTAGGCCATCTCCGCCAAGTGCTTGACGTGTTGAGGGTTCATAAATTGTTCATCAATGGACCGAAGTGCCACTTCTTCACTGAACGCTTGATCTTCTTGGGGTTTGTTATTAGCAACCGCGGTGTCATGGTCGATGAAGAGAAGGTGAGGGCGATAAAAGATTGGCCAGCCCCATCTACGGTTTCAGAGGTCCGGAGTTTCCATGGTCTCGCTGCCTTCTATCGTCGGTTCATCCGCAACTTCAGCACTCTAGTGGCGCCTATTACAAATTGCCTCAGGAAAGGACCATTTCAGTGGACACCCGCAGCCCAACAAGCCTTCGAAGACGTAAAACAACGTCTCATGAATGCTCCCATCTTAGTGCTCCCTGATTTCTCCAAACTATTCGAAGTAGAATGTGATGCTTGTGGTGTCGGTGTGGGAGCCGTTCTTTCACAAGGTGGACACCCGGTGGCGTTTCATAGTGAGAAACTTAATGAGGCTCGGCAAAAGTGGTCCACCTATGAGCAAGAACTATATGCTGTTGTTCGTGCCTTGAAAACGTGGGAAAGCTATTTACTCCCGTTCGACTTCGTCATCTATTCGGACCACCAAGCTCTAAGACACTTCAAGGGTCAACGCCACATCAATAAAATGCATGCTCGTTGGGCCTCCTATCTCGAACAATTCTCCTTCGTAATCAAACATAAATCTGGCACGTCCAATAGGGTGGCGGATGCTCTCAGCCGGAAGCGCGAACTCTTAGTCACATTACGCACCGAGGTGGTGGGCCTTGAATACCTTCGACCACTTTATGCCACCGATGAAGACTTCGGCGAAATATGGCGTGAGTCTGAGCTACACAGACCTACGTTGGAGTTCCACATTATCGAGGGGTACCTATTTAAGGGCAACACCTTGTGCCTCCCTCGAACATCCCTTCGTGAGAAGGTCGTACGTGAATTACATGGTGGCGGTTTAGGTGGTCATGTAGGTCGAGACAAAACCATCCTACTAGTAGCAGCAAGGTTCTACTGGCCTCAACTCAAGCGTGATGTTGCCTCTTTGGTTCGCAGCTGCTTTACGTGTCAAACGGCAAAAGGACACACGCAAAACACCGGCCTCTACACCCCTCTCCCGGTTCCCTCCACAGCATGGACTGATTTAAGCATGGACTTTGTCTTGGGATTACCCCGTACGCAACGAGGGGTCGACTCCGTGTTCGTAGTAGTTGACCGCTTCTCCAAAATGGTGCACTTCATTGCTTGTCGCAAGACCTCGGATGCCCTACATGTGGCACGACTATTCTTCCAGGAGGTTGTTCGCCTACATGGGGTCCCAACAAGCATTGTCTCGGACCGAGACACCAAATTTCTCGCCGTATTCTGGACCACCCTGTGGAAGCGATTCGGGACCACACTCAAATATAGTAGCACGGCGCACCCCCAAACCGATGGACAAACGGAGGTGGTTAATCGATCACTCGGGAACCTAATTCGAGCAATTTGTGGGGACAAACCACGACAATGGGACGCCGCGCTCGCTCAAGCAGAATTTGCCTATAACAACACACCACATAGCGCGACTGGTTTCTCCCCATTCGAAGTTGTATATCGTGTTCCACCACGTGTTGCACTTGACCTCATCCCGATCTCCGCAGCAACCCGCACAAGTCGTGCAGCCATGCAACTAGCCGAAGACGTACACAATGTGCATCAACAAGTGCTCGACCGCCTTCATGCCACAAACACACGCTACAAAACTGCGGCTGACCTGCATCGACGACAACAAGTCTTTAATGAAGGAGATTCGGTCATGATCCACCTCCGACGTGAGCGCCTTCCCGGTGGCAAGTTTCACAAGTTAATGGCACGCAAGTTGGGCCCGTTCAAAGTGCGCAAGCGACTAAACGATAATGCGTATGAGCTCGACCTCCCCGCTGAAATGCAAATGTCGAACACCTTCAATGTGGCCGACATCTTCCCGTACCACCCACCAGAAGAACCACGCTACTTGGAGCATGACTCGGGGACGAGTCCTTCTAAAGAAGGGGAGATTGATGCAGAGGATGTGGCCCTCAACTTCATGGAAAAATGGGACCAACGTAAAGAAAAGACACGTTAATTTGTTACGTGCAGGTGCATGGGAGTGCATGGAGGGGCTATTGGCAATTCATGGATAGTTTTAGAGTTTTTGTTAAAGTTGTCTTTTATTTCCTAAAGTGGTCTTGTGACCGTTATATTTACAGCTTTACTTTTCCTAAAGTGAGCTGTTACAGCAATGCTCAGAGTAGGTAGAAATTAGCTTTAAAATCTTCAGATTGTAATAGAACAGGGACTCCCTTTTTGAATCCAAAATTTGGCATTTAGCCTTCATCCTGGTGGAATCCAGAACACGACTATCCTCATCTCTAGCTTCTTAGCTCCCCCAAGCTTCCCAGCTTGAGATCTCGCCGGCCGGCGCCCGTAGTCCGGTCACACCCCCGCTCACCCCGCGTCATATTCTTTTCCCTTTTCTTGACAGTACAAAGTTAACTTTTGTGACTCATGTTTACTTTCTTTTGTTTCTCTTCAAATGTCATGACTTAACTTAAATCTCGTATTAGTGTAAACCATAGCAAACCAAGTAAAACCAGAATTCTGTGGTCGGTCCAGCTGAGGTCTAATAATTTTCTTTTAACACATGTTAATCTAAGACCATTAGCAACTTGAGCAGTTGGAAAATGTAATGTACTTTTTACCTAATATGCTATGTATCTTCCGTTGCAACCTTGTCTCCTTACGGTTCGAGGTCGAGTAGTGAATTTAGGTAGATATATTATACATTTTTTTAACACTAGTAGGTCTTAATGCAATTTGAATTTTGGAAGTCTAGTTAAATATGCTTTTGACGTAAATTAGATCGTTTTTTTAGATTATCATTGTTTTCTCCCTTGTGCATAGGCTTTTTAAGATGCAAAGCATACAACTAGAACAACCTATTATTTACTATCTCTTTTCTCGCGAATACGAGGAGTGGCAGACGAATACCAACTCATCTACAATGAGGGAATTTTGTTTAACTTACATATCCATCTTATAGTAGATTTATTATAAAACTCCACAATTACTTTCCAAATCCTTTCAAAATTTCAACATATTACATTATGTTTAATCGACCATGAGTTATGACAAGATCAACCGAGATTCCAAGAGTAGCAACACAAAGCAAGGTTTTAAAAACCGGACCGGACCGGACGGTTCGACCCGGTCGAACCGGGAACCGATGGTTCAGCGGCCGGTTCAACTAAAAAACCGAGCCTCTAGTCGAACCGTTTTGAACCGTATTGAACCCGGTCCGACCGGGTCAGACCGTTTGGTTGGACCGGTTGGTCGGACCGGAAATAAAAATATTTCAAATTTTCCTAATTTTTAAAATCAGAAAATATAATGATTTTTTTCTATTCTTACAAACAAAAATCCACCACCCACAAACCCTTCTCTCCCTCACCAAATCCATTCGTAAGTATGATGTCATGGATAATATTGAAGATTGATTTTGATTTTAGATTTTTAATCCAAATAATATTTTCTCTAATTCGTATTCAAGCAAATTTGTTCCGTTAAGTAAAGGTAGCAAATTTACCGAGTTAAGCAAATTGTGTTTGATATCATGAATTATATTTAACGTTTGGTGTGTATATATATTAAATAATTTTACAAAAATCGGTTCAAACCGGTCCGACCACCGGTCCGACCGTTAATATTTATTCGGTCCGGTCCAACTTCGGGTCTCAAAAATCCTGATGTCATGCTGACGTCATCAACGGTCCGACCGTGGTTGGACCGTGGTTCAACCACATTGAACCAAAACCGAACCTTTATCGGTTCGATGACCGGTTCAGTTCTGAAAACCTTGACACAAAGTAACTAGTAGAGTAACTCGAGACGTATCATTTCACGACCTTATCCGTATCCAATTCGCACTTCATTTTATAAATCAATGAAATTAACTTTTGCCAGAAGAAAAACACCACCAAATGTAGACCCTAATTAAATATCTCATAGTGATTTTCTGAGAAAATATTTGGAAACTAGAATAACGTAAATCGGAAGAAAAAAAACTCATGTTGAAACAAACCCCCATATATAACTATTTAAGTAGTTGAAAGCGGCACGGAAGCCAATCTCAGGTCGCAGAAAACCCCTCCCTATCCACAAAACAAACCCAAAAACAAAAACAAAACAAAACAAAACAAAAAAGGCAAATCGAGAAAGAAGTGGAATAGGAAAAAGAAAACCAAAACCAGAACAGAAGTGGAGACAAAGCAGAAGCAGAACACCAACAAGCAAGAACCGTTCCGGGGTGGTCGTGCTCGTGTTGGTTTTGGCTTCGCGGGTTCAAAAATCGAATCTTTCGGGTCAATTCGCTGGGGAGAAGTGGCTTAGGGTTGTGATCGGATGTGAAAGGGTTTGTTCTTCTGATTTTGGTTCGTCTTTTGGGTTTTTTGCTTTGTTGCTTGGGAGGTGGAGTTCTGTACTCGAATAATTTTGTGAGTTTTTTTTTCTTTTCTGTTTTTAATGCTTTTTGGATTGTGAGTTGTTTTGGTTGGGTGGATTATGAGAGGTTTTGGAGTTGTGGGGAATAATTTGGTTAAAAGCTTGGTTGATTATGTGAAATCTCCTCTTTTGGTTGGTTTAGGGTTGTTAAGTTTTGGGAAAGCTGTTAGTTTTGGATGGTTTGCTGTACTGTTAATGCACCAAATTACAATTTTCAAAAAGTTATTCAATCCAATAATTATGCCTAGGATTTTTTATTTTTGTTGTTGTTGCTGTTTTTATGGAGTAGAAAACTAGAAATGCTTCAATTGTTAGAATTTTGAGGTTGGGAGTCCCAAACAATTTGAAAAACTAGGGTTCTGCTAAAATTTCCCTTTGCCCTCCTAATTGTTAGAATTTTCTTTTGTGAGTTACAAACAAATTATAAAACCTGAACTAAATTGTGAATTTGGGGGGAAATGATGTCCAGGGATGACATCCTTGACGGTGACTAGAGCGAAGATGGCTGCCGATCCCAACATGAATTTTCACATGGGGATGTTACCGTCTTCGCTGCATAGCTCGCACGTGGTTTCTTTCCAGTCTGGAGCAGTAACCAGCTCAAACATGATGTTTCCGATGGGCAGTTCTGGTGGGATGAGCGGTTTGTCGGGGATGGTGTTGGCTGGGAGTCCGTGTGGTGTGAGCAATTCTTCAGGGATGGTGCAAGCCGGAACTTCGTCTGGAGCTTTACTTCTTGATCAAGTACCGGGTCTCAAGGCTGATACTGGTGGACTGGCAGCTGATTGGTCCTGTGATGAGCAATTATTGCTTGAGGCAGGCCTTTGCAAGTAGGTGTCTTTTGTTCTATCTTATTCCTTTTTCCATGTTATCATCGAAGCAATATGTTGGATCCCTCAGCCCTGAAGTTTCAAGTGTATGTTATCTCGCTTGTTTTGTGATTAAAATTTTGAAAATCAAAACTTTGATCTGGATAAAGAGTAGCATTGTTCCTCAACTTAAGCCTTTCTTTCCCTTCCTTGTTCACATGAAAAACACACTAAAGAAAACACACTAGTTAAAATTATGAACATCTCACAAGACTTGTCAAAATGTGCATGTATAATATATATGAATTGGCATGATACGCGGCATCGGAGACCTTGAGCCATTGGAGACCTTGCATGATTGTCTCATTCCACATGGTCTCTGTTTCTTGAAATTGTTGTGATATTTGCATTAGTAAACATGCTCTTTTTTTATTTGTTTACAAATTAAGATACTCATTTATCCATGTCAAACTCTTCAGATACGGTGACGAGCCGAACATGATGAAGTACATCAAGATTGCAGCAACATTGCGTGACAAGACAGTTAGGGACGTCGCTCTGAGATGTCAATGGATGACAGTAATGATTTCTTTGCTCGCTAATACGTTTTTGCTGCATTGTTCGACGGAAATTGCTACATATTCGACTATTCGAGGCATTTTAATTTACTTTTCACCTCTACCTAGACCAAAGCGCAAAAAGGAGGAAAGATTGACATACATGTTATGCAGAATGTCGGTGGCGAAAAGTAAAAATAGTGATAGGATGGTTCTTTTTTAATTGAGTTTTACTTTATTGTGATTACTTAGCACACAAGGTCTTGAGCTTGAGGCTTATGCATCCAAAAAACATTCAACTTAATTTTATGTGAGAGACTGGGTGGTGTGCCACCTCCTGAATCATCCACACATTCTATAGGTTTTAACATACAAGTATTTTCTGTGCCAGTGTGTAAGTTGTGAGGGACCCTGAAAGAAATATGTAAGAGTTTTGTGTGGATGCCACATGCCTCCTTGATATGGTTCTTCCCTGCAGAATGCATACACATAGCATAGTATGGTTTGAAAGTTTCTGATCAAAGAGATCACAGTTGTTGTCCAAACTCTAAGTTCCTCCATTCTCTCTCTTTTAGCCTTGTAGGCCTATGCCTTCCTCTAGGAGCTACTACTACTTAATGTTTCAGGCTTGACAGAATTTTTACCCCTCGGGGGTGAATTTTTATTTATTTATTTATTTTGAGTCACTGTAGCAATTGTTTTTATGCTCTTATAATTAACACTTTTTTGTAGAATTACATGAATGAATCCTTTCGATTTTTATAGTGATTGTAGACAAACTCAAGATATTTTGATTACATTCTTGCTTTATCTTTGTTCGGTGGCCTTCAAGGATTTCACTTTGCCATTTCACTTTTACTGGATTTTGTGTGACTTGTTTGAATCCCTTAATTGAGATTACTTACATCTTTTGGTAGTTGGCAAAACCTAATATATTTTTATACTTGCCATTTGCTATCTCTAGATAATTATTTTGATAATCCGAGGCTTATGTCTTGCATAGTGGAAGCAAAGCTTCCTAGTTACACCTACCTACTTCCATGTCTTGATTATGTGACATTAACCCCAGAAGCCAATTGTGATGGCAAGCACAATGGTAGCCTGTCCTCAGAGGAGTTCAGGGTAGGTTCCCCAATGTGGCCATTACTTGAAATTGTTTAAGAAAGGGAACGAGACTTTAATTTCTTGTTGTTTTAAGCTTTATGCTATTCAATAGGACGCCCTTTATCAAACCATTGTAGACAACCAACACATCGTCTTTTCTTTTGAAATGGAAAGGGAAGTTGAGCCCTTAGAATTCAAAACCAAAACCAAAAAATTGTCTTCCAATTACTTCAAATGTAGGCATGCAGCTTCTACCATTATTTCACAAAAGCAACATGGACCATAAGAGGCTTATGCTTTCTGAGATTAGTTGGATATTAACCTCTTCCTTGAATAGAGCACAAATAGTGGAAATCATCCTAAATACAAATTTTAATTTTTAACACCAAAGCTCCAATTTTGAACATCTCAACAGCAAGTCTCACAAGTGCGAATGAACATGCTTTTTCTAAGATTTTTTTTTGGTGATAGTAATGCTTCATCTAATTCATGTTTTAATTTCTTTATAGAAGAAAGAAAATGGAAAATGGCGTAAGCCGGCAGAATATTATATGGGAAAGAAGGTGAAAGACAGAAAGGTAGACTTCCTTGTCAAGTTGTAATTCGATTAGGCTATTTTATTATTCCATATAGATATTCAACAAATTAGAATGTTTTATCATATTATTTTTCTGCTTACCCTTTGATGGCCATTGTCGCTCATTTTGTTGGATCTTTCTTGACCTTACATTTGTATCACAGGCAGCTAAGCTGATACGCAATCAAATTAAACCATAGTGAAAGATGTGCAACAAAGTGTCTTGATTACTTCTGCTAAGAAATACGGCTAAAAAGGAACTTTTGCTGAGAAATATATTTTCCCCTTGATTGACAGTTTGGAATATCATTTTTACCATAAGAACATTATGCTGAACATCAAATTTACTGTTTGATATCTTTGAATTCCACCCGCCCAGATTTTTGGGAGTAATATTCGTATGGAATAAGTCCATGTAGATGGGCATTAGTCTAAAAATGTCAGCAAGGAAATTAATCAGAAGTAGTGAGATTCCCTTTGCGGCAAAATTCCATGTTCTGAGGTGTTGTTATTCTTATTGGTATTTTGATTTAACTTTCAGTTTTCTGTTCAGGACAAAATGGTGGAATCTTCCCTAGTTGCCGATATGCTCCCCAGTCAGCCTGTCAACATGACAGCCTATTCTTTTGCCATGCCTCATGTCGATCAAGCCAATCTTTTTTCTTGTGAAGGTTGGTCAAATATTTCCCAAAAGTACTTCTAGAGTTTTCAATTATATAATTACCAATAAACAAGTGATGAGTCACGATGTTACATTTATAGTCAGTGTGATATACTCTTCCTTTCCTGATTATGTATATCTTTTCTCTTCCTGACGCCTGGCAGAAAAATCCATAAAGGGGAAAGAAAATAAAATCTTAGGCTAGCCACTAGCATTATGACTGTCGACAAACTTCTAAACTTATAACTGATACACAGACTGCCAAATAAATTAGATGGCAAATTGAATTTTCAACCTCAGACATGTATTCATTTTTTTCTTTTTATTATTTTCTATGTGATAGTTCCAGTTATAGATGGTACAACGAAGTGCCGGATAGAGGAAAATTCTTTGCTGTTTTGCAAGATTGAAGACAATCTTAACACATTAAAGGTATGAATTGAGAGCTTCCTCTGCATTATTAGTTGATTTTTATTTATTGACAGATTTCTGCATGTCCATTAAGTGCATTGACAGCATAGCATGCATTGACTACCCTTGGTTTAACCAACCTAACAACTTTTATTCCGTTAAGTCTTAGGTTTGAGCTGATATTTGATATTTTATTTGCTGTCTTGATCAATTCCAGTATTTTAGGTAGAAAGAGGTTTTCCCTATTGTTATTGTTTTTTTCTTCTAATGTGAAACACATGCAGAAATGATATGATTGGGTCAATCTGTTGTCACTGGAAAACTAATGTGATTACAAAACCTGGCATGCTGTCAAGAGGAATATGTTGCATAGGCTGCACATTCACATCCCATGCCTTCGCAAATTCTTTTCAACTGTGTATCTATCTCTATCTACTGTCTGAGAAGAATGTCGAATTTGTTACATGAATACCTTTTCGCCCTGAAGTATACGTTTTGAAATTCACTCTCAAACTGAAAGCGTTGATGCAATCTTGAGCTGCTGAGCACCATTTTTCCATCCCATTCCCTTAAAATTAATTTTATCTGTGTATGGAAGAGAAAGTTATACAATACAGACTGAGATGATTTTGACATGTACAAAGAAGACCTATGGAGATACTTATAAGAAGAAGAGTATTGAATCGGATTGAAGACACAAAAAGAGGAAGATGTAAACTACGATTGACTTGGGAGGAAACGGTCAAAAGATATCTAAAATATTGGAATGTTTCTCGGGAATTTGCATTGGATAGAAACATGTGGAGGAAGGCGATTCACGTGTCTGAACCGTGACTCCTTAGATTTTCATTTCTAGCCTACCCCAACTAGTTTGGGATTAAATGTTTTGTTGTTGTATAAAAGATTTGTCTCTCATCATAATATCCACCATTACGCCCCTAAAGCCCATCTTAAGAATGTATATATTTTACTAACTGTAGCTAGCTTCATATTAACCAGTTAAATCTGTCACCACTCGCTAAAATCGTGATAAAGCAATTTTGTAAGAGAACTACCAAACGATCTTATTTTTGCTCAATTTTGTCTGCAGCTACAAGAGAATATCAATCTTCTTTGTCACACAAAAAACAACCTCAGATCCATATTGAACAGGTAAGTTCTTGTTTCAGATTAGGGCTGTGCATCCGGTCCGGACCGGACCGGACCGGATTTTTATCCGGGGTCCGGACCGAAGACCGGACCGGACCGGATGCACTCGGACCAAAGACCGGACCGGACCGGACCGAATCGGTCCGGTCCGGTCCGGTCCGGTCAAAACCCGATTTTTTTGAAGTAAAAAAAAAAAAATTGGACCGGTCCGGACCGGACCGGACCGGAAATTTCAAAATTTGCCGGACCGAAACCCGGACCGGACCGGATTTTTTTAAAATTTTCCGGACCGAACCCGGACCGACCGGTCCGGTCCGGTCCGGTTGACCGGTTTGACCCGGTCAATGCACACCCCTATTTCAGATTATGGCAGCTCTATCTAGCTAGAAGAGAAAACAGAGAATAAATGATGATATTTATTTTTCAGTATGAGGGAGACACCTGGTATGATGAGTCAGATGCCTCCATTGCCTGTAACAATCAACATGGAACTTGCAGAGAAGATCCTGCCTAGTATGTTCCAGGTGAGTAATCCGTCACATTCGTGATGAGTGGAGAGTGGGATGGTGGGCGGTTTAGTCATTTTCAGTATAAAACTAGCCTATAAGAATTTGAGGTCTCTATCATCGTATACCATTAACTTTCATTGTTTCGTTTCATTAGATTATTGCCTAGCTTAATAGTTAATGCTGGCCAGGACGACGCAAACAAAGTATGCATGGCAAACACTATTCTCCTTGATCATTCTTGACGTACTGATGGTAGAACTATTGCTTAGTGTTGTTGCAAAGGTTAGCAGTTAGCTGCTAGCTTGGACTTGTTTAGCTCCTAATTTTTTTTAAACCAGTTGAAACTTTTTTGAAATATTTGTGGACATTTCAGTAAAGTGTAATTGGAAAATTCTTTCTTGGTCGATGTCTTCCTTTTTGGTGTCATCTTCTGGTATGTAATTAAGAATGAAAGAAACAAAAACAAAGTCATGTATAGAATGAGATTATTTAGAATAATATCTAGGAATACGGATCTCATCACTTCACATGCCCAAGTAGGATATACATTCTACATGTAATATCTGCAAATGACTACTAGTGATCCTCCAAGTGTTGTTATAGCTGTTGTTCTTCATGTTAACCCTCAATAGAATAAAACCTCTTGTTTGTAAGAAATAAATAGCGTATTAAATAAACATGTAGGTAGATTCGTGAATTGACATTTTTTATTTTCCAGGGCAGAAAAGGGTTAATTATTGACTTAGATGTTCATGCATGTTGTTGAAGCAATATTGTTGTTCTTTCTAATTTTATTTATTTCTATTTCTATTTTTTATTGATATTATTCTTTCTTGAAGCAACTAATGTTCGGAGTGCCCGGAGGAAATAGCTGAAAACAAGACTCAGATGTTAAAAGAACCACGTCAAGAAGGGAGCAAGGAAAATTCTCCTCTAAAGTTGGCAGGCGTATACTCACCTAATTGCTACGACATCTAGAGTAAAATGTAAAGATCCATTCTCCAAGACATGTCCGATGCTAATCGAAGCCTAAGGAAATAAAAGCGTGTTCTGGCCTTCGTCGTGATGAAAACCCGGCATCGGGGGAGTACATGCTTTTTGATTAGGAGTTGCATAGCATAATTGTCTTACTAGACCAGGAAACTGATTCGCCAGACGTCTTATTGATCTTGCAGAATTTTGTTATTTTCATTCTGCAATCTGTATTATTGTTGTCTACTCACGTTGCAATTGAAGACCACACCTTAAAATGAGATACTTATGCACTAATTTACTTCTTTCTCCTTTTCTTTTCTGATTGGATCCAACGAAGGCATCTAAGAAATCTACTTGAAGTGCGAACAGACCACAGCAGCGTTAAATGGACTTTAGATCGTCTGGAATCAAGATATCAAAGGATCATTCTCAAAGAATTGAGTTTCAATTGATATTTAAAATTATTTTAATCTTATTGAGTAATTTAGTGAACCTTTTCGTAGCGTACAGGAATGATTTCAAAACATATTTCGCTTAAATTCAATTAAAATCAATTATTCAACCACAAGGTATTAAGTAAGAAATAGATTTTCCTCTTCTAAGTTTTAAGTTTTGGAGTTTCTTTTTCAATTAAAAAAACATTTTCTCAGTAGTGCCGAATGATCGATTGTCCATGGTTGGCAAAACCATGCAACGGTTATACACCAGACGTGTCAACGTTGCCGTACCATCGTTTCTTCATTTTCTCTACCAAAAAAAAACGCTTTGCAAGTTAAAACCCATATTCTCATTGAGAGCAGCGATAACCTCATGCAGAACATAGCACGGATGTCAAGCAAATTATACAAAAAGATTTCGTATACAACATCTCAACGGAAGGAGCATTACACTACAAATGGATCAGTCTGTATGAAAAAAACATATTATAGTTGCTCACTCTACATTCAGCAACCTCATCAACAAAAACCAACTGTTGTGGTGTGTGCACCTTTTAAGTAATGTGTTGGTTAGCTATGATCTTTTGCAGGTAGCCAAAGTGAAACGTGCTACATCCTTTGCAACTGTCTGTCACGGTAAATGTACCATTTCTCGTATCTCTGGTGGCTTGGAAGCACTGGCCTAAGTCGAGGACAAGACATGCAGTCCAAAGAGCAACAACCTTTCAAATCCTCTACGCAACTTGTGCAGGACCTGAAGACAGAATGTTGAATGTCAATTGGCAGGCTAAATTTTCATCGTGATGAAGCACTATAGTTCTTTCGTTTGCAGTTTACATGATTAGGTAAACATCATTCGGCTACATATAGGTTACATGATAAAAAGACAGTGCATGTTACTCACAGATAAAGTAGATTGCAATCGATATTGGCACAGTTCCTATGTCTGAGTTCACGAAGCTGATTCCCGCATATAAGGCATCTTCCAAACGAACTCTTTTCAGAAGAGCATTCACTTTCAGGCACTTCCACTATAGCTTCAGACTTATAAGCAGATGGCGGCAGAGAGAGCCGAGAATCAAAAACAAACAAGCTTCCCACCCATTCTGCTGGACCTTCACTCTTGAGATAATTTGACACACCCCCACTTAACGTATACAGATTCTGGAATCCCTTTTGCCTGGAAATCAAGGATGATAACATCAAAACAGATAAGGCATACGACACTTCTCTACGGTCAATAAACAGGCTCAATCACTAATAACAAATTCTTCACCATTTACCTCAGAATTGTTGAGTATACGTCACAGCGAATTCCACCTGTACAGTACATTAATATATCTGCCCTCTCTTTATCAATGCCAGATAATGGATCATCATCAGTTAACTGGAAAAATAAACAAGGAAACCAAGCTACCAAGGTTAAGGTCACTTAAATTGCAATATTAGATGATCACAGATGAGCAATTCGAGTGCACAATGTAAGTTAAAAAATGACATTCTGAAGTCAAAACTCAGAAAACATCACATAGGTTCCACTTCAATATTCAGAAAGATAAAAAAACAGACAAAATCATCAATGAGGATTCCACAATGGGTGGGTAAATAAACATAATGCCACACAAACATCACTACATATACTCCTATGTGAATTTTAATTATTCTAACAATGATCTAATTTGCTGCATTGCTGTATTCTAGCCCCAATCTTTTGTAATGTACTATAAGAAAGCATTGAAATCCCTGTCACAAACATATAACTACAGCCACTTTATAATTTGTATCCCAGTTTCTTGAAATGATAAAAGCATCGTGAAGACAGAGCCTAAAATACGGTTGCTTTCGCCTAGAGTCTTGTAACATCTGGATCTCCTCGCAAAAGATTAATCCACATGAGAAAACCCATTATATTAGAATCTCTTCGATAGTTGCAATAGCAAATACATTAAGGCCACTTGGACAGAGTGAACATATTTGGAATTGGATTGCATAAGATTGTGCAATATTAAGCAAGACTTCACATACAAGCTCAAAGGTGACAAATGGTATGATGTGTTGCTGTCAAAATGTGATCTCAAGCCTCGGGATCTAAAATTTTCCATTTCAGTAATTGAACACCTACAGAAGAAATTGATTGAGGTAAATAGACATGTATTTATTATTTTCTTCTTATAAAAGGTACTATTAGTAATAAATAACAACAAATAAGTGAAAAACCTATTTCTACTGATCATGAAATACATTAGGGAATATGCTAAAGGAGGAATATACCTCTCCTTTCGAGAGCCCAAATGCAGTGCTTCGGAAGCAGTTTACGTTAGGTCTCTCAGCCCCTTGGAAATGACCAATATCCCATTCATATCCTGTTTCACATAAGCACAAGGCAAATGGCAAACAGTATATTGATAAACAAATAGAACAGATTGACACAAAATTTAAAAGATTTCCATTTCTTCGTAAGAAAGATATCCCACAAGCCACATCATAAGGAAAGAATAATAATTTGAACTGATTACAAAAATGTGTGTTTCATCAAAGCTTGGTCAGTCTTCTATACAAAGGCAACTCGGGAAACAAGAGAACAAACCATTCTCGAACAACCAGATGTTCAAAAAATCACCTTCAAGAAATTCCAATAAGGGAGAATGAATAGGTGATCCTCAGACCAATATTCGCTTGGTGGGTATCAAAACAAGAGCTACCTTTTAACTACTTGGAGGGGAACTCAAATATTGCTGATACAAGTCATATGCTGACCAAATAAAAAAACATGTCTACTTACATACTTCAAGAACAAGTGGTTAACTTACCATTTCTGACATCCAATAATAGCAATTTTCTATCACAGCTATCATCCTTGCATGGCTCATTCACATCACTTCTCTGTAATCTTCTCTTCCATTCAGATGGGGTGAGAGGGGTGGCACGCATTGCAGGATTGACCAAAGGGAGATGTGATACACCCCCTTCTAGCTGAAATCAACATTTTGAAAGGCTTAGTTATTCACCAACAATTATCCTCAGTAATGAGGCTAGACATTGATTTTACTTGTGTAGCATTGAAGAATGAAGGGAACTTGGTATGAGCATGCAATAAACATAGTTTTAACATAATATATGCCAATCAATAGAAACTGCGATATTACAACAAAAGCATGTTGGTTCATAATGTAATATACATCTTGCCTGTATAAGTGAAGGTTTATACCGCAGTTTCAGACGTGGGAAAGCATGGCCATTAGAAGCTGGGGACATCTGGATTAACATATCAGAAAAGCGATTATCCTCTTTAAGCCACTCAACGTATTCCAATGCATCATCTCTTGGACCACTGTACTGCAGAAAGATCGAAAATTTGATAAATAAAATGAATTAAGGAGAATACTCAAGTGCCTTTAGTGGCTGGATCTAATAGACTGATAGAAAGAGTGTAAAATCTAGCTTCCTCTGTGTGAAAGCTCAAAAGGAAGGAAGAACAAGGTACAATGATCAAATACCTGTGCATTGATTCCTTGTTCGTTCAAATATATTCGACCACAGATATCACGCCCCTGAAACGTCACGGATAAATAAAGTTTTCAAATAATCATAGAAAGCAGATTGGTGTGTTGTACAAAATTAACAAAAGGGAAGGCCATACGCCACTACATAAATCAAAATTACAATAATTGATATAGTGGACCAATTGATGCAACAATATTTTGCTATTAAATAAGTTAAATAATGCCAAAACTATAATATATCAATAATCGCCATTTTTGTGTGACTGTGTACAATTCGAGTAAGCAAGAAACCCCTCAGGTTTATCTTCGACAAGTTTTGCATGATGTTCATTCAGATTACAATATTTTGCTACGTATCCAAATTGCTTAGCATATGTAATAGCTAACTATCTTAATCTGAAGTATTACTGAAACCCTAGTACCTTAAATCAGCAGGTCAGTTAATTATTTTTCTCAAGGAGATGAGATCATAACCAAGCATGCTTTGGAGTGCATGCCATTATTTCACTAATCAACCATTGTTGAATACTTGATACAAAGAGTTAAAAATGCATCTTGCAAAAGCTTTTAGCATTTACTAAACCAGAACAAAGGCATCACTAAGCTACGGCCAGGAGAATGGGAAATCACAAGCACCACAAACACCCATTTACATCCATTTTCAGGGGGAAAGAAGAACACCTCAAATCATAACTGATCGTAATAGCAACATCGAACTGTCTCTGCATTTGTGTATTTTTTGGAATTGTAGGCCTTAGACTTTGGCATTAAAAAATGCGGTGCCATTGGGACTAAAGTACTTGTTGTTATTGTAAAAGATCACAACCAAGCACGCTTTGGAATTGAATTCATGCCATAGTTTCGCTAATCAACCTTTACCGGAAACTTGATTTACAGAGTTAAAGTGACTCCTAAGAAAAGGTCAAATCTTTGAAATACATTCTTGAATATATCACATCTATTCTTGCAACTGCAGCATCCGCATTGACTCCAAAACCGAATCGGAACCATAAATTTCACATCCAACAACTTAAAATTTCCAAAAAAATCTACCTGGAGGAAGGTGAGGTGCTTGGACACCTCCGCCTGCGGATCCTCGACGTGCACGAGCCGGTAGAAGTTGACGACGACGTACCTCCCGTCTTCCGCCTCTCCTTCGCCGCGTTCGGGAGCGGAAGCGACGGCATTGACGCGGGACCGGGCCTTCCGCCGCAGGTTCCCGGCGGGGAGGGGAGGGGAGGGGAAGCGGAGGGAGGAAGGGAGGGAGAGGGAGATGCGGGGAAGGGAGGGGAGGAGAAGGGTGGAGACGGAGGCGACGGTGGAAACCCTAATCGCCATGTCGTCGGAGTCGGGAGTGGAGTGAGTCCGCCGAAGTTCAGCGTTATCCGAAGCGCAGAGGTAGATGATGATTTGGTGAAGCATATTTCGCGATTTTTTCAGGTGGATCCTTGTACTTGTCCTAATTGTACAAGTATTGTTTGTTGTCTATAAATCAGATTAGTAGTAGCATTCTCATTGGTATCGCTCGTAACGAGGATGACGGAATATGGGAGAGTAAATGGAACGGGGACGGGTTTTTATCCCACCGTTAACCGTCCCACTTAAATTACTTGGGTAAATGGGGCGGGATGGGGTGGAACAAAAAAATTGTTACTCATCCAACCTAAGGGTGAGTTAGGAAGATGGTAAATGAGTTGAGTTCAAGTGAGAGAGAGGGAATATTTAGATTTTAATTATTTAGCAAAAATGAGTTAAAGACTACTAGTGTTTGGAGTTATGGCTTTGTTAGTAAAATGGTTTTCTTGAAATTAAATATCAAGCTTAAGGTTAAGGTAGGATTCAATATAATCATGTAGAGTTGTTATGTTATCAAATGTAATTTTATAATGTAATATATATTAATTAAATTATAATTTTTTTATTTCGGTAGAGAGAGAACCGTAACTTGACCCATTTATTAAGTGGTTTAGCATGTGATGGAAGAATGGTGGGTTGATGAGTTGAGATTTTTTGCCCACAGTTTGTCATAGGTTGAACTCTTTCCCATTTACAACCCAACAGAATATAGTGATTCTCACCGTGTTAAGGAACGAAGATGCTTAAATAATGTTTGGCGGATTAATTTTGGGAACTACTAAACGTCGCCCCAAAACTACTCAAATCGCCCCTTGGAATTACCAAATTGCCCTTAACAATATATTTAATACCCATATCGTCCCGTGTCTTTAAACAAGGTTATTGACTCAGTTTTACTAACATTCCTAATACCAACACCACGAAAATGTCTGGCGAAACACCTAGACCAGGCGAAGTAACGGAGGCGGATTTTTTTTTCCGACACGAGCGTCTGGCTAAGACGCCTGTACCATCGTGGAGGCGTCTGGCAAAGACGCCTCCACCATCGTTGAGGCGTCTTAGCCAGACGCCTCCACGATGGTACAGGCGTCTTAGCCAGACGCCTATACCATTGTCTAGGCGTCTGGTTAAGACGCCTCGACCATGGTGGAGGCGTCTTAGCCAGACGCCTCCACGATGGTACAGGCGTCTTAGCCAGACGTCCCATTTCTTTTAATTTTTTTTGTCAAATTAAAATTATACGGTGTGTTATCTCAAATTATTTGACGTTTCTTTGCAAGTTTTTGGTGGTAACCGGTCGGATTACAATGAGTTTTTTTGCAAGTGATAAAGATTCAAAAAAATTCCAGATCCAACATTTTTTAAGTTCCAAATCCCCCGGTGGTAAAACATCATGACTTACAAATACCACCTCGACAGGTCGTTCGGGGGGCTCGCTCCCCGGTAGGGGTGCACATGGGTCGGGTTGGGTCGGGTTTGGGCCTCAACCCGACCCAACCCGAAATTTTCGGGTTGGGAAAAAATCCAACCCGAACCCGAACCCGACCCGGTTCGGGTTCAACCCAACCCGACCCGAAATTTTCGGGTTGGGTCGGGTTGAACCCGAATTTGGAAATTTTTGGGTTGGGTTGGGTTGAATCGGGGTTATTTTCGGGTTGGGTCGGGTTTATTTTCGGGTTGGGTCGGGTTGGGTCGGGTTGGATCGGGTTTATTTGGGAAAAAATTAAAAAAAAATAAAAAAATAAAAAAAAAATAAAAATCGGGTTCGGGTTGGGTTGGGTCAACCCGACCCCCTCAACCCGAACCCGACCCGAAAATTCGGGTTTTTGATTTTCCCAACCCGACCCGACCCGAACCCCTCCTCAACCCGACCCAACCCGACCCGACCAGTCGGGTTCGGGTTGGGTTTCGGGTTTAACCCAACCCATGTGCACCCCTACTCCCCGGTGAGCGAGCGGCATTCCACCTCGCCGGTGAGGTGGCGGGGGTGGCAAGGGGGCAGCGCCCCCTGGAAATTTTTTGGATTTTGAAATTGTTGGATCTGAAAATTTTTGAATTTTCGGTGTACCGAAGAGGTATCGGTCATCCGAATATATTAATTATTAACTTATTAATTAATTTAACAATTATCTAAATTTATAATCAATTATCTTTTTAAAAAAATAATAAAAAATAATAAAAAATTACGGGCGTCTGACGGAGCCGCCCCCACGTAGGAGGGGGCGTCTGGCTAAGACGCCTTCCCCATGGAGGAGGCGTCTTACACAGACGCCTGTCCCATGGGCGAAGCGTCTAGGTAAAACGCCTCCCCGATGGGTAAGGCGTCTGGGTAAAACGCCGCCCCCATGGGGAAGGCGTCTTAGCCAGACGCCCCCTCCTACGTGGGGGCGGCTCCGTCAGACGCCCGTAATTTTTTATTATTTTTTATTATTT
This sequence comes from Triglochin maritima, assembly GCA_963682175.1. Lineage (NCBI taxonomy): Eukaryota > Viridiplantae > Streptophyta > Magnoliopsida > Alismatales > Juncaginaceae > Triglochin > Triglochin maritima. Next base: position 56,619,557 of record OY821772.1, on the reverse strand, counting down.
TTTTATTAAAAAGATGTTAGATGTTTTACCAGATTCGAGTACACTGGGGCGTCCGTTGGTTCATTACTGACCTGCAAAACATTATTTTTTATGATTATAAGAGGAATATGAAGAGAGATGTGTGATAGGAGGGTAAAATGTCGAGTTATAGCAGTAGAAATGAGAGAAGGGCAAAATGGTAATTTCAAGGGGCGATTTAAGTAATTTTGGGACGATGTTTAGCAATTCAGTTAATTTTTGGAGAGAATATGAAGACAAATATTGTGATTTGACTTATAATTTTGATTAATCACATGGTCCACATGTAATGGACTTGTGGGTAAGTTGGGGACAACCATCTACTACAAATGTGATCCACAACTATAAGTCATTACGAGCCTTCACACTTAGGGGTGGTAAATTCGTGTTTCGTGTCGTTTTTGACACGAACACGAATTATTTTTACTCGACCCGAACACGAACACAAATTAATAAGAAATAGGCAACACGAACACGAACACGAAAATCTAATCTTAAACCCGAACACGAATTTGGTAACCCGAACACAACCCACATTGACACGAATATTTACAAACCCGAATTAACCTGAACACAAAATAACTTGTTTGACACCAATTATGACATGTTTGATACAAATTTACACAAACATGAATTAACCCGAACACGAACTAGCATGTTTGACACGAATTACACGAAACACGAACCCGACCCGAATTGTAGTTCGTGTTATTCATGTCAACCCGAATTACATGAAACACGAAATACTCCAACCCGAACCCGACCCGAATTACAGTTCGTGTCATTCGTGTCGACCTAAATCGTGATATTTAGTGTTGAGTTCGGGTTTCGTGTCATTACCCAAATTGTCAGCCATATTCACAATCATGATCTAAAAAAAGATTATCCCAGTTTTCTCTTTCTGTCACGTTAGTTTTTTCACTTCACATTATTTATCCACTATCATTTTCTCTCTTATCTTCTCAACCATGATATTTATAAAAAGATAATGTTGTCAAATCAACTGTTCTCTTGCTCTAACTCATTTATTACAATTTACAATTATTGAAAATAGAATTATTTGAAATGTGTAATTCGGGATATAATTGTTTCAACTTTGGTAATTTCCGTTTGAGTAAAATCTAGTATTTTGAAAATATAATATTTATATAGTAATATTTGTGTCTATCCGTAGAACACGATAAAATAAGAATTATAATGATATTTTAAAATTTTATTATTTTTATTTCCTAAAATATAAAGTGAACTGTTAAACGTCACCCGCGAATTACTTAAATTGTTCGCGTCAATTATCATTTTGTTATTCTCTCCTACGGGAGGCATCTCCTCCAAACACCTCCTATAATTTTATTTTTTTGTAATAGGTAATTAGTTATTAATAATTAGTAATTTTCTAAATTTAGTAATTTAATTTCATTTAACAAAAAAAAAATCTCAAATTTAATTAATAGTCATCGAGTCACCGTGGAGGAAAAGGAAAATGAATACCATTTCGCTCTATAAGAGCTTATGAAGATAATTCAGGTCGTCGTTATCCACATACCCGTGGTATATCTGTTTCGATTAGGAGGGAGATTTCACGTCATCATCAGACACGTAATGACCCGTGTGATGATGATGACGTTTTTGACGATGAGGGTGACAAGGAGGAGGGTGACATACGGGTTGTCTTACGTTGTTGCAGACTTGGATATATGAATATTTTCCTCCTTTCCGTCCACATCGGGAGCTGAAAATCATTGATTCAGATTGTTCGGATCGAGGATAAGAGCGATTAGTGACCGTTCGGAGCGAGGATAAGAGCGATTAGTGACCGTTCGGAGCGAGAATAAGAGCGATTAGTGACTAAGTTTCATTCGTATACGGCTAGATCAGATGACTACATCGCAGGTTTAAGACTCTATATTATTTGCATTTGTTTTTTTTATTGTTACTATTAACGTGTCAACGTTTAGGTGAAGTGATTGTCTTATGGTCCTGACTCTGTTGAGGAGGTCTCGAGAACCTTATTGATGGGTGGTTATATTTGTTATCGAGATATCATCGAGTCTTATATGTTTGATCGTGTCTTGCGTCAGTTATGATACGTTCAAGTGATCCCGGTTGACATCCCGACGGTTGAGCATGCAGTGCGCTTTGAGAGTTCGACGACGTATGACCTTAGATACCCTGTTTCGATCGCGGAATTGATTTGACGCACATTTCCGAGAGGAGTCCGACTTGTTCTTGCCGATCTTGCACGTAGCCGCGACCCCTCCACTTATGATACAAATTATTTATCTTGGTTTCATTGGTATTCATCTTCCCGTTAAACCCACCCACCCCTAACACCCAATATAAATGGATCCACAACAATTACAAAATAAAAAATTATTAGAAAAAACCACACGATCCGGATGGATCGTGAACTGTATCACAACAAAAAAATATTTTTTATTCACGATATTTTGCACAATCTTTTTTCCCGACCGTTGCAACTTGCAAATGCTCTAAGAATCACACTCTGAAATTTGGAAGCATGTTAAAATCTTACTGTGTATATACGTGGCCATTCTAATCACCAACACTCAGACTAGAAGAAATTTCACTTGATGAAGTTCTCGAACGTTCCAAAAATGTTTTGTTCCTTTGGTCCATTTCTCTGTCTTCGGGTTTTTTTCATGTACATGTGCTCCACAGTAAATGTAAGCCGGCCAAGTGTCGCTTTCTTAATTTCGACAATTCTTAAACAACAATTTAAGAGGTTGAAATTTGAAATAACAAAACTCAAAAGGTGTCAGTTAAATTAAATTGGCATCGACCACAATTTTTTAACTCAAGTCGATTCTGATACCAAATTCCGACCCAAGTGGATCCAAAAATCCAAATAATATTTCGAGTTTTTGGTTTCTGACCAGAATTTTCAAACACCCAAATTTGTATTGTAGAAACCGAAAAAACATTACAAGTTGAGATTGAAATTATTTTTTTAAGCAAATAATTTTATTGATTAAAGCCTATGTCAACACATAAGTCAAGTTATAAGGTAATGACATTTTATGTTGGTAATGTCAAGCTAAGCACACCAAGTACATGAATAAGAGTGCTAAGTCTCAGTTAAACAAATTTCCTGTCTCCGAGAGCTGGGGGTTCGATCAGACACCAATAGTAGTCCAGATCATGATGGTCAGCAGAAGCTCAGTGAATGAGAAATTGACGTTGACGGTTGGTCCAGAGCGAGGAGGCCGAGAAAGTTGCATTGAGTGAGAGATCCTGCATCATAACTTCGGGAGGGAAACCCAACTCAATTAGGAGATCACTTGTTTACAGAAAGTCAAAACAAATGCTCGAATTTCTATGTTTGAGGTATAAAATCGACGGTGAGGTAGAATAAATTAAACATTTGAAGGGGGAAAAAAGCGGGTAAAAACGTAACTAACATTAGTTTAACAACTTAACACAACAAACACAAGAAGGTCTTAGTTTAACATAGCATGATTACACTTCATGGGGAAGTTTGCTTGTGTTGTGTTGTATTGTATTGCAGGGATACATAGTTCACTGGCATTTTTCTGGTTTATCTATTAATTTCTATTTTTGTTGGGTATCTGTAGGAGGAGATATTGGAAGAGTGAAGGACAAAAAAGGAATTGGAAATGGCAACAATTACAGAGTTCTGCTCCTTGACGACGTGCACCATACTGAAAAATTAGGTACCGTTACATGCTAGAATTTTTATTCCTGATTTAGATTTCATTTACGTCTCCTTTGAAGTTTGAAATTAAAGACATAAAACTAAGAAACAAGTTTGGAAAGCTGGTGTTAATGTTACATTTGTCTTCTCATTTCTTGGTTGAATGCTTGTGTTTCTTTTTCCCTTGTAGTTTGATCAATAACATGCTATCTCTTCTGAATTCGATATGTGGCATCTAAAATACTAACATGTGATCTTTTTCCCCATCGCAGTGGCAAAAGCATTACCAGAGGTTGTTCCATCTGTTTCAATCAGCGAAGCAAGGAAGCTCTTTCGTGAATCGTGTGAAAAGGGCATGGCTGTTGTCATTGTCACAGTCAAGGTGATTTTTCAATCTGTGTTATTCATGACAGGAACATGCTGAGTTCTATTCGCAGATGATGATCCGCAAGGGTTTAAGATCTTCAATTGAACCAGATGGGAACCTTGCTTAGATTTTGCACTCGATGGGCATTTAGCAGGAAGCTTCAGGCACTTGCAGTCCACCAATTTTGAGATTGTATACAAAGAATTTCTTGTAGGTGTAAAGATCCTTCGGATGTATGTATAAATGCGAGGGTTTTATTTTTCTAGATGTATAAAATACTAAATCAATCACCTGTAAGGCAATCAGAGCACAATTAGAACAATTTTATGTGCTGATACATCTCATTCAGTTGCACTTCATTACCATGTTTTCGCTTCTGTCAATGATTGAATAGGCTATCTCTTGGTGCCATCCTTTGTCATAGTTGTGTACATATTGTTAATTGACTAGTGAACTTCATTCAAAGATCTGCAGTGGAAACTTGAATACGCCACCATGTATGATGTTTTATTCCAGAGTCAACACAGAAACACAGTCTAAAACATAAAGCATCTTCACAACAGAAACGTTGACACCGTAAGCCAAAAAACTTTCCACGCAGAGAATTTGACATTAAAGTGTAAAAGAGAGTGATGACACGAAAACGTTGTATAGATATAATATAAAAGGTCGGCTACATTATCCAACATTGATAAACAGGTGGAAATAAAAACCTTTTTACCTCAAAAAAAAAAAGGGTGGAAATTGAAATTTCCAATACGAATATGTTCCTACTCGACATCAAATCCTTTTTCTTGAAGTTCTGATATGACCTCGTTTCTCATGCGCAGCCATAATTTCATGGATTCCTGTTCAAGTTTCTTGGACTGCATTTGCTTCTGGAATTTCTCAGTATCCACTCCCATCTCTACAAAACCTTTAGGTGTAATAACTGTTCCAATCGTTCCGCCACTCTTGATGAACTCCTCAACTGCCTCTGTATCACCTGGATATGGGTATCGTCTTCGCTCGTATAAGTGAGCCATTTCTTTCTCTTCCTGCAACCAAAGAATGTCTAGGGATTTAAGGTACATACTTCTCTACAAAGACTCACCATCTTAGTCCCACCATATAAAGGGGGAAGAAGCAGTGCCGTTAAAAACAAAAAAAATAGGCTCCATCCATTACTGAAGTCCTGGGTGATCTTGTTGATCATTTCTTGCTGGTAATTTATTTTTCGTTGTATCTTATACAACCATCCAGTGGGTGACCCAAAAGTATACAAAATCATTGCAATTTTTTTATTGGTTCATTCATTGCAACAATGAATTTTATAATACGAAGATGTAAGCACAAGGCCTACAATAACAAGTGTTTCAACTTTGAAGCATATGTAGAGGTTCAAGCTATGCACTGCAGTAAAATAGCTGAATTCAGTCATGTTGTATTTCCATTTACAATAACTCCTTTGCTTTTATGGAGAAGATATGATGTCTCCTATGTGTTCTGTTTCCTGAAAAGGTTTTGCCCTCACCTATTCAAATTAGCTCTTGGTCAAATGTTGGGTCGTCTTGCACATTCTCTAAGTCTACGATAGTAGTTTCATAGAAGTTATATTAATAACTAAGATGGGTCGACATGTAGGCACCATTTCCTCAAACAACTTCTGTAAAGTATTACGTCTCAGTGAATGTATTAAAACTAGAGTTAAAAGGTACAATCTGAAAAGGGAATGTGAACAATCATCGGGTAGGTTGGGTTCGCTGGATGGGACAGAGGATCAGAATGAACCCTTACAACATAAGGGCCACTAAAGACAATGGTTTGGAAGCACGGTGGCTTCTTAGGAATCATATTGTGACGATCTTGCAGCCATTGTATGGATAAGAGGAGTGTCTTGACTCTTGACATAATATACACTTCATCTTCTGATCTCAAAAACAATTGGTTTTGGGGGTGGCTTCTTCTGTCTTAGAAGTGAGTTCTTAAGCAAAAAGCAACATGTGGTGTTCAACATTTCCAAATATAATTCCAAAATCCAAAGTTATCATGAAACCAAAATGGTGATTTCGGTACTTAATTTACAACCATAATGTACGTCGAATTGTTGATGAACCTAAAACCTATAATGTAAGGCTTGAGTATGCTTTTTCTTTAGTACAGGAAGGAAAGTCTAGAAACTGTCTCCGCAGCTTCTACAAAACCCCGAATAAACAGCCACTTACAGGATTTAAACATGTGACGATTGGCACATGAAACATCTTGTGTGTCAGTGAACTACACTAAGGAGTTCCCTCGACTCTCGAACACAATTTCACGTTACGTTCAATTTCCGAAGACAGAAATTAGTTTCAAAGGGACTTCTGAGTTATGATGAAAACAAACCAGTGCAATGAAAATTCATATCACGGATCAAGCAACCAAACACACCTTTGGGGAGGAAAAAAACCCTAATTAGGGTGAAAAGTACCTTAGGTCGGGGCTTGAGAGTCCACCAGCCGAGGGGAGAGGTCTCATCCCAAAGCCATACGAGAGCGCCGACAGTGTACGTGCAAAGCATCGCCTTCCCCACCTGCTTCCAGTAGTAGTACTCCTCCTTCGGTGGGAACCCAAATCCATATTTCCTGAAAAAATAATAATAATTTTTTGTGTGGAGAAACTACTCAAATTGGACCAATCACAGAGTCGAGTGAAGCCACACGTACCCCAAGAACTTGTTCAACCGGCGGAATGTGCCCATCGGAAGATGGGGGATGAGGGCAAGGGCGGACCCAAGACGATATTGTGGAGTTGGCACCCTTTAAAAATATATCAACCCAATAATTATATAATAATTACAAACCAATAATTATATAATAATTACAAAAAATTATTAACTTCAAACATGTTTGTTACAAGGTAATCCTACGAGGTTTCATCCTTTGAAAAAATTTCATTATAGTTTCATCACTAATCGTATTGACACAATCACCAAATAAGAATGTTCAAATTCACCAAATAATGAAACACTAAATGCAAAACATCAAAACATTCCCTTCCTTTCTAGCAACACACCACAATCAAATTTTCAGAAAAAGCTTAAAAACTAAATTCTTCAACAAAAGTAGAAAATAGCACTGGAATCCATGATCTTGTATCAACCCCATCCATCCCACAAGCACACGCAAGCATTTTTCAGGGAAAAAAAGAGATCTCCCAAATGACTCAAACGATCAACACTGCGAAGAATGCATCCTTTCACTTTCACCCACAAACAAACATGAAACGCTATACAACACCAAAACCTACGAATCCATACCAAAATAGGACACTCATCAGATCAAATTTGATATTAAAAAATGCAGGAAAAAACCCAAATCCCACACAAAAAAACCCGAAACAAAGATCGTGAAACCCTTAACCAACCATGAAGATGAAACCTTCAATTGCTCTCAAAAGTTTTCTCAGAAATAATAACTGGGTTTGGAAGTTGCCACAGTTGACAATGCACAACAAGTTACTGATGAAATGCTAACATGAACTTCATTGACCAAAATAATCAAATACGAAACGTGTAAAAGACCCATCTTGTGATTGTATTCTGACACAACTTTAATCTCGTGGTTGGTTGTTGACATCCACAGGTAGACAACTTGGATTGGTTTTAGAAGCTTAAATTGACTACTTTTTTATATCTTACATCTCGAGAGGCCGACTCTAATAAATCTTGGGAGATTTTCCTTCACATGTCGGGTTGAGTTGGTGCTAATCTTGAATAGTTTGTCTGGATTATTATATTCTTCACATGTCACTTGTTTAATCTCTTTTTTTGTGTAATCTGTGTTTCTTGTTGGACAAGCCCGAGTTGAATTTTTGTTCTTGGAATGGAAGGCATGAAGCACCATGTCAGCTTCCCTGCCATAAAAACACAACCACGACCTATCCAAACCAACCCAAAACCCAGATTTAGAGGGAAAAACCAAACTTACAAACGACCTAAAAGGCGAGTTTCACCTACGAGCAAAGATCAAACGCAAAAAAAAAACAGGAAACCCATTAAAATCCACCCACGCATTTCATACAAAAAACCCAAATTCCACGCAAAAAAGCCGAAATCAGCCATCGAAACAAAGCCAGGCTCATCCAAAAACTCATCTTTCAAGGGGAAACTGATCCACAAACGATCGAAACCACGAAAAAGGGCGACAAAATCCACGAAATGGGTGCGGAAATGGATGGGAATGGGGAAGGGATTGATTACCAGCGAAGATTGGAGGAGAGGCGACTGGTGGAGGGAAGGATTGGAACCGTGGAGCCGTGGAGAGGTGGAGGCGCAGAGGTGGAGCCGTGGAGGCGGTGGAGCTGCGGAGGTGGAGAAGGAATTAGGGATTTTGGGTGAAGGTGGATTTTAGGGGGGAAATTGATTTTTTAGGGATCGTGGAGATAGTAGGTAAATATTGTGTATGGTTTTTAACTTTTATATAACGAATTTCAGAATAATCTTACATAGAAAATGGGAACTACTAAACGTCGCCCCAAAACTACTTAAATCGCCCCTTGAAATTACCAAATTGCCCTTAACAATATATTTAATACCCAAATCGTCCCGTGTCTATAAATAAGGCCTATGGTCTTGTATATTCATAATTTATCAGTAAAAACACCACGAAAATGTCTGGCGAGGGTGATGCATCGGGTGAGGTAAGCCTGGCGCGGGGAAATTTTTGGGCCGAGCGTCTGCATTAGACGCCTCCCCCATGGTGAGGGCGTCTGCGTAGGACGCCCTCCCCATGGCCGAGGCGTCTAACGCAGACGCCTACACAATGGGAGAGGCGTCTTATGTAGACGTCCTCCCCATGGGTAAGGCGTCTGTAGTAGACGCCCTTCCCTTCGGTCAGGCGTCCTACGCAGACGCCTTACCGTTGGGGAAGGCGTTTAACACAGACGCCCCATCCATGGGGCAGGCGTCTAACACAGACGCCTGTTTTTTTTTTATTTTGATTTTGTTTTTTTAATTTCGAGTTTATTTTTTGATTTTTTTAATTTCGAATTTATTTTATTATTTTTTTAATTTTGAATATATTTTTGTAGGTTCCAGATTTCGGTGGTGATGGAGTGGATTACAGTGAGTTATTTCAAACTACACAAATCTTTGAAACAATCGATGAAGCATGTAAATGGGCCAAACAAGTAGCTATCGGAGCTGGGTTTTTTTTGGTCGTGTCGTCGTACAAAACAAGATCAGATAGTCGGATGGATTGTTATTTGAGATGCGACCGGCGAAATCAAATGGAGTCTCGGGATATGGATACTGCACTTCGAAGAAACACCAAAAGAAAGGGTTGCGGTTGCCGTTTCTTAATAAAAGTGGTGGAGCGACGAGATCGTGATGGATGGGTTGTGGTTTATAATAGTGCTCACGGACATCACAACCACAGACTGGCAGTTTATCCAGAGGGTCATCGTCAAATTAGTGGTCTAAGTTCTGGGACGAAGAAGATTGTTCGTGATATGACAGAGGCGCAAGCAAAACCACGGAACATCTTGAAGGCAGTAAAAGAAAAATTTCCGGAGGACAATCCAAATCAAAGGCATATTTATAATTTCAGAGATTACATGAGGAGGACAAAATCTGAAGATCGGAATCCCGTCCAGCAGTTTCTCTACCAAGCAGTGCAGTGTGAGTACTTACATTGGATTATGGCGAATCCAGAAACTGATGTCGTCACTCACGCTTTTTTGGCACATCCGACGTCAGTCCAGTTGTTGCGGACATATCCTTTCGTTATCTGCATGGATTCGACTTACAAGACGAACAAGTATAAGATGCCTTTGTTCGAAATGATTGGGGTCACACCAGCAAACATGAATTTCCTTATTGGATATGCGATTTTGATGGATGAATCTTACTCCAGTTATTTGTGGGTGATGGAGAAGTTGAGAGATCTGTTATTGGGGAATGTCAGCCCGACTGCAATAATAACAGACCGGGAGTTAGGCCTTATGCGACCAGTGAGAGAGGTTTTTCCTGACTCTCCTCATTTACTCTGCACATGGCACATCAACAAAGACGTATTGAATTACGCCTACCACGTATTCGGCAAGAATAAGGAGATGGCAGAGACTTTGAGGCGTGGAAGATGGAGGAAGATCATGCTTTCTACTTCAGAAGCCGAGTATGATAGAGCTGTGTATGCTCTGAAAGATTTGTATAGATCGTGGCCGGCTATCACGGAGTATCTGGACACCACGTGGTTGGTGCATAAAGAAAAGTTTGTGCTGAATTGGACGAACAAAGTCCTTCATTTTGGGAACACCACGAATTGTAGGGTCGAAAGTGCTCATTCGGCTCTAAAAGAGTGGATTTCTACATCGACTGCAGCTCTGGACACTCTTTTCGAGCGCGTCAACGCGGCTACTGAAATGCAGCTGACGAATATTCGAAACTTTCTTGAAGACTCGAGACGGCGAAATTTGACTAATTTCGGACATGCTCTATATCGTCACATAAATGGTAGAGTTTCGCATCACTGTTTGCAGTTGCTGAGTCAGGAGGTGAAGAGAATGCAACAGTTAGATGATGAAGTTGAATATCGTTGCGAGTGCGCTTTTCTGACTTCTCATGGGATACCTTGCGCATGTACCATCCGTGGATGTCTTGAATCAGAAAACGGAATTTACTTAGAGCAGATTCATTCGTTCTGGAGGACACTTGTCATTGGGGAAGGAGCCGGGAACGCAGAGTTTGTGTCTCAGGCAGCTCAAGACGCCGAACATTTTCGCGGTCTGGTTGATGAGATTGCAGGAAGTGACCCTACCGTAATTCGATCTGCCTCTCGGGTTTTATTCGAGCAGCTACACCCCGAACATTCGAATTTGAAAGAGCCTGCAGTAAAAACAAAGCTACGAGGTCGACCAAGGGGAAAGTCGACACGACGGGACCCTAGTGCGTTTGAGTATGCAGAGCGAGGTAGTGGTCGATCTTCAGGTAGTGGGAGTAGAGGTCGTGGTCGTTCTTCCGGTAGTGGAAGCAAAGGTCGTGGTCGATCTTCTGGTTCTTCGTCAGTGAGAGGAGGATCAGGTATACCATCCTTACATTTATTATTATTATAATTTTGTTATTTATTTCAGTAAATATGTATCTTTTGTTATTATATCTAACTGTATTTTTTGTTCATATTGTAGTGACTGGGCGGGCTGACGTAGACGACTTCCCATATGGAGATAGAATTCCAGGAATCATTATGCCATTCCTACACCAGTGGAATGATGTACGTGCTGATGGAAACTGTGGATTTCGATGTGTCGCCGATGTTTTCCACGGTGGTGAAGACAATTGGCAACTCGCCCGTCGTTCGATTTCAAATGAGATAGCTGCGAACCCATCTTTTTATGAGCACGTATACTACGACGGTGTGGCGGAGGCTCGTCACCGGATTAATTGGGGCGGGGGACCTTGTGGCGAGAATCACTATATGGAGACGTGGACGGACTTGTTTCCCATTGCAAATTTTTACAAGTGTGCAGTTATGTTCTTCTCTCTCGGAAATGATGGTTCGTTGTACCCATGTCTTACAGTTCTACCTTGGGAGAGTCCGCCTACCGTGACGAGACCGTGCAGAGAGTTGATTATTGCTCATTTAGGGAGTTACGCTCATTACATTCGTTTGGAATTGAATGAGGGATTCCCCGTACCTCCTATAGCGACTCTGTGGTATCAAATACGAGATGAGAGTGTTATTGGATGGGAGCTGGAGTACCAACATAGGATAGCATATTGGCAACAATTATGTAATATGTTTTGATATGTTTGTATAATTATGTAATATGTTTTGATATGTTTGTACATTATATAGTGTTGCTTTATTATGTAATATGTTTTGATATGTTTGCTTTATTTGCATTATATATAATAGTACGAAAGGTTATCAAACACAAATACAAATAATAAGGGTACAACAGATAAGCAAAACACAAATACAAACAATAAGCGTACGACATGTTCGCAAACACAAACACAAATAATAAATAATAAGCGTACAACAGATAAACAAATATAAATGCAAATACTAAGCGTACCACAGATAAGCAAACACAAATACTAAGCGTACAACAGATAAACAAATATAAATGCAAATACTAAGAGTACGGTACAACAGATCAGCCTACTCATCATCCGAATCATGGTCGGAGATGCCTAACTGAGTATGCCATGACTGTATGATCTGATCCACATCTCCGCATGCAGCTCTGGCATCGTCTGGCAGCTCATCCCTCATCTGCAAGATTGGGTCTACAGCCCGTATCATCTTACCCATCCACTGCACATAACATTAACATTAGCGTACATTAACAAATTATACGGTACAAATAAATTTAGATAAAATGAAAAAATTACCAGATCGCCACACGTCCTATCTGGTGGTTGATCTGCTCTCCGGGAGGCACCACGGACGATGATAGGATGTGAGTAACTACCGAACCAATCAAGATAACGTGCATCACACTCGGAGGGGTCGCGACTACGTCTGAAGTCGCCAAGGAACAATCGGCATGATCTCGGAAATGTCCGCCAAGTCGATTCCGCTGTAGAAGCGGGGAACCTGACGTCGTACGTCGCTGCTGTCGCAGACCGCACCGCATGCTCTGGTGTCGGAATGTCAACCGGGATCACCTGAACATATCCTAACTGACGCAAGACCCGATCGGGCATATAAGGCTCTATGATATCCCGATAACAAATAAGACCCATCAATAAAGTCCTCGGGACATCCGCTGCTGGGTCAGGACCATAGGGTAACCACTCCACCTAAAGTTTAACACATTAATAATAATACATCTTAAAATTAAATAAATGGTGTAAAGTTTGATACCTCTGATGCAGTCATCTGATCTAGTCGTGCGCGGATGGAACGCAATCGTCCATCGCTCTTGTCCTCGCTCCGGACAACCCACATACCCGAACGTGGATGACCCTCGTCGATAATCTTCCGCTCACGATGCGGGCGGAATGCAGGAAAGTACTCGTATATCCACGCCTGCAGCAGCGTAAGACAACCTGCAATCCCAGAACAATCCGCACGGCTAGCTATCCCAAGCTGCCGGTACAGGTATGCCAACGTCGCTGACCCCCACGAGTACTCACGAACGGTCTCCGGGTCCCTAGCCTCCAGTAGATCGCGTGGTCTGATCCGACAACCACTCTTGTCGACAAACAAGACGGCTCCGAGCATCAAGAATAGGTACGCCGTCAACTGTGTATCATCGGCCCGCGGAGGTCGTGCCCGTCTGCATAGGTCCTCAAGGGAGTCGATGCCGACACCACCACCACTCCATAAAGCTGTATCTCTCGCCAGACCATCAGGTGTGACACCAAGCAACTCTGCCACATAACACCTCAGCTCAGACGTCGACCCCTGAGCACTAACCAGACGACCATCCACAGGAAGTCGCAGGATCTGGAAAACATCGTGAAGCATGATCGTCATCTCTCCGAAAGGCATGTGGAAAGTGTTGGTGTCAGGCTGCCACCGCTCCACAAACGCCGAAATCAAAGGCATGTCGAGATAAGGGAACATGCTGTACGGTAAGTGCCCCAAATGCGTGGCACTAATCTCCTCTCTGATATCAGCACTCAGTGTAGACCGCCAACCCTGTAGTGCTGTACAGGCTCTGTGCCGATTCTGGCACTTCAGAACCTTCCGATCCTCTCCGTCCCAGATCCGTCTAGCAATGTGACCCCAGAAACTAGGAATGACGCTCCCATCTAAAGGACCACCAGGCGTCATACTGCTCACGATCCAAGAATCGTCCTGGACCCTCTTCTTCTTCTGAGCGCGGGGATCAACAGTGCACGAGCTCGAATCCCCGGCCGTAAACCTCCCACCCCTACCCTTCCGCACCATCCATCCGGCGGAAGTAGAAGTACCCGCTCGACCACGTCCTCCGCTATAATCCCCCTGCCTCTCCACCTCCGGCCGCACATCATACGGGCCATCATCGTCGCTCTCGTCGTCAAAACTATCCACATGCTCATCATCGAAGGAATCATCCTCCTCCTCACGACGACGTAATGCCTCCCTCTCCCTCCTGACCGAAGCAGATATCCCCCGTCTACGTGGATGACGCGGTGCTGAATCATCCTCTAAAGAACGGAAGGCGTGTAATGGTATCGACTTGCCTCTCCCTCCACTGTGACCCGATGACTATTTATTGAAATTTTAAATACAAATTTGTTAAATTTGTTAAACTAAATTATCATATTTATCAAAATTGTTAAACTAAATCAAAATTTGTTAAACTTAATTATCAAAATTGTTAAACTAAATCAAAATTTGTTAAACTAAATTAAAACAATTGTTAAACTAAATCAAAATTTGTTAAAACTAAATATCACAAATGTTAAACTTAATAAGAATTTGTTAAATTAATTTTTTTGATTTATCACTATTTATTAAAGTAATTATGATATTTATTAATTAAAAAAACAAAAAAGGAGGAGGCGTCTGCGACAGACGCCTCCCGCAAGGTGGAGGCGTCTGTCGGAGACGCCTCCTCCTACGGGGAGACGTCTTCCGCAGACGTCTCCCGCTTCGGGTCGGCGTCCGAGGGAGACGCCCCCCGCATGGGGCGGGCGTCCTCGGAAGCCGCTCCCCCTATGGGGGGAGCGGCTTCCTCGGACGCCCGCCCCATGCGGGGGGCGTCTCCCTCGGACGCCGACGCATTTTTTTTTTTTTTTTAAAAACAAATAAATAACGTAATGTTACCTCATACGGGTACACCGGGGGAACTGCTGGCTGCTTCCCTGGCCTCCGAGACATTCGTAATCTTGTGTAGTAGGTATAGGAAGAGAAAGTTTTGAAAAAAGAGTGAAATTGTGAGATATATAAGCAAAAATAGGAGGAAGGGCAATTTGGTAATTTCAAGGGGCGATTTAAGTAATTTTGGGGCGATGTTTAGCAGTTCAGTAGAAAATTCTTAATGATTTGATAGATTTTATAATTTTTAGCTCTCTATTCTGTTGTGAGTTTATCATACGCTCACAAGTCATATTGTGTCTGTTTGAAAAATGATTGTCGTCTTTTAAAATTTAGATAAGTAAAATGAAATTATGATTTATTTCACGGAACAAACTGTGATTAACTTTTTTAATAAATAAATGTTAATGGTTTGTGATTAAATTTTTTTAATAAATAAATATGTTAATTTTAATTATTAAAATAGATTATGTGACTAAAGATGTCGTAAAGATGAAAATCTACACGTGTCCCAATCCCACGTTCCCACCCCCACAACTACTCATCTGCCTGTTTGAAAAAAGCACATTGTGAGTGGTTTCAAATGTTTTTTTTTATATAAGTAACAAATACTTTTGAGTTACGTATTGGCAAATCTATTGGAGCTTTGGGTGGCTTTGGATTCCAATAAATGAAAAATAGGAAATGACTTGAATTTGCAGACGTCAACCCACAACACATACCGTGCCAACCTTGAAAAACAGGCCGCAGGGCAATCATTAAGTCCTAGACGCTACTAAGACTTGGTAGGTCTGTCGTGCTTTGATTTCAGAAGAATGACGCTCGTGGCACATGAAAGTTAGTTTCGCAAGTCAGGATCAGACAAACAAGGTATAGTACAAATAACAGCTGCAATAGCTGCCCAACGTTTAAAAATGCTTTTGTATAAATAGCAAGTCATATAGTACACAACTTTCATCTTTACCTAGACGATCTAAACAGAAATCACCTTACCGTCCTATCAATTAAACGCAGTGCGGAGCACTAGTGAAAAATGAAGACACCACGAAAAAAACTTATAACACAATGTACAAACTATCAATTATGATGGATCATATTATTAGGACCGCAGAATGGCCTAAGGAAACGAATCACCAAATAAGTTAATAACTCACATTTTGAGAAAATGTTTAACACAATTACAAAACGCAGGTGTTATGAATCCATTAGTACGGGTGGCTCCGCCATGATTGAGTCTGCCCGAAAACTATCAGCTTATATTGGTCAGTGACCTCGTCTGAGGGAAGAAAGAAAACCACTTGATTTCTCTTTACGTCGTTCATCGCCCTCACTTTCAACCTGTCAGTCACGTTACCAACTTATAGCAAATAAAACCACAACAGCAGGATAAAACAGTCACCTCACAATTCACAAATACAATACCTCCTTGGTGATGTGTTGCAATATATCTAGAATTTCAGAGAAATCAGGCCGTAGGCTTGGGTCTTGTTGCCAGCATCTATTCAGCAGTTCAGTAAGTTTAGGATGTGTATTTTTTGGAATTGTAGGCCTTAGACCCTGCCATCAAAAACTATAAGATATTTTTCACACAGTACGCGGTTTGGCTCAAGATCTGAGTAGAAACCTTTTTATGCTTAAATGTTACTGTCAATTTTTAAGCTGAAAGTTTTGATTTGCACAAACACAACTAATAGACGGCTATATATACCTTCTGGACAACACCTACAGCTGCTTGCAGCGGCGTCAAATATTCATGGGGAATCTGACAAAAGAATGACATAAAAATAATCATGTCTTGAGGGTGTCTAAGTAATTCATTAGCACAGCAAAAATCTTGAACATGCCAACACATCATTAATAACTACCTTTCCAGTTAGCAACTCCCAAAGCACAATTGCGAAGCTAAAAACATCAGCTTTGTGGTCATATGGTTTGTGTTCTATGACCTTCAGTTGTTAAGAGAGAAAAAAGCAAAATCAAGGGCAAAAAGAACATTCACGGTAAAGGAAATTACTCAATACAACTAGATAAAGATTCTTTTTAAGAGAACTCATGTAGGCAGTTAACTATCATCCCACTCCAATCTTAAGGGCACATATTAATGGAGTCATGGCACAATGCAAGTTTAATAATAGATTCATTTTCACAAATTATCCACATGATGCTTCTGATAATTTGCAAAATCATGGCTTCTAACCACTTATCCCTTAGGGGGGTTTGTGCACCCAGAAACCAAGGGAAAGGAAAATAGATTTCGTTTGACCAACTGTTTTCCTTGTGTTTGTGCTACCTTCAGAAAATGAAAATAAATTCCTTTGGTTTCCCTAGTTTAAAAGGATTAGTACCAAATATATTCTTTTGTTTTCTCACCCCCCCCCAAAGAAACCAAAGGAAAACACCCCAAAACAAAACCCTACCTCTCATCCCACAACCCACTCCCCTCCACCAACGCCCCTCCTCCTCCGGCGACGATCCCTTCTCCAGTGAACCTCTCCTCCGGCAGCGCTCCCTTTTCCAACAATCCCCTTCTCCAGTGACGAACCAACAAGAAAGGTATGAATTTTACTCATTTTTCCATCTTTCCAGTTTCGATTTTGGTTGAATAGGGTTGATTTTTGTTTTGATTTTCCATATTCGATTTTGGATTTAAGATGAGGATAAGGTTTTTAAATGGGTTTTGGATAGAACATGGGTTCCGTGAATATGGTTATGGTCATCACGACAACACAGTAGAAGGATATCTTTTCTATTCTTTTTCATTGCTTGTGGCTGATTTCAATTATTTTTTCCCTTCAAAATTTGCAACATTTTTGGGTTGGCTTGATCAAATATTTATTCTTACTTCTTTAAAAAAAAAACTTGGAAGGGTTTGTCCATCTTGAAGTACGTGTGATAGCTCAACATCAACATCTCTACTTTCCCTTTTTCAGTTTTGTTATCATTTGATTATCATGTTGGTACTTTTAACAAAATTGCACTAAAACATTAGATTTTTTTCCCATTATATCTCAAAAATTGAATTCTGGTTCGATTTAAACAGGGGATTGGTTGTGTTGATAATAGGAGTTTAAAGAGGGGAATTCAGTTTGAATGTTATGGTGATATTTATGTGCTAAGGAAACCACTTTGAATATTACGGCGATATTTATGTTTTGCATAAATTTGTTGTTAAAATTCAATTTGGATGTTGGTTTTGTTTTTTAACTTATCTGCAGTACCCACAATGAGTAAAACCAATAATTATTTGTGGAGTATTCAAACCGATGAACTCATGCTTGAATATTTATGTACTGTAATTGTGGATGGAAGTGGTAAAACCCTGGATGGGAGAATTAGACCTGATGTGGTTGTGGGTGATGTTAAGAAGTTTAATGAAAAAATGAAACCTCTCATTACCAAACAAAAGTTGAAAGTAGGATGAAGACATGGAGAACCATGTACAAAAATTACACCATTATTAGAAACCAAAGTGGTTGGGGCCCTGAATTTATCAAAGGACACACTGACGTGGAGAAGGAGATATGGGATGAATTCGTAAAGTTCGATTAAAAATTTAATTTTTAAGTAAATGTTTAATTTTTCATAAAGTTGTAATTTTAATTCTTTTTTGCCCATTTCTACTGTGTCAAAGATTAAGTTGTTTTTTGACATTTGGAGCATCATGGACTATATCAAAGGGCTATTTAAATGATCTGCATTTCTTTTATTGTGGAATCGCAGATGATCAGTTGCATTTGCATCATTTGGGTCAATTGGAAACAACCTCATTGTTTTACAGTGGTAGGGTTGCGTACATCTGACCCCCCTACCTCGCTTAGGCGGGAGCCTCTTCTAAGGCATTGGGGTTATGTTGATGTTGTTGTAATTTTAATTCCTTTTGTTGTCAGAAACACCCACAAATGGCGTCATACAAAGGAAAGAGTTGCCCAATATATGAACTTCAAATTTTATTTGAAAGTAATATGGCAAATGGTGTTGGCTCAATGCAACCAAATGACTATCCAAGAACACCGCAAGAAGATACTAACATATTGAACTCAGATAATATAGGACATTTTGAAAGGATTAACATTGATGAGTTCGACCAAGATCTCAACATGGGAGGTCTCACTCTACCACTCCAACTTCAAGTAAAGTTGTGAAAAGAGCACGCTCTCATGCAGAGTCTCGGGAGGAAATGTCAAATGCAGTAGTTGAAATGGCAATTTCACTGAAAAAACATGGCGATAAAGAAGATGATGCAACAACAAAAAGACTTAAATTAATGGAAGAGATGGTTGCTATAGAGCGGCGAAAATTAGACATTTTGTGTGAAGATAAAAGACGAGAGTTTTCCACAATTCTCCTATCTCTCCTTGGCTTTGACCAACAAGAAAATTTTAAAGCGATGAAAATGTCGGTAGATGATCGCGCAACATTTCTATCTCTACCGACTGACATGCGTGCTACTTGGTTACATTGATTTTTGGATGAAAATGAAGGTCAAGTTTAGTTGTTATCGTGATGTTATTTTGGTTTATGGTAATTGATATTGTGATGTTATTTTGGCTTATGGTAATTGATATCGTGATGTTATTTTGGATTGATGTTCTTGTTATTTTGGTGTAATTTCGGATTGATATTTCAATTATCTAATTTGACTTATGGTGCCTTTTTTCTTGTATGTGAGGTATGGTGATTTTTTTTGGCTTATAGTGGTTAACATGGAAGATAACTTGTTTTTTTTATTTTCTGGTGAATTCTGACAGTGTGCACAAACAACCGGAATTTGGTCAAACGAAAATTGAATTTCTTTTGGTTTTCGGTTGACCACAGAATCCATTTTCTGACAGTTTCCTGTGCACAAATAGACCCTTAGTCATTAATAGTTACACACTTTCAGCAAACTCAATCTAAAGTCTACATGGGTGCATATTTAGAAGAGATGACAATTGTAATGGTTAGTGATAATAGTATTATATCTTTCGTATGTTTTGTTTTAGTTATGTGAAAGTATCTAGAGTTATCCTAGAAGCATCAAGAAGTGTCACAAAGAATCTGGGAAGTACTGGATACATGTCCACAAGTATCAATAACAGATACGGGTAGATAAAGATATGTCAAGGGTCTAGAAGTATCCGTACTTCCTAACTGCCAACCTTTCAATGGTTGTAACTCGTAAGAGAATCCACACTTCTACAATAAAGTTGTGTGCAATGTAAATTATCTTCTGATGGACACTTGCATGAAAAAAAGAAATCTTCAGTACAATGCAGAATATTATTTAATAAAACTTTCATTAGAGTTCTCTTGAAAAAAATCTGAATTACCTAGATGACAAAGTGGCAATATATTTATGACATGCGGACAGAATGGTCCTATAACTATTGATATATGAAACACCGCTTCACTTGACTGGGAGTAAATTCCTCTGTAGACATAAAGTGAGAATTACCTCTGGAGCCATCCAGCGGTATGTTCCTGTTTCTGCAGTCATAACACCTGACTGGCATTTGACTCTTGCGACTCCAAAATCAGCAACCTTGACAACCTACCACATGCCAAACAAATAAATTAATTAAGATAAGCAAAAGATTCATTGTTTGAATAGCCTTTACCATAATAATCTGACCTAAAATAGATTCCTTAGAGGCTTAGACAAACCCTAAACATCTTTAAATTATATCTAGAGAACAGAAAAGGAAAACATGCACTACAAAGGGGATATGTAAGACTGTAAATTACTTCTTCATCTGTGATTCCAAATTACTGCAAAAGTATCTCTCCTTTACAAATTACAAGTGATGTAGGAAGAAGACAAAATGTGAAAAAACAAAAAGATAAGACCATTCAGCAGTCCACCAAGCCCTTCAGAAACGTTTCGAGCAACTACAAAGACAACTGAGGTACTCGCAATCTTTTTGCTTTTTTTATGAATGTGTGGTACTGACATTTTTTTGTTACATAATTGAAGAACCATGCACTTGGGAAAAAATGATCAAACAAAGAACACTTGTAACTACATGATTTCTTAAAGAGTTCCATTTCTAGCCTACCCAACTTGTTTGGGAATAAGGGCTTTATTGTCGTCGTTGTAAATAACACTTGTAATTGCTACAAAACAAATCTCGTCTTTCATGATACAACCAAGACTTTTAATTGAACCCATGTCAGATTTATATTCTCATATAATATCTAGAATAAACTTTTATTTGGCCAAGTCGTTATGGGTCAAAGAAGCAGGGAAATATGATTAAGATAAATAGAAACCTAGCATCAAAAGTACTAAAAAACTTTTAATGCAAGTAACGATTAGGAAGCAAGAATATGTAATATCTATAGAATTTTGACAAACCCATGTGATACCATCAACAGTAACAGTCATTCAACATTTTAGAATGTATCTATATCTATACCCTTTAACAAGAGAATAGAACTCCTTTCTGAAATTTCAAAAATAAACCTCACTTGAAATTCAGATAATACCATTACCCATATAATTTAACTATGATAAAAATGCCAAGACAAAATGCCATTTGGTAAAGATGTTGCATTAGTTTTGCTTGATATATTTTGTTCCCTAAATATTAGTGTAATTTTGTTGTAGCAGGAGGCATCCAATTTTGAATTTAACCAGTACCGAATTCATTTCTAATTTATGATAACACCATCATGATATGGTATTGTATTTCTAGTTACAAAATATAAGTGTTACCTCATATCCATTTCTTGAACATAAGACTAAATGATCTGACTCTCAGTAGTATCAAATCAACTTACTCATTGATTAAGATTTGTATATGACTTTTTCTTTAAGTTTTCTCTAAAATTCATTGTGCATGCGAAGCATGTGCCCGTATGACTAGTGATTGATAAAAAAAAGGGATCCACTACCTTTAAAATATGTTGTATTGTTGTTATCAATTTACCCTTGTTATCAATTTAAACTACAAATGAAAAGTCAAACCATAGCTCTTATATTATGACTCAAGATATCCATGCATATCAAAAATCATAAAATTCAGAATGGAAAAATGGGCAATACATTTGTTACAAAACCCGGTCACTTGATCTAACAATAAATGACTCCTAAAATTTATGATTATCTAAATGTTTGAATGACTTGAGCCATAAATCAAGATCTATAGTTGAAGATTTACATTTGGACTTTCATTTTCCTAACAAGGTTAAATTGATGTCAACGTATTTTAATATTACAAGTATTGCAATAAAAGTATAAAACATTATAAAATTAATTATAATTCTTAAATTATTACAAGTAAATTTTGGATATATAATATAATATAATGAAACGTTTTAAGTTGTAATATTGGAAACCTATTCCGGTATTGTTCACAAGTTAAGAACATTATCGAAGATTGAAATTTGTTAACAAAATTTTTATGTCTAATAATACATTTTGCCTTTGTAATTGTTGAGAATAGTCTCACATTAGACAAGTCAAATTATTCTTGTGACTTATAAGATTCTGGGTCAATCGACTTATCACCAATTGGTTTGAAATGGATACCTGCACTTCAATTTGATATCATAGCCAAAAAAGACCCAACGGCTGGCCAACACTTCTACCAACCTTTAAACATACACATGTTCAACTTATGAGACACCACATGTATGGGGAAGTGTAGAGAACAGTCACACATTGAACAAATCATATTATTCTTGTGACATTCACTTCACTAATCATCAATTGGTTTCGAGTTCGATACTACATTTCAATTGTAATTGATAAAAAAAACTCCTTTTGCCTTTGTAGTATAGGAAAAACACAGTTTAGGCAAAAGCCATTATTTCATGAAGGTGTCATGTACTCTCATTGTATTTTACCCTACTAAAATGAAGAAGGGCATCCATTCATATCCATCATATCTCACATATGTGCTTGCATTCATATAGATTAATAGATATAAAAGAAAGAAAGAAAGAAAATGCTTTGGCTCATAAAGAAAGGATAAATAGTACATGTAAAAAATAGTGACAATTTCAACAAAGAAAAATGCATATTTAAGTTATAACTGGCCAAAGGAGGTAATGTTTTAAGCTTAAAAATACTAGTAGTAACAAGAGTACTAAAGAACACTGCACCATTATGTGTCCTAAACTCCTACTCTTGAACATTACTATCTCCCTTTAATGT
This sequence comes from Triglochin maritima, assembly GCA_963682175.1. Taxonomy (NCBI): domain Eukaryota; kingdom Viridiplantae; phylum Streptophyta; class Magnoliopsida; order Alismatales; family Juncaginaceae; genus Triglochin; species Triglochin maritima. The sequence continues at coordinate 56,596,647 of OY821772.1, read as the reverse complement.
ACTTGTTGGAGATAGTTTTCTGCAACAGTGTCTAAGCGTAACTTTCTTGATAATACCTTCAACTATGTTTCAATGTCAGACCTTTATACCTTTTTTTTAAATGCATGTTGAAGTACCCTCACTATCATGTACAACTGATTTTGAGAATTAGTATGATGCAATTTAAGAGATTTATAGAATATTATGATGCCGAAATGATGCAATGCAAAGTATTAAGGTTTAAAAACAAAATCAATGTATCACTTAGAATGCCAACAAAACTTACCTTTTTTATTAAATGTAAGTCTTTAAAAAACAAGAATATGAGAAAATAAAGTCGTACATCATTTTCATCCATAAGAAGATTGGCAGCCTTCAAGTCTCTGTGGATTATATTATTCTGGTGAAGGTAGTTCATTCCCTTGGAAACATCAATGCCTACTCTAAGCATGGCTGGAACCTTGAACACACCTTTATGCTTGTGAAGAAAGTCATACACACTTCCTCCAGACATAAACTCTATAAATAGATAAGAGTTAATAAGAAAATGGACCCTTGATCAACAGACTATGAAATGGAAGAAAAAACCCCATTAAATTAGGCAACCAACCAGTGATAATGCATAGACTTGGAGGTCTAGTACAGGCCCCAATGAACTGCACTACATTCTTGTGCCTAACTTTCCTGCCAACAAGAACAAATGAAGGCAGCTCAATACGATGAGCATGATCCAACTCCAAAATGTTTTAGAAAGTTTAAAAGAGCGGATGTGCTCAAATTTTTAGATCTACACAAATATAAAAGCTAGAAAAACAAATGAACTCAAATTGACAAAAATCTAATCTATAAACAATAGCATGAACCTATTATGCAACATGAAATATATTATACATTTGTATTTTCGAATTATGCCATGTATTATGATATTCCAGGAAATTCTAATTATTGTCTTCTAAGTTCTGCATGCATGATATGGCAATACGACACCGCCATAAAATTACTTCATATAATCTGCCGAGTAACCAAAAAATAATAAAATCGTCAAATTTGTCTAATGCTAGCTTGATTGGGAGAAAGTTTGAGAGAATTTTGAATCTTTTCTTGTTTTATCATTTTTTTATGTTTCTACATGTAAACCAGTGATTTTAAGATGAAACCCATTCATTATTGACAACAAAATCACGTTGGTTTTAGAAAAAATAATATTGAAATAAGCATCTACAATAGTGACTTTTTAAAAATTAGAAAATTGAAAATGCATAAAGTGAATTTTCATGAGTCATAAATTTGGGCATCCTGCACACCTCATTATGTACACTTCTTGAGCAAATTCTCGCTGCAGATCTACACTCACACGTTCTGGATTCAATACTTTGATGGCTACATCCTGACTACAGTATGTACCCCTATATCTGAAAGGGAAAATATTAATAACTTTCAATGGCAAGTAAAAAAAAAATCATCTGAAGAAGACTTACAGATCCCCGTATGATCCAGATGCTACTTTCTTTTCAAACTTAAGGCGCTTAATATCAATTTCCCATACATCTGATCCATCTGTAGGTATTTCAACGGGATCAAGCTGCAATTTGTCACTTGTTGATGCTTGCTCCCCAATGGGAGTTAATATGTAAGGCTTTGTTGAAGCATGCTTCTGCATTGCATATGGAATTTGGAGGTCAACAAGTAAGTCAAGTCCATTCTCCAGGAAACCATGATTTCAATTTGACTTATATGGGTAATGGCTCGATTGCCAAATAGGTCGAGGAAAATGTGTTGAATGTTAGAATTTCATTAATGAGACACTTTGGAGAGGAGCAGGTACCTTTTAAACCAAAAATGCAAGCGGGACAGATAAGGAAAACTAGCAAGCTATGACAGTCAATAAATAAAGGAAGCAAACTCATACAGATAAGCAGATAACAAGGTACATGGGCCTTGGGCATGCATAATGATGACGAAAGAAAGAAATCGCAAGCAAAGAAGAGCAATTCAATGCTACTGACTGGGAAAGACCCTTTGATATTTTCAAAACAAGGGGACAATGGGTCATACATCACAAAATATTGGCAACCAACAACAACTTGTGATTTGTAAATAAGTTTGAAGATCGGAGATATTTTTGTTTTTCTAAAAACAAATCAATGTGTCAATTATAATGTGTGCATTTATCTACAACTAGTATGTTGTTGAAATTATCTACAACAACAACAAAGTCTTTAATCTCAAACTAGTTGGGGTAGGCTAGAAATGAAACTCTAAGGAGTCACGGTTCAAGCACGTGAATCGCCTTCTTTCACGTGTTTCTATCCAATGCAAATTCCCGAGGAACATTCCAATCTTTTAAATCTCTTTTGACAACTTCCTCCCAAGTCAATCGTGGTCTACATCTTCCCATTTTTGTATATTCGATCTGATTCAATACTCCTCTTCTTATAGGTGTCTCCATAGATCTTTGTACATGTCCAAACCATCTCAGTCTATGTTGTATAACTTTCTCTTCCATTAGAGCAACTCCAACTCTCTCACGAATATCTTCATTTCTAATCTGATCCATTCGCGTATGGCCACACATCCACATCAACATCAACATCCTCATTTCAGATACACTCATCTTTTGTATATGTTGTCTTTTAGTGGCTCAACATTCCGCACCATATCGCATTGCAAGTCTTATTGTGGTTCTATAAAATTTAGAAATTATCTACATCATCTGAAATTTAGAAATTATATCACGAGTATCCAAGAATAATCTTGACATCTTATGGGTATATTAAAAAGAGATCCACGTAAATCTAGTTGTTGCGCTCGTTCAATATTTTTTCAACACTTTGAAAGCCTAATATTACTAGTGTAATATGGATTTAGTTACAAGTAGATACCATGTGAGAACCAGACTGGCATCAGACATCAAACCAACTTGTTCATGCTCACATCCTAATAGAACAAAATAAAAATAACACTAGCTACCTCAATTTTCTGTATTTCCTTCTGCAGTTCTTGCCTCAGCTGTTCAGTTTCCTGAAAAACAAAATATAATTTAAGATGCAAGTAATAATTGATCAGATAAAAAAATTAAAAAATTAACTACAATATATTGGATGTTGTATGCTTCTATGACACTATTTGAGATAAAGGAAAATTGCAAACAAAACTGCTATTACGTTAATATCTTCACTCAGCCACATGAGAGGCTGAGACACCCAAGAGCATAAAAGTACTGAAATATTGGGGGGAAACTCATACTCCCACGTTCTATGACCAAGCTGGGGTTTTCTTGGTATAATATAAAAAAGGATAAAACTCGAAGGAAACAAACTTAATACAACAACAACAAAGCCTTTAATCACAAATTAGTTGGGAAAGGCTAGAAATAAACTTTAAAGAATCAAGGTTCAGAAACGTGAATAGTTTTCTTCCACGCACTTATGTCCAATGCCAAATCCCCACGACTAGTTTTTATGCTGATTATTTTTTTATGCTATCCAAAACAATGTTCTCAAGATAATAAATTATAAATAAGGAAAAGAAACAATAAAAATCATACTAAGATGGCACTTAATAACATCATGTTCATCAATCTATAGCATCCACAAGCTTGAAGATGTGGTCATAGAAATCTTAGACTCTAAAGCAAAAGGATGACAATTTGCAATATTTCCTTTCAAGTAAACCGGAGCAAAACAACTTCAACTTCCCGTGCCCCCAAAGTAAAGGCAAATGGAAATGCATTGTTATTTGAACACAGTCTGGTGTGCCCCATTCAACTTCAAATATTCCTAGCTAAAACATGTTTATGTCCTTGAATCTTCACATTGTTTCACATGTGTACAGTGATTATATTGTATGTGTATGTGTGTTTCGGAAGACTTAAATGTAGTACCACCTCGTTTCATAAATTACTAAGCCAAATAATATGACAATTGGATTAGATAAAAATACGGTCATACCTAAAATCAATACCAAATTAAGTTAACATTTCATTAATACAATGTAATTCAAAACGATATAATTAATATTTGTGCTGAATAATATATATTCATCGAATAAGAAAATGAGCACATCGATTCTTTATCATGTACAATGAGAGCCCCAAGGGTGGTACAACGATAGCAAGTAAAAAATAAAAAAACACGAGGTCGAAGATAATAGAAGAATTTTATGTACTTCTAATCCAGATATTTTTCAAAGAGATCGAAAATTAGATTTTGAGTTGAATCACATTCAAATATAAGGATTTGAATCTTTTTTCCCCTTGTCTTTATGGGTAGTTATTAAATCCAAAGGAGGTTAATTCACCCCATCCGTATAAGAGACCAACCTCGTTCAAACACCAAACTACTTCTATATACCTATATAATATCTATAATAAGAAGGCAACTGACTTTTGAAAACAAATTGTCTAAATTTATCATTACAATAGTCTTCCAGTGAAAACAATGAGACCATGTCCATATATAATATGGAACAAAATTACACGCTTAAATACATACTTATAGAAGCATAGGAGATTTTGAAATTTGTTTAGGAAAAAAACACAAAGATGCCTTTGTATGTCAAAGGGCAGGGACAATTCGGGCATAGAAGTTGAAAATAGTCCAAATTTGAAAAAATAAAAAAGTGACCCAAATATACCAAAGAAGAAGAAAATGGAATCTTCTTTTAATCAGTATAAAATTGAATGTTTTAAAAGATTCTCGTAATAATATTTATCTAGCTAGAGTGGAATCTACCAATGAGAGTGTTCATTCTTGTTCTTGCAAATGGTAAAAGTAAATCATAGGGGAAGGATATCAAGGTATTAAACAAAAAAACTACCTCATACGGCCAGCCTTCAACAACAAAAACATCTAATGAGTATCCATCATTTGTAGAGAAGGCATGTGCTTCTTGGATATTGAGCCCAATTTCGCCAAGCAAAGAAGTCAACTGAATGCACAATACCAAAAATCATTACTGAATATTGCCAGTAAAGGAAAGTTAGCAGATATATCGAAATTGGTTGATTTGATTTAATGAGCACTAATTGAAAGGTAGGGGCGGACTTTTGCAGTATCCACGCAGGCATGCACAAATGCAGGAATAAGAATAAGTAAAAATGGCAAATTCAATATTTAAAAAAAGTCTGCATAATGATGTGCCAAATTATTACCCAAGGTTATGCACTCATATTACCCTGATTTAGATTGCCTTAAAATTAAGATAGATGATACATGTGAGCCAAATTATAAATGAAGAAGAAAATTCAAGAAGGCATATATATAGGAAATATAGGAAAATATGCTCAGAAGAATAGTGTCTAAGGTAATATCATGAAAACATAATTAGTGGAGTTCGAAAGAATTCAAATGCTCGAAGTATTCTCTCCAGTAAAGTGCCCTACACTTTTTTTAATTGCCCTACAATTACTGCTTCTTTTGATGATATTAAATATCAGCACACAAAAGGAAAATTACAATTGGCTGTCAAAAGGCCATTGCAGCCCAAATAATTACATATTTACATTTGTACATTAATAATGTACACAACATAAAACACCAACAGAGATAATTGTCACATTGATGGAGCAACTACAAGCATGCAGGCTGAAATAAGCTAGAAAACAAACAAATACTAAAACTGGCACATGAATACATGGTATCAGATTTGATTTGTGCTAGGGCCAAAAGATAGCAAAAGAAGCAGATAGATAGCAGTAGGGAAGGCATACACATACGAAAAGGTAACAATGTACTACCAACTCCACAAACAAGGTTGAGGTACAGCGGGGGCAGTAAAAGCACACCAGTGGACTGGCTATATTATTTGACCGATAAGAGAAGGTTTAACAACACAAAAATGGGAAACTATTGAGTAGAATGGTGATATTTTTAATATTACAAATACAAACTAGAAAGGCCATAGAACAATCAGTGTGTCAATTCACCTTACATCTTAGAGACTTCAAATATTAGATAGAATAAAGATTTAAGCACCAGGAAAGCAGATACACCGATGGTTGTGAAAAAATTCATGGTAGGTAATACTATAGGGTTCGGCAAAGGAAAACAGGTGTCAGGATGGAAATATAGGGGAAAAGTTACATAATGTAGAACATCTGAAGCGTTGAAATTGTTATTGCGGCTACATGAGGAAAAAAATTAAAAAGTGAAATTACATTCAACAATTTGCAATCAAAATTTTCATGATAAATACAAAGGCAAACAAAAAAAAATGACCATTGGCAATTACCTGCGTAAGTAGCTTTGGCTTGTCATCTGCAGCAAATGTAATTTCATGCATGGGCCTACATTGACATTGATATAATTCTATTGAGATTTAGGAACTATATGGAGGTCGAGAGTGAGAGAAGTTCAGTTCCAAAAGACGTATACTAGAGAAATGTAGAAGCATGGACATTTGAACAAATGAATATATTTTCACCAACATCACATTATGCATGCTTGCAGTGTATTTTGTGGGCCCACATTCCACAAGACATTGCTTAGTTAAACACTCTAAAGTTCATCACGATTCACACCGAAAAATGGTTTCTCTACTATTCCTTGGAATCATTTTCTCCAACCAAAGACATGACATGGAATGTTGTACATACAACTAGAGTTATTGAATATCAGGATATACGACAAACATGAAATAAATAAAACACAAAAACAGGTGAAATGATTTTCGGTTTAAGTGCAAATATAATGCTGCATGGATAAACCTCAGTGGTTTTTCGTAGAATAATTAGTAGTAGACAATAATTTTACAAGTAAAACAACTACAAAAAGGTACAGAAAGGATAAAAACAATGTCAGAGACATCAAAACTCAAGGGAAAACATTACAACTTGTATTGGGGGTTTCTTTTTAAAAAAAACTCAAGGAAGCCAAGAGTTGATATGGCAACACATGCCGAAAGGTGTACTTTCCCCGTCTCTATATCTCTAGTATTGTGAAATAAGAAAAAGATTAGTGTCTTCCCTAATCTGGATTTTATAAGTTCAAAATGTAGTAAAAAAATGCTAGTGTTTAAGGTCGAGAAATAGTTGATTATTAAGAAAATGTTTCCTATATGTGAATAGATATGGAAAAAAAGTTACGGTTAGTGAAAATGATAAATACAACATTCCTTCATAATTTTCATATTCAACCACAATAAACATTTTGCAATGGAGTACCTTGGGACCAAGTGACTAGCATTTGCAACACTATCCCCGTCTTGAGATTGTGATTTGTTAGCTTCAAGAGCGATGGCCTCAAGATTTGGTGATGAGCCAAAAGCAGGAGGAGGATGCACACTAAAAGAAAGAATAATCATGTAATGGTTTCTCAATATATGAAATTACAGTGTATGTGGAATTATGTCCGAGATTCGAAATGACAACTTATGTGATCTTCGTAGAGTACATCATACAATTAAAGAGTCAAGGCTTACCTGTTTTTACTAAAATAATGTGAAGAGCATTCGTCTCCTTGCGTATCAACATTCCCATCATGCCCAGAAGGAAGAACCTATATAACAAAGGAGCATCACGCAAACCCTCAACACTATAAATGTACGTCAACTTTCAAGTGGAAGAACGCCACCACCCATAAACGACATATGGACAAGCTTCAATAATATTGCAAGACCTATTGGGAATAAATGACATCGCATCAAAGGTAAGGCATGGAGTAAAAGTTTCTTACATAAGTTGAACTTCCATAAAGGAGGATACTACCATCTATCAACCACATCAAAGATTACCATGCCCAAATCAAATACATTATGATGAAGATTATGGCAATTTCCAAAAGCTTTGTAACAAATAGGATCTGCGATTTCATGTAAAAGCTAAGCACATTCATCGAAAGGCAAGGACCAAAACGCACCAAATTCTATTTTTATTTTATCATTACAACACACCCAATTCAAATGAGGTTGTCGTAAAAATTGATCACAGCTCATGAGTAGCTCAAGCACAACGCTTTATAGTTTCTACTAAAGATTGGTAGGTTAAAGTAATTAAGCAATCATGAATTAGGATCACTAAAGAGATCAAGCTTCAATTTTATAATATAAAAAAAACTCACTATGATTGATATATATAGAATGTGCGTGTGACCTATACATACTGCTTTACTTACAAAAGCAAATAAAGGTACGTGATGACACACAACACAACTCTAAAAAGGTACAACCCATTACTTTCTCCGACAATCCTAACACAGACAGCAAATCGAGGTTGTTGAGCAAACGAACCAACCTAACCTCACATCCACGGATGGTATCAATAATCACGCCAGGGTAGCATTAATTCGCCAAAATTCACTAAAACGAGTAACAAAAAACCATTGACGCCAACAATTCTCATGAATCGAGTAAAGAACGTTCAAAGCAATAACACGAGTCGAACCTGCACGACGCGAACATCGAAGGCCGGTCGATTGGCGGGGTCGACGGCCAGCTTGAGCAGTCTCTGATGCGTCAGCACATCCTCCGCCCTCTCCACATTCACATCCATCGCGTACCTGAAAATCAAAATCAAAAACCAAAACTCTCATTTCACAACGGCTTCGGTTTCTAATCTGGAGGCAGTGAGGATGGGGATTTCTGAGACCTAGCGGGGAGGCGGTTGAAGTGGGCCCAGAGCTCGTCATCGGAGCCGGGGAGGTCGGTGGCGCCGGAGTCCTTGAGGCGGCGGAGGACCTCGTTGTAGACCCCGAGCTTGTGGCGCTGCTGGCGCGGGTGCGCCGGGGAGGAGTCGACCGTCCGGCTGCTGCAGCTTTCGTTGTCGTCCGTCGTCATGGATCGGATCGGATCGGAGGAGAGAGAGAAAGAGGAGGGTGAGGATTTTTTTGGGGGGTTTGCGGGTATTATTATTATTATTATTCTGTATTATCCCCTGGGTTTTGCATGAGAGAGAGAGAGATAATTAAGAGAACCGAAGCCGATGGCGACCGGATGGATACCATTTCGGGGTAGTTAATTACTTAATTAGGATGGTCGTTTTGCGTTTCTGAACTCTGGCTTTCGGGTAATTCGTAAAATCACACAAAAGCGTGCACGTGGGTACACGCAAAAAGATTCTTGTAGTTGAGCATTTGACGTCTAATTGTTATATCCGAGTTGTAACATCCTGCCTTGAGTTCGCATTGAGGCTGAGTGTGGTATGTCATTCATGAGTGCATTATCTCACTTAACATACATTTTAATTGTTACAAAACTTAAATTAGTTGGTATTATCGTAGTAGACATACCTGGGTACTGGTGCGACCCGTTTTTGCCCGACACGATAAGGGTCATAGGCCTCGATAGGCTTGTGCTCAACCTTGTCAAGTCGGACGGGCCCGATAACCCAAGAGTTAGTTTTGAAAACATGATTGACGATTATTTAAGAGAAACTAAATTGCACCTTAATAGATATTTTAATATATATGAAGTATTACAAAATATTAATCAAATGGGTTTAAACATTGTCAGTTCATTATCATCTCGACAACACTTATTCGTGGATCAAGATTAAGATGATGAGACATCTCAATGAAATTGGTTAAACGGGAAAAAATTACTACAAAATGAAACAAATAAACGAATTAACTGAATCTATAAAATAGTGAATGTACTTAACTCCTGCAGAAACAAACTTTTGATGTTCTAGATAAGTTGAAATCTAATTTTGTTAGATTTCTAATAGTTTATTTATTAGTACGTGATTTACTAACTTTTCTGACGTCAACTGTAATGTCTTAGTCTGTATTTAGCGCAAGTAAACGAGTCTTAACTCTTAACTGACAAGAGACACAACAAGTCTGATAGATCACTCGAGACAAACATTTGCATGAAAGACTAGTTGGACGAGGCAGATAAAATGCAAAACATGCAAATCATTAATAGAATCGACGAAAACAAATGAACTATTTATAATTGTCAGTAATTCGTAATTGTAATACTTAACATACTTAACACATTTGGAAAATATATAATTCATAAACTTATTGTACTTTATAAATTTTCACTATTGATTGTGATGGGCGGACGAGGTAGTCAGTAAGAGAATGATGTCGATGAACCGATTATTTTGTTGAAATCTTAATTTGATAGTGTTTTTAATTTAATATTTGTAAATTTTATCTAAACATCACCAATACAAAAAATAGGATCTGCAAACCTGATCGACATGACCCACTGGCCCTACACGACACCCTTGCAGGCCAAGCTGTGACCGGGATCTTGCTTGTCATGTCGGGTCCCACCAAACAGCCAATACCTCGGGGTAAACAGGTAGACTCGTGTTTTTACTACGTACTCCAATATTATTCTCGTGTTTTATGATATTAGACTATTATTGGGTGTTACGAAAACAATTTCTTGGAAGTAAAAAATAAACGACAAACACCACTTTCGAGTCTCACGTGTCACTTTTGAGAAACGCCAAATACTAGAGGTCAGTAACGTCATGTGTAAGGAAAACAAATACTATTATTACTTCTACTACTTAGATTTAGACTAGTACCGAGCTTAAGAGAATTTTCGATGTAGATTAGCGACCTTATATCCTCCCGTAGACCGTTGTTAAGAAATCAAAAGAAACTAATACTATTAGAAAAATATTTGGTTTTATTATTGTGAAATGGCATTTACATGATTAGAACTTAGTATTGATTGGGTACCTACAAAAATTAAGTATTAATTGAAATATAATTATGATTGAGTTGTTTTAGCTTACCTCCCAGATGATAATGTCTCCGTTTCTCGTTAACAAGGTTTTTCCCCCTCCTATTTCTCTTGCTCAAAATCAAGTCATTCGATGCATCTGAAGATGAATGAGCATGATCTATATATATATATGTATCTATATATATATGTATATATATATATGTATGTATATATATATATATGTATGTATATATATATATGTATGTATATATATATATATGTATATATATATATATGTATATATGGTCAAGCTCTAGTGAGAACAGGGCTCATCAAATTTAGTTTAAGCCCCCTACAATCTCACAATTGGATCTTATTTACAGTTAATCTCACCATTCATTAGCATAACCATTTTTTTTCTTAATCTACCTTACAATTTGAAATGAGTGGTGGATATTGTGGGGGCTTAATTTAGAAAAATTAAACTCTGGGCTCACTAGAGAATATATATATATATATAGAAAGAACACATAAAACGTTTTTCAAACTGCATGAAACGTTTTCCAAACTTCGTGCACACGACAATGCAATTACATTGGTCGTCAACTCTAGTTAACAAACTACCTAACGTGTAAAAACACATGATTATAAACAGTGTTCATAAGCATCCAACATCATTGAAATTCAGATGAGACCCAATGACTAATAATAATTATAATAATTAATAAATACCTCATTTGCGTCATTTTTTTGTCATATCTTCCAAGGATTTGAGAACCTAGTGTTGTCAGCAAAATCATCGTGAAAACGACTCGCACATGTAAAATTAAACACAGTTTCACCACATGAGTTTTGGCTACGTTATAGACTTATGTCAACCCTTAACAGTTAACACACCGTCATTTTTTGTTTGGAAAACGCCACGCTACAAGATATTTTTTTGGAACAAACCTACAGTCAAATCAATAAACATTTGAATTTGATCATGTTTTTTTCGTTTATCTGAAGACCATGAAAATGATTTTGCGTGTAAAAATGCCAAACAATTATAAAACACCAGTAGTTGAAGTTTGAGTCGTGGGTCTGCAAACAAAAAAACTTCTGGATTAATTTCAGAATAATGAACAACGTTTGGTGTATTACATTAAAAACTCGGGTCACATGGATTTACTCGACAAGCGCCTAAAAGTTATATATCCCTCCCTTTTCCAACTTGTCGCCACGTATTAGCCTCATCTCCAAGACACCCAATCTTCTTTGCATTTAATATTTAACCGTTTATTAGTAGCAGACTAACCACCAAATATGACGTCTGTACTTGACCATATTCCAGGGTTTATTCAACCTTAATTAAGACCGCAACAACGTGTAGTCTTATTCATACCTAATTAACACCAACTACATATACACGAGCACCAAAGAAGTCAACCAAGCTTCTTGTCTGGTTTGAGGTTGGAAGGCCGAATTAAGGTGGCAACTAAAGTTACGCAACTTAGATGAATTGAGGGATGTGAATTTGTGTCACGTATTTAACAACTTTGTCGTTATATCAATATAAAAAAGTGCGTAAGCTCCGATCATGTCATCCCACACCCTTCACGATTAACATATTTTAGTGCAATAGTCCGACTTCCTGATATACGTATCGAAGTTTACACAACTTCTCCGTTTACTAATGTGTATTATTACTAACGAGATGACATTAAATAATAATGGGACTTGTGTGGGCTCCTGATGTAGAAAGATATGCCCGTGGATATGCCATCTTGACAAAGATAATTTGACCGTTGGGAGGCATGTGGATGGAGAACGTACGTGTTATAATTTTAGAGGGCTTAATTTGTTCTTTAATTATGGGATTAAATTGTAGATTTCATCGTGACAGCGAAGCCCAGGTCATGCGATCTAACGTGGGTCGGGAAGAGCTTGTATGACTTTCAAAACAAAAACAAAAAATGATAATGACCGATTGGCAAACTGGCATGCAATGGGGGTATAAAATAAATAAACCCACGCTAATTACTCTGAAAAAACTCGCTTTCTTTCTGTTAGAACCCTAACCCTTGATTAGGGTTAATCTTGGATTAAGGTGGGTTTTGCATGAGGAAGAGGCACGTGAACAGGAGATTGCATGGGAATGGAGGAGGTAGGAGGTGTAGGTGATGGTGTGAGGGTGCGGGTACTGTAGCGAGGAGAGGTGTGTTTGGGTTTTAAACGTGATTTTTTTTTCTCTTCCTCATTCTCTCCATTCACTCATTCCTCCCTTCTTCTTCCTTGTTCGGGTGTTCCAGAGGAGGCAGCAGACGCGGAGGCTTCGGCGTGAGGAGGACGTTGCGAGGAGGAGGTCGTGCATGAGGAGGTGACGGAGGCGTGAGCGTTGCTCCGACGTTTCTCCGTTTTCGTGTGAGGTATGTCGCTCTCTAGTGTGGTTTCGTGGTTAACCCTCAAGAGAGGATTGTGTTGGTCGGTCGGAGGAGGTCGGAGACCTCTCCGACGTTGAGTTTTGGTGAAGAAACCTCGGCTGGCGCGAGGTTGAAGACGACCAACGGTTGACCGAATCCTTCGGGCGGTCGACCGAATGCATGTATTTTGTCTGTCTGTTGTATTTCGGTCGACCGTGTCTTTGGGTTCAGTCGACCGGAACTTAAGTTTATTGGTTTATTATGCATGATGTTAGGACGTTGGTTGTCGTTCGGTCGACCGTTATATGACAAAGAATAATTGGTTGACCCTAACTGTTATCGGTCGACCGAGACCCTGAGTCGGTCGACCGATAGTTTAAATTGATGTAGAAATGCCATGTTAGTTTTCGGTCGACCGGGACCCTGAGTCGGTCGACCGATAGTTTGATTTTGATGTTGACCAGACTCCGGATTTTGACCTCGTTCGGTCGACCGGTTTTAGACCTTCGGTAGACCGTTGGGGATTGTGTTTTGAGCGCAGCGGTAAACCGTGTTAGGCGTACGGTCGACCGATTCCTTTCTGGAACCGGTCGACCGAATCACCTCTTCCGGTCGACCGTTTGGGCCAAGGACAGAATTCCTGGTTCCCTTTTTGAATGTCAACTTTGTCCACGGAAACTCGTGTCCTCGCCTTGTGCGTGAGCCGGGAGGTGACGGTAGGCGCGTTCCGCGTGCCTGCCCAGGGACCGCCGTTGGGAAGAGTGTGGGTGTTCGGGACGCGTCACCTCCATGTATGGAGCGTGACTAATGTGTTGGATGGATTTGACTTATTGTAGTATAGCAGGCCTGAGGGATCGCGGATCCCAATGTTGATGTTTGTGCGGGCACGCAACTGGCGTTGGGTGAGGTGACTACCGGCCTTCGGGCTACGGAGGTCGCTGCCCTGCTTTTATAGCGACGCGGTTGGTGTTTGCGGCTCGTGGAGCCTGATGACCTGGCAGACTTCGGTCTGGACCCGTCCGATGTTGTGCCGGACGTTGTGATGGACCACTGATGTTGTGCCGGTGATGCCGCCGAGGTTGTGCCGGTGATGATGATTGTTGGCTCGAGGCTGTTCCGACTATGTTGATTCCTCGACTGGGCACATATCGAGATGTTGTTGTTATACCTTCCGGGCGACGGCCCCGTTGGTCCCAGTGGCTCCGACCACAGAGATTTGCAGATCTGTATTCTATCGGCGCGCAGGCGTGACAGAGGCTCCCTACCGAACCCTTGAGTAGTGTAGCTGCGTGTGGGGGTGCGATGTCGCGTGTTGTAAGGCTGCATGTGTCTGCAGTAGGTCTCCGCAGGAGACCCGATGTTGACTGTCGGACTGATGTCCCGTTTTACCCTTCGGGGGAACTGTTTTACTTTCTGTCGATGTCATGACATGCTACTAGTATGATAGGTTCACTTGTGTAATGCATGCATATAGGTGAGTTGGCATACGGGGGTTCCTTCTGGAAACTCAGGCATTGTTGTTATATATTTTCAGGACCGCAGTAGGTCCAGTTGGGTGGTGATCGGCGGGCACACGCATTTTGGAGTTGGATTCTCTTCTCGGACCGCTGAGGTCGGCATGATTACGTTTTATCTTCTTTTGTCGTTTTGTTGTAATCATGTATCATTTTGACAAACTCTGATGTAATTTTGGTGCACCGCTATTTGTTTTATGAGAAGTAACAGTCCCGTCTTTGATTATTGAGTTCTTGTGTCTTGATTATAAATTTTTAAATTTCCGCTGTTTCGGGATGTTACACTTTCTCTTTGCAAGTTGCAAAAACATGCTGAATTTTGTTAGAGTGGTTAATTATGAACCAGAAGTGCATGCGTGACCATCAAGATACAATCACAAAGAATCATACGTTATAATACGTCGATCAAAGCACAATGTCACTAACTGTTGTCCTATGGAAAAGTACTAGATCATATTATTTTGAAATTATCCTGGAGAACTTGGTGACAAACTAACAACGTTACAATTGATCGTTTGCATCATAGTGGACAATATTCGGATGATTTAGTTTTTAAAAACATTGAGGAACATTGACTTTTATTTAAGTTTCAAGGCTATTCATATATCTCGCTATATGCGATTATTCATATGTTTTACTAGCATACACTATAAAATGAATATATACATTTATGTATATTTAGTGGTACAACTGTTCAAGTGGACCATTTATATTTGAAACATTGATATGAATACAAATTAAGATAGTCGTATCTCTGATAACACACAGAAAGTCAAAAACCAAAAACTATATTGTTCTTCTTAATTTGCAACTAGGAACAAGTTTTTGATTCTTACAAAAAAAATGCATTAATTTGTATTATTGTATAAGTATTGTATTTTGTTTTTATTCGTTTAAATGATAAAAAATAAAACCTGAAAAATCAATATATTTACCCTAATTAATACAAATAAAAATCAACTTTTGATATTTATTGATTCTGCACCAGAAGAGGCTTCACGGGTTTTAGAGCATCCCTTATCGGGATAAAAACCTGGGTCACGACCGGGTCAAAATCCAGTAGGGTCACGACTTGGTTGATTTTTCCTCTTGCAACTTGCCCAATCCAAAAGCGCCATAAATTACCACATAACATTTTAAATAAGGGTAGTAATTGAGTTAATATTCAATTAGAAGGGTATATAAGAAATCACTAGGAACCAACAAGCATAGACGCTATTTGGAGATTATTTAAGGGTACCCATGAAATTATTCCAATAAAAACCAGAAATGTTCGTACCAAAAGCGGTGGCAGCTCGCCGCAGGCAGGAACATCAGACCCAAAAAAATATTATTTAAATTAAAGAAACTTATCCCATACTCGATCGTCGACTTGTTTAGAGATGGTTCAGGAACACTTAGATCAGTTGCTTCGTGCCACCCATTCTTGCAGGTCTTAATGATATAACAATATATTATAATATCTCGGATCCAATTAGAACCAACTAATTATGTTGTTCTTGTTAGAATAGAGTTTGTTGACTCTTACGATTAATCATCAGCGCTTTATTTGGTTAGTTTCACTAATAGTGTACTAAATTGGTGAAGGTGTAGGCTGCGAAATGAGAGAACAAATCCACCAGTACTTTACAATAATATATTATATAGAATAATACACAATAAATCAGGCGAAAGGTCGGTGGTTTGGTTTGAACCGTGGACTAACCTAACCATTCAGAATTGCTTATCAACGTTGCTATTGGAATTTCCACTATTTGACGGAAGGAATGACGTCACTCAAGTTAGTGAGAATAAATAATTTTGTGTAGTAAAAACCTACAAATACTGCAGTTTCTGGTAAAAATGGAAAACGTAGGTTCTAAATGGAATTTTAATCCAAACAGGGAAAATGGAAAATAGCGGACTCTTTTAGCTAATACAGGTTGGGCTGGACCTCTTAGCTTTTAAGGCAAAACAAGATTCCTACTTTTAGGACTTCACTTAGGGCTCAGGAACGAGTTCTACGGCCTGCTTCTGGAACTTTTTACTGGGCCCTGGTTGAATGAGCTTCCAATTCGTGCTTCACGTCGGCAATAAATTCATCTATTGTGTATTCTAACTGGTCTAAAAACCAAGTTGGTAGGAGTACGATGTAAAATCGATTCTCGCATATGTAACAATCAGAGGTTTTCAAATCTAGTTTGATAATTAAAATTAACTCCTACTAATTTTCAAAAGTACAATTGTTTGACAAAAGTACAATCGTTTTTAATCGAGACAAATTGAGTTAGTTGAGTCGAGTCAACTCCAAACAACCACTCATGCCCCCAAGACCTAATTAAATAGAACCAATCAAAGGTCCAATTTATCTTTCACTAGGTCTTAATACATTCCATTTGAGTTAAGTTCTAGTGAGCCAATGACTCATCTTATTTAGTTTAAGTTCCCTACAATCTCATCATTGGACCTCATTTACGGTTAATTTCACATTTAATTAGCATAACTGTTTTTCTTATAATCTACCTTACAATTTCAGATGTGTGGTGGATATAATGGAGGCTTAAAATACAAAATTAAGCCCCGGGCTCACTAGATAATTCATGTATTCCAATGAAATGAACATTATTTCCAAGAGGGCCGAACATGAGATATTGTCCCCACTTTTCTTTTTTAATTTCTTCTTAAATGGTTTATATATTTTTATTAATCAAGAACTACGATGCCAATAATCGGATCCGGTTCTCCCAGTACCCGAACTAGAACCAGATATGATCTTTTGCCATCCATATTTCTTGATTAATAAAAAAGGGAACTACTATTCGTCGCCGAAAAACTACTTAAATCGCCCCCAACAATTACCATTTTTCCATTCACAATTCATTTAATACTCATTTCGTCATGTGTCTTAAAACAAAGTATTTGCCTAAGTTTTCCTCACATTCTCAGTACCAACACCACGAAAATGTCTGACGAAGAGTTTGGATCTAGTGGGGTAAGTAGGGGAAATTTTATTTCGTCTTGGGCATCTGGCTAAACCGCCTCCCCCAAGGGTTTGGCGTCTGGCTGGGATGTCTCCTCTTTTGTGGGGACAGCTTAGGCAGACGCCCCATCCTTGGACGAGGTGCCTCTATAAGCCGTCGTGCCCAAGGATGGGGCGTCCTAGCCATACACACCATTTTTTATTTTGTATTATTTTAAATTATTTCATGTTCCGTTGTAAAATTTTGGTGGTGATGGAGAAGATTACAATGAGTTTTTTGATAGTAAATAAATATTTACAACAATCGAGGAAGTGTGTAAATGGGCGGAACAAGTTGCCATCAAAGTCGGATTTTTTTTTTGTAATATCATCCTACAAATCAAAAGCAGGTAATCAGACGGATTATTATCTGAGATGTGATCGCATAAATGAAATGAGTTCTCGTGACATGTATATTGCACTACAGAAGAACACGAAAAGAAAAAGGTTGTGGTTGTCGTTTTTTGGTAAAGGTAATCGAGCGACGGGATCGTGATGGATGAGTCGTTGTTTCTAATAGAACTCATGGGCAACACAATCACAGACTTGCAGTTTATCCAGATTGTCACCGACAGATCAACGATCTTAGTTTTGAGGTCAAGAAAATTGTTCGGGATATGACTGAGGCACAAACGAAACCACGTAACATCTTGTTTGCAGTAAAGGAGAAATTCCCGGAGGATAACTCCAATCAGAGACACATTTATAACTTCAGAGAGTACATGAAGAGGACGAAATCTGAAGATAGGAATCTCGCTCAGCAGTTTCTGCATCAGACAGTGCAATATAAGTACTTACAATGGATTATGGCGAATGAAGAAACTAATGTCCTCACTCACGTATTTTTGACACATCCGACGTCATTTCAGTTGTTGCGCGCATACACTTTCGTAATCTGCATGGATTCAACGTACAAGACGAATAAGTACAAGATGTCTTTGTTTGAGATGGTTGGAGTGACTCCAACAAACATGAACTTCCTCGTCGGCTATGCCATTATGAAGAATGAGACCGAGTCTAGTTACTAGCAAGGTAGGGGAACATGTTGTAAGGCAAGTGACTCAATCCGCTATCACTAATGGTCGCTGTCATATCATCAGTCATCAATGAACGCCAAGCCTGCAATGTAGTACAGACTTTGTGCCGATTATGACACTTCAGAACCTTCTGATACTCGCCCTCCCAAATCCTTCTACCGATGTGGCCTCCGAAACTCGGAATGACGCTGCCATCTAAAGGATCATCGGGCATCACACCAGTCATGATCCAAGAATCGTCATCAATCCTCTTCTTCTTCCGAGCTCGCATGTCTGCAGTGCACGAACTCAATCACCGGTCACAAACCGGCCACCTCGATCTTTCCGAATGACCCACTCAGCCGAAGAATGACTACCATGTCGCCCCCGTCATCAACCATACTGTTGTCTCGTCTCCTCCTGCGGCTCCAAGTCATACCGACCCCCATTGTCACTCTCGTCGACGTCGTCGTGACTCTCCACCTCATCTGAATCATCCTCGTCGTCGAAAGAATCGTCACGTGTCTGACGACGACGTAAAATCTCTCTCTTCTAACTGAAGCAGGAATACCCCGTGTACGTGAATGACGGTGACCTGACTCATCAGCTAAACTATATACAATGCATAAGAGAATTGATTTCCCTTTTCCTCCACGGTAACCCGGTGACTATTAATTCAATTTTAGAAATTCAATTTCGTTAGTGGATTTAAATTACTTAATCTCAAAATTTATCAATCAATGAAGCTACATTTAATAATTAATCAATTTCACTAATTACTCAACTAATTTAACCAATTATTAACTTAATAATCAATTTATTTATCAATTATCACATATTAAAATCAATTTAATAAAATTAAATATTAAAAAAAATGGAGGGGCATCTGCCGGAGACACCCCTCTATTGTGGGGGGCAGCTTCGGCGGGCGCCCACCCATTGGGTCGGGCGGCTCCCGCAGACACACGACCCAAAAAATATATTTAAAGAAATACAACTAAACGAGACATTTTACCAGATTCGAGTAGTCTGGGGCGTCAACTTACTCTTTTCCTGGCTTTCGAGACATACTTTTGGATGAATATGAGAGTAATATGAAGAGAGAGTGGTGTTAGGAGAGTGAAATGAAGAGTTATATAAGTAGAAAAGACAGAATGACAAAATGGTAATTCACACGGACGATTTAAGTAGTTTTCCGACGATGTTTAGCAATTCAGTAAAAAAACTATAAACTCATATTCTACTTGGGTACCCACAACCGAACTTGATATGAGTCAGTTTCCAACTTGGGTACCCAGAACCAGATCCGTTGGAACCAGTTCCAGTACAAAATTTGTAAATATTCCAATTTGTAGTTGTATAAACTGTTTTATTCATTTCTTACAACAACTTTTTGGGATTAATTTTTTTAAAATAATACACTGGTTCCAAATCCAGTAGCCATAATCGGACCCAAAACAGAGTTGACCCATATCCGGTTTACGTTAGTTCGGTTTGACCGGTTCCGAATACTCATTGTCATCCCTAAGTGTAACACATACAGGGTGAAAAAGATTTGAGATCACCATTGTGCTGTGTTGCCGAGTGGAGTGTAGAAAGGTTCCAACGGCCCTATAATGTCATCATTTGTTTCGTGAACATGCGAGATTTGATATTATGATTTTTTTTCCAAATTTTACTTCTATTTTTTTTGTTGAACACAATATCCTATATTTTATGTTCATTCATATATATAAAAAAACTATTTTCTACGCATGAGCATGTATCAGTGTATCACATGTTAAAGGTAGTAGTACGACAAAAGTCGGTAGACACCCATACCAGTGAATCCTAACTTTCTGTGGAAGGATTAAAGTAGCTTATGACTTATGGTCTTCACTCCTCAAAAAACCCTTAATTTAAGGATGCACCGTGAATTATCCTTTACTTCCCTTCCCATAATCTAGATTATGAAAGTGGAAACTCTATGAAATTCAAAGTACTTATGTGTCAAAATACATGGATCTTTTTCATTAATTTTTATTGTATTTTTGTTGCTTATTTCCATTCAAAGAGTTTTTGTTTAAACAATTCGTTAAGCGTCTAATCAAAGAACAACACCCCCCCCACACCACACACCCACCAAAAAATATATATATTAACTAGGGTGCAGGTATCCAACCGTAATTTTTTATATAATAAAAAATAAATTCAAATTTCGAAATTTAAGATTTTTTTTCTTCGAAAAGTAGTTGGATCGCGGGTCACCCGCGATCCGTGCCTCAATTTTTTTTTGACGGATCGCGGGTCTCAACCGCGATCCGTCAATTTTTTATTTTTTTTCTTCCACGGATCGCGGTTCACATCCACGATCCGTGGAAATTTAAAAAAAAAATTGAAGAAAATTTCCACGGATCGCGGGTCAATTTTTTTAATTTTTTTTTCTGTTTTAGTTTATTCTTTTCTGTTTTTCTTTTTTATTGTAATTATTCGTAATCTTTTTAAAAAAAAAAATTTCGAAATATGTTTTATAATTTATATTATTTTTTAATTTTTTATAATTTATTTTTAATTTTTCAAAAATCGACTTTCAAATCACGTCGATAACTGGGCGTATTGAAATATTAGGGTATTTTATACAATAAAAAAATAAAATTTCTTAGGTAGAATAAGAAATAATTTACAACTGAATATTACACTAAAACTAATCAAAACAAAAAATTGATAACGTCGAAAATTCGTAGGGTGTACACACATTACAAACAGTTTTGGAGGTCGATACATTAAAAAATTAAAAACACAATTTTTTTTTAAAATAATAACAATTACAAAACATATTTTGAAAACAAATATAATAAAAAACATAGTTAAAACAATTTTAAAAAATCAAAAAATAAAATACTACAACTAAAATTCGTGACTTTATTTATTTATTTTTATTGTTTTTGATTTTATGTTTTGATTTTTTAAAATCATTTTAACTATGTTATATATATATATACTTCAAAATATGTTTTCTAATTTTTATGAAATTTTAAAAAAAATTAATTGTGTTTTTAATTTTTTGCGCTATCGACCTTCAAAACTGTTTGTAATGTGTATTCTCCCTACGAATTTTTGACAACGTTACAATTTTAAAAATTTAGAATATAGTATTAACTAGGTACATTTTTTTATCTAATAAAAAAAATTAAAATTTCGAATACCAATATAGGTACATTTTAAAATTGGTAACGTTGTCAAAAATTCGTAGGGTGGATACACATTACAAACAATTTTGAAGGTCGATACTGCAAAAAATTAAAAACACAATTAATTTTTTATAAAATTTATAAAAATTAGAAAACATATTTTGAAGTATACCTTCAAAACATATTAGATTTTGTTTTTTGGGACGGATCGCGGGTGTGACCTGCGATCTGTGCCTCCACGGATCGCGGGTCACACCCGCGATCCGACTACTTTTCGAAAATTTTTTTCTTCCTAAATTTCGAAATTGGAATTTATTTTTTATTATATAAAAAAATTACAGGTATCCAAGGTCCAAACCTAATTTTTTTTGTATGACTGTTAGTCAGGTTTTTGTTCCCAATTTTAATATTCAACGTTGTGTAACCCCGATTAGGACAACGTTTTGTATGTAACAAGCGAGATCAAAAAATCAAGTACCCAACAAAAATACACAAGTTACGCCAATTATACAAAATTCACCCTAGTGAGACTGAGACGACCTGAAGATACCAAAAAACACCACAGTGTTGGCGCCTTTAGACAAACGTGGGTGTGTTGGGTGCTTTTGAAGCATCACTAAATCACTGTCCATCCTTACCTCCTCTCTCTGCCACCATTAACGGTAGAGAATTCCACGTCAAAAGACTTGGCTTCTTGTGGTCAGCAAAAGGATTTCCACAAAGTCACTGTTAATCCCAGGACGACAACTGTAGCACTACCCATTACGTACTGGGTCGATGGATCGAACAAGTCCGACTCGTGAAAACGACCCACACTGTTGCATACGAACGCATGCGTACTTTCCCCCCCCAACTTTTGCAAAAATATCCTTTCATAACTTTGTTTTGAAAACTATCTAATAATCTTGTCTTTTGGTTGATTTTTGTCCCTTGTATCAAAGGTTGTAGATTTGGAATTGATCGTTTTTTCCCCGAACGGGTCACCAAAATATAGCTACGTATTTGCCAATCGTCTGTTGAATCCATGATGATACTAACCTGCTTGAATTTTTCTGGTGCACACTTCCATAGAGAGGAAGCACCACCAAAAAAATTGCACCAAACATAACGTTGGTGTGTGCGTTTGGAAAACACAATGTATATTTTGTGCAAAAAATAGATAAGCTTCAAGGGTTTAAATGATACTCAGTTCCCAAATAATTGGAGTGGATCCCAATCACCCAAAACAGCCAAAATTGGCTTACAATACAATCAAAATGGAGGATTTAGATAGAAAAAAAATGCTTTTCAATAGGAGTCTTCTTGCAAACAAAAGAAAAGGCTCTAGACAATTAAATGGTAGAAGAGTCGTACGTGAGTAAGATGTACCACAAAGGTAGGCACAAAGCCACGTTTATATATAACTCGTTTCACCGGTTTGCCTTCGGCCCAATAAATAGCTCTGCGCCACCGTCCAAGTTGTTGCTCTTCCTCCTCTCATCACTTCCATCAATATTATCCACAGGATGAGATCACCACATCCCACCCATTACTGCCCACTTCTTAATTTGCTTCACCAACAAAAAGCCCATGCCCTTGAGAGATTCTGCGTGCGTTTACTGGTTGCCCTATTGCTTTTGTATCACTCATGATGATAATTTTTGAGCAGTGATAACTCTAGTATCACTTACCACCTACTGCTGCCATACTATTTAGTGTTTTAAATCTTGTTTGGGGAGAGAGAGAGAGAGAGAGAGAGAGAGAGAGAGAGAGAGAATGAGTTTTGAAAAAAATTGAATAGAAAAATAACTCAGTTCATCCTTGCATCAATTTGTGACATTGAAAGTGACGAGCGTAAAATTGATAAGTAAACAAAGTCATGATCACGTCTTTAAGAACAAGGTTGGACCTTCAACTCGAAACCTTTGAGAAGAACTAATTTCACACACACACATATACTCAACCGAGAAGTCGATGTTATTATGTATCGTATAGTTTTTACTTCTTGTTATCAAGGGGATCGATAATTAGTTATGTTTGTGGAATTCTCACTTAGTTTATTTTTATATCAATTTCTGACACTGCGAGTAATGAGCATAAAATTGCCCAAGTAAACAAAATCATGATCAGCTGTCTTTAGAAACAAAGTTGGAACTCCAACTCGAAACCTATATATTAGAAGAAATAATCTTACGGACTCAACTGAGAAGTCAATGTTATCATGTACTGTATAGTTTCTACTTCTTCTTAACAAGGGTATCGATAATTAGTTATGTTAGGAAATTCGCCCACGAAATTTGATCCTAATAGGCGTACGAAGATTGAAAAATACGAAGCAAACAAATCACGGGCAGACATCTACTCAAGCATATATAGCACAATACACTATTGTTGAGAATCCACTAATTTGAGAAAACAACACAAATTCAAAGCAAGGTACTTTTTTCTCACATATATCTATTTTTCAAACTCTCTCCACGTACTACAACTAAACTTAGTTGTATACACGTTGTTCTCCCAATTGGGTAGTTAGGGTTTTTACTGCCTCAAAAAAGTATTGTACGTGCATCACCCATCACATATAAAATGGTGAAAACCTTATACACAAGTTGGTCATCTACTCTCTAACAAATGCCTCCCTATTCTCTACTTAATTTGAGCAGTTCCTGGTAGGTCAATCCGATCGATCGGCCGATTCAGCACCCATTTCGTTTCTCTGAGTCACAATCGTGTTCTTGATCACACAAGGCCATCAAATTTCATTTGATATGTTGATTTTTTTTAAAGATCCAAACCTTCTTGGTGATTTGTTTACATGTTTATATGCTACCGACTTGACTGAATTTGACATATATAAACTCCACAACTATAAACTTAGACAAGAAAATTAGATAAAATAATTATGTTTATATTCTTATGAAATTTAACTAATACTTGCACATATAATGTCCTCGAGACCTGCATCAAATTAATTATAATTTTGTTGGTCTGGTAATCAGGTTCACACATATAACACAGTCACGTAAAAGGCTTGCAATGTACTATCGATTTTTAGCAAATATTGTTGATAATACGACCCTTTTCACATATACAAGTGCACCAAAAGATCACCACCACAACTGCATAAATGAAATTGAACGAAGTTTCTAAAGATTTAAATACTTTTTGTTGAGCAAAAATAGTTTCACATTGCTAAATACAAGTTTTGTGCAAACTCTATAATAAAGTTCGATCCATTATCCTTCACCTAAGTGCTTAAGTTTTGTTGAGGTGATGGACCAACCAAATTTTAAATGGTATCAGATCGGGTCGATTGACCTGTGGGTCCCCACTCCAACTCATATTGTCCACGCGTAGACACGAAAAAAATTATCCCGGTCATGCGTGCGGAAAAATGTTGAGTAAAGATAGTCTTATATTGCTAAACACAAGTTGTGTGCAATACTCTATAATAGAGTTAGATCCATTACCCTTCAACTAAGTGTTTAAATTTTGTTGAGGTTATGGATCAGACCAACCAAATTTCACACTTTCGTCTTGTATCAAAGATATATAACAGCTGCATTCAAGAGGAAGAACTAATGAGCTTTTAATATATGTGACTGGGGTTCCCTCTTCCATTTCAAGTGAAGAAGCTATTATCTTTTGCAGGTTTCCACTTATTAAAATAAAATTATAGTCTTAATTGCAAGTGCATCATCACTTTCGAATATATAATACCTCAACAAAATGAACCCAATAAAAAAACAAAATCTGTTTAATTTTACTATGATTTTGTACTTGAGATCTTTTGTTGAATATACACCAGAACCAAGTGGTCACCTAATTAACTCGTGTGTTTTATTAGTGATCGATCGACTAAACCGCTACTTGCAGAAGTTGCATTTGCACCTCGATCAAATTTGATTTCTTTCTATTTTTCTGTTTTGATCATATATAGGCCAGGAGTTTTTTATTGTTATATTTCATCTCTTTTTTCCCTTAGTTCTCTATTTAAGTACTTTACTGCGCCTTTGTATTTGAAATATGTCTCACAAAGTCAAGCAAATGTTTCCATTATCAACTACACTAGAAAAAAATGTTAACAAATTATTACTCAATTTACCAATTCAGAAGAGGTCTATATATTAGTAGATTCTCGAATTCTGAATAAGTAAGATAATGGATAGAGGCAAAACAAATCGGATCGTAATAAGTAAAGCTCCAGTTTGAATAGGTTGCTAAAAAAATATTAATCATTTAAAAAAAAAACAGACAAACACGGTTTGTATATAAGTCCAAACCAAAAAAGTATCTTGCGGCTTTCTCGTGAACAGATTTTTTATAATTCTGGTAATTGGACAGTTGATAATATTTTATGTTCATAATTAACGATGATATGGTCGTTTTCAAGTGGCAACAAATCATCATATATTCCTGGAGGGTAGGTCACCACGAGCAATACTAATTAGAATTTCGATTTCGCAATTACAGTAACTTCTTACCAAAAGTGTTGTCTTATTACGCTTGTTATATTAAACACATTTAATTCTAGTTCAGTTGTTCTTCAACAAAATGGTGGTATTTTTACAACTCCGATTCTCTAATTACACTATATCATGCAAAGTTTGAATTAATTGCGAGGCATGGATGCCATCAAATTCTGGGAATGGATCTTCATGTTCAACCAATCATGTTTCTCAAAAACCTCAGAGTATTGAAAGTCTAATTTCAGGTTGACTAAATAGAATAGATTGAAATAGTCATTCTAGAATTCTCTGTCAATACCAATAACATTGTTTCTGGGATATTCTGCTTCTAACCACACAATCTCATCTCAATTTGATTTCTTGTATTAGAGTTAATAGTTCGACAAATTTACCTTAAAAAAGCTAACTAGATCTACA
This sequence comes from Triglochin maritima, assembly GCA_963682175.1. NCBI lineage: Eukaryota > Viridiplantae > Streptophyta > Magnoliopsida > Alismatales > Juncaginaceae > Triglochin > Triglochin maritima. Next base: position 56,570,080 of record OY821772.1, on the reverse strand, counting down.
ACTAAGAATGTACGTCGGGTTTTTTTTTATGACTAAAATTTCCACACCCACTCTCAGTTGAGACAGGTGGACTACGGGGTCCAACACTATTTTGAGTTTGCATTCGAAAGAAAATGTGGACTCTATCACCAGCTCAGTTATGCTAGCAAATGGACGACGCAAATGTACATTAGTTGGTATGACATTGTTAATTAGAAAGGTGAGATATTTTTAGATGACATAACTTAGATATTGAGTAGACTACTAATAACTAAAAAATGGAGGGAAATAAGTAGCTAGGCTTGGTTGGGGAAATAGCCATGAATGAATGGGGAATCTTTGTCTGACCGACCATATAAGGCAAAAGTGGGGGCATCATCTATGTATATAAATGTTAGCTGACACTGTAACTTCTCCTCTTCAGCTCACCACTGTGCACCTTTTTTTTCACACCACATCAGATACCACGCCTATCATTTATTCCCATACGAGCCCACTTTGCTATCTCAGAGAATCTCTGCAGTCTGCACCCGGCCAACACCTCCCATCCCTTCGCATTTACTAACTTCCACCAAACCCCCCTTGTTTTTGGCCTTTCCTGTCATCATAATCACTCCCATTTGCATTTTGTATTTTTCCAATTGAAATCTCAACTTGTAATTCACCCATCAAGATTCGAGATTTTCCAACTAAGTTATAATCAATGAAGAGCACATACATAAACAAATTTATAAGTGGAAAAGTCTCAACATTTATTCAACCAACCTACTACGATATTTGTTTTCAACACCTTTTATTTACGTAAATATAAGTTGTTACTAAATATGGTAGGAACAACTCGTATTTGTGTAAGAAAACTATATAGTTCAAGAATACGTATACTGTCACTTATATGAGAACTATATTCAGAATTAACTCCATGCTGTTTTTCATTATAGATGATACTGAATAATTAATATACTAACGTTTTCTATATAATCCATGTTAAACACCATGTACTTCGTGATGAGGAGCTCCCGACATATATATCTAGAACAACATTGGTAAAAAAGTAACTCATGTACGAGAGAACCCTAGTGAAAATTGTATTATAGCCGAGAGCTACTTTGTCAATGGACGATACTAAAATTTACCAAGATGGTATATGTGCGTATCACTATAATACATGACCATCTGGAAGTAGTTTGTAATGGTATTCTTAGAATGTTAACTAATACGTACCAGTTACTTTGTGTATATGCTTACCTACAGTTTTTGTTCGATATATATGTATATTTGTTCTTGTCTGGTTTCTTCAAGTGGCAGAAGACATCTTTGTTGTTGTTGTTGTTACGGGAAGGGAATGAAAAACATAAGGATTGAAGTAGCATTCAGCAACACCTAAAAGTTTGATACCATGCAAGGTCTTTTTTGTGGGCTTTTTCTTCTTCTTCTTCTTCTGAAGTTGGCAAAATCAAACCCCAAGCCCTAATTTATCTGCATTGGTGTCGACTGTTGACTTTTGTTTGTTCTATATCATTATCCCAATAACTTCAGAAACTGAGTATAGTTCAAAGTAGCCACAGGAAAAGGTTTTCAGTTAGATCTTGGTCCACAACATCCCTTTTTTGTTTGTAAAGCATATTTCCTTCCAAACTTTCAAAAGTAGTGTACTTCCAAAAAAAAAACAAATTTAGGTCAAACTATTGTCAAGTATATGTTGTACTAAGATACTAGGAAATCAACATTAATGTCAACTAAATAACTTCAAGTTAAGGTTTGCCATTAGATCTGGTCCACACACTAACGTAGTAATATTGTACTAATGTATGATGTATATGTCACACTTGTTCTAATTAAGATGCACGAGAACAGCAGTAATTTGTTATTTCCATCTTACAAAATTTCGGAGAGTATCATTCAACAATAAAGTACCTTTTGAGCGTGACTTTCCGGTTTGATGAAGATCCAACTATAAAGAAATGGTCAAGTACTTATGCATGAAGTATGCCTCACTGAATATTTGTAACCGAAAAACAAAGTTTTTATGTAATGGGTATCAAAAACGAATCTAACAAAAGTTACTTTTTTAAGATAAAAATGAATGTAATTAACTAAGTTGTCGTCATTCATTCGGATGGAAGAGAAAAGTTGACGAGAAGGTGGTGATTATACGGCTTATCTCCTAATTAGTGAAATAAAAACCAACACGTTCTCCTCAAATATGAAACAATAGGCTTCAAGACTAACATGTTATTTTCATCATACTTATGTATATATGCATCACATGAATGAGATGGAAACACCAGAAATTGCCACAGCCACGACAAACCTTAAGTTAGGGAAGCGTGCACTGACACGAAGATAGCATAACCAGCAAAAAGTTAGCAATTAGGGAATGAAGGAGCACTAAGATATTGGCACGGCTCAATCAGAAACATAATACGCACATCTAGTCTTATTTTCTCGACCACAGATGATAAGCGTCTAATTTCTGAATGAACCGAGCCAACATCTCAGTAGCTATTTCAAAAAACAAGCAACCCAAATCTTCAAAAAAAAGAAGAAAGAAGTAGATTGGGACTTGTGAAAACCAAGGAAGTGAAGCTAGCAAAAGGAAGAGAAGAAGAAGGAGATGGTTGTGGTGGAAGAGAGGAATGTCTTGCACGAATTTAAGAAGGGCGATGAGGGGTGAGAGCATTTAATAGCGTCGACCACCAAACGAGAAAGCCAGGCCATAGCATTAATAGGAAACCCATCTCCAACAAAATTCTTCTCTCTCTTCCCCTCACCTCTCCATCACAACAATCATATTTTTGGTTTAATCCTAAACCATCACATTACTATTCTTATTCGAATTGCCTCGATTTGATGTTGGAATGATAATGCCTCATAATTGCACTACAAAACTAGCATTGATAATACATCTTAGAGCTTCAACATGAATCTAATTCACATCTTCACATTGGACTGTCATGTTATGTCTCTTGGCTCCGGAGTCTTATTTTAGTTCAATTAGGCATTTTCTTTACCGACGAATCTCAACTTCTTTGCCTTTTTCTTTCGATAAATGGGAGATCCATTCTTGTACTAGTTTGCGGTATTAAGAGTTAGCGTCGGTGGAACAAACTTAATTGGTCTTTTATATATATATATATTTGTTATAAAATGTGTAATTATTCAAATTTGATACACTAATTAAGATCAACAACTAGAACACAGTGCTCCACCCATCATTATGGTTATGAGAACAAATCCAAGACTTATATATGTTGGTTCGTATTACCTGCGGTTGGGATTGGAATTAATACTCTCCTGTGAGATTCCTGTTGGAACCACGAGGTCTTCTGGAGTAACACAGGTGGGGGCATTTTGGGAACTCCTCAGAACTACGTCTTGTCTCTCCCTTTTTTAGGGTTTCATCTTGCAGGGTTCCCACTACCCAACACCGCCTCATCCAAATCTGGAATGTCTGATTCCCTAACAACGTTTTGTGCATAACTACCAATGTCATCATTATTTGCAAGCTAAAACAGAATAAATAAATGGTGTTTTGTCGTATAATATCATATTATCACCAAACAATACTATGTACGTGTATAATGTGTGTATTAATTTATGTGCCATAATGTCTGTATGTGTATATACATGTGTATATTTGGGATTCCATTCCAAATTAAATGGAAAGGTGCATGTTTGAAGTGGAATGTCTTTTTAATGTGCTAAAGTAGCAAATTATATATTACGATGTAATCAAAAAAATTATAAAAAAGTTAACATGATGGGAGAAGAAAACGTCAGTCGCTCTATCATATTTGTGTATATCCTTTAATATCTCTTCCACACGGTATTGCTTCATTACAATTCAAAAATAATAGAACGGAAACAGAATCTGTAAAATTTACCAACACGAATTAAACACGACCAAGTAGTTATGTGTCTCGCATCAAACTTCCTCCAATAAATAACACATTTATAACACCACTTACTACACATGTCACATTGTCACGCATATTTTCTTCAATTTTTAGGGTTTCCTCTTGCTCGAGAGATGACCTAAAATTAAAAAGGCTCAAAGGGGGTAACAATTAAGCAACATTAACTCGTGCATGAGTAGACCTCTGTAGGTGTGTATAGGAAGGAGGTGGAGGTGATGCAACCTTTATCATCTTCTTGTTGTTTTCTAGGGTTTCTGTCAGTTTCGAAATTAAACCTCGCAACAACAAGATTTCTACTTTTGACTGTCTCCTTTGTTTAAATCTCATGGGTAGTGATGGTGGAGAGAATCAAGAGCATATGTTGGGTTGTCCTCCTTTTAGCTTTCTTGCAATAGTTCTGCAACTAACAATTGTATGGCTTTTAATGGTTGCCTTAAAATTTAGCTTTTGAGTGGTCTTGGAAAAGTTAGGTCACATAGGTGATAGGTAACAAGTAAATATATTTTGAAAGGAACTGCGAAAATTATGGATCGTATATTATGTGTATTTTTTGTAATTTGAGATCGTATGTCGGTTTGGAATTTGGAATTATTTCGTTATATTTATATTTGTTATGAGGGAAGTTTTCGTGGACTACCTTGCAAAATGTTGGTTCTTATTCGAAAATAACATTCTTATAAAAAAATCGTCACAAATGATTCTCATTTGATGAGAAGAAAAATTATGATACATACCATTACCATGGGTGCAGTTTGCAGTAGTTGAAATAATTGTCACAAATAAATTTGCAAATTTAATTTGCTGTTTCACAATATTTAAATTTTCTATGAAAAGAAAAGCCAGACTATTTATCCATCGATATCTTCTTTCGACTCAAAACACAATTTCCTAAGGTCTAGTAATAACTTTTTCCTTTCTTTTCTTTCATTCACCAAGAATTTGTAATGTTCGTGGAATTAAGTGAGCATCAAAATTCATGTGTAACACGTCTCCACCGATGGAGGGGTTGAGAGAAAATATAGACATTCTCCTTGAAATTGCTTGAGTGAGCATTTTAGGCTTCACATATTCCAACTGCATTTCGAGATGAGGGTTTCTAGCTTCAACTTATCTCACTTATATTCTCCTAATTAAAGTTCTCAAAATTTCTTTGAGGTTAGTAAAACTATAAGCGTTCGAGGATAATTGATAGAGAGAATAAACGTACCACAGCCCATAAATAATTGAAGACCAGTCTAATATTAATTTTATAGAGGGGCTTCATGGCCGATGGGCCACGTGCAGATCATCCTATCTGCTTCTTTCATTTTTGGTTGAGGGTGATTTCGAATTTACCATCGCATCCCATCCTCTTGTTTTAGTGCATGCTGTGAATGCGATTTAAGGACATTAGATCAGGTAATATATATACTTTAGTCTTATGTAATGTCATAAAATGTCAAAGGATTTTATTATCAAACGTGTGGAAGTTGGATGTTTTGAAAGAGGGAATTTTCAGCACGGTTTTGAATTCGTATGTAGCACAAATTAATTTTGAAGAGATGTGCATTTTCAGACTCATATAATTCCATTTGTTGGTAGTTGGCCTGTTGGGTTTTCCTTTTAATATATAAGGATTAGCTATTCAATCAAAATCAGAGATGCATTGAGATTATAAATTAAGGATATGTAACCTTCAAATAGAGGTTAATTATGGACAAATTAAAACCCATCATTAAGAATTGGATCCATGGCATCATAAGACCAACCATAACCATATCAATCTGCAATAGTGAAAGGCACCACACCATCATCACAAATATACAAATGAAACGAGAAAATAAAGGGGAAAAAGGCACCAATCATCATGGAAAAAAAATCTTCTCATTCCAATCCACATTCATGCAGAAATCCCTCCACAATAGAATCATATCAACAAAACACTATCTATGTTATATGGAGAGACTTTAATTAAGAACTTAATCAATTAATCAACCTTCCCATGTTTACGCCAGCAAAGCAGCATAATCACACATCTCTTCACAATATAGAACCTTGACTTCTTCTCTTTGGCCATTGCAAGACACCCCACCTTCTCGGATTCCGACGACGCTCCGTTCCAATTCTGTTCTCTTCTTCTCCTCGACGCGCATTGGCCCATCTCACCAAATCATCGACGACCGGATCGAACACTGCAAATCGGTTTCTTCATGCATGCAGCCATGCATGCACGTACGTAGTTAGTTTTCCAATGAGGAGATGGAGGGTGTTGGTGCATGTCTATGCCTTTGGTGACTTGTAGGTTCTATATTGAGGAAGAGACTAGGATGGCATCCGTGTGTTTGGATTTGGCATGTCATGGGATTTTTCCGTTTATAGGGTGAGGTTGTTATTAGGTATGGGAATTGGGATTGGTTAGGCATGTCATTCACTAGCTTAATTATCCTTGTCGTATGGCATTGGTTTGATTCTAAAACCACTATATTATGTACCATTTGGAGTATAGTACCGTTTGGAATTTGGTTGCTTGGTAGAATTTAAGCTGACATACACGGGTCTAATCCGAACATTAAGCATATAATACAGCGACAACGGATAAAAGAGAGACTCAATCTATGATAAACCAATGGAAACTTGTCAATCAGAGATGGTAGGATTTTGGGTGGTTCTCAACATACTTTTGTATTATAGCACGGAAATAGTGTACTCAAAATACCACATGTCATCGTTCCGCTCCGAGTTATAGCATGGAAGTAGTGGGCCCCAGTATAGACAATCATCTACCATGCTTGAGACCACCCGTAACCATGCTCTAAGACCACCCGTAACGGTGGTCGCCCTGCCAGACGACCGGTCGTCCTGGGTTGGTTTTATTTTTTTTCGTTTTTTTAAATTGTGTTGATTTTTTGTTGTTGAAATGTTAGGTTTATTTATTTGTTGTAGATGTTGAATTTAATTATTATTTGGTTTAAATGTTTTGGGATATTATTTGGTAAATAGTTTGGTATTTAAACTATATTAGAACACTTGTATTGAAATTAAACTACATTACACCGCTTAATTGAAATTAAACTAGATTTACAACGCTTAAATGGAAAATGAATTACATAAACTGCTTACGTACATTTACTAGCTGAATTTCGTCCTCCTCAGTCATTAAACCCAATTTAGGCGGCACATCAACTCTGCATTCAAATCGGTTCTCCACCGGTCGTGTTGTCGATCTTCATACGTACATGGACACCAGATAACACATTTGTGAAAAAAGCAAGCATCTCGCCCTTAGATCTGACTTGATCAAGCACATATGACAACAATTCGGGGGAACTGCAAATTAATTTTTTTAGTAGTATGCATTTTCATTTTTAATGAAAATTAGGCAATGGTTTAAATAAATATGTATTTTGCTTTTTTATTGATAAAAATAATTATTTTCTAATTAATATATATTTGTTTGAATTATTAATATTTTGGGTAAATATAATTGATTTTGGAATATATTAAAAATTAGTGGAAATAAAATATGATGTTGAGGAGAGAGGTGAGTTGTTGTGAGTTGTGGTTAAAAAATGAATAGTGTAGGAAAGAGAAGAAAGTGAGTTGGGAAGAGAGAAAACTGACGTGAAAAAGAGAGAAAGTTGATTTAAAAGAGAGAGAAAGTTCATAATCAGGTCGTCCGAATTATGATTTCGGATGATCTAATACCAAGAGAAACAAGCTCCAACGTGAGAACTCAATAAAAAAAGGTAGCTCATGAATCATGAGTGAGAAAACACATGACCCTTTCAACCAAATGGCAGAACTTGAATCTACTAATGTGAGATTGTTCTTCACAAGTTTGGGGTTAGGAAGACGTAATATCAGATTATCAATAGAATAAATTGGAGAAACAACAAAACATGTGTGCTTGAGTTCTTGACCAATTAAAGGTATTATGTAAATTGTGTTTAGGTTGCAAAGAGGATAGGACAAATAGCGTTACCCACCTCGTCAAAGTCCGACAAGTTAGTGGTGCGTTACGGGTTTAAATTTTGTTTACCGCTACTTACCCTCCCCACTCAAGGGCGGGTTGGATTTGCGGGTTAAACGGGTTGAAGTATAAAATTTTATCAAATTGAGTTGTAAGCTTGTAAAAGTAGAGTTTAACTTTTATATTTCAATACTACTAGTATAATACTAAGTTTAATACTTAATTACTCGTAATGTTGATTTATTAAACCAAAATATACATTCCTTTTATTAATCTTAAATATAATATTTATAATATATATTATTATATTTATTAATGTTTGACGGGTTAAAATACCACCCCAACCTGTCTCGTTTTAACAAGTAGGTCAGACTGATCACGAATTAGCAAGTTGGCAGGTTGAAAAAATGTGACTGCAATCATGCCAAGCGGGCGGATTATCGACTCCGTGTACAACCCTTCTTGTGTTACGTAAATGTTTTTGTTATATACTTGATACCTGTGTAAATCGTGCAAAGTTGTAGGCCTTGTCAGAGAGGAGTCCAAATCTTGTCAAGTCAATATTTTTTAATAGCCCAGGAGGCCCATTGGCCTATTGTAATGCCTAATTCCATTAGAACGTGGATTGAAACGAGTGAGGTAAAGTTTAAAATTTAACAAACTCGAAATCTAGAACTGTACTACAAAAGTCATTCACGTCTCCTAACATCAAAGCTGAACTAATAATTGACCAAACGACGGTGGAACAAAGTAATATCACACAATGTTTCAAAAATGGTATACTTTGTAGGTCCATTTTCTTGTCCTGTCTTCTTGCTGGATTCTACTCTTTCCCATGTCCGGCCGTCCATAAGATTAATAAGTTCATACCATTCCAAAATTGGCAGTTTTCGATACACGTTGCAAATGATGCGACCATAAAAACTATTTGTTGAGGTGAAGCCATCAACAGCATCTTAGTCACATAAAGATGGCTAAAGGACAATAATAGTTTCTTGGATGTAAACTATTATGGTAATTACCAACTTACCGAGCCATAAGAGAGGATTTTCCAACTGCATGTGGTCGTAGCTTGTGGTCTACATTCATTTCTCTGAAATCAAGTTGATATATTTAGTTTTTCCAAGAAAAGCCGAAAGCAAGTTGTTAGGTTTTGGAGCCGATGTACCACCGAGAGGTAGAATCTATTAGATTTTCTCCCGTAGGCGTTCATTTCGACCAATAATATTTACAATTACACTATAGGTTGAAGCTAAAAATATTTACAATTACACTATAGGTTGAAGCTAAAAATGAAGTTCCGAGTTTCGACCAACTAGGTCACTAATAGTCACACTTATTTATTCGTTGAAAAACTTCATTAGTAGAAAAAACCATAGATATAATATTTGAATAATACATTTTTTTTGCAACACAAAGAGAAGTCTATATTATTACATGTATTTGGGCCATTGCCGGTCCCAGGGGTGAATTTATGATGTTTAACACCGGAATGAACTACATGTAAGGATAAACTACTCAGCTTTTCACGTTACAATTTGTTTCTTGTTTAAGTATGTGTTGAGCAAATATTAAAACAAATCAACATGGTATCAGAACATGCCGATTAAGTTGTGGGGGTCCATTTCAATATATATAATCCACTTGTAGACATGAAGTGAAAAAAAATTCCGATCACGAGTGTGGGAGGGTGTTAGAATAATAGTACGTCTCATATTACTAACACACAAAAAATACAACACTTTATAAGAAAAGTTAGATATCCATTCATTACATGAATTCTTAAGTTTGATGAGGTGATTGACGAACCAAATTTCACATATTATCATGGCGGATCAATCGACATGTGAAGACCCACTTCAATCTATATTGCCCATTTTAAACAAATAGTCACACAATGCTCCATTAAAAGTATGTAACACTTTATAATAAATTTGAATTCACTATCTTTTACCTAAGTGTTTAAGTTTTGTAGACGTGCTGAATCAACTAATTTTTTTAGTACGTAACGATAGAAATTAATTTGTTAAGCAAGGTGAATTGAGTAAATTTCACATCTAATTCACACGGATGCTTAACTAACATAACTCAAATTGGCACAACTGGTGGAGGCAGAGCTGGATTGTAAGAGTGGGCAGAAGTTGATACGTTGTCCTTATAATAGTTGTTGCGACTGGTGATGCGGTGATTAGATTTATTAATTGGAGGTCGTTTGTCAACGTTCGATCGGTGTCAAGTTAGTCTTGACTTATTTGTCACCAAACAAATCATGGATATGATGTATCTTCTTTTAGAGAAGTTTCATATTGACATCTAGACACGCCCAAATAGCTAATTATAGGAGTCGGAAGATGATGCTTCTACCACGTATGGAAATATGGAATCGAAGGAGCTTGTAGATATAGAGTTTACCCAATAATTTGATATTACCTATACATGGAGAGTTTGTTCTCATTTTGTTTTCAACAAAGTTAGACATTTGCGTATTGATCTACATTAAGTTCCATTAATATATATGTTGCTTGACAGATGGATTGATTAATCTCACCCACTCATACAATGTACGCACGTAAGCGGATTGTTCAATAAGAGAATGAAACTGATTCCTAGCAAGCAACTTTTTCATGGTTTCAATCGAACTTTATGTTTTGTGAGTTTATAAGCACTCTACATCAAATGAAATTTGAAATCATACGTCACATTAGCTGAACGCTCTTCGGTGCGCAAGTCAACTTGTTTATGGAATTCAACACCAAGAACTTGATGATATATAGAAAATTCTCTTAAAACGTCAACAACCTTGTTTGCTCACGTTATAGTAGTCTTTGTATCATCAACAAGATTCAGAGAATCAGAGGTGTAAAGTAAATGGGGGAAAATTGGAGTTGTTGATGGTATTACAGAGATGCAGCTTTGAGGGAGTGTGTTTGTTCAAGTATTACATCTTGAAAAATCAGAATTGTAACTCTAATATTTTTATCTGCAGCTGAGGACAAACCTTAAAACGCTCATATTCATGTTGCTAGGCTTCAACATATATTCACTCAATAACCGGGTCTTCATTTATTAAACTTGAATACGAACATAATACTTAAATTAGATTAACAATATATCCAATAGGAGTTAGCTTAATTTGCAGCTGGTTTGAACTCGACTTACTAAACAGAACCTTCCGTGAGGAATTAGAGTTTCTTCGTGCAACATCAATTTAGGACATGACCCCCACAACCACCTCCAATTATTCCAGAATTCTATCACAAATTGATGATATGAATCTCTTCAGCCTTATATTCTTGAAGGGTTTGAAACAATATTATTAGTAAAAGAGTAGTTTCAAGCTTTTCATCATTAGGTTTAGTCATAGCCCACAGTTTCTCTATACCCAACAGATGCCATCATGAAATAGAATTATGAATGCTTTTGTCACCAACTTTTGGATGTGATTTGGGTGTTGGGTTCCTTTACTTTTCTCTATAAAAAGGTTGATAAAAAAGACTAAAATCTTAAAAGTTAAGGCTATGATCCACAACCTAATAAAAAAATGAAGTGTGAAAGTGATAAATATTATGGTTTTAGGAAACGAAGGACAAAGCCTTGATAAGGCTAACAGTAGTACAAGAGATCAAATATTCGCATAGTTTTGGTCCTCTGGGGATTCGTTTTTTTACTGATCATGTATTTAGGGAATTGTTAAACATCGTCCGGGTTTTATTAAAATCGTCCGTCCCAATTACCCTTTTATCCTTTATAATCCATTTAATATTCATTTCGTCCCGTCTCTTAAAGTATGACTTCTGTCTCAATTTTTCTCACTCTACTAGTACAAACACCACGAAAATGTCTGACGAAACATCTGGATTCGGTGAAGTAAGCACATGATTAACATCATTTCATACATTCATTTATGTCTTATAACCATTATCTTGAACCTAAACTATGCTACATAATGAGTTTTATGTTTGAGCTTCAGGAATAAATATGTTTGAGGAGAAGAAAGGACCTAAAAACAGGAATAATGACTGAGTTGTGAGACTTGGGGACTGAGATGCAAGGGAGAATGACTTGAATGTAAGCCCAAAGGACCAATAAGCAAATGAAGAAACTCCACACCATCATAATGAGTATTTTGACAATTCGATCCGAGCCTAAACTCTAACAATCGACTTGAGTGCATCTCACATGAAAACAACAATCCAGGAAAGCCCACACAAAATCTAGACCGGATCCGGACTTTGTAGACCACCAATTGGCGGTCTGGGACAACTGATTGGCGGTCGGGTTGGCTCCGGATCCGACAGGCTTCGGTGGATCATGTATAATTGTGTGTTATGTCTATTTTGGGTATTGTATTAGTCTCACTTTGGGGGATTGTCCCTGATTATCTTTTTCTATGACTATAAATAGAACTCTTCATCTTCCCTTGTAAGCCACTACATGTTTTGTGGCTATTTTCTCTACTTGAAGTGAGGCATTGGAGCAAATACTCAAGTAGGGAGATACTACTCGTATTGTGAGTCTGAAATTAATAAAATTTTCCATGTTATGTTGCTTCTTTTATGATGCTTACGTGCTTAATTTTAATTTTATTTCAATAATCTTAGTAGACTTAGTTAATATGGTTTCCTTTCTTAAGATAATAGTTAGTTTAATGAGTATTGAGTAGTTCCACCCCCTTTGAGGGTGGAGTTGATGTTTTATACATGTAATAGAGAATGTATATGAATGTTTGTTATGAAACGTGTTGATAAACATGAATGTATGCTTGCTTGTTTAGGATATAACTTGTAACTTGATGGGTTTTTGTCATAACTCTTAGACATCTCCTATGTTTGTTTAGGTTTTTAAATAACAAACTTGTATATGTTAATGTTAGTCAACTAGGTTAGTAATGTGATTGATAGGTTTTGCTATAACCATTAGACACTTCCTATACATGAAAATACAACCTACATTTGCGCTTAATGATTGCATTCTTCATCATCTTCTTGTATGTGTACACTCACTCCACCCCTTAGGGGTCCCTCTTCCTGATTTGCATTTTCTCTTTAGGTTCTTTTGATTTAGTTTGCATCGTTAGTTGTTGTTTTCCTTCACATCTCTTCTTACTAGTTTAGTGTAACTTAGGTTAGCATATCTACAATTCTTCTCCCCTTTTTTGCCATCTGATTTCGGTCAAACCAGAGACTGCTCACCTCCGTGCGGATCGACTTGTACTTGCCCCATCTTCACCGACGGATGTGCACTTACGTTCTAAATTTAAAACGATTAAACAACCCACCAATTTTTTTTTGCCTCAGGATTTTTATTTTAAATTTATGTGTTGTGTTAATTCAAATTATTTCAGGTTCCATTGTAAGATTTCGGTGGTGATGGGGTAGATTACCCGAATAGATGGGCGAACAATCGATGACGTGTATAGATAAGCAAAACAAGTTGTCATCGGAGCTGAGTTTTTTGGTAGTATCATCCTATAAACCACAAGCAGATAATCGGATGAATTATTATCTGAGATGCGATCACAGAAAGGAAATTGGTTGTCGGGATATGGATATTGTAGTACAGAGGAATACAAAATGAAAGGGTTGATGGTGTTTTTTGATAAAGGTGGTCGAGCGACGGGAGCATGATGGATGAGTCGTAGTTCTGATAGTTCTCATGGTCAGCACAACCGCAAACCTGCAGTGTATCCAGAGGATCACCAACAAATCATCGGTCTTAGTGCTGGGCTAAGAAAAATGTTTGTGAGATGACTGAGACACAAGCGAAACCACGTAACATCTTGTTGGCGGTAAAGGAGAAATTCCCGGAGGATAATCCGAATCAGAGACACATTTATAACTATAGAGAGTACATGAGGTGAGTGAAATCTGAAGACAAGATTACCGCTCAGCAGTATCTGCTTCAAGCAGAGTAGTATCGGTACTTGTATTGGATTTTGGTGGATGAAGAAACTAATGTCGTCACTCACGCATTTTTGGCACATCCGACGTCAGTTGGTCTGAGACCGCCAATTGGCGGTTTGGTAATCTTTATTTCCCTTCTACTTTCTTTGGCTTGTTTATGTATCTTATATAGAAGTCTGAGGCTCAATTTGGCATGTTCTGACTTTTAGTTTGCCCGTGGATCAATAATCAATCTCCCTTTAAGCAACTAGGATCCTAAAACCCAAAGCAAAAGATTATGCATTCTTTCTTGTTTAGGTCATGGATCATATACTTGACTTAGACACGTAGTTTGTCTTTTGTTTTAGCTTTAGTTTCAGTTGTTGAGCGCTGACGTGAGGTATACATCTCCTACACTCATGTCCATTTAGTGATGTAAAACACAATCCATTTAGTGGTGTAAGTGCACCACTTGTGTTTAGGGCTGTGCAGATTTCGGTCTGGTCCGATCCAAAACCGGACCTGGCCGGACTAGACCGAATCTGACGGGTCCGGGTTTCGGTCCGGACCCCGGGACAAATTCAGTTTTCGGTCCGATCCGGTCCTGTCCAAACCCGATCCAAAATCTATTTTTTCCCTCAAAATTCCGGTCTGGTTTCGGTCCGGGTCCGGACCGATGCTCACCCCTACTTGTGTCTATACATTGCCTCTTGATATTAAGATTGTATACAAAGTAGAAATGTGACACATTTGTATTATATTTATTTCTTGATCTCTTTAAGCTAATTAAAACAATGTAACTTAACTCAAGCTACATTGTGCACATTATAATTTTGCTTTATCAAGGAGCCCACTAATATCACCACTCAATTAAGAGGGCAATGATAATCTTTTGATTAGCTATTTTTTCCAACACAAGTCATTTTCAACCAACTATTGCCTTTATCACTATACTTATTGACAGCTTTTGACAATAATCAAATCAAGCACTTCTTGAGTGAAAAATTATAAGTCTCATATCTTAGAATCCAAGACACAGTAAAATATTAATGACACGAAACACAATTCCATAATATTTTACTTGTTAGGTCTATTCAATATATAAAAGTAATTTCCCCTTCTTTTATATACTCGTGTCATCAATTATTTCTAGAGCTACAACAATCGATGACCAACACGATAATCTTATCTCGGTAATTAATGTTTCATGTTAATTACTATGATTGTGAATAACTTTTGATTTATGTAGACCATATCTTTTAGAGCTCTACGGTTAAGGATCAAGCGCATCTTCCTCAACACTTCCAAAAGACGAATACAATAATCAGGAAACAAAATGTTTGCACATCCAATTCATAATAATTGACACATAAAAGTAAATATTTTAAAACACATTCTTTTCAATCTCTCACTTGTTATCAACGTTTTTTTTCACATACATTCTCAATGTATAAAACAATAATAAATAGGGTAACCCAATTTATTCACTCATCAAGCCAATCCATATGGTTCCTCAGACCCATGGACTCGAAATATATTTCACATTTTGGCTTGGTATGATGGTTTGTTGAATGGATCAACTATGTTGTTGTTTGTGTCCACCAATAATAAATTTATTTTGCCTTCGTTGGTGGTTTAGTCGGCCGTAGTGATTTGATTCCAACTACGCTAGCTCATGGCTCCACCTTCCAGAATGAAGACATCATTATTACGACCTCTTATCGTCAGAATCACTTATGAAACTCGCATCCGAATTGTAGGATTTCAAGTTTAATTGCACATATATATTTTCGAAATTTTTATGCACAATAAGGATCAATTACAATTTTCTATGATTTGTTTCATGCATGCATCAGTTTGTTTCAATAACTAGTTTCAAAACTTTATTAAAACAAACATGGGCTCCGAATTTCATACCTAGAAGTTCTCTAAAACTTCTTGATGATCCGAAGACGTTGAGGATACTTGTCGCTGCGTCGGATGCCCCCGAGTATTCACCAAACTCTAAACAAGATCGGAGAGAGAAGAGCTAGCCTCTCAATCTTCAATAGGGTTTAGAATCTAACTACTAACCCATCTTTAGTTCCCTTGAGAAGAAGATCTCTGAAAACTAAAACTAAACTCAAGAATTAAGGAAAATTCGTGGAGAATTATGGAGAGAGATTTTTGCACAAGAAGATAATGAATTAATTAATAAGGTAATGAGATAAACTTGTATTTATAAGTTCTCTCCAAATTACCTATTCATGTACAACCTCTTGCCCATGATTTCATGCAAACTTCCATCTAACCATCCATTATTTGCTAACAAATAATCTCAGCCACAAATTAAATCAGTTATGTACCAATTCCATGCATGATCTAATTAATTCTTAAATTAATTCTGCAGAAAATCGTCTGGACCGGTCGACCGTTTAGACCAAGTTTCGGTCGACCTATAATAACTCGGTCGACCGTTCGTAACAGAAAAATATTTCATCGCAATGTTCGGTCGACCAACCGATATACTCGGTCGACTGAAAACGAACAGACGAAATCCCCTGTTACGATCGAGACACATCCGGTCGACCGTGCAACATTCGGTCGACCGTTTACCGCTTAGCGGTCGACCGTTTTTGCACAGTATTGCAGACTGGTCAAATTTCGGTTTAACCCCTACAAAATTTGACATTTCAGGATTAGTAGTTGAAGGGAATGTGTTCTAAAAGTTTTACTTTTAAGTGGCAATTATTATGAATTGAATGAGAAATCATTTTGTTCCTTGTTTATGTTATTCGTCTTTTAGAAGTGTTAAGGAAGATGCTCTTGGTCCTTAACCGTAGAGCTCTAAAAGATATTGGTTTACATAAAACAAAAGATATTCGCAATCATGGTAATTAACATGGAACATTAATTACCGAGTTAAGATTGTCGTGTTGATCATAGATCATTGTAGCTCTACAAGTGAGTGACAACACGGGTACACAAAAGAGGAAAATACTACTTTTGTATACTGAATAGACCTAATAAGTAAAACATTATAGAATTGTGTTTTCTGTGTCATTAATGTTTTACCGTGTCCTTTGTCCTTTGATATGAGACTTATATCCGATCACTTAAGAAATGCTTGATTAGACTAGTGTCTTGAGCTATCGATAAGTGTAGTGTGAAGACATTGGTAAGTATGACTTTTGTTGGAGAAGATAGTTAGTCAAAAGATTATCATTGCCCCTCTTGATTGAGTGATGATATTAGTGAGCCCCTTGATAAAGCAAAGTTATAATGTGCACAATGTGATTTGAGTTAAGTCACATATTTATAACTAGCTTAAAGAGATCAAGAAATGAATACTAAGACAAAGATGACACAATACTACTTTGTGTGTATTCTTAATATCATGAGGCAAGGGACGGACACAAGTGGTGCACTCCATCACTAAATGGATCGTGTTTTGGTTCGAGTGGAATTAAGACATCTAACTAATTGGGAGCTATAATGTGTAGCTAGATACCGCTTATAGCTTGTGATATTAAGCTCTTAATATCACTGCAAACTTAGTTTAGATCCTCCCATAGGTCACACCGCAAAAACCGTGAAACAAGAAGCTTGATTTTTGGTTCATATGATGTGTCGGGTTTCTTATAAAGAAAGTATGACTCATGTGGTGAACAAGTAAAATCAATTATGTTATATATAACATAATTAGAATCATGATAAATTCATATGAGATGCATATATTATGGGGTGCAATAATTTATTATTGCATAGGATAATATATTGCATAAGTTGTGAATTTGCTAAAAACCCCTAAAGTTCAAATTTTGTTGGAAATAAATCCAAAATTTGAAAAGGCAAAATCGGGTAAAAGTTCGGTAATCCGTTGAGGTTCGGTCGACCGAAGGATCTGTGGATCGGTCAACCGAACATGGAACGGATAGTCATATTTGATTGACCGAACTTGACCAAAGTGCCTGGAACCTTGGTACGGTGTACCGAACCAAAATCGGTCGACCGAACAATGTTAAGTTCCGATATTTTCGGTTAACCGAATGGCACTCGGTCTTAGACGAGAATTCGTCCGATCGGTTAAGGAGAATTTTTCCCTTTAAGAATCGGTCATCCGTCTAGTACTCGGTCAACCAATCGTGACATATTTGGTTAACCGAGTGGGTCTCGGTCAACCGAACAACGATTGATTTTCTGCCTTTGATTATTAAGAGATTAATTTGATCGATGGTTGGATTAGCTCCAAACTTGGTCAAACGTTTTGTGGGTGCATATAATACATTAAGGAATTAATTTATGAGAGAAAATGTAAAGAAAACGTGGCTAAAGAATAGCCATGATTAAGAGTAAGATTGGAACCTATAAATAGGTTCTTATTCTCCCTAATTGGGTTACACAATTCAATAATTATTTTCTCTCTTAATTCACCACAAAAACCCACGAAAATTCTCTTAGTTTTCTAAGTCTTTGGAAGGAGAAATCTCAGAGGCTAAGGAAGGGGTTTGTAGCTAGATTCTAAGCTTCTTTGGAGATTGATTGGCTAGCTCCTTTCTCTCCAACCTTGTTTAGGGTTTCGGTGAACACTCGGAGGCATTCGGCGCAACGGGAAGCGACGATCATCTTCCTCAACGTCTCTGAATCTTCAAGAAGTTTTAGAGAACTTCTAGGTATGAATTTCGGAGTCCCTTGTGTTTGTTTTAATAAGGTTTTTCAAACTAGTGGTTAAAACAAACTGATGCATGCATGAAATAAATCAAAGAAAATTGTAATTGATCCTTATTATACATAAAAATTTCGAAAATATATATGTATAATTAAACATGAAATCCTACAGTAGTAAGTTCACAACTTATGTAACATATTATCCTATGTAATGATAAATCATTACACCCCATAATATTTACATCACATATGAATTTAATTTAGATTCTAATTATGTTATTAATCACAACATAATTTTGATTTTGTTTGTTCACCACATGTGTCATATTTTCTACATGAAACTCGACACACCTTATGAACTCAAAATCCCCATTTCTTGTTTCCCAGTTTTGTGGTGTGACCTGTGAGAGTATCTAAACTAAGTTGACAGTGATATTAAGAGGTTAATATCACAAGCTATAAGCGGTAGCTAGCTACACATTATAGCTCCCAATTAGTTAGATGTCTTAATTCCACTCGAACCAAAACCCGATCCATTTAGTGATGGAGTGCACCACTTGTGTCCGTCCATTGCCTCATGATATTAAGAATACACACAAAGTAGTATTGTGTCATCTTTGTATTAGTATTCATTTCTTGATCTCTTTAAGCTAGTTATAAATATGTGACTTAACTCAAATCACATTGTGCACATTATAACTTTGCTTTATCAAGGGGCTCACTAATATCATCACTCAATCAAGAGGGGCAATGATAATCTTTTGACTAACTATCTTCTCCAACAAAAGTCATACTTACCAATGTCTTCACACTACACTTATCGATAGCTCAAGACACTAGTCTAATCAAGCATTTCTTAAGTGATCGGATATAAGTCTCATATCAAAGGACAAAGGACACGGTAAAACATTAATGACACAGAAAACACAATTCTATAATGTTTTACTTATTAGGTCTATTCAGTATACAAAAGTAGTATTTTCCTCTTTTGTGTACCCGTGTTGTCACTCACTTGTAGAGCTACAATGATCTATGATCAACACGACAATCTTAACTCGGTAATTAATGTTCCATGTTAATTACCATGATTGCGAATATCTTTTGTTTTATGTAAACCAATATCTTTTAGAGCTCTACGGTTAAGGACCAAGAGCATTTTCCTTAACACTTCTAAAAGACGAATAACATAAACAAGGAACAAAATGATTTCTCATTCAATTCATAATAATTGACACTTAAAAGTAAAACTTTTAGAACACATTCCCTTCACGAATAACCCTCAGCTATCAGTTCTCTTTGTTCTCCATAGACAAGAAACTTATCTTTGGTCTGGTTAATGTACCTTAGAAAATTCTTAACCGCAATCCGATGCTCAGGACCTGCGTTGGATTGGTGACGACTTGTCACGCTTAGAGCATACGAGACATAGGGTCTTATGCAAGTCATGAAGTACATGATTGATCCTATTGCCGAAGCATAAGGAATATCTTTCATATACTCCAAGTCTTTACGTGATTCAGCACATTGGGAATTCTTGAGTTGCACACTCATACTCATTGGCACATTGTCCTTTTTGGAGTTGTTCATGCTTAACATTTCCAAAACTTTGTCAATGTATGTACGTTGACTTAGGTCAATGAGTCTACGAGATTTATCTCTATATATCTTGATTCCCAAGATGTATTGAGGATTACCTATGTCTTTCATTGAAAATGTAGATTTCAACGAATTTCTCGTTTGCTCAAGCAAAGATATATATGATTTCCCATGAGGAGTATGTCATCGACATATAAGATCAGAAACACTATGTGGCTCCCACTAACCTTCTTGTACATACAAAACTATTCCTTACTTTGGACAAAGTGAATCTTTTTGACTTTCTCGTCAAAACGCTTGTTCCAACTTCTTGATGTTTGCTTCAATTCATAACAATTGACATATAAAACTAAACATTTAGAACACATTCCTTTCAGATCTCCGCGGAGAATACGAGGTTGTGGGTTTTTCGGATCAATGTTTTGATACCATATTGAATTTGATACGAGAGATTGAATGATTATAATTTGTTATTCTATTATTTGTTTACATACTATGAGAATGAATATATATGATCTAAGGCTTGACTAGCCGTTGTACATATCAAATACAGAAGAATGAATGTGCTTGATTTTCTGAGTGATTGTGTTTCGTGATTGTTGGATGTTGTCATAACCGGATGTACGATTGTGCGACGATGAGATTGAGCCCAACAGTCATTATTTCCACATGATTTCTATAGGTAAAGACAGAAGGTTGAATATCCAACTTTTCATATTAATTTACCTAAGCAAGCTTCGTCTTTATGATAACTATTATTCACGAATCTAATAGTTTTGGTATATATAATCGGTATTATCGTATAACAGATAGTGCTTGATTATATAACTCAAATGAGAATCTTAAGAAATGAGAATTGGTTTTTAGGTCGCTTCACTATTAAGTGGGTGTTAGTGGCGCGGAAAGTCCCGGAAAGTGATTTCCGGAGTCAACGGGGAAAGCAGAGGAAAACAGAATCCAGTGGAAAACAGTTTCCCTTTGACTGAATTCTATTGTTTGTGCATGTGTCGGAAAGTAGAAGACAATTTCCCTTTGAGTGATTTGCTCATACTTCTTATGTCCACGACCGAAATGAGACTTCTAGTGATTGCTCAAAGTGAACGTAAACGGAAGACCAAACCAAGATCGTTCGTCCGAACGGGTCATTCCAGTTACAAATTCGGTGGACCGAAATATGTTTGGTCGTCCGTTAAAATTATTTCAGTGGATCGAATGGTTGACGGTCGACCGAAAAAATTGGTTTCCGTGACTTTCCGACCTCAAAGTGACGGAAAACTCAAAGAAATTTTTATACCTACCACGAAATCTGACGGAATCCTTCCCACGGTTCACAAACAACCTACTTTTTCGGAGTCAACCGGAATCCATTTTTCTTTACCTCGGATTCCCCCGGATTCCGGTGGCACTAACACCCACTAAGGCATGTACATGTTGGACTTAAAACGTTTCTGAGGATGATATATTCCCATTGGCACACACCTAACAATGGTATATTCTAGTTATATCATGTGTCATGTAGGGTAGGTGTGGAGAGAGAAAACTAGAGTTGTGGAGGAATACTTTAGAAACAAAAGGTTTTAAACTAAGTAGATCTAAAACTGAATATATGAAATGTTGTTTCAGTACCGTTAATACCGAGGAAGATGATATTATATTAGATGGGCAAGTGGTGCGTAGAAAAGATATTTTTAGATATCTTCGATTAATACTTCAAAAAGATGGGGAG
Organism: Triglochin maritima; assembly: GCA_963682175.1. Lineage (NCBI taxonomy): Eukaryota > Viridiplantae > Streptophyta > Magnoliopsida > Alismatales > Juncaginaceae > Triglochin > Triglochin maritima. Next base: position 56,548,384 of record OY821772.1, on the reverse strand, counting down.
ATCGAGGAAGATGTTAACCATATGATTAGAGCAGGATGGATGAAATGACGACAAACCTCAGGTGTCTTATGTGACAAGAAAATTTCACTTAAGTTAAAAGAAAGTTTTATAGAACCACAATAAGACCTGCAATGCTATATGTGGAATGTTGGGCCACTAAAAACAACATATACAAAAGATGAGTGTATCTGAAATGAGGATGTTGAGGTGGATGTGTGACCATACGCGAATGAATCGGATTAGAAATGAAGACATTCGTGAGAGAGTTGAAGTTGCTTCAATGGAAGAGAAAGTTATCCAACACAGACTGAGAAGGTATGGACAAGTACAAAGAAGACCTATGGAGGCACCTATAAGAAGATGAATATTGAATCAGATCGAAGACATAAAAAGACGAAGAGGCAGACCACAGTTGACTTGGGAGGAAGCAGTTAAAAGAGATTTAAAACATTGGAATGTTCCTCGAGAATTTGCATTGGATAGAAACGCGTGGAAGAAGACGATTCACGTGACTGAACCATGACTCCTTAGAGTTTCATTTCTTACCTATCCCAACTAGTTTGAGATAAAAAGTTTTGTTGTTGTTGTTGTAGTATCATGTGTCATGTATCATCTAAAATTGGTTTATATTTAAAAAAATCAATAAATGTAGCGACAGCTGGAATCGTCTCTACCATTTAATAAATGAATTATGTCCACCTAACTCCATGTAAACAAACACATCAATTATATATGTCATCACAATTTAAAAATAATCAACGTTCAACTATCAAGTGAAATTTGTGATGCTCACGGCGCCATATTAACCCACCAAGTCATCGCTACACACGTATGCTTCAAGTCCTGTCTTTATTAATTATGTTGGCATGTCAACTTCACAAAGATATTGCGCTGGAATTTCGCCCCCGTGATTAGTTTGAAATTTTCATCATTTTTTTAACGAACGTAACTTTCGCATTTCGAAATGGAATGGCATTTTTTATAGTATAAAAAAGAGGAAGTTGCTAAATTTATTCTTTGTTAAAAATTAAGAATCAATTAACTTTCCTCAAACACACGTTGTGAATAGGGGTGTAATCGATCTCTAAACGAGCGATCCGAGTCTGCTTAAGATCGGCTCGTTAAGGGTTTCGAGCGGAAAATTCTGCTCGTGCTTGGTTCGATCTGCTCGCGAGCGGCTCACGAGCGGCTCGTTAACCTAAACCTTTTTTTTTGGTATTGAATTCCTAATAATGTTGTCCTAATAAGTAAATTATAAAATTACTTAAGACAAATATAATAATAGTTACTAACACAATCTTAAAATTAACACCTAAAATAAAACATAATCTTATAAATTATACGACAACATTAACATCTTATAAATAAGATTATACACTTGGATCAAACAAAATCAACACAATATTAAAATCAAACACAATCTTCTAAATTGTAGGACAACTCACAACATCAACATCTTATAAATAAGATCATCTACCTGACCCAAACCTTAATTTATTTGAACTTTTGGTGTAGAAAAGAATGAGAAAAAAAATAATGAAAAAAAATGAAAAGTTTAGTACTAATACGGTTTTGATTCTAATGAGTATTTTGGTTTGGTTTGTTAAATGGATTGTTGGGTTTGGTAAATTAGTTTATTTAATGAGTTTAACACTTTACCGATCGGGTAATTGGATAGAATATTCAGGTTAATCAAATAATTAGATATAGTAATCAAGTTTCAAGCGATAATTGAGCGAGCATCGAGCGAGTATCGAGCGAGCGGGGTCTGCTCGTGCTCGGCTCGTTACTAACCGATCCGAGCAATTTCGAGCAAAATCAGAGCAAAATCGAGCGAACATCGAGCGATCTATCGATCCCGAGCAGAACTTGACAGCCCTAGTTGTGAACATAAAAGAAGTCCATCAAGTCGTCTTAATAAAATATTTGAAGAACTCAAATTTGAAAGCTTAACTTATGATTGAAGTTTTTTCTTCGTTTTTCCTGCAAATCATATGGCAGCCTATTAATATTTAGCCTAACGCTAAAAAGGCATATCCCTGAGATTCCGCAGGTAGCTTTGGGATATTTTCATTTGCTTGGACTAATTTTAATTATATATATATATATATTCTCACCTACCACATCCACATGTTTGGAAGAAACGAAACGAAACGCTTTTTTGGAATTTTTGGTGTGTGTCGGAAGTCGGAACATTAAACTACGTTTGACTAATGATGTCGTTCCTTGATTGGACTGAAGAAGGGAAGACGTAATTTGGTTGGTTGGCTCTTGGCTGTCGGATGTGGACTAAAGATGCACTTAGTTATTGAAATAATTTGTAAGCCAAGCATGATTTTTTTTTTGAAAGAAAGCCAAGCACGATTAATATAGGTGACTGGTTGGTCATAGTAAATCTTTCTTTCAACAAAAAGTGAAGATTACTTCTCAAAACAATGTGAAGATTGAGGAAATATACATGGCCACTTCCAAGGAAAATGACGAGAATTATTGCTAATTATTATATGAAATGAATCGTTATCTTGAATTCGTGATGCATGATTATCTGACAACAGGTAGGTCTATCCCACATTCCCACAGTCTTTTTCGTGCATTGGAAAAAAAAGCAACCAAGTTAAAAAGTGTGGATCCTTCTTATTTCCTTATGAAATCTTTGAGAAACTTTTGTGATGTTGAACGGTTGGTGAGGTTTGATATATAGAGGAACATGCAAAGGTGATTCATGAAGTGCTTTGGAGAGTGAGTCATGCAGAAAATTTAAGTCAAAGATCGGAACCTTTGACCTCATAAATCATGAAGTGCTTTGGAGAGTGTCATGCAGAAAATTTTGGGTCACAACATCCCTTTCTTTTTAGGGTCATTTGCTTGGGTAAACCTCAAAAGGTGCACAATTGGTTAAATACCTCTGAGTTTTTACTATTCACTTGGGTACACCTCGTTGCACTGCATATTGCTTGCATGCCCTCAGACCATTTGTGGGGCCCATTCCGTTAAATTTTCTGTTGGTTTATTTACAAAACACACCCTCTAAATTTCAAATATCCTTAATATTAAATATAAAAACACAAGACAAATATTTTCTTTACAAACACACCCCTTCTTCTTATTCTCTCTCTTTTATTCTCTCTCTACTCTCTCTCTCTCCACTCTCTCTTGTTTTCTCTCTCCTCTCTTCTCATTCTCTCATTCTCTCTCCCTCGCTACTCTCTCTATTGTTCTCTCTCTCTCCTCTCTCTCTACTCTCTCTCCTCTCTCTACTCTCTCTCTCTCTCTCTCTCTCTCTCTTCGGTTCTCTCTCCTCTCTCTACTCTCTCTCTCTCTTCGGTTCTCTCTCCTCTCTCTACTCTCTCTCCTCTCTCTACTCTCTCTCTCTCTTCGGTTCTCTCTTCTCATTCTCTCATTCTCTCTCTCTCCTATTCTCTCTCCTCTCTCTCTCTCTCTCATGTTCTCTCTTCTCCGGAAGACAATCCCAACACAGACGGTATGCACGTCCAGGAGAGCCAGAACGTTTTCATTACCAATTCCACGATTGCATCAGGTGATAATTAAACCCATGGTTATATAAATAGTCACTTATGAATTTATATAAACTAAACCAATATTTGTTTTTTAAATTGGTGCAGGAGATGACTGCATTGCTGTTGGAAGGGGATCTTCAAATATCAATATTACCAAAATAACATGTGGTCCTGGGCATGGCATCAGGTACGCTACATCTAAGTTTGGAAGAGAGAGAGGACATGAGAGAAAGTAGAGAGAGAGAGTAGAGAGAGGAGAGAGAGTAGAGAGAGAACCGAAGAGAGAGAGAGAGAGAGGAGAGAGAATGAGAAGAGAGAACCGAAGAGAGAGAGAGAGAGTAGAGAGTAGAGAGAGGAGAGAGAGTAGAGAGAGAGGAGAGAGAGAGAACAATAGAGAGAGTAGCGAGAGAGAGAGAATGAGAGAATGAGAAGAGAGAACCGAAGAGAATGAGAGAATGAGAAGAGAGAGCCGAAGAGAGAGAGAGAGAGAGTAGAGAGAGGAGAGAGAGTAGAGAGAGAGGAGAGAGAGAGAACAATAGAGAGAGTAGCGAGAGAGAGAAAAGAGAAAACAAGAGAGAGAGTGGAGAGTAGAGAGAGAAAGAGAGGGGAGAGAGAGTAGAGAGAGAGAATAAAAGAGAGAGTAGCGAGATGGAGGAGAGAGAAAACAAGAGAGAGTGGAGAGAGAGAATAAAAGAGAGAGAATAAGAAGAAGGGGTGTGTTTGTAAAGAAAATATTTGTTTTGTGTTTTTATATTTAATATTAAGGATATTTGAAATTTAGAGGGTGTGTTTTGTAAATAAACCAACAGAAAATTTAACGAAATGGACCCACAAACGGTCCGAGGGCATGCAAGCAATATGCAGTGCAACGAGGTGTACCCAAGTGAATAGTAAAAACTCAGGGGTATTTAACCAATTGTGCACCTTTTGAGGTCTACCCAAGCAAATGACCCTTCTTTTTACGATCCAAACTCTTAATTTCAAGATAAGAATGCAACTTTATTGTAACGTCAATTTGTTTCCAGAAGCAATATGCTATTATTTTCTCCAAGCTTCTCCACGTGTGAATGTGTGATTAGAATGGTTTCAGTGATTTCTTACAAAAACCATGGATAACACAAAAGGCTGGCTTCAAAGAATCAATTAATAAATTTCCTCTTGCACCAACATATCCTGAATGAAATATGTGAATGTCATTGTCGCTGACTCGCTGGGATCAAAATAATGTTTGAACATGTATATGATCAGCTTAGTATAGATTTCAGTTTGGTAAGATAAACAATTAGATTTCGTGTGGAAATAATATCCATTTTTTATAATTTGTCTGTACACAACCTTTTGCATCTCTTTTGTGTATTTTTCTTCTTCTAAATTTACTGACAATATAGTACATGTAGTAAAAAATGTAGAAATGTACGTACTTGCATGACTACGGTTCCTAATTAAGCAAGGCACCACGCCAGTGCGCCACCACCTATCAAATACCACCTTTATCAAAAAAAAAAAATTTTGTATACTATCGAAAAAAATATGTAAAAACGTATTTTGGTGCCTGCCTATAAGTGAATCCGTTAGTTGTAGTTAATATTATCTTCATTTGGAATGTCCCTACGTAATAGAAAGTCGAACGGCACCAACCTAATGCCGCTATTTTCTACACAGTGATATGTGGGAAGGTTTGGAAAATACCATTTCAAAATGAAGTTGACAATATTTAGTCTTTTGTTGATGGGGCAATCCCTAAAGATGAATACTAGTCCAATGGTGGGTAGGAAATAGGTGGATCTCTTTAGACTTTGTAGTCTCGTCTTTAATGTCGGGCGTTCTTCTAAAAGCGACAATTCATGTTTATTATAATTTGGATGGAAGATTAAAGGTCTCCATACGGACGTGCGGATTAACTCTAACTGATTTCAGTGTGGTCAGCGTACAACTCAAGTTTGAAATCAAGTCAAAGGTGAGAAAGATGAAAAGGTAAAAGAAGGAAGAAGATGAAGAAGATGACAAATGCAAATCATAATCTACATATTTTTGCAAACTCTTTATAGTTTATATGATGCCTTTTCCTACTCAAATCATAAACTACAAAAAAGTTTATAAAAGAAGCTCCAACATACTGTTCGTCTGGACTGTAATACAATCTTATGCTTAGAGTTGTCAAGATCTAACGGTTAGGGTTATATGTGATCTTGTAAAATACGAATCAAAATTAATTCAGGATGTCCACCACGCACCTTAGTTATAATTATAATACAAATAAATATAAATGCTATTCACTGCTCTCCACGATCGTAATCTAGTAAAAATTGGTTGCATGATGATTGCTTTTTAAACTCATATTTTGATTCTAATAACTTCTTACTTTGAGAATTAGTTGATTTAATGATTTAACAAAAATAAAACACTTAAGTGAAAGGTAATCGATCCAACTATATTATAGAATGTTGTACTAACTTGCGTTTAGTAATGTAAGACTATTTGCTCAATACTCCTCGCACGTGTAACCGGAATTATCACGAGTAGTAGACAATATGGGTTGGAGTGAAGTTGAATAACACTATTGGTTGTTTGACATATTCTGATACCATGTGAAATTTGATTGATCTACTATCTCAACAAAACCTATACACTTAGATAAAGAATCATGAATCCAAATTTATTATGGAGTGTTTACACAACTTCTATTTAACAATGTAAAACTATTTACTCAACACTAATCAAAATCATATCTCTTATTCATTCCATAAATACGTTTTACTATACATATTCCTGAAACGATATCTTTTCATGTTGTTATCACCTCCTCCTAGCATAACTATATATCCTAGATAAAAAGAAGGAAACTTAGGCCCCGTTTGGTAATAGAACTGTAGACGGTTTTTAGAGCATCATTAACGGCGCCCAGGCAGTTTCCGGGCGTCCTGCTTTCTCTCTCAGCCACGTCAGCTTCTCTCTCTACCACGTCAGCACAAACCAACCCCCCTACAAAATCCTTAACCATTACCCAATCCACCCAGTCACGCTACAGTATTTGTTGCCACGTCATTATTTTTATTCTTCTCTCCAAAACTCTTTCAACAATCAACAAAATATATTAATAATCATTATCGTAATTATTTAACGTCAACAATTCATTCGTTTTTAATTAACATTTAATTAAAAAATACGAAAATATTTGCGTTACGAAGAACGGCTGGAGAGGAAACGCATCGAAGCTGAGGCGAATTTCCAAAGGGAACTGAACAGCAAGAAACTTGATGTCCTCTTCGCTCTAATGAAGAAGGAAAACAAGGACGAATTCGATAAAGAAACACTTGCTGAACTCAAAGAGTGGGCTAAAGCACAAAGATATCTGTAGGTGCTTATGTTTTCAATATGTCTGTGGTAGTTTATCAGTATTTCGTATTATGTATTTGTATCCGTAGGAGGACTGTCTTTCCTTTCCTTATTTCTGTTGTATTTCGTATTATGTATTTGTATTGTATTTTTTTTCCAAAATGTATGAGTATTGTACTATTATTTCTTAATTTGTTTATGATTTTTTTTATTTTTAAGTAAGTCAAAAAAAATTAATTAATTAAAAAATATTTTTCTAATTATTTTATAATACCTAATTAATTAAATTCCATTTACCTATTTAATACATTATCCTAATTATATATAAATAATCTTTATTTTTAAAACAAAAATAAAAACAAAAAAAATAAAAATTGGACGAATGGGGGGGGGGGGCACGTGGCCCCCCGCCCGGGCGCCCAGGGCGGATTCCCGGGCGCCCCGCCCTAGGTGCACCCTCCCGTTAAGGGAGGGCTGCTCGGGCGCCCCGGAGGGCGCCCGGGCAAAGAGCACCCGTTAAGGGTGCTCTTAGGTCCCAAAACTTTGACTAGTCTGTGTCACTTCATATGTCGTCTATCCGCAAGAAACCTTGGTGTTTGGCGTGGTCGACGTTATTCGGCCGTTTCAATCCCCAAAACTCCCAATGGTATCCTTTGTTAGGGCGCGAAGCAACCACCCTCACCTCCATATTCCTTCCCCACCTCAACACGTACCACATTGACAGCTAGCTTCTCTTTCAGTTAGGATATGATATGTGCTCATAACACTTTCATGTATAAAAAGTTATTCTGGATAAGTATTATGGTTGGATCAAGTACGTGATAATCATTCCTGAAAATTTCCTTTCGTGTAGGTTCGATACCTCAAGATCATTGAGAAACGGCTCTTCCGTGGGTGAGATACATAATCATGGCTGGGGAGTATGAATTGAGATTGATTTAGCAGCTGGTGTAATTTCGTGCAAATTATGCTTGGTTTTAGGGATCCAGAGGACTTGTAGCCTGTTGCAGCAAAATGTTTCTTGTTTTTCTTTATATATATATATATATATATCTTATGCATCGTATGCATTTCTCCGAGTGTATTTTTTTCCCTTGAAAAATCGAAGTTTATGAACGAGCAGGAAATTTAGAGGCCTCATTTTTTAGCTTGTTCAGATTCGTAAATATATTCACCAAATGTCATTTTTATTTGTTTCCAAATGTTACTAAATGATTTCCATGAAGTATGTACTTCTCCAAATATACACTTCTGTTTTTGATATACCGCTTGGTTTGTTCTTTCATGGACTTGAATACTTATTAATTTATAACGGCGAGAAGTGGTTCGGAGGTAATTCTTATGAAATGTTAGGATTAGTCGGAACGAAAGGGATGAAAAAACCAAGGAAACGCATGCGAGATGGTTTCTTTGGTGCTGTTACGATGTGAGTGTGAAACTGGAAAAAAAAATGATTTCTGGAAAACTTACCGGATACACCCGTTTGGTGCACAGTAATAAAAAAATAATAAATCCATCTACAGTACTGCTACCAAAGACAACCTTAGTACATATGGATGTTTGAACACTATATATATGAGAAGTGTCAGTATAAAGACGAGGCGGATGTGGAGAAATGAATGAAAATAATTCTAAGGATCGAATAAAGAATCCACAGGATCAAGTTTTTGAGTTGTTTTTTTATATATATATAAATTTCTTCCCCTGGGTTAGTATACTTCCTGTTATGCGAAGATGATGATGATGATGATGATGCATATCTATGTCATTCTAAGGGGAAAGTTGATGAACTGTTCCAAACAAAATAGTCCTAAACTAGATAGTTAGAAACTGGATATCCATGTTAATGTCAAAGAACATTTTTTCTTCTTCTTTGATACTTTCTCTACATTATCTAATTATCTACCAAGAATTAGTCTTTCCGTAAAGCACAACGGTACTAATTAAATTAAGTTCTTAATGCATATACTTTATTTAAGCATACACGCATGCCCAATCAATCAAAAAGTTAGCTTTCGATAGATTCAGAGTATGCCCAATCAATCAAAAAGTTTGACTCAAAACTCCAAATTCGACTCACTTAAGATTTAATTTTGATTTAACTTGAAAATAAAATAGTTAAGTAAAAACTACAAAATTCTCCAATTTGGACCGGTAAACGAGCTTTCGCGACTTGAGATTTTTATAGTTGAATTTGTATTTAATTTTTGACATTTAATAATAATATACGAGACTTAAAAAATTTGGTCGACTAGATTCGCCGACACCTTAATACAGAGAAAGATGGTTGGTTGGACTAATTAAACCTAATCAGGTAGGTCACGTCCCAACTTGAACGACCTCTTGCAACATGCAAGAATTAACAGATCCAGCCGTCCATCCTTGATCGACATAATTATAATGGACCATGACCATTGACCTGTGAATTTTGTACAAATCTACGATAGTAGGTCTGACAACATGTTCAGTGAGTCAAAAACAGTGACCTCATAAGCAGGGCCGTCGCGAAAATTTTTGAGGCCCTGTGCAAAAATAAACAACGATGTTCCTAAATTTGAAAAAAAATTGACCTCCTAGTTTAAATAATAAAAATTTCACTAACTTAATAAAATATTAATTGATTTTTTTGGTCTTCTTAGCAATATTTGAGACAAATTTATCAATGTTTATGTGTTATTCATGTGTTAACACTAATTTTATTTGCAACCCAATAAGCCCGTGTAATTTTCTTTTGAGGCCCTTCAAAATGAGGCCCGGAATGAGACCCGGAGCAGGAGCTCACCCTGCTCCTGCTATTGGGTCGGGCCTGCTCATAAGCAACAGACCCATCTTATTAAACTACGCCACGTCTATTTTCTCAATATTGACGTCGACCGAATATGTTCAATGAAGTTGGTTGGTGGGATCGAATTATTTCCACTCACTCACTCACCACTTGGACTCCTTAAAATAGAAACTACCATTTTTTTTCTGAATTGCTAAACATCACCCCAAAATTACTTAAATCGCCCATTGAAATTACCAAATTGCCCTTCCTCCTATTTTTGCTTATATATCTCACAATTTCACTCTTTTCTCAAAACTTTCTCTTCATATACCTACTACAGAAGATTACTAATGTCTCGGAAGCCAGGGAAGCAGCCAGCAGTTCCCCCGGTGTACCCGTATACGGTAACCTTACGTTATTTATTTGTTTTCCAAAAAAAAATTAAAAAAGTGGGGGGAGCGGCTTCCGATGACGCCCGCCCCATGCGGGGGGCGTCTCCCTCGGACGCCGACCAGTAGCGGGAGACGTCTGCGGAAGACGTCTCCCCGATGGAGGAGACGTCTTCGGAAGACGTCTCCCCTAAGGAGGAGGCGTCTCTCGCAGACGCCTCCACAATTTTTTTTAATTTTTATTAAATCTGATAATTACTTTAATAAATTGTGATAAATCTGAAAATTTAATTTAACAAATTCTTATTAAGTTTAACATTTGTGATATTTAGTTTTAACAATTTTTGATTTAGTTTAACAATTGTTTTAATTTAGTTTAACAAATTTTGATTTAGTTTAACAATTGTGATAATTTAGTTTAACAAATTTTGATTTAGTTTAACAATTGTGATAAATATGATAATTTAGTTTAACAAATTTAACAAATTTGTATTTAAAATTTCAATTAATAGTCATCGGGTCACAGTGGAGGGAAAGGCAAGTCGATACCATTACACGTCTTCCGTTCTTTAGAGGATGATTCAGCACCGCGTCATCCACGTAGATGAGGGATATCTGCTTCGGTCAGGAGGGAGAGAGAGGCATTACGTCGTCGTGAGGAGGATGATGATTCCTTCGATGATGAGCATGTGGACAGTCCCGACGACGGGAGCGACGATGATGACCCGTATGAGTTAGAGCGCCCGGAGGTGGAGAGGCAGGGGGAGTATAGCAGAGGACGTGGTCGAGCGGGTAGTTCTACTTCCGCCGGATGGATGGTGAGGAAGGGTAGGGGTGGGAGGTTTACGACCGGGGATTCGAGCTCGTGCACTGTAGATCCCCGCGCTCAGAAGAAGAGGAGAATCCAGGACGATTCTTGGATCGTGAGCAGTATGACGCCTGGTGGTCCTTTAGATGAGAGCGTCATTCCTAGTTTCTGGGGTCACATCGCTAGACGGATCTGGGACGGAGAGGATCGAAAGGTTATAAAGAGCCATAATCGGCACAGAGCCTGTACAACACTACAAGGTTGGCGGTCTACACTGAGTGCTGATATCAGAGAGGAGATTAGTGCCACGCATTTGGAGCACTTACCGTACAACATGTTCCCTTATCTCGACATGCCTTTGATTTCTGCGTTTGTGGAGCGGTGACAGCCTGACACCAACACTTTTCACATGCCTTTCGGAGAGATGACGATCATGCTTCACGATGTTTTCCAGATCCTGCGCATTCCTGTGGATGGTCGTCTGGTTAGTGCTCAGGGGTCGACGTCTGAGCTGAGGTGTTATGTGGCAGAGTTGCTTGGTGTCACACCTGATGGTCTGGCGAGAGATACAGCTTTATGGAGTGGTGGTGGTGTCGGCATTGACTCCCTTGAGGACCTATGCAGACGGGCACGACCTCCGCGGGCCGATGATACACAGTTGACGGCGTACATATTCTTGATGCTCGGAGCCGTCTTGTTTGTCGACAAGAGTGGCTGCCGGATCAGACCACGTGATCTATTGGAGGCTAGGGACCCGGACACCGTTCGTGAGTACTCGTGGGGCTCAACGACGTTGGCATACCTGTACTGTCAGCTTGGGATAACTAGCCGTGCAGATTGTTCTGGGATTGCAAGTTGTCTTACGCTGCTGCAGGCGTGGATATACGAGTACTTTCCCGCATTGCGCCCGCATCGTGAGCGGAAGATTATCGAGAAGGGTCATCCACGTTCGGGTATGTGGGCCGTCCGGAGCGAGGACAAGAGCGATGGACGATTGCGTTCATTCCGCGCACGACTAGATCAAATGACTGCATCAGAGGTATCAAACTTTACACCATTTAAATTTATTTATTTAATTTTAAGATGTATTATTATTAATGTGTTAAAGTTTAGGTGAAGTGGTTACCCTATGGTCCTGACCCAGCAACGGAGGTCCCGAGGACTTTATTGATGGGCCTTATTCGTTATCGGGATATCATAAAGCCTTATATGCCCGATCGTGTCTTGCGTCAGTTAGGATATGTTCAGGTGATCCCGGTTGACATCCCGACACCAGAGCATGCGGTGCGGTCTGCGACTGCAGCGACGTACGACGTCAGGTTCCCCGCTTCTACAGCGGAATCGACTTGGCGGACATTTCCGAGATCATGCCGACTGTTCCTTGGCGACTTCAGACGTAGTCGCGACCCCTCCGAGTGTGATGCACGTTATCTTGATTGGTTCGGTAGTTACTCACATCCTGTCATCGTCCGTGGTGCCTCCCGGAGAGCAGATCGACCACCAGATAGGACGTGTGGCAATCTGGTAATTTTTTCATTTTATCTATATTTATTTGTTAATGTACGCTAATGTTAATGTTATGTGCAGTGGATGGGTAAGATGATACGGGCTGTAGAGCCATTCTTGTAGAGGAGGGATGAGCTGCCAGACGATGACATGAGAGCTGCATGCGGAGATTTGGATGAGATCATACAGTCGTGGCATACTCAGTTAGGCATCTCCGACCATGATTCAGATGATGAGTAGGCTGATCTGTTGTACCGTAGTCTTAGTATTTGCATTTATATTTGTTTATCTGTCGTACGCTTATTATTTGTATTTGTGTTTGTGTTTGCTAACATGTCGTACACTTATTGTTTGTATTTGTGTTTGCTCATCTGTCATACACTTACTATTTTTATTTGTGTTTGCTAACCTATCGTACTATTATATATAATGCAAATAAAACAAACATATCAAAACATATTACATAATAAAGCAACACTATATAATGTACAAACATATCAAAACATATTACATAATTGTACAAACATATCAAAACATATTACATAATTGTTGCCAATATGCTATCCTATTTTGGTACTCCAGCTCCCATCCAATAACACTCTCATCTCGTATTTGAAACCACAGAGTCGCTATAGGAGGTACGGGGAATCCCTCATTCAAATCCAAACGAATGTAATGAGCGTAACTCCCTAAATGAGCAATAATCAACTCTCTGCACGGTCTCGTCACAGTAGGTGGACTCTCCCAAGGTAGAACTGTAAGACATGGGTACAATGAACCATCATTTCCAAGAGAGAAGAACATAACTGCACACTTGTAAAAATTTGCAATGGGAAACAAGTCCGTCCACGTCTTCATGTAGTGATTCTCGCCACAAGGTCCCCCGCCCCAATTAATCCGGTGACGAGTCTGTGCCACACCGTCGTAGTATACGTGTTCATAAAAAGATGGGTTTGTAGCTATCTCATTTGAAATCGAACGACGGGCGAGTTGCCAATTGTCTTCACCACCGTGGAAAACATCGGCGACACATCGAAATCCACAGTTTCCATCAGGACATACATCATTCCACTGGTGTAGGAATGGCATAATGTTCGGCGTCTTGAGCTGCCTGAGACACAAACTCTGCGTTCCCGGCTCCTTCCCCAATGACAAGTGCCTCCAGAACGGATGAATCTGCTCTAAGTAAATTCCGTTGTCTGATTCAAGACATCCGCGGATGGTACATGCGCAAGGTATCCCATGAGAAGTTAGAAAAGCGCACTCGCAACGATATTCAACTTCATCATCTAACTGTTGCATTCTCTTCACCTCCTGACTCAGCAATTGTAAGCAGTGATGCGAAACTCGACAATTTATGTGACGATATAGAGCATGTCCGAAATTAGTCAAATTTCGCCGTCTCGAGTCTTCAAGAAAGTTTCGAATATTCGTCAGCTGCATTTCAATAGCTGTGTTCACGCGTTCGAAAAGAGTGTCCAGAGCTGCTGTCGATGTAGAAATCCACTCTTTTAGAGCCGAATGAGCACTTTCGACCCTACAATTCGTGGTGTTCCCAAAATGAAGGACTTTGTTCGTCCAATTCAGCACAAGCTTTTTTTTATGCACCAACCACGTGGTGTCCAGATACTCCGTGATAGCCGGCCACGATCTATACAAATCTTTCAGAGCATACAAAGCTCTATCATACTCGGCTTCTGAAGTAGAAAGCATGATTTTCCTCCATCTTCCACGCCTCAAAATCTCTGCCATCTGCTTATTCTTGCCGAATACGTGGTATGCGTAGTTGAATACGTCTTTGTTGATGTGCCATGTGCAGAGTAAATGAGCAGAGTCAGGAAAAACCTCTCTCAATGGTCGCATAAGGCCTAACTCCCGGTCTGTTATTATTGCAGTCGGGCTGACAGTCCCCAATAACAGATCTCGCAACTTCTTCATCACCCACAGATAACTGGAGTAAGATTCATCCATCAAAATCGCATATCCAATAAGGAAATTCATGTTTGTTGGTGTGACCCCAATCATTTCGAACAAAGGCATCTTATACTTGTTCGTCTTGTAAGTCGAATCCATGCAGATAAACGAAAGGATATGTCCGCAACAACTGGACTGACGTCGGATGTGCCAAAAAAGCGTGAGTGACGACATCAATTTCTGGATCCGCCATAATCCAATGTAAGTACTCACACTGCACTGTTTGATAGAGAAACTGCTGGACGGGATTCCGGTCTTCAGATTTTGTCCTCCTCATGTAATCTCTGAAATTATAAATATGCCTTTGATTTGGATTGTCCTCCGGGAATTTTTCTTTTACTGCCTTCAAGATGTTCCGTGGTTTTGCTTGCGCCTCAGTCATATCACGAACAATCTTCTTCGCCCCAGAACTTAGACCACTAATTTGACGATGACCCTCTGGATAAACTGCCAGTCTGTGGTTGTGATGTCCGTGAGCACTATTAAAAATCACAACCCATTCATCACGATCTCGTCGCTCCACCACTTTTATTAAGAAACGGCAACCGCAACCCTTTCTTTTGGTGTTTCTTCGAAGTGCAGTATCCATATCCCGAGACTCCATTTGATTTCGCCGGTCGCATCTCAAATAATAATCCATCCGACTATCTGATCTTGTTTTGTACGACGACACGACCAAAAAAACCAACTCCGATAGCTACTTGTTTGGCCCATTTACTTGTTTCATCGATTGTTTCAAAGATTTGTGTAGTTTGAAATAACTCACTGTAATCTACTCCACCACCGAAATCTTCCAACGGAACCTACAAAAATAAAATCGAAATTAAAAAAATAAAAAAAAATTCAGGCGTCTGGATTAAACGCCTACCCCATGGGGGGCGTCTGCGTTAAACGCCCTCCCCAAGGGTGAGGCGTCTGCGTAGGACGCCTGACCGAAGGGAAGGGCGTCTACTAAAGACACCTTACCCAAGGGGAGGACGTCTACATAAGACGCCTCTCCCATTGCGTAGGCGTCTGCGTTAGACGCCTAGGCCAAGAGGAGGGCGTCCTACGCAGACGCCCTCACCTTGGGGGAGTCGTCTAATGCAGACGCTCGACCCAAAATTTGCCCTCGCCAGGCTTACCTCACCGGATGCATCACCCTCGCCAGACATTTTCGTGGTGTTTTTACTGATAAATTATGAATATACAAGACCGTACGCCTAATTTATAGACACGGGACGATATGGGTATTAAATATATTGTTAAGGGCAATTTGGTAATTTCAAGAGGCGATTTAAGTAGTTTTGGGGCGACGTTTAGTAGTTCCCTTTTTTTCCGGACAGAGTTTCTCCACATCACATAAATTGGATTATTTGCTTACAAACACCTCACACCTCAGAATTGGTGTTGGTGAAATCGAAGATTGCATACCGAATTACAATTATTATTTAAATCACACTAATTATTTCCTACTTTCTATTTTTATTCAATTTTTTAAAGAAAATAATAAAATATTCACCGGCTACATGGAATATTTATTATTTGCTTTAAAATATTCCAATTTTTGAAAATTCAATTATGTTCCGACTACACTGTTGATTTAGTTGATTTTCGCGAGCCAGAAAAATCATCGAAAATGTTGATTTATGGACTGTTTTGTAACATTCCTATTTATTTAGATTTAAAGAAAACAAAATAATAGATTTATATATTTTTGGGTTTTGAGGTACAAAAAGACCATTAAAATAATATTAAAACTAACATGATATGACGATGTTACAAAACTTGCAAGTCAAACTCCGATGAAGGTGTAAAGATCAATTTTTACAGAAAGCAGGTGTACCTGAGCAATAACTGTCTTTCAGCACGCAAATCTTCAATATCACCACTTTCAAGGTGTATCCAAGCAATAATCCAAATAATTACTAGGTTGTTTTCCGCATACACATTTTTATTTTGAAAGTGTTTATACTTTTTTATTATATTAAGGAAACAAGATTAACACAAACATGCTTTCAGAAATTCTA
The DNA here is from genome assembly GCA_963682175.1 of Triglochin maritima. Classification (NCBI taxonomy): domain Eukaryota; kingdom Viridiplantae; phylum Streptophyta; class Magnoliopsida; order Alismatales; family Juncaginaceae; genus Triglochin; species Triglochin maritima. The sequence continues at coordinate 56,532,077 of OY821772.1, read as the reverse complement.
GATGTTTACAACTAATACAGTTTAAAGTTTTAATCTATTTTGATTTGAGGACTTGAAGTTACTTAACAATGGTACTAAGACCTGACAATTGATATGAAACACGATACAAACACAACACACACAAAATCGTGTTTGGATTTAAAGATTTCGTGTTTTGGGTACACAAAAAAAATTCGTATCATTTTTGTGTATCACATGTCGTATACACGAAAATACACGAAATACATGTTATTATTATATATTTAACAAACTATCACTAGTGCAGAATGCTCAATAGACGTCACCAAATAGACGTCGGATATACAAACATCTGACGTCTATAGGTATAAACGTCAGATATTTGGACATCCGACGTTTATAGGTTTGTAGAAATGTCGGTTGTTTAGTATAACCGACGTTTATATCTCCTCAAAGAAGAAAATATTTTTTGTTTATTTTTTTGGATTTAATTCGTACAAGAATTTATGTGGATTTATTTTGTACATATAATAGACGTCGGTCGTATATAGCCGACGTGTATACACTGTATAGACATCGGTCGTATATAGTCGACGTCTACACAACAAGGAATAGACGACGGGGAAATAGACGTCGGGTACTTGGACCGTCGAAATCCGACGTCTATACTCTTGTATATTCGACGTATATAGACTTTTCTGCACTAGTGTATATAAAAAGAGAGTAACTACTTAATAACCCAGTGATGTAGTGCAACCCCCGTTTAATGAAGACCCCAGATGCAACCGCAGCATGACCTTTTTTTCTAATGTTCTGATAAAAATATTTTAAAATTTTCATCTACAAAATGAGGAAGTGGGGATTAGAACTCAGATCTCAAAGAAGGGTTGCATCATGGAAGGCTACTAAAACACGAACTGTTTTAGTGTATAAATGAATAATTATTCTTATTATTCCTTTAACATGTGTGCCTCCGTTGCAAAAACCTTTTAGTCCCACGTCTGAAGATTTTAAAAGTTCATTCAATTCCAACCTTATATAATGATTACAGATTAAAAATAATAATTTATTTATAGGCATGTTTAGTGTAGTTTCGTGTGTACAATTTCATGTACATTTCGTGTTTCGAAAATAATACACAAATTAATCACTTCGGGTTGTGTTCATGTTTGAGTAAAATGCCTAATACATACACAGAAAAAACATGACACGAAAGTATACGAAACGACATGATTGTGAGGTCTAGGTGTACACTGAATTATCTCAACTTGTCATTTGCATACATATGTAAATACTGATTTAATATAATTTTATGTTTATTATTTAGGTTTATGGTTTAGTCAATTGATGTTCAAGTTTAATCAGTTAAACCCCACTAAGTTATTCGATACTGCCTATCTACCTAATTCGATTTTTGCCTGGGGTTTTGGCGCTTAGAGCAAATGTTTGAGTTCTAACGACGTCATAAAGTCATGAAAATGATGGAAGATGTACTTTGATGTATTTTCCTTAATAGAACAAAGTTTAAGTGGACTATTGTACGCACAACTTACAATATAAAATAAAATATGCTAATGCAACATAGCCATGTAGAGATAGTCATTAGTGCAGAATGCTTGATAGACGTCACCAAATAGACGTCGGATGTCCAAACAACCGACGTCTATAGGTATAGACGTCGGATATTTGGACATCCGACGTCTATAGGTTTGTAGAAACGTCGGTTGTTTAGTTTAACCGACGTCTATACCTCCTGAAAGAAAAGAAAAATATTTTTTGTTTATTTTTTTGGATTTATTTCGTATAATTATGTGGATTTCTTTTGTATCAGAAATAACGCAATTTTTTGGGATTTATTTCGTGTAAAAATTAACACATTTTTTTGGAATTTATTTTGTATAAGAAATAACGCAATTTTTAGGATTTATGTGGATTATTTTGTATAAGAATAATGTGGATTTAAAAATAATTACAATCATATGTGTGTTGTGTTGTACACATGTGTGTTTATGGTGACATGTTTAGTCCCACATTGGAAAAAGGTTTTTATTGGTGGAGTTGAAGTACTCCACCACTCCATTACTTCTAAATGGTTGTTTGGTACCACACTACAAAATGCAAGTGAGATACATATATATATTTAATGGTCAAAAGATTGACAACTTGGGCTTAAAATGGTTGCAACGTTTTTTTACTATTTACCCATGTATAGACGTCGGTTGTATATGATAGCCGACGTCTATCGGACGTATCTTTTTATTAATTATTGTTATTTCAAAGTTTAGACGTCGGATCTATAACATGACCAACGTCTATAGGTCATGCTGTATGAATAGACGTCGGTCAATGTATATATCCGACGTCTATTTGGTGTAATAGTTTAGTCCCACATCGGAGAATTTATTTTTGTTGGTGTGGTTGATGTACTCCACCACTCCTTTACTGCTGAACGCGAACGACTTGGGGCACCTGCGCATGTTGGGCTTGATATTCGTGGTTATTTGTCAAAAGTTTGGCACTTGGGGCACTTGAGCAATTTGGGCTTGATTAATGTGAGTGTAGAATGCCCGATATACGTTCCAATATATTTTTTGTTAATTAACATATAATAGACGTCGGTCGTCTATAGCCGACGTGTATACACTGTATAGACGTCGGTCGTATATAGCCGACGTCTATACAACAAGGAATAGACGACGGGGAAATAGACGTCAGGTACTTGGACCATCGAAATCCGACGTCTATACCACTATATATCCGACGTATATGGACTTTTCTGCACTAGTGAGTACAGCACATGTACTCACTAGTACAACACATGTAAATAATATTGTGAAAGATAATTAGAGGGTGCAAGTCATGATTACAACTAAAAAGGTGGGTGTAATTCATGAATATTGTAACTAAATTAAACTGAGGGTCGACCACGCACACATACAACGTTACCAACCGACTAATTATCACCGAGATGGATGTAAACAAAAGTCTCACGAGTTCACGTCTTTTGCTAATGGGTGAAGACCTTTTCGCCCAATCCACAATCCCATTTCAAACCAATTCATATCTAGTCAAGTAAAAATGTGGAATGGTTGTTGGGTGCCCTCCTTCGTGGACATCAAGTGTACGTTGCTTCCACGAATACCACAATCTCATTAATTCAAGTTTGAACATCTCTTATTCAAACCTAGTTAGCTTCTTACACCCTGCAGTGGGTTGTTGGGATTTTAAATTTTTAATTACCTTGCATGTGGAAAATAGTCTGGAAAAATATTTCAGTTTGCCGCATGGTTGGTGGGCACCTTTTTGGTATAAATACAGCCCACCATTTCCCATTCTCCTCACAAATTCAATCAAGTACTTCTCAAAACATCCCATTGTCGACACAAAGCCTTAAATTTGTGTGTTCATTTTTGTTGAAACAAAAGTGCACTTAATCACATGGCATTGGGTGAGCAAGTGATGACCGTGGCGTCGAGCCCGAAGGGTCTTCCGGCCCTTCTCGACTCGCCATGGGTTAAGGGAGCTGAGATATGGAATGTCGGCGAGGGGTCGAGACACGAGACCGTGTCGGATTTAATCCAGTCCATAATCACAAAGAACCCGGACATGAAGGAGGCGTTCTACGTGCTTGACTTGGGAATCCTTGGGAAGCTCCACTACCGTTGGATCTCCAACCTTCCTGGAGTTAAACCATTCTACGCCGTCAAATGCAACCCCGACCCGCACATGCTCCGAGCCATGAACGCCCTCGGCTCCAACTTCGACTGCGCCAGCGCTAACGAGATCGAGGCCGTCCTAGCGATGGGTGTTAGCCCTGATCGTATTGTGTTTGCCAACCCATGCAAGCCGGAGTCTCACATCCGGCTGGCAAAGGCCAGAGGAGTTAATCTCACAACCTTCGACGCCGTCGATGAGGTGCACAAGATCAAAAAGTGGCATCCGACCTGCAAGCTCATGTTACGTCTCAAGGCGCCCGAGGACGAAGGCGCAAGGATCCCTCTTGGGTCCAAGTACGGCGCCTTGCCGGACGAAGTCGAGCCGCTTCTCAAAGCCGCTAAGGAAGCCGGCTTGGACGTTGTCGGAGTCGCGTTCCACGTCGGGAGTGGAATGATGCACGCCCACCCTTACAAACTCGCCGTAGCCGCGGCTCGTGAAGTGTTCGACGCCGCAACCAAGCTTGGGATGCCGCAAATGCGTATGCTCGACGTCGGTGGTGGCTTCACAGCCGGTGGCTCGGGCTTCGAAGAAGCCGCTCAAGTCACCATGGAGTCAATCGAGGCGTATTTTAGCGACATCCCGGAGCTGGAAATCATTGGTGAGCCGGGGAGGTACTTCGCGGAGACGGCGTTCACACTCGCGACCAACATCGTCGGGAAGCGAGTTAGGGGTGAGTTGAGGGAGTACTGGATAAATGACGGGATCTACGGATCCATGAATTGCATAATATTCGACTACAAGACGGTCGCACCCACACCTTTAGCTTGCGAGTCGGACGCAATCAACCCCACTTGTCAATCAAAGAAGACGTACAAGTCGACCGTTTTCGGGCCGACTTGCGACTCTCTCGACACGGTGCTCACAGACTATCAGTTGCCGGAGTTGAAGGTCAACGACTGGCTTGTCTTCGCTAACATGGGGGCCTACACCACGTCAGCAGGGACAAGCTTCAACGGTTTCGCCACATCCGACATACGTACTCACCTCGCCTACTCCACCTTGTCCTGATGACTACGTTGTGGGTTTTGCGGTTGGTGTACGTTTTCATATCTGATTATTCCTATATGTTCATTTTTTTGGTAAGTAGGTCGTGACTGGTGACTAGTGCATGCCCGTCGATCGGAATAAAGTGAGATACAAGTATTGCTGCTTGAGTGCAGTCGATATGATGATATCGTACGTCCATTACAAAACTGTTTACTTTTTTTTTGGGGGGGGTTAATTTTTCGAGATATACGTGTGTTGAGAGAAGAGGGAGAGAATTTGAACATGCATATATGTACTCTCTTCTGATTTTATACGTGATATACATATATGTGTTTGAGTTGTTTATTTAATTTATTGCGAGTTTCTGGTGTACCCTTCATATATATAGCTGTATACGATTATATATGTATGTCTAAGTTAATTTCTCTTTCCATACTTTTGAGCTGTTAAGGTTGATCTGTAATAGTTATGTTAATAACGAAATCAACTTCTATCTTGCGTCGTGGCCGATGTTATGGTGTGTTTGAATACAAACGAGAGAGAGAAATAAAAATAGAACAGAAAAGAAAACTAATTTGTTCTCTCTTGTTTGGATAGGAAGAATAGAATGGTTTTTCCTTCTTTGGTGAAAATGACTTTCCCTTGTTTAACAACCAACTATTATTATAAACTTTCGGTATATCTTACCAATGAACATAATATAAACTTGCACTTCATAAACTTTCGGTATATCTTACCAATGAACATAATATAAACTTGCACTTCCCGTTTTTTTTAATTTTTTTGTCAAATTAAAATTATACGGTGTGTTATCTCAAATTATTTGACGTTTCTTTGCAAGTTTTCGGTGGTAACCGGTCGGATTACAATGAGTTTTTTTTTCAAGTGATGAAGATTCAAAAAAATTCTAGATCCAACATTTTTTAAGTTCCAAATCCCCCAGTGGTAAAACATCCTGACTTACAAATACCACCTCGACAGATCGTTTGGATCTGAAATTTTTTGAATTTTCGGTGTACCGAAAAGGTATCGGTCATCCGAATATAGTAATTATTAACTTATTAATTAATTTAACAATTATCTAAATTTATAATCAATTATCTTTTTAAAAAAATAATAAAAAATTACGGGCGTCCGACGGAGCCGCCCCCACGTAGGAGGGGGCGTCTGGCTAAGACGCCTCTCCCATGGGCGGAGCGTCTGAGTAAAACGCCTCCCCAATGGGTAAGACGTCTGGGTAAAACGCCGCCCCCATGGGGAAGGCGTCTTAGCCAGACGCCCCCTCCTACGTGGGGGCGGCTCCGTCGGACGCCCGTAATTTTTTATTATTTTTTTTTATTAAAAAGATGTTAGATATTTTACCAGATTCGAGTACACTGGGGCGTCCGTTGGTTCATTACTGACCTCCAAAACATTATTTTTTATGATTATAAGAGGAATATGAAGAGAGATGTGTGATAGGAGGGTAAAATGTCGCGTTATAGCAGTAGAAATGAGAGAAGGGCAAAATGGTAATTTCAAGTTGCGATTTAAGTAATTTTGGGACGATGTTTAGCAATTTAGTAATTTTATTATTCTTCAATTTTCTTTTATTACACCCACATCCTTTTTTTCGCTGCCCACATTCATTTTTTTCATTCATTTTATAAATACAAAAGTTAATCCCTGTACAATATCTACGAAAATCACCACAACGCGTAACTGAACTTTATATCTCTGCTATATTAGGCTCGTCTACAGTCCTTACATATACACTACTGTGGTCCATTGTCTATTTGCTTGTACATTTGGTCCCTATAATTAGCTCCTATCAAACTCGTGTCGGTTGGGAATCTGGATGAACAACGAGAAATTAAATCATTTGTTCGGCTAGCTGCAAGTGGTTGCCATGTGATAAACAAGGCCGTGTTGAAATTGATTAATGATTAAATGATATTGGCGGATTGGATCCACTCTGGGCCTGCCATTTTTAATAAAACGAAGTGAAAACCCCATATCTGTTTAGGTTTAAGGATTTTGTGTTTTATTTATTTTCTGTATTTTTTTGGTTGATCCAGAATTTCTCGACATCCGTCTCACACTGTAAGGCAGACTGCAGTTTCAAACTGGGGCGACCCAACATCAAGTATCTGTGTTTTTTTTGTGCTTACTGGAATTTGATCCGAAGACGTGTGGGTATGTATGATTTCACACTCTCAATAAGTTGTACTACTCAATATTTAGTTTGTGTTTTCATGTTAAACAACTTTTGTATAAAAGTAATACATGGATATATAAAAACCATGCTCAATCAATACTAGATTCTGACACCCAACCATAATTTTTAAATTTACAGTAGGGTTATTTGTTTACATGCACCTTAAAAGTTGCATAATTAGATCTTTACATCCATATTTCAACTATTTCCTTAAATGCACTTATATTCTCATCTTATTTTCTTGTACGCACATCTATTGTTACTGACCCACGGACCGTTAGAATTCCTTTTTCATAACTAATAAAGCTTTTTTGCAAGTAGGCAAATCAGGTTTTTTGGTTGCACTTTGAAGTAAAGTATAACTAAGTAAAGCAATATGTGTAAGTCGAAATAAAGACATTATTCTTATAATAATATAATAGCGGCACATGAAATGAAAAAAACCAAATGTGTTTCAATTTTTTGGTAGGAGATTGAATAACATATCTAAGAACGTTTTCTAACGAGACCTTTTCTAACTCTATTAAGAGAAATAAAATTACCGCAAGCTAAAACCATTTAATGGGTAACCTTTTCAACTCCAAAACTGTTAACAAATGATTATTTAAACAAGCATTCCCACTTGTTTATTCATCCCAAGCCTAAGTCATTCCAACCTCGTAGTTCGCCAGTCCGAACGTTTCGAATCGCAACCCGTCCTCTAATTCCACGCATATCACGTTCATGGAAATTACGAGGGTGTATTAAAACTCGATTTTACGATTGATGATGGCCAAGTCTAAGTTCCACCCGACGTTGTTACTCCCCACTCCGTATCTCGCTTCCGAAGTTCCAACCCCTCCCGGACCACGGAAGAAATCACGCGCGGAGGAAAGGATGGATAAATGATCTGATCATCTTGGTCCGAGTCTTCATGCATCTTACTTAGACCACCATTAACAACGCCCGGGTATTTTTCAGACGCTCGATTTTCTCTCGCAGCCACGTCAGCTCAAACCAACCCCCTAAAATTTTTGTAACCACACCCAGAAACAAATCAAACGCCCTATATTCTCTCTTCCACGTCATTTGGGAATCAATTCTAGATAAAACACAAAAAAATATCAATTTTTTTAAAAATATAAACAAATAAAATACACATTTGTTTTTTTTTTTGAAAAAACGATTTAAAATAATTTTTAAACACAATAAATCAAAAAAATCACCCAATCCAGGGAGCATGTGGCCCTCCGGATTGGGCACCTGAGCAGATCCTGATCCACCCTCCCGTTTAGGGAGGGCATTTCGAGTGCTGGGCACCCGAAAAAGACCACCCATTAAGAGTGGTCTCAAGTTGTAACTTTCATTCTTTATTTTCTTGTTGTTGCTTTCTTGCCCTTCCATTACTAAACGTGAATGTGAAGTAGGATCATGGTCAGCTGTGACCTCAAAAGGTGTAATCAATGTGTCTTAAGGTTCAGATGTTCGTGTATGTGAAAGATGAGCCCACGTTTTCTTTCTTCTCCATGACACAAAATCCTAATAATAAGATGGTTTTTTGTTCAAGCCATTGACTTAATGATATCTGTGATACAATAATATCGTAGGGCTTTTGTTTCCACGAGTGGTTTTAATGTTTTATGATTGTTTCACTTTCTTTCTTAATGCGACAGGTGGTTTGAAGACTTCATCAAATGCAATAGAACCTGAACTATCCAAAATAAACTAACTGTGGGAGATTTTCGGACAACATTGTCATTGGTTTGAATACAATTTTAAAATTGATAGTGTTGCGTACAACATATCATACAGACTACGAGATGATATATTTAACATTACCTCTTTCCTATAAAATTTACACTTCTGCCTGCAAGCTAACAAAAGTCACAGACCAAACCATGGTGAATTCAAGTTAAGACTTAGTCCAGCTATACACAAAAAAAGGACAACAAAGAACTTTGAAACTGTATTTATAAAATTATGGTACAGATTCCTCCGATGGAACCTTTGGCAAGTTGTTGATTAAACCTGCAGTTTTACATCATTTTAGCAGAGTTGTGAAGAAATATTGCCCAAGTTTGTCATTGCAATCATATATCTGTATGGCAGAAAAAGGAGCGACTGTATCAGACACCATGATCACTAATACTCAACTGCAATAAGCACATCAGCATCACCATGGCGACATTTGAGATGAAATGGGTTGGTTGGGAGAACAAAAATTCAGAGCCTAATTTATACTTTCAGGTGTATATTTGTGAGTGCATAGACTATTTGTTCAGTTGATGGACACTGTCCCCTAATGGTAACATAATGATGAAATAGGAATACTTACGTAATAGAAATTAGAACAAATATCCAACTTGGATTGGATATCCTCGTAAGGGTAGGAAGATTAGCTGAACGCAGGTCACCATCAAGGATATCCCAAAACCTAACAGATATAACTACAAGCTGTGACCCTCTCTTGATGCACATTATAAAAAAAAATCACATTTAGGGCTTACAGTTCATACTTCAATTATATAAGCTAAACAAAAATGTGAACAGAGAAATCAATGGCATTAGGTGTGATGAGTAAATCAAATATCAATATGCCGAGTTATTGTAGTTCTACTGTTTCTGAGTAAGATACATCAACATTAGTTGTGAAATAAGCGGGCCGAAAGAACAGAAGCGATGAGAAAGCCCGAGAAGAAGCTAAACTAGGCAATTAATCGAACACCCAACATACATCTAACTTCGAGTAAGCTATAAAAGGAACAAACCACAAACAAACCACAAATGCAAAGATTTACGTGAAAACACAACTTGGCAAAACCACATGTGGAAACGGACGGAGCTTCACTATGAAATGGTGGAGTTACAACGGAGAAAGGAGAACACAAAGAAGTAAATGCTTGGAATAGATTGAGGGTTGGATGGAATGACTCCTCCAACAACAAGATTTTACCCCAAATCCCTAAATCTTAAGCTTGAATGTGGCTAAACCTACCGCTCCCAATTTGGCGGCTCTGAAAACTCCAAAAGCTCTCAAAACCCTAATCACAACAAAGGATATATATATATATATATATATATATATATATATACATACATACGAGGAAAGTTTAGGATTCCAAAAAGAGGAAAGAAAATGTCTAAACTGCCCTTAAGATAATCTGCTCCGCGTCTAGAAACAGTCGACCATTTGCCAAACGGTCGACCAAACTTGAAGTTCCAGTAAAGGTTGAGAAGAGTCTGTTATCTGGAAAATGGTTCACCGAAGGGATGGCGGTCAACCGGATCTTGATATTCGGATGTGTCGGTTTAGATATAAAAAGGAAGAAAATATTTTGTAACCATGGATGTTGGTTTTTTAATTTTGAAAAGACACCTTTTTCCGGCTCCGGCCTCATACTCAGGGGGAGTATTCAGCCAGGGGGAGTTAGGAAGATTCAGTGGTAAGTGTGGCTGATTTGGATTTTTAAAGTTTGAATTTTGAATCTACAAGAAAACATTTTCAAAATCTCAACCAGAATTTGGAAGAGGAAAAAAATCAAGGAAATGAGTCAACTTTAAACTCAAATAATTTGGATGATGAATCTGAAAATGTTGAGCTTCAAACACACATATGAATCAGTCATAACTAGAAATCTTTGTGACACAACAAACTCCAAAATATGACAAGAAATTTGGCCAAATGTACTATAGGAAGAGCTTATCTAAAGCAATACAGCCAGCGCCTATGCATAGCTCAGAAGAAGCCCCACGGCCAGGTACAATCTCTCTTGACCCCTTTCTGTTGAATCTTGAATTTAATCATGATCTTCCTGGGTCTGATATGTATTTACTCGTGGCCCTTCGAAAATGAGTTAGAAAATGCACCACCAAATATCCTATGTCTAACTCTCTCTCTTCAAAACTTGTCTCCTTTTTCATGTTTTATCTCACATCTTAATCATGTGGAAATTCCAAAGTCTATACAAGCAATTTTACAGGTCCCTGAATGGAAGACGACATTTTTGGAGGAAATGAATGCTCTTAAGAAGAATCAGACATGGATAAAAGTAACTCTTCCGACTGGAATGAAGTTGGTGGGATGCAAATGGGTGTTCACAGTCAAGTACAATAATGACGGAATACTCGAGAGATACAAGGCAAGACTGGTAGCAAAAAGGTTCACTCAAACTAATGGTGTGGACTACATTGAAACATTTGCTTCAATGGTGAAACTCAATACAGTAAGGGTTCTATTGTGTGTTGCAGTTAACCTAGATTGGCCTCTACACCAACTAGATGCGAAGAATGTTTCCCTGAATGGAAAACTTGAAGAGGAAGTATTTATGGAACCTCCTCCCGGCTTTGAATTTGAGTTTGGATCCCAAGTGTGCCTGTTAAAAAAGACCTCATATGGTTTGAAACAACCTCCTCGAGCTTGGTTTGAGAGATTTACTAGTTCAGTGAAACAACAAGGATACTCTCAAGGTCAGACTAATTACACCTTATTCTTTAAAATGAAGAAAAGTAGGAAGATGATTGTTTTGCTGGTATATGTGGATGACATCATAGTCACAGATGATGTCGAAGAAATCGACAACTTGAAGGCGAGTCTAACATGAGCATTTGAGATCAAAGACTTGGGACCACTAAAGTATTTCTTGGGAATGAAAGTTGCAAGATCAAAAAAGGGATTGTGGTAAGCCAACATAAATATATTTTGGATCTGCTTTCTAATACAGGTATGACAGGTTGTAAGCCAGCTGACACGCCAGTAGATCCAAATGAAAAGCTTAGCAACATTGGAGGTGGTACAGTTGAGGTTGATAGATATCAAAGATTGGTTGGGAAGTTAATATATTTGTCTCATACAAGGCCAGATATTGCTTTCGCTGACAGTTTGGTCAGTCAATTTATGCACTCTTCTAAGAAGGTTCATTTGGAAGCAGTGTACCGCATTCTGAGATACCTCAAGGGATCTTTGGGATGGAAACTATTTTTTGAGAAGAAAGCTCAAAGAATTGTTGAAGTGTTTACCGATGCAGATTGGGCGGGTTCATTCACTGATAAAAGATCTACTAGTGGACGCTGCTCATTTGTATAAGGTAATCTAGTGACTTGGCGAAGTAAAAGGCAAAATGTAGTGGCTTGTAGAAGTGCTGAAGCGGAGTTCCGTGCTATGGCCAATGGAGTTTGTGAGGCAATTTGGCTGAAACGAGTTCTAGAGGAGCTACAACTACCATTGGATGGTCATATCAAACTATACTACGACAACAAGGTTGCAATCAACATTGCAAACATTCCAGTGCAGCATGATAGAACTAAACACGTGGAGATCGACCGTCATTTCATCGAAGAAAAGCTAGAAAATGGAGTGATATGCATGTCGTATGTTCCAACCACACAACAAGTAGCTGATATCCTTACAAAAGGATTGTTCAAGCCAAACTTTGATGGAATCATCAGCAAGTTGGGTCTTGCAAATATATATGCCCCAACTTCAGGGGAGTGTCGGTTTAGATATAAAAAGGAAGTAAATATTATGTAATCAGTGAATAGATACAACTATAAATTAGTAGGAAATTCTTTATTTAGTTTCCTGTTTTATAGAGATTTAGTTTCCTCTTAATAAGGAAACAATCTGTGTATTTATACTACAGCTCTGTAACTTTCTGGAATAAGCAGAAAATAATTTTTATTCCACAAAACTACAGCACGACCGAAAGCTAAACGGTCATCCGTCAGAGAGAATCCTAGAAGAACACAAAAGACTGTCGACTGGGACTCAGACGTCCGAACTGGTGCAGGTAGTAATCTCCAAAACCGACTCTGTCTAGAACAAATCAGTCATCCGATCTGGATTCGGACGAACGAAATTGAACGAGTGCTTTCAAGGTATAAAACCTTACAGTTGTGTATGATTTGTTCTGAATATCCCACAAAATCAATCATTACTACCAGTCTCCAAATTCTTTTAATTTTAGATTATCATATCCTTTTCATGATTGTATTTTAAGCATCATAAAAATATCTGAGGAAGAAAGATCAGAGCAGTAATCAAATAGCAAGCGGATTTACCAAAAGCGAGCAACAAAAAAACCAAAAGTTAAACGCAAAAGGATGAGTGTTTTAAGTACCTTTCATATGCTACATTTCATCTCTAGGCATGCGTAGTCTCTTGAGTTTATTTCTCCAAAATGCTACAAGAAGAAAAGGCACGCAGGTAGTGAGACTAGAGTTTATGAAATTAGCAATTTACAAGGATCAACACGAGAAATGAATTGGAAATAATAATAATTTCAAATGCTCATATTGTCGTGCCTGCTTCTTTGAATCTTTCCGCCATCACAGCTTCGTTCATCTTCATGACTAAATCAAGCTCCTCAGCAAGCAGGTCAGGACCTTCTGTTGCACTGGATAGTAAAGGCATGATTAACATAATTTCTATAGTGGCATATGATGTGAGGAAAAAACACTTTACTGCACAAGCACGATACATGTGCCCTGTACGAGGCTAGGTATTGATTCACAGCAGCGCAGACTGCACAATAACTTGTCAAAACAGTTTCAATATATTCTTTTTCTTGGTACACATAAAAATTGAAGTATCCAAGAACATGATACATTTATAACTCCAAAAGGTGAAAAGAAAAGCTAGATGCTGTTTTAACATCAGGTTATCCTATCCTTTGCAATTCTCTCAGAATATTTCAGTGCCTCTTTTGTAAATATGATTTGGGGAATTTGGGAGGTACTTGCAAAAAGTAAAAGGGATATTTTCTACCTGTCCAATGTCACATCATAAATGGTTTTTGTAGTATCTCGTGTCCGTGATCCATAAACAATCCTAATTGCATCTCTTGACACGATATCCTTGCTTACGTAGATTGGAGCCTATATGTCAGAGAGACAGAAGGGTTAAGCAACACGAAAAAACAGCCATTAAAACTTAAAACTACTATTGATATATCCATGTTGTTAGGAGGAAATCATAGTTGCAGATGTCATAAGAACACTAAAGGCTAAAATGATGTGTTCATGCCTTGGGCTCTTTACTCTAACTCTGGATTTACATTTGTGAAAACAATCAACAAATGTTCTAAGCTTTGAGGATGTAATGAATCAACTCTATAGTAAATGATTATAAGAAAGATCTTTTTGACATTTTTGAATATGATGATTACAGATTGAGCACATTTAACAATTTTATAGAGCATGGCTCCACCAGAATTGTGGAACAAACTCTTCAGAAAACATGACTCAGTTAGCTGTTTTAATCAAAGTTTTAATATCTGACTCCGAACAATGGTTTGATAGGTTTTTTTTCAAAATCTAATAGAACTGAATTCAGTGTGCATTTAAGGTTAATAACAAGCAAGGCAAAATGTTAGTGATTCGGAAAAAACTAGTAAAACAAACTATTTTGCCCTTCAAGTCTTGCGGACACATGCTTCAAGCAAGATTTTTAATCCCCATATATATCTCTTCCTACAACATAATAAACATAGTTGCGATGGGATGTGTGGACATGGTCCATTTTAGGATGCAAACAGATTTGTAAAAGAACTTAACTCCACAAAATGCTCCTTCATTTCACTCATAACCCTGAGTATATTATGGTGTCTTTCTAGAACTATATTAAGGGATGAATTATATGGAATTGTATGCTCATGCTTCATCAAATTGAACAGTGTATAAGACATAAAGAACACATGATAGAGGAAAAGAAAATAATCCAATTACTTTTTATCACTTTTTCAGTTTTTTGACATTTTCAGACTGTCTAGAACAATTAGAATGATAGAAAGGTGAGACATTCAAGACAACTATCAAGTTAGCTTACCAAACCATTAAACAATTTCATAGTTGAGATATTACTTCAGAATTGAGACATGACAATATATTACCTTAAACCCGTTTGCAACATGTACAGCATCAGAAGGCCGTGAGTCGATACTGATATTGGCCACTTCAGTCATCTGTATTAGCAAAAATCAATTATCATTTAAATTGAATTTCTGGGAACAAACCTCTGAAAAGTGTCATGTTTAGATGTTCCCAACCTTGCCAAGAAATATTTGAGCAAAATATGTATTGATAACTCTCTTAGTAATCAAGACTTTTTTTACCTGAAATGAAATAAAATATAAATGCAGCATCAAATTAAAAGAAGTTTGGAATTTTATTTGTGATTTGTCTATTTTATTCAACAGTAGACAGATACAATCAAGTGAGACATTCCCAAGACCGAAGGTTTTACTTTTGATTCAGCCCAACTAGTTTGGGATTAAAGATGTTTATTTTAAATTTAACTTCGGCCCATCCGTGGCTACTGCTGTTTTACCAGTCTGTCGAGAACGTGTTTATCAAGTTCAGTTAAAAAATGTTTCTTACACTCTCAGAAGGATGCAGTAACTAAGGGGAAAAAGATAATGTAGCAGAAGGATGCTGCTCAGAAGAAGGCATATAACATAATTTGAGAAATCCAAGTATAGCTATTATCATTAAAAGCAAATTAGTGTGACGCTATTAAATACACTAAGAATAGATAAAAGCAACAAACCAAATTTATAGCTGATCCCTATGATTTGAGGTCCCTAACCTCATACCCAAGAGTACCAATCAAATTCTTCATGAACTGGAGTTGATTTGGGCAGCCCTGCAACAGAAGATATTCATACCATGTGTATAAAACAGAAAGAATATTATCAACCATAAATTTACCTCTTTTCTTTCTCCCTTCAGTGAATCTATAAGATTTTCAATTGCAAACTCTCCTTCATGTTCAAAATCAAAGCATCAGTTAAAGATTCAAATCGGTACGCAATAATATCAGAATCGTGAAACTCAGAATCTGCTCACCAACAACAATAGGCAGCAACAGGTCACCTTCGCAAGCGATTTTAAGGAAGATAGTGGGGCTATGGAATCTCTGAAGCAAACCATACCCAATCGAACCAGACTGAAATCCGGACAAGTTCGACCGAAACGATTGAGACTGAACAGTCATACCCCAGTTAGATTCATCCAAAAATCCCTGCTTTCTTAGGTTGTAGTGTCTGATGGTTTCTGCTCCAATAACAAACAACCATTTATACAAACACATGATCGAAACTAAGAATTCGCCAAACGATCCCAAAAAAAATCCGCTAACTAAGTGTTAAATTTGGTTGGTCCACCACCTCAACAAAACCTAAGCAATTAGGTTAATGGTAGTGAATCTAACTTTATTATATAGTGTTTACATTTTTTTGTGTTTAGCAATGTGGGACTATTTTCTCAACACTTCCCCGCACGCGTGACCGGGATAATTTTCTCCGTGTCTAAATTTAACACTTAGGTTTTGTTGATGTGATGGACCAACCAAATTTAACATGGTATCAGAGCGGGTCGATTGACCTGTGGGGGCTCACTCCAACTTATATTGTTCACGCGTAGACACAGAGAAAATTATCCCGGTCACGCGTGGGGGGAGTGTTGAGAAAATGGTCTCAGATTGCTAAACACAAAAAGTGTACAACACTATATAATAAAGTTTGATCCACTACCCTTCACCTAAGTGCTTAGGTTTTGTTGAGGTGGTGGACCAACCAAATTTAACACTAAGTAACATGAAACTTCTCAGCATCCCGAAATCGACAGAAAGTTTATTTCCAAACGAATCCCCAAATTAAGAGATTTCTCACTAATAAAACACGATGATCTCCAATTGGATCGGAACGCACCTGAGACCAGAAGCTTGGCCTGGAAGAAGTGGTTCCCCTCGTCGTACCCCTCGAGCGAGCTCTTCCACGACGCCCTACGAGAGGAGAAGTCCACCTTCTGGAACCGCCGCCGGTGGACGCTGAAGTGGCCGTTCCGGCGAGGGTTGGAAGAAGAGGAGAAGTTGGAGGAGAGAGTTTGGTGAGACTGGAAACGGAGCATTACGATCGGAAGAGCGATAATGGAGTTTGGTAATGGCGAGAACGAGACGAACAAAAGAGAGAGCGGCATGTTTGCGATTTTTTATGTGTGAAATATTTGCATATATACCCTTTCTCAAAGTTTATTGTGTGATTTTATCTTTAAAACTTTTAATTTACAATTTTGTGATTGTAGGTCATTGCATCTTAACGGATCGTTCACGTGAGTAAATTGGTTTGGCTTCTAAAAGTAAAGTGAGTAGAGAACATGGGGGTGTTGAGAATTGAGATCATTGAAAATGTAATAACGTGGTATAATTGTGGTTTCACAACATATCTTAAATGTACCTTTATTTGTTTTGTTAGTCCATCTAGAATACACTTCTATAGTATGAATGTTGTCAATGCTCGTGTTTGAACTCAATCATGATACTTTCATAGTATATTTCTCTCATTGTCATCCTTGGTTGACTTAAAGGCACTCCTTTGATTATTGCATGGAATTGTATCGGGTCTTATAGGTACATAATCATTCTATTGAGATTATAAATTTGACTACTTGACTAAGGATGTGATAGCTAGCGTTTTATTTATTTTGTCATTTAGGATGAACATTTTAGAGTTAGTGACCAAATCTAGATGAACAGATGATAACAAAACTCCATAAGATGCTTTTACAGTAGCTTAGTTAGGACATGATAATTATTAAATGTAAGGTAATATGGTCATCCAAACAAAACAATATATCTTATAAATCTTGTTCATCCAAACAAAACAAAACATTTTTTTATAAATATTGTATTTGTAAGTTTCACAAAGTTCATACAACAATGCTACAAACACATTGTAAATTTTGTTAGAAGTGAAAAACAATTATACCAAAGCAAATAAGAAGAGAATCTTAAAAAAAACTAACCTGAAAAATATTTCACAATATCATTTTTTAAGGGTGCTAAAAGGAAATAACCTTTAGTACTACCTCACTATTGTCAATTCAGAGAGCTACCTCATTTTTGACACGAGGTTTCTTGCTTCATTTGGATCCATATAATGGGTCGTTGTCTCACCTCTCAACTCTGAAGAAGGAAAAGCTTAGATGGATTTTATGGCATTAGTCTATTACAGAGTCCTACTGGTCTTTTTCTTTTTCAGTTTGTATTGTTATTTTCAAGTAAATAATTATCGCCCAGCAAAAGCATGTCTGAATACATATTATATCGTAGTATATGACAATAAGCATAAAAATGAAAATAAAAACTAGACCACAGTTTTAGTGTAATTTTTACAATAGTCATGCTTATTAAAGGAAAATCTACAAGCCTGTATGAACAATTTGAAACAAATAATTATTTATGTGGTATCCCTATCTTCTCGAGATGAAGAGCAGATACGTCTTGGAATAAGTGAAGGATCCAATGAAGATACGGTTTAGAGTTGCAAAATACATGACTATATTCATCCATACCAGAAAAAAAATGTCCATATCCATTGAATGTATTGAAAGCAGTTATTAGTTTTTAGTGCCAAATGTATGATGGCCATTTTATACAGGATTGATGAATTTAGACGACACAATGGCAAGTTGAAGTCTGGCCATGGTTGTACACTGTGGGTCATCCCCTCCTTCAACCATAAATTCAATTCAACTCAACATTTTTCTCTCTACCATGTCAGCATAGTCACAAATCTAACCCAACACAAAAATCATTCACTATTACAATCCAATTATTCAACACACTCTCTTTCATTCACATCATTCCTGGATAAAAATAAAATACAATTTATAAAATAAAATAAAAAAATTTTGAAAAAAAATTTAAAAAATGATGTAACCAAAATTTAAAATGATTTTTCAAAACAAGATCATAACAAAAGAAAATTAAAAAAGGCCAATGGCCTGGGGGCATGTGAACCCAGGCCACCCTCTGGGTCGCAAATGCAACCGGGGTTGCGACCCGATCCCGTTCCAACCCCGATTAAGGAGTCGAATCCGATCATGACCCGTAATGGGTGCCCGTAAGGGATATGTTCTAGTGTGGTGGTTTGACTTTGGTTTCTTTCTTAAATGTGATTTGTTAGACTTGATACATACAATGTTAGATTGTGTGTTAGGTTATCACTAATCATGATCCGAACGACCTGATCATGAGTTCTTTCTCTATTTCAAATCAGTTTTCTCTCTCTTACACCTCATCTTTCTCTTTCTATAAGTCACTTTATTCTCTTTCCTACACTATTCACACCTTAACCAAAACCCGCCACAATCTATCTCTCTCATCCACATCATTTCAGGGTCTATTTTGCAAAAAATAAAAAAATTCTACAAATCACAACAATTATAAAACGTATTTTTCAAAAAAAATATTTAAAATAGATTCAAACAAAAAAAACAAAAAAAAACAAAAAAATATTTAAAAAATCAACGACCCGGCCGACCTCGTTATCTCCCCCGTCAGTGATGCTCTTGGAATTTACAAATTGGCGGTCAAAATGTGCATGTCATTTGAACTCCTAAAGTATCTAATCGTACAAACTCATGGATAAACATCAACCAAACGACCCAATTGTCCTCTCTCTCTCATCAGCAAGACTCAAATTTAGCCATATCCTCCTCTCACGTGATCCCACATGGCAACCGTCCTCCTTGAGTCTTCGGTCTTTCCCTACCAAAGTCAAAAACCCGATGGAGATTCTTCGACATGCTTCAGTTTTGTTGCATGGTTCTGCTGGTTCTCGCTTGGAGGCCGCTTCTAAGCATCTAATTCTATAACGTCATTGTTTTACGTACATTAACCAATAAATTTATCAGATTTTAAGACATAACCATGGTCAAAAGTCAAAACGCAAGTAAAAAGGAAATATCCTATTTATTACATGTAACATGCACCACTTTTTTCCCCTCATTCTTTGGCATTATTTCCCGGTTTTTTCCCACTATACATAAGCCGGAACCACAAAAGTCCAGGCACTAACTCTTCTCTCTCTAAGAAAGAGGATCACCACATTTGGGCCTCCAAGGCTAGAAGAACAAGATTTAGAAAGAGAGAATTGATTTGGCATGTGAGCTTGCATCCTAAGGGCATCCCTTAACGGGGATTTTTGTGGGTCGTGAACGACCGGTCACATGTGACCTGAGCATTTATGCTCTTAACGGTGGGTCATCCAAGGTCGTGGATGACCGGGTCATCGACCTGGCCGTTGAAACGCCCGGGTCGACGACCTGGTCGTCCATTAAAAATATATTAAATATTAAATATTTTATTTTTTGTTTTTTTGTTTTGATTTTTAAAATTTTTTGTTTTAGTTTTTTAATTTTTTTTTGAAAATACGTTTTACAATTGTTTAGAATTTTTAGAATTTTTTTTAATTTTTTTAAAGTTTTACCAAGATGGACCCCGAAATGATATAGAGGAGAGAGGTAGGTTGTTGTGGGTTGTGTTGGGTCGTGGTTAAGAGGTGAATAGTGTAGGAAAGAGAAGAAGGTAGGTTGAGGAAAGAGAAAGCTGATGTGGAAGAGAGAGAAAGTTGATTTTGAAGAGAGAGAGCTGATGACCGGATCGTCCAGGTCATGGTTAGTGATGGTCTAAGTAGTGTCTTGCTTTGAGATTTAATTTAGACCCTATATCTCATAAAAAAGAAGCAAGTCCTGCAACTTAGCATTTCGAACAAGCAGAGAACTGAGTTTTCTCCCGCATGAAAGGAGAATGACAGTTTCGTATCTGCAATAGAAGGGGGAATTGGTTTCAGAAATACGACCGGTTGATTTAAAATTCAAAAGATTTCTGAGGAACTTTACGTCTTTAATGCCAACGGAAAATCCAAAGAAATTACATGACGACATAGAAAGTACAGATACCCGATCACACATAAACAACATATTTAGAGAAATAAAAATGAACTACAGCCATCAACCACATTTTTGGGTTTCTCCTCAAATGTTCTATGAAAAAAGAGTAAGAATGAACTCAGGTTTTCGACATGATTACTAATCTTGATCTGCTAACCATAAAATTTTGGTTGAGGTCTTGAGGAGCAAGTCAAACAAATCAGTAATGACTTCTGCAATATAGATATTATAAATTCCTGGATTTTACGAACCCCAATAAGTTCAAAACCCTTAAATTTGTTTCTTGAATTAGTTTCAACTTCCTTAGAAGAGACCTGAGTTATTGGTTCTCTTCTCTCAACAAAGAACTATCTTCAAGAATGGTTAAATATAACATGAATCGTCACAGGGTGGTAAATAATTTATGGGTCGTTATAAACGGACGCGCGCGTCACGGACGCGTCTTACGTGGATCTGTACAGCTCAGGTATTTTCTTTGAGTCAGCGTCCAGACAGCGAAATTTCTCTTCGCGCGTTTTTGTCTTTTTAAAAAACGCCGGTTCTTTAAGTTGAACGATTCCTTTCCCAATACACAGATAAGACAGTGTACAGACCCTAGGACAGCGTGCAGACCCTTTATACGTGCAGATCCCACACTTATCATAATATTTTTTATTATTAAGTTTTGTCCAGAAATGAAACTGAAAGTTTGTCCTGTTTATGTAGAAAGTTTGTCCTGTTTATGTAGAATGGTTGTCCAGTTTATTCCGAACAGACCCACAACATATTCCGAACAGACAAACAACATATTCCGAACAGACACAACTTAAACCGAACAGACACAGAACTTAATCCGAACAAACACACACCTTATTCCGAACAGACACAACTTATTCCGAACAGACGCACAACATATTCAGAACAGACATACAACTTAATCCGAACAGACACACAACATATTTCGAACAGACACACAACATATTCCGAACAGACATACAATTTAATCCGAACAGACACACAACTTAATCCGAACAGACACACAACTTATTCCGAACAGACCCACAACATATTCCGAACAGACAGACAACTTAATCGGAACAGACACACAACTTATTCTGAACAGACCCACAACATATTCCGAACATACACACAACATATTCCGAACATACACACAACTTAAACCGAACAGAGACACAACTTACAACTTAAACCGAACATACATACAACTTAAACCGAACAGACACACAACATATTCCGAACAGACTCACAACATATTCTGAACAGACACACAACATATTCCGAACAGACAGACAACTTAATCTGAATAGACACACAACATATTCCGAACATACACTCAACATATTCTGAACATACACACAACTTAAACCGAACAGAGACACAACTTACAACTTAAACCGAACAGACATACAACTTAAACCGAACAGACACACAACATATTCCGAACAGACACACAACTTAAACCGAACAGACATACAACTTATTCCGAACAAACCCACAACTTATTCCGAACAGACTCACAACATATTCCGAACAGACACATAACTTAAACCGAATAGACACACAACTTAAACCGAACAGACACACAACATATTCATGTCACAATCAGAGAAATCAGGATCCCCGGGTTTTGGTGCGACTTCGTGAAGCAACGATGTAACCTTCATCTTGAACTTTCTCTTCTGTTGTTGGTGCGATTTCGTGAAGCAACGATGTAACCGACTCATTCACGCTGCTTACGTTGTGAAGAACCCTGAGAGTCGGCATCAGACGCTTCTTCGACGTAATATCTTGCTCGAAATGGTGATTTATTACGGAGAGAAGTACAACATTAACCGAACAGACGTAAGTTTTCACCACGGAGCGTTGTACCTCTCTCCGGAATAAATCATCATTTCGAGCAAGATATTATTTCGAATAAGCGTCTGATGCCGACTCCCAGGGTTCTTCACAACGTAAGCAGTGTTAATGGGACGGTCGATGACATTCTTTCTTTCTTCTTCATTCTTTTTTTGTTACGGACACTCCAACAGGGCACCACAACATCTTTGCTGCACTGTTACACGAAAAAGAATGAAGAAGAAAGAAATAGTGTCATCGACCGTCTCATTCACGTTGCTTACGTTGTGAAGAACCCTGAGAGTCGGCATCAGATGCTTATTCGAAATAATATCTTGCTGGAAATGGTGATTTATTCCGGAGGGAAAGAATGAAGAAGAAAGAAATAGTGTCATCATATTTGTATTTGCGTGGAGAGAGAGAACGTGCTGAGTTGAAACACATTTAATGTGATTTGAGTGGACATCAGGAAGAAAAAACAAAAAAAATAAAAACATCATTGCTTTGGCCACGTAAAAGTTGACATGGATGTCCACGTATAGCGCGTCTGTGACGCACAACGTTCATAAATCATTTTCCATAATTTATTAGGCATGTGGAAATTTGTTGGTCCAAGATCCATGAATAAGTTTGCTAATGACAATCAATGAAAAACATAACCAATAGATAAATTTTATCAAATATGAACTAAAAATGAAGCAAAGATCCTACTACAGTACTCCTACATAAATACAGGTTATAAAGATGCACACTAATCCATGGGCACACGTAAAGCCGTAAATGTTTAAGAAACGTGAATGTAATGAATCCAGCAAAAGCTTCCAAATGAAATATAATTCGACGACATTACTATAAAAGTGGGCAAGTTGTTAGAACTTAGAACTAGAATGAAAAAATTATAAGCTATCAGGAGTTTGATAACTTCCCGCTAAGACTTTGCATCAAAGCACTTGAACAGACGACAAAGTTAGTATTCAATGAGAAGGTTTAACAGGAAATACCAATTTGATGCTTAATAGCTTCTTCGTACAAGAAAAGACAGTAGCAATGCAGCTTTAGCAATAGTTTGAAGTTGCTACAAGTCTACAAGATTATTACATCAAGAAGGGAAAAATATGTTTCTCAGCCAAACTAAAGCACCTAGTGATAAATCAATACAATTCAAGTTTAGATTCGCCACCAAATAAATAACCCTCATTATAGTACCTCTAGCGTCTAAGCATGAAACATTGATTCCAGCAACGTCGAAAATTGAATAATCAAATTACAGAAAGCCAGTCCTTCACTTATTCAACCAAGCACTTACTCCTCTTCCTTGGTGTTATGCTCCAATATTGCTTTGCTGCTCCCATTTCAAACCATGCTTGCAAGTGGTGAAGAACTGTACTTCTTTAACACGCCCTTCATGACATCCATGACCGACCCGAAATCTGCCTTAACTTTCACGGGTGGGTTTGCGAACTGGCAAGACATGTCCGGAATCTCCTTGGAGTGGTATGCAACCTTAGACTGCGCAAACTTAAGCCCATGAGCCGTGCTCACAACCACAGTTCTATCAGTCTTCCCGATGACTCCGCTCTCCCTCAACTTGATCAGAGCAGCAAGTGCAACTCCAGTGTGGGGGCAAGCGAACATCCCCGTAAGATCAGCTCTAGCCATGGCATCCATTAACTCCTCCTCAGTTGCCTCCTCAACAATGCCATCCGAGCTTTGTAGGGAGAAAACCGCCCTATCAATCGAGACAGGGTCTCCAATCTGTATCGCAGAGGCAAAGGTCGTGCTAGCAGTGACGGGCTGAAACTCTGCCCACCCGGACTTGTAATGAAGGTACAACGGATTGGCATTAGCAGCCTGAGCGCAAACAAGCCGCGGAATGCGATCCACAAGCCCAAGTGCACGACACATCTCAAAACCCTTATAAAAGGCATAAATATTCCCAAGGTTGCCACCCGGAACAATCACCCAATCCGGCACCTCCCAATCGAACTGCTGAAGAATCTCAATAGCAGCCGTCTTCTGCCCTTCAAGCCTCAGACTATTAAGAGAATTGGCCAAATAGATCGGGAGCTCAGCGGTAATCTCCCTTATAAGCCTCATACACCCATCGAAATCGGTATCAATAGACAGAACAAAGGCACCATTAGCAATGGGCTGGACGAGCTGCGCAATGGAGATACGGTCGGCAGGGAGGAAAACAAAAGCTGGGATGTTAGCGGCAGCGCAATAAGCAGACAAAGCGGCAGAAGTATCCCCAGTGGAAGCGCATCCGACGCCAACGATGGGGCGACCGAGCTTGATAAGGCGATTAACCTGACTAACAAGCACAGTCATGCCGAGATCCTTAAACGATCCCGTGTGGCTAATCCCACACTGCTTAACCCAGAGGTCGTTCATCCCGAGCAACTCCTTCCCGAACCGCTCGGCCCAGAAGAGATTCGAGTTCCCCTCGAAGAGCGACACGATGTGATCGGAGTCGATCTCGGGGAGAACCCACTCCTTCTTGGACCAAACCCCGGAGCCGTACGGCCAGGCCGTGCGGCCGACGCGGGAGTCGAAGAGGGATTTCCAGTACTTCCCGTCGAACTTCTGGAGGGCGGTGAGGTCGTGGTGGACGTCGAGGAGACCGCCGGAGCGGCTGCGGTAGACGACCTCGTCGAGGGAGTACTGCTCATCGAAGGAGGTGGAGGGAGAGTGGAGGGAGCGGGAGGGGACGAAGGGAACGTACTTGGCGGAGAGGCCGCGGTCGGGGGTGACCAGCTGGTGGCGGTGGGCCTCCTGGCGGATGGACTCGTCGGCCGGGCGACGGTGCTTGATTGGGGAGGGGCGTGGGGGTGGGGAGGCGTCGCCGGAGCAGGTGATGGGGTGGGGCTTCGGGAGGTGGAAGGAGAGGAAGGAAGCGGTGGCCGCCATGGGTGGAAACGAGGGTTTTGGGTGGGTGGTGGTGGTGGCTTTTTTTTGTTTGGTTTTAGAAATTGTGGGGATTTTTATGGGAAATTTCCAGGTTTGTCATGTGTTTTAAGGCAGGAAATAAAAAGTGTGGTTTATTATCAGAATTCAGAACAGCGTCCGTTGTGATCGGGTCTGCATCCGTCCGACGGTCTCTGGTTCGGTTTGGGGTTCGGGCGAAACATCCATGCCACGCCCACCACTTGAGTCTTGATGGATGGATGCTACGAGTATTTGGTTAACTGGTTGCCCTTTTTGCTATAATACATGGTTGTTGATTACCGTACGAACAAATGATTATTACTAGGGTGTGGTTGAATTCTTGGATGGAGATAAAAGAAAAGAGGATAATATCATTATCCCCAAAAAAAAAAAAATGGTTTGTCTTCGAAATTGGTAATAAAACGTGATTTCTATTTGTTTTGCTTTAGGTTCCCAGTGGATATTCAAATATTCGAGTATCCGTCTGTATTCATATTTGAATTTGGACATTCAATCCGAGAAAAAATATCTGTAAGTCTGTATTTGTATCCGATCCGTAAAGTCGTGGAGTATATATGGTTATTGGTACATCCGATCCGTATAATATCCGATTCGGGATCAAATATCCGTATTCATATATGTATTATATATATATAGCTATTCTTTAAATTAATGATATATATGTTAGGTATTTTTTCTATAAATTACCCAACTATATAAACTATTCTAAATTACTAATCCTAAAGTACTAACCCGAATAATATCTGCTTCGAAACTACATATCTATATTTCAACATCCTTATCCATATTTGTATCATATACTTATGCAATGCATTATTATACCTAGAAGTATTCATATTTCAACATTGTGTGATTATATTTTGAATATATAGTTTAAATTTATTTATTCAAATAAAAATACATCTACTGATCACATTTATTCAATCATTGAATATTGTTCTCATTTTGAGAATATGGAGTTAGAAGTTAAGATAAAGTAAATTAATATTTGAAACCAAATAAAGTTATAAATGTGACTATGTATAAGAATTTGTTTAAGTGAAAATGGCAAATGTTATAAGTTTTAGAATTATGTTTACGGATGCAAATATTATCCATATCCGCTCTGAATCCGTCAAATATCAGAACGGATATAGACTTTTCATATCTGCAAACAATCTGTATCAGTATCCGAATCCATAAATTTCATGTGGATACGAATATGGATATACTTATATCTGATCCGTTGACACCCCTACATGTGGAAAGGAAAAAAATTCTTTACTTTCCAAACTACAAACAATTTCCACTCCAAAATTTCTCACCTCCCCCTTACGAAAAAATGGGAAAACCTCAACCCTGCCACCCCCATTTTCAAGGGTGTAAGTGGGGTAGGACAAAAAAAACTTCTACCCGCCCCGCCGAAGGGTGGACAAGGTGGGGCAGGTTTGGCGGGTTGTTTATTGATTAAAACTAAATAAAAAAAATCAATTTTCCTTAATATTTTTCATTTTGATCAAAACTAGATACAAAAAATCAAAAAAATATATATATCAACTGATGTATGTTTTCAAAACTATATTAAAAAAGATCAAGACTAAATACAAAAAAATCAAGCAAAATACAAGGGTTATGTCAGGCGAGTTACGAGAAAATCGCAACCCGCCCAACTTATTATGCGGGTGGCGGGTGACATTTTTAGTCCACAACCTGCATTAGGCGGGGTGGGCCAAACCTGCCTCATTTACAACCATGTCCATTCTCCTCTTCCTACCTCCCAGCCACCACTCCAACGAGGGAAAACCCCAAGTTCAGCTCCTCCGACGAGCTCCTCTACCTCGTCCCCTACGCAAGAACCATGTGTGTCTGCCTCCTCTCCCTCACGTTTGTTTCCACCAATCCCCTCGCCTATCTCAGCGACCTCAACACCTACCTCCCCCCTCCGCCACGAGTTATACCCCTTCGACCTTGCCCTAGTCACCTCCACCGCCATCCATCGTGGTTGTGGCACTTATGTCTGCTACACCCCTGACGCGCGACTAGTACGCATCCAACCACCCCGCGTGGCCGCATCGACAAGTCCCTCATCTTCAATGTGAGGGACATGACGAAGAGGAAGGAGGACACTCAAGGCCAGTGGCGATGCCATCTTCAACCTCATCGTCGGCACTATGTCCAACAAGAACCCAGGATCATCGACGTGGATGCATGGCCGTCGAGGTGCTCTGTCGTCTTCTATCTAGTTCTTGCATGTGGTCGACGATGACAATGTCGTCATTAGAATCGTCACTCCACACGAATTGGTTTCGCTCTGCACAATTTCCATTGGTTTATAGCAGTCGAAACAAACAACAGAAATTTGGTTAAAAAGAAAATAAATTTTGGTAGATTCATTTTCCATTGTTTTTCCCATGACTATGAGAATTCATTTTCTATAAGTTTCTTGTGCACAAACAAGTCATTATCGAAAAATGTTATTTTTTTCTTTTTGTCTTCTTCCTTGCTCTTTCATCTTTTTTCACCCAATTTTAATGTCGAAATAGACTATGAAAGAATAACGACTGAAAAACATAAGTTGACAAGTCACGTGTCTCTCGTGCAAGATAAAACTGGCCAAATGTGTTTTATAATCATAACACGGCATGCAAAGGAACATGACGATGTTGCCTCAAGGTTAAGGCGTACAAATGCGACGTGGGTAGTCTAATCTTATTTTTTATTTTTATGATAAGGAACTTTATGGGCTTATCATTACTTCACTACATCGAATTATGACATTGTAAAGGAAACAAAAATAAAAATTCTCGTGTGGATGTAAGTCCAGATCAATCAACCACCATGTACGTCCGAAATTTGATTTCAAACCATATCATTCATTATACACAAATCCCACATTCTTATTTGTTCGGAGAGATGGATCGTTTGTCAAATGGCAAGAACTCCTCCATTCCATCACCTCTCAAAAACCCACACCTCAACCCCCCAAAGCACCGACCATTCAAACCCATTCCACAAACCCAACTCCTCCACCACTCTTCACCACCTCAAACAAATCCACGCCCAAATCCTCACCACCCAAACCCAAACCCCAATCCTCGCCTCCACTCTCATAACCCACTACGCCAACCTCACCCCCAACCCACCCGTCCTCCACCTCCTCCACTCCACACCCCACAAGGACGTCTTCCTATGGAACCTCGCCATCCGCCACACCCCTCCTTCCACTGCCACTGTTCTCTATACCCAAATGCTCCAACTCCACTTCCGCCCCAACAACCACACCTACACCTTCGCCCTCAAGGCCTGCGCTTCTTCCGACGAGTACCAAAACGGGAGGAATGTCCATTCCCGTGTTGTCAAGTGCGGGTTCGAGAGAGATCGTTTCGTGGGTAATTCTGTTCTCGCGTTTTACTCCAGGTTCGGGGAGGTTCGTTCAGCCCGGAAGGTGTTCGACGGACGGAATCACCCACAGGGATTTGGTGAGTTGGAACTCGATGGTGGGTTGCTATGGCCGGAATGGGTGTGCCCACGACGCGATTTGTGTCTTTCGGAGAATGCTTGGAGATGGGTACGAACCCGACCGGTTCACCCTCGTGTCTGTTCTGTCTGTTTGCGCGAAGTTGGTGGCCATCCGGGAAGGATTGTGGGCGCATTGTTACATGATAAAATCGGATGTGGGAGTGGGGTTGGGTAGTGGACTTGTTGCTATGTATGCTGCTTGTGGGAGGTTGAATGTGGCTGATTTGGTGTTCTCGCGGCTCCCAGAGAGGAATTTAGTCGTGTGGGATGCGATGATTAGAGGCTATTGTAATAACTTAATCTAAGCACCCTGATTAAACTAAACTAAACCAATTAACCTAATTAAACCTTGATTAGTGAAGGATGAGGTGGCTTGTTTTGATTTGAAGTTTAAGAGGTGGATTGAAGATAAGCTTGGATGTTACTATAAATAGAGGTGTAGGGTTAATTAAAACGTTTCTTCACTTGTGTTCAGTTCAGAGAGTGTGTGAGAGGCGAAATTGGTGAAGAAGAAGAAGGAGAGAAGAAGAAGAAGAGGAGAAGAAGGTCAAGTGTTGGGTTGAGGTTGCCAAAGCTAGGGAGGCTTCTTCAACCGTCAAAAAGGTATGCCAAATCTTCAATATAACTCACTTGTGCCTTGTGAGTGTTGGGGATCGACGTTGGTGTCGAATTCCCCGTCGGAATTCAACCAATTCAGAGGTTGAAGACGACGATCGGTCGACCGGTGCCTGTGGGCAGTCGACCGATCCTATTATTATATTGATGTTTACCCGCGAACGGTCGAACGATGTCGTTAGACGGTCGACCGTTATGCCAGATTTGTGCGGGAAAAAGGGGATATGCTGTTATCGGTCGAACGGGACCACTTAGCCGGTCGACCGAATAACGATGAGAATGGGTCGGTTGGGGATTTTGACTTATTAAACGGTCGAACGTCCTTTACCTTGTTCGACCGATCCATTCGATGCTAAGTCGGTTGGGAGCTTTGACCATCAAAACGGTCGACCGCTCTTTAACTCTCGGTCGACCGACTGAGCATTTAATTAAGCGGTAGAGTGCTTGTGTTGTTTCGGTCGAACTGTATTTCAGTTCCGGTCGACCGAACGAGACTTGGGCAAAATATTGAAATTCCTGTTATCGGTCAAACGGCCCCTTGGTTCGACCGGTCGGATATATATATTATATAAAATTGTATAGCGTAGACCTTCCAAACGGTCGACCGCTAGATGACTTTTGTTCGACCGATTGGTCGGTATTTCGGTTGGCGTGGTTCGACCGGTAGATTTGTTTGTACAGTACTGTGTACTGTGTGGGGGACCGGTCGACCGGTGTGCTTGTAGCGGTCGACCGATCTGCCGCAGGTTGGTGGATTTATCCACACGCGATCCGTCGATGTCAGGTCGACTACCGGCTCCGAGGCGACGGTTGATTACCGGCTTTGAGAGCTACGGATTTCACCTTCGACGAAGGCGTATTATTGTTGTACTTTTTCCTCTCTTA
Source organism: Triglochin maritima (assembly GCA_963682175.1). Taxonomy (NCBI): domain Eukaryota; kingdom Viridiplantae; phylum Streptophyta; class Magnoliopsida; order Alismatales; family Juncaginaceae; genus Triglochin; species Triglochin maritima. The sequence goes on along the minus strand of OY821772.1, from coordinate 56,501,728 downwards.
CCGAGCGGGGTGTGAGGGATGTGTACCGTAAACCTTGGGCTGTTTGCGAGGGTTTAGCGGTAGGCCGATGATGTTCCGGCAGGGTGCGCGCTAGGCGACTCTTGGGGGAGCAGTGGCTGTCGTCTGACCCGAGTTGTGTATTCGGCGGGCTGACTCGCTCATTGGGTGCGGCGTGTACCGGGGGTTCCTTCCTGCACTTTTTGGGGAGCAGTGATGTCGACTGACCATTGTGAGGCAGCGGTGGACTGACTTGACCTAGTGGCAGGAGTGGTTCAGTGCCGCGGAGGCGGTGAGGGCATTATTGTGGGCCCGAGGCGGATGATCATGTGCATAGCATTGCATTGTCTTTAATTCCTTTTTATATTTTTAGGAGGTTTGGTATACGGGGTTCCTGCAGGGAACTCAGGCATGTTTGTTGTTTGCATTTCAGGTAGCGAGCAGGGTTAGAGTTTGAGGTGGTGACCGAGGACGGTGCTCCCGAGATCAGATCCTGTAGTTGTCAGTCTCTTTCTTTTGAGGTGATTACATATTGTATAGCTTTTGTCGTAATCACAGTCAGTTTGTATATTTGACTTCCACGTGGATCATATTTATATTATATATGTTGGTTTGTTTCCCGTGACGTGCCCAGTGTTGACCGTTGACGGTCTTTATTATTGTTTAAATTTTCCGCTGTTTTCGGGTACGTTACAGCTATGGTATGCATGGTCATGCTTCTAAGGCAGTGGAGTTGTTTTTGGAGATGTTAGAGAAGGGAGTTGTTCCTGATGCGACGTGCTTCACTTCCGTTCTTTCTGCCTGCAGTCACGCTGGAATGATGGAAAGGGGTATTGAATTGTTTAACATGATGGGCTATTTTGGTGTAGAGAAGCACGAGGTTCATTACGCCTGTGTGGTCGATTTGTTGGGCCGTGCAGGGCGGCTTCAAGAGGCGATTGAGTTCATTAACAACATGCCAATGGAGCCCAGGAAAGATGTGTGGGGAGGCATGTAGAATACATAAAAAGTTGGACGTCGCGGAGACAATGGCTGAAAGGATGTTGGATGCTGATCCCGGTAATGCAGGGCGGTACGTGATTCTTGCGAAAATGTATGAGGATGCCGGAAGGTGGGAAGATGCAGCGAGGATGAGATTATTGATGAGGGACAAAAGGGTGAGAAAGCCGATTGGTTACAGTGCAGTTGAAGTGGACAATGCCATGCATATGTTTGGGGTGGAAGATGAGTCTCATCCCATGGCGGCAAAGATTTACGAAGCATTGGAAGGTCTTGGGAGGGAAGTTGAGGATGTCAAAATTGCATCTTTAGGCAGTTGATGGGCGTATCTGAATCTGACTCGTTCTGCTGCAAATCGGATTGCTTTGGACACATCGATATTGGATTAACAGAATAACAGTGTGTTATTGATGTATCACATGTATATATCCTCTAATCCTCAGTCAGTGGTGGAGAAAGAAAGATTGAAGTATTGTGCTGCATATGACTCGAAACCAATTTAAAAAAAAACTTTCAAATTCATGTGGCAAAGACATTGAGCCGTACACCCCTGTGAAGATTGAGCTGAAAGAAATTGAGTATCGATCATTCGAACCTTAGATGCACCATCCAACACAATGCGCATGCATAGTCACTGGAAGTGCTCTTCGAATTGAGTTTTGTTTGTACAAGTTCTCCACCGTCCTTTCCATTCTACTGACTAATTTTCTATTGAAATCATCTTAACATTTTCATATAATAGTAAAATAATCAGCATCCGAGACCATCACTATCAAGTCTTCAACTAAGTCCAAGGTCCGACATTTCAATTCTTCAAGGTTTTGATTGTTTTGCCGTCAAAACTTGGTTTCCATGATTATTATTTTTAGTTTCGAAGTAAAAGATTGAGAGGTGATTCAAGGAAATGATGAGTTTGCAAGAAGCCGAGAGAAGTTTACTAGTTCATGAAAAATCTGTTTTCATACTTGTAATTTCGAATGAACGATTGCAATATATATTCTGCGTTGAAGGAAAGAAAATGTTTTTTTTCTTCTATTTTTTATCCGAAGGATATTTCCGTAATTTCCCTTCCAAACTCGAATTTCTTCCGATCACGTATAGAAAAACCAGTCAGAGAGAGAATCCCCGACCACTCCAGAAACCACAGAATAAAATCGCGTTCCCGTCCAGTCCACCTCCACCACCACCACCAATCCACCATGGAAGCTCTGATCAACCTCACAACTTCCTCTCCTCTCTCCATATTCTCCCCAACCAACTCCAAATCCATAACCCCACCATCAAGACGCCCTTTCCTCCCAATCGCAGCTTCTAGAAGTACATACATATACCCAAACAACCTCTCCTCTTTCCCCATCTCATCTCATCTCATCTCATCTAACCTAACTTTCCTTTCTTTCAGGTAAAAAACCCGACTCCGACTCCGACTCGGGCTCCGACTCCGATCCCACCATCAAGCCCTGGCTCTCCCCTTTCTCCAAGGTAAAAAAAAACCTAAACCCCAATACCTCAGGGTTCTATTTGCAATAATGAAAATGTCGTTTTGTTTTGCTTCGTTTAGGACGATGCCATGGGATTGGTGCTGAGTGCGGCCACGGGGAGGGGGTGGACCACGGGTTCTGGTATGGAAGGTCCGCCTGCTCCGGTCAGTGGATCCGAATCCGATAAGGTATCCACTTTCCCGTGGTCGCTCTTCACCAAGTCGCCGCGCCGGAGGATGCGAGTGGCGTTCACGTGCAAGGTGTGCGGGCAGAGAACCACTAGGGCCATCAACCCCCACGCTTACACTGATGGGACCGTCTTCGTTCAGGTAATTAATTTACATCCGAATCGGACCTCGTTATCGATGTATGATGTCCTTACTTGATAGGATAGCCCTCCACTGGTTATGTAACCGGGATGAATTCTCTTGAATTCGTATCAAGTGGAGTGAGTATTAGAGTCAATCCTAACAGCTTCAATTTGAGTCTTGGAAGTGGCAACTTGGAAAAGGGCTACTTACCTTACCGCTGTTAAGTTAAGCCTGAGTAGTGTAGTGAAATGTGCAGAGTGAGACCACTAGAGAATGTTAGTCGGATCGTGGTGGACTGTAAGCGCATGTCAGTTATTTGGATGATGTGAATGCATGGATATAAATTAGGTTCTCTAACATCAGCAGTTCCTTGTGAAATGTATCGTAGTAAATGTTTACTATTTACGATGGTGAATTGGAGTTTTGAGGATGAGAGTTGAGTTGTTACTCGAAAGAAATTTTGAATTTCGAGTTAGTTTCTTGCTTGAAAGATTGTAACTAGAAGAGTGTTGTCATGCTAATGCTTAACGTTAGGATGCGATAGTTTTGTGTTTTATAAGGACATTTTAAGATCCATTTTTGCAAATTGCTTATTTAGATGACTTGCTTGTTAAGGTCCAGAAATCGTACATGGCATTTAAAAATCACCAATCTCTGACAAAAGTTATTAAAAAAAATCAATACGGCTTTCAACTACGATCATTTCTGCATTCTTATGTGTTTGTGTTATCCATGTATGATTTGAACTCCATAAAAATTCTAAATTTGTTAATCACATTCACATGAGATGGGAACAATATGTTAATCCGAACAAGGTAAAAGGGAAAGACTCATCACAATATTTTGTGAATCTTGGATTTGTAAATCTCATCTTCTTCTTTTTTTAGTTTCGCAATGCCTACATATGTTGCACCGCACCCAAATACTCCTTAAGAGAAACTAATATTTTATAACTTATTGAAATTGAATTTCTTCACTTTGATTTAAATTAAGTTTGTAGTTAGTAACCTAAAGTTGAAATGATTCTTTTGAGCTAAAAATTGTCGATCTATTATAAATGTTAACATATACAAACACTGGAATTTTGGGGGTCATTTGGGGATAAACATGTGTTATTTCTGAAACCTGGAAGTAAATATCCCATAACACTCTTCTTTCTTCTTCACACCTTGATGATGGTGTTTGGGCATGGAGAAGGGGAACAAACTCATTGGAGGAACTGAAATTTGATGGGGGTAGCTTGAAGTAACCCTTTTCTTGTGAAGTCAAACACGGTGTGGTGGTGTGCCTTAGGACAAATTTGAGACACATTTTCTCACAGTCTCACGATTCAAAGAGTCAACATTGAGGTGTTTTTCTCTCCATAGAACAACAACCTCAATATTGATTCCCATAATCATGAAGCCATTAGAGAATTTTCTAACCTTGTCCATTGGCATATCTTGTCGAGTTTACAAGCAAGGGGTTTCTCTTCAAGCAAACCTTGCTTTACCTACTTGGACCTTTGGCATGTTTTATGGTACATCCATTAAGCTCCCGTTCTTCACTTCTATGTACCATTAAAGAGGTCCACAAGAAGAAAGTGATTAAAAGGTAACAGGATTTTCGTTTTTGGATTAACACGTTTTTCTCCCAAATAACCCCAACATATCTAGACAATAATAATAAAACTACCTCAGCGTGACTCTTACACTAAAATGCTAATATTTGCATCAAGCAGTCATCTATCTAGAGGTCCCAAACTGAAGGTGCAAATGGTTTTAAAGTTTTGGGATCGGGAAACTTTATCAAGGAAATCGAGTTCCATTAGTGGTCAATGGTGCTAAAGTAGCTTTGAATTTAGTTAGGAAACTGTACAGCTTGGTATTGTTTTATTGATTTGAAACATGTGTTTCTTGAGGTACGAAGAGAAGTCCTCTTATATAAGATTTACTAATCATGAAAGTTCAGGTCTGGAAAGGTCTGGAACTTCCAGTGACTATACAAATCACTCACTCGTGACTTGTGAGTTGTCTTCTAAATTTCGTTGTTGGACGCAACAATTTACTTAAGCCAATCAAATCCTGGAAAATATCTAGGTTTAGCACAAATTCACTTCATATAACTAAAAAGGAGAGAAAATAAGAGAATGGAGAGAAATTAAAGAAAGTCATGTTCCAGGTTAGGTTGTTTAAATGCAAGATTACTTCAATTGTGCAGAACAACTTTATGTTCCTTTCCTTCAGATCTGATCATCTTAACACCCTATTGCTTTTGTTATTGTGATTGTTTGCTTCTCTTTTTTTTTTAGTGTTGTGGGTGCAATGTGTTCCATAAATTGGTGGACAACTTGAATCTTTTCCAAGAGATGAAGTGCTATGTGGGGCCTGATTTCCGCTACAAAGGCGATGCTGATGTGCACTTCAAATTCTGGGATGAAGTTGAAGATGATGACCATGAGCCTCCATCAATTTGAGGTGAAAACATGTTGAATGTTGTACTTGGTGTTGTGTGTTGTGTACCGATGTACATTCCTAAGCTACTTCTATAAATTTTTAGTGTGTATGTTAATACGTTAGGAGTACAGAGAAAATGTTTCTTTGAACTTGGTACTGCACTTGTGTATAAACTTCTTGATAAATATGGTGGTTGAACATTTTTAACCTGCCCGTTTACTTAAGTTGGTTGATATTTTCTCTTTCTCCAGTTCTAATTCCGATCGAGATGTATTTTTTTCCTGGTTTTTTGTTATCAATGTTTCTAATATCATAAGTTGTATTTGTCCTATGATATCCTTGGAAAGAATCCTTTATGTGTTGTCAATATTCGTGTTTCTCAGTGATCCACGTAAATGTGCAGGCGTAACGTTATCTGGACGAGGTGTACCGTTGAAACATGTCCAAATAATATCCAGGAACACGGACAATACGAAACTAGTCAACACTGGAAATGGATTTTTTTCTTCTTCTGAAATTCAAGAACATTTACATGCTATATATGTTGTCTTTGTAAATTGTAATGTAATAAAAACATTTGTAGGTAGAACTGTATTACACGATTGACACACAGATGTTCTTGACCTTGCATTTCCTGACTATATTTTCCGGCGCTCAAGTTAGTCTAATTTAACTTGAGCCGAAATTACCCCAAAAATAAAAATAAAAATCCAGTGACTAGCCAAATTTCGCAGCTTTAAAAACTCATAGAAACACGGTGTAACAATTTGGACATGTTGTTTTCAGCCTCTTGCCAAATAAAGTGCTCGGATTTTAAGAACCACACAGCATCTTAAGCCATCATAATCCACAAGCCAATATATGGATAGACCCTCCTCCTATCACCACAACTGCCTCATCATCAATAGCTCTTATACATAATCTGTTCACAACTTTCCCCCCTACTCTACTTCATTGAACATCCTCTTCTAAAATCAGCAATCAAAATGGCTTCTTTGAGTTCTACAACCGTCACCATTCCCCAATTCACCGGCCTCAAGCCCGGCTCAACCCCTATCCGATCAACCATTCCTACGGTTGTCACTCCAAAATTCCCAGGGCTGTTGGTTAAAGCCTCTATGAAAGATATCGGAGTTGTGGTCGTCGCAACGGCTACCAGTGCAGTTCTGGCGAGCAACGTGTTGGCAATGGAGGTCTTGCTTGGAGGTGACGATGGCTCACTGGCTTTCGTGCCGAACGACTTCACGGTTTCTGCAGGGGAAAAGATTGTTTTCAAGAACAACGCCGGATTCCCTCATAATGTCGTTTTCGACGAGGATGAGGTGCCGGAGGGTGTCAATGCAGCGGCCATCTCGATGGACGAGGAAAACTTACTTAACTCCGCTGGCGAGGAATTCAGTGTGACACTTAAGGAGAAGGGGACTTACAGCTTCTACTGTGCTCCCCACCAGGGAGCTGGTATGGTCGGAAAAGTGACCGTTAATTAGTTGGTACTACCTCTACAACTTATTATACTGCTCCTTGCTTATGAGATCCGTTTCATGTAAGCAAGGACGATTCTTTCCATGCGTTTCTTCCTATGAATATTAGAGCTTTAGGAATGGTTTTGTAACCATAATATAGGATAGCTCGTATCGATACGTCTGAAGATTTTGATGTTCAAGGTTGAGAATAATTCCCGATTAAAAAGTTAGATCCAGTATCGTGAATTAAGATCCGTATCAATCCACTCAACATTAGTTGATTTTGAGATGATGCCCAATTTTCTTAAATATCACTGGAATAGCAAGAGTACGATTAATTAGACTTGATTCTCTTTTTAAGAAAGAAATACACTGAAGAAAAATATTGGACAAGAAGCTCAAACTATATTGCAAACATATATGTACACTATAACATACCAACGTACATACCTCCACCATAATACCCTGTTCTCTAAAAAGATGAGATCATCCGCTATCACCCTGCTTTGCTTAGCATTACTGTACTTTGATAGCAATGGGAATATGGGCATACACATTTGATTTTCGACAACTTGAAACCAAGTTGTTAGAAAACTAGCACCAACTGTGAATCACTATAATGTCACTTAAGCTAGTAGGGGTCCATTAAGTTTTTTGATCAGAATAGGAGAATCGACCCTCGTCATCGCGAGGCTCTGTACAAAGGCAGCCATCTGCATTTAGAAAAGATAAGTCTGCTTAGGAAGTGAATGGCATTGTGGAATATCTATAAAAGAATTAGATATGGGAGATTAGCTATTACCGCTATAAATCCTGTAAACAAAAGGCTGAATCCTGGAAAATGAAAAGGTGCATTCTTGGAGAGGAATAAAGCTGCAAAGAGTAGATTGATTTTTTAGATGGGGTCATCGAGCAAGCAAAGCTTTTGTTTGGATTGTAACAATCACCTGTTAGAGGAGAAATTACTAATGGGGCTAATATGTTAGCAAATGAAGCTACACCAGAAATGCATCCTTGAGCCACTCCCTGTATAGAAATTTTGTTCAATAAAAAACAATATGACCAAGGCAGGGTTACCGTGAGGCAGAGGTGTCTAATAAAATTTGTTCTTCTCACATCACAATGGAAATCAGAGGGTCTTTCAGTTTCTCGTCTCAATTAAACATTTCATTAGTAAACTGCAAATTACAGTGTAATATAACTTATGAATGAAATGTGTACAAAAATAAATATCCTGAGTGCAATCTTATTTGACAAGGAAGTCAGGGTTTGATTGATGAAAACAGTACGGTGCTTGCCTGTTCGTGAGGACCAACTCTTTTGGAGACTATGCTTCTGAGCTGTGTAGTACAATAGAAGCATCAGCATTGCAAATAAATTTATAGGAGCAAAAGTAAAAGCTTGGAATGAATAACAGAACAAAAGTACTCACACATGGATGAACAAAAACACTTGCGACTATAAAGGCACCAGCTAGATACACAACCTGCATTTAATACTATGAATTGAAATAAGCTGGGTGGATGGAATCGAAAATAGTAAGCATTTTACATACGGCCGATAAGGAGCATGTAATTTACCACTTGAAACCAGTTAAGTATGATATGCTGTGGACATTACTACTTTACACTTTAGACCTCTTGAGTATGGATAATTTTTTTTGAGCAAATCCTGGCGGCCACGAGATATTCTAAAAAACAATCCTACATGACAGGTTTTAATGTTTTATGGCTATAAAACACTGTAGACAGTGGGATTGATTCAATTGTAAGATGGATTGTTTCCCACTCTAGTTGCACTCTTGTGCATCATCCATCAGGCAAAAGTAAGTATACAAGTTGAGATCAGTACCCAGGAAGCCCAAGCAATGCTGTACAGGAATATCTGTGAGAATGAGACAACAGATGAGAAGATTTAGAATCAGTAGCTCCTACTGAAAAATAAAATTAAAACAAAAAAGAGAAAGGGTTACATGTGCGCAGGAAGCCAACAGTGCCAAGCTTAGCAGTTTTTCCTCTCCAATGGCAGGGATTATGACAGGCATCAAAAGCAGCTGTATTGAAGCGCCAGTTTGATAGTTATAGAAGCTCCATTTCATTTGATAACAAGAAAAATGACAAGGAGTCCAAGACCCCTAAGCATGATAATATTTGAATAGTAACTTGTGTTTATGATGTAATCCCATCAAAAACTGAAGAAAGAAATTATAGTAAATATTCTATTCCCAAATAATAATGAAATGTAACAGTTTATCAGAAAAGGAAGTACCTGCGAAAACGCCCCAGAAATCCCCACAATTAGCAACAAATTAGCAAACTGATCCTTGCTGAAATGAAACTGTGCTTTCAAAAAATACTGGAGAAAGGGTAAGAAAATGGAAGTATTAGTGGATGAGGTATTTTCTATTTGTAAGCAGCAGAAATAAGTGATATTAGAGAAATAATTCTTTAAAATCTGCTCGGGTAAAAAAAGCACTATCCACTAAAGAAGGTTCATGACAATTGGAGTTATCCAAAATACTGCTCACCATGCTTATATAACACAAGACACTGTACGATTTTCGTTCATAGTTTTCATCTTGACATGTGAAAAACTTTATGCAAATGAACTTGCTCTAAGAAATGGTTACTTGATATCGATCTACCACCATTTCACCATGATATGATATGAAGCTAAGAATGAACATTTTCTAGATTAAAATCTCCGGAGATCTATGATACTATATAGAATAAATATGTAAAGCACCACAAAATCCCAATCCAAAACATTCTAATTCAAAAGAAAATGATACATACTAGCAGAGAATCTTGCAGACCACTATCACCAAAACTTGCCAGAAATGCAATAACTGCTGCTTGAGAAAATGTCACACTGCAAAACAATGACCAGAAATCAGCACACAACTATAACGGAGTTAGGGCCCTTAAGAAAAACTATGGAACCCAGGTTATAGGTGATTGAATGAGTCCCTTGGGATCCTCTCAGGGCCTTGATCCCTCTAAGGAAGGGAACGAGCAAAGTGCTTCTGCAACGGTGGCATGCACCTCCTCCATTGTTTGTAAATAAAAAATAATTACATCTAACGAATCGAAAAGTGAATTTGCTTCATAAAAGCAAACTTACACTAGACTATATGTATGTAACACTCATGTGACTAGAAGTATTCTTCTTATCTTACGACCAGACTAATCTCACACCACATAAACTTTGATTGCCTTTTTAACATCACTCTGACTTTTTAGCAACATCAAACCCACGCAACACTCCATAATGAAGTTCGATCCACTATTCCTCACTTAAGTGCTTCGATTTTGTTCCGGTGGTAGACCAATTTAATTTCGCAAGACTAAATTCCGGAAGAAAGGAAGAAAAAAAAACCCGAAAATGCTCGAGGTTTTACAATATTTTCGCAGAAAATACGATTTTTAATTTTTAATTTTTTTTGGTTTATGCATAGACAAAGGAAAATCTAAGACGACGCTGACCTGCTTCTAACCAACTGAACCATATCCATCGGCGACAGACTCCTCCGGCTCGAGGACGTCCGCCTCTCCAACTCAACCTCACCAGTAGCGGACACGATAGGGCGCGATACGTCGTCGATTTCGGCCTCGAATCCCACCGACTCGACGAGGAACACCCTCATGTAGACCAGCGCCACCAACGCGAAGGTGGTCGAGACCTGGAAGGTCAGGGATGTGGGGATGAAACGGGCGACGAGTGTTCCGACCACAAAACCGGCGGCGGAGACGCCGGAGACCACGCCGAAGGCCGCCGCTCGCCGGAGTTCGCCAACCTTGTCGGCCTGCGGTTGAGTGTTAAACACATATGCCTCTGATGTTTGAAGTTATTACGAAACTATGCCATCGTAAGATAATTTATTTTGGGCTTCTGGGCCTTTTGGGCCGCCGGAGGATAATAGCTTGGATTTATTTGTTAATATGCCAGCAAATGTGGCTCTTTTATTATTCATCAAATTTGCATTGCATAATTTAGTCGCGTAGTAATCATTATCAACTATCTAACCAGTGACAGCAGATTGCATTTAGGAGGTTCAAGTATTATTATTTTTATTAAAAAGAAACATGTTACCTATATCAAAAATAAATGGTCAATAATTACATGTTTGTACATAATTTCCCAAAAATAAAGGGTCAATAATCGTGTGGTAAGTTCATAATATGCAAGCATCTCCATAATTTCCATTTCATGTGGTAAGTTACATATTCTTCTTATTATGTTAGTCTAAGACGTAAATACTACATACGAACTCCATTTCATGTCGTTGGTTATTGATTTCAAAACACAACTATTTGAACTATGAAGATCTAGTAGGTAGGTTAATTGCAGTTGGTCATGCTGTTCGAAGTCACAATAGAAATTTTGATTACCACATATGAAAGAGTCAAGCAAGGCATGCATCCCTTTGAAATCATCCCTGTAAGTGTACTTGTAACATAATATGCGTAAAACAAGTATGTGCTCCGACCACATGCCAATATAGCTGCAATCAATAAATAAAAACAATAATACCTAAATTTGTCAGCATTTTTTAAGTCGAATAAAATTTGACATAAAAAATTCCGTTACCTAGGGGCACAACTGCAATTGTCATAGGAAGTGTTAGTATTGTTTTCCTACCGTACTCGTCCGAAAGATTTCCTAGAAAAGGAGTTAAGATAAGAGTTCCGATTCCTGTGATCTGCAGGACAAACATAGAAATTAGCCCATATGTCTAATCTCACTATTAATATATGTTTCCACTTTCCACTGTCAAATTGAAAAAGATAAAACACTAACAAAGACCAACGTAAACTACCATTATTAAAAACAAAAAAAGGCAACTCACCAAAGTGGAAAATAACTGGTTCAACAATCAATTCACACTCCATTGTTTTCATGTTCTTTTTGGGATTTTCTGGGTTTTTTACACCGACTAAAGTTTCTAAAGCATATAAAAGTGAAATATTTGTTTGAGTGCACTTCTAAAAATATCTTGTTAGATCTTTACACATGTATAATGTTTTTATTAACTCAGTACACTTGCAATTTGATTAATTACTTTGATATACTTCCATTTAACAACTGTTAACAACCGTTAGAGTCGTATGTTATGTTTCATGAATTTAGGTTAATTTGTGATTAACAGTCCTATTTTCACTAGAACTTGGACGACTGAACTCCCATCGGATTTAGGTTATTGGAAGCATTACAGGGGAGCGAACTCAGGGTTGTTATGTTGGATATTCTTGTCCAACGTGGTTTATATCTTAAATAAATATGACGTACATTACTTTGCATGTTTACTGCTTATTGCTTAGTTTGATGATAAAGATGTATAAAAGCATATTTAACACTAACAATCATTAAAGATACATTAATCTAATTATAATTATAATTATAAAAAGATTAGGTGGTCATATGTTAAACTGAACTGGGCGTATTATTTTCCTGGTAAGCCCTGTCAGTAAACTCTGTTGAACTTTGAGATCTGTATAATATCTAGTTCAGAAACAAAACAAGATCCTATTTGTCCTAGTGTTTTCTTTGGATAAAACATTAAATTGTCAAATAGATGATTACTAGTTCGGCTTATCAACAACTGAAATTTCATCTCGAAACCTCGAGTAAAGATGAAGCAATAACAAATACTTTTCCTTGGAAATACATATATCATACAAATTGAAAAGAACTTTGTATTATCGCAATAATTGTTCAACATTCTTAATTTATACCAAATTAGACGACTTACTACATATTTCATGATATGGACCCGATAGGAGTTAGTGAGTCAACATCTGCCCACTCGGACGTCAGACCTTATTATCTAGACGTGATAAGAAGGAGAAAATGGAAAATCCTAATTATTACCCGCCACTCGTAATTTTATCATGTAACTTTTAGTTGGGAATTCTTTTAGGTAGGAACCTTAATTTTACCACCCTATAATTCCATAAGTTATCAATGTGGGTCGGTGATATGCATCTAATTTTGTTGAAAAGGTGATGTTATATGACATGAGCAGGCCAACCAACACAAGAAGGCGTGCATGTACTCATACTTGGATTATTAAATTGGATGTCACCATTTCCTCCTGTAGTGCAGCTCGAGTCCCACACTTTTTGGTGCACATCAAAATTGATGTCACTTCCTATGTTTGGTATGAGGCTGACTAAAGCATGAGAATTGTATATGATGTCCATTGCAAGTTATTTTACCATGAACTATTTGAAAATTGTTTTCATCTACAAATGATATTTGTGAGGACATTGATAATGATAGGGACTTAGGCAGTAAGCTATATTATTAGTGCAAATAATTCTTCTAATAGGCGTTTGACGTTTATGGCCTGAGGGCTGAGGCTCTTATATCAAATATATCATCAGGAAAGCTTCCAATTTTGTTATATTTCAATGTTATGGATTCGTTTGCATGCCAACAAGCAGGATCATGCATTCCCAAGTCTAATTAGAAATCGATTGGACAATTGAAGAAGCGTGTAACGAAGCAGACGACAGAAGTGTTGATGAATTATTAGTTACACATCACATCAGACTATATTAAGACAAAAATGACAAAAACATAGAGTAAAAGATGCAAACAGAGGTATTCCAAGGATGAATTATTTAACTTCTAAGTAGCCTTATGTGAATTTTAGGGTGAGATTGATTGTACAGAACCTTTTAAGAAAGCGAGGAACGTAATTTTTTAGTGCTTTAGGGGTGGTTGATTCATTAAAAGTACTTCAAAAAATTCTATTAAAGAAAATTTATAACTTGAAGTATTCTGCCGAAATTCTCACTAGTAACACAAAATGGGTGATTTTTGTACATATTTCAACAAAAATACATCTAGATGAAGTCACATATAATAGTCACAAGAAGATGATTTCAAGCTATGAGAATTTAAGTTTCGAAAAATTCAAATTATGAAACCTACTCTGATAGTTCAGCGGGAAGATCTGTCTTGAAATAGTCAAGACTATGGATCAAATCTTAATGGTAGTTTTTGCATATTTGAAATGTTAGATTAAAAAAAATCACCCTTAAACATCAATTCCTGTGAACTTATAATTTTACATGTCATCTAGCATCAGAAATTAGTACCAGCTGCAGAAATACGTCATGTATACATTACAAGAAAGTATAATTTTATGATTATACTAAGCCGGACATTAGTTATAACTTATAACCAAAGTCCTGTATTCTAAACTAGGTACCATATGCTAGAAAAGGAGTAAGTGAGAATAAAACAAAGAAAAGGCAAACGGAACAAAAAAGAGAAAAGGTGAAATCATGTTTGATGAGTAGAGTCGAAGCCAAAGAATAAAACTCACAGTTTGTTGGAACCCAGAGAGGTATATGGCACGACTACACTGTTCCCTTCCAGGACAGAGAGCCTCCATGGTGACATCAGTTATGGCTGGTAGAACCATGAAAATTGCGAAGTTGTAGAGGAAAACACACACCAAAAGGTGACCAAGTTCACCTATTTCCTTCATCTCTTAAGTGCTGTGGGAGTTGGTTTAATAGTGTGTGGTTGGGTGGTGAGTGTTGTGGGAGCATGTGAAGTGAGGAATGGTTGTGGGAAAGGTTCCTTATAAGTAGACAAGGGAAGGAAAAAATACAAAAAGAAAACATTACTTTTAAGCAAGTAGTGGAGTGCTCAGCACCCACTTATTATGTCTAATTTTGGACGAAGCTAAGGCGAGCGTGATTGAAAGAGAAGACACATGTGGTGTGGGTGTGTCTTATTGGTTAATTTGAATATTTAACTACCCAATGCGAATCAAAGTTTCAATTATTATATATAATTAAAATTTTCATGCACTAATTCATATACAATCCATATATGGGTAGGTGTTACCAAGAGGTTTGGTATTATTTTAGTTTTCATGAGATTCCCTTACAAATTTATATGATTGTCCAATATAACACATGCACTGAATAAAGTCGTCTGATTTTAACAGAACATTTACTTGTTTAACACAAATATCCAACATGAAAAATACACTGGCAACTAAGTTTTCATTTGATTCGCAACTTCCATAAAAAAAATCTATACGTGTTGGGTTAGACTATTTTAAAACCTTACTCCTATATAATATAATAATATATAAATATAACAAATATTCATTTAGTGTTACTTTTTTATTGATTTAGGAAGCACATTTCGGTGGCCAAAGGTGGAAGTGGGATTGCGGGATTTTGAAGTCATAGGTAATTACAGTGAAAAAAATTGGGAGTGACTTCCACGCCCAAGCAATGAATCTCTTCAAATTGCCGGATGGGCTCCTGTATAAATTCAACCCAACAATCCTTTGGGTTTGGGGATGAGCAACCGGTGAAATTTTGGAATCAATATGTTCTCAAACCTCAAAAGTCCATAGCGAGTTTGATACTCTGTAAGAGATGTCCTGTTTGCTTTAGATGCTTTTCTAGAACGAGCTTTGCTTTAGATGTTGTGGCATGATCACTGGCTGTCAGAGGAACTCTCCAACTTGATGATACTTTTCAACACGTCTAATCTTCCATTAACCGATTGCAACTTACTCGACAGTGTTTTAGACCATTTCACCACATGACAGATTTCAGAAGCCTGTGAGTTCTTGCCGAGTAATGGCGCACGACAGAACACGACTAAAAATTCAACAAGACAAGATCGGTTGCTTGGCATAAGGGTGAAGTTTGTCGCCACCCTTTTAAAAAACTGAGGAACTTTTCTTATAAAAAATATAAGAAATTTATATTGCAGTGGATAAAAAAATAAGAGATTTTCCTTTTTGTACATTTTCAGGTGATGTCACCAGAATTCACGAACTTATGCGAGATTATGCATCAAATGTGTTAAAGGGACGATGAAGACGGAGGCACCTTCTACAAGTAACCCTTTCCTTAATCCTTGGCATATAGATATGGACAGCTGTAGAAATTCCGACCAAGGGCTGGGATGCCGGTGGAACAGATATCTCATTTCTAGATGAACGGATCGTGTAACTTGTGGCAAGGAAGGACCATCCGCGGATATACCAATGGTTAAGGTTGCCGTGAAGTTTTCATGCCAGCATTTCCTGGAATGATGCGCCATCCGGCCTTTAAACTGGATCTAGTGAGGAACATAACTCACTGAAGGCAGTAGATTCAACATGTTTCCCTCGAAGTCCTTCCCCTTCACCACCTTCGGCTGTATTGTACCTTGCCGATTCGAGTGCATTGAAATGCTGACAATCCGAGCAGTAACTTGGTACCATAGAAAATGCAAGTTCTTTCCCTTGAAGTCCCGTTCAGGATACAAATTATATCCCGTTTCACCGAGTCTGAATCTCAGAATCAATCATGGTATCCCTTGTATCGCATCAACTTCAGTTGTAACATACTTTCCCTGGGCCCCGCATGCTGCTCTAGAGAAAAGCACTCTCTCCTTGAATTTTAACTATTGGTCTTCACTTGTCTCTTCTGCCAACTCCAGAAGAATTCAGTCTTTTAAGAACATCAAAAGTTTTTTCAGTTTCGGGATTCATATTTCTGTAGCTCCCGTTCCTGGGAATTGATGAATTCAGCTTGTCATCGTCTTCAGACTGTGCGCCAGATTTGGGCTCTGGAAGAGTGTCAAAATTCCTCTGCCTTTGCCCACCACTTCTCGGACCTCTGGTGTTAGCCTTACTTGGAGTGTAACCAGACCCTTTGAGAACTAAGAACTCTTTAGGTATACTATTCACGTCCATAAAAAAATTCCTTGACTTCGCATCCTGAATCAGAGCAGCCCAATCATCTGAGTGCTTCAGAGCATTGGCATTGCCCACAACCTGGCAAAATGACATAGAAGGAACATGTGTAAGAAACCAGCATCATAAGGTGTTATCAAAAGGTCTAATATGATGAAAATAAGGGAGTGTCCATGAGGCAAAAGCGGCACAAAAACATACCCAAAGTGCTCTCCTGGCACGAGTCAGGGCAACATTCATTCGGCGGATATCAGCAACAAAACCAACCCCATGGCTTGAAGCACGGACACATGACATGATTATTACATCACGTTCCTGACCTTGAAATGCATCCACAGTGTTGATATACAGATCCTTACCTTCATCTGATTTCAAAACTTGCTCAAACTCCCGCTCGATGCACCTTAGTTGGAGTTTGTATGGTGTGATTATTCCAACAGATATTTTGTTACAACCATTTGACTTCAAGACATTTTGCAGATGCTCATACATCCGCAAACAGAATTGAGCCTCATGAACATTTTGGAAAGAAACAGACCCATTTTTGTGAGACTCGCGACCATGTGTCATATCGAAGAACAGGTAAGACTGCAGAAGTGGGTCTTTGTAATAAATCTCATCTGGCATGTTAGACACACTTTCACTGTCAGTTAAACGTCCTTGGTAGAAGTGTCTTGATGGAAAATCACGAATTTGAGGATGCATCCTGTACTGAACAGATAGTAGCATGGTTGGACAGCCTGCCTGTTGGAACCTCTCAAAGAGGCTTCTACTATATAGTAAAGTTCCAGCAGCTTTGCTGATAACAGTTGCAGGAAGCTGCTGTGGATCACCAACCAGAACACACCTAGCCGCACCAAGAGACAAGGGTGGAAGAACACCCACTTCACTAGCCTGAGCAGCTTCATCAATAACGATCATATCAAAACCATGTGTGAGACGTGAAAATAACTTTCTACCACTACTAGAAACTGTTGTGAAAACAATTTCAGCTTCATTAGCAAAACTTGCTTCAAGGTTTGCTCTAGCTTCTTCAATGTTGAAGTTCCCCGGGCGGAATTTACCTTCCACAATAAGAAGGCGTGACATCTCAACCAATATTTTATCCCTTTGTTCGACAACCTGAGCAAGATTCTGCAGCAATAAATCTCTATTTTGATCTCGGGCAACAAGAACATCAGGATCGACACCAACTGAACCTTGGGAGCGACCAACAGCAGCCGCAGCATTAAGTTGCCTCTGAAGAAGAGCTATCTTCTGTGAGCACTGAGCTTCATGAACCTTCAAGCCATGCATCCAACCAACCACCTCCTCACGACCCTTCTCTAAGAGTGCATTTGTCCTTTGCTCAACAGAGACAGCCTGCGCTGCACGAGTCTGTGAATCCACACCTACACGAGCAACATCAGGGCGATAGACTTTCATTTCACCATCAATGAAGCCATGAGTAAGAACACGTGCCAATAACTCATCAGTTGCAGCATTGGAAGGAGCGCACACAAGCATTCTAGGTTTTGGGCAAAGTTTTGGCAAAGTTCGAAACAGATTCTTATCCATACTTTGCAATACTTCATCAATGGATCCTGTTCCAGCACTTTCACTATTATTTTCACCAGTCTGCCTATAACTTTCAGGAGCAAGTTTCTTGAGCAAAGCAGCATAATAATGTTGATACTGAACAAGATGGATAACATTGAGCATTCCCCAGACAGTATGTGTTTTTCCTGTTCCTGGGGGGCCCTGAACAAGAGTAAAAGGCCATACATCATGTTTTTTTGTGATTCCACTTGTACCTGCAGCTGTATGCATGGCAGCCCATTGGATAGCAGCTAGCTGCGGACCATTGAACGTTCGGTGAAGATGGTCTACAAAGTTTTGCGTGAAACATTCAGGCATTGCAGGAGGTCGCTCTTCATACTTCGGGAAGTGCTCGGGACTTGGCTTTAAGATTGCAGTTTGCATCTGTTCACCAAAAAAATTTCCATGATATACTTATAAATCAGAAACTAGCCAGTCAGCACTACAGATTCCATGATACTTTTACCTGTTGGTTGAGACGACGAAATGCATGCAAAGCAACATATTCCCTTTGGGTAGTCGCAAGAGATCCAAGCACAGTCAAAAACCAAACACTCCTTGGTTGAAATTTTCTTAAAATATGATCATTGTCAGTCCTGCCAAAACAAACAAACATGCTTGCATTAAGTATGAGTTGTTATACTTTTTCCCTTAGAAACTCGTACTCATAGTAGTGCCCAATAAACCCTTTCAAGTGTGAGCTTGTATCCACAGATTTAGAGAATTATTTCTTAGGATCTAACACACTAGCATACAAAAAATGTCGCACTGAAATAAAACTTGGAAGGTGTCACTGTATGCCTTGCAGACTAGGATCCACTGCATATGACTGATATAGAATCACAAAGAGACAGGTTTATGATATCACACAAGAATTGTGCCTATAGGTTGAATGAGTTAGAAACCCATACACATGCCACTTGTTTGTGTTTCTATATCAAACCAAACCAGATTATCAATGGGTGTAGAAACCTTAAGAAATCCTATAATATAAGAAACCTATAATAGGCATTGGTAACTTGGGAATAAAATTTCACAGCTTAAGAGAATGGACATAAGAATGTTAAAAAGAAGACAGCAATGGACATTGAAATAATATCATAAATCCCAAAGGCAGACAAGTTAAAACCATGAAGGCTTACCTGCTAGAATCATATGAATCCCCAACATAAATGTGAAGTATAGCTCCAGGCATGTCACGAGTGTCAGTGGGTAGGTATCGCCTTACAGTGCCAGCAACTCGCCCACTGTTCTCAGGCTCCACACCATCTCCAGGCCCACTGTTCCTCTTGGTTCTGACTGCAGACAAAAGCATTTAACAGATGAATCGGATAGACACCTAAAAGCATACAGGGTGAAAGGGATATTAAATCACCAATATTAGTAGACGTCAACCTGCATTGTTTTTCGATGATGAAAGAACAGCAACATCTCCCTCCTTGAATGACCACTTCACCTCATTTGGTGGAAGTATGATTACATCATACCAACCTATGTTCCAAAGGTGAAAACGTAATTAACATAAGATGGCTACAAAATGCAAATATCAGCCATTTACCATCAAGATAAATAAAAGTTGTGCATATAAATGCATTTAATAGATAATAGAACTGTAAATACAATAGCCACTAGTAAAATAAGGACTAGTAAATAACACAAAAGGGGCATATGGCCATCATGCATATACAATTTATTGATGAGATTTACATAACCAAGCTGCAAAGTGCAAACCAAATTTCCAAAATTAACTTTATTGGAAAAATACACGGTTGGAAAGAGCTGAGTTTGTTTTCAAAGTTCCAATGAATGTGCAACAGTATAATAACAGGAAAAGATATTACATACCTCTTTCTCGCCTTTCGACATGCTTCACGCGAACCATTACATGTTCAGTCGACTCTTCCCAAGTGCTGTATAGCTGAGCTCGGCATTCTTCTAGCAGAAGTGGCTCAAAAACCCTGACATATTCTTCAACAGACTCAAACTGTCCAGGAACACACTGAAGTTCGGTCTCCTCTGAAATTTTGAAGGATGGTAATAAGAGAGAGAGAACAGAAAAGTCAAGAAACTCCATCGCAATAAGAAAATATCATTTTTTATCGGTAATAAGAAAATATAATTACCAAACTAGGATGAAATAACCATCACTGGGCCAACTAGAATAATGAAGCAATTGTAAATAGAAGAGAATATCTTAAATGTGCAAGCAAGTATATATCATATAATGGTATAAAGATGAAAGTGTACAAAACTGCAAATGTTTTCCTCAAATATCATATAATTTACTGAATGGAAATGTTGTAAATTAGATAAGCTACATGAGGTATCGACATATAATTCAGATGTCACAATAGCGAGTGCTCTCTTAAAATATCTCGTATGGAATGCATTGTAGCTATAAATTATTAATAATATGAGAAAACAAATTTCAATTAATTACACCAACAAATTACAATCAAAACCTATTCAAAAGAAAACCAACCTGGATGATGCCAGAATTTTTCATTGGTCACCTCACGGAGAAGACGCTCAACTGATGTATCTTGATGCAGGGGGTTAATAATATTCTGTTTTTTTGAAGGTGGCTGCTTCTTGTTTCCTGTCTTCGGATCATTCATGTCTTGACCTAGCACTGAAGGTTTTCTAGATGAGTTTTGAGGATTTTTGGCATGTCTTAGGTCAGTTGGCGATTTCCATGAACCTTGCCTTGATACAGGGGGTTGAATAGCATCCCCATTGTTCATATTTGACTTCTTAGCCCTATCCTGTGGCCCAACATTAGTATCTCCGTTCAACTCAGATTTATGATCGTTGGTTTCCACGGATGAACTTGCTCTAGGTGTCTCAGCTTGCTTCTGATCTTTGCCTGCAACAGCAGGGTTGGCACGAATTATTTCTTTCATGGTTCGATTTGCTGATGATGGTAAGTTTTGCCTCTTTGGAGTTGAAATTTTCATAGGACCTGCTTGTTTGACTTCATTAATATTCAGAAAGACAGTTTGCCGGCCTCTCTTTTTCCCAAGCATTACTTCTTTGTGCTCATCAATCTTAGGTCTTTTTGTGGGGTTATTTGCAAATTTCAAAGCATGTATTGCTTCAGCTCCCTTAACATCTTTGGGCTTCAGAACAGTTGAAGGCTCCTCCAAGCTATCTGTTTGCATATCTTCTTTTGAATTAGAATCAGAATTTCTGCTGCTTTCTGGTCCCAACGTACCACAAATGCTAGCATCCGCACTTTCATCTTTCTTATTGTCAACACTAAGAGTCTGAGATGTATGTTTCGAATCCATATTTGAAGCTATGCCATTTTTATCAGATACTCCATCTCTCTTAACATTTTCATGAGTTCCTTTCTCTTCACTCTTGCTGCTTGAACTGCCTACATGTCCTTCACCACCCTCAATATCAGACCATTCCCCTTCTTCTCTTTCAACCACTTGAGAATTAGGGGGAACTGGTGAAAGTTGTGGATGTGCAACAACTGTACTGCCCTCGGTGCAAGGTACCACAGGCAGTGATGATGTAGGGTAAAGGGTTGGCTCGTCAGTCTTTTCTACCAAAACTGCTTTAGAATTCTGCCCATCCCTAGAACGGATAAAAGGCTGAAACCCAGAACCACTAGATGCATGAGTGAAGGCATGGTTGTTAACTATTCTTGGACATCCTTCAGATGGAGGAAACAGATTTGTCATGCCTGTATTTGTAGCTGGGAGTATCTTCTGAGGCAACGAACGTTGACATTGAATTTCATTGCTAATGTACGTGTCTTCAGATGGGGGTTCATTAAGATCAAAGAATGGCCTTCCACGATTCCCCATTTCATGGGTATGCACATATATGTAACAACCACTTAATATGTGAAGACTTAATGGAGCAATTTGTGTAGACAAGGAATAAGGATCTGTATGTCTGATGGAACCGATACATAAAGGTCAAAGTCAGTCAAGCAAAGTACAGATAACAGAAATAAGTACCAGATAGGAATATGAAAACATTTAAAGAATTATTTTCCAAACAGCTAAGACTTTGAAAGGAAAGGTTTCAAAATTCATATTAAGAATAATGTCATTTGAAGGAATTGTTATAGACATGGAATAGAAAAGTACCAACTGGATGTTGAAGACAGAGACTGATTTCATTAGCTTTTTGTTTGTAATGCTGCTAACATCTATAAGTTGCTCTGACAAATGTAAATGGTTTTAACCTTCTTGCTCCATGCATGAACCTCAGGTGAGTCCTAGTAGATCCACCCACAGAATTCTAAAAATCCCCCCCCCCCCCCCCCCCCAAAAAAAGAAGAAAAAGAAACAACCCTGGGTCAAATCTGTAGACATGAACTACATGCTTGATTGTGCTGACCAATTTGTAAATCACTAATCCTGCATGCCAAACTGCTACGTATACAAAAGCATAAAACTGCACCCTGGGAGTTACAATATTACATATTGCAACCAAATCTTAACACCTCTCACAACAACCTAAGCGAATTCAGGGTTTCTTTCTTTTATTATCAGTTAACTTAATTCAAATTTCAAACAAGAAAGCACGGTTTATATAAACATTCAAAGATAAAATGCATCTAAACAACTACTACATAAGGACTACGCATCTGAAATAAAATGTTATAGGAAGATCCAACATGCGACAAATCAACCAATAACAATGTCACAATATCACACCAATCCTAAAACATCCCAACATAGTTTCAAGATAAACCTCCAACAAACACGAAGATCCATCTCCACCACCACCACCAGTCAATAAAACACCTCAACCACTACCCAACCGATTCAAATCACTCAAACCCATCCGAAACCCTAAAATCCTCCCCAAAACCAAACAAACCCTAGTCGGAACCCATTGAATGCAGCAAGATCCCAACCCTAACCCCAAGATCCGCCACGAAGCCCCTAATACCCCCATCCACCCTCCATCCCAAGTCAATTGGTCTCCAAACCCAACCAGAAGCAACGAATTAATGCATCGTCGGGAGGAAAACAACAAACGGATCCTCTGTTTAGGTATTGGAATCGGAATCGTACCTGTGAGGGCCCTAACCCTAGGGGGAGGGTCGGGTGGAGTGTGGAGAGAGAGAGAAAGAGTGTTTCTTCCCCAGAGAGAGAGAGAGAGAGAGAGGAGTCGATTGTTGTGGTGGGATGAGAGGAAGGGGGGTAGATATATAGGAGATATCGAGGGGGCAACGTGCCAATCCGGCTTGTTTCTTTCTTTCCGGATTTTTTTTCGTTTTCCTTTCGTTTTGCCCTCTTCTCTTCGCTTATTTACTGAAATGCCTGGCTATTAGTCCATTAGTATTGATTGTAATTGGATCTGTTCTCTCAGAATTAATATTAATATTGGAGCTTTTGCATATTGGCACTGAGAGTTTAATTTATTGTCGATTCATTCTCCTGAGCAATAGTGTGTATGTGTGATGATATAGGAATTGCTAACTGAACTGCTAAACATCGTCCCAAAATTACTTAAATCGCCCCTTGAAATTACCAAATTGCCCTTCCTCCTATTTTTGCTTATATATCTCACAATTTCACTCTTTTTTCAAAACTTTCTCTTCCTATACCTACTACACAAGATTACAAATGTCTCGGAGGCCAGGGAAGCAGCCAGCAGTTCCCCCGGTGTACCCGTATGAGGTAACATTACGTTATTTATTTGTTTTTTTTAAAAAAAAAAAGTCGTCGGCGTCCGAGGGAGACGCCCCCCGCTTGGGGCGGGCGTCCGAGGAAGCCGCTCCCCCTATGGGGGGAGCGGCTTCCGAGGACGCCCGACCCAAGCGGGGGGCGTCTCCCTCGGACGCCGACCCGTAGCGGGAGACGTCTGCGGAAGACGTCTCCCCGTAGGAGGAGGCGTCTCCGACAGACGCCTCCACCTTGCGGGAGGCGTCTCTCGCAGACGCCTCCTCCTTTTTTGTTTTTTTAATTAATAAATATCATAATTACTTTAATAAATAGTGATAAATCAAAAAAATTAATTCAACAAATTCTTATTAAGTTTAACATTTGTGATATTTAGTTTTAACAAATTTTGATTTAGTTTAACAATTGTTTTAATTTAGTTTAACAAATTTTGATTTAGTTTAACAATTTTGATAATTAAGTTTAACAAATTTTGATTTAGTTTAACAATTTTGATAAATATGATAATTTAGTTTAACAAATTTAACAAATTTGTATTTAAAATTTCAATAAATAGTCATCGGGTCACAGTGGAGGGAGAGGCAAGTCGATACCATTACACGCCTTCCGTTCTTTAGAGGATGATTCAGCACCGCGTCATCCACGTAGACGGGGGATATCTGCTTCGGTCAGGAGGGAGAGGGAGGCATTACGTCGTCGTGAGGAGGAGGATGATTCCTTCGATGATGAGCATGTGGATAGTTTCGACGACGAGAGCGACGATGATGGCCCGTATGATGTGCGGCCGGAGGTGGAGAGGCAGGGGGATTATAGCGGAGGACGTGGTCGAGCGGGTACTTCTACTTCCGCCGGATGGATGGTGCGGAAGGGTAGGGGTGGGAGGTTTACGACCGGGGATTCGAGCTCGTGCACTGTTGATCCCCGCGCTCAGAAGAAGAAGAGGGTCCAGGACGATTCTTGGATCGTGAGCAGTATGACGCCTGGTGGTCCTTTAGATGGGAGCGTCATTCCTAGTTTCTGGGGTCACATTGCTAGACGGATCTGGGACGGAGAGGATCGGAAGGTTCTGAAGTGCCAGAATCGGCACAGAGCCTGTACAGCACTACAGGGTTGGCGGTCTACACTGAGTGCTGATATCAGAGAGGAGATTAGTGCCACGCATTTGGGGCACTTACCGTACAGCATGTTCCCTTATCTCGACATGCCTTTGATTTCGGCGTTTGTGGAGCGGTGGCAGCCTGACACCAACACTTTCCACATGCCTTTCGGAGAGATGACGATCATGCTTCACGATGTTTTCCAGATCCTGCGCATTCCTGTGGATGGTCGTCTGGTTAGTGCTCAGGGGTCGACGTCTGAGCTGAGGTGTTATGTGGCAGAGTTGCTTGGTGTCACACCTGATGGTCTGGCCAGAGATACAGCTTTATGGAGTGGTGGTGGTGTCGGCATCGACTCCCTTGAGGACCTATGCAGACGGGCACGACCTCCGCGGGCCGATGATACACAGTTGACGGCGTACCTATTCTTGATGCTCGGAGCCGTCTTGTTTGTCGACAAGAGTGGTTGTCGGATCAGACCACGCGATCTACTGGAGGCTAGGGACCCGGAGACCGTTCGTGAGTACTCGTGGGGGTCAGCGACGTTGGCATACCTGTACCGGCAGCTTGGGATAGCTAGTCGTGCGGATTGTTCTGGGATTGCAGGTTGTCTTACGCTGCTGCAGGCGTGGATATACGAGTATTTTCCTGCATTCCGCCCGCATCGTGAGCGGAAGATTATCGACGAGGGTCATCCACGTTCGGGTATGTGGGCTGTCCGGAGCGAGGACAAGAGCGATGGACGATTGCGTTCCATCCGCGCACGGCTAGATCAGATGACTGCATCAGAGGTATCAAACTTTACACCATTTATTTAATTTTAAGATGTATTATTATTAATGTGTTAAACTTTAGGTGGAGTGGTTACCCTATGGTCCTGACCCAGCAGCGGATGTCCCGAGGACTTTATTGATGGGTCTTATTCGTTATCGGGATATCATAGAGCCTTATATGCCCGATCGGGTCTTGCGTCAGTTAGGATATGTTCAGGTGATCCCGGTTGACATTCCGACACCAGAGCATGCGGTGCGGTCTGCGACAGCAGCGACGTACGACGTCAGGTTCCCCGCTTCTACAGCGGAATCGACTTGGCGGTCATTTCCGAGATCATGCCGATTGTTCCTTGGCGACTTCAGACGTAGTCGCGACCCCTCCGAGTGTGATGCACGTTATCTTGATTGGTTCGGTAGTTACTCACATCCTATCATCGTCCGTGGTGCCTCCCGGAGAGCAGATCGACCACCAGATAGGACGTGTGGCGATCTGGTAATTTTTTCATTTTACCTAAATTTATTTGTACCGTATAATTTGTTAATGTACGCTAATGTTATTGTTATGTGCAGTGGATGGGTAAGATGATACGGGCTGTAGACCCAATCTTGCAGATGAGGGATGAGCTGCCAGACGATGCCAGAGCTGCATGCGGAGATTTGGATGAGATCATAACTGTTGCATTCTCTTCACCTCCTGACTCAGCAACTGCAAACAGTGATGCGAAACTCTACCATTTATGTGACGATATAGAGCATGTCCGAAATTAGTCAAATTTCGCCGTCTCGAGTCTTCAAGAAAGTTTCGAATATTCGTCAGCTGCATTTCAGTAGCCGCGTTGACGCGCTCGAAAAGAGTGTCCAGAGCTGCAGTCGATGTAGAAATCCACTCTTTTAGAGCCGAATGAGCACTTTCGACCCTACAATTCGTGGTGTTCCCAAAATGAAGGACTTTGTTCGTCCAATTCAGCACAAACTTTTCTTTATGCACCAACCACGTGGTGTCCAGATACTCCGTGATAGCCGGCCACGATCTATACAAATCTTTCAGAGCATACACAGCTCTATCATACTCGGCTTCTGAAGTAGAAAGCATGATCTTCCTCCATCTTCCACGCCTCAAAGTCTCTGCCATCTCCTTATTCTTGCCGAATACGTGGTACGCGTAATTCAATACGTCTTTGTTGATGTGCCATGTGCAGAGTAAATGAGCAGAGTCTGGAAAAACCTCTCTCACTGGTCGCATAAGGCCTAACTCCCGGTCTGTTATTATTGCAGTCGGGCTGACAGTTCCCAATAACAGATCTCTCAACTTCTCCATCACCCACAAATAACTGGAGTAAGATTCATCCATCAAAATCGCATATCCAATAAGGAAATTCATGTTTGCTGGTGTGACCCCAATCATTTCGAACAAAGGCATCTTATACTTGTTCGTCTTGTAAGTCGAATCCATGCAGATAACGAAAGGATATGTCCGCAACAACTGGACTGACGTCGGATGTGCCAAAAAAGCGTGAGTGACGACATCAGTTTCTGGATCCGCCATAATCCAATGTAAGTACTCACACTGCACTGCTTGGTAGAGAAACTGCTGGACGGGATTCCGATCTTCAGATTTTGTCCTCCTCATGTAATCTCTGAAATTATAAATATGCCTTTGATTTGGATTGTCCTCCGGAAATTTTTCTTTTACTGCCTTCAAGATGTTCCGTGGTTTTGCTTGCGCCTCTGTCATATCACGAACAATCTTCTTCGCCCCAGAACTTAGACCACTAATTTGACGATGACCCTCTGGATAAACTGCCAGTCTGTGGTTGTGATGTCCGTGACCACTATTAAAAACCACAACCCATCCATCACGATCCCGTCGCTCCACCACTTTTATTAAGAAACGGCAACTGCAACCCTTTCTTTTGGTGTTTCTTCGAAGTGCAGTATCCATATCCCGAGACTCCATTTGATTTCGCCGGTCGCATCTCAAATAACAATCCATCCGACTATCTGATCTTGTTTTGTACGACGACACGACCAAAAAAAACCCAGCTCCGATAGCTACTTGTTTGGCCCATTTACATGCTTCATCGATTGTTGCAAAGATTTGTGTTGTTTGAAATAACTCACTGTAATCCACTCCATCACCACCGAAATCTGGAACCTACAAAAATAAAATCGAAATTAAAAAAATAAAAAAATAAATTCGAAATTAAAAAATTTAAAAAATAAACTCGAAATTAAAAAAACAAAATCAAAATCAAAAAAAAAAGGCGTCTGTGTTAGACGCCTGCCCCATGGATGGGGCGTCTATGTTAAACGCCTTCCCCAATGGTAAGGCGTCTGCGTAGGACGCCTGACCGAAGGGAAAGGCGTCTACTACAGACGCCTTACCCATGGGGAGGACGTCTACATAAGACGCCTCTCCCATTGCGTAGGCGTCTGCGTAGGACGCCTGACCGAAGGGAAAGGCGTCTACTACAGACGTCTTACCCATGGGGAGGACGTCTACATAAGACGCCTCTCCCATTGCGTAGGCGTCTGCGTTAGACGCCTAGGCCATGGGGAGGGCGTCCTACGCAGACGCCCTCACCATGGGGGAGGCGTCTAATGCAGACGCTCGGCCCAAAATTTGCCCCGGCCCAGGCTTACCTCACCCGATGCATCACCCTCGCCAGACATTTTCGTGGTGTTTTTACTGATAAATTATGAATATACAAGATCATATGCCTTATTTATAGACACGGGACGATATGGGTATTAAATATATTGTTAAGGGCAATTTGGTAATTTCAAGGAGCGATTTAAGTAGTTTTGGGGCGACGTTTAGTAGTTCCCATTGCTAATGTGGTTTTAAATCGTGTTTGACTAGTATTTTGTTCGTTAAATAACATGTTACTGTGTGAACAAAGAAATTATTTTATCATTAGTGTCGCTAGGTGGTACGTTGCCACATGTCATCCTCCTGCTTCTTCGTCATTCCATTAGTCTATTACTAATTGGATCGTTTGGAGTTAATAACTTGATGTTGATGTTGGAATTTTTGCATTTTGGAACACCTACGAGTAGTTCGTCAGTACAATAAGTATTTTTTGTGTCAAAACTCAAAAGTCACATGTGACAATCTTTCTGAGCGATATTAGCCCAGGAAATATTGAAAGATATAGTAATGTAGATTTCACTCCTCGTTGAAGAAGAAAAACTTCACGTATAAGTACTGAGAGTCTAATGTTATCGTGACTTTTAGGCTTTTTATCTCTAATTTTGTTCATCGCAAATTTGTGGTTAATTGGTTATCACATCAACAAAGTGATAAGAAATTATTTACTAGTATGTACATTTGAATAGTACGTTCGCTAAATAATAAGTTACCACTTGTAAAAAGGTAACTAATCTATCGTTGGGTTTACTACATGATTTGTTGGCGTTGGTCTTCAAGAGATCATTAGTTTTATGAAACATAAAATACATGATAAATTTTATGTTAAAAAGTATATGAGACCAATCTAGTTTCATTGTTTTTTATTTAAAATCATTATGGTTCGATTTTATGTTAACATATAAAAGACCATCTAATTTCATGGTTTTCTTTTAAAATCATTACAGTTCAATTTTTTAAATAAACAATTTTAATACCAAAATCTCCTTCAAAACAACAAATATTACAAAGGGCTTTTTCTACAAACAAATCAAACCTTTTGGGAGAAGTTATTTGAATTGAGACTTTCCATTGAAATTAATACTTTTAACTAAATGACAGATAGTATTATGTTAATTAACGAAAAGAGTATGATAAGATATAATAGTTCAAACCTATGTGGTGGATTCACATGGGAAACAGAAGAACATTATGGCACGAACAAAGTTCATACTTTAGGAATTTCAAACATCATGTATACATTATTTGAGTATATATATGTATGTATGAATTTGAATATATTCTGAGGTAAAATATTCTACAATGTGCATGTGTATGGTCTGCTTAGGTTGATGACACACTACAGCATGTTACAGAGCATAAGACTTACCAATTTTATGTTATTTTCCCGTAAATGTAATGACATAATGATGTTGGTGCTGCTAAAATTGTTAGTGTATACAAATATTAGAGGTTCAAATAACCTCATTACGTGTTGACAATAGCTTTAGAATAGCAATTGTTAGTTCGGAAAATGTTGAATCCTCCAATTCGATGACACAAATCAATGTCTTTTGAGACTTCAGTAATTGGGTGTTCGTTTGACTTTCCGGTAGACGAATCCTCCAATTATGTAAGGCTACATTAAATCCTTTCAACAAGAACCGTGTAAATCAACTACCTTACTGATGTTAATTAAATGTAAAATAAATGCTCAAGGTCAAACACTGGAGCTCACGGAGATTATTTCAATTGAAATCTAAATTTTTGAACTTGCTATTTGGGTTTCAAGTGTAAAATTAACATCATATTTTCCCCAAAATACCCGCACACTTCAATAGTTCAATTCATCATATTGTATCGTGAAAACAGAACATCATGTAAAGTGTACAATGGTTGGTAAAAAAAAACCAAATTGTTGTGTAAAATTTGGATAAAGACGTGGTGATTTTTTGTTTGCAAACTTTAAAAATTCCAAGAAACAAACTTTTAACCTAAAACCCACAATCTCACTTCAAAGGAAGCATCCCCAAACACCTCACCTTAGGTGGTTCGATGATATCAGGGGCAGAATGATGATAACCAAAAGTTTGGATTGGTGGGTTTGCACTTTCTTAAAATATTTTTTATAAAGTAAATGGTATTAGACATGAAAGTTGTGTTTTTGGAGCAAATTTCTGAGATCACTTTTTTGTAGATTAATTTTAGGTTAGATAAATCATATTTGACATGATAAAACACACCCAAAAATAAATCAAGTTAGTGGTTAGAAGTTAGGTTTCTTAGAAGGATTAGGGGTTGTGATGTCTTTCACACATTTTTGTTTAAAGTTTACCGATTGTGTTCTTTTTTAATAAATAAGAAGTACATTTTACATGATGTTGTGTTTTGACAAATCAAAACAAAAGTTCAAAATTGGTATAAAAAAGAAAGTCCAACAATTTGCCAAAATAAGGGGTCTAATTTGTCTAAGAAAAACATATTTATTGTGAAAAAAAGTGTCACGGACCTATGACTTTTCAATTCGCTCATACAAAACCCATTTAATACAGCACCAAATCCTCAGAGAGAAAACTTTCGTTTTGTTTTGGGTGGAGTAATGCTGTCGTTCTACGAGAAAAAAAGCAACAATCGAATGCAAGTCGACAATGAATGTTGTCTCATCTGAACTGTAACGTCCCGTTCCCGAACCCGCATCGAGCTCGGGTCCCAATCCGTCACTCATGTGCTCACTGGCCCACAACACCCACCTATTGCCACAAAACTTAAGTTGGTAAGTGTTATGGTAGTGGGCTCATGTCTTTATATCCCACCCCAACATTCTCATGTTAAGCAATGTGGGACTAAACTTGGGGGTTTTACAACCTACCCCACTTGAACACCTGACGTCCTCGTCAGGGTCAAGCCACTCAGTCACCAGGCGTTGTGGGATTCTAGAGGTGGCTCCCACCCTTTAGGTGTAGCACTTAGTCCCACAATTCCGGCTGGTTCAGGCTCTGATACCATCTGTAACGTCCCGTCCCCGAACCCGCATCGAGCTCGGGTCCCGGTCCGTCACTCATGTGCCCACTGGCCCACAACACCCACCTATTGCCACAAAACTTAAGTTGGTAAGTGTTATGGTAGTGGGCTCATGTCTTTATATCCCACCCCAACATTCTCATGTTAAGCAATGTGGGACTAAACTTGGGGGTTTTACATGAACTGTAACCAACATACATGAAATATATTACAAGCCACGGAGATTAATGTATTTAAATAATGTAATGCCTAAGAAGCACATTGTTTTGTTTTTGGAGAATAACCCTAGGAAGCACATTGTTTTGTGAAGTTTAATTGGTTCACAATCTTTCGAAGCTTAAGCACTTAAATAGGGGATGTCCTTAAGTGAGATAATAGTGGATCTAATTCTACCGAGAGTGTTCTAAATTTCTTTGATTTTGAGCTATGTCGGTCTATATATAGTCCACCGTATTGCAATTCGTGGAACCACAAATCCCTTGATCTTTTATAGATGTATCAATGGTAATACCTTACTACCTTTAGTAAGCAAGTTACACAACCAAACAAAGAGTAAGAGGTAAAATGAACGACCATGAATGATATTATGCTAAAAAATTATGTATAAGTATTAAGTACTTACAATTCAGCAAAATATTATATATATAATGACTTATGAATATGGGATAAAACAGTTATAAAATCTGGAAAAAAATAGTTAAGCTAAGAATATTTTGGCATTCACAGAACAAAACAAAAAAACTTTTTGATACCACAATAAATAAGCAACAAGTGCCAATAAGCGCATAAGTTTTTAGAAGGACCTCTGGTCGTTAAGTTACTCATAGATGTGAAATTACATAGTTAGGGTGGCATATAATCCTAACATAGTTGTTTTGCCTCCTCCACGTGCACATTGGTTCATCTGTAGAAGAAATTAGATCAGACTCTCGCGAGAAACAAGAACAAGAACTTGATAGGAATGAGATATTTGTTTGGATGCACTTCCAAAAGTGTATTATTGAACATTTGCATATGTATAAATTTTTATTAGCCCAATATAAGTGCAAACTTGATTAATTAATTTTGTGCACTTCCACTTAACAATCATTAGAGTTGTATGTTATGTTT
The DNA here is from genome assembly GCA_963682175.1 of Triglochin maritima. Lineage (NCBI taxonomy): Eukaryota > Viridiplantae > Streptophyta > Magnoliopsida > Alismatales > Juncaginaceae > Triglochin > Triglochin maritima. The sequence goes on along the minus strand of OY821772.1, from coordinate 56,469,456 downwards.
GACAGATTTAGGTTAATTTGTGCTTGAACGCTCATACTTCCATTGGAACTCGGACAATCGAACCCCCCTTCGGACGTCTGTTCCCTAGTTACAGTAGCAAATTTGAAATCCATTGTCCAAAATATTCTGCTGACTAAACTTCAATCGGTTGACCGACGCTCTATGGAAATATGGAATATAGTCGTTGGAGCTCTCCAGCGATCATCTGTCTCACTTATGGACGACCGTTGGACGTCAATTTCTCAATATGCCATTGATTTTTGCTATACGATTAGCCACTGTCCACACATTTTCTCCATCCACCTCTTCTACAATAACTCCAATTCCTTCTCCAACTCAAATTCTTTCAATTTCCACCACCTTTTCAACACATTTTCAATGTTTCCCAAGAATGTTCTATCCTCACAGAAAGCAGATGTGCTTGAATTGAACACATCACATATATCATTTTGTTAAATTCCATGTGCAAAAATTGAAGAACTAATCAAACTCAAGACTTGTAATCAAAATAAAAAAGAATACAATATGTAATTTTCATTTGATACACCAACGGATATTCGACTATATCGGCCAATCGCCAAATCTTCGGTCCACCAAAATTCCCAGAACAGATGACCGAACCTCATTCGGTCATCTGAAAGTCAACCAACAGAGTCTTCCTTAGAGTTATTGGACTCCCAGAATGGATGATCGAACCTCATTCGATCGTCCAGATCCAATCTACAAATTAACTATATTGGAAATCCGTCAAACATAACTTACCACTCTAACGGTCGCTAACGGTTGTTAAGTAGAAGTGCACAAAAGAAATTAATTAAGTTTGCAAGTGTATTGGGCAAATAAAAACGATACATATGCAAAGGTCCAATAAAATATTTTTGGAAGTGCACCCGAGCAAAAATCTCTAATAGGAATACAAGTGCTCTTAATTGTTTCCGTTGGTTATTATAAAAAAAAATGGTTAATTACAGCCCCCCCTGCGGAACTATACATTGATATCACTTTGTACCATTGAATTTTTTAAGTTGACAACTTCCCTCCTAACTTTCGTTTTGTAACATTTTGCCCCCCCCTAACATTAAAAATTATTATTTAAACACACATTCACTATTTTTTGTACTTTTATTCGTTTTATCTCTAATACACTCCTAAACCTATATTTATTATATGAAAGTTCGGATCGAAATGAAAGTTGGATTTTGTTGGAATTTGACCCAAATTTCAACCATATCTGACATTCATTTCGATCCGAACTTTCACGTAAATATATGTTTACCATTATTATAGATACAATGATTTTTTTTTGTAAAAAATGACGAATGTGTGTTTAAATAATAGATTATTAAATTTCATAGGATAAAATGTTATAAAACAAAAATTCAGGTGAAGTAACCGTCAGCTTTGAAAGCTTAAAAGTCAAAATAATATCAAAACAGGAAAATTGTAATTAATCAAAAAAAATTGTTTCCTGTTTCCCGAGAGAGATGATGTAATAATAAATGTTTATTTGGCAAATGTCACGTCACATCCAAAAGCGTATAATTAAATAGTATACCGATAGGCAAGAACCTCACCCCATTTTGTAGTTAATTAGTTTCTTAGAGTGGTAGGAGGTAAAGAAGAACACAATTATAACCGAGAAATCGGTACTTGGAATCGATCTCTCCATCCAACTCTTTGTTTGAGACCTACGAATGTGAGTACACTAATGTAGCCAATTGGACTAAGTCATCTTGCCTTTTTACGTAAGATAAGCTCTCATATTGCTTTTGCTTATATTATGATATTCACTCTAATTTAAGTTGTGTGCGTCTACTAGTACGTACTACATTCCCATCGGAGTGTTTGAACTATGGAAGTGGTCAGGTCAACCAACTTACTTTCACAATAGGATCGAGCTATTCGGTACAAACCTTTATATTACAGTGAATATTTTTTAACAATAGTGTCATTATGGTCGACTTTAAGTTAAGCTGAATGACTTGGTTCCTTGTATAAATTGTTACAAAATATGTATGTTTAGACGTCGAATAATAAAGCATGCACAACAAAACAATTGTTTCTAACATACCTAAAGATTAATTACAAGCAACCAAGTTGGGTGCGCAAAGAGAGAAACAAAAAGATAAAATAAAACCTCTTTCCTAGTTCCCTACAAGACAATGCAATACCGCAATAGTGCTAAGCATAGAAATCGGGAAATCCAGAAGGGCACACAATGTTATATAATATGAACTTGTTCAATTATGCCATTCTTGTCGCTTTCAAATGTTTTGGGTATTATTTTTAAGTAAAACAATTGTATTAAGATGTCAACAGTAAATGATATATCGACATTGTGTATTTTCTAATACCATTTCGATTATAACTACTACATAATATGCCGAGGACCAAGGCAAGCATTCCACGCACCAGCATATTAATTTAAAATTTTCAGTCGTAATCCTTTGGGTTTTCTTTTGTTATCTTGGTTTGTCTAAGTTGGATTTATGAGTTTTAAAGACGAAAGGAGCAACGACAGGTAAGACCAACTTATTGTTTTCTTTCCCTGGTTGTTGGAATCAATATAATATTCATTCACGGCTCTGGTAATGGCAATAGTAAAGGTATAAATCCCTTTGTTAAATCAAAAGAAAGGAAAAGAGTTGGAGAATTAAGATGGATGCCCAAGCCTATGATTTTCCAACACTCTCCGCACATGATTGCCTTTTCTCTTTGAATCGTATGAGTTGGAGTTGGTCTCCACGAGTCAACTAACGCATGCATTTTGATATTACGTTTAATTTAGCTGGTTTGTCACCTCAGTAAAAATCCAAGCACTGACATTGGTGGGTTATACTTTATAATAAATTATCTTACACTTTTATTATTTAGCAATGTAAGATTTTTTTTTTCAATACTCGATTCTAACATCTCACAGTTAATCTCATGGGATTTTACACCATAAGCTATACACATTTATAATTGGTCGAACGAGTATTCGAACATTCCATGCATGTGTAACCGGGATCATATTATCGAGGTAGCCTAAAATTTGTGTAAACGGTGATAACAACTCTAACCAAAATAATTGAATTAAAAGAACTAAACTTCAATAAAATCTTATTCCAATCACATCCACTTGATTATTGGTCGCACCAATCACATCCAAGCTATTAGACCACACTTAACGGGTGGTCTTTTTCGGGCGCCCGAAATGCCCTTCCTTAACGGGAGGGCGGTTCCTGGGCGGAACCGCCCGGGCGCCCAATCCGGGGGGCACATGCTCGCCCCCCGGATTGGTTAATTTTTTGTTTTGTTTTGTTTTTTTGTTTAAAAGAAAAAAATTAGTTATATATAATTAGATTAATGTATTGATTAGTTAAATTGTAATTTAATTAATTAGTTTTTGAAAATTAATTGTAAAATTATTTTATTATTAATTAAATTATTTTAGATTTATTAAGATATAATTAAATTTAAAAATTAAAAAAATCATATACGAAATACGAAAAACTAGTACAACACTCATAAACTTCGGATACAAAATACAATACAAATACGGATACGAAATATAACAAACCACCACAATCATCCGGCATCACTCGTCACTCCACATTTTTTCCCTATAAATACCCCTGAAACCCCCACTCCACGAAACAATTCCCGCTCTACCCCCTTCATTTTCTCCTCGTTCTAGGGTTTCCAATCTGATCGTTTTTTTCCCACCCGATCGGCTTGTAGATTTTTCCTTTTTTACATTTCTTCTCGTTGGCCAACTCGATGGAGGAGGAGGAGGAGGAGGAGAAGGTGTGTTTTGTTCTCGATTTGTTCTTTCTTGTTGTTTCTTGCATCTTGTGGTTTGTTGAGCTTCGTTTGTTGGTGGAAACTTCAATGTGGTAATACGATAATATTACTAAATAACTTCGAAATATAACCAAAACAATTAGTTAGCGTGGATATTACCAGGTACTTGAGAATGAGAGATCAGTTGCGTGATTGCACCACACATTTGAACCTTCAAGCCGATTTGATCAACAATATATGACAACGATTTGGAGGAAATGCGTCTTGATGTATTTTAAGTTTAGTATTTAATGATGTATTTGGAGTTTTAGTTTTTAAATTTCCAGTTAATGTACTATGTAATGCGGTTTCCTAAATTTTAATAATATTTTCCTATTTATATATTAATGTTAATTAAAAATGAATGAATTAATGATATTAAATCATTACAATAATGATTATTAATATATTTTGTTGATTGTTGAAAGAGTTTTAGAGAGAAGAATAAAAATAATGAACTGACAACAAATACTATAGCGTGACTGAGTGGATCGGAAAATGGTTAAGGAGTTTGTAGGCTGATTAATTTGTACTGACGTGACGGAAGGAGGAGCTAACGTGACCGAGAGAGAAAACAAGACGCCCGAAAACTACCGGACGCCGTTAACGGTGGTCTTATGCAAAAAATTCTCCTTGATACTCTAGCATCCGTCGAACCTTTTCTACTTCGCAATAAGGGGGGGGGACCTTGATAGCTTATGTCCACTCATTACTCATAACGTCCATTCCGTTGCATCGTCTTCTCTTATATTGGTACTTAAGCATTGTAAGGATCACATAAAGAGTCGCTATTTTGGCAACATCCGGTTCTCTATTAAAAGTAGGAATACATGTATAACTCTGACTCGACCAAGTGTCAGAACTGTATTGTTGATAGGAAATTAGCATCTTCAAAGGATCCCAATTTGTTATTGGGATCGGAAAACGACCAACAAGATAGAGTTAGTTCTCACGTAATATAACTTGTTTTTTGGACCACAAGAAACCACACTATTGATCGCAACATGACAAAGTTATGTTTGTGATTTTAATAAATTGTGTGAGATTCATATTGGATTTGAGTTATTAATTTAAAACTCAGCTGTTTATGAACACTCATTAGTACATAAACAGAGAGTTTAGAAGGTTTTCCCCCAAATTGAATAAGAAAATGAGTCACAACTAACTTTCCAGTTTTCTATTGATTGAATGCGTTGATTTGGATTTGGTTATCTTCATCAAATTTAACACAGTATATGGTTTTTTTATTTGCCAACGATTCTACTATAATTCCTGTCTCCCTACCAGGTCCGATAATCACCAGATCCAATTATCATACTTGTCTAAATACCTCTTTTAGTCAGGTGGAAAGTGAAATGAAATTGATAAGTGGATTAGGATATAAGAATATTAATATGATCTTGAAATGCAACAACAAACTTTATATCACATTTTTAAAATGTCAGGATCTTGAACTACATGAATCGAGGTACTTATTCATGGTTGTTAAAAATCCAAACAATAAGTTAAAAGCAGATTTCTCCTCCTTATATTACCAATTATTAGGGAATTATCAATTTTTCATCACTTGGGGTGGAAGGTGCACAGGCCTTATATAAAAAAATTGCATTTAATGTTCGTAACTTGTAAGAACTCTTTATTTTATTCATAAATGTACATAATCTTTATTTTGAATTTTTTTCACTCTAATTGACCAATTAAACAATGTAACTTCCCATCAAAGTATGCAACCCCTTCATCATAATCAATTACCATTTCTTCAAGACCGAGAATTACAATAATCATTTTTCTTCTTCTATATTCACTTGTAATTGACAATCATAAATCATAATAAAGTTGAAATCTATGTACATGGTTTACAAAATATCTAACATTATAGAAGTCATTTTTTGTTTGTTATTTGATATGGTACCAAAGCATATTATATCAACCTCTTCTTCTTCCTCATTGTCCTCCGATCAGCTTGTCGGTGTAACTTAGAAGTCACCAACGAACAGAGAATGGAGATCAGTTTTCTTTCTCTTATTTGTTTCGAATTCTTGTCATCGGTTTGCGATGGAGTACGTACCCGGAATGAGCTGCTAGTGCTTTAAGGATCCCCTCAAACCGATCGGCTATGCCTCTACTAATTCTACTCTTCCAGTCATTGTGGCACAACTTGCTTCCATACCATTAATGTGATAACTATGCGAAATCCAGAACAATGACGATGTCCTTCATGGAAAATACAAGTTTGGATTTATTGATGGAATATTTACGCTTTACACAAGTAGGTATTGTAGGAAATTCAGAGGAGCATCGAGATGTAAGGGTATGGTGGTTGTAGCAAGTGCATTAGACAGCAAATTAATTTGCATAAGGAAATGCGTCATGCTTGTAAATATGCGACTTGGTTATTATCTCTCTGAGAGATCAATGGCCTGTAGAAAGTGTATATTATCTTCTTGTTGTAGGGGGTTAGGGAGAATTGGTGGTGTGAAGGCGTGAAGCTATGAAAGTTGTCAAGTTAGACAGCTTATGCGCTAGCTTCAAGAGAAAAAAGCAAACAAATGTAAGTAAAAAAAAGATTGGTGATGTAGAAACACTCATTTAATAAGGTGGACATTACAACAAAGAATTAGAGTTGTAAACATTACCGAATAGAGATTTCAGGTAAAAAAGGTGATGAGATACGGTTACGTAAACCACATTTATAATTAAAACTAAACCTTATTGCTTATAATAAAAAAAATCAAAGACAGTGTGCATCAAATTACCCTACTTGATAATGACAGCACAATGGAATCAGTTTTTTCTTCTGAGAAGCACCCAATGGAGTCGGTTTTTTCTTCCGACTATTTTTCTTTAAAATCAATCCTAGCTGACCAAATTTTCTTTTCCTGGTCCACCTTTTAATGAGATTTTTTTCAAAATAATCACCAACTAATTTTTTGTGTGGAAGAATAAGTCCATGAAAAACATAATTGACAAAGTATGCACATTGAAAACGACATCAGTGATGTCGTTTTTAGCTAGGTAAAAATGAAATCCGAGATGTATTTTTATATGAAAACGACGCTATAAAATGAAATTCGAGATGCTATTTTTTCTAAATAAAAAAAACGGGGATGACACTTTTTTTGTTTTTACACTATATTATTGTATTCCAGATATTGATCCGTTCTACACTCACATCCCCCGCAGGGGCTGCCACCCACACACTCCTAATCAGACTCATAGACTCAACAAATCTCTCACTATGTGTTTTACCCCACAAGAATTACCACTTACATATAATAAATTGAGTTGATTCATACAATTTTGATAAAGACTCGACGTAAGTTACATATTATGTGTATCTTAACTGACTTCAAATAGTCACGTTCTCTTCAATTCAAGTTAATGCTTCGACTAATGACTTACTCATTTCTGAGAAACGAGACCCTTGGTCAACCTGTCGCTAGTTCAACTTGTCTTAGGTAAAAACGACATCACTGATGTCGTTTTCATATAGGATAAAAACGACATCAGTGATGTCGTTTTTAGTTAATAAAAACGACATCACTAATGTCTTTTTTAATGTGCATACTTTGTCAAATAAGTTTTCCATGTGCATATTCTTCCAATTATTTATTTTTTGGTGATTATTTTAAAAAAATCCTTTTAATGATATATACTGTTTGATGTTCCAACTTTTAATCACATCCAGTCGCACAACACAACCCTCATTTTAATGCACATCCCAAACTCCAGAACCATCTTGCAAAAAGCAAATCGTCGTCCCCAAGAATTTCAATCTACAAAAAATTGAGGTTTTAGCAACGGAACATATTTGTGACGCCCGTTATTCGCACTCGGGACACAACAATCAATACAAATTTAAACCAAGTGGAAAAAACATTAACTAAAATAGTCAAGCTGAGACCTCAATGAAAATATAACAAGGTGACAATATCATAGTACAATGTGGAAGGGAAATACAAGAACTCTGAACTCCTACTGCATGATCACTAACAAGAGTAGGAAAATACATGACAATAGAGCTCAACAGATCTAGTCCCAAGCGCAAGTCACCTTCAGCCGCCTACCACGTCCCACCTGCATACGTATAAGTCACGCATGAGTCGCAAATCAAGACTCACTACACCACCCCCTCGACACCATACAAGGTCTAGCCATCCTTAACGACTCACACTGGTCTTGTATCCTAAGGCAGCCATGCATCCAGTGAAGCCGAGTGTGCACCTCGACCCCACCACGCATCCGATCCACGAGGCAACAATCAACCAACTCTCACGGCAAAACTGTCACATGTCCCAAGGCGACCACACGCCCAGCCAGGCCGAGCGTGCATCCTCAACAAGACCATGCATCCAACCCACAAAGCAACGCCCTAGTCCAACCACGCGCCCGAGCTCGTAAGCAACACTCCCAAACGGCCACCCGTCACAACGCTGGTGAGCTGACCAGTTCCGCATTCGGTTTCAGAAGATGACCACACGTCTGAGCCCGTGAGTAACGCTCCCTAATGGTTACTCGTCACAACGTGGGTGAACCCTTTCGAATCGTAACAACACAGGGGAAAACAAGGCTCCGGGAATCCAACCACAACACCCGAGTCCGCGAGTCCAGCTCCAGTTGTCACTCGTAACAACGCTCGTAAATCATTTTGGACCGCCCAACAAGGGAAACACCCTAACATCTAGTCATACGTGCCTTAAACGTCAACTTCGCTACCCAGCCAAACGCCTTAGTCCGTGAGCAACGCTCCAACAACCACTCATAACAGCGTGAGTGAACGATTGGCTCTACGAACCATTCACACAACACCTAAGGCAAGGGTAAACGCAAGTTACCCCAAAATTATGAGTCACACGACCCCAACAAATCATAACATAAGCTCTACCAAAGTTTCCACAAATTATAGAGCAATAAGCATAAACCTGGGATGAAAACAATAAATTACTACAATGTCTTAAAAGTTCACGGCCAAAGGAGCAATTTCCCCCAAATAAAGTTATTCCATACAATTCAGCAAAGTCCAGAATTTTTCATGCAATTGTTCCAATAATTAATCATTTAATTCAATTACAATAAAATTCAAGGGTTTTAAGGCAATTAAACCAGTTATTCATGGTTTAATCAAGTACTATTAAATTATAGAATTTATTCTGCAATTAACCTAATTATTCTTAATTTATTCAATACAAATGAATCCAAGGTTTATTCGGCAATTAATCTTGTTATTACTTATTTAACTAAATACCCTTAAATTCTGGTTTATTCTGCAATTATTCCAATAAATTATTAACTAATCAAATATAGATATCTACCCTCCAGATGTTGCAAAATGCTCAATTAATTAAACCAATACAAATATTAACAACATTCAAGGTTTTCATGCAAAACCCCCAAAAGCAACACCACAATCCAATACAAATAAATTTCATGGATAATATGCAAATTACCGAACCTTCTGGCCCAACCCCGACTGATCCAGCACCTACCCGGCCTCTGGCCTTGCGCCACCCCAAGGCCGGTCGGCCCAACCTGCCGCCAACCAACCCCAAGTTATCGCAGCTCCAACACCGAACGCAACTTGCGGCAACAACTTCGACCGAACTCTGACCGCACTCCCGCAGCCATCGGAGCCATTTTCGACGACCCTACATCCCCTCTCGACCCCATGGACCCTTAGTCTGGGGTGGCTGGCATACCTTGACTCAAATCGAGTCGAGAAGAACTCACCGGAGAAGGGGATACCTTCCCCTCCGTGCGCACGTGCACACATCGGAGCTCCTCGCCTTCGTCGTCGTCTGAGGTATCGTCGGAGTTTTGGAGGAGGTAGGGTTAGGTGGAGATTGGGGATTTAGGTCGGATGGAGAAGAAAGAGGTAGGAAGGTGAGGGTGAGGGCTTTCACAATACATCAGTTGTTGAAACCCAACATCCGCCAAGAGGATGTTTTAGCGACGAATAAAATGAGTATAAGGGTCTCTAAAGGATATCATCGACAGATGTTGTAACGGATGTGCAAGTTGCTAATGAGTTTTTGCGCCATGAAATGGTAGGTGGGAAAGATTCAATGGCATTTTCTTCCGTCGCTAAAAACATTGTTGGAGGTTTTAGCAACAGAACAAGTCTTTTTGCAAATAAATAAACAAAACATAACATAACATAACATAACATGATCTATTATTCCATTCAAGTATCAAGATTCATTCTCATTGATCACAACCCTACAATAAATATAACATAAACGGAGCTCTATTTATCAACTTTCCTAACTCACAATCTCCACAACCCACTATCATATATAATAACACGGATCACAACAAAATACAAATATTCAATTAGTAAATATATATGAATGTGAGTTAACTTCAAATACAACAAGAGTTTAAAAGTTAAATAAAGTGAGACCACATAAAAGTAAATAAGAACTACCCCTACCATTTGACTAAAAACAAGTTCTTACATCTTGTTGACGAACTATTCTTGCATTCCATTCCTGCAAAATAAAACATTAATTAAATCAAACGACGAAAAACAAAATTGGAGAGACTAGGTTATAAAATATATAAGCATTTTAAATTCACATTTAAGTAATACAAGTAAAGGCATTCAAATTCATTCATTTACGAAATACAAGTAAAGACATCCACAGATTCATCTAACTACATACAAGAATTTACTAGAACTAAATTTAAGAGTCCAATTAGTAAGGTTCTAATGACGTTTTCTAATAACTGAACCAGAAACTTATTTCTATGTGGTGTAGTAAGTAATGAAGCTTATCTTTCCAAATTAAAAACAATTTTAAGAATAAAGAAATCGGTATAAGGAGAAATGAAGGATTCAAATAGCCTAACCTAAAACTAGCTTTACTGAGGTTCCAACAAACGAGTTCCTCCAAATCACATGCACGTCACTAAACAAAAGTAGATAATTTTCCCATCTCCAACCTAAAAACCAGCTTTGCAACCAATAATATTCAAATTCACATTTTTACAACTAATTTCCTAAAGTTCCCACAAACGATATCCACCAATCACATTCGAATCACCAAAAAGAATATTTTTCCCGCTCTAAAGCATAGATATCATAGGAAAATGAACGAAAGGAAAGAAACCATTTTACCTACAAAACCAAAATATGGAAGATAACAAGCAGAAAACAACGGCCAAAAGGAACTTACGATGCCAAATTTAGAAGTCTCTAAACTGAGCAACAAATAATTCCCACCATAATAGCAACATACCCAGGAAGCATGCCATTATTTACGATTGAAGCAGAGACAACAAACAAAGATTAGAAATATTATTATATGCTCAATAAGTATCGCTTTTGTAGACCAGAAGCTTCTCTCAACCATACAAATGGCATGATGGCATTTACTTCCTCGTGCATGTCATGACAAAAACAAAAAAGGTGGAAGACATCACTGAGGAGTGAGGAGAAAGCAGAGAGAAATAATTAAATCCACTAAACCAGACAAAGTAACATCTAATCCCAAAATCCAACAAAACCCACAAACTTCTTTACTCAAACATGTACCCAAACCACTAAAGCTCCAGCTATATATACTGTAACTAACGATAGAAATTCTTCCAAGACAAAACGAACAAGGATGAAAGACCATGCAAATACCACAAATATCACACCATTAAGATCATCCAACATAACCACCAGTAAATATCACACCCATAAGATCATCCAACACAATGACCACTACCCAAATTCTCCCAACAAAGAACCCGCATTCAAATCACAACTTTCTCCACCCAAACCCAAATCAAACCCCCAAAAACCAACACCGGCCACCAACACTAAATTGAATCCAACCACCCAAAGTTTGCACCTTTATATCAAAACCAACATAACTCAAACAACCAACGTTCACACCTTTAACATCAAAATCACATTAAAAACCCAACTTTCCCAACCCAACAAAAATCACAACTCCATTCAACACAAACTCGAAGTAAACGAAACACGGCATGGAGATTAAGAAACAATACCGAAAAGGTATTGGGGAAATCGCGATCCGAAGGGAACAAGGAGCCGTTCTCGTTGTTAAAATCCCAACCGTATCCTCTGGATTCGCCTACCACGATCCAAAACCCTAATGAATCCGAACAAAGACAAATCTGAGTTTTGGACCGACATAACCGTAGGTGCCCTCCTCCCAATGGCGGTGAGGGTGTTACCGCAGCGGAGGTCCATGGAGGTGGGGGAGGGGTAGAGTTAGGGTTTGGTTGGTGGTCAATGGAGGTGGAAGTGGAGTCGAGATCCAAGGATGGAGGCCGGAATCGGATCCTAGGGTTTGGAGAGGTTGGGGGATTAATCGCCGGTCAGGAACGGCGGCGGAGCACAAATTTTGGTAGGCTGGACTTGGAAAGGAGAGAGGACAAATTTTAGGTCTGGAAGGTTTGGGGGAATTTTAACCCTATAGCGACGGATGCTATAGCGACAGATAATTCTCTGTTGCTGTTAGTGGCGATACCTTCAACAACCGCTCTTCCCGGTTTCGTCCGTGTTTCTTTTGTTATAGATATATAACGTAGACTCCTCAATATGATTATTTAGCATCAAATTTTAAAGCCCAAAACGAGTTCTCAAAATGACCATTTAAATATCATGATTAATGGACTTAAAATTTGAAAATGCGACTCCCGCCATAAGCTACATATTTGCTGTACTTGGTTGTTACAAATGTTTTAATACAATTTAGCCTCATCGCAAACACGTCCATCAAGAACCAAATTAATGTGAAAATTGGCACATTGGATTATAAACGTCGATTGAATATTGAGATCGACCACCAACCATTATAATTAGCTCAACGCAAACTCCGCTCTACCCATGTGACCGGTCGGTGCAGCTAACAGCTTGCGTATCAAATCTCTACCAATCATACTGCATATTGATCCGTAGATTCTACCACATAAAACGTACAACATCATTCCTAACTAAGTTGTGATCATTGGTTAGATGAGAAGAATGGACATAAAGATCCTCCCAATCCTACATCCATACACCAATGTGGGCCACGCTCGAGCTGTCTAACTTCATAATTAATTCGCTCCATATATAGTCCTACTCATGTCAACACAGGGACAAAATGTTGTGAGCAATGGAGAAGAGGTTGGGAGATGTTCATTGTGGTCCGGTGAGAATTAAAGTTGTGATGAGCAAGAGCCAGCTGAGGAGATTGATGGTGTCGGCGGGCCAGCACCAGCGGCGAAAAGGAGAAGACGGTAAGAATTACGCATATACTTGGCCTTCTTCGGTGTTAAAAGACCACCAAGTGAAGGTTTCCGAGGTTCTTCGGCGGCGAAATGTAAAGGGAATTGAGGCAATGAGGGGTCACTTGCCGAAGGGTTCATGGCGGCCGACGCTATATAGCATACCTGAGGAGCATTAGGAGGTGGGGTTGAACAACGGCAACTCTTGTCGAGCTAAGTAGCTAGATTTCAAGATGCAACTCATTCATTTAAGATGATTTGCAACTTTTGGTTTGTAAAAGAGTGAATTATTGCCGTTGAATGGATGATAGTGAATGGTTTTTATTGTAAAAGGCCCACAAAATATTAACGAACAACCGATTTACATTTGAACAAATTGTTATAGGATCCACAATGACATCTGATTTTTCTCTAGCTATTTTTTGTTGGTTTGGTTTGAAACCGAAGGAAGGCGTTACATTTTCATGTGAGCATAATTTTCTGATGTCAATATTTATATCGGCAATTTGGTTTGCATTTTTTTTCTTGATATATAAGCAATTTGGTATGCATTATTAGATCTGTTTAACTCAACAATTCTATTTATTTATTCCATTCACAAGCATGATTAGGACGTTATATATGTTGAAACCAAAGGCAAAACCAGCTAAAAGGCATTGCACATTTATCAGCAGGTGTATTTTATGAATTTTGTTTGTTCTACAACAGAGACGATCGATCATCTTGTCCGTAGCAGAGTAAAACAACATTGTTTGTAATAAAATATCCTTGAGAATAATATTATGAATTTTTTTTTCCACAAATGCCTATGATTCAAGAAAAATATTTTTCTTCAAATGATATCAATTTAGTACATCTAACTCCTACAAAACGTGAAATTGTCTTACAAAAATTAATCAGTGCAAACAACGAAAATGAAAAAGGAAATGAAAGGATCTGAAGGTATACCGACTACCGAATGATCAATCAATATGGCGGATTGGCGGGTGACCTTTCGTAGTCAAACCATTGGGGGTGTTTTCCCAGTCAACAAAGGCTCCTTGAAAATATAAGCATTTCTCCAAACATAAATATCGTAGAAAATTTTGTACACACTACAAAACAACAAATTAATCTTTCATACATAACAAACTAATTAAGAAGGGAAAAAGAACTAACCCGTTGATATTCCATCGATCTTAATCCTAAAGCGAATCATAAAAGCTGAGTTGGGAATTAATCCAACCCTCTAAGACCAATGAAATATCACAAGGTTAGTAAAAACAAAATACGAAAATTAATATAAGAACTTGATGAATCTAGTTTCTCCTATCAGCTAATTAAGCTTGAGAGGCCTAGGTGGCTCAATCGTTCTTCTCTTCCACAAGCTTCCATCCTTCTTATCCTCCCTTATCGGACCGCCACCCATCACAAGTGGCGCCGAGTGGGGAATTTTAAATCCCTCGTCATCGTCGTCGTTACGATTGTCAGTAGTGTGAACCCTCCAATCGAACCCTACAAACGTCTCCCTACTACTCGCGAACCGCTTCATGTGCCCAATGGAAGGCTCTTGAAGAACCGGTAGATTCTCCATCACTTCTCTCTCCTTCCCCTTCTTGCCTCCAAACATCCTCGCAAACACCGACGGAGTCTTGTTCATGTTCATGTTCTTATTCTTGTTGTCGTCGTCTTTTTTCTTTGACAGCGTCCGGCGGATGACCTTCTTGTGCTTAACCTGGCCCATGCACGACACTTTGGGCGACGTGGGCTCCTGATCAGCTTCGACATAATTCCTTGTTTTCCTCCGTCGGGCTTCGGCCGGGACGAGGGGCCCCGAGAAGAGCCGGGTGTCGTGTGCCGGATCGTAGGGTTTTGTTGGGATAGAAAAGGTTGCTGCTCTAGACAAGAACTTGAGCATCTTCTTGGCTGGCCTAGGCTTGGGCTTGGGTGGTTTCTCCATGAAAAAAACAATACAAGGATTGGTTTGAGAAGGTAGAGATTGTGGCGTACATGTGGGAATTAAGAGAAGATAGAGTTGGTTGGGGTTGGTCAAATGAAGGGGTCTATAACACCTACCTAGTGGTTGTGTGATGTTGTATTTATTTTTATTTTTAATGGGAATGGCGGGTGGGGGAAGGTACGTAGACTAGGATTGAATTGGACCAACGGGGTTCTTGTTGTTTTTAGTGTGGAGAGAACAAGTGGGACACGAAAGTTATACCAATTTGACTTCTTGGGTTGTTATTAGTATTATTGGTCTTCTACGTAATCACATTTTACTTGTTGCATCCTATGTGTTATCTCACATGCGTTGCACCCTTTTCATTTGTTTTAAGGTGTAATTTGTTTAACTTCAAATTGGCACAAAATAAACCCAACTTTACGCGAAATTGACAATGAAAACCACTTGCTAATTTACAATGGATGACAAACGAAAAACCAGCAACGAACCACTAAACTGACACCCAAAAATTAGCACTACACTTAAATGGTAGATTCGTAGTCTGTGATCTGACAGGATCAGAAATTGATTTACCAACCTAAACATTACATGTTTAAGATGTTTAGGAACTAACTAAAAATATGTAATGCTTTCAAAATAATATCCAAAGAACAACATCCATCCCACTTAAAATAGGATTAGAAATTGGAGCATGGAGAAGGTAGTCAGTGTAACAAAAGTAATTGTGCTGCATCCCACTAAAATTCAATCAGTTAATTCCTATATAAGACCAAATAGTCTCCTATTCTGACTTAACGTGAACAAAATTATTTTGAACAACCCTTTTCGTCTAGGATTGCATTTCTCTCAGTCATTGATCAATCGAGTTTTGAAGCAAAAACAGTATTATAATTTTAAGTTAGGGGACACAATTTATACGACGTTCTGGAAAAAAAAATCTAAACTAATAAAATCCAATATGAATATACTTAACTAAGTAAAAATCAAACTCCAAAAAAGAATAATCAAAGTTAAAAAAAAAACCATTGGCATAAAATCCTAGTTTACAACTAGGCAAAAAATCCAAAACTCAGCCGCTTTGGGTACCACACAGGTTCCGAGGAAATCCAAAGTACAAATATTGAAATAGAGGTGAAGTGACGTCAGCGACGAATTTTAATCTTAAAGATGGGCCCCACTCCCAACTTTGTCCAAATTGTGGTCCCGTCCCGTCCCGACAGCCCACCGATTCAAAACCGCGTCTTCCTTCCCAACCACTCTCCAAACTCATACCACAAAATCAATCCCAACTCCCAACCATGGCTTCCACTTACAGGTAAGTATACTCCTCTCCTAACTGTGATCAAATCATATCAGATCCTGACCATCCATTCCGCAGATGCCGCAACTGCTCCGCCGACCTCAACCTCCAATCCGCCCACCAGTTCCCACCGGGGACGTACTTCGAGGCGGGGGACAAAGGGACGACGTCGTTCTCGTGGGTGGACGAGTCTAAGCTTAGGTTCACGGCGGAGGACCGGATCCAGCCCTTCTTCGAGACCGTCAACTACTGGGGCATCCACCGGAAGCGGACAAGAATGTGTTGCGACGCGTGTGGGGTCTTGGTTGGGTACGTTTACTATGTTGGGGGCCGCCCATGATGACTGGGACGGTTCAGTTCGGGTTTGGGCCCAGTCAGGTCATCCCCAGAGCTCCCAGGTTTAGGTTTAAGAATAAAGCCATCAATGTTACTTGAATTCGAGTGGAATCCCACATATCGTCAGTGTCATGTCTGTGTATATGTGTTTTGAATTCGAGTGGGGCTTTCTTTGTTGATTCACATGTATCTACATGTTTTCTGTGCTGAGAATGATCATTTCACTTTTTTGTGATATGTACAAGATTTTTTTTTATTTTTATTATCAACTTTGTTAAGATGGTTTTATAATTGTTTTGGGTGTTGACGATGTCTTTGCATTGGTAGTTTGCGTATCTGTTTGTTTTTCTATGTTGAAGTTTGAAACGTTTGGAGGCCTATCGATAAGAAAGCATTTATTTGGTGATCCGAAACAAATTGGACATCGTACAAATGCGATTTTTATTGCTATTTTTCTTAGAAAAAGAATTCTGTCGAGAGGTGTACAGTCTGACATTAGACTTGTCATTTAGGCCATCCTTTAACGGAAGGCCTATTGGGTCGGGTCAAGTCGACCCAAATCACTTAACCAAGGATGGGCCCTGTTGGGTCGTGGTAGGTCGACCAGGTTCCGACCTTGGTCAGGCCACGTGGCCTTTCTGCGTTGGTTCCTTTTTATTTTTTAAAAAATTATTACAAACTATTTATTTATATTTTTTAAATACTTTTTTATTGATATGTATATATTTTTATATAATTAGAATTAAATTTTGAAAAATAAAATAAATGTAAATAATTAATGAAAACTAGTAAAATAAATCAATTAAATTAAGTATACTAATACAAAATTAATAAAAATCAGAAGTATGAGGAAATTGTAACCCAAATAAAGGAAATTAAATTTACTTAAACTGATTAACAACCAAGTACATAACATGAACTACTTCCATAATTGTAATTAAACCAAATTTGAGACAATAAAAGTAAATTAAAGATGTTCCTAATATGTATTGTAATATTTTAATAATTATAATATGTACTTGTCGAATTTTAATTAAATCTAACTTTTACGTGTTATTCGTAATTATCGTAATTTAATTAGATTAAGTCATTTTAAAATTAATTTATTTAATACTTTGTGAATCATTATGATGGAATAGAAAATGAGAAAAAAAGAAATGGCGTATATGAGAGAGTGTTGAAAGTGGGATTGTGGTTAAGGAGTAAAAAATGAGTTGGGTTAGGTTGTGGGTTGCATAATATTTTTTTACCGACGTAACAGAGAAAAAAACTAGGATTATGGGGGGATTCGGGATTGGGGTTAAGAATGATCTTAATTTCTTTATTTCCCGTATGAACCTATCTGAGCGGTCATGAGTCATGCAGATACACGACTGAAATAGTCACATGCACTATGAACTAATTTTTTGCAATATCTTCCAATTGAGTTCAGATTCTAAAAGGACTCAGTGCAAAAACATCTTACCAAGCATCTTACTAAACATCTTACGAAGGATTGGAAATCGGACGGAAAGAAGAGGAGGAAAATATTTTCCATTTGACTGTTGAAATATGGGTTGTTCGTCTCTCTTGGAATCGAGTCACACTTCTCGTTGCTTTCCGCGGTATTAAGATTTTGTTTCCATTTCTCAACAATTGTGGTCAGAAAATAATGAAAATTCATTGTATACAATCAACTGCCAACCCTTCGGTCCCCCAAAATTATCTTAACGGACGACCGAACACATTTCAGTCGACCGAAATCAGTAACTGAAATCATCAGTTCGGACGATAGAAATTCATTCAGTCATTCATTCACGTTTGCTTAGAGAAATTATAATCTTTTAACTTGAATTCTCATTCGGTTATATGTGATTCGGTATCCAAATTGACCAGAATTTATTTGTTCAGATAAACACAATAACAATTCAGTCAATTTTTTTTTTTTACTTTCCACTGAATTACATTTTCTTCTGTTTTCCGTTTGTATGTTAAAATCACTTTCCGTTGTTACCTTCCGCAAAACTAACACCCTCAAATGACTATGCAAAGGTCTTCCCTTTCGGGTCGGGGACCACTGGCATTCACCAACGGCAGAGTTGAAGAACCAACACAATTAACCCAAAGCCCCGTGAAATACGACAAAATCTCAACATTACATAACAACATAATACGACAAAATATCAACAATACATCACAACATAATACGACATCAAGAAAATTCTCCCATTTATACATATTATCAAACAAAAAAACTTTCTCCAATTTTGAGGTAACACGTGCATCTTGTACTAACAGGGCTGCACGCCCATCAGTTCTCAATCTCTTCCCACCTTACACGTTGGCTCCAACCTTAGTGTAACGTCCTGAAACAGCAGAAAATTTAAAATTTAAAACACTAGTATCACAAGGAATTAAACCCCAAAAGCGTGGGATCGTTACTCATAATACATCAGAGTTGTCAAAATGTACGACTACATCAAGTACACGAAAGTATAAATACTAGTAACCACACAACCTAGGAAAATATGAATGAGAATCTGATCCCACAGTGCCCTCGTTCTCGGTCGCCACCCGCTACAACCTACTACGGTACTGAAATGCAAACATAAACAATGCATGAGTTTCAACAAGGAAATCACGTATACCAAGCTCACCCACATGCATGCTCAAGATACAGAAATGAACCTATCATACTAGTATAACATGACATGATATATAATGCAATATGTAAACATCACCCTCCAAGGGTCAGTAGGGACATATGTCCACTAGACCATCTTTAACACCCCAAAACAATAGTCCTACATTGACTAACATAAGAATGTTGGGGTGGGATATAATGACATGATTCCACTACCATAACACTTACCAACTTAAGTTTTGTGATAATATGTGGGTGTTGTAGGTCAGTGGGCACATGGGTGACGGATCGGGACCCGGACTCGATGCGAGTTTGGGGACGGGACGTTACAGATGGTATCAGAGACTGAATCAGCCGGAATTGTGGGAACAAAGTGCTACACCTAAAGGGTGGGAGTCACCTCTAGAATCCCACAATGCCTGGTGACTGAGTGGCTTGACCCTGAAGGGGACGTCAGGTGTTCAAGTGGGGTAGGTTGTAACACCCCAAAACAATAGTCCCACATTGACTAACATAAGAATGTTGGGGGTGAGATATAATGACATGAGCTCACTACCATAACACTTACCAACTTAAGTTTTGTGATAATATGTGGGTGTTGTGGGTCAGTGGGCACATGGGTGACGGACCGGGACCTGGGCTCAATGCGGGTTCGGGGACGGGACGTTACACCATCAATCCATCATCGGGTCACCCAAAGGGACCCACCGTGGGCACATACAGTCTTACTAATAGTAGGCAACGTACCCCACGCACGGCTACACTTATCATGGGGTTCGTTGAGGCACATTTGCACGTCCGCATCAGTAGAATCAATTGAAACTCGAGGTCAACACCTCACTAACGGAGTCGTCGCTCAGGTCAGTCCATCTTACATGGTTGTGCCACAGTCAAGCTACATGCCAGAATACATCGTTAGTCATTGTACAACAGCCGGAACAACAATGGTCAGGTCATCATCCGGAACAACATCGGGCGACACTCCCGTTGGAACAACATCAGGTAGACATCTCGTCTGGAACAACATCAGACGGTACCACATAACCATCAAGGTCAATCAAAGGTATTCGTTGCCCGTAGGCTGGCCAATCGACTAATCTGGACCGAAGTCTGCCAGGTCATCTCGCTCCGTAGAGCCATGCAACATCATGCATTGGGATCCGTGATCGATCAGGTCTGCTACTCTAATATGAGTCAAGTAAGACACACTACGCCACAGTCTACAATACAACAGAGGTGGCACGTCCCGAGCGTCCACACTCTTCCACACGGCGGTCCCTGAGCAGACATGATCAACACACCCACCTTCACCTCCAGGCACACTTTAAGCGGGGACACGGGTTTCCGTGCACAGAGTTGACATAAGGACAAAAATTCAGTTCTGCGCCCAAACGGTCGACTGAAAAAGGTATACTGGTCGACCGTTCCCCTAAGGATCGGTCGAACAGACGCCTGCAACGGTCGAACTTCTGGGATCACAACTTAAGCCCCAACGGTCGAACATGTGGTATAAATCGGTTTACCGCTAGACGATCAAAATCAGACTATGTCTATGTCAAAATTAAGGCAACACTCAAACGACTTATGGGACCCCGTTCGACCGAAAATATCAGGGTCTTTCCAACAATCATCAAGTCATAATCGATCGAACCAACATCTAATCGGTCGACCTAACATTCAATACACTTAACTACCGGTCGGACCAGAGTCAAGAGTGGTCGAATCATTCAACAAAGCAACAGTTGAACGACTCAAGAGGCCCCGTTCGACCGAAAATAGCAGTAACTCTCCAAGCCATCAAATATGCTCGACTTGTCGATCGCCACAAGACATCGTTCGATCGGTACTAGGTAAAATCAGAGATTTACACTACATACAGTCGACCGCACAAAGGCACTGATTGACCATAAGCCGGAAGCTACCTGACTTTACCAAGTACATCTTGCTACCTTTGTCCCCGACCTCTGGCGACGAGCTAAAACCTCACATCACTCTGGGTGTGCAATCATCTAATACAAGAACTTGGCATACATTTCTTTGCACTTTTCGACGATCGTTGGAGATCCGCTCGCAATCCACTCTGGTCAGCAACTCGGATGCACGTCCTCCTCTCACGTCAAGCTCCTCCTGACCATGCCTCCACGCACGTTCGCCACAACCGCTTCCTTCTTTGGTGGTCGTGGATCTGAGGTTGAGAGAGAGTGAGAGGAGAAGAGTGGTGAGGAAGAGAGAAACGGGAAGGTTAGGTTTGATGTACAGGTAATAACAAACAATTTAATTTTATTCTATTTAATCTCATTTACCCTACTGTTGAGTTTAATTTACCCCGTTTATCTATTATGGTTACCCCACAAACCATCATTTAATCTATTCTATTTACTCCATGTTACACATCTTATTAAATCAAATTACCCTCTATCGTAACTAGATTTACCCCTTATCGCATGAGCAGAGTGACATATATTCGTGGATAATTGGTTGTGATTTTATTAGCTTATACAAGATTGAAAGTAAATCGATGAACTAGGTGGGGTAATTAAATGTACACAGTAAGGTAAATTTATTTGTTTTTTTAACTTCGTTATTGTAAGTTTGGTAGAGAGTAATTTAAGATGAAAACTAAGATAAATACAAGTAGTTAGTATGGTATTTTCATAGTGATTTACACATCATCTGGAATATTCATTTAACTAACGTTTTAAGAGGATGGTGCTGGAGGTTGTTGAATAGCAATCTAAGAGGAATATGCAAGAAGGTAGACTAGAATCTTATTGTGTAACATTCCATACGTGAGTTTCTTTTATTGGTAATCACGTAGTCTGTTGGAAGACCCTATAGTATATTTGAGATTACCTTATCGATTATGTGGGATTACACATACTAATTTGTCATTATTGTTTGAAGTTGTGGTCTTCTATATAGGCTAATTCATTCTCGTCATTTTCATATTTGTTCCACAACGTCAATTTGTATTACTCGACAAATTTCTTAACGAAGACATTCCTGTTGAAGACCATCTTCTCTTTTTCCATGTGATGGATTTTTATTAGTCAAGTAAAACACGGTTGAAATTGATATCATATAATCAATGAATAAACATACTTGAATTGTAAACAACTTCAATAGGACCAGAAAAGGACAAGAACCATACAAATATTACATACCATATTATCCACAAACATAAAAAAACATAACATAACACTCTAACCAATGCCAAATCCAAAACATAACGAATGCAACATAGATATGGATTCTTATAAGATTGTTTCCTGGAGGTGGTAAATTCAACATCAGCATAGTGGTACATTTCATGCACGATTGATGCTACAGTCGTATACCTCGTCTGCCCAAAAAGGTTTCTGTCAAAAGCTCTCATTTGTTTGGCAGCTTTTAGCCAATGAATACAAGTTAAAAGACTATGAGTGTACTCTTCCATCACTTCCTGTGAAATATTAAAATGAAAAATTATCTTAATAAAACTATTTCCTTAACAAACCTAGATTTTCCAAACTTACACTATTAGAATATCATAATGTGTTATCAATTTTACCCTGTAAGGTAAAATCTTTCACAACAAAACAACACTTTCCTAAGTATTTAATGAAAATACTTACTCCCAATTTTGAAAATACCCAAGGTTTATATTTTTATTACTCGATTATATCTTGTTAGATTATATGTGTTAGAATATCCCCTCATCGATAGTTACAAAAAGAAAACGTATGACTAAAATACCAAATATTATTGTAGAAAATACCTCAAATGATCTCTAAAATTCCCTCAAATCTAACTAATATGTTATCAAGTCTACCTCAAAACATATCTACTACAACTACAAAACACTCACTCCAAATTCTTATTAAAAATACCTAAAATAGCACATATTATTATAAAAGATACCCCACATGGTCTATGAGTTTCTCCTAACTACTTATTTCCATGAGCAAAACTAGTCTAACCCAAAACACTTTCAAATATAATCAAATGTTATCTAGTCTAACCCAAATCATCCACACTAATTTCTTACTAAAAATACCTAAAATATTTTGTATTATTATAAAAAATACCCCATATACATGGAATTACCTTTCGTTTAAGTACTGATTTGCTTAAAAACAAGATTAATGATTAAAAATCCTTTATTTAGCAATTGTTATACTCTATGTCAATTTCATATTTCATAATGGGCTGGAAATTCAAGAAAAATTAAAAATACGTTAAAAAATAAGATTAATGAATTCTTTACAACACAGATAAAGTTGGAAAAAATAAACAAAATTAATATTTGAAAATACATCATTCACCTGACTATAAATGTTTTCCTTGTTTGTTGTTGAAGTTAATTGGTTCGTTGCCAACATGAATGAGCAGTGCTTTACATTGTTCCAAAAAAACCACAGAATTAAAAATATCATAAATCATAAATGCTCTGTATTGTGGTTATTCAGAAAAAAGTAGTATTACATTAAATAATGAAATAAAAAATAGAAAATAATAGAAAAAATACAAATAAATCATGAATAGAGAACTTGAGAAGAGAGGAAAGAAAATAGAGAAGGATGAAAGATGATTATTATAAAAATATTTGTTATTTTATAAGTATATTCTTGATAGAAAATATTATTAACAAAATTTACAATGCGTGATATGCAAAATTTCGAACCAAAACCCTGAGTTTCAACTTAAACGAGGTGCACTAGATCAATTAACCCAATCCTAAAAGATAACAAAACCATAATAGTTATGAAATTACTAGCCTAACAATATTAATATTCCTTCAAATAAGAAAAAGAACAAAATTAACTATAATTCGGAAGACTAAGCTACTTGACATCAAAACCATAATGATTATGAAATTACTAGCCTAACAATATTAATATTCCTTCAAATAAGAAAAAGAACAAAATTAACTCTAATTCGGAAGACTAAGCTACTTGACATCAATACCATAATGATTATGAAATTACTAGTCTAACAATATTAATATTCCTTCAAATAAGAAAAAGAACAAAATTAACTATAATTCGGAAGACTAAGCTACTTGACATCAATACCATCAGCCAATATAGACATAATCTTGAAAATATTATTGGAAAAGACACCAGAGAACATTTTAACCGCACACAAGCTTACTAAATCAGTACCCCAGGATAGCTATCTCCAGAACAAAAAGAAGCTACGAGACAAAAGAATGTATCCAACAAAATAGACATCCAATTATCCAAAACTAATTTTTTTAATACAGATCACCTACAAGACAATTTACCAATGCCCAAAGTGATCTACGCAACAGAGCCAAGTTACACATAATGTTGCTGCAATGGGTCCAAAGAGGAAGTCACCGACTTGACAGTGGGCGAAAAGGGTCAGGCTCATCAGCGTAGATCTCCAATGCTCCATCCACTTGACAAACAGCAGCCTGGTGACTGAACTGTCACAATTTTGTGAATTTATTATAGATTTACAATAGGATTTACAATAAGGGTGCACCACTACAACGATTGTAACCACCTATACAACACTCAAAAACAAAGAGTACACGAAGTTTCATGATCACGAATTACAGAAATTGCAATACTAAAGACACCTTTTATTGACTATTAATACAACAGCAAAAAAAAACTCAGACGAGTTCAGGTTCATGTTAGGAATCACAAGAATAAAATATCTAAAAACTCAACCAAATAGTTTCATGGTTCCTAGAACGACAACACCATGAAATATTTGTCCAACATTACGAAGCATGGGATTTCAAGGTGACAATTAAATCAAAGGCTACTTGTGTTCGAATCCCTCAGAAGCCAAATTCATAAACAATTTTAAGGAATTGTATTCAGAGAAGGTTGTAATTTCAGTTCTGTTGTTGGCATAAGGATGCTGTTACAACAAATAAACTAGTATTCGCCGTTTGGGTGCTGTTCTTGTTTTTCCTTACAAAATGAATTCTACGGGGGGAAATGAGCATTCACGTTTGACTAATTTGGTAGCAAATATGCTTATAGACCAAGAAATAAGGCTATCTTTTATGGTTTCCACGATTTTGAAGAAAAATAGCAACATTTGTAGAAGAGGGACATAGTCACATAGAACAGGGTTTTCGGGTGGAAGAATGAACCCCTTTAGTTAAAAAGCATTTTGGAGGAGAAAAAAACTAAAAATAATGTACCTTGTGGTGGTATGCTTGTTTCGGAAGAAGTAATTTAATCTCCAAAGATAAACTATAAGATGATGAAGGTGAGGAAGTCACAATGACGCTGGCGTTGGTGAGATGTGATCTCAGAACTGTTCCTTCTCAACGACAAAATTCGTAGGAATCATCGATGTTCTTGTGCCGATGCAGAAACACAGCAAACGAAACGAAACCAAGCAATTTCACACCACAGAAACACACACACACACACACACCGAAGAGGAGACCCCGGGCTTACCCGTGCGATCTCCCCTCGAAGCCAAAAAAATCATCTTTTTATTAGGTTTGGGCGACCTGCCATGCGAGCGCACCCAACATGGCAAAGGCCTATTACAGCTGATACATCCATCTCAAGACATATCAACCACAACATCCCTTCTCCGATCTCCCACAAATATCCAGATCTAACGCCCTCCCATCACATATCACAACAGATCTTCAACTTTTTTTCCATCGCATATCTGGTGGAATCGTCTCCATCGTTGACACCGGCTTTCGGACTCGATCAACCACGATCTCTTCTCGGAACTCCACAGAGGACCAAAACCACGCAGATCCATCGCACCGTAGACCTTCGGATCCGAGATCGAAACCTGAAAGAGAGAACAAAAAAGGGAAAAGAAGGGAAGAAAAGAAGAGATCGCAATACCTGAGAAAACGAGAAGAGGGATTGGTAAAGTAGACGGGGGAGGGGTTTATATAGAGGAACCTAGAGGTGGTTAACGGTTGCGATTGGATGCAAGATTGGGGAAAACTTTGGGATTCTGACACGTGGGGGATATTTAGACGGTTGGATTGAAATTTCGTTTGGGATGGACGATGGTGGATGGGAGAGGTGGTCGTTGGCACGCGGTCAAGGTGGTGCGTGTTATGTGTGGGTTGGGTGGGACGCTATTGAATAGGTTTATTTCTAGACTTTCAATTTTAGTTTATGTTTCTACCATGATCTTATTCCCACGAAACACACCAAACTTCGGGTCTTGGCTTGCATGATTTTAAGACATACTTATTAAACCAATATTCTCGATCTTCCATGCTCATTATTGTTTGTAGAGTAATAATCGTTAAATTTTAACCCTTGTTGCTTCTTAAAAATTTGACTTCTTTAGATTTTAACTTTTACAGGTTTGAGTTACTTTGATTTTGACATTTAGATTTCAACCCTTTTTACAAGTAATGAACTCTTCTAACTTCAATTCTTGACATCACAAGTTGGATTTTGAGTACATATCTAGATAACCCCTCGTGGTCAAAATTGTTAAGGAATCTGTTAATTTATATAACTATTATGAAACAAGTAGGGTAATTTATAAAAAGCAAAGAACTAAGTACACTCGTAATAGTTTAATTCAGGTAAAAATTTGTGGTTGAAAAATTGATCAAAATGGTCGATCGTTTGGTCAACGGTCCACTATTCTAGCTCATAAAAATCTAAGTGCCCCGTCGTAGGTGTCTAGTCCTCAGTACTGGACGCCTAGACTTGGGCGGTCGATCGACAAACTCTTGTCGACCAATCTACTCCCAGGTTGTTAGTAGCAACTTATTTCTTTGCTCCCAAGATGCTTCCATGTTCCGATAATCTAATTTGAGGTTCTTCCATGTCAAATTTGTCAAAAAATGTATAAGAAACTCAAAATCTATAAACCACCAATGTCTTCTAGAAAGTTCCCCACGTTTAACACAATTGGTTTAAAGGATTAGAACATTCCCTTAAGTTTTAGGAGCAAATTCTCCCCGTTATTGGATAGCCTCCAATTCTACAACTTGGAATGTGCTTGGATGCACACTCTGGGGGCTAGATTCTTCAAGAAATTGAAATTTCAGTTTAATTGCATCCAAACAACATCCAGATTGTAAAGAATCTAGATTCAAAATTAGGTCCCAATTCTGGATTTATAATGCAAGTTGAGAAACCAGAAATGTCAATTTCTCCAAGATGTGTGTGGATTTCAAGATCATGTTTTTGTACCCTAACCTCACTTCTCCACATTATTACCTTACTTGCCACTACAATTTTACCATCCTCCCCGTCAAACCATACATTTACACCCATGTCCCAAATTTAATTCAAATCAACTACCTAAATAAAAAACTTTACTCTGCTCTTCTCTCCACTAACTTGGATGGGACGTGGTCGGTTTCTCAAGAAACCATGCATCCAAACATCAAAGTCATCTCAAGTCATGAATCACCCGCGGTTGGATTTCCAATGTGTGTCCAGTTTTTGGAGAGTTTGGATTCTCCTAACCTTACACTCAAACACAATCTTAGGTATCGTTTGGATAAGCATTCTTGTTGGAATTTGATTTTTGATAAGATGTGCACCCAAACAAAATCATAAGATCTTGATTCTACTAGAATCATGAAATATTGTACGTTTTATTTTGGTTGCAAGTAAGAAGCCAAATAAAAACGGCTTCTTCCAAGAATTCAAAATATTGAGTGAACTTCCAATAACACCCTCAATAATTCATATTATGAATGGGTGTGTCCCCATGCCATGTATTTATGTTAATTAATTGGTATCAAATATATGCTACTTTCATTATTAAATGTATGTTAATTTTATGGTTTTATTCAACCCTATGTTTTATGTGTGTAGATTTTGTGGAATATAATTTTAAAATTATTTATATAAAGATTAGTTAAATGTATTTATGTTCAGTTTCCGACCTATCTATGTTTCTTGATTCATAACAGCCAGTTGAAGAATTTCAATGGTAGTATTATCACTTTATCCTTAAGAATCATGTGCAAGAATCCACGTATCCAAGCATGTGTAACTTCTTATAGAAATCGAGATTCTAATTTATTTATTTTGTAAGAATCAGATTCTCACAAGAATGTTCACCGACATAATCCTCACCAACGAAGCTTCAGTGTGTTTGTGAAAATCAGGGTCATAAAAAGAATCCCCTACAAAATCGGAATTCGTTGGGATGTTTTGTGCAACCCTCCCCACTGAGCCAGCCACGCATTACCGGTCGGATCCATTCGAGGACCGAAACCCTTTTCCCCATCCCCAATTCGAAGACCAGCATGATCCCGTTCCCCCGACGAGCACCGAAGAAGCTCTTCCTTCCGACCCCAACTCGTCTCCTCCACGAAGGCCCCGACACCATCGACGAGCTCCTCGACCGCCACCTCGTCAAACCCAAACCTTCCGACGAGGACGACGACCTCGCCGCCAAACGCCGCCTCACCGGCTCCCGACGCGAGGCCCTCTCCCTCTACCGCGACATCCTCCGCACCACGCGCTTCTTCTCCTGGCCCGACTCCCGCGGCGTGCCCTGGCGCGACGTCCTCCGCGCCAACGCCCGGAAGGAGTTCGAGGAGGCAAGGTTCGAGTGCAACCCCGAGGTCGTCACAAAGCTGCTTATCGGAGGGAGGGATGCTGTTCAGGCCGCCGTCGATAAGCTCGTCGAGAGGTACCAGGGCTTGGCCGAGGAGGAGAAGAAGAAGAAGGGAAACCCGTCGCCTTCCCGGTGAGAAGAGGTGATCCAACTTTTATGTGGATTTGGTTTTGTTGTTATTTGCTCTTGTAATTATGTAACTGTGTGAACTTATGGTGATTTTGAAAAAATGAATCTGGAGCAGATGTGTTTTGATTTTTGAATGCTGGTTATGTTGTTTTTCTGGTCTTGGAAATAATGACTCAAATGTGTTTTGAACTAATTTTCAATCACTACAGGAAGGATATTAGTTTCTCAACATGATTGCGTTGGCCCATTTATTTTTGTTGAAAGGATATCAGAATTCATGATACATCATAATTATGTAGAATAAGAGTTTGGAAATGGTAGCT
Source organism: Triglochin maritima (assembly GCA_963682175.1). NCBI lineage: Eukaryota > Viridiplantae > Streptophyta > Magnoliopsida > Alismatales > Juncaginaceae > Triglochin > Triglochin maritima. Next base: position 56,440,210 of record OY821772.1, on the reverse strand, counting down.
TTCGGGATCTTGTCTGTATTTCTGTTGGGGTTTTTTGTTGTTCATATTTGTTAGAGTTTTTACCTCTGCTAAAGTTTGGGCTGAAGGTCTGCTTCGGCGACCACTTTTGCCGCAATCTGTTGACTTTAGTGGGCATTTATCCTAAAGATATAATCTAAATTCTAAAGTGGCTTCCAAAATTTGATTTGTATTCTGCCTTACTAAACAAGATCTACGGTATTTTGCATTTGGACTTTCAGTTTTATATTATTATCAAGGGTATTTGTGGTAAAATATTTTAAGGATTGTGAAATCCTCCTATTTTAATAGCATATTATATAAAATTGTTGATAACAAAATAGCCAAACTACTCTTTGAAGAACAAAAGGCAAAAATTACAAGAGTATTTTTAACCATTCATAATACTAAAAAAGAATATGTTGATCTAACGCAGCTTTTCATTAGACACCATGTTTTTTACCATTTTATCCTTCAGAGTTTAGGAAATGTCATCCCACTCTTCCCTTTCCTCCTATCTCACAAAGAATATGTCCACAAAGACCATCTATCTCTAATTTTGCTCAAATTTTGCTGCCATCTGTCATCACCAATGGGAATAAAATCGCACGAGGAATCATAAACAGATTGCATCAGGATTCATCAACATTTCACTATCTTCATTCATCTATTCGAAGTTCTGAAATCCTAACTCATGGAAAGGTGGTTCCAGCTTGCAGGATTTTATTTTCAGTTAATATATAATATTGCAATATAGATTGTGAGTTGGACTACGTGTTAAATATAATAATATTAGCAAACAAAACTTTATTTTCAGTGGCATCATTTGATCTAAACTTTGTAGATGTGGTTGTTTGATAGTTGTTGAACAGACTGGATACTTTCCCATGATTGGCCCGATAATTTAATTAAATGATAGCTAGTCGGCTTATCGGTTGCATACTATTTGGTGGCTTCTTATGAATTTTGTAGTTTCATTATATTTCAATTGTGTGCAAAACCGAATATGTAAAATATTTGTAAATCAATAATATATAGGGATCGTATTCAGATGCATATTTTCTATGTAACATTATTCTCCTAATAAATAATATTACCATTGTAGACTACACACATCTTCTGCGACCTTATATTGTGACTTTCTTACCGACTAAATAAATTCATATATGGGTAGCATTTTAAATTCAACTTCAATTCTAACCTAAAATTTTTTGAACTCAGATTTTGATCAAATTCAAGCCAATTTGTATGTAAGTTCTAAAGTTTACTAATTTAACCCAAATTTCAAGGCAGAACAGGTACCAGCTGCTAGTTTAATTTTAAAAAAATTATACAAGAAGATGCCCTTTCTAGCAACACAATGCCTTGATGCTTGTAATGTTTTTTTTGTGATAAAGGGTATATTTCATGACTGGAACTTAAGCCACACCATGATCAACAGTCCTGTATTGTAATCCTTTCGTTGCCGGTGGCTGTAGATATGACCACAAGATTACTAGGGGCGGGGGGCTGAAAGATATGAAAGTTTATCATTTCGCTACATCCCGTTGATCCATCTTGTTAGAGAACTATTCTAATTCTAGGATCGTAACACCATGTTGCAAAGATATATAATAATTGAAGGGCAGATATAGAAAAAGCTTGGATTTACGATTTGGTAGGGGTGCGCCGGGCCCTTGCGGTAGTGCAACGCAAGGGCGACGCCCGAAGACCCCAGTAGCAAGCTACTGTGGTGGGTCTTCCCCCACAAAAAATTAATTTAATATCATGTGGGCCGATGGCCCACGTAACAGATATTAAACTGATAAGAACAGATACTACACTTGATCTTAGCCAAAAGGCCGAGAAAGGTATGAGTTGAAATGCAGTTGTGGATCTCATTTTATACCTCCTTTGAGGAGAGAGATGGTAGAGCTTTTCGATATGGGACTAAACATCACCACCACATCTACAGCTGTTGGATGTATTTGATTTGATAGTGTAGCTGGTGCTGACTGGTTTGGTTTGGTGAAATTGGATAGAAATAAGAGTGCAATGTGATTCTTGAGTAAATACATAATTTGATGACCACGTGAATATCAAATTTTATATGGGCACAATTAATAATTGAAATCAAATAACGTATGTATGTAAACAAATTCCAGCAATCATGTTCTCGCCAAACAAATACTAATGTACAAGCTGGAAGAAATAATTCAGAACCTAAAATTTATAATTTTAAGAAACAACCAGTAGAGAATGACAATGATGATTTGTAAGGCGACTGTTGCAACAATTTAGGCATCTCAGAAGTATTTGTTTCGTAAGATGACAAATGGATTAAGCTTTCATTTGATTATTTTTAGGACCGTGGTACACGGACGCACCTGACGTGGTAAGTTCAGTCAACACAGAAATTAATTTAATAACATGTTTGTGTCACATGTAACATTTAGTTTATCAATGCAACATTACTTTCTTACTGCAACGTTTGTTTCATCGTGCAACTTTTAATTTTCACAACGTAATCTTTGGTTTCTCATGCACCCTTCGGGAATAAAGGTAAAAAGAAAAGTTCATGTTTTGTCCTTTTAAACATATAAGTTTGTCCGTTTTAACATCAACGTGTGTCATTTTTAACATACGAGTTTGTCATTTCTAATGTATGGTTTTCCTTTTTAAATAGTAGTTTCTCGTTTTTAAGTATGTATTTATCCTTTTTACGTACTCGTTTATACTTTGAAGTATGGTTTTGTTATTTTTAAGTACGGTTTGTCATTTTTAAGTACAGTTTTGTCCTTTTTCACAATTGGGTCGGTCCTTATATTAATGGGTTGTTCTTTCTATGTCGAGGTTTTGTCCTTTTTAAGTAATGATTTGTTATTTTTAAGTAGTGGTTTATCATTTTTAAGTATGAATTTGTTTTTTTTATCATTTGTGTTTGTCTTTTTATTAATATTGGTTGTCTTTTTAAACAAGTCAAGTTGAAATTAGCAAACAAGAACACAAAATCAAACCCAACTCCGTGAAAATAAATCAGAAATCCCTAAAAATACTAATATTAAAGACAAATCAAGTTTAGACAAGAACACCACAAACCGAAATCAAAGAAAAAAACCAAACTTTCAAGACAAAAACACCAACCCAACAAAAAAATCATCACCACGACACTTCAAATTAGCAACAAAGAATCAAACTTTTCCCAACAACGCTACACAAAAAACCAAAACAACAACAAAGAACAAAAACTATAAAGAAACAAACTTCCAAAATAACATCAAAAAACAAATATCGATCCAACACAGAAAAAACCAAAAACTCCAAATCAGCCACAAAGGACCAAAATTTTCACCAAAAACTCTACACACAAAAATCCAAATCGCCGGGAGAAAATGATGGAGAATCTCCCTCCTCGCCGACCAATTTCACCACGACGTCCTAACCAACATCGTCGGCGTCCCCTCCTCCCTCAAGACTCACTCCCGCTTTCGTCTCTCTCGGCATCACTCTTACCGATCTCGTCTTCAACTGGGAGAAAATGATGGAGAATGAAACATTTTGGGGGATAATGAAATGTTTTGAGGATATATGTATGGTGGAAACGAATAGTCGCATAGTTACGTGTGATGTGATCCAAAATAAATAATATGTGACTTTATTAATTTTGCTGAATTGACTGGCCACGTCACACCGCATCTGGGAGGCAACGCGAACAAATCATTTTCCTTATTTACATGCTTTGCATTCTTGTCACTGGAATCCATGTCCTGACCATGTAATTTGTAGTTAGTGCTCCACAACGAGATGGATTATCGGGATGGAGCAAAATATTAACTTTCAAATGTTAATCTTAAGGTCATATCTACAGGTACCGGCAACGAAAGGATTACAATACAGAACCGTGGATCATGGTCTGGCTAAGTTTCAGTCATGAATTGTAACCTTTATCACACAAAAAACATTACAAGCATCAAGGCATTGTGTATTTGTGTTGGGTGCAACCAACGTTCAGGCACCGCCTAGGCGAGCCTAGGCGGCCGGCGGCGTCCGGTCGCCTGGGCGATCGCCTAGGCGGTTGTGCGACCGCCCAGGGCTGGGCGGTAATTTTTTTTATTTTTAAATTCAATTAATTTTCATAAAATAGATAAAAAAATCAGGAAAAATCGGGAAAAATAGAAAAAAATACACAAATATTTTCTAAAACTACCATACATGTTTAGGCTTCGAAAAGACACCTAGTTCCTCGACCAAGGCCTCACTAGGCACCCCCTCTACCCACCTAAACACTTAGGTATACAATTTATTGCTCAGTAGTACGATTACAAAGTAACTCAGAGTTCATACAATAGTAGATAAAAGAGAAAGTAGAATTACAAGCTAACTAACTAATTCCATTGGACACATTGATCTAATGTCCAACTGGGAACCATATCATATCCTCCACCACCATCAGAGTCGTCGGAGTCGTTCTCATTCGGATTGTCGACGTAGACATCATCTTCTTCAGTTTCTTCATCGTCGGTTTGGACATATTGCTCGTCGATGTCCATCGGTGGTTGAGAACTCGATGCACCTGGATCTCTAGAACTGATGTGAACGATGGCATCATCCATGCCACGACCTAATAATGGCGCGTCAGATGCAGTAGAACACCGCGGGTCAGATGCAGTGGACATGGATCGAGCAAAGCGTCTCCGTGAAGAAGAATGTCCCAAAGCTGCTTCCTCGACATCGGACAATTTACTAGAAAATTGATTATACTCCTACCGGACCTATCAGTCCACCCATCTGTCATCAACGTGCACCCGTATGTTGCCCAATCTTGTCTGTACGATTCTAGTATACCTCTAGTGTAGTCAATTTCTTGTTTAAGGCACGAGTCACTAACTTCATGATACGTCATGGGTTTAAGTCCGGGTCCGTAAGTACTAGTAGCGGATATTGCTTCCTTCCACTCAGGCGTCCTTACAGTGTTGAATGATATACCACATCTATAGAAAAACCTAGCCCATTTTTGATTAATTGTTTTCCTATCTTCTTTTCTAAAGGTTCTTTCGATGGTTGTTTGTTGGGGGCCGGAAACCACGTCCTTCCCACGTCCGCAAAATGGTGCCCACAAACGTTGTTTTTGTCTCTTTCGACCAGGAACGGGGCGAGAACGGGAGGTTGGGGTCGGAGCAGAACCGGAACCCGACCCGGTTTCTAGATCAAATTCTATGTTTTCTCGGTCTACATAATCATCAAGACATACATTTTCGTTTTGTAATGTCCTACTGTTTCTAATCATGTATGCAGTTATGTCTTGTTTAATAGAGTCAGGAACTTTATCACAAGGTCTAGCATTGCTACCGGGTGTGTGCGCAAGATGTTGTTTGTGACGGGCTATACCACCTCTAGTTTCCTTACCACATAACTCACAGACAATACAATTTTTATCATTAGCGCTAATGTAATGGGCAGTATTCCAACCGGGGTCATTTGTACGGGTAGGTCTTAGGTCATCGTAACTCTCGTGATGCATAGGTAGACTAGTGCCGGGTACGTAAGCCATATCTTAAAACTAGACTAATATAAAATTTAGACTAATATGAAAATAAAATACTAATTAATTTAATTCTAAAGAGAAGTTAGAAAGAGTGCACTTGATTTTGACGGTTGAAGAATGAAGAAACGGATCGGAGACTTCACTTTCCAACTTCAAAACTAAGCACCAGACCGGAGACTTAATCGCAAAACTTGATGATTAGGAAGGTTGATGATGAGAATAGGATTATGAAGAAGAAGAGAATGAGAGATGTGTGAAAAATGAAGAGGTTTGGAGGGGTTTATATAGGATTTGGGGCTAGTGGCAAAGTTGTAATTTTTGAAAAAAATAATAATAAAAAAATTAAAAGGAGAGAGCCGTTGGAGAGCCTCCAACGGCTCTCGCCTAGGCGAAATGATCGCCTAGGCGATCGCCTATTTCGCCCAGCTCTGCTGGGCGAAAGGCGGTGGTCGCCCAGGCGACCACCGCCACCGGCGACCGCCTAGGCGGTCGCCTACGTAAACGTTGGGTGCAACTACTAGTACAATTTGTTAAAACTAAACTAGTAGACGGACAAGGTGGACGCTCAAGAAATAAATGGACGGGCAAATTAAATTTAGATTCATGTTTTAGTAGGGGTGCGCCGGGCCCATGCTGTAGTGCAACGCAAGGGCGACGCCCGAAGACCCCAGTAGCAAGCTACTGTGGTGGGTCTTCCCCCCACAAAAAATTAATTTAATATCGTGTGGGCCGATGGCCCACGTATCAGATATTAAACTGATAAGAACAGATACTACACTTGATCTTAGCCAAAAGGCCGAGAAAGGTATGAGTTCTATCTATTGCTGGCCTAATGTTATATACCAGCACTGCTCCTCCAGTTCTTTCTGTCCTTCGATGTGGGACTAAATATACCATCTCCCTTCTCATTTATTCGTGTATGACACGTGACCTTTTGCGAATAAATCGAGCTGACTCAACTTTTTCTTCATGTGCAGACTTTAGTTTGGCGTAATAATTATTATATTATATAAGTTTGGACAACTTTGGCAATCGCACAGGTGGCCTGGAGTGATACATACAATATCCAGTTCCTAATTGGTCGTGGCCTCGTGGGAGTGTTATTGTCAGGTGAGATGATAATCTTTTCGTAATCTAAAATAAGAATACTGTTGGAGTTCAACTGTTTCATGACTTTCATCTCCCACGGGCCACGGCTTTAAAAAACTGAAAGTGTTATTTTTTGCGCTTCGTTTTTTAACTTTCAAGGGTTTCGGGGGTTTTTTTTTTGTTGAAAAACAATGTTAGACCTTGCCTCATGTTACTGGATTAGAGCATCATCCTATCCTATGCAATGATACTGGTCATGAGAAAATTTACAGCTCATAGGAGGGTTTTGAATTCAAACCGTATTTGTAGTAAAAAAAATACTGCTTTTGATTTACATTGAATATTGGTTTTTATTTTATACAATTTGAGCACAGAGTAACAAAATGCTAGATCAGATATCTTGTTACATGCATGTTCGTGTTTGATTGGTACGTAGGAAATGATTTTTTTTTCTAACTCTAACTTCATACAACTTAGATCCTATCAAACATAAAACATTTTCAAATTTCAATTATCCAATTCCTTAAAACTTTTTTGCATTCAAATCAAACATACGGATTACGATGGACAATTGTGTTTTTCTTTGTAAGCATGTCCAACTAAAAGATGACGAAGGGCGACTATACACATGCATTTTAATTAGGAAAAAGTTTTTGAAATAATGGTGTAAAATAATAATAATGAAAGAATATAAGTTTTGGAGCGTAAGGACATCCACTATCATGTCATGACGTAAGTCATGCACACTCTTTATTTTTTCTCTTTCTGACACGCTATCATAACCAACATCTCTTTCTCTTTTACTATTCACCAATAGACTATAATTTATGTCATCTCACTCTCTTTCCTCCACATCATTAATTTTCTTATCGACTTTTATTCTATTCCAAAATCAATTATATTTACCAAAAACATTAATAATTTATTTAGAAAAACAAAAATACTAATAAATCTCGTATTTTCAAATTGCATATATTTTTTAATTTAATTATCAATGATCAGCAAATACTATATATCATTAATATTAATAAAGCAAATATTACATTAAATAAAAAACATAAGCTTACATTACCCGAGACAATAAACCAAATACACGATGTCTTATCTTGTCGGACTAACAATCTACAATGCGCACGTGATGTCTCATCTTGTTGGACTGACAATCTACAACGCATGTGTGAGGTCTTGTCGGACTGACAATCTACAGTGCGTGTGTGATGTCTTATCTTGTCGGATTGACAAACCATAGTGTGCACATCATGCCTATTCTGACCGATTTGAAATCTTATCTGCGAATAAAATTATCTTTAAATCATCTTTAGAAAAATAAAAAAATAAAAGTCTCGTTTAGGGAGCTAAGCTAAATCAGAATAAGTTCTTTATAAATATCATCAAGTTCACCTTAGTCATCACACACAACTTCATTTCCCTCAACCTTCCAAACTCTCCTGAACTCATGTCTTCTACTGACCACAACAGTGAGGCTCATGAAACACTCAAGGATCTGCCTCATCTTCTTCTTTTTAAACCTCAAGGATTTGTTGTCTACTCCTAACAAGAACAATACTATCAACCTATCATTCCACATGGCGTAGGAACTAGTACCCAACCATCTCCCGAACAATACTCCAAACAACCACCACTGCTCCAGAAGTGAGGTTGTTCCCAACAACACTATGAGCATCCACTAATGCTCTAGAACTGGGGATATTCCCAACAATACTCCGAACAACCACCATCGCTCAAGAACTGGGGGTATTCCAAACAACCACCCCCAAAACGTATACCCGACCCACTGCTCAGTAGTCAATCCAGTAGGAACGAGGATACCACTACCCCAAATGACGAGCAAAGTGCGCCCAAAAAGGCGACAAACCCCCTAAAAGGCAAGAACTTATAGGCAAAAGAGGAGGACAAAGCCCTCAATTCATCGTACACGAAAAATTAGTTGCGATGCAGCGGTTGGAACAAACTAGAAGTCAGTGGTCCTTTGGGCAAGAGTGAAGGCTTTGTATGACGAAGCGATGCTCACAAACCAACGACTGAAGTCACGAAACGTCGAGTCCCTCAAAGGGCTACTATGATGTGGACCAGTTGCATGGATGAGGGCACTCGACGTATTAGAAGTGGGGACAACGCTCAGGACCTCTTCAGATAAGCTCATGCGATTTATGAGTGCACTGAAGGGACGACCTTCACATACTATCACAAGCGGTTGATGCTTAAAGAGTACCCCAACTGACGGTCGACGGTCTTCATTCCCCATTTTCAAAGCAATCAGAGCTCGCAGATGCAAAGTAGTACTACCCGACCATCTACCGATTCGTTCGGGAAAAGTAGTATTTTAAATTTAGTACAATATTCCTTATTTCATAAAAGTTTGTGTATTTCAGTACTTAAATCCTAACTATTTATCAAAATATAAACCCCTTAATTATTATAAAAAATACCAATAAATTGCATTGTTAATTTTATATGTATTTTAAATCTTATTTTTTTAAAATATGATTTCTAATTGTTTTTATTTTTAAAATTTTGTTTTTAATTTTTTTCTAAATCGACCTACAAAAATGAGTGTAATGAGTGCACACTCCGACAGACAGACTTGACAACCTATTCTTTTTTTAATTAGTTTTTGTTTTTGTTTAATATTTAGTTGTAAATAATTCATTATGGTGGATAAGAGAATTTATTTTTTTATTTAATAAAATAACCAAACTTTTCAATACCTTACGTATCATTTAGTGGGCGATTTTGAAATAATTAAAAAAATCAAACAATTATAAAAACGTATATTTAAAAATAAAAATATGTCCGCAAACGTGCATGACCGCTACAAAAGTACAAATTCGAGGCCGAAAAAACTCGTCTCGCAAACATGTTCTCACGATCGCACCAATCGACCCGCTCCTCTCCACGTCCAAAAACCCGCGGCGACCGCCGCCTGTTTAGTTACTTTATGTTCCCAAACTACCCCTACCTTTCCCTCCCAAATCCACCTTTAATCCACAGCTTTCCCGGGGACACACCCGTCATTTCGCCTAAACCCACCTTCTCCAAAGCCCCTCCCGTCGCCGCCGTCGACCGCACCCCTCTCCTCTCCGACAAACCCTAACGCTAGTTCTCTCCTATCAATGGCCCTTCCGTACTCCACCGCCAGCACCGTCCGGCAGCCACGGCACGGCCGGGGGTTCCTCTCCCGGAGGTCGTCGTCGTTCTTTCTCGGCGTCCTTCTCGCGTTGACGCTGGTCCTCCTCGTGCTCCTCGCCCTCGGAATCTTCTCCGTTCCCGTCGACTCCGTGCCTCCAAACCTCCACGGCGTGGATCGCGTCGAGTTGGATAGAGATAGGTGAGAGGTGGTTGGTGAGGGTTTGGCGTATGGAAAGGTGTTGTTGAGTTGGTTTTGTGTTTTGCAGGGATGGATTGGGGCGGAGAGGACAGCAGTGGACGGAGATTTTGTCGTGGGAGCCCAGAGCTTTCCTTTACCATAACTTCTTGGTGAGTTTTTGTGAGTTTCGTTCTCGAAGGTTTCAATTATTTTGATGATCTCATGTCTTTTTTCCCCTTCTGTTCTTGGATTATCCTTAATTTGAATTTTGGGTGCTATCTGTGCCACCAATTGATATTTGGAGCGTACAGAAAAACATCTCGTAATGTGTAGATTGTAGTTTTCTCTTAGTTGTAACTCATAAGCATGGCAAGCTAGTCAGTGAATGATTCCTTTCAAAGGTTCCAAGTTTTTTTTAACTTGACCTTTTTGGGGAAATTAAGGAAAGTAGTGTATTCAAAAAATAAAATACCTCCCTCTCACAGTCTCATGTGAACCAGAGTTTCAGAAAGGGGACTGGAAACAGACCTTTTAAGCAGTAAGAGATGAACTGAACCGAAAGTTGGTTAGTAAATCATGGAGTGTAATAGAGGTGATAGTAAATTTGCCTTCAAACCAATCACCTAAAAGACATTTTAAATTCAGTTCCCAATTCCTTAAAATTCTCTCACTTTCATAAATTTTCCTCACAGCGCAGAGACGCAGACCAATTAGTAAAACTTGGGGTCATTCGAAACGGGTACTGATTTTGGAAATTTGGGAAACATGTTTGTATCATAACAATGATAATAACATCCTCGTGAACAATTATTACGATATTTAGGATTGATGTAGAACTTTATGCATTTTTTTAATGTGTTGAATTTCTATAATCAAAAGATTTTGAAAACAAAGTGAGGTTTAAAACATCGTCATTAATGCCTTGTTCGTCTTTTATGTCTTATCCAAAATAATTGAACTTCTATAATCAAAAGGTTTTGAAAACGATGTGAGGTTTAAAACATCAACATTGATGCTTTGTTCTTTTAAGTCTTATCAGAAAAAAAACTGTTTTCTAATATTTACTATTACATCATGTGAATATTTTTGTTGCATCAGTTCTCTTGTATCACTGCGAATAAGGTAATTTGAACATAACCATGGGTTCACATGTTTGAAAAGAATTTGTCTAGAATTCAAAATGTGCGAGTCGACGTTACTTTTCTACATGCAGCAATCACATGTATTGTCAATCTCATGTAACATACATTCCTAAGGATATTTAGATTGTCTTCGGATAGCAAGCTATTTGCAAACTGAAACATTATGTTGAAACAGTGAAAAGAAGAGTGCATGTCAGAATTTTCTTCATCAATAAACAATTGAAATTTCATTAAATTAATATTTGAGTTGGAAGTACAAACTAATTTCTTTTTTTAATCATTGAAACTAATCTCATTTTACGCTTTTTCATTGTATGCTCAATCTAAATACTCTGTTTTTCATTGTTACTATCTGATGAATTGGAGTTTTATGCAGTCCAAAGAGGAGTGTGAGTATCTGATTGAATTGGCCAAGCCTCGCCTAAGAAAGTCTACTGTGGTCGACAGTGAAACTGGCAAGAGTAAAGACAGCAGGTTTGCATATTTGTACATCATGAATACCCATTTATGAGATCAAGTGTTGTTTCTTTGGTGATGAGAGGATCCCAAAATGAACTAAATGCAGAGTTCGTACTAGTTCGGGCATGTTTTTGAACAGAGGGCGTGACAAAATTATTAGAGCCATAGAGAAGAGAATAGCTGACTTTGCGTTCATTCCTGTAGGTATGTTTATGCTGAGCTTTTAAGTTATGAATAAGTTTGCATTTGTCTTTCACTTGTGCTGACGCCACCTTGGATTTTCATTTTCTCCATTCCCATAGACACTAGTCATAATGACAAAATAGACTTACATGCCTTGAATTCTTTCTACAATGTTCCTCGAACTAATATTTTTTATGTAGTCACCTGATTGCTATGCCTAAAGATTACTATAAAAAAGTCATGATTCTTTCCCCCAGTAGGAAAGAAATTGAGATTTTCTGCTCTACGTAGTTATTAGTTATAATTTTAGCATTTTTTAATAAGCTTTAGCATCTTTTAGTAAGCTTTAGTATCCTTTCCTCTTCCTATCTTTGATTTTAGATATTGTGATAACTTCAACTTCATTCTGATAGAGCATGGTGAGGGTTTGCAAGTGCTTCACTATGAAATTGGACAAAAATATGAGCCTCACTTCGATTACTTTCTTGATGAATTTAACACCAAGAATGGAGGCCAGCGAATTGCCACACTACTAATGTACCTGTATGCACCTAGAAGCATGCGCACCTTTTAAAGTATCATTGTTATTGTTATTAGCATATTGATGTAACACATGCTTATCAAGTATGTATTTTTTGTTTGGAATAACATCTTCCAGATCTGAGGTTGAAGAAGGTGGTGAGACGATATTTCCCCATGCCAAAGCAAATAGTAGTTCATTACCATATTATAATGAGCTCTCAGAATGTGGCAAGAAAGGTCTGGCTGTGAAACCCAAAATGGGGAATGCACTGCTCTTCTGGAGTATGAGGCCTGATGCCACTCTTGATCCTTCAAGTTTGCACGGTGAGTTTTTATTTTATATGTTTGTTCATAATGCTCGTGGTGTTTTATTGGCACTCTGGTTGACAAATGGCAACCTTCCCTGATACATTAGCATTTAGCAATCTCTTCATACCAAAACTTTCTCATTTTTCTTGTTATTTGGACTTAAACCTCAATTGCACAATGTAGGTAGCTGCCCCGTTATTAAAGGAACAAAGTGGTCTTGTACGAAGTGGATGCATGTCGGTAACTACGCTGCTTTTTGATATGAATAAACTGACCGATGACTCAAATTCTATTGGAGAAGCAGAAGATTCACAGACAGAAAGGGCAGCTTGCCTGTTGGTCTCTGTGTGCAGTTGAAAGGAAGAAATGGTGACTTTTTCTATAGGTAAACATTTTGTAAAAGAAGAGTTAGTGGTTGCAGCAGCTATATTTTTGTGATTACGAAGCATTTGGTCACTAATTGGTTGAGGCCTTTTCCATCGTAGGGTGTGTTTAGATACCTATAAATTGGGTCAAATTTATCCAATAAACTTATTATTCTCTCTCCTCTATCTAAACACACTAAATGCTATGTTTGGATGTCTAAATTCATAACTGTTTTATGGAAAAGCTCAAGTGAGCTTTTAGATATTTTTTTGTCCTCATAGTTCTCATTATTCATAATATTTTTCTATTTGAATGATTTGAGAAGGATAAAACAATCTTTTCCTATAAAAATCAAAAAACATGATCGAGGAACAAGTTTTTTGCCATTGTCTTTAAATTGAGGGACAAAAAATCAATTTTTTATTTTATGTTACATCATGTTTTTAATCTGAAAAAACTAAGTTTATTTGACATCTAAAGTCTAAACACATCCATAGTTTTTCTTTGCGGGTATGTTAATTCCTTGAAGTTTCTTCTCTAAATATGATGGTCATGCTAATTCTTTGCGTAGTTCCCCCATGAATGTATTTCTGTTACTGATTAGAATCGACGGTGGGAGGTACAAACACAAAGGAAATCACAAGAAAGGAAAATCATACAGTACATAACCTCTTCCACTTTGTTCATGTGCGATCGATCACCTTCCATCGGGGCAGAGTTAACGGGAGGGTGTGAACTTGGGCGGCCACGTCCCCCCCCCCCCCCCCCCCCCCCCCAGGGTGTGAAGTCGAGCAGTGGGCATCACGATTGCGGCAAGCGTTGGGTATGGTTGGGGGCACGTGTTCCCCGTTCCCCACCCATTCGTTATTATTATTTTTAATTTTTCTAAAAAATGTTAAAAAATCATTTTAATTTTTTTTTAAATTTTTTTTTCTACAATTGATCATCAAATAACATGAAAGAAAGAAAATGTAAGATGTTTCAAGACACAAAAAATTTAAGGGTAAGTGGGGTGACGTGACAAAAAAAACCCGTTATTTATGATCTTACGTGTTCACCTTCTCGGGTATGCTGAATTCTAGGGTTGGGCATCGGTCCGGACGGGACCCAGATGCTCTCTGGGGTCCGGACCGGTCAGGTTCGGTCTAAAAACCCGGACCGAGTATTTGAGGGTAAAATTGGATTTTGAACCGAATTCGGATCGGACCAAAAACCGAACTTGCCCCGGAGTCCGGACCGGAACCCAAAATACGCACAGCCCTACCGAATCCACAGTCTCGGGCACCTCACAAAAGGTTGGTCTTAACCTGGTAGTCGGTATATTCATATGATTAAACCACTTTTGACCCTGACAGTTTAAATGAACTTCAGTCAGAAACAATGTGGAATAATAAGAGTATTAAGATGACGGGCAAAGATCAATTCGAAGACAAGTTCGCTACTAGTTATTTATGCTCGCAACACACTATTTTCTCTTGCAACCTCAAAAACAGGTTCCGAGGAGATCCTCTGGTACGGAGCTAGATGCATTTCCAGCACAATAATTAACTGTTAGTCTGTTACAAACCTCCTCTCTCTTCACTGCTAAATATACAATTCAGTTTGAGAAGTCTTGTAGGGAAAGGAGCTAGACTGGTGATTGAAAGAAAAAACTCAATGCTGGAGAAGAAGAGTGTTGGGGACACTATGTGCAGACAGCAATTATACATGAGTTATTAAGTTAATATCATTACACTTATTTCTTTCCTAGTTGGGCATGCTCCAAGAAAATACAGGGCCCGCAGAAAGTTTAGCCTCGGGTTGAAAAGAAAACTCTGAATTGGGAAAAATAATTGCATGCATAATGCATGCTCTATGATCACAAACATTTGGAAAAAAAAACTTTTATTAAAACAGAATAATTGATTGACCTAGTTCTTCGCCTCAATCAAATTTCGAATGACGTACGGAAGGATGCCTCCATGATTGAAGTACGCTAGTTCAACCTGCACCAACAGTATGATATAAATTTTGAAATTGAAGTAATAGCTTTAGGACAAGAATGGTACATAAGTAATTATATAGTCCTCTTTTCTTACCTCGGTATCAAAGCGCACAGTGCATAAGAACGACTTTCCACTGTCTGTAACAACTGTAACATCTTGACCAGGTTTTATCTCGCTTACACTGCTTGGGAGCTCGATTGTGAAACGTTCATGACCAGTTAAACCCAACGTTTCTGCATCTTCACCAGCCTTGAAGCAAAGGGGGATTACACCCATACCCACAAGATTACTACGGTGGATTCTCTCAAAGGTCTTGGCTATAACGGCTTTCACACCCTGTATCAAAGGCAACACAATGATGAATGTCATGCAACGTTAAGTATAACACAATTGTGTCCTAACTAAACAATGAAAGTTTCCAAGTTGAGACAGCCAACATAAATACCTGAAGCATAGGTCCCTTGGCAGCCCAATCTCGGGAACTACCACTTCCATACTCCGCTCCAGCCAAAATGATTGTATCATGACCTTCGGTTTTGTATTTCTGTTGGCAACCACAGAAAAAAAAACAAATAATGTTTGACAAGATAGGCGACAAGAGATTGGAAATTACTACTGCAACTAGAAGTGTAATTCGATCAGAATAGAACAAAGGAAAACAAATAATACAGTAGGATGATAATTGAAAAGTTACCATGGCAGCATCGAAAACGGACAAGTTTTCTCCTGATGGAATATGAATTGTTTTAGGCCCAACTTCTCCCTTAAGAAGTTTGTTCACAAGGCGGATATTAGCAAAGGTACCCCTTGCCATCACCTCATCATTACCACGACGACTACCATAGGAATTGAAGTCCTTTCTGTCAACACCACGTTCCATCAAGTACTTTGCGGCAGGACTGTCCTTGTGAATGCTGCCAGCAGGCGATATGTGATCGGTTGTAATACTATCTCCGAAATTGAGCAAGCAATAAGCATTTTTGACACTATGCGGACCAGGTGGTGACATAGTCATGTCCTTGAAATACGGAGGTTCGTGAATGTAAGTTGAATTAGGGTCCCACGAGTACAGAGTGCTAGGTGGCACTTGCAGCTGATTCCACATAGGATTTCCTTTGGTAATTGATTCATATGTTTGTTTAAACATGTCAGGCAGAACACTTGACTGCACGACCTGTGAACAAAAAAATAACAATAATCAAAAGAGGTCATCAACTACATAATATGGTACTAGAAATTAAAAGCCCGTACGACCTACATCTGCTATCTCTTCGTTTGTCGGCCAAATATCCGTGAAGAACACCTCCTTTCCATCTTTCCCAACACCAATAGGTTCCTTTTCGAAGTCAATATTGACCTGCCAATAAACAGAATATGAAACAAAGGTTTCGGATATTTTTCCAAGACCAGTTTTTTTATGCTACTTCAACATGGAAGAATATGATCCCCAAAAATACCCTCTTGTGCACAACCTTCAGAAAAAATGTTAATATATCTTTTCCAAATAATAAATTAAATAAACTATCATGTTGTTACATTTGTGGCTGATTGTCAATGCCATAAGGTGGCATTTACCCATATCTGGACTATTGCATAGATTCTATAGAAATAGATAAATACCAATTTGATAGACTATGAAGCCGTAAGGAACAGTACATACCAACTCCAACAATATGAAACTAGATTAAGAACCAGACAAAAGTCACACGAGATACAGTAGCCAAATTACTGGATGCAAATAAGGAAGACGGGTGATGGAACGCATTTCAGTAGAAGACTTGAATCAGACATCTATATTTTCATTCAATAATAACTGCTTATATAAAAAGAAAATGCAATAACAAAAAGTAACTTCTCTTTTTCAGGTGTTGGATTTAACCCATGAAGAAACAAGGATTTCTAGTTAACTTTTTTGTGAGAACACAAAAGGCTTCAGATGGATTGGCAAATGTTGTTTGTGACACATGTATGACATCACTAAATTTTCTAATAGATGGATAACAACAAGGTGTGCTTCATTTGTGCAGAACTGAAAAGATACCTACCGTGCCAGCAAGTGCATAGGCCACCACAAGAGGAGGGGAAGCGAGGTAATTTGCTCTAGTTAGAGGATGCACACGCCCTTCAAAGTTCCTATTTCCAGATAGCACTGCAGCAGCAACTATGTCTGAAAGATACATTCAGGCTTCAGCAAACAATATTCTACAGCATAGTTGGACCACAAAATAGAGACCATTTTTTTAAATTGAAGTATGGGATAAAAGTAAATGCATTACCATTTTCAGTAATTGCAGTTGCCACTGCCTCATTAATGTCACCAGAATTTCCTATGCAAGTTGTGCACCCATATCCAACAATATTAAATCCCAACTGATTCAAGTGTTTCTGTAAGCCACTGTGGCAGCAAATAACAAAATAGAAAAGTCAGCATGTGAAGATAAATTGTTTGTTCAACAGATCCTATAACTACAAATCCAAGATTACCTTTTCTCCAAGTACTTGGTGACAACTCCAGAACCTGGTGCAAGACTTGTCTTAATCCATGGCTTAACCTGACCATATCAAATTAAATAAGATTCTGATTTCATTTCCTTCAAGCACATCAAAGTTGATGAATAACTTTAGTAAAGCAATACCCTATTTTCTAATCAAAACATTCCATAATTTAAGCATTGCAGCTATAACTTGTTTATTTACTATTAAAATATACCAATTAAAGACTTTACATTCTAGAAGGCCAGACAGTGGAATGCTGCTCTATTCAAAAAAGTATATTCGCCAATAACAGTTATGGGTCTGATTAACTCCTGCTTTCTGAAGTACAATATTAGAAGCTAATTATACTTAATGATGTGATCAAGTTCATGAAGAACATAAGCCACTGTTAACTTTGGACCCAATGATCCATCAAGTCAAAGTAGCTCTAGTGATGATAATGTTTACAGATGCAACTACGAATGGATGCGACTTTCTATAACTTTGTAGAGAGGACCTGGTATTTTCAACAGGTTATCTTCTATGCAATTGAATTTCCACTACCAGATGTTAACATTTTCGCTCATACACTTGGAAAGGAATTAAAGCACCCAAGAGAAACTTTAAAATCACAAGTGAATTGTATTTCTTCCATAATAATGAAGGGCTGCCGCATTCCAAAACAAATAAATCCGATCAAGGATTCTACGAAAATAAAAAGGTGAAGCGCCTAAAATGCATGATAGTTATTCTAAAAAAAGGCATAACAGCAGTTTCTAACCTCAAGACCCAATTCACATGCTTTTTTGGCAACTAAAGCAGCACCGAGCATAACACTAGGATTAGATGTATTAGTGCAGCTAGTTATTGCCGCTATCACAACATCTCCGTGTTTGATTTGTGACGGCTTTCCTTCAAATGAGAAGTCCGCAACCTTTGTTTGGGCTTCTTTTGGAATAGCAAAACCCTGTAGTAGCATACAATACAAGAGACACACAAGGCTAAGCCAGTTATTGAACATTGAGATCCATAATTTACAGTTCTGCATCTTAAAAAACAACAATAGTTCAGCCTTCCTTTATTCAACAATTAACATTTACCAATTAGAAGACAGGATGTATTTATAAATCATTTAACATAACACATTGTTCTAATCACAAAGTCCCCACTTAGTCATTAACAACCGCACTTAATTACTTGGCACTCTAACAAATCTGACTAGTGACAATGCAATCATACTTTTAAGATTATATATTTTAAAATATGCATAAAAAATAATATGAAAAGGTGGTTCTTTCAAATGTGATTAGTTATTTGCCGATACAACAGTTTCTTATTCATGACACTGCCTTTCAAGAGAGGAATGTACATGCATGCACACATGCATATATATGATCCAAATTAGACTGTTAAATGAATAGCCATATAGTTATATGTGGAGAGCCAACAACATTGCATATGTTCAAGTCATCACCTTGAATCCAACTTTGTTGTCCAAGCAAGAGTTCCAATCATCTTTCATTTCTCTCAAAGGAACTCGGTCATGTGGCCTGTAAGAGGTGGCACATTGAAAAAAAGGAGAGGCAGCTTATATCTTCGTCAATAATATAAATTGCTCTAAATGACAATATATTTAGTGAAAAACTGTTAGAGCATTTGAAATCACCTCTTTGGCCCTGATATACAAGGTTCAACATCCTCAAGATTCAGTTGCAAATAAGAAGAGTACACTCTTTCTTCTTGAGGCTGGACTCATCATAAATGGAAAATTGAAAATGAAATTAGGAACATGAGTGACCCTTAAAAAAAGTCAAAATGCAAATCATGAATGGTTAAAACCCACTTGACTGTAGTCCACGAACATATTATTGGCTCGTAAGTATGACTCAATCATAGCCACCTGTATTTTAAGGAAATGAGTCATGAAACATGCATTTGGCACATAGGGCAAGCTTAGTTATAATGTAACCATGACTCACAGTCTCATCACTCCTGCCAGTCAGCTTTAAATACTGGAGAGTAACATGATCCACGGGAAAGAAACCCATAGTTGCTCCATATTCAGGTGACATGTTTGCAATAGTAGCACGGTCTGCCAATGAAAGTTCACCCATGCCCTCACCTGCACAATGAAACAACTCAATCGTGAATGTATTGGAAGATCGGAGTTCATTAGGATTACTCCTATACGACATTGATCAACAACATATAAGATTATTCTCTTACCATAGAATTCTACAAACTTTCCAACAACACCATGCTTCCGCAGTATCTGGGTAACTGTGAGAACCAAGTCAGTGGCTGTTACACCATTTTTCAACTTTCCTGACAATTTGAAGCCAACAACTCCAGGGAGCACCATACTCATTGGCTACACATGGACATTGGACCATTTCAAACATAGTGACAAGTGATTAGTCAACAAACAAAATGTACTAAAGATGCATGAGATTGACAATAATATACATCTAAAAAGAAAGAATTCTGCAAAAATTACATATAGTGTCTCACAATTCTAGATTTCTGTAAACAATATATGGGTGGAGCCAACATGAGCGCTCCTGTTATGTCCCTAACCCTGTTTAGGGTTTAATTAGGGTTAAGTGAGGTTTGACTTGGAGGAGAGAGGAGGTATGGTGGAGTTGTTGTGGAGGTATGGGTTGGAGTGTAGGAGTATGGTGTAGGGTGAGGGTGAGGTGATGGGGGTAGAGTATTTAAGTTGGGTTTTCTCTCTCTCTCCCTTACTTGCTCTCTCTCACTCTCTCTCCATTTTTCTGTCCGGCGACCAGCGGAGGAAGAAGGCGCGGAGGCTCCGGCGTGAGGAGGTCGCGGCGAGGAGGAGGACGCGCGTGAGGAGGACGGAGGCGTGAGCTTGCTCCGGCGTTTCGTCGTCTTCATTTGAGGTATGCCGCTCATTAGTGTGATTTTGTTGCTCACCCTTGTGGAAGGGTGTTGTTGGTCGGTCGGGGGAGGTCGAGGACCTCTCCGGCGACGCGTTCTTCGTAAATCCTCGGCTGGCGCGAGGTTGAAGACGACCAACGGTCGACCGGGTCCTTCGGGCGGTCGACCGTTTTAGCACTGTTTGCCCGACTTTAACCTTCACCGGTCGAACGATGCCTTGGGGCGGTCGACCGGTAGTGCATTATTGCTGGTGAGTTGGGATTTTCTACCTGTTATCGGTCGACCGGTCCTTGTTGTGTTCGACCGGAACTTAAGTGTACCTGTTATTATTGTTTGATTGTTCGACCGATTTTATATTGCGTTCGACCGATTGCATGTTTGTTCGACCGGTAGTATGTTTACGTTCGACCGTTTGATGACGTAGAATACTAGGTTGACCCTGTCTGTTTTCGGTCGACCGAGACCCTGAGTCGGTCGACCGATAGAGTGGAATTTAATGTTGACCAGACTCCGGATTTTGACCTCGTTCGGTCGACCGGTTTTAGACCCTTGTTCGACCGTTGGGGGTTCTGTTTTGAGCGCAGCGGTAGACCGTTTTAGGAGTACGGTCGACCGATTCCTTCCTGGAACCGGTCGACCGAATCACCTCTTCCGGTCGACCGTTTGGGCCCAGGACAGAATTCCTGGTTCCCCTTTTGAACGCCAACTTTGTCCACGGAAACCCGTGTCCTCGCCTTGTGCGTGAGCCGGGAGGTGACGGTGGGCGCGTGATGCGTGCCTGCCCAGGGACCGCCGTTGGGAAGAGTGTGGGTGTTCGGGACGCGTCACCTCCATGTATGGACCGTGACTTTTGAGATGATTGTTGGCACTTTGTAGTATAGCAGGCCTGAGGGATCGCGGATCCCAGTGTTGATGTTGTGCGGGCACGCAACTGGCGTTGGGTGAGGTGACTACCGGCCCTTGGGGCTACGGAGGTCGCTGCCCTGCTTTTATAGCGGCGCGGTTGGTGTTCGCGGCTCGAGGAGCCTGATGACCTGGCAGACTTCGGTCTGGATCTGTCCGATGCTGTGCCGGACTGTTGGACCACCGATGCTGTGCCGGTGATGCCGCCGAGGTTGTGCCGGCGATGATGATTGTTGGGCCGAGGCTGTGCCGGCTTGTTGTTTTCCTCGGCTGGGCACCTACCGAGATGATGTTGTTATACCTTCCGGGCGACGGCCCCGTTGGTCCCTGTGGCCCCGACCACTGAGATTTACAGATCTGTTTCTATCGGCGCGTAGACGTGACAGAGGCTCCCTGCCGAACCCTTGAGTAGTGTAGCTGCGTGTGGGGGGTGCGATGTCGCGGGCTACTAGACTGCATGTGCCTGCAGTAGGTCTCTTCGGGAGACCCGATGATTGATTGTCGGACTGATGTCCTGTTTTACCCTTCGGGGGAACTGCTTTCCATTTCTGTTGATGCCATGACATGCTACTAGTATGATAGGTTCATTATGTGATGCATGCATATAGGTGGGTTGGCAT
Source organism: Triglochin maritima (assembly GCA_963682175.1). Taxonomy (NCBI): domain Eukaryota; kingdom Viridiplantae; phylum Streptophyta; class Magnoliopsida; order Alismatales; family Juncaginaceae; genus Triglochin; species Triglochin maritima. The sequence goes on along the minus strand of OY821772.1, from coordinate 56,418,407 downwards.
ACGGGGTTTCCTTCTGGAAACTCAGGCATTGTTGTTGCATCTTTTTCAGGATCGCAGTAGGTCCGGTGGGTGGTGACCGAGGACGGAGCGCTTTGGAGTCGGATCCTCTTCGGCATTTGCGAGATCGTACGACTACTTGTATTTTCCTTTCTTTCATCTGGATTGTAGTTGTACACCTTTTGTAAACTCCATGTATTTTGGGTGCACCCGGATTTATATATTTATATATTAGTGACGTTCCCGCCTTGAGTTGTCAGTTTTATTCGTTATTTCGAAATTTTAAATCTTCCGCTGTTTCGGGACGTTACAGCTCCATCTATCATGCATTATCTACTGATATTTTAGGAGACTTGTTAAGTGAAGTTCGATTTGCAGGTTTAGCATCAAACATGGAGTGCTTACAGGACACTGAAACTACTGTCACTCGTGCTTACTCCCATAACTAAATGGAAAAGGGAAAAAGTTTTTAGAGATAAAATGAGCTTTCTACCTGTCCAAGCATTACAGCCTCAGCTTCAATACCACCAACACCCCACCCAGCAACACCTAATCCATCAATCATGGTTGTGTGGGAATCTGTACCCACCACACTATCGGGGTAAAGCACTCCACCACTGTTAAAGACAACTCGACCGAGATATTCTAGGTTCACCTGCACACCAAAAGATGGACTGTTTTAAAATGGAAAAAAAAGGTTATAAAATCTGAAACTGTAGTATATCTACACTTATGGCAAGAGGTATTTAATTTCTTCTTCCGCGTTTACAAAATTTACACTCCTACAGTGTGATTTTTTTTACCAAGAAACTAGCTTTCAATCAAAATACCACTGTATACTGGTGCTTGAGATCAAAAGGGGGGATAAGAAACAATATATATTACCTGATGAACAATTCCAGACCCAGGAGGAACAACAAGCATGTTGTCAAATGCACTAGATCCCCACTTCAGAAACCCAAATCTTTCCTTGTTACGTTGAAACTCAAGCTCCATATTAGCTTGCACGGCATTTTCTGATCTTGCCACATCAACCTGCACCGAGTGGTCGATAACAAGATCCACAGGAACCTGCACAAGACAAGCAATTGAAACACCTCTACTAATTGTCCAAATGATAACTACAGATCTTAAATATAAATATGTACATAAGATGGATGTTAGTGCACTTCGTTGAGTCTGTGATCAAATATATATTTTTCCTCTGAAGAGCATATTTTTATTTTTATTTTAAACCAACAATTGAGGGGGATCACAGTAAGATATTCTACAAAGAACAAGTGAAAAAGTGTTTTGTCTAAGTTATTTAACAAAGAGACAAAATAATTGCAGAAAATGAGGAAAATATTTTGCGCATATTATTTGCAAAAGTTAAAAATCACTTTTACATCACGTACCAATGGATTTATTTTATTTGAATCACCTCCAAGTTTGTTCATAGCATCCCTCATACATGCAAGATCAACAACAGCCGGGACACCAGTGAAATCCTGAAAGTTGACATCCAGAATAAATCAGATCAAAGAGAGTGCAACATATCTACTGTTGTTGCTCACAATTGAGTGAAATTTTTACCATCCAACTAGGTGTAATGAAGTGAAATTCAAAGGTTGAGCAGCAATATTTGCTTAATATTTTTACCATTATCACTTAAGTTTTTTTTATCGGTGCCATTATCACTTAAGTCATATATGCATTTGGATAGCTGATTGCTGGAAGTACTTAAAAATTAGTAATCACTGGTTTTAGGCAAAACAACAAGCAAAGTAATGACGTAAAAAATGTTTTACTTTACGTGCTTGACGCTACATGAAGAGAGGATATCTTCGAAAAATAGGTGAAATAAAGACATACGTGATCATGAAGATTAAATTACCATGTCTCCCCTAGAAGATCAGATAGCAAATGCACTTACAACTTCTCAAATATTTGTAAAAATGTAGATGTAGCAGCTAAAAACTGGACTATTCACAACCTGGAATACGAATTACTATTCTTGGTCTGAAAGAGAGAGAGAGAACAGACCTGGAGAAGAACACGGGCAGGCTTGAAGGGGATTTCTACTTGCTTGGGAGAAGTATTCTCCCAATCAATGATCTTCTCCACATCCTTGGCCTTAACCTGGAACTCGTCGCAGTTCCTGATCGCCGACTCCAGCAGAATCCTAATAGAGTACGGAAGCTTATCTGCAATCCACACTCACTTCAGATCAACCAAAAAACAAAACTAAAGCCAAAAAAACGCGAAAAAAAAGAAAATCTCACCGATCCGGGGATCGTTGAGAGCCGGCAAGCTGAAGTACTTCCCGAACTCGCCTCCTCCAGGCTTCGAAAGCGACGTCAGAATACCCTCATACGAGTTCTTCGTCGCTACAAAACCAAAACCAAAACCAAACCATCAAAACCGCACCAAAACCCTCCGATCCAACCAATCCCGGACGATCGGGCGTGAAACTCACCCATGGAGGAGAACCTCCTCTCGAAGCGCTCGGAAACCGCCGCGGACGCGCGGATCGCGGCGCTGTGGCTTATCGGCGACCTCCAATCCGAAGCCAAGACCGGGGACGAAGCGAACGCGGACTTGGAGGAGGAGGCGACGCGAGAGAGACGGGAAGACGAAGCCCTAACCAACCCTATCATGGCGAGACCGGTGGATTGGGAAAGAAGAGATGGGGAGGAGTGGTGGTGGTGATCGGGGGATTTATATGGGGATGGGAAGGGGTTGACGCGTGGTGGGAGTGCGCCGTCGAGAGGGTCTTACTTGGTTGGGGTCTCCGTGAAGATGGCGGATCGGAGCATGTGAGATGGACGGCTGCGATGGGGTGTTGGTTCTCGGTGATGTGCTTGCGTGGGTAGATGGACGGTGGAGATGGTGTGCTGGAATTTTTGGTTTTAATACCCAAATTCGAGATGTTAACTTTCAGAATGATATGCTTAAATTGCAGTTTGTAATAAAGTCCTACCAAGTAGCCAAATTTACAAAAATATATAATATTCCTTAATTTACTCAAATAGGCCTTTTGAATTTCTTACGAGGAATTAGGCATGTAGGTGATGGTGTCGTGAGGGGTGAGATTGAAATTGGTTAAGACCTTAAGTTAATACTTCAATTAAGATTTTTTTTGATATTTTGCTAGAATTTGTAAAAAGAAAATAATTCTCGGCATTTTACCTAAAAAGGTCACTTTCTAGTTATATATCATAAAAATTATTGTTAAACAGATTTATCAATCATAACTAAAGTTTTAAGAATTAGAATTCTAGGAAATAAAATCCTAGAATTGATATTTCAGAGTTTGATCCATCTCATCCGAAGCAATCACACTTTACTCATCGTAACAAATGATAACAAATTTTCACCACTTCCTTTGAGCAATGACAAGGCACTTGCTAGAACCCCCTTTACAATCACGAATCATTACCATAAAACACATTCCTAACGGGGAAAAGAAAGGTTCGTCCACCAGACCACCACTCGCACGATATTTTATTCAATCATTCCGGAAAGGTGGGCCAGAAGAAACCTTGTGGGATATTTGTATTGGACTTGCTAACTTCAAGCATGATGTATGACAAATTCTGGCAGACTCGTAATATTTATTATAGCGATGATATAATATTGTCAAGTTCGATTTAAATATTTGTTGTGAGACCTGAATACCTGATTATGACTCCTGGCTGCTGAGTTGTGATTGAAAATCGAAATAACTAAATCAAGTGTAGATTTCTAAGTAACAAAGTGTAAGCGTTGCTTGCTGTGAGTCTATGTTGCGAGATATCAAAATATTTTCCATTTTGCTTGCCCAATCCAGCGCCATGACGTGGTAGGCCACGAGTTGAAGTGCAACAAAAACAGAACACGTCGATGCGAAATACTGGAATTATTTATCTTATTGTATAGTGCTGATTGCTGAATGTGTTATATACAATCAACAAATTCCAAACATATAACCATGATTGTGTAGTCTAACAAAGAATTTATCGACATCGATTAAGTAAAATGTTCGTAATATTTATTGGATTAACCTCACAATAAATATCCAACATCATAAAGTCCATTATAACTCTACAGTAAATTAGCACCTCAGGCTCCCTGTGTACACTAACAAGGATAAAAAAACATTGTTGTTGTCTTCAGTATTTGACCATCAAGGAGACGGTCACGGAAGGCACTCTTGGCACAAATGATTACTCAATCGTGTCAAAAACCGCACCTTCCTACAAACTCCTGAATTCCAGCTTTATTCAAGCAAAGAAAAATGAAATATAGATCTTTCATAAAAACAATTTCCGTGCGTGCAAGGAGAAAGACTGCTTGACATGCTTTGAGAAAAACGAAAGTGGAGATGCTATCTCCAACCACATAACCATGGCTAAATCGAGCAAGACAGCATTACATCACATCGCATTAACTAAATTACGTCATATATTAAGTTACTTTTACAATTATGATATTATTACAACATATTCTAGTCTATAAGGATAACAAGGAACTTCCGCTTCTCATCTCTCTCGATTGGTGGTAGCTTTCAGTTTTATTTTCATTTTTGATATCACCAGGAGTAGAGCCGTATAAGTTGGTTTGTGGCAAAAAAATGCTTCATCTGGTGCACCAACATATGAGATCCTCACTTCTTTTTGGAGCCAAAACATCCTGTAGAGATATGCATCATCACATAGAGAAAGAGCCTTGAAGAAAAAAAAGTTTACGCCACGTTGTAAAATGTTTAAAGGTGCCATGTATGCTATTGTTAACATGAAGAAACCATGCATATAGAAGAACGTTCTGCCTATGTTTTCCAAGCAACTACAGGTATAAACTCCAAGAGGAAAGAAGATTAGTTTGAACCAAGACGGCTGGATAGAAATGAAGCATAGATAATTGTACATAGAACATGTGAAGGTATGTGAACCGAATAATAAATGCTATACAATTTATAAGAATAGTTCCATTGATGGGAAGAATGAGTTTCAACGTTAAACAAAAGCAAATACACATTCATCTGGCCAAGAAATTCAGCAGAGTAAAGAGCAATGAGCTTGTGTTGGAAAAAGGGAAAAAAATGTTAGCCCAGTAGAAAATTTAATCACATACCATTAGCAATTCCCTTCTTCGGCTTCACTCCTACATCTTCAAAGTACCTTTTTGTAGCATCTGCGAGTTGCACAAGGTAAGAGAAAATTCAGGGTAAAAATTGATGTTTATACCTCAACTGTAAATTAAATACATACTAACCGTGTCTCATTGTTAAAGATGGGTCTTCTTCTTCAAGATGTCCAACCACTTTAGCTGGATTGCCGGCTGCCATTCTTTAGACCAAGAAAAAAGAGTGGTTAGTTTTGTAATACTTCCCAAATGATTGATGCTTTTGTAGGATTTGGATATTAGTCTTATAGTACTCTGCTCAAACGATTGATGTTGTTGTAGGGTGACATTTAATCTTGTAATATTACTTAATTGATGTTCTTGTAGGGTTTGAATGTCTATTGACAAAGAAAGAACAACTATTCTGCAGCCCATATATGGTAAGAGTGCACAACAAAAGGTTACGACCTTGCTGTGTAATCTCCCTCACCCATCCAGGAACGTTATACTTGGAATCTTAATTCCATAAAATATCATAAATGTGGGTTGAAGATTGGGGCAAATGAAGTGTTAGATCCCTAACCTAGGGTTAGTGGACTAATGAGGTTTAAGGGTTGGTTTGCATGGGGAAGTGGGTGTGCAGGAGTTTGCATGGGAAGGTGAAGGGTCGGGTACTGTAGCATCCGAGTTAAATAGGGCTTTTCCTTCATCTTCTTCTTTCTTCTCCTTTCTCATTTCTCCTTCCTCATTTCTTCTTCCTTCCTTGCTGGTGCGCGCGGTGGGAGCAGCTGTCGCGGAGGGGGCGGACGAGGAAGACTTTCGCGCGGAGGCTTAGCGCGAGGAGATCACCGGAGGCGACGTGCGCGAGCGGAGCTCCGGCGTTTTCGTCGTTTCTTTTGAGGTATGCCGCTCTCTAGCGTGGTTTTGTTGTTGACACTCATGAGAGGGTCGTGTTGGTCGGTCGGAGGAGGTCGGAGGCCTCTCCGACGTCGCGGTTGGGCGAAGAAACCTCGGCTGGCGCGAGGTTGAAGACGACCGGACGGTCGACCGGCCCTTGGGCGGTCGACCGATTGCATGTAAATTTGTACTGCCTGTTGCGTTTCGGTCGACCGAGGCCTTGTGTTCGGTCGACCGGAACTTAAGTTTATTTGTGTATATTGCATGTTGTTCGGACGTAGGCTTGAGTTCGGTCGACCGTTATATGACGTAGAAATATTAAGTTGACCTTGTAAGTTCGGTCGACCGAGACCCCTGAGTCGGTCGACCGATGGATTAAAATGATGTAGAAGATGTACTGTCAGTTTTCGGTCGACCGATAGACTGGATTGTAATGTTGACCAGACCCCGGATTTTGACCTCGTTCGGTCGACCGGTTTTAGACCTTCGGTAGACCGTTGGGGGGATTGTGTTCTGTGCACAGCGGTAGACCGTGTTAGGGACGGTCGACCGATTCCTTTCTGGAAACGGTCGACCGAATTACCTCTTACGGTCGACCGTTTGGGCCCAGGACAGAATTCCTGGTTTCCTTTTTGAACGCCAACTTTGCCACGGAAACCCGTGTCCTCGCCTTGTGCGTGAGCCGGGAGGTGACGGTGGGCGCATGATGCGTGCCTACCCAGGGACCGCCGTTGGGAAGAGTGTGGGTGTTCGGGACGCGTCAGTTCCAGGTATGGAGCGTGACAAATGTGATGGATTGATTGGGCTTATTGTAGTATAGCAGGCCTGAGGGATCGCGGATCCCAATGTTGTTGTGCGGGCACGCAACTGGCGTTGGGTGAGGTGACTACCGGCCCACGGGCTACGGAGGTCGCTGCCCTGCTTTTATACCGGCGCGGTTGGTGTTTGCGGCTCGAGGAGCCTGATGACCTGGCAGACTTTGGTCTGGATTTGTCCGATGTTGTGCCGGACTGTTGTGATGGACCACCGATGTTGTGCCGGTGATGCCGCCGAGGTTGTGCCGGCGATGGTGATTGTTGAGCCGAGGCTGTTCCGGCTATGTTGTTTTCCTCGGCTGGGCACCTACCGAGATGTTGTTGTTATACCTTCCGGGCGACGGCCCCGTTGGTCCCTGTGGCTCCGACCACTGAGATTTGCAGATCTGTATTCTATCGGCTCGCAGGCGTGACAGAGGCTCCCTGCCGAACCCTTGAGTAGTGTAGCTGCGTGTGGGGGGTGCGATGTCGCGTGCTGTAAGACTGCATGTGCCTGCAGTAGGTCTCCTCGGGAGACTCGTTGTTGATTGTCGGACTGATGTCCTGTTTTACCCTTCGGGGGAACTGTTTTCCATTTCTGTCGATGTCATGACATGCTACTAGTATGATAGGTTCATTGTGTAATGCATGCATATATAGGTGAGTTGGCATACGGGGTTTCCTTCTGGAAACTCAGGCATTGTTGTTATATATTTTCAGGACCGCAGTAGGTCCAGTGGGGTGGTGATCGGCGGGCGCGCGCGTTTGGAGTCGGATCCTCTAGTCAGACCACTGAGGTCCACATGATTACGTTTATCTTCCTTTGTCGTTTCGTTGTAATCATGTATTTATTTTGGCAAACTCTGATGTATTATGGTGCACCGCTTATTTATTTATGAGAAGTAACAGTCCCGCCTTGATTATTGTGTTCCTTGTCTTGTTTATGAATTTTTAAATTTTCCGCTGTTTCGGGATGTTACATGAAGTGTCCTGAACCATGCTCTTTGCATTGAGAGCTGAAGAAAATGTAAGAATCAAGACGAAGAATGTGATTACACAATACATGGTTACACAAAAAAACATCCTGATCCCAATAAAAGTACGAAATCTATTGTACTAAAAGGAAAAACCAAAACCTGAAGAATTCATGCTTGCGCAAACTATTACAGCTGAAATGGTCTGAGGAGAAACCTTGAATGATTGACCATGAAGCTACTGGATTATTTCAGCTCTTACATAACCGAGTTTCAATTGGATTACCTTGCCCATAAGTCTAAAACTGGTACTATAAAAAAAATTCCAACCTGTGTGAAGGTATATCCTTTAAGACAAGTGAACCAGCAGCAATCATTACGCCTTCACCAACTTTGATGTTTCCGAGGATTGTTGCACCAGCACCTATAAGAGCACCTTGACCTATTTTAGGATGCCGATCTCCAATCTCTTTCCCTGTCCCTCCTAAAGTTACACTCTGCAAACCACAAATGCATAATTATGGAACACATTCAACATTGTGACAAGCAATATATTCAAAGACACATAAAAAAATGTTTTATAAGTTCTAGAACATTCATACCTAAACTTGGGGCAAGCAATAGCAACAGATTTTGTTGCACCACTATTACTTAATGGCACAACAATATTGTATCTCTAACTAACCACTATTACAATTTTGATTTCATATAAATGGTGTGACACGCTCTTTCTATACCATTAAAGTGGAAATCTATTTTTTGATGGCTGGAAATTGAAGTCGCAGCTTTATAAAAGTCCCTCAACTATATTTGATGGTAGAGGTTTCACAACATAATCCATTGCAAATAAAAGTTGCTAGACTTTGCCCCCTCTTTGCAAATAGACAGGAGATACCCATACGCCATAGCTTCCAATAAGTCTATCAACCAGGTGTCTTATTGTACACTCTTACGTCTCTTAGGATAGTACTTGCAAAACCATTTCCTGATTTTATTGTAACTTTTTTTATCAAACAGGCACACTTCTGTGACATAAATCTATTGCACATCTTATTGGTTAATGGTTAACATAGCAGGAACCATTTCTATTGAGTCCGATATGTTAAGAAGATAACATCCAAGTCGTGCTTTAAAATGGTGGCACATAAACATAGGAAAATGTTCTGAGCATGCAGTGGGAGCATAAAACAAATACGCTGAGCATTTCTTTACATGCTGGACACAGTCTAAGAATGGTAAACAGGAAAGAAAACCAAGATAAAACATGCCTGCATTATAGAAACATTGTTCCCTATGACCGCAGTTTCACCAATCACAACACCTGTTCCATGATCTAGTAGAATGCCCTCTCCAATTTTCGCAGCTGTGTGATAACATTAGAACCACACAATATTAGAAAGATGAATGATGTCTGAATATTGGAAGTAGTTGCAGACAATTGTCAATAAGGATTTTGAGTTGGTGTTCAAAATTTTCTAGTTATGGACTAAATCAACGCGGTTCATAGACGCAGTCTACGATTTTTAGTAATTTTGAATTAGCAGAAAATTATCTAGGTATGAGATTACAGGCCAATCGAAAACAACCTCTCAATCACATGGTGATAGGGGTATGGTAGCGTACGTCCAACCCCCCTCCCTATTCTGGCAGACTCGTAATATTTATTATAGCGATGATATAATATTGTCAAGTTCGATTTAAATATTTGTTGTGAGACCTGAATACCTGATTATGACTCCTGGCTGCTGAGTTGTGATTGAAAATCGAAATAACTAAATCAAGTGTAGATTTCTAAGTAACAAAGTGTAAGCGTTGCTTGCTGTGAGTCTATGTTGCGAGATATCAAAATATTTTCCATTTTGCTTGCCCAATCCAGCGCCATGACGTGGTAGGCCACGAGTTGAAGTGCAACAAAAACAGAACACGTCGATGCGAAATACTGGAATTATTTATCTTATTGTATAGTGCTGATTGCTGAATGTGTTATATACAATCAACAAATTCCAAACATATAACCATGATTGTGTAGTCTAACAAAGAATTTATCGACATCGATTAAGTAAAATGTTCGTAATATTTATTGGATTAACCTCACAATAAATATCCAACATCATAAAGTCCATTATAACTCTACAGTAAATTAGCACCTCAGGCTCCCTGTGTACACTAACAAGGATAAAAAAACATTGTTGTTGTCTTCAGTATTTGACCATCAAGGAGACGGTCACGGAAGGCACTCTTGGCACAAATGATTACTCAATCGTGTCAAAAACCGCACCTTCCTACAAACTCCTGAATTCCAGCTTTATTCAAGCAAAGAAAAATGAAATATAGATCTTTCATAAAAACAATTTCCGTGCGTGCAAGGAGAAAGACTGCTTGACATGCTTTGAGAAAAACGAAAGTGGAGATGCTATCTCCAACCACATAACCATGGCTAAATCGAGCAAGACAGCATTACATCACATCGCATTAACTAAATTACGTCATATATTAAGTTACTTTTACAATTATGATATTATTACAACATATTCTAGTCTATAAGGATAACAAGGAACTTCCGCTTCTCATCTCTCTCGATTGGTGGTAGCTTTCAGTTTTATTTTCATTTTTGATATCACCAGGAGTAGAGCCGTATAAGTTGGTTTGTGGCAAAAAAATGCTTCATCTGGTGCACCAACATATGAGATCCTCACTTCTTTTTGGAGCCAAAACATCCTGTAGAGATATGCATCATCACATAGAGAAAGAGCCTTGAAGAAAAAAAAGTTTACGCCACGTTGTAAAATGTTTAAAGGTGCCATGTATGCTATTGTTAACATGAAGAAACCATGCATATAGAAGAACGTTCTGCCTATGTTTTCCAAGCAACTACAGGTATAAACTCCAAGAGGAAAGAAGATTAGTTTGAACCAAGACGGCTGGATAGAAATGAAGCATAGATAATTGTACATAGAACATGTGAAGGTATGTGAACCGAATAATAAATGCTATACAATTTATAAGAATAGTTCCATTGATGGGAAGAATGAGTTTCAACGTTAAACAAAAGCAAATACACATTCATCTGGCCAAGAAATTCAGCAGAGTAAAGAGCAATGAGCTTGTGTTGGAAAAAGGGAAAAAAATGTTAGCCCAGTAGAAAATTTAATCACATACCATTAGCAATTCCCTTCTTCGGCTTCACTCCTACATCTTCAAAGTACCTTTTTGTAGCATCTGCGAGTTGCACAAGGTAAGAGAAAATTCAGGGTAAAAATTGATGTTTATACCTCAACTGTAAATTAAATACATACTAACCGTGTCTCATTGTTAAAGATGGGTCTTCTTCTTCAAGATGTCCAACCACTTTAGCTGGATTGCCGGCTGCCATTCTTTAGACCAAGAAAAAAGAGTGGTTAGTTTTGTAATACTTCCCAAATGATTGATGCTTTTGTAGGATTTGGATATTAGTCTTATAGTACTCTGCTCAAACGATTGATGTTGTTGTAGGGTGACATTTAATCTTGTAATATTACTTAATTGATGTTCTTGTAGGGTTTGAATGTCTATTGACAAAGAAAGAACAACTATTCTGCAGCCCATATATGGTAAGAGTGCACAACAAAAGGTTACGACCTTGCTGTGTAATCTCCCTCACCCATCCAGGAACGTTATACTTGGAATCTTAATTCCATAAAATATCATAAATGTGGGTTGAAGATTGGGGCAAATGAAGTGTTAGATCCCTAACCTAGGGTTAGTGGACTAATGAGGTTTAAGGGTTGGTTTGCATGGGGAAGTGGGTGTGCAGGAGTTTGCATGGGAAGGTGAAGGGTCGGGTACTGTAGCATCCGAGTTAAATAGGGCTTTTCCTTCATCTTCTTCTTTCTTCTCCTTTCTCATTTCTCCTTCCTCATTTCTTCTTCCTTCCTTGCTGGTGCGCGCGGTGGGAGCAGCTGTCGCGGAGGGGGCGGACGAGGAAGACTTTCGCGCGGAGGCTTAGCGCGAGGAGATCACCGGAGGCGACGTGCGCGAGCGGAGCTCCGGCGTTTTCGTCGTTTCTTTTGAGGTATGCCGCTCTCTAGCGTGGTTTTGTTGTTGACACTCATGAGAGGGTCGTGTTGGTCGGTCGGAGGAGGTCGGAGGCCTCTCCGACGTCGCGGTTGGGCGAAGAAACCTCGGCTGGCGCGAGGTTGAAGACGACCGGACGGTCGACCGGCCCTTGGGCGGTCGACCGATTGCATGTAAATTTGTACTGCCTGTTGCGTTTCGGTCGACCGAGGCCTTGTGTTCGGTCGACCGGAACTTAAGTTTATTTGTGTATATTGCATGTTGTTCGGACGTAGGCTTGAGTTCGGTCGACCGTTATATGACGTAGAAATATTAAGTTGACCTTGTAAGTTCGGTCGACCGAGACCCCTGAGTCGGTCGACCGATGGATTAAAATGATGTAGAAGATGTACTGTCAGTTTTCGGTCGACCGATAGACTGGATTGTAATGTTGACCAGACCCCGGATTTTGACCTCGTTCGGTCGACCGGTTTTAGACCTTCGGTAGACCGTTGGGGGGATTGTGTTCTGTGCACAGCGGTAGACCGTGTTAGGGACGGTCGACCGATTCCTTTCTGGAAACGGTCGACCGAATTACCTCTTACGGTCGACCGTTTGGGCCCAGGACAGAATTCCTGGTTTCCTTTTTGAACGCCAACTTTGCCACGGAAACCCGTGTCCTCGCCTTGTGCGTGAGCCGGGAGGTGACGGTGGGCGCATGATGCGTGCCTACCCAGGGACCGCCGTTGGGAAGAGTGTGGGTGTTCGGGACGCGTCAGTTCCAGGTATGGAGCGTGACAAATGTGATGGATTGATTGGGCTTATTGTAGTATAGCAGGCCTGAGGGATCGCGGATCCCAATGTTGTTGTGCGGGCACGCAACTGGCGTTGGGTGAGGTGACTACCGGCCCACGGGCTACGGAGGTCGCTGCCCTGCTTTTATACCGGCGCGGTTGGTGTTTGCGGCTCGAGGAGCCTGATGACCTGGCAGACTTTGGTCTGGATTTGTCCGATGTTGTGCCGGACTGTTGTGATGGACCACCGATGTTGTGCCGGTGATGCCGCCGAGGTTGTGCCGGCGATGGTGATTGTTGAGCCGAGGCTGTTCCGGCTATGTTGTTTTCCTCGGCTGGGCACCTACCGAGATGTTGTTGTTATACCTTCCGGGCGACGGCCCCGTTGGTCCCTGTGGCTCCGACCACTGAGATTTGCAGATCTGTATTCTATCGGCTCGCAGGCGTGACAGAGGCTCCCTGCCGAACCCTTGAGTAGTGTAGCTGCGTGTGGGGGGTGCGATGTCGCGTGCTGTAAGACTGCATGTGCCTGCAGTAGGTCTCCTCGGGAGACTCGTTGTTGATTGTCGGACTGATGTCCTGTTTTACCCTTCGGGGGAACTGTTTTCCATTTCTGTCGATGTCATGACATGCTACTAGTATGATAGGTTCATTGTGTAATGCATGCATATATAGGTGAGTTGGCATACGGGGTTTCCTTCTGGAAACTCAGGCATTGTTGTTATATATTTTCAGGACCGCAGTAGGTCCAGTGGGGTGGTGATCGGCGGGCGCGCGCGTTTGGAGTCGGATCCTCTAGTCAGACCACTGAGGTCCACATGATTACGTTTATCTTCCTTTGTCGTTTCGTTGTAATCATGTATTTATTTTGGCAAACTCTGATGTATTATGGTGCACCGCTTATTTATTTATGAGAAGTAACAGTCCCGCCTTGATTATTGTGTTCCTTGTCTTGTTTATGAATTTTTAAATTTTCCGCTGTTTCGGGATGTTACATGAAGTGTCCTGAACCATGCTCTTTGCATTGAGAGCTGAAGAAAATGTAAGAATCAAGACGAAGAATGTGATTACACAATACATGGTTACACAAAAAAACATCCTGATCCCAATAAAAGTACGAAATCTATTGTACTAAAAGGAAAAACCAAAACCTGAAGAATTCATGCTTGCGCAAACTATTACAGCTGAAATGGTCTGAGGAGAAACCTTGAATGATTGACCATGAAGCTACTGGATTATTTCAGCTCTTACATAACCGAGTTTCAATTGGATTACCTTGCCCATAAGTCTAAAACTGGTACTATAAAAAAAATTCCAACCTGTGTGAAGGTATATCCTTTAAGACAAGTGAACCAGCAGCAATCATTACGCCTTCACCAACTTTGATGTTTCCGAGGATTGTTGCACCAGCACCTATAAGAGCACCTTGACCTATTTTAGGATGCCGATCTCCAATCTCTTTCCCTGTCCCTCCTAAAGTTACACTCTGCAAACCACAAATGCATAATTATGGAACACATTCAACATTGTGACAAGCAATATATTCAAAGACACATAAAAAAATGTTTTATAAGTTCTAGAACATTCATACCTAAACTTGGGGCAAGCAATAGCAACAGATTTTGTTGCACCACTATTACTTAATGGCACAACAATATTGTATCTCTAACTAACCACTATTACAATTTTGATTTCATATAAATGGTGTGACACGCTCTTTCTATACCATTAAAGTGGAAATCTATTTTTTGATGGCTGGAAATTGAAGTCGCAGCTTTATAAAAGTCCCTCAACTATATTTGATGGTAGAGGTTTCACAACATAATCCATTGCAAATAAAAGTTGCTAGACTTTGCCCCCTCTTTGCAAATAGACAGGAGATACCCATACGCCATAGCTTCCAATAAGTCTATCAACCAGGTGTCTTATTGTACACTCTTACGTCTCTTAGGATAGTACTTGCAAAACCATTTCCTGATTTTATTGTAACTTTTTTTATCAAACAGGCACACTTCTGTGACATAAATCTATTGCACATCTTATTGGTTAATGGTTAACATAGCAGGAACCATTTCTATTGAGTCCGATATGTTAAGAAGATAACATCCAAGTCGTGCTTTAAAATGGTGGCACATAAACATAGGAAAATGTTCTGAGCATGCAGTGGGAGCATAAAACAAATACGCTGAGCATTTCTTTACATGCTGGACACAGTCTAAGAATGGTAAACAGGAAAGAAAACCAAGATAAAACATGCCTGCATTATAGAAACATTGTTCCCTATGACCGCAGTTTCACCAATCACAACACCTGTTCCATGATCTAGTAGAATGCCCTCTCCAATTTTCGCAGCTGTGTGATAACATTAGAACCACACAATATTAGAAAGATGAATGATGTCTGAATATTGGAAGTAGTTGCAGACAATTGTCAATAAGGATTTTGAGTTGGTGTTCAAAATTTTCTAGTTATGGACTAAATCAACGCGGTTCATAGACGCAGTCTACGATTTTTAGTAATTTTGAATTAGCAGAAAATTATCTAGGTATGAGATTACAGGCCAATCGAAAACAACCTCTCAATCACATGGTGATAGGGGTATGGTAGCGTACGTCCAACCCCCCTCCCTATTCTGGCAGACTCGTAATATTTATTATAGCGATGATATAATATTGTCAAGTTCGATTTAAATATTTGTTGTGAGACCTGAATACCTGATTATGACTCCTGGCTGCTGAGTTGTGATTGAAAATCGAAATAACTAAATCAAGTGTAGATTTCTAAGTAACAAAGTGTAAGCGTTGCTTGCTGTGAGTCTATGTTGCGAGATATCAAAATATTTTCCATTTTGCTTGCCCAATCCAGCGCCATGACGTGGTAGGCCACGAGTTGAAGTGCAACAAAAACAGAACACGTCGATGCGAAATACTGGAATTATTTATCTTATTGTATAGTGCTGATTGCTGAATGTGTTATATACAATCAACAAATTCCAAACATATAACCATGATTGTGTAGTCTAACAAAGAATTTATCGACATCGATTAAGTAAAATGTTCGTAATATTTATTGGATTAACCTCACAATAAATATCCAACATCATAAAGTCCATTATAACTCTACAGTAAATTAGCACCTCAGGCTCCCTGTGTACACTAACAAGGATAAAAAAACATTGTTGTTGTCTTCAGTATTTGACCATCAAGGAGACGGTCACGGAAGGCACTCTTGGCACAAATGATTACTCAATCGTGTCAAAAACCGCACCTTCCTACAAACTCCTGAATTCCAGCTTTATTCAAGCAAAGAAAAATGAAATATAGATCTTTCATAAAAACAATTTCCGTGCGTGCAAGGAGAAAGACTGCTTGACATGCTTTGAGAAAAACGAAAGTGGAGATGCTATCTCCAACCACATAACCATGGCTAAATCGAGCAAGACAGCATTACATCACATCGCATTAACTAAATTACGTCATATATTAAGTTACTTTTACAATTATGATATTATTACAACATATTCTAGTCTATAAGGATAACAAGGAACTTCCGCTTCTCATCTCTCTCGATTGGTGGTAGCTTTCAGTTTTATTTTCATTTTTGATATCACCAGGAGTAGAGCCGTATAAGTTGGTTTGTGGCAAAAAAATGCTTCATCTGGTGCACCAACATATGAGATCCTCACTTCTTTTTGGAGCCAAAACATCCTGTAGAGATATGCATCATCACATAGAGAAAGAGCCTTGAAGAAAAAAAAGTTTACGCCACGTTGTAAAATGTTTAAAGGTGCCATGTATGCTATTGTTAACATGAAGAAACCATGCATATAGAAGAACGTTCTGCCTATGTTTTCCAAGCAACTACAGGTATAAACTCCAAGAGGAAAGAAGATTAGTTTGAACCAAGACGGCTGGATAGAAATGAAGCATAGATAATTGTACATAGAACATGTGAAGGTATGTGAACCGAATAATAAATGCTATACAATTTATAAGAATAGTTCCATTGATGGGAAGAATGAGTTTCAACGTTAAACAAAAGCAAATACACATTCATCTGGCCAAGAAATTCAGCAGAGTAAAGAGCAATGAGCTTGTGTTGGAAAAAGGGAAAAAAATGTTAGCCCAGTAGAAAATTTAATCACATACCATTAGCAATTCCCTTCTTCGGCTTCACTCCTACATCTTCAAAGTACCTTTTTGTAGCATCTGCGAGTTGCACAAGGTAAGAGAAAATTCAGGGTAAAAATTGATGTTTATACCTCAACTGTAAATTAAATACATACTAACCGTGTCTCATTGTTAAAGATGGGTCTTCTTCTTCAAGATGTCCAACCACTTTAGCTGGATTGCCGGCTGCCATTCTTTAGACCAAGAAAAAAGAGTGGTTAGTTTTGTAATACTTCCCAAATGATTGATGCTTTTGTAGGATTTGGATATTAGTCTTATAGTACTCTGCTCAAACGATTGATGTTGTTGTAGGGTGACATTTAATCTTGTAATATTACTTAATTGATGTTCTTGTAGGGTTTGAATGTCTATTGACAAAGAAAGAACAACTATTCTGCAGCCCATATATGGTAAGAGTGCACAACAAAAGGTTACGACCTTGCTGTGTAATCTCCCTCACCCATCCAGGAACGTTATACTTGGAATCTTAATTCCATAAAATATCATAAATGTGGGTTGAAGATTGGGGCAAATGAAGTGTTAGATCCCTAACCTAGGGTTAGTGGACTAATGAGGTTTAAGGGTTGGTTTGCATGGGGAAGTGGGTGTGCAGGAGTTTGCATGGGAAGGTGAAGGGTCGGGTACTGTAGCATCCGAGTTAAATAGGGCTTTTCCTTCATCTTCTTCTTTCTTCTCCTTTCTCATTTCTCCTTCCTCATTTCTTCTTCCTTCCTTGCTGGTGCGCGCGGTGGGAGCAGCTGTCGCGGAGGGGGCGGACGAGGAAGACTTTCGCGCGGAGGCTTAGCGCGAGGAGATCACCGGAGGCGACGTGCGCGAGCGGAGCTCCGGCGTTTTCGTCGTTTCTTTTGAGGTATGCCGCTCTCTAGCGTGGTTTTGTTGTTGACACTCATGAGAGGGTCGTGTTGGTCGGTCGGAGGAGGTCGGAGGCCTCTCCGACGTCGCGGTTGGGCGAAGAAACCTCGGCTGGCGCGAGGTTGAAGACGACCGGACGGTCGACCGGCCCTTGGGCGGTCGACCGATTGCATGTAAATTTGTACTGCCTGTTGCGTTTCGGTCGACCGAGGCCTTGTGTTCGGTCGACCGGAACTTAAGTTTATTTGTGTATATTGCATGTTGTTCGGACGTAGGCTTGAGTTCGGTCGACCGTTATATGACGTAGAAATATTAAGTTGACCTTGTAAGTTCGGTCGACCGAGACCCCTGAGTCGGTCGACCGATGGATTAAAATGATGTAGAAGATGTACTGTCAGTTTTCGGTCGACCGATAGACTGGATTGTAATGTTGACCAGACCCCGGATTTTGACCTCGTTCGGTCGACCGGTTTTAGACCTTCGGTAGACCGTTGGGGGGATTGTGTTCTGTGCACAGCGGTAGACCGTGTTAGGGACGGTCGACCGATTCCTTTCTGGAAACGGTCGACCGAATTACCTCTTACGGTCGACCGTTTGGGCCCAGGACAGAATTCCTGGTTTCCTTTTTGAACGCCAACTTTGCCACGGAAACCCGTGTCCTCGCCTTGTGCGTGAGCCGGGAGGTGACGGTGGGCGCATGATGCGTGCCTACCCAGGGACCGCCGTTGGGAAGAGTGTGGGTGTTCGGGACGCGTCAGTTCCAGGTATGGAGCGTGACAAATGTGATGGATTGATTGGGCTTATTGTAGTATAGCAGGCCTGAGGGATCGCGGATCCCAATGTTGTTGTGCGGGCACGCAACTGGCGTTGGGTGAGGTGACTACCGGCCCACGGGCTACGGAGGTCGCTGCCCTGCTTTTATACCGGCGCGGTTGGTGTTTGCGGCTCGAGGAGCCTGATGACCTGGCAGACTTTGGTCTGGATTTGTCCGATGTTGTGCCGGACTGTTGTGATGGACCACCGATGTTGTGCCGGTGATGCCGCCGAGGTTGTGCCGGCGATGGTGATTGTTGAGCCGAGGCTGTTCCGGCTATGTTGTTTTCCTCGGCTGGGCACCTACCGAGATGTTGTTGTTATACCTTCCGGGCGACGGCCCCGTTGGTCCCTGTGGCTCCGACCACTGAGATTTGCAGATCTGTATTCTATCGGCTCGCAGGCGTGACAGAGGCTCCCTGCCGAACCCTTGAGTAGTGTAGCTGCGTGTGGGGGGTGCGATGTCGCGTGCTGTAAGACTGCATGTGCCTGCAGTAGGTCTCCTCGGGAGACTCGTTGTTGATTGTCGGACTGATGTCCTGTTTTACCCTTCGGGGGAACTGTTTTCCATTTCTGTCGATGTCATGACATGCTACTAGTATGATAGGTTCATTGTGTAATGCATGCATATATAGGTGAGTTGGCATACGGGGTTTCCTTCTGGAAACTCAGGCATTGTTGTTATATATTTTCAGGACCGCAGTAGGTCCAGTGGGGTGGTGATCGGCGGGCGCGCGCGTTTGGAGTCGGATCCTCTAGTCAGACCACTGAGGTCCACATGATTACGTTTATCTTCCTTTGTCGTTTCGTTGTAATCATGTATTTATTTTGGCAAACTCTGATGTATTATGGTGCACCGCTTATTTATTTATGAGAAGTAACAGTCCCGCCTTGATTATTGTGCTCCTTGTCTTGTTTATGAATTTTTAAATTTTCCGCTGTTTCGGGATGTTACATGAAGTGTCCTGAACCATGCTCTTTGCATTGAGAGCTGAAGAAAATGTAAGAATCAAGACGAAGAATGTGATTACACAATACATGGTTACACAAAAAAACATCCTGATCCCAATAAAAGTACGAAATCTATTGTACTAAAAGGAAAAACCAAAACCTGAAGAATTCATGCTTGCGCAAACTATTACAGCTGAAATGGTCTGAGGAGAAACCTTGAATGATTGACCATGAAGCTACTGGATTATTTCAGCTCTTACATAACCGAGTTTCAATTGGATTACCTTGCCCATAAGTCTAAAACTGGTACTATAAAAAAAATTCCAACCTGTGTGAAGGTATATCCTTTAAGACAAGTGAACCAGCAGCAATCATTACGCCTTCACCAACTTTGATGTTTCCGAGGATTGTTGCACCAGCACCTATAAGAGCACCTTGACCTATTTTAGGATGCCGATCTCCAATCTCTTTCCCTGTCCCTCCTAAAGTTACACTCTGCAAACCACAAATGCATAATTATGGAACACATTCAACATTGTGACAAGCAATATATTCAAAGACACATAAAAAAATGTTTTATAAGTTCTAGAACATTCATACCTAAACTTGGGGCAAGCAATAGCAACAGATTTTGTTGCACCACTATTACTTAATGGCACAACAATATTGTATCTCTAACTAACCACTATTACAATTTTGATTTCATATAAATGGTGTGACACGCTCTTTCTATACCATTAAAGTGGAAATCTATTTTTTGATGGCTGGAAATTGAAGTCGCAGCTTTATAAAAGTCCCTCAACTATATTTGATGGTAGAGGTTTCACAACATAATCCATTGCAAATAAAAGTTGCTAGACTTTGCCCCCTCTTTGCAAATAGACAGGAGATACCCATACGCCATAGCTTCCAATAAGTCTATCAACCAGGTGTCTTATTGTACACTCTTACGTCTCTTAGGATAGTACTTGCAAAACCATTTCCTGATTTTATTGTAACTTTTTTTATCAAACAGGCACACTTCTGTGACATAAATCTATTGCACATCTTATTGGTTAATGGTTAACATAGCAGGAACCATTTCTATTGAGTCCGATATGTTAAGAAGATAACATCCAAGTCGTGCTTTAAAATGGTGGCACATAAACATAGGAAAATGTTCTGAGCATGCAGTGGGAGCATAAAACAAATACGCTGAGCATTTCTTTACATGCTGGACACAGTCTAAGAATGGTAAACAGGAAAGAAAACCAAGATAAAACATGCCTGCATTATAGAAACATTGTTCCCTATGACCGCAGTTTCACCAATCACAACACCTGTTCCATGATCTAGTAGAATGCCCTCTCCAATTTTCGCAGCTGTGTGATAACATTAGAACCACACAATATTAGAAAGATGAATGATGTCTGAATATTGGAAGTAGTTGCAGACAATTGTCAATAAGGATTTTGAGTTGGTGTTCAAAATTTTCTAGTTATGGACTAAATCAACGCGGTTCATAGACGCAGTCTACGATTTTTAGTAATTTTGAATTAGCAGAAAATTATCTAGGTATGAGATTACAGGCCAATCGAAAACAACCTCTCAATCACATGGTGATAGGGGTATGGTAGCGTACGTCCAACCCCCCTCCCTACCCTGCTTAATGTGGGAGCCTTGTTTGAGGTTTTCGGGTAATGTTGATGTTCAAAATTATATGGTCGAGAAAAGTGGGTAAAAATTAATTTTAAGTTGGACCAGTTGACTCAAGGGAATTAGGTTACTGGTCTAACTTCCCTATGATTCTAGGCTGAAAGTGTATTAAGTTAAGCATGACACAGACAACTCCACCTCAAAACTTGTTTAAAATCAACAATGTCATCACCGACTCTGCCGCGGTATTCAATGACTTTTTCTTCTACAAAACAATATAGAAAAAGTGATATTTTTGTACAACCAAATCTTTTAACCAACCAGTCCTTGAAATGGCTTCCTTACATGACTAACATCGAGATCTACTTTGTTTTGTGGAACACTACTTCGTGATTATAAGGAGCCCAAAATAAATCTGGGCAGCACTTGATAAGCTGGATTTAAACAGCCCAATTGACAAAAGTCTAAAACCATGTATTGTCGCCATTTAAGTATTAACAACCATATATCAGGCATATAATGATTCCTACACTAAACTGATAATGTTTTGCAACATTAATTCTTAAAGACCAGTAGTGGGGTAATGGAAAGGTTGCTACTAGATGAGATAATCAGGACAGAAAAAGAGGAACAGTTGACCAGCAGGTGAATTACACATACCTGGATGTATATCCACAGCAAATACCTGTGTTCATGCATAATTTGAGGACAAAAATGAGATAGATGAGCTCGTGTATTAACCATCAAATGTAAAAATAATAATTAATCAACCAGAGATCTATTAAATGATAGATACCTCACTAATGCGGCTTTGAAGTGCCAAAGCCAGCACTCTTCTCCCTTTTTTCCACAATGCATGTGATACTCGATAAGATTGCAGTGAATGGTACCCCTGAATGAAATGGACTTTAGAAGGAATCCATTTCCCAAACCAAAAAAAGACAGATAATTGTTGATATAACAGAAAAGAAAATAAACTGGAAAAACATGAAATGAGCATCTGCTCGTCTATCTAGGGGAAAGCATCCTCGTAACACCATACTTCATAAAAATATCATTATATTATTATTGGTCCTGATTGAAGCATGGTAAGGGAGGTTTCTTTTTCAGAACATCTCAACATCGTGATAACTGATTGGACCGTCTCATTAAAGATTGTGATGCTGAATGAACTGTGTACCTTGAGATACAAGAGTGCCCAACTATAGGAAGCGCATGCAGGATCTCTATCCTTGAATGCCTGAACCAAACCAAAGAGATTTAGATTAAGTGTTTAATAATATCACTTGGTCCTCTCTTAAAAGTTAAACTATGAATGGATATGATGGAAAAGAACTTTATCAAAGAGGAAAATGTAGGATCACCTGAATATCCAGCCGAATAGAACGCTGAATGCCTGCATCTTTCATGATCACATCATCAAAAATATCCATCAATTGAGTTGCTAGAAGTGTTGGATCTTGTAGACGATTGGCAAGGACAAAACCCAATGCACGTTCCAGACAATCGTGAGAGAGTATACTAGCATAGAGGAAACTGCTTAGGATCGGCTCATTTTCGGCCTGTTTAACAACAGGTTGATGAGTTGGAAAATAAGACATTATCAGTCAAAGTTGCTCTGGTGAGTGTTAATATATTTGAAGCCAAAAACGATACAGAAATATTGTTTCTAGCACACATACTCAATGAAGCTTATCGTTGCATTTGGAATGAGGATAATAATTAGGGGTGGGATTATATGAGGAGCAACTATCATGGGGTAAAATTTTAGGAGAGTAATCATTACCCTTGTATGTTTGGAATACTAGAGGAATTTCTAATGGAGGAATCATTTCAAAATGAAAAAAACCCAACCCATCCCAACTGGTGGGTCGATTTTCAAGTTTCATCCACGCAGTACGGATGTACCACCAGTTGAAACAAGTGAAAAACGGAGGGGGGGATGAATTGTGTTTCCCAGTAACTACAACCCTATGAGGTAGGAAATTAATGGATTACCCTCGTATGGGAAAAAGAGGGCATGGACAAGCCGTGGATTGTGCAAAAGTGCAACACTTTTTTGTGATGTTGAAATATTAAAAGGATTAACCTCCAAGCACTATAGAAAACATCAATTTAAAAGGTGAAAACTAAGAGGAATATTGTTGAGGTGTTACCTTTTAACTATTTTTTACCGAGAAACACCACAATATAGAAATTTCCTACATGCTACCATTAGGGATGAAAATGGTAATCGATTATCCGATTCAAAAATTAAAATTTGGTTGGTATTTGGTAAAGAAATTCTTATTGAATACAATTTGGAATTGAAAATGGTTTAAAAATCTTTACCGATTTCAAATTCAGATACGAATTCAGATATAGGTCAAACCATATCCAGAAATACCAATTTTCGCATCCAATATATATGGTTATTAATATTTATATTGCAAGTAAATAAAAACTAACTTATTCTTATATAAATATAAACATAATAGAATCAAAAACAAATTAGAATATAATTTTGTTAGGGCATCTTTTCGAAATATTTTAGATTATACAACAAAAGATATAAAAAAAAGATGTTATAAGAATTTGAACATTAAAAGTTTTCAAATTTGGATATGATATTGGTAAGCTATAAAAAATTGGATTCGAATTCAGATTTGGTATATGCTTATTTGGAATACGGATTCAAATTCGGGTATAGGTTGTATCCGATTCGAAAATATCCGTTTACATCCCTAGCTAGTAGCTACCATCATAATCTCGTCTGTACTAAAGAATATAAAAGGAGAAAAAAACAAATTGAAAACCACTGTTAGTAAATCCAGTGAGATCTGCTTTTCGGATTACACGTTACCATGCTAACAAAATTCTGTGGATGATGCAAATGGTTATTATAAAACTACCACTTGCAAATGGTTAGTGTCCTAACACATATTTTAATTTTTATGGGTAGGGTCCTAAGCATGCCATTAGACTAGATAAGCAATTAAGAAATTGAACCAATATATTGATATAATTATATAAAGGCAACATCCCACCCTCATGGTCTCAATCTTATGTCCTCATTTTTTAACGTTATGAACTTGGTGATAAGACTAGTTTGGCTATTTATTTATTTATTTTAAAACCATTGACCTTGCCAGTTGCCACTTTGTAGAAATAGCAAAACTTCTGCAAGGAAGTAAAACTTGGCCTTTAATTTGAGTTTCTAAGCTGAATTAGCCCCAAGCCACACCTAAGTAGTACCATCATTTGCAAAAGGCCAAAAATTAATGGATTGGTGTACCAACAGTAAACCATGAGTTGTAACTTGTAAGCGTTAATTCATCAAACAGTTACATTTATAAATAGACATAAACCGAACTAATCAAGCGCGACCCTGTTTCAAACAATAACTAATTACCCATTAGACATGATCACTGAAAGATGTGTTTTAAGGATCAAATTTGATTGCATGAGTAGACAAACCACCAAAATCCCTAACTAAACTTCCACCTAACATATTAGGATCAAAATCGCTAAGCTAAGACACCAAACAAAAAACCCTTAGAAACCAAAACCAAAACCAAACCTCGGACTTGGCCTCGACACGGATGGCGTCCCAGATGGGATCGGCGGGGGAGTCGGGGCTGGGTACGAGATCGTCGCAGCCGGCTTCGATGGTCAAACTCCCCATTATGTACACCGGGAAGTTCTCCTCCGACCAGCAGGGGGAGGAGTTGCGGGAGAAGGAGGAGTTGCAGGGGGAGGAGGAGTCTGGAGAGGAAGAGGAGGAGGTGGGTTTGGTCTTCGACTCCTCCACGTGGCGACCGGACATCGCGGCGGAGAGGTTGTGTTTGTGTTTGTGTTTGGTCTTCTAATCTTGTATGGTGTTTTTGGTTTGGGCGGTTGGTTTGGGGAAATGGGGTCTTGTGGGTCTTCCTGAATTTGAAGTGGTCGAGGTGGTGTGGTGGTTTTATAACTTATATAAACCTGATGGGTGATCCTCTCCAAATCCTATTCAAGGTCAAGAGACTCCAATTCATTAAATCTTGTCCATCCATTATACAATAAATGACTTTTTATGGAATCTCGTGGAGTTTACGATCTCGATTGAAAAATGATTTATCTATTTGAAAATGACGTTATTTGTAACTCCTTATGGAATCTCGTGGAGTTTACGATTTAGATTTTTGTCAATCATGTGATTTGTATTTTATCTTCTTTGGTAGAAGTGGCGTCGCAAGTGACAACATTCAAAATTTTCTTATGATTTTTCATTGGCATCTCATGTGAATTGTAGAATCACATGCAAACCATGAAAACTCTTAATCATAATCCTAGAAAGAAACACATTTTTGGGTTTAATAAAATCTTATGTCGATGTGGTATTCCAAATCACGACTTTGCTTATGTCGACGTCTACTCTACTCATCAAATCAAACCTTCCAACTGGAAAAAATATTCACCATAGGACCTAACCATGTATCTTCTTTGTGACCTCGTCCATCACGCAAAAAGGTAACGACTCAATAACGTGGTAGTTTTAATAAAAAATGTAGTAGGTTTATCTTGATATATAGGAAAGAAAATTAACTAGTGTCATTGTCACGCATTCCCACACTATCCAGTAACAAACTTCGTCATACATGTCCATAATTAGGTTTTACGTATTGTGTAACCACTTTTTTTCTCCCACCATGTAACATTTATATGTACTTTATTCTATGCTTTCTCGAGATCAATAAAGACAATGTGAAAAGTGCATTCCCAGGTTAAACTACCAAAAAATGATAAGTTCCTAACAACGATTCGGTTGATCATGATTCGTTCCTAACAAGTATAATAACCAAAAATGTCATTCTAGCTAGATAAAAGTGAAGATCAATGATGTGGTCTGATTTAACGTTGAGGTGGCCCTCCAGCACCCCACCACCCTATCCGATAATGCAAATGCTTGGGTGGATCCCATGGGAAATTGTTGAATGGAGATGTGCACCGTGGAATCTTCCACGTCTGCATTAATTTGCTTGAGAACCACATTTGAGTTATGGACGAGAGAGAATATGCGTTTGAGTGTCTTGGACGATAACGCCCAAGTACGCTCGGGTCGTGTGATTTGTGAGAACTGAGAACCATGCGATTATAGTAATGCACCATACGTTCCATGTAAGATTGCTAACTTTATCATCTGCCTTTAATCACATTCCATCGCCTGCCCGTCTATTTTTTTGAACTCTCATACCTAGATTTAGAGTTACCGAGATTAAAAGCGGTCCACCGAACCAAGACAAGCACACAAAAATCAGCAAATATTCTACCAAAATGTCGACGTAATGCTTTTACATGAAAGTGCACCTTCCAAAAGCAATGGCTGCCGTCCATCTTCACAGCCACATACATATAAACCCCGACAAGATAACACAAGTGTGGACTGTGTAGTTGTTGTCGGGCGTGGGACACCTTTTCACTCTCGCTGCCGTCCTCTGCTTTCAAACTTCAATCGACACGCAATCTTACAGTCAGAGATCCTGCGTTTTCAGATGGGCCCGACCTCACGGGACCTTTACAAACCTTCGGAGGAGAATAGGAGAGAGAGTATGCGGTCGTGTTTGTGTCTTTCCAGGTTGCCCTTTGGAAATTTGAGGAGGTGATTCCAATTACTCTAATAACCAGTCACATCATGGGTATTCTGATCCGAACATATTTGATTACGTGCACGTCTACCGTTAATACGAACCACTCCGTCTTCGTTTTCGTTTAATGTCGTTACATAATTTACAAGTTAAACATCATAAAACAGAATTTATTCTGGACAGACACATAACTTATTATTGACACACACAGAACTTATTCTGGACATACACACAACCTATTCTGGACACACAGAACTTATTATGGACATACACACAAACCCGTTAAATAGACTCTTAGTTTAGTTCAGTTTTAGCTTAAACTCATCTGGTTAAAGTTGCGCTTAAGCTCCAGCGTGCATTTTTCATGAACATTGTCACATTTGATATGTTATTTATCTAGAATTAACGGAGGTTTTGATGCAATAGCGCTGCATATCCTCATGCGATGTCATTGTCTTATGTATGCCACATGTAGCCCAACGGAAGGCAACATGTTGGAAGCGAGGGGGATAACAAACCAATAATACCATTTATCTTTTCTTTAAGCACCATTTTGTTAACGTGAAAGGAAGAATAAAAAATAAAGTTATATTATAATTTTTAATTTTTTTTTCTGAATAAAATGTGGTTATATTGGAGCTCATGACTCTCACTCCCTCAGTGTTCACGAGCGAAAGGCAATTCATGTTTCAAAATATTGATTGGAAGGAAGACAATGAGATGAATAAATTACAACGTTGACGAGAGCAATGAGCACCCAGACGTTTGAATCTTGACTCTTGAATTCTTGAGGAACTACAAAGCAATTCGGAAAATTAGTGACCTTTGTTTTTTTTAATATATCAATCCTCAAGCGGACAAATGCTCCACTGAGGATCCAGTGAGGTCATTTATCTCAGACTCTTTCGAAAAAAGAGAGAGGATCCAGTGAGGTATTCAAACCCAGCCCAGTTAGGTGCAATTGTCTAATCTCCCAACTATTGTCTATTAGAGTAGAAAACATTTTCGGTTACATCTTTGGGATTTTATTCAGGGTTTGGTATGGCTAACATATCGAAATAATTCTGAACAAAGTGGATAATAATTTTTAATGCATCTTTCTCAAGTCCGAAACGACATTAATAATATGAATTTCATTCTTAAGTGCGCATTTAAGCTGAACTAATAAATAAGATGCGCACTTAAGTACAGTTTAAATTTAAAGCTGTTGGATCTTCGAACTCAAAATAAATAAATAAAATTAGGTATGCCGATAATTATAACTACACTCCAATGTGCCTCTGTTATTGGATACCCACCTTAGTATATACGCAATTCTAATATTTATCCATCTTGTAAGCATAATTTAATACTCAAGTTCCATACGGACTTATGAAATTTAAAAATTTATACTTATAGTGAGTTCTTATTTATTTGATTTTCAGTGGTGAGGATAATTTTGATTTTCTTGGTAAATAAGTATTTAAGGACAACATTTAGAAGTACAGAGTTGAAAAACTTTGTTACACATTAATCCAATGGTATACGTTTTTTTCAATGGTATAGTGATTTTCAATGTTTTTTCGTATTGATATCAAAACAAATATGGATGCAACGACGACGTAAACATAAAATAGTTATTTTTCAGTGGCATATATAAAAAAAAATTAATCATTTTTGTATTCAACTCTTTACCCAATCCATTTTAAATTCCAAACATATTATTTGATTACAGGCCTCAATAATCTCAAGAAAAATGACACATTTTCAGCATGCTTAAAGATATTAAAAAAAAAACATCCGACTCCCATTTTCCTTCCATATATACGACCCACATCACCAACCGCACACCAAATCAAGTCTCCTCTCCACCTCCACCTCCATCCCCATCTCACCATGGCGATCCGAACCCTCCCGTCCCGATCAACTCTCCTCCCGCACCTCCTCCGCCGCTCCGTATCCACCTCCACCGCCCCCCTCTCGATCGAGACCAGCATCCCCTTCACGGCCCACAACATCGACCCGCCGTCCCGCACCGTCTCCACCTCCTCCTCCGAGCTCTTCAGCTTCTTCCGCGACATGTTCACCATGCGCCGGATGGAGCTCGCCGCCGACTCCCTCTACAAGGCCAAACTCATCCGCGGCTTCTGCCACCTCTACGACGGCCAGGAGGCTGTCGCCGTCGGCATGGAGGCCGCCATAACCAAGAAGGATTGCATCATCACCGCGTATAGGGATCACTGCATCTTTCTAGGTCGCGGTGGGACGTTGGTCGAATCCTTCGCGGAGTTGATGGGGCGCCGCGCCGGGTGCTCGAAGGGGAAGGGCGGGTCGATGCACTTTTATAAGAAGGATAGCGGGTTTTACGGTGGACATGGGATTGTTGGTGCGCAGGTGCCGTTGGGGTGTGGGTTGGCCTTCGCGCAGAAGTACTCCAAGGAGGAGGCGGTGTCGTTCGCGATGTATGGCGATGGGGCGGCCAATCAGGGGCAGTTGTTCGAGGCGTTAAATATGTCGGCTTTGTTGGATTTGCCGGCCATTCTCGTCTGCGAGAACAACCACTGTGAGTTGGAGTTTTTTTTCCAATATATATTTTGTGTTTGAGTTATTGGGTTGATGGTGTCTGATGAGTTTGTTTTGCAGATGGAATGGGGACGGCGGAGTGGAGGGCTGCGAAGAGCCCATCTTATTACAAGCGTGGCGATTACGTTCCTGGATTGAAGGTGAGGATGAATTCTTGGCATATAAACATTGCTCTGCACTGGTTGTGATATAAGATCTAGATGATTCCATGAATTGACCATTGGGTGACCACCTCCTTGTTAAGTGATAGCATTTTGACTTTTGTGGAGAGAGTGGAGCAACACAATATTTCATAGTAGTCTTTTGTTTTGTTTTCAATTTGCTTTCTGTTGGGGTTAATTAAATGCTTCACTTTTTTGATGCTGCGATATATGATTTTGTTGACTGGAACAATAGAGTGAGTTGAACAAACAGGAAGGTATGGATAGATGGAAGGGTGTCAGGGTGGGATTTCAGAAGGCAATAGAAAATCTAGGTGTTAGATCACTTTTCGGAAATCTCCACCCCCCCTTACACCCCCGATGTCATGATTGATATTTTTATTTAAATTCATATAATCATTGTATACTTTGTCAATGATCTATCATTGTATAATTTATGATCTATCAGTTTTGATTCTTTTTACTTATACAACAGGTAGATGGAATGGATGCTTTAGCTGTGAAGCAGGTATGCAGTTTTGCCAAAGAACATGCACTCAAGAATGGGCCTATTGTGAGTACTTCCGCCTAATAAATTAAATATTTTTTAGTTGTTAATTTTGATCCAAAGTGTTGGCATCTTTATTTAACTTGCATAGAAAACCACCTATTTCTCAGCCTATAAATGATAAATTTTGCTTTAGTCTAATATTCTTATACTTGTTTGATATGCTCTTTGCTGGTTGGCTACTGTAGCTTGTGTTTTTCCCCTTTTGCCTTTTTTTTACATTGTAAAGATTTGAGCAGCACAATCTTCTCAGTTGTCATCGGATCTCAAGCCGAAAGTGTGTTGTGGTAGGCAGTAGACTCACATCCTTATAGTCCACACAACAATCTCCTTCGGACATTGTGGACTGTAGATTTAGGTGTTACCTGATGAGATCCAGGATTAACAAGGTGCTCCTTAAAATACAAACAAACTTTTGATATGTTAAATTATTGTTGGGCGGGCATGCCTTTGACAAATGAGGCATATTTCTACTGTTAGATTCCAATTGCATTTCATGTTTATCTTTTCGCTTGCTTTATTTCTATATCCTTTAGCACTAGTTTTCCTTTCATTTTTATCATATATGTTTTTGCTTATGGTATGTATAAATTTATTGCACTCTTTGCCAAGTTCTCGGGTCTTAAACCTGTACTATTATATTTTAGAAACTTATGTTGTGTACATGTTTATGACTTTTGGCGTCCATTATTTGAGTACATAGTATGTGCTTCTTGAGATATAGAGGTGTAATCAAGTTGAGTCTGAGCAGGCCAGAATCAAGTCGGGCGTTTAGAAGAATCTAATGCCTTTTAGAGTCGTAAATTGTCAAGCTCAATTTTTTGTTCATACACAATTCATTACGAGGCAAGACTGCAAGTTTAGCCACAAATTTACTGAAACTAGTTGGATTCCGAGTGAGCCTCAGCATGAGCAGAAGGTGACATGTTTGACCTTGAGAATGAGGGTTTGAGACATTTGGGGTAGAGAGAGAGATCTAGGACTTCTGCTAGCAAAGTTCAGGGTACGCCTTGCCCCCAGTCGCCTAGGCGATCGGGCAAGCCCAGATCTGGGCGACTTTTTTTAATTATTTGTTTTTGTTTTAATTGAAAAAAACAGGAAAAATGTAAAAAAAAATAGAGAAACAAATCTTACATGTTTGGGTTTCATAAAATGACTGGGGAGGTGTATTTATAAGAATAAGTAGTGGGAGGATGGTTAAAAACATTTAAAAAAAACCCAGGTCTTCTGAGGAAGGTTCTGGCAGGTATCGAGTTGAAGAAGAAGAGCACTTGAGTAAGCCGCCGGCGCCCGGCTGCATTGGTTCAAATCCAATGTGTGCGGTATGCGGGTGGTCGCCTATTCGCCTAGACGACCGTCCGCGTGAACATAGTCTGCTAGACAGAAGAGATGGTTTCAGGTTTTGGTACTCGCTAAGGTTATTGGAAGTTTGTCCCAATATGTATATAAGTTCAACCTTTAAAAGTTTAATTTAATATATCCATTCTCATGCATGCATAATATTATTATGCCTATGTTGTCAAGTCTAGCAACCAAGCTGAGCAAGTACCAATTGGGCAACTTCTATTCTTTCTCGACCCATTTTAATCGTCAAGCATAATCTAATGCTCATGCTCAGCTAGTTATAAGGCGATTCAAGCCAAACAATGTGGGATTTGACTTTTGACTTCTGAGTTAGCTACTAAAGCATGAGAGGAATTTGACAGACCTGGCGTGAGATGATCTTTCAGGTTGGTATCTAGGATCGGTGTATATTGCTTCCATGTTGTGCAGTTAATGGACTTTTATCTAATATATGGTTAGAGGGGAAGGTGTGGGGTGGAGAGACTTCTTCATTTTGAAATTTATCTCCTAAATATGGTAATTGCTGCTTAAGTTTCCAACTCAGTTTTGTTTTACTGTAATTTTGAAAAAGTATGTTGCTTCTGTAAGCAAAAGATTAATCATTTTCTCTTGCTGTTTCGAGGTATATATATATATATATATATATATATATATATATATATATTTGCTGACAATATTTTTCTTCTTCTCTATTTCCCCTTCAGATTCTTGAGATGGACACTTACAGGTATCATGGTCATTCAATGTCCGATCCTGGGAGCACCTACCGGACCCGTGATGAGATCTCTGGCGTGCGACAGGTCATTTTC
This sequence comes from Triglochin maritima, assembly GCA_963682175.1. NCBI lineage: Eukaryota > Viridiplantae > Streptophyta > Magnoliopsida > Alismatales > Juncaginaceae > Triglochin > Triglochin maritima. The sequence continues at coordinate 56,386,367 of OY821772.1, read as the reverse complement.
CTTCTCTTATTTCTCTCTTCCTCCCATTTACCAATAATCACATTTTGTTTTTGTAGCATTACATGATTCTATTGTTTTCCTCTTTAGGAGCGTGATCCAATTGAGAGAATCCGAAAGTTGCTACTAGCACATGATATAGCATCTGCAGCAGAGCTTAAGGTGACACTTTATCTGCATTGCTTACGCACATTAAAGACAACTTTTGTTTTTCATTTCTATTTTTTTCATTTTTATTCAATTTCTAAAATCTCAGGATATTGAAAAAGAAATCAGAAAGGAAGTCGATGATGCTATTGCTCAAGCCAAGGTAGTGCAGGAATTCTTAGATTGCAGGTCTTAAGAAACTTTTGGATTCTGCCTGCTCAGATTCTTATGTTTTTTGTGTTTAATTCATCAGGAGAGTCCTATGCCAGACCCTTCTGAGTTGTTCACAGATGTATATGCCAAAGGATATGGGGTAGAGGTAAGGAATTATTCCCCTACACTGTGTTTGACATCTCTCTTTTTATTTCCTTAGTTTGGTAAATCTTATAGTTCAAATTTTGAGATATATTTCAGAAAATTGGTAAAGGTAATGTCTATATGATTTTATACTGTTGCCTTTGCTTTCAAGAAAGTTTTTCCCAAAAGAAAATATCTTATCCAAAAAGAATAATAGAAACTAACTTTCCTAAGTGTTGATGATATCTAGAATCCTTAAAGAAAAGTTCAGAAACTAAATTTAACTGATTTTGAGGAATTAAATATATCACAAAGTTGTTCCTGAACAATTCATGATAGATTTACATTGCACAATCTGTTTGCATTGTTCTAAATTTAAAAGTGATTCTTCAAATCACTCATTTTGCTGTCACGAGTCATGACTTTGTAGAATCAAAATTTGGAAATTCAGTTCCAAACAACAACCTTAGGTGCATAAAACTGCATTTGGACAGTTATTCCAATTAATTTGATCTCCAAGAATCAATTTTTTATATATGAGGGTATTTTGAAACACTGAAAAGAACATTTGTGAACCTAAAACTCCTTGTTGACAGTATGTTTCCAATATTGGAGTCAAATAAATTTCAAGATGATAACCTAGATATTATGATTCTAATATTCTGTAAAATCAATCTTAAAAAATTAATTTCACTATTTCGGAATTCTGCCTCAGTGCCTCTATTCATGATGCTCTACTTGAATTTGGCACTTTTAGTCTCGTGATTGTATTTCATTTTATTTGTGGACTTCATTTAGAAATTATTGCCAACATAACTTAATTCCCATTTACCAGTGGTTCTTAATTTGTGTATGCAATATTTTGTTGGAATTTGTAACTGACACAAAATTCACATTGGCAGAGCTTTGGTGCTGATAGAAAGGAGTTAAGAGCTACACTTCCCTGAGCAAGGTGTCATATAATCTCGCAGAAGGATGACAAAATAAAAGGCAGCACCAAGTTTTGATGAGCCTTGCCCAAGTCCATTTGTTTGTGAATCGCTGTGGCAACTCTGTCCGCCTAGATGATTGCTATAATTTTTTTGAACCAAAACCCTTGTATTTCCTGCTTTGGTTTGAGGTGTTTATGTTGAAAAAAAGGTTAAGATGTTGGATGACCACGGTGGTTAGTGCTTCAGTGCTTGACGATGCACACTTCTGTGGCCGTAATTATTTTAAATAATAAACATTTAATTAAAATTTCGAAAAATAAGAAAGAAAAAAAAATTAAAACTACCACGATCGCGGGTCTCCGCGCGACCACGGATCGCAGATCGGATCTGCGATCTGTCTGGTTTTTTTTAAATTTTTTTAGTTTTCGGTTATTCAGTTTTTTAGTTTTTAGATTAAGTTTTCAGTTAATTTTTGAGTTTTCAGTTAAAATCAGTTAATCTAACTAGTTTTTATTATCTTCTCGGGTTCACACGACACTTCTCTTCTAGTTTTTCTTCCATTCGGAGCTCGCACAACACTTATTTTCCAGCTTATCTTGGACTCCGGTAAATTTTACACAAATTTTTTACTTAAGAATATTTGAAATTAAGATTTAATTTCTTTGTTAAATTAAAATTATTTGGAATTGTTTTGTTATTTTTTATTATATTTAATTTTAAATATTAGTTGTATTTATGTATCTGTTTATAAATAAATTAAATGTATATACATTTAAAATTTGTATAACGTACATTTACGAAATTTATTATATAATATAAGTATTTGGAATAGTTATTTATTATTTTCTGTTAAATTAAAATTTAAATATTAGTTGTATTTATGTGTTAAATTGTTATAGCTTTCATTATTTCTATAACATGCAATTTGTCGTGAAATGTACGAGTAAATTATTTTTTAATTATTATAATTAATTCTGTTTTTATTTTCATGAACAGTTTTGACAAAATGAGTCATTTAAGTAGAAGTCGCTCTGTACAAAACGAACGTGGGTATAATGATGCAGTGGATAAAGAGTATTTTCCTACTTCTCGGAATACCAAATTGCATATTCAGAGTCAATGATATTTGCACAAATGTAAGTACCAAAAAAAATCATATTGTGTTAATTTTCTAAATATTTAAATTACATTTTTTTAATTGATGTATTTTTCAAAATATATTTGAATATATTATAGCCGAAGGTTGTTTTGGAATGTCGTGCACATCGTCCAGTAATTCCTTTCCACGATTGTTTTAGTCAAGAACTCAAAAATTTGGGATTATATCAACTTGCCCAAATAAAACATACAAGGACAGACAATAAATTGATTATTGCACTTGTAGAGCGTTGGCGTCCTGAGACTCACACTTTCCACTTACCGGTTGGGGATGTTGGATTAACATTGCAGGATGTTAGTTGTTTGTGGGGTCTACCTATCAGTGATATTCCAATAATCGGGCACAGTGATCGAGACAGTCGTGAGTTAATTAGAAATTTCTTTGGGATCGATATAAACGCCGAGATTATGAAAAAAGGTAAAAGAACAGTAGGAGGAGATGAGCCAAAATGTTCAAAGAGTCCGGATTTAGCATCAGTTTGCAATGGTTGCGGGTAAATTACGGGAATCTGCCAGAATTTCCCACAGATGAAGAAGTGACACAATATACACGGGCTTTCATTTTAGATTTGTTTGGATCCATGGTTTTCCCTGATAGCTCTGGGACATGTGTTCCAGTTATGTATTTGAGGTTTTTGCAGGTGTTGGACAAACCGATAGTATACAATTGGGGTGCTGTCGTGCTTTCATGTTTATATTGCAACTTGTTTATTTCATGTCAAACTGGAAAAAGGAACATTGGTGGTGCATTGTTACTTCTTCAACACTGGTCTTTGACTCGGTTTCCCGTAGCCCGGCCGAGACACGTGGGTCATGCTGAGTGTTTAGGTGGAGACGACCTAGAATCGCGACCTTCATTTGCTATTAAGTGGCAATACCCACAGACTTATGAGGTTAGTGCCGCACATAATTGTCTTACACATTACAGAAATGAATTTGAATGTATGTTGGATGGGCATGTAAACTGGCAGTCGTATTATGAAAATATGATGTTGCTTCCTGGCTGGGTATTTACTACTGATGCTGCATATTGGCTTGCGAGAGTGTTTTTGATTCATTTCTGAATGATTTCATGGCATTATCCAGAAAGAACTATGAGAATTTGGATTTTATCAGACGACGCCACCGCCAGAACCTCATCCGTGGACAAAAATCAAAAGACTTGATAAGATAGTACATGCGGCCCGACAGAGAGATGATTGGTCAGCGAAGCATGAAATTCAATACGAATGTGGGACAGACCGCATATTCTTTCGGAAGGTCGACCATATGATCCGAGAGAAAATCGACGGTATCGTCAGTGGTTTCAGCATAATGGTATGTACACAGTCTACATACGAGGCCAAATAGAGTTCGGTCTAGAAAGGCCGTTGTCACCCCCACGTGATTCTATCGAGGACTTAGGTTACGTTCCTGGTGGACCACGTATTCGACGTATGGTATGTTTTTTGAACGACTTTGACGATTATTTTTTGTTGTGTTTTACTATCTAATTTTCAAACTACAATTGCAGGGCTTACGTGGTATTCAACGGGCTAAATTTGTTATCAAGCAGCTGTACAAACGTGGAACTAAGGGACTGTGTAAAATGTTGCTGAAGAGTCACCAACTCGATGTTGTCGACTGTGATCAGGTGCACGAATTTGAAAGAGTACTGTGTGATGCTGGATTACCTGCAGATGTGGAGTTGATTCCTGAAGATCATGATGGTAATAATGAGATTCGTGATGACTGTCCTGTACTAAGAGTTGTAGACCCCGACACTTACACTTCGGTCTGGTGCCGTCACGTAGAATCACCTTGTAACTACGATCCCTCCTACCTTCAGTTCTGCTCACTCTTTCATGTTTGGATATGACCTCATATACTCCTGTATCGAAATCAGTTATTTTCACCTCATGTTGACATGCAACTGCTGCAGATTTTTCCAATATTTGTGTAACCCTCTCCGAAAAGATGTCATCTTTGTGCCAACACACGTGCATGTTGTCTTCTGTTGTTGAACCACTCCAACAGTTTATAGTATGTTGCATCTACAATTGCACAAATGGGTAAACCACGACCTTCTTTGAAAACATTGTTCAGACACTCCGCAACATTGCTTGTCATTATTCCCCATCTTTGACCTCCGTCGTGACACAACGACCACTTACTAGGAACTTCCGGTTCATTCTCATTTGTTTCATCTTTTTTCCCTATCCCTTTTATGTATTGTAATGCATCTTTACTCCAATACTCAACTTGTTCCAACCTGGCTTTGAAATCCCACGGATTACTGTGTCTGCATGCTGCCTTGAAGGCGACATTATTTTCGTCATACTGCCTTAATATCAGCCATCATCTTAGCAGTCAGCTGAGCATGATCAAATCGGGCACCTGTGCACCTGCATATATGCTTATACGAACATTTTCTTATAGACCATGCATCACCCGAACCGGTCCATGCATCGTACAACATCCAGCTACAATTTTCATCTTTACATCTCACCCTATATTTGGTTTTGCTGATGTCTTGCACCTTGATCTCCCGATTATTGTCAATATGCCATTTTGATATTGCGTTTTTCGGAACGTCTTTTGATGAGAATGCTTGATTCTCAGCTAACAGACCTTCAACTATTACGCTGCTTTCTATAAATGATGTATCTGCAGGAACCCAACTAGAACAATCATGAAAGCTTTTAGATGGGTGAACCCAACCCCTCCCTCTAAATGGGTTGTATTGGCTTAACTGACTCACGTTCGGACCAATATCTTCATCTTCCTCAACCTCATCAGCATCCTCATCATCCTCACCTGATGATTCATTCTCTGTATCTATATTGTAATCTTCGTCATCATTTTCTTCTTCATCATCTGTTGGTATAGGCACGAAATCAGAAGTTCTATTCGCAGGTCGACTGGTTTCTGCTATGGTGTTTGCATCACATGATTGTTGAGATATGAAACCTGCACCACTACTACTACCCGGTTGGTTACCTGTAAACATCTCAGCCCTCCACTCAATTTCCACAGGATTCAACTGTACATATAACTCCATCATTCCCATTTTGGAATAAGCTGTTTCATAGGCTATTCGCCAGGAATTCTCATCATATACAGACATCACATTAAAAAAAAGTAACCGGTTGGTGCAATGTTGCAACGATATTGAATATTCATTGAGTACTGAGATTCTTCGACTTTCAAACCTTGATATATCCAACTCTTAAGTTTTTCTAAGGTTACATTTTCGCTCGCTGAAAGTGTAAGTCTTGGACCTATCGTGCACTCTACACCGTAACTTTGCATTTTGAACTATTTCACCGCCAAAGTGCACACTAACCGCAATCATTATGTTAACTACAATGTAAAATTCTTTCATCAGTTTTATATTAAAAATTAATTTTTTTTTTCACGGATCGCGGTTTCTAAATTTTTTTTTTTTTTTGGGGAACGGATCACGGGTGGGAACCTCGATCCGTGCGCCACGGATCGCGGGTGTGGTTTTGGATTTTTTTTTCTCCTAAGATTCGAATTTTTAGTTTTTTTTTGTTATATAAAAAAAATACGGGCCATACAGGCATGATTTCTGGTACCTTCCTTTGCCGTTTGAATCATAATATTTGGTTGCCTTTCGAGTTGTTTATAGATTCTAGAGAAGAAGAAAACTCCAAGGTTTTTTAAAACAAAGTGCTTACAGAAACTTGATGCCTTGTGAATTGTTGTTGTTTCAACTTTTAAGCGATGAGTACTTGAAATCATGTATTTCGATCACACATTTTTGTAGGTAATAATGCGTTTAGATAAAAGAAATTTTTTGGGTGTGAAATTATGGGTTTCATGGGTTTAGAGGAAGATGGATGACAACATGTTTCTAAAGAAATCTTATAATGTATTTTCAGCAATTAACACAACTATATTGTATAATGTTTGATTTGAGGTGATTCCAACATCTTTCTAGTTTTCAAATCGTTTTTTTCTTCTAAAAATACAAATATCCTTCACACCCATATCATCTTAAGTCAGCCAAACATGCCTCGAGAAGAATATATGCTCCTCTTCTAGAGATAACAAGTATAGGAAACGAAGATATCAGGAGGCGCCGACTATTGTTTTTTGGTAATTGGGAAATTCCTTGATCAATGAAAGCCAATAATACCATTCGGCGAGAGAAATCATAATCATCATCAATAAATAAAAGTAACTTCCATCAGTCCACGAAGCAAGATTAATCACAATATTCTCCATTCCTGTCCAAAAAAAATAAAAGAATAAAGAAAAAAAAACTCAGTTGAAATAGAAAGGATTTTCGGATTTTCCCTTCAAATTTGTTTAACCAACCAAACCACAGAGGTTGGGTTATTCGCTCCGACGACTCCTACTCCTCTCCTCTCTACCCAAATCAGATCCCGACCGTCGATGCCCATCTCTGCCGCACGACTTCGTCGACCACCTGGTGCTCCCCCTCTCCGATCCCGTCGCCACTCTCCCATCTCCCGCATTACGCGTCCAGGTTCGCCCAACGCTTCCGTTCACCAATTATACCTAATTCTGGAAACGGACAATTTTTCCCTTCCTTTTCCCAGGTTTTCCGAAAATGATTTGGTTACTCTTGCTCGCCACTGCCGTTGTCTGGGTGGTTTCCTACTGCAAAATCGTCTACTTCTCGAACGCCTCGTTGTCGAATGGTGCTGCTTTCCCCATGGGTAGGTGATGGATGTGTTAGCCGTTCGTTGCCTTGATCACTTCGGGAATGTTTGTTTTGAGTTCATCTTGCTGTTTGCAGAAGCTGGAAAGAAGAGCAGAAATGTATTGCTGGTCATTGCACATCCCGACGACGAGTCAATGTGAGCTTCCATTTGTGAATTTTGTTTATGCCTTTGTGTTCATTATAATACAAGACACTGCGATATTGTTATCAAGATCTAGATTATACCAAGTAACATTATCATGTTGAGCAAAATGCGAAATGTAAAATAATCACTAGTTCTAAAAGTTATTGTCCGAGTGTCTCAAAAGCCCCCCGTTATATGAGATGTCGCTCCCATGTATTGCTGTAAAAAGAATTCGGCATTCTTCTCATTGGGAGAAACAACCACAACAAAGGCGTTGCAACACATTGGAGAAGTTCAAATGCAGAATTACAACTCACATGGAAAAGCACTCTGACAGGAAACGATTTGGGGGTGGAAACAGAATGAACTTTGATGGGAAAATCAAATGACAAAACTCAATAGTGTTTGTATAGGCGCTGCTGGTTGGTGGTTACCAAATAATTGTATTGAATGGAAATACCAATTTTGAATTTGTGATATACTTTCTTGAACTACTTATTGTCCATGCAAATCTTATATGGTAAAAGTCCATTAACTCCATGTCACATATTTATTTTTGTTTCATGTTTAACTTTCTATATGCAGGTTCTTCTCTCCTACTCTTCTTTCACTGGCATCTCAAAGCCATAATGTTCATATTCTTTGCACGTCTATAGGTAATTTATTTTTCTCCTCTCTTTGGCATCAATTTGAGCGGTTGACTTGCAATGAGTTTTATAATGAAGTGGGTCCTTTAATTTAATATTTTATTAAATGAGCTAGCTATGTTGTTTCTAGGTAATGCAGATGGAAAAGGTGAAATTCGAAAGAGAGAGCTTTGTCGAGCATGTGCCATACTCAAGGTGAAAATACGACTGCTTGTCTACAAGAACTTTCAACACCAGTGATTAATAATAACACATTGCAGGTTCCTCAAGAAAATATTAAAATTTTGGACCACCCAGACTTGCAGGTGAAGGTTTGAAACTGAAACCAAAAGGTCGATGACATGATTTAGCAAAATAAGGATTTTTCTTCGTGATTACAGGATGGATTTGGCAATCTTTGGGATCATCAAATGCTAGAAAATATCATTAGCAATGAAGTGGATACATGGAATATCGACCTGGTAAGTACCTTTTCATTTCAAGTGGGTATTTTTATCTATATCTGTTCATTATATATCACATTGAGCTGCTGCTTGGTCTTGAAGAGTCCGAGACCTTTCCGTTCTTACCTGTTATGGGAAAAAATTCTAATGGGTCTTTATCTACTAGATTGTTCTATAGGTTTTTGTAGATTTTCTACAGAAGCTTACATGTTAGGAAAAAATGTTTGTAGATCCTACTTATATAAAGAACACACAAAATGGCAGTTCTAGATGCTAAAACATGACATCTTCTGCAATTAATATCTTGCTTGATACTAATGGGTGAATAATTGATCCTTCGTATTCATGTATGAATTATAAAATCCTCCTGTCATGGCTTGCAGCTCTTTTTGCATATGTTTCCGGTGTTTCAACGTGTTACTTCCATTTCACCACATTTTAGGCTTGATAATAAATATATTTAGCACATTTCAAACAGTTTTTGATCGATGGCAGTAGTATTGACATTACATTAGCTACACAACCTTGGTTACTAACCATTGCTATTTACTAGCCATGCAACGGGATTTTCAGTTTTAAAAAGAAATTGAAAGATAAAGATGTCTTTTGGTCTAAGCCTTTCATGAACAAAGAGGCTTTAGTGTACTTTTGGCATCCCATAAAGATTTGAACTCTTGAGTTTATTCAATTGAAAGTTTGTTAATTTTGGGTGATAAAACAATTTCTGTTGGTGGTTATATATAGAGAATTGTTATTTCATAAATTCTTTTGACTTTCTCTTGTTATAAAATAAAAATCCCAATGTTTTGCCTTCTTTTTCTTCTGTGTTTTAGATAATTACATTTGATGACTATGGAGTTTCAGGACATTGCAATCACCGTGATGTTCATCGTGGATTGCGGTTAGTTTTTCTTCTTAATGATTTTTCTATTTGTTTATGTTACCTATAGTTGGAACACTTGGATTTTGCACTATGCACCAAATTATGCATCACATTTATTCCTTCATCTGATTTTAAGGATTTAAACACAGTTATAGTAGCATAATTGTGGCTTGATGTATTTGAATTTTGTTGATTGACCATATATAACAAAGGAACATGTAATGTTTTTCTCTCTCTTGATATGATATTCTTTGCCATTCTTGAATTTCATAAATGTACAAGTGAAATATCAACAGATATACACCCTTCTGACGTGGCATCTTAGACTAATATGTTCTCTGGAGCAAATTATGTATTGGGTTCCTTTTATATGATTTGAAAGTTCTAAAGTTCCTTCACAATTATAGTAAATATGTATCCATGTTTGTTGTTTTGTTAATATTCTTTTCTTCTTGATGGTTTCCTCACAGCAAGTTCCTATCAGAAAATTCTGCAGAAAAAATTGAAACCTGGGAACTTGTGAGTTCACTCTTTTCTCTGAGTAATTTTCTCTACTGCGTTCTTATACTTCGTTTTTATCACTGAAGAATCCAATGTTCAGACAATAGCACAGTGCGACTGTGCGTCGCACAGTGCTATTGTGCGTGAAAGCACAGTTGGTGTTCAAAAGTGGCTTCCAATGGCTAAACTAGCCGTTAGGCGCCTATGCAACACACAATTCCAACTGTGCCACCTTGTGCCAACTATGCGACAACTGTGCGACACATAGGCGACACACCTTAACATTGGAAGAATCATATTCCAAGGTTCACAAAGACACCAAGATCATTCTAGAAGTTAGACTCTTGAAGAAGTTCATACTAATGTTAGATATTTTTATAATGAAACAATTGCATTAATCATCATAAATTCTTTTGGAAAAAAAGAACTTTAAGGCTCCTTTCTTATCCTGCTTAGTGTGATTTGACTGTCATCTTGAACATTAATTCTTGTTGATCGTGTGGCTTGTGCTCATGTCAAATTGTTGACACTGAGTTCAAATTCATCACCTTTCCGGTAACTCTTGTGTCATCAGTAAAGAACATAAGATGCAAACAATACGAGAATGCAAAAAACATTTAATCCTGAGCTAGTTGGGGGTAGGCGACTAGCCTACTACGTCAACATCAACATTAGCCCAGGGCCTTTAAAGAAATGACATTTCTTTATGATGCTTCTTTAGTTAATGTCATTGTTGTTTTCCCCCTCTACTACATTTTTGTCATGGTTCTAGTGAAACACATTCTCGTCAATATGTTCAGTGCACCAAATGCTTGGTTGTTAACCTAGAACTTTAAGTTTTGTCTGTCTTGCGGCTGTTAGCTCTGACTAATAGCTATTTTTATTCCTTGTGCCACGAAGCCTTAGAGAAAAGAATAGTGGAACTTTGCTCTTCTGTTTTCGGAATTCTTGCTTGACTACTAAACTATAACCACGTTAGAGAACTCTAACTTGAGCATTGCAATTTCCCCTGCAAATATTCATTAGTGTTTTTTTCTTAGATAGAATTTTCTCACATACATTTATGAATCTCAATTTGTGTTTTAGTTTGCTGTTGTCCCCACCTGTGGTTTTTTTCAGAGAAGTAAAAGTATTTTGCGCAAGTATATTGGACCAATGGATGTTTGGTTGTCAATTCTAGATACCGTGTTGTATGGAAGAGGACAATTAACTAATGTGGTCAATGTCCATCCTCAGAAATGCTATCTTGCAATGGCTGAACATGAAAGCCAGTGGATTTGGTATTTTCCTTTCTTAAACTTACACTGAACAACAATAGATAAGATGTTATTTTTGTATATGTCGAAATCCAAAGAGTTTACTATGATATGACTTGTCCCAAGAGCATAAAGATACTGGGGTTGAATTGAGGTCCTACTGTGTTAATCCTTCAAGCATTCAACAGCAGGTACTGATAAAAAAAGCTTTCAACAGCAGGGTTCAGTGATGTTCTAACAGTATGACAACTACATACATGCTTCACCCCTGCAAATGTGAAGGCTTGGGTGCATCAGACACCTTATTCTAGATTAAGATGTTTATTTTTGACTGGAAACATCTTCTATATGCATGCAGATTTCTTGTTTTCTTCTTTCATACAATTTATATTTTCATGTCGTGGATGTATAGGTTTTGTAGAATATACGGTTGGCTGTTTTATTCTATTTCTCCTGTTGGGAAATTAAAGGCTACAAATCTTATACAACAATCAAATATTCAAACATGATTTTGTGATGGCAAGTTATGAATTGTCAATAGATTCTCTCTTTTCTCTTATATTATGTTTGCCATATAGTAAGTTTTAGTTAATTGTAAAGATATACTCCTATATCTTTTAGAAGTTGACTTTCACTGACATTTTAGGATTGAATTGTTGGTATGTCCTGCAGTGCAGATTGAGTATTAAAATTTTGTTGTCAGATTTAATTTTCATTTTTGGTTCAATACTCCCTTCATGATTCGCTCAAGTGATAAACTACTTCATCTTCTTATTAGATTGTGGGACATTGTTATACAGGTTCAGGAAGTTATTTGTGCTGTTCTCGAGTTACAGTTATGTGAATGTCCTCAGGAAAATCTGTTGACTAGACTTCGAGGAACCCATATAGGTAATCTGTCTTTTTTAATCAGCTTTATGGTTTGACCACATAATTTTTTTCTGATTTTGTGTTAATTCACAGGAATTACGGCCACATTAGCAGAATGTTGCTCATGTGATTGTGTCTAAAAAGAGGAATTCCATGCCGTAATTTTTTAATAAAATAAAAATTAAATCCGAAATTAAAAAAATAGGAAAAAAAATCGAAATCTAATCCGATCGCGTGTGTGAACTGCGATCCGTGGAACCACGGATCGCAGTTCACACACGCGATCCGTGCCGCGGATTGGGCTTTAAAACCATGTTTCGTGGCACAATTTTTTCAAACCTTCTCATCTCCTCTTCTCCTATTTTCTTCTTCAATCAGCTCATCACATTTATCTTTTTTTTAACATAATTATCACAATTATGAGACAATTTGGATTTTTTCAGACGACCTAACCGCCAGAGCCTCATCCATGGACAAAGCTGAAAAGACTTGATATCTTATCATCTCTCTGTCGGGTCGCATGAATTATCTTATCAAGTCTTTTCAGCTCTGTCCAGGGATGATGCTCTGGTGGTGACGTCGTTTGAAAAAGTCCAAATTGTCTCGTAGTTGTGATAATTGTGTTAAAAAAAGATAGATGTGATGAGCTAATGGGAGAGGAAGCTAGGAGAGAAGAGGAGATGAGAATGTTTGGAAAAAAATTGTGCCACATATTGCGGTTTTAAAGCCTGATCCGTGGCACGGATCGTGGGTGTGAACCACAATCCGATTAGATTTCAATTTTTTCTTCCTATTTTTTAATTTCAGATTTAATTTTTATTGAATTAAAAAATTACTGAATTCCATGCTCATTTCCTCAGACTACCGTACCATGGTCAGAATATGTAGTTTCATGCCCATCTAATGGAACATCGAAGCCTATGAAAGAAGAATATGGAGCAAATATCAGTACGAGGGGGATGACTTTTGAAGCAGTCTGTCCTTTAATCACATTTTGGCATTTGGCATGATTTTCCTGAGCTTTGCTGAAGAACTCCTGCAAGCTTATATATGGTAAATCTTCACGGTTGTTAAAGGACGCATTTTACTCACAGTAAGAGGTTCAGGTTGCACCCCAAAGACCAAGTTGAGATGCTTCTAGTAAAATATGGAAATCGTTTGTACATTATTTTCTAGATACATCACTTGATTTTGAAAGCAAAGCATGTATATTGCTTCTTTTATAATAAAAACAAGTTCATTATTAAGGAACCAAGAGTGCCGAGTTTCAAAAGAGCTCATGTTGTTCTGTCAATCGGTACTATAAAGCAATGGTTGTTTAATGTTGCATCTTCCCATAGGACAATATTTTACATATTTGAAATAAGCCATTTTTTTTTGAAATAAATCCATATTTTCTGTTCATAAAAAATGCACTTATTATTGGACACGGTAAGATGTTTAGACATAAAAAAGCACTTATTATTGGACATGATTAGTCATTAGTTGTTTAGACATGGTGCATTTTTTGCAGGAAACTCTTAAACTCGAATCTCAAATTTATACGACAGTCGATTGTTATGGATATGGTCATCCATTCTGGGAATGCCTTTGCTCATCATGGTAGTTCAAGGTGAGTTAAGAGTGCATTCGGAAAAAAAGGGAGTACTCACTAACTCAAAGCAATTTTAGACAATTCCACCATAGCTTAAACCAAATCTCAACCACCTTGCAATGGCCTAATAAATCATTAACGTCCGAAATAAACACTAAACCTGTTCCCAAGAAAATGTTAACAACCAACGACTCACAAATCACAATGTGAGCAGTGAGCATCTAAAAACTTGTGAGCTTTTATGGAAATGGACACGAACACGACAACGGCTACCTCTTCCCGGTCTTTTCCGCCAACGGAACCCTTTTCCCGCCAGTCTGCGTTAATAATTGGGTTTTCGCGCACTAAACTCCATTCCACCACACCCTCTCAAAATAAAAAATAAAGACAAAACAACCGAAAAATCTCAAACCTCATTCTAATTCTAATTTAAAAACTCCGAATATAAAACGCGTCCGAAAGCAAATTCTTGAAGCCCTATACGGGCAAATCCCAATTCCCCGAATTCCATCTCCGAAAAGAGGCATTTTTAGCACAATCTTCTTGTCCTCCTCCTCATCGCCTTTTCATCCTATCCGTTGGATCTAATCTTGCCCTTTGCTTCGCATTGCTCAATTCAGGTAATCCCCAATTCCTTTTCTTCGTTCTTTTGCAGTTCTACAAAAAAATCGTGTTTTGCTTGGAATTCAGTTCATTTGGTGTTTACTTGGTTGGTATGTGGGTTGGTAGGATTTGGAGTGATTAGGGCTTTGATTAGTCCGTTTTTGCCCCTCGTTTTATGTTCTTTGCTCCAGTAATCAGCACAATGTGGAGATATTAGGGTTTGTGGTGGTTATGGATGAAAACATCTTTTTTAGTTAGTTAATTTGGATTTTGGAGATCGAAGACGTAGTTGATGCTAAAGGTTTTGGTTTGGAATAGGAGTGTTTCATTCGAGCTGCCTGTCACGCACTCACGCCGCAAAGATGCACGGTTGGCTTAGTGAGGACAAAGGCCGTGACATGCCGTTGTTGGTTGGGTGTGAACTGTAAAGGACGTGTTTTTTTTTAGATTTCTAAATTGTCAAGCTATTGTGGCTTAGAGCATACAAATGAATGTATTGTGTTCTACTAGTGTTGATTCCTACTAGCATTGAGGTACAAATTGCAATCAAGGTATCAAGCTACTCAAAAATTCCACTTTCACTGAATAAGTCCATCAAAATTTCTCAATGTTTTATTGGATTAATTGGTAGTTGTCAACAAAGTTATTGGAGCTGTCTGCTCAGTTGACTTTTCTGTCCAAGGTCAAGTTTTGTGAAATCTAAACTTAGAGTTGCTTGCCTGTTTTTATTGCAAGGAATGCATACCGAGCTATTTACTATTCTGCTGAAGTACCTCTGAAATTCCAAGAGAAAAATAACGACTCAATTTTTTTTGATGCTGTTCCATTATCTATAGTTTTATATACTTCAAATGCTTTTCGCAAACCACTTTGCCTTTTATGCTGGCTGAGTTAATTACCTGCCCTGCTTGGCCAAACTTGATTTTTTTTGTAAAGACAATTATGTGGAAAAGGCAGCACATTAGAGAGCTGTCAGTTGCGTGGAAAAAATGGCATTCTTTCTTGCTCTTTAGAGGATAACATCGAGTGATTGTAGAGTTGGATATTTGATCCTACATTTTATTGTTCATCTTATTGTTCATATGTATAACTGTGCACAAGCAAAACCAAGGTTTCAGACTTCAGAGATAGTATTTGGTTATCTGAAATTTCAATATCACAACCATCTACTGTTCTTGTCTTGTATGAATGTGAATGTTTTTTGCACTTAAATTATCATTCAGCATAATTTGCCCTGGAAGCCGAGGATCTGAAGCTTAATCATAACTTCTTTAGATTTGGGCTCCTATCCTTGAGATCATTGGCTTCTTTAAATTTTTTTAGATTATGGCCAAATAAAAGATAAATGTATATATCTGCATCTTCAAATTAATAGCTGAAGTTAACACACAAACCTATAATACAGCACTTCTGTTGTATTATGTTTCACCTGGATATTGTTTTTGTGCTCTTAGGAATAATTTTCATTTGGTATCATTGCATAAATAGTCAAATTGTATTAAATGTCACATTCTATTTTCTTTCCTATCATTTCGCTGCTGTTCTGAATGAATCTGTTTTATCAAAATTACCTTGAAATCTGTCGTTGACTTCTGATGGATCGACTTCGATGAAGACCTAATTTTCCATTCACGGTTTCAATTTATTCTAGCTGACATATTTATCTTCATTGATGATCACCAAATTTGCAGAAAACAGATGGATGACAGTGAGACATATATGTCTAGGGGAGAGAAATCACAGCCGCAAGCTTCAGAGGTGAAGCAAAGAGATTGCCTTACTGGAGTCCAAAATGTTGTTCAAGAGCGACCCCAAAACCCAAATCCTCCCCAAGATGGAGGAAATGTGGATTCTCCGAAAGTCTCAGGTATCAAGAGACCTTTAGCTAGTTGCTTACCAAGTCCTGCTAAACAAAAATATGCATCTAATTGTTGCAAAAACGAGCATCTTGTGTATGTTCGTAGAAAGCTCGAAATAGAACATGGGAAGTCAAATATTGATCGCCACCTTCCAAGTAATGAGTCCTCTAAGCCTAAAGGTGCAGATAGCAAACAATGTCTAGAGAGCCAACAAGAACAGGCACAAGTACCGAGATTGTTCCCATGTTCAGCATCAAAACCTATTTCTGGAGTTTCATCAATATCTTCTAAAGACCAATTGGATCTCTTACCTTCATCAAAGCCTGTTATGGATTTACCAAAGGCAGAGCCATATGTCCCTGTCGTAACCAGTGCAAACCCAAGTTTGGTTAATCCTCCAGAAACACACAATTTGCACTGGAAGGACAGGTTTCTTCGGGTGCAGGCATTTCTCAAAGCATGTGATAATTCCAGTCAGGAGGATTATATTCAAAGTAAGCTTGCTTTATACTCAATTATTACAAGTTTACAACACATTTGTTCGCTCCATGCATCTCGTATGTTCTGAAAAGCTGATAGTTCTTTCTTATTTCCCCCCAATCAGTGCTTAGATCTCTATCACCAGCTGAACGTAGCAAGCATGCCGTTGCTTTGGAAAAAAGAGCTATTCATTTACTTCTTGAAGAAGGTAACATGGTCTTAGCATATAATTAAGGTCTTTTTTGTGTAGTATGTGGGTTTGTAGATACTGCTGTCATATCAGTTCTTGTCTTCTAGTCCATTATACAACTTCTCTAAATTCTTTTGTTGTTCAATCTTTTGTGAAGCAGTTAGTTAATATATCTCCCGAAGGCATTAATAAGATTCCACAATTGGATAGTCATGGTGTTTTGGGACTAAGAAAGCTCAATCAGACTTGGGGGAACTAGTGCAGATATATAATGACAATTGGAACCATACAATGGGAGAGAATGATTTATGTTGTGATTAAATAACAATACAAATTCTATAAGTAGAGAAGAGAATCAACCGATAAGGAAATACACAATAAAAGGACTAACAAACTTAGAAAGATAACCAATATGACAACGAGACGCCACCTTAGACATAATCAATACATTTTTGCACTCCCCCGTCATGCTGGAGTGTGTCTTAAACATCAGCTTCCTACACGGGCTACAAAATGTATGTGTAGAGGTTAGGTGAAAGTTTCTGACTTTCTTCTAATGAACCCTAGAGTGAGTGCAGTCCTGAGCAAACCCATAATTGGAAGGAGTTCTCTCTCTCTCTCTCTCTCTCTCTCTCTCTCTCTCTCTCTCTCTCTCTCTCTCTCTCTCTCTCTCTCTCTCTCCGGGAACAACTTTTAGCAATATTACTAACATATGCCTTTTCCTAGGATAACAACCTCAAGAACTGGTTGTCAATGATGCAAAATTACATTATTTCTGTCTCTAGAGTATGATCTGCAGGTCAAATATGATTATCAATAACAGATCCAGAGAAACAAGATTTAATAATAATATTTGAAATGGACTTAGAAAGTAGGTTCACTGTTATGAGAATAATGGTGGATGAACTGGACAAGAGATTCAACTACAATGCATAATAGGAAAAAATTGGCAGCTTTGCTTGTTGATGACGCCACATAGGCAAATAATATTATGATCTTTTGATGTTTATTTAGTGAATTGCTAAACATACTTGATGCCATGTTGATGCTTATCACTACAACGTAAATTTAAATTTGCCAGACAACAAGTATTGCACCTTTTCCATGTAGAGGAAAGAATACAACCAAACAGAAATACAAATAGGAAATGAGGGAATATGATAGTTCAATTAATATAGAAGTTAGATGGGTAATACAGATATCCTGGATTTGTGCAATAGCAAATAAGTGTATAAGTCTATGCTCTTCAGTGATGTGCTTCTATGATTCGAGCAATGGTTAGGCTAGCAAATTCAGTATAACAGTTAGGTTCAACCTTCCACCTTAAGAAAAAATTAACTCTCAGGATACTTTTCTTTGTTATTGCTGTGGTAGATTATACTGATTTGAGTGATGGAATGCTCTTGAGTTTTGATTTGCTGTCCTTTTTCTTCCTCCTTTTACAACAGGGAAGGAGCTTCAATTAATGAAGGTTCTTGATATATTTGGAAAGGCTTCACCAGTAGACCAGTCTCGGATGCCAACTGGTAACACTTCTAATACGCATGTAGCTCAGGTGAAACGAGAAAACAAGAGTAAATGAATCAAGCAAAGGGACTGTCAGGCTTCTTATAACCGAATTTCCAGTGAGGACTGTTTTAAGTTGTTAGGGCATTTATTGTTTTCAGTAATCTTATTCATCTTCTGCATGACCCTGAAGTTGCAACGGGTCAGCTGAACCATTGAGGAAATTTGTAATGTCAAAAGTAAAAATAGCAGTGGCTTTCCTAATGATGTAGAGTTGTAAATTAGTTCCTGTTTTGAGGAATTATGGTAAACGTGTTCCACTCTTTATTAATATAATTTAATTTTGTTACTTCATTTTCGGGCTTCCTTTGTTGATTCCAGGTAAAAGTAAAACTACTTTGATTTTGCCTCACACTATTCTAACTTCTTAACTGTAGGTGCTTTCATTTCCGCATTAAACCAAATCATGTGAGCTAGTCTTAGTCAACGTTGTCAACTGTTGTTTCTACAGGTTGCTAAGTGTGATGTGATTCTATTGAAACTTTATGTTTGACGCAAAACCAGGAAGTTAGCATTGGGGGACTTAAGGTGAACATAGGACATCGAGTTTATTTTAGATTGGTGTTGATCCTTGGCGAGGTATTTGGAGTTGTAGCTGGAGTTCCTGAAGTTCGGTGAAGTAAGAAACTGTCGGATGTGACCCCCACTTGTTTTGTTTTGAATTGGGGCCCTCCTATCTGATTCTCAATGTTGGAGCCTTGGAGGGGTCATTATCGCCACCTCACGTTGTCTTGTAAGCCCAAGCCCTTCATATTTGGTGTCTGTTCTTATGGTTAATTGTCTATTTACCATAAATTAAGAGGGAGCCTATTGCATTAAAGAAGCAGAAGAATTGGAAGGGAGAAGATGGTACATAGTTTTTTTATTTATAAAAAGATTCTTTACACACCTTTTCAAGTGCACAAATCCCTTCAACATCATAACCTTGTATTATTGAAAAGAAGCATCGCCATATGAATATATGATGGTGGGTATGGCTAAAGATCTCAACTAGATAACTATTTAGTACTTACAGTCTACCTTTTAATTCAATGGTGGGTATGGAAATAAATTCGACCACAAAATCAACAACGACCTTGAAAATATCTCTAGAAAATTCAAATGGTGACTTCACAGCATAAACACAAGCATCAAATGAAGCCGAGTAGGAGATTTTTCTTCAGTTCTGGCAGGTTCTCAACTTTTTCCACACATACAGTGTCAGATGTCACAATACATGCATTCATTTGTCAAAGTGGTAGCAAATCGAACTCTGCATATATGTTGGTAGACCTATCCAAGCTTTTTCCATAATATTAAGTTCTGCAACAAACAAGAGCTTGCGCTTTAAATAATAAAATGTCTTTTTCTAGATACCCACCTTTTCGGACAACTCTAATGGCCTTTGTGTGGGTGAAGGGGTCCCATCAACTTTTCTCCAAGCCTATGCTTTCTACTTGCGACTCTAAAATAATAATGGAGGGAACATCCAACTGCTGAATGTAACATAAAGGCAAAGACTCAAAATCTTTTGATCTGCGAAATCTCCTCATCCAATAACCAATGGACAATTGGCCTATGCTTCTCATCCGGGCTAATTTTATCCTTATCTAACTTCACAGATGGTATCAAGCATTGCCGTTGTGTAACTTTCCCCCCTTCTTCTATTTGGGTATTGGGTTGTTACATGGATCGAATCTGCATACCACCCACATCTAGCTAGCCATTCGACCTCACATCTTGTGTTTGATATATTGTTTTTCAATTGTTCGTGTCATTTCTTGGTTTATTAAGTGATGTCATTCATTAAGTTCAGACTTCAGAGTACTTAAGTTTTACATTCTGATTTTGAAAAATTGAAAAATGAAATTCGACACAATTGAATACTTTATCGAGAATATCATCTATTTTTAAGGTTGGATTTTGGATCTTTTATTAAATAGTAACAGCATAATAAATTTCTGCTGCAAGTTGCTAGAAAAAAAAAAGATCCTCAGTGATCTTGTGGAATCCACAAGTACGAAAAAAAAAGTTTGATCTCAAGGAAATTTCTAATTCTCAATGGTCCCCAGGAAATTTAGGATCCTACGTTGACGTTGAGATCGCACCTCAGTGATCTTGGGCAATCCACAAGTATGATAACAAGAAAAAGACAAGGGAATAATGAGCCATTTAATCATTTTACTGTATGATGAATGTAATTTGTCAAGGTACAAACAAATATCACACTACTATTGCTTCTTTCTTTTCTGACATCTTGTAGATTCTTTTCACCAAGTTTGATCTTTAAGTTAGTAGAATAATTCGGAGAAGACATAATCTGATATAATGTGAAGTTGTTACTGTTGGGTAAGACAAAATCAGAAGTATAAGCTTGTCTTAATCACAACCTTAGCAAGTTGAGTGTGTGGATATGCTCAAACATATCCTTTGTATTCCTTTAGCTAAATACTATTCTACTTCTGTTAAAACATAAACGTCATTGAAGAGGACCAGTTTGTTGTGCCATATTTGGATCTAGATATTTTTTCTTAACTTTCACATAGATGAATAGATGATAGATCTGACATTAATTATATGACAAAAGGTATATCAATAAATCGCAGTTTCCTTAGCAAACATATTTTTTAACTACTAGAAGAGATTCATTTTCTCAGTAGGTACTTAGCTAGCTATAAATGAGAAGTACTGTTGCTTGTTGATAAAACAAACAATACTGATACACGTGTTGGGAGGGGATCTAAGATGCACTAACACGACTACGGATTAAACATGCGCACCACGAAAAACGAATATTGATTGCAGAAAGTAACTTCAGACAATCTCTCAATCTTAATGCAACAAGAAACACAAATAAGATGGAAATAATAAGCAAGCACACAACACACCTGAAGCAAACCACTACACACGCGATTTTACAAGGTTCGGCAAGATGCCTACGTCCTTGGGTTGTCTCCTGCGGGTTTCATTTCCTTCAAGTCATTCTCCAACAAGAGAAGTCTCCGAGATTTCAAACGGTTGGAAGCAATATGTCTTCCAAAGCACTCTAGATCTCTCTCTAGCCTAATCTCTCTCAAGGAAATAAGTATTGTATGTTGTGTTACAAAATTAGGGTGAAAAATCCTTTTATAATGGGCTAAAATCGTACAAATAAACATGCAGATCGTGGGCAAAACCGTCTGCAACGGTCGACCAGAATTCTCCATTGGTCGACCGATTGCCAGTTTTGCGCGTAACCCCCATCGTTCGGTCGACCGCTCACCCCGAGCCGGTCGACCGTGCCGCGCTTCTGAACAGCACCTGGGAGCCCCTGGAAGTTCTCGGTCGACCGATCCGCGATGTTGATCTTGACTTGAAGCTCCTGGAAGTTTTCGATCGACCGCGTGCCCAACATCGGTCGACCGTCTCTTGCTTCGATCCGAGCCCTGAAGGCTCTGGGAGTTTCCGGTCGACCCCGTGCCCAGCATCGGTCGACCGATGTTCCATGTTTTGCTGTACTTAACAATTCTACAAACCAAATTTCAACAACACGGACGCTGAGCGTCACAGACGCGCAAAATGTCAGCACCTACTCAGCATACATGTCAACAAACATGAGAAATTTCTTAATAAAGAAAACAGTTGTGTCTCAAACAAAGTGCAATCAACAGTCATGCCACCCAGAATATTTCCAAAACAAGGACAACATGTGACAAGCTGTGATTCCAGAATGTGTCGAGAGTCATTCTAGTGGGTATCCAGAGTCATTCCAGAATGTGTCCAGAGTCTGACCAGAGTCATTTCAGAATAAGACCAGAATTAAAATCAGTCCAAAGTTATTCTAGAGTCATTCCAGAATGTTTCCAGAGTCATTGCAAAATGCTTCCAAAATCAGGACAACGTGTGTCAAGCTATGATTCCAGAATGTGTCCAGAGTCATTCCAGTGGGTGTCCAGAGTCATTCCAGAACGTGCAGTCGTCTTCTCCTTCAACACTTCTCTCAGAACTTTGTCAGACAGAGACAACTTAATGGTTGACATCGTCTTTCGATCAAGATTCAACTTATCTTGATCAGACATTTCCTTTGGCAACTTTTCCATGCCCTCAAGAACGTCCTCTACCTCTTACTGCACCAGGATTGCATGCATCTTGACTTGCCACAAGCCGAAATTCACATCTCGGCTCAACTTCTCAATCTTCCATTGATTTGCCATGTGTATTTGCTAGAAAGATCGATGAAAAACCCCAAAATTTGGACCAAAAGCTATGATACCAATTGTTAGGGAATAAAATCAATCCCAAAATACACAGTTGGACAAAAATATAGCAAATCCAATGGAGAAAGAAACCACAATTGCAAATCCACAAACAATACACCACACAAAACACGCAAGATTTAACGTGGAAACCCAATGCGGGAAAAATCACGGACGACACAACCCCAATCTACTATAGAGAAAACGAATTACAAAGAGATGCTTACAGAACACACGAACAACCGGCAAGAGTACTCGGTTAAATTTGCTCACACCGAATCCACAAGGTTGCTCTCTCTTTTCTCTCAAGAATATAAAAGTAGACAATAACAATAGTTCTAATTGTTCTAAAACAAAAGGGGACAAAATTGCCTTTATATATTAGGCCAAAACAAGTATTAATTGTACCAAAATCGTGGGAGAAAATGCAGATCGTGGGTGAAACTGGGTCAAACGGTCAACCGAACAGTTGCTTCGGTCGACCGAACTTAAAACCGTAGCGCAATCCAGGCTTCATCGGTCGACCGAAAAACGATAGACAATTTTGCACAGCTCCGAGTGTGTGCCCGGTCGACCGATGGGAGCAGTTCGGTCGACCGAACGTCTCTTTTCCTGGACGAGTCAAAACACACGTCCAGTCGATCGAACTCCTTTCGGTCGACCGAACGTCTATTTTCTCCCACAAATACTTTAATCACAGATTCAAGGTAAACTAAAACACATATCTTAAAAGATTCAAAGTAGTAGAACAAACAAAAATGATTTAGTATAGTAAATTAAAAGAATGGATCCGATTTGCTTGCAAGGTTATTTTGCTCATGTCTTGTATACTAAATATGTGACTGCTCGATCAAGAGGTTATGAACGAGAAGTTGTGAAATCTCAGAAAATAAACTAACCGACGTTGATACGAAAGGGGTGTGTTTGTATATATATATATATAAATGTATTTCCAAATAAATAAGAGTTTTCGTTTGTCCAACGTAAGTCTAACGTCTTCAATTTTAATATAATGCTTAGACGTACGTAACTCTAAGAATTCGTGATCAAGAATTTCAAACTTTTCTTCTTATTTTGGGTTTTTGCTACTCCCTCATACGGCACCCTGTGTTATTTTTTACCATGCTCAAAATGCAAATAAAATTACCGTAATACCAAAAACACTTCTCACATGGACCAATAACAAAAATTATCGGATTCACATGCACAAATATATGTTTGTATTTAATTTTATTACAACCAACGGGTATACACTTGAAAACATTTACAAGGAAAGAAAACAAATGTTGAGTAAATTTCAGGTTAAATAAGTGCTCCTCTTGTTAGTTGCGACCATTAATTTCCAAAACATTTCAAGGCAACAATTTTTATTATATTGGTTAATCATTGATGCAAGAAGGATCTCATTTCGTGAATGTGCGACATCTGCGTCCACAGTGATGATGTAGGGACGTCCGCAATAATTGGATAGGATCGCATGTTTGAGTAGCATGGGTAGAACATTGAAAGTACCATTTCCTAGAAAGGAGCTTTATGACTTTATGTAGGTAATTAGAAAGGTAAATCGGAGTTGAAGACAAATTAAGTTAATCTCATGCTAGTGTTTCATGTCCCAATAACTCAAAACTTCTGTTTGAGAAATTTTCACCAAGCATATTCTCATTAAAATAAAGATCCCACCTAGCCAGTAAAATAGAGAAACCAAAGTACTTCATGACCTTTTACTACCAACTGAACATGCACAAGCAATAATTTAACAAAGAATAGTAGCACAAGATGATTAGTCCATTAGCGTTGGGTGTGTGATTGCTACTTAACTCGATATATTTCACCTCTGCTTCTTGCTAGTGGGGTTGGAGAACAGTAGTGCCACACCATTGGAGGAAAAGTTGAGCTTATCACATAGAGCAGTGGCAAGCGGTCCGACAGCAACATCTTTGTCTTGTTTCTCCACGTTTCACTAAACAAGGGTGATTGGAGTTGTTATAAAGATGGCACCATTCCCCTCTACAACACACAAACAGTGAGATTGAGAGAGAGCTAGAGAGCATCTTTTCTTTAGGATTTTCAATGGATCCTTACAAGGTATATATGTCATCTTCTTTTGAAAATTAATTTGAAAACTATCCAAAGAGTTGATCGATCCTAGTAATGTTGTGGCTGTTTCTTAAGTCAATTTGCTTTTAAATGGTTTTTCTTCCTGTTTCTTTTGGTTTGGATATATCCGTTGGTGACACTGATGCTCACCTATGAATGATGGCCACTTAATTTGTCAAGAATTATGTATTTTTGTTTTTGTTAACAGAATAGACGAAGGAAAAAAAATGTTTGCTAATTCGTTCTCCAGGATCTCCCAAACTTTAGGGAGAGAAAGTAATTAATTTCCTTTTTTATATTTTTGTGGTGATTACTAATTAGTTTAATCTTAGTCCCGAAATCTGGGTTGTGGGACCAATCCGTAAAATTTTAGCACGCCTGGTATTAGCAGCTAGCACCATATAATACACTCGAAGGTTTGTCGTACTTGATCTCGTGTCGGTGCTATTAGTTGTTGGATTTATTTCATCAACACCTTAAGGTAGTTTACCAATACATAAATTGTATTTTGCCGGTAAGATCACATGTTAAAATTTTGGGTATGAAAATTTACGTAGGGTTTTGTTCTTTTGAAGATATTGTTGCAAATTTTCATTTTTGTTTGCATTTAAAAATAATAATCTGGGTATGGATGTTACATACCAGCTGATAGAAACTTGAGTTCCATTAATTGATGAGCACATGTAAATTTAAGCTCGCGTCTGTGGATCTGAATTTTTTCAAATAATCAGAAGAAAACAAATCTATATAAGATGTTTTCGAAACAAAACAAAATAAGTATATGAGATGCTTTTATGTTTTTTTAATGTCTGGTCTAAAAATCTTTGTTTTGGATGACAGTTTCGTCCTTCGAGCAACAACAACACATCCTTCACCACCACTAACGCCGGGGCACCGGTTTGGAACGATGATCAAGCCCTCACCGTCGGATCTCGAGGTTCTTAAAAACATAACCATTGTTTAGCTTAAATTTAACCCATTAAGAAACTTAACAAAAAAAACTTTTTTTATTTAAACAAAAAAAAAGGTCCGATCCTACTTGAGGACTACCATTTGATCGAGAAGGTGGCAAACTTCGCCCGGGAACGCATACCGGAACGTGTGGTCCATGCAAGAGGAGCAAGTGCAAAGGGGTTCTTCGAGGTCACCCACGACGTCACTCACCTCACTTGCGCCGATTTCCTCCGTGCGCCCGGCGTGCAGACACCGGTCATCGTTCGTTTCTCGACTGTCATCCACGAGCGTGGCAGCCCCGAAACCATAAGAGACCCAAGAGGTTTCGCCGTCAAGTTCTATACCAGAGAGGTAATTAACTAACCAATATATTTATTTGATTGTATCAAAATAGTACCACATGGTTAGTTTAAGAATTTTATTCTGGTTATAAATGGTAAAGTTTCTCTACTCTTCATCTATTGGTTTTGAGTTGTATATATACCTTATCAATTTGTGGACTTGCTTTTAATTAGTGTAAGTAAATGGAAGTTAGAGAGGATTTGTGGCTTACTTTCGGCTGCTAAATACAGTCTTTAATTAACATAAAACATGGATTTAATCAACAGTTGAAAATATTTTAAAAAATAACGTAGATGATCTTATTTTTCAGGGTAATTGGGACTTGTTGGGCAACAACTTCCCGGTGTTCTTCATCCGGGACGGCATAAAGTTCCCGGACGTGATCCACGCCTTCAAACCAAACCCCAAGTCCAACGTGCAGGAGTACTGGAGAGTCCTTGACTTCCTCTCCCACCTCCCAGAGAGCCTCCACACATTCAACTTCCTCTTCGACGATGTTGGCGTCCCCACCGACTACCGCCATATGGAGGGTTTTGGTGTTAACACCTACACCTTCATCAATAGAGAGGGCAAGACTCGCTACGTCAAGTTCCACTGGAAGCCCACTTGCGGGGTTAAATGCCTCTTGGAAGATGAAGCCATAGTAATCGGCGGCAAAAACCATAGCCATGCCACTCAGGTATGAAATCTTGTCCATATACCATCCTTTTAAAACTAAAAAGTATGTATATTTATATACACAATAAGATGTAGTGAATTAATACATACTACTCTAGAAAGTATGTAATTAATTCATATGTGTGAGTAAAACAATACTCCTTTCTACCAAATTTATTCTTGTCAACAATATATATTGGAGTGGACTCATATAAAATAGATCCACTCTCATATATACCACATAATTGATCTGTTGTCGCCGTCCTCGAAAATCAAAGTATTAATTAGGAAAAATACAACTTTATCAGGAAGCTAGTATCCTATTTTTGTTAATTCTATGTATTGTGGGACTATATATATATATTATTTTTTTCAACACGTACAGGACTTATACGAGTCGATAGCGGTAGGCAACTTCCCAGAGTGGAAGTTGTTCGTGCAAACCATGGACCCCGAAGACGAGGACCAGTACGACTTCGACCCGCTGGACGACACCAAGACGTGGCCAGAGGACTTGCTGCCCCTGCAGCCCGTGGGGAGGCTGGTGCTCAACAGGAACATCGACAATTTCTTCCAAGAGAACGAGCAACTGGCCTTCTCTCCTGGAATTGTCGTGCCGGGGATTTACTACTCCGACGACAAGATGCTTCAGTGCAGGACCTTTGCCTATGGGGACACCCAGAGGTACCGGTTGGGTCCTAACTATCTGATGCTACCTGTCAATGCGCCAAAGTGTGCGCACCACAATGACCACCATGATGGGAAGATGAACTTCATGCATAGAGATGAGGAGGTGAATTACTTTTTTGAAAATAATATATATGTTGTGTTAATTAATTTTGGATAATTTGTACGTGTTCGATCATGATGATGTTTGGTTTTGCTTGGTCTTTAATTTTAGGTGAATTATTACCCGTCCAGGCATGATCCTCTTCAGCCTGCGCCAAAATATCCAATTCCTGCTCGCATCGTTACCGGCAAGCGTGAGAAGGTGAACAAAAAAAGCACAACATATTTTATGAAAAATACTCGAGATCGAGTACAAAAAGAGGAATCACGTATTTATAGATTTACAGCCAAATTGACAAAACTACTAATGACCGAGAGGAAATTAATGGAAACAATATTACAAACAGATGTAGGGTATATTGCCACTTCCACCAACGCATATATTTCTACTTAATTACACTTGGGAAATTTGTAATGTTTTCATGATTATTCATTAACTTCTTAATTGTTGGTATCCAAAGAAATGTGTGGAGAAGACCAATGATTTCAAGCAACCAGGAGACCGGTACCGTTCGTGGGCACCCGACAGGTATTGTCTTATATATAATCAAGATTTTCTAATCATTTAACATGTAAAACCCAACATTGCATGTGATGTTTAATTGGTTTTAATTTCTTGTTCTGTTAAACAGGCAGGAACGTTACATCAATCGATGGGTGGAGGCATTGGCTCACCCTAAGGTCAGCCACGACGTTAAAATGATCTGGATCTCGTATTTGTCACAGGTCAGATATTATTTCATATCCGTTAAATCTTTTATTCTAAGTATAAACTTTCTTCAGAACTCAGATTGGTCATGTTTTGAACCTGTGTTGTTTTTGTGTGCAGAGTGATCTCGCACTTGGTCAGAAGGTGGCCAGTCGCCTGAAGGTCAAGCCGAGCATGTAAATTTGCTCAGGTTGATGGGAGTCTGATGAGCAAGTGAATATCCGATGAAGATAAAAGAGTCGGGGGGTGTGGCCAGTAATAAATGCATCACTTGTTGAAAAAGCATGTGATTGTGTTTTATGCAGTCGTTAATGGTTGTTGTTTATGTACTAAAAGTGTCTTGTATGTAAGGTCTGTATTGGGTTTGGCGATGCTTAAGTACCGCTCTTTGTTTCAAACAATCTGCTTAATCCATGTGCATGTTGTTCCACGATTTCTCATGGTCGGACTTACATTATTGGGTTTTTTTGCTACATTACACCCCGCAGGTGTCCAAATTGGCAATATACACATACTTTTCGGTATTGCCGCATATACACCTAGAAGTCAATTCTATTTGTGCAAATGCACCCGGGCCGTTTGTGGGCCCCACACTAGAGAGATGACGTGAATGAGCCGTTAACGGCCGTCCAAATCAGTCCGTGATCCATTTGTTAGGGCGTGTGATTTGAGATTGACTGTAGCAAAACAAATTTACTAATCTAAGACCATGACTAACGCTGTAGTCCTTTCCAGACTAACACTGGATAGGTCATGGTTCCACTCTGGATACTCAGCGTATCCTTAGTGCACCCTGTAATCACTCTGGATTCACTCTAGATAGAGTATGGTTCGACTCTGGATACTCCGCGTACCCCACGTGCATCCTGGAATCAATCGGGATCAACTCTGGGTCGTTGCTTGATTAAATCTGGAATTTAGGGATCGACTCTGGGATCACTCTGAATCGACTCTACGATCACTCTGGATCGACTCTGGGATCACTCTGGATCATCTCTGGATCGTTGCTTGATTGAACACAGAATTATTGATTGAACACGGAATCACTCTGGATCGTCTCTGAAAAACCAATTATGGCAATATAATGGATTGGATCTGGCATGACCCCAGTTTCCTTCTGGATTGACTCTGGATATATCATGAGTTTATTTTGGCGTGGATTACCTGAAATGTCACTGGCTATTTTATGGTTACATTCTTCAAGTACACGTCGAGACACAACAAAACACCTACAGTTCCAAATCAGATGAAGATCCAAAAGGACGGGGATAATTCGACATGAAGTCCTCTACCATTCGCCGTCGCTTCTCTTCGAGATCCTTCAATTCGAAGAAAGGTTCTTCAAGGGCTAGACCGGTTGTCTTATATGTGTCCGGGTTTCCAGTGCGCATGACTCTCTTCCAGTCATCCACGCAGTTCGTCATTCTCCACCGCAGAACATTATGGACGTCTCCACAGCCTGCAACTCCTTACATCGTTGGTGATGTTCATTTTCTACACACTTAGGATAGCCTCCGGAATTACGTTGTACCGACTCTTGACTCATTTGGACTCACGTTTGTTGCTTCATAACATGTCCGTCTCAAAACAATTGTATGACTGATGTAGAAACTTTATCTCTTTCAAATACAGAGAAGTCTTTTCGCATACAAATTCCTATACGATACGTCTTCTCACGTATTAATGGTAAGTCCAGTTCTCGATGTTAAACAGTCGTTCCCCTCTGATCACGGGAACCTTTGCGCTTCAACTTACAAAGGAATTGCCAGATCAGCCCCCTTTTCTGG
Source organism: Triglochin maritima (assembly GCA_963682175.1). Lineage (NCBI taxonomy): Eukaryota > Viridiplantae > Streptophyta > Magnoliopsida > Alismatales > Juncaginaceae > Triglochin > Triglochin maritima. Next base: position 56,356,578 of record OY821772.1, on the reverse strand, counting down.
ACACGTATTTGATTAGTGGTCTCTGACGTGTGACGCGTCACAGACGCTCAGAATACGTGTATCAGCATGTCTAACATAACATTCTTTTCAGCATAGACCATCAAATGATAATTTTCAACACAAAATCTTTGCTGCCCAAAACATGAACTTAACCACATCACATCTCTACCCTCCACACCTAGATCAACCATTTCAGAATCACCCCAATCACCGCAAATGCACACATGTTGATGACCATGTCAACTTTGTTCATGAAAAACTTGAATTCACCCTCATTCGCATATTGATGTGTCTGATCGATATGGGGTCTCAGACGTGTCCGTGGGACTACCGGAGGAGATGATCGGCGTATTGGGGTCGGTGGGGTGGTAACTCCTAGTGGTGTTGGTTTTCCTATTATTGGAGGTGGAGTTCGAGATGAGATCAACCAACTTGATTCGACTGTGGTTGCTGTCTGGAGATCGAGAGGTGATAGGAAGAAGAAGAAGAAGAGGGTGGTGCCCCTCGCTATATATCGGTTGTGGTCCGGTTGGGGTTTAGTCATGGTCTTAGATTAGTAAAATTTGTTTTGTTACAGTCAATCCCAGATCACACGTCCTAATAGACGGAGCACGGACTGATTTGGACGGCCATTAACGGCCCATTCACTACGTCTCTCTGGTGTGGGGTCCCCAAACAGACTGTGTGCATTTGCGCAAATATGATTGACTTCTAGGTGTATATGCAGCAATACCGAAAAAACGAGTAGCAAAAACCCCTACATTATTTGGATAAGGATATCTATAGAATATATCACAGGAAGAGGTTGGTTGTTGGGCCGGGTTTTCAACGGTTTATGCGGTCCATTTTAAGTGGAATAAATGAATTAATTAATGACATCTTTGCAGCCCCAGACATCAATAAGAAATCTCATTAATTTCGTGTTTGGAATAACGACAAACCTCTTGCGGATCTGTTGTTATGGTTAAAAATTAGGGTTAATTACAGTTTGCCCCCCTGAATTATATTTTGGTATCATTTTGCTCCCCTAAAGTTTCAAAGTTAACAGTTACCTCTCCTGAGTTTTAATTTTGTAACATTTTGCCCATTTGAAATTCAAAAACTCATTATTTAACACACATTCGACGTTTTTTTCCTAATTTTTTTTGTTGTATCCATAATACACTCCTAAACCTATATTTACGTGAAAGTTTGGATCGAAACGGATGTCGGATATGGTTGGAACTTGGGTCAGATTGACACTCAGTCCGACCCAAATTCCAACCATATCCGACCTCCATTCTTCATCTGTCCGAGGCACGACTCAGCTCAGCTGTCCGCTACTTCACACTCAAGATTTGTGTGGTCTTTTTGCAGACATACTTTGAAGAGTTTGTGATTTAATTTTATATTTAAATTTAATGCACATGTGTAATTCCAACTTCATCTTTCTTTTGGATGAGATTCCCATTCTCCCCCCCCCCCCCCCCCCAATAGTACGGAATCATAGGTATTTTTAATTTCGGTTTGGGTTGAAAATGTTTTCTATAATTTATTTTTCGGTTTGGGTATTTTTAATTGAAAACCAAATTATTTTTCCCCATAGAATTTCTAACAATATTACTAAATTTGCAATATAATCTAACAATATTACTAAATTTGCAAAATGTGCAACCACAAACAGCACAATATTACTAACTTTGTATAATCTAACAATATTACTAAATTTGCAACTCTGCTTACCATTATAAGTAGACTTTCGCAATATGTAACAAAAGTTTAGTTTGAAAATAGTTTTTCTTGTCTTCAAAGTACACATTTTTAAGTGATTAACCTATTATGGAATAAAATGCATCTCTAAGTTTAAGTCTGTCTGAACCCAAATAGTTCGATTTGATTTGGTTTGTACAATCTGTTACCAAAAATAGTTTCGTACTGAAATTACTCAAATAAAATTGTTTTTTTTGTTGTTGTTAGGTGTGCATGTTGGATTGGTTAAAACGGAAATCGAGCCAACTAAAACGATTAATTCCGTCGGGTGAAAAAGAAATCGGAATAAACCGAACCTATAGGTCATGTGACTCATGTTAGATAGAATTGATTTTCGAATTTTGTAAATCAAATCGAATTTGAATTTGTAAAATCAAACAACTCGTGTAGTTGTGTTTGGTTGATTCTAAGATTTCTAGGTGTTCCTTTGGACAGAATAGACATAATAATTGAAAACATATTATATATCATTTGTTTTAAACAATTGTAAGTATTAAAAGAGAAGTTCGTAATATTTAAAACTTAAAATTTTATACAAATAAGATATTAGACATTAGCATTAACTTAGCCTTGCAAGCTTGGAAGTTGAATGCTTAGCCTCTTTTGGGGTCGGGCCGTGGGTCGACCCGACCCCAGGCCCCTTAAAGGGGGTCGGCCTAGGTCGGGTTGCGACCTGGGTCGGGGACCCGACCTAGCCAACCCGGGTTGACCTAGATTTTTTTGTTTTTAAAAAAAAAGATTAAAAAATAGTTATTTTTATTTTTTAAATAATATTTAATTGATATGTATATGTTTTTATATAATTAGAATTAATTTATGAAAATTAAAATAAACGAAAATAATTAATGAACATTAGAAAAATAAATGTAAAAAAATAATCAAAATTAGTAAAAATAAATGTAAGTAATTAACGAAAATTAGTAAGATAATTGTAAATGTATATAATTAAAGAAAATTACCTAGTAAAATAGAACACATTAATTTACTCAGGTTCACCCAAAAATGTTTTAGTAACCCCCAAAAATCGGTAGAGAATTAATAATAAATCTAAAAAATAAAATTAATTTTTGTTTGGTAAACCCCCGACCGACCGACCCGTTGGTTTGGTCATTATTAAATCTAATTTTTTGAAATTGTTTGGGAATTAACGTAATTTAATTTGATTAAATATATTAACATTATTAACTATTATCAATATTAAAAAAATAGGTAAATTATTTTATTGATATGTATATTATTTTATATAATTAGAATTAATTTCTGAGAATTAAAATAAATGAAAATTAATAAGATAAAGTCGTTGTAAAAATAATTTATTTAATAGTTTGTGTATTTTTGTGATAGAATAAAAATGAGATAAAAAGAAATAAATTGGAAAATAGAGTGTGTTGAAAGTGAGGTTGTGATTAAGAGATGGAAAATTAATTGGATTGGGTTGTAGGTTGTATAATGTGTTTTATTGAAGTGACGGAGAGAGAAACTGGGTTGAGGGGTATTTTTGGGTTGAGATTAATGATGCTCTTAGTTACTTACCAAACATTAGGTTCAAATGAAATTATCACAAGGATATCGAAATCATCACTGTGTCAAAGATCAACATTGTCCATTTCCACTGTGTCAAAGATTAAGTTGTTTTTTTGACATTTAGAACGTCATAGACTATATCAAATGGTTATTTAAACGATCTGCATTTCTTTTATTATGAAATCGCAGATGGTCAGTTGCATTTGTATCATTTGGGTCAATTAGAAACCTCATTGTTTTACAGTGGTAAGATTGCGTACATCTGACCTCCCCCTTACCTCGCTTATGCAGGAGCCTCTTCTGAGGCATCAGGGTTATGTTGTTGTTGACGATGATATCGAAATCATCAGCAAGTCATTGAAGTCAAGGTATTCATTCAAATCTTTGCAAAGTTTGCAATGCCAAACGGCCCAAACTAGGGAAAGCGGCTGGGTTGCGCTTCGTTCGCGCTCAGCATAATCGCGCCGAATTCCCCCCCTCCCCCGGAGAACCCAAGCTAACTCAATTTCGCGAACAACAAAAATGTATACTCTTCTGGCTGTGTTGCAGAGAAGGTACCAAAGTGTATACTTTACGAATTTCTTTTTACAAAGGTAATAAGTGCTAACATGCTGTTCTGTCTTTTTTGCTGTATATAGTATTAAAAAATGAGAACCAACAAAAGCAATAGATGCTACAATAAATCAGATAAAAAGTTCAATCGACAGACACAGGAAAAAAGCAGACCACTGCACCATATGACTTTGCACGTCTCATGTTAGCTTTACTTTCTTTTCTTCCGTTAGCATCTTTTACAGCCTAGCCTCTATGGCTCTAATCTCTAGGGAGAAAGATGGGACTAATCGTAAACTAATAAGTAATAACTCATCAATAATAAATGAAGGATCAATAAATTGTCCGTAGCCACTCCTATGCCTAATGCCTATGCTCATGCCGCTAAGAGCAAACGCCAAATCAGTCCCATAACAAAAAATGAACCGGGAAAATATCGCCAAAACTCAACCTGAACCAAAATATCCAACAAGATGATCTTTAACTAATAGTAAGAGAACAATATGAATTGAAAAATAAATACTTGAAGAATATACCTTTTCTGGCTCTGCAGATGAGATAGAATAATAGTCCATGGAAGCTAAGGGAGCAGGAGCACTATAATCCACACTCGCCCCACCACCATCACGTTGGGTTGTAGCGTTATCGTTTAGCTTCTTGGTCTTCACCGAGAACTGGTAAGCCGGAGTACCGTCGGGCTTAAACAAACCGTAATTCCTCTCCGATGTCGGCCCAGGCTTAAGATTCTCATTGAACAGAGCAAACACGTAAACCTCCAAAGGCAAATGCGGCTTCAAAGGCGTCCCTTTTTTCTCCTCCACGAGCTTGATCAAATTCTGGTTGTATTTCCTTGCGTTCTCGGGTGTTGCTCCGAACTCGTCTTCATCACCCTTGGACGGCCACCCGGTCTCTGAAACTACCACCTTCACCATATTTGCCTTCTTCTCCCCCAAAACTCTCTCGATCGCAACATGCACAGCGTCAACCTGTGTAAAAACACACCTTAATTTCGGGTGATTAAAAAAAAATCACTTTCAACATGAGGAGATATAATCCACATAAATATATGGTAACATATATTTGCTTTTGTTACAACCACAAACAGCACATTTTATTAATTAGTAATTATTAAATTAGCATAAAAGTTCACGTGAAAGCATTATGACAACATAATTTACAAATTTCAAGATCTACAAATAACATGATTACCTCCTTATTGTTTAGATAACACGCTATTGCCAGTTTTCCATGTCATGGACAAGACTAATATTTGTCATTGTAATACATAATTTATACTAATGAAATCTAAAAATCATATTGAAACCGTTGGAAATATAGTTTAGTGATGTTCCATACAAAAAAGTGCACGTCAAACGTTACGGATTCCAAAGAGACGGTGGAAAAAAATAAACCAAAATTTACAAATACCAACAAATTAAGCATGTAAACAGGCTCATATGGCAGAGTTTTATTGCCCATTGAGGCTAAGCTAGGTTTCGATAGAATTCTAGTCTTGGATTAGTTAGAATTAAGAATCGAATCTCAATATGTGAGTCACATGCATGTTGTGATTTAATTACATTTTAAACATACTTTCCATATAATTATAGCTTAATTTTAGCCATTTGCATAAAATTCGAAAAACAAAACTAGTACGAGGTAATCTCAAATAATGCAACGAATTCACGTACATACATATAATCTAAAAACGCTACAATTTTCTCACAAATAATAAATACACAAGGGCATGATGGGGGAGGAAAAGAAATTCTACTGAATATACGTGTATAGACGGTTTGAACTATAATCTCACTCACATATGACATACTGAAGAAATATAAATTTAAAAAAATATATAGAAATTAAAGCATACCTGAGCGAATAGCATGTTGTGGTAGAGCAAGCCATTCCCGGGATCCACTACGCCCTCATTCGGCTCAAACGTAACGTACTCCAACGACACAGACTTGGGATCGGCCTTGTAAGCGAAAAACGGGTAGGCATTAATCAGAAACGGCGCCCCCGTCTGGGCCAAGAACTCCAGCAACGGCTCCATGAACCCCACCACATCCTCCCTAAACCTCCCTTCCGACGGTGGAAACGACGTCTCGAGGACAGCCAGCGAGTGCGCGGTGGTGACGGCGACGGAGAAGCCGAGCTCCCTGGCGGCGGAGTGAACGGCCTTGATGGAGGGGAGGAGGGAGGAGATGGCGGAGGAGGAGTTGGAGGAGAGGACCTCGTTGGCGACGGTGAGGGTGGAGATGGAAGTTGGGGTGGTTGAGGGGAGGTGGGAGCGGAGCCAGGGGAGAGGGGAGGTGGAAGGGGGGACGGCGATGGTGAGGTCGAGTGTGGAGAAGGTGGAGAGGATGGTGGGGTTGGCGTCGTAGAGCTTGAGTTTGGTGGCGGGGATGGAGGCGATGAGGGGAAGGGCGTTGGATGGGGAGGGGAGGTTGTTTGCTATTTGCCCATAGTTTATGCCGATGGAGGAGGAAGAAGAGGGGAAGAAGAAGAGGATTAGGAGGTGGAGGAGAAACCTCAACATTTGGCTTCTTCTTTGAGGAAGGAATTGAGCAGAGTTGAGTTGAGTCAGGTAGTGTGTCCGTGTTTTTTTTATTTTTGGTACTTCTGCTTTACTCTTTGGTGGTGGGTGCTGTTTGTTGCACTCTTTTGAAATGAAATTCTTTTGATATCATGGAGGGAGGGAGAGAGGAACTTTCGTCCAACGGCAAATGTTGGTAAAGTGGTCCGAATATATTATATTATTAGGAGAAAATCCCACACTTTTCGGACCGGTTGGTCTTGGTGTGGTGCTCTTTTGGATACATTCACGTGTCATCTTGCAATTGGTTTCTTTTTCTTTGGGACGAAATTTCCTCGTGCCACCGATTTTTGCTACAGTACGGTTGGTGTACGGTCGGAGTACAAAATTTCACTCGTTCGTCGAACCCCTAAATCTTTCCCAACTTCCTCCACCTCTCCCCATACCCAAGATTGTTTGTCTCCCCCGCATTCCCCAAAATCCAACCTGAATCTCCAAATTGGAGGCCTACACAATCCATCTTCCAAGCGATGGTACACACAAGAAGCGGTTTGGTGAGAAAACCACGATAGTGAGTTCATTCCTTTCTTTGTTATGTTATACATTCTTGTTGTTGCGTCTTTATTTATTGCATGATTATGTTTCCAGTTGGTAGGTTAGTATTATCTTTCCACTTCTTGTTTTGTGACTTTATGTGCAGTATGTTTCGTTTATATGTTTATGTTGGTTTTTCTATCCAGTGTGTTTTATCTGGGAGGTAGTTGGAGGATTATGTTGCATTATGAGGGTAGATGGTTAAGAACAAGGGTCGGGATAGGACTGTGGGGTTTGAAGAAGTAGCTTCAATGGTGGTGGTTGAGGAATTGAGTATTTCTATAGTAAAAAAGTGGATCTTGACCGCAATGAATTAGAATTTTAGTGAAGTTGTGTTTAATATGATATACATGATTCCAAGCACTGTTAGGAAAGACTTTAGAAGTCTGATTACTGAGGAAGATGTCAAGGAGACGATTAGTTTCATTAATCCACTATGTGAGTTGCACATATATGTTACCTATGAGAAAATACATGACACCACAGTTGGGGTTGTAGTACATGAGAAAGAAATAGAGGAGCAGCTTGAGGTTGTAATTGAGGAGCAATCTCATGTGGTAATTGAGGAGCAGCTTGAGGTTGTAATTTAGAAACAAATAGAGGTTACAACAGATAGAGTTCCTAGTGTGGTGGGAAGTGTAGGGTCAGAACTTGGGTAGCCAGTTCCAACTATTTGGGACCACCAAAGTAGTTGCACACTCCCCTGTAACTCACAACCAAACTTAGTAGGTAAGTTAGTCCTTGAAGGAGCAGGCAGAGTAGTATCACCGCCTACGGATGATGATCTACTTTCTAGTGCTAGTAGTGATACAAACCCTGACTATGTAGTGTGTAATGAGGATGAAGATAACATTGATTTTATTGATGATGCAGTGGATTTTGATGACCAAGGAAAGGATGGGATTGATTTTCTTGCTGTAGATGAGGGTTCTAACCCTTTGTTAGTAAACTTGTCCAATCCTGACATAGTTGTTGGGAAGAAGTTTCCAAATGTGACCTCCTTTAGTATGTGTCTGCTAACCTATTGCATATTGAATGAATGTGAGATTACGTACTTGAAAAGCCAACCAGATATTGTAACAGCTAGGTGTAGATATCTGTCATATAAGTGAAGATTACATGCATCTAGGCTAAGTGATGGGAAAGTGTTTGAAATCAAGATGATGATGTTGCCACACAGTTGCTCATCTGTAAATAAATGTGCTTCTAAGATGGCAACTAGGCAATGGATAGCCCATCAGCGCATGAAGTGGCTTGCACTAGATGACAGGTTGTCTGTAAAGAACATTAGTGATCAATTGAAGAGGAAATTCCACATGACCCTGCCTTATCATAGAGTTTGGAGGGGTAGGGAAATTGCAATGAAGAAGTTGTGGGGAGATCAAGAAAAACAGTATGCACTAATCTCAACCCTAGTATGGGAAATGAACATAACTAACCCAGGGAGTGTCATTACTTATGAAGTGAAACCAAAAGATGATTCATTCCTTAGACTGTTTGTGTGTTTAAAAGGTAGCATAGATGGGTGGGTCAATGGGTGTAGACTTATTCTTGGACTATATGGATGTCATTTGAAGGGTAAGTACAAAGGTACCCTTCTTTCTGCCACCTCAGTGGATAGAAGTCACCAACTTTTTCCAATAGCCTTTGCAGTTGTGGAATCTGGGAGTGAAAATAGTTGGGTGTGGTTTCTAGAGTTGCTGAAGCAGGTAGTCGGCCAAAGACATGGGTTGGTACTTATAAGTGATAGGTGCAAGGGTCTAGAAGAAAGGGTTAGTAGAGTCTTTAGTGGGTGTGAGCACGGGGCATGTGCAAGATACTTCTATCAAAACTTTCAGAAGAAATTTAAAAGTGCCCTCTTGTTGAATCTGTTATGGGAGTCAGCCAGTGCATACACACCTACTGAGTTTGAAAGGGAAATGCAGGCTATAAGATAGACTAATGAGGCAGCAACACATGAATGATTATTGAGGGTTGACAGAATCTGGTCAAGGAGTCAATTTGGTTGTGAGGCACAGTGTGATTACTTTACCAACAACCTTAGCGAGTCTTTCAACAAATACATCAGAGAAGTAAGACATCTTCCTATTGTCACCATGGTTGGCAATTTGAGGCAGAAGTTCATGCAAACAATGTACAACAGACATAAAGAGGTCAAAAGTTGGACAGATAAGTTGGTGCCAAAAACCAGAACTTGGGTAACTGAGGTGTCAATGCAGTTGTGAAGCTTCAGTAATATCAGATGTTCATATTCTAAGGCAGAGGTGTCTTCAACCAACAAAAGATGCATTGTTGACTTGATTGAGAGGAGTTGCAGTTGTAGAGTTTGGTAGTTGACTGGGCTACCATGTCAACATGGAGCTGCTTTGGTAGTAGAGTTTTGTAAAAGGCGTCCTCTCCCGGCTCGGAACGGGGAGTGGATAGTGAAGTCGTGAGCGGAGCTCGGTGATCCGAGCGGAGTTTGCAAGAGAGGACTAGGACCCAGGTGGGGTGCCGAACCTCTATAAAAATTCCCCGTGTCCATTGTGGTTTGCATTATCCTCCCTTTACTTGCTTGTTTGTTTTAAATTCCGCTGCATATCTTTGATAGATCAAACAAGTATGTAATTAGGATTAAAAGTGATTAGCATTGCCGACCCTCACGATCCTACATTTGGTATCAGAGCCTTATTCGCTAAATTCATTAATTAATCGTATTTTTAGCATGGCTAGCACATCTAATCACGTAGAGTGATTATGCACAACTCGACCTCCTTTACTAAATGGGTCAAATTATGACTATTGGAAGAATATGATGAAAATATTCCTAATTTCAAATGACCTTAAGTATTAGATGTTTCTTCAAAATCCATACACACCCCCAAATGAAGATGAATTAGATTCACTCACTAGGCCCAAAATGAAAGAAATTGAGATGAACTCAAAAATAATGAACATTCTATATTGTTGGCTAAATGAGGGTGAATACAATAGAATTAGGAGTTGTGAAAGTGCATATGAAATATGACATAGATTGCAAATGCATCATGAGGGGGATAGCAAAACTAAGGAAACCCGCATTAGTCTCCTCATGTATAAATATGAAATATTTTCTATGCAAATCGGTGAGAACATAAGAGAAATGAACACTCGCTTCACTGATATTACTAACTCTCTTTTGATTCTTGGAAGAAAAATCAATGAAGGAGAGATGACAAGAAAGTTCCTCCGGTCACTTAGCATCGACTGGGAAGATAAAGTCGTCGCAATTGAAGAGACACATGATCTTTCAAAATTAAAGATGGAAGAACTCGTTGGAAATCTCATGGCTTATGAGCTCCAAATTAACCATCGGAAGGAGAAGGAAGCCTCCAAGAACAAACACACCTTGGGATTACATGCAAATATTGACCAACCGAGGAGGAGTGTAGAAGATGAGGACATTGAAGTCCTAGCAAAAGACTTCTTCAAATATCTCAAGAAGGATAAAGAAGAAAAGGATGAAAGAAGAGGTAGAAGAACTGAAAAGAGAGAAAAGAATAAGGAGAAGGAAGAGAGTGAAAATGAGAGAAGAGAAGGGGAGAAGAAAAAGGAGAGAAAAGGAGAAGAGAAAGGAAGGAGGTAGCTCACAAGGCTACATGGGATGATTCTTCATCACCATCATCATCATCGTCTTCCTTGCAAAGTCGAAGAGAGGTGACTCACTCATGCTTCATGGCTATTGAAGATGATCAAAGTGAGAGGTAGAATCTAACTCTTGCTCTAGTAATTCATGCTCAACTAAGTCATATTATAGTGATAGCTCACATTCTAGTGTTAATGAAGAAACTTATACACATGTTGAGCTTCAAAATGCATTTCATGACTTAGTTAAACAATATGAGATTATTTGTGAAAAGAACAAAAGTGCTAGAAAGCTAATCAAAGATCTCCAAAGCCAAATTGAAACATGCATGAATGAGAAGAATGAGGTGGTTGCTAAACTAGAAAACAATGCATCAACTCTTGTTAAATTAAGAGCAACACCTATAGATTGTGAACAACTAGATCTTCAAGCTTGTAATGTGCAATTAAGAAAAGATTTAGAAAGGTTCACACATGGAACTAAGATGCTTAACATGCTATTAGGAAGTCAAATACAATCTTTGCAAAAACATGGTTTAAGATTTAATGCCAAATTGAAAAAACCATGCTTCTTATACAACTTTAAATGGAAAGCACTTAGTTGTAAAACATACTTCCTCAAGTGTGTGGGCTCCTGAAACCAAAATGGTTTGGGTTCCCAAAGCTAATATTCAAGGACCCAAAGTTGTTTGGGTACCGAAATCTACACTTGTAGGTGTTTGAGGAAGGAATCAGTGGTGACCGGGTGAGCTCAAGAGTCAAATTCAAATCCGGTTGCATCACCAAATGAGATTGGAACCAATTCAAGCTTCAAGTTGGTATAATTTCCTATCCTCTAAAAAGTTTCAATTAAATTGGTTCTAGTCTAGGTTTCATATGCTTAATTTGTTGGCTTTTTGGCCATAATCTATGTTTTGATGATTTAATTAACCTAATCTTAATTATGATCATGTAGAGTAGCACACATATTGCATTGCATATATATTGCTTTGTGCTAACCTCTACAGGTGATCAAGACTCAAGGAAGAAAGGAAAATCAAGTCAAGACATGTAATCAAGCTCTTTTGAAGACATGTATTTTGTATTTTCTTTGAGTCTTAGGAACTTGTGTAAATTGAGCATACTTAAGCTAAAATCAACTTAAACACACACTATGTTCCTTATAGAAGTCACACACGAAATTTCACATAATTTAGACTTCAATAGATCACTCAAACTTAGATCGGAAAACACTTAACCTGAACTATAAAAGTCTGCCCACATTCGGTCGACCGCAACAGGCCGTTCGGTCAGCCGAATGATCAAGTATCCTGTTTGTGTTTCACTTTCTAGTTTCGGTCGACCGCGTTTTACCTTTCGGTCGACTGTCGAAGCTTAATTTTCCCGACCGTTACTTTTGTCGTATATACCCAACGGTCGTATTCGTATTAAACCAATTATACCCCAAATACATTTCATGTATCGGTCAACCGAGGACCATGATCGGTCGACCGAATGTCCATCTCTTGACAAACCCAAATCTCCTGTTGAAAAACGGTCGACCGCTAGACCTTGTTTCGGTAGACCGAATAGATCAGTGTTTGTCTACCCCAGAGTGCCTGGTACAAATTGGTCGACCGGTTCCATTTTGGAGTTCGACCGATCACTTAAGTGTACCCAAGTCGTAGCGTTGGGCGGTCGACCGTTACCTAACCGGTCGACCGAACTTAGTTCAAAACTGCCAAACGGTCGATCGTTCGTCCTGTTTCGGTCGACCGAATTAACTCAGAATTAGGTCCTGCGATTTTCTGTTTTGTGTATCACACATCAACTCACACCAATCAATCCCAACAACTCTATTCTCTCTAATTCTTATAAATAGAGTTGTAAAACACATTGTAACACAACTCTCTCACTACAAACTTGTCCAAAACATTAGAGAGAATCTCAAACACTCCAAGCCTCCAATTTCCACACTTAGTGATCAATTCCTTATTTCTACTCAAGTGTGCTCGAATTAGAGAGTGTATTCCACTCAAGTTCTCAGTTGTAAAAGAAGCAAGGACTTCGGTGAAAGCCCGAAGTGTTCCTCTCGGATTGTGAGAGAAGAAAGTCAAGCTCACGAGGGTGTTCGTTGAGCTTGTTTTGTAAAATGCGTTATCCCCGGCTCGGAACGGGGAGTGAATAGTGAAGTCGTGAGCGGAGCTCGGTGATCCGAGCGGAGCTTGCAAGAGAGGACTAGGACCCAGGTGGGGTGCCGAACCTCTATAAAATCCCCCGTGTCCATTGTGGTTTGCATTATCCTCCCTTTACTTGCTTGTTTGTTTTAAATTCCGCTGCATATCTTTGATAGATCAAACAAGTATGTAATTAGGATTAAAAGTGATTAGCATTGCCAACTCTCACGATCCTACAAACTCTAAACAAGATTAAAGAGAAATGAGTTATTCAATCAATCTCTAATAAGGCTTCTAGCTAATAACCCATCTTTGAGCTCTTGAGATTTCTATCTCCTAAACTCAAAATTACTAAGAGAATTTCGTGATGATTAGAGGAGAGATTAATGAGAGAATTTTTTTTGCATTAGTATTAAACAAGTAGGAGTATGAGTCCTTTTATAGTCTCCCAAAATATCCTTATCAAGACCTATTCTTTAGCCATGAGCCCTTGTTTATTTTCTCCTAAAATTAATCTCTAATTTCCACATAAGCACTCACAAAAAACGTTTTAAATAAATCTGGAATTAATTCACCCACGATTTAATTAATCTCTTAATAATTCAGGCAGAATCGTTCTTGTTCGGTGGACCGAGTATAACTCGGTCAACCGAACCGTTCGGTTATAACACGTGTTCGGTGCACCGTGAGCTAGACGGTCGACCAAATCTGTATGAGAAAAAAATCCCTGGAAGAATTCGGACGAACCACGTCTTTTACTCGGTCGATCGTTGACCCACCAAAATCGCTCCTGGGGCATAGTCATCGGATGACCGTGTCACCTTCGGTCTACCGAAAATACTACTTCTCGGTTGACCGTGCACACTCGGTTAACCGAACACGATTGTATAGGCACTCCAGACAATTTCGGTCAATCAATTGCGCTTACTCGTTCCCTATTCGGTTAACCGATCCGAAGATAACCCGGTCGACCGAACCATGAACAGTTCACCGTGTTTGACCCCGATTTTGCCTTTGTCAAATTTTGGATTTATTTCCAACAAAATTTGATCGTTTGGGGGGTTTTAGCAAATTCACATTTTATATAATACATTATCATATGTAATATTAAATTATTACACCTCATAATATATATACCTCATATGAATTTATTATGATTCTAATTATGTCAATTCTCATGACATATTGATTTTATTCATTCACCACATGTGTCATATTTTCACATGAAACTCGACACATCATATGAACTTAAAATCAACCCTCTTGTTTCCCAGTTTTGTGGTGTGACCTATAGAAGGATCTAAGCTAAATTGACAGCGATATTAAACACTTAATATCTCAAACTATAAGCGGTATCTAGCTACACATTATAGTTACCCAATTAGCATAGATGTCTTTGTTCCACCCGAACCAAAACACGATCCATTTAGTGATGTAAGTGCACCACTTGTGTCCGTCACTTGCCTCATGATATTAAGAATATATATAAAATAGAAATGTGTCATCTTTGTATTATATTCATTTCTTGATCTCTCTAAGCTAATTATAACTATGTAACTTAACTCAAGTTACATGTGCACATTATAATTTTGCTTTATCAAGGGGTCCACTAACATCATCACTCAATTAAGAGGGGCAATGATAATCGTTTGACTAACTATCTTTTCCAGCACAAGTCATGCTCAACCAACTATTGCCTTCATCACTACACTCATTGATAGTTTTTGACAATAATCAAATTAAGCACTTCTTGAGTGAAAAGATATAAGTCTCATATCTTAGGATCCAAGACACAGTAAAAGCATTAATGACACGAAACACAATTCCATAATGTTTTACTTGTTAGGTCTATTCAATATATAAAAGTAATCTTTTCATCTTTTATATACTCGTGTCGTCAATTATTTGTAGAGCTACAACAATCGATAACCAACACGACAATATTATCTCGATAATTAATGTTCCATGTTAATTACCATGATTGTGAATAACTTTTGATTTATGTAAATCATTATCTTTTAGAGCTCTACGGTTAAAGACCAAACGCCTCTTCCTTAACCATTCCAAAAGACGAATACCATAATCAAGGAACAAAATGCTTGCACATTCAATTCATAATAATTGACATATAAAAGAAAAACTTTTAGAACACATTCCTTTCATCCACAACTCCTAAATCAGTCATTTCAAAATGAGCCCAAGCACCACGAAGGCACACATGTTGATGACCATGTCGACTTTGTTCATGATAACCTTGCATTCAGCTACAAATTGTTTGAGGTGACGAACTGAGGATATCATCTCCAGCATAAGTAGATCGTTGTCCGACACCAGATGCTTCAACTCTTCAACCTTCCTCTCTAGCTCATCATATTTCTCTAACATCATCTCGTGGAATCTCTCAACATGCACCCTCACATCAACCACAACAACTTCATTCCCATCTATCCATTGGAAAAACCCACATTTCCGATGATCGGGCTCCTACACATTTCATCGAACACTTACTGGGCAACAATATTAACAAGTAAGGAACTTAGAATTAGAGAAATTAACATCTTCCAGTAGTTGGGACAACGATAAAATCGAGGACCATGAGACCACTCCCTCTTCGAAGTGTACACTTTGCAAGGCAACCCACACCCACATTTAGGTATGCAGGGACCGACATGTCAGATATGTATAGACCCTCGATTGTCTCTGTGGGTGTGCCGCTGCTGTAGGTCGTCATGTTGTTGTTGATCGGGTGGTACATGTGGCCGGTCTGAAGGTTCAAAGGGTGAAGGTGGACTTGGAGACGAGATTGACCACCGATATTGAGCTGTTGTTATTTCCCGAGGGAGCAAAACCACCACCGGCCATGTCAACTGAGGTGAGAGGGGGTTTGGTTGAGAAGAGGGACGAAGATAGATGGATGGACAGAATCTGGAGGGTAGGATTACTGAGAGGCGGAATTTCTTAATGAACGGACGTTCACGGAATAGGCACGACATTTGTGTGTGGCGGGTCCCACATACGGAGGTGTATATGCACAAATAAAATGACACCGAGTATACTTGTGGTAATAGTAAAAAACGAGGTGTATATCACCAATTATTGTGCCCACCAAGTGTACTGTAGCAAAAGCCCATAATCATATCTGGTTTTTCTCACTGTAACTTAAGTTTCTCGGAGGTTCTCAGAAGGGGCACGTTTTCAATAAGATCAAGACACAAATATTTGTAAACACACTGCATGTTTCGTTCTCTTAATTTTTTACGAAATAGTTATCACATGTTACGATTTACGATTTTTGGCAGCGTGCGTGAATAACTCATGTCATATATCGAAATATATATTTTGGATTTTCAATAATATCAAAAATTGAAAGTTTATTAAAGGAACCTGAATAAACAGAGGGAGTATCAATCTTCTTTCTTTCGTGCAAACTAATGAAAGGGCATAACCTGTAGATCAACAACGAGAAATCTCAAGAGTCATGGTAGGACTAAGGTCAACTAGTGTTACAATTGTTCAAAATCGTTCGTAATGGGAATGCTTTTGCAAGTCACAACACAACTAGCTCCGCCAACCGATCGATCTTGCACAATTATTTTTTTATTTATATTTTTGACAACGAAAAGAATAGAAAAGAAGTCTACGTCAAATATTTTCTAAGCTAATACCACTCTTAAGGATTAAACTTGTGACCTTCGACACAAGATGTACTATTGTACCGGAGAGCTAATACCACTCTTAGGGATTAAATTTGTGACATTTGACTCAAGATGTACCGGAGAGCTACCCGCTTCAGGACGCCATGGTTCTTACCGATTACAAAAATGCCTAAAAGCTTTATTTGCCTATGCTCTAGCATTGAACATTACAACAACATGGTTTGAAAACATCATTTAAAAAAATCAAGCAATTTTAAACATTACAAATTCATGAATGTATTTCCTAAGGCAGAAATTCATAAAAACATAGAAGTTAGCCTCATTCTATTTCATTAGTGAACACACAAGACGAGAAAGTTTTTACTTATTTGTAGATATTAACATTACATTTATTGTCTTGATATGAGGTTATACTGAAATATTGCACAAAAAGGAAACATACTATTCGACTAAGAACTACAGAGATATTTTCACATATGTTATTATAACTAGAGTTTAGCAGCATTTAGCATCAAACTAAAAGAAAGACGGTCTCTTTCCAATTCATGCAGCAACCAAGTTTGCGCTGGCAGAAGGAACAGCAAACTCCTCTCCATAGACTCCTGACTTAATGCCATAAACATGCAGACTCTGGAGCATTCTCTCCCAGTTCTTTGCAGGTTCCTGAACAAAAAACAACGTGAGCGGATGAGACATAATCCAAAATTCAGATAACACTTCTCTGTCATTACTGACCTTCCAAGAGAAGTCCTGCGCCATGCAGTTCTGGACCATCTGGCTGAATGCAGGCGAACCATAGATGCCGATGGCTCTTCTCACGGTCGAGGAAATTGCCGTTACATCACGAGGGTCTACTTTGTCAGCCTGAAGCAAACAGGATCTGGAAGTTTATTTGATGACAAATGCGTGTGCAACCAAATATTTTTGTGAGACCGAACAACTTACGTCAACATTGAAAGGTCCCATTTGAAATCCTGTATAACCTTCTTTAACTGTGTCAACTAGTCCACCAGTGCTTGCAACGATAGGCACCTGCAAACAACTCAAAACCTACCATTTACAACCAATTTTAACTACAATTTATGTCAAGACGAACTGTTACTCACAACACAAAAATTAACGATTCAACACCACGTAAAAGGCCGACATGATTTAAGTTCATATGGCTTAAAGCCTAAAGTCACAAGTGTGGTATTAATCTCCTTGCATATTTCCCATCATTTTCCTTGTCCAAGCGATAGGAAACGAACTCGAATGGTTTCAGACCCAGTAGGTCATACCGTTCCATACTTCATGGCATGCATCTGAATTAGTCCACATGGTTCAAATCTACTTGGAATCAGAACAAAGTCAGCTCCGGCGAGAATCATGTGAGATAGTTTTGGATTATACTTTGTCAAACACCTTGCTTTATTTGGATACTTTCTATCCAACTCTTCAAGTTGTTTCTCAAATTTTTTCTTTCCAGTACCCTGAGGAGAAACAAAGATTACTCTGGGACTATAGAAAATATATATTTCATGACATATATTTAATAGGTTTCCAGTACTCACAAGAGCGACAAACTGAACATTTTCACCGATAAATTCGGGAACCGATGCGGCCAGAATGTCTGGACCTTTCTGCTCCTCTAGCCTTCCAACAAAGGCTACAAGTGGCACATTTCGATCTACTGGAAGCCCAACTTCAGCTTGCAGTCCTTCCTTCACAATTGGCTTTGCATGCATGACCTATGCACATTTTCAAAAACAATAAGACACTGGTTGTGAGTCGGAACTCTAAATGCTCCTTAAACTACATACTGTATTAGTGTTGTATTTAACGGGTATGTATTTGTCAGTTGAAGGGTTCCATTCAAGAACGTCCATTCCATTGAGGATTCCTGTGATGCCCGCTTTGCGAAGGATGTTTGCCAATTCCATGCCTTTGAATTCATTAGTAACAAGTTCTTGTGCATAATTTGGGCTCACAGTCAATACCCTGTCAGCTTCCAAAATTCCAGCTTTCAACCAATTAATTCTCCTTCCACTGTCAGGATCATTGTAGCTGAAATAACACACGACAAATGAAGATGGCATATTACATATAGATATATGGTAACTCCAAAAACAATAACATTGTTTAATTATGAGTAATCGATTGTTGTGACATACTTGCGAACAAATTCGAAAGAGGATTTGAATGTGTCGGGAAGATTGAGAGATGAATACTCTGAAGCAGGAAATCTGCCTTGGTATGAAATATTGTGAATGCACAAGACAGACTGAAAACCATGACATTTAACAATCAGACTATGTAAGAATGTAAGATATATATGGCTGCAGGAAATAAGTAGGAAGCCTTCATCAAATACTTACTTTTGCATTCCTATACATCCCATTTAACTTGTATCTACTCTTGAGGTAGCAAGGGAGGAGTGAAGTGTGCCAATCATTACAAACAAACACCACATCTTCCCCTACATTTGGCAGACAAAGTAGAAGATATATTAGAAAATTTCAACTAAATACATATAAGAACATATATTACATATAAACCTTGAAGCACTAAATTAGCAATATACCATATGTTCCGGAATAACAATCACCACTCTGCAGATTTAGAACTCTAGGTGCTTTCAGAGCTGCCTATCAGGCAATCAGAAGAAAAACATTGAGTAATGCCGACAACAATCGACAATTTTTAAAAAAATTAAGATTGGCTATAATTAGGAGCTAACCTCGCACAAAAGGCTGAACCGTCGATTGTTGTCAGGGTAATCTTCTCCAGGTACTGGGCCATAGAGTTTTGGTCCAGTTACACCCCAGACCTTAGTTCAAAAAAACATTCGAGTAAAAATCTAATCCGCCTCAACTCAAAATGACATTTTTTTCTGGTTAAATAGTCAAAAAAAAATTCTGGTCAATTTTTTTTCCTGGTTAAATAGCATTGGGACGAAGGACAATATGAATTACACCTCCAATATCTTGACTGTAGAGGATGAAGTACTACCAGTATAGGGATAGGAAAAAAAGGAATAGGAAAGCCATAAAACACTGATTATTCTAAACATATTTAATCGTGTTATAACAATGGCCAAATGGTCAATGGTTCAAACCTTTTCAAGAAACATAGGGTGATCCACAAACACGTGATCAACCCCTCCTTTGTAGCAATGAAAGAACCGCACATTGTGGATTTCATTGTCAACTTGTATCTACAAAGGAAAACAGATCATTTTATCACCTTAGAAGAAAGAGAGAAAAAAACATGTTTATGAAGAAAAAAAGTACACACCTCAATAACAACACTTGTGTCCCACGCATCATTATATTGATCATACCTTGGAGCAACAGTCATCACTCTATGTCCATCGCTCTATAAAGAAAGCCAACAATATTCAGAGTCACATATGAAGCAAATAACAACCCCCAAAAAAAAACTAATTGCACATCTATGAACCTTATTAAGGGTTAGAAATTAATGCTCTTCGTCGTACATTATTAACAAGCTTACCGCTAGTGCTGATGGCAACCCTCCAAGAACATCACCTAGTCCACCAGTCTTGCTCCAAGGGGCCACCTCGGCTCCCACAAATACAATTTCCATTCGCCTTGCGGTAATGGAAGCCTTAGGAAACCTAATATTGGAAGTCTGGTAACTAAACCTGCTTGGTCTTGGTTTTGAATTTGAGCTGGTCCTCACTCGTAGCATGTCTATGCTGTTCAGATATCTCAGACCGCCATAAATGGAGGTCTTGCTCCTCAAGCACGTGGAATTTATATCCCAAGAGGGTTTTGATTCCGAAACACATAATGATCTATGGTAGCTCTGGGAGGAAGTAACATACATTGCACTCCCAGTCGCCATCAACTTACTAATTAAAGTCCACCGGAAGCCTTAACCAAGTAAAAATACATAAATTACAAATAAAAAAAGGGCAAATTGTAAAACAATATAGACAAATTGAGGGATCTCCTCCGGGATCAATCATGTAAGCCACCTAGAGAGATGTTTCTATGATGATTCTTTTAATTGAACTAATAACTATTGGTTCTACGGCATTTTGCAATTAAAAATTGATGGATAAATTGAGACTATATCTGCAACCTACGAGATCCAAGGAATCCCCTCTCAACAACCAAAACCAATCAATTTTTTAGGTGGAAAAAACACAAATTTGTTGTTTTCCCCTTAAACATGAAGTTCGTAAAACTTCTAACTCTTAACTATGGTGTCGTTTGGAATCGCATTTTAATAATCAGATTTAATTCTTCAAAGATCAATTACCAAATGTAATTTACAATTTACATCTAAAATCTTAAAATCTTTATACTAAGTCTAAGACAAAAGTACGTTTGACATGTGTTCAGCTCTTAGAAAATCCGATTATCAAAATATGATTCCAAATGAACACTATGTCTCTCTAACGTTTAAGTAGGGTATGCATTTGAAAACCACAAAATTTAGCTGGAGCCGTATTTAGACGAACAAAGTGTTCTATATCAAAATTAAGATGCTTCTTCTCTTCTCCTCTCTTCTCTCCTCTTACGACGCAGTTTGGAAAGAAAATTTACTATCCCAATTAATTAACTCTCTTCTGGTGAATGACCACATGACCTAGGGTTTGAACATAAATCAGAAACTACTGCATCGCCAGTGAATCGTACTACCGAAAACAAATCATTTAAAACAACTACATTATCATGAATCGACCGCATCATCAAGAAGCAATAATTTGGTTGCATCGGGATCAAAGCAAAGAACCTGGACTACGTACGTGAAGGGCTCCTGAAAGGGATATATGATCCTGAAAGAAGTTGCATGGGACTTTCATATATAGAAGGAGAAGAGGTGGCATTGGGGATGGGCAGGCCGGGGTGGGTACTGGTGTCGGACATGCATGCAATGCAATGGATGTCCAGCTTCCCCTTGTCGCCCCGGACAGGAGAAGTGGAGATGTGTTGGTTTGGTGGTCACTGCATGTGTTGGACATTTGGAAACTTCCAACTGCCATGCCATTATGCCAACTCTACAATACTTCTTTACTCAATTTCCCATGCTCTTCCTTCCCGGTTCGGTCCGAACCAGTTTATAACTCCTAGTTGTTGGACCGGGTTAGGAAAATAAATTCACTAGTCAAATTTGATAGTTATCGATTAATATTTTATTTTTTCTACTCCACGTTTCAAAGTCAAATTGTCTAGAATGCAAACTTTTATTATAAGAATATAAATGAATTAAGTATATCTATGACATAAAATTGATAATAAAGTACAAGACCGTTGAATTGTAATTAGTTTAAAATCAAATTATAAGATGAATTAGTTATATTCACTATTTAGAGTTGACAGTGTAATACAAAGGAAAAGGTTAAAAAAAACCCCGATGTTGTTTGTTGGACAGATGTCTTCGTTGACCCGTAGAGGGTGCTTGTTGCTGTTGTAGGGCTGGGCTCATGTTTTACCCCTGGAGGGGATCTGTTTTCTTTTGCCTATATGACATGACATGCTACTAGTATGATAGGTTCATTACCGTATCGTTGTTGTAACGTCATTAATCCGCACTCGGGACACAACAAAAACCACAATACTAAAAGGAAACGAAAAGGAACGTTAACTGAAATAACGAACTCGATGCCTCAATTATATATATACATATGAATCAAAGTCAAGTACAATGCGGAAGGGAATACAAGAACTCTGAATCCTACTACATAACCACTGAAATGAGTAGAAAAAATACATGACAAATTGAGCTCAACAGATCCAGTCCACGTGTCACAATCCCAAGTCGCCCATCGCAACCCACCTGCACACGCAAGCCACGCTTGAGTCGCAAAACAAGACTCAGTACACCACCCCAACCCGAGATCAATACAAGGACTAGTCGTCCCTCACGGCTCATATTGGTCTCGTGTCCCAAGGCAACACTCAATCTGCTCTCATGGCAGAACTGTCACACGTCCCAAGGAGACCACGCGCCAAATCAGGTCGAGCGTGCACCCTCAACAAAAATCGTGCATCCGGCCCACAAGTCAACGCTCTCTAATGACACCACTCTCGCACACACGTGTCACACAAGGCCCTGACCATCTGCTGACCTGTAGGATTTCGTGTCCCTATGTATGTATATATTTTAAAAAATTTAATACAAGATCGTTTTCATATTTTAAACAATTTCTATGTACATTACTCTGTGTTTATTCTAATATCATGCAACCCTACATTTATTAAAATAAATCACAAAAGTAGAATCATACCTAAAGGTTCTCTAAAACCTTTTGAAGATTCAGAGTCACGTTGCCCGTTGAATCATCCACGGAATTGCCTCCGAGTGTTCACCAAACTCTAAACAAGATTAGAGAGAAATGAGCTAGTCAATCAATCTCTAACAAGGTTTAGAATCTAGCTAATAACTCATCTTTAAGCTTCTGAGATTCTTATATCTAAAACTTAAATTTACTAAGAGATTTTCGTGGTGATTAGGAAGAGATTAATGAGAGAATTTTTTTTTGCATTAGTATTAAACAAGTAGGAGTAGGGGTTCTTTTATAGTCTCCCAAAACATCTTTATCAAGAGTTATTCTTTAGTCATGATCCCTTGTTTATTCTCTCCTAAAATTAATCTCTAATTTCCACATAAGCAACTAAAAAATATTTTAATTAAATCTGGAATTAATCCATCCATGATTTAATTAATCTCTTAATAATACAGGCAGACCGTTCTTGTTCGGTGGACTAGTATAACTCGGTCAACCGAACCGTTTGGTTATAACACGTGTTCGGTGCACCGTGAGCTAGACGGTCGACTGAATCAGTATGAGAAAAATTCGCCGGAAGAATTCGGACGAACCACGTCTTTTACTCGGTCGACCGTTAACCCACCAGAATCGCTCCTGGGACATAGTCATCGGATGACCGTGTCACCTTCGGTCTACCAAAAATACTACTTCTCGGTTGACCGTGCACACTCGGTTAACCGAACCCGATTCTCCAGGCAATTTTGGTCAACCAATTGCGTTTACCCGTTCCCTATTCGGTTAACCAATCCGAAGATACTCCGGTCGACCGAATCATGAACGGTTCACCGTGTTTGACCCCGATTTTGCCTTTGTCAAATTTTGGATTTATTTCCAACAAAATTTGAATTTTTGGGGTTTTAGCAAATTCACATCTTATGTAATATATTATCCTATGTAATATTAAATTATTACACCTCATAATACATATACCTCATATGAATTTATTATGATTCTAATTATGTCAATTCTCATGACATATTGATTTTATTCATTCACCACATGCGCCCTATTTTCACATGAAACCCGACACATCATATGAACTTAAAATCAAACCTCTTGTTTCCCAGTTTTGTGGTGTGACCTATTGGCCAAATTGGCAGCGATATTAAACACTTAATATCTCAAACTATAAGCGGTATCTAGCTACATATTATAGTTACCCAATTAGCATAAATGTCTTTGTTCCACCTGAACCAAAACACGACCCATTTAGTGATGTAAGTGCATCACTTGTGTCTGTCCCTTGCCTCATGATATTAAGAATATATACATAGTAGAAATGTGTCATCTTTGTATTATATTCATTTCTTGATCTCTTTAAGCTAATTATAACTATGTAACTTAACTCAAGTTACATTGTGCACATTATAATTTTTCTTTATCAAGGGGTCCACTAATATCATCACTCAATTAAGATGGACAATGATAATCGTTTGACAAATTATCTTTTCCAGCACAAGTCATGCTCAACCAACTATTGCATTTATCACTACACTCATTGATAGCTTTTGACAATAATCAAATTAAGCACTTCTTGAGTGAAAAGATATAAGTCTCATATCTTAGGATCCAAGACACGGTAAAAGCATTAATGACACGAAACACAATTTCATAATATTTTACTTGTTAGGTATATTCAATATATAAAAGTAATTTTTTCCTCTTTTATATACTCATGTCATCGATTGTTGTAGTTTTACAAATAATTGATCATTATCTTTTAGAGTTCTACGGTTAAGGACCAAACACATCTTCCTTAACACTTTCAAAAGACGAATACCATAATCAAGGAACAAAATGCTTGCGCATTCAATTCATAATAATTGACATATAAAAGTAAAACTTTTAGAACACATTCCTTTCATGACTCACGTAGCTACTCCCACAAGACGAATTCCTGCACCCGAACCCCCTTGCATAAACCACGTGGTGTCACACCGCACCACTCCCACCTATGGGACAACGAGTAAAGCTACACAGTTGCCTCTCCCAGGCATGGATGCACAGACTGGAGCCCCTTCCCGAACCTCAAAAACACAGGGTGAACCACGGCCCCGGGAATCCAACCACAACGCCCGAGCTCGCGATCCCAGCTCCAGCGGTAACTCGTCACATCACGAGTAAACCCTCCGGACTACCCCAACAAGGGAAATGCCCTAACATCTACACATACGAACCTCATGTGCCAACCCCACTACTCGATCACACACCCGAGTTAGTGAGCAACGCTCCAACAACCAATCGTCACAACGTAGACGAACAAACGGTTCTACGAACCTCTCACATTCTCACCAAGCAAGGGGTAATTGCAATTTACACCCAAAAGCATGGATCCACGACCCCAACAAGCTATAGAGCAATAAAGAATCAACAAGACTATAAAATCATATAAGAAGCGTAATGAAGTTATAGCTCTAAACCCACAATCAAAAGTATAAGGGTACAAGTGTAATTTTACCAAAATTCCGGACAAAACATAATTCTCATAAGTTCAGGGGAGAATAGTAATTTTCCCAATTATAAATTATTAAATCAAATACATATAAATCTAGGGTTTTTGCAGGGAAATAATCCAATTATCACTTAATCAAATGAATACACTTACTTCCAGGGTTCTCAACGTAATAATCTGGTTATTAACTATTTAACCAAATAGAATTATATTACAGGGTTTATTTTGCAATTAACCCAGATTAATTGATTCAACTACATATTCATAAAATCCGGGATTTCTTTGCAATTATTCGAGTTAAATCATTCAACCCAATTATTACAACAACCAGGGGCCACATGCAAATGCCCAACCCAAAACCAACACCCAACCCAAACAACCCTAGCCGCCAGCAGCTAGCCGTCGTCGGCCCAGCCACGACACCGGCCTGCCCCCACCGACCACCATGGTGGAACGACCCAAGCACGAACACACACGCTTCCCCACACGACCAACTCTCAACCTCGTTCCTGGCCTCACCGTCGATCGTCGGTGCCGCTGTCGCAACCGCCTCCTCCTCCTCCAACACCCAACTCTCTCCCAACCCTAGCCCGAACCTAAAAGAAGAGTGGATGGTGTACCTTCGGATGAGAAGGAGACCGGAGAAGGGGACGATTTCCCCTTCGTGCCTACGCACGGTCGCCGGAGCTCCTCGTCTTCGACCTCGCTGGAGCTAGGGGAAGAGTTGGGTGAAGAGAAACGAGATGAGGAAGATAGGGAGGTGAGGGAGATGGTGTAACAGTTGCATTCATATATGTGAGCTTGACATACGAGATTTCCTAATGGGAAACTCAAGTATCGTTGTTTAATTCATGTTTCAGGACCGTAGTAGGTTCTGTGTGGTGGTGACAGCGGACACACACATTTTGGGGTCAGGATCTTTTTCGGACTCTTCGAGATCGTCATGATTACTTGTATCTGTCCTTCGTTGTATTGATGTAATCATGTATTTTGGCAAATTCTGTTGTATTTTAGTGCACCGATTGATTATATTTATAAGTAACATTCCCGTTTGGATTGTTGTTATCTTGAGATCTCTTGTTTGTTTAAATTTCAAATTTTTCGTTGTTCCAGGATGTTATAGAAGTTGTATTGAAAATTGAACTTCACGTACCAGAGTTATAAATGTTGCACGGAGTGGATGCTAATCAGCTTGGAAAATACAGATTTCATACAGCCACTCCTAACAAGTAATATAACCATAGAAAGATTGTGAACTTTTTATAATTCGGATGATACTCGATTCTTCAATGGTTTATGTAATGCAGCTAAAGGACATTACCGTTCCATAGTTCATCGCCTGCAGCTGAATCAAGCCACATGGTTCAAACCTACTAGGAATCAGCATAAAATCTGCTCCTGCAATTATCAGATGGGCCAGAGGAACGTTGAATTTTGTTACTCTTGCCTTGTCATGGTATTTTTGTTCTAGTAGCTCAATTTGCTTCTCCATTTTCTTTTTTCCAGTTCCCTGCAAAGCAAACAACAATAGTTCCTAAACTTTTTTTTCAATACTTACAAAATTATTGCAAGCGTCCAAAAAAAAGGAACGTTTTCTTCGATAAACAAGGGAATAGCTTCGAATAGAATATCTGAACCCTTTTGCTCCTCCAAGCGTCCAATAAAACCTATAAGAGGAATCTTTAGGTCTACAAGCAACCCGACTTCAGCTTGCAAAGCTTCTTTGATAAGCGGTTTTGCGTCAAGAACCTGATGACCATATTCACATTTTTAAATCATAGTTTCAGCGCATAACCAGCAAGAATTTGAGTCAACACAAACATAAGAAGGAGAAAAATCCCACTGTTGTAGCGTCGAAGTTGACTGGGTGGTGTTTGTCAGTTGATGGATTCCACTCTTGGACATCCATTCCATTAACAATTCCTGTAATTACAATCTTCAGAAGAACATCATCAAGCTCCACACCTTTATCTTCTCGTGAAACTATTTCTGCTGCATAATATGGGCTCACAGTCACGACCTTACGTGACTCTAATACACCGGCTTTCATCCAATTAATTTTCTGTCCCTTAACTGGTTTTTCATATCTGCAACATATATATATAGGGTCAAGCTCTAGTGAGCTTATGATTCATCAAATTTAATTTAAACTCCCTACAATCTCACCATTGAATCTTATTTATAGTTAATCTCATCATTCATTAGCATAACCGTTTTTCTTAATCTACCTTATAATTGAAATGAGTGGTGGATATTGTGGGAGCTTAATTTAGAAAAATTAAGTCCTAGGCTTAATAGAGAATTCTTGTATATATATATATATATATATATATATAGTGGTATTAGAATAAGATCAGGTCTCAATTTAATATAATGAGACCCCAAACATACACCATCAAGATCTAATCTAACGGTGAAAATGAAAAAAGTAGTTTTGTAATCACCACATCCTTCTTTTACCTCCCCTCCTTCCCATACACACCCATCATGTCTTCTTTCTTCCTCCCTCTTTCGTTCCTTCCCAATCACACCCATCCCATCCTCCTTCCTCCCCTCCAGCAACCTTCCAAAAGACGATGGAAGATCGACCTCCACTCTCCCCTCCTTCCCCATCTTACCAAACCATCGACAACCACGAGGGAGTTAATCGAGTTTGGATTTGGAGATTCGTACGAGATGTTGAGGGTGCTTAGATCTTGTGTCTGCTGGAAATGAGGTTAAATTGGAAAATTTTGCTGAAATTTCGGTTTAGTGTTTCAAAATAATGTTTTTTCGAGTCATGTATTCGTTGTAAGTTTCGTGAGATTTCTCGAGGTTTTGGTTGCATTTGAAGGATTTGATTGAGTTTCTGTTTATTTTCTCTTTTGTCTGCTCAAAATGGGATTGGATTGAACTTGCATGATTCTGCAAAATATTTTTTTTCTACTACTTATTTCTGTTAGGTGTAATGTTCAGATCCAGTTATACGTTCCGGAGAACTTGTGTAATAAAATGATACCGTTGTGTATTGAAATGAAATATTGGTGTATTAAACATATACTGTTGTGTATTGAACACATATAAATGTGTATTCACTAGAAGTTTTATTTAAGAAAGTGATGCAGTTTTGTAGAGTGCTCCGTGTTATTTCTATCTCGAACATCTCTCTTTCATTTTTCTCTCTTTCCTATAGAAAAATATGTCCTATTATAATAATTTAGTCTTATGTGAGCCCGTTAGCATCTATGGTAGACTTAAGTGGGAATGTCCACAAGTTTCCTAAGTTGACTTCAATTAATCATTTATATGTCTGATCACAAAAATATACAAAATCAAACATTTCCCCTCTCCCCAACACAAATCAATGCCTTAACTCTCATACCATATACAACAACATGGTATGGTGCTGATAGGAAAGGACTTGAGGTGCGAGTTTGAGTTTAAAGGTACATTTTTTAGTTTTAGTTGAAGAAATGAGCATGTTGGACACTTTTGGTTGGATGTGTTTTTAGTTTTAGTTGGGAGGAGATTGTAGTGCTCAAAGTCTTGTTTTTTAAATATTGACTCAATAACCAAATTTGTGATGTGATCATTGAGTTGGTAACACGTAGGATAATAAAATTACAAATTTTGATATGAGATGCATTGTAAGCTTGGGGAATTGACTAGCAATGAGTATTTTGTGTATGGTTGTGTTTGAAAGTTGAGTTTTGGAGGATCGACAATCCTATGTATTTTAGATTCTTATATGAATCTGATTTGTTGGATGACGATTTATGGAAGTCATTGTGTTGAAAGTGATTGTCATTCTTCATTCATGAGTTTTTGATTAATGAATGTGTAATATGATCCCATATGATATCTTCTTTACTTAGAAATTTTTTATATGTGTAGACTTGTATGGTTTGATAATGACAGATTGTTCGACAATTTTTTTTAAATGTTTTTGTTGCTTGACAGATCTTGTGAATGAGATTTTTGTGAAGAAGTTGTTGAACTTGTGTAATAAAATGATATCATTGTGTATTGAAATGATATATTGGTGTATTAAACATATACTATTGTGTATTGAACACATATAGATGTGTATTCACTATAAGTTTTATTTAAGAAAGTGATGTAGTTTTGTAGAGATTTAAGAAAGTGATGTAGTTTTGTAGAGTGTTCCATGTCATTTCTATCTCCAACATCTCTCTTTCCAATATATAAAAAATATCATATTATAGTAATTTAGTCTTATGTGAGTCTGTTAGCATTTATGGTAAGCTTAAGTGGGGATGTCCACAAGCTTCTTAAATTGATTTCAATTAATCATCTATATGTCTGATCACAAAAATATACAAAACCAAACACCCTCTCCCCAACACCAATCAATGTCTTAACTCTCATACCATGTACAACAACATGAACCCTTCATCTACTTCATTTCCTTCACAATGATCAACAATTCATGTTTATGTATGTATCTCTTTTAGAATCATATGTTGCTCACTTCTTCCTCTCTGACGACAACCAACTGAATTATACATATACCGTTGTGTATCGAACGCATATAGATGTGTATTCACTGGAAGCTTTATTTACGAAAGTGATGCGGTTGTGTATTGTAATGATGTAATTGTATATTAAACTTTTAGAGTTGTGTATATTAAACTCATAATGCAATTGTGTATTTTAATAATAATTTTTCCAAAATGTTTTATAACCAAAATATGCAATAGACAAACTAAACCATATTAAACAACATTATATTCAACTTATAATGCAATTGTGTATTTTAATGATAATTTATATAAATTAAAGAATTCTTGAACTTATGTAATAAAATGATATAATTATGTATTAAAATGATATAATTATGTATTAAACTTATAATGTTGTGTATTGAACCTACACAATCCAATATAAATAAACAACCCAACATAATAACTAAGAAGTACCATAACATGGGAAGGGAAATTTATTTATATGATATGAATTCACTTCACATAATGCTATTCATCATATCTCTAAAACAAAGGATCACATCTTAAGAAGTATCATTCTCTACACATTCAATTCTCTCACCTAGTCATCCCCTAATATAGTAATTTAGTCCTATGTGACAGATTGCTTGACATGTTTGTTGTGGATTATGGATTTTCTTTTGTTTTGTTTTCTTGTGATTATAGGAGTTTGAGTTGAATTAAAATTGGCATATGTCACAAACTCGGAATAAACAATTTAGAGCAATAAGGAATATACACTAGTGTCTGAATATAGAAATGTGTCAGGAATACACACTAGGGTCTGAACTTGTGTAATAAAATGATAATGTTGTGTATTGAAATGATATATTTGTGTATTAAATATATACTATTGTGTATTGAACACATATAGATGTATATTCAATGAAAGTTTTATTTAGGAAAGTGATGCAGTTTTGTAGAGTGTTCCATGTCATTTCTATCTCTAACTTCTCTTTTTCCTCTCTCTCTCTCTTTCCTATAGGGAATGACACCCAACGCAAACATCAAAATCACACGACTTCTCCATTTAAGCAAAACTAAAATGCATTAGGCATGTCCACATAAATCTAAACAATTGTATCTAACCGATCCGACAGAATAACTGTAGGTGTAGAACATGTTATACTAGATGAACTACAAAACAAATCAAATATTTAGTCTCATTTCCTGGAAAAAAAGTTACTAACACAAACATCGTCGACACTCCACATCAAAACTACCAAAAATATGTATCGTAACCTGTTGGATTTGCGTATCAAATGTGTTAAGTGAGTACATAGTTGTGACTCCTACTATATACAATATGTAACCACATTGGTTGCAAGTATATAACAACAACAAAAAAGATGATATCTATTACAATCCTACTTAACTCAGATAGCATCACTACTTTTTGGTCACTACTTCCACAACTTCCACAAATTAAGTAAGTATATATCATCAATACTTCAACAACCACCATGACAGTCCTAACAAGGAACTCTAGTAGACACCATTACTACTTTCACAAAAGACAAAACTCCTTACAACAAAGACAGAAACTCCAGATGTCCAAATAAGGCAGAAACTCCAGCAGTCCAAACAAAGAGAAACTCCAGCAATCCAAACAAAGCAGAAACTCCAGAACACTGTCAAGAATAATCAACATGTAATATGAGTCTCAGTTCAAACTCTTGGGATGCATGGATCTCCTTGTTGATGATCTGACAAAATATCATTCTAAATTAGGCACCAAACAATATTAGTTTATTCTTGGAAGTGAATAATTTAATTTTGGAAGTGAAGACCTACTCAGTATTATTTTATAATAAGACAACATTAAATAACTACTAAGGATCTAGACATGTAATCTAATATCATATAGAAGTTCAGAAACTGGGATACAGATGTGCATATTTAATAAGTTGAGATGCAACATTCAAGAGCCCAGAAAACATAAATACAGAATATTTAATGCAAATGTAGAAATCTTTGGGATTTTCACTTCATGTTCGGTGAAATACATAACTACACAAGTTTCATACACAATAATGATATAATAATACACAACTACATTACTACAATACATAACTACAAGAGTTCAATACTAACCATTAAGCAGACAGTGCATCCATTGATATATGCTGAGACATTGTTCTTTAATCCTTACTCTTTTCTTTAATCTCTTCAGAAATCTTCAAAAATGCAATTGACTCGATTTGCACTACAAAGAGGATAAAGTAACATTATCATTTAAAAACCCTGATTAGGATCAAAAGATATTGAAATGAAATAAGTGTGAGATGTAATAATCCTCGGATAATAGTTGTGGTTTCATGGAAAATGGTCACTCCAAGTAGGTTCATCCTGCAAAACAGGACTCGAAGCAAAAATCATATCTCGGTACCTTGAATGTTATGAACCATCACTAGATTAATACATTCCAAACAAAATAAAACCAAATCATCAAAACAATTTTCCAAATATTACATCTCAAAGAAAATAAATGATGAAGAAGAAATGCAAGCAATATTAGAAAGAAAGAAAGGGATCCCAAATCTTCTCCCTCTTTGACGAAGGAAATGGGTCAAGTGGATTGAGTTATACAAACACGGAAGACACAAATTTATATATTAAAATAGCAACAATTTTTTTTAAAATAATTAATACAGAAAACAACCACCAACCAAACCAAACCAAACATCACAATCCATTTCCATTCATACCAGCAGCAGCAATCCCATTCCCATATTCCGATCAGATCTTATCAAGTTTGATGGACTCCTTCCCCTCCATCTTGAAGTCAAAGCCGTAGCGATGGTGCTTGGGATAGTAGTGGGTTCCGCAGAAGGTCTCCCGGCAACGGAAGCCAACGAGCCCCACCTTCTTCCGGCAGGTGGAGCAGCGCTTGGGCTTCTGCGGAGGCGGGATGACATCGGCGGAGGATAAGGAGGAGGAAGGTTGAGAAGGAGGATATGTGTTGGTGAAGGGAGTAGGAATGGATCAGAGGTGAGGAGACGAGATGTGTTGGCATCTTGAGATGAAGATTACCATATTATCTTTTGATTGTATAAATTGTATGTTGGATAAACCAACCGTTGGATCTAGATCTAAGGGAGGAAAATATAGGATCTCATTTTTTTAGAATGAGATCTGGTCTCATTGTAATATTTCTCTCTGTGTGTGTGTGTATATATATAACTAAATACGTAGCCGGGCCACTCGACACGGCTGACCGGCCCGAATTTAGCCGGTGCCGGCCCGGTCCAGCTTCCAGGTCTAAAAGCAAGGACATTTATTTCTTGAGTAACTCACCCATACATTTCTCATTGAACCATGCGTCATTTAATTTTGGTTTTCAATGCATGCTTTATTACATGCCAAATTATTTTGGGTTAATGACTATTTGACTTCTAATATTCTTTCCCCTTAGAAAACGAATTTTAGTTTTCTTCCCTCTTCATACCACATTATTGTTTTCCATCGCCTTCCTTTTACCTCACTCCATTCATTGCTGAGATAGGTAATTTCATTTCCATTACACAACCACATTAGGTTGAATCTACATATGTTTTGGACGTGCTAACAATGGATGTTTTGACACCTTGTGGTTCCAACAATTTCTGTTTTTTTCTACTTTTTTTCTCCTCTGTTTAAACATTTGCAGTCGATGTTCAGAAATTTGCTTTTGATTCCAAGTCTGCATCTTGGTCACTATTGTTTCTGTTATTTTGCAGTTTATCATTCATGTTAATGATGTCCTTATTTTAAGTTACCATTTTTATTTTTATTTTTAATTCACTTTTTCGATATAATTTGATCAACTGAACTTCCATACTGAACTTACACTTTCCTTTTATACTACCTTCTAATTATATGAGCCGTATTTTGTACAAAACTTTCATATTTCTAACTGCCTTATAATCTTTCGAGCACGTTTATTTTACTGCCTTAGATTTTTTTTTAGTTTTTATTGAACTTTCAGATGTGTAATTCATACTGCATTATTTTTTATTTTCAGCACGCATTTTTTAATGAACTTCCACTTCCCTATCCAGAGCTCATTTTTACTGCCCTTGGTTACTGTTGAGAGGGGATCTAACAATGGACTAACACAACACGAATTAAACGTACCACGTAATACCGAATATTGACTTACGGAAATAACTCCGGACTCTCTCCCAATCTTAATGCAACTAGAACACTAATAAGATGAAATAAACAAACAAACACAAACGCACACCTGAAACAACCACGACACACGCGATTTACAAGGTTCGACAATGTGCCTACTTCCTTAGGGGGTCTCCTGCGGGGTTCCTTTCCTTTTTCTGCTTCTCCAACAAGAGAAGCAACCGAGATTACAAGTATATGGAGGCAATAGGTCCTCCAAAACACTCTAGATCTATCTTTAGCCTTAATCTCTCAACTCACAATTAAATAAAAGATTACACATGTACGTTATGTTAAAAACAAGAGCAAACAAATCCTTTTATAGACTCAAAAACTGAGCTATAATTAAGCAAAACCGAACTAAACAATTCGTGGGAAACAGTCGACAAGTGTTCATTCGGTCGACCATCCTTGACTCAACATAATCGATTCCTGTTGCGATTCGGTTAACTGAATCCTTCCCGGCTGACCGCGAGAATGCTTCTCGCGCGACTCGGTAGACTGTGAGAACGTTTCTTCCACGAAATAACTAATTCTCCAACAACCTTTCGGTCGACCGAGAACCCTTCAATCCGTGCCAAATTGGTCAGACACTTAGATTCTCGGAACACCAAAAATCTCTCCAACGATTTACTGAACCCGTTGTTCCGAAATGTTTGTCACCCTCTGACGGTAGACCGAATCCAATTCGGTCATCCGATTCCAACGGCACCCGAAGTGCCTAGACTCTGTTCGGTGGACCGAACCCTTTTTCGCCAAATTCCTGGGTTGTGGGTCGGTAAACCGGATCCCATCCAGTCGACCGACTCTTCCTGGATTTACTTCTTTACCAAATATAAACCAATATTCAACAATTACAACATCCAAGTTTCATAAATTTTTTAATCCTCATGTCGGAACAATCCGTTTCATTTCGATCACACAACCACACAATAGGTAGCAAAGTGGTGTACAGTTTGGTGTTTTTTTTATGATCCAGAATTACCCGGTTCCAGTCTTCACTTGGGTTAGGTGGACCGTGGTTCTAAACTAGAAGTTATCCACACCACTTGTACTGGAACGTTTAACTTGCAGAACGAAATTCGAATCTGCGTCTCCTTAACCACTCCATTACCTTCCGGAAGATTAAACCTTGGGGAAGTTAACAGTTGCAAGAAGTCATGCCGTCCATAAAGTAAATTCTTTTTTCTTCTTTATTCAATAATTTTCTCGTCCGTTTGTCAGAATGTCTGTAAAATGAATATTCAGATACTGGTTGAAAGATTTTATACCAAAGTCGATTTATGCTTCATTTCCTGTTAGTTGTCTAATGATGAAAGATCAACATTTGAACCAGATCTCGTTAAATTCAGATCTCAGCGTCTGCAACTTCAGAATCATCCCAGTTTGGGAAGTTCTGCCTCGTTTATTAATAATGTCAACTGCATTAACCTTCAGTTCAAATTATTCTTTCTTGAAATGCAATCCCCAATTTCCTGACCGTTTCTCTACGTATTTCTTACCCTCCTGTTAGAAAATAAAATAAAATTTCAAGTATAAATCATGTTCATATGTACAGCTAAATTTCTGAAATTGTACATTCAAAAAAATTACCTTGTAATGGTACACACATCCATAGAATCGTTTTCCATAAATGGAATCGGTGTGGGATACCGATATTTTAAAAGGCAATCCACACTTGCACTCTGGAATAAAAGTCTGCAAATTCATCTAAATTCAATTCCCGGTCTTGGGTTCATTCCTACTAAAAAATGATTACAAATTTGCAAAAACTCTAAACAGTCGTTACAAATTTCAAATTTTTATTTTACGAATGTTATCATTTTTATACATTTTTCGAATGTTACCATTGCCTACAATACTGAAATTTGTTCATACTAATTTGCAACATCTGTAACATTTTCATCGTTCATAATTGTCAATAGCAAATCACAACCTAAAGTCCACTACATAAATAAATTTAAAAACTGGATCAAACCATTGAATTTTAATCAAGAAAACCCAAAAAAATAATATAACGAATGTTACATTATGAACTTCCATTATCCATAAACGTCGGGATCCTCGCATCTAAACAGCAAGCAAAAAAACGAAAAATTCCAACCGTACAACCGTGATTTTTAAGCATCAAACAAAAAACAAAAGTTCCACTTTTACGCATCAAATACGTCAAATAACAACCCAAAAAATATGGCTTAAAATTAGCAAAAAATCGGTGATGAAAACGTCTACTATTTGACCGTGATTCTTCCGCTTGAATAGCCTTCTCCGTTCAACAACCCCGGAAGGATAGGAAGAAGAAATCAGAAAGAATAAAAATTCTATAGAAAACGTCCAAACATAAAAGGAGGATGGAAGGTGGGGATAACCTTCTGAAGATGCCATGGATGTCGTCCAAATAAAACCCTAAGAGCCCCAAAGTCGACTGATCGGAGAAGGAGATCTCACCAAAAGTGAAGGAGAGAAAAATTGAAACGTGCCCCCTAACCTATTCAAATTTTGAATGCTTTTTGAATGCTTTTTTATTTTGTTGGACCATTAATAAAAGAGGAAAGATGTGGACTTTTTAATGCCTCAGTTGGTTGTGTATACATGGGCTGTCTTTACGAAGCCTAGAAATCTGTTTGGTACACTAATCACTCCTCGTAAATAAACTTTGAGTAAGTTTGAAATTGGATTAAAATGACGACACATTAGAATTCGGAGAACAGACTTTTGACCAAGGTTTTCAGAACTGAACCGGTCATCGAACCGATAAAGCTTCGGTTTTGGTTCAATGTGGTCGAACCACGGTCCAACCACGGTCGGACCGTTGATGACGTCAGCATGACATCAGGATTTTTGAGACCCGAAGTTGGACCGGATCGAATAAATATTAACAATCGGACCGATTTGAACCGATTTTTGTAAAATTATTTAATATATACACATCAAACGTTAAATATAATTCATGATATCAGACACAATTTGCTTAACTCAGTAAGTTTACTATCTTTACTTAACAGAACAAATTTGATTGAATACGAATTAGAGAAAATATTATTTGGATTAAGAATCTAAAATCAAAATCCATGACATCATACTTACGAAAGGATTTGGCGAGGGAGAGAAGAGTTTGTGGGTGGTGGATTTTTGTTTGTAAGAATAAGAAAAAAACCATCATATTTTCTGATTTTAAAATTTAGGAAAATTTAAAATATTTTTATGTCCGGTCCGACCAAACGGTCCGACCCAGTCGGACCGGGTTCAATCCGGTTCAGAACGGTTCGACTAAACGCTCGATTTTTTTAGTTGAACCGGCCGTTGAACCATCGGTTCCCCGTTCGAGCGGGTCGAACCGTCCGGTCCGGTCTGGTTTTTAAAACCTTGCTTTTGACCATGCAGCAAATCTAACAAAAAATAATGCTTGCAAAAAAGAAAAAACTAACAAATTAAAATAAAATTCTCAAATTCGAAATTTCAAATACAACTCACTCGCACCTGAAGTCCCTCCTAATAACTCCTAACAAGGTATCACTTAGAAACAGACCTTAGAAAAAATGACCTTCAAAATAAGTAAGTAAATTACATGTAATCTTCCTTACTTATCTTACCAAATCACTTAACTTCTTCAAAATTAACAATTAATCCCCTAAATTTTGGATCTATAAGAGTTTACTCCCATAAATTTCTTTTAATCACTAGATTTTACATCTTACTGTAAATATAATTCTAAACAAGTAAAGATGTAAAATCTAATGATTAAGAAAATCCAAAGTTAGTAGAATAAGTAATAAATTTGAAAGTTCATTAACTTAAACGATTTGGACCGATAGTTCAGCAAAATTATATTTAATTTACCAAATAAATATAAAATGTATTGTTTGTTTTTCTTTAGAACACCGAAAAGAAAAGAAAAGTAAAACATCATCACATGTCAAAACATGGGGTAATAAATCCGTAATCCTTGATTAACCGAGCAAATACAAACCTGCGGACCAAAAACAAAACACAAAACCAATCGACCAAATCGGGGCGAAATTCCCACAAACCCCTTCTTTCCTTCTTCACCGGTGCGCCGTCACCAACGTCTCGATGAACCTCAACCCGTCGAATCTCGGCGTGAACCTCTCGCTCCTCTCCTCCGACTTGGCAGTAGACGAGACAGACCTCACCTTGAAAGCACCAAAAACAAGATATTAGTTTCGATTGAGATGGGTTGGTGGGAGAGGAGGGAGACGAGTACCAACCTCTGCGGTGGTGGTGGTGACGGCCATGGAGTAGACGGCGGCGAAGGCGGCGGGGGAGGCGCGAAGGATGGACTCGGATCGGAGCAGAGTTGCCATCTCGAAACCCTAACCCTAAGGCGGAGTTCGCGGGAGGAGGACGAGGTGGGGATGGATGGGGGATTAACTTCTTAATTCTTATCCCGCGCGGCCGAGGTGGTGCGGCGGCTCAACTGGATTGGACTCCCCTTTGAGTTCCGATTTTTTTTTCTTTTGATTTAAAATATCCCGTTATTCTTCATTTTTTAGAAATAGGTGTTGGATTTGTATTAAGTAATAAGTTGAAAGAGTTACAGAATATGTACCACAAGTGTAAAAAATACATAACATATTGGATTTTAAATAACCCGCCTTTGTGGGATTATTGATTGGAACTTTGGAAGAGGTCTTTAAATTTCTAGACGAGTTTTAAGACTAAGCGTTTGGAAAATCTTATTATTGGTTGGAATCGTTGGATTAACAGGTACTTCATGTACCGTCGAGAATTGGATGCTTTTCGTAGACTATTCTTAGATCGGATTTCCGCCCGACAAGAACAAGCAACTCCAAAGCATCCTAGATCCAATCTCCGCCTGACAAGAACAAGCAACTCCAAAGCCCCTACTAATATGTCAATTAATACCATATTTTGTCGTATCAATGGAGTCAGGTTACATAAGAGCCATCAAACCTTTTAACTTTAATGCAATCACCGGTAAGGTTTCCAAAGAGCCTATTAGGGAAAAGGACGAGCATATCCCATTTTTGTACATTAAGATTATAAAAGTCCTTGAACACAATCGAGTTGGTCGGGTACGTGGTTTCACACAATTTAGGTCACAAGATTGAATTCCAACATGTTGTTGTTTACCTTGAATATGTGATTAAAGTATTCGTAGAATAAAACAGACGATCGGTCGACCGGAAGGAGTGTTTCGGTCGACCGGATGTGTGTTTTGATTTGTCCAGCAAAAGTGTGTTTCCATATTCGGTCGACTGGAACTTAGGATTCGGTCGACCGAACACACACGAGGAGCTGGGCAAAAGTGCATGTCCATTTTCGGTCGACCGGAACTTAGGATTCGGTCGACCGGGCACACACGAGAAGCTGGGCAAAAGTGCATGTTGGTTTTCGGTCGACCAGAACTTAAGTGATTCGGTCGACCGAGTATGCACTCGAGCAAGCAAGAAAAGTTACTGTCGCTTTTCGGTCGACCGGTACTTTAGTTGCGGTCGACCGGTAAAAGTTGGTTTGCGATACGGTTAGAGGACCGGTCGACCGAAGCACCCGTTCGGTCGACTGTTTGACCTATTTTCTGCCCACGTTTTGCACATTTCTACACGCGATTTTGGTGCAACTTATACTTGTTTTGACCTACTATATAAAGTCAATTTCGTCTCCTTTGTAATAAGAGAACAATTATATTAATTGTTATTGTCCACTTTGCATTCTTGAGAGAAAAGATAGAGAGCATCCTTCTTGATTCGGTGGGAGAGTTTGAGTCGGGTATCCTCGTCGGTTCCTCCGTGTCTCCTGTAAGCCTCTCCTTGTAATACGTTTCTCTATAGTGGATTTGGAGTTGTGTCGTCCGTGGTTTTTCCCACACTGGGTTTCCACGTTAAATCTTCTGTGTTTTGTGTGGTTTGGTTTTTGGATTTGAATTTGCTCTCAATTTTTAGTCAATTGGATTTGCTATTTCGATTCCGTTGCGTATTTAGGATTGATTTTAATCCTTAACACAACAAGGTACTTTATTTAATGTAAATGTGTTTCGGTAAAAATAGTTTTGGACCACCTATAGTTTGGAGCCGTAGCCCGTCAATCCCAAGTAGGGGTGGATGCTAGAGAATTCTGGATCATAAATAAATAAAAATATACGGTAAGTTTATAAAGGTTGTGGAAACCAACGAAAATGTGCCTCTTTTGCTAAATATATGTCGAACTAATCGATCTAGCTAGTTGAAATACTAAGCAAAATATGAATTTTAAAAAATTACTGAAAGATAGTTCTAATGATAAATTTAGTCATGTATAGGAGATATCCTTGCAAAATAGTCATATTGTTTTTATCAGGTATAGAGATGTGACGAAGAAGCAGGTGTAGAGAAGAACACAAACGTGGCATGTCTGTGGCCTGTAGTCTTTGGTGGGTCGGTTGGATTTGCTTAGCTTCGACGCCGTCCGCACAACCACATGTCGTTGTTGGAAGAAAAAATATCATGGTGGAGATGCTTGGTTGGACTGCAACCTGAAGTCTGAACCTCACAATTGTAAATTAAGAAGCGACCTAATGACCTGTGACTCCATCCGGAATAAAGACAAAAATCGAGACAAGTGGGGTTCGAAAGGTTCACATCTCCACCGCTGAGGTAGAGTTCTAGAACTGGCGTATCAGGCGACTAGTTAATTAGTTTCAAGCCTCGAACCAATGCAACAACACTATTTAGATTTTCTTGTCTAAAAGAATGATACCGTATAATAACACTTGCTGTGACGTATGCCCAGACGTCTGCAAGCGCAACTTAGAGCACCCTTAACGGGTGCTCTTTGCTCGGGCGCCCGAGCAGCCCTCCCTTAATGGGAGGGTGCGCCCAGGGCAAAGTGCCCTGGGCGCATTTTCGGGCTGCAGACCACACGGGAATGCGCCCTGGGCGCCCGGGCACGTGCCACCACATTAGTTCCGGGTTTTTTGTTTTTTGTTTTAAAGATAAAGATTATTTATATATAATTAGGATAATGTATTAATTAGGTAAATTGAATTAAATTAATTAGGTATTGAAAAATAATTGAAAAAATATTTTATGATTCATTATCTTTTTTTGATTTATTTAGATAAAATTAAAAAAATCATAAACAAAATAAGAAATAGTAGTACAACACTCATACACTTCGGAAACAAAATACAATACAGAATACGAAATACAACAGAAATAAGGAAATGAAAAACAGTCCTCCTACGGATACGAAATTTAAACTACCAGAATACTGATAAACTACAACAGACATATTGATATTACCAGGTACTTGAGAATGAGAGATCAAGTGCGTGATCGCAACACACATTTGAACATTCAAGCCGATTTGGTCGACAATATATGACAACGCTTTGGAGGAAATGCGTCTTGATGTATTTTAAGTTTAGTATTTAATGATGTATTTTTAGTTTTAGTTTTTAAATTTCCAGTTAATGTACTATGTAACGTGGTTTCCTAAATTTTAATAATATTTTTGTATTTAA
The DNA here is from genome assembly GCA_963682175.1 of Triglochin maritima. Classification (NCBI taxonomy): domain Eukaryota; kingdom Viridiplantae; phylum Streptophyta; class Magnoliopsida; order Alismatales; family Juncaginaceae; genus Triglochin; species Triglochin maritima. The sequence goes on along the minus strand of OY821772.1, from coordinate 56,315,348 downwards.
TAATTAAATGTTAATTAAAAACGAATGAATTGTTGATATTAAATAATTACGATAATGATTATTAATATATTTTGTTGATTGTTGAAAGACTTATAGAGAGAAGAATAAAAATAATGATGTGGCAACAAATACTGTAGCGTGACTGAGTGAATTGGGTAATGGTTAAGGATTTTGTGAAGGGAATGTGTTCTAAAAGTTTTACTTTTAAATGTCAATTATTATGAATTGAAAGAGAAATCATTTTATTCCTTGTTTATGTTATTCGTCTTTTAGAAGTGTTAAGGAAGAGACTCTTGGTCCTTAACCATAGAGCTCTAAAAGATATTGGTTTACATAAAACAAAAGATATTCGCAATCATGGTAATAAACATGGGACATTTATTACCGGGTTAAGATTGTCATGTTGGTCATACATCATTGTAGCTCTACAAGTGAGTGACAACACGGGTATGCAAAAGAGGAAAATATTACTTTTGTATACTGAATAGACCTAATAAGTAAAATATTATAGAAATGTGTTTCTGTGTCATTAATATTTTACTGTGTCCTTGGTCCTTTGATATGAGACTTATATCCGATCGCTTAAGGAGTTCTTAATTAGACTAGTGTCTTGAGCTATCGATGAGCGTAGTGTAAAGGCATTAGTTGGTTAAGTATAACTTTCGTTGGAGAAGATAGTTAGTCAAAAGATTATCATTGCCCCTCTTAATTGAGTGATGATATTAGTGGGCCCCTTGATAAAGCAAAGTTATAATGTGCACAATGTGATTTGAGTTAAGTCACATATTTATAACTAGCTTAAAGAGATCAAGAAATGAATACTAATACAAAGATGACACAATACTACTTTGTGTGTATTCTTAATATCATGAGGCAAGGAACGGACACAAGTGGTGCACTCCATCACTAAATGGATCGGGTTTTGGTTCGAGTGGAATTAAGACATCTAACTAATTGGGAGATATAATGTGTAGCTAGATACCGCTTATAGCTTGTGATATTAAGCTCTTAATATCACTGCCAACTTAATTTAGATCATCTCATAGGTCACACCACAAAACTGGGAAACAAGAAATTGGGATTTTGAGTTCATAAGATGTGTCGGGTTTCATATAGAAAATATGACACATAGGGTGAACAAGCAAAATCAAAATTATGTTGTGATTAATAACATAATTAGAATCTAAATAAAATTCATATGTGATGTAAATATCATGGGGTGTAATGAATGATCATTGCATAAGATAATATGTTACATAAGTTGTGAATTTACTACTAATCTCGAAATGTCAAATTTTGTAAGGGTTAAACCGAAATTTGACAAGTCTGCAGAACAGTGCTCAAACAGTCGACCGGTTAGCAGTAAGCGGTCGACCGATCGGGCACGGTCGACGGGACGTGTCTCGACCGATAACAGGGAATTTTCATCTGTTCGAACGGTCGACCGAACGTGATCGGTTGGTCGACCGGACATTGCGATGGAATAATTCCTGTTATGAACGGTCGACCGAGTTATTGAACGGTCGACCGAAACATGGTTCGAGCGGTCGACCGAACCTTGAAACGGTCGACCGGTCCAGACGGTTTTCAGCAGAATTAATTTAAGAATTAATTAGATCATGCATGGAATTGGTCCATAATTGATTTAATTCGTGGCTAATATTATTTATTATTAAATAATGGATGCTTAGATGGACGTTTGCATCAAATCATGGGCAAGAGGTTGCACATGAATAGGTAATTTGGAGAACTTATAAATACAAGTTTATTTCATTACCTCCTTAATTAATTCATTATTTTCTAATGCAAAATTCTCTCTCCATAATTCTCCACGAAAATCCCTTAATTCTTAAGTTTAGTTTTAGTTCTTAAGAGATCATCTTCTCAAGGGAATTAAAGAGGGGTTAGTAATTGGATTCTAAACCCTATCGGAGATTGAGAGACTAGCTTCCCTCTCTCCGATCTTGTTTAGAGTTTGGTGAATACTGGAAGGCATCCGGCGCAGCGAGAAGCATTCCCAACGTCTCCGAATCTTCAAGAAGTTTTAGAGAACTTCTAGGTATGAATTTCGGAGCCCATATTTGTTTTAATAAAGTTTTGAAACTAGATATTGAAACAAATTGATGCATGCATGAAATAAATCATAGAAAATTGTAAATTGATCCTTATTGTGCATAAAAATTCGAAAAATATACATGCATAATTAAACATGAAATCCTACATTTTGTAGGGGGGTTGGTTTGTGCTGACGTGGCGGAGAGAGAAGCTGATGTGGCTGAGAGAGAAATTTGGGCGCCCGGTAACTGCCTGGCGCTGTTAATGATGCTTTTAACGTTATTACGTTACCCGTCACCTTTGCCTAACTTTTGACCTAATGTGATGCAAGTGGAACTAGTTGTGCTTATAACTTATTGTTAGATTATTGAGTTTGGGCTAGACCTATGAATAACGCAATTGAAGAAATCCAATAATGAGATGAAGATGATAACTATTGCCTCATGTGCCACGTGTTCATCTCACTTTTAGTCCCACATTGGTGAAGCTTACAAGTTGAAGAATGTTGATAAACATCCTATTCACTTGACCCTTTTTAGGCACGGCGGGGTGAGACAACGGTGGTTTTGGGGGAAATTAGAGACTTTAGCCTGAGGGTGATGTGTGTAATTAATTTGTGGACCTAATGTTAATTGTTTTTTGCAATTAAGTCCTTGACGGTTACAAAATTAAATATATATATATATATATATATATATATATATATATATATATCACAGTCGGTTTCCTCCTGTATATACACGTTTTATTCTCATCCTCTCTCTACGAAAACCGTCCCTCTTCGGCGATTTTAGGTCTTCGAATCCAAAGTTCTCTAACGACCGATTATTGCGAGGTTCCACGCTGCTTTGTTGGTCCGTCGACTTCGGTGTACGCCTGATCGACGGTGAGACCGTTCTATCCTGGGAGAAAACCGGCAGACCATCAAACACACTGGTATGTTAACCGATATTTTCTCTGAGGCAGGTCGTCTTCCGATGGCTCGGTCTTTGAGGTCGTCTCTGACTACTGTTCATTCTTTTGTTGTTTTCCTATACATGTTTTGGTATATTGGTTTTATCTGAATTCTTACATAATATTTATTCAATATATGTAACCACTGTATCAATACTTCTTTCACGTGGAAGATTTCTACACGCAGCAGGTACATAGGAGCATGCATGTCATGCTATTTTTTATTGGGCTATTATTTCCTATTACCTTTATAGGCCGCTGCGTGCATAAATAAATATTGCCTAGCTTATACTTTCGTACAACACCAATTACGTAGCACATTGGAGACCCCGGCTTCAAGTTCCAAGGTGGAACCGCCCAGACCCCAATCTGGGGGGTCACGTGCCCCCCGGATTGGTTTTAAAAAAATTGTTTAAAAGAAAAAGATTAGTTATATATAATTAGGTTAATGTATTGTTTTTTTGTATAAAAGAAAAAGATTAGTTATATATAATTAGGTTAATGTATTTATTAGTTAAATTGTAATTTAATTAATTAGGTTTTGAAAAATAATTGTAAAATTATTTTATGATTAATTAAATTGTTTTTGATTTATTAAGATATAATTAAAATTAAAAAAATCACATACGAAATTCAGATAAACTAAGTCACAAAACACAAGTACAATACTCATAAACTTCGGATACGAAATACGATACAAATACGTATATGAAATACAACAGAAATACGGATACGAAATACAGTCCTCATGCGGATACGAAATTTAAATAGATACTACTACAACAATACTGATAAACTACGAAACACACATTAACTCCAAATGAAAACAAAAACATCTACAGAAATCCTTTTGATTTAGCACACTCTTTGAGTTCAGTAAGTGTTTCTTTATAGAACTCGTCCTTATTTCCTTCTTCATCAGATAGAATAGCACGTTGAGCTTCTTCCTGTTGAGTTCTCTTTGGAACTTCGCCTTAGCTTCAATGCGTTTTCTCTCCACCCGTTCTTCGTAACGCATGTATTTCTCCTCTCTCACTTTTGCGTTATATTCAATTTGTTTTCCCAGTTCTAACATATCGGGATCGAGTTGCACATGAACTGGTTGTTCCCTTTCTTTTTGTTTTTTTAAAAATCTTCTGGACGAGGACATGGTTTAAACATCATTTCATCTGTTGACAGTGTCGCGGGACTCCCATCGTCGTCAATGCCTATTTCTTTTCCCGCTGCTCAAACTCTCCGGACTTTCTACGGCGACGTCTCACGTGGTTACTCCAAGCGCAACATACTCTCATTTAGGGTACCTGTGCAACATCAGCCACACATGAATGTACTGAAATTTGGTGTTGTGTTCATAGATAATTTGCGCTTCTTTGATGATATCGTCCTCGTTGAAACCACTCCTCTTCCTCCGCACCGCCTAGTTGAAGCAACCGATCCTTTGGTTCACACACGGCGATGTACACTATCATCGTTCCTTCAATTACTCATCGTTACGCTCTACTGCACCTGGTTCGACTGATTCATTGAAGAGGTGTTCCACACGTCTCCAAAAGGACCTCATATTTTGGTTTGTCCCAACCACAACATCGCCACTTACAATCATGTAAGCCGAGACGAGTCTCTGATCCTCTTGTGTGGACCACGATTTTTGCGACCTCATCGTCGCGGTTTTGCGTGTTCCTTGACGACTTGGAAGTTGAACGACATTTTCGTCATTCACATCAGGTGTAATGCGGCTTACCTTTGCACTATTTTCACCACTTAGGAGGCGAGTATACATTCCCATTGGGAATTGGGTTTGGCCTTCTTCCAGAGTTGGCAGGTGGTGTGGATTGTGCTGGAATTGTTGATATTGATGGTCTGGGTAGAGCCCTGGGTGTGGGAAAAATTAGTTTTGATAGGATGAGTGGAATCCATGGTGTGGGACAAATTTGTTTTGGTAGGATGGGTGGAATGCAGGTTATTGGACAAATTGTTGGGTTGGGGGACGACGACGAGGAGAACGATTGTAATTCGGTGAACTGTTTTCTTCTGAAGAAGACATTGTAAGGTGGGGGTGGAAGAAGTAAGGTATGATTTGGGTTAAGTAGAGAAGTAAGTTGGGGGTATATATATATTCAAGTGTAGTCACGCGTACACTCTAGGTCCTCAATGCTCGAGTGGTCCAAGATTCGATGTTATCGTCTTGTGCTCAGTGTATTTTTAGCTTTACTAATTGAAAATTTATTCCTAAATAAATAAATATTTTTGTTAATATATATTAATTGTTAATTCAAATCGAATGAATCAATTAAATTGAGTGATTACAATAATGATTGTTAATATATTTTGCTGATTGTTGTGAGGGTTTTAGATAAAAGAAAAAAGATAATAACGTGACAGCAAATACTGTAACGTGACTGTATGGATTGTATAATGGTTAAGGATTTTGTAAGGAATGATTTGTGCTGACGTGACGGAGAGAGAAATTGACGTGACTAAAAGAGAAAACATGATGTCCGGAAAGTACCCAGACGCTAGTAATGGTCTTAGAATTAATATATCCACCCTCAAACTAGTGTCACGTAGATAGAACAAGTTCAGGTCTCCGGTCGAAAAGAGAGTGCATCTCTGATATTCTATGTAGAGTCTTGAATTGTGACTGAGAAATTACATGTTCATTGCAAATTAATTTTACCCTCTTAGAGAACATGCATTCTTGATTAATCATTTCTTCCTTTAGTTCGCCTAAAATTACAAGGTCCACCACCCTCACTGGCAGTTGGGGACGGATGGATGAGACCTGATTCCAAACTTAATACCCTCACTAATATAGGGTTGACATATCAGCCCGACAGGTAACTCATGGGTTTATTGTCAAGTGAAGACAAATTGGGAACATAAACCCCACCAAGTTTATCTATCGACTTACATTTGACTTGTGGTGGGTCCAAAGTTCATCACTTTGTGAGTTGATCGTACTTTGTTTTTGTGCAATCATATAGCATTGTTCTTACATGTTCTTAGATACTTACAACGCTTGAAACTTCAAGAAAAAAAAGGAAAATGAATATATATTATTTAGAAACTTGTCCAGTTGTTTGCTTTCCCCTTCCACAAATTTTATTTTGTCATTTGGAGAATTAGAAAACAAGAAGATTCCCCCGACAGCAATGATCAGCGTAGTATCGCAGCTGACGTCATTTTGCTAACTAGAAAAAGCACGCAAGTCTGTAGAGTCCTTCGATCGTGATGTCTGATAAAAGAAAGTATACCATCAAGCGTTATTGTTTGCCGACTTGGAATCCCACGGCAGATCGACGGTGTTAGGGAATAAATGGACTAGAAAATAATTTAGAAAACGTTAAGATGTGGACACCCACAGCCTAATAGACTATGTTTGATTCTACTTTTCAACTAAAACGATTTTTGACCAAACCAAAAGAGAACAATCAAAATGCGTATTCTAAATTCTAATCGAACATTAAGATTCGCATATGCTTAAAGAGTAACTCTTTTCTAATCCTCACAAAAGGCCAATAAAAAGCAAATCGACCACGCTCTCGCTAACATGACATAAGTATTAGCTCATATTCCTCTCTCACATATAATTAAAACACATGATTAATGAATTAAAAATAAACACACGCCGGCGATCAAAACCCTAGAAAACTAAAAAGGAAAACGAATCCACGACAAACTCCTCCATTTCTCCAAACGAATGGAATACAAAAGGGAACACGAAATCACGGTTCCCACACGAATCGCTCTAAAACACACACCTCCGTCACCGGTGCGCCGTCACCAGCGTCTCGATGAACCTCAGACCGTCGAATCTCGGCGCGAACTTCTCCTTCGACGCCATCTCCCGCTTCTCCTTGCCGGATTCCGGCGGAAAATCCTGACTCGGCACGGAGCAGGAGAGGGGGAAGGCCTGGGGTTCGGGGGGGAGGGCGACGGAAGAGGCAGCGACGGCGATGGAGGCGACGAATACGCCGGCTTTCTTCATCGATGAGATCTCCAGCGAAGCGACGGCGGGGATAGGTGGGGTCTTTGGACGGAAACGGAACACGTTTTCTTTCTTTCTTGGTGTTTGGGAATTGAACCTCCAGTTGTTTATATATGCACGGGCGTAATCGGACCAACTAACGTGGTTTGAATTTGATTTTGGAGTCCGGGATGTGAGTGGTGGGTATCAGTCAACTGAAATATTCCGTGGAGGAAATGTGATTTTATTGGGGGGGAAAACTTTGTTTCCATCACCAAAGTATATTTATCGTCAACTGGGTTGGTGTAAGGGTGTGATTGGTTCGAATAAAAGTTAGATGACTTGGATTCTAAAATTATAATTTCTGAATTACAATTTTAATGGTTGGCCGTGTTTTGACAAAGTGAAGAAAAAACATTCATTTTTCTAAGAGGAGTAAAAAAGGATATTTTATGGTCTATTTTGGAGTCCAGGAAGCTTGCACTGGGCGAATGATCGGGTGGTGGGTGACCCGATCATCCACATTGGGTGGGATGTTTGGAGGGTTGGGTGGGGGTTTGGAGGGTTTCTCAGCGTGTTTAAGGAAAAATTTTGGATAAATGGGGTGAGTTGGTGTGACAGAAAGAAAAAACATGACGTCTCGGGTAGCATGGACATGATTATTTATGCTCTGAGGAAGAGTCCGGGTTCCCAGGTAAGAGCACCCTTAACGGGTGCTCTTACATGCAACATGCTCCTATACGAAATTCTTTTGTTTGTTATACCTCTTCACTGGTTTTTGCTTGTACTCAAATTTATGGAGGAATGAAAAGACGAGTCTTGGACTGAATAAAAAAGTTACTGGCATTCATTTCCATGGGGCCAAACGATGGACCACGAAACGTTAATTCACGGGTGGTGTGTTTTCATTTTTCGAACGAAGGTGTGAATGGAATATGTTGTTGGCTGCTGATGCATGTCTTTCTCGGGTTGTTTCTTTCATGCACGTCTTTTTATTTTCTATGTTGTTTTGGGAAATTTCAAAAAAGAAAAGTCGTGATTCGTGAATTGAAGGTTCGAAACACCTTTTGTTTTTGTTTTTGTTTTCACATGCGGTCGAGGAATCCTAAGAATTCCTCTCAATATTCTCAAAAATAATTTCGGTCTGATTCAACTAAAAGAGGTGGTAACATTTTATTGGTTAATTTAAAGGTGCCAATTTACCTCCTCAATTATAAATTTATTTCAATTTCAAATAATATGATAAATTATAGTGTTATTCATCTTCTATGTTTAGTTATTTTTCTATTTATTATTAACTAGAAAAGGAACGTAAGTGGGTTCGTAAAAAATAGAGATGATCACAAGGATATGCTTGTTGCTCTTTTTATTCTGATTGGTTCCTAGGAAACCTCAAGTAAATAAGGAGAACTGAGGTTTGAGATGAATTTTGCAGGAAAACTTAAAAATTATGGAATTGTAGTTACATAAGTTCCAAGACTTCTGAAAATTATATCGAATATGATTTTCAAGACTTCCCATAAATCACATTGAATACAAGTTTCCCCACTTATACTAAAAAACTAGAGTAAGTCCAGTTATGGGTAGTTTATCTTAAATTACTTACTTCTTATAACATATTACACTCTTACGAATAGGGACGTCAACTTTGACTTGACTCGATAGCTCGACTCGAACTTGACTTGAAAAACATTCGATTCTAGTTTAACTTGAAAATGAAGGATCTTGATGAAGAAGGAAAAAATCTTCAAACTTGGTTTGGTAAATGAGTCACTCGAATTCGAATTTTTTTGATACTCGATTCGAGAGCTCATTCGAATTTTTCATTGTTCTATTTATAATTTTTTATTGTATTTGTTAATAACATAAGATAATACTTATTACTCGAAATTTCACTCGGCTCGGCTCATTTATACCCATACTTAATTACGAACGTATCCAAATAACACCACCGCCGCACAACCCAACCTTTTTAAAAAATTAATCATATAATAGCATGGACAACCCTCTTCTTCGATTCTTCGTAGATGCATAGGACAAGAGAACTGACTTTAAAATTACTTTTTTTGGGTTTAAAATTACACCTTTAAAAAAATTAATCTAGTTTTTGGTTTACAAATTAAATGTAAATAATATTATATGTAATATTAAATTAAATGTAATTAGTTTTTGTTTAGTTTAAATTATTTTAATTTAGTTAATTTTTAAGTTAGTTTAATTTTTTTGGTTTGTAATTTAATTTGTTAAATAAGCTAGGTTAATTTAGTTATTGTTTGTAATTACAATAATAATTGGTTATGTAATTTGTTGATTGTTGTAAAAAAATAAAAAAAGAAAGTAAAAAATGATGTGGAGAAGGAAAAAAATGTATTTTCTGAGCGAGTCTAAATATTGTTAAGAGTGAACTTTTAAGTAGTTGGGGGGTTTAGGTTGATCTGACGAGACAAAGAGGGAAGCTGATGTGGAAGTTGAGTGTCTGGGGTAGCTCGAGCACCACTACGGGGGCTCTTGTCCGCACATTCTACAATGCAGCAGTGGTGACGATTATTCATCATGTTTGCAGCAAGCCACATATATATATCATTTAATTCAACCTTTCTAGTAACATTTGAAGTTTGAGTGCCTCGTTAAGTTGGCTTTCACGTACCTCCAAAAATAGACTTTCTATTGTGCTTAGTAAGCGTTCCTAAGTCCCCCCATCCCCCCAGTCCATAGGTGAAGTTGTAAAAGTTGATTGATCTAATCCTTATACAAAACGTAAGTACATAGGTGCATTATATTGCAACAATTCATTTTGTGGTGGTGAGCACGTAATATGAAGAATCTATCGGTCCGTTCGAATAAATTGTTGTTTGAAGGTTCGATGTTCAAAACTAGTGTTTTAACTTTTAAGCAGTTGGGTTGCTTTATATTTTAGCAAAAGAGAGTTGGGACGTTATAACTGTAGTAAATGGGTGTTGAGGTAGTCCAGGCCCATCTCTATTGTTTATTTAATGTTGAGGGCGTGGTTGGTTCACTACTTTAACTGGTTTTAGTGAACAATCCAACTTCGACAGGAATATCACATTGTCATGTTTAGTGGGGGAAGAAAGAGAGAAGATTCTGGTTGGTTGTGTACTCGTTGTCCATGATGTGATGTGGGAAAATATTGGTTAAATTTTCCAACCATGATTTGAATACATAATCTTTGGAAAAAGTCACACAGGCAACTACGGGTGACGTTAGTGAAAGAAAAATAACATTGTGGAACTTCGACAAAACTTCACGAAATTAAATTGTGCTATATTTTGATTTCAAAATAGTTACAAAGTTCAACGTCTCTAATAATTGGGCTACGCAACGAAATTATTTCCAAAACGAAAATAAGGGCCCACAAAACTTTGAGTTGATGAGCTAGTAAGCTCCTGGAATACCTTGAGTTGTTCATTTTTTTATTTTCTGTTTGCCAAGAAAAGAAAAATGATGAGGTGGACGTGTTAGCATTTTGAGGATAAATCAGTAGATTTGGTTAAATGCTAAATTGTAGTGGAAACTAAGAGAAATAAATGTATTCTGGGATCACTTGACATTTTTTAGTTGAGAAAAGAAAATGATGGTCTTATGTGCTGGTCAGAGCATCCCTTAACGTTAAAATTTTAAGGTCGTCAGCAGGTCGTGACCAGGTCATATATGACCTTTCGGTCATTTGTGATTGGGTCGATGACCCAAGCGTTGAAACGCCCGGGTCGTCGACCCGGTCGTTAAATAAAAAAATATTTTTTAGTTTTTTTTAGTTTTGTTTGAGTTTTGATTTTTTTTAATTTTTTGTTTGATTTTTTTTTAATTTTTTTTGATGAAAATATGTTTTATAATTGTTTTGATTTTTTAGATTTTTTTTAAATTTTTTAAAAAAATTACCAAGATGGACCCCGAAATGATGTGGATGAGAGAGATAGGTTGTTGTGGGTTGTGTTGGGTTGTGGTTAAGATGTGAAAAGTATAGGAAAGAGAAGAAAGTGGGTTGAGGAGAGAGAAAGCTGATGTGGAAGAGAGATAAAGTTGATTTTGAAGAGAGAGAGCTGATGACCGGGTCGTCCAGGTCATGGTTAGTGATGGTCTCAATATCTGACCCATCATTCATCATTGGTTTGAACCTCTTCCTATATCCAACAAGCATTTATAATACTATAAACAAGACACTTTTAGGGCATTTTGGATACCGCGAATCCCAGCTTCTTAACCACTCAGTAACGGCTACAATGGATTTCAACGACCAAACATCAGAATAGACCACAAGAGCAGGGCTCTCAGCACGATAACCGAGACATATTTCTCGCAGCTTCTTCAGTTGTTGAATTTTTGTGACCATTTTACCCTTATTTATTTTTAGCATATAACTATATAATCTTTTATTTAATCAAACTTTGGGGTAATTTACCTCCCATGTCATTTGGAGATCAATCCAAGGTAAAACAATAATTTATTTATTTTAAATATAAACAAATAAAAAACATGTTTTCAAAAGTTTTTTTTTTTGAAAAAACACAATTAAAACGAATTTATAATGAATTTTAATTTAATTAAAGTTTAGGGGAAATTTGAGAATTTCTTTTGACAAGACATCAACCATTACCAGAAGTCTTTTGCCTATCCAAACAACTTCTAACCATCAAGAAAAAACTGCTCCTCAGTCTACATCCCCAGAAGTTGACTTCTGATCTGAAGCTAACATTTAAGAGCTGCACCCAAACGCATCCTTAACACGAGATAAGTCGTGTTACAATCCGTAACAATTATTAATCGTGCAACAATAATTCAATTTACATTTGTCGTGTAGTATAAAAATTGAGTGCCATAGTAAAAACTAAAAAAATGCGGAATTTCCCCGTTTTCAAGGAAACCCCAAAAATGACCTTTTAGGACGAAAAAAGAAAGATAAAAACATCAAAGACGCACGACTCCACTTTCTTTCTTCGTCATCTTTCCATTGGACAATTCCACCCCCAAATGGCAGTGGAGGAAGTGGACATCCTCCCGTCCCTCACCTCCACCGCCGCCCCAACCTGGCTCGACCGCCTCCGCACCTCCAAGGGCTTCCCTCTCCCCCACCCCGACCTCCACCTCGACCACTTCCTCACCCCTAACCCTAACCCCACTCCCTCTCCTCCACCCCTCCCTCCCCTTCCCGTCCCCAACCCCCCGACCAACCCCACCTGGTTCGAACTCGTCAGCTCCGCCCTCTCCGAGCTCTTCCGGATCGGCGATCCGGAGCAGCACCCGAAAATCCGCTGCAGGAAGCAATCCAACCCTAGGATTTGCTTGCAGACGGTTCCCGCCGCCGAGAACAGCTCGGCGGGGAGGAGGAGAGGGGGGAAGAAGAGGCGCGTTGGTGGGGTGAGGTTGGAGAAGAAGGTGGGGGCGTTGGGGGAGTGTTCGAGGACGGAGGTGACGGTCGTCGATACGAGTTGCGAGCCGTGCTGGAAGTCGGAGAAGGTCGTGTATCGGAAGGGAGCGGTTTGGAGGATTTGCGATAAGAAGTTTACGAATTTGCCTAGGAAGAGGAGGAGGTTGGGTGGGGCTGGTGGTGGGGGTGGTGAGACTGGGGTGGAGATGGTTAAGCTCAATGTGGGTGATGGGAATGACCAGAAACCACAAGCAGATGGGGTATGATTTTTCGGAAATTTATCTTTTGCTTGCTTGTCTGTTTGAATCAGTAATTGTCATTATCTGCAAATTCTGATTTGTAAATTCTGGATCAAAGAGATCAGAATTTGATACTGCTCCTGACTCCTGTTTTTTTTTACTTTTTAGACGAGGGTAGTGTAGAATGTTTCATGGTTTTATCATGCGCTTTTTTAGGTTTGATAGTTTGATAACGTAACGTATAGCAGGTACTTTGTTTCCTCTTACCGAGTCTAGTTACTTTCTTGGTCTTAGAATATTAATATAATTTAAGCAGCTTAGCTACAGGTGAGATAGGTGCTTTAGGTGTCACTGAGAAAAATACGTCCTGTTGATAAAAAAAACTATTGAACCTAAAGTGCACATTTTTAAACACAGGATACTGTTACAGAAACTTCACCACAGATTAGGATTGACACAATTATTGCAGGTTTAGATTAGTGTATTCAACTTTCAAGAACAATTTGCAGCACAAAGTTGGAGAAATATCATATTTTATGCAAATGGTAGTTGCGAATACATTATTACGAAGATAGGTGTTACGATCTTTATGGCGCAAGTATCGGATGCAGTTGGTGATTCTATTCCAAATAGAAGGCTTCCTGGTCCATTATTGGATTATTAAGATTGTAGTGGTTTTAGTGTTCATGCAGCATGCCATTATATTGTACCAACTTATAAATTTGACAAATGATTAAAGTTTAGTCGAAGAGTTATTTTTTATTAATAGTGAAGAAAATCAATGCTCATAATTGATTGAACATGCTTTTGCCTTAGCTTGCGAAGGATATTGGGTCGCTTTTATGTTTGTCTGTCATCTTTGGTTTTTGCGATTATGCATTTTTATACTTTTGGTTGCCTAAGTTCACTTCATCATTTACCAACAATTTTGTTTAGTTGTATGGTCTTTGTTTGCCTCTTGTTTGCAATTTTAATACTTCTTGTGTTTAACACAACTATCAGGTAAACTTAACCTCCATTTACGATACTGAGATAAATAAAACATCCTAGAGTAATTAAAATTTTCCCATTATTTTTCTAAGCTAATGCTCTATGTAGTTATGTGGTGCTAGGGTAGATATAAACCAAAGCAGCTTTTCTCTTGTTAGTTGGTAAAAATTAGAATGAGATTCACACGTTCATGTGTAATTTCTTCTAACCTATTTTGCAAGTTCTAGATACATGAAACACTACCTTTTTAATAGCCTTGCCTTGGCCTTTTGCATTTGAAGTTGTGGATAGCAACTAGTGCTCTTGGTGGTCTTCAATGAAGTTATTGTTATTATTTAGAGTATATGCTGCTGCTCTTAACTGGATTATGTAGTGATGCAATATTGAATAATCACAATTACGGAATTGTGATAGTTACCAAACATTTAACTCAAATCTTCTGTGCAGGAAGAGGCCCAGGGTAAGGAGGATATCCCCAAAGAAGAAAAAGCCCACAACAGTTCCAGCCAAGAAAGGAGGTATTTATTATTGTGACTTTGTTCAATTTATAATCCCATGGAATTTGGTGAAGTTATTGTGATGTATGCACTTAAACCTTTTATTATATTATATTTTGTATCCCATGGAAGTTCAGGAGCTTCCCAAATATTGTAAAATGAGAATAACATGTACTTTTGCCAACTACATCTACAGGTTGCATCCATCGAGATCATCTCGTAACCCTGCTTCCAAAGGGTTATTTGTTTTCCCTTCTCATACTACGGCTGCAAAGAGTAGTGTGCCATCATGCATTTTGCCTTAAAACGCAGCAAATGGATTTTGTTCTAAAATGCTGCATTTCAATGGTTGAGTTGCTGTGAACTGAAGTTGCCTGCTAGAAGAAATGTACCTGGCTGGGGCAGCAAGTTGGGAGATATCAGCAAACTTGATGCAAGGCAAGCATCATTTTTATGGGGACTAGAGAGCATGTTTCCTGTCAGGAGTTTGGGTCTTCGAAAGTATGGTACCATCGCCGACTGCGGATAAATTAGTTCCTCTAGTCCCTTGTTGCTTTCATTGATCAACCTGACTGAAAGCAGATTTCCACCCCTGTAGGCTAGTTTATTCTGTTGGTTCAATTGAATGAATTCACTCTGCCAGCTCTCGTCATGTATTGATTAAAATTGTATCTCCTGATGATTTTTATGGATCCAGATATTGAATCTGCATCAACTAACTGAAATTGGCTATGTACACAGTTCATTGGTGTTATGTGATTTTTTCTGAAAAATATTGTTCACTTAACTTCTCTGCCTACCTCCATTTATAGACATGTTTGTCTTGTGAAATCGAATTATTTTGATCTTTCCTAGCATTTGTTATCTCCACCATAGGAGCTGTAAGTGAATCTTGTAAGGATGTAAGACAGAATTTGTTGTGTTTTGGGAAGCTTTAGACAAAAAAAGTATAATTACTTTAGAAAAGATTTTACTTTACATGAACATCATAATAAATCTTGGGAAAATGATAAATGGACGCTTGCGTCTGGGGCGCGTGCTGACATAGTCAGTCTAGTCATCAAAAGTCAAATGTTTTTTACTTTCTGAAATTAATTAAATAACAAATTTATTTTGTGTCTCATGCAAATTATACTTTCACAATACAACATTTCGTTTTCTCATACAACATTTATTTTTCCAATGCAACATTTAGTTTCTCACAGACAGACTCACAACTTAAAATGGACAAACTCACACATTATTATGTTCAGAATAACTTTTTGTCTGTCTAGAATAAGTCGTGTGTGTCCAGAATAAGTTGCGTGTCTGTTCAGAATAAGTTATGTGTATGTCTAGAGTATGTTGTGTGGCTGTCCATAATAAGTTGTGTGTTAGTCCAGAATAAGTTGTGTCTGTTCATAATAAGTTTTGTGTCTCTTCAGATTAAGTTGTGTATGTTCAGATAAAGTTGTCTTGGGAAAAAGTTGCATGAGAAAATAAAATGTTGCATTGGAAAATGAAATGTTGCATGGGGAAAGTAAAAATTACATGCGACACAAAATAAATATGTTATTTATTTAATTTCAAAAAGTAAAAAAACATTTGACATTTGCTGATTGTATTTCATCATTGGTCCCAGGACCCCCACCTATATTCCTAGGGCTGAGCAAAACCCGGACCGGTCGGTCCGGGTTCGGTCCGGAAAGTTTTGTTTCGGTCTAGTCTGGTCCGGGTTTTGATCCGGAGAATTTTAAAATTTCGGTCCGGTCCGGACCGGTCTTTTTTTGTTTTTTATTTAAAAAAATTGGTTTTTGACCATCGGTCCGGTCCGATCCGGTCTTCGGTCCTTAGGAATTCGGTCTGATCCGGTCTTCGGTCCGAACCCCGGACCGAATGCTCACCCCTATATATTCCGATCCCCTTTCCACTTGCCCCCGACGTGGCAAGCAACACAAGAGAAAAAGCATCTTTGGGGGATTTGCCGCCTAATTATTTTGTGTTTGAATAATAACTGCCACATTATCTCACCTCCCACTGCAAACGTAACTCTCTATTTTTCAATTCAATTTTGCAAGTTCCTGTGCCGTGAATCCTTAATTTCTACCTGTTACAAATCCACATTCCAAATTTGATTTCGTCTTCTGTTACGTTCGTAAATACTTCCCGTAATCAGTAGAACCTTGAACAGTTGATGTTACATTGTTTCGTTAACCCTGTCGACATTGTTCTTTGTCTGTTTTCTTAATTTGGTTGTTATTTTCAAGATAAGCATCCTACTTTTATCGGATTGTATACGTGTTCATAGAGAAGTTTAACAAATGGGTCAGAGTATTATACAGGTTTGGGTAATATACCTGGTTTAGTGTATAATATACTTGGTCTATGTTTCTGTGGTACAATGTAGGTAAAATATTTTACCTACATCTTTTTTGATGGTGTCTGGGTTTAGTATTTTGTAATGGGCAAAGTCGGGTGAGTGTTTATGTGTTGATGTTTATGGGTTTTGCTTGGTTGGAGTTGCAAGTGTTTTGGTTGTCTTTTTGTTCTGTTAATTGTAGGTCTGAGTGGGTAGTTATCAAGCTATATGTGGGTAACTTGTTTGAGGTGTTATGATATATTTTTATGAGACTATCATCTAATGATTTTTACGATGGTAGATTATAGTTTGTGTTAGGGTTATTTTGTGTACATGACTATGTTGTGTATGTGATTCTAGTTATTGTAGATGGTTTGTTTGTTTTTCTTGTTTGTGTTTCCTTTGTTAGGTGTTGCGTTTGTTTGAGTGGGTAATTAAAAGACTATTTTGGGGTTGTTTGTTAGCAGTGTTAGGGTAAATTATTCATGAATATGTTACAATGGTAGGTTAACTTTCCTTCTTATAGATGGTAAAGAATGTGCACGCTCGTATATTATTCCCACATTGGTTTAAAAAGGCAAAGAAGATGCGAGAACCACACATTGCACCATTTAACAAAAATCCGTTTGGACACTTCATTGACTTTCCAAATGCTATGGTGAACGACGAAGTGGTGCTTGGATTGGTTAAGTGTTACTCTTCGTGTTACAAGACCTTTAACGTTGGGTAGTATAATTTTTAGTTAGATGTGACTGATGTGGCTATTGTTACTTAATAGAGTGACTTACCATAATCTTGTATCCCCCGATGAGAAGAGTAGTCTACATCAGCGTTTATTTGCGGATTTTCGACGAATGCCCCTACGAATAACGATGCCTGTTATGTAGAGGACTCAATACTCAACTTTGATGCTTCGACAAACGTTGAGGATTTGGTAAAGTTGATGATTGTTCATTTGTTTTGTAGTTTCTTATTCATGAACTTGGATTTGCGTGTACATGACTAGATGACACACGTGGTTGATGACTTGGAAGGTATACACAGAGTTAAGTGGGCATTTCTGATACACATGTGACTAGTTGTATTGACAAAGCAACGTGGAGGCATGACAAGGATGCCCAACAGAATTCTTCTGTTTTAATGGCATAGTATTTTAAGAACTATATACAAGGGCGCCCCCACCTTGCACAGTCCCCCACCCTATTCGTCGATTTTTTTTAAATTTTTTTAATTATTTAGTAGAGGTTTTATTATTTAGATGAGAAAACATGTCTTTCTGCGCATCCACAATGTCATCGAAGCATCTGATGTCTTCTTCCAACGAACATCGGACGCAACTGGTAGGATGAGCATCTCCGGTATACAAAAAAGTACGACAGCAATGCGAATGCTAGCATATGGCATTGCAGCTGATGGGATCGATGAGTACCTACGAATGAGTGCGACAACATTCAAAAATGCTCTCCTCAAATTATGTGAAGGTGTTATTCACATCTTCGGCCCTGAGTATTTACGTCGGCCAACTGCAAATGACTTGACAAGCCTGCTTTACGTTGGTGAGCAACGTGGGTTTCCAGGTATGATGGGGAGTATCAATTGTATGCACTAGGAGTGGAAAAACTGCACAGCTGCTTGGAAGGACAACATCAAGGGCGTGCTACGACTTATGGATCTGACGCTCCTTCTTCGGAATACTGGGTTCATGCAATGACTTGAACATCCTGCAACAATCTCCGGTTTTCGATGACATACTAAAAGGCCGAGCACCACCTGTAAATTATGAGGTAAATGATGTTCAATATGATATGTGATACTATCTTACTGATGATATTTATCTACAGTGGGCGGCATTCATCCAATCTATCCTTCACCCTCACACCCCGAAGCACAGATTGTTTGCTGAAGTGCAGGAGGCAATGCGTAAAGATGTTGAACGCGTTTTCGGAGTGTTGCAAACGAGGTTCGCGATCATCAGAAACCCGACTCTTGCCTGGAGCAATGACGTTCTGTCCAAAATAATGACAGCTTGTATCATCATGCATAACATGATAGTGGATGATGAACGCGACTGTTACGCTAATTTTGGAAATATTCGTGATTTATGGAAGATCGTCCTAGAACTTCAGCTGAGAAAACGTCGTATTCGACCGATCGTATAGCGGATATTCACGAGTTTTTTGTCAATCAAGATTGAGTGCATGACAGGAACCAACATTTGGATCTGAAAGACGATTTAATCGAGCATATATGGCAACACTACGGACGATGAGCGGTTTGAAAATCGATTAACGTAGTTGCTAATGTAGTATTTGAAAGTTTAGTTTATGTAAGATGTACTGTTGTTTCTTAACTTTGAGTGTAATATTTCATATTTCAGTTTATCTTAAATGTAATGTGGCTCCGTAATATTTAATAATAATTTCGTAATTTAGCAGTAATTATTAACAATATTTCGAGTTAAAATAGAATTGTAATGTTATTAGAATTAGAATTATATAAAATGTAATTTGTAAAATGTTGTGTGAAAATTATAATTGTTTAATTAAGAAATAATGTGGATGAAAGTGAGTGTAGGGTGGGTGTGGGTAGCCCGTGCACGGGTAAGAAGGTTTTTTGGGTGGGTTGAGTGAGCTGACGTGGTAGAGAGAGAAGCTGACGTGACTGATAGAGAGTGCAGGGCACCCGGGAGTAACTCGGGCGCTGTTATTTGTGCTCTAATATGATACTTCTTAGCTTGTTGTTGTTATTGATGATCCTTCTTTTTCTTGGCTTCTGATATTGTTCATTTTTCCCTGACAAACCACAATTTTGGATCTGGGAGCATGTCAGGTGTGTGTTTTAAATACACATTGTTGATTGTATGTAGGGATTTCCAGATGCAGTTATTCCGGCCAAATATTTAGATAGGGTCGTCAATTTGGTGGAATAGTTAGCTATTTTGGTTGACTGCGTTTGTTTCCAAAAAATGGTAACAATATTAGTAAATAGTTAGCCATCACACCTTTGCGTTGTACATTTAAACCCACAACCACTAAAATACCCGTGTATGTATAGTACAATACCCGGACCATGTAATAATGCAATATATCCCAATGAAAAGAAGAATAACCACCCAATTTCATATAGAACGTACCCAGCCACACATATTAAACTACCCATACCATGTAATATACTACACCCCTGACAGAAAAGAGGAATAAACACCGCTTACGGTGTTTAGTTTAAGTGGAAGAAGACATCTATGCTAATTGGATAACTATAATGTGTAGCTAGATACCGTTTATAGTTTATGGTATTAAGTGTTTAATATCATTGTCGATCTAGCTTAGATCCTCCTATAATTCACACTACAAAACTGGAAAACAAGAAGTTTGATTTTGAGTTCATATATTGTGTCGGGTTTCATTTGAAATGAGACAAATGTGGTGAATCAATAAAATCAATATGTCATGAAAATTGACATAATTAGAATCAAGAATAAATTCATATAAGATATATGTATTATGAAGTGTAATAGTTTAACATTACATAGGATAATATACTACATGATATATGAATTTGTTACAAACCTCACGGATCAAATTTTGATGGAAGTAAATCCAATATTTGTCAAATGAAAAATCAGGAACAAAACGGTAGACTGTTTTGGGAACGGTCAACCGGATAAAGATCGGATACGTGTGGGTCGACCGAAAAAATTGTCAGGACGTGTCTTGATGATAAAATCGGTCGACCGGGCATTACAAGATCAAACGAAAATCTCCAGGAGATATCTTGGTGGTATAACGGTCGACCGGTTGAGTGACACGGTCGATCGAAATGTACCAGGAGAAATTTTGGTAACTAAACGGTTGACCGGAGTGAGATGTAATTCGATCGAAATTTTTCGGGGAATTTTTCTCGTGAATATTCAGTTGACTGAGTGGTTTTCGGTCGACCGTTCGGTACGATTCTACCCAGAATTATTAAGAGAATAATGTTGATCATGGGCTGATTAATTCCAATTATGGTCAAACGTGTTTGATGATGATTACGTGGCAGATTGTGATTTGTTTAAGAGAGAGAAAAACAAGAGATCGTGAGTTAATGTGTAACCCATGATGTGGGTGTTTGGAGAGCCTATAAATATGTCTACTCTCCCTACTTGTCTAAGGTTAATGCAAAATTTTCTCTCTCTGATCTCTCCACTAATCCATCCGAATTTCTCTTAATTAATTAAAGCTTTTGGATATCAAATCTCGTGGAGCTTTAAAGAGGTTATTAGTTATATTCTAAGCTTGATTTAGAGATTGAATTAGTTAGCTTCTTTCTCTCTAATCTTGTTTAGAGTTTGATGAACACTGAATCTTTATAAAGGTTTTAGAGAACCTTTGAGTATGATTTTATTTTCTTTGTTTATTTTAATATATGTAGATTTGCATGCTATTAGAATAAACATAAAATAATGTACATGAAATCACTGAAAATATGAATATTGATCTTGTATGCATGTATATTTTTTTTAAAATATACACATACATAGGGACACAGATCGATTCCGATTCGGGTAACAGTAGAACCGGAATGGGTTCCAAATGAACCCCAAGGAAGTACAATAGTTGTCATCGTAATTGAAAATTTCGTCAAATGTTTCAAAATGCATCTTCGGTTTTGATTCCTTGGATGAGCCCTCTAGTTGAGTTGTTAAAGTTGCTTGGGTGAGTTGTTGTTCGTCCTATTGGGAGCTAGGGTATCATTTTGCGTGAGTTGAGGGGAATCATTGTCCGATTCTTATAGCGAGGAAACTGGAGATCAATTCGCTTGCTATCCGTGTGGTGTTTGAAGTGAGTGTCGGTGATTCTAAGGTTAGTTTGTCCTATTTCTTAGGCGAAGGAGACCAATTGAAACTGGCATCAATCTCCACGACCTCTGCAGCAAAATAAACATATTAAAACATGAGAATAGGCGGATTAAAACAAAAATGTTGGTAACTGGTTACACATAGGGAATCATTTATGAAGTACTACTAACGTGGGTAGTAAATTTGAAACTGAAACTAAGGTAGCTCCAAAAAGAAGGTAGCTAGCAAAAATACAAGAGGAAGAAGATAATACGATCAAAAGGAAAAAATGGTAATAAATATTAAGCTAATAAATGCGAAGGTAATAAATGGAGACACTTGGAGAGGTTAAGAAAAAAATTGTTAACACAATAAATATGATTGCATACAAAAAAACCCAGAAGTAACTGTAACGTCCCAAAACAGTTGAAGATATTTTTAAATTAAACATAAAACATACGACCGTCAACGGTCAACAAGGACACGTTACTAGAAAAGTCAACTGAATATATATATGAAATATCTCCACGTGGAAGTCATAATACAGAGTGTCAAAAGAGTGATTACATGACTAATACATAACTACTGTAATCAATACCTCTACAAAAACGATAAGATGACAGGACCCGATCCCGGAGGTACTCCCCTCGGTCACCACTAACATACGACTTTGGGCAGTTCGGTCGACCGAGACACACTCGGTCGGCCGAAGGTTTGTCTAACCTATCTAAAGGGGGTTCGGTCGACCGAAACCAACACCGGTCGACCGGGCTAATGTAACCCTTTATTTCCCGTGAAATTTGGCATAAACGGTCGACCGTCACACATACATCGTTCGACCATTTCCGGGCAGAAAGATAATATTCACTGATATCGGTCGACCGAACCTCACACGGTCGACCGAACCTATACATTATCGCCACTGAACAGGCATCATTTAGATGATGTTCGGTCGACCGAACACACAACGGTCGACTGAACAGGTCGTCTTCAACCTTGGTTCAGTGGGTTTACGCCGGGGAAACGGCACCAACGCCGCCCCCTACACTCCCACACCTCTTGGGGAGTTACTATGAAGACTTGGCATACTTTTTCCGAGGCGAGAACGGCGTCCGGTGAGCTCCTCCTCCTCCGGCGTCGATTCTAGCTACTTCTCCCTCTTTCCTCCGCTCCCGACGCTCCTTCCTCGCGCGCGTCGACTCCACCACCTTGCCGGCGTCCTCCCTCCTCCTCTGGTCGCCGGGATGCAAGAAGATTGGGTGAGTGTTGGGTGGAAAAACGAAAATGGCAACAAGAGAGAGAGAGATGTGAGTTTTGCTTCTTATAAACACAACTCATGCGCTACAGTAACCGCTCCCTACCTAAACCCTAAACCTCATCATTCTCTTCAACTTCCCATGCTAATTACCCCCTAATTCTAAGGCTTTTCCTAATCAAGGATTAGGTCATCACAGTAACACCTCCTGGTGATCGAAATCTGGTGTTTGAAGTGAGGGTTGGTGATTCTGATGATGGTTTGACTTTCTTGTAGACGAATGAAACCAGTCAAAACTTGAGTCAGGATCAACCTCCACGACCTCTGCATCCAAAGAAGCGTAGAAGAGGCATATTAGTACACGAGAATAGGCAGATTAAAGCAATAATGTGGCTAACTTGTTGCACACGTGAGGCCCGTGAGGGTAGTAAAAAAGAAACTGGAAGTGAACTAAGGTGGCTATGAAACAAAGCTCCATTCGAATAGTAACAATTAAGATTTTCATATTTAAAATGATACGAAATAATAATAAAACTATTATACTGGAGTGGGTACTCGATGGACGGCGGGGATTGCAAGAAACATTATTATATTTGTTTCACATCTACGAGTATAATATTCTCTCAAATTTAAAACTGTACTTGTATTTTAGATAAATCAGTGCGCTCTAATAGGATGAAAAGGAGAATTAGATAAGGATACAAATGTAATTGTGTTGTCACCACAACCATGTTTGTTGCTATATTTGGGCTACTTCAATTTTTAGTAATCGTATCATTTCAATAAATTCGTTTTTTTCGGAAGGATAAGATATTATTGGACCACTTCCGGCCCAAATTACAATAAGATTGGTAAATCTTTCTTCATTTGCAACCTCAATCATTAATAAAAAAAATAAAATTAAAAGTACAAAACCCCGTATTAATCTGTATTCTCTACGAATCCTACTCTTTTCGTATGAGAAAGAATTCCTTACAATACAACCGGATCAGATCCGCCAATACCTCTTCTCTCGTCGCTCCCATAAATAACTCCAATCAACCCCTCCAACCAGAATCACCTCAAAACCAAATTAATTGTCTGCAATCAAAACTTCCAATGATGACGGAGAACTTCCACTTGGCCATGTACGTGTGGGCCCAACTCTCCGCCGCCGAAGCCATCCCACGCCCACGTGACAAAAAGGACGAGGAGGAACCGAAAGACGACAAAAAGGACAGCAAAGACACCGCTGTTCCAAGAGAGAGCGAAGGCGTTGACGACGGCGATTGCCAAACGATGAACCTCTTGAGGCTCATATTTTCATGATCTCTTCTTTTATGCAAAGATGGAGTTTCTTTTTTAGTTTTGGTTAGATTTATAGCGGAAATAGGTGATTTTTAGATTTGCCTATTTTCTTGAATTTGGATCGTATATATTATTAATAAATGCATTTACATAAAAAATTTACATTGATATTAATTTGTTTATTGATAACATTTTTTTTTACATCCAATGCCTCCCACGATTCCATTGGTAGATTGAATTTAGAATCTGGGGCTGTATTTATTACTGAAGATAGTATTTGAAATTAGAATTAGAATCGAATACGCAAATAGAAGGTGTTTTGATGATTTTACATTTTACCCACAAGTATTCACGTACATGATGGTAATATATGTTCCTGTTGGTATCTGCTTTGGTGGTAATTACATATTTTAAATTACACATACTTCATGTGTCTGAGTGTCTGACCGACCTGGGATTTTTATTATCTCACATATACCTAATTATTAACTATGATGCTTCCATCATCCTTATACATAAATCATCCCTGTGCTCTTAGGTGCTTGAATTAAAGTGATAGAAGAAAAAAATTAGGGAATTAGGAAAATTATACTGGAAAGTAAGGTTTGGCAGCCCCAATCAGTACTGGAAAATAAGATTTGGCAATTTTTTTACTTTTAGTTTATTTTTTTCTTCCAATTAGCCCCAATCGAAGCTATACCTCGCGGAAAAAAGGAAACAATACCAACAATTCCATATACAAAATTATCAACAAAGAAAAAAACAATTCCAGGTACAAACCAATGGATGACAAACAAATAAACAATTCCACAAAAACATTTTTCATTTACAAGTATATATATATTATAGAAAATTTCCGGGAATCAAGACCTCCCCAACACCAACCGAAATCAAACATCCACCGACACCGATCAGTGTCTAACCAACGTCTCGAAGCAATTAAGCCCATCAAACTCCACCGCGAACCTTTCCTTCACACGTTCCCGATCCTTCTCCTCCGCCGCAGGCGGTCCGCTTATCGTCTTCTCGGACATATTCTTATCGTGCATCCAACTCTTTACCCATTTGTTCACGGACTTGGAGTCGGCGGAGGCGTCGGAGGCGGAGGCGAAGATGGACATGGCCAAGAGCTTCTCCATGGAATGGGATTTTATTTTATTTTAATTTTGGGATTTCGTGAGGATTTGGTTGTTCATGAATAGGGGAGACGGAGGTGGGGATATATATATAGGGTGAGGACACAGACGTGGCTTCGCGTTCTGGAAGAAGGTGGAAATCTGACCGAGTCTGGTTTGGTCGGATACGTTACGATACGAACCTGTTGAGAATGTTCTAAGATGGTTCCAGATCTCTGCACTCGGTCGCCTCGCTGAGTAGGCGTGGTTTTATTACAACTCTATTTATTTGACCTTTTGATTTTGAATAGTCTTGCTTCGGCGAAGTCAAACTTTGCAACAACTTTTGGGCTCGTCGTGATTCCGCTTGTCCGTTGAGGTCGAATCTGAAGGCGGATTGTCCATACAGGCAGTGCAAGGTTTTTGTCTCTCCAATCTGATCGTATTTCTTAGGATCTTGTTGTCGTAACGTACAATCGTATTTCATTGACCATTGAAAATGTTTTACAGATTAAAAATCAAACAATCTGCGTAAGAAACATATATGCGATTTCGGTTATCTAAGGTAATCAATTTTGGAGTTGAACATACATACTTTTGCAGCTAATCAAAGTGCGCGTGTACATTTATCTTAGAAAATAAAACTAGAAAACAAATCAAGACGCGTGTCTTGAGATATTCAAAACATGAATAAAATCCCAGTAGTCTAATTCACGTGTTGAGATTTAAGGCTTGTTTGCGCCTAGGAGTGCACATGGGTCGGGTTTGGGTCATAACCCGACCCAAGCTGAAAAATTCGGGTTTTCAAAAAAACCCAACCCGAACCGATTCGGGTCCAACCCAACCCGACCTGAATTTCAGGTTGGGTTGGGTGGTTCGGGTTGGACCCGAATCAATTAAGCATAATCAAATTTAAAACCAAACACAAAGAATCCAAAACAAATGCAAATCCAAAACAATATAAAAGCAAAATTCAACTTCAAAATCAAAACTCCAAACATCCCAACAAATCTTTAAAATCAAGCTTACTAACATACATACTTACATATCTTTAAAATCAAAGAGATTAGGTATAACATACATGAACGGAATTCGAAGAGGAAGTCGTGTTGGCGTTGAGGAGAGGGGACTGACGACGAGGTCGACTGAGAGCTGGCGGCAACAGCGGGGAGTGAGGGAATTGAGGGCTGAGGGACTGCTGAGGGAGTGAGGGCTGACAACGACGGTGAGATCGGCTGAGGGTGAGGTCGTGAGGGTGAGGAGATCGTGAAGGCGATGATGTGAGAGTGAGGGGGTGAAGGTCGTGAGGGCGAGGTCGTGAGAGTGAGGGTGACAACAAGATTTGCTGAGGGAGTAAGGGTGAGGAGATCGGTTGTTGGGGAGTAAGGGATTTGGTGTGTAAGAGTTGGGAAGACGTGAGGTGCAGATCGGCTAAGGGCTTAAGGAACAGTCAGTCAGTCACGATACATTGGGGGAGATATATAAAAAAATCCTTCGAGTTCAGGTTGGGTTGGGTCAACCCGACCTGAAAATTCGGGTTTCAGAATTTTCCAACCTAACCCGAACTCCTTCCAAATCCGACCTGACCCCAATCGGGTTCGGGTCGGTTTTCGGGCTCAACCTGACCCATGTGCACCCCTGTTTGCGCCTCCCCCAGGCTATTACGAAATAAATTATTTGGTCAAAGAAAACAATGGAAAAAAAGAAGGAAACAAAGTAATTTATTTCCGTTTTGATTAAACTTTTACTATTTACGTATGTCACTGAAATTATGTTCTTTGTCAGAATATTTAATAAAAAAATTCCGGTTTGGAATTTAATAAAAATAACAAAAATAATATTTTGTAGTCAGCCTATCAAGTCACATGGAATCGGCCAAAGTATAGTGTTTTGCAAATTTGAAATTTTGTTTTGTTGTCGAAATAATGCAATTTTAGTTACATCTTTTTTCTATTTGAAAACGATTATTGCCAACTCATCATCCAAAATTCAAGGAAATCACTAATGTATTCTCTACTCTTGAAAATCACTGATGTCTTATGTACAAATTAAATCATTTAATAAAGAAGATATCTAATATGCCCTGTATTATTGGTATAGAATCATCATTTTGTTATATATTATTATGAATATTAAAAAGGGAGCAAGCTCCGGTGAGACTAGGGCTCGTATTATTTAGTTTATGCCCCACACTCTCACAATTAGATCTTATTTACGATTAATCTTACTTTTAATTAACATAACCGCTTTACTGTTAATCTATCTTACAAATTCAGATGAGTGATGGGTATGATGGAGACTTAAAATAAAAAATTAAACCTTGGACTCACTAGATAATTCTTGTATTAAAAATATTATATAATTTGTGCCTTTTATTTTTCAAAACTAGTGTTGATATTTATATTATTAAAAGTTTCATGTGGCTATATATTATTATGTTTTTTTAACAAATATACATGATCCTTGACTTTCCTTATTGTTAAATTTTCAAGACCCAAACACACAAAATCACGGATTAGAGGAAGAATAATCACCAAACAAAAACACACGAATTTACCGTCCTACTTTTTTTTCTTGTATATTTTATAACCGTCCAATCATGAGCTTAAAATATTAGGCTCAAAACACATTAGTAACCTAAAAAATCCAGCACAAAATTACTAATAAATCTCAATGCCAAAATAAACATTGTGTTTGACTTCCAGATGGAAGACCGTTTGCTCACCGAGAAACGAGACCCCTGACCGATCCGTCAATGTGGACATAAAACGTACGAGGCAATCCCACCCGTTATGTTTTCTGAGGGAGGACACGAGAAAAAACTTTATCATACATTCATGATTGAGAGTGAAACAAAATATATATTTTTTCCAATACCGAGACAAATGCTTGAAAGATATACTACTTAAGGAAACTAATTCTATTTTTTGGTAAATGAGTATTTACGTGAGGTGTCTTGATTAACAAAGGGAACTACTATTCGTCGCCGGAAAACTACTTAAATCGCCCCAAAAATGACCTTTTTGCCCCTAACAAATCAATTAATACCGATTTCGTCCTGTGTCTTTAAACAAGGTGTTTGACTCAGTTTTACTCACATTCCCAGTACAAACACCACGAAAATGTCCGGCGAAGCACCAGAATCCGGCGAGGTAACGGGGGCGGAATTTTTTTTCCGACTCGGGCGTCTGGCTAGGCCGCCTCCACATAGGTGGAGGCGTCTGGCTAAGCCGCCTCCACTTAGGCTTAGCCAGACGCCTCCACCTAGCTGGAGGCGGCTTAGATGCACGCCTCCACCATGGTGGAGGCGGCCTAGCCAGCCGCCCGTTTTTTTTTGTTTTTTTTTAATTTTTTGTTAAATTCAAAATTTTCAGGTTCCGTTGCAAGATTTCGGTGGTGATGGAGTAGATTACAGTGAGCTTTTTGACAGTAAAGAAATATTTACAACAATCGAGGAAGGTTGTAAATGGGCGAAACAAATTGCGATAGGAGCCGGATTTTTTTTGGTTATATCATCGTACAAACCAAAAGCAGATAACCGGATGGATTGTTACCTCAGATGCGATCGCAGACGTGAGATGAGTTCTCGTGATATGAGTATTGCACTGCGAAAGAATACGAAAAGAAAAGGTTGCGGTTGTCGGTTTTTGGTAAAAGTGGTGGAGCGACGAGATCGTGATGGATGGGTTATTGTTTCTAGTAGCATGTTTGGGCAGCACAACCACCCATTGACAGTTTATTCAGAGGGTCACCGACAGGTCAGCGGACTTAGTGCTGGGGCAAAGCAAATTGTTCGGGATATGACAGAGGCACAAGCAAGGCCCCGTAACATTTTGTTGGCGGTAAAGAAGAAATTTCCGGACTATAATCCTAATCAAAGGCACATTTACAACTTCAGAGAGTACATGAGGAGGACGAAATCTGAAGACAGGAATCCCGCGCAGCAGTTTCTCAGAGAGGCAGTGCAGCATAAGTATTTGCATTGGATTGTGGCAGATGAAGAAACTAATGTCTTCACTCACGCATTTTTGGCACATCCGACTTCAGTTCAGTTGTTGCGTACATACCCATTCGTGATCTGTATGGATTCGACGTATAAGACGAACAAGTACAAGATGCCTTTGTTTGAGATGGTTGGGGTTACTCCAACAAATATGAATTTCCTCGTCGGATATGCGATTTTGCAGGATGAGACCGAGTCTAGTTACCGGTGGGTGTTGGAGAGGTTGCGAGATCTGTTATTGGATATTGTTAGTCCGACAGCAATAATTACGGACCGGGAGATGGGTCTGATGCGACCAGTGGCAGAGGTTTTTCCTGAGTCAGCTCATTTACTATGCACCTGGCATATCAACAAAGACGTGTACAACTACGCATACCACGTATTCGGCAAGGAGAAGCAGCTTGCAGAGAGTTTTAGACGTGGAAGATGGAGGAGAGTCATGCTTTCTGATTCACAGACGGATTATGATAGAGCAGTCCGTAATCTGAAGGATTCTTACAGTTCCTGGCCAGTGCTGACGAAGTATGTGGAAGACACGTGGTTGGTGCATAAGGAAAAATTCGTGTTGAATTGGACGAATCAAGTTCTTCATTTCGGCAACACTACGAACTGCAGGGTGGAAAGTGCACATTCGGCTCTGAAAGAGTGGATCACTACATCGACTGCCGCTCTCGACACTCTTTTCGACCGCGTGAACTCGTCTATTGAAATGCAGCTGACGAATATTCGGAACTTTCTTGAAGATTCGAGACGTCGAAATTTGGCACAGTACATAAGTCCTCTGTTTCAGCATATAAATGGCCGAGTTTCACATCACTGCTTGTCGTTAATGACTCAGGAGTTGAAGAGAATGCAGGACTTAAGTGATGAAATTGAATATCGTTGTGGGTGTGCTTTCCTGACAACACATGGGATTCCTTGTGCCTGTACCATGTACGAGTGTTTCGCGTCAGGTGATGGAATTTATTTAGAGCAGATTCATCCATTCTGGAAAACACTTGTTATCGGAGAAGGAGTCCAGATGTCAGAGTTTGTTGATCAGTCAGCACAAGACACCGAGCATTTTCGGAAGCTAGTGGATGAGATCTCGCAGAGCGATCCTGCAGTAATTCGTAGTGCCTCTCGTATTTTATACGAACAGTTACACCCCGATCAGTCGAACTATGGAGAACCCGAAGAAAATACTAAGGTACGAGGTCGACCTAGGGGAAAGTCGACACGTCGGGACCCGAGTGCCTTCGAGTATGCTCAGCGAGGTCGTGGTCGGTCTGGCAGTAGTGGGAGCAGGGGTCGTGGTCGGTCTGCCAGTAGTGGGAGCAGGGGTCGTCGGTCTAATTCGTCTCGATTGTCCTTGAATACGGGCACAAGATCTTCTGGTATGTCGATATCTTTGTTGTTATGTTATTTAATATATATTAGTAATCTAAATGGGGTTGAATATATTATCTCCTAATTTTGTTGTTTTAATGAATTGTTATTTACCTATCTTACAGTGTCCGGACGGGTTGACGTGGACAACTTCCCATATAATGATAGACTGCCAGGAATCATTTTGCCATTTCTGCATAGGTGGAATGACGTACGTGCTGATGGCAACTGTGGATTTCGATGTGTTGCCGATGTCTTTCATGGTGGTCAGGAGAACTGGTCGTACGCCCGTCGTGCGATTTCTAATGAGATAGGTGCACATCCTATTTATGAGACAATCTATTTCGGCCATGTGAGAGAGGCTCGTCAACGAATTGATTGGGGCGGGGGAGGTTGTGGCGAGGATCATTATATGGAGGTTTGGTCCGACTTGTTTCCTATTGCGAATTTTTACAAGTGTGCGGTCATGTATTTTGCAGTGGGAACGGATGGTTCGTTGTTCCCGTGTCTTACTGTTCTACCCTGGGAGTGTCCCTCTACCATGACGAGGTCTGTCAGAGAGTTGGTCATTGCTCATTTAGGGAGTTACGCTCATTTTATTCGTTTGGAATTACTTGATGATTTCCCAGTACCTCCTATAGCGACCTTATGGTATCAAATGCGAGATGAGAGTGTTGTTGGATGGGAGGATCAGTACCAAAGTAGGATGGAGTATTGGAACCGGTTACGTTGATTGTAATTTGTAATGTTTTGTAATGTATAATATATCGTGTATTTCTACTTATATCGTGTTGTTTTTTTACCGTATTTTAAATTTAAATATTATTTCATATCTAAAGAAATAAGTTGAAAATCTTTTCGTGAAAAATAAATATTAAAAAATACGATAGTCAAAGAAATATGTAGAAGATATGTTCGTCAGAAATAAATAATAAGAGTACACAAATAAACATAAGCATATACCAACAAATGTACTAACAGTGCAACAAAACGAAAGTAAAAGCAAGACAACTACATCTCAGCATCTGAATCATGGTCTGCAATGCCCAACTGGCTGTTCCAATCCTCGATCAGGCGATCCCAATCTGTACATGCAAGTCTCGTTGCCTCACTCGGCATGACGTCTCTCTCTCGCAAGAACGGCTGCGTACACCGTATCGCCCTACTCATCCACTGTATGTAAAATAAAAATTAGCGTACAATAACAAAATATACTTTACAATTAAATATAAAATTAGATAAACTTACCGCATCGGCACATGTCCTATCCAGTGCTCTCTCCGGTCTCGGAATGATACCGCGTACGAGTAGTGGATGTGAGCACCTACCGAACCACTGCAAATAATCTGGAGCACAAGTGGAGGGGTCGCGGCTACGACTCAGATCGGCCAGGTGTAGTCGTCCTAGTCTCGGAAATGTCCTCCAAACCGATTCCGCAGACGAAACGTTGTGCCTGACGTCGTACATCGTGGCAGTCGCAGACCGTACTGCATGCTCGGACGTCGGAATGTCAACCGGGATCACCTGAACGTAGCCTAACTGACGTAACACGCGATCAGGTATATAAGGCTCTGTGATATCCCTATAACGAATAATCTGCACAGCTACAGCAGGATCGGGACCGTACGGTAACCCGATGACTATTAATTCAATTTAAAAATACAAATTTATTAATGATTTTACTAAAATAATTAAACTAATTATTAACTTAATAATCGATTTATTTAGCAATTATCACAATTAATTAATAATCTGTTACTAAAATCGTACACAACTAATTACTAACATAATAATCAATTTATTTATTAATTAACACATTTTATAATTAATAAACGATTATCTAAACTAATTTAACTCATTATTAACATAATATTCAATTTATTTAAATTTTATCACAATTTATAATCAATTTAAAAACAAATTAAAAAAAAATCCAGGCGTCTGCGGGAGACGCCTACCTTACGTGGTAGGCGTCTACCGGAGACGCCTGCCCTACGTGGGAGACGTCTCCCGCAGACGTCTGTGCCATGGGTCGGGCGACCGCGGGATCCGCCCGACCCAACGATCGGGCGGTCGCGGGAACCGCCTTCCCCAGGGGGGAGGATATTCCCGCGACCGCCCGATCGTTGGGTCGGGCGGCTCCCGCGGTCGCCCGACGCAAATTTTTTTTTTAAAAAAATTAATTGAAATAAACAAGGTGATTTACCAGATGTGAGTAGTCCGGGGTGTCCGCTGGCTCTTTCCCTGGCCTCCGAGACATCCTATTTGGTGAATAAAAGTGTGATATGAAGAGAAAGTTGTGTTAAAAGAGTGAAATGAGGAGTTATATTAGTAGAAAGTGTAGAGGTACAAAATGGTAATCTTACGGGCGATTTAAGTAGTTTTACGACGACGAATAGCAGTTCAGTTAACAAAAGAGATAGAAGTAACAAAATTTATGGAAAAAATCACAACACCGTATGTAAAAGCACAAACGAACCCACCTTGTAACGGGAGTGGATAAAATATATTACATCGATAAAAAATTAAAAAGAATACACGTGTCAGCATAGCCGGTCTTCAAAGTGTACCGTTGGGAGTCGAAACCCGAAACTCCAAGTCACTCACCACCCTCACCCGATTCGACCTCGTTTTCCACTTTCCATTAACCATCCGATGGAGGTGACAGAACCCTTAATCTCACCACCACATCATCACCTCGGCCACTGTTCCCTTATTTCGACCCGATCCACATCACTCCATCACCACTCTACTCCCTTCCCTCCAAACCACATGACTCCGGCGACTCTTCTAGGGTTCCGGTGATGCCGAGCTCACGAGACGCCGCCGGTGTGGCGGAGACGTCACAAAGCCTGATCGAAGCGGCGTTGGCGGGGGACCTAAGGAGAGTAGAGGAGGCGCTGGAGGACCGGAGGGCCGTCGACGTCAACCACGTCGGGACCGTGAAGTTGAAACTCAAGTCCTCCGAGGCCTTCGTTAGGGAGGAGAGGCCGGACGAGGTTCGGATCGGGTTCGTCGAGTATCCGACGGATGTCACCGCGCTCTTCGTTGCCGCGCATTGCGGACACCGTGATGTTGTCCGGAAGCTTCTGGTGAGTGGAGTCGGTGAGGTCGTTTGCTTCATCAACAGGGTTTTGATGCAAAGGCTTTCGGTCTGTTGTTTGTTGTTTTGGATGATTATATTGTGTTGTGGTTCGTGAAATTTGGTCGATGTGTTGCGATTGACTTGCTTGTTTATATTGATTATAGTCCTGGAGAAAATCACTAAATTCTGTAACATGAGATTATTCTTTAACACTCCTCCAGATTGAGAAAATTTTCTTTTCGTCTCTACACGTGGACAACAACGTAAGAGGATGTGTTCAGCCAGCCGTTGGGCCTTTTTTTTGGCTCTAAGACCATATTAATTATAATCTAGGAGAAAATCCCTATATTCTCTGATATGGGACTACTCTCTAAAAGTTTATGGAATGCACCATTGCCATGGATAGAGGAAACAAACGAGTACTTAAATTTGGGGGGGGGGGGGGGGGGGGGGTGTCGGTTCTTTTGTAGATTATGATAAACATTGGTAGATCTATGAGCATTCTTTTGGGTTTTAAGTTCCAAGGTCCCTCTCCTTGTCACCAATTGGTTTTGAGTTGGATGTCCACACTTTAATTATAATGCACTTATGGTGAAAAAAGATGTAATGCACTTGTTCAATTTTGCTATTGTTGGATGTTTGGTTGCTTCCCTTTGTTAGTTGATGGAACTTTGGTTGCACCCGGACCGAACCGGACCGAATTTTTTCGGTCCGGTCTTCGGTCCACAAAATTTTGGAAATTCGGTCTTCGGTCCGGACCGGACCGAACCTATTCGGTCCGGTCTTCGGTCCGGACTTCCCGAAAATTCGGGTTTCGGTCCGGTCCGGTCATGGACCGAAGCTCACCCCTAACTGACAAGTACAGTGAAGGGGAGGGGACCCATGGATTTTGGTATGTAAAGATCCTTTGGCATTAAGACTTCCGACTACCTTGGTTTTTTGACTCCTTTAAACTTCAACACCCTTGACCAGAATTCCTGGCACTACCCTTGAACCCAACTAAGAAAACCAAATTCCTATTGTGCTTGTTCACGTCTAGTTTGGTCTCTTGTTAGTTGTTCATGTCTTTAATGAGCTGATGTTAGTTTAATTTTGGTTGTATAAATCATTGTGCGAGTCATAGTACATGTAGGCCTAGTAGTTAGAGTTTGTTGTGGATGGGTGTTTGGATGACCCAGTTTACCGAGGTTTTTGTACTTACTGTCTCATTATGGAAGAAAAAAAGTTTTGTACCAAATAACCACTGGTCCAAGTTAGAATCATATGAACTCGCTAAAACTGTTTTTATTGTTTTGTTTCCTGCAAATAGAGATTTGTCTAAGTTCACTTTTCGTATTTCTAGTCAGCTGGCGCTGATGTAAATCAGAAGGTGTTTCACGGCTATGCGTCAACTGCAGCTTCTCGTGAAGGTCATTGTGATATTCTTAGCATGCTTCTAAAAGCAGGGACCTCCCCATACGCATGTGAAGATGCCCTAATGGAGGCTAGCCTTTTTGGTGAAGTCCAAGCTGTAAAACTACTCATTTGCTCAGACATGCCAAGGCCTGATGCTGCTGCTCATGCACTTGTTACTGCAAGCTGCAGAGGTTTCACCGATGTTGTCATAGCTTTAATTCAGGTAGAAATTATCTTTCCTATGGTTGATGGAAACGTCTTTCTCTACCATCAGTTTTTTATCCCACATATATGATTACAAGCTTAATAGTTATCTTTTAATACAGAGTGGTGTGGACATGAATTGCATGAATAGAATTTTGTTAAGGTCTGTGAAACCAGCCTTACATGCCAATGTTGATTGCACACCATTAACAGCTGCTGTTGTTGCTCGTCAAATTCCTATTGTAAAGTACCTGTTGAAGGTACCGTCCCTTACTTCCCCTTCCAATTCAATCAAGTGTCGTGAGTTTTTGATTACCATTTAGTATTTTTTATTTGTGTTGAAATTACCTTTTGATATCGTATTGAAACCAAGAATGCACATATTATGCTCTCAATGCTTTTCTTGAACCTAGAAGGTACTGTGTTATCTATGGTTTATTTTTGGCAACCTGCGGCAAGAGCAACATAGAGAAGGATTCTCTCTCCATTTTTAAGATACTTAGTAGTTTAATGCTGATTTAAACAACGGAATATAAATAATACGCATTTATGATTAGACACGGGAAAATTTACTCAGAAATGCAAGTATTTTTTAGTTCTCTCGCCTCATTTCTATACATTACATTGCTCATAAATCCTAATGCAGGAAGGAGCACGTATCGACTGCAAAACTCGTGTTGGTGCTTGGTCCTGGGATCTTGTATCTGGTGATGAGGTGAGGGTAGGTGCATGTTTGGGCGAGCCTTATAATGCAGCATGGTGTGCAGTTGAGTATTATGAGTCAAGTGGGGAAATTCTGAAATTGTTGCTTTACCACCAACCTCAAGTGCTTGAGAACCCCCATCTTGGAAGAACCCTTCTCTGCCATGCCATTCTATGCCACAATGTTGGTGCTGTTGGTATACTTCTCGATTTTGGAGCTAGCACCAAGTTTCCTTTGAAGATAAAAAATGAGGAGTCCCATCCTTTACACTTAGCTGCCAGGGTAGGCACTGATTCCATTGTCAAACTGCTGATAAGTCACAGTTGCGATGTTAATGCGATGACAAAAGCTGGCGAGACAGCTTTGATGATAGCCGCAAGAGCTGATGATGCTGATTGTTTTCTACAGTTGCTTATTGCAGATGCCGATTTAGGGGTTGTTAGCAATTCGGGTGACACTGCAATTGAACTGGTAAAGAGAAGTGCTTTTGCATCTTCTGTGATTGATATTTTTTGTCAAGCATTAGCTGCTGGCTCAAGCTTGTATTCATCAGAACTCAAGGTGTTTTCTCCATTACATTTCGCCGCAGCAAGTGGTAATTTGGAATTTCTTCAAATGGTCATGCGACCCTGTGCGGCAGATATAAACAAGCTAGACTGTTCAGGCCTAACACCTGCCATGATTGCAGTGAACACTGGTCATACTGATTTATTTGATCTTTTTGTAATGGCTGGAGCAGACTTATCTCTAAAATCTCCTGATGGAAAATCTGTGGTGTCCCTAATTAAGTCAGTAGGTTCTTCAGCTAGCAGGAACCATTTTGAACAGATTTTGCTGAAAGCTGTCTTGGCTAACATTTTAACAGATCATTCCATATTCAATGCTCTCCATCATGCCGCCAGAATTGGGGATTCACCAGCTTTGATTCAACTTCTTAAAATGGGTTTTCCTGTTAATTCTGTGGATGAATACGATTATTCCCCACTCATGTATGCTGCAATTGAAGGGCATGTGGATTCTTGCAAGACACTCTTGATAAAGGGCAATGCAGATTGTAGATTCACAAATTCTCGAGGAGAGACAGCCTTATCTTTGGTGAGGAATGGTAGTAGCAGATCCAGCAAAATTGTGGAGGGTGTATTGCTTGATCACCAGGCTCGATCTCATGTGTTGGAAGGGGAAGCACTTTTGAAGCACACGAGGGAGGGTAAGGGTGCACCTCACACGAAGATGGTCCGAATGTTAAAATCCGGGGTGTTGACTTGGGGAAGATCAAGCAGACGAAATGTGAAATGCAAAGACTCGTCTGGCGGGCCGAGCTTAAACTTCCTAAAAAATCAGAGAGTGGATGATGTGGCGGGCGATAAAAGAACGATCTTCAGGGTAAATACCGTGACAGGTAGGCAGGTGCACTTTGAGGTCGGCTCTACTTTCAATTTGGAGCTTTGGGTTCGCGGTGTAAATCTGGTTGCCAAGGAGGCAGCATCAGGGGCATAGAGTTTCTTAGTAAATAGAACTAACATGGCTGATCTGCTGACTGACCAAGTTTGTGCAGGTATCCTCTGGTTCCAAATATTGAGGTTTGTCATAGTTCCGAGATAGTCAGCACAACATAGTACAAATGTGTTTCACTGCTTATGTTTCTGAACGTCCATGCACATATCACTACTTAAAAGCGGAGAAATGAGAATTCTATTGTGTTTGTGCCACTGCCAATTATGCTACGTCGTTTGCATAATCTTCTTTAGGTCATGCCAAGATTGCTATTGTTACCTGTGAAGAAAGTCCTCGATTATTGCAAACATTGGACGGCTTTGATCTGTGAACGATTCCTCTTCCAACTTTTGAGAGCATTTGGGCCCTTCGCGAAGCAAATTGCCGGTGATTTTTTTTAGGGCGCACCACCCTTCTATATTAAATAGAAACACTGCAAGAACGAGTGTTATAGGTCCTAATCTAAAAGTTGAAAGATTGTGCAATAATTAGTGTTGTGGTCGGTACGAAACAAACAGCTAAAGTAACACACGTTGAAGACATGTCGTCTAGGGAATGAAACAAACAACATAGCCTAAGTTATGTCAATATTAAGTCATAGTTATGAGGTATGATAATTATTTGCAGCGATAGCGTGAGGCCATTTCATGGGATGAATTTTCCCTTCTCAACATCCAACTTGCTCTTCACTTGCAAGGGAACCATAAAACATTAAACCGGAAATACAATTGTAACCAGTCTGCCTTAAATCAAATGTTAGCTCTTCAGCCAGTTGAGCTAATCTTTCTTCTGATCATACCAACTAAACAAATCTGAGCATGTCTTACGCAAAAGCTTCTCAAATGACCTACTATTATAAGTCTGGGACTGCCCAGCACCAGAGTGCGCGTGTACAATGGCAGAGATTCCTACTCAGCTCCTTATCATACAAAGAACCAAAAAAATACCATTCTTCGAACTACAATACTTTTATGTACACAAACTATCTACAAAAGAATGAAAAAGCTTAGCATCACTATTAATTAACCACTAAAATACCAGTAATTCCTTGCTTAATCGTATAAAACAAAACTACCATGTGAACCACTTCGCACTTCATCGTTGGAAATCTTACAAACCATCTCCTCGACGAGGCTAACTTCAGCTGTCAACCGGAAAACTGCATGGGCAGCAAAACGAAGGAGCAGAACACCAAAATGACAGAAATTTTCTTCTTCTAATAGTTTTCTGGTGATGTTAACAACAAGAAATTTACAACTGATGCCTGCCCAAAAGTCATTAAAGTTCATCTCAAGAAAGAGGCTCATCTTTGTCGATCTCAAATTATCACACCAAAGTCGCAATATTGGCAAACGAGTGCTCACACCTCTAACATTTGTACCGGAAATCGACATCCTTAGCTCAATCTGCAGGCAATTCAAAACGAAGAAAAAGTGATAAGTGGATTGCACAGTATATCTTCAATAACGGATGTAAGAAAAATTACGACAAATCCAATTTGAATTATCATTAATATGCACACCAACCATGAAATCTGACCTGATACGAACTCTCTTAGAGAGCAACTTCTTTGCTGCAGGGCAACTTTCCAGCTTAGAAAAGTTACTGCTCTTCAAGTTTTGGTTATTTAATCCATCTTTGTGATTGTCCAACTCATAACTCAAAAGAAGCCGTTGTCCAGAAAAATACAATAACTTCTGGGGTGACAATATATACATATATACTTCAAAAGCTCAGACATTTAGGGATGACGATAAGCAATTTATAGCTCTCCTCTCTGTCCAGCTTCTTAATTATTGATGGCATGCTCTTGATTGCTTTCATATATCAAACTTTTAGAAAAGGGAAACCCTGCAATCAACCTTTCACTTGATGGACATCTTCATACGATAGAACTGGGTGGACTGAGATTTTGATGGTACGTGTGCTAGACGAATTATATATGTCAATACACTCATGCAAATCAGCGTCACGTGTTAACAAGACCCAGTCAGAATCATCGTCCAAGTACTTGAGAACCATTGGAATGACGGTATTTATGTTAAACCGGTTTGCAATCTCTTGTCTCAGTTGTTCAAGCTTGCATGAAAGTGGCAATCGTAACCTCACCTTCTCTTCGCCATAGATGGCCTTCACCCTTAATAAATCTGTGGTCTGGTCATATTGGACAGGAAAATATGGATTCTTTGAGAAACAATGCCCACCTTGCAAACCATGGCCTTGTGTTAGAACACTTGGTGGCTCTTCAGGTGAAGGATGCAACTCCATCTCTGTGGCTGCTCCTGTTAGAATTTTATCACTATTCTTACCTACCCAATGTTTGTTTCCAACTGCCATCCGTGTATCATCAGCACATTCATTTGCACCACTCGAACAAGAGTGGCTTGAACTGGAGCATTGGGAGTGCGTAGTGGATCGAGAATGTGATGCAAAAGCATGCACATTGAACAATTCTTTCTTTGTATCAGCAAATTGTGGTTGCCCTAGTGGGCTACTCATTGCTGCACTTTTCGCAGTTGAATCTGCCAGGGGAGCATCTTCGGAGTTAGCAAAGAAAGAGCTCAGCGGAAATGCGCCCTCAGCTCCCTGGACCGAGTCAATAACTGACTGCAGTTTTCTCAATGAGTGGCTGACTTTCTTGATTTTCCGTGAAGGCCATCGAGTGATTCCATGCTGCCTACATATCCTTTTCAGAGTGGTAGGGCACACTGCAACATGATTTATCAAATACATTTTGTTACTTTTTTAGAAAATTATGTTATTGCCATTTACCAGCTATCGACTGTTTTATAGAAATAAATCAAGTCAGTGGAAAATCCATGTTTGCCTATTCTCCCACACAAATATATGCTTTACTGCAAGTATTGAGAAGCCACGCACATTTTGGTACTTCAAGGCAAGGTAAGCATGTTAATTTATAGGCCACAGATTATACACAATAAAATTTAAGGTAACGATTTCCGATTTCGTTCATCTGACTTTGGTTTGTGCATTCAACAACAATAAACATGGATGCCATAACATGAAATTGCAATTGCTTCAATTATAGCGAAAATTCTTGAACTTAATATCAAATTCAAAATTTATAAATATCAGATTGCTAGTTTACCAAATGCACTAAAAGAGAAATTTGACCAAGTTGAAAAGGATGGCGTAATGTCATCATCTCTAGTTGATGTTAACAATGATTACTTTCTTGCCAAGGCATAAAATGAAACTAGTAGAAGATATTATTTATGCAGCAATATGGATTTGTGACACCTCCACAGATGACCTCTCATAATAAATGCTTTTAACTTCAACAGCAGATAGTGATTTGAGATGTGGCAATACAATCAACATATTAATGTTTCATATATGGGGAAATGATAATTCCGAAAACATTTGATGTCAACTCGTTACAGGAGACACTACAAATAGTTGGACTCACATGA
Source organism: Triglochin maritima (assembly GCA_963682175.1). NCBI lineage: Eukaryota > Viridiplantae > Streptophyta > Magnoliopsida > Alismatales > Juncaginaceae > Triglochin > Triglochin maritima. The sequence continues at coordinate 56,274,763 of OY821772.1, read as the reverse complement.
TTTCCGCAAAATAGTTCATTTTCTTACTACCATTTGAAAATCAATCGTCAAAGGCAAAATTAGGAGGCAGTAAAATCTTCAGGAAAGAAAACCTCAAGCATCCACTTCCACGCCAAAAAAAATATGAATGTAGTAATATCTACTGAAGTCACTTACCACCAATACTCTTTGCAGCGTCTTTCAAGCTACCAGCAAAGTGTTTCTGAAGAACTTCCAGGCCAATGGACTTTTCTGTCTTTGCACGTCGTCTTTCGGTTGTTTCTGGTATTGGAACTCTCTGTTCAGACACTGTTTGGTTCGAATACTCATTGGTGGCATCATCCAAAACTAGTTGATCCTGCTTGAACTCAGATAATATGTTTTTCACAGGTAGCATGACCTCTGGTTCGTCCCATTGGGTTGGTACTCTAAAAGCAAAAGCACTTTCCGTTGGATCAAATTTAGTCCCCTCAAATATTTCTGTATTAAGCTTCTCGAGTTGTCCCAGATGTTGGCTTTTGTACAACTCCTGTGGTGAAAAATAACTCCCATGGTGCAGCATAGTTTCCATCTCCAACTCTTCCCTTGTTACAACTCTCAAACTCCAACAAGCACGTTTAATTGTTGAAGACAACGACACAAGCATCAGCTTCTGCTCCTGAAGTGCAATGCAATCCGTGGGTAAGAAGAACTCCAATACAAAATCACATACTCCAGTTTGAGTGGTCCGTAATCTGATAGCCACAACACCCCGCAAATTGAAAATCCTTGCATGGTGAGCAAGAGGGTATTCTGTTTTGCTGAAAGTCGTCAAGTCAGAAGAAAAACACGGTTGATTAGTGAGGAATGCTTTACCAGCTATTCCTTGTCCCTTAAACAAGTGGTGCTCGGAGCACGCCTCATGGAAATCCAAAAGGCAGGGATCATTTACATGGCAAGCGGTATCCACAGTGGATACACACTCCATGTAATTCTCATTGGAATGCCGGTTGCCTGTTCTACCATGTTGAGCACAAGCCATCCAAGTCTGAGCCAGCGGTATATTATGTGTTTCACAGACTATCCTCAGTAACTCTTTAATTTCTGGTAAAGCAACTTGATAAGAATAACTTCTCACCTGCCAAACAAAATGACACAAATAACTTAAGTCTATCCTAATTTTCAGATAACTAGGCAATCATATTCTTCAAATCTTAGAAGGAGTTCCTTTTACCTTTACGTCGGGTACATTAAAAACTTCAGAACTTCCAAGGTTGACTGCCTGTACAAGCAATAGTTTTAGCAATATGGGAGAAAAAACTAAAGTTCCTCACTTCAGTATTAGATTTGAAGATGACTTTTGCAGGTTTGTAGGTTCATGTATGACCTATGGAAATCACATATCTATGAAATCACCCAAATATTCATTTCAAAGCAAGTAAAGGAGTTCTTAAAATCTAAAATTCCTAGAAAGTAATTTTACAAGGTTTTCATACGGGTGGTGGGTGGCTAATTAGCTTATGTTTACCAATTAGTAAATATCATCGATGGCTAATTTTTTGCATGAAAGAACTATAATCAAACGCGATTCAATATGAAAACACAAGAAAACATATCATGCATGGGAAAGAAATAAGAAAAGGCTAATTTATACGTGAAAGAAAAGCCAATTCCCATTTTTTTGTTTCTCTAATTAAGCAAATATATTAGAAGAGTCAAGTAAGCAAACCTGAAGGGCACTGCAAATTTTTTCAATGTCCGAGGTATAATTGATCTTCTCGGTAGTCAAGACAATCTCCACAACACCCAAACAACACCGATTGTTGCGCTCAAACACAGGGAGCGCGATAGAGCCACGGATGTCATAACGTTGAGCATGATTGACCCGTGGGTATTCACAACTACGAAAGAATCTAACGTCCGGAGTCCATTCAGGCACTTTGCCAACAAAGACTCTCCCAGGCAATCCAAGAGCATCTTCGGAGTCCACCTCCGCCGAGAAGCAAAACTTTGTGGAAACCGTACGGTACTTTATGAGTCTCTGGCAACTACGGTCCAGCTGGAAAGGCTGCTCACACGTAGTGAGAACATATCGACCTCCTCTCATTTCCGGTACCCATATCTGAACAAGTGCATTCCCTTCTCTATGGAATTCCATAATATACTTGAAAACACGGTCTAGCGTTTCCTTTGAGGAATTAGAGGTAGTCAAAGCTGGCTCATCGTGACGGTAATCATAATTTCTCAATGAACTCTCCGTCGATGTACTGCTATTCTGGACTACGGGTCGATGTCGAGTAACCTCTTCTGTTTGAAACCAACCCAAGGATGGCGCATTTAAAGAAAAACTTGATCTTTCTTCAACACTTTGCATACGATTTTCTGGCTCTTCACATCTAATTTCAAGAAGATTCGAGAGACTCGGGGGATCAAAGAGGCGGCTCGACAAAGTGTCGCATGGACTAGAAGGGTTCGGGCGATCAGCGAACAACTCCTCTCCAAGAAAGACTTCCTCCATAAAATCCAAATCCATAGGTGCATCCAATTGGAACTCCATCACAAAACCAGGGGATTAAGAAGCATATATCCTATCATTGGAACGACTTTAGGGTTTCAAAAACCACTAATGAAACAGTAACACAAAACCCTTTTTGGTTCATAATAATATGCTTATTACAAACAAATTTCACATAGAAGAAGAAATTATTTTAATCTGTTACCCCTTAAAAAAGGAACCAGAACCGAACATAACAGCAAAAAAACATGAAGCCCCAAAGAAAGAAACATCAAGAACCAAAATAGGTACCTCAAATTGAGGGCAAACATAAAACCCTCTAATCTGGGATGGATTGGGTTCCTTCCTGTCCAACCATAAGTGGAGAAAACAGACAAACAAACCGACGAAAGCAAAGGGTTTGAAGAGGTTTGTATAGAAGTGGAAGTGGAGATGGAACGAAAGGATCTTTTATTTATAGGGTGGTGGAGTCCACTACTCGCATCTCAACAGCATAGCATGCTTCTGTTTCTGCTTTCTACTTTTTTTTATAATATATTTTGTGGTTTTATTTACTGTTTTTAATTAAAATTGTCACTTCTTTTTGCTATTTTAGGATTGATGATTGACTTTGATGTCTTTTGCAAGTTTGGGAGTTGGGGCTCCCCTAAATATCTAGATTTTATCGACATCATTTACTATTGTTTCATTCGTGGGATATTAAGAAAGTTTGTTTTGATTGCTGGTGTTGGGAATCCCAGTTCTGTTGTGAGATACCATTGCACTGGAAAGTCTGCCTCTTTGTGACGAGACTCGTGTCAGATGTCAATTATTAGGTAGAGATTGTTGGGAGTTTTTTGGTGTATTGTGGCAAATTCAATACTAAAAATCATAATCAAAGGATCCTTTGACTTAATCTAATATCTTCTTGTTACAAATTTTGGTACAAAGGGGACTTAACAAACCCGCAAAATTAAAGAAGATAAGTATAATTTATTCTTTTTAAAAATAACACACACATATCTATTATCTATATATGATAGATATCATCTATAGCTGAGAGAACATCCATGGGAAGGCTAGAAGCCAAGATGTAGTACGTGGGGACATCCCATGATTCCCCTCTTTTCAGGACAAATCTCAGGGGATCAACCAAGATTCAGATGATTCTTTACTAATCTCGAAATTCGAATAATTTGACCCACTAAACCAGCAATAATTGTGAATGCTTTTACTGTAAAGAAGAGAATGCACCAATGGCAATGGGGATGCAATCATGTGTGCCCACTGAATTGGGTCAACATAACAAGAGAGAAAATTGCTTAAGTTTGATTGTATCCTGTGGATGCCTTAATTACAATTTTCAATTTTTAAATAAAACTACTTAAGTTTGTTAAATTTATCAATGACATAATTTATAGTTTATTTATTAAAACATGTTAGTTTTCTCATTTTTTTGCGTCCTCATTTCTTCAACTCTTTGTTGTATGTTTTTGGAGATGCAAAATGCATCTTTGTTTCTAGATTCCTGATGTGTATATAATCATAACAAAAGTTTCCTTGCATCAAGTATAAATTAAAATATTGAACATGTATTCACGGAGATATTATATGTTGCATCTGTGGTAGTGCTGTACCATTTTCCAACGTAACTGTGGTTTTCAACGCCTTCTGTTTCCATCCTATTCGATGTTAATCAAATTAATGATGGGAAATGGTTCTCTATGATCAACTTGTGGATTAATTTTACACTAAACAGCACATAGTGCTTTCTATTAGTATATTTAGTAGAGGTAAAGTTAAGGAAGAGAAAGTAACGTTCTTATATAGTCTAACTAATTGATTGGTACAAGTTGAATTTTAGTTGTTGGACTTTTGGTATTGAAATAGCCAGAAATGATAGAAAAGGAACAATATCGTTCTTAGTGCTCTGTTTGTCAACCAGTTTTAGTTACTTCGAAGATCTTCCTACTTATCAGTAATTAAAAATCATTAGCCAACGTATTAGTTAAATAAATACTGTAGTGGATCACCATTGTTAGTGTTACTGACGAGGACATCCAAAAGATCGATCTGTGCTTTTGAACAAATATAATTTTACAATGGTAAACAGTTAGTTGGTATCATGTTACTTGTCGTGACTAAGAATCTTTAGAATCCTACCATAGAATAATTTTCCAATTTTCCTGCAGTAAGGTAAATTTAAGTTCAACCTCAGATACCACGTACGTTAGTTCGTTATGAGATTCTTAATCTCCGAGGTTAATGAAACATGTTCTAAATCTGATGTTCTGTCGGAAAAATAGTTACCCCACAAACAAAAATTGGTCCCTAACATGTCAGTCTCTAGGATGTCCATATGAAAGATCACGGCTAATGATATTCAAATTGGAATTCATGGAATCTTGGAATTCCATTTCAAAATTTGCCAGGATTGGTAGGTAAGATTCATAAGTTAGCACGTCTAAAGGATGTTCATGGTTTTATAAGCTCTGCTTCAATTAATATATCTAAAATTTCCGGAAAATAAGAAATGTGCAGTTAAAGCATTTTGGAGAGGTAACTCCTATTATCGTTTGTTTTCATGACACAACTATTAAGTAGCCATCTGCTGCCCATCTGGCATTGCTAAATAAATTTAGTAATTCTATGTGTTCCCTAGATTCCAACCCAGCTTGCTCATTGCCCATGGGAACACTCATATTTGACTTTGCGTCTTGTTTAACAATCATATTTCCTTCTCAAAGTTGCTTCACCATTTATTCTTTTATATATTAATCTGGTGATGGAAGGACCATAGGGTTATGGAGCCTCTGGTTTTTATCATTTTGATGAGTTGTTAACATCTCCACTTCATGAGATGTGGTAATCATATGTATATCCGTTATGTTTTCAAAAGTTGTCATTAGCAAGCCGTATTGGTGTTTATATGCAATAATTAACTTTATGAGATAATGAAATTTAGAAAAGTATATAGTCCCACTCCCACCCTTCAGTAGATTCTTTTGCCACACGATCGATCAAATTAACTCTCATGTCCATTTGAACGTCAATTTACCAACTGTGGTTGTACTTTCTCTTAGTTCGGACAACCAAAATTAGTTTGATTGATCATTTAACATTCGCTCAGAGAAATCACTAGAATTCTCATTTCAGTCAACTGAACTAGACCATTTTTAGTATTCACATCCCCCAACACACATACTTGTCCAAACATGTACAAACAAACAACAGATTTCAATCAAAGAAATATTCTTTTCCATTGGATTCTATTTTCCTATTGACTCAGAAAATCACTTTCTGTAACTTTCCACGCCACTAACACCTCCAATCACAATTAGGGATGCGGCAACACCTGGTGGCAACTCCGACCGATGGTGGTGACCTTGCTGTTGAATCTGTTTTGGAGTCGGTGGAGGATTCGGATGTCCCCCATCGTTTATCATGCAAAGAGGCACCGGTGGAAGCTTACCAAACATTGTTGGAGTCTAAGAAGACTTTTTTTTTTTACTTTTCGTAAGGCATAACTTTGTTTACTAACAACCTATACGGTAGCTGACTTTTTACTTGTTACTTGACTTTGGATTGGGTTGTTTCACACCTCAAAACCTTTTATTTAGTGTAGATTTTTCAAAGATCTGCAGGGAACGAGCTGATTATGTTTATCTACGTGGACTTGTAAATCATAGATGGACCAATAAGACCAACCCACGTCAGGTCAGGGAAGTGACAACAGAAAAGCATGTCTTCTCAATTATTGCTGGTTTGTGGTGAAGCAACGGAAATCAATCTATATGGATCTTGAGAATTTCCAACTCCACCCAGGTCATGCTTGCTTCTGAAACAACGAAGAAAATACAAAAGGTATGGTTCTCTGTTCTCACCATTCTCTCTGTGTGGTTTTCTACTCATTTAGATATTTTAGGCTCCAACTCCAATATTATTTATTTATTCTATCTAAAATCTATATATGTATTCCGATACAGTTGAGCAGATTTTTCTCAGTGATGATCTATTATTCTGTTACTCGTCTCCCTACCACAGATTCACAGAGAAATACGGCTACCGACATATACAATATTATTACTAGGCAACCTTACTAGCAGTTAGGTTAGGTAGTTTAAGAGATATTGTTAGTTACAGATTCCTTCCATCACACACAGATCAGAAATATAGAATGGGCGTTATGCTACAATTAGAAAGAATTTATGTACTCACAATAATTTTCTGTCGGCACGTTTGCTGCTTCTTTTATTTAATTATAATAGGTACTAGTTTTAGGCAATATATAGATCTAAAGATGAGCAAACTAGTCATCTAACACCACCAAGCAAAACTCCAATGACAAATTAAAGTACACAACATGGTTAAATAAAAAGCATATATTAAGAGGCAAGATAAGTCCCCACAGCACAAAAAGCAGTTTATTTAAGTCCGATCATAAAGAATAGAACAGCTGCATAACTGCACTTGGTTTTTCAATATTAACATAAGCTGAAATCCCCACACACAGTAGTCTTCTCTATGCAATTCCAGTTCGGGTTCCATCAAGACAACAATTTGAATTGGCATTTACATGCTTGGTCTCACGTTGAGGCGATTGGCGAGCTTTTGTCCTAACGAGTTGTCACACTGCAACAAAGGAAGAAGAGTCAGAGAAACTAACACGGTTCAATATGTGCACTTGTGTAGGCCCTCCGAAAAATGAAAACTAACAAGTACAATCACCTGCGACCAGTAAGAAACCCAGATTGTTCGGATTTCATGTGTGACCCTTGGATCACTTAGAACACCAATCCATCGCTTGATAAAACGTTCTTGTCTGAGAGATTGGAAAGAAATAGAAGAGTGAGATTTCCTCGAGATTTTATGGCAACACCTTTGTATACAAAGCCGTAAGACGCAAACATACCTATCAGGCGCCCAAGAACGGTACCTCTCTCCTGGCTGCTTGAAATTGTTCTCCTTGTCGATCATGCACTGAATAAATAGCAAAAAGAAAGTTCCAATGTTGCATGATTTGCTAATTTTATGAAGCTAAGACAACAGACATATGGCCATGTAACATGGAGCACAGAACTATAAGCTTCCCAGTTGATGTACGGTACTTAGGAGCCTATTAGTGAACTGTCAACTACTAGAAACAATCAGGCCCTGTTATGATATGCAACAAACCATGGTTTTTGGCGATCTTTTTTTTTTATTTTAAACAAAGATATCAAAACCATGAAGATGTTCCAAACAATATGGTTCTATACAAAATCGGTTTCTTCAAAACATATTTATTTAAAAAATAAGGTGGTGCTCTTCTCAGGGAAAAACTATGCTTTGCAGCTCTTTTATCTATTAACGAAAAACTTTTTAATGCAGTATCTAAATTAAATACCATCTGGAACACACGTAGGAATAGAAAAATAAGTTTAATAATCCAAAAGACCCTTACCATTTTTTTAATTTCATAGGCTAGCAGGTTACAACAACATCGACTAAATTTCATAGCTTGTATGATATAAAAGAATAGATGTATAGTAAATAACTCGACAGACTAAATAAAACCACACTTACTTTTTCACGTTTACCAGAACAAATGCGGGTTGGAATTGGGATAGGTTCTGCATGTCGAACAGGATCGAACCTTGATGGGAAGTAGTTGACCTGAAAAGACAGCAAACAAGGTGATCAGCCAATATGTTATAATGCGACAATATCTGAGTAAATTGGCCTTCAAAACACAATTACAGACACATGAGAAAGGATGGCTAGAATAAGGTGGTTTAGGAAAGTAAATACCTCCTCATCTCTATGCATGATATTCATCAATCCATCGTGATGATTGTTGTGATGAGCACACTTGGGAGCATTCACTGGAAGCATTAAATAATTTGGACCAAGACGGTGCCTTTGAGTATCTGCATAAGAGAAAATCCTTGTCTGTAGAAGCTTATCATCCGAATAATGGATTCCCGGAACAATGATTGCTGGACAGAAAGCGAGCTGCTCTGTCTCTACAAAGAAGTTGTCAATGTTCTTGTTCAACACCATGCGTCCAACAGGTTGCAATGGCAATATGTCTTCAGGCCACGTTTTAGTGACATCAAGTGGATCAAAATCATATTTGTCTTCATGGTCAGGATCAATGGTCTGAATGAATAGTTTCCACTCTGGGTAGTTTCCTGCAGCTATGGCATCATATAAATCCTTGGTAGCGTGGCTGTGGTTGTTTCCTCCAACGGTAACACACTCATTTTCAAGCAAACATTTCACTCCACATGTAGGTTTCCAGTGAAATTTTACGTAGTGTGCTTTTCCAGTCCTGTCAACAAGACTATAGGTGTTGACACCAGAACCATCCATGTGCCTGTAGTTCAAAGGAACACCAAGGTCATCAAAGAGGAATGTGAACATGTGCAAACTCTCTGGGTGGTGAGAGAAGAAATCCATGACTCTCCAATTCTCCTGGATGTTAGTCTTTGGGTTTGGTTTGAAAGCATGGACCATGTCAGGGAACTTCATTCCATCACGGATAAAGAACACAGGGAAATTATTCCCCACAAGATCGAAATTTCCCTGGAGCAAAGAAAATAGAGACCCAACAGAAGGATTAAACCACACACTAAGAAAATAAATGCAGTCATCAACTATCAATATGATTAGATAAAAAACAGTTAGCTACTCAGACATATAACCATATTAAACATTGCATATATATTTATCTTTGTATCATCCATCTCTTCACATACTAACATACGTTCAGAGCTATCAAGGCGAAAGGCAATACCAAGGCGATGACCTCAATATTAGCCTGGGAATCAAGGTGAGAGGCGAGGTGCTCGCCCCATCGAAGAAAGGTGCTATTTTTTTAAATAAACATAAAACACACACTAAATTCTAGTTTAAAGCTTAAAATTCATTAACAAATACATGTCTATAGCAAACAAGAAGTTCAATTCAAAAACACAAACAAACCACAAGTCCACAAGTCTAGTTAAAACAAATAAACAGTAAAAACCAGTAAACATTAGCATAAAACATAGAAAATATCATGAAAACAACAAATAAACAGATATAAGCAATAAACATTAGGGGAAAAAACATAAGGAAAAAACAGTAAAAACAAAAGAAAAGGAGAGAAAACCAACAAAACACTAAACATCAAAAAGGCATCAAACAATAGTTAAAATGTATGGTAACACCAAAAAAAAAGAATCGAAGAGTAACAAATAAACATACTTAAACAGTAAACATTAACAAAAGCCAAAAACCAGCATAAAATATGGATAAGACCATGATCCAATTAGTTTTTCTAGGCGGGTTTAAAGAAATTCAAAAAGGCTTAAAAGGCCTTCGGGCCTTAAGGCGACCCAGGCGCCTAAAAAGGGCCCGAGGCAGTCACCTTTTTGAAACCAGCCACCTCTCTGAATTGAGAGGCGACAGGTTTGAAAAGGCTTCGCCTGAGGCGACCAGGTGCTTCGCCTTGATAGCATTGCTTACGTTAATATGGATCTCTCATTTATCAATCAGAGGAAACAACAAATTGTACCACAAGCCAGTAAATGCTACACTCTTGAAAAGGATTATTGTGAGTGAAATATCAATAGTTGCAACACCTCATAATAGATTGTTAATTAAGGTTGGTTCAGGTCCCACCGTCCTACAAGGAGCTCTACACCTCATTAGTCGACTTATAAGGGAGAGACTTGTATGCCTTTGTAACCCACAACATATATTTAGTTTTACCCGATGTGGGACAATTCCAACACACCACTGCACACACGACCATCACATGATCATTGGATTTTATGTGGATGCAATCGGGTTCACACGCTCTAGACTGATACATCTGGGCTCGCACACGGTGGATACAACAGGGTTCACACATGCCATAGGTGGATACAATAGGGTTCACAAACGATGAATACAACGGGTTCATGCGCGGTGGATACAACCGTGTTCACACATAATTGATTTTTTTAATTAGATCCCAAACACAATCGGGCTCTGATACCATGTTAATTAAGGTTAGGTCAGGTCCCACAAGGAGCTCTACACCTCCAAAGTCAACGTGTAAGGGAGAGACTTATGTGCCTCCATAATCCACAATATATATTTAGTGTTTACCCAAGACTATCTAACATATATATTAGATCGTCAAGCACTCAATCAAAATATCTACATATATCATCTTTGGTGAGGAAGTTAGCTTGGAACCATATATTCTTTTTTCTGATCAGTAGATTAGATATGTACTGATATAACCAAACCTAATCCACAACCATAAACTTATCATTTTAAACTTTGAATTTGCCCAACGGGGTCAGAACCAGACTTTCTGAGGTTTGGGAAGTCAAACCCTCATTCTGAGAAACACACACAGTAAGTCCTATTTGATGGCAACATTAACAGACTAGCTTGAACATTAAATATCCTCCATCTTAAGCTTCATAACTATACCCTTTCGTCACAAGTTCAAGAAGTTTATGGACATATACAGGATGGTAAAGATGCAATATATAATCTGATCATACTCAAAAGCATTGGCACATTGAATAAATAACCCCATTTTTATAATATATTCCTTAGTTAATATGAAGATGCTTTTGAACTTTTCCAGATATGACATCTAGGACATAGATACAGCATGCATTATTTGAAAAAATACCGTTAAGAAAAACAAGTAAAAAGTGCAGGGTTTAATTTAAAATCAAAACAGATTATCATCGGATAATGCTAATTGCATAATTTTAGCCCATACAGAAATCATAAACATCAGCAAATCCCACAATTAGTAACATTACGTCTCTAGTGTATCCAGGACATTAATAAACAAATCGAGGGGAAATTACCTCTCTGGTGTAAAATTTTACGGCAAAACCCCTAGGATCTCTCAAAGTTTCAGGGCTTCCTCTCTCATGAACAACAGTTGAAAATCGAACAATAACTGGAGTCTGGACCCCAGGCGCACGGAGAAAATCAGCACAAGTAAGATGAGAAATGTCATGAGTGACCTCAAAGAAACCTTTGGCACTAACTCCTCTTGCGTGAACAACACGCTCCGGAATGCGTTCTCTGTCAAACTGGGCAAGCTTTTCAATCAAATGATAATCCTCAAGGAGAATTGGTCCTGATACATGGAATAGAAGCTGAAATATACTGGAGTGATAGACGGCTAAAATAATTGAGATGGTTGTGAAATTTGGTTGTTCCGCCGTTTCTTCGGAAATATACAAATCCCATCTAACGTAATGGATTTTTTTTTTAACTTTTATGCACAAATGACATGTTTAACTCAAGGTTTTCAGAACCGAACCGGACGTCGAACCGGCAACGTCAAAGGTTCAGAGGTTCAGAGGTTCGACCGGGGTCGAACCGGAATCGAACCGGTTGAACCGGTGATGTCAGCATGACGTCATAAATATATATTATAAATATAATAGTCATAATTAATTAATTATTAAGCAAAAAATTATACAAAAAACAAAAAAAACAGGGTTTTTTCCCTGAACCGGCGGTTCAACTCGGTTCAGCCCGGTTCAACCCGGTTCTGGGCAAAAACGGTTTTAGGAGGTGAACCGGACCTGACAGGCCTCCGGTTCACGGTTCAACCGCTTGAACCGGCCGGTCCGGTCCGGTCCGGTTTTCAGAACAGTGGTTTAACTTCTGAAAACATCGGCACGAAGAGGTTTCTCACACCAATGCAAAATGTCGCACATTTTGAATTGTGCAGTCAGAGTTCAAATAATAATAATAATTAGTACAGATCTGTTGGTATTATTATTAATTGCAATATTCATGACTTGGTCAGCAGGGCATGATTTAGGCGAGCAATGGTCTTTGCTATGGATTATAAATTTTAGCATAACCTTGTACGTAATGGTTGCCCTACTAAAACATCCACAAACCTAAAAAATCATATGGTTTATCTACGACTATAGATAAGGATTTCAAGTCGGATATTCGGACACTAATTAGTCCAGTGATCCAAATCATACTGACTAGTCAGCAACTAACGGGTGATTAGTTAGGCCATTCAGGTAGTCCGGTCGAAGCCCACGCTTAAATTCAAATTATCTGAACATACACGTAACATTATTTGGAAATTAAAGCAGAAAAGTGAGTCTAATACCGCGGGATCCAACGGTGAGGGAGGAGTTGTTATTCCAAACAGGGGCTCCTGAATTGGTCGTCCAGATAGGCGCGTTCGCACCACTTGATGGTCGATGCTACAAAATTTATTCAAATTAGGATAACATCAACGATAAGAAGAAGAAAAATCACCTTCGCTTCAAAAAAAGGCGGATCGGTACAAAATTCGCCCAAAGACTCGACCTTTGAGACATAAAAAGTGAACCAAACTCAAAACCCCATCGAAACAAGACAACAACCAAATCCCCAAACCGAAGTTGCACCGAAATCTCCACGATCGTCACTAAACTCGCTCTTTTCCTTCAGTTTCAACAGTCGATTTCAACAAATTTCGAAAGATAGACGAAATCGTGAAAGAACTTCAAGGATAAACCAAATAATCTAGCCTCCAAACCCTCGTTTTTGCTCTCGTAAAACTATGTCAAACATTGGAAAAGATGAAGTTTTGGTACGAAAAGTACCTTGTAGGGATCCATAGTTGTGGAGAACCGTTTCCGTTGCCCTTTCTTCTCGCTTCGCTTCTCGTCTGCTTTTGGTCTTCCACACGCCTCCCTCCCAAAGGTTTATATAGGCGTGGAATCTACTCTGGTTTCCGATTTATTCGATGCTAATCTCCTCACTTATAAAAAAAAGATTAGACCGCTTTTTTTCGTGTTTATCTCATCTCAATTGGATTTTTTTGGTACGAAAAACTAAGTACAATACATAAATCTTTTTGTTTATCAATTACCGTTTTGTTTTTCTCTCGTTTTTATTTATATATCTTTTCATTTCACTCTCTTATCACTAGTCTCTCTTCATCTTCTTCTCATTATTATCAAAAACAATGTTTCGGATGTCAGGAAAGAAACCAACAGACGCCCCGATAAACTCGAATACGATAAAATTTTCAATTTATTTCAAGTTTCAAAAAAATAAATAAATTGAGGGGGCGTCCGCGGAAGCTCCCCCTCTGCCAGACACCCCCTCAAAAAAATAGTTATAAGTAATAATTAGTAAATATAATTAATATTAATTGGTAATTAGTTAAAAATAATTAATAATTTTGTTGATTTAGTAGCTTAAATCCATTTAACAAAAATTTATTTCTAAAATTTAATTAATAGTCATGAGGTTACCGTTGAGGAAAAGGAAAATTCATATCCTTATGCGTTGTACATGCTTACGAAGATGATTCAGCACCTCGTCATCCACGTAGACAAGATATATCTACTTCGGTTAGGAGGGAGAGAGATAGTTTACATCGTCGTTAGACGCGCGATGATTCCTTCAATGATGAGAAGTTTCAGATGAGGTGGAGAGTGACGATAGGGGTCGGTATGGGTTGGAGTTGGAGCGGCAGGAGTAGGAGAGGCAAAGGGAGTATGGTAGAGGATGTGGGCGAGAGGAGCATAATGGTAGAGGACGGGGGCGACATGGTAGTTCTTCGGCTGAGAAAGTAATTCGAAAGGGTAGAGGTGGTAGGTTTGTGACCGGTGATTCGAGTTCGTGCAGTGTAGATGCCCGAGCTCAAAAGAAGATGAGGGTTGAGGACGATTCTTGGAGCAGACAATGCCCGGTGGTCCTTTAGATGGGAGCGTCATTCCTAGTTTCGGGGGCCACATCGCCAGACGCATTTGGGAGGGCGATGATCGGAAGGTTCTGAAGTGTCATAATCGGCACGGAGCCTGTACTACATTGCAGGGTTGGCGCTCAGTTTTGAGTGATGATATTGTTGGCTTTTTGGCCTTAATCCATATTTTGATGATGTAATTCAACCTAATCTTAATTAGGACATGTAGATTAGCACATGTAGTATAATGGTATATATGTTGTATTGTGCTAACATCTACAGGTGATCAAGACTCAAGAAAGAAGAAAAATCAAGTCAAGACATGTAATCAAGCTGGATTGAAGACATGTATTTTACTTTTCTTTGAGTCTTAGGAACAAATGTGAATTGAGCATAACTTAAGATAATATCCATGCATTCACACACTAGGTTCCTTAGAGAAGTCACACACAAAATTTCAGATCAATCGGACTTCGATAGGTCATCCAAAACATAGTCGGAAAATCACTAAAACTAAACCTTAAATCCTGTCCGAAAACGTTCGACCGATTGGACCTTTTGTTCGACCGGTTTCAGTAGATTTAGAGTTTTTACATGACCATTTTGTTCGACCGAACCATCCATTTGTTCAACCGATCCATTAGTTTTTGTAAGGTTTTGTTCGACCGGTTCAACTTTAGGTCGACCGGTTGGAGACAGTTTTTGCTGAATTTGAATTCTGTTTTGTGTATCTCTTACACAAATCAATCAAATCTTTCCCCAACGGCTAGGAATCTCTTAGACCTTATAAATAGAGGTTCACACTTAGTTTTCCACAAGATTTCACAACTCCAAAGTGTCAAACTTATAGTGAGATTTTCCACAACCTCAAAGCTCCCAATTAGTGATTCCAAAGCCTAATTTCCACATCCTTCATCATACATTCATACTAGCATTTGTTGTGCTCAATTAGAGAGTGAGTTCCACTCAGTCACCATTGTTGTCAAAGTGAGCAAGGGTCTTGGTGAAAGCCCAAGACAAAGAAGCAAGGATTTCGGTGAAAGCCCGAAGTGATTCTCTCGGTTTGTGAGAGGAGGTGCCAAGCTCGACGAGGGTTGTTCGCGAGCTTGAAGACGTGTAAAAGGCGTTGCTCCCGGCCCGGAACGGGGAGGCATAGTGAAGACGCAAGAGGGGCTCGAACGGAGATTCGAGAGGTGCTTGCAAGAGAGGACGTAGGCGCGGCCGAACCTCTATAAAACCGACGTGTCTTCTTGTGGTTTGCATTACTTTCCTACTCGTGTTTGATTTGTTTTTAATTTCCGCTGCACATCTTTGATCTATCGACCGAGTAGTTAATTAAGGCTTAATCGTGATTAGTTTGTGGACCCATAGACCCACACGATCCTACAATTGGTATCAGAGCCTCGTTCGTTAATTTTGTTCTTAACCGATAAATTAACATGACTCTTAATGCATCCACACCTCTAGAATCTTGTAAACCACCATATTTTGATGGAAATAATTTTGTTTCATGGAAATCTAAAATGTCATCATTTATTAAATCCATGAATGCTAACTTGTGGTTTATGATTCAAACTCCATATGAAACACCTAGATGTCATATTAGTAAATGGAGTTTAGAAGATGAGAAAAATGCATCCCTAAATGCTAAGGCTATGAATGTCATATTTTGTGCATTAGGAGATGAATTTTTTAATCTTGTTTGCTCATGTGATAGTGCTCATTCTATATGGCAAACTTTAGAAAGGAATTTCGGTGATGGAAAATCACCAACCGGGGAGAAAGGAGCAACCACTCCGAAGGATGTAGCTCGAGCAAAGAAAATGGAGATTAACTCAACATCTTCATCATCATCAAGCTCATCCGATGGAGAAAGTGAAGATGATGTATCTTCTAGTCATTCTTCAAGTTGTAGTTCAAGTGAAAAATCATCACATTCATATAAACTACAAAATGCATTTCTAAAACTTTTAGAAAAATCTAAAGAACTTCATGAGTCTAATAAGTTAGCAAATAAGCAAATAGATGAGCTTAAATGTCAAAATGCATTTATCTTAGATGATAAAATTGTTTTGCTTGCTAAAATTGAAGTTCTAACTTCTGAAAATGCATGCTTGAGGAATGACAATTTTAATGTTAAAACTACCTCATCAAATGCAATTGAAAGTCATATGCTTGAAAATGACAAAATTGACTTGCTAAAGAAACTAGATGAATCATATCTTGAAAGCAAGAAAATTTTAAATGACTTGAATTGCATGAATGAAAAAGTTGCAAATTTAGAGATTCACATGCTAAACATGAATGAAAAGCATAATTCAATGACTAAAAATCTAAATTGCTTAAATAAATCTCTTGCAACTAAAAACAGTGAACTTAATGCCTTAAATGAAAACTTGTCAAATAAATTGCATAAGTTCACACATGGCAACAAAAATAAGTTTTATGTTAAAAACATTCCTATTCAAATCAATGTTAAACATAATTTTGCCATGAAAAAGAAAGTAAGTGTAGAGGTACCAAAATCAACTTGGATTTGGGTACCAAAAGCTAAACTTAATGGACCCAAGCAAAAATGGGTACCAAAGTCTACACTTGCAGGAGCTTGAGGAGGAGATTGGTGGTGACCGGACGAGCCAAAGCGTCAAATTCGAATCCGGTTGCATCACCAAGTCATGATTGGAGCTATTCAAGATTCAAGTTTGGTATAAATTTCTATCTTTGAAATTTCTGAAAATTAGCTCTAATCTAGTTAATATGCTTAATTGTCATATCTTTAGAAAGTTCAATTCATTGAAAATCATTAACCCTATTCATTGCAAATCATTTACCACATCCATTGATTATAAATGTCATATTTTAAAATGGATGTTAGAATAAGGCTTAAGTAGAAACTTAAATGATTTTAACTTTTATCATATTCATTGTTTCCATTTAGCCTTATTGAGAGGGGGAGCTTAAATGTTATATCTTTTATTAGAGTAATGAAGTGCAAAATTTAGGGGGAGCAACTTCATTACAATGACATCCTATTTGAACTTGAATAGTTATATAATTGTCAATGAGGGAGAAATTTCATTTCATATCTTACATTGATTATTGTTTTTGATGGATGTCAAAGGGGGAGAAGTAATAGATTAGGGTAACTTGAAATATGCATGAAATTGTCAAGAAAAACTATGCAATAGATTTAAAGAAACATTTTGAAGCATAGTTTGCATAATATATTTCAAGTATTAAGTTAGTTTAAGATATAGGTTGTCATCATCAAAAAGGGGGAGATTGTTGGCTTTTTGGCCTTAATCCATATTTTGATGATGTAATTCAACCTAATCTTAATTAGGACATGTAGATTAGCACATGTAGTATAATGGTATATATGTTGTATTGTGCTAACATCTACAGGTGATCAAGACTCAAGAAAGAAGAAAAATCAAGTCAAGACATGTAATCAAGCTGGATTGAAGACATGTATTTTACTTTTCTTTGAGTCTTAGGAACAAATGTGAATTGAGCATAACTTAAGATAATATCCATGCATTCACACACTAGGTTCCTTAGAGAAGTCACACACAAAATTTCAGATCAATCGGACTTCGATAGGTCATCCAAAACATAGTCGGAAAATCACTAAAACTAAACCTTAAATCCTGTCCGAAAACGTTCGACCGATTGGACCTTTTGTTCGACCGGTTTCAGTAGATTTAGAGTTTTTACATGACCATTTTGTTCGACCGAACCATCCATTTGTTCAACCGATCCATTAGTTTTTGTAAGGTTTTGTTCGACCGGTTCAACTTTAGGTCGACCGGTTGGAGACAGTTTTTGCTGAATTTGAATTCTGTTTTGTGTATCTCTTACACAAATCAATCAAATCTTTCCCCAACGGCTAGGAATCTCTTAGACCTTATAAATAGAGGTTCACACTTAGTTTTCCACAAGATTTCACAACTCCAAAGTGTCAAACTTATAGTGAGATTTTCCACAACCTCAAAGCTCCCAATTAGTGATTCCAAAGCCTAATTTCCACATCCTTCATCATACATTCATACTAGCATTTGTTGTGCTCAATTAGAGAGTGAGTTCCACTCAGTCACCATTGTTGTCAAAGTGAGCAAGGGTCTTGGTGAAAGCCCAAGACAAAGAAGCAAGGATTTCGGTGAAAGCCCGAAGTGATTCTCTCGGTTTGTGAGAGGAGGTGCCAAGCTCGACGAGGGTTGTTCGCGAGCTTGAAGACGTGTAAAAGGCGTTGCTCCCGGCCCGGAACGGGGAGGCATAGTGAAGACGCAAGAGGGGCTCGAACGGAGATTCGAGAGGTGCTTGCAAGAGAGGACGTAGGCGCGGCCGAACCTCTATAAAACCGACGTGTCTTCTTGTGGTTTGCATTACTTTCCTACTCGTGTTTGATTTGTTTTTAATTTCCGCTGCACATCTTTGATCTATCGACCGAGTAGTTAATTAAGGCTTAATCGTGATTAGTTTGTGGACCCATAGACCCACACGATCCTACAGATATCACAGGGGTCATTACTGATAGCGGATTGGGTCACTTGCCTTATAGCATGTTCCCCTGCCTTGACATGCCGTTGATATCTGTGTTTGTGGAGCAGTGGCAGTTTGATACCAACTCTTTCCACTTGCATTCGGAGAGATGACGATCATGTTGCACGATGTGTTCCAGATCCTTCACATTCTTGTTGAGGGTCATATGATCAGTGCTCAGGCATCGACAGCTGAGCCGAAGAGTTATGTAGCAGAGTTGCTCGGGGTGAGTGTTGATAGTCTTGGGAGGGATATCCCATTTTGGAGTGGCGGTAGTGTTAGCATCGATATTGTTGACGGCTTATGCAGACGGGAACGACCTCTGCGGGTTGAGGATACGTAGTTGACTGCCTACCTATTCTTACTGCTCGGATGCGTCTTGTTTGTCGATAAGAGTGGTTGCATGATCATATCACGCGAGGCTAGGGACCCAGATACCATTGGTTAGTACTCATGGGAGCATACTTGTATCACCAATTGGGGATAGCTAGCTGTGCTGATTGTTCTGGTATTACGGGTTGTCTTACGCTGCTGCAAGATTGGATATATGAGTATTTTCCTCCTTTCCACCCGCATCGGGAGCGGAAAATCATTCAGTCGGGCTATCACCGTTCGCACATGTGGGCCGTCCGGATCGAGGATAAGAGTGAGGGGCGACTTCGTTCTATTGATAGACGACTGGATCAGATGACTGCATCACAGGTATAAATCTCTATACCATTTACGTTTATTTAATTTTAATTATTATTATTATTAACGTGTCAACGTTTAGGTGGAGTGATTGTCATATGAACCTTAGCCTGCTGCGGCGGTGCCGGGGACTTTATTGATAGGTCTTATTCGTTATCGGGATATCATGAAGCCTTATTTGCCTGATCGCGTCTTGCGTCAGTTATGATACGTTCGGGTGATCTCGGTTGACATACCGACCCCAGAGCATGCAGTGCGGTCAGCGATTGTGACGACGTACGACGTGAGGTACACCACTTCGATGGCAGAATCGATTTGACGGACATTTTCGAGAGGAGGCCGACTTCACCTTGGCGATCTCACACGTAGCTACAACCCCTCTAGTTGTCATGCAGAATATTTGGATTGGTTCGGTAGGTCCTTACATCCATCTCTTGTGTGCGGTACCGTCCCGAGACCTGAGAGACCACTGGATAGGACATGTGGTGATGCGGTAAGTTTTTCTAAAATATTTTTTATTTGTAATGTATATTTGTTTTTATTGTTAATATACATTAATTTTGGTGTTATATATAGTGGATGAGTAGAGTGATACGGCTTGTGCGGCCGTTCTTGAGAAGAGAGACCTCATGCCGAACGACGACACGAGAGCTGCATGTGTAGATTGGAATAAGTTCATAGAGACGTGCAGACAGTTGGGCATTTCTGACCATGATTCAGAGGATGAGTCGTACTTGTAGTCGGCTTTTACATTATTATTTTTTATTATCTGTTGAATTGTTATTATTTGTATTTGTCTTTGCTTATCTGTTGTACTCTTATTATTTATTTCTAACGAACATATATTCTCCCTATTTGCTAATATATATATATATAATGCATTTGAAATTTGATAAAAAAACAACACGATGTAATGTACGAACAAATTATACATTAAAATACAATAATTTAACTAATACATTACAAATTACAATCAAAATCTACTACGTAACTGGTCCCAATATGCTCTCCTATTTTCGTACACCAGCTCCCATCCAAGAACACTTTCATCTCGCATTTGAAACCACTGGGTCGTTATAGGAGGTACTGGAATCTCTCAGCTAATTCTTAACTAATGTAATGTCTGTAACTCCCTAAATGAGCAATGATCAACTCTTTGCATAACTTTGTCGTGGTAGACAAACTCTCTCAAGGTAGAATTGTAATACACTGCTACAACGAATCATCCGTTCACACTGAGAAATACATAACTGCACATTTGTAAAAATTGACAATCGGGAACAAGTCGCACCAAATCTCCATAAAATTCTCCTCGCCACAAGGTCCTCCGCCCAAATCAATTCGTTGACGAGCTTGTACCAAACCGTCATAATAAACATGCTCATAAATGGGATGCACCCCTATCTCATTAGAAATCGCACGACGGACGTAAAACCAATTGTTTTGACCACCATGGAAAACATCAGCAACACATCGAAATTCACAGTTGTCATCAACACATACATCATTCTACCGCTCCAGAAATGGTAAGATGATTCCTGGAAGTCTATCCACATATGGGAAGTTATCGACGTCAATCCGTCCGGACACTACAGGATGAAAAGATAGCAAAGTTATATATAATAACTGGAAGAACATGTTTACTGGAAGAAGAAAAACAACGAAGTTATAATAATAATAGCAAACATGTCGTCATACCAGATCTTGTACTCATGTTTACGGACGATCGAGACGAACTAGAAGATCGACAATGACCCCTGCTCCGATTACTAGAAGATCGACCACGACATCGCTCAGCATACTCAAAGGCACTTGGGTCACATCGTGTTGAGTTTCCCTTGATCGACCTCGTACCTTAGTATTTTCTACGGGCTCTACATAGTTCGACTGATCGAGGTGTAACTGCGCATATAAAATACGAGAGACACTACGAATTACTGCAGGGTCACTCCCCGAAATCTCATCAACGAGGTTCTGAAAATGCTCGACGTCTTGTGAGGATTGATCCACAAACTCTGGCATGTCGACTCATTCTCCAATGACAAGTGTTTTTCAGAATGGATGAATCTCCTCTAAATAAATTACTTCGCCTGACTCAATACAACTGTGGATGGTACATGCACAAGGAATCTCATGTAAAGTCAGAAAAGCACACCCACAACAATATTCAACAACTGATCACTTAAGTCTTGCATTCTCTTCAACTCCTCACTCAACAATGACAAGCAGTGATGCGAAATTTGACCATTTATATGCTGATATAAAGCATTTCTATAGTTAGTCAAATTTCGATGTCTCGACTCTTCAAGAAAGTTTCGAATATTCGTCAGTTGCATTTCAGTAGCTGTGTTGACGCGGTCGAAAAGAGTATCCAGAGCTGCAGTCGATGAAGTAATTCAGTCTTTCAGAGCCAAATGAGCATTTTCGACCATACAATTCGTAGTGTTGCCGAAATGAAGGACTTTGTTCGTCCAATTCAACACAATCTTTTCTTTATGCACTAACCACGTATCGTCCAGATACTCCGTAATAGCCGGCCAAGACTTATACAAATCTTTCAGAGTACGCACATCTCTATTATAATCGGGTTCTGAAGTAGAAAGCATGATTTTCCTCTACTTTCCACACTTCAAAGTCTTTGACAACTGTTTGTTCTTGCCGAATGCGTGGTATGCGTAGTTGTATACGTCTTTGTTGATATGTCATGTGCAAAGTAAATGAGCAGACTTAGGAAACACCTCTCTTACTGATTGCATAAGGCATAACTCCCGGTCCGTTATTATTGCAGTCATGCTGACAGTACTAAATAGCAAATCTCGCAACTTCTCCAATGCCCCCCTGTAACTAGACTCGGTCTCATCCTTCATAATTGCATAGCCGATTAAGAAGTTCATGTTTGTTGGTGTCACTCCAACAATCTAGAACAAAATGCATCTTGTACTTGTTCATTTTGTACATCGAATCCATGCAAATTACCAAAGGGTATGTGCGTAACAACTTAACTAACGTCAGATGTGCCAAGAATGCGTAAGTCACGACATTAGTTTCTTCATCCGCCAGAATCCAATACAAGTACCGATACTGCTCTGCCTGATGCAGAAACTGTTGAGCGGTATTCCTGTCTTCAGATTTCACATGCCTCATGTACTCTCTACAGTTATAAATGTGTCTCTGATTCAGATTGTCCTCCAGGAATTTCTGTTTTACCGCCAACAAGATGTTACATGGTTTCGCTTGTGCCTCAGTCATCTCACGAACATTTTTCTTAGCCCCAAGACTAAGATCGTTGATCTGTCGGTGACACTCTGGATAAACTGCAAGTGTGTGGTTGTGCTTACCATGAAAACTATCAGAAACTACGACTCAATCATCACGTTCCCATCGCTCGACCACTTTTATCAAAAAACGACAACCGCAACCATTTCTTTTCGTGTTCTTCCGTACTGCAATATTCATATCCCGAGAACTCATTTCATTTCTGCGATCACATCTCAGATAACAATTCATCCGATTATCTGCTTGTGGTTTATAAGATGATATTACAAAAAAAACATCTTCGACGGCAACGCCCATCTATTCGCGTCATTGATTGTTGGAATTACTTGCGTACTTACAAAAAACTCACTGTAATCCACTCCATCACCACTGAAATCTTGCAACGGAACTTGAAATAATTTGAAATAACACAACATATAAAATTTAAGCCAGACGCGTCCCTCATGCCCCCTTATGGTGGAGGCGTCATAGTCAGACACTCGGGGTGTGAAAAAAAAATGTGGGCTTACTTCACGGGATCCAGACGTTTCGTCAGACATTTTTGTGATCTTGGTACTGGTAGAGTGAGAAAAACTGAGACATAAGTGTTAGTTTAAGAGACATGACGAAATGAGTAATTTGTGAATGACAAAATGGTAATTGGACGGACGATTTTAGTAAAAATCGGACGACGTTTAACAATTCCTTTTTTTGTAAACCGTAATATACCTTTTAAAGTTTTTCTCTCTCTAAATATGTAGTGTTATTTTTATTTATCATGTTTTCTATTATTTTTGTCTCTCTTTCACGACCTATTGAATCTATTGAAGCTGCTACACTTCATATTTCCACAATGTTAAAGGCATATCAATGTATCTGAATTGTAACGAGCGCCAGCATATCAAGATGGAGAGAAGACATGCATGTTCTTTTTTTCTCCGTTTACTGTTATAATTTGAGCCTAAATTAAATGTAAAAATGCAATTAATAAAACCTTAACATTTTTTATTCTTGACATTTTTTACTTCATTATTTTGTGGTTGTTTTTCCTCTACTGGTGCTTCTTATATTTTTCATCTTATTTTAAATAAATAGTGTCTTCTTAACATTATGAATGTGATGATGTTGCTTGGTACGATTGAAATGGATGTAAAATGATGGTGGTACTTAATGTGAATTGGAGATTTTTTGGAGTGATCGAACCAAGTGCGACTAGTTTGGCTGGGAGATTTTTTGTTTTGTGTTGGTCAAAATCAGTGATCAAATTTGACAATCTTATTTGTTTGTTTGGGATGTTTGAAATTAAGATGAGATAATATGTCAAATAGAAGAAGAAAAAAGTATACTCCATCGTTGCTTACTCGACAAATCAATCAATTAGGAGAAAAGTGGTCTATTGTTGCCTCATCGGGTGATTGATTTTCTCTCTTTTGTTCAAACTTTTCGGACCTTCGTGAGCTTTGTAATTTTTCATGTGTAAAAGAACATTTATACGAAAACTTCATTTAAACAAAATGAGTTTGGAATCACTACTTGTATCTCATATTTTCCAAGTTTCAATTTACCAGTAACCCCAAAGAACCAACTTTCGAAAAATAAAATAAAATTTGGTGTCATTTTTCTTCTTTCCCATTATATTATGATTGTGGAATTTGATTGACCTACTAGTTCAATAAAATTTAAGCACTTAGGTGAAAAGTATTGAAGTCAACTCTATTATAGAATGTTGCACACAACTTGTATTTTAGTAATACAAGACTATTTACTAATTATCTTAACAAAACTTAAGTATTTAAATGAAAGATAATATAGTCAACTCTGTTATAGATTCTTGTAGACAACTTGTAACGACGGGATACTATTTACTCAACAATTATCGTCATCCGTGATCCAATTCTGTTCCGATCCGTACGTGATTCAATAAAATCTGCCACGTCGGTTAGTGATTGTCTTGAAGTCTGTGAGATTGATGCACATTAATATAAGAAATCCTCCGTGTGAAAGGCATCTTTGTGAGTATAAGATAACAATGTTTATGAACATTTCGTTTCCATCATAAATATTTCGATTCTTCCGAACAATGGATATACATTAATTATTCTTTCTACCATACCAAACAACAAGTTGAAGAGGAAACAAGGGGGTGCTGCACTACTAAGTAGGTGGAGCCCACGGGTGGTGGTTAGAAGAAAACTAGCTACGGTTTTGGTTTTGGTTTTGTTTTTGGCGGCTGAGTAATATCGGATTAGATCTTCAAACACTTCTTTCGTGCAGCTCTCTATCTCTAGGTTGTTCTCAATCAACTCATTATTTATTTAGCTTGACGTATTTTTAATGAGATGTGATATAAACTCTTTGTGATCTTAAAGAGAAAAGGTAAATTTTTTGGGGTGATTCGGAAATTGATTTTATGAACTGCATTCTCGGAAAATTTATTCTGGGTGGATTCAAACTTTAAAGTTGATTTGTAGAAGTAATTCCCGATGTGTTGATTAATTGGTGTCTATATATAAATATTCCTAAAATATCTTTTACAACAAAAAGAAACCCCACTACCCTCTCATTTTAGGTGGTTTAGCTTTTTTCCGACTAAAATTATGTAATTCATTCATATCAAAGAATTTAATAGAAAATTTAAAAAAAAAGAATCAGCAATGATTTTTGTAAAAAAGTAGTATAATTTGTAAATTCAAGTATGTTATAGCATGATTGTAGTTATTTTAAAATACATTTTAATAGCACACTATTAAAAATAATATGATAGTAATTTGCATATTTTGAACATTATCATTTTTTTAAAATTTAAAGGAGTTTCTCACCAAGGCTTCAACTGAATGACTGGATCCTGTGCCTAGGGGTGCACATGGGTTGGGTTGAACCCGAAACCCAACCCGAACCCGACTTGTCGGGTTGGGGAGGGTTGGGGAGGGGTTCGGGTCGGGTTGGGGAGAGGAGGGGTTCGGGTCGGGTCGGGTTGGGAAAATCAAAAACCCGAATTTTTGGGTCGGGTTCGGGTTGAGGGGGCTGGGTTGACCCAACCCAACCCGAACCCGATTTTTTATTTTTTTTATTTGTTTTTATTTTTTCCCAAATAAACCGGTCGACCGAACATCACTCGGTCGACCGTTTCCAACCCGAAAATTTCGGGTTTTCAAGACACCGGTCGACCGTTTAAGCACCGGTCGACCGAACCCGACCAAGTTTGAGAGAAAATTTCCGAATTCGGTTCAATCCGATCCAACCCGACCCAACCCGAAAATTTCGGGTCGGGTTGGGTTGAACCCAAACCGGTTCGGGTTCGGGTTGGGTTGGGTTTTTTCCCAACCCGAAAATTTCGGGTTGGGTCGGGTTGAGGCCCAAACCCGACCCAATCCGACCCATGTGCACCCCTACCTGTGCCTACCCAATCACCCCGTTTATCCACCTCGACAAGTAGCCCAAATTTTATTCCATCAAATTTAAAAATTTACAATCGTTTAGAGGCCCATCAACCCCTAAAATCGAATAAGGCCTCACCAATCGAGGATGCAAACAGTCATATCAAGTTCAAAATATACAATTATGAATGTTTACTAGCATGTGGTTTTATTAATTATAATTACTTATGTAATCGTAACTGTTTTATTAAGTTTAGGTCCCATTTGGAAAGGCCTAGGTAATATATTTTTCGCTTAAACCTGCATTTTTTTTAGAAAATACTGAATTTAAACCTACAGAGATGTTTGGCTGGGTATAAAATATACGTTATGATTCTACATTATTGCTTGATAATACAGTTTTCAAAGAAAGAGGGGAAACCTCTTTTTCACAAATTATGAGATTATGAAATGAATAATACATTATGAGAATCAAATTAAGCTTTAAAACCTTTTGTTCTGCCAAACAGGTCCTTATTGTTAGAAGTTTTTTGTAATAATATATTTGTTTTGTTATTTATAATATAAGATCTTTAAGTAATTGGTAATGTTGCAGCACTTTCCGCTTGTTTGAGGTTTCGCGTGGGAGATGAAAAATTCCTACGGTTTGGAGGCCAACGTACCCATATTTCAATTACGGTGAGAACTTACGATTACGATCTGAGTATGTTGCCGCTACACTATAGGATTTTATTAACAAAATTGAAGTGTGCGACATAATTTCCACACGAACCATCAAACGTTAACATAAACTAATTAGAAGATTCGTTAGGAAAAGACAAAAAAGTTGCACCTTGCTCGGGCAAAAAGACAAATATCGACGGACATCGGTAAATGGGCTTACATCTTCCGGTGCTCTTCTGCTCGTCAACCCCCAAAACAAGTGTTCTTGCAAAGACATCGTAGGATTTCGTGTCCCCACGTATGTATATATTTTTAAAATTTTAATACATCATACAAGATCGTTTTCATATTTTCAGCAATTTTATATACATCTATTTATGTTTTATTCTAATAATATGCAATCATACATTTATTAAAATAAATCACAAAGAAGAATCACACATAGTGGTTCTCTAAAACTTTTTGATGATCCGGAGTCACGTTGCACGTTGTGTCGCCCACGGAATTGCCTCCGAGTGTTCCTCAATCTCTAACAAGGTTTAGAATCAAGCTAATAACCCCTCTTTAAGTCTCCTTAGATTCTAATCTCCAAACTTAATTTTACTAAGCGAAATTTCGTGGTGATTAGGGAGAGATTAATGAGAGAGATTTTGCATTAGTATTAAAACAAGTAGGAATATGTGTCCTTTTATAGGCTCCCAAAACATCTTTATCAAGAGCTATTATTTAGCCATGATCCCTTGTTTTTCTCTCCTAAAATTAATCTCTAAATTCCACATAATCACCCACAAAAATCGTTTTAATTAAATCTGGAATTATTCCACCCATGATTTAATTAATCTCTTAATAATTTAGGCAGAATCGTTCTTCTCGGTAGACCGAGTATTATTCGGTCAACCGAACCATTCGGTTATAACACGTGTTCGGTGCACCACGAGCTAGACGATCGACCGAATCTGTATGAGAAAAATTCCCAAGAAGAATTCGGACGAACCACGTCTTTTAATCGATCTACCTTTGACCCACCAGAATCGCTCCTGCAACATAGTCATCGGATAACCGGGTCACCTTCGGTTTACCGAAAATACTACTTCTCGGTTGACTGTTTCCAATCGGTTAACCGAACCCGATTGTCCAGGCACTCTGGGCAATCTCGGTCAACCAATTGCGCTTACTCGTTCCCTATTCGGTTAACCGATCCGAAGATGCCCCGGTCGACCGAACCATGAACGGTTCACCGTGTTTGACCCCGATTTTGCCTTTGTCAAATTTTGAATTTATTTCCAACAAAATTTGATCTTTTGGGGTTTTTAGCAATTCACATCCTATACATATTATCATATGTAATATTAAATTATTATACCCCATAATATATACCTCATATGAATTTATTATGATTCTAATTATGTTAATTCTCATAACATATTGATTTTAATTAATTCACCACATGTGTCCTATTTTCACATGAAACCCGACACATCATATGAACTTAAAATCAACCTCTTGTGTTCCCATTTTGTGGTGTGACCTATAGGAGGATCTAAGTCAAATTGGCAGCGATATTAAATACTTAATATCTCAGACTATAAGCGGTATCTAGCTACACATTATAGTCACCCAATTAGCATAGATGTCTTTGTTAAACCCGAACCAAAACACTATCAATTTAGTGATGTAAGTGCACCATTTGTGTCTGTCCCTGGCCTCATGATATTAAGAATATATACAAAGTAGAAATGTATCACCTTTGTATTATATTCATTTTTTGATCTCTTTAAGTTAATTATAACTATGTGACTTAACTCAAGTCACATTGTGCACATTATAATTTTACTTTATCAAGGGCCCACTAATATCATCACTCAATTAAGAGGGGCAATGATAGTCGTTTGAGTGACTATCTTTTCAGCACAAGTCACGTTCAACCAACTATTGTCGTTATCGCTACACTCATTGGTAGCTTTTGACAATAATCAAATTAAGCACTTCTTGACTAAAAAGATATAAGTCTCATATCTTAGCATCCAAGACACAGTAAAAACATTAATGACACGAAACACGATTTCATAATGTTTTACTTGTTAGGTCTATTCAATATATAAAAGTATTTTTTTCCTTTTTTATATACTCGTGTCGTCAATTATTTGTAGAGTTACAACAATCGATGACCAACACGACAATCTTATCTCGGTAATTAATGTTCCATGTTAACTACCATGATTGTGAATAACTTTTGATTTATGTAAACCATTATCTTTTAGAGCTCTACGATTAAGGACCAAACGCATCTTCCTTAATATTTCCAAAAGACGAATACCATAATCAAGGAACAAAATGTTTGCACATTCAATTCATAATAATTGACATATAAAAGTAAAACTTTTAGAACACATTCCTTTCAGACATCACATCACAAAGTCGGGATCTTAGAGCACCCTTAACGTACCCAGCCATGTAGGCCGAAAGTAGGGCTGTCAATCGTGTCGTGTCGTGTGCTAATCGTGTCGTGTCAACTCCTATATATAAGCTCCGTGATAGTCGGTCAAGACTTATACGAATCTTTCAGAGTACGTACATCTCTATTATAATCGGGTTATGAAGTAGAAAACATGATTTTCCTCTACTTTCCACACTTCAAATTCTTTGACAACTGTTTGTTCTTGCCGAATGCGTGGTATGCGTAGTTGTATACATCTTTGTTGATATGTCATGTGCAAAGTAAATGAGCAGACTTAGGAAACACCTCTCTTACTGATTGCATAAGGTCTTACTCCCGGTCCGTTATTATTGCAGTCATGCTGACAGTACTAAATAACATATCTCGCAACTTCTCTGATACCCCCGGTAACAAGACTCGGTCTCATCCTTCATAATTGCATAACTGATTAAGAAGTTCATGTTTGTTGGTGTCACTCCAACAATCTAGAACAAAATGCATCTTGTAATTGTTCATTTTATACATCGAATCCATGCAAATTACCGAAGGGTATGTGCGTAACAACTTAACTAACGTCAGATGTGCCAAGAATGCGTGAGTCATGACATTAGTTTCTTCATCCGCCAGAATCCAATACAAGTACCGATACTGCTCTGCCTGATGCAGAAACTGATGAGCGGTATTCATGTCTTCAGATTTCACCTGCCTCATGTACTCTCTACAGTTATAAATGTGTCTCTGATTCGGATTATCCTCCAGGAATTTCTGTTTTACCGCCAACAAGATGTTACGTGGTTTCGCTTGTGCCTCGGTCATCTCACGAACAATTTTCTTAGCCCCAAGACTAAGATCGCTGATCTGTCGGTGACCCTTTGGATAAACTGCAAGTATGTGGTTGTGCTTACCATGAAAACTATCAGAAACTACGACTCAACCATCACGCTCTCATCGCTCGACCACTTTTATCAAAAAACGACAACCACAACAATTTCTTTTCGTGTTCTTCCGTACTGTAATATCCATATCCCGAGAACTCATTTCATTTCTGCGATCACATCTCAGATAACAATTCATCCGATTATCTGCTTCTGGTTTATAGGATGATATTACAAAAAAACATCTTCGACGACAACGCCCATCTATTCACGTCATTGATTGTTGGAATTACTTGCGTACTTACAAAAAGCTCACTGTAATCTACTCTATCACCACCGAAATCTTGCAACGGAACTTGAAATAATTTGAAATAACATAACATATAAAATTTAAGCCAGACGCCTCCCCCATGCCCCCTTATGGTGGAGGCATCATAGTCAGACGCCCGGGGTGTGAAAAAAAAATGTGGATTTACTTCACCGGATCCAGACGTTTCGTCAGACATTTTTGTGGTCTTAGTACTGGTAGAGTGAGAAAAACTGAGACAGAAGTGTTAGTTTAAAAGACATGACGAAATAACTATTTTGTGAATGACAAAATGGTAATTGGACGGACGATTTTAGTAAAAATCGTACGAAGTTTAACAATTCTTTTTTTTGTAAACCGTAATATACCTTTTAAAGTTTCTCTCTCTCTAAATATGTAGTGTTATTTTTATTTATCACGTTTTCTATTATTTTTGTCTCTCTTTCACAACCTTGATGAATCTATTGAAGCTACTACACTTCATATTTCCACAATGTTAAAGGCATATCAATGTATCTGAATTGTAACGAGCGCCAGCATATTAATTTTTTGCTGTATCGACTTCCAAAATTGTTTGTAATGTGTGTATACCCTACGAATTTTCGACAACGTTATCAATTTTTTGTTTTAATTAGTTTTAGTGTTTGTTTAAAATTCATTTGTAAATAATTTCTTATTCTTGTTAAGAAATTTTATTTTTTTATTGTATAAAATACCCTAACATTTCAATACGTCCAGTTATCGACGTGATTTGGAGGTCAATTTTTGAAAAAATTAAAAACAAATTTTTAAATTTTTAAAAAATAATATAAATTAGAAAACAGATTTTGAAAAAAAAGATTTTAAAAAAGATTAAAAATAATTATAATAAAAAAGAAAAACAGAAATAAAGAAAATAAAACAGAAAACTTAAAAAAACTTAAAAAAAATTAAAAAAAAATTTCACGGATCGCGGTTCGGAACCGCGATCCGTGAGATTCTTTAAAAAAAAATTTTGGCGGGAGGGACGGATCGCGGGTCACACCCGCGATCCACCTAGTTTTCGAAAAAAAATTTTTCCTAAATTTCGAAATTTTAATTTATTTTTTATTATATTAAAAAATTCGGCACAACGAGCTTATTTTTGTACTTAATTTGACATTTTGGTGGTAACTAATGTCTCCAATCAAGAAAATGGAGAAGTAATTAATAATCATCAGATAAAAAATTGTTTTCCCAAACAGAATAGGAAATGAAATCTGAACTGCTAAACATCGCCCTAAAATTACTTAAATCGCCCCTTGAAATTACCAAATTGCCCTTCATCCTATTTTTGCTTATATATCTCACAATTTCACTCTTTTTTCAAAACTTTCTCTTCCTATACCTACTACAGAAGATTAGGAATGTCTCGGAGGCCAGGCAAGCAGCCAGCAGTTCCCCCGGTGTACCCGTATACGGTAACCTTACTTTATTTATTTGTTTTTAAAAATAAAAAAAATTAAAAAAAGTGGGGGGCGTCCGAGGGAGACGCCCCCCACTAGCGGGAGACGTCTGGGGCAGACGTCTTCCCGATGGAGGAGACGTCTTCGGCAGACGTCTCCCCCAAAGAGGAGGCGTCTCCGACAGACGCCTCCACAATTTTTTTTTTAAAATTATTAAATCTGATAATTACTTTAATAAATTGTGATAAATCTGAAAATTTAATTTAACAAATTCTTATTAAGTTTAACATTTGTGATATTTAGTTTTAACAATTTTTGATTTAGTTTAACAATTGTTTTAATTTAGTTTAACAAATTTTGATTTAGTTTAACATTTGTGATAATTTAGTTTAACAAATTTTGATTTAGTTTAACAATTGTGATAAATATGATAATTTAGTTTAACAAATTTAACAAATTTGTAATTAAAATTTCAATTAATAGTCATCGGGTCACAGTGGAGGGATAGGCAAGTCGATACCATTACACGCCTTCCGTTCTTTAGAGGATGATTCAGCACCGCGTCATCCACTTTCCACATGCCTTTCGGAGAGATGACGATCATGCTTCACGATGTTTTCCAGATCCTGCGCATTCCTGTGGATGGTCGTCTGGTTAGTGCTCAGGGGTCGACGTCTGAGCTGAGGTGTTATGTGGCAGAGTTGCTTGGTGTCACACCTGATGGTCTGGCGAGAGATACAGCTTTATGGAGTGGTGGTGGTGTCGGCATCGACTCCCTTGAGGACCTATGCAGACGGGCACGACCTCCGCGGGCCGATGATACACAGTTGACGGCGTACCTATTCTTGATGCTCGGAGCCATCTTGTTTGTCGACAAGAGTGGTTGTCGGATCAGACCACGCGATCTACTGGAGGCTAGGGACCCGGACACCGTTCGTGAGTACTCGTGGGGGTCAGCGACGTTGGCATACCTGTACCGGCAGCTTGGGATAGCTAGTCGTGCGGATTGTTCTGGGATTGCAGGTTGTCTTACGCTGCTGCAGGCGTGGATATACGAGTACTTTCCTGCATTCCGCCCGCATCGTGAGCGGAAGATTATCGACGAGGGTCATCCACGTTCGGGTATGTGGGCCGTCCAGAGCGAGGACAAGAGCGATGGACGATTGCGTTCCATCCGCGCACGGCTAGATCAGATGACTGCATCAGAGGTATCAAACTTTACACCATTTATTTAATTTTAAGATGTATTATTATTAATGTGTTAAACTTTAGGTGGAGTGGTTACCCTATGGTCCTGACCCAGCAGCGGATGTCCCGAGGACTTTATTGATGGGTCTTATTCGTTATCGGGATATCATAGAGCCTTATATGCCGGATCGGGTCTTGCGTCAGTTAGGATATGTTCAGGTGATCCCGGTTGACATCCCGACACCAGAGCATGCGGTGCGGTCTGCGACAGCAGCCACGTACGACGTCAGGTTCCCCGCTTCTACAGCGGAATCGACTTGGCGGACATTTCCGAGATCATGCCGATTGTTCCTTGGCGACTTCAGACGTAGTCGCGACCCCTCCGAGTCTGATGCACGTTATCTTGATTGGTTCGGTAGTTACTCACATCCTATCATCGTCCGTGGTGCCTCCCGGAGAGCAGATCGACCACCAGATAGGACGTGTGGCGATCTGGTAATCGAACGACGGGCGAGTTGCCAATTGTCTTCACCACCGTGAAAAACATCGGCGACACATCGAAATCCACAGTTTCCATCAGCACGTACATCATTCCACTGGTGTAGGAACGGCATAATGATTCCTGGAATCCTATCCGCATATGGAAAGTCGTCTACGTCAGCCCGCCCAGTCACTACAATATAAACAAAAAATACAGTTACATATAATAACAAAAGATACATATTTACTGAAATAAATAACAAAATTATAATAACAATAAATATAGGGATGGTATACCTGATCCTCCCCTCACAGACGAAGAACCAGAAGATCGACCACGACCTTTGCTTCCACTACCGGAAGAACGACCACGACCTCTACTCCCACTACCTGAAGATCGACCACTACCTCGCTCTGCATACTCAAACGCACTAGGGTCCCGTCGTGTCGACTTTCCCCTTGGTCGACCTCGTAGCTTTGTTTTTTCTGCAGGCTCTCTCAAATTCGCATGTTCGGGGTGTAGCTGCTCCAATAAAACCCGAGAGGCAGATCGAATTACGGTGGGGTCACTTCCTGCAATCTCATCAACCAGGCTGCGAAAATGTTCGGCGTCTTGAGCTGCCTGAGACACAAACTCTGCGTTCCCGGCTCCTTCCTCAATGACAAGTGTCCTCCAGAACGAATGAATCTGCTCTAAGTAAATTCCGTTGTCTGATTCAAGACATCCGCGGATGGTACATGCGCAAGGTATCCCATGAGAAGTCAGAAAAGCGCACTCACAACGATATTCAACTTCATCATCTAACTCTTGCATTCTTTTCACCTCCTGACTCAGCAATTGCAAGCAGCGATGCGAAACTCGACCATTTATGTGACGATATAGAGCATGTCCGAAATTAGTCAAATTTCGCCGTCTCGAGTCTTCAAGAGCGTTTCGAATATTCGTCAGCTGCATTTCAATAGCCGCGTTGACGCGCTCGAAAAGAGTGTCCAGAGCTGCAGTCGATGTAGAAATCCACTCTTTTAGAGCCGAATGAGCACTTTCGACCCTACAATTCGTGGTGTTCCCAAAATGAAGGACTTTGTTCGTCCAATTCAGCACAAACTTTTCTTTATGCACCAACCACGTGGTGTCCAGATACTCCGTGATAGCCGGCCACGATCTATACAAATCTTTCAAAGCATACACAGCTCTATCATACTCGGCTTCTGAAGTAGAAAGCATGATTTTCCTCCATCTTCCACGCCTCAAAGTCTCTGCCATGTGCGTCTTTGTTGATGTGCCATGTGCAGAGTAAATGAGCAGAGTCAGGAAATACCTCTCTCACTGGTCGCATAAGGCCTAACTCCCGGTCTGTTATTATTGCAGTCGGGCTGACAATCCCCAATAACAGATCTCGCAACTTCTCCATCACCCACAGATAACTGGAGTAAGTTTCATCCATCAAAATCGCATATCCAATAAGGAAATTCATGTTTGTTGGTGTGACCCCAATCATTTCGAACAAAGGCATCTTATACTTGTTCGTCTTGTAAGTCGAATCCATGCAGATAACGAAAGGATATGTCCGCAACAACTGGACTGACGTCGGATGTGCCAAAAAAGCGTGAGTGACGACATCAGTTTCTGGATCCGCCATAATCCAATGTAAGTACTCACACTGCACTGCTTGATAGAGAAACTGCTGGACGGGATTCCGGTCTTCAGATTTTGTCCTCCTCATGTAATCTCTGAAATTATAAATATGCCTTTGATTTGGATTGTCCTCCGGGAATTTTTCTTTTACTGCCTTCAAGATGTTTCGTGGTTTTGCTTGCGCCTCAGTCATATCACGAACAATCTTCTTCGCCCCAGAACTTAGACCACTAATTTGACGATGACCCTCTGGATAAACTGCCAGTCTGTGGTTGTGATGTCCGTGAGCACTATTAAAAACCACAACCCATCCATCACGATCTCGTCGCTCCACCACTTTTATTAAGAAACGGCAACCGCAACCCTTTCTTTTGGTGTTTCTTCGAAGTGCAGTATCCATATCCCGAGACTCCATTTGATTTCGCCGATCGCATCTCAAATAACAATCCATCCGACTATCTGATCTTGTTTTGTACGACGACACGACAAAAAAAAACCCAGCTCCGATAGCTACTTGTTTGGCCCATTTACATGCTTCATCGATTGTTTCAAAGATTTGTGTAGTTTGAAATAACTCACTGTAATCCACTCCATCACCACCGAAATCTTCCAACGGAACCTACAAAAATAAAATCGAAATTAAAAAAATCAAAAAAAATTTGGGCGTCTGTATTAGCCGCCTACCCCATGGGTGGGGCGTCTGAGTTAAACGCCCTCCCCAAGGGTGAGGCGTCTGCGTAGGACGCCTGACCCTAGGGAAGGGCGTCTACTACAGACGCCTTACCCAAGGGGAGGACGTCTACGTAAGACGCCTCTCCCATTGCGTAGGCGTCTGCGTTAGACGCCTCGGCCAAGGGGAGGACGTCCTACGCAGACGCCCTCACCTTGGGGGAGGCGTCTAATGCAGATGCCCGGCCCAAAATTTGCCCCGCGCCAGGCTTACCTCACCGGATGCATCACCCTCGCCAGACATTTTCGTGGTGTTTTTACTGATAAATTATGAATATACAAGACCGTATGCTTAATTTATAGACACGGGACGATATGGGTATTAAATATATTGTTAAGGTCACTTTGGTAATTTCAAGGGGCGATTTAAGTAGTTTTGGGACGACGTTTAGTAGTTCCCAATGAAATCGCAGGCAAGTAGTTAATCTTACAAACAATAGTCATAAGCAGTAAACACTTCTTGGTATCCGCACACAATACTAGCTGTTTAGTTTTTTTTCGAAAGGACAAGACTAGTTATTTTAGTTGAAAATTCCAATACAATTATATTACAAAAGAGAAGGGTGAAATACCTTGAATACTGTTGTTTCAAGTAGCAAGTCATTGAGAATCATGAAACGCACCTACAAATACTTGAAAGTCGAAACAACAAGAAACAAACAAACACCAATGCACCCTTGATTTCATAGTGTTATTCGATTGGTGCCTCATCATCCAAGCCACTTCTGAGCTACACCTTTATTATTTCTACATCCAAACGACAGAGAAATTTTATAACACAAGACCCCTCCCTCATCCCAATCACAACACTATACAAACACGAGCTTAGAAATAAAATTATTTCAACGTCACACTGTGTCAGCAGCAACACATGTGTTCCCCCTTGGGAATTGTGAACATTGGCTAGCTTTGGGATCACCCAAAAGGAAAAAAACTGTTACACTCATCGGTGGACGTGATCAGATGTTCAAATTCCTCAATGGCAAGATCAAAAGTAGAAGCCTCACCAAACACACCCAAGTCCACTTCATCCAAACCATGTTTGTCAAACAAGTTGACCATCCACATTGGTTGCCCATAAACACCATCTACAAAACCATAGTCCATTTCCTTGCTAAGGTTGATGTGGTTTGAGCTCTCATCAGAAGAAGTGCAACATGACTCTCCACCAAACATGAGGAGATTACTAGTACTACTAACCTGCCTCTCTCTTGTGTGGTATTGGGGTTGCTTCATTGGAGTAGTGGTGGTGGTGGTGAAATTGTTGAGAGACCCTTGAGAGATTGAGAATAGATCCTCTAGGCCTGTTGGAAGAGGCTTTGGACAAGGGTAGTGAGCAGTGGACATGGATGGTATTGGTGTGTTTGGTGCAAGAAGAGGTGGTAGAAAGAGATGGGGTTGGTGGTGGTATTCTTGTTGTTGTGGTTTTTGATGAGATCTTCTTTTGGATGTGGAAATGCCCATAAGTTTCTTC
This sequence comes from Triglochin maritima, assembly GCA_963682175.1. Classification (NCBI taxonomy): domain Eukaryota; kingdom Viridiplantae; phylum Streptophyta; class Magnoliopsida; order Alismatales; family Juncaginaceae; genus Triglochin; species Triglochin maritima. The sequence goes on along the minus strand of OY821772.1, from coordinate 56,237,539 downwards.
TTCAATTTGGTGTTCCAGTAGTTCTTGATATCGTTGTCTGTTCTTCCAGGGAGTTGAGCTGCTATGATGGACCACCTGCAATTCAAATAAATTGCAATTTTTTGGTGTATAAAAAAACTGCAACATAGGTAGAGTTCCAAAAATCAACAAAAATAAAACTAACTAACGTGGATGAGATCGATGTAATACATACACTAAACACAATTCCGAATCTAGTCTTCCCTTGTGAACCTTTTGAATCTATTACCATCTGATGGGAATTATTCCAAATATAGTACTCATTGGGCGAAATATGACCACTACTATAAATTAATTAAACTCAAGCACTAAATAGTGGATCTAAATCTATTAGAAAATGTTAATCACCTTTAATTATGAAAAATATGAGACCATATTCCGACCCGAATGATGAGAAAATCGACACGAACAAAAAACACAAACTCAAAATTTGAAAAATGAAGGAATAAATGAAGGTATACTTGCTCCCTATAGTGGCATAAAGACTCGAACAAAAAACACAAACTCAAAATTTGAAAAATGAAGGAATAAATTAAGGTATACTTGCTCCCTATAGTGGCATAAAGACGGCAAATTATCATGTCTTCAGCATCAGAAAACTGCCCATGCTTTATGTTTGGTCTCAAATAGTTGAGCCATCTCAGCCTGCAACTCTTCCCACATCTCTTCAACCCTACACATGAATGTAAGTACAAACATGAACACACACATAACCTAAAACATGTACAAGATGCATGCATGTGTTATATATGTACTAAATAACCTGCTTTGGTGGGGAGAGCAATCCAGTTTCCACCAGTCCCATGCTTCTCTATGAAGAGCTTGAGGTTGGCATCCTCCTCTGGAGACCAAGGCCCCCTCTTCACTTTGGTCTTGTCACAGCATGGAGCTCTCCCCATCTCTCCACCTTGCTAGATCTTAATCGGAAGACACAGAGGCTTTTAAGGAAAGATATATAGAGAGAGAATAAGAAAGAAATATCAGATATTAAGCTGTGGTATGTGTTTGTCTTTGAGAGAGTATACGAGTTGTGTTGAGATGTGAGAAGTCAAACGACAATCCAACTCTTTCCAATAAGATCCCACTGCTGGGACCTCTCTACACCAACAAAAAGAAGCCCACCACAGCTTATATATCTGATAAAGCTGCTCCACTAGCATGGGAAAAGAAAGTTTACAAACTTCAACTTTCTGCCATTCTTCACAACTTTAGTTACATTTTTTTGGCCGAGTCCAGCTTAACTTCCTATGGTCTCTGCAAAAGCCAGGGACGGATTCATTTTTGTAGGTATACCACCTGATTATCTTGAAATATTATGGCTAGGAATATCGTAGTATAACTTAAAATTTCTACTTCAAACATAGTTGTACATAGAGAACTAAGACAAGGGTTATATCTTTTAAGGTCACGAATAGATACAATGTGTAACGTAACGTAGGCTAAGTGGATATCTCTTGAAAGGTATAAAGACTTGGTCAATTAACTTCATTGACTATAACATTGAGTATCCGTAAAAGCTCGATTAATTAAAGTGCGCGATTGATCCGATTTCAGATTCGTGATACTGATGAAGTACTCCTAAGTGGAAGTGATCGCACTATCATTACGTACGGTTTGCTCATCTTGGCCTTTATAATCTTATCTTAAACAACTGAAAGTGAACAGGGGTAGTAGCTTCTTATGAAACGTTAAAAAAGAAAGAATATTGCACTGATCCAGACATAAATGAAAGGCATCTAACAAAGTCAGGCTGCGCGCCGTGCAACTGAACCATTAAGTTATTTATCTTTTATTTAGTAAAGGTTTCCTTCTATGTTTTATACATTTTTTCCTGTGATAAAAAAATCTTACGAAATTAATTAAGAAGTTCTAATTTAATTAAGTTGTTTGGAGAAAGCAGAAGTGGGATTCTCAAACTGCGAACTTATGAACATGTTAATTATGTTTATATATTTTAAGGATTTGAACTTCAAATACCCTACAACAAATACTTATATTACCGGAAAATTAGTCTCCACTTTTAATATTGCTTTTCCCATAGTAATCATGGATGAAGAATATATTACGGTGTCTAATTTTTCATGATTTAAACGAAAGTATAAACAAAGACATCTGTGATATGTGACAAGGACAAGATTAGAAAAATACAGGCCAACTCATCACCGTACAATAATATCAGCATATCCGAGTGATTTGAATCAATAAGGCATTATTATATAATAATTAGATGTTGACTCCAATGGAGCAACTTTTTCATATCGCAAACTACATTTCCCATGCATCACTTTCAGTTGCTACCCGACATCTAAAATAGAAAATTAAGTGGGTTATTTTATTGTTTTGGCAAAGGAGGTGACCGATGGAGTGATGGTAGATGGTATAATTGGAATGAGCGTTATAATTGCAAGAAAATAAGTGAGAAGCGTGAAAATTTAAAGTTACATGTAAGAAGTTCTTTCCCAACATGTTTGTAAGTAGGCCCTGAACAATCTGAAAAATCTGTGTTTAGGTTAGGAATTTCGTGTTTCATGTCGTGTTCGTCTTGGATTTTGGATACTCAAAATTATTTTGTGTCGTTTTCGTGTTACCTTGTACAAACACAAAAATACTTGAATGTACACAATATTATTATATTATGTTAGTAGAAATATTATGTGTTAGCCCAGTGGTATGTTAAGGCACCTTAGAATGCATTGATTCTAGGTTCAATCCTTAGAAGGTGTAGTATTTATTTTTATTTTTAAAATCTTTTTAACCCAGCAAAAGATGATTCTTAGCAGACGAAGAACTCGAGACTAAGGGTGAAAAGAGGGTAAAACATACCACTAAGGCAACCAAGATTTTTTGTTAGTTTTATGGTTTTGTATTATATATTTGCGTTCCAATGACCCGTATAATGTACAGAAATTTAGTCCCACGTTGACCAATTCAACTAACTCCTCTCACGCAGTGGCTTTAAAAGTATTAGCAACCCACACCTACCACCCAAACGCTTCAAATGGGACCTCGTTGACCTCCTTTAGAAGCTCTTGGATTGAAATAAATGTTATGGTTTATTAGTTGAAATCATGATTTTGTTTCTGAAATTAATGAAAAATTTCATGTATGGGTGATTTCGTGCTTACACCAAATGATTTAGGTCGTGTTTGTGTGTTTTATCTTAGTACACGAAATAGTCTCATTTTACTTTTTCAACATCGCATATTGGTTTGAGATTTTCTACGGCCTTCAGCAGAACTTTGATTACATTGCCTTCACTTTGAGTTGAGCGATGAAAAGTGTGATAAAAATGACACAAACTCTTCTTTTACCGGAGATCATGCCAAAGTCGACCAACTTTGTGTTTGTGTGGTCGAATTGGCCGGTACATGTAAACAAATACGACATGAAAATACACAATACAACATGATTGTCAGGTCAATTTCCTTTACATGAAACTCTTACAAACCATAAACTTCTCCAACTCATGTAAAAGATCCTAACCAGCAGGGGTGTAATCAATCCGTAAACGAGCGATCTGAGCTTGCTCAAGATCGGCTCGCTAAGAGTTTTGAGTCAAAAATTATGCTTGTGCTCGGCTCGTCCTGCTCACGAGCGTCTTGTTAACTTAAACCTTAATTTTTTTGGTATTGAATTGCTAATAATGCTATACTAATAAATTATAAGATCACTTAAGACAAATACAATAGTAGTTACTAACACAATCTTAAAATTAACACTTTAAATTAAACACAATCTTATAAATTATACGACAATATCAACATCTTATAAATAAGATCGTACACTTCAAAAATCAATACAATCTTAAAGTCAACATCTAAAATCAAACATATTCTCATAAATTATATGACAACTCACAACATCATCTTATAAATAAGATCATACACTTTGATCAAACAAAATCAACAAAATCTTAAAATAAACACTTAATATTAAACATAATCTCATAAATTATATGACAACTCACAACATCAACATCTTATAAATAAGATCATTCACCTGACCCAAATCTTAATTTATTTGAACTTTTGGTTTAGAAAAAAAAAGAAAAAAAGAAATAAGAATAATGAAAAATAAAAAGTTCAGGACTAATAAGGTTTGATTCTTATGGGTATTTGAGTTTGGTTTATTAAATAGATTGTTGGGTTTGGTAATGGATAATGGGTTTGGTTAATGGATTTATTAAATGAGTTTACCAATTAGGTAATTGGATAGAATATCCGGATTAATCAAATAATTGGATATAGTAATCAATTCTCGAGTGAGCATCGAGCGAGCGGGATCTGCTCGTGCTCGACTCGTTACTGACCGATCTGAGCCACGATCTGAGCAAAATCGAGCGAACATCAAACGATCTATCGATCCTAGAAGAACTTGACAACCCTGCTAACCAGCTTCAACGATAACTAGTTTTAGAGCCTCAATATTTGCATCACACTTCGATTAGATCATTGATGCTGCAATAAGTGGGAAACCCTTATTAAATTAGTGTTTGAGTACGGTCTACGGGTCTCGGATTTACGTCGAATCTTTGCATGCATGCACGGTATGTCGAGAATTGCCTCACCACTTATCTAACATCACCAGGTATGCAGTGTTATCAAGTGAGACAAATGTAAATAACCAAGAGCAAAGATTATCATTTAACACAATCATAATAGACCTTCTCATCAAGTGATACTAACTTAATTGGGAGATATATTGTCTTCGGATAATCAAGAGTAAAGATCGATCCCTGCAGTCTCATTCATATATTTGTGAAGTTATGATTTAATAGATGGTGTAGTAGATTAAATGAAACATTAGAGACTCTCAGTGACCACATTTTCAGAGTTGATTTTGCGTAATAGTATAATAGATGTCATAACAGTAAATGTGTAGTTGTGAAAATAGATCTCAGTTCACTGCCCACATTGTCATTATGATTCAGTCATTCAGTGGTTAATATTGATCCATCACACCTGCAAGTTGGGGCTTAGATTAGTTTGCTATTTTCTTTACTCATAGTCGCAAAAATGCCATTTTGAACATGGTTTTTTTAGGAAGTCGGAAGGATTTTGGAAAAAGTTTTCTTTCCATTATATACGAATTTCAAATAGCTCATATATAGTTCAAGCATCATATATTCATGTGTCTACACATATGCACCAGGTTAGTACCGGGTTAAAAATTAAATTAGCAGTTGTGAAGTTTTAAGTTTACTAGTATCACATATAAATATTCAAAATTGTATTGAAATAAATTTCAATGTGTAACTGTAATTACTAGTCATTCAAATCATATGATTGAAAATGTATTATACTTCAAAATAAGAGCAATCTTTTCGGAAATCAACTCGTACGTAGGAGGCATATGTAAGTCACAATACTCGGATTGGTTGAGTTATGAGCAATCTTTTAGGCATTTTTTATGCATGTGGGCTACCAATCGATTTCTATATTTATCACTCCAAGCCTCCAATTTTCAGTAGCATTTTCCTAGAATTAACTATTACGTGAATAAAATGAATATTTTTTAACACCTGACATAATACATAATGGTGTGAATAAGTGCCATCTTGGGGGGAAATGTATAACTATATGTAACTATAACTACACAAATGTATTACTATACGTGATAGATAAATTGTTTGAAATTCATATATAATGGAAAACAATTTTTTTCCAGAAGTCCTGACTTCCTTGCTAAATACAAATCCATTTTGATTTTTTTTTAAAGGCATCTTGGAAAGGACCAAGAAAGTAAGAATAGAAGGCAAGTCATCATGCTAAGTTGAATCAAGAATTGGATAGATCACGCCTTCACCTACCCTAGATTGGACATGTTATCATGTGTCCTTTTCATTGTATCACTTCTCCGTTAGAACATCATTAACCCTGACCCAAAATTCTTTCTCCAACCTAATTTTTCTTTCCACGACGTCAGCAAAAAAAACTATACAACACACCTCAACCCAACTCATTTTTCACTCCATAACCACAACTCCACTTTCAACATAAATTTTTATTACCTCATTTTCTATTCTATCACAAAAATACACAAACTATTAAATAAATTATTTATATAGTAACTTACTTTAATTAATTTAAGCTAATTGCCAAAAAAAATCAAAAAATTAGATTTAATAATGGTCCCTCCAACGGGTCGGTTGAGGGTCTCGCTCACTGGTGACGTAGCGACGTTTCACCTCGCCGGTGAGGTGGCGGGAGTGGCAAGGGGGCAGCGCCCTCTGAAGATTTTTTATTTTTTAGATTTATTAGTAATTCTCTGTCGATTTTTTGGGTTACTAATGCGCTTTTGGGTGAACCTGGGTAAATTCATGTGTTCTATTTTGCTAGGTAATTTTCTTTAATTATATACATTTACAATTATCTTACTAATTTTCTTTAATTACTTACATTTATCTTTACTAATTTTGATTATTTTTTTACATTTATCTTACTAATTTTCATTAATTATTTTCATTTATTTTAATTTTCACGGATATATTCTAATCATATAAACTTCTATACATATCAATTATATATTAAATAACAAATATAATAACAAAAAACCCAAAAAAATTATCAAAAAAATAATAAAATCAACCAACCCGGGCTGACCACGTGACCAAACTGGGTCCTCCCCCAGGTCGGTGCTGGATTTCTTGTTTAATTATACATATATATTTTTCGAATTTTCATGTATAATAAGGATCTATTACAATTTTCTTCGATTTATTTTATGCATGCATCGGTTTGTTTTAACAACTAGTTTCAAAAACTTATTAAAACAAACACAAAGGGACTCCGAAATTCATACCTATAAGTTCTCAAAAACTTCTTGACGTTTCAGAGACGTTGAGGAAGCCAATCGTTGTTTCTCGTTGAGCCGGATGCATCCGAGTGTTCACCGAAACCCTAAACAAGGTTGGAGAGAAATGAGCTAGTCAATCAATCTCCAAACAAGCTTAGAATTTAGCTACAAACCCCTTCCTTAGCCTCTGAGATTTCTCCTTCAAAGACTTAGAAAATTAAGAGAATTTTCTTAGATTTTTGTGGTGAATTTTGGAGAGAAAATAATTAGAAAACAACTTATATCAATTGAGGAGAATAATGACCTATTTATAGGCTCCTATCTTACTCTCAATCATAACTATTCTTAAGCCACAAATTCTTGACATTTTCTCTCACAAACTAATTCCAAAATGCATTACATGCATGCACAAAACGTTTGACCAAGTTTGGAGCTAATCTAATCATCGATCAAATTAATCTCTTAATTATCAAAGGCAGAAAATCGATCGTGCTTCGGTTTATTGAGTCCCACTCAGTTAACCGAATATGTCACGATTGTTTAACCGAGTACGCGACGGATGACCGAATCTTAAGGAGAAAAATTCTCCTTAACCGATCAGACTAATTCTCGTCCAAGACCGAGTGCTATTCGGTTAACCGAAAATATCAGAACTTGACATTGTTCGGTCGACCGTTTCTGGTTCGGTACACCGTACCAAAGATCCAGGCACTTTGGTCAAGTTCGGTCAATCAGCTACAACTATCCGTTCCACGTTCGGTTGACCGATCCATAGATCCTTCGGTCGACCGAAGCATAACGGATTACCGAACTTCTATCCGATTTTGCCTTTTTCAAATTTTGGATTTATTTCCAACAAAATTTGAACTTTTGGGGTTTTAGCAAATTCACAACTTATGCAATATATTATCCTATGCAATAATAAATCATTGCACCCCATAATATATGCATCTCATATGAATATATCATGATTCTAATTATGCAACATAATTGATTTTACTCATTCACCACATGAGTCATATTTTCTATAGGAAACCCGACTCATCATATGAACCAAAAATCAAGCTTCTTGTTTCCCGATTTTTGCGGTGTGACCTATGGGAGGATCTAGACTAAGTTGGCAGTGATATTAAGAGCTTAATATCACAAGCTATAAGCGGTATCTAGCTACACATTATATCTCCCAATTAGTGAGATGTCTTAATTCCACTCGAACCAAAACCCGATCCATTTAGTGATGGAGTGCACCACTTGTGTCCGTCCCTTGCCACATGATATTAAGAATACACACAAAGTAGTATTGTGTCATCTTTGTATTAGTATTCATTTCTTGATCTCTTTAAGCTAGTTATAAATATGTGACTTAACTCAAATCACATTGTGCACATTATAACTTGGCTTTATCAAGGGGCCCACTAATATCATCACTCAATTAAGAGGGGCAATGATAATCTTTTGACTAACTATCTTCTCCAACGAAAGTTATGCTTAACCAACTAATGCCTTTACACTACACTCATCGATAGCTCAAGACACTAGTCTAATTAAGAACTCCTTAAGCGATTGGATATAAGTCTCATATCAATGGACCAAGGACACAGTAAAATATTAATGACACAGAAACACATTCCTATAATATTTTACTTGTTAGGTCAATTCGGTATACAAAAGTACTATTTTCCTTTTTTGTGTACCCGTGTCGTCACTCACTTGTAGAGCTACAACGATCTATGACCAACACGACAATCTTAACTCGGTAACAAATGTCACATGTTTATTACCATGATTGCGAATATCTTTTGTTTTATGTAAACCAATATCTTTTAGAGCTCTACGGTTAAGGACCAAGAGTCTCTTCCTTAACACTTCTGAAAGACGAATAACATAAACAATGAACAAAATGATTTCTCATTCAATTCATAATAATTGACATTTTAAAGTAAAACTTTTAGAACACAATCCCTTCAGTCCGTTCGCCGACCCAGGTCTGGACCTGATCTAGGTCCGCCCCCCAAAGAGCACCCGTTAAGGTGCTCTTATGTTCTCATTCCTTGGTTGATTGCAATGCAAAGACATGGATGGAGTGCTTGGTTTTGGACAAAATTAATCATGGATCAGTTGGGGACAGACATCAACAACCTCTTTAGCAAGGAATCTTGTAAAATTTAATTGTTGTTGTTTAGGGTAGGGTTGCTCTAGAGCATGTCTGGTTATGTTGCATGGTGAACTTAAGGAACAAAGTCAAGTAGGCACAACGCTCTACACCGGCCAATCTCCAGACCCAAGTGATGAATCATGAATGATTGGTCATATTTTCTCCTTTGTCTCGAGGGCGTGTTCGGAGGGAAATTAAAGGAGAAAAAATAGGATTTCTTGTCTAAGCTTGTATCATTTAATGATGCCCTGTAAATCACTAGCAACATGCGAACTGTATCATATATGTCTATCTAATAGTAGTTGAAATTATGAAAATAATTAAGCAAGCGAAACTGATCATCCATTACCCTCCTACGGTCCTACCCCCATTACCGTTCCCACATACAAGACTACCAGTATTAACACTATAGGCATCGTTAATTATGATTTAAGTCCATGTTAGTTTTTTGGCTAGAGGACAAGAAGAATGATGAAATGGAATTGTAGAAGGGAAGAACGAATTAAAATTGTACTCTTATCATGTTTATTGCAACAGACTCGGCCCATTAGGCCCACTAGCATATGAATTCTAATACATATCAACATAACACTTTGGAAAAATAAATTTTAAAATCAAAGATAACAAAATCGTGTCGATGGATGTACATCATGCCTGATAATCAACTTGAAAGACATCTTTGGTCTTCCTCTTCTCGACATGTATTCATTTTCTTAGCCATTTTCTCGACAATGACATGATAAAGGTTGATTCGATCGATTCCTTCCCATGTTGAGTCAAAATTTTTGTCTCCTTCCGCCATCACTTCAAATCCGCAACAACAACAACAAGAAAAATGGAAACGAACAGCAAGAACTCAGATCTGACATTTTCTTTCACATCCACAACCCCGAAGGCATCAAGATCTGAACCGATGATCTCCAACAATCGCTAAATCTTACTATGATACCATGACAAAATCTAGAGAATCAACAAAGAAAGAAGATAGATATTTCTCCAAAACAAGAGAAAGGGGAAAACCCCCTCCAAAACGATAACAGCATGATCTGCTTTGGGAGGGACCCCAATTAATATTCCCTAATTTCAGTCTAATCGGGTCGAGATCCAAACCCAGACCAATAAATCTACGTCTATTGAAAATAAAATCCCCGGAGAATGAATTTTGGAAGATATAATAATAATAGTAAATTAAGAATCAAAAGAAATAACTAGTGGGAATGAGCTAACATCTTTTAATATATAAAAAAATCTTTTTTCCCATATTTTCTTAGAACACAACAAGCCAATTCGAATTCCAATTCTTTTTTAGAACAAAACATTAATCTTGAGTTTTGATCGGAGTTTTAAAGAGTTTTGAATCAACCGAGGAATATGAATATTTAATTCATCATGCAAAGGATAAAATAATTGGGCCTTCACACCATACACGAGGGAATAATAGTCTGATGCAAATGTTCAAAATAGGATAGGATAATGCATCTAAATTGCAACATTAATAAATCAGAAAGTTGTTGTAACGTATCCGAAAACAGCGGAAAATTTAAACAATAATAAAGACCGTCAACGGTCAACACTGGGCACGTCACGGGAAACAAACCAACATATATAATATAAATATGATCCACGTGGAAGTCAAATATACAAACTGACTGTGATTACGACAAAAGCTATACAATATGTAATCACCTCAAAAGGAAGAGACTGACAACTACAGGATCTGATCTCGGGGGCACCGTCCTCGGTCACCACCTCAAACTCTAACCCTGCTCGCTACCTGAAATGCAAACAACAAACATGCCTGAGTTCCCTGCAGGAACCCCGTATACCAAACCTCCTAAAAATATAAAAAGGAATTAAAGACAATGCAATGCTATGCACATGATCATCCGCCTCGGGCCCACAATAATGCCCTCACCGCCTCCACGGCACTGAACCACTCCTGCCACTAGGGTCAAGTCAGTCCACCGCTGCCTCACAAGGGTCAGTCGACACCACTGCTCCCCAAAAAGTGCAGGAAGGAACCCCTGGTACACGCCGCACCCAAAGAGCGAGTCAGCCCTCCGAATACACAACTCGGGTCAGACGACAGCCACTGCTCCCCCAAGAGTCGCCTAGCGCGCACCCTGCCGGAACATCCTCGGCCTACCGCTAAACCCTCGCAAACTGCCCAAGGTTTACGGTACACATCCCTCACACCCCGCTCGGTAAGAGAGGAAAAAGTACAACAATAATACGCCTTCGTCGAAGGTGAAATCCGTAGCTCTCAAAGCCGGTAATCAACCGTCGCCTCGGAGCCGGTAGTCGACCTGACATCGACGGATCGCGTGTGGATAAATCCACCAACCTGCGGCAGATCGGTCGACCGCTACAAGCACACCGGTCGACCGGTCCCCCACACAGTACACAGTACTGTACAAACAAATCTACCGGTCGAACCACGCCAACCGAATTACCGACCAATCGGTCGAACAAAAGTCATCTAGCGGTCGACCGTTTGGAAGGTCTACGCTATACAATTTTATATAATATATATATCCGACCGGTCGAACCAAGGGGTCGTTCGACCGATAACAGGGATTTCAATATTTTGCCCAAGTCTCGTTCGGTCGACCGGAACTGAAATACAGTTCGACCGAAACAACACAAGCACTCTACCGCTTAATTAAATGCTCAGTCGGTCGACCGAGAGTTAAAGAGCGGTCGACCGTTTTGATGGTCAAAGCTCCCAACCGACTTAGCATCGAATGGATCGGTCGAACAAGGTAAAGGACGTTCGACCGTTTAATAAGTCAAAATCCCCAACCGACCCATTCTCATCGTTATTCGGTCGACCGGCTAAGTGGTCCCGTTCGACCGATAACAGCATATCCCCTTTTTCCCGCATGAATTTGGCATAACGGTCGACCGTCCATAGACATCGTTCGACCGTTTGCGGGTAAACATCAATATAATAATAGGATCGGTCGACTGCCCACAGGCACCGGTCGACCGATCGTCGTCTTCAACCTCTGAATTGGTTGAATTCCGACGGGGAATTCGACACCAACGTCGATCCCCAACACTCACAAGGCACAAGTGAGTTATAATGAAGATTTGACATACCTTTTGGTCGAGTGAAGAAGCCTCCCAAGCTTGCACCACTTCACTCCACTTCTTCTTCTCTTTCTTCACTTCTTCTCCTCTTCTTCTTCACCTCCTTCTTCTTCTTCTCTCTAACCTCTTCTCTCAAGCTCTGGTTGTTGAAAAGGAAAAGAAAACGTTTTATTAACCTTACCTTCCAATTTATAGGCAAATCAATTCTTATCCAACCTCCACCTCATCCAATCCTAAATCAACACCTCATGCTACACTATTCCAGGATTAGATTAGGTTAATTAGGTTTAGGTTTAGTTAATTAAGATGTTTTAGATTAGGTTATTACAATCTACCCTCCTTAAAGAAATTTCGTCCGCGAAATTCGAAACAACAGACTCACCGAAACAACTCTGGATACTGCTTCCTGACATCCTCTTCGATCTCCCAGGTAGCCTCTCTGTCAGTGTGATGCTGCCACCTGACCTTCACCATCGGAATCGCTCTCCTCCTGAGCTGATGTACCATCTGATCCACAATCTCAACTGGTCTCTCATCTAATGACAAATCCTGCTGGATCTCCGGTACTGATATCTCTATCACATGAGCTGGATCGGCCACGTACTTCCTCAACATAGAAACATGGAAGACGTTGTGAAGTCCTGCAAACTGTGGTGGTAGTGCAATCCTATATGCCACCTCACCGACCCGATCCAATATCTCAAAAGGTCCGACATACCTCGGACTCAGCTTCCCCTTCTTCCCGAATCTCATCACCCCTCTGGAAGGCGAGATCTTCAGGAAGACATGATCTCCTACATCAAAAGTCAGCTCACGTCTCCGCGTATCAGCATAACTCTTCTGCCTGCTCTGCGCCGTAGCTAGTCGTCTCCGAATCACGTCGACCTTTTCTGAATACAACTGAATAATGTCAGGTCCAACTAGCTGTCTCTCGCCCACATCACTCCAGCATACCGGCGATCTACACGGTCTCCCGTATAATGCCTCATAGGGTGCCATCCCAATACTCGAGTGGTAGCTGTTGTTGTAGGCGAACTCGATCAACGGCAAATGCTCATCCCAATGCCCTGCCCAGTCAAGTGTGCACGCTCTCAGCATGTCCTCCAATGTCTGTATCGTCCGCTCTGACTGGCCATCTGTCTGTGGGTGGAAAGCTGTGCTAAACTTCAGACGTGTCCCCAGTGCTCTGTGTGGACTCTCCCAAAATCTCGAAGTGAATCTGGGATCTCTATATGAAATGATACTGACCGGCACGCCATGAAGTCTGACAATCTCCTCAATATATAACTTAGCTAGACCCTCCAGAGCAAGAGTGGTCTTAATAGCTAAGAAATGCGCCGACTTGGTCAGTCGATCGACTATAACCCAAATCGCATCGTGGAATCTCCGTGTCTTCGGTAGCCCCGTAACAAAATCCATCGTCACGTGCTCCCACTTCCACTCGGGCAACTCAATCCTCTGCATCTGCCCTGCTGGTCTCTGGTGCTCGATCTTCACCTGGTGACAGACCAAACACCTCGATACGAAGTCTGCAACGTCCTTCTTCATACCTCGCCACCAGAAGTTCCGCTGCAGATCTTTGTACATCTTGGTGCTCCCTGGATGAATGGAATATCTCGATCTGTGTGCCTCCTCCATGATATCATGTCTCAGGTCCTCTGTCTTCGGCACCCAGATACGGTCTCTGAATCTCAGACCTCCATCCACTCCAACTCTGAAGTCTGACCCATCTCTGGCAGCTAACTGTAACAAACTGCTCAACTCCTCATCTGTAGTCTGAGCATGAATCACTGCTAGGGCTGCAACTCGGATAATATAACTCGGATACTTGCTGTATCCGAATTCGAATCCGAATACCATATTCCATTACCAAATTCGAATTCGAATCCGAATTCAGTAGAACTATCCGAATCCGAATCCGAATCCGAATTCAGTAGAACTATCCGAATCCGAATCCGAATCCGAATTCAGTAGAACTATCCGAATCCGAATACTAAATTTTCGTATTAAAATTTTGGAATACTAAATTTTGGAATACTAATTTGTGTATTTGACCATGTATTCGAATAATTCGGATAATTCGGATAATTCGAATGTTAAATAGCTTGTATCCGAATTCGTATCCGAATTCTAATTGGTAAATTTTTTTAAACCATATTCGTATCCGAAATTAAATTGGTAACATTGAACTTACCAAATACCAACTAAATAGAAATTTTCGAATCGGATACTCGGATACTTGGTAACCATTTGCACCCCTAATCACTGCTGATACTGTCTGAGGCTCTACTCTCAATCCGGCAATCACTGCGCCCTCAGAGCTATCAGCAAATTGCCTCCACTCTGCCAAGGACTCTAGCAGTCTCCACTCCTGAATACATAGGCCTGCTACTGATACCTCCACCTTCCGGCTCAAAGCGTCTGCAACCGTGTTCGCCTTCCCCGGATGGTAAGAGATAGTGAAGTCATAGTCCTTAATGAACTCAAGCCATCTGCGCTGCCTCATATTCAGCTCCTTCTGCGAGAACAGGTACTTCAGACTCTGATGATCTGTAAACACCTCGAACTGCTCGCCATAAAGATAGTGTCTCCAGGTCTTCAGTGCGTGAACCACTGCTGCTAACTCCAAATCATGTGTCGGGTAATTCCTCTCATGGACCTTCAGCTGTCTGGATGCGTATGCGATCACCCTCCCGTGCTGCATAAGTACACATCCTAAGCCAACACCTGAAGCGTCGCTATAAATCACGAATCCACCCGTGCCACTCGGCAATGATAAAACTGGTGCTGTGGTCAACAGTCTCTTCAGCTCCTGAAAGCTGTCCTCGCACTTCTGCAACCAAAAAAAGTGACTCCCTTCTGCGTCAGAGCTGTCAGTGGTGCTGCCAATCTCGAGAAGTCTTTGATGAAGCGACGGTAATAACCCGCCAGTCCAACAAAACTCCTAATCTCCGTCACGCTCGTAGGGGTCCTCCACTGTGTCACTGCCTCTACCTTCGCCGGATCCACTGATATCCCCTCTGCCGATACAATGTGTCCGAGGAATGCCACTCTGTCCAACCAAAACTCGCACTTTGAGAACTTAGCATATAACTGCTGAGCCCTCAAGATGCTGAGTACAATCCTCAGATGCTCTCTGTGCTGCTCCACATCTGGTGAATAGATCAAGATGTCATCCACGAAGACAATCACAAATATATCAATGTACTGCCTGAATGTCCGGTGCATCAGATCCATGAACGCTGCCGGAGCATTCGTCAATCCAAATGGCATCACCAAGAACTCATAGTGTCCATATCTCGTCCTGAAGGCTGTCTTCTGGATGTCCTCATCTCGGATCCTCAACTGGTGATATCCTGAACGCAGGTCAATCTTCGAGAAAACCTTCGCTGACTGCAGCTGGTCAAAGAGATCCTCAATCCTAGGTAAGGGATACCTATTCTTCACCGTCACCTGGTTCAGCATCCTGTAGTCTATGCACATCCTCAAGGATCCGTCCTTCTTCTTCACAAACAAAACTGGTGCACCCCAAGGCGAGACGCTCGGTCTGATAAATCCAGAGTCCATCAACTCCTGCAACTGCTTCTTCAACTCTGTCAACTCAGCAGGTGCCATCCGGTATGGAGCCTTCGACTGTGGTGTAGTGCCAGCTACCAACTCAATGCCGAACTCCAACTCTCGGTGTGGTGGTAAACCTGGAATCTCCGCTGGAAAAACATCCGCGAACTCCTGCACCACCTCAATGTCATCTAGCCTCTGGGACTCTGCCTCCGCAACCACAAGTGTCGCCAGAAAAGCTGCACATCCCTGCTGTAACAGTCTCTGAGCTCTCACAGCAGATACAATAATGCGACCCCCTCTGCTTCTGATCCCTCTGATCAGAATATCAGGCAAACCCTTCCTCGGGATCAAAATCTTCTTCTCACGGCACAAGACTCGAACATCATATTGGGACAGCCAATCCATCCCAAGTATGACATCAAAGTCCTCCATCGGTAGCAAGACCAGGTCTGCCGGAAACTCCTGATCTCCCGAAACAATCGTGGCGCCGGGGACAAATCTCCCCACAGTGCCCACCAGACCCAGGGGTGTGCTGACCTCCAACGTGGCAGTCAACATCGCAAGGGTACAGCCCAACACTCCCGCAAATCGCTCTGAGATGAACGAGTGTGTCGCGCCACAATCAAATAACACCCTAGCTACTGAACCTGCGACAAGAAGGGTACCTTCCACGACAGCGCCTCCATCCCGAGCCTCCTCTGCCTGGATGGTGAAAACTCTGCCAGTGCGCTGCCCCTGCTGTGGTCGGAAAGGTGGTCTACCTCCGCCTCCTCCTCTGCCTGGTGCGGGTAAACCCGGTGGTCTGCTCGGTCCAGCTCCTCGGCTCGGACAGCTCCTGATAAAGTGACCCAGCTGGCCACACCCATGACATGCTCCGGGGGTGAAGCACGGCCCGGAGTGAAACCTCCCACAAGTACCACAAGGCTCTGGTCGTGGTACTGCAACTCCTGCTCCCTCGTATCGGGACCTCTTGCCCGGATTCCCTCCAGTCTGACCTCCTGGCCTCCCAGAGAACCTACCTGATGGCCTCCTCTCATCCTGGTAGTTCTCCCTGTAGTCACGATCAAGAACAGAGGCACTCTTCACTGCATCGGCCAACGTGCTCGGCATGTGTGTCAGCACCTTCGTCCTCAACTGCTTTCGGAGCCCTCGGACGAACTTCCCTGCCCTCTGCTCCTGTGTAACATACATCTCGGGACAGTAACGCTCAAGGGCGTTGAACTTCCCGATGTAGCCTGCTAGGGTCATGTCTCCCTGCTGAAGACTCAGAAACTCCTCCCTCTTCTGATCCTGGACATGCTGCGGAAAATACTGCTCGTTGAACTCGCCAACGAACTCCTCCCAGGCTATATCATCTCTGTCCGCAAACACCACTGCAGATGTGGACCTCCACCAGTTGGACGCAGCACCGCCCAAAACATAAGTAGCCAGGCCCACTCTCGCCTCTGGAGGACAACCAATAGCACTGAAGATCTTCTGCATCGTGAAGATCCACTCCTCCGCAGCCTCTGCGTCATACTGCCCCAGAAAGGTAGGCGGATGCTGGCGCATAAACCGGTCATGCATAGCACCAGTCCCCGTCTGCCCAGTCTGTGCTGTCTGCTGCTGTAGCATCTCCGTCAGACGTCCGACCGTATCGAACAACGTCCGACGCTCATCCTCCCAAACCTCATCCCTCGCAGTCTCACTCTCACCGCGAGTATGGGCAACCGCCTTCCCCCGTCTAGGAGGCATCTGCCAAAGGAAACAAGACAATATCAATATAATCTGTGCATGCATGATCCTCTAGACCTAACTCCTAACTCAAAGGTGGTTTCTTTGGACAAGTACGCCGAGATCAACGCTCTGATACCAAATTGTAACGTACCCGAAAACAGCGGAAAATTTAAACAATAATAAAGACCGTCAACGGTCAACACTGGGCACGTCACGGGAAACAAACCAACATATGATCCACGTGGAAGTCAAATATACAAACTGACTGTGATTACGACAAAAGCTATACAATATGTAATCACCTCAAAAGGAAGAGACTGACAACTACAGGATCTGATCTCGGGGGCACCGTCCTCGGTCACCACCTCAAACTCTAACCCTGCTCGCTACCTGAAATGCAAACAACAAACATGCCTGAGTTCCCTGCAGGAACCCCGTATACCAAACCTCCTAAAAATATAAAAAGGAATTAAAGACAATGCAATGCTATGCACATGATCATCCGCCTCGGGCCCACAATAATGCCCTCACCGCCTCCACGGCACTGAACCACTCCTGCCACTAGGGTCAAGTCAGTCCACCGCTGCCTCACAAGGGTCAGTCGACACCACTGCTCCCCAAAAAGTGCAGGAAGGAACCCCTGGTACACGCCGCACCCAAAGAGCGAGTCAGCCCTCCGAATACACAACTCGGGTCAGACGACAGCCACTGCTCCCCCAAGAGTCGCCTAGCGCGCACCCTGCCGGAACATCCTCGGCCTACCGCTAAACCCTCGCAAACTGCCCAAGGTTTACGGTACACATCCCTCACACCCCGCTCGGTAAGAGAGGAAAAAGTACAACAATAATACGCCTTCGTCGAAGGTGAAATCCGTAGCTCTCAAAGCCGGTAATCAACCGTCGCCTCGGAGCCGGTAGTCGACCTGACATCGACGGATCGCGTGTGGATAAATCCACCAACCTGCGGCAGATCGGTCGACCGCTACAAGCACACCGGTCGACCGGTCCCCCACACAGTACACAGTACTGTACAAACAAATCTACCGGTCGAACCACGCCAACCGAATTACCGACCAATCGGTCGAACAAAAGTCATCTAGCGGTCGACCGTTTGGAAGGTCTACGCTATACAATTTTATATAATATATATATCCGACCGGTCGAACCAAGGGGTCGTTCGACCGATAACAGGGATTTCAATATTTTGCCCAAGTCTCGTTCGGTCGACCGGAACTGAAATACAGTTCGACCGAAACAACACAAGCACTCTACCGCTTAATTAAATGCTCAGTCGGTCGACCGAGAGTTAAAGAGCGGTCGACCGTTTTGATGGTCAAAGCTCCCAACCGACTTAGCATCGAATGGATCGGTCGAACAAGGTAAAGGACGTTCGACCGTTTAATAAGTCAAAATCCCCAACCGACCCATTCTCATCGTTATTCGGTCGACCGGCTAAGTGGTCCCGTTCGACCGATAACAGCATATCCCCTTTTTCCCGCATGAATTTGGCATAACGGTCGACCGTCCATAGACATCGTTCGACCGTTTGCGGGTAAACATCAATATAATAATAGGATCGGTCGACTGCCCACAGGCACCGGTCGACCGATCGTCGTCTTCAACCTCTGAATTGGTTGAATTCCGACGGGGAATTCGACACCAACGTCGATCCCCAACACTCACAAGGCACAAGTGAGTTATAATGAAGATTTGGCATACCTTTTGGTCGAGTGAAGAAGCCTCCCAAGCTTGCACCACTTCACTCCACTTCTTCTTCTCTTTCTTCACTTCTTCTCCTCTTCTTCTTCACCTCCTTCTTCTTCTTCTCTCTAACCTCTTCTCTCAAGCTCTGGTTGTTGAAAAGGAAAAGAAAACGTTTTATTAACCTTACCTTCCAATTTATAGGCAAACCAATTCTTATCCAACCTCCACCTCATCCAATCCTAAATCAACACCTCATGCTACACTATTCCAGGATTAGATTAGGTTAATTAGGTTTAGGTTTAGTTAATTAAGATGTTTTAGATTAGGTTATTACAGTTGTAATCCTTAATCCACGGAATCCGTTTGCTCAAGCCTGAAAGTAGTTTTCACAAGGAAATAGTAAACCCCACATTGAGTAGTGGGCTTCTAATAAGTTTATATCTAAACAGCCACGGCACTCTTTGTAGCAAAAAATCTGGAAATTACATGATGTGATGCAAAATCTTAACAAAGTCCAGCTTACTGAGCTAATGGATATGCACTAAAGAATAAATTTGATTTTGGTGGGCATCATGTGAAGTATATACAAATTTATATTCAAACGCACCATAAGACAAACAAACGACCAGTTACAAGAGAATGAAAGGAAGATGATAAGTAAGATTTGTTAAGGATGCATGAGCTGTTTCTTGTTGCACATTCACTAGTGCACTCCAGCTCCATCGATTGTTTTCAAATTGTTATGATCCATTGGAAAGAAGAAAACAAGCACTCCAATTAGGGGTGAGCAAATTCAGTCCGTTCTTCGGGCCGGAAACCACGAGAATTCGGTATTTGGTCTGGTTCGGTCCGGTCACAGACCAAAATTTTAAGGGCTAAATTCGAATTTTGGACTGAACCGGACCGAACTGAATTTATTCGGACCAGTCTTCGGTCCGGTTCTGGACCGAAGCTCACCCCTACTCCACTGTAACTTTTACTTCTTCTTTTTCAGTTGGTGGTGCAACCATGGAAAGCTATTTTTTTCTTGGTTCAACCTCTTTTTCACTACGTATTGGCAAATTTCGGTGGTTTAACTGCAAGTTAGAAAGATACCCACCCGGATTTGTATTTTCGGGTTAGAATGATTTGGGTCGCTTTCTAACGGCGATTAGCGATAGCGGCTATCAACTGCAAGACTTAAAGTCGTTGGGTAATTTGTAAGGAATTTCTAGGGTTGAACTTTACGCCAGGATGACTTCCATTCTTGTATCTATCAAATTAACCGAACTTTACATGAGTATAATGTAACACCCCACAAGGTTAATCTGACATTGTCTAACATGAAAATGTTAGTGTCAGATATAATGACATGAGTCTACTACTACAAAACTTACCAATTTAAATTTTGTTGCAAAAAATGAGTGTTATGGGTCAGTGTGTTCGTGGATTACAAACTCGTGCTTCGGAACGAGACGTTACAGATAATATTAGAGCCTAAACCCGTTGGAATTCTGAGGACTAAGTGCTACACCAAAAAAGTTAGAACCACCTCTAGAATCTCACAACGCCGTTCAAGTGGGGGTAAGTTGTAACACCCCAAAAGTTTACTCTCACATTGACTAACATGAAAATGTTAGTGCGGAATATAATGACATGAGTTTACTACTACATCACTTACCAACTTAAATTTCGTAGTAAAAAATGTGAATGTTGTGGGCCAGTAACTAGTAGGTGACGGATCGAGACTCGAGCTCGGCGCGAGCTCAGGACGGAACACTGCGTATAACATTACGAGAATCCCTACGTTTAATCTTTAACTCTAACTGACCATTGACTACAACTCTTGAACTTCGATTACAAACTATATGTTTAGTTGAATTTCTTTAATCTTCTGAAAAGAAAAAAAGATGATAAGCTAGTTAGGGAATTGGGAATGTGTGATGATGGAAAGACAAGAGTTACACACCAAGAATGCTTTCCTTGAATTATATACACAAAACTCCTAAGTGGTTTGTACTCAACGCTCGCCAGATTAGTAATCACAATAATGTAAAAGCATGCATGTTCAATAATGGAAACGACTTTATGTGATCCATAACCTACACAAACTTTATGTGGTACGTGTCATTAATCATGGAAAGCGACTTGTAGGATCTATTTGATTCATTATATATGCACATGATGTCCCAGTTGATGAAAGTGGTGGTTGAGGGTTTGAGGCATGGGTGAAAGAGGGAGTGCCCCTAAGTGGTAGATGAGAGATCATATGCCAATTTTTCTTTTTTAATTAAGTTATAAGTGAAACCTTGCTACCTACCACAGCACATTTTTCATTTAAAGAATTTCTACAACATTTTTTTCATTTATGTCCTACTATACAAATCTACTGGATTTTTTGTTCAAACACGTATTTAACTATAACATTATGTATATATTAGGGCACAATTATTTACCGTAGTGTATTTTACACATGTTACCAATTAATTAACTATTACACAATCGTGCTTCGTGTAGAGGAAAGATATGGATTGGTGTATGTGTGTATATTATATATATATGAAAAATATAAGAGTATGTGTATGTCAGTATGTGCATAGCTCTATTATGAGGGTAGATATGCAAAAAAGAAATCCATATTTTAAATAAAAAATATTTATCTATTCTCAAAGCCGAAGGTTAAAACTTAAAAGTCCAGCCAATTGGTCGAAGATCACAAGGACCACAGCCAACATGTTCATTTAGGTCATCTTTAACTCCAACCTCAAATATCTTTACACCTCAGCTTTCTCTCTCTGCCACGTCAGCAAAAAACACTATGCAACCCACAACCCAACCCAATCGATTTTTCTTTTCTTAACCCCAACCCCACTTTCAACACTCTCTCTCCTGCACATCATTTCTTTTTACCTCATTTTCTATATCAACATAATAATTCACAAACTATTAAATTTATTATTTTTATAATAACTTAATCTAATTAACTTACAATAATTACGAACAACACATAATAATTAGATTTTATTAAAATTCGACAATTACATATTATAATAATTCAAAGATAAAATATTACAATACACTTTAATAATTACAATAATTAGATTTTGTTTACTATATTATTAACAAATATTGATAAGTGATACACTTTAATTGATGTATTTAACAAAAACACAAGAAAATGTAATTTTTTTTAAAAGTTGGGTTGAAACATATTGAACTCGTACGAACGGCTGCCCAGCTTGCCGGTGAGCTGGCGGGGGTTTCAGGGGGCGGCGCCCCCTGAAAGGTAAACACAATTTGAAATTCGATATTAAATTCAATATTGATTTTGTATTATTATAGTTAATGCAATTGATTTATTTTATTAATTATTATATTTATTTACAATTTATTTTATTTATATATATTATTAACATATTATTTAACTAATATAAATAACAAAAAAAATAAAACATAAAAAAACCCGACCAACCAGGTCTGGCCACGTGACCAGACCTGGGTCGTGACCCAGGTCGGGTCGCAGACCCAGGTCGCGACCCGACCCGGGTCCGCTCCCCATTAAGGGGAGCCAATTCGCCCCGACCCGAAAAGGGCCTCCGTTAAGGAGGCCCTTAGGTCTTGCATGCACTCTGACACCGGCAGAAATTGTAGGCTCACCATATTTTTCCAACTTTGCTAAATTTCATGTACACTTCTTCTCTTTTACCCCCAACAAGTACCACGGCCAACACCCCAAGTCCAAAATAGACGTGTGAAAATTTAATGGGACAATTGAACTGGTGCACCCGTGTTTTTATAAATTAGTGTCGTGCACCTAAACACTCAAATATTTCAACCTCACGCACATCTACAGTTAATAAGAAGGTTAAGTTACGACATATACTAAAATTTTCTAATAATATTTTATATTAACAATATCCTTATAAAATAACAAATATCATTATAATAATCATCTATCATCATTCTCTCTCATCCCTCTCTCTCAAATCATCTTTCTCATTTCCTTTCTCTCTCTTCTCTTCACTTCCTCTCTCTCCCCTCCTTCTCTCCTCTCTTCCTTCCTCTATCTTGTTGGCTTTTTGGCCTTAATCTATGTTTTGATGATTTAAATTAACCTAATCTTAATTATGATGATGTAGAGTAGCACACATATTGCATTGCATATATATAGTATTGTGCTAACCTCTACAGGTGATCAAGACTCATGGAAGGAAGGAAATCAAGTCAAGATTTGTAATAAAGCTAAATGAAGACTTGTAATCTTGATTTTATTTTGAGTCTTAGGAACATGTGTAAATTGAGCATACAAGAGTTAAAAACATATCACATACACACCAGGTTCCTTAGAGAAGTCACACACAAAATTTCACATTATTTGGACTTCATTAGATCACCCAAACCTTAGTCGGAAATCACTTATAAACTTAAACCCAGATTTCCTGTGTGAACCGGTCGACCGAACCAGTTCTCAGTTCGACCGGTTTATAACAGACTCTCCACAGTGATTTTACCGAACTCTACCGGTCGACCGGTTCTACCTTTTCGGTCGACCGATCCCGGATTTTAATATGACCGTTTTTCTTGTCGTATTCCTATAACGGTCGTATTCGTATAAAACAAAACTTAACCCCAAAATACATTCGGTAAACGGTCGAACGAAGACCTTGTTTCGGTCGACCGGTTGAACAGTTTTTCAGAAACAAAATTCCCTGCTATCGGTCGACACATTTCTCGTTCGACCGATTGACCTTTGTCTCAACCGAATCCCCTTATCGGTCGACCGCCCCATACTTTGGTTCGACCGATTCACTTAAGTAGAGTTAAGTTCTAGCTCGTTTGTCCGACCGAATATTCTTTTGTTCGACCGTTCTCTTTGAAATCATGTTAACGGTCGACCGGTTTACTAGTTTCGGTCGACCGGTTCTGGACAGATTTGCAGCCCGATTTTCTGCTTTGTGTATCTTGCACAAAACCCAATCAAATCTATCCCCAACGGCTAGAATACCTTAGGAGCTTATAAATAGAGGATCAAGACTTGTTGTTAACACAACTCTCCAACTCCAATTGTCCCAATACATTAGAGAGAAACTTCAATCCTCAAAGCTCCCAATTCTACACTCTTTAAGCCTAAACTTCACACACTTGATCATATACTCATCCTACTCAAAGTGTGCTCAATTAGAGAGTGAATCCCACTCGGTTACTTGTGTTGTCAAAAGAAGCAAGGACTTCGGTGAAAGCCCGAAGTGTCCCTCTCGGATTGTGAGAGGAAGAATTCAAGCAAGCGAGGGTTGTTCGCGTTGCTTGTGGTGTAAAGGCGTTCTCTCCCGGCCCGGAACGGGGAGTGGTTAGTGAAGACGTAGGCGGAGCTCGCGGAGTCAAGCGGAGCTTACAAGAGAGGACTAGGACCCGGGTGGGGTGCCGAACCTCTATAAAAACCGACGCGTCTTTTGTGGTTTGCATTGTCTTTCTTTCTCTACTTGTTTGTTTATTCCGCTGCGCATTTGTTTGCTTAATCAAGTAGAAAATTAGGGATTAGATTAAAAGTGATTAGTGGACCCATAACCCACACGATCCTACATTTGGTATCAGAGCCTTGTTAGCTAATTCTATACTTAATCGTATTTTTAGCATGGCTAGCACATCTAATCACTTAGAGGGTTTATGCACCACAAGGCCTCCTTTGCTTAATGGGTCAAATTATGATTATTGGAAAAATAGAATGAAAATCTTTTTAATATCAAATGACCTTAAGTATTGGAAGTTTATTCAAAATCCATACATACCCCCAAATGAAGATGATTTAGATTCTCTATCTAGGGCTCAAATGAAAGAAATTGAAATGAATTCAAAAATTATGAATATTCTTTATTGTGGCCTTAATGAGGGAGAATACAATAGAATTAGGGGATGTGAAAGTGCAAATGAAATATGGCATAGGTTACAAATGCATCATGAGGGTGATAGCAAAACCAAAGAAACTAGGATAAGTCTCCTCATGCATAAATATGAAATATTTTCTATGCAAATCGGTGAGAACATAAGCGACATGAACACTCGCTTCACCGATATCACTAACTCTCTTTTGATTCTTGGAAGAAGGATAAATGAAGGAGAGATGACTCGAAAATTCCTCCGGTCATTGAGCAACGATTGGGAAGACAAGGTCGTGGCAATCGAAGAATCACACGATCTTTCAAAATTGAAGATGGAAGAACTCATTGGAAATCTCATGGCCTATGAGCTCCAATTGAGTCATCGAAGAGAGAAGGAAGCTTCAAAGAAAAACTCCGTGGTGGCATTACATGCAAATTTTGATGAGCCAAGGAGGGTGGAAGAAGAGGACATTGAGGTCCTTGCCCAAGACTTCATCAAATACCTCAAGAGGGATAAAGGAGAAAAGAATGAAAGAAGAGGTAGAAGAAGTGAGAAAAGAGAAAAAGAAAAAGAGAGGGAGGAGAGTGAAAATGAGAGAAGAGAAGGGGAGAAGAAAAAGGAGAGAAGGGAGAGGAGAAAAGAAAAGGAGAAGAGCAAGAGAAGAGAAAGGAAGGAGGAAGCACACAAGGCTACATGGGATGATTCTTCATCACCATCATCATCGTCTTCTTCCTTGCAAAGTAGAAGAGAAGTGGCTCACTCATGCTTCATGGCTATTGAAAGTGAGGTAGATTCTAACTCTTGTTCTAGTAATTCATGCTCAACTAAGTCCTATTATAGTGATAGCTCTAACTCTAATGCTAATGATGAATCATATACACATGATGAGCTACAAAATGCATTTCATGATTTAGTTAAACAATATGAGATCATTTGTGAAAAGAACAAAAATGCTAGAAAAACTATAAATGATCTCAAATGCCAAATTGAATTAATCATGAATGAAAAGAATGAGGTGATTGCTAGACTTGAATCAAATGAATCATCACTTGCTAGTCTAAGTAAAACACCCATTATTGATGAACATGTAGATCTTAAAGCTTCAAATATGCAATTAAGAAAAGATCTTGAAATGTTCACTAAAGGAACAAAAATGCTTGATATGCTTTTGAGTAGTCAAAGACAATCCTTAGCTAAACATGGTTTAGGATACAATGTTCAATTGAAAAACCATGTATCTCATACCACATTAAATGGCAAGCATTTATTTGTTACGTCTAGTTCCTCAAGTGTGTGGGCTCCCAAAACCAAAATGGTTTGGATTCCCAAAGCTAACATTCAAGGACCCAAAGTTGTTTGGGTACCTAAATCTACTCTTGTAGGAGCTTGAGGAGGAGATTGGTGGTGACCGGGTGAGCTCAAGAGTCAAATTCAAATCCGGTTGCATCACCAAATGAGATTGGAGCTAAATTCGAATTCAACATTGGTATAAATTTCTATCTTTGAAATTTCTGAAAATTCAGCTCTAATCTAGTCTTTGTGCTTAAATGTCATAATCTTTTACTAGAGTAATGAAGTGCAAAATTTAGGGGGAGCAACTTCATTACAAGACATCCAAATTCTATGCTTAAAGTCTTAAATAATTATTATTTTTGATGGATGTCAAAGGGGGAGAGATAATTAAGGGGGTAACTTGGAATTTGGCATAAAATTGAACAAAAACTATGCACATCCATAGGGGGAGCATTAATATGCATAGCTTACATATACAAATTCCATGTATTTAGATAGAATTAAGATATAGGTTGCCATCATCAAAAAGGGGGAGATTGTTGGCTTTTTGGCCTTAATCTATGTTTTGATGATTTAAATTAACCTAATCTTAATTATGATGATGTAGAGTAGCACACATATTGCATTGCATATATATAGTATTGTGCTAACCTCTACAGGTGATCAAGACTCATGGAAGGAAGGAAATCAAGTCAAGATTTGTAATAAAGCTAAATGAAGACTTGTAATCTTGATTTTATTTTGAGTCTTAGGAACATGTGTAAATTGAGCATACAAGAGTTAAAAACATATCACATACACACCAGGTTCCTTAGAGAAGTCACACACAAAATTTCACATTATTTGGACTTCATTAGATCACCCAAACCTTAGTCGGAAATCACTTATAAACTTAAACCCAGATTTCCTGTGTGAACCGGTCGACCGAACCAGTTCTCAGTTCGACCGGTTTATAACAGACTCTCCACAGTGATTTTACCGAACTCTACCGGTCGACCGGTTCTACCTTTTCGGTCGACCGATCCCGGATTTTAATATGACCGTTTTTCTTGTCGTATTCCTATAACGGTCGTATTCGTATAAAACAAAACTTAACCCCAAAATACATTCGGTAAACGGTCGAACGAAGACCTTGTTTCGGTCGACCGGTTGAACAGTTTTTCAGAAACAAAATTCCCTGCTATCGGTCGACACATTTCTCGTTCGACCGATTGACCTTTGTCTCAACCGAATCCCCTTATCGGTCGACCGCCCCATACTTTGGTTCGACCGATTCACTTAAGTAGAGTTAAGTTCTAGCTCGTTTGTCCGACCGAATATTCTTTTGTTCGACCGTTCTCTTTGAAATCATGTTAACGGTCGACCGGTTTACTAGTTTCGGTCGACCGGTTCTGGACAGATTTGCAGCCCGATTTTCTGCTTTGTGTATCTTGCACAAAACCCAATCAAATCTATCCCCAACGGCTAGAATACCTTAGGAGCTTATAAATAGAGGATCAAGACTTGTTGTTAACACAACTCTCCAACTCCAATTGTCCCAATACATTAGAGAGAAACTTCAATCCTCAAAGCTCCCAATTCTACACTCTTTAAGCCTAAACTTCACACACTTGATCATATACTCATCCTACTCAAAGTGTGCTCAATTAGAGAGTGAATCCCACTCGGTTACTTGTGTTGTCAAAAGAAGCAAGGACTTCGGTGAAAGCCCGAAGTGTCCCTCTCGGATTGTGAGAGGAAGAATTCAAGCAAGCGAGGGTTGTTCGCGTTGCTTGTGGTGTAAAGGCGTTCTCTCCCGGCCCGGAACGGGGAGTGGTTAGTGAAGACGTAGGCGGAGCTCGCGGAGTCAAGCGGAGCTTACAAGAGAGGACTAGGACCCGGGTGGGGTGCCGAACCTCTATAAAAACCGACGCGTCTTTTGTGGTTTGCATTGTCTTTCTTTCTCTACTTGTTTGTTTATTCCGCTGCGCATTTGTTTGCTTAATCAAGTAGAAAATTAGGGATTAGATTAAAAGTGATTAGTGGACCCATAACCCACACGATCCTACATATCTCTTGTTTACGGTAGAAGTAAACAATCGTTGTTTAATTTGTTCATCGTCATTCGTCCATCAGAACTTCACCTCACCTTTCCCATCTCTCCTCTCCCGTTTGTGCAATGACGTTGCAAACTGTTACTATATAAACCCCCAAAATCCATCCTCCATTCCCTCTCTCCATCTCCATCTCCTCGTCGATTCCGTCAAATCTCATATCCCCTTCAACCCCTCCTCCCAGGTGAGTTTGATTCCCCCCTCTCGATCTCCAAACTCCTCGTTTTAGTGCTTTCATTCTCATGCAAAGTGCTATTTCGAGGTCGTGATCTTCGATTCAGTGGACAATCGCAAATTCATGTGTGTTTGATGCGTAGAATTGGATGTTTTATCGTGATTTTAAATTTGAGTAGAATTTGACTTCGAGTGGATCCCTCGATGGAGAATATCAGGTTTTCTGGGCTGAATATTCAATGGCGGGTCCAGCCCGGTGGGGTAGGTCTCGGGTAGGGATGCAAATAGATCTTTTCGAATTTAGTATAACCTGTATCCGAATTCGAATCCGAAATCGAAATAAGCATATTAAATCCAAATTCAAATTGAAATTTTTATAGCTTACCAATTTCGTATCCGAATTTGAGAACTTTTCGAATTCGAATCGGACAATGTTCAAATTCCTATAACATATTTGTATATATATTTTGTTGTATAATCTAAAATATTTTGGAAAGTTATTTTAAGAGAATTATATTATAATTTGCTTTTGTATTTCTATTATGTTTGTATTTACATACAAAATAACATAGTTTTATATTAACTAACAATACAAATATTAATAACCACATATATTGGAAGTCAAAATTGGTATTTTCGGATATTTGGATATGATTTGACCTATATTCGAATTCATATCCGAATTTGAAAATGGTAAAAAAAATTGAACCAATTTCCATTCCAAATTGTATTCGGTAAAAAATTCTTTACCAAATACCAACCAAATTGTAATTTTTGAATCGGATACTTGGATGATCGGTTACCATTTGCATCCCTAGTCTCCGGACATGGTAAGCGTTCTCTGGCGATGGGTCCCCGAAGACTTGGTCCATTGGGACTTGGACTACGTAGGTGCTGGAGTTGTCGGGGGAGGAGAAGCGATTGGGTTGTGAATGGTCAGGTTGATCGGTTGCACGAGTGGTGGAAGAAGATGATGAGGTTGGGCGTGGGGACTGCTGTCGAGGTGGCTTTGCGGCTTTGTTGAAGGAGGATATTGGAAGTTTGGTGGGTGAAGTTGGTGTAGAGTTCTCGTCTATCGGCCGGAGAATGTGAGAATCGGTGGTGGTGGTGATGGTGGTGGAGGAGATGAAAAGAGAAGAGATGGGGATGAGAGGGAAAGGAAGTGAAAAAGTGCTAGGAAGAGAAGAGAGGGAGGGATGAGAGAGAGATGAAATGAAAGAGAGAAGGATGAGAGTACTTCATCATGTTAATAATATAAAATATTATTAGAAAAGTTTAGAAGGTGTAATGTACAAAATTCCCAACCAAACGGTACCTTAACTCTCTTATTAACGGCAGATGTACATAGGGGTGAGCATTCGGTCCGGACCGGACATAATTTTTATCCGGGGTCTGGACCGAAGACCGGACCGAATCGGTCCGGTCAAAAACCAATTTTTTTAAATAAAAAAACAAAAAACGGACCGGTCCGGACCGGACCGAACCGAACCTGAAATTTTAAAAACTTCCGGACCGAAATCTGGACCGGACCGAACCAAATCAAAATTTCTGGACCGAACCCGGACCGACCTGTCCGGTCCAAAAACCCAGTTTGGACCGGACCGTGCACAACCCTAGATGTACGTGATGTTAAAATATTTGAGTGTTCAGGTGCACCACACTAATTTCGAAAAACACGGGTCCACACACTCAAATTCGATTTTAACGAGGTGTACTAGCTCAATTAACCCAAATTTAATCCTAAAATCCCAACGTTGAATACATGGGTTGGATTTGACTTTTATAAATGTGAACTATTAGCACATCAACATATTGGATCCACTTATTGGATTTATATCCTGGATAAGCATGTTAATTATTACCATCTAATTTCCATGGTATAGTCCAGAAATAATACATGTCACTATCAAACTATACATCACTTGAGAAGGAAATTACTACATGACAAATGTCATTTTGTAATATTTTCTCCATAACGGATGTGGAGAAAGATAAGAAAAAGGGATAGAGACGTGACTCATGAGGGGCAAAATTACACAAATATGACAAGGAAATGGATGAAGAGGCTTTACCCGTGGAGGATGCTTTTTTTTTCATTTTGTGTACCTAAAAAACTATACAAAGAATAGCACATGATGGAGACCTAATATTCCACTATAGAGTTAATCACATTACATTAACAACTTACATCACTCTCATCAAGAATAATTGCAAGGTCAGCAATCTAAACTAGTTGGGCCTGCGCTTCAGAATAAAGAATTGACATGTTGCCAACCACTAAGAGAATCTAATCCATTGACAAAAGATATATAATTACTCTTCTGTGGAAGTATGGCTTTAGGTGATCATGGTACTCAAGCTTACATCACAAGTAGTACAAGGATAGCTCCACTGCAAAGTGCTTCTACATTTATTGGCATCAAATTATAAGCCACTATACTAAGTTACATGTATGGAAGCAAAAAAAATAAAAAATCCCCATAACTACATGTCAAGATTCTGTAGGTAAAGCTTAAGCATGGCCTGAACTAACAATTATGTACCAAACATTTCCATCTTTTAAGCTGTTAATCATTCAAGTACAACATAGTATGCTTAATTTCTTGGATATTCGTATCATTTCGTGACACTTAAGTAATTTCAAATGGAAGAAGTATGGGATAAAGATCTGTTAAGAGAAAAGGGTGTGGGGGCAAACAACAATTTTGATGTATACAAGACAATGGCACTAAATCATAAATAGTGATGGTCACATGAACACCTTTTGCTTTAAGCAAAAGCATCAAACAAAATGGTCGCTATGGGCCTGAATGATTGATTGCAATATTTTAAAAAATGGTTGGTTTACTCCAATCTTAGTCAATGTAACACTCCCTCAACAAAGAAAGTGTAAAAGCGAAAGATACGGACTTACCTGGAGGGGTGACTCATGACTGGGTGAGGTCTATGTGAGGCTTGTTGAGATTCTCTTATTTTTTGGATGTGAAAATTTATGGGACTCCATTTCTATCTCGGCTTCATGTGGGCTTGATTGGATTTGGTTCAAGATGCAATCAAAATTAAGAGATCTGCAAAATACAAGTTCATGCCTGGTGCAATCACAATTAAGAGATGTACAAGTTCATGCCTGGTTCAATCAATTTAGATTTGCTAAGCTGAATAAACTAAGCTCATCTCTTTCAGATGGGCAAAATTGCTATCGAGCTTCAGTTATATAATGCAGTTTGACCAAATGTAATGAATTTCTTTGCAACATGATTGCAATTATGTCTCCCAAAGTAAAAGTAACTACCAAGCATCCAAATCTGATCAAGAAATTGCAGGAAGAATCGAACTTTAGTCAGCTTAGTGTGCTAAAGTCAATAGTTTCGTAAAACAAATCCCACCTCCTTTCCATGTTCCCACGTGTTGCACTCTATCTACAGTTGTGTACGGTCAACATACTCCAAAACATATATTAGTTACTCCGTCTTTTTTTCCTGTTCGAATCAAGTAACTTCCAAAGATCTCCGCGTCTACGCGTGGACAATATATGTTGGAGTGAACTCCCACATGTCAATCGACCCGTTCTGATACCATGTTAAATTTGGTTGGTCCACCACCTCAACAAAATCTAAGCACTTAGGTGAAGGGTAATTAATCCAACTCTATTACAAAGTGTTGCACACAATTTGTGTTTAGCAATGTGGAACTATTTTCTCAACTCTCCCCCGCACGCGTGACCGGGATAATTTTCCGTATCTACGCGTGGACAATATAGGTTGGAGTGACCCCCCACAGGTCAATCGACCCGCCCTGATACCATACGAAAATTCAGATCAACTCAAGATCGAAGACAATAGGTCTTAGATCAAGGTTGAACGTGAATCAAGAGGATTAGGGTTAAGGTTGAGAGAGAGAGAGAGTATGCGGCGGAAGACGAAAAGAATGTATTAGGTTAGGTTGTTCTTTGTTACAAGCATATTTATTGTCTAGGTCACGATACACGGATGACCCAGATCCGATTAACACCTAGAGCTTAACAAGAATCTGTACACATTTGGATCTGAGGATCCGACTAACACAAAGGCTCTGGCTTAGCCACCCTTAGCCTCAGAAGTGAGAATTTGAGTCCGATAAGAGTGAGTACATGGTGAACCATATACTGACATTGACTCATGGACATCACCTAGTCGGTTTCATACTCGGTGCTCCCACCTTCACTCTATCGATCCAGATCATTAGGGAACAATTTACTCCTGTCTCAACATAGGCTTTATCCGTTCTAACACCAAATGCATGCGTGTGAATCCTAAGAATGTGATTGTCTTTGTCGGACCTTCTTAAAATATTTCCCACCGCCAATGATGTATATATAACTATCGATCAATCACCAAACAATCTCTTCATAAACACAGAATAACGATATATAGATTATAGAACATGGAAAGAAGAATAGTGGGAAAGAAAACACTTTATGGAACGAAAATTGCATAGATTTAAAATGCACACTAATCATAATATGATACTATCATTGTTAACATGTAAATCTTCTAAAAAATTACAAATAAAAATCCAGCTAGCATTGCTACCAACGGTTTCAGTTGAAATTACTTGTGCACACCAAAAATATCCAGCATTTATGCGCATAATGATATTTCATGATGACGGACCACAAAATGAGAAGGAAACTTAATAAGTACATTAATTATGTATAATACACCACCGTGCATGTAACCCAAGGGGATACTATTTATCGTCGAAAAATAACTTAAATAGTCCAAACAATTACATTTTTACTCGTAACAAATTACTTAATACTCATTTCGTCTTGTGTCTTTAAATAAAATTTTTGACTTAGTTTACTCACATTTCCAGTACCAACACCACAAAAATGTCTGTAGAAGCACCGAGATCTGGTGAGGTAATGGAGACCAATTTTTTTCCGACTCGTGCGTCTTGCACAGACCCCTTTTTCAATTTTCTGTTAAATTAATTTTTTTCAAGTTCCGTTGCAAGATTTCGGTGGTGATGAAGTATATTACAGTGAGTTTTTTTGATAATAAACAAATATTTAAAACAATCGATGAAGCTTGTAAATGGGCGAAACAAGTTGTCATAGGAGCAAGATTTTTTTGCGTTATATCATCATACAAACCAAAAGCATATAACCGGACAGATTGTTACCTGAGATGTGATCGCAGACATTAAATGAGTTCTCGTGATACGAGTATTGCACTACTAAAGAACACAAAAAATGGTGCGGTTGTCATTTTTTGGTAAAAGTAGTCAAACGACGGGATCGTGATGGATGTGTCGTTGTTTCTAATAGCACCTATGAGCAGCACAACCACGCACTTGCAGTTTATTCAGAGGGTCACCGACAGGTCAACGGACTTAGTGCTGGGGCCAAGCAAATTGTTCGTGATATGACTGAGGCACAAACAAGACCACATAACATTTTGTTGGCAGTAAAAGAGAAATTCCCAGAGGATAATCTCAATCAAATACATTTATAACTTCAGAGAATACATAAGGAGGACGAAAATCTGAAGACAGGAATCCCGCTCAGCAGTTTATCAGTCAGGCAGTGCAGTATAACTATTTGCATTGGATTGTGGCAGATGAAGAAAATAATTTCCTCACTCACGTATTTTTGGCACATCCGACTTCAGTTCAGTTGTTACGTACATACCCTTTCGTAATCTGCATGGATTCGACGTATAAGACAAACAAGTACAAGATGCATTTGTTTGAGATGGTTGGGGTTACTCCAACAAAAATGAATTTCCTCGTCGGATATGAGATTTTGAAGGATGAGATTGAGTCTAGTTACCGGTGGGTGTTGGAGAGGTTGCGAGATATGTTATTGAATATTGTTAGCCCAACTGCAATAATAACGAACCGGGAGATGGGTCTGATGCGACCAGTGGCAGAGGTTTTTCCTGAGTCTGCTCATTTACTTTGCACTTGACATATCAACAAAGACGTGTACAACTACGCATACCACGTATTCGGCAAAAGCAACCAGCTTGTAGAGAGTTTTAGGCGTGGAAAGTGGAGGAGAGTTGTGGTTTCTGATTCACAGTCGGATTATGATATATCAGTCCGTAATCTGAAAGATTCTTTCAAGTCCTAGCTACTGCTCACGGAGTATGTGGAACACACGTGGTTGGTGCATAAAGAAAAGTTTGTGTTGAATTGGACGAATAAAGTTCTTCATTTTGGCAACACTACGAACTACATGGTGGAAAGTGCACATTCGGCTCTGAAAGAGTGGATCACTACACCGACTGCTGCTCTCGACACTCTTTTCGATCGCGTGAACTCGGCTATTGAAATGCAGCTGACGAATATTCGGAACTTTCTTGAAGATTCGAGACGTCGAAATTTGACAGACTACATAGGTCCTTTGTTTCAGCATATAAATGGTCGAGTTTCGCATCACTGTTTGTCATTATTGACTTAAGACTTGAAGAGAATGCAACACCTAAGTAATGAAGTTGATTATTGTTACGGGTGTGTTTTTTCTTACATCACATGAGATTCTTTGTGCATGTACCATGTACGAGTGTTTTGCGTCATGTGATGGAATTTATTTAGAGAAGATTCATCCATTCTGGAAAACACTTGTCATTGGAGAATGAGTCCAGATGTCAGAGTTTGTGGATCAATCAGCACAAGACGTCGAGCATTTTCGGAAGCTCATTGATGAGATTTCGGAGAGCGACCATGCAGTAATTCGTAGTGTCTCTCGTATTTTATACGAACAGTTACACCCCGATCAGTCGAAATATGGAGAACCCTCAGAAAATGCTAAGGTACGAGGTCGACTTAGGGGAAAGTCGATACGTCGGGACCCGAGTGCCTTCGAGTATGTTGAGCGAGGTCGTGGTCGGTCCAGTAGTGGGAGCAGGGGTCGTCGTCGGTCTTCCACTTTTTCTTGATCGTCCGTGAACACGGGCACAAGATCTGATATGACGATATGTTTATTGTTATTTAATATATATCACTAATTTAGAGATGGTTGAATAAATTATCTCCTAATTTTGTTGTTTTAATGAAATGTTATTTCTCTATCTTACAGTGTCCGAACGGACTGGCGTGGATAACTTCTCATATGTTGATAGACTGTCAGGAATCATTTTACCATTTCTGGAGAGATGGATTGACGTACGTGCTGATGACAACTGCGGATTTCGATGTGTTGCCGATGTCTTCCATGGTGGTCAAGACAACTGGTCGTACACCCGTCTAATGAGATAGGTGCACATCCTATTTATGAGAGTGTCTATTTTGGTAATGTGGTACTGTTGGGTCGGGCGTTAACCGCGAACGCCCGACCCAATTTTTTTTTAAACTAAACAATATATTTTACCAGATTTGAGTAATCTGGTGCGTCCGTTGGTTTTTTCCGAGCCTCCAAGACATTATTTTAGTGAATATGAGAGTAATACGAAGATAAAGTGGTGTTAAGAGAGGGAAACGAAAGAATTATGTAAGTATAAAAGATAGAACCACAGAATGATAATCTTTCTTCACAGCTTAACCATCCATTAAATTGAACTGAGAAAGTAATTTTGCACGTACTTTGTACGACCTTTAACGCGTGTTGCTCGTTCGAGTGTTTGCCACTCGAACACGATACCACACCTAACTAGAAAATTATTATTTAATCCCTGTTATCCATATATCTAATTTTACTGTACGTCAGAGATAGAAGTGGCATGCACGAGCACGTAACCGTAGACTCCGCGGTTTGGTTCTTCTTTTCTGCTGTAGTGATCGTGGAGGTGATTATCCATTTTGGATGCATTAGAATTAGATGGATTTTATGCTTTTTTTT
This sequence comes from Triglochin maritima, assembly GCA_963682175.1. Lineage (NCBI taxonomy): Eukaryota > Viridiplantae > Streptophyta > Magnoliopsida > Alismatales > Juncaginaceae > Triglochin > Triglochin maritima. The sequence continues at coordinate 56,201,257 of OY821772.1, read as the reverse complement.
GTTTTTTTATACTTTTTTAGTTTTGTGGAATTCATTGGTCTTGAACAAAACTTTGTTCCGATCTTTGTGGTATTGTTGTTTGATAATAAGATGCGGCTAGTTTTACAAGATTATGAATTAATATAGCATGTTCTCATTCTTTTCACATTATCGTTTGTGATGTACTTCGTAAATAATTTTACGATTTTCTTATTATTAACTTAGAAATTCATTATGTCATGTGTAATGTAGGCATTAATTTTTTATTTTATTTGAAAACGAGCCCCCCGTCGCCTGCTATTTCATAATGAATTATAAATGCATTTTCTTTAATAACTTATTTTAATTTAACCCATTATAATTCCCAATACCAACAATAGTATAGTATTGACTCCATTAGAAATGGATACCATTTAACCTTTTAAAAGAGTAACGAAAATTGGAAGGAATATTCTAAAACAATTAAGTGCAAGGATATCACTAGAAATGGATGTTTTGTAAATTTAGTGACGAAACGACCGTGGCCATCAATCCAACAGGATGATCCCTTGCGATTCTGCCCAAAATCTACGCCGTCGGTTTCTTCAGATTTTATTTTCCTGACATCCATCCATCGTGACGTAACAAAATCAATCAAATCCAATGGCCCAGAAAACCCCACTTCAGCACCGTTAACACCGCCCAATCAGCTTCCGAACGCACTGTTTCTCTTTCACTCACGTCAACTTCTGTTTTCGTCACGTCAGCTTAAACCAACCCTTAAAATTTTTCTTAACCACACCTATAAATAACTCAAACGCCCTACATTTTCACCCTTACACGTCATTTCAGGATCAATTCTAGGCAAAACACAAAAAATGACAAAAAATTCTAAAAAATATAAACAAATAAAAAACATGTTTTCATAATTTTTTATATAAAAACGATTTAAAATAATTTTTAAAATATTTTCTAAACACAAAAACTCGAAAAAAACAAAAACAAAAAAAACAACCAATGGGGGGCACGTGCCCCCGATCCACCACCCAGTCCATCCGCCCGGGCGGAAATTCGGGCGAATGGACGCCCAAATTTTTGCCCGGGCGAATGATGCCCCAATTTTTTATTACTTTTGCTGCTGATGTGTCAGGTGAAATTTTAGAAGTCTATTTTTTTTCATGTTAAGGATGCTCTAACACTTCCAAAACAACGCAACTTGGCAAGTCACAACAATTAACACTCGTTACGATCTTTTACTCGATTCGGAAATGATTCCATCCGAGAACCAAAATTTAACTCAATTCCGGTGTTCTCGTGAGCCGAAGTTAATTTTTAATGTTTCATTTCATGTTTAGAAGTGAGGACACATTAACGACAGCTCACAACACCGTCAACAGTACTGCCATGTGTCAGTGCCTCACGGACGACATCCCAACCGTCCACCCCATCCATCCGACGGTCCAGCTTGGTTCTCGAAGGGAAAATGTAATAAAGTCCAGAGACATAAGGCATGTATGTTCTGGCTGGCTGGCTGGTTGGTTGGTTAAAAGAAGTCAGGGAAGTGGTGTGAGGAGCAACTAGCGAGGAGAAGTCGCCGCGCATTTAATGGGAGAATGAGAGTAAAAGGCGTGGAATGGAAGTGGAAAAAGAAAATTCTGATCTGTGTTGGTAGCAGATACTGTAGTGGACTGTTGGAGTAGTGGTGCAAACTGAGGTTCATTTGTTTTTTTATTAACTACGGAGACTTTCTGTTTTTAAATGCTCCTAGTCTAATTATAAATGTTAGAGATGTGGAGGAATCTTTAAGTTTGTGTAAGCCGATCTGTGGTAAGTGTTCTTAACTGCTTATTCCTTAATTACGACTGATTTTATGAAACCATTATATCTTGAATGAGCGTATTGGGTTAGTGTTATTTTTAGGTGTTGAACATGTAACATTTAGTACAAGAACTTCATGTACGGATGCATTACTTGTAGATTTCAATGCATTTAAATTTTCATATTGAATAATATTAAAATAGTGTATTTTAAAGTTTTGAATAATTTGTTACATTACATATATTATCTTCACGTATTTCGTTTATATATTCACACATTATGTTCACATAGAAGGTAATAGGTGACAACACATGTATTGAGTCTAAGTGTGCTGGAGTTCAGTAACGTGTATATATAAACTTTATGACCTATGCTACGCTAGAAGTAACATCGATGGGAATTTCAAATCTAATCTCTCCCGATATAATACTTCAATCATCGTTTTACATCAACCCAAAATCCCATCAACACCAACATAAAGTTGAATGTGCGAAAACGGGTATGAGCCTGATATATCTTCAGCCTAATATACCTTCTGTTGTGAAACTAAGGGTGAATTTGGCTACTCCGGATTCCAACTGTCAGACCTCGCAGAAGCCGCTACAATCCCAATGTGTAACCCAAACGATCGCAGGAGCCACCAAAACTGCTTCCCCTGCTCACATCCTGATGCCTCAATTTGCCTTTCATGGCAGAAGCTCACCACACGAGCTTCTCACAAGTCCTGGGCATTGTTGGATGGTGAACTTGATGTTTTGATGTGGTTGTCCCCTTCTTTTGTGTAAATGACGTGTTACGTCACTAAACACCAAACTTCACAATCGACCACTTATTGCAATCAAGGCTCATCGGGGCGCAGACCCGCACTCACCGCAGAAAAGTGGTGGTTTGGAGTGATGGTAGTCCTACCCTTGTTGTGCACATCGGACCAGGAGGTTGCGGCGTCTAGGTATGTGTTCCCTTATGGTTAAGATGTCGATGTTGTTGTATAGATCTAAATGGAAACACAACTGAGAAGCCCAACGTATATAATTTGGGGTTTCTGGTGTGTGAAATTATAAATCCCGATTATATGTTGATCACTTTGCTTATTGGTTATTAGGACTGACAATTTGGGTCAATGACACGAAACCCGAATCCGAACCCGACACTAAATATCACGATTCGGGTCGACACAAATGACACGAACTGTAATTCGGGTCGGGTTCATTTCGTGTAATTCGTGTCAAACATGCTAGTTCGGGTTAATTTGTGCTTGTGTAAATTTGTGTCAAACATGTCATAATTGGTGTCAAACAATTTATTTTGTGTTCAGGTTAATTCGGATTTGTAAAAATTCGTGTCAAACAAGTCAGTTCGAGTTATTCGGGTTAATTCGTGTTCGTGTCAACACGAACACGAAAAATGGATTCATGTCAATGTGGGTCGTGTTCGGGTTACCAAATTCGTGTTCGGGTTGAAGATTAGATTTTCATGTTCGTGTTCGTGTCACCTATTTCTTATTAATTTGTGTTCGTGTTCGTGTTCGGGTCGAGTAAAAACAATTCGTGTCAATTCGTGTTCGTGTCAAACACGACACGAAACACGAATTTGCCAGCCATTGGTTATAGTTTGGTTCAAAATTTATTTGCATGTATTGAAGCTTTAAAATTGATGTTTTATTGAAGTGTATGGAAAGTTTGTTGCGATTTTATTTTGCTTTAAAATTAATCTCTAACTTCAAAAGAGGTTTTTAAGTAAATGTAATGGTGTTAATGTGAGATCATAATTCTAATTGGGTTTTATTGGTTGTTTAGGTGGTGATTAGGATGAGATTGGATGGATGGTTGAGATGGAGTGGAGAAAATTGGATGGTGAGGATGAAGTGATGGAGGGGTTTTGAGGTGAGCTCTCTCTCACTCTCTCTCGGATCTCTCTCATTCTCTCACTCACTCTCGCGTCCCTCTCTCACTCAGTGATGTGCTCCAGCGAGAAGTGGTGATCTCCGGCGAGAAGAGATATTCAACACGTGTTGGTTTGGTGGCGAGTTGTTGTTGTTGGTGAGGTGATCGACGAAGGTGAAAGTGTGGTTGTGGATCGACGAGGTGCAATGATCGTTTATCGAGCGAGAGGTTCGTCGGAGGATCGTGGTTTTGAGAAAAGTGCTCGTGGAAGTGCCGTCGAGGTTTCTTCGAACCTTCACGGTATGTCAAACTTGTAGTTGTAGCTCACTTATGTTGTGTGAGTATTTGGAAGTCGACGATAGGCCTTATGGCTCGTCGCAGGTAAGCGTGCAGTAGATTTGCCTACTGGATCGGTCGACTAGTTGGTGCAACGACGGACTGCTCCTAGTGAAATTTGGGGATTCTGTCTCGCGTCGGTCGAACGATGTCTTTGGGCGATCGACCAGTGGTGCGTTAGAGGCAAGCCTTGGATGTTTTCGGTCGGACGACCCCCTTTGTCGTTCGACTGTATGCACTGTTGTTGGTCCGTTGGGGGTGTTGACCTTTTAAATGGTCGACCGCCTTTTGACTCGTCCAACCGACGACTTAAGTTAACTTATTGTTTGGTTCGACCGGTGGTGGTTTGGTCGACCGGTGTTGATTGGATGCGATTGAGGATTTTACTGGTGTTTTTTGGTCGACTGAGAGTTCTCGGGGGTTTGACCGGTTGATTTTGTTGAGCAATGTAAATTTTCACTGGTGGTTTACGTTTGAACATGTCTCCTTTGCCGTTCGACCGATTGGTCATTGTGTTCGTTGAACCTGGGAGGTGACCTTCTAAACGGTCGACCGGTCCCTGACTTTGGTTCGACCGAACGTGTGTTGTTGGTGGGAGATGTTCGACCGAATGAGTGTCGGTCGAGGCAATTGCCTGGTTTTGCTAAGAGTCGGTCGATGGAGACTCTTGGTTCGGTCGACCGATGTTGTCCAGTTTTGCACATGTGAGGTGCGTTGGTTGTGGTCGTCCTTGTGAGATGAGTTGTGGTGCCGATGTTCTTCCGACAAGTGTGCTTGTGAGCACGGGTGTTGCGGTGGTTGGGTGAAAGAGCCCTGGAGCCCCATAACTGTTGTGAGAGCTGCGGTTGGGTGAAAAAGTCCTCGAGCTCAGCTAGTCTGTGCGGGTTGTGTGAAAAAGCTTTGGAGCTCCGTAGTGCGTTCAGGTTGGGTGAAAGAGCCCTGGAGCATGAGCAATGACCGCGTGATAAGGGTTAGGTGAAAAAGCCCTAGAGCCCTTAGAACATTCGAGTTGGGTGAAAGAGCCCTGGAGCCCTGATCGTGTCGTGGTAGTTGCGGTTGGGTGAAGAAACCCTGGAGCCCAGCTTGACGACATTGAGTGTTGCTGTGGTTGGGTGAAAGAGCCATGGAGCCCAACCTTGTCTTATGCTTTTCTTTGTAGATAGAATTACATGCTAGAGTGTTTCAGTTTCATGCATTTGTAGAGTTTGGCATATGGGATTTACTTTTGGAAACTCTGGCATTGTTGCATGTTTACTTTTAAGCCGTGATCGACGTTAGGGGGTTGTGACCGAGGAGAAGAGCGCTGCTACCAGATCCTGCTTTCTCTCATTTTGAGATTAGAGTGATTACTTGTATATTGTGTTTAGCCTTTTGATGTTATCACACCTTTTAAAATACTCAAATATTATATATTTTGTGTAATATCATCTTGTTGTTTGTGTATTATAAAATTTTGAATTCTTCTGTTGTTCAAGGATATTACAGTTAATGAGGAAGTATGAGGATGATCCTAATGCTGGATTTTGAAGGAGGGTAGGGGAAATCACAAGGGCAAAGTGTAACTTTGGCAACGACAAGGCATCTCTACTACGAGCTGAAAAACTACATGCAAACATCAAGATTTTCTTTGGTCCAGGAACTCAATAAGAAGCTGGAGCTGTGGGAAGCCAGCTTCTTGGTGGAAACTCAAGAATTCACATGGCATCCAAACACACCTTACGTTGTGATAATATGATTAAATATGTGTTATGTAACTCTAATTGTGTGCAAAACAAGGTTCCTGGTGTGGCAACTTAAAATAAATAAACTATGAATCTAAATTGCTTGTGTTGGTCATTGACTTATTGTTATGGTTTCTTTTAAGTATAAGTTTACTTAAGATGTGCTTCCCTGAAGAAAGATTTCGTGATGCTACTAAATGTTCTTTTGTTCGTCTTCAATTGGTGGAATAGTGGTGAGATGTGAGGTCTAGCGAGCTCCAAGGAAAAGGCTGACTATGCCATTGTCAAGATAACAATCTCTTAAGAAATATTGATCATCAATTATCCAAAGTGATTACCTAGCATAGGTGAGCGGATTAGACCCATTTATGATCCGATACACCAATCTACCTCACATGCTTAACAAGTTGGACTTTTGAACGGATTTGTTTAATTCAAAACTCAAAATCCACATAACTTTGCAATCAAGTTGAACCTTAACATATTTATTTGATTATAAACATTACTTTAGGAGACCCACGTGTAGCTCATTTTTAACACCAAAAAGTGACCGTTGCTGTCTCGGAATTAAGATTCCATGTTTGGTTGTGAGTTGTGACAATTACTTCAGATATGATTGATATTAGTTCCATAGCAATTGTAATATCCTCATTTCTACTAATGACTTACTAAAAGATTACCAATCTCAATTCGTAGTTATTGTACCTACACCAGTGCCCTTTCTAATAAAATACCCATGAGAATTCTGAATATGTCTTTTTTTTGAAGGACCTCATGTCATCTATATATTCAATGTCATCCTATTGTTCAATAATTTGAAGCGGTACATCAAGGAGGGTGGTGAGTAAGGTACATCTGTTTGGGAAAATCTACTACTTTAAGGGTACTAACGTTGTCTCCTCGAAATATGAAATTACAATATGTCTTCTAAAGATTCCAAAATGAAATTAAAACGCACACACATCACATCAGATCGAGTATCCCCTCGTAAGAGAGAGGTAAGGCTTGAAAAGTGACGTTAGCCATGTTTAACAATGTACGGGCTACCCGGACGCCCTACTTCATCTCTCTATCACGTCAGTTTCTCTCTCTGCCACGTCAACTCACCCCACCCACTCAAAAAAACCAATTAACCATGCCCAGACTACCCCCACCCACCCTACACTCTCTTTCCTCCACATCATTTCTTAATTAAACAATATTAATTCTTACACTACATTTAACAAATTACACTTTACATAATTCTAATTATAATTACCTTATGATTCCAATTGATGAAATGATTAATATTAGTAATTAATTTTAATATTAAATCACGGAAAATTTAATTAATTAAATTTAGGATTGCACAATAAACACGTGAATGCCCAGTACTGATGACTCCAGAACGCAATCAGCGGAGGCAGAAGAAATGACGTCAGGATCATCTACACGACCACCAGGGTAAAAGTTCATTAGGCCCGGAAGGCAACACCGACGTTATGAAACTTGCACAACAAATTGCATACAACGCCCAAGTGAGAGAAGATGGTTTCTCGAAGCAGGAGGAATTAGCCGAGCGTAATTTTCAAAGACATGTTAAAAAAACTAAGATCGACATGCTTCACTCTCTGATGAAAAAGGACAACCCGACAGAGCGGGATCAAATAGCGATAGTGAAACTTATGGATTGGGCGGAAGAGAATGGTTTCGTGTAGTTTGTTAGTTCGTATTAGTTCGTATTTCGTTTAGTTTATATTATATTACGTTTAGTTTGTTGTATTTCGTATCGCTTTGTGTTTCATGTATTTCGTTAAGTATTAATATATTTTCTAATTTCAGCACTCAATATAAATTTATCTTTGATTTGAGCATTAAATTAAATGTATAATTTTTAAATATTTTTCAAATTAGATCATACTATTAAACCGCATGAAATTTTTTGGATCTTGAAATTGTTTGATCTGGAAATTTTTGAATTTTTATCACTTGTAAAAAACTCATTGTAATCCAACCCGTTACCACAATAATAAAAATTTATCACCCCACGTCAATGTTCTGGTAGGCGACCGCCTAGGCGATAGGCGATCTCCCCTCGCGATGGTCCCCTGGGCGACCACCGCCTTTCACCCAGCAAAGCTGGGCGAATTAGGCGATCGCCTGGGCGATCACTTTGCATAGGCGAGAGCCGTTGGAGGCTCTCCAACGACTCTCCACTTTTTATTTTTTTTATTCAAGAATTACAAGTTTGCCACTACCCCCAAATCCTATATAAACCCCTCCAAACCTCTTCATTTTTCACACATCTCTCATTCTCTTCTTCTTCATAATTCTATTCTCATCATCAAGTTTCCTAATCACCAAGTTTTTGCGATTAAGTCTCCGGTCTGGTGCTTATTTTTGAAGTTGGAAAATGAAGTCTCCGATCCGGTTCTTCATTCTTCAACCGCCAAAATCAAGTGCACTCTTTCTAACTTCTCTTTAGAATTAAATTAATTAGTATTTTATTTTCATATTAGTCTAAATTTTTATATTAGTCTAGTTTTAAGATATGAGTTACGTACCCGACACTAGTCTCCTTATGCATCACGAGAGTTACGATGACCTAAGACCTACCCGTACAAATGACACTGGTTGGAATACTGCCCATTACATTAGTGCTAATGATAAAAACTGCATTGTCTGTGAGTTATGTGGTAAGGAAACTAGAGGTAGTATAGCTCGTCACAAAAAACATCTTGCACACACACCCGGTAGCAATGCTAGACCTTGTGATAAAGTTCCTTACTCTATTAAACAAGACATAACTGCATACATGATTAGAAATAGTAGGACATTACAAAACGAAAATGTATGTCTTGATGATTATGTAGATCGAGAAAACATAGAATTTGATCTAGAAACCGGGTCGGGTTCCGGTTCTGCTCGGACCCCAACCTCCCGTTCTCGCCCCGTTCATGGTCGAAAGAGACAAAAACAACGTTTGTGGGCACCATTTTACGGACGTGGGAAGGTCGTGGTTTCCTGCCCTCAACAAATAACCATCGAAAGAACCTTTAGAAAAGAAGATAGGAAAACAATTAATCAAAAATGGTCTAGGCTTTTCTATAGATGTGGTATATCATTCAACACTGTAAGGACGCCTGAGTGGAAAGAAGCAATATCCGCCACTTGTACTTGCGGACCCGGACTTAAACCCACGATGTATCATGAAGTTAGTGACTCGTGTCTTAAACATGAAATTGACTACACTAGAGGTATACTAGAGTCGTACAGACAAGATTGGACAACATACGGGTGCACGTTGATGACAGATGGCTGGACTGATAGGTCCGGTAGGAATATAATCAATTTTCTAGTAAATTGTCCGACATGTACCATGTTCATGAGGTCTGTAGATGCTTCTGGTCGCTCTCACACCGTAGACTACCTGTACAAGCTGATGGACAAGGTAGTTGGCGAGATTGGTGAAGAACACGTTGTTCAGGTGGTCTACGGCATGATAACAGCATATCCCCTTTTTCCCGTTCGACCGATAACAGCATATCCCCTTTTTCCCGCATGAATTTGGCATAACGGTCGACCGTCCATAGACATCGTTCGACCGTTTGCGGGTAAACATCAATATAATAATAGGATCGGTCGACTGCCCACAGGCACCGGTCGACCGATCGTCGTCTTCAACCTCTGAATTGGTTGAATTCCGACGGGGAATTCGACACCAACGTCGATCCCCAACACTCACAAGGCACAAGTGAGTTATAATGAAGATTTGGCATACCTTTTGGTCGAGTGAAGAAGCCTCCCAAGCTTGCACCACTTCACTCCACTTCTTCTTCTCTTTCTTCACTTCTTCTCCTCTTCTTCTTCACCTCCTTCTTCTTCTTCTCTCTAACCTCTTCTCTCAAGCTCTGGTTGTTGAAAAGGAAAAGAAAACGTTTTATTAACCTTACCTTCCAATTTATAGGCAAACCAATTCTTATCCAACCTCCACCTCATCCAATCCTAAATCAACACCTCATGCTACACTATTCCAGGATTAGATTAGGTTAATTAGGTTTAGGTTTAGTTAATTAAGATGTTTTAGATTAGGTTATTACAGTTGTAATCCTTAATCCACGGAATCCGTTTGCTCAAGCCTGAAAGTAGTTTTCACAAGGAAATAGTAAACCCCACATTGAGTAGTGGGCTTCTAATAAGTTTATATCTAAACAGCCACGGCACTCTTTGTAGCAAAAAATCTGGAAATTACATGATGTGATGCAAAATCTTAACAAAGTCCAGCTTACTGAGCTAATGGATATGCACTAAAGAATAAATTTGATTTTGGTGGGCATCATGTGAAGTATATACAAATTTATATTCAAACGCACCATAAGACAAACAAACGACCAGTTACAAGAGAATGAAAGGAAGATGATAAGTAAGATTTGTTAAGGATGCATGAGCTGTTTCTTGTTGCACATTCACTAGTGCACTCCAGCTCCATCGATTGTTTTCAAATTGTTATGATCCATTGGAAAGAAGAAAACAAGCACTCCAATTAGGGGTGAGCAAATTCAGTCCGTTCTTCGGGCCGGAAACCACGAGAATTCGGTATTTGGTCTGGTTCGGTCCGGTCACAGACCAAAATTTTAAGGGCTAAATTCGAATTTTGGACTGAACCGGACCGAACTGAATTTATTCGGACCAGTCTTCGGTCCGGTTCTGGACCGAAGCTCACCCCTACTCCACTGTAACTTTTACTTCTTCTTTTTCAGTTGGTGGTGCAACCATGGAAAGCTATTTTTTTCTTGGTTCAACCTCTTTTTCACTACGTATTGGCAAATTTCGGTGGTTTAACTGCAAGTTAGAAAGATACCCACCCGGATTTGTATTTTCGGGTTAGAATGATTTGGGTCGCTTTCTAACGGCGATTAGCGATAGCGGCTATCAACTGCAAGACTTAAAGTCGTTGGGTAATTTGTAAGGAATTTCTAGGGTTGAACTTTACGCCAGGATGACTTCCATTCTTGTATCTATCAAATTAACCGAACTTTACATGAGTATAATGTAACACCCCACAAGGTTAATCTGACATTGTCTAACATGAAAATGTTAGTGTCAGATATAATGACATGAGTCTACTACTACAAAACTTACCAATTTAAATTTTGTTGCAAAAAATGAGTGTTATGGGTCAGTGTGTTCGTGGATTACAAACTCGTGCTTCGGAACGAGACGTTACAGATAATATTAGAGCCTAAACCCGTTGGAATTCTGAGGACTAAGTGCTACACCAAAAAAGTTAGAACCACCTCTAGAATCTCACAACGCCGTTCAAGTGGGGGTAAGTTGTAACACCCCAAAAGTTTACTCTCACATTGACTAACATGAAAATGTTAGTGCGGAATATAATGACATGAGTTTACTACTACATCACTTACCAACTTAAATTTCGTAGTAAAAAATGTGAATGTTGTGGGCCAGTAACTAGTAGGTGACGGATCGAGACTCGAGCTCGGCGCGAGCTCAGGACGGAACACTGCGTATAACATTACGAGAATCCCTACGTTTAATCTTTAACTCTAACTGACCATTGACTACAACTCTTGAACTTCGATTACAAACTATATGTTTAGTTGAATTTCTTTAATCTTCTGAAAAGAAAAAAAGATGATAAGCTAGTTAGGGAATTGGGAATGTGTGATGATGGAAAGACAAGAGTTACACACCAAGAATGCTTTCCTTGAATTATATACACAAAACTCCTAAGTGGTTTGTACTCAACGCTCGCCAGATTAGTAATCACAATAATGTAAAAGCATGCATGTTCAATAATGGAAACGACTTTATGTGATCCATAACCTACACAAACTTTATGTGGTACGTGTCATTAATCATGGAAAGCGACTTGTAGGATCTATTTGATTCATTATATATGCACATGATGTCCCAGTTGATGAAAGTGGTGGTTGAGGGTTTGAGGCATGGGTGAAAGAGGGAGTGCCCCTAAGTGGTAGATGAGAGATCATATGCCAATTTTTCTTTTTTAATTAAGTTATAAGTGAAACCTTGCTACCTACCACAGCACATTTTTCATTTAAAGAATTTCTACAACATTTTTTTCATTTATGTCCTACTATACAAATCTACTGGATTTTTTGTTCAAACACGTATTTAACTATAACATTATGTATATATTAGGGCACAATTATTTACCGTAGTGTATTTTACACATGTTACCAATTAATTAACTATTACACAATCGTGCTTCGTGTAGAGGAAAGATATGGATTGGTGTATGTGTGTATATTATATATATATGAAAAATATAAGAGTATGTGTATGTCAGTATGTGCATAGCTCTATTATGAGGGTAGATATGCAAAAAAGAAATCCATATTTTAAATAAAAAATATTTATCTATTCTCAAAGCCGAAGGTTAAAACTTAAAAGTCCAGCCAATTGGTCGAAGATCACAAGGACCACAGCCAACATGTTCATTTAGGTCATCTTTAACTCCAACCTCAAATATCTTTACACCTCAGCTTTCTCTCTCTGCCACGTCAGCAAAAAACACTATGCAACCCACAACCCAACCCAATCGATTTTTCTTTTCTTAACCCCAACCCCACTTTCAACACTCTCTCTCCTGCACATCATTTCTTTTTACCTCATTTTCTATATCAACATAATAATTCACAAACTATTAAATTTATTATTTTTATAATAACTTAATCTAATTAACTTACAATAATTACGAACAACACATAATAATTAGATTTTATTAAAATTCGACAATTACATATTATAATAATTCAAAGATAAAATATTACAATACACTTTAATAATTACAATAATTAGATTTTGTTTACTATATTATTAACAAATATTGATAAGTGATACACTTTAATTGATGTATTTAACAAAAACACAAGAAAATGTAATTTTTTTTAAAAGTTGGGTTGAAACATATTGAACTCGTACGAACGGCTGCCCAGCTTGCCGGTGAGCTGGCGGGGGTTTCAGGGGGCGGCGCCCCCTGAAAGGTAAACACAATTTGAAATTCGATATTAAATTCAATATTGATTTTGTATTATTATAGTTAATGCAATTGATTTATTTTATTAATTATTATATTTATTTACAATTTATTTTATTTATATATATTATTAACATATTATTTAACTAATATAAATAACAAAAAAAATAAAACATAAAAAAACCCGACCAACCAGGTCTGGCCACGTGACCAGACCTGGGTCGTGACCCAGGTCGGGTCGCAGACCCAGGTCGCGACCCGACCCGGGTCCGCTCCCCATTAAGGGGAGCCAATTCGCCCCGACCCGAAAAGGGCCTCCGTTAAGGAGGCCCTTAGGTCTTGCATGCACTCTGACACCGGCAGAAATTGTAGGCTCACCATATTTTTCCAACTTTGCTAAATTTCATGTACACTTCTTCTCTTTTACCCCCAACAAGTACCACGGCCAACACCCCAAGTCCAAAATAGACGTGTGAAAATTTAATGGGACAATTGAACTGGTGCACCCGTGTTTTTATAAATTAGTGTCGTGCACCTAAACACTCAAATATTTCAACCTCACGCACATCTACAGTTAATAAGAAGGTTAAGTTACGACATATACTAAAATTTTCTAATAATATTTTATATTAACAATATCCTTATAAAATAACAAATATCATTATAATAATCATCTATCATCATTCTCTCTCATCCCTCTCTCTCAAATCATCTTTCTCATTTCCTTTCTCTCTCTTCTCTTCACTTCCTCTCTCTCCCCTCCTTCTCTCCTCTCTTCCTTCCTCTATCTTGTTGGCTTTTTGGCCTTAATCTATGTTTTGATGATTTAAATTAACCTAATCTTAATTATGATGATGTAGAGTAGCACACATATTGCATTGCATATATATAGTATTGTGCTAACCTCTACAGGTGATCAAGACTCATGGAAGGAAGGAAATCAAGTCAAGATTTGTAATAAAGCTAAATGAAGACTTGTAATCTTGATTTTATTTTGAGTCTTAGGAACATGTGTAAATTGAGCATACAAGAGTTAAAAACATATCACATACACACCAGGTTCCTTAGAGAAGTCACACACAAAATTTCACATTATTTGGACTTCATTAGATCACCCAAACCTTAGTCGGAAATCACTTATAAACTTAAACCCAGATTTCCTGTGTGAACCGGTCGACCGAACCAGTTCTCAGTTCGACCGGTTTATAACAGACTCTCCACAGTGATTTTACCGAACTCTACCGGTCGACCGGTTCTACCTTTTCGGTCGACCGATCCCGGATTTTAATATGACCGTTTTTCTTGTCGTATTCCTATAACGGTCGTATTCGTATAAAACAAAACTTAACCCCAAAATACATTCGGTAAACGGTCGAACGAAGACCTTGTTTCGGTCGACCGGTTGAACAGTTTTTCAGAAACAAAATTCCCTGCTATCGGTCGACACATTTCTCGTTCGACCGATTGACCTTTGTCTCAACCGAATCCCCTTATCGGTCGACCGCCCCATACTTTGGTTCGACCGATTCACTTAAGTAGAGTTAAGTTCTAGCTCGTTTGTCCGACCGAATATTCTTTTGTTCGACCGTTCTCTTTGAAATCATGTTAACGGTCGACCGGTTTACTAGTTTCGGTCGACCGGTTCTGGACAGATTTGCAGCCCGATTTTCTGCTTTGTGTATCTTGCACAAAACCCAATCAAATCTATCCCCAACGGCTAGAATACCTTAGGAGCTTATAAATAGAGGATCAAGACTTGTTGTTAACACAACTCTCCAACTCCAATTGTCCCAATACATTAGAGAGAAACTTCAATCCTCAAAGCTCCCAATTCTACACTCTTTAAGCCTAAACTTCACACACTTGATCATATACTCATCCTACTCAAAGTGTGCTCAATTAGAGAGTGAATCCCACTCGGTTACTTGTGTTGTCAAAAGAAGCAAGGACTTCGGTGAAAGCCCGAAGTGTCCCTCTCGGATTGTGAGAGGAAGAATTCAAGCAAGCGAGGGTTGTTCGCGTTGCTTGTGGTGTAAAGGCGTTCTCTCCCGGCCCGGAACGGGGAGTGGTTAGTGAAGACGTAGGCGGAGCTCGCGGAGTCAAGCGGAGCTTACAAGAGAGGACTAGGACCCGGGTGGGGTGCCGAACCTCTATAAAAACCGACGCGTCTTTTGTGGTTTGCATTGTCTTTCTTTCTCTACTTGTTTGTTTATTCCGCTGCGCATTTGTTTGCTTAATCAAGTAGAAAATTAGGGATTAGATTAAAAGTGATTAGTGGACCCATAACCCACACGATCCTACATTTGGTATCAGAGCCTTGTTAGCTAATTCTATACTTAATCGTATTTTTAGCATGGCTAGCACATCTAATCACTTAGAGGGTTTATGCACCACAAGGCCTCCTTTGCTTAATGGGTCAAATTATGATTATTGGAAAAATAGAATGAAAATCTTTTTAATATCAAATGACCTTAAGTATTGGAAGTTTATTCAAAATCCATACATACCCCCAAATGAAGATGATTTAGATTCTCTATCTAGGGCTCAAATGAAAGAAATTGAAATGAATTCAAAAATTATGAATATTCTTTATTGTGGCCTTAATGAGGGAGAATACAATAGAATTAGGGGATGTGAAAGTGCAAATGAAATATGGCATAGGTTACAAATGCATCATGAGGGTGATAGCAAAACCAAAGAAACTAGGATAAGTCTCCTCATGCATAAATATGAAATATTTTCTATGCAAATCGGTGAGAACATAAGCGACATGAACACTCGCTTCACCGATATCACTAACTCTCTTTTGATTCTTGGAAGAAGGATAAATGAAGGAGAGATGACTCGAAAATTCCTCCGGTCATTGAGCAACGATTGGGAAGACAAGGTCGTGGCAATCGAAGAATCACACGATCTTTCAAAATTGAAGATGGAAGAACTCATTGGAAATCTCATGGCCTATGAGCTCCAATTGAGTCATCGAAGAGAGAAGGAAGCTTCAAAGAAAAACTCCGTGGTGGCATTACATGCAAATTTTGATGAGCCAAGGAGGGTGGAAGAAGAGGACATTGAGGTCCTTGCCCAAGACTTCATCAAATACCTCAAGAGGGATAAAGGAGAAAAGAATGAAAGAAGAGGTAGAAGAAGTGAGAAAAGAGAAAAAGAAAAAGAGAGGGAGGAGAGTGAAAATGAGAGAAGAGAAGGGGAGAAGAAAAAGGAGAGAAGGGAGAGGAGAAAAGAAAAGGAGAAGAGCAAGAGAAGAGAAAGGAAGGAGGAAGCACACAAGGCTACATGGGATGATTCTTCATCACCATCATCATCGTCTTCTTCCTTGCAAAGTAGAAGAGAAGTGGCTCACTCATGCTTCATGGCTATTGAAAGTGAGGTAGATTCTAACTCTTGTTCTAGTAATTCATGCTCAACTAAGTCCTATTATAGTGATAGCTCTAACTCTAATGCTAATGATGAATCATATACACATGATGAGCTACAAAATGCATTTCATGATTTAGTTAAACAATATGAGATCATTTGTGAAAAGAACAAAAATGCTAGAAAAACTATAAATGATCTCAAATGCCAAATTGAATTAATCATGAATGAAAAGAATGAGGTGATTGCTAGACTTGAATCAAATGAATCATCACTTGCTAGTCTAAGTAAAACACCCATTATTGATGAACATGTAGATCTTAAAGCTTCAAATATGCAATTAAGAAAAGATCTTGAAATGTTCACTAAAGGAACAAAAATGCTTGATATGCTTTTGAGTAGTCAAAGACAATCCTTAGCTAAACATGGTTTAGGATACAATGTTCAATTGAAAAACCATGTATCTCATACCACATTAAATGGCAAGCATTTATTTGTTACGTCTAGTTCCTCAAGTGTGTGGGCTCCCAAAACCAAAATGGTTTGGATTCCCAAAGCTAACATTCAAGGACCCAAAGTTGTTTGGGTACCTAAATCTACTCTTGTAGGAGCTTGAGGAGGAGATTGGTGGTGACCGGGTGAGCTCAAGAGTCAAATTCAAATCCGGTTGCATCACCAAATGAGATTGGAGCTAAATTCGAATTCAACATTGGTATAAATTTCTATCTTTGAAATTTCTGAAAATTCAGCTCTAATCTAGTCTTTGTGCTTAAATGTCATAATCTTTTACTAGAGTAATGAAGTGCAAAATTTAGGGGGAGCAACTTCATTACAAGACATCCAAATTCTATGCTTAAAGTCTTAAATAATTATTATTTTTGATGGATGTCAAAGGGGGAGAGATAATTAAGGGGGTAACTTGGAATTTGGCATAAAATTGAACAAAAACTATGCACATCCATAGGGGGAGCATTAATATGCATAGCTTACATATACAAATTCCATGTATTTAGATAGAATTAAGATATAGGTTGCCATCATCAAAAAGGGGGAGATTGTTGGCTTTTTGGCCTTAATCTATGTTTTGATGATTTAAATTAACCTAATCTTAATTATGATGATGTAGAGTAGCACACATATTGCATTGCATATATATAGTATTGTGCTAACCTCTACAGGTGATCAAGACTCATGGAAGGAAGGAAATCAAGTCAAGATTTGTAATAAAGCTAAATGAAGACTTGTAATCTTGATTTTATTTTGAGTCTTAGGAACATGTGTAAATTGAGCATACAAGAGTTAAAAACATATCACATACACACCAGGTTCCTTAGAGAAGTCACACACAAAATTTCACATTATTTGGACTTCATTAGATCACCCAAACCTTAGTCGGAAATCACTTATAAACTTAAACCCAGATTTCCTGTGTGAACCGGTCGACCGAACCAGTTCTCAGTTCGACCGGTTTATAACAGACTCTCCACAGTGATTTTACCGAACTCTACCGGTCGACCGGTTCTACCTTTTCGGTCGACCGATCCCGGATTTTAATATGACCGTTTTTCTTGTCGTATTCCTATAACGGTCGTATTCGTATAAAACAAAACTTAACCCCAAAATACATTCGGTAAACGGTCGAACGAAGACCTTGTTTCGGTCGACCGGTTGAACAGTTTTTCAGAAACAAAATTCCCTGCTATCGGTCGACACATTTCTCGTTCGACCGATTGACCTTTGTCTCAACCGAATCCCCTTATCGGTCGACCGCCCCATACTTTGGTTCGACCGATTCACTTAAGTAGAGTTAAGTTCTAGCTCGTTTGTCCGACCGAATATTCTTTTGTTCGACCGTTCTCTTTGAAATCATGTTAACGGTCGACCGGTTTACTAGTTTCGGTCGACCGGTTCTGGACAGATTTGCAGCCCGATTTTCTGCTTTGTGTATCTTGCACAAAACCCAATCAAATCTATCCCCAACGGCTAGAATACCTTAGGAGCTTATAAATAGAGGATCAAGACTTGTTGTTAACACAACTCTCCAACTCCAATTGTCCCAATACATTAGAGAGAAACTTCAATCCTCAAAGCTCCCAATTCTACACTCTTTAAGCCTAAACTTCACACACTTGATCATATACTCATCCTACTCAAAGTGTGCTCAATTAGAGAGTGAATCCCACTCGGTTACTTGTGTTGTCAAAAGAAGCAAGGACTTCGGTGAAAGCCCGAAGTGTCCCTCTCGGATTGTGAGAGGAAGAATTCAAGCAAGCGAGGGTTGTTCGCGTTGCTTGTGGTGTAAAGGCGTTCTCTCCCGGCCCGGAACGGGGAGTGGTTAGTGAAGACGTAGGCGGAGCTCGCGGAGTCAAGCGGAGCTTACAAGAGAGGACTAGGACCCGGGTGGGGTGCCGAACCTCTATAAAAACCGACGCGTCTTTTGTGGTTTGCATTGTCTTTCTTTCTCTACTTGTTTGTTTATTCCGCTGCGCATTTGTTTGCTTAATCAAGTAGAAAATTAGGGATTAGATTAAAAGTGATTAGTGGACCCATAACCCACACGATCCTACATATCTCTTGTTTACGGTAGAAGTAAACAATCGTTGTTTAATTTGTTCATCGTCATTCGTCCATCAGAACTTCACCTCACCTTTCCCATCTCTCCTCTCCCGTTTGTGCAATGACGTTGCAAACTGTTACTATATAAACCCCCAAAATCCATCCTCCATTCCCTCTCTCCATCTCCATCTCCTCGTCGATTCCGTCAAATCTCATATCCCCTTCAACCCCTCCTCCCAGGTGAGTTTGATTCCCCCCTCTCGATCTCCAAACTCCTCGTTTTAGTGCTTTCATTCTCATGCAAAGTGCTATTTCGAGGTCGTGATCTTCGATTCAGTGGACAATCGCAAATTCATGTGTGTTTGATGCGTAGAATTGGATGTTTTATCGTGATTTTAAATTTGAGTAGAATTTGACTTCGAGTGGATCCCTCGATGGAGAATATCAGGTTTTCTGGGCTGAATATTCAATGGCGGGTCCAGCCCGGTGGGGTAGGTCTCGGGTAGGGATGCAAATAGATCTTTTCGAATTTAGTATAACCTGTATCCGAATTCGAATCCGAAATCGAAATAAGCATATTAAATCCAAATTCAAATTGAAATTTTTATAGCTTACCAATTTCGTATCCGAATTTGAGAACTTTTCGAATTCGAATCGGACAATGTTCAAATTCCTATAACATATTTGTATATATATTTTGTTGTATAATCTAAAATATTTTGGAAAGTTATTTTAAGAGAATTATATTATAATTTGCTTTTGTATTTCTATTATGTTTGTATTTACATACAAAATAACATAGTTTTATATTAACTAACAATACAAATATTAATAACCACATATATTGGAAGTCAAAATTGGTATTTTCGGATATTTGGATATGATTTGACCTATATTCGAATTCATATCCGAATTTGAAAATGGTAAAAAAAATTGAACCAATTTCCATTCCAAATTGTATTCGGTAAAAAATTCTTTACCAAATACCAACCAAATTGTAATTTTTGAATCGGATACTTGGATGATCGGTTACCATTTGCATCCCTAGTCTCCGGACATGGTAAGCGTTCTCTGGCGATGGGTCCCCGAAGACTTGGTCCATTGGGACTTGGACTACGTAGGTGCTGGAGTTGTCGGGGGAGGAGAAGCGATTGGGTTGTGAATGGTCAGGTTGATCGGTTGCACGAGTGGTGGAAGAAGATGATGAGGTTGGGCGTGGGGACTGCTGTCGAGGTGGCTTTGCGGCTTTGTTGAAGGAGGATATTGGAAGTTTGGTGGGTGAAGTTGGTGTAGAGTTCTCGTCTATCGGCCGGAGAATGTGAGAATCGGTGGTGGTGGTGATGGTGGTGGAGGAGATGAAAAGAGAAGAGATGGGGATGAGAGGGAAAGGAAGTGAAAAAGTGCTAGGAAGAGAAGAGAGGGAGGGATGAGAGAGAGATGAAATGAAAGAGAGAAGGATGAGAGTACTTCATCATGTTAATAATATAAAATATTATTAGAAAAGTTTAGAAGGTGTAATGTACAAAATTCCCAACCAAACGGTACCTTAACTCTCTTATTAACGGCAGATGTACATAGGGGTGAGCATTCGGTCCGGACCGGACATAATTTTTATCCGGGGTCTGGACCGAAGACCGGACCGAATCGGTCCGGTCAAAAACCAATTTTTTTAAATAAAAAAACAAAAAACGGACCGGTCCGGACCGGACCGAACCGAACCTGAAATTTTAAAAACTTCCGGACCGAAATCTGGACCGGACCGAACCAAATCAAAATTTCTGGACCGAACCCGGACCGACCTGTCCGGTCCAAAAACCCAGTTTGGACCGGACCGTGCACAACCCTAGATGTACGTGATGTTAAAATATTTGAGTGTTCAGGTGCACCACACTAATTTCGAAAAACACGGGTCCACACACTCAAATTCGATTTTAACGAGGTGTACTAGCTCAATTAACCCAAATTTAATCCTAAAATCCCAACGTTGAATACATGGGTTGGATTTGACTTTTATAAATGTGAACTATTAGCACATCAACATATTGGATCCACTTATTGGATTTATATCCTGGATAAGCATGTTAATTATTACCATCTAATTTCCATGGTATAGTCCAGAAATAATACATGTCACTATCAAACTATACATCACTTGAGAAGGAAATTACTACATGACAAATGTCATTTTGTAATATTTTCTCCATAACGGATGTGGAGAAAGATAAGAAAAAGGGATAGAGACGTGACTCATGAGGGGCAAAATTACACAAATATGACAAGGAAATGGATGAAGAGGCTTTACCCGTGGAGGATGCTTTTTTTTTCATTTTGTGTACCTAAAAAACTATACAAAGAATAGCACATGATGGAGACCTAATATTCCACTATAGAGTTAATCACATTACATTAACAACTTACATCACTCTCATCAAGAATAATTGCAAGGTCAGCAATCTAAACTAGTTGGGCCTGCGCTTCAGAATAAAGAATTGACATGTTGCCAACCACTAAGAGAATCTAATCCATTGACAAAAGATATATAATTACTCTTCTGTGGAAGTATGGCTTTAGGTGATCATGGTACTCAAGCTTACATCACAAGTAGTACAAGGATAGCTCCACTGCAAAGTGCTTCTACATTTATTGGCATCAAATTATAAGCCACTATACTAAGTTACATGTATGGAAGCAAAAAAAATAAAAAATCCCCATAACTACATGTCAAGATTCTGTAGGTAAAGCTTAAGCATGGCCTGAACTAACAATTATGTACCAAACATTTCCATCTTTTAAGCTGTTAATCATTCAAGTACAACATAGTATGCTTAATTTCTTGGATATTCGTATCATTTCGTGACACTTAAGTAATTTCAAATGGAAGAAGTATGGGATAAAGATCTGTTAAGAGAAAAGGGTGTGGGGGCAAACAACAATTTTGATGTATACAAGACAATGGCACTAAATCATAAATAGTGATGGTCACATGAACACCTTTTGCTTTAAGCAAAAGCATCAAACAAAATGGTCGCTATGGGCCTGAATGATTGATTGCAATATTTTAAAAAATGGTTGGTTTACTCCAATCTTAGTCAATGTAACACTCCCTCAACAAAGAAAGTGTAAAAGCGAAAGATACGGACTTACCTGGAGGGGTGACTCATGACTGGGTGAGGTCTATGTGAGGCTTGTTGAGATTCTCTTATTTTTTGGATGTGAAAATTTATGGGACTCCATTTCTATCTCGGCTTCATGTGGGCTTGATTGGATTTGGTTCAAGATGCAATCAAAATTAAGAGATCTGCAAAATACAAGTTCATGCCTGGTGCAATCACAATTAAGAGATGTACAAGTTCATGCCTGGTTCAATCAATTTAGATTTGCTAAGCTGAATAAACTAAGCTCATCTCTTTCAGATGGGCAAAATTGCTATCGAGCTTCAGTTATATAATGCAGTTTGACCAAATGTAATGAATTTCTTTGCAACATGATTGCAATTATGTCTCCCAAAGTAAAAGTAACTACCAAGCATCCAAATCTGATCAAGAAATTGCAGGAAGAATCGAACTTTAGTCAGCTTAGTGTGCTAAAGTCAATAGTTTCGTAAAACAAATCCCACCTCCTTTCCATGTTCCCACGTGTTGCACTCTATCTACAGTTGTGTACGGTCAACATACTCCAAAACATATATTAGTTACTCCGTCTTTTTTTCCTGTTCGAATCAAGTAACTTCCAAAGATCTCCGCGTCTACGCGTGGACAATATATGTTGGAGTGAACTCCCACATGTCAATCGACCCGTTCTGATACCATGTTAAATTTGGTTGGTCCACCACCTCAACAAAATCTAAGCACTTAGGTGAAGGGTAATTAATCCAACTCTATTACAAAGTGTTGCACACAATTTGTGTTTAGCAATGTGGAACTATTTTCTCAACTCTCCCCCGCACGCGTGACCGGGATAATTTTCCGTATCTACGCGTGGACAATATAGGTTGGAGTGACCCCCCACAGGTCAATCGACCCGCCCTGATACCATACGAAAATTCAGATCAACTCAAGATCGAAGACAATAGGTCTTAGATCAAGGTTGAACGTGAATCAAGAGGATTAGGGTTAAGGTTGAGAGAGAGAGAGAGTATGCGGCGGAAGACGAAAAGAATGTATTAGGTTAGGTTGTTCTTTGTTACAAGCATATTTATTGTCTAGGTCACGATACACGGATGACCCAGATCCGATTAACACCTAGAGCTTAACAAGAATCTGTACACATTTGGATCTGAGGATCCGACTAACACAAAGGCTCTGGCTTAGCCACCCTTAGCCTCAGAAGTGAGAATTTGAGTCCGATAAGAGTGAGTACATGGTGAACCATATACTGACATTGACTCATGGACATCACCTAGTCGGTTTCATACTCGGTGCTCCCACCTTCACTCTATCGATCCAGATCATTAGGGAACAATTTACTCCTGTCTCAACATAGGCTTTATCCGTTCTAACACCAAATGCATGCGTGTGAATCCTAAGAATGTGATTGTCTTTGTCGGACCTTCTTAAAATATTTCCCACCGCCAATGATGTATATATAACTATCGATCAATCACCAAACAATCTCTTCATAAACACAGAATAACGATATATAGATTATAGAACATGGAAAGAAGAATAGTGGGAAAGAAAACACTTTATGGAACGAAAATTGCATAGATTTAAAATGCACACTAATCATAATATGATACTATCATTGTTAACATGTAAATCTTCTAAAAAATTACAAATAAAAATCCAGCTAGCATTGCTACCAACGGTTTCAGTTGAAATTACTTGTGCACACCAAAAATATCCAGCATTTATGCGCATAATGATATTTCATGATGACGGACCACAAAATGAGAAGGAAACTTAATAAGTACATTAATTATGTATAATACACCACCGTGCATGTAACCCAAGGGGATACTATTTATCGTCGAAAAATAACTTAAATAGTCCAAACAATTACATTTTTACTCGTAACAAATTACTTAATACTCATTTCGTCTTGTGTCTTTAAATAAAATTTTTGACTTAGTTTACTCACATTTCCAGTACCAACACCACAAAAATGTCTGTAGAAGCACCGAGATCTGGTGAGGTAATGGAGACCAATTTTTTTCCGACTCGTGCGTCTTGCACAGACCCCTTTTTCAATTTTCTGTTAAATTAATTTTTTTCAAGTTCCGTTGCAAGATTTCGGTGGTGATGAAGTATATTACAGTGAGTTTTTTTGATAATAAACAAATATTTAAAACAATCGATGAAGCTTGTAAATGGGCGAAACAAGTTGTCATAGGAGCAAGATTTTTTTGCGTTATATCATCATACAAACCAAAAGCATATAACCGGACAGATTGTTACCTGAGATGTGATCGCAGACATTAAATGAGTTCTCGTGATACGAGTATTGCACTACTAAAGAACACAAAAAATGGTGCGGTTGTCATTTTTTGGTAAAAGTAGTCAAACGACGGGATCGTGATGGATGTGTCGTTGTTTCTAATAGCACCTATGAGCAGCACAACCACGCACTTGCAGTTTATTCAGAGGGTCACCGACAGGTCAACGGACTTAGTGCTGGGGCCAAGCAAATTGTTCGTGATATGACTGAGGCACAAACAAGACCACATAACATTTTGTTGGCAGTAAAAGAGAAATTCCCAGAGGATAATCTCAATCAAATACATTTATAACTTCAGAGAATACATAAGGAGGACGAAAATCTGAAGACAGGAATCCCGCTCAGCAGTTTATCAGTCAGGCAGTGCAGTATAACTATTTGCATTGGATTGTGGCAGATGAAGAAAATAATTTCCTCACTCACGTATTTTTGGCACATCCGACTTCAGTTCAGTTGTTACGTACATACCCTTTCGTAATCTGCATGGATTCGACGTATAAGACAAACAAGTACAAGATGCATTTGTTTGAGATGGTTGGGGTTACTCCAACAAAAATGAATTTCCTCGTCGGATATGAGATTTTGAAGGATGAGATTGAGTCTAGTTACCGGTGGGTGTTGGAGAGGTTGCGAGATATGTTATTGAATATTGTTAGCCCAACTGCAATAATAACGAACCGGGAGATGGGTCTGATGCGACCAGTGGCAGAGGTTTTTCCTGAGTCTGCTCATTTACTTTGCACTTGACATATCAACAAAGACGTGTACAACTACGCATACCACGTATTCGGCAAAAGCAACCAGCTTGTAGAGAGTTTTAGGCGTGGAAAGTGGAGGAGAGTTGTGGTTTCTGATTCACAGTCGGATTATGATATATCAGTCCGTAATCTGAAAGATTCTTTCAAGTCCTAGCTACTGCTCACGGAGTATGTGGAACACACGTGGTTGGTGCATAAAGAAAAGTTTGTGTTGAATTGGACGAATAAAGTTCTTCATTTTGGCAACACTACGAACTACATGGTGGAAAGTGCACATTCGGCTCTGAAAGAGTGGATCACTACACCGACTGCTGCTCTCGACACTCTTTTCGATCGCGTGAACTCGGCTATTGAAATGCAGCTGACGAATATTCGGAACTTTCTTGAAGATTCGAGACGTCGAAATTTGACAGACTACATAGGTCCTTTGTTTCAGCATATAAATGGTCGAGTTTCGCATCACTGTTTGTCATTATTGACTTAAGACTTGAAGAGAATGCAACACCTAAGTAATGAAGTTGATTATTGTTACGGGTGTGTTTTTTCTTACATCACATGAGATTCTTTGTGCATGTACCATGTACGAGTGTTTTGCGTCATGTGATGGAATTTATTTAGAGAAGATTCATCCATTCTGGAAAACACTTGTCATTGGAGAATGAGTCCAGATGTCAGAGTTTGTGGATCAATCAGCACAAGACGTCGAGCATTTTCGGAAGCTCATTGATGAGATTTCGGAGAGCGACCATGCAGTAATTCGTAGTGTCTCTCGTATTTTATACGAACAGTTACACCCCGATCAGTCGAAATATGGAGAACCCTCAGAAAATGCTAAGGTACGAGGTCGACTTAGGGGAAAGTCGATACGTCGGGACCCGAGTGCCTTCGAGTATGTTGAGCGAGGTCGTGGTCGGTCCAGTAGTGGGAGCAGGGGTCGTCGTCGGTCTTCCACTTTTTCTTGATCGTCCGTGAACACGGGCACAAGATCTGATATGACGATATGTTTATTGTTATTTAATATATATCACTAATTTAGAGATGGTTGAATAAATTATCTCCTAATTTTGTTGTTTTAATGAAATGTTATTTCTCTATCTTACAGTGTCCGAACGGACTGGCGTGGATAACTTCTCATATGTTGATAGACTGTCAGGAATCATTTTACCATTTCTGGAGAGATGGATTGACGTACGTGCTGATGACAACTGCGGATTTCGATGTGTTGCCGATGTCTTCCATGGTGGTCAAGACAACTGGTCGTACACCCGTCTAATGAGATAGGTGCACATCCTATTTATGAGAGTGTCTATTTTGGTAATGTGGTACTGTTGGGTCGGGCGTTAACCGCGAACGCCCGACCCAATTTTTTTTTAAACTAAACAATATATTTTACCAGATTTGAGTAATCTGGTGCGTCCGTTGGTTTTTTCCGAGCCTCCAAGACATTATTTTAGTGAATATGAGAGTAATACGAAGATAAAGTGGTGTTAAGAGAGGGAAACGAAAGAATTATGTAAGTATAAAAGATAGAACCACAGAATGATAATCTTTCTTCACAGCTTAACCATCCATTAAATTGAACTGAGAAAGTAATTTTGCACGTACTTTGTACGACCTTTAACGCGTGTTGCTCGTTCGAGTGTTTGCCACTCGAACACGATACCACACCTAACTAGAAAATTATTATTTAATCCCTGTTATCCATATATCTAATTTTACTGTACGTCAGAGATAGAAGTGGCATGCACGAGCACGTAACCGTAGACTCCGCGGTTTGGTTCTTCTTTTCTGCTGTAGTGATCGTGGAGGTGATTATCCATTTTGGATGCATTAGAATTAGATGGATTTTATGCTTTTTTTTGTTTTTTTATACTTTTTTAGTTTTGTGGAATTCATTGGTCTTGAACAAAACTTTGTTCCGATCTTTGTGGTATTGTTGTTTGATAATAAGATGCGGCTAGTTTTACAAGATTATGAATTAATATAGCATGTTCTCATTCTTTTCACATTATCGTTTGTGATGTACTTCGTAAATAATTTTACGATTTTCTTATTATTAACTTAGAAATTCATTATGTCATGTGTAATGTAGGCATTAATTTTTTATTTTATTTGAAAACGAGCCCCCCGTCGCCTGCTATTTCATAATGAATTATAAATGCATTTTCTTTAATAACTTATTTTAATTTAACCCATTATAATTCCCAATACCAACAATAGTATAGTATTGACTCCATTAGAAATGGATACCATTTAACCTTTTAAAAGAGTAACGAAAATTGGAAGGAATATTCTAAAACAATTAAGTGCAAGGATATCACTAGAAATGGATGTTTTGTAAATTTAGTGACGAAACGACCGTGGCCATCAATCCAACAGGATGATCCCTTGCGATTCTGCCCAAAATCTACGCCGTCGGTTTCTTCAGATTTTATTTTCCTGACATCCATCCATCGTGACGTAACAAAATCAATCAAATCCAATGGCCCAGAAAACCCCACTTCAGCACCGTTAACACCGCCCAATCAGCTTCCGAACGCACTGTTTCTCTTTCACTCACGTCAACTTCTGTTTTCGTCACGTCAGCTTAAACCAACCCTTAAAATTTTTCTTAACCACACCTATAAATAACTCAAACGCCCTACATTTTCACCCTTACACGTCATTTCAGGATCAATTCTAGGCAAAACACAAAAAATGACAAAAAATTCTAAAAAATATAAACAAATAAAAAACATGTTTTCATAATTTTTTATATAAAAACGATTTAAAATAATTTTTAAAATATTTTCTAAACACAAAAACTCGAAAAAAACAAAAACAAAAAAAACAACCAATGGGGGGCACGTGCCCCCGATCCACCACCCAGTCCATCCGCCCGGGCGGAAATTCGGGCGAATGGACGCCCAAATTTTTGCCCGGGCGAATGATGCCCCAATTTTTTATTACTTTTGCTGCTGATGTGTCAGGTGAAATTTTAGAAGTCTATTTTTTTTCATGTTAAGGATGCTCTAACACTTCCAAAACAACGCAACTTGGCAAGTCACAACAATTAACACTCGTTACGATCTTTTACTCGATTCGGAAATGATTCCATCCGAGAACCAAAATTTAACTCAATTCCGGTGTTCTCGTGAGCCGAAGTTAATTTTTAATGTTTCATTTCATGTTTAGAAGTGAGGACACATTAACGACAGCTCACAACACCGTCAACAGTACTGCCATGTGTCAGTGCCTCACGGACGACATCCCAACCGTCCACCCCATCCATCCGACGGTCCAGCTTGGTTCTCGAAGGGAAAATGTAATAAAGTCCAGAGACATAAGGCATGTATGTTCTGGCTGGCTGGCTGGTTGGTTGGTTAAAAGAAGTCAGGGAAGTGGTGTGAGGAGCAACTAGCGAGGAGAAGTCGCCGCGCATTTAATGGGAGAATGAGAGTAAAAG
The DNA here is from genome assembly GCA_963682175.1 of Triglochin maritima. Classification (NCBI taxonomy): domain Eukaryota; kingdom Viridiplantae; phylum Streptophyta; class Magnoliopsida; order Alismatales; family Juncaginaceae; genus Triglochin; species Triglochin maritima. Next base: position 56,172,971 of record OY821772.1, on the reverse strand, counting down.
GCGTGGAATGGAAGTGGAAAAAGAAAATTCTGATCTGTGTTGGTAGCAGATACTGTAGTGGACTGTTGGAGTAGTGGTGCAAACTGAGGTTCATTTGTTTTTTTATTAACTACGGAGACTTTCTGTTTTTAAATGCTCCTAGTCTAATTATAAATGTTAGAGATGTGGAGGAATCTTTAAGTTTGTGTAAGCCGATCTGTGGTAAGTGTTCTTAACTGCTTATTCCTTAATTACGACTGATTTTATGAAACCATTATATCTTGAATGAGCGTATTGGGTTAGTGTTATTTTTAGGTGTTGAACATGTAACATTTAGTACAAGAACTTCATGTACGGATGCATTACTTGTAGATTTCAATGCATTTAAATTTTCATATTGAATAATATTAAAATAGTGTATTTTAAAGTTTTGAATAATTTGTTACATTACATATATTATCTTCACGTATTTCGTTTATATATTCACACATTATGTTCACATAGAAGGTAATAGGTGACAACACATGTATTGAGTCTAAGTGTGCTGGAGTTCAGTAACGTGTATATATAAACTTTATGACCTATGCTACGCTAGAAGTAACATCGATGGGAATTTCAAATCTAATCTCTCCCGATATAATACTTCAATCATCGTTTTACATCAACCCAAAATCCCATCAACACCAACATAAAGTTGAATGTGCGAAAACGGGTATGAGCCTGATATATCTTCAGCCTAATATACCTTCTGTTGTGAAACTAAGGGTGAATTTGGCTACTCCGGATTCCAACTGTCAGACCTCGCAGAAGCCGCTACAATCCCAATGTGTAACCCAAACGATCGCAGGAGCCACCAAAACTGCTTCCCCTGCTCACATCCTGATGCCTCAATTTGCCTTTCATGGCAGAAGCTCACCACACGAGCTTCTCACAAGTCCTGGGCATTGTTGGATGGTGAACTTGATGTTTTGATGTGGTTGTCCCCTTCTTTTGTGTAAATGACGTGTTACGTCACTAAACACCAAACTTCACAATCGACCACTTATTGCAATCAAGGCTCATCGGGGCGCAGACCCGCACTCACCGCAGAAAAGTGGTGGTTTGGAGTGATGGTAGTCCTACCCTTGTTGTGCACATCGGACCAGGAGGTTGCGGCGTCTAGGTATGTGTTCCCTTATGGTTAAGATGTCGATGTTGTTGTATAGATCTAAATGGAAACACAACTGAGAAGCCCAACGTATATAATTTGGGGTTTCTGGTGTGTGAAATTATAAATCCCGATTATATGTTGATCACTTTGCTTATTGGTTATTAGGACTGACAATTTGGGTCAATGACACGAAACCCGAATCCGAACCCGACACTAAATATCACGATTCGGGTCGACACAAATGACACGAACTGTAATTCGGGTCGGGTTCATTTCGTGTAATTCGTGTCAAACATGCTAGTTCGGGTTAATTTGTGCTTGTGTAAATTTGTGTCAAACATGTCATAATTGGTGTCAAACAATTTATTTTGTGTTCAGGTTAATTCGGATTTGTAAAAATTCGTGTCAAACAAGTCAGTTCGAGTTATTCGGGTTAATTCGTGTTCGTGTCAACACGAACACGAAAAATGGATTCATGTCAATGTGGGTCGTGTTCGGGTTACCAAATTCGTGTTCGGGTTGAAGATTAGATTTTCATGTTCGTGTTCGTGTCACCTATTTCTTATTAATTTGTGTTCGTGTTCGTGTTCGGGTCGAGTAAAAACAATTCGTGTCAATTCGTGTTCGTGTCAAACACGACACGAAACACGAATTTGCCAGCCATTGGTTATAGTTTGGTTCAAAATTTATTTGCATGTATTGAAGCTTTAAAATTGATGTTTTATTGAAGTGTATGGAAAGTTTGTTGCGATTTTATTTTGCTTTAAAATTAATCTCTAACTTCAAAAGAGGTTTTTAAGTAAATGTAATGGTGTTAATGTGAGATCATAATTCTAATTGGGTTTTATTGGTTGTTTAGGTGGTGATTAGGATGAGATTGGATGGATGGTTGAGATGGAGTGGAGAAAATTGGATGGTGAGGATGAAGTGATGGAGGGGTTTTGAGGTGAGCTCTCTCTCACTCTCTCTCGGATCTCTCTCATTCTCTCACTCACTCTCGCGTCCCTCTCTCACTCAGTGATGTGCTCCAGCGAGAAGTGGTGATCTCCGGCGAGAAGAGATATTCAACACGTGTTGGTTTGGTGGCGAGTTGTTGTTGTTGGTGAGGTGATCGACGAAGGTGAAAGTGTGGTTGTGGATCGACGAGGTGCAATGATCGTTTATCGAGCGAGAGGTTCGTCAGAGGATCGTGGTTTTGAGAAAAGTGCTCGTGGAAGTGCCGTCGAGGTTTCTTCGAACCTTCACGGTATGTCAAACTTGTAGTTGTAGCTCACTTATGTTGTGTGAGTATTTGGAAGTCGACGATAGGCCTTATGGCTCGTCGCAGGTAAGCGTGCAGTAGATTTGCCTACTGGATCGGTCGACTAGTTGGTGCAACGACGGACTGCTCCTAGTGAAATTTGGGGATTCTGTCTCGCGTCGGTCGAACGATGTCTTTGGGCGATCGACCAGTGGTGCGTTAGAGGCAAGCCTTGGATGTTTTCGGTCGGACGACCCCCTTTGTCGTTCGACTGTATGCACTGTTGTTGGTCCGTTGGGGGTGTTGACCTTTTAAATGGTCGACCGCCTTTTGACTCGTCCAACCGACGACTTAAGTTAACTTATTGTTTGGTTCGACCGGTGGTGGTTTGGTCGACCGGTGTTGATTGGATGCGATTGAGGATTTTACTGGTGTTTTTTGGTCGACTGAGAGTTCTCGGGGGTTTGACCGGTTGATTTTGTTGAGCAATGTAAATTTTCACTGGTGGTTTACGTTTGAACATGTCTCCTTTGCCGTTCGACCGATTGGTCATTGTGTTCGTTGAACCTGGGAGGTGACCTTCTAAACGGTCGACCGGTCCCTGACTTTGGTTCGACCGAACGTGTGTTGTTGGTGGGAGATGTTCGACCGAATGAGTGTCGGTCGAGGCAATTGCCTGGTTTTGCTAAGAGTCGGTCGATGGAGACTCTTGGTTCGGTCGACCGATGTTGTCCAGTTTTGCACATGTGAGGTGCGTTGGTTGTGGTCGTCCTTGTGAGATGAGTTGTGGTGCCGATGTTCTTCCGACAAGTGTGCTTGTGAGCACGGGTGTTGCGGTGGTTGGGTGAAAGAGCCCTGGAGCCCCATAACTGTTGTGAGAGCTGCGGTTGGGTGAAAAAGTCCTCGAGCTCAGCTAGTCTGTGCGGGTTGTGTGAAAAAGCTTTGGAGCTCCGTAGTGCGTTCAGGTTGGGTGAAAGAGCCCTGGAGCATGAGCAATGACCGCGTGATAAGGGTTAGGTGAAAAAGCCCTAGAGCCCTTAGAACATTCGAGTTGGGTGAAAGAGCCCTGGAGCCCTGATCGTGTCGTGGTAGTTGCGGTTGGGTGAAGAAACCCTGGAGCCCAGCTTGACGACATTGAGTGTTGCTGTGGTTGGGTGAAAGAGCCATGGAGCCCAACCTTGTCTTATGCTTTTCTTTGTAGATAGAATTACATGCTAGAGTGTTTCAGTTTCATGCATTTGTAGAGTTTGGCATACGGGATTTACTTTTGGAAACTCTGGCATTGTTGCATGTTTACTTTTAAGCCGTGATCGACGTTAGGGGGTTGTGACCGAGGAGAAGAGCGCTGCTACCAGATCCTGCTTTCTCTCATTTTGAGATTAGAGTGATTACTTGTATATTGTGTTTAGCCTTTTGATGTTATCACACCTTTTAAAATACTCAAATATTATATATTTTGTGTAATATCATCTTGTTGTTTGTGTATTATAAAATTTTGAATTCTTCTGTTGTTCAAGGATATTACAGTTAATGAGGAAGTATGAGGATGATCCTAATGCTGGATTTTGAAGGAGGGTAGGGGAAATCACAAGGGCAAAGTGTAACTTTGGCAACGACAAGGCATCTCTACTACGAGCTGAAAAACTACATGCAAACATCAAGATTTTCTTTGGTCCAGGAACTCAATAAGAAGCTGGAGCTGTGGGAAGCCAGCTTCTTGGTGGAAACTCAAGAATTCACATGGCATCCAAACACACCTTACGTTGTGATAATATGATTAAATATGTGTTATGTAACTCTAATTGTGTGCAAAACAAGGTTCCTGGTGTGGCAACTTAAAATAAATAAACTATGAATCTAAATTGCTTGTGTTGGTCATTGACTTATTGTTATGGTTTCTTTTAAGTATAAGTTTACTTAAGATGTGCTTCCCTGAAGAAAGATTTCGTGATGCTACTAAATGTTCTTTTGTTCGTCTTCAATTGGTGGAATAGTGGTGAGATGTGAGGTCTAGCGAGCTCCAAGGAAAAGGCTGACTATGCCATTGTCAAGATAACAATCTCTTAAGAAATATTGATCATCAATTATCCAAAGTGATTACCTAGCATAGGTGAGCGGATTAGACCCATTTATGATCCGATACACCAATCTACCTCACATGCTTAACAAGTTGGACTTTTGAACGGATTTGTTTAATTCAAAACTCAAAATCCACATAACTTTGCAATCAAGTTGAACCTTAACATATTTATTTGATTATAAACATTACTTTAGGAGACCCACGTGTAGCTCATTTTTAACACCAAAAAGTGACCGTTGCTGTCTCGGAATTAAGATTCCATGTTTGGTTGTGAGTTGTGACAATTACTTCAGATATGATTGATATTAGTTCCATAGCAATTGTAATATCCTCATTTCTACTAATGACTTACTAAAAGATTACCAATCTCAATTCGTAGTTATTGTACCTACACCAGTGCCCTTTCTAATAAAATACCCATGAGAATTCTGAATATGTCTTTTTTTTGAAGGACCTCATGTCATCTATATATTCAATGTCATCCTATTGTTCAATAATTTGAAGCGGTACATCAAGGAGGGTGGTGAGTAAGGTACATCTGTTTGGGAAAATCTACTACTTTAAGGGTACTAACGTTGTCTCCTCGAAATATGAAATTACAATATGTCTTCTAAAGATTCCAAAATGAAATTAAAACGCACACACATCACATCAGATCGAGTATCCCCTCGTAAGAGAGAGGTAAGGCTTGAAAAGTGACGTTAGCCATGTTTAACAATGTACGGGCTACCCGGACGCCCTACTTCATCTCTCTATCACGTCAGTTTCTCTCTCTGCCACGTCAACTCACCCCACCCACTCAAAAAAACCAATTAACCATGCCCAGACTACCCCCACCCACCCTACACTCTCTTTCCTCCACATCATTTCTTAATTAAACAATATTAATTCTTACACTACATTTAACAAATTACACTTTACATAATTCTAATTATAATTACCTTATGATTCCAATTGATGAAATGATTAATATTAGTAATTAATTTTAATATTAAATCACGGAAAATTTAATTAATTAAATTTAGGATTGCACAATAAACACGTGAATGCCCAGTACTGATGACTCCAGAACGCAATCAGCGGAGGCAGAAGAAATGACGTCAGGATCATCTACACGACCACCAGGGTAAAAGTTCATTAGGCCCGGAAGGCAACACCGACGTTATGAAACTTGCACAACAAATTGCATACAACGCCCAAGTGAGAGAAGATGGTTTCTCGAAGCAGGAGGAATTAGCCGAGCGTAATTTTCAAAGACATGTTAAAAAAACTAAGATCGACATGCTTCACTCTCTGATGAAAAAGGACAACCCGACAGAGCGGGATCAAATAGCGATAGTGAAACTTATGGATTGGGCGGAAGAGAATGGTTTCGTGTAGTTTGTTAGTTCGTATTAGTTCGTATTTCGTTTAGTTTATATTATATTACGTTTAGTTTGTTGTATTTCGTATCGCTTTGTGTTTCATGTATTTCGTTAAGTATTAATATATTTTCTAATTTCAGCACTCAATATAAATTTATCTTTGATTTGAGCATTAAATTAAATGTATAATTTTTAAATATTTTTCAAATTAGATCATACTATTAAACCGCATGAAATTTTTTGGATCTTGAAATTGTTTGATCTGGAAATTTTTGAATTTTTATCACTTGTAAAAAACTCATTGTAATCCAACCCGTTACCACAATAATAAAAATTTATCACCCCACGTCAATGTTCTGGTAGGCGACCGCCTAGGCGATAGGCGATCTCCCCTCGCGATGGTCCCCTGGGCGACCACCGCCTTTCACCCAGCAAAGCTGGGCGAATTAGGCGATCGCCTGGGCGATCACTTTGCATAGGCGAGAGCCGTTGGAGGCTCTCCAACGACTCTCCACTTTTTATTTTTTTTATTCAAGAATTACAAGTTTGCCACTACCCCCAAATCCTATATAAACCCCTCCAAACCTCTTCATTTTTCACACATCTCTCATTCTCTTCTTCTTCATAATTCTATTCTCATCATCAAGTTTCCTAATCACCAAGTTTTTGCGATTAAGTCTCCGGTCTGGTGCTTATTTTTGAAGTTGGAAAATGAAGTCTCCGATCCGGTTCTTCATTCTTCAACCGCCAAAATCAAGTGCACTCTTTCTAACTTCTCTTTAGAATTAAATTAATTAGTATTTTATTTTCATATTAGTCTAAATTTTTATATTAGTCTAGTTTTAAGATATGAGTTACGTACCCGACACTAGTCTCCTTATGCATCACGAGAGTTACGATGACCTAAGACCTACCCGTACAAATGACACTGGTTGGAATACTGCCCATTACATTAGTGCTAATGATAAAAACTGCATTGTCTGTGAGTTATGTGGTAAGGAAACTAGAGGTAGTATAGCTCGTCACAAAAAACATCTTGCACACACACCCGGTAGCAATGCTAGACCTTGTGATAAAGTTCCTTACTCTATTAAACAAGACATAACTGCATACATGATTAGAAATAGTAGGACATTACAAAACGAAAATGTATGTCTTGATGATTATGTAGATCGAGAAAACATAGAATTTGATCTAGAAACCGGGTCGGGTTCCGGTTCTGCTCGGACCCCAACCTCCCGTTCTCGCCCCGTTCATGGTCGAAAGAGACAAAAACAACGTTTGTGGGCACCATTTTACGGACGTGGGAAGGTCGTGGTTTCCTGCCCTCAACAAATAACCATCGAAAGAACCTTTAGAAAAGAAGATAGGAAAACAATTAATCAAAAATGGTCTAGGCTTTTCTATAGATGTGGTATATCATTCAACACTGTAAGGACGCCTGAGTGGAAAGAAGCAATATCCGCCACTTGTACTTGCGGACCCGGACTTAAACCCACGATGTATCATGAAGTTAGTGACTCGTGTCTTAAACATGAAATTGACTACACTAGAGGTATACTAGAGTCGTACAGACAAGATTGGACAACATACGGGTGCACGTTGATGACAGATGGCTGGACTGATAGGTCCGGTAGGAATATAATCAATTTTCTAGTAAATTGTCCGACATGTACCATGTTCATGAGGTCTGTAGATGCTTCTGGTCGCTCTCACACCGTAGACTACCTGTACAAGCTGATGGACAAGGTAGTTGGCGAGATTGGTGAAGAACACGTTGTTCAGGTGGTCACCGACAACGCCGCCGCATACGTACTTGCTGGTAGGATGTTGTAGCAAAAAAGAAGGAGATTGTTTTGGACTCCCTGTGCAGCGTATTGCATCGATCTCATCTTGGAGGATATTGGCAAACTATTTTTGAAGACTATTGCTTTAGCTCGGAAGATCATCAAACATTTCAACAGCTCTGCCATGTTGTTGAAGAGGATGCGAATTTCCATTGAAGGGAACCTGCTACGCTCTGCTGTCACGAGATTTGTCACCGCCTTTCTGAGTTTGCAAAGGTTGTTTCTGAAGAATGACAGACTCCGAGTCTTTGTTGTTTCCCCGGAATACAACGATCCTAATGCAAGTTGGATAAAGAACAAGAAAAAGAAGGAGATCTCTACTGAAGTTGCCGAGACCATTCTACAAAGTGGTTTCTGGACCAACGTCGTGAAGGCACTGAAGGCCTCACAACCTATGATCCAGGTTCTTAGACTTGTTGACGGAGATGAGAAACCACCGATGGGATATATGTGTGACGCAATGGAGAAAGCCAAAGAACAAATCATGAGGAACTTTGACGGAAACCCGAGGTTGTACAAGCAAGTCATCGACCTCATCGACACCAGGTGGGGTCCAGGGGAGATGATGTCCTCACCGCTACACTCAGCTGATTTCTTACTCAACCCTGATACCTTCTTCTCCGTCCCACCTCAGGATCGAAATGTAGCTTTTAATGAGCATATGCATGGATTCATGGATGTCGTAGAGCGGCTCGTCCCCACTCCTGCAGAACAAGACAAGATTTGCGGTCTACTTGATCGTTACAAGAACTCCCTCGGAATATTCTCGAGGGATATGGTTGTCAGACAATGGTCGGAAAGAAGACCTATAGATTGGTGACAATCTTATGGCGCAGACATGGGAGAGACCGCATTACAGAGGTTGACCCTGAGGGTGTTGGGATTGACATGCTCGGCATCAGGTTGTGAGCGGAATTGGAGTGTCTTCGAGTAGTTGCACTCAATGAGACAGAACAGGTTGGTTGTGAAGAAGATGAATACCTTGGTGTATGTGAACTACAACCAAAAGTTAAGGCAAAGGTTTCAGCAAAGGATGGAGAAGCCCGGATTTTATGACCCCATCAGTGTGGACTACGATATCTTCGACGAGCATCCGTGGTTGGTAGAAACTAAAGATCTGGTCTTCGCGGGAGAGGAGCTTACATGGGCCGATGCCGAGGAAGCAGCTTTAGGACATTCTTCTTCACGGAGACGCTTTGCTCGATCCATGTCCACTACATCTGATGCGCGGTGTTCCACTGCATCTGACGCGCCATTATTAGGTGGTAGCATGGATGATGTCATCGTTCACATTAGTTATAGAGATCCAGGTGCATCGAGTTTTCAACCACCGATGGACAACACGTGCCCGCGCCTGATGGTCGCCCGATAGGCGCCTAACGGGTAGGGCGTTTGGGCGCACAGGTCGGGCACGAGGGAACGCCCGACCCGTTAAGTGTGGTCTCAAGAATCGACAAACACAAACTAGCATGGCGGGCAAAAGAGCACCAGAAGAAAAGGTGCTCCAAGGTTTGTGGTCGAGAAACAAATGGTAAGTTGTTTGCACATGATGTGATTTAGTGGAAAGATTGATGATGAATCATGTGTAAGTGGTTTGCACATGATGTGAGTTAGAGTAAATCTTATAAATAGGTTCATCATCTTTTCCATGTTAATACTAATGTAAAAATTCTCTCTCCCTAACCACCTCATTAATCCATCCAAAAATTCTCTTAATTGTTCAAGTTTTTGGAGATTAAATGTTCAGGAGATTTAGAGATGTTATTAGCTAGATTCTAACCTTGATTTAGAGATTGATTGACTAGGTCATTTCTCTCTAATCTTGTTTAGAGTTTGGTGAACACTTGGAGGCGAATCGGAGGACGATTCAACGGGCAACGCAACATCGGATCTTTATAAAAGTTTTAGAGAATCTTTGGGTATGATCATCTTATATATATTTTGATATATATGTAGATTACATGATATTAAAATAAATATAAAATAATGTACATGAAATCGTCAAAAATATGAAAATTGATATTGTATGTATGTATAATTTTAAAAAAAAAATATAAATACATAGGGAAACAAAATCCTACACAAAAATCGTGAGCCGAGATAGATATCATTGTCCTCCTTGACGGTGAATGCAATTGTACGGAGGACGTTCCTGAACCTCATCAGAGATACCAACACCAAAGAGAATGTGATATTTTAAGTTGTTGATGTGCAAACCCGAAGCAGCCCCAAAAGAACGAATGAGCTCCAAAAGCACCCGAGATGCAGTATCCGAGGTAAGGGTGAAGATTAGCAGGTCATCAGCAAAGCTCTAAGGCCATCCCTTAACGCACAAAAAACACGGTCGTGATGAGGTCGGTCATCTTCGACCGAATTTTTTTTTTTGTTAACGCTGAAAAACAGCGGTTGAAGATGCCTGGGTCATCGACCTGGGCGTTTCAACGCCCGGGTCGACGACCCGGTTTTGTAGGTTAGCCAACCCGGACGCGCCACGTGGCGCGTCCGGGTTGAATTTTATTTTTTTTTTGTTTTGATTTTTGTTTTGATTTTTTTTTATTTTTTTGTTTGAGTTTTTTTATAAATTTTTTTTTTGAAAATTCGTTTTATAATTGTTTTGATTTTTTAGAAATTTTTTAAATTTTTTTAAAATTTTAACCAAGATGGACCCCGAAATGATGTGGAGGAGAGATGTTGGTTGTTGTGGGTTGTGTTGGGTTGTGGTTAAGAGATGAATAGTGTAGGAAAGAGAAGAAGGTGGGTTGAGGAAAGAGAATGCTGATGTGGAAGAGTGAGAAAGCTGATTTTGAAGAGAGAGAGAGCTGATGACCGGGTCGTCCAGGTCATGGTTAGTGATGGCCTAAGTGGGTGATGGGAGGTCCTTGGCAAACCCCGTGTAGGCTTGATAAAACTTATTGGTTTGCCACTAAAAAGGATCTGAATATGTCATGTGTTTGGCGTATCTAAGGTACAATATCCAGAATATCATTTATGAGAACCAAAACTATCCAAATATTAAATAATTGTGTAAATGTTATCTTTCTATTTGAAAGATTCCCCAGTCGTCTAATGTTTCCACTTCCCAAGCCTAACTAATTCATAAAATAAAAAATCCTCGTGATCGAACCAAATTTTAATCGACCAAATTAAGCTCCATTACTTTACATAACAACACAAGTAGTTGAAAGTATCACATTCAAACAAAGTGTTAAACAATAATTAATGTCACCTCAACTACTGAGTCCATGACAAAAGATTAATCAATCTCCACACCACCTTGTCTCCGTCTCAGGTCATCACTAACCATGACCTGGACGATCTCTCTCTCTTCAAAATCAACTTTCTCTCTCTTCCACATCAACTTTCTATTTCCTCAACCCACTATTTTCTCTTTCCTATATTATTCACCTCTTAACCATAACCCAATACAACCCACAACAACATATCTCTCTCATCCACATTATTTCGGGATTCATCTTCGTAAAATTTAAAAAAAATTCTAAAAATTCTAAAACGTAATTTCAAAAAAAAATTAAAAAAAACTAAAACAAAAAATTCTAAAAATCAAAACAAAAAAAACAAAAAACAAAAAAAAAAAAATTTATTTGACGACCCGGTCTTCCGGGTCGTCGACCGAGGCATTTCAACGCCCGGGTCGATGACCTCATCGAAGATGACCAGGTCATCGACCTTTAATTTATCCCCTTTAAGGGGTGCTCTCGTAGGCAAGTTGCGTTTTGAAATTGGAGGTGACCGTATAACATATACTTGATATATATTTTCTTGTTTTAGTAAGAACTTGATCCCAAGACCAAAAGATGATTTTACCGTCTCACTAGTATTTTTGTACAAAGTAACATAAGGTGGGTAATTTGTTGGGATTTGTTTTTCTTGGTCAAATAAGAGGACTGAATTGCAGTTTTCACACCCACCATTCTGTCCACTGTCGGACCAACTAATGTTACAGTTGTGAAGTCCACTTCCTCAAAGTCTTCAACTCTTCTGTACTTTTCTTTCACCGCAAGTTTCTCACCGTCTCATTATATGTAGGACTGGACTGGGAGGGTTTTCATGTTAGCCCTTGTAAAGATGGTAATATGTGAAGTCGTGGATAATAATGTTTTCAAGTAAGTACGTACAACAAACACTATACAACAGTACAAGTGGGGGAAAAATGGCACTTGAAGTTGAAGGTGGATAGATAAGAGAGGCGTGACACAAACAAGGAAGAGGAAGAAGAAGTCCAAACATTTCGAGTTTTGACCGACCGAGAGAGAGAGAAGAGTGTGTGTTTTGGTATTTTAATGTATTTGAAGTTGGGTGAGCAGAGAAAAGAAAATAAAAAAAATGTCGCAGGGATCTGTGCATGGAGAGGAAGCAGAGGAGGAGGTAATAAAGGGGAGTGGAGGGAGAGTGGGGGAGCAATGGAACTGGTCCGACTTGCACACCCTCGAGCTCCACTCCCCCACTTTCTCCCTCACCACCACTTCCGATCTTGACCAACAACCCATGGTCGACAACGTCGTCGTCATCGAAGTCGAGAGAGGCCTCGACAGCACCTCCAAAGTCTCCTCCTTACACATGGACTCCTCCCAACCCCAACCTGAACCCCCGGTGGTGGATAATGACGGAGATTCTAGTAAAAAAGGAGAGGACAAGAGTGGTGGGGATGAGAAACCCACACCAGCGCCGCCGTCGACGAGCTTCGGTGAGCTGTTCCGATTCGCCGATGGAACTGATTATGTTCTAATGGCGATTGGGACGGTTGGGGCGGTTGTGCATGGGTGCTCTCTCCCGGTTTTCCTCCGCTTCTTCGCGGATCTTGTTAACTCCTTCGGCTCCAACGCCGACGACCCCGACACTATGGTCCGGGAAGTCGTCAAAGTAAGTAGTGGATCTAACTCTGACATTTTACACCAATGTGAGTGCGACCCAGTCCGATTTGGATTTTTGTGGTGGTCTTCTTATCTTTGTTTGTTTTTCTTGTAGTATGCTTTCTATTTTTTGGTTGTGGGAGCTGCCATATGGGCTTCCTCATGGGCAGGTGGGTGGAATTGGGGTTTACATTTGACTCTGTTTTTCTTTCTTTTTTTGTAGTTTGTTTGATGTTGTTTTTGTAGAGATTTCGTGCTGGATGTGGACTGGAGAGAGGCAGACGACCAAGATGAGGATCAAGTACTTGGAGGCGGCACTTAACCAAGACGTTAAGTACTTCGACACGGAGGTTAGAACCTCCGACATCGTCTACGCTATCAACGCTGACTCCGTCATGGTCCAGGACGCCATTAGTGAGAAGGTGGGCTGTTGTTTCATTGTTCTGTTCTTTTGAGCGGTTGAATTCTAATAGTCATAATAATAATGTTAGTTGTGAACTTGTGAATTGTGATGTTGATAATTATTGCAGTTGGGGAACTTCATTCACTACATGGCAACTTTTGTTTCTGGGTTTGTCGTCGGATTCACGGCCGTCTGGCAGCTTGCTCTTGTCACACTGGCTGTTGTTCCCCTCATTGCTGTTATCGGGGGGATTCACACCGTGACGTTGGCCAAGTTGTCGTCTAAGAGCCAGGACGCTCTATCTGGAGCAGGGAACATTGCTGAACAGGTATACATCCAAAACCTATTGATTGCGAATGCTAATGCTTGTTGGATTCATTTCGACTGACCTTCGATTTGGAATTGAAGGCGCTGGCGCAAATTAGGACGGTTCAGTCTTACGTTGGGGAGTCGAGAGCGCTGCAGATGTACTCTTCGGCCTTGCAAGTAGTGCAAAAGATTGGTTATAAGAGTGGACTGGCTAAGGGGCTTGGTCTAGGAGCAACCTACTTCACTGTTTTCTGTTGTTATGCTCTTCTCCTTTGGTATGGCGGGCACCTTGTAAGGGACCAGAACGCTAATGGAGGCCTTGCTATCGCAACCATGTTCTCGGTTATGATAGGGGGACTGTAAGAATCACATCTTTTCCTCCAACATTTAACCAGGTTCTAATTTGTTTCGGACGTTTATGTGTTTGGTTTAATTATGGTCGCAGGGCACTGGGTCAGTCGGCTCCAAGCATGGCAGCCTTTACCAAGGCTAGGATCGCGGCTGCCAAGCTTTACAGCACAATTGATCACAAGCCCGATATCAATCAGAATGCAGAAACAGGAACGGAGTTGAGCTCTTTTTTGGGAAATATTGAGCTGAAGAATGTCGACTTCTCGTATCCCTCAAGGCCAGATGTCAAGGTGTTTAGCAATTTCTCGCTGAACGTCCCAGCAGGAAAGACCATTGCATTGGTCGGTAGCAGCGGTTCTGGGAAGAGTACCGTTGTTTCTCTCATTGAGAGATTTTACGATCCAAATTCAGGTACTTTGTTTTAATCCACCTACAAGATTAAAATCATTACATTTACTGATTTACATATTGTTTTAAATTTTCATCTTGAGTGACAAATAGTATTTTTGTAAAGCAAAATATTTAAAACTTCAAGATGGTCATTGAACATAAAAAAATTGCTCTGATCATTTAACCTGAATTTGGTAGGGGAAGTACTACTTGATGGGCTTGACATAAAAACTCTGAAGCTGAAGTGGTTGAGGCAGCAAATAGGTCTAGTAAGCCAAGAACCAGCCATGTTTGCCACTACCATAAAGGAGAATTTGCTTCTGGGAAGATCAGATGCCACTCAAGTGGAGATAGAAGAGGCTGCAAGAGTTGCCAATGCCCACTCCTTCATCATTAAGTTACCAGAAGGCTATGATTCACAGGTCCACCTTCCTTTCTACTCTTGTGTTATTTCTTTCCACACCACCATCATTCTTGTCCAAGCATGTTTGACACTTTTTGTTTCCTTTCTATTCCTCCTTTTTGACTTGTTTAAAAAGGACAAATTGCCTTGACATTAATTAAACATTAGAGGCAGGCAGGGTGGCCTATGTGCTCCTACTGTTGATAGATCCAACATGTTATCAGTTGCAGATGACAAGTGTTTTTTTTAGTGCTCAACTTTGCATTAAAAAAATCGCTGCCAACACAGGTTTCAGACTATACCAGTTCGTGAATTTTAATATTCAAACACCATGTGTTCCTTATTGCAGACCCTTCAGCTTAACATAGTGGTGTCTTTGATGGTACAATGAGGATCTCATTAGTCATTTTGAAGCCTGATTTTTATAATACTCTGCAAATTAATATATTCCAACTTGCACTTGCAGTATCAGATTCCAATCCACCTGGTCAAGTGATGATATCATCCACGCTGGTCAGAGTAAAAATAAGTGGTGATGTAATAATGGTTACAGAATTTGTTATGTTAAAATTTATTAATCTTTCATGTACTGTGAAACGTTAAGATGCATTAATCTGACATACCATTTTATTCTCCGTAGTTCCAAATCACCAATGATAGCATTTTTTACTGAAAATTGTATCCTTTGAGATCCATTCAACAAAGTTGCCTTGGCATGATCATAATTGGACCTTATTGTTTTGATATTGTTCTTACAAAAATCGTTATATTAATTTGTTTAACATTTACAGGTAGGAGAAAGAGGGCTGCAACTATCCGGTGGACAGAAACAGAGAATTGCAATTGCAAGGGCTATGCTTAAAAATCCAGCAATCCTTTTGCTCGATGAGGCTACCAGTGCACTTGATTCTGAATCAGAGAAGCTTGTGCAAGAGGCACTTGACCGTTTCATGATTGGACGAACTACACTAGTCATTGCCCACCGGCTTTCGACAATCCGCAAGGCAGATGTCGTTGCTGTGCTCCAGCAAGGAAATATATCTGAGATGGGCACCCATGACGATCTCATGGTTAAAGGTGAAAATGGGCAATATGCGAAACTTATTCGTATGCAAGAGATGGCTCATGAAGCTGCAATCACAAATGCGAGAAAGAGCAGCGCTAGGTATATAATTTTCTTTTACCAGTTTTTAATTGCTAAATTTTATATAAACTGAAATTAGTTTTTTTTTATAATTTTGTTATCAGACCTTCCAGTGCTCGCAATTCAATCAGCTCACCGATCATTTGCCGCAACTCATCCTATGGCCGCTCCCCATACAACCACAGACTGTCCAACTTCTCAACATTGGACTTTGGCCTCTCATTTGATCCGACATATCGCCAGGAAAAACTTGCCTTCCGAGTGCAGGCCAGTTCTTTTTGGCGCCTTGCTAAGATGAATTCACCTGAATGGGTTTATGCCCTCCTTGGCTCCATTGGATCGATGGTGTGTGGTTGCTTTAGTGCGCTCTTTGCCTATGTGTTGAGTGCAATCATGAGTATTTATTATGCCCAAGATTACCAGTACATGAAACGGGAAATTGCCAAGTACTGCTACCTCCTCATTGGGGTTTCTTCGGCAGCACTGATATTCAACACGTTGCAGCATGCATTCTGGGATATTGTTGGCGAGAACTTAACGAAAAGGGTCAGAGAGAAGATGCTCACTGCCATCCTTCGCAATGAGATGGCTTGGTTTGACATGGAAGAGAATGCAAGCACACGGATTGCCGCGAGGCTCGCACTAGATGCCCACAACGTTCGTTCAGCAATTGGGGATCGTATATCAGTGATTGTCCAAAATTCTGCTCTAATGCTTGTTGCATGTACTGCTGGATTTGTCTTGCAGTGGCGTCTCGCCCTTGTCCTTGTAGCTGTTTTTCCAGTTGTCGTTGCAGCAACAGTTCTGCAGGTACCGATCACTCCAATCATTAACTCATTCACGTTCTAAGTTTCTAGTTTAGTTTCTAACCTTCTACTTGATGCAGAAAATGTTCATGCAAGGATTCTCCGGAGACCTTGAAGGTAATCATGCCAAGGCCACGCAGATTGCCGGTGAGGCGGTAGCAAATGTCCGAACTGTTGCTGCCTTCAATTCAGAGGCAAAAATCTCACAGCTCTTTGCTGCCAATCTTCAAATTCCTCTTCGCCGCTGCTTTTGGAAAGGCCAGATAGCTGGAAGTGGATTCGGTGTGGCTCAATTTCTACTTTACGCATCATATGCTCTTGGCCTGTGGTATGCTGCATGGCTTGTGAAGCACCAGATATCTGACTTCTCAAAGACCATTCGCGTCTTCATGGTCCTCATGGTGTCTGCAAATGGTGCTGCCGAGACGCTCACCCTTGCACCTGATTTCATCAAGGGAGGTCAAGCAATGAGATCAGTATTTGAAGTCATTGATCGTAAGACAGAGATCGAGCCTGATGATGAGGATGCAGCTCCACTCCCGGAACATCTCCGTGGGGAAGTTGAATTGAAACACATTGATTTTGCATACCCTTCTCGACCCGACATTCTCATTTTTACCGATCTTACTCTCCGTGCTCGAGCCGGTAAGACTCTTGCTCTTGTTGGCCCAAGCGGCTGCGGTAAGAGCTCTGTCATCTCACTGGTGCAGAGGTTCTACGAACCAAACTCTGGACGTGTGTTGCTGGACGGGAAGGACATACGCAAATACAACCTCAAGTCGCTCCGACGTGCAATGGCTGTTGTCCCTCAGGAGCCCTGCCTGTTTGCCACAACCATACATGATAACATTGCATATGGCAGAGACAATGTGACACAAGCAGAGGTCATCGAGGCGGCAACCCTCGCGAATGCCCATAAATTCATATCAGCATTGCCCGATGGATACCAGACAATGGTTGGAGAGAGAGGCATTCAGTTATCAGGTGGACAGAGGCAGAGGATCGCCATTGCCCGAGCCTTCATGAAGAAAGCATCAATTATGCTTCTCGATGAGGCGACTAGTGCATTGGATGCTGAATCCGAAAGGTCTGTACAGGAAGCACTCGAGCGTGCTTCTTCTGGAAAGACAACGATCGTGGTTGCGCATAGGTTGGCCACCATAAGGAATGCAAATGTGATTGCAGTGATCGACGATGGGAAGGTAGTGGAACAGGGATCACATACCCACCTGCTGAACCACTTCCCTGATGGTATTTACGCACGCATGATCCAGCTGCAGCGGTTTTCACACACATCGAACAATGTTGCAACATCAGGATCTAGCAGTTAATATGTTTGGAGGATTGAATTGGAGATGAATGTGGCAGTGATTTGATAAGGCTGCTTTTTGTTCAGGTGTTTTTGGTTTTATTCTTGTTTCTTCAGCAACATATTGGATTGGTAATGTAAATTACTACAGTCATTGTGTGATCCAATCTTATTAGCCTCATCTTATAACTTACTTCCAATTAGAATAGAAAATCTGGTATCAACCCTGGAGTGTTTGTTTCAACTCCATTGCTTATCTGGGTAAAATGAAGCATGTGTTCTAAGTATGATCTTGCTTTCCAAGTTTCATTAGGTTATAACCAGACAGAAATGTTTTTATATTTACAGGAAACTCCAAATACCTGACTCTTCCCTCTCACTTTTCTTCTTTCTTGTACTTTTTCCGAATTTGTGAAGCAATTTTTAAGGAATATTCATGAATAGAATGCCACTTTAATCTTCATTTCCCCGAAAGAAGCTGGTATTATTTAATAGAGGGCCTACCACCAAAGATGAATATAGTGGTAGCTAAAATGAAAGGGTGCCAAGCTGCGAGCTAATTACAGGAAGCCATTTTTATTTTAGGAGAACCAATCTTTCTATGAGTTTTAATTCAAGAGTAGAATTCAAATAATGATTTTTAATGATTTAATCAGAAAGTGTAACAAATCTACTAGTTTTGCATTACTCAAATTTAAATTGTTCTCCCTGGAACTTAACGAAATAGTGACAATCATTCACAGTAGACATTTTAATTTTTAGGTCATAAGAATCACAAGCTCCACTTTTATTTATTAATAAAGTTGAGCTATGCAAGTCATTTATCAGATTTACCACTGCTGAAGAAAATATTCAGAGAGATGAACCGTTTAAGGGTAGCTGAGACTAGCTGTTGTATTTTCCTGATATGGATATTTATGAGTTGATAAGTTGCACATGGAGGCATGTGGTGGAAAACATTATTGATGCGGAAGTATAGACATTGCTCTGGACTGGAAAGCAAGGATCATGTTTTGCTTCTGTTGGCCTCACCTTCCAAGAAGACTTAAAACACCATTCTGGTGTTTGCTCCGTCCACGTTTTACAAGTACTTCCAAGTTCAAAAAGACATGCTTGGCTAGGTGAGCTGAATGTTTTCCTCAGTTTTTGGTTTTTTATCCTTCTAATCTTTTGTTGTCCATGATTGACTTCGGACAAGATTTTGCTGCCGTGGTTAAAAATTAAGTATACAATAGTAGAAAGTCAAAATGCTAATATTTGGATCATGTGAAACCGTTATTCTGACAGTTTTCCTCTAGACTAGAGCATAACAATCCCTTTCTACTTCACATTAAATTGGGACGTTAACACTATAATAATGATGATTAAAGTAGGAAAAAAATTGTTTAAGAAAAGACAAATGCATCAGGACAGGAGAACGTACCATGGATGTGGATGTTTCTGTACTCGTTGTTTCTCTTTAAGATATTTTCGTAACTTGGAGAAAACGAAACTTAACAAGCGATTACTAATGTTCCATCATCTTTTCTTAAGAATAGTGTTAGAAAGTAAAATAGCAATCTAAAGAAAGCAGGATATCAAAAGGCAGGAATTTCTTTTTCTTAGATGTTGCAAGTTATGGATGGCATACTGGAAAAAGTTTCAGCTTGAGATTTGACAATGAAGTCACTTTACACACTGTACTATTATAAAAAAAATTAATTTCATGCTAGTTATCCAACCGAATCATCACATCATATACAGCAAGATTGAACTGGACGTTGTTATAAAATACCCAGAGCATTACCTATCATCACATGGCACAAATTGGCAGCAAGTGAAGGCGCCAAAACAACAGGAAGTCATGCAAGCTTATAGATAAAAAAGTGCAAGTGTTTTGCTCTGTAAAGAGAGGTATTATGAGCACATGAAGATGCAATCCACAAGAAGATCCTGGAGATTGGTTGGGAGACCATAAATTTAGGTTCTTGTGATAGTTGACCCATAATGCACATGCCCAGGATATGACCCCATTCCTGTCACACTCACACTGGTAGGTGACCCACATAGCACATATCCAGACTTTATTCCATTTTAACTGAGTAGGAAACAATAAGGGTGTTGGGAGTGGATATGGGAAGATGCTGTTTTGTGTGTGTTTGGTGAGAATGGAAATGGTGCACTGATTCTGGAATGATGGACCACTTCAGTTGTTTTGGAAGGACAGTGACAACATGTTTGACAATAACCCTGTATGATAAAGAAGAGCCAGTAATTGTGATTGAATTTTAATGTTGGATTGGAGTGTTTGGATCCATCTGTTTGTTCTTCTCCCAAATGTTGGAGAGAATTTCTGATGGTTTGCCTTTTTCAAAAGAAGAATAGGGTGTTTCTACTTTGAAAAACATTATATGGCACTTTCCCTAGTGCCCATAATTTTAAACTAGACTTTCAAATCAAACTCAATACAGATAATTCCACTTCAACAGAGATTGGAATGATCTATAGTAATATGCTGACTCAAAAGAGAAGCACGTCTGTAGAAACAGCTTGTTCAACTGGTTGGGATGCTGTTAAAAAACCAGTGGAACAATCATGACTACAAGAAACTAACCTTCATAAGTTAACAAGGAAACAACAATTTTTCCAGATGATTTTGAAAAATGTGGAAGATATTCATTGATAAATTAGCAGCAGCGACTTATAAGAGACCAAAGAGAGCAGTTTGTGTGATATCCCAAACCCTAATTAATTGGGTTAATTGACTTTTAGGTTGCTAATTGGTGGATTATGATGAAGGGCTGAGTTTGAGTTGGTGGAGATGAGGTGAATGGTGGAGATAAGAGGAGAAGTATATGAGTTGGTGGGTTTTTCTCTCTCCCTCTCTCTCGCGTTATTCTCCCTCTCCCGCTCAAATTTTCTCTCTCTCTCTCCCTATTCTGATCCGCAGCTTTCGTAGGCGCCGGAGGGGGTGATTTTGGTGATGCGAGGTGAAGCTCAGACGTTTTCCGGAGTTGAGTAGATCGTGACTCGGTTGGTTGTCGTCAGAGTTTGGGTTCGTGAGGGAAAAGCTCGCCGTTGGATCTTCAAAGGTTTCTTCAAGCCTTCAAGGTATGTCAAGCTTTACTTTGATACTCACTTATGCTTTCGTGAGTGTTGGAGTGATCGATGGTAGGCTGGATGACTCGTCGGACCTGTGCAGCAGTTTTCTGCACTGTAACGGTTGATCGGTAGTTTGGTTAGGTCGACCGGTTGTAGTGTAATTTTGGCGTTATCTCTCGCACCGGTCGAACGATACCTTTGGGTGGTCGACCGGTGGTGCATGTTAAGCGAAGAGAGGGCGTTACTGGTGGCTTTCGGTCGAACGAGACTCTTTTGCCGTTCGATCGAAACACTATTTTAAGTCGGTTGGGGGTGTATACCACAAAACGGTCGACCGCCCTAAGACCTCGTTCGACCGATGACTTAAAATAACTTAAAGTTCGTTCGACCCTTTTTACTGTTTCAGTCGACCGGTGTACTTTGTTATGAATTGGATTTTACTGCCCGTTTTCGGTCGACTGTCGATCATGTGTTGTTTGACCGTTTGTGCTTTTACGCGGCAAGGGGTTTTTACTGGTGGAATTTGGTCGAACGGGTCCCCTTTGTCGTTCAACCGGTTGACGGGTTTTTCGGTTGGGCCAGTCCTATGGAGAGGATTCGGTCGACCGGTTTGGTGGTTTTGTTCGACCATTTTGGTGCAGTTTTGTGTTATTTTGGTGTTGTGGAGCCAACTAAAGGCAACGGGTCTCCGACCTTTTTGGGGCAACAGTACAAACATTGCCGGCCTGAGAGTGGTTCGTTGGTGTTGTGGAGCCAGCTCAAAGGCAACGAGTCCCCGGCCCTAGAGGGGCAACGGTACGGACATTGCCGGCCTGAGAGTGGTTCACAGATCAGTTGTGAAGGCAACGGGTCCCCGGCCCTGGAGGGGCAACGATACGGACATTGTCGGCGTGATAGTGATCCAACGTTGTGTTGTAGCCGAGGATGTCCCGGTTGAGGTGCCTGGGGCAAGTGTGAGGGTTGGGCTAGAGGACCCACGAGAGCCGTTACAATTTTGTGTCTACTGTGGTAGGGAGAGAGTTCTCGGAGGCCCAGTGAGACGATGTTTGTTTACTGCATTTCATAACATACATGCTTATAGATGTCTAGTCCATTTATTGTGATAGGAGTTTGGCATACGGGGTTTCCTCATGGGAAACTCAGGTATAGTCATGTTTTATTTCAGGCCGTGAGCGGCACTAGGATGTGGTGACCGAGGAGGAGCGTGTTTAGAGCCATATCATGCTTTTCCCTGTTTTGAGGTCTTAATGATTACATGTACATTTCCTTTAGCTTTTGTTGTAATCACACTCTTGAAACTCTCAGATATATATTGTATACATGTTGGTGCACTAGTTGCCTATTTTCTTCAGTAATATCCTCGTGTTTGTGTTATATTAAAAAAATTAAATTTCTTCCGCTTTTGAGGATGTTACAAATTGGTATCAGAGGGGTTAGTTCTGACGCACTTGTCCAAAGAAGCCACCTTAGACGTCTTTAGATAGTTCGCATTGTAGAGCATGCATGCATAATCATCTGATTTTCTGTTCTGATGTCTCGTATGTAGATGTCTCCGAGACGCGTGAGACCTCCCCCACGTGGCCAGATTACCAGTGAGGAGATTGGAGCCACGGATTGGGCTGAGGAGCGACGGATGCTCTACGACACTGTGCAGAGGTTGGGTATGGGATCTTGAGCCTAATCCTAATCATAATTGAGTTTAATGATGTTTAGGTGGTGATTAGGAAGAAATGCATTTGGACGGCTGGGATTTAAAATGGTTGGATGAGGGGTTGAGATAGAGTGGAGGTGAGATGAGTGGTGGAGATGGAATGGATTGGAATGGATGGTTGAGATTGGAGGAGGAGGAGATATTTATGGTGAGCTCTCTCTCTCTCTCCCTCTCCCACTCTCTCTCGCGACTCTCTCCCTCCCGTTTCTCTCCCTCTCTCAGTGGTGCTCCGGCGAGGAAGAAGAGGTGATCTCCGGCGAGTGGAGCTCGGAGCCGTGCGTGTTGGAGGTGAGTGGTTGGTTGGTAGCTCATCTCGTTGGTTTCTCATTTTGGTTCCCTCTCTCTCTACCTCACTCGTGTTTCTGTGGTCGTGGTTGGTTGGTGGAGGTTGCCGGAGGTGGAGTGTTGGTTGTGGATCGTCGAGGAGGTGTTGATCGTCGTTCGAGCGAGGGATTCGTCGATAGATTGTGATTTTGGGAGACGTGCTCGTGGAGGCGTCGTCGTGGTTCTTCAAAGGTTTCTTCAAACCTTCCGGTATGTCAACTCGCTCACTTAAGTAGTGTGAGTATTTGGAAGTCGACGGTAGGCCTTCCGTCTCGTCACAAGTAAACGTGCGACAGATTTCACTGCGTGATCGGTCGACCGGTTGGTGCAAACGGTCGACCGTTCGTGGAGAGAATTCAGGTTCTGCCTTAAATCGGTTGAACGATGCCCAGGGGCGGTCGACCGATTGTGCGTGGGAGGCAAGCATGTGGAGATTCGGTAGAACGGGTCCCCTTTGCCGTTCGACCGTGTGCACCGTCATGGGTCGGGTAGGGCGTTTACCATCAAAACGGTCGACCGCCTGTATGACTTCGTCCGACCGTGACTTGAGTGAGAATAGTGGTCGGTTAGACCGAAGGTGGGTTCGGTCGACCGGACTTGTTGCTGAGCGTGAGGGAACACTCTGGTGGAATTCGGTCGACCGAGAGTGCTCGGGCGTTCGACCAGATTCGTGGTGCGAGTGAGGGTTCAATCCCTGGTGGAATTCGGTCGACCGAGAGTGCTCGGGGGTTCGACCGAATTCGTTGTGGATTGTGGGATTTGTCCCTGGTTACTTTCGGTCGAACGGGGCCCCTTTGTCGTTCGACCGATTGGTCGTTTTGTTCATTGAACAGTGAAGTTGACCATCTAAACGGTTGATCGTCCCTTTACTTTGGTTCGACCGAACGAGTGCGGTTGGTGGGAATTGGTCGACCGATGGAGTGTCGGTCGATGCGATTGCCATGTATTTGCTTGATTCGGTCGACCAGGACTTTTGGTTCGGTCGATCGTTTGTGTCCAGTTTTGCACTATGGAGGTGCGGTTGTTGTGGTCGTCCGTGTGGGGAGAGTCGTGGTGCCGATGTTCTTCCGGCGAGTGTGCTAGGGTGCTCGAGTGTTGCGGTGGTTGGTTGAAAAAGACTTGGAGCCCTGTAACTGTGTGAGAGCTTGGGTTGGCTGAAAAAGGCCTGGAGCCCAGCTTAGAATGTGGTGTTGCGGTGGTTGGTTGAAAAAGACCTGGAGCCCCGTAACTGTGTGAGAGTTGCGGTTGGTTGAAAAAGACCTGGAGCCCAGCTAGTTTGTGCGGGGTTGGTTGAAAAAGACCTGGAGCTCCGTAGTGCGTTCAGGTTAGCTGAAAAAGGCCTGGAGCCTGAGCAGGGACCGCGTATATGGGTTGGTTGAAAAAGACCTGGAGCCCTTAGACGTTTGGGTTGGTTGAAAAAGACATGGAACCCTTGGTCGTGTCGTGGTAGCTGCGGTTGGTTGAAAAAGACCTGGAGCCGAGCTTGGCGACGAGTGTGTGATGTTGTGGTTGGGTGAAAAAGCCCTGGAGCCCAGCCGGTTTGAGATGCTTTTCTTGTTTAGTAGAATTGCATGCTAGGGTGTCTTTCAGTTCATGCATTGTAGAGTTTGGCATACGGGGTTTCCTCTGGAAACTCAGGCATTGTTGCATGTTTACTTTCAGGCCGTGATCGACGATAGGGGGTGGTGACCGAGGAGAGGAGCACCGCTACCGGATCCAGCTTTCTCTCAGTTGAGGTCGAGTGATTACTGCTTTCGTTGTATAGTCTTTTGATGTAATCACAACTTTTGAAATACTCTGATGTTCATATATATATTATATATGTTGGTGCACCTCTTTTCAGTATTTACGTAATATCCTCTGTTGATTGGGTGTTATTAAAAATTTAAATTTTTCGCTGTGTTGAGAAATGATGAGAATGCAAGTACATATAACAGAGGAGATTTAGCATTAATTGTGATGGGAGATTGATAACTGGGTTGCATCTAATCTATGTTTGTATTTCATGTTTGAGGTTGGGAATGCACTTACTCATCACTCGGCAGCTGGTTTGTATTTTGTTTCAGCCATCTGTTTGAACTTCAAACACAAATGTGCATAAAAAATTCATGATTTGAATCTGAGCGAGGAATAATTTCTCAGGGAACAATGTTTAAGGCAAAAAATGTGAAATTTGATTGGTTCACTACCTCAATAAAATTTAAGCACTTAGGTGAAAGGTAATGGATGCAACTTTATTATAGAGAGTTTACACACAACTTGTGTTTGACAACATAGGACTATTTACTCAACATTCCCCCGCACGCGTGACCGGGATAATTTTCTTCGTGTCTACGCGTAGATAATATAGGTTGGAGTGAACTCTCACATGTCAATGGACCTGCTCTGATACCATGTGAGTTTTGATTTGTCCACTACCTCAACAAAACCTAAGCACTTAAGTGAATGATAATGAATTTAACTATATTATAGAGTGTTGTACACAATTTATGTTTAACAATGTAAGACTATTTATTCAACAAAAATAGAGTTCTTGTGAGGAAAAAACGTCACAAAAGATAAACAACGACAAGGACACAAGAAAAAAACAATAGAACAATTAGAGCTCCAATTAACAATGGCAGCACACCTTCGATGGCTTGGTATGAACTTGAAAAAACATTTTGCTATATTTCATAGATATTGTACTGCAATGGAAGATTCTAATTCACCAGGAGAAACAGCAACTCTTCCCAATTAACGAAAGAGCTCTAGTCCAGTGTAGCCATTAAAATGGATATTTTTACACATTACCATCAGTAAGGAAAATATTGCACAACCAAGACGATCAAGAACACAAGGAATGAATGAAAAGAAACTTAAGATTGATAATACTGGTTCAGCTCCTTAAATGGAATCCAAAGATCAGATCAGCATGAACTCAAGAAGAAATCATCCCAAATGGTGACATTTGAATTTAGTTAATGGTATAGTCTGGACAGGTGGACGCCGGAAGTTGCTACGTTTTCTCGAACAGAAGAACGTTTAAATGTTCGTTACGTTACATATAGAATAACAGCAGTAGACCAGTAGTACTGCAATTATTTAATTTGGGGAATTGTTTTTGTAACGTTCCGTCTCCGAACTCACACCGAGTTCGGATCTCACTCCGTCACTCACAAGCTCACTGTCCCACAACATTCGTCTATTGTCACAAAACTTAAGTTAATAAATATTATAACAGTGAACTCATGTCACCGTATCTCAAACTAATTATTTCACGTTAGGCAATAACTAAACTTTTGGGTAAAACAGTTTTTTTTACCATTATTACCTTGAATAGTACAAATATTTGCTTGAATTCCAAAAGAAATGTTCCTTGACGAGCTGAAAAACATAGAAGAGTAAAATAAAATGCCGAACTGAAACGAGTTTGCCTCCTCTGTACAAGTTCAGCTTGTTATCAAATTAGGCCCATATCACCATACTGAGGTTTGTGTGCTCGAGTGATTTAACGCTGGACACCAAAGCTTGCCCTGAGGTTTGTGTGCTCGAGTGATTTATGTGTTTACTTAATTATTTCGCTACTTGGTTGTGTTCTTGTTAATGATTTTTAGCCTAACAAGTCTACATAAGGACTTGAGCTTGGCTTGTTAAAATTCAAGCGAAGCACAAACCGAGCTCCCAGTGGGTGGAAAACTCGAGAGTTCAGGAGTTTTTATGGGTTTTTTTTCTTTTCAAAACTGTAACATGAACTACTTGGTTCCTCAATAGAATAGCAATATGAATTCCTTCCCTTGTCAATAACATGTGTAACTAATATTTTTGTCGTCTTTCTTCATAACTGAGACATTTTTACATTCTATATGAATTGTAGTTTTAGGAAATATGTTGACGCATAATATCTGTAAGTCGGTTATTAGTTAAAAGTTTGAGGCTCATCTAGTTTTGGACATGTTTTCGGAAGTCAAGTTATATAATTTCTGACAAACAAACATACCAATCAAACATAAATCACTTTTGGATCGAGTTCAATGTCTAATTTCAAGAGTAATCCTACAAACTATATCGCCATCCTGATTTGGTTTCGTTTTGATCTAAATTAAACCATGATGCGTAAAGTCCAAAAAGGGAAGTTCTACAAAACCCTGAACAGAGGAGGGATCGAAGTGCATATATGTGGGTTGGGACGAGCCTTAATATATAATAGCGTTGGATCAGAGTTTCGGTCGAACTGCAGCACTTCTGCTTCAGATTTTACTGCGTCACCGGTTTGATGGAAGTAAGAAAGAGAAAATTTTAAATGAAATGTAGATATCGAGTTAAACTGGGCAGAATTTGTAATGACGACGCCAAATAAATTAAAATTTGTTTGGTCGTACTATAATACAACAATTTTAGATTATAAAAGGCCGTAAAAAAATTGTTACGACTTGATTTTGGTAGTGAAGTATTTTGTATTTAGTATTTAAATTTGATATTAGTTTTTCTACTTGTCATTCACTATTTACAACTTGGCCACCCGTAAGTAAAGTTTTCTGGATCCACTCCTGGTAATACAAAATGAATTTTTTTCTTTATTAGGAAATGGGTAAATCGTTTATCCATACAATAGTTTTCGACACTAAGATTATAGACGAAAATACGTACATACCCCTAGTTAATTGTTAAAACCTAAATAACAAATTAACAATATCTGGGACCCTTTGAGCATGCACATGGGCCCATGCATGATGCGTTCCGGACCAACTAATGTCTACATAATCGCATGATTCCGGACAATTCGACTATGCCTAGGTGGGCATACTAAATGCAATGCGAAGTTACGTGGAGAATAAGGTATTCTTTCATAAGACCGACGTAAGATTATTATTTTACAGTCGTACTTTAACTTCGTGGAGAATACGAGGTATTCTTTCATACGACCGACGTAAGATTATTACTTTACAGTCGTATTCTCCACGCACTCATTCAACATATACGTGTGTTGTAATTCTACAATCGCATCACCACCAGTCACCTCTATGTGTATGCAATATGATAAGTGAATCTATATTTATTACTTATTAAAAATAGATAATGATTACAATTCTAAAACTCCAGCCACGCTTTCTAGTAACTTCAGCTTCCACGTTCACACCCGACAGGTCGTTACGACTACTGAAAGGCCAACCCACTTTTTCTGCTAAACCATAAGCGATTCCTCAATTTCTGTGTTCATGCCTGGTTTCGGATTGGGTGTGACCTCTTGTGCTCACGAGAAGGTAGTCTTTTATTCACGTGCATGCACATAGTTAAGTGTTACGTATTGTATTTGTATATGATCTAGACCAGATATGAAAAAAATAAAACAACACAACAAAAACCGACTTTGCTTGCTCTAAGAAATCTACTACTATAAATAGAGGACGGGTCTTAGTTTTTCTTTTTCTTCTCATCATCATTCTCCAATTTGCATACGTAAGCAAATGTTTGAAGAGAGAAAGTATAGTCAAGATGGCATCATATGTCTGCATTTGCACCTACACCTTACAGGCTTACAGCGGCCGTATGTGCCGATGTATCGATCTTCTTTTGTTGAGGTGAAGAATAAGGTGTAGCTGCGAATGTAGGCATATGCCATTTTGGAGTTCTCAATCAACTGAGAAGTTGTGGGCCTTGTCTTGTGGCTCCCATGATTTGATTTTCGAATGTTGAAATCATCATGCATACGTGTTATATATACACACATATATATATTACACGTAGTTCGTAGTTCACGAATCACAACACTAAATACATGTATTTTCTTGCACAAAATATGCTATGCACATGTTTAGTGATATTTCGGTTTGAGTTGGCTATTTCATCTATAGCCAAGATGCAACATGAAATTCACGGCTGGTGGTAAGTTTGGTAGTGAAAGAACAATGGTATGTATACAATCTTGGCAATTTTCATCTAATTTTTTGGATTATTTGTACTTCAAAAATATCGATATTAGATCTTTACACTTGAATTTTTAAATTTTACTTGGGTACACTTGATTTTTTTTTCAAAACTAATTTAGTACACTTACAGAGTCATAAGACCCACTTTAGTTGTTAGATTTATAATAATAAAAAATTAGACATTTTGTAGAGTAACCAAAGAAAATACATGAAATTATTTTCGAGTCCTTGAATTTCATTTTTATTTCAAAATTTTATTTAACATTATAAATGGTTACATAAACTAGATTAAATCTTTTACTTTTCATTTATGTACCCAGGAAAGAAAATTTATAAAATTTTAGCCAATATCATAATTTTGGACGTCTTGCATAGCAACCCAAGACAAATCACAATATTTTATCAAAATTCGTAAACTTTTTGTATAGTTTTGACCAAGTAGTGTTTGGTTAAGTATCTAAAAGGAAAAAAAATTATAATTTAAACAAAAATGTGTAATCACCTTTACATTAAATATGGATTTTGAAAGAAAAAAATAGAGCATTAGGATAAATTCTTGAATTTTACATGATGTAGTTCACAAACTGTCCAAAAAATGTCTCTTTGCCTAAGTGTTTGTTAAGTATATAAAGAAAGTAAAACATTTAATCTAATTTGTGTAACTTTCGTAATATTGAATTGAGGTTTCGAATAAAATATGGAATTAAAAACTCAAAAAGAATTTCATGAATTGTCTTGAGTTACATGTAAAATATCCAAAACAATTAATAAAAATACAACATATTATGTCACCAAAAGGGTCCCACAGCTATGTAAGCGTATGAAGTTAATTTTCAAAGAAATCAATTGTATTGAAGCAAAATCGAAAATCTCAAGTATTTTCAATCTTTTTGAAGTGCACCCAATCAAATAACTCATTTTTTTTGGCTTGTTTCTATTTCTATTCCTATTCTCCGAAGGCATATGTGTGTGACTAAGAAAACGGCAGGTATATTTTTGTCGGAATGAAGATGACGGGTCTCCTATTCTTTCTTAGAATTCTGATTTAATATTATTTCATGAATCACTTGAGAATGGTGCCCGTTAACTAATGTTTGAAGATTAATTTCTAGCCAGTTGGGCTTTATTTTAACTCAGCGACTCCCCCCACATTGTGTTGAGAGTGCAAGACCGAAGGCCAGTGTGAAGAAGCCCAAAGGTAGAAAAATTACAAATTAAATCTTGTCATATCATAATGGTAATCATATACTTGTATTAGTTATGCTTGAATTTATGCAGTGATGTAAAATTTCCCAACACTCATTTCATGAACAAGTGAGGTGCATATCTAAATTGGATGTGACTCGACTATTTTCACCGGAACGTAATTCTGAAATTCGAATTAACATCCCAAGAATATATACCACTACCATGACCGGCGAACCACGCCTTAGTGTGGGAAAAAAATCTTAGAGATCACTTGATGTGTAATGCTTCTGGGATCTACAAATTTCCAGTACAGTACTGTAATTGCAATCCATGTACTGTAAAATGTTGTTCTGGAAACGTCCAGACATCCAGTCCATGTACTATAGCTCTCTGGGTGAAGCAAGTATTCTTCTTGATTATGCAACGCTCTAAACTTCTAACCAACAGATATAAAAATGAATTGTCCATGCCACGACACTAAGATAGTTGAACTTACAAATCGTCTAATTAGTAAAGAGAACATAACAGGTACCATCGAAATCATTCGGTTCTTTTCCAAATTATACTTGGTGACTGACATCCAACATTTTTTTGGGGATTGCACCCTTCAATCATGCAAGAAAAGACTCCAGACAAGACAAGGTTGGGGCACTTGCAAAAATAATAATAATAACAAATGTGGGGCTCCCCAGTAATTGTAGAACGTAACTATAAAACAACAATTCAACGTTACTACAAAACCCAACAATGTGAATGTCATTAACCCTCAATTAGAACCTGACTAACATTTTGGCTGCTTCATGTTGATTATTATGGCCTACGATTTCTGTCACATTAACTTCTATTGATTATTATTTCCACAACAGCAAAGAGGCATTCAAGCAGCAACACAGCAATGAAGATTAAGCAAAGAAAAATCATAGTCATCATATTGTTTCCAGTTAAGACCTCCCTGACAAGAAACATGAGCAGGTGCACCAACCATGTGATCATCAAACAGCAAATGGCATGACATACACCATAAGCTCATAATGTTTCCACCCAAGTGAATCATACGGTAGCCATTCTGAAAAACTAAGAAATTTGGTATT
This sequence comes from Triglochin maritima, assembly GCA_963682175.1. Taxonomy (NCBI): domain Eukaryota; kingdom Viridiplantae; phylum Streptophyta; class Magnoliopsida; order Alismatales; family Juncaginaceae; genus Triglochin; species Triglochin maritima. The sequence continues at coordinate 56,142,021 of OY821772.1, read as the reverse complement.
CAACAAGACGTCAGAAAGAATGCATCTAAACTGCTCCCTGAAACCATATCTGAATGTTTGCACTGCACATGTCCTTCATAAAGCACTTATTGGCGCTCTATCTGGATGGTGACATGGCTGATGTTATACTCTCTTCTTATGTAGCTAACCACCTTGTCCAACACCAGATCAGCATCAGCTTCTGGATTAATGGTAACATGACATGCTAGTAGAACTTTTCCTACAGTGATTGCCCATATGTGTAGCTCGTGAACTGCCACCACGCCTTCCATATCGCATAGGCCATTTTCAAGCATCGTTGCGTCGATTTCCCGTGGAGTGCTCTCCATAAGAACCTCGACAATGCTTCGGAGCATGTTAATTGTTGTTGCAAGAACTATCACGGAGAATATGAGTGTGCATATCAAATCAATGATTTTCCATTCTGGCTTGTACCATATGATGGCTCCTCCAATCATCACTCCCAGGCTCTGAATCGAGTCCCCAAGCACATGGAGATATGCACCTTGCACGTTAATGTTTCTTTGTTTCTTCTTATTGTTCTTCAAATCACAATGTGGACTCCCAACATTTTCAGAATGGTCTAATAATGGTTCATGCTCATCCTGGTGTTTTGATTTCCCATGATGATGATGAGTAGTGACAGTTATTTCATGACCATGACCATGCACACCATGGTCATGATGATGAGCATGGTTATGGCCATGATCACCGTGACCGTGGCTATGTCCTCCATGGGCATGGGCATGGTCGTGACCAAGCATGACAGCCATAACGATGTTAACCAGAAGACCAAAGGCAGCAACCCCGAACATCAAGTACCCTTCAACTTCGCCACTGCCATGAAGAAGTCTATCAACAGCTTGGAAAAGGACTATTCCAGTAAGAAGCCATATAAGTTGAATAGAAACCAGTGCTCCGAGAATTTCGATGCGGAAAAAACCAAATGACTGACGTGGCGTGGCCTCCCACCCAGCTGCCCAAAGGGACAACAATGAAATGGCGAAGGCTGCTACATCAGAAAGAAGGTGTGCCGCATCAGTTAGAATGGCCAAACTGTTAGCCTTGATCCCACCAAAAACCTCCACACCCATGAAAATAACGCAAAGAACAACAGCCAACAAAAGCTTCCTCATGGATGTGGACCGCTCCTTCGCATCTTCGGAGGTGCTTTTAATATCAGAAAACCCACAAGGAGCTCCCCCACATATCTTATTTCCACCTTGACTGGGTCCTGCCACAGGTGCATCCCATATTTCAATTTTACGAGCTTCTGTTGGAGCCTCTAGTTGATCAGTTTGTGCTTCCATCTGCTGCAAGCTCACAATAATTATACAGAGACAAGTGCAAAGTGGTGAAGGAAGCAAGATACGACAATCAAAAAATTCATGTTTATTGATTTAACATAAATTCCAAGAGAATGACTATATTTGCCCTTTATCACAATGAATCTCCGCAATGTATACAGTGTACTAAAATAAGGTTATTTTTGCTTCAAACAACTGTCGGAATATGAAGCAGATTTTGCACAGGGCGAAGAAACGGCTTAAAAATCAATCTTCCTGATTTTGACCGATTATACTTTCACCAACAGTACTGTGGAGATTGTAAAATAAAACACAAGTGAAAATATGCTTATTTGAGTATTTCCTTATGTACCTCTTGGTTTATTTTACTTAAAAGCATTTTAGCAATCATTAAGAAAAAATAGCATAAACATAAGCCAAATTAGGATTAAGCTTGAAATTACTTGCAAAGTCCACTATATTTTACCCAATTAACCTCTGCGTTACAAAAGGTACTCTAAAGAAAAATGGAATAGAAAAACATTGAAAGTCACAAAACTGAAAATAGCAAGCCATGATAACCTTATATTTTGCAAAACTACTTCAATAACAATAAAACATTAGAACCATAAGATTTCATGTTACAATTTCTCAACCCTATAGAAAATTTAATGATTTAATCAGCTTCTGAAATCAGTCTACAATAATGTTGAAAACATGCTCCACTCTCTGAAATCTTGAAGTGAATAAATAAGCTTTTTTCTATCAAGAAAAGGTAGCACACTTGCATTGATTTTTAAGACCTAAAATTAGTGTTTTTCTTATGAATTAGACCTAAGATTAATGTGTAGTAATGAGATCCAAAGAAATGGAATGAAAACAATTATTGCCTCATGTAATCAACTTTTTTTATCGGTCTCATGCAATCATCTTAAAGACTAATCTGGTAAAAATGTTTCACCACTCTACATCTTCTGCTTCACTGCGTGGCTGTTATCCTACTAAAATATTTAAGTATTATCTAATTCAACAATTACTCAAAGAAATTACAGAATCGGTAAGTAATAATCATGAGGTTCAAATGGTATTTTTCTCAGTCAGCTGCATGCTCTTCAAGTTTGACCCCCAACCCTCTCCCTTTTAACCTTTTTTTGCAAATGGAACGGGAAGTCACCATTATAGCTTCAAATATCTGGGAAAATTGCCACACCTAGAAATTGACCCTAGAGCTAGAGGGCACCTTTCGTGCCAATGAACTACCTGAAGGTGTCCCCTCCCCATTGTAACTTGTAAGTAGACATTGCACATCATTAACAGAAATTATGTTTCAGATAATCTAATTATAGTTTGCTTGACTTTATGTGGAAAATTTTGGTATTTTAATGACACCTTTAGCATCTTCACTATTCTTGATGAATTCCCAACCACACAAAAAACTGCGTCACCGGAGACTACATTATCAACAAGCCCACCACTCCAAACAGGTGCAATAACGATTTACTTTAGAAACAAGTAACTATATCAGCCACAAAATTACCAAAACTAGTAATTACCCAACATTTAAGAAAACAGTAGTTTGAGATTAAATCTAGTCTCAGAGTGTCTTGATCGTGCTTTCCTGTACAACCAAGACATGCCAATAAACCAAAGTTTTCACCTTAGGACCTAGGAAGCACGGACATTTCTAAACGGTCTTCGTGTCCGAGTCGTGGCCGTGTCGGACTCCGACACTCCTTGGACACGCCTTGAATACGTCAGGTGGCGTGTCCGGGGCAGTTTTGACATTTTGCAGTGGTGGACACGCCTTGGACACGGTGTCCACATCAGGACACTTCCGCCAGCGATCCTAGTAGCACCCCAAGCAACAGTCCATTATACTGAAAATGAACGTGATCCACCAACACCAACCCGGGGGCCTACAGAACCAGCAAGTAGACGGTACTCGGGATCGGGATCCGGATCCGGGAGAGGGAGAAGGCGAGGAGGAGTTCGGAGAGGATTACGGAGAGGTGGAGGAAGAGGAGGAGGAGGAGGAGAAGAGTTGGGAGGGGTAGGAGAGGAGAGGAGAGTCCAGTAGTGGTGGTGGTGGTGAGAGGGAAACTGTCACCTTCACCGATGTGGTGGTGGGGCGGAGGAGTCAGAGACTGTTGATGGGAATCAAAGGTGGGGATCGGAGGTGGAGAATTTCTTCCATTTTCTTTCCTTTTTCGTTGGCTTAAGGGAGGGAGGGATAAGGTAACAAGGATGAGACCAAACCAAAGACAATGTTGTAGGGGGGTATTTTAGGAATTTTGGTAATAACTTTATCCTTTATCACGATTGACCAACGAAGTAATTATTTTATAATAATATTTAATTTTTATAAATAATTATTTTTTTACAAATATATTATTTTTTATTTATATGTATTATAATTTTAATGTCGTATCTTACTTTTTAGAAAACTTTTTAGAAAATACCATATCCACGTGTTCCGGTCGTCTTCGTGCTTCTTAGAGCATGTTTAATCATGCCCGGGCTACCCCGGGCGTCCTGCTCTCTCTCTCCGTCACGTCAGCTTCTTTTTCTGCCACGTCAGTGCACATCATCCACCCAAAAATCCCCCACCATGCCCGGGCTACCCACACTCACCCTACATTCTCTTTCCTCCACATCATTTATTAATTAAACAATTTTAATTCTTACTTCACATTTCAACAAATTACATTTTTATTAATTGAAATTACTACATTATCAATTAATACCCAATACATTATCAATTGACCCTAATTATGTGTGTTAGCCCATGAGTTAATCATCTTAGATCATATTATTAAACCACCTCGACAGATCGTTCGGGGGTCTCGCTCCCCGGTGAGCGAACGACATTCCCCCTCGCCGGTGAGGTGACGGGGGTGGCAAGGGGGCAGCGTCCCCTGTAAATTTTTTGGATCTTGAAATTGTTTGATCTGGAAATTTGTTAATCTTCTTCACTTGTAAAAAATTTTATTGTAATTCAATCCGTTACCACAATAATAAACATTTATCAACACACATTACTAAAAAATACACAATACATTATTAATTAACTCTAATAACAAAACATTCACTAAAATATATAAAAAAATAAAAAAAAATCGGGTGCTCCAGCACCCGGACGCCCGCCCGACAGGCAACCCCCCCCCCCCCCCAGTTAAGGGTGCCCTTAGCTTAGGACTAAAAAATAAGAAGACAGTGACCGGTAAGGACATGATTATCACAAAACTACCAACAACGTTAACTAAACAACAAAATTCATTGTTTTCTCAACCACAATTCCAAACAAAAAAAAAGAGAAAATCAAAAGAAAACCCCCCAACAGATCCAGAGAAAGCTAGAAAACAAACACAATCCAGACCCTAAAGTAAACAAAACCACAGCTTCTCTTATCTTATAAGTTATAACATCACACTCAAAACAGAACCCTTTTCTAAACATGCACACAAAAAAACATCAAGGCTTAATCTTGATTTACAACATCAAGTCGCCTTCTTCCGGTCCTCCGATTAGCGCTTCGAACGTTTTTTCTCATAAAGAAATCACCTTTTTTCACATTAACATGAACCAAACCTGAAATCTCCTTAAAAATGCTAACGATTTCGCATCGAAACCAGAAAAGGTCGGAAAAACCACCGAAACCACAGTTTTCGATCGGGAAAACGACGAATCCGAAACCAACGCGTGTTCTGAGTCGGAGAAGAGAAGAGAGGGGTCAAACCTGAAGGGGAAGGTTAGAGTTCGGTTTTCTTGTCGTCCTCTCGCGAAGAAGGCGAAAACGGCAAAGCAATGGCTGCTTCTGCTTCGGTAATGACGGGTTTGGTCCCGTTTATATAAGTGTTTATTTCTTAACAAAATCCTTTTTTGTTGTTTTCTTTTTTGGGTTTTTTATTTATGTTGTGCCCCTGTAAAATCCGGATTTTTTAACTGAATTGCTAAACATCGTCCCAAAATTACTTAAATCGTCCCTTGAAATTACCATTTTGCCCTTCTCTCATTTCTACTGCTATAACGCGACATTTTACCCTCCTATCACACATCTCTCTTCATATTCCTCTTATAATCATAAAAAATAATGTTTTGGAGGTCAGTAATGAACCAACGGACGCCCCAGTGTACTCGAATCTGGTAAAACATCTAACATCTTTTTAATAAAAAAATAATAAAAAATAATAAAAAATTACGGGCGTCTCACGGAGCCGCCCCCACGTAGGAGGGGGCGTCTGGCTAAGACGCCTTCCCCATGGGGGCGGCGTTTTACCCAGACGCTCCGCCCTTGGGACAGGCGTCTGTGTAAGACGCCTCCTCCATGGGGGAGGCGTCTTAGCCAGACGCCCCCTCCTACGTGGGGGCGGCTCCGTCAGACGCCCGTAATTTTTTATTATTTTTTTAAAAAAATAATTGATTATAAATTTAGATAATTGTTAAATTAATTAATAAGTTAATAATTACTATATTCGGATGACCGATACCTCTTCGGTACACCGAAAATTCAAAAATTTCCAGATCCAACAATTTCAAAATCCAAAAAAATTCCAGGGGGCGCTGCCCCCTTGCCACCCCCGCCACCTCACCGGCGAGGTGGAATGCCGCTCGCTCACCGGGGAGCGAGACCCCCGAACGACCTGTCGAGGTGGTATTTGTAAGTCATGATGTTTTACCACCGGGGGATTTGGAACTTTAAAAATGTTTGATCTGGAATTTTTTTGAATCTTCATCACTTGCAAAAAAACTCATTGTAATCCGACCGGTTACCACCGAAAATTTGCAAAGAAACGTCAAATAATTTGAGATAACACACCGTATAATTTTAATTTGACAAAAAACATTAAAAAAAACGGGACGTCTGGCTAAGACGCCTGTACCATCGTGGAGGCGTCTGACTAAGACGCCTCCACCATGGTCGAGGCGTCTTAACCAGACGCCTAGACAATGGTATAGGCGTCTGGCTAAGACGCCTGTACCATCGTGGAGGCGTCTGGCTAAGACGCCTCAACGATGGTGGAGGCGTCTTAGCCAGACGCCTCCACGATGGTACAGGCGTCTTAGCCAGACGCCCGTGTCGGAAAAAAAATCCGCATCCGTTACTTCGCCTGATCTAGGTGTTTCGCCAGACATTTTCGTGGTGTTGGTACTAGGAATGTTAGTAAAACTGAGTCAATAACCTTGTTTAAAGACACGAGACGATATGGGTATTAAATATATTGTTAAGGGCAATTTGGTAATTTTAAGGGGCGATTTAAGTAGTTTTGGGGCGACGTTTAGTAGTTCCCTTTTTTAATTAATAAAAACTTAAATTTTTAGGGGACAAAAAGGATTTCGATTTCCAAGGCCTCGCAGCGAGGGGTGAGTTTTTTTTTGTTTTAATTTATTTTGGTTTTTGTTTTATGTCTCTTTATTTTTAATCTGTCTTTACCTTTAAAAAATTTAATTTTTAATTTTAATTTTTACCATGATCGAACCTCCAAATGATGTGCAGGAAAAAACGTGTTGAAAAGTCAGCTTATTTTATGGAATAAAAAATTAATTCTCTTCCTCCAACACAATAAATTATTTTACCTAATAACAAAAAATTGTTTTTATTGGATAAATATAACCAAACTTTTCAACACGATCTTTTCGCCGCATCATTTGGAGGTCGATCAAAAAAAATTAGAAAAATAATTTACAAAAATAAAATTATTTAAAAAACATTAAACAAAAACCAAAACTAATTAAATCATATTTTGATTGTAGTCACACTTTTTTTTCTTTTAATTAGTTTAGGTTTTTTAAAATCATTTTAATGTGTTTTTAAAAAAAATTAAAAAAATATGTTTTATAATTGTTTTTGTTTTTAAAATTTTTATTTATTTCCCAGTATCGACCTCCAACTGATGTGGGGAAGAGAGCGTGTTGAGAAGTTTAGTTATTTTATGTTGGAGGAAAGGAATTAGTTTTTTTAAATTAAACTATTTAAAAAATAAAGACAATTAAAAAAAATAAAAACAAATTAAAAATGATTTTTAAAATAACCAAAACAAAAACCAAAATAAATTAAAATAAAAAAACTCACCGCTTGGGCCTGCCATTTCCGTCGGGATCAGATATCGAAATTGTCCTCTTTTTTTCTTAAAATTTTATTTTTTTATTAATTAAAAAAGTGCCGGCTGTAAAACACTAAATTTTAATTTATACTTTACTTTTATTAATATTTAATCGAGTATCAAAAAAATTCTTTGCACTTAATGTCATTAAAAATTCTGATTACGTGCGCTTCTGTCTAGGGTGTTCGTGGGGCGGGTTGCGGTTGAAGGTTAACCCGCCCGGCTAACTCATCAAACCCGTCAAAGTATATTAAAATATATAAATATTCATTATAATATATTATTTAAAAATTTAAGATTGTAATTATAATAAAATAAATGTGTTTATCTTTTTTTTATTAACTAATTCTATTTTAGTCTTTTATATTTTTACATCTTGGTTTTACATGTTTGATTTTGTATGAGTTTTACAAGTTTTGAATTTTAATTTCATTTCATACATGTTATGAGTCCAAATTAAATTATATAAAAATTAACTTGTTTAACCTATCAAACCCGCCCCGCCAAACTCACCCTTAAGTGGGGTGGGTAGCAGTTAGAAAAAATTGACCTGTCTCGCTCCACTTACCAGCCAAACTTTGGCGGGACGGTTATCGGTCGGTGCAAAACTCATCCCGTCCCGTTTGCACCCTTACTTCTGCCTTGATTTTTCAAACCATGTCATTCCATTAATTTTTCAAACTCCGTTAATATAAAATAATTTTTAATTATAACATTTGCAAATTTTCTCCTAAACAATCAATAACCAACTCTTATTCTCTTCTCATATTTTCTCTCTCTCCAATCATGTTTATGATTCTTATGTGTCTCTTTTCTCTGTCTTTTTTTATCTCTCTCTTCGTATTTGTTTATTCTTCTCTCTATCTCTTCTCTCTCCCTTGTAGAAGGTCACTTTATTTTTAACTGGGTTTCAAATATCAAAATATCCAAAGTGAGAGAGAAGTTTGGATCAAAGACGAGAGACACGTGAGATAGAAGATAGAAGAGAGAGAGAATTAAGAAAATGAAAAGAGCATAGAAGTTGAACGATGCTTCTGGATTGTTTACGACAGATTTTGCAAATCAATTCGTAACTATGATGATTATTGAGGTGTTTTTAAGTTGCTGGTTGCTTAAGGGAAAATTTGTAAAAATTACAGTTGTCGGAAGTCATGATTCACGTTAACACATTGATCGTAATTATAATTAAAGAATGAAAACTAAAATCAATTTTTTTTGGGTCTAAACTTTAGAAACTGGAAATTATATTTTATCTCAACTTACTTGTCTATCAGGTGGAACATGGAATGTTGTTGTTCAGTATTTATTAGTAAAAAATCAAAAAACAAATTATAAAAATTAACCTCTCAACCAGTATTTTTCACACTAAATCCGCTACCACTACGTGGCGACACGTGGCGACGACGGGTTTGGTTTTTAGTGTATATAGAACTCGATATCACAAGTGTCGAGTTCATTTTGAAATCCAGTTCTCCTGACAGATCAATTCGAGAGAAATATGTAGTGTTCCAGCAATAAAAACCAAACTAAACTCGACGTGCCGAGTTCTATTGAAGAGTGCAAGTTCATTTAATTTTAGAACTCGACAATTTCATTTCCTGTTTAAAAAAATTTTGACAACAAAGACAATCATTCAATTACAAAAAAATTCAACAACAAACACAATCATTTCCAATTAGAAAAATACAACAAATATCATAATTTCCCACATCCTAAATTTCAACACACCAAAAAATCAAAGTACCAAAAATTACAACAAACACAATCATCGAAGATTTTTAAACAGGAAACACAATTCAACCACAAAACACAAACAACTACGATAAAATGAAAATAACATCTACAATAACGAGTTTAACATTTTAACATAAATAAAACCAAAACTAGTGTAATGACAATCAAATAAGTTTAATACAACTAAATATCTATCCTAAGTGACCTCTCAATATCTTCTTCTTTTTAGGTGCTCAGGCGCGTCCTCTCCCCCTGCTGCGTCCCCCTCCTCTTTGGTCATTCTCTGTATGTTCTATATCCTGAGTCAGATTGTCATCGTCTTCTTGTGTGTATGGATCTTCTTCTTCAATGACGTGATTCTTACTCAAATTTAATGTGAGTTCTTCAGCACCAAAACACATGAGTCAAGCCTTCATTTTTTCCTTCAATTTTCCAATCATCGAAGAGTTTGTCTTGTGATTTCTGATCGCCTCGTGAATTTGATGAAGTTCTTCGTGGAACTCATAAACTCCGTGCACCTACAGATAATTAAACAGTTCATCAAATACTAAACACAATTTAAAAACGTGGTAAATGTTTATATCTTACCACCTCCCGCTTTCTACCCGCTCGAGGTCTGTATAATCTACGAGTCGGAGTCAAGGTGTGATGAACAATCCAACGTACGACGATGCTCCAGTACCATTGCATATACAGTTGTGTGCTCTCTTCAGGAGTGACACCTAAGAGTGGTCGCTTAAACTGTAGATGATCTCTTCTGTGCGACTAATGCTGAATGAATCAGTGATTTTCCGTCAACCAATTAACGTATGCCCTCCCCTGAGCTGATTTCACTACATGTCTATCCATCGGCTCTGGAATGTGCTGTTGTAGACCGAATTGTCTCATCACTCGGTCTGGACAATGAATAATCACCTCACCAAAATTTATAAGTCAAGTACGGCTCGTCCAGATCTCTGAACTTTCCCTACATGGTGGTGATAACTGACTAAGATTCAAATGTGCATAAGGGTCTCAGATCACTTGATCGAATTCCAGCACGTCCAGTTCATTCCGATAAAAATCAAGTGTCGTCGTCTTCGCACTACCCTTTGAATGATCTTGGTCGTCTCCAACGGGCACCTAATGGTGTTATGTCGTCATCCGGGTATAGTAATGGTCTGCTCTTCAAAGGTCTCACAATGTGTAAATGTTCCAAGCACCACAACTGCAGGAACGTAGTGTGAACTTAGTTCTAATATATGACATTATCAAGTTGCAAACAAAATTAGCACCGCATTGTTTGTTGTCGTTTAACAACATCAGATTGGAACAAGTGTGTTCGGCGTCGTATGTTTTAACTTGAAAATATATGCATACTTTTGGGACAGACGCATGTAGACGTCATTTGCAGTTATCCTCATCACGACGAAAATAATGAACAGTGTACTATAATCTCATAATTCCTCAATGTCATCATCTTCAACGTTATGCATCTCTTGCATGCATTCTGGTCGACTAAAATGAATTGGGTCAACAGTTGACAAACCAAGCTCATTGGAGGGATATGAGGTAGACGGTCCAATCATACCAGCAAACTCATCATGACTGTAATGCATGTGTTCAAATTGCGACAGACCAGGATAATGATTTGCACTGCAGGAATGAATGTCACATGCATTTTCTGGTCATTCATTGTTTGTTTGCTGGTAGTTTGCGATTGGAAAAAAAATGGAATTTCCTGGTATGTCGGAACTTCGGTTGTAGGATTTAGACTTATATTCAAATCTATTCCGTAGTCCCAACCGGTCGACCTTACTGTACCATACTCCGGCGAATGAGTGTTGGTTGTCAGTGTAGGGTCGGGCACTTTAGGTTCAGCTTCCACATACACTTCAACCACAAACATTCGTTTAAACAAACACATCATTCCATAAACCAACCTATCATTGTTTAATGGAGCGTATGTCCAATCATTGTTTAATGACAATTTTGCCATCAACTTGACATCACACATATTGTGCGGATAACAACATTCGGATCTTATGACATCCATTAAATCCTTATATTTTATGTTCAACGGAACATAAAATATTTTGTGGTCATTGAAGGATTTCTAGTTTAATTGTACATATATATTTTCGAATTTTTTATGCACAATAAGGATCAATTACAATTTTTCTATGATTTGTTTCATGCATGCATCAGTTTGTTTCAATAACTAGTTTTAAAACTTTATTAAAACAAACATGGGCTCCGAAATTCATACCTAGAAGTTCTCTAAAACTTCTTGAAGATCCGGAGACGTTGAGGATGCTTGTTGCTGCGTCGGATGCCTCCGAGTATTCACCAAACTCTAAACAAGAACGGAGAGAGAAGAGCTACCCTCTCAATCTCCAATAGGGTTTAGAATCTAACTACTAACCCCTCTTTAGTTCCCTTGAGAAGAAGATCTCTGAAAACTAAAACTTAACTCAAGAATTAAGGTGAAATTCGTGGAGAATTATGGAGAGCGAAGTTTGCATAAGAAGGTAATGAATTAATTAATGAGATAATGAGATAAACTTGTATTTATAAGTTTTCTCCAAATTACCTATTCATGTGCAACCTCTTGCCCATGATTTCATGCAAACTTCCATCTAACCATCCATTATTTGCTAACAAATAATCTCAGCCACGAATTAAATCAGTATTGGACCAATCCATGCATGATCTAATTAATTCTTAAATTAAATCTGCAGTAACCGTCTGAATCGGTCGACCGTGTTGGAGGCTCGGTCGGCCGTTTAGACCAAGTTTCGGTCGACCGTTCATGAAGGACGACCGTGCGCAACAAAAATTATTTCATCGCAATGTTCGGTCGACCGAAAACGAACATACGAAATTCTTGTAGCAATCGAGACACATCCAGTCGACCATGCAACATTTCGGTCGACAATGCCACATTCAGTCGACCGTTTACGGTTTAGCGGTCGACCGTTTTTGCACAGTGCTGCAGACTTGTCAAATTTTGGTTTAACCCCTACAAAATTTGACATTTTAGGATTAGTAGTAAGTTCACAACTTATGTAACATATTATCCTATGTAATGATTAATCATTACACCCCATAATAGTTACATGACATATGAATTTAATTTAGATTCTAATTATGTTATTAATCACAACATAATTTTGATTTTGCTTGTTCACCACATGTGTCATATTTTCTATATGAAACCCGACACACCTTATGAACTCAAAATCCTCATTTTTTGTTTCCCAGTTTTGTGGTGTGACCTATGGGAGGATCTAGACTAAGTTGGTAGTGATATTAAGAGCTTAATATCACAAGCTATAAGCGGTATCTAGCTACACATTATAGCTCCCAATTAGTTAGATGTCTTAATTCCACTCGAACCAAAACCTGATCCATTTAGTGATGGAGTGCACCACTTGTGTCCGTCCCTTGCCTCATGATATTAAGAATACACACAAAGTAGTATTGTGTCATCTTTGTATTAGTATTCATTTCTTGATCTTTTTAAGCTAGTTACAAATATGTGACTTAACTCAAATCACATTGTGCACATTATAATTCTGCTTTATCAAGGGGTCCACTAATATCATAACTCAATTAAGAGGGTCAATGATAATCTTTTGACTAGCTATCTTCTCCAACGAAAGTCATACTTAACCAACTAATGCTTTTACACTACACTCATCGATAGCTTAAGACACTAGTCTAATGAAGCAATTCTTAAGTGATCGTATATAAGTCCATATCAAAGGACCAAAGACACAGTCATCAATGACACAGAAAACACAATTCTATAATGTTTTACTTATTAGGTCTATTTAATATACAAAAGTAGTATTTTCCTCTTTTGTGTACCCGTGTTGTCACTCACTTGTAGAGCTACAATGATCTATGACTAACACGACAATCTTAACTCGGTAATCAATGTCTCATGCTAATTACCATGATTGCGAATATCTTTTGTTTTATGTAAACCAATATCTTTTAAAGCTCTACGGTTAAGGACCAAGAGTCTCTTCCTTAACACTTCTAAAAGACGAATAACATAAACAATGAACAAAATGATTTCTCATTCAATTCATAATAATTGACATTTAAAAGTAAAACTTTTAGAACACATTCCCTTCAATCTCCCAATTGTTATTAAAGTTTTCTTTCACATACATACTCAATGTATAAAACAATAATAACTAGGGAAAACCCCATTACATATCAATCATCAAGCCAATCTACATGGTTCCTCAATCCCATGGACTCGAAATGCATTTCGCCCTTGGCTTGGGATAAGGGTTTTGTGAATGGATCAGCTGTGTTGCTGTTGGTGTCCACCTATAAAAGATTTATTTTGCCTTCGTCGATGAGGTCACGTGTCACGAAGTACTTACGATCCATGTACTTCACTTTGTGGTGTGATTTGGGATCCTTGATTTGCGAGATAGATGCACTATTATCGCAAAATTGCTCTACTGGTCCCTCGCTATGGGAACTACTCCAAGCTCTTCAAGGAAATTCTTGATCCACACTCCTTCCTTTCTCGCTTCAGCGACATCCATTACTTCGGAAGCAGTGGTTGAGTCGGTCGTAGTGCTTTGCTTCCAACTACGACAACTCACAGCTCCACCATTCAGAAGAAAGACGTATCCTGATTGCGACCTTCTATCGTCTGGATCACTCATGAAACTCGCATCCGAGTGCCCTTCGGCTATCAACTCCCTTTGTCCTCCATAAACAAGAATCTTTTCCTTAGTCCGATTAAGGTACTTCAGGATATTCTTGACCACAGTCCAATGCTCAGGACCTGTGTTGGATTGGTGACGACTTGTCACGCTTAGAGCATACGAGACATCGGGTCTTGTGCAAGTCATCGCGTACATGATCGACCCAATTGCCGAAGCATAGGGGACATCCTTCATGTACTCTAAGTCCTTACGTGATTGTGCACGTTGAGACTTCTTGAGTTGCACACCCATACTCATTGGCACACTGCCCTTTTTGGAGTTGTTCATCTTGAACCTTTCCAAGACCTTGTCAATGTATGTACGTTGACTGAGGCCAATGAGTCTACGGGATCTATCTCGATATATCTTGATTCCCAAGATGTATTGAGCCTCACCCATATCTTTCATTGAAAATGCAGATTTCAATGAACTTCTCGTTTGCTCAAGCAAAGGAATATGATTGCCTATCAGCAATATGTCATCGACATATAAGATTAGGAATACTACATGGCTCCCACTAACCTTCTTATATATACAAGGTTCTTCCTTACTTTGAATGAAGTGAAGCTTCTTCACTTCCTCGTCAAAGGGTTTGTTCCAACTCTTTGATGCTTGCTTCAATCCATAAATGGATATTTGAAGCTTGCATACTTTCTCGTTATTCTTTGGATCTTCAAAACCTTGAGGTTGTACCATGTACACATCCTCCCCCAAGTTCCCATTAAGGAACGCCATTTTGACATTCATTTGTCATATCTCATAATCATGAAATACGGCAATAGCGAGCATAATCCGAATGGACTTGAACATGGCAACCGGTGAAAAAGTTTCATCATAGTCAATTCCTTGAACTTGAGTGAAACCTTTTGCTACAAGCCTCGCTTTGTAGGTTGTCAAGTTCTCATCCATGCCCATCTTTCTCTTAAAAACTCATTTATTTTGAATGACTTTTTTCCCTTGAGGAAGGTCAACCAAGTTCCACACTTGATTATCATACATGGATTCTATTTCGGATTCCATGGCCTTAAGCCATAGTTTGGAGTCTTCCCTTTCCATTGCTTCTTGGAAGGTCAAGGGATCATTGGTATCTAGTACCATGATTTCATGAAGTCCCAGATATAAGTCGGGTTTCTTCCTTTCCCTTGTTGACCTTCTCAGTTCTTTTGGTTCTTTTCGTGTCTCTCGAACTTCTTCCACAATTTCTTGAGGAGTGGGTTCACGTTCAACTCTTGAACGTACACTTGGTGGAGATGATTGAGATTCTTTCACAATTTCTTGTGATGGTCTCTCACTCACGCTCCCACTAACCAAAGGAATCTCGGTTGGGCCTTCATGATCTTGAACGTCATCATTCGTGTCATGATCTTGTAGAGTATCTTGAGCTTCCTCAAGCACAACCCTACTCCCACTACTTTTTACTCTTTCTAGAAATTCCTTTTCCAGAAATGTGGCATCCCTCTCTACAATCACTCAATTGGAGGTGATATGTCAAAAGTAGTATCATCTTGTCTCACGAGGATAACCAACGAAGAAACACTTATCCGCTTTTGGTTGAAGTTTGGTCGACATCAATTTCTTGACGTAAGCCTCACAACCCCAAATTTATTTCAAAATTTGACAAAATCTACCCTATATTTCAAATTCGTAAATTTTAAACCTACAATGTAGAACGAACTGACAATACTACAAATAACATCCTCAAATTCCAAACATCTGAATAACGACGTAGTTCACACCTTCAAACGACATACATTCAAACAACATGCAAATCTCACATATTTAACGGACATATTTCTCAACTTCAAAACATTTTTTCCACTAAATCTCACATACATTCATTACTCTATTTTTAAGATTATAACAATCAAACTTAAATTCTCACATACATTCAAACCCAAATAAATTATTTTTAAGTTTACATTCATTAAAACTAACATACATTCAAACCAAAATAACAACAAAAAAATCTAATTTCAATCACAATAATCAAACTTAAATTCAACTATTTTTAAGATTACTACCGTAGACCTACAATCAACAAAAAATGAAATCAATAATCAACTAAGAAACAAGAAATAAATAGTTTGACCTAAAAACCCAAAATTGAAATCGAGTTTGCACCAAAACGGGTTCCTAAACCAACAAAAACACTACAATCATACATAAAACAACAATGTATATCATCCTAATACATAAAAAGGCAAGAAAACGGTGGAAAAGGAAAAAAAATCGAAATCCTAACCTTAAAATCGAGAGAACTCGGCGTGAGTGAGAGGGGGGGGGGGGGTCGGGCTGGTTTTATAGCCCCACCGAACTCGGCGTTTTAGATGTGGAGTTCTGCCTTTAGAAGTCGGCATTGAGGATGCCGAATTCTATTTAAAACATTGTTCTCCTGGCCACTAACCGTCGCATGCACGATCTATATTTAAATGAAATTGCACTCTTCAATAGAATTCGACGTCACTAGTGTCGAATTCTCTTGATGCGAACTCGGCATTACCAGTGTCGAGTTCAAAAATCTTGTTCTCCTTGCAGATCAATTCGAGAGAAATATGTAAAGTGTTCCTGCAATAAAAATCAAACTGAACTCGACATCACCAGTGCCGAGTTCTTTGAAATAGAACTCGACACTGGTGATGTCGAGTTATATTTGAAATCGTGTTCCCCTGCCAACACTTCAAGAAAAATCGGCAAGTGTTCTAGCAATAAAAACCAAAATGAACTCGGCATTTGTGATGTCAAGTTCTCTTTGAGAGAACTTGACATCACCAGTGTCAAGTTCTGTATACACTAAAAAATAAACATGTCGCTGTCACGTTCAACACGTGGCAGTAGTAGGTTTAATGTGAAAAATACTTTTTGACAAGTTTTATTTTGACCCCAAAAAATTTTAAAAAAATATTTTGAATTTTTTTCCTATTTATTATTGTCAGAAGTCATGATTCACGTTAACACATTAAATAACTTATAAGCTGCCAAAATCTGTTTCTTGCCATAGTTATGCTCTACCAACTTTGACGCTTTCAAAAGTACAAAGAATCAAAGATATATCCAACTAGGCGCAATTTTTGTTCTGATATGTATATCTAAATGGGCGCCCGCAAGAACAATTCCTCTATTTAGAAGTCTCCGGGGGCAGTGAAGCCTCTCCAAATGATGGCTTTTCAAGGCACTTATCCAGAATTCCAGATAATGGTTGTCATTTACGTTTATATTACTTTCAGAGAGCTGTCAAAGGAAGTTGCATGCAGTTTAACTCATGGATAGAGGCTTTATTAAAAAGTTTTCCTAAGTTGCTTAGCTTGTTTTTTTTGCTAAGTATTATCGTTAGTACAAACTTCCGCATGCAAAATGACGTTTCTTCAGAGGCGTATAATAAAATTGGAATGCAAAGAAGACGAAAGTTGTTTGGGTTGAAGCGTTGGCACCATTTTGCGGTGGCAATGCAACAACAAAGAAGAAAAAACAGGAAGCCTCAACGCTGTGGTGAGGGATACATGTTATTTTTTCCCCACCATCCATGCTTGGAGCTAGACCGTAGAATTGAATTTGTGATGTTTTAATTTGCCTTAAAAGTCACTGCACCAACGCACTTTCTACCTCTCTCTTTTTTTGTGTGTTGAGATGATTTTAAAAAGAAACCATCACTGCCACCAGTTGGCCCACCACACACCGTAGACCTGGGTGCGGGACCAGACCGGCCACACCCCAGGCCCGGATCTCACCTCAGTCAAACACGTCGAGCCAGCCATTTTATTTTTTATTTTATTTTTTAAATACCTAAAAACACTTAAAAAATTCCACCAAAATTTACAAAAAAACTTTTAAAAAATTAAAATACCTGAACTGCGGAACCCGGGAATCGGGTCCCGACCCATCCTGTTTAGACTTCTGGGTTGGGCCCGAATCTAGTCCACCTTGGGTCACCCAAACGTATCCTAACCTCTGTTTTAAAAACCAGAATGAACCGCAGTCGGACCAAGAACCGGAGAAACCAGTCAGTAAAGGGTTCGACGTGAAAACACCCGATCCCATTCCGAACTCGATATGTGGAATCGTCTTGCGCCATATGTACTGAGCGGAGACGAATGAGCCAGAAGACGAACGAGTTAGTCAACCACTCGTCAATCAGTGGGTTTGTTGCATCCATATGTACATAATCCCCAGCGTTGCCAACTCCTCCCTCCAGGTGGTGTCGTTGCCCGGGTTCACCTCCCGAGCCTCCTGCTCCGCCATCTTTGCCTCCATAGCCCTCATCCTCTCCTCGAGGCCGAGAATCCGCTCCGCTTGAAAACAAGCTTTCCGTAGTCTTCATGGTACTTCTTCAAGTTGCTGACATGAAAGATTGGATGGATCTTCAAGTGCTCCGGTAATTCGAGGTGGTAGGCCGCGGCTTATCCACTTGATTCCCCAGAGGGGGTGCTTCACCACCATCCCTGGCAAGTGAAGGGAAAGACCCAATATCTTTGCCTCTGGCCCAGGAATACTGAGGGCCCAGGCGTGCCGGTTTTCTGTGCTGATGAAACTCAGGAAAAAATAGGTCACTCACCTGAACCAGTGCAAACCAAAATAACCGAAAAACCAATCGAACTGGTCGGTTTTTTCAGTTTGGTTAGACTGTGTTCTATCGGTTTTCTTTAATTAAATAAAATTAAAAAATCAAGAATTTCCCTAATTTTTCATTTTCCACTTTCATAATTATGCCCATTTGGAATTATGGTTTGAACTCCCCCCCCCCCCGTTTGCCCCTGTCAGGCTGTCACCTCAGTCCTGACTCCACCAATCCACCCTCGCCTCTAGTCCTCAGTCCTAACTCCACAAAATTCAAACTCTTTGGTTAATTCTTTTGAATGGTTAGCATGTGTGGTTAATTTTGTTGAATGTTTGCATGCATGGTTAGCTAAAAGAGTCAATGTAGTATTTATGGTGTTAAGAATATTTTTATAATATTTCTATGTTTGGAGCAATATAGTTTCCATTTTACATTATTTATCGACTTTTTTATTCTACTAATTTTCATATAAATAGAAACTGAATGTTTCTTGGTTTAAAAATGTCAAATATTGTATCATAAGATTATTATATGTTTATCTTAAAATCAATTCAATCGGTCAGACTGTCAGTTGGACTATCGCTACGGAGTCGGTTCGGTTCAACCCTCGGTTTACAAAATGCTGATGTCATGCTGACATCATCATCAGTTGGATGATAGGATCAGATTAAACTGTCGATTGGACAACTTTGAACCAAATCGAGTTGTTTTCGGTTCGATTTTTAAAACATTAATTCTAACATGATAGACATGCAAGAAGGTACAATGTATATGATTGTAATCGTGAAATTATTAACTAGAAATGATATCCTCGGCATTATTCTAAAAAACACACATATATGTTCCAAAATAAGCTTTTAAATCACTACTTCAGGCCAGGTTAGAAGTGTAGGATTTCATGTTTAATTATGCATGTATATTTTTCGAATTTTTATGCATAATAAGGATTAATTACAATTTTCTACGATTTATTTCATGCATGCATCGGTTTGTTTTAATAACTAGTTTCAAAAACTCATTAAAACAAACATAGGCTCCGAAATTCATACCTAGAAGTTCTCTAAAACTTCTTGATGATCCGGAGATGCTGAATAACACGATCGTCGCTTCCCGTTGCGCCGGATGCCTCCGAGTGTTCACCGAAACCCTAAACAAGGTTGGAGAGAAATGAGCTAGCCAATCAATCTCCAAACAAGCTTAGAATCTAGCTACAAACCCCTTCCTTAATCTCTGAGATTTCTCCTTCCAAAGACTTAGAAAACTAAGAGAATTTTCGTGGATTTTTGTGGTGAATTAGGAGAGAAAATATTTAGCAAACTTCTTCTAACATAATTAAGGAGAATAAGGACCTATTTATAGGTTCCAATCTTACTCTCAATCATGGTTATTCTTAGGCCACGAATTCTTGACATTTTCTCTCACAAACTAATTCCATAATGCATTATATGCACCCACAAAACGTTTGACCAAGTTTGGAGCTAATCCAACCATTGATCAAATTAATCTCTTAATTATCAAAGGCAGAAAATCGATCGGGACTCGGTCTACCGAGACATACTCGGTTAACCGAATATGTCACGTTCAGATTTCCGTGCACTTGACGGATGACCGATTCCAAAGGAGAAAAAATCTTCTTTAACCGTTCGGACGAATTCGCGTTTTTGACCAAGTGTCATTCGGTTAACCGAAAATATCGGAACTGGACATTGTTCGGTCGACCGTTTCTGGTTCGGTATACCGACCCAGAGTTCCAGGCACTTTGGTCAAGTTTGGTCAATCAACTTGACCATCCGTTCCACGTTCGGTTGACCGATCCACAGATCATTCGGACGACCGAACCTTAACGGATTACCGAACTTCTACCCGATTTTGCCTTTTCAAATTTTGGATTTGTTTCCAACAAAATTTGAACTTTAGGGGTTTCAGCAAATTCACAACTTATGCAATATATTATCCTATGCAATAATAAATTATTGCACCCCATAATATATGCATCTCATATGAATTTATCATGAATTCAAATTATGTTATATATAACATAATTGATTTTACTTGTTCACCACATGTGTCGTATTTTCTATAAGAAACCCGACACATCATATGAACCAAAAATCTAGCTTCTTGTTTCCCGGTTTTTGCGGTGTGACCTATGGGAGGATCTAGACTAAGTTGGTAGTGATATTAAGAGCTTAATATCACAAGCTATAAGCGGTATCTAGCTACACATTATAGCTCCCAATTAGTTAGATGTCTTAATTCCACTCGAACCAAAACTCGATCCATTTAGTGATGGAGTGCACCACTTGTGTCCGTCCCTTGCCTCATGATATTAAGAATACACACAAAGTAGTATTGTGTCATCTTTGTATTAGTATTCATTTCTTGATCTCTTTAAGCTAGTTATAAATATGTGACTTAACTCAAATCACATTGTGCACATTATAACTTTGCTTTATCAAGGGGCCCACTAATATCATTACTCAATTAAGAGGGACAATGATAATATTTTGACCAACTATCTTCTCCAACAAAAGTCATACTTAACCAACCAATGCCTTTACACTACACTCATCGATAGCTCAAGACACTAATCTAATTAAGCATTCTTTAAGTGATTGGATATAAGTCCCATATCAAAGGACCGAAGACACAAAAATATTAATGACACAGAAACACATTTCTATAATATTTTACTTATTAGGTCTATTCAGTATACAAAAGTAGTATTTTCCTCTTTTGTGTACCCGTGTTGTCACTCACTTGTAGAGCTACAATGATCTATGACTAACACGACAATCTTAACTCGGTAATCAATGTCTCATGCTAATTACCATGATTGCGAATATCTTTTGTTTTATGTAAACCAATATCTTTTAGAACTCTACGGTTAAGGACCAAGAGCATCTTCCTTAACACTTCCAAAAGACGAATAACATAAACAAGAAACAAAATGATTTCTCATTCAATTCATAATAATTGACATTTAAAAGTAAAACTTTTAGAACACATACCCTTCAAGAAGTTGTATTTCACGTAAGTTCATCAACTTCCACTTTGAAGTACAAAATCAAGTTATTTTAACCAGTATTAACTATTAAGTATTAACCATGGGAAAGCGAAACCTTTTTATTTAACTGGAGTTCTTCTGATCCGAATATTCATGATGGAATCAGTTCGACAAAGATGAGGATTTAAAAATCTTGTTGAGGTAGTCCACTTTGGTGTGCACTTTAGTTTTGTCGGGATATTTTGAGTACGACGTGTTATTATTTTGTCGTGTTGTCTAATTGGTGACAACTGATAAAGATAGATGACTGGGTTTTTTTATCATTAATACATAGAGATGTTGCTCTCGTTCCAATGGATTGGGTTTGCATGTTGGAACAATCACGTTCATCTTCTATCATTACATGAGTAATTTATATTCAATCGTTGCAATATAAATGTAATTTATATTCAATCGTCAGCATGACTATTTTCTCATACCTCTTACGTATATTCACATCTTAACTACAACTTGCATATGACACATCTTAACTACAACTTGCATATGACAACCAAGTCACGTGAACACTTTCTCACTTTTACCTTACTTTTTTTTTAAATTTTCCACAATTCCAATTAATTATATCACATAATTTATTTATCATAAATTATTATAATAAAATGTGAATAATTACGATAAATTATTAGAATTATTAGAATTATTATTATTATTGACAATAAATTATTAGAATTATTATTAAAACTACTTCTATAAAAATTGTTGGATCAACTAATACTCCTTGTGCCAACTTCGAATGGTCGATCGTAGGTCTCTTTTGGGGATTTATTAGTAATTTTGTACTGATTTTGGTCCTCATGTATTTTTGGGCATGATGTGTTTTAAACTTATGATTGCAATTAGGGTTCTTTAATTGTTGTATAAATTGCATCTTGTATGAACAACTATAATAGAGATATATACAAAAAATAGGATGCAGTCCACATTGGGTGAACCTGGGAAAAAATAAATCAAACGATAAAAAAATTAGATATATATTTCCAACATAATAAATTATTTACAACAAAATTTAAAACAAAATTTAAAACTAAAACTAATTAAAAAAACAAAATTAAAAAAAATGGTGGAGGCCCCCATGTGGCCTCCACCCATCCACCGACAAGTCGATCGTGACATTTCTACACCCCCATTAAGGCATCACTAACCATGACCTGGACGACCTGGTCATCAGCACTCTCTCTCTTCAAAATCAACTTTCTCTCTCTTCCACATCAGCTTTCTCTTTCCTCAACCCACATTCTTCTCTTTCCTATACTATTCACCTCTTAACCACAACCCAACATAACCCACAACAACCTATCTCTCTCCTCCACATCATTTCAGGGTCTATCTTGGTAAAATTTTAAAAAAATTAAAAAAAATTCTAAAAAATCTAAACAATTATAAAACGTATTTTCAAAAAAAAAATTAAAAAACTAAAACAAAAAATTCTAAAAATCAAAACAAAAAAAATAAAAAACAAAAAACAAAATTTAATATTATTTTATTCGACGACCCGGGAATTCCGGGTCGTCGACCCGGGCGTTTCAACGCCCGGGGCAGTGACCTGGGCATCTTCGCCCTTTGTGTTTCCCCCGTTAAAAAAAAATCCCAACGACCTGATCACGACCCGGTCGTGACCCAGGATTTTATCCCGATAAGGGATGGCCTAAGTGGGTGCAGCAAGGTCGACATTTTGTTTGGGCACCCTGTCCTAAGAGATGGTTGATGAGTTGTACTCTCACGTTTCCCGTAGGTTTTTTCCCAGGAAATTGTATTATTGTATGATACACAAGAATAAGAATAACATGTGCCAAAAAAATATATCACGAAAGATCCAACTTTATCACAGAACATTGCCTAGTTTTGGTGTTTAATAAATTGAGATTATTTTTTCAACAAAAATGATACAAAATATATTTATATTTTTAGTTTTTTGCTTGTGTGTTATTTTAAAACACTATATTTTCGTAAATATACAAATTCCATAAACACTATAGTGATTATACTATACAAATATAAATATACATAAACACTATACAAATATACATTCTTAGAAGTCACGACTTGATGTTCCCACCATACAAGATTTGTTCGTTCCGATCAATTAGGGTTAGGTCGATTAATAGATTTTAATATTAAATTAGTCCAACTCTGGGATCATATTCGAATTCTAACATGCAAGTTGCATATTTCGGATTTAACTAAATATATATATAATGCAAAAAAACAAAGCAAATTTGTTTGAATCAATGCGTTATTTCTTAATCTAATAGAATTAAAAATGATGCAAGAGGCTGTTAAGTATGAGCTCCTACGTTGTTGAGTGTAGAAATATATTTTTTTGTTTTGATTGGAGATTCTTTTGCTTACATCAAATGACACAGACGTCTCGCCCACCAACAGAATTAAATGGTTTACTGCGTGGCGCATTAAAGCAAGTCACGACACTGAGTTGTTCTAATCCAAATGCATTCAACTTCTCTTTTTCTTTATTGATAACAACAAACACATTCACCTTTAACTAGTTAATCGTTAGTCCCTAGACTCAGGGATATATCACACCCCATTCGGGTTATGGGGTGCGTAGGTGGTAGCAATTCCACGTGATAAATGTGGACAACAAAGGCGCTCACCCTTTTTGCATAATTATTGGAGGGAAGCATGAATGCATGATAGCACTAAACAAGAGAAAGCGGAAAAACCAAAAAGAAAAGGATAGGTAGGAAACACTAATCGGAAGGAATCTACCTTTACTCGTCGTGAGCTTTGAGCATTGGGAACTTTTGCCGTGGAAAACTGGCAGGTCAGATGGCAACTACAAGACAAATTTTGACTTCAGGATGTATTGGTCCCAAGAATTTCTTTATGCTATTGGTGCAGCAACCCAGCGGGAAAGACCTCCCTGACCTCCCTGCCCTAGTAGCAACTTTGAGACAAGTAAACATTGGCTGTGAATTCTCAGAATCTGTGTGCTCATCTTACATTATTTTTTTTCCAGCCAAGGTAGAAAAAGAAAATTTTAACCTCGAAACATTACCAATACTGACCAACTGAAGTAACTCAACTTTTACCGTCTCATACGAACATTAGTGCACCTGAAAGTCAGCTCTCAAAGTGTTTCGACAGAACATAATGCTCACATACACCTTACACAGGAATGACTCTTTATAAAGCTTCAAAAGCCAATCGTCATTTGATTGAACACTAAAGGGTAAGCAAATTGACAGTAAAATATTGGATATGAATGAACATCAAAATATTCACTAGAAAGCCAGATTACAACAATAGGAGACTTTCTAAACCACTAAACAAGTGCCTTGGCAGTTCTAGTTGATGAGGAGGTTAACTAGAAGATCTGCACTGGTTTCTCCTGCATTTCTGCAAAAAGAGGCACAAGTTATACTCAAATGTACAAAGAAAAAACAGGCTAAGTTCTAGGTCTAATCTGCACTTTGAAAATTCCAGGGATAGGAGTCAAGGAAAACTGGACATATTGCCGACTTTATTAGGCATCCGAGATTGCATAGTGTATCTTCGGTACATCTCTAGAGCGCTGAGACTTTCATGAGTTCCACCATCTACTGCGGTGTCGTGTGTATCGTCGTGATTTTGTCTAGATAATGTTTCATTGCTTGGAGCACATATGAATCATCATGTATCTGAAACGGAGTGCTGATAAGTAACACGAAAATGACAGTGAGGTTAGAAGAAAACATCAACGAAGTGTCATTTAAGCAGATTTCATTATACGTACTATTATAATACAAAATAGCAAATAAACCAACAACAATTGCAAAATAACTGCTTAAAAAATCATATGGTTAACAATGCTTAATTAGAAGTGAATTTCTCATAACATTTTTTCTTCATAACTTTAAAGAAATTCAAACCACAACCAGGAAGTAGTACCTTTAAGGGTACCTTTCAAAATCAATATGCACTGTCTTCTTATCTTCAGCAATCTCTACTACAACAGTTGCATCTGGACGAGTCTGGTGTTCCAAAGGGAGCAAAGACAGAGGGACATTAGTTTCAGATGCACAAATATTCACACATCTGCTCATAACATATGGAAAGGAAAATAAAAGCCTTAATAAGGCAAAAAATAACACCTAAATGGTGCTGATGCCAATTAAGCAGCACCTCAACAAAGAGGGACCTATTTATCTCATTGTTGAATAAAGTTAAAGATGAATACATGATATCATTTGTCAAAATAAAATATATTTTTAACAAAGTGAGGGATCTTTGGTGTTTCAAATCACACAACAAACAAAAGAATGCCAGTCTCTATCCAAGAATGCCAACAACCGTAAGTACCAAGATAATGTCTTATACACACACACCCGAATCACTACTAACCAAACCATATTGAACTGTTCTACCTGATTTATGATATCTAATCAAGACAGTAATTAACTACTAATAGAAAGTGAAAAGGTGGAATTCTACTTGTGCCAAAGACGAGCTACATTTATCTTAGGCGGTTCATGATTTGCCCATGTACTGATCTACATGGAAGACCACATGACAGGATAAGTCCTTTCGAGAACCCATTCTTTGACAACTAGGATTCAGGAATAAAAATCTGAGGTATGCAGATGGTGGACAATGATGGATGTGGTCCATGGCTGACTTGTGTCTGCCATTGAAAGCTCTACAATTTGGACTTTTTTTTCTGGAATGCAAGGTGACCATTCAATTCTTCAATCGTCCAGGCATGGAATATTTTCCCTTTTAAAATGAGAAAAATCATGGCCAAGCTTGAACTTTTTTTTTTGAAAAATATCTTACCAAATATGTTCATAGATCAGAAACTTCATTCCATTTTATGCACAAAATTCCAGGCTTCAAGATGACACTTGCAGTTGCGAAAATCTCACGGCCAATAACATCTTAAGTTTGCTAAAGAAAAATAACTACAACAGAAAGACAAAACTAACCATATGCAAATGAGACATCATGGAAATAAGAACCAAATACTTCACCGGTCCCTGAAGCAGTTGTAATACATTTGAACCAAAAAAGTAGTTCTAAAATGCCTGAACAGGTTTAGTTTTAATGGCAATGGTGAATGTAAAACCAGATAGTGAATCAGTGATATTCCTTAGTTTAAAACAATTGCAGAAGAACGACAGATCAAGCCTCCCGAAATTCAGTATAAGTTGTAATCACGATGTTATCATACAGAAAACTTATGGAAAATACTAACAATGTCAACGACAAAACTGGTTTACTATGACGTTACGCTCATTATGGAAACTTAAAACCAGATAGAAAAGAAAAAACTTACATGAACCAAAATAAAAGGCAAATAAGCTCCCCTTGAAGTAGTCCTTCTGGAGCTCCACACTTGCTTATTTCGTGTTGCAAGATTCAGAAGACCTGCATACTAAATTCAAGAGCAGACAGATCATTAAATTACAGTACGTCTATTTTACATGAAACCTGGGCTGTAACTTGTAAGACTGTAAAATGAAATAGCGCAACAGGGTTAACAATTTTTTTGGATAGAGCGATACGAGAAGAAAAAAGATTCCTTGTTCTGAGCAGATAACAATGCCAAAGAGGCTTCTTGATGTGAACGATCCCAAGTACCAACTCATCATTTTTCACAGAAATAAAGGATAATAAAACAATTCCAGATCCAGGAGTAAGAGATTCATCCTCTATAGAGTGGAATGGAGAAGATTATTGGACTGTTACATTTGGTTTTTACTGAATCTGTTTACGGCCAACAATAATTCTACGCTAACGTTTGATCTAAAAACTAATCTCCTAACTAGAAAGTAACCTTGCCTGTTCTTGCAGCTCTATCAGATATGCACACTTTTGTTGAACTTTATTTCTCAGCCGCATTTGATCAGCCTGGACAGACAGAAATAGCTATAGACATAGGATAGAATAACATAGAAGCAGATATGAGTGGATGAATGAATGCTTTCAGTATTGATCTTGTATTCAATACCTGTAATTTTTCGAGATCTTGCAAGCCCATTCGAGGCAAACCCTTCCATAGTATTTCTTTTTTATTTTTCGAAATTATATCCATTGCCATTAAAACGTTAAGGGCGTCATATACTCTTCGGCGGATGTTTTTTTCCTCGTATTGCTGCTGCCCACAATAAGGTTCTATTAGGTTTCCCACAGCATTGCAAATGTGTTTCTTGAAATTTCATAGACGTAGTAATTGCATTTCCACGTCACCTGATCTGAAGATGTAACATTACTATTTGGGTCTGAAAATTCAGCTACAAGTTCATCTGCAACCTGTACAAGGGAACTTTTCAGGAAAAAGGACATTAAGGGGAAAAAAACAAGTTTTGTGAGCCATCACACTGGAAAAGGATTCCCGTTGACTGAGTTTATTTCATGTCCGTGTCAATCACTTAAAATAAAATATTCTCCAATGGTTTTTGATGAAAATCAAGAAAGCAATTGTGATGTTATCATGTTACTACTGAACAGTCATTTTACAACTAAATCCAAGACGAGTGAGTAATGACCGTCCAACTCGGCTGCATGTCTCAAACAGTTGATTGTCCAATTCCAGCAAGGTCTAAGGCAGCCAACCATCCAACCCCGAAGAAGTTGCCAACGGTTGGCTGCCCAACTGTGCCAGCTCCAGCGACCTAACCACCAGTCACTCCTCCAACTTCAGAAAGGCCATTGGTGATGTCATCTCTGGGCGCCAATGTGCACAAATAACATAAGGCCAAAATGAAAATGAATCCCAATTGGGTTTTATTTCCCAATACTTCCCACTTGACCATAGAATCCAAATTCACTTCGTTCCTAAAATGGTTTTTTACAGATGAAAGTGGAAAAGAAGCTTGAAGTTAGCGGCTTCATTGCATGGTGAGTTTAAAGACAAATAGTACTCTATCATCTCATAATAGTAATGCTATATAAACGATTATTACCAGAACAAGCAAGACACAAGGAAAATTCATCACTAAAAACAGCATGAGTGATTAGACAACTGACCTCATTGTAAGTAGTTCTCCCCTGGCTTTCCACTTTCTCGCAGACTAACAAGAATTGAAAATGGAAATAAATTGATGGAGGATAAACGTTTATTGCATCAAACGATAATTTGACAAAAATAAGCTATACTTTACTGTTTGATGGCACTGAATTGAAAATGGAAATAAATTGATGGAGGACAAACGTTTATTGCATCAAATGATAATTTGACAAAAATAAGCTATACTTTACTGTTTGATGGCACAGTCTCTCAACTACAGTTTTGGTTATTTCAGATGATAGTATTATTTTCCTTAGGCAAAAGTCCAGTGATTAAACAAATTTTACTAAGAGGAACCATCACTATGTGCAATTACCTTTCAAGCTGAACTGACGAAGTCCCCTCCCATTTTTATCACCACCAATTGGTCGATGCATTCTTCTTTTCTTTGTGTTACTGCTCCATTGCAAATTATAATATGACAATATCATTTTTAGTTCAAAAGAACTGTAGACCACAAATTATAGATCCATGTTGCTTAGATAAGAAAAAATTGGTAATACTTATAAAAATGTTGGTCTATTACTATAGTGACTGCTACTTTAAGCATTCTAAAGACTCATGTGTGGTGAGGTGGTTTGGTATGAGATTGTGGTGCACCCAATAGACAGACCAACCCAGGTTTCAAGCAGGAATAGCACTGGGTCGTTATAAATGTTATTAAAGCTTTAACAAGCAAAAATTGAAGAAACTAAGTGCAACATCAACAAAGGATGTAAACCACCTTTAGAATCTTAGAGTGTATGATTGATTGAAATGTGGTTTAACCTTAATGATGGCATTAGGTGTTCAAGTGAGATAGATAATAAAACCCCAAGTATATCTCATGTTGGCTAGATAAGAGAAATTGGTGGAAGTTGCAGAGAAGTTTCTACTACCCTATTAATCTAGTTTAAACATTTAAATGCTCATCTGTGGCGTCTTATTCATGCTATTATGAGGTTGTGAATCAAAAGAGTCATAAGTAACTAACTAAACAACGATCTGCGCAGACTTGGTGACAGATCACTACTGGAACAGCTAAATGAAAATAAGCCACCACTGGAAGTAAGATATTTGAAAGCAAATTGGTATTTCAAATGAATCAATTTTCTATTAATCTCATTTTATCTCTGCTTGTTCCTTGTTCTTAATTGTAGTTGCCAACTAAAAACTAAGTGGTATTGGGTGGAGGTACCCAAGATCAATCCCATTGATAGAATCACCAAAAAAAAACTGTCTCACTAAAGGGGAGTTATTTGTTTCTCAAAGCAAGTAAAAGCTGCAAGACAGGAAGACAAATTTCCTAGATTAAGAGTTATTGGAACTTGAAGAAGAGTGCACTGCTAGATACTGTATTAAATAATAAGAGGCATAAAGATTGTATGAAAAGAAGAATTTACACGAGAAATAACCACATAAAGTACATTTACACTCTGCACTATGACCTATTAAGTTCATTTTATTCTGTCTATTGTAAAGCACTTAAAATATATACTCAAGAGAAATTTGTTGCACCCATCCTTACAGAAAATATGGCTATGTCCTTGTGTAATCTGATTCAAAATCTCCCATGTCTATGTTGCACATTTTACTTTAACACCTACAACTTTTGCACACATGATCGTTTGTTTTTCATATATGGTCATACATGAAAAAAGAATGAACCTTTGAAAACTAATGGAAGAACACAAAGCGAACTTTGAAATTGTAAATTGAAAACTTGGCCTTAAAACAATGATATCCATAGGTGCTCCAAAGCAACAGCCAATAATGATGGTAGAACTAAATCTTTCATTCACCTTCTATAAGGAATTAAGGATATACAAGGTATTCTTTGCAGTTTGCATATATTTCTACAAAACACTGCAATGGAAGAGAGAGAGAGAGAGAGAGAGAGAGAGAGAGAGAGAGAGAGAGAGAGAAACTATGTTAATGTTAGGGATAGAGCCAAATACCCTCAACTATAACTGAGTTTCACTTTTAGAACCTCAACAGCGAAAGCATCCACAACTTCAATATTATAATAAAGGAATTCAATCAAAACTATAACTCTGAAGGATAGATACAAAACTACTGAGAAATAAGTATACATGAGAATTCTTAATGATTCTCGGCAAGAATTCAGGTTCATTTTAAATCCCAACACGGAAAAGCATCGACAAAAAAATACATGAAGCTTAAGAAAGGCATCACTTTGGCATCTTCAACTTCATTGGTAGAATGAAGAAATTCAATCAAAACTGTAATAATTATAACTATGGACAGAACCTGATCCGATTTATACATGTAAATTAAGATAAGCATACAAGGAAACTCTAATGACACTCAACTAGAACTCAGGTTCACTTTTAGAACTCAACATCAAAAGCATCAACACAAAACTTAATAGAAACATCACTTTCCCATATTTTTATAAATAGAATTGAGGAATTCAACCAAAACTACAATTTTAAAACCACAAACTGGAACCTAATTCCAACGAGTAAACCCGAATCTACAAAAAAATAAGTACAAGAGAAAATTCTCAATATCCTAAACCAGAACTCCGATTCACATTCAGAACCTCAACAACTAAAAACAAATCCACAACAAAATTTCCACCAAAGCGACACTTGGCATCTTTAACATCATTACTAGAACTCATTGATTCAACCAAAACCTAATTCAGAACGAAAAGATGCAAGACCACAAACATAGGCATCAGAAAACCTCCTAACAACCCTAAACCATAACTCAACTTCATTTTTGAAAACCTAAAAGTTCAAAAAAAAAAAAAAAATTCGGCATCTTCGGCTCCGATCAAAGAATTAAACCGAAACGGAAATAAGAGCGATACGACATGAAATCGAGCGGAAACAAGAATCGAGTGGGGAAAATCCTAAATTGGGGTCGTAACGAACCTTGTCGCGAGGAAGGAAGGAAGGAAGGAAGGAAGGAAGGAAATAAGCGTGGTTTTGGGTTTTGGGTTTTGGCGTTGGAAACGGTATTTATATGTATTTCTGGCTCGCCCGGCAAATGTGGTGTTTGCCAAACACAGCCTGGGCCGTGGGGTGTGGCCCAGCCAAATAGTGAAAATATGTGTTGGGCCCTTAAACTATAGAAATAAACAGAAAAATTGTACTTGTAAATGAATTCCCCAGGAATTTGTATTTTCATAATGAAAAATCCAAACATCTTGTTCGGAGATAGATATAGAAATAAAAGAATTTGTCAAACAAACCATACTCGTCCGTACACATTCAGAATTCATTTATGAAAATAAGGTGTTTATTGTCCTACGGTGCAGCACTTTCCAAATCTACAAGTTATTTTCCACACCTAAAGCTCATACTTTTAGCACACATTGTGCATCTCAAGTGGGTCGTGTGCCACTTGGGTGGACAGAAGTCACAAGTTTGATCTCCACATTTGTAGCAACATGCAGTAGATAGGATACGAATACACAATCCACCTAATAATTAAATTTAATCATACCAATTGTTAAATTAAAAAACTCATTAGTGTGACTTCCCGCGGTCAGTACAAAATTAAATCTCGAAAGAGACCTATGCTCCACCTACGGATCAGAATCTTATTATTATTTAATGATCATCCTCTTTCTAATTAACTTTATTTAAGTAAATGTTTGCTTTTATTAAGTTAATAAATACTATACATAACAAACACCACTGACTAATGGTTAACGCTTTCACTATTAACTAGAGAATATCCATCATTGGTGATTTGGTAGTCGATCTACATCTAAACAACTAGCTAGAGAATATTTTAGCATAACCATAAGAGATTATTCCTTGAAGAATAATAAATCCCTTAACGAGTCATCGATGTTTGATGTCACCACCTTGTCTGCTCGATACCAATTTTCTTTAATGTAAATATTCCTTATTGCTATCTCAATTGTATCATATGGTCACAGTTCTTCTCGAATTTCCTGATTTTTTTTCCATTTGTACGTTGACACATATATCTTATGTTTTTTGTAAATTATCTGAATAACCCCACTAACACTGTATTTTTATTTGTAAAATGTGTTAACGTAACTTCTGATTCTCACTTCTACTTTGGAACAAATGATGTGCAACAATTTTTACGTAAATAAGGATTTTCATTTTGTACATTAAATGACTATTAATGGAAGAATACCCCTAAAACACTTCCTTGAGATCACTTAATGCGAAATCTCGACATTGGACCAACTAGGCTAACTTAGTTGGGAGATTTCTTATTTTGAGATGATTAAGATCAATGAACATTCAATTCTGTAGTCTAGTTCGCTTATTTAGTATGTTTAGTATTTAAAACGAGGTGGACTTTAGAGTAGATGAAATTAAGAAAAAAAATAAATTTGACCCTCATGCATGAGTTTTTTTTTTTTTGCAAAGTTGCAACTGAAAATGTCAATTTTGATTACAAAATAATAATGAAAAAAATAAAAAAATTGATAGAATATGAGAGTTGTGGAAATAATTGACAAAATATAAACATGACAGTGGAGTTACCGTTTTCAAAAGTAAAAACCGTAACCATAGGGCAATTCCCCCCCCCCCCCCCCCCCCCCCAAAATTTTGTAAAACAATCTCATAAAATTATATGATATATATCCATGTTGCCCCCACTCCCCCACAAATTTTGTAAAAAAAGTCTCATAAAATTATATGATATATATCCACATAAATTGTTTTTAAAATCCGTGATTATATCCATGATTAATCTATTAATTGTCTGAAAATGACCTAAAATCGCATGTAGAAATTAAATGTTAGGTGTTATATCAGTGGTGGACCCAGTCATTTTCCAATGGGGTCCCGAAATATGAACCTTAATTCAGAGTACATAATCATAAAATCCAACAAAAATATATTAATATATAAAATTTGATTACAACATTTTTCTTCGAAGGTACCCATTTGGATTTTGGTTCACACAACTATTGAACTCATTTTCTTTCACTTCATCAAATAATATTGTTTCAGACGATTCGATGATTTTTTTTCTTTCCTTTTGAAATTTTTTTACACGGTGAAAGTTAAATTTCACAAAAAAAATATATGAAGTTAATCATGCGATCCAAATGAAAAAAATGGAACAAAAAGTAGGCAAAACACCAACAAAGATTTTGTTCACCACGTTGGGAACCACCACACAAAACTCTAATCACCTAACACCTTCTCTCAAAATCTTTGTTGGCTAAGTTAACTCTAACTTATCATTCACACAAACTCAAACCAAAGCAAATGCTTAAATTAGCTCATTACATGTATTTGTTACATATGTGTTGGAAACCCTCAAAACTTGGAACCAATATTTGTTTTGAGCTAGAGAAATGTTGGAGAATACCAGGGTTTGTGTGATTTGGGGTGTTGATTTTAGGTTCTTAAATTATTTTTTAAAATGCCTTGATAGTAGTATTTTTTGTTTTAAAGGGGTCTCATGGGCCCATGGGATCCCCTTTAAAACAAAAAATACTACTAGCCAAGGGAGATCCGTCTCTGGTTTTATGTTTATACTATTTTCATCCATGTAATATCTTTATTGATTAACTGTCCAAGTAGTACCTAAACTAGAAGTCAATTTGATGGAAGATTAAGTTTGAGATTTAGGACTTCACATCTTTCACTTGCAATTTAACTTTTTAATATCAGGATGGAAAGATTTATTGAAACTTTTTTCACAAGTTCAAGCGGTAGTAAACGTGAACATTGATCGATTACACATCTTCGTTATTTCAATAATGACATTTTTCATGCAGTGATTGATACTCAATTACAAGAGCTTAATGATTTTTATGTGTTTGTTTTTATGTTAAAATATTGAGTTTATTAATCGTTTAGTTCGGTTGCTGTGAAAAAAAATGCCCCCCCCCCCCCCCCCCCAAGAAAATTTTCAGAATTCGCCTCTCACCGTAACTCCAACATCGTTCTTTACTAATCCTTATTTTTAGAAAGTATGCATTTTAAATTAAAAAAATGGCACTCGTGTTCAACTTGATAGAATAATTGTTTAGGTATTTTTGATATATATGTATTCATGTTTTTCTTTCTTTTGTAATCAATTCAAGTACTACATTGTTAGAGTTTCATTGATTTTTGAAATTAATTAATTTTATTACAAATTGGATATTTCAACAAAATTATAGGAAATTAGTACTTGAATTAAAGATAAAAAGATGAAGAAGACAATTTTGTGATAAAAAAAATCTTATGTGTTAAAGTCAATTTTTTTTAGTAAACTTGATGTATGCCTTTATAGCAAATTAATTCAAATCCTTGAGACTAAAACATAAATAAAAGAAAATATATATACCGTGAGGATACATATTCTACTCCAACCCCAAAATAATATATTCTAGATAGAAAAAAATTAGAAAAAAAATCAACCCCAAAATTAGAATATTTTAAAATATTTAAGATTAAGACATATATCCCACTTCAAAAATATACATTTAATTCATAGACAAGAGATAAGGTTTTAATTGTTATTTTGATCATAAAATTAGTTTCTTTGTCTTTTCATCTTTAATTCAAGTATCAATTTCCTAAAGTTTTTTTTCAATGTCTAATTTATAAATAAAAAGGTTTAATTTTAAAAAATCAATGAAATTCTAACAACGTGTACTTGAATTGATAACAAAAAGAGAAAAACATGAATATGTTATCAAAATACCCTAAAAATTATTCTATCATGTTAAAAAAGAGTTCAATTTTTTAATTGAAATACATGATTTCTAAAAATAAGTATAAATAAAAAATTGTGTTGGAGTTATCGTTTCCTACTGTCAAGGTCTATATTTTGTCATTTTTTCATCATTATTATTAAAATAATTCTATTTCCATTGCTGGAAAAGTATTGAAAAATATTTCATTAAGAGAAAAGAATGATGTATTTCCAAAAATGCAAAAAAGAACCTTATTTGAACATGATAGTCAACCAACTACATATGATTTTTAAAAAGCTAATTACGTACGTAGAATAAATTTCAAACTCCATATTAAACTTCTTTATCTTGTACTTCTACTGCATGATGTTCCTGTAATGAATTCTTTAATCTTCAAAAAATCACATTTACGTAAAGTCTGAATCCTAAATAAAGCACGTATTAACTAAAGTTCAGTTCCACGAAAAAGAATACAGAACCCCAATAAAGAGCCATGCCAAAGCACACTGTATATATTCTCCTGACTGTAAAACAAAATTTTCTTTTCAACAACCTAAAAAACACAAACACAGACACCAACAAGGCTACAAGTCCACTTTGGTTCGCAACTTTGGAGGAGTTTCGCCTTACCTTTCACGTGAGAGCAAACCACACTTTTAAACTTTGGGGTTGTGAAAATGCAACCAAATGAGTCCGAACCCAATCAGAAGGAAGACGAGTGGAAATTCACGAATGGGTCAATGCCACTGCAAAGAGTACTAATATATGGGGCCCTAGTATTTGCTATAGGTCGTCGCCTTCTCTAAGGTAAAGTTGTTATCCCCACCATGCTTTTGGAGCCCACTTTTTGCTCAGACTGCACCATCTTTGGAGCCCACTGCCTTGCTTTTGGGTCTGGTACGTTTAAGTTGATTTGTTGGTGCACTATGGGATGGACATGATTTTTTAAAT
The DNA here is from genome assembly GCA_963682175.1 of Triglochin maritima. Taxonomy (NCBI): domain Eukaryota; kingdom Viridiplantae; phylum Streptophyta; class Magnoliopsida; order Alismatales; family Juncaginaceae; genus Triglochin; species Triglochin maritima. Next base: position 56,105,972 of record OY821772.1, on the reverse strand, counting down.
AAATTAAAAAATCTTAACATTTTTGCTATTTAATGGAGTAAATGTTCACACTTAAGTCCCGAAATAAAAAACGAAAAAAGTCTTAACTAGTGAGGTTCGGACATGTATCTTTTGTTCGAGAAAATAATATTGCAGTTGAGCTATCTTAACTTAATTATCAAGATAGACATCTGTTTACTGTGAACTATCAATACTATCCAACTAAATTAACGTGGTGGTACATCCATGGATTCAAGACTTACCAAATAAGGTTCTCACTTTAGAGTGATCTCGAGTAAATAAAACTTTCGTGGAAAAATAACTGGTGTAGGGTTTCATTCAATCTTGTTGGGGTCGTTAGCATGACAAATGACATTTCACGGTGTATTATGTTATACACCTTTTACGTTGAGTTGATGTACCCAAGATCTTATGAGTTACAACGTGACAGTGTAAGTTAGTATCGAAAAGTCTTGCGAATATGTTGAAGTTTATTCAAAGATGTGGGAAACATACGTGCATGTATATTTATTTAAATATATATGGTCGTGTTTTAGAGGATATATATGTAATATAAAAAATGAAGCAAGGTAATAATATTAAGTGGCTTAAATAAAATCCACTAATCAGTTGAGCTTCGAAATCGAATTTATTGACATCATACAATTTGTTTTGAGGAAATTATTTTTCTATTTCATAAAAAAACATAAAGTTTGAATGTCTGTCATCTCTTTCCAACGCGCCCTTTTCCACAGCAATATCACCTTTGTGTGCAGAAACACAGGAGAAAATGGGATGAGTTAATCCAAACTTACTTTAACAAAAGAAGCCAAGAAGTCGAAGCATACTTCCAAGCAAATAGTTGCAAATGTCAAAAAGCAACAGAAGCACAGGTCAAAGTTCAAAATAAGATCAGTAAATCTTTATTATTTCCAATGTGTCCTGATATATAGCTGGTCTTGATCTTACGAGAAAATCAACTGTATATGCAAATTTTGGTTATTTCGAATTCTAACTTGATGGACATTTAATATATTTAACTCGGGCTAAATAATCAATGTATTTCGAGGATTTTTTGTGCTTGATGAAGAACTAAAAAATAGATTCTGGGTTTCGTTTGAAAGAGATTCATGAATTTAACTCCAATTCTAAATCCTTGATTATATGCATATAAGGAGGCCGGTGACTCAAGAATGTGATGGTCGATATCGAAATTTGTCACAAGTTAATAGTAGGAAAACTCATCTACTTTTGTGATAATTTTGGATTTTTCCATGTGTGCTCGTCGTTTCAGTGGGAAGTCAAAGCCGAAAGCTATCTCATGCATAAGAATTTCAATCAAAATTTCAAATTCTCTAGCATCGACAAATCAATCACATAAAAAAGCTAGTTCCTCCAGAAGTCATGCAAGTTCCAAGTTTTCATATATACTATTTCCTGGCAAACTAAGAAATTCGAATCTAATTTATTTTGATCAACATCCATTGCTAGCATCTATATATCAATGGATGGCAGGTTGCAAAGACAATAACAAAAAACACCAAATGTAAATTTAAGTGGAAATGGTTCCCTCCAACCACCCCACCCCCACACATTGGCTACCTGAAGGGGTTGTTGGTGATGATTGATGAGCACATCTCCATCTCCATCTCCATCTTTAGGTTGGGGGTGACAACAACAATAACAGCACCTAATGGGAAGGTGACAGGAAAATCTCTGTAACTTTTGTCTGAAAAAATATTTGGGAGGAGGGAAGGAAGGGAATCCTCTACCAAAACACTGTGCCTTTGGCAGTCATTAGTAATTGCATGAGAGGACCACCTCTTAAGATTCTTTTGTTTCCAGATATACCCTTGTCATCTTCATAGACAGCACATTGGCATGTGTTTAGTTCTTATTGGCCGTATTAATTTTCATTTTTCAATGTTAAGTATGAAAATTTTCCATTATAGTAAAGATGTTTTTTCAATATGACTTACTTCTTGTTCTTTCAGGATCGAGTATATATGGATGGTAACATTTGTCTGTTGTAACTTGTAATTGTATTCATAGATATGATTTGCTTTGTCAATCATAACTTTGATATTGATTATTTCAAGATTTTCAGATGTAAATGTAGTTCATATATATAAAATAAAATAAGAAACTTCGATTTTTAATCTTGATTACCTCAAGACTTATTGCAAATGTAAATGTAGTTCATATATATAAAATAAAATAAGAAACTTCGATTTTTAATCTTGATTACCTCAAGACTTATTGCAAATGTAAATGTAGCTCATATAAAATAAAATAAATAACATTTGTAGTTTCTTAGAGTCCCGCCTTACAAATACATTGATGTTAGATGGATGCACTAACGATTTACGACATCAGAAGTTCCCTCGGTTCACTAATTACTTGAATATACAAATCACTTAAGACATGAAAACAAATTAAGATGTTGGTATCACTTGCAATGATGGTAAATTGGTAATGGAAGGGGAATCATAAAGTGGATCCAAACTTTGTACTGAAAAACATATTTATTAATACGAATCTCTACCCCTTAATCACTTTAAATTACCCTCGTTCCAAACAATACCTTAAGATAACCTTTTGTACGTCTGAGTACCAACTATAGAATGATGAAGGTGGGTTGAAAACTAGAATACGTAGAACTTTAAAATTTCAATTAAATGTAAGATATGTTTGATATCACAACAAAATATTTGAAACGCTACACTATAAAGACACTTGTCTATTCTATGATTTGCTAACTTTCAAGCTGGAAATCAAAAAATTGATAACTTGCACAATGACCATGTTTTTAGAGCTAGACTTGTTTTTTTTGTTTTTTCCTCCAATCTCAAGCTCAATATATAATCCCTCGTGTGATAGTTTTTTGTTTTGTTTTTGATAGTTAGTTAAATTACATTAAAAAAATCAAAGAAGCCAAGGAGAATGTATCTAATAAACAATTAGCTCATGAATAGACCACAATTAATGATATGCATGACAAAGGTCGACTTAGGACCACATCCATGCAAAAAATCATGAAAAAATATTCAAGTTTTTGGATGGGAACTCGTAATTGATAATCTCATCTAGCTCTATATAGTCATGAAAAATGTGGCCGTTTGGTTTGGAAGACAAATATTACCTCCAGATATTTATTATTCACGTAAAAGATTTGTTTTTAGTTGGTTAAGAGACCATGTAGGATTGACAAGATGGTGAAGGGCATTTTGGACATTTGAGGGTTCACGTAACTACTCCGGGTCCAACCATCGGAATCCATGTAGTCACAATCCACGTGGCCGAAGGAGTCCCGTCCTTCCCCACTGTTCTCCTCCGTACGATCCTCCTCCTGATCCAACTTCTTACGAGATGATCACAAATCTCACGCTACGACTGCCCTTCACTTTAAAAACAAATCGCTGTTAAAGTCACAAGTCATTAATTTAATTTACATCCTATACCCAAATCCCCTCCATTGTCCGGAAAAAAAATATTTCTCACATTTTTTTCTTTTCTTGTTGATGTCTTTTTTTTTATGAGTAGCATTATGTCATGCAGACAACGACTCTAATTTGCTGTGGTGGTTTTTTCTTCTTCAATATACTCCGGTATGCGATTATCTTTTTTCTTGCAAAATAAAAAATAAATATGTCTCCACCGACCACGGGTACCTCGTCGGTAGGGATGCACATGGTTACCAATTATTCGAGTATTCGATTCGAAATTTTTTATTTAGTTGGTATTTGGTAAGTTCAATATTATAAATTTAATTTTGGATACGAATTTGGTTTAAAAAATTACCAATCAGAATTTGGATACAAAGTATTTAAAATTCGAATTATTCGAATACATGGTCAAATACACAAATTAGTATTCGAAAATTTAGATACGAAAATTTAGTATTCGAATTTTTGATTTGAAAAGTAATTATAATATATATATATGGTCAAACTCTAGTGAGCCCATGGCTCATCAAATTTAGTTTAAGCCCCTTCATATCTCACCATTGGATCTTATTTACAGTTAATCTCACCATTCATTAGCATAACCGTTTTTTTCTTAATCTACCTTACAATTTGAAATGAATGATGGATATTGTGGGGGCTTAATTAGAAAAATTAAGCCCTGTGCTCACTTGAGAATTCCTGTGTATATATATATATATATTTAATTTCGGATAATATCTAAATACCAATTAGTATTCAAAAATTTTGAAGTTTCGGATTCGGATAGTTCTACTAAATTTGGATTCGAATTCGAATTTGATAATGAAATATAGTATTCAGATTTGAATTTGGATATAGTAGGTATGCGAGTCAAATTAGCTGAGTTGCACCCCTACTCGTCGGTGTAGCCACGAAACTTTCACAAGAACACTTGTTATATAACAAAAAACATCCAAACTCTCAATGTATTAGCGTCTTCACGACCCAATATTCTTCAAGACCAACTTTATTGTTTCTGATTGGTTGTCATCGTTCCAAATTAATTTGTAAAAAATATTTAGACAGATAATAAATAACTCCATACCCAAAGCTCAAACTAGTGATATTATACTCAAAGCAAAAACATTTAACCAGACAATAAATAACCAAAATCCATACATCTCGAACCAGTGATTGTGGATTATATAATTAATCAATACCACATACACTTACCAAATACAACATTTCCACCCACTTTAACATCCAATCTTAGCACGTTATTTTCTATAGCTCATAAAAACATTTAAAAAAAAACCCAACAGGAGATGCAACTAGAGCATGTAATAAAAAACTAACCCGCCAAAACCCGAAGGGCATTACGGTAACTTCAGACCTCACAATAAAAAAACTGAAAGGAAGAAAATGACAAAACTACCCCTCCCACCACCTTCTCCACTTGCCACCATATATTCCCCTCCACCCTACGCCTCCTCCACTCACACCCCCACAAACAAGACGAAGAAATGGGAGAGGAACAAAAGAAGAACAACAAAAAGAAAAACAACAAAGACGATGGAAAGAAGGAAGAGGTGGAGAAGAAGGTAGAGGTGGGAGAGGAGAAGAATGGAGGGGAAGGAGAGAAGAAGAAGAAGAAGAAAAATGAAGAAGATGGGGCGATGACGGTTGTGGTTAAGGTGGATATGCATTGCGAGGGCTGCGCTAAGAAGGTCAGGAAATCCATCACCGGATTCGAAGGTATGTACGGATCGAAGTCGACGAGATTTGTTTTGTTTTGTTTTGGAATCGTGTTTGCCGGCTTTGCTGTTTCTATCTATAGCAGAGTCAGACGGAGTCCTAATCAGAAAAGTATCCGTTTTTGGGTCGGTTTTCCCCTTTTCGGATTCGCGTTTGGGAACCCGTTTTGTGTTTTTTTAAATTGTTCCTGACGGCGCACGTTAACATTCATATGTACATGTTTTCTCAAAGCGAAAAACTTGGAAGAGAATATGGGATGATTTACACAACTTGTGTAGTTTCCAAGTAATATATCAATCCGGTGCACGTTACGAAATCTACCTCTGGCGTGGTCTGTTTCGGTTTGCGGTGGAATGTATTCCACCGGCGCACGTTAGCACGCCAACCGCAGTCTAAAATTCGCGTTCGCCGATGCACTAACGTTCCCAAGCCAAATCTCCATTTCGGATCGTTTGCATTTCCGATCGGCGCACGTTAGCCAATCTACAAATAGCTTTCGTTTTATTTTCCCAGAAAAATCTCCCAAACAAGCAACATATTCCTCATATTCTCCCCAATCAACTTTCCCCACTTCAGTGGAGAACGTACATGATCCTGTTTAGAGCATAAACCCCAATTATTCCTTAAGAACAAACTAACATTCGATTACTCATTCCCCTGCAGGTGTGGAGACGGTGACGTCCGACCTTGCCAACAACAAGCTGACAGTGATCGGGAAAATCGAGCCGTGGAACGTTCTAGAAAGAATCGCCACCAAAACCCACAAGAAGGTCGAACTCATCTCCCCCACTAACCCTCCCAAACCCTCCAAACCCAAAGACCCTAAACCCAAAGACCCCCCCAAACCCAAACAGGTACCCTCCAAATTTTAAAAAAAATAAATCCACTCCCAATAATCTCCAATTAACACATTTTTAAGTTTGTGATTAAGTTGTATTTATTTTAGCAGGCGGTGGAGTCGACTGTTGTGCTTAAGATCCGCCTCCACTGCGAGGGCTGCATCCAACGCATCCGGAAGACCATCTCGAAGATCAAAGGTCAGTAATGCTCTGTTTTCGGTCTTCTCGGATTCTTCTGTATCGGCATTTATTTTGTTTTCTGACACCTCCCAGTGGAGTTGGTAGTTGTGAGTCATCAATCCGTGCTAATTAATTAATTAAGGATTTGTAATTATTAACGTTAATGCAGTGTTAATTTGATCTTCAGAATTGGAAAAGGTACGAACTGTAGTTATCTCAATTGGAAGATTTTTGTCTTGAATCTCAGTCTCATTTTAAATGTTGGGATTTACAGCCACGAGTGATCAATCCTTGCTAAATAATCAAGAATTTGTAATTTAAAATGTTAAATGCATTGTTAATTTGATGTTCGGAAGTAGAGAAGTTGGACAGTGAATTTTTGGTGTCTAGAAGGAATTGTAATTAATCAGTGTCATTTGATTAATGAAATGTAATTAAGAAAGCTTAATGGGTTAATTGTTGATTTAATGTTCAGGAGTAGAGAAGGTGAGCATTGAGGAGAAAAAGGATCTGGTGACGGTGAAGGGCACAATGGACTCCAAATCCCTCCCCTCGACCCTCGCTGAGAAGCTCAAGAGAAGCGTGGAGATCGTGCCGCCCCCCAAAAAGGACAAGGAAGGCGACGACAAGGAGAAGAAGAACAACAAGGAGAAAGGTGTCGAAGGCGGGGGCGAAGGGGAGAAGAAGCAGAACAAGAAGAAAGATAACGTTGGGGAGAAGAAGGATGAGAATGTGAAGACGGTGGAGGCGAACAAAATGGAGTATTATGGCGGTGGTCCGCCGTACTTGCCGCCGTACTACAATGGATACCACCACCTTCAGATGGTTCATGCGCCTCAGATCTTCAGCGATGAGAACCCCAACGCTTGCTTGATTATGTGAGATCGAATGAAAGCTCCAAAACAAAGGCGAAAGTAACGCTGGTGATCAATTATTGTGGGCTTGTTATGAGTTGTAAATAAATATGGCGGGAATGAGATACGTATTATAGGTAGGGAATAATATGTGTTAGAGTATGAGTTGTTTGTTTTTGTTGTTGTTGTTTGTAGGTTTGGCAGACGTAGAGGTGTTTGTGTTCTGTTGTCTCGTATTTGTTGCTTCCTTTGTTATTCAATTTTGTTTTGTTGTCTTCGCTGTGTTTCTGTTGCTCTCTTCTATTTGGTGCTGTGTTGGCTGGATGTGGATGGGTGTTCTTTGTGGCATGCTGCCGAGTACGCCACGTGTTCCCACGTGTATGTGGGGACGCCAAGAGCTTTTCTCTTTTATAATTTCATTTTTAATTTTTTTTGATCTCCTTTACTATCCATTCCATTTTACATCCCAATTTCTGTCACTTTTATGGCTAGCCCATTTTCATAAAAATCGCTATAGAATAACAAGGAAGGTTTGTAATTCAAATCAGACCATCTAACTGATTATCTGGCCATGATATTTGAATTAAGTCTACATTTTACTCTTCACTCAGACCAAAATCCATCATCAGTGAGACAGCAATCTATCGTTTCTTGCTTCTTTTTCCTCTTCTTCAAAGTAGTATCTAATGCATTTACATCATGTTTTGTCTGTTTTGGTTAACTATATATAGAAGTATCCTAGTTAAAGTGTTGGAAATAATATTTTAAAAGAATTTCAAAACTTTTGTTGTAACCTGTAAAGGAGATACTTCTACAAAAGCATTTGGAGAAGTCATGTTAATTTGAATTTGCTTTTATTAGACAAATAGAACTACATTTTGTTCTAATATTGTAAAGTTATCATTGTTGGGTCCTCCTGTGGGCGTGAAGAAATCATCTGGCGAACCAGTCTGGCACTACGATTGGATTTTGCAGATAATTGCTTGTGATTATTGTTATTGGATTTTGCAGATAATTACTTGAGATTGTTATATTATTTGTACTAAATATATACTTCATTTTGAATAAAGGGTATAAAGTTGTTTGTGGTCATCAACAACAAATCTATCAACCTTGATTTGCAGAAACAACAGCAGCAGCCAGCAGTCAATCAGTCATGCGTGTTGTAAGTTTTAGTGCTGGCTGAGATAGCTTGACAAATCAAAGTTAATTGCAATAAAGCGGGAAACCAAATTTTTAACTTGGTCTTTTGATAGAATCAAATACATAAGATTAGTTAAAACCAAATGGAGCTTAACTGCTTACGAATAATTTGAATTAACTCAACAGATCATGTAAGAGCAAGCATATATAAATTACGAGATTAGTTATCCTCCCTGTCCTTAATTTTCCTCCCAACCACTTATAGGGGAAAAAAATACTTTGGCTGCCTAGACATGCATGTCTGAAAGCAACGAGACGGTTGTATCATGGTGATCGACGTCAGTGATTCCCAAGAATCATTCATTTTCTTCTCCACAATGATGGTGGAGTAAGTACATAAGCACCAAACAACACACATGTATACAATTGGATTCCCCATCAAGCAAATTTGTCATATATGTTTAACCACACAAGTACATAGTACACACACGGAAAAATAGAGGGTGGGAATCAATAATCCAGACAACAACTCGTGATGAAGCTACTTCAGACGAAATCTGCCTTCTGCAAAGCTGCTTTCACTGCCACCAAAATAACAAAGATGGGCTGAATGAAATCTTCACTGCAGAATAAACAACTAAGCAAATACATTAGTTAAGTTGGATGACATGATTCCCGGAGAACAATAGCTGGACGTGATTGTGAGTTATCATCTCTGTGTTTGTACGACCATCCATTAACCATAAAATGAAGACGAGAATATGTGTGTTTCGTTATCCTTCTTAGATTTGTACATCCGTCGCTTCACCACAAGGTGAATATATGGTCGAGTGAGTTTAAACATAGTTATTAGTTTATTGGATATTATTTATTAGTATTTATAAAATATCAAAAACAATATTGTAGATTGATTCGGGTATATACGTCTCATGAAGGAATCACGTCCTTCCAACATCATGCATGGTTTAATATTTCACTGCTATAACCTATAGCACATGATCTGAGCATTATATATACACATGAAAACAGAGTATTATACAAACATCTCAAGCCAATTGTTCATAGATCCATTTTTTCCATCTTTGATTATAATAATCACATTAACTTGCCCTAATTAGAAGACATAAGCTGCCACTTGCAGTATAATGTTTGAGAGTACAAGCGATACATGGTCAATTATATATGCGCACTCATGCAGTTAGAATAAAAGATTTGGAGCAAAACACCAAACATCATGTATACATGACAGGATTTATGCTGACTTTATTTCATCCATTTGGTGTAAAAGAAATGATATGTAGAGGATTTGTTAGTGACCAAAAAAGAATCCTATGAGCTATGTTCGTCGGTGGAATCTTATATTAAGTTATAATTCGATCGCTATACCTTCCAATCATTCCATATATCGGGTATATTTGGTTACACGACTGCAAGTGGACTTCACTTCACCCACCAAAGATGATATATATGGATTTATGAATATAACCAACTGCAAGATTACTTTACTACAATTTTCCACCATTAGGCTTAATTTTTGGTGAGAGGATATGTAACGTTCTGATACAGCGGAAAATTTAAAAATTCATAATTAAGACAAAGAGCACAATAATCAAATGCGGGACTGTTACTTCTCATAAACAAAAAGCGGTGCACCAGAATACATCAGAGTTTGCCAAAATGAATACATGATTACAACAAAACGACAACGGAAGATAAACGTAATCATGTTGACCTCAGTGGTCCGACTAGAGGATCCGACTCCAAATGCGCGCGTCCGCCGATCACCACCCCACTGGACCTACTGCGGTCCTGAAAAAGACGCAACAACAATGCCTGAGTTTCCAGAAGGAAACCCCGTATGCCAACTCACCTATATATGCATGCATTACACAATGAACCTATCATACTAGTAGCATGTCATGACATCGACAGAAATGGAAAACAGTTCCCCTGAAGGGTAAAACAGGACATCAGTCCGACAGTCAACAACAAGTCTCCCGAGGAGACCTACTGCAGGCACATGCAGCCTTACAGCACGCGACATCGCACCCCCACACGCAGCTACACTACTCAAGGGTTCGGCAGGGAGCCTCTGTCACGCCTGCGTGCCGATAGAATACAGATCTGCAAATCTCAGTGGTCGGAGCCACAAAGACCAACGGGGCCGTCGCCCGGAAGGTATAACAACAACATCTCGGTAGGTGCCCAGCCGAGGAAAACAACATAGCCGGAACAGCCTCGGCCCAACAATTATCATCGCCGGCACAACCTCGGCGGCATCACCGGCACAGCCTCGGTGACCCATCACAACATCCGGCACAGCATCGGACGGTCCAGACCGAAGTCTGCCAGGTCATCAGGCTCCTCGAGCCGCAAACACCAACCGCGTCGCTATAAAAATAGGGCAACGACCTCCGTAGCCCGTGGGCCGGTAGTCACCTCACCCAACGCCAGTTGCGTGCCCGCACAAACATCAACACTGGGATCCGCGATCCCTCAGGCCTGCTATACTACAAAGTGCCCAATCAATCCATCTCAAGTCACGGTCCATACACGGAGGTGACGCGTCCCGAACACCCACACTCTTCCCAACGGCGGTCCCTGGGCAGGCACGCATCACGCGCCCACCGTCACCTCCCGGCTCACGCACAAGGCGAGGACACGGGTTTCCGTGGACAAAGTTGGCGTTCAAAAAGGGAACCAGGAATTCTGTCCTGGGCCCAAACGGTCGACCGGAAGAGGTGATTCGGTCGACCGGTTCCAGAGAGGAATCGGTCGACCGTACTCCTAAAACGGTCTACCGCTGCGCTCACAACAGAACCCCCCAACGGTCGAACAAAGGTCTAAAACCGGTCGACCGAACGAGGTCAAAATCCGGAGTCTGATCAACATTGAAATCCACTCTATCGGTCGACCGACTCAGGGGTCCCGGTCGACCGAAATCCTACAAGGTCAACCTAGCATTCTACGTCATAAAACGGTCGAACGCAACTGATGCATTGCATACATTGCATCATATGTCTTTCATTTAGATTACTTTTACATCAATAAATGCTACTAAGGTATGTGTTTGGTCTTATTTACAGAATACATGGACCTGAATGCAATTTACCCACATCACGAGCATAAACGCGTGCAAAAGATTCATTTCTATCATAAAGACCAAGTTCAAGTTTATCGGGGTACAAATGGAAATGTATCCAAGCATAAAAGCATTCAAGTCCTAATTGCAAAAAGAACAAGGACATAAGCACAAAAGTAACCAGGGACTTAACTGCAAAAAGTCAAGGACCTAATTGCAAATCACGAGTAGCTTTTATTCTCTTGGAGAAAATATATAGAAAAATCAATGTATATCTCCAAATATGTGAAGGAATTAATCCGGAGTTCAAAAGAATGGAAAGAATCAATCCAGACGCGCAAAGAAGGATCAAATCATACCATAAACATTCAACCAAAATCCGGACAAAATCAGGCCAGATTGTGCGGCGTTTCCGCCGCACCACACATGCAATATGCGGCGTTTCCGCCACCCAAGCTTCGATCCGTGTGCTCCAATTTCGTCCAGTCGTGTCTGGACACGTGTACTTTCCAATATTATACCTAGATCCCTTGTAGCAACTATAAATAGACCCGAGAACGATGTTAGAAGGGTCCTTAGTCCTTAGTCTTTGGTGTTAGTTTTTAGTTTTAATCTTAGTTTTGTAATCTTCTTTTCATTAATAAAATTCTGTCTTTTATTTCTTACTTTTAATTTTCTTTTGTAATGTCTCTAGGACCCATTCTTCTTCCTCCCTCTATGAGTTTCTAACTCTTTCCAAAGGGTGGAGGTGACGGATTTAGGGTTAGAGAAGATGAATGAATGTTATTATTTTAAGTTCGTGATTAGTATATTTTGATTACTTGAGTTTATGTTAAATCATTTATCTTGTAATGCTTCATAACTAACATGATTTACTATAAGTTTCTGAATTCTCTAATCTAAACCTTAAATCTAAACCTCCACCCGCTGGACTTCCATCTTTAATTTTTGTGCTTTAGTTTTAATTGTTTCTTGCTTTAGATAATTAAAATCCAAAAATCTCAAAACCCAATTATTTCTTCTCTCCTTCTTCTCCTTAATCGAAAATCACGAAAATAACAAATCTCTCCCTCCTTGTGTTCGACCCGTATTTGCCACGTCTTCATTGACACTGTGCACTTGCGGTATAAATTTAATTCCCATCAAGTTTTTGGCGCCGTTGCCGGGGAGGCGACGTAGATTTTGTTTTTTGTTGATTTCAATTTTTTTCTGTTTATCTTGTGCGCGATCTAACTATTTGGATTTGTGTTTCAGGAGACAACAGAGCGCGCGGCGAAATCTGAGCGCAGTCTGAGAAACAAGGGCGGCGGAATCGCCGCACATCAAGGGTAACCTGCGGCGGAATCTCCGCACAAGTGAAGCATCTGGGCTTCAAATTTTTTTGGGACGCGACTCATCTCTGGGTGGACGCGTGAAGCTACTGAAATTTCGAGAGCGGGCGGCGAACCCGACTGAACATTGCGTAGGTAACCTTTGTTGCCTTTTTCCTCGTAATTTCTAGTTTCAGAAAATTTTCTTTTATTAGAATTGCACGTGTTAAGCTTAAATTCCATAATTGGCAATAATTCAACTCTGACCTAAAAATTGGCAAAACTAGAAGAACTTAGTGCATGCATCATATAATGTTTTGTTTGCATTATTCTTGCTAAATTCCTGCAAATTATTTTTATTGTTGAAGAGTGCTGGAGTCAATGTACATATCGTGGTTTTTATCGATTGCATTTAGGCATATAATTTAGTTTGCATACAACCTTGCAATTGCCCCCCCACTAAAGACCATTGTTTGACTATCTTTGCTAGATCTAAGTTAAACTATCTTAAGGGCAACTCCGTAGGCAAAGATACGGTGGGGATTTCATCACCCTTCCGTGGCCCACAAATCACAAACCTAAAGTGTCACCTAAGACTTAAATTTAAAATCAATTAGACATTGACCCCTAAGGACTCGGACTCATTTAAGGAGAAGAATTGGTTTGACTTGCTATGACCTGAAGCCGATTGAATTTAATTTGGTGTCTAGAAAGTGTTTTTGTGTTGACGTAAGTCTTCCAAGCGAAGTGGTTGTCTAATTGGCACCGACTCTGTCGGAAGCGCCCCCACTAGCTATACACGGCCTGACCAAGTTGGTTTGATTAGTGAGGGAGGTGAATCAAGCGAATCAATTCGACTCAACCAGTTAGGAGTCGTCTAGATTTAAGTGACACTAGGTCTAGGATTGTTTGAACCGTGCTTGTTCAGGAAATTTCTGGCCAACCCTTGAATTTACCTTTTAGAGTTAAGTTTCCCTTCTAGTCTGAGTCTTCTTTCCCTTCTCATCTTTACCTTTCTATTATTTGTTTCCATTTTCATTATATATAAAAAAAACGGAAAAAAAATTGTAATTAATTCTTGAAATTAAATTTGGAATTTAAATTTGGAATTTGAATTCAAAAATTGATTCAACCCGGTGCACTCAGATTTGGATTCGGGACTTGAGTAATCGACTCTCACGAGTTCATCTAGATTCCAGTCTGGAACTTAACCCCAATCCACCTGTTGCACCACCTCACCCGGATCCAATGGGTGAGAACGTAGTGGACCCGCCTGTTGCACAACCTATAACTCTGAGGGATCGATTCTATCCAGCGATGGCTGCTCAGCCATCGTGCATCGTTATGCCCACCATCCCGGGTCGCGACTTCGAACTTAAGGCACAATACATGAGTATGTTGCCTAAGTTCACCTCTAGGGAAGACTCATATCTCTTCCTTAGAGAATTTGAGGAAATCTGCTCTCTTATGCAATACCAGCATATCCCTGAGGAGGCAGTGCGTCTGAAATTCGTGCCTCTAGCACTGAAGGACGACGCTAAGAAATGACTATATAGTCTAGCCGAAAGATCCATTAGAAGTTGGGCTGAGTTTGTTCAAGTTTTCCTAAAAAAATATTTCCCCAACCATAAGACTATGAGGATTAGGAATGAAATTGTTGCATTCGTTCAGTCTGAGAGTGAGCCGTTCTATTCCTATCTAGAGAGATTTAAGAGTGTTCTGACCCAATGCCCTCATCATGGAATTCCGAGATGGCAATTATGTCAAATTATTTATGAGGGATTGACACCCACATCTAGGGTTATGGTAGAATCCGTAAGCCAAGGGAATTTTATGTCGAAAAATGAAAATGATGCCTGGACTTTTCTCGAGGAATTAGCTGAAAATAGTATGCAATGGGACAATGCTAGAACAGCGCTTAACCCGAGTATTGGATCTAGAATAGCAAGTCAACCCAAACCAGGTGTCTTAGCTGTTGATGCAACATAGTGGCTGAAGCAAAACTAGCTACCCTTATGCGCAGAATGGAAAGTTTAGAGCTACAAGCCCAAAACCGAGTGAATCAAGCCTCAACTATCCCGTGCTCTAGATGTGGTCAGACTGGTCATGTAATGGAGGATTGTGCGGAATGGGACCAAGTTAACGCCATGTATAACCATGCTAGAAATGACCCATACGCATCAACCTATAACTCGGGTTGGCGTAATAATTCCAATTTCTCATCAAACCAACAGGGTCAACCTCCTAGACAACAACCAAACCCGTATAACCAAAATAATACATCATCTGGGTTTAGTAACAATAACGATCATGAGGTTAGGTTGACAAGCTTGGAAAATTTGATGAAAACTTTTATACAAACAACCAACCAGATCTTCCAAAGGCTAGAGACACAAGTCAGTCAACTAGCACAAAAAGTAGGTGAAAGAGAAAAAGGGTCGGTTTCCAAGTCAACCTGAGGTGAACCCTAGATCTAATAATAATTCCTATCAATCCTACCAAGAACCTTCAGGAAATAACAACCCTAGACCAGTTCAAATGGTTAATGAAGAAGGACCGTTCCAACAAATAAATGTTGTAGTATCATTACGGTCTGGAAGACAAGTTGATAACAATGTGGTAAATCCTAGAGTGTCCAATCAATCTAGCCATCAAGCACCCACATATGACCTGGCCATTGAACCTGACGACCAATCTGAAACGCCCAACCCACCTACTCAACCTGAACCCATAGCTCAACCTGAACATGAGCGAGTCTATGTTCCTAAAGCCCCATTCCCCAATAGACTCAAAAAGAATTCAAGTGCACAAATAGAGAAAATCTTGGAAGTATTTAAGCAAGTTAAAGTGAACATTCCACTCCTAGACATGATTCAACAAATACCTGCTTATGCTAAATTCTTAAAAGATTTGTGCACTAAAAAGAGAAAAACGAATGTACCAAAGAAGGCATTCTTAACTGCGAACATATGCTCTATTCTTTCCAACACATCTCCTATAAAATATAAGGACCCTGGGTGTCCCACAATTTCATGTTCAATAGGAGATACTTTTATCAATAAAGCCCTTCTAGACCTTGGTGCAAGCGTTAACTTACTCCCATTCTCTGTCTACGAGCAACTCAACCTTGGTCCACTAAAACCCTCTATGACAACCCTCCAATTTGCTGATTGTTCTGTTAAGAAACCAAGAGGTATAGTAGATGACGTTTTGATTAAGGTTGGTGACTTCATTTATCCAGTGGATTTTGTCGTACTTGATACTGAACCGGTTGTAAATCCTAATCGACAAATCCCTGTAATTCTAGGCAGACCCTTTTTAGCCACTTCGGAAGCATTGATAAACTGTCGAAATGGGCTCATGCAATTATCTTTCGGAAACTTAAAAACTGAATTTAATATCTTTCATATTGATAGTGAGCCAGAAATAATATGCAACCCAAGTGATGTTGTGATGAGAGCACGTATTTATCAGATTTCTGAATCAAATAAATCATCACAAAAGAAAAAAGGAAGTAAGAAAAAGGGGAGTAATTCATATAACCAACCACCATCACTCGAGCAAATAAGCGAACCAATACAAGTGAGAAGAGTGGAATCTTTTCCTCAAGTCAACATGGGGAACAATTCAACTGGATACATGCACCAATATGGTGTCATTCAATCCAGTTCTGACTATGGTTGACCTTGAGCAAATTCCATCCTTCCACCGCAATTCACCAAGGTAATAAGTGCATTTGCTTTATATTTGCATACATTGAGGACAATGCATGATTTAGGTGTGGGGGGTGTTTATGTATATATTTATCTATATATTCTGTATTTTTTATTTCTTAAATATATATATATATATATATATATATATATATCAATGTTTCATGACATAGCTTAAGATTGAACTGCTAAAACCCGTGTACAAATTGCATTGAGTTTTTGTTCCTTATTATATAGTTCTGCTTGTAGAAATTGTGACATAAATCTAAGTTCCAAAGAAATAACCCATTGCCCTTCAAGACATGTTTGCACTTAAATTGGATGAATCAAATCTTTGAAGTGGTTGATAAAAAGCAGAGGTTGAGGAAAATATACCGGGAAGTGTGGACTTCTAATAGCAATTAAGCCTTGAGGAAAATAAAAATAAAGGAATAAAGTGAAGAAAACACATTTTGCAAAATGATTACAAAAGCCCAAGCATTTGAGTCACTGGTCCGTAGGGGTATCTTGAAACCCGGTAACTTGAGTCTACCAGCTCGGGATTATCGACCAAACTCGTTACACGAATGCAAAAGGGTAAAAGTGTCAAAAAGCAAATGTGTTGAATCACGGAAGAAAAGAAAAAAAAAATTAATATAATAATACTCAAGGCCCAAAGCTAAAAGAATGATCCATGCCGTGGTTGATCCGAATGATACTTCACCACCAGAGGAGGCGTGCAAAATAATTCAAGTGATAAACATGTGTAGAAGGGTTAGTGGTGTGAATGTTGACGGAATAAAGACCAAGTCATATTTTTAATGAGTTAGATTCATATAATGAGCATACAAGAATTCTAAGTGAGATGTATAAGGTTAAGGTGGAGATATTAAGAGCTATTAATGGAATGTTGATTTAAGACTTTGTGGGTGTGTCAACTGAAAACCCTCACGAGACAAAACTCGTCCTCTAAGGAAACTTGGAGGTTTAAAGGCTTGTTGCACATGCTAAGTCCAACCGTGATTCCTACGAAAGTGAGTTAGGATTTCCCTGTTTTTATTTTTCGTATCTTCTGTTTTGCTAGGGACTAGCAAAAATCTAGGTGTGGGGGTATTTGATGCATTGCATACATTGCATCATATGTCTTTCATTTAGATTACTTTTACATCAATAAATGCTACTAAGGTATGTGTTTAGTCTTATTTACAGAATACAGGGACCTGAATGCAATTTACCCACATCCCGAGCATAAACGCGTGCAAAAGATTCATTTCTATCATAAAGACCAAGTTCAAGTTTATCGGGGTACAAATGGAAATGTATCCAAGCATAAAAGCATTCAAGTCCTAATTGCAAAAAGAACAAGGACATAAGCACAAAAGTAACCAGGGACTTAACTGCAAAAAGTCAAGGACCTAATTGCAAATCACGAGTAGCTTTTATTCTCTTGGAGAAAATATATAGAAAAATCAATGTATATCTCCAAATATGTGAAGGAATTAATCCGGAGTTCAAAAGAATGGAAAGAATCAATCCAGACGCGCAAAGAAGGATCAAATCATACCATAAACATTCAACCAAAATCCGGACAAAATCAGGCCAGATTGTGCGGCGTTTCCGCCGCACCACACATGCAATATGCAGCGTTTCCGCCGCCCAAGCTTCGATCCGTGTGCTCCAATTTCGTCCAGTCGTGTCTGGACATGTGTACTTTCCAATATTATACCTAGATCCCTTGTAGCAACTATAAATAGACCCGAGAACGATGTTAGAAGGGTCCTTAGTCCTTAGTCTTTGGTGTTAGTTTTTAGTTTTAATCTTAGTTTTGTAATCTTCTTTTCATTAATAAAATTCTGTCTTTTATTTCTTACTTTTAATTTTCTTTTGTAATGTCTCTAGGACCCATTCTTCTTCCTCCCTCTATGAGTTTCTAACTCTTTCCAAAGGGTGGAGGTGACGGATTTAGGGTTAGAGAAGATGAATGAATGTTATTATTTTAAGTTCGTGATTAGTATATTTTGATTACTTGAGTTTATGTTAAATCATTTATCTTGTAATGCTTCATAACTAACATGATTTACTATAAGTTTCTGAATTCTCTAATCTAAACCTTAAATCTAAACCTCCACCCGCTGGACTTCCATCTTTAATTTTTGTGCTTTAGTTTTAATTGTTTCTTGTTTCTTGCTTTAGATAATTAAAATCCAAAAATCTCAAAACCCAATTATTTCTTCTCTCCTTCTTCTCCTTAATCGAAAATCACGAAAATAACAAATCTCTCCCTCCTTGTGTTCGACCCGTATTTGCCACGTCTTCATTGACACCGTGCACTTGCGGTATAAATTTAATTCCCATCAGCAACCAACAATCGGTCGAACAAGCATGCAATAAAAGCCAGTACACTTAAGTTCCGGTCGACCGACCCAGGGAATCGGTCGACCGAAAACAGGCAGAACGTCCCAACTCACCAGCAATATGCACTACCGGTCGACCGCCACAAGGCATCGTTCGACCGGTGAACGTTAAAGTCGGGCAAAAACACTACATTCGGTCGACCGCCCGAAGGGACCGGTCGACCGTTGGTCGTCTTCAACCTCGCGTCAGCCGAGGTTTTACGAAGAAACAACGCCGAGGAGGTCTCCGACCTCCCCGTCTGACCAACACAACCCTTCGCAAGGGTTAACAACACAAAACCACACTAATGAGTCGACATACCTCAACCAACGACGACGAAACGCCGGAGCTCGCTCACGCATGTCGCCTCCGGTAGACCTCGAGCACGCGCCTCTCCTCCTCCGGACGTCTGACCTCCTCCCGCACGACGTCCTCACTTCCTCCGATCGGCGCCTCAGCTGGGTGAAAGAGAAGAAAAGGTAATGGAGAGGAATGAGAGAAAGAGAGAGAGAGAGGAACGGGTTTCTCCTACTTAAACCCAACAAAACGCGTGAACAGTGCCCTACACCACAGACCACACCTCCCCCTCACGTCTACAGTGTGCGCCCAACTTCTCTTCCCCATGCACTCCCCAACTCCCCATGCAAACCCCCTTCTAATCCTCCATTAACCCTCTAATCACGGTTTGGGTTCTAACAGGATATACATATCTGGCGCATTATCATGATTAATCATTAATGAGATGGACATTTCAGGCAAGTTGGTCAGTCGAATTATTTTAGCTTCTTAAATATACCCTTCAATTCTATCTTAGTTTTGAAACCGCCTGATGCTAAACAAAGCTTGGTTAGTTGAGTGCTTAATGGAGTCTTATATATGTCAATGCCAGAAACTACTTCACTATCATTAACAAAATAAATATATGAGAAGAGGACAGACAACCAAATGTTTCTACGAAGGTAAGAAGACAACAAAATAGTAGGTGTAGTTCCATATCATGTATTAACACTCAAACTACACCACCACCTAAATTGAAGTTTGTAATGTGTCATTTAACAAACAATGGGTGGATAAAAACACGTATTAATTAGAATGTCAAGATAACAACAGTTAAGATAATAATCCAGATTATTTTAAAAAAACAAATGATCAGGTGATTATTTTAGTGCTGAGAAACACAGGACATACAAAAATTGCACTCACTACGTCAATTGCAAGTTCATTTGAACCGTTAAAAAATTTGCTCCTTGTAGCAATTTTTTGTGTTTCCAGAGACCTGAAGTTCATTTGTACTGGTTCTGGCTCGAGCTTGAAACTCAAATAGACTACGGCTCGGGAAAAAACTCAATTCAAGCTTAGCATGAAAATGAAGGAATAATTGACAATTTAACAATTACTTCGACTTCAATTGGTAAACGAACCGACTCGAACTTGATAAAAATCTAACTCTGACTCGAAGATTCAACTCGAAATTTTTATTGTTCAATTGACATTTGTTTCTTCGTATTTAGTATTAATATACCATAGTACCTAATATTCGAAAATTTAACTTACTCGACTCGACTTGTTTACAGTTTACACTATTACCTGGTCTTCGCGTTGCATCTGAGAAATCAAAATATCTAAATCTATTTTGTGGGTTTGGACCGTTTGGTGTTTTTAAGATAGTAGGCTTAATGAGTGGGCCAGTCTATTAGGAGTACCAACAGAAGGAAGTAACACGAAGGCCTTCATCATGGTACACCTACATTTGTGTCTAAGCCCAAACTATTTGGAGGAAATTTAAGCCTTTTATGTTAACATAATAACTAAGAAGCTGGTTTTTTTTTCCGTATGAAAATTGTGGTTCTACCATGCGGAACGGAAGTAGTTGTAAAGATAGGGTGGTATTGGTTTTAATTTTAAAAAGTGTGGAATTGGACTTAAGTTTAATGTGTTAGGTTTGTAGAGCAATTTAGAAAATTTAAAACTAAGTTGCATGAATAAGTACTTAAGTTTTAAATTTTGTTTTACTCCTCCTAAGGATTGGACCACGTGGTTTGGTTCAAGTTTGGGGGTGACAAAAATCAAATCAAAAACTAATTTAAATGATAACATTAGCTTTGGATTTGATATATTAGTTGTTGATCACTCAAAAAATGTAAAAATAAAAACAAAAAATTACTTTCAAACTATACAATTACTACGTCTGGAAATAAATAGATCTATAATGCTAAATACATAGTCGAAAACTTTATATTAGTGTGGATTAGTTTTAGCATTGATAAAGCATAAATACCATACGAATTAATAGAGGACAAGTTTGCTCAATTACGTTTGAAAATTTATTGAGTCCGAACCAAAACGATAATAAGTTCGGTTCAATTTCTTGACCTAAAATTAAAATTTCGATTCAAAAGCAGAACCAAAACAGAGCAACCAAACCAAAGACGCAACCACGAAAAAAAATTCTTCTTTTTCTTTCTTTCAAGAAAAACGAAGAAAGAAAAGTAAACCATCCTCACGCGCCCCTCACGTGCATTTCTCACACCTGGCGAAGACCCCTTCCCCCAACTCACCTCTATAAATACCCCCACCCATCCCACGCAACACTCGTGTTCGCTTCGCCGACCGCGAAACCCTAAATCCATATCTCCTCCTCCCAATCCCAACCATGGTGTCCGACGCCAGCAAGAAGAAGGCGGCGCAGAAGAAGGCTGCGGCGGCGGCCAAGCGGGGCGCCAAGTCGTCTGCCGCCGCGTCGTCCAAGTCCAACGGGGCCACTGCGGCCAAGATCGCCGACAAGGTCGAGGACCTCCAGATCTCCGATCGGACCTGCACTGGAGTTCTCGTCTCGCATCCCTTGTCTAGGGATATCCACGTCAGTACCGGACTTCGCCTTTTCCCCTATTTTTTTTGGACGATTTTAGTTGAGGTTTAGGATTTTTTTTTTGTTTCTGTTAGATGTTCGGAAAGGGATTTGAATCGATTGATTTTGGTATGCGATTAATGATTAGAGTGGTAGATTTCTAGAAAATTTTAAGGTTTGGTACCAAATCGAAGGTGGAATAGCAGTTGGTGAGCTTGAGATCTGATGTGAAATAGTCTTGGGATGGTTGAGTAGGCGTGGAATTTGCCCCCTTTAGGTTCGGTCAAATCTGAAAATAAATACTCAGTAAACAAATCAATTCAATTTTTGGTACATGTGATTTGAAACCGTGTGGATCTGATGTTAACTGTCTACGAGAATTACAAAATTTGGCATAACGTGTTTGTTCCCTTGAGTAGATATAGCTGGACGCCTCAACTGTATTCGTCTGAAAGGCTATGTTGGTTAAATTTAATTTTTGTTGATGAAGTTTTTTTTAATTTTTTTGGACATGTTTATACAACACTTCATTTTTTATCGGTATGTTTATACCATACTGATTTGTTATTTTCCTTTATCCAGATAGAATCTCTGTCAATTACATTTCATGGCCACGATCTCATAGTAGATTCTGAGCTGGAGCTGAATTATGGAAGGTAATGGGTTGATTTATGCATAAGTCTACAAGAATTATTAGTGTGGTGACACTGTTTAATTGTCTTGAAACAGGCGGTATGGTCTCCTTGGATTGAATGGTTGTGGGAAGTCAACACTTCTTACAGCCATAGGCTGTAGAGAAATTCCAATTCCCGACCATATGGATATATATCATCTCACTAGGGAGATTGAAGCTTCTGACATGTCTTCACTTGAGGCTGTTATGAATTGTGACGAGGAGAGGATGAGATTGGAGAAGGAAGCTGAGTTATTGACAGCAGAGGTGTGTATATTGTCTTGTGCATGATGTGTTATTTGAACTTTTGAAGCTTCTGAGATCCAAGCTTATATACTTACTTTCCTATTCAGGATGGGGGTAGTGGCGAAACCTTGGATCGAATTTATGAGCGGCTTGAAGCACTAGATGCATCGACAGCTGAGAAACGAGCTGCTGAGATTTTGTTTGGACTTGGTTTTGATAAGAAAATGCAAGCAAAGAAGACCCGTGACTTTTCTGGAGGATGGAGAATGAGGATTGCTCTAGCTCGTGCTCTTTTCATAAATCCAACTATTCTATTACTCGACGAGCCCACCAATCATCTTGGTAATATTTTTTTTTCATCACAGGCATATAATACTTATATTCGTTCCGGTCCATTGCCTTTTGAACTTGTTAACCTATATCACCTTTTAATAAGTAATGTGCATGTCTGTTACTAGCTCCCCTTATCATGGTCATGGAGTGTGCCCTTGGTTCCCAGCACAAAGAGGTGCCAGAGAGGTGCATTCCTCTTCAGCCGGTAAGATAATTTGTTGGAATAAAATAATTTCCAATTTGACGTTCACTTGGGATTTAGGAGTTACATGATAACTACAACATGGTTTTATGAGTTGGGATGGTTGTTAGAGTCTTGTTGCTCAGTTGCACATTAGTAGTTGTAGTTTAGTACATTTTGAAGAATTTTTTTTAAGACATTTATTTGAGCATGTTACAAATCACCATAAGGGTTTTAGTTGATGATTATGGTAGAGTTTACAAATGCTAAAAGTTGACACTTTTGGTTGATAATAGTATTGGTCATGCTTCACAGCTTCAGTAACTATACAATTTCAGTCGTCCTACAATTAATTGGCCTAGGATGTGAACCTTGACGAAGATGATAACGAATGAAGTTTATGAACATCTAAAGTTTTCATTTTTAATAGATAATGTTGGTCCATACTATTCGAAAATTTTGGTAGGTGTCTAATATTTTTCCATTTTTGATGTCTTTTTACTGAGTTATGATCCTCGCGTTGATTGATAGATCTCATACTATGACTTCGTTTGGTCTTTCACACTATTCATTGGACAGTTTTTAGATAACCTGTCCTGCAATGGCCATTTATATCATCACTTGGTTTTGGCCGAATTTGAATGTGCAGATTAACGTCAGAGTTGTTAACCTACTAATTTCCATTTCTATTGCAGATTTGGAAGCATGTGTTTGGCTAGAAGAGATGTTGAAGAAGTTTGAAAGAATTCTTGTTGTGATATCACATTCTCAGGATTTTCTTAATGGAGTATGTACAAACATCATCCATATGCAGAGCAAAAAAATTAAGATATATACTGGAAATTATGATCAGTATGTGCAGACACGATCTGAGCTTGAAGAAAACCAGATGAAACAGTATAAATGGGAGCAGGAGCAGATCTCTAATATGAAAGAGTATATTGCCCGTTTCGGCCATGGTTCTGCTAAGCTGGCACGCCAGGCACAAAGTAAGGAGAAAACTTTGGCTAAGATGGAAAGAGGCGGTCTCACTGAAAAGGTTGCAAGAGATAAAGTTTTGACATTCCGTTTTACTGATGTTGGAAAGCTCACACCACCTGTTTTGCAATTTGTCGAAGTTTCCTTTGGGTATACTCCTGATAACCTTATTTATAAGAACTTGGATTTTGGAGTTGATTTGGATTCTAGGATAGCACTAGTGGGCCCCAATGGAGCTGGAAAGAGTACACTATTAAAACTAATGACTGGAGATGTTGCCCCGACAGATGGTATGGTCCGACGGCACAACCATCTTCGTATTGCACAATTTCATCAGCATTTAGCCGAGAAACTTGATATGGATGTGTCAGCGCTTCAGTATATGATGGCAGAGTATCCAGGCCATGAAGAAGAAAAAATGAGATCTATAGTTGGTCGGTTTGGGTTGACTGGAAAAACACAGGTTATGCCCATGAAAAACCTGTCCGATGGACAAAGGAGTCGTGTCATCTTTGCATGGCTTGCGTGGAGGCTGCCCCAAATGCTGTTACTTGATGAACCAACCAATCATCTGGATATTGAGACCATCGATTCACTTGCTGAAGCACTGAATGAGTGGGATGGAGGTCTGGTTTTGGTTAGTCATGATTTCCGGCTTATAAATCAAGTAGCCCAGGAAATATGGGTGTGCGAGAACCAGGCTGTAACTAAGTGGAAAGGCGACATCATGGGCTTCAAGAAGCATTTGAAAACCAAGGCTGGGATAGTGGATTAGAGTTGTTTTACTCATGATACCACTTCTAATTCATGTTTATGCTACTTGTCACCGTCCACTGCATATTATCAGCACCACTTATATTGATGCTGGTAGTATCTGTTTGCCCTAGATTATTTGCATTTGCTTATATATTTTATATCAATCTGGTTTACTGAGACCTGATTCGGGCCCATATTAATCTATTTGCCGTTGGAGGCCGTTGTGGTCGTTTACAGCTATGAGTTGCATTTTTTTTGGGAGACGAGCTTGTCATTTATTCTCACATATTTTTCTGGAATTGTATGTCAGACACCTATTATTATTATTATGCTGTGTACCACTGGGTGATATAAACTGATGACTATGAAATTCCCGTGGTGGACATCGCCAATTTATATGGGTTTCATTAATTTAGATTCTGTGTTCTAAATATGATGAGTGTAGCTTATAGCTGCGTCTTTTCTTGCGAGTCTAGTTTTCTGTTTTGGCATCTCATATAGATGTAAATCTGCATCATGAAATTAGTAAATCATGCAACAGGTATCAAGATATCAGGGAAAGAAATTTCAGCCGGGCCGTTCTTGTTTCAATGATGGTTGTGCTGGTTTTGAATGTGAAATGAAATGGCATGCTTCACATGGCTGTGCTGGTTTTGACTCAAAATATTTGGATTTTCAATCGTTACGGTTGACCGTGGATGTTACATGAACAAAAGTTATGAGTAATCTGATAAAATAATGTAAAATGTCCTGCAATCCCGTCCCAGTGGTCGACACAGGAGTGGAAGAGTCAAGACCCACCCATCCATTATTAAGAAATCAGACACAAGAGTATAATGATATTAAGCTCAAACATGCGGATACGATCCATCCTTCTTCAGTTCTTCCCATCTCCCTCCACGTGCACGGTGCACCCTGACCAGGATTCCACTCCAGGAAGAAGCGAGAAAAACAAACGGGTCGGATCCACAACGACCCGATCCGTCAGCACCGAACAAGTCGAACCAGATCCCAAATAAAAGCAATTTCCTCGTGTTTCTGCTCTTTTTCTCCTCCTCTACTCCCGATCAGATACTCCGATGGGTTGCTCCGCCTCATTCCCAGGTTTCTCCCCAAACCCTAAAAAACTCCTTTTTCCTACTTCCCTTCCCTTCCGTTATTCCGATTCTCGTAATTGTCGATTGCGTGCTGAATCCGCCGTTTTCAATTTACCGGCTTTCAATTCCCAAATCGAGGGTGTTTTAGAATTGAAATATTAGGGGATTTATATTATTATTTTTTGTTGTCTTGGGAAGATCGGAAGCAGTGATTTTGGGGGAGTTGTGGACGAGGGGGCGGGTTTGACGAATAGATGTTTTGTAAGTGTAGGATTTCTGGGATCGCGTCGAGGCGTTGTTTTCTTAATTGGGAAAAAAACGCTTTATTGAACACTTCTGTAGTTCATCAGATAATTCATGGCTTTTGGAGCTTCAATTGTAGACTTCCCTTCACGTCGCGGAAATAAATGTTCTGTCTGTTACTAGGAAAATTATGGCACGTTATAGAGTTAACATACATGTATGATGCCTCCTGGGCGAGGAGTCATAGGTTCAACACCTGGGAGTGTTAGTTTGCCTAGAATTTTCTTCGGAAGCTTCTTTTCTTGTTTGCCGATAAGATGAAAGTATTGTGGAGTTCAGGAGGTGGCATCTGCTAATATGACATGAATTCTTACCCGATTAATTACTCTTATGTATTGTGTTTGTGTTTTACGTAACTATGTTTTAGAACTAATGTTTCTCAAACTAGGAGCAGAACTGCAGGTGTCATGTGTGATTGAATGGCTCAAATAGTAAATACTAAATAGAATCAGCCAAATAGTAATGGGTAAGATGTTTTTTGTACCTTGATCGGTGATATTGCCTGGATTATTGCCAACAACTAGGTTATGACTATATAGTCATTGAAGAGAGATTTTGTTTGTAGATGCATATCATTTGTTTTTTCTTTTAGTTCTCGGGTATAATAAATGCAAGGATTCATTATATTAGGTTCTTTTCTAATGTTGTTTAGCAGAGTTGTTCCAGGGAAGTATTCTTGTTGGCAAGATGGAATTCCTCTTGTTTTATCGCTGATGGAATATCAGCTTTATTATTATTTGTTTCCTGGCACAAACTTAATTATTTGCTACCAAAACTTAGTTTCCTTACATGCCTATTATAATTTCCAAATGAAGATTTCAAAGTTTTAGGTGGAATGGTGGATAATGTTTGGAGTTCAGATCTTCCATTTATTCATATTAATAAAGAACTTAATCACTTCGTACAGATAAGAATGCTGGAAGGTCAGACAGTCTAAGCAACGGGAATTCGGTTTCTGCCACTGACTCAAAAAATCTGCGGGTAAAGGTAATCTTTCCCTTTCTAATCACCTCTGAAAAGGTCATTATGATCTTTCCTCAAGCCTTCACTTGTTGAGTGTGCTGTCGAGACTTTCATGCTTATCTATCCAGGAAGACCCTTCTATGATAAATAGTCACCAATACTAGGTGGATTTGAATATTCTGTATTATTCTCAATGTAAAAATATCAAGGCTTTAGACATTAATAAATATAATTATCCTAACTCCTAAGCAACATACTTAGAATCAAATGGATTTGTAGTGACGACTATGATGACAAAAACAACAAAGCCTTTACTCTAAAATTAGTTGGGGTACGTTAGGTATGGAACTTATCTGGAATCGTGATTTTGATACGTGAATTGCCTCTTTCATGTGCTCCTGTCCGTAGCTTTATTTTAAAATTTATTCCAATCCTTCAAATATTATTGCTTTTTACCAAATTAATCACAATCTATCCCTACCATCCTTGTAAAGGCCTTGTGACCCAATACACTTGTCACCAATGCCTTAAAGACTTTAAAGATCATGGCTAGATATGTGAAACCGTTTCAAGTGGATCCATCAAGCCCTAATGCTTTATCATCATGTCGAACAAAATTTCTTTCAATTGATGTTATTATTGAACCGAGGAAGAGGTGATTATATTAGATGGACACGTGGTGCGTAGAAAAAATATTTTTAGATATCTTGGATCAATACTTAAAAAAGATGGGGAGATCGATGAAGGTGTTAACCATAGGATTAGAGCAGGATGAATGAAATGATGACAAACCTCAAGTGTCTTATGTGACAAGAAAATTCCACTTAAGTTAAAAGGAAAATTTTATAGAACCGCAATAAGACCTGCAATGCTATATTGTGCGGAATGTTGAGCCACTAAAAGACAACATATACAAAAGGTGAGTGTATCTGAAATGAAGATGTTGAGGTGGATGTGTGGTCATACGCGAATGAATCGGATTCGAAATGAAGACATTCGTGAGAGAGTTGTAGTTGCTCCAATGGAAGAGAAAGTTATACAACATAGACTGAGATGGTTTGAACATGTACAAAGAAGACCTATGGAGGCACCTATAAGAAGAGGAGTATTGAATCAGATCGAATACACAAAAAAAGGAAGAGGTAGACCACAATTAACTTGAAAGGAAGCGGTCAAAAGAGATTTAAAAGATTGGAATGTTCATCGGGAATTTGTATTGGATAGAAACGCGTGGAAAAAGACAATTCACGTGTCTGAACCATGACTCCTTAGAGTTTCATTTCTAGCCTACCCCAACTAGTTTGAGATTAAAGGTTTTGTTGTTGTTGATGTTATTATTGAATATCTTCATTTATAATCCAATCTATTCTCGTGTATCTACACATCTACCATAAAATTACTATTTTTTGCTACATGACATCTAATCAAATAATTACCGATTAAAATCAAATAATTCAAGTATACTTTTAAAAAGTCTGGAGAAATTTATGATTGGATCTAACTTCATAAATAAAGAGTATTTCCTTTTTTTCGATTTCTTGTAAAAATCAACTGTAGATGTTTTCCATCTAGTGTTTACCTTTGGCTATGTCTTTACATGTTCCTGGTTATTGTTGGAGCAGCTGGTGCTGTTAGGTGATTCTGGTGTTGGCAAAAGTTGCATAGTTCTACGCTTTGTTCGTGGTCAGTTTGATCCAACTTCAAAGGTATTCCTTATAAGCTGCAATATTAGTGAGATTAAACAGGTCATGTATTTTTGCATTTTTGAAAGTAACTCTCTTCTACTAGTTGGCAAAATAATTCTTGACACGACGATGTTGATTTTGGGATGATTTACATTTTTTTTCTTTATGTTGTCATTTCAGGTGACTGTTGGTGCATCCTTCTTATCCCAAACAATAGCATTGCCAGATTCAACAACCGTGAAGTTCGAAATATGGGATACTGCTGGCCAAGAAAGGTATGGTTTTTACTTTACTGTCTTGACAATATTTTTGTTAGAGTTGCCTTCTCTACAAAAGCATAACCTTGTATAATGTACGGAGGCCATGTATCTTTTTTATTTGTTTTCATTTCTCCCGACTTATGTTAGTCGTCAGATTTTCTGTGACATCTCTAATGTTTCTGTCTGTCATCCTTTCAAGAGATCTTACCAATTTAAAATTTGTCACACTAGGAATATTCCTGTTTCATTCTTGCTTTCATTTTTTGAGACTTGATTGCACTTTTCAGAGGCTTTGCGTGTATAAGTTGTGATATTTGAAGCTGTTAATTATCAGTTATGTATCTCCACTCCTCAGTTGGCCCTAGTTGAAGATGGCAGCTTAGGGGGCATTATAAGTTGTGCTATCATTTTAATGCCTGGCATGAAATTGGATCTTTGTTGATTGTATGCTCCAAGCTGATTTGCATTACTTACTACATACTTTTCCGTTATTTTACTAGATATGCTGCTCTAGCACCTCTTTATTATCGGGGAGCAGCTGTTGCAGTAGTTGTGTATGACATAACGAGCCCAGAGTCGTTCAGCAAGGCAAAATACTGGGTTAAGGTATTTTCTTACTTGTTGCTGGAATTAGTTCATATGTGACTACCACATGTCTTCACACAACACTGCAGCATAATTTTAATTTACCTGTTCTGCTTTGCGCTTTATATTAGCTTTGGCACGAAACAAAAAACATGCCCAAGACGTGCATAATCAAAGTGCCATATGTAACAAACCACTCAGAGATGGTAGGACAGGAATTGCATCATGTGTGCACGTGCAATGATATCTTCCTGTTGTTTACTGATAGGCAAGTAAAACCAAAACAGCCAAAATATAGTTTCCAAGGACAAGCATTTCAAGCATTGATGGTGTTATGAACTCAATTGGATTAAATGATAAACACAGATACGGACACTGAAATGTACTGTTACATAATAAGGTAGCAATGTTTAATGTGGTTCTGTATCTTCACATGCACTAGAAATTCGATGTGGTAAAGTACTGTTGTTTTAATGTGGTTCTGTGTCTTAACGTGCACTAAAAATTCAATGTGGGAAACTGTTGTCTTCTAGGAATTGCAAAAGCATGGAAGCCCAGATATTGTAATGGCTTTGGTCGGCAACAAGGCTGATCTACATGAAAATCGTGTTGTATCTGTGGAAGTATGTTCAACTCTTTCTACAAATGTGTACCATCAAAACCTAAAATACTATGATCAGCAAAAGATGAACTAACGCTCCTATTTGTTGTCCAAGTAGGATGCTGTTGAATATGCAGAGCAGAACAGGATGTTTTTCATCGAGACGTCAGCTAAGACGGCAGATAACATCAATCAACTCTTTGAGGTATGACATTGTCTTGCACAATTGTTGGCTTGTTGCCCATTTCAGTTTGCTATTTCTTCTGTCCATAGCTAATATCGTAATACGAGCTGACATATCTTTCTTTCTATATAACCTCGAACAATCAGCACAAACTTGCTATTTATATCTGTCTTCTATCTTAAAGATCAGGAACACAAATGTGTGCTTGCTGTGCAAAAATTTACAGTTTTTCATTCTTTGGAAGAAACTAATTGAATCTTAAAACTCATTTATTGCAGGAGATCGCGAAAAGGTTACCTCAACCATCAGCACCTGCATGAGGCACAATCTTAATCTATTAATTGCTCACTGTATACTACCGATAATCACCTTGTTATTTGGGTTGCTCTCTTGTCTCTTTTAACCTAGTGTACTGAAGTGTGTGAGCATTCTGCTATTTATACAGTTGATAGTGTTTCCTTAGTTTTTATTATACGTCTTGGTGTCCATTCTATTTGAAGCTCTATTTATTACTGAAATAAATGTCTTGTTTGCATCTCTTGTGGATGTAATGGTCGGAACTCAGTAGTCATTGTTGTTGTTGATTTAAGCAGAAGTAACAATTTTATAAGCAAAAAAAGTCAGGGAACTTCAACCCATCATCCTTAGCTTCTAAAAAAACTCATCCTCATATTTTCCACGATTCAATAAATTCGCAACTTTTTTGGTATGCAATTTTAAATTACTGACACTAACTTGGTTGATTGCAATTTAAGATTACTTGTGTAAGTGTGTAACATCCAACATTTGGTTCAACTTACAAATGAATTGGTTTTACAACCATATTCAAAATCTTCAACTACATCATTTCAAATCTTGAACTTGGAAACTAAATGACCACAACATCGTCTTCCACGAAGATTCTCCGTCACATCACATGGCATAGAAGATGAATATAACTAAAATATTACCTCCAAAACGAAATTAATTAATGTTGCAATTACATTTTCCTAACTGGTAAAATGTAATCTGAAACTGCAATTTCTCGGGACGTATTTGCAAATATCCCAAACGAAACGATCAAAAACTTAAAATCCCCTAAACCCCTTCCAACATTTAACGCTCGTTTCTCTCCAAAAAACTAGTTCCCATCTCAGAATGGGGAATTCCTTGAAACTTCCTCTTCTGCTTTCGATCGGTAAGTCTCAGATGCCTTTCCTGCTGTTTTTAGGCGTTTTCCGATGATTTTTTGGTCGACCGAAAGGGTTTTGGTTTGAAAACTAATTGAGAGAATCGGTAGTCAATAAAACTATAAAATTGACATCGTTTGAAAACAGGTAAAAACGTCGGTTTTGTAAGAAGAAGTTCAATCTTTCATTCAAAATATAGGAAGTAAATTGCATCTTTTTGACTAGTTAAGTATTACTTGGTTCCTACGTTTGGTACTAGAGCTGGTTGATATGGTTTCTTAAATTTTGTTCAATTGCAACTTTCAAATTGAAGGTAAATAATTTTGACAGTTGGGCAATGAAAATTAAAGTGTTTTTCAAATTGCATGATTTGTTGAACTCGGTTAAGAAAGGTAATACCGATGTATTTGACTCCAAAGCGGTTGGTGCATTGGAGGAGTTGTAGTCATCGTTAATGGTTTGACCAAAAAAGGGATTTTGTGTTGGCCAATGCCTCTGATTTTGTTTTTGTTAACTTATTTGATTTTGATGATTTGTGGAAGAGGTTTGATATTGGTCGAGGTACTTACCTTACCGTCATTTTAACTAGTCAACATTTTAGGCTGGACTATGAAACCTGTGGTTTGAAGCATCAGCCCGCATAATCCAAGCAACGGACAATGTGATGAAGTGATTCTTTAGCTTTGAAGTTGCATTTTTTTTGCTGTAATACCTGAACCTGTTGATTTGCATATCGGAATTCGCTATCAGTTGGTTCACATTTGCCTGTCAAATCTACATTTCAAGGATACAAATTGTTTAATAGGTTTTGACAAATACATTCATAAAGAGGTATTCTTATCTGTGGAAAAGTGTATCTTCGTTGTCATGGTTACTTACTTCTGCTTGTGATGTTATACTTACAGTTTTGCATTCTCACTGAAGCTTGATAGTATCTTTAGTTGATTATGCGTGAGTTTGTTTGAATACCAAGTCTTTTGTTAGCTTGAAATTTTAATCATCTTGGTGATATCATATCTATCTGTCTGCCTGCCATTTTTGGTTGCTGTGAATGCCCATATGTTGTTTTTCTCTGTTTTTATAATTTCATTTTGTTTTGAGTTCATGGAAGTTACTGTAGGGAAAAAAAATCTGAGGATACAATCTGCAATGCTCTTGCTGATGATACATTTGAGCAGCCAAAAACCAGTACCACCAAGGTTGTTTTATCAAGCTTGGTGATGACATTTCCTCCTTCGTTCCAAGATGTCAAACATGGAAAGACAGTGCATATACTTCCAACACATAGTATCATCGAGGGTGTCACTGAAAACCTATTTAACTCGTATTGAAGTGTAAGCCTTGGGTGTGCTTTTCATCTAGTTTAAACTTTAAAGTGCTACAAAAATGATTTGTCCTACTGAATTCATATATGACATTTTTATATAGTTTAGTGTCCCCTACATCTACAATCAGGTTCATTAGATAAGATGTTAATTTCTGTGCCGTGAATCTCCTGGCGTCTATATTCAAAATGTATCACATTTATTTAACTGACATTTATAATTCAGCTATCAACATGCAACATTCTACTCCTTACCACCGCAAGTGCTACTGCTTTGGCTTCTGTTGTCGAAGGACCAATTACAGGCTTCTATGTAAAAGATCATCACGGATCTATGTATTTTTCAAAGGATTATTTTTCGACTGCATCGGGTTTCTTAGTCATTTAATCTACATTCAACTTTGTGTAAGTTAACTCCCCTTCATGTTTTTTGATTTCTGAAGTATATTAATACAGGAACTTAGTTCAGCCTTTATCTTGTTACATATGTTATTCTGACACTCGCCCTAATAGTCAGTACTTGGGCATGTGTCCTGGAAATCAGCATTGTATTTGTTTTTAGTCCGAATTCAGGTTCCATCTAGGCTATCTGTGACTACTAAACTCTTAACGTTTCTCATGATTTCCTGTGGTTCTATGTTGTTTTAGACTTTTAGTTTCATTTCTCTTCCATTTGCAAAGTTTCATGCCATGCTATTTTTCTTTATAGTTTTCAGGTCAATTTAAACCTCGGTACGATTACCATTCACCAATATGACGATAAATTTCTTCTGCTATCAAGTCCTTATACAACTGTGATAAAAACTCCAAGGTTGTTTCAAGACTCGATTGTTATATAAGGACATCAATCTTAGTAATTTCAGAAATTTTTACGAAGTTATAATTATAAAGCTCTTTGGTCTTTGTTAGGGTGAGGATTTCGGGATCATGATCTTGGAAATTGGTGATTTCAGGCTTACCATTGATTCTTCAAAGTTGTCTATTCATGATACGTTAGGTGATTAGTTGATGGTTTGAAGAATACAACTATGTTTCAACATGTAAACTTTTGTTTTCTCAGTGCGAATCACATTTTTGTGGTGTTTGTTCATGTTGAGGTATAATTATGTTGCTTTTGATTATTTCTCAGCATACTTGTTTTGAGGCATATCACCCCATAAGAGATTTTTCCTCATCAGAAGTATAGAGTTCAAGGATATTGAGGAGACCCTGCTGTATCTTGTGGTGACCTTATAATAAGATCTTTTGTAAAAGTAATCTGTCAAATTTGAAGACAAGGAGAGGCTAAATTAAGCTAGTGGTGTTACGAAACAGATGACTTAGAGAATTTGTTCAACTTATGAACTATCTCTTAGGCTCAGCTTTTCAAATCGATAGGTGTAAAACCAGTGAAGGGAATGTATGAACCTCCTGGGTCTGGTAAACCAATGAGGTTGATGTTTTTCTTCTTCTTTTGTATCAATAGTCCTGAAACCATGTTAAAAGTCGCTTGTGAAAAAGTGGGAAATCTTTGAAAGGCCTTTGAAGAAGCAGAGGAAAATGCACCATCTGTCATATTTATTAATGAATATTTCTAAATTCCATCTAACAGGGAGAAAGCACATGGGGGGGAAGTTCACTGGCTTATCATTTTTCAGTTTGAGACACTAATGGATGTGTCAAACTCTCATGCTCATGTCATTGTTTTTGGAGCCACTAATCGACCGAGTAGCATCGATCCACCTCTTAGGAGGTGTGGAAGCTTTGATAGGGAAACAAGTATTGGATTCCCGGATGAGATTGGTGTCTTATGTGCTCTGAGTGACTGGGGTCCATATAAAGAATCTGAAACTTGCTGAAAAAATGAGCTGCTTAAAGAAAGTGCCTTTATCCAGAGGTTATTTATGCACTTTTCAAGGATCTCTCTTCTTCTTGGTTCAAGCTGACCTTGAAATAATCATAAAGAATTGACATGTGGGTGCTGATCTTGCTGTTCTCTGGACAGAAGTTTCTCTCAAGTTTATTAGAGAAAAAAGGTATGTCATTGACTTGGAAGATGGCTCTATAGATGCTATAATACTTGACTCAAAAGGCAATTAGCCATGAGCACTTCAAGGTAGCTCTTGGACCAGCCCTTGTGCTCTTTGAGAAACATTACACTACGGACACTACGGTCTGACGTAGTATGGTGTACTATCCCCTCATACTTCCATATTGGCTCCAAGGCCGTGTCTAACAATCTTGAGGCCTTGGGCAAAATTTAAACGGAGTCTTATCCTTATTTCATTCTTCTAGCTTTTTGAGCTGCAAAATCATTAATCAAAGTTTTATAATCAAGTAATTCTAGCATAATACTTTGAATAGATAATATGGCTAATTCATTCAATTGATCTTGTAACATAGGTGATCTCAAATAAGATTTAAGCAATTTTAATTTTGACAAACTTGTTTTGGCAGTAGCAACAATCACAGGTACAGTCAATAGTATTCTATAAGCAATACATGCATTTGGAAAAGAATTTAATCTCTTTATATAATTCAATATTTCTACTGAAGTATAAATAACTTTTGGTAAGACTTCTTTTAATGTTTTTACTTCAGAAAATAAATCAAGACAATTAATATCAGAAAGCTCACCAAAACTTAAAATCTTTTCAAGATTAATTACGAACAACAAGCACAAAATATACATTAAAAAATAACTACAATCCAAGCACAAAGATATATAAATAATAAAAATGACAAATAGTGATGAAACAATAGATTCTGAAAAATTAGAGAAAACTTCACTTGTTGGTAATTTAATCTTCAATTGAGATGAAGAAGAAGATCACAATGATAGAAATTTCTTTCCCTTTTGAAATTTATGGAGAGAAGATTAGTGACAATTTTGTAATGGAGACAAGAGAAAAAAGAGCACAATGAGAGAAACATATTAAATATAAGAGATTTATATAAGTAAGAAATAGGAGGTTGAAGTGTTAACAAATATCTTACCGTTGGAGTCTTCTTGAAAGTAGAGTTTTTGGTATTTTTTATTTATTGAATGTTCTGTTGAGTGTATTGCTTAAAGTTGATTTTTATGAGCCACGCTTCCAAATCCAATATTGATGAGGAGCATTAAAGTGATTGTCTAAATCTTACAATCTTAATTGCATTAAAATAAAAATTAATTACATTAAATTGAAGTTGTTTTTTGGGACCCTAGGCAGGTGCCTAACCTGCCTAGGACTATCCACTCCCTGATTGGCTCTTGTCCTATATTACTTCGACTAGCTGATCTATTGTAATGGCCAGGCCAGGAGTGCCAGGTTGTGGAAGTTCCGAATTTCGACTAGAGGGTATTGGTGATCTTCAGAATGTGAAGGGAACTGCAAGAGGTTACAACTCGGCTTTATCAAAGATGTGTTCTTTAACGTAAACAATCTACAACATTAACTAATTGGTTTTTATGCAGATTATACAATATCTGGTTGTGCATCCAGTGATGTTTGGGCAATTTGGCATGCCACCATAGGGAGTGTTCCTTTATAGTCCACAAGGTTGCAAAAAGACGCCTTAGATAGGCAATTGCTAATGAATTCCATACAAAGTTTATTAGCGTTGAGTGTTCTGTGTCGACTATTTGGTTCGGAGAAAATGAAACTAACACAAGAATTTTTTCGACGAAACTCGTCAATCTGCACCGGGTGTGTTCTTCTATAAACATCACGTCAATGCCACTCAGGTTTAGATCATCACATTGGAAATATCTAGTTGTACATTTTACTAAATACTAATTATGTTTCCATGTTCTTGGATGGACATTTGTATAATTTGTATATATCAAAGAGGAAGCAGCAAAAGAGATGTTGGTGGAGCTGCTGTTAGCGTACTGAATCAACTTGTGACAGAAATGGATGGAATGTCTGCGAAGAATGTTTAATAATTGGAGCAACAAATTAGCCAGACATTGTTGATGCAACGTTGTTGTGTCCAGGCCATTTTGTTCACCTTGCCTGATGAAGCTTCTCATTATCAGATATTCGAAGCATGGCTGTAAAAATATCCCATCTCAAAAGATGTTGATCTACATGCTTTGGCCTTGTATACTCAGGTTTCGTGGTGCTGAGATTGCTAGTGAACATGCAAATATGACATTAGAAAAAACTAGAGAAGGTAAACTTCATTTCTTTATCTTTACTCCATTTTTTTTGTATTCGTAGAAATTAAATAAGATGTTTCTTTTTGGTTGCTCATGAATGACCAAGTCACAAACACGACATATGATGTTCCCATATCCGGGTCTGAGTAAATGTCCCTTGTGTTATTTTACACTGTATTTCTTATGTTTCACGGTTTCGTGGTTCCTCTTTTGTGTTGTCTAGGAATATTTATCATTAAGTAGTATTGAGCCTCAGTAAATTGAGTTTAAAGCATTTCAATGAAGACCATTTGTGCAGGTTATGGCACCATTTTCTTTTCTTATGGGCCGAGTGAGTACCTGGCTTGCCTGCAAGTTCCCTGGTACAAATCTTCATTTACTGGCTTCCTGCTTCCATCATTATTACTCTTTGTGTTTATAATATAAAAATGCATTTTTTAATCAAATGTAAAGGAAAATGGAATCTTTGGCACCACAACTTTACCTCTCTCTCTCTTCAAATTTTGATTATGACCGCGATGACCATCTAAAGCTACTTTTATCTTGTTATTCCTTAATTTAAATCGCCTAAATATCGGTATTTATCAGTTGAAGCTTCGTTCTACAACCAGTCATTTTTTGTGTTTGCAGAATTTAGTAAGGGAGAGAGGAAGATGTTAGAGATGATGTTCCAGAGATTCAAGCTGCTCACATTAATAGGTCAATGAAATACATAATAAGAAAGGTAAATATGTAATTGACGTTACAACAACAAAACTTTTAATATCGAACTAGTTGGCATTGGTACTCGGAAAACATCAGACCTTCACACAGACACTGCGTCAAAGTAGGGTTTTTGTACCGAGTTTCGATTCTCCGAGAGAAATGAAGCCAGCCGGAGGAACCACCGGGGCCTCAAACACATTTTCATAATCAGGTGCTGTGGTCAATGACTCTGATTTATTACAGTCAATTTGCTTCTTAAATTTCCTGAGAGACATGATTTATATTTTGCAACGTCAAAACCCCATGACATGATGGTAAAAGCATCTTACATGGTTGGGCCATTTGTGGACGTGGTTATGTTCCTGCAAGGGCTCACAAGTGCTCTTCCACTCCCCAAAATGGTATATTGTGTACCCCTAAAATCTCCTGCATACAGCTTCACTTATGAACATTTATGAACTTTGTTGCGGGTAAATCATATCTGCAGAAGGAAATAGAGTTCATCCGCACCAGTGGTTGCTAGTTTTGGGTGGTATCAATCTTGGTTGCTGGATCTGCACATGGGTTTCCAATTTTGATACCTGGCTATCATGAATCACAGAAAGTGTTATTTGTAATTTTCCAAAATAAGAATAAAAATAAGTGGGTAAAACCGTAAAACTGTAAAAGTATTTTTTTGATTATCTAGAATTTTAACATCTAAACTGGAAGTGATCTAGCCATTGAGATTTACGTTTTTAAGAATTACGAAACTGTATTTCTTGATATCTTAATTACAAGGTATGAGCATGGGTATATATACCCTGGACAATACCGAGAGTTAAATCATTGACGTCAAAACTGACCGATAAATCACTTACTTTTCCACACACAAAAATCCACTGAGAAATCATTTCTCGACGATTTGGACTGCAAGACGCTTCGGTGTTACAAGTAAGTAGTGGAAAAGGAAGTTAATTCCTTTATCGAGGGATTTGAAGTTTGAAAAATGGTGTTTGATTAGCTGGAGTCCCATCCCATCCCATCATTTAACTGGATTGGTGAACTGGTTGGAGCAACGTGCGGGTGACTGACAGAGACGACTTTCCACTGCACTCGCAAATGATGTCACAGATTGGCCAATTTGTCTTTCCCATTGTTATCAACAACTGCAGTCTGTAGATCATCAAAACCCACCGCATGTTGCAATCTTCCGGTTGGTCAGGGGTTTGTAGCATGTATTTGTATTTGCTTGATCAAATTAAAACTGCCGACAAATTTATCAGTCAAAGATGGAATATTTTTGTGTGGCCGAATTTTTTGGGATTTGAACAAGTTATCTTGGATTGCTAATGACATTCCTTACGGTTTTAGTAATCCAATTCATGTTGGTTGGAATTTGAAAGGATTATCGTATGATCAACTATTAAATTAGTAATCTTAGATTGCTTTCGACATTTCTCATCAACCTTAAGCTATGCATGGGATCGATTTTGTATCGTCACAATTTGAAAGGATAAAAAAACTTATAATATTTGAAAGAAAATATTTTTGAAATAGTCATCTAAACAATAAAATTAGCATAATATGAGGTTGAGAAACTTGTTTGACGAAATATAAATTAAGAAAACAATAAATTTATTATCATTTTTATTAAAAAGTGAAAATCGCAATAAATGTTTTCATAAAGAGAAGATATCCGAGATTCAACAAATTTACAAATTACAACCCCTTGGAATTTAAGTAGAATCTCGAATTCTAGGTGATTCCATAGCATTAACTAAAAGAAATCCCAATTTCAGGAGAGATTCCCCAATCGTTTACTTATCAATACCACCTTCACGAAGCTCATGCCTCGGCTAGAGATGAATATATCTAATAATAAGAGATAATCAGAAAGAGATGAAGATGAAGCTGAAGACATGTCATCTTCTGCTTTGGTGGCTGCAGTCCTTTAAGTACACTGGAAAACAATGGTTCAGGTGTAACAGAGATGGTATTTAATCATGATTGGACCAAAGACATCCAATCCGATTCCAATTCCAATCCAATCCAATCCTATCAGGGTAGCTTCGGGTAGACGAGACTTTGTTATCAATAATGACACATTGACAACGCGGCAATGATGACCTACACTACAACTACAACTACACTCCACTCTAATGATGGACATCCACCAACACTGCACGATTTTATTTCATCGCTACAAAAAAAATACAAGTACATATGCCACGAGCTTCATTGCTTGACGTTTTCCACGTCCAGACAAACCACTGGCGTCAGGTTGCGGTCGGACATTGAATTTCGACAAACAAACTTGGCCAGCGAGGAGGGTCGAATGGGATGGTTCATGAGATGTACGTGAGTTATTGTTTGTTGGGATAGTGAAAGGGCGGATCGTGTGCTGTAATGTTGTTGCGGAGTCTTAATTTCAAACTCCATCTTGATTCCTAAAGGATGACTCAAGGCTTTCACGATCGAAACGGCCATAGGTCTAGTGAAGTTTCAGTTTTGGTTCAATATGGTTAGGTTATGGCCGGTCGGACCGGTTATTGTTAACTTCCTATATATTGTACATGCGAAAGCCCAAAATTGGAGGAGACAATATTCAAGTTAGCATACGTTTTACAGGCGAAATCCAAAATTCAAATATGGGGATAGCTAACACGTACAGTCACTTATATATGGATCCCCTTCTCATATTTTTTATATTAACCAAAATCTTAATAACACGTCAATTGTTGCAATCTGGACAATTATTACAATGGGACATATCATGGGTGATGAAGTGTTAGAATCTTTTTGGCTTGAGTCTTGTTGTAAATTTTACTTGGATCTCCAACTTTATGTTATGTGTTTTTTCAGCTTTAGCACCCATAAAAATAACCGAAGAAATCATCGTATAACTAGAATTAAGTATCGAACACCGAACACCTTCAGGGCTTCAGGCACTTCAACTATGTCTCAAGATGACTTGTTGACTACTGTCTACTGTCTACTGTGGGAGAGACCTCATATAACAAATTACCTAAAAAATCCTCCTATATACAACTCCTCCCAAAAGTCTGAACCACTCGCGAACACCAAATCCACCCGAGCTAGCTGCCCAACGCACATGCTGAGCAGGAGTAACTCTTACTTGAGGTACAGTGGTTGAGTCAAACAAGAGTGAATACTCACTACAGCTATACTAGTTGTACGTACACTGTCTATTATCAATAGTAATTATTATTAGCAGTAGTAAGCAGTAGTAAGTGGTAGGTGAAGACCGACTAGTCCGAGTCCAAGTCCTTGTTTAGTTGGCCAAAGAAATGAAAATGGAATAGTTATAGAAAGTAGAGGAGTAGAGGACCTAGAGGTGGTGGTATGGTATCATATGGGAAAGGAATAGTATGGTAGGGTAGGACGCTTGCGTTGCATGTCTGGGAGATGTCACGTGGGGGTGGACCCACAAGCCACAACTCCTCCCCGCACGGGTGCCCACTGCTGCTGTACTCCACTCCGTACGTACTGCTCTTTCTTCTTGACTGTCGTTCCCAATTCCCACTTGCAACCCAACCCAACCCAACCCAACCCTGCTTTTTCCTCTTTATCACTTTCCAACCCCCACTTCTTCTATCTCTTTTTCGTTTTCTTTTATGTTTTATTTCTTTCTCTTTTCGAAATTAAGTCTATTCTATTATTTAATTAAAACCTAACATGTAAGTTTTGTCAATCTTTGGTCCGCATTACTAAAAGTTAGGCTTTGTCAACTGAGTTAATCCCAATTAGTAATTCTGAAAAATGAAACTATATATTGTCACTTTTATTGAGGCCTTTGGTTACCAGATTATATTATATGCTCATAATCTCCTTTTCTATTACCAAAATTTTCCAGATTCCACGCTGGGAGCTATGATGCATGTGACTCATGACTTTAAACAGAGGGCCACCAACACAGTCCGTTGTTTTTTCTTATACATATATTTTCCTATGGAGTTCTCGGACTTCAATTTTTATTAATGAGTCGTGAAACCATTCTCTTGCCCGTAGAATTATGCCCTAGAGGCTAAATTATCCTAATGTTCAGGCGCACTATTTTAAATCTTTCGCACTAGATTTTATGGCAAATCCATGTTGACAATGTTTATTGCATGTTTTCCGTAATTTTAATTTTTTATTTATTTTGAATATGCTAACGTTTTCTTATTTCTCTTTAGGTGTAGTTACACAACTAAGATCCTCTTTTCCTTGAACACTTGTAAGGGCAAGTCTACCATTCTAGGTTTATCACAATCCTCCAAGTTCAATGTTTAATAGGTTATCTAATATCTACCTTCATATATACCATGACTAGACATTAGATGGTCTAGATGTGTCATTGTGGTGTCATACATAAACGAATCCTTTTCTACTTTTGATGTACAATTTGAGATGGCGGTGGGCCACTTCTGGGAATATATATATAGCTATGGGTGAGAGACTGAGAGTGTAAGTATTATAGATTCTTATAGATGACCAGTGTTTTTCTTTTCAAAAGCAAAATTTTCTTCTTCCCAACTCCTGGACAAAACTGTAGTGTTGCATCTTTTGTTTCAGTTGGATTTTACACCACTTCTTGAATGATGTTTTCCATGAAATCCGGATTCATTATTTCATAGCTAACCTCTTTAATTTCCGAAGTTAATAACTTCTAATTTATGTTGTTTGATCGTATATATTTCTATCTCAAAACGCCAAACGTACTGTCTTTAAGTTATGATCCATCAATATCCTTGGCTTAAATAAAATTCATGCTATTCTTCTGTTTGATTTGTTAATATTACATTTTGACTTCATGCATGCATAAGTAGTCATGATTCAGACGATCTGGTCATGAACTTTCTCTATTTTACGAATCAACTTTTTATTTCTTCCACATCAACTTTCTGTTTACCCAACCTATTTTATTATCTTTCCTACACTATTCATCTCTTAAACACAACTCAGCACAACCTATCTCTCACATCCACATCATTTCAGGATCCAATTTGGAAAAAAAATTAAATTTTTTTAAAAAAAATTCTAAAAAATCAAAACAATAATAAAACGTATTTTCAAAAAAAAACTTTAAAAAAAAAAGTTTATTCTTTGGGTTGGCGACCGGTCGTCGGATCGTGGGGGCGCATGACCCACCGTTTAAGATGCCCTTATAAATGCTCTGGTGCTAAAGTTGTCCGTGGTTTGAGTGCAACAGTTTTCTACCCTGACCTTTCGACAGGTGATTTGTTTTCCTGGGAATAAACTCTTC
Source organism: Triglochin maritima (assembly GCA_963682175.1). Taxonomy (NCBI): domain Eukaryota; kingdom Viridiplantae; phylum Streptophyta; class Magnoliopsida; order Alismatales; family Juncaginaceae; genus Triglochin; species Triglochin maritima. The sequence continues at coordinate 56,063,057 of OY821772.1, read as the reverse complement.
TTTCAAGTAAAATCAAGTAGCAAATTTGCAAAGAGCAATTTCTAACCCTTCCTAGTTTCAGCAAGTATGATGTTTTCCATCCATCCCATCATGAAATATTTGTGGATCCTTTTGGAATTTATACACTTTTGGGGATGAAAATGGCAACCATCAAATGACTGAAACAGACATTTTAGAGAAGATTAATTTATATGAGTGGAACAAAGAACGGTGGGATATCATGGAAGTAACAGTAGTAAAACTGTAGCATCATTAATTTCAACATTTAAAGTGAGACATAATGCCTGGATCTAATGGCCAAGCTTTCAGTCCCAAAAATCCATTCAAGCAAAACTTATTCTCAGCTTGTGATCAAGAAGAACCTCATCCACAGTTACACTAGATCTTACCACCCACAGTAAAATGCTATCATAATTAAGAATTAACAAAAAAAACAGACCCACATCTTCAAATCCATTAATAATTCCTCCACAAACACATACATGTAGCTCCAATCTCAAAAGTAAAATAAAACGATGACTTGAGAGGCTAAAACTTAAAACACCCCCCAAAAAACCTCAAAACAACAAAGCAAGCAAGACCCACAAGCACAAATCCATTGATCACAAAACCAAAATACACAAGCATGCATTTGATGTACGCTATTATTCCAAACCGATCGATCTTCACCTAACAACAACAATAATCACAAGTTAGTGTCCTTGCCATGCCATATATCTATCTACCTAATGCTAATCCAGCTAGGTGTGTCATGTAAAACCAACCACCACAACAACAACTAACAAACAGTTAATCAAGATTCAAGACTACCACATTTAACATTATCTAGCTAGGTAGTAGTTACACAATAATCTAATTAATGAGATCGACAGAAAGAAGTGTTAAACTAGGAGTCAGCGCAATCCCTCCAACAAATGAGCATGACAACACAGCGCCTGAGGATGTAGAACTTTGCTCTTTGCTCTCTCACTAGCATCTTGCACCTCCTGCTGAAGGACTGGCACGGGTCTCCCACGTGCCTCTTGCAGAACCCCACCTTCCTCCCTGATGCCATCGATCTTTGGTTGCTTGTGCTCGTTCTTTTGATCTTTTGAAGTGAGAGTGAGAGTGACAGTGGGGGAGTGAGTGAGAGAGGTTAATACTTAATTGCTTTTGCTTTGGTGAAAAAGGGTGTGTGGGTTTGTGAGGGTTTGGTTTTATAACGGTGCCTGTGTGGGATTCCCCCCCACATTTTAATGTTATGTTTGTTTGTTCTCTGTAAAAAGTGTCGGAGTACTTACACATTGGAAATACGGTTATAAAACTAAACATAACCGGAGTGGATGTCGGAGAACGGTGTTGACTACTTATAGTTTGGAAATACGGTTATAAATGAAGGAGATGTCCATAAATCAATGTGACAATGAATAAATAGTTGAATGAATTTAATTCAATTATATTAGGGGTCGTAACGTTTAGCTACCAACTAATTACGATCTATGTGTCAACCGTTACGCGTGTTACTAATACAATCAAGTCCTACAAAAGGATTACACACATTGATCAAATAGACTAAACACGTGGATGACTAAATGAGTCCATTAAGCTAATTTACCTAATGAGATTATAGTTAGTTTTGGAGAGACTTATAAATAAAAGGAGAAAGAGATGCAAACAAAGTTTTTTCCTCCTAACTCTAGCCGTCACCTTCTTTTAGTCGTCCCCTCTCTCTCTCCACCAAGGAAGAACGTTGTTCTTCCACTCATCTCGTTCTAACTAACGTGTTAGTGAAGTTTAATCCGTGGTTCGTGTGTCCCGAGTAGAGAAATCACACTTGAGATTCTCCACACTTCTTTCGTGAGAAAAGAAAGGCAAGCATCAAATGTATAAATCGTTCTACGATAGGTTTCCTGATTATTATCATGTGCACAGATCTTGATTAGTTGATTAAATTTAAAAATTATTTCTACGTTATTTTTCTACTGTGTTTCACCGTAACCCAACGATAAAACCAAACGTAATGGGAGTGACTGTCGAGGAACAGATGGTATTGGGCTACTTCAAGTTTGAACATACGGTTATAAAACCAAACATAACCGGAGTGGATGCCGAGAATTCTGATCATTTAAATAAAAAAATCCCTTGTCATGCGTGTTACGTAGCGACTCTCTCACGATTTGACAGGTTGGTAGGGTTTTGTTTGCTCCTCCAAGGACGTTAATTTTGAAGAATAACATGGAAATTTCGGTATAGTCTTTCTTATTGCACGTTCAGGAGGATCAAACTAAATTAATTCTTTCTTTCTATTGTTTTAAAAGTTCTCCCCGTAAATGGTATGAATTGCTATTTATCGTTGGAAAACTATTTAAATCGCTTGTACAAATTATCGTTTTTGACTTTCTCTCATTTCTACTCATATATCTCGACATTTCACTCTTTTACCACCCATCTCTCTTTATCTTCATCTCAATTATAAAAAACAACGTTTCAGAAGTCAGGAAATGAGCCAACAGACGCTACGGTGTACTCGAATCAGGTAAAATGACCAACTTCTTTTTAATAAAAATAAAAAACTAAAAAATTTAGGGGGCGTCCGCCGGAGCCGCCCGCCATGGAGGAGGCGTCTGGCTTAGACGCCATTATTATTTTTAATAAAAAAATTAAAAAATATACGGTGTGTCGTCTCAAATTATTTCAGGTTCCGTTCCAAGTTTTTTTTGTATTAATATGGTAGATTACAATGAGTTTTTTGTAAGTCGGGAAGTTTTACGAAATACTACCTCGACAGGTCGGTCGGGGGTCTCACTCACTTGAAATTGTTGGATTTGGAAAATTTTGAATATTCATCACTTGCAAAAAAACTCATTGTAATCCAACTCGTTACCATCGAAACCTTGCAACTAAACCTCAAATAATTTGAGATAACACACCGTATAAATTTAAGATTCTTTTTTGGATGAGCGTCTTAGCCAGACGTCCCCCTATGGGGGTGGCATTTGGGTAAAATGCCTCCCCAATGGGAGGGGCGTTTTACCCAGACGTTCGATCCGATTTTCATTTTTTTGGGCTTACTTAACTGAATCCACGCACTTCGTCAGACATTGTCGTGGTGTTAATACTGAGAAAATAAGGAAAACGTAGGCAGAAACCTTATTTTAAGAGACAAGACGAAGTATTTATTAAATGAATTGTGTAGGGAAAAATAGTAATTGTTGGGACAATTTATAACTTCAGAGAGTACATGAGGATGACGAAATCTGAATACAGGAATCCCGCGCAGCAGTTTCTCAGGGAGGCAGTGCAGCATAACTATTTGCATTGGATTGTGGCAGATGAAGAAACTAATGTCCTCACTCACGTATTTTTGGCACATCCGACTTCAGTTCAGTTGTTACGTACATACCCATTCGTAATCTGCATGGATTCGACCTATAAGGCGAACAAGTACAATATGCCTTTGTTTGAGATGGTTGGGGTTACTCCAACAAACATGAATTTCCTCGTCGGATATGCGATTTTGCAGGACGAGACCGAGTCTAGTTACCGGTGGGTGTTGAAGAGGTTGCGAGATCTGTTATTGGATATTGTTAGCCCGACTGCAATAATAACGGTCCGGGAGTTGGGTCTGATGAGACTAGTGGCAGAGGTTTTTCTGAGTCTGCTTATTTACTATGCACCTGACATATCAACAAAGACGTGTACAACTATGCATACCACGTTTTCGGCAAGGACAAGCAGTCTGCAAAGATTTTCAGGCGTGGAAAGTAGAGGAAAGTCATGCTTTCTGATTCACAGACGGATTATGATAGAGCAGTCTGTAATCTTAAAGATTCTTTCAAGTCCTGGCCAGTGCTCACGGAGTATGTGGAAGACACGTGGTTGGTGCATAAGAAAAGTTTGTGTTGAATTGGACGAATAAAGTTCTTCATTTCGGCAACACTACGAACTGCAGGGTGGAAAGTGCATATTCGACTCTGAAAGAGTGGATCACTACATCGACTGCCGCTCTCGACACTCCTTTCGACCGCGTGAACTCGGCTATTGAAATGCAGCTAACGAATATTCAAAACTTTTTGAAGATTCAAGACGTCGAATTGTGACAAACTACATAGGTCCTTTGTTTCAGCATATAAATGACCGAGTTTCGCATCACTGCTTGTCGTTATTGATTCAGGAGTTGAAGAGAATGCATGACTTAAGTGATGAAGTTGAATATCGTTGTGGGTGTGCTTTTCTGACATCACATGAGATTCCTTGTGCCTGTACTATGTACGAGTGTTTTGCATCAGGCGATGGAATTTATTTAGAGCAGATTCATCCATTCTGGAAAACACTTGTCATTGGAGAAGGAGTGCAGATGTCAGAGTTTATGGATCAGTTAGCACAAGACGTCGAGCATTTTTGGAAGCTCGTTGATGAGATTTCGGAGAGCAACCCTGCAATAATTCGTATTGTCTATCGTATTTTATACGAACAGTTACACCCCGATCAGTCGAACTATGGAGAACCCGTAGAAAATATTAAGGTACGAGGTCGACCTAGGGGAAAGTCGACACGTCGGGACTGGAGTGCCTTCGAGTATGCTGAGCGAGGTCGTGGTCGATATGGCAGTAGTGGGAGCAAGGGTCGTGGTCGGTCTTCCAATTCGTCTCGATCGTCCGTGAACACGGGCACATGATCTTATGGTATGACGATATCTTTGTTGTTATCTAATATATATCAGTAATCTAGATGAGGTTGAATATATTATTTCCTAATTTTGTTGTTTTAATGAATTGTTATTTATCTATCTTAAGTGTCCGGACGGATTGACGTGGACAACTTCCCATATGTTGATAGACTGCCAGGAATCATTTTACCATTTCTGGAAAGGTGGAATGACGTACGTGCTGATGGCAACTGTGGATTTCGATGTGTTGTCGATGTCTTCCATGGTGGTCAAGACAACTGGTTGTACGTCCGTCGTACGATTTCTAATGAGATAGATGCACATCCTATTTATGAGAGTGTCTATTTCGGCAATGTGGTAGAGGCTCGTCAACGACTTGATTGAGGCGGGGGAGCTTGTGGCGAGGATCATTATATGGAGGTTTGGGCCGACTTGTTTCCTATTGCTATTTTTTACAAGTGTGTGGTCATGTATTTCGCAATGGGAACGAATGGTTCGTTGTTCCCGTGTCTTACTGTTTTATCTTGGGAGAGTCCGTCTGCCATGACGAGGTCTGTCAGAGAGTTGGTCATTGCTCATTTAGGGAGTTACAGACATTTTATTCGTTTGGAATTAGCTGATTATTTCCCAGTACCTCCTATAGCGACCTTATGGTATCAAATGCGAGATAAGAGTGTTGTTGGATGGGAGGATCAATACGAAAGTAGGATGACGTATTGGAACCGGTTACGTAGTACATTTTGATTGTAATTTGTAATGCATTTGTAATGTATAATATACCGTGTATTTGTACTTATATCGTGTTGTTATTTTACCATATTTTAAATTTAAGTATTATTTGATATCTAAAGAAATAAGTTGAAGATATGTTCGTGACAAATAAGTATTAAAAATACGATAGTTAAAGAAATACGTAGAAGATATGTTCGTAAGAAATAAATAATAAGAGTACACAGATAAGCATAAGCAAATACCAACAAATGTAGTAACAGTGCAACATATAATAAAACGATAGTAAAAGCAAGTCAACTAGAGCTCAACATCCGAATCCTGGTCCGAAATGCCCAACTGGCTGTTCCAATTCTCGATGAGGCGATCCCAATCTGTACATGCAAGTCTCGTATCCTCAGTCGGCATCCTGTCTCTCTGTCGCAAGAATGGCTGCGTACACCATATCGCCCGACTCATCCATTGTATGTAAAATAAAAATTAGCGTACATTAACAATAATAACAAAATTTACATTATAATTAAAAATAAAATTAGCTAAAATTACCGCATCGGCACATATTCTATCCAGTGGTCTCTCCGGTCTCGGAATGATACCGCGTACGATAAGTGGATGTGAGCACCTACCGAACCACTGCAAATAATATGCATAACAAGTGGAGGGGTCGCGGATACGACTCAAATCGTCCACGTGAAGTCGTTCTACCCTCGGACAACCCACATACGCGAACGAGGATGACCACGCTCAATAATCTTCCGTTCCCGATGTGGGCGGAAACCAGGAAAATACTCATAGATCCAAGCCTGTAACAATGTAAGATAACCCGTAATCCCAGAACAATCAGCACGACTCGATATACCCAGCTGGCGATACAGATATGGCAACGTCGCCGACCCCCATGAGTACTGACCAATGGTATCTGGGTCCCTCGCCTCCAATAGGTTGCGTGGTCTGACTCTGGAACCGCTCTTGTCTACAAACAAAACGCAGCCTAGCAGTAAGAAGAGGTAAGCAGTCATCTGCGTATCCTCAGTCTGTGGTGGTTGCCCCCGTCTGCAATACTCATCCACAACATCGATACTAACACCAACACCACTCCAAAAATGAGTTATCCCGCCCAAAACCCTCCACGCTGACACCCAGCAACTCAGATACATATAACTTCAGCTCAAATGTCGGCGCCTGCGCACTGAACATAGGACCCTCAACAGGAATGTGCAGAATCTGAAAGACGTCATGCAACATGATTGTCATCTCTCCGAACGGCAAGTGGAAAGTGTTGGTGTCAGGCTGCCATCGCTCCACGAAAGCCGAAATCAACGACATGTCGATGCAGGAAAAGATGTTGTACGACAAGTGACCCAATCCACTGTCACTGACGGTCACCGTCATATCATCAGTCATCACTGAACGCCATGCCTGCAATGTCGTACAGGCTCTGTGCCGATTATGGCACTTCAAAACCTTCTGATCCTCGCCATCCCAGATGCGTCTGGCGATGTGGCCTCCGAAACTCGGAATGACGCTGCCATCTAGAGGACCACCAGGCATAATATTTGTGACGATCCAAGACTCATCCTCACCCCTCTTCTTCTTGTGAGCTCGGGCGTCTGCAGTGCACGAACTCGAATCATCAGTCACAAACCCGCCATCTCGACCCTTCCTAATGACCCACTCAACTGAAGGACTACAATCTCGCCCCCGTCCTCGACCAGACTGATGTATCGCCTCCTCCTGTGGCCTGAAGCCATACCGGCCCCCATCGTCACTATCGTCGTGACTCCTTAACTCATCTGAATCAACCTCGTCGTCGAAATAATCCCCACGTATCTGACGACGACGTAACAGATCTCTCTCTCCTAAGTTAAGCAGAAATACCACGTGTACGTGGATGACGAGGACCTGACTCGTCTGCTGCACTACGTACCGCACGTAAGGGAATTGATTTCCCTTTTCCTCCACGGTAACCCGATGACTATTAATTCAATTTTAAAAATAAAATTTTATTAATGAATTTACTAAAATAATTAAACTAATTGTTAACTTAATAATCGATTTATTTAGCAATTATCACAATTAATCAATCATCCTTTACTAAAATCGTACACAACTAATTATTAACATAATAATCAATTTATTTAGCTATTATCACAACTTTTAATCAATAATTCATTACTAAAATAATTAAACTAATTAATAACTTAATAATCGATTTATTGATTAATTATCACAATTTATAATCAATAAAGTGTAGTACTGTTGGGTTGGGCGTCTCCCGCGGACGCCTCACCCAAATTATTTTTTAAATTAATTAAAATAAACAAGACAATTTACCAGATGTGAGTAGTGTGGGGCGTCCGCTTGTTATTTTCCTGGTTTCATTATATCTGGTGAATAGAAGCGTAATATGAAGAGAAAGTTGTGTTAAACGAGTGAATGAAGAGTTATATAAGTAGAAATGGTTGAAGGGCAAAATGGTATTCTGTACGGGCGATTTAATTAGTTTTACGGCGACGAATAGCAGTTCAGAAAATAAAGGGTAACTTACATGGATCCTCGTGAACTATGAACCCTGAGAACTTCGGACATGTACTTTTTTACTATTTGAATTTCTTTTAATACGTTGGATTTCACATTTTAACAATTATTTTTTCCGTGTTATTTGTCTAAAATACTCATAAATCTAACTTAATCGTAAAATTTGGTTCAGATTGAAAGTCAAATGTGAGTGAATTTTGGGTCGAATTGTTACCAAATACGATTAAAATATGAATAAGATATGACACCTGACTTAAATCAAACTTAATCATAAAATTAGGTTTACGAATGTTCTAGGCAAACAACTCCAAAAAATTAAAATAACGGTGTAAAATATAACAATTAAAAGAAATCCAGACGATAAAGTGTTACAGATCCAAAGTTCAAAGAGTTAAGTGTTAACCTTGAAAGTTAATAAGGTTAAGTAAATTAAGCTCATAGTTCATGAGATTATATGAAATTTAGCAAAAATAAAAGAATCTTTGTACGTTATAAAAAAATCTTCAAAGATGTTTACGTGTGCATGAATATTATTTTACATTTTCTTAGCTAAGAGCACCCTTAACGGAGGGTGCTCGCCCGGGCGTCCCCTGTTAACGGGGAGGGCGACCCGTGGGTGCCCGCCTGGAGCGCCTACCCAGGCGCTTGCTCGGGTGTTGGGCGTTCCGGGCAGACGCTCGGGGTGCCCTCGGGTGGGGGACACATGTCCTCCTTATTGGTTAATTTTTTTTATTTAGTGGAGGATTTGTTACTAGAGGTAATTGTGAATGTATTGTGTATTTTGATTAATGTGGGGTAATAATTTTTGATGTAATTAATTGAATAAAATTAGAGATATATAAATAAAATAAATAAAATGTAAATCCATATTTAATGCTTAAAATAGAATGTATATTAATACTACAACCATAAGAACAATACATTAATAATACTAAAATACGAACTACAACCAACCACACGAAATACAAACTAAAGGAAATACAGACCATACGAAATACCGACTAATGTGGTTTAATAGTAATTAATATTATTACTGAATAATTACTAATATTAATTAATTAATATTAATATTAATTATTTCGTGAATTAAAATTATAATGTAATTATAATTATATAAAATGTAATTTGTTAAATGTTGTGTGAGAATTAAAATTATTAATTAAGAAATGATGTGAAGGAAAGAGAGTGTAGAGTGGGTGGGGTAGCCCGGGCATGGTTAAGTTGTTTTTTGGGTGGGTTGGGTGGGAGCTGATGTGGCAGAAAGAGAGTGCAGGACGTCCGAGGTAGCCCTGACGCTATTATTGTTGCTCTAAAACGATAGAGAATCGATTATTTATGTGATACATAAACCACTACTCATTTTAGCTGCGATTTACATGCATGAGGTGAAGATTGTGAAGTGATCAACTTGATTTTTGTGTTTTTGACCTCCATGAAATTAAGATCCTCTTGTATTTGATCCTCCTCGATTTTTGATCCCCCTTGATTAGATTTTTTTTCTTTATATTTTGATCCCATTAACGATTGATTAGTAGGATTAGATTACAATTGTCTCCCTTAACTATGTCTTGATATCAGTTTACACCCATGAATTTTAAAAGATAACGGTTATCCACCTTGAACTTTTATTTTGTAACACTTTACCCGTCTTAAGTGGAAAATGATATAAAGACATAATTCACGAGATAAACTATAATTAACCATAATTAGTATTTTGAGCCTCCATACGGTTTTTTTGGTACCGCCCTATCAACTTTGCATTGTCGTATCATCTCTATTATTAAAGTATAACAGACGTAGGTAAATCACTTTGTCGTCCATAAGCCTATCCTTTGATCGATATGATACTTTTAGAAGATACTCTTCTCTACATATCTCCAAGTCAAACACCACTTAATTATCAAATCATAGCTCAAATCTTTCGGATCCAGATCATAATTAAAGTGCTACCCCAATCCACATTCCATGGCAGATATCAACAGAAGGATATAATACCACTTTCCTTAATGGTGGGATAAGATTCATATTAAATTGCAAAGAAATGAACAAGCCTAGAATGATGTAATGATGGAAGTAGCTGCGTTCTCATTTCTGGGATGGCGACTGCCATTGTTTTTGTAAACCCTTCTCTTGTATAGTTGTATGGCTCTTTTTGAACTAACATTCTTCTTAAAAAGAAAACTGCACATATACCCTTAAAGATACTTCAGAGGTTTATTAGCTGTAGAGTAACTACATCAATTAAAACCATATGAAATTTAGTACGCAAATAATTACACAAAATTAGATGATTCTGCATTATCCTACGCATATATCTGTAAGAGAAGAAGAAGAGGGGATAACGAAAGATTATGTGAAGTTGGATTTTGAACGTGAAGGGAGTGGAAAATAGAGAAGATGAGGGGACAAAGGAAGATTATATGAAGTTTGTTGACTATTTCATTTGTAGAAAACGAGATGAAGTGGGGGTTTTAATGATCAAAGGTAATAATAAAATATGCAAGAGCATAACTGCTTTAGTGCATAAAAAAATGTCACACTGGCGTAGGAAAACATGCACTGTTATCGATTTGTGGATTAATATTGATGATATAATTATAAACACTTGATTTTTGTGATATGTGACTATGCTAATCTCAATTACGCTCAACCTTTATTTAGCAACAAATATTTATTTTTTTATTGACAAAACGTGTACGGACTACGTTACTAACAACCATGGTTAGGGTTTAGGATCCTTGACAACATGTTAGGCTGTTAACATATTTGCGGAATATATAGGGTAACAATATCTGGAACCGGTAGTAAAGTTTCTCCAAGGTTTTGGACTGGACGGTAGACGTGTGTGTCCGGTCGGGCCCCTGTATCACAAACGTGTTGGGTTCACGTGCCCGCTAGAGTTGTTGGGTTTTTTTAATTACGGTTTTGTCACTTAATTAGTTACAAAAATGTTATTACAAAAATCTATATAAATCTCTCCAGTCTCTCAATTTCTTCACACCAAATCATTTTCTTATCTTCCAATCTTCTTATTTACTCTCTTAAATCTTTCACTAAGTGTTGTAATTGTGTTGGAAACGGGTCGAGTTTAAGTAAAAACCTAAAGTTATTGTCTGACACCTCTTCTCTGATTCTCGTATTCTCGTTTGCATTTTCTTTACTCTTTTAGTTTATTTATTAGAATTAGTTTATTTGAGTTAAATCTAATTTAGTTAATTATCATGACTTTGTCGTTGTTTAAAAATTTAGATTTTTGTTTGCATACTTTTTAATTTCAATGACATCTGAACTATCAATTAATTCATCACCTGAGTGATATCGTAATCCCCTCTTAGTGCATCAACTAGAAAATCCAAAGACAAAAGTACTACAAAAATAACTAGTCCCGTTTTGGAAGATTTTGACCTTTGTCAAGATAACAATGTGAAATATATCGTCGTATGTAAATATGTGGTGCTGAACTTGCTACACCTAGTAGCCAAGAAATTGGTCATCTATCAAGACATACAACAAAATATAAACTTAGGAATATTGAAGCATCTATTTCACATCAATCAATTTTAGACTCTAGCAGTGGAAATTTAAAAACTAGGAAATACAATCTAATTAAATGTAGTGATGTAATTGTTAATTATATAATTATAGATGAATTGCCGCTAAGCCAATGTGAATCTCCAAACCACTGAAAGACATTTAGTTACCATAACCCACAATTTCAACAATTTCTCGACGAACATTGGGTACTACCGTAAATACAAAATTTGATAGAGAAAAATGGACTTAATTAATACATTTGCAGTAATGACTTATAAGATAGCATTAACAAATGATGTTTGGAGCGATCCTAATAATTTTATGTATTGTTGCATAACTGGTCATTTTTTTATATAATTCATGTGTTTTACATAAAAATATTATTATTAACACCGAATTTGTACCCACACACTACTATGATTATATATAACAAGATAAAATATATATGACATGCTTATTCAATAACAAGTAAAACTTGTGCAATTTTATTTGACAATGCTACTAAAAAATCTGCAACATTAGAATTACTTATAAAATTATGTAATCCACCCCTAGATGTTATTATTTTTCATGTTAGATGTGTTTGCCATGTTTTAAACTACAAGAGAGACTTGAAATATTTAGACATTATATATAAAATGTTAGAGATGCTATTATCTATATAGGTAATAATAGTACATATAGATTGATATTAAGAATTTAGATAATTGTGCTTCATTAATGATGTTAAATCTAGGAAATTTAAAATAGATGTCCCTTACAGATGACTCTACTAATGAAATGTTGTTATCCTTATAGTTCTTTAATTTCAGCCTTTTATAATGAAAAACAAGTAAAACATTTTTAAGTAATCTTGATTGAGATAAATGTAGGATTATGTAACATTTAAAGAAAGATTTTATTAACTTCACTAAGATGTTAAGTGGAACATATTACACAACTGCTAACTTATTTATATCTGAATTAATTCTAATTACTAAAGTATTTATGAAATATAGGAGTAATGATAGTTTTGTTGAAATTATAAATGTAATGGAGGCTAAGTTTGATAAATATTGGAAATCTCCACTATTAAATTTTTGTTTCCTTTTGTTATGGATCCTAGATTTAAAATGATCAGTTAACAAATTTACTTAGAAACTATTTATGAAAACATGAATTATGAAGATGTAAAAATTACTTTAAAAAACTAGAGTACACCTTAATAAATATTTTACTTTATATGAACGATTAAAAAATGTTAATCAAATAAGTTCAAATATTGCTAGTTCATCATCATCCCATTAAATATGATTAAGATGAAGATGATGATATCTCTCAATGGAGTTGGTTAAACCAAAAAATAATATTAGTACAAAATAAAATACATAACGAATTAACTGGATATTTAAATACTGAAGTGTACTTTAACTCCTGCAGAATGCAAATCATTTGATGTTTTAGACTGATGGAAATATAACTCTACTAGATTTCCAATAGTTTCTTTATTAGCACGCGTTTTACTAACTCAATTATGGTGTCTGAGTCTGCATTATACGTAGGTAAACGAGTCTTGACCGAGAAGAGACACATCACGTCCAACATATCACTCGAGACAAGTGGGTGCTTTAAGAATTGGTTGGATGCGACAGAGAAAATGCAGAAAATATAGATCAACGAGAGCAATTACGAAGACGAATGAACAATTAATTGTAATTTGCAATCGTAATACTTAATACATTAGAAATTGTATGTAATTTGTAAACTTATTGTACTTAATATAATTTCACTATCAATTTAAATAAGTAGACAATGTAGTCAATGAGTCAATGGCGTCGATGAACCGATTATTTTGTTAAATCCAAATTTGATAGTGTTTTTAATTGAATCTTAGTAAGTTGATTTTATCTGAATATATCCGGTACGAAAAAATAGACCCGCAAATCCGACCGACAATAAACCCATATCCGACAGAAACCGATCCGGCCCTTGGTATACTCGATGGTTACAAATATTATAAATTAAACTAATAATTAAGTTGGCAAATTGTTTTAGGAACCCCACATGGCCTTTCTCGATGAGTGTGGCATCCCTCTCAGTCTATCACCAGTTTCATGGACGTTCAAATTAAATTTGGGAACTACTAAACGTCGCCCCAAAACTACTTAAATTGCCCCTTGAAATGACATTTTTGCCCTTAACAATATATTTAATACCCATATCGTCCCGTATCTTTAAACAAGGGTTTTGACTCAGTTTTACTAACATTCCTAGTACCAACACCACGAAAATGTCTGGCGAAGCACCTAGATAAGGCAAAGTAATGAAGACATATTTTTTTTTCCGACTCGGGCGTCTGGCTAAGACGCCTGTACCATCGTGGAAGCGTCTGGCTAAGACGCACATGCGTCTTAGCCAGACGCCTATACCATTTGTTGGCTTTTTGGCCTTAATCTATGTTTTGATGATTTATTCAATCTAATCTTAATTATAATCATGTAGAGTAGCACACATATTGCATTGCATATATATATTGCTTTGTGCTAACCTCTACAGGTAATCAAGAATCAAGGAAGAAAGGAAATCAAGTCAAGACATGTAATCAAGCTCATTTGAAGACATGTATTTTGTATTTCTTTGAGTATTTAGGAACCTTGTGTAATTGAGCATACTTGAGCTAAAAACTACTCAACCACACACTAGGTTCCCTATAGAAGTCACACACAAAATTTCACATAATTTGGACTTCAATAGATCATCCAAACTAGAACCGGAAAACACCTAAACAAAACTTGAACTGCCTGGACCAAAACGGTCGACCGTTGAAAGCTTTCCGTTCGACCGTTTACACATTTTTTCAGACCGTTTGTTTTGTCGTATTATACCCAACGGTCGTATTCATATTATTCCCAAATACCCCAAATTTCCAAACATCCGGTCGACCGAAACTTTCCTAACGGTCGACCGAACCAACACAATTTGGTCTCCCAGAAGTGCCTGAACTAATTCGGTCGACCGATCTCCTGAGCCCGTTCGACCGTTAACTTAAGTCAAAGCTGAAATTTGACCAAACGGTCGAACCGAATACCAAATTCGGTCGACCGTTTTTAGGCAGAATTGCGTCATGCAGGTTTCTGTTTTGTGTATCTTCACCAACTCATACCCAATCAACCCCAACGGCTCTATTCTCTCTAATGCTTATAAATAGAGTTGTAAAACACATTTTAACACAACTCTCCCACTACAAACTTGTCCCAAACTTTAGAGAGAATCCCAAACACTCAAAGCTACAAACCTTCCACACTTAGTGATCATTTCTTAATCCTACTCAAGTGTGCTCAAGATTTAGAGAGTGTTGCTCCACTCAAGTTCTCATTTGTTGTCAAAAGAGTAAAGGCTCCGGTGAAAGTCCGAAGCATCCTTCTCGGATTGTGAGAAGAAGATTCCAAGCTCGGCGAGGGTTGTTCGCGAGTTTGACGGTTGTAAAGGCGTTCTCTCCCGGCCCGGAACGGGGAGTGGTTAGTGAAGTCGTGAGCGGAGCTCGGTGATCCGAGCAGAGCTTGCAAGAGAGGACTAGGACCCGGGTGGGGTGCCGAACCTCTATAAAAACGCCGAGTCGATTTGTGGTTTGCATATTCCTACACTTGCTTGTTTTAGTTTAAATTCCGCTGCATTTCTTTGATTGCTTATACAAGTAGGTAATTAGGTGATTAGCATTAATTGTGGACCCATAAACCCACACGATCCTACACCATCGTGGAGGCGTCTGGCAAAGACGCCTCAACCATGGTGGAGGCGTCTTAGCCAGACGCCTCCACGATGGTACAAGCGTCTTAGCCAGACGTCCCATTTTTTTGTCAAATTAAAATTATACGGTGTGTTATCTCAAATTATTTGACGTTTCTTTGCAAGTTTTCGGTGGTAACCAATTGGATTACAATGAGTTTTTTGCAAGTGATGAAGATTCAAAAAATGTCCAGATCCAACATTTTTTAAGATCCAAAATCCCCTGACGGTAAAATATCCTGACATACAAATACCACATCGACAGGTCGTTCGGGGGTCCTGGCAAGGGGGCAGCGCCCCCTGGATATTTTTTGGATTTTGAAATTGTTGGATCTGGAAATTTTTGAATTTTCGGTACACCGAAGGGTATCGGTCATCCGAATATAGTAATTATTAACTTATTAATTAATTAATTTAACAATTATCTAAATTTATAATCAATTATCTTTTTAAAAAAATAATAAAAATTACGGGCGTCCGACGGAGCCACCCCACGTGAGGGGGGGGGGGGGGGGCATCTTACACAGACGCCCTTGCCATAGGCGGGGTGTCTGGGTAAAACGCCTCCCCATGGGGGAGGCGTCTTACCCAGACGCCCCCTCCTACGTGGGGCGGCTCCGTCGGACGCCCGTAATTTTTTTTTTATTTTTTATTAAAAAATGTTAGATATTTTACCAGATTCGAGTACATTGGGGCGTCCGTTGGCTCATTACTGACCTCCAAAACATTATTTTTTATGATTATAAGAGGAGGATGAAGAGAGATGTGTGATAGGAGGGTAAAATGTCGCGTTATAGCAGTAGAAATGAGAGAATGACAAAATGGTAATTTCAAGGGGCGATTTAAGTAATTTTGGGGCGACGTTTAGCAATCCAGTTAAATTTCCCAGACGTACTTATCTTTGCATTTTTTTAATTTCCTAATTGGTGACAAAGCTATTTGGGATTCCAAATCCGGAGAGCGGGGAAACAAAACAAAGAAAAATCGCTCAAGAAAAGTTCGGATAATTTTCATAACAATGTTGCCACTGTCATTTTAATCTATAAAAAATTAAACACTTCTTTTGAATGCTCAGACCTAACATATATAAAGACAGTTGTAAATTAAGTAACTTTAATAACAATCCGAGTCAAAAGTTTTTTGGCATATATACAAACATTGGTAGTTCAAAAACAATTATTTATGAACTTGTAAACAAACCTTAAGCCGTGACAATTTCATTGGTGATTATTCTTAAAGATTCTACACACCATTAAAAGTATCTACAATCTTTATAGCTTTAATTTTATATGTAAAGCAATATAACAATGACAATTATAGTGCGCACCATATCACAACACCACCGATTCATCGAACCAGTGACTAACATACACTAGTGCAGAATAGACTTTACTCGTCGCCCAATAGATGTCGGTCGTTATAACGACCGACGTCTAGTAGGGAGAGGATAGCATAGACGTCGGTCGTTACCATGACCGACGTCTATGTGGTACTATAGACGTCGACTATTGGAATACCGTGTTTATCTGACATCTATAGGGTATAGACGTCGACCCATAGACGTCGGTTGTTAGAATACCTTGTGCATCCGATGTCTATAGGGTATAGACGTCGGATGTTATAGACAACCGACGTCTATACCCCCTGCATATAGACGTCGGGGTATAGACGTCGGTCGTCTATAACATCCGACGTCTACAGGTCTTAAAGAAATCGAACACCTTCGAAGCTGACCACTTTCTTCTACCGTCTGGAGCCTTGCACGTATTTTCCAAGGAATTGTTTCTGTCATTCATTTTAGACGAAAACCCACCCAAACCCTAGCCGTTCCGCGACCGAACCCTCCTCCGCGACCGATCTGCACCGTTTTCGGCACCACAGCGACGTCCCAACCTCTCCTCCCCTTCTCCGGTCTCTTCTCCTTCTTCCTCTGTCTTCCTCCACATCCTAACCAATATAACTGTTAAGTTCGTTTTTGTTGGTTTATTTTCGGATTTTTCTTGTAGTAACGATTCTTTTCTATGTTAGTAAACTTCTCCTCTCGTTTATTGTTGGTGAATGCAACATTTCAATTTTTTTGGTTTTAATCTTGAATATATTTGTATTTTCGTGATTTGGAGTTAAACTTGACATTTTGGTTTTCTATTTGATTTGGTATGCGTATGTGTATTTTGTTTGGGATGATAAATGCATGATATAAATTTATGGTAAAATTTTCAAATGGTATGGAGAAAAACGAATTTCTGATTTTGCTGTTGAAATATGAATCATTTAGTTAAAAGAAATCCTAAGCTTTCTATCTTACAAAACCCAACGTCTGATTTTGCTGTTAAAATGAAGTAAATTCATGAATTTATAGATTTAGCTTAATTAAATTTTTTAATGCAGAAAAAACATCCAAAATGATTGTGAAATCCTGAGTTTTTTGTTTCTCACATGTAGTTACATTTTTTTAAAGTGACGTGTCTATAATAATTTTGAATCAATTCCTTGAAACTTGGATTCAAATGCGACCCTAGCTAATGCTTATATGTTTTTTTCATAGTTTGTGAAATCCAGAGTTTTTTTGTTTCTCACATGCAGTTACATTTTTTAATGTGAATTATCTAAAGTAATTTTGAAACAATTACTTGTAACTTGGATTCAAATGCGACCATAATAAACATTCAATTCTAGATTTTAAATGTTTATTTAGTTACATGTTTATTTAGTTAAATGTTTATTTATGCTTAAGATATTCTTTTATTTAGAAAAGTTTTAATGTTTAACTCATCAACCCCCTTAAACAACTTGGCTTTTAATAACACAAAGCAAAAGATTAAACAAACATATAGGATTTGCGTTCAGCGTATTTATTATTTATTTACGATTTCTGTCGTAGATTGCTGGCGTAAGATACGTAATATTTTTCACTCATCATTCATTAGAAAGCACACATTAGTTAGTAGGACTCGCATTGAAACAAGAGTGAGGTGAGCGTTTGTTTGGTGTGTTGTTGTTAGATTAATGTATGAAAACACTTAGGGGCAGTCACCTATAGAAGATGAGGTGGGGGATTTCATCACCATTTTCTTGGCCTAAAAACCACTTACTAAAATAGTCTTAATAAAATCAATTAGACGTTGGCCCCTGGGATTTTCGGACGCATTAAGGAGAGGAGACCGTTTAAGACCGTTATGGCCTGAATGTCGTTGCCCATCTTGTCTCCCTGAGATTTTAGGAACCTCTGGGTTGTTGATTTCCTACAGATTAGTGGTCCTTGATGTTTAAGACTATTTTGGCCTGAACGTCGTTGTCCATCTAGTCTCCCTGAGATATTAGGGACCTCCGGGTTCTTGATTTCCTACAGACTAGCGGTCCTCACTGGGACATCGAAGTTAGGCGTTGTCTATTACTAAAGACCTATAGTGGACTTTAGGCTTGTTTTGGCCTTGATTGCGTAGTTAAGTTTCTAACTTTCCTTATTCCCACGCTAGATTAAGGACTTCATCTTCACTCATCTGAGTCATTCTTTTCTCATATTAATGTCTCCGAATCTTCTCATCTACGAACCCATTCTTTTAAATTAAAATTTTATTTATTTTCTCTAATAATAACTATCATTTTTGCTAATATTTAGATTGAAATGGATCGAGAGTGGATTGTTTCAAAGAGATTGAGTGATGAGTATGAGAACGGAGTGAATATGTTCTTAGATGTCGCCAAAAACATCCAAGAAAATGAAAGACAACGACATGGTGTATTGTCCGTGCAATAAGTGTCATAATATGTCAGTGCTGACTTTTCGGAAAATGAAAGATCATTTGTTTGAGAAAGGTTTCGACCCAAATTAGAGATGGTGGATATGGCACGGCCAAAATGAATCATTTAGTCATTCCAAGATTGATGGAGAACATGTTAGTGTGGAAGATCACTTAGAGGAAATAGTTCAGGATATGACTGAAAAGTTTTCGTCTAACCCCGATTTACTTGGTAATTTGTTGAGTGACAATGAGAAGCCGTTGTATAAGAATTGTACCAAATTCACTAGATTGTCAGCGGTATTGAAGTTGTACAATTTAAAAGCTGGAAATGGTTGGTCTGATGTGAGTTTCACATCAATGTTGAAGTTATTGAAAGAGATGCTTCCAGATGATAATGAGTTGCCAGATAGAACTTATGATGCTAAGAAAGTGTTGTGTTCTATGGGAATGAAATATAGGAAGATACACGCATGCCCGAACGATTGTATATTGTATAGGGGTGAGTTTGAAAACTTACAATTCTGTCTCAGGTGTAATGTTTCGAGATACAAAATGAAACGTAGTGGACCAAACCACAATGAATAGGCTGACGAGATGAAAATCAAAGGACCTCCTGCTAAGATTTTGTGGTATCTTCCGATAATACGAAGGCTTAAACGTTTGTTTGCGGGTAAGGAGGATTCCAAGAACATGACACGACATGCTGATCGTGAGAAGTATTCAGATAACCGAATGTGGTTCGGTCTTCCGATAGGGCAATTCCAAAGAAGAACCTAATGTTTACTGATGGGAAGTATTCAAATAACTGATAGGTGTTCGGTGGACCGAACAAGAAGGGTTTCGGTGGACTGTGAGGGTTCGATTTACCGAATTGTGACGGGACAGAATCCTAATGCTCAAGTTTACATTAAACCTTATAGACTCAATAAATACAATATTACATGTCTTGATCCAAAACTTTGATTATAAGTTTTGATGTCTTTGTCTCAATGCTCATTTCCTTGATTGTCTTGATCAACCTATTATGATGATTGCAAGTATACAATTATGTATGCAATGCATGTAATCGTGTTTGCTCACTTTGATTGATTAGGTTGATTGATTAATCATTAAAATTAATATAAATTAAGGCCAAAAAGCCAACACTTAAGTGCATCAATTGAGCACATAGAGTGCACCATGATCTGTTGTTTCGAGCCATTTGTTCTAAATGGTAGAATTTCTCCACACACTCTTGAGAGTATGGACTTTTTGTAACCAATATAGTTTTTTTACAATCAGGTTGATCCCTTTGGGTTTGCAATCAGGTCATTGGTTATTACAAACCGGTCTACAAAGCTTCAAAATCAAATTTATTTTACATTTGAGTTCTTTTTGATTTTTTCTCTCTTCTTTTTTACCTAAAACTTGAAAAATACATGTAACAACTTGAGTAATATAAATATGGAATAAATTAAAAATTATATAACATGAATGTGTTGTATGCTAATCACATAAAGCTCAAAACTAATTAATGTTGCCCACCCGACGTATTCACAGGTGTATCTGACTAATCTGACATATCCAACAATAAAGAAGTGCTAATTTCAAACATATCTCTACCATTCGGATCGTGAGACAAATAGTTAATGCGTGCACGAGAATAATGACATTTTTGTTTCTTTTGCTCACTTTTGCACTCCACTCTCTAACCTTGAAGTTGTTCACTATCGTTCCGACTCCCGAAATATTGTGGAATTTTCATCAAAATGTTTAATAGTGATGTGTTGGTACGACTCAGCTCGCATCTCTATTTCTTGAAATGCAACGTCATGTTTATTAGTGTCTAAGAATAAATGGTTCTTCTTCATGTGATTAGTAGCAATTAACTATGTTTCCGTCATGTTCTGGACCAAAGATATACTAATATACTCTTCAAGTATATTTATGTAGAGTTCATGTACATTGTACTCAGCAAGTGTATTAGGATTCATCTAAGAAAATAATGTTAATTGTGACATCATCATATTTAAATGTTTTTTTTATTTTGTATAGCCTAATACGTACGTGTTGTACATGCCACGGGATTATTTCACTACGTACTTTATTTTTGCAAGGTATTTTTTCTTCTCAACGGACTCTCTATTGAGTAAAATGGATTCTAAAATAGATAAATTATAAGGTTGTATTTATGAGAACTGATGTTACAATAATATAATTTACATTTACACACTATCTATCTTGTGAGACAGACTCACAACTACTCTTTCGATTAATATATTTACTTTTATACAAGACTCTCTCTATTACAATACACACTTCCTAGCTAACACAACTACAAAACTCTGTCTTTATGATAGTGGTAACTAACTCTTGCTTGGGATTAATTTGGAACGTGGATGATCACACTTATTTATAGTTGTAAATGGAAAGGTAGAGATGGTGAAATTTCTAGATGTGAGAGTGTGAGACTTCTAGATTACTCTAAATGGTTAAAAATGATGATTTTTTTTGGATTTGAGAAAACTCTAAAATTTGACTCGTTAGTAGGTCAGGTTATTAGCCCACATATTATTCTTTATGGATTTTGATTCGGACGTTGGATTAACAACACTCTCATGCAATTCTCTATTTTGCTTATGCATCACTTACATATCTTCCACCCTTCACAGTTGAATAATTAATGAAGTTGTTGTTCCCTCCTTTTCTTACTAACTTATCTTCTCTTCGTTGCTTGAAAAAAATTAGTCCAACTCATCTTGAATTGTTCCCTATCTACTTATCTAGGTCCCATTGTTACCTTAAGATGATGACACTGTTCAAAGTGCAAATAATCTGAATTTGAACTGAACTGTTGAGTAAAAGGAGGTTACTAAAAATAAGACAGAAGCATCAACTATGGCAAAAAGAATGATAATCGGGTGATATATAAGTTAAATGAAAACTTACTGGAGTATAGAAGTCAAATTACGAATACACGAAGGGTATATGAATGAAATGGAAATATACAAGCGTATATACATTGTAGAATACTGAAATACAAAAGACATTTAACCAAAAAAAGGCTTTAGTAAGAAAGCAGTTACTAGCTATATAACTAGAAAATGACAACTATAAACTCAAATTGTGTCATATCAAGTTGGCTTGGTCAGTCAAAGGTTGTTTCTTCTCCCTTAATACTAGTCGATTAATTACAATTGAAGATCATGATACTTGCTCTTTTTAATCTTGCAGCTTGCAGGACAGGATCAAATATGAACCAATTTTGGATTACTCAAAGACACGTAGATCATTCAAAGGATTTTCGTTGAGCAAGTTAAAGACTTGACGCACTTAACAGAACTACATCAAAATCACCCCCCAGGAAGTGGAAGGAGAAAGGGGGATATTCACCCAAGTTCTGATGAGATTAAGACAAATGGAGGGAGGAGTTGGAGTTCAGACTGAAGGGAAGGATTCAAGGGTTGAAGTTAATGTATGCAATTAGTCCAATAACATACCTACTTGGATATTTTCCTATTGATGTAGGTTTTTGGTTGAAGTTAGACATGTTATTGAGGTTGTGAGTCAAGTTTCTCCTTGTACATTGCAAGGTTTTTTTCACCTGGACTCCATTTAGCCCATCTGGGCCCAACAATTGTTAGGGGTAGGGCCTATTTTCGTGTAATAAGGAGATTTAAATTATCCCCACACTTTGTAAACTCTTATTTTATGATTAATAACATTCACTGAGGGAAAGGATGTGCAGGAGAGGCGTGTGAAGAGGCACGTGATGCTAATGACTCATATTCGTTTCCAAAGTCCTAATACGAGATTTAAAAAAAATTCTGGGCGTATTAGGTTTTGTGAACCGAGGAAATTGCAGCAGTTACTGACCATGAATGAAAATTAACAACTTTTGTGTTATATATTAGTTCATGAACAACGATAAAGATGCGTAAACACAGATGTTCAAATCAAGCCAGTGCGTCTATGTCGGTATATTTACATTGAAAATTGTTTAGATGATCGAGAGGATACGATATTCAGATTGGTACAGCTCATCTTTTTACTAATATATAGTCTGTTTTTATGGAGGAGATATAATTGACAGAGAGGGGTTAAATATCATTTCATTGGACTTCAAATTATACTCTAAACTTTGTGATCGCTAGATGTGATTCTTGTGGTACGTGCGTGCTATTGAATAACGAAATATTCTTTAGAATTCCTGTATCATATAAAATGTTTTTTCCCATTTTTTATATTTATAAAGAAGGCTGTAGTCAATATTAAACTAATAAATTTTGTAACGAAGGCGGTTAATTTGTGTCCAATTTTTTTGCATAAACAATATATATTAAGACAGGAATTATATGCTTTTCTTCTATCGCGCGTATTGAAGTAATACGTATCAAGATTCTCATTTCTTGTACGTTATACGTACGCTATATATATATAATTGATCTTGTTGAGAATTCAAAGGTTTTGTGGATGATTCAAGTTCCTTAACCTCCAATATTTTAAGTAGGTTTTACTCTTATTAATATGATGTAATTCTATTTATTTTGGTTATAACTCCTACTACATCCTCACCCTATATATAGGGGACTATTGTACATATTTGGTGACAAGAGTAGAAATGCATACCTCTCTCACTCCCTCAATTTTTCATTTTTGGTTTGTTTTGTTTCACAACACGTTATCAGCACGAAGCTCTATCAATTAGAGTCTTCAAACACGCACAAATGTAACATACTAGTAGAGTTAACAATATGTCAACTACATGTGTAAGTTTGTGTGTATTAATCATAAGTTCTCGATACGACAAATTCACATGCGTTACTTTGAATATATCTGTTCATGCAGATGCTCTATTTTTTATTATTATATTTGTTTGTCTCATAAGTAAATAATTGTAAGATGTGACATATTATTATAAATAATTGTAGATGAATTTTCTACAAAATTATGTGTATCATATGATAATTTACTTACACCGTTTTAGTTATCTAATTTACCAATTACGTTCTTAACCACTCCATTAGAATCTTATAAAAATACACTTGGAGACTTAATAATAATAAAAAGAAGAAGGAAATCCAACATATATGCACTCGTATTTGGTTTGCTCGTTTTTTTCTTTTGAAAACCATTACCTCACGTTGGTTGTTTTTCCTCTCTAAAACCAATATGAAAAACAAATGGTGCATAGAAAATAAAGCCAATAAATAAATGGCTAAAAAAAGAGTTCGTTGGTAACTAATGATTTGGTTGTAGTCTTTCAGAGAAGGAATAAGAATTATTTAGAATTATTTCTTTTCTTTTCGTTACCGGAGATGGTAATTTTTTATGAATATTATAGGTATAAGTTTATGCTAATAATGTTTACCTTTCGGTCTTAATGGTATGGTTTATTTTTTAATTATTTGTTTTATTGAAGCTATTATCATGGCAAACCTCACCAAACATGAATTTGTTGTCCTTGATATTTCAGGAAAGAATTATCTCCCTTGGACCCTCGATGCTGAGATTCATCTCACAGCAAACAATCTTGGAGAAACAATCAAAGAAGCAAATAAGGTCTCCCCGCAGGAGCGTGCCAAAGCAATGATTTTTCTCCGACATCATCTTCATGAGGGCCTAAAAGCTGAATATTTAACGGTGAAAGATCTGTTAGAACTATGGAAAAATCTGAAAGAAATGTATGACCACCAAAAACAAGTGATTCTCCCAAAAGCTCGATATGAATGTATACATTTGAGATTACAAGATTTTAAATCTGTAAGCGAGTATAATTCAACAATATTTCAGATTACATCCGAACTTAAATTATGTGGAGAAACAATTACTGATAATGATATGTTAGAGAAAACATTCTCTACATTTCATGTCTCGAATATGCTCCTGCAGCAGCAATATCGAGAGCGTGGTTTTAAGAGATATTCTGAACTAATATCATGCATTTTAGTTGCCGAGCAAAATAATGAACTCTTGATGAAAAATCATCAATCTCGACCCACCGGTTCTGTTCCATTCCCCGAAGTGAATGAGGCTAATCATGGACACAAACGTGAGTCATTCCCTGAAGCAAACGCGACATCATTTAACCACAAACGTGGGCGTGGACGTAGGCAACACCACGGGTGTGGTCGTGGACGTGGTTGTAATTATCGTGGTGGTTATAATTTCAAAGCAAATAATAATGGGAGAAATGCTAAGGGAAATGGAATGCAACATCCTCCAAGGAAATCCGAAAATGCTTGCATCAAATGTGGCATGACAAATCATTGGTCGCGTATATGTCGTACGCCCAAACATCTTGTTGAGCTCTATCAAGCCTCACTCAAGAAGAGAGAAAGTGCTGAAATGAACTTTATTGAGAATAATCAATATGGAATGCTCATGGATACACACTTGGATGTTTCTGATTTTCTTCTAAATGATGAAAATACCGAAACATTTACCGATAATGGAAATGTCCACCATAATATGTAGTTTTTCTTATTGTTTGATTTCTGTTCACCTAGAATTTTGGTCTTTTATCTTCCTATATATGTAATGCTTGAACCTTGTATATTTGCTTTCGACTTTATCAATATTAAAGTATTTTAACTCTAACTCTTATATAATATACTGCTATGATAAAATCAAATTTATTATATTTTTCTTTTGTTTCATGTAGAAAGACAAAGATATGACTAATGCTATACCAAATGATGGAGACCAATATCTAGTAGACAGTGGAACAACAAACACCATCTTGAAAAGTACAAAATACTTTTCCTAATTACGTTTAGCAAAAACAAATGTCAACACAATTTCTGGCACTAGCAAATTGATTGAAGGCTCCGGAAGAGCTTGCGTTTTGTTATCTAACAATACAAAATTAATAATAAGTGATGCTCTATACTCTAGTAGACCCAGAAGAAATCTACTTAGTTTTAAGGATATACGTCTTAATGGTTATCACATTGAGACGGTGAACGAAGATAATATTGAGTATCTCCACATTACATCTAATGTGTCTGGCCATAAAATTGTGTTGGAAAAAATGCAAGCTCTCTCTTCTGGGTTATATAGCACATTCATAAATCCTATTGAATAAAACCAGAAGTTAGTCGATCCAAATTTTGAAACTTGACATGACAGATTGGATCACCCAGGTGCCATAATGATTCGAAGAATTATTGAAAATCCAAGTGGGCACACAATGAGAAACTTGAAGATTCCTTCGTCAAAGAATTTTTCATGTGCAGCATGCTCCCTTGGAAAAATGATATCAAGGTCTTCCACAAATAAAATTGAAAATGAAATGCCTACATTTTTAGAGCGAATCCAAGGAGATATTTGGGGACCCATTACTCCTCTGTGTGTACCATTTCATTATTTGATGGTATTGATAGATGCAACAACTCGATGGTCACACGTTCACCTTTTATCAACTCGAAATGTCGCATTTGCTAGACTTTTAGCAGAATTAATCATATTGATAGCACATTTCCCAGATTATCCAATTAAGAAAATTCGACTAGACAATGCTGGAGAATTTACATCCCAAACGTTTAACGATTATTGCATGTCTGTTGGGATCACAACAGAGCATCCTGTAGCTCATGTCCATACACAAAATGGTCTAGCTGAATCCTTAATTAAGTGATTACAATTAATTGCTAGACCATTGGTAATGAGATCTAAATTACCATCATCTGCCTGGGGACATGTCATTTTATATGTTGCTGCACTTATAAGAATAAGACCAACTGCTTATCATAAATACTCTGATTTACAATTGGTCTCCGGTAGAGAACCAAATCTGTCTCATCTAAAGGTTTTTGGTTGTGTCGTTTATGTGCCAATTGCACCACCACAACGTACAAAGATGAGACCTCAAAGAAGATTGGGAATATATATTGGCTTTGAATCTCCATCAATAGGGGTGTAAACGGGGCGGGTAATATCCGTATACCCGGTCACCCGCCCCGGGCGGGTACGGGTATGGGTACAAAAATCCATACCCGTTTAAAAATTCAAACCCGTATACCCGTACCCGTTTACCCGCTTAATAAACGGGTCGGGTACGGGTATACGCATTACCCATACCCGTTTACCCGTATACCCGTTAAGATATATTATATTATATATATAATATTTTTTTAATATTTTATATGTTATATATTATATATTTTTTATATATAATATATATTTTTTATAATATATATTATATTTTTATATATTATATATTATACCTGTTATACCCGTTTACCCGCCCCGTACCCGCTAACTTAACGGGTACGGGTCGGGTACGGGTATATATGTTTTTTGCCGGGTATATACCCGTACCCGTACCCGCTAATTTAGCCGGGTACGGGTAGGGGTAGGGGCATACCCGACCCGTTTACACCCCTATCCATCAATTATAAAATATTTAGAGTCGTTAACCAGTGATATTTTCACAGCACAATTTGCTGATTGTTAGTTTAATGAGAATCAATTCCCAATCTTAAGGGGAGAAAAATAAAAATTAGAAAACAAAGAAGTGACTTGGAATGCATCATCAATTTTAGACCCTCGAACATGTCAATGTGAACTTGAAGTTCAAAAGATTATACATTTACAAAGAATTTCAAATGAGTTGTCTGATGCATTCACTGATACTAAAAGAGTCACAAAATCGCATATACCAGCTCTAAATGCACATGCTCGGATTGATATTCCTAATGTTACAAATGAATATATTATACGTAGAAAACGTGGAAGACCAATCAGTTCCAAAGATGCAAATCCACGGAAAATGAAAGAGCAAAATAATGTAGTCAGTGATATTATTGAAACCCCTGTAGAGGTGATAACACAACAAGTGGACAATGACAAATTTCCGAAAGAGGTACATGTACCTGACAATGAAAATGATGATGAGATCTCCATCAATTATGTGCACAATGGAAAAAATGAAACCAAAATATAACCATTATTAATGAAAAATTCATATACGTTATAGCAAATGATGTGATGAATGTTGAATATTGTGAGCCAAAATCAATTGAAGAAGAATGCAATTCAAGAAGAACTGAACTCACTTGAGAAACATCATGTGTTTGGACCTGTAGTTTCGACACCAAATAATGTAAAACCAGTCGGATACAAGCAGGTATTTGTAATTAAAAGAAATGGGAAAAATGAAATTGTAAGATACAAGGCAAGACTTGTTGCACAAGGTTTTACACAAATACCAGGAGTTGACTATGAAGAAACATATTCACCTGTAGTGGATGCAACAACTCTTAGATTTTTGATTAGCCTTGCAATTTGAGAAAAAACTTGAAATGCGACTTATGAATGTCGTTACAACTTATCTATATGGATCACTAGATAACGACATTTTCATGAAAATCCCTGAAGGATTAAAACTACCAAGCACATGCAATACAAAATCTCGAGAGATGTATTCTATAAAATTGAAAAGGTCTTTATACAGATTAAAACAATTTGGACGAATGTGGTACAATCGTCTTAGTGAAAGTCTTCTCAAAGAAGGGTTTAAAAATAATCTCATAAGTCCATGTGTTTTTATTAGAAAATCAACATTTGGCTTTGTAATTATTGCTATATATGTTGATGACTTGAATATTATTGTGAACCCTTAAGAGATTGAAAGAATTGCTAAATATTTGAAGAATGAATTCGAAATGAAAGACCTTGGTGTAACTAAATTTTGTCTCGGCCTGCAGATCGAGCACTTACCAAATGGAGTTTTCATTCATCAATCAAATTATATAGAGAAGAAATTAAAACGTTTTAATATGGATAAAACTCATCCATTAAGTGCTCCAATGGTTGTTCGTTCTCTTAGTGTTGAAAAAGATCTTTTCCGTCCTCGAGAGAATGATGAAGACATTCTTGGTCCAAAAGTACCATATCTAAGTGCTATTGGGGCTTTAATATACTTGACTAATAATACAAGACCTGATATTGCATTTTCAGTAAATGTATTGGCTAGATATAGTTCTGAACCAACACGTAGACATTAGAACAGAATTAAACATGTATTCTGTTACCTTTGTGGAACGCGTGATATGGGGTTATTTTTTCAAAAGAATTTAGAGCCCAAATTAATTGGATATGCCGATGCTGGATATTTGTCAGATCCACATAAACCTAAATCACAAACATGATATGTGTTTACATATGGTGCCACGACAATTTCATGGCGATCAACGAAACAAACATTAACAACATCTTCAACTCATGCAGTGTTGATTGCATTATATGGGGCTAGTCGAGAATCTATATGGTTGAGATCAATGATCCAAAGCATACAAGAAGAATGTGGACTCGACAAAATCAAAGATCATCCAACAATTTATATGAAGACAATATTGCATGCATTGCTCAAATAAAAGAAGGATACATCAAAGGCGATATGACTAAACATATTTCACCAAAGTTTTTCTCGATGCATGATTTACAAAAGGATGGTGAGATAGACGTCCGTCATATCCAATCAAGCAATAATTTAGCAGATTTATTCACAAAGTCATTACCTACAACAGTTTTTGAGCAACTTGTTCACAAGATAGATGTTCGTCGTTTGAAAAATATATGTTGAAGTGAAAGGGAGCATCACACGCGCTGCAATCTTTTTTTCTTCACCAAGTTTTTATCTCATCGAGTTTTTCTTGGTAAGGTTTTTAACGAGACAACAACCCTAGCGTATAAAGGTGATCATCCAAGGGGAGTGTTGAGAATTCCAAAGGTTTTGTGGATGATTCACCTTCCTTAACTCCCAATATTTTAAGTAGATTTTACTCTTATTAATATGATGTAATTCCATTTATTTTGGTTGTAACTCCTATTACATCTTCACCCTATATATAAATGACTATTGTACATATTTGGTGACAAGAGAAGAAATACATACCTCTCTCACTCTCAATTTTTCATCTTTGGTTTGGTTTGTTTCACATCAGATTTTTTTTTTTCGAGATATATTAGGCTTGGTATTACAAACTACAATTAATACATGCTCACGAACAATAAATTTTGCCGTAAAAGAAACTGCGCGGTGTAAGAAAGTAAAGAAACATTCCCACGAGAATTGGCACGTAACCGATTCATTTTCTTCATTTCGTTTCATTTGAAACATATAATGAGATATCCCACAACACAATATCAAAGTTCTCAATTCACACTTTACAAAGTATTATATACTACATACACAACATTGGTAAACAATATAGGATCTTCAGAAAATAATTGTAAAAGTGCAAGCTAAGCCCACGTACATGCATGCATGCATGCAACTAACGTACTCATCTGGAATTAACCTTGCATGCATCTTGTCATGGCTGGGGCTTCTTGCTAGACGCACACAGGTCCGATCCAAGAGTATGATAGTTCACATATCGACTCGGAGCAGACGGTGGTGGACGGAATCCCCTCGGCATGCAATCCTCTATCTCTTTTCCTCGGAAGCCGCCTCGTTTTCCATGGTGGCCTTTTCTAGTCCCAAAGCTCACATAACCGTTATTCCGGCGTAATGCGGGGGTTGTTGGTGCCACAACAGGTGCAATTCCGGCATCGAAATTGGCCACAAAAGAGATCAAAACTACCCACATCATAAACAACAAAACTTTAATTGGTAGAGAAGAAGGCATTGAAAGAAAGGAAGGAAATGAAGAGAAGAGATTGGAAGTGGTAATTATGAGGTTGAGGTATGCATGAAGTAGTAGTGGTGCAACTATAAATGGGCTCGTGAATGGAAGTGGAAAGTCCAGGGTTTGAACAGCTATGTGCAAGCACAGCCATGAAAGATGAATCACCCTCATGAGCCACCTTTTTTTGGAGGGGGCAGGTGAGGTTGCTCGTGCACCACATTCATTAGTCATTACACCTCTCTCTTTCTTCCTCACATCTAATGCTAATCCTTGTGTTTCAATTTGTGTTGTCTTCTGCTGGACTCATTCAAGTCGTATATAGGTCTCATTGTCCACTTGGAGTTTGCTTTACAGATTGTGTTCATCCACTTGGATAATTAAGTTAGTGGTGCATGCATGTGAGTTAATTTGTTCTCGGACAGTAGATTGTGTTTAATTAATATCTCGGTCGGTTAGTTTAATTTGTTGATTTTGATGCCGTAATATCTAAACATATAATCTACGTCGAATGCCTAAGCTATAAAATGTTAGAATGAGCTACAAAGACTTGAGTCTATTATCATTATACCAATTAACTTTAATTTTGTAGTACTTGAAGGGTGTTGTGGACTCGTGGAGTCAAAGGTGACGAACTGATCTACGTACCGTCATGTGAACTGAAGGACGGAGTGTTACAAAAGGATATTGGAACGTACAAGATTAGGAATCAATTCCTAACGATAGTGTCCTGACAAGAAACTCTTCACAATAAAGTAGAAAATCATTTCTTCAAAAAATGCCTCTAGCTTATGCATGTGAAAGTAGCTTTGGGTCTTGATATGCATGCATGATGCATGGTTTAGTTTAATCTTGTACATATCTTTCCAAAGTTTTAAAAGAATAATACTATGCCAAAGATCTGCAGTTCTTGGAGTCTAGCCATGGTTATTTATAAAGTAATGAAGTTTTTCTGATCCGTGTGGGATTTTATTGCTTGTCTTTAATAGGGTGCACATTTAGATTGGTAAAGAGCCGTGGTTCCATCGAATTGGTCTTAGATGGAAGAGCAAGGGCAATGACGTGCGGTTCTTTTACCTCCTCTTTCTTCTCTTCACTGCTCTTACTTTTCTCTCCCACCTCTTCACAAATGAATCCACAAGATATGATTAATTAAAGTCTCGAGTATTGTTAGTCACATGTTTGTTTTGCTCAAATCTACTCCAAAGAAAGCCCAAAATTAATCTAACAGCATAACATTTACATTTGGCTGCACTTATGTAAGTACAAATTTCATAGGGAATTCATAAACATGCATGTCTAGTTCACAAATATGTACGACTTGAGTCATATATTACACGTAAGTTATGAATTATGTTGAGACATGTTAATTATCTCTGTATTCGGTGTAATTTGTTTTATTTTCTAAATTTTAACGGTTTCTATTATTTGACAAAACAAATATCACGTACGCAGATGGAGAGAAAAACAAAGCTTCAGCTACTATGATTTAATCGTGTAACCCTTAGTTGATAAGCTTCAAATGAATTAATCTGCTGAACTATTTGAACTTGTCGACGCAAATTATTAAGTTTGGTGTATACAAGACTTTTAGTGTAACGTTCCCGAAAACAGTGGAAAATTTAAACAATATAAAAGACCGTCAACGGTCAACACTGGGCACATCACGAGACAACAAGAAGAAATATATATATAAATAAGATATAAATCCACGTGGAAGTCAAAATACATCTGAGTCAATTGTGATTACAACCGAAATAAAAACAACTGGGTAATCACTACCTCAACAAAAAGGAAATAAGAGAAGACAAGATCAGATCCCGGGGCACCCTCCTCAGTCACCACCTCGACTCTAATGTTGCTCGCTACCTGAAATGCAAACAATTGAAACATGCTTGAGTTTCCTGCGGGAACCCCGTATGCCAAACCTCCTAAAATACAAAATGAAATTAAAAACAATACAATGCAATGCACATGATCATCCACCTCGGGTCCACAATAATACCATTCTCCGCCTCCGTGGTACTGAACCACTCCTGCCACCAAGAGTGTCAAGTCAGTCCACCGCTGCCTCACAATGGTCAGTCGGCACCACTGCTCCCCAAGAGCCGCAGAAAGGAATCCTGGCACAACGCCGCCACCCCAGGAGCGAGTCAGCCCGCCGAATGCACAACTCGGGCCAGACGACAGCCGCTGCTCCCCCGAGAGCCGCCAGACGCGCACCCTGCCGGAACAACCTCGGCCTACCGACAAACCCCAGCAAACAGCCCAAGGTTTACGACACTCATCTCTCACACCCCGCTCGATATGAGAGGCCAACAATAATACGCCATCGTCGAAGGTGAAATCCGTCGCTCCCAAGGCCGGTAATCGACCGTCACCTCAGAGCCGGTAGTCAACCTATACTCGATGGCTCGCGTATGGATAAATCCACCAACCTGCGGCAGATCGGTCGACCGCTACAAGCACACAGGTCGACCGGTCTTCCACACAGTACTCGGTACTGTACAAACAATGCATTCGGTCGAACCACGCCAACCGAATTACCGACCAATCGGTCGAACAAAAGTCATCTAGCGGTCGACCGTTTGGATGGTCTACGCTATACAATATATATATATATATATATATATATATATATATATATATATATATATATATATATATATATATATATATATATATATATATATATATATATATATATATATATATATATATATATATATATCAGACCGGTCGAACCAAGGGTCCGTTCAACCGATATCAGGGATTCTCACTATTTTGCCTAAGTCATATTTGGTCGACCGGAATTGAGATACAGTTTGACCGAACACAGACACTCTACTGCTTAATTAAAATGCTCAGTCGGTCGACCGAAAGTTAAAGAGCGGTCGACCGTTTTTATGGTCAAAGCTCCCAACCGACTTAGCATCAAATAGATCGGTCGGACCAGGTTAAGGATGGTCGACCGTTTAATAAGTCAAAATCCCCAACCGACCTATTCTCATTGTTTCGGTCGACCGGCGAAGTGGATCCGTTCGACCGATAACAGCATTAAACCATTTTTCCCACAGAAATCTGGCATAACGGTCGACCGTCCTCAGACATCTTTCGACTGTTTGCGGGTGCAAATCAATATAATAATAGAATCGGTCAACTGCCCACAGGTACCGGTCGACCGATTATCGTCTTCAACATCTGAATAGGTTGCAATCCGACGGGGAATTCGACACCAACGTCGATCCCTAACACCCACAAAGCTTATGTGAGTTATAATGAAGACTTGACATACCTTTTTGAAGCTCGTGGAAGCTTTTCAAGCTTTGGTAAGCCTAACCCAACTCTCCACATTCACTTCTTCTCCTTGTCCTTCTCTCCTTCTTCTTCTCCTCCAAGATTGTCTCTCTCACTCTCTGCTTGCTCAACTGAGGAAAAACGTTTTAGATAAAACATTACCCTCCTATTTATAGCCAAAACCTAAAAATCTAATTCTTATCCAATACCTCCACCTCATTCTCTTACTGTAGCATGCTTAATTAAGGTTAGTTAGGTTTAGTTTAGTTTAATTAAAGTGTTTTGATTAAGGTTATTACATGTAGAGCACGGAGCAACAATATCAATTTGGCACACACTAGTCTGCTAACCCAACTGCACATTCTCATCGTATCCATTGCGATTAATGAAGGTGTTTGAACTTGGAACATAGATTCCACTTTTGTTACCGACCATCCTTTTGGACTTTGGATCTGCACCATGTCAACTCTCTCTCTCTATCTCTCTGTACACGTGGCAGTTGGATATCCTATTCGAAGATGACTTTTGTACAAGTGAACAACCTCCGGTGCTTGTCTTGTAAAATATCCGACCACGTGTGGTAGATGAACAGGTGGATGGATGTGAATGAGTCTATGATATCTCTAAAATTTCTCTCAATTATTTTGATAGCTATTATTTGTTTGGATGTTTTTAGGTTTCAAAATTCACGTTATTTTGGAAGCTATTATTGGAGTTTAGCATTAAGGTGATTATTTCAAATGATGGTTTTTGCAAGTAGGAAACTTTTGTGTTGATTTGGTTTTTTCTTTTTTTGACAATGATTTAGGTAGGAAGTAGAGAATGTCACGTCATCATTTGAAAAATTGTTAAGCTGAGAGCTTAAATTTCATAAGTTCTTGCTAAAACCTATAACACTTTGCTATCCAAATAAAAAATTCATTAGGCTCGGCAATACACAATTTTAGGATCTATAACGAGTAAAAGTCACATACTGCTTCCTCATATAATTAGTTCTATCTTTTTACCATTATCCCTAAGATCAATATTTCTGTCATTTCAAATGTATTCTAAAATAAAATTGAGCAATAATGTTTTTTAATAAAATGAAGAAAACCGAATTGGGCTGCCTTATTTTTTGCACACATGTTTGGTCATCCATTAATAACTAAGACAATGGTCAAACTGGTCACATACATACATACTGAATTTCGTCCAAATATAATTTCTCAAGATTTTTCGAAATTCGGACATTCTTGAGTTGTCTTACAAAAGGAAATCCAAAAAAATATGATTTTTTTTCTGACAGGTTATTTTATAATGAGGATTATTCGTATAATAATATACAAAGATACCAAAGGATACGTATGGACCTAATTATTCGGGGACGGAACAGTCGAGCCCAACATAACCCACTAACCAACTCGCACGTGCAAAGCTTGTTCTGTTGGATTTGGTATTTGCGGTGGATAATAACGTGACCATCTCCCACTCCCAGCAATGACTATGAGTTCCTCCTCCTCCTCCTCCTCGTCGGTGCTCTTCTCTTCTCTGACCACAACTTCTCCTCTCCCTTCGCGTAAAGGTATCGTACCGAACCTACCTGCTTGATTTCTCCTAGTTTGCAAGGACCTTTGGAATTTCGACATCCTTGAATTTTGATCCCCATGACCTGAATTCTTGACTCCACCGCCCTGAAAATCTATTTTAAGCATGAATAATCTAATTGGTGATGAGTGTAACGACTTGGGATATTGTAAGTTCCAAGAATAGTCTGAATTGTACATAAGGGTATAAATCTGATTTGTTAATTAAGTGTATGTATGTATGGATTTTATACGGTTTAGACTTTAGACTGTTGAAGTGGATTTGACCAGTACGATGAGACCATAAGGTGCTCAACCATAGTTTGGGGTACTGCATTGCCGAGCTTAATAGTTTCGGATGTCTTAGTGTTGTTTAACCTAAGTTTTGAGGTTTTAATAAGAAATCAACCTAAAATCTGTCGTCTCTATCTAAATCAATTTACAGGACATTCTGCTTAGCCAACACCCCTATTTGGCTTTTCCACTAGTTTAAAGATTAACACGTCAAAGTAATCTTTTCGTGTTTACGCGGGCATAATGACCCATTTCCTGCAATCAAGGAGGAATTTAGGTTAAATGGGATAGTGAAGTACAAATATGTGGTGTGCTCAATATATGAGTCGTGATGGGTAATTCTGAAACGTCATACCAGAAAACTTTGCAAGTGAACTGAAAAATCAATAGACAAACTAGATCGCATGCGGGAGTTGTTCTCGATTGCCCCAATCGTGTGTTACTGTAAATGCTGATGCTAAAACAAAGCAAGACATATTTAATTAAAACCCAAGTAATTTGGTAACCAATGTGCTTGTTTCCTCCTTTGGAACATCGTTCTGTAGTTTGCAATGTTACGAAAGCAGCTGTGAACAAGTGTGAATTTGTCTTGACTTTATTCGGCATAGCAGATTTGATGTGGTTATAACTAATGGCTGAAGAGAACCATTTCCTCCGCCTTATATTTCCTTTGTAAAGTATTTGTTTTAGTTGATCTGATAAAGTGGCAACGAAGGCTTGAACATTTGCACAAATGTTTGTTTTCTATAGTTTCGCAAACAATGAAATTAATAGATTCCTTCGGCTTCACTGCTCCTCCTTTCGATATCCATGCTTTGTTTTTACAAGTTCTACGGTACAAAATGAGAATGGATGCTAACATCGTGATTTTTTCTGCTTTGTAGACATTACAAGTTACAAGCTCAATTTTCAAAATGCAAGAGCAGTTAAATGCCAGTGTCCAATAACTTCGGGGTCTTATGAGAAGAGAAGGTTGGAATCAGTTGTTTCATCGGCATTACCTGAAACAGCAGCATCGATAGTAGTTACTGCTGCTACTGTAAGTGCAGCTGCAGTTCTCCTGAGGAAGACGCTTAAAGATTCCGAGGCCAAAAATGTTTGTCACAAAAAACACAATAAAGCATTTGACTGTTTCGGTAATTTTCTTTTTTCCTGACCACATCCTTCCTTTAGACAGAGTTCCTCGAAGACCTGCGATGATTGCGAGGGATCCGGAATATGCAGCGAGTGCAAAGGAGAGGGATTCACACTTAAGAAATTGTCAGATGAGAGTGCTGAAAGGGCTAGATTGACAGCCAAGAACGCGGCCACTCGATATACCGCAGGGTAGGCTTAACTTCCCTATTCTGTTGTAAACATTTGCTTAGTTTTTTTCTATTAACCTGTTTGCTTCTGTACTTTTAGGCTTCCAAAGAAGTGGAGTTATTGCTCTAAGTGTTCTTCTTCTCGGTCTTGTGTTACCTGTGGAGGAAGTGGGCTAGTAAGTTCGTTGTCAAACTGCAAAACATCCTAATCTTGTAGTCATACGATTGATATCATTTTGTGTTGTTCGATTCCTATTTTCGTGAAAATTCTTCTTTCATGCCATCCATCCATCAGAAGAAGAAAAATATATATATAAGTCACGTATCGAATTTGAGATACTCAAACTAATGTGTAATTCTAAATGGAGTCCTATAAATTTGGTCTTCCTTTTCTGGATCAGCATTTCGAGACAATTTTTTATCTGTAGTTAATGGAGGTCTGCAATCTGAACTTTGGTGCTTCTTTCACTGTCTGCAGGTAAAGGCTTAACGCAGTTTTGACACTTCAAAGATGTCGTTGGAGCCGGCCGCAAATTCGATCTAGTGCTGGCTTGTTACACGTTTTCGCTCAGCTAAGATCGCTTTTTTATCGGGTTGCATTGTCTTATTCTTTTCCAGCAGATTTACGACCCAGAGTTCGGCAAAAAGATTTTTTTGTTGTTATCAAGTATGCAGGCCATTAGACCAGAACCAGAAGGAATCACAGCTCAAGCCTACATACATTTGGACGTCAATAAGGAGCTGCTTGTTTGTATGTAGGAATCTTACATGTTCAAGATATTTAGAGTAACCTTTTTCATATCCCATTTACACAACATAATAAGATAAGTTAAATTGTTTGTTAGTATACATTGCATAATTGCATTTCACCAATGAGTAGTAGATGTGCTTATGTTACTATACATAACATTACGCACCCGTTCTGGTTATTAAAACTTGGATAAGTTGATTTATCTTATCTTGTTGCATAAGAATATCTCAAACCACAGGTTATAAGACCGTAATCAGGGCTATCCTTAAATCGTACCACTATGAAAAAAATTGAAAACTACTTTTCAAGTGACAATGCCTTGATCCTGCAATATCTTCACCAGATTGAAGAACAGTTTTGATCTGTTGAATAAGGAAAAAAGCGTTATCATGTTAAAGTATCGCTTGGAATCAGGTTGAGCTGAACTCATGTTGAGGTATTGCTTGGAGTGAGAGATAAGGAGAGGGAAATAATTAGGTAGTGAAATATTTGAATTGAAAAGTAGGTTTTTCCAATACAGTTTTTTTCTGCTCCAAGATTTCTCCTTACATTACCACAATTCTGAGGGATTTTAGCTGTATTGTTAGGAAATTATGCCCATCATGTCATGTGGGTTATGACCACACTTTTTTTGACAGAATTTAATGCTACTTACTGGTGTTCTCAAATTTGCACGTGCAGTAGTACGTTGTTTCGGCAACAAAACCGCTTGTTGTTCCCCCAATGTTTTAAGAACCGAACCGAATATTGAACCGAAAACAGCTCGGTTTGGTTCAAAGTGGTCGAACCGATGGTTCAACCTGGTCCAACCGATGATGACGTCAGCATGACATCAGCATTTTGTGAACCGAGGGTTGAACCGAACCGACTCCGTAGCGGCGGTCCAACCGACGGTCCGACCGATTGAACCGATTTTTCCTATTACTTTTTAACATAATAAGTAATAACCAAGTACCTAAACTATGAACAATTAAACAAAATGTATCCATTTGTAAAATAACTTAATTAAAACCAGAAAAAAAATGAACAAACATGTAACTAAGTAATATTAGTCTTTCTTCTAACAAATGAACAAACATTTACTTCAACATCTAAACCAGTAGGGGTGGTAGACTGTCCTAGAGATCCGCCGGTCTGCCAGCCTTGGTGGAGATCGCGAGCGGTGGCGGTGCGATGCGGGGTGGACCGGTGGAGATCGCGAGGGTGGAGGTGTGGTGAGAGGTTGGGGAAGGAGTAATAAAAGTAAAAATCTAAGAATTTGGGTCAAAATTGAACAAAAAATAAAACAATAAAAACCAAATTTTGTTTAAATTGAAAAACCGGTTTTTTCGGTTCGACCAAACCGAAAAACCGATCGGTTCGATCGGTTTTCTTCGGTTCTCGAGAGAATCCGGTTTTTTGACCGAACCGACCGGTTTGCTACCGGTTCACGGTCCAACCCGGTCCGACCGCCGGTTCGGTCCGGTTTTTAAAACAGAGTTGTTCCCTAATGAACTAAACAGTGCAACGTACGTCAAATTACGGGGATCATTTCAATTACAATTGCCATGCAAACCTGTATTATACACAATTTTAAGCACATCTGGCGGTTCCTTGCTTTCCTAAGGTGTAACTGGCATGTTCAAGTTAGGTGGAAATCCACTTCCACAACGGTTAACTCAAAGTATAAATTTTAAATAAAAAAAATCCTAGAGGAACTCAAGTTCCGTGATTTTTCAACTTTTCTTGTATATAATATAATCAAAAGTCATTTTAAAATTCCAATTCTCTACTTTCCTAAATTCCCGCACTCACCAACAACAAAGAAATGAATATATGAGTAAAATAGTTACACATGCAACAACACCAGAAGACATATTTCGTTATCAAAAGAAATCTTTGGAAAGCAACAATTGGAGGCACCTTCAAAACAATACGGCAGAAGAGCATCATTCAATCATCAACAAACAATAGGGTCGCCACTTCAAGCTGGATTAATCTTAAAGGAAATGACTCCTCTCAAGAAAGATGCCCTGAATAACAGGGTTCAATCAAAAGAACAATGTTTTTTCTGCCTTCCTCCCACTATGAATAAAGGACCACAAGGACGATTATAATCGTGCAAAACTTAGTGCCCCCTTCTTTGGATAGGTTTGTAAAGGATAACAGTAACAAACTTCGACCGAAACCGATGCGTGATCCCGAGAGCCACAACAGATCTTGGGGCCTCACGGTTCTCTATGTAAAGGTGGTTCAGAATCACATTCTGCGGTAGCGGGAGGTTACCCGAAACCTCTCCGTAGGTAGGGTAGCTCAGCAAGCTGTGCTGCAGGTGTGGAGGAACAAGAGGGGGATCTCGTGTTTCATCCTCATTGCCGGGAATAGGATTCACATAACTTGAGTCAGGTGATCTTGGAACTTCAAATCCAACAACACTTGCTTCATCCTGTGAAGAAATGTGGCCCATAAGAAAATAAAAGTTCAGAAAGGAAAATAGTTAAGACTTTCTAGATCAGGTGCTTACTTCATCTTCTCCATACTGTCTATCCATTAATGCAGCTTCTAACAAATGCCAGATTCAAAGATGCACAGTATCCTACAAAACCAGTGTTGCTCCACATTATCAACAAGACAAGAAAGAAAGTAAACTCAAAAATGTTGATTTAATGCAGTTGAAAGAGTAAATATTATTCAAGTATATTTTCAGATCTACATATCCTATTCATAACTTGGTAAACCCTTGGGCAGTAGAGCCGATGATATCATCAGATTACATCATACATATAAACTAAGTTTTCGGACAGTTCAACTATTGACGATAACTATTAAGAGGCTGATGATATCATTGAAATACGACACACAAATTAAACATCCATCTTGCAGACTCTATTTCCACAATCAGAAATCGATTCACTATCTGTGACCTTAGAAAAATTTAACACAGTAAAAGGGAAAGTAAAAAGATTGATCATTTCAATATTAATGCAATCACAAAAAGGTGAATTTTAACCCCAAAAAAAAGTAAATTACTGTTGCTCATAAAAAAGACAACGAACAATGAGAACAAACTGACAAAAACAATCAAAAAGCAGAGTACGTAATTGTTCCTCTAATACAAATAGATGTGAAAAATTAATATTAAACAATCAAAGAAAGAGAAATACATGACAAATTGACAACTAACAAAATAAAGCAAATGGTGATACAAAATGAAATAACAGACCCTATAACTCTTCAGACAACCTCAGACAACATTGGCAACGTTGACAACCTCAGACCCTATAACACAATCCTTCCTCTCAAGCATTGTCCCACAGTGGTTAACACAACACTACACTTACGCAGCAAAAGTGCAGAAAATTAATACAGTTCAATCGACTGTTAGACCGTTTCCAAAGCAGTAGTTGGGTTTCGACATTTCCAGTAATCCCGCAAATACATGCCAACACGCCAAGCTTGTTATATAACAACCAACCAAAACATAACAATTACAAAAGAATGAAGGAAACAAGACAAATTTATATTTTTTCCTTACAATTTTTTGTTTCTGCCCAAGCTAGAGAATACTCATAACATTTAAAACAATCTGTTCCACGCCAATAGATCCAAAATAAACACCACAAAACCAATCCTTTCTTTTCGAATTCCAAAGACAAAAAACCCCAAAACAAAAGGTCGAAAAAAGAAGAAAAGACTCATCTTTTCTCGGACCACATGCAAGCCCCAACCAACATCACACGAGACCAGAACGAAATCCTACCGAATATACCTAATTCCCCGATCGCGCGAGGGGACGACCACTTCCCACCTTCGAAACCCTAGATTCCAGTGGTTCCGCCTCAAAGAATCGGCTTTCGGGCGATCCAGGAGTGTCGATTCGGGGAATTGGGGTCGGAGAGGTGGGGATCGGATTGGGGACGGAAACTAGGGTTTTCGTAAGGGACCTGTTTTGGTATTTCGTTCTTCGGTCCTCTCTTTTGCTATTTAGATGACGGGAATGCCCTTGCCATTCGTGAATAATGACGAACGTTTAAGGAGGTATGAGGTGTAATTTGTGAGCGATTGAGGGTAGTGTGGGAATTGTGAGGTGTATTTCTTGTATTTGTGTTTTCCGTAGGAGTGGAGGAAGTAGTTTGGTTCTTTTGCATGAAAATCCACCAACATAGTGCTATTTAACGGATATGTTTTAATAAAATTTCTCATTTAACGCTTATTGTTTCAATGACAAAGAGTAGTAGATTAATGATTTGATAGACGACTTTTAACTTAAAAAGTGGGCCAGAGTATCGTAGCTATATATATTCATGACCTAGTAAGTACTTACTGATATGGTGTCGGTGGATATTCGAGTATCTGAGCATCCGTCTGTATTAGTATTCGAATTTGGACATTCGATTTGAGAAAAAATATCCGTAAGACCGTATTCGTATCTGATCCGTATAATATCAGATTCGGGATCGAATATTCGTAGTACAACATCTGTATTCATATCTGTATTATATATATAGTTATTCTTTAAATTAATGATATATATAAGTTAGGTATTTTTTCTATAAATTACTCAACTATATAACTTAGGGAACTACTGTTCGTCGCCGGAAAACTACTTAAATCGCCCCAAAAATTACTTTTTTGCCCTTAACAAATCAATTAATAATCATTTCATCCCGTGTCTTTAAACAAGGTATTTGACTCAGTTTTACTCACATTCCTAGTACCAACACCACGAAAATGTCTGGCGAAACACTTGAATCCGGCTAGGTAACGGAGGCGGATTTTTTTTCCGACTCGGGCGTCTGTATACGACGCCTACACCATGGTGGAGACGTCTTAGCGAGGCGCCTCCACATAGGTGGAGGCGTGATAGCCAGACGCCCGTATTTTTTAATAATAAAAAATAAAAAAATAAAATATAAATAAATTCTTAAAATTATACGGTGTATTATCTCAAAATATTTGAGGTTCTCTTGCAAGATTTTTGGTGGTAACGGAGTCAAATTACAATGAGTTTTTTTGCAAGTGATTAATATTCAAAAAATTTAAGATCCAAAATCCCCGGTGGTAAAACTTCCCGATTTACAAATACCACATCGACATGTCGTTCGGTGGTGGCAAGGGGGCAGCGCCCCTTGAAAATTTTTTGGATTTTGAAATTGTTAGATCTGAATTTTTTTTGAATTTTCATCAATTGCAAAAACTCGTTGT
Source organism: Triglochin maritima (assembly GCA_963682175.1). Taxonomy (NCBI): domain Eukaryota; kingdom Viridiplantae; phylum Streptophyta; class Magnoliopsida; order Alismatales; family Juncaginaceae; genus Triglochin; species Triglochin maritima. The sequence goes on along the minus strand of OY821772.1, from coordinate 56,020,093 downwards.
AAGGTGATGCCGGACGGTCGACCGTTTGCTTCTCGGTCTACCGAACATGTTCCATGCGGATGACCGAGTTTCCATCGGTCCACTGTGATCTTAAATACAGTAAGTTTTTGATTTTCCTAGAATCATTGTGTCGGTTTACCGATCTCTACCTGGTTATCCGAATATTTATTCTCAGTAGCTTCGACATTTCTCTGGAAATCTCTATTCGGTGTACCGAAAGGGTATTGGTCATCCGAATATAGTAATTATTAACTTATTAATTAATTAATTTAGTAATTATCTAAATTTATAATCAATTATCTTTTTAATAAAAAAATAAAAAAATAAAAAAAATTGCGGGCGTTTGACGGAGCCTTCCAGCGTAGGAGAGGGGCGTCTGGCTAAGCCGCCCAGCGTAGGAGAGAGGCGTCTTAGCCAGACGCCCGTCCCATGGGCGGGGCGTCTGTGTAAAACGCTGCCCCCTAGGGGGAGGCGTCTTACCCAGACGCCCCTCTCCTATGCTGGGCGGCTCCGCCAGACGCCCGCAATTTTTTATTATTTTTTTATTAAAAAGATGTTGGATATTTTACCAGATTCGAGTACACTGGGGCGTCCGTTGGCTCATTACTGACCTCCAAAACATTATTTTTTATGAATATAAGAGGAAGATGAAGAGAGATGTGTTATAGGAGGGTAAAATGTCGCGTTATAACATTAGAAATGAGAGAAGGACAAAATGGTAATCTGTTGGGGCGATTTAAGTAGTTTTAGGGCGACGAATAGCAATTCAGATAACTTATTCTAAATTACTAACCATAAAGTACTAACTCGAAAAATATCCGCTTCAGAACTACGTATCTGTATTTGAACATCCATATCCATATTTGTATCATATACTTATGCAATATGTTATTATACCTAGAAGTATTCATATTTCAACCTTGTGTGATTATATTTTGAATATATAGTTTAAATTTATTTATTCAAATAAAAAAACATCTACTGATCACATTTATTCAAGCATTGAATATTGTTCTCGTTTTCAGAATATATGAAGTTAGAAGTTAAGATAAAATAAATTAATATTTGAAACTAAATAAAGTTATAAATGTGACTATGTATAAGAATTTGTCTAAGTAAAAATGAAAAATATTATAAAGTTGAAAATTATGTTTATGGATGCGGATATTATCCGTATCCGCTCCGAATCCATCAAATATCCGAACGGATATAGACTTTTCATATCCACAAACAATCCATATCCGTATCCGAATATGTAAATTTCATACGGATGCGAATATGGATATACCTATATCTGATCCGATCCGTTGATACCCTACTTAGTGATACGAGAGAAATTGACATTTATGAGAAAAATCATGAAATCTTTTGATAAAGTTTTTTACGATAATAAGTTGGATACATGTAAACCTCTGTTGGTAGGGGTGAGCTTCGGTCTAGGACCGGACCAGACCGGATCGAACCGGACCGGACCGGACCGAAACTCGAATTTTCGGGAAGTCCAGACCGAAGACCGGACCGAATAGGTTCGGTCCGGTCCGGGTCGGTCCAAAACCCGGATTTTCCCCTTAAATTTTCGATCCGGTCCGGACCGAAGACCGAATTTCCAAAATTTTGTGGACCGAAGACCGGACCGAAAAAATTCGGTCCGGTTCGGTCCGGACCGAAAAACGGACCGAAAAATTCGGTTCGGTCCGGATGCCCGGACCGGACCGAATTTTGCTCACCCCTATCTGTTGGTTAATATCACACTAGTCGTCGTTCTTATCATCATTAAATGACGTGACAACTTGAACAAATCATCCATTAGAGGTGTCATGAACCCTTTTTTTCCCCAAAGAGATTTAGAGAAAGAGGACACAGATCATGAATCAACATCCATGGAGAGCTAGGAGGTATTAAGATTCATTATACTTGTATAATCAGATATTGCAATCATTGGGTGTTTTTTACTGTTTCAGCTTAGCTTAGCTGTTGGGCCATTGAACCCGTTATTCTTTCTTTAGTCCAGATGAATGGATGATTGTAATGGACTCTGTAATTGGATCTTTCACTGTATCCTATAACCAAGAGATTATTTTAATATAATAGTTAGATTGATTTAAACCTTCAACTCTTCAAGAGGTTTTGCCTTTTTTTCCACCCTAATTTTTGTCGTTCCAATTGGTGAGATAGTTTCGGTTTCGTTTTCCAACAGGAGAGAACAAGTATTCTCTATGTGCCAATCAACCATCTAAACGTATTTAAATTAATTAAGGTGGCATGAACATTGCATCCCCATTATGATCTTTTTTTGACCACCACTTGATTACTGTCTTGGTCGAAGTATTAAGTTATGTAGGTGAGCCCAAGATGTATAAACAAATGAGACAATATATAAGCATAATCTGAACAAAGGCTTTGCAAACCACATGTCACCTTAAATTACAAGCATCTGCACACATACATAAATCTCAAACTGTAGGGAAATCTACAGCAAACAGAAAACCCTAAACTGATAACAAACTGAAGAGATCGAATATTTGAAGATGCTGAGAAACAAAAAAATCTGATCTATGAAATTCATTGATGTGCCGAAGCTGTCCAAAAGATTTGATTCCTCACAAAAGTCAACTTGCTGCAAGGACCAGCTTCCGTTCCTTTTCAAAGTTCAAACAAATATCACTTAATTGCTTGTCAGGTGATTGAGATCATTGCTAGTTGGGGGAGTGATTTCATTATCTCAAGATATAAGTTCAAAATCCATGGGTTGAATAAAAATGTACCTTGGTAAACCTGTTGTTGGGTTACTTCCAGTTTGAAGTCATTGTCCACTTGTCCCAAAGTCGGAGTTGGTGTAAGAAATTCTGGGTCGTCCAAAAAAAAACTTGAAGCTCTTGTCAGGATTTAAGGAAGTATATATGATGCCCAATTCATTAAAATGCACGCATAAACTTCTGTTATTTATTTACAAATGCAAGTTTATTGAGCGAGTTGTAGGACCGGAAATATAAACCTCAATATTCATGACGAACGGAACATAATAAAGTAAGATAAATTCAAGTATTGTTTTACACCTACAAACACACAAAATATTAGACAAGTATCGCATGCAAGTAGCAACAGATGAGGACTTGTGAGACTGGCAACAAAAGGTGCTGATTTATACTCCAGACCTAATTAAACTGATGCAGCAACTTTGATGAACACTTCATATCAGATAGAAACTATAGGATCAATAACGGCATGAAAAATTAATCCCTACTGGGGAAAAGCAGTAGCAAGACAACATTTAGGATTGTTATCAACGATTGAAAACCTTGGAGTTACCTTGAGTAGTGGAGTACAAATTCAAATAATTCAATTGATCGTCTTGGGATTTTATTGTCAATTCAAATCTCAGTTGTTGCAAAACAACTAAATTTTCTTCTTCCAAAGCTTTTGCATGTTTATTAAAAATATTTATATATGATTGAAACGTGGACCTCTCATTGGAAGCACTTATCTTTGGTGTTCACCATAAAACTCGAATTCGATCAGCATCCTAGATTGTCCCAAGTGAAGTCCAAGATTGGCCTGCAAGAATTTGTCATGGTAGTAGCTACCCACTCACACACATCTCTCAGGAAAGCTGTTCGAGGCAAAAATACAGCTCTCTTCATTTTCGTCAAAAGATGTTTCAAATTACATGAAAAAAGGAGAAAAATCAATATTATGTTGAATTTTTGTTATTTCTCCTATTTGAACTAGAACCTTGAAAACATATGAATATTCCACATGTGTAGTATAGATTCTTAAAGGCTAGTATTCAGACAAATCATCTACAAATTTAGACATAGTTTCAGATCCCAACTTGAACTCATGTAATTTTCAAGTTCCAACTACAACCTTCAAAAATCAAAAACCACACTAATATCTAAACAAATACGTTAGCTTATTGTACTAAAAAAATGCCACTATTTATGCTAACCACCAGAGTAAACAACAAAAGAAGTAATATGTATTACTATTTGCATGCATTATGTTCACATCTAGCTTACTAGCTGAAGATATCAGATGTTTAGGCTACAAGAATTTCCAATATTGTTACATATTATTCACATATACTCAATGCACCAACTAGAGCTAGTCAACTTAATTAGGAGGATATCATTATCCTTAGTGAAGCAAATTGTAACTTGAAGGTTTGACCAGAGTAGCTCGAAAAATTTTGAGAAAAAAATATCCAGATATGGAATCCTTATATTTATTGTTATGGTTCGCTTGAAATGAGGGAAATGGCATCAAATGGAGTAAGAGTTAAAAAAAATTAATTGTCCACTTGATTTCATTTAATTTTTTTCTACCTATATTTAACTTCTCTTTTCCATTCTCCTTAATATAAGAGCACCTTTACGTACTTTGGCAAACGTACTTCCACAGAAGAGCCATATATAAGGCACTTTTTCTCTTACCATGTGGATTTCATTCTTAGCAAATTAATATAACATATGAAGACCCCAAGTTGTAGTTATGAACTTTTTTTCCTGAAATTCTTTTGGTGTAATCTAAATAAATCTTAAAATTCATATTGTATTTCACTATGGCATGGTAACTTAATTATCTTTGTTGTTCCAAGCCTACAGATGGCTTGGTAGATACGGACTAAACATCAGATCTGAATACAAGTTTGGTTTTAGTTTTGGTTTTGTTTTGGGTTTGGGGGCTTTTCAAACTCAAATTGAACTGATTTCGTTAAAAAAAACTCAAACCAAACCAGTTTTATTTTGGTACAAATCAATTAAAATATGTGTTGGAATTTGATACCATTATTGGTTCATCGAATAGAAAAATTTTAAAGTTAAAAAAACACAATAATACTGTATGTTAAAATCCTATTGGTACGTATTAATACTAGTAAAACTATAATGTTAAATAAAAATTCATAACTTACATCTTTCCGTTGGATTAGATGTTGCATTAATGAGGGTATACGCATCATAGAAACTACATGGAGGTACGTATGGTGAGGAATAGGTTCAACCCGCACAAACCAAAGCATGATTTTAGTTACTTTAACAAATTTTACCCAAACTTAAAGTTCAATTCAGTCAACCTGACAATTCCTACCCTTACATCTCTAGACTGGTACAAGGTTGTTGTTGGTTAGCCTCTACCTGATCTTAACTCCGAGTGTTAGTTCGGATTGCTTTATGAGTTGTTGGTCACCTTGTGTCTCAGAAGGTATGAATTGCCAGTGGTGAGGATGAAAGTGATCAATTGATGATAGATATGTGAGCATTCAGTTGTTCAAGATGGGCACTCTGGGAACCAATCTGAAATGTTTCCCTACTTGTGAGCAGTCGTGGTGCTTGAGAGCAGGGACTTCTTGTAAAGTGAGTGGTCAATACATAGTAAAACCGAAAAAGTGTTGGCTTATGAGTTGTCATGGTGACTATACAATGTCCTAAGTCAAAAGGGTATATGATCGTTATTACATAAAGATAAATAAAAAAAGGACTTGTCGCCTTAAAGAAAATGACTTGATACATATTGCATTTACTATGTCTACATAACAACATTTGAGATTCAAATGTGAGACGAAGAACTAAAGTGGGGAGGATTTGGACAAACTAGGTTCCAAACTTTTTATGTTTCACTGTGTTGTAAAAGACACACCTAATCGAGGCTAACCGTTATACCTTCAAGCATCAACAAAAACTATGATCCACGTATCTAAGTGGTGGAGCAATATTCTGTAGGATATGTGTGCTTCTTTTAGAGAGAGAAAAATGTCATTTGGATGGAGATATAGTTCAACTTTGAAGATATTGAAAAACATCATCTAAGGTCAGGGATGATGCAAGGGATCAAGGGTCAAGCAGCGGTTGAGTGAACCCTCTTGGTTTAGTATGGGGAAAAATTCATTGGTAGTTTGTTTATTTAAATAAATTGATTTTGAACCCCTCCCTCTCCTCCCAACTAGAGTTTTGCCAACTTCGATAGTAATATGAGTGCATAAGGAACGTCAATAATTATATGCCTAATCAAGATTTTTGATCCCTCTAAGAAAGATTCATGGCACCACCTGAGGATTGAAAGGTGATGTTTTTTTTTTTTGAGTTGTTATCAGCATAATCATTAATTATACAAAAATGTTCCCCACTTTATAAACGATGCAGGAATGTAAGGACACAAGAACATAACCCACTTTTAGGGAACTAATTCTATATTAATTCCTCACCTTATAGAAATTGAAACCACTATACATAGAATGATACAAAGGAAAGTCTTCTTAAGTTCTTAAATTCTAGAATGTTAAGAAATTAGTGTGATTAACCATGTATTTGCAAATTGCAATACTACTGCAATAAGTAGGTCATTATTTATGGGCAACAATCAATGCACGAAATAGTTAACTTCGATCATTTAGCTGTCCATTTAAGTAATAAGTTTACCAAGCAAACATATGGATAACAAACATGGCAGGAAAAAAGATCCATTAAATTGACATCAAAAAACAATAATCTACTTACCTCGGATGAAGAAGTTAAACCATATATATCTCTCGACAACACTAAGATGTTGCCATATAATGTAGTCATTCCCTGCCAATGCAGCATCATCAAGATTCTCATCCAACTAGCATACTATGATTCCCATACTTTATGCAATAGATCATGTGAATCTTGATGATGCCACACTAGCAAGCAACAACCCTGTGGTGAGACCATGCAACATCAAAAACTACAAACTCAAGAAGCTTATATCCACAAGAAATGACAATCCTTCAAATCTCAACATCCAATGTTTAGACACCAAGTCGGTGATAAACTATAGAGGGGAAATATGTGAAACTCCATGCCCATGCATACTCTCACCAAGAAAGTGGGTGCTTCTTCTAACTAAACAATGCTTGAAGGTGATAAACTAGATGGCAACTAAGTGGTGCAAAGATTTCCACACGACCACCTTTGGGCAGCACAACTAGATATATAAAATATGTGGAGAGCTCAAGTGAACAAAGGAAGCATGGATCCATGTTGTTACTGTTGCTCACTGTTGAACTCACTAATTACCAATAAAAACCACCACAAGAAATATACCATCTTGATAAAGATTGAGCAAAGCCAAGAATGGTGCTACGACAACCTATTGAAATCATCAGTGTGAGAAAGATCTGCTTAGAGACTGATGGGTTGGTGATGGGTGATCAGACCAAGAGAGGCTAGATGTGATCTAAGAAGTGAGGGATCTAAGGAAAGGTAGATGGAGGAGAGAGAGAAGAGGAAAGGAGAAAGGATGGTGAGTTGGGGGAGGGATTAGAGGGATTTAGGTTAGTGAGATTGTTATATAGAAGGGGAGAGAGATCAAGAGTTTTGTGCAAAGTAGGTTAGTGGAGGAAGGTTGTCTGGAGATTACCTTATTTTATGATAACGTTTACATGACAACTGTTTGGTTGAAGCCCATCTGCCCATGTTTCCATATTCCTTGTTTTTTTCTTCTTCTGAAAAATATCAACTTCTTTATTTTATTGAACTCCATCAATGGCATGACGGCATTCTACATATTAAACTATCTGTGTTAAATTTAAGTCCTGAGCAGTAATCGGTATTGTCGTAACCTTGGGGATGACAGAATATGTGAGTTAGAAATGTCAGAAAGATACGAGAGCCGGTAGTTCTCGGGCGTCCATTTTTTTTCCTTTCAGCCACGTCAGTTTCTCTCTCTATCACGTTAGTTCAAACTAATTTCCTAAATTTTTCTTAACCACATCCAGAAACAAGTCAAACGCCCTACATTCTCTCCCTTACACGTCATTTTCGGATCAATTTTAGGCAAAACAAAAAAATTATCAAAAAATTCTAAAAAACATATTTTCATATTTTTTTATAAAAACAATTTAAATAATTTTTAAAACAGTTTCTAAACACAAAAACTCGAAAAACAAAAAACAAAAAAGTAACCAATGGGGTCACGTGCCCCCACCCACCCAGAATTTTCAACCGCCTGGGCGGAAAATCTGGGTTTTAGCCTACGTCGTCGGGCATGAACAGTTTCGTCCGAACGCACAGTAACGGCTAAGGATGGCCTAACTCAGTTGTTCTGTCCACTAAGGTTTTTTCTCTATAAAGCAGTGTGTGATTGTTAATATAATATAACCTAAACCACGTGATGCCGTACATCGTTGGAGTTTGATATTTAATCATGATTAACATAAGATCAGAAATCTACCGATTAGATATTTATACTAAACGCGACAAAAATATGATATGACAAAATTGGTCTCATAATTTGGTAATGATTTCAATATAAGAGTTGGAGAAGAAATTTGTGGCTAGCTAGACATAAGAATTACAATAAAGGTTCGGTTAAATTAATCAACAAGACCAACGGGTAACTCAAGCAAAGTCTTGAGGATCTACTGGCCACGAAGAGCCTCACGTGTAGAAACACAGCAAAAGCACGGTTTGCAGCATTTTTAAATTAGCTCGAAATTAACTACATCTCTCCACACATAATAATCTAGTATTGATCGGCCAACCCATCTGTAACGTTCCTCTAACGATGCAAACAATTGGTTGTTTTCAATCCTTCACATGGACAATGTGAACAGAAACTAGATCTGAATTTCATTTTATGTACTTGACTAAGAAGACTTACGCAAGGTTTAGATTGGTGTAATTGTAATGTAATAATATATTAACATAATAAAATGGAAGATACCATATTGCCAGGCGCCAGCAAAGGAAAGAGAGAGTTCACCGGAAACACAAGATTCTGTGATTAGTGGTCACCTGAAGTGGGGCCCATGCATAGCTCGAAGAAGCTTTTCCCTCTTCAACGCTTTTTCTTTCTATTGGTCAAGTCACTCAAGTGGGACTTGAAAGTTGACCCGTTTGGTGGCTAAAGCCTGACAAATCACAGTCTTACTCCAACTTTCAGTCTTTCATGTTTACGGTGCAGTTAGTTAAAGGTGCGAAATATAATTTACGGTCGTAGGATCGAATTTTTATGTAGCACAAGAAAATGCATCGTGTATTTAATGTACTTTTTATTTTAGAAGCACAATTGGCCTCACAATGTGGATAAATAACAAGAAATTCTAAGTCATCATTTTTTTTTGATAATTCATCTCTAACAATAATTCGACAAACCACCCTAGACATGTGGAGTTGTGGTTAGTGGGTCATGTGAGATCGTTATGGTCCTAATTAGAAAAAAACAATACAAACCAATAGGATTTTATGTTTCTCCTTTTCCCAAGTTGTAAGTGTATTTACATTCGTTTTGTTAATAATAGAAATCATTAAAATTTTCAACAACAAAAAAAATATACTGAAAAAATTGGATGCATTTTCCGAAACTATCCAATGAGGGCCTAGAGTGGACAAATAAATCCGCTTATCTAATAAGCATGTATACAAAGCATTAACTTCCTAAGGATGTATACAATAAGCATGTATACAATAAGCATTAACTTCCTAATAAGCATGTATACAATAATCTAGTCATAAACTCTGAATGGAAGGATGATCGACATCCAAACACAAATTTGTGTTTTGCGATTACATGGGGGAGCACAGGCTACGAGGTAGAATTTCGTATGGTAAAGGCTAAAAGAATGGAAATTGAAGATGAGATTAAAAAAAAATCCTACCGGACTCATTACTTCTTCTACTACTACCTTTTTCCCATCGACAAACCAATTTTCGTGAAGAAATGAAACCATAATCCAAACCAACCGTCGAAAGTAGTAATTATGAAGAAAATCTGAATAGACTAACACATCCTCAAGTCATCACGTGACCTTTGCCGTTGTAACATCCTCAAATAGTGAAAAAAATGTAAACTTTTTGAAACATACAATCAACACGATGATATTACTAGAAGATACATAAATCAGGTGCACCAACATATATATCATATATATCCGAGTATTTTAAAAGTGTGATTACAACAAAAGACTATAAAGAAATATACATGTAATCACTCCAACCTCAAACTGAGAGAAAACAAGATCTACTCGCGGCATGCATCTCCTCGGTCCCCACCCCTAACGCTGGTCACGGCCTGAAAAGTAAACATGCAACAATGCCTGAATTTCCGAAAGGAAACCACGTATGTCAAACCCCTAACACATATGAAACCGGTACAACAAACCTAGCATGTAATTCTATACATAGAAGAAAAACATAACACAAGGTTGAGTTCCAGGGCTCTTCCACCCAACCACAGCTACCACTACTAAGATCAGGGCTCCAGAGCTCTTTCACCCAACCCGAACGCACTACGGGGCTCCAGGGCTCTTTCACCCAACCGCCGCAACCCTCGTACCCACCAAGCACACTTGTCAGGAAAAGTCGACATAACAACTCGTCTCGCAAGGACAACAACACCAAAAGCACCTCATAAGTGCAAAACAGAGTAAAGACGATCAACCGAACAAAGAGTCCCGGTCGACCGATTCTCTCAAAATACAGGTAAGTTCTTCAACCATCAATCCATCGGTCGAACACTTCCTATCGACCACACGACCAACGGTCGAACCAAAGTCAGTCACCTCCCAACACCAACAATATTAACGTCTCATCGGTCGAACGGCAAAGAGGGGTCAGTCGATCGAAAACTACCAGGGACTCTTACGTTCTCACCAACCGGTCGAACCACATCACACCGATCGAACAAGGTTTATGTCAACATAAGTCATCAGTCGAACGAAATCAATGAGTGGTCGACCATTTAGAAAGTCTAGGCTCCAACCGACTTAGCTACATGTACGATCGGTCAAAGGGCGATCGACTGTTTAAATGGTCAAAGCCTCAACCGACCTACAATAGTGTATTCGACCGAACGACAAAAGGTCCTGGTCGACCGAAAACTCCCAGAGCCTCCATCTTCTTGCTCAAAATGTATAATCAGTCGACCACCTAAGGGTATCGTTCCACCGATGCAAGAGATAAACGCCCAAAAAATACACTACGACCGGTTGACCGAAACAGAGCAGAAATCTGTTGCACTAACTCCGACGAGCATTTCGGCCTACCGTCAACCACTCAAACACACACTAGCGTGGGTGAGCATAAAAGTAAAGTTTGACATACCGTGTAGGTTTGAAGAAATTTTTTCAAAGAACCACGGCAACGCTTCCTCGCAAAAGCTCTACTCCGGCAACTTCTCGTGCGAGCAATTGACGATCACCAACACCCGACAGCCTGGCAAAACCTCTTCCTCTTCTTCATCCACTCTACCACCACGAATCACTGCGAGGGAGACGGGTTTGAGAAAGAGAGAGAGAAGAAATGTGAGTAAGATGGGTTGGCTTAAAAAAAGTACTCACCTCGCAACCAATCCAAACACGCGCCTAATCACCGTTTCTCGCTGGAAATCACCACTTCCCGCCGGAGCTACATAACTGAGAGAGACGAGTGAATGAGAGATGGGTTCAAGCTTTATATAATCCCTCACCTTCACCCAAACCAAACACTTCCCTCCACCTCAAAACCCTCTACTAATCCTCGTCAGCAACTCCTAAACCTGATTAACCAATAATCAAGTCAGGTTCTAACAACCGTAATCTAAAAATTAGTTGCTCGAGAGTTTTAATTCATAAACAAAAAAAACGTAATTGTAACAATAAATATTGGAAAAAATTCAAAATAATCGGTTAAAAAAATAAAATTGGAAGAATATACACATGAGAAACTTAATTGGCAAAGTATGCACCTTAAAACGGCACTACAGGTGCCATTTTTATTAACTAAAAATGGCACCGTAGATGTCGTTTTTACCCTTAATGAAAGTGGTATCACTAATGTCGTTTTTACTTGGGTAAATTTTTTCTTGGTTTCGAGATGTCGTTTTTAGCTAAGACATGTTGAACTAGCAATGGGTCGGTCGGGGGTCTCACTCCAAAACACAATGTATTTTTAAGCTTGAGATTTTATTACTAATTTTGCTTCGAAAAATACATTAGTAACCAAAATTAGTAATAAAATCTGAAGTCCAAAAATACATTGTGTTTGGCTTTCAGTGGGCGCTGCTCACCGGGGAACGCCGCTCGCTCACCGGGGAGCAAGACCCCCGACCGACTCATTGCTAGTTCAACATGTCTTAGCTAAAAACGACATCTCGAAACCAAGAAAAATTTTGGCTAAGTAAAAACGGTATCAGTGTACCGTTTTCATTAAGGGTAAAAACGACATCAATAGTGTCGTTTTTTGTTAATGAAAACGACACATGAGGTGTCGTTTTTAAGATGCATACTTTGTTAATTATGTTTCTCACTTACGTATTCTACCAATTTTATTTTTTTAATCGATTATTTTGAAATTCTTTCCATAAATATTATTATCGTAGCCGTAGAGGACAAATTAAGGTCCCTATTTGATGTAGACGTGGTGTCACTTGTGATTGAGTGTTATGAGATCCAATCTAATGTTGCGGATGATGGCTTCAATCAAGATCTAAATGATGAGATGCATCTTTTACGATACAGACAAAGCCTCATCTTATTTTATTAAGCAATTTTTTTGTGATAATTATTTTTTAAGCAACACTATTCTTCCATAGATGTGAATAGATCTTAGTTGGCTGCATCATTCGGGTACCATATATCTAGTCTAATTGTATATGTTATCACATGTTGGCACATCGATCTCCAAGTGTCTCAACTCTCATCGTGCATCTTTGTAGAGTTGTCACACACGTCTAAATGATCATACTTAACCATGCATGAAGACGAATTCCAGCAGTGCCCAACTAGAACAAGAGTGAATGGGACATGAAGCTCTTTTTGATGGGCGAGGTCGTGAAGATGCATGTCATCGTGCTTCCTTCGAACCAAAATGTTTTAGTACGTTTTTTTTCTCTTCCTTTTATGGTAAATGATAGGGCTAATTATCATTATTAAGATGGATTGCAAATTTACATTCTGATTTGTTATAGAGGTTGAATTTGAAGTGCTTCTCATTAGGGGTGCACATGGGTCGGGTTGGGTCGAGTTTGGGTCATAACCCGACCCAACCCAAAAAAATTGGGTTTTTGAAAAACTCAACCCAAACCCGAACCGATTCGGATTCAATCCAACCCGACCCAAAATGTTCGGGTTGGACCCGAATCAATTAAGCATAATCAAAATTGACACATAAAATTACTAAACAGATAAACAAACATAAATCCAAATCCAATAGACCAAGAACGCAAATGATCTCATAAACCAAAACAGGAACTCCACTTAAAAGACAAACAAAAACACAAATCACAAATCACAATCAAAACAAACAAACGCACGAGAAATCCAAAAGGAATAGAAACGGTTGCACTCAATCAAAACTCCCTCCGAGAGTGAGGAGGAGGTTCAGAGGGAGTGAGGGGGAGGATCACAGGAGGGGGAGGATCGGAGGAGGTGGAGGATCGAAGGGAGTAAGGGGGGGGGGGGGATCAGAGGAGTGAGGGGGGCGATTGGGATGTCGGCTGGAGGGGTGAGGAGGTGGAGACGTGGAGTGAGAGGGAGGAGGTGGAGTGAGGTTGTGAGGGGTTAAATTTAGTTTTTTTGTTGTTAGGATGGAGTGATGGACGGTCAGAATTTGATGTATTTTTGTTAGGATGGAGTGATGAGAAAAAATCGATTTTCGGGTTGGGTTGGGTCAACCCAAATTTGACTCGAAAATTCGGTTTTCAAATTGTTTCAACCCAACCCGAATCCCTTCCCAACTGACCCAACCTGACCCTTGTGCACCCCTACTTCTTATCCCACCAAATAGGTAATTGAACCCCGTCTGAGAGCTAGATTTGGCCCCCAATTGATTAATAGGTGTAAAATGCTTAATACGTTACTGGTGGTTATGAGTTATGACCGTAATATGTATGTGTAGAATCTTTGACCCACTATAGTAAATCATGGTCAAGTTAATAGATACCGAGTTATCATTAGTTGTTCTATGGTTTATGATCTATTAATAAGCATGGAGACGCCCTGACGCCTAATTTGGTTCAAAATTTATGTATTTTACCGCATCCAATAAGTGTACAATGTTATAAGTACATTGACTGCCTATTTGAATGGGATGATTATCTTCATATTATTGACAAAATAACAATTTCAGATTTCCAGATTCATTTTGTAACGTCCCGAAACAGCGGAAGAAAATTTTCAAAATTAAACATACAACATACGACCGTCAACGGTCAACACGGGCACGTTACTAGAAAAGTCAACATAATAATATATAAAAATATCTCCACGTGGAAGTCATAATACAGAGTTGTCAAAAGAGTGATTACAACTAAAACATAACTACTACATAACTACTGTAATCACTACCTCTACAAAACGATCGGAAGAACAGGACCCGATCCCGGAGGCACTCCCCTCGGTCACCACCAACCTAAGACTGCCTGCTACCTGAAAATGCAACATAAAATCTGCCTGAGTTCCCGAAAGGAACCCCGTATGCCAACATCTCCTATATATACAGAAAAACAGATGAAAATGCCAAGAATGCACATGCAATGCAATCCGCCTCGGGCCCCATACATGCCCCAACCGCTGCGGACCATCTCCCAGCCGCGCCAGGGGCATGGGAAACATCCCCCACCCTGCCAATCCAGGCCCACACGAGGGGGGTCGCCGCACTCATCTCCCAGCCGCACACAGGGGCACAAGGGAGGCATCCCCCTGCCAATCCAGGCCCACACGAGGAGGTCTCGGCTCTCCTCTACAAGGAAAGTGCATCCCCTTCCCCCACCAGGGAAGAAGGCATCTACCACCCACACAGGCATGGCAGGCATCCCTCTGCCGCACAGGCATCCACGAGGGGTCCAACAGAAGATACGCTCTCGTCGTAGGTGAAATCCGTAGCTCCGAGGTCCGGTGATCGACCGTGGGCTCGGCAGCCGGTAGTCGCCTCTGCTCGACGTCACGTATGTGGATAAATCCACCAAGGAAAGATAATTCGACCCACCAGTCGAACAAGGTCAAATCTAGCGGTCGACCGTTTGGAAGGTCTACGCTATACGTTTTATATACATATATATCCTGTCGGTCGAACCAGGGTCCGTTCAACTGATAAGGAAAACTGCATGAATCCTGCCCACTGCATTCGGTCGACCGAAACTCTTCCGGTCGACCGGATCAACAGGCACTTCACTACAGGAAAACTGCACGCGGTCGGTCGACCGGATCCAGAGTGGTCGACCGTTTAGATGGTCAACGCTCTTGACCGACCTTGCGCAGTTCGGTCGACCGAGACACACTCGGTCGGCCGAAGGTCTGTCTACCCTATCTACTGGGATCGGTCGACCGAACAACCACCGGTCGACCGGACTAATATAACCCTTATAAAATATTCCCGCTAAAATTTGGCATAAACGGTCGACCGTCACACAGACGTCGTTCGACCGTTTTCGGGCAGTAAGCAAATATTATTAACTATCGGTCGACCGACCCAACCACCGGTCGACCGAACTACTCATTATCCGCGGGACAGGCATCATCCAGACGCCATTCGGTCGACCGAATCTCACCATCCGGTCGACCGAACAGGCACCTTCAGCCACTGTCCCGCCGGATTTCGCCGGGGAAACGGCACCAACGCCGCCCCCTACACTCCCACACCTCTTGGGGAGTTACTATGAAGACGTGACATACCTTTCACCGTCGAGAAACGCGCGCGCCGGCGAGCTCCTTCCTCTCCTCGACGATTCAAGCTTCTTCTCCTTCTTCCTCCGTATGCGCGCCTCCACCTCGCCGCCGGAGCTCCTCCACGTCCTCTGGTCGCCGGGATGCAAGAGAAAAATGGGGTGAGTTTGGTGGAATGAATGGAGGAAAAGAAAGGAAGAGAAAGGGTTGGGTTTGGTTTTATACAAAAAACCCTACACCCCCTCCATACCTCACACCCACTCCTCACCATACTCCACCCTACTCCTCTCTCCATACCTCCCTCACTCCCACGTTCTTACAATCCACCCTCCTTAAAAGGATTTCGCCCCGAAATCAGAAGGGTAACTCACCGAAAAGCTCCGGATACTGCTTCCGAACTTCCTCCTCGATCTCCCAGGTGGCCTCGCGCTCGCTGTGATGCTGCCATCTGACCTTAACCATCGGAATGGTCCTCCTCCTGAGCTGATGGTCCATCCGATCGATGATCTCAACTGGCCTCTCCTCAAGTGACAAGTCCTGCCGGATCTCAGGCACTGAAATCTCTATCACATGCGTCGGGTCTGCAACGTACTTCCTCAACATAGAAACATGGAAGACGTTGTGAAGGCCAGAGAACTGTGGTGGCAAAGCAACTCTGTA
Source organism: Triglochin maritima (assembly GCA_963682175.1). Classification (NCBI taxonomy): domain Eukaryota; kingdom Viridiplantae; phylum Streptophyta; class Magnoliopsida; order Alismatales; family Juncaginaceae; genus Triglochin; species Triglochin maritima. Next base: position 56,003,832 of record OY821772.1, on the reverse strand, counting down.
GGCGACCTCCCCGACACGGTCCAAGATCTCAAAAGGTCCGACATACCTCGGACTGAGCTTCCCCTTCTTCCCGAACCTCATCACTCCCCGAGCTGGTGAAATCTTCAGGAAGACGTGATCTCCAACCTCGAAGCTCAAAGTCCGTCTGCGTCGGTCAGCATAACTCTTCTGTCTGCTCTGTGCTGTAGCCAACCTCCTCCTGATCAGGTCAACCTTCTCTGCATACATCTGCACAAGCTCTGGGCCCACTAACTGTCTCTCGCCTACGTCACTCCAGCATACCGGCGATCTGCACGGCCTCCCGTACAATGCCTCATACGGTGCCATCCCAATACTAGCATGGTAGCTGTTGTTGTAGGCAAACTCAATCAGAGGTAGATGCTCATCCCAGTGTCCAGCCCAGTCCAGTGTGCAAGCCCTCAGCATATCCTCCAAAGTCTGGATAGTCCTCTCTGACTGACCGTCTGTCTGAGGGTGAAAAGCTGTACTGAATCTCAGACGTGTCCCCAGTGCCTGCTGCAGACTCCCCCAAAATCTGGATGTGAACCTCGGATCTCTGTCAGAGATGATGCTCACCGGTACTCCGTGCAATCTGACGATCTCCTCTACATACAGCTTCGCCAGACTCTCCAAAGGCAAGGTGGTCCTAATGGCCAGAAAGTGCGCCGACTTGGTCAGTCTATCGACTATCACCCAAATCGCGTCATGGAACCGCCTCGTCTTCGGTAGCCCCGTAACGAAGTCCATCGTCACGTGCTCCCACTTCCACTCTGGAAGCTCGATGCTCTGCATAGGCCCAGCTGGCCTCTGGTGCTCGATCTTCACCTGCTGACAGACCAAACACCGACTCACGAACTCTGCAATGTCCTTCTTCATGCCTCTCCACCAGAAGTTCCGCTGCAGGTCCTTATACATCTTCGTGCTCCCGGGATGGATGGTGTACTTCGCTCTGTGTGCCTCCTCCATGATGTCATCTCTCATCCCATCAACCCTCGGCACCCAGATCCGCCCTCTGAATCTCAGACCTCCATCGACCCCAACACTGAAATCTGACCCCTCTCTGGCAGTCAACTCCAGCAAACTGGCCAACTCATCATCCTCATGCTGCGCCTGTACTACCTGTGAAACAGTCTGTGGCTCTACCCGCAATCCAGCTAACACTGCTCCCTCAGAGTCCCCAGTGAACGGCCTCCACTCTGCCAATGACTCAAGCAGTCTCCACTCCTGAAGGCACATGCCAGCCACTGATAGCTCCACTCTCCTACTCAAGGCGTCTGCAACTGAATTCGCCTTCCCCGGATGGTAAGAGATGGTGAAATCGTAGTCCTTAATGAACTCCAACCAACGACGCTGTCTCATATTCAACTCCTTCTGGGAGAAGAGATACTTCAGACTCTGGTGATCGGTGAACACCTCAAACTGCTCACCATACAGGTAGTGTCTCCATGTCTTCAGTGCGTGCACAACGGCTGCCAACTCCAAGTCATGCGTCGGGTAATTCCTCTCATGAGTCTTCAGCTGCCTCGAAGCGTATGCAATCACCCTCCCGTGCTGCATCAACACGCAACCCAAACCAATGCCAGACGCATCACTGTAGACCACAAAACCTCCTGTGCCGCTCGGCAGCGTCAAAACTGGAGCTGTCGTCAGTCGTCTCTTCAGCTCCTGAAAGCTGTCCTCGCACTTCTGGGACCAAACAAAAGTGACTCCCTTCTGCGTCAGGGCAGTCAAAGGTGCAGCTAACCTCGAGAAGTCTTTGATGAAGCGACGGTAGTAACCCGCCAATCCAACAAAGCTCCTGATCTCCGTCACGCTCGTAGGGGCTCTCCACTTAGTCACTGCCTCTACCTTCGCCGGATCCACCGAAATCCCCTCCGCAGAAACGATGTGACCCAGAAATGCGACTCTGTCCAACCAGAATTCGCACTTCGAAAACTTAGCATACAACCTCTGGTCTCTCAAAATGCTAAGTACAATCCGCAGGTGCTCTCTGTGCTGCTCCACATCGGGTGAGTAAATCAGGATATCATCCACAAAGACCACGACACAACTATCCAAGTACTGCCTGAACGTCCGGTTCATCAGATCCATGAAAGCCGCCGGAGCGTTCGTCAACCCAAAAGGCATCACCAAAAACTCATAGTGCCCATATCTGGTCCTGAATGCTGTCTTCTGGACATCCTCCTCTCGGATCCTCAACTGATGGTATCCTGAGCGTAGGTCGATCTTAGAGAAGACCTTCGCTGACTGCAACTGATCGAACAGGTCCTCAATCCTAGGTAGGGGATACCTATTCTTGATGGTGACCTTGTTCAACATCCTATAGTCAATGCACATCCGCAAAGACCCATCCTTCTTCTTCACAAACAGCACTGGCGCGCCCCAAGGTGAGACACTCGGTCTGATGAATCCAGCCTCCATCAGCTCCTGTAGCTGCTTCTTCAACTCTGCCAACTCTGCAGGCGCCATCCTGTACGGGGCCTTTGACTGCGGTGAGGTGTCTGCTGCCAGCTCAATGCAAAACTCCATCTCTCGCGGAGGTGGCAATCCTGGAATATCATCTGGAAACACCTCTGTAAACTCCCGTACCACATCTATCTCGTCCAGCCTCGGAGACTCAGCCTCTGGAACAACCAGCGTCGCCAGAAACGCTCTGCAACCCTGCTGCATCAACTTCTGAGCCCTCAAAGCTGACACCACAATGCGGCCTCCTCTGTTCCTGACTCCTCTAATCATGATATCAGGCAACCCCAACCTCGGAATCAAAACCTTCCTCTCACGGCAAAGGACACGCACGTCATGCCGGGACAGCCAGTCCATCCCAAGAATAACGTCGAAGTCCTCCATCGGTAGCAAGACCAGATCTGCCGGAAAATCATGGTCTCCCGAAACAATCGTGGCGCCGGGGATGAAGCTCCCCACAGTGCCCACCAGACCCAGGGGTGTGCTGACCTCCAAAGTGGCAGTCAACATCGCAGGGGTACGGCCCAACACTCCCGCAAATCGCTCCGAGATGAACGAGTGTGTCGCGCCACAATCAAAAAGCACTCTAGCCTCTAAACCTGCCACAAGAAGTGTACCTTCCACGACGGTGCTGGCGTCCCTCGCCTCCTCTGCCTGGACAGTGAAGACTCGTCCAGTGCGCTGACCCTGCTGCGGTGCTGCAGGTCTCCTAGCTCCGCCGCCACTGACACTCGGAAGTCCCGGAGGTCTGCTCGGTCCAGCGCCCTTGCTAGGGCAGTTCCTGACGATGTGGCCCTGCTGACCACAACCATGACAAGTAATCGACCCAAAGCAGCGCCCAGTGTGCACTCTGCCACAGCTCCTGCACGCCTCTGGCTGCGGCGCCCCTGCTGCCTCGATCCGGGGCCTCTTGCCCGACTTCCCCGAACTCTGCCCTCCTGGCCTCCCTGAGGATTTCCCTACCGATCTCCTATCATCCTGATAATTCTCCCGGTAGTCCCTCTCCATGATAGTGGCACTCCTCACTGCATCCGCCAAGGTGCGCGGCATGCTCGACAACACTCGGGTCCTCAGATGCTTCCGGAGTCCCCCGACAAACTTCATCGACCTCTGCGCCTGAGTGATGAAAATCTCCGGACAGTAACGCTCAAGGGCGTTAAACTTCCCAATGTACTCCTCCAGTGTCATGCTCCCCTGCTCCAGGGCCAGGAACTCCACCCGCTTCCCGTCTCGCACATGCTCCGGAAAGTACTGCTCGTTGAACTCCTCAACGAACTCCTCCCATGACACATCCTCTCGACCGGTGAACACAACTGCTAAAGTCGACCTCCACCAGTTCGCTGCAGCTCCTCTCAGCACATAGGTGGCCAGGTCCACCTTCTTCTCCGGAGTACAGTCGATAGCCCTGAAGATCGTCTGCATAGTGAGGATCCACTCCTCAGCTGCCTCTGCATCCATCTGCCCAGCAAAAGTCGGAGGGTGCTGCCTCATGAACCGGTCGTGCATCGCACCGGCCCCCGCCTGCGCACTCTGCGCTGCCTGGCGCTCCAACATCCCGCTCAACCGCTCCACGGTGTCGAACAGGACTCTGCGCTCTGCCTCCCGGGCCTCCTCTCTCGCAGACTCACTCGAACTGCGAGTCTCAGCCGCAGGCACCACCCGTCTCGGAGGCATCACTCTACAGAACAAAAAGACTCACATCAGAATGATCATGAATGCATGCAATGGACCTCTAGACTCTAATCCTAACTCGATGGTGGTTTCTTTGGGAAAATACGCCGGGATCAAGGCTCTGATACCAAGTTGTAACGTCCCGAAACAGCGGAAGAAAATTTTCAAAATTAAACATACAACATACGACCGTCAACGGTCAACACGGGCACGTTACTAGAAAAGTCAACATAATAATATATAAAAATATCTCCACGTGGAAGTCATAATACAGAGTTGTCAAAAGAGTGATTACAACTAAAACATAACTACTACATAACTACTGTAATCACTACCTCTACAAAACGATCGGAAGAACAGGACCCGATCCCGGAGGCACTCCCCTCGGTCACCACCAACCTAAGACTGCCTGCTACCTGAAAATGCAACATAAAATCTGCCTGAGTTCCCGAAAGGAACCCCGTATGCCAACATCTCCTATATATACAGAAAAACAGATGAAAATGCCAAGAATGCACATGCAATGCAATCCGCCTCGGGCCCCATACATGCCCCAACCGCTGCGGACCATCTCCCAGCCGCGCCAGGGGCATGGGAAACATCCCCCACCCTGCCAATCCAGGCCCACACGAGGGGGGTCGCCGCACTCATCTCCCAGCCGCACACAGGGGCACAAGGGAGGCATCCCCCCTGCCAATCCAGGCCCACACGAGGAGGTCTCGGCTCTCCTCTACAAGGAAAGTGCATCCCCTTCCCCCACCAGGGAAGAAGGCATCTACCACCCACACAGGCATGGCAGGCATCCCTCTGCCGCACAGGCATCCACGAGGGGTCCAACAGAAGATACGCTCTCGTCGTAGGTGAAATCCGTAGCTCCGAGGTCCGGTGATCGACCGTGGGCTCGGCAGCCGGTAGTCGCCTCTGCTCGACGTCACGTATGTGGATAAATCCACCAAGGAAAGATAATTCGACCCACCAGTCGAACAAGGTCAAATCTAGCGGTCGACCGTTTGGAAGGTCTACGCTATACGTTTTATATACATATATATCCTGTCGGTCGAACCAGGGTCCGTTCAACCGATAAGGAAAACTGCATGAATCCTGCCCACTGCATTCGGTCGACCGAAACTCTTCCGGTCGACCGGATCAACAGGCACTTCACTACAGGAAAACTGCACGCGGTCGGTCGACCGGATCCAGAGCGGTCGACCGTTTAGATGGTCAACGCTCTTGACCGACCTTGCGCAGTTCGGTCGACCGAGACACACTCGGTCGGCCGAAGGTCTGTCTACCCTATCTACTGGGATCGGTCGACCGAACAACCACCGGTCGACCGGACTAATATAACCCTTATAAAATATTCCCGCTAAAATTTGGCATAAACGGTCGACCGTCACACAGACGTCGTTCGACCGTTTTCGGGCAGTAAGCAAATATTATTAACTATCGGTCGACCGACCCAACCACCGGTCGACCGAACTACTCATTATCCGCGGGACAGGCATCATCCAGACGCCATTCGGTCGACCGAATCTCACCATCCGGTCGACCGAACAGGCACCTTCAGCCACTGTCCCGCCGGATTTCGCCGGGGAAACGGCACCAACGCCGCCCCCTACACTCCCACACCTCTTGGGGAGTTACTATGAAGACGTGACATACCTTTCACCGTCGAGAAACGCGCGCGCCGGCGAGCTCCTTCCTCTCCTCGACGATTCAAGCTTCTTCTCCTTCTTCCTCCGTATGCGCGCCTCCACCTCGCCGCCGGAGCTCCTCCACGTCCTCTGGTCGCCGGGATGCAAGAGAAAAATGGGGTGAGTTTGGTGGAATGAATGGAGGAAAAGAAAGGAAGAGAAAGGGTTGGGTTTGGTTTTATACAAAAACCCTACACCTACCCTACACCCCCCTCCATACCTCACACCCACTCCTCACCATACTCCACCCTACTCCTCTCTCCATACCTCCCTCACTCCCACGTTCTTACACATTTCCTAAGGCGGCTTGTTGGGAGGTTATTTTAAGAATCTGGACCCTTGAGTTCGGCTTAAAACTTCAATAATTCCGGAAACAGACTACTACTATATTTAATTTCAACAATTAAAAAATTAAAAATTAAAATTTCCAGTTAAGCAAAAACATGATAAGATATGCCAAGTTCCATGCACACACCCAAAGCATCACCTCATGGAACAATTAGAAAACTTTGTTCCATTATATACCACTTTCGAGTTGTAAGTGTTCACTACAGGTCTACGTAGTTCAACCCAAAAAATTGGAGCTTAATTTTTCCCAATACGATAATTACCCATTCTTAGAAAAACAAGTACAAGCCATTTTGAATTTTCTAACGAACCCCAAAACCAATAGCTTTATCAGAAAACCAAAATCAGGTACAACAATTCGTCTGCTAAAGGGTTTAATTACTACTTTTTTACTTTGATCCACGTCATTTATCAAGTTCCAACGTCCTCGGTCAATTAAATTAATTTGACATATCTATGTTCAAATAAAATTATACAAAATTAAAATTAACATATTGCTCTGCAGTCTTAACTTCTTAACCAAGAAGCATAACTGTTAGGAAACCAAAACAGTGTCGGAAACATAACTGTTTAGGGCACTGTGTCTTCCTGTCTAATGTTTTGCAAAATTATTGGTGCTTTAGTAAGTAATAAAAGACGCAAAATCGAGATTAATGGAATCTCAGAATGTGCTTGCAAAAGAATAACATCATGGAACTCGACCCAAAGTAAACCAAGAAAGCTTAATTAAACCCAAGTTGGCTCATGTACTTCTGGTTGTTCTTGAAGGAAAACAGGGAACTAAATAATAAAGTGGTAATTCATATATATAAACAAAATATATTATAAATGTAATCGTCAGAGTTCAGCTTTGGGAGTAAGTCTAAGTGACAGTTATTCCGAATGGTCCAAATGAATATAACTAGCGGTATAAGGAACATGCATGTACAAACTACAAAAATTCTGTGGTGGTGTTTATACGCATGCAAAATCATATTTATTCTACTATCAACTTGATCAAGACAAGTAGATCGCAGACGACTGGTAAAAAAGAATTACACTACTGTTAATCTTGATGTAGTATTTGGTAGAATGTGTACCCTAACATGGTGAATGTTAGAAAGTTGACTATAAAACAACATTAGGAACGGTCGACCGAATACAGATCGGATCGGTACGCATCCAACATAGTCAGATTGAAATGGAGTCTTAGAATCGGTTGACCAAGTTCACTCAGTCTACCAATACACATCCGACAGAGTCTTCCAGGAACTTCCTCAAGCTTTAGGTTCGGACATTTGATCCATATTTGGTCGTTCAGATCCGGTCATCTGTGTGGCCAACGGTTGACGAACCCAAGTGGACATAAGTTGCTGGAGTTTACTGGAATGTGAAGTACGGTAGACCATTTTCCAAACGGTCGATCAAAAACTAGACGTTAGCAGTTTTCATTAAAAGCACTTTAGGCATTCCTTAACCAATTAGGATTGTCACAATCATCTCCTATAAATTTCTAAGTTGCTTAGGTAGGTTTGGCCATTATAAGTCTGGTATTTTTGATTTTGGAAAAATCTTATTGTTGGAGAATCATTCAACACCATATCCGGTCCGAGCAAGTCATCTCTAGTCACATTCTTCTTTACCCCAATCGTTCTCATAGTGAAGTTTATTCGTCTTCAGCACCGTGGTTTTTTCCCAATTGGATTTTCACGTAAATTTGGTGCTATGTTTATTTGTGTTTACTTGTGAAATTAGTAGACGGTATTCGATATATTATCTAGTTTGAATTCTATTGGTTTATTCATCAATACCGCATACAATGACAACTCAATAACCATATATTGTACCACACCAAATCATGTAAGGTGTTAGCTAACATCTCTACTTGTGATCCCCAGCGATTGGTTTGGCTTGTTAATCATCAGTTCGCTGAAATACGATAACCCCACCGCAGGTGTATATTTAAAACGCTAAATATGAAGTGACATTTTTATTTAATAGTTGGTAATCTTATGTCTGTCGCCATTTTTATTTTTTACTGGTTGAGCAACCTACAAGTACAATCGAAGGTGTTAGCATCTATTCTATTTAAACAATGGTATCTTTTAGATCATCTGTAACTATGATCCGGACGATTTGTTTATGAGTTTTCTCTCTCTTCCACATTAGTTTTCTATCTCCACAACCTATTTTATTCTCTTTCCTACACTATTCACCTCTTAATCACAACCAACAACAACTCATCTCTCATCCACATCATTTCGGGGTCGATCTTGAAAAAAAAATTAAAAAAATTCTAAAAAATCAAAACAATTAGAAAACGCATTTTCAAAAAAAATCAAACTAATTTTAAAAAAATCAAAACAAAAAAATTACTTTAAAAACGTGTTAATGATTGACGACCTGGTCGTCCCCGACTAGGATGTCGCCCCCGACAACCCGGTCATTCCACGCTGTAGGATCCGTTATTTTTGCTCTTAGAATGCTCCCTTTATTGTAGCATAATTCCAGATACTTAATGGCATGTGGTATCTCATTTCTTAAAACTATCTAGAGATCCCGAATTAAAGTGAAACGTGAAGCAAATAAATTTTAGAAGCCAAAAAAGTATAACGTTAAGACTTAAGAATATGAATTTCCCAGTACCTCTCTGGGTTCACATAGACGAGCTCACACGTTTATTTCTTGCTTAGTTAGAACGGTCCAATTTGATTAAATGGAGCCCACTGAAAATGAGTCAATATATGGGCCTCGGCCCAAACAATTAATTAATTATCCTTTTGATATAACGAAATACATTGTTGGATCATGTTACGTTATATGCTTGTGCACAACTTTAGAAATTATTTGTCAAACAACCGATTCTTAATCTTGGAATTGTAAACACCAATAATTGAATTCCAACAATGTCGAGCTGCATCCTCAAGTCTACCTAAGGAAATCCAACAACATAAACTTACCATGATACCATACTGCTTTTGCATGTTTGTGCATGTTCTGTGTTCACTACTGATTTTGTAAAATATAAACTTACAAGGGAATTGGGTTATGAATGTGGACAGTATGTAGGACTAGGGCCATGCCAAAGGGTACGTACATAAGCAAGGAGTCAGGTTGCATAGATGAGAAGGACAAAGAACAATCACTATATGAACTTGGACGTGCATATGGGAGAGGGGATGAAGCAAGAACTCAAAATTATATTTCCCCACATCACCAGCTCGCACATGAATCTCCTTTCGATTCTAACATGATGTGGTGGTGTCAGTGTCACCGGTCGAGACGTGGGGTCTAGCGATCTTCCTGGAATTTGGAAAGCCGCCTAGTTATTGCAGAAAAAAATTATCAGTACTTTACACATCTAAGTTTGTGAAAATAGGATAGTCTTGAGTTTCATTTTGAATAGTGAGTCTCTCTTCTTATTTTGAATTCGGAGGTACCCCTGAATTTTTGCCAACACCAATCACAACATACATTCGTACATATATACACGAGAGACATTGGAAATTATATAGGTTCGATTAGAAATGACCCCGATACTAACTCAAATTTCTGACATCATCCCTCACTGTTCTCTAAAATTGATATCATTGATCGCTGACACACCAACGCACCTACGCAATTAAACACTTATTGAGTTAGGTCAAAACTTTACGGCAAAATACAAAATAATTTGCAATACAAGTGTTTGTTTTTTATGGAAAAAATTCAAAATAATAATGAGATAATAAAATTTTGGCAAAATATTAGAGTGGTGAAAATATTTAGCAAAATATAAGAAATAAAAGCGACAAGTAGAATACGGCAACGTGAATATTGTTTTCTACTTATTCTCTTATTTTTAGGGAATCATGCATTTCAACAAACAAAAAATCAAACTCATTTTCAACATGATAGTGTAAATTTGTAGTATTTTGATAACATATTCACACTCACTTTTTCGTCGTCAATTCGAGTATCATATGATAAGAGTTTTGTTACTTTTTAAAATTAAAACCTTTTAATTACAACTCATGGATTTCAACAAAACTATAGGAATTGGTACTTCAATTAAAGATAAAAATAGGAATATTTTGTGATCAAAATAACAAAAAGAAACTCATCTATTGTGTATAAATTAAATGTATATATTTGAAGTGGATGTGAGACTTAATTTGAAATATCTAAAAATCAAAAACATTTGTAGGAACTTTTTTAAAATCTTTTGATTGGAAATTTTCTAAATGTTCTCCCCTCAGAATATGCTATTTTTGGGTTGGAATAGAATTTGTTCTTTTTGGGTTGGAATTTGTTTTATTTGATTATGGATTTTGAGGATTTGAATTTGCTATATTCCTATTTTTGGGTTTTTATATATGTACACACACAGTAATTCTCCAGTGACCCCGGAGCTTAATCGAACTATTTTAAGCTCCTACAATATTCATCATTCATCTTAAATTGTAAGTTAGATTAAGACTATGACGGTTATACTAACAAAACGATCTAACGGTGAATATTTATTGTAGATTAACCGTAATTAAATCAAATAGTAAGATTGTAAGGGGTTAAACAAATAAGATGAGTCATACGCTCACTAAATCTTGACTATATAGACACACACACACACACAATAATTCTCCCGTGAGCTCAAGGCTTAATCTACCTAATTTAAGCACCTGTCATATCCATCATTCATCTAAAATTGTAAAGTGTATTAAGGTTGTGGCGGTTATGCTAATAAAATGATCTAATTGTGGATATTAACTGTACAATAATCATAATTAAATCTAATGATGAGATTGTAGGACTTTAAACAAATAAGATAAGTTCTGAGTTCACTAGATCTTGTCCCTATATATATATATATATATATATATATATATATATATATATATATATATGTGTATGTATGTATATTCGAGTTAACAAAAATAATTTAATTTTAACCCAAGAGATGAGTTTTTTTGGATATTTTGGTCCAAAAAACGACTTTCTCAATCTTTTTTCTCTTTGATTCAAGTTCCAATTCTCTATTGTTTTCTTGAAATATATATCTAATTTGTCATTAAAAGGTTTTAATTTCAAAAATCAACAAACCCCTTAAAACGTGGTACTTGAAATTGATCGAAAAAATGAGTCAAATATGAATATGTTATCAAAATATCCAAAATTATTCTACCATATTAAAAATATGTGTGAAGTTTTTTTTTTGAAATACATGATTTCCTTAAAATAATAAGAACAAGTAGAAAACGGTATTTGAGTTACTGTATGTATTCTACTTTGACAAACTATAGTTCACCTGTCGTTTTTATTTCTTATATTTTGCCAAATATTTTTAAATTTTTTATTTTCCTAATTTTCTATTTTTGCATTATTATTTTAAAACTTTCCTTTTTTTATTGTCCGATGCGTGATTTTGTGAAGATCAATACGAATGCAACACACGTCACAAGAGGATGGAGACCTCTACTGTTTCTTTGGTTAATATTAGATGTGATGTTTCATGATTTTTTTAAGATGGTTCATTTAATTAAGAATCTTTTGGTCGATATGGTGACCACGTTGTTGTCACAACAAACATGAATTTGACGACGATGTTGGCAAATGGAACTACAGCCACCAAATCACAAAATCAAATCCCTCCAGATCCACGCACTTCTCTCGCGGAGTTATCTATACTTCTATAGTGTAGTTGGTTATTTGCATTGGTAACCTTGTGATACCAGAAATATGTATTAAGACGGTTGCAGTGATAAGAGTTTGCGAGAAATTGGTAGTCTTGGACGTGTACAATATTCGAATTTAGCAAGCAACAACATTGTGCTCTGTGGAGCCGGAATTTTTTTAACTAATAAAAATTAAATCAAAAATTAAAATTTTAAGAAAAAAAGAGAAAATTCCTATAAATAATGAGTTTTTAATATAAAAAAATTCAATATATAAAATGTCGAAAAAAAAATTGAGTTTTTTTGTTTTTGTTTTATGTTTTGTTTTTTTTAAAAATTATTTGGAGGCCCATCCTGGAAAATTTAAAAAACAAAAACAATTAGAAAACATATTTTACAAAAAATATATATTAAAAACATGTTTAAATGATTTAAAAAAAACAAAAAAAAAACTTATTTGGAAATTCGACAATCGACAAATCATCAATAATATTTTCATAACTATATTCTTAGATATCCAAATAAAGTGATTCAATATGTGTTACAAAGACAATCTGGAGACACAAAACTTTCGTATTTAACATATTTCAAAATTCGGAACCTAATTTTTCTAAATTAGTCCGAAGCAGTCAAGAGTTGTCTTGAGCAGTTCAGAGCTGTCTTGAGCAGTCCAGAGCAAAGTCCCGAGCAAGTTTTGATCGAGTAGTGGCCAACCAGTCTAGAGCAGTCCCAAATCCGGATCCAAGCTAGTCTCGAGCACTCCTAAACTAGTCTCGAACGAGTCGTGTCATTTTCTTCTTACAAGATGTGACGTTGACCAAACAACTTGTGTTGTTTTATACATAACATCCACATGGGACTGGACTCAGGACTGCTTGAGATTGGTTGGCTATTGCTCGGAACTTGCTCGGGACATGCTAAGGACTTCGCTCTGGACTGCTTATGACAACCCTTGACTGCTCAAGACAGCTGTTGACTGCTTCGGACTAATTTGAGAAAATTAGGTTCTAAATTTCGAAATATGTTAAATACGAAAGTTTTGTGTCTTCAAATTGTCTTTGTGACACATCTTGAATCGTATTATTTGGATATCGAATGAAAATGTTTAAATTAAAAATTTAAAAAGTAAAGACAACTAATTTTTTTTAAAAGATTTAAAAAAATAGATTAAAAATAATTTAAGAAAACCAAAACATAAGACAAAAACCAAAAAAAAAATTCATCCCACGGGACTGGTAGGCCCGTGTGGTTTATATATCGATTTTCCCCTAAAATTTTAATTTTTGATTTAATTGTTATTAATTAAAAATATTCCAGCCGTGGAGTATGTAAATGTGAAGAAAAAAATCAATATATATGAACATTTATATACCATTAATGGGTATATGATTGCGTTTTATTTTTTTATATCTGTGTGAATTATATAGTTTCTCCCGACACAAATTTAATGGTGGGAAAATAATTTATTACGAAATATGTACAACGACCTATAAACTAAGAAGAATACATGCTCATGTCAAATCAACGATTTTTTCCTTCTATTTGTAGTTTTGTACACTTCAGATATCAAACTAGAAGATCCGTTGTTCCTTGATGACCCAACAATATCTTGCTCTACAATCTATTAAACCTAAAGACGGTAAGACCACCCAAGTTAATTTTTATCCCATTTACGTCTCCTGTAAGGTTTATTCTTCTTTTTCATTTCAATATCATTTTTTCCTAATGAAACAATTTTTCGATTTAATCTACTTTATCACATCCCTCGTTTTTATTCCAAACATCTTAAACATCAAATGACACTCCTAGGATTCAATATATTATTGACTATTAGAAAATAGAAAATAAGAAATCTTCCAAATGAGCTAGCCTTTTAGTTCCAAATGGAGTAAGAGCATGAACTTCAAAATCCTATAATGTGTGTGTAACAGTTACACTGATAACCAAGAATAATAAAGTTATGCTGGGACATCATATGATTCATGCCTAGCATAAAAAAATTAAGTGTGGGTATAATAAATTAGGCTACCTAGTACCTACTATGAATCAGATCCAAATTTGAAGGGGGGAAGAAAGAGAAAAAAACAGACTAGACCTTATCACGCCCCTTGTCACCTTCTGAACTCAATGTGTGATGAACCAATTGTATTATTTCTGTAACATTAATTTTTGGATCGTGCATGCAAATAGGTTTTGCCATCTTTAAACTACTATTGTGTTATGATTCATGATTACACATTTACACACTACTTCTAGGTTCAAAGTTCCACTATTTGAGGGGATGGACCCATTTGGGGCCCAATGGATTTTAAATTACGGTTAGACATATAAAAGTCTCGCTTAGATATAAATTAGCTTCTCTTGACAATTTCTTGAGTCCCCCCCCCCCCCCGTTGGTTGCTTTGGACATTCGTCGGGTTTCCCTGAATTATTAGTTTTTTTGCTAAAATTGTTGATTTGGAAAAGAGAATTATTTCCTAGAGAATCTTACAGGGAATTATCATGAACCTAAGATTGTCAATTTTACACGAAAACGATATGAACTTAGTAGATGTGGATTGAGAATTTGAACACGATTAATAAATATGTTGGATATGACAACTTGATTATTAAATGAGTTGGGTACATGCTTTTTTCACCAATACACCAAACTTTTTGGGTGTATCTTACTGGAAGTTATCATGAACCTAATGCTGTCAATTTTAGACGAAACACGATTACACGACACGAACTTAGTGGATATGGATTGAGAATTTAAACACGATTAATGAATGAGTTTGATATGACAACACGATTATTAAATATGTTGGATATGTATTTCTGCTGCAAAAACGATTAACACGATTATGACACGATAAAACACGATAAATAATAGTCAATAGGTAATTAGGTACACAATTACGAATACTACACGACTAATACCGACAAGTATACAAGTAATATATAAGTTATAAATTATAATGAACGGGTGAAGTGCAATCATGCAATCCGGTATTCGTGTAATAAACGAAACTAGTTGTGTATGAATTATTGTTTAATGGTGTAAACAGTAGTCATGTTAAACGTGTACACGAAGTAACCCGTTTAATAATTGTGTATAAATTGGTTGGATATGACAACACGATTATAAATGAGTTAGATAAGACAGAAGTCTAGCAACACGATAATTAAATAGGTCGGATACAACGCAGCACCTAGAGGTTATATATACGACTTGACACGACACGATTAGTACACAACACGATTGACAACCCTACATGAACCACAATTAGTTTCCCATATACAATACCTTAGTAATTAAAATGGGCTTTTTACTTGGGTACACCTCCCAAACATGTAAATCTCAAAAATACTCCCGTATTTTTTAAATTTATTTGGATACACCTTACATTGAGTTTTTTTTTAATTTCTATACATCTGGACTGTCACAGGAGCCCACTCTAATAGTTCGTTGTTAACCCCATCGTAACATCTAGTAACCTCTGTCAATACGAATCAGATTTTTACTTAAGTGCACCTAAAACAGATGGTAATCTCCAGAATACACCTTGCGTTTTCTTTTTTAACTAAGTACACATACGTTGTCAGTGGAGTCCATTCTGTCAATTTCCTGTTATAAAATTTACAAAACAACTCTCTAAACATCCTTATTACTGTTAATAAAAAATTGAAGAAAAAACCCAACCCCTCTCTCACCTCGTTCTCACTTCCCTCTCCTCTCTTGTCCTCACTTCTCTCTCTCCTCTCTCATCTCTTTAGTTCTCTCTCACTCTCAAAAATTCTCTTACAATTCACCAGAGAGAGGAGAGGGAAGTGAGAATGGGGTGAGAGAGAGGGGTTGAGTTTTTCTTTTTCTTTTTCCCCTTTTTATTAAGATTAATGACGTTTTTATTTTTAGGAATGTTATTTTACAAATTTTCTAATAAGAAAAAGTGAGGGAGTGGACCCACTGATGACGTTGGTGTACTAAGGTAAAAAATAAAGACGCAGCACTCAAGTAAAATTAAAAAATACGGGTGTATTTCGGAGATTAGTATATTTTTTAGGTACACTCAAGTAAAAAACCCGATTAATTATTAACCGGGGTTACCGGATGAAACAGCAGGTTGACAGCAGGCTAAGGAAGTGGGCCCCTGTAGGGGTCCAGGTGTACAGAAGTAAACTTTGAAAAAAATTGTTTATTTTAGAGATCAGCATGGTTGAGAGGCACCAAAGTAAAAAAAACTCAATTTAGAATTAACTATTTGACCAAACTACGCTTTTCTCACCGGGCCAGAGATTCCTCCGTCAAGATTCTAAAACGTTCTTCTTTCTTTATCTTATGTCTTCGCAGATTCACATCCACTCCCAGTAAAATCCAAAAAATTCCAACAATAATTTTCTCTGAATGCCCAATGAAACTCTCAAAGTGTAGAAGTGGTAAGACTTGGAAAGAGATTTCCTACACTTGGAGAAAGGACATTGGATCCTAGCAGAAGATGACAAGATCTTAAATGTGTTTAAAACATACTTAATTAAAGTTGTCTTAGACAAGGAACTTTATATAAAGGAAAAATAATAATTTAAGTTAAAACCAAACCCCCACTAAACTAAAAATTATTTTAGTCGTGGGGCAGTACTCTTTATCTTGCTGATGTTAGTGTGTTGATAACTGATATATTTAAAATAAATAAAAAATTAGACTTTATGAGATTTGTAAGTAGAGCGTAGTAAAAATGTGGGCTGTTATATCACATGAAACTAGTAAGTGATCGATGTTAAAAAGCAACATTGATTGGACACACTGATGGCCCGTTTTTCGAATTCCAAGATGTCAAAGCAGTAAATTTTCAAGGAAGATGGAAACAAAGCTAAGTGCACTTTAGGACGTAAGCACATGCAATTTCAATTATTGCGCGCGAGAAAGAGTGTGGCATTGGATGTCTACTTGCAATTCTGTTGTATTCAAAAATCAAAAGATGCCATTTTGAATGTTATTGTATCTGTTTCTTAACCATGTACAACTTTTGTTGGCTACCTTTTTCGCTTAATATCTTACCGACAAGACTATAATGTGAAATAATATTCTTTGGAGGCAATGATATTATTTCGACGTGGGTAATAGATTTTTGCTTGGAAGTTTCGAGTCGTAATTAAATAATAGGATGTGGATAAGTAAAGACTGAAAGTAAATTTTTTACATGAACGTTGATACAAGACTAATTAATTTTTCTAGTTTATTTTGATACCAATCCACATACACCAACATAAACACAAGATAAAACTTTGATTCACGCATTATGTTGATTTAGTAATTGTTGCAAATTTAGACAGGAAGCAATCTTCGAGAATGATGCACAATTAGCAACGACAATGTCCACGACGACAATCGTCGTGAATAAAAACCAAATCATCACGTTATTTGTCGTAAAATATTTTTCACGTTACACGCAAAATAGCTTGTGTTTAACGTTATGTGTTTATGTCTAACTGTGTGTCAAGAATAATGTTACGTGTATTTGATTAAGTGTAGTAGTTTGCGTGGTAATGGCATGAATGAGCATGTTATATACCTAATCCGGTTTAGGGGTGATTATGGTGTTTTGTTGGGGTTTTGGATGAAGAAGGGAGGGCGTGAACAGTAGATGGTTGTGCGTGTGATGATGGGGTAGCACTACTGCAGAATTGGGAATACTCGTCGCCTAATAGACGTCGGCTGTTACAAAGGCCGACGTCTAATATAAAGAAGATCGAATAGACGTCGGCCGCATATAACTCCGACGTTTATACCCAATAGACGTCGGGGAATAGACGTCGTCTGTTATAATACGACGTCTATATTCAATAGACGTCGGACTTCACAGAATCCGACGTCTATTGGTTCATGTTCTTTCAGTCAACAAGACGCCGGGGAATAGACGTCGGAGATATACAATATCCGACGTCTATAGTTGCGTTTTCTTTCACTCTTTCCAGACAGAAAATACGAAACCCTAGCCGCCACGATCCGATTCCTCGATCCATCCCGTCTGATTCCTCCGATCCATCCCGTCTGATTTCTCCGATCCATCCCGCGATCTCCTCCGCCACTACAGTTCCACTATGGGGACGTCAGATTCCATGTAAGTAAAGCATTATTTTTGTTCATTTGTAGTTTATTTCCTCTAACAATGATGTGTTCACTTTTCTAATTATATTTGAATAATTAGATAGATAAAAACATTCACACGGCGTATGTGAAGGCGATACGGTCTGCTCAGCATTTTATTTACATCGATATGGCCGAACAATGATGTACAAGTAATTGTTTGGCGTCGACGACGGCGTTAATCATCTTTAAACCTACCTTCCTCTGTCTGCAGGTAGATTTAAAGAGGATTGACGTCGTCGTCGACGCCATGCGTCCGCTTGGTTTCCCAAAGACCCTGGTCTGCAAAATTGTCAACAAACTCCTCAAGGTGTCTCCTCCTTACCTAGCTAAAATCCTAATTAATACACTAACTAACAACTTTTTTCCTTTTCCTTTTCCTTTCCTTTCAGCCCACACTACGTGATGAGATACATGGAGGAAATTGAAGACTTGTGTTGTACATTTCTTTGTAATGAATGAATGAATGATTGTCTATATATGCTTGTATGTTTGTGTTTGTGCAGGATGTTATTATTTATTTTTGTCAATGTTTAGGAATAAACGTCAGATGTCTTGAATATCCGACGTCTATTCCTTGGACAATAGACGTCGGATGTCTATACGTCCGACGTCTAAGAATAGACGTCGTGCGAATACACGTCGGATGTGAGGGTGCTGATATCCGACGTGTATAGGCTTTAACATCCGACGTATATGACCTTTTCTGTAGTAGTGTAGGGTGATGGAGGGGGCGTTGTGTTGGGTTTGGTGTTGGTTGAAGAAAACCAACGTTCTCCTATCTCCTTCTTCTTCCTTTCCTTCTCACACCAAGCTTTCTCTTCCTCTCAGAATGGCGACTTACGTTCAAAGTAGGTAGCACCTGAGGCAAGCTAGGTGGACGACTGAGTGGACGCAAGGACTTCCGGAGGCAGCATAGCGCGAGCGAGGCTCCGACGAGTTCCGTATTCTTGGAAGGTATGTCGGTTCAATAGTGTGTTGTTTTGCTCACACTTGTGGGTGTGTTTGTGATCATCGTCGGGTGGTCGGAGACCTCGCCGGCGACGAGGGCAGCAAGAGATGCCTGACATGTCGGGTGGCTGTCGGATTTCGGTCGCCCGATGCTTAGTTGCGGTCGACCGGTTTAATGTAATTTGCCCGACTTTATCCAACATCAGTTGAACGATGACATGTGGCGGTCGACCAGTTGTGCTTGTGCTGGTGGGTTGGAGGTTTGTCTGGTAGATTTCGGTGGACAACTAAGGTCTTTGGTCCGACCGGAACTTAAGTGGACTTCTGATGTATTCGACCGATTATATACTTGTTCGACCATTAGATGACTAGAACTGTTAGGATGCCCATGGTAGTTTTTGGTCGACCGGGACCCCTGAGTCGGTCGACCGTTGGACTTGTATGATTTTGACCGGACTTTGAATTTTGACCACGTATTGATTGACCGGGTTTAGACTATTGTTCGACCGTTGGGACTTAAGTGATGCACAAAGATTTCGACCGTTGTAGACTTTTGGTCGACCGAACCCCATGGGAACGGTTGACCAGATTGCCTATTTCAGTCGACTGTCTATGCGCAGAACCGAATTCGAGGTCCTAGTGAATTGTCAATTCTGTCTACGGAAACTTGTGTCTTCTCTTAGAGCGTGAGCCGGGAGGTGACGGTGGGTACGTTGCTCGTGCCAGCCTAGGGACCGCCGTGTGGAAGAGTGTGGGTACTTAGGACGAGCCACCTCTGTTGATAGACTGTAGCGTGAAGTATTGTTGTCTTGACTCGTAGTAGAGTAGCAGACCTAAGGGATCATGGATCCCAATGCACGATGCTTGGGTTGTGGAGCATGATGACCTTACGGACTATGGTCCAGAACCGTCTGATGTTGTGTTGGACGTATGTTGTACTGTCGATGGTGTGTCAGCGATGTCGACGATGATGTTGTCGATGATGTTCCGGCTTGATACCGCCGATGTTGTCCCGACGATGATGTTGTGTTGTCAGATGTTGTGCCAGACGTATGTTGTGTCGGCGACGTCGTCGATGTTGTTCCGGCGATGATTCCTCGATTGGGCACCTATTAAGGGATGGTTGGACCAACTGGGCTACGACTCCGTTGGTATGGAGTAGACCGCGTTGTTTTTCTTAGCGCGGAAGTACGGATGCTCCTCCCCGACCCCTTGGCTCGAGTAGTCGCGTGTGGGGTGCATCGTGTACTGTCCGTAAGACTATATGTGTCTGCGGTAGGTCTTTGAGGGAGACCTGATGTTGTTTGTTGGACAGATGTCCTTGTTGACCCTTAGAGGGTGCTTGTTGCTGTTGTAGGACTGAGGTCATGTGTTTACCATTGGAAGGGATTTGTTTTCATTTGCCTTTCATGACATGACATACTACTAGTATGATAGACAGATATGTTCCTTACCGTACTATTGCATTCATATAGATGAGCTTGACATACGGGGTTTCCTAATGGGAAACTCATGCATCGTTGTTTAATTCATGTTTCAGGACCGTAGTAGGTTCTGTGGGGTTGGTGACAGCAGACATACATATTTTTGGGTCAGGATCCTCTTCAAACTATTCAAGGTCGTTATGATTACCTGTATTCCTTTGTTGTATTGATGTGATCATGTGTTTTGATAAACTCTGTTGTATTTGGTGCACCGACTGGTTATTTATATGAGTAATTTTGATTGTCGTTATCTTGAGATCTCTTGTTTGTTTAAATTTCAAATTTTTCGTTGTTTCAGGATGTTACAGAGTCCATTATGCATATGGGTGTAGATAATTAGGAACGAAAAACATTCAAGAGTGATTACATAAGTCATTTATTTTGGTTATACAAAATTTGAATTTTCTTTTGTTTGTTCTCCAATGCAAGAGGACAGAGATTACATCTCTTTGTTTTTGGGTTAGTGATTTGAAAATTTTCCTAACTATTGAATTGTAAGAATGAATTTATCCAATTAGTATTTGCCAATTATGTTACTTGAAGCAATTGTTGAGAACAATCTCTTTGCACATTGCATCAGAGAACTAACAAAAATAATCTTAGTCAGCATAGGATAAGAACAATCCCAAGTTTCCAACGCGAATCTGAGTAGGCCAATGCCTCATTATAGAGAAGTTGATTGCATACCGTTCATGCATGTTTCACAACTGCATTTCTGCTCGTGGTTGATCTTGTATTTTTGTTTTCTTATTTTGAGAAGAAATTTGAAATAATAGATAGTGATGAAGTTGAAAAGAATTTGTATGGATTGGAAGTTCGAAAGCGAGAAGCTGACTCATGAAATCAGGCCTTGATCGACGACCGACGCCCATGTATCCATGTGTTTTAGGATGTGAGAAATAAATTTATCATTTGAATTATCCTAAATAATCCATGAGATGGAGAAATAAAAGTTTCCGAGAAAGGAATATCTTGATTCTTGATCGTAAAACAATGTACATGTAGAGATGAAGAAATGAAATAATGAAATAATCTACAGTGAATTGCCATTCTTAGGGATTGAGCTTGTAACATCGAGCTATTTTTGTATTTCAGGGAATATGTTAATTAAAATTGTCTTTGCATCTTTACAATTAAATGTCATATATACCAAAATCCTAAAAGATTACTTGTTTTGACTCGTTTTCTTGACGTCCCTTAAATTTTCAGCACTCACCTCTATCTGGGACTTGTGGGTTGCAGTTTCAAACTCGAGGTAATCCCACACCAGATGCATCGGAACATTTTTTTCGTCGCAAGTTGAATTCGAACAGGGATCCGAAGGGTATGAAATCGCTCCCCAACTAATTGGGAACCACAAATATTCAATATTTGCTTGACTATTGAAGGGATGAAACATTTGCTTATGCTAAATAAACGTAGCAAAACTGACAGAAACGTATCCAAAATAAAATTAAACAGAAAGAAAAGTCAAATCCAAAGAGACCAACACAAAAGCAGCGACAACAATGCTGAGATTGGGAATAAACTCAATCGTACAATTTTACAACTCAACTGATATTCGTCGCCCTAAAACTAATTAAATCGTCCAACAGATTACTATTTTGTCATTCTCTCATTTCTACTGCTATAACGCGACATTTTACCATCCTATTACACATCTCTCTTCATCTTCCTCTTATAATCATAAAAAATAATATTTTGGAGGTCACTAATGAGCCAACGGACGCCCCGGTGTACTCGAATTTGGTAAAATATCAAACATCTTTTTAAAAATAAAAAATTGCGGGCGTTTGACGGAGCCGCCCCGCGTAGAAGAGGGGCGTCTGGGTACGACGCCTCCCCCATGGGGGGTGTTTTACCCAAACGCCCCGCCAATGGGACGGGCGTCTGGCTAAGACGCCTCCCCCAAGAGGGAGGCGTCTTAGCCAGACGCCCCTCTCCTACGCGGGGCGGCTCCGTCCTACGAAGCGTCATTTTTTATATTTTTTATTAAAAAAATATTTGATTATAAATTTAGATAATTGCTAAATTAATTAATTAATAAGTTAATAATTACTATATTCGGATGACCGATACCCCTTCGGTACACTGAATAGAGATTTCCAGAGAAATGTCGAAGCTACTGAGAATAAATATTCGGACGATCACGGTGGACCGATGGAAACTCGGTCATCCGCATGGAACATGTTCGGTAGACCGAGAAGCAAACGGTCGACCGTCCGACATCTCACCTTACAATGAGTTTTTGCAAGTGATGAACATTCAAAAATTTCCAGATCCAACAATTTTAAAATCCAAATTTTTTTCAGGAGGCGCTGCCCCTTTGCCACCCCCACCACCTCACCGGTGAGGTGGAATGCCTCTCGCTCACTGAGGAGCGAGACCCCCGAATGACATGTCGATGTGGTATTTGTAAGTCAGAAAGTTTTACCACCGGGGATCTTGGATCTTGAAATTTTTGAATATTAATCACTTGTAAAAAAACTCATTGTAATCTGACATCGTTACCACCGAAAATCTTGCAAGATACCCTCAAATAATTTGAGATAACACACCGTATAATTTTAAGAATTTATTTATATTTAATTTTTAATTTTTCATTATTAAAAAATACGGACGCTTGACTATCACGCCTCCACCAACGTGGAGGCGCCTGGCAAACACGCATCCACCGATGTGGAGGCGTCTTAGCCAGACGCCTCCACCTTGGTGGCGACGTCTGGCTAAGACGCCTCCACCATGGTGTAGGCGTCGTATCCAGACGCCTCCACCAAGGTGGAGGCGTCTTAGCGAGATGTCTGAGTCGGAAAAAAAATCCGTATTCGTTACCTAGCCGGATCCAGGTGTTTCGCCAGACATTTTCGTGGTGTTGGTACTAGGAATGTGAGTAAAACTGAGTCAAATATCTTGTTTAAAGACACGTGACGAAATGAGTATTAATTGATTTGTTAATGACAAAAATATAATTTTTAGGACGATTTAAGTAATTTTCCGGCGACGAATAGTAGCTCCCTTTTACAACAGTCCAAAACTTTAGGAATTTTGGAACTCCTCTGCAAAACCACCATAAACAATTTCTTACGTCGCCAACGGCCAATCGTTGGTGGGTCCTTTGTAAAAATATTCCCCAGAAAATTTATATTGATAGATATCTCCCCATCTTTTTTATATGCTTTCGAAAATCTGACCAAAAACCCACATTTAACCAAGCTACCACCACATCAATGCATGCAGCGGTGGCTGGCAAATTCGTGTTTCGTGTCGTGTTTGACACGAACACGAATTGACACGAACTGTTTTTCCTCGACCCGAACACGAACACGAACACGAATTAATAAGAAATAGTCGACACGAACACGAACACGAACACGAAAATCTAATCTTAAAACCGAACACGAATTTGGTAACCCGAACACGACCCACGTTGACACGAATCCATTTTTCGTGTTCGTGTTGACACGAACACGAATTAACCCGAATAACTCGAACTGACTTGTTTGACACGAATTTTTACAAACATGAATTAATCTGAACACGAAATAACATGTTTGACACCAATTATGACATGTTTAACACAAATTTACACAAACACGAATTAAAACGAACACGAACTAGCATGTTTGACACTAATTACACGAAACACGAACTCGACCCGAATTACAGTTCGTGTTATTCGTGTCAACCCGAATTACACGAAACACGAAATACTCCAACCCGAACCCGACCCGAATTACAGTTCGTGTCATTCGTGTCGACCCGAATTACAGTTCGTGTCATTCGTGTCGACCCGAATTGTGATATTTAGTGTCGGGTTCGAGTTCGGGTTTCGTGTCATGACCCGAACTGCCAGCCCTAGGTCTATCCCATCTTAACAACTTAAATTTCAACGTTAGATAACAAATCAACCAACTTGCCTTTTTTATGTGTCCCGATTGCCAATTGGTATCACAAAATACAAAACACATATATATGTTTGTCATTTGTCCCTATACTAGTTTTTTCGTTTAATATATGCTCTCCTCAAAATTTCAAATATAACGCGATTATAATTGAATTTTAGAATTTCATGAATATCCTTTAAATAATTAAATGGGCCTTAATATCACCAATATATAGAAGGATATTCATGAATATATAGAAAGAATTTCATGAATATATAGAAGGATGTGGCTGGCTATACATACTTTCCAATTTTTAATCTTATTTCATCAGTATCCTTAATTTGAAATCTTCTTTCACATGTACCATTAATTTGAGTTAAGTTGGTTCTTAATGCTTGAAGTTACATTGTTGTCATTTTTCCTTCTTATATATTTCAAATATAACACATTCTACTAAAATGAAAAAAACGAAAAAAATAATCACACCTAACTTAGATCTTCCATAACAACTTTAACGAGAGAGCTAAACTTTATTCTTTGTTTTTATCATTTTCTTAATCTATAAATACACTTATTTTTTAGATTTATAAAAAGAAAATGTGAACTTAGAATTCAATTCCTAAAAGTTAAGGTAGTATAAGTTTATGTAGGAAAAGTTAAGGGTATTAAAGAAAGCAAGCTTACTTGAAGAATACTGGCGAAACTAAAAGTCCTTTTGAATGGTTTTACATTTAAAATCAAAATAATCAAATGTAGTATGTAGAGTGATTTCGCATATTAAAAAATTGAGGTAAATATTTTTGCAAAAAACTCAAATCCCATTATTCATCGTTGTCAGTTCTTCGTAACACAACAAATGACCTTCAACAAAGTATTGATTCTTCAGTTCCCGGTAGGGGAGAGCATCGGTTCGGACCCAAACCGGATAAGATCGGACGCAGATGCTCTCCGGGGTTCGGATCGAATATAGGACCGGTCAGATTCGGTCCGGACCAAACTCGAACCAGATTTGGGGGGGGGGGGGGGGGGGGGAATTGGGTTTTGGACCGGGTTTGGACCCGTCCCAGGATCCGGAACCGAAACCAAACTGATCGGTCCGGTCCAAAAAACCGGACCAGACCGGACCGGTTCATGTTCTCCCCTAGTTCCTCAGGTCGATTGTCGAGTCGACTTGATTATCTCATTGTATTGTACCGAGATATAATAATACAAATATCTAAGGTTATCCATGAAAAAAGCCCAAAGCCCTTCAACCGGGTTGGTTGCTGAGTTTCTCCTCCCCCCTTTGGCTATCTATATATAACGACGCTGCCTCATTTCCCACCTCGAAACCAAAACCTGTTCCCCTCAGATCCGGCGTTCCCTTCCGACTTCCAACCGAAGATGAGGAATTCCATCCCGGAGGAGGGCATCTACTTGGGGGAAAGCGGCAGTGAGGACGAAGACGACGAAAGGGGGGACGAGGAGGAAGGGATTGGGGCGTACGAATCCGACCCGTCGGATTCCGAATCCAATGGGACCCCCCGTGGCTCCCGTCCCAGCTCCTACACCAACGCCTGGCCCCAGAGTTACAGGTACTTTACCTCCGCCGTCCGATCCTAATCCGACCGTCACCAGAGTGCCTTTTTTTCCAAAAAAAAAGAAAGAAGAAATTTGTGTGCTTCTTCTCGCCTTGGCCTTGGAATTACTTTAAAATAACTTCATCTCCTTGCGAAATTGATTATTTTTCTACATGTTTTTTCATTCGTGTCGACAAGAAGATTCGAACTTGTGTCGTGATTATAGTCTACACTGTAAAACTGAAATTCAAATTAAATAATGTATTTGTGGATTGTATCCCAACCTGATTGAATTAATTTTCTGTACTTTTATATCCCTTCGAGAATATATAATGCGAGAAAATAATTAAGTTACCGATAAATTATCGATTTTTTGTTTCATTTCGGATTTAAGGGAATCGCCTCAGCTACCGGTCTCAATATATATATATAGTACTGACTTTGCATTGGACATCAAAGTTAACCAATACACGCACGCAATCCACTGTTTTTTAGGAAGTAGAAGTCGCAAAATTAGTGTTAATTTGGAACCAATGACGTGAAGATTTTGAAAGGATTCTGGAAGGATCTGAATATTTATATATTCATATTCAGAAGGGTATGAAAGTGAAAATCGGAATGGTCAGCGGTATTTTCGGAGTGAAGGAAGAGCAGAACGTATGATAACATTTATATATTATTATTATTTGATATTTTTTTAATAAGAAGCCTTTATGATATTCGTTTTCTGCTAATTTGGATCTTTCGGAATTTAGCATCTGGATTCTGGAGTGGAAATCCCAAATCACATGCACTTGTTGTTGGTTACTTGGTTTCAACTTATTCCAAGTCAAAATCACGTTTATACTCCTCTCAGTTCTTACCTCATATTTTTAACTTCCCAAATTTGTCGAAATGAGATTTCTGTTGGCGACGTCATATATGTGGCATATTGTCGGGTCAGAATAATCACAAGAAATTTTAAACATTTTTTTGTTGTAGCCGAAACGTATATCATTTCTAAAGCATGCATGCATTTGTATGATATTGGACAAAAGAACTAAAAAAATGCACATCTGAGAAATTTGTGAAGTTTCCGAACCAAACGAATAAGAACAATTTCTGTAAAATACACAATTAATCAACCTAATTATGAAACGGATCCTGACAATAACTCAGATGTTCAACAATAGAGTGCAAACAATTGAAAATTTCAAAATTTTGACTGCAGGCAATCAATAGACATGTACACCAGCGTAACACCGACTAGCAGAGGATTCCTCGGCACGCCGCCACTTGCGAGGCTAAGCAGCTCCTTCCTAACAACCTCGTTCCAAGGGAAACACACGCCGGAGATCATAACTTCTCTCCTTAAGCCATTGCTGCCTTCCACACCTCCACCACCTCAACAGCAAGAGGAGGAGACTGAAGAGAAGAAGAGCTCGTACAACCTTCTCCCTCCGTCCGTCCCGACGAGGAGGCGCTCCAGCAGGATTAAGATTGACGAGGACGTGCACAGACTTGGGAAGGTCTCCCATCATGAAGTTGTGGCCTCTCCCCGACAGTACACCTCCACCCAAGGTGTACTTAATGGTACGTACGTATATGTTTTTGAAAGGTTCGGGGTTTGCTTAATTATACTGTTAGACTAACAAATTATAATTCTAAGTCATATGTGGTT
This sequence comes from Triglochin maritima, assembly GCA_963682175.1. NCBI lineage: Eukaryota > Viridiplantae > Streptophyta > Magnoliopsida > Alismatales > Juncaginaceae > Triglochin > Triglochin maritima. The sequence continues at coordinate 55,976,361 of OY821772.1, read as the reverse complement.
TTGTAAAATTTGAATTGAGCAACAATTCTTTAAAATTCATGTTTCTTTATAGGTAAAAACACAGTAAGTGACTCACTCAGTCACTTTGTTATTGCGGTATTATTATATTGACAAGTAGACGTAGCTCAACTAATTAGTTTGGAATCAGCTCAACAAATGTAACGTGTTCAAATCTCAATAGGACTTTTCTTCTCCTCGTTCTTGTGGGAGTCTACATCCATGCTGTTAAATAATAATAATAAATATGAAAAACACTTCACTGTAGCTTGTATTTTGTGTTGGAGTAGATAAGTAGATTCTTAGAGCATCTTTGTCACCGTCCGTTACTTCTCGTGCGTCAGGTTTTCTGTTTCAGCCACACTAACTTTTCTCTCTGCTACGTCAACACAAATCAATTCCCCAAATATTTTTAACCACATCCAGAAATAACTCAGGCGTTCTACATTCTCTCATCTCCCATATTTAGGGATCAATTTTGAGTAAAACACACAAAGAAAATTAAAAATATAAACAAATAAAAAAATATTTCATTATTTTTTTGAAAAAATGATTTCAAATAATTTTTAAAATATTTGTTAACATATTTTAAAACATTTTAGATATATATAAAAAAACAATCATGAAGGCCACGTGCCCCTGATCCACCCGGGCGGGAGACGTGTCCCTCTCCATGCTGACATGTCAGGCGTCTGGGTTTTTTGCACCGTTAAGGACGCTCTTATTGGTCGATATGGAGCTCACCTAGACCCTACTCATAGCAGGAACAAGGTGAGCTCCTGTTCTGGGTCTTATTCTGAGGGGGCCTAAAAAAAATTATTTATGTACATGAGTTTATTGGGTTGCAAAGAAGATTATTGCTAACACATATATAACACAAACATTGATAAAAAAAATTCAAATAATGTTAGGAGGACAAAAAAATTCAAGTAATATTGTACAAACTTAGTGAAATTTTTATTATTTAAATTAAGAGGACAAAATTTTTGAAGCTTCGTTATTGATTTTCGCACAGGGTCTCTAGAGACCACCTGATCCCGCCATGTTGTGAAACGATTCAATATAGATATACATTAAATTATAAGAATCTTTGAAAAGTCTTTGTTTTCCACCGGGATGTGTGGCGTGATTGCCCCCCGAAACATCAAATGTAAAATTCCAGTGGGATTAGGTTCCTAATCCTGTCGACATGCATGTACATGCATGAGCATATTTTGATTATATCTTAATATTAAATCTGGTTTTCTGTGCTCCGATACCAAAATCTTGGACACATTTTTGATTTCCCCGTTCAAAAATTCAGTTGAGTATATTATCATACGTAACAAATTGATAATTTGGCGGGATTATGTTGTAGATGCATGTGAATTTTGATTATAACCTCAATATCAATAGATACCTTAAATAGTTAAATATTGTCGGGACTTAATGGTATTATAGATATACGTGGCATCGACAATAATGCAGCTGGCATCTTGCACACGAGATCTTCGTCTCACATGCACCCCACATGCATAATGACATGCTCTTGTCATAATCACATTCTAATTTGAGTGCATTTAGGGCATCTCTTAACGGGATAAAAACCCAGGTCATCTCACGGTCACAACCGGGTCATGAGTTAAAAAATGTTTTTATGGGTGGAAATCTTCGGTTGAAGATGACCGGGTCGTCGACCCGGTCGTTTGAACGACCGGGTCGACGACCCGGTCATCAAATATTATATTATTTTTTGATTTTTTTTGTTTTTGTTTGATTTTTTTTTGTTTTTGTTTGAGTTTTTTTTAAATTTTTTTTTGAAAATACGTTTTATAATTGTTTTGATTTGTTAGAATTTTTTTTATATTTTTTAAATTTTTATCAAGATGGACCCCGAAATGATGTAGAGGAGAGATGTGGGTTGTGTTGGGTTGTGGTTAAGAGATGAATAGTGTAGGAAAGAGAAGAATGTGGATTGAGGAAAAAGAAAGCTGATATGGAAGAGAGAGAAAGCTGATTTTGAAGAGAAAGATAGCTGATGATCAGGTCGTCCAGGTCATGGTTAGTGATGATCTTGTAGTCTCATGAACTGCCACTAGATCTGGTCTTATGTGTGGAAGAGGAGACAGCCAAGATTTGTCGACTCTCCGCGTCCCATACCAATAATTTGATCTCGTACGAATTCTGTGTTCTCCACCTTACGTCTTTGATCCAACCAACTAAATCTGGTTTGTTGAAGTTAATAGAAACACATGCTTATCTTTTCCCAAAATGGAATGCTTATCTGGTTCCTACTTCCTACCGTTGTGTGTGATCACAAATTTTCCTTGGATTCTTGCAAGTGAAATGTTGAACTGAAAAATAATTCGTCATATTTAATTTAATTGATAAGTTATCTTTTCAAAATACACACATTTGGTGAAAGATGTTAAGTTTGGTACGGTAAACCTGTGGAACTGTACGGATGACGTGAAACTTGTGAAATTTATGTTGGTGTACCAATTTAAGAGAATTCAAGTATTTATGTAATGAATAATAGATCCGATTTTTATAATAGAGTGGTTGCGTCTATTTAGTATTTACAAGAATGTTTCTTTCAACTTGACTATATTTCCATCCGAACATCTGTTAAACTTTTAAATGTGCTTTGACTATTAATTCGTTTTATGATTTGCTCCACTTCTTCTTCTATTATTATTGTTTTGCCAACTATTACAAAATTACGTCTTAAAAGAAGTCTAATCGTAGGTTGTTCTCGTGTGTCTGTGAAGGAGGTGCAACGTGCACGAATAATAGTAGACTACGTTTTACACCTCATAGGCTCGTAACCATACATAACTACATGAGACATGGTGCAACTCTTGCATAGTTGCATCACCATAGCAACTTTGGATCTGCTGCTAAGCAGGGACTTTCTGGCCTGGTGCTTGTCTCTGTAAAGAATGTTTCTTGGATCATGGGTTTGCTTCTTTATTAATATAAATAATAAAGGGTTTTTAAATTCTGATTCAATCGAAGATAATATTAGAAGTAATACCTGCGTAGACGTAATCAAATTATAAATGTGTCCTCTATGCTAATGGGATATTTTTGTTCATACATTTCAAGTTTAGCATTCGAAATATTTTGGGTTTTTTATTATTCAAACGATTAACCTTTTTTGGGGGGAGCATAGTTGGTCTACCTCCTCTTTAAGCTCATCTACTTAAATTGGTAGCAATGGACATGATTTAGTTACAAAGTGTTTTTACAATTTTATTCTTTGAGCAATTTCGAATTGTTTTTTCAATACTCCAATGCCTGGATTAGTCTTTATGTTGATGGATGCGGACTAGCATCAGCATGAAGTCGAGTAAACTTTCATAGGTCAATCAATTCCCTTTGATATTGTGGTACCTCTCGGATATGGTTGATTTACGACATCAATAAAACACTAGTACCTCGATCTCATAGAGGCAGTAGATCAATCAATTTTGCAGTTGCACCAATTGTTTCATTACAAGCATTGTACAACATACATAGGGCATTTTACCTCTATGCATCTCTTTTTTTGCTACTCCTTATTCAACTGAACCATCTCTTTTAAAAGAGTAATTTTGTGAGGCTACTGTGAGCAGGTATAAACGTGCTTTGTGGTGTGGGCATCCTGTCCACTCCATATGCTGTTAAAGAAGGTGGCTGGCTTGGGCTTCTCGTACTCTTTGTATTTGCCGTGTTGGCTTGGTATACAGGGACATTACTTCGGACATGTTTGGACAGTGAACCTGGTCTTGAGACTTATCCTGATATTGGCCAAGCTGCTTTTGGCACCAAAGGTCGTATCATGGTTTCTGTAAGTTACTCATCCTTTTCTCTGATCAGTCTTTTTAAGTTTTGTGTTGCTTTTGTGCTCACGAATGAACCATTCATCATACGAAAAAAAGTAAAAAAACACTTCATTTCTAATAAATGATTTTTAATGGCCCGTAAATAAGCTTACCTCATGACATGAAGTATTAGACAATATTATTTATCAAATCGGCATGTTTAACATGAATTTTCTTTTTTCTTTGTTTGCAGGTGATTCTGTACTTGGAGTTATACGTAAGTAGACTATGTATTGGTTTTGTCCAACTTCATCAAAGTATAAGTGTTTTGCAGGATATATGTGTATTCTAGTGATGATGCCTGTTTTGTAGGCTTGTTGTGTGGAGTACATAATCTTGGAGAGTGATAACTTATCATCATTATTTCCTGGAGCACAATTAAGTTTCGCAGGCTTCCGTCTCAACTCCCATTTGCTGTTTGCTATTCTGACTACTTTAGTTGTTATGCCTACAACTTGGCTTCGAGATTTAAGTGTGTTGAGCTACATTTCGGGTAAGTTGAGAATGAAAGCGTACGCTTCAACATCCAAGAATCCATCATGTTTAGCGAAATTGACTGAAATGATGCAGTGGTAATGAAAGAAATACATTTCAGCATAAAATAAGGTCAAATTAATTGTTTGATACCACTAATTTGAGGGCTTGTGTGATGGATGGAAAAATAATTCAGGTTGATAGATATAATACAAGCACAAAGGGTCTAAAGAGAGGATGGATAACATTAAGATCAGTAGTTCCATTAACATTTAGAATCTCAAGAATTCTACCAAAAGGAATATTGTAGGGAAAGAAAGAGTCACAATGAATGTTAAAGAAAGATATATGAAATGATTGGAAGTATAAAATGTTTTACTAAAGATAGAACAAAACGAATTTAATTCTGACAACTGTATTGTTACCTCTCCATGTTTTCATAATGGTCTGGTCTCCTTGTAACGTCCCGTCCCCGAGTCCGCATCGAACCCGGGTCCCAGTCCGTCACCCATGTGCCCACTGGCCCACAACACCCACCTATTGCCACAAAACTTAAGTTGGTAAGTGTTATGGTAGTGGGCTCATGTCTTTATATCCCACCCCAACATTCTCATGTTAAGCAATGTGGGACTAAACTTGGGGGTTTTACAACCTACCCCACTTGAACACCTGACGTCCTCGTCAGGGTCAAGCCACTCAGTCACCAGGCGTTGTGAGATTCTAGAGGTGGCTCCCACCCTTTAGGTGTAGCACTTAGTTCCCACAATTCCGGCTGGTTCAGGCTCTGATACCATCTGTAACGTCCCGTCCCCGAATCCGCATCGAACCCGGGTCCCAGTCCGTCACCCATGTGCCCACTGGCCCACAACACCCACCTATTGCCACAAAACTTAAGTTGGTAAGTGTTATGGTAGTGGGCTCATGTCTTTATATCCCACCCCAACATTCTCATGTTAAGCAATGTGGGACTAAACTTGGGAGTTTTACACTCCTCAAGTTGCATCACAAATTCAGAAAATCATAAATGGCCATTTGAATTGTAATTGGTAGTAAACCTTTTCCTGACTCTGCTTTCAGCTTTCGGTGTTATTGCATCAATCTTGGTAGTGGTTTGCTTGTTCTGGGTTGGTGTTTTTGACAATGTTGGATTCCACCACAAGGGAACTGCTTTAAGTCTCCCCACTTTTCCAATTGCTGTGGGGCTCTACGGCTATTGCTACTCAGGACATGCGGTTTTCCCGAACATCTATTCTTCCCTGAAAAAACCTAACCAGTTTTCTTCAGTTCTTTTTGCATGGTAAATATCTCTCGAAATCCCACATTCATATTCATCCAATATCAAAGTGAGTGTTGTATCAATATCTGTAAATACTAAACCAAAGGCTTCTGCAGTTTTGCATTGTGTACGGTTCTATTTGCTGGAGCAGCCGCTATAGGCTATACGATGTTTGGGGAAGCAACAGAGTCTCAGTTCACTCTCAACTTGCCGAAACATTTGGTTGCTTCCAAAGTGGCGGTTTGGACCACGGTAAGGCTCAAAACTTTCAGATTGGTTCTAAGCATTTATTAAGAAGTAGTTGCCTATGTAGAATGCACATGTGAACACTTAAGTCATTAAACAATACAACATAATAAGCAAATATGGTACCTGAAAATTGCCTTTATAAATAATACAGTCCTGTAAGCAAAGCTTTTTTCGGTAACTTGTGAATGTGGATACCTTGCAGGTAGTGAACCCGATCACCAAATATGCATTGACCCTAACACCGCTTGCTCTGAGTCTGGAGGAGTTGATACCAGCAAGATTTGGGAAATCTCACCTGCATGCAATCATCATAAGATCGGCTTTGACGGTGTCTACGCTAATTGTGGCACTTTCAGTTCCCTTTTTTGGTACGTTGATCTCCGCTTCACAGATTTTTCTCGTGCTCATTTGGATTTTCCGATATCGCACTGAGATTCCTAACTAAAAAAATTACACTATGATACAATAAGTCAAAAGTTTCCATAACCTGAAAAAGAAGAATAAATCTAAATTCCATTTACCTCACTACATAACGATTTTCGCTTTTCAGGACTGGTGATGTCATTGGTCGGATCATTCTTTACCATGATTGTGGTAAGAGTCGGCATCATTTCTAAATTTATTACCTTGCATTTTAATTTTTATTACTTAAACAAGGAATCGATCTTAAGCTCCAAAATAATTCTTCCAGAGTTTTATCCTTCCCTGCGTCTGCTTCTTAAGCATAGTCAAAGGAAGAGTATCTTGGTTTCAGGTGTGAAATGACAACCCTTGCACTCTTCTTCTCACTCTTTAATTTTCTCTTCAAGTATACATTATATGTTATGACCCTCTTGACAGCATACATCTAATTCTGCAGGGTTCACTCTGTGTTTTTATCATTATTGTGGGGGTCATCTCATGCATCTTCGGCACATATTCTTCAGTTTCCAAAATTATCCAGAGCTTAGGTTGATCTTCCATTGTTGAGCATAGCTCTAGCTAGAAGCTATTTATTTGTTTTAGCCATGATTTTTTGAGAGAATAATGATATAGAATGTGTAGGTAAGTTGCGGCCTTTTTTTCCATTTTGATACGAACGAATCTATGGAGGTATATATGTATTGTATGTGATTGGATTGTTGAGCTTTTTTATGGTAGAATAGCTATGAGAAATACATAATGGTTAGGGGGTAATAAATTAGTATTTCTTGGTGAAAATAAAAGACTAAAGTTTTCTGAAACTAGTACCAACTACCGAGAGATCGCCTTAGTCAAAAAACACCCAGATGTCTGCAATTAGCCTCTGAATGTACAGGTCATGTTAAAAAACACCCAGATGTCTGCAAAAAACACCCAGATGTCTGCAATTAGCCTTCCTGTGATGATCAAATCCGCCATGTAGCTCAAGAGTAGCTTCTCTACGTATGGGCGGATCTCGGATTTTTTGAGCGAGAGACATTAAAAAAAAACACGTGAGTTTTTACAATAGTATTTTTCAGGACCTCAAGTCTTAAAATTGTTTCTAAATCAATAAATTCAAAAAAATCATTTTCTATGTACGTGGTGAGACAATCATTCACTTAATCATCACTCATCTGAGACTTGAAATGATAAAAATGTGTGAATATTCTATGACACACCTTTGTATCAATCACTTTCTCTCCCTTTCCTTTTAAATAAGCAAATCGTGTTTTTGTCTCTGTCTGTCGAACAGATGCAAACTGACCTCATGCATCCGTTTTGTCTATTCTCTCTCTCTCTCTCTCTCTCTCTCTCTCTCTCTGTGTGTGTGTGTGTGTCGCACATCTCTTCTCTCTTGCATCGACTGGTCATTCCAGCTTAATGGTGTACCTTGCCGAACAATTCTGACTTCGAATACAATGACGAAGATCGGTTTTAGGGCACGATTTGTAGCCCTTTTCTTTTTTCTTCTTGATATAGTTTTATAAGGTTTTGTTATGGTTTCTATCGAAAATGTAGTTGATTTGTCGTCTGGGTATTAATTTGAGTTTTGTCGTCTAGGTTGAAAGTTGAACTGTTTTGTGTTTTCGACGATGCTTGATAGATTTGATCGTAGTTCGATAGTAACTCGATAGGTTGGTGTCGATGGATAGCAGACTGTCTTTCATTTCTCCTCGATTGGTTCCACATATGCTTGTGAGCTTGATATGAGCTCGAGCGAGGGACCAGTAGAGCTATTTTGCGATAATAGTGCATCTATCTCGCAAATCAAGGATCTCAAATCACACCACAAAGTAAAGTACTTGGATCGTAAGTACTTTGTCACACGTGACTTCATCAACGAGGGCAAAATTAATTTGTTATGAGTGGACACAAACAGCAACACAGCTGATCAATTCACCAAACCCTTATCCCAAGCCAAGGGCGAAATGCATTTCGAGTCCATGGGTCTGAGGAACCATGTAGATTGGCTTGATGAGTGATTAGAGAAGGTTACCCTAGTTATTATTGTTTTATACATTGAGAATGTATGTGAGAGAAAACTTTGATAACAAGTGGGAGATTGAAAGAAATGTGTTCTAAAAGTTTTACTTTTATATGTCAATTATTATGAATTGAATGTGCAAACATTTTGTTCATTGATTATGATATTCGTCTTTTGGAAGTGTTAATGAAGATGCGTTTGGTCCTTAACCGTAGAGCTCTAAAAGATAATAGTTTGCATAAATCAAAAGTTATTCACAATCATGGTAATTAACATGAAACATTAATTATCAAGATAAAATTTTCGTGTTGGTCATCGATTGTTGTAGCTCTACAAATAATTGACGACACGAGTATATAAAAGAGGAAAAAATTACTTTTATATATTGAATAGACCTAACAAGTAAAACATTATGGAATTGTGTTTCGTGTCATTAATGTTTTTACTGTGTTTTGGATCCTAAGATATGAGACTTATATCTTTTCACTCAAGAAGTGCTTAATTTGATTATTGTCAAAAGCTATCAATGAGTGTAGTGATAAAGACAATAGTTGGTTGAGCATGACTTGTGCTGGAAAAGATAGTTAGTCAAACGATTATCATTGTCCCTCTTAATTGAGTGATGATATTAGTGAGCCCCTTGATAAAACAAAATTATAATGTGCACAATGTAACTTTAGTTAAGTTACATAGTTATAATTAGCTTAGAGAGATCAAGAAATGAATATAATACAAAGATGACACATTTCTACTTTGTATATATTCTTATCACGAGGCAAGGGACGGACACAAGTGGTGCACTTACATCATTAAATGGATCGTGTTTTGGTTCGGGTGGAACAAAGACATCTATGCTAATTGGGTAACTATAATGTGTAGCTAGATACCGCTTATAGTTTGAGATATTGAGTGTTTAATATCTCTCCCAATTTGTCTTAGATCCTCCTATATGTAACACCACAAAACCGGGAAACAAGATGTTTGATTTTAAGTTCATATGATGTGTTGGGTTTCATGTGAAAATAGGACACACGTGGTGAATGAATAAAATCAATATGTCATGAGAATTGACATAATTAGAATCATAATAAATTCATATGAGGTATATATATTATGGGGTGTAATAATTTAATATTATATATGATAATATATTATATAAGATGTGAATTTGCTAAAAATCCCAAAAGATCGAATTTTGTTGGAAATAAATCCAAAATTTGATAAAGGCAAAATCAGGGTCAAACACGGTGAACCGTTCATGGTTCGGTCGACCGGGGTATCTTCGGATCGGTTAACCGAATAGGGAATGGGTAAGTGCAATTGGTTGACCGAAATTGTCTGAAGTGCTTGGACAATCGGGTTCGGTTAACCGAGTGTGCACGGTCAACCGAGAAGTAGTATTTTCGGTAGACTGAATGTGACACGGTCATCCGATGACTATGTCCCAGGAGCGATTCTGGTGGGTCAACGGTAGACCGAGTAAAAGACGTGGTTCGTCCGAATTCTTCCATGGAATTTTTCTCATACGGATTCAGTCGACCGTCTAGCTCACGGTGCACCGAACACGTGTTATAACCGAACGGTTCGGTTGACCGAGTTATGCTCGGTCCACCGAACAAGAACAATTCTGCCTGAATTATTAAGAGATTAATTAAATCATGGGTGGATTAATTCCAGATTTAATTAAAATGTGTTTTGTGGGTGTTTATGTGGAAATTAGAGATTAATTTTAGGAGAGAATAAGCAAGAGATCATGGCTAAAGAATAACTCTTGATAAGGATGTTTTGGGAGACTATAAAAGGACCCATACTCCTACTTGTTTAATACTAATGCAAAAATTCTTTCTCTCATTAATCTCTCCCTAATCACCACGAAAATCTCTTAGTAAATTTAAGTTTTAGAGATAAGAATCTCATGAGCTTAAAAAAGGGTTATCAGCTAGATTCTAAACCTTGTTAGAGATTGACTGACTAACTCATTTTTCTCTAATTTTGTTTAGAGTTTGGTGAACACTCGGAGGCAAATCCGTGGTCGACTCAACGGGCAACGCGACTCCGGATCTTCAAAAAAATTTAGAGAACCTTTATGTATGATTCTACATTTGTGGTTTATTTTAATAAATGTAGGGTTGCATGTTATTAGAATAAACACAAAGTTATGTACATAAAAAATTGTTGAAAATATGAAAACGATCTTGTATGTTGTATTAATTTTTTTAAAATATATACATACATAGGGACACGAAATCCTACACTTCTTGTGGAAAGATTAGAGAGGGTGGAATCAACACAGTCGTTGATGGAAGCAAAGCAATCATCGATGGAAGTGACCCAATTGTCGATGGAAGCAAAGCAAGTATCGATGAAGGGACAACTGAATAACATCATGGAGAATCAACGTGCCGTACTGGAGCATATGGATGAGATGGTGGCTTTGTTAGAAGCCCCTCCGAGACCACCAATCGACGATAATCAGTTGGCCACGATGGAAGCAAAGCAACTATCGATGGAAGGTCAACTGAAGAGCAACATACAGAATCAGTGTTCCATCATGGACCAAATGTTGAAGATGGTGGTTTTGGTAGAAGCACCCCCGAGACCTCCAATTGACGAGAACGAGTTGGCTAAGATCGTGTCTTCGATAGAGGCACGTTTGAGACCACTGTCTGGTGAGGATCAATCATTCGACGTTGAAGACGTACTGCCCGACGGTTACCTACCTGAAGTAGATCCGTCCACCCCGTCGAGGAAGAGGCGTAGGCCAAAACATCTTGATGATGTCTACACTAACCCGACCAAGAAACTACGGCCTTCAGACCAAGTTGAAGAGCCTTTAGTTCTCGATCCTTTAAAGAAGCCAGACAAAAAACAATTGAAGACACTCAGACGGTGGGTTTTGGGGTTCATTCCCATTGACAAGCCCGTTTCGGTGAAGACGGGGAATTACCGACCAACGTAGTTCTTGGGGATGAAGTGTCCTAGATTTAAGGTTGGTAACGACGTAAGTATTTCAAATAATTCAAATATCAATAATGCATATGTGTAATTCGATAAGGTGGAAAGGAGCTCGATAATGTACATGTGACCTCGATAGGTCTACATTCGCCGATTAGGATCATTTGAGTTCGATGGCGACTCGATTAACTCGATATTTTAGATTTTTTGGGTCTATTTTTCTAGTTTTTTTGTTTGCTCAATGGGTTCGATTATATCAATATACCCTCAATGAATACTCGACAATCTTCACATGAACAATTTTGAAGTTAGTATTTCAAACTTTCTACGTGCTGATGTTTTCGTAGCATGTTGACGCGGTGCAAGATCTATTGAGGAGATGTATCCGCAAATTCCCAGGTCAATACCGCCAGAAGGCTACGGTTATGAACACTTTTTTCAGTGACTTGGTTCCATCCCAGGACGCACAATACGTTGCCAGTCCAAGTAAGCTCACTTGGGATCCCTCCTGTCTCCAGTTTTTGACTGGAATTGAGGAGCAGCTGATGCCTTCTTGGAAGGAAATGGAGTATGTGTATTGGTGCCAGAGCTACAGACAACGACATTGATTTGCGGTCGAGCTGTCAATAAAGGACTGGAAGATTACGATCATCAATGACAATCATACTGTCATTCAGCTTAAGAGCTGGAAAATATAATGAGGCCTTGATGTCGTACTCTTTCCTTACTGATGAAGGCTTCCGGGATTATAAAGGATCACCCGAAGCTGAAGTCCATAAAAGGACGCACGCCACCGGAGTTGAAATGACACCGTCTGGGAAAGGAGGAGGTCCCCCAAACCCAGACGAAGTTAGTTTCCTTTCCTGGTTACTTTAGTTGTTTTCAACTCGATTGTATCTCATATGTTTACAGATAATAATGTTAACTTTGCAGCGCAGATTGAGGTATATACGCCATCAAGTACGTAGAGCATCGACTAGCAAATTTTCCCCTCAACATCATAACAGAGGAAAAATGTAGACCTTCAGAGACAAATGGTCTGTCGACCTGTTCTACCAGAATGTCAGACCTTGACGTCGAACAATTGTGTGTTTTGTATTTTATTTAATAAAACAATTACATAAATTGAACCATTATGACGTCGAAAAACGTTGGACTTGTGAGTTTCCATAAATTTGATTATTTCAACAAGTTCGATGCTAGCACGATAAGCGTTCGATAGGATCGATTTGAGTGCGGAAAATTGTAATTGAGGATCGATTCGATACGTTCCTCCTAATGGCTCGATATAATGGGAACTATAACCTCGATATTCAAAGGATTTTCCCTCCACAATTGTCTACCTTTATTTAAAATTCGGTGCCTTTTAAATTTTAAATACCAAATTTTGGAGGGAAGTTTTGTCTTTTGCTCGATATTAAATCGATATGTGCTCGATAATTTAGATCTTTTAGAAAAAAACACGTCTATTCCTTCCCTCTAGAGTCCAAATGTCTCTTCAGTTATGATTGTAGGATTTCTAGTTTAATTGCACATATATATTTTTGAAATTTTTTATGCACAATGAGGATCAATTATAATTTTCTATGATTTGTTTCATGCATGCATCGGTTTGTTTCAATAACTAGTTTCAAAACTTTATTAAAACAAACACAAGGGACTCCGAAATTCATACCTAGAAGTTCTCTAAAACTTCTTGATGATCCGGAGACGTTGATGATGTTTGTCACTGCGCCGGATGCCTCCGAGTATTCACCAAACTCTAAACAAGACCGGAGAGAGAAGAGCTAGCCTCTCAATCTCCAATAGGGTTTAGAATCTAACTACTAACCCCTCTTTAGTTCCCTTGAGAAGAAGATATCTGAAAACTAAAAACTAAACTCAAGAATTAAAGAAAATTCGTGGAGAATTATGGAGAGAGATGTTTGCACAAGAATATAATGAATTAATTAACAAGGTAATGAGATAAACTTGTATTTATAAGTTCTCTCCAAATTACCTATTTGTGTGCAACCTCTTGCCTATGATTTCATGCAAACTTCCATCTAACCATCCATTATTTGCTAACAAATAATCTTAGTCACGAATTAAATCAGTTATGGACCAATTCCATGCATGATCTAATTAATTCTTAAATTAATTCTGCATAAAACCGTCTGGACCGGTCGACCGTTTCGAGGTTCGGTCGACCGATTAGAACGAGTTTCGGTCGACCGTTCATAACTCGGTCGACCGTTCATAACAAAAATATTTCATCGTGACGTTCGGTCGACCGACTGATTATACTCGGTCGACCGAAAACAAACAGACGAAATTCCTGTTACCGGTGCATCATTCCGTCGACCGTTTAGCATTTAGCGGTCGACCGTTTTTGCACAGTACTTGCAGACTTGTCAAATTTCGGTTTAACCCCTACAAAATTTGACATTTTGGGATTAGTAGTAAGTTCACAACTTATGTAACATATTATCCTATGTAATGATTAATCATTACACCCCATAATATTTACATCACATATGAATTTAATTTAGATTCTAATTATGTTATTAATCATAACATAATTTTGATTTTGCTTGTTCACCACATGTGTCATATTTTCTACATGAAAACCCGACACACCTTATGAACTCAAAATCCCCATTTCTTGTTTCCCAGTTTTGGGGTGTGACCTATGGGAGGATCTAAACTAAGTCGGCAGTGATTTTAAGAGCTTAATATCACAAGCTATAAGCGGTATCTAGCTACACATTATAGCTCCCAATTAGTTAGATGTCTTAATTCCACTCGAACCAAAACCCGATCCATTTAGTGATGGAGTGCACCATTTTTGTCCGTCCCTTGCTTCATGATATTAAGAATACACACAAAGTAGTATTGTGTCATCTTTGTATTAGTATTCATTTCTTGATCTCTTTAAGCTAGTTATAAATATGTGACTTAACTCAAATCACATTGTGCACATTATAACTTTGCTTTATCAAGGGGCCCACTAATATCATTACTCAATTAAGAGGGACAATGATAATCTTTTGACCAACTATCTTCTCCAACAAAAGTCATACTTAACCAACCATTGCCTTTACACTACACTCATCGATAGCTCAAGACACTAGTCTAATTAAGCAATTCTTAAGTGATCGGATATAAGTCTCATATCAAAGGACCAAAGACACAGTAAAACATTAATGACACAGAAAACACAATTCTATAATGTTTTACTTATTAGGTCCATTCAGTATACAAAAGTAATATTTTTCCTCTTTTGTGTACCCGTGTTGTCACTCACTTGTAGAGCTACAATGATCTATGACCAACACGACAACCTTAACTCGGTAATTAATGTCTCATGTTAATGACCATGATTGCGAATATCTTTTGTTTTATGTAAACGAATATCTTTTAGAGCTCTACGGTTAAGGACCAAGAGTCTCTTCCTTAACACTTCTAAAAGACGAATAACATAAACAAGGAACAAAATGATTTCTCATTCAATTCATAATAATTGACATTTAAAAGTAAAACTTTTAGAACACATTCCCTTCAATGATAGCACCGTACCCATTGGGCGGTTTGACGTGATCTCGATATGATGAAGCATGAGAGTCCTCTCTGTTGAGTTTGATATGCTCAACAAGAACATGATAGGAACTCGATACTTTATTGGACTGACAACAACACAAACATTTAGGTTCATTTAATGCAGTGTGGTTCCTTTCGTACCAAACGTCGGGTCATTTACGACTGGACCGAGGAAACTGTACATGGTTCGACGTGACCTCGATATGATGAAGCAAGATAGTCCTCTTTGTTGAGTTAGATGTGCTCGACATGAACACGATAGGAGATCGATACGACAACTCACTGGCATCCGCACGATTATTTAGGGCGTATTACACATTTTGGTTTCTTTTTTTCAAACGACACGTCTGTTATGAGTGTAGTGTGAAAACTGTACCACTGGCGGTTCGACCTGGCCTTGATATGAAGATGCATCACTCCCGGAAGATTTTATAGAGGTTCGGCTTCCCGCATACTTCCTCTCTTGCAAGCTCGCTCGATCTCCCTCGAGCTCTGCCTACGTCTTCACTATCAATCTCGTTCTGAGCCAAGATTAAGCCTTTTACACCACAAGCTCTGTGAACAACCTCGCTAGCTTGATTTCTTCCTCTCACAATCCGAGAGGGAACACTTTGGGCTTTCACCAAAATCCTTCCTTCTTGACAGACAAATGAGTGGAACAATCACTCTCTAACTTGATCACTTTTCGCGTCCTCTACTAATCTGATCTCCGTTGCGGGCCGAGATCACGTCTTTACACCACAATCTTTGCGAACACCATCGCCTATCATGGACCACCTTCTCACTATCCGAGAAGAGCTTCACTCTGGAAGCTAGTACAACTCTTGAAGGAAAAACTTCAGCAAACTAATCTTGGACACTTGAAATGAATGATGCAATCAATGAGCTTGTTTCAAGTGAGTAGATGTGAGCACAATGATGTTTAGAGCAAAATGAGAGTAGTAAGAATGTTTGAGCTTGGAGAAAGATTGATGAGTTTAGAAGTGTGTTCTCAGCTCTATTTATATGCTCTAAACTTAATCTAGCCGTTGAGATTAAATGGGTATAGAGTTGTGTAAGAATACACAAAATAGGAAAGCACAGGTTACTGTTTGGAATAAAATCGGTCGACCGAAACGGGCTTAACGGTCGATCGGAGGCAGTCCAAAAATCACGTCCAGAAAGTGCCAGAAGCAAACAACCGACCGAATAGAGGGCAGTCAAACCAATGAGCTAGAAAACTTAAGTTAACGGTCGAACAAGTGTGAAGGTTCGGTCGACCGTTTGAAGAATTTAGTCAAGATGAAACTGTACAAATGGGATAACGGTCAAACAAAGTGGTGAATTGGTTCGACCAAAATATTCCCATAAGTTTAGGAGCTGGAGTGTTTCATGAACCGGTCGACCGGTTATAAGATCTTGGTTGACAGGTAGACCAAATCTAAAAGAGGGTTCGGTGGAGTATTTGTATGGGGCCGGTGGTATATACAACAAGTATAACAGTTATATTAAAGAAAATTGGAAAAGAAAACGGTCGAACAAAATGGAGTTTCGGTCGATTGGTTTCCACTCTAACCAGGACACGTGTCAAGATATTATAGGCAAGTGAAACTTGTATCGGTCGAATTGGGTTAAGTCAGTTGACAAAAATGACACGGTCTGACCGGGGAAAAGTATTCGGTCGACCGATTAAGTCTGTGAAAGCGCATAATGGAATTGGTCGAACTGAGGGAAGGTCTGGTCAATATGCGTATAGCTTATAATTCTCCCACTATATTCAACATACATTATAACACTCCCTTAGACAATATGTGTTATGTTTATGTCTCGTTAAAAACCTTACTACAAAACCCAGTGGGAAAAAGTAGCTAAGGAAAAGAATGCATAACATACGATAACAAAATTGCACAAGTTGCCTCATTAAAAACCTTTAACCAATAAAACCTTTTAGGACCAAAATTGGAAAAAAGGAAAACGAGTGCAACTACAAGCCTTCCGGGTTTTATCCTTCAGGGATATCCGTCCTTCAGGGACGATAAATACAAATCCGCTCCCCTGATTCGTAGTTTACCAAACTTACAAATATATTTTACAAAGTTCTTAAACACAAAAATGCATGATGATTCAATAAACAAATACATGATAGTTTAACGGATTTAATGAATATTTACTATATTTCACTTAGATAATAGGATTGTGAAACGTGTTTGCGTAATTTTTCTCAAATGATATACTGGGAGTAACACAAACTGTGACAACTTTTACAAAAGATATTGCTTATGGACAATTTAAAGATGTCTCATATTTACATTGATGTCATAGCAATATGAGAATGTAAGAATCAATAACTGATTCACCAACTTGCATAAAGTTGTAATGACTCCACATAATGACACCAAATAGTTTGTGATAATAATTGGTGTGTATTGAACATACAGGAAACATAACTTATATAAATCTTTGTCACATGACTAGAAATTGGTAGATCCTTGAACATCATCTAAATGTTTTCAGGAAAACATTTTCTGTGAACATGATAAGGAACTTCAGGTCCTATAAGAATTTGATCTTTGTCGATATACAATAGATGTACTTTGTTAATGTGCTTTTAAGATGAGCATTTAGTAGAATATTTTTCTTCAATATTTCATTTCTACATTTGAATCATTGTACTAATTCTCTTCTGGAGAATATTCGAACTTTAGGTCGAAAAACATTTGGTTTATCTCTAGTCATTTATTTAAAAATCTGTCATTTAAATACTTCACAAATTTTCAAAAACTCCCTTGGAGGTCCTATGACATCAAGTCATATGCATATAATAATAATAGTAAATTTTGTTATTGGGTGAAACATATGGATGACTAAGATTAACTTCGTATGATTCTTCGTAATGACTTTGATTGAAGATGTTATATGCACAGTCTTACTTGTTTCTTCATATAGTGATCTTTGTATAATGCATCTTTTGATTCTTGTTATTATATAATATACTTTGTCATCTTTGTCATTCAATGACTCTCATATATGTACCAATATTAAGTGACTTATAAAAATTTAAAGTCACAACATATATTATATGCATATCATATTGATCATGTAATACAACATATTATCAATATTACGAGAGAATGAGTAACATCACGATGGATGTTGGGTCCTGCGAATACCCTTATATTACTTCTCGCTTTATAATGTATCTCATTCTTATTGTGATTTATATTTGTAAACTTCAGGGATATAGTTTCAGAAATCAGGACTACAAGTCTAAATAATATATTTATTCTGCGAGTTTATTCTACATTTTTCGCCTTCTTTTATTTATATCAAATACGAATGTTTTTGGCATTCTTATAATATCATAGGTTTTGGATCCAATTTTTCTCTTGAGATAGCATGCTATTAAGAAGACGAATGAATTGTCGACAATAATTTTAATATTTATTTAATATCTCTCGTATCAACATATATAGTTGATTATAAGTTTTATGTCAATAATAATCAAATCCCCGTCGTTTCCCAAAATTTTAGGATTTGACCGTTATGTATCCCCGGAATTTCTTTTTTTTGGCAGCTGCATTTATTTTACCGAGTTTATATATTCTTCATGAATAACCTCTTCAGGAGGTGTAATGAGTGACTAACTTTTATTTTTTATTTCCACAAATAATATATTTTCGGGTCCACGCTTCTGGCGTTGTTTGAGCTCAAATATATTCATCATGTGGAGATCTTCACTTTATGTTATGTGTATTATTTCAAGTAATACAAGACTTAATAACTCATTTGTGATCAATAAATACGTATGACAATTACTTGCTAGATATTGCAAAATAATGATTTTATGAACTTCAAGTTCAATCATACTTGTACGTATATTCTCTTATGAACTTCAGGTTCAATATAATACATTTTCAGGGCATTCTTTAAGCTTCTAGCTTTTCCCTCTAATGCCAGAAAATGTACATTATATATATGATTATTGGATTGCACAATAAAACTTAGCCCTTCAGGAGTTTTAAATCGCAGGAGAGAAACAATTTATTCATTATTGTACAAGTAAAGTAGGGGAAGATTCATAACATGATGTATATCTACCATAAAAATCAATGAATAATATTAGCAGGTATATATGCACATTAATGTATCATGTATAAATTTTAAGATCCCATAATGATCAATATTGAGAGATATTTTAAAAACAAAGGGACTCTCATTTTATTGTGCAAATCGGTCGACAAATTTGACCTTATTTTGGTCGTGATAGAAGTCAACAAAATTATCTAAAGTTTCACAAAAATAATACCAATGATGACATCCATAATTAATATAAGAGATGATTTTATTTAGGCACTTCTGGGCATGTTTCGTCTCGTTGATGTCATTTTTATTTCATACTTCTTATTTGCATAAAATTTAGTCAACTCCTTATGCTCTTGTTTTCATGATACTTTGTAGTGAGTTCTTCTGGCACACAAAAAAGGTATCGTGATTTTCCAACAACTCTCATGTCATTCAATCATCGATAATGCATAACCAATTTTAGGTTTTTGATTCCATACTACTACTGGAGTATTGGGTAATTAGTTCGTAAAGTGATCAATAATTTTTTTTCTTTACTACTAAACTCTATATATCTATGGTCTTTTGGCCATAGGGTTTGATTTAGAGATTGACGTGGATTTTTACTAAATTAGCTATTTGCACATCGTTTTGACGGTCATACGAATCCTTCAGGGATTATCATAAAATTTCATAACCTTCTTTAAATGAATAATCTCTAAATCTTTGTGTGGTAGCATTGCATGAATATTAAGATATTCGTCTTCTAGGCCAATGCATATAATTTTCAATAACAATGATCACAAGATATTTGACTTCTGCGTCAATGCATATCATTTTCAATAACAATTATCACTTGTAACATGGTAATTCGAATTCCACTATAATGTAGCACATTTTATTATATATATATATACATCTATCAAAATGAATATTATGTACTCACGAGATGAATGCTTGTAATAGTTGAGAATAAACATGTGATGCATCAAAATTAACAAGTAATAATCACATGCTTGAACCACTTTACAAAGACTCTTTTAATCAACATGATACTAAGAATTCATATTACTTATACTAAGCAAGTGAATCAATACAAAGTTGAATGAGATATATATCATTCAATTTTAGAAGCACTACTAAATATGTAACTATTTCTTTTCATGCTTCATTGGACCGAGAATTCAAAATTTTGGATCAATAACTCGATGTTTTGTCCAACCACAAAAACAGACATGAGATTAAATCATAATACTTTTAAAATCATTTTAACAAAGAGGATAGCAATAGAAAATCACAACCTTCATTTTTATCTTGATTTGATCCTTCTTTCTCAAAACGGAATATATTATAATGTACTTGAATCATAGATAAACAAAAGTGCATATTAGCAATTCCAAAAGCAACATAGCAACATATATGTATGTATATATATTAATTGTATACATATAGTCTCATTTATTTTATATAAATATATATATACAAATTAACATGATATATTCTATGTTCCATGTGAGTAATTAATTACCTCTTGATGAATAAATACAAATTCAAGATGTAAGTAAAATAACCGTATACATACATATTTTGATAGTTACACCTTTTATGAATAATACAAATCAATAAATGTCAATTGAACCTTCACATTAAATCTTCAATTTAAGAAGATTTATAGAATTATGAAAACAAACATTTGCTTCCAAATAAGCCTCAAATAAATTATTATCAATGCATTCCACATTATATATAATGTATGTAACAATTGCATTGTATACAACATTAATATTCAAGTTTATGCATGGATGGCAGGTCTTATTAAAGACTGCAAACAAATGAGAAAGAAATCTCTATTACCTCCTATATGAACAGAAACAAAACGTTGAAAATAAAATTATGGATTTAAGTTCACATGATATTCTATCGTATTCATTTAACTACATTGTTTATTCACAATATAACTAGAGAAGAATAAAGTATGAACATCATAGCATCAATAAAAGAATCACAAATCTAGACATATAAAGATATGTATATTTTATCGATAAATTAAAGAAAATATCTCATTACATTACATTACATCAAAGACAATATATATGATTGACGATGAAAATAATTTAATACTCTTTCATGGAAGGAGCCGAGGTAGAGAGAAAAAGATCAACTTCTCAATCTAGAAGTAACTTATATGTAAGGACTAAATAATATTCTCTAGACCTCATAGCTAAAAAGAAAGGATATGCACAACTATAATAAAACTAAAACTATTACATAGTCAACATAGAAACCATAGGAAGAAAACAATTGTAGATACACATGCTAGTTATGATCAAGATAAACTATATTAATCAACCAATCTAGCATGACGAGGCAAAACAATATGGTCAGGAAATGAAACGAAAACTGAAGGGAATGTGTTCTAAAAGTTTTACTTTTAAATGTCAATTATTATGAAATTGAATGAGAAATCATTTTGTTCCTTGTTTATGTTATTCGTCTTTTAGAAGTGTTAAGGAAGAGACTCTTGGTCCTTAACCGTAGAGCTCTAAAAGATATTCGTTTACATAAAACAAAAGATATTCGCAATCATGGTCATTAACATGAGACATTAATTACCGAGTTAAGGTTGTCGTGTTGGTCATAGATCATTGTAGCTCTACAAGTGAGTGACAACACGGGTACACAAAAGAGGAAAAATATTACTTTTGTATACTGAATGGACCTAATAAGTAAAACATTATAGAATTGTGTTTTCTGTGTCATTAATGTTTTACTGTGTCTTTGGTCCTTTGATATGAGACTTATATCCGATCACTTAAGAATTGCTTAATTAGACTAGTGTCTTGAGCTATCGATGAGTGTAGTGTAAAGGCATTGGTTGGTTAAGTATGACTTTTGTTGGAGAAGATAGTTGGTCAAAAGATTATCATTGTCCCTCTTAATTGAGTAATGATATTAGTGGGCCCCTTGATAAAGCAAAGTTATAATGTGCACAATGTGATTTGAGTTAAGTCACATATTTATAACTAACTTAAAGAGATCAAGAAATGAATACTAATACAAAGATGACACAATACTACTTTGTATGTATTCTTAATATCATGAAGCAAGGGACGGACAAAAGTGGTGCACTCCATCACTAAATGGATCGGGTTTTGGTTCGAGTGGAATTAAGACATCTAACTAATTGGGAGCTATAATGTGTAGCTAGATATCGCTTATAGCTTGTGATATTAAGCTCTTAATATCACTGCCAACTTAGTCTAGATCCTCTCATAGGTCACACCGCAAAAACCGGGAAACAAGAAGCTTGATTTTTTGTTCATATGATGCGTCGGGTTTCTTATAGAAAATATGACACATGTGGTGAATAAGTAAAATCAATTATGTTGTATATAACATAATTAGAATCATGATAAATTCATATGAGATGCATATATTATGGGATGCAATAATTTATTATTGCATAGGATAATATATTGCATAAGTTGTGAATTTGCTAAAACTCCAAAAGTTCAAATTTTGTTGGAAATAAATCCAAAATTTGAAAAAGGCAAAATCGGGTAAAAGTTCGGTAATCCGTTATGGTTCGGTCGACCGAAGGTTCTGTAGATCGGTCAACCGAACGTGGAACGGATGATCAAAATTGATTGACCGAACTTGACCAAAGTGCCTGGAGTTCTGGTACGGTATACCGAACCAGAAACGGTCGACCGAACAATGTCCAGTTTCGATATTTTCGGTTAACCGAATGGCACTCGGTTTTAGACGAGAATTCGTCCGATCGGTTAAGGAGAATTTTTCTCCTTAAGAATCGGTCATCCGTCTAATACTCGGTTAAACAATCGAGACATTTTCGGTTAACGGAGTGGAACTCGGTAAACCGAACCACGATCGATTTTCTGCCTTTGATAATTAAGAGATTAATTTGATCAATGGTTGGATTGACTCCAAACTTGGTCAAACGTTTTGTGGATGCATGTAATACATTATGGAATTTGTTTGTGAGAGAAAATGTCAAGAAAACGTGGCTTAAGAATAGTCATGATTGAGAGTAAGATTGAAGCCTATAAATAAGTCCTTATTCTCATTAATTAAGTTAGATGTTTTTTAATTATTTTCTCTACTAATTCACCGCAAAAAGCCACGAAAATTCTCTTAGTTTTCTAAGTCTTTGGAAGGAGAAATCTCAGAGATTAAGGAAAGGGTTTGTAGCTAGATTCTAAGCTAGTTTGGAGATTGATTGACTAGCTCCTTTCTCTCCAACCTTGTTTAGGGTTTCGGTGAACACTCGGAGACATCCGGCGCAACGAGAAACGACGATCGTCTTCCTCAACGTCTCTGGAACATCAAGAAGTTTTAGAGAACTTCTAGGTATGAATTTCGGAGTCTCTTGTGTTTGTTTTAATAAGTTTTTGAAACTAGTTGTTAAAACAAACCGATGCATGCATGAAATAAATCGTAGAAAATTGTAATTGATCCTTATTATGCATAAAAAATCGAAAATTATGTATGCACAATTAAACATGAAATCCTTCAAAAACTTCCCAAGTTATTCTAGATGTAAATGATACTATGTCGGACTTGATTCAAACATTTGGGGTATGCAAATTACCTTTGGATGATTTCTAAAATACAATCGGGAGAAACTGGTGCTTCTGAAGAAGATTATGCAATAGTCAATTCGTACTGATAACGTGTTATAAAATAATAGAAGAAAGAAAAAGAAGATTTAGGGAAGAATAATTGTTGTATTTCATCATCACAAAAGTATTACAATAGTCTCATATTTATAGGTTAAAGGAAGCAAATGAAAGTGTGTATGTTACAAATGAGAATGTGAGAGGTTGATGGAGTTATGAGAGGAGAATGTGAAGGTGAATCATCCATTGCACAATATTTCACAACACCAACAATAATTTTCACTTATTGCCCAATTAAACTCTCAAACTCAAGTGTAGAAGTGGTAAGACTTGGAAAGAGATTTCCTACACTTGGAGAGAGGACATTGGATCCTAGAAGATGGTAAGATCTTAAATGTGTTTAAAACATACTTGAATTAAAGTTATCTTGGAAACTTTATATAAAGGAAAAAATAATTTAAGTTAAGCCAAGGAAGATGGAAGAATTTTCCAAGGAAGACCGAAGATGGAATAATTTTCCAAGGAAGATTGAATCTGTAATAATTTTCCAAATTAAGAAGATGGAAACAGAGCTAAGTGCACATGCATGTAATTTCAATTATTGCGAAAGAGTGTGGCATTGGATGTCTACTTGCAATTCTGTTGTATTCAAAAATCAATTGATGTCATTGTGAATGTTAAATTGTCTCCTGTTTCTTAACCATGTACAACTTTTGTTGGCTACCTGTTCGGCTTAATACTTTATTCTTTGGAGACAATGATATGATTTCGACATGGGTGATAGATCTGTGCTTGTAACTCTCAAGTGGTAATTAAATAATATGATTTGGATAAGTAAAGACTGAAGAAGTACTTAATTTTTTACATGAACGTTAGGTGCACGACTAATTAATTTTTCTAGTTTATTTTGATACCAACCCACATACACTAACATAAACACAAGATAAAACTTTGATTCGTGCATAATTTGATTAGCAAAAGCAAGAAGTAATTGTTGCAAATTTAGATAGGAAGCAATAGAGAATGATGCACAATTAGCAACAACAATATCCACGACGACAAGCATGCATGAACCCAAGCCAACACCGTCGACATGTGGATCGTCTCGAATCAAAACAAACCGTGACGTTATTTGTCATAAAATATTTTCACGTTACATGCATAATGGCTTGTGTTTAATGTTATGTTATGTGTTTATGTCTAAATACGTGGCAAGAATAATGTTGTGTCTTTGATTAAGTGTAGTAGTTTGTGTGGTATTGGCCCAAACATGATTAAGTTCATTATGCATGGGGTGTAGATAAGGAGGGATGTAAAACATTCAACGGTGGTGATGTAAGTTGGTTTCTTGTGGTTTTACAACAATTGAAATTTCTTTTGTTTCTTCTCCAACGCAACAGGACAGAGATCACATCTCTTGTAGACGTAGTTGTTGTGGGGTTAGTGATTTGAAATTTAACCTCATCGTATTTTACCGAAATACAATAATACAAATATCAAGGGCTGTCCATGCAAAAGCCCAAACCCCTTCACCCAGGTTGGTTTCTCCTCCCCTTTGGCTATCTATATATAACGCCGCCGCCTCATTCCCCTGCTCGAACCAAACCTCTTTTCCTCAGATCCGACGTTCCCTTCCGACTTCCAACCGAAGATGAGGAATTCCATCCCGGAGGAGAGCATCTACTTGGGGGAAAGCGGCAGTGAGGACGAAGACGACGAAAGGGGGGACGAGGAGGAGGGGATTGGGGCGTACGAATCCGACCCGTCGGAGTCCGACTCCAATGGGACCCACTATGGATCCTACAGCAACGCCTGGCCCCAAAGTTACTGGTACTTTACCTCCGCCATCCGATCCTAATCCTACCGTCACCAGAGTTTTCTGCTTTTTTCCACACAAAAAACTTGGAAATTACTTTAAAATAACTAAATCTCCTTGCGAAATTGATTGTTTTTTATACCTTTTTTTTCATACGTGACGACAAGAAGTATACCTGAGATTCGAACTTGCGACGTGATTATAGTCTAAACTGTAAAACTGAAATTCAAATTAAGTAATGTATTTGTGGATTATATTCCAACCTGATTGGATTAATTTCTGTACTTATATGTCCTTTCGAGAATATATAATGCGAGAAAATAATTAAATTACCGATAAATTATTCTATTTTTTTATTTTCGGATTGAAAACGATTTATGAAATCTTTTAACACGGCGAGTATTTAGCATTTTATCGATTATTTAATTTATTTTCAAAATTCACGACGTAATAATATAGTCTTCCTTTAGGTTCCTAAATGCACAGAAGTGTATTTCTTAGGCGACTGATGTGTCCCACGCGGTATATATATATATATATAGCACCAGCTTTGCTTTGGACGTCAAATTTTTGGTCGCTGCATTGTTAATGCGTCTAATCTTAATTAACCAATTGACGCAATCCACTGTTTTTTATAGAGTAGAGGTCGTAAAATTAGTGTTTTCTTGGAACCAATGACGTGAAGATTTTGAAAGGATTCTGGAAGGATCTGAATATTTACGTATTCATATTCAGATGGGTATGAAAGTGAAAATCGGAAAGGTCAGCCGTATTTTCGGAGGAAGGAAGGAACGTTTTTAAATAAGAAGCCTTTATGAATATTCGTTTTCGGCTAATTTGGACTTTCAGAATTCAGCATCTGGAATGGAAATCCCAAATCACATGCATTTGTTGCCAGTTGCAAGTTGCAACTTATTCCAAGAAAAATTACGTTTATGCCCCTCTCAGTTCTTACGAATCTTACCTCATATTTTTGACTTCCCTACTTTCTCGAAATGAGATTTCTGTTGGTGACGTCATATATGTCGCATATTGTCGAGTCAGAATAATCACAAGAAATTTTAAACATTTTTTGTTGTAGCTGAAACGTATATCATTTCTAAAGCATCCATGCATTTGTATGATATTGGACAAAAGAACTAAAAAATGCCCATCTGAGAAATTTGTGAAGTTTCCGAACCAAACGAATAAGAACAATTTCTGTAAAATACACAATTAATCAACCTAATTATGAAACGGATCCTGACAATAACTAAGATGTTCAACAATAGAGTGCAAACCATTGAAAATTTTAAAATTTTGACGGCAGGCAATCAATAGACATGTACACCAGCGTAACACCGACGAGCAGAGGATTCCTCGGCACGCCGCCACTGGCGAGGCTAAGCAGCTCCTTCCTAACAACCTCGTTCCAAGGGAAACACACGCCGGAGATCATAACTTCTCTCCTTAAGCCATTGCTGCCTTCCACACCTCCACCACCTCAACAGCAAGAGGAGGAGACTGAAGAGAAGAAGAGCTCGTACAACCTTCTCCCTCCGCCCGTCCCGACGAGGAGGCGCTCCAGCAGGATTAAAATTGACGAGGACGTGCACAGACTTGGGAAGGTCTCCCATCATGAAGTTGTGGCCTCTCCTCGAAAGTGCACCTCCACCCAAAGTGTACTTAATGGTACGTACGTATATGTTTTTAAGGTTCGTGGTTTTTTTTTTGCTTAGAGCATCCCCAAGGACCCCAACCAAGATCTTAAAAAAAGATTATCACATTTTTTTTCACTTTTCCCTCTCACGTCAACTTTTTCACTTTATAGTATTTATCCACAATTTTTTTTATCTTCTCTACCGTGATTTTTATAAAAAGATTCTGTTTTCGAATAATTTCTGTCTTCTTCAACTCATTTATTACATTTTACAAATCAATTAATTATGTAAGAAAAATAGTATCTCATATTTGGTAATTTGGGTAAAAATAAAAACTATGATTATATGTGAAATTTGGAGAAAAATGATTGAGAATTTTTTTGTGTTGGACCGTGGATTATTCTTAGGATTTTGTGAATCCATGTGAAATAATTTAAAGAAAGAATAAGATGATGAGATGAAAATTGAAAAAGATGAGAGCTTTTAAATACGTGTGAAGTTGTTAGAAAATGTGTCCTTATTTATTGGTATAGAGTTGTGTTGTGAAAAAGACGACTTAGAATAGTGAAAGTATGAATATATTTTCTGGAAAAGTTAAAGTATGGAATAAGATTTTTGCAAAAGTTAAAGTTGATAATAAAATCTACTGAATAGAGAAAATCGAGAAAAAAATCTTTAAAAAATAGAAAGTTGAGAATATAATGAGTTGGAGAATTAGAGTTAAAATAAAAAATAACAAAATTAAATTTGAGAATGAATTGATTAAGATATTTGAAAATTGTAATATGAGAAGATAATTGTTTGAATTAACTAAAATTCTAATATTTCGAAATACAATATATATAGCAATATATGTGTCTATCCGTAAAACATTTAGAGACATAAGAATTATGATGATTTTTTAAAAATAATTATTACTTTTATTTTCTAGAATATATCAATTTAAAACAAATACAATTATGACTATTTATTTAATTCATAACAAAATATGAGCTGTCCGTTACGAATAAACAAATAATTAAAAAAATCACACGACAAATCCCACCCCAAGAATCGTGAGATGCCAAAACAAAACAAAAGAACAATTTTTTTGATGGATCCTTATACACGGACGTATGCGTTCGTGACGCGCGCTGACATGTTCAGTACAATCAGCAATCCAGTCAGCAAAATTCAAATATTTTTTACCTTTTGAACTTAACTAAGTAGTATATTTATTTTGTGTCACATGCAATATTTACTTTCTCGATGCAACATTTCGATTCTCAATGCAACATTTCGTTTCCCCATGCAACCCTTTCCCAATACAACTTATTCTGAACAGACACACAATTTAATCTGGACAGACACAAAACTTATTCTGGACAGACACACAACTTATTCTGGACAAACTTTGAGTTTATTCTGGACACACACAGAACTTATTCTGGACAGACTTTGAACTTATTCTGGACAAACACAGAACTTATTATTGACAGACTTTGAACTTATTATGGACAAACACAAAACTTATTATGGTCAAACTTTGAACTTATTCTGGAAAGACTTTGAACTTATTATGGACATACTTTGAACTTATTATGGACAACACACAACTTATTATGGACAAACTTTGAACTTATTATGGACAAACTTTGAACTTATTCTGGACAGACACACAACCTATTTTGGAAAAACTTTGAACTTATTATGGACAGACACACGATCTATTCTGGACAGACACACAACATATTCTGGACAAACTTTGAACTTATTCTGGACAGACTTTGCACTTATTATGGACACACACAGAACTTATTCTG
The DNA here is from genome assembly GCA_963682175.1 of Triglochin maritima. Classification (NCBI taxonomy): domain Eukaryota; kingdom Viridiplantae; phylum Streptophyta; class Magnoliopsida; order Alismatales; family Juncaginaceae; genus Triglochin; species Triglochin maritima. The sequence continues at coordinate 55,947,619 of OY821772.1, read as the reverse complement.
CACAAACTTTGAACTTATTCTCGACAAACACAGAACTTATTATGGACAAATTTTGAACTTATTCTGGACAGACTTTGAACTTATTATGGACAAACACAAAACTTATTATGGACAAACACATAACATATTCTGGACAGACTTTGAACTTATTATGAACAACAAACAGAACTTATTCTGGACAGTCACAATCACATAACTTATTCTGGACAGAATAAGGTGTTCGTCTGTCCATTTTATGTTGTGGGTTTTTCCGTGGCGAAATCAAAAGTTGCATTGGGAAAATAAATGTTGCATGGGGAAACGAAACGTTGCATTGGGAAACGTAATGGTTCATTGGGAGAGTATAAGTTGCATGTGACACAAAATAAATATGTTATTCAACTAATTTCATAAAGAAAAAGACATTTGACTTTTGATAACTAGAATGTTGTTGCTGACTGGACTGACCACGTCAGCGCGCGTCCCGGACGCAAGCGTTCATTAATCATTTTCCTAATACACGTCCCCACGATCCACCTGGGGATATTTGAAAAAGTCATTTTGGGTGCTCTTATACTAGGGGAAAGAGCATATCTATTGGTCTGGTTTGGGTTTTTAGACCGGACCATATCGATCGGTCCGAGTTTCAGTTCGGACCGAATCTGACCAATTCGGTCTGGACTCCGGGGATGGTCTAGGTTTCGATCCAAAACCCAAATTTTAATAGAAAAAACTCAGTCCGGTTCGAGTTTTGGTCTTGACCGGTACGATCTTCAGTCTGGATCCCGGAGATGGTCCGGGTCCGGTCTGGGTTTGGACCGGTGCTCACCCTTATTTTATACAGTTAGACTAGCAAATTATAGTTCTAAGTCACATGTGGTTTTGTACAATCTGAATTGTGCAACCATTCTTATTGTGGTGACTCACTTACATGGTTATTGTGGTGTTATATTGACAAGTTAGACGTAGCTCAACTAATTAGTTTGGAATTAACTCAACAAATGTAACGTGTTCAAATCTCAATAGGATTTTTCTTCTCCTCGTCCTTATGTGTCTACATCCGTGCTATTAAATAATAATAATAATAATAAATTTGAAATACACTTCACTTCACTGTAGTTTGTATTTTGTGTTGGAGTAGATTCTCATTGGTCGATATGGAGCCAACCATTTTGTGAAATGATTCAATAATGTTATATATACATTTAATTGTAAGTAATCTATGATAAGTCTATGTTTTCCGCCGGGATGTGTGGCGTGATTGGTCCCAAAACATCAAATGTATTATATGCATGTGCATATTTTGATTATATCTTAGATATTAGATTTGCTTTTCTGTGCTTTGATAGCAAAATCTTGGACACTAATTCATTTTTGATTTCCCCGTTCAAAATTTCAGTTGAGTAGTCAACATTATTTCCCAAACAAATGAAGTATATATTATCATACGTAACAAATTGATAATTTGGCGGGATTATGTTGTAGATGCATGTGAATTTCTTTGCCACATGCCAACTTGGTTGAGGTAACGAAGGGATATTCTTTGTCGTGCGATGCGATGCGATGATCCGACGCAGCATATTCTAACCTCTTAGAGAAGTTCGATGGAAATGAAATTACGTGACGTACCAAAACACACACAAGCTGACATGTCCATGAAATCTCTGTCTGAGCATATGCTTCTTTGCTACTTCTTGGATCCAGTCTTTTTATGGGCCTTTAATTTCCACCCCTCAATATCAATAGATACCTTAAATAGTTAAATATTGTCGGGACTTAATGGTATTATAGATATACGTGGCATCGACAATAATGCAGCTGGCATCTTGCACACGAGATCTTCGTCTCACATGCACCCCACATGCATAATGACATGCTCTTGTCATAATCACATTCTAATTTGAGTGCATTTATAGTCTCATGGACTGCCACTAGATCTGGTCTTATGTGTGGAAGAGGAGATAGCTAAGATTAGTCGACTCTCCGCGTCCCATACCAAAAAGTTTATCTCGTACGAGTTCTGTGTTCTCCACCTTACGTCTTTGATCCAACCTACTAAATCTGGTTTCTTGAAGTTAATCGAAGCACATGCTTATCTGGTTCCTACTTCCTACCATTGTGTTTGATCACAAATTTTCCTTGGATTCTTGCACGTGAAATGTTGAACTGAAAAATAATTCGTCGTATTTAATTTAATTGATAAGTTAGTTCTTTTCAAAATACACACATTTGGTGAAAGATGTTAAGTTTGGTACGGTAAACCCGTGGAACTGTGGATGACGTGAAACTTGTAGGAATTTAGTTGGTGTACCAAATTATCAAAACTCAAGTAGTTAGGTAATGAATAATGTATCCGATTTTTATAATAGAGTGGTTGCGTATATTTACAAGAATGTTTCTTTCAACTTAACTATATTTCCATCCGATCATTTGTTAAACATTTAAATGTGCTTTGACTATTAATTCGTGCTATGATTTGCTCCACTTTCTCTTCTTCTTCTATTGTTTTTGTTTTGCCAACTATTACAAAATTACGTCTTAGAAAGAAGTCTAATCGTAGGTTGATATGTTCTAGTGGGTCTGTGAAGCCATTTCATTGTTTAAATTGAACATGATGAGCGCAGGAGGTGCAACGTGCACGAAGAATAGTAGACTACGTTTTACACCTCAAGGCTCATATATAGCCACACATAAGACAAGGTGCAACTCTTGCATCACCATAGCAATCTTTGGATCTGCTGCTAAGCAGGGGCTTTCTGGCCTCGTCCTTGTCTCTGTAAAAGTATGCACCTTGGATCATGGATTTTCTTCTTTATTAATATAAATAGTAAAGGGTTTCTAAACTTTGATTCAATCTAAGATAATATTAGAAGTAATACCTGCGTAGACGTAATCAAATTATAGATGTGTCCTCTATGCTAATGAGAATTTTTGTTCATACATTTCAAGTTTAGCATTCAAAATTTGTTGATATATTTTATTTTTTATTTAAATGATTAACCTTTTTTTGGGGAGCATAGTTGATCTACCTCCTCTACGTAAATTGGTAGCAATGGACATGATTTAGTTACAAAGTGTTTTTACAATTTTATTCTTTGAGCAATTTCGAATTGTTTTTTCAATACTCCAATGTCTGGATTAGTCTTTATGTTGATGGATGCGGACTAGCATGAAGTCGAGTGAACTTTCATAGGTCAATCAATTCCCTTTGATATTGTGGTACCTCTCGGATATGGTTGATTTACGACATCAATAACACACTAGTACCTCGATCTCATAGAGGCAGTAGATCAATCAATTTTTGCAGTTGCACCAATCGTTTCATTACAAGCATTGTACAACATACATAGGGCATTTTACCTCTATGCATCTGTTTTTTCTTTCTACTCCTTATTCAACTGAACCATCTCTTTTAAAAGAGTAATTTTGTGAGGCCACTGTGAGCAGGTATAAACGTGCTTTGTGGTGTGGGCATCCTGTCCACTCCATATGCTGTTAAAGAAGGTGGCTGGCTTGGGCTTCTCGTACTCTTTGTATTTGCCATGTTGGCTTGGTATACAGGCACATTACTACGGACATGTTTGGACAGTGAACCTGGTCTTGAGACTTATCCTGATATTGGCCAAGCTGCTTTTGGCACCAAAGGTCGTATCATGGTTTCTGTAAGTTACTCATCCTTTTCTCTAACCAATATGTTTTTAAGTTTTGTGTTGCTTTTGTGCTCACGAATGAACCATTCATCATATGAAAAAAAGTAAAAAACACTTCATTTCAAATAAATGATTTTTAATGGTCAATATATAAGCTTACCTCGTGACATGAAGTATTAGACAATATTATTTATCAAATCGGCATGTTTTGACATGAATTTTCTTTTTCTTGGTCTGCAGATTATTCTGTACTTGGAGTTATACGTAAGTAGACTATGTATTAGTTTTGTCCAACTTCGTCAAAGAGAAAAAAGTTTTTTGCGGGATATATGTGTGTTCCAGTGATAATGCCTGTTTTGTAGGCAAGTTGTGTGGGGTACATAATCTTGGAGAGTGATAACTTATCATCATTATTTCCTGGAGCACAATTAAGTTTCGCAGGCTTCCATCTCAACTCCCATTTGCTGTTTGCTATTCTGACTACTTTAGTTGTTATGCCTACAACTTGGCTTCGAGATTTAAGTGTGTTGAGCTACATTTCGGGTAAGTTGAGAATGAAAGCGTACGCTTCAACATCCAAGAATCCATCATGTTTAGCGAAATTGACTGAAATGATGCAGTGGTAATGAAAGAAATACATTTCAGCATAAAATAAGGTCAAATTAATTGTTTGATATCACTAATTTGAGGGCTTGTGTGATGGATGGAAAAATAATTCAGGTTGATAGATATAATACAAGCACAAAGGGTCTAAAGAGAGGATGGATAACATTAAGATCAGTAGTTCCATTAACATTTAGAATCTCAAGAATTCTACCAAAAGGAATATTGTAGGGAAAGAAAGAGTCACAATGAATGTTAAAGAAAGATATATGAAATGGTTGGAAGTATAAAATGTTTTACTAAAGATAGAACAAAACGAATTTAATTCTGACAACTGTATTGTTACCTTCTCCATGTTTTCATAATGGTCTGGTCTCCTCAAGTTGCATCACAAATTCAGAAAATCATAAATGGCCATTTGAATTGTAATTGGTAGTAAACCTTTTCCTGACTTTGCTTTCAGCTTTCGGTGTTATTGCATCAATCTTGGTAGTGGTTTGCTTGTTCTGGGTTGGTGTTTTTGACAATGTTGGATTCCACCACAAGGGAACTGCTTTAAGTCTCCCCACTTTTCCAATTGCTGTGGGGCTCTACGGCTATTGCTACTCAGGACATGCGGTTTTCCCGAACATCTATTCTTCCCTGAAAAAACCTAACCAGTTTTCTTCAGTTCTTTTTGCATGGTAAATATATCTGTAAATCCCACAATCATATTCATCCAATATCTGTAAATACTAAACCAAAGGCTTCTGCAGTTTTGCATTGTGTACGGTTCTATTTGCTGGAGCTGCCGCGATGGGCTATACAATGTTTGGGGAAGCAACAGAGTCCCAGTTCACTCTCAATTTGCCGAAACATTTGGTTGCTTCCAAAGTGGCTGTTTGGACCACGGTAAGGCTCAAAATTTTCAGATTGGTTCTAAGGATTTATCGAGAAGTAGTTGCTTATGTAGAATGCACATGTCTACACTCAAGTCATTAGACAACACAACAAAATAAGCAAATATGGTATCTGGAATTCGCCTTTATAAATAATATGAGTTGTCCTGTAAGCAAAGCTTTTTTCGGTAACTTGTGAATGTGGATACCTTGCAGGTAGTGAACCCGATCACCAAATATGCATTGACCCTAACACCGCTTGCTCTGAGTCTGGAGGAGTTGATACCAGCAAGATTTGGGAAATCTCACATGCATGCAATCATCATAAGATCGGCTTTGACGGTGTCTACTCTAATTGTGGCACTTTCAGTTCCCTTTTTCGGTACGTTGATCTCCGCTTCACAGATTTTTCTCGTGCTCATTTGGATTTTCCGATATCGCACTGAGATTCCTAACTAAAAAAATTACACTATGATACAATAAGTCAAAAGTTTCCATAACCTGATAAAGAAGAATAAATCTAAATTCCATTTACCTCACTACATAACGATTTTTGATTTTCAGGACTGGTGATGTCATTGATCGGATCATTCTTTACCATGATTGTGGTAAGAGTCGGCATCATTTCTAAATTTATTACCTTGCATTTTAATTTTTATTACTTAAACAAGGAATCGATCTTAAGCTCCAAAATAATTCTTCCAGAGTTTTATCCTCCCCTGCGTCTGCTTCTTAAGCATAGTCAAAGGAAGAGTATCTTGGTTTCAGGTGTAAAATGACAACCCTTGCACTCTTCTTCTCACTCTTTAATTTTCTCTTCAAGTATACATTATATGTTATGACCCTCTTGACAGCATACATCTAATTCTGCAGGGTTCACTCTGTGTTTTTATCATTATTGTGGGGGTCATCTCATGCATCTTCGGCACATATTCTTCAGTTTCCAAAATTATCCAGAGCTTAGGTTGATCTTCCATTGTTAAACATAGCTCTAGCTAGAAGCTATTTATTTGTTTGTTTGATGCCATGATTTTTTGAGAGAATAATGATATAGAATGTTGCGGCCATTTTTCCATTTTTGATACGAACGAATCATTGGAGGCATATATGTCTTGTATTGTATGTGATTGGATTGTTGAGCTTTTTTGCTCGTAGAATAGCTATGAGAATAGGTATTGAATCTTTGTAATGAAAAATACATAAGGTAAGGGGTAATAAATTAGTATTTCTTGGTGAAAATAGAAAGACTAAAGTTTTCTGAAACTCCACCAACTACCGAGAGATCTCCTTGGTCAAAAAACACCCAGATGTCTGCAATTAGCCTCTGAATGTACAGGTCATGTTAATTAGCCTTGCTGTGATGATCCCATCACGCCATGAAGCTCAAGAGTAGCTCCTCTATGCATGGACGGATCTATGATTGTTCCAGCGAGAGCCATAAAAAACCACACATGAATGTTTTCACAATAGTATTTTTTGTGACTTCATGTCTTAAAATTGTTTCATAATTATTTTTTTAATCAATAGATTCCAAAATATTTTCTATATACACGATTAGACAATCATTCACCCAATTGTCGCTCATCTGAGTACGAAGCTTAGACTTAAAGTGATAAAAATGTGTAGCTTTTCTATCTTACATCTTCCATATCATTCACCCAATTTTTATGTACATTTTTTCCTTCCTCGAAATGCTAGTACATCTTCCGTATCTAACACATCCATTTGTTGTTTTGCACCCAAATCACAAGTTTTTCTGAACAAACATCCCACCCCTTTTTCTCTTAGTTGCGAGGCTTTGATACCTTAACGTGTAGAAAACTATGGATCGAGTTTAAGGAAGAAGAAGAAAGTTTATTGACTGTTTTTGATTCTTACAGAAAACTTGATTACATTTTAATTGCTTGTGTATATATATGTTGTATTATTTCCGTTAGGTTCGTTGTATGCGAAGGGATGCATAATGAATGTTGTTGGTGTCCGAGGAGGTGCACAATAAATGTTGTTCTAGCCGTTGTAATCTTCAATACGCCCCCTCAAGTTGGGTCCTGAAATAGGTTGAAGATACCCAACTTGGAAATGATGGATTTTGCTTGTGGTTGATCGAGAGCATTGGTGAAGATATCGGCGAGTTGATCTTTGCTGGGAACGTAGGGAACTTCGATTTCGTGGGCCTGAATTTTCTCACGGATGAAGTGACAGTCAACTTCAATGTGCTTGGTTATTTCATGAAATACCGGATTTTGAGCTATGTGTCGAGCTGCATTGTTATCACAGAACATCTTCATAGGGAGATGGTAAGGTTGTCCCATATCGAGAAGTAGTTGTCTAAGCCAGATGAGCTCACTAGTAGTGGATGCCATGACCCGGTATTCAGCCTCGGCACCGGATCTGGCAACAACAGTTTGCTTTTTGCTTCGCCAGGTTACCAGGTTTCCTCCAACAAATGTGCAGAAACCTGTAGTTGATTTCCGATCGTGGCTTCCAGCCCAATCTGCATCAGAAAAACCAGTTATTGAGTTAAAATTGTTGTTTTTCATCCATATCTCTTGCCCTGGAGTTTTCTTAATATATCTAAGTATCCTAGTGATTATATCTAAGTGAGTCTGAGGTGAATGCATGAATTGGCTGATGATGCTAACAACATAGTTTATGTCGGGTCTTGTTACAGTGAGGTATATGAGTTTCCCGACAAGCCTTTGATATTGTTGAATATCTTTTATAGGTTCTCCTTCAGTAGTGTTTATTTTTAGTTTAGTTTCTATGAGTGTATTTGCTGGTTTAGCTCCAAGTTTTTCTGTTTCTTTTAAGAGGTCAAGGGCATATTTTCTTTTTGAGAGAAAGAGTCCCCTTTTTGAATGCGCAATTTCTATTCCTAGAAAATATTTTAAACGTCTTAGGTCTTTAATATCAAATTTTGCTTGTAAGTATTGTTTTATTTTGGTGATTTCATACCTATTGTTTCCAGTGATTATGATATCATCTACATATACTAGGATTATGGTAGTGGTGGTATGATGATGTTTGGTAAACATAGATGCATCAGCGGAATATTTTTTGAAACCATAAGAAATAAGGCAATGACTGAGTTTGGCATACCAAGCGCGAGGAGATTGTTTTAACCCGTAGATTGCTTTGTTGAGTTTGCAAACCTGGTTTGTAGAGGTGTACCCGGGTGGAGGAGTCATGTATACTTCTTCTTCCAGATTTTCCTGAAGAAAAACATTTTTTACATCCATTTGATAGAGTTCCCAATTTCTTTTTACGACGATGGAGAGTAGAACACGAACTGTGTTCATTTTGGCTACTCGGGCAAAGGTTTCTAGGTAGTCTAGGTCATAGGTTTGTGTGTATCCTTTTGCTACTAGTCTTGCTTTATATCTCTCTATTGTTCCATCACTATTGTATTTGATTTTATATACCCATTTGCATCCTACGAGTTTAATCCCTTTTGGGATTGAGGTTAAGATCCAGGTATTATTTGTCTCTAAGGCTTGGATTTATTCTTTCATGGCGTTGCACCATTTTGTATCTCTTATGGCCTCATTGTAGTTTGTTGGTTCTATGTGAGTATCTATAGTCTCTAGAAATGCTTTGTGATGTGATTTTAATTGTTGATATGATAGGTATTCCTGGATAGGGTAGGTGACGTGAGAGGTGATATAGTTGTGCAAGTATTTTGGTGGACGGGTCGGTCGGGTTGATCTCCTTAAAATGTTTTCTTCTTCGTCGTTAGTTGGCGCTTCAATGTTTTCTTCTTGAAGATCAGGTGTCCTCATGGTGATTTCTGGATCGCAGTTGATGGGTATCGGAGTGTCGTCGGAGTTTGGTGATGCTGAATGTCCGTTGTCTTCAGTTTTAGAGCCGAAAAAGAGCTATTTTCTACAAACTGTATGATTGATCGTTTTATATTTCTACCGCAAGTGCACGGCCGCGTTGAAGCGGTGGCAAATACGGGTCGTCCACTGGGAGGTGTGTCGACACTTGGTTTGTGCGAAGGCAAGGGGTAAAGAAAGGAGAAAAGGATTGGTTACACTAAACTACACTAAGATGCAAAAAGGAAATGGAAGAAAAGCAAGAAAACTAAACCCCAAAGGGGGTAGAGAAATAATGTGAACATAAAGAAGTGTGTGTGTGTTCATTAAGCTCCTCACAACATGTAGTGCATGAAATCATAAAACTACATCCAACTTTGCCTCTACATGAATTAAGATAAGACTACATCATTAAAACATACAAGACAATAATTGGAATGAAGCTACATGAACTCAAGTATAAAGACTATACCCTACTATGCCTCTACATGAATTAAGATTTCACTACATCATTAAAACATACAAGACATTAGCTAAGGTAAAGGCAACAAGAGTACATACACTACAAATTGTGTTTCCAACATTAACTTCATCCATATCCTAACCTTATCATTCCCCATAAAATAGGTCCACTAATCAAAGCATAAGCTAAGCTTCATTCAAGAGCATTAGCATATCAAAGATAAGAGTGGAGACCCATTAGATGGTTATGGAAATCATATAAAGCTCAAGGGATAAAAATAACACACACTTAATACACTACATGATTATATCACATATTTCTCCACCCCCCAAATGGGGATGTAACTACTCACTACTCATTACACTACTGATTAGACTAAGTAAAGAAAACATTTAACTAAGATACTAAAATTACTAAACAAGAAATTAAACAAAGTAAAGCAACCCACACAAAACAAACAACATAACAAAAGAAGATTAAAAGAAACAAATAAACTTTTATTAACAATGACTCACATTGAAGGTAGCATCCTTCTCCACCTTGAGTTATTGCTTCAAGGCTCACTCCTTAGTAGAGAGAATGCCACCAAACAATGGGTAATTACAATGGAAGGTGAAGAGTTCTATTTATAAGCATGGAAAAAGCTAATCCGGGACAATCCCCCGATGTGGGACTAAACCAATACCAAAAATACACTAAGAATACACTAATACACGTGCTACAGAAAACTAGATGGATTCGGGGCTAAATGGACCGCCAATTAGCGGTTCCAGACCGCCAATTGGCGGTCTATAAGGTTTAGATCCGTCTGGTTTTCTTTGTGGGCTTTTCTTGAAGTGTTTCTTGGTCTTAGATGCATCTGGTTGGTTTAGTGGAGCTCCGACCCGAATCGAATTGACAAAATACTCCTCATGATGGTGTGGAGTTTCCTGTTTTGCTCTTAGGTCCTTCTGTCTTACGATCAGGTCCTTCCCCCTTGCATCTTGGTCCCCAGGTCTCACAATTAGGTCCTTTTTTCCTGCTTTTGGGTCCTCTCATGGCTCTTCTCTTCAAACCTCTTTATTTCTGAAAACTAAACGTAAAACTCGTCACATAGCATTGCTTAGGTGTAAGATAATGGATATAAGGAACAAATATAAGCATGAAATGATGTCAATCAAATACCCCCACACCTAAGTTTTTGCTAGTCTCGAGCAAAACAAAGAAAGGAAAAAGCATACGAAAAACAAGAAATCCTAACTCACTTTCGTAGGAATCACGGTTGCACTTAGCACGTGCAACAAGCCGTTAAACCTCCTTGTTGCCAAGGAGGAGGAGTGGTGTCTCCTGAGGGTTTTCAGCGGATATACCCACAAAATCCGAACAAGATGCATTAATCAATCTAGCTACGCGACTCGTTGGACTTATTTTGTCGATCATGGAATGCGGTAATCCTACGGGCCGACTCTATATAGGTAATCAGTCCACACACCTAACTTAATGAACCATTCGTGTTAGTTAAATAAGGAATTAAGTGAAAGACATGGACAACCTCAAGATCCTCAAGTGATACAAAGTGTAAGGTCCATTAAGGTTCTTATTTGCATTACCATTTTTTTTTTTTCTTTTTGTTTCTTTTCACACATTTTTTTTTTCTTTTTTTTTTTTTTTTTTTTTTTTATTAATTGGAGCTTCATTCTCCCAGGGTCAGGTTTCGTGCATCATTGCCCATGAGGACTTACACTATCACGTACACCTTTCCCCAAATCTCCACATAGGGCAATCCCTACCACCCGTGTAACGGGAGTTCGGTCGGCGCATCCCAAGTCAGATGACTCGAAAGCACCAGGCACAAAGTCCCCTCAGACCTACTTTCCCGAGTGATAGGAGCCGTGCGAGAAGAGAGAACATCTACTCACTTATTTCTTATCTACACATGAACCAAAACCCCTACACTAATGTCTCACAACAAGATTAAGAGGGTCCTTGACTACGACAAACTTCCTAAATTAACAAACACGAATTATTGACTCACTAGGTTCAGGGTGGACTTCTTTGAATGTTTGAGCACTGAAACCCTATGATTAGTCACCCCCAAAGGAAAACTGGGGTGCATCCTAACGACTCGATAAATCCTAAAGCCACGTACTAGATATCCTAATGCATCAAGTTCAAGAAAATTTTGGGAGCTTTCTTTTTACTTTGCCTCTCAACGGTTTTGCACATGCTAAACACACGCAAAACCCACAAAACATTTTCTTTCGAAAACACATGAAGATTTTGAAAGAAATGTGAAAATTTTGAAGCACTAGGCAAGCAAAAGAAGACAAGTCACCCAAGGATCATGGCAAGCAGATATATCGATATTAAATGCATCACACTAACATGACCCTAAACATGCAAACAAAAGAAAGCAAAATCAAAAGAAAAGACTCGACTATGTACACACGTAAAACACCCCCCCACACCTACTTCATGCATTGTCCTCAATGAATGCAAGCAAGATACTACATGGATGCATGCATGAAACAGAAGAGATCTCACCAACGTGAAGTACACAAGGAAGTTCATGGCTATGTTGATGGACACAACCCAACTTCCCTCAAAACCTGTGAGATGCTAAAGAATGGATACAAATACGTGAAAGAAATGGAGCCCAAATACACAAGGGTTGGGGCTCACAACAATCGATGCTCACTGAAGGAGTCTTTTATTGTACTTTTTTTTTTTTTTTTTTTTTTTCATATAACTATGTACAAACATAAGTTCCCATCTTCATTTGTCAAAAGACATCAAATGGGAACCTCAAGAGTGGGTCAATGCACTTGGAAAGGGAACATGACACCACGCGGGGCCAGGATACGCATGTGTGGGCCCCCTTCACAAAGAGCACCAGATGAAATGAGAGGTTCATGAATTGGACGCAAAGGCGTCTCATTCAAAGGATCAAACTGAAAGAGCTTGAACCTCTCGAGAGTTTGGGAAATAAGGGGCATCGGAAGAAAAATATCTCCCGTTGCGGAACTGAAGTTATGATCATCAATCCAAACTCTCCAACCAACAGGCTGGTGGGTCGGAACGAGGTCAAGCACCTCGTTATGCATGTCCAACTCACCAGGAGAACAGGAAGTGGGTCTCATACCCAAAGTATCCTCCAAGGAACTCCTAATACCCTCATGAGCAATGTAGTTGTTTGATGTTCCATCATTTCCAAGATGATCAGGAACAATAGTGAGAGGCAAACTCTCATCAGGTTGTTTGAAATTGAGGGTACTAGGGAGCTCTTGCTCCACCAGAGGTGAGTCCTTAAGAGGCACAACAATAAGATCATGTGGCTCAAGGGTCACGGGACAAAAAGGTAAGGCACAATCCTGTGCCGACTCATAATAGAACTGGTCCAAGTTATTCTCAATTTGAATCGAATCCTCCACTAAGTGATCGTGAATTGAAACCCCAAGTCCCTCAGACTGACTAGGAGCTTGACTTTGAAAGGTTGTGCTTTGAATTTGTGGATGTGGTGGTGGTTCGATATCAAAAGAAGAATCCTCATGTTGACACGAAAGGTTACTTTCCTCACATTCACGTAATTTCTGCGACATTTGACTCACTCGCAGTGTCATATTTTGTATGGACTGTTGAGTGGTTTCCATGAACGTAAGGAAAGTTTGTTTCAAGGAATCAGGTATGCGGTCAACGATGAGGTCCAAGTCAGAGCTTGGGAAATTTTGTGGTTGGGTATTGATGGGCTGAGAATGAGTCCAATGATTTGGAGTGGGGTGCTGGTAGAATTCTGGGTATTCGGGAGGAGGATACGGGGGTGAAAATGAGGTATAAGAATTTGGATAAGATTTGTCTCCCCATGAATCCATCACTCTCGGGTTGTACGCGGATGCGTAATGGTCATAATGAGCATTTTGGGAAAATGTGTGCTCATACTCAGGCTCAGGGGGAACATAAGGACATTCCCCGATAACATGACCACTCAACCCACAACAGTCGCACGGTACGGCTACTGGAGCCACCGGGGCACTCATGTCGTCTGCCATACGCATGAAAGAGGCCAAAGTTTGTTGTAATGTCTCAGTTTGTTGACCAGCATATGATCCGGCATAACTAGATTGTGGTCTAGCAGTCGGTGCCTCTCTCATGTTACCCCAATATGAAGACTGCTCAGTCACACAATTGCGATCATCCCAACCATACGGGGTGTTAGTCTGAGCCACCCCAGGTTGCATGGGTCCGGAGTACCAGGGAGAATCGTCCTGGTCCCAACAATGATATGGATGGTCGCCCATGTAACCATCCATCTCAAGAAAAACTCTCGAGTCGATCACTCTCACCACCACGAGGCTAAGCTCGCAAAAAGTGCTCGACTCGACCCTAAAACGCTACCAGAGAGTGTAAAGGGGAGGAGACTATAACGTAGAAGAAGGTGAGAAGAAGATGACTCAGAGGAGAAGGGAAGAATCCCTAAAGCTAGCGTGGGTAGAGGGATCAGGAAGAAGCCTAACTAGCAAGCACGACTCAAACAATGTAAGGCAATGGGTCCTTAAGCTAGACGACGCCTAACTTCGAGGTCACTAGCCTCGACACGCCTCACCTCCCTACAACGAGGACCACAATGCCCAGCAAGTGATACCAGATCCGGAGATCCAGTACCTCCTACTATCGACAAGGTAGGCAACGCCGATCAGGTCATGACGGTCTCGACTAGATTACTCTCCTAGTGCGTCCGAATTCCTTAGGTCCAATGTCTACTTGCTTTTAGTTAAGGCTTTATTACGAGTGATTTTTGGGGCCAAGGAAAGGGTGATGAAATCCCCCACCTTATCTTTTATGGGACAGCCCCTCCTTAGTAGCGATTTGATCCTAGATCTAGCAATCAACGCTCCAATCAAACGCTCTCTCACTCTTGTCCTGATGCAATTCCTACTAACTAATGCATGGGCATACGAGATGCATGAATGAGTGTAGGAAATGCGTACCTCACGCCAGCACTCAACAACTGAAAATAAAGCTAAAAGAAAAGACAACTATATGCCTAAGTCAATACATGATGCGTGACCTAAACAAATAAGAACGTCTAGTCTTTTGCTTTAGATTTTAGGGCCAAGTTGATTAATGGGGGAGTGATTAATGATCTGGGAGAAAACCAGAAGTCAAATCATGCAAAATAGGGCTCCCAGATAACACCAATTACAAAACTAACTACCAGAAAAAATTTGAAAGTAGGAAGCCCTCACCAGGCCGCCAATTGGCGGTCTCCAACCGCTGATTGGCGGTCCTTTTAGGTCTTCTGTTCCTAAAACTTGTCCAGCAGCCTCCCCTTGATCCAGTAGTTCCCTGAAACTATGAAAAACTGGAAACAAAAAATTAAAAACCCCTCGAATCGTCCAAACCAACGTCTGGACAGAGCACCTCCCCGGCAACGGCGCCAAAAACTTGATTGATCGTTTTATATTTCTACCGCAAGTGCACGGCCGCGTTGAAGCGGTGGCAAATACGGGTCGTCCACTGGGAGGTGTGTCGACACTTGGTTTGTGCGAAGGCAAGGGGTAAAGAAAGGAGAAAAGGATTGGTTACACTAAACTACACTAAGATGCAAAAAGGAAATGGAAGAAAAGCAAGAAAACTAAACCCCAAAGGGGGTAGAGAAATAATGTGAACATAAAGAAGTGTGTGTGTGTTCATTAAGCTCCTCACAACATGTAGTGCATGAAATCATAAAACTACATCCAACTTTGCCTCTACATGAATTAAGATAAGACTACATCATTAAAACATACAAGACAATAATTGGAATGAAGCTACATGAACTCAAGTATAAAGACTATACCCTACTATGCCTCTACATGAATTAAGATTTCACTACATCATTAAAACATACAAGACATTAGCTAAGGTAAAGGCAACAAGAGTACATACACTACAAATTGTGTTTCCAACATTAACTTCATCCATATCCTAACCTTATCATTCCCCATAAAATAGGTCCACTAATCAAAGCATAAGCTAAGCTTCATTCAAGAGCATTAGCATATCAAAGATAAGAGTGGAGACCCATTAGATGGTTATGGAAATCATATAAAGCTCAAGGGATAAAAATAACACACACTTAATACACTACATGATTATATCACATATTTCTCCACCCCCCAAATGGGGATGTAACTACTCACTACTCATTACACTACTGATTAGACTAAGTAAAGAAAACATTTAACTAAGATACTAAAATTACTAAACAAGAAATTAAACAAAGTAAAGCAACCCACACAAAACAAACAACATAACAAAAGAAGATTAAAAGAAACAAATAAACTTTTATTAACAATGACTCACATTGAAGGTAGCATCCTTCTCCACCTTGAGTTATTGCTTCAAGGCTCACTCCTTAGTAGAGAGAATGCCACCAAACAATGGGTAATTACAATGGAAGGTGAAGAGTTCTATTTATAAGCATGGAAAAAGCTAATCCGGGACAATCCCCCGATGTGGGACTAAACCAATACCAAAAATACACTAAGAATACACTAATACACGTGCTACAGAAAACTAGATGGATTCGGGGCTAAATGGACCGCCAATTAGCGGTTCCAGACCGCCAATTGGCGGTCTATAAGGTTTAGATCCGTCTGGTTTTCTTTGTGGGCTTTTCTTGAAGTGTTTCTTGGTCTTAGATGCATCTGGTTGGTTTAGTGGAGCTCCGACCCGAATCGAATTGACAAAATACTCCTCATGATGGTGTGGAGTTTCCTGTTTTGCTCTTAGGTCCTTCTGTCTTACGATCAGGTCCTTCCCCCTTGCATCTTGGTCCCCAGGTCTCACAATTAGGTCCTTTTTTCCTGCTTTTGGGTCCTCTCATGGCTCTTCTCTTCAAACCTCTTTATTTCTGAAAACTAAACGTAAAACTCGTCACATAGCATTGCTTAGGTGTAAGATAATGGATATAAGGAACAAATATAAGCATGAAATGATGTCAATCACTGTACATCCCGAGAAATATACAATTTACAATCTTTGGGGTCATAACATTTGTACATCTTTTTTTTAAAAACATATCCTAAGAAAATACATTTATTTGAATTGGAATCAAACTTTTGGTCTCTTTTCCTGTGGACAAAAACAATACATCCAAAAATTCGTAAGTGATCCAATAGACCTTTTCGACCAATCAGAATTTCTAAAGGCTGTTTGTTTTGGAGGCGAGGACTTGGTAGTCGGTTAATAAGATATGCAGCGGTTAAAATAGCATCGGACCAAAACATTTTTGGAACGTGATTTTGAAAAAGTAGGGAGCGTGTTACGTTTAAGAGGTGACGATTTTTTCTTTTTGCTACACCGTTTTGTTGTGGTGTGTTAACACACGTAGTTTGATGAAAAATGTCTTTTAGTTTTAGAAAATTTTGAAAAACCTTACTGGTGTACTCAGATCCGTTGTCAGACCTTAAGATTTTAATTTTGAAATCATACATGTTTTCCACAAATCTTGTAAAAGTACAAAAAATATCAAAAACTTCAGATTTTGATTTTAATAAGTAAATCCATGTAGTACGAGAAAAATCGTCAATAAAAGTGATGAAATATTTGAAGCCATTATAAGATTCGGTTGGGGCTGGTCCCCAGATATCGGAGTGTATTAGTTCTAATGGGTGTCTTGTTTTGATAGATGATAAATGAAATGGCAATCAAGTTTGTTTTGAAAAACTGCATACATCACACAAAAAATTCTGTTCTAATAGACGGAAAAAGCGATTTTAAAACTGAATGTGATGGATGTCCCATTATTTTATGCCATAACTCATGTTTGGATAAATTTCCAACATGTAATGCCTGTATGTTTTGATCTAGAATATAAAGATTATTAACGAGTCGACCGCTACCAATCGTCTTCCCGGAGATACGATCCTGAAATACACAATCAACAGGTGAGAAGATAATATTACAATTCAGTTCTTTCGTGATTTTTGCGACAGATAACAAATTTGATTCAAAAGAAGGTACATACAAGAAATGTTTTGCAATTTTATCAAGTAATTTTATATTCCCTTCTCCTCATATTTCTACTTGATTTCCATTAGCCACACTAACAAACCTATTTAGCAGGGATAAGTTTCTTTTAAGATCTAGTAATAAGTTTGGATTGATAGTCATGTGATCGGTGGCGCCAGAATCAATAATCCATACATTGTTCTTATTTTTCCTAGATTGAAGTGCTGAAAAATAATTTTCCAGAGTTTTTATCATACCTGCGGAATTACCTAAAGTGGAGGGTTGATTGTGCAAAACTTCATTCAGTTTGTTTATAAGAAGATGGATATTCTCTGAGCCCAGTGGGCCCGTGTTTGCTGGATCTGTGCGTTTGTGTGGAGAAAAAAGATTTCTGCTGGTCGGGTTCGGAGCCGATCCGATAGTGTTATCCGGATTCGTCGGCATATTTATTTCACCCGATCCTACTGCTGACAATCCAAATGCTTCCTGCGAGAAAAAATTAGGGTTAGGGTTGGGTTGGTGGTTGCCGCCGCTGCCTCCGGCGGTGGCGAAGTAGCCGCTGCCCCCCGATGATCCCCCGTGCGATGAGTTTTTCCCATCCCCTCCTCTTCTGTCGTTGTCTTTTGGTGGTCGGAGATGCGGATGGAGAAACCAGCAGTTGTTTTTGTTGTGTCCGGTTTTTTTGCAGTTTTCGCAGTTCTCGTCCTTCCGATTTCCATACCGTTTTTTGTTGTTTTGATGCTGGTTTTGTGATTTTCCAGTAAAGAATGCTTGATTTTTGGCTTGTGTTGTTGATTGGTTTTGCAAAGGAGCGGTGGTCCTTCGTCGCGATTCTTCGCGAAGGATCATCGCGATGACTGAGGCAAGCGGCGGTAGTTCGGGGGCCATGAGCACCTGACTTCTGATGTTTTCGAAAGATGGGTCTAGACCTACCAGAAACTGGTAGATCCGGTCTTGTTCAGTCCTTTTTTCGAGTGTCCGTGCGTCAGTTGTTGGTGGTTCATAGATCCCCAACTCGTCCCATGCCTTTCTGAGAGTACCGAGGTACTCAGTGACGTTTTTGTGGTTCTGACGGGACTACGCAATGTCTTGTTTGAGTCTGAAGATGTGCACGAAGTCTTGCGCCTTCCCGTAATGCTCTTGGACCGCATCCCAGAGTTCTTTTGTGCTGTCTTTGTAGAGGAAGATCTCCCCTGTCTGTGGTTGCATGGACGCGATTATCCATGACATGACCAAGTGGTCGGTGGTCTGCCATTTTTCCTGCTTTGCCTCCGTTTCTGATTCCTCCGGTCTTTTTGCAGTTCCGGTGATGTGGCCGATTTTCCCCCCTGCCGCTGAGGGAGAGGGAGACCGCCTGCGCCCAGGACAGGTAATTTGTCCCGTTGAGTAGTGTTGATACGAGACGGGAGGGGTTTTCGTGGTGGTTTCCCGACATGGTTTTGGTGGTTTTGTTTTTTTGTGTGGTTTTTTGAGGGTTTGGATGTGGGTTTTGCGCCTTCAACCCCCTCAGTGAGGTGAAGATCGGTGATGATTCTTTGGGGGATCTGAGATCGAGTCAATGCTCTGATACCATGTAGAAAACTATGGATCGAGTTTAAGGAAGAAGAAGAAAGTTTATTGACTATTTTTGATTCTTACAGAAAACTTGATTACATTTTAATTGCTTGTGTATATATATGTTGTATTATTTCCGTTGGGTTCGTTGTATGCGAATGGATGCATAATGAATGTTGTTGGTGTCCGAGGATGTGCACAATAAATGTTGTTCTAGCCGTTGTAATCTTCATCTAGCCGTTGTAATCTTCAATATAACGGCTTAACAAGTTCAATTGTATTCATTAAATAGTGGTCTTTTGCTTATGACAAATCACTTGTTCTTCCCTGGGCCTACATTTTGAACATTATGCACAAATGCAGCACATTTCCAAGTTTGCATTCAGTCTAAAAGACCAACTGTTTTTATGCACAACTCATTAGTAGATAATGTGTAATTATATAGTAGTAAACGATCACATATACAATAAACGTGTACCTCTTCTTTTCAAGTGATTAACTTCTGATGGTTGTAAGAGTATTAGTGTACTACACGATTTGCAATATATGTGCTTCACATTAAATAATATGAAGTTGAACAACATATATTATACAAACTTTTAGGATTAAATGGAATTACCCTGTATTATTTTGAAATTTTGGTTTATGTTTTCTTGTATTAGGTTTCGCGAGAAAGGAAAACTGATTTTTTTAATTGTTTTAGTGGAATTGGTTTATAATCATTTTTCCTACAAAGGGTAGGGCAATGTCATAATTTTGTTTATATTTTAAAAAATGGTGATTTGTCTGGGTACACCTCAAAAGGTGCACAATTGTCGAAATACTCCTGCGTTTTCACCATTTACTTGGGTGCACATGCATTTCAAATATTATTGCTTGCATACCCTTTGGAGTCGTTTATGGATCACACTCTGTTAACTTTTCTGTTGGTTTATTAACAAAACACATCCTCTAAAAATTAAATATCCTTAATATTAAATATAAAAACACAAAACAAAAAATTACTGTACAAACACACCCTCTCTCTCCTCTCTCTTTATTGTCTCTATTGTTCTCTCTCCCCTCTCTCTTGTTCTCTCTCCTCTCTTTCTCTCTCTACTCTCGCTTGTTCTCTCTCTCTCTTCTCTTTTTTCTCATGTTCTCTTTTCTCCCTCTCCCTCACTCCTATCTCTCTCTCTTGTTCTCTCTGTTAAGATCTATGACCCTCTAATCGATAGAAAAATGCGGAATTAAAAATACTAATCGAAGGATTGAGGAAGAGACAATTGCAAACCACAAAAATGACGACGCCAGAGTTTAGAGAGGTTCGGCACCCACACCCGGGTCCTAGTCCTCCTCGCAAGCCTCGCTCGATCCCCCGAGCCTCGCTTACGGTTCCACTAACCGATCTCCGTTCCGGGCCGAGACCAACGTCGTTTACAACACCGAGCCTCGCGAACAACCTCGTCTCGCTCGTGTCTCCTCTCACAACCCGAGAGGAAGCTTCCTAGTATAGAGTGTTAGTTAGAGTGTGATTCAACTTCCACATCAAAGAATCAAAGAGTTGTAAAAGCTTCCTCGAAGCTTTTACAACTCTTTGATTCTTTGATGTGGAAGTTGAATCACACTCTAACTAACACTCTATACTTGAGCACACTTGGATATGATATTGAATTGGATATGCAAGTGGTGAAGTTTAGGCTTGAGTGTTGTGGATTGAGAGCTTGAAGATGGAGATGATTTGGCTTTGAGTATTGGATAGATAGCAAGTGTTCAAGTAGTCCATTGCAACCAAATGAGGTCCTATTTATAAGCCTTCAAGCTCATATAGCCGTTTGGGAGTTGGTGGTGAATGGACCAATGAGAAAGTAAGATGTGACTTAAGCTCTGCCAGAAATCGAGACAGATTCGGTCGACCGTTATCCACACGGTAGTCTGATACATTGGTCTGAACTATGAACTCAGTTGACCGATTATGTATCGGATCACCGTTCACCAACCTCCAGTATCTTTTATCTATTTAGCCCTAATTAAATTCGGTTCACCGAAGTCCATGCAGTTCACCGTCCAAGGTGGACAGTAGAATTGATTGGGCTCTGATCTACTCAAGTTCGGTTGACCGTGTATACTTCTGTAGACCGAAGTAGCGCGGGTATTCCGCTGACAATGCGTGGGAAATTGTTTTATCGATAACGGTCAAGTTAAATAGCCATTGGGCTCCTAAAGCCAATAAGAATTTGGTAGACCGAAGTGTGTACGGTCGTCCGAAGTGGGTTAAATTAATTTGGGCTCTAGGGTCTTGATTTGAATGTGACCGTTGGAGCAAAGTCCAAAACCGGTCCAGGGCTATTCAGTTATCCGTTGGGGCAATTCCAGAGAACACCTAAGTTTCACTGTTGGGAAATATTCAGTTATCCGATAGGTGTTCGGTGGACCGAACTAGGTAGAGTTCGGTTAACCGAAACAAGTTCGGTTTACCGAGAAATGACGGGACAGAATCCTAGTGCTCAAGCTTACATAAAACCTTATGGACTCAATAAATATAAAAGTTACATGTCTTGGTCCAAAGCCTTGATTACAAGTCTTGAGTTTTGATGTCCTTGTCTCAATGCTCATTTCCTTGATTGTCTTGATCAACCTATTAAGATGATTGCAAGTATACAAACATATATGCAATGCATGTAATCGTGTTTGCTAACTTTGATTGATTAGGTTGATTGATTAAGATTAGTTTCATTAATCATCAAAATTAATATAGATTGAGGCCAAAAAGCCAACACTCTCTTCCCCCCTCTCTTTCTGTCTCTCTCTCATGTTGTCTTTTCCCTCTCTCTCCTCTCTCTATTCTCCTTCTCTCTCTCTCATATTCTCTCTTCACTCTCTCATGTTCTCTCTTTCCCTCTCTCTCTCTACAGTTCTCTCTTCTCCCTCTCTTTCTCTCTCTCCTATTCTCTCTTCTCCATCTCTCTAGTTCTCTCTCCTCCATCTCTTTCTCTTTCGAGAGGGAGAAAGAGAGAGAGGAGAAAGAGAATTCGAGAGGGAGAAGAGAGAGGAGAGACAGAGCAGAGAGGGAACAAGAGAGAGAGAGAGGGGGAGAGAAGAGAACAAGAGAGGAGGGAGAAAGAGGGAGGGAGAAGAGAGAACCAGAGAGAGAGAACAGGAGAGAGAGGGAGAGGGAAAAAGAGAGAACATGGGAGAGAGGGAAAAGAGAGAAGATAGAGAGAGAACAAGAGAGGGAGAATAAGAGAGTAGAGAGAGAGAACAAGAGAGACAATAGAGAGAGAGGGAGAACGTTTGTAAAGAAAAATTTTGTTTTGTGTTTTTATATTTAATATTAAGAACATTTAAATTTTAGAGTGTGTGTTTTGTAAATAAACCAACAGAAAAGTTAACGGAGTGGAGTACATAAACTTTCCGAAGGTATGCAAGCCATAATGTTTGAAATGTAGGTGCGCCCAAGTGAATAATGAAAACGCGGGGGTATTTCTGCAATTGTGCACCTTTTGAGGTGTACCCAAGCAAATCACCATTTAAAAAATATGTACAAAGAGACATGTGCCAAGTTCACTCAAAGAGACCTCGACACTGGTATTCTTGAGTTCGCTCAAAGAGACCTCAACACTGGTATTGTCGATTTCAGTTTGGTACAAATTCATATTGTTTGGACTCGATATTTTTTGGACCGATTTTCCCTATACAGAACTCGACGTTGGCAACACCGCGTTCTTCAAAGAATATTTTCTACCGAATTCGACGTCTGAGATGTCAAGTTCTGTAGACATTAAAAAACAAGACCCGTTGCCACTAGTGGTGACAACGAGTCTAGTGTAGAAAACACTTTCCAATGAGATTTATTTTGGAAATTAAAAAAATATTTCAATTTTTTTTCCTTGTTTAATGGGTCATCAATGAGCCACCAAGGAAAAAAAAGTAAATTTATTAATTTGTCATATTTATTTCGGCCTACACGACCTTTAAAGAATATTTAAAAGCATTGGGTTTTTAAACATTTCTTGTCGCGTTGGAATAATGAACTATTGGGATTTAGGCCGACAAACTTGTGGGATTTTAGGTGTATTTTTCTCGATTTTTGTGGGTGGGTCTATCCCCACCCTGACCCATACCTGGATCCATCCTAAAATTTATGCCAATAAGATCATTAGTTGAGAAATAAAAACCCACAAAGGTTCATGCCACGACAATACCGGTCTGCTTAATATTTTTTTGAGTTTAATGTAAAAGTTTAACTGAAAATATTTAACTAAAAGCTCTTATTGAGTTATCAAAGAAAATATTTACAATATTAAAATAATAATTAGAAAAGGTAAAATTAATAAAACATAATGACAACAGTATCTCATTTTTGTTTGGGTGTCTTGTCTCCGCACAATTATTTAGTCAAACGATAATAACACATATGCGAGTGTTTTGTGAGTTTTATAGGAAAATAAGTAAGCATCATCATCACAAAGTCGCAACAACTACTACATCTAATCCTAACAATGGTATCAAATTAGGTCGTGGGTTCGAGCCACGTCCTGCGCATGATGGAGTTTTCTTAGGGGTTGTTGGGTGTGTGATTCTCAAACAATAAAAACATTGATGGGTTGGTGGGGCCTTCTAGGCGTGCCTGTAGGTTATTGATGATGGTCTTTATAAGAAAATAAAAACGTACCATCACTAAATTGCGGAATATATGAAAATTTGGAGGTTTAACAAACAAGGAATCGTTGGATTTTGTTCTCACTTCAAACAAAGTATTGTTACGTATCAATTTGCCAAAATACAAATACTTTATGTAATTATCATTCTGTAACACTTACTTCCTTAAACTTTGAAATATTACTATTACGCTCTTAAATTCTTGTTTCTTAACATTTTATTTCCCTCCCTATCAATATTTGTTAATTTTCAATATATTCATTGTTCCTATTAATTCTTCGTATTATTATTCCATAGATATTCGTATTCTAACTTGTAAGACTAAATTGATAATAATTTGAACCAAATCGGATGCAAATTGAAATTCCTTTGTTAAAAGTAATCTACTAAGAATTTTCCACTTTTAACGGCTTAACCGCTTAACCAACACGTTGTTCTCATTTCTCACTGGTGAGGTAAGGTTTGGTGCAAATTACCATATAAACAAATAAAAATGTCGAAATTGAAATTCAGAAATTCGGACACATGTATAGACCGAAGTTTTCAGAATCGAACCGCATGGAACCGACAAAACTTCGTTTTTGATTCAATGCGGTCGAACTACGGTCGAATTGTTGATGATGTCAGCATGACGTCAGCATTTTTTAGACCCGAAATTGGACCAAACCGAATAAATATTAACGGTCAGACCGATTTGAACCGATTTCCGTAGAATTATTTAATATATACATACCAAACATTAAATATAATTCATGATATTAATCACAATTTGTTTAATTCAACAAATTTGTTATCTTTACTTAACTCAACAAATTTGTTATTTTTACTTAGCTCCACAAATTTGCTTGAATAAGAATTAGTGAAATCAATATTTGGATTAAGAATCTAAAATCCTTTTTTTCCTGATTTTAAAAAAATTAAGAAAATTTGAAATATTTTTTATGTCCGGTCCGACCCGATCCAATCCGGTTTAGAACGGTTCGACTAGGGTAGGGATGCAAACGAATACATTTCGAACCGGATACAGTATATATCCGTATCCGAATTCGACTTTCATAACCGAATACCGATTTCGATTTGTGTTCGAAAAAAATTACACTATCCGAATTCGAAAATATTTCATTTGGTTTTCGATTTGTATTCGAATTCGAATAGTATTCGAATTCAAATTCATTTTTTTCCTGTTCAATGCACTCCAATTTAAACAAATAGTAATGTTTTTTAGTAACCACCTTCACCATCTGTAGACATTACTGCAACAGAAAACATATAATTCAAACAAAAACATGGTTAAAATTAAACATAAAAGTTACATTCAGCAAGTATGTGGTTTCACACTACCACGTAACAAAATATTGTAGCCTATAAGTTCCACAAAGTATGTAATTTAATTCAGTAAAATATATTTTCATTCATATCATATAAAAAAGTGAGCTTATAATCTATACTATAAGACTATAACTACTCTATAAGACTTAAGTGTGGGAGGATCGACTGGGTATATGGGTCCACAAACTAAGACTAATCACGATTAAGCCCTAATTTACTACTTGGTTGATCGATCAAAGAAATGCAGCGGAAATTTAAACTAAATCAAACACAAGCAGAAAGGTAATGCAAACCACAAGAAGACACGTCGGTTTTATAGAGGTTCGGCCGCGCCTACGTCCTCTCTTGCAAGCCCCTCTCGAATCTCCGTTCGAGCCCCTCTTGCGTCTTCACTGTGCCTCCCCGTTCCGGGCCGGGAGCAACGCCTTTTACAAGTCTTCAAGCTCGCGAACAACCCTCGCCGAGCTTGGCACCACCTCTCACAAACCGAGAGAATCACTTCGGGCTTTCACCGAAATCCTTGCTTCTTTGTCTTGGGCTTTCACCAAGATCCTTGCTTCTTTACAACAGTGGTAACTTGAGTGGAACTCACTCTCTAATTGAGCACAACAATTGCTAGATGGTTGTATGATGAATGATGTGGAAATTAGGCTTTGGATGGCTAATTTGGAGTTTGGAGGTTGTGGAAAATCTCACTATAAGTTTGACACTTTGGAGTTGTGAAATCTTGTGGAAAACTAAGTGTGATCCTCTATTTATAAGCTCCTAAAGATTTCTAGCCGTTTGGACAAGATTTGATTGGGGTTTGTGCAAAGCACACAAAACAGAAAATCGGATTCAGAAATCTGTCCAGAAACGGTCGACCGAAAGGTGTATCGGTCGACCGAACCCTTGAGCAAGTTAATGGATCGGTTGACCGAACATAGGTACTGGTCGACCTAACACTTAAGTTCTACAAGTCAACGGTCGACCGACCAGGTACCGGTCGACCGAACTACAAGGTTCGGTAGAGGGAAAACTCGATCGGTTGAACTAAACTTATGTCGACCGATAACAGGTAGATTTTACCTAATAGAACGGTCGACCGAACAAGGTATTTTGTTCGACCAGTTCAAAAGTATTTGGGGGTGTATTAAGAGAAAAATGTGTATACGACCGTTGTATAATACGACAAATATAACGGTCGTATTTTTACCAGAAATAGCAAACGAAACGGTCGACCGAATGTCTACCGGTCGACCGAACAGGTCTGGGTAAACGGTTAACAGAATTGTGATCGGTTGAACTGATTGGTCTGGTATAACAAATATTGTGTATAACCGGTCGACCGAAAGGTTAACGGTCGGCCGAACTCAAGCAGACTGGCGACCAATGTTTTAGGTGTTTAGGTGATCTAATGAAGTCCAAATGATATGATATTTTGTGTGTGACTCCTACAAGGACCCTAGTGTGTGAATGCATGCATATTAGCTTAAGTTATGCTCAATTCACATAAGTTCCTAATACTCAAAGAAAGGTAAAATTACATGTCTTCAATCCTAGCTTGATTACATGTCTTGACTTGATTTTTCTTCTTTCTTGAGTCTTGATCACCTGTAAAGGTTAGCACAAAGCAATATATATGCAATGCAATATGTGTGCTACTCTACATGATCATAATTAAGATTAGGTTAATTAAATCATCAAAACATAGATTAAGGCCAAAAAAACCAACATTAAGTCATTCTTTGTTGTCTTCATTTCTTGTAACTTGTAAATTGTAACCTGCACATCTACTCTTCTACTTCACCTGCATTTGAAAATTAAAAAAAACATCAATAATAAACCCAAGTCAGCCAAAATGAAATCCAATGAAAGTGATATCACATCTAAATCAAATAGTATACCATCAATGTGTAGACTTTTATAAGTGCCACTATCATCATTTGATAAGACTTCATTTTCAGGATCAAAATACAATGCGTCAACTGATTCAAGCGCAATAGAATCTAAAAAAACAGTATAAATAAATTAGTAGCACATAATCATAACAATCAAAATAGCAAATTATGTTTTATTACCCTTGACTTGTTGTCGTAGCCAATCTTGACCACAAATCAAAGTTTGAACAGTTTCAGCATCCAAACGACTTCGGTATTGGTCAACTATCCTTCCTCCAGTGTTGAAAGCACTTTCTGAAAGAATAGGATATTTGGCCTCATTAAGTTTCCACCATGCTAGCGAGTATCGACAACGTCGCCGTCAATGACGAGAAGGCCGGTTGATTTGCGGAAAGGGGCGAGATGCACCAAATTTGGGAGGTTTTCGCTGGAGAAGAAGGGATTTGGGGAATACCGAAAGAGACGAGAAGGCCGGCTGATTTGCGGAAAGGGACGAGATGCACCAGATTTGGGAGGTTTTCGCTGGAGAAGAAGGGATTTGGGGAGAACCTTAAGTTTTCGCTGGAGAAGAAGGGATTTGGGAGGTTTTCGCTGGAGAAGAAGGGATTTGAGATTTGGAGTGGACGGCTGTCGGCTGTAGTAGTGGAGTAGGGTTGGGTAACGGGTACATTGGGTAGTGTACTAGTGTATTTAGGTTAGGTTTTAATGGACAAAATCTGACCATCCATTCTTAAGTATAGAAGATCTTGGTCATTCATCTTGGTATGAATATAAGATTAATTTTTTATATTAAAATACAATTGGTATTCGGATACTCGGATTTGGTAAGATATGTATCCGAAATTGTATCCGAAATTCTAATCGGTAAGCTTTACATGACCAATTCCATTTCCAAATTTATTTGGTAGGTTATTTCTTACCAAATATCAACCAATTACAATTTTTTCGAATCGATACTCAGATATTTGGTAACCATTTGCATCCCTAGACTAGGGGCTCGATTTTTTTGACTAACCGGCTGCCAGACCATCGGTTTCCGGTCCGACTGGGTTGAACCGTCCGGTCCGGTTCCGTTTTTAAAACCTATACTCTCCAATCCCTAGCCCCGCCGGCCGCCGAACACTATATCCCAATTCCCCGCCCCAATTGTAGCGGTTCCCTTCCGAGCTCCACGTCTCCTCCCCATCCGGTTAGGGCACCGGATGCGAGCTTAGCACCAAGACAAGATGAGTTTGGAGCCGTTCAACAGGTATGAGTCGGAGATCCGATTTGGGGGTTTCGATTTGGGGATTTCGAGTGCCGATCGTGGTTGGGTGGTTTAGGTTGGTGAGGCTGGTGGCGCGGGCCTTCTACGATGACATTACGATGAAGGGCGAAAACCAGCCGAAGAACGGGAGGAGCGACAACAGAGGGATGGCTGTCGTCGTCCTCGACGCCCTCACGAGGTTGCTTCTGAATTTATTTTTCACTTCCGGCAAATTTTAGAGTTTGTTTTTAGGGTGTGATTGGTTTGCACGATGTCGTAGAAAATTCAAAACTCAATTTCATTACTTCCTTAGAATTTAGTGTGTAAGTGAGGGAAATCATTCACGATGTGTATTTTTTAGGTTTGGAACTCACAGAACTTAATTTTCATAATTATTTTAAGTTTTTCTGCAAACCAATTACCATAAAACTATTTTGGAAGTCAGTTCCCCCATTTCCAACTTGAGTTCTTGCTACCAATCACACCTAAGTTGAAATGTTGCGACAAACAAAAACAAAGAAGGCCTTCACTCCAAAATCCTTTAAGTTACTATCGCATCCTTTATGTTGGCTTGGGACGGAATTTGTGAAAATTACATAGGTGGAATGATGAACACTCTTGAGACTTTAGACAAAAAAAATGCCCCAGCCTGATTGCTATTAGTTTCTAATTAAAAAAAGCTAAAATTGAGGGAATTATTGATCTTCTAAAACAATAGCAACATCTGACTGATTGCGTTTGTGTGAGTGATGAGAACTAGACTTTAGATGTTGATCACTCTTATCTAAGGGAGAAGGAATTAATTTACATATGTTTGTATTTTTGTTTACCATGTGCTATCCATCAATTAACAGTTTAGATGTTATACTTAGGGTGACTTCCAATAATGCTACTCCAAGAGTCATATCTCTTTCTGATAGCTTGAGGTAACCAATGGTTTCAATTTAGCATATGTATTTTTGCCAAATGTGCAAAACAATTTACCATATGTATTTTTCCAAATGGTTGTCACATATGTTGTTCCTATATTTGAACACCTTCAATACGTGGCAATATCGAAGCAAGACATCCAACTTATTTGAAAAGCAAAATGAACCCTTCTAATGTTATCTTGTAGATATTAAGATGTATGATTTACATTTCAGGCGTCAGTGGGTGAGGGAAGAAGACTTGGCCAAGGCATTGAAGTTGCATTCGAAACAGCTTCGCCGCACTTTAAGATTTTTTGAAGAGGAGAAGCTAGTAACCAGAGATCATAGAAAAGAGGTTGATTTCAAGCACTAAAAATCTCTGTTTGTAAGATATTAAATCAAAACACTAACCTTATGTCTCCAACAGATTAAATTCTATTTTACTCCAAAATTTTATAATGCTATGAGTGAAATATGGCTTGTTTATGTACACTTGTGTAAATGTTCACTATCTCATGGTGATGATTGTTTTGTTCTAATTGTCAGAAAATACTTCATTAATACTGCAACTTTTAGTTACAATTAGGAAGACAATATATATAAGTGAGGTACAATTTCTTTCATGAGCTAAATTGTCTTGTGTTTTAGGTTCCTTCCATCTAAAGTTCCTTATGAAGCTGAAAGAGGTGCTACCATTAACATTTGAGTGGATATTTGAAAAATAAGTGTCAATTGTTTACGGCCATCTGTTACTATATTTATTGTGGTATTGTATTTCCCATTTAAATAGGCGAGAAGTGGGCAAATACATTTTGGATCTTCTATGCTTGTAAAGTTGCAGCTGTTTTCATGTTTTTAGCATGAATCACACCCTTCAAGTTTTGTTAGTGCATTCTGAGTATACTATTTTTTCTTGAAACTTCTCATTATCTTAGGTTTTGCATCACATATTGGAAATAGATACATATATATAATATAAATGTAAGTTCGGGAATCATTTGAGGACGGCATCTTGTCTTCATGTCACAATGCATAAACATTATACAATTATGTGTCGTCTTGAATCTGATATAGGGTCTGTACTGCAGAGTGCCAAAGGTGCGAAAATATTCAGTGCCGCAGTAGCAGCTACGGCTGATGTCCAGCAAAACGTTAAAGTCGGTGAAGAAAAGTTGAAGCTGCACACCCATTCTTACTGCTGCCTTGATTATGCACAGGTTTTCACTTTTCCTCTTGTAAATGTGAAAACTTTTAAATAAGAAAGAAAGAGAAACACAACTTAGAAGGAAACTGCTAGTGCTCAGGGGTTCAACAAAGACATGATTATAGTACTTGAAATGATACAAAGCAACTGAAAAGTTTGTCTCGTAATGTCTTGATGTTATTGTTTATTAGCTGCTATAAATAATGATATATGACTGGTAATCAATCAAGTAGGACATGATCTTTTTAGTAGGTGAATGTTTCATCCAGAGATGTCACTATCATGAATTAGGGATAATAATAGTTTCAGTATTACGTGTGGATGTTCCATTTTCAACATGAAAACATTATTAAAGGCCAAACAAATGTGAAACCAAATTGAGATGCATTGCATCTTCATGAGGGATTGTTCACGGTCTGGTCATTGGAAATAATGGCAAATTGATGATCTTTTTCGTCTTTCTCCATACTTGTTTGTTTCTATTTGACCAGGGAATCTCTCATATCATTTGAGATGCTTCTTGTTCGTGCTTGCTAATTGCAATTAAAAGTTGGAAACCTTGTCCGTGGGGAAGAAAATCCATATGCTTTTTTCAGTTGTCTCATATCTGGCTTACCTTACAAAATTCATAACAAATGTGTGATCTTAGTAATGACTATAGTTTTCATTTGTGGCCCACTATGTGTCCAATTTGACATACCTTATATAAGAATGGCTCACAACCTTTTTTTATCAGACTAAACCTACAACCATTTGTTATTCGAAGAATGGTATTTGCAACTCTGGGTCTGCCCAATGTGCTTTTCACAAGTTACTTAATTATTCTCCACATGATGGAATGTTCTGTGTGTTAGGATCAGGCACACCCCAATACTATGCATAATATGTTGTAATTGCGCATTAAGTTACATATTTGTGTGTGCTAAACTTATAGATTCAAGAAGTGGTAAGAACAATATGTTTGTTAGTAAGTGTGGTGAAGTATGGATGAGTTTGTTCCTCACTGGACTCATTTGATTATGTTCCTATATTATGTTCAACGTGTATTGCTTTATTTTCTCTGTGTTCCTTCTTGTGGCCTAATATAGGTCTGTTACTATTGTTGTGTATTTGCTATTATGACCAACACGACCCATGACAAAAAAATCCAGTTCATATCTATTAAAATAGGGGAGCATGCCATTCTTATTCTTTCTAAAAAAACTTTTAGTCATTTTAACAAATGCAGTCATAATGGAATAACGACCGTTACTGCTATTTCTCTGCACATTGGCTTTTAAGAGGGGAATGACTTCTGAATCAAACTTCATTAGAGCAACTTGTAAAAACTCATGATACTTTCACAAATGTTCTATCTATCAGGCTACTATGACCACCTATATGATTTATCAAATTCTAATTCACCAAATCATGTGGTGATTGGCTTTCTTTTCACTTATCAAAGAGATGTCTTTTCAGTTGGGAAAAAAATATTGCATCTTATCCACCTAAATTGCGAGCTAATTATGACAGGTTCATTCATCTGTTTTCAATTTTTCACTAGATTTAATTTATTCCTGCTTACAGATTTACGATGTTGTAAGGTATCGGTTGCATAAGATGAAGAAAAAACTGAAGGATGAATTAGAAAATAGGAATACCATTCAGGAGTATATTTGCCCTGCTTGCAAGAGGAGGTTTGACATTAACCAAGAATCAATATTTGTAGGTGGTTGTTCATCTTTGATGTGGCATCTCTAAACAGTGTTAATTGTTCAGATACTCTGCTTTAGATGCGGCACAGCTCATAAACCCTAGTGGGGAGTTTTTCTCTTGTGAAAAATGTGACACTGAACTTGTTGCTGAGAGTGATAAACTTGCTGCTGAAGAAATGGGAGATGGAGATGACAATGCTAGGAAACGACATCGTGAGAAGCTAAAAGATATGCTTCAAAAGATTGAGGTTGATTATATGTTGTCTTCCCCGTTTTGTTGTACTCCGGTTCATCTTTCTTGTATGCCATAGGCCGAACTCCAAAGTTTTTCCCACACATTGCATTCTGCACTTCACCAGCCAATCAGGGTCTTATTTTTCAACAAGTTTGGTGCACCCTGTGGATGTGCTGCTTATAGAAGTTGGCATTTCGATGTTTGGATATGAACCATTTATCGCGAAGCACATAATAAATCCTGAAATAAACCATCAGTTGCAGAATGTTCTCATTTTTCAAGCAGAAAATATTGTGTTCTTTTAGAGTTCACAATACCATATAGTAGAATGCATCTTGCATATGGAAATTAGAAGCTTCACTTTGTCCTGAAATTTCCAAATAAATATAAGTAAATATGTATTATTCATTTGTTTGTAAGGACATGTAGCTGTTTGCACATTTATGCCAGGATTGTCAGTCAATTATTATGCATGGTGAAATGCTTCCCCATTATGTCAATGTTCTTATTCTATATCTTCCCCTTTATGTGAAATGTTATTTTTCTTTCAACTTTCAAGTGCAAGAAATTTCTTATTTACACTCACATGGACTGCAGGAGCAACTAAAACCTTTGACACAACAACTTACTAGAGTAAAAGACTTGCCTGCTCCAGAATTTGGAAGTCTCCAGGCTTGGGAAGCTAGAGCAAATATTGCTGGTCAGGCCATGAATGGTGACTCGGGTGCCAATGATTTATCAAGGTCTTCTCAAGGCCAAGGATATGGTGGAACTCCAATGCCATTTCTTGGTGAAACAAGGGTGCTTATTTATCCCTTCATCTTTAGTTATTAATTTCTAACAAACTTGATTAAAAATTCTTGTACAACCTTCTCTTATGTGTTTTGAATGGAGGTACATTTTACCGTTTTAGATTACAAGTTCATAATTGGTTATGTTTTCACTACAATGATTTCGTAAGTGCACCGTGCTGTTATCAACCCTTTGTTTCAAGCCATGCATGCTATATCTTATTACAGGAAGTCAGGAACTGTTCATCTTTTCTTATTGTTTGGGTTGCTTCATTTGTGAAAATTAGGCTTCATAGTCTAAGCCAAGCATGCATATAACACTAAAAAAGGACGATGCATGGATGGGCAATTCTACTTGTTGAAGTTATCAAATTGCCTTGTTTGGATGTTTATTTCATCATTATATGATTTGCATAGCACTGTCGCCGATGGATATTTAAGAGGGAGCACACCAACGTCTGGCATGGCCGTGTGGTCATGCGATCTCTCTAAGCCCCAAATCTTGTTGCGATTTAGTCATATTTTAAAGACATTATGAAGCAGCTTGTAGCATGTGATCCCAGCAACAATATATTGGTAATGAGCGTAAATATATACTTTGTTTTATGCAGAAATGAGGGCATTGTGAGAAACAAAGAGGTGAAACCATTTGAGGATGTATTAAGGGCACAACACAAAAATTTAAAGTCAGCATTCAAAGTATTAGTACCGAGTCAAGTGATTTAGAAAAGGTTACAATCTTGTAGAGTTGGATAGGAAAACGGGTTTATGCAAATCTGCAACCACCATAATAAACCAAGGCATCTTTGTCTCCAAATTTGGTTTTTGTTCACATTTTTATTGCCTACTATGGAAATTCTCTTTGGCTGTGCATTCATACCAAGTTATCTTGCAAAGTTCAATAATATTTTCTGTTAGGATTTTACATGTAGATGGCATGTCGGCTTCGTTCCTCGAATTATTTATTATATTCTTATTTGAAGTTGTGCAACTAAATGTTTCTTGTGCTTCCTAATCAAATATGATATACCTTTTGTTTGAATTACACTTGCTTGAATGCCTCTTTTACTTTTTACATGTTATAATAAATTTACATATGTTGCAGGTTGAAGTTGCATTATCAGGGGCACAAGTGAAAAATGATGACACAGTAGGTGATACTACGATTGCATCAATCAAAGTATTGCCTCCCTGGATGATAAAAGAAGGAATGAATCTCACTAAAGAACAGCGTGGAGAAGTCAAACAGGAACCGGTGGTTGGTAGCAGTTCAATTTCTGCAGATGAGAAGAAGCCAAAAGATGATAAAGAAGACAATAAGAGTATACATGTATGTTACCCAAAAAGATGTGCATTTTGAATGAATACCTTTTGATACGGGTTACTAAGTGTAAGTTATTATTTCTCTGTAGCATGAATACATGAAGGCTTATTATGCTGCACTTGTTAAAAGGCAGCAAGAACAAGAAGAAGCTTCCAAGAAGTTGCAGCAGGAATTGCAAACAGGGTCATCTGCTGCAAATCCTTCGTATGATATCCCTGAAAGTTCTGAACGCCGAGTTGGTATGAAAGCAAAAAGGGAGGATGATGAAGAAGACACAGTTGAATGGGAAGAGGCTCCAACTGCAGGTATTAGTTAGTACTTCGCCGATTAAAATTTTGAAAATGTTGGTTTTATCAGTAAAGCCTAATATCACGTGGCTAGTCTTGAGATCTGACCTGATATTATGCATCTGCCCTAATATTCTTCACCCTATCATACTATCTTTTGGAACCTTAATTTGTTTCCATTTCTTATGTACATAGTTGAATATCAACATATTTCGGTAATCATGTTAACACCTTTTAAGTTGATGGCGTCCAATCTATTTGGTTGTTGTTGGTTTCTATTACAATGGATTAGCTGGAAAAGAAATGGGGGATATCATCTGTTAAAAGTAATGTAGGTATTTGGAGTAAGGGTGATAAACCTAATTTATTTGTTCATTGCTTATTGCCACATCAAAATAGTGCAGTCAGTTGTATTAAGTAGGATATACATGTTTCAAAAGTTTTGCAAAATTTTATAACTGGCTTAAGAATGTTTAAAACTTTGATCAAAGGCAGTAACTTTTTTGTGAATGTGAGAACTGATAATCTTTTTGTTAAAACTTGCCTCCATTTATTGTACAGACAATTTAACTACACCGCAAAAATGTTAAACTGTTATTTAGTTGTATTGGATTAGTAATAATCAATCCTATAAAAATATCTAATTTCTAAGAAATGAAAAATATGCACGACTTGCCTAACCACATAGCTGAGTTTTCAGATGAGCTATTGTCTGGAAAAGTTAGGACTTGAATGCATAATTAGTCGGTACACAGCTATACAATACAAAATCTCTAAATTCACCGGCAGGTTATAAAAGTTCACCTCTAGGTTATAACTCTTTATTACCTGATGGTCCGACTGACCAACTGGATATCAAGTTCATGTATGTCTTTCCCTAGAGTTTTGACTTTAGTTCTTTGTGTCTCCAAAGTGTCTCGCAAATTATGCAACGGTATTAGTATCTTTCTAGTCGTTTTCTTTTCTTTATATTCAAATGTAGTTTCGTTAATAGGTACCCTGTCAGGTTCTAACATGTGCCTCTCTTATTTTCTTTACATTCATTTGAATTGTGGGTGATCCAAATCAAAGGTATCAGTTTCTCAGATCATCATAGACCCAACATGGTTGCCAATTATAACCTGACAAACAGTAATGGTCATCTGCTTTAATACAATGTGTTGGTAATTTGTTTTCCTGAAGCTAATGCAGAGAGTCATAACCTTGTGTAACACCTACAAAGCAAAATTGGGTCGTATCGATGCATACTTCTAAACCAATAGTTTTTGCTATGCCCTCTTGATTTGAATCTTTTTAATATGTTCTCTTTATCAGACCTTATGTGCAGTTATAAATTGTTTCGCTGGTTCTTACCTTTTTACTTGTGGGAATTTAGACTTTCATATCTTGAGCATCATGAATTTGGATACAGCAGGTGTTGCAAAAGAAACCGTCAAAGTGAATGATCTAAATGTTCCTGCTGATGCCTCTGAAGAAGAAGATGATGAAATAGACTGGGAAGAAGGCTGATGGACCGTTGCACATGATTCATCTTAGATATACATGACGCTTGTGGTTTGTGTTCTTTGGTAAACAGATATCTCAGGGAAATAGGAAGGATGCATTCAAGTTTACCCAATTGTCGCATGCTGTGTTGGTTTTAGTTTCAGGAAATCTGTGTGGTTACCTGTGTTCGTCGCTTCAAGTTTGTTCGTTAATGGATATGCAGATGGCTTCAAGTTCGTTATTATATTCAACGTTATTCACTTATTTTTGCCTGTCTTGTAATCACATGAATGTAATTTAAAATTAGAGTTTTTTAGCCATTTCAAGTTGCTAATTGAACAAAGCTATTTATTAGTTAGGTCTGAGATTGTTAATTCAACTAACAAGTTTGACAAGTTTGACTTTGCCCGTCACTCCTAGGACTTCTTTCCTGATAGTGCTTTTAATACATATACATACGCGGTTAATGTGCACGGATGTGAACTCGATTGATTTCATTTAGTTCATTATATTTATGTTTTTAGATAAAATAATACATCAGTATAATACTGTACAAAGTATTTTCAGAAAATTCTGGGGGAAATGTTAATAATCAAAACCGAATCGTCATTTTTAAAAATATAATACTAGTTAAAGACATTTATTTTCCTTGAGTAATAAATGTATGACGAACATTTAGTTGTGGTAAATTATCACTTGGCAAGAGTGAGATTCTAACCCGAGTTCAGCAAGATGATTATATTAAATTTTAATGAGTTCGTCAATTTGAGTTCCGTCGGATTTGTTCACAAATCACAATCAATTGAACTTGAGGATGAGTTTTATTCATTGGTACCCTCATGAAAAGTTCCTTCATGAAGGTTTTGTTCGTATATCATTCTTCAGGTGTTAACGTAAATGTTTCGAATTAATCTGGAACCCTAATTGTCTTGGTGTGACGAGTCTCAGGTTCAATGGGTTGAGAAGTGTAATAAGAGGTTGGGTTGAATATGGTGGTCATGTGACTCGGCCCAAAAAAGTCAAAACCGCCTACAACTAAATGTATGTACGGTACGGATGGTCCGATTACAATTTTCCACTTTGTGTTTGTTGTCCATTAATCGTCTCGTGTCTATTAGGCACTACTACTTGTGATCTTAACTTCCAGAACTACGAATTGACCGACTAAGGTATCTCCATTACTTGCTCACCAGCCAATCTTAAATTGACAGAAAAACATAGGCACATAAACTAAATTAGCCCCATGCATTAATCTCCAAAGAAAGAAAAAGAATGAACACCAATGTACGAAAGAACACGATTATGTGATCCCAAACGTAATACACACCACTTAAGACGAAAAGCCCTACGTACCCAAGAATTAAGCACACCTAATTAGAAGGCAAATAAAACCAAAGCAAACGACACCACTAAGACAAGAGCAGAGCAGAACATGGTGGCTTGAGGTGGAGAAGAACTCGTTGCTGTTGGCGACGCTGCCGGAGAAGCCACTGGTGCTGAATTTATAGCCTCAGACAATTTTTCTGAATCATAATAAAAAAAGGTAGTAATATTGTTAGCTTTTGGTAGTTGTTATTTATAATGAAAATCTGGTGTAATATGAACTCCCATGAGTAAAGGCACTTGTACTGCCTACCTCAATGAGTTCATGCTTTTCGTTTAATTTCAGTGAACTTGGGTTAATAAGTGACGTAAAAAATCAACAATTAAGCTTACCGACTGTGTGCAGCTAATGATATAAATATATTACGTACCCTTATATGATCGATAGACTTGCAATAATCATAATTATAATTCAACGAGATTTTGAAATTTAAAGATGTTTTGATATTTATATAGGTTCATTCTTGCTTGATTTGCGTTCAATCATATATATATATGTATATATATATATATATGTATATATATATGTATATATATATATATGTATGTATATATATATATATATGTATATATATGTATATATGTATATATATGTATATATGTATATGTGTATATATATGTATGTGTATATATATATATGTATATATATATATGCACATATATATATAAAATAGAAAATTGAGCTCCAGACTCACTAGATAATTCATGTGTATATATATACAGTAATTCTCCAGTGAACCTGGCCGACTTAATCTACCTATTTTAAGCCCCTACTGTCATCGGTCGTGTTAGGAGTCTCTAAGGGACTCTCAAATTCCAAACTTTTTCGTGACTCGGTCAAACGCTTTTTCCCCATGGGGAAGGGTGGAAACATCAACACAACCGTACAACTCGGTTTCCCGTAGAGCAAACAAGCACACACGAAAACGTAAACACAAACACCGTTGGCGGAATTGTACTTCTTTATTAACACTTAACAACCAAATTACAATTCCTAAGGGGTGGAAGAAGGAAGGAAACACACACAGTAACCACTAGAAACCCGATCCCAATGGTGACACCCATTTCCACAAGTTGGAGGTGCACCCCTTTTATATATGTTGCGGAACCCCCACCCCATGTACACGTTGAGACCCATGCTCTCCACTAACACCTCTAACTTCTCCTAAATAGGGGAGGAGTGGGGCAAAACTGAATGTCCACTCTCCTCACTAAGGCCACTATTTCAATACCTTCTTTTATTTGCGTGCACAAGCCTTAACTGTTTGGTTGAGACTTGGTAAAGGCTAGTTGGGAACATGTGAGCAATGTGCCTTGCTGACATGGTCTTGTCAAGACCAAGTACGCTCGTGGAGGGAGTTATACGCGTCTGGGATGACCCGGTCAAGCCCATTTGGCGCACTCCTTGCTCAGTTATTGACCCGGACAATAACTTCTTCACGCGCATGTCCAACCCTCTTTCACGCGTCTCCAGTTGTCCATTAACCGTTCCGCCGCACGTCCAACCTCCTCTTACCTATTCTCGTGCACCTCCGATCTCCCTTGACTCGCGCCTGGTATTTGCTAGCCCACGACTTGTCTCCCATGTTGACCCCACGTCTTGGCCTCAGTTGACCTTGCGTTGACTCCATGTTGACTTCATTTGACTCCATGTTGACTGGGTGTTGATTCCTGGTCTTGGCTTCCCAAGCGCCTGTGCCTTCAAACCTAGGCAACACTTGCCTATGTGCGCCCTCTTGGCGCGCCTAACACTTCCCAAGTGTCGCGCTCACGCCACGCTAGTTGAATGCTCCTCGACCCCCTTGGGCATCCCTAGATCCCAAGTCTTGGTGCTCTTCCACACGCCCTCACGCTCCAAGCCACCAATCGTGCACTTCTTTCGTCTCTCGAGTAGTCCTGGCTACTAAACACGCCCGTTTGGTGCACCCTAGGCGTTTCCACCAATCTCAAGGGGGTGACACCTACCATATCCACCACTTATCTGAAATTGTAAGGTAGATTAAGGTTGTGGTGGTTATGCTAATAAAATGATGTAACAGTGGATATTAACTGTAGAATAACCGTAATTAAATCTAATGGTGAGATTTTAAGGGGCTTAAACAAATAAGATGAGTCATTGACTCACAAGATCTTGAAGTCGAATAATATATATATATATATATATATATATATATATATATATATATATATATATATATATATATTGTAGGATCTCGTGTGGGTCGGGTTAATCTAATCACTTTTACGCTAATCCCTAACTAATCAAACAATAAACACAGCGGAAACAATTTAAAGACTGGTAGGGAAAAGGAACAAGTAAACCACAAATCGACTCGGCGTTTTTATAGAGGTTCGGCACCCCACCCGGGTCTTAGTCCTCTCTTGCAAGCTCTGCTCGACTCCGCAAGCTCCGCCTATGACTTCACTATCCGCTCCCCGTTCCGGGCCGGGAGACAAAGCCTTACAACCGTCAAACTCGCGAACAACCCTCGCTGAGCTTGGAATCCTTTTCTCACAATCTGAGAAGGATCACTTCGAGCTCTCACCGAAGTCTATACTTGTGTCTTGGGCTTTCACCAAGACCCTTGCTCTCTTGACAACAAATGTAACTGAGTGGAACTCACTCTCTAATTGAGCACAACAATTGCTAGATGTTTGAGTGATGAATGAGGTGGAAATTAGGCTTTGGATAGCTAACTTGGAGCTTGGAGGATTGGAGTTTTCTCTCTAATGAATTGAGACAATTGGAGTTGGAGAGTTCTGTTAACAACATGTCTTGAATCTCTCTTTATAAGCTCCTAAAGATTTCTAACCGTTTGGACAAGATTTGATTGGGTTTTGTGCAAAGCACACAAAGCAGAAAATCGGGCTGCAAATCTGTCCAGAACCGGTCGACCGAAACTAATAAACCGGTTGACCGTTAACTCGATTTCAAAGAGAACGGTCGAACAAAAGAATATTCGGTCGGACAAACGAGCTAGAACTTAACTCTACATAAGTGAATCGGTTGAACCAAAGTATGAGGCGGTCGACCGTTAAGGGGATTCAGTTGAGACAAAGTTGAATCGGTCGAACGAAGAGTGTGTCGACCGATAGCAGGGATATAATAAGTGTTCAACCGGTCGACCGAAACAAGGTCGTCGTTCGACCGGTTACCGAATGTATTTTGGGGTTAAGTTTGATTTATACGAATACGAGCGTTATAGGAATACGACAAAGGTAACAGCCATAATAAAATCCAGGATCGGTCAACCGAAAAGGTAGCACCGGTCGACCGGTAGAGTTCGGTAGAATCACTGTGGAGAGTCTGTTATAAACCGTTCGAACTGAGAACTGGTTCGGTCGACCGGTTCACACAGGAAATCTGGGTTTAGGTTTTAAGTGATTTCCGACTAAGGTTTGGGTGATCTAATGAAGTCCAAATAAGGTGAAATATTGTGTGTGACTTCTCTAAGGAACCTAGTGTGTATGTGATAAGTTTTTAGCTCTTGTATGCTCAATTTACACATGTTCCTAAGACTCAAAATAAAATCAAGATTACAAGTCTTCATATAGCTTTATTACAAATCTTGACTTGATTTCCTTCCTTCCATGAGTCTTGATCACCTGTAGAGATTAGCACATGCAATATATATGCAATGCAATATGTGTACTACTCTACATTGCTTATGATTAAGATTAGGTTGATTAAATCATCAAAACAAGGATTAAGGCTAAAAAGCCAACATATATATATATATATATATATATATATATATATATATCATGAGTAGAAAATATCGTAGAAATTATATAATAAATAACTCGGTTTGGAAATAGGCTTACCCGAGTTGTTTCTAATAAAAAATAAATCACATGTAAAAAAACGGTTGATTCTTTTTCATCGTCTCGATTTCTTAGAACATGAGTTTAGACTTTTGCGGCGAAGTTTTGGATAATCTAATTGTAACAGAGCAAAGCAATATGTAGCGCGTTCAAGTTTGGCAATTAGACGTTTATCGCTTCTCACGCTCTTCCACAATGTGGAATGTTTTCAGAGTGATCGATGTACGTAAATAATGAAGGTCTTCTTGAAATAATATTGATGAAGCCTTTTTGTGATATCCTAATCCTAATTAGGTGCTAATTGTTGTTTAGGTAGATGATTGCTTGG
The DNA here is from genome assembly GCA_963682175.1 of Triglochin maritima. Taxonomy (NCBI): domain Eukaryota; kingdom Viridiplantae; phylum Streptophyta; class Magnoliopsida; order Alismatales; family Juncaginaceae; genus Triglochin; species Triglochin maritima. The sequence goes on along the minus strand of OY821772.1, from coordinate 55,906,143 downwards.
TTTGAGGACAGAATGTGAGGGGGTGAGGTGGAGGCATGGGATTGGCTTGGGTAAGGTGTGGGCTTAGATAAGCTTAACCCACCCCCCTTCTCATTCTTCTCTCTCACATCTCTCTCACTCACTCGTCTCTCTCCTTCAGTGTTGATCTCCGGCTGAAGTGGTGCTTTAGACGGCAAGGAATTGGTGATCGACGCGTGTTGGTCGTGTTGCGAGGTGAGTCGGTTCTCAAGCCAAACCATCTCATTTGCTTTTCTATTCTCCATCTCTCTCTAAAATCCGTCTCTCTCAGTTGTGGTGGTTGGCGTGTGGGTCGACGAAGGCGAGAAAGTTGTTGTGGACTGACAAGGTGGTGTGATCATCGATTGAGAGAGAGATTCGTCAGAGGAACGTGTTTTGGAGAGAAGTACTCGTGGAAGCACCGTCAAAGTTCTTCAAATGTTTCTTCAAACCTTCACGGTATGTCAAACTTGTAGTTGTAGCTCACTTATGTTGTGTGAATATTTGGGAAGTCGATGGTAGGCCGAAAGGCTCGTCGCAAGTAGACGTGCAGCAGAATTGTCTGCTGGAACGGTCGACCGGTCGGTGCAACGGTCAACCGGTTGGTGCAACAGTCAGCCGTTCTAGTAAGATTTTGGGTTTCTGCCTCATGTCGGTCGAACGACGCCTCTAGGCGGTCGACCAGTGGTGCGTTAGAGGCAAACCCTGATAGTTTTCGGTCGACCAGGCACCCTTTGTCGTTCGACCGAGTGCACTGTTATAGGTCGGTTGGAGCCATTGACCATCCAAATGGTCGACCGCCCGTTGACTCGTTCGACCGATCGTACAGTAGTTAACTCGGCTGGAGCCTAGACCATCTAAGCGGTCGACCGATTGTTGATCTCGTTTGACCAATGACTTATGCTGACTTAAACCTCGTTCGACCGGTGTGATGTGGTTCGACCGGTAAGACTTGGTGAGACGGTAGGAGTCCGGGTTTGGTTGACCGGGCCTTCTTTGTCGTTCGACCGTTGGGACATGTATATTCTTGGTACTGTGGCGTAGACCCTTTTGCGGTCGACCGCCTGAGGTGTTTGGTTCGACCAATAGGTTGTTTGTTTGGTTGAACCTGGGAGATGACATTCTAAACGGTCGACCGGTCCATGACTTTGATTTGACCGTTTTTGCTCAGTTTTGCACATGTGAGGTATGTTTGTTGTGGTTATCCTCATGAGGCGAGTTGTGGTGTCGATGTCCTTTCGGCAAGTGTGATTGGTGAGCATGGGTGTTGCGGTGGTTGGGCGAAAAAGCCCTGGAGCCCCGTAACTGTTTGTGTAGAGTTGCGGTTAGGTGAAAAATACTTGGAGCTTTGCTAGTTTGTACGATGGTTTGGTGAAAAAGCTCTGAAGCCCCGTAACAGGATGTGTGAAACTGCAGTTGGGTGAAAAAGCCCCTGAGCCCATCTAGTTTGTACGGTGGTTGAGTGAAAAACCCTGGAGCCCCGTAGTGCGTTCGCATTGGGTGAAAGAGCTCTGGAGTCTAAGCAAGGATCGCGTGATAGGGTGTTAGAACCCTAAACCCGATTAGGGGTTAATGGGTGGTTAAGAAGATGGTTTGAGGGTGGCTGTGATGATGGAGTTGGGTGGGTTAAGAGAAACGTTTTTCTCTCTCTCTCTCTCTCCCTTCTTTTCTCATTCCTTCTTTCCTTTCCGGCGTCAGTGGAGGAGGCGGAGGTTCGTGTGGTCGGAGGCGAGGGCGGAAGATCGTTCCCGGTGTGAGAGGTGTCGGGTGTTGCGTGTGAGATCTCCAGAGGCGGCGTTGCGCGAGCGAGGCTCCGGCGGATTCGTCGTTCTCTTGAGGTATGCCGTCTCTTAGTGTGTTTTGTTATTGCACACCCTCGTGGGAGGGTTTTGTTGGTCGGTCGGGGGAGGTCGGAGACCTCTCCGGCGACGTGTTTGCGTAAATCCTTGGGTGGTGCAAGGTTGAAGACGACCAACGGTCGACCGGGTCCCTTCGGGCGGTCGACCGATGTAGTGTGTTTTTCCCGATTTTAACCATCACCGGTCGAACGATGCCTTGTGGCGGATGACCGGTTGTGCATTGTGCTGGTGAATCGGGGTCTTCTGTTGTGTTTCGGTTGACCGGTTCCTTGGGGTCGTTCGACCGGAACTTAAGTGTACTGAATAGAAATGCCTGCTCGTTCGACCGTTTATTGTTATGCGTTCGACCGTTATATGACTTAGAACTGCTAGGTTTCCCTGGTAGTTTTCCTTCGACCGAAACCCCTGAGTCGGTCGACCGGTAGTTTGAATTGATGTTGACCATACTCTGGATTTTGACCTCGTATCAGTCGACTGGTTTTAGATCTCTGTTCGACCGTGGGGACTTAAGTTTTGGGCAAAGAGTTCGACCGTTGTAGACTTTCGGTCGACCAATTCCCTTGAGGATGCGGTCGACCGGGTTACCTCTTTTGGTCGACCGTTTTTGCACATAACTGAATTCCTGGTCCTTTTAGGATGTCAACTATGTCCATGAAAACCCACGTCCTCACCTTGTGCGTGAGCCAGGAGGTGACGGTGGGCGCGTTACGCGTGCCTGTCTAGGGACCGTCGTGTGGAAGAGTGTGGGTGTTCGGGACGCGTCACCTCCATGTATGGATCGTGACTAATGTGATGTATTGATGGACTCATTGTAGAGTAGCAGGCCTGAGGGATCGCAGATCCCAATGTATGATGTTTGTGCGAGCACGCAACTGTCGTTAGGTCAGGTGACTACCGGCCTGGATGACTACGGAGGTCGTGAAGCCTGATGACCTGGCAGACTTCGGTCTGGACCCGTCCGATGTTGTGCCGGACGTATTAATGGACCACCGATGATGTACTGGTGATGCCGCCGATGTTGTTCTGGCGATGATGATTGATGGGCCGATGTTGTTCCGGCTATGTTCCTCAGATGGGCACCTACTGAGATGATGATTGATGGACCGACCGAGCGACGACTCCGTTGGTGTGGTTTCGACCACGAAGTTACAGATCTGTTTCTTATGGCGCGGACTTGGCGGATGCTCCTTGCCGAACCCCATGATTAGTGTAGCCGTGTGTGGGGAGTGTCACGTCATGTTCCGTTAGACCGTATGTGCCTACGGTAGGTCTCCTTGGGAGACCCGATGATGATTGTCAGACTGATGTCCTGTGTTACCCTTCGGGGGAACTGTTTTCCTTACTGTTGATGACATGACATTCTACTAGTATGATATGTTCATTTGTACTACTGCATGCATATAGGTGAGCTTGGCATACGGGGTTTCCTTATGGAAACTCATGCATTGTCGTTATATCTTTTTTAGGACCGCAGTAGGTCGAGTTGGGTGGTGATCAGCGGGCGCGCGCAACTTGGGATCAGATCCTCTCTTTCGGACCACTGAGGTCGACATGATTACTTTTATCTCCCCTTGTTGTTCTGTTGTAATCATGTATCGTTTTGACAAACTCTGATGTAATATGGTGCACCGCTTATATGTTTTATGAGAAGTAACAGTCCCGTCTTTGATTATTGGTCTCTGATGTCTTGTTAATGATTTTTAAATTTCCGCTGTTTCGGGATGTTACATAGGGGTTGCGTGAAAAAGCCTTGGAGCCCTTAGAGTGTTCGGGTTGGGTGAAAGAGCCTTGGAGCCCAGCCTAGTGTTTATGCTTTTCTTTGTGGATAGAATTGCATGCTAGATGTCCTTTCAGTTTTCATCTATGTGTTAGGGATTTGGCATACGGGATTTCCTTATGGAAACTCAGGTATTGTTGCATGTTTACCTTTCAGGTCGTGACTGACATTAGGGGGTGTGGACCGAGGAGAGGCGCGCCGCTACCAGATCCTGCTTTCTCTCATTTTGAGGTCGGAATGATTACTTGTATTTTGTATAGCATTTTGATGTAATCACACTTTTGAAATACTCAGATATATATTATATATGTTGGTGCACATGTTTCCTTGTATTTTGAGTAATATCCTCTGGTTGATTGTATGTTTTTAAAAGTTTAAATTTTTCAATGTTCGAGGATGTTATACTTTTTGTAAGTGTTTCTTAAGGTTTGTTGAAGAAATGTATTATATATACATACACTTAATGGTTAATCAAAAAACATGTAACTTTTTTAAATGAATATATTTTTTATCTATATTTGGCTAATTTCAAAGAAAGCCTATTTAAGCAAAATACTCAATTTTATCGTATTTTTATTAGTAATAGGTATGTACGAAGAGCGATAAAATTCAAGTCATTGGCATATATTCCACGATTCATTATGGTTCGCACAATCTTTATTTTTGTTTGTCTTTTTTTATTATATTGTTATGGAATACAATGTGTTGCAGATTGGTATTTCACATAATTAACTAAGAACATTGTTGCAAATCACGTATGAAAAATGATTGATAAAATGTTGACATTATATTAAGGATTGGGTTATGGATTTGAAAAGTTAAAATAATTCCTCACTCAATAACCATAGAAGCATTAATTTTGACAAATATCTAAATCAGCATATTTATATTGATCTCATCTCAAGATTAAAAAAATCCCAAATAGCACAAAAAGGAAAAGAATAAACATGAGCAAAGCCAATTACAAGACACGAAATTTAAATAGTAGGGCAGACCACGAATATTAATATTTTTATTCTCTGTAGCCCTAAACCTAAAGACTGCACTAATAAAACTGAAAATTTAGAAGGCCAAAACAGCAGCTGCCGCAGCGAAGATGGCGATCATAGTTGCTGGTTGGATGGAAACTCCAGCAGAGTTCCACGGAGACGGGGCGACCGCGGGCCCAACTGAAGCTAATGGAGAAAAGGCTGGCACCGGAGCACTTCCAGATCCTGAATCATAATCAAAAGAATATAAGCAAGAATTAACTACAAGTTAATTGGCACATTTTAATGTAAATCATCATAACTCAAATCATCATAATTATACTCTTATAAACTAGTGATTACATATATATGGATCTATTGAAAATTAACACGATAAGTTATGAGATAATAAAAGTAAGATGTACTTGGGTACACGATGACAGCCTATAAGGAAAAATATTGAATATGAAGATAAGTCATATTAATTTAAGTCACCTAGTACAAGACCTTATATATTTAAATATGATATCCAATTCAAAACCAATTGATTATGAGTTAAGAGATCCTACAACTTATGACTTAAAAGAAAATCTTCATTTTAAGAACTATTCTCTAACATTATATATCACAATATTGCATGCGTACCATATAGATTAATAGATGTACTTGACAGATAAAAATTAGTTCTTATGTAAACACGAAATAATATTGTGTTGTTTCTTATAAACAAGAAGAAAAAGAAGAAGAAATTGTGTCGTGTTCATATATGTCTATATATATATAATTAAATTTAAGTACGTAAAATACGATTGAATAGAAAATATAATTAATGAAGTGATAGTTAGACACCTTGAGCACCACAGAGGCTAACAGGAGGGGTTTGGACATTGCAGGTTGCGGGGAGGGCCAAAGCACGGGTCTGGTTGATCTTCCCGCCAAAGGCTTTCGCAAGGTCTCCGTTAACGACGGTGCAGAGACACAAGGGCTTGGTGTTGGAGACGGCGGCGAGTGCTTTGCAGCATTGGGGGAGTGGTTGTTGGACCTTGTTATCGGTCACGTAGTCGTAACATGCAGACATGTCCATGAGCTGCTGCGTGCACTCGTCGATTGAGATCGCCAGCTGCGACGGTTGCACCAGCATCGGGATCAAGGTGGCTAGAACAAAGAACATCACCATCTTTGGAGACATTGTGTTATTAATTTGCTTCAGAAAATTAGTGGTGTAATTACTTAATTTTTTGTTGGTAGATATATAGGGGTTTCTCACGGAGATGCATGGAAGGGTTGCTTTTATAGAGGGAAAATACGTAGATTCTGGAGGTATTAGTTCGGTTTCTTGGAAGAGTTATGTACTTTTGTGCTGTTGAATCGGTTTTGTTTTGTGATTTAGTTGACAAGTTCATCGACATGGGATTATTAATGCATTTTGATGGTTATTTTTGCATTATAAAACTACTTAAGAATAGGTAATGGGGCTTACTCTATGTACATTAAAAGGGTATATTGTTGATTTAATAGTAAAAAATGAGATGCGAATTCAAAGGTGAACATTTTCCACGATAATATGTAACTGATTAGTACAAAATCACCATTCCATCCGATTCTATTCCCACGTTTGGTTTGGATTTTTTTTGAAATGATGTTGACTCCATTGAAATCATAATTCCCTCGTACAAATGAATGTTGATTTCTTCTACCCCTTTTGTGATTCAATTTGGGGCGGTTACATCCTTTTTCTTCTTTTTTTTGTTTACAAATACACTCTTTCACCTTTTAATGGATGTTCGTTTTATTTAATATATGTATGCATGTATTAATGGCTATTTTACGAGCAAATAATTTCAAAAAAATATCGTAGTGATGGTCATCTATTTTGACAGCATCTAGACAATTTCGTCTACATCTTAGCAGGACCTTACTTCTTTATCAGAAATGTATTGGGGCAAACACTAAAGGTTTAACAAAATTTGGGAATAAAAATTGTAATTATTCTATTTATTGAGTACATAGACTGTAACGTACCCGAAAACAACGGAAAATTTAAACAATAATAAAGACCATCAACGGTCAACACAGGGCACGTCACGGGAAAACAAACCAACATATATATAAAATATATAAGATACAGACCCACGTGGAAGTCAAACTATATAAATGAGTCAACTGTGATTACAACAAAAGTGAATATACATGTAATCACTACCTCAAACAAAAGAAGATATAAAAGAGAACATGATCTGATCCTGGGGACACCGTCCTCGGTCACCACCTGACTCTAAACCTGCTCGCTACCTGAAATGCAAACAAACAAACATGCCTGAGTTCCCTGCAGGAACCCCGTATACCAAGCCTCCTAAAATATAAAAAGGAATTAAAGACAATGCAATGCTATGCACATGATCATCCACCTCGGGCCCACAATAATGCCCTCACCGCCTCCGCGGCACTGAACCACTCCTGTCACTAGGGTCAAGTCAGTCCACCGCTGCCTCACAAGGGTCAGTCGACACCATTGCTCCCCAAAAGTGCAGGAAGGAACCCCCGGTACACGCCGCCACTCCAGGAGCGAGTCAGCCCGCCGAATACACAACTCGGGTCAGACGACAGCCGCTGTTCCCCGAAGAGCCGCCAGACGCGCACCCTGCCGGAACATCCTCGGCCTACCGCTAAAACCTCGCAAACTGCCTAAGGTTTACGACACACATCCCTCACACCCCGCTCGGTAAGAGAGGCAACAGTAATACAATAATACGCCTTCGTCGAAGGTGAAATCCGTCGCTCTCAAAGCCGGTAATCAACCGTCGCCTCGGAGCCGGTAGTCGACCTATACTCAACGGATCGCGTGTGGATAAATCCACCAACCTGCGGCAGATCGGTCGACCGCTAAAAGCACACCGGTCGACCGGTCCCCCACACAGTACACAGTACTGTACAAACAAGTCTACCGGTCGAACCACGCCAACCGAATTACCGACCAATCGGTCGAACAAAAGTCATCTAGCGGTCGACCGTTTGGATGGTCTACGCTATACAAATTTATATAATATATATATCCGATCGGTCGAACCAAGGGGTCGTTCAACCGATAACAGGACTTCTCAGTATCTTGCCCAAGTGACATTCGGTCGACCGGAACTGCTATACAGTTCGACCGAAACATCACAGGCACTCTACTGCTTAATTAAAATGCTCAGTCGGTCGACCGAAAGTTAAAGAGCGGTCGACCGTTTTGATGGTCAAAGCTCCCAACCGACTTAGCATCGAATGGATCAGTCGAACAAGGTTAAGGGCGTTCAACCGCTTAATAAGTCAAAACCCCCAACCGACCCATTCTCATTGTTATTCGGTCGACCGGCTAAGTGGTCACGTTCGACCGATAACAGCATAACCCCTTTTTCCCGCACAAATCTGGCATAACGGTTGACCGTCCTAAGACATCGTTCGACCGTTCGCGGGTAAACATCAATATAATAATAGGATCGGTCGACTGCCCACAGGCACCGGTCGACCGATCGTCGTCTTCAACCTCTGAATTGGTTGAAATCCGACGGAGAATTCGACACCAACGTCGATCCCCAACACTCACAAGGCATAAGTGAGTTATATTGAAGATTTGGCATACCTTTTGGTCGAGTGAAGAAGTCTCCCAAGCTTTGGCAACCTCTTCTCTTCTTCCCTTCTTCTTCTCCTCTTCTTCTTTACTTCTTCTCTCCTTCTTCTTCTCCAAAGAAATCTCCTCTCTCTCACTCTCTGATAAACCAACAATGAAGCAAAACGTTTTCAATTAAATTCTTATCTAACTATATATAATTACCTCATAACTCATCACCTCCATCTCCTCCAATCCTACACCAACACCTCATCTCTCAATTCTTATCCAATTCTCCACCTCATCCTTCACTAATCAAGGTTTAATTAGGTTAATTGGTTTAGTTTAGTTTAATTTAATTTAGGTGCTTAGATTAGGTTATTACATAGACCATTGTATAAATCTGAGTATTATGATTCTGCAACCAATTTGGGAAACTATCTGCCTTATCAGATCCGTTAAAACTTTACTGAAATTTAACTTTCAGATTCTCTCACCTGAAATTTGCTCTCTCTCTCTATATGTATATAAACCACGCGTCCTCGGCCTAGATTGGCATTGTACTGGCACTTAGCCGAATGGCTGGCTGTGTGTTGTATGAGTGGGATCATCTTTAGTCGTGATCTGGACGACCTGATCATGAATTTTTTCTCTCTTATCTATCTTTCAAATCAGTTTTCTTTCTATTTCACATCAGATTTCTCTTTTTTCAACTTATTTTTTCTCTTTCCTACATTATTCATCTCTTAACCACAACTTATCTCTCTCATCCACATCATTTTGTAGTCCATCTTGAAAAAAAATAAAAAAATCTAAAAAATCCAAACAATTATAACAAGATTCAAACAGAATTTTAAAAAATTAAGAAAAGATTCGAACAAAATTTAAAAAAATAAAAACAAAAAAATCTTTTAAAATCCGTGTTGTGTGTGACGACCCCACGACCTGGTCGGGGAGCACGACCACGTTACTGATGCCCTGGTATCCATGCCATTTAGTTACATTTTAATGTGTACAATTAATTATTTTTAAATCAACGTGTGTGTGATTAAATTAAGATGTTTTAATTATGCACGTGTTTCGTTATTATATTTAATATTTTATAACATTATTTTGATCATTTGTGTTATTAATTTGAAATTTAGATAGAATTAGTCAACTACACAGTGTACTTTTGTAAAACTTCATTTGTATTAAATTCCGTTTTTTGTCGGAATAGGTTAAATTCGTATTTTACGTCGTGTTAAGAGATTTTGTAATCAAATTTTATGTCGTGTACGTACATAACCAATATCTAATAATGAATAAATAATAACAACTGAAAAGATATCTAAAAATAATATTTAATAATAACCAACTGAATATTTCATGGTAAAACATTATCTAGTGATATTTAATATTAAAATAAGCAGATATATAATAAATTATAATAGAATAGGTTAAACTATTAGCTAAGAATAGTTTTTTTAGCATTTGTAAGAAAATTATTTTATGAAGGACGTGCATTTTAGGTTATGCTTTTGAGAATTGATGAAATTTTTGGATATATATATATATATATATATATATATATATATATATAATTTTTCTTCAATATATTTATTGTTTAAAGGTTAATATTGTATTCATTTTTATTTATAACATTTCTTATGCATGTAAGGGCATATTGATAAATATAACACAGATTGATTTCAATCCCTCTAAAAAAAGTGATACCAAAGAAGGAATGGAAACATCATTCTTTTCCAATGTTAATACCTAAACATAAATATAAAATCACAATTCCATTGCATTCCCATCTTGATTCCATTCCACCCTTCATTTCATTCCGAACTGATTCTTTTCCAATGTATCAAACTTCCCCGAGCACTAATTTTGAAAGGATATACGAAAATCGTAGGCACGAAAAGTTGAAAGAAATCGCTTCTCAAATCCAACGCAAATCTCAAAAGTTCCGTTTGGAAACCCTCACCAGTCACCAACCCCATACGCGTGATTGCATGGAGTGCAAAATGCCATACGCACACGCAGCTTCAAAGGAATTCAAATGGGACCCAAAAAGTGACTCATTTCAATCGTGTGAAAGATAATTATAGCAGACTATTTAAGCTCCAAGGCACCAGAATAGGAATCATTATCACTATAAAAGACTATCGGCTTTGTTATCCAACGGCTCATCAGTGAAGGTACTGATAAATCATTGTCGTTCCTACTTTCTAGATGGGGGGGATTCCTTGCTCCTACCATGTTCTCAAGGATATTCCCTTCAAAGTTCAAAGCATTCATACACTGCCATGCACTGTCCAACCATCAACGGTTGGTTCTTAATCGTCATCCATTCTGTACTAGTGCGGTAATATAGATGATCATGAACGCCAACTATAAGTAGCCTAGAAGTTACATTCATGGTGCCCCAGACAAGATTGCTGAAATGCTTTGGGAACGATCGTACAACCGCGACGAATCACTGAGTGATCTCCTTTTCATCCTTCCCTCGGAACTTCTTTCTTTGTTGTCAAGAAGCACAGGTGAGTAGTAAGAACAGGGTGGAGCCTCCCAACGTTGTTCGTTGGCTCTTAGAAAAAGATCCAGGTTCTGTTGATACTTGTCCAAGTCTTGTAACTTGTCCGTGCTGGCAGATTTACTAACATCTATTAGTTTGTTTTCTCTGTATGGCTCATCATCATCAGAACAATAGCCATCTTCTAGTCCGTCACGCATGAGTAAGTCTTCATATTCTTCATCTGATTTGGTTGAGTCCTCATCAACCGACCCCTCCATCTGATAAAAAATAAGAAAAATAACGTTTTCCTCTTGAATTAACGGAAATTATATACTATATAAAGAAAGACCAGCTCAACATCACGGCATAATTGTTGACAAGTAAAAAATGCCAAAGATTACCATTTACCGAAGTAAAAGCTAAACAACTGTAGTGTCCTTGTAGAGTCTACTTGTTCAAAACAATAATTATCATTCGGTACATGTTTTTAATATAAATTTTACCTTAAGACTCTCCTGGGTGAAATAAAATAACCATGCCTGTCCATGCATGTCACCGATGTCACCACGACTATTATAAAATCATTCTAGTAAAATTGGCATATTAGAAAAATAAATTTCCATTTCTTCTAATTTTATAAGATGTCTCCAAAGAGACATAAATTCCCATTTGTTAAAGTTAAAAGAAAATTCTAGAACTTGGTTAACAGATATCACCTCAACTACTATAAAATCATTTTAGTGCATTGGCATCTAAATTTCCGTATACGTGTATATAATATTTCAAGATTGATATGCATGCTACTGTGTCCATTTCCACTGTGTCAAAGATTAAGTTGTTTTTTTAACATTTGGATCATCATGGACTATATCAAAGAGTTATTTAAACGATCTGCATTTCTTTTATTGTGGAATCGCAGATGGTCAATTGCACTTGCATCATTTGGGTCAATTGGAAACAACCTCACTGTTTTACAGTTGTAGGGTTGCGTACATCCGACCCCCTACCTCGCTTAGGCGGGAGCCTCTTCTGAGGCATTGGGGTTATGTCGATGTTGATGTTGATATGCATGCTACGTTTTTTTTGCGGTAATGCATCCCACGTTACTTAGGCTTAACTTACACATTCTACAGTTCTACAAAAATAAGTGACGCTTTTGTTTCATTGAAATGCAAATAAAGGAAAGCTTTACATATTGAGATTGACAGGCTGCCCTATTAGGCTTAAGTGGTGCTGAAAAGGCGAAACTTCAGAAGTTTGTTTGCAAACGGTTAATTGCATACTAGCTAGGTGTCTAGGTCTGCTAGGACACGGGAGCGGTTGCTTATGGGAACCAGGGTTTTAGGATATCACTTGATTACTACATTCCATAGATGTTATGGCAGTTTCGAAATTCTATGTAAAGGAAAATATGGAGATGGACAAATGAAATGTTCTGGCTTGTGAGGAAGATGATTTTCCTAGACATTAGAATGACAAAATCACTATATTTGTAGTTTTGTACCTCCTCGTGAACATCCCTGCTATCTAGGTCACTAGCATCATCGTCACTATCTCCATCGTGGTTGCTTGCAGTTTCTTCCTCACTATCAGACACACAGGATCCATCCTTGGGCTGTATACATTATAGAAGGCCAATTGTTAGGCATACAAATCCCAAACAAGTCAGCAAGTTAATCCACGTTAGAAAATCAGTGATCTTGAATAAATAAATGAATTCAGAGCCATTTCATGGTTTTATTGGTTAACAAACCTTCACTTGTTTGGAAACAATGTCTTCTAAAGTACTACTAAGATAAATTTATTGAAACTCAGGTGGAATTGATTCCGCTACAAATCAGATTCTTGGCTATAAAGTTGAAATCTGATTTTTTGGAGGAAGCAAGTGTTGGCAACTTGTAGGAATCATGTTTGGGTTGTGTAGATCATACCATGGTTTCAAATTTTCAATGTTAAAAGAGCACATGCCCTTAAAGATGCACGTGTTTTGTAATCAAGTAGAATATTGTACAAGATAGTATGATACAACAACTAAGGTAGGTCAGGAAACCAAAATTTCCTAGATAGTGTTTTTTATGGGTCAAAATTAAATTATATTAAGAAAATAAGAAACTGTTCAAATAGATAGAGAAAATAGTTAGATAGTAGAATATGAAAATCAGATAGCCAGGATAGGGTACACTAAAAATTATTACACAATTTTACCCAAAAAAAAACTTAGCTAGCCTAGAGTAGGCTACAAAATATTTACACAAGGCATGTTATGATGTCATCTGGGCATGCTGAATGAACCCAAAATCACTTGATTCATGCAAAAAAAAGAAGCTTCCACGCTTTATACAAAAAATTCACAGGGAATTCCCTTCTCTCTTTTTTGTAGGAATCAAAATAAAGTTCATGTCTGGCAAGTGAAAATCCAATTCCTGAATTCCTGCAGGAATCAGCTCAACAAGCAATATCGACTATCTTAGGATACTTAAATTACCATTATTTCTTCATCGAACAAAACCTATTTTGGATAAATTCCACTCACTTTTTTTATGGGTATAAATCCCCCATTCACTTTAAACTTATTAAACATTAAGGTTGTGAATGGAGGAAGCTTTGGAGAGAGTAAACTACAAAAGCAATGACTTGAATGACTTTTAGATTTTTTTCAATAAAATCAAACACCAAGAAAAGGAAATTGGAGTAGACACCAATATGCAATATGCATACCTCCTTAAAAGGCCCATCTGATGTCCTAGGTGAGCTACAACATGAAGAAAAATGCCTACTGCCTGTCTCGGTACCATCAGCCCTCGACTCATCAACGCTGCCAGCACGACTTGTACCACCAGTATGATTGGGCCATGCACTAATTCCAAAACTACCAAATTGAAGATTGACTGGTTCTGCCTTACCAATCTGTAATGGCCCATACATTGGACTGCCTACATTATTGCTGTTCCCAGATACTGATTCAGAATTTCCACGGCCATGGGTAGAATCTACAGGCCATGCCTTGGCAACAGATCCATCAGTATTCAAAAGAGCCATCAGATGCCTAGATGAGCCTTTCCTTTGGATCAACTGGAACATCCCTTTTGAACTCAAAGAGTTAGCAGCACGTTGTTTCCTGTATTCTTCATCTACTACAGGTACTGTATTTGTGGTAGGATCGTAAAGTCTCTCGCCTAAGTTTCTACGTCGCAGACAGCTGAAAACAGTAGCATGGATTGCAGCTACACTTCTGTCAACATTTGTGTTATTGATCTTGGGAACTAGATGTTTGTCAGCACGGTTACACAAATACTCCTGAATGGCTCTAATATTGCGGATGTACTTCACGTATTTATTTTTTGCTGGATCCAAAGTCATATATTTTGCACGAACAGCAAATCTTTCCATATGTTTGTCTTCATTCGAGATGTAAATCATGAAGGGTAAGATTGAAGGATGCTTCTTCATGAGACGCATCTGACAAAAAAACATGTAAGAGGAAAAAGAAGTCATTTTTAAATGCTCAGAACTCGAGAAGAATCATACAAACATTATCATAGTTCAATGATGTGTTTGCATAATGCACTTGGTACATCCAATGATGAAGAAACCTCTCAAGGTACTTACCACAAAATTTAGGCTCAAGTGAACTCCCTCCACAACAACTGACTCCTTCCGGTCTTCCCATGCAGTTATGAGTCGATCAAGACTGTCAATTACCATTTCACTTTGTGCCTTGAATCCCTCAACCGCCATTTGCTTTTGTCCAATCATCTCAAAGTTGCACCCTGGTTTACAAGTTCCACCTTCAGGATTTGCACTAAAATCTCTGTCAGACAAATCCAAGAGCGATGAATGGGAAACACCAGCCAATTTCTTTGCTCTGGTTCTAGACTTGGCTTTTGCAACAGCCACTGGATCTAAGTGTTCCCCGGCATGATATGTTGACGACCAGAGGAGTGGATTTTCTTTTTCGTCCACAAAGCTTCGCATCATGTGCCTTATTGAATCGGTAGACACCACAGTAGTGATACCTAGTCTACCCCCCTGTTTGCAAAGATGTCCCAGGTCAGTAAGTAGAAATTATTAGTCAAACCATCTTTAATCATGTCTGAGTTTTAACTGATTTAGTTAACTAAGAATCACCTAGTAAGAGACACCTGTTTTATTCAGCAAATAAACATCGACCATGCATGATTGATGGCTAAGAGATAAATGCAGTGACTAATTCAGAATTTAATGTACACACACATGTATGGTCTCAAACCAAATATATTACATATATAGTGTGCTTAAACAGTAGGACCATTTTTAGCTTCAGATTTGATTTCCACACTTGCGTATAGAAGACACATGATTTACAAAATTAAAGCATGGATTGAGGTTACATACGGATACTCCATAATTGAGGTCACGATTTGCCAGAGTGAAAATAAGAACATGGCATGAATTTTGGACATGAACAAATACCACTTGTTGCACACAAGACAAGTGGCATAAGCTCTTAATTTACAATAAAAACTTTTATAACCCGGGGGTCCATTGGAATCATGTTTGGAACATAAGATTCCGTAAAAGTAGGCAAACCACGAGTTCATTTCCAACATTGTTAAGCCATAATTTGGTTATTAGGGAGTTGGTTCCTAACAAAAAAAGTAAAGTGAAGCAGAAATCAAAATTTTAGTTCCGGTGTATCATATTCTTTAATGATTGATTAGCTACTGTTTATCATAAATTCCACTAATTGATAATTGATAACAATACCTCCAAATGATACCTAAGAAGAAGAAGAAGAAAAAAACTACAACAGTGGTCTACAGGGCAAGAAACCTACATGAAAATTCAACATGTTCACATGAGAGAAAATAAAAATCAACTAATATGTGCTCCAATTGAACATCTGATACCAGCAATGCCGACAAAGTTGATTTACCACAGCCACTAGTTCCACATAGAAGAATAGTGACAGATTCTTTTCGTTCTCTTATTCTGTAAAACAATGAAAACATTCAGAGGTAGGACAAAAGATCTTTCAAACAAAGAAAGTATTAACGGTGTCAAATGTGCGTGAAATGCTACAGCTGTACAACATATCTATATGTTATATGTATCGCAAAAGAACTGTGCGAGAAAAACAGGTCAGATCCTTTCTCTAGCAATAACAAAGGAGCAATTGTAATTATCACGATGGCTTGGAAAATATTGAAACTTAACAAATGCCACTCAAAGTAGTTTCTTTGCTATTGATTGCAAGGAACAAACAGCTTCTTTCTTGAACGTAGCTCATAATTTGTACCTTGCACAATTTTACAGAATAAATCCCTAGAGTCTAGAATTTGGTAAGAAAATCATTATATGCATTATACATGCAACACAAAAGATCAAATCAAGCATGCCCTTCTTTAAACTGCTAAATTCTTTTTCTAGGAAAAGGCGGACAGGAACAGCTCCTAGGGTTTTTTGTTCAAAAACAACAATAACTTCGAAGAGGAAACAAGGTTTATAATATAGCCTCTACAGGATCAGGTGGGAATGAAGTTCAATTCACGGCTAATCACAATTTCTTTTATTGCCGAGTAAAGCTGGTAATGATTTTTACAAAACAAAGTTCAAGTTACTTTGCTGATTTAAGTACCCTATAAAATGTGTTTCGACATTGTTTTATACCAAAAACAAATGTGTCTTATCATTGTTTTATACCAAAACAAATTGTTACATTATGCTCAGGAGTAGGAACTAACCTGCAAGCTAGAACCAGGTCTGCTCTTTGATTGGGTCCAACGTACTTATATTGAGATAGAGCACCACAAACTACATTCAGGAAATACTCCCTGAGGACTACGACAGTAGTTTGTCTCTTGTACAAGTCAAAAAGTATAGAGTTACTTCTCTCTAAATTTTCTAATGTTAAAGGACCTTCTTGCTGATTCAAGCTCTCCGTGTTAAGATCTTCAGTCTCTTTGCTCAAATACCCATTTGAGGCATCTGGTATTAGTGACTCTCTCATTGTAGTGTTTGAAGCATGTTGGATTCTCATTACTTCAAATACTCTTCGACAAATCTGAATCAAAAGGTAAGTGTAAATAAAACATCTTCATCTGAAAATATGAAAGCTGTAAACAAGAAACAACATGACAAAAATGTCTCAATGGTGATATTAAGACAGAAGTGACTGTTCTATTTTCTTGCGGTTGGGGATGCTTCAGTATAATCTAATTTTGTTTTGGAGGACAGTCATCTTGAACAAAGAGAAATGGAGAGCAAGTATAGGTTTTACAGGAACTACAACAAGGAACCAGCATAAGCCATATCGTCAGGCAATCTGATTTTCTGAGACTTAAGGTATGACTAAGTGATGGCGGCCCATAGAATGGACAAGTACTACATGCAGGCAGCAGAGGCCATGGCTTTATGACCAAAGGGCATTGGGTTTGAACTTTGAAGCACAGAAACAGCTTCTTACCAAAGGCATGAGAAAGAATTCCCACAAATACACCCTCCCTTAGTGCTAGCAAAGCATAAAGCATTGTGCGATTAGGTTCCCTTAAGAGTGTGAGTAGGTGGACTTCTCCCTATCCCATTCAAAATACAAACAAAGTGGAATTCAACATACAATGGAATACACTTCGAGTATCCAAATGGTTATCAAGTAGGTAGAGAGAGAAATTAAAATCTTAGACTTGTTACAGAGGGCATTTTGACAGTTAAATATTTAATACTTTGTTCTAGGAGAAAGGTCACTAGTAGAAGTGGGTACTATTTCAGCTGTTGGCATTGTAATTGTCTTGATTTAGAGAGTAAGCACAACAAATTTATATGGTAAAAATTCACAAACCTTGAAGAAATTACACCCAATAGATTTCCATTGGTTAAAAAAAGACAAGACAATCGACAAATCAGTCCCTTGCATCATCACTCAAAACACACGTATCAAGAAGAAACCCTTACCAATTCACAAATGCATTACGCATGCATCAAAGAATAACCATTTCGGAAAAACCAAACAACAAATTAGACTGAACAAAACACCAAATGCATTAACCAACGAAAGTCACAAAACACAACAAGATCAAGCATCAATCTTAAGAACAAAACAGGACATAATAATCGAAATGGAGGAATCCACACAAATCAACATTCACCTTGAAGGCGTGGCGTGGCTTGCACCCCATGAGCTGGAGAGCACTCTGCAGCACAGATCTAGAGTACCTAAACAACGACGCCGGTGACGGGGACGGGGACGAGAGAGAAATATACTCTCCCTTCTTCTCCTTGTCGTCCACCACCACTATGTACAAAAGCTTGGGCGCCTCGGCCATCGCCACAAATCCCTACCAAATCAAGCATCAAAAACGTGAAATCACGACGAGAGAAGCGGAAATCGAAATCGTTTGCGTTGGATCGGGTTGGGGATTCACCTGGAGGAACTGGGTTAGGGTTTGGAAGGGGGAATGCGGTGGAGGAAAACCTCCCCTGTAGTCTTCAGTCTCCACCAACGAATGTGGCTCTTCCTCGCCATTTCACCACAACCGATGTCCTCTCATGGGGGGTTGAGGCTGCCTATTATTAGCTCTTCAGGGTGTAAACTGTAATTTCTCCAAATTGCAACCGATTGGCATTTTTTGCTGTTTCTTTAATAGGTCACCTCTCCTTGCACGATGAAACACCCAATGATAAATGACATGTATTCTATTGTTAGAATTACTACAGACTAAACACATTTAATCTTATTGTTGATCTCACAATGTTTTTGTAAAATATACAAAAAAGTTAAGGTTAATTCATGTTATCCTTTTCAAACTTTAAAAAACAACAAGCATACATAAGTCATAGTCGTGTAGGTCCTGGGCAAGCATACATCCTTTACATTGACACGAATAATCGACTACATAGTCATTATTATCTTTGTCTTGCTTGTTTGTTTCGGTCCTAAAATGAACAAAGCCAACCAGTTATCATATTTGAAACAACATAGCCTAATAATTGAAAATATACGACACAAATTAGTATTTTTAGTCTGAGAGTGTTTGATTGGAACTGTTGTGTGAACACGACAACAAATAATGATATATGACATGAAAACATTTTAAATTTTATATTATTGACCCTAATCCATTCAAAAGAACTTCAACAAATTCGAGACCATAAGCTTGGGTTCCATCTTTTTCGGGTTGCTTATAAGGAAAGATTCTCATAAACAATAATAGAAAGCCGATGGGTTGCTATGGATGTCATTGTCCGTTGTCATTCGAAACATTATTTTATATGTTGCAAGTAGAATTTGAAGACAAGCAAAAGCCATTTATGAAAGGAAAGGAACAACGCACTATAGTATAACATCGTGGGGATTCGATTTCTTGACTTTTTTTATTCAAATATTCGATAATTAACGAGTAAACATTAAAAACATCTCTAGTGGTCCGTGGGGGTTCCATATTCGTTCTAGTAAAAGAGGAGTCCATTAGCTTTAAGCAGCGATCAATCTGAAATTGGCATTTAACATATATTAATTTGTGAAAAATAAACGAGGAGTAAAATACGTTAACCGGGAGTAGGAGGTGAGGTGGTAATATATAGTTGTTCGTCAAATTGTCAATAAATTCGGTGGGAAAAATATATATTTATATAGACACCAGCAGGGTAATCCGATTTATCGGTTAAAAGAACTTGACAATACCTTTTTTGTATTTACAGTAATATAATAATTCTCTTACTGAGCTCCAGGTATTCTTATTTTAAACTTTACTGTATGAATCACTCGTCTGAAATTATAAGGTAATTTAAGATTACGGGTAGTTATGTTAATAAAAAGATCTAAGGCCATCCCTTAACGGGATAAAAGTATCGGTCGTGACAGGTCGTGG
Organism: Triglochin maritima; assembly: GCA_963682175.1. Classification (NCBI taxonomy): domain Eukaryota; kingdom Viridiplantae; phylum Streptophyta; class Magnoliopsida; order Alismatales; family Juncaginaceae; genus Triglochin; species Triglochin maritima. The sequence goes on along the minus strand of OY821772.1, from coordinate 55,886,604 downwards.
CAGGGTCATGGAATTAAAAAATATTTTTTTGGTTTGAAAACTTCGGTCGAAGATGATCGGGTCGTCGACCTGGTCGTTCAAACGACCGGGTCGACGACCCGGTCATCAAATATTTTATTATTTTTTGATTTTTTGATTTTTTTTTTGTTTTTGTTTTGATTTTTTTGATTTTTTGTTTGAGTTTTTTTTTAATTTTTTTCCCGAAAATACGTTTTATAATTGTTTTGATTTTTAGAATTTTTTTTATATATTTTAAATTTTTATCAAAATGGCCCCCGAAATGATGTGGAGGAGAGAGGTAGGTTGTTGTGGGTTGTGTTGGGTTGTGGTTAAGACGTGAATAGTACAGGAAAGAAAAGAAAGTGGGTTGAGGAAAGAGAAAGCTGATGTGGAAGAGAGAGAAAGCTGATTTTGAAGAGAGAGAGAGAGCTGATGATCGGGTCGTCCAGGTCATGGTTAGTGATGGTCTAATTGTGAGATTGACCGTAGATTAACAATAAATTAAATCTAATAATGATATTGTAGAGGACTTAAACTAATAAGATAAATCATGCCTCACCAGATCTTGCATCGTATTATTGTGAAAAATCTCAAATCCCAAACTGGATCGTAAAAAAGGAAGTTCACATTTTAATAGAAAAAAATTGACGTTTTATGGTCCAAATTATCCAATCTTTGGAAAAAGTCACATTTTGACCATCTCTAAAAAATATGCTTATGTTTCGCGTTATACCCAAAATACTATTGTCTTTAAAAACACCAAAAACCTCTCTCTGTCACTCATCTTATTTCTCTCTTTTCACGCAACTTTTCCCCGTCGTCGTTGAACCCAAATGTATTTTGGAGGAGTTGTTTGTGGGAGGTTTTTGTGTTGGGATTGACTCACACTCATTATGCCCACTTCAATGGGTCTGTCGGTGAGGTGACAGGGGTTGCAAGGGGGCAGCTAGGGGTGAGCTTCGGTCCGGAACCGGACCGAACTTTTCGGAAGACCGGATCGAATAAATTCGGTTCGGTCCGGTTCGGTCCAAAACCCGAATTTAACCCTTAAAATTTCGGTCTTTGACCGAACCGAACCGGACCGAACCGAATTTTGCTCATCCCTAGGGGCAGCGCACCGTAGAAGCCAAGCACAATGTATTTTTGGACTTGGAGATTTATTAGGAATTCTAATCGTTTGAATACCAAAAAGGGCATCTTTTGTGTTTCCAACGAAGCTCGATGGGCTCGATATAAGTTCGATAGAAACGTGATTGTTGTGTTCGATAAACTCGATTACTTTTGCATGCGAGCTCGGTAGGGGTTAAACTGAGTGTTTTGTGGAGTTGATTGAATTGATGGAAGTCAAACTGATCTTCTATGTTTTCAACGAAGCTCAATGGGCTCGATATGAGTTCTACGGAACTCGATTGTTGTGCTCGATAAACTCGATTCTTTTTACATGTGAGCTCGATAAACTCGATTCCTTTTACATGTGAGCTCGATAAAGCTCCGACAACAGTTTATTGAGTTTGTTTTAATTTAATGTTGAGTTTGTTTTATGTACTCGATAGAGGTTCGATGGAGTTCAATAGAATGTGCTCAATTTTTAGGACGTCTTATGACGAACGGAATTCGAATCATTTGGGTGTGGAGTTCTGTAAACTCGATGGATTCAATGTGCTCGATATGTGCACGATATGTCTTCGATAATTTAGATTTTTTGAAAAACATGAGTTTTCACCGCACGATTTTTAAGGACGTTTTGTGATGAACGGAATTTGAATCATTTCAGTGTGGAGAACCGTAAACTCGTTGAGCTCGATGTGTGCGCGATATGTCCTCGATAATTTAGATTTTTTGAAAAGTATTTTTTCAACACACGATTTTTTAGGGCATTTTGTGATGAACAAAATTCGAATCGTTTGAGTGTTGAGAACTATAAACTCGATGCGCTAGATATGTGCACGATATGAACGATTCACAATACGATTTTTGAGGGCTGAAAGAGAGAGAAAAAGAAAGAAAGAGAATGATTGGAAGGGAATTGTCCCACACGGTTTAAGTAGATGTATTTTATGGAGAAGCGAAAATATAAACATATTTTTTCAGAGGTAGCCTAGAATTTTTTTTTCAACGAGTTGAGCAAAAATGTCAATTTTTCCGTTTAATACAGTGACATAGGTCACAAAAACCGACCCAATCGAAGCCCAAGAGAGAATAAGGCCCATCGCATATAAAACCAATTACACAAATTCAAGCCCACCTGTCTCATCGCAAAATGTTTTTCTTCCGCCATCCGCCGTCCGGCGCCGCCTTCTCCTCCTCCTCCGCTGTCCTCCTTAAGGTCGGAGACGTACTTCGGATTCCTCGGCGCTTTACGTCGGAAGACGTGGGCGAGTTCGCTCGCGTGACCGGCGACGCGAACCCCGTCCACTTCGACGACGACGTCGCCCGGAGCGTCGCGCGATTCGACGGACGAGTCGTCCACGGGATGCTCGTCGCCTCTCTCTTCCCCACCGTCATCGCCTCCCACTTCGTAAGCTCACGCAAACTTACTCTCCTTCGTGGAAACTGGAAAATGTAACTAAAGTGGAAAATGTAGTGGTGTTGATGACAGGAAAAGGGAGATTTTGTGTTGAGATGGTGATCGCAAATCCGTAAATTATTTGTAGGAGAAAAAGGACAACGGATTTGGGAATGCAGAGTGGGAGACTCAAATGCTTCTGACTTCTGAATTCTGATTACAAAGATATTGAAGTCCTCAGATTTTGCATTCTGACGCATAGATTTTGATTTCGTGGAATCGTTGTAAAAAAATTCAAGTGAAGACTTGCATTTTTTATACCGATAAAAAAACTTGCATTTGGGATATCTTCTATTGGAGGATATGAGATGATTGAATTTTGTAGATGATCAATAGTTTAGAATAAGGAGGATCCCAATCCAAGCTTAAAGAGCCCGTGAACTTTATCTTGTCGAAACAGGTTGCTTGAAATGCTGAGTTAGTTATTGTAAAGAACGAGTATCTTCAACTTGGGGTTGTAGGTTCGACCATGCGGCTATGATTTTCCTATACGTCCTTGGTCACCTTGTCCATTTATGGGCTTTTGGAAAATCAGATATTGTCGAACAATATACAAGTGGTTCAAATGATATGGGATGAAACCTATAATGTATTGCAATCTGTTGTTGCTTAACTAAAAATGGAACTACATTTGTAATGACAAACCTGATTTAGTTTAATGGTCATGCTGAAAATTTTGTATGTGTTTTCAGTGTTAAAGTCAATTATGCATGTTTATTTCTATTGAAATGTACACTGACAATTTCCCCCAAGCAATTACTAACACCTTGCTGAATGCTTAGCCAGGGGCTATATACGTCTCACAGACATTGAAGTTCAAACAGCCAGTTTATATAGGAGAAGAAGTTGTAGCGGAGGTGCAACCTATTAATATAAGGGGGGACAAGAACAGATACATGTTAGTACTATAATATAACTAATTAGAGTTTTTTTGTTCTTCCCTGAGAAAAATTAACACAAATACTCGGTTTCTGTTGGATAGAGCAAAGTTTTCGACAAGATGTTTTACAAATGGAGAAGCCCATGTACTTGATGGTGAAGCCATGGCAATATTGCCAACATTAACCCTGAAAGATTAGCAGGTATGGAAAGATGCACATTATGGTGAAGCAAACCGTTAATTTTTCTGCTCAAGTAACATATCTTGTTAGTTATGCAACTAAATTTGATAAATCGTAAATGCTAGCTTCTTCATTCCTCTGCCTTCCATCTATTGTCTAGCTTTGTAGATGATCCTTTCTCCATGGAAATAGTGGTCCACTGTCTATACTTGGCCGGTCCTTGTATTATTGCTGAGATCGAGAGAGTAAATGTATGTCTTGCAATCACATCTTAGCTCCTTCAAACCGAGAATTGCTAGAATAAATCCCATAGCAAATTATGAACTAAGAATTGAGCCTGTGTTATCTCTGTTCTCTTATGACAGTTATTCGTGGGTTCCCATCATAATGTCGTGGTTTTTTCTCACTGCAGGAAGCTATATGCAGCCCGTAGTCCAGCGCCTACTTTCATAATCAATCCTCCAGGATTATGTATCACAAGAAATCTCAGTTGGATGCCTGATTGTTGACCACCTTCTTGATTGCTCTTTTTTCCATTTTTCCAAAGAATTCCATGGCAACATTTCTACGGTGGGAAGTGTAGATTACATTTCTGTACCGGTCATCTCACACCGCTTCTTTTCAGCGTGTTCTTTACCTTGCAAATTATAATGTATGAGGGGAAACAGTCAGGATATATACCCATGGGCTCAAATTGACCTTGTAACTTGCAGTTCGACTAGAACAATATCGCTGCATCTAAGAGGTGAGAATTTACGTATGATGTGGGTTGCTTCAAAAGTTGTGCTGCTATAAACATTCTGATGAGTTCCACTTACAGTGAACGCATCTTGTGATATGACTGAAAAAATCTGTTCTTGTTACAATGTCCACCTATTAGTCATTCTAAACGTTACTAACTTGTGCTTCCGGCGATCCTTGAAGATTTTGCCTGATTTTTTACTGCCCTTTGTCAAACATCACGCAAGGTCGGGCTAACTTAGCGATTATTATTGTTCCTTTCTCGAAGATTCCTCATCCTAGTACCATACCAATTAAATAAGCATGATTACTTATTAGCATATTGTTTTGAGATAGTTAAAATCAGAAATTAAATCTCGGCATTTAAAATGAAAGGAAGTGGTAGAATAGATAAAATCAAAAAAGAAAATCTCAAATGATTTGTGCAGATCGTATTTGCCCCACAATTACTGATCTGGTCCTATACTTTCAGGAGTACACGCTAATACAAGTTCGGCAGTTTTTTTAGTTGGAGGCTATTAATCAATACATCGACACCTTAACCATCCAAATGCTGACCAAACACTAGCAGGCAGCAACCAGTCAACCACTAGAGTTTCTACTTGGCATTTGCCAAGATTGAAAATTCACAATTGCAGAATTTCACGAAGATACTTTCAACGAGAACATTAATTAACATCATGGTCAACATCAAAAGCCAGTTTGATGTCTCCGACAATCCCAAAATTTCCTCTAACATATAAATAAAGAAGTAAAACCAAAAAGCTCTACCATCTTATTAAGCAGTAGATTAGGGTCCAGGGCTATCTAAACCGTAAGACCCTGTGGGGCTGCAGTAGCAGGAGCCTTCGGCTTCTTCTTCTCCACAACAATGGCTTGAGTTGTCAACACCATCCCAGCAACTGATGCAGCATTTTGCAGTGCACATCTAGTCACCTTCGCAGGATCAATCACACCAGCTTCCACAAGGTTTTCATACTTGTCATTCATTGCATTGTAGCCAACCTCCCACTCGCTCTCCCGAACCTTCTCCACCACCACTTCTCCTTCAACTCCTGCATTGTTTGCTATCAAAGATGCAGGAGCTACCAGAGCCTGTTTAACCAAAAAAGAAACACATGTCGGACAACCACAATATTACCACCAGTTGTCAAAAATAGAAATATTGATGGCAACATTACCTTCTGTATAATGTCAGCACCAAGGCGCTCATCTGCATCCTCGAGCTTGTCCTTGATGGCAGGAACACAAGTAGAGAGATGGACATAGGCAGCACCACCTCCGGGAACAATTCCTTCCTCAATAGCAGCAAAAGTGGCATTCTTTGCATCCTCAATGCGGAGTTTGCGGTCTTCAAGCTCAGTCTCGGTTGCAGCTCCAACCTTAATAACTGCAACACCACCAGATAGCTTGGCAATTCTTTCAGCTAGCTTCTCAGAGTCGTATACGGAATCAGTTTCTGCAAGTTCTTTCTTTATCTGGTTAATCCTTGCCTGAATTTCATCTTTTGTTGCTGCATCCGCTATAATGGTGGTGGCACTCTGTGAAATGGTGATCTTTCTTGCAGTACCAAGCTGTTCAACCGATGTATTTTCTATCAGGAGACCAAGGTCTTTTGCCTGAAACTCAGCTCCTGCAGAATGAAAGAGTAAGAAGTCAGTATGGTAACTACAATTACAATGATAGCCCCAAAAGGATCGTTGTGACAAAGGAGCATGAAACAGCATCTAATATTCACCCAGAACTTTTTTTAGAGTATCATAATAAAAGACAGAGAATCCTAGCGCAGAGGTACAAAGTGCAGCAAAATGTGGTGAATTTTGAGAAGATACCTGTCATAATAGCTATATCCTGAAGGAGAGCCTTTCTTCTCTCACCAAAACCAGGCGCCTTAATTGCAGCCACATTAAGAATACCACGCAACTTGTTTACAACAAGAGTTGCCAATGCCTCACCCGTGATATCTTCGGCAACAATTAGCAGTGGAGCCCTCAATTGCGTGGTCTTCTCCAACAAAGGAATGATTTCTTTGATAGATGAGATCTTTTGATCAGTCACAAGAACCCTAGCATTCTCAAATTCAACAGTCAACTTTTCTGGGTTGGTGACAAATTGTGGAGATATATAACCTCGGTCTATCTGCAGCAGTGATCAAAACCGTGACCAACATGAGAAAATGACTTCATTACATCCATAGGTGATGAGAAAAGCATTTTAAGTACTAATATCAGACCTCCATTCCTTCCTCAACGTCAACAGTGGTCTCGAAAGATGATGAAGATTCAATAGATAGAACACCATCTGGACCAACTTTATCAATAGCATCAGCAATCATGGTCCCAATGATGTCATCATTTCCAGCTGAGATGGAGGCAATAGCTGCAAATACAAATTTTCGAATACAGGTTAGTTATTAGATCACAGTAAAACTTGTTAATGAACTTAGTAGCACAGTAGCACCTAATATAATCTTAAAATCCCACCATACTGGATAAGATCGGAAACATTTTAGGCAGAATAGCATACCTTTAATGTCATTGCGTCCCTTGACAGGACGTGATCTCTTCTCAAGTTCTTCCACAAGCCCATTTACAGTTTTGTCAATGCCCTTCTTGATAGACACAGGATTAGCACCAGATGTAACACTCAACAATCCCAATTTGATGATCTCACGGGCAAGCACTGAAGCAGTTGTGGTTCCATCACCAGCAGAGTCATTGGTTTTGCTAGCAACCTGTAGCGCATCCCAACACTCTCATCAGCAACTAAAATGACATAATAGGAAAAAACACAGCAGAAGGGACAACCACAAGCATATAAATGTAGCAACGCCGAATTCACGCAACACACCTCCCGTATCAAAGCTGCACCAGCATTCTCCATGGGGTCAGCAAGTTCGATAGCACGAGCAATTGTGACACCATCATTGACAACTTTGGGGTTGCCATACTCATCAAGAACAACATTTCTCCCTACAAAATACAAATGGAACATCCAAAAGTAAGTACCTTACTCCAAACAAACAAAACTAAATGACTGACGTCCTTCTCCTGGATATAATAAATTGAGCATCCTCTTCCAGCAAAAACCTTCACCGAAGACAATTAAGAAGAACCACGCAAACTAATTGACAACTTAACTTTAACAACCAACAATAGACACCAAAGAAATGAACTTTTAAGAGAAAATATTCACCTTTTCTTAATGATATCTTCAACTTACTCAATTATACTCTGATTTCACTTTCAAACCATCAACCTTAAGAGTTAAAACTTCTCAAACATCTGCATTTCACTTTTCAAACACCAAAACAACATTTTTAACGAGTTCCTTGGAAATTAATGAAAATTCAAACCTAGATAACAGCCATAACCAAGGCATCACAAGAGAACTTACGAAAACCTAGCGAATTTTCAAAAGGAAATGCGAAACGGAAGTCGAATTACCCCTGGGACCAAGAGTGACGCCGACGGCATCGGCGAGCTTATCGATTCCTCTCTGGAGCTGGCTCCGGGAGCTCTGGTCGAAGGCGATCTCCTTCGCGGCAGCCCTGACGGCGAACCTCCTACCGGACGCCGGCACGAACCCTACTCTCCTCCCCTGGGTCAACCTCCTTCTCTGGCTCTCCACCTGCACAAACCCACCAATCAAACGCCGAACACGCGATTCCGGACCAAAGGAGGGATCTTTTCACGGTACCTGACGGGGGGAGCGGAGGAGGGAGGCGGTGGAGATCGCGTTGGCGGAGGCCATTTGGGAGAATCGGAATGGAGGAAGAGAGGATTGGGGTTTGAGGATAAGGAATGGAGTGGAGTTCCGGAGGAGATTAAAGAGTTAAAAGGTTTGCGGGGGGTTTCCAGAAGGTTCGAGTGCTAGGGTTTGGGTCCAGCGTAGGTTCCGGGGTTTTACGGGCCGGTTGCTAACGCGAGCTGCGAGATGGGCTCGGTCTGCTGGACCTTGTTTTGGATCGTGATATACGGACGTCGGCGTCCGGGACGTGCCTGACATGGTCAATCCAGTCAGCAAATAAATTAATTTAATAACATATTTATGTCACATTCAACTTTTAATTTCACAATATAACATTACTTTCTTACTGGAACGTTTGATTTTCTTACGTAACTTTTACTTTTTCCAATGCAATCTTTTGTTTCCTATGCAACCTTTGGATACAAATGTAAAATGAAGAGTTTATGTTTTGTCTTTTTAAACATATAAGTTTGTCATTTTTAATCTTTTTTAGCATACGAGTTTGTCCTTTTTAATGTATAGTTTGTCCTCTTTAAATAGTAGTTTGTCCTTTTTAAGTAAGTGTTTATCCTTTTTAAGTACCGATTAGTACTTTTTAAGTATGGTTTTGTCATTTTTAACAGTTGGGTCGGTCCTTCTTAAATTGATAATTTGTTATTTTTATGTCGATGTTTTGTTCTTTTCAAGTAATGGTTTGTCCTTTTTAAGTATGATTTTGTCATTTTTAACAGTTTGGTTGGTCCTTCTTATATTGGAGGGTTGTCCTTTCTATATCAAGGTTTTGTCTTTTTCAAGTAATGGTTTGTCCTTTTTAAGTAGTGGTTTGTCATTTTTAACAGTTGGGTCGATCCTTATATTGGTGGGTCATCCTTTTTATGTCGAGGTTTTGTCCCTTTTAAGTAATGATTTGTCATTTTAAGTAGTGTTTTTGTCTTTTTTAAGTATGAGTTTGTCATTTTTATCACATGCGTTTATCATTTTCTAGAACACGAAATCAAACCCAATTCCATGAAAACAAATCAGAAACTCCCAAAAATTAATATCAAAGACAAACCAACTTTAAACAAGAACACCACAAAGAAACAAACTTTCCAAAATAACATCAAAAAACCAAGATCGATCCATCACATAACAAAACCAAAACTTCAAATCAGCCACAAAGAAACAAACATTTTCGCAAAAACTCAACACAAAAAAACTCAAATCAGCTACAAAGAACCATACTTCCAAAAAACTAAGATCAATCCATCACAGAACAAAACCAAAAACTTCAAATTAGCCACAAAAACCTAACTTTTCCCCAAAAACATCACACAAAAACTCAAATCAGCTACAAAGAACCATATTCCTTCTCCATCTCGCCTCGAGACAGACTCCAACGCCGACCACTTCCTCCTCCTCCTCGTCGACCAACTACACTGTGACGTCCTAACCAACGTCGTCGGCGTCCCCACCTCCTCAAGACTCACTCCCGCGTCGTCTCCCTCGGCATCTCTCTTACCGATCTCGCATTCCACCGGGAGAAAATGATGGGGAATGAAAAAATTTGGGGGATAATGAAAGGTTTTGAGGAGATATATATGGTGGAAACCAAATGTCACATAGTTTAGTGTGCGTGTGATGTGACACAAAATAAATAAAAAATATGTGATTTAATTAATCTTTGGTTTTTGCTGACTGGATTGACCACGTCAGACGGCGTCCTGGACGGCGTCAACAAATCATTTTTCTTTTTATTAACTTATGTTACGTTACTTCGAAGAACGTCCCAAGCTTCTTATGTTTTGCAAGTAAATGTACGTCCATCCAAAAGCCAGTGTCAATAACATTCTTGTGTCTACGCTTTTATTTCTAAAATAACGGCTGAATGGATTTGCAGATCACTTCTACATCTCAAATAGGGGTGATGATATGTGTATTTAGGGCAGTGTTAACGGGTCGGGCGTCCATTCAGGCTCCGGAGCTCCCGAATGGACGCTCGGGGTGCCATCGGGTGGGGGGCACGTGTTGCCCCCCCCCCCCCTCCCATTGGTTCCTTTTTTTAATTTTTTTAATTTTAGTGGAAGATTTGTTATTAGAGTTAATTGATAATGTATTGGGTATTTTTTAGTGATGTGGGGTGATAATTTTTTATTATTGTGGGATCACTATTTAATTATGTGTGCATTGTGTCATCACGCTTCGACTATTCAATCACACGTGCACAATGTAGTTACGCTTGCATTGTGCATTCACGCGTGTATTGTGCAACAGATACCTCTATCTACTCCCAACTATAAATACATCTACGTATCTCCTTTAACTCTTCACATCTTAAATTATTCACTCTTATTAGCTTCTCATCTCAATGTCGGATAGTAGTTCAAACCCCGCTCAATCTGACGATGACAACTGCAGTGAGACATTCGATATGATGGACCGTGTTATTGATTTGGTCGCCTGGACTGTGTATGAACGAAGTACACATCCTAGGCTTCATCGAAGGAGAAAGACGAACCCAGATAGAGATCGTGAACTTTGTCATACACGTCTTAGGGACGATTATTTTTCTAACAACCCTGTCTATTCTGATTCTCTTTTCAGGAGAAGATTTCGGATGCGAAAACATGTCTTTCTGCGCATTCACAATACCGTTGAAGCATCTGATGTCTTCTTACAACGAACACCGGATGCAACTGGTAGAATGAGCATTTCCGGATTACAAAAAACAACGGCAGCATTACGAATGCTAGCCTATGGCGTGACAGCTGATGATCAATGAGTATTTACAAATGAGTGCAACAACATCTAGAAATGCCCTCCTCAAATTCTACAAAGGTGTTATTAACATCTTCGGCCCTGAGTATTTACGCTGACCAACTGCAAATGACATGGCATGACTATTCCATGTTGGTGAGCAACGTGGGTTCCCAGGTATGATGGGGAGTGTTGATTGTATGCACTGGGTTTGGAAAAATTGCCTGGCTGCTTGGAAGGGACAACATCAAGAGCGTTCTAGGAGAGCAACCCTGATCCTTGAAGCGGTGGCATCGTACGACTTATGGATCTGACATTTCTTCTTCGGAATTCCGGGTTCGACCAACGACTTGAACGTCTTACAACAATCTCCGGTTTTCGACGACATACTGGAAGGTTGAGCTCCCTATGTAAATTATGAGGTAAATGGTGTTCAATATGATATGGGATACTATCTTACTGATAATATTTATCCACAGTGGGGCGCTTTCATTCAATCCATCCTTCACCCTCAAACCCCGAAGCACAGGTTGTTTGCTGAAGTGCGGGAGGCAACACGTAAAAATGTAGAACGCGCTTTCGGAGTGTTGCAAGCGAGGTGAGTGATCATCAAAATTCCTGCACTCGCATGTAGTAAAGACGTATTATCCAAAATAATGTCAGCTTGCATCATCATTCATAACATGATTGTGGAGGACGAACGCGACTCTTACGCCAATTTTGGAGATATTCGCGAATTTATGGAAGATCGACCTGGAACTTATGCTAAGGAAATACCATATTCAACCGATCGTATAACATATATTTACGAGTTTTTTGTCAATCAAGATCGGGTGCGTGACAGGAATCAACATTTGGATCTGAAATACGATTTAATCGAGCATATATGGCAACACTACGGACGAGGAGCGGTTTAAACACAAGTTTAACGTAATTGGTAATGTTCTATTTCGAAGTCCAGTTTATGTAATATGTATTGTCATTCGTTAACTTTGAATGTAATATTTCGAATTTCAGTTTATGTAATATGTAACGTGGTTTCGTAATATTTAATAATAATTTCGTGATTTAATAGTAAAAATTAAAAAAATTCGAGTTAAAGTAATTAGAAGTAGTAATTACAATTAATATTATGTAAAATATAATTTGTTAAATGTTGTGTAAGAATTAAAATTGTTTAATTAAGAAATGATATGAAGAAAAGAGTGTGTAAGGTGGGTAGGGGTAGCCTGGGCGTGGTTAAGAAGTTTTCTTAGGTGGATGGGGTGAGCTGACATGGTGGAGAAAGAAACTGACGTGGCGGAGAGAAGGAGCAGGACGCCCGGGGGTAGCCCGGACGTTGTTAAACATGGTCTCACAGAGAAGGCACAAACTGACATAGATCACGGATAACACAACAGAGTATGACGTCCAAAATACCGACGACAAAAGTAACGAACTAGTACAGAAAAATCATGAAACATAATCACGCAACAAAACCTTTAGCCGCAAACTATTAACCTTACAAGTGAAGAAAGATCAGTGGCCTCGTTTGCCAAAAACTTGTCATGTTGACATCAATAATCTTAGAATACATTCCAAAAAGAATATCTCATAATACAATGACGTTTAATTAAGAAATGATGTGAAGGAAAGAGAGTGTAGGGTGGGTGGGGGTAGCTCGGGCGTGGTTAAGGTTTTTTTTGGGTGGATGGGGTGAGCTAACGTGGCGGAGAGATAAACTGACGTGGCGGAGAGAGGGAGCATGACGCCAAGGGGGAGCATGACGCCCAGGGACGTTGACAATGACATGAAAGTAAATACAACGAAGTGTGATTGATCGTTTTATTTAAACCGCAAGTGCACGGCTGCGTTGAAGCGGTGGCAAATACGGGTCGACCACAGGGAGGTGTGTCGACGTTTGGTTTGTGCGAAGATGAGTGGGAAAGAAAGGGAAGAAAGATGGATTACAATACACCACGCTAATCTAAACTAGTAAACTAGCAAAGCTGAAATGAAATCACCAAACAAACTAAGCTAAACAACTAATAAGGAAGATAAAAACTCAAGAATGAAAACCCCTAAGGGGTGGAGTGTGTGTGTGTGTGCACATGAAATAAGTGTGGTGGTGAATGCATGCAAGAAGTTCAAGTTAGTTAGTGTTTGTTAATGCATAAGAGGTACCTAATGGAAAAACCTATCATTTACAACACTAACTTAGGTGATTAATATGAGCAATGCAAGGTTGTTATTAAGAACATCCAACATGGGAAGTATCTAACTATGGCAGAAACCATCAAGTAAAGTTCTTATTAATTCAAGCAAGCATACTAATATTTCTCACAAACAATTATATCTAGCATTCATATCATCTACATAACATGTACACACATCTACTCCACCCCCCAAAGGGGATGGAACTACTCACACATATTTAAACTAACTACTTTAACAAAATGAAGCATTATACTGAAATGACACTACACTAATCAAGCAAGAATTATTAAAGAAGTTGAAATGACATAAAACAAAACAAGCATCAAAGCAAGCACATTAAAGGAAATTAACTAAGCAAGAAATAACATGCTAATGAAAACATCTATTATTAACTCACTCAATTACAAGCAGCCCTTCCTCCACCAGAGTTTTGCTTCAAGGCTTCACTCTTAGTAGGGAAGATGCCCACAAAGAGAGAGATGTGATACATGAGAGGAGGGAGAGTTCTATTTATACATGGACAATCCCCCGATGTGGACTAAACAAATACCAAAAACAGCCTAAACAAACACTAATACATACGCTCCAGAAATCTCAACGGATCCGGGAAGATCCAGACCGCCAATTGGCGGTCTACAAGATCCGGATCTCGCTCATTTTTGTTGTGGGTTTGTCTTGATGTATTTGTTGGTCTTGGATGCATCTACTTCGCTTGTTGGAGCTCTGACCCGAATAGAATTGTCAAAATACTTCCCATGATGGTGTAGAGTTTTCTGTTTTGCTCTTTGGTCCTTCGGTCTTACGTTCAGGTCCTTCTCCCTTGTATCTTAGTCCCTAGGTCTCACAATTAAGTCTTTTTTCCTTGCTTTTGGGTCATTTCTTGTCTCTTCTCTTCAAACCTCTTTATTTCTGAAATTAAAACATAAAACTCGTCACGTAGCATTGCTTAGGTGTAAGATAATGGATATAAGATATAAATATGAGCATGAAATGATGTCAATCAAAGTGCACAACAACCCCTAATCAAACTCTCTAACTGACTCATATATGTGGCTAATCCGTAATATTATCCATGTGTCCCTGAAGAAGTTGAATGTCATTTTCCAAACCAGACTCAAATGTTGGGTGACGCGGACGCAAAATAAAGGTACACGGACCGATACCTAATAATTAGATTTTTCCTAATGTTTAGAATGAGTTTATCAACATAGTTAAAGTGTTAAACCATTCTCTACACTAGTATCTTATTTATGCACGTGAATATGTAAATCACTGGAAACAAAATGAATGTTAATTTCGTCGTGAATGTGTTTGATGTTTGTACATTTCACTCAGATATATTGAAAATACAAATTTTCATGCTTTATAGCCGAACTTTGACTTGTTTATCTTTGAAAATTAACCATGTAACCCTTTTTTTAAGACATCAATGTTATGTATAATTTTGACATCTTTTGTGTGTGTTTGATTTTAGAATTTATTTTAGCATGTATAACAAAAAAGTAATAAAGTGTCTTCTATACATATTATTTTGAAAGATCTACACTAGCATAGGTCCTTAATTGCACGGTTTTAGTGTAATTGTATTTTAAAAATATTAATCTGTGTTTGAAAAACACAAAAATTGATTGTAATAGTTGCATACAAATAATTTAAATTAAACCAAACTTGTGGTATAATTGATTGATAGTTACAATAATAAGAACGTATGAAAGTCAGTAAAAATTAACCATGTCACCCTCCATGTTTGCGGTTTTGATTTTATTGTTTTAAAGCGATTAGAAAATGTGATTTCCAATAAAATGACAGTTGGTTTCATAATTAGTGGTACAACGGTTCAAATTCTTCGGATTACCACAAAAACATGGTAAACCCGCAACATTTCAAAAAACTACACTTTAAAAACAAAGAAATGAAAATTGAACTTCTCATCTGCCTTAAATAAAAAAATCCGAAAACCGTTAAACCGACCCCAAAAACCAAATCCAAAAAATGACAACAAACATGGATGTTGCAAGCAAGGAGCAAATATTGCAGACATTGACGTTCTCTATATCCGGGGTAGAGAACATAATAGTGTTGAAGGTGATAACACACATGTCCCCTCGAAGGACATGTATGCGTGCTCCATAGAATCGTGTCCTTCGAAGGACACTTATGTGTGCTCCAAAGGATCGTGTTGAAGGACACCTATGGGTGCTCCAAAGGACTGTGTCCTTTGAAGGACATTGGTGTCCTTGAAAGAACACTTATGTGACTTTCTCCTTAGAAGGACAAACCTATCCTTCAAAGTGCACATTCTGTCTTAAGATGCACATAGCAACCGCATACCAAATTAAACATCCACATTCAATGGAATATACAAACTGCATACAAAGGAGTACCACATAATTAAACTTGAGATTAAAGTTTTGAAATACAAGGGCTGCAACCACATTTGCAATTTCAAACACAAACTATCAAACCAAAAAATAAACTCATGTTCTTCCAATTTAACACAACTAGAACACAACAAACCTAAACCCTTTAATTTCTACATGAACCACCTAAACAGAATGTGTTCTAAAAGTTTTACTTTTATATGTCAATTATTATGAATTGAATGTGCAAACATTTTGTTCACTGATTATTGTATTCGTCTTTTGGAAGTGTTAAAGCAGATGCGCTTGGTCCTTAACTGTAGAGCTCTAAAAGATAATGGTTAACATAAATCAAAAGTTATTCAAAATCATGGTAATTAACATGGAACATTAATCACCGAGATAAGATTGTCGTGTTGGCCATCGATTGTTGTAGCTCTACAAATAATTGACGACACGAGTATATAAAAGAGGAAAAAATTACTTTTATATATTGAATATACATAACAAGTAAAACATTATGAAATTGTGTTTCGTGTCATTAATGTTTTACTGTGTCTTAGATCCTTTGATATGAGACTTATATCTTTTCACTCAAGAAGTGTTTGATTTGATTATTGTCAAAAGCTATCAATGAGTATAGTGATAAAGACAATAGTTGGTTGAACGCGACTTGTGCTGGAAAAGATAGTTGATCAAAAGATTATCATTGTCTCTCTTAATTGAGTGATGATACTAGTGGGCCCTTTGATAAAGCAAAATTATAATGTGCAAAATAAAACTTGAGTTAAGTTACATAGTTATAATTAGCTTAAAGAGATCAAGAAATGAATGTGATACAAATGTGACACATTTCTACTTTGTATATATTCTTAATATCATGACGCAAGGGACGGACACAAGTGGTGCACTAACATCACTAAATGGATCGTGTTTAGTTCGAGTGGAACAAGACATCTATGCTAATTGGGTAACTATAATGTGTAACTAGATACAACTTATAGTTTGAGATATTACGTGGTTAATATCGCTTTCAATTTAACTTAGATCCTCCTATAGGTCACACTACAAAATTGGGAAACAAGAAGCTTGATTTTGAGTTCATATTGTATGATCGTGTGGGTTATGGGTCCACTAATCACTTTTACGCTAATCACCTACTTGTTTAACCAATCAAGATGCGCAACGGAATTTTAAACAAAACAAGCAAGTAACGAAAGCGAAAATGCAAACCACAAAGACGCGTCGGTTTTTATAGAGGTTCGGCACCCCACCCGGGTTCTAGTCCTCTCTTGTAAGCTCCGCTCGACTCCGCGAGCTCCGCCTACGTCTTCACTAACCACTCCCCGTTCCGGGGAGGGAGAGAACGCCTTTTACAAAACAAACTCCGCGAACAACCTCGCGAGTGGTTAGGGCTTCACTGAAACCTTTACTTCACTTTGACAGCAACCAACTTGAGTGGAACACACTCTCTAAACTTGAGTGATGTGAATTTTAATTTATACCGCAAGTGCACGGCGTCAATGAAGACGTGGCAAATACGGGTCGAACACAAGGAGGGACAGATTTGTTATTAGTGTGATTTCGATTAGGGGAAAGAAGGAGAGAAGAATAAATTGGGTTTTTGAGATTTTTGGGTTTTAATTATCTAAAGCAAGAAACAAGAACAATTAAAACTAAAACAAGAACAAATAGGTGAATTCCGTCGGGTGGAGGTTTTAGATTTAAAGTTTAGATTAGAGAATTCAGAAACTTATAATAAATCATGTTAGTTATGAAGCATTACATGATAAATGATTTAACATAAACTCAAGTAATCAAAATATACTAATCACGAAATTAAAATAATAACATTTATTCATCTTCTCTTCACCCTAAATCCGCCACCTCCACCCTTTGGAAAAAGTTAGAAACTCATAGATGGAGGAAGAATGGGTCCTAGAGGCATTACAAAAGAAAAGTAAAAACAAGAAATAAAAGACAGAATTTTATTACTAAAGAAAAGACTACAAATAAAAACAACAATTAAAAACTAGGTCTAAGGCCAAGGACCCTTCTAACATCGTTCTCGGGGCTATTTATAGTTGTTACAAGAGACCTAAGTATAGAATTGGAGAGTACACGTGTCCAGACACGACTGGACAAAATTGGAGCACACGGATCGCTAAGGGGGCGGCGAAATCACCGCAGATGGAAGGTATGGTGCGGCGGAAACGCCGCATATAATGTTCTGATTTTGTCCGGATTTTGGTTGAATGTTTATGGTATGATTTGATCCTTATTTGCGCGTCTGGATTGATTCTTTCCATTCTTTTGAGCTCCGGATTAATTCCTTTATAAGTTTGGAGATCTACATTGATTTTTCTTTAGATTTTCTCCATAATAACTCGTGAATTGCAATTAGGTCCCTGGCTATTTTTTGTGCTTAAGTCCTTGTTTTTTTTGTAATTAGATCTTGAATGCTTTTATGCTTGGATACATTTCCATTTGTAACCTGATAATCTTGAACTTGGTATTTATGATAGAAATGAGTCTTTTGCACGCGTTTATGCTCGGGATGTGGGTAATTTGCATTCAGGTCCCTGTATTCTGTAAATAAGACTAAACACATACCTTAGTAACATTTATTGATATAAAAGTAATCTAAATGAAAGACATATGATGCAATGTATGCAGTGCATCATTGAGCACACTTGAATGAGATTGGATTTGTGATTAAAGTGTGGAAGGTTTGAGGCTTTGAGTGTGTTGGGTTTCTCTCTAATGTGTTGGACAAGTATGAGTGTGAGAGTTGTGTTAAAATGTGTTTTACAACTCCTTATATAGGCATTAGAGAGAATAGAGCCGTTGGGATTGAATGAGTATGAGTTGATGCGTGATTACACAAAACAGAACCTGCAGGATCCAATTCTGGATGAAATCGGTCGACCGGATCGGGATGAACGGTCGACCGTTAGACAATTTTGCACTAAGTTCGGTCGACCGGTTAAGCAACGGTCGACCGTCCAACGCTACGACTTAGGTACACTTAAGTGATCGGTCGAACACCTAAAGGGAAACGGTCGACCGATTTGTACCAGGCACTTTGGGGTTGACAAACAAATAGATATTCGGTTGACCGAAGTAGGTCTAGCGGTCGACTGTTTTTGTCTAGGAGATTTGGGTTTGTCAAGAGATGAACAAACGGTCGACCGATCTTGGTCCTCGGTCGACCGATACATGAAATGTATTTGGGGTATTTTTGGTTTAATACGAATACGACCGTTGGGTATATATGACAAGAATAACGGTCAGAAAATTAAGTTCAAACGGTCGACCGAAAGAGATGGTGCGATCGACCGAAACCAGACAGGGAAACACAAAACAGAATACTTGATCATCCGGTCGACCGAACGACCTGTTGCGGTCGACCGAATGTGGGCAGACAGTTACGGTTCAGGTTTAGTGTTTTCCGATCTAAGTTTGGGTGATCTATTGAAGTCCAAATAAAGTGAAATTTCGTGTGTGACTTCTATGAGGAACCTAGTGTGTGTTTAAGTTGATTTTAGCTCAAGTATGCTCAAAATACACAAGTTCCTAAAGACTCAAAGAAATACAAAATACATGTCTTCAAATGAGCTTGATTACATGTCTTGACTTGTTTTCCTTTCTTCCTTGAGTCTTGATCACCTGTAGAGGTTAGCACAAAGCAATATATATATATATATATATATGCAATGCAATATGTGTGTTACTCTATATGATCATAATTAAGATTAGGTTAATTAAATCATCAAAACATAGATTAAGGCCAAAAGGCCAACACATATGATGTGACAGGTTTCATGAGAAAATGGACACATGTGGTGAATCAATAAAATCAATATGTCACGAAAATTGACATAATTAGAATCATGGATAAATTCATATGATGTGTATATATTATGGGGTGTAATAATTTAAATATTACATTGGATAATATATTACATTAGATATGAATTTGCTAAAACCCCCCAAAGATCAAATTTTGTTAGATATAAATCGAAAATTTGACAAAGGCAAAATCAGGGTCAAAACGATCTACCATTTTGGGTTCAGTCGACCGAGGTCTTTTCAGAACGGTCAACCGAACGAAGATCAGATAACGTGATTGGTTGACCGAAATTGTTTGGAGTGCCTGGACAATTAGGTTCGGTCAACCGAAGGAAAATATCCAGGAGTTGTCTCGGGATATTTTGGTAGACCGAAAGTGACACGGTCGCCTGAAGAGATTCGCCAGGAGAATTTTTAGTGTGTCAACGGACGACCGAGACGAGACGCGGATCATCCAAACTTTTGCAGAGAATTTTTCTCATGAACATTCAGTGGACCATCTAGCTAAGGGTCATCCGAACTTGCGTAAAACTGAATGGTTCGGTCAACCGAGTTCAAAACTGGGTTAACCAAACAACACAATTTTTGCCTGAATTATTAAGAGAATAATTAGATCATGGGTTGGATTAATTCCAGATTTGATCAAATGTTTTTTAGGATGCTTATGTGGTAAATTGTGATAGTTTTAGATTATAAAAAGCAAGAGATCATGACTAGAGAATAGTTCTTGATGTGGGTGATTTGGGAGGCTATAAATAGGTCCTCTCACCCCACTTGTTTCATAAGAATTAATGCAAAATTCTCTCCACTTAATCTCTCCCTTAATCACTACGAAAATTCTCTTAATAGTTTTAAGTTTTGCAGATTGAAATCTCAGGAGATTTAGAGGGGTTATCAGCTAGATTCTAAGCTTAATTAAAGATTGATTGGCTAGCTCATTTCTCTCTAATCTTGTTTAGAGTTTGGTGAACACTTGAAGGCGAATCGGCGAACGATTCGACGATTAACGGAACACCGGATCTTCTGAAAGGTTTTAGAGAACATTTGAGTATGATCATCTCTCTTTTGTTTATTTTAACATGTGTAGGAATACATGATATTAAAACAAACATATACATGTACATAAAATCAATAAAAATATGAAATCGATTGTGTATGCTTGTATTAAACTTTTTAAAATATATATATACATAGGGACACGAAATCCTACACCACCTAACAAGCATCCTAAGCAAAACAAAGCCGACAACACTCAACACTTTATATACATTGGCCATGAATAATTTCCTCTCCCGAAAACCCCTTATAGGTCACTAACATTATCTCTCATATCGAGCAGTAACTAGTTGTTCTCGGCAATGTAGTCCTGCACTTTCTTCACCCTCTTTTCGAGACGAGTGTACGTACCGTTCCAACATCGTCTCATGAAAGCTCTCCACATACATGCCCAAATCATGGTTGGAGTTGTTGGCCGTGTTGTTGGTCGACGGTTCGTGACTATTGACAGACGCAATGTAGGTACTGTTGGTAAAATAGTTTTGAAGCGCGTGAGCATCACCTAGATCAAGTTTTATGTTGCGCAATTTGTTTATTACACTCCTACAATGAAACCACATAGACAAAATCAGACAAAAAAGGATACTTCAAAGGGCAAACGTGTCCCTGGAAGGACAAGTTCGTCATTCAAAGGACGTGTCCTTAAAAGGATAAATGTGTCTTTGAAAGGACAATGACTCTGACCTTTAAAGGACAACGACCCTGCCCTTTAAAGGTTCACGACCTTGTCCTTCTAAGGACAACTTACCTGACATCTCTTTCATTGAAGGTGAGGTTATCATGATCGTCGGCTTCAACAACAAAAACTTGCATGTTTTAGAAGCCGAAATGTTTGCCGCATCGTTGGAGGCAATTCTTTCTATATTGGCTTCAGAAACCTCGTGCTTCCCATAAGGAAAACACAATTGATGTTCATCAAGCATACCATGATTATGCTCCGAACAAACTTCCGTGAGGACAGAACCTTGTCTAGATTCCCAGCAACCTGATACGTGCAAGACAATTGATACTGGTAGACAACCAAGGCTTAAGTTGACCTTGCCCTTGGTTTGGTGTAGCATCCCCTCTTTACATCATGTTAGCATAGCCCTTGTGATAACATCATGCAAGTAATGAGAACGTGTTAGTTTGATGACGAAATCATTGACATCGACAAATGATGTATAAAACTGACGTGCTTCTTCAAAATATTTGAAGGACATTCCTACATAAGGCTGAGAAGAAGATTGAGCGTTGAGAGGAACGGCATGCTCGTCGTAAGAAACAATGTCCATTGCATCAAAAAAAAATAACGTGAATCGGAAAAGACAAGAACTAGAGAGAAAACAAATGAAAGAGGGAGGAGGTAATTTTCGTTGTTCTTTTGGTAACATAATTTAACGTGCGTATTTTGAATTGACAATCGTCTCGTGCATTTGGAAACCAACGGATGTTTATATTGTCACATCATCAATTTGGAAACAAATTAAAAATAGCTAATAAATAAGTCCGCGTCGACAACTTAAAGAAATCATATTCCTTCACGTCAGGAGCATCATAAAAGGCATGTTAACAGGAGTCCAGAAATCATTTTCCTAAAATAAAGACCTATGGTTTATGAAATCACAAACCTAGACCAGAAAGTAGTAGTTTAAGTTACAACTTACAATGTTAGGAATACAACATCCAATAAGTATAGTGACCCACAAGTGAGGACTCGACAAACAAAATGGACATCCTAAAGTTGAAGGTCCACCGGGAGTCGACGTGGTGAACACTGAATACCACCAACTTCCTCCTCATGCCACCAACCTGGGCTCGACGCTCGTCCTCTTGGACTTGGTGCACTGAATCAACCTCATATGCCAAGACCTAGCAAAGTCCTCCAGTCTAATGGTTGTGGTCGTCTTCATCATGATGTTGCGCATTGGAGTGGTGAGTCTTTGCGACGTCTGTATCAGAAAAAGGAATTTGAGTGGCAACCAATATAAATTCCTTTCATACTTTGCTTTAAAGTGTCCCGAATTCGCTTGCTTCATGTCCAAAGTAGGATCACATCGAGACACTTATTCATAACCATTCCTGAAAATTAATAACCATAGTTGATGACACGTAAAAACACATTTGGCTCAGTAAACACACACAGTAGTAACAACTAACAACACTAGGGTTGTGCATGTTTTGGTCTGGGCGGTCCGGACCGAATCCGATCGGTCTGGGTTCGGATCCGGATCCCGGGACAAGTTCAGTTTTCGATTCGGTCTGATCCGAACCTGATCCAAAATCCGATTTTTCCCTCATAAACCTGGTCGAGTCTGAATTTTTAGACCGGACCGGTCCGATTTTCGATCCGGACCCCGGAGAGCATCCGGGTCCGGTCCATGGTCAGCCCTAAACATCACTAATGCGCATCATCGTTCACTATAAAAATCCACCGCACTGATCTCACCCGTCCCCACCCAAAACCCTAGTTTCGCTCTCCTCCAAAACCCTAAACCCATCGTCCCCAATGTCCTCCGAAGTAGCCCTCCACAACCCCACCCCGCAAACCCTAGCCGTCCAACCCCGGAAGAAGAAACCGACCTCCTCCACCAAGGACCGGCACACGAAGGTCAACGGCCGGGGCCGGCGGGTGCGGATGCCGGCTCTGGTGGCGGCGCGGGTCTTCCAACTAACGCGCGAGCTCGGCCACCGCTCCGACGGCGAGACCATACAGTGGCTTCTCCGCCAGGCGGAGGCCTCCATCATCGCCGCCACCGGCACCGGAATACACCCCGAACACAACCCCACTCCCACCCCCACTCCCTCCTCGTCCTCGTCCCCTCCCCCGCCCGTGCCGCTCGGCTTCTTCCCCGCGCCGTATTACTACATGGGGATGCTCACCAGGCCGATTGGGGACGACGAGGTTCGCCGGTCGGCACTCGAAGAGTGAGTTCGAAACAAAGTTTGGAATGTGGATATGTGGGGGTTGTTGTTGACTGGTGTTTTACTTTGTGTTGATTATAGTTTGAAAGTGTATATCATTACTACCTGAATTGGCTTAACCCTTGTTTGAAAGTAATTCTGGCTTTTACCGTGTCAATGACTCAATGTAGTGCTTTTGGTAGACCGTTTGGGTCTGGAAAGTATAATGTTAATGCAGACCTGGTTTTTGTTAACCATGCTTTGTAATCGATTTTTAATGACTGTTATGGATTTTTTGGTGGACCAACCAGCATGGTAGCATGTGTATTGTGGTTGGATTTGTTCTGGTTGAAACGACGGAACTTAGTTGATGTTTGTGTATAAACAACAATGCCATCTTCGTGACCCCTGATCCTGAAGCCAGATTTCTGAGAAAATAATTTTCTAATGCTAAAAGTTTTATTTGTTTGTCGAGCTCACATGAAGAGGCCGACCACAAGAAATTTAAGTTCCTTTAACATCGAACTTTGTCCGCAGATGAATCGAGTATCAATGTGGTTTCTGCTACCTTCTTGTGAATATGAAGTTATGGTCGTGTAGGTTGCGGTTGTTCCACAATTAGCTTTGTAGCTCTGTTGAGGTAGGGAGGGTGATCTTTAGGCTTTTGTGCACAAAGAGTGGTGTTTGGGTGAATATTCAAATATCTGTTTAAACTGGTGTTTTTTGGTAGAAGCTGTTGTGTGCTGCTTGAGTGTATCACGAAAACACATCACAGTTGGGAGGATTTATTTTTCTTCGCTTGCTTGCACTGGGTTGTTTCGCAGGAATCCCCAACACAAACACGGCATAAGCTACATGAAAGAGGTAGTGTTACCGCAGATTTTGAGGTAAGTGCTTCTTGCGATGTGCAATACTCTTGAGTAGCGCGAGCACTGCACGATGGATGCGCTTCTGAAAACGAAGCAAGATTGAAAGTGGGACAGGATTAGTTTTTATTTTTTTGGAAAAGCTAGTGGGACAGAAGTTCATATCTGAAAATGAAGCAAGCTGGAAGGCTACCCATTAGTTCACGTTTTGTCTCCGAAAATGAAACGGACTGGAAGGTGAACCACGGGTTCGTGGTCTGTCTGATGACAGGCGGTCTTTAATCAATTTTTAAAAAAAAGTCGAGACCCCAATGTCGAATCCCAACACATTCAAATGTTTGGGATGATTAAAAATGAGGTGGTAGTAGAGCAGACAAAATCAAAAATAATTATAACATAAGCACATTAGCAATTTTGACTATCAAATATAAGCTTTCATCAATCACCAACTATAAAAAAACTCGTAAGGAACAATGTAGAAGTTTCTGAACTTTCATTATTACACTTGGAATTCCTGCATATATATTACTTCACCAATCAATAACAGGAATTGGTTACACTTCCACTATTGGACATGAGAAATTCCTTTCTCACCTTCTGTTTATTATTCTATACACTCACTTTTCGCCGCCAAATCTCCAATTTCATTCACTGAAAGAATGGTATCTGAAATGTTGAAGGACAAATCAAATAACCGGTCAGCCGTGAAATATAAACTTCCGAAAACAGTACCCGACAGCTCTCTTATCTGCGTAATTGCATCACCATACAAGAGAAGCTGCAGGGTGAAACCCCCAACAAAGTCACCCTGGTACAGAACAATATAAGGTAACAATATAAGTCCCTACTCGTTATTTCCAAACCACCACCATTTTTTCTTCTTCTTAGATTCCAAAGTTGGAAAATCTGAAAGAAAGGAATAAATAAATCAACACTAAAACTGTCGTATAACATGGAAGCATAAGATAGTCACCTCCTTCAGCGTAGATTGAATTGTAGTGCACCTCTGCCCAGAAGCTCAAGAAAATTACTGCAAAGAGAGGAATCGGCAATGATTTACAACATACTAATATGGTAAAGACTGGAAAATCAGATTCATATTGATTTGCAGTAATGTCATTTGGTCCATTACTCAATAGTTAATTATTTCTAATACTGAATAGTCTACATGCCTGAAGTGGGTAGACTTGTGACCTGATACCATTTTGTGCTATTTCAAAAGCCTCCTCATGGATTAACGTAGCCAACTACTTCAGTCTTCAGTGTTTTCATGGTTGAGGCTAGGCTATTCATATGGTTACCATATGACTAATGTAGCCAGCTATGATTTGATACTATAACCTTTTGTCTCAATAATTGTGGTATAGACTGCTTTTGGCTCCACTTTAGTTATGGACGTGATGTATAAATTGATCAAAACATCCTTGCAATATGAATACTGCGATTAGGTAGCACCATAGAAATATAAATGACTTGCTTTGAATAACAGTGTCGAGATCAAAAGCAAACAGAACTTCGGAAGAAGAATGTGTGATAGGCATATAAACTCCACGTACCTCTTTTTGACTTTGGAAAATTGGGAATGATTTCAGTGTAACACGTATCTTTAAAGGATGTTATGACAAAGATCTTGACACCGTACTGCAAGAGAATGAATTTTGGTAAATGCGTGTATGAAGAATTCACATTTCTTTAAAGGCATAACATATCAAGAAAAGGAAGACCAACTTAAACCTTCTATTTACATTCTTTTACTAACCTCTATGGAGCAACAAATCTAAAACAAAGTTGTTTCATTATTTGTCACGGGAAAAAAACAATTCAAAAGGGTTGAGTTTATCAAGTGAATCTGGATAGTGGCGTAAATATAACTTGGACATAATTGTAAAAAAAAACAAATACTATCAGTCCCACACTTGACGTCACAGTCGAAACTTGAACAGAAGCACTCAACTTCTATGACTCAGCTCATAAAATGGTATATAAGAGTACTAGTTCAAATAATTTCACCATCTAAACCTACAATGAAACATTTATTGTATTTAAAGCAAGTAAGTGAAGTTCATAAATGGGAGTAAGAAACAGGTTTTATTCTTTGAAAAATATACAGGTGCTCTCATTTCATTAGACAGTAAGTTCAGTAGTTTTTCTCCAGAAAAAAAGTATGGTTCTAATTCTTTTCTTTTAATGAAGACTCTTTTTGGTTTGCCAGTCAGTAGTTTGACTAAGATTTCACCAAGCAGTCAAGCACAATTTGCCATGATAAAAAAAAAGGAAGAAAGAAAGAAAAGAAAGCAAGCAAGCATACTGAATCTGCCGCAGCTTGCAAAGTGACGTGGTCACCCCATTCCCCATCACTGTCAAGTGTCAAATACCAAATGTTGCCAACATGATTGACAATTACAAGACACCAAAACTGAACCTGAAAAAGACAAAGAAGAGTAGAGCTTACTTGGACAGCTTCTCCAGATAATCGTCAAAAGCCATTGGAACGTATCCTTCGTAAAGATCTCTATTTTTCTTCAGCTGTAAACATTAGAAAGAGGAACAAAATACAAATGAACTACATGAAAAATTGAATGTAATAATACCAGAAATGTATGGCAATTCATTAGTTTGCTCAACCTGAGTAACCACTTGCTGCCTCACAAATTTATGGTGCTCAGGCGTACGGTAAAACTGGTCAGAAAGTGCTCGAAACTGGAGAATGTATCGGATTAAACATGACAATTGGCGTTGGTACATGTAAACAAATATGAAATACATACAGATAGCCGTATGAGGACCAAAAATGGAAAGCCACAAGTCTAGTGAGTATGTTTAGTAAAATTGAAATCAGAGCATGAAAATCACCAACCTGACAATTTCCATCCCCTAGAACCTTGAGCTCCACCAAGTCATATAATCGCAATCTGTACCAAAATAAGTAAATAACCATTACTAGTTAAGTTTTAAAGCTTGATAGGTGAATTGGATAAAGATGGCAATGAAAAGTTGGAAAACAATAAGATCTTATCGAAGACCAAATTTGCTAAAATTGATTTTTTTCAGAATGAATACATGACCAGTCATGCATCAATGTTAGACTTTCGCGCAACAACTATTAAAATGGAAGATTTTGGTACAAACACCTAATTTGTTATCGTCAAATAACTTTCAGGTTATTTAAGTCCAATTCTAGGTTATTGCAAAGCATTATTATGAATACAAAATATTTACCTAATCAATTAAGAATTATAAGAAATAGCTAGCAGACAAATAAAGCTGGATAATTAAGTACTACTACTGCATGCATGACCCAAATTACGAATATTGACATCAAAATAGTTTAAAGAGTTTTATATATATTACCTGTCTAGAAGCCTTTGATGATCAGAAGTAGCATAATCAACCGAAGGGATTTCCCCATTAATTCTGGGAACATGCTGCAAACACAAGGAATTGTATCTCAGGGAGACTGAATTAAGTCGGCAAAAAGCTTGGGACATCTACAAATAGATAAGGATAGACACCAAACAGAACAGAACTTGTTTATCTTTCTTATATGTATTTCCAACACCCAAATGATCTAATGATCTATATGTAGGACAATCTTTTGTAGATAAATGCTCCCACAAAGGTGGAAGATGCTATATGCTACCCAAGATCATGAAGATACTGGTCTAAAACCTTAACATACATATTAGATAGCAACTTACAGGAACTGCAACCATCTGATGCAATCTCTTGCCTACTTCACCATCTATAGCTGAATAATCATCAGCCAATTCCAATGACCATTCTCCACCTCCATAGTAATTCTCACTATGTCTGGTACTTGTTGTGGATGGTTCCGTATCACCACCCTCTTCCCTGCAGACCTCGTTATCTAAGTGATAACAAGTTTTCAACAAACATTAAACCCAGTAAGCATATAGCATAGCATAGCGGATTCAGCCTGTTACTGATTAATCTCGTACCAGAGTGACACGTTCTCAAAGAAGGACCGAGCCAATTCTGTGCGAGAACTGACGCTTGAAAGTGTTGTTGATCACCATGTGAAGGACCGGAAGCCTCTGCAACAGCAAGTTGTGAAAATTCTTCCTGAAGGGCATGTGCAATAATCTCATCGTTTTCAACTACAGTATGTTCCGTATCAATGTTATCTTCTCTAGCATAGTGCTCATTATAATAGATAGCATCATTGGGTGTAGCTGTTTCATAATATCCTAAATTTGAGAATGGATCACCACCCAGGAGATTGAGACCCCACCGGACAACTTCAGAATGTTGGTCACACATTATCATGCGGTAGAAGGTGGAACTTCTCAGAATGGTTGCCTAGAGTAGCTGTCGATATTGCAAAAGCAATAGCCAAGAATTAATTAGAAACCAAAACAGGACATATGATAAACAAAATACGAAAAAAGAAACGTCACCAACTTAAGGGAAACTCACATCAACCTTGCAAGATTTATATTCATGCCAAATATATATAGTCCACCATAAATACAATGTGAAATTGAGATCAACTTGTTGATCTGAAGAGAAATCAAGAGAATCAATTAGCTGACTACCTCATTTCAAACCACAGGAAAGCAGTAACTAAATACACATGTCAAAATTGTCAATGTAATTTCAAGAAAATCAAAATAATTTTCTCAAAAAATTGAACAACACAAAAGGTTGCAAGTGTACAAATTCCTAAGCACCCGTTGACGGCTACGCATCGAAAGTGCAAAACACCTTAGAAAAGAAACATCAGATTGCAAGTTCCGAACTGAACAAACAAACCATCCACAGAGGTACAAAGTACACCCTTATACCCACCATATTCTTACAACCCGTTGAGAATCACATTTTGATAATAAAATTTTGATACTCGAAAACAAAAAAGAAAATAAAAAATGATTTACAATTGACATGTAGAAACTCAGAATCTTCGCAATAAGGTTAGGTTACGTTTGGGAAGTAATCCTGATATTTGATCGATTTTTAGAAAATCTGATTAACACTAGCTCTGCAATCGAAATATAAAAACCAAAACAACCAATACAAAACACACACACACACAAAACAAGAATAAAATAAATACTCGCCACAATCACAAACAGAACATCACGTAACCAAAATCCCCGTAGCGCCGAAACCGAATCCGACTTCCAACGCTCGAACTGGCCGGAAAACGGAACCTCCCCTAATTAAGTACCTCCGCTTCCGTGGAGTGAAAGCAATCCGAAACCCGAATCGGGTTTTCACACGACCGCAAACAAACCGATGACGTAATCGGCTTCGAGACGCCACAGTGGATGTGTGTGTGTGTGAGAGAGAGAGAGAACGGATGGAAGGAGGGAAATGGATCGGCCGTTGGAGGTAAGGTGAGGGGAGATCTGGACCGTTGACGAAGATCGTGACTGGTTCGAGTCCCGATGTGGGACGGCTTCGTTCTTTTTCCCGCCCGTTCCCCACTGTCACTGCTTTTGGAATCTTCGCAGGCAGAGGGGGGCCCACCCATATCGAGTTTAAGTGTTTAAAATGGGTTTCACTTCGTCTCCACCCCACTGGACAATAAATCGGGAATAATTATCATTTTGTCATTCATAATTCATTTAAGATCTATTATGATTTGTAAAAAATAAAAAAATAATCAAGACGTCTAGTTAGAACGTCTCTCCCATGGTGGGGGCGTCTGTCGTAGAGGCTCTCCCATGGGGGGCGTTTACCTTAAACGTCTCTCCTATAGTGGGGACGTCTGCCTTAAACGTCCTGTTTTTTAAGTTTAAATTTATACGGTGTGTTATTTTAGATTCCGTTGTAATATTTTGGTGATGACATTGTGGGGGAAAAACACAAACGTAAATAAACGGGTAAACGGATCAATACTCGTAGGAGTTGCCACCCTTGTCACCCCCGCATAGTTTTAGTTAATATTTTGATAATAATTAGGGTTAGGTTTATTATATTTTGATAACGTTAGATTTTCAAGATTCAAAATTTTTGACTTACAAAGTTCTAGTCGAACCCCCGCGCGACTTGTCGATGGGGTATTTGGTAAAACTTTCTGACTTATAAAAAAATTCATTGTAATTCACCTCATTAATACTGAAATCTTGGAACGGAACCTGAAATAATTTGGGATAACACATCGTATAATTTTTAGATTTTTTCATTAATTTTTTTTAGACGGGGGCGTCTGTAACAAACGCCTCCCCCAGCGGACACCCCCTAATTTTTTAATTTTTTAATATTTTTACTAAAAAGAAGTTCGAAATTTTATAATATTCGAGTGCAGTGGGGCGTTCGTTGATTTTTTTTCCTGGCCTCCAAGATATTATTTTTGATGATTAAAAGGAAGATGAAGATAGAGTAGTGGTGAGAGAGTGAAATGAAGAGAGATATGAGTAGAAATAAAAAAGTGGCAAAACGGTAATTGATACTGACGATTTAAGTAATTTACAGACGACGTTTAGTCGTCTAATAAATTATTGGTAAATTTTCCAGCAAAAGTCGAAAAAACAATTAGTATTTAATACACACAATTTTGGATGGTAGGTAGGCAGAATTTTTTATATTAAAAGATATGATTGACATAAACTAAAAAAGTTAGTTCCTTTTTCCCAAAAACTATAAAAAAGGCACAAACTTATTTTGCATCCAATTTTTTTGATTTTTTATGGGAAAAATTAGTTTTACTCTTCTCAAATCTTTTTCCAAGAAAAAAAATATCATAAATATTCATCTCCAATAATAACAAAAAATGCATTACTTTAAAAAAAACTTATTTTTTGAGATTCTGACATTTTTTGGAAAAGTCTGACAGTGTTTGGATACAAGCCTAAGAAAAATCATTTTTTTGTGAGAAAATTGATCAATATTTTGAGTTTTTGACCATCCAAACTCAAGAAGTAGTTGGGTGGGGTGGATATCCCCACATCCCTGACAACGTGTGGTCGGATGGTTAGGGTCATGCAACTTATTTTAATAATTTAAAATTAACTATATTAATTATATTAAAAAATTAGTCTTTTGTGAGGGAGACGTCTAGCAAACCCCGGTGAATTATCATGTTTTATACGAGATACCATATACCAATACACTCGAGAATTTTTTAGGAAAAGATTTGTTTAACTTTAAAGTGGAGAAACCTATTTTCATGTCTATCACTTGAAATATGAAACTTCATTTCTATTTCTTTTCTTATTCAACTCGTCTTATTATGATTTTATTTTACAACATATATTATCTTTTGCATACAAATGACATGGAATGATATGATTATGATACAATTCAAGATCTGACAAATTTAGTAATGAAAAATAATAATCTAATATTACTCGTATTTGACTTGACATTTTTTTCCTTCAATAAGTAGTATGAGACGATTTTAATTATTAAAATAAGTCGCAAATCTATGTCTCATTAACCAATTTAGAAGTAGGATTCAAATTCATGTTCTACTCTGCCCAAGAAGTATTTGTATTAGGGATGCAAATGGATGTGCTCTCGCATCTATCTCCACGGCAATGCAAGTATTTACTTTCAACCACGTGGAAATCGACTTGTCTCTCAAACTTGTGGACCAACAAGCAAGTAACTTGTTCCATCTTTCCTCGTATCCACTTCGATATCAAGTTGACGAACATGTAATCCAAACTCACATCACAATTGTATCAAGTCAAATGAAATGGAAAATTGAAAACTACGTGCCACCTTAGACGAATGTCAATTATTGTAGGCATCTAGATTGGATTCATTCTTACGTTTCGGCCGACCAATGCCATCAACTTTCGTCTCTACTTCAAATTGTCACAACTTAGAATAGAAGTCTATGAGTCGCAAAGTATTCCTACACCCACTAATATTCCCGTTTGGTTGAATAGTCTGCTTTAGCCTTCATAAATACATAAATCAACTCCTAAAATTTCAGAAAAGAAGGTACTTTAGCTTTGTTGGTAAAATACCTTGTGCAGCTCTCATGGTTGGAATCTAATGTTTCAATATGGTCACATCAAGGATTGAGTAGTTTTCCAAATTCCACCAATCTCTTTCGTCCCACCTGGAGTCCACGCATTCCACAATATCACCTCGTACTGGTAGCCAGCGTCCTCCAATTAATGATAAAGTTCTATTTTTTTTTTGAAGTACAGTGCCACAGACTAACGATGATGCAATTTAGACAACCACTTGAGAGTTCTTTTTCATATAAAATTTGAAGGAAATATTTTGAATGATTCTTCCTCTGGAAGTGATGTCACCATATGATTCTCCAGTAGCTTTATGCCGGATTTAGTCACTGACGGCATGCATGATATGGGCTGGTTCAGCCCTGTCTGAGATCTCGCATATTTTTTGCATTATGATGATAATGATACAACCCATGCTTTTTTTTCTTTATTGAACCTTACTTACTACCTGCTGACTTACAATCTCATTCCAAGCATATCATATTATCCATTTGTTTTTTTTACCAAAATTTCAAGACAAGGCACATGTCATGACTCATGCCTCCAGATGAGACTAAACAAACTTCAAAAACGTACGCAACACCCATGCGCAAGTCACATAATTGCAAGATTAAGGTCAAAACCATTGGACGCTGACGCGCATAATTATTCAAAAAAAAATCATGATCTTGGCTTGCTCATGGAGTGCACGATTGGTAAGAGAGTGCATTAATTAAGAAAGAAAAATGCAACATTTAGGCCGGTTTTCAGGGCAACATTTGGACCATGAAATTACTTCCATCACCAAGTTGAATTACAGTTGTACACGCTTGGCATATAAAAAAGATAAAAAATCTGCACATCACACTATTACAGTATCATACCAGTAAATTATAGTGGTACATCTAAACAACACAAGAAGATATAACATTGCTCTGCAGTGGTTCACATATATCATACATTGCAGACTAAATAATTAATAATCTACATTAATCTAATAGATTCATCCTATTTGATAAATTGATCTAACTGCACAGCGCAACACATAAACTAAATGCTGCTTTCCAAACTTATATATCAGAAGAGTAAAACGGGGAGTTTTTATTGGAGAACTCCCAACATTTTATAACATTTTATAACTCAGTTGTGAATTTATCGTTGATGAAATCATCATTAAGCGCTGTCAACGTTGTTGACTTTAACATGCACTTATTGCATCTGATTCTGATTTCCGCCACCTGAACCATCTTTCAGGAACCTTCAGTTCATTAAATCTCCTTTTCAAGCTATATCTCGTCCTCTTTGTATCTTCCAGTGATTCTCTAGGAGGGCAGCTGAATAATGGAGGCTGTGGAGGCCCGGATTCGGTTTTATCAACAACGCTTTTAACCATCTCCAGCACTTCGCTCATCTTTGGTCTCGACTTGGGACGCCGAGCAAGACATTTGTTTGCAACCATACCAAGTCTTTGTGCAGATTTTAAAGAGTACTGACCGTCAAGTCGTGGGTCTAGTATCAAAGCAAACTTTTTATTGGATATGTATGGCTTCACCCATTCCAGCATCTTCTGCTCGCCCTTTGGACGATTCCGATCGACAGGAAGACGACCTGTGATCAACTCATAGAGGACAACCCCGTAACTCCATACGTCACTTTTAGGTGTCAGGCGCCCAGTTTGCATGTATTCTGGAGCAGCATAGCCCACAGTGCCCACAACCTGAGTTCAATAAGATTTTCAGTTGCCAAACAGATGATACCGGAAATCGATTCTCACACTCAAATGAACAAAAAATGATGACAGTAGCATTTTGCATCCTAAGCGATCATTTGTTCGGAAAATCCGCAAAGGAAACAGTACACACAATAAAAGCTTAAAATGGTATTGGGAAGTGAAGTGATGTTCATCATCGTTCCCAGTTGCATTGCGATAGCTAGGGAAGACAACATGGATAGAGATATGGTTCGGCCAAATCAAGATATGGAATTACCATGTTTCATGTAAGGGTGACAATAGGGGTCAACGTGTCTTTTTTCAAACCAAATTTCTTTACAGACCAACCCGATTAAAATAAACTCAGATCCGATATGTTTATTATATGGGTTGAAAAGGAAAACCCAAGCACAACCAATCTATTAACATAGCAACTCAACCTTGTAATTCAAAATAAATAGGTCGTGTCTTCAACAGGTTGAAGTTACCTATGTAACTTGTATAAAGAGTGATGAAATATCTTACAATAAATTTTGGCTGAAAGTATGAAGAATGTGACAGTCTGTGTTTGTTACCGAAACTAATGGTTCAACGAATTCACAAATTGACATATTAAACGAGAAAATGGAGAGCAAGATATTTTCCGAAATTTATAATATATTACATCCGTAGAAAATTAGAGATAATATATATTTAGGTACAAATGGGCTGCATTCAGGTTAGCCAAGTCAACTCCAAAACCGACTCATTTAATAAGTGGGCCAGCAATGTAGGCTCGTTTGAGATCCAAACCCGTTTAGGCAAAACCGTGAACATTGTTTATCGTGTCGTCTTTGGTTGGGTTGTTGTGTCTAGTCGAAAATTGTCATCCATTAGGTCGGAGAAACATGCATCTCCAACAAGGTGGAAAAGTTGGAAGGACCCCAGCCAAGCAATATCATTGAATTGATTAAATTCATATTTACAACAAGTGACACTATTGCTTAACTTATAGACCGAAGTATGTATGTGCATGTATTTATGCTATTTATTTATTTTGCTAGTTTTTATATTACTACGAAATATTTCTAAGAAACAAGATGAAGATTAACTTATCCTTCAAGTGCACCACTTCATAATTTTCATTCACTCTATATGGATGAAATAAAAAAACAAATGTCTCACGTAATTTACAGCATATGCTTTTTGACACCTCTTGCTTTATGATGTTCATGCTTAAACTATCTTCCTACTCTAGTTCAAAATATACATTCTTTCCTAGTGCGGAAGATGGTTAATTAATTGTCTCCTTGTAATAAGGTTTCCTATGAATCTCTTAATGAAAAGCAAGGCCAGTAAGACTGTCTATTACTACAGTGTATTGTATATTAACATAATCAGTGAGGGTGGCTAAAGGTTTAGACAAGGGATTGCATCTGCTTGTGTAATATGTTTTCTTTGTAAAAATGGTCCATTTCTACGAGAGTTTTCTATATGCACTTCAAAATTTTCACACACATTTGCATTGCCAACTTTAAGAGCTACATGATACACAACAACTGCCCCAACAAAGCAAGACAAAAATATAGAAATTTCAGTAAGTAAAACAGCAAGAGAGATTAACAAACAGAAGATGTAATATTAATGCACAAATATCTGTTTTTGAGTTTAGAACGTACAGCTGTTGAAACATAACTTAATTCTCCAGTAGGTCCATGTCGAGCCAACCCAAAGTCAGACAGCTTTGCATTCCACTCTTCATCCAATAGAATATTTGAAGTTTTTAGATCTCGAAAAATTATCTGCTCAAGGCAACAATTTCAAGAACAAACTATTGAGAATAACATAGAATCTGAAATCTAAAAAAACAGTGCACTAGGGTCTAGGAGGAATTTAGACATGAAGCTTTTGAGTTTACAAGATACTAATAGCGGGTAAAAGTCAGTAATGCATGATGCAAAGGATCAAGCCCAAATTCCAAAATTTTCATTGGTAATTGATAAATCAAAATGGTTCCAATTACTTGCAGTCAATATGGTGGATTTACGTTGCACCTTTAGGTCTGAAATATTTCAAATTGATTAAAGGAAAAAAATGCACAATAAGTAATTGTATCCAAAGATTAAGCTTGTAAACTATGTTCCTGGCAGCTTTAGGTGATCTATTTTTTTGGTTAAAGAAAATGGGTCTAGAGCCATTCTAAAAGTTATGGTCATTCAGTAGGTAAAATGAGTTTCTCTATCAATCATTTTGAGGAGGTGCCTTAAAGAGTGGACAATTTTAAGCCACGAACATCAAAGCCACCAGCAACTTTGCTAACTTCAGCTTAACTCAATACAATGATGGTAAATATATATTTTTTCTTCCTGACAAAAAATACACAAGTAATAAGCAGGAATAATATCTCAAGACATGGTAATTTGGGCAACCCCAATCATCGGGCCATGTAAATTGTCAAAAATTCAGAAAAATGTGATAACTGAAAGCCCTTTACGTACTGAAAGAAATATATAATTCTAATTTCTAAATTTTGGGATATGAACAGGATGATACGGGTAGTAATCGACATAAGAGGAGCATAGATCTATTTAGCCATCATCATACCATGTGATAAAGGATATGACCGATATATTATTTGGGTGTAGTGAACATATTGCTGGTGACAACTAAGGATTCATCACTGCGTTCAAAAAAGGGGGGAATAATGGTAAGTAGACACAAGCATAGTATGTGTACTTCATGCAAGTCTTAACATGTTCTAAAACTAGTTAGCATATGCCAAGGGGTGAAAACAAATTGTCGAGCAAATGAAAGTGACATGGTGATTTCAATGCCTTAAAAGTTAAAAAGGAAACTAGAAAAGTCTCATCTTTTATTAACAGAAACCTGCAATCTTTCCTTTTATTGATCGACATTGCAAGGACAATCGAGTAAAATAATAAAAAGGAAGAACCTGAAAGTCCATGCCCTCATGCAGGTAAGTTAAACCTTGAGCAGCATCCAAAGCTATCTTGAGCCTCATAGACCATGAAAGAGTTGTTGTCGACTTGGTAGAAAGATGGTCCTCAACACTTCGGTTGGGCATAAACTCGTACACCAGAAGCCGTTGAATTCCTCTTTCATCGTCTTCTGCACAGTAACCTATTAGCTTTACGAGATTGGGATGATCGGCCACCCCTAAAAAATTTACTTCTGCTGACCATTCTTTGTGGCCCTGTGAGTGGAAGAAACACGATATGAGGTGATATGTATATGCTGCAAGCAGACAATAAAGTCAAAAGCAAACCAGAGTCGCCAAAACGTAATATGGCCATAGAGCCTTTGTGCAACTAATATGGAGCATATTTTTTAAATTCGTGTGATACTGGTAGTACTTTCAATTTAAGTTCACTTCGGCAGTTTTGGGTCTTCCGGCCATACAACCAAAAAAAGGTGTTGGCCATGACATTCAGTCAGCAGATTTGCTTCTGGATTAAACATGTGTGGTTTCCTGCTTAAATCAACTACTGCTCATTCATTACACTAGAACCTTTTGTTTTTATCAGAAACTGAACTTGAA
The DNA here is from genome assembly GCA_963682175.1 of Triglochin maritima. Classification (NCBI taxonomy): domain Eukaryota; kingdom Viridiplantae; phylum Streptophyta; class Magnoliopsida; order Alismatales; family Juncaginaceae; genus Triglochin; species Triglochin maritima. The sequence goes on along the minus strand of OY821772.1, from coordinate 55,849,366 downwards.
ACAAAATAGCAAAATGACAAGTGGAAAGAGAAGTGAGCATCGTGTGTCTTTAATAGTCTTGCATTCGTGCTATTTTGCCTCCTTAAATTCAATATTTTACAAAATTCAGAGTTAGTGATACTTTTTATCACAATAAATTACAATACTGAAAAATGTCACCGTCTAATTTCTTCACGACTTCTTCCAAAAGGAGCGCCCCTGTGACTGCGTACACATTTTTGAAAATGACCACAGAGAAGTTATGCATATCATTTTATTAGCATCATGCAATGGTTGAAGAAGGAACATCACTAAATTGAAACTGAAGCAAGGATAGAAATCTTGCCTGCAGTCCTTTGCGGTTCAACTGCTTCACAGCAATATCTATTTTCATATGGGAATCATCCAAGCTCCTGATTGTGCCCCTATATACAGACCCAAAGCCACCTTCCCCGATCATCACAGATCGGCTGAAATTCTTTGTGGCATTTTTCAGTTCCTGGTAGGTGAAAACCCTGAGATTATCAGGCTTTTGAGCAAAACACGGATAGGGTGACCTTTCTACCGAGCCGGCACTTATGTCTGATAAATTCAGACCATTCAACTGAGGCCCTGATTCCATCAGGCCGAAGTCGGTTGAGGCATTGCTATTTGACCAAAGTGAAACGGATCGTTGGACGCTATGTTCTCTCTTGTTTATGCCCTTTAGATAGTAAAACCACTTCATAACCTCCAATTGTTCAAACCGCAAGTCTACATTTGCATAACAAATATAAAAAACCCCATAAGATTCAATCATAGGTGAAACAAGCACAACCTAACACTTCACATCCATTGACATGATCTAAAACCAACATCGTAGTTTTGTGTTGGGTACATGTCATGGTCTCTCAATTATTTCCACTCATCCTAAATTCGAAACAAATGAAGGGTAATTAGTACTATGGTTTGAAATACCAAAATGACACTTAATTCATAAGCTACCATATGGCTGTTAAGTAACAAGTAGTTTTTATTAAGTATGGTGAGTGAAGACCCTAGTAAATTCTTTAACTAAACAAACACCATCCATAACATGGAGGGGTGTAATAAACTAAAAGTTGATAGAATACATATCAAAGTAACATCATAGGGTGAGTTAAACCATATGAACTTTAGGATTCTTCTACTTCCACTGCAAATGGAAAAATGTAACATCATGAAGTGAGTTAAACCGAATAAACATTAGGACTCTTCTACTTCCAATATGAAATGAACAAATTATTCCAAATTTCAAGATCAATAATCATGAACCAAAAGCAAACACACGTGTTGGAAAAATAGTCTCGCGCCACTAACTAAACACTAAAAATATGCAACACTCCGTAATAGAGTCGGATCCACTACCTCAGTGCTTGACTTTTGCAGGTGAGGTAGATTAATCAAATTTCACAACAACGATATCTAATCTAAGTATCCATCTTAACAGAGTCCAACAAAATTAATCCGAAACTTCTCAACAGAAAGACAACCTCCATCCAAAAACAAAACAAAACAAAAACAAAAACAAAAACAAAAACAAAAACAAAAACAAAAACAAAAACAAAAACAAAAACAAAACAAAAAATCCATTAAACCCCCATTGATTTCCAAAAATAAATAAAAAACCAAACACCCAAATATCCACTCCAAGCAACAAAAACTCACCTTCCTCTTCCGCAACCCTACCTTCTTCCCATGCCTAGACCAATCCAAAACCCACGTCCCACCACGGAGTCGGGTCACCCACCGAAGACGGCCGTGGGAGGTGGAAGCGGGGAGGAAACGGTGAGAAATGGAGAGGGGAGTGGGGCCCGCGATGGGACGGAATGGAAGAGTGGGGGGGTGGGGGGGGGGGGGGGGGGGGGGGGAAACAAAAGGAAAACGAAGAAGAAGACAATAAATGTGAGGAGGGAAAGGAGAAAGTCTACGAGTGGGGGAGTTTGTAGGTGTGAAGGAAAATGCTACTACAGACTCTAAATCGGCTTCAAAATTGGACTTTCTGACTAATCTCCACTTCTCCCGGTGGGGTCGGAGACACTAACAATCTGGCAAAGACAACTTACTTACTTACTGTCACTTGGGGATATTTTTGGTGAATTTATTTCGCTTCTTAAAAATCACCTTGAAATCGGTCATACTGTTGGGGGTGAGCAACAACAGGTCCGATCTTCGGTCTAGAATCTGGAGTCAATTCGGTTCCGATCCGGTCCGGATTGGTCTGAATTTTATTTATTTTTTTAAATTTTAAGGTAAAAAATGGTTTTAGACCGGTCCGGTCTTCAGTCTAGGCTCCGGAGCCAATCCATTTCCAGTCCAGTCCAGTTCGATCCATATCGGACCGGTTACTCACCTCTACCGATTTTATTCAACAATTATCGTTATTTTGTCTCTACCGAGATCTATTTTGGCCAAACAACAAAAACTTCATTCTCTCTCCACCGTCTTTTATTAATTTATGGAGAAATAATGTGAAAATCATGTTCCCTTAGTCGTGTGAACTTGGACATATCGGACAACAATCTCACGATAAAAATGAGATTATATGTTGTTTTGTTGATATGTTCAATATTTGTTGGATATATCCAGATAATTTTATATTTTAGATATATCAAATGTGTTTGTTTTGTTACTATCTTGTTTTACCGTCAAACTCAAAACGACATCCATATATATCCACTTTATGTGACCGATAAGTTAGCTAGATATCTATTATATATGTAGTGTGAACGCTTACCTTTTCCTTAGGAACATAGTGGCATAATGAATTTAGATTTTTAACGTACGTTGTATCTTGATATGTATATAACTTTCTCCAATGTCCAAACATATATCTTCTAATATACTAGATATCTTGAAAATCGCCTATCACAACTTGTTGGTTAGAATATTTGAAAAGATATTGTTGGGTATCTGCTCTTTCTCGTGAAGTTTGTTAGATGTACGTTTGAGATATCTAATATATATATATATATGTGTGTGTGTTATCTAATGTCACGCTACCATTTAATGAATTTGATTTGAATCAAATATTTACATAATAACATGGGATAAAGCCACAAAACTTGTAGACATTATAAATATTCACATGATGTCGGTCGACAAAACTAATAGTCAAACATTTTCATATAAATGACAGTCACACTACAGACGCCGATATATCTACAGTCTATACACAAATAGATAACAACACATGAGTGGTATTCGGACATGTGATCCACACAATCAATGTATATACACACTACATCAGATGTATGGTTGTAAAATGTACATTGCAAACACATATCCAAGAATAAACTAAATAACCACAAACAAGTCCATATATGTCAATGGACAAATATTATTAAATAACCAAAGACATATATGTCCACAAACAACCCTAAATAATCGGGAGGATGAAAATTGAAAGATGTCAGAGGAGGAGGTTGGAGCAAGACGGCGACGAGGAGGCCAAAGAAGGGAAAGGTGAGAGAAAGTCAGAGAAAGAGGTCGAGGGAGGAAAAGGTTGGATGAGGAGGAAGGTGGGAGGAGGGCGCCAGACGTATATGCGTAAATTAGTAAGGAGTAATATGGCTTGACTATTATTGTTTAATGAATATGTATCTTGTTCATGTTATCTGATCCTCGTCAATCGTCGTCTTCTCAAAATTTAGTTGGTCCACTATGTGAACAACACTTATTCGTTTGGGTGGTGGAGAGTGGAATTAACTATATTGGAGTCTTAGTGATTGTTACTGTGTAACTATCTATCTTTACGGATTCAAGTGTAACCGCTTTCCAAAAAAAGTATAACAGAGTCATTGAGATATTTAATTTTTCACATGTAAGTATTACTCATTTACTCACATCACGAAGGTAATCCAACGATCAAATTAGTTATTGTAGGTCATGGGAACGCTTGCTTCGATCTACAAGATTAGTGTCAAGTCGGTATCTTACAATCGTATGCATATCCGCTTAATGGTTGATTTCTTGATAGAAAATATGCGAGTCAAAGAAATTGTTAAATGCGTTCCAAAGGGAAAACTCTTTAAATCGTTGTCGTACGCACATAGGCTTTGTTAAGAGTTGCAACTTGTTTGTGGAATATTGATGTGCTCATTGTAAATTGTAGCTCTTTGACGAATGGAAGTAATTTTGAGTTTCAACAGGTATTATTTAGATAAAATAACGTTAACGTGTGGTGTGCAAAGGAGCTGTCCTCGGTCAATAGGTTGGATTTTTTTAAAAATAAAATTAAGAAAAGGTAACAACTTCAGGACTGCTGGATACCAATAACGAAATAGGAAGTATTCAAAAGGATGCTTAGTTGGTGGGACCTACTTTTATACACCGATTCTGTGAACCAAATCGCGTTGGCTTGTGAATTGTGATATAGTTACGGTCAACTCACGACCCAATCTGTACTTCAGTGGACGGTTTATGGGGGTGGGTCAAACCCAACTCTTTAATCTAGGCCGACCAAAGCCCAACAACATTAGCTGCCTCCCTTAGGAGGGCACGCTCCCATTGGTCCTGAATTTTTTTGTTTTAAAAATAAAGATTATTTATATATAATTAGGATAATGTATTAATTAGGTAAATTGAATTAAATTATTTAGGTATTGAAAAATAATTGAAAAAACATTTTATGATTATTTTTTTTTTGATTTATTTAGATAAAATTAAAAAAAATTATAAACAAAATAAGACAATACTCATACACTTCGGAAACAAAATACAAATACAGAATACGAAATACAACAGAAATAAGGAAAGGAAAGACAGTTCTCCTACGGATACGAAATTTAAACTACCAGAATACTAATAAACTACAACAGACGCATTGATATTACAAATGAAAACATGAGCACCTACAGATATCATTGTGTTTTAGCCCACTCCTTGAGTTCAGCAAGTGTTTCTTTATCGAATTCGTCATTGTTTTCCTTCTTCATCAGAGCAAATAGGACATCAGGTTTCTTGCTGTTGAGTTCCCTTTGGAAATTCGTCTCAGCTTCGATATGTTTCTTCTCCACTCATTCTTCACAACGCAAGTATTTGTCCTCTTTCACATTTGCGCTATATTCAGTTTGTTTCCCCAGTTCTAACATATCAGGATCAAGTTGTGCCTGAAATGGTTGTTTCCCATTCTTTTTTTTTAGCTTTTTAACACCTTCAGGACGAGGATATGTTTTGAACACCATTTCATCTGTTGACGGTGTTGTGTGACTCACATTGTCATCAGTGTTTTTTTTTCTTTTCCCGCTGCTAAAACTCTTCGGACTTTCTACAATGACGTTTCCGGTGGGAAGTCCAAGCGCAACAGACTCCCATTTAGGGTACCTGCGTAACAAAAGTCACACATGCATGTACTGAAATTTGGCATTGTGTGTTCGTTCGTAGATGGTGTGCACATCATGGATGACATTGTCCTCGTTGTAACCACTTCTTTTCCTCCGCACCGCCTGGTCGAAGCAACTGACCCATTGGTTCACAGATGACGATGTACGCCTCCATCGCCCCTTCAATGATTCATCGTTACACTCTACTGCACCTGTCTCGCCTGAGTTATTGAAGATGCGCTTCACACGTCTCTAGAAGGACTTCATTTTTTGGTTTGTCCCAACCACAGCATCGCCACTTACAACCATGTAAGCCGAGACGAGTCGTTGATCCTCTTGTGTGGACCACGATTTTTGCGACCTCGTCGTCGCGGATTTGCGTGTTCCCTCACGACTTGTAGGTTGAACGACATTTTCGTCATTCACATCAGGTGTAATGCGGCTTGCATTTCCACTACTTTCGGCACTTAGGAGGCGAGTATACATACCCATTGGGAATTGAGTTTGCCCTTCTTCCTGAGTTGGTGGTTGGTATTGATTGTGCGGGTAGAACCCTGGGTGTGGGAAAAATTGGTTTTGGTGGGACGGGTGGAATCCTGGTTGTGGGTTAAATTGACTTTGGTTGGTATAACGGGTGGAATCCTGGTAGGGGAAAAAGTGTTGGGTTGGGGGTGGACGACGTGGAGATCGTTGGTACTCTGGTGAATCATTGTCTTCTTAAGAGGACATTGTGAGATTGTGGTGGAAGAAGTAAGATCAGAATAGAGGTGAGTAGAGAATTAAGGTGGTTGGGGTATATATATTCAAGTAGTCACGCGCATACCGTAGGTCCTCGATGCTTGAGAAGTTCAAGCCTCGATCCAATCGTCTCGTCTTTTGTGAGTCACGCGCATATTGTAGGCCCTCGATGCTTGAGAAGTCTAAGCCTCGATGCAATCGTCTCGTCTTTTCTGAGTCACGCGCATATTGTAGGCCCTCGATGTCTGAGGATTCCAAGTCTCGATCCAATTGTCTCGTCTTTTGTGAGTTGTGAGTCACGCGCATACTGTAGGTCTCTTGCAAACGCAGTTCGCGATAGTGAAGAAGTCATCTTTTGCATGGAGTAAGACTGTACTTAACAAAATAATGACAACTTGCATTGTAATGCATAATATAATAGTGGAGGATGAACGTGATTCCTTCGATAATTTTGGAGATTGGAACGAATTTGTTGAGGATCAACCTGGAAATTCCGTGAACGACGCGGTTCGGTATTCCACTGACCGTGTAGTGGATATTACCAGGTACTTGAGAAGGGGAGATCAAGTGCGTGATCGCATCACACATTTGAACCTTCAAGCCGATTTGGTTGACAATATATGACAACGCTTTGGAGGAAATGTGTCTTGATGTATTTTAAGTTTAGTATTTAAGTTTAGTATTTAATGATATATTTTTAGTTTTAGTTTTTAAATTTCTAGTTAATGTATTATGTAACGTGGTTTCCTAAATTTTAATAATATTTTCGTATTTATTAATTAAATGTTAATTAAAAACGAATGAATTGTTGATATTAAATAATTACGATAACGATTATTAATATATTTTGTTGATTCTTGAAAGAGTTTTAGAAAGAAGAATAAAAATAATGACGTAACAACAAATACTGTAGCGTGATTGAGTGGATTGGGTAATGGTTAATGATTTTGTAGGGGAGTTGGTTTGTGCTGACGTGGCAGAGAGAAAAGCTGACATGACCGAGAGAGAAACCAGAGCGCCCGGAAACTGCCTGAGCGCTGTTAATGATGCTCTCAAAAGAGCACGGATTAAGGGATCACGTCCACAAAATAAACTAGTATAATTTCTATCTACATTTAATTTCTATCCTCCCATTGGCCCGATTTTAATTTTTTTGTTTAGGGTTAAAAATGTTTATAAATTTGTTTTAAATTGATTTTTCAAAAACAAATTTCTGAAAATGTGTTTTTTATTTGTTTTGATTTTGTAGATTTTTTTAATATTTTACCTAGTATTGATCTCCAAATGACGCGGATGAGAGAGAATGTAGGGTGGGTAGAGTAGTCTAGACCAAGGTTCAGAAATGCGGGATGCGGATGCGATGCGGCAAGACATCGCATCCGACAAATGCGCTATGCAGATGCGATGCGGGTGCATATGCGGTTTGTGATTTAATAATATAATATAGATATATTAATTATAAATTATATACATGTAACTAAAAATTTAGGTAAATTTTTGAATAATTTCTAAGATAAACAAGTTAATATTAAACCAAAAAATAAGAAACCCAAAAAATAACAACAAATAACAACAAAAAAAAAACAAAAAAGTGAGTGTTCTGAAATGCTGCCGCATCTATCCGCATATGCGGGTCAAGATGCGGCCCGCATCCGGAGGGCCGCATCGGGGAGATGCGATGCGCCTCTCCCCCTCATCGCGGCCGCATCCGCATATGCGGCCGCATCTGACCGCATTTCAGAACAGAGGTCTAGACGTGGTTAAGATGTTTTTTTGGATGAGTTAGGTGAGCTTACGTGGCAGTGAGAGAAGCTGACGTGACAAAGATAGCATGACAGATGGGGGTAGTTCGGGCATGATTATTTATGGTCTTAAAGTCTTGAAACGAAACCGTAAAAAAATATATCAGATGCTTAATGTTGGGTGACTTTCAGTTTGGAACATAACTTACCTCACAAAGTGGAGGAGGTGAAAAAGAATCCTGGGTCACAAAGAAAAAGGAAAAAAATATATCTTTCCTAGGTAAATTACGGAGACAATGACTTTGATTTGTTAAGCTTCAGGATTTTGAATGCAATCCTTAGAGGAGAAATAACAGCGCCCGGGCTATCCCGGGCACCCTGCACACTCTCTCTGTCACGTCAGCTTCTCTCTCTGCCACGTCAGCTCACCCAACCCACCCAAAAAACACCATTGCCCATGCCCTGACTACCCTCACCCACCCTACACTCTCTTTCCTCCACATCATTTCTTAATTAAACAATTTTAATTTTCACACAACATTCAACAAATTACATTTTATATAATTCTAATAACATTACAATTCTATTTTAACTCGAAATACAGTGCAAACGTGATTAAACAGTGCACGCGTGTTTGCTTAGTGGAAGCGTGATTAAAGTGCACGCATGATATTAGACCATACTATTAAACCACCTCGACAGGTCGTTCAGAAATTTTTAGATTTTGAAATTGTTGGTTCTGCATTTTTTTGAATTTTCATCACTTGCAAAAAATTATTACCCCACATTAATAACAAATACTTAATCCATTAATAACAAAACATCCACTAAATAATTAAAAATAAAAAAAATTCGACGAATGTGGGGACACATGCCCCCACCTGAGGGCACCCCGGGCGTCTGCCCGGGACCCCCAACACCCGAGCAAGCGCCGGGTGGGCGTCCCGGGCGGGCACCCGAGGGGCGCCCGGGCATGACACCCCCGTCAAGGATGCCCTTGTAGGTTGACGAGAGGAGTTGGAAGGACAGTGGGCTCACCCTATGGCATTTACGACAAGCAACTGACTGAATATTGGCTGTAAGTAAAGCATGGAGTCAAGAACGTGTCGTCCTTTGAAAAACTTGATGCCGTGTATTTATTTTCCATAATAATTATGGATCCACGAAGCTTTGGTTTCATCATCCATCGAAGCTACAGTTTATTTGTCAACTGTGGAGACTTTCGTACACAACATGTAAATTTATACATTATCACGTTTCATGGATGTGAATGCATGAATATGATATATATTTTTATTAAATCAAGAACATACATCTATGTTCTATCACCTTTAATACATGTGATTATTCTTAACTTTGTTGACAATTTTACCATGCTTGCATGGGATTTTGGTTTATTCGTTTCTAATCCCAATCCAAAATTTGCTAATCACGCTCTTCTCAGACACACTACTATTGCCAATATTTTCTGTGGGCCTCAAGTTCTTCACGTTCCAACTAGTAGACTGGGCTTTTCTGCCAATCTTAGTTTATCTTTACATTCTACTAATGTACTTGTACATTAGCCGTAGCGTTTTAAACTTTTCAGATTTTTTTTAATTAAAGAAAGATCATTACACGCGATAATTTATTACAATTATGATTGTAGTATGGTATAAACCTCCACTAGATCTCATCTCTTATCACTATCTGATTGTCTTCTGAGTTTGTGCCGCTGCAACATTCTCAACATCATAAGATTCACAACTATAATCCTTCAACTAAGTTTGTAATTTTCTTTTCAATGTATCTGTGATCATATATTCATCAATCGCATCTTAATCATGAATATCCTTTTCCCCACAAGTATAGTACTAATTATTAGAAAATGGCAAGTGCCGTCAATGGAATCAATGTTTGCCGATTTCAATACCACGATGCCACGTCGTGCACGATGAAAAGTCTAAAACATTATTTTTGAATTGAAGAAATAATTTCTTTAATTTGTAATATATAAGCTTTCGGTATTCCGTATTATATTTACGACAACTAGGATATGCATTGGATCTTCATTTTTTATTTATTTATAAGAACCATTTGATCTTAATATCATTTGCCCCTCGTCCAAACAAAATTTATGATCATTATTGTGGTCATTATTACGAAGCTCTCTTCCACTAGGAAGTCTGTGACGTACTAATTACACCGTTGACCCAAAAAATAGAGAGAAGAGGAAACCATTTACGAGCCATCAGCCTTCCAAAGTGGAAGGATCTAATATGGGTGTTAAGATAGAATCAAGTTGTTCCCTTACAAGTCAACGCCGAAGTTTCAACCTCCTCTGAAACAAATAATGATTACTTTCGAGATATTTAAACCTTTTGTCTGCATAATGTACGCAATGATTTGATCAGGATGACTTAGAAAATGATTTTATTGGAAAGATTAATACTTCGACGACAAGTCGACAACCCTGATGAGAAGACCGAAGAGGTCGAGTTGTTGTTGGCATGTTCAAATCAAACCTTCTTGGACTAAAAAATATAAGAACGAATATTAAAACGTATGGTGGCCTGCCATGAAGTACTCCTGCAACACACGACGGTGTTTATTCTTCAATCTTTTGTTTAACACGTATTGTGCACCATGAAATATTCAACAAAAGAAGGCGTCGGTTAGAAAAGTAATTGGGATGATAACTCCACAAGAGTTTATAATAAATCAAACTTACATACGATAGCACAATTTATTCTTCTTCGAAAGACTATGTGTACTACTACGGGTTTTTTAATCATTTTAAACAATGAGTTAACATCTAATGTCAGGATTACGAGTATTGCCACCCTGTAATGGAATAAAGGTAGAAATAAGATAGACGAAAGGAAATTGGGATTTCATATTTTTGACCATCACACTTGAAATGGCCGTGAATTTTGTGCAACGTTTGGTAATATTCATCATGAGTGCATGGTTGGGGTGGACCCATAAATTTTATATTTTTATAAAAAACATCACATATTTTTACATACATAGGAAATGAATCCAAGGTTATGATCAATGTAAGACTAAAAATATACAAAGTTGAGTTGTCACAATTGACAATTAAATTAGACGTTCACAATTAGATTAGCCCCAAACTGCATGTATAACAACTGGATCGTTAAAAACACAAGAAAAATTACTGCAAAGATAATAGTGGTGCCACATGTAGAGATGATTTCTCTGATTTTGAGAATTTCCTTAATTTGCAAGGAGCCAAGGACCCTTTGGGATCTCAATTCCTTAGATTTTCGGTTTTTGACCCACGAATGGTATATTTCCAATACCAATAGCAAGTTAGGCTGATAAAATTGACCCAAGTAGTCAAGTTCAAAAGTATATATTTAATTGTAAGTAAAAATCCAATCAAACTTCAAATCACATCTCAATCAAACCAACCAACCAACTTCAAACTTTTGACATTATCGTTACTAATTCCAGTAACGGACAAACATCATAATATGGGTTCCAACCAATCGAAACGGGTGAGACTCTCTTCTCCAGTTATCCTCACTCAACTTGAACAACAAGTAATCCAACAAGAGTAACACTACAATTATCTAAAAAATAACCTTAATTTTATCTATATAAAAACACAGTAGTAAAGTTTGTAGTAACACAACGTGACGACGGGCCCACCGTACGAATAACGCGGGAAAAACCCGATCAATAACCAAACAAAATATAACTTTTAAAAAAACACTCCCAAATATGACGACAAACTTTGGCTCCAACTCGTTAGTTCGGCTCGAATCCGACTTGAAAAATGATCAATTCTGATTTAACTTAAAAATAAAGAATTTTGATGAAAAATAAAAAAAAATCAATCGATTTAGATACAATATACGAGTCAGCTCAAACTCGAAAAAATTAAGAATTGATTTGAATATTTTTACTCAATTTTTTTATATTATTATTTGATAATAACGTAATATCATACTTTTTAGTTTTTACTTTTTACTCGAAATTTAACTCACTCCAACTCGTTTACACACTACTCCCACGACACGATAGCTGAAGAAAAAAAGAAAACCAAAAACCCAAAAACAAATCAACTCCTCCTCTTCTTCTTCTTCTACTTCTTACATCTCCCCCAGTCACTCCTCTCCTTTCCCCTCCCTCCCCAAACCCTAACTCCGATCCACCAAAACCATGCGACCCCACGCGGCGGCGATCTCCGTCGCCGTCCTCCTCCTCCTCCTCCTCCTAGCCGCATTCCCTTCCGGAGACGCGCAGGCGGCCGGCGGGAGTGATGAAGACCTCGGCAACCCCTTCATGAACCAGTACATCGCCGGGGCCCTCTCCGAGCGGCTCCGCAACGTCACCGCCGTCTTCAGCGACGAGATGGGGGACGAGCTCAGCTACTGCATCAAGGACCGGTAGGTGCTGCGTTCGCTAGGGTTTGGGAGTTGGGGATGGTGGAAAGCTGATGGTGGGAGTTTTTTGTGGTTGCAGGGACGGGGATTGGAACCAGGCGTTCAATTTCTCCAGGGATCCTACGTTCTTGGCCAACTGCTTCAACCAGACCGGGGGTGAGGATTCGGGAATCTGTTTTGTGTTTTTCCGTTGGAATTGCGAATGGGGTCAAAATTTGTATAGTTAACACACTCTAGTCGGGCGTCAAATTTAAACATCATTTTACTACTTATATTGCTTTTGATGTTTACAAGAACCTGAAAATTCATAGACTTGGGTTAAGAATGTTGGCGGTGAAGAATACTACGGTGTCGAGAAACCAGAAGGGTCAAAATACCCAAAGGTCCATACAAACTTGGTAGAATTCCGAATCGAGGGGAGTTGCTTGATCCCCCTTGCTCCCACTTAGAGCCGCCCCCTGTCGAGAGACAAGAGGTTGACTTTGTCTTTTTTGGCACTTGATTGTGGTGTTGTGCTGGTTGTTTGTGGAAATTGTCGATCAGTCCAAACTTCTTGTAAGAGCTGAGACTACACGATTAAATCGCTCTTTTTATATTGTTGGTTATTTTTACTATGACACTTTTCTGTATTTGGTTTCGAGAAAAGTTTTTTTTTTGGGTTGAGTTCAATAAGATCTTTATTTAGGTCCTTTGCTAAATGAAGCAAAAAGTTCATTTTAACAGATCTTAGAGGAACTACCTGATGTATGGAGTTGAATTGACTGCCTCTAGAAGTTTAACTGTCTGAAATTATGGAAATCCTAACTTCGTGCTGTGGCAATCTTGATTGTGTCCATACAAAAGTGCTTGAACTTAGATTACCATTTCATCTTTGTATGCCCAGCACACACTCTTCAGTTGGGGACATATTAGGCTGCTTTCATTTTTTTTTTGCCATAATAGCCTTCAATTAATCTTGGAGCACAATGGATCATTTATTACATGGGAAGTTTATTTTTTTCAAAAAATCTTACTGCCCATGGCAGGATGAATGAATTTCATCAGCACGTAATGAAAATTCCACTTAGTTATGCAGTTTCATCTATAGTTTCCCGTTTCGTCTCTCAGATCAAATTTTGGTTGCAGGAGTTTTTAAATACTTGTTCTATTTAATAAAATGCTTTGCTTTCTGATCAGTTGCTCTATATTCATGTCACATATGTTGGGATGCAGTTATTTTATTTGGCATGATTGGGATTCAGGATTCTTATCAATATAAATTGCAGAAATGCAGAACGTTGCTTTGCATTCATATCAGCAAGCTTGCCCACTTTCCAGTCATACCCACATCTGATATCTGATGTTGGTTTACAGGTGATCTGACTCGAAGATTCTGTACTGCAGCAGAAATAAAATTATATTTTGCTGGTTTATTTGATGGTGGAGGGACGAGTAGTTACTTGAAACCAAACAGGAACTGTAATTTAACCTCATGGGTTTCTGGATGCGAGCCAGGATGGGCATGCAGTGTTGCAGAAGATGAAAAGGTTGATCTTAAAGATTCTTCAAGTCCACCTGCTAGGACACTTGATTGCCAACCTTGTTGTGGAGGATTCTTCTGTCCTCGTGGACTTACTTGCATGATACGTAAGCAAATCTTTTATTTTTCTTATCTGCAATGAAATTCTTTTTATTTTTCTTCTTAATTTTGATCGCTGGTTGCGCCTTGTTTAGTATTTCCTTTGGAGCAAACGAGTCCCTTTTTTTGCTAGTATATGTTGCTTATTTGGGTCACAAACTGCACATTGTTCGTACTATTCTATTTTAACTATTGTGAGTTTGAATTATAAACTTATTTATTTGGCTTAAACGACAACTCTATACAGTCCATATCCCTTGAAATACATTCAACTTGCATTACAAAAAAATGTCGACGAACAGAACTCTTTTTACATATCAAATCTGGTTTATCACCATTTGTCAAAACAAGAGAACTAAGACAGATTAAGGATACACCTTCCCATATGCTACACATAACACAGGTGTGAATTTTGTGTGAGGAGCTACTGAGGCAATCTTTAGAATGGGTTTACTACATATAGGCAGCAATACATAGAAAATGGAGGTGTTTGATATTGTCATGTTGTAATTCATTTAAAAGACCCAGCTCCTTGTTTGTTTTACTGTTACCTATCCAGTTCATATGCGTATGCATATGCATATGCTGATTACATTTATAGTGACTTATATTTGTCTAGTATGTACAATGCCGTACAAACAATTTTACTTTGATGGTAATTATATCTCACGAATTTGTCCACTATTTTGGCATTCTATTTATTTTCTTCAACTAGTTATTTTCAGCTTCCGTGGTAGGAGATTGTATCAAGTTATACATCACGAGAGCAAATTGAGTCTACTATATATCATTGCAGAAGATAGCCTTTTCTGGTCAAAGTTTTATCATGTGATAGCAGAACCTTAACTTCCTTTTCTGTTTTCAATTCTACTGAAGCCTGCCCACTTGGTTCATTCTGTCCATCTGCAAAACTCAACAAGGATACTGGTATATGTGACCCGTAAGTTTGTATCTTCTCAGCTGTTCTGTCTTCTACTTGATAAATTGGAATTTCATGTAATGCATTGCTATAACTGTACAGGTATAATTACCAGTTACCTCCAGGAAGACCAAACCATACATGCGGAGGAGCAGGCGTTTGGGCTGATACTTCTAATAGTTATATATTCTGCCCAGCAGGCTACTACTGTCCAAGCACCATAAGAAAGCTTCCATGTGAAGCTGGGTATTGATTTTTATCCTTGACTTAACCAGCATAGTTTGCTTTATGTCATGACCCGATTTGTCGTTTCATTTCCGTAACAGCACTGACATGCTTGTTATTATGTTTTATTTTAGTTCAAACATGGATATTAGATACTTTTGAGGTAGTTCTTGAGAGAGAAGAAAGTATTCTACAATCCAAGCAATACGAAAAAACAACCTAAACCACCATGAACAGAACAAAACCCCTTACAGTCAACAAGCCACAACAATAAATTTATGTGATTCAATCATGTTATGTGATTTAATCCATGGGCGATGACATTTCTCCACTATGCTAAATAGATGGATGAGGAACATAGAACCAGTTGCACGACTACAATGAACACCTTCAATAAGCAAAAGGAGAAAACCCTATTCTCTTATTCCTCTACCATATTGTGGTAATGAAGTTTCCAACCTAATTGAGCAAAGAGGGTATTCCTATAGGTTTATTTATTAAAATGGTCTAATTAAGACTGCTTTGCGTTGATGTGAGTACCGATTGAGTTTCACGGAAGATTTTTCACCAAAGCTGAAACAGGACGACTGATCAACTTTGTATAGCCTTCAGTCACACCTTTAGACAACTCCTTGACTGACCTCTGCTCCTAATGGTTGCTTGGGCTAGAAAACTCACACTATTGTAGCTTTAGTGCTTTTAAGACTTAAGGTTATGATAGTTAACCGTTAGGAGCAAATGTTAATCAAGAGTTGTCTAAAGGTGTGACTGAAGGCTATGAGAGACTGACCAATCGTCCTGTTTCAGCTTCGGTGAAAACTTCTAATTCATTTTACCAATAATCTAAGCACCGAGAGTCACGTTGTGTTAGTTCAAAATGCAGCATTTTTATCAATTTTCTGATTAGGTATTAATTTATCGATGTGAAATTTCAGATACTACTGCCGAAGAGGTTCTACTTCCATGCAAAGTAAGTTTTATTAATCATTCTTTGCTTGCATCATTTGTTTTGCAGCTGCAGCTTCTGTATATGCATGATATTGATATTGCTTAAATGGATGACGTGTTTGAGGTTTCTTTGTATGCAAACTCTATTTTGGAAAATCACATTTCTTGTGAGTAGGTTTATTCCTCAAGCTGCTATTTGTACAATTTGAACAAACTCCAAATCACATGCTTATAAAAATCAAATATAAATGTGTAATCGTATTAAAATTCAAAATACATGTGATAATCTCCATTACGTACACCGGTAAAGTCATTAAAAATTCTCTCTCTACTTATCTTTAAGCACTTAAATAGAAAATCCTCTTGCTTTTACTTACCTTGCCAAATATGCAACCATTATTTTGAAATGGTGAAAATAATAATGTTACTATACACCTACGATCATGTAAGCACCGAGTGACAAAATAAGTCCCTTCTTTACTTGATAATATAATACATTATACACATTGGCCTTCACCAAAAAATGTTGCAAGATGCATGCTAGATATACATACCATACCCAATTCACCAATTGAATATGTTACCGTATTATACTATATTTTGTCTGAAGACACTAGAACAAATTTCAAGTTTATCTTCCACTTATGATCATTTATTGCTCTGCAGGATGCTATAAAAAGAGCTCTTGTGATGCTTTGTCGGAGAATCAGAATATAACTCTCTTCGGTTTGCTACTCATTGTAAGTTGATATTCCATACAAATCTGAACCCCAAAAGACAGCCTTTTGGAGTAAAGCAGTAATTCTGTATATATTTTTTATGTGCAAAAACTAAATCTCAGAGTTCACTTTTCACGCAAAGAAAAGAGACATCAATCACTAATTTTTTTTGTAAATGTTTTATATATGAATTTGTTAGACGAGATGCAAAAGTTCAAGACTTGATGACATTGACCTACATTACCATGTATCATGGATATAACAAATTCAATAATACAACATGCAGACCATAAAATGTTCATACGGATTCATTTAGTTGTCCAATTCTATAATTGACCAGCCAAGAAGTTACATATAACTGGTACTTCTATTTTACTATTGCTGCAATGGATACTAACATAATGTTCACTTTTCTAGGCTGCATTGGGCTTGTTGCTGTTGATCATATATAACTTCTCTGACCAAATTCTGACCAGTCGTGAAAGACAACAAGCCAAATCTCGAGAAGCTGCTGCAAGGAGTGCAAGAGAAACTGTACAAGCTCGTGAAAGGTGGAAGGCTGCGAAAGATATTGCGAAGAAACACACTGTAGGACTGCAAACACAATTATCACGTACTTTCTCACGTAAAAAATCTGCTAGACAAACTTTTGGGTCATCCATTGATGCTCCATCCACAGGTCCAAGTTCAAGTGCAGTACCTGCAGGAAAGAAAAAGGAACCGAGTAACACCAGCAAGGCATTTCTCCTTGTTGAGGATAATTTTGATAATGATGAACCCTTCCATCTTGAAAATGGAGATAAGAACGGGAAAAAGAATCCACCCAAAGGAAAACAGATGCACTCTCGCAGCCAAATATTTAAGTATGCATATGGGCAAATTGAGAAGGAAAAGGCTTTGCAGCAACTACAGCAGAACAAAAATCTGACATTTTCTGGTGTGATATCTATGGCTACTGATACTGAAATAAGAACTAGGCCTGTAATTGAGGTTGCTTTCAAAGATTTGACCCTCACCTTGAAGGGAAAAAGAAAAACTCTACTGAGAAGTGTAACCGGAAAACTTATGCCTGGACGGGTAACTGCCGTTATGGGCCCTTCTGGAGCTGGTAAAACAACATTTTTGAATGCTCTTACTGGAAAAGTAACAAGATGTGAGACGAAAGGTCAGATTCTTATCAATGGAAAAGATGATTCCATTCATTCATACAAGAAGATCATTGGTTTTGTTCCCCAAGATGACATTGTTCATGGGAACTTGACTGTGGAAGAAAACCTCTGGTTCAGCGCTAGATGCAGGTAAAAGAGTATCTTAAATATGCCAACTTTCCTTGAATGTAGATCTTTTTTCACTGACATGTGAAATTATTTGTTAGATGATGTATTATTATCAAATGGACCAAACATAAGACATTGGATTTTAGATCCTGTAGTGCCATCTATAGGCAAACTTGTTTAATAATCGAATTGTGTTATAATCAGGGCACTTGCAATGCTGTGTCAACGCTCACTGATATTTTTCTTCTTGTAGACTTCCAGCTGACATGCCAAAAGCAGATAAAGTTTTAGTTCTTGAAAGGGTTATCGAGTCATTAGGATTGCAAGCAGTTAGAGATTCACTGGTTGGAACCGTCGAAAAACGAGGAATATCTGGAGGACAAAGGAAAAGAGTGAATGTTGGGCTGGAAATGGTAATGGAACCTTCACTGTTAATTCTTGATGAGCCTACATCTGGATTGGACAGTTCTTCATCCCAACTGCTTCTAAGGGCTCTTCGTCGTGAGGCTCTTGAAGGCGTCAACATAATCATGGTGGTTCACCAGCCAAGGTATATTCACACAGGAGGTGAACATATTAATCCATTCATGACCTGACAAAGAAAAGCCAAAACTAGTGAACCATGAACTAGAGGACTATACTTAAAAGCAGTTCCATTGCTACAAAAGTACACAATAATTTTTAACACGTCTCATCTATTTAATTGTAATGTTCAACACTTATAAATACCAAACACTCATGTTTCGTAATAAATTAATATAGCAACTTAATGAATCATTGTCTAGGTTCCCAGGATATAGCTGTTAAGATATTTGTCTTTTGCACGAAAATTTGAATTGAAATATTTATATAGATCTTGTTAATGGCATGAAGCTTCAACAGAAAATGGTAGTTTAGAAAATAAAAAAACAAGAGATGCAAGAGGTTTTTAAACTCTTCTTTTTGCCCTTGCTCCAGCAGTTCCGCATATCATAGCTTGCGACCTTTGGTCGTATGCTGAAAATTTACATGTGGAATTTCTGACTGAATAGGATGCATTTCCTACTGCAGCTACACCTTGTTCAGGATGTTCGACGATCTAATACTTCTTGCTAAAGGTGGATTTACTGTATACCATGGACCAGCTAAGAAGGTTGAAGAATATTTTTCAGGTCTTGGTATAGATGTTCCTGACCGTGTCAATCCTCCAGACTATTTCATTGACATTCTAGAGGGAATACTAAAGCCAAATACAAGTTCTGGAATTGATTATACGCAACTCCCTGTGAAATGGATGCAACACAATGGATACAATATACCTCCAGACATGCTGCATAATCTTTCAGGAACCAATGCACCAAGTAAGGATCAAACTTCAGCAAGTGGAGCAGGTAATGGTGGCACTGGTTCAGGAACACAAATGATTGCAGGTGAAGTCTGGGGTGATATCAACACAAATCAGAATAAAGACCATAAGCTGCATAGTTACTCAAAACACAGAGATTTATCTAATCGCACAACCCCTGGAGTTTTTCAGCAGTATAAATACTATTTTGGCAGGCAAGTGAATTTACTCCTTTGTCCTACAGATCAATCAAGCAAATTGTAATGTCCAAAAGCAACATTTCTGGCTTTTAACTTTAATTTGTGTCGCTATGATTTTCAGAATTGGCAAGCAGCGCCTCAGAGAAGCTCGAATGCAATTTGTTGATCTTTTGATTTTATGCCTTGCTGGTGTTTGTATGGGGACACTTGCTAAAGTGACGGATGAATCACTTGGGGCTGTTGGTTACACTTATACTGTCATTGCTGTCTGTAAGTACAAAAATCTCATCATTTTAAATGTTGACCTGGTCTTTCTTTCTATTGTGTTAAACTTGGTTGATCCATCACGTCAAAATTCAAGTGCTTAGATAAGAGGTAGTGGAACTTAGAGTATTGTGAATTCTTCATTTAAGAACGTGGGACCATACTTCCAACATAATGGACCTATGGTTCTTTCTTCCATATCACTTTGAGCTACTATCTACTTGCTGAATGGTTGCTTCTTTAATTAACATTCTCGCCTTGTTTTCAGCTCTTCTGTGCAAAATTGGAGCATTGAGATCATTTTCACTTGAGAAGTTACAGTATAGGCGAGAAAGTGATTCCGGCATGAGTTCACTGGCCTATTTCCTCGCAAAAGATACACTTGACCACTTTAACACAATCGTCAAGCCTATAGTTTATTTGTCCATGTTTTATTTCTTCAGCAACCCCAGATCATCAATTTCCGATAACTACGTTGTGTTGGTTGCCCTTGTATATTGCGTAACGGGTATTGCTTATTGGTTTGCTATCTTCTTTCAACCGGGTACAGCTCAACTGGTGAGCGTTGGGTATAATGAAAGAATAGATAATTCACTTTGGGGAGGTTATTATATTTTTAATCATCTATTTCCTTTTCTTGCAGTGGGCTGTATTACTTCCTGTTGTTTTGACTTTGATAGCAACTCAGCAGAAGAACGACATTGTGCAGAAATTGGCTAACTTATGCTACCCTAAATGGGCTTTGCAAGCTTTTATAGTTGCAAATGCTGAAAGGTTAGATAAAAGAAACTTGAATACAGTATTTCATCAAGTGGATTTTCATAATTGCTGCTCATCAACCAATCTTAATAAGTTCAGTTGGTAATAGTGGCAAGACCTGCCCTCTTTCGTCCTCTAAAGGATATGTCATCTGTTCTACTTTAAACGTTGCTGCAATTTCACTTTGTTTTTCTATTTATCGAACGTGTTGGGTGAATCCAGGGGTCCTGACTTATTCCATACTCCTTAAAAGATTTGTAGTTACCCTCTAAATCTAAGTTTTTTAGAGAATATTCCATATTGGGCAATTTAGGGATATTTTTCTAGGTTGTAAGATGTCAAATCATTTCACTCCATACAAAGTTTTAAGTTACACTCGTATTTCAATATGGTACCAAAACCACAATGGTCCAACGGCCGGTTGAACGCAACGTCCATGCGTATTGTCCATGTGGCATGTGTAGACAGAGAAAACTAATCTCGGTCACGCATACGGGAAATGTTGGCTAATTTACGGACGTTCTTTTTGAGTTGTAAGATGTTGGGTTACTCCACTCAATATCAAATTGGTTTTGAATTGGTCACCTCATTTCAATAAAATTCCCTTAAATTTTCTTAGAATATTCTTCTGCTTGAAAATGCCAGATTTGCTGATGAGTTATAAGATGTTGATCCCTCCATTAAATACCAATTGGTTTTAAGTTTGGAGACCCACATTTCAATAAGGTACCCTTCAATTATCTTAGAATATGCAGCTGCCCGATAATACCAGATTTGGCCTGCATTTTTTTGGAGCCATGAGGATTATGCACGCATCTTCTGCTGCCTTTGACACCCACATTTTAATAAAGTTGCCGTTCAGTTTTCTTAGAATATGCTGCTGCCTGATGATACCACAGAGTTGGCCTGCATTTTTGGTGCATGGCAACCTGCTTTGATTACTATCGTCAGGCTAAGAATCACGAGGGTTGCATGCATCTTCTGCTGCCTTTTACATTCCTTGTGTTTATCAACACCCTCATGGAAAACAAATATTATGACAGCGACTTAGCTGTCTTTCAACTCTAATTGATACTGAATTGCCGTGGTTGGAGACGCATGAAGCTCATGGTCTTGATTGCTGTATTGCAGGTATTCTGGAGTGTGGCTTTTGACTCGTTGTGGAGCCCTCAAGAAAACTGGTTATCATATTGGAGACTGGGGACTCTGCATAGTCATTCTCATTACGTTTGGTGTGGTATTTCGTTTTATTGCCTTCTTTTGCATGATATTGAGGAAGAAGTAAGCACACAGACCACACAATCAACTCGTTTTTGCTTGTATTACATTCGTCTTCATTCACCAAACATCACCCCCACAAAGATAATGGGTTCAAGAGAAAAAGAGGGTGTGGTAAATCATGTAAAGATTCTTGTCGTACCAGCCATGTTTGTAAGAAAAGATAAGGGCCCCCGATAATTATATTTTGATCTACTCAGGTTTTTTTTGTCTCTTTGTGAAGCAATTGCTTTGGGCTCGACGATGGTCGTCTTTGTTGTCTGCGATGGCTTATGGAGCCTCGTTTTGCCATGACTGTCCCTAAACTTCCTTGTTTTGTAAATTACCTCTCCAATTTTAATAATCAGAAGTTCTAATCAGAAGTTCTACATTGGTCTGACATGCAAGCCTCTCTTCACAACACGCCCCTTCAAGGTTGTATTTCACAAGAAATTAGTTTAAGTACTAAAATTGTTGGGACTCAGGGTGAGAAATAGCAGCTTGTACAAAAATATATCCTCAAATGGCTGAGAATCTTGGAAAAATAAACCTATCTGCCTGTACCATGTTGACCTCATTGCTAATATGCAACCAACAACAACAAAACTTTTAATCTCAAACTAGTTACTAGAAATTGCTAATATGCAGCCAAGGGTCAAAACATCTGCTTTGCTGCGTCTCTGGAGTCTATTTAACTAGGAATAATTCCATCAATAGGCATCTCATAGAAACGGTATTGCAAACTTCACTTCCATTCAGTTACGCCTTCCCCTAATGGTTTGGGATATTTGCTGGAGCAATTATCCGAGATGCTATAAATATTAGCAGCAAAAAGGGGCAAGCCTGTGGCACTAACTTATGCAGAACTGTTTTGGATTGAGCTACCACAAAAACTACTTCCAGACAATGTCACCCATAAATTTCAAAGCAGGCACACCTCTGATCTCCACATCGACCAAAGGTGCTTGGATCATCTTCAAATCCATGAGTTCATGATCCTTTTTTTATGATATCAAGCGCCCTTGTTTGGTCCTACAACAAAAAAGCAAAACCATCACTTGTGGTGTGGGTATAAGAAGTCTGGACCTCTTAGGATATTGAGAACCCTATGGAAAATAGAAAACATCGACAGCAGTAATGTTTTATTGTTTATGATTAAAACAGGTCGTCCGTTTACAGGGTACTCTCTAAAAATGGGATCTAGATCACACTATTATCAAATAGCAGACTTGAGCCTGACAAATCAAACAGAGGAGAGTACAATTAACTTGACGTTTAGTTCTGTAAGGGGATTTTGCCAATGCCATCTCAAAGGGAGTTGGGAATGACAAATCAAACAGACGAGAGTACAATTAACTTGACGTTTAGTTCTGTAAGGGGATTTTGCCAATGCCATCTCAAAGGGAGTTGGGAATGAGAGGGACGAACAAGCAGGAACGAAACCAGAAAATTTCCCAAGTAGGCGCTAAAAATGAATATGTGTAACATCCTCAAAGTAGCGGAAAATTTTAAAATTTATAAACACTCAATCAACAGAGAATATTACGCAAATAAAGGGACGCAGGTGCACCAACATATATAATATATATACATGAACATCAGAGTATACAAAAGTTGTGATTACATCAAAAACATAAACAAAGGAAACAATAATCACACGACCTCAACCGAGAGAAAGCTGGATCCGGTAGCAGCGCTCCTCTCCTCGGTCACCACCCCCTAATGCCGATCACGACCTGAAAGTAAACGTGCAACAATGCCTGAGTTTCCAGAAGGAAACCCCGTATGCCAAACTCTAAATGTATGAAATGAAAAGGCACTCTAAATGTACTAAACAAGAAAAGCATCACAACCAGGCTGGGCTCCAGGGCTCTCTCACCCAACCACAGCACACACCACAGGTACGGGGCTCCATGTCTAATCTCAACCAACCACCGCACACACCACAGTCACGGGACTCTAGGTCTAATCTCAACCAACCGCCGCGACTCACACTCGTCGCCAAGCTGGGCTCCAGGTCTAATCTCAACCAACCACAGCTACCACGACACGACGAAGGGCTCCAGGTCTAATTTCAACCAACCCAAACGTATAAGGGCTCCAGGTCTAATTTCAACCAACCCCTACACGCGGTCCCTGCTCAGGCTCCAGGTCTAATTTCAACCAACCCGAACGCACTACGGAGCTCCAGGTCTATTTTCAACAAACTCCGTACAGACTAGCTGGGCTCCAGGTCTAATTTCAACCAACCACAGCTCTCACACGGTTACGGGGCTCCAGGTCTAATTTCAACAAATCACCACAACCCTCGTGCACCTCGCACACTTGCCGGAAGAACATCGGCACCACGACTCGCCCCACACGGGCAACCACGACCACAGCACCTCCATAGTGCAAAACAGGACACAAACGGTCGACCGAACCAAAAGTCCCGGTCGACCGAATCAAGCAAATACAGGGCAATCCACTTCGACCGGCACTCCATCGGTCGACCGATTCCCAACACCACACTCGTTCGGTCGAACCCAAATCAAGGGACGGTCGACCGTTTAGATGGTCAACTCCCGGTTCAACGAACAAAACGACCAATCGGTCGACCGACAAATGGGTCCCGGTCGACCGAAAGTCACCAGGGAACAAAATCCCACAACTCCACAACGAATTCGGTCGAACGCCGAGCACATCTCGGTCGACCGAATCTGTCCAGGGAATAATCCCTCACTCGCGCCCCGAATCCGGTCGAACGCCGAGCTCACCTCGGTCGACCGAATTCCACCAGAACGTTCCCCACGCTCAGCGCACAAGTCCGGTCGACTGAACCCTCATTCGATCGAACCGACCACTATTCTCACTTAAGTCACGGTCGAACGAAAATCAACGAGCGGTCGACCGTTTAGATGGTCTACGCCTCCAACCGACTTAAGACAGTGCACACGGTCGACCGGCAAAGGGGACACGGTCGACCGAAACTCACCAGGCTTGCCTCCAATGCACAATCGGTCGACCGCCCCACAGGCATCGTTCGACCGATTTGAGGCAGAGCCCGAATTCTCTTCACGAACGGTCGACCGTTTGCACCAACCGGTCGACCGATCAGGCAGTGAAATCTGCTGCACATTTACTCGCGACGAGCCAAACGGCCTACCGTCGACTTCCAAATACTCACGGTAATTAAGTGAGCGAGCTTGACATACCTAAAGGTCTGAAGAGACTTTTGAAGAACCACGACGACGCCTCCACGAGCGCGCCTCCCCAAATCACGATCCGTCGACGACTCTCGCGTCCAAACGACGATCAATCGCCTCCTCGACGATCCACAACAACGAATCCACCTCCGGCAACCTCCACCGAACAACCACAACCCCAGCACACGAGTTAGGTAGGGGGAGAGAACCAAACGTGCGGAAGGGGAAAGGAACCAACACTCACCTCAAGCCACCGACAAACGACCACCACCACCGCTTGCCCGAACACCACTCAACGCCGGAGCACCAACTCGCCGGAGCTCACAGCAGGAGGGAGAGAGGGAATCGTGAGAGAGAGAGCAACTGAGAGAGAGAGAATTTCCCCCCAAATACTCCTCCAATCCAATCCTCACCACTCATCTCATCCCCATCCAATCCAAGCCATCCATTCCATCTCCTCTCAATCTCAACCACTCAACCAATCCAACACATCTAAGCCCTCCATCCATCCCTCTCAATCCCAGCCGCTCATCTCCAACTCCCCCTAATCTCCACCTAACCAAGATTAAGGCACAAATAGGATTAGGATTAGGCTAGAATCCTACAATATGCCTAGCAACTTTGAACGTTTTGATCCTATGTTATTTGCATGGTGAGATGTCAAAATGCAAATTGCAAATTCCATAATGTTAGTACTAGAATGTGAGTTTTATCTAGTGGATTCTTGTAAAATACAGACGGCTTTTTTAATTTTATTTTATCAAGAACCTAAGCACTTCAGTATATTGATTTAATTAAATCACCAATGGCTGTAGGGGCTTCGGCCCTCACTTGCCTCTGGCCCGGCGGACGGGGTTCTATTCATGTTTCAGTATCAGGACAAAACACTATGTATCACAACATTAAATAGTTGGATTGTGAGCTTTAAATGCTACACTGAAAGTTGGAGGAAACCAGCCATTCTTACAACATTTGATTGATTAAACTTGGTTTTGACAAGGATGTCATATGCTGTCACCTGGTTATATGACGGATAATGAACAAAATACTAAACATATTGGTTGAAGCTATACTAGCAAATCCTATCTCAAAAACAAGATGAGCATCTTAACAACTTATCAATTGCAATTAGTAATAGTATAACTGATAGCAGCAAACTAAAATACCTTTCTTCTCATCGCACAGAACTTGCAGTCGGATGCAGAAGGTGGCAAAATCTGATTAACAATGAGCCTTTTAACAGGAACACTTTCTTTCTTTAAGGAAGAGCACAATCTTGAAGATTCACTAATAGCCATAACCTGAGATGGATGGATTTTAAAAAAAGATTTAACAATGATTCATTCGAAGTTTGGTATTTGAAAAGGTCATACAACTCATTATAAAGTTGAATTTGCCATAGCAAAACCGTTCATAAGAAGAAAAACATGATATGAATTCGTAACTGTACCAACTTCAGATCTTAACACTTCTGAAAGAAAGTGTAACATAATCCACTTGCAGAAGAAGAAGATAAAAATGCAGACTTTTGCGTTCAATAGCAATTGCAAAGTTTGATGCTTCAAAATACAAAATTCTATGTTCGCAATAATTTACAATTCCTGGTTTATTATTTTTGTTATTTCTTAAGATGTATTCAGTATTTATTGTCTATCTTTTCCAAAATGAATTTGAAGTTTGATGGGGTGTATTTATCAACCACAGAACTTGGAATATATTCAGTTTGAGAAGCTGCTGCACCATCTGGAAGAATTTGTGTCATTTGAACAACTACTGTTCTTTTCTTCTTCAAGAAAGCCCTTCATATATGTATATTCAATAGACTTGGATGATCCAATAATCTTTCCTGAGTTTCTACACTAGATTCTCCATAACACGATTGAAGATGTAAGTAGTACTAGATATAGGTAACAAACTTGATGCTGAAAGACCTAAGCTAGATGCATGAACTCTGAAGAATATAAAATGTGATGGGACTGGTTAAAATTGAAAACAAGCATAGATGGGGAAGACAAATTCTAGAAATGTACTACTACTAATTTAATGCAGTATTTATTAGTGAGCACACAAAATTATCAGGAAAAAGATCACAAAACATTTGGGCATTTACCGTAGGAATTGTCAGAATGATGAACTCTGTTGATTCTGTATCACGGAAAAGTTCTCGTACTTTTACCATTCTCTCCCTCAACTTTTCTAATTTATCAGACTGCCAGGTAAAAATTAAAAGCATGCTGGTGAGATGAGTAATGAACTATTACCAGGACATGCTATGAAACATAAACTTACAGCAGCATCATTAGGTGTTTCCTTTCCAAAGAGATTTTATGGCTGATGTTGCTGAAGCTATTTTATTTTTCAACTGCAAGATACAATGACCAATTAACCATTCATACTTGACAAAAAAAAAACGACAAGATTCTGGGCAGCACTATATAGTGAAAGTTTCTTTTTAAATGACCAAAGCACACCTTCATGATCTTGCCTATGGAAGCATCCAAGAAGTCAGGCAGAGACAGAAGTCGAAGAGTGTATCAAATTTGTGCGGGTATGGAAGATTTTATTTTGTTATTGATTAATTATATTTTTTACACTTGTGAGAATATATAGTGTACAAGATACATTGGTTGAAATAGATCCGTTGGAGACTTTCCAACTTTGGAGGAGCGTGGGTCTTCAATTTGTTTCTATGTGTGCTTGATCTTGAGTGATGTAGTTGTGGAGGAGATTGCCTTGATTAGTGTAACGGCTATGATGAGATCATCTGAGCCGATTTTGGTTGGTTTGCTATATTTGCAATATGTTTTCAACACGCCCCTTCAAGTTGGGTCTGGAAGAGATTAAATGATCCCAACTTGAGTAGGATTTGTTGAAACTGTTTGTGATCCAACCCTTTGGTAAAAATGTCGACAAGTTGTTCTTTGCTTGGAATGTAAGGATCTTCTATCTCTTTTGATTGGATCTTCTCACGGATGAAGTGGCAACCAACCTCGATATGTTTAGTCCTTTCATGGAAGACTGGATTTGATGCTATGTGGCGCGCGACGTTGTTGTCACAGAACATTTGCATTGGTTCGGTGTATGGTTGTTTCGTGTCTTTGAGAAGTTGCTTGAACCATATGAGTTCACTTGTAGTTGAAGCCATAGCACGGTATTCAGCTTCAGCGCTTGATCTAGCCACAACATTTTGTTTTTTGCTTCTCCAAGTTACAAGGTTGCCTCCTACGAAGGTGCAGAAACCCGTAGTGGATTTCCGATCATGACTTCCGGCCCAATCTGCATCTGAGTAACCAATTATGGTATTAGAATTATTTTGTTTCATCCATAGTCCTTGTCCTGGAGTTTTCTTGAGATAACACATAATACGATCAATTATATCTAGGTGATGTGTGTGTGGAGCATGTATGAATTGACTAACAGTGCTTAGGGCATAAGTGATATCCGGTCTAGTAACAGTGAGATAGATGAGTTTTCCAACTAGTCTTTGAAATTGACCGATGTCCTTAATTGGTTCACCTTCTGTTGGACAAACCTTGCGATTTGTCTCAATAGGGGTGTTGGCCGGTTTGGATCCTAACTTACCGGTTTCATGGAGCAAGTCAAGAATATATTTTCTTTGAGATAAAAACAACCCCCTTTTTGAATAAGCAAATTCTATTCCTAGAAAATATTTTAAGAAACCAAGGTCCTTTATGTCAAATTTTGATTTTAGGTATCTTTTAACCAGAGTTATTTCTTTATCGCAATCTCCTGTGATAATAATGTCATCAACGTAAACTAAAACTATAGTAGTGATGTTATTATAGTGTTTAATAAACATAGAAGCATCTGCGGAGCTTTTTAAAAAACCATAAGAAGTAAGAGATATGCTTAGCTTGACATACCATGTGCGAGGTGATTGTTTCAATCCGTAGATTGATTTGTGTAACTTACATACTTGATTGGGAGTTGAATTGATGCCCGGAGGAGGTGTCATGTAAACTTCTTCGAGGTTCCCTTGGAGAAAAGCGTTTTTTACATCCATTTGAAAGAGATTTCATCCTTTATTTATGGCTATAGATAGGAGAACACGAACTGTGTTCATCTTAGCTACAGGAGCGAAGGTTTCTAAGTAGTCTAACCCATAAGTTTGAGTGTAGCCTTTTGCTACAAGACGAGCCTTATATCTCTCTATAGTTCCATTACTATTATATTTAATTTTATAAATCAATTTACATCCTACGGGTTTGACTCCGGGTTTAAGAGGAACAAGAGTCCAAGTTTTGTTGTTTTCTAAGGCATTGATTTCATCGTTCATAGCATTGCACCACTTAGGATTTTTAATAGCTTCATGATAGCTGGTGGGTTCTATATGTTTATCTATTTGGTTTAAGAAGGCCTTGTGGGTTGGTTTTACTTGTTCGTAGGACAAGTAGTCCTGTATGGGGTAAACTACGTTAGAGGTAATATAATTATGCAAATGAGAAGGAGGACGAGTAAGATGGTTGGATCTTCGTTGCGGGATTGGAATTTGTTGCGTAATTGCTTCTCCCCCTTCGGCCTCAGGTTCTTCTCTTCCTTCTTCTTGAGGAGTAGTGAATCCGCCTTGTCTTGGTGCTTCAAAGGTGTTTGTGACCGGTAGAGGAATATCAGTGGTTGGTGAGGATTCTTCTTCACCATCTTTAAAGTAAGAAACATTCTCAATAAACTTTACATCACGGGAAACATAAAATTTACAAGTTTTAGGGTCATAACATTTGTACCCTTTTTTCCTTAAAGAATACCCTAAGAAAATACATTTATTTGAGCTGGAGTCAAGCTTATCTGATCTTTTTCTGTGGACAAAAGCAACACAACCAAAGATTTTTAGGTGACCAAGATTCATTTTTCTGCCATTTAAAATTTCCAAAGGTTGTTTGTTTTGAATTCGAGGACTGGGAAACCGATTGATAAGATATGCAGCAGTTAAAACGACATCAGACCAAAATCTTTTTGGAACATGGTGTTGAAAAAGCAAAGATCTTGTAATATTCAACAAATGACGGTTTTTTCTTTCAGAAACACCATTTTGCTCGGGAGTATTGATGCAAGTGGTTTGATGGAAAATTCCTTTTTGTTTCAAAAAGTTTTGAAAATTGTGACTAGTGTATTCAGAACCTATCCGATCTAAGAAATTTAATTTTGAAATCATACATATTTTCCACAAAAGTAACAAATTCACAAAAAACATTAAATGCATCGGATTTGGATTTAAGCAGATAAAGCCATGTGGTACGAGAAAAATCATCTATAAACGTAATAAAGTATTTGAACCCATTATAGGATTCGGTGGGAGCCGGTCCCCAAATGTCGGAGTGGATCAACTCGAGAGGGCTTCCTGTTTTGCTAGAAGATAAATTGAAAGGTAATCTACTTTGTTTCGAAAAACTACAAACATCACACATTATTTCAGAATTAATAAATGGGAATAAGGTTTTTAAAACTAAATGAGATGGGTGTCCCATTCGCCTATGCCAAAGTTCATGTTGGGATCCATTTTCAACATGCAAAGCTTTATTATTTGAGTCTAGAACATATAATCCATTTGTGAGGGTTCCTCTACCAATCGTCTTCCCTGTGATACGATTCTGAAAAATTACATCGAATGGGGTAAAAATAACATTACAATTTTCCTTTTTTGTGATTTTAGCGACAGATAGTAAATTAGAATCAAATGATGGTACATACAGGATATCTTTAGTCATTTGGTTTAATAATTTCATGTCACCTATTCCTTTTATTTGTACTTGATTTCCGTTAGCAACAGTTACAAATTTATCAAGAAGTTCTAAATTATGCTTAATATTAGTTAATAAGGTTGGGTTATGTATACAGGTGGAGCAGATGGATTCAGATCACCCCTTGTATAAAGACTTCTGGATCCGCCTCCTTTGTTGCCATATCTGGTTTCCTGCAAAAAAGAGTTAGGGTTAGGGTTTCCCGTCGGGTGGCCGCCACCTCCCAAGCTTGGGTGTGCGGTGTTGCAGCCACTGAAGCCTGATGATCCCGTGTTGCCTCTCCCGTCCTCACCTCTTCTATCGCCGTCCTTTGATGGACGGAGATGAGGATAGAGGAACCAACAGTTGTTCTTGCTATGCCCGGTTTTCTTGCAATTTTCGCATTGTTCGTCCTTCCGATTCCCGTATCTTTTCTTGTTGTTGTGGTTTTGGTTTTGATTTTGAGTTTTCCCGACAAAGAATGCATGATTTTCTCCTTCGATTTGAGTGTTGCTTTGCCCTTGCGGATGAGTTGTGGTTCTTCGGCGAGTTTCCTCGCGTTAAACCATGGCAGTGATCGTAGCGAGTGGTGGGAGTTCCGGTGCCAGAAGCACTTGACTCCGTATTGCTTCATAACTTGCATCGAGACCTACCAAAAATTGGTAGATCCTGTCTTGTTCCATCCGTTGTTGGATGATTTTAGCGTCGGTAGTTGGAGGCTCGTATACTCCCAACTCATCCCACGCCTTCCTGAGAGTACCAAGATACTCGATGATACTCTTTGAGTTTTGACGGGTTTGCGATATTTCCTGCTTGAGTTTGAAGACATGTGTGAAGTTTTGTGCTTTCCCGAAGTGTTCATGAGTAGCATCCCATAGCTCCTTTGCACTGTCTTTGTACAAGAAAATCTCGCCGATGCTTGGTTGCATGGACGCGATGATCCATGACATAACCAGGTGGTCCATGGTTTGCCATTCTTCTTGCTTGCTTTCCGTTCCAGTTCCTTCGGGTTTTTTGGTGCTCCCAGTGATGTGGCCGACTCTCCCTCTGCCACTGAGGGCGAGTGTGACCGCCCGAGCCCATGACAAGTAATTTGTCCCGTTCAGGAGGGTTGAGACAAGGCGTGATGAAGCATTTGTTTCTGGATGACATCCGGTGCCGTCCGACATGGTTTTCTGAGGGTTTGGATGTAGGCTATATTGGCCTTCAACCCCCTTGGATGAGGTGAAGACCGGTTATGAGCTCCGGGGAGATTCTGAGGTCGTGGGTTCGGTGCTCTGATACCATATCAAATTTGTGCGGGTATGGAAGATTTTATTTTGTTATTGATTAATTATATTTTTTACACTTGTGAGAATATATAGTGTACAAGATACATTGGTTGAAATAGATCCGTTGGAGACTTTCCAACTTTGGAGGAGCGTGGGTCTTCAATTTGTTTCTATGTGTGCTTGATCTTGAGTGATGTAGTTGAGGAGGAGATTGCCTTGATTAGTGTAACGGCTATGATGAGATCCTCTGAGCCGATTTTGGTTGGTTTGCTATATTTGCAATATGTTTTCAACAGAGTGTGACCCTAAAAGGGGGGGAAATTCCTTCAGTGTAAGGTAGATTCAGTAAGGCAAAAATAATAATGAAAAAGAGATAAGATATAAATTATCTTACTGTGGGTGCAGTATCAAATATAATTCGGCTAAACATATTATATTCATTTGATTCGACAAATTGTAAAACCTGTGAAAGAAGGTTAGCAGAGAAAATCAGTACAAGTTCAGGGAGATTTAACAATGAGATAGTATATGAAGACAGCAAACATGCCTTAGAAATTGCAATAGCCTCATCCAGTCCAGGTGGTGGTGTATCCAGCAGTTCACCCAGCTTTAGTTCCCCTAGCTACATAGATGATGCGGTGTAAGATGGACAACACAAACACGTATTAAAACATTAAAAAACTATAAATAACTGGTTTTGCCACAAAGAATATTCACAAAAATGGAGTAGCAATTTCCTGTTAAAGACAACACTACAGGCTAAATTGGCTCAATGACATGTCTATAAATGAAACCAGAACATTGATTTAATTATTTATCTGATTTTTTTAGTTATTCTAGTAAGATGGGAAATATAGTTTCAATCCGTTCCACCCTCCCCAAGGCACTTACACTGTTACATAATTAGCTTACTATGGTTAGGCATGGGAAATATGCAAGAAAAAACTCACTATTTTTAGGACTTTTCTTCATCTAGAGGGAAATCTGAGACCCTAACCCCCAAAATAATCTGAGACCCTAACCAGCTAGACATTTCCCATAAAAAAACCCAACTGGATATCACAAATAAAAGCTAAAGCATGAATCTTGACCCTGCTTATGACTAAGTGAATTAAGAAATTATGCCGAAAGCAGATACTCAATTTCTTATTGCCAGCACAAATTTTGTCTGCTGATGTTGAAGTTCTTAATCATTTCATCAACAACAAAGCCTTTAATATTAAACTAATAGAGGTACTCGGTAGGCTAGAAATAAAACTCATCTCTGAGAAATGAATTGTCCCCTTCCACATACTCCTCTTCAATAGGGTTGTAATCAGGTGGGCTGAACCCGCCAACCTGCTCAACTTGCGCCAATGATTTTGGGTTAGGATCCAAATTTTGAACCCATTTAAAAACTTAAATTCACCAACCTGTCAATTTGCCAACCTACTTCCTTAGCATGTTGAACCATGATCAAGCCAAACCTAAACACATTGACCCATCATAATATTATATATTTTTATGCAATAATTTATAATTTATTTAGGCTTTGGATAGAAATGAGCGGAAGAAGGCGATTCATATGCCCCGACCATGATCCTTGATGAGTTCCATTTCTAGCCTACTCTAACTGCTTTGGGATTAAAGGCTTTGTTGTTGTGAAGGCAACCCGCGAACTCACGAGTCCAATCCTCAATCCGCTTCGTTGGAGGGTTGTAGGGCTTGTGGATGGATATTAGAGGGCAGGCTGAACCTAACCTGCCAACCGAAAGTTGTTTCAATTTGGGTTGGCACCCAATTCCGCCCCCCCCCCCCCCCCCCCCCCCCCCCCCCCCCCAAACCGTCCATTTTACACCCCTACTGCTCAGAGTCAAATCCCAGGAAAGATTTCATGTTTTGAAGTCCCTTGACTGCTTCCTCACAAGTTCAGAAGTAAAACAATAATGCAAAAAACTCTTGTCTCTTAAGAAAATTTCTGATATTAACTTCTTAATGTCTTTCATGTCATTAACATCTTAAGAATCTACAAAATGTGCAGAATCAACTTGCAAGAAAGTCAAGCCAATGTTTTTTTGTAAATCATGATCCCATCAAAATAACTAGCTACAATCGATAACTGTTTTGAATGAAACGAAAATTACTAGAGAAGTTCAAGATTCAATTGCACCAGTACTAATAATCTTCTAGTTCTTTAAAAGTTGAGAATAGCTGAACACAAAAAGAAGCTGACTTTGCAATTTCATGCAAATAAACATGTAATATATAAGTTATGGGTTGATTTAGGTTGTACCTGTTCAGCAAGCATCCCAAGACCCATACTATCCATAAAATCCTTAACACTAGCCCCTCCTCCTTTTGACTTGCAGCGCGAAATTCTTCTCTGGCCTTTTCAGGATTTATCTACCAAAAGGCTTTTATGATATTAATTTTAGTGACAATAATACGCATGTCAGTAGAAGGGGTACCATTATTGCATGGAAAAACAGTATACTGCTTGGATATAATAAAGCTAGCAACATATCAATTTGCCTGACAAACTGAACAAGGGCCAACCACGAAACAGTGATAAAAATTCGTTACAGTGCAAAATTAGTTTCAGTTTACCTCAAGAGCAAATAATGGAGAATCCACCCCATCAACAGGCACTAGCACTCCTCCACTGAGGTCCTAATAAGAAAATGTTGAACCACTTCTCGAGTTCATTGAAAATATCTATAAGTTCATCAAACAACAGTTACAACATGATGACATAAAACATAACTCTTTGTTATACTTCATTTCAAAATATAAGCAGTAGCTGTAGTTAAAATAAGTAAATATTTGCAGTTAGGCAGTCAAATACCTGGGCAAATGAATCACTTAGTGAATGTGCAGGGTCAGTGGAGACCACTATTGTAGGGTGACCACTGTTTGCAAACTTCACAGCTAGAGATGCTGCACAACTTGTCTTTCCTACACCTCCTTTTCCACCCAACATATAATATTTTCGCTGAGTAGCTGCAGCCATTTCATCAAACTCCGCTATGGCTTCTGAGGATGATGTAGTAACCGACCTCACTACGAAAAAGTAAAATTTCTTCAGCATAGACACTCAGCACAAGACTTTCATAGTTTCATGCCTGAGGTATGGAAAATTAGCTATCAATCAATCAGATGGTCATTTTTGCCGAACAAATAGAATTCCAAATTTCCAAAAGCATTCGCAAGACCTTTAAAAGTATGTGACCACCCACAACTGTCAGCCGAGACAAGAGACAATATATATCCAACGCTAATGATAAGTCCACTATTCCATACATCCTACCAGGCTACCACAGCTCCTCTAAATTTGTAGTACATGCAGAACTTAATGGATTTTCGAGAGGCCGGCTGCATCTTTTTCACTTCAACAATTTAATATTCATTCACTTATTTGGCTTTCAAACTTATACAAGATTTGATTGTAAACATGACCTTACCATTTGCAAGGCTCTCTTGTAAAAATGCTGTATTAAGCATGTATTTACAAACTACAATCAGTTGGAAGTTACAAACGCAACATATCTAACTCTACCTGATAAAACTTAACACTAAGTCATGAATGTTTATCAATTCCCCCGATATTTTACAAATAGTTGGAGTTACAATGAAGTTAGACCTACTGCTTAGGTAGTTAAACCTACCAGTTAAGTTCATCAAATTTGTTACAACTTAACTTACAACAACTGTCACCATCACCAACTTTTCCCTTCCGCTCACTTCTCCACCTAAAAAAAGATTTCAAATTCCACATCACGCAACCATCCATCTAAGCATTCCAAAACACCAAAACTTAGCACCTAAACTTCGAAAACAATAACAACCAACTCCTCCCACCAAACAACTCCGGAATCATAACCGTGAAACGAGAAATTCACACGAGGACCGGAAAACGGGAACCGAAAGTGGACCTCGAAGAATCGTCCTCTTGGCAGCGGAAGGAGGGGAGAGAAGGGTGAGGTTTCTGGAAACGACGCGCGTCGGGAGTGGCGCCCGCGTGGGGTTGGAGATCGTCGACGCGAGGTTGAAGAAAATAGGGTTTCTCGAAGGGAGACGGGAGAGGGAGAGCGCGGAGATGGACGCCATTGTTGGTTGGTTTCGCTCTCGCACTCCCACGCCGTCGTCGTGAGGGAGTTGTCTCAGATCATGGGAGGAAAGCCGTTGTTAAGTGGGGGATTGGGCCGAGTAGGCCTCGTTCGGCCCAACTGTGATCGTTCGCGGAAAAACACATTCGACAACTCCGGGGGAAAAATGGAAAATTCAAAACTTGTGTTTTCGAAAATATTGTCGTCGTCCATCTTTTTTAAAATAAAATGAATATCGTAAATAACCACCAAAAACACCCCGAAAATAACAGGAAAATCAGAAATAATCACTAGAAAAATTACCCACAAATGGGGCAATATCCAATGATCTAAGTTCCAAGTTTTGATTATCCTGGAAAAATCTAGGGAATTGTTAAACGTCGTCCGAATTTTACTAAAATCGTCAATCTTAATTACCATGTTGCTCTTCACAATCCATTTAATACTCATTATGTTCTGTAAAAAATAAAATAAAAATCATGGCATCTGGCTAGGACGCCATGTTTTTTTAATTTAAAAATCTTGAATTTATATGATGTGTGATTTCAAATTATTTCATGTTCAGTTACAAGATTTCAGTGGTGATGTGTTAGAAAAAAATACAAACGTAAATATACGGGTAAACTGATCAATATCCGAAGTACAATAATATAGTGTCGAAACAAAAAATGTCCGCAAAGTGCACTCCCTCTACTCGCTTTGCGGGTGGGACTAGCGTCCCTTGCAATGGTTGCCGCCTTTTGCCACCCCCGCATTCTTACTCTGATTTATTTTGTATGATTATTTTTTGTTGTAATATGAAAAGAGGAGAGCCTATTAGAAGCAGAAATAAGTAAAAATGAGAGAAGAGTAAAACGGTAATTGGTACGGACGATTTAAATAATTTACGGCCGACGTTTAGTAGCCCAGAAAATCTAACACCCGACAACACGAGTCCCTCTCCTTGGATTCTGGTTCGTCGGGGGAAGCTTATGGGCCGAAAATGACCCGAGCTAATCACAGTGTGGTTGCTTTGAAGTATATTGTAGTCGCCTCCAAACGTTACTGAATGTTTTTACGAAGAAACACTAGTTTTTAATGTTGGTACTACTTTTTTCAACTTCTCGAAAACTAATGTCTACGTTGTAGTTAGTCTAGTCCTAATCAAAAGTTTGTATCGGTTAGTTTCTTCGTACTTATAAAACACCTGGATGTTAAAAGTCAGACATCGATCATTAAAATCTATTTGAGCGTACCCACTTGCTTTTAAATGGTTTCGTAAATTACACAAAAACCAAACTTCAAAATTATCATCCGCAACCCCCAGTGGACGCAACGAAAACAATCAATACTCACCCAAAGTCCCAAACGCATCTCTCTCGTTAGGGCAGAGAGTGTTTTTTGAAAATGGAAAATGCCAGAGGAACTCCTTTTTAGGCTCTAACCTCTCAACTTCTCACCACGTGGGGTGAAATTTTTTCCATTCACTCGTAGCCCTCGCATGTTCTGAGTAATTTACCGTAAGTCCCTCGATTTATGAGAAATTAGCTCAAAACCACAAATCTCCCATGTGCACCATATTATTTAAATGATTGTAATCATTACACTATTGTTTAAAGAACATTGCAAACCACATTTTTCCTATTGTTTAAAGAAGAAATAATTGTAATCATCACATTCTCTCACCACATTTAATGCAAGATGATGATGACAACCTTCTACATCTTCTTCAACACTTCATTTTACTTCATATTTTGGTTTATCCAGATATAGAGACATATCTGCTGGTCAACAATTAATCAACTTGGACATATCCGGATATAGAGACAATAGTTGGGATGACTTTTATAACATTATAGATTATCTGAATAAGTTCCAACCTTTTTTATTTTGTTTGTCCCACAAAAGGTATCATGAGTAGTCTTTCTGTGGACATACATATGAGGTACCAAACAGTTGGATAATACATAACTATCTTGTATCGTCACTTATCCAGACATATACAGCCCCACCTTTTCCAAATCAGTATGAGGTTTGCAAATATATAGGGTGTCTATATTTAGTCGTCTAGATATAGATTAACAAGTTTATGAAACTGATTATGAGCGATAAATCAATGTCTGCCATTTAGATTTTCATATGCTTGTGTTTACTGGACATGTCAACAAATGTTTGAACAAGATATATCGTAATCAAATATCTGGATATACAATTGTTCAGATATAGATTGACAATATGTCTACACCTACAAAAACTTGTATCATTACTATTCCAGACATATAAGTTACTAGTTAACTTGTATCATTATTTCCATTTGCACACACTATTGTCCATTCCTATCCAGATATATTGTCTTACCTTTGTGCTTGTGCTTGTTGGACATGTCAAACACGTCTGAACTATCTTTGTCTGGACATACATATAAGATATCCAGATATACAAATTTGTATGGACTATCTTCGTCTGGATATATCCACATAAATATTCAGATATACAAACTTATTACAAAGCACCCAAACATCTACGAGTGATTTGACACGAGTCATCACACATCCTAGCACATGGGTAATTTCTGCAGCGGTCCTCTTTATATCTAAATATTATTTGGGTGAGTATTTTGCAAAACTGACTATGTCAACTATTGAGTTATGTTAAGAGCCCCCAAAAAGTCCAATTTGGAGCTTATTTATCACTACTCTTTGAAAATCACTCTTAAATTCAGATACTTGTGGCTTGAGAGACTTACAATTTTTTTCTTCTCTTACAAATTACTGAACTGCAAAACGGCACCCCAAAATTACTTAAATCGCCCGTGCGAATTACCGTTTCGTCATTCTCTCATTTCTACTTATATATCTCTTCATTTCACTCTCCTACCACCACTCTCTCTTCATCTTCCTCTTATAATCATCAAGAAGAATGTCTCGGAGGCCAGGAAAGGAGCCAACGGACGCCCAATGCACTCGAATATGGTAAAATATCCTATTTATTTAAATTTTATTTTACAAAATATATATTTGGGGTGGGCATCCGTCGCAGACGCCCATCCCATTTTTTTATTTTTTTACAAGTAATAATTAGTAATAATTCATAATTAGTTCAAAACAATTAATAAATTTGTTATTTAGATGCTTAAATCCATTTAACAACATTTTATTTTTAAAATTTAATTAATAGTCATCGGGTTACCGTGGAGGAAGAGGAAAATCCATACATTTGCGCATTGTACATGCTTACGAAGAGGATTCAACACCTCGTCATCCACGTAGACGAGGTATATCTGCTTCAGTTAGGAGGAAAAAAGATAGTTTACGTTCTCGTTAGACACGTGAGGATTCTTTCGACGACGATGAGGATTTGGATGAGGGGGAGAGTGACAATGAGGGTCGGTATGGGTTGGAGTTGGAGTGGCAGGAGGGGGAGAGGCAGCAATATGGTGGAGGACGGGGGCGACATGGTAATCCTTCTTCGGTTGAGTGGGTCATTCGGAAGGGTCGAGGTGGCCGGTTTGTGACCGGTAATTCGAATTCGTGCACTGCAGGCGCCCAAACTCAAAAGAAGAAAATGGTTGAGGACGATTCTTGGATCATGACTTGTGTGATGCCCGGTGGTCCTTTAGATGACAACGTCATTCCGAGTTTCGGAGGCCACATCGCCACACATTTGGGAGGGCGAGGATCGGAAGGTTCTGAAGTGCCATAATCGGCACAGAGCCTGTACCACATTGTAGGCTTGTCATTCAGTTATGAGTGATGATATGACAACGACCATTACTGATAGCAGATTGGGTCACTTTCCTTACAACATGTTCTCCTGCCTTGACATGTTGTTGATCTCGGTCTTTATGGAGCGGTGACTGCCTGACACCAACTCTTTCAACTTGCCTTTCAGAGAGATGACGATCATGTTGCATGACGTCTTCCAGATTCTGCGCATTCATGTTAAGGGTCGTATGGTCAGTGCTCAGGCATCGACGTCTAAGCTGAAGAGTTATATATCAGAGTTGCTCGGGGTGAGCGTCGATGGTCTTAGGAGGGATAACCCATTTTGGAGTGGTGGTGGTGTTAGCATCGAAGCTGTTAACGACTTTTGTAGACAGGGACGACCACTGCGGACTGATGATACGCAGTTGAGTGCCTACTTGTTCTTACTACTCGGATGCGTCTTGTTTGTCGACAAGAGCGGTTGAAGAGTCAGACCACGCGACCTATTGGAGGCTAGAGATCCAGATACCATTGGTCAGTACACATGGGGGTCAGCGACGTTGGTATACTTGTATCGTCAGTTGAGGATAGCGAGCCGTGCTGCAGGCTTAGATATATGAGTATTTTCCTCCTTTCCGTCCGCATCGGAAGCGGAAAATCATTGAGTCGGGTCATCCTCGTTCGCATATGTAGGCTGTCCGGACTGAGGATAAGGGCGATGGGAGACTCCATTCCATTCGTAGACTGCTAGATCAGATGACTGCATCGCAGGTATAAAACTCTACACCATTCACATTTATTTAAATTTTATTATTATTATTAACGTGTAAACATTTTGGTGGAGTGGTTGCCATATGGTCCCGAGTCTGTTGCGGCTGTGTTGAGGACTTTATTGATGGGCGTTATTCGTTATCGGGATATCATGGATCCTTATTTCCCTGATCGCGTCTTGCGTCAGTTAGGGTACGTTCAAGTTATCCTGGTTGACATTCTGACGTCAGAGCATGCAGTATGGTCCGCGACGACGTACAACGTCAGGTACAACGCTTCGAGCTCAGAATCGGTTTGGAGGACATTTCCGAGAGGAGGCCGACTTCACCTTGGCGATCTCACACGTAGCCGCGACCCCTCCACTTGTCATGCATATTATTTGGATTGGTTCGGTAGGTGCTCACATCCAGTTCTCGTGCGCGGTACCGCCCCGAGACCTGAAAGACCACTGGATAAGACATGTGGCGATGTGGTAAGTTTTTGTAAATTATTTTTTATTTGTATTGTATATTTTGTTTTTCTTGTTAATGTACACTAATTTTGATGTTATATCGAGTGGATAAGTAGAGCGATACGACTTGCGCAACCGTTCTTGGAGAAGAGTGACCTGATGCCGGACAACGACACAAGAGCTGCATGTGTAGATTAGGATAACTTCATAGAGATGAGGAACAGTCAGTTGAGCATTTCAGATCACGATTCAGATGATGAGTTGTATTCGGCTTGTACATTATTTACTTTATTATCTGTTGAACTCTTATTATTTGTATTTGCTTACTTGTTGTACTTTTATTATTTATTTCTGACGAACATATCTTCTCCTTATTTGCTATATTTGATGCATTTTAAATTTGAAATCTAATAAAAAACAACACGATAAGAAAACAACACGAACAAATTACACATTAAAAGCACAGTGATCTAACCAATACATTACAAATTACAATCAAAATCTATTACGTAACTGGTCCCAATATGCTCTCCTACTTTCGTACTCCACCTCCCATCCAGACACACTCTCATCTCGCATTTGCAACCACATGGTCGCTATAGGAGGTACTATAAATCTCTAAGTTAATTCTAAGCGAATGTAATGTTTGTAACTCCCTAAATGAGCAATAATCAACTCTTTGCATGACTTCGTCATGGTAGACAGACTCTCCCAAGGTAGCACTATAATACACGGGTACACCGAACCATCCGTTCCCACTGAGAAAGACATAACTGCACACTTGTAAAAATTGGCAATCGGAAACAAGTCGCACCAAATCTCCATATAGTGATCTTCACCACAAGGTCCTCCACCCCAATCCATTCGCTAACGAGCTTGTACCACACCGTCATAATAAACGTGCTCATAAATGGGATGCACCCCTATCTCATTAGAAATCGCACGACGGACGTAAAACCAATTGTCTTGACTACCATAGAAAATACCGGCAACACATCGAAATCACGGTTGCCATCAACACTTACATCATTCACCTCTCTAGAAATGGTAAGATGATTCCTGACAGTCTATCAACACATGAGAAGTTATCGACGTCAATCCGTCCGGACACTATAAGATGAAAAAATAACAAAGTTATATATAATAACTGGAAGAACATGTTTACTGGAAAAAACAACAACGAAGTAATAATAATAATAGCAACATATCGTCATACCAGATCTTGTACTCATGTTTACGGACGATCGAGACAAACTAGAAGATCGACCACGACCCCTGCTCTGACTACTAGAAGATCGACCATGACTTCGCTCAGCATACTCAAAGGCACTCGGGTCCCGACGTGTCGGCTTTCCCCTTGGTCGACCTCGTACGTTAGTATTTTCTGCGAGCTCTAGATAGTTCGACTGATCGGGGTGTAATTGCGCGTATAACATACGAGAGGCACTACGAATTACTACAGAGTCGCTCCCCAAAATCTCATCAACGAGGTTCCGAAAATGTTCGACGTTTTGTGATGATTGATCCACAAACTCTGGCATATGGACTCCTTCTTCAATGACAAGTGTTTTCCAGAATGGATGAATCTGCTCTAAATAAATTCATTCGCCTGACTCAATACAACCGTGCATGGTACATGCACAAGAAATCTCATGTGATGTCAGAAAAGCGTATCCACATCGATATTCAACTTGATTGCTTAAGCCATGCATTCTCTGCAACTCCTCACACAATAATGACAAGCAGTGATGAGAAATTCGACCATTTATATGTTGATAGAAAGCAATTCTGTAGTTAGTCAAATTTCGACGTCTCGACTCTTCAAGAAAGTTTCGAATATTCGTCAACTTTATTTCAATAGCTGCGTTCATGTGGTTAAAAAGAGTGTCCAGAGCTGCAGTCGATGTAGTGATCCACTCTTTCAGAGCCAACTGAGCGCTTTCGATCCTACAGTTCGTAGTATTGCCGAAATGAAGGACTTTGTTCGTCCAATTCAACACAAACTTTTCTTTATGCACTGACTACGTGTTTTCTAGATACTCCGTGATTGCTGGCCAAGAATGAAAAGAATCTTTCAGATTACGGACAACTCCATCATATTCGGTTTCTGAAGTGGAAAACATGACTTTCCTCCACTTTCCACACTTCAAATTATTTGCAAATTGCTTATTCTTGCCGAATACGTGGTATGCGTAGTTGTATACGTCTTTGTTGATATGTCAGGTGCAAAGTAAATGAGCAGACTCAGGAAAAACCTCTCTCACTGGTCGCATAAGCCCTAACTCCCGGTCCGTTATTATTGTAGTCGGGCTGACAATACTCAATAACAGATCTTGCAACTTCTTCAATACCCATCGGTAACTAGACTCGGTCTCATCCTTCATAATCGCATAGCAGACAAGGAAGTTCATGTTTGTTGGTGTCACCCCAACCATTTCAAACAAAGACATCTTGTCATTATTTGTTTTGTACGTCGAATCCATGCAGATTACGAAAGGGCATGTGCGCAACAACTGAACTGACGTCGGATGTGCCAAAAATGTTTGAGCGACGACATTAGTTTCTTCATCCACCATAATCCAATGTAAGTACTGATACTACACTGCTTGATGCAGAAACTGCTGAGCGGGATTCATGTCTTTAGATTTCGTCCTCCTCATGTACTCTCTGAAGTGATAAATGTGTCTCTGATTGGGATTATCCTCCAAGAATTTCTCATTTACCACCAACAATATGTTACGTGGTTTCGCTTGTGCTTCAGTCATATCACGAACAATTTTCTTGGCCCCAGGACTAAGACCGCTCATCTGTCGGTGACCCTCTGGATAAACTGCAAGTTTGTGGTTGTGTTGACCATGAGTACTATTAGAAATTATGACCCATCCATCACGCTCCTGTCGCTCAACCATCTTTATCAAAAAACAACAACCGCAACCCTTTCTTTTCGTATTCTTCCGTACTGCAATATCCATATCCCGAGAACCAATTCCATTTCTTGCGATCGCATCTCAGATAACAATTCATCTGATTGTGATTTATAGGATGATATTACCAAAAAACCCGACTCCAATGACAACTTGTTTCGCCCATTTATTCGCGTCATTGATTGTTGGAAATACTTGTGTACTTACAAAAATACTCACTGTAATCTACTTCATCACCACCGAAATCTTGCAACGGAACCTGAATAATTTAAAATAACACAACATAAAAAAATAATTTTTTTTGGGGGAGGCGCGCGCCCTACCCAGACGCCATTCCCATGGGGGAGGCGCCCTACCCAGGTGCCTCGTCCATGGGGGCGGCGCGACTTACACAGACGTCTGACACGAAAAATTATTTTTGCTAGGCTTACTTCACCGGATCCAGACACTTCACCAGACACTTTCGTGGTGTTGGTACTGGTAATGTGAGGAAAACGTAGACAAAAACCTTAGTTTAAGAGA
This sequence comes from Triglochin maritima, assembly GCA_963682175.1. Classification (NCBI taxonomy): domain Eukaryota; kingdom Viridiplantae; phylum Streptophyta; class Magnoliopsida; order Alismatales; family Juncaginaceae; genus Triglochin; species Triglochin maritima. Next base: position 55,805,034 of record OY821772.1, on the reverse strand, counting down.
CATGACGAAATGAGTATTAAATGAATTATGTAGGGTAAAATGATAATTAAACAAATAATTTAAGTAATTTTAGGATGACGAACAGTAAGCACGCTGCCCCAGCCTAGCTCTTAAGCGTGTCATCTTTTCGTTGGACAACACCACTCTATAATTATAACAAACAAATGCAAGGCCAATTTTAGTAAATGATATACCATAGTATCATATCTTACATCCCCTTCGGTGAGATTCTGATCAAGACAGATGACGCGAGGAAACCGATACTTCTCTATCCACGCCTCCAAGGTTGGTTTGCCCAAGACTAATCCTCCCATTTGCAAATTTCATTATTTCCTTAATTGTGTGCCTTAAGCATGTTGCTTTCAACGATCTACACAAAATCATCCAACCAGGACAATTCCAGTTGATGGATCCATAAGTTCTAATCCGAATGAGATAACAAGTTTCATCTTGACGTTTAAGTGTGTATATATACACAAAATCCCAACCATGATATGGCGGCTAAGGTCATGACGTGAGCACTCTTAGAAGCTAATCAAGCATATATCTATTTTTCTGAAGAGAACTTTTGGATTATGTATTGCAAAAATTAACACCCTTCTTACGTGATATTTTTGTATTGTTAATAGCGTTCTAATAATTCTAATGATCGTCCACACGCATTTAATTATTCAATTGGCACAATAAAGCACACTCATTGTTATAGTTTGGAAAAGAGAGATACACCACAAAAATCTGAATCCTCGTGGTGAAGCATAGTACATGGTCATGAATGAGAAGTAGTGGAATATTTGACCACCTGATATAATATTTTCTCACTTCCACCGTTCCACTTACGGTTCCACCAATTAATAAAAAGAAACTCTTGTTTTCTTTTCAAAATGTGTCCGGTGTCCCAAATACATTCTATACTTGGAAGTTGCAACATTAACTGCTCTAAATTGAAGCTTATATTAAAAGTAGAGGGTATTTTTTTATCAAGAAACATGCATGTAAAGGATTTAATGGAAAATTATATGGTCAAAATAAGAGTTGTAAATGTTAATTTATATTTAAACTATAACGTTTTTTCTTATTTAACATAACGAATTGTCAACAAGTGTACGCCTCGAGAGAAAGAGAAAAAGAAAAAGAAAAATCCTATATTTTTCGCAACTCTTGGTATTTGAATTTACAACTTTTCGTAAATGCAAGCTCATATAATGTAACAACTTGAGCCTTGCCGACCCAAAGGACCCTTATGGCGTCTTCAAGATTGAAGGGTCCCTTGTAAGGGATATTGGGCACTACAAGAACTTGGTTATCTGCTCTTCAAGTTGTTTGGATGTGAAAGCGATGTCCACATGTGTTCCTATCATGCGAAAATTGAGGTAATAATATGATGTGCTTCATTCTTGGTTCTAAAAATATATTTCTAAGGAACTTTGGTTTTTTTTATAAACAATTTCTTAAATATGATTGGTCTAATTATTTGGAAATATATTTGTTTCTCTTCAGGATCTTATTGAACAGTCTACGTAACATGGATATGAGGTTCTTGACACATCAACAGAAGCTAGCCTTTTGGATCAACATGTATAACACAACTATTATGCATGTAAACGTCCTCTCAGTCTACACAGATTGCTTATTAGTTTCAAATTAACTTGTGTTCTTGTTATTGAAATTATTTTTAATAAAACGACTTGTCATAATTGCAGGGATTTCTTGAAAATGGTCTGCCCTCAGATTCTGACAAAGTGTTTGCTCTGAGAAACAAGGTAAGCCATCGCGAATTACATAGAAAAAAAGGTCCAATTATGAGCAGTACTCAATATCGGTTGATGACAAGGTAAATTGATGACACTCGTATTTAGGCTGTACTCAATATCGGGGGCAACCAGATAAATGCTCTAGTAATTGAACACTTTATTCTGAGACAAGCATCAGACATGAAGGATGTAAGTGTAATAACATGTATCACATAATTTTATTATCTTGAACATCGTTTCAAATTTTCAGCAATTCGTTTGGGGCCGCGCAGGTCCATTGGACAGGTAAGAAAGACGACAAAGAAAACGCAGTTAGAAGTATCTACGGGCTTGACCATCCAGAGCCCAACATCACTTTTGCATTGTGCTCTGCAAATAAATATTCTCCAGCAGTAAGTAAAATGAAAAACTCAATAGTCAATACGTATCAATTTTAATATCCTCATCCGCTTGTCTGATTTCAGATTGTTTTAACCAGTTTTACCTTGTGTATGAGTCACATTAGCTTAATTTGTCGGCTCTATTCGTTTTGACAATCACAATAGTGATCTGACTTGATCCATGTAATAATTGAATTTCCTTCAATTTGAGTAATTATGAAATTTGATGGTCGTCGCATGGTTAGGTGAGGATTTACACAGCAGAAAACGTATCGGGTGAGCTGGAGAAGGCGAAGTTGGAGTATCTTCAGGCCACCATAGCAGTGATTGGCACCGAGAAACTCATGATCCCTAAGTTGTTGTCAGAGAACACGAACGACTTCGCTAAAAACTTGGAATCTCTTGTGTTGTGGATCTCCAAACGTCTGGTTCGCTAAGGAAATCTATGATGGTTTGTCTTAGAGCTGCAAACGTTGGACATGCATCAGACGTTGTGAATATAATACCTTATGAGCTTGATTTTCAGCTCTTGTTGCCGATATAGAAATATGGGACTCTAGGCAAGACAAGACAAGACAAGACAAGACCGTCGTGCTTCTCCTCTGCCTTAAATGGGCCTCTGCTTCAAACATTCTATAGAGAGATTTTGGACATGTTTTTGGTGGTGTAGTTTGTAGATCGTAGCAATTAGGATATATAGAAAAATGTTTTTATGGTGTAAGTGCGCAAGGACTAGGAGTGTGAGATTGTGCATAGTGTCCATCATATGTATGTTCAAAAGTTTAAAATGTAAATTTATTTGAATGTGTTTTTAAACGATGTTATATATTCTAGTGAAACTACGCCCGATCTTGGGTTGAAAGAATACGTGATCTCTAATTCTCTATTGTAATTAATTCATGTGTTGAACGTGTCTTTTATTACGTCTATAGTCAATAAAATGGTTGAAAAATATCATCCCCACAGTCCACATATCATAAAAATTGTTATTTGTTAGGCTGATTGACAAGGCTTCCTACTAGCCTGCCACAAGGTGACTTGTAAATGAGCCGAAGGAATTCCGGACTTCAAAAAATTAAAAGTTTACCAAATGAGAATAGCTGACCTTCCTTTAAATTTCGTTGATGTTGATTTACTTTTGTTAATAGCTTTCAATTTTGTTTGAAAATCCAAACCATAGATATTCATATATGACTCAAGTTATTCATGTACGTCGAAAATCATAAAATTTGACTTATCTTTTTGGTAATAATAAGAGATGAACAAAGTGGAAGCACTATATTCTTAAAGAATATGATTTCTTAGTCTTATATGAAATAACTCGTAAACCTTTTGATTTTAGACAAGTATAAATAACTTGAGTTATGGAATAGGATATGCACATTTGAATTTTCAATTTGAATTTTAATATTAAATTATTAACAATTATAAATTGATGTCAACAGATTTTACCTGGATCCCTTCTCTAACGAAATAAAATCAATTTAGTGTAAAAAATAGTTAAATTGATGATTTATGAGGACAAAACAAGAATAACTTATTAAAATAGGATTAAATTCTAGTAAGCTCATGACTCATCTAATTTAGTTTAAGTCCCTTACAAACACACCATTGGATATTATTCACGGTTAATCTCACATTTCATTAGCATAATTATTTTTCTCTTAATCTACCTTACAATTTGAAATGAGTGATGAATATTTTGAGGATTTAATTTTTCTAAATTAAATTCTAGACTCGCTAGAGAATTCCTGTATTAAAACAAAAGATAATAAATTTTAAAAAATGGGCATTTATAATTCTTCGAACATGCCCCCAAGCCACGCTTCTCTCTTCGCGCCACAGTGAAACTCTACACAGCGTTTGAGTCTCCATCTCTGGTCCGGCGTCATGGCCGGACGCCAACCCCACGTTCCAATCCACCTCCCAGATTCCATCCTCAGGTCCGCCCCTCTCCCCTCCCGACATATAAATTGCCCTCCGACCGTAACCTCCATGTCCTGTTCCGAACATTCTCGAAGGTGAGACATCCGTGCTCCGAATTTAGGTTTTCTTCTTTCCCTCTTCCTTCGCCTTCGATTTTAGGGTTTGAAGCAATTCCATGCTCCGGTGTTGCAGGTTCTTCCTGTTCTGGTCTTGGAGATCGCATGCGAGGTTTTGTCGGTTTTTTGTTCGTTTTTTTTTCGCCGTTCAGATTGCGAGCGTGTGAGCATCTAAATGTACGTTGGATTTTTTTTATTTCGATTTTAGTCGGCTAACTTTTGATTTTTGAACGATCTCTTTGTGTTCTGAAATTAGGTTTCGATTATGCTGCTGAAATCCACATTATGCAATTTTTTATTTTCTTTCTGGTTAACTTCTTTCAGTTGTTCATTAGCTTTACGTTTGCATTTTGGTTGTACTTGTATATATTTGTGTTCTAAAGGAAATGTTGTATTTGATGGACAACAATGTCGGGATCCACGCAAGAACACAATTACTGGGGAGATGCTCCCGAAGATTATTGGTCCATCGTGGCTTTCGAGTCATCCTTGGATGCTTTCAATTGTGACCATTTCCAGGTATCGATTCTGTGCTCGTTTTCTTGTCGTCGGTATAAATTATGTATTTATCATTACCGACTGCCTGTTGGTTGAAATTATGTTACCTGCTAATAGGAACCAGAAGGATGAATGAGATAGTTCATTCTTGGATTTTTGTTGGTATTCTATTGTTTTTGTTGTTGCTGAGTAGTTGTGAAATGATTCGTGGCTACTTATTACAATATATATATATATATTTCTTATTTATACATTGATTCTTTTATTTTCTCAACTATGTTTGGATGATTTCGCCTTATATTTTATCAACTGAGTGTTGTTTTGATGTCATGTGTTGTTCCTATCTAATATACGACTCTGATCTGATACGTCATGTAGTCAATTAAAGAATCCTTCTTGTTAATGATATACCAACATATGCCATATGTTGTTTTGACCAATTTTTATAATTCAAAGATGTACTCTATGTATCCATTGGATGCGATGCTCCCCAATGGAATGCTAGAAGAAATTGGTGCGGACAAGAATCACCACCAAATCAGGGATCTTCTAGGTATCTATTCTGAATTTCTTCCAGATGGTTATTGATACTATGAATGGTCAATTCCCTTGACTTCAGTTGCTAAAAAGTCTTAGATATTAAGACCTTTTGTAACCGGATTTAAGATTCCTGAAAAAACAACTCATGACATACTTTATCCCAACTGAAGTTTCCTGTCTCCTGAATCCAGGATTCAGGGCACATGCCCAGGTTGCTATTGATAATGAGAGTTTTGATTCATCAGTTCTTTCAAAAGCTATTATTCCATGGACTCAGACTGATGATAGTGAGCTGCTGGACCTCTCAAAAGTTAAACTTAACTCAGTGACTTCAGAAATTTTGGATCTGCCAGAAGCTTTTGCGGTATTACCTGAGCTAGAAGCTGTTATTCCGTTACCTGATCCTTTTCATGGCCAGGCAACATTGTTCATGGGTAATGCATGTACCGGTGAGCTTCAAGAAGCCTCTAGGTGCCCATTTGAAGAAGACACACTTCTGGAGGACGAACAAAGACTTTCAGACCTTATGACATTTGGTTTACATGGTACTGCAAATGCAAAAAATGGTTTTGGCGTTATAGATGGTATATCACCTTTGGTTCAAAATAAAGATGATTTGATACTCTGTTCTGTGAGTCCTGAGGATCATGCTGTTGATAATATTACGCCACACAAAGGCTGTGGTTATGAATTTCCTGAAAAGGTTGTTGCCTTCTTTTGTTCATCTGAGGTGCAAAACTCTGAAGTTCTGAATTTGGAAAATGGGGGAAGGAAACATGTAACTGAAAAGAGAGTGTGCAAGCCTAACCGTAGATACATTGAGGAATCACCAGAAAAAAAGTCAAGAAAATGCAAGGGAAAACTGGAAACTCCCTATTCGTGTTCCACTAAAGGAGTTTTATGTGGGACAAAATACGAGCTAAACTCTAGCATCTCTCTGTCTATACCTACTGAAAGTGCAAAGTTGCCATTATTCTCTCGTGATAGAGCATGGAGAGGCCAGAAAAGCTCTACGTCTTCAGTATGTAATTTAGTACACAAATAATTATTGCATTCTTTTTGTTTTTGAAACGAAATTTCTGTATTATATAGTTTGTTGTAGTGCTTTATAAGATCATACACCTAGCATTCTGGTACAATGATTATATTACAGGTGATTTCCACTTGAAGCATTTTTATTTGGATTTTAATTTTCTTAATTTTCTTGCTAAACAAAACCTTCTATTGTGTCTTCACCTGCCAATAACTCAATGCATGTATGAGTTTTCTGTGTAGTAAGAACTGGCCTGTGCCAACAAGGTTCAGGTCTGTTTGGTCTAATTTACATATCAACTGCTTTTATTTAGCGAGGGCAAGGACTTATCTAATGTTTGAAGTGTGTCTGGAAACAAGTATCACACATTGACAATGAATTTGGATAAAGTTGTCAATATGATAAATCATGTGATCTACAGTAGGTTTATCTCTACTACCTTCAATTGAACATGGCTTTTGCTTTGAATCTTGAATTTCTGAGTGATACAGTAGAAGTTTTCAAGCTAGGTTTCACTTTTTTCCTCCTTTCGTGAACGTTTGCCTCTGCAAATATGTTATGTAGGAAGACTTTTTTCCCCAGGAATTAAAGGAAATTCGAAGAATGTTACTAGCTGAACAATATTTGTTAAATGTAGGGTCTAATAAATGACTATCAACTTGGTTATAACCTCATATATTCTTTTTTTCCTAATATATGTTTTTCATTGGTAGTGTCAATGATTAAGGTTTTAAATTTGACAAACTTCACATGCAGTTTGACCCGTCAGATAACTGTGATTCAAAACATGAAAAACTTGGGTATCAAAGGAAGGGAAAGAGACAGTGGAGTCAGTGGACTCTTGCAGAGGTTTGCAAACTACTCAGCGGCATTTCTCAACAAGGAATTGGCAAATGGAGTGAAATCAAGAGGCTGCATTTCTTAAATAGTCACCGCACAGCTACCAATTTGAAGGTGATTTGTCTGTCAATGTTTGGGGATTTTGTATATTGCAAAGTGAGGGGAATAAAAGTTTTATATATGTTTATTACCCCTCCATTCCCAGTTTCCCCGAAGCCCACCTCTTTCGAGTTGTATTGTATACAAAATATTTTGCTTCTATGTAGAATTTATTTTGTGATTCCACAGGATAAATGGAGAAGCCTTTTGAGGGTTACTAGTTTACCAAGGGAAGGAGCAAAAGAGGTTTGATCCCCAACTCTTTCTGATTAATGAATCGTCCATTATAAACTGGATGATTTTTTTATTAATTTAAATTTGTAGTTTTGTAGAAATGCAAATATGTATTTACGTACATTTTGAAATGCATTTTCCTGGTTAATATCTAAAGAATTGAGATATTGTCTATTTTGTGTTCGATTTTATTGTAAACTATATGCTTGAGAGTAGTGATCCTGATTATCTTCTTTTGGAGATATGCACTGTCCATTGCAGAACAATTTTGCACAGTTACGGTTAAAGGTTGAATTTTCTGGGTTAAAAGCTGTCCTTTACAGTAGTACAGTAGCACTTGATATTGTTTTCTAACAAAGATGAGGAGAAGATCTGAAACTTTAAGCGTGTCTCACAATAAAAATAACAGGAGAAAAATAAAAATTACCCCTGCATGAATGATTCCGCCAAAAATTTACAAGTCAAATTGTTTTGTTAAGTTGTTATACCTCAGCAGATAAGATAATGTATTCCCCAATTGGATGATTCCTGGCTACTAGGAAAGGAGGTGGAAATCGTGATCTATGCTAGAGCCTAGAGTTCCGTTTGAAGTATAAGTAATTATGCTCAAGAACATATTACATTTTTTCTTGGAGTCCATGGCTTGTACAGTTGTACCAGCCACTGATGTCCATACAAGAGTATTGTTCAGGTCCACTATTGGATCACCATGTGTGCTTCCTGAGAAAAAAAATGAACCTCCTCCGGTTGTGCTTTTCTCGAGCTTCATTATCATTTTATGCTTTAATTGTTGAAATCCAACGCAGGGAGGACCAAGCAAAAAGAGCATGTTGACTGTATTGCCACAATATGTTTTAACACGTATTAGAGCATTGTCTGCTAATCATCCACATCCGACAGGTCGGAAGCCGAAGTCTCTTTTAGCAGAGCAATCTTCGTTTGTTTCTAAAACAGAGGCAACAAATCTGTGATTATCACTTAGCAACACTGAACCTTGCACCCAAGGACATAATTCTTCTTCAGGTCATGTTAAAGTGGTTTCCCCCGGTGTAGTTCTGTAGTACCTCTGCAAATATATTTTCCCCCCCTTAAGAGTGCAGTTCTGTAGTACCTTTGCAAATATGTTTCCCATAAGAAGGAAAAACGGTTTCTTATCTTCATGTTTTAGGTCTTGTGTCGTAGCACAGAGTTATTGTGAGCTGAACGTTCGCTCTAGATTTTGACAGACTTAGGTGGTATCTGCAGATACTATTGTAGCCAAGTAGAATGTGTAAAGTCATGTGATCCATATCATCAACTAGGACATCTATCAGGTTTGTAAAATTTCAGCAAGAGTGATATTTGTTAGCGATCTTGAAATTTTTGATATCATTTAGGATTTTCAATTGTGCCTTTGGCAACGCCTTTTGCCCAACTTGAAAACAAAGTTTTCCATGAATCTCTTCTCTAATGGTTTCGGCAGTTGCGTTTGAATTATCATATTTTGGATGTTGAGATGTCAAGTCATTGGGAAAATCCGAAAGTAGGAGTGTAATTGGGGTGGGTATTATTAGTATTATAATTGTAGTAATGTTTTTTTAGTAATTATAATTGTAGTAATGTTGGTGGTTGAAGTCTTCTGGGGTCTGAGAGGTAAACATGTATTTTAATTTGACCAATTTGTCTTCTAATGATGTTCGGAACAGTGTAGGTCTCTACTACTTCGGTTCTACCTCTAGCATTGCCGTCTACAAAAATAATAAAATAAATAACTCGCTGATATCGGTTACTCGTTTGTAGTGTCAGTGTGTCACAGATCTGTTAAACTTACTAGTTAAGACCAGCAGCTGAATCATTTGCAAAAAATCATTCAACGAAAACTTTTCAAAAGTTATATTTGAAAAGGAGTTCAAATTAAAACTTAAAAAACTTTTCTATAAAAAAACTCAAATCATAGTTTTTGCCCCCTTACTATGAGTCAACTTCATATTATATTCTTGTTATAAACATATCACAATTTTTGAAAGAAAAAAAATGAATTGCAAAAAAAGTCAAATCGGCACCTTATTTTTCAGTTGATAATCCTAATAAGAAAACAGGGGATTTTAGATTCGACCAGAGATGAACATGCAAAACCTACATTTATCATCCATATCAGCCCGACCTAAAACACGCGTGGACTGTAGCATACACGTAAGCCTCAAGTCCTCAAAACTTCGATCCACACGGTTATATATATATAAACCTTGTATGATCATTTTCAACATCCTAACCTTAATTACTTATGTAGTTAGCGCCTTTTTACACTGCATAGTGAACTACACTTCTATAGATACCGACCTCTTAACTCTAGATCTCTAAGCATAAACAACCAAATCATTCCTCAATCCTCTCACTCTCTTCCAACTATCAAACCAATTAACCAACTTCACTCATCTAGCCATATTTCTAGAACTAGAAGATGAAGGTAACATATTAGTTGTTCAGGCCATCTCTTTTTTATTGTATGAGCCATTATATATATAAAAGTGTTGTTAAAATTAGAGTTCCTCTTGTTGCGATTAATGTAAATTACAGAAAAAGGTGGTGATCAAAGTTCAAATGGTGAACGCCAAGAAACGCTCCAACTTCCAAGGCATTAAAAGTCGTGGTCGGATTCCGAGGTCAGCACCAACGTGCCTTTTTTATTTACGACTCAGATTTGACCAGCATCCCAAGACTATGTAACCGTTACCTTGACCAGTGAACCAACACCATTATGTTTCTTGAAGTTCTGTCGGATTAAATAGACGTTGTCCAGACTCCAGAGCATGTGCTAGTGTTTTTTTAAGGAAAATTTTTCAAAATGGAATTTTTAAAAAAAAATTCTCAAAATAAACCTCAAACAAAAGTATTTCTCAAACTAGACCCGCTGCCACCACGTGGTGACACGTGGCGGCGGCGGGTTTTGTTTTTTTGTGCTTAGAGAACTCGGCATCACCAGTGCCGAGTTCTCCCAAAGAGAACTCGGCACTGGTGATGTCGAGTTCTACTTGATTTTTTATTGCCCAACACTTGACGTTTTCTGAGGTGATTCAAATAGAACTCGGCCGTTAGAGTGCCGAGTTCTATTTGAAAACTGTTCTCCTGGCGCTCAGATCGTGCATGAGACGATTGACGCCCAGGAGAACAGTTACTGAAATACAACTCGGCATCTAGGATGCCGAGTTCTAAAGGTTGTAACGCCGAGTTCACTTAAAAAAAAGTGAACTCGGCGTTACAAACGCCGAGTTCCGTCGGGCTATATAAGCAGCCCGACGCCCCCATCTCCCCCATCCGCCGAGTTTCCGAGTTTTTCAGGTTAGGGTTTCGATTTTTTTTCGATTTCCACCGTTTTATTGCCTTTTTTATGTATTAGGATGATATACATTGTTGATTTATGTATGATTGTAGTGTTTTTGTTGGTTTAGGAACCCGTTTTGGTGAAAACTCGAATTCGATTTTGGGTTTTTAGGCAAAACGTTTTATTTCTTGTTTGATAGTTGATTATTGAAGTTAGTATTGTTGATTATAGGTCTACGGTAGTCATCTTAAAAATAGTTGAATTGAAGTATGATTATTGTGATTAAAATTAGATTTTTTGTTGTTATTTATGTTTGAATGTATGTTAATTTGAATGAATGTTAACTTAAAAGTGATTTATTTGAGTTTAAATGTATGTGAGTTTGAATGTATGTTAGAATTGAAGTTTGTAGTATTGTTAGTTTATTCTACCGTGCAGGTTTAAATTTACCAATTTGAAAAATATAGGAGAGGTTCTGTCAAAATTTTTAAAAACATTCTGACATGATTCTTAACGTTGTTTATTGTAGTTGATTTTATTGGAGAGATTGTTCGACGTTTACAGCCGGTACAGATGGAGTTTGGTGGTTCTAGTACTGGTTCAGTTAGAGGTAGCTACGCTTCACAGGGTCCGGTAGACAGATCAGTGTTGGTTTTGCAGGCCAACCACAAGTCTGACTTGTTCAAAGATTTTGTAAGTATTTTACGTTTTCAAGTTAAATATTTGCACGTGAGTTTCAATATTCTTACATTTCTCTAAATTTATGCAGAAGGATGTTGATGGTGTAAAATGCGTTGAGCATGGATCGAAGCTCAACGAATGGCAGATCACTGATGAGAGGATGCTGTTTCTGCTAGATATGGCAGGGTTTGACACAGTCACTTGGTTGGGCCGAGTTCAGTTGGATCATACCTTGCTGGGGGCGATGGTCGAGCGTTGGAGACCGGAGACTCATTCATTTCACCTGCGACATGGTGAGATGACGTGCACCTTGCGTGACATCTCGATGATTACCGGCTTGCGCGTAGATGGTTTGCCGGTGTGTGAGTCTCAGGAGTACATTTGGTCAGAGGTCTGCATGGATTTATTGGGTCAGGTCCCCGATGACTTGGGTCGTAAGGGTTCCGTAACTCTGGCTTGGTTGCAAGCTCGGTTTCAGCAGTTGCCTTTTGATGCTGACGAGGAGACGGTTACACGACACACCAGAGCCTTCATTCTGTTCCAGTTGGGATGTAGTATTTTGGCAGATAAGAGTGGGACGATGGTTCACTTGAAGTATCTGTCTTTGCTTGGAGATTTGGCAGTCGCATCGGAGTACAGTTGGGGTAGTGCGGCTCTGGCCCACTTATATCACATGTTAGACGAAGCCTCACTGATTCCGACGAAACATTTGTGTGGTTTTCTTACGTTCCTGCAGTTGTGGTGCTGGGAACATTTACACATTGGGAGACCTTTGAAGAACAGACCATTAGTATACCCGGAGGACGAGAGGGCACCATTAGGATCCCGTTGGAGACGACCAAGAACATTCAAGGGTAGTGCGAAGACGACGACACTTGATTTTTATCGGAATGAGCTGGACGTGCAGGAATTCGATCAAGTGATCTGGGAGCCTTATGTAAATTTGGATCTTAGTCAGTTACCACCATTATGTACGGAAGGTTCAGAGATCTGGACGAGCCGTACTTGGCTTATAAATTTTGGTGAGGTGGTTATGCATTGTCCAGACCGAGTGATGAGACAGTTCGGTCTACAGCAGCACATTCCAGAGCCGATGGAGAGACATGTAGTGAAATCGGCTCAGGGAAGGTCGGATGTGAATTGGTTGGCGGAAAATCACCAATTCATTCAGCATTGGTCGCACAGAAGAGATCATCTACAGTTTGAGCGACCACTCCTAGGTGTCACTCCTGAAGAGAGCACACATCTGTATATGGAATGGTACTGGAGCATCACCGTGCGTTGGATAGTTCATCACCCATTGGCTCCGAATAATACCTTATACAGACCTCGAGCGGGTAGAGAGCGAGAGATGGTAAGATTTAAACATTTATTTAAACAATTACCACTTTTAAAAATTGTTTAGTGTTTCATTAAATTTTAATTATCTGTAGGTGCACGGAGTTTATGAGTTCCACGAAGAACTCCATCAAATTCACGAGGTGATCAAAGATCACAAGACAGGTTCTTCGATGGTAGGAAAATTGAAAGAAAAAATGAAGGCTTGGCTTATGTGTTTTGGTGCTGAAGAACCAGCATTACATTTGAGTCAGGATCGCGTCGTTGAAGATGATTCACACTCTCAAGAAGACGTTGGCGGTCTGACTCAGGATACTGAGAATGCAACACGAGGAGGGGGACGCGGCAGGGGGAGAGGACGTGCTCAAGCACGTCCTAAAAGGAAGAAGAGATTGAGAGGTCACTTAGGATAGAGAATTAATTGTGAACTTATTTGGTTGTTTTTATATGATACTTTTGGATGTATGTTAAAATGTTGAACTTCATATTCCATTCGTAGTTGTATTGTGTTTTATCGTACTTGTTTGTGTGTCGTGTTTGAATTGTGTTTTCGTTGATTTGTGTCGTGGTTGAATTGTCTTTGTTGTGAAACAGGAAATGAAAAAAAAAGTCGAGTTCTTAAATCAATGAACTCTACAAACGAACTCGGCATCATGGATGCCGAGTTCTATTGTTGTGAACACGGCATCACCAGTGCCTCTAGGAGGCCAGTAAATCAACGAAATAGAACTCGGCCTCTAGGAGGCCGAGTTCTAAAGTAATAATTCGGTGTTGGTAACGCCGAGTTCACTTAAAAAAAGATAACTCGGCGTTGCCAACGCCGAGTTCTGGAGGTCTATATAAGCAGCCAGACGCCCCCCCTCTCCCTCAAGCCGGGTTTCCGAGTTTTTCAGGTTAGGGTTTCGATTTTTTTTCGATTTCCACCGTTTTATTGCCTTTTTTATGTATTAGGATGATATACATTGTTGTTTTATGTATGATTGTAGTGTTTTTGTTGGTTTAGAAATCCGTTTTGGTGGAAACTCGAATTCGATTTTTGGTTTTTAGTGAAAACGTTTTATTTATTGTTTGATCGTAACTTGAATTTAGTTTTGTTGATTATAGGTCTACGGTAGTCATCTTAAACATTTTATTGGAGAGATTGCTCGACGTTCACAGTGGTTTGCTACTACAGTCGATTGAGGTAACTTCTAAAACATTTCAGAATTTTCAACTTTTTAAGTATTTAGTTGTGAAGAACAATCATCTCACTTGAACACATTTTCAAATTTATTTAATATATGTTAGGTATGGATAAAGATGATGAAGGATCTTTGTTGGTTATGTATAACGGGAAATTAGAATGTGACGGAGATGTGGCAGAATACACAGGATCTGACCGCAAATTGGTAGTTGTTCCGTTGAACATCAAATATGAGGATTTAATGGATGTTATAAGATCTGAATGTTGTTATCCACACAGTATGTTTGATGTCAAGTTGACGGCGAAATTGCCATTAAACAATGATTGGACTTACGTTCCATTAACCAATGATAGGTCGGTTTATGGATTGATGCGTTTGTTTAAACGGATGTCTGTGGTTGGAGTGTATGTGGAAGCTGAACCTAAAGTGCCCGACCCTACGCTGACAACGAACACTCATTCGCCGGAGTATGGTACAGTAAGGTCGACCGGTTGGGACTGTGGAATAGATTTGAATATAAGTCTAAATCCTACAGCCGAAGTTCCAGCATACCAGCAAATTCCATTTTTCCAATCGCATAACTTCCAAACAGGCAACGAATGGTCAGAAAATGTGTGTGACATTCCTTCTAGCAGTGCAAATCCTTATCCTGGTCTGTCGCAATTTGAACCTTCACATTACAGTCATGATGAGTTTGCTGGAGGGGCTGGACCATCTACCTCATATCCTTACCTTGGGCTTGGTTTGTCACCTGTTGAACCAATTCATTTTAGTCGACCAGAAGGCCGGGAACAGATGCATAGCGTTGAAGACGATGACACTGAGGAATTAGGGGATTACAGCACACCTTTCGCTGTAGAAGATGAACCTGAAGGTGTTTCTGCTAATGAAGTCGTTCCGGAGACGCAGGATGTCATATATGCGATGGGTCAATCCATAAACCGTGAAGACGACGACGTTGTTGATGATGCAGTTGCTAACAACGATATGATTCCAACTCTTAATGAACTTCCCGATATCTTCGAGGACGACAACTGGATAGAGAATTCGGTAATTGAACACTCATTCTTCGATGCTGCGAACAATTTTGAACAGAGTGATTGACATACGCAAGATGGTCGTTCTTTCTGGGATAAACGAATTTTCCCAACCAAAGATGATTTGGTTCATGCTCTGCAATCGTGGCACATTAAAAAGTTTGTTCAGTATTCAGTTGTGGTTTCTTCAACGAAACGGTATACTGTTCATTGTATTCGTCGTGATGAAGATAACTGCAAATGGCGTCTACATGCGTCTGTTCCAAAAGGCTGCAGATATTTTCAAGTTAAAACATACGACGCCGAGCACACTTGTTCCAATCCGATATTGTTAAACGACAACAAACAATGCAGTGCTAATTTTGTATGCGACTTGATAATGCCATCTGTTAGAACTAAGTTCACAATTACTCCTGCTGAAATAATGGAAAGGGTGAAGACCAAATACTCACTTGAAATCGGTTACGCTAAAGCATGGCATGCTAGGCAAAAAGCGTTGAACCGAATATATGGTGCCGAAGAAGACAGTTTTAAAGATTTGCGAAGGTTCGTCACAGTTCTCTGTCAGAATAATGAAGGATCTGTTGTCGAAATAGAGTCTGTCCAGATAAATTCAGACGAGGAGATGTTTAAGCGTGTATTTTGGGCGTTCGGGCCTTCAATTAGTGGGTTTCATTATTGTAGACCCGTTGTCAGTGTGGATGGAACGCACCTCTATAGCAAATATAGAGGTTTATTGCTAATTGCTGTGGGCACAGATGCAAACAACGGAATTTTTCCTTTGGCATTTGCTGTTGTAGAGAGCGAGAATACAGAGTCGTGGACGTGGTTCCTTCATTTGCTGGCAAGTAGAGTTACAAGGCGACCCGATTTGTGTATTATCACCGACAGATTTTCGGGAATAAATGCTTGTGTGCGAGCCGCATTTCCACCTTCGGAGGGCCATGTACATCGATTCTGTCTTCGACACATGAAAGCAAATCTTGCTAAACATCGAAATTGCAAGGAAAGATTGGGACAAATCAAGTTTTATGAAGCGGGTAAAACTCATTCATTTATGAAATTTGAAGAGTTAATGAAGGCTATTGCAGAGGAACATAAGCCGATATACGAGTGGATTCAACATCAAGGTCCTTTGGAAAGATGGACTTGTTGTCACGACGGGGGTCGACGTTTCGGATGTATGACAACTAACATGTCAGAAAGCTTCAACAATGTCTTACGAGGGGCACGCGGTATGCCAATTACAACCATGATTTTGATGACCTTTCTCCGCTTGAACAAATTCTTTGTTAAAAGAAGGGACGTCGCCGAGTCGTGGAATGAAACATATGTACCGACAGTCCACACCGTGGTGATGGCAAACAGCAATCTGGCCAGAACACATACAGTAACTCGGTACCACCAGCTGATGTACCAGGTTGAAGCCAATGACCAGAAAAAATACCTCGTGAAATTTGAAGAAGGAGTTATTACTTGCACTTGTGGATACATAATTGCAATGCACGTCCCATGTTCACATGTACTAGCAGTTTGCAGTGGCAGACATGCAAATGTCAACACTTCACATTTGGTATCCCCGTATTATGAGGTTCAAATGTACAAGGAGGCGTACAAACCGATATTTATCCCAATTCCTGATGTGAGGTATTGGCCAGATCGAGGCACCATCACAATGAAGCCTCCCCAAACCAAAAGACCTCCCGGTCGGCCTAAATCAACACGAATCCGAAACGAGATGGACGAACACTCTGGAAGAAAGGTAAGGTGTGGGAGATGCGGCGGTATAGGGCATAACCGAAAGCGATGCAAGGAACCTATATAGCAAAATATTTTGTATGTAACTATTTAGTGAGACGAATGAATGTAAGAGTTGATTAATTGTAAGACTTGTAATGTATTTGTAATGTATTTTGTTATGACTTGAATGAATGTACGACTTAAATCCTTTTTAAGAGTTGATCAATTGTAAGACGATAATTGTAAGACGAATGAATGTAATGTATTTTTTAGGACCGCAAATTTGCCTACTTAAGCCTATTGAATTGGACTTCTGCCTATGAAACTCGGCATCTAGAATGCCGAGTTCTATTGTAGACATGGGCCACCTGGCCGTCACCCATTTTCACACAAGATTTGAGTGCCAGGAGAACAGGACCAAATAGAACTCGGCATCCCCAATGCCGAGTTCTATCCGAATCACTATTCTCCTGGCAACTCAATTCGACTGGAATGTCAAGTGTTGGGCAATAAAAAATCAAATCGAACTCGGCATCACCAGTGCCGAGTTCTATTTGAATCACCTCAGAAAACGTCAAGTGTTGGGCAATAAAAAATCAAGTATAACTCGGCATCACCAGTGCCGAGTTCTTCCAAAGATAACTCGGCATCACCAGTGACGAGTTCTCTCTGGGAGAACTCGGCATCACCAGTGCCGAGTTCTCTCTGGGAGAACTCGGCACTGGTGATGCCGAGTTCTCTTTGGAAGAACTCGGCACTGGTGATGTCGAGTTCGATTTGATTTTTTATTGCCCAACACTTCAAATTCCAGTCGAATTGAGTTGCCAGGAGAACAGTTTTCAAATAGAACTCGGCACTCTAACGGCCGAGTTCTATTTGAATCACCTCAGAAAACGTCAAGTGTTGGGCAATAAAAAATCAAGTAGAACTCGGCATCACCAGTGCCGAGTTCTCTCTGGGAGAACTCGGCATTGGTGATGCCGATTTATCTATGCACAAAAAAACAAAACCCGCCGCCGCCACGTGTCACCATGTGGTGGCAGCGGGTCTAGTTTGAGAAATACTTTTGTTTGAGGTTTATTTTGAGAATTTAAAAAAAAAAAAAAATTATTTTGAAAATTTTTCCTTTTTTTAACCATGTTCTTTTTTTAGTTAAATCCCTAAGGTTTAGCTCATGTTTGGATTTCTATCTACTGTATTGATTGATCTAAGATTAGAAAACTACTAATTGAACTAGTTAATTAATTTGAGCTAGTGTTCGTAGCCTGTCTCCTCTCCTCTCCTCTCCATGTTAGCTCTAATTAATTTGAGGGTCAATAGCTTGCTTAGGATAAAGTATTATCCAATTTTTCGTAAACCTTGAGTGGTTATATATAGTATATGATAGGTAAACAAGGCGACTATACCATATATCTTATGAAAAGTATAAATAGGATATCAAGAAAATTATATGTCAACATTTTTTTTTCTTATTCATCCTCTGCACGTAATCAATGACATTTAGCCTTAGTCAAACGGTCACCTTAATTTTAACTAATTGTTACGACATAATCAAAATCGTATATATGTAGTCTAATAATAATAGGAGCTGTGGTTGTTAATTACATTGTTCAGGTATGACAGGAGTCACAGTCGAAGGAGAAGACGACGATCTGATTGCCGTGGTGGGCGAAGGGGTGGATTCGGTCGCTCTAACGACCTCCTTGAGGAAGAAACTCGGATGGGCTGATATCGTTAGCATTGACGACGCGGAGGAGCGAAGAAGGAGACAAAGGAGGAGAATGGAATCGAAGAGTATCATCCATATTCAGCAGCGTGGCCACCTTGTCATCTCACAAGTCTGCCCGAGTACTTTAGTTCGTGTTACGTTCCCGACACATACTATGGTGGTCGAGGTTACTGCAGCATCATGTAGGTTAATTGGATGTTGTATACCCAAATTTGGTGTGATGTGTGTGATTAGTTTAGAACTTAGGTGGTACATTAGCCATTAGAAACAAATTTGAGTGTTGTATAAGAAATATGTGTCTATCTATTTTCAACAATACAATGATCTTCATAAATAGAATAATCGCACAAACCAACACGATGAACTTGGTTTATTCTGCGTACACGAATTTATGATTTTTCAAAGAAAACCCAAAGAGCAAGTGGAACAAAAAATCACCCAATGTATTGTTTGAAATCAAATATAAGCATTTGTTACACAAAGTTCTTGAGCATCCCAAACTCTAATTCTAATGTTGAAAAAATACCTTCATTTCACATCATTCATTTTTTTGTTGTAAATACAATCTACAATACAACCTCTAGTTAATTAAGCTATTCCGCCAAAGAAGTTGAATCAAGCCTATAGAATAAAAGTTACAGAATAAGCACTTGGAGAAGCTAGAGAGTGGGCGGCTCTCTCCTAATTGACGGTAGAAATAATGGGTCAGGCGCCCGGGGTGCCCACCCGGGCGTGCAATTGTGCGTCGGGCCTCCTGATCGGACGCCTGGCGCGCACTAGGGCGGGGGCACGTGTTGCCCCCCCCATTGGTCCAATTTTTTTTTTATTTTAGTGAAAGATTTGTTATTAGAGGTAATTGGTAATGTATTGTGTATTTTTGATTAATGTGGGATGATAATTTTGATTATTGTGGAATCACTCTGCAATCACGCGTGCACCGTGTAATCACGATTCTGCTATTTAATCACGCGTGCACTATGTAGTCACGCTTGCACTGTGCATTCACGCGTGTACTATGCAACAAATATCTCTATCTACTCCCAACTATAAATACATCTATTTATCTCCTTCAACTCCTCACATCTTCTTAAATTCTTCACTATTATTAGCTTGTTCTCAATGTCAGATAGTAGTTCAAACCCGATCAATCCGACGATGACAATTGCAGTGACACATTCGATCTGATGGACCGTACTATCGATTTGGCCGCCCAGGCTGTGTACGCACGAAGTACACGTCCTAGGCTTCGTCGAAGGAGAACGACGAACCTAGATAGAGATCGTGAACTTGGTTACAGACGCCTTAAGAACAATTATTTTTCTGACAACGTTGTGTATTCTGATTCTCTTTTCAGGAGAAGATTTCAAATGCGAAAGCATATCTTTCTGCGCATTCACAATGTCGTTGAAGCATCTGATGTCTTCTTCCAACGAACACCGGATGCAACTGGTAGAATGAGCATTTCCGGATTACAAAAAACAACGACAACAATATGAATGCTAGCCTATGACGTGACAGCTGATGGGATCGATGAGTACTTACGAATGAGTGCAACAACATCCAAAAATGTCATTCTCAAATTCTGCGAATGTGTTATTAACATCTTCGGCCATGAGTATTTACGCCGACCAACTGCAAATGACTTGGCACGATTACTCCACGTTGGTGAGCAACGTGGGTTCTTAGGTATGATGGGGAGTATCGATTGTCTGCACTGGGTTTGAAAAAACTGCCCGGCTGATTGGAAGGGACAACATCAAGAGCGTTCTGGGAGAGCAACCCTGATCCTTGAAGCGGTGACATCGTACGACTTATGGACCTGACATTCCTTCTTCGGAATTCCGGGTTCGGCCAACTACTTAAATGTCCTGCAACAATCTCCGGTTTTCGACGACATATTGGAAGATCAAGCTCCCTCTGTAAATTATGAGGTAAATGATGTTCAATACGATATGAGATACTATCTTAGTGATGATATTTATCCACAGTTGACCTCCTTCATTCAATCCATCCTTCACCCTCAAACCCCGAAGCACAGGTTGTTTGCTGAAGTGCAGGAGGCGACGCGTAAAGATGTAGAACGCACTTTCAGAGTGTTGCAAGCGAGGTGAGCGATCATCAAAAATCCCGCTCTCGCTTGGAGTAATGACATACTATCCAAAATAATGTTAGCTTGCGTCATCATGCATAACATGATTGTGGAGGACGAATGCGACTCTTACGCCAATTTTGGAGATATTCACGAATTTATGGAAGATCGACCTGAAACTTCTCCTAAGGAAATACCATATTCAACCGTTCTTATAACAGATATTCACGAGTTTTTTTCCAATCAAGATCGGGTGCGTGACAAGAATCAACATTTGGATCTGAAATACGATTTAATCGAGCATATATGACAACACTACGGACGAGGAGCGGTTTGAACATTGGTTTAATGCAATTGGTAATGTTCTATTTCGAAGTCCAATTTATGTAATATGTATTGTCGTTTGTTAACTTTGAATGTAATATTTCGAATTTCAGTTTATGTAATATGAAACGTGATTTCATAATATTTAATAATAATTTCGTGATTTAATAGTAAAAATTAAATATTTTCGAGTTAAAGTAATTAGAAGTAGTAATTATAATTAATATTATGTAAAATATAATTTGTTAAATGTTGTGTAAGAATTAAAATTGTTTAATTAAGAAATGATATGGAGAAAAGAGAGTGTAAGGGTGGGTGAGAGTAGCTTGGATGTGGTTAAGAAGTTTTTTAAGTGGATGAGGTGAGCTGACGTGGTGGAGAAAGAAACTGACGTGACAAAAAGGAGCAAGACGCCCGAGAATAACCCAGACATTGTTAAACAGTCTCATAGAGAAGGCACAAAGTGACATAGATCACGGATAACACAACAGAGTACGACGTCCAAAATACCGACGACAAAAGTAACGAACTAGTACAGAAAAATCATGAAACATAATCACGCAACAAAACCTTTAGCCGCAAACTATTAACCTTACAAGAGAAGAAAGATCAGTGGCCTCATTTGCCAAAAACTTGACATGTTGACATCAATAATCTTAGAATACATTCCAAAAAGAATATCTCATAATACAATGACGTATATGGTTTGGAGTACTGGAGGTTAAAAATAAAACCAAATATACACGGGTGTTTGAAGAGGGGAAAAAACAAAATACACAACTAAATTTCCAGAATTTCCAAGCGATCAAACACTGGCATTACTGTTGCCCAACACCTTTTCGGAACAGATTATGGCATGGAGCATGATCCCAAGAGGCCCATTCACATGAAGCAGAGTATGGCACTGCAGAGGACTGTAAAACATTGAATTTCTTGTTATTTTAGTAGAACTTCCATGGCCTCGAAGAACAGGGGAGCCATTTCAGGGCTTGGAGTCTTAGTTGCGCACTTCGCACCAGGAATTCCCGGAACAGCTGTAAGTTCAATCAGGAAAGGAATGTCCTGTGGAATCTTGGCAGAAAGATATAGGAGATCTTTGTCCGCATTTCTTCTTTTTGCTATGAAGAAAATGTTTGAAGCAGCCAAATGTTCAATCGTAGCATCTAGACTGTGAATTACAGCACCAGGCAACTCCCTCGTGATCTCGTTTGCATCTGGAAGGGACTTCCATGTCTGCAAGATCGATTCGTTAGTTAGAGAGAACACGTCAAGTTTAACAATCTTTGGCATAGTAACACCTAAGCTGCTTCAACGGAAAACACTCCTTTGGAAGATGTGCTCTACAAAACCATACCTAATATAATCTACAAAACGCCGTCAAAAGGAAGGGAAGCTTAGTTGTCTACGTGACATCTTTGACTAATTACCAATAAGCCTACAAAATTGTAATTTGACAGGATCACGGCTTACATCATCAAATCTTTGACTCTTCGGCTTTGCCCAAGAGGCAATTTGTTTAATTAACATGACTAAATGCAGTAGAAAAATCTTGGTGTCGCTAAAAAAGTGAAGAAATATGATGGACCTTTAGTAGATATCCAAAACCATGGTAACTGTAATTTGCATATGACCACAAAGTCGAAACATCAAGATATCAAAATAGGGAAGAAACTAAGATTTCTTGTTGAAAAGACAACAATTACCTCAAGGAAACTTCCACGCTCCATTTTCCCATCCTCCATGAACAAGGCTTGCAGTAGAATCTTATCACTGAAGTACCATACTGGTTGTTGATTATTTTTAACAGCAACCTGCAGGACTGAGTTTGGCGGACCAGTGGAGAGGTTCTGGAACAAGACCATGGGAAGAAGAGTGGTAGCCGAAGAACCAGGTTGCAGTTTTGGGACCTTAGAATCAAATACAGAATATCACTCACCTTTCTGGAGAATAAAAGTTACGTTGAACAGCGGAATTCAAGAACTGTCCATACCTGTAGAGGTCCAGCAGCAGCAAGTCCAAACGTATTTTTGTTGAACTGTATCATAAACCCATCTAAATCAGTCTCTGAATTGTTTTCGAATAACATACTGTAAAATATTTGACCATCACGCCTTGTGAGTTGTGCGCTGATTTGTAAGCCCTGACCGCTTGAAGCTGGTAGCAATACAGGCAATGGAGGTCTGTACAAGCAAGTCTATAATTGTCACGTGCCAAAAAGCAGCAGTAGAGAGAAAAAAATCAAGTAATTTTTTTCTTACCCTGATGTTGTTGTTGGCTGATCAGCAGGAACAATAGCATTATCCAGACCTATCAAATCACCCAGCAAGTCGGGTACTGGGGCAACTGGTGCTGAGGCAGGTTGCCTATTACTTGGGGTAGCAGAACTGGAGGCAGCAGGTAGAGTTTCAGTTCCATGAGAGGGTGACTCCGAGTATCCTGCTTCACTTCCATCAGGGTAGTCTTCATCATCTGGTCTTGGCACAGATGTCTTGGCACGTGTGATGAATGCTTCTGGGGGCTTGTGATAAACAGATGAAAGAGTAGCAATGTTTGCTAGAAGCTCATCTAGAAGTGAAGAATCAAACATATTTGAATCATCACTTATAACTGGCTTCTCAGCTAAGACAACATCTTTTGCAGCCTGGGGAAAAGTTGAAACTAGCCATTAAAGAAAAAAAAGCCAAATACAGAAATACGGAATATATGTGTAACTGTCCCAAGTGTACCTCAGGGTCTGTAGAAAGAAGGCGCCAGTATATGTATGCACGGTCACGGAGATCAGGATTATCAGTTTCAACAGTAGCATTATTTAATACAACCTAATCAATGTGGTTGACAAACAAATATTAGTGACCAAGAGTAATGGCTTCAAAAGCAAAATAAATAGACTTCAAATTTAAGACACTCAAGATGGGGATATTTAAAATTAGAGATATAGATGTACAGGTTATGTACAGATAATGTATGCCAATATACCCCTACATTGCAAAATTTGCGGTTACAACCTAAAAAGGGGGAAAACACACAATAATAAACTATGATCGTGATAAATAATTTTTTCCAGATGAATTTATATATTCATTTAAACAATATAAAAATGTTGTTAGATTTTTTCCTTCAGCATTAAGGATAATGTAGGACTAATATTATGGGTACATTCTATCATTTTGACATCATTCCCACCAAACTACTGATAATTATACATAAATAACCGTACATAAGAAATGATATAAAAACATACATAAAAAGAAGCAACCACGACACTATGATCACTTGTGGATTCTAAAAAGAATCTGCGGGCTTGATACCCTACAAGCATCTTTTTTTGTAACCAGAGGAAACTCCTCGCCCAGCAGCCGCTTTATGACCTGGGTGGAGGCTAAAACCTCGAGGTGCCTCCCCAAGGACCAACCCCACTATGACCATGTGGGCTCTTAGAGGCATATGTTGGTACCGAAATAAGTGCACAACCAACAAGCCTAGGAAGGAATACAATAATACATGCACTCCTCAGTATGGTTGTTACTTACAAGCAATGTTTTTCAGACCCAGAATGGACCGGGCGGTCCAATCGGTTCAAATGGGAAGTGAGAACTAGGCAATTACAATAGAATCCAATGAATCCGTTTTCACAAGTCAATTTGCAGAACTGGCAGGTGGACTAGCTGAATTGGCAATCCAGTGGTTTAACCACCAGTCCGGGTTAGCTAATTGGGTTAATGATTATTGAGTATTTGGACCTACCTATTTAAACATTTCTAAATTGTATTCCTAAAGCCCAAACCAAAACCCTAGCCTTCTCTTTTGAACCTCCAATTGTTCTCAAGCTCCAATCTTGCCACAGCCCTTGCCCCATCAAGTCCGCCACCCTCGCCAAACTACTACCGTTGTACCACCATCACAAAATTTTATTTAAATCCTTTGCATGGTTTCCCATTTTATTTTAGATCCTTTGTTTTTGAAGACAGTTTAAATCTTTTCCACGATTTTATGTAATTTCTTTTTAAATCTTTTTAAAAAAATAGTGTTTTGCATTTTTTTGGATTTACTTCGTTTTTGGTACTTAGTAAGATCATAGGCGGTAGTACCTCAATTTAAAATTTTAATAGTCATGGTGGTCTGATCACCAATCATATG
This sequence comes from Triglochin maritima, assembly GCA_963682175.1. Classification (NCBI taxonomy): domain Eukaryota; kingdom Viridiplantae; phylum Streptophyta; class Magnoliopsida; order Alismatales; family Juncaginaceae; genus Triglochin; species Triglochin maritima. The sequence continues at coordinate 55,780,057 of OY821772.1, read as the reverse complement.
TTTTTCAATGTTTGAATTCATTTTCCAATCAAGTACAATCAAAAAATGTTTCTCAGATACACAGGTAGAGAAAAAATAAATTATGTTGACATCACAAGTCAACCGGTTCGATCAACCGGTTGAAACAATGACCCATTAACCCAGTGCCTTCACTGGTTTGAAGCTCGGTTCGGGTTTGAAAACCTGGCTTACAAGTCGAAAGATGCGGCTCATGTGAAATTGACAAGGGAAATGTCTTTATATTTTCACAATCAAATAGTATAAAGCTGCAACAGTCTCACTTGTAAGAAGTCAAAGTACCAGAGTAGTCTGCTTACAGAGACTTGAGGAAAAACCATGGGGCCATTAAATGTTCCAGCTATTCTTTCCAAAGAAAACTCACCAAGTGAAAATTCCTAAATGACAAGGTAAATGTAACACATACTATATGCCACTCCTAGTAACCCAAACTAAGGAGTGCACTGGACCAAAATGTTTCCTTTAATTGGTTAATATACTATTATCATTTAATTTTGCATATTAGCTGCAATAATGGGTCAGGGAAAAAATAAATAAAAGGTGGAGAACTGAAGATTATGTCCTAGCCCAAGTGGATATGAAAAATACAACCATGAAACAATGGAATAAGGGAAGAGGACCTGAATCATCTGCTGTGGGCCTTCAGTTGGTTTCTTAAGGAACAATTTCACAGTTGCAGTAAGCAATTGTAATTGTACGAGAGCAGGTTCTTCTGGAAAGGTTTCTAAGAAGCTTTCCAGAAGCTCATCGGCATTATCGATTCTCTCTGCATATTCACCGATTATCCATATCATTGATGCCTGCATTGATGAAAACAATGCATACAAGATGAGATACACAAGAAAATCAAACAAAGAAGAAATGCTGGTCATCTGAAGAAGATGAGTACCTTAGCTTCTGGCTCATCTAGAGTATCCAAACTTTCACAGAGGGTAGCAATGATGGATTCATACCTACACATAGGAGCAACCAACAAAAAAATTAATGTCAAGAAATTTCTATGATGAAACAAAAAAAACCAAAAGCACAATTTGGCAGTACGTGTTTGGGTAACGTCTGAAAATATCTTTTATGACTATGATGGCCTCCTGCACAACATAATTTACTTTTATCTTGATCAATTCAAGTAAAACACTGATACACCTCTCTGCTGCCCTTTCTAATTTGATAGCACAACGACCAATCGCACGAACAGCCTTTCTGACGAAATCTACATCAACTTCTGTGGCATATTCTTTGAACTCCAGCAAAACCTGGACAATTGTAGGTGCTTGAAGTTTAAGTTTATTGATCATAGGTTTTGGCATATAACTTTTAGAAAATATTCTGGGATCCATGTAGAAGTTTGGATCCAATCAATAATATTATTGAAACAATATATAAGCGTCAAAATTATGTCAATAATGCATTTGGAGTAATATGAACAAGTCATCCATCCAATCCGAGTTAGTGCAGGTATGAAACATGATTATGAAATATGGATATCCTATAACAATTACAACATGATATTTCATACTTCAATTACAAAATTATACGACACGAAGATGCTATTTATCTTAATTTTTTAGTAAGATAACCCTAAAAAGGGAATAAAAAAACATTCAATCTACACTAACATCTATAAAGTGAATAGAAATAAAATTATTAATGGTGAAATAATTATTAAAATAAAATTGAGTGCGCAAGGTTTACACAGAACAATATCTAGCTTAAGGTTTATCATTATTTGACAAGGGTACTCCTCCAGGTGAAAAGTCTAAGAAATCGGATTATGATATAGGTACATTAAGGGTTTAGAAGAATCTGTACTTTCGAGATGCAGAGAGCATTGTGTAATTTGCAAGTGGAGTTCCAAAACACATTGTGTCATGCAGCACATCTGTAATATCATGACTCTGTCAAATTTGGACTATGAAGATGACTTGGACCTCACCAAATCCTTAAAGATTTTTGCTGCATTTGCCGATATTTGGCAGCTAAATTAATGAATAAAGGCATACTCATGCCACCTTAGAACAGAAACACCCTCCTTAAGGTACTTAGAGTTAAACCCCAAGTGGCAACGCAAAAGTATTTGTTGGACTAGACCATCTACTGGAGTTACATACCACTGTAACCTCAAACCAATATTCTATCTTGCAAAAAAACAGCCCAGGAAATATGGTTACCATAGTGACAGGAGCTAAAAGAAGCTAGTCTTGTCCTAGACTCCTATATTCATTTCATTTGCCACTACTTCATTATGCAGTGATGGAAGAAAGCAACGAAAGCCACCGGTAGTAATTCACATGACATACCTGGTCTATAACTGAAAGTAGAAATTTATAACTGAAAGTAATGAGCAAGTGCTTTAATACCTGGTCTATGTTTCTATCAGAAGCAAGCTTTATCATGATCTCTAACTTTTCCATTTTAACATAAATCGGGTCATTGTATTTGCAAAAGAAAACCTGCATGATGATGATCAACATTATAAGACAATAATGAAATGTAGTGTAAACAAATAATATTGCTTGACTGCAAGTCACCAACATACCTTGATTTCATGCGCAAGAATTGTCGGTCGCCTTTGTACTATAAGATTAATGTTGCGCAGAGCAACATATTGTATTTCAGGTTCTGCTGATAGAAGTGTAACAAGAGGAGGAGCCATTTTTTTACAAAGATTTCGGACTACATCAGTGCTAGTAATTAGCTCCATTTGCTGCAATATCATCTACAAAATTCAAGTACGAAAAAATGACAGTATTAATCACCACGAGATCTGTGAATCTGGTTGAGTTTCAATTTCTAGCCTACGCAACTAGCTCAGGATTACAGGCCGGGCTATTTGTGATGTTATCTTAATCACCTATAAGTGGAAATATAATTATCCTTCACTATATCCAATGTAGGTTCAGGATGTCATCCAGTGCTTTAGCGTTGGGACAAACAATACAAATATATTAAGAAAAAAAACGTAGATCGGGATGGAAAATACAAAACCAAAATATGGTGAGTTACATGAAGTAGGGAGTTGATATAGTTGCAAATCAAAACTATGTGGAACTAAGCAGAAGATGGTGATAAACTGCGAACATCTCCAAATGCATTTAACAAGACAAATTTCAAAATAAAAAAAGTGGACAATGCAATACCATGTCCCTGACACACCTCTGTGAGCTTGAATTGAGACTTTCAGTCTCTACTCTCTACTTGTAACTTATGAAAGTGACAACAAAATGTCCCTAACTTGTGCTTTGGGCCTTTCGCAACTTAAATTTCATTCTTTGTCCAACTCTATCAAAAGTTCATAACTTTAAGCTCACAGCAAGCTACATGTAGCTATTCTTGGGACCAAGTAGTTAAAACTGTGGAACTAAATACCATATTATCATTCCTTGATTGTTCAATAAACGAGCAAAAAAAAAAAACTCAAAACACTTTATTTAACATAAAGGACTTACCTTGACAGCGGACAGCACAACTGCACAATTGGCATGTTGGAGACGCGGAGTAACTCGCTCCACTATATTTTCAGCTTCACGAGCATCAGATGCTTTATATCTTGATAGTGCATCCAGAATGAAAACCTGTCCCCATCTGCACAAATAAGGTAAGCCATTAAAGGACAAATAATTTCAAATAAATTCATATCAAAGAGAAGCGAAAAATTCGGTTCGGAACCCATGTACGAGCTTGCAGGACTTCTGATGGTATACGAGCATACTATCTTTTGCTTATCGGTTTACACTCATGCTATTATGACTTCTTCACGTTAAAGAAGTGAAAGGATTGACTTAGGCTTGAATTCAGTTCAGATAAATTGGTTGTAGAAGATCAGATACCACATTTTTCTTCATTGAATTACAAATTTGTGAAGCATGAGAACTTAAACAACTAACATTCTTAGCACTAAAAATGCATGTCGAGTTCGTAGGTGAGTAGTTCTTCGGCAGTAGAAATGACATACTGAAGTAGCACCTAAATGTAGTTATCAGTTATCAGAATTCATAAGATAATTTCACATCTTTTTAAGCAAGTGCATCTGAACAAGTGCAATAAGGTACAACAATGAAACCAATTTAAAGAAAGTACAAGAATCTGCAAAGGTGTGACATACTCAGTGCACTCATTTAGAGCAGCCAGAAGCTTTGATAGAGTACTGCTTGTAATATCAAAGATTGGCCTGGCACTGTTTTCCTGAATCTCAGCAAGTGCTGCTACAGCATTTGCGACTACCATAGGATTGTTGTCTGATATTAAATCTTTAAGAGTGTCAAGGAACCCTCTATCTTCCACTAGCTCGGCATTTATATCGTAGAGTTTAGCAACGCAGATAGATGCTGTTTTGCGAACATAGGGATCGTCATCCTGTTGAGAATGAGAGTACAAAACTTAGTGCTCTAGCTGTGACTAAAACATTTTCATGGAAATTTTAAGGGAAATGGCACACAAAGGCCATTTGATAACATAGGAAATCAAAGTCATAGAATTGCAAAAAAAAACCTTTAAACATCTTTGAAGGGGATCGCACAAATATTCTGTGATTTTATCAACACGGATACATCCCATCGTACGCACTGCCAATGCACGGATCAAAGGGTTTGGATCTTGTGAATCCTGCATCACCATAAGTTAAACTTACAAAGTGCATGAAAGATCATAAAAACGAGAAGATGATTGAACTTCAATATCCTCCGAGAACAATAACTATAAGGTATTTGCAGTAAATATATTTTTTAAGATGTTTTTTATCAAGGGTTTTTATATCTTTCCTAAACAATAAAAGACTTAATGGATGAGCAACAGGAATATAGAGGATGTATAATTATTATTTTTATCATTTACAATGAATGTATAGTTTACATCCACATTTTTGAAGCACCTAGCAGATATGAAGTTGAATGTTCGTGCATCCTTTTCTAGGTAAGACCATAAGGGATCATGGATCAAGTCCCTTAGTTTCTTTCTATGATCTTTTATGAATTATGGGCAAGATTTGCTACGATTTAGCCCGATTGCAATCATATATACACCAACTCAACTTAAACAGAAAATAAAAATGCAAGGTTTTCTAAGATTAATTAAACATGCAGAATGAAAGTATCAAAATAAAGCAATTGACACAATACAATCTGAGTTATATTAAAAGCATAAGATGCTATTCACCTTGACAAATGTATTTACTGCAAGTATGGCCAAGTCTGGTTGACTTTTTGCATAGTTTATGAGATATAAATAGACGAGCTTCTTTAGCTCCAAGTTCTCAGTCTGCATGCAGTTCACAACATCCGCAAACAGAGAGGAGACATCCTTTCCGACAGTCATTGCAGCAATTACCTTCTTTACAGCATCTTTTCTCTTATCCTGCAGATAACATCACTTAGTTGTATGAACAATGAATTACATGTTCATTTCGGAGCATTTAGAGGTTAGACCATCATCAATGAAGTGACAACTGTGCCTAAGAATAACATGCACTGATGCAAGCATAGACTACCTCGACATATTATCAAATTTATAATTTTTCTTGGTGGTGTCATGAATCTGAGGTAGAGTTTCTTAAGTCGTTCACAAGGTACACGGTAAAAAGGAGACAGGTGGAGAGTAAGCATTTGACCTAACAAAAGCAGAATGTCATAATGGAATGTCAACAATTGGCGATTTGGCGGCGGCAACAAGTTCTTTTAGCTAGTATTGGGAAATGCTACCACATCAAATTGCTGTGTCCACTGTTTCGAGGCACCACTAGCAGAGTGAAAAACATCAATCAACTTTTTTTTTACAAGTGAAAAAGATCAATCATTTTTTATTATTTTGCAAACACAATCATCACTTTTTAGCTACAAAAAATCATCATCCATTTCTTTGCAGTTTGCACATCTATCATCAGTATCAGCAGAAGAACACATAATACTTGTTAAGACTTAAAGACACATATACACCATTGAAATACAGAACTAAGATGATATTTTGGTTATAAAAGAGCCAATATCGACCTAGTGGAAGTAGAAAACATATACAAGGAAACTCATTCCTTCGTAAGGAAGTCAAACCAAATGCAACAAAAAAACCCAACCCTCGAGATCCTAAAACACCACATATCGCTATGAAACAAACAAAGAAATAAATTTACTCACCAATGCTCATTTGCATTTTTTTAATTGAACAACAAACAACGTTTTAAGTTAAGAGATGAGCACGAAAAAACCTGAAAAACCTCAATCCCTAAGTCTATGGTCAGTCACTCAAGCTAAACAACTAGACCCTCGAATCCTTACAAAAGCCAAACCCTCCGACTCATCACTTTCACAAACCCCCAATCACACCTTAAAACAAATGAATCTGAAACAACCAAACCTTGAGTTTCTAAAACACCACATACCGCAACGAAACAAACAAATAAACAAATTTACTCACCAATGCTCGCTCGCATTCTTGTTCTTTTATTTTGAATTGCAAAACAAAATTAAGTTAAGAAGAGCATGAAAAAGTGGAATAACCTCAATCGCTTATTCTATGGTCCGGCACTCGAGCTAAACAACCAGACCTTCGAATCCTTACAAAAGCCGAACCCTTCCGATTCGTCACTTTTCACAAACCCCCAATCAAACCTAAAAACAAATGCAACTAAAACAACCAACCCCTGAGTTCCTAAAACACCACATGGAGCAACGAAACAAACAAAGAAACAAATTTACTCACCAATGTTTGCTCGTGTTCTTCTTCTTCTTCTTCTTTTATTTTGAATTGCACAACTAAATTAAGTTACGAAATGAGCACGAAAAAACCAAACAACCTTAATCCCTTATTCAACGGTCAAGTACTAGAGGTAAACAAACCAGACCTTCGAATCCTAACAAAAGCCAAACCCTTCCGACTCGTCACTTTCACAAACCCCCAATCACACTTAAAAATAAATGCAACTAAAACAACCAATCCTTGAGTTGCAACTAACAACGAATCCCTTATTCTAGGGTCAAACACTCGAGCTAAACAACTAGACGTTCGAATCCTCACAAAAGTCAAACCTTCGGACTAAAAAACCACACGAATCGGAAGGCAAAACGTCGATCCCTGCTCCGGCGAGCGCAGATCTGGCGAAGCGAGCAGAGATCGGGCGGTAGGTGGCGGATATAGAGGAGAGAAAAGGGAATATTGAGCAGATCTGGGGGGGTGAAGGAAGGAAGGATACCTTGTATTGCGAATTGAGCTCCTCCTTGAGCTCGGGGATCTCCCCCTTCTTGGTGGTGGAGAAGTACTTGGAGTCGTGCCCGCTCATGTCGTCGCGGCGAGTAAATCGTCTTCTTCGCTCTTTGGGGTGGTGTTGTACGACGATGACCGGGGGAAAGTGGGGAGGGACAGGTTGGAATTTGGATTGTGGAGTCCTCCGCTACTCGGTAAATGTATTCGGGTTGAGCGGGTTTGACCGGTTGGATTCGGCCAAAATAAGTATGAATTTTTGCCTTAGAGATTAAAAAAAAACGGATTAGATCGAACTGGAATTGGATTTTCAGAAATGTCTGGATCAGAATCCGGACCGGTTGGTTCCGGTCTGGTCCAAAAAACAGGACCGGACCGGTCCATGCTCAACCCTGATAACGAGTGCTAATCGTGTTGCAAATTAAGCTACTTCTTTTAGCAGATTTCTAGTATTAAGAGTCAAAAACAGGAATTGTATCTACAAAAAATGACAAGGTTATCGCTACATATGATTAGTATCCTAAATAACTTCCAAAAAATAAGGAACTTGAATTCTAAATTGAGGTGATTAGTAGTCTATAAAAATTTTAGAACTTAGAGTTCCAGAATAACTTCCACGATTTCAAAATATATGCTAAAAAGAAGAGTTGGAAGAAGTTAGGCGTCCCACGATTCATGCATGATCCCCTGATCGAAGACACTTCAGACGATTCGGATGAGATGACTGGACAGGAACAACTTCCTTACCCTCCACGTTTACACCACTAACTAACTGTGCGCATAAGCCATAATTTACGAAGAAAATGTCTTCTTGATTATTGCAGAGCTTAAGCGCTCTATGATTTTGAAAATCACACTTTGAATAGCAATTCATGCTACTGTTGGATGAATCCAGGAAAATACATGTTCCCATCAACCGAAAAATCAAGTATTATTATCTATTCAAGGATCACATTCTTCAAATTGGATGCCTGAACTAGAACTTCAAACATAACCACACGCAGGAAAAAAATACATATATAATTGCAAGTGTTGATAACCAAAACCATGACCGTATCACCATTTCCGAAGAAATACAAGCCAAACACCACACTAACTGGCAGCATGTTCTTCATCATCAAAACTCAAATTTAAAGCTTGCAGTTTGAATCCCGCACCCTGAATAATCTCGACCAAACTGGAAGCAACCCCTGTTGCTTGCACTGTCGTCTGCTTTGTCATCTGAGCATAGACAAGGAAAAGCTAAAGATAAGTGACCCATCAAGCATAGAGCGAACATATGATGTTAATTATTAGCTTCCATTTTCCACGCCAAACTAGATGAAAAAGAAGATTTTTCTCTTAAGACAGTAAAAGAACACTGAAAGATGAAAAATTGTTACCAACTGAAAGATGGATGAAAAATTGGTAATGATTGAAAGTTGGTCTTGGTCTCTAAGCCATGCAGAGCCAATTATCAACGTGCAACATTTTTTTCATTAAGCATACAAGCTGTGTTTTATTAGTACAATGGTACCTCGAACAATTTTGCAGTTAGTAGGTAGGAAGGACCGAAGGAGCATGTGAGTAACCATGCTATAGACAAAGGGCTCTCTACACATTTATCAAATTTATGCTTCAGTCTACTTTGTATTCATTTTGAAAAGTTTCTCTTTTATAATGGGTCTCAAGACACAAGAATAGAGTAGCTTTGTATGATTGAAAGGTGCGGTCCTTTTTGAGAAAAAAATATTGGTAGTGCAAAATCAAATTTCTTTTTTTTGGCAAAAAGTCGAAAAATTATGGTTGCAATGTTGAATGCAAACATTTAAATGTGACTTCAGGAAAAAATATTTATACAGAATAAGCAACGGTATGGGAGATCAAGATAAATACCAACAATAGGAAAATGAAATGAGCAATTTGGATAGTCAATCATACCAATTCTAGCGGTATTTTTTTTCCTAAGACTATACAGAGCATAATGAAGTTTGAGTACAATGGTGGGATTATTACAAAACAATATGATGTAGGCGTCAATCATACCTCAACACTAGCAATCCCCTCTAGCACCTGAACCTTCAAATCACTAACACCCTCAGTTTCCTGTGCAAGTGCGCACAAAAGGTGTAAGTAGAAAAGAAGGAAAAAAGGAAACTATAGAAACTGATACTACTTAACAGTTTACACCTGCAAAGCATTTGTGACACTTGAGACTGCTGATTCGCTCATGGTACCTTCAGCCTTCATTAAAAAAATACCACATGAAAGTTGAGGCACTGATAGGAATCTTCACAAAAGAAGACGATAAAAAACACTCTCCAAGACATAAACAGGTAATGGAGTAGGTGCAAATGCAACATTCATAACATGGCTTTTAAATCATTATTACTTCTCACTTGATGTAGTTTAGAAAATTACTAAAGAGAATACATCTAACCGTTAAAAAAATGATGCCCTACATCGATTTCTCTTCAACTCCACTTTTAGGTGTATATTGAATTGAAGCAAGTGGACATAGCAAATTAAATCTTTTCCCACGAACTGTATGTGAAATAAAACTGGATGACATGGTTAAGTCAAAGATCTCAAATTCTGATACAGTGGAATCCATAAGAAGTCTAGCCAATAGCCATAGATAATCGAAGTTTATTCTCTGGAGTGAGTATGTCAAAGAAAACTGGGTCATTCACTGGCTATACAACATGTTTTCTAAAAAAAAAGGAAAATCATTGTTCTCCTTTTGCTTTCAGAATGATTATGCTTGAATGTTTATCAATTATGATAGACATATTTTGTTTGAAGGGCATTTGGAACAGCACTCAGAAATCCATTATATCAAAACTGGAATTGAAACTTATAGAATTTTAAATTGGACAGCAATATGTGGTTTCACAGACATTGGCGAGTGTCATCTTTTCAAGGGTAGTACAACTAAATTGAAGGAAATAAAACAAAACCTCTTCTATGGAACCACCTTTTCCTTCGGTCCCGGCATAATACCAAGCAAGTCCGAACTAACACGAGCCCTTCTAACTTAGTAGTAGAGTAATGCCATGTTAGGCTGAGCAAACAATTAGTCACCCAACCTCTAATGCCATGTTAAAATAGAGGTTTTCACCACACAAGAATTAGTGCTACATAAAATGACCTATAATTTAATAACTCATAAGAACATCTGACATCTCAGATACGAGAATATTATCAACAATAAACTTATATTGTAGTCCTATCCACGATTCTCAATCAGCCCAATCGATCACTCTTTGTCACACAAACATGTCATACAACTCATTGTAGGTCCAAAAAGCACTTAAGTCATTAGATTAGACCGCCTCGGAAATACAACTTCGTTAGCCACTCCTAACAAGCAAAACAACTGCCAACTACTCTGACACACGATCTCATATCATTAAAATTAAGAATCAACATTAACATTTTGCAAAAGAGTTGTATCTGCCACATCCAAGTTAAGTCTAAAATATTTTATACACGTGGTGGATTTATGGTATCAGAGTGGGTCGATTGACTGGAGACTCATCCTAACCCAAAAAGTCATCCATACCAAGAGTGCGGTAGAATTGGAAACACAAATTCATATTGTTCAAAACTAGAGCAAGTGCTAGGACTAATAGGAGTGTTGTCAAAACCAAAGCCTAAGTCTGATTGGTTTGGAGGAAGTGAAGAAACGGTTAGAACTTCAATTCCACGATTTCTCTGGAATATGGAGTGGAAGTGGAAGAAGTCACTCCAACTACAAAATTATAAGGTTCTGGAACTCCGGAACTGGACTTCCAGAATTTTCCTGCAAACATTGTGGGTAATTTCTCTGCAAACAAATCAATCACACCTTTCGCTAAAAAAAAAAATCAAAACGAAAGGAAAAATGGAACGTGCCTTGAAGAACATGGTGAGGACGTCGGAAGGCGAGACAGGTACGGAAACGGGGGCTTCCTCCTCCTTCACTTCTTCTGCCACTTCTTCCGGCTCCACGGCGGTGGTTTCCTCTTCCACGGCTCGCAGCGGGCGCAGCGGCTTGGAGGAGAGGAGGCGTGGAGTGACGGCGTGGTGGGGCCGGGGAGAGGGGAAGAGGGGAGAGGGGCGAAGGAAGGAGAGACATGGTGGGGAGATGGAGTAGCAGCATCGTAAGGGAGATGTGAGAATTGATGCCATTCCGCCTTCGGTTTCTTCTTCACAGTGACAGTGGTCGCTTCGGTGGATTGGTAGTGGATAGAAGATGGATATGGAGTTAAAACGATGTTCTGTTTCTTACCGTCTCGGAGGAAGGCTGTATTGTAGTGTATTTGTAGTGTATTGTAAAAGAGGGACTGGAATTAGGTTGTTATTCGTGACGAACCTAGTTTAACGTAAGATACGTCTATTTTGACTTTAATTTAATAATGGTTTTATATTGGAACTTGACTGAAGTCCATCACTATACTTGTTCTATTTAATTAAGGATTAATTACAAATGTCACCGCTCAACCATGTCATTGTAATACTAAACGTTATAGTTCCACGTAGGGGTTTGCATCTAGGACCAGATTTTTTTCCAAGGTCCAGACTGAAGACCGGATCAGACCAGTCGGATTTGGTTCCGTCCGAACCCAAATTTTTACCTTAAAAATTAAAAATAAAATAAAAACTGAACCGATCCATGCACACCCTAGTTCCACTTCCACACTTACTTTCATTTTGATATTTTAAATTTAAATTTAAATTTCATTGTTTTCAGACATCCATCACTATTTCTGTTTTTCTTATTTTTCCCTACAAATACTCATAATCTTAGCTTTGTAAGTCGTAACAAAATAAAATCCAGAGTTACATTAGATTTGGCATGGGGTCGTATGAAATGTGAATTCAATTTGATAATAAATTTATACAATTTTAGCGGACCCTTAATTAATGACAATTTACAATTAATTTCAGCAAAAGAATGGGATATCATTAGTATCCACGTTAGATAAACAATTTGGCATTTTAAATAGCATTCTATCCAGAAATTAGTAAGATACACTCCAACACCTTTTAGCACCTCCGCGCACCTAGTACTAGGGCTGTCAAGTTCTGCTCGGGATCGATAGATCGCTCGATGTTCGCTCGATTTTGCTCCGATTTTGCTCGAAGTTGCTCGGATCGATAAGTAACGAGCCGAGCACGAGCATACCCCGCTCGCTCGATGCTCGCTCGGTGCTCGCTCATTTATCGCTCGAAACCTGATTACTATATCTAATTATTTGATTAACATGAATATTCTATCCAATTACCCAATCGGTTAAGTATTAAACTCATTTAATAAACTAATTTACCAAACACAACAATCCATTTAACAAACCAAACCCAAATACTCATAAGAATCAAAACCTTATTAGTCTTAAATTTTTCGTTTTCCATTATTATTTCTTTTCTTTTTCTCATTCTTTTCTACACCAAAAGTTCAAATAAATTAATGTTTGAGTCAGGTGGATGATCTTATTTATAAGATGTTGATGTTGTGAGTTGTCCTATAATTGAAGAGATTGTGTTTGATTTTAAGATTTTGTTGATTTTGTATGATCTAAGTGTATAATCTTATTTATAAGATGTTGATGTTGTCGTATAATTTATAAGATTGTGTTTATTTTAGGTGTTAATTTTAAAATTATGTTAGTAACTATTATTATATTTTTCTTAAGTAATCTTATAATTTAGTTGTTAGGACAACATTATTAGCAATTCAATACAACAAAAAAAGATTCAGGTTAACAAGCCGCTCGTGAGCCGCTCGCGAGCAGGTCGAACCGAGCACGAGCAGAATTTTCCGCTCGAAACCCTTAACGAGCCAATCTTGAGCACACTCGGATCGCTCGTTTAGAGATCGATTACACCCCTACCTAGTACCTACCTTTAACTCCACAATTTTTTTTAAGAATGTGATAGCAACGGCGGAGAAAATTCTCAGTTACGACCTACTACCCAAGCTAGACCTTGCAACATTTATGACCCCACTACGTAAGTAGCCATACCATCCCCATTGGCCAATACCAATAGTATCCAGGTAACGTCTACGAAAGCTAAATAGTTTCCATTACTAGACATCAATGCGCCTTATCTTGGCCAAATGCCCATGAACATACTGTAACCAACATAGAACAATAAATAACAACAATTTCTCGAGAGCATGACAATAACTAGAATTTGTGAGGAAGCGCCAATGCAGGTGCTTGAATCAAAATCGGAGTCACATTCCAAGTCTAGCCGGCCATCTAACCTCTTCCATGGATCAGGAGCAAAAATCAAGCTCATGAGTCTATATCTGAAGGTGCTTTTGGAAGTCAAGACATACCAGCAAATTCTTCGTACTCAACTTCACCACCTAAGACGTTGAAGAAAGAATAACGACAAATTGCACAAAAAGGAAATGTCAACATGGAAAATAAGGGTAATATATACTTGGGAGATTGATGGCCTTGTTTGCCTGCTCATCTGCTAGAGCATTCCATTCCTAAATAAAAGAAAAGATTGAAAGAAGACGTCACTAGTGTCTAACTTTTGTTAAGGCAAAAACATGAAGCAACACGCTAACACAATCAAACAGAGAACAGATAAATCCTTCTTCAAAGTCATAGCAATCAAAAATTGCATGGATATCAATACATTGGTAGCATTTACTACCAAAAATGGTTTTAGATATACAAAAAATACATCTAATAATTGCAGTGACCAAAAACTCATTTTGATCACTTGAAAGTATTGTGTATGCTCTACCCCCGAGGCAATGAATAAGGACAGGGGTATATGCAGTACTGCTGATTTATAGAAAGTATCTTGCAAACATGCAAATACAGTATAAAAGACTTCAAGCATGAGGTTAAGCGACGTGAAATATGACGGGTCATGTGGCATATAACCCTTATCATCAGGAGTACCTAAAAAGAGTTAATTTTCTACCACAGGAAATGAAGTTCACAAAATGGCATGGATATTAAAAAGGACTTCCAATTTAAATAGAAACAGAGGCTCCATCACTTATATACCCTTTTGACATGCATAATATTGCATGATGCGAACTTATCCTTAAGTTGCTTGGCTTCCTTGCACAATTCAATCAAGTTCTGGTGCTTGACCTTCCAATCACCTTTTACCTATTTGGGGAAACAAGAAATGAAATTACAAGAATCTGGAATAGAATGCGACAGCATGGAAACCAATATTCCAAGACCACAAGTCACTCACTATCTATTTACAGATTTACTGTCCACTGACCAAGAAAATTAACAAAAGCAGGTCCTATTATCAAGTGTCAAATGTCCCGGTCAATGATTATTAATGCCACCAGAGCATTTGGGACCATACAGAATGGAACCCAATACATGATAAGAAATTAAGTGCCATTAAGATGTCAGGTGCATAGTAAAGGCTACAGAAGGTACAGGACTTCGTAGACACTTCCGTTGTTTTTTATTTTTGCCAATCTATTGGACTAGTTTAACACTTGGGTACTGAGGTATCACATACAAAATTAAATCCATGGGACTGACATCTCAGCACAGACCTTCAGATTCAATTTCTGAAATGGCCAAACAAATTGTGGGAGAGGCTGTTCCTTTTTGTTAATGCAGAACTCGGGTAATCGCTTTAAATTCTGATCGTTACTTCTGCAAATAAGAACCTAATGTGGTATGCACCATCCTTTAAATTATGATATAGTTTAAGTACAGAAGTTTGTTTTTCAGTGTTTTACTTTGACTGTCACCATAGTGCCAATATAATTTTCCACGTGGAGGTTTGTGAAGCAGTGACACTTCCACAATATCAAGCCATGATTGCTACAATATGGCTATTCATGACATTCTTACAATCTTAAAGATATTTCATCCTGATTTAAATACCCTCACATGCCACGTGATTATGAATATCTCCAATACATCTCTTGTCCAAATTCATGTTTCTCTCAAATGAATTTGAAATTTATCATGTCTTTATATTGCTCTATAATAATTTGGAATTTATTTCAGAATGATAGACTAATCACACATTTCAACAAAAACAAAAACCTTCAATCTCAATTCTCAAACTAGTTGGGGTAGCCTACAAATGAAACACATCAAGAATCACAGTTTCGACACGTGAATCACCTTCTCTCACGCACTCCTATCTAAAGACATCTTTGGAAACATTCCAAGTGGAATGAATAATTACACAAAAATTACCTATGTATTAATTCTTAAGGTCAAATCCTGCATTAATAAGATGATGCATGGTAAATATGAATGTTTGTTTTAAGGCATTCGTTCAGATAAGAGACATCACCTGTCAAGTATACATTAGTGGCAACATTTATTGTATTCCACAGTATTTTGACCAAAACCAGTAAAAAGGTCCACGGAGAAAACAAGCCACTGACCTGCATGATAGCTAGTTGGGAATCACCTTGTATGTAAACCTTTTTAAAACCTTTCCCAATGGCATATTTCATTGCTAAGATCAGAGCTCGATATTCAGCGACATTATTTGTTGCAGTACCTAGGCCTTCACGAAGTAGGGCAACCTTCATGTACAATTAGACGAGTGAAGAAGGGCAAAGAAGTAACAAGGCGCAAACACAATTTGTTGGAAATATAAATATTAACGGCAAAGTTACGACTTGTACATACTGTGCTGCCATTTTCTTCTTTCACTACAACTCCAGCACCAGCTTTGCCTGGATTCCCTTTGGATGCACCATCAAATTCAAGAATGTATGCTGACTACATTAATAGATTACAAAATTATTTAATACAAGAAATAGTGCAAGGAAAATCAGCAGAAAACATGAAAGATAGCCTGAAACATATGGGAATTTGACTTCAAAGTTAGAAACACACTCCCACAGCTTCAGTCAGTTATAAAAAAAATCGACACATCCGTGGGAGTTCTGATACAATCAATTAGCATTTTCCCCCATGTAATTAGTCTATACTTTCAAGTTTTTCTACCATCAATACACTAAGTCATCCATATTACAATCAAACCAACTTTGAGATTACTCTTATCAAGGTCAGTCCTAAAGTACCCAACATTGATCTTGACATCCAGAATGATATTCATCGAGGCAAATCATCATAAGAATGGAATACACAACAGAGATACAATCATTCACAAAATTTACTAAGCATGAACTGCAACATGCTCTTTCAGTGTCAAGGCTGTAAACAACTTACAGCCTTGAGAATCTGAGATAAAGCAAAATCTTATAGCAAAAAAAGAATAAAACATGAAAAGAGGAGTAGATCATAGTGAAGTTTATTACAGTTAAGTCAAAAGATTACCAGACTGGAATTAAGTGCTTGAGCTATAGCAGGTTGTGCTTGTTTTATTGGCTTTGTGGATGGAACATTGGGATCACAAACAGGTCCAACTGGATCCTATAACCAGAACACACCGCAAAAAATTAAGGAATGCTTTTTTTATCAGCAAGGAAGACTAAAACGTGAAAAGAGGAGTAGATCATAGTGAAGATTATTACAGTTAAGTTAAAAGATTACCAGACTGGAATTTGCTGCTTGAGCTACAGCAGGTTGTGCTTGTTCTATCGGCATTGTGGGTGGAAGATCGTAATCACAAACAGGTCCAAGTGGATCCTATAACCAGAACACACCACAAAAATATTAAGGAATGCTTTTTTTATCAGCAAGGAAAAACTGAATAGGTGCATTATTGGTGCAAGGGCAGAGAAAGAGTAAAAGACTTGTGTTATAGATGGGACTTCAAAAAAGTTCATGTCTGACAGGCAAAGTCCAAGCTATCATACTAGACCCAATGATTTACACCTACGCATAGGGGAGAGCATTGACCGGGTCAAACCGGTCAACCGGACCGGACCGGTCGGTCCGGGTTCGGTCCGTAAATTTTTGAAAAAATCCGGTCCGGTCCGGGATTCGGTCCGGACCGGTCCAAAATTTTTTTTAACTTAAAAAATTCGGTTTTTGACCGATTCGGTCCGGTCCGGTCCGGTCTTAGGTCCGTGGGCATCCGGTCCGGTCCGGTCTTCGGTCCGGACCCCAGATAAAAATCCGGTCCGGTCCGGTCCGGACCGGATGCACAGCCCTACCTACGCAACATGACCGATAGTATAAGATAAAGGCACATTAGCTTGGTCAAATCCACATATCACTTGGTAAAGCCAAGGCATATTAATTATTATTCCGGTAATTGAAAATATATACAGCAGAAAATCAAGGTAATACATGGAATGTGATTTCACATGGAGTATGTAATGCACGAGGGAAGGAATTGAATACAAATGACTTAGTTTAAACTTAAAATATGATGATGAGTAAAGAATGCATGATGTTTATATTCTCAACCTATTTAAACATGTTGTAGCTGACGTAGGATGGGAAACACCAACATATGGAAATTCAAACTTTCACTTGAAAGTCACAAAATTGGTAGATGATTATATACATGCTCAACCTGCACATTGCACTGTGTTGCACGTCTTCACCATAAACTACTGGGTCATCATAATCCCCCCTATGAAGTAAAGAACATATGTGAATAACTGCCACACTAAAATTAAATATTACTACAGTGGGTATTACTAAGTGCATATAAAAAACACATTAGACATCAATTAAAATAAGAGAGCATTCTAACACTAAACCAAATGGACACAAAATTACTTCGAAGTAACGTATATATCATTACTACACATAATTGCTCTCCAATCAATTCACTTCAAAAAGGAGAAAAACGAGTTAAGCAAATGGTAACAGACTGAGTGCTGTCGGAAAGTAGTACGATAATAATGGAAGGAAGGACAAGCTACCCGTTGATTGCTGAATTGTCCAACTTCTTTCAATCTCTTTTGAGGAGAATTTTTTTCTGGAAGTTTCTCATCATAAAAATCACGTGCATCAGGTTGCTGAAATAAAATGCAGTAGAATAATCAGAAAACCCAACCAACCAGAACTCATACACGCATTTCCACAACCATTATTTGTGGATTGAATTTTTCAATAATAATTCAAAAACTATCCTCAGAAAAGCCAGCTCGGAACTTATATATAAGATAAAATTCTGCATCTCACTTGAACAAATCAGAAAGAACAAGGCCCAACTAAATGCTTGATGTAAAATGTCACGGAGACATCTGAAGGGAAATGTACTTAAGTGGAATAGATCCAGAACACTGAAGCAGGTGCCAGAAGTATTGCAAAGGAACATATGGTACTTCCTTGACCACAATGGTAGCCAAAATTGTGACTAAGTGTCATTAAGACGAAAGATATAAAATTCATTCTTAGCTGCTTGCACACTGTTTGTTGTAAAATCACACGGAATTCTTGGAAGAAGGTGTGCAAAATGCAAAAGATGGGAATGTTTTAACCATGCAACCGCATACAAAAGTAACAAAGCAATGTAAAAGAAATCCTAATTCATGTTGTAAGGTTTGGCATCTTTTAGACTGGATTTATGAAGATGATATTGCCTAAGGGCACAATGCAATGAATCAATGACAACAACAACAACAACAACAAAGCCTTTAATCCCAAACTAGTTGGGGTAGGCTAGAAATGAAACTCAGAGAAGTGACGGTTCAGGCACGTGAATCGCCTTCTTCCACGCGTTTCTATCCAATGCAAATTCCCGAGACACATTCCAATCTTTGAGATCTCTTTTAACTGCTTCCTCCCAAGTCAATCGTGGTCTACCTCTTCCTCTTTTTTGTGTCTTCGGTCTGATTTAATACTCCTCTTCTTATAGGTGCCTCCAGAGGTCTTCTTTGTACATGTCCAAACCATCTCAGTCTGTGTTGTATAATTTTCTCTTCCATTGGAGCAACTCCAACTCTCTCACGAATGTCTTCATTTCTAATCTTATCCATTCGCATATGGCCACACATCCACCTCAACATCCTCATTTCAGACACACTCATCTTTTGTATATGTTGTCTTTTAGTGACCCAACATTCCGCACCATATAGCATTGCAGGTCTTATTGCGGTTCTATAAAACTTTCATTTTAACTTAAGTGAAATTTTCTTGTCACATAACACCTGAGGCTTGTTGCCATACAGAGAAATAACTAAGAAAGTAGGGAAAGTACAGATGCTTCTCTCGAAGAAAAAGATTGTACTGACAAGAAAAATAATCATTGAAATTAGTAACCAGATATCCCATCTGCATCATCTACGACAACAAGGATTATTGTGGGTCGCGAAATGTAGAGTGCAAATGTCTCAACAACTGTGGTGTGTAAGTTCTACAAGGTAATTTGAAAACAATTCTAACCCAATTTGAATCATAAGCAAGGATAAGAGCAGCAACTCTTTAGTCCATACTTAAAGGCTATCAAGTTAACAAAATTGAATTATAATATCTGATAAAAAACAAACAATAAGCAGATGAGACTTAGAACAACTTGTCGAAAATATTATCCTTCTAACCATGAATGAAATTATTGAATTACGAAGATAAGATGACACCAGCAATTCATAGAAACTGAAGAAACTTATAAGCAATAAGTCAAAAGAATATTATGTCTATTTAGATTTAATATATAAGCACCTTAAAAGGGCACGTCACAAGGGCTCCAAACAGGTCGTCTTTGCAATCCACAACATTTATGGTGTAACGTGCATTCTCGAGCCCCTGTGAAGCAAGATATTCCTCTGTCTCTTTGGGTAAAGAATACCCCTTATAGACACTAACTGGAGGTTCACAGACCTGAAGAGCGACAGATGGTTCAAAAAGAAGGAAAACGTTGGATATTATGTTGCTTCAATCAGTAAAGCAAAATGCAGCTTTAGTGATTTGAGAGTTCTTTACGAAAAATAATATTTCAGCTACATGAGATTTGTTGACCATCGACAAACAGATCATATATGCAAAATGAAGTTTCAGATACACACCAGATCAAGGAAGAGAAAAGTCCAAAAAATATTCAACTTCGCCAAATCATACTCTAATCTAAGCTACTATTTTTTATGTTTCTAATTTGCATTGTCAAATGCAAATGTAAGTTCGTAATACATAGCCAATCCTAAGTAGAAGATAAAGCAACAGTACTTTTAAGTTTTTACTAATACCTACAATAATATGTAATATCCGGCCCTAAACTATCGGCGACTTATGTGATAAAATGCAAAAACAAAAACTTAAAAGCAAACATTTTCTCACCGTCAACAATGACATCGACACAAAATGCCGCTTGAGAAACAACATTCAAGGAGTAAAAAAGAAAAACTCACCGAGGAGCCAACCTGAGCCTGGCAATCACTCAGACTCTTATAAATACCAACCAAATCACCCTTCCTGACGACGTAAAAAGCATCGTCCTCCATACCGTCCACCTCCGGTCCCTCCTCGCCCGCCCACCTCCTCCCACGTCTCGCCGCGTAGCACCGAACACCACAGCACCTGGAATCCAACACCAAACACCTAACGGCCCGGAACCTGGACTTCCACGGCCAGCTAGAACACGAAGAAGAAGGGAGAGTGAGGGGGCGATGGGAGAGGGGAGAGGAGGGGGAGGAGAAGATGACTCGGATGGTGCTCATGGGGCGAGGACGGTTGTTATGTGGAAGGTTGGGGTTTGGGATAAGGCATTGTCTAGGGTTTGGAATGGAAGGATTGGGAACGAACCTGGAGAGGAGTTGCTGAGGCTTTCGGAGTTCGAATCGGGGCTTGCCAGCGAAGAAGAGAACAAAAGCAACTGTGATTTTGGATGACGGAGGCGTTTTCTGGTTTCACTTCGGTTCTCAACTTTAGACTCTTTTCCTTTTAATGAAATTTCTTTTTACCTACTGTGCATTGTGTACGCTGTACAATTGTACAACGTTTGATGGTTTGAGTTTGAATATGGGTGGCTCAGATTTTGTATCACATTGCCACCAATACCAAGAGCATCAAAATACGAACATTTAATTTTGATTTATAATTGTTTGTCTTGACTAAATGTCCAAAAAAAGACGATAACTAACCCAAAACGACAATTCTAAGATGATGAACAGAAATAAAACTTCTAGAGGTTGTACCAGTGCTGGCGCTGAAATGAAGATTGAAAGATGAGCATCCCAGAGTTTAGCATGCATTAACGAAATCCATAATCTTCCCTCTAATTTGACGACTTTTATCATGTCATCACTAAAACCTGATAATCGTGTCGTGTTCGTGTATTATCGTGTCCGACAATTCTGTAGTCGTGCCAGGATTTCGTGTTTAACACAATTTGAAGATGATCTATCATGTTTAGATTAAAAATAGTTAAGTGATATGTTATATTGATATTTTTCTTTTTAAATAATATCATAATTGATCATTATCAAGTAAAAAATAATTAATTACCTAATAAAATATGCTATTCGTGTCAGTTTAGTGTAAAAAACTAAGATATCGTGTAATGATATCAAATCGTGTACCAATTATTTTATGTTTGTATATTCACACATCATTATAATAAAACGTTTCAATAACACACAAAAATTTGACAGAGGACAATGTTTACTCCAGAGTACGTTTTACAATAGAGATCTTAAAATGAGAATCAATTGAAATGGTAAAGAGGACAATGTTTACTCCAGAGTACGTTTTATATGTTTGAGCAAACCAATTTGTATTGAACATGAGATGACAAATAAAATCACCGGCACTACAACACTAAAATACATCGAATCATCTGTTGTGTGCATTTTGGAATGACAATCGTCTAATGCATTTGGAAACCAACGAACACATAAAATATCACGCCATCAAATTCGGAAAATAGCTAATAAATAACTCAACGTCGATAGTAGCTTAACGAAATGATACTCCTTCACGTTAGGAGCGTCCCAAATAGTGTGTTAAAAAGAGTACTGGTACATGGACGCGGCGCATCCGTGACGCGCTCCACGACACACTCCATGTCAGCATTTGCGATTTTAATTTTAGATTGATTTAAAGCAATTAGAAAATGTGGTTTCTGATAAAGTGACAGTTAGAATCGTAATTAGTGGTACGTATTCTTCAGATTACCACAAAATGTGGTAAACAAGGAACATTCCAAAAAACTAGACCTTAATAGTGAAGAAGGGAATAGTGAACTTCCCAGCCACCCCAAACCCGAAAAAAACCCTAAATCCGAACTCCACCAACCCGATCCCCAAAACAAATCCAGAGAAATGGTAGTCCGTCGAAGGCACGAGTAGTGAAGACCAACTGAGAGGGTTGCTTTCTTTTGCACCAGTGTGGCCCGACAGGGACACCTGCGTCCCTTGACGGATATATACGTCCACGACGGGGGACACCTCTGTTCGCATGGGACACATATATGTCTCGTCGGGCCGGTAGCGTCCTCCAACGGGTCGGGTACGGGTAACAATTGAAATGGTAAAGAGGACAATGTTTACTCTAGAGTACGTTTTATATGTTTGAGCAAACCAATTTGTAATGAGCATGAGATGACAAATAAAATCACCATGACTACAACACTAAAATACATCGAATCGTCTGTTGTGCGCATTTTGGAATGACAATCGTCTCATGCATTTGGAAACCAACGAACACATAGAATATCACACTATCAAATTTGAAAATAAATTAAATAGCTGATAAATAACTCCACGTCGGTAGTAGCTTAACGGAATGATACTCCTTCACGTCAGGAGCGTCTCAAATATCATGTTAAAAAGAGTATTGATACATAGACACGATGTCCCAAACCTTCATCAACATTTGCAATTTTAATTTTAAATTGATTTAAAGCGATTAGAAAATGTAGTTTCCGATAAAGTAACAATTAGAATCGTAATTGGTGGTACGACCGTTCAAATTCTTCGGATTACCACAAAATGGGGTAAACAAGACACATTCCAAAAAAGGTTAATTACAATATACCCCCTTCAAGTATGGATATGTATCACTTTAACCTCCTAAAGTTTAATTTGTCACACTTACACTTTTTAACTATGCCCTGGCGTGAATCTGAAACCCGATCGCGACACCGAAACCAACGACCCACCGTGGTGAAACCCGATATGGACATCGACCCAACTGCCGAAGCTCGATTACGACACCAAACCCAACGAGCCACCTTGCACAACCTTTCCGGCGACGATCCTCCTCCTCCACTCGTCGATCTCACATCACGTACAACATTTTCAAACCTGCAGACATCGATGTCCTCTTCCCCCACGACCTTGCCTCTCCGGTCTCTACCAAACCATTACTGGTGTCCACGACATGCTCCAACCCATCCCCTTCGATCCCTCCTCAACTTCGTGCCCTATAGCCTACTGACTCGCACTTGGCGTTAGTTGGGACTTGAGACCGAGCGATGGTCGATGTTGCATCCTAGAGTTGCCATTCGTGGATTAGGCTTGACATTTGCCATTTAGGATTAGGGAACATTGTGATTCAGGTTTGAACTGGGGGAAGGGTAATTATGGGAAAATTTACTGAATCTGTAGGCACGTGAGTCTTGTGTCTGTTAAAAGAAACGGAAATTCGGATGGGGGGAGGTTTTTGTTTAAATATAGTTGAGGGTGCGTTTGTGTGAAATTAAACTTTAAGGGGTCAAAGTGATACACGTCCATAGTTAAGGAGGGCAAACTGTAATTAACCATTTCAAAAAACTAGACGTTAATAATGAAGAAGGGAATAGTGACAATTGCCCCAAATTAAAAAAAACCCTAAATCCGAACTCCACCAAGCCGATCCCCAAAACAAATCCAGAGAAATGACAGTTCGTCGAAGGCACCAACGGTGAAGACCAGTGAGAGGGTTGCTTTCTTTTGCACTAGTGTGTCCCGCTAGGGACATTTGCGTCCCTTGATTGACATATACGTCCACGACGAGGGACGCCTCTGTTCTTATGGGACACACAACCTTCTCGTAGGGGCCAGAAGCGTCCCATAAGGGGCAGAAGTTTTCCACAAGGGACAGTTGTGTCCTACGAGGGCCTGCCATTTTCTTTGTTACGGACATCGATGTTCTTCCAACCTACAAAGTGTAGATGGGCAAGCTTCGAGAGGGAGAAGACAGATTTCTGCCAGCTAGACGATGATATTCTGAAGGACCCCCTTCGCACACTTCCCAAAGTTGGAAAGGATGTCGACGGTGGACAATGATATAGTTGAGTTCCTTGTCGAAATTACAACGACGAAGAATGAGTATTCAGACTTGGCAACAAAGTGGCGAGTCTGAAGGCCTCCGACGTTGCCATGATATTAGGACTACCTCTAAGGGGAAGGCCGGTCAATAAAACCAATAAGTCAACAACCAAACGAGGAGAAGGTCTGCGACAACCTTTATATCTCCCACTATTCCCAAAGATAGAGGGAGCTATCTCCCGCTAAGGGCGAGCAGAGTATCCCTCGATCAATGACTGCTAGTGGATGAAATAAGAAGGAAATTTATTCTTAATTTTTGTTGGACAATTTCATATATTTACATGTGATTTAGAATTTTAGGTTATCATGCATATTAATATTCATACACATCCTAACATTCACCACATTCATCACATGCATAGCAGAAAAAAAACAGAAATTAAACATTCACACAATCCACATCGTGTGAGTTTATATGTTCCCTTCGATCCTCGATCCCTGATCTTCGATCGATGCGCTACAGCGGCGACTTCCTCTTGCACCGGAGATGTAGATTTTACAGAAAATAAACATGCTCCTCACATTCGATAAAACTGACTAGTGCAAGTCCTATGTAAAAACCTCTCATATGCAAATGCAACTATCTAAAAGACGGAAATAGAGAGAATTTTGGCTTTTACATACATAAGCCCCTGTATAATAATAATTACATACATTTGTAGTGTCTGATTTGGAACATATAAACTCACAATCCTGCAAAGCAACTCAAGCATCCATGCACGCAATTGCTATAAACTACAGAATCTAATTTATCAATCATCCAGAATTCTCAACAATTCTTTGAAAAATATTTTGAAATCCATTAAAAACATTTTTCATTCATCCATAGTTCAAAACTATTTTTGAACCGTTGTCCATCCAATTTCCAATGGAAAGATGAACTGCAGTTTTTCGGTTTTGTTGATTCTCTTACAAAATAATTGTTTTTTAAATAAAACGAAATTATCGTAAGTTGGACTAATGTCTTAATCTTAATTCCAATAATCACATGGCATGTTTTAAAACTCTTAAAACATTCAGACGAATTATTATGGAGAATTATATCAACAAAACATCCATACACCGAAAAACCGGTAAAACGAATTGTTTAAATCCTAGATGGCAAACTAAATTCGTTTACAGCCATAAATCATAAGAAAATTGAACCCTATGCTCTGATACCACTGTAGGATTTCATGTTTAATTATACATATATATTTTCGAAATTTTTATGTATAATAAGGATCAATTACAATTTTCTTTGATTTATTTCATGCATGCATCGGTTTGTTTTAACATCTAGTTTCAAAACTCTATTAAAACAAACAAGGGCTCCGAAATTCATACCTAGAAGTTCTCAAAAACTTCTTGAAGAGTCGGAGACGTTGGGGATGCTTCTCGCCGCGCCGGATGCCTCCGAGTGTTCACCGAAACCCTAAACAAGGTTGGAGAGAAAGGAGCTAGCCAATCGATCTCCAAACAAGCTTAGAATCTAGCTACAAACCCCTTCCTTAGCCTCTGAGATTTCTCCTTCCAAAGACTTAGAAAACTAAGAGAATTTTCGTGGGTTTTTGTGGTGAATTAAGAGAGAAAATAATTATTGAATTGTGTAACCCAATTAGGGAGAATAAGGACCTATTTATAGGTTCCAATCTTACTCTTAATCATGGCTATTCTTAAGCCACGGTTTTATGACAATTTCTCTCACAAATTAATTCCATAATGCATTATATGCACCCACAAAACGTTTGACCAAATTTGGAGCTAATCCAACCATCGATCAAATTAATCTCTTAATAATCAAAGGCAGAAAATCAATCGTTGTTCGGTTGACCGAGACCCATTCGGTTAACCGAATATGTCACGATTGGTTGACCGAGTACTAGACGGATGACCGATTCTTAAAGGGAAAAATTCTCCTTAACCGATCGGACGAATTCTCGTCTAAGACCGAGTGTCATTCGGTTAACCGAAAATATCGGAACTTAACATTGTTCGGTCGACCGATTTTGGTTCGGTACACCGTACCAAAGTTCCAGGCACTTTGGTCAAGTTCGTTCAATCAAATATGACTATCCGTTCCATGTTCGGTTGACCGATCCACAGATCCTTCGGTCGACCGAACCTCAACGGATTACCGAACCCTTACCCGATTTTGCCTTTTTCAAATTTTGGATTTATTTCCAACAAAA
Source organism: Triglochin maritima (assembly GCA_963682175.1). Classification (NCBI taxonomy): domain Eukaryota; kingdom Viridiplantae; phylum Streptophyta; class Magnoliopsida; order Alismatales; family Juncaginaceae; genus Triglochin; species Triglochin maritima. The sequence goes on along the minus strand of OY821772.1, from coordinate 55,753,585 downwards.
TTTGAACTTTAGGGGTTTTTAGCAAATTCACAACTTATGCAATATATTATCCTATGCAACAATAAATTATTGCACCCCATAATATATGCATCTCATATGAATTTATCATGATTCTAATTATGTTTATATGCAACATAATTGATTTTACTTGTTCACCACATGTGTCATATTTTCTATAAGAAACCCGACACATCATATGAACCAAAAATCAAGCTTCTTGTTTCACGGTTTTTGCGGTGTGACCTATGGAAGGATCTAAACTAAGTTGACAGTGATATTAAGAGCTTAATATCACAAGCTATAAGCGGTATCTAGCTACACATTATAGCTCCCAATTAGTTAGATGTCTTAATTCCACTCGAACCAAAACACGATCCATTTAGTGATGGAGTGCACCACTTGTGTCCGTCCCTTGCCTCATGATATTAAGAATACACACAAAGTAGTATTGTGTCATCTTTGTATTAGTATTCATTTCTTGATCTCTTTAAGCTAGTTATAAATATGTGACTTAACTCAAATCACATTGTGCACATTATAACTTTGCTTTATCAAGGGGCCCACTAATATCATCACTCAATTAAGAGGGGCAATGATAATCTTTTGACTAACTATCTTCTCCAACGAAAGTTATACTTAACCAACCGATGCCTTTACACTACACGGATCGATAGTTCAAGACACTGATCTAATTAAGTATTCCTTAAGTGATTAGATATAAGTCTCATATCAAAGGACCAAAGACACAGTAAAATATTAATGACACAGAAACACATTTCTATAATATTTTACTTATTAGGTCTATTCAGTATACAAAAGTAATATTTTCCTCTTTTGCATACCCGTGTCGTCACTCACTTGTAGAGCTACAATGATCTATGACCAACACGACAATCTTAACTCGGTAATTAATGTCCCATGTTAATTACCATGATTGCGAATATCTTTTGTTTTATGTAAACCAATATCTTTTAGAGCTCTACGGTTAAGGACCAAGAGCATCTTCCTTAACACTTCTAAAAGACGAATAACATAAACAAGGAACAAAATGATTTCTCATTCAATTTATAATAATTGACATTTAAAAGTAAAACTTTTAGAACACATTCCCTTCACTTCCAACCTACAAAGTGTAGATGGGCAAGCTTCGAGAGGGAGAAGACAGATTTCTGCCAGCTAGACGATGATATTCTGAAGGACCCCCTTCGCACACTTCCCAAAGTTGGAAAGGATGTTGACGGTGGACAATGATATCGTTGAGTTCCTTGTCGAAAATTACAACGACGAAGAATGAGTATTCAGACTTGGCAACAAAGTGGCGAGTCTGAAGGCCTCCGACATTGCCATGATATTAGGACTACCTCTAAGGGGAAGGCCGGTCAATAAAACCAATAAGTCAACAACCAAACGAGGAGAAGGTCTGCGACTGGAGAAGGGAGAGTTTGGACGACAACTAAACACCGCGATGAAAAAGGGAGACGACAAAGAGTTCGTCAAGCTACTGTTCTTTAGTACATTCCTAAGGAATGGTACATATCGACGATCGATAATCTAGAGGAAATGAGAACGTATGCTTGGATGGAGGCAGTTTTTGATGATCTGAATGCTGGCATAAAAAAGGCTAGTAGAGATATGAAAGCCAGAAGGTACGCCACCATATCAGATCATGTCGCTCATATTTGATATTGCTCAAATCCTCAAACTTTTTTTCCAAATATATGTTAATCACTTTTACAAGTTACCCCAAGGCAATCCGGTGACATGTACATGTGATTAGTAGCATATCATATATCGTATTTCTGCTATATATTATTTATTTTACCCCAATTTTGTGTTACTCTAGTGTTTGTGGTGTTTTCAGGTGTTAGGTAATAAAGAAGAGAAATGAATAGAAAATGACTGAAATGCAAGAACAAAAGACTCAAATGAAGCAAATTGGACATGTTTGTCTTGCACAATGACCCATCTGCAAATCAGGAAGGACCCAGATGAAATCCAGAGGGACCTGAACGCACGAAAAACATTTCGGGCACAAAAAATCCTTCAATACCATGATCTTTAGGAGTATTTGCAGAAGTAAGACCAAACGGGCTCGAACCAGCAGATCACGAGTGCACCCTACGTGCAAAATAAATAACTTAAACTATTGGAAGAAATCAAGACGGATCAGACCAATCTGATCCGCCAATGGTGGATCTAATTGGTCTAATTTGTCCCGTGACTTGAGTCAGATTGTACGGTGTACCAGAACTTAGAGAAATCAATTTCAACCGTTGGATTGCTCAGAGAGTCATCTACACACACTTTCTTCTATAAATAACATGGTTTCTTCTTCCTTTCCTCTTTTCTCCACTTCCACAATCAGAGTAGGTTAATTTTTACCCAATTTGGCTACAAGTAGAGGAAGGTGGATGAATGTTGTAATCTCACATTTTGTTTAATATAAGGTTGGATTCATGTTCCTCTTGTCATAACTTTCTTTGTATCCAATTAGTTTTTGATTTTGTTGTTAGTTTTCTACTTAGAGTTTTATGTCATGTTTAGTCTTAATCTCTTGCTTTCCATGATTGTTATTATGATTAGTGAGTAGATCCACCCCATTTGGAGTGGAGGTAATGTAGTTGATGGTGAAGTGTATTCCTAAGTTTGTGTCATTTTCATGTGTTTAATGTTAGATCTAAAACTCGTGCCATGTTAATCTTATTTTTGATGAGATAATGGTCACACTAGGTACTTATTTCATGTTAGATCTATTTTTGACATGTTGCTTGTGATATTTGATGATGGAATTGACTTTAAATGAGTGGTTGCTTGAATGAACTAAGGTTTTGCTTAGGAATGATTCATGCTTTAATGACCACAAAAGGGGCTTATTGCATACTTCAAAATTCATAAAATTGGTCTTAATTTCATGCTAACATATCCTAATCTTGTATAGTATGTGTTTCACACTTAGATTTCACACTTAGATTTCACGCTAACTTCTATTTGTAAACACACACTCTTACACATATGCTTAATGGTTGGATACCATCATGCACACACACTTCACTATTGCACCTCCACTCCAAGGGGTTTAGTTAGATTTTTTTACTTCTATCTTATGTTAGTTTAGTTAGCTTAACCTAAATCTCTCCATCTATTTCTCTTCCCACTCGAGTATGCTGATAACAACAACCCGCACAACTCCTTGTGGTACGACTCGTACTTGCCACGTCTTCACCGATGTCGTGCATTTGTGGTAAATTAAAATGATCAATCAATTTGTCTAACGAGACATTTTTTTCCTAAATATATATTAATCACTTTTCAAAATTACCGCAACTTCTAACAACTTAAATCTTGTTTAATTTACCTTAACATGGTCCATATATATCATTCATTTGAAGAGCACCCTTAATATTACCCATTATCTCAACTTAAATTATCACAGAGTCATCATTTTCCAACCTACCCATTATCTCAAATTAAATTACCCAAGGAACCACTGAACATAACATTTTTCAGTCATAAAATAGTAATCATTTGCTGAATTACTCAAAGTACCCCACCTCCTCAACTAAATTTACCACAACACACGTCAAGCTACCTTAAATATGACTAACCACGCTGGACAAGTACATGTCACTGGAAAAGCAATCAACAAGGTATGGAACGATATCAGCTTTTGTGGCTAAATTGGATATTGCTCAATTCGTCGAAGAATTCCTTATGGAATGTTTAATTTACAAGTAAAGCGCACCGCATACTTGCCCGAGTTTGCCCGATTGCTAAGTCAAATTTACATCAGGATCCAACATGCTCCAACCTAATCACTAACCAACAACTCGAACAACTGATACATGCCAATGGCCAAAAGATCCAAAAGGTATGCCACAGTTTCACCATATTATTCATTTATGTTACATCACCCAAACATACCCATTCTCTGTAATCAATTTACTTACAAGCCTTTAAGTTGTTATTTGTGTAACTAACCTAAATAGTTTTTTGGTTGAGATATGTTTCTCGTTTTAGGTAAACTGTCAAACTTACACATTCTGTCATTTTTAGTTACCCCACGAACCATCATTCTCCTATTTAATCCAAATACATGACATGTTGGTGACATAAAATAGTCATAATTTTCAGAAGTTAATCGAAGTTACTCCACACCTCAGCTAAATTTAGCCCAACATGCATTACTGCCCCCCCCCCCCCCCACCCATATATATCAATCACTTTTACAAGTTACGCGAATTTTACCTAACACTATACATTTAAATTACCACAACTTCTAACAACTTAAAACTTGTTTAACTTACCTTAAAATTACCCATTATCTCAACTTAAATTACCCCAGGGACATCATTCTCCAACCTACCCATTATCTCATCTTAAATTACCCTAGAATGGATATGCGTTTCTCCACCCAGTTTCCCACGCATTGCTGACGTGGAGATCCAAGTCAGATGGAGGGGCTGGTGGAAAGTTTTAACTTGGTATTTGTGTGAGAATGGTATTGTGTTGGCTTTTAGGCCTTAATCTATATTAATTTTGATGATTAATCAAATCAATCAACCCAGTCAATCAAATTAGACAAACACAATTACATGCATTGCATACATATTTGTATATAATTGCAATCATCTTAATAGGTTGATAAAGATAATCAAGAGAATGAGCATTGAGACAAAGACATCGAGACTCAAGACTTGTAATCAAAGTTTTGGACCAAGATTTGTATTTTTCCATTTATTGAGTCCATATGATTAAATGTAAACATGAGCACAATGATTCTGTCTCGACCAAGTTTGGTCTACCAAACCCTAAACAGTCTACCAAAATCTCCCAATAGTAAACAATAGGTTGCTCTTTGGAATTGTCCAATCGGACGACCGAAACACCTTCGGTCGACCGAAGTTCCTCGAACCAGTTTTGGACTTTGCTCCAACGGTCGAATTTGAATTAAGCCTTAGAGCCCAATTGACTTGTCCTATTTCGGACGATCGAATGTCTGTTGGTCAACCGATCTATTATTGGCTTTAGGCGACCAACGACTATTTTCACATGACACTTGACCATTGTACTCAACGACTATTTGAGCCTTAACTGTCAGCTCGAAACCCGTGCTGACTTTGGTCATCCGAATAGAGAACAGTCTACCAACCCCGAATAATTAGAGCCCAACCAATCTTACTGTCCACCTTGGAATGGTGAACCGAATGCAATTCGGTGAGTAGAAATTAAATAGGGTGAAATTGTAAATAGTTACTGGAAGTTGGTGAACGTTGATCCAAATCCTATTCGATCAACCAAATGCTTCAATTAGACCAATCAAATTGTAGTGTTTTGGACTACCGTTACGTAAATGGTCGACCGAATCTGGTCTAAATTCTGCCCGAGCTTAAAGCACATTCTTGCTTCTCATTGGTCCAAATGTCACCAACTCCAAACGACTATTAGAGTTTGAAGGCTTATAATTAGGATCTCATATCTTAGTTTTAAAACCGTTGTGTAGGATTTCGTGCCCTATGTGTATATTTTAAATAATTTCAATAATTTCATATACATTATTTTACATTTATTCTAATATCATATTATTCACATATACATTAAAACAAATGTAAGAGAATCATAGTCAAAGGTTCTCTAAAACCTTTATGAAGATCCAAAGTTGCGTCGCACGTCGAATCGTTGGTTAATTCGCCTCCAAGTGTTCACCGCTCTAAAGAAGATTAGAGAGAGAAAAACTAACATATTCAATCTCTAAATCAACCTTAGAATCTAGCTAATAACCCCTTTAAAGCTCTATGAAATTTTGATCTTTAAAAACTCAAAAATTAAAAGAAATTCGGATGGATTAATAGAGAGGTTAGGGAGAGAGAAATTTTGCATTATTTTAAACAAATAGGAAGAGGGGACCTATTTATAGACTCTCTCAACACTCACATCATGAGCTAACCACTAACCCACGATCCCTTGCATTTCTCTCCCTAAAACTAATCACAAATTGACACATAATCATCATCGAAACCTTTGACCATAATTGGAATAAATCCAACTCATGATCACTACTAATCTCTTAATAATTCTAGGCAGAATTGTGTCAAACGGTCGATCGAAATCACCAAATGGTCGAACCGTGAGCTAGACGGTCGACCGAATATTCATGAGAAAAACTTCTTGGAAAATTCGGTCGAAGCACGTCTCACTCCTATTATCATGTCACGTCATGACAATTTCGGTCGACCGCCCACGTATCCGATCATTATCCGGTCGACCATTCCGAAAGAAACCGGTCGACCGATTCCAAAACGGTCTACCGTTTTGATCCTGATTTTGCTTTTGCCAAATTTTAGATTTACTTCCAAAATAAAATTTGATCATTCGGGTTTTAAGCAAACTCATATATAATGTAATATATTATCCTATGTAATGTCAAAATATTACATCCCATAATACATACATCTCATATGAATTTATTCTTGATTCTAATTATGTTTTTTTCACGACATATTGATTTTGTCGATTCACCACATGTATCCAATTTCACATTAAACCCGATACATCATATGAACACAAAATCAAGTTTCTTGTTTTCCAATTTTGTGGTGTGACATATATGAGGATCTGAACTATATTGACAATGATATTAAACACTTAGCATCACAAACTACAAACGGTATCTAGCTACACATTATAGTTACTCAATTAACATAAATGTCTTGTTCACTGGAACTAAACACGATACATTAATTAATAATGTAAAAACACTACTTGTGTCTATCCCATGCCTCATGACATTAAGAGTATTATACGAAGTAAAAATGTGTCACATTTGTATTATATACTCATTTCTTGATCTTTTAAGCTAATTATAAATATGTAACTTAACATAAGTCACATTGTGCACATTATAATTTTCTTACTTTTGCTTTATCAAAGGGCTCACTAATATCACCACTTAAGCTTTTGACTAATCAAATAAGAAAATTATACTCAATGTAACTATACTCAATGATAGCTTTTGACACTAATCAAATTAAACATTTTTTATGTGAAAAGATATCTCATATCTTAGGATTCAAGACACAATTGAAACATTAATATCACTTAAAACACAATTCCATAATATTTATTTGTTAGGTTTATTCAATATATAAAAATAATTATTTTCCTCTTTTATATACTCGAGTCGTTAAATATTTGTAGAACTACAATACTCTTTAACCAACATGACAATCTTATCTCGGTAATTAATATTCCATATCACTTATAATGATTGTGAATAATTTTTGATTTATGTAAACCATTATTTTTTAAAACTCTACAGTTAAGGACGAAGAGTTTTTTTTCTCTTAAAACTTCTAAAAGACAAATACATTAACCAAGGAACAAAATGTTTGCACATCAAATTCATAATAATTTGAACGGAAATACTTTGATTTGAATTTTGATGTTTGAGTTTATCCCTTCCTACATAATGAAATACTTCTCGAGCCGAAACTGTGTTTTATCTATGCCCCTACACCTTAAAAATACATAAAAATGTGTTTTAATGGGCTTTGTTATAAACATAATATCCATTATGTAAAATGTGATTAGTATATATGTATAAGCATATTAAATGTTATAAACATAATATTTGTTATAAACAAATATTGATGCATCACGATTATCTTCCGGAGTGATAATCATCATTAATACTACAAAATTCCATTATGGAATTGAAACATTTATATATTAGTTAAATTCCTTAATTAAAATATCAAAAATCATTGATGCAGTTAGAAATGAACTATTCCGATCATTTAACCAAATTATATTATGCAGGAAGAATTATTTGTACTATTACCTAAAATACTAAATATCAAAGTACATAATTTGAATGAAATTATGTAAAATGTGATTAGTATATATGTATAAGCATTTATGATTCATTATTCATGTGAATCTATGGGAAACTAAACATTTTTGTCTTTTATCGAAAGGCATAAACATTCATATGATTATTTCACAAACCACCATAATCGTAAGAAGCATGTTTGATCATTATAGTATAGCTTCACAACATATCTATGGTACCAGTGTTGATCATGTAGGTAAATTAATAAACAAGTGATTTTTAAACAGATTGTTTTTGGTGTTTCTAAACATATGTACATGCGAAAGATTTACTTGGTTGGTCTTATATTTTTTAATCATACGTTTATGTTTTTGCAAGAAGTCGGAAATGTTATAATGCTACAAACTTTTTACAATGCTCACAAGCAGTGTAATATTCGATACTGATGATACACACATGTTATCGATTCCAGGTAGATACATTGTAAATTTATATAATATATCTTTCTGTTTCGGTAGATGGACATGTAAGTTGAAAGTCATGTCATTACTATTTTAGAATACATCAAGATTACTCGTCGTTGGGAATACTTGTGAATATTCCCGTAACTACAATGTCAACTACTAATTTTGTATAGTCAACAAAAATACCCACATCAATAGTTGAAAATACACTGAGAATGTTCTTGTAATGACTAGAGCCCCAAAATAACCACACCAATAATTGAAAATACCTCCTAATTTTCTTGTAAGTACCTATTATTTACCTATCCCTACAAAACTGAAATACCATCGCCAAAATTGCATTATAACAAAAGTGTGTTATTTTCATTGAAAATACTACATCAATAGTTGGGAATACTTTAAACATTCTCATAGTTACCATGCCAACTACTAGCCTTGTAGAGTCAACGAATATGCCCATACACATTAAGAATTACAATTACAAGTGTAAGGATAGGTTCAACTAATTTCCAATTGACGTAAGTTTGCATGTAACTGATGTTATAATCTTGATTGACGTTGTTAAGAAGACGGGGATCATCTCATTGCTCTTTTAGAATATATCGGAGTTACCTACGACAATAATTGCTGTTAACTTGTTTTAATCATTAATTGAAAATACTCACATCAAAGAGTTGAGAATACTCAATTGGGGATTGAAAAAAACCCTCTCCAATAATACCTAAACATACAACAACAAAAATCCAACAGAATGAGGGTTAAAAAATTCTGAAAGAGGTAAATGAAAAAACTAGGAATTGTCCCTAATATACCTGTCACCCACACACACGTCTCTTAAAGTACATGAACATGCCAATAACAGGTTGTGAGAAATGAAGTGAGAACTTTATTAACTGAGTGAATACATTGGTGACTAAAAATACCCAGAGGTCCCATTTCACAAACTGTCGTATTTTTTAGAACATAAGGGACTTATATCCACAGACAATTTGTTCACCCACTACCAATTGTAAAAACTAAAAAACCCTAGCGTGAGTAAGGTACCTTAATGAGAATACCCAACAACTAAACTAGAAAACAGTAACATTGTCTCTAATATACCCTCTCTAATAATACCTGAACATACAACTAAAATTCCTTACCTTTTGTTCAAATATACCAAAACACACCCCAAAAAACGAGCTCAATGATGCACCGTATTGATGATATCCAAAATATCCCAACACACCCATAAAAATATGCAACTAATATTAATGGATATTCTAAATAGTCCAAAAACCACAATTTGATCACTCGAAGCTTCATTGGCCTAGTGAAGCTTAAGACATCAAACAAGAAGATGAAGGATGGAAACAGACGCCTTCTTCTCAAAAGAACTCAAGACTGCAACATACCACCAAGTACTTCACCCTCCGTACTGCAAATGGGTATACTAATAGTCAAAACATACAACTTCAAAAAATTAACGTGTTAACTTTCAATAGTGTAACCACTAACAAATTTCCAAATACCCCCCTGATTCATTTTATTGGAATGCTAAATACAAGTTATTACTTAAAATACCCTACACTATAATGGAAAATACCCATTGTCTATTGCGATAGATTAGTTGTTTCCAGTTTGATATTTGTTGCTAAATGAACCCCAACCCACGATTACTGGACTTGCCTGTGAAAATACCCCACATACTAATGATGTATACCCTCAACGAAATCCATAATATTAACAAACTACATTATACACGACCCAACAAATAATGAATATTCCACAATCATTACTGGAAAATCCCAAATTTGTTATCAAATATACCCACAAGTATACGTGGAAATAACACTCCCAAGTATTGATGCGCGTCATAAGGTGCGGCAGAGGGTGTAGAGAAAATGAAAGAGGTGAGAAGAATGGAGCGGAGAAGAAAGAGGCAGAGGGTAAAAAGAGGTGAGATATGGGTTTCCTATATTAACTGTATGAAGACATGTTTTGTCCATAATAACCGGATAAACCGGTCAAACTTCACCAATTAACTGTGTAATATGTTAACTTTCACCCAAATCCTTCCCCAAATCTTAAAAAGTAAAAAGAGAACCCAAGTACACAAAAGGAAGTCTGCTAAACCTGCCTTAACTGTATATTATTTCAAATTGTTTTAAACCAAAAAAAACAGTTGGCCACTAAACCCAGTCATCCCATATGTGGCTCCCACGTCACATGTGCATGGGAAAATGGGTGAATAATGGCGTGGCAATCCAGGGGTCCAATTCTGAATGGGATACTATTCTACTTAGCCAACATGTACCTGTCAGGAGCACAACACATCCCCATATGGAGAACAGATGGTGCAATTCTAGGTGCTCTCCTCCACACTGGTCCAGTCGAGTTCCTGTACTATTGGCTCAACAGAGCTCTACACCACCACTTCCTCTACTGACGAGACCACTCCCACCACCATGCATCCATTGTCACAGAGCCCATCACATGTAAGCAACAATTTAACTGAACACACATGTAAGCAACTATTAGTATGGTGTTGACTAAGACTGGTTCCATTTTGGCATTTGCCCTGCACATCAGTTAGATAGATTTCATGAACATGGGAAACTGCAACTTTGAGTTGGTCCGTAAGTGGATGTTTGGTGTTTTCCCTCCCCTCAAGTACCTCATGTACACACCCTCGTAAGTACATCTAACCAATCATTTTTACTAGTATTATGGCTATGTTGTTGATTTACAAAGCAGATGCCTAAGAATATATAAGATCATTTTCTAATCATTTGCTTATAATGTTGATAAAATCATTTCATAGTTATCGTTTACTTCTATTTTCTAAATTATGTATCTAAATTATGTTATCTTAAGTTGGCTAACATAATCCTTTTTTTGGGGACAAATAACAGGTTCCACTCACTTCACCCACAATTCAAGACGAACTACTCTATGTTCATGCCATTCTATGACTACATCTATGGAACAGTGGACAAGTCCACGGATACTCTATATGAGACATCCCTCCAAGGCATGTTGGAGACGCTGCAAGTTGTTCACCTAACTCACCCGACCACGCTCATGTCTGTCTACCATCTTTGCCTCGGATTTGCATCATTGGCCTCCAAGCCTTACGGCTCTAAGTGGTACATGAGGGTCATGTGGCCCATGACTTGGCTCTCAATGCTGTTGAGTTGGCAATTGGGTCCGCCCTTACAGTTGAGAGGAATGGCCTCAAGAAGCTTAAGATGCAGACTTGGGCAATCCCATGATATAGTTTTCACGTACTATACATTTGTATTCGATTAAGATGGTTTTGCTCACTGTGCTTGATTGGGTTTTTATTTGAAATTTTTCAGTATTCACTAACTTGGGAAAGAGAGGCAATTAATGGTTTGATCGAGAAGGCCATATTGGGATGCAGAGGAAAGAGGAGCTAAAGTTGTAAGTTTGGGACTTCTGAATCAGGCATCTCTATATATTTAGATTCGTCTTCTTTAGATCATAACAAATTCACAAAAAAAGGGTCATACTGTACTAAGGATTATATATTGTTTCACATTGACATGATCACATATTTCATAAGTATCTTCAGTTCACATACTTGGGATTCCGCTTACAACATTTATGGAAAGTCACCTAATAGTCGGTTTGAAGTTGGATGTCAGCGAAGTGGTTTGCATCCAATAATTTAGCTAGAACAGTTTAACTTCCGAAAAAATTCAGTTACAATGTTTCCAATTTTCCAAATTGCACTTTCACGTTTCAACTGCATTTCTAGTTCTTTCTTAATTCTTTTACACACAATTATCAATATATCGCATTTCGAGACCATTCACACAATTATTATTGAATTAAAAACAACTTTGCAAAAATAATACAGAACAAATTAATGAGCCACTTACAAAGTTTGCTGTTGCTGCCAGGCAGAAGAGTTGAACAGAGGTGGAGATGTTTTCTTTCAAAGGAATCCAAAGTTAAAGCTAAAGATTGTGGATGGAAGCAGCTTGGCAGCGGCAGTAGTGCTCCACAGCATACCAACTGGAACCAAACAAGTGCTCCTAAGGGGAAAACCGTCCAAGATTGCTACTTCTTTAGCACTGGCTCTATGCCAAAAGGACATTCAAGTTATACACAAACAAAACAATGTTACAAAGTTAATTTAATGTCATGGGCATGTAACATATATAGAATCTGAACTTAGAAAGTAGATTGATACTTTCTACTAATTACAACACCAAGGTCGTCACTGCATTGAATTTGTTAGATTTGCTTATACTTGAAAAGCTACTTGCCTGAAAAAAAATCAATAAAATGTGCATCCCAGTTAACTTGTTCAATTGACAAGTATGGATTGTTGGAGAAGGATTAGGTGATGAAGAACAGAGAAGAGCCGAGAAGGGTACAAACATCATTCCATTCTCACAGTTTGCTCCAAAGAAGATACCAAACAACATTTACTACAACACTCCATCCATGGAGGTCCAAAAGGACTTGGTAAACTTGCATTCTTGCGAGGTACATACTCATTTCAATAATAAAAAGAATGTATCCATTTTTTTAAAATCATGTAATGCTTAGCATGCACTAATAATATAAATGCATTCTTTTGATTGATTTCTGGCAGAATTGGCTTCCGAGAGGAATGATGAGCGCATGGAGAATCACGGGAATTGTGCATGCATTAGAAGGATGGGAGGGTAATGAGTGTGGTGACACAATGCTTGATATGGATAAATGTGGAATGCTGCTATGCAACATGGTTTCAATCCCATTGCTTAATAACGTCAGCTTACATTTACTTGAATATTATCAAGTAATGGCAATGATCCAAAAAATAGAGTTTAATATATATATACATATATATATACATATATATATATATATATATGAAATATGCTCTAATATATGAGATGGTGCATTTTATCAGGGGGTTCAAATGAACAGAGCAACGTACATCTACTACAATCAGAGGCTCAGAGCCATTAACAATTCCAAATGCACTGCAGCTTTGAATATCAGACGTTTTTTTAATTATTTCTGTCCTTTTTGCTTCTAAATATTAATTACAAACATATGAAAAAGCAAAATCAACTTCTAATAACATCAAATCATTTGGACGTCATTTGAAAGACATTTAGATCAATATTCAAATGCGTTTCTTGTAACAACCAAAGCTATAATTTTGTTTTTTGATATATTTCTACTAACCTACATCAAAAGATGTATTGGAAACAAATGTTGACAAAACATTAACTGAAATGAGAGGCAAATCCTTACAAATTGGAATTGGCACGAGAGACAAATCCTCAACTAGGTTAATCGCAACCTGTCGTTATTCCAATTGTTAACGCAAAAGTTAGAAGACATTACAAATTGGATTATCTAATGCGTGAATTATCATACAGACAATCATGAAGACGACTTCCAGGAACATAACTTGAACCAAAATAAACAGCCGTATTTACTTTACTTTTCAAGGTACAAGCACCAAGTCCTTAGACTTAATAAATGAAGTACTTGATTTACTATTCTGATTTAGATACTGCGAATGAAGTCCTAAAACCTATCTCGATGGAAAATCAGTCCATTGAGATAAAAAAAATTGAACAAACCACTTGGTAAGGTCATGAGAAGCAAGACACTAGAATTGATAAATTGAGAATTTGAAATAATATCTTCATATGTCAAGAGATATAATTGAATTATGTAACGCACGTTTATTACACCGACAAACAACTTCTACCCACAAAGTTTGCTCGAAGCAAGTCATTTGAGTTAGGAATTGAAAGATTTGACGTCATATGTCCATAGGTCAAGAGAGATATGACATTGAGATTTAGAAAGTCCAACTTGTATGAAACTACACAGCCACTCGGATAACGAGTTACGAGAAGATTACTTGACACATTCAAGTCCCTAAACTTAAAAATAAGGACTTGATGTTAATTATCCATAGGTCATGATAGATGACGTTGGGATCTAGATGACATAACGCGTAAGAAATTACACTGACGACTCGGATAAGGATTTACAGGAACATTAATAGACTGAATAAAATCCGTTGAGATAAAAATTGAAATGACTTGACGTAATATCTCCATAGGTCAAGAGAGATATGACGTTGGGATTTATATGGTCTAATGAGTAACAAATTACATTCACCACTAGTTTAACGATTTAAGGGGAAAACTAATCGATGGATTCAAGTCCTTTGAATCAAAATTTGATGGACTTGACATCATATCTCAATAGGTGAAGAAAGATATGATGTTGGGGTTGAGATGGTCTAATGTGTAACAAATTACACTGACCAGTCAGATAAGGATTTACGGGAATACTCCTATACCGATTTATGTCCCTTGTGTAAAAAATTAGGACTTGAAGTCACATCTCTATAGGTCAAGAGAGATACGACGTTGAGATTTATTGGGTCTAACGAGTAACAAATTACAATGACCACTCGTTTAACGATTTAAAAGAAAAACTACTCGATAGATTCAACTCATTTGAGCCTAAAATTGAAGGACTTGACGTCATATCTCTATAGGTCAAGAGAGATATGACGTTGGGAATTAGATGGTCTAAAGTGTAAGAAATTACACTGACCACTCGACTAAGGATTTACGAGATCACAACAAGACCGATTATAGTCCCTCAATATTGAAATTGGAACGACTTGACGTCATATCTCATAGGTCAAGAAAGATGTGACGTTGGGATTTGAATCGTCTAACGTGTAAGATATTACACTGACCACTCAGATAAGGATTTACAAGAACATTACTAGACTGATTCAAGTTCATTGATATTAAAATATGTACGACTTGACGTCAAATCTACATAGGTCAAGAGAGATTTGACGTTGGGCTTTAGATTGTCTAACGTGTAAAAAATTACGCTGACCACTCGGATACAGATATACTGATACACAAGACTGATCCAAGTCCCTTGAGTTAAAATTGGAAGTACTTGACGTCACATCCCCATAGGTCAAAAGAGATTGACGTTGGGATTTGGATTGTCTAACGTGTAAGAAATTACACTGACCACTCGAATAAGGATTTACGGTAACTCTACTAGACCGATTCAAGTACTTTGTGAGTAAAATTGGAAGGACTTGACATCACATCTCTACTGGTCAAGAGAGATTTGACGTTGGGATTTGGATCATCTGACGTGTGAAAAATTACACTGACCACTCAGATGAGGATTTACGGGAACACTACATGAAACCGATTCAAGTCCCTTGAGTTAAAATTGGAAGTATTTGATGTCATATCTCCATAGGTTAAGAGTAGGGGTGCAAATGGTTACCAACTATCCGAGTATTCGATTCGAAAATTTCTATTTAGTTGGTATTTTGAATACCAAATAATATTCGGAAATTTTGAAGATTCAGATTCGAATTCTGATAGTTCTACTGATTTCGGATTCGAATTTGGTAATAGATTATGGAATTCGAATTCGGATATAGTTGGTATTCGAGTCAAATTATCCGAGTGACACCCCTAGTCAAGAGAGATTGACGTCGGGATTTGGATCGTCTAACGTGTAAGAAATTACATTGACCACTCGGATAATGATTTACGAGAACACTGCGCTAAATATGAAGGACTTGACGTCATATCTACATAGGTCAAGAGAGATTTTACATTGGGATTTGGAACGTCTGACGTGTGAAAAATTACACTGACCACTCAGATAAGAATCTACAGGAACACTACTAGACCGATTCAAGTACTTTGAGAGTAAAATTGGAAGGACTTGACGTCATATCTTTACTGGTCAAGAGAGATTTGACTTGAGAGTAAAATTGGAAGGACAGAATGACGTTGCGATTTAGATCCTCTAACGTGTAAGAAATTACACTAACCACTCGAATAAGGATTTACGAGAACAATACAGAACCGATTCAAGTACTTTGAGAGTAAAATTGGAATGAGTCATATCTCCACTAGTCAATAGAGAATTGACTTTGGAATTTGGATCATCTGACATGTGAGAAATTACACTGACCACTCGGATAAGGATTTACGGAAACACTACAATACCGATTCAAGTCCCTTGAGATTAAAATATGAAGGACTTGACGTCATATCTCCTCTCCATAGGTCATAAGAGATATGGCGTTGGGCATTAGATGGTCTAACGAGAAACAAATTACGCTGACCACTCGAATAAAGATTTACGGGAACAATACATAACCGATTCAAGTCCTTTGAGATTATAATAGGAATGACGTGACGTCATATCTCCAAAGGTCAATAGAAATGACATTGGGATTTGGATCATCTAATGTGTAAGACAGTACATTGACCACATGGATAAGGATTTACAGGAACACAACTAGACAGACTCAAGTCCCTTGAGATTAAAATTGGAAGGATTTGTCGTCATATCTTCATAGGTCAAGTTAAATATGACGTTGGGATATGGATTGTTTAACGTGTAAGAACTTACAATGACTATTCGGATTAGTAATTACGGGAACGCTACAAAACTGATACAAGGCTTTTCAGACTAAATTCGAATGACGTCATATCCCCATAAGTCAAAAGAGATTTGACATTGGGATTTGGATTGCCTCACGTGTAAAAATTACATTGACCACTCGGATAAGGATTTACGGGAACACTGCTAGACCGATTTAAGTCCCTTGAGATTAAATTGGAAGGACTTGACGACATATCTCCATATGTCAGGAGAGATATGACGTTGGGCTTAAATGGTCAAACGTGTAAGAAATTACTCCGATTAGTAATTACGGGAACGCAACATGACTCATTCAAGTCCCTTAAAATTAAAATTTGAAGGACCTGACGTCATATCTCCATAGGTCAAGAGAGAATTGACGTTGAGATTTGGAACGTCTAACGCGTAAGAAATTAAACAGACCACTCGAATAAGGACTTATGGGAACACTACTAGACCGATTCAAGTCCCATGAGGTTAACATATGAAGGACTTGACGTCTTATCTCCACAGGTCAAGAGAGATTTGACGTTTGGATTTGGATCGTCTAACGTGTAACAAATTACACTGACCACTCGAATAAGGATTTACGGGAACACTACTGGACCGATTCAAGTCCTTTGAGATTAAAATTGGAAGGACTTGACGTCATATCTCCATAGGTAAGGAGAGATCTAACGGTGGGGTTTGGATCGTTTAACATTCAAGAAATTACACTAACCACCCGGCTAAGGATTTACGGGAACACTACAAGCCTGATTCAAGTCCCTTGAGAATAAAATATGAATGACTTGACGTCATATCTTCATAAGTCAAAACGGATATGACGTTGGCCTTTAAATGGTCTAACGTGTAAGAAATTACACTGACCACTCGGATAAGGTTTTACGGGAACATTACATGACCGATTCAAGTCTCTTGAGATTAAAATTGAATGGACTTGACGTCATATCCCCATAGGTCAAGAGAGATTTGACGTTGGGATTTAGATCGTCTAACGTGTAACAAATTACACTGACCACGAATAAGGATTTACGGGAACACTACTGGACCGGTTCAATTCCTTTGAGATTAAAATGGGAAGGACTTGACGTCATATCTCCATAGGTCAAGAAAGATTTGACGTTGGGATTTGGATTGTCAACATGTAGGAATTTACAATGACTACTCGGATAAGGATTTACGGGAACACTACAAGCCTGATTCAAGTCTCTTGAGAATAAAATATGAAGGACTTGACGTCATATCTCCATAAGTCGAGAGAGATATGACGTTGGCCTTTAAATGGTCTAACGTGTAAAAAATTACACTGACCACTCGGATAAGGTTTTACGGGAACATTACATGACCGATTCAAGTCTCTTAGATTAAAACTGAATGAATTTGACGTCATATCTCCATAGGTCACGAGAGAATTGACGTTGAGATTTGGAACGTCTAACGCGTAAGAAATTAAAGAGACCACTCGAGTAAGGACTTACGGGAACACTACTAGACCGATTCAAGTCCCATGAGGTTAATAAGGACTTTACGTCTTATCTCCATAGGTCAAGAGAGATTTGACGTTTGGATTTGGATCGTCTAACGTGTAACAAATTACACTGACCACTCGCATAAGGATTTACGGGAACACTACCGGACCGATTCATTTCCTTTGAGATTAAAATTGGGAGGACATGACGTCATATCTTCGTATGTTAAGAGAGATTTGACTTTGGACTTTAAATCGCCTAACATGTAACAAATTACACTGACTCCTCGAATAAGGATTTACGGTAACACTACTGGACCGATTCAAGTCCTTTGAGATTAAAATTGGAAGTACTTGACGTCATCTCCATAGGTCAAGAGAGAATTGACGTTGAGATTTGGAACGTCTAACGCGTAAGAAATTAAACACACCACTCGAATAAGGACTTACGGGAACACTACTAGACCGATTCAAGTCCCATGAGGTTAATAATGAAGGACTTGACGTCTTATCTCCATAGGTCAAGAGAGATTTGACGTTGGGATTTGGATCGTATGTATAACGTGTAAGAAATTTCATTAACCACACGGATGAGGATTTACGAGAATAATACAAGACCGATTCTAGTCGCTTGAGATTAAAATTAGAATGACTTGACATCATATCTCTATGGGTCAAGAGAGATACGACGATGGACTTTAGATGGTCTAACGGGTGTTAAATTACACTGACCACTCGTATTAGTAATTACAGAAACGCTATAGGACCGATTCAAGTCCTTTGAGATTAAAATTGGAAGGACTTGTCGTCATATCACCATAGGCTAAGAGATAATTGACGTTGAGATTTGTAGCGTGTAATAAATTACACTAACCACAAGGATAAGGATTTACGAGAACACTACAAGCCTTATTCAAGTCTCTTGAGAATAAAATATGTAGGACTTGACGTCTTATCTCCATAAATCAAGAGAGATATGACGTTGGCCTTTAAATGGTCTAACGTGTAAAATATTACACTGACCACTCGGATAAGGTTTTACGGGAACATTACATGACCGATTCAAGTCTCTTAGATTAAAATAGAATGGATTTGACGTCATATCTCCATAGGTCAAGAGAGAATTGACGTTGAGATTTGGAACGTCTAACGCGTAAGAAATTAAACAGACCACTCGAATAAGGACTTACGGGAACACTACTAGACCGATTCAAGTCCCATGAGGTCAACATATGAAGGACTTGACGTCTTATCTCCACAGGTCAAGAGAGATTTGACGTTTGGATTTGGATCGTCTAACGTGTAACAAATTACACTGACCACTCGAATAAGGATTTACGGGAACACTACTGGACCGATTCAAGTCCTTTGAGATTAAAATTGGAAGGACTTGACGTCATATCTCCATAAGTAAGGAGAGATCTAACGGTGGGGTTTGGATCGTTTAACATTCAAGAAATTACACTAACCACCCGGCTAAGGATTTACGGGAACACTACAAGCCTGATTCAAGTCCCTTGAGAATAAAATATGAATGACTTGACGTCATATCTCCATAAGTCAAAACGGATATGACGTTGGCCTTTAAATGGTCTAACGTGTAAGAAATTACACTGACCACTCGGATAAGGTTTTACGGGAACATTACATGACTGATTCAAGTCTCTTGAGATTAAAATTGAATGGACTTGACGTCATATCCCCATAGGTCAAGAGAGATTTGACGTTGGGATTTAGATCGTCTAACGTGTAACAAATTACACTGACCACGAATAAGGATTTACGGGAACAATACTGGACCGATTCAAGTCCTTTGAGATTAAAATGGGAAGGACTTGACGACATATCTCCATAGGTCAAGAAAGATTTGACGTTGGGATTTGGATTGTCTAACATGTAGGAATTTACAATTGACTACTCGGATAAGGATTTACGGGAACACTACAAGCCTGATTCAAGTCTCTTGAGAATAAAATATGAAGGACTTGACGTCATATCTCCATAAGTCGAGAGAGATATGACGTTGGCTGTTAAATGGTCTAACGTGTAAAAAATTACACTTACCACTCGGATAAGGTTTTACGGGAACATTACATGACCGATTCAAGTCTCTTAGATTAAAATTGAATGGACTTGACGTCATATCTCCATAGGTCAAGAGAGAATTGACGTTGAGATTTGGAACGTCTAACGCGTAAGAAATTAAACAGACCACTCGAATAAGGACTTACGGGAACACTACTAGACCGATTCAAGTCCCATGAGGTTAAGATATGAAGGACTTTACGTCTTATCTCCACAGGTCAAGAGAGATTTGACGTTTGGATTTGGATCGTCTAACGTGTAACAAATTACACTGACCACTCGAATAAGGATTTACGGGAACACTACAGGACCGATTCAAGTCCTTTGAGATTAAAATTGGAAGGACTTGACGTCATATCTCCATAGGTAAAGAGAGATCTAACGGTGGGGTTTGGATCGTTAACATTCAAGAAATTACACACTAACCACCCGGCTAAGGATTTACGGGAACAGTAGAAGCCTGATTCAAGTCTCTCGAGAATAAAATATGAATGACTTGACGTCATATCTCCATAAGTCGAGACGGATATGACGTTGGCCTTTAAATGGTCTAACGTGTAAGAAATTACACTGACCACTCGGATAAGGTTTTACAGGGAACATTACATGAACGATTCAAGTCTCTTGAGATTAAAATTGAATGGACTTGACGTCATATCCCCATAGGTCAAGAGAGATTTGACGTTGGGATTTAGATCGTCTAACGTGTAACAAATTACACTGACCACGAATAAGGATTTACGGGAACTCTACTGGACCGATTCAAGTCCTTTGAGATTAAAATGGGAAGGACTTGACGTCATATCTCCATAGGTCAAGAAAGATTTGACGTTGGGATTTGGATTGTCTAACATGTAGGAATTTACAATGACTACTCGGATAAGGATTTACGGGAACACTACAAGCCTAATTCCAGTCTCTTGAGAATAAAATATGAAGGACTTGACGTCATATCTCCATAAGTCGAGAGAGATATGACGTTGGCCTTTAAATGGTCTAACGTGTAAAAAATTACACTGACCACTCGGATAAGGTTTTACGGGAACATTACATGACCGATTCAAGTCATATCTCCATAGGTCAAGAGAGAATTGACGTTGAGATTTGGAACGTCTAACGCGTAAGAAATTAAACAGACCACTCGAATAAGGACTTACGGGAACACTACTACACCGATTCAAGTCCCATGAGGTTAAGATATGAAGGACTTTACATCTTATCTCCACAGGTCAAGAGAGATTTGACGTTTGGATTTGGATCGTCTAACGTGTAACAAATTACACTGACCACTCGAATAAGGATTTACGGGAACACTACTGGACCGATTCAAGTCCTTTGAGATTAAAATTGGAAGGACTTGACGTCATATCTCTATAGGTAAAGAGAGATCTAACGGTGGGGTTTGGATCGTTAACATTCAAGAAATTACACACTAACCACCCGGCTAAGGATTTACGGGAACACTACAAGCCTGATTCAAGTCTCTCGAGAATAAAATATGAATGACTTGACGTCATATCTCCATAAGTCGAGACGGATATGACGTTGGCCTTTAAATGGTCTAACGTGTAAGAAATTACACTGACCTCGGATAAGGTTTTACGGTAACATTACATGACCGATTAAAGTCTCTTGAGATTAAAATTGAATGGACTTGACGTCATATCCCCATAGGTCAAGAGAGATTTGACGTTGGGATTTAGATCGTCTAACGTGTAACAAATTACACTGACCACGAATAAGGATTTACGGGAACACTACTGGACCGATTCAAGTCCTTTGAGATTAAAATGGGAAGGACTTGACGTCATATCTCCATAGGTCAAGAAAGATTTGACGTTGGGATTTGGATTGTCTAACATGTAGGAATTTACAATTGACTACTCGGATAAGGATTTACGGGAACACTACAAGCCTAATTCAAGTCTCTTGAGAATAAAATATGAAGGACTTGACGTCATATCTCCATAAGTCGAGAGAGATATGACGTTGGTTGTTAAATGGTCTAACGTGTAAAAAATTACACTGACCACTCGGATAAGGTTTTACGGGAACATTACATGACCGATTCAAGTCTCTTAGATTAAAATTGAATGGACTTGACGTCATATCTCCATAGGTCAAGAGAGAATTGACGTTGAGATTTGGAACGTCTAACGCGTAAGAAATTAAACAGACCACTCGAATAAGGACTTACGGGAACACTACTAGACCGATTCAAGTCCCATGAGGTTAAGATATGAAGGACTTTACGTCTTATCTCCACAGGTCAAGAGAGATTTGAAGTTTGGATTTGGATCGTCTAACGTGTAACAAATTACACTGACCACTCGAATAAGGATTTACGGGAACACTACAGGACCGATTCAAGTTCTTTGAGATTAAAATTGGAAGGACTTGACGTCATATCTCCATAGGTAAAGAGAGATCTAACGGTGGGGTTTGGATCGTTAACATTCAAGAAATTACACACTAACCACCCGGCTAAGGATTTACGGGAACAGTAGAAGCCTGATTCAAGTCTCTCGAGAATAAAATATGAATGACTTGACGTCATATCTCCATAAGTCGAGACGGATATGACGTTGGCCTTTAAATGGTCTAACGTGTAAGAAATTACACTGACCACTCGGATAAGGTTTTACGGGGAACATTACATGAACGATTCAAGTCTCTTGAGATTAAAATTGAATGGACTTGACGTCATATCCCCATAGGTCAAGAGAGATTTGACGTTGGGATTTAGATCGTCTAACGTGTAACAAATTACACTGACCACGAATAAGGATTTACGGGAACACTACTGGACCGATTCAAGTCCTTTGAGATTAAAATGGGAAGGACTTGACGTCATATCTCCATAGGTCAAGAAAGATTTGACGTTGGGATTTGGATTGTCTAACATGTAGGAATTTACAATGACTACTCGGATTGATTTACGGGAACACTACAAGCCTAATTCAAGTCTCTTGAGAATAAAATATGAAGGACTTGACGTCATATCTCCATAAGTCGAGAGAGATATGACGTTGGCCTTTAAATGGTCTAACGTGTAAAAAATTACACTGACCACTCGCATAAGGTTTTACGGGAACATTACATGACCGACTCAAGTCATATCTCCATAGGTCAAGAGAGAATTGACGTTGAGATTTTGTACGTCTAACGCGTAAGAAATTAAACAGACCACTCGAATAAGGACTTACGGGAACACTACTACTACGATTCAAGTCCCATGAGGTTAAGATATGAAGGACTTTACATCTTATCTCCACAGGTCAAGAGAGATTTGACGTTTGGATTTGGATCGTCTAACGTGTAACAAATTACACTGACCACTCGAATAAGGATTTACGGGAACACTACAGGACCGATTCAAGTCCTTTGAGATTAAAATTGGAAGGACTTGACGTCATATCTCCATAGGTAAAGAGAGATCTAACGGTGGGGTTTGGATCGTTAACATTCAAGAAATTACACACTAACCACCCGGCTAAGGATTTACGGGAACACTACAAGCCTGATTCAAGTCTCTCGAGAATAAAATATGAATGACTTGACGTCATATCTCCATAAGTCGAGACGGATATGACGTTGGCCTTTAAATGGTCTAACGTGTAAGAAATTACACTGACCACTCGGATAAGGTTTTACGGTAACATTACATGACCGATTAAAGTCTCTTGAGATTAAAATTGAATGGACTTGACGTCATATCCCCATAGGTCAAGAGAGATTTGACGTTGGGATGTAGATCGTCTAACGTGTAACAAATTACACTGACCACGAATAAGGATTTACGGGAACACTACTGGACCGATTCAAGTCCTTTGAGATTAAAATGGGAAGGACTTGACGTCATATCTCCATAGGTCAAGAAAGATTTGACGTTGGGATTTGGATTGTCTAACATGTAGGAATTTACAATTGACTACTCGGATAAGGATTTACGGGAACACTACAAGCCTGATTCAAGTCTCTTGAGAATAAAATATGAAGGACTTGACGTCATATCTCCATAAGTCGAGAGAGATATGACGTTGGCTGTTAAATGGTCTAACGTGTAAAAAATTACACTGACCACTCGGATAAGGTTTTATGGGAACATTACATGACCGATTCAAGTCTCTTAGATTAAAATTGAATGGACTTGACGTCATATCTCCATAGGTCAAGAGAGAATTGACGTTGAGATTTGGAACGTCTAACGCGTAAGAAATTAAACAGACCACTCGAATAAGGACTTACGGGAACACTACTAGACCGATTCAAGTCCCATGAGGTTAAGATATGAAGGACTTTACGTCTTATCTCCACAGGTCAAGAGAGATTTGACGTTTGGATTTGGATCGTCTAACGTGTAACAAATTACACTGACCACTCGAATAAGGATTTACGGGAACACTACAGGACCGATTCAAGTTCTTTGAGATTAAAATTGGAAGGACTTGACGTCATATCTCCATAGGTAAAGAGAGATCTAACGGTGGGGTTTGGATCGTTAACATTCAAGAAATTACACACTAACCACCCGGCTAAGGATTTACGGGAACAGTAGAAGCCTGATTCAAGTCTCTCGAGAATAAAATATGAATGACTTGACGTCATATCTCCATAAGTCGAGACGGATATGACGTTGGCCTTTAAATGGTCTAACGTGTAAGAAATTACACTGACCACTCGGATAAGGTTTTACGGGGAACATTACATGAACGATTCAAGTCTCTTGAGATTAAAATTGAATGGACTTGACGTCATATCCCCATAGGTCAAGAGAGATTTGACGTTGGGATTTAGATCGTCTAACGTGTAACAAATTACACTGACCACGAATAAGGATTTACGGGAACACTACTGGACCGATTCAAGTCCTTTGAGATTAAAATGGGAAGGACTTGACGTCATATCTCCATAGGTCAAGAAAGATTTGACGTTGGGATTTGGATTGTCTAACATGTAGGAATTTACAATGACTACTCGGATAAGGATTTACGGGAACACTACAAGCCCAATTCAAGTCTCTTGAGAATAAAATATGAAGGACTTGACGTCATATCTCCATAAGTCGAGAGAGATATGACGTTGGCCTTTAAATGGTCTAACGTGTAAAAAATTACACTGACCACTCGGATAAGGTTTTACGGGAACATTACATGACCGATTCAAGTCATATCTCCATAGGTCAAGAGAGAATTGACGTTGAGATTTGGAACGTCTAATGCGTAAGAAATTAAACAGACCACTCGAATAAGGACTTACGGGAACACTACTAGACCGATTCAAGTCCCATGAGGTTAAGATATGAAGGACTTTACATCTTATCTCCACAGGTCAAGAGAGATTTGACGTTTGGATTTGGATCGTCTAACGTGTAACAAATTACACTGACCACTCGAATAAGGATTTACGGGAACACTACTGGACCGATTCAAGTCCTTTGAGATTAAAATTGGAAGGACTTGACGTCATATCTCCATAGGTAAAGAGAGATCTAACGGTGGGGTTTGGATCGTTAACATTCAAGAAATTACACACTAACCACCCGGCTAAGGATTTACGGGAACAGTAGAAGCCTGATTCAAGTCTCTCGAGAATAAAATATGAATGACTTGACGTCATATCTCCATAAGTCGAGACGGATATGACGTTGGCCTTTAAATGGTCTAACGTGTAAGAAATTACACTGACCACTCGGATAAGGTTTTACGGGGAACATTACATGAACGATTCAAGTCTCTTGAGATTAAAATTGAATGGACTTGACGTCATATCCCCATAGGTCAAGAGAGATTTGACGTTGGGATTTAGATCGTCTAACGTGTAACAAATTACACTGACCACGAATAAGGATTTACGGGAACACTACTGGACCGATTCAAGTCCTTTGAGATTAAAATGGGAAGGACTTGACGTCATATCTCCATAGGTCAAGAAAGATTTGACGTTGGGATTTGGATTGTCTAACATGTAGGAATTTACAATGACTACTCGGATAAGGATTTACGGGAACACTACAAGCCCAATTCAAGTCTCTTGAGAATAAAATATGAAGGACTTGACGTCATATCTCCATAAGTCGAGAGAGATATGACGTTGGCCTTTAAATGGTCTAACGTGTAAAAAATTACACTGACCACTCGGATAAGGTTTTACGGGAACATTACATGACCGATTCAAGTCATATCTCCATAGGTCAAGAGAGAATTGACGTTGAGATTTGGAACGTCTAATGCGTAAGAAATTAAACAGACCACTCGAATAAGGACTTACGGGAACACTACTAGACCGATTCAAGTCCCATGAGGTTAAGATATGAAGGACTTTACATCTTATCTCCACAGGTCAAGAGAGATTTGACGTTTGGATTTGGATCGTCTAACGTGTAACAAATTACACTGACCACTCGAATAAGGATTTACGGGAACACTACTGGACCGATTCAAGTCCTTTGAGATTAAAATTGGAAGGACTTGACGTCATATCTCCATAGGTAAAGAGAGATCTAACGGTGGGGTTTGGATCGTTAACATTCAAGAAATTACACACTAACCACCCGGCTAAGGATTTACGGGAACACTACAAGCCTGATTCAAGTCTCTCGAGAATAAAATATGAATGACTTGACGTCATATCTCCATAAGTCGAGACGGATATGACGTTGGCCTTTAAATGGTCTAACGTGTAAGAAATTACACTGACCACTCAGATAAGGTTTTACGGTAACATTACATGACCGATTAAAGTCTCTTGAGATTAAAATTGAATGGACTTGACGTCATATCCCCATAGGTCAAGAGAGATTTGACGATGGGATTTAGATCGTCTAACGTGTAACAAATTACACTGACCACGAATAAGGATTTACGGGAACACTACTGGACCGATTCAAGTCCTTTGAGATTAAAATGGGAAGGACTTGACGTCATTTCTCCATAGGTCAAGAAAGATTTGACGTTGGGATTTGGATTGTCTAACATGTAGGAATTTACAATTGACTACTCGGATAAGGATTTACGGGAACACTACAAGCCTGATTCAAGTCTCTTGAGAATAAAATATGAAGGACTTGACGTCATATCTCCATAAGTCGAGAGAGATATGACGTTGGCCTTTAAATGGTCTAACGAGTAAAAAATTACACTGACCACTCGGATAAGGTTTTACGGGAACATTACATGACCGATTCAAGTCATATCTCCATAGGTCAAGAGAGAATTGACGTTGAGATTTGGAACGTCTAACGCGTAAGAAATTAAACAGACCACTCGAATAAGGACTTACGGGAACACTACTAGACCGATTCAAGTCCCATGAGGTTAAGATATGAAGGACTTTACATCTTATCTCCACAGGTCAAGAGAGATTTGACGTTTGGATTTGGATCGTCTAACGTGTAACAAATTACACTGACCACTCGAATAAGGATTTACGGGAACACTACTGGACCGATTCAAGTCCTTTGAGATTAAAATGGGAAGGACTTGACGTCATATCTCCATAGGTAAAGAGAGATCTAACGGTGGGGTTTGGATCGTTAACATTCAAGAAATTACACACTAACCACCCGGCTAAGGATTTACGGGAACACTACAAGCCTGATTCAAGTCTCTCGAGAATAAAATATGAATGACTTGACGTCATATCTCCATAAGTCGAGACGGATATGACGTTGGCCTTTAAATGGTCTAACGTGTAAGAAATTACACTGACAACTCGGATAAGGTTTTACGGGAACATTACATGACCGATTCAAGTCTCTTGAGATTAAAATTGAATAAACTTGACGTCATATCCCCATAGGTCAAGAGAGATTTGACGTTTGGATTTGGATCGTCTAACGTGTAACAAATTACACTGACCACTCGAATAAGGATTTACGGGAACACTACTGGACCGATTCAAGTCCTTTGAGATTAAAATTGGAAGGACTTGACGTCATATCTCCATAGGTAAAGAGAGATCTAACGGTGGGGTTTGGATCGTTAACATTCAAGAAATTACACACTAACCACCCGGCTAAGGATTTACGGGAACACTACAAGCCTGATTCAAGTCTCTTGAGAATAAAATTTGAAGGACTTGACGTCATATCTCCATAAGTCGAGAGAGATATGACGTTGGCCTTTAAATGGTCTAACGTGTAAAAAATTACACTGACCACTCGGATAAGGTTTTACCGGAACATTGCATGACCGATTCAAGTCTCTTAGATTAAAATTGAATGGACTTGACGTCATATCTCCATAGGTCAAGAGAGAATTGACGTTGAGATTTGGAACGTCTAACGCGTAAGAAATTAAAGAGACCACTCGAATAAGGACTTACGGGAACACTACTAGACCGATTCAAGTCCCATGAGGTTAAGATATGAAGGACTTTACGTCTTATCTCCACAGGTCAAGAGAGATTTGACGTTTGGATTTGGATCGTCTAACGTGTAACAAATTACACTGACCACTCGAATAAGGATTTACGGGAACACTACTGGACCGATTCAAGTCCTTTGAGATTAAAATTGGGAGGACATGACGTCATATCATCATATGTTAAGAGAGATTTGACTTTGGACTTTAAATCGTCTAACGGGTGTTAAATTACACTGACCACTCATATTAGTAATTACAGAAACGCTATAGGACCGATTCAAGTCTTGTGAGATTAAAATTGGAAGGACTTGTCGTCGTATCACCATAGGCTAAGAGATATTTGACGTTGAGATTTGTAGCGTGTAATAAATTACACTAACCACAAGGATAAGGATTTACGAGAACACTACAAGTCTGATTCAAGTCTCTTGAGAATAAAATATGTAGGACTTGACGTCTTATCTCCATAAGTCAAGAGAGATATGACGTTGGCCTATAAATGGTCTAACCTGTAAGAAATTACACTGACCACTCGGATAAGGTTTTACGGGAACATTACATGACCGATTCACGTCTCTTGAGATTAAAATTGAATGGACTTGACGTCAAATCTCCATAGGTCAAGAGAGATTTGACGTTTGGATTTGGATCGTCTAACGTGTAAAAAATTACATTGACCACTCGCATAAGGATTTACGGGAACACTACTGCACTGATTCAAGTCCTTTGAGATTAAAATTGGGAGGACATGACGTTATATCTCCATATGTTAAGAGAGATTTGACTTTGGACTTTAAATCTCCTAACATGTAACAAATCACACTGACTACTGGAATAAGGATTTACGGTAACACTACTGGACCGATTCAAGTGCTGTGAGATTAAAATTGGAAGGACTTGACGTCATCTCCATAGGTCAAGAGAGATTTGACGTTGGGATTTGGATCGTCTAACGTGTAAGAAATTAAACACACCACTCGAATAAGGACTTACGGGAACACTACTAGACTGATTCAAGTCCCATGAGGTTAATAATGAAGGGCTTGACATCTTATCTCCATAGGTCAAGAGGGATGGATCGTCTAACGTGTAATAAATTACACTGACCACTCGTATAAGGATTTACGGGAACACAGAAGACTGATTCAAGTCGCTTGAGATTAAAATTGGAACGACTTGACATCATATCTTCATAGGTCAAGAGAGATACGACGATGAGATTTAGATGGTCTAACGGGTATTAAATTTCACTGACCACTCGGATTAGTAATTACGAAAACGCTATAGGACCGATTCAAGTCTTTTGAGATTAAAATTTGAAGGACTTGACGTCAGATCTTCATAGGCTAAGAGAGATTTGACGTTGAGATTTGTATCGTGCAAATAATTTCACTAACCACTCGGATAAGGAGTTACGGGAACACTACAAGCATGATTCAAGCCCTTTGGTAATAAAATATGAATGACTTGACGTCATATCTCCATAAGTCAAAATAGATATGATGTTGGCGTTTAAATTGTCTAACGTTATTATTATAGGTATGACGATATAACAAAATTAAATTTTATTTATGAGATTTTTACTCGGTGGTCACCTCTTTTAAGGTTATTTAAGATAAAGTTGAGATGATATTCTTCAAAAGATGAAAATTATGACATATATATAGATAGATTTACATGAAAAGATCAGCCTATAATTACTTTTGTTTACTTATTGGGAGATTAAGCATAGAGAAATATCAAATTCCAGAAATGAGACGTACTCCAGTCCTAAATTTCCATATCTATTTTACGTTGCCCTTGGCTATGTCAACGTTTGAACATAATTTCAAACATCTAATGAAAAAGACCAGGAAATATTATTAATGTTGAACAACTCTATCATCTTCTAAAGTTATAAGAAAGGAAATGAGCCTACATAGAACTAAAGTGCAAATATAATATTACTTACCTTAGAAGCAATAATCCAAGGGTATCCAATAAATCTTTCTTTTTGTTAACACGCATTATAAGTTTCTTCAAACAATCTGAAAGCATTCAAGGCTATGGCCTGTTCCACAAGCATGTCCTATTCAAGTTGAAAACCAATATACAAACATACATACATATTAAACTTGCTTAGGAAGAAAATATCTAAAGAACATGAGTTGACGTGCTAATTTTTGGTTTCTGAAAGGCCAAAGTCTGAATATGATCAGTTTATATAGGAACAAGCATCTCTAGGACATGTGGGGATAATTTAGTTCTTGATTCTTTAAGATTAATGTCTGGAAGTTGCCATACGAAAATAAAATGAAATGTAAGCCGTATACGTAAAGAAAAATGTGTCCAACAATGACATACCACAGCAGGTACTGACATCCCTAAATGGTCGGTTTCTTTCTTTCTCGCTTCGACACAGTTCCAAAGCACCAGTCACAAACCGCTAGGCCTAGAAAAATTGTGTAAGTTCAAGAGTCAGTTGATGTAGAATGGTGATCCAATGGTAACAGCCACCAATTACAGAGACGTGACAAAAGAACATAACTTTTACTAAAATTAGTGGACTTTCAAGCACATTTTCACAAAGTGTTAAGAAAACCTGGAGTCCATCCATGGAAGATTCGGAAGAAGAAAAAAAAACTAGAATTAAAGAAAAAGTCAGATATACCAAGGTGAGGAGCAGCCTGCTGAATTGGATTCTCTGTTTGTTGCAATCTTCTGTGAAATTAAATCACTGCACCCAGCAACAACTCCTGAAGTAATTGCCTGCAAAAACAAACAAAAAATAAATAAATAAAAACAGAACACACAATAGCATGCCAACATCATCCAAAGAAACGCACCCAACAATATAGGATGATTGGTTGGTAATGGAGTTGTTAAGAAGACTTAAACAGAACCATGCAAACAATGATGAGCAACAACCTTCTGAACTGTAGCCTATCGTTTCCAACAACAACTCCTGAAGTAATTGCCTGAAGAGGAAAAAAACCACATCACTGACAAAAAACAAAACAGCAGAATAAACCCAAACAAAAGAAATGGGAAGATGGGTGACAGACCTTTTTCCTTAGAGGATGGAGTTGGAGTTGAAGGAGGTACTTCTTCCAAGCCTCTGCTACAACATCAGACATGGTTACTTGCTGTGTTTTTGATTGCTACAACATCAGTTGAAGGAGGCAAAAGATTGTTTTTAATGGACTGACCTGATCACTTCAAACAACCCCAAAAAAAGAATCTTAAAACCCTAAATCCAAACCACAGTGAAAAAAAGAACCAAAAAGGCACCAATTACGGAGACATGACAAAAGAACATAACTTGACTAAAATTAGTCGGCTACGAAGCAACGTTTTGACGAAAGTGTTAAGAAAACCTAGAATCCATCCATGGAAGATTCAGAAGAAGAAAGAAAGAACTTCGAATTGAAGG
This sequence comes from Triglochin maritima, assembly GCA_963682175.1. Classification (NCBI taxonomy): domain Eukaryota; kingdom Viridiplantae; phylum Streptophyta; class Magnoliopsida; order Alismatales; family Juncaginaceae; genus Triglochin; species Triglochin maritima. Next base: position 55,721,502 of record OY821772.1, on the reverse strand, counting down.
TGGAGCGATCGATTAATCAAGAATCCGAAAATCCAAACCACGTAACAAAAGCGAAACAAAACCCGAAAACCCCAAAAGAGGACTCTCAAAACCCTAAATCCAAACCACAACGAAAAAGAAGATACCTCGAGGCCGACAGATCCGTGAGGGCGAGTGATAGCAGTCAAAATAAATGAAGTGACGTGGCCAATCGTAATTGGTCTAATACACTTGATGAAGATTGATGACTTGGCATATTTTGATTGGGTGTTTGGGGGTTACATGGATTCTATGTTAGTTAGAGTTAGTTTTAGTAGTTAGAGTTAGTTGGAGTTAGTTAATTGAAGTGGTTGTTGTAGCCTATAAATAGGTCATCACTTGTACTTGTATAAGCATCCATTTTTGAATAATGAAATCTTAGTTTTGGTTATTGTGTTTGTTTGGAGTTTTGTGCCACTCGAAGAGCACTAATTGTATCGGTTCGTAGTTGGTGATCGCATTTCGAGTCCGGTCCGGAGTGGATCCGTTGTGGGCTAACAATTTGGTATCAGAGCGTCCTCTGGACAACTATGACGAGGAGATCACTTTCTTTAGAGGAGATTCACCCCTACCAATATTGCGGCGACGAAGACGTGGAGTTTTGGATAGCGTACATGGAGGAGTATTTTGCTTCCAAGCAAATACGAAAATCTTTTCAAATCCGTATGGCGGGTTATTATCTCGTCGAGGAGGCGTACGAATGGTTTCGGTCGTGGTACCGCAATCATTCAAAAGATTCTACATGGTTGGATTTTGTTCAAGCGTTGGTATTTCGATTTGGGAGTGAAAACGAGGAGCAAGATGAGGCCCAACAAAAGGAAATTTGTACAATGCAAGTAGATCTTATGCTCATGTCTCATATGGGTGAAATGTGTGCAATTCAAGAAGATCCTATGCTCATGTCTCATGTCGGTGAAATTGGTGCAATTCAAGAATATCCTAGGCTCGTGTCTCATGTTTGTGAAATTTGTGCAATTCGAGAATATCATTTGCCGCCACAAGAGCGTCGAATTGAAGCCGGAGCACTTGCATCCCGTAGTCAACCACCAGTTCATCAACATCCTCATATTGATCAAAGAGCATGCACAATCATGCGAGATGTTGGCACGTCAAGAATTGAAAGGAAGGGAGTTGTTACCGTGGTTGCATATTTTCTTGGGCTATCTACAGTAAAGGCCATTAGAACAGTACAAAATCACGTCAAGATCCAGCGTTTGCATGAAAGTCTCCATGTCGAAGGCGAAAGACCGCCGGCCGAGCCTCCGCCAAAACCCATAGTCTCCTCGGACTCACCGACCAAATCTTTCTACTCTTCCCATCAGAGCATCAGAATCATTGGAGGAGCTGTCACAACGGCCACTCCCACGACAAGGACGATGGGATCTTCAAGCTCGGTCTTGTCGCCATTGTCGTCCTTGTCGAGTACCATCTCCCTAACACCAAGATCCCACCTTTCCACCACAAATCGCGTTAAATCGTGGTTCTGGAACGACCCATCTCGTCGATTTGGCGAAAGAGGTCGCGATTGGGCGTCGATGGGGTGCTCTTTCTCGGGGTTGAACGCTTTGTACGAGGCCGTGAACGGTGGGGCGGACGTCTGGATTAACCAGAACCGATTTAGGATCGTGAGGCAGCTAGGAGAAGGTGGATTTGCCTTTGTTTACCTCGTCAAGGAGATCGTCAGAGATGGGTCTGTTGGTGGCTTGGCCTTGAAGAACCAATCTCATGTTTCAGATGATGATATGTATGCGTTGAAAAAAGTGCTGATTCAAACTGAGGAGCAGCTGAAGCTTGTGAGACAGGAGATTCATGTTTCATCCCTGTTTAATCACCCCAATTTGCTTCCTCTTCTTGATCATGCGATCATTCCAGTTAAGAGTGCACAAGGAGACTCGCAAAATCATGACGCATACTTGTTATTTCCTGTTCATCTCGACGGTACATTGTTAGACAATGCTAAAGTAATGCAATCAAAAAAGGAGTTCTTCTCCACAGTGGTGGTTCTTCAGATCTTTCATCAGATTTGTGCAGGATTAAAGCATATGCACAGTTTTGGTCCTCCATACGCACACAATGATGTGAAACCTGGTAACGTCCTCATTACTCACAGGAAAGGACAATTTGAATGGTGGGACTAGTGCTACGACGACGGCAAGAAGAGTTGCAGACAAGCTGTTTGACAAAATGCGGAACTTGGCGATAACCATCTTAAGATGTGGAAGTGACGCTAATGATGCCAATTAGTCTTGGAGACAATGCTCCTAGTGCTGCAAGGGAAGTGTTCGATGGAATGCTTGTGAGGGTGGCTCCAATGTTTTGATACTTCTAACTTACGCTCTCAAGGTGTTCGATAAAATGCCTGGGTGGACGTTGCTGGATGTGGATGACGAGAAGGGCAGGAATATATATCTATTGATTGAATCACCAACTTCAAGGTTGACCTTAGATGTGTGCCTCCAAATTCACAACTATTCAGCCATGGGAGTCGTCGAGAATGATCAAGCCTCATCCCTTTGTTTTGAAAACATGTAGCTTTTGTGATGCGATTGGTTTCCTTGGAATTTTGGGTTTCGTGGATGTTTCTTTTCTTCTTATGCAGCCCAACCAAGGATTTCACAGTCCACCTGAGAGTCGGCTTACCCAACCTTGATATCAAATTTGCAAAGAATGCTGCACACAAGCTGCTCGACGAAATGACTATATGGGTTGCATTCATCACAATGAGGCTACAATTGAACATGACAAGGTCTGGTGGTAAGATGGAAGATTGGGCCGAACTTCCATGCCTTACGAAGAAGATAATCGAGGACGTAAAGGGAAACAATCCCTAGCAAGGCCACCATGGGTTCATCATCCAAATTCGTTGCATTTCATCCACAACCTTGGGGACAAGGTTGATTTTAAGGGGGAAGGAGTTGATAGCAGTCAAAATAAATGAAGTGACGTGGCCAATCGTAATTGGTCTAATACACTTGATGAAGATTGATGACTTGGCATATTTTGATTGGGTGTTTGGGGGTTACATGGATTCTATGTTAGTTAGAGTTAGTTTTAGTAGTTAGAGTTAGTTGGAGTTAGTTAATTGAAGTGGTTGTTGTAGCCTATAAATAGGTCATCACTTGTACTTGTATAAGCATCCATTTTTGAATAATGAAATCTTAGTTTTGGTTATTGTGTTTGTTTGGAGTTTTGTGCCACTCGAAGAGCACTAATTGTATCGGTTCGTAGTTGGTGATCGCATTTCGAGTCCGGTCCGGAGTGGATCCGTTGTGGGCTAACAGCGAGCACAAGAATCGGATCGGATAACAACGTCCCCCCTCCAACCCCTCTCGATCTCCCGCATCAGATCGGACTCGGGTTTAGGGTTTCGTGAGGGATGGGGATCGGGGACGATCGGAGTGGGAAAAGGTCGGGATTAGGGTTTGGAGAGGGAAAGGGAGTGGAGTGGTGGGAAAGATTGGAATGACAGGGAACATCGATGGGGTATATATACCCTTGCTTTCCTACCGTTGGAGTTGCCGACGTTGCTCACGAGGTTGGTTCGCCGAAGCCGGATGGCCCGGAAGGGAATTTTTTTAATATGAAATAAATTAATTTAAATTAGAAGGTGCTATAATGGGTAATTAACCTGGGTAATTTGAACGGTTTTTCTTTTCATATAGTGGAGCAAGAATGTGTTCTTGTTGGGGAGTTTAATTTCTTGTAATTTTATCGTTTCAAACGTATTGAACATGCGAATATATTAGATTCATCAATTAGGATGGACGAAGAGCCGTATGAAGACCATGAAGTTGCAGATCATATGTATTATTTCCAAATAAAATATTATGCAATACATTTTTATTTTTTCAACCACACTTTTACGTCCAACACGTTACTTGTTTTACAAATATACAATAAAAAGATACGATAAATTCCATTAGTCATTAACCAAAAATGTTTAGATGGCTCAGGTGCAACTAGGGCTGTAAATGGGTTGAGTAAAAATCGTTTAACCGTCATAACCGAACCGATGGGTAGGATCACGGGTTGTAAAATCATAATCGTTTAATAAATGGACGGATAAGGTTATATGATTTAACCCGTCCGTATAACCGTTTAATCGCGAAACATAATGAATATATATAATATTTTGTTATATATATTATATACATATAATTGTTTGTATTGTGTGGATGTTTGATGTTGTTTTATATGAATTTGTTGATGTTTAGATTATGAATTTTTTATTATAAAATTATGGATGTTATGATGTTTTTAACAAGTTTGACAATTTTTATCTATTTAACCATTTATCCAATTCTTATATCAATTTTAGTATCCATTAAGTTTTAACCATATAACGATTTAACCGCCCAAAACCGTTTAATTAAATTAAACGGGTAGGTTCATGGGTAGAGGTAAAAATAAACGGGTCTCAAACCGAACCGCAAACCGTTTAATTAGGCAAGTAGGGTTATAGGTAAACCCTATAACCGCCCACGAACCGTCCATTTATAGCCCTAGGCGCAACACATTTGCCTTCAATCCTTCTTAAATAATGGATTTGGATCAACAAGACACTTCTGACTTCTGAGTGCACCATACTGTATACAATTCTTCTGGTTGAGCTTCACCTAACAATTACGTATATAAATAAATAATTAGTCAGATAACTCAGGCATGAAACTATAACATATTGATCAAATATATATAGTATGTACGCGACGTGTACTGATCACCTGATGATAAGAAGAGGACAAAAATCAAGAGAGACACCACCAACGAGAGTTTGGAAAGGGATGAAAAGTTAAGAGAGGTCATTCTTTTGTTTGTGTTGTGGTTAGTTGACGAAATTATATATAAACGGACAATTAGTGGGCTAAGCGAAACAACCACGTACGCCTCCCGCAAAACACAAACTGGCCCCTTATTTTCAGGGGTCGAACAAATTTGTTCCGCAACTAATCATACCACCACGAAAACCATCACTAACGAGTTTTTTATTTTATTTTATTTTATTTTTTGAAAAAAAAATGTTTATTCTACTGAAACCCAAGATATAATGGCAGGTTCTTTAAACTGGAGTTCGAGAGTCGAACAAACTAGGGTCATGCATGAAGTACTTAGCGATCGACGCTCATAATCAATTACACATTATCCTCCAACATACATGGTAGTGTCTTGATTTATAAGGATACGTCATACTAATGATAATTTCATCATTATCATTAGTTTGTAGGGCTAATTGAATACAAAATTAGTTACAACAACAACAAGCAACAGTATAAACTAGTCCAGGAACACATCGGCCTCCACCGGCGTTGTCACAACCACTCCTGCAATCCACGTCTTGTAAGCAAGCTGCTTGAAAGCAATAGCTTCCCTCGTTGGGGCAATGCGGTATGTAGTCATACTCGTCCCACCAAACCCCAACCTTAGTCGAGCATTCTGCCTCAATCGATCACACACACATATATAGGAGGTATATGTATGCCACATTCGATCATTTCGTGTAATACATATACAAGAATAACTAAAATTACACATGCAAACCTGATGAGAGGGTGAAACTAACAAGCAAAAAACTCAATATTAGGTTCTTGGAATTGGAAGAGAATATTAGGGAGGCCATTCTTGCTTTGATCATCCTTCTCTCCACCTTTCCACAACATATGTAGGACTGGGACTACTTTGGATTGGTTTCCATGCGTGTTGCAAACTTTATTACATTGTTTGTTTATAAGTTTTCCACATGCATGTATTTGGTAATGGAGTGAAGTGACAATGCACGGGAAACAAGTTGGTAGATCATAAAGTTGGTGTGTGTGTGTCTGTGAGGGGCTCCATTTAATTAGTCGGCTTTATACAATCTTTCTAAAAAAAAATCAGTGTATGGCCCATAAAGCCCAACCCTAGAGAGAGACTCTTTTGTACTGAGGCTATTGTGCTTTAGAGTAAAAAATCATTGTGTGCTTCATTTGGTAAATGTTATAGTTCTATTTTAGAACAGATTCTTACTTGGAAATTCTTTGAAACCGGCAAATACGATCGTAATCTTTGCTTTTCTAGCTAAGAAAAGTTCTTATATTGAACATTCATACTAGTACATACGGACTCATGAATCAACTAGATATGTCTACTTCAATTCGCTGTACGTAATTACTGAAAACTCTTGCTAAATCCAACTCGGTCACATCTCGCTATACATCATTGTTTTTTTTTTTTGGAGTAAAAGTTTTTTCATTGCATTAAAAGAAAAGCCCACAGTTCGTGAAACCACGAGTCCACGAACCGGAGGAAAAAATACAGACGAGTTAAGTTACAGATCCAAGGCAAACTTGTGGGAGAGAAACCAGTATGTGTTTCTTTGATGGATCTCTTAGTTGAATGATATTAAATTTATAACACATTCGCTCCATTAATTAATAAAAAACATAAAAGATTAATATGCTCATCACTATGACCCATAATTCAAACTTAGATGCACATCGGCACATTGTTGAATATTGTTAAGGGAAACCATAAACTAATCCATAAATGCGGTCCGATAAAAAACTTGCAGATGCTGAAAATAACTCCCACGTCTAGTAACTTGTTGTCTTGTTATGGTGAACCAAATGCCAAAAAAACATAGGGACCTTTTAAAGAAGAAGTGAAAAAAATAAAGACAACTTTAAGGAACCCTTTAAAGGGATTACTAAAGAAATAGAAGAGGTGAAAATGAACCGAGGTAAGAGTGAGACCGTTTGAAGCCATTGGTTTCCTTTTAACACATCTAATCTTCCTTGAACACAAGATAGAGGGATGTGATATGTGAGGTTATTTTAATCCAACCATATGGATTTTCAAATGTTGGATGATTTGAGAAGTCGTGGTTCCGACTTTCTTTTTCTTTAATGAAAACTAATAACTTACAAAAATATTGTGTTCGAATTATATGTTCAAATTATGAATCTATGAGCTGCACTGCAACCCACTTGATATACATATATAAGTCCGGCTGATCCGATATAAACTCCTTAATTGGTTGTCCCCAAACACATCTTGATCTGTTCAGGGCAGCCTATCCATATTTTAGGCTTATAAATGCCAACCAAATCACCCTTCCTGACGACGTAAAAAGCATCGTCCTCCATACCGTCCACCTCCGGTCCCTCCTCGCCCGCCCACCTCCTCCCACGTCTCGCCGCGTAGCACCGAACACCACAGCACCTGGAATCCAACACCAAACACCTAACGGCCCGGAACCTGGACTTCCACGGCCAGCTAGAACACGAAGAAGAAGGGGGAGTGAGGGGGAGATGGGAGAGGGGAGAGGAGGGGGAGGAGAAGATGACTCCGATGGTGCTCATGGGGCGAGGACGGTTGTTATGTGGAAGGTTGGGGTTTGGGATAAGGCATTGTCTAGGGTTTGGAATGGAAGGATTGGGAACGAACCTGGAGAGGAGTTGCTGAGGCTTTCGGAGTTCGAATCGGGGCTTGCCAGCGAAGAAGAGAACAAAAGCAACTGTGATTTTGGATGACGGAGGCGTTTTCTGGTTTCACTTCGGTTCTCAACTTTAGACTCTTTTCCTTTTAATGAAATTTCTTTTTACCTACTGTGCATTGTGTACGCTGTACAATTGTACAACGTTTGATGGTTTGAGTTTGAATATGGGTGGCTCAGATTTTGTATCACATTGCCACCAATACCAAGAGCATCAAAATACGAACATTTAATTTTGATTTATAATTGTTTGTCTTGACTAAATGTCCAAAAAAAGACGATAACTAACCCAAAACGACAATTCTAAGATGATGAACAGAAATAAAAGTTCTAGAGGTTGTACCAGTGCTGCTGGCGCTGAAATGAAGATTGAAAGATGAGCATCCCAGAGTTTAGCATGCATTAACGAAATCCATAATCTTCCCTCTAATTTGACGACTTTTATCATGTCATCACTAAAACCTGATAATCGTGTCGTGTTCGTGTATTATCGTGTCCGACAATTCTGTAGTCGTGTCAGGATTTCGTGTTTAACACAATTTAAAGATGATCTATCATGTTTAGATTAAAAATAGTTAAGTGATATGTTATATTGATATTTTTCTTTTTAAATAATATCATAATTGATCATTATCAAGTAAAAAATAATTAATTACCTAATAAAATATGCTATTCGTGTCAGTTTAGTGTAAAAAACTAAGATATCGTGTAATGATATCAAATCGTGTACCAATTATTTTATGTTTGTATATTCACACATCATTATAATAAAACGTTTCAATAACACACAAAAATTTGACAGAGGACAATGTTTACTCCAGAGTACGTTTTACAATAGAGATCTTAAAATGAGAATCAATTGAAATGGTAAAGAGGACAATGTTTACTCCAGAGTACGTTTTATATGTTTGAGCAAACCAATTTGTATTGAGCATGAGATGACAAATAAAATCACCGGCACTACAACACTAAAATACATCGAATCATCTGTTGTGTGCATTTTGGAATGACAATCGTCTAATGCATTTGGAAACCAACGAACACATAAAATATCACGCCATCAAATTCGGAAAATAGCTAATAAATAACTCAACGTCGATAGTAGCTTAACGAAATGATACTCCTTCACGTTAGGAGCGTCCCAAATAGCGTGTTAAAAAGAGTACTGGTACATGGACGCGGCGCATCCGTGATGCGCTCCACGACACACTCCATGTCAGCATTTGCGATTTTAATTTTAGATTGATTTAAAGCAATTAGAAAATGTGGTTTCTGATAAAGTGACAGTTAGAATCGTAATTAGTGGTACGTATTCTTCAGATTACCACAAAATGTGGTAAACAAGGAACATTCCAAAAAACTAGACCTTAATAGTGAAGAAGGGAATAGTGAACTTCCCAGCCACCCCAAACCCGAAAAAAACCCTAAATCCGAACTCCACCAACCCGATCCCCAAAACAAATCCAGAGAAATGGTAGTCCGTCGAAGGCACGAGTAGTGAAGACCAACTGAGAGGGTTGCTTTCTTTTGCACCAGTGTGGCCCGACAGGGACACCTGCGTCCCTTGACGGATATATACGTCCACGACGGGGGACACCTCTGTTCGCATGGGACACACATATGTCTCGTCGGGCCGGTAGCGTCCTCCAACGGGTCGGGTACGGGTAACAATTGAAATGGTAAAGAGGACAATGTTTACTCTAGAGTACGTTTTATATGTTTGAGCAAACCAATTTGTAATGAGCATGAGATGACAAATAAAATCACCATGACTACAACACTAAAATACATCGAATCGTCTGTTGTGCGCATTTTGGAATGACAATCGTCTCATGCATTTGGAAACCAACGAACACATAGAATATCACACTATCAAATTTGAAAATAAATTAAATAGCTGATAAATAACTCCACGTCGGTAGTAGCTTAACGGAATGATACTCCTTCACGTCAGGAGCGTCTCAAATATCATGTTAAAAAGAGTATTGATACATAGACACGATGTCCCAAACCTTCATCAACATTTGCAATTTTAATTTTAAATTGATTTAAAGCGATTAGAAAATGTAGTTTCCGATAAAGTAACAATTAGAATCGTAATTGGTGGTACGACCGTTCAAATTCTTCGGATTACCACAAAATGGGGTAAACAAGACACATTCCAAAAAAGGTTAATTACAATATACCCCCTTCAAGTATGGATATGTATCACTTTGACCTCCTAAAGTTTAATTTGTCACACTTACACTTTTTAACTATGCCCTGGCGTGAATCTGAAACCCGATCGCGACACCGAAACCAACGACCCACCGTGGTGAAACCCGATATGGACATCGACCCAACTGCCGAAGCTCGATTACGACACCAAACCCAACGAGCCACCTTGCACAACCTTTCCGGCGACGATCCTCCTCCTCCACTCGTCGATCTCACATCACGTACAACATTTTCAAACCTGCAGACATCGATGTCCTCTTCCCCCACGACCTTGCCTCTCCGGTCTCTACCAAACCATTACTGGTGTCCACGACATGCTCCAACCCATCCCCTTCGATCCCTCCTCAACTTCGTGCCCTATAGCCTACTGACTCGCACTTGGCGTCAGTTGGGACTTGAGACCGAGCGATGGTCGATGTTGCATCCTAGAGTTGCCATTCGTGGATTAGGCTTGACATTTGCCATTTAGGATTAGGGAACATTGTGATTCAGGTTTGAACTGGGGGAAGGGTAATTATGGGAAAATTTACTGAATCTGTAGGCACGTGAGTCTTGTGTCTGTTAAAAGAAACGGAAATTCGGATGGGGGGAGGTTTTTGTTTAAATATAGTTGAGGGTGCGTTTGTGTGAAATTAAACTTTAAGGGGTCAAAGTGATACACGTCCATAGTTAAGGAGGGCAAACTGTAATTAACCATTTCAAAAAACTAGACCTTAATAATGAAGAAGGGAATAGTGACAATTGCCCCAAATTAAAAAAAACCCTAAATCCGAACTCCACCAAGCCGATCCCCAAAACAAATCCAGAGAAATGACAGTTCGTCGAAGGCACCAACGGTGAAGACCAGTGAGAGGGTTGCTTTCTTTTGCACTAGTGTGTCCCGCTAGGGACATTTGCGTCCCTTGATTGACATATACGTCCACGACGAGGGACGCCTCTGTTCTTATGGGACACACAACCTTCTCGTAGGGGCCAGAAGCGTCCCATAAGGGGCAGAAGTTTTCCACAAGGGACAGTTGTGTCCTACGAGGGCCTGCCATTTTCTTTGTTACGGACATCGATGTTCTTCCAACCTACAAAGTGTAGATGGGCAAGCTTCGAGAGGGAGAAGACAGATTTCTGCCAGCTAGACGATGATATTCTGAAGGACCCCCTTCGCACACTTCCCAAAGTTGGAAAGGATGTCGACGGTGGACAATGATATCGTTGAGTTCCTTGTCGAAAATTACAACGACGAAGAATGAGTATTCAGACTTGGCAACAAAGTGGCGAGTCTGAAGGCCTCCGACGTTGCCATGATATTAGGACTACCTCTAAGGGGAAGGCCGGTCAATAAAACCAATAAGTCAACAACCAAACGAGGAGAAGGTCTGCGACAACCTTTATATCTCCCACTATTCCCAAAGATAGAGGGAGCTATCTCCCGCTAAGGGCGAGCAGAGTATCCCTCGATCAATGACTGCTAGTGGATGAAATAAGAAGGAAATTTATTCTTAATTTTTGTTGGATAATTTCATATATTTACATGTGATTTAGAATTTTAGGTTATCATGCATATTAATATTCATACACATCCTAACATTCACCACATTCATCACATGCATAGCAGAAAAAAAACAGAAATTAAACATTCACACAATCCACATCGTGTGAGTTTATATGTTCCCTTCGATCCTCGATCCCTGATCTTCGATCGATGCGCTACAGCGGCGACTTCCTCTTGCACCGGAGATGTAGATTTTACAGAAAATAAACATGCTCCTCACATTCGATAAAACTGACTAGTGCAAGTCCTATGTAAAAACCTCTCATATGCAAATGCAACTATCTAAAAGACGGAAATAGAGAGAATTTTGGCTTTTACATACATAAGCCCCTGTATAATAATAATTACATACATTTGTAGTGTCTGATTTGGAACATATAAACTCACAATCCTGCAAAGCAACTCAAGCATCCATGCACGCAATTGCTATAAACTACAGAATCTAATTTATCAATCATCCAGAATTCTCAACAATTCTTTGAAAAATATTTTGAAATCCATTAAAAACATTTTTCATTCATCCATAGTTCAAAACTATTTTTGAACCGTTGTCCATCCAATTTCCAATGGAAAGATGAACTGCAGTTTTTCGGTTTTGTTGATTCTCTTACAAAATAATTGTTTTTTAAATAAAACGAAATTATCGTAAGTTGGACTAATGTCTTAATCTTAATTCCAATAATCACATGGCATGTTTTAAAACTCTTAAAACATTCAGACGAATTATTATGGAGAATTATATCAACAAAACATCCATACACCGAAAAACCGGTAAAACGAATTGTTTAAATCCTAGATGGCAAACTAAATTCGTTTACAGCCATAAATCATAAGAAAATTGAACCCTATGCTCTGATACCACTGTAGGATTTCATGTTTAATTATACATATATATTTTCGAAATTTTTATGTATAATAAGGATCAATTACAATTTTCTTTGATTTATTTCATGCATGCATCGGTTTGTTTTAACATCTAGTTTCAAAACTCTATTAAAACAAACAAGGGCTCCGAAATTCATACCTAGAAGTTCTCAAAAACTTCTTGAAGAGTCGGAGACGTTGGGGATGCTTCTCGCCGCGCCGGATGCCTCCGAGTGTTCACCGAAACCCTAAACAAGGTTGGAGAGAAAGGAGCTAGCCAATCGATCTCCAAACAAGCTTAGAATCTAGCTACAAACCCCTTCCTTAGCCTCTGAGATTTCTCCTTCCAAAGACTTAGAAAACTAAGAGAATTTTCGTGGGTTTTTGTGGTGAATTAAGAGAGAAAATAATTATTGAATTGTGTAACCCAATTAGGGAGAATAAGGACCTATTTATAGGTTCCAATCTTACTCTTAATCATGGCTATTCTTAAGCCACGGTTTTATGACAATTTCTCTCACAAATTAATTCCATAATGCATTATATGCACCCACAAAACGTTTGACCAAATTTGGAGCTAATCCAACCATCGATCAAATTAATCTCTTAATAATCAAAGGCAGAAAATCAATCGTTGTTCGGTTGACCGAGACCCATTCGGTTAACCGAATATGTCACGATTGGTTGACCGAGTACTAGACGGATGACCGATTCTTAAAGGGAAAAATTCTCCTTAACCGATCGGACGAATTCTCGTCTAAGACCGAGTGTCATTCGGTTAACCGAAAATATCGGAACTTAACATTGTTCGGTCGACCGATTTTGGTTCGGTACACCGTACCAAAGTTCCAGGCACTTTGGTCAAGTTCGTTCAATCAAATATGACTATCCGTTCCATGTTCGGTTGACCGATCCACAGATCCTTCGGTCGACCGAACCTCAACGGATTACCGAACCCTTACCCGATTTTGCCTTTTTCAAATTTTGGATTTATTTCCAACAAAATTTGAACTTTAGGGGTTTTTAGCAAATTCACAACTTATGCAATATATTATCCTATGCAACAATAAATTATTGCACCCCATAATATATGCATCTCATATGAATTTATCATGATTCTAATTATGTTTATATGCAACATAATTGATTTTACTTGTTCACCACATGTGTCATATTTTCTATAAGAAACCCGACACATCATATGAACCAAAAATCAAGCTTCTTGTTTCACGGTTTTTGCGGTGTGACCTATGGAAGGATCTAAACTAAGTTGACAGTGATATTAAGAGCTTAATATCACAAGCTATAAGCGGTATCTAGCTACACATTATAGCTCCCAATTAGTTAGATGTCTTAATTCCACTCGAACCAAAACACGATCCATTTAGTGATGGAGTGCACCACTTGTGTCCGTCCCTTGCCTCATGATATTAAGAATACACACAAAGTAGTATTGTGTCATCTTTGTATTAGTATTCATTTCTTGATCTCTTTAAGCTAGTTATAAATATGTGACTTAACTCAAATCACATTGTGCACATTATAACTTTGCTTTATCAAGGGGCCCACTAATATCATCACTCAATTAAGAGGGGCAATGATAATCTTTTGACTAACTATCTTCTCCAACGAAAGTTATACTTAACCAACCGATGCCTTTACACTACACGGATCGATAGTTCAAGACACTGATCTAATTAAGTATTCCTTAAGTGATTAGATATAAGTCTCATATCAAAGGACCAAAGACACAGTAAAATATTAATGACACAGAAACACATTTCTATAATATTTTACTTATTAGGTCTATTCAGTATACAAAAGTAATATTTTCCTCTTTTGCATACCCGTGTCGTCACTCACTTGTAGAGCTACAATGATCTATGACCAACACGACAATCTTAACTCGGTAATTAATGTCCCATGTTAATTACCATGATTGCGAATATCTTTTGTTTTATGTAAACCAATATCTTTTAGAGCTCTACGGTTAAGGACCAAGAGCATCTTCCTTAACACTTCTAAAAGACGAATAACATAAACAAGGAACAAAATGATTTCTCATTCAATTTATAATAATTGACATTTAAAAGTAAAACTTTTAGAACACATTCCCTTCACTTCCAACCTACAAAGTGTAGATGGGCAAGCTTCGAGAGGGAGAAGACAGATTTCTGCCAGCTAGACGATGATATTCTGAAGGACCCCCTTCGCACACTTCCCAAAGTTGGAAAGGATGTTGACGGTGGACAATGATATCGTTGAGTTCCTTGTCGAAAATTACAACGACGAAGAATGAGTATTCAGACTTGGCAACAAAGTGGCGAGTCTGAAGGCCTCCGACATTGCCATGATATTAGGACTACCTCTAAGGGGAAGGCCGGTCAATAAAACCAATAAGTCAACAACCAAACGAGGAGAAGGTCTGCGACTGGAGAAGGGAGAGTTTGGACGACAACTAAACACCGCGATGAAAAAGGGAGACGACAAAGAGTTCGTCAAGCTACTGTTCTTTAGTACATTCCTAAGGAATGGTACATATCGACGATCGATAATCTAGAGGAAATGAGAACGTATGCTTGGATGGAGGCAGTTTTTGATGATCTGAATGCTGGCATAAAAAAGGCTAGTAGAGATATGAAAGCCAGAAGGTACGCCACTATATCAGATCATGTCGCTCATATTTGATATTGCTCAAATCCTCAAACTTTTTTTTCCAAATATATGTTAATCACTTTTACAAGTTACCCCAAGGCAATCCGGTGACATGTACATGTGATTAGTAGCATATCATATATCGTATTTCTGCTATATATTATTTATTTTACCCCAATTTTGTGTTACTCTAGTGTTTGTGGTGTTTTCAGGTGTTAGGTAATAAAGAAGAGAAATGAATAGAAAATGACTGAAATGCAAGAACAAAAGACTCAAATGAAGCAAATTGGACAAGTTTGTCTTGCACAATGACCCATCTGCAAATCAGGAAGGACCCAGATGAAATCCAGAGGGACCTGAACGCACGAAAAACATTTCGGGCACAAAAAATCCTTCAATACCATGATCTTTAGGAGTATTTGCAGAAGTAAGACCAAACGGGCTCGAACCAGCAGATCACGAGTGCACCCTACGTGCAAAATAAATAACTTAAACTATTGGAAGAAATCAAGACGGATCAGACCAATCTGATCCGCCAATGGCAGATCTAATTGGTCTAATTTGTCCCGTGACTTGAGTCAGATTGTACGGTGTACCAGAACTTAGAGAAATCAATTTCAACCGTTGGATTGCTCCGAGAGTCATCTACACACACTTTCTTCTATAAATAACATGGTTTCTTCTTCCTTTCCTCTTTTCTCCACTTCCACAATCAGAGTAGGTTAGTTTTTACCCAATTTGGCTACAAGTAGAGGAAGGTGGATGAATGTTGTAATCTCACATTTTCTTTAATATAAGGTTGGATTCATGTTCCTCTTGTCATAACTTTCTTTGTATCCAATTAGTTTTTGATTTTGTTGTTAGTTTTCTACTTAGAGTTTTATGTCATGTTTAGTCTTAATCTCTTGCTTTCCATGATTGTTATTATGATTAGTGAGTAGATCCACCCCATTTGGAGTGGAGGTAATGTAGTTGATGGTGAAGTGTATTCCTAAGTTTGTGTCATTTTCATGTGTTTAATGTTAGATATAAAACTCGTGCCATGTTAATCTTATTTTTGATGAGATAATGGTCACACTAGGTACTTATTTCATGTTAGATCTATTTTTGACATGTTGCTTGTGATATTTGATGATGGAATTGACTTTAAATGAGTGGTTGCTTGAATGAACTAAGGTTTTGCTTAGGAATGATTCATGCTTTAATGACCACAAAAGGGGCTTATTGCATACTTCAAAATTCATAAAATTGGTCTTAATTTCATGCTAACATATCCTAATCTTGTATAGTATGTGTTTCACACTTAGATTTCACACTTAGATTTCACGCTAACTTCTATTTGTAAACACACACTCTTACACATATGCTTAATGGTTGGATACCATCATGCACACACACTTCACTATTGCACCTCCACTCCAAGGGGTTTAGTTAGATTTTTTTACTTCTATCTTATGTTAGTTTAGTTAGCTTAACCTAAATCTCTCCATCTATTTCTCTTCCCACTCGAGTATGCTGATAACAACAACCCGCACAACTCCTTGTGGTACGACTCGTACTTGCCACGTCTTCACCGATGTCGTGCATTTGTGGTAAATTAAAATGATCAATCAATTTGTCTAACGAGACATTTTTTTCCTAAATATATATATTAATCACTTTTCAAAATTACCGCAACTTCTAACAACTTAAATCTTGTTTAATTTACCTTAACATGGTCCATATATATCATTCATTTGAAGAGTACCCTTAATATTACCCATTATCTCAACTTAAATTATCACAGAGTCATCATTTTCCAACCTACCCATTATCTCAAATTAAATTACCCAAGGAACCACTGAACATAACATTTTTCAGTCATAAAATAGTAATCATTTTCTGAATTACTCAAAGTACCCCACCTCCTCAACTAAATTTACCACAACACACGTCAAGCTACCTTAAATATGACTAACCACGCTGGACAAGTACATGTCACTGGAAAAGCAATCAACAAGGTATGGAACGATATCAGCTTTTGTGGCTAAATTGGATATTGCTCAATTCGTCGAAGAATTCCTTATGGAATGTTTAATTTACAAGTAAAGCGCACCGCATACTTGCCCGAGTTTGCCCGATTGCTAAGTCAAATTTACATCAGGATCCAACATGCTCCAACCTAATCACTAACCAACAACTCGAACAACTGATACATGCCAATGGCCAAAAGATCCAAAAGGTATGCCACAGTTTCACCATATTATTCATTTATGTTACATCACCCAAACATACCCATTCTCTGTAATCAATTTACTTACAAGCCTTTAAGTTGTTATTTGTGTAACTAACCTAAATAGTTTTTTGGTTGAGATATGTTTCTCGTTTTAGGTAAACTGTCAAACTTACACATTCTGTCATTTTTAGTTACCCCACGAACCATCATTCTCCTATTTAATCCAAATACATGACATGTTGGTGACATAAAATAGTCATAATTTTCAGAAGTTAATCGAAGTTACTCCACACCTCAGCTAAATTTAGCCCAACATGCATTACTGCCCCCCCCCCCCCCCCCCCCCCCATATATATCAATCACTTTTACAAGTTACGCGAATTTTACCTAACACTATACATTTAAATTACCACAACTTCTAACAACTTAAAACTTGTTTAACTTACCTTAAAATTACCCATTATCTCAACTTAAATTACCCCAGGGACATCATTCTCCAACCTACCCATTATCTCATCTTAAATTACCCTAGAATGGATATGCGTTTCTCCACCCAGTTTCCCACGCATTGCTGACGTGGAGATCCAAGTCAGATGGAGGGGCTGGTGGAAAGTTTCAACTTGGTATTTGTGTGAGAATGGTATTGTGTTGGCTTTTAGGCCTTAATCTATATTAATTTTGATGATTAATCAAATCAATCAACCCAGTCAATCAAATTAGACAAACACAATTACATGCATTGCATACATATTTGTATACTTGCAATCATCTTAATAGGTTGATAAAGATAATCAAGAGAATGAGCATTGAGACAAAGACATCGAGACTCAAGACTTGTAATCAAAGTTTTGGACCAAGATTTGTATTTTTCCATTTATTGAGTCCATATGATTAAATGTAAACATGAGCACAATGATTCTGTCTCGACCAAGTTTGGTCTACCAAACCCTAAACAGTCTACCAAAATCTCCCAATAGTAAACAATAGGTTGCTCTTTGGAATTGTCCAATCGGACGACCGAAACACCTTCGGTCGACCGAAGTTCCTCGAACCAGTTTTGGACTTTGCTCCAACGGTCGAATTTGAATTAAGCCTTAGAGCCCAATTGACTTGTCCTATTTCGGACGATCGAATGTCTGTTGGTCAACCGATCTATTATTGGCTTTAGGCGACCAACGACTATTTTCACATGACACTTGACCATTGTACTCAACGACTATTTGAGCCTTAACTGTCAGCTCGAAACCCGTGCTGACTTTGGTCATCCGAATAGAGAACAGTCTACCAACCCCGAATAATTAGAGCCCAACCAATCTTACTGTCCACCTTGGAATGGTGAACCGAATGCAATTCGGTGAGTAGAAATTAAATAGGGTGAAATTGTAAATAGTTACTGGAAGTTGGTGAACGTTGATCCAAATCCTATTCGATCAACCAAATGCTTCAATTAGACCAATCAAATTGTAGTGTTTTGGACTACCGTTACGTAAATGGTCGACCGAATCTGGTCTAAATTCTGCCCGAGCTTAAAGCACATTCTTGCTTCTCATTGGTCCAAATGTCACCAACTCCAAACGACTATTAGAGTTTGAAGGCTTATAATTAGGATCTCATATCTTAGTTTTAAAACCGTTGTGTAGGATTTCGTGCCCTATGTGTATATTTTAAATAATTTCAATAATTTCATATACATTATTTTACATTTATTCTAATATCATATTATTCACATAAACATTAAAACAAATGTAAGAGAATCATAGTCAAAGGTTCTCTAAAACCTTTATGAAGATCCAAAGTTGCGTCGCACGTCGAATCGTTGGTTAATTCGCCTCCAAGTGTTCACCGCTCTAAAGAAGATTAGAGAGAGAAAAACTAACATAGTCAATCTCTAAATCAACCTTAGAATCTAGCTAATAACCCCTTTAAAGCTCTATGAAATTTTGATCTTTAAAAACTCAAAAATTAAAAGAAATTCGGATGGATTAATAGAGAGGTTAGGGAGAGAGAAATTTTGCATTATTTTAAACAAATAGGAAGAGGGGACCTATTTATAGACTCTCTCAACACTCACATCATGAGCTAACCACTAACCCACGATCCCTTGCATTTCTCTCCCTAAAACTAATCACAAATTGACACATAATCATCATCGAAACCTTTGACCATAATTGGAATAAATCCAACTCATGATCACTACTAATCTCTTAATAATTCTAGGCAGAATTGTGTCAAACGGTCGATCGAAATCACCAAATGGTCGAACCGTGAGCTAGACGGTCGACCGAATATTCATGAGAAAAACTTCTTGGAAAATTCGGTCGAAGCACGTCTCACTCCTATTATCATGTCACGTCATGACAATTTCGGTCGACCGCCCACGTATCCGATCATTATCCGGTCGACCATTCCGAAAGAAACCGGTCGACCGATTCCAAAACGGTCTACCGTTTTGATCCTGATTTTGCTTTTGCCAAATTTTAGATTTACTTCCAAAATAAAATTTGATCATTCGGGTTTTAAGCAAACTCATATATAATGTAATATATTATCCTATGTAATGTCAAAATATTACATCCCATAATACATACATCTCATATGAATTTATTCTTGATTCTAATTATGTTTTTTTCACGACATATTGATTTTGTCGATTCACCACATGTATCCAATTTCACATTAAACCCGATACATCATATGAACACAAAATCAAGTTTCTTGTTTTCCAATTTTGTGGTGTGACATATATGAGGATCTGAACTATATTGACAATGATATTAAACACTTAGCATCACAAACTACAAACGGTATCTAGCTACACATTATAGTTACTCAATTAACATAAATGTCTTGTTCACTGGAACTAAACACGATACATTAATTAATAATGTAAAAACACTACTTGTGTCTATCCCATGCCTCATGACATTAAGAGTATTATACGAAGTAAAAATGTGTCACATTTGTATTATATACTCATTTCTTGATCTTTTAAGCTAATTATAAATATGTAACTTAACATAAGTCACATTGTGCACATTATAATTTTCTTACTTTTGCTTTATCAAAGGGCTCACTAATATCACCACTTAAGCTTTTGACTAATCAAATAAGAAAATTATACTCAATGTAACTATACTCAATGATAGCTTTTGACACTAATCAAATTAAACATTTTTTATGTGAAAAGATATCTCATATCTTAGGATTCAAGACACAATTGAAACATTAATATCACTTAAAACACAATTCCATAATATTTATTTGTTAGGTTTATTCAATATATAAAAATAATTATTTTCCTCTTTTATATACTCGAGTCGTTAAATATTTGTAGAACTACAATACTCTTTAACCAACATGACAATCTTATCTCGGTAATTAATATTCCATATCACTTATAATGATTGTGAATAATTTTTGATTTATGTAAACCATTATTTTTTAAAACTCTACAGTTAAGGACGAAGAGTTTTTTTTCTCTTAAAACTTCTAAAAGACAAATACATTAACCAAGGAACAAAATGTTTGCACATCAAATTCATAATAATTTGAACGGAAATACTTTGATTTGAATTTTGATGTTTGAGTTTATCCCTTCCTACATAATGAAATACTTCTCGAGCCGAAACTGTGTTTTATCTATGCCCCTACACCTTAAAAATACATAAAAATGTGTTTTAATGGGCTTTGTTATAAACATAATATCCATTATGTAAAATGTGATTAGTATATATGTATAAGCATATTAAATGTTATAAACATAATATTTGTTATAAACAAATATTGATGCATCACGATTATCTTCCGGAGTGATAATCATCATTAATACTACAAAATTCCATTATGGAATTGAAACATTTATATATTAGTTAAATTCCTTAATTAAAATATCAAAAATCATTGATGCAGTTAGAAATGAACTATTCCGATCATTTAACCAAATTATATTATGCAGGAAGAATTATTTGTACTATTACCTAAAATACTAAATATCAAAGTACATAATTTGAATGAAATTATGTAAAATGTGATTAGTATATATGTATAAGCATTTATGATTCATTATTCATGTGAATCTATGGGAAACTAAACATTTTTGTCTTTTATCGAAAGGCATAAACATTCATATGATTATTTCACAAACCACCATAATCGTAAGAAGCATGTTTGATCATTATAGTATAGCTTCACAACATATCTATGGTACCAGTGTTGATCATGTAGGTAAATTAATAAACAAGTGATTTTTAAACAGATTGTTTTTGGTGTTTCTAAACATATGTACATGCGAAAGATTTACTTGGTTGGTCTTATATTTTTTAATCATACGTTTATGTTTTTGCAAGAAGTCGGAAATGTTATAATGCTACAAACTTTTTACAATGCTCACAAGCAGTGTAATATTCGATACTGATGATACACACATGTTATCGATTCCAGGTAGATACATTGTAAATTTATATAATATATCTTTCTGTTTCGGTAGATGGACATGTAAGTTGAAAGTCATGTCATTACTATTTTAGAATACATCAAGATTACTCGTCGTTGGGAATACTTGTGAATATTCCCGTAACTACAATGTCAACTACTAATTTTGTATAGTCAACAAAAATACCCACATCAATAGTTGAAAATACACTGAGAATGTTCTTGTAATGACTAGAGCCCCAAAATAACCACACCAATAATTGAAAATACCTCCTAATTTTCTTGTAAGTACCTATTATTTACCTATCCCTACAAAACTGAAATACCATCGCCAAAATTGCATTATAACAAAAGTGTGTTATTTTCATTGAAAATACTACATCAATAGTTGGGAATACTTTAAACATTCTCATAGTTACCATGCCAACTACTAGCCTTGTAGAGTCAACGAATATGCCCATACACATTAAGAATTACAATTACAAGTGTAAGGATAGGTTCAACTAATTTCCAATTGACGTAAGTTTGCATGTAACTGATGTTATAATCTTGATTGACGTTGTTAAGAAGACGGGGATCATCTCATTGCTCTTTTAGAATATATCGGAGTTACCTACGACAATAATTGCTGTTAACTTGTTTTAATCATTAATTGAAAATACTCACATCAAAGAGTTGAGAATACTCAATTGGGGATTGAAAAAAACCCTCTCCAATAATACCTAAACATACAACAACAAAAATCCAACAGAATGAGGGTTAAAAAATTCTGAAAGAGGTAAATGAAAAAACTAGGAATTGTCCCTAATATACCTGTCACCCACACACACGTCTCTTAAAGTACATGAACATGCCAATAACAGGTTGTGAGAAATGAAGTGAGAACTTTATTAACTGAGTGAATACATTGGTGACTAAAAATACCCAGAGGTCCCATTTCACAAACTGTCGTATTTTTTAGAACATAAGGGACTTATATCCACAGACAATTTGTTCACCCACTACCAATTGTAAAAACTAAAAAACCCTAGCGTGAGTAAGGTACCTTAATGAGAATACCCAACAACTAAACTAGAAAACAGTAACATTGTCTCTAATATACCCTCTCTAATAATACCTGAACATACAACTAAAATTCCTTACCTTTTGTTCAAATATACCAAAACACACCCCAAAAAACGAGCTCAATGATGCACCGTATTGATGATATCCAAAATATCCCAACACACCCATAAAAATATGCAACTAATATTAATGGATATTCTAAATAGTCCAAAAACCACAATTTGATCACTCGAAGCTTCATTGGCCTAGTGAAGCTTAAGACATCAAACAAGAAGATGAAGGATGGAAACAGACGCCTTCTTCTCAAAAGAACTCAAGACTGCAACATACCACCAAGTACTTCACCCTCCGTACTGCAAATGGGTATACTAATAGTCAAAACATACAACTTCAAAAAATTAACGTGTTAACTTTCAATAGTGTAACCACTAACAAATTTCCAAATACCCCCCTGATTCATTTTATTGGAATGCTAAATACAAGTTATTACTTAAAATACCCTACACTATAATGGAAAATACCCATTGTCTATTGCGATAGATTAGTTGTTTCCAGTTTGATATTTGTTGCTAAATGAACCCCAACCCACGATTACTGGACTTGCCTGTGAAAATACCCCACATACTAATGATGTATACCCTCAACGAAATCCATAATATTAACAAACTACATTATACACGACCCAACAAATAATGAATATTCCACAATCATTACTGGAAAATCCCAAATTTGTTATCAAATATACCCACAAGTATACGTGGAAATAACACTCCCAAGTATTGATGCGCGTCATGCGGCAGAGGGTGTAGAGAAAATGAAAGAGGTGAGAAGAATGGAGCGGAGAAGAAAGAGGCAGAGGGTAAAAAGAGGTGAGATATGGGTTTCCTATATTAACTGTATGAAGACATGTTTTGTCCATAATAACCGGATAAACCGGTCAAACTTCACCAATTAACTGTGTAATATGTTAACTTTCACCCAAATCCTTCCCCAAATCTTAAAAAGTAAAAAGAGAACCCAAGTACACAAAAGGAAGTCTGCTAAACCTGCCTTAACTGTATATTATTTCAAATTGTTTTAAACCAAAAAAAACAGTTGGCCACTAAACCCAGTCATCCCATATGTGGCTCCCACGTCACATGTGCATGGGAAAATGGGTGAATAATGGCGTGGCAATCCAGGGGTCCAATTCTGAATGGGATACTATTCTACTTAGCCAACATGTACCTGTCAGGAGCACAACACATCCCCATATGGAGAACAGATGGTGCAATTCTAGGTGCTCTCCTCCACACTGGTCCAGTCGAGTTCCTGTACTATTGGCTCAACAGAGCTCTACACCACCACTTCCTCTACTGACGAGACCACTCCCACCACCATGCATCCATTGTCACAGAGCCCATCACATGTAAGCAACAATTTAACTGAACACACATGTAAGCAACTATTAGTATGGTGTTGACTAAGACTGGTTCCATTTTGGCATTTGCCCTGCACATCAGTTAGATAGATTTCATGAACATGGGAAATTGCAACTTTGAGTTGGTCCGTAAGTGGATGTTTGGTGTTTTCCCTCCCCTCAAGTACCTCATGTACACACCCTCGTAAGTACATCTAACCAATCATTTTTACTAGTATTATGGCTATGTTGTTGATTTACAAAGCAGATGCCTAAGAATATATAAGATCATTTTCTAATCATTTGCTTATAATGTTGATAAAATCATTTCATAGTTATCGTTTACTTCTATTTTCTAAATTATGTATCTAAATTATGTTATCTTAAGTTGGCTAACATAATCCTTTTTTTGGGGACAAATAACAGGTTCCACTCACTTCACCCACAATTCAAGACGAACTACTCTATGTTCATGCCATTCTATGACTACATCTATGGAACAGTGGACAAGTCCACGGATACTCTATATGAGACATCCCTCCAAGGCATGTTGGAGACGCTGCAAGTTGTTCACCTAACTCACCCGACCACGCTCATGTCTGTCTACCATCTTTGCCTCGGATTTGCATCATTGGCCTCCAAGCCTTACGGCTCTAAGTGGTACATGAGGGTCATGTGGCCCATGACTTGGCTCTCAATGCTGTTGAGTTGGCAATTGGGTCCGCCCTTACAGTTGAGAGGAATGGCCTCAAGAAGCTTAAGATGCAGACTTGGGCAATCCCATGATATAGTTTTCACGTACTATACATTTGTATTCGATTAAGATGGTTTTGCTCACTGTGCTTGATTGGGTTTTTATTTGAAATTTTTCAGTATTCACTAACTTGGGAAAGAGAGGCAATTAATGGTTTGATCGAGAAGGCCATATTGGGATGCAGAGGAAAGAGGAGCTAAAGTTGTAAGTTTGGGACTTCTGAATCAGGCATCTCTATATATTTAGATTCGTCTTCTTTAGATCATAACAAATTCACAAAAAAAGGGTCATACTGTACTAAGGATTATATATTGTTTCACATTGACATGATCACATATTTCATAAGTATCTTCAGTTCACATACTTGGGATTCCGCTTACAACATTTATGGAAAGTCACCTAATAGTCGGTTTGAAGTTGGATGTCAGCGAAGTGGTTTGCATCCAATAATTTAGCTAGAACAGTTTAACTTCCGAAAAAATTCAGTTACAATGTTTCCAATTTTCCAAATTGCACTTTCACGTTTCAACTGCATTTCTAGTTCTTTCTTAATTCTTTTACACACAATTATCAATATATCACATTTCGAGACCATTCACACAATTATTATTGAATTAAAAACAACTTTGCAAAAATAATACAGAACAAATTAATGAGCCACTTACAAAGTTTGCTGTTGCTGCCAGGCAGAAGAGTTGAACAGAGGTGGAGATGTTTTCTTTCAAAGGAATCCAAAGTTAAAGCTAAAGATTGTGGATGGAAGCAGCTTGGCAGCGGCAGTAGTGCTCCACAGCATACCAACTGGAACCAAACAAGTGCTCCTAAGGGGAAAACCGTCCAAGATTGCTACTTCTTTAGCACTGGCTCTATGCCAAAAGGACATTCAAGTTATACACAAACAAAACAATGTTACAAAGTTAATTTAATGTCATGGGCATGTAACATATATAGAATCTGAACTTAGAAAGTAGATTGATACTTTCTACTAATTACAACACCAAGGTCGTCACTGCATTGAATTTGTTAGATTTGCTTATACTTGAAAAGCTACTTGCCTGAAAAAAAATCAATAAAATGTGCATCCCAGTTAACTTGTTCAATTGACAAGTATGGATTGTTGGAGAAGGATTAGGTGATGAAGAACAGAGAAGAGCCGAGAAGGGTACAAACATCATTCCATTCTCACAGTTTGCTCCAAAGAAGATACCAAACAACATTTACTACAACACTCCATCCATGGAGGTCCAAAAGGACTTGGTAAACTTGCATTCTTGCGAGGTACATACTCATTTCAATAATAAAAAGAATGTATCCATTTTTTTAAAATCATGTAATGCTTAGCATGCACTAATAATATAAATGCATTCTTTTGATTGATTTCTGGCAGAATTGGCTTCCGAGAGGAATGATGAGCGCATGGAGAATCACGGGAATTGTGCATGCATTAGAAGGATGGGAGGGTAATGAGTGTGGTGACACAATGCTTGATATGGATAAATGTGGAATGCTGCTATGCAACATGGTTTCAATCCCATTGCTTAATAACGTCAGCTTACA
Organism: Triglochin maritima; assembly: GCA_963682175.1. Classification (NCBI taxonomy): domain Eukaryota; kingdom Viridiplantae; phylum Streptophyta; class Magnoliopsida; order Alismatales; family Juncaginaceae; genus Triglochin; species Triglochin maritima. Next base: position 55,695,313 of record OY821772.1, on the reverse strand, counting down.
TTTACTTGAATATTATCAAGTAATGGCAATGATCCAAAAAATAGAGTTTAATATATATATACATATATATATACATATATATATATATATATATGAAATATGCTCTAATATATGAGATGGTGCATTTTATCAGGGGGTTCAAATGAACAGAGCAACGTACATCTACTACAATCAGAGGCTCAGAGCCATTAACAATTCCAAATGCACTGCAGCTTTGAATATCAGACGTTTTTTTAATTATTTCTGTCCTTTTTGCTTCTAAATATTAATTACAAACATATGAAAAAGCAAAATCAACTTCTAATAACATCAAATCATTTGGACGTCATTTGAAAGACATTTAGATCAATATTCAAATGCGTTTCTTGTAACAACCAAAGCTATAATTTTGTTTTTTGATATATTTCTACTAACCTACATCAAAAGATGTATTGGAAACAAATGTTGACAAAACATTAACTGAAATGAGAGGCAAATCCTTACAAATTGGAATTGGCACGAGAGACAAATCCTCAACTAGGTTAATCGCAACCTGTCGTTATTCCAATTGTTAACGCAAAAGTTAGAAGACATTACAAATTGGATTATCTAATGCGTGAATTATCATACAGACAATCATGAAGACGACTTCCAGGAACATAACTTGAACCAAAATAAACAGCCGTATTTACTTTACTTTTCAAGGTACAAGCACCAAGTCCTTAGACTTAATAAATGAAGTACTTGATTTACTATTCTGATTTAGATACTGCGAATGAAGTCCTAAAACCTATCTCGATGGAAAATCAGTCCATTGAGATAAAAAAAATTGAACAAACCACTTGGTAAGGTCATGAGAAGCAAGACACTAGAATTGATAAATTGAGAATTTGAAATAATATCTTCATATGTCAAGAGATATAATTGAATTATGTAACGCACGTTTATTACACCGACAAACAACTTCTACCCACAAAGTTTGCTCGAAGCAAGTCATTTGAGTTAGGAATTGAAAGATTTGACGTCATATGTCCATAGGTCAAGAGAGATATGACATTGAGATTTAGAAAGTCCAACTTGTATGAAACTACACAGCCACTCGGATAACGAGTTACGAGAAGATTACTTGACACATTCAAGTCCCTAAACTTAAAAATAAGGACTTGATGTTAATTATCCATAGGTCATGATAGATGACGTTGGGATCTAGATGACATAACGCGTAAGAAATTACACTGACGACTCGGATAAGGATTTACAGGAACATTAATAGACTGAATAAAATCCGTTGAGATAAAAATTGAAATGACTTGACGTAATATCTCCATAGGTCAAGAGAGATATGACGTTGGGATTTATATGGTCTAATGAGTAACAAATTACATTCACCACTAGTTTAACGATTTAAGGGGAAAACTAATCGATGGATTCAAGTCCTTTGAATCAAAATTTGATGGACTTGACATCATATCTCAATAGGTGAAGAAAGATATGATGTTGGGGTTGAGATGGTCTAATGTGTAACAAATTACACTGACCAGTCAGATAAGGATTTACGGGAATACTCCTATACCGATTTATGTCCCTTGTGTAAAAAATTAGGACTTGAAGTCACATCTCTATAGGTCAAGAGAGATACGACGTTGAGATTTATTGGGTCTAACGAGTAACAAATTACAATGACCACTCGTTTAACGATTTAAAAGAAAAACTACTCGATAGATTCAACTCATTTGAGCCTAAAATTGAAGGACTTGACGTCATATCTCTATAGGTCAAGAGAGATATGACGTTGGGAATTAGATGGTCTAAAGTGTAAGAAATTACACTGACCACTCGACTAAGGATTTACGAGATCACAACAAGACCGATTATAGTCCCTCAATATTGAAATTGGAACGACTTGACGTCATATCTCATAGGTCAAGAAAGATGTGACGTTGGGATTTGAATCGTCTAACGTGTAAGATATTACACTGACCACTCAGATAAGGATTTACAAGAACATTACTAGACTGATTCAAGTTCATTGATATTAAAATATGTACGACTTGACGTCAAATCTACATAGGTCAAGAGAGATTTGACGTTGGGCTTTAGATTGTCTAACGTGTAAAAAATTACGCTGACCACTCGGATACAGATATACTGATACACAAGACTGATCCAAGTCCCTTGAGTTAAAATTGGAAGTACTTGACGTCACATCCCCATAGGTCAAAAGAGATTGACGTTGGGATTTGGATTGTCTAACGTGTAAGAAATTACACTGACCACTCGAATAAGGATTTACGGTAACTCTACTAGACCGATTCAAGTACTTTGTGAGTAAAATTGGAAGGACTTGACATCACATCTCTACTGGTCAAGAGAGATTTGACGTTGGGATTTGGATCATCTGACGTGTGAAAAATTACACTGACCACTCAGATGAGGATTTACGGGAACACTACATGAAACCGATTCAAGTCCCTTGAGTTAAAATTGGAAGTATTTGATGTCATATCTCCATAGGTTAAGAGTAGGGGTGCAAATGGTTACCAACTATCCGAGTATTCGATTCGAAAATTTCTATTTAGTTGGTATTTTGAATACCAAATAATATTCGGAAATTTTGAAGATTCAGATTCGAATTCTGATAGTTCTACTGATTTCGGATTCGAATTTGGTAATAGATTATGGAATTCGAATTCGGATATAGTTGGTATTCGAGTCAAATTATCCGAGTGACACCCCTAGTCAAGAGAGATTGACGTCGGGATTTGGATCGTCTAACGTGTAAGAAATTACATTGACCACTCGGATAATGATTTACGAGAACACTGCGCTAAATATGAAGGACTTGACGTCATATCTACATAGGTCAAGAGAGATTTTACATTGGGATTTGGAACGTCTGACGTGTGAAAAATTACACTGACCACTCAGATAAGAATCTACAGGAACACTACTAGACCGATTCAAGTACTTTGAGAGTAAAATTGGAAGGACTTGACGTCATATCTTTACTGGTCAAGAGAGATTTGACTTGAGAGTAAAATTGGAAGGACAGAATGACGTTGCGATTTAGATCCTCTAACGTGTAAGAAATTACACTAACCACTCGAATAAGGATTTACGAGAACAATACAGAACCGATTCAAGTACTTTGAGAGTAAAATTGGAATGAGTCATATCTCCACTAGTCAATAGAGAATTGACTTTGGAATTTGGATCATCTGACATGTGAGAAATTACACTGACCACTCGGATAAGGATTTACGGAAACACTACAATACCGATTCAAGTCCCTTGAGATTAAAATATGAAGGACTTGACGTCATATCTCCTCTCCATAGGTCATAAGAGATATGGCGTTGGGCATTAGATGGTCTAACGAGAAACAAATTACGCTGACCACTCGAATAAAGATTTACGGGAACAATACATAACCGATTCAAGTCCTTTGAGATTATAATAGGAATGACGTGACGTCATATCTCCAAAGGTCAATAGAAATGACATTGGGATTTGGATCATCTAATGTGTAAGACAGTACATTGACCACATGGATAAGGATTTACAGGAACACAACTAGACAGACTCAAGTCCCTTGAGATTAAAATTGGAAGGATTTGTCGTCATATCTTCATAGGTCAAGTTAAATATGACGTTGGGATATGGATTGTTTAACGTGTAAGAACTTACAATGACTATTCGGATTAGTAATTACGGGAACGCTACAAAACTGATACAAGGCTTTTCAGACTAAATTCGAATGACGTCATATCCCCATAAGTCAAAAGAGATTTGACATTGGGATTTGGATTGCCTCACGTGTAAAAATTACATTGACCACTCGGATAAGGATTTACGGGAACACTGCTAGACCGATTTAAGTCCCTTGAGATTAAAATTGGAAGGACTTGACGACATATCTCCATATGTCAGGAGAGATATGACGTTGGGCTTAAATGGTCAAACGTGTAAGAAATTACTCCGATTAGTAATTACGGGAACGCAACATGACTCATTCAAGTCCCTTAAAATTAAAATTTGAAGGACCTGACGTCATATCTCCATAGGTCAAGAGAGAATTGACGTTGAGATTTGGAACGTCTAACGCGTAAGAAATTAAACAGACCACTCGAATAAGGACTTACGGGAACACTACTAGACCGATTCAAGTCCCATGAGGTTAACATATGAAGGACTTGACGTCTTATCTCCACAGGTCAAGAGAGATTTGACGTTTGGATTTGGATCGTCTAACGTGTAACAAATTACACTGACCACTCGAATAAGGATTTACGGGAACACTACTGGACCGATTCAAGTCCTTTGAGATTAAAATTGGAAGGACTTGACGTCATATCTCCATAGGTAAGGAGAGATCTAACGGTGGGGTTTGGATCGTTTAACATTCAAGAAATTACACTAACCACCCGGCTAAGGATTTACGGGAACACTACAAGCCTGATTCAAGTCCCTTGAGAATAAAATATGAATGACTTGACGTCATATCTTCATAAGTCAAAACGGATATGACGTTGGCCTTTAAATGGTCTAACGTGTAAGAAATTACACTGACCACTCGGATAAGGTTTTACGGGAACATTACATGACCGATTCAAGTCTCTTGAGATTAAAATTGAATGGACTTGACGTCATATCCCCATAGGTCAAGAGAGATTTGACGTTGGGATTTAGATCGTCTAACGTGTAACAAATTACACTGACCACGAATAAGGATTTACGGGAACACTACTGGACCGGTTCAATTCCTTTGAGATTAAAATGGGAAGGACTTGACGTCATATCTCCATAGGTCAAGAAAGATTTGACGTTGGGATTTGGATTGTCAACATGTAGGAATTTACAATGACTACTCGGATAAGGATTTACGGGAACACTACAAGCCTGATTCAAGTCTCTTGAGAATAAAATATGAAGGACTTGACGTCATATCTCCATAAGTCGAGAGAGATATGACGTTGGCCTTTAAATGGTCTAACGTGTAAAAAATTACACTGACCACTCGGATAAGGTTTTACGGGAACATTACATGACCGATTCAAGTCTCTTAGATTAAAACTGAATGAATTTGACGTCATATCTCCATAGGTCACGAGAGAATTGACGTTGAGATTTGGAACGTCTAACGCGTAAGAAATTAAAGAGACCACTCGAGTAAGGACTTACGGGAACACTACTAGACCGATTCAAGTCCCATGAGGTTAATAAGGACTTTACGTCTTATCTCCATAGGTCAACAGAGATTTGACGTTTGGATTTGGATCGTCTAACGTGTAACAAATTACACTGACCACTCGCATAAGGATTTACGGGAACACTACCGGACCGATTCATTTCCTTTGAGATTAAAATTGGGAGGACATGACGTCATATCTTCGTATGTTAAGAGAGATTTGACTTTGGACTTTAAATCGCCTAACATGTAACAAATTACACTGACTACTCGAATAAGGATTTACGGTAACACTACTGGACCGATTCAAGTCCTTTGAGATTAAAATTGGAAGTACTTGACGTCATCTCCATAGGTCAAGAGAGAATTGACGTTGAGATTTGGAACGTCTAACGCGTAAGAAATTAAACACACCACTCGAATAAGGACTTACGGGAACACTACTAGACCGATTCAAGTCCCATGAGGTTAATAATGAAGGACTGGACGTCTTATCTCCATAGGTCAAGAGAGATTTGACGTTGGGATTTGGATCGTATGTATATAACGTGTAAGAAATTTCATTAACCACACGGATGAGGATTTACGAGAATAATACAAGACCGATTCTAGTCGCTTGAGATTAAAATTAGAATGACTTGACATCATATCTCTATGGGTCAAGAGAGATACGACGATGGACTTTAGATGGTCTAACGGGTGTTAAATTACACTGACCACTCGTATTAGTAATTACAGAAACGCTATAGGACCGATTCAAGTCCTTTGAGATTAAAATTGGAAGGACTTGTCGTCATATCACCATAGGCTAAGAGATAATTGACGTTGAGATTTGTAGCGTGTAATAAATTACACTAACCACAAGGATAAGGATTTACGAGAACACTACAAGCCTTATTCAAGTCTCTCGAGAATAAAATATGTAGGACTTGACGTCTTATCTCCATAAATCAAGAGAGATATGACGTTGGCCTTTAAATGGTCTAACGTGTAAAATATTACACTGACCACTCGGATAAGGTTTTACGGGAACATTACATGACCGATTCAAGTCTCTTAGATTAAAATTGAATGGATTTGACGTCATATCTCCATAGGTCAAGAGAGAATTGACGTTGAGATTTGGAACGTCTAACGCGTAAGAAATTAAACAGACCACTCGAATAAGGACTTACGGGAACACTACTAGACCTATTCAAATCCCATGAGGTTAACATATGAAGGACTTGACGTCTTATCTCCACAGGTCAAGAGAGATTTGACGTTTGGATTTGGATGGTCTAACGTGTAACAAATTACACTGACCACTCGAATAAGGATTTACGGGAACACTACTGGACAGATTCAAGTCCTTTGAGATTAAAATTGGAAGGACTTGACGTCATATCTCCATAAGTAAGGAGAGATCTAACGGTGGGGTTTGGATCGTTTAACATTCAAGAAATTACACTAACCACCCGGCTAAGGATTTACGGGAACACTACAAGCCTGATTCAAGTCCCTTGAGAATAAAATATGAATGACTTGACGTCATATCTCCATAAGTCAAAACGAATATGACGTTGGCCTTTAAATGGTCTAACGTGTAAGAAATTACACTGACCACTCGGATAAGGTTTTACGGGAACATTACATGACCGATTCAAGTCTCTTGAGATTAAAATTGAATGGACTTGACGTCATATCCCCATAGGTCAAGAGAGATTTGACGTTGGGATTTAGATCGTCTAACGTGTAACAAATTACACTGACCACGAATAAGGATTTACGGGAACAATACTGGACCGATTCAAGTCCTTTGAGATTAAAATGGGAAGGACTTGACGTCATATCTCCATAGGTCAAGAAAGATTTGACGTTGGGATTTGGATTGTCTAACATGTAGGAATTTACAATTGACTACTCGGATAAGGATTTACGGGAACACTACAAGCCTAATTCAAGTCTCTTGAGAATAAAATATGAAGGACTTGACGTCATATCTCCATAAGTCGAGAGAGATATGACGTTGGCTGTTAAATGGTCTAACGTGTAAAAAATTACACTGACCACTCGGATAAGGTTTTACGGGAACATTACATGACCGATTCAAGTCTCTTAGATTAAAATTGAATGGACTTGACGTCATATCTCCATAGGTCAAGAGAGAATTGACGTTGAGATTTGGAACGTCTAACGCGTAAGAAATTAAACAGACCACTCGAATAAGGACTTACGGGAACACTACTAGACCGATTCAAGTCCCATGAGGTTAAGATATGAAGGACTTTACGTCTTATCTCCACAGGTCAAGAGAGATTTGATGTTTGGATTTGGATCGTCTAACGTGTAACAAATTACACTGACCACTCGAATAAGGATTTACGGGAACACTACAGGACCGATTCAAGTCCTTTGAGATTAAAATTGGAAGGACTTGACGTCATATCTCCATAGGTAAGGAGAGATCTAACGGTGGGGTTTGGATCGTTAACATTCGAGAAATTACACACTAACCACCCGGCTAAGGATTTACGGGAATAGTAGAAGCCTGATTCAAGTCTCTCGAGAATAAAATATGAATGACTTGACGTCATATCTCCATAAGTCGAGACGGATATGACGTTGGCCTTTAAATGGTCTAACGTGTAAGAAATTACACTGACCACTCGGATAAGGTTTTACGGGGAACATTACATGAACGATTCAAGTCTCTTGAGATTAAAATTGAATGGACTTGACGTCATATCCCCATAGGTCAAGAGAGATTTGACGTTGGGATTTAGATCGTCTAACGTGTAACAAATTACACTGACCACGAATAAGGATTTACGGGAACACTACTGGACCGATTCAAGTCCTTTGAGATTAAAATGGGAAGGACTTGACGTCATATCTCCATAGGTCAAGAAAGATTTGACGTTGGGATTTGGATTGTCTAACATGTAGGAATTTACAATGACTACTCGGATAAGGATTTACGGGAACACTACAAGCCTAATTCCAGTCTCTTGAGAATAAAATATGAAGGACTTGACGTCATATCTCCATAAGTCGAGAGAGATATGACGTTGGCCTTTAAATGGTCTAACGTGTAAAAAATTACACTGACCACTCGGATAAGGTTTTACGGGAACATTACATGACCGATTCAAGTCATATCTCCATAGGTCAAGAGAGAATTGACGTTGAGATTTGGAACGTCTAACGCGTAAGAAATTAAACAGACCACTCGAATAAGGACTTACGGGAACACTACTACACCGATTCAAGTCCCATGAGGTTAAGATATGAAGGACTTTACATCTTATCTCCACAGGTCAAGAGAGATTTGACGTTTGGATTTGGATCGTCTAACGTGTAACAAATTACACTGACCACTCGAATAAGGATTTACGGGAACACTACTGGACCGATTCAAGTCCTTTGAGATTAAAATTGGAAGGACTTGACGTCATATCTCTATAGGTAAAGAGAGATCTAACGGTGGGGTTTGGATCGTTAACATTCAAGAAATTACACACTAACCACCCGGCTAAGGATTTACGGGAACACTACAAGCCTGATTCAAGTCTCTCGAGAATAAAATATGAATGACTTGACGTCATATCTCCATAAGTCGAGACGGATATGACGTTGGCCTTTAAATGGTCTAACGTGTAAGAAATTACACTGACCACTCGGATAAGGTTTTACGGTAACATTACATGACCGATTAAAGTCTCTTGAGATTAAAATTGAATGGACTTGACGTCATATCCCCATAGGTCAAGAGAGATTTGACGTTGGGATTTAGATCGTCTAACGTGTAACAAATTACACTGACCACGAATAAGGATTTACGGGTACACTACTGGACCGATTCAAGTCCTTTGAGATTAAAATGGGAAGGACTTGACGTCATATCTCCATAGGTCAAGAAAGATTTGACGTTGGGATTTGGATTGTCTAACATGTAGGAATTTACAATTGACTACTCGGATAAGGATTTACGGGAACACTACAAGCCTAATTCAAGTCTCTTGAGAATAAAATATGAAGGACTTGACGTCATATCTCCATAAGTCGAGAGAGATATGACGTTGGCTGTTAAATGGTCTAACGTGTAAAAAATTACACTGACCACTCGGATAAGGTTTTACGGGAACATTACATGACCGATTCAAGTCTCTTAGATTAAAATTGAATGGACTTGACGTCATATCTCCATAGGTCAAGAGAGAATTGACGTTGAGATTTGGAACGTCTAACGCGTAAGAAATTAAACAGACCACTCGAATAAGGACTTACGGGAACACTACTAGACCGATTCAAGTCCCATGAGGTTAAGATATGAAGGACTTTACGTCTTATCTCCACAGGTCAAGAGAGATTTGATGTTTGGATTTGGATCGTCTAACGTGTAACAAATTACACTGACCACTCGAATAAGGATTTACGGGAACACTACAGGACCGATTCAAGTCCTTTGAGATTAAAATTGGAAGGACTTGACGTCATATCTCCATAGGTAAAGAGAGATCTAACGGTGGGGTTTGGATCGTTAACATTCAAGAAATTACACACTAACCACCCGGCTAAGGATTTACGGGAACAGTAGAAGCCTGATTCAAGTCTCTCGAGAATAAAATATGAATGACTTGACGTCATATCTCCATAAGTCGAGACGGATATGACGTTGGCCTTTAAATGGTCTAACGTGTAAGAAATTACACTGACCACTCGGATAAGGTTTTACGGGGAACATTACATGAACGATTCAAGTCTCTTGAGATTAAAATTGAATGGACTTGACGTCATATCCCCATAGGTCAAGAGAGATTTGACGTTGGGATTTAGATCGTCTAACGTGTAACAAATTACACTGACCACGAATAAGGATTTACGGGAACACTACTGGACCGATTCAAGTCCTTTGAGATTAAAATGGGAAGGACTTGACGTCATATCTCCATAGGTCAAGAAAGATTTGACGTTGGGATTTGGATTGTCTAACATGTAGGAATTTACAATGACTACTCGGATAAGGATTTACGGGAACACTACAAGCCCAATTCAAGTCTCTTGAGAATAAAATATGAAGGACTTGACGTCATATCTCCATAAGTCGAGAGAGATATGACGTTGGCCTTTAAATGGTCTAACGTGTAAAAAATTACACTGACCACTCGGATAAGGTTTTACGGGAACATTACATGACCGATTCAAGTCATATCTCCATAGGTCAAGAGAGAATTGACGTTGAGATTTGGAACGTCTAATGCGTAAGAAATTAAACAGACCACTCGAATAAGGACTTACGGGAACACTACTAGACCGATTCAAGTCCCATGAGGTTAAGATATGAAGGACTTTACATCTTATCTCCACAGGTCAAGAGAGATTTGACGTTTGGATTTGGATCGTCTAACGTGTAACAAATTACACTGACCACTCGAATAAGGATTTACGGGAACACTACTGGACCGATTCAAGTCCTTTGAGATTAAAATTGGAAGGACTTGACGTCATATCTCCATAGGTAAAGAGAGATCTAACGGTGGGGTTTGGATCGTTAACATTCAAGAAATTACACACTAACCACCCGGCTAAGGATTTACGGGAACACTACAAGCCTGATTCAAGTCTCTCGAGAATAAAATATGAATGACTTGACGTCATATCTCCATAAGTCGAGACGGATATGACGTTGGCCTTTAAATGGTCTAACGTGTAAGAAATTACACTGACCACTCGGATAAGGTTTTACGGTAACATTACATGACCGATTAAAGTCTCTTGAGATTAAAATTGAATGGACTTGACGTCATATCCCCATAGGTCAAGAGAGATTTGACGTTGGGATTTAGATCGTCTAACGTGTAACAAATTACACTGACCACGAATAAGGATTTACGGGAACACTACTGGACCGATTCAAGTCCTTTGAGATTAAAATGGGAAGGACTTGACGTCATTTCTCCATAGGTCAAGAAAGATTTGACGTTGGGATTTGGATTGTCTAACATGTAGGAATTTACAATTGACTACTCGGATAAGGATTTACGGGAACACTACAAGCCTGATTCAAGTCTCTTGAGAATAAAATATGAAGGACTTGACGTCATATCTCAATAAGTCGAGAGAGATATGACGTTGGCCTTTAAATGGTCTAACGAGTAAAAAATTACACTGACCACTCGGATAAGGTTTTACGGGAACATTACATGACCGATTCAAGTCATATCTCCATAGGTCAAGAGAGAATTGACGTTGAGATTTGGAACGTCTAACGCGTAAGAAATTAAACAGACCACTCGAATAAGGACTTACGGGAACACTACTAGACCGATTCAAGTCCCATGAGGTTAAGATATGAAGGACTTTACATCTTATCTCCACAGGTCAAGAGAGATTTGACGTTTGGATTTGGATCGTCTAACGTGTAACAAATTACACTGACCACTCGAATAAGGATTTACGGGAACACTACTGGACCGATTCAAGTCCTTTGAGATTAAAATTGGAAGGACTTGACGTCATATCTCCATAGGTAAAGAGAGATCTAACGGTGGGGTTTGGATCGTTAACATTCAAGAAATTACACACTAACCACCCGGCTAAGGATTTACGGGAACACTACAAGCCTGATTCAAGTCTCTCGAGAATAAAATATGAATGACTTGACGTCATATCTCCATAAGTCGAGACGGATATGACGTTGGCCTTTAAATGGTCTAACGTGTAAGAAATTACACTGACAACTCGGATAAGGTTTTACGGGAACATTACATGACCGATTCAAGTCTCTTGAGATTAAAATTGAATAAACTTGACGTCATATCCCCATAGGTCAAGAGAGATTTGACGTTTGGATTTGGATCGTCTAACGTGTAACAAATTACACTGACCACTCGAATAAGGATTTACGGGAACACTACTGGACCGATTCAAGTCCTTTGAGATTAAAATTGGAAGGACTTGACGTCATATCTCCATAGGTAAAGAGAGATCTAACGGTGGGGTTTGGATCGTTAACATTCAAGAAATTACACACTAACCACCCGGCTAAGGATTTACGGGAACACTACAAGCCTGATTCAAGTCTCTTGAGAATAAAATTTGAAGGACTTGACGTCATATCTCCATAAGTCGAGAGAGATATGACGTTGGCCTTTAAATGGTCTAACGTGTAAAAAATTACACTGACCACTCGGATAAGGTTTTACGGGAACATTACATGACCGATTCAAGTCTCTTAGATTAAAATTGAATGGACTTGACGTCATATCTCCATAGGTCAAGAGAGAATTGACGTTGAGATTTGGAACGTCTAACGCGTAAGAAATTAAACAGACCACTCGAATAAGGACTTACGGGAACAATACTAGACCGATTCAAGACCCATGAGGTTAAGATATGAAGGACTTTACGTCTTATCTCCACAGGTCAAGAGAGATTTGACGTTTGGATTTGGACCGTCTAACGTGTAACAAATTACACTGACCACTCGAATAAGGATTTACGGGAACACTACTGGACCGATTCAAGTCCTTTGAGATTAAAATTGGAAGGACTTGACGTCATATCTCCATAGGTAAGGAGAGATCTAACGGTGGGGTTTGGATCGTTTAACATTCAAGAAATTACACTAACCACCCGGCTAAGGATTTACGGGAACACTACAAGCCTGATTCAAGTCCCTTGAGAATAAAATATGAATGACTTGATGTCATATCTCCATAAGTCAAAACGGATATGACGTTGGCCTTTAAATGGTCTAACGTGTAAGAAATTACACTGACCACTCGGATAAGGTTTTACGGGAACATTACATGACCGATTCAAGTCTCTTGAGATTAAAATTGAATGGACTTGACGTCATATCCCCATAGGTCAAGAGAGATTTGACGTTGGGATTTAGATCGTCTAACGTGTAACAAATTACACTGACCACGAATAAGGATTTATGGGAACACTACTGGACCGATTCAAGTCCTTTGAGATTAAAATGGGAAGGACTTGACGTCATATCTCCATAGGTCAAGAAAGATTTGACGTTGGGATTTGGATTGTCTAACATGTAGGAATTTACAATGACTACTCGGATAAGGATTTACGAGAACACTACAAGCCTGATTCAAGTCTCTTGAGAATAAAATTTGAAGGACTTGACGTCATATCTCCATAAGTCGAGAGAGATATGACGTTGGCCTTTAAATGGTCTAACGTGTAAAAAATTACACTGACCACTCGGATAAGGTTTTACCGGAACATTGCATGACCGATTCAAGTCTCTTAGATTAAAATTGAATGGACTTGACGTCATATCTCCATAGGTCAAGAGAGAATTGACGTTGAGATTTGGAACGTCTAACGCGTAAGAAATTAAACAGACCACTCGAATAAGGACTTACGGGAACACTACTAGACCGATTCAAGTCCCATGAGGTTAAGATATGAAGGACTTTACGTCTTATCTCCACAGGTCAAGAGAGATTTGACGTTTGGATTTGGATCGTCTAACGTGTAACAAATTACACTGACCACTCGAATAAGGATTTACGGGAACACTACTGGACCGATTCAAGTCCTTTGAGATTAAAATTGGGAGGACATGACGTCATATCATCATATGTTAAGAGAGATTTGACTTTGGACTTTAAATCGTCTAACGGGTGTTAAATTACACTGACCACTCATATTAGTAATTACAGAAACGCTATAGGACCGATTCAAGTCTTGTGAGATTAAAATTGGAAGGACTTGTCGTCGTATCACCATAGGCTAAGAGATATTTGACGTTGAGATTTGTAGCGTGTAATAAATTACACTAACCACAAGGATAAGGATTTACGAGAACACTACAAGTCTGATTCAAGTCTCTTGAGAATAAAATATGTAGGACTTGACGTCTTATCTCCATAAGTCAAGAGAGATATGACGTTGGCCTATAAATGGTCTAACCTGTAAGAAATTACACTGACCACTCGGATAAGGTTTTACGGGAACATTACATGACCGATTCACGTCTCTTGAGATTAAAATTGAATGGACTTGACGTCAAATCTCCATAGGTCAAGAGAGATTTGACGTTTGGATTTGGATCGTCTAACGTGTAAAAAATTACATTGACCACTCGCATAAGGATTTACGGGAACACTACTGCACTGATTCAAGTCCTTTGAGATTAAAATTGGGAGGACATGACGTTATATCTCCATATGTTAAGAGAGATTTGACTTTGGACTTTAAATCTCCTAACATGTAACAAATCACACTGACTACTGGAATAAGGATTTACGGTAACACTACTGGACCGATTCAAGTGCTGTGAGATTAAAATTGGAAGGACTTGACGTCATCTCCATAGGTCAAGAGAGATTTGACGTTGGGATTTGGATCGTCTAACGTGTAAGAAATTAAACACACCACTCGAATAAGGACTTACGGGAACACTACTAGACTGATTCAAGTCCCATGAGGTTAATAATGAAGGGCTTGACATCTTATCTCCATAGGTCAAGAGGGATGGATCGTCTAACGTGTAATAAATTACACTGACCACTCGTATAAGGATTTACGGGAACACAGAAGACTGATTCAAGTCGCTTGAGATTAAAATTGGAACGACTTGACATCATATCTTCATAGGTCAAGAGAGATACGACGATGAGATTTAGATGGTCTAACGGGTATTAAATTTCACTGACCACTCGGATTAGTAATTACGAAAACGCTATAGGACCGATTCAAGTCTTTTGAGATTAAAATTTGAAGGACTTGACGTCAGATCTTCATAGGCTAAGAGAGATTTGACGTTGAGATTTGTATCGTGCAAATAATTTCACTAACCACTCGGATAAGGAGTTACGGGAACACTACAAGCATGATTCAAGCCCTTTGGTAATAAAATATGAATGACTTGACGTCATATCTCCATAAGTCAAAATAGATATGATGTTGGCGTTTAAATTGTCTAACGTTATTATTATAGGTATGACGATATAACAAAATTAAATTTTATTTATGAGATTTTTACTCGGTGGTCACCTCTTTTAAGGTTATTTAAGATAAAGTTGAGATGATATTCTTCAAAAGATGAAAATTATGACATATATATAGATAGATTTACATGAAAAGATCAGCCTATAATTACTTTTGTTTACTTATTGGGAGATTAAGCATAGAGAAATATCAAATTCCAGAAATGAGACGTACTCCAGTCCTAAATTTCCATATCTATTTTACGTTGCCCTTGGCTATGTCAACGTTTGAACATAATTTCAAACATCTAATGAAAAAGACCAGGAAATATTATTAATGTTGAACAACTCTATCATCTTCTAAAGTTATAAGAAAGGAAATGAGCCTACATAGAACTAAAGTGCAAATATAATATTACTTACCTTAGAAGCAATAATCCAAGGGTATCCAATAAATCTTTCTTTTTGTTAACACGCATTATAAGTTTCTTCAAACAATCTGAAAGCATTCAAGGCTATGGCCTGTTCCACAAGCATGTCCTATTCAAGTTGAAAACCAATATACAAACATACATACATATTAAACTTGCTTAGGAAGAAAATATCTAAAGAACATGAGTTGACGTGCTAATTTTTGGTTTCTGAAAGGCCAAAGTCTGAATATGATCAGTTTATATAGGAACAAGCATCTCTAGGACATGTGGGGATAATTTAGTTCTTGATTCTTTAAGATTAATGTCTGGAAGTTGCCATACGAAAATAAAATGAAATGTAAGCCGTATACGTAAAGAAAAATGTGTCCAACAATGACATACCACAGCAGGTACTGACATCCCTAAATGGTCGGTTTCTTTCTTTCTCGCTTCGACACAGTTCCAAAGCACCAGTCACAAACCGCTAGGCCTAGAAAAATTGTGTAAGTTCAAGAGTCAGTTGATGTAGAATGGTGATCCAATGGTAACAGCCACCAATTACAGAGACGTGACAAAAGAACATAACTTTTACTAAAATTAGTGGACTTTCAAGCACATTTTCACAAAGTGTTAAGAAAACCTGGAGTCCATCCATGGAAGATTCGGAAGAAGAAAAAAAAACTAGAATTAAAGAAAAAGTCAGATATACCAAGGTGAGGAGCAGCCTGCTGAATTGGATTCTCTGTTTGTTGCAATCTTCTGTGAAATTAAATCACTGCACCCAGCAACAACTCCTGAAGTAATTGCCTGCAAAAACAAACAAAAAATAAATAAATAAAAACAGAACACACAATAGCATGCCAACATCATCCAAAGAAACGCACCCAACAATATAGGATGATTGGTTGGTAATGGAGTTGTTAAGAAGACTTAAACAGAACCATGCAAACAATGATGAGCAACAACCTTCTGAACTGTAGCCTATCGTTTCCAACAACAACTCCTGAAGTAATTGCCTGAAGAGGAAAAAAACCACATCACTGACAAAAAACAAAACAGCAGAATAAACCCAAACAAAAGAAATGGGAAGATGGGTGACAGACCTTTTTCCTTAGAGGATGGAGTTGGAGTTGAAGGAGGTACTTCTTCCAAGCCTCTGCTACAACATCAGACATGGTTACTTGCTGTGTTTTTGATTGCTACAACATCAGTTGAAGGAGGCAAAAGATTGTTTTTAATGGACTGACCTGATCACTTCAAACAACCCCAAAAAAAGAATCTTAAAACCCTAAATCCAAACCACAGTGAAAAAAAGAACCAAAAAGGCACCAATTACGGAGACATGACAAAAGAACATAACTTGACTAAAATTAGTCGGCTACGAAGCAACGTTTTGACGAAAGTGTTAAGAAAACCTAGAATCCATCCATGGAAGATTCAGAAGAAGAAAGAAAGAACTTCGAATTGAAGGTGGAGCGATCGATTAATCAAGAATCCGAAAATCCAAACCACGTAACAAAAGCGAAACAAAACCCGAAAACCCCAAAAGAGGACTCTCAAAACCCTAAATCCAAACCACAACGAAAAAGAAGATACCTCGAGGCCGACAGATCCGTGAGGGCGAGCACAAGAATCGGATCGGATAACAACGTCCCCCCTCCAACCCCTCTCGATCTCCCGCATCAGATCGGACTCGGGTTTAGGGTTTCGTGAGGGATGGGGATCGGGGACGATCGGAGTGGGAAAAGGTCGGGATTAGGGTTTGGAGAGGGAAAGGGAGTGGAGTGGTGGGAAAGATTGGAATGACAGGGAACATCGATGGGGTATATATACCCTTGCTTTCCTACCGTTGGAGTTGCCGACGTTGCTCACGAGGTTGGTTCGCCGAAGCCGGATGGCCCGGAAGGGAAATTTTTTAATATGAAATAAATTAATTTAAATTAGAAGGTGCTATAATGGGTAATTAACCTGGGTAATTTGAACGGTTTTTCTTTTCATATAGTGGAGCAAGAATGTGTTCTTGTTGGGGAGTTTAATTTCTTGTAATTTTATCGTTTCAAACGTATTGAACATGCGAATATATTAGATTCATCAATTAGGATGGACGAAGAGCCGTATGAAGACCATGAAGTTGCAGATCATATGTATTATTTCCAAATAAAATATTATGCAATACATTTTTATTTTTTCAACCACACTTTTACGTCCAACACGTTACTTGTTTTACAAATATACAATAAAAAGATACGATAAATTCCATTAGTCATTAACCAAAAATGTTTAGATGGCTCAGGTGCAACTAGGGCTGTAAATGGGTTGAGTAAAAATCGTTTAACCGTCATAACCGAACCGATGGGTAGGATCACGGGTTGTAAAATCATAATCGTTTAATAAATGGACGGATAAGGTTATATGATTTAACCCGTCCGTATAACCGTTTAATCGCGAAACATAATGAATATATATAATATTTTGTTATATATATTATATACATATAATTGTTTGTATTGTGTGGATGTTTGATGTTGTTTTATATGAATTTGTTGATGTTTAGATTATGAATTTTTTATTATAAAATTATGGATGTTATGATGTTTTTAACAAGTTTGACAATTTTTATCTATTTAACCATTTATCCAATTCTTATATCAATTTTAGTATCCATTAAGTTTTAACCATATAACGATTTAACCGCCCAAAACCGTTTAATTAAATTAAACGGGTAGGTTCATGGGTAGAGGTAAAAATAAACGGGTCTCAAACCGAACCGCAAACCGTTTAATTAGGCAAGTAGGGTTATAGGTAAACCCTATAACCGCCCACGAACCGTCCATTTATAGCCCTAGGCGCAACACATTTGCCTTCAATCCTTCTTAAATAATGGATTTGGATCAACAAGACACTTCTGACTTCTGAGTGCACCATACTGTATACAATTCTTCTGGTTGAGCTTCACCTAACAATTACGTATATAAATAAATAATTAGTCAGATAACTCAGGCATGAAACTATAACATATTGATCAAATATATATAGTATGTACGCGACGTGTACTGATCACCTGATGATAAGAAGAGGACAAAAATCAAGAGAGACACCACCAACGAGAGTTTGGAAAGGGATGAAAAGTTAAGAGAGGTCATTCTTTTGTTTGTGTTGTGGTTAGTTGACGAAATTATATATAAACGGACAATTAGTGGGCTAAGCGAAACAACCACGTACGCCTCCCGCAAAACACAAACTGGCCCCTTATTTTCAGGGGTCGAACAAATTTGTTCCGCAACTAATCATACCACCACGAAAACCATCACTAACGAGTTTTTTATTTTATTTTATTTTATTTTTTGAAAAAAAAATGTTTATTCTACTGAAACCCAAGATATAATGGCAGGTTCTTTAAACTGGAGTTCGAGAGTCGAACAAACTAGGGTCATGCATGAAGTACTTAGCGATCGACGCTCATAATCAATTACACATTATCCTCCAACATACATGGTAGTGTCTTGATTTATAAGGATACGTCATACTAATGATAATTTCATCATTATCATTAGTTTGTAGGGCTAATTGAATACAAAATTAGTTACAACAACAACAAGCAACAGTATAAACTAGTCCAGGAACACATCGGCCTCCACCGGCGTTGTCACAACCACTCCTGCAATCCACGTCTTGTAAGCAAGCTGCTTGAAAGCAATAGCTTCCCTCGTTGGGGCAATGCGGTATGTAGTCATACTCGTCCCACCAAACCCCAACCTTAGTCGAGCATTCTGCCTCAATCGATCACACACACATATATAGGAGGTATATGTATGCCACATTCGATCATTTCGTGTAATACATATACAAGAATAACTAAAATTACACATGCAAACCTGATGAGAGGGTGAAACTAACAAGCAAAAAACTCAATATTAGGTTCTTGGAATTGGAAGAGAATATTAGGGAGGCCATTCTTGCTTTGATCATCCTTCTCTCCACCTTTCCACAACATATGTAGGACTGGGACTACTTTGGATTGGTTTCCATGCGTGTTGCAAACTTTATTACATTGTTTGTTTATAAGTTTTCCACATGCATGTATTTGGTAATGGAGTGAAGTGACAATGCACGGGAAACAAGTTGGTAGATCATAAAGTTGGTGTGTGTGTGTCTGTGAGGGGCTCCATTTAATTAGTCGGCTTTATACAATCTTTCTAAAAAAAAATCAGTGTATGGCCCATAAAGCCCAACCCTAGAGAGAGACTCTTTTGTACTGAGGCTATTGTGCTTTAGAGTAAAAAATCATTGTGTGCTTCATTTGGTAAATGTTATAGTTCTATTTTAGAACAGATTCTTACTTGGAAATTCTTTGAAACCGGCAAATACGATCGTAATCTTTGCTTTTCTAGCTAAGAAAAGTTCTTATATTGAACATTCATACTAGTACATACGGACTCATGAATCAACTAGATATGTCTACTTCAATTCGCTGTACGTAATTACTGAAAACTCTTGCTAAATCCAACTCGGTCACATCTCGCTATACATCATTGTTTTTTTTTTTTGGAGTAAAAGTTTTTTCATTGCATTAAAAGAAAAGCCCACAGTTCGTGAAACCACGAGTCCACGAACCGGAGGAAAAAATACAGACGAGTTAAGTTACAGATCCAAGGCAAACTTGTGGGAGAGAAACCAGTATGTGTTTCTTTGATGGATCTCTTAGTTGAATGATATTAAATTTATAACACATTCGCTCCATTAATTAATAAAAAACATAAAAGATTAATATGCTCATCACTATGACCCATAATTCAAACTTAGATGCACATCGGCACATTGTTGAATATTGTTAAGGGAAACCATAAACTAATCCATAAATGCGGTCCGATAAAAAACTTGCAGATGCTGAAAATAACTCCCACGTCTAGTAACTTGTTGTCTTGTTATGGTGAACCAAATGCCAAAAAAACATAGGGACCTTTTAAAGAAGAAGTGAAAAAAATAAAGACAACTTTAAGGAACCCTTTAAAGGGATTACTAAAGAAATAGAAGAGGTGAAAATGAACCGAGGTAAGAGTGAGACCGTTTGAAGCCATTGGTTTCCTTTTAACACATCTAATCTTCCTTGAACACAAGATAGAGGGATGTGATATGTGAGGTTATTTTAATCCAACCATATGGATTTTCAAATGTTGGATGATTTGAGAAGTCGTGGTTCCGACTTTCTTTTTCTTTAATGAAAACTAATAACTTACAAAAATATTGTGTTCGAATTATATGTTCAAATTATGAATCTATGAGCTGCACTGCAACCCACTTGATATACATATATAAGTCCGGCTGATCCGATATAAACTCCTTAATTGGTTGTCCCCAAACACATCTTGATCTGTTCAGGGCAGCCTATCCATATTTTAGGCTTATAAATGCCAACCAAATCACCCTTCCTGACGACGTAAAAAGCATCGTCCTCCATACCGTCCACCTCCGGTCCCTCCTCGCCCGCCCACCTCCTCCCACGTCTCGCCGCGTAGCACCGAACACCACAGCACCTGGAATCCAACACCAAACACCTAACGGCCCGGAACCTGGACTTCCACGGCCAGCTAGAACACGAAGAAGAAGGGGGAGTGAGGGGGAGATGGGAGAGGGGAGAGGAGGGGGAGGAGAAGATGACTCCGATGGTGCTCATGGGGCGAGGACGGTTGTTATGTGGAAGGTTGGGGTTTGGGATAAGGCATTGTCTAGGGTTTGGAATGGAAGGATTGGGAACGAACCTGGAGAGGAGTTGCTGAGGCTTTCGGAGTTCGAATCGGGGCTTGCCAGCGAAGAAGAGAACAAAAGCAACTGTGATTTTGGATGACGGAGGCGTTTTCTGGTTTCACTTCGGTTCTCAACTTTAGACTCTTTTCCTTTTAATGAAATTTCTTTTTACCTACTGTGCATTGTGTACGCTGTACAATTGTACAACGTTTGATGGTTTGAGTTTGAATATGGGTGGCTCAGATTTTGTATCACATTGCCACCAATACCAAGAGCATCAAAATACGAACATTTAATTTTGATTTATAATTGTTTGTCTTGACTAAATGTCCAAAAAAAGACGATAACTAACCCAAAACGACAATTCTAAGATGATGAACAGAAATAAAACTTCTAGAGGTTGTACCAGTGCTGGCGCTGAAATGAAGATTGAAAGATGAGCATCCCAGAGTTTAGCATGCATTAACGAAATCCATAATCTTCCCTCTAATTTGACGATTTTTATCATGTCATCACTAAAACCTGATAATCGTGTCGTGTTCGTGTATTATCGTGTCCGACAGTTCTGTAGTCGTGTCAGGATTTCGTGTTTAACACAATTTGAAGATGATCTATCATGTTTAGATTAAAAATAGTTAAGTGATATGTTATATTGATATTTTTCTTTTTAAATAATATCATAATTGATCATTATCAAGTAAAAAATAATTAATTACCTAATAAAATATGTTATTCGTGTCAGTTTAGTGTAAAAAACTAAGATATCGTGTAATGATATCAAATCGTGTACCAATTATTTTATGTTTGTATATTCACACATCATTATAATAAAACATTTCAATAACACACAAAAATTTGACAGAGGACAATGTTTACTCCAGAGTACGTTTTACAATAGAGATCTTAAAATGAGAATCAATTGAAATGGTAAAGAGGACAATGTTTACTCCAGAGTACGTTTTATATGTTTGAGCAAACCAATTTGTATTGAGCATGAGATGACAAATAAAATCACCGGCACTACAACACTAAAATACATCGAATCATCTGTTGTGTGCATTTTGGAATGACAATCGTCTAATGCATTTGGAAACCAACGAACACATAAAATATCACGCCATCAAATTCGGAAAATAGCTAATAAATAACTCAACGTCGATAGTAGCTTAACGAAATGATACTCCTTCACGTTAGGAGCGTCCCAAATAACGTGTTAAAAAGAGTACTGGTACATGGACGCGGCGCATCCGTGACGCGCTCCACGACACACTCCATGTCAGCATTTGCGATTTTAATTTTAGATTGATTTAAAGCAATTAGAAAATGTGGTTTCCGATAAAGTGACAGTTAGAATCGTAATTAGTGGTACGTATTCTTCAGATTACCACAAAATGTGGTAAACAAGGAACATTCCAAAAAACTAGACCTTAATAGTGAAGAAGGGAATAATGAACTTCCCAGCCACCCCAAACCCGAAAAAAACCCTAAATCCGAACTCCACCAACCCGATCCCCAAAACAAATCCAGAGAAATGGTAGTCCGTCGAAGGCACGAGTAGTGAAGACCAACTGAGAGGGTTGCTTTCTTTTGCACCAGTGTGGCCCGCCAGGGACACCTGCGTCCCTTGACGGACATATACGTCCACGACGGGGGACATCTCTGTTCGCATGGGACACACATATGTCTCGTCGGGCCGGTAGCGTCCTCCAACAGGTCGGGTACGGGTAACAATTGAAATGGTAAAGAGGACAATGTTTACTCTAGAGTACGTTTTATATGTTTGAGCAAACCAATTTGTAATGAGCATGAGATGACAAATAAAATCACCATGACTACAACACTAAAATACATCGAATCGTCTGTTGTGCGCATTTTGGAATGACAATCGTCTCATGCATTTGGAAACCAACGAACACATAGAATATCACACTATCAAATTTGAAAATAAATTAAATAGCTGATAAATAACTCCACGTCGGTAGTAGCTTAACGGAATGATACTACTTCACGTCAGGAGCGTCTCAAATATCATGTTAAAAAGAGTACTGATACATAGACACGCTGTCCCAAACCTTCATCAACATTTGCGATTTTAATTTTAAATTGATTTAAAGCGATTAGAAAATGTAGTTTCCGATAAAGTAACAGTTAGAATCGTAATTGGTGGTACGACCGTTCAAATTCTTTGAATTACCACAAAATGGGGTAAACAAGGCACATTCCAAAAAAGGTTAATTACAATATACCCCCTTCAAGTATGGATATGTATCACTTTGACCTCCTAAAGTTTAATTTGTCACACTTATACCTTTTAACTATGCCCTGGCGTGAATCTGAAACCCGATCGCGACACCGAAACCAACGACCCACCGTGGTGAAACCCGATATGGACATCGACCCAACTGCCGAAGCTCGATTACGACACCAAACCCAACGAGCCACCTTGCACAACCTTTCCGGCGACGATCCTCCTCCTCCACTCGTCGATCTCACATCACGTACAACATTTTCAAACCTGCAGACATCGATGTCCTCTTCCCCCACGACCTTGCCTCTCCGGTCTCTACCAAACCATTACTGGTGTCCACGACATGCTCCAACCCATCCCCTTCGATCCCTCCTCAACTTCGTGCCCTATAGCCTACTGACTCGCACTTGGCATCAGTTGGGACTTGAGACCGAGCGATGGTCGATGTTGCATCCTAGAGTTGCCATTCGTGGATTAGGCTTGACATTTGCCATTTAGGATTAGGGAACATTGTGATTCAGGTTTGAACTGGGGGAAGGGTAATTATGGGAAAATTTACTGAATCTGTAGGCACGTGAGTCTTGTGTCTGTTAAAAGAAACGGAAATTCGGATGGGGGGAGGTTTTTGTTTAAATATAGTTGAGGGTGCGTTTGTGTGAAATTAAACTTTAAGGGGTCAAAGTGATACACGTCCATAGTTAAGGAGGGCAAACTGTAATTAACCATTTCAAAAAACTAGACCTTAATAATGAAGAAGGGAATAATGACAATTGCCCCAAATTAAAAAAAACCCTAAATCCGAACTCCACCAAGCCGATCCCCAAAACAAATCCAGAGAAATGACAGTTCGTCGAAGGCACCAACGGTGAAGACCAGTGAGAGGGTTGCTTTCTTTTGCACTAGTGTGTCCCGCTAGGGACATTTGCGTCCCTTGATTGACATATACGTCCACGACGAGGGACGCCTCTGTTCTTATGGGACACACAACCTTCTCGTAGGGGCCAGAAGCGTCCCATAAGGGGCAGAAGTTTTCCACAAGGGACAGTTGTGTCCTACGAGGGCCTGCCATTTTCTTTGTTACGGACATCGATGTTCTTCCAACCTACAAAGTGTAGATGGGCAAGCTTCGAGAGGGAGAAGACAGATTTCTGCCAGCTAGACGATGATATTCTGAAGGACCCCCTTCGCACACTTCCCAAAGTTGGAAAGGATGTCGACGGTGGACAATGATATCGTTGAGTTCCTTGTCGAAAATTACAACGACGAAGAATGAGTATTCAGACTTGGCAACAAAGTGGCGAGTCTGAAGGGCTCCGACGTTGCCATGATATTAGGACTACCTCTAAGGGGAAGGCCGGTCAATAAAACCAATAAGTCAACAACCAAACGAGGAGAAGGTCTGCGACTGGAGAAGGGAGAGTTTGGACGACAACTAAACGCCGCGATGAAAAAGGGAGACGACAAAGAGTTCGTCAAGCTACTGTTCTTTAGTACATTCCTAAGGAATGGTACATATCGACGATCGATAATCTAGAGGAAATGAGAACGTATGCTTGGATGGAGGCAATTTTTGATGATCTGAATGCTGGCATAAAAAAGGCTAGTAGAGATATGAAAGCCAGATGGTACGCCACCATATCAGATCATGTCGCTCATATTTGATATTGCTCAAATCCTCAAACTTTTTTTCCAAATATATGTTAATCACTTTTACAAGTTACCCCAAGGCAATCCGGTGACATGTACATGTGATTAGTAGCATATCATATATCGTATTTCTGCTATATATTATTTATTTTACCCCAATTTTGTGTTACTCTAGTGTTTGTGGTGTTTTCAGGTGTTAGGTAATAAAGAAGAGAAATGAATAGAAAATGACTGAAATGCAAGAACAAAAGACTCAAATGAAGCAAATTGGACATGTTTGTCTTGCACAATGACCCATCTGCAAATCAGGAAGGACCCAGATGAAATCCAGAGGGACCTGAACGCACGAAAAACATTTCGGGCACAAAAAATCCTTCAATACCATGATCTTTAGGAGTATTTGCAGAAGTAAGACCAAACGGGCTCGAACCAGCAGATCACGAGTGCACCCTACGTGCAAAATAAATAACTTAAACTATTGGAAGAAATCAAGACGGATCAGACCAATCTGATCCGCCAATGGCGGATCTAATTGGTCTAATTTGTCCCGTGACTTGAGTCAGATTGTACGGTGTACCAGAACTTAGAGAAATCAATTTCAACCGTTGGATTGCTCCGAGAGTCATCTACACACACTTTCTTCTATAAATAACATGGTTTCTTCTTCCTTTCCTCTTTTCTCCACTTCCACAATCAGAGTAGGTTAGTTTTTACCCAATTTGGCTACAAGTAGAGGAAGGTGGATGAATGTTGTAATCTCACATTTTCTTTAATATAAGGTTGGATTCATGTTCCTCTTGTCATTAACTTTCTTTGTATCCAATTAGTTTTTGATTTTGTTGGTTAGTTTTCTACTTAGAGTTTTATGTCATGTTTAGTCTTAATCTCTTGCTTTCCATGATTGTTATTATGATTAGTGAGCAGATCCACCCCATTTGGAGTGGAGGTAATGTAGTTGATGGTGAAGTGTATTCCTAAGTTTGTGTCATTTTCATGTGTTTAATGTTAGATCTAAAACTCGTGCCATGTTAATCTTATTTTTGATGAGATAATGGTCACACTAGGTACTTATTTCATGTTAGATCTATTTTTGACATGTTGCTTGTGATATTTGATGATGGAATTGACTTTAAATGAGTGGTTGCTTGAATGAACTAAGGTTTTGCTTAGGAATGATTCATGCTTTAATGACCACAAAAGGGGCTTATTGCATACTTCAAAATTCATAAAATTGGTCTTAATTTCATGCTAACATATCCTAATCTTGTATAGTATGTGTTTCACACTTAGATTTCACACTTAGATTTCATGCTAACTTCTATTTGTAAACACACACTCTTACACATATGCTTAATGGTTGGATACCATCATGCACACACACTTCACTATTGCACCTCCACTCCAAGGGGTTTAGTTAGATTTTTTTACTTCTATCTTATGTTAGTTTAGTTAGCTTAACCTAAATCTCTCCATCTATTTCTCTTCCCACTCGAGTATGCTGATAACAACAACCCGCACAACTCCTTGTGGTACGACTCGTACTTGCCGCGTCTTCACCGATGTCGTGCGTTTGTGGTAAATTAAAATGATCAATCAATTTGTCTAACGAGACATTTTTTCCCTAAATATATATTAATCACTTTTCAAAATTACCGCAACTTCTAACAACTTAAATCTTGTTTAATTTACCTTAACATGGTCCATATATATCATTCATTTGAAGAGCACCCTTAATATTACCCATTATCTCAACTTAAATTATCACAGAGTCATCATTTTCCAACCTACCCATTATCTCAAATTAAATTACCCAAGGAACCACTGAACATAACATTTTTCAGTCATAAAATAGTAATCATTTGCTGAATTACTCAAAATACCCCACCTCCTCAACTAAATTTACCACAACACACGTCAAGCTACCTTAAATATGACTAACCACGCTGGACAAGTACATGTCACTGGAAAAGCAATCAACAAGGTATGGAACGATATCAGCTTTTGTGGCTAAATTGGATATTGCTCAATTCGTCGAAGAATTCCTTATGGAATGTTTAATTTACAAGTAAAGCGCACCGCATACTTGCCCGAGTTTGCCCGATTGCTAAGTCAAATTTACATCAGGATCCAACATGCTCCAACCTAATCACTAACCAACAACTCGAACAACTGATACATGCCAATGGCCAAAAGATCCAAAAGGTATGCCACAGTTTCACCATATTATTCATTTATGTTACATCACCCAAACATACCCATTCTCTGTAATCAATTTACTTACAAGCCTTTAAGTTGTTATTTGTATAACTAACCTAAATAGTTTTTTGGTTGAGATATGTTTCTCGTTTTAGGTAAACTGTCAAACTTACACATTCTGTCATTTTTAGTTACCCCACGAACCATCATTCTCCTATTTAATCCAAATACATGACATGTTGGTGACATAAAATAGTCATAATTTTCAGAAGTTAATCGAAGTTACTCCACACCTCAGCTAAATTTAGCCCAACATGCATTACTACCCCCCATATATATCAATCACTTTAACAAGTTACGCGAATTTTACCTAACACTATACATTTAAATTACCACAATTTCTAACAACTTAAAACTTGTTTAACTTACCTTAAAATTACCCATTATCTCAACTTAAATTACCCCAGGGACATCATTCTCCAACCTACCCATTATCTCATCTTAAATTACCCTAGAATGGATATGCGTTTCTCCACCCAGTTTCCCACGCATTGCTGACGTGGAGATCCAAGTCAGATGGAGGGGCTGGTGGAAAGTTTCAACTTAGTATTTGTGTGAGAATGGTATTGTGTTGGCTTTTAGGCCTTAATCTATATTAATTTTGATGATTAATCAAATCAATCAACCCAGTCAATCAAATTAGACAAACACAATTACATGCATTGCATACATATTTGTATACTTGCAATCATCTTAATAGGTTGATAAAGATAATCAAGAGAATGAGCATTGAGACAAAGACATCGAGACTCAAGACTTGTAATCAAAGTTTTGGACCAAGATTTGTATTTTTCCATTTATTGAGTCCATATGATTAAATGTAAACATGAGCACAATGATTCTGTCTCGACCAAGTTTGGTCTACCAAACCCTAAACAGTCTACCAAAATCTCCCAATAGTAAACAATAGGTTGCTCTTTGGAATTGTCCAATCAGACGACCGAAACACCTTCGGTCGACCGAAGTTCCTCGAACCAGTTTTGGACTTTGCTCCAACGGTCGAATTTGAATTAAGCCTTAGAGCCCAATTGACTTGTCCTATTTCGGACGATCGAATGTCTGTTGGTCAACCGATCTATTATTGGCTTTAGGCGACCAACGACTATTTTCACATGACACTTGACCATTGTACTCAACGACTATTTGAGCCTTAACTGTCAGCTCGAAACTCGTGCTGACTTTGGTCATCCGAATAGAGAACGGTCTACCAACCCCGAATAATTAGAGCCCAACCAATCTTACTGTCCACCTTGGAATGGTGAACCGAATGCAATTCGGTGAGTAGATATTAAATAGGGTGAAATTGTAAATAGTTACTGGAAGTTGGTGAACGTTGATCCAAATCCTATTCGATCAACCAAATGCTTCAATTAGACCAATCAAATTGTAGTGTTTTGGACTACCGTTACGTAAATGGTCGACCGAATCTGGTCTAAATTCTGCCCGAGCTTAAAGCACATTCTTGCTTCTCATTGGTCCAAATGTCACCAACTCCAAACGACTATTAGAGTTTGAAGGCTTATAATTAGGATCTCATATCTTAGTTTTAAAACCATTGTGTAGGATTTCGTGCCCTTATGTATGTGTATATTTTAAATATTTTCAATAATTTCATATACATTATTTTACATTTATTCTAATATCATATTATTCACATATACATTAAAACAAATGTAAGAGAATCATAGTCAAAGGTTCTCTAAAACCTTTATGAAGATCCAAAGTTGCGTCGTACGTCGAATCGTTGGTTAATTCGCCTCCAACTGTTCACCGCTCTAAAGAAGATTAGAGAGAGAAAAACTAACATATTCAATCTCTAAATCAACCTTAGAATCTAGCTAATAACCCCTTTAAAGCTCCATGAAATTTTGATCTTTAAAAACTCAAAAATTAAAAGAAATTCGGATGGATTAATAGAGAGGTTAGGGAGAGAAATTTTGCATTATTTTAAACAAATAGGAAGAGGGGACCTATTTATAGACTCTCTCAACACTCACATCATGAGCTAACCACTAACCCATGATCCCTTGCGTTTCTCTCCCTAAAACTAATCACAATTTGACACATAATCATCATCGAAACCTTTGACCATAATTGGAATAAATCCAACTCATGATCACTACTAATCTCTTAATAATTCTAGGCAGAATCGTGTCAAACGGTCGATCGAAATCACCAAATGGTCGAACCGTGAGCTAGACGGTCGACCGAATATTCATGAGAAAAACTTCTTGGAAAATTCGGTCGAACCACGTCTCACTCCTATTATCATGTCACGTCATGACAATTTCGGTCGACCACCCACGTATCCGATCATTATCCGGTCGACCATTCCGAAAGAAACCGGTCGACCAATTCCAAAACGGTCTACCGTTTTGATCCTGATTTTGCTTTTGCCAAATTTTAGATTTACTTCCAAAATAAAATTTGATCATTCGGGTTTTAAGCAAACTCATATATAATGTAATATATTATCCTATGTAATGTCAAAATATTACATCCCATAATACATACATCTCATATGAATTTATTCTTGATTCTAATTATGTTTTTTTCACGACATATTGATTTTGTCGATTCACCACATGTATCCAATTTCACATTAAACCCGATACATCATATGAACACAAAATCAAGTTTCTTGTTTTCCAATTTTGTGGTGTGACATATATGAGGATCTGAGCTATATTGACAATGATATTAAACACTTAGCATCACAAACTACAAACGGTATCTAGCTACACATTATAGTTACTCAATTAACATAAATGTCTATCCCATGCCTCATGACATTAAGAGTATTATACGAAGTAAAAATGTGTCACATTTGTATTATATACTCATTTCTTGATCTCTTAAGCTAATTATAAATATGTAACTTAACATAAGTCACATTGTGCACATTATAATTTTCTTACTTTTGCTTTATCAAGGGGCTCACTAATACTCAATGATAGCTTTTGACACTAATCAAACTAAACAATTTTTATGTGAAAAGATATCTCATATCTTAGGATTCAAGACACAATTGAAACATTAATAACACTTAAAACACAATTCCATAATATTTATTTGTTAGGTCTATTCAATATATAAAAATAAATATTTTCCTCTTTTATATACTCGTGCCGTTAAATATTTGTAGAACTACAATACTCTTTAACCAACATGACAATCTTATCTCGGTAATTAATATTCCATATCACTTATAATGATTGTGAATAATTTTTGATTTATGTAAACCATTATCTTTTAAAACTCTACAGTTAAGGACGAAGAGTTTTTTTTCTTAAAACTTCTAAGAGACAAATACATTAACCAATGAACAAAATGTTTGCACATCAAATTCATAATAATTAACATATAAAAGTAAACTTTAGAACATTCCCTTCACCTTGAACACTACATATTGATCCATACTCAAAAGTTAAATCCCCTACATCTTCAAGCTCTCATCTTTCTACACTAAGCCAATAATTCACCACTTGCATAACCATTCCAATTATATATCAAAGTGTACTGAAGTTAGAATGTTTAGATTGTGATTCAACTTTCATATCAAATAATCAAGAAGTTGTAAAACTTCGAGGAAGCTCTCTCTCGAATTGTGAGATGAGACACGAGCGAGACGAAATTGTTCGTGAGACTCGATGGTTGTACAAGGTTTTGATCTTGACCCAAAACGAACCGTAAGCGAGGCTCGGAGGATCAAATGTGGCTTACAAGGAGGACTAGGACTAGGTCGGTGCCGAATCTCTCACTCTCCGGTGTCGTTTTTTGTTTTGATTGTTTTATATGTTAATCTTTTACTTATCGTTTTGATTCCGCATTTATCTAGTGATTAAAGTGTCATCAATCATAACATATTGATGTGTTTTTCTTCTTCTTACGTTGCGTAAGTTTGTCATTGACTTGCTTTTGGTCTGTGTTGCCTTTTGTCTTGTTGCTACATTTCTATTTTTTGGGATCACATGCGGGACATTGATGTTGCACTCCAGTAACATTAGATTATGAATGTTTTATGTGTTGATGCTTCACAATAGAAGGTTATTGCATGTATATAATGTAGTAAATTCATTTGTGTGAAACAAAACTAGTGTTTTGGTCTCTGTTTTAAAAGTTGAACCGAATTTGCAGTTGGACTGAGGTTCGACCAAGAATTGGAAGTTAACCGATAGTTTCACTGCAAAACCGAAAAAACAGAATGAATCGAGTAAGACCTGAAAAATAAAAAAATTGGTTGGTTTGTTCGTGGGTTGAACCGTGGTTGAGAAAAAAGAGTTAAACTACAATTGGTTTAATATTTTTATATTCTGTTTAGTGGTATTGAATACGAACCAAATATTAAAATAATTTGAACGGAAATACTTTGATTTGAATTTTGATGTTTGAGTTTATAACTTCCTACATAATAAAATACTTCTCGAGCCGAAACTGTGTTTTATCTATGCCCCTACACCTTAAAAATACATAAAAATGTGTTTTAATGGGCTTTGTTATAAACATAATATCCCTTGCAAATATTGATGCATCACGGAGTGATAATCATCAGTAATACTACAAAATTCCATTATGGAATTCAAACATTTATATATTAGTTAAATTCCTTATTTAAAATATCAAAAATCATTGATGCAGTTAGAAATGAACTATTCCTATCATTAACCAAATTATATCATGCAGGAAGAATTATTTGTACTATTACCTAAAATACTAAATATCAAAGTACATAATTTGAATGAAATTATGTAAAATGTGATTAGTATATATGTATAAGCATTTATGATTCATTATTCATGTGAATCTATGGGAAACTAAACATTTTTGTCTTTTATCGAAAGGCATAAACATTCATATGATTATTTCACAAACCACCATAATCGTAAGAAGCATGTTTGATCATTATAGTATAGCTTCACAACATATCTATGGTACCAGTGTTGATCATGTAGGTAAATTAATAAACAAGTGATTTTTAAACAGATTGTTTTTGGTGTTCTAAACATATGTACATGCGAAAGATTTACTTGGTTGGTCTTATATTTTTTAATCATACGTTTATGTTTTTGCAAGAAGTCGGAAATGTTATAATGCTACAAACTTTTTACAATGCTCACAAGCAGTGTAATATTCGATACTGATGATACACACATGTTATCGATTCTAGGTAGATACATTGTAAATTTATATAGTATATCTTTCTGTTTCGGTAGATGGACACGTAAGTTGAAAGTCATGTCATTACTATTTTAGAATACATCAAGATTACTCGTCGTTGGGAATACTTGTGAATATTCCCGTAACTACAATGTCAACTACTAATTTTGTATAGTCAACAAAAATACCCACATCAATAGTTGAAAATACACTGAGAATGTTCTTGTAATGACTAGAGCCCCAAAATAACCACACCAATAATTGAAAATACCTCCTAATTTTCTTGTAAGTATCTATTATTTACCTATCCCTACAAAACTGAAATACCATCGCCAAAATTGCATTATAACAAAAGTGTGTTATTTTCATTGAAAATACTACATCAATAGTTGGGAATACTTTAAACATTCTCATAGTTACCATGCCAACTACTAACCTTGTAGAGTCAACGAATATGCCCATACACATTAAGAAATACAATTACAAGTGTAAGGATAGGTTCAACTAATTTCCAATTGACGTAAGTTTGCATGTAACTGATGTTATAATCTTTATTGACGTTGTTAAGAAGACATTTAAGTTGGGGATCATCTCATTGCTCTTTTAGAATATATCGGAGTTACCTACGACAATAATTGCTGTTAATTTTTTTTAATCATTAATTGAAAATATTCACATCAAGAGTTGAGAATACTCAATTGGGGATTGAAAAAACCCTCTCCAATAATACCTAAACATACAACAAAAATCCAACAGAATGAGGGTTAAAAAATTCTGAAAGAGCTAAATGAAAAAACTAGGAATTGTCCCTAATATACCTGTCACCCACACACATGTCTCTTAAAGTACATGAACATGCCAATAACAGGTTTTGAGAAATGAAGTGAGAACTTTATTAACTGAGTGAATACATTGGTGACTAAAAATACCCATTTTTTAGAACATAAGGGACTTATATCCACAGACAATTTGTTCACCCACTACCAATTGTAAAAACTAAAAAACCCTAGCGTTAGTAAGGTACCTTAATGAGAATACCCAACAACTAAACTAGAAAACAGTAACATTGTCTCTAATATACCCTCTCTAATAATACCTGAACGTACAACAAAAATTCCTTACCTTTTGTTCAAATATACCAAAACACACCCCAAAAAACGAGCTCAATGATGCACAGTATTTATTGAATTGTGGAAGAAGAACGATTGATTGTTATTTCTAATTGTTATGTTTGATTTACAAGAACTTGTGTATAAATTGAAGATACAAAATAAGGACCGTTGGAAGCTTCCTAATTAGGAGGAGCGGGGGGCAATTGATTCTTTCCTTGTATGTGATATTACGTTCGTAGAATCAGGAGGAGATGCATCCCAACGGCTATGTGGAGATTTCGTCTGAGCGGAGCAGGTGATATGCTTCCTTATTTGATGATATTTCAACACGCCCCCTCAAGTTGGATCCTGATGGATGTTGAAGGAGCCTAACTTGAGCAGAATTTGTTGAAAACTTTTGTGGTCCAATCCTTTGGTGAAGATATCAGCGAGTTGCTCCTTACTTGGAACGTATGGGACTTCTATTTCATTTGACTGGATCTTTTCTCGGATGAAGTGACAATCCACCTCGATATGCTTAGTCCTTTCGTGAAAGACTGGATTGGAAGCTATGTGTCGGGCAGCGTTGTTGTCACAAAACATCTGCATAGGTTGATTATAGGGTTGTTTCATGTCTTTGAGAAGTTGCTTGGGCCATATGAGCTCACTTGTAGTTGAAGCCATGACGCGGTATTCAGCCTCAGCACTGGATCTGGCGACAACGTTTTGCTTTTTGCTTTTCCAACTTACCAAGTTCCCCCCTACGAATGTGCAGAAGCCTGTAGTAGATTTCCGGTCATGACTTCCTGCCCAATTAGCATCCGAATAACCAATGATTTAATTAGAGTTATACTTTTTCATCCATAGTCCCTGTCCAGGGGTCTTTTTTAGATAACACATGATCCGGTCAATTATCTCTAAGTGATGTGTATGAGGATTATGCATAAATTGACTAATGGTGCTTACAACATACGTTATATCTGGTCTGGTAACTGTGAGGTATATTAGTTTTCCCACAAGTCTTTGAAATTGACCTATATCTTTAACTGGTTCTCCGCCCGTTGGACTCACTTTACGATTAGTTTCGACAGGAGTGTTAGTAGGTTTAGATCCTATTTTACCAGTTTCATGTAGAAGATCGAGGACATACTTTCTTTGGGACATAAACAAACCCTTTTTTGAATAAGCAAATTCTATTCCTAGGAAGTATTTTAGGAATCCTAGGTCTTTTATGTCAAAGGATGATTTTAGATGCATTTTAACTAAGTTTATTTCGTTATCACTGTCTCCTGTAATGATGATGTCATCGACATATACTAAGACTATTACAGTATTATTGTTGTAAGTTTTGACAAACATAGAAGCATCTGCAGTACTTTTAGTAAATCCATAATTAATTAGAGAAATGCTGAGTTTGGCATACCAGTCGCGGGGTGACTGCTTTAATCCGTAGATTGACTTGTGGAGCTTACATACCTGATTTGGAGAAGAGTTGAACCCTGGTGGAGGTGTCATGTATACTTCTTCCTCAAGATTTCCCTTAAGAAAAGCATTTTTCACATCCATTTGGAATATATTCCACCCTTTATTTACCGCTATGGATAAGAGAACACGAATTGTGTTCATTTTAGCTACAGGTGCAAATGTTTCTAAGTAGTCAAGGCCGTAGGTTTGAGTATATCCTTTGGCTACAAGACGAACCTTATATCTTTCTATGGTGCCATTACTGTTATATTTGATTTTATAGATCCATTTACATCCTACGGGTTTTATTCCTGGTTGAATAGGGACAAGAGTCCAAGTTTTGTTGGATTCTAAGGCCTTGATTTCATCCTTCATGGCATTGAGCCATTTAGGATCTTTTATGGCAATATTAAAGTTGGTGGGTTCTATGTGACTATCTATTTCTGTTATGAAGGCCTTATGGTTGGTTTTTATTTGATTATAGGACAAGTGGTCCTCGATGGGGTAAGTGACGTGAGAGGTAACATAATTATGTAAGTAGGAGGGAGGACGAGTAGGGCGATTCGACCGTCTTTGATGTGTTTCTTCCTCCTCTGTTCTTGGTTCATCTTGGGTTGTTTCTTCGGGTCTTGTGTTGGTGACGGTGTCTTGTCTGGGAGTGTCGAAGTTGTTGACCGGGAGAGGAACATTGCTTGTAGGAGACGTACCTTGGGGAGAAGGAGCTTCTTTGTCCCTTTGGAAATAAGGACTATCTTCAAAGAATTGTACATCACGAGAAACATAAAATTTACAATTTTGGGGATCATAACATTTATATCCCTTTTTCTTAGAAGAATATCCTAAGAACACATTTACAAGAGCTAGAGTCTAGCTTATCCAGCCTGGTCCTGTGAACAAAGACAACACAACCAAAGGTTTTGAGGTGATCAAGAGTCATTTTTCTTCCATTTAGAATTTCTAGTGGTTGTTTGTTTTGAAGTCTTGGACTAGGGAGTCTGTTAATAAGATAAGCAGCCGTTAAAACCGCGTCTGACCAAAATCTTTTTGGAACATGATGTTGGAAAAACAAGGATCTGGTGATATTCAATAAATGTCTGTTTTTCCTTTCAGAAACCCCATTTTGTTCGGGAGTATTAATGCAGGTGGTTTGATGAAAAATGCCCTTTTGTTTTAAATTTTTTTGAAACAGGTTACCCTCAACGAAATCCATAATATTAACAAACTACATTATACACGACCCAACAAATAATGAATATTCCACAATCATTACTGGAAAATCCCAAATTTGTTATCAAATATACCCACAAGTATACGTGGAAATACCACTCCCAAGTATTGATGAATCTGTGTATACCACTCCCCACCCCCCCTAAAAAGGCTAATGAAAATACCCCAGCTATTACTAGAGAAACCCCAAATTCATGTCATTATCCCAAATTCTTCACTACGAGAATATCCCAAATTGTTTTCAATCTACCCCCAAACACATCGGTAACATAAACAAAAACATCTTCCACAACAACAAGAAGACATATACTATAAAATCTAAATAACATCCCCAAAACTAACGAAAAAACCCCAACGTCTTACATAAGACCACTTATATGTCACCAAAAAATTACTAAATTCGTACGAAAAATCCCCTTCATTGTTATTGAATATCTCCCTCTCCACCCAATTTGTTAAGTGAAAGTCGGCAAATATAACTAACAGCAATACAAACACAAGACATTGAAAAATAATGAAAAAGTGTTAATGTGTTTACTGTACATAGAAGTATAGAACCCAATACAACATTTAAAACCCAATAAGAAAATGTTAGCAACAAATGAGATGTACTACCAAAATGAAAGTTCAAAGCATAGTTGTTGCAAAAAAATGTTAACAAATATGATATCCAATATAAAAATTGCTTCTTTTTTACCCCAAACCAACCCTATTTCTAAACAATCTTCCAAAAAAGATGAGCAAAACATGAAATGTACTAACTTTAAAACCACTATAAATTTCTCACCAATCTTACTGACGTGAAAGTTGAAAAGGACATCGAAGAGGGAGTTGAAGAGGAAAAAAAGAGAGCAGTCCAACGGGTGGGGGGCAAAAAAAGCGGATGCTTGACTATTTCCAATCGATCAAAGCTTCAAGATCATGCGCGTCATAAGGTGCGGCAGAGGGTGTAGAGGGTGTAGAGAAAATGAAAGAGGTGAGAAGAATGGAGCGGAGAAGAAAGAGGCAGAGGGTAAAAAGAGGTGAGATATGGGTTTCCTATATTAACTGTATGAAGACATGTTTTGTCCATAATAACCGGATAAACCGGTCAAACTTCACCAATTAACTGTGTAATATGTTAACTTTCACCCAAATCCTTCCCCAAATCATAAAAAAGTAAAAAGAGAACCCAAGTACACAAAAGGAAGTCTGCTAAACCTGCCTTAACTGTATATTATTTAAAATTGTTTTAAACCAAAAAAAAACAATTGGCCACTAAACCCAGTCATCCCATATGTGGCTCCCACGTCACATGTGCATGGGAAAATGGGTGAATAATGGCGTGGCAATCCAGGGGTCCAATTCTGAATGGGATACTATTCTACTTAGCCAACATGTACCTGTCAGGAGCACAACACATTCCCATATGGAGAACAGATGGTGCAATTCTAGGTGCTCTCCTTCACACTGGTCCAGTCGAGTTCCTGTACTATTGGCTCAACAGAGCTCTACACCACCACTTCCTCTACTGACGAGACCACTCCCACCACCATGCATCCATTGTCACAGAGCCCATCACATGTAAGCAACAATTTAACTGAACACACATGTAAGCAACTATTAGTATGGTGTTGACTAAGACTGGTTCCATTTTGGCATTTGCCCTGCACATCAGTTAGATAGATTTCATGAACATGGGAAACTGCAACTTTGAGTTGGTCCGTAAGTGGATGTTTGGTGTTTTCCCTCCCCTCAAGTACCTCATGTACACACCCTCGTAAGTACATCTAACCAATCATTTTTACTAGTATTATGGCTATGTTGTTGATTTACAAAGCAGATGCCTAAGAATATATAAGATCATTTTCTAATCATTTGCTTATAATGTTGATAAAATCATTTCATAGTTATCGTTTACTTCTATTTTCTAAATTATGTATCTAAATTATGTTATCTTAAGTTGGCTAACATAATCCTTTTTTTGGGGACAAATAACAGGTTCCACTCACTTCACCCACAATTCAAGACGAACTACTCTATGTTCATGCCATTCTATGACTACATCTATGGAACAGTGGACAAGTCCACGGATACTCTATATGAGACATCCCTCCAAGGCATGTTGGAGACGCTGCAAGTTGTTCACCTAACTCACCCGACCACGCTCATGTCTGTCTACCATCTTTGCCTCGGATTTGCATCATTGGCCTCCAAGCCTTACGGCTCTAAGTGGTACATGAGGGTCATGTGGCCCATGACTTGGCTCTCAATGCTGTTGAGTTGGCAATTGGGTCCGCCCTTACAGTTGAGAGGAATGGCCTCAAGAAGCTTAAGATGCAGACTTGGGCAATCCCATGATATAGTTTTCACGTACTATACATTTGTATTCGATTAAGATGGTTTTGCTCACTGTGCTTGATTGGGTTTTTATTTGAAAATTTTCAGTATTCGCTAACTTGGGAAAGAGAGGCAATTAATGGTTTGATCGAGAAGGCCA
Organism: Triglochin maritima; assembly: GCA_963682175.1. Taxonomy (NCBI): domain Eukaryota; kingdom Viridiplantae; phylum Streptophyta; class Magnoliopsida; order Alismatales; family Juncaginaceae; genus Triglochin; species Triglochin maritima. Next base: position 55,656,475 of record OY821772.1, on the reverse strand, counting down.
TATTGGGATGCAGAGGAAAGAGGAGCTAAAGTTGTAAGTTTGGGACTTCTGAATCAGGCATCTCTATATATTTAGATTCGTCTTCTTTAGATCATAACAAATTCACAAAAAAAGGGTCATACTGTACTAAGGATTATATATTGTTTCACATTGACATGATCACATATTTCATAAGTATCTTCAGTTCACATACTTGGGATTCCGCTTACAACATTTATGGAAAGTCACCTAATAGTCGGTTTGAAGTTGGATGTCAGCGAAGTGGTTTGCATCCAATAATTTAGCTAGAACAGTGTAACTTCCGAAAAAATTCAGTTACAATGTTTCCAATTTTCCAAATTGCACTTTCACGTTTCAACTGCATTTCTAGTTCTTTCTTAATTCTTTTACACACAATTATCAATATATCGCATTTCGAGACCATTCACGCAATTATTATTGAATTAAAAACAACTTTGCAAAAATAATACAGAACAAATTAATGAGCCACTTACAAAGTTTGCTGTTGCTGCCAGGCAGAAGAGTTGAACAGAGGTGGAGATGTTTTCCTTCAAAGGAATCCAAAGTTAAAGCTAAAGATTGTGGATGGAAGCAGCTTGGCAGCGGCAGTAGTGCTCCACAGCATACCAACTGGAACCAAACAAGTGCTCCTAAGGGGAAAACCTTCCAAGATTGCTACTTCTTTAGCACTGGCTCTATGCCAAAAGGACATTCAAGTTATACACAAACAAAACAATGTTACAAAGTTAATTTAATGTCATGGGCATGTAACATATATAGAATCTGAACTTAGAAAGTATATTGATACTTTCTACTAATTACAACACCAAGGTCGTCACTGCATTGAATTTGTTAGATTTGCTTATACTTGAAAAGCTACTTGCCTGAAAAAAAATCAATAAAATGTGCATCCCAGTTAACTTGTTCAATTGACAAGTATGGATTGTTGGAGAAGGATTAGGTGATGAAGAACAGAGAAGAGCCGAGAAGGGTACAAACATCATTCCATTCTCACAGTTTGCTCCAAAGAAGATACCAAACAACATTTACTACAACACTCCATCCATGGAGGTCCAAAAGGACTTGGTAAACTTGCATTCTTGCGAGGTACATACTCATTTCAATAATAAAAAGAATGTATCCATTTTTTTAAATCATGTAATGCTTAGCATGCACTAATAATATAAATGCATTCTTTTGATTGATTTCTGGCAGAATTGGCTTCCGAGAAGAATGATGAGCGCATGGAGAATCACGGGAATTGTGCATGCATGGAGAATCACGGGAATGATGAGCGCATGGAGAAGGATGGGAGGGTAATGAGTGTGGTGACACAATGCTTGATATGGATAAATGTGGAATGCTGCTATGCAACATGGTTTCAATCCCATTGCTTAATAACGTCAGCTTACATTTACTTGAATATTATCAAGTAATGGCAATGATCCAAAAAATAGAGTTTAATATATATATATATATATGAAATATGCTCTAATATATGAGATGGTGCATTTTATCAGGGGGTTCAAATGAACAGAGCAAAGTACATCTACTATCAGAGGCTCAGAGCCATTAACAATTCCAAATGCACTGCAGCTTTGAATATCAGACGTTTTTTTAATTATTTCTGCCCTTTTTGCTTCTAAATATTAATTACAAACATATGAAAAAGCAAAATCAACTTCTAATAACATCAAATCATTTGGACGTCATTTGAAAGACATTTAGATCAATATTCAAATGCGTTTCTTGTAACAACCAAAGCTATAATTTTGTTTTTTGATATATTTCTACTAACCTACATCAAAAGATGTATTGGAAACAAATGTTGACAAAACATTAACTGAAATGAGAGGCAAATCCTTACAAATTGGAATTGGCACGAGAGACAAATCCTCAACTAGGTTAATCGCAACCTGTCGTTATTCCAATTGTTAACGCAAAAGTTAGAAGACATTACAAATTGGATTATCTAATGCGTGAATTATCACACAGACAATCATGAAGACGACTTCCAGGAACATAACTTGAACCAAAATAAACAGCTGTATTTACTTTACTTTTCAAGGTACAAGCACCAAGTCCTTAGACTTAATAAATGAAGTACTTGATTTACTATTCTGATTTAGATACTGCGAATGAAGTCCTAAAACCTATCTCGATGGAAAATCAGTCCATTGAGATAAAAAATTTTTGAACAAACCACTTGGTAAGGTCATGAGAAGCAAGACACTAGAATTGATAAATTGAGAATTTGAAATAATATCTTCATATGTCAAGAGATATAATTGAATTATGTAACGCACGTTTATTACACCGACAAACAACTTCTACCCACAAAGTTTGCTCGAAGCAAGTCATTTGAGTTAGGAATTGAAAGATTTGACGTCATATGTCCATAGGTCAAGAGAGATATGACGTTGAGATTTAGAAAGTCCAACTTGTATGAAACTACACAGCCACTCGGATAACGAGTTACGAGAAGATTACTTGACACATTCAAGTCCCTAAACTTAAAAATAAGGACTTGATGTTAATTATCCATAGGTCATGATAGATGACGTTGGGATCTAGATGACATAACGCGTAAGAAATTACACTGACGACTCGGATAAGGATTTACAGGAACATTAATAGACTGAATAAAATCCGTTGAGATAAAAATTGAAATGACTTGACGTAATATCTCCATAGGTCAAGAGAGATATGACGTTGGGATTTATATGGTCTAATGAGTAACAAATTACATTCACCACTAGTTTAACGATTTAAGGGGAAAACTAATCGATGGATTCAAGTCCTTTGAATCAAAATTTGATGGACTTGACATCATATCTCAATAGGTGAAGAAAGATATGATGTTGGGGTTGAGATGGTCTAATGTGTAACAAATTACACTGACCAGTCAGATAAGGATTTACGGGAATACTCCTATACCGATTTATGTCCCTTGTGTAAAAAATTAGGACTTGAAGTCACATCTCTATAGGTCAAGAGAGATACGACGTTGAGATTTATTGGGTCTAACGAGTAACAAATTACAATGACCACTCGTTTAACGATTTAAAAGAAAAACTACTCGATAGATTCAACTCATTTGAGCCTAAAATTGAAGGACTTGACGTCATATCTCTATAGGTCAAGAGAGATATGACGTTGGGAATTAGATGGTCTAAAGTGTAAGAAATTACACTGACCACTCGACTAAGGATTTACGAGATCACAACAAGACCGATTATAGTCCCTCAATATTGAAATTGGAACGACTTGACGTCATATCTCATAGGTCAAGAAAGATGTGACGTTGGGATTTGAATCGTCTAACGTGTAAGATATTACACTGACCACTCAGATAAGGATTTACAAGAACATTACTAGACTGATTCAAGTTCATTGATATTAAAATATGTACGACTTGACGTCAAATCTACATAGGTCAAGAGAGATTTGACGTTGGGCTTTAGATTGTCTAACGTGTAAAAAATTACGCTGACCACTCGGATACAGATATACTGGAACACAAGACTGATCCAAGTCCCTTGAGTTAAAATTGGAAGTACTTGACGTCACATCCCCATAGGTCAAAAGAGATTGACGTTGGGATTTGGATTGTCTAACGTGTAAGAAATTACACTGACCACTCGAATAAGGATTTACGGTAACACTACTAGAACGATTCAAGTACTTTGTGAGTAAAATTGGAAGGACTTGACGTCACATCTCTACTGGTCAAGAGAGATTTGACGTTGGGATTTGGATCATCTGACGTGTGAAAAATTACACTGACCACTCAGATGAGGATTTACGGGAACACTACATGAAACCGATTCAAGTCCCTTGAGTTAAAATTGGAAGTATTTGATGTCATATCTCCATAGGTTAAGAGTAGGGGTGCAAATGGCTACCAACTATCCGAGTATTTGATTCGAAAATTCCTATTTAGTTGGTATTTTGAATAGCAAATAATATTCGGAAATTTTGAAGATTCAGATTCGAATTCAGATAGTTCTACTAATTTCGGATTCGAATTTGGTAATAGATTATGGAATTCGAATTCGGATATAGTTGGTATTCGAGTCAAATTATCCGAGTGACACCCCTAGTCAAGAGAGATTGACGTCGGGATTTGGATCGTCTAACGTGTAAGAAATTACATTGACCACTCGGATAATGATTTACGAGAACACTGTGCTAAATATGAAGGACTTGACGTCATATCTACATAGGTCGAGAGATTTTACATTGGGATTTGGAACGTCTGACGTGTGAAAAATTACACTGACCACTCAGATAAGAATCTATAGGAACACTACTAGACCGATTCAAGAACTTTGAGAGTAAAATTGGAAGGACTTGACGTCATATCTTTACTGGTCAAGAGAGATTTGACTTGAGAGTAAAATTGGAAGTAAAATTAAGAGTAAAATTGGAAGTAAAATTTGACTTGAGATTTGACTTGAGAGTAAATTTGACTTGAGAGAAAAATTAAGAAATTACACTGACCACTCGAATAAGGATTTACGGGAACACTACTGGACCGATTCAAGTCCTTTGAGATTAAAATTAGAATGACTTGACGTCATATCTCCATAGGTAAGGAGAGATCTAACGGTGGGGTTTGGATCGTTTAACATTCAAGAAATTACACTAACCACCCGGCTAAGGATTTACGGGAACACTACAAGCCTGATTCAAGTCCCTTGAGAATAAAATATGAATGACTTGACGTCATATCTCCATAAGTAAAAACGGATATGACGTTGGCCTTTAAATGGTCTAACGTGTAAGAAATTACACTGACCACTCGGATAAGGTTTTACGGGAACATTACATGACCGATTCAAGTCTCTTGAGATTAAAATTGAATGGACTTGACGTCATATCCCCACAGGTCAAGAGAGATTTGACGTTGGGATTTAGATCGTCTAACGTGTGACAAATTACACTGACCAAGAATAAGGATTTACGGGAACACTACTGGACCGGTTCAAGTCCTTTGAGATTAAAATGGGAAGGACTTGACGTCATATCTCCATAGGTCAAGAAAGATTTGACGTTGGGATTTGGATTGTCTAACATGTAGGAATTTACAATGACTACTCGGATAAGGATTTACGGGAACACTACAAGCCTGATTCAAGTCTCTTGAGAATAAAATATGAAGGACTTGACGTCATATCTCCATAAGTCGAGAGAGATATGACGTTGGCCTTTAAATGGTCTAACGTGTAAAAAATTACACTGACCACTCGGATAAGGTTTTATGGGAACATTACATGACCGATTCAAGTCTCTTAGATTAAAACTGAATGAATTTGACGTCATATCTCCATAGGCCACGAGGGAATTGACGTTGAGATTTGGAACGTCTAACGCGTAAGAAATTAAAGAGACCACTCGCATAAGGATTTACGGGAACACTACCGGACCGATTCAAGTCCTTTGAGATTAAAATTGGGAGGACATGACGTCATATCTTCGTATGTTAAGAGAGATTTGACTTTGGACTTTAAATCGCCTAACATGTAACAAATTACACTGACTCCTCGAATAAGGATTTACGGTAACACCACTGGACAGATTCAAGTCCTTTGAGATTAAAATTCGAAGTACTTGACGTCATCTCCATAGGTCAAGAGAGATCTAACAGTGGGGTTTGGATCGTTTAACATTCAAGAAATTACACACTAACCACCCGGCTAAGGATTTACGGGAACACTACAAGCCTGATTCAAGTCCCTTGAGAATAAAATATGAATGACTTGACGTCATATCTCCATAAGTCAAAACGGATATGACGTTGGCCCTTAAATGGTCTAACGTGTAAGAAATTACACTGACCACTCGGATAAGGTTTTACGGGAACATTACATGACCGATTCAAGTCTCTTGAGATTAAAATTGAATGGACTTGACGTCATATCCCCATAGGTCAAGAGAGATTTGACGTTGGGATTTAGATCGTCTAACGTGTAACAAATTACACTGACCACGAATAAGGATTTACGGGAACACTACTGGACCGATTCAAGTCCTTTGAGATTAAAATGGGAAGGACTTGACGTCATATCTCCATAGGTCAAGAAAGATTTGACGTTGGGATTTGGATTGTCTAACATGTAGGAATTTACAATGACTACTCGGATAAGGATTTACGGGATCACTACAAGCCTTATTCAAGTCTCTTGAGAATAAAATTTGAAGGACTTGACGTCATATCTCCATAAGTCGAGAGAGATATGACGTTGGCCTTTAAATGGTCTAACGTGTAAAAAATTACACTGACCACTCGGATAAGGTTTTACGGGAACATTGCATGACCGATTCAAGTCTCTTAGATTAAAATTGAATGGACTTGACGTCATATCTCCATAGGTCAAGAGAGAATTGACGTTGAGATTTGGATTGTCTAACGCGTAAGAAATTAAACAGACCACTCGAATAAGGACTTACGGGAACACTACTAGACCGATTCAAGTCCCATGAGGTTAAGATATGAAGGACTTTACGTCTTATCTCCACAGGTCAAGAGAGATTTGACGTTTGGATTTGGATCGTCTAACGTGTAACAAATTACACTGACCACTCGAATAAGGATTTACGGGAACACTACTGGACCGATTCAAGTCCTTTGAGATTAAAATTGGAAGGACTTGACGTCATATCTCCATAGGTAAAGAGAGATCTAACGGTGGGGTTTGGATCGTTTAACATTCAAGAAATTACACACTAACCACCCGGCTAAGGATTTACGGGAACACTACAAGCCTGATTCAAGTCCCTTGAGAATAAAATATGAATGACTTGACGTCATATCTCCATAAGTCAAAACGGATATGACGTTGGCCCTTAAATGGTCTAACGTGTAAGAAATTACACTGACCACTCGGATAAGGTTTTACGGGAACATTACATGACCGATTCAAGTCTCTTGAGATTAAAATTGAATGGACTTGACGTCATATCCCCATAGGTCAAGAGAGATTTGACGTTGGGATTTAGATCGTCTAACGTGTAACAAATTACACTGACCACGAATAAGGATTTACGGGAACACTACTGGACCGATTCAAGTCCTTTGAGATTAAAATGGGAAGGACTTGACGTCATATCTCCATAGGTCAAGAAAGATTTGACGTTGGGATTTGGATTGTCTAACATGTAGGAATTTACAATGACTACTCGGATAAGGATTTACGGGAACACTACAAGCCTGATTCAAGTCTCTGGAGAATAAAATATGAAGGACTTGACGTCATATCTCCATAAGTCGAGAGAGATATGACGTTGGCCTTTAAATGGTCTAACGTGTAAAAAATTACACTGACCACTCGGATAAGGTTTTACGGGAACATTACATGACCGATTCAAGTCTCTTAGATTAAAATTGAATGGACTTGACGTCATATCTCCATAGGTCAAGAGAGAATTGACGTTGAGATTTGGAACGTCTAACGCGTAAGAAATTAAACAGACCACTCGAATAAGGACTTACGGGAACACTACTAGACCGATTCAAGTCCCATGAGGTTAAGATATGAAGGACTTTACGTCTTATCTCCACAGGTCAAGAGAGATTTGACGTTTGGATTTGGATCGTCTAACGTGTAACAAATTACACTGACCACTCGAATAAGGATTTACGGGAACACTACTGGACCGATTCAAGTCCTTTGAGATTAAAATTGGAAGGACTTGACGTCATATCTCCATAGGTAAAGAGAGATCTAACAGTGGGGTTTGGATCGTTTAACATTCAAGAAATTACACACTAACCACCCGGCTAAGGATTTACGGGAACACTACAAGCCTGATTCAAGTCCCTTGAGAATAAAATATGAATGACTTGACGTCATATCTCCATAAGTCAAAACGGATATGACGTTGGCCCTTAAATGGTCTAACGTGTAAGAAATTACACTGACCACTCGGATAAGGTTTTACGGGAACATTACATGACCGATTCAAGTCTCTTGAGATTAAAATTGAATGGACTTGACGTCATATCCCCATAGGTCAAGAGAGATTTGACGTTGGGATTTAGATCGTCTAACGTGTAACAAATTACACTGACCACGAATAAGGATTTACGGGAACTCTACGGGACCGATTCAAGTCCTTTGAGATTAAAATGGGAAGGACTTGACGTCATATCTCCATAGGTCAAGAAAGATTTGACGTTGGGATTTGGATTGTCTAACATGTAGGAATTTACAATGACTACTCGGATAAGGATTTACGGGATCACTACAAGCCTTATTCAAGTCTCTTGAGAATAAAATTTGAAGGACTTGACGTCATATCTCCATAAGTCGAGAGAGATATGACGTTGGCCTTTAAATGGTCTAACGTGTAAAAAATTACACTGACCACTCGGATAAGGTTTTACGGGAACATTGCATGACCGATTCAAGTCTCTTAGATTAAAATTGAATGGACTTGACGTCATATCTCCATAGGTCAAGAGAGAATTGACGTTGAGATTTGGAACGTCTAACGCGTAAGAAATTAAACAGACCACTCGAATAAGGACTTACGGGAACACTACTAGACCGATTCAAGTCCCATGAGGTTAAGATATGAAGGACTTTACGTCTTATCTCCACAGGTCAAGAGAGATTTGACGTTTGGATTTGGATCGTCTAACGTGTAACAAATTACACTGACCACTCGAATAAGGATTTACGGGAACACTACTGGACCGATTCAAGTCCTTTGAGATTAAAATTGGAAGGACTTGACGTCATATCTCCATAGGTAAAGAGAGATCTAACGGTGGGGTTTGGATCGTTTAACATTCAAGAAATTACACACTAACCACCCGGCTAAGGATTTACGGGAACACTACAAGCCTGATTCAAGTCCCTTGAGAATAAAATATGAATGACTTGACGTCATATCTCCATAAGTCAAAACGGATATGACGTTGGCCCTTAAATGGTCTAACGTGTAAGAAATTACACTGACCACTCGGATAAGGTTTTACGGGAACATTACATGACCGATTCAAGTCTCTTGAGATTAAAATTGAATGGACTTGACGTCATATCCCCATAGGTCAAGAGAGATTTGACGTTGGGATTTAGATCGTCTAACGTGTAACAAATTACACTGACCACGAATAAGGATTTACGGGAACACTACTGGACCGATTCAAGTCCTTTGAGATTAAAATGGGAAGGACTTGACGTCATATCTCCATAGGTCAAGAAAGATTTGACGTTGGGATTTGGATTGTCTAACATGTAGGAATTTACAATGACTACTCGGATAAGGATTTACGGGAACACTACAAGCCTTATTCAAGTCTCTGGAGAATAAAATTTGAAGGACTTGACGTCATATCTCCATAAGTCGAGAGAGATATGACGTTGGCCTTTAAATGGCCTAACGTGTAAAAAATTACACTGACCACTCGGATAAGGTTTTACGGGAACATTGCATGACCGATTCAAGTCTCTTAGATTAAAATTGAATGGACTTGACGTCATATCTCCATAGGTCAAGAGAGAATTGACGTTGAGATTTGGAACGTCTAACGCGTAAGAAATTAAACAGACCACTCGAATAAGGACTTACGGGAACACTACTAGACCGATTCAAGTCCCATGAGGTTAAGATATGAAGGACTTTACGTCTTATCTCCACAGGTCAAGAGAGATTTGACGTTTGGATTTGGATCGTCTAACGTGTAACAAATTACACTGACCACTCGAATAAGGATTTACGGGAACACTACTGGACCGATTCAAGTCCTTTGAGATTAAAATTGGAAGGACTTGACGTCATATCTCCATAGGTAAAGAGAGATCTAACAGTGGGGTTTGGATCGTTTAACATTCAAGAAATTACACACTAACCACCCGGCTAAGGATTTACGGGAACACTACAAGCCTGATTCAAGTCCCTTGAGAATAAAATATGAATGACTTGACGTCATATCTCCATAAGTCAAAACGGATATGACGTTGGCCCTTAAATGGTCTAACGTGTAAGAAATTACACTGACCACTCGGATAAGGTTTTACGGGAACATTACATGACCGATTCAAGTCTCTTGAGATTAAAATTGAATGGACTTGACGTCATATCCCCATAGGTCAAGAGAGATTTGACGTTGGGATTTAGATCGTCTAACGTGTAACAAATTACACTGACCACGAATAAGGATTTACGGGAACACTACTGGACCGATTCAAGTCCTTTGAGATTAAAATGGGAAGGACTTGACGTCATATCTCCATAGGTCAAGAAAGATTTGACGTTGGGATTTGGATTGTCTAACATGTAGGAATTTACAATGACTACTCGGATAAGGATTTACGGGAACACTACAAGCCTTATTCAAGTCTCTTGAGAATAAAATTTGAAGGACTTGACGTCTTATCTCCATAAATCAAGAGAGATATGACGTTGGCCTTTAAATGGCCTAACGTGTAAAAAATTACACTGACCACTCGGATAAGGTTTTACGGGAACATTTCATGACCGATTCAAGTCTCTTAGATTAAAATTGAATGGACTTGACGTCATATCTCCATAGGTCAAGAGAGAATTGACGTTGAGATTTGGAACGTCTAACGCGTAAGAAATTAAACAGACCACTCGAATAAGGACTTACGGGAACACTACTAGACCGATTCAAGTCCCATGAGGTTAAGATATGAAGGACTTTACGTCTTATCTCCACAGGTCAAGAGAGATTTGACGTTTGGATTTGGATCGTCTAACGTGTAACAAATTACACTGACCACTCGAATAAGGATTTACGGGAACACTACTGGACCGATTCAAGTCCTTTGAGATTAAAATTGGAAGGACTTGACGTCATATCTCCATAGGTAAAGAGAGATCTAACAGTGGGGTTTGGATCGTTTAACATTCAAGAAATTACACACTAACCACCCGGCTAAGGATTTACGGGAACACTACAAGCCTGATTCAAGTCCCTTGAGAATAAAATATGAATGACTTGACGTCATATCTCCATAAGTCAAAACGGATATGACGTTGGCCCTTAAATGGTCTAACGTGTAAGAAATTACACTGACCACTCGGATAAGGTTTTACGGGAACATTACATGACCGATTCAAGTCTCTTGAGATTAAAATTGAATGGACTTGACGTCATATCCCCATAGGTCAAGAGAGATTTGACGTTGGGATTTAGATCGTCTAACGTGTAACAAATTACACTGACCACGAATAAGGATTTACGGGAACACTACTGGACCGATTCAAGTCCTTTGAGATTAAAATGGGAAGGACTTGACGTCATATCTCCATAGGTCAAGAAAGATTTGACGTTGGGATTTGGATTGTCTAACATGTAGGAATTTACAATGACTACTCGGATAAGGATTTACGGGAACACTACAAGCCTTATTCAAGTCTCTTGAGAATAAAATTTGAAGGACTTGACGTCTTATCTCCATAAATCAAGAGAGATATGACGTTGGCCTTTAAATGGCCTAACGTGTAAAAAATTACACTGACCACTCGGATAAGGTTTTACGGGAACATTTCATGACCGATTCAAGTCTCTTAGATTAAAATTGAATGGACTTGACGTCATATCTCCATAGGTCAAGAGAGAATTGACGTTGAGATTTGGAACGTCTAACGCGTAAGAAATTAAACAGACCACTCGAATAAGGACTTACGGGAACACTACTAGACCGATTCAAGTCCCATGAGGTTAAGATATGAAGGACTTTACGTCTTATCTCCACAGGTCAAGAGAGATTTGACGTTTGGATTTGGATCGTCTAACGTGTAACAAATTACACTGACCACTCGAATAAGGATTTACGGGAACACTACTGGACCGATTCAAGTCCTTTGAGATTAAAATTGGAAGGACTTGACGTCATATCTCCATAGGTAAAGAGAGATCTAACGGTGGGGTTTGGATCGTTTAACATTCAAGAAATTACACACTAACCACCCGGCTAAGGATTTACGGGAACACTACAAGCCTGATTCAAGTCCCTTGAGAATAAAATATGAATGACTTGACGTCATATCTCCATAAGTCAAAACGGATATGACGTTGGCCCTTAAATGGTCTAACGTGTAAGAAATTACACTGACCACTCGGATAAGGTTTTACGGGAACATTACATGACCGATTCAAGTCTCTTGAGATTAAAATTGAATGGACTTGACGTCATATCCCCATAGGTCAAGAGAGATTTGACGTTGGGATTTAGATCGTCTAACGTGTAACAAATTACACTGACCACGAATAAGGATTTACGGGAACACTACTGGACCGATTCAAGTCCTTTGAGATTAAAATGGGAAGGACTTGACGTCATATCTCCATAGGTCGTCAAGAAAGATTTGACGTTGGGATTTGGATTGTCTAACATGTAGGAATTTACAATGACTACTCGGATAAGGATTTACGGGAACACTACAAGCCTTATTCAAGTCTCTTGAGAATAAAATTTGAAGGACTTGACGTCATATCTCCATAAGTCGAGAGAGATATGACGTTGGCCTTTAAATGGTCTAACGTGTAAAAAATTACACTGACCACTCGGATAAGGTTTTACGGGAACATTGCATGACCGATTCAAGTCTCTTAGATTAAAATTGAATGGACTTGACGTCATATCTCCATAGGTCAAGAGAGAATTGACGTTGAGATTTGGAACGTCTAACGCGTAAGAAATTAAACAGACCACTCGAATAAGGACTTACGGGAACACTACTAGACCGATTCAAGTCCCATGAGGTTAAGATATGAAGGACTTTACGTCTTATCTCCACAGGTCAAGAGAGATTTGACGTTTGGATTTGGATCGTCTAACGTGTAACAAATTACACTGACCACTCGAATAAGGATTTACGGGAACACTACTGGACCGATTCAAGTCCTTTGAGATTAAAATTGGAAGGACTTGACGTCATATCTCCATAGGTAAAGAGAGATCTAACGGTGGGGTTTGGATCGTTTAACATTCAAGAAATTACACACTAACCACCCGGCTAAGGATTTACGGGAACACTACAAGCCTGATTCAAGTCCCTTGAGAATAAAATATGAATGACTTGACGTCATATCTCCATAAGTCAAAACGGATATGACGTTGGCCCTTAAATGGTCTAACGTGTAAGAAATTACACTGACCACTCGGATAAGGTTTTACGGGAACATTACATGACCGATTCAAGTCTCTTGAGATTAAAATTGAATGGACTTGACGTCATATCCCCATAGGTCAAGAGAGATTTGACGTTGGGATTTAGATCGTCTAACGTGTAACAAATTACACTGACCACGAATAAGGATTTACGGGAACACTACTGGACCGATTCAAGTCCTTTGAGATTAAAATGGGAAGGACTTGACGTCATATCTCCATAGGTCGTCAAGAAAGATTTGACGTTGGGATTTGGATTGTCTAACATGTAGGAATTTACAATGACTACTCGGATAAGGATTTACGGGAACACTACAAGCCTTATTCAAGTCTCTTGAGAATAAAATTTGAAGGACTTGACGTCATATCTCCATAAGTCGAGAGAGATATGACGTTGGCCTTTAAATGGTCTAACGTGTAAAAAATTACACTGACCACTCGGATAAGGTTTTACGGGAACATTGCATGACCGATTCAAGTCTCTTAGATTAAAATTGAATGGACTTGACGTCATATCTCCATAGGTCAAGAGAGAATTGACGTTGAGATTTGGAACGTCTAACGCGTAAGAAATTAAACAGACCACTCGAATAAGGACTTACGGGAACACTACTAGACCGATTCAAGTCCCATGAGGTTAAGATATGAAGGACTTTACGTCTTATCTCCACAGGTCAAGAGAGATTTGACGTTTGGATTTGGATCGTCTAACGTGTAACAAATTACACTGACCACTCGAATAAGGATTTACGGGAACACTACTGGACCGATTCAAGTCCTTTGAGATTAAAATTGGAAGGACTTGACGTCATATCTCCATAGGTAAAGAGAGATCTAACGGTGGGGTTTGGATCGTTTAACATTCAAGAAATTACACACTAACCACCCGGCTAAGGATTTACGGGAACACTACAAGCCTGATTCAAGTCCCTTGAGAATAAAATATGAATGACTTGACGTCATATCTCCATAAGTCAAAACGGATATGACGTTGGCCCTTAAATGGTCTAACGTGTAAGAAATTACACTGACCACTCGGATAAGGTTTTACGGGAACATTACATGACCGATTCAAGTCTCTTGAGATTAAAATTGAATGGACTTGACGTCATATCCCCATAGGTCAAGAGAGATTTGACGTTGGGATTTAGATCGTCTAACGTGTAACAAATTACACTGACCACGAATAAGGATTTACGGGAACACTACTGGACCGATTCAAGTCCTTTGAGATTAAAATGGGAAGGACTTGACGTCATATCTCCATAGGTCGTCAAGAAAGATTTGACGTTGGGATTTGGATTGTCTAACATGTAGGAATTTACAATGACTACTCGGATAAGGATTTACGGGAACACTACAAGCCTTATTCAAGTCTCTTGAGAATAAAATTTGAAGGACTTGACGTCATATCTCCATAAGTCGAGAGAGATATGACGTTGGCCTTTAAATGGTCTAACGTGTAAAAAATTACACTGACCACTCGGATAAGGTTTTACGGGAACATTGCATGACCGATTCAAGTCTCTTAGATTAAAATTGAATGGACTTGACGTCATATCTCCATAGGTCAAGAGAGAATTGACGTTGAGATTTGGAACGTCTAACGCGTAAGAAATTAAACAGACCACTCGAATAAGGACTTACGGGAACACTACTAGACCGATTCAAGTCCCATGAGGTTAAGATATGAAGGACTTTACGTCTTATCTCCACAGGTCAAGAGAGATTTGACGTTTGGATTTGGATCGTCTAACGTGTAACAAATTACACTGACCACTCGAATAAGGATTTACGGGAACACTACTGGACCGATTCAAGTCCTTTGAGATTAAAATTGGAAGGACTTGACGTCATATCTCCATAGGTAAAGAGAGATCTAACGGTGGGGTTTGGATCGTTTAACATTCAAGAAATTACACACTAACCACCCAGCTAAGGATTTACGGGAACACTACAAGCGTGATTCAAGTCCCTTGAGAATAAAATATGAATGACTTGACGTCATATCTCCATAAGTCAAAACGGATATGACGTTGGCCCTTAAATGGTCTAACGTGTAAGAAATTACACTGACCACTCGGATAAGGTTTTACGGGAACATTACATGACCGATTCAAGTCTCTTGAGATTAAAATTGAATGGACTTGACGTCATATCCCCATAGGTCAAGAGAGATTTGACGTTGGGATTTAGATCGTCTAACGTGTAACAAATTACACTGACCACGAATAAGGATTTACGGGAACACTACTGGACCGATTCAAGTCCTTTGAGATTAAAATTGGAAGGACTTGACGTCATATCTCCATAGGTAAAGAGAGATCTAACGGTGGGGTTTGGATCGTTTAACATTCAAGAAATTACACACTAACCACCCGGCTAAGGATTTACGGGAACACTACAAGCCTGATTCAAGTCCCTTGAGAATAAAATATGAATGACTTGACGTCATATCTCCATAAGTCAAAACGGATATGACGTTGGCCCTTAAATGGTCTAACGTGTAAGAAATTACACTGACCACTCGGATAAGGTTTTACGGGAACATTACATGACCGATTCAAGTCTCTTAGATTAAAATTGAATGGACTTCACGTCATATCTCCATAGGTCAAGAGAGAAATGACGTTGAGATTTGTAACGTCTAACACGTAAGAAATTAAACAGACCACTCGAATAAGGACTTGCGAGAACACTACTAGACCGATTCAAGTCCCATGAGGTAAAGATATGAAGGACTTGACGTCTTATCTCCATAGGTCAAAAGAGATTTGACGTTTGGATTTGGATCGTCTAACGTGTAACAAATTACACTGACCACTCGCATAAGGATTTACGGGAACACTACTGGACCGATTCAAGTCCTTTGAGATTAAAATTGGGAGGACATGACGTCATATCTTCATATGTTAAGAGAGATTTGACTTTGGACTTTAAATCGCCTAACATATAACAAATTACATTGACTCCTCGAATAAGGATTTACGGTAACACTACTGGACCGATTCAAGTCCTTTGAGATTAAAATTGGAAGTACTTGACGTCATCTCCATAGGTCAAGAGAGATTTGACGTTGGGATTTGGATCGTCTAACGTGTAAGAAATTAAACACACCACTCGAATAAGGACTTACGGGAACACTACTAGACCGATTCAAGTCTCACGAGGTTAATAATGAAGGACTTGACGTCTTATCTCCATAGGTCAAGAGAGATTTGACGTTGGGATTTGGATCGTATAACGTGTAAGAAATTTCATTAACCACACGGATGAGGATTTACGAGAATAATACAAGACCGATTCTAGTCGCTTGAGATTAAAATTTGAATGACTTGACATCATATCTCTATAGGTCAAGAGAGATACGACGATGGACTTTAGATGGTCTAACGGGTGTTAAATTACACTGACCACTCGTATTAGAAATTACAGAAACGCTATAGGACCGATTCAAGTCCTTTGAGATTAAAATTGGAAGGACTTGTCGTCATATCACCATAGGCTAAGAGATAATTGACGTTGAGATTTGTAGCGTGTAATAAATTACACTAACCACAAGGATAAGGATTTACGAGAACACTACAAGCCTGATTCAAGTCTCTCGAGAATAAAATATGTAGGACTTGATGTCTTATCTCCAGAAATCAAGAGAGATATGACGTTGGCCTTTAAATGGTCTAACGTGTAAAAAATTACACTGACCACTCGGATAAGGTTTTACGGGAACATTACATGACCGATTCAAGTCTCTTAGATTAAAATTGAATGGACTTGACGTCATATCTCCATAGGTCAAGAGAGAATTGACGTTGAGATTTGGAACGTCTAACGCGTAAGAAATTAAACAGACCACTCGAATAAGGACTTACGGGAACACTACTAGACCGATTCAAGTCCCATGAGGTTAACATATGAAGGACTTGACGTCTTATCTCCACAGGTCAAGAGAGATTTGACGTTTGGATTTGGATCGTCTAACGTGCAACAAATTACACTGACCACTCGAATAAGGATTTACGGGAACAGTACTGGACAGATTCAAGTCCTTTGAGATTAAAATTGGAAGGACTTGACGTCATATCTCCATAGGTAAGGAGAGATCTAACGATGCGGTTTGGATCGTTTAACATTCAAGAAATTACACTAACCACCCGGCTAAGGATTTACGGGAACACTACAAGCCTGATTCAAGTCCCTCGAGAATAAAATATGTAGGACTTGACGTCTTATCTCCATAAATCAAGAGAGATATGACGTTGGCCTTTAAATGGCCTAACGTGTAAAAAATTACACTGACCACTCGGATAAGGTTTTACGGGAACATTACATGACCGATTCAAGTCTCTTAGATTAAAATTGAATGGACTTGACGTCATATCTCCATAGGTCAAGAGAGAATTGACGTTGAGATTTGGAACGTCTAACGCGTAAGAAATTAAACAGACCACTCGAATAAGGACTTACGGGAACACTACTAGACCTATTCAAATCCCATGAGGTTAACATATGAAGGACTTGACGTCTTATCTCCACAGGTCAAGAGAGATTTGACGTTTGGATTTGGATGGTCTAACGTGTAACAAATTACACTGACCACTCGAATAAGGATTTACGGGAACACTACTGGACAGATTCAAGTCCTTTGAGATTAAAATTGGAAGGACTTGACGTCATATCTCCATAGGTAAGGAGAGATCTAACGGTGGGGTTTGGATCGTTTAACATTCAAGAAATTACACTAACCACCCGGCTAAGGATTTACGGGAACACTACAAGCCTTATTCAAGTCTCTTGAGAATAAAATTTGAAGGACTTGACGTCATATCTCCATAAGTCGAGAGAGATATGACGTTGGCCTTTAAATGGTCTAACGTGTAAAAAATTACACTGACCACTTGGATAAGGTTTTACGGGAACATTGCATGACCGATTCAAGTCTCTTAGATTAAAATTGAATGGACTTGACGTCATATCTCCATAGGTCAAGAGAGAATTGACGTTGAGATTTGGAACGTCTAACGCGTAAGAAATTAAACAGACCACTCGAATAAGGACTTACGGGAACACTACTAGACCGATTCAAGTCCCATGAGGTTAACATATGAAGGACTTGACGTCTTATCTCCACAGGTCAAGAGAGATTTGACGTTTGGATTTGGATCGTCTAACGTGTAACAAATTACACTGACCACTCGAATAAGGATTTACGGGAACACTACTGGACCGATTCAAGTCCTTTGAGATTAAAATTGGAAGGACTTGACGTCATATCTCCATAGGTAAGGAGAGATCTAACGGTGTGGTTTGGATCGTTTAACATTCAAGAAATTACACTAACCACCCGGCTAAGGATTTACGGGAACACTACAAGCCTGATTCAAGTCCCTTGAGAATAAAATATGAATGACTTGACGTCATATCTCCATAAGTCAAAACGGATATAACGTTGGCCTTTAAATGGTCTAACGTGTAAAAAATTACACTGACCACTCGGATAAGGTTTTACGGGAACATTACATGACCGATTCAAGTCTCTTGAGATTAAAATTGAATGGACTTGACGTCATATCCCCATAGGTCAAGAGAGATTTGACGTTGGGATTTAGATCGTCTAACGTGTAACAAATTACACTGACCGCGAATAAGGATTTACGGGAACACTACTGGACCGATAAAAGTCCTTTGAGATTAAAATGGGGAGGACTTGACGTCATATCTCCATATAGGTAAAGAAAGATTTGACGTTGGGATTTGGATTGTCTAACATGTAGGAATTTACAATGACTACTCGGATAAGGATTTACGGGAACACTACAAACCTGATTCAAGTCTCTTGAGAATAAAATATGAAGGACTTGACGTCATATCTCCATAAGTCGAGAGAGATATGACGTTGGCCTTTAAATGGTCTAACGTGTAAAAAATTACACTGACCACTCGAATAAGGTTTTACGGGAACATTACATGACCGATTCAAGTCTCTTAGATTAAAATTGAATGGACTTGACGTCATATCTCCATAGGTCAAGAGAGAATTGACGTTGAGATTTGGAACGTCTAACGCGTAAGAAATTAAACAGACCACTCGAATAAGGACTTACGGGAACACTACTAGACCGATTCAAGTCCCATGAGGTTAAGATATGATGGACTTTACGTCTTATCTCCATAGGTCAAGAGAGATTTGACGTTTGGATTTGGATCGTCTAACGTGTAACAAATTACACTGACAACTCGCATAAGGATTTACGGGAACACTACTGGACCGATTCAAGTCCTTTGAGATTAAAATTGGGAGGACATGACGTCATATCATCATATGTTAAGAGAGATTTGACTTTGGACTTTAAATCGTCTAACGGGTGTTAAATTACACTGACCACTCATATTAGTAATTACAGAAACGCTATTGGACCGATTCAAGTCCTGTGAGATTAAAATTGGAAGGACTTGTCGTCGTATCACCATAGGCTAAGAGATATTTGACGTTGAGATTTGTAGCGTGTAATAAATTACACTAACCACAAGGATAAGGATTTACGAGAACACTACAAGTCTGATTCAAGTCTCTTGAGAATTAAATATGTAGGACTTGACGTCTTATCTCCATAAGTCAAGAGAGATATGACGTTGGCCTATAAATGGTCTAACCTGTAAGAAATTACACTGACCACTCGGATAAGGTTTTACGGGAACATTACATGACCGATTCACGTCTCTTGAGATTAAAATTGAATGGACTTGACGTCAAATCTCCATAGGTCAAGAGAGATTTGACGTTTTGATTTGGATCGTCTAACGTGTAAAAAATTACACTGACCACTCGCATAAGGATTTACGGGAACACTACTGCACCGATTCAAGTCCTTTGAGATTAAAATTGGGAGGACATGACGTTATATCTCCATATGTTAAGAGAGATTTGACTTTGGACTTTAAATCGCCTAACATGTAACAAATTACACTGACTACTCGAATAAGGATTTACGGTAACACTACTGGACCGATTCAAGTGCTGTGAGATTAAAATCGGAAGGACTTGACGTCATCTCCATAGGTCAAGAGAGATTTGACGTTGGGATTTGGATCGTCTAACGTGTAAGAAATTAAACACACCACTCGAATAAGGACTTACGGGAACACTACTAGACTGATTCAAGTCCCATGAGGTTAATAATGAAGGGCTTGACATCTTATCTCCATATGTCAAGAGGGATGGATCGTCTAACGTGTAATAAATTACACTGACCACTCGTATAAGGATTTACGGGAACACAGAAGACTGATTCAAGTCGCTTGAGATTAAAATTGGAACGACTTGACATCATATCTTCATAGGTCAAGAGAGATACGACGATGAGATTTAGATGGTCTAACGGGTATTAAATTTCTCTGACCACTCGGATTAGTAATTACGAAAACACTATAGGACCGATTCAAGTCTTTTGAGATTAAAATTTGAAGGACTTGACGTCAGATCTTCATAGGCTAAGAGAGATTTGACGTTGAGATTTGTATCGTGCAAATAATTTCACTAACCACTCGGATAAGGAGTTACGGGAACACTACAAGCATGATTCAAGCCCTTTGGTAATAAAATATGAATGACTTGACGTCATATCTCCATAAGTCAAAATAGATATGATGTTGGCGTTTAAATTGTCTAACGTTATTATTATAGGTATGACGATATAACAAAATTAAATTTTATTTATGAGATTTTTACTCGGTGGTCACCTCTTTTAAGGTTATTTAAGATAAAGTTGAGATGATATTCTTCAAAAGATGAAAATTATGACATATATATAGATAGATTTACATGAAAAGATCAGCCTATAATTACTTTTGTTTTCTTATTGGGAGATTAAGCATAGAGAAATATCAAATTCCAGAAATGAGACGTACTCCAGTCCTAAATTTCCATATCTATTTTACGTTGCCCTTGGCTATGTCAACGTTTGAACATAATTTCAAACATCTAATGAAAAAGACCAGGAAATATTATTAATGTTGAACAACTCTATCATCTTCTAAAGTTATAAGAAAGGAAATGAGCCTACATAGAACTAAAGTGCAAATATAATATTACTTACCTTAGAAGCAATAATCCAAGGGTATCCAATAAATCTTTCTTTTTGTTAACACGCATTATAAGTTTCTTCAAACAATCTGAAAGCATTCAGGGCTATTCAAGTTGAAAACCAATATACAAACATACAAACATATTAAACTTGCTTAGGAAGAAAATATCTAAAGAACATGAGTTGACGTGCTAATTTTTGGTTTCTGAAAGGCCAAAGTCTGAATATGATCAGTTTATATAGGAACAAACATCTCTAGGACATGTGGGGATAATTTAGTTCTTGATTCTTTAAGATTAATGTCTGGAAGTTGCCATACGAAAATAAAATGAAATGTAAGCCGTATACGTAAAGAAAAATGTGTCCAACAATGACATACCACAGCAGGTACTGACATCCCTAAATGGTCGGTTTCTTTCTTTCTCGCTTCGACACAGTTCCAAAGCACCAGTCACAAACCGCTAGGCCTAGAAAAATTGTGTAAGTTCAAGAGTCAGTTGATGTAGAACGGTGATCCAATGGTAACAGCCACCAATTACAGAGACGTGACAAAAGAACATAACTTTTACTAAAATTAGTGGACTTTCAAGCACATTTTCACAAAGTGTTAAGAAAACCTGGAGTCCATCCATGGAAGATTCGGAAGAAGAAAAAAAAACTAGAATTAAAGAAAAAGTCAGATATACCAAGGTGAGGAGCAGCCTGCTGAATTGGATTCTCTGTTTGTTGCAATCTTCTGTGAAATTAAATCACTGCACCCAGCAACAACTCCTGAAGTAATTGCCTGCAAAAACAAACAAAAAATAAATAAATAAATAAAAACAGAACACACAATAGCATGCCAACATCATCCAAAGAAACGCACCCAACAATATAGGATGATTGGTTGGTAATGGAGTTGTTAAGAAGACTTAAGCAGAACCATGCAAACAATGATGAGCAACAACCTTCTGAACTGTAGCCTATCGTTTCCAACAACAACTCCTGAAGTAATTGCCTGAATAGGAAAAAAAACCACATCACTGACAAAAAACAAAACAGCAGAATAAACCCAAACAAAAAAAAATGGGAAGATGGGTGACAGACCTTTTTCCTTAGAGGATGGAATTGGAGTTGAAGGAGGTACTTCTTCCAAGCCTCTGCTACAACATCAGACATGGTTACTTGCTGTGTTTTTGATTGCTACAACATCAGTTGAAGGAGGCAAAAGATTGTTTTTAATGGACTGACCTGAACACTTCAAACAACCCCAAAAAAAGAATCTTAAAACCCTAAATCCAAACCACAGTGAAAAAAGAACCAAAAAGGCACCAATTACGGAGACATGACAAAAGAACATAACTTGACTAAAATTAGTCGGCTACGAAGCAACGTTTTGACGAAAGTGTTAAGAAAACCTAGAATCCATCCATGGAAGATTCAGAAGAAAAAGAAAGAACTTCGAATTGAAGGTGGAGCGATCGATTAATCAAGAATCCGAAAATCCAAACCACGTAACAAAAGCGAAACAAAACCCGAAAACCCCAAAAGAGGACTCTCAAAACCCTAAATCCAAACCACAACGAAAAAGAAGATACCTCGAGGCCGACAGATCCGTGAGGGCGAGCACAAGAATCGGATCGGATAACAACGTCCCCCCTCCAACCCCTCTCGATCTCCCGCATCAGATCGGACTCGGGTTTAGGGTTTCGTGAGGGATGGGGATCGGGGACGATCGGAGTGGGAAAAGGTCGGGATTAGGGTTTGGAGAGGGAAAGGGAGTGGAGTGGTGGGAAAGATTGGAATGACAGGGAACATCGATGGGGTATATATACCCTTGCTTTCCTACCGTTGGAGTTGCCGACGTTGCTCACGAGGTTGGTTCGCCGAAGTCGGGTGGGAGTTTTTTTTAAGGAAACACCACAAATGTCTCCTTTTCTCCGATCTTACCGATTGTGTTGTGTTTTTTTCTCTCCCTCTCTCCTGCGATCTCAGGTATTTTTAGATCATTTTTTGTTAAGATTTTGTTTTATTAGTTTGTATTTATGTGCATTTGATTAGTTTGGTTTGATTAGGATTTGTGTGGATTGTTTGATTTGGATTGAATCTGATTTATTGATATTTGGTTGATGAGTTCACCTTACTTTGTTAATTAATCTTGTGTGGATGATGTTATATTGTTATGATTATTAATCTTGTGCGGATTTTGATGATTTGATTAATCGATCAATTAATCTCTGAAGTTTCAATTTAATAAGTTTACATTGTTTGGTGAGTTTCGTATTGTGTGGATTTGTGTTAAACCAATTAAATTTAATGATCAATATTGTAGTTGTTGAAATTAGATTGATTGTGGATAATGTATGAAATTTGTTTGGATTGTATTATTTAAACCGAATAGTATGTAATTATATTTTTTTGTTAATTATGTTTCACAATTTCCAAAATGTCGACTTCACACGATTGTCACGGTCATGTTAACCCTTCAGTGTTAGTATTACAAAAAGATCATAGATCATCTTCGATTCTTGAAAATGTAATTGTTTTGATTTTTAATTTCTAATTTTTGTGTATCGGTATTGGTTTTTATTTGACGTAAAATAATTAATTTTATTTTTCAGGAGCCTTTGACGGATATTAAATGCGTCGAGCACGTCATTCAGTTCAACAGGTGGAATGTGCAAGATCAAAGGATGTGAGATTTGTTAGTGATTGCGGAATTTGACATTGTGTCTCGATTGCAACGACTGCAACTGGATTGGAATCTGATCTGTGCTGTTGTGGAGTGGTGGAGGCCTGAGACACACACCTTCCATTTTAGACACGGGGAGATGACCATCACGCTATAAGACGTAACTATACTTAGTGGTCTTCGTGTTGACGATTTGGCAGTGTGTGCAACATTAGATCATGATTGGACTCAGGTTTGCATGAATTTGTTGGGTGCTGAAGAAGAAGAAGCGACAACTGCAGTGAAAGGTGGATATGTGTCATTGCAGTGGTTGCAACAAAATTATCAGGTTGTTGAGCCATATGCAAAAGATGACCAGGTTATGCAGCTCACGAGAGCGTACATTTTGTTTCAGTTAGGATCCGTGATAGTAGGCGATAAGAGTGGAAACAAAGTCCACCTTAGATATTTATTGTTGTTGGAAAAACATATTTGAATGTGAAAATTACAGTTGGGGAGATGCATCCTTAGCTGTTTTGTATCAATATTTTGGATCAGGCATGTCTGAAAAAAGTGAAACAATTAGCTGGTTTCCTTATATTGTTACAGATATGGTGTTGGGAACATCTTCATGTCGGACGACCATCTAGAATTCCCGGTGTGCAACTTCCATTGTGTTCTTTAGGTTCACGTTGGCGGACTCCTAGGTCGTGGGAGAACAATGTGAAGACGGCTCATATTGAATTTTACATAAATGGGTTCGACGTTCAAGACGAAAGTCAAGTTTGTTGGAACCCATACGAAGAAGTAGATTTGATGGTGTTACCTGCTGATTGTCGCCACGGACATGAGGTTTGGATGAGCAGAACATGGATTGTTTGTTTCGGAGTTGCCGCAATGCACGTTCCAGACAGGGTGATGCGTCAGTTTGGATTGCGGCAACATATTTCAGAAATAATGGAGTTTTACAAGATGAAGAAGACTCTGGGGAAGCCCAGAGTAAACTGGTTGCAAGAGCAACAGTTATACATTCAAGCATGGTCACGTCGGCGAGAATTTGTGCAGATCGAGGCACCGTCACTGCCAGAAGATTTTGCTGCTTGTAGACGTATTTATATGAAGTGGTATTGACAGATTACGATTCGATGGTTGACGAGAAGAGTTGACGATGCTGAATTACCGAATTATAAGCATCCAACTGCTAGAGATTGATACTTGGTAAGAAATGATCAGAAAATTATAATTTTGATTAAGCTTTTAATTTGCATTTTCTAATCATAAATGTATTTTTATGGCAGCTTCATGGGTTACACAACTTACATGAACATATTCATCATCTTGAAGGGATGCATTCTTCACACAGGCTCACTCAGTCATTAAGGGCGAAATTAAAGAAAAAGATCAAGGAAATGATGGTGTGCTTTAAGAGTGTAGATCCGTCATTGAAACTGTCAGAAGATGTTTGCTCTCAACTACATCGTACAGATTCTGAGGAAAATCTTCCAGAAATAGGAGTGTCATTTGACGAGGACGACAATTTCATTTTCACCGGAGTGTCTGCCAACGATGGAGAGATTCTGACTCAAGAATCTCACGGTACTACGTTCTTTCAAGGCGAGGGTTCTTCATTTCAAGTAGGCGAGGGTTCAGGATTTCAAGGTGCTGAAGTCAAAAGAGGTGGGGTTGTTGAAGACGATGCTGGTGTGATAACCCAAGTTTACCGTCGTCGGCCTTCTAAGGCCCCTCGACGAGGTGGACGAAATAAAATTCCTACTAAAGTTTTTTCTCCACCTTAGTTGTCATTACATTTTGGTTAAGCTACATTTTGGTTAAGAACAATTTCATTTGTTAAACAATATGTCATGTGTTATGAACAATTTTATTTGACGGTTTAATTGTTTGAAATTTCTTATATGTTTGTTATACGGCTATCAGGTTCTCGATTCACTGCGTCTGCCATATGATGAAACATGTTCTGCAGCTCTGAAAGTGGGGTTGAATATACATCAACAATGTCTATCTCATCACCATCCATCTGACCATCTGCCTCATCATCATCTGTCTCATCACTATCTGCATCTTCAACCTGTCTTCGTTGAGAATGTGATTGAACTACGTCTGCTTTATAATTACCAATATTCATTGGTGTGTGTTCATACAATCCAAAATAGGATTGAGGAACTGCCGACGAATGACCTGCTTCATATTGGTTATATGTTTGTGTCATTTGTTGATAATCCTCATTCAACTGACTGTGGTGGATAGTAGTATAGTTCTTGGGTTGTTTCTGAACAAATAATACAACCGTATTCATGAAGTTAAATAAAGATAGCATTGTAGTCATGCTCTTATCATTAAAAACTTCAGCATATGTATACTTTTCATACGGTGGTCATTTGCAGGTTAATTTTAGATCAAACTCTCCTTCTTGGAAACCACAAACTCGACAAACTGTTTCACAGAGATCATCATATCGCATTTGTGTATTAACATTAAGCATTCGTTTGTAACCACCTTCATATTCTGGTCCCCCATCTACGAATGTAACAATTCCATCGAAAAAACCCATAACCAATCCGGTACCGGAGCTCATTACTTCGAGTGTAGAAAATCTACATTTCATACATGACCATAATAATAAATACATTAACTATACATGCATTGTATTTCATGTCAAAATAAAAAAAACCAAAACCAAAATAAAAATCAAACCTCAACAGTGTTGGTCGTCGGAGAGATGGAGTAATGGGGAGAGGGGGGAAATTTGAGAGTGAGAATGAAGATGGTAGATGGCCAGGTCATTTAAACCCTAAGTAAAAAATAGTATCTCGGATGTCGTTTTTAACTTGGTTAAAAATGGTACCACTGGTGCCGTTTTTGACTTAGGTTAAAAACGTGGAGCAAGGATATGTTCTTGTTGGGAGTTCAATTTCTTGTAATTTTATCATTTCAAACATATTGAACATGCGAATATATTATAATCATCAATCAGGATGGACGAAGAGCCGTATGAAGACCATGAAGTTGCAAATCCCATGTATTATTTTCAAATAAAATATTATACAATACATTTTTATTTGGGGTTTTTGCTATAGTACACCCCGCAAGTTTCCAAATTGGCCATATGCACCTGCTTTTTCGGTATTGCCGCATATGAATCTGGAAAGCATCATATTTGCACAAATGCACCTGGGCCGTTCGTGGGCCCCACTCCAGAGAGACGACGTGAATGGGCCGTTAACGGCCGTCCAAATCGGTTCGTGATCCGTTTGGTAGGACGTGTGATTTGTGATTGACTGTAGCCAAATAAATTTTACTAAGACTAATCTAAGACCATGACTAAACCATTACAGTGCTGGAATCACTCTGCATCGAATCTCTCTAGATCGACTCTGGCATCACTCTAGATCGTCTATGGAATCTCTCTGTATCGACTCTGGAATCGTTCTGGATCGTCTCTAGAATCGTTCTGGATCGTCTCTGGAATCAATCTGGATCAACTCTGGAATCAATCTGGATCGACTCTGGACAATCTGGATCGGCTCTGAAATCACTCTGGATCCGCTCTAGAATTACTTCGGATCAACTCTGGAATCACTCTGGATCCGGTGAATGTCCCCTCTACTAATCTAAGACGATGACTAAACCTAAGTCTCCTCCTTCCCAAATCCCCGAGTTCTCCCACATTACGGAAATCCTAACTCGACTCCTTCCCAAATCCCCGGGTTTTCCCACTGTCCAGAAACCATAACTCTCATCCTTTCCAAATTCCCATGTAATCGTCCCCATTTTCCTACTTTGCACAAATTGGAGGGCGACCACACTGACCAGTGGATCGGGCAGAGGTAGCGACGACCACGACGACAGCGTGGAAGATGGTACACACAAGAAGCACACTGATTGGGAAGCGAAGACGGTTAGTGATTTTTTTTCTGATTTGAGATATGCAAAATTACATGCTTTGTTTGGGTTTGAATGTTTTGATTTCAGTTTTCGGGTCGGCTTTAGACTGTAGATTGCATGTTTGTAGTTTTGTTATGTCATTTTAATTCATATCTGTCAATTTAATTTGTTTCCTTATGTATTTTGGCTTTGCATTTTTATTATCCAAGCAATGTGTCTGATTTAGAAGGTAGTGTGAGAATGAGGTTGCATTGTGGTGGTAGATGGGTTAAGTGCAAGGATAGGGATAAAACTATTGGTTTTGAAGAGGTAGCATCATTGGTTTTGGTTGTGCTTGAGGAATTGACGATTGACTTGTTAAAGGATTGGATATGCAGTGTAATGAAGTGGTCATCCACTGAAATGGTTGTGCATATGCATTATATGATTCCAAGCAAAGTTAGGAAAGACTACAAACCTTTGAGTAGCAATGGAGACATAGTGGAGGCACTTAAATTCCCCAATCAGAAAAGCGAGTTTCACATCTATGCTACCCATGACAGGAAAGCAGAAGCTTTTGTAGGGGTTGAGAATGAAATAGAACCTTCTTAGGTGTTGAGAAAGAAATACAAGCAGTTGATGGTAGTCCAGAACCATTACCTAGAGTGCCTAGTGTGGTGGGGAGTGTAAGCTCACAACCTTTATCTACACCCTCTGTGCCACCTTGTGAACCTCTTGTGGGAGATGTTTGTGAACACCAGGGGAGTGGTACCCTCCCATGTAACTCTGAACCCAGCCTAGTAGTGGGCATAACATCACCTAGGGAAGACACCTTGGTTTCCAGGGGAAGCAGTGGTACAGACTTTGAGTATGTTTTATATTCTGATGAACTTGATGAAAGTGAGTAAAACAAGGGGTGTTGGGGTGTGAAGGATTTTGATGACCAGGGAGACTACGGAATTGATTTTAATCCGCTTGATGATAGATCTGAGTGTTGGGGTGTGAAGGAGTTCAACCCAGAAATAGTTGTGGGAAATAAGTTTCCTAATGTGAAATCCTTCAGAATGTGTTTATTAACCCACTGCATTTTGAGTGAATGTGAGATAACCTACTTGAAGAGCCAACCAGATAGGGTCACAACCAGGTGTAGAGATGTTCAATGTAAGTGAAGAATTCATGCCTCCAGGTTAAATGATGGCAGAGTGTTTGAAATCAAGACTTTGAGGTTACCATATACTTGCTCTTCTGTAAATAACCGTGCCTCTAAGATGGCCACTAGGGAGTGGATTGCCCACGAGTGCAAGGAGTGACTTGCATTGGATGACAGACTCACTGTGGGGAACATATCTGACCAACTGAAGAGGAAATATCACTTGAGTTTGGCTTACCATTGAGTTTGGCGTGGTCGGGAGATTGCAATGAAGCAGTTGTGGGGGTTGAAGCTGAACAATACGCTTTGATGCCATCTTTGGTTTGGGAGATGAGCAAGACCAACCCTGGTAGTGTAATCAGTTTTGAAGTCAAACCTCAAGATGGGTCCTTCTACAAATTATTTATGTGTCTAAAGGGCTGCATTGATGGTTTTCTGAATGGTTGTAGACCTCTTGTAGGCCTAGATGGTTGTCATCTGAAAGGGAAGTACAAGGGTACCCTATTATCTGCCACCTCGGTTGATGGAAATCACCAGTTTTTCCCTGTAGCATTTGCTGTAGTGGAATCTGAGAGTCATAGCAGTTGGGCCTAGTTTCTTACTCATCTCAAAGAGGCAGTTGGTCACAGGAATGGTTTGGTTGTCATAAGTGACAGGTGCAAAGGTTTAGAGGAGGGGGTAAGAGAGGTCTTTGGTGGGTGTGAGCATAGAGCGTGTGCTAGACACCTTTACCAAAACTTCCAAAAGAAATTCAAGAGTGCTTTGTTGCTTAGTCTGATGTGGGAGGCTGCCTCTGCCTATACAGCCACTGAGATGGAAAGAAAAATGCAGTATATAAGGGAAATTAATGAGGGTGCATATAATTGGTTAGTGCAAGTGGACAACACTGACAGAATTTGGTCAAGGAGTCAATTTGGGTGTGAGGCCAAGTCTGATTATGTTACAAACAACCTAAGTGAGTCCTTCAACAACTACATCAGGGAAGTTAGGCATCTTCCTATTGTAAGTATGGTGGACAATTTGCAGCAGAAGTTGATGCAGACCATGTTCAAGAGACAAGAAGATAGCAGAGAGTGGACAAATTTTGTGGTGTCAAAAGGCAGAACATGGTTAAATAAAATGTCTAGGCAGTTAGGCTCCTTTTCTATCATAAGATGTCCTAACTCGAAGGCAGAAGTGTCTAATGGAATCAAAAGATGTGTTGTTGACTTGCTTCAGAAGTCATGCACCAGCAGACTTTGGCAATTGACAGGGTTGCCATGTCAGCATGCCTCTGCTTTCATTGGGACAATTAGACGGGCTCGTTGGGAGGATGTTAGCTCATGGTATTACAAAACAGTGTACAGTCAAGGTTATGAGGTGAGTATTAATACAATGGCAGATAAATCGGAGTGAGATCATGTAGAGGGATTTATAGTATCACCTCCGACAGTGAAAAGACAACCCGGAAGGCCGAGGCAGGTCAGATACAAGGGCATAATGGACCCAAGCTGCAGCAGGAGACAGAAGAAATGCACTAGGTGCGATCTACTTGGTCACCATGCTAGGAGATGCAAGGAGCCAATTGGGACCCAAACTGAAGATCAAGGCACTGCAAGGTTCGCACGATTACATCAAAAATGTTGTTTACTTTAATCACTTTCATATATAAATATTCATGCATTAATGTTTTGTGGTTCTTACATTGTCAGGGATAGAAGAGGTGGGAAGAGGAGGAAAACCAAGAATGAGGACGTGGGTGTCACTCAGACAACAACTCATACCACAAATGAGGCACAATCCAGCCAAAGTACCTACGGTTCTATGGTGGACCTTCTTCAATCGGTTGGGGGAGTGCAAGGAAGGTTACATGACTCGCAGTGGCCAAATGTCAAATGAGAGAATTAATGTTTTTCTTTAGCTCAGTGTATTATAAATATATGATAGCAAATTGTAACTTAATGTTTTACTTGAGCTCAGTGGCAGTCATTTGTAGACTCACATTAATTGTAAAGGGTGTTGGTTGAATTTTAACAATTGGAATTCCAAGTGTTGTTTTAGGTGCATTTTATGTTCTTCATGTGTTCTTTGCGATCACTTTCATTTGTAACTGTAGTTGTTGCTTGAGTTTAATTATTGCAATTCGAGGTGTTTCTTTCTTTCCCCTATTCTCCCTTCATCCGGAGCTGCGGTAACTTGGGCGCATCATTCCCTCCTCACGGGGAAGGAAAAACGGGCAGTTTACTGGCACTAGTATTAACTGGCTTTAAAATTGTGTTTCTTTCTGGAATGACCGTGGATCCATTATGGATGGCTTCTGGAATGACCCTGGCTCCATTCTGGATCTCTTCTGGAATCACCGTGGGTCTATTCTGGATCTCTTCTGGAATGACCCTGAATCCATTCGGCATCTCTTATGGAATGACCCTGGATCCATTCTGGATCTATTCTGGAATGACCCTGCCTCTATTCTGTAACTTATGTTACACCTAGGGTCTTTCTAGCATGACCCTGGATCCATTCTGGATCTATTCTGGAATGACCCTGCCTCTATTCTGTAACTTACGTTACACCTAGGGCCTTTCTGGCATGACCCTGGATCCATTCTGGATCTCTTCTGGCATGACCCTAGATCCATTCTGGATCTCTTCTGGAATGACCCTGGATTCATTCTGGATCTCTTCTGGTATGACCCTGGATCCACTCTAGATCTCTTCTGGAATGACGCTGGATCCATTCTGCATCTCTTCTGGCATGACCCTGGATCCATTCTGGAACTATTCTGGCATGACCATGGATCCATTCTGGATCTCTTCTGGAATGACCCTGGATCCATTCTGCATCTCTTCTGGAATGACCCTGGATCCATTCTGGATCTATTCTGGAATGACCCTGGATCTATTCTGTAACTTACCGAGACTTTTCGTTTCCACATTCATTCCATCGTATCTCCAGAACGGTTCCAGACCTTTCCCAGACACTATCCAGGCTCATTGGTTGTGTTTTCCAGACCCAATCCAGTCATACGAAGTGGGAAAACGGTTTCGCTCGGATACTCCTCCTCTCCCCAGTCATCAATCATCCTTCCAAAAGAAAGAACCAACATGTCTTCAGCCATGGAAGTTGGCAGCACCGGCGTGTTGAAGAAGGCATTTAATTATTTCCAACCGTCCATGTGCTCTTCAAAAGTTGTGGACAAGGAGCTGAAAGAGTTATCCGGCCACCGGAAGGCTATGTTCAGGAGTACACCGTTTGGTCACTTTCCGAAGATGTCAAAGATAGTTGTGGATAACGACATTCTCGACTTTATGGTTGAGAACTTCGACGTGGAACCATCCGGTTTCAAACTCGGAGATGTCATCGTCCCATTCACACCAATTTATGTCTCCTCCATACTTGGGTTGAAGAATGGAGGCATTCTGGTAGATATGACCGCAAACACAATAGCTATTCGTGGAGGTAAACTATTACAAATGGATCACATGAAACGTCTAATTGCCGACGCGAAGAATAGTACGGACGACGCTGAGTTCATGCGGTTATTACTCTGTCTTCTTTTCTCCCATTTTCTTTTTTATGATGGTAGTCGTCGAACGAAGGCTTGGTTCCTACTAATCGTCGAACACCTGCAAGCCCTTGACACTTACGATTGGACGGATGTTGTTTTCCAATTTCTTGTCGCTGGGTTGGCCGAAGCATCTGTTCTTCTGAAGAAGAGAAAATTGGCAGGAAAGATGGGCCCGAAGACTGGTCAGGTTACTGGGTGCGTTGCCGTTTTGCAGGTGTGGCTTGGGGAACATTTGAAGATTACTATTGGGATTCCTAGTTCGATTCCCCTTGCCAATAGATGGGTTTCATGGATTGGTGGCATCCGGTTTTCTACCAAACTGCGAAGCGTTGGCGTCACCCTCAGCAAAATAGAACTTGATCAGGTTTATCTCATAGAATTTGAGGAGATAACCTCGGGCATCAATGAACAACCGGACTATAGTTATCAAATGCCAGAGATCGAAGGACGTGATCCAGTACATCCTCCCTCTCCTGAGCAGAGGATCACTGTTGGTGAACATTTCATCATAAAAGACCCTCTTCAAGAGGAAGTAAATTTCATGGAAATGAAATTACGGTGAGTGAAAGCAGAACAGACAGTTAAGAAATTGCAGAAATAATTGTGTGCAAAGAACTCCAATGATTTGTCTCCGGCGGACTCAGAACTGTCTGAGAACCACTCTCGTTTGGTTGAATTGAATAATCAGATCGTTCAGCTTGATGTCCAATTGGCAGAGAAGACTAGCATTTTGGTTGAGAAGATCAAACAACTAGAAGATAAGGATTCCCAACTAGCAGAAAGGAATGCCCAATTTACCGTGAAGGAGGTTCAGTTGGCTGAGTTATCTGCAAAATTGGATGAACAGAACCACCAAATAACCATTACGGACTCCCTACTCGCAGAGAAGAATGCCCAGCTTGTACTTCGGGACGCCCAACTGGTTGAGAAAAAGGTACAACTTTCAGAGTTAGATGAACTTCTTAGTGAGAAAAATAAAGAACTATGTCAACTCAATAATGTTTTAGCTCAGAAAAATAAAGAAATGGTTCGAGCTCGTACACCTATTGATATACCGGATGAGTCCATTACGGATTCCCTACTTGTAGAGAAGGATGCCCAGCTTGTTCTTCAACACGCCTAGTTGGTTGAGAAAGAGGTGCAAATGTCAGAGTCAAATGAACTTTTTACTGAGAAAAACACAGAACTATGTCAGCTCAATAATGATTTAGCTCAGAAAAATAAAGAAATGGTTCAAACTCCTACACCTTTTAATCTACCGAATGCTTCCATTACACCTACAGGCCCGAGGGCAGAAAGAAGAAAAATAAGAAGTATACGAAAGAAGGGTACGGAGGAGCCGGTATTACAAAAGAGGAAGGGTAAAAATGATGAAGAATATTTCATTCAAAAAAGGCTCAAGTATGCGGGTCTCCTTTCCTCTACTCCTTCAACTCCAACTGAACTTCGGTCACTACCAGTTGTGAATGCGGGTAGAGACATAGACCTCAAAGCCTTGTTTGGGTTGTCAGCCTAGGAAAGGAATGTCATTTTGAATTTGGCATGCAGAACTGTGGACCCCAAGCGAACTATATGGTCAAATGATATTGCACAGGTTAACATTCAAGATTTCAAGGATCTGATTAGAAAAGGTTCAGATTTCTCATCCGATGTGAGTATTTTACATCTTCTGTCATTTCTTTCCAATCACTTTTCGTCACAGTTATCATAATTTTTAATTTTACAGCTAATGGATGCACTACTATGTGTGTTGGAGGAAAGGCAACCAAAAAACTTGGCCTCTACCTATTCAAATGTTATTGTCATTCCATCGACGGCTACCTCAGGAATTGCTATTTAGTATGAAGGTCTATACGAAGAAATCATTAAGGGGAAATTATTGGCTTGGGACCCCAACCACTCGGTCATCGCACAACCACTTGTGGGATCAGGGCACTGGACCTTGCTTTCTGTGTACGCGGCAACGCAAACAATCACACATTACAATAACTTAGTTTATCCTCTTGACAAAGACGAAGATCCATCTGAAATAGTCAGGTCTTCCGAGGAATTGGCTTCAGTATGACAAAGTTCTGGAGGCAGCATTTTGGTGTAGAATGAAAGCTGAACTTTGAAAGGAAAAAAACCCAACGGCAGGCTAAAGGAACGAATGATTGTGGCGTATTTGTAGCCCACTGGGTACGATACTTGATGGGAGGGACTGATCCAACTCTTGAAGAGGAAGTCAAATATTTGCACTCAGTTAGGGGAGAATTAGCATTGTACTTGATTTCAGATTCAAGATTTAGAAATCCCTAACTAACACTCAGTAGATTTGTTAGGTATTGACTATTTTGTAAAGTTGTTTGATATGAACTATATATGTAGAAGGGGAACACTATTCACAGAATGCATACTTTCTTTTTTAAAATCTTCATTTGTCCCTTATGATTCATTGTTAATGCATGTTGTTTGTAACCCTTGTCTCGATCTTGAATGTCCATGTGTTATTTCTGGTTTAACCATGAAGTCCTTTCCAGACTAACGCTGGATCACTCTGGATAGATGCTGGGAATTTATGGAACGACTCTGGGATCACTCTGGATCGATGCTAGGATCATTCTGGATCGACTCTGGGATCACTCTGGATCGATGTTGGGATTACATTTATAAAATAGATTATTTAGTTTGATAAATACACTATCCGCTATCTTGTAATTTGTATTTTATCACGTATTCTCAAATCACGATTTGCCATATATGTTTTGACCCCTTAAGAAGACATGAAAAAGAATCTCATGAGATTTTGAGAGATTGTGGTTTGACTCTGGAAATACTTTGGACTAAATGTAGACTCTTGGTCAACCCTGGTCTCCATCTTGAATGACTCTGGATAGATTATGGATTAATTTTATCGAATGACGCAGGATTACTTCTGCATTGAATCTGGACTACATTAGGCCTACTTTCTGGAATGAGTATGGATACATTACAGATTCATGATGTTGGATTAACGCTGGAATAACTGTCGATCGAGTCTGGATTGACTCTGGACTAAATTTCGACAGCCGTCTACCCATGGTCTCCGTCTGGAATGACTATGGATTTATTTATGGATTCATTTTGGCATCACACTGGATTACCTCTAGATTTAGTCTCGTTTCAAGACCACCAATATAGACTCACATAAATCAGTTTGCAATTTAACAAAAAAACATGAAACCCAAAAAACAATTAGACAAGGGAAAGACATCCCAAGTTTGACGCACATAATTTTATTACGAAGCGAATCTGAAAGGGAAAGTACACGTCCAGACACAACATAACTCCTACAAGTCCTAATCAGATGAAGATTCAAAAGGGTGGGGATAATTCGACATTAATTCCTCTACCAACCGCCGTCGCTTCTCCTCGAGGTCCTTCAATTCTAAGAAAGGTTCTTCAAGGGCTAGACCGGTTGTCTTGTGTGTGTTCGGGTTTCCAGTGCGCATGGCTCCCTTCCAGTCATTCATGCAGTTCGTCATTCTCCACCGGCAGAACATTATGGCCGTCTCCACAGCCTGCAACTCCTTACATCGTTGGCGATGTTCATTTTCTACACACTTAGGATAGCCTCCGGAATTACTCTGTATTGACTCTTTACTCATCTGGACTCACGCTTGTTGTTTCATAACATGTCCATCTCTAAACAAGTGTATGACTTACGTAGAAACTTTATCTCTTTCAAATACCGAGAAGTCTTTTTGCATACAAATTCATTTGTGATACGTGATTGACATCATTTCATGCTTATATTTGTACCTTATATCCATTTTCTTACACCTAAGGAATGCTACGTGACGAGTTTTATGTTTGATTTTCAGAAATAAAGAGGTTTGAAGAGAAGAGCCATGAAAGGACCCAAAAGCAGGAAAAAGGACTTAATTGTGAGACCTGGGGACCAAGATGCAAGGGAGAAGGACTTGAACGTAAGACAGGAGGACCTAAGAGCAAAATAGGAAACTCCACACCATCATGGGGAGTATTTTGTCAATTCGATTCGGGTCGGAGCTCCACTAAACCGAGTAGATGCATCCAAGACCAAGAAACACTCCAAGCAAAGCCTACAACAAAAACCAACGCGATCTGAAGTTTATAGACCGCCAATTGGCGGTCTTGGACCGCTAATTGGCGGTCCATATGGCCCCAGATCCGTTAAGCTTTCTCCTGGACTTGTATTATTATGTGTTTAGGCTATTTTTGGTATTGGTTTAGTCCCACATCGGGGGATTGTCCCGGATTAGCTTTTCCATGCTTATAAATAGAACTCTTCACCTCCCATTGTATATCTCTCTCTTTGGTGGCATCTTCCCTACTAAGAGTGAAGCCTTGAAGCAAAACTCTAGTGGAGGAAGGGCTGCTTGTAATCTGAGTGAGTTCATAATAGAAGTTTTTCATTAGCTTGTTAATTCTTGCTTAGTTAATTTTCTTCAATGTGTTTGCTTTGGTGCTTGTTTTGTTTTATGCTTCTTTAATGTTTCTTGCTTGATTAGTATAGTTTCATTTCAGTATTATGCTTGTTTTTGTTAATATAGTTAGTGTAATGAGTAGTGAGTAGTTCCATCCCCATTTGGGGGTGGAGAAATATGTGATATAATCATGTAGTGTATTAAGTGTGTGCTATCTTAATCTCTTGAGCTTTAAATGATTTCCATAACCATCTAATGGGTCTCCACTCTTATCTTTGATATGCTAATGCTCTTGAATGAAGCTTAGCTTATGCTTTGATTAGTGGATCTATTTTATGGGGAATGATAAGGTTAGGATATGGATAGGAATTAATATTGGAAACACAAGTTGTAGTGTATGAACTCTTGTTGCCTTTACCTTGGTTAATGTCTGTATGTTTTAACGATGTAGTCTTATCTTAATTCATGTGGAGGCATAGTAGGGTCTAGTCTTTATACTTGAGTTCATTTAGCTTCATTCCAATTATTGTCTTGTATGTTTTAATGACGTAGTGAAATCTTAATTCATGTGGAGGCAAAGTTGGATGTAGTTTTATGATTTCATGCACTACATGTTGTGAGGAGCTTAATTACACACACACATCTTTATATTCACATCATTTCTCTACCCCCTTTGGGGTTTAGTTTTTCTTGCTTCTTTTCCATTTCCATTTGCATCTTAGTGTAGTTTAGTGTAATCAAACCGACCTTTCTTCCCTTTCTTTACCTCTCGCCTTCGCACAAACCAAGTGTCGACACACCTCCCAGTGGACGACCCGTATTTGTCACCGCTTCAACGCGGCCGTGCACTTGCGGTTAAATATAAAACGATCAATCAATACGTCTTCTCACGTATTGATGGTAAGTCATGTTCTTGATGTTCAACAGTCGTTCCCCTCAGATCACGGGAACCTTTGCGCTTCAACTTACGAAGGAATTGCCAGATCAACCCCTTCTTGTGGACATGTATTTGTCTAGTGGTCTCTGATGTGTGACGCGTCATTCCAGAGCCATTCCAGGGTCGAACGACCAAGTCTCATACGTGTCCGTGGGACTACAGTCACTGGATCCAAAGTGATTCTAGAGCCGATCCAGATTGTCCAGAGTCGATCCATATTGATTCCAGAGTCGATCCAGATTGATTCCAGAGACGATCTAGAACAATTCCAGAGTCGATACAGAGTGATTCCATAGACGATCCAGAGTGATGCCAGAGTCGATCTAGAGTGATTCGATGCAGAGTGATTCCAGCACTGTAATGGTTTAGTCATGGTCTTAGATTAGTCTTAGTAAAATTTATTTGGCTACAGTCAATCACAAATCACACGTCCTACCAAACGGATCACGAACCGATTCAGACGGCCGTTAACGGCCCATTCACGTCGTCTCACTGGAGTGGGGCCCACGAACGGCCCAGGTGCATTTGCACAAATAGGATGCTTTCCATATGCATATGCGGCAATACCGAAAAAGCAGGTGCATATGACCAATTTGGATACTTACGGGGTGTACTGTAGCAAAAAACCTTTTTATTTTTTCAACCACACTTTTACGTGCAACACGTTACTTGTTTTACAAATATACAATAAAATGATATGATAAATTCCATTAGTCATTAACCAAAAATGTTTAGATAGCTCAGGTGCAACACATTTGCCTTGGATCCTTCTTAAATAATGGATTGGGATCAACAAGACACTTCTGAGTGCACCATTCGTGGCTTTCGCATGCGCCATCAAGGTAGCATATATATATATATATATATATATATATATACATATATATATATATATATATATACCGTATACGAAAGTGCTCAATGAAAACAAAATTAATTGATTTTCTATAAAGGTGGGAATGTTTTAACCATGCATCCGCATACAAAAGTAACTAAGCAATGTAAAAGAAATCCTAATTCATGTTGTAAGGTTTGGCATCTTTTAGACTGGATTTAGGAAGATGATATTGCCTAAGGGCACAATGCAATGAATCAATGACAAACACAGAGAAATAACTAAGAAAGTAGGGAAAGTACAGATGCTTCTCTTGAAGAAAAATAATCATTGAAATTAGTAACCAGATATCCCATCTGCATCATCTATGACAACAAGAAGATTATTGTGGGTCGCGAAATGTAGAGTGCAAATGTCTCTGTTAGCAATCTACGATTGAATCTACAGGTTCGGATTTACCTTCTTGGAGAGAACCTGTGGCAGCGGAATGGATCGGCGATCACCTCACGGAATCCTCTGGAGCACCGGTCGGTCTTCTACTCTCTTGGAGAAGAAGCACGAGTCCACAACCCAAGAGTCCACGGATTGGCTTGGTGGAGGTGGAGGGACGAATGGGAGAGAGAGGGAGAGGTGGCGGCTAGGGTTTGGTGGGGCTAGGGTTTGCACACATGAACATCCATCCAATGGGAGACTCCCCTCCTTATGTAGATGGCCCCACCCTAAACCCTAAATGTGTGGTCCAATGGGGACGCGTCATGTGTCAGTGCTTTGGGCAAATATCTTATTAATCCTAGATTAATCCAATAGTCTCAACAACTGTGGTGTGTAAGTTCTATAAGGTAATTTGAAAACAATTCTAACCCAATTTGAATCATAAGCACGGATAAGAGCAGCAACTCTTTAGTCCATACTTAAGCACTATCAAGTTGACAAAATTGAATTAAAATGTCTAATAAAAATCAAATCATAAGCAGATAAGACCTAGAACAAGTTGTCAAAAGCATTAACCTTCTAACCATGAATGAAATTATTGAATTACGAAGATAAGATGACACCAGAAATTCATAGAAACCGAAGAAACTAATAAGCAAGAAGTCAAAAGAATATTATATCTATTTAGATTTAATATATAAGCACCTTGAAAAGTCACGCCACGAGGGCTCCAAACAGGCCCTCTTTGCAATCCACAGCATTCCGAAAGTAGCCCTCTTTTGATCAAGTTGTGAAGTACACAACAAACATTAATAATTCGTACTTGAGTTTTGATATAGAAAAAATGTGTGTTCCTAATATAGCCAGTGGCAGATAGATGGGGTCAAGGGTAGGCAAGTGACCACCCTCCCCTCTCAAACCTCCTTCATATATTACATATGTGACCACACAAATTAAGTAATTTTTATACTAATTAGGATTGTTAAATTTCATCTAGTTATATTAAGATCATTCAATCTTCTAAGTTCTAATTATAACTAGCTCATTAGCCCAATCAGAGTTACTTGTGTGTGTAGTTTGTTTAAGTCTCAAAATTATTTCTCTGTCATCCAATCTTCTAAGTTTTAATTATTGCTTGCCCATTAGTCCAACCAGAGTTACTTATGTGTAGTTTGTTTAAGTCTTAAAAATTCTTTATCTGCGTTTGACAAGAATAAATTACTTCTAATGGCCAAACATTATCCCAAAGAGTTTTCAGAATTTGATCTCATGGTCCTTTAGAGTCAATTGGAGAAATATGTCTGTGACGTCAGATCGAATACAGAATTTGAAAATTTGAATAGTCTAACAGAACTTGCACAAAAGATGGTTCAAAAGAAGAAAAATATCACTTTTCCATTGATTTTCTTGTCGATTACGTTAGCATTAGTCTTGTCAGTAGCAACTGTCACCGTTGAGAGAGAGTTTTCAGCCATGAACGTATTGAAAAGCAGATTGCGCAACCAGATGGGAGACAATTGAGTCAATGATGTTCTCATTACATACATTGAAAGAAACATTTTCGGTCAGATTAGCAATGAAATGATCGTGAAAAGATTTCAAAACATGAAACCTCGTAGGACTACATTATAAGAAGAATTTTGAATGTAATTTTAAGAATTTTAAAGTAGGTATAACGTTTTCGATTCGATGTAATTTTATAAGGTGACCGCCCTCACATTTTGTTTTGGATCCTCCACTAAATATAACCCATCTTTTCTTTGATAATCCAAATGTTCTTTCAATTGCATTTCTCGCTCTTGAGTGACAAAGATTAAATAACTCCTTCAAATTTCGAGGAACATTTCCAATCCACTCATTGAGATGATATCTAGTACCTTGATATGGAGCTAAAAACACTGGTCCGTTGGTATATCCCGCATCCACAGGGTAATATTTTCCTAAGAGATAAACATCATTTAGACATGTATTATTCAATAAATGTATACTTTGTGATAATATTAATTTTACCAAATGGAACTTGAAGGTGATCACTTCTACGTAAAGCATCACGTAGAACTCGCGAATCAGAAGATGATCTCTCTCACCCAGGCAATACATAATTGAATTCCAAATTTGGAGAACATGCTCCCAAGACATTTGTAGAAACTATGCATTTTCTACTTCTATATCTTGGTTGCATATCTGCTGGAATTGTAACAGGATATGTGTTCTATCTAATGTGTCAAGAGAATTCTAAAAATTCAAAGATGCAAAAATTTACTTCAAAAGTGACAAAATAATAATTAAATACTTAATTCAAATGGTAGATTTCTCAAACCACTTCCATTTCTCGGTGTCGGGCCCGTTGATGGCATAATCATGTGTTTTCAAATAATCATTGTTTATTCTCAGAACCGCAAGCAACACATTTTTTAAGTGTCTACTTGATTCAAACTTTACCATATAATAAATACTCAAATTTGAGTAAAAACTGATATACGATTTGATTCGAATTTTACCATATAATAAACAAATGAAAAATGATTTGTTGACGCGGTGCGTCTAGGACGCCGTCTGACGTGGTTAATCCAGTCAACAAAAACCAAAGATTAATTAAATCACATATTATTTATTTATTTTGTGTCACATCACACGCATGCTAAACTATGTGACATTTTGTTTCCATCATACATATCTCCTCAAAACTTTCCACTATCCCAAAACCTTTCGTTTTCCATCATTTTCTCCCTGTGGAAGGCGAGATCGGTAAGAGGGATGCCGAGGGAGACGACACGGGAGTGGGTCTTGAGGGAGGCGGGGACGCCGACGACGTTGGTTAGGATGCCACGGTGTAGTTAGTCGGCGAGGAGGAGGAGGAGGAAATGGTCGGTGTTGGAGTCTGTCTCGAGGCGAGGATGAGGAGAAATGTGGTTCTTTGTAACTAATTTGAGTTTTTTGTGTGATATTTTTTGGAGGAAAGTTTGGTTTTGGTGACTGATTTGAAGTTTTTGGTTTTGTTCTGTGATAAATTGGTCTTGATTTTTTCTTTGTTCCTGATTTGAAGTTTTTGGTTTTGTCTGTGATGGATCGATCTTGGTTTTTTGATGTTATTTTGGAAAGTTTTTTTTTTTGTGGTGTTCTTGTTTAAAGGTGGTTTGTCTTTGATATTAATTTTTGGGGGTTTCTGATTTATTTTCACGAAATTGGGTTTGATTTTGTGTTCTTGAAAATGACAAACGTAAGTGATAAAAATGACAACTCATACTTAAAAAGGACAAACCACTACTTAACAAGGACAAATCATTATTTAAAAAGAACAAAATCTCGACATAAAAAAAGACAACCCACCAATGTAAGGACTGACCAATTGTTAAAAAGGACAAAATCATACTTAAAAAGGACAAACCATTACTTAAAATGACATAAAAAGGACAATCCACCAATATAAGGACCTACCCAACTGTTAAAAAACACAAAATCATACTTAAAATGACAAACCACTACTTAAAAAGGACAAAACCTCGACATAGAAAGAACAACTCACCAATATTAGAAGGACCGACCCAACTGTTCAAAAGGACAAACCATTACTTAAAAAGGACAAAACATCGACATAGAAAGGACAAATCGGTACTTAAAAATGATAAACACATACTTAAAAATGACAAATTACTATTTAAAAAAGACAAACCATACATTAAAAAAGACAAACTCGTATGTTAAAAATGACAAACTTATATGTTTAAAATGACAAAACATGAAATCTTAATTTTATCTTTGTATCTGAATGTTGCATGCGGAAACCAAATGTTGCGTTGGGAAAAGTAAAAGTTGCACGGGAAAACCGAACGTTGTAGTGAGAAAATAATATTGCATTGAGAAATTAAAGGTTGCATGTGACACAAACATGTTATTAAATTAATTTATCTGATGACTGGAGTAACCACGTCAGGTGGTGCCCGCACCGTGTATCACGACCCATATTTATATGTATATATCGTATATTTGAAGAAAATAATGTACTTTTTGGATACTCAAATTTGAAAGGTTCACTATCCGAATTCGTATCCGAATCATATTTGTTTTTTTTTTCTTACCGATCTTGTATTCGAATATTGGTAGTACAAAATTTATCAAATACTAATTAAATATAAATTATCGAATCAGATACTCTTGTAACCATTTGCACCCTAGTGCCATCTAGCTCCAATCCTGTAGATTCAACCTCTTCGTTAGGTGAACTCCTAGGTTCAGTAAGTCAAGCTCAGAGGAAAGGTTTTCTTGAACATAGGTATCCAAACCGATCAGCGGTAAGTTTTCTATTTTGCTTATCACCCAATTTCCAAGGAACAAATCAACAAACACATACATAATGATGAAACTTGTAATGCAATTCGCATGTAATGAAATGAATCAAGAAAATATGCGCAAGGGTGAGGAAAACTGCCATCAAACCCAAGGCGCATGATGAAGAGAAAAACTACATATGTATGCGATTTCTCTCAAAAACAACCGAAATTATTTCAACATATATGAAATAAGAAAGTGCTCAAAAATTCGGAGGTGACCAAGATGGCTCTGGTACGAATGTTAGCAATCTATGATTGAATCTACAGGTTCGGATTTACCTTCTTGGAGAGAACCTGTGGCAGCGGAATGGATCGGCGATCACCTCACGGAATCCTCTGGAGCACCGGTCGGTCTTCTACTCTCTTGGAGAAGAATCACGAGTCCACAACCCAAGAGTCCACGGATTGGCTTGGTGGAGGTGGAGGGACGAATGGGAGAGAGAGGGAGAGGTGGCGGCTAGGGTTTGGTGGGGCTAGGGTTTGCACACATGAACATCCATCCAATGGGAGATTCCCCTTCTTATATAGATGGCCCCACCCTAAACCCTAAATGTGTGGTCCAATGGGGACGCGTCATGTGTCAGTGCTTTGGGCAAATATCTTATTAATCCTAGATTAATCCAATATCTCACACTTGCACAATAGCACGATAACAACATGTCATCTGCTTTTGTGTCCCTGACACATGCATATATCCCTGATACATACAATCACACAATGGCAATATATCACCTCTCTATGTGTCCCCGACACACATGTATACTTCCCTGATATATACAACTATTCCTCTCTCCAAGAACGCATCCACAACACGCAAGTCTCTGATCATGTATCCCCGATACAAGATCATTTGTGTCCCCGACACATGCACTCTTCCGATCATACGGACAAATGGGTCGTGCGACCGGTGATGCACCTGCAATTAGGAGTCTCAAACTAGAAACCTTACTAGAAGGCCAAAATGACAACATCCTCACAAAAATAACAATTAAGCAGTAAAATGCACATCACTGTTCCCCAGGTTTACTCAGAAACTCACTTGACAGGAACGGTATCTCGATCCCTCGGAGAGAATACCTTCTTGTCCTCAAGGTACTTGCTACTGTATCCAATACAGTTGGGCCCAGCAAATACTTTCAGTGCAGTCGAGTCAAACCTTTCCCTTCGCACCAGACCACCATTACACTCAGAGTTGACTCCTTTCCCGAAGATGCATCTTTAGACTGAATCTCTCATGGTCATAGATAACATCCCAAAGTAGACACATCAACTCTTTGCTTCATGGTGTCGTCGAAGGTCATTGAGGGTAACTAATGACAATCAAGTCTTGGACTCACACAGTGAAGGAGGGATCCATCCT
This sequence comes from Triglochin maritima, assembly GCA_963682175.1. Classification (NCBI taxonomy): domain Eukaryota; kingdom Viridiplantae; phylum Streptophyta; class Magnoliopsida; order Alismatales; family Juncaginaceae; genus Triglochin; species Triglochin maritima. The sequence continues at coordinate 55,611,689 of OY821772.1, read as the reverse complement.
TTCACTTCCCAATGGTCGCTCAACACATGTTGTATGATAAACATGTTATGGTGGATCATACTGCACACAACAGTATGTCTGTCTCTCAACACCATACAAGTCTTAGTCCAGTCGCACCCCCTCTGCGCCTGACCCGAGCTTCATCATTGTCGCCTTAACACCATACAGGTGCCACCTGGCGCCACATGTGATGCTCGCACTTGGCTTCTATAGGTCACATGAATCGTGGGAACATTCATGTCAATCCTCACCAACATAGAGGATCTCATCTTGATTCCTAATCAAGGCGACTGTCCTATCATGAACTGCTCTGGATATATCATACAAGATCTCCTCATGATCGGTCTCATCTCTGCTCGTTATCAAAAGCACAAGAGGTGAATGCTCGTGTGAGTGAGCATTCTTCAGCCTATTGACAGAATAATATTTTATGCTAGAACAACTACATCAACCAAATAATATAGTCGAAAGGAAAACACAATCACTCTTAAAAGTAAGTTAGACATGTCAATGCATCAAAGTCTGCGTAAGCCTAAGGACTTCACATGGGACACAAACGAGCCCTTAGCTATAGCCTTGGTAAGAGGGTCAGGTACCATAAGACTAGTAGACACATGTCTCAACACAACTTCCTTTCTCGCTATAATGTCCTTCACAAAATGATACCTAACCTGTATATGTTTGGTCTTTCCATGATACTTGGGGTCTTTCACATAACAAAGGGCAGCCATGCTGTCACAATAGACAACAACAGGCTCATCAGATGTCTCTACTAGCCCAGTATGTTGTAAGAACCTCCTCAACCAAACTGCCTCATGTATTGCTGCAGAGCATGCAACATACTCCGCTTCCATAGTCGACAGGGCTATACAGGTTTGCTTCTTGCTGGACCATGAGATGCCCCCATTAGCCAGCAAGAAAGCATAACCAGAGGTAGACTTCCAGCCCAATCGGCATCACTATAGCCAATCAGGCGGAGATCTGATGCTTGGTAACACATCATGTAGTTACTCGTTCCTCTGAGGTATCTCATGATTCTCTTGACTGCCTTCCAGTGCTCCATGCTTGGGTTGGACTGGTATCGACTCACCATGCCCACAGCATAACAAATGTCTGGCCTAGTACACATCATAGCGTACATAAGGCTTCCCACAGCATTGGAGTATGGAACCTTGCTCATTTTGGCCTTCTCTTCAGGAGTCTCAGGATGCTTATCAAGGCTTAAGTGCAAACCCTTCTCAACAGGAGTGTCGATTGGTTTGTATTTGTCCATATGGTATTTCTTTAAGACGTTGTTAATGTAAGTCTCTTGAGACAATCCCAGAAGTCTCTTGGACCTATCTCTAACTATCTTGACACCAAGGACGTAGCTAGCTTCACCCATGTCATTCATATCAAACGTGGAGGACAACCACTCTTTAGTGGATTTCAGCAACTCTTTGTTATTGCCAGCCATGAGTATGTCATCAACATACAAGGCCAGAATGACAAATTTACCATTGGATCTCTTAACGTACACACAGTGATCTTCCTCAAGCATAGAGAACGCATTCTCTGATATAGCTTTATGGAAGCGAATGTTCCACTGTCTAGACGCTTGTTTTAAGTCATACAAGGACTTGTTGAGCTTGCACACTTTGCGCTCTTGTCCTTTGACTTCAAAACCTTGAGGTTGATCCATATAGATCTCCTCCTCAAGTTCTCCATTGAGAAAAGCAGTCTTTACATCCATTTGGTAAAGCTCTAAGTCCATCTGAGCTACAATAGCTAGTAGAAGGCGGATGGAGGCAAACCTAACCACGGGTGAAAAAGTTTCCTCAAAATCCACGTCTTCTCTTTGGGTGTAGCCTTTAGCTACCAGTCTAGCCTTGAATCTATCAATAGATCCATCCGCCTTCCTCTTAATCTTGAGGATCCACTTGGCCCCAATGGCCTTTCGGTTCGGCGGTAAGTCGACCAAGTCCCAGACTCGATTAACTTTCATCTACTCCAACTCTTCCTTTATAGCTTCTAACCACTCTTTAGCATTTGGACCTTCCAAAGCCTCTTTCAAGGTCTTTGGTTCTTGCTCATCGATTACTGTCATCCCGGATGATTCATAATCAATTTCTTCTTGAGCTATCATGAGGGCCTCTTCCTCTCAGCAAAATCGCCTACGAGGAATGAGCCCGTGTTTACTTCGACGCATATGGGTATCTGATGGCTCATCCTCCGTGAGAGCTATCGGATCCTCAGCATTGCTGCTCCCACTAAGATTGACGGGTTGAACCTCATGTTCAACTTCCAGATCCTGATCCCGTGGAGTGGCAATGTCCTCATCTTGTCGTTCAAAGAAGTCTACTGACTCTTTGATAGCTCTAGCAAGAGTTGGAAAATTATTTTCCAAGAATGTGGCATCCCTAGACTCCAGTTCCGTCCTTCTTTATTCTCGTCTAACCCGATAAAAACATAACCTTTGGAGAGATCACTGTATTTTACAAAGATACACTTTTTCCCTCTAGGTCCTAGTTTTCCATATCGGTGACTAGTAGAATGAATGTATGCCGCGCATCCCCAAGGACGCAACAGACTAAAATTAGGCTTCCGTCCTGTCCATAACTCATATGGAGTTGAGGGAACCGATTTTGTTGGAACTCTATTGAGGATATAGGCAGCAGTCATTAGAGCATCTCCCCAAAACGAAATTGGCAAGCTCTCATGCGCCATCATAGATCTAATCATGTCTAGCAACGTTCTATTCCTTCTCTCGACAACACCATTTTGCTGAGGAGTATAAGGCATAGTGAGTTGTCTAGATATCCCCTTTTCATCACATAACTCTTTGAACATTATGGAGAGATACTCACCACCTCTATCCGTTCTAAGAGTTTTTATCTTATTATCCAACTGATTCTCAACTAAGCTCATGAATTTCTTAAAACGTTCTAGAGCTTCTGACTTGTGAGAAATAAGATAAATATGACCATATCTAGTGAAGTCATCAATGAATGTGATGAAGTAACTCTGTCCATGTCTAATACGCACATTCAAAGGTCCACAAATATCTGAGTGAATTAGTTCTAAAGGAGAAGTAGCCCTAATGGCTTTTCCGAACGGTTTTCTAGTTGCCTTTCCAGCTAGACAAGATTCACAGGTCGGCAATTCAAATTTGGCATTCTCCTAATACCCCCTCCTTTGCCAACATGTTCATCCGGTCAACACCAATGTGACCTAGTCTAGCATGCCATATAACTGAATCATTATTCATGGAACTTTGGCTCATAAAGACACTAGTGTTATGATTGAAATCATAAATTGCGTCCAACACAATAAAACTGTCTGAAAGATAGGCACGTCCATAATAAATGTTAGCAAGGTATAAACTCATATCATTGTTCTCAAAAACAACTTTAAAACCATGTCTCATCAAAACAACAACAGAAATAATATTTCGCCGTATAGCTAGTGCATACAACACGTCGTGAAGTAATAGGTGTTGGCTTTTTGGCCTTAATCTTATGTTTTGATGATTTAATCAACCGAATCTTAATTAGAGTAGCACACACTATGCATTGCATATATATTGTATTGTGCTAACCTCTACAGGTGATCAAGACTCAAGAAAGAAGGAAATGAAGTCAAGACATGTAATTAAAGCTAAATCGAAGACATGTAATCTTGATTTCTTTTGAGTCTTAGGAACAAAGTGTAATTGAGCATACTTGAGCTAAAATCAACTTAATCACACACTAGGTTCCCTATAGAAGTCACACACGAAATTTCACATAATTTGGACTTCAATAGATCACCCAAACTTAGACCGGAAAACACCTAAACCTGAACCTAACTGTCTGCCCACATTCGGTCGACCGCTACAGGCCTTTCGGTCGACCGGATGATCATGTCTCTTGTTTGTGTTTTCACTGCCCATATTCGGTCGACCGTGTTTTACCTTTCGGTCGACCGTCAGATCATATTTTCTCGACCGTTACTTTTGTCGTATATACCCAACGGTCGTATTCGTATTAAACCAAAAATACCCCAAATGTATTTCATGTATCGGTCGACCGAGGACCACAATCGGTCGACCGTTGGTTCATCTCTTGACAAACCCAAAGTGCCTGTCCATAATCGGTCGACCGCCAAAACCAGTTTCGGTCGACCGTTTAACCTTGTCAAAATCCCCTGCTATCGGTCAACACAATTTCGTTCGACCGATCCATTTTTCCCTCTACCGAAACGCTTGTTCGGTCGACCGGTAATCTTGTTCGGTCGACCGTTTTCTTAATTGACTTAAGTGTTCAGTCTACCGATTCATATTTCGGTCGACCGTATCCCTATCGAACCCAAGCGTTCGGTCGACCGTTGCACCTTTTCGGTCGACCGTTTCTGGACAGATTTGCAGCCCGATTTTCTGCTTTGTGTTCTTTGCACAATATCCAACCAAATCTTGTCCCAACGGATATATTCTCTCTAATGCTTATAAATAGAGTTGTAAAACACATTTTAACACAACTCTCCCACTACAAACTTGTCCCAAACTTTAGAGAGAATCCCAAACACTCAAAGCTACAAACCTTCCACACTTAGTGATCAATTCCTTAATCCTACTCAAGTGTGCTCAAGATTTAGAGAGTGTTGCTCCACTCAAGTTCTCCTTTGTTGTCAAAAGAGTAAAGGCTCCGGTGAAAGCCCGAAGCATTCTTCTCGGATTGTGAGAAGAGGATTCCAAGCTCGGCGAGGGTTGTTCGCGAGTTTGACGGTTGTAAAGGCGTTCTCTCCCGGCCCGGAACGGGGAGTGGTTAGTGAAGTCGTGAGCGGAGCTCGGTGATCCGAGCGGAGCTTGCAAGAGAGGATTAGGACCCGGGTGGGGTGCCGAACCTCTATAAAAATGCCGAGTCGATTTGTGGTTTGCATATTCCTACACTTGTTTGTTTTAGTTTAAATTCCGCTGCATTTCTTTGATTGCTTAAACAAGTAGGTAATTAGATTGATTAGCATTAATTGTGGACCCATAAACCCACACGATCCTACATTTGGTATCAGAGCCTCGTTCGTTAATTTTGTTCTTAACCGATAAATTAACATGGCTCTTAATGCATCCACACCTAGTGAATCATATAAACTACCGTATTTTGATGGAAATAATTTTAGCTCATGGAAATTTAAAATGTCTTCATTTATTAAATCCATGAATGCAAACTTGTGGTTTATGATTCAAACTCCATATGAAACACCTAGATGTCATATTAGTAAATGGAGTTTAGAAGATGAGAAAAATGCATCCCTAAATGCTAAGGCTATGAATGTCATATTTTGTGCATTAGGAGATGAACTTTTTAATGTTGTTTGCTCGTGTGATAGTGCTTATTCAATATGGCAAACATTAGAAAGGAATTTTGGTGAAGGAGATTCACTAATCGGGAAGAAGGGAGAAGCCAATCCTAAGGATAAAGCTCAAGCAAAGAAAATGGAGTTCCCCTCTACATCTTCTTCATCAACTAGCTCATCCGAAGGAGATAGTGAAGATGAGGTATCTTCTAGCTCTTCTTCAAGTAGTAGTTCAAAAGATAATGCCTATGATGTTAATGAACTACAAAATGCATTTCAAAGATTATTTGAAAAATATAGAGAACTTCACAAGACTAATAAAGTAGCAAATGAGCAAATCCATGATCTTAAATGTCAAAATGCATCCATCTTAGATGATAAAAATGATTTGCTTGCTAAAATTGAAGTTCTAACTTTAGAGAATGCATGCTTGAAGGAAGAAAAATTGAATGTTAAAACTGTAGGATCGTGTGGGTCTATGGGTCCACAAACTAATCACGATTAAGCCCTAATTAACTACTTGGTTGATTGATCAAAGAATTGCAGCGGAAATTAAAAACAAATCAAACACAAGTAGGAAAGCAATGCAAACCACACAAGAAGACACCGGATTTACAGAGGTTCGGCCGCGCCTACGTCCTCTCTTGCAAGCCCCTCTCGAATCCCCGTTCGAGCTCCTCTTGCGTCTTCACTATGCCTCCCCGTTCCGGGCCGGGAGCAACGCCTTTTACAAGTCTTCAAGCTCGCGAACAACCCTCGCCGAGCTTGGCACCACCTCTCACAAACCGAGAGAATCACTTCGGGCTTTCACCGAAATCCGTGCTTCTTTGTCTTGGGCTTACACCAAGACCCTTGCTCACTTTGTCTTGGGCTTTCACCAAGACCCTTGCTCTCTTGACAACAATTGGAGTGGAACTCACTCTTCTAGTATTGAGCACAACAGATGCTAATATGAATGTATGATGAAGGATGTGGAAATTAGGCTTTGGAATCACTAATTGGGAGCTTTGAGGTTGTGGAAAATCTCACTATAAGTTTGACACTTTGGAGTTGTGAAATCTTATGGAAAACTAAGTGTGAACCTCTATTTATAAGCTCCTAAAGATTTCTAGCCGTTTGGACAAGATTTGATTGGGTTTTGTGCAAGATACACAAAACAGAAAATCGGGTTCAGAAATCTGTCCAGAAACGGTCGACCGAAAGGTGTATCGGTCGACCGAACCCTTGAGTATGTTGATGGATCGGTTGACCGAACATAGGTACTGGTCGACCGAATCACTTAAGTTCTATAGGTCAACGGTCGACCGAGCAGGTACCGGTCGACCGAACTACTGGGTTCGGTAGAGAGAAATCTTGATCGGTTGGACAAACTTGTGTCGACCGATAGCAGGTAGATTTTACCTATTTGAACGGTCGACCGAACTAGGCAAATGGTTCGACCGGTTCTAATGTATATGGGGGTGTATATTGAGAAAAATGTGTATACGACCGTTGTATAATACGACAAATAAAACGGTCGTATTTTTACCAAAAACAGCAAACGAAACGGTCGACCGAAGGTTTACCGGTCGACCGAACAGGTCTGGGTAATCGGTTAAATAGATGTGTGAACGGTTGAACGGATTGGTCTGGTATAACAAAAATTGTGTATAACCGGTCGACCGAAAGGTGAACGGTCGACCGAACTCAGGCAGACTGGCGACCAATGTTTTAGGTGTTTAGGTGATCTAATGGAGTCCAAATTATATGATATTTTGTGTGTGACTCCTAAAAGGAACCTAGTGTGTGAATGCATGCATATTAGCTTAAGTTATGCTCAATTCACATAAGTTCCTAATTCTCAAAGAAAGGTAAAATTACATGTCTTCAATCCTAGCTTGATTACATGTCTTGACTTGATTTTTCTTCTTTCTTGAGTCTTGATCACCTGTAGATGTTAGCACAATACAACATGTACACTATTATACTACATGTGCTAATCTACATGTCCTTATTAAGATTAGGTTTAATTACATCATCAAAATACGGATTAAGGCCAAAAAGCCAACAATCTCCCCCTTTTTGATGATGGCAACCTATATCTTAAACCAACCTAATACTTGAAAAATGTATAAGTTAACTATGCATATAAATGCTCCCCCTATGGATGTGCATAGTTTTTCTTGACAATTTCATGTATATTTCAAGTATCCCTAATCTATTACTTCTCCCCCTTTGACATCCATCAAAAAAATACAATAATCAATGTAATATATGAATTTAAATTTCTCCCCCATTGACAATTATATATAACTATTTGAGTTCAATTTAGGATGTCATTTGTAATGAAGATGCTCCCCCTAAATTTTGCACTTCATTACTCTAATAAAAGATATAACTATTAAGCTCCCCCTATCAATAAGGCTAGATGGAAACTATGAGTATGATTAAAGTTAAGTTCAATTAAGTTTCTATTTAAGCCTTATTCTAACATCCATTTAAAATTTGACATTTAAAATCAATGGATGTGGTATATGATTTGCAATGAATTTGGTATATGATTTGCAATGAATTAAACATCTAAGGATATGACAATTAAGCATATTAACTAGATTAGAGCTAATTTTTCAGAAAATTCAAAGATAGAAATTTTATACCAAACTTGAATTTGATTAGCTCCAATCTAGACTTGGTGATGCAACCGGATTCGAATTTGACGTTTTGGCTCACCCGGTCACCACCAATCTCCTCCTCAAGCTCCTACAAGTGTAGATTTTGGTACCCATTTTTGCTTGGGTCCATTAAGTTTAGCTTTTGGTACCCAAATCCAAGTTGATTTTGGTACCTCTACACTTACTTTCCTTTTCATGGCATAATTATGTTTAACAATTATTTGAACCGGAATGTTCTTAACATAAAAATTGTTTTCATTGCCATGTGTGAACTTATGCAATTTATTTGACAAATTTTCATTTAAGGCATTAAGTTCACTATTTTTAGTTGCTAGAGATTCATTCAAGCAATTTAGATTTTTAATCATTGAATTATACTTTTCATTCATGTTAAGCATGTGAATCTCTAAATTTGCAACCTTGTTATTCATGCAATTCAAGTCATGTAGTAATTGCTTGCTTTCAAGATGAGATTTATCAAGTTTAATAAGCAAGTCATTTGTATCGATTTCAAGCATATGACTATCAATTGCATTTGATGAGGTAGTTTTACAATTTAAATTTTCATTCCTTAAGCATGCATTTTCAGAAGTTAGAACTTCAATTTTAGCAAGCAAATCATTTTTGTCATCTAAGATAGATGCATTTTGACATTTGAAATCAAGAATTTGCTTATTTGCTAACTTATTAGACTCATGAAGTTCTTTAGATTTTTCTAAAAGTTTTAGAAATGCATTTTGTAGTTTATGTGAATGTGATGATTTTTCACTTAAACTACAACTTGAAGAGTGACTAGAAGATACCTCATCTTCACTTTCTCCATCGGATGAGCTTGATGTTGAACAAGATGTTGAATTGATTTCTTCACATCTAACTTGAGCTACATCCATTGGAGTGGCTTCTCCCTTCTTCCCGGTTGGTGAATCTCCTTCACCAAAATTCTTTTCTAATGTTTGCCATATATGATGAGCACTATCACATGAGCAAACAAGATTAAAATGTTCATCTCCTAATGCACAAAATAAGACATTCATAGCTTTTGCATTTAGGGGTGCATTTTTCTCATCTTCTAAACTCCATTTACTAATATGATATCTAGGTGATTCATATGGAGTTTCAATCATAAACCACAAGTTTGCATTCATGGATTTAATAAATGAAGACATTTTAAATTTCCATGAGCTAAAGTTATTTCCATCAAAATATGGTGGTTTACATGATTCATTTGGTGTGGATGCATTAAGAGCCATGTTAATTTATCGATTAAGAACAAAATTAACGAACGAGACTCTGATACCAAATGTAGGATCGTGTGGGTCTATGGGTCCACAAACTAATCACGATTAAGCCCTAATTAACTACTTGGTTGATTGATCAAAGAATTGCAGCGGAAATTAAAAACAAATTGATTGACATCATTTCATGCTTATATTTGTACCTTATATCCATTTTCTTACACCTAAGCAATGCTATGTGACGAGTTTTATGTTTAGTTTTCAGAAATAAAGAGGTTTGAAGAGAAGAGCCTTGAAAGGACCCAAAAGCAGGAAAAAAGGACCTAATTGTGAGACCTGGGGACCAAGATGCAAGGGGGAAGGACCTGATCGTAAGACAGAAGGACCTAAGAGCAAAACAGGAAACTCCACACCATCATGAGGAGTATTTTGTCAATTCGATTCGGGTCGGAGCTCCACTAAACCAGCTAGATGCATCCAAGACCAAGAAACACACCAAGGCAAGCCCACCAGAAGACCCAGCCTGATCTGGGCTTTATAGGCCGCCAATTGGCGGTCTGGTTAAGCCCAAATCAGCCAAGATTCTTCCTGGACTTGTATTAGCATGTGTTTAGGCTATTTATGGTATTGGTTTAGTCCCACATCGGGGGATTGTCCCGGATTAGCTTTTTCCATGCTTATAAATAGAACTCTTCACCTCCCATTGTATCCATCTCCCTCTTGGTGGCCATCTTCCCTACTAAGAGTGAAGCCTTGAAGCAAAACTCTAGTGGAGGAAGAGCTACTTGTAATTGAGTGAGTTAATAATATAAGTTTTCTCTTAATGATGTTGTTTCTCTCTTAGTTTAATTTCCTTTCATTTGCATGCTTGTTTGTTTGTTTAGTTTTATGCTTCTTTAATATTTCTTGCTTAAGTAGTATAAATTTCATTTCAGTATTATGTTTTCCTTTGCTAAATTAGTTAGTGTAATGAGTAGTGAGTAGTTCCATCCCCATTTGGGGGGTGGAGAAATATGTGATATAATAATGTAGTGTATTAAGTGTGTGTTATTTTTATCCCTTGAGCTTTATATGATTTCCATAACCATCTAATGGGTCTCCACTCTTATCTTTGATATGCTAATGCTCTTGAATGAAGCTTAGCTTATGCTTTGATTAGTGGACCTATTTTATGGGGAATGATAAAGTTAGGATATGGATGAAGCTAATATTGGAAACACAATTTGTAGTGTATGTACTCTTGTTGCCTTTTCCTTAGCTAATGTCTTGTATGTTTTAATGATGTAGTCATCTTAATTCATGTAGAGGCATAGTAGGGTCTAGTCTTTATACTTGAGTTCATGTAGCTTCATTCCAATCATTGTCTTGTATGTTTTAATGATGTAGTCTTATCTTAATTCATGTAGAGGCAAGATTGGATGTAGTTTTATGATTTCATGCACCACATGTTGTGAGGAGCTTAATTGAACACACACACACACACACATCTTTATTTTCACATCAGTTCTCTACCCCCTTTGGGGTTTAGTTTTATTGCTTATCTTCATTTCCTTTGCATTTCATTTCAGCTTTGTAGTTTAGATTAGTGTAATACATCTTTCTCCCTTCTTTTTACCTCTCGCCTTCGAATAAACCAAGTGTCGACACACCTCCCAGTGGACGACCCGTATTTGCCACCGCTTCAACGCGGCCGTGCACTTGCGGTTAAATTTAAAACGATCAATCACAAATCAAACACAAGTAGGAAAGCAATGCAAATAGGGGTGTAAACGGGTCGGGTACGGGTCGGGTATGCCCCTACCCGTACCCGTACCCGGCTAAATTAGCGGGTACGGGTACGGGTATATACCCGGCAAAAAACATATATACCCGTACCCGACCCGTACCCGTTAAGTTAGCGGGTACAGGGCGGGTAAACGGGTATAGCGGGTATAATATATAATATATAAAAATATAATATATATTATATAAAATATATATTATATATAAAAAATATATAATATATAACATATAAAATATTAAAAAAATATTATATATATAATATAATATATCTTAACGGGTATACGGGTAAACGGGTATGGGTAATGCGTATACCCGTACCCGACCCGTTTATTAAGCGGGTAAACGGGTACGGGTATACGGGTTTGAATTTTTAAACGGGTATGTATTTTTGTACCCATACCCGTACCCGCTCGGGGCGGGTGACCGGGTATACGGGTATTACCCGCCCCGTTTACACCCCTAAATGCAAACCACACAAGAAGACACCGGATTTACAGAGGTTCGGCCGCGCCTACGTCCTCTCTTGGAAGCCCCTCTCGAATCCCCGTTCGAGCTCCTCTTGCGTCTTCACTATGCCTCCCCGTTCCGGGCCGGGAGCAACGCCTTTTACAAGTCTTCAAGCTCGCGAACAACCCTCGCCGAGCTTGGCACCACCTCTCACAAACCGAGAGAATCACTTCGGGCTTTCACCGAAATCCTTGCTTCTTTGTCTTGGGCTTACACCAAGACCCTTACTCACTTTGTCTTGGGCTTTCACCAAGACCCTTGCTCTCTTGACAACAATTGGAGTGGAACTCACTCTTCTAGTATTGAGCACAACAGATGCTAATATGAATGTATGATGAAGGATGTGGAAATTAGGCTTTGGAATCACTAATTGGGAGCTTTGAGGTTGTGGAAAATCTCACTATAAGTTTGACACTTTGGAGTTGTGAAATCTTATGGAAAACTAAGTGTGAACCTCTATTTATAAGCTCCTAAAGATTTCTAGCCGTTTGGACAAGATTTGATTGGGTTTTGTGCAAGATACACAAAACAGAAAATCGGGTTCAGAAATCTGTCCAGAAACGGTCGACCGAAAGGTGTATCGGTCGACCGAACCCTTGAGTCTGTTGATGGATCGGTTGATCGAACATAGGTACTGGTCGACCGAATCACTTAAGTTCTATAGGTCAACGGTCGACCGAGCAGGTACCGGTCGACCGAACTACTGGGTTCGGTAGAGAGAAATCTTGATCGGTTGGACAAACTTGTGTCGACCGATAGCAGGTAGATTTTACCTATTTGAACGGTCGACCGAACTAGGCAAATGGTTCGACCGGTTCTAATGTATATGGGGGTGTATATTGAGAAAAATGTGTATACGACCGTTGTATAATACGACAAATAAAACGGTCGTATTTTTACCAAAAACAGCAAACGAAACGGTCGACCGAAGGTTTACCGGTCGACCGAACAGGTCTGGGTAATCGGTTAAATAGATGTGTGAACGGTTGAACGGATTGGTCTGGTATAACAAAAATTGTGTATAACCGGTCGACCGAAAGGTGAACGGTCGACCGAACTCAGGCAGACTGGCGACCAATGTTTTAGGTGTTTAGGTGATCTAATGGAGTCCAAATTATATGATATTTTGTGTGTGACTCCTAAAAGGAACCTAGTGTGTGAATGCATGCATATTAGCTTAAGTTATGCTCAATTCACATAAGTTCCTAATTCTCAAAGAAAGGTAAAATTACATGTCTTCAATCCTAGCTTGATTACATGTCTTGACTTGATTTTTCTTCTTTCTTGAGTCTTGATCACCTGTAGATGTTAGCACAATACAACATGTACACTATTATACTACATGTGCTAATCTACATGTCCTTATTAAGATTAGGTTTAATTACATCATCAAAATACGGATTAAGGCCAAAAAGCCAACAAAAACTACCTCATCTCATGCAATTGAAAGTCATATGCTTGAAAATGACAAAATTGACTTGCTAAAGAAACTACATAAATCATATCTTGAAAGCAAGCAAACATTAAATGACTTGAATTGCTTGAATGAAAAAGTTGCAAATTTAGAGATTCACATGCTTAACATGAATAAAAAGCGTGATTCAATGATTCAAAATCTAAATTGCTTAAATGAATCTCTTGCAACTAAAAATAGTGAACTTAATGCCTTAAATGAAAATTTGTCAAATAAATTGCATAAGTTCACACATGGCAATAAAAACAATTTTTATGTTAAAAACTTTCCTATTCAAATTAATATTAAACATAATTATGCCATGAAGAGAAAAACTAGTGTAGAGGTACCAAAATCAACTTGGATTTGGGTACCAAAAGCTAAACTTAATGGACCCAAGCAAAAATGGGTACCAAAGTCTACACTTGTAGGAGATTGAGGAGGAGATTGGTGGTGACCGGGTGAGCCAAAGCGTCGAATTCGAATCCGGTTGCATCACCAAATGAGATTGGAGCTAAATTCGAATTCAACATTGGTATAAATTCTTATCTATACAATTCATGTTAAATTAGCTCTAATCTAGCTTCATATGCTTAATTGACATATCATATAGTTTAATTCATTGCAAATCATATACCCTATTCATTGCAAATCAATTATCACATCCATTGATTTTAATTGTCAAATTTTAAATGGATGTTAGAATAAGGCTTGAACAGAAACCTAAATGAATTTAACTTTCATCATTCTCATTGTTTCCATTTAGCCTTATTGATAGGGGGAGCTTAAATGTTATATCTTTTATTTGAGTAATGAAGTGCTAAATTTAGGGGGAGCAACTTCATTACGATGACATCCTTTTGACTTATATAATTATCAATATTTTTGATGGATGTCAAAGGGGGAGAGATAATTAAGGGGGTAACTTGAAAAACTTGATAAAACTTGAACAAAAACTATGCACATCCATAGGGGGAGCATCTATATGCATAGTTTACATATAAAATTTTCAAGTATTAAGATATCGGTTGCCATCATCAAAAAGGGGGAGATTGTTGGCTTTTTGGCCTTAATCTTATGTTTTGATGATTTAATCAACCGAAACTTAATTAGAGTAGCACAAACTATGCATTGCATATATATTGTATTGTGCTAACAGCTACAGGTGATCAAGACTCAAGAAAGAAGGAAATGAAGTCAAGACATGTAATTAAAGCTAAATCGAAGACATGTAATCTTGATTTCTTTTGAGTCTTAGGAACAAAGTGTAATTGAGCATACTTGAGCTAAAATCAACTTAATCACACACTAGGTTCCCTATAGAAGTCACACACGAAATTTCACATAATTTGGACTTCAATAGATCACCCAAACTTAGACCGGAAAACACCTAAACCTGAACCCAACTGTCTGCCCACATTCGGTCGACCGCTACAGGCCTTTCGGTCGACCGGATGATCATGTCTCTTGTTTGTGTTTTCACTGCCCATATTCGGTCGACCGTGTTTTACCTTTCGGTCGACCGTCAGATCATATTTTCTCGACCGTTACTTTTGTCGTATATACCCAACGGTCGTATTCGTATTAAACCAAAAATACCCCAAATGTATTTCATGTATCGGTCGACCGAGGACCACAATCGGTCGACCGTTGGTTCATCTCTTGACAAACCCAAAGTGCCTGTCCATAATCGGTCGACCGCCAAAACCAGTTTCGGTCGACCGTTTAACCTTGTCAAAATCCCCTGCTATCGGTCAACACAATTTCGTTCGACCGATCCATTTTTCCCTCTACCGAAACGCTTGTTCGGTCGACCGGTAATCTTGTTCGGTCGACCATTTTCTTAATTGACTTCAGTGTTCAGTCTACCGATTCATATTTCGGTCGACCGTATCCCTATCGAACCCAAGCATTCGGTCGACCGTTGCACCTTTTCGGTCGACCGTTTCTGGACAGATTTGCAGCCCGATTTTCTGCTTTGTGTTCTTTGCACAATATCCAACCAAATCTTGTCCCAACGGATCTATTCTCTCTAATGCTTATAAATAGAGTTGTAAAACACATTTTAACACAACTCTCCCACTACAAACTTGTCCCAAACTTTAGAGAGAATCCCAAACACTCAAAGCTACAAACCTTCCACACTTAGTGATTAATTCCTTAATCCTACTCAAGTGTGCTCAAGATTTAGAGAGTGTTGCTCCACTCAAGTTCTCCTTTGTTGTCAAAAGAGTAAAGGCTCCGGTGAAAGCCCGAAGCATCCTTCTCGGATTGTAAGAAGAGGATTCCAAGCTCGGCGAGGGTTGTTCGCGAGTTTGACGGTTGTAAAGGCGTTCTCTCCCGGCCCGGAACGGGGAGTGGTTAGTGAAGTCGTGAGCGGAGCTCGGTGATCCGAGCGGAGCTTGCAAGAGAGGATTAGGACCCGGGTGGGGTGCCGAACCTCTATAAAAACGCCGAGTCGATTTGTGGTTTGCATATTCCTACACTTGCTTGTTTTAGTTTAAATTCCGCTGCATTTCTTTGATTGCTTAAACAAGTAGGTAATTAGATTGATTAGCATTAATTGTGGACCCATAAACCCACACGATCCTACAATAGGATCCGACCACTTCGCAAAGCCACTTTGCATGTGCCAACTCCAAGAACTTCAATGCTTGTGTTGTTTTCCATGTTTATTCACCTCCCACTTGGAACACGACGATATTCCACGAAGGCAGAACGATCCTTTGTTACGTGGTCCGTGGCACCTGAATCCACAATCCACACAGGAGAATGATCAGTGAGCATCACAGAACTAGTCACGTTACAATTCGAGGGATTACACACAGTGATTAACTTTTGCTCATTGCACTCACTAGCAAAATGTCCAGTCTTTCGGCAGTTAAAACAAGTCACATTAGACTTATCTTTCCCACCTCTGGATCCTCGAGGTCGTTTCTTTACAGCTTTGTTTTCTGTTTTGTTTTTATTTGCACCCTTCTTGCCTTTAAAACCCTGAGCTCTATCTCTTTTGCGCTTAAAACCTGCACTCCTCCGAGGAGCGCCAGCTTCAGCAGCAAACACTTCAATTAGAGGGGCTTCCGCAAGCATGCGGTCCTCCTCCAGTTCTAGGTGTTTTGTGGCCTGGTCAAATGTCCTGATGTCATCAGCATGAGTCAGATGGACCTTCATATGCTCTCAACTCTTCGAAGGCAATGATCTGATGAGAGCAGACACTTGCTCCTCATCGGTCTTAGCACGACCGGCAACGCTCAGCTCGCTTATCATGTTTGACATTGCGGTAATATGCTGCCTCATCGTGTGACCTTGGCGCATTTTATACCCATCAAACATGAGCCCAAGCTGGTGGGGCCCTTGTGACGGAGGTCACTCCGTACTGAAACTTCACAGCTTCCCACAAGGCCTTTGCAGTTTGCAATTTTTCGAACCGCAGTAACAGATTGTCCCTCATTGAACTTAGAATTGTAATTCGAGCAATTCGGTCTTTCTTTTTCCATGCATTATAAACATCCAAGTTTCTGCGATGTTGCTCAGTATTCCCCTCCTCGGGGGGAGACATAGATTGGTTTATGTTTTCTAACATGTCCTGATCCTCTAAGAGATACTCAATTTTACGATGCCACAGATCGTAATTCCTTTCATTGAGTTTATCTCCTCGAGTCAGATCAGCGACAATACTTTTGGAAGCAACCATAAAAATCTAGGACAATCAAAAAAAACATAGCGATACATGAGTTCTAGCATAAAATACAACGAGCTACAATAGTCATAAAAAATAAACTGACTTAATAGCTATAGCATTCAGACCAAAAGAAAACATAAAGCATTCGATCAAATCCTCATGCAATAGTTAATAAAGTCATTTTACTAATCTATATATTGAGCTCCATCATGATTTAGAGACCCAAAAAAACGTTTAAATCATGGCAAATCAGCAAATAAAGAAAGTATTTGCCGCTGGTTGCAAGGTGGTTTACACAAAACACTTCTACCTTGCAACTCCCACTAGGCATGCAAGTTCCCAAAAAATGGTTTTCAAAAAAAAATCCAATCAACATCACACAGATATGATTACTACATTACTGCCATATTGAGCTAATGATCCCCATTAGGGATTTAGCCTCGTCGACGGGAACCTGCATGAGTCTTATAGCAATAATATCGCAATAAAAAAAATTAAGGAGCCCCTCGTCTCCTTAGGGCAATAAACAGTCCACAGTCCATAATTATTACTGTCCATAAATATTACAGCCCATTGCGATAACTATTGCAAATGGAAATGAATGAATGAAATTACGCTCATCTCTCAATAAGGCAGTAAATAAAATCAGCAACCATTCATTCCATACAAGCATAATCTTTCCATACGTTAGCACAATCCGACGTATGAAAAAAAATACCATAAAGTGTGCACCTCATTCAAACAAGAAGGAAGTAATGCATAAGGAAACAATGCTTTTATGGTGCACGAATATAGGCAAAAAAACGTGTTAGGTAATAACAACCAATCTCCACAATAATCATTCTCAAACCAGAATTTTTCCTTCTTTCCCTAATCAATATAATCATGATAGCACAAAAATTATCCTACTTCGATTAGGAAAGAAAAAATCCGAAATTCTATGGTGGAGAGCAACACATATTTTTGCATTAAAGGAAAGCATTCAAACATATTTTTAAGGCAATAAAACTCCAGCCCATAATATCTTCCCAAAAATTTCAGAATTATCCAATCTTTCCTTAATCAATATAAGCATGCAATCAAAAATAATTATGCTACTTGTATTGGAAAGAAAAATTCGAAATTCTTTGTAGGAGAGTAACACATATATGCACATTTGATGAAAAGGTCAGTCCGGGTCCTTCTGTTTCCAATTCGGGCTTCTCGTATTCGTCTTCTCATCTCATCCGCTACGAGTCATTTCCACTCCTGGCAAGTAGAGTCATCTGGAAATATATCAAATGAAATGCATGCAATCATTCAAAAAAAATCCGAAAATCCTTAATGAGATTAACATATATGTGCATTCAATCATAGAGGAAATATTTCAAATGAAATGAATGCTATCATTTCAAAAATAATCTGAAATAATACAATATGGTAACTCAATATTCATGTATGTGCATGATTTTGCAATCAACATCTAATCCTAGATGCATGCACATGTGATTAAAAATTACATATACATGAATAAGGCAACAAGCATCTAACCTTAGATGTATGTACAAGAGTTTAAAAAAAAATGCACAATCAAATCATACCATCTGAAATGTATGATCACATTATATGATATATGCAATAATTAACTCTTGTAAAAATATCATCATATTTCAAACAACATATATGCGCATATTATCAAGAACAAACATACTCTAGCTGCAAGCTTCAAGGATGAAAAATGCGCAACAAACATAGATTAACATGTAACCCTAGGTACATGCATAAAATGAAATCTAAGCTATGCGCAAGAGTGAAATAATGATGAAACTTGTAATGCAATTCGCATGTAATGAAATGAATCAAGAAAACATGCGCAAGGGTGAGGAAAAATGCCATCAAACCCAAGGCGCATGATGAAGAGAAAAACTACATATGTATGTGATTTCTCTCAAAAACAACCGAAATTATTTCAACATATATGAAATAAGAAAGTGCTCAAAAATTCGGAGGTGACCAAGATGGCTCTGGTACGAATGTTAGCAATCTATGATTGAATCTACAGGTTCGGATTTACCTTCTTGGAGAGAACCTGTGGCAGCGGAATGGATCGGCGATCACCTCATGGAATCCTCTGGAGCACCGGTCGGTCTTCTATTCTCTTGGAGAAGAAGCACGAGTCCACAACCCAAGAGTCCACGGATTGGCTTGGTGGAGGTGGAGGGACGAATGGGAGAGAGAGGGAGAGGTGGCGGCAAGGGTCTGGTGGGGCTAGGGTTTGTACACATGAACATCCATCCAATGGGAGACTCCCCTCCTTATATAGATGGCCCCACCCTAAACCCTAAATGTGTGGTCCAATGGGGACGCGTCATGTGTCAGTGCTTTGGGCAAATATCTTATTAATCCTAGATTAATCCAATAGTCTCAACAACTGTGGTGTGTAAGTTCTACAAGGTAATTTGAAAACAATTCTAACCCAATTTGAATCATAAGCACGGATAAGAGCAGCAACTCTTTAGTCCATACTTAAGCACTATCAAGTTGACAAAATTGAATTAAAATGTCTGATAAAAATCAAATCATAAGCAGATAAGACCTAGAACAAGTTGTCAAAAGCATTAACCTTCTAACCATGAATGAAATTATTGAATTACGAAGATAAGATGACACCAGAAATTCATAGAAACCGAAGAAACTAATAAGCAAGAAGTCAAAAGAATATTATATCTATTTAGATTTAATATATAAGCACCTTGAAAAGTCACGCCACGAGGGCTCCAAACAGGCCCTCTTTGCAATCCACAACATTCCGAAAGTAGCCCTCTTTTGATCAAGTTGTGAAGTACACAACAAACATTAATAATTCGTACTTGAGTTTTGATATAGAAAAAATGTGTGTTCCTAATATAGCCAGTGGCAGATAGATGGGGTCAAGGGTAGGCAAGTGACCACCCTCCCCTCTCAAACCTCCTTCATATATTACATATGTGACCACACAAATTAAGTAATTTTTATACTAATTAGGATTGTTAAATTTCATCTAGTTATATTAAGATCATTCAATCTTCTAAGTTCTAATTATAACTAGCTCATTAGCCCAATCAGAGTTACTTGTGTGTGTAGTTTGTTTAAGTCTCAAAATTATTTCTCTGTCATCCAATCTTCTAAGTTTTAATTATTGCTTGCCCATTAGTCCAACCAGAGTTACTTATGTGTAGTTTGTTTAAGTCTTAAAAATTCTTTATCTGCGTTTGACAAGAATAAATTACTTCTAATGGCCAAACATTATCCCAAAGAGTTTTCAGAATTTGATCTCATGGTCCTTTAGAGTCAATTGGAGAAATATGTCTGTGACGTCAGATCGAATACAGAATTTGAAAATTTGAATAGTCTAACAGAACTTGCACAAAAGATGGTTCAAAAGAAGAAAAATATCACTTTTCCATTGATTTTCTTGTCGATTACGTTAGCATTAGTCTTGTCAGTAGCAACTGTCACCGTTGAGAGAGAGTTTTTAGCCATGAACGTATTGAAAAGCAGATTGCGCAACCAGATGGGAGACAATTGAGTCAATGATGTTCTCATTACATACATCGAAAGAAACATTTTCGGCCAGATTAGCAGTGAAATGATCATGAAAAGATTTCAAAACATGAAACCTCGTAGGACTACATTATAAGAAGAATTTTGAATGTAATTTTAAAAATTTTAAAGTAGGTATAACGTTTTCGGTTCGATGTAATTTTATAAGGTGACCGCCCTCACATTTTGTTTTGGATCCTCCACTAAATATAACCCATCTTTTCTTTGATAATCCAAATGTTCTTTCAATTGCATTTCTCGCTCTTGAGTGACAAAGATTAAATAACTCCTTCAAATTTCGAGGAACATTTCCAATCCACTCATTGAGATGATATCTAGTACCTTGATATGGAGCTAAAAACACTGGTCCGTTGGTATATCCCGCATCCACAGGGTAATATTTTCCTAAGAGATAAACATCATTTAGACATGTATTATTCAATAAATGTATACTTTGTGATAATATTAATTTTACCAAATGGAACTTGAAGGTGATCACTTCTACGTAAAGCATCACGTAGAACTCGCGAATCAGAAGATGATCTCTCTCACCCAGGCAATACATAATTGAATTCCAAATTTGGAGAACATGCTCCCAAGACATTTGTAGAAACTATGCATTTTCTACTTCTATATCTTGGTTGCATATCTGCTGGAATTGTAACAGGATATGTGTTCTATCTAATGTGTCAAGAGAATTCTAAAAATTCAAAGATGCAAAAATTTACTTCAAAAGTGACAAAATAATAATTAAATACTTAATTCAAATGGTAGATTTCTCAAACCACTTCCATTTCTCGGTGTCGGGCCCGTTGATGGCATAATCATGTGTTTTCAAATAATCATTGTTTATTCTCAGAACCGCAAGCAACACATTTTTTAAGTGTCTACTTGATTCAAACTTTACCATATAATAAATACTCAAATTTGAGTAAAAACTGATATACGATTTGATTCAAATTTTACCATATAATAAACAAATGAAAAATGATTTGTTGACGCGGTGCGTCCAGGACGCTGTCTGACGTGGTTAATCCAGTCAACAAAAACCAAAGATTAATTAAATCACATATTATTTATTTATTTTGTGTCACATCACACGCACGCTAAACTATGTGACATTTTGTTTCCATCATACATATCTCCTCAAAACTTTCCACTATCCCAAAACCTTTCGTTTTCCATCATTTTCTCCCTGTGGAAGGCGAGATCGGTAAGAGGGATGCCGAGGGAGACGACACGGGAGTGGGTCTTGAGGGAGGCGGGGACGCCGACGACGTTGGTTAGGACGCCACGGTGTAGTTAGTCGGCGAGGAGGAGGAGGAGGAAATGGTCGGTGTTGGAGTCTGTCTCGAGGCGAGGATGAGGAGAAATGTGGTTCTTTGTAACTAATTTGAGTTTTTTGTGTGATATTTTTTGGAGGAAAGTTTGGTTTTGGTGACTGGTTTGAAGTTTTTGGTTTTGTTCTGTGATAAATTGGTCTTGATTTTTTCTTTGTTCCTGATTTGAAGTTTTTGGTTTTGTCTGTGATGGATCGATCTTGGTTTTTTGATGTTATTTTGGAAAGTTTGTTTTTTTGTGGTGTTCTTGTTTAAAGGTGGTTTGTCTTTGATATTAATTTTTGGGGGTTTCTGATTTATTTTCACGAAATTGGGTTTGATTTTGTGTTCTTGAAAAGGACAAACGTAAGTGATAAAAATGACAACTCATACTTAAAAAGGACAAACCACTACTTAACAAGGACAAATCATTATTTAAAAAGAACAAAATCTCGACATAAAAAAAGACAACCCACCAATGTAAGGACTGACCAATTGTTAAAAAGGACAAAATCATACTTAAAAAGGACAAACCATTACTTAAAATGACATAAAAAGGACAATCCACCAATATAAGGACCTACCCAACTGTTAAAAAACACAAAATCATACTTAAAATGACAAACCACTACTTAAAAAGGACAAAACCTCGACATAGAAAGAACAACTCACCAATATTAGAAGGACCGACCCAACTGTTCAAAAGGACAAACCATTACTTAAAAAGGACAAAACATCGACATAGAAAGGACAAATCGGTACTTAAAAATGATAAACACATACTTAAAAATGACAAATTACTATTTAAAAAAGACAAACCATACATTAAAAAAGACAAACTCGTATGTTAAAAATGACAAACTTATATGTTTAAAATGACAAAACATGAAATCTTAATTTTATCTTTGTATCTGAATGTTGCATGCGGAAACCAAATGTTGCGTTGGGAAAAGTAAAAGTTGCACGGGAAAACCGAACGTTGTAGTGAGAAAATAATGTTGCATTGAGAAATTAAAGGTTGCATGTGACACAAACATGTTATTAAATTAATTTATCTGATGACTGGAGTAACCACGTCAGGTGGTGCCCGCACCGTGTATCACGACCCATATTTATATGTATATATCGTATATTTGAAGAAAATAATGTACTTTTTGGATACTCAAATTTGAAAGGTTCACTATCCGAATTCGTATCCGAATCATATTTGTTTTTTTTTCTTACCGATTTTGTATTCGAATATTGGTAGTACAAAATTTATCAAATACTAATTAAATATAAATTATCGAATCAGATACTCTTGTAACCATTTGCACCCTAGTGCCATCTAGCTCCAATCCTGTAGATTCAACCTCTTCGTTAGGTGAACTCCTAGGTTCAGTAAGTCAAGCTCAGAGGAAAGGTTTTCTTGAACATAGGTATCCAAACCGATCAGCGGTAAGTTTTCTATTTTGCTTATCACCCAATTTCCAAGGAACAAATCAACAAACACATACATAATACCAATCATAATGGCTCAAGAATTTTTTTTCATGTGCTGGAAAAATTGTCAGCTAAACAAAAGAACATCCAACTCCGTTGACCATATTCGATGCACCATACTCGAACCAAAATGGATTGGAATTGGAAGTGGTTACCAAAGTTAAGGTGGTTATCTCGAGCAATCTTTGAATATACAAGAGTCTGGCCTCATAATTATCTGAGAGATTACATGTAAGTGACAGATAAAATGCAAATGACATACTATACACGTTTGAACAAGCAACAATCAAATAACTCGTAATTTGTCGACATTTACAACCCTAATAAGATCTAAAAGATGTGAAGGTTAAGATTTGGTCCCATCTCTATGACTTTCACGTTGCCTGGCTCGCTCTATCTTTCACATTCGCCATTCTTCGAGAGCTGAAAAATCACAATGCATCACATAAGGAAGTGCCTCGAAGTATATCTATGGCAGCAAAGCATAATGAGATATTTCTTCAACATATCTAGACACAGTAGGCTGATAATAAAAGGTATGAAATAAATGCAAGTAAAAACCATAACCGGACAAGCTTTGAAAAATACAACACTATAAGTATCAACATACTTGGTCATATGCTCATATGATATGTAATAACTCTTAAGTCAATGTGCTGAGTATACAACCTTTACCTTCAGATATTTTGCTTCATTAACAAAATTTAGGTAAAACAATTGCACATGAAAACAATATATCATTAGGAAACAATCTAGATAACAGTACTTGGATTAGCAAGATAAGACATCGTTAGCAATGAACAACCTATTCTCCAAAACAATAGTAAGGTTGGCAAATGTAGTCTACTATCATATCCACAACTTAACTTTGGTTCATGGGAACCAATCCAGTTAACTTCAGTGGGATCAACAGTATTAAGGAGCCAATAGATCCTTATTTTCACCTGGTCTGCGGTAATGAACTAATAGCTACCCTATTGCTTTGAACTATCACTTAATTATAGATACAAAGCCTTTTCAAGTAATGCAGGATGAACTCATCTTTCTGATTTTTAGCATCATTCATGGCTCGAAAATCATCCAACTTCTTTGAAAGATCAACAGCAGTTGTTGTTTTGGGAACGGTTTGAGGCACAGTTTCCTGTTCCATATATGCTTCTTGTTCAATCTCTTTCACCTGTATCAAAGCATTCAACAGTTTTCAAATACAAGTATACAACTCGTGCCTCAAACGACATGAAGAATATCAAAACGAGAATATAGTTACTCTTTTGATTAGATCCAATGGTGCCATGGTGCGTCTTATCTCTTCGGATTCCCTAATATATTGCAACAGAGCTGCAGTTACCATTCCACATCGAAAAGGAGACAATCAGAAACAACTTTTAAGAACTTTGAAGGTTAAAATTTTTGTACTGCAAATAAATTTACAAGCACCATTCGGATTCACTGAAGAAATTCTTATTTCAGAAAACAAATATATTCAAGAAATTCTTTTGAGTTGACTGCTTAAGAGCAGAACGGTCGCCCTTTATGAGGGAGACTGTTGACAAAAGGAATATTGAAAATATGTTGGATAAATAAGTTCATTCACCTCCATTCCATATGGTACTTCAGTGTAACCTAATTAGAAATTGCTAAATGAAAATAACCATGCTGATTTGCACCAAATTCTTACAATCAAATGTTTTTGGGTTTACTTTGATTGCTACTCTAAATCCAAGATCTGTAAAAGTTGACTTCTTGAAAAATCTTGAAAGAAGATGGGACAAAATGATGCAACCTCCAAATAGATGAGTGCGGAAATAGAAGCCAAACAGAAGCAAAAGTGACAAGTTATTCCTAACACTGAGTAAGAGAAGTTCAAGTGCTAAAACAATTTCCACATCAAACCACGACCACAAGGAATCGCGCAAAAGAGTCATCCGTCTTTATTAGGCTTGGAGTCTAAGAATTCCATATCCTAAGTTCCTGGACTCCAAACCCCCATCCTTATTCCAGATTACAATTGGAAAATGATTCCGACCAGCTACACTACAGGGCTAGATTCCTGAAATCTGATTAAAGTACTCCAAACATTAGCTCAGAAAATAAACTTCGGCAACACCGATTTCGGTAATTATGATTCCATCTTAGAAAACAATAATTCCCGAACACAGACATCAATCACAAGCACTACATAACTAAAAACAGTAATTATGATTCCATCTTAGAAAACAATAATTCACGCGAAATGAAGCACAAAATCGGGAGCACAAAATAGAGCGGAAACAGTGGAGATAGAGAGAATCTGACCGGGATCGGGATGGTGAGGAGTGTTCTTGGTGGTAGCGGCATTGAGGAATCCTTGGAGGAGGATAAGGGCGGTTATGAGGTTGAAGAAGCAGACGAGGATTGTGGCGTTTTGGTAGGAGAATCTCATTCTCCACGCTTGCTGGGTCTCCATTCCCTCGATTCTAGGGTTTCCGGTTGGGACGACGACAGACAGTGACCTCAAAATTTCGAAAGCATCTTTTCTTGTCTCGACTCTGGTGAAATAGATAATCTATTATCCTTATGCACGTAGATAAAAAAAATGAGAAAAAAAGACTGATGGGAAGAGTTTGGGAACCGCAATTTTTTTATTTAATTAAAAAAATCCAAAATTCGAAATTTAGGAGAAAATTTTATTTTTTCCAAAACTACTCGGACCGCGGGTGTGACCCGCGATCCGTGGAGGCACAAATTTTTATTTTTTTTCGATTTTCTGTTTTTGTTTTTTCATAACACAAAAAAATGTTTTATGATTCTGTGGAGGCACCCGCGATCCGTTCCCCGCCAAAAAAAAAAAAATTCGATTTTCTGTTTTTGTTTTTTCTTTTTACTTTTTATTTTTTATTGTAATTATTTGTAATCTTTTTTTACTTTTTTTCTTCAAAATATGTTTTCTAATTTATATTATTTTTTAAAAAAAATTTAAATTATTTTTAATTTTTCCAATAATCGACCTCCAAATCACGTCGATAACCCGGCGTATTGAAATGTTAGGGTATTTTATACAATAAAAAAACAAATTTTTTCAGCCAGATAAATAAATTATTTACAACTGAATATTAAACAAACACTAAAACTAATTAAAACAAAAAATTGAAAACGTTATCAAAAATTAGTAGGGTGTACACATTGCAAATATTTTTGGAGGTCGATACAGAAAAAATTAAAAACACAATTAAAAAATTTTAAAAAATAATAACAATTACAAAACATATTTTGAAAACAAATATAATAAAAAACATAGTTAAAATGATTTAAAAAAAATCAAAACATAAAACACTACGACTAAAATCCACGACTTTTTAATTTTCTTTTATTGTTTTTGATTTTATGTTTTTTATATTTAAAAAAAATTAATCTGTTTTTTAATATATTTGTTTTTGAAAATAAGTCTTCTAATTCTTATTATTTTTTAAAATGTTTTTATTTATTCAAAAAATTTAATTTTGTTTTTAATTTTTTCAAGAATCGACCTCCAAATCACGTCGATACCCGGCGTGTATTGAATTGTTAGGGTATTTTATACAATATAAAAACAAAATTTCTCAGTCAGAATAATAAATTATTTACAACTGAATATTAAACAAACCATAAAAATAATTAAAACAAAAATTGGTAACGTTGTCAAAAATTCGTAGGGTGTACACACATTACAAACATTTTGGAGGTCGATACAGCAAAAAATTAAAAACACAATTAAAAAATTTTAAAAATTAATAACAATTACAAAACATATTTTGAAATATATATATATATATAAAACATAGCTAAAATGATTTGTAAAAAAACAAAACATAAAATCAAAAATAATAAAAGAAAATAAAAAAAGTCCCGGATTTTAGTCGTAGTGTTTTATGTTTTGATTTTTTAAAATCGTTTTAACTATGTTTTTTATTATATTTGTTTTCATAATATGTTTTGTAATTGTTATTATTTTTTAAATTTTTTAATTGTGTTTTTAATTTTTTGCTGTATCGACCTCCAAAAATATTTGCAATGTGTGTACACCTTACTAATTTTTGATAACGTTTCCAATTTTTTATTTTAATTAGTTTTAGTGTTTGTTTAATATTTAGTTGTAAATAATTTATTAATCTGGCTAAAAAGATTTGTTTTTTATTGTATAAAATACCCTAACATTTCAATACGCCGGGTTATTGACGTGATTTGGAGATCGATTATTGGAAAAATTAAAAATAATTTTAAAAAAAATAGAAAAATAATATAAATTAGAAACATATTTTGAAAAAAAAAATTAAAAAAAGATTACAAATAATTACAATAAAAAATAAAAACAGAAAAGAAAAAACAAAAACAGAAAATCGAAAAAAAAAATTTGGCAGGGAACGGATCGCGGGTCCGAGTAGTTTTGGAAGAAAAAAAATTGTCCTAAATTTGGAATTTTGGATTTTTTTTATTAAATAAAAAAATTACGGTTTGGGTGCAGCTATTAAACGTGAGAAATCAACTTCTAAGAATGTGAATTTAGGAACAGTTTTTTCTTAATGATTGAGAGTTATTTGGATAGGCAAAATATTTCTGGTAGTGGGTGATGTTTTGTCAAAGGAAATTTTTAAATTGTCCTCCTCGCAGACTTTGATTAAATAAAAATCATTTTAAATGTTTTTTTCATATATATTTTTTCTGAAAATATGTTTTCAATTGTTTATATTTTTTAAAAAATCAATTTTTTAACACATGATTGAGCTCCAAATGATGTTGGGTAAATTGGTCTAAACAAAACTAGAAATAAGAAGGAACTCAGAAACTCCTCCACCTCAACTTATCAGTCCAAGCATAAAAGTTGCATTGGGTGTCGTGTCAGGAGCTAGGCTTCCTAGGATCTCCATCGTGTTGGAATGTGCTCCTGGCACTGTAGTTGTGCCTCCACTGTGGGGGAGCCGGATCCTCAGCATCCAAACGGGTCTAAGAAGTAGTTATTAAATTTTTTATGTGTAAATTTAATAATTAAATATTAATTTAATTAACATCGTTTAATTATCACCGTGAATGTAAAATACTAACGAAATGACAGTTTCAAAAATTTATTGACATCAACGTAGCGGTAGTACGTTTGTAGTGACACATATAGCAATACTGACAGAATGATGACAAAAATGGAAATATAATGTATCAAAATGGCATGCAAGCAAAAAAACTTTTTTTACCAAGTAAGTCGGGTTGTCTCGTATATATTATTTACAAACGAAGAATTACAAAGTGAATGAGGCGACAAAAAGATCTCGTTAGAACTCTAAAAATAATCTTTGTCTGTGCTTATATGTAGAATCTAGCAAAACTTTCAACACTCGACAATCGCACAACATGAGTCACACTCTAAGAAGAATTCAAATGCATATTATAATCGACCATGTTGTATTTCTCTTTGTCATGAAGATGCATTCATTCCTCTCTCTCGCCAGATTGCGTCGAGTGTTGCGTTCATTCAAATGTTTTTTAATGGTTTGTCCTCCTTGATTATGGTCGAGTAACTTTTTGACAACATGAATTTTAAAACGTCACACTTACACTCCTTGAACTTTCGTATGTGTAACACTTTGACATATTTTCATCATAAATTGGTTATTTTCAACATATTCATTGTTTTTCTCTAATGTTTCTTGTTTGCCGTACGTGCTTATAATGTATCATACGGTAAAACTTCAATCAAATTGTGAAAGTAAATTAAACCCCTGTAGCAAAAAATAATACGAAACGAGTAGAGCCAAATACGCACA
The DNA here is from genome assembly GCA_963682175.1 of Triglochin maritima. Taxonomy (NCBI): domain Eukaryota; kingdom Viridiplantae; phylum Streptophyta; class Magnoliopsida; order Alismatales; family Juncaginaceae; genus Triglochin; species Triglochin maritima. The sequence continues at coordinate 55,582,936 of OY821772.1, read as the reverse complement.
GCGGAAATCCAAAACACGTCTGAAAAACGATCGAGAATGCACACAACAAGCAAAACACACAAACACAATAATTTAACGTAGAAACCCAAAATCGGAAAAACCACGGGACAAGCCGGCAAACCAATTCACTAATCAATCAACGGGATACAATGGAGTTTTCTCTCTCGGATTTTGCCCAAAATCCAAGACACACAATCTACAAATAGATTGATTGGGGAGATACAAATGTTACCTCTAGGACTTAAGCAAACCCTAGGATTTCCACCTCGGAAGCTCTCCAAGACGAGGTGACAACGACTGGAACACCAAAAGAAACCCGTAGGAAGAAACGACACCTCAATCGGACCAACACGCGACCCGGAATCACCGATTCTTTTCTCTCCTCCAAATCTCTCTTCGTCGGCACCAGAATCGAGACGAGACGGCTACTGTTCACGCACAGTAGAAAAAACCCTCGTTCGTTTCTTTTGGGAATATTAAATGGGTAAATTGCGTTTCCAACCCAATCTTCTTGATAATTGCAATCAAGGACAACAGTTTTGGGTTTGATAAATCCAACAAATCTCCCCCTCAAACTCAACAACGAGGAAGATCACAATCATCACCAATCAGTGGAAATCCATACCCGCCAGCTGGCGGCAAATGTCATGTCTCTCCTTGGCTAAGGGTTTCGTCAACATGTCTGCAACATTATCATCGGTGTGAACCTTTTCGAGTTGAAGCAACTTCTTCTCAAGCACATCTCTGATCCAATGATAACTGACATCAATATGCTTTGACTTAGAATGCAAACTCGGATTTTTGCTCAAGTGGATGGCACTCTGACTGTCACAAAAAATAACATAATTTTTCTGCTCTAGTCCCAACTCCTCGATGAACCTCTTCATCCACTGCATCTCCTTGCAAGCTTCTGTAGTAGCAATATACTCAGCCTCTGTAGTAGAAAGAGAAATGCACTTCTGCAACCTGGATTGCCAAGAGACAACTCCCCCTGCAAAAGTCAACACAAAACTGGAAATGGATTTTCTGGTGTCGATATCTCTAGCCATATCTGCATCTGTATATGTTGTCAACGCTGTTGGACCGCTTCCAAAGCTTAAACAAACTTTGGATGTCCCTCTCAAATATCGAAGAATCCACTTCACCGCTTCCCAATGCTCTCTACCTGGATTAGCAAGAAATCTGCTAGCAACTCCAACTGCATATGCAATATCCGGTCTCGTACACACCATAGCATACATCAAACAACCAACTGCTGAAGCATAAGGAACATTCTTAATTTTCCCCTTCTCATCATCCGACGATGGACACTTCTCAACACTCATCCTGAAGTGATCAGCTAATGGAGAACCAACTGGCTTAGCATTACTCATGCTGAATCTGTCGAGCACCTTCTCGATATATTTTTCCTGTGACAAGCACAACTTCTTTGCTTTCCTGTCACGAGTTATCTGCATGCCCAATATTTGCTTAGCCGCTCCCAAGTCTTTCATATCAAAAAACTCATTCAGTTCCTGCTTCAAACTATCAATAACAGACATATCTCGGCCTAGAATCAACATATCATCAACATAAAGCAAGAGAATAATAAAATCCTCACCAAACCTCTTCATGTAAACACAATGATCCGATGTTGTTCTAGTGTACCCTTTCTCTGTCATAAAGGAATCAAACTTCCTGTACCACTGTCGTGGAGCTTGTTTCAGACCATACAAACTCTTCTTCAAACGACAAACAAGATTCTCTTTATTTTTTACTTTGAATCCCTCTGGTTGCTCCATATAAATTTCTTCATCTAAATCACCATGATGAAATGCAGTCTTCACATCCATCTGCTCAATCTCTAAATCCTGACAAGCAGCAAGACCTAAAGCAACTCGAATCGAGGTAATCTTGACCACCGGTGAGAAAATCTCAGTAAAATCAATTCCTTGCCTCTGACCGAAGCCTTTCACGACCAACCTTGCCTTGTACCTGGGTTGTGATTTACCTTCATGAGATTTCAACTTGAATACTCATTTATTCTTCAACAACTTCTTCCCCTTCGGCAACTCAACCAAGTCATACGTGTGATTTTTCTGCAAAGAGTCCATCTCTTCATGCATAGCAGACAACCAATACTTTTTTGGTCACTTTCAACAGCTTCCTGATAACACTCTGGATCACCGGCATCAGTAAGCATCACATATTCATCAGAAGGATACCTGCTCGAAGGTCGTCTGTTCCTGACTGGTCTCCCAACTGGAACCTCTCGGGAAAAATATGTGGAAATCTCTGGCTCTGAGGTAACATCATCTGCATCAACCTCAACTGGTACATGTGCATCACCTTCCTGCTGCAACTCATCAACTTGCACAGGAGCACGTGTAAGTGGGAACGAATTTAAATCAACCAAATCATGATGAACTTCTGATCATGAATTCATCTTCGATTTCTGAATATCCTGAATGGCCTGATCTTCCACAAACACAACATCTCTGCTTCTGATTATTTTCTTCTCGACTGGATCATACAACTTGTATCCAAACTCATCCAGACCATAACCAATAAAGATGCATTGTCGCGATTTCGAATCAAGCTTGGACCTGTCATCTTTGGGAATGTGCACAAAAGCCTTACATCCAAAGACACGCAAGTGGTCATAGGAAACATCTTTTCCTGTCCAAACTCTATTAGGAATATCAAAATCCAAAGGAACACAAGGAGTAAGATTAAGAATATGTACCACTATACTCAATGCCTCAGCCCAGAACGACTTCGACAACTACGCCTGCGAGAGCAAACATCTTACCCTTTCTATTAGTGTCCTGGTCATCCTCTCAGCTATTCCATTCAACTGAGGTGTCTTCGGAGGTGTTCTCTGATGTCTAATCCCATGCTGTCTGCAATACTGTGCAAAACATCCAATATACTCTCCACCATTATCAGTCCTGATGCATTTTAGTTTCTTTCCTGTCTGCCTCTCAACCAAGGCATGAAACTCTCTAAATACACCTGCAACTTGATCTTTAGTTTTCAAGGTATACACCCAAGTTTTCCTTGAAAAATCATCTATAAATGTGACAAAATAAATTGAACCACCAAGAGATTTTGTCTTCATAGGACCACAGACATCTGAATGCACAAGATCAAGTATACCTGACTTTCTCGAAGGAGGAGAGCTCCTGAAAGCAACTCTATTCTGCTTTCAAGCTAGACAATGCGAACACTTCCTCAAAGTTGCACTTTTAATTCCTGGAAGGAGATTTTTGTTAGACAAAAAATTCAAACCTTTCTCACTAATATGACCAAGTCTCCGGTGCCACAACTCAACACTCTCTTCATCATCTACTGCACTAATTCTGTCCCCAGATACCTTAGCCTGCAGTATATATAATGAAGGATTTTTGCTCGCTCTAGCAATGACCATAGAACCCTTCGTGAGCTTCCAATGTCCATCCTTGAAGGTGCTACAATAACCTTCAGAATCAAGCACACCTGTAGAAATCAAATTCAAACGCAGTGAAGGAATATGTCTAACATTATATAGCATCAACCGGGTACCATTACATGTCTGCAGACAAACATCACCAATGCCTGCAACAGTAGCCAGACCATCATCTCCCATCTTCACAGTACCAAAATCACCAGATCTGTAAGATGTGAATAAATCTCTACGAGATGTGCCATGAATAGTCACATCTGTATCAACCACCCAGCTAGTATCCTGACATACAAAATTTACTTCATCGCCTTCCCAAACGATAAGATAATCACCAGAAACTATAGCAACACGATCACCATTGCTTTCATCACTTCTCTTCTCAGTGGACCCGTTATGGCTATCTCTCTTGAACTTTCGGCAATGCTTCTTTATATGTCCTTTGGCATGACAATGATAACACTCAACATTTGCAAATTTATTAGATTTACCTCTGCTCTTGTCTCGACCCTTGTCTCTATTTTTCGAACCTCGAGACTCATTCCTGCCTCTTTTTTCGAACACCAAAGCATCTGCATTTGAAGAGGATCCCTGTGTCTTTCTTCTCATCTCTTCATTCAGCGCACTGCTTTTCACCGAATTCATTGTCATCTTCCCATCAGGAGCTGAGTTCGACAACGACATTCGGAACGTCTCCCAAGAGTCTGGCAGAGTACCTAGCAACCACAAAGCTTGAATCTCATCATCAAACTTGATTCCCATAGCTGCTAACTGATTAATAATTCCCTGATAATTATTCAAATGATCAGTCAAAGGAGTGCCATCATGATATCTCAATTCCATCATCTGCTTAATCAGATACAATTTATTATTCCCGGTTTTACTCGCATACAACTCCTCAAGTCTAGTCCATAATGTGTGTGCATTAATTTCATTCTCGATATGGTTCAAAACATTATCATCAACCCATTGCCGGATATAACCACAAACTTGACGATGTAACAACTTCCATTCTGCATCAGTTTTATTCTCAGGTTTCTCATCAACAAAAACAGGCAAATAAAAATCTTTAACATACAAAAGATCTTCCATTTTTCCTTTCAAAAGATGATAATTCGAACCATTCAGACAAATCATTCTACTCGCATTAATTTCCATATTTTTTTCTGACAACCGGAAACCAACCACAGCTCTGGTACCACTGAAAGGAAATTAAACCCCTGTAGCAAAAAATACTACGAATCGAGTAGAGCCAAATACGCACAGTGGAAATCCAAAACACATCTGAAAAACGATCGAGAATGCACACAACAAGCAAAACACACAAACACAATGATTTAACGTGGAAACCCAAAATCGGGAAAAACCACGGGGCAAGCCGGCAAACCAATTCACTAATCAATCAACGGGATACAAGGGAGTTTTCTCTCTCGGATTTTGCCCAAAATCCAAGACACAATCTACAAATAGATTGATTGGGGAGATACAAATGTTACCTCTAGGGCTTAAGCAAACCCTAGGATTTCCACCTCGGAAGCTCTCCAAGACGAGGTGACAACGACTGGAACACCAAAAGAAACCCGTAGGAAGAAACAGCACCTCAATCGGACCAACACGCGACCCGGAATCACCGATTCTTTTCTCTCCTCCAAATCTCTCTCCGATGGCACAAGAATCGAGACGAGACTCATTCGTTTCTTTTGGGAATATTAAATGGGTAAATTGCATTTCCAACCCAATCTTCTAAAGAGAATGTGTTCTAAAAGTTTTACTTTTAAATGCCAATTATTATGAATTGAATGAGAAATCATTTTGTTCCTTGTTTATGTTATTCGTCTTTTAGAAGTGTTAAGGAAGATGCTCTTGGTCCTTAACCGTAGAGCTCTAAAAGATATTGGTTTACATAAAACAAAAGATATTTGCAATCATGGTAATTAACATGGGACATTGATTACCGGGTTAAGATTGTCGTGTTGGTCATAGATCATTGTAGCTCTACAAGTGAGTGACAACACGGGTATGCAAAAGAGGAAAATATTACTTTTGTATACTGAATAGACCTAATAAGTAAAATATTATAGAAATGTGTTTCTGTGTCATTAATATTTTACTGTGTCTTTGGTCCTTTGATATGAGACTTATATCTGATCCCTTAAGGAATACTTAATTAGATCAGTGTCTTGAACTATCGATAAGTGTAGTGTAAAGGCATTGGTTGGTTAAGTACAACTTTTGTTGGAGAAGATAGTTAGTCAAAAGACTATCATTGCCCCTCTTAATTGAGTGACGATATTAGTGGGCCCCTTGATAAAGCAAAGTTGTAATGTGCACAATGTGATTTGAGTTAAGTCACATATTTATAACTAGCTTAAAGAGATCAAGAAATGAATACTAATACAAAGATGACACAATACTACTTTGTGTGTATTCTTAATATCATGAGGCAAGGGACGGACACAAGTGGTGCACTCCATCACTAAATGGATCGGGTTTTGGTTCGAGTGGAATTAAGACATCTAACTAATTGGGAGCTATAATGTGTAGCTAGATACCGCTTATAGCTTGTGATATTAAGCTCTTAATATCACTGTCAACTTAGTTTAGATCCTCCCATAGGTCACACCACAAAATTGGGAAACAAGAAATGGGGATTTTGAGTTCATAAGATGTGTCGGGTTTCATGTAGAAAATATGACACATGGGGTGAACAAGCAAAATCAAAATTATGTTGTGATTAATAACATAATTAGAATCTAAATTAAATTCATATGTGATGTAAATATTATGGGGTGTAATGATTGATCATTGCAGAGGATAATATGTTACATAAGTTGTGAATTCACTACTAATCCCGAAATGTCAAATTTTGTAGGGGTTAAACCAAAATTTGACAAGTCTGCAAAACAGTGCTCCAACGGTCGACCGGTTAGCAGTAAACGGTCGACCGATCGGGCACGGTCGACCGGACATGTCTCGACCGATAACAGGGAATTTTCATCTGTTCGAACGGTCGACCGAAAGTAATCGGTCGGTCGACCGAACATCGAGATGGAATAATTCCTGTTACGAACGGTCGACCGAGTTATTGAACGGTCAACCGAAACCAGGTTCGAGCAGTCGACCGAACCTCCAAACGGTCGACCGGTCCAGACGGTTTTGTGCAGAATTAATTTAAGAATTAATTAGATCATGTATGGAATTGGTCCATAATTGATTTAATTCGTGGCTAATATTATTTATTATTAAATAATGGATGGTTAGATGGAATTTTGCATGAAACCATGGGCAAGAGGTTGCACATGAATAGGTAATTTGGAGAGAACTTATAAATACAAGTTTATCTCATTACCTCATTAAATTTATTCATAGCTTTCTCATGCAAAAATTCTCTCTTCATAATTCTCCATGAAAATTCCTTAATTCTTAAGTTTAGTTTTAGTTCTTAAGAGATCATCTACTCAAGGGAATTAAAGAGGGGCTAGTAATTGGATTCTAAACCCTATCGGAGATTGAGAGACTAACTTCCCTCTCTCCGATTTTGTTTAGAGTTTGGTGAATACTCGGAGGCATCCGGCGCAGCGAGAAGCATCCCCAACGTCTCCGAATCTTCAAAAAGTTTTAGAGAACTTCTAGGTATGAATTTCGGAGCCCATATTTGTTTTAATAAAGTTTTGAAACTAGATATTGAAACAAATTGATGCATGTATGAAATAAATCATAGAAAATTGTAAATTGATCCTTATTGTGCATAAAAATTCGAAAAATAAATATGTACAATTAAACATGAAATCCTTCATCTTCTTGATAATTGCAATCAAGGACAACAGTTTTGGATTTGATAAATCCAACAAATCAAATTGGGGGTCAAAATTACTCAAATTTGAGAACAAATTGTTTCAAAATCCAACTAAAATTGTTGTGAAATTTGACTTTCGATTTGATTGGAACTTTACCACAAAGATAGTTAGAAATATGTTGCAAACAACACACACAAAATTGAGAAAAATTTTAATATATTGAAAAATAATCTTTTTTGGCAGAGAGGGGTCAAAATGTTATACAAATCAATTTTTTCGGGATGTAAATGTAACGTTTTAAAAAATGTCAAAATATTACTCGACCATAGTTACAAAGAAAAATGTATTTACCCTTTTAATTTTGTATTTTTTAATTGGATTAGATTAACATTCCATCCTTGATTATGGTCATCCAGTATTACCAACTTAATTATCTTCCCTTTGTCTGCAACTAGGAGTAGAGTTCAGTACATCGTTAAGGTTTTCCTTTTCACAGTTTAGTGGGCGCAGACAAAAAGAAAAGAACAAAAACTTAGAGACAACAATCGGTAGTTTGAGAATGTAAAGTTTTAGACTTTTAGTTTGCAATTTTATTTTATTTGTTACTCTATTCTGATATATCATAATTGAAGTGTTGTCGAATTAAAACCAATTAGGAATGATTGTAGTGACCTAAAATCTCATAACTGGCAAAAACAGATTGAATAATCCAATACGAGACTATTCTCAACGAAATAATTTATCAACCCTCTAGAAAATTAATCTCTTAATAATAATTGTCCCGAAACCTTTGGCTCTATTATTTACGATCATCGTTAGGGTGAATATATTATGTTAAATTGGCTCAACATGCACGAATATTAAAAATAATGCTCGAATGGTGGGAAAAGCTATTTTTGAATTTTCTTTAGTGGTATTTTAATTATTTAACACTCAGTTCATGAAAAAAAAATTCTTTCAAAATGTTCTAATAGTATTAAATTCGTACTTTTAGAAAATTAATATAAAATCTCAAAATCTCCTCCACACCCTGGACATAAGTCACCTGACTACCTTACACGTGTGCGACAAATTTTTCCCAGATAAAACCATATAAATAATGAATTTAACATATATTATAATCACAAAAAATCTCATATTTTAAAACATTTTTTTGAAATATATTTACTAATTTTTTAGCATATTCACGTTAACATAGTGTCTTTCTCCGCACAGTGTCGTTCAAGAACGCAACTAGTTTGTACATAATCCTGATACACAGAAGTAGTACATAACTGTGCCCAGGACGCGCACCACGTAGCTATCAATGTCATCATATGTGTTTTTTTATTTTATTGTTTTAAAATACTGTTTTCGTTAAAGCAAGTGACAATTGGTTTTCCCAAGGCATTTTAAATGTAAAGAAATGACGCACATCTATTTCACTTGGGTCGCATTAGTCTTGCGTGGGACACACAAGTCTCTCGCGAGACATACCAGTCCCGCATGAGACACATATTTGTTCCACGGGAGACACACATTTCTCTTGTGTGGGACACATAAGTCTCGCGTGAGACGCATACAAGTCCCACATGGGACACACCATTCCAGCGAGGGACACACTAGTTCCACAAGACACATCAGTCTCACGTAGGAACACATATTTATGCATCTTGGAATATCAGTAGTCACGTGTATTGTGAAACTAAGTGTCACCTAGATTATTACACCAACAATTTTGAAAACAAATCAAATAGTTGATAAAAAAGTCCACGTGCATACTGTAGGATCGTGTGGGTTATGGGTCCACAAAACTAATCACGATTAAGTCTAATTACTTACTTGTTTGATCTATCAAAGATATGCAGCGGAATTTAAAGAAACAAACAAGCAAGTAACGAATAGAAATGCAAACCACAATCAACACGGGGATTTTTATAGAGGTTCGGCACCCCACCCGGGTCATAGTCCTCTCTTGCAAGCTCCGCTCGGATCACCGAGCTCCGCTCACGACTTCACTAACCACTCCCCGTTCCGGACCGGGAGAGAACGCCTTTACAATCTTCAAGCTCGCGAACAACCCTCGCCGAGCTTGTCTCCACCTCTCACAATCCGAGAGGGATACTTCGGGCTCTCACTGAAGTCTATACTTGTGTCTTGGGCTTTCACCAAGACCATTGCTTCTTGCACAATGATTGAGTGGAACAACACTCTCTAAACTTGAGCACACTTGAGTGAGAATAGGAATTAAGACTAAAGTGTGGAAGCTTTTGAGTGTATGAATCTTCTCTCTAATGTTTGAGACAAATATGTGCGGGAGAGTTGTGTTAAAATGTGTTTTACAACTCTATTTATAAGCATTAGAGAGAATAGAGTCGTTGGGGTTGATTGTGTATGAGTTGGTGTAAGATACACAAAACAGAAACCTGCAGGACCCAATTCTGCCTAAAACGGTCGACCGAAACGGGTATGTCGTTCGACCGTTTGGTCAAAATTCAGCTTTGACTTGAGTTCACTTAAGTAACGGTCGAACGGGCTCAGGGGATTGGTCGACCGAATTAGTCAAGGCACTTCTGGGAGACCAAATTGTGTTGGTTCGGTCGACCGCTAGGAAAGTTTCGGTCGACCGGATGTTTGGTAATTTTGGGGTATTTGGGAATAATACGAATACGACCGTTGGGTATAATACGACAAAATAAACGGTCGGAAAAATAAGTTCATACGGTCGACCGAAAGGGCATATACGGTCGACCGAAACCGGGCAGTGAAAAACAAACAGGAGACTTGATCACTCGGTTGACCGAACGGCCTGTTGCGGTCGACCGAATGTGGGCAGACAGTTAGAGTTCAGGTTTAGTATTTTCCGGTCTAAGTTTGGGTGATCTATTGAAGTCCAAATTATATGAAATTTCGTGTGTGACTTCTATAAGGAACCTAGTGTGTGTTTTAGTTGATTTTAGCTCAAGCGGCATCGCCGGCACAACATCGGCGGTACAACATACGTCCGGCACAACATCGGACGGCACAACCACAGCCAGAACATCGTCGGCACCATCATCGCTGGCAACAACCTCGGCGGCATCGCCGACACAACATCGGACGGGTCCAGACCGTAGTCTGCAGAGTCATCATGCTCTATGAGCCATGCGTCACATGCATTGGGATCTACGATCCCTCAGGTCTGCTACTCATACAATGAGTCCAATCAATCCATCAAATAGTTACGATCCATACATGGAGGTGACGCGTCCTGGACACCCACACTCTTCCACACGGCGGTCCCTGGGCAGGCACGCGTAACGCACCCACCGTCACCTCCCAGCTCACGCACAAGGCGAGGACACGGGTTTCCGTGGACAAAGTTGGCATCAAAAGGAACCAGGAATTCTGTCACGTGCAAAACAGTCGACCGAAAAAGACCACTCGGTCGACCGTTTTCCTCAAGGGAATCGGTCGTCCGGAAGTGACATCCAGTCGACCGCTTCCACAAGGGAAAACGGTCGACCGAACGTGACAACTCGGTCGACCGCTTCCCCAAGGGAATCGGTCGACCGAAGCGTCTGCAACGGTCGAACTATTTCCGCAACACAAGAAATCCTAACGGTCTACCGAAGGTCTAAAACCGGTCGACCGAACGAGGTCAAAATCCGGAGTCTGGTCAACATCAAAAACGAATCTATCGGTCGACCGACTCAGGGGTCTCGGTCGACCGAAAACTAACAGGGTCATCCTATTATTTCTACGTCATAAAACGGTCGACCGAACGAAAACCAACGTCCGAACATCATGCATAATAACCCAATAACTTAAGTTCCGGTCGAAAGAACACAAAGACCCGGTCGACCGAAACACAACAGACATACAAAAACACATGCATTCGGTCGACCGTTGGTCGTCTTCAACCTCGCGCCAGCCGAGGTTTTCCACGGAAAACAACGCCGAAGAGGTCTCCGACCTCCCCGTCCGACCAACACAACCCTCCCACAAATTGGATAATAATTGTCCCGAAACCTTTTGCTCTATTATTTACGATCATCGTTAGGGTGAATATATTATGTTAAATTGGCTCAACATGCACGAATATTAAAAAAATGCTCGAATGGTGGGAAAAGCTATTTTGAATTATCTTTAGTGGTATTTTTAATTATTTAACACTCAGTTCATGAAATTTTTTTCTTTCAAAATGTTCTAATAGTATTAAATTCGTACTTTTAGAAAATTAATATAAAATCTCAAAAATCTCCTCCACACCCTGGACCTAAGTCACCTGACTACCTTACACGTGTGCGACAAATTTTTCCCAGATAAAACCATATAAATAATGAAATTTAACATATATTATAATCACAAAAAATCTCATATTTTAAAACATTTTTTTGAAATATATTTACTAATTATTTTAGCATATTGACGTTAGTACAGTGTCGTTCAAGAACGCAACTAGTTTGTACATAACCCTGAGACACGGACATAGTACATAACTGCGCACGGGACACGCACCACGTAACTATCAATGTCATCATATGTGTTTTTTATTTTATTGTTTTAAAATACGGTTTTCGTTAAAGGAAGTGACAATTGATTTCCCCAAGACACTTTAAATGTAAAGAAATGACACACATCTATTTAACTTGGGTCACATTAGTCTTGTGTGAGACACACAAGTCTCTCACGAGACATACCAGTCCCCCATGAGACACATATTTGTCCCACGAGAGACACATTTGTCCTGTGTGGGACACATAAGTCTCACGTGAGACACATACAAACCCCACATGGACACACCATTCCAGCCGGGGACACCCTAGTTTTATTATGCTAGTTTTTATTAATAAATATATTTTCAAGAAATTCGTCTTTTTTAAAACGTATTTGTACAGCTTCCAAGAGAGAAACGTCCACCTGCCTCCGGTGAATGTCTCCTTCCCCCCGCATCACTTTCTTTCGCTTTCGCTTTCGCTTTGGAGCCCTTGGAATTCTCCCGCTACCGCTCGAATCTCGTGGTTTCCACGGCGACTCCACATATCCCATCACCGCCTAGTTGTTCGATCAGATCGTTTTCGGTTCACGGAGACGTTCGAAGTCCGGAGTTCGAGGAAGCAGTATTGGTTTCTCGGGGGACGAAGTCGACAGAAAGTCCACGGTTAGGATCAATACCAGGTGATTCATTGCTAAATACGTTATTTTTCTGAATCCGTTAGTTAACACTCACATGGTGATTAAATTATTATTATTATTATTATTTATTTTCGGATGTGAAGTTCGCGATGACGTGTCGTTCTTCTGCTCTATTTCGAGGGATATACAGTCGTGGATTCTGATTTCAGGTATGAATATGATTTTTGATGTTCTTACTTGTAACACCATTAAACTCGTGTTTTTTGTAGTCGTGTAGGTTAGTTATGATAATTATGAAAGAATAGTATGAAATAAAATGACAGGATTTGACAAGCAATAGACGCTACTACATTGGAAAAGGATACGATTTACACAAAATTGACATGTTAACCTCTCTTTTTTGTAGTATAATCAATTGTTTTTTCACTTGAGAATTATTGTTTAAGACATCTCATAGTACGAAAACATTGATATGTCCGAACTTTTACCTATAAGTGATCTCCAAAATGTGTATTTCTTTCGAAATATGGTAAACATAGCATACACAAAATCACACGATTGTCTGACACAAAAAGTACACGACACTACAAACCTACTTTTAGTTGTTTATGTTTGGAATATGTACTTTGCGTTGTATTTTTTTACGATCAGATCAGCCGTGTTTTCAAGTTGCGCCTTTTGTACTGATAAAATAAAGCAGATGTGGTTAGATTGTTGGTCGATTTGGCGAAGTTTTTTTTATATTGAAATTAATGCCATTTGAGTTTTGTACATTTGGCGGTGATGTGGTTAAACTCACTTGTATCTGCCCGAAGGTCTGGCTATGTAAAGTTGGTTCTATTGAATGTGGGTCAATTGTTAAATTTGTTGATAGTAACATTCAGAGTGGAAACAAGAAATTTCGAGTGGTTTGACACTAATATTGGAATTAAATGGATATGTTTATGACCTCCAGATAGTATGTACTCTGTGTAACATGCTCGTATGAACTTTTAGGTTAAAGCGGCTTACTGGCCCTGCAACAGCGAAAAAATGGGACATTGTCGATTGATATTACTTGTATGGTTCAAAATCACCATTTCGAGTATATGCTGACTTCCATCAAAATTACTCTTGATTCTGATTGGAAGTTGATAAAATCTCATTTCTTGCTAAACTGCTAGCTCTGGTTAAATATGTTCGTGAAACTTTAGATTATCTTTGTTCTATGTTTTTTTGTTTCTTTCAATTGTCTGATGTTTAATGTTTCCCCAACTAGTTTGGGATTAAAGACTTTGTTGTTGTTCTTGTTGTTCTTGTTGTTGTTGTCGTCATCGTCTTACATATGATGTTTAGTCTTACTTGGTCCAACCTTACGCTTTGAGTTTTTGTTGTTTTCTCCAAATGTCAATACATCTCCGCAAAGCATTCTTAAAGAGTTCATTGCCTACTTTCTAGTTGCATGTTTCCCTAAATGAAATATTACACCATTGTTATGCCTTCTTGGTAGTAATCTTACTTAATTATCCATATCAGAGAATGACAGCTGATCAAGTTCATTGAAAATTAGCAAAAGACTGCGCTTCTAGCATTTCACTTCGAAATATTGAACCAAACTTAGAACCAAAAAAAATCAATTTTAAACAAAATGAACTAAAATGATTAGTCTGATAATCTGAAGACATAAATATTGTGATTGTCTATGATATGAGCTCCACTTCTTATAGTTGTTTCTGCGTTTGTCTATTGACATCTAATTTTTGAATTGGAAAGCATCTTTAGACGCTGTCAATTATCATCATCATAGCTCAACAAATTACGTAAGAGCACAATTTACTTAAGTATATTTTATTCTTTGTATTTGCGTCAAATTGCTTCCACTTTCTCAATGATGATTTAGAGTATGGTCTTAATAATTGGGAAAATCTTGGAACTATTCTTAATTATGCATGCAGGTTTATGCCCATTGTGTTTCCCAGAATTCCAAGAGGAATCCCTTTTCATGCTTTTCTTGATTTTAGTTTCAGTACCCCTTTTGTTGTCAAAACATAAATAGCGATTGCCACTTAAGGAGCATTCTTGATGGGGTTCAAACAATTTTCTTAATAACATTACCCACATAATACTAGCGACACCTGATTCAAAAGCCTTACCTGGTTAATGAGAATGACTGCGTACCAATATGTTTTGTACATTTTCCCCCCTAAATTAATGTCATAATCTTTTTTTCTAATATATGCACGTAGAGAGTGTCAGATATTTATCCTCTTGCTAATAAACTTGACGGCAACACTTTCATTTATCCTGCAGTAACTTTTATTGTACAAAGGTGAAGTTTGAGTACCTATAGACAATTGTGGATACGAATCAAAGGAAGATTATTACTCTTTACTATGAATAACTAAAATGTTCCTCTACTAGGAAGATAGATCTATAAATGTATAATGTGCCTATTAGAAAAACAAAAGATATGCAGATGAGCTACAGATTATGATCAGAAATGGAAATTGTCCTGCTTTTGATCATCTGTCATTTCCTTTTCCCGTGACAGACAAACTTAAAATTCAAATGCTGTTCTCACAAGCTACATATTTGTTATATCATAGGTGTTGTTTCATACTTATAGTTCTTCACAATCGCTCCATCAATGAAATCTGGCCAGTTATTGTTCAATTCCTGATCTTCAGAACTTGCCATTTTACTCTTGTTTTTCCTAATCCTTTTCATTGCAACTTGCAGGAAGGCACATGCTATATCTGGTTATCTCGCAAAGGCTGCTTAAAGAACTTAAATGGACAAACTCATTGTCTTCAGAATTGCCATGTTTCATTGGTCCAATCCATTTGGCATTTGATTAGTCCTGAGATTATTGTCAGGCCTCTAGTTCTACATTTTTTTAACGATTTCATCTCTTTGATGGACGCTACAGCAAGCGATACAGATGATACATAAAATGTAAGTACTTCCTGTCACATGCACGTATCTTGATATCATTGTAGGCATCATGGATTAGTGTCACAACTTAAAATTACTTATAGTACGAAAGTATCTTTCTTTTCATATTTTTTTCAGAAGCATGGTAGCAATTATTTCACGGTGTCATGCTAGCAGAATTCCCTACCATTAGTGAGAAAATCTTTGGCATATCAGAGTTCAGCAAGCAATAAAAGCTGGTGATTTGATGATTGAGATTTACTTGGCAAGTTCAATGATGTTTCAGCAATCATATGGGTTGAGTTGGATGATGTCCTAACATTGTTTTAGTACACAGTGCTGTAGCACTGTACCAATTACTTGTAATCAAACTCAAATTTGTATTGAATTTTTAACTGATTATCAATAAAATCTCCTAACTACCTCTTGTCTAATCCATCAATTACGCACAGTTTTTGTTTCGCAACTTCATTATGACCTCTGCGAAGAATAGTCTGAAGTTCAAACTTATTCTTCAGTAATACGTGGAAGTGGAACCAAGCTTTCTTCTTAGTTCCTTCTCTACCTACCTCTAACCTATGTGGAAAAGTGGTCCTAAGTTCCACTTCCACCGATGTGAGAATCTTATCCCAGTTTGTTAGTTGCTCTTAGGTGAAAGAGAGATAAATTTGATTTATGCAAGTGTTAGCTCCCACCTGGTGTGGTCCTGTACATACATTTCAAGAGAAGAAATCTTGTTCGTTTTATCTTTAGGAATCTATGTAAGTGATCACCTTTGGAGCCAAATACAGTTCAGTTTATGTCCACTTGTTGAGGTAGGACCACCTCGACATCAATTTAAAATGCTTGGCTTAAAAGAAGGTCAATCAAATTCCAAGTTTTACGTCATTTAGACCATATGTCTTGACGTTTTTGTTACCTTCAGTATCTGCTTCATAGTTATATTATATAAAATTTGCGTCATCAGAAGACAGAGAAAAGTGATGAAAGAAACACTATTGATTGAGTACAGTTTTAAGTGGTGAAGAATAGGGCTAAGGCGGTCTGAAAATGGGAAGAGATTATATTGCAAAAAAAAAATCCAGTAAACCCTGTTACCGCATAATTGTGCATTGCTTAGATGACAACACAAATAAGCAATTAAACATGCACCGTTGCATACTACATCACTTTCACGGACATCGCATGAAATATGAATCTATCTTTAGTTTGATCTTGCCAGTTGGACAGGCATGTCCAGACTGATATCCTTCATTCAATAAAAGAAAGCGCTGCATAGTTCCTTTTTGGTTATTATCTCTTCTATGGTTGATAAAATTACATTTCTTGATTGGTTGTATTGATGTAGGAAAGCAGAACGCGTAGCCCGTAGGTGGAATAGTAGTTGACAGTGAGAAGTCCTTGTGGAGACAGCAATATATCAACTTGAGAAGCAAAACAAAGGTAGTGCAGATTCATTGCAATTTTTCTGTTGTTTTGGAATGCTGGAGGAATTGCTATGTTTTATTATGTCTTTAAATTCAGATTCCTTAATCTTGTAAAACATAAAACCAACAAAGCAATCATTTTAAGATATTTTAGGGATTGTCCTGAATTTGGTATGAGAGAAGAATTCCAGAGATATGTAAAAACATTGCATGGGTGGGATATGCTGTTTCTTATTCATGAAGTTTTATATTGATAGAATTATTTTAACAAGTAGTTCATATCTACCAAGTTCCGACCTTGAATGGAAGAAAAGAGGAACAAAATGATCAGGTTTATGTCATTGCCAAGAACCATGATCTTTGATGTTTTATTTATTCCACATGACATGACTGAGATATTAAGATCATTGTTTACACTAGCTTGTCCATCCAACTGTCGAATACGTTTCATTATTAGGAACTTAATAAAGAAAACCAGAAGAAAAAACTATGGATCCACTGTTCCACATATATTTTCTTTTCCTAAAAACTTGTTTTATGACAGGTTTCATTTTATTTGTCTACCAAGGTCAACAGTTTAATGACCTCTCTTTTGCTACACAGATAATTGTGTTTGATAATCACCCATACATGGAAGCCACAACTCTATCATAGGAGAATCAAGAAAGTCAATGTCTGATATTTTTGGATGTTGCCATTGCGAGTTATTGGTCCCAAATATCAATTCCCTTTGCTGTTGAGCCACAGAACTTACTTTTAAGTGAAGCAGAAATTCTTACTCTTCATATCCTTATATCTCATATGTAGCATTATCAACTCAGTCAGAATCTGAAACTGTGGTAGGTCCTGCTTAGAAGCTAAAAGAAACAAATCTTCCAAGGAACCTGCAGTCAAAATTACGAAGTGACAAGTCTTAAGATCAAAAAACTTGATCATGTACTAATCTTTCCCCATCCAAACATTGACCCCTTCATGTTTAGGATGCCTTAAGCATCTTATGCTTTCATTGTCAGAATATGAACTTTGAGACTATACCTTCTCTCTGTAAGACCATTCCTTTTATTCTAGATCCTTAGTATGATGATGGAATCTATTCCTATGTTTTAAACTTTCCTGAAATAATGCATAGCGAATTCTGCTATTTTTGCCTGAAGATATATGTTAAATATGCCAAATATCATATCCCTTCTTCCTTCACACTTACTCTCCTCTAATAGGTTGTTCTTAGGAAAACAGATGTAAGATGCAGATCAGTTTGGGAATCGTTCAATAGGTATTCATTATTGGATCCAATGTGGCTCTGTCCACTCGATTGAAATGTCGATAGTCTCAAAATATGAATCAGTTCCACCTTTTCTTTAGCTCCTTACCTGTTGGATATAGTCCGGATTATTATTTTTTCATGACATTTTGCAAATCCACAATTTAAATTAATTACTGAATAATTCAATTATGCAAACAAATCTTCATTTTTTTGGAACAATGAAGATGTATATAGCACAACTGAATGAAATCACAACTTGAAGGTGGATTGGTATTCAAATCTATGGATTCTCCACCACAATAGAAGAAAGAGGCATAAACCCTTCATGCCAACAAGGAGAAGCCAAGCCAAGCAGAAGCATATGATCCTGTGGGTGTGTTAAGAAGTGCTAAACCCTGAGGAGAAGCACCCAGGTTTTCATGCTGCAGGTATGAATAAAGGTGCCTTATTTGAATGAAAAATTGTTTCTGAAAGCACCATCGACGTGCTTGGCTTTAATAGGACCCATGCCCTTAGATTGAAGGCCACAACAAAAGAGATGTCATGTCTGTTGAAGCCTGAAGGATTCATTTTGATCAAATTCAAAGTTCCATGACACAAGAAAAACTCTCATGGGGCTTATAGGTAGTTCCTGACCTGTCCCCACAAACCAATAGCATTGCAGGAAAATGTAATACCAAAGTATCAATTTTATTCCACTTCATAGATGTACAGTTCTTGTTTCATATATACACATTGAGCCTATCTCTTTGATTTGGCATTCTCAAATCTGGATTGTCATTGTCATCATCAGTAAGATTTATTCTTACTATGGCTTTAAGCTGAAGTGAAAATCCTACTACGTTCTGCGAGGATTTTATTTCAGGAATATATAGTTTGTTCTTAACGTATCTGCACATCAAAGTTAATCTCATACTTTTAGCAACCCAACAGAAACATGTAGTTGCACACTTGCACACAAGTCTGGTGGGTCTCAACTTAAGCATTCATTTGGTGCTCACACATTATTCTTGCATTCGTGTTGTGGAATTTTTTTAGTTCTGGTGGGGTTTCATGTATCCTCTCGTGCTCCCTTGCTGCATTAAGAGACCAACTTTGTTCCCTTTTCAGAAATAATTCATGTAAGTGCAGAAGCAGCATTATTGTGGAAATAGTTGGAATCCAGCTACAACATAGATCTAACTTCTTTTGTGCTGTAACATGGGCAGGAACGATTTGAGATTCTGTGTAAACTTTTCAAGATACCATTGCAAGCATGATAAAGAGAATAGTATTCCCACCTCTTTTATTCCGTCAATAACTTGGTAGAGAAACATAATAGCAACTTATCCAGGCTAGTTTCTCTTATTTTACTACAATAAAATTTGTTGTAGATGATTATCTTTTTGGCCAATGAAGATGCATCTTTTTGCATTAACTTATCAACCTTAAGTGATAAGAGAAAGCTGCATTTAGTCAACTTGAAATTGAAGAGAGAACTCAAAACCTGACATAAATCTGAAGTTGAGGGTTGATTTCTTGGAACCTAATCATCTGTGTTTATCAACCCTTTCTTCCTTAACACACGTCTCATTGTTTAACCCACACGCCCCGTTATCCTCTGCTTGTTTGAGTGGCTTCCACTAGAATTAAAAGTGTGTGCGACCCATATTTAGATGTCATAAAAAACAATCAACAACAACAAAGATTAACAGTAACTTCTTCCATTGAAAAATTTCCTTGTACAAACTTTGAAAACAAAAGTTAACTGAACAAAAAAAACCCTCATCAAACACCTAAAGCCCATTCCTTTACTACTACAAAACTTGGGCTCTTTGAGAGAGGGTACTGCATGCTGCTTCTCTTTCAAATATTTTTCGTTTTTAATTTTTTACACAATATGGCAGTCAGTAAGATCAGCAAGAAAGGCAAAATGATCAGCAAGAAGTGGTGGGGACATGATCAGATCTGGGAGATGCACCTGCCATGGCAGACAGTGTGCTTCTTGGCCTGTCTTGTCTCCTCTCTCCAGATCCGACCAATGTCATCTGCGATTCTTACTGCATCCATGGATGCACCTGACAGACCTCTTCGTGTGAATCCAACAGCATACAGCCCATTCCTTCCTCTCCAACCATTTGGAAATGGTTCTTTTGGAAAACCATCCTTGGAGAAGAAATCACTGTCCTGCAAGAGAATAAATTAGAAAGAGGTCAATATAAATTATTAACCATAAATTTGTCTTGATGAATTTAAATACCAGTGCTCAAACTAAAATTAGAAGAAAAAAAATATCCTTAAGCATTCATACATGCTTGGAAAAAACACTTTTCTGCACGTGGACTTGCAGGAAGGGCATGAATGGAAACTAGTGAATTATCATATGAGAATCATTTAAGTGAGATACCGAGTTATAGTTTTTGCAAGATTAAGAGAAAAATAACATAGTATCTTTCTCTATGTAAAAGAAGTAAGAAATTAAGAGCCGAATACAATATAAAATTCTCTAAAAACCTATATTACCTGTAACCAGGAAGGCACATTGCTGCGGTATCCAGTGGCGAGAATAACATCATCGACAACCAGAACTTCACCGTCGACAAGTTCCACGCCTCCTGTCATGAATCTCTTGATTCCGGGGACTACCTTGATCTCGCCGGACCTTATCTTTCCCAAGGCACCAAGGTCCAACACTGGTGTCTTCCCTTCTTTGTTCTTGAGCTCTAGAGGTCCCATCTCAGGCCTCTTCAGCCCATATTTCTCCATTTTACCAAGCACCATCCATGCCAAAACCAGTACAATTTTATCCACCAGCCACACTGGAAACCACTTCAACATCATCACTGAAAGCCAGAAAGTGGACTTTCCTAAGATTTCTCTTGGAAGTACGTGAACCTGCATGTCAGTCAAAAAATATTTAATATAAGATAAACCAAGTTAGTTGAGTTAGTTATCCTAGAGACTATATATTTACCGAGTCTCGGACCACCATGGAAGGAAAAGCTCCGTTGTGGCACAGATCAAGGCAAACCTCCATGCCGGAGTTCCCACATCCAACCACAAGAACTCGCTTCCCACTGTAGGCCTCGCCGGATTTGTAGTCGCAAGCGTGGATCACGATACCATCGAAGTCCTCCACCGCTTCCAGCTCTGGCACAACACTCTCCGCGTTTTCTCCGGTGGCCACCACAATCCATTGGCAAATATATTCTACTTCAACTCCATCAGCCCTGATGGTTCTCACAAACCAGAGCTTGGATGTTTCATCGTACCTCGCTGAATGCACGCATTCGTTGAACCTTGGTGTGATGTCAAATTTCGCTGCATAGTCCTCGAGATAACCGATGAATTGGTTTCTGGTGGGGTACTCCGGGAAGTCCTCCGGGAAGGGGATTTTGGGCAACTGGCAGAATTGCTTGGGCAGGTGGAGCTTGAGACGGTCGTAAGTCCTCTTCTGCCAGAGAGACGCAATGCAATCGGACCGCTCCACGATCACAAAAGGAACACCGTGATCGCGGAGGCAAGCTCCTACTGCAAGCCCCGACGGTCCAGCTCCTATAATCATTGGGCCGTTCACCCAAACACTTGGACGGAAGAAGAAATCATCGTCTTCGGTGGCGCCCGTCATTGGGCTCATTGCAATTTGCTCAAGAAGATGTTTGGATATGTTTTAGTTGTAGAAAGTGAAAGGAGTTATGGTGTGGTATGGTGATTGTTGGTGGTGGTGGTGGTGGTGGTGGTGGTGAACGGTGATGGTAGTGTTTTGGAATGCTAACCAAGGTGCAATGAGGTGTGGGGAAAGGTGGAGGGTTGATGGGGAGATATAAATAAGAAGTGGTGCCTAATGCATACCAGTGAGTGTGCATGTGATGTGAAAGTTGCAATGATAAGTGTGGGACCTCAGTTAACATTCTTACTGGGGAATAATATCGGGTTTGAAGTTTCTTTAGTGTTTTTTTGGGGGTTTGTTGGTACTTTATTGTTTGTCAGCTCGTTTCTATTACAAAATTGACCTTCTATTAGTGTTTTGGTGATGTTTGCTATCACAACATATGGTTAATACTTATCCATGGGCAACTACAGCACCCTGTTTTTTACACTTGTAAGCGTAGGTTATCTGAGAACAATGGGAGCTCAGTTTGTTGGCCGTTTATTGGAAGTTGCATCATGCATGCATATATGGGTAATATGACACATGCAGAGTGACTCACGGTTTCAATATGAAACCATCAATACCAAATGATGTTTTATGTTATTTTTTCTTATTTCATGCTACTATAAACACTTAAGAGAGACAAACATACTAATTTCTGGTTCAAGGGATGCCCATTTGAAAGTTTTTTTTTAAAGAACTCGTATATAAGTCAGTGATGGCAAAGTATATCATATTGTCAGTATGCAGAAGTGCCTAATTGCACAGGCCTTTTTATCATGCGTTTCTGTTCATGCTCACTTAAATTTTCATTTCTCTTCTTATCTTCAAACTTTGTAGTGTCTTTTCTAGTTAAGAGTATGTACATCAATCGTCTTTCTTTCTTTTTTAATGTAAAAGAAGTATGAATTAATTTCTTATACGAACACTTTTGTGTATAAAAATACTAGCTTTTCAAACATTTCTTGGGATAAGCCCAGAAGCTCATTTCCTCTTGTATTGTTCTACTTGCCCGGTAGTTCTTGGAGTTGGTGGCTGCTGTTAAAGACTAAAGGTTTGATATAGATGTTCTATTTAATTTTAGTTCTTGTTCTGTTACTGCCTACTCGATTCGATGAATCAATTTGTTAGGATCAAACACCTAACATGCATTTAACACCTTGGTTCGAATGCGGAATGATTAATAAAACCAATAGAACTCGGGCTAAATAATCCATCAAACACCTAACATGCATTTAACAATCTCACAAACAATCAAACAAATACAAACACGCACAACACCAAATTTACGTGAAAACCCAATTGGAAAAAATCACGACGGCAAAAACGGATCGAGTTTCACTGTGAGAATGATTGGAATACAATGAGAATGGAATCAGAGATGACTTGCTACACCGGATTGGGGTTGGATGATCCTCCAACAAGATTTTCCCCAAATCCAAAACCTTAAGGAGTATTGGTGGCTAAACCTAACAACTTGGTGACTCTCTTTTTTCTCAAGATTTCAACAACATTAGGGTTCTAAGCAACTTATGTATTTATCAAAGAACTTTAGGACAAGTCCAAATGACTTAAAGATGTCCAAAGTACCTTTAATGAAAATTGTCTGCATCCAGATTTTGGCCGACCGTTTGGGGAACGAACAATTGTTCTTCAGGTTCTAGTGTACTCCCAGTATGCTATTGCCAAACTTGGTTTTGGTTAACCGTTGACTAGACGATGGACCGAATCTGGACGTTCAAATAAGGTTCGATGTCTGTTCTACAGACTCTAGTAACTCCCAAGAAGACTTTGTTGGTTTGGTATCGGTCGACCGAATAGGGTCCAATCATCTATTTCTGGGAGTCCAGTAAATTCTCAGTCCGACTTTAGTGGATGTGTTCCGGTTACCGAATGAGATTCGGTCGACCGTTCCTGGTATTATTCTTCAAGACAACTTTCTAACAATCTCCAGCTTGACTTGAAACTCCATCTATTTTTTGAGACTCTCGTATTCATCTATCTTCACGGTGTCTCCCGTCTGTGCCTTTGCTCCATCTACATGGAGCTCAATCTGACCAAGCTCAACAATTTTTGAACTTGGTCAATGTAACAGGTTTTGTGAGCATATCAGTTGGATTGTCATCGGTGCCAATTTTTATCATCACCACGTTTCCTTCAAGGACCACCTCTCAAATGAAATGATACCTCACATCAATATATTTGGTCTCTCGTCATGCATTTAATCTTTAGCCAAGTGAATATCACTCTGGCAGTCACAAAGCACGTTAACTGTCTTCTGACTGGGACATAGCTCTGCATATAATCTTTTCAACCACAAAACTTCTTTGATACCCTCAGTCACTGTCATGTACTCTGCCTCCGTAGTAGACAAAGACATGGTATGTTGAAGACTTGTCTTCCAACTGATTGTATTGCTCATGGTCACCCGCATAGTAGGCATCAACGTACCCCATAAGAACATATGTTGACCTCCCAAACTACAAAGACAATCTGGTTGAACCTTTGAGATACCTCAAGATCCACTTCACTGCTCGTCAGTGCTTCTTTCTTGCATTCACCATATAACAATTGACAACAATCACAGTTTGTGCTATATCCCAACGTGTGCAAATCATAACATACATAAGGTTGTCCACTGCACTAGAGTAAGGAACTTCTGACATTTGTGCTCTCTCCTTGGATTCTAGACATAGATTGGCTAAAGGTTTGAAGTGATTGGCCAACATAATCTTCTCAGATTTGACATTCTCCATGCCGAAGCGATGCAAAACTTTCTCCACACACTTCTTCTAAGATAGGAATAACCTCTTGGATTTTCGATCTTTACAAATCTAATCCCAAGGATTTTCTTCGCGACACTGAGATTTTTATTCTTGAATTCACCAGATAACAACTTCTTCACTTCAAGAATTTCTGACTTGGTTGTGATTAACGTGGCATCCACATGTAGGAGCACAAAAATAGAGGAACCATCCACAAGTCACTTCAAGTAGACACAAACATCATACTTTGAGCGCAAGAATCCATGACCAACCATAAATGAATCAAACCTTTTGTACCATTTCAAGGAGATTGTTTTTGTTTCAACCCATAAAGTGATTTTTCAAGAAGACATACATCCTCTTCTTTTCTGTCTACAACAAAGCCTTCGATTTCATGTATATTCGTTCCTCGAGCTCTCCATGTAGAAATGTCGTCCTCACATCTAGTTGCTTCAACTCCAAATCATGCATTGCTACCAAACTTAGCAACACACGTATGGAAGTGTGTTCTACAACGGGAGAGAAGATGTTGTAATCAACACCTTTGATTTGGCTAAAGCCCATTGAACTAGACAAGCCTTGTACCTCGTATTAGAAGTTTCCGAGATACTTTCTTTCTTCTTAAAGACTCATTTGCAGCCAACAATCCTTTTATCTTTTTGAAGGCTCAACAAGCTTCTGTGTTTAGTTTTTAGTAACAGACTTCATCTCCTCATTCATGGCTCCAAGTCATGTAGCTGAATCACCAATCTATTTAGTTGCTAACAATGTATATGCATGTGTGGTCTCGAGGTATCTTTGGGGCTTCTTGATTTTTCTTCTTGGTCTATCACTTGCAATGCTACGAACCTCATCATTCTCATCTTGAGATTCATCCTCATCATCTTCTTCGGGTGGAGATTCAACATCAACAAATTGTTTAACTTGTTACTTCACCTCTTTTTGAGCACTCTTCGCAACACCTAAAACGTGATGGGCAATAGTAAATTCTTTTCTTGAAGGCAACATAACAACATTAAAGACCACATCATTTTCAATCATAAATTGATGAGATTGTGGACAACACAATCTATTCCTCTCACACTCCGTTGATAACCAAGAAAAATGCAATTCAAAGATCTATCATCTAGTTTTCCTTGATCAACACGAGCATAAACATGACAACCGAAAAAAAAATTGAATATTTAGGAGGGCTACTTGACCACATTTTCTCTGGTGTCTAAAAGTTCAATGTCGAATGTGGGGAGTGGTACACCAAGTAGCAAGTTGTGAAGACCTCTTCCGTCGAAAAATCTTTGGACATTCTTGCATTTAGGAGCATACATTGGGCTCTTTTAAGGAAGGTCCAATTCAACCTTTCTACCACTTCATTCTGTTGTGGTGTGTGACAAACGGTTTGATGTCTACAATGTCTTCATCTTTTCAAAAGTCATTGAACTCAACTGATCAAAATTTGAAATCGTCTGTTTTTCAATCTTTTGATCTTCTTTTAAGTTTGTTTCTCATCGTCTTCCATTGTTTGAATACTTCACTATTCTGCTTAAGCACATATATTCAGTTCTTCCTGGAGTAGTCATCAGTGAAAATCAACAAATATCTTGCTCCACTTTTTGATGAAACTTGAGAAGGCCCCCACGAGTGTGAATGAATGTTGTCCAAGGTAACCTTTTGATGAAACTTGAGAAGGTCCCCACAATGCTAAGAGAACATAGTCATTGGCCCTTTTGTCAACATTTGCATCAGACTTGTCTTGTTTATCTAAGCCTTTCTGCTTTTCCTTATTCTGTAGATGTCAACACTCTTCAACCATATGACCCTATGACCCGGTTTCTTGCAAAACTTTCCCTTTTTACCTCTAGACTTTGGTCTACCATTGTTTCTTGAACCCATTTTCATTTGATATCCCTTTTGCTACCAATGCATCACTCTTACTACTTGAACCCGAGGAACATTTCTCCATGTCACTCTTACTACTTAAGACATTCTTCACACCTAACAAAGAGATAGTAGTACGACTATACTAAAAAAGGAATTCGAAGAGCATAACAACAATATAGCTTGGTTTTCATCATCAACTTTAACATTGACATTATTTAGATCGGCAATTATGGAATTAAAATCATCCAAGTGTTGTCGTAGAGATGTACATTTGGCCAATCAAAATAGGAATAAATGTTGCTTCGAGGGATCCGATTGATGACGTATTTGGATGCAAATACCTCTTCCAACTTTGCCCATAACTTCACCGCGGTCTTCCCGTGCATCACCTCACGAAGCACCTCATTGGACAACGACAAGTGGATGGCGGTGAGTGCTTTCTCATCGAGTTTCGCCTTATTTTAAGGTGTCATCGTCCCGGGTAACAACCTCAGAGTAAGCGTCGAAAACGTCAATTTGTAGTAATAGTGACTTCATCTTGATTTGCCACATTCCAAAATTGACGTCTTGGGTGAGTTTTTCTACCTTCCATTAGGAACCTATCTTCGAATCCTCTCGATAAACACCCAAAATGTTTTGGTACCAGTTTGTTAGGATCTTTAATGCGGTGGTTCGTATACAGAACGATGAATAAAACCAATAGAATTCAAACTAAGCAATTCATCGAACACCTAGCACGTATCTACCTATCTCACAAGCAATCAAGCAAATACAAACAAACCCAACATCGGATTTACATGGAAACCCAATTGGGAAAAATCACGGCGGCGGAGACAGATCAAGCTTCACTATGATAATGGTTGGAATACAATGAGAATGAAATCAGAGATGACTTGCTACACTGGTTGGGGTTGGGTGTGAAAGGAATGTGTTCTAAAAGTTTACTTTTATATGTCTTTTATTATGAATTGAATGTATAGACATTTTATGTCTTAATTAATGTATTCGTCTTTTAGAAGTGTTAAGAAAGAGCATCTTGGTCCTTAACCGTAGAACACTAAAAGATAATGATTTACATAAATCAAAAGTGATTCACAATCATGGTGATTAACATGGGACATTGAATACTGAGATAAGATTGTCATGTTGTTTAAAGATATTATAACTCTTCAAATATTTAACAACATGAGTATATGAAATAGAAAAAAATATTTTCTTTCATATATTGAATTGACCTAATAAATGAAACATTATGGAATTGTGTTTATGTCATTAATGTTTTATTGTGTGATATGAGACCTATATTTTTTCATATGAGAAGTGTATCATGATTATTATCGAAAGCTATCATTGAGTATAGTGATAAAGATGATAGTTGGTTATACATGACTTGTGTCGGAAAGGATGATATGTCAGAAGATTATCATTGCCCCACTTTACTTGAATGATGATATTGTTGTGCCTCTTGATAAAGCAAAGTTATAATGTGCATAATTTAACTTATGTATAGTTACATATTTATAATTTACTTAAGAAATCAAGAAATGAATATATAATACAAAGATGACACATTTATACTTTGTATAATATTTTTAATATCATGAGTCAAGAGATAGACACAAGTGATGTTACTTATATCACCGAGTGGATCGTGTTTAGTTCAAGTGAGCAAAAATTATTTGTTATTTGGGTAATTATAATATGTAGCTAGATATCGTTTATAATTTTTGGTATAAAATATTTTATATCATTGCCAACATAACTTAGATCCTCATATAGGTGACACCACAAAACTGAGAAATAAGAAATATAATTTTATGTTTTATGTGATGTATTGAATTTCATATGATATGAAATAGGATGCATGTGGTAAAACAATAAAATTAATATGTCGAGATAACGACATGGTTAGAATATCAAATTAATTTGTATGATATGTATATATATTATGTGGTATAATGTTTGACATTATATATGATAATATACTACATAATATAATGTGATACACAACATTATAACATATGAATTTGCTAAAACCCTAAAAGTCAAATTTTGTTGGATATTAATCTAAAATTTGGCAAAGGCAAAAAACAATGAAAAATGGTCGAACGTTGTCGTCCGACTTATTTGAACAATAATTTCTGAGTTTTGATAACGATTGACCAAGTGAACACGATGTTCGACTAAAAATAACATGAACTTTTCATGTTGTGAAACGGTCGACTGGTTGGCCGATTCGTTCGACCGTTTGCCCACGATTTTTCCTACATTAATAAGAGATTTTTTTTCTGATCATAAACTGAATTTGTTTCAACTTGATCAATGGGGTTATGTGATGATCATGTATCCAATTATGATTGGTTTAGATTAGCCATTAACATTGGATCATGTGTAAGTGAGTTACCCATGATGTGGATTTGAGGATGACCTATAAATAGGTTCCCCATTCCTTTGTTAGACAAATGCAATATTCTCTTCTCTCCATATTTTCTCCACCTAATCAATCCAAAAATTCTTTTATTAATTGAGTGCTTGAGAGATTAACTTTTTTGGAGCATAGAAGATGTTATTAGCTAGATTCTAACCTTGTATTAGAGATTGATTAGCTAGTTTCGATATCTCTAATTTTGTTTAGAGTTTGATGAACACTTGGAGGTGATTCTGAGGCAATCTGACGTGCAACCCGACTTCCGATTGGTAACCAGGATTTGATAATCTTCTAGGTATGATCCAATATATGTATTTCAATATTAATTAGTATATAATATATTGAAATACAATTATGAAGTTTTGTATATAAAATTGTTGAAAAATATGAAAATCTATCCTAATTGCTTGTAAAAATTTAAAAATATACATACAAATATAGGACACGAAATCCAACAGGATGATCCTCCAACAAGATTTTCCCCAACTCCAAAATCTTTAGTATTGGTGGTTAAACCTATCTCTCAACTTGGTGACTCTCTTTTCTTTCAAGATTTCAACAACATTAGAGTTCTAAGCAACTTAAGTATTTATAGGAGAAATTTAAGGCAAGTCTAAATGGCTTAAGAATGCTGAAAGTATCATTAATGAAAACTACTCGCATCCAGATTTTAGTTGACCGTTTAGGAACGACCAGCCGTTCTTCAAGTTCCAGTGTACTCCCAGTCTGCTACTTCCACTTGTTTTCGGTCAACCGTTGGCCAAACCATGGACCGGATCTAGACGTCCGAATAGGATTTGGATGTCCGTTCTCCAGATTCTAGTAACTCACAGGAAAACTCTGTTGGCTGAGTATTAGTCGACCGAATGAGGTTCGGTCATCTATTTTTAGGACTCCAGTAAATTCTCAGTTCGACTCTGATGAATGTGTTCTAGTCAAATTCGGTCGACCATTCCTAATATTGTTCTTCAAGACAACCTTCTAACATAATTGAAACGTTCCTGTAAGAGGAAATCAGCAAATATTAACTTCACATGCAGACTTTGATTTTGACACTCTGCAACTGGCAGTAGATAGTGAGAGATTCTTTGTAGTAATAGACTAACATGTATTCCAAGCACTAGATACCATTGATTTTATGTGGTGATGAAAGCAAAAGCATATACTTATCGAGTTGCACCCGAGTAGGAAATCTTTCATTTTTTGTAATTTCATGTCTTGCTCACTAATTGTTCAGTCCGCACTATTGAAAATGTATATAAAATGAAGAAGTTGGTAAACAAGAAAATTACAGTACTTAAATGTCTGACAAAAAAACATTCTGTATGTGACATGGTGAATTTGTTGTTTCTTTCAGGAATATATACTCTCTGCAAACAGCAACAAAAACCCAACGCAGCAGTCTTGGACAGTGACAACAGCTTTGAATGCAGGAGATTTGGGACCAACAAGTTACAAGATTAGGGGATGGGCTTCAATAAAGACGCAAAAGTGAGAACTGTTTGACCCAATTATACACTTAAAACAGCCACATCACTTCACTATTTTCTAATCACGATTCCACCTACGAAGTGGAAAATATATATAGCTATCACTTCAATATACGTTGGATTTTATTTGGTGATGTCTTCGTATTGATGGTGGAACTGTTCCCACGTGTAGTAGTTGAGTGTAAGCCATCCCGTGCGTGGCCCCACCTTATTAGTTCAATCCTGATGTTAGGCCCAAGGCCCATACCAAGTGGGCCCTAGTTAATTAAGCTTAGTGTCTTCCTCCAATTTTCTTTAATTTGACATGCTTATGCAAATGTTGCTTATTTAGGGTACGTTGGTAATGACGTCTGACCTCTTCTTTTTTTAATGTGTCGACTGAGATTGAGATGCATTTTTTAAATATAAGTCAGTATATTAGGTCGTGGGTTACTTTTTATAATTATTCTTGCATGAGGTTACATAATGGATATATTAATATATGTACTTCTGAGTCCTTTTTCCAGTTTAGGGATCTATAGATAAATGTGTACTTCCAAGCTGATGTTTATCATATCATGCTGAATATTAAAACTCAAAACTCCAAATGAATTTGTAATTTAAGATAACTCTAATTTTCAGGTAATTGAAAAATAAAATGGACGTTTATTTATCAGTACGAAATTGTTGTGAACATTTTCTTATTTTTTCCTTTTCTTCTAAAGTAAAACCTCTCACTTTTCTTATTGATTTAAATGTAATATTATATTAGATACTTTGGGTTTTCAAATCATTTGTCCCATGCAAGACTTAGAAAATGTTTATTCATGTGGGTCTCGTACTCGTTGCTTTCACTCTACAAGAAAAGTATCACCTACACATACTTAAGGGATCTCTATATATAGCTCTACCTACACCTACACCTACACCTACAAAGGCGATATACGTGATATTGACGATCGACAACAAGCTACAAATGAGAAGCTGCCATGAAACTCGACATAACTGGTTAAGGAGTTCTTTTAAATATTTAACCCTGGCAATGAGTACATGAGGTCATGCATGAGCAATAAGTAGAGCTTTCACTCTAGCACATAAGATAATACACATTCATGTCGATGAAGCTCAGCTTTTTTAGATTGAAAATGTAGGTTATTCATAGTGGAGATGCATGTGCATGCATGAAAACACCAAACCCTGTTGTCAACTTTGCACTTCCACAGCTGGGGTCTCTCCTTTTCATGCACAACGTATAAAAAACCCCAAAAGAATCAAAGATAGGGATCATAGGGTATGTGATGATTGGCCTTAAACCCTACAAGCATAAACAATCACTAATAATTCTATGATCCTTGGGAAAGAAGAGGAGCCATATTGGTTGCATGCATGCCCACCTTCCTTACATATATGCTTCCAAGCTTTAAACCCCAATGGGAATCCAACAAAATTCAGTCTGTTGTGTAGTGGTCCACATGCATGGATAGAATTAGGGTTAATTACTACACTGTCAAGGTAGTACAACTTTAGTACTGGAAACAACTCATGGTGACATCAATATTTGATGGCCAACAAGGCGTACTCTTTCTTTCCATTACTTGTATTGACGATTTGAAGCTTTATTCTACTTCTAACTGTGATCCTCTCCTCTGTTAACAGCTTTGAGTTTAATTAAACCAATCCATCACCGACGAAATCTCTAAAACACGCGTGAAAAGGGCCATTACAAAGTATATATATATATATATATATATATATATACATACGCCTCTGGAACTTTGGAACCTAACCTCAATCTTTGATGGCTAGTTTGGTTTGGCGAGTGTGATAACAGCCGTATTAGGGGCCTAAGCCTTTGTATTATTATAATGGCGATGGAGTACTTTCCTCTTTAATTTCTTATGAATGATGTTCACATAAACAAAACATAGCTTTTGATTCCTTTGATGATTAGAGGGTGTGTGGCATTAATAGTTAAACGTTCCTTTGTGATCGTGAAGTGTGTGTGTGTGTGAAATTTGATTGCTTTAACGTTAAGTTCGGCTTAAGCAACGATAGTATATTCTACATGAACCCTTTGATTAAATAACTAAAATGTCCTACTTATGCGTGTTTTAGTCAAACTTGACCAAACAAAGTATCTTTCTGCATGTATATTTTTTTGCAAAAGAAAAGATACAACTGCAAATGGTTGTTTTGTTGAGTTCAGAACATTATCTACGATATTTTATTAAGTCCGTGGCAGCTTTATATCAATAATTTAAACAGACCTTTTCAGATTTAGTTTAT
Organism: Triglochin maritima; assembly: GCA_963682175.1. NCBI lineage: Eukaryota > Viridiplantae > Streptophyta > Magnoliopsida > Alismatales > Juncaginaceae > Triglochin > Triglochin maritima. Next base: position 55,550,560 of record OY821772.1, on the reverse strand, counting down.
CGCCACAGGTAGGGTGATGGATGTGTGCCTCTACAAAAAAATTATTTTCTTTGCATGCTTGGTGGTTTGTAAAGCATTTTAGAGCACCATTAAGAGCGTTCAAACAATTTCTATGGTCAAAATATAAATAAAAAAATAAAATAAAATTACTTGTCGAATTAATTAATACATCTTCCAACTAGTCTTCACATTGATTATTGAATATGGCACTTACAATTTTAACACTGTATCGTCCATAGAAATTTGCAATGTATAGTTTAAGTTACTAAGTCGATATGTTTGAAAATGTAGGATATATATGGAAGTAATTAATTTCCAATCATAGTTGAAGATAATCCATAAAAGAAAAGAAGAAAGAAGAGAAGAAATTAAACAAGAGAAACTTGTTTTTTCCTCCTGCAATTTAACTTAATAGGCATATTAGAGAAAACAAATGAGTTTCTTTTATTTCTATAAAAGTTTGAGGGAAAAAGAAAAAAAATGTTTTGAAATTATTGAATACTTCAAAAGAAGTCGTTGAGTTAGAAACTCTATTTTAATTTTCCAGGAAGTAATCTGATATTTTGATGATTGATTTCAAATTTCAATGTTAACCAAATTAGAAATTAAGGAGAAAATTAATTAATTATTAAAATTAGAAATTAGTCGATAGTTAGTCCTAGTGCATGAGTCAATAAAATCGATAAAATAATTTCCTTCGTTATTAACAACAATAAAAATGTTTTCTACAATTGTCTCCAGTTTTGAGGGAAATTAATTTCAAGTTTCAATTTGTACAAGAAACTTTTTTTTCCATATTTCTCATTGATTTTCTACCCAAATTAAAGAAATATGTTTCGCAACTTTCTCTTTAATTATTTTATTTTATTTTCTCAGTTAAGTTACCATAGGCGAAAAAATGCAGAACGAAGTTAAAACAGTGTTACGACTAACTTGGATATATAAGCTAGATCATGTGACTGAAAAAACCCGGTAATTATATTGGCTATATCCTAATACCCATATTAGGCCATATACCACATTGAACATGATTTTTGTACCCACAATTTTATCTGACCAGTAATTGCCAAAACAGATATTCTCTATCCCTGATTAGAGACAACAAAAGGGTGTAAACTGAGAATATGAGAAGGGGGTTATGATACAAAAATTAGAATCCGTAGAATCTAAAACAATATGATTCTACTATAAAATAGTTTCAAAATTTATGTTAAATTAGTAGGTACGTACGTAACGATTCACAAAATAAAATATGTTAAAAAACTTACGTTAATCCACAACGGAAGCTCAAATTATTACCCAAATCTCGGTCATGTCTGGCTTAAGGAACCATGACACCATATTCATAATTCGATTGTTGACCATCAATGACAACCGAATGACTAATGAGTTCTACACATGTTTGGCCCATTCTTATTGATTATTAATGAATATCTTTAGAAACTCATATAATTTAATTCATATTATACTATGACCGGGTGGAATATATATTTGACAATGTCCTACGTACAATACAATAAAATAAATATATATGTGAGCCCACCAAATAGAAATTTCTAACAATCCCCCACTTTGACCGCATATATTTCCAGAATATTGTATACAGTAAAAATCTTAGAGCAGGTAAACTTTCGTTGTCTTAAAAAAATATCCCAAAACAATCTGGCCATCAATTTTATTGATACGAGATCAAAGTGGCGTCTTTCGTAACATTTATTCCATACTAAACCCATCAATGGTCATTGTATTTGTAACATTCCAAAACAACGGAAATTTAAAAATCATTAATAATACATCAGAAACCAATAATCAAAGACGGGACTGTTACTTCTCATGAAATATATAAGCGGTGCACCATATTACATCAGAGTTTGTCAAAACGATACATGATTACAACAGAACAACAAAGGGAGATAAAAATAATCATGTCGACCTCAGTGGTCCGAAAACGAGGATCTGATCCCAAGATACGCGCGCCCGCTGATCACCACCCAACTGGACCTACTGCGGTCCTGAAAAGATATAACAACAATGCATGAGTTTTCATAAGGAAATCCCGTATGTCAAGCTCACATATATGCATGCAGAAGTACAAATGAACATATCATACTAGTAGCATGTCATGTCATCAACAGTAAGGAAAAAAGTTCCCCCGAATGGTAACACAGGACATCAGTCCGACAATCATCATCGGGTCTCCCAAGGAGACCTACCGTAGGCACATACAGTCTAACAGAACATGACGTGACACTCCTCACACGCGGCTACACTAATCATGGGGTTTGGCAAGGAGCATCCGCCAAGTTCGCGACATAAGAAATAGATCTGCAACTTCGTGGTCGAAACCACACGAACGGAGTCGTCGCTCGGTCGGTCCATCAATCATCATCTCAGTAGGTGCCCATCTGAGGAACATAGCCGGAACAACATCGGCCCATCAATCATCATCGCCGGAACAACATCGGCGGCATCACCGACACAGTATTGGTGGTCCATCAATACGTCCGGCACATCATCGGAAGGGTCCAAACCGAAGTCTTCCAGGTCATCAGGCTCCACGAGCCGCAAACACCAACTACGTTGCTATAAAAGCAAGGCAGCGACCTTCGTAGTCATCCAGGCCGGTAGTCACCTCACCCAACGACAGTTGCGTGCTCGCACAATTATCATACATTGGGATCCGCGATCTCTCAGGTTTGCTACTCTACAATGAGTCTAATCAATCCATCACATCAAATCACCATCCATACACGGAGGTGACGCGTCCCGAACACCCACTCTTCCACACGACGGTCCCTGGGCAGGCACGCAGAACGCGCCCACCATCACCTCCCGGCTCACGCACAAGGCGAGGACACGGGTTTCTGTGGACAGAGTTGGCATCCTAAACGGGACAAGGAGTTCAGTCCTGTGCAAAAACGGTCGACGGAAAGAGACAACCCGGTCGACCGCTTCCTCAAGGGAATCGGTCGACCAAAAGTCTGCAACGGTCGAACTCTTTGCGCAAAACTTAAGTCCCAACGGTCGAACAGAGATCTAAAACTGGTCAACCGATATGAGGACAGAATCCGGAGTCTGGTCAACATCAATTCAAACTACCGGTCAACCGACTTAGGGGTCTCGGTCGACCGAAAACTATTTGGGCATCCTAGCAGTTCTAAGTCATATAACGGTTGAACACAATCATAACAACGGTCGAACAATCATGCATAATAATCCAGTACACTTAAGTTCCGGTCGAACGGACCCAAGGACCCGGTCGGCCGAAACACAACAGGTAATCCCAACTCACCAGCAAAATGCACTACCGGTCGACCGCCACAAGGCATCGTTCGACCGGTGAAGGTTAAAGTCGGGTAAATACACTACATCGGTCGACCGCCCGAAGGAACCCGGTCGACCGTTGGTCGTCTTCAACCTCGCGCCAGCCGAGGATTTACGCAATCACGTCGCCCGAGAGGTCTCCGACCTCCCCCGACCGACCAACAAAACCCTCCCACGAGGGTGAGCAACAACCAAACACACTAAGAACCGGCATACCTCGAGAGAACGACGAAAGTTGCCGGAGCCTCGCTCGCGCCTCCGTCCTCCTCGTGCGTCCACCTCCGCACGCCTCACGCCAGGGCCACGCCTACTCCACTGGAGCCGCCTACTCCGCTGCTGCTCGCCGCACAAGGAAAGGAAGAGAGTGAGAGTGTGCAAGTGTGAGGGAGAGACAGAGAGATTTTAGCTTAAAAACCAACCCAACACAACCCTCTCCTCGCCAACAGTAATCCGTCCCCTCCACCATCACCTACACCCCTAAACTCCTCAATTCCCATGCACGTCACTGTGCTGCACCCCTTCCCCCATGCAAACCATCTTCTTAACCACCCATTAACCCCTAATCGGGTTTAGGGTTCTAACAGTATTAGTGAAACTAATGACATAGATCAAGAATGAATGTGTAGCATGAAAATTACATGCAAGGTGGTCTCAATCATGCCTATTTCCAATTGTCCTACTTTATGACTTAAATAGTCAAATTAACTTTCTAAACCATATGCAAAACCACAATAGAAAGTCAATACCTCTAGTTTAGAGTACCCAAAATATTATGAAATTCATAAATTCCATAAAACCATTGTCTGTACGCACAGTAAATAACATGTCAAAAGCAAAAATAAATTACAAACTCCCATGACAATGACTCAACCATGTAGTCCAACCATGACAAAGCCACATGTTCGTGAAATATTTTGGGTGGTAAACCCTTAGTAAGTGGATCCGCAATCATCGAATTTGTACTAATATGCTCTATCAACACAAGACAACTCAGTATTCTTTTCTTTCACAACTAGGAATTTGATGTCTATATATATATGCTTCCATTTAGAGGAACTCTGGTTGTTTTTCGAATATAACTTAGCAGCCTTATTATCAAAATTTATTCTCAATGGTCTTTCAATACCATCGACTATCTGCATCCTAGTGATAAAATTCCACAGTCATATTCCTTGATTTGATGCTTTATAGCGTGCTATAAATTCTACCTCCATGGTAGAAGAAGCTCTAAGTGTTTGTTTAACACTTTTCCAAGATATAGGTAATGTTTGGATGTAGTTTCTCAAAGTTGCATAGTGATTTTTGTCTCCTAGAAGTTGTACATGCACATCCAAATAACTTTTAGGGGGAGACAAATTTCTAACATTTTCACATTTTCTCATGACAAATTTGTATTGGGTTGGAGAAGCTGAGGGAGGAAGCTTCTCATACAATGTGATATGAAATACATGTACTGTCCTCGTCACATGTGCAAAGTCAACATTTTTTTAGATTTTCTGTAATTTCACATATGCACTTATCCCGATGGTAGAAAAGTTAGAAGACATGAAATGAATGTGTTCTAAAAGTTTTACTTTTATATGTCAATTATTATGAATTGGATGTGCAAACATTTTGTTTCTTGATTATGGTATTCATCTTTTGGAAGTGTTAAGAAAAATGCGTTTGGTCCTTAACCGTAGAGTTCTAAAAGATAATGGTTTACATAAATCAAAAGTTATTCACAATCATGGTAATTAACATAGAACATTAATCACCGAGATAAGATTGTCGTGTTGGTCATCGATTATTGTAGCTCTACAAATAATTGACGACACGAGTATATAAAAGAGGAAAAGATTACTTTTATATATTGAATAGACATAACAAGCAAAACATCATGGAATTGTGTTTCGTGTCATTAATGTTTTACTGTGTCTTGGATCCTAAGATATGAGACTTATATCTTTTCACTAAAAAAGTGCTTAATTTGATTATTGTCAAAAATTATCAATGAGTATAGTGCTAAAGACAATAGTTGGTTGAACATGACTTGTGCTGGAAAAGATAGCTAGTCAAACGATTATCGTTGTCCCTCTTAATTGAGTGATGATATTAGTGGATCCCTTGATAAAACAAAACTATAATGTGCACAATGTAACTTGAGTTAAGTTACATAGTTATAATTAGCTTAAAGAGATCAAGAAATGAATATAATACAAATGTGACACATTTCTACTTTGTATATATTCTTAATATCATGAGCGAAGGGACAGACACAAGTGATGCACTTACATCACTAAATGGATCGTGTTTTAGTTCGAGTGGAACAAAGACATCTATGCTAATTTGGTAACTATAATGTGTAGCTAGATACCGCTTATAGTTTGAGATATTAATTGTTTAATATCGCTGTCAATTTAGCTTAGATCCTCTTATAGGTCACACCACAAAATTGGAAAACAATAATCTTGATTTTGAGTTCATATGATGTGTCAGGTTTCATGTCAAAAATGGACACATGTAGTGAACAAATAAAATCAATATGTCATGAGAATTAAAATAATTAGAATCATAATAAATTCATATGAGGTGTGTATATTATGGGGTGTAATAATTTAATATTACATAAGATATGAATTTGCTAAAAACCCCAAAAGATCAAATTTTGTTGGAAATAAATCCAAAATTTGACAAAGGCAAAATCGGGGTCAAACACGGTGAACCGTTCACGGTTCGGTCAACCGGGGAATCTTCGGGTGGGTTAACCGAATGGGGAACGAGTAAGTACAATTGGTTGACCGAAATTGTCTAGAGTGTCTGGACAATCGGGTTCGGCGAACCGAGTGTGAACGGTCAACCGAGAAAAAGTATTTTCGGTAGACCGAAGAGAAGAAGTGGTTCGTCCGAATTTTTCCAGAGAATTTTTCTCATGCGGATTTGGTCGACCGTCTATCTCACGGTGCACCGAACATGTGTCATAACTGAATGGTTCAGTTAAGCGAGAAAATTTCTCAGTCGACCGAACAGTGCGATATCTGCTTGAATTATTAAGAGATTAATTAGATCATGGGTTGGATTAATTCCAAATTTAATAAAACATTTTTTAGGGTGCTTATGTGGCAATTAGAGATTAATTTTAGGAAAGAATAATTAAGAGATCATGACTAAAGAATAGTTCTTGATGAGGATGTTTTGGGAGCCTATAAAAGGACCCATCATCCTACTTGTTTATGTTAGTGCAAAAATTCTTTCTCTCATTAATCTCTCCATTAATCACCACGAAAATATCTTAGTAATTTTAAGTTTTGGAGATAGAAAATCTCATGAGCTTAAAGAGGGGGTATTAGCTAGATTCTAAGCCTAATTAGAGATTAATTGGCTAGCTCATTTCTCTCTAATCTTGTTTAGAGTTTGGTGAACACTTGGAGGCGAATCGGCGGGCGATTCAACGGGCAACGCGACTCCGGATCTTCGAAAGGTTTTAGAGAACCTTTGGGTATGATTCTCTCTTTGTGATTTATTTTAATATATGTAGGATTGCATGATATTAGAATAAACACAAAGTATTGTACATAAAATTGTTGAAAGTATGAAATTGGTCTTGTATGTTGTATTAATTTTTTTAAAATATATACATACATAGGGACACGAATTCCTGCAAGACAAACTCTGACGTCTACAGTGTAACTTCTTAGAAAAAGCTCTACAAAAAAAGCCACATCCAAACTTACTCGTAGTCCTCTAGCCATAATGAAGACATAACTGGACGTGGATCTCTTGCTATCAAGAAATTCCGCAAAATCCGAATCGGAGTACCCCCCACGATCTCTAAATGATCTGATCTCCGATATGTAAGCATGTAATGCTTAGTTCTTCGAAGATATTGTTGAAACAATTACAAATATATTTATGTAATACAACATGTTACTATGTCGAATAAATATTCCATAAGGATCTAGATAAAACCAATGTACAAAAACATGTATAGGAAAACAACAAAAGAACGAGTAGTGATCAGAGACGACCTCAAAAACTGAGCCGTCGGAAGGTGAGTTGCCTCAAAGAAATTATTGGCCCACATATTAGTGTATTTGATGGTCTGTCGATTTTCTCCTAGGGTAGAACGGTCTCACCGTCGATCACGCACACACCGGAGTTGACGGACCTCGAGAACAGCACGGAACCTCGCAGGAAATCGATCACAGGAGAACTCTGGATTTGGAGACCTAAAATCGCCGGAGAGTGACAATTTCGTAGAGAAAGGATGATAATAAAAATGTGTCTATACAGGAAGAAACCAACTGATATATATATATATATATCTGTGTGTGTGTGTGTGTAATTTTGTAACCGTCAAGCAATTAACATGAGGTCCAAAAAAGATACACTCATCACCCTGAGGCTAAAGCCTCTAATTTCCCCCAATACCCCTGCTACCACGCCTCGCCCTGGCGCGCGCATGTGTGGAGAATTCTCTCCTCCTCTATTTCCACCTACATAGGGTCAAGTGAAGAGGATGTTTATCAACATCCTCCACCTTTTTAGATTTACCAATGTGGGACTAAAAGTGAGGTGAACACATGACACATGGGGCAATAGTTATCATCTTCAACTCAACATTGGATTTACTCAATTGAGTTATTCATGGACCTAGTCCAAACTCAAGAATCTAATAGATACCTCATAACCCGTTTAAATATATCTTTTCAATGATCCACTCACGTGCCGAATTTTTTTAAAAATAATAACAAAAAATATGGAACTACTATTCGTCGCCGGAAAACTACTTAAATCGCCCCAACAATTATGATTTTGTCATTCATAATTCATTTAATACTCATTTTGTCCCCTGTCTTAAAATAAGATTTTTGCCTAAGTTTTCCTCACATTCCCAGTACCAACACCACGAAAATGTCTGACGAAACGCCTGGATCTAGTGAGGTAATTTTGGGGAAAGTTTTTTCCGTCTCGGACGTCTCGCTAAGCCACCACCCCCAAGGAGGAGGCGTCCCAACCAGACGCCCCATCCATGGGTCAAGCGCCTCTCTAAGACGTTGTGCCCAAGGAAGGGTGTCCCAGTCAGACGCCCAATTTCTATTTATTTTTTTGATTTTAAATTTATTTATGTTGTGTTATTTTAAATTATTCCGTTGCAAGATTTCGGTGGTGATGGAGTAGATTACAGTAAGTTTTTGATAGTAAACAAGTATTTCCAACAATCAGTAATGGTCGATGTCATATCATCACTCATAACTGAACACCAATCCTGCAATGTAGCACATGCTCTGTGTCGATTATGGCACTTCAGAACCTTCTGATCCTCACCTTCCCAAATGCGTCTAGCGATGTGGCATCCGAAACTCGAAATGATGTTGTCATCTAAAGGACCACCGGGCATCACACCAGTCACGATCCAAGAGTCGTCTTCAACCCTCTTCTTCTTCTGAGCTCGGGCGTCTGCAGTGCACGAACTCGAATCACCGATCACAAACTGACCACCTCGACCCTTCCGAATGACCCACTCAGCCGAAGAAAAACTACCATGGAGCTCACGTCCTCCACCATACTGCTGTCTCGCCTCTTCCGGCGGCTCCAACCCATACCGACCCCCATAGTCACTCTCGTCGTGACTTTCCACCTCATCTGAATCATCCTCGTCGTCGAAAGAATCATCACGTGTCTGACGACGTAAAATATCTCTCTCCCTCCTAACTGAAGCAGATATACCCCGTATACGTGGATGACGGGGACCAGATTCATCAGCTAAACTATATACAACGTATAAGGGAACTGATTTCCCTTTTTCCTCCACGGTAACCCGATGACTATTAATTCAATTCTAGAAATAAAATTTCGTTAATGGATTTAAATTATTTAATTTACAAATTGATGAAACCCAGTTATAACAATTAATCAATTTAACTAATCAATTTAATTAAACATTAGAACTAATTATAATCAATTTAACTAACAATTATAACCAATTATAATCAATTTAAATAATTATAACAATTAATCAATTTAACTAATCACTCAATCAATTTAACTAATTATTAACTTAATAGTCAATTTAATTAACAATTATAACTAATTGTAATCAATTTAACTAATAATAATTATTATTTATTAAAAAATGGAGGGGCGTCTGCCGGAGACACCCCTTCCTAGGAGGGGGCGTCCGCGGGAGCCGCCTCCCCCAGACCCTAAAAAAAATTAATCAATTTCTTTTAAACTAAATGAGACATTTTACTAGATTCAAGTACGTCTGGGCATCCGTTGACTTCTTTTTGGCCTCCGAGACTATCTTTTTGATGAGTTTGAGAGTAATATGAAGAGAAAGTGGTGTTAGGAGAGTGAAATGAAGAGTTATATAAGTAGAAAGGACGAAATAACCAAATGGTAATTCGCACTGGCAATTTAAGAAGTTTTCCGACGATGAATAGCAATTCAGGAAAAAATATGAAGTTACAAAATTTAGAAATTTTTTTGAAATTTTAATCCGCTCGGGCTTAGCAAGTTGGAGCTGTGGAGTCGGTGGAGAGCACGGATCGAACTTGGCAGGTTTGATTTGTGCTTCACTCTCTTTTTTAACGGCTCGAACGTGCCTGGCCTGAGCCGTGACTTTTTTATTTTTTTTCTATTTTGTTTATTTTTAAATCAGTTTTTTTTCGAAATCCTTTTTGTCAAAATATGATTTTTAATTGTTTTTAATTTTTAAAAAATTGTATTTTTTTTTAAAAAAAATTACTTGATCGACATCCAAATGATGTGGATGAGTGAGTGTGTTGAAAAGTGGAGTTATTTTATTCAATAAAAAATAAATTCTCTTATCCAACATAACGAATTATTTATAATTAAATATTAAAAAAACTAAAACTAATTAAAACAAAAAAATGAGTGGGTTGTCAACACCGTAACTGTACACTCATTTTTCGAGATCAATTCACGAAAAATTAAAAACAAAATTTAAAAATTCTTAAAATAAAAATAATTGGAAAACATATTTTAAATAAAGAAGATTTTGAAAACCGATTAAAAAAATCAAAACATAAAATAAAAAAGCAAAACTATTTAAATATGATTTTAAAATTTTATTATTTTGATCCGATCTGAACCGTTTGTTATTTGATTCCTAAAATTGATTTTAATCGTTGGTTATGTACTTTCTATTGAAGAAACACGAATTATATCTCAAACGTCCGTATGATCCTAAAAATCATCAGGAAGTACACTGTTGCGCCTCTCCTGCAGGTATATATAGTTTCATGACTTCATCCTTAGGTGACATATATATTACCATGTGTAGGTCCATCTAAAAACATAAGGTTATGTGGCTCGTTTGGAAAATATATATAGCTAATCATAATATGATTTGAAACTACACTAGATAGCAGATTTAAGTGAAATGGTGTAGTTGTTGTGTTTGTGTAATTCTCGTGTCGAGGAGTCGTGGTTTTTGTGTATTTTCACCATGAAAAGTTCTGATGGAAAAGGATCATATTTTGGATTGTTAATATCCAAATGATATTATACTGTCTCTTGATAAAATGAATCATGTTAAACGATATTTTTCGAGTAGAAATTAAAACAACTAGTTAACCTACATTAGTTATTGAACTTGTCAACTTCTTCCGGAAGTCTGACAAATTCTTGTCTGATCGTGTGTTTTTTTTGTCAAATCGTGTCATTTCTCGTACCATCTCCTTATTAACCCATTTATGCCTGGGAAAAATTTGGGAAATTATTATTCATCATATGGTTTTTATTTACATCGCATGTTTCAATTACTTTTTTGTCATTTATTCTCCATTTAATACTCATTTCATCAATCTCTTAAACTAAGATTTCTGTTTCAGTTTTTCTCACTCTACCATTATCAACACCACGAAAATGTATAACGAAACGTCTGAATTTGTTGAAATAAGCCCACACAAAAAAAATTACCCCGGGTGTCTGGATAGGACGTCTCCCCCATGGTGGGCTTCTACAATGCACAAACTTCCCCTTGGGAGGCAGCTTCCGCGGACGTCCACCCCAAAAAATGTTTTTGGTTTTTTTAAACTTGAAATAAATGAGACATTTTACCAGATTCGAGTGCACCGGGGCGTCCGCTGACTCATTTTCTAGCATCCAAGACATTATTTTTGATGATTATGAGAAGAATATGAAGAGAGAGTGATGGTCGGACAGTGAAATAAAAAGATATATAAGTAGAAATGAGAGAAACGTAAAAGGTAATTCGCACAGTCGATTTAAGTAATTTTTTGGTGGCGTTTAACAATTTAGAAAATTTAACTATTTTTATAAAACATAATCTGATTTTCACAGTTGTTTTTTTAAAATTACATTTTTAAATAAAAAATAATTAATAAACATATTTTGAAAGAAAAAAAATTCAAAATAATATAATTAATTTTAAAAAAATCAAAACAAAAAAATAAAAAATAAAAAGTCACAGCTCGGACTTGCCAAGTCCGATCCGTGCTCCCCACGGGCAAGTCCGAGCGGATTAAAATTCAAAAAAAAATTAAATTCGTAATAATAAAAAATTAAAAAAAATTCGGCTCACGTGTTACTTAAATAAATAAATATATATATATACCTAAATAAATTTCCTACTATATATGTACGCAATATCCGGACATACAAACTTGTGCATTCATGAGACTTTCCACTGCTGATGCATATGTGATTTTCTCCATCTCTTTTCTTTTTCTGTCCATTTTTGGACATTGGAGCAAACTAAATTTATTACCTAGCACAACATTATTATTTAGTCTTTAGACATAACTAATAACTTGTAAGTGGTACTCTTGACACACAGTTCATGTACATTGATCCTAAAGTCGGCTCATAATATGTCTTTCTTTGGACCCGACACGTTACTAGCTAGCATGATTATACCAAATGTATCACATATTCACAACTGTATATCATCCGGCCAATTATTTCGCATAGATAATCATGCTTACATATTTAAATTAAATATTTTTTTACCTAATAGAGGTTACTTTGGCAACATACTAGTTCGATTTATTTAATTAAATAAGAAGCACATAAGTGAATTAACAAGTCGAGGCCAAAAATATATTTTTATTTTCAGAAAATAAAAATAACCGAAAATCATGCCACGTTAACTGACATCTAACTTTTATTATTTTAATTGTTCAGTTACCGGTCAATTATAAATTCCATGATTTTTTTTCTTATAATAATATTAAACCAAGAACTGTTCAACCCCATGTTCTTAAATTTTAATAAAAAATTGAATTGTGGGCCTTATAATTAACCGAACATTAACAACTCGTGCCCACATTTAAGTATTGAACCTTTTCTTATTAAAAAATAGAAAATTCGACTGTGACGCACGGAATTGCACCATAAGCTACGTAAATCTCTTGAACTTATATAGAAAAATCAGAAAAACGTATAACAAGAATAATCCATAATAAAGTAGACGTATAAAAAACTTTTACAACCACTTAATAGAAAAACTAGTTAGAATCCATAGAATCTAAAACAATCTGTTTTTACTACGTACAAAATAGTTTCAATATCTACCTTAAATCAATAGATAGTGATTCACTAAATAGAACATGTTCAAAGACTTGCATTGATCCACGGTGGAAATGTAAATTATTACATAAATCTTGGTCTCCTAAGCATCGACACTATATTTATGATCTCTCTCGGATGGGGAAGAGAAAATTGTATATTGTTATGCTTGTTGTTTGTTGTCATATCTAGCTTAGGAATTATGACCGTATATTTATAATTCGGTTGTGGATCCATTAATCACAAGGAATAACTAATGGGTTCTACACATATTTGATTTATTCTTATTAATGAATATTTCTAGAAGTCCATATAATTTAATTCCATATTAGATCATGACTGAACTTATATATTTAACAATGTCCCATGTATAATAAAATATAGATGTGAGTCACTAAATAGAAATTTCTATCAGGTTAAAGTTAAACACTTACGTACACACTAAGTCACTGAAAAAGACGTATATCCAAACGGTTCTCAAGGGTCTGTTTGGTTGGAGACGAAGTCAGCTCCTCCACTACCCCCGATCCAAACAGGATGGATTCGAGGAAATCGGAGGAGTCAGCGCGGATATCAAGGTGGAATTTTGAAGCTAGGGTGTGTGTGCTTTGAGCAGCTCTGATTACTGGAGTTGTAATAATTTCGACTTTTGGACCGTACTACTCTTGATCTTTTGATGTAATTTTCCATTTTGTCCCACAATTTGTTGGAAAAGGTATGCATGTAGAATATTCATGTGTGTTTTCAATGTTGCAATTCAAATAGAAGAAAATAAAAAATCTCAACGTGATATTGATTGTTTTTAATATATATAGTTTTTTTCGATCACATATAGTTTTTTTTAATATATCATTTTATTATTTAACAAAATGATTATAAACATGCAAAAACTTTGTAAGTGTATAAAAGAAAATTTGTTTGGGGGAATTTCAAGTATTGTATTTGGATTGGACATCATCTCCTTTACCCATTCTTCTCCTACACGAGCTCAGAGTGAAGAGCAACTTCTTTATCATCATTGCATGAAGCTAGATTCAAGGAAACTGGATACCAGTGAGCTCTAATCAAACACACCTCATGTCTTTACGCACCTCCCAACAACGAAGTTCTCTTCAAGGGCCGGTTGGAGACCGTTGCTACAACCAAAACGTGGCGACATGCATTACTTCCACGTGGCAGAATACATGGTCATGGTCTTATGGGTGAGGTGTGATTCGTGTGAATCAGTGAATGTGTGTTCCCACGAATTAGGTTTCTAAAAAAGTCAGTGGGACGTGAACTACAAACAATATCAAAAAAAACTCTCAAGTAGAAGTGGTGGGTTTGGAGCAGACAACAATTTCCAAGACAAAATCACATGGTGAGCTCTTAGAAGCAAATAATTAAGAAGATTTGAAAATATGAACACCAAGTGGGTAATTAAAAACTATAACGAAGAATTGGTTCCCATCCCAAAAGATATATTGCCACCATTCCGAATTCCAATGAGGATAATTGTACATTCTTTGCGGATCCACGTCAAGAACTTGTGGAACATTACCCACCACGTACATTACCTAACCTTGTGTTGGCACAATGACCTCAAACACCTGATGCAACCTAGAGGCTAGAGGACATGCGGTCGTGATTTTTTTTAAAAGATCATTTCAATTTTTTCTTTTCGTCAGGTTAACATTTTCATTCATAATATTTATCTACAATTTCTTTTTATTTTGTCTTCTCAATCATAGTATCTATGAAAAGGATTTTACTTTCAAATCAACTATTTTCTTAACTCAATTTTATTTTTTAAATTTATAAATAAATAAATATTATCATTTATCTTTTTTATGTATGAATTATTAATAAAATTTGATACAAATATTTTTCATTTATATTTTTTCAAAAATAGTTGTTGCACGTTTGTTAATTAATTTAAACTACAAAAGGATAATAGTGAAATGACAACAAAACTTACAGATATTACAATAACGATTACATATAACTAAACATTACAACAACTAATAGCAACTAATTAATCTACTTTTAGTTATCGCTCCGCCCATAATGTGCCCAGATATTCTCAATTAATTCGCTTTAAGAGTCAAATGCGTCTCCATATCATGAATTCGATATATATTGTCCGATAAATACTAATATCGACAACATGACCGGTGGAGTAATATGAAAATATAATTGTTTGAAAATTGTAATATGAGAATATAATCGTTTCAACTTCGGTAATTGTCTCGTTTGAGCAAACCACCAAGAATCTAGTATTTCAAAAATATAATATTTATATAGTAATATGAGTGTCTATCTGTAGAACATAAGAAGATAAGAATTATGATGATTTTTTTAAAATTTATTATTTTTATTTTCTAATATACTTCTATTTAAAATAATAAAATTATTTCTCTTAATTATATTCAATACAATATGGAAGTAACTTTGAAAAAAACTAACTTAAGATATTCAACCGTGCGAATTGTTTGCTTCACTAACAAATTATTTTTTTAATCCAGAACGGGGAACAATCCCACCGAATATCTTAAAATTTCCCGGTGCTCTTAGTGCCCAAATAGTAGAAACTTTGTGGGCTTCAAAGCATTGATTCAAGTAATGGGTGTGCTCTCTCAAATCTCTATGTGGTTTTAGTTGCTTGTGATGCACTTCTCGGGTTGATGCATTCATTTGGATTTTCTTAGTTGGAAGATATATATGGCTTTTGCGTTTTGATGCATTGAGCAGAGAAAAGACATGTACAAGAATTAATGTGTCAATCTAGCTAGATATCATAATGTTATCCATGTAGATACGCATTTCTTTCAAAAACGATATGCAAAAGCAAATTTGAAGCATTGGATTATTGTTGTGCCATCCGATGCATGTTCTTGTTTTGTCATAGCATACGATAGACAACATCTCATTTGATGCAAGTCATGTAGCAAGCCTTTTTATAAATTGCTTTGAACTTTAAAGCACGGGGTGTGCAATAAAAATTATCAAGTGGGCATCTTTGATTTTGTGAGAATACGGTGTCCAAATAAAATGTTGAATGATTTTACAGAGAGAGACTTGCTAAGCAAACTAGTTAATACCAAATACCAATAATAATGCTTTTAACTTTTTCCCATATCTCTATGACAGAATTAAAAAAAGTTTAAAATCTCATATTTCACATTGGTCTTCAATCGTAGTTATGGACTCACACATGATTCCTGCATATTAATGTGTTTTATTTTCCATGTTGCCAAACGTCTTATGGAGTATTGAAGTATGAATTCTGATCTCAAACCAATTAGTATTTATAATGGATGAATGATCTAGAATTTTATAACTCATATCATGAATCATGATAAAGTTCGTGTGCTCGTTGGAGCTAGCTCGGTTGGAAAAGATATTTAATTTTAAGATAGTCAATACTAAAAATTGAATCTCCAAATGCACGTTCACGTCTGGAATTCAAAGTGAGTTAAGTAGAGAGTAAATTAAATGAAATGAATTAAAAATAATAATAAAGTTTGTGTTTCCATTTGCAAAGCAATCAACTCTGTATTGACCATTAAAAGGAGTAATCTCAGGATTTTCTAACTCGAGAGGGTTATCTTGATTTTTCCATTCCATGACTATTGTCATCATGGAATTATGGTAGTCGTTGGCACCACCTGGAATCATTAATCATAGGTTGCTATTTGAAAAAATTATTCTGAATTAAGTTGATCGGGTGTATCAAGTGCTTAAACTCATATGTTAGCAGAATGTTTCATAATCATTATCGTACTTCAACTTGCAAATTGTTTAAAATGAAAATTAATAAATGCATTGAATCGGTCTACATTCGTAGAGAATTTTGTTGGAAGGACCGAAATTACTGGTCACTTGATAACTTGGTTTGTTAAGGCTCTAAATAATTAATATTGATGGATATTTTGGTCCCCTGGGGGAACTTTTTCCTGATAATCATTGTCTGAAAGCTTAAGATTTAATTATTTCGTATGCACTTGTTTTGTTTTAACATGAAGCGTGTATTATTTTAATATATCTAAAGTGAACTTGCATATATACTAATACTTCTTCAAAATAGAACCTACAAAAGAAAAGGTTGTTGAAGTTCATCCAATTTTCTTGTTTTCAAACACGTTCCATACAGAATTTTAGACATGTCCATAAAAATAGAACTTAGTTGATGAATATGGTCAGCGTTCAGTTGATGTAATAATTCTGTAAAACTTAACCCTGAGTTGTCTGCTTCCCAACTGCTTTGCTGGGATGAATAACTCATAACTCTGTCGTTTAGAACCAACATAAATAAAACCATGAAAATTCAATTTTAGACTTGCACTCTCGCCAACAGCCATATGACTAGTTCCATTATCGATCGACCACTCCTAATCGTTTTAGTTATTGCGATATACGCACCACATGCGGTCACATGCATGGAATGTGTAACTCAAAACTTGTCACCAACCAACAATCTTTGTGCTTGCAAATATAATACACACATTGGCTCACTGATGGATAGAAATCGGTGCCGCCATGTGCGGCTTGCGGCTGAGTTATGATTTGGAATTTTTTGGTTTAAAGATAAGTATTTGGTGGATGATATTATTCACTTTATTATGTTTGATAGTTAAGATATCAACTGCTCTATCGGCAGTTGGTTGTAGGTTTGTAGCCGTTTAGCCTTTAAAGTGGTTGTTTTCAATAAAAATAGCGCGGCGTGCATGAGTGCAGTGTTTTTTGTTCATTTTGTATATCATGGTGTGAGGCTGTGAGCCTCTCGGCGCTCTCTTTTAATGATAAGCTTTTGTGGAGTACTATTGATTTGCTTAACATGTTTATGTTGACCACTTGACCTTGTTTGGATTCAGTTTCTTTTCTTCGGTCTTCTGAGTTCTGATTCACTATTATGTTCAAAGAGTTGAATAAATGGAAGACGTAAACTTTGGTTTTGTATTGCATCATGCCGACCGATGGCTACGTACTTAATTTTACTTTTTTGCAATATACTTTGGAGGCAACAGAAACCTCTTTTTTTCTTGCAAAACAAAAAAAATAGACTTAGATGTAGTATGTTTTATGTTTTTTTTGTTTTCTTTTTTTGGTGTAGATGGTTAAGAAACGAAGACTGCATTTCCAAATTGGATAGGGATCTGCTGGTATAGAATAATAAACACCAAACCACGCTGGTATGCAATCACAGCAACAAACTCTTAGATTGGGGTTTCGTAGGGATTGTTGGATCCTAGCGTGGCTCCACACTCAAAATCAACATTTTCAATGTATTGAAGTAAGACTGCCACACTGGAATGATACCGAAACCATACAACAAAACAAAACGGAGTGATTAAGGAAGCTGAATTTCTTGAATAAAGTGGAAAACTATACAGCAACAGGTATAAATCAGGAATAAAACTCATCCAGAATAAGATCGATACTGGTATAATTCCACCACTGAAAATTCAAAGAGAAATTCGGAAACCAGGGTAAAAATTAGTGTTTGAACGTGCTGCAGCGCTGCTATAGAAATGTGGAAGAGAAAAAACAGCATTCCTTTAAAGAGATGCTTGATCAAGTTTTAGTGTATGGGCAGACCTATGAAGAGCATTTACAATTTACACATGGTTGAAAAGAACATGCACGACCATAAAAGTTAGCATTTCCCGTATATATAACACAATTCCTGGAACAAATGATTGATATAAGAAACAAGCTTGGAAGCTTATTCTGTTAGATTTACAATAATAGGAACAGAAACCTAATGAGTAGACACATCCCCGTTCAAAAAATACAGGGATTGTGGTACATTATCTATTAGCTTAAATACAGGATTCTGTTCAAGGGGCGAAGCATATCTTCCGAGAACACACTGTTTAAGTCCCGGGTAGATCAGGGAAGTGAAGTAGATGGGTGTTAATTCAACAGCCCTCGCAGACTACAGGCCACCTGATCCCATTCAAGAAGGCGAACATGCTTCATCTATTGAGTAGAGTTCGCTGGTGGCTTTCTAGAATCCCGGTAGACATTGACATCTGTGTTGCAGTGCCATAAGCTCCTTCTGTTAATATTGCTCATTCTCATAGCTTGAAAGTCTTGAATCTGATTGGACAGAGAACAACTGTGTGTCTACAAAAAGCTGCATGATCAAATATGGTTGAAAAGATGAGCGTCACTCCCATTACCCAAAGTCACGAAGTATATTATACATATTGAACAATTTGCACAAAATCATTAACAGTCTTGTAAATTATAAAAGGAGTCCCATGGTAGTCCTACAGCAACACTATGACTATGAAAAGGGGCACGACATTAAATTCTACAAAATTCTAAACAATGCAGCGATTAATTTAGTGGCACTGTTTTCAATAATTTTTGTGGATAGCTAAAAAGAAAGTGAAATACCTTGATAAAAGGGCGGTCCTTCAGGGGAAAAGAATCAATAAAGCTTTCTTTAAGGAGCAAAGAAACCTGAAACACAACCCAAGATCCTCTTGAACAAATATGTCTGAAATTGTTGAATTTTGCAATTAAAAAATACCTATAATTGAGTTCAAATATTAAGCAATGAATAAGTTTCTAACCCTGTCATTGTTTGATTGCACACTTGTAATTGTATGTGAACGCAGATTTGAACAAAGTGATTCCGTGAAACGTCTAATTGCATTTAAAAATTGAACGGCTGCCTCAGCCTGCAAGATGGACAAACACATACAAACAATCAGTTCTCACAATTCATGAGTTCATGGCGATTGGAAAATAAACTGAGTAAAAACTATTTTGGCATAGGAGACTGAATTACTGCTCTAACATTTATTACAATATAGGTGTCCGACATACCTGTTTTGTGTAGTCAACCGAAATATACAACAGTCATTTGGACATTGATATAATCTATTCAAAATAAGATATTGTTCTAAAAGCAAAATCTGTTGCTATGCTAGTGTCGGTTTAAACTCATACACCTAAAGATTTTGCACATACACGTTGTGGAATATATTTCTTTGCTTGGTTGCTTACATCTAGGCAACGTGGATTTTAAATTCATACTCTCTTTAAAGTTCATTTAGAGATATTATAGTCCCATCCATTCCTTTGAGCGATTACTTCATAGTCTTCGAAATCTAAATTGTGTTTGTTTAGAGAGATTATAGTCTCATCCATTCCTTCGAGTGATTACTTCACAGTCTTCGAAATCTAACTTGCAAGATATCCTTAATGGCAGATCTGATATTTTCTTCGCACATCCAATGTGTGGGAGGCTTTGTGCTGAAACACTATCCTACATTCTCTTCTTAATTGTCCTGGACCATGTTTAACTAAATTGTAAGGCCGAAGCCGAGGCAGAAGAATAGATTGTATAACTTATATGGATTCTCCATGTAAATTTTCCTGCTCGATCTTTATCGAAGGCATAAGGTTTGATGATAAAGGATGTAAACCAGTGCCACGAATATTCACCAGAAACAATGAGGCGCATAATTTTCTCGACAAAAGTAAGGAGAAAAAATGGTGTATGTGAAAAGGCTATATACACTCACTTCGAAAAAATTGATCATATAATGTAAGAAAATAAAGGAAAATACATGGTTTAACTACCTGAACCTCACTGCACTTGTGCACAGGGTGTCGTTTAGCAATGGAACTTTCACATGCAAGTCTAGCATGAATCGGGCTCAGTTCAGAAAATAGTTCTCTATATCGAGGGAGCATGGGCATTGAACACGACTTCACCTGATACAGAGAAATGTTGGTTCAATGTAAGGATGAAACTTATTCAAGACTTGAACTTCTTGACACTTCAAACACAAATTTTATGTGCGAGGAACTATTTATCAAACTAAACTAGATCCTGGATCCCATGTTACAGAACCATTTGAGGTACGACTTCCTTTGTGAATCAAACATGTAGTGTTGACGCCTATTAAAACCCAATATCTTACAACTAGAGCCTTGAAAATTTCCTCTAGAATGTATTTTACCACAGCTTCCATGTCAAATAAGCAA
Source organism: Triglochin maritima (assembly GCA_963682175.1). Taxonomy (NCBI): domain Eukaryota; kingdom Viridiplantae; phylum Streptophyta; class Magnoliopsida; order Alismatales; family Juncaginaceae; genus Triglochin; species Triglochin maritima. The sequence goes on along the minus strand of OY821772.1, from coordinate 55,529,713 downwards.
TGACGAATTGCAGGGTTGTTCCAAAACACAAGTACAAAATATTTGGGTAGGAAATCAAAAGCATGGAAGGAAAAGCACATCCCATTTTGTGACCCAAACGAGACAAACAATTAACTCTATCTGGCCCCCCATTCAAGAATCCAGGCAAGGACAAGCCTAAGGGCAAGTCCTAACAAGACAAGAGCAAGGAGGCACCCTAAGGCTTCCAAGGTATCAATAACCATGTCAAAAGTGACCGAGATTCTACAAGTGTGAATGCATGACAAACAGCCATCCCATATTGCTTTTGCATTGAGCTTCCAAGAATCATCACAGAGCTAAGTAAACAGAACCATGAAAAATTATATGAACGCATCACTTTGTTGTGCCTTTTAATGGAAAGAGACAAACTAATCAAAACAGAAAAACAGAACCACCAAAAAAAAACTGAAAAGCATGTCCTAACTCACCTGGTCCTTTTGTACATTGACTCGGATAAGGTTTGTCATTTTCATCTTAAAATCAGCTGGTTTTTGTTGTATACCAACCTGTGCAAGTTGGGAATTTAAATGAGGTCAAACAGGTGTCAAATAATTATTTGGCAACATCCAAGAATTCAAAGTCAAGTGCAAAAATAGAAATTTTATTATTCTTAGGATTTTTTTAATTAAGAAATATCTGTGAAGGTAAGATACATATATATGACATGTTACACCCCCAGTATAACTTTTATTTTACAAGAAAAGAAGGGCCTTTTATCGAGAATCTGCAATTTCTTTGAAAATGATTCCAGGCGGTTTCTTTTTCCAGGTGCAAGCAGCTATATTTATTGTGCAAATAGTCAGAGATGGAAGTTCTATTTCTTTATTATTTTAACATGGTAAAGGATTTCGTATCAGAAATTTCTCCAAGTCACCAGTACCAGGCTAGCTTATTCTGTTGCTAACCAGCATATTTTATCCTTTACATTCTGAAAATACGATTTACCTACTAAATGAAAGGACAAGTGGAAAGTGGAAACACAAACAAAAAGGAATAAAAAAGCATTTGCATCTTAGACTCACAATGAATGGAACTGGAGCATCCAGAAAATCAAGCATTTTCCTTGGTAAAACCTGAGCACCACCAAAACTCATCATCAGACCCAGAGGGAAATCAATGCATGCAACTAACAACCCCACCAATTAAGTGAAGTTTAGAACCAGTGAAACATTAAAAAAATCATGAATATTTTATAGAAAGAAACTGGTATAACATTACTTGCAAAAACAATCAACAGTATTGAAGCCAAATGAGATGAACCAGCTTACTGTTAACTAAGCGAGACAAAACAATCATATTATAATATGAATATTTGTAGAGGATCAAAGTTTTGAGGGGCAAAAAAACAACAAACAAGGCCTATCATATGCACGTCAAATGAGACCGCACATGGACCTTTTAACCCCACAAGATTTTAACTTCCATCATGTACACGATCTTCGTAAAGAAAGAAGATTCACGTCGTTAGCAGAAGTGCAAGACACCCAAAGAATCACCAAGAATAGTAATATGAAAGAAATTAACAAAAAAAGACATGCGGTAAACTTGTAAGAATAATGTAAATACTTTTAAAAAGCCATCTTACTTGTGATGGCCAGTGCTAAGGGCCCAAGGCAAGTCGCCTGGTCGCCCCAGGCAATTTTGGGGTTCTCGCCTCTCAATCTAGAGACACGGCAACCTTCAATGAGGCGCTCACCTGGTGGCCTTTTTAGGCACCTTTGGGCCTGAAAGGGTTTTAGGCCTTTTTCAAGTTCTTTTAATCCAGTTAGAATAACTGTTTTTTGACTTTTCTGCTAATGTTTACCATTTAAGTATGGTTATTTGTTGCACATCTTCTCTTTTGTTTTTATTTTATTTGACATATTAACTATTGTTTAATGCTGCCTAGATGTTTCTTACTACTTTTTACCATTTTATTTGGTTTTCTCTGTTTTCTTTGCTTTCACAGTGTTTTTGCTGATATTTACCTTTTTTTCTTGTTATGTTGTTTTTTTGGCTGATGTTTACAGTCTATGTTTGCTCACTAGCTATTTTTAATGTATTTTTCTGTTTTTATGCTACTGACATAACACTTGCTATTTTCCCTTCTGTTTTACACTTTACACTTTTACTCTTCTTGACATCTTTTGCTAATGTTTAATTATTGATATTTTTTGTTCATTCTGATGACAAGTGACGACATACCAATACGCTTTTCTTTGCTTTTTGCAGCTTTAAATAGGCTTGCGGTTTGTCTGCGTTTTTAAATTAGACTTGTGGTTTGCTATTTTCAATGAATTTTACGATTTAAACTAGAATTTAGTGTGTTTTATGTTTTTTCAAAAATTGGCGCATTTCCTCAATTAAGCGAGCACCGCATCTCGCCTTGATCCCCAAGCTAACATGGAGGTTGTCGCCTTGGTATCGCCTTTCGCCTTGACAACGACAAAGGTTTTGGATTTTGGCCTTTATATAGTTAAAGATATATCGAGAATTCGAGATAGTCTAGGATAGACAATATCTAATATATGTAAATATGGACTAAAATAAATCTATGAATCACACATTGGGATCAATTCCTCAAAACACTGTGTAATGGGAAGAAGAATACCGGAAGTAGTAAGCTCTGCCACTCGAACGGCCGTATCATGGGTATGAGTGATAAAACAGTAGCAGAAAGGACACCCTGCATGCAGTTTTTATGTACCAAGGTCAAGGAATGAAACACAAAATAAAATACCAAGACTTCTAATTATTTCAGGAATATGATTGTTATTACCAAATTCGGACATACTATGACCACTTGTTTTTCCAGAAGCACTCCAGCAAAAAGCGTCAAAACCTGAAACAGATAATACTACATTTAACATTCTGCTTGAGCATAAGATCTCCACAACTATTGACACTATTGGCAACTAATAAATGTGAGAGTTGGTTTCTCTGTTCAAATTAATTGGACATTCTAATTTCAAATAAACCAACATTATTCTTCTATTGTTCAGATTTCAGAAAGTCCAAACTTGCAGAAGAAAACAAAAAACAAAAAAAAAAAACACATTACACTCTCAAGGGATAAGGCACGGCAAATTGTAGCAGTAGACCACACTGACAATGCAACAGCCTCCTCAGCAGCAGCTAACCTTGCGTTGACCTTAGACAAGAAAATGCCTTGAATAAAAACACAAGTAACTCAAAGAAAACCATGAGAAAATGGGATTAATAATTACCACTTCAGCATCTGAAGGATAAGAAAGTTCGACGTTAGAGTATGTAAAGCCCAGGCCTAGATCAGATATTGCAGGTCGGCGATACCTAATTGGCTGCAAGTGTTCCAGTGGATGAAAGATAACTTCACTTCCACGAGCAGGCATGGGAAGAGAATGATAACCACAGACTATTTGCAAAGGCTCATTATTGTTGGCCTAATGGATGCACAAAAGATAAAGATGTCACTAAAAAGGGAGAACCCTCATTTCAATAAATTCATGAATTAGTAAAGAAAATCAGTTGATAAAGTGTTTCAGTATTTGTGTTCGAGTTTTACCTTTGCCCACTCCATTACTTTATCATCACCAGCACTTCTCTCATACCTCGTATTCAAATCATCTTCGCCATCGGACACCGTACTTCTGACTGAACTGTCGAAACCATTCACACATTTAACATTACATAAAGCAGAAAAACGGATGGAACAAATCTATGCCATAAAAGCATCTAAGCTTGTTCAAAGATGTCCACTACAGAAGGGAAATAAATAAATCCAGGGATGCAACACACCTATATATCGACTCCAAGCTTTCTATCCGTTCTAATCTGTTAGCATTAGAATAGTTTGACATCGGTGATATTTGCCCATTTTCATGGAACATGTTTGCTCTTTCAAGACTATCAGAGCATGATTCTGAACCCTCTGATGCAAAATCGTCGGTATATTGCAAACCTTTTTTCATATCTTTCTCCTGATATTTTGCATGGCCAAAATCAGAAACCTCACTTGTAGCTGTGCTTTCGGGTGATTCAGCTCCGGACGACCTAAATGAAAATGAACGGGATTCCAAATCTGAGACAGGACCTGCCGAGGCCGACGTTCGCCCGTTATGGCTAGTAACTGGGGTTGCTGAGTCTGTCCAATTTGAGAAGGAACTACTCACGGGGGAATCAAAATTTTCATCCATTTGGTCAAGCTCTCTGACCCCATTTGGAATATTATCTGTTAGAACCATTTCACTAACAATTTGTGTTATCCGGTCAAGTCGCTCTTGCGCAATTATACTGCAAAAAAGAGTATAAAATTGAGGGGGGAATGTAGGGAGTAAAAGGCAGCAACATATCAAATATAAAAAGAGCAACTCCAATAAAGTCTAACCTGTTTAGCATCTCATAATGTAGTTCAAAGAGTGGTACTCTAGTAAGTATACAGTAACACCGCGGAGCTGAAACTAAAGATCTGCTTAGCTTGCCCAAAGCTTGTGCAGGTGGTGAGATGACCCCCAAAATACCTGGTGCTCTCTGTACTATTTCTCGAACACACAAGCAAACACCGTAAAGAGTTGCATTATCTGAATCCTGAAATTCGAACAAACAACACATGTACTCAACTTGGCTTCTGCCTACCTTGTCAAAATCTATGGCAGAAAGGAATTATAGACAACAGAATGTTCTACCTGTTATTTAAGCTTCGAAGACTACTTATAAAAGTTACTGTTTTAACTTTTTAGTAAGCATCACCAATTTATTAATTGTTGTGACTTGTGAGTGAAAAGCGGGTACACGTGGATTGATTGTTCATATTTATCAGAGGATGCTTGTAGATTTGTTGACCTTGAAATAGGATAACTGAGCCCATGAAAGTGAAATATCTATTTGTGCCTTGTATACATATGATGAATGTCGATGCAAAAGAATAGATGTTTATTAAAAAGTGAAATATAAGCTCCAGTTAACCTTAATTATATACTTCTGTGTTTCATCTAATAAAAAGAGCATAATGAGTATACTTCAGTTCTGCAACATTTGGATGTTCGATTTAAGAAGGCTAGAAGGTACATAGAACGGGTTAAAAAAGACATACCTTCAAGCAAAATATAAAAGACAAATCATCTTGTGCCAGATGTTCCTGAAAAGCAAACAACAGAATTATAGGAGAGGTGACCAAATCATATAAATTGTTCCTTTTCATTGAGACTACCATAAACTCCAAGCGCTCTGCAAAAGAAGTCAGTCATAAATGATATTACGGGCATGTGTACTGCAACTTGTCTTCAGAAAAGCAAGTAGAAGGATAAGAATCGAAACAAATATTTCTTAGCCATTACTGTGTTTAAAGGAACCCAAATCTTCAACCTCCATAAACACGAATATACAATTTAAGGATAGTACATCATCTGACCAGTAGAAAGGTACCTTTTTTCGTCAAATTATTTAAATCAAAATCGCATTTGGTTGTTAAGAACAAAAGTCCTAATAAATCAGAGTGAAATGTTCTACAACTTCTACTAGCAGTTTTATCTGTGACTCTGATATTGTCAGACAAATGAAGCACATAAGATGGCATGCTTGCTTTTTCCAAACATTTGCCAGAAAAAGGTTCCCTTACCTGTCCAAAAATGACTTCATTCAAATCGCTCATTGAAGGTGTTCTCTGGATTACTTGAGCCTGCACCATATCACAAAAGCACCAACAACGATAAGAATAAAAACTCAAGCAAGCTACAAGATAACTTCAGAATGTCATAACTCATATCATCTAAAATCGATCAATTCAATTTAATAATGACATATTGGTATTGACATGACTAACAACTAAATAATAGTTACTAAGTAATTCCCAATCTATGCCAAGATAATAGTGTGAAACTTGAATAAGAATTCTCCTAATACATCAATTAAATGCAAATTCTATTCATAATCATAAAAACAAACTCTAGCAAGGACAAATACAAACCTTGACGCCTCCTGGAAAACAGAAAGAAGGCAAATCTTTCTCCCTCATTGCTAGCTTCTTCCCAGGAGGATACTTGAAGAGGATCTGAAACACAGGAATCGTTGAAACAATTTCAAGTAAATTTCCAAGAGGAAAAGACGCCTAGATAAGTCATAACATTTACAAAAACAGAAGCATGCTCAAATTTTGGTTTAGACCAAAATTTCAACCTTATAAAACTGATGTTTCAAAATCTAATTTAGCTTGTGCATTAATTATAGTTGCCCAAATGTTTACATGAACCAAATATGGTTTAATTGACAAAACAACTACGATGCTAAGAAGCATAAATATGGGTACAATATGAATACATGGATATGTCATTCTCATAGAAGTAAGATACTACATGGAAGGATATGTTCGTAACTTTATTTTATATACATATATTGTCATTTTATCCTAGAGCATAAAAAATTATAATCATTTACAAGGCGAATTAAAATGAAATAATAAAAGGAAATCCAATTTACTATCACTATGCAACTCAACCTATAAGTGTCCCGGGATGCATACTAATGAATGATACTATTGTCTTTAAGTTGCATTTAATTTTTTTTGTAAAAGTCCCCTTAGGTATCCAAGAAGTATCTGACAGTAGCTGAGAAGTATCTATAAGTATCCAAATTTAAAATTATAATGATTTAATTATTTGGTGAGTATCAATATCCAATGAAAGTATGACACAGAGATGTCAAGAATGTAGAAGTCTTAATGCTTCCTACCTTATCAAAATTGCTATTACTTCCAGGGGATAACAGTCCACATTGATAAAATGATGATAATAATAATAATAATAATTTGTGCATCCAATAATTAACGATTGCCACAAAACCACTGTTGAACTAAGTGTGGCATAGAAGCACATGAATTATATGATGTGACAAGTAACAATGTAAAAGGACAATAAAAGCTCGATTTAAAAAAAAGAATGTTTTGAAAATATATTTTCTATCATTTGAATGACCTGAGGTTCAAGCAAAGGTGGATGTCCATGATAATGAAGATTTGGAAGATCAAAAATCTCTGATTTTTCCACTTTTGACTCCCATGTCTTTCTTCTTGCATATGCATCCTCAATAGCTTCAACATTGGCATACGAGTGAAGACCCACTATAAAGAAATGCTCAAACAATGATGTTGGTTCGCGGTGCTTACAGTCCTGCACATCAACAAAGTAAAGGATGTTTGAAGATATTTTAAGTACGAAGACACAACATCTCAAATGCTCTGCATATGGGCAAAGTAAAAAGGGTTGTTTGTAGATTATTTCAATTACGAAGAAGCTATAGTATCCAAATGCTAGAAATAGGCAAATGATCGAGGCAACTTTTACAGCAAAAGAAATACAGACAAACCATGTTGTTGGGCAATATAACTCCTTCTCACCTTCTGAGAAACATTGTGCTTTGTGCACAAACAATAGGAATCTAAGCAAACTTTTGTTCTGGAAAACCTTTCATGAGCAAACCAAAAATTGAATTTGGCTACATATTCAGTAGTGCAATTTTTATAGTTAAAAAAAGGTGAAATGCAGTTGCAACTTGGAAAAAAGATGCTAGAGAGGAAGGATTAATCCTCACTGGAATTTTTCTATTTTGATAAATAGAGGTCTCCAAGAGCCAATCCTCCACCATATCCTACTTTTCGCCAACTGGCAAGAAGCAGAATATATTGTCCTTTGTCCAAGATGATGCAAAATTTACCATAGGACATGACAGACAAATCTAGGCAACTGGATTGTTTTACAGATAAGGGAGAAATTGATTACCCAACTCACTCGTGCTATGTGGAAGTTCCACATTTAGCACCTTGAAACCTCAACCTCACAATTGTTCAAATGTGCAAGACATTAAGGTCAACCTAGCAGTGTCGGGGAATGTATAGACGTAGATTGAAAGATCATGACTTGATGATTCATAGGGTAGAGGAATGTCCATTTATACGATTTTGGGTTATGATAACCTTCTGATGCCATCATTCTAAAATAGGGTTGTGGTCAAACTGGTCTCACAAAATATGGTTTCACAATTTGAAGTCTGTAAGTATATGTATCACTAAATGACTGCAGCCCGATTAGTATGAAGAAACATTTCAGAAGCTGATGAGGATATTATACAGTAATTGGTAAGGATACTACGAACATCAAATGATTGTTCAAAGGGTGATAAATTTTATGAGATAACTGTGAAGCTTCGGTAGTATGATTTTGGAGAGAATCCTTGGGGGGTGGGTGGGTGGGGGGGAATCAGTCATATGGTGTGTATGTGTGACAGATAGCTTTGGTTGCTTTTCCCACTTGTTTTACAGTGGTCACTCTGGATTTCAAGGTATCGTTCTTAGTCCTCTCTTAGCAAATTCCATTTGGTCAGGGCGCTACAGTGTCTTATTGGATGGTGGCAGAGCTATGCAGGGACAGGTGCATCAGAGCTTGGGTGGCTAACAAGTGTGTGGTTATCAGTTTGGGTCGTGACTAGTGTTTTTGTTGAGGTTTAGCAGTGTATGTTGTTTTGACCTGTTGGCCTTGTTTCCAGGGGTGGTTGTACCGTTTGGGGGGCACATACCTCTCCCTTTTGTACAGTTTTCCTTTTATTAATAGAACTATTTTTACCAATCAAAAAAAAATATTAGTCATATGCATGAAGTTATAAAGTAGGGCTCAAATTGCCAGGCATCTAATTCCATGTCAATTCCAAAACCTCAAGGCCCAACAACCACCAAATGAACAAGAAGCCTGAATGGTGAATATCACAACCGAACAGTTTTCACTGCAAAATTGTAGGGGATATATCAGGCGTTAGGTAAACACATAGAACCAACACAGAGTGCCTTTTTCCTCGAAGTCAGATATTAATCACCATCAACCAAAACACCATGTGTAAAACACCGAAAATTTGAAAATCGTGAGTCTTAAGCGTACCCTGGACCGAGAGTGCATCTGATACCACTGCCTCTTCTGATTAGCCAACACCTCCAGGTTAACAGTAGTCTTGTAACACTGCTCGCTGTTCCCATTAGCACCCCATTTCCACGCTCGCTGCATCTGCCGCTTCCACCTGTGCAAACTACTAGTCCGCTGGTGGCGAACCGTCTTCGAAACCGGAGAACAACACGACGACATTGAGCTGAGCGGCGATGTCTCCTCCGCCTTCACTCTCGCCTCGTCACCATCCTTACTAGCCCCCGGCGAGGAATGCTCCGGCGCCAGAGTAGACAAAACCCTAGTCTCACTCCGGCCATTCGAAGCCACTCTTTCCATTCCTCAAAGCAATCCCTAACCCTACCTTCTAGAAAACTCCAACCGCTTCAGAAACGCCGCATCCGGACCGCAACCGCTTCTCAAATCCCCAAACCACACGAAAACCAACCCTAAAACCAAAACAAACAACAACAAAAACAGATCAGGCGATCAAACACCACCGAACCCCAACATGGACACCAAAACAGCCAAAAAGAGAACGCCAAAGCCGGAAACGAAAAATAGGTCTAACAAATGCCGGCGAACGGCATAAAGGCAGCAATAGGCGTGTTTTACCTGTTCGGAGAGTGGAATCGAGGGATTTATAGAAAAAACTGATTTTGGATTTTGGATTTGGAGGTTTGGTGTTTGGAATGGAGGGTGGAAAAGGTTTGGGACGGTTGGGTATAACGGAGGAAGAAGAAAGCGACAGCGTTGCAACAACAGTTGGATCGAACTGGGGTGGTGGTGGGTTACGTGCGCTGTGTGGGTGGGTAATTTGTACTTTCGGGGACGTGAATGTAGTGAATTGGGGTTTTGTTTTTGTTACAACAAAAAAGGTAACGTGGGTGCGTTCGATCGCAAATGGTAAGATTTTAGGTTTGATAGCGGAAGAAAGTTAATGTAATCGGGTCAAGCTCTAGTGAGTCCAGGGCTCATCAAATTTAATTTAAGCCCCTTACCATCTCACCATTGGATCTTATTTACAGTTAATCTCGTCGTTCATTAGCATAATCGTTTTTTCTTAATCTATCTTACAATTTGAAATAAGTGGTGGATATTGTGGACTCACTAGAGAATTCATGTAACGTAATCAGCAATTTGAATACTAAATTAGCAAACGTTAAGAATCGTAGGATATCATTTATACAAACACATTATTACATGTAGTAATGTGTTTTCAATATGAATTATTAAAATTGGATGTCAACTTTTTAAGTATTTTTAAAATCGAGAAATTGAAGCATTTAGTTACCCAAAAATGATCTTGGTCTATCACTTAAAATCAATGGTTTAGAAAGAAAGAAATGTGACCCTCTTCATTGGTCGGATGATTGAATATTATCCGGAAAAAAAAATGTGTCGATTGAGGGCGAAGAGGGGTTTCTTTCTTTCTTCTTCTTTTTTGGCTTTTGTAAGTGCCGTAAAAAATCATCACTCTTATAGTTTTCATACATAGAAGAAGAGGATCGTCGTGCGACCATAATAGATTGATATAATGATATGTCTTACATGCGGTGTTTGCATTAAATTTTCATACCTAACGTCAACATGGAGGAAAAATGAAGAAGCCTCCACTTCCCCCCACCAATAAATGCACCAACATCTCCTTATTGCGATCCAAACAATAATAGCTTTAATATGTGTTATAAGAATGAAAAAACAGTAGTTAATCTCATTAACTAAATAATAAGCAACAACAAGAAATAAAAGGTACTGCAGAATATAATATTGATTACGTTGTCGATTAGCCATCGATCCCATTCTTTTACATCAGGATCGAATAACTTAAAGAGATCATGATTAATATTTACGTCATTTCTACTTTCTAGCATCTTCTTCAAGGTTTGTCGGAATATTCCAGAGAGATGAACACTACCCTCGAACTCGAGTTTTCCAACTGTCAATTGGGATTTTTCAAGACAATTAAAAGACAAATTAGATGTTACTTTTTATCTCTCAATATTTTCTAGTAACTAAAACAAAACAAGTGGTTGACGAGTGAGATTGCATTAGCCGGCGAAGACAGGTAAGGAAAAGTACAACTCTTACGATTTCAAAGCTTACCTTCAAGTAACCAACCGACTTTATTTACCCGACCATACCAAACATAGGCATATGAATCCATTAGCAAAATCCAATCTATATATAGTGGGCATCCTCACCCATGTGGTTGGGTGAGGTGACCAATAAATGAATAAATAATTTTCCTTTCAAGTTTTGAAGCAAATACATGTACGTATTATTGTATAAACACAATAAAGAAAAATGATAAAGAAAAAAATTGTTTTTCCTAGTAAACGGACACTTATGTCCCAACAATTGAGGAGGAAATAATATTTTTAGAAAAACAAAATTTTAAGGGAAAAAATGCAAAGATACGATTCCATCCTAAATGTTTGTTAAAATAAGGTCAAGTTCTAGTGAGTCAAGTGCTCATCAAATTTAATTTAAGTCTCCTATAATCTCACTATTGGATCTTATTTACAGTTAATCTCACCATTCATTAGTATAATCGTTTTTTCTTAATCTACCTTACAATTTGAAATGAGTGGTGGATATTGTGGGGGCTTAATTTAGAAAAATTAAGTTCTAAGCTCACTAGAGAATTCTTGTGTTAAAATATACATTACAAGGATGATATACACATTAAAAATCCAAAAATTGAAGGCAGAGTCTTGCCTGATTCTCCCCTGTGTCTAGGTAAATATACGTTTAGATATTACTTACATGTCTTATAATAATTATTTTTTCTTGTATATGTGTATATATTCTAGTATCGAGTCTAATGATTTATAGCCTATTCCCGCAAAATGCAATTCTGATGGTAACCATTATTATTGTCCACCGCGATAGTTTCTTTAAATGTTGTGACACGTGACAATGTATTTGACTTATTTTGTCAGATTTAGTATTGCATCGCATGATTTAAAGTGCATACTTTTATATTTTGGATTTTAATTTGCATTGCATATATCTTTTGTTGAATGATTGGAATTGGTAAACAATTCTAACCCTGGAAAACATGAACGCGTGTACCTGTGTGTATTTTGATAATAAGAAAAGCATGTGAATGGGACTTATGGAAATTGGAAAGAATGATTAAAGAAATTTAAACATATTTACTATTTGCACGGGTATACATGCAAAAGCTCAAAATCCACATACATCATGCATGTATAAACAAGGTGCATAATATATATGGATTATTATTTTATGACATTTGAAAGATCTCGTCCCAAAATATGATTGGTGTGATGTGGGTGTGATTGGGTGGGTGAATGATGCCAATGATTAGTGTTTGGCACTACAATCTTGCACGAAGGTTGGTACTTTGTAGTGTTTTTGGAAATAGATTGACCATAAGTTGGTCATCTCATTCCACATTGGACTGTTGCATAGGTGGGAATAATCCTACCACAGCAATTGAAATATTCATCGTGTTTGAATGGAATAAAAAATGACCCAAATGATCCACCTAATTAAGCCACAACTTCAATTAAATACTGCACGTCTCTTTCACACCAGCAATTTTTTTTATTTGGATTCGTAAGTGAATACTTTACGATAGAGAAGCATCAAGTTGTGGAATTAATTGGTCGCAAATCTAAATTCTTGATGCAACGCATGCAAAAAAAAAACTAGCCAAAGAAGAAAGTATATTCTAAAGTAAAAGTCCATATTTGTGGAATTTGTCCGTGGGAATTCATAATGTGACACGTGTAAGATGAGTCGTTCAAGTGAAAAAACGAAGACGAGAAATTTATTTTAAACTCTGTAAGTTCGATATATATATTTTATAATTATTTTACATAATCTAATTACTTCTCCTTATCAAAAACTCTAATCATTTTTCAAAGTATATTTGGGTTTCGGAACCAAAAGTATAAATACATGGTTATCTCTTAGTGTTCAACGGACTACATAAGATATGTAAGTATGGATTTAGATCATGTTTGATCAATATTTTGATTCTTAAGATGACACGTACACATGTGTAACAATTAGTTGTAGTTTTAAAAGTACTAATGAGTGAAAATCATGAGATTACATGACTTACGTGTAAACGTAGAACCAATTTAATATAATTTGGTAATAATATCAATAAATCTTAATCCCCCGACCATATATTATGACTACTATGCTCGTGATTATCATTTCAAGTCATTCTTAGCGGGGTCATCTTTCGCAGATGACCTCACCAGGTCATGGGACGACCCTTAAAGTTTCACTTGGATGACCCAGTTGTCCAACGGGTCGACGATATGGTTGCCAGAGCAACCCGGTTGGGTGGTGTGTTTTTTTGTTAAGTTTGGTTTTGGATTTGTTATGTTTTGATTTTGTTTTTTTTAAGAGAAGTACTATTCATCGTCGGAAACTACTTAAATCACCCTTAACAGTTACCATTTTGCTCTTCACAATTCATTTAATACAAATTTCGTCTCGCCTCTTAAAATAAAGTTTATGCCTACGTTTTCCTCATTTTCTCAGTACAAACACCACAAAAATGTCTAACAAAACGTCTGGATTCGGTGAAGTAAGCCCAGCAAAAAAATCAGGTCGGGGCGTCTGGGTAACACGCCCCCTATGAGGGAGGCGTCTTCTCCAGACGTCACCCCCAAAAGGGGAGTTTTACCCAGACGCCTCCCCATGGAGGGGGCATCTTTCGAAGACGCATCCCCATGGGGGGGCGTCTGGCTAAGACGCTCGTCCAAAAAAATCTTAAATTTATACGGTGTGTTATCTCAAATTATTTGAGATTCCGTTGCAAGTTTTCGGTGGTAACGAGTTTGATTACAATGAGTTTTTTTGCAAGTGACGAAGATTCAAAAATTTCCAGATCCAACAATTTGAAGATCTAATTTTTTTGTGTGGTAAAACTTCCCGACATACAAATACCACCTCGACAGGTCGTTCAGGGGTCTCGCTCCCCGGCGAGCGAGAGACATTCCATCTCGCCGGTGAGGTGGCGGGGGTGACAATGGGGCGTCTGGCTAAGGGGGCGTTTGACTTACAAATACCACATTCGTCTTGAAATTGTTGGATTTGGAAATTTTTGAATCTTCGTCACTTATAAAAACTCATTGTAATCCAACACGTATAATTACCAATTAATACCAAAAACTTGAAACCTGAAATAATTTGAGATAACACACCGTATAATTTTAAATTTTTTTATTAAAAAAATATGGGCGTCTAAGCCATACGCCTCCCCTCATGCCGTATAATTTTAAATTTTTTATTAAAAAAATATGGGCGTCTAAGTCATACGCCTCCCCAATGGGGGAGCATCTGGCTAAGACGCCACCCCCATGGAGGAGGAGGCTCCGGCGGACGCTCTTTTTTATATTTTGAAATTATTAAAAAGAAGTTGGACATTTTATCAGATTCGAGTACACTGGGGTGTCCGTTGGCTCATTTCCTGACATCCGAAAGATTGTTTTTATGATTATGAGAGGAAGATGAAGAGAGATGAGTGGTAGGAGAGTTAAATGTCGAGAGATATGAGTAGAAATAAGAGAATGACAAAATGGTAATTCTCAATGGCGATTTAAGTAGTTTTCCGACGACGAATAACAATTCAGTTTTTTAATCAGTTTTAAAAAAAAATCTTTTTTTTTCTAAAAAATGTTTTGTAATTGTTTTTATTTGAAAAAAGAATTTTTTTTCAAGATCGGTATAGAAAGGACTCACACGACTGAAGTGTCTATACATACAAATCCATTTACGGATCTATATGCTCTGATTGGAACTGGAAGTTCAAGAACTGACGGCGGGTATACTACCATAATGAAACTGCCTTTTATTTTTAGTATTTGGATATGATTTCTGTTGGCTTCACTCGCGTAGTTCGTTACGTCAGCTCAAAAAGTACCAATTGCATTGGAATCGAGAAAGGAAGAGTAGAAAAGAGAGTTCATAATTGCATAAAAAGAGTCAAAGTAATGGTTGCGGTGCGTCCTTCAACCCTCTCCCGCCTGTCCCTCCTATTCTCATTCTGAAGAGTGGGCTGGCGCGGGTGTATGAAATCTGTTCTGATCCACCAGCAATCAATCATATTGGATTGCCTCTTTCCAACCCCAAATGATGTTAAGGAGAGAGAGCGTATCGAAAATTTTGGTTATTTTATTCAATAAAAAATTTAAAAAATAAAAACAATTAGGAAACATATTTTAAAAAAATGAAATTTAAAAAGCAGTTTTAAAATGAATTATAAAATACCAATACGAGATTTATTGGTATTTTGGTTTTTCTAAATAGATTATTATTAATGTGTTTTTGTTAAATATAAATAATTTTGAAATATAATAAAACTTGATAAGAAAATTAATGATATGGAGGAAAGAGAGTAAGACGACATAGGTTATAGTTAAGATGTGAATAACAAAGAAAAAAATAAGATTGAGTCGTGATGATGTGACAGAAAAAAAGTAGATGACCTAGATCATGATAGATTCTCTTGAAAAAATGTAGGTGAAACAAGAGAAAGAAGGGTCTCTGGGCATAAACTTGGCTTCATGAATTTGTCGTTCTTATATATCTGAAACTACACATCATCGTACGGTCGTACCATGACAAAAAGTGGAAAAGAAAACTCAAAATCTTAGCGACGAAGTAGAAAGGTGGAATTGAACTCCACACCTCAAAGGCTCAAAACCACCACCCAAGTCTGAGCTTGGTTGCTTCTTGCTTGGGTCATGCAACAAGTGCTTAAAGAATACGTTTCAACTCTCTTCAATTGCATATTATTATCCTACACCAATACGCAATCACATTAAACAAATCAGCCGTTGATTGGCTGAAAAGACCCAAAACCTGAACAAATAGATCTCTTTAAAATAAATAACAACCAATAATTTAATACTCAAAGCTTCTTTTTTGTCAAGTTAGCGATAACGCATGCCACGTGAGTTGTCCAAAGTCCAACAAACATTGCTCTTCTCGGCTTTAATTTGGGTAATCTCAACTTTTTTCCCGACCAACAATTTTTGCAAAAACTCTAATCTGAAAAGGACAAACTAGCATCAATGGGAGTTAACTATTTAGATTTTAGAAGATTCTTGGTATTCGGATAGTCAAAACTGAAAATCAAATCTCGACCGGCATTAAACTAAATACGATAGAGTAGATGTTAGACCTTGACCCCGGTTTGGGGCTAATCCCGCAATTAGTGGGGGATTAGCATGGGGAAGTGGGGGGAATAGTGGGTTGTGAGATGGGTGTAGGGGGCTGGTTGCTGTTGGTCTTGGGCTTGAGTTGGGAGAAAACCAACGTCTCTCTCCATCCTCTTCCATTGCTCCATTCATCCACTCTCATTTCTCTCTTCACTTCATTTCTCTCACTTTCTTCTTTCCTTTTCCGGCGACCAGAGCTTGTGGAGGCGACACCGACGCGTGGAGGCGAGCACGACGGTGCAGAGGCGTTGGCGTGAGGCGCGAGATCAGGGGTTGTTGTCGAGCGTCAACGTTGAGTGGATCTCCGGCGCGCTCTGTCTTCTTCTCGAGGTATGCCGGTTCTTAGTTTGGTTTGTTGTTGCTCACCCTCATGGGATGGTGGTGTTGGTCGGTCGGGGAGGTCGGAGACCTCTCCGACGTCGTTTTCCGTGAAAAACCTCGGCTGGCGCGAGGTTAAAGGCGACCAACGGTCGACCGGGGCCTTCGGGCGGTCGACCGAATGTATGTAATTTTGTCTGTTTGTTGTGTTTCGGTCGACCGGAACTTAAGTGTACTGGTTGTTATGCATGTTGCGGTCGACCGTTATATGACGTAGAAAATATTAGGATGACCCTGTTAGTTCGGTCGACCGAGACCCCTGAGTCGGTCGACCGATAGTTTGAATTAATGTTGACCAGACTCCGGATTTTGACCTCGTTCGGTCGACCGGTTTTAGACCTTCGGTAGACCGTTGAGACTTATGTTTTGCGCAAATAGTTCGACAGTTGCAGACGTTTCGGTCGACCGATTCCCTTGTGGAAGCGGTGGACCGAGTTGTCACTTTCGGTCGACCGTTTTCCTTGAGGAAACGGTCAACCAGATGTCACTTTCGGTCGACCGATTCCCTTGAGGAAACGGTCGACCGGGTTGCCTCCTTCGGTCAACCGTTTTGCGCAGGACAGAATTCCTGGTTCCATTTAGGATGCCAACTCTGTCCACGGAAGCCCGTGTCCTCGCCTTGTGCGTGAGCCGGGAGGTGACGGTGGGAAACTCAGGCATCATTGTTGATTCATGTTTCAAGACCGCAGTAGGTTCTGCCGGGTGGTGACAACGGGCGCACACATTTTGGGACCAGGATCCTCATCGGACTCTTCGAGGTCGTCGTGATTACTTTACCTGTCTTTTCATTGTATTAATGTAATCACGTCTTTTGACAAACTCTGTTGTATTATTGGTGCACCGACGGTTGATTTATTGAGTGACATTCCTGTTGTTGAGTTTATTCTGATAATCTCTTGATTGTTTAAATTTTAAAATTTTCGCTATTTCGGGATGTTACAGTAGATATCAGACTCAAAATAATGAAATATACATAATAAAAATAAATGATTTTTTCAACAACTAACCAAAAAATATATGTTGAAGTACTTCTTCACTGTGCCATGAATATTGTCGTTGACCTTTAGATTGCGTTTCGATGCAGTATTTGTAAGTTCCGTAGATTTTGCAATTAACGGGATTTACAAATCCCAGGATTTTGCAAATGACATAAATTGTATTTATCATATTTGGACAAATATGTTACTTCAAAATGACAATATTTATAAAATATATTATTAGTTTTTCAATTTGAATTGTATCGCAACAATAAAAACCACATATCATTTTACATAAAATCATATTCGAAACTTATCACTAATAATTTGTATTAATTTAAATGACTAGAGTTAAAATATGAAAGGTGGAATTTAAAAAATCTACGTTTCAACGTGGAATTTGTGTTTGACAGTTTGTATATGAAAATGAAATTTCAAAATGACACAAGAGATTTGTAAATTTCAACACAATGTCAGCCAACACATGATATTTGCAAATGTGATACTTTTAAATTTCATGTTCAATTGAAATTACAGATTGAAACGACGCATCCAAATGCAACCTTAACTTAATTACTTCAATCTGTCCGTTGTCCTTGAAATTCGAAGACTTCTAGAGTCAACCGTAAATGTAAATGTAAATGTAATTGCAAACGTAAAGGTACGACGTTGGTTCGTCGGAATGGGAATTGCGAAGTATAGAAAAAGTAGTAGGAAGGACCAGAGGGCGTACACATGCATACTTTCTCACATGGGTGGGAACTAAAAACCGGCTTTCCCACATGATTCTCGCTTGCCTTGCAATCTCACTCCAAATTTCATATTTAGCATCGAGAAAGGTGCTTAACTGCTAACAACAAAGTATGTTTTTCAACTACCTAACAACACAGCATTAATTAAGCATGTTTCTCAACATCCACATGGAAGTGGACTGTTATCATGTTATTAGTGTCCGTTGACAATATTATTGACATGTATATAAAGGACCTTTTGTGTTTAAATCCGGTCTATTTTTCTATCTATGACGCAATTGAGGTTACACTTTAATTAACTTGTGCAACTATATCTTCAGGCGAGACTATAGGATACAATTGTATCCAATTGCCCGCCCTTTGTAGCTATTTGCATATAAATGAAGAAATGAACATGAGTGATTTAGATTTGAGTTTTCATCCACCGTATTATATATGTTAGAAAATAGTCATACATTAGAGAATTTAAAGACTTTTTTAGGTCCCTCCACTTATTATCAAATACCAATTGATTTTAAGTCCGATACCAACACTTTAATATTGTACTCATTCCACTTTAATGTCTTAACATTAATAGACACGGAGGATAAAATTCCAATAACAGTTTGGTAACTAGATTTTTCCTTTTCGCCTTTTTTCTCTTAACATTTTATTTTTTAAATGCACGTGTAAGTAACACCACCAATCATTTATCCTTAGTTAATACCTTGGCTTTGAATCAAGTGATGTGGACTACACGTAAATCCTCGCTAAGACGCTAACATTATGAAACTTTGTAATACTGTATCGACAGATTTCATGCAATGTGTTCCGATGAAATTGTATTAAGCAAGTCCTATCGTGAAACCAATCATCATTACCATGTAATCACAAAAATACTTAAAACAGATTAGTGTCCTCCTAAAAAAAGGTTTCTTCGAGGCCAACAAATAACAGAGGTATATTTAGTTATTAACCCAAACTTGATTTTAAACACCATTTCATGGGATGATTCTCCCCAAAGGCCCATACTCTTAAGCCCAAGAGTCATATCCAAATCCAACGGGCCATTTCATCCCCGTCTGTATCCGACCATGCCGACGGAGCACCATAACCAAAATCCCTCCGGCGGAACACCACATCCAGGACTATATAAACCCCTCCGCCGCGGTGTGCCCCACTGGCTCGAACCAACCTTCCGCTGCTCCTGATCTCTCCCTCTTCCGCGAGAGAGGCGAAGATGCAAACCTACCTTAGGCGATCGTGCCAGAACAGCCTCCTGAGGCACACCCCCGCCCTCAAATCCTCGTTCCCGATTTCGCCAGGTTCGTTCCCCCCCAAATCCGTTCGATACCCACTCGCATTTGCGCGGTTTCGGCGTGTTTCGTGGTTTCTGATTGGGTTGTTGCGTAGATGGTGATTCGAGACAGGTTCGGTGTGGATCGACTCTTGCCGTGAAGGGAGTCGGGAATCTCGTCCGCAAGGGGACCGGAGGGAGGTCTTCCGTTAGGTAATGCTTTCGAATTCGGTGGTTTTTGTGATGTTTGCGTATTTTATGCTGTAAAAAATGCTCCTTTCAATCCCATTTTTAGCTGGATTTTTTTTTATTTACTTCACCATTATGGTAATTCATGTTATGGGTTTTAGGATGATAGCGATATGCGTTAGCCAAGTGTGGTCGTAGTTCATAGGCTCCATGTCTGTTAGTAGGTCGGTAGGTTCCTTGAGTTCTTTGCCATTTCAAAAATTAGATTGTTTATGTAAGCCCGAAACAAAAAGTGGGATCCGTGCAACCGTGCTTTCTGAGTGTTGTTTGTAGTGGGAAAAACCCCCCCTCAGTAGACTGCATGACATACAAAAAATATGTGTTGTCTTGCATACAAAAAATAAGCTCCATGTGTAGGTCCAGAATGAGAAATAGGCCCCACACTTGCCTCTGGTTCATTCTTCCCTGTGACAAGAGCAGTCATGTCACAAGCAAAGTAAACATTTCTGGATTTTTGTAGATTTCATGGAAGCTTGTATTTGATTCGTGGCACTGCATAACACATGCTAGAGCCAACTCTAGCATTGTAATAAGCTAATTGCATCTGTTTATGGTTGTCAATGTAAAGCCATGGTTCTGTAATATATTATCTTTGATTTTTTCGAAATTTCACTGATATATTGTATGAATGTCTGACATTTATAATTTGTGTAAAAAATAAAAAATAAGTTGACATTGTAATAGTGCTTATTGGTGTAGCTTCAAATGAATAAGCATAGATGACATTCGGTCTATGGATCACTGGGTCGTCTTCACAAATTGAAGAATCTCAGTTAAGATGCCAAACATCTACCGATAAAAAGAAAAAGATGCCAAACATCTAAAATCAAATAGAATAGGAATCCAGTTTATTGATCATGGATCTTAAGATACTAAGATGCGGGAGCTGAACCCCATTTGATGCAAAAGGGCCATGGCGACAAGAACATGATTTTGTGTAAAAAGAATCTCAGTTAAGATGCCAGACATCTACCGATAAAAAAAGATGTCAAACCTCTAAAATTAAATAGAATAGGAATCCAATTTATTGATCATGGATCTTAAGATACTAAGATGCGGGAGCTGAACCCCATTTGATGCAAAAGGGCCATGGCGACGAGAACATGATTTTGTGTAAAAAGAATCTCAGCTAAGATGCCAGACATCTACCGATAAAAAAAGAAGATGCCAAACCTCTAAAATTAAATAGAATAGGAATCCAATTTATTGATCATGGATCTTAAGATACTAAGATGCGGGAGCTGAACCCCATTTGATGCAAAAGGGCCATGGTGACGAGAACAGGATTTTGTGTAAAAAGAACTCAATTAAGATGCCAAACATCTACCGATAAAAAGAAGATGCCAAACATCTAAAATTAAATAGAATTGGAATCCACTTTATTGATCTTGGATCTTAAGATACTAAGATGCGGGAGCTGAACTCCACCTGATGCAAACGGGCCATGGCGACAAGAACATGATTTTGTGTAAATAAATAAGTTGTGGGTTGATGACACCATGGTTAGGAGTTAGGATGGAAAGGGAATAAATAAATGCACGGAAGAATTTCAAGTGTCATATAGTTTCACACACACAATGTTTATATGAGAAACTACTAAATGAAGAATGAGTGTTGTTGGATCAGTCTATTTCTTGTATTGTACTACTGTACCACAGTACTACTGGGTTGTGTAGTATGCATTATTTGTGAACTTTCAGAGGACTGCCTGTTTAGATAGCTGTTGTGCAAATCCGGACCAAGTTGATGTTAATTCTGAAGCAACAATTTCACGATCGAGTTCAAGTTGGAGTGGCTTCTAGACCTTTAGACTTCTAGTGCAAGTATGTGGTGAGAAATGGTCATCAGTTTGGTCTTGAGAAGTGCTTGAGGAGAGGAAGAAGTTTGCTGGAGAGAAAAATAAGTGCTAGTTTGTGGCCTGCTAGTATGGTTTCAATCCAAGCTAGTTCTACCTAGCATGTGAGCCATGTTATGTTGTATTTTTCACTGATACCTCTTTTTCGAATAACTACCTTTTTCACACATTGAAGAAGTACTAGTCAAGTATAATTTTAACTCATACTAGTACATTCTTCTTCATCGATTGTTGTTTATCGGATTTGAGTTAGGTATGAGATCAAGGAAAAGTGAATCGAGAGTGGTAGGTTTAGGGTTCCCAATTAAAAATATGGTACTTTGTTGTCTAGAAGTACAAAAATCTAGGAATGATATAATAGAATAAGAAGGAAAAAATGCTTAACGTGCTAACAAAATGGAGGTACTACAAAGAGGAGAAAAAGAAAGGGTTTAGGTTTAGGGTTTTGTGCCAATCCAAATTTGTGTACTACCTCCATTTTTTGGTAATGTTGCCATATAGAAATGTTTTTAATTTAAAGATAAATGTTTGGTTGTTTTGGTAACATTTACTCTAAAATTACATTAAAAGATGCTAGAACAAGAACTAAGTTACAGTCCGTAGTTGGTACAATACATGACCATTTATCCAAATATTGAATAGATTTTGAACTTTGGGCCTTTAAAGTTTTGATGGTAAAAATAATCTTTTACCCAAATGAAGCTTCAAGGCTTTAAACCTGTGCGGCTGTGCCTGTTAGCCATGACTAATAACTAATATTGATGTGTGTGTCAAGGAAAGGTAATATTCAATGATACAACTGTTACTATGCAATACAAGGTGCACTTTTGTGTTTGACGATGGGTCATATATTATGTATTTTCTGTACAATTTTGAATTTTGTACTTACGTATCGATACTCCGAACCTCTATAAGTTTGTGTTCTCTTATACCCCTTTATGTGTCTTTCAATACTGTAAGTATGTGTTCTCTTATACGCCTTTTCTGCAACTTTTTGTATACCACAGTGGACTTGTTGCAACTGTTTTTGGAGCAACTGGGTTTCTTGGTCGATATGTTGTTCAACAACTTGGTATGTCGAACTTATCATTGCCCTTTATTGAATTACTGTCTCTTTCGTACTTATGGGTCATCTGTAGAACTTTCAATTATTATACATTTCACAAACAATTACACGTAATCCATTCTGTAACATAGCCATGTTTTTATAACCATAGTTGCATGTTGAATTTCTGATTTACCTTCATACAGCTAAAATGGGCTCTCAAGTTTTGGTTCCTTTTCGTGGATCTGAAGATTCTCATCGTCATCTTAAACTAATGGGCGACTTGGGCCAGGTAAAGTAATGTGCTAATTCTGCAGATTTCGTGACAATTCCAGTTGCAATTGTTGTACTACCATCATCACCATGTCAAATATTAAGATTTCCTGCAGCACATCTATCATCTATGTGTTTGCTCCATGTTAACCTTTAATGTTCTTCTGGTTTCCCCTCCCCATACAGATAGTACCCATGAAGTATGACCCTAGAGATGAAAATTCAGTCAAAGCTGTGATGGCAAAGGCAAATGTCGTACTCAATCTCATTGGTTAGTATTATTATATTATGGGCTGTGGCTGTGATTTTTCCCCTAATTTTTTATTCAATCATTAGGAAAAATATATAATTTTTTTGTTTATACTGTCAGGAAGGGAGTATGAGACAAGGAATTACAGTTTTGAAGAAGTGAATCATAAAATGGCCGAACAACTTGCTATGGTATTGCCACTATTTTGTAATTTTGTTGTTTTACTTTTACTGCTCTGATGTACTTACATTTAATATTTTCATAACTATTTATTATATATTAAAAAATAAACATATGAATATTTATCATGCAATAGTTTATGCTAATAATTGAAAATGTTTATACAAGGAACAACACATTCAGTTAAGAATTGATGAATCTGTTGTATTCTTTGAGAGAGTCGTCCAGAAGCTGGTTGTTTGCTCCTACTTATTCTAATCTTTGTGAGAAGATTCTATGATGTAACTCGTATGAAGTTGGTAGTGATCATGCCACGATGAATTGTCGAATCTCCTTTCTCTCCTGTAGTCTCTTAAGAAACCCTCCCAGAAACTGTGTAATCTGTTTGAACTCCCCAACTTTCTTTCAAATCTTTGCTAGCAATGCTGCCATATGGACTACATTAAACTAGATGTATTAAAGTTTTGTGTGTATCACAATTAAGTATTGTTCTCGGTAGAGCTGTTGTTACTTGAAAGGGCAATAGACATAGCCGCATTACTTCTTAAGCTGTTACTGATTTACAAAATCTCTCTGTTTGTGTATCTGAACGTTAAACTTTGTTAGATTGCTAAAGAGCATGGTGGTATCATGAGGTTCATTCAAATTTCTTGCTTGGGTTCATCTTCTTCTTCTCTTTCAAGAATGCTGAGAGCAAAAGCAGCAGCTGAGGAATCCGTTCTAAGAGAATTTCCAGAGGTTACTATTTATTCTTCTTCTCTCTGATCATTTGTGTTGTGTTGGCCATACCTTGTCTATTTTGGAAAGTTTTCTTGTTTTATATAAATATTATTGTTATGGTACAATCAAAGGTTCTTTTACAAAATTTTGGTGCTACAACAGCCACATAGGCAGCTCAAAGGCTTATAATTTTGTTTCTTTTAGCATTTCATCCATCTGGGACAGCTATTTCCTTATTAGTTAGTTGGTAGTTGCCAGCCACTAGTGCAACTTCTGTTGGGTTCTATGAAGCATGGATACTTCTAGACTCTTGACGTACCCGTAACGGATACAAAAACTACATTACTTCCGGATACATACTACAACTAAACACTTATTATTTTAGATTCGGATACGTCGTGGATACTTTCAGATACTTGTAGGAAACCTAAGGATACTTTTACATAATAATTTAAAACAAAACATTAGAAACTTATAGTAGTATTGTTTATAGAATATGCGTCTGCAGATGCTTTTAGATATAAGTTGAACAGCGGGGTAGTCATGACACCATTTGTGCATGTCAAAGATTGGAAGAACTGTACACTTTCTACAAAACTATGCTCTACACTTCGTTTAGATGACCTCATGCTGAATTGAGTTTTTTCTTTTTCATCGATTCCGCTTTGTTACCTTGAGCAGTCTGATGACTTTCTTCATCTGCCGAACATGATGAATGAGAAGGCCTCCATAAAAAATGATGTATCCATGTATCTGTATGTGCCCTACCCATATCCACATCAATATCCGTGGTTCCTAGGTTGGGATGTATGTTGGTAGTTTGTATATACGGTGTGTATTATTTTATTTATATCTTATGTGTGAAACAATTGCTATCACATGTCGCAGTATGACACATTTAACCTGTAATTGCTAAGAAGACTTTCCGTTCTTCCTATCATTTGATGTTGCATGCTGTTAAATTGTCTTTTGTTGTAGCTGAAAACAACAAATCAATACGGCAAACTGTTATTTTTTCAGGCCACCATTATGAAGCCCAGTACTCTTATTGGTACTGAAGATCGTATTTTGAACAAATGGGCCCATTTTGTGAAAAAGTGGAACTACCTTCCACTCTTTGGTGACGGATCTACAAGGTGTTCCTTCTTTTCCCCTAATTTGCTATTTGAGGAATAATTACGAAGCACGTTTAACGGTATGTTCTCGGTCTCATGCTTGCAGAATTCAGCCTGTATATGTTGTTGATGTTGCAGCTGCAATTGTTGCTGCTTTAAAGGATGATGGGACCAGCATGGGTAAAACTTATGAGCTTGGAGGGCCAGACGTTTTCACCTTGCATGAATTGGTAGTTCTTTCAATTTTGTATTTGGTGAAGTTGCTTGTTGATAGCCAGTATGTAATCATATCTATTTTTGCAGGCCGAGCTAATGTTTGACACTATCCGTGAATATCCTCATTATGTGAAAATTCCTTTTCCCATTGCAAAGGTGAATTTTCCTCAGCTTAACATATCCACCATTTTTGTTGATCATATTGTTTGTCAAAATATTTCATATAGTTATAATTCATGTTGTGAACTTAGTAATCTATATGGAACTCATCCTTTCTGATCAGACATGAAATATATGGCCTAAATTATAAGAAATGTTTTGAACTTTCTAATGCGCCAATCACTCTCTCCTGCACGCTTGCAATAGTGATCAAAGAAGTTATTCTGTCGTGGAGAAGAAATAACAGGTCACCCAGTCCTTATTTGTAATATTGTTCTTCGTCTAGGGTTTTTCTTCTTCCCGTGTTTCAGTTTATTTGCATACCAGGGACACTAACTGATATATCTTTTTTGTTATTCATTTTATCAACTAACTTTTGCTTCTATATAATTTGATAGCTCAGTGTTACCATTTACATATACCTACTTCTCATTTTGGGCTTGTAATCAGAAATCAGTTCTGCTAGTAGTCTGATCAGTGAAGTACTTCTCTGTGCTCAGGCTATGGCAACTCCTCGTGAGTTCTTGTTGAAGAAAGTTCCATTCCCTCTTCCCACCCCTGAAGTATTCAATCTGGATCAGATCAATGCACTGTCTATCGATACTATTGTGTCTAAGGACGGTGAGGGCTCACTCCACGTGGAGTCTCCGATATCTCTATCTCTGTTACCATCTGTTCCCTTCCTTTCATATATGAATAAGTGTCGAAGGTATCATCTTATGAGAATTTTTTTTTCATGTATTGCAGGTTTGACTTTCGACGACCTAGGTATTATACCTCATAAGCTGCAAGGCTACCCAACTGAATATCTTGTATCTTACCGGAAAGGTGGGCCTGCATTCGGCACAACAGTCGGTGAAAAGGTGACGGGCTCTGATTACTAAGATCTGGTCTGTAAAGAGCGTCTTCAAAAATTAACACTGATGCTTGCATTTTTTTTCCTGAGAAACCGATGCTTGTGGTTTTCCGTCTTGGGTTAGCTGTGGCGACAACTAAGCTCAGCATAGGCTCTGTTTCGAGCACATGTTTATTCTGTTATTGGCTGCACTATGGGAGTCTTAATTTTTGCAATAAATCAATAGTGTATCCGTGACTCTTGACTCTTGACTCTTGAATGTCGTTAGGGAAGAAGTAATGGGACCGTAGCCCCTACAAAATTTCCTCAAGTTAAATGTGATGATATTTTAAGGGAACTACTAAACGTCGTCCCAAAACTACTTAAATCGCCCCTTGAAATTACCAAATTGCCCTTAACAATATATTTAATACCCATATCGTCCCGTGTCTATAAATAAGGCCTATGGTCTTGTATATTTATAATTTATCAGTAAAAACACCACGAAAATGTCTGGCGAGAGTGATGCATCGGGTGAGGTAAGCCTGGCGTGGGAAAATTTTTGGGCCGAGCGTCTGCATTAGACGCCTCCCCTATGGTGAGGGCGTCTGCGTACGACGCCCTTCCCATGGCTGAGGCGTCTAACGCAGACGCCTACACAATGGGAGAGGCGTCTTATGTAGACGTCCTCTCCATGGGTAAGGCGTCTGTATTAGACGCCCTTCCCTACGGCAAGGCGTCCTACGCAGACGCCTTACCGTTGGGGAAGACGTTTAACACAGACGCCCCATCCATGGGGCAGGCGTCTAATACAGACGCCTGTTTTTTTTTTGATTTTGATTTTGTTTTTTTAATTTCGACTTTATTTTTTAAATTTTTTAATTTCGATTTTATTTTTTAATTTTTTTAATTTCGATTTTATTTTGGTAGGTTCCAGATTTCGGTGGTGATGGAGTGGATTACAGTGAGTTATTTCAAACTACACAAATCTTTGAAACAATCGATGAAGCATGTAAATGGGCCAAACAAGTAGCTATCGGAGCTGGGTTTTTTTGGTCGTGTCGTCGTACAAAACAAGATCAGATAGTCGGATGGATTGTTATTTGAGATGCGACCGGCGAAATCAAATGGAGTCTCGGGATATGGATACTGCACTTCGAAGAAACACCAAAAGAAAGGGTTGCGGTTGCCGTTTCTTAATAAAAGTGGTGGAGCGACGAGATCGTGATGGATGGGTTGTGGTTTATAATAGTGCTCATGAACATCACAACCACAGACTGGCAGTTTATCTAGAGGGTCATCGTCAAATTAGTGGTCTAAGTTCTGGGGCGAAGAAGATTGTTCGTGATATGACAGAGGCGCAAGCAAAACCACGGAACATCTTGAAGGCAGTAAAAGAAAAATTCCCGGAGGACAATCCAAATCAAAGGCATATTTATAATTTCAGAGATTACATGAGGAGGACAAAATCTGAAGATCGGAATCCTGTCCAGCAGTTTCTCTACCAAGCAGTGCAGTGTGAGTACTTACATTGGATTATGGCGGATCCAGAAACTGATGTCGTCACTCACGCTTTTTTGGCACATCCGACGTCAGTCCAGTTGTTGCGGACATATCCTTTCGTTATCTGCATGGATTCGACTTACAAGACGAACAAGTATAAGATGCCTTTGTTCGAAATGATTGGGGTCACACCAGCAAACATGAATTTCCTTATTGGATATGCGATTTTGATGGATGAATCTTACTCCAGTTATTTGTGGGTGATGGAGAAGTTGAGATATCTGTTATTGGGGACTGTCAGCCCGACTGCAATAATAACAGACCGGGAGTTAGGCCTTATGCGACCAGTGAGAGAGGTTTTTCCTGACTCTGCTCATTTACTCTGCACATGGCACATCAACAAAGACGTATTGAATTACGCATACCACGTATTCGGCAAGAATAAGGAGATGGCAGAGACTTTGAGGCGTGGAAGATGGAGGAAGATCATGCTTTCTACTTCAGAAGCCGAGTATGATAGAGCTGTGTATGCTCTGAAAGATTTGTATAGATCGTGGCCGGCTATCACGGAGTATCTGGACACCACGTGGTTGGTGCATAAAGAAAAGTTTGTGCTGAATTGGACGAACAAAGTCCTTCATTTTGGGAACACCACGAATTGTAAGGTCGAAAGTGCTCATTCGGCTATAAAAGAGTGGATTTCTACATCGACTGCAGCTCTGGACACTCTTTTCGAGCGCGTCAACGCGGCTACTGAAATGCAGCTGACGAAAAGCCGGGGGAGCGGCTTCCGAGGACGCCCGCCCCATGCGGGGGGCGTCTCCCTCGGACGCCGACGACTTTTTTTTTTTATTTAAAAAAACAAATAAATAACGTAATGTTACCTCATACGGGTACACCGGGGGAACTGTTGGCTGCTTCCCTGGCCTCCGAGACATTCGTAATCTTGTGTAGTAGGTATAGGAAGAGAAAGTTTTGAAAAAAGAGTGAAATTGTGAGATATATAAGCAAAAATAGGAGGAAGGACAATTTGGTAATTTCAAGGGGCGATTTAAGTAATTTTGGGGCGATGTTTAGCAGTTCAGTATTTTAAACTTCGGCTCTGAAACACTATTTGCTCTTACAAAATTACAATTGTTGTATTAGTATTTTTATATTCTAAATAAATGTTGACAGAATATATTTGCAAGTAAAAAGCATGGTTAATTGGTTATGAAAGATCAAAAACAACATCCACTGTCTTAGGAAACAAGCACATCCAATATCATATCAACAAAAATAAAACTTGCATGATCAAATATGAACTTCACAACAATGTTTAGGGAACACATAGGCGATTGCCTAGGCGATTGGGCCTGCCCAAACGCATAGGCGTTTGTGTGGTCGCCCACTGTCAGTGGGCCACCTAATTTTTATTTTTTTGTTTTAATTATAAAAAAATCAGAAAAATCATGAAAAATAAGGAAAAATACCCAAAAATTATAAAAACAAAGATTATATGTTTGGCATCAAAAAAAGAGAAAACATAAATCACTAAGGTATTTATATGATTGGAAGAGATGAATGAGCTTAAATTAAAAAAACGGATGGTCAAGATTTCTTCTCACCAAATATATAACTCATCTCCTCAAACCCTAATCCTAATTCCAAAACAAAAGGTGACAGCTACCCTCTCTCCTCCTAGCACCACCTTCATCTTCTCCTCCTACTTTCCTAGCACCACCTCCACCTCCGGCGTTGTTGCTCCAGCGTCACCAACGGTGGTAGCAGCACCTCCGGCGTCACCAGCGGCGGCAGCAACACCTCCGGTGTCGTTGCTCCGGCGAGGAAGAACTTTGTGCTGTCAATAGCACATGTTGCCTAGGTGGGTCGCCTAGGCGACCACCAGCAGGGGTGGTAGCCTAGGCGTCACCTATTCGCCTAGGCGACCGCCCACCTGAACGTTGCTTCACAACTATATATAACGGAAAACAATATAGTTTACTTAAAAGAGAAATGAAAAAACCTTGTTATTTAGTTAGGGTTGTAGGTGGGGGCGCATTTTGCCACTTGTCCCGCTTGGGATGAGTTACCGTCAAAATTTTCCAACACGCCATCCCACCACCTACCGACCCGTTTGTTAAAACGAGGTGTTGCGGTAGTCTTCTAACCTTTTGCTAACTCATCGGACATTAATATTATAATAATATACATGAATTCTCTAGTTAGCATAAGGTTTAATTTTTTTAAATTAAGCCTCCACAATATCCACTACTCATTTCAAATTGTAAGGTAGATTAAGAAAAAAATGGTTATGCTAATTAATGGTGAGATTAACTGTAAATAAGATCCAATGGTGGGATTATAGGGGCTTTAAACTAAATTTGATGAGCCCTGGGCTCACTAGAGCTTGACCATAATAATCTTTATAATTTAAGAAACTCATCGGACATTAATATTATAATAATATATATTATAAATATACAGAAATTCTTTAGTAAGTCCGGGATTTAATTTTTCTATTTTAAACCCCCACCATATCCATCACTCATCTGAAATTGTAAGGTAGATTGAGACTATCGTTGATTATACTAATAAAATGATTTAATGATGAATATTAATTGTAAAATAACCATAATTTAAATCTAACAGTGAGATTGAAGGGAACTTAAATTAGTAAGACGAGTCCTGAGCTTACTAAATCTTGATCCTATAAATATTATATTTATAATTTAAGATTAAGAAGAAGAAAAAAAATTGTTTTAACAAATTATAGTTAGGAGTAAACTTGTTAACAGATTCATGAAATTGTTTTAAAAAGTCTGTCAACCTGCCAAACAAGCATACAAACTCAATTGAATAAAATTTTACATTTCAACTCATTTAACCCACAAACCTGCCCTGCACCCACGCCCCGCCCTTAAGTGGGACATGTAGCGTTTTTTTTAGGAAAATTTTTCAAAATAAATTTTTTTTAAAAAAAAATTACCAAAATAAACCTCCACTAAAAATAATTTCCAAACTAGACCCGCTGCCACCACGTGGTGACACGTGGCGGCGGCGGGTTTTGTTTTTTTGTGCATAGAGAACTCGGCATCACCAGTGCCGAGTTCATCTTTTGAGAACTCGGCACTGGCGATGCCGAGTTCAACTGGTATAACTCGGCATGGGTGATGCCGAGTTCAACTTTGGTAGAACTCCGCATGGATGATGCCGAGTTCAACTTTGGTATAACTCG
Organism: Triglochin maritima; assembly: GCA_963682175.1. NCBI lineage: Eukaryota > Viridiplantae > Streptophyta > Magnoliopsida > Alismatales > Juncaginaceae > Triglochin > Triglochin maritima. The sequence continues at coordinate 55,498,599 of OY821772.1, read as the reverse complement.
GGATGGGTGATGCCGAGTTCTACTTGGTTTTTTATTGGCCAACACTTGCGACATTTTTTCTTCGGTGATTGGCTCTAATAGAACTCGGCACTTAGAGTGCCGAGTTCTAAAGGAAGAACTTCACGTTGCTAACGCCGAGTACGCCGATTTCACCTGAGAAAAAGTGAGTTTGCAAATTTGCGTCCTAAAAAATACATTACATTCATTCGTCTTACAATTAATCAACTCTTAAAAAGGATTTAAGTCTTCGTACATTCATTCAAGTCATAACAAAATACATTACAAGTCTTACAATTAATCAACTCTTACATTCATTCGTCTCACATACAAAATATTTTGCTATATAGGTTCTTTACATCGCTTTCGGTTATGCCCTATACCGCCGCATCTCCCACACCTTACCTTTCTTCCAGAGTGTTCGTCCATCTCGTTTCGGATTCGCGTTGATTTAGGCCGACCGGGAGGTCTTTTGGTTTGGGGAGGCTTCATTGTGATGTTGCCTCGATCTGGCCAGTACCTCACATCAGGAATTGAGACAAATATCGGTTTGTACGCCTCCCTGTACATTTGAACCTCATAATACGGGGACACCAGATGTGAAGTGTTGACATTTGCATGTCTGCCACTGCAAACTGCTAGTACATGTGAACATGGGACGTGCATTGCAATTTTGTATCCACAAGTGCAAGTAATAACTCCTTCAAATTTGACGAGGTATTTTTTGTGGTCATTGGCTTCAACCTGATACATCAGCTGGTGGTACCGAGTTACTGTATGTGTTCTGGCCAGATTACTGTTTGCCATCACCACGGTGTGGACTGTCGGTACATATGTTTCATTCCACGACTCGGCGACGTCCCTTCTTTTAACAAAGAATTTGTTCAAGCGGAGAAAGGTCATCAAAATCATGGTTGTAATTGGCATACCGCGTGCCCCTCGTAAGACATTGTTGAAGCTTTCTGACATGTTTGTTGTCATACATCCGAAACGCCGACCCCCGTCGTGACAACAAGTCCATCTTTCCAAAGGACCTTGATGTTGAATCCACTCATATATTGGTTTATGTTCCTCTGCAATAGCCTTCATTAACTCTTCAAATTTCATAAATGAATGAGTTTTACCCGCTTCGTAAAACTTGATTTGTCCCAATCTTTCCTTACAATTTCGATGTTTAGCAAGATTTGCTTTCATGTGTCGAAGACAGAATCGATGTACATGGCCCTCCGAAGGTGGAAATGCGGCTCGCACACAAGCATTTATTCCCGAAAATCTGTCGGTGATAATACACAAATCGGGTCGCCTTGTAACTCTACTTGCCAGCAAATGAAGGAACCACGTCCACGACTCTGTATTCTCGCTCTCTACAACAGCAAATGCCAAAGGAAAAATTCCGTTGTTTGCATCCGTGCCCACAACAATTAGGAATAAACCTCTATATTTGCTATAGAGGTGCGTTCCATCCACACTGACAACGGGTCTACAATAATGAAACCCACTAATTGAAGGCCCGAACGCCCAAAACACACGCTTAAACATCTCCTCGTCTGAATTTACCTGGACAGACTCTATTTCGACAACAGATCCTTCATTGTTCTGACAGAGAACTGTGACGAACCTTCGCAAATCTTTAAAACTGTCTTCTTCGGCACCATATATTCGGTTCAACGCTTTTTGCCTAGCATGCCATGTTTTAGCGTAACCAATTTCAAGTGAGTATTTGGTCTTCACCCTTTCCATTATTTCAGCAGGAGTAATTGTGAACTTAGTTCTAACAGATGACATTATCAAGTCGCATACAAAATTAGCACTGCATTGTTTGTTGTCGTTTAGCAAGATCGGATTGGAACAAGTGTGCTCGGCGTCGTATGTTTTAACTTGAAAATATCTGCAGCCTTTTGGAACAGACGCATGTAGACGCCATTTGCAGTTATCTTCATCACGACGAATACAATGAACAGTATACCGTTTCGGTGAAGAAACCACAACTGAATACTGAACAAACTTTTTAATGTGCCACGATTGCAGAGCATGAACCAAATCATCTTTCGTTGGGAAAATTCGTTTATCCCAGAAAGAACGACCATCTTCCGTATGTCAATCACGCCGTTCCAAATTGTTCGCAGCATCGAAGAATGAGTGTTCAATTACCGAATTCTCTATCCAGTTGTCGTCCTCGAAGATATCGGGAAGTTCATTAAGAGTTGGAACCATGTCGTTGTTAGCAACTGCATCATCAACAACGTCGTCGTCTTCACGGTTTATGGATTGTCCCATCGCATATATGACATCCTGCGTCTCCGGAACGACTTCATTAGCAGAAACACCTTCAGGTTCATCTTCTACAGCGAATGGTGTGCTGTAATCCCCTAATTCCTCAGTGTCATCGTCTTGAACGCTATGCATCTCTTCCAGACCTTCTGGTCAACTAAAATTAATTGGGTCAACAGCTGACAAACCAAGCCCAAGGTAGGGATATGAGGTAGATGGTCCAGCTCTTCCAGCAAACTCATCATGACTGTAATGTGTGGGTTCAAATTGCGACAAACCAGGATAAGGATTTGCACTGCTAGAAGGAATGTCACACGCATTTTCTGGCCATTCGGTGCCTGTTTGGAAGTTATGCGATTGGAAAAATGGCATTTGCTGATATGCTGGAACTTCGGTTGTAGGATTTAGACTTATATTCAAATCTATTTCACAGTCCCAACCGGTCGACCTTACTGTACCATACTCCGGCGAATGAGTGTTCGTTGTCAGCGTAGGGTCGGGCACTTTAGGTTCAGCTTCCACATACACTCCAACCACTGACATCCGTTTAAACAAACGCATCAATCCATAAACCGACCTATCATTGGTTAATGGAACGTATGTCCAATCATTGTTTAATGGCAATTTGGCTGTCAACTTGACATCAAACATACTGTGTGGATCACAACATTCAGATCTTATAACATCCATTAAATCCTCATATTTGATGTTTAACGGAACAACTACCAATTTGCGGTCAGATCCTGTGTATTCTGCCACATCTCCGTTACATTCTAATTTCCCGTTATACATGGCCAACAAAGATCCTTCATCATCTTTATCCATACCTAAATATTTGAAAATGTGTTCAAGTGAGATGATCGAATTTCTTACTAAATACTAAAAAATTTGAAAATATTTAAATGTTTAGAAGTTACCTCAATCAAGTGTAGTAGCAAACGATTGTAAACGTCGAGCAATCTCTCCAATAAACAACGTTACGATCAATAAACAATGTTACGATACCGTAGACCTATAATCAACAAAACTAAATTCAATAATCAACTATCAAACAAGAAATAAAACGTTTTGCCTAAAAAACCAAAATCGAATTCGAGTTTCCACCAAAATGGGTTCCTAAACCAACAAAAACACTACAATCATACATAAAACACCAATGTATATCATCCTAATACATCAAAAAGGCAAGAAAACGGTGGAAAACGAAAAAAAAAACGAAACCCTAACCTGAAAATCGCGAGAACCCGTCGTGAGGGAGAGGGGGGGCGTCTGCCTGCTTTTATAGACCTCCAGAACTCGGCGTTGGTAACGCCGAGTTATCTTTTTTTAAGTGAACTCGGCGTTACCAACGTCGAACTATTACTTTAGAACTCGGCATCTAGGACACCGAGAAATGTCAGAATATTGAAATTCACGTGCAAATATTTAACTTGAAAACGTAAAATACTTACAAAATCTTTGAACAAGTCAGACTTGTGGTTGGCCTGCAAAACCAACACCGATCTGTCTACCGGACCCTGTGAAGCGTAGCTACCTCCAACTGAACCAGTACTAGAACCACCAAACTCCATCTGTACATAACACGTTAACAAGTGAGATGATCGAATTTCTTACTAAATACTTAAAAAATTGAGAATACTCTAATGTTTTAGAAATTACCTCAATCGAGTGTAGTAGCAAACGGCTGTAAACGTCGAACAATCTCTCCAATAAAACCAACTACAATAAACAACATTACGAATCATGTCAGAATTTTTTTTTAAATTTTGACAGAACCTCTCCTATATTTCTTAAATTGGTAAATTTAAACCTGCACGGTAGAACAAACTAACAATACTACAAAATTCAATTCTAACATACATTCAAACTCACATACATTTAAACTCAAATAAATCACTTTTAAGTTTACATTCATTCAAATTAACATACATTCAAACCTAAATAACAACATAAAATCTATTTTTAATCACAATAATAGTACTTAAATTCAACTATTTTTAAGATGACTACCGTAGACCTATAATCAACAAAACTAAATTCAATAATCAACTATCAAACAAGAAATAAAACGTTTTGCCTAAAAACCCAAAATCGAATTCGAGTTTCCACCAAAACGGGTTCCTAAATCAGCAAAAACACTACAATCATACATAAAACAACAATGTATATCATCCTAATAGATAAAAAAGGCAAGAAAACGGTGGAAAATGAAAAAAAATCGAAACCCTAACCTTATAAACTCGGAACTCGGCGGAGGGGGAAGAGGGGGGGCATCAGGCTGCTTTTATAGCCTGACGGAACTCGACGTTGGTAACGCCGAGTTATGCCTTTTGAACTCGGCACTTAGACTGCCGAGTTCTATTTAAGTAACTGTTCTCCTGGCGCGTCAATCGTCTCATGCACGATCTGAGCGCCAGGAGAACAGTTTCTTATATAGAACTCGGCACTCTCAGTGCCGAGTTCTACCAAAGTTGAACTCGGCATCATCCATGCCGATTTCTACCAAAGTTGAACTCGGCATCATCCATGCCGAGTTCTACCAAAGTTGAACTCGGTATCACCCATGCCGAGTTCTACCAAAGTTGAACTCGGCATCACCAGTGCCGAGTGGTGATGCCGAGTTCTATTTGAATCACATCAGTAAAAATTGTCAAGTGTGGCCAATAAAAAACAAAGTTTAACTCGGCATCACCAGTGCCGAGTTCTCAAAAGATGAACTCGGCACTGGTGATGCCGAGTTCTCTATGCACAAAAAAAAAAACTCGCCGCCGCCACGTATCACCACGTGGTGGCAGCGGGTCTAGTTTGGAAATTACTTTTAGTAGAGGTTTATTTTGGTAATTTTTTTTAAAAAAAATCTTATTTTGAAAAATTTTCCTTTTTTTAATCCACCCCGTCTTGTCCTACTAACCCTGCCAGATTTTGGTGAGGTGGGTAACTTTGGAGGGTAACCGGCCCCATCCTGTCCCCGTTGCAATCTTACATTTATTTGAGAACCGAAATCCTTTTTATTGTTTTGGAATGGTACGGAAATCAAGATAGTTTTAATAAAATAAAAGACAAATGAAAAAGACCTTGGTGTTCACGGATAGGACAGAGATCATTTTTAATGTTTTAGGAATATAAATGTCCAATTGCTTGATTATTTAGCATCCATTAGCAATTAATGATTTATTCAACGTTATTTTCAATCCATTAAATGGTGATTTAATTGTAATAGTTCAGGGCACAATTTTTGCCAACTTTAAATCAACTTGATTTATTTGATTCATGAAATATACGTGTCCAATATGTCTTTACTTCTCATGTACACGTAATCCTAAACATAATAAATTTGAACTTGAGTTTGAGATTCACTTAATTCGGGTATAATAAACATCTTACTCGAACTCGACTCGAAAATAAATGAGTCAAACCATAAACCCAACTTTAGACTCGATAAAACAGTTTAACTTACACAATCATGTAGTTAATCACATAAATTTCTTAGGTTTATTATTTATCAATCGAGGCATGTTAACAATTATTTTTAGGAAATAATGTATTGATACAAAAATAAATTTTATATCATACGTAAAGATTATTTATTCAACCTTTTGATGCGAAATGACAAAATGGTTTATTACTCATCATGATTAACTAAAGTAAATTTACTCATATATGCTTCAATACCCGAAATATACAAATACGAGATCTTTCACCCTGAAATAATCACCACCATCTATGCAGATCAACAATCCGGAGTGCATAATTGGATGAGAATGATACCGGAAAACGAATGGAACAAAACCAAACTTTTTTTCTTTCTCTCACGCATTCGTTTTTTATTTTCACGAAAACCGAAAAAGTCTCTGACTCGCGATGCACCACAGTACCACCACACAAACACAAATGTGTTTGTTTGTTTGTTTATTATATTATTTATGGGTATATTACAAGTTTACCCCAATCTTCTTGATATCACCACTAATGCCACATTGGGTTTGATATATGCCAACAAGTTTGACTTGTTTACTTGCGCCTTCAGACATTTTGCTCAATTGGAACGTGATTAATGTTTTGAAGGTAATCTCAATTTTAGATTTTCAGATCCAAACATTTTTAACATAACATCGACCAACTCATCAATTTTTGAAAATCATTTCTTTTTACTAAGTAAGAACTCCATTTTACCCGAAGCCGTTGAAAGCACTTTATGCAAAGCGCTAAGTTTGAATTTATTACATTTTATTTTCAGTTCTCGGTGGTGAATGGTAATGAAAAATCGAATATGGTTACTTTTCATAGAGGACACGATCAAACATGTATATGTCAGTCAAACACAATTTATAGGTTAATTTTATATTGATGGACACCGGCAAATGTTTTTCTTCGTTTTTATTTTACTTAGATTAGAATTCGAACATATTTTGTTTGTTTGAACTCTTTTAAACAATTGGTAATGGCTTAGAATGTTGGATGACAGATTGTTTGTAGCGTTTCAAACTTGTTTTTGTTAAAATACTAATGGATATAGCGTTGAACATCGATACATGATTCTATCGGATTAAGATCAAACTTTATGGACTATAGAGTGAACCGAGTCGGTCCGGTCTTGTCAGTCCGAATGTTTTAACCATGCTAAGCTGGAAATTCGGGACCAAATTATATTCAACGTCAAATGGAGATGTACATAAACTTCCGTTCCTCGATGTTTTAAGCAAGTTAAACTGCATATTGTTTTGTTAAAATGAATCATTTTATTGGTTCAAACGTGTCAAACCACAAACTTTGTTATTAATATTGATTGTTTATTGTATAAGACACGTCAATTTACATGTTTTATTTTTAAGACATGTTATTTTATTGTTACATCAAAACCAACCGAGTCCTAAACGGAAAAATAAAAAAATGACACTTGGTTTTCACTAATATTCAAACCCTTAATTGTATTTGAAATCTAATATCCCAAATTGATATTGGAAAGAACCTGCTAATCCCCCCCAGTAAGAACTCCTTAACTTTCGAAAAAGAAAAAAAAACTCCTTAATTATATTGGATGGGTCGAAAAAGAGAGAATGATGAGTATTTATGTGTTTTCCCAGTTAAAAGGTTCCATCCATCTTAAGATTCTACTTTTAAATCCGTTATATGTTTGTTACATGTATTGTTTTATTGTATTTGATTCTTTTATTATTTTATCGTATTAGAATTCATATTTTTTTTAATTGGAGGCATGCACGTTAAGTTTTAATTTTGTTTTTTATTGCTAACTCAAAAATCCTTTTTTTTAGTAAAAAACATTACTAACATGCCAAACATGTCAACTTTCTATAGAGATTCAATAAATTTGTGTACAATGGTGCGCTCTCATGTTGAATCAAGTCGGTTTGTTTCATGTTAGGCCAGACAAAGGTCGGGCGTCAAGCCAGCTCTCCTTAATAAAGGGGCGGCTCCACGCCTGGAATCCTGCCTGGGCAGAATTGGGTGGGGGGTCATGTGCCCCTCATTGGCCCACTGTGGAAAACCTATTTTTGCAATGATGTTAATGTGAGACTTTTTTAAATTAATGAGTCACTTTAAACATAAAGACTCAAAATTCCCTATATAAATGTGTTATATTCATGTCTGTGTGGTCCAATTACAATTATTATGCAGGTTGTAAATAGGTCGCACATAAATCTTAAATACATAAGCGAAATGAATACATTTGATACAATATTTTATTCAAGACAAGAAAATACATGTTTATATTTTTGTATCTTGTTATTGTGTTGTGTAATCATCAAAGTGATTGCACTAATAAACATAATTATCAAAATTATATGTCTATAATTTGTTGCATAAACGGAAAAATGAATTGGCTTCTCGGCAATCCTGTATGAGAGGCTCAGTGGGTTTAACGCCGCGTGTAGGCATTAACCGAAGTATTCACTTGATTCTCTTGGAGAGAACACCAACTCAATTCGAATCACAAGACATCAAGAGAATCGTATCTGCAACATTTTAGGAAATAGACTACATACTAATGTTTTTCAGGGTGTTGTTGGGCAGTCATCGTTATCGATTATATGGAGATCATTTTTTTGATTAAAAAATAGTCAAAATACAACTATTAATGTAAGATCCGCCCTCCTGCTTTGTTAATAATACGTCCACTCTTCTCATTCATGCAGGATTTATTCCTATATTCTTTTATTGGGCTGGAAGTGTGTCTATATGCTTGCTTCGGTTTAGTTTCCTTGTCAGTCGATCGGGAGTGACTCACCTGGTGAGTGCGCATTTTAAGCTCAATCAGTTCGACACAGATGCGAGTGGGTGGGGTGGTTTGTGTGTTGGGCTTAGCCCATGTGAGGTGGTGTCGGGTTTCATGTGTGCATTAGGGTGTCTGAATGAAAATTAGTGCATGCATTATTTGTAGGATTTCATGTTTAATTATACATATATATTTTTCGAATTTTCATGTATAATAAGGATCTATTAGAATTTTCTTCGATTTATTTATGCATGCATCGGTTTGTTTTAACAACTAGTTTCAAAAACTTATTAAAACAAACACAAAGGGACTCCGAAATTCATACCTAGAAGTTCTCAAAAACTTCTTGACGTTTCAGAGACGTTGAGGAAGCCAATCTTTGCTTCTCGTTGCGCCGGATGCCTCCGAGTGTTCACCGAAACCCTAAACAAGGTTGGAGAGAAAGGAGCTAGCCAATCGATCTCCAAACAAGTTTAGAATCTAGCTACAAACCCCTTCCTTAGCCTCTGAGATTTCTCCTTCCAAAGACATAGAAAACTAAGAGAATTTTCGTGGGTTTTAGTAATGAATTAGGAGAGAAAATAATTTCTGAATTGTGTAACCCAATTAGGGATAATAAGGACCTATTTATAGGTTCCAATCTTACTCTTAATCATGGCTATTCTTAAGCCACGGTTTTATGACAATTTCTCTCACAAACTAATTCCATAATGCATTATATGCACCCACAAAACGTTTGACCAAATTTGGAGCTAATCCAACCATCGATCAAATTAATCTCTTAATAATCAAAGACAGAAAATCGACCGCTGTTCGGTTTACCGAGTCCCACTCGGTTAACCGAATTTGTCACGATCGTTTAACCGAGTACGTGATGGATGACCGAATCTTAAGGAGAAAAATTCTCCTTAACCGATCGGACCCATTCACGTCTAAAACCGAGTGCTATTCGGTTAACCGAAAATATCGGAACTTGACATTGTTCGGTCGACCGTTTCTGGTTCGGTACACCGTACCAAAGCTCCAGGCACTTTGATCAAGTTCGGTCAATCAATTACGATTATCCGTTCCACGTTCGGTTGACCGATCCATAGATCCTTCGGTCGACCGAACCATAACGGATTACCGAACTTCTACCCGATTTTGCCTATTTCAAATTTTGGATTTATTTCCAACAAAATTTGAACTTAAGGGGGTTTTAGCAAATTCACAACTTATGCAATGTATTATCCTATGCAACAATAAATTATTGCACCCCATAATATATGCATCTCATATGAATTTATCATGACTCTAATTATGTTTATATACAACATAATTGATTTTACTTGATCACCACATGTGTCATATTTTCTATGAGAAACCCGACACATCATATGAACCAAAAATCAAGCTTCTTGTTTCACGGTTTTTGCGGTGTGACCTATGGGAGGATCTAAACTAAGTTGACAGTGATATTAAGAGCTTAATATCACAAGCTATAAGCGGTATCTAGCTACACATTATAGCTTCCAATTAGTTAGATGTCTTAATTTCACTCGAACCAAAACCCGATCCATTTAGTGATGGAGTGCACCACTTGTGTCCGTCCCTTGCCTCATGATATTAAGAATACACACAAAGTAGTATTGTGTCATCTTTGTATTAGTATTCATTTCTTGATCTCTTTAAGCTAGTTATAAATATGTGACTTAACTCAAATCACATTGTGCACATTATAACTTTGCTTTATCAAGGGGCCCACTAATATCATCACTCAATTAAGAGGGGCAATGATAATCTTTTGACTAACTATCTTCTCCAACGAAAGTTATACTTAACCAACCAATGATTTTACACTACACTGATCGATAGTTCAAGACACTGATCTAATTAAGTATTCCTTAAGTGATCAGATATAAGTCTCATATCAAAGGACCAAAGACACAGTAAAATATTAATGACACAGAAACACATTTCTATAATATTTTACTTATTAGGTCTATTCAGTATACAAAAGTAATATTTTCCTCTTTTGCATACCCGTGTTGTCACTCACTTGTAGAGCTACAATGATCTATGACCAACACGACAATCTTAACTCGGTAATTAATGTTCCATGTTAATTACCATGATTGCGAATATCTTTTGTTTTATGTAAACCAATATCTTTTAGAGCTCTACGGTTAAGGACCAAGAGTCTCTTCCTTAACACTTCTAAAAGACGGATAACATAAACAAGGAACAAAATGATTTCTCATTCAATTCATAATAATTGACATTTAAAAGTAAAACTTTTAGAACACATTCCCTTCATTATTATGGTGAGGGTTGTGGTTGGGTTCATGAGGCTTGATTGAGTGTTAAGGCTTGAAAATTGAAGAGTCCTAGCAAGCTAACAAAAAGCCTCTCCCACCAGCCTACCCTTGTGTAGGATTTCATGTTTAATTATACATATATAAACTTTTAGAACACATTCCCTTCACCTTGCACACCTCTTCACCTCCCACACGTCTCCCCCACCTCTTCCACTTCTCAAGAAAGCGATCAGGCCACTAGGGTGGTGCTCCAGCAAACTTCAAATCCAGCAAGGCCTAGAAGCTACGTTTAGTCCAACTTTTGTGCGGCTAGAAGTTGGTGGGCAGAATCTCTGGCTAAGCTCAGACATTCTTCTTGCAGATCACGTATGCTCCTAGTCCTTGAATGAGATGAGAGGTGTGGGTGATGGTCAGAGGGCTGGCTATCACGCGAGGTGGCTGGTGGTGAGAGTTTGGCACCATCACACCAGCAACCTTAGGCGCAGGAAGCTTCCCGCGTGGCTGTGGTTGCTGGTGGAGCTCCGGTTGGGTTAGGTCTTGATCCGACCATGACAACCTAGAGGATATGGATGTGGGCATGGTTGTGGTGGTAGAGGGTCTGGTCAGCACGCGGGTGCAGATTGGTGCTAGTCGTGAACTCGGTTAGCATCATGCATGCGTTCCTGCGGTGTGGGTTGGCTGATCCGAATTTGCTTTGAGGAGTCTGGAAGGGTGAGGCCAGGATGCCAGGAGATGTATCCAGAGGGGTTTCATGCATGATTGGGCTTCATTTGTGGTTGTATATCTAACTATTGTATACTTGTCGATTTATTGTCAGACACCTGAGGATTCTTTTGACGACGAGAATGATTCATATGAGTTGAGGAGTCACGACGAGAGTGACGATGGGGGTCAGTATGGCTTGGAGCCACAGGAGGAGGCGATACAGCAGTACGGTCGAGGACGGGGGCGACATTGTAGTCCTTCGGCTGAGTGGGTCATTAGGAAGGGTCGAGGTGGGCGGTTTGTGACCGGTGATTTGAGTTCTTGCACTGTAGACACCCGATCTCAGAAGAAGAAGAAGAGGGGTGAGGACGAGTCTTGGATCGTGACGGATATGATGCCTGGTGGTCCTCTAGATGGCAGTGTCATTCCGAGTTTCGGAGGCCACATTGCCAGACGCATCTGGGATGACGAGGATCAGAAGGTTTTGAAGTGTCATAATCGGCACAAAGCCTGTACGACATTGCAGGCTTGGCATTCAGTGATGACTAATGATATGACAGCGACCGTTAGTGATAGTAGATTGGGTCACTTGCCGTACAACATGTTTTCCTGCATTGACATGTCGTTGATTTCGGCTTTCGTGGAGCAGTGGCAGCCTGACACCAACACTTTCCACATGTCGTTCGGAGAGATGACGATCATGTTGCATGACGTCTTTCAGATTCTGCACATTCTTGTTGAGGGTTGTATGGTCTGTGCGCAGACGCCGACGTCTGAGCTGAAGTTATTTGTATCAGAGTTGCTGGGTGTCAGCCTCGAGGGTCTTGGGCGGGATAACTTATTTTGGAGTGGCGGTGGTGTTAGTATCGAGGCTGTGGACGATTGTTGTAGACGGGGGCGACCACTACGAACTGAGGATACGCAGATGACTGTCTACCTCTTCTTATTGCTAGGCTGTGTCTTGTTTGTCGACAAGAGCGGTTCCAGAGTCAGACCACGCAACCTATTGGAGGCGAAGGAGCCAGATACCATTGGTCATACTCATGGGGGTCAGCGACGTTGGCATATTTGTATTTGTAGGATCGTGTGGGTTATGGGTCCACAATACTAATCACTTTTATCCCTAATTATCCACTTGTTTAAACAATCAAGATAAGTGCAGCGGAATTTAAAACGAACAAGCGAGTAGGGAAGGAATATGCAAACCACAATGGACACGGGGGTTTTACAGAGGTTCGGCCACCGCCTACGTCCTCTCTTGCAAGCTCCGCTCGACACTTCGAGCTCCGCTCGCGTCTTCACTATCCACTCCCCGTTCCGGGCCGGGAGAGAACACCTTTTACAAAACAAGCTCCACGAACACCCTCGTGAACTTGACTTTCTTCTCTCACAATCCGAGAGGAACACTTCGGGCTTTCATCGAAGTCCTTGCTTCTTTTACAACTGAGAACTTGAGTGGAATACACTCTCTAACTTGAGAACACTTGAGTAGGAATAAGGTATTGATCACTAAGTGTGGAAATTGGTGTTAAAATGTGTTTTACAACTCTTTATATAGGCATTAGAGAGTATAGAGCTGTTGGGATTGATTGGGTGTGAATTGATGTGTGATACACAAAACAGAAAACGCAGGACCCAATTCTGAGTTAATTCGGTCGACCGAATCGGGATGAACGGTCGACCGTTTGACAGTTTTGAACTAAGTTCGGTCGACCAGTTAGGTAACGGTCGACCGCCCAACGCTAAGACTTAGGTACACTTAAGTGATCAGTCGAACTCCACAAAGGAATCGGTCGACCGATTTGTACCAGGCACTTTGGGGTAGACAAACAATAATTGATTCGGTCGACCGAGCTAAGGTATAGAGGTCGACCGATTTCCTCCAGTAGGTTTGGGTTTGTCAAGAGACACTCATTCGGTCGACCGATCAAGGTCCTTGGTCGACCGATACATAAAATGTATTTAGTATAATTTGTTTAATACGAATACGACCGTTGGGTATATACGACAAAGCTAACGGTCGGAAAAATAAGTTTCACACGGTCGACCGAAAGTCAAAACACGGTCGACCGAAACTAGGCAGTGAAAACACAAACAAGACAATTGATCACTCGGTCGACCAAACGACATGTTACGGTCGACCGAATGCGGGAAGATAGTTAGGGTTCAGGTTTAATGTTTTCTGGTCTAAGTTTGGGTGATCTATCGAAGTCCAAATTATGTGAAATTTCGTGTGTGACTCCTATAAGGAACCTAGTGTGTGTATAAGTTTATTTTAGCTCAAGTATGCTCAATTTACACAAGTTCCTAAGACTCAAAGAAAATACAAAATACATGTCTTCAAAAGAGCTTGATCACATGTCTTGACTTGATTTTCCCTTCTTCCTTGAGTCTTGATCACATGTAGAGGTTAGCACAAAACAATATATATGCAATGCAATATGTGTGCTACTCTACATGATCATAATTAAGATTAGGTTAATTAAATCATCAAAACATAGATTAATGCCAAAAAGCCAACAATATCGTCAGATGGGTATATCGAGTCGTGCTGATTGTTCTAGGATTACATGTTGTCTTACACTGCTAAAGGCTTGGATCTATGAGTATTTTCCTGCTTTCCGCCCGCATCGGGAGCGGAAAATTATTGAGCGTGGTCATCCTCGTTCGCGTATGTGGGCTGTCCGGGCCGAGGATAAGAGCGATGGTCGACTTCTTTCTATTCGTAGACGGCTAGATCAGATGATTGCATCGCAAGTATATAATGTATATATCATTCACGTTTATTTAAATTTCAACATTATTATTATTAACGTATAAACGTTTAGGTGGAGTGGTTGCTGTATGGTCCTGAGCCTGCTGTAGCTGTGCCAAGGACTACATTTATGGGCGTTATTCCTTATAGGGATATCACAAAGCCTTATTTACCTGATCGCGTGTTACGTCAGTTAGGTTACGTTCAGGTGATCTCAGTTGACATCCTGACGCCCGAGCATGCAATACGGTCTGCGACTGCGACGACGTACAACGTCAGGCATAGCGTTTCGTTCGCGGAATCGGTTTGGAGGACATTTCCGATAGTAGGACGACTTCACCTGGACGATCTGAGTCGTAGTCGCGACCCCTCCACTTGTGATGCAGATTATTTGCAGTGGTTTGGTAGGTGCTCACATCCACTTATCGTACGCGGTATCATTCCGAGACCGGAGAGACCACTGGATAGGACATGTGCCGATGCGGTAAGTTTATCTAATTTAATTTGTAGTTGTAATGTATATTTTGTTTTTATTGTTAATGTACGTTAATTTTTATGTTACAAACAATAGATGAGTAGGGCGATACGGTATACGCAATCGTTCTTGCGACAGAGAGACATGATGCCGACTGAGGATACAAGACTTGCATGTACAGATTGGGATCGCCTCATCGAGGATTGGAACAACCAGTTGGGCATTTCAGACCATGATTCGGATGTTGAGCTCTAGTTTACTTGCTCTTACTATCATTTTATTATATGTTGCACTGTTACTACATTTGTTGGTATTTGCTTATGCTTATCTGTGTACTCTTATTATTTATATCTTACGAACATATCTTTTACTTATTTCTTTGACTATCGTATTTTGAATACTTATTTCTTACGAACATATCTTCTACTTATTTCTTTAGATATCAAATAATACTTAAATTTAAAATCTGGTAAAAGAACAACACGATATAAGTACAAATACACGATATATTATACATTACAAATGCATTACAAATTACAATCAAAATGTACTACGTAACCGGTTCCAATACGTCATCCTACTTTCGTACTGATCCGCCCATCCAACAACACTCTCATCTCGCATTTGATACCACAAGGTCGCTATATGAGGTACTGGGAAATCATCAGCTAATTCCAAACAAATGAAATGTCTGTAACTCCCTAGATGAACAATGACCAACTCTCTGACATGCCTCGTCATGGCAGACAGACTCTCCCAAGGTAGCGCAGTAAGACACGGGAAGTCGACCCAAACCTCCATATAATGATCCTCGTCACAAGCTCCCCCGCCCCAATCAATTCATTGACGAGCCTGTACCACATTGCCAAAATAGATACTCTCATAAATAGGATGTGCACCAATCTCATTTGAAATTAGGAGATAATCTATTCAACCATATCTAGATTAGTGATATATATTAAATAACAACAAATATATCGTCATACCAGATCCTAGGTCCGTGTTCACGGACGATCGAGACGAATTGGAAGACCGACCACGACCCCTGCTCCCACTACTGCCAGACCAACCACGACCTCGCTCAGCATACTCGAAGGCACTCGGGTCCCGACGTGTCGACTTTCTCCTAGGGTCGACCTCGTACCTTAATATTTTCTGCGGGTTCTCCATAGTTCGACAGATCGGGGTGTAACTGTTCGTATAAAATACGAGAGACACTACGAATTACTGCAGGGTCGCTCTCCAAAATCTCATCAACGAGCTTCCGAAAATGCTCGACGTCTTGTGCTGACTGATCCACGAACTCTGACATCTGGACTCCTTCTCCAATGACAAGTGTTTTCCAGAATGGATGAATCTGCTCTAAATAAATTTCATCACCTGACGCAAAACACTTGTACATGGTACATGCACAAAGAATCTCATGTGATGTCAGAAAAGCACACCCACAACAATATTCAACTTTATCACTTAAGTCATGCATTCTCTTCAACTCCTGAGTCAATAACGACAAGCAGCGATGCGAAACTCGACCATTTATATGCTGAAACAAAGGACCTATGTTGTTTGCCAAATTCGACGTCTCGAATCTTCAAGAAAGTTCCGAATATTCGTCAGCTGCATTTCAATAGCCGAGTTCACGCGGTCGAAAAGAGTGTCGAGAGCGGCAGTCGATGTAGTGATCCACTCTTTCAGAGCCGAATGCGCACTTTCCACCCTGCAGTTCGTAGTGTTGCCGAAATGAAGAACTTTATTCATCCAATTCAACACAAACTTTTTTTTATGCACCAACCAAGTGTCTTCCACATACTCCATGAACATTGACCAGGACTTGTAAGAAGATTTCAGATTACGGATTGCTCTATCATAATCCGTTTGTGAATCAGAAAGCATGACTCTCCTCCACTTTCCACGCCTAAAACTCTCTGCAAGCTGCTTGCTCTTGCCGAATACGTGGTGTGCATAGTTGTACACGTCTTTGTTGATATGCCAGATGCAAAGTAAATGAGCAGACTCAGGAAAAACATCTGCCACTGGTCGCATCAGACCCATCTCCCGGTTCGTTATTATTGCAGTCGGGCTAACAATATTCAATAACAGATCTCGCAACCTCTCCAACAACCACCGGTAACTAGACTCGGTCTCATCCTTCAAAATCGCATATTCGACGAGGAGATTCATGTTTGTTGAAGTAACCCCAACCATCTCAAACAAATGCATCTTGTACTTGTTCGTCTTATACGTCGAATCCATGCAAATTACGAATGTGTATGTACGCAACAACTGAACTGAAGTCGGATGTGCCAAAAATGCGTGAGTGATGAAATTAGTTTCTTCATCTGCCACAATCTAATGCAAATAGTTATGCTGCACTGCCTGACTGAGAAACTGCTGCGTGAGATTACTGTCTTCAGATTTCGTCATCCTCATGTACTCTCTGAAGTTATAAATGTGTCTTTGATTGGGATTATCCTCCAGGAATTTCTCCTTTACCGCCAACAAAGTGTTACGTGGTCTTGCTTGTGCCTCTGTCATATCACGAACAATTTGCTTGACCCCAACACTAAGTCCGCTGATCTGTCGGTGACCCTCTGAATAAACTGCAAGTGCGTGGTTGCTGCCCATAAGTGCTACTAGAAACAACAACTCATCCATCACGATCCCGTCGCTCGACCACTTTTACCAAAAAATGACAACCGCAACCTTTTCTTTTTGTGTTCTTTCGCAGTGCAATACTCGTATCACGAGAACTCTATTCACGTCTGCGATCACATCTCAGGTAACAATCCATCCGGTTATCTGCTTTTGGTTTGTATGATGATATAACCAAAAACAATCCGACACCTATTGCAACTTGTTTCGCCCATTAACAAACTTCATCGATTGTTGTAAATATTTCTTTACTATCAAAAAGCTCACTGTAATATACTCCATCAGACCATCACCACCGAAATCTTGCAACGGAACCTGAAAAAAATTAATTTAACAGAAAATTTAAAAAAAAACAAAAAAGGGCGTCTGCGCCACACGCCTCCACCTTAGTGGAGGCGCCTCGCTAAGACGCCTCCACATGTCTTAGCCAGACGCCCGAGTTGGAGAAAAAACCCACCTCCATTACCTCGCCGGATCTAGGTGTTTCGCCAGACATTTTCGTGGTGTTGGTACTAGAAATGTGAGTAAAACTGAGTCAGAAACTTTGTTTAAAGACACATGACGAAATGTGTATTAAATGATTTGTTAAGGGCAAAAATGTAATTTTTGGGACGATTTAAGTAGTTTTTTGGTGACGAATAGTAACCCCCTATTTTTAAGCAATATGCAACTATATAAGTTACCAGCTGCGCATCGCGACCGTTGTTACTTGCAGCTATAACCAACCAAACGAAACATTGAAACCCAATGAGTAACCTAACTAGCATTTTAGCAATTGTTTTTCAAAATCTTCATATATCTTCCAAAAATCAATCCAAAAAAATGTTGCCAAACCAAGCCTAAATCTAGTCGTTCCACTTGATCGGAGGTGAGGAGACAACCCATGTAGGGTTGTAAATGTGGCGGGTTTGACCCATCTCGTCTAATACGGGTTGCAGACAAAAAATGGCTACCCTTCACCCACACAACCCGCTTAAACGGGGCGGGTTGCGGTTTTCTCACAACCTGCAACCCGCATAACCCAATAACACATACATGCTTTTGCCTTGTATTTAACTTTGATCTTTTTGTATCTAGCTTTAAAAACATTGGTTGATTTTTTGTATCTAGTTTTGATCAAAATAGAAAATGTTAAGGAAAAAAGATTGATTTTTTGTATTTAGCTTTGCTAAAAAAAAGTTTGCCTCGTCCACCCTTAAGCGGGGCGGGTAGCGGTGGGGCAAAAACCCACGCCGCTTACACCCCTGACACCAGTACTCTGGAGGGGCATTTTGCAAATCCCCCAAACTACAGGGGGTTTCATCAATAGAAACCCAATCCCAAAGAATTAAATTATTCCCAGTTAAGTACGCATTCTCACGTGAAACGAAACCCAAACGAAACAGAAGCCAACGTAGAGAACTAGAGATAGAGAACAGAAGAGAGAGAGAGGAGAAGAGAAGAGAAGGTTTTGGGCGGCGATCCTCCCATTCGGGATCCGTGAACCGCAGGCAATCATCCCGAATCCGTGTCGGAAATGAGGGAGAATGGGTGATTTGTAGGCCGAGTTTGGTTTTTTTCTGGTGCGGACGAAGTGGGAAAGCTGGTATTTTCGAGAGTTTTAAAAAAAAAATTAAATGAGGCTTCAGGTTCGATAGAAATCCGGGTTTTGTTGGTTTTGGCGACGCTTCGAGGTGTTTCGGTTGGTGATTGGTGGAGGATTTAGTGGGAAGATCGATTTATTAACGCTGGGGATCCGCAAATGGTATGTCTGTTTTTTTTTGTTTACGTGCTTTGCCTTTCGTTATTTTGCTTTTGGAAAATGTTGCAACAAATGGCTCGAATTTTTCGGGTTTAATACTTTAATTGCGCACATTGCTTTCATTTGACAGCTGAGAAGCTGGTTTGAAGTGCAAATTAAATGTGATTTGATGTCATAATCAGCTCATCAGAAACAGAGCGTGATATCCCGTTTTGTCAATCCATGTAAATGTCGGTTGTCTCATATTCTCCTGTAACCTGTTTGCTCTGTCCACATTTCATCATATTTGGAAGTAAAATATGTACGAGATGCTCGTCTACTATTTTCAGTTTTTCACCACCAAAGAAGGAAAAAAAAACCCTTTTTAAACGTGCAGTTTGATATCCAAAGTAGAAGAAACCCATTTTTCAAACCATTCACTGAATATTATGCAGTTATTAAAAAAAGATAAATCAAGCAAGTCCCATAAATTCCATAATGAAGCGATCTTTACTGGACAATTTGTGTTAAGGTTATGCTACCCTCCTTAATGTTTAATTTTTCCCTTTCAAACTCACAAAAACTTAAGACTTATCTCAAGATGAGTTTCCCCCCACTTATATTGGAAAATAGCCATGATAAGCTCTAGGCTTCACAGTTCACACTCTGGAGCTTCTCGATATGGATTTCAACTTTTTTTTTGAGTGGACACCATGTGAAACTTCGCTAGCAGAGGCTTTATAATTGCAATTATTGTTTAAATTCATACACATAAGAGCTTTGCATTCAGCTGGCTTGTGGCCCTGGCTGCCTTTTACCTAGTAAAACTACCGCCATGTTGAAGTAGCTAAGAATTTAAACCACATTTTCTTATTCCTTTTGGAATTATTATTTTCGAAATTTTGTATATGCACAATTCATCACTTGATAGTGGAATCTCATAATCTTAGATAACTTTTATTTAAAACTGAACCTAACATGAGTAGCAACAGGCTGCTGCATCTAATGTTGCAGTAGGATCCCTAGTGTGGGTTGAAGATCCTGAAGTATCTTGGATTGATGGAGAAGTTGTGGAGATTAATCATGAAGAAGTTAAGATCAGATGTACTTCTGGAAAGACAGTAAGTGTGGCTTTCCTATTAAAATGTGGTTTTTGAATGATTATGATCTGCATTTCTTTTATTGTGGAATTGCAGATGGTCAGTTGCATTTGCATCATTTGGGTCAATTGGAAACAACCTCACTGTTTACAGTGGTAGGGTTGCGTACATCCGACCCCCCCTTACCTCGCTTAGGCGGGAGCCTCTTCCGAGGCATTGGGGTTATGTTGACGTTGATGATGTATTGAGATTACACGAGTTTCATAGAGCCTTCTAATCTAACCGTTATGGAGTTTCCTATTCTGCTATACAATGTGATTGCGTTGCCTAATTGTTGTTTCATTTGGATGACAGCTGAGCCGATCAACGGTCCTGGAGCTATTAGTATTTTAACATTTCCTGCTTTATTCCATTTTCTTGTGTCAAGATGGTTGATATATCACGATGCATATATGTCAATATGCCGTATTGACATGTATGCATCATAAGTGTGGCTTTCCAGCTTTATTCCATATTCTTGTGTTAATATGATTGATATATCATGATGCAAATATCTCACAGCCCTTTAGATTTCCAATTTCATATCTTCTTTCAGATCACCACGTATGCACCTGTTTGAATTCACAGTTTGGTTTATGCCCACCACAGGTTCCCAGCCATACCTCAAAAATATATCTGAAAGATGCTGAAGCTCCACCTTGTGGTGTTGATGACATGACAAAATTGGCTTATTTGCATGAACCGGGAGTACTACAAAATCTGAAATCAAGATATGACATGAACGAAATCTATGTAAGATAACCCCTTAAAAAATTGGAATAGGCTTCATGCAATTTACGCTTGTTACGATACATAATGCTCGATATTGATAAACATTTCTTTTAAATTGTTTTAAGTCTTCAACACCATTTTTCCTGCAACTGCTGATACTAACAAAATTATTTTGAAAGGTTAATTAATACACATTTGTTATTTCTGCTATTGTTGCAACAGACTTATACAGGAAACATACTTATTGCTGTCAACCCTTTCCGGAGATTGCCCCATCTTTATGACAGCCATATGATGCAGCAGTACAAAGGGGCAGCTTTGGGGGAGCTGAACCCACATCCTTTTGCAATTGCTGATGCTGCTTATAGGTACCTTCATATTGCTGGTGAGCAGTTCAAATATGTCAATTCTCAGCTTAAGCTGCAGTACCAGAACTTTTGATATTGCAGTCTAATGATTAATGATGGTGTGAGCCAATCAATCTTAGTCAGCGGAGAAAGTGGAGCTGGTAAGACAGAGAGCACCAAACAGCTCATGCGCTACCTTGCTTACATGGGTGGCACAGCTGCAGCTGAGGGGCGAAGTGTAGAGCAGCAAGTCCTAGAGGTGAGAGAAAACAGTACCATTGATTTTTTTTCTTCCCATATTCACAGATGTGGAGTTCCAAATGCCATACAATCCTTTGCTCTCCTCATCATAAACTCTTACTTCAAAACAGTCCAATCCTGTTCTTGAAGCATTTGGAAACACAAAGACTGTTCGGAACAATAACTCGAGGTGTGATATTTATTTGCTGATTTCGTGCTTATAAATTTCGTTCAGACTATGATGTTGATGCTCGTCTGTTTAATCATGTTATCCTTGAAACAGTCGTTTTGGCAAGCTTGTTGAGATTCAATTTGATCAGAAGGGAAGGATCTCGGGAGCTGCTATCAGAACATATCTTCTTGAAAGGTCACGAGTCTGTCAAGTTTCAGATCCCGAGAGAAACTACCATTGCTTTTACATGCTTTGCGCTGCACCACCTGAGGTACAATGACTCTCCAAGTTTGTAATTCCGAAGCTCTGTGCAAACAGCAAACATTCTTAATTATACAGAATCCCCATATTTGAGATTTTCGCTATCTTATATGATGCTCATCTTTGGGACTGAGAGCCAGCAGTCTCTCACCTAAGATAAGTAGGCAGTCTCTCATCTAATGATTATACAGAATCCCCATATTTGATCTCATAAATAATCTCTTCAATTGCTATGTTATTTTTATTTCTTTTCACTCCCTTAATTTTTTCCATCCTCCACAAGAAATTTATTTGAGGGTTGCTGACTGAGTTCTGTAATATTTCAATTTTATAATCAGGATGTAGCTAGGTATAAGCTGGGAGAGCCGAGCTCGTTTCATTATCTGAATCAATCCAACTTTTACAAGCTTGATGGAATAGATGATGCAAAAGATTATGTAGAAACCAGAAGGGCAATGGATATCGTTGCCATCACCAGTGATGAACAGTTGAAGTTATACTCAAGTACATTTATTTTATTTCCTTCTTCCAGTGCTTGTTTTTTCGTAATCATATAAACCTACTTTCACTATGCTGTCTTTACCCCTGTTCACTACGTTTATTTTTTTCTTGTTTTTGGCATTATCTAGGATTCTATCTTTCGTGTTGTAGCTGCTATTCTCCACCTAGGTAATATTGAATTTTCCAAGGGTAAAGAAACAGATTCTTCTGAGCCAAAGGATGAAAAATCTCAATTTCATTTGAGAACTGCTGCCGAGATGTTCATGTAAATATATTGTGCTTCATTGTGATGTAAGAACTTTTAAATGCTAATTCCTTGATGTTAAATTTTCTAACTAAATGCCTGTCCTTTTGATTTAGGTGCAATGAGAAGTGTCTGGAAGATTCTATCTGCAAACGCATAATTGTAACCCGTGATGAGAAAATTACCAAAAATCTTGATCCCCAATCTGCGGCTGTCAGCAGGGATGCCTTGGCGAAGATAGTATATTCACGTTTATTTGACTGGCAAGTAGCCATACAACCACATTTATTCTCTTATTAGTCGAGTGAACTTTTGGGTGCATATTCTTATTTACTTTTAATCTTTTACTACAGGCTTGTGAATAAAATCAATACATCAATTGGTCAAGATCCCAATTCAAAGTTTCTGATTGGTGTGCTGGATATCTATGGTTTTGAAAGTTTCAAGACAAACAGGTGCTTAACTGGTATGCCTTTGTGTCATTGTATATGGAGGTCAAATTCATTGATAAAGACCTCATTCTTATAAGGCTATGCTAACATTTCAAGACGATACATATCCATCCTATAAGTGGTGAATTTCATAAAGGCCCACATTTTAACCAGTAATTACAGAAAATCCCTAAAAAGATTAAATATGCTTGTGAAAGCACCAAACGCGAATCAAGTTTCAATCTATCGTCAATGTAGGGATTATATATTTTATTATATAAACAAAAAAATGATATGTTAAATGAATCATGAATGCAAAAAAAAGATAAACCAATATAATACGGTTATACTTGCCTAAGCTTTGTGATTGAGACTATCTGGAAGTGAATTGTGGAGTTTACTAAGAACCAACAAAAACTTAGTGATAGGTTTTGATGCCTCTCACTTGCCTGATTGCTGATACAAACTAAAAACTTTGTTACTGTACCACTGCCTTGTCTTATATGTGATGTTATCTAGAATACTTGCACATTTTATTAGGTAACAACTTAGCCGTTCATAATTTTGGAACATGTGATTACCTAATATATTATTTTTAACATGCATTATTTTACTTTAGCCACATCATCTCAGTCTTCATTTTGAGCCCTGATTTATATATAGGAAAAAATTTCAAAATAATCAAAAAAAATAAAGAAATTGTAAAAATATGCACTTCAGAAACTTATTTGGCAAAATATGCACATTGAAAAACGGCACCTGAAATTCCGTTTTTATTAAGTAAAAACGGTATCACCAATGCCGATTTTTAACCAAGTGAAAAACGGCACTACTAGTGCCGTTTTTCACCCCAGGTAAAAACGGTACCAGTAGTGCCGTTTTTTACCTGGTTAGAAAACGGCACTACGGGTGCCGTTTTCACCCTATATAAAAACGGCATCCGAGATGCCGTTTTTAGCCTAGGGTTAAAAACGGCACCAAGGCCCCCTTTTCTCCAATCTTCCCAAAATTTTTGGTGTTTCTTCCTCTCCCTCTGTCCTGCGATTTCAGGTATTTTTACATCAATTTTTGTTAATATTTTGCCTTATTAGTTTGTATTTATGTACATTTGATTGGTTTGGTTAGGATGTGTGTGGATTGTTTGATTTGAAATGGATTCGATTGATTGATATTTGGTTGATGAGTTTACCAAACTTTGTTTAATTAATCTTGTGTGGATGATGTGATATTGTTATGATTAATAATCTTGTGCGGATTTGATGATTTGATTAATAGATCAATTAATCTATTACGATAATTGAGATTAATTGATCTATTAATCAAATCATCAAATCCGCACAAGATTATTAATCATAACAATATCACATCATCCACACAAGATTAATTAAACAAAGTTTGGTAAACTCATCAACCAAATATCAATCAATCGAATCCATTTCAAATCAAACAATCCACACACATCCTAACCAAACCAATCAAATGTACATAAATACAAACTAATAAGGCAAAATATTAACAAAAATTGATGTAAAAATACCTGAAATCGCAGGACAGAGGGAGAGGAAGAAACACCAAAAATTTTGGGAAGATTGGAGAAAAGGGGGCCTTGGTGCCGTTTTTAACCCTAGGCTAAAAACGGCATCTCGGATGCCGTTTTTATATAGGGTGAAAACGGCACCCGTAGTGCCGTTTTCTAACCAGGTAAAAAACGGCACTACTGGTACCGTTTTTACCTGGGGTGAAAAACGGCACTAGTAGTGCCGTTTTTCACTTGGTTAAAAATCGGCATTGGTGATACCGTTTTTACTTAATAAAAACGGGATTTCAGGTGCCGTTTTTCAATGTGCATATTTTGCCAAATAAGTTTCTGAAGTGCATATTTTTACAATTTCTTTATTTTTTTTGATTATTTTGAAATTTTTTCCTTATATATATGCTGCCTCAAAGTCAGAACTAGTCACTTTTCATATCTGAATCTGAATCTTGTTACTTTCTGCAGCTTTGAGCAGTTCTGTATAAATCTGACAAATGAGAAACTGCAGCAGCATTTCAACCAGGTCAGAACATGTCCTTGTTTGGAATTTGTTAGTTTGAAATGTAAACTGCATAACTCACCTTTTCTTGACGAACAACTACTCTAACCTGGTTCATCTTCATTCTGCAGCATGTCTTTAAGATAGAGCAGGAGGAATACACGAAAGAAGAAGTAGACTGGAGTTATATTGATTTTGTTGATAACCAAGATGTCCTTAGTCTCATAGAAAAGGTGCATTTCTCTCCTCAGACTAATTACTAAAAAAATATTTCATTGTCAAAGAAAGTTGGTTTGGTATATCTGTTATTATGTTTTTGCCTTTTCAGTTAGCTTGGTATTTTCATTTGCACCATGGTCTTATACTCCTACACTAAATATGTATTTTGATCCGTAATTTATGAGTTTTAGTCTCTACATTAATGGCCAAAGATTTTGAGCTCTGCTTGCTGTAAGTTGAGTTGGACTTGACTTGGACTGGTTGGGCAAGTTTTCAATTCTTCTAGAGGCATATGATTTTACACTATTGATTTTTCCTCTCTTTTATGTGGTTTTTGAGTTTTCCCTTTATCTTTAGTTCTGCGATAAACTTAATGTCCATGACTTACTTTTATCGATTTGTTAATGCTCAGCATAGTTTTTTTTCCAACTAATGTCAAAAACCTTCACCTTTAGAAAGTCAGAATAGCTGATATAACTGTTTTCATTGTCTGTGGAACTGGAGCCAAATGTATTGACTCCTGGCAGATGGGTAAAATGCTCTCTGCACCTTTTCCTATTGCCCATGCAGATAATCTTGCTTTGGCATTTCCTTTTCCTTCTGGAGGATTTATCATGTATGCCAACATAACTTTGTTTCTCATATTTATTTTCTTTATTTTCAGAAACCCGGTGGTATCATCGCTCTCTTAGACGAGGCTTGGTATGTGTTTACTACATTGTACTGCATTTCATTTGTTTCTTTTTGAAACATGTTATGTAGATTTGTTTCTTAACCTTGCTCACAATACTGTAATTGTATTTATAAGCCAATATTTGTTTGTTGTAGTTATCAGAATATGAAACCATAAAACAAAAGTGAAGTGAAATGGAAAAGAATTGGAGAAGATGAACTACTGTTGTATTCTCCATTTCATGAGGTTTATATAATCTGTACAAGAGCATATCAAGGAGAAAATTAAGCTACTGTTACAGAATGTTTAATCTATACATAGAATGTTTACAAATGACAGCATTAAGATTCGTGATTCCAAAGATAGGATGGACAGCTATGAGATTACTGTTATAGCTGCCAACACTCCCCCTCAAACTGATGTTATGATAACATCAGTTTGCTGGCTAGGCTCTGATGTTGCTTCTTAGGTAAGGATTTCGTAAAAATATCCGCAATTTGCTCCTTCGACGATACCTGAGGGAGTGAGATATCACAATTTTCAAATTTTTCACGAACAAAATGACAATCAACTTCTATGTGTTTTGTTCGTTCATGGAAAACGGGGTTACTAGCGATTTTTGCTGCACTCTCATTGTCACAGAAAAGAGGAGTTGGGCTTGGGATGATTACTCCCAAGTCCTTTAGCAATCGATGTAACCATACAATCTCACCACATGTAGAAGACATGGCACGATATTCTGATTCCGTAGATGACTTTGACACGGTTGGTTGCTTTTTGGATTTCCAAGATAGCAGAGAGTTGCCAAGAAATATACAAAAACCAGTAGTTGATCGACGGGAATCTGGACATCCAGCATAATCTGCATCAGAGTATGCTTGTAACTGCAGCGGTGAGGACTTACTGTATGATAATCTCATAAGTGGTGTAGACCGTAGATATCGAATTATCCGATGTAAGGCAGTAAGATGCATGCGACGTGGATCTGAAACAAATTGACTCACAATATGGACAACATGAGCAATGTCTGGACGAGTTACAGTCAGATAAACCAAGCTGCCAACAACCTTTCTATATAGTGTAGGATCTGAAACTGGATCTCCATCTAGCTTTCCATACTTCACATTCAGTTCAAGTGGAGTTTCTTCTTGTCTATCATCTGTTAGGCCCACCATATCAACAAGGTCCTTTGTATATTTCTGTTGGCAGACGAAGTAGCCATGTCTATTTTGAGATATTTCAAGTCCAAGAAAATAGGTTGCAGAACCGAGATCCTTCATCTTGAAAGATTTTTCTAGCACCTTTTTCAAATTCTGGATGCCTTCATTGTCATCTCCTGTTATTAGAATATCATCAACATAGATTAAGGCAAAGACACACCCCTTAGAGGTTGAAGAGATGAATAATGAGTAGTCATTGAGACTTTGATTATAACCAGCCCTTTGGAGAGTAGCTTTCAATGTAGAAAACCAAGCACGTGGAGCTTGTTTCAAGCCATACAATGCTTTATTTAATTTACAAACCATATTAGGGGATGAGACAGAGTAGCCAGGAGGAGGGCGCATGTAGACAGTCTCTGACAGATTCCCGTTCAAGAAGGCGTTTTTAACGTCCATTTGAGAGATATTCCAATCTCTTACTGCAGCAACTGCAATCAACGTCCGGACAGTTGTCATCTTTGCAACGGGAGCAAAGGTTTCTTCATAATCAATACCGTATTCTTGACTGAATCCTTGAGCCACTAAACGAGCTTTATAACGTTCTAAGTTCCCATCAGGCTTCAATTTTATAGAAAAAACCCATTTGCTTCCAATGAGTTGATGATCTTTAGGGACACAGACCATCTCCCATGTTTTGTTTGCCTCTAATGCATTAAGCTCTTCCTTCATTGCTTGACTCCATTCTGCACTATCAACTGCTTGCTTGTATGATCTGGGAATAGAAATTGGATCAAGTGCAGAAAGCAATGAAAGACGTTCAGGAATTTTAATGGTTCTAGATGATCTATGTTGGGCTAGTGGTGGGGAAGTAGGGACAAGAATTGGGTCTGTTGGAGTGGGAAATGAACTACCTGTTTCCGGAGATGGTGTTGGAAGAGGTGCTGTAGGAGGATTCTTTGTTCTTCTTTGGTATGTAATATAAGGTCCTGCATTGTTAGGAAATGAAGAAAAAGAAGTAGGAGGAATTTGAGACTGGACTGGAGAAGAAGACCTTCATTCTCTAGAACCAAAGAAGAACTGAGTTTTAATCTTCTTGCTGAACTGAGTTTGAATCATCTTATGAAAACGCTTGAATACTTGAGCAACTTCAGATTTTTGATGCAATGAAAGACGTTCAGGAATTTTAATGGTTCTAGATGATCTATTGTTAGGACTGATCTATGTGAGGACAGATTCTGCCCATAAGACCTTCGGTGCATTTGCATGGAACCGTAGTGCTCTGCTAGTTTCTGTGATGTGACGATGCTTCCGCTCAGCAACTCCATTTTGTTGTGGTTGGTGCGGGCAGCTTCGTTGATGAATAACACCTTCATTCTCTAGAAACACTTTTAGTTCAAGGGACATGTATTCTCCCCCTGAATCTGAGCGCAGAATTTTAATCTTCTTGCTGAACTGAGTTTGAATCATCTTATGAAAACACTTGAATACTTGAGCAACTTCAGATTTTTGATGCAATGAAAGACGTTCAGGAATTTTAATGGTTCTAGATGATCTATGTTGGGCTAGTGGTGGGGAAGTAGGGACAAGAATTGGGTCTGTTGGAGTGGGAAATGAACTACCTGTTTCCGGAGATGGTGTTGGAAGAGGTGCTGTAGGAGGATTCTTTGTTCTTCTTTGGTATGTAATATAAGGTCCTGCATTGTTAGGAAATGAAGAAAAAGAAGTAGGAGGAATTTGAGACTGGACTGGAGAAGAAGATGAATTAGAACATGTAGTGTTAGCAAAATATGGAGTAGATTCTAAGAACACCACATTTCTACTGATTCTTAACTTTCTTTTAGTCCAATCATAACATCGGTATCCTTTTTGTGTTTCATCATATCCAAGAAATACACACTTAACCGACTTTTCATCCAACTTTGAGCGTTCACTGGCAGGAACCAAGACATAGCATGTACATCCAAACACTTTCAGAAGAGAATACTTCGGTACCTTACTGTATAGCTTCTCAAAAGGTGAAATGTTCTTCAATGTAGGTGTTGGAAGACGATTTATTAGATAGACAGTTGTGAGGACAGATTCTGCCCATAAGACCTTCGGTGCATTTGCATGGAACCGTAGTGCTCTGCTAGTTTCTGTGATGTGACGATGCTTCCGCTCAGCAACTCCATTTTGTTGTGGTTGGTGCGGGCAGCTTCGTTGATGAATAACACCTTCATTCTCTAGAAACACTTTTAGTTCAAGGGACATGTATTCTCCCCCTGAATCTGAGCGCAGAATTTTAATCTTCTTGCTGAACTGAGTTTGAATCATCTTATGAAAACGCTTGAATACTTGAGCAACTTCAGATTTTTGATGCAAAAAATACACCCAACAATATCTTGACCAATCATCTATGAACGTCACATAGTAAGATTTCTTTGTTAATGAGCCAATAGGTGCAGGACCCCAAACATCACTATGTACTAAATCAAAGGAAGAATGAGTATGATTTGTGCTGGAAGAAAAAGGTAAAGTACTAGCTTTGGCAAGAAGACAATCTTCACATTGATGATCAATATCAAGTGAATAAGCTATTTTATTTGGTAAGACATCAGAAGAAAACAAAAGTTTTAAATTTGCAAAATTAGGATGACCCAAGCGACAATGCCATAGCCTTCATAACTCATTTGCAGAATTTATTTCATGCGATGTTGGTGCAAGAAAACATGCAGGAGCTGTGTTTTTCCCAAAGTCCAGAACAAAGAGATCCCCCTTTCTACGGCCTCTCCCAATCACCTTCCCGGTCAGCAGGTCCTGTATAAGACATCCAGATAACCAAAATGAGACCATATAATTTTGTTTTACCAATTGTGCTACAGAGATCAGATTTGCAGAAAGTTTTGGTACATAAAACACATTGGACAAAGATAAAGGAGGGGAATCAGGGATAGGTATAGATAATGATCCAATTTTTTCTACTGGAAGTGATTGTCCATTGGCAACAAAGATATTTTCCGATTTGCCACAAGAAGTAAAGGTGTGTAAATTGTCGAGATCTCCAGTCATATGGTTGGTAGCTCCTGAATCAACTATCCAAGAGGACTTAAGATTATTCTTACCAAAACCAGATGTATGAAGGGCCTGAATAACTTGTTGGAGGAAGTCAGGTGTAAGGGTTGGTGAAGTTGTGGAAGAAGTTGGTGGTGGTTGTGAAGCAGATGACTTAGTAGGCTCAGATGTACTTGCAACATAAGCTTTTCCGGATTCAGTCCTATTGGGTCTTTTCCGACATTGGTCAATCAAATGACCAATCTCCTTGCAGTACCTGCAAATCTTCTTCTTACACTGGCGAGCATAGTGTCCCTTTTCATGGCAATAATGACATTCAATATTACTAAGATCTCGTCCTTTGCTGGAAGCAAGCAGTGCAGATTCTGCGGTGCTACTTGGGAATGACAGAGTCTGGAGTCGAGTTTCCTCAGCAAGTAGTTCAGGTAGGATGTTATCAAGAGTACAAGTACCTTCACGATTGATAATCGATGCTCGGATATGCTCAAAATCAGAACGCAACTTCATCAAGAACTGACGGGTGCGAGATTGTTGCCTTAGCTTGATTACTGTGGGTAGGGCTGCTTCAGGAATGTTGGCCTCGATCATGTTCATCTCGTTCCAGAGTAACATGATTGCAGAGTAGAAGGTCTGAATGCTGCTGGATCCTTGTTGCAATGTGCTCACCTCCTGCTCAAGTTGATACATCCTTGCCTCATTATTTTGTTGATAAATTCTCTTGAGATAGTCCCACATGCCTTTGGCATTGGACACTGCACTCAAGTTGGCAGCAATGGAGCTATCTACAGACTCCATTATCCACGTTTTGATTTTAGCATCATTAACCTCCCATTTCGATGTGGAACCATCTGATGGTTTACAAATGGTTCCAGCCAATGCTCTGATACCATATCAGAATATGAAACCATAAAACAAAAGTGAAGTGAAATGGAAAAGAATTGGAGAAGATGAACTACTGTTGTATTCTCCATTTCATGAGGTTTATATAATCTGTACAAGAGCATATCAAGGAGAAAATTAAGCTACTGTTACAGAATGTTTAATCTATACATAGAATGTTTACAAATGACAACATTAAGATTCGTGATTCCAAAGATAGGATGGACAGCTATGAGATTACTGTTATAGCTGTCAACAAATGACTACATTGTACTGCATTTCATTTGTTTCTTTTTGAAACATGTTATGTAGATTTGTTTCTTAACCTTGCTCACAATACTGTAATTGTATTTATAAGCCAATATTTGTTTGTTGTAGTATGTTTCCAAGATCAACTCACGAAACATTTGCTCAGAAGCTGTACCAAACTTGTAAGGACCACAACTGTTTTAGCAAACCAAAACTAGCACGGTCTGATTTCACAATTTGCCATTATGCTGGTGATGTGAGTGACAATGCTTGAGGAGGAATTGCATGTTTTTTCGGGTGAGGTTTCAATTTCTTCGTTTTGCAGGTCACATACCAGACCGAGTTTTTCTTAGATAAGAACAAAGACTATGTTGTTGCTGAACACCAGGCCCTCTTGAATGCTTCTGATTGTCCATTTGTCTCATCTCTTTTTCCACCGCTATTAGAAGATTCCTCTAAATCTTCAAACTTTTCATCTATAGGTTTTAGATTCAAGGTACAACATTTCCCCCCCGCCGCACAGTTAATATTTTATCTTACCATAAATCTGAATGTGTTTTTGGGGGCTATTTGAAGCAACAACTGCAATCATTGCTGGAAACTTTGAATGCCACAGAGCCCCATTTCATTCGCTGTGTGAAGCCCAATAATCTTCTAAAGCCATGTATATTTGAGAATGCCAATGTTCTCCAACAGCTTCTATGTGGGGTAAATGTTTTCTTTTAATGGTGGTTTTTTGTGGAAATTTTCTTATTTTAACATCAGCTGTAACTTTACTGTGGACATTTTTTAGGGTGTGATGGAGGCGATCAGGATAAGCTGTGCTGGATTTCCAACAAGGACTTTCGCAGAATTTGTTGATCGGTTTGGTGTCCTTGAACCTGATGTCTTGGATGGAAGGTTTGTTCAGTAGCTTTAAATGCTGTCTGTTTTTGAGATTATGTGAGGTCTTTCTGATTTATGTTTCCGTAGTTGCGATGAGATCACTGCTTCTAGGAGACTTCTCGAGAAAGCTAATCTTAATGGTTATCAGGTAATGGTCATATATTGACAGTTTACTTTTTTTGCCATGATGCTTATACAAATTCATTACACACATCAATATGCTGCACTGTGCATGATGTCCTCTTTGTATCAGTGAAAAATTTGTTTAATTTTCCCCCCATATTGTTTATGTGTTTTCAAGGAGAACATTTTTTTATGCTTGCTGAAGCAAAATTCATTTCCCTTATCACTCAGGACGATCTGACAACATGTGAAGCCATCAAACTAGTATTGTTTGGCGATCAACTTTTTTTTACATATTTTGTTCTATAAATTGTTTATCCTAGTCACCTGTACTTTGCATCCTGTTCTCTTCCGTGTTGCTAGATTTTGATTTGCTAGAAATGTGCTACTTGATGATTGCTACCTTGATACTGTTTGCTATTATAGTATATGTGTTCTTGTGTGGTTTACACAATCTTTGTTTTATTTTTATTTGTTTCGTTGCATGTTTTGTTTCTTGACTTGATTTTCTTTAGTTTGGTGGTACATTGAGACTTGATAGTACAACTTTCTCCATTTTTCTTTCCTCATGGATCTAAGCCCGAGGCATGAGTCCTTTTTGTCAGGATGAAGTTATGAGGATCAGTTATGATGAATAACTGCTAGATAAGTAATTCATTGCAATTTGACTTTTGTGCAATCTTGTTAGTCAAATAAAGCCTTATGCTATAACATGCTCAAGGTAAAATTTATTTCTTTTTATTTGATGTTGGAAAAGAGTGCAGTAGGTCAATTGTTGAGGGGTCGCATTTAAATGTTCGATTAAGTTTTTTTTTTCATGATAATTTCAGATTGGCAAAACAAAGGTGTTTCTTCGAGCCGGTCAGATGGCTGAACTTGATGCTAGGCGGGCTGAAGTTCTAGGAAGATCTGCCAACATTATACAAAGGAAAATCAAATCATACCTAGTTCACAAGTGGTTTGTTTTATTGTGGAAGTCAGCCATCCAGATGCAATCTACTTGCAGAGGTATATCCATTTACATTAATAAGTGTTTACTAAATTAAAATGTCTCTTCAGGTCATTTTGAGCCAATGTAGTTTCTACTTCCTAGTTCTCTCCAGTTAGACAATGTTTTTTTTCATTACCATTGTCAGGGGAACTTGCCCGACAAAAGTATGAAAGCATGCAAAGACAAGCTGTATGTATCAAGATCCAGACTTGTCTAAGAATGCATGTTGCTGAAAAATCATATAAGCAACTACGTGCTTCTTCAATCGACATTCAAGCTGGTTTGCGTGGAATGGGAGCTCGTAATGAATTATGTCTTAGGCAACGAAACAAGGCTGCAGTCATCATTCAGGTTGTCAAGATTGTTTTCCGTAGCTATCCCTTATCTGATTTTCTTCCCCTTTCAAGAATTTTATTGACAAAATGAATTATATCATATTTTGGTTTCTTGCCCTTTTTTTCATTGAGTGGAAAGTAACCTATGCCTTAGGCCCAGTAGGCAAAAGAAAAGGAGTACGATATGTTGGTGATTTTAGTGTCATCGATTCATTTTAGTCGTAATGTGATTTACTTGAGACCGATGCGATTTATCGTTAGGCTCGGAAACGAGTTTGGGTAGTGCGGAGTGCACGCTTGTTGAGCTAACGGTTTATCGACCACGAATATGAAGCAGGGGTCGAGGGGGCGCAGCCCCCTCGCGGGGTCGAGGGGCGGAGCCCCTGCGGGGTCCAAGGGGCAGAGCCCCTGGCTGGGATCCCGCTGAGTGGAACCGAAACCGCGGAGCCCCTTCGGGAAATCCATATTAATTCTTTATTGGATTTTATGTATTTCCGTTTGAGTGGATAATACCAACCGAAAAAGCGGTTGTGTAACCGCCCAAAACAGTTGTGTAACCGCCCAACCGCGATTCTGCTTTTTCGATTATCTCATTATTAGAGGGATTCAGTACTCAAAAAAAAAACATACGAAATACATACTCCTTCTCTACCTTTCTGATCGAAGTTCATATTGCCTGAACGAGATTGTTCCTTCTCAGGATTATCCCAGCAAGGTATTCGTGCAACCCGAACAGTGTAAAAGGGTCGAATAATCTTGTTCGGAAAGTGATCCGTACACGATCTGAGAAGAGTCCAGGATTATCACAACCCAGATTTTCCAACAAACGAACAAGATTATTGGTTGATAATGGCTGGAGGAAGTACTGTCAAGGAGATGACTACGAATTTCGGAAAGCTTGAGAAGTTCCAAGGCCACGATTTCCGTCGCTGGCAGAAGAAGATGCATTTCATGCTTACGGCTTTGAAGGTGGTGTACGTCCTGTCTACACCGATGCCCGAAGTCGAGGATGATGGACCGGTTGAAGCAATAAGGCGCAGATCCAAGTGGGAGAACGATGACTATATCTGCAGAGGACACATCTTGAACGGTATGTCTGATCCTTTGTTCGATATTTATCAGAATATAGTCTGCGAAGGAATTGTGAGATTCTCTCGAATCCAAATACATGGCAGAGGATTCTTCTAGTAAGAAGTTTCTGGTTAGCGATTTCAACAACTACAAGATGGTTGATTCGCGGTCTGTCATGGAACAATTCAATGAAATTCTCCGGATCCTCGGTCAATTTGCACAACACGGTTTGAAGATGGATGAATCCATTTCTGTTTCAAGTGTCATTGATAAGTTGCCTCCATCCTGGAAAGAGTTTAAGCATACTCTGAAACATGGGAAAGAGGAACTATCTCTGGTTCAACTTGGAAGTCATCTTCACATTGAAGAGTCTTTGAGGGCTTCGGAAGATGATAAGGGCAAGGGCAAAGATATTGCTGGACCCTCGGTCAACATGATCGAAGAGGGTGGTAAGAACTCTAACAAGGGCAAAGGAAAGAAGCGTGCTTTCAACAACCACAACAAGGGCAGTTTCGGTTCTAACAAGAAACCGAAACTCGAGTGTTGGAAATGTGGCAAAACTGGCCACTTCAAGAGGGATTGCCGATCTGGCAAGAAGCACGACAACACGAGCGCATGTGGTTCGGGAAAGGGGTCTACGGACCAGTCCCGAAACCAAGGTCAGAATCTAAAACGTGATTTGAATAATGTGATTGAATATTCAGTTTCACTAATTTCTGAGGCATATTATGTGCAGGATGATGCGATCGCATGGTGGATAGATTCTGACGCCACTACACACGTATGTAAAGATCGTTGCTGGTTCAAGACACTTGTACCAGTGGATGACGGTTCTGTTCTTTACATGGGAGACGATCACTACGCTCCCATGGAAGGCAAAGGAAGTGTGCTGCTAGAATTTAGTTCCGGAAAGTCTGTCTTTATGTAATGTTTTATTTGTGCCTAAGTTGCGCAAGAACCTTATTTCTGGCCCTGTTTTAAATAAGCTTGGTTACAAGCAAGTTTGTGAATCTGACAAGTATATCTTGTCAAAGTGTGGTGTGTATATTGGATCTGGTTATTATAACAATGGGATGTTTATGATGAATTTGAATGGAGTTCCGCATGATTCTGGTTCTGTATTTATGGCTTCTTCGAATGTGATTGATTCATCTTTATGACATGCTCGTCTAGGACATGTGCATTATAAAAGGATGCTTGAAATGTCTAAAGATGATTTGATTCCTGTTTTTGATAAGAATTTAGGAAAGTGTAATACTTGCATGTTAACTAAGATCACTAGACAACTGTTTAAGAGTATAATGAGGAAATCTGTTATATTTGAATTAATTCATAGTGATTTATGTGATTTGCATGCTACTCCATCATTAGGGAACAAGAAGTATGTCATTACTTTCATAGATGATGCATCTAGGTTCTGCTATGTTTATATGCTGCATACAAAGGATGATGCCTTAGATAAATTCAGAATTTATAAAACTGAGGTTGAATTGCAACAAAATGGCTTGATTAAGACTTTACGCACGGATAGAGGTGGTGAATATTATGATCCAGTATTTTTCCAGTCCGTAGGAATCATTCATGAGACTACGGCTCCTTATACACCACAACAGAATGGTGTAGCTGAAAGGAAAAATAGAGCTCTTAAGGAAATGGTGAATGCCATGTTGTCTTACTCTGGTTTGAGTGAGGGGTTCTGAGGAGAAGCCATGCTAACGGCTTGCTATTTGCTAAATAGGGTTCCTAACAAGAGGAACAAGACTACCCCATATGAACTTTGGTATAAGAAACGACCTAACTTAACATTTTTGAAAGTTTGGGGTTGTAGGGCCGTGGTTAGACTCCCAGACCCTAAAAGGAAAACTTTGGGTGAAAAGGGGATTGATTGCATCTTTGTTGGTTATGCTGAGCATTCCAAGGCTTATAGGTTTTATGTCATAGAACCTAATGACTCGGTTTCTATTAACGCAATTATAGAATCGAGAGATGCTATCTTTGATGAGAAACGTTTCTCTTCAATACCTAAACCAAAGTATCCTATACCGAGTTCGAATGAAACTCTAAGGGATGATCATTCAAATGATGCACCAAGCGAGACGCCTGAAACCCGTAAAGGCAAAAGAGCTAGGAAACCTAAATCTTATGGTTCTGATTTTCAGCTATACTTAGTTGAAGGATCAAAAGATCAGATTGAGTCCCAATACTCTTACTGTTACAGTATTGAGGAGGATCCAAGGACATATGATGAGGCCATTAAATCTCGAGATTCTGTTTTTTGAAAAGAAGCGATCGATGATGAGATTGGCTCAATCATGGAAAATAATACTTGGATCTTGTCTGATCTACCACCAGGTTGTAAGCCACTGAGCTGCAAATGGATCTTCAAGAGGAAGATGAAAGTCGATGGTACAATTGACAAGTTTAAGGCTCGATTGGTTATCCAAGGCTTTAGACAAAGGGAAGGGATCGATTACTTTGATACCTATGCTCCTGTTGCTCGTATCACTACTATTAGATTGTTGATTGCCTTGGCGGCTATTCACAATCTAGTGATCCATCAAATGGATGTCAAAACAGCATTTCTTAATGGTGATTTGGAAGAAGAAGTGTACATGAAGCAACCGGAAGGATTTGTATTGCCCGGTAATGAGCATAAAGTGTGTAAGTTGATTAAGTCATTGTATGGGCTGAAACAAGCACCGAAGCAATGACATCAAAGATTTGATGATGTTGTCTTGTCTAGTGGTTTCATTCTGAACCAAGCGGACAAGTGTGTATATAGCAAGTTTGATGCATCTGGGAAAGGTGTAATCATTTGTCTATATGTAGATGACATGTTGATTTTTGGTACTGACCAAAATCAGGTTGATAAGACCAAGATCTTTCTATCATCCAGGTTCTCCATGAAGGATATGGGAGAAGCGGATGTAATTCTTGGTATCAAGATCAAGAGGGAGAACAATGGGATTGTTATTACACAATCTCATTACATTGAGAAGATACTCAAAAAGTTCAATCATGAAGGTTGTTCTCCGGTTAGCACTCCCATGGATATGGAAGAGAAGCTTATGCCTAATACAGGGAAACCTGTGGATCAGCTTGAATACTCAAAAGTCATAGGCTGTTTGATGTATGCTATGACTAGCACTAGACCGGATATTGCTTATGCGGTTGGTAAGTTGAGCAGATTCACTAGTAACCCTAGTAGACATCATTGGCATGCTATAACAAGGGTTTTCAAGTACTTAAAAGGTACTATGATGTATGGTTTGTCATATATGGGATTTCCTTCGGTGCTAGATGGTTATTCGGATGCTAGTTGGATAAACAATGTTGAAGACTCATCTTCTACAAGTGGATGAGTTTTCTTGCTTGGGGGAGGTGCCATTTCATGGGCTTCCAAGAAGCAAACATGTATAACTAGCTCCACCATGGAATCTGAGTTTGTAGCATTAGCCGCCGCTGGTAAAGAAGCGGAATGGCTAAGGAACTTAGTGTATGAGATTCCGATATGGCCTAAACCAATATCACCTATTTCTATCCGTTGTGATAGTGCTGCCACCTTGACTAAAGCCTATAGTCAAATCTACAATGGCAAGTCTAGACACTTGGGTGTTAGACATAGTATGATTAGGGAGCTAATCATGAATGGGGTAATATCCATTGAGTTTGTTCGGTCGCAACAAAACTTGGCTGACCACTTGACGAAGGGGTTAGGAAGAGACTTAGTGATTAAGTCGGTGATTGGGATGAGATTAAAGTCCATCTAAATCTACTAGCTGTGGTATACCCAATTCCCTTCTAATACAACGTTAGGAGCTGAATTCAATGTGGAAAGACCATAGTTAGAGATTGGAGCACAAAATGATTTCCCAAGGTATGTGCTCAGACCTGCAAGTGATGTTAGGTTGAAGTATATCTTCTTAATGGTTCTTTTGACAAATTGCAAATGCAGGTGCAAGACTAAAAGGACCACCTATATGAGCATGGAGTTTTGCCGCTTCAAGAAGCTTAGACTTGGCTTCCTATATGCTTATGAATGGATAAGGACACATGGCTTGTATAGTGTCAAGTATGAATAGTAGAGTGTTGTAGAAACATTTGTGTATGATATCTTCAGGTATTCAAATGGGTTGACGGGTTCAATCGTTACGACACCCCGATTCTCGAGTATTTGGAATGTGTATTGTACTAAGATGAAAATTCAATCGCAAGACATTTTCATTTATGCATTTGTTTGATCGTAATGTTTGTGTTATACACTTGTATATATTATTATTATATATATAGGAGTAGATCAAGGATTACACTAAAATGGGGGGGGGGGATATGTTGGTGATTTTAGTGTCATCGATTCATTTTAGTCGTAATGTGATTTACTTGAGACCGATGCGATTTATCGTTAGGCTCGGAAACGAGTTTGGGTAGTGCGGAGTGCACGCTTGTTGAGCTAACGGTTTATCGACCACGAATATGAAGCAGGGGTCGAGGGGGCGCAGCCCCCTCGCGGGGTCGAGGGGCGGAGCCCCTGCGGGGTCCAAGGGGCAGAGCCCCTGGCTGGATAATACCAACCGAAAAAGCGGTTGTGTAACCGCCCAAAACAGTTGTGTAA
The DNA here is from genome assembly GCA_963682175.1 of Triglochin maritima. NCBI lineage: Eukaryota > Viridiplantae > Streptophyta > Magnoliopsida > Alismatales > Juncaginaceae > Triglochin > Triglochin maritima. The sequence goes on along the minus strand of OY821772.1, from coordinate 55,459,144 downwards.
TCGCCCAACCGCGATTCTGCTTTTTCGATTATCTCATTATTAGAGGGATTCAGTACTCAAAAAAAAAACATACGAAATACATACTCCTTCTCTACCTTTCTGATCGAAGTTCATATTGCCTGAACGAGATTGTTCCTTCTCAGGATTATCCCAGCAAGGTATTCGTGCAACCCGGGCAGTGTAAAAGGGTCGAATAATCTTGTTCGGAAAGTGATCCGTACACGATCTGAGAAGAGTCCAGGATTATCACAACCCAGATTTTCCAACACGATACATCTTGAACTCTTGAAAACTAAGTGGAACAACTTTGTTGCATACCATATGCCTTCTAATTTTCTTAATCGAATTCAACAGTATCAAAAATGAAATCATATGCTCTTTTTTTCTTCTGACATACCGAGTCCCGAGCATTTGCTTTTAGGTGGTTGGCGCACACAAAATGATTCTTGTGATAATTTGCCATTGGTTGTTAATATCCACTGTTTTACTTTAATTGTCGTAAAGTTTCTCTCTTTCTGATGAAGAGTTTTCAACAATCTGATATTAAAAAATGTAAAATTGAGAAAATAAAAATGAAAAGAAAATTTGAGTTTCACGCTATTATTGCTTCCTATTCACATCCATAGACACCATAATTGTTGTGGGTACAAACATTTGAGATTCAAGGATTGATTGAACTAGCTACTTTAAACATTATTTCACATTTGAAACGACCGCTATTTGCTTAAATGTATTTTTCTGTATTATTTTTAATTCTGAACAGAACCATTGTCGTCAGTATTTGGCTCGTACTCATTTCATATCGGTTAAGAAAGCTGCAACGACTACACAATGTGCCTGGAGAGGCAGGGTTGCTAGGAAAGAACTTTGGAAGCTTAAAATGGTGAGACTTAACCCAGTTTTTCATATGTTACTTTGAGCATCTTCATAATAGCATCTAGCTATGGTTTTCATCTTTTGGGAACAAGTCCTCTTTTGTTGTGTTGCAAATTGTTGAAATGCTTGATGTTTGTGCCTGTTTTCAAGAATAAACCTACCGTTGAGATTTCTGTATTGCAACTCAAAGTCGTGTACTAGTGGAATGCATTTTTTATCTCTCTCTTGTAGAATGAATGCAGTGCATTCAATCCTATTTGCATGTTTTTGGGCAAAACATGTATTTGCATGTAGAATAAACTGTATGAAGCGTATCTGAGTTGCATCTAGGTTGCTCAAGGTGAATATAAACTATATGTCATGTACAGTTAGCATTTTCTTAATGTGCTTTCAGGCGGCAAGAGAAACTGGTGCCCTTCAGGAAGCCAAAACTAAGTTGGAAAAGCAGGTTGAGGAGCTCACTTGGAGATTGCAGATTGAGAAGCGCTTTAGGGTAAATTATTGTGCAATTTCTATGATAAATTTGTATGGTGATTTTTGGGTTTCGGGAATATAGTACCACATTGCTCAAAACAAGAAATGCAGGTATTCTACATAAAGTAGAATCCAGCATTTTTCTATTTGAATGTTATAGTTTTGATGAGGTGGTGATCCAGCCAAAATTCACATGGTATTATCATAGGAGATTGATATATGGGTGTTCACTCCAACTCATATTGTTCACGTGTGGGCATGCCATATAATTCAGGTCATGCATGCAGAGAGTATTGAGGATATAATCATTCACTACCTAACTGCTTAGGTTTTGAAGATGTGACGAACCAACCAAATTTCAATGTGTTAATTTTGCCTTTCTTATGTATATAGTTAGCACGGTTTCACATGGTAGAGAAACATCATGCCTGTAGTTATACCATGAAATTGGATCAAGTTTTCAAGTAAAAGGCATATACACATCAGTTGCTTGTGGATTGAACTTCTCTATGCCATCTACCTAGGTATTAATATGGAAATTTGACTAATTGGATACAAATAGTCTAACATTAAAAACTTATGCCACCAAAGAGGCACATATATAATCCATCAAACCATCAGGCATCAGCGATGTACCATAGTTATTTGTCATTGAAGTTCATGCCACAAGCTTCTAGTTGCATATTGTTAACCTTTTTCATTACCGCCGACATCTCTCTATATCTATATCTGAATGTATATGCATGTGGACACATGTCTGTTTTCCTCAGGCTGATATGGAAGAGTCTAAAAGAGAATGCGAAGTTGCAATCAGCCTTAAAAGAGATAGAACTGAAGTTCAAGGAAACTGAAGTATTGTTAATGAAGGAGCGTGAAGCTGCCAAAAAAGCAGTGGAGCAAGTTCCAGTCATACAAGAAGTCCCTGTGATTGATAGTGCTCTGACGGAAAAAGTTTCTGCTGAAAATGAGAAGCTCAAGGTTAGTTCAAAGACTAATTTTTCAGGGATTTTTTTCCTTTCAGTCTGTTTATATTGCGACATGATTTCTTGCATACCATCCTGAGTCGGTTGGTATTTATATCTGCTGCTTATGGTTATCTCATTGTTTCAAAATCATTCTAGTTACACATTGATTTCTTTATTAATTATTGTAGGCCTTGGTGAGCTTTCTAGAGAAGAAAATTGATGAAACAGAGAAGAAATATGAAGAATCAAGTATAATTAGTGAAGAAAGAATGAATAAGGCCATTGAGGCAGAGGCCAAGATAGTTCATTTAAACCAAGCTATGCAGAGGTTATACCGCTTTTCAACAAGACCAAAATGAGTTTTGACTTTTTTTGGCTATGAACTCTTTGGGAATACAGAACTTTGTTCCCCTTTTGTAGGCTTGAAGAGAAGCTGACTAAGTTGGAATCAGAAGATCAAATTCTTCGTCAGCAAGTGCTGTTGAATTCCCCTGTTAAGCGCACATCAGAACATTTATCAATTCCAAATTCACCACTAACAAATGTACACTTCTTCTAAATGCTCCTTCTGTAGACTGCATTTCTCTGATGAAATGCTTACATGTGCATATTTTTCAGACTTTTGGAAATGGTCATTGTGAAGTTGCAGAAGTCAAGGTAAGTGATCCTTGTTGAATTTTTACAGTTTTACCCAATACCTATAGTTGGATCAGTAGCAATATTTTTTTTGCGTTTTTACCCTTTTTTTACAGGAACAGCAAAATGCCCCTCCGACTATGAAAGATCATGGAAATTTTGATTCCAAAATGAGAATATCATACATCGAGAGGCAACATGTAAGATAGAGTAACTGAAAATATTCAAGGTATTCAAGAAATACAATATTTGACCTTAAATTTGTGCAGGAGAGTGTTGATGCTCTTATAAATTGTGTTGTACAAAAAATCGGGTTCATTCAAGGAAAATCTGTTGCTGCATTTACAATATACAAATGTCTTGTCCATTGGAAATCATTTGAAGCTGAAAAAACTAGTGTCTTTGACCGTCTGATACAGATGATTGGATCTGCAATTGAGGTGATTAGCCATTCTCTAATAATTTCATTTATTGCTACACTAATTTGATGTTTGGTGGGAAAGTGTATGTGAATGGTGACTTCTAATTAGTAGTTCCATTCCTTTTTATGCAGAGAACTATTAGGTGATACTCTATGAATATGATCTTGGTACTGTATCTCATTACTTTCAGATTGCTGAGATAACTTTGTAGGATTTTTTGCCCTTCACTGCTGCTGTGGAAATTTACTTTTTCGATATTTTCCCTTCCTATATCAAAAAATACACGGATCTGCTATTCATTTTGTGGTTATATTTTCTCAGCTACTTCCATATGAAAAATGACTTTTTTGTACAGCATGTTACCAGTTGTGGTTATACAAAGATCCTCCAAAAAATACACCTTCGATCACATCTAATAATTTTATTAATATATCAAATTTGGTTCTCTTAATAACTTCTGGTGTCTGCTCATTGACTGGATAACTGCACATCATGTTTCATGCAATTCAGTCCTATCTGTTTTATTAGCATTATCACCTCTATGTTCAACCAATATTTTTCATAATTAATGTGCTGTTACTTTCACCACATTGTACAGTTTTATGCCTGCTGCATCTATCCTGTTACTGGACTATCTCGGTGTTAAATTTGGTTGGTCCACCACCTCAACAAAACTTAAGCACTTAGGTGAAGGGTAGTAGATTCAACTTTATTATAGAGTGTTTACACTTTTTGTGTTTAGCAATGTGGGACTATTTTTTCAACACTCCCCCGCACGCGTGACCGGAATAATTTTTTTCCGTGTCTATGCGTGAACAATATAGGTTGGAGTGAGCCCCTACAGGTCAATCGACCTGCTCTGATACCATGTTAAATTGTTTTTTTTTTTTTTTTTTTTTTTTTTTTTTTTTTTTTTTTTTTGACGTAAACAGTATGTTTTTGTATTATTTTTCTTAGTCAAATTTGGTTACAAATGCAAGAATATATAGATGGTTTACAAAGAGACGTTTAGAGGAAGATTTGGTTTGTTGCCTATTCTGATAATATGCCTTGATTAGTTGCAATCGAGATCTTGTTTCCTTTTCTTGAATGTAGCCGTTGAGATGTTTCCTTAGGAGATGATGACCGTTGGAGTCTGATCCACCATATATTTCAACACTCCCCCTCAAGTTGAGTCCGAAAGAGATTGAAGGACCCCAACTTGTGAAGAATATTATGGAACTGTTTCTGGTCGAGTGGCTTGGTGAAGATATCAGCGAGTTGGTCTTTACTTTGGACATAAGGAACATCAATTTCTTTAGCTTGAAGTTTTTCTCTGATGAAATGACAGTCTACTTCTATATGTTTGGTACGCTCGTGAAAAACAGGGTTGGAGGCGATGTGGCGAGCAGCTTGATTGTCACAGTACATAAGCATGGGCTCTGTGTAAGGAACTTTCATTTCGCCGAGGAGTTGTTTGAGCCAGATTAACTCACTAGTAGTGGATGCCATGGCTCGATATTCAGCTTCAGCGCTTGATCTCGCAACAACGTTTTGTTTTTTGCTTCTCCATGTGACCAGGTTTCCACCCACAAAGGTACAAAACCCAGTTGTGGACTTTCTATCGAAGCTGCCGGCCCAATCTGCATCGGAGTAACCAATTATTGAGTTAGAATTGTTATTTTTCATCCATATTCCTTGACCTGGTGTTTTCTTTAAATACCTAAGGATCCTGTCTATGATGTCAAGGTGATGAGTGTGGGGAGCATGCATGAATTGACTTATTATGCTAACGGCATAAGTTATGTCAGGTCTAGTAACAGTGAGGTAGATGAGTTTTCCTACTAATCGTTGGTATTGCCCTATGTTATGGAGAGGTTCTCCATCGGTGGGTCCAATCTTTCGATTGGTCTCAATGGGAGTGTGGGCAGGTTTGGACCCTATTTTACCAGTTTCTTTAAGGAGATCTAGAACATACTTTCTTTGGGATAGAAATAAGCCTTTTTTAGAGTGAGCAATTTCAATGCCTAAAAAATATTTTAGGATCCCTAGATCTTTAATGTCAAACTTGGTTTTTAGATAAGATTTAACATTGTTAATCTCAATATTGTTATTCCCAGTGATTATGATGTCATCTACATAAATTAAGACAATGATGGTAAATGTGTTAGAATGCTTGATAAACATGGATGCATCAGCGGAACACTTGGTAAAGTTGAATTGAAGAAGAGAGAGACTAAGTTTTGCGTACCATGCTCTGGGAGACTGTTTCAATCCGTAAATTGATTTATGGAGTTTGCATACCTGATTTTGAAGGGAGTTAATCCCTGGAGGGGGGGTCATGTAGACTTCCTCTTCGAGAGATCCTTGAAGGAAGGCATTTCGTACATCCATTTGGTAGAGATCCCAACCATGATTTACAGCAATAGAGAGGAGGACTCTTACAGTGTTCATTTTTGCTACGGGGGCAAAAGTTTCTAAGTAATCAAGTCCATATGTTTGAGTATATCCTTTAGCAACAAGTCTAGCCTTATATCGGTCAATGGAGCCATTACTGTCGTACTTAATTTTGTATATCCATTTACATCCTACAGGTTTGATTCCAGGTTTCAAGGGGACCATAGTCCATGTTTGGTTTTTTTCTAATGCTTCTAGTTCAATTTTCATTGCTTTTACCCAATTTGGGTCTCTAAGAGCTTCATGGTAGGAGGTGGGTTCATTGTTTTTATCTATTATATTCAAAAAGGAACAATAAGAAGGTGTTACATTACTGTAGGATATGTAATTCTGGATAGGATAGGTGACATTGTAGGTGATGAAATCCTCCAAGTGAGCTGGAGCCCGAGTGGGTCGTGAAGATCGTCTAGTGGGAGCCATATCATGATTGTCGTTTTGCACATATTCGGTACCTGTATCCTGTTCGTCTCCCCCGTCTTGAGGAAGAAGATTTTCCTCAAGAGAAGGAGAAAAATCAAACATGTCATTTGTAGGGAGAGGAGATGTCTCGCCTGGGGGGTTAGAGTGATAGGATTTAAAGTAGGATTCATTCTCGAAAAAGGAGACGTCGCGAGAAATATAAAGTTTGCACGTTACCGGGTCATAACATTTGTACCCTTTCTTGTAAGAAGAGTACCCAAAAAAGACAGTTTTGATACAGAGAGAGTCCAGTTTGTCACTTCGTTTTTTTGTGAACGTAGCAAGTGCACCCAAAAATTTTAAGATGGTCAATGCCCATGCGTCTATTATTAAGAATTTCTAGGGGTTGTTTGTTTTGAATAACAGGACTAGGGAGACGATTAATCAAATAAACTGCAGTTAAAATCGCTTCAGTCCAATAAATCTTGGGGACATGATTTTGAAATAACAAGGCTCGAGTAACATTCAAAAGATGGCGGTTTTTTCTTTCAGAAATACCATTTTGTTCGGGTGTGTTAATGCAGGTAGTTTGATGCAAGATGCCTTTGTTTTTTAAAAAAGATTGACATATGTTACTGGTGTATTCAGATCCGTTATCAGACCGAAGAATTTTAATCCTAGCATCATACATATTTTCTACGAAAACAACATAATCACAAAAAACAGAAAAAAAATCAGATTTAGATTCTAGCAAGTATAACCAAGTGGTGCGGGAAAAGTCATCAATAAAGGTAACAAAATACTTAAACCCATTATAAGATGTGACAGGGGCAGGTCCCCATATGTCAGAATGTATCAGTTCCAGAGGCTTCTTTGTGTGAGTTGTTGATGCATTGAAGGGCAACCTGGTATGTTTAGCAAGATGGCATGTTTCACAACATAGATCAAAATTAAAATTTAAACTAGGCAGTAATTGTTTCAAAACGGGAGATGATGGGTGCCCCATGCGTTTATGCCAAATATTTGGCATTGAAGAAAGCACATTATTAGCAACAAGACAAACATTTGAGTCTAAAACATATAGTCCATTAACAAGCGAGCCTCTACCAATCATCTTCCCTGATGTTCGGTCCTGAAATAGAACATCAGCAGGTGTAAAAATCACATTGCAATTTAGATTCTTAGTGATCTGTGATACAGATAGGAGATTAGCAGTAAAAGTTGGGATATATAAAACATTTTCAGTGGTTTGGTTTAGTAATCGTGATTCTCCTATTCCATTAATTCTAACTTGATTTCCATTTGCAATAGTAACAAACTTATTCATATTTGGATCATAATAAATATTCTTTAGCAGATTTTTATTACCAGTCATGTGGTCAGTAGCCCCGGTGTCGATAATCCATGAGTTCATGAAATTAGCAAGGTTTGCAAATTTAAGAGGACTAATACCTGATCTATTACCTGAGTTGTTCTGATTTTGTCCAGATAATTGAAGAAGGCTGTTGAGGTGAGCTAAAACCTGGTTGAGTTCTTGTTGGACCGATCCAGGCCCATGTGGTCCACTCTTATGCGCATTAAGAGGTGGTGGAGTACGTGCCTCAGCGGATGCGCGTGTACTCGGATCCGGAGTTGCTCCGCGTTCGCTGCTGCTGTTTCGGAGATCCGCGTAAGAATCGGAGATAAAACCCCGACTCCCTGCACTCGACCCGATCTGCCCCCATTTTTGGTATTCTCCTCCAAAGTTAGGGTTTTGGTCTGGTTTGCCACCGCCGCTTGGTCCTCTGCTATCGCCCCCTTTTCCCCCGCGTCCATCCTTGGGTGGCCGGAGGTGTGGGTGGAGGAACCAGCAGTTGTCCCGGTTGTGGCCTTGCTTTTTGCAGTTGTCGCAGTGCTCATCTCTCCTTCTTCCGAACTGTCCTCTGTTCTTTGTGTTTTGGTTTTGATGATTTGTAGCGGCGAATGCGTGGTTTTCTTTTTCTGTGTTTTGTTGCATGCCTTGCCTTCGAGTTTCTTCTCTTTGTGTCATCGCTATGATCTGACTGAGGGGCGGAAGCTCCGATGAGGACAGAATCTGCGACCTCAGAGTCTCGTAGCTAGGGTCGAGTCCCACGAGGAAGTGGTAGATTCGACTTTGCTCGACTCTGTCCTGGATGACCTTGGGGTCAGTGGTTGGTGGCTCGTAGATTCCGAGCTCGTCCCACCGAGATTTGAGCGCGCCGAGGTATTCAGTGATGGATTTTTGCCCTTGTCTGGTTTGTGCGAGTTCTTGTTTTATTTTGAAGACGTGAGCAAAATTTTGTTGCTTTCCATACAAGTTGTGGGTTTCATCCCACAATTCTTTTGCTGAGTTTGAGTAGAGGAAGAGGTCGGCGATTGATGGATGCATGGAGTTTAATATCCATGTCATCACCAAATGATCCGCTGTTTGCCATTCTGCTACCTTGGTGCTGTCGGTTGGTTTGGTTGTATCTCCGGTGATGTGGCCTAGTTTGCCCTTTCCACTGAGGGACAGGGTGACGGATCGCGCCCATGATAGATAGTTTGTGCCGTTAAGGGATTGGGTGGTCAGTCTTTGCGGTGTTGTTGCTTCTGAGGCCATTGTAGGGATGGATGTCGTCTTCTTGGCGTCAACCCCCACTAGGGATTTTGGATGGTTTGTATGGGTTTATGGATGGGAGTCGATGATGAAGTTTTGGGTGGTGGTTTCTGAGGTTGGGATCGCCGGTGATGGACGCGCCCGTTTCTGAGATGATTAAGAAGGCTCTGATACCATGACGTAAACATTTGAGTCTAAAACATATAGTCCATTAACATTTGAGTCTAAAACATATAGTCCATTAACAAGCGAGCCTCTACCAATCATCTTCCCTGATGTTCGGTCCTGAAATAGAACATCAAATGCATCTTTTACATCTTTTACATGATTCGGAAAGCAATGGGCACATGGCCTATTGGCGCTATCAAATGCATCTGCTTTGCTGTTCTTGCTGGAGCATAATCTGAAAGCAGCTGGTTCGGTTCCATGCCAAAAACCTCCACCTCCGACAGCTTTATTTGGGTGCATGACTCAAGTAAGAAGATTCATTATTTTCTTTGGAAAATTCTGTTTAACAACAGTATGCTGCAAGGAAAGGACAGTATTGTTGTTGATTTCTAGTTTGTGATTTTTCTTGGATGCAAGATAAAGTGATCATCTTTCCTGTGTTATTTTTTCAGGGATTCCGTTCTTCAGCCAATCTTCAGGTTGATGGTTTGGATGCTGTTCACCAAGTTGAGGCCAAGTACCCTGCTTTACTTTTCAAACAACAGCTGACTGCATATGTCGAAACGATGTACGGAATTTTAAGAGATAACGTGAAAAAAGACCTATCTTCCTTTCTTTCCCTTTGTATTCAGGCAAGTATTACTTAATTGCCAAGCATCTTACATCCTGTTTTGTTTACATGAAATTTGAAAATGCCAGTCTTAGAAAGAAAACCTTGAAGAATTCCACGACCATTTAGTTGAAAAAACAGTTTTACTTTCTTTGATTAAAATCTTATATAGGGTTCATCTCTTTCAAGTTAAAAATGCAATTATACTTTTTCTGAGTTATTCTTGTTACCTGTTTTATTGTCCTTTAGCATTATTTTTGTCACTTCAGTAGTTAATTTTCATTGTATTTTCTTCAGTTTTATTGTACTTGATAAAGAGCTTCCTGAAGTTGAGATGCAGAGAACTTTGTGTCAGTGGATTTCATAACTTCGATAGTATTTACGATGCCAGATTGATTGTGTTGCCTTATGCTGTGGTACTGTTGGTTGTTAGCACCATAATCAATCTGATATCAAATTGCCACTTTATAATTTCTTGCTCATAGGCTCCTCGAACCAATAGAGTGAATGGACTTAAAGGATCTGGGCGTTCATTTGGCAGTCATAGTACAAGCGATCACTGGCAATGCATTATTGAAATACTCAACACTCTTCTAAAAACATTGCAAGAAAATTTTGTAAGGCTCACATACTGCATCCAGTATGTTTTCCACGTGAGTCATGGGCCATATGGTTGACAAGTATATTCTACGTTTTAGGTGCCCCATGTCCAGAAGATTTTTAAGCAGATCTTCTCGTTCATTAACATGCAACTTTTTAACAGGTAACCCACACTTTTCAATTGCATTTATACCATTTACACATTTGGCTTTTATATGTCTTTTTTGTTAATTCAGTCTGCTCTTGCGTCGTGAGTGCTGCTCCTTTAGCAATGGAGAGTACATCAAATCTGGTATAGCTGAATTAGAGCTGTGGTGTGCTCAAGCAAAACCAGAGGTGAGGTCTTGAGTTCTCATTTTTCTTGACGCAGCCGCTGCTTATCAAAGACATTTTTGTTTGGTACATATTTCAGGCAGCATTTCAAGATGTTTATTTGGGGCTGTAGCCTGTAGGTATATTGACACCATTTTATCTCGCAGAATGCAGGATCATGTCAGGATGAACTTAAGCATATAAGACAGGCGTTGGCTTTTTGGTATGTATTCTCCTTTGTTCTTTATCTACTGGTTGACCATCTTACGCTTTTCTGTCCCCAATCATGGAAATTTTCCCTTGCAGGTAATATTTCAAAAATACAGAATTTCATTTGATGATATTGTCAATGATCTCTGCCCGGTAGGTTAATGGTTTATGTATTATCCATTTTGGTTCCATCTGTATAATCCTACTAGATGTCTGACTTTCTTCTGGATGCAGATGTTGAGTGTTCAGCAACTTTACCGAATATGCACGCAGTATTGGGATGACAAATATAACACCAAAAGTGTCTTCATATGTACGGTACTGCTATCATAGTAACTTTCAACTGTTTTGTACATCCGAAGTTTTAAAAAACAACACATCCTTCTTTTGCATGTCATGTTGTATGTTAGGGGTGTCAATGGACGTTCGAAATTCGGAAATTCGTTCGCGTCCAGTTCGAAAAATATTCGGTTCGAACAATATCCGATCCGAATAATATTCGATTCATGTAATATTCGGGACATGCGAATGCGAATATGGATATTGATACATCCGATCCGAGATTAAATATCTGTATTATAAGATCTGTATCCATATTTGTATCATATACTTATGCAATACATTACACAATGTGATTATATTTTGAAGTATTCATATTTCAACCTTGTGTGATTATATTTTGAATATATAATTTAAATTTATTTATTCAAATAAAAATACATTTACTGATCACATTTATTCAAGCATTGAATATCGTTATCATTTTCAGAACATGGAGTTAGAAGTTAAGATAAAGTAAATTAATATTTGAAACCAAATAAAGTTATAAATGTGACTATGTATAAGAATTTGTCTAAGTGAAAATGAAAAATGTTACAAGGTCGGGAATTATGTTTACGGATGCAGATATTATCCATATGCGCTCCGAATCCGTCAAATATCCGAACGGATATAGACTTTTCATATCCGCAAACAATCCGTATCCGTATCTGAATTCGTAAATTTCATGCGGATACGAATATGGATATACCTATATCCGATCCGTTGAAACTTCTATTGTATGTATAAAACATGAATTGGGGCATCCTGTAAGGTCTTTTTTTTACATATTTATCAACGTCAACAACAACAACAACAACAAAACCTTTTATCTCAAACTAGTTGGGGTAGGTTAGAAATGAAACTCTAAGGAGTCACGGTTCAGGCACGTGAATCGTATTCTTCCACGTGTTTCTATCTAATGCAAATTCTCGAGGAACATTCAAATCTTTTAAATACATATTTATCAACGTCATTGTGCAATTTTTCTGAATCTGCCATTTTAATGCTCTTCTGAAACAGGTCCTTTCCAGTATGAGAGTGCTCACGACTGAGGACTCGGATGATGCAGCCAGCAGTAGCTTTTTGCTGGAAGAGGACTCCAGGTAATTTACGGGTCAGGGAAGGCCTTTTATTTAGGATTGGTTGGTTGTTTTCTGTGTGCTCTTTTGGTTCAGCTTCCGAAGTTGATTTTCTGAAAGATAGGGAAACCAGGTTCTCTAATCTCAACTCCGCCACATAGTAAGTAAATAATATGTAGGGCTAGTAAATCTAGGGGAAACTGGATAAGGGACCACGTGTGAAGCTACTATCTTGAACATTCTCATAATTTAAATCTATTCAAATCATCAAAAAGCAAACTAACCTTTTTACAAGTTATATCATGTAGAATCTGAGCCTTTTCAGGTTTGTAAGCACTTGGTGACCTTTTTTAGTCTGTTGGCAACTTGTCATGACGCATTGACAGCCACTTTATTGCTTGTAAAATAAGATTCATGTCAATATTGTGTTTTCAAGAACCATGAAACAAGTAGTCAACTTCTGTTTGTATTATTTTGCGTTTCAGCATTCCATTCTCGGTCGATGAAATCTCTAAGTCAATGCATGGGAAGGATTTTTCAGATGTTCGGCCTGCAGAGGGGCTTCTTAGGAACCCATGCTTCCAGTTTTTAGAAGAGTGAGGCTTATATCCCTTATTTCCCTATCCTGAATCTCAGTCGCATTTTGTCAGGCTGATATTTATTTGATCCAAGTGTTGTAAATCCACATTTTTCTCCACCCCACCCTTTTTTTGTAGCATTATTTATTGCAGCTTTAGATTGTAAATTTAATAGAGGCAAGTGAAAGGAAGGGAATAGTTCATGGCCATAGGTACTAAACAAAAGTGTAACATTAGTCATCATATCATTTTTATTAGGTTATAGTGTAGAGGTGTATTAAGTCTGTTGCATTTCGTTTAGGAAGAAGCAATATGTAATTTTTCGTTCTTCACAAGTACTGTATTTATATGTGGTAAAAATAAAATATTTATTATAGTGTTTACAGAATTAATTCACAAGATGTGTATTTCATATGTTCGGTGTTGTGAGCAGTCTGGTTTTGAGTTTGTATGGTTTTAGATGCTTAAGCTGAACTTTCGAAATGCCACTGATTCTCGAATGAGGCAAAACCATTGTTGCATAAGTGATCATGATGCGTGTCCAAACATCTGAACTATTTGTACTCGTCTGGGAGTTTTCTTTTTAAGACTTATAGTTAAGGAAAATGATATATGGAAGCGGGCGTCAGAGACGTTGTCCAGTTGGTTGCTGATATGGTTGTGTTGATGTGACAGTTTTAATATTTTATTATCACGTGGGTGTGGGTGTGTGACAATCTATACGACGGTTCGATTCCAAATACATATTTAAATGCTTTTTTTCTTTCCTTATTCCTCTACGTCTCTATTTTTTACCTTCTACCTAAATTTTCATATTCCATCTTCCTTATCCCTGCGTGAGCAGAGTCTCCAGTGCAGTTCCGTCTCCTAGAGAATACGAGCGTCCTCTCGACAATGACAGCAAAGTCCGGAGGGTGTTTTCGGGAGTTGTACTTGTAAACGATGATGAATGCGGGAGGAGAGCGGGAGGTGGTGAGCTTGGAGATGACGATAGGGTCGAAAGGGTTTGTGAGAGTGTTGTGAATGAAACTGGAATGTGTTGAGTGATCATGTTTTGGAGTCTAAGTTTGATTCTAAATTTGTTTGATAAGTACTTGAAAAAATCTAATTTTGTATTTGTAGTGTTTTCAAGAGTTATGAATGATTTGTCATTTTCTTTTGTCCAACATTTTTGTGTTTGCAATGGTTATGTTCAAGAGTTATGAATGATTGATATGTTTGGATGTAAATGGTAGTGTTAATGTAAAATGTGGAGATCATGATCTGATATGATATACTTACCACCCCTATCAACAACTGCAACGGGACAGAATCCTGACAGTATGATGTGTCTAAAATCATTTCAGAATGAAACTAGAATTAAGTCAGAATGTGTCTATAATGTGCCAGTATCAATCCATAAAGAATGTGTATAGAATTAGTTCATAATGTATCCAGAGTTAATCTCTAATGTATCCAAAATCAGTACATAATGTGTCCATAATGTACCAGAATCAGTCCATAAAGAATGTGTCCAGAATCATTCCAGAATGTCTCCATGATCAGTTCATAATGTTCCAAGAATGTGTCCAGAATGTAATCATAAATCCAGAATGTTTTCTTTTATCAAGAATCATAAATCCACAAATCATGATTCTCTTTTATGGTTTATGGGAAGATTCTTCACGTTTGCTCACGTGACAAATGACGTGAAACACGTCCGTATCAGCACCCTAAAGTTAAACAACTTCAAGGTTGGTTTTTGTGTCGAAAATGTTAAAATTTTCCCCGTGATTTCGCTGAAAAGTGTTAGCATTGCCAATTGAAAAATAGTTAAGTTTGCGGGTTGCGCTATCGGATCCCGCTGAACCGATTATCTGATAGCCCATCAACATCCTACGGTTGGTGGGCAATGACCTGGATTTCTGGTGTGATTGTTTTGTGAGAAAATCTAGAGTTTCACGTGATCGAAGCTGAGTGCTCGAAACTCGAATTACCCTCTTCCCGACGAAAGGCAATGTCGAACCCCTTGGTGTGATTTTTAGATGCTTGGGTAACCGGCAGGTGATATGCACGCAATATTAGGATGACAAATATAACACATCGTTTAATATAACATATTAAATTGACAAATATAATATTAATGCATTGCCAGTGAACGGGTAACCAACGATGAACGAGTATCAAAAGGTTTATATGGTGTGATTTTTAGAGGGGATTGTACTTTTGCCGTTACCACCAGGGTGCAAACGGTCCGTCCTACCCATTTTTTAAGGATATGAATATTATTTTGGTAGATACAAATAATGATACAAATATGAATATTATTTTGATGGATACAGATACGTATATTGGTTTTCAAGTTTTTACATATATGAAATTTTGGATTTTGGTAGATACAAATAAGGATACATATATGCATATTTTGGTGGGATACAGATACAGATATCTGCAACATTAATATAATGTTTTTTCCTGTATATGTTTAAAATAGTGATTTTTTCATGATTCTTTTTAACTTTTACTTAAAATTTTAACACCACACAAAAAATTATTACATTTCTAAACTAATATGGTTAAATATATTTTTATCTAATTTAAGATTAAAAATTTATGTGAATTATCATGATATATACTCATTTTATATTGTGTGCGTACACGGTATATATCCGGGTTTTTTATCCATATCCGTTTATAAAATATATGCTCCATATGCTTATCTGTTATTTAAGGATATGAATATGTATTTTTTTATATCTGAAACGATATGCATCCATATCCGTAAATCAAATATGGATATGATAATACCTGTATCCGATCCGTTTGCACCCCTAATTACCACAGGGAAAAATATTAATTTAGACCGGCTGAATCAAAGGTACAAGCAAACTAGTACAGAAGGAAAACTCAATCGTACAGAGATTAAAGTTTTCACCCGAAAATTATTTTACAATGACATCAAAACTTTTAACCCTGAATTTTCAAAATAAATGAACGGAATCTATTACAGACATTTAGTTATTTGACCGAACTTTTATTTTAATTAGGACAGTACCACTTTCTATTTGCAGAAATTGGCAAGATAGCAAATCGGTAATAACTTTACATCAGGAATACTGTAACATATTACAGAGAATAACCAGCGCCAAAAAGGGACTCGTGCATTTACAAATTATCATGACTAATATTGTCATCGGTCGATACCTAACGTTGCACTAAAGCTTTTATTTGATAAAATGGTTATCCAAGAAAGCTCTGCATACTTGAAAGTTTTGAACAACATGTACAAAATCCGTCGATGACCCTAATTGCATGTCCAAGCAATCAGATAGCTGACCTCTGTACAAAAAAAGAAAAAAAAGAGCTCAATTAAATTAACAAGAAAGATGATAATTATCGTACAGAGCTTTAGCTCAAATAACATTGTATAATTACCTGTTAAGATGCTCTGAAATGATAGATGTTTTAGTTTGATTGATTTGTATGACCTTTTCCTTTTGCCTGAAGATCATTTGACATGGAACGCAGCCTTTTGGTAATCTCAGAGAAAGAAGGTCGGGTAGAAGGATTGCTAGACCAGCATTCTTCCATTAGTTTTCTCCAACCAGGGTCACATCGATCTGGTATGGGCGGACGAAGATTATTGTTGACAATTCCTCCTATACAATTAGAAACATAGCTACCAATTAAATTATTTCAAACTAATAGACAAGTTATTAAAGAGTTCAGCACAGAAGCAAAAAAGAATACATAAATCTAGAAGACGCAGTCCAATGGATATATTGAGATTGAACCGCACAATCCTGGGCATGAAAATTCCCATCTACTTCGTCTTTTTACTACAATGTCTAATATTTTGTGAAATCAACGAGATGATCTCATATTAAATAAGTCTTTGTCATCTACTTATCGCAATGTTATTTAACATGTGATCTCTTATCATGTGCCGCTGCTAGAAACTATGTGAATACTCAATGTTGTTTAACATGTTCAATTTCACTCCGAAATTGCATTATCTGCAAATCGCAGCAATGATAGTTTTCTGATAACAATAGTGACATCTTTGTAAAGTGTTCTATAAATGATGATAATATTCACGAACTCACATTATCCACCATTTATTTCGAAAGATTAGAATATAAATAATCTTCAACCAGGCTTTAAGTATTGCAATTTCCTTTCTAGCTCCAGTTACGTTGCTAGTGGAATGCGATTTGCTGGGCCTGAACTTGTATTTTGTAGCTTTGACTACAGGCCGTGGCAATATGATATGACATTTTATCGGAAGTTCGTGGAATGAAATCTTTGTAATATATTTGTGATACGCTGAAAGTTAATGAAGCACATGCAACCTCATGAATCACAATCATGTCAACTAAAATAATCTTGACTTAATATTAACAACATTTCGCAGAAAACACAATTCCCAGTTCATGCAGGCCACTGATCAAAGGAATAAAAAATCAGTATAGCACAATATCTAGCATGGGTTTCTCAAGAACCACTCACCGATAATTGCACCACAGTGCATGTCCGCATAAGGCTCCTCTCCTGTAAGAATCTCCCACATTGCTATTCCAAATGAGAAGACATCGACCTACAAAACTTCATATATTACAATTGATGACATGTTTTTAACAATGATCATTACACGAGGCCTGCTATTTGCCGATTCAAATTTGAAGTTAAAACAGAAATTCAAAATGGCAATGCTGCTTGTGCATAGATAATGTCACCTTCTCTGAAACCCGACTACTACTTCCATTCAGCAACTCGGGAGCCATCCATGGTAGAGTTCCCCGAACACCACCTGACACTAGTGTATTGCGTTTAATTCTCGACAAGCCGAAGTCTCCAACCTGAGAGCAGAAAAGAATATTACTCAAAATAATATAGAAAAAGTAATTACACAACTAGGATGCCTTAACATTTCTAAAAAAAATGTTCCAGTTACTAACAAACCAATCCCCAGCTTTGGGTATTATTTTCCAAAAGACAATGGCTATGCATATGTAATTAATATTTTTCCAACCTGTTGTGAACTTAGAGAACATGTTTTACCACTTCCTGTGCATATTTTAAAATAACGTATATTTATAAGCAACCAACGGTGAAGAGGAAATTGGTCTAAAGCTGAGATAGTCAATGCATGCAATGCATAGCCGACGGATATCATCATATATACTATAACCTTACTTCAGCAGCATTTACCTTACAAATTGGTCTTTGGGAATCCCTCAAATTCACAAGTAAATTGTCACATTTCAGATCAAAATGAACAATATTTTTTGAGTGCAAATACTCCATACCAAAGGCAGCATCCATAGCAATTATTAGCCTCTTGCGAGAATCTAGTAACCTGTGAAAAAATGTAAAGAAGCTTAATTTCTACATTTATCAAAGGTACTTTACACAGAAAAAAAAATGCTATTACTTGTCCTTCTTTAGCAGGGCATGTCTCAGTGAACCATTCACCATGAATTCAGTTACTGTGGCCAATGTTTCTCCCCCACCATCAGGAACAACACCATAGAATGCTACCACATTTGGATGATGTAGACTTGATAGAATTTGGGCCTCCCTCCAAAAGTCTTTCGTCTGAATGAAATGGCATGACCATACTAGTTAATGAAAAATTCTACTGTAAGTGTGGGCTTGCCACTAAAAAACCATTGGTACAAATGTGTTTGGCAGAAGAGGATGATTTTTTAACATAGCAAAAACTGAAAATATGAATATGATTCTTTAAGAAGCTTATGGACCCAAATATGTCTTATGTATGACTTCTTTTAACCAGAATCTATATTATGCATGGCAACCCACCAAAACTGCCCCAGATTGCAGACCGGACTAAAGAAACACCATCTTAGGGCATTGACTTCAGTTATTTTCAAGAGACAGGGTCATCTTTCTATAGCTAAATCTTCAGCTTAAAAAAAATAGAACTGTAAGAATAAATCAGTAGTATCAAGCAGAGATCAATTATGGCTTCAGTACAGATCAACGGAGAAACATGCATTGCACATAATATATACACATAGGAATGCAGTGTGAAATAGAAGTTGTGGACATACCAATCGCTCTTGTTGTGATGGTCTTCCAGTAAAGCAACTCTTCTTTATCCGCTTTACTGCCACATCGGTTCCTCGCCATTTGCCATGATAAACAGTTCCAAAAGTACCAGAACCCAGCTCGCGCAGTTCCTCAAGATCAGCATTTTTAATTATCTGTTGACAGAACACCGATATTTCAGTTAGTGCCAATGACAGTATGCAGTTATCTTAGTAATACGAGACCTTATGTTAGTGAAAAAGCTAGTTGCACCTCATGGACAGTCATTGATGACTAAGAAAGAAACATGTTCATAGTGCTAAATTTCCATGACAAATAACAAGAATTACAAGCTAAGATCGACCAGTAACCATTTTTGCAAATTGCAAAGGAGAAAGGTTTGATTGTACATATTCCGAAGTTCAAGAATCAAGTAGCATTTTTAAACAATAGAGCATATATGCAGGAGCTTAGAAAAATATGTAGAAGCAAATTTAGTGAAACTTCTAATTTGGATTTTAAGAATCTGTGCAATTTCAACCACAAATGATGTCTGGAGATATTATTCTTTCATAATAATTTCCAGACGATAAACAACCATAAAGTAGAATTCTTTAATATTAGGCAATTTCCAACTCAAACTCGTCAAAATAAAGCACAAGTCCATAGGCAAAATAAACACCAGATATTCCTGCCATAAAGAGCAAACATGCTAGCATACTAATTGCATTTGTATGTCCCAATGCGCTAATGTATAATATTTGAATTTGTCGTAAATGTCTTTTGAGTGGAAGGTCAATAATTGTCTACCTAAAGTACCTTTTCCTTTTCCATTTACTTGTGAAACCTCTTGGATCACGTTTTGGTTCAAAACCGGTCCTTATTAATATAATTTAGCTATTTATTTAAAAAGTAATAACCTATTTTCTCACAATGTGAGGAACATACAATGTTAACAATATGACTGCTAAAAGTGAGCGTGCAAAATTTGTCCCCAAAGCATCCAAAATCTCATAGCATTTTTAGTATTCCATTTCCATGTAGCAAAGTATATGAATTTTCTCCTACTAGAACAATCCCATGCCCCCTCAAAATAAACTAAGAACATGTAAAAGTAAAACGAGCTTTAAAGGGAACCAAAATAGTTTGAGAGAGAGAGAGAGATTTATTTTCCAAGACAATTCAACCTAGTAAAATGTACATTTCACTAGGTTGGATTGTCTTGGAAAATAAATCTCTTTCTCTCTCTCAAACTATTTTGATTTCACGTTTCTAAAAAAATGAAGCTTATAGCCTTTTTATCAGAAGGATAGAAAAAAGGTCTTATATCCTATTCTTTTTGGTGATCTGACTTAATATCACAGGATTTGCATTTTTTTAACTTTCAACTGATTATTCATGACATGATCATCAATTAAGTCAAATGCCAAAGAGTAACCATGGTTCTTTGGAATGTAGGAAAGAAACTATCTGTTGTATGATTAGAATTTCATTGGGACCTAGATAATGAGAACCCTGGAGGGGGAAAAACTAGCTACCCAGATACAATGAGAAAATGACATGAATTTTTGGGGAAAAAAATGTTGAACCTGCAAACCATATGTGCCGGCTTCTATCTCAGCTAGCGCTGCATCACTGATAGATTCATCGGTATCATTGCCGCAAATATCTTGGGTCTCCTAAAAGGCAGAAGCACGAATTAAGTAGCTATTGAGGAGCTATATCATCAGGCTGAACACATAAAATGGAGTGAAAGAGTTATATGTATTTACCTCGAACTCAGATTTCGTAAGAATGCTCTCTGCGTTAGTGACCTTGGCAGATGATGAGCTGTGCTGGTAAGTGTCACTAACAGTTCCATGTTCTATAAGTGGGATAATAACTGGAGAAGAAGGAATACCAGAAGCCACACAATCAGTCACATCTTCAACAGTAACCAAGGCCTCAGTCCCAGCCTCGATTTTTATGCCATTCACCAACATGGGGCAATCTAAATTTGGTTGCCGATAAAGGAAGCCTCCTTGGACCGAACCTTCAGACTGACTGATGGGATCCTGATCAAGAAGAGAAACATCTATCTGGCGATCCTTTATTGCTGAATGAAGTTGCTGAGGTGGGCATACAGATGTTTCAAAGGTGCATTTCTCATTGTCCTTTGGGTCCCAATACATAAATTCTGGGGAATGACTATGTTGATCTTGATGTTTCTTAATATTAAGAGCTTGAGAAGGATGATCAAGTTGGGAAGGAGCACTGCTTTGTAATTCACATTTCGCCATAAATGGGCTAGGAGGATCAAGTTGCTGATTATTAGCAGATGCTAATCCAATGGTGTGAACCTTATGTAACCCCATATCCATTTTCATGTTTAAAGGCTGTTTATTATGGTCATTTATATTTCCACTTGGCTCAACAAATAAAGCTCTAGAAGTTTGGCTGGTATAATTCAAACCTTGCAAATTGCTTTGAATTTTGGGAGGTGCAGTAACTGGAATATGAGCATTGCCAGGATGCATTCCAGCATTTGGCTGAAGATATACTTTCGCATCACCAGGTTTCAGCATGTCATGATCAAATCCATGTTGCGCATGAAAACTTTCAGCATTAGAATAATCTGTTTGGTAGATTAAATCATTTATTCCTGAAACTTCTGGAAAATGAGTCGCATTTGCAAAGTCTGAAGACATGGTTGGTACTCTGCCCTGAAACTGGAGTTCAGTCTCCGGCCGGTTTGCTTCCTTATTTGCTTGGTATTGTATTTTCCCTTCATCATGACTATTTTCATATAGCTGCTGAAGGAAAGGTGATTCTGGAAACCCCAAGGGGGACATTTTATTCCCAGGGAAATCAGATATATTCCTTGCAACATTCTCTTGAAGTAGTGGATCTGAAAAGGCATGGCTTAGACCTGGGTGAGAACCAATTGGATCTTTTGAATATGAAACACCCCATAGCAAATCATTTTTCTCTGTGGAGAACATTTCGGAGTGGAATGCCCTTTCCTTGACAGCAGAATTCTCAGTGTAAGGATGACCATATAATTCACTCTCATTCTGAACAAACTGTGAAGGATTTAAATCTCTGGAAGGATACTGATGCTGCGATTGCACCCCATAGGCTCCAGCCGGCATCTCAACATTACTAGTGACGTTAGAAAATGCAATTCCTTGATATGGGGACTGCCTAGGATCTACACCATAATGCTTACCAAATTGAGGGTTTGTGATGAACTGATCCTCCAACAAAAACGGCTTTCCGTCTCGAGTACCTTGTCGTTGAGCAGGCCTTGGGGAGAATGGAGGTGACTGTACAGATAACTGGGTTGTGATCTGGGAAGTCGGAAGAAACTGTTGTCCTGGATGGTTTCCAGACAAAATTGCTGGCTGTGAATCAGAAGCTGGATTAACAAAATCTGCAGGAAGAACGGGAGCAGGAACATCTTTATGAAAACTGGAAGAACCATTGACATTTTGAGATACTTGACTAGCGATGTTGTTACCACTGGGACATCTTTTGGGGCTTGGATCCGATACGCAATTAACAGCGGCTACATACTGGTAATCTGAGGAACTAGATAAACTTGTAAGATCACCTGTAGAATCCCCTGATTCGTTTAACGTAACGAGGAATATTCGAATTCTTTGAGATCCATCCACATTCTCATTTCCATAATATTCTTCAATCATGTTGTGGAGATCTTCATCTGAGGAAATAGATATCAGAGCATCCAGATCCTCTCCGGGAAGCTGATATTTTATGCTATGGGGTTGATTATAGATACCTAGAGTTTTATTTACAAGTTCTTGCCAGGAAAGGCTATTCCTAATAGTTATAATCCGGGTCTCACCGCCGACGTACCTGAGCTTTCCATCACTTGGCCTGGGCAAAATTTTACCACCAAAACTGCAAAGAAATTTCATTTTAACTGAACGAGAGAATTCTAATGTCCTGGATTCTTGAGGGAAATGCTGATATCCTCTGGATGAGACACTGGAAGTACTGGAATTGTCAAGCTCGCCAGAGGAATCATTCCGAAACACCTTGTGCTTAGTATCCAAGGGAGTTCTACTTACTTTGTCAACTGATCCCTTGGTTTTAATTTGCACAACATGCCCTTGTGCAGAATCATGAACATCAGGAATAATGTCAGAATCTGTACTCGGAAAGCCAATGATGTTGTTTAGATTCTCATAAGTTGGGTTTGGTTTGTGATGAGCATTGGATCCTCCTGTTCTCTTCATATGACCCTGAGTCAAATCAGAATCAACCCGCTGCATACGGGAAGTGATCCGATCGTGAATAAACATCTCAGAGAATTCCTCCCCTGTCTGTATGGATATGTTCTGCGGACGTCGTTCGGACGGCTGTCCTCCTCCCAATGCATTAGTGTAAAAACCATTTGGAATCCTCTGGCCAGAAGGTTCAGGCACCTCACCCACCATCTCTTAAGTTCTGAAACCTCACCATACCATTCTGCACGTACAGAATTCTTAGAGCCTAAAAAGGCTCATACGACCCCACACTTCACAACAGAACAAACACATCTCAAAGAAAAACAATCGGCAGCTTCTGCATCATCAAGGGAAAAAAACCCCAATTAGCCAAGAAACGTCCATATAGGGAATCTTTCAGATCCCGGATCAATCCAATTCTCTGATTACAGACCCCAAAACTGAAAGTATCAATAATTGGATCCCTCCTAAATTTAAAATAAATAAATAAATCAGATAACAAAACAATCATCTGCGAATCAACTTTTCATTCTGAAATTAAAAACTAAAAAGTCATAAATAAGCACATAAAATCAAACATACCCAGATCAAAAATCAACCGAATCCAACTAAATCCAATATATCCAGATCAGAAATCACAACATACGTCCTGAATCAAGCACGAAACACAAATTTCCCAGTTTCTCATGGAATTCACCAGCCTCCAATCACACCAAAAACCTTCGAAACAAAACTAAATTCACCAGCTGAATCCAACACACACACACAACAACAACAACAACAACAACAACAACAACAAAAAACCTTACCGGCTGAATCCGACACATCAAATCACCACATATCCCGAATCACAATTAATAAACAGAAGTTGCCGACCAAATCCAACACATCAAATCAACCACAATCACAATCAATCCAGAATCCTAAGCATCCTCACATGGCAAACGCAACTCCCAATCACACACACACACACACAAACAAACAAAAAAAACAAATCCAAGGAAGGATTAAAATGACGTACGGGTGCGAAATCGAAAGGAAAGTAAGAAAGGGTGTGGTGTAGGGCTGAAATGGTTTCGAAAAAGTTTGGTGGGAAAATCTTGACCGCAGCTGAGGGGGAGGTGAGGATGGGTTTGCGGGAAGAGTGGGGAGTCCACTCCACCCACAAACCCCATATTATATGTACGTCCACACCAAACGCGCCATCAACTACCAAACCAACTCATCACTTGTATCGACCGTCCTTTGTTTTCTATTTCTTCCAACAAAAAAACCAACTCGATCGGGACTTTAGTTTGGATTATTTTTGTAACATCCCCGAACAGTGGAAAATTTAAACTTTTAAATTAAGAGAAACACGTGGATACAACCATCAAGAGTGGGACATCACTGAAAGAAATACATAAATAAGTCTGGTGCACCATAATACAATACGAGTTTGTCAAAAGAGTGATTACATTACAACACGAAACACAAGGTACATGTAATCACGACAACCTAAAAGTAGGCAGACGACAGGATCCAGTCCCAGAGTGCAATCTCCCTCGGTCACCACCCGCCGGAACCTAACGCGGTCCTGAAAATAATCATAACAACAATGCCTGAGTTTCCATAAGGAAACCCCGTATGACAAGCTCACCTATATGCCCTAACATACTAGTATAGCATGGCATGAAATACAAAGCAGTAAAACAACAACGCCACCAAGGGTCAAACCGGACATCCGTCCCGCGATCGTTTCCGCTGCCACACAGGCCCCGCGGTCTACAATCGCCACCGCTGCCACACAGGCCTCACGGTCCGCAACATCGCCGTCGCCACACAGGCCGCACGGTCCACAAACACCGGTACCACACAGGCCACACGGTCCAACCTCACCGCCGCCACACAGGCCGCACGATCCAACCATCGGGTCTCCGTAGAGACCTACCGTAGGCACATACGGTCTAACGGACAATACGCAACTACACGAGCCAAGGGATCGGTGAGGATGCGTTCGCACTTCCGCGCAAGGTACAAATCAGATCTGAATACATCGTGGTCCACCACCACCACACCAACGGAGCCGTCGCTCAGGTCGGTCCATCAACCGGCGCCACACAGACCGCACGGGATATCACTCGAAAGGTGCCCAATCGAGCTACCTGCCGGAACACATCATCGGCAGTCCATCGCCGCAACCACACATGCCACGCGCGATCCTCCCTGCCGCCACACAGACCGCACAGGGGCCCTACCGCCGCCACACAGGCCGCACGGCACGTGCAATAACTGCCATCAAGGCCAGTCGAACATATCCGCCACACATGGCCAGACAATCGACAGATCCGAACCGAAGTCCGCAGGGTCAATAGGCCGGTACCTCTCTGGACCTCCGTCGTCAATCCTGGCCGGTAGTCTCTGTGCCTCCGTAGCCATCGGCCGGTAGTCACTGCACCCGTCGGCAGTTGCGTGTTGCTGAAGCAATGGGATCCGCAATCCCTCAGGCTGCTACTCTAACGCGAGTCAAACGATCCACCAGATATAGTCACGATCCATACATGGAAGTGACGCGTTCCAGACACCCACACTCTTCCACCCGGTGGTCCCTGGGCAGGCTCGCATAACGCGCCCACCGTCACCTCCCGGCTCACGCACAAGGCGAGGACACGGGTTTCCGTTGACAAAGTTGGCATCCTAAGTGGAACCAGGAATCCTGTCCTGTGCAAAACGGTCGACCGAAAGAGACACGGTCGACCGTTTTCCTCAAGGGAATTCGGTCAACCGAAGTGACAACCGGTCGACCGCTTCCACAAGGGAATCGGTCGACCGAAAGTGACAACTCGGTCGACCGTTTCCACAAGGGAATCGGTCGACCGAAGCGTCTGTCACGGTCGAACTATTTGCGCAACACATAAATTCCAACGGTCTACCGAAGGTCTAAAACCGGTCGACCGAACGAGGTCAAAATCCGGAGTCTGGTCAACGCTCAAAACGAATCTATCGGTCGACCGAACACTTACAGGGTCAACCTAATATTTTCTATGTCATCAAATGGTCGACCGAAGCTTACGTATCCTACCGGTACACTCAAGTT
This sequence comes from Triglochin maritima, assembly GCA_963682175.1. Lineage (NCBI taxonomy): Eukaryota > Viridiplantae > Streptophyta > Magnoliopsida > Alismatales > Juncaginaceae > Triglochin > Triglochin maritima. The sequence continues at coordinate 55,433,121 of OY821772.1, read as the reverse complement.
CCGGTCGACCGAACGAGGGACGCGGTCGACCGAAACACGACAGACAGTGAAAATACACCACGATCGGTCGACCGTCCAAGGGACCCGGTCGACCGACAGACGTCTTCAACCTCGCGCCAGCCGAGGTTTTGACGTCGAAACTCGTCGCCGGCGAGGCCTCCGACCTCGCGCGACCGACCCCAACCTCACCCCAACGTGGGTGATCAACTAAGGCCTCTAATGCAAGAACTTGGCATACCTCTTCTTTGAAGATCGACGAAGAACACCGGAGCTCCGACTACCACGCCTCCGGTCGCAACCTCCCGCGCACTCTCCTTCTCGCGCCTCAACAGACCCCGCACGCCTCCGCAGCTGCTCCACCAACACGCACGCAACAGCAAAGGAAAGGAAGGAGTGAGAGAAAGGAAGGAGAAGAAAAAGAGAAGAAGAAACCCTTAAAACCCCTCTCCTTGCTACAATGCACGCCCCTTCCTCTTCCCCATGCGACCACTGTAGCGCCTCTTCCCCAAGCATCTACTGTGCTGCACCAACTTCCCATGCTAAACACCCTCTAATCCATCATTAACCTCTCTAACCTAGGTTTGGGTCCTAACAATTTTTGTCTTAGATTTATAATACACAAAACTGCGAGATTTATTTTGACGCTTACGGGTGAAAACTGAAAACAAAAGAACTGGATTAGGACCGTCAATTTTGACTCGACTTGATAGTTCAATTCTAGGATCTTGATGAAAAATAAAAAAAATCTTTAAACTTGGTTCGGTAAACGAACCGCTCAACTTGAAAATATTTGAGGCTCGGTTTGATAGTTTGTTCGAATTTTTTATTATTTTATTTATAATTATTTTTTTATATTTAATAATAACATAAGATAATATTTATTGTTCGAAATTTCGCTCGATTTGCTCGTTTACACTCCTAACTGAAATGAAAGACAGCAAACATGATAAGCCTTGAAATTTTCATGTTTAAACGATCATTTAAGAAATTTAACTGACAACTATACTAGATCAATCTTTTCCTGATTCATCAGGGTAAAAGTGATTATATGTTGAGAGTGGTCTGGTGATAGGATGAAGCCAATAAGTTAGAAAGAACAATAGTTAAATTGTATTGAATGCTTACTCGAAATTAGAATTTTCATTTGTAATTGTTTTGGGTGTAATTAACAACGTTAATCGTCAGAGTAGAAGTCAAATTGTATACCACTAATACTCGTGATTTTCTTGAAAAAGTTGAGTTCATTCCATCAATGAAAAGTAATGTTTGTTCAACCGTGACATGCCACTGGCTTTTAGAAAAAGTCGTAATCAAATGTTTAACTAAAGACATGATTGTTTTTTAATACCGAAAGCACGCTCGTGTGTCAAATAATATTAGAATCGGTTTATTTTAATATCTTAGAATCTCTACAAATAGCTTCTACAACGACAAGTGTTGACTAAAGTTGTATATTTTACAAATCTGCTAACTATATGAAAATAAGATCTTAAACCAATCGAACTCATATGATCGATCATCTTCAGAAACAATGGCCGGAATAAGTTGCTACTATGAGAACTTTGGGTTCTTAGAAATCACGTTTGGCAATGAACGCTCATATTCATATACCATACTTGCATTCTGTTTTCTAACAGGGATTTGTGTACCTACGATGATAAGATCCACTGAGAAGCAATTGAAATTCAAGTGGACTAGCAGGTGGAAATTTGATTTCTAATTCAAGAGGAAGATAAGTCAAAATTTTAAGAAATTTAAGAGTCAAAACTTCATAAAAACATAAATTCCTCTGATTGTGGTTTTTATCAATACTTGGACGTTGCAACATCATTACTTCAAGTGAAAAACTTAAAATCTGGACCGATTGGTGAACTATGACGTTCTTGTAGAAGTTTGCTTCATGTCCAACACTATCTTAATTTACAAGCAGAATGAAACCTAAATTGGGCGGTTAGTGTATTTAAACATAAAATCGTACGGTATAACGGTTTTAGAGGGGGAAACGTACATCCCCTATTTGTAACACATTATGTCACGTGAATTACAGATTTTGTTAAATCATAGTTGGTTACAATATTTCCAAGATGGAGGGAGGCTTATGATATTGGAACTCCCAACCAATAATTGTTGTGTTTTAAATCCAAACAACCGTCCAAATTTAGGGATTATATATAATATCCACACCGACTTCCCAACACAAAACTGGTTTCACAAGTTTCAGTAGTGGAGCTATTGACGTCGACAGCATTTTTTTTTACAAAAATGAATTACAGACCAAGATCCTATTGAAGAGGTTCAATCCCTAAATGAAATACAAGTTGGGACATACAAATAAAAAGGAATAAGGGAAGACGTTTAAGGTCTGCTAGTTAATATCATTCACAATCTATTATCACGCATGTGGATGCTGATACCTAGTATTTTAATAGACCAGACCTTTGGTATGAAAACCTAATTAGGTTCAATTTCAATAGTAGTATGTTTTTCTTAAACAGAATCATCTCTTATCTGATTCAGAGTTCCCCCCCTTCGGCTTACTCACTGGTGGCACAGACCAAATGACCAATTTGATCCAACGGTTTGGAAATAATGGCGTAAATCCTACCCGACAGTTGCGCAAGATGACGGATGCGGTCGCCCAATAACCCGACTACTGGAGTCTCATTGCCGCTCACCTTCTTCTTCACTAATTTCCTAGCATCTTTTAGCCTTTTCCTTAGCATTCTGTTGTTGCTTTTAGGAACCATACTTAAGCTAGTTAGGAGCTTAATTACACTTTTAATAGGTTAGTTAAGGAATTTCCTGCAATCCTTCCTCCTCTCTTTCCTCTGGAGAATTAAGAACTCTTGAAGTTTCCTAGGGCGGTCCGGTGCTCCTTGAAGGTCACCGTGCGCACAAGGTTGAATCGATTAACTGCCGTTGACCAGAGTTGGGATCCCAATCCTAACAGTAGCAGATCAGGCACTCTTTAATTATTCTGTCTATGCACAAATAAAGTAAAAATCTAAGACAACTTTATCATTAAATGATATTCCAGGACAAGCATATCGTACCATCTTTAATTGACCTCTCAAATTGCATGAAAGAAACACCAGACGTCTGTCAAAACAAAACCACCAAACATCCGCAGTAGACGTGAGTAAAGATTCCACAAAATTTACGATCGTATCAGCAATGTCCCAATAGATTGCTTTGGAATTTTCATCCTCATTGAGAACGAGCAAAATTAAGCGCCACTTTTAACGTCCGTTCTCTATAACAAAATATACAAGGATAAAAGGCATCATCCGTTGATCTTGCATGTATTCGTTACAGCACAAGAAGAAGCTCTACATCATCAAAACTAAGCACCCCTCGTTGGGTTGTTCTCAACATTATTTGTTTAAGAAAGCAAAAAAAAAATTTAGATGATATAAATCAGGTATGCAGTTCCCATCCCAAAAAGGACAAGGGAATGTACTGGGTTGTATATCTGCTTTGACAACAGGAGGTTTATCATTCGAGGAAGATGGGAGCCATGACGAGTGTTATCGTAGCAAGCATCTTAATCAAAACATGAAGGGAAGGGCCTGCCGTATCCTTGAAGGGGTCTCCAACACTGCAAACAAAGCATTAAGAAATTTCCACCAGAGAGTAAGCCGGGGGGGGGGGGGATTCTGAATCAGATAAGAGATGATTCTGTTTAAGAAAAACATACTACTATCGAAATGGAAACCTAACTAGGTTTTCATACCAAAATCTGGTCTATTAAAATACTAGGTATCAGCATCCACATGCGTGACAATAGTTTGTGAATGATATTTACTAGCAGACCTTAAACGTGAAGTGGCAGTGTGACATAGATTTAGTTCTGAACTTCTAATTCCCATATACTAGAACAAGTGCATAAAGAAAACAATTGAATTGCAAGCACTAATGCAAACTGATGCAACATCTTTCATGTAAGCACTACAAAAATTAACAAAAATCTGATGTGTGAATTCGATACAGGGACTTACGTATCTCCAGTGATTGCAGCCTTGTGACAGTCACTACCTTTGCCTCCTAGTGCGCCAGTCTCTATGTACTTTTTTGCATTATCCCAAGCTCCACCAGCAGTATTCAAAAAGAGAGCCATTAATATACCAGATACAGTGGCAAACATGAGAAATGCAGCAACAACTTTGGCTCCAAGAAGTGGATGACCGGTGAAATGTCCCAAAACTCGGAAAATAAATCCTGGACGATATTGTACAGAAGAATAAATATGTATTACTATGGGTATGTTTTCAAGGACAATACCCATTAAGAAGAACCTGGTGATAATTTAAGTTCCACACTATTTCATGCAATAATATGCGATTATGCGCTTAAACAGTACCACAAAATTAATTTACAGAACTTATAAATATTATTAGTGGACAGCAAGTGAAAAGAAATTTTGGTTTGGGCAAGAAATGTTAATTTAGTTGATAATGCTCCCATTACCCAACATAAGTTGGATAATATTAATAGATGAGCCAATCAAAAGTATAAATAACAAGTGAATCCTAAGAACTACATTTTCCCTTGTAACAGCATAGCGGAACATTAACAATAATTTAATAATATCTTAATTTGCAATTTAGTGTGTGTTTATTGGTAAAATTTAAATTAAATTAATAAAGAGAAACTATACAAGGAAAACCCCGGGATGCCCCCCCACAGGCTGATCCCATGACAAAAGACAAATCACATCAAAACAAGAACATTGCAAGTCAGAATTATTTACATTTTTGACATTATCATGTATATGTCTAAGCTCTAATAATTGTGGAACATGATCTTTGTCTAAACTAATATTAATTTACTAAAACGCCATTCTAATGTTATGACATTTTCCACTACTTAAGAATAAGAACAGGGACATCAAATAGGCTAACGAATCACATTAAGGTAATATTGTTTATATAGTCGAAAATTTCAATACAGTAGATCAACTTGTCTTAAGCGGCACGATTTGTCACACTCATGATAAGTTTCCTTAAATTTGAGTCGAAATTGTAATCTCAATATTTTAATATTATTCAAGGGAATGAGAAGGATTAGTCGTAATGTTTTGAATAATGCATATCTCATAATATTTACAAGCCACCACTTTATGGGTTGAAAATAGGTTACATGCTGGCTCAGTCCCCAGTTATATTATTATAATATATTCGTGCACTATGTAATAAAATAAAATAACTACACTAACATAATGAATATTAACAGTACTTCGTCATTTGAGTAGGTTTCGACATACAACAGTACAATATAAAGTAAACATAATAATATAAAAAATATGATATTAATTACTCATGGTTGAAGCTTCATGGCCTTATGATACTGAAACGAAATGGGATTGGATCTACAAACAAATGGATTGATGTCATGAATGGTTATTTTATTATTTTATTATTTTTGCGAAGGTAAAATATGAATTGAGTAGGCTGAAATCTCTGCTCTCTTAGGGGTATATATCCTGATCCGTCAGCTTCTAGTTAACAAGGTAGCTTAGCCATGGCAATCATATGAAAATTACATTTTTGACTTAAATCGGGAATCAGAGCATAAACTCGAGGAAAGGTGAAAAATGTCACCTGATCAGTAAGTGGTAAAGATCTCTAATCCTGAGATAATATATTAGAAAGCCCACCAATACTTAAACCCTAACAGGTCTAACTGCCACAGTCTGTTTAACTTGTTTTTAGAAGGTTATATCTAGAAATACAATAATATAGTATGAAGAAGTAACCAAAGAACCATCAACGGCAGAGAAAAACAAACTAGCTCTAGCTTTCCCCTGTGCAGCAGTTTTTAAATAACCTGTCACTTCGAAAACTTTAATAGCAATCCATCTTCTATGCTCCTTTATTGAGGGTAAAAGCTCTAGAGTAAAGATGCCGCAGAAACCTAACAATGCATGGCTGCAAACTTTTACATTGAATGAAAAATGTCACTGATCTGTTGGAATTAGATCTTTACAATCATGACAAACTACTGGTGATACGCCACTGAGCCGAGGAAATTAGATTTTTACAGTGAATCTTGCAGGTAAACAAAACCAAGACAAACACAAACTAGACCAAATAATACTGATTAACAGGCATTAGCAATTTATTGCTTTCGGAATTACAAAAAGTATATTGTTGTAATTTTACTATTAAAAGATTCTATCAAAAATCAAGGTGGTATATATTAATCTTTTGAGAGTAACTTCAAAATTGACACATTAATCATTTCCCGACAACAAAACAGTAACACTTGATAAGTGATCAATAACTCGGTCCAAATGGGTCAGGAGCAACAGTGGCATGGGACCACTTGTTCTAGTCTATGATCAAATATTCAAATATCTAGAAAGTAGAAATGCAAATAACAAACTTACCAATCACAATAGGTGAAAGGATGGCTAATGCACCAGGTTTTATCATTTCCCGTAACGAAGCAGATGCTACAATAGCAACACAACGTCCATAATCTGGCTTCTCTTTGTAGTCCTATATAAGAGCAAAGTAGCAAAGAAATATTTGCAAGCAGTCAATAAAGCATCGTTAATTAATTACCCAAAGAGATCCAGATACTTACCATTATACCAGGCCTTTCAATAAACTGTCTGCGGACCTCATTAACAACTTCTTGGGCAGTTCTTCCAACAGCCGAACAGGCCCAGGCACTAAAGAGGAATATAAGCATTGATCCCAACAACCCACCAACAAATACCTCGGGAATCGCAATATCAACCTGTACAATAACGTCAAGTCAAGAGACATAACTAATGCAGTCATTTGAGTAAAAATACTATATATAACAAGACCAATCCCATGCTACGGTATTAACTTTAGTCAACTAAACTACATAAAGAAACTTAACGTCGAAGGCGATAACTGATCAACTATAACCCAAGATAGTTCTTTTACACTTACCTGTTTAAAATTGATTTGAGCAAATGACGCCACTTCATCCATATAGGCGCTGAAAAGGAGGAAAGATGCAAGTGCAGCAGATCCAATGGCAAATCCTTTGGTGGTGGCTTTTGTGGTATTGCCAACAGCATCTAGTACATCTGTAATTTCCCTCACACTTTCAGGCTGCAAGCAAAAACATGAATGTTTTAAGTGCATGTCAAACAAACAAAAAATTGACTTGTTATTATGATTAAGAGAGGTGAACTTCGCTATGACATTTCAAACAATATATAAGGAATAAATCGTTCACGAATGTTTTACCTGTTGACTCATCTCAACTATTCCACCAGCATTGTCAGCTATAGGACCAAACATGTCCATAGTCAGAACATAAGCAGCGGTGCTAAGCATTCCCATTGTTGCTACAGCAGTGCCGAAAAGCCCACCCGTTGGGTCTCCGGCTTCATCGACCAACCCAGATGTTTGTCCAAGCCAGAAAGCAGAGACAATTGCAACACTAATCACAAGGACTGGAAGAGCTGTTGATTCGAGGCCCAAACTTACACCAGCAATTATATTTGTTCCATGTCCCGTGGAGCTTGAAAGTGCTAATGTGCGAACAGGCTCATACTTGTAATCTGTGTAATACTTTGTGATCATAACAAAAGCATAGGCGGTAATGATTCCTACCAAACCACATAAAGCAAAGTTCATCCATGCCGAAGGTGCCTGTTCGGTGTAGAGGAGCCACCTCGTTGACTGGAATGATAAATTATTACACAAGATCCAACACCAAAATAACATAATATCTTAAAAAACATTAAAAAAAGGGGTGAAGAGACTCACAGCACCAAAAGTAAGGATTGCAAAGAATATTGTGACAGAATAGCCTTTCTGGAGAATTGCCATGGGATCTTCTATTGGAATCTTTATTCCAGATTCCCTTGTGCCCCTGATGGAAAGGATACCAATTGATGATACCACTAGATCAAATGTATGGACCACCAGTGGGAACAAGATGAAACCAGAAGGATCTGGAAAGGTACAAGTTGTGAGGTAACATAGCTTAGTTGTAGATGAATTGAAGCATCTCCATCATTGTTCAAGTCACAACATATATAATGTAAAAAAATCAATTGCTTTTTAAAAAGGGGTTAACTTATGCTCAAGTACTCATCATCATTTAACATTGTGTGGACCAATAAATTTGCGCAAAGATATCTTCATACAAAATTTAAGAATACAAACCATCAAATTCCTTATCTCTTACTATCGTGCAAGTTTATTTCCCAAAACTCATATCTAGCATCACCAGATGAGGATTAACCTTGCAAGTAACTAAGGCTAAGCCTCATCTGCCTGGGAAAAGTGTAAGAGACAACAAAATGCATTGGAATTTTCTTACAAAAGCCAGCAGGAGCATCATTGCTCATTTCCACAGTCAAAGATCCATGCTAACACAGTAACACTTGTCAAAGTTTTCTGGTAGTTCTACAATGCATGGTTATTTTCAGAAATCCAATGAATATTTAAATCAAGGAATCCAACAAAACATCTCATTGATTGATTTTGAATTTTTCGCAAAATAAATTTACAAGAACCTCCATTGACCATCGCCAACATGGAACCTGCATATCCACCAAATTGACACATGATGCATTCCTTTCTCATTGACAATCAACACTCTAAAATTTCTCAAGCTCTCATCTGCTCAACAGTTTTCAAGTTCTCTAACTAGCATATAATTTATTTCTTGTGGTTGGCAAATTGGTATCTACCAAGGAAGACCAATAATCTGAGTGTTCCACCAAAGGCACCATAAGGAAAGCTAGTTTCTTTAAACACAATCATGTTTTCCTTTTTATGATTTTTCTTTTTTTATTTGGCAGTTCCAAAAATAAAAGTAGAAAAAAATTGAGCACTTGTGCAAGCGAATTGAGCAGTCAGATGGTCAGATGAATATGTTGTTATATGGTCGTGTAGTCCACTAAAAGGGAACCGGAAATTTGGGAGAAAACAATAGAAAGCCATATCTTCTTGATTGTGTTTGAAATGAAGACAAAATTATGAGATATCCAAGCACTAACATCATGTTGTGCAAGTACGATTATGCATATCCTAAGTTCGTCGCAGGTATGTACCAGGATCTTTAAAAAAATTATGTAAAGCTCCATTGGGGTCATACCCATTTTATGAAGACTTCCCTTAATTATGGAAACATTGTGAATATAACGATGCAATAACTAATTAACTTTAAAAAAGGCTTGGGTACTATGAAAATATCATTGTTCATTAAGGTTTATGTAAGAAAAAAATCAAAATAAATAAATAAAGAACTTCAAAGTAAAGAGAAAAGTGTTAAGACCTTCAATTTTACAACGCTTAGCCATTGTCCCTCCAAGTATCATAGCACTTATTATTTCCGCTGCAATACTTTCAAAAAGATCAGCACCACGAGCAGCACAATCACCCACATTGTCACCAACCTACAACCATAAAAAAATAACGATAGAAACTTTACTTGAATGTTGTGTAAAACGGAAACATGTCTTCCTCATCTAATAGAATGGAATTAATTAAAATAATAATGGCTATTAATCAACTAAACAGCCATAAGGATACAATCACAGCCACAGGTGTAGTCATCTAGTTCTTGAATAACATGAGAATCATCTCATGCTCCAATTCAAACTAAAATAAAATATTCATTTGTTGAAATTGAATAAATGATAAAATTTCCAAAAATCTCTAGATTAATGCCTACCATAATTAACAGAAAATGCCACTTGCTTAACTAGGGTTTTCAATTCATCGCAGCTGAGGGAAATGGTATGTGATAGGAATGGCATATCATACATGTATGATAAATTTTTCAGGAAAAAAATAGTTATGAAGAATAGATGACAGTTAAAACAAGTACTCCCGTGTTCCCAATAAACTATAAGGCGGAGTAAAAAGAGGAGCTTATATACCAAATCTGCTATGACAGCTGGATTTCTAGGGTCATCTTCAGGTATTCCCTGCTCTACTTTTCCAACAAGATCAGCTCCAACATCAGCTGCTTTTGTGTAAATTCCACCACCAAGCTGAGCGAAGAGTGCAACAAATGAAGCACCAAATCCATATCCAACGAGGAGGAGAGGCACTGCGGGAAAGGTGATTATATCAAGAGTAAGGGACAGTCACGTACTGATGTGGCATTTTTAACGGATTTTGGAGCAGAAAATGTGGCAAACACCCATTCAGGTGTAAGGCTTATGATATCTCACATAGACATCGATCTTAAATCTATCATAAGAATAAATTAAATTGAAGAGAGCTAAACTATGGTTATTAAGTACCGATTTAAGTGCATTACCCACATGAAAACAAGGTACCTTGTTAATAAGTGAAATTCTTACTTGGGAATTGTCACGAGTTTAAATACCTCTTCGTAAAGGAGACAATGTATTGTTAATTTGTAACAGAAGGGAAGTGAGGTTGATGGCATGAAAATTTTTACAGAATCAAATCCAGTAAGCACATCAAGCATCTCTGCCGCATTAATATCAAAAAAATCGGTTTCCGACCTTTTGTAGCTCATTTGCAGAGCACCTCGTAGTGGTAAAATTACAAACTACAGAATTCACTTCATTAAGCAACAGATATAAAGATAGTCTCAAACAAAATGGGTGTATGCTTGAAAGAATCGTCTTCATGATTCAAGATTGTCCTAAAATTCTAAAAATACTAATCATGCAAACAGCATGGAATTATAATAAAAAACCACACACATGACGTGAGGTAAATGATAGCTGATAAATACAGGCACATGTCTTGGTAGTAAAAAAAAACGTATGTCATACTAAGGAATTGGTTTCCAAGGCTTGATCTGAAAGAGAAAGTGTGAAAAATTATGAGGGAAAGGGAGGCGATCATCATAAGGGATACTGGAGACTCACACTCGGTGACCTTCATTGAACCAGGTGAACCAACTCCAAGCCAGACATAGAATAAAGCATAAAGGAAGGCTACACCTAATACAGCCATCCCAACAACAATAATAGCTGAGAAACCACCAGCCCGGACAGCAACCTATTATGCAGCACATCAACTGATGAGATATAGAATCTTGTCCCTTTTCATAATAAAACATAGCTAATTTATAAAACCTGCAAGGCCTCTCTTGCAGAGCGTCTGGCGGCACTAGAAACTCTAACATTTGCACGAACCGAAACCCACATGCCAATATAACCAGCAACGCCAGAACATATTGCTCCTAAAAGAAAAGCAGCCACGGTAATATATGCAGATGATAACCTGCAATAGCAAGGAAAACATGGAAGGCATTAAGTAGCAAACAAGTCATAAAGGATAACTGACCAAATAATCATCAAAGAACAGAGAAGAAATTAGCACTATTCAATACCTTCCTAATCCAGAAGATTCCTGCTGAGGAGTCGTGCTGCGAAATAGGTAGATGCTAAGGATAACTAGAGCTAATAAAATTGCCATCTTTGAGATAGTTCCATATTGGGTTCGGAAGAAGCCCTCGGCACCATCTCTAATGGCATCGGATATCTAGATGGTCAGAAAACATTTAAGTACAACAGTTTTAGCACAAGTACAAGTGGAAAAAATTAAAACTTTTCTTCTAAAAAGAATTATCTGTAAGGTGGACTAATATATTGTTCTTATAGAAGTTGCTTGAATAATTGACAAGATTACACTTTAGGAAATTCCAATACATTGGTCTGTTATAGTAAGGAATTGTTTTTATCTAGATAACATCTTTTTGAAATCTAATTTTCTAATATGAAGCATAATGTAATGCATGATGATTGACAAGACAGAGTAGACCTAGAATCTCATAATACCACCATACCGACAAAGAAAAGAAATATTCAATCATCTAAATCAAGAGCTATAGTTCCACCTATCCTGGTACAAGCATTTCATACAGAAATCTTTTGACCTATTTTTCTTATACTACATTTCTTCGCAAACATAACTCTTAAAATTTGTGTTTTCCAAAAAAAATATCAACTTTTTTATTTTACACCTGTACATTTGATTGTATGGGGGATTTATTGTTCTCGTGTGGGTTATAACAGTCGATCATTTGCATATTATTCTTTGTGACTTCTCGTACAGATTTCTCTTTATGTTTTATACTCATATTTTTCTGACAGAAGCGGCTACATAAACTGTGACTTAAGTTACAACTTACAACAGTCAATCATTTGCAGTTCAATAAGGGAGTACATGTCGAGGAAGCTGATCAGTTTGATTTGTCTCAAGGGAGAAAAAAGGATAAAGTATAATATTAATTTGGTATTGTCATAAACAAACTAAACAAAACAATTAATTAAAAGGGAAAAATCCAAAATTTAGCGTAAGGAATTACTTCAGCCATTTCGGGGGGGCCCTCATCCTTCGCAAGAACCCACTTTGCCAAAAAGATAGCGAAGAGAAAGCTTATGATGCAAACACTGAACACAAATAATATTATTGGGGAAGTTCTTGCTCCGATATAGAGGATCGCTCCCAATGCCAAGAGCAAAATAACCAACAAAACACGGGCATTAATTCCCATGATTGCTCGCACAATCTGTGTTAAGCAAGGCATCTAAAATTAGAGGGAAGATATCTCATTCACATAAAAAACAATAGGCATAATGTGCGAATGAAAGCAAAGAAATGAGAAATTAGGGATTAGAAAACATATCGTATATATGGCACAATTATATTTATTCCGTGAACTGAATTGTCTACAAACATCAAGAAGGAAGAATTCAATTGGAGCCCGGCCTTCTTGTCTGTTCCTCCTTTTTTCAATCTTTATAAAACCTAGTCTCAACTCCCACACTCTTCTCTCAACTGCAAAAGTCCCTCTCTCGTCTATGATGAACTACCACAACTTTGGTGGCTCCTTAGCTTGCCCTTAGATCTGCTAGTATGGTTTCAAACTATATTTAACTGGTTTTGCTTTGAATGTGAGCAATAATATCCTATATTTTACGCTTATCCTACTTTTTAAAATTAACTATCTTTTACACATGATCATGTGTCACTTGTTGAAACACGTACTAACCAAGTATGGTAAAAACTCATACCAACAAATCGTATCCCCCTTAGCTTCCTCCTAAAGCCCTTCTCCTTCCTGGAGCCCCTTCCTATACGGCTATACTAGTACCAATTCCTCAACCTTCTGCTGATCTGCTCCTTTGTCCCGTTAATTTGTTTCACATTCTCACTGGCTATAAGCACTCATTACTGTTTTAGACAGTTTAAAATTTTCTCAGTGGATACCTTTCTCTTTAAGGTTGAATTTTAAACATTTATCATTCTAAATAGATTTGTTTTTTAACTAGCTGGATATTTTAACGGATTACCATGCTTCCTTGCTTTTAAATGTAATTCACTAGTTGCAATCATCTTTACTGTTTCGTGCTTAAATTTATATTTGGTTGCCATGATTTATCATACATTGTCTGTGTGTTTAACAATTGAAAAAAATTGAATTTCTTATATTTCTGCATAGCATATAGACTCTATGGACTTACAAAGCCTGCATAGAAACTACACACCACATTCTTTTTTTCCTTCTTTGATGGTTGTACACCACATTTCTTAGCCTTGGGATTAAAAATCAACAAAAAATCAAGCTCTACTCAACATATTTAGATTTCGCATGGGACATTTTTTACTTTTTTTACATTTTCTTGTTTAACTTAGCCTCTTCTATTTTCTTGTCCATTTCCAATAGAGTCAATTAGTCAAAGATTTACTGTTTTTGACTTTTTGATTGTAGTGGACTAAATAAAAATGATCCCTTTTCATTAAATTGTATGCACTTGTTATTTATTCATTTATTTTGAAATAGCCAACAATTTTAGTGTTATGAAGTCACTGGTCAATCAGAAACAACTTCCCTGTAACAGAAGTCAACAGGGGTAAGATTGCGTACATTCCACCCCCCCCCCCCCCCCCCCCCCAAACCTTGCGAGAGCTTTTTTAGAGGCATTGTGTTGATGTTGAGCTTTATCTTTTTTGTTTGTTACAAAATAGAAAAAGACAAGGATGTAATGTAAGGAACTTCATCAACTGATTAAAGCATTCTTCTATAAGATACTTATCTTAATTTTAATAATTATGCAGACCTGATACCACCCACAAGATTGTCGGTACCTTGGGAAGTCAAGGAATGCTAACATTGCGTATGTAGTAAATATTAAACTATATCACAGCAGATGTGGTTTCTGATAGTTTAACATGCTAGGTTCTTAAGCACCAAGAGGTGTAGGGGGTTAGGATTGAGAACTTGAACCATTATAACTAACAAGTAACTTAAATATAGAACAGAAGTCGGATTATAAAATGAGAAAGTACCCTTCAGATGTCCTGCTAATGAAATGCTAGTAAATTTCAGTATTGACCACGTTTTTATATTAAAAAGAACCTTAGATATGACCAGATTCAAAGATTGTGTGATATGAAATGCCCTTTAAGTGTGTAGGGTAGCAATGAGGCTAGTGCAATATTTTGTGATGGAAAAGGATAATGAGTTTGGCAAGTAGGTATATGAAGATGAAACATATTTTATGCTTTTCACCTTCATACCAATGCATGACACCATCGGCCAAACATATAACAAGAAGCAATCAGAAAGCATATTCCAAGATTTAAACAATTTGAGATGATAAAAAAACACATGCTATAGAGGGTAGAATTAGCAACTGGAATGATAATGAACCATAAGTAGGATTCTATTTACCAATGGAGCTTGTGATTTACTCTTCATTGACGGGAAGATCCTTGGTCTATCCTGATAAGGTCCAAGTCTTCCACCCTCCATGTCCTCCTCCATCGCAACAGCATAAGAGTTGACTCTCCTTGTCACCGGGAAAGGGGCAAATTCCCCTCCCTGGGGCAAATCGCCCCCCGAAGCTTGACGCTGAATCTTGACCGAGGTTACAGAAACCCCCTACTGTATTTCTCCAATCACAAACCACCAACCAATTTTAGAAAACAATGCACAGAAAATTCCTTCCTCGGTGTTTTACTGGTGGCCTGAATTCACAGTAAGCAACAAATGTAACTCAACTAATCTCTAATTCGTCTCCAACTCATCCAACAGCAAAAAATAAAATCAAAAACCAAAACTCCTCGGATTTCCCACAAACCGAAGGCAATCCGATGCTAAATCCCGCACACCAAGTCGATCAGAAAGCACGAAAACACTCAGATCGGAGCTCCGACCGCCTCAAAAACCAACATCCGGACCATCGGGGAGCCAAAAACGCTCTAGTCGACTGAAATACCGAACAAAAACCACTCGAAACCCCTAAAAACTGCGATTCAAACGAACACCAAATCGGCATCACAGATTACGAAACGAAAGCCAAAAGGCGACGACGAGGACGAGAGAGAAACAAAACCTGTGCAGCCACCGGAAGGAGGAGCTCCGAGGAGTGGAGTGCGATCGAGATCTGTGGTGAGAGAAGGTTTTGGTGTCTCTCGATCTCTCTCTTGCGGTTAGAACTTAGAAGTCTCGACGACTAATGCCAATTGCAATGTCTGGAGAAATTTGGGGCGGAAAGTGCAATAAGACAACAAACTTTTTATCCCCACTCGGCCTCACCTCCTGATTTTCTGATTTTCTTCTTATTTCTTCTGAAATTACTTAAATCGTCCCTTGAAATTACCATTTTGTTATTCTCTCATTTCTACTGCTATAACACGACATTTTACCCTCCTATCACACATCTCTCTTCATATTCCTCTTATAATCATAAAAAATAATGTTTTGGAGGTCAGTAATGAACCAACGGACGCCCCAGTGTACTCGAATCTGGTAAAATATCTAACATCTTTTTAATAAAAAAATAATAAAAAATTACGGGCGTCCGACGGAGCCGCCCCCACGTAGGAGGGGGCGTCTGGCTAAGACGCCTTCCCCATGGGGGCGGCGTTTTACCCAAACGCCTTACCCATCGAGGAGGCGTTTTACCCAGACGCTCCGCCCATGGGACAGACGTCTTACCCAGACGCCCCCTCCTACGTGGGGGCGGCTCCGTCGGACGCCCGTAATTTTTTATTATTTTTTTAAAAAGATAATTGATTATAAATTTAGATAATTGTTAAATTAATTAACAAGTTAATAATTACTATATTCGGATCACCGATACCTCTTCGGTACACCGAAAATTCAAAAATTTCCAGATCCAACAATTTCAAAATCCAAAATGTTGTAAGCGAGACCCCCGAACGACCTGTCGAGGTGGTATTTGTAAGTCAGGATGTTTTACCACCGGGGGATTTGGAACTTAAAAAATGTTGGATCTGGAATTTTTTTGAATCTTCGTCACTTGCAAAAAAACTCATTGTAATCCGACCGGTTACCACCGAAAACTTGCAAAGAAACGTCAAATAATTTGAGATAACACACCGTATAATTTAAATTTGACAAAAAAATTAAAAAAAACGGGACGTCTGGCTAAGACGTCTGTACCATCGTGGTGACGTCTGGCTAAGACGTCTCCACCATGGTTGAGGCGTCTTAGCGAGATGCTTACACCATGGTATAGGCGTGTGGCTAAGACGTTTGCACTATCGTGGAGGCGTCTGACTAAGACGCCTCAACCATGGTGGAGGCGTCTTAGCCAGACGCCTCCACGATGGTGCAGGCGTCTTAGCCAGACGCCCGAGTCGGAAAAAAAAATCTGTCTCCGTTACTTCGCCTGATCTAGGTGTTTCGCCAGACATTTTCGTGGTGTTGGTAATAGGAATGTTAGTAAAACTGAGTCAAAAACCTTGTTTAAAGACACGGGACGATATGGATATTAAATATATTGTTAAAGGCAATTTGGTAATTTCAATGGGCGATTTAAGTAGTTTTGGGGCGACGTTTAGTAGTTCCCTATTTCTTTTTTGTAAGTTTTCTTGCTTTCCCCGAAAGAACGATGATTTATTGCTTTTATTCTTTGTTTGACATTTGACGTTAAGAAAATGTTTTTGAAGAATCATTAAGGTCTACATTTAGTACACTCAAAAGTTACAATTACGCGAAAAAGTTGTTGGTCTCGAATCTTGAGATGCAAAGCTTGGGAGACTCGATTCTGAGATGTAAAGTTTGGGAGAGATAGTAAATACCATAAAGTTCTTCGCATTCTATTTGTTTCTCGCAGTAAAATTCAATTGAAATATGAAATGTCATCTCGTTGTAGTCGATGTTTTTTTTCAGAGTATACGATGCTTACCAAATTGCAAGTGAATCCTTGGACTTTTGACTCTTTTGTGGTTGCATTATGGTTTATTTATTTATGGTATAATTTTGTACAAGAAATAAAGTTAACGAAAAACAAAACTCGTGTTTTTAATTATGATTGCAAAGTTATAATTATACAAGGAGTGTTTTTTAATTATAATTTTGTACAAGGAGTGTGTGACTTGCTATCGTGACTAGCAACTACGAGGCATGAAGCCGTTGGTGTTCGTACGGATATGAGACATTTTGCTTGAAGATTAATAATTTTATTTATTTGTTTGAGCGACTTGAAGTTAATGTTTGAGTAGTGAAATAACAAATATTTTTTTTAATTTAAATCTAATAGGGACATATACAAATAATGATTTTTAGGACATCATCCAAGTTACTAATTTATTATTCTAATCAAATTATGATGCAAGTATTTTTCTTATTTTTTAATTCTAATTTCAGGTGTAATAAAAAAAGTTGCAATATATTATATCAGAAATATAAATGCATGTAGTTTCTGTGAAAAAAAATAATGTATCAGATGATTTTTTTTATTTCAAAGGAATTAATATAAAAAATAATGTTATTATCTTTCTACAAAAATATTAAATGATTTTTAAAGGTCAAATGACTGTGATTTTTTTTGTTTGATCGTTAAATGAACGTTAAAGTTACATGTCACTTTCGCGTTGCACAAACTTTATACTTAAAACCTTTTTAGGCTTAAACCACAACTTCATTCCCGCATATAAGTCTACCAACAGTGAAGCTTTATAATTCCTTGTTGACAATTTTTTGCAAAAAATAGTGACTAAGCTTATAAATTGAGACTTGTATGGTTATCTTGGTTTCTTGATTTTCTACCTACCGGTGATTTTTCATGGGTTTTAATCTTGATTATGGATGTATAATTATTAATTCATACAACAACGATACCATTTTAAGGACCATCCAGATTGGCAAGTCCCCCGTAGTTTTTTGATTGTCTTTGTGGAATGTATATCAACTTGGATTTTGCCCATGTTGACTTTCCTATAATTTGTTAAACCATTATGTTTAAAGAATATTTTTTTCCTAAAACCTATTCAGATTTTTTTCATTATTCTTTAGGTTTAACTAAGGGCATCCCTTAACGGGTGCAAAACAAACCTCACGACCGGTCATATGTGACCGGTCATCTTTGCCATGGTCTTAACGCGAAGATGACAGAGGTCATCTTCGCCTGGGTTGTCGACCCGGTTGTTCGGGTTATCCAACCCGGACGCGGCGTTCGGGTTGAATTTTTTTAATTTTTGGTTTTGTTTTTGTTTTGAATTTTTTGTTAGAGAATTTTTTTATTTTTTTTATGAAAATACGTTTTATAATTATCTTGATTTTTTAGATTTTTTTTTAATTTTTACCAAGATTGACCCCGAAATGATGTGGAGGAGAGAGATAGGTTGTTGTTGGGTTGTGGTTAAGAGGTGAATATTGTAGGAAAGAGAAGAAGGTGGGTTGAGGAAAGAGAAAGCTGATGTGGAAGAGAGAGAAAGCTGATTTTGAAGAGAGAGAGAGCTGATGACCAGGTCGTCCAGGTCATGGTTAGTGATGGTCTAACAAAAAAACACACTCTTTTTAACGATTGAATCATAAGATTAACTAACATCTCCACAATGTCATGTTGGTTATTCTCTTCTGTGGATTTGGCGTGAAAAATTGAAAAAGTATATATACGACACAAGATAATGAGAAACTCAAGCAATACTAATACTAAAACCAAAACATTGTGGTTTGTGAAAAATATCTACGTTAGGTAAAGTCATCATTGAGTCTAATGTGCCTTTGTGCACCCCTTGACCCCTTCAACAAAATTGTTATGGGTCTGGTCGGGTCGTCCCAGGCCAAACGGTACGAGTCCCAGCTTTAGTTGGGAGTAGTAAAATTTGTATGGAAAGTCAAACTTCAGACTTTTGTACGGGAGATCAAACTTTTTGTTGTTTACAATGAAATTCCAATATTTGTGAGGGTTACACACGCAAAAATCTCTCATTATGTGAATAAACAGGCACTCACAACCACAACCTCATGAACCTATTTTGATAATCTATACTAGTTACATGTTTTTTTGATACGGCAGTACTAGTCACCTGTTGGAATAAGTCAAAGATTAGGACTATACTAGTCAAAGATTTGTGTCAACAGAAACCCACACTCTTTTTAATAATAGAATCATAAGATTATCAAACATCTCCATAGTGTCATGTTGGTCATTCTTTTAGGTGGATTTGGTGAAACTGAAATACCTTTTTCGCAAGAGAAAAACAGAGAAGTAATTGGTCTCCCCAATTCAATGGATTTTATTGTTAAGAAATGCGAGAAAAAAATTCCTTTAAAAGATCCAAAACGACCAAAACTTATTAAGGATGAGGTAAAATATTTAATTGTGTACTGATTTTGTTGGAATTCTTTTCCTCGCATGATTGTGGATGTATCTTGTAATTCAAATGTAACGTGAAGATCGCTCGATATGAGCGACATCCGGAAAATGAGACGATCAACATGCAAAACTTACTTGACGGGCCTTTAATTTTTGGGATGGAAGTTGACAAGTAGTTTCTTGAGTTAGGTGCTAAGACGATTTGGCGTGAAACATTGGGAAAGTATATATACAAACATGTGGTTGTTGTTGTTGGCTAGGGCACCGAAGATGGCGTAAACTATTGGATCATCCGAGGAAATTGGGGCACGACTTGGGACGATGGTAGGTATGCAAAGATAATTAAAAATTCAAGCAGTACTAAAACTAAAACATTGTGGTTTGCGAAAAATATCTACCTAAGGTAAAATCATCATTGAGTCTAATGTGCATTTTTGCACTCCTTAAACAAAATTGTAATGGGTCCGACCGTTCGGGTCGTGTCGGCGGTGTCATGCCTGCACAAGTCACAACTTTAGTTAGGAGTAAATAATTAAGATTCCCTCTGTAACAAACAAATTCTCATTTTTTAGGGAATTGTTATTCGTCGTCCCAAAACTACTTAAATCACCCCCTACAATTACTATTTTCCCCTTCACAATTCATTTAATACTCATTTCGCATCGTCTTTTAAACTAAGACTTATGTCTAAGTTTTCCTCACTTTACCAGTACCAACACCACAAAATGTCTGGTGAAGCGTCTCAATCACGTGAATTTCAACAAAAAAAATTGGGACGGGCGTCTGGGTAAAACGCCCCCCAATGGGAGATTGACTGGAATAAATGCTTTGACGAAGAAGACAAAAAGATTAACTTCGTCCAAAATAAGGAAGAACCTTATATATACAAGAATGTCAGTGGGAGTCACGTAGTTTTTCTGATCTTGTATGTCGATGACATATTCATCATGATGAATCATAACACTTTGCTAGAATAAACGAGAAGTTCATTGAAATCTGCATTTTCAATGAAAGACATGGGTGAGACTCAATACATCTTAGAAATCAAGATATATAGATATAGATCACGTAGACTCGTTGACCTAAGTCATCGTACATACATTGACAATGTTTTGGAAATGTTCAATATGAACAACTCCAAAAAGATCAATATGTCAATGAGTATGACTATGTAACTCAAGAAGTCTCAAAGTGCAACATCACGTAAAGACTTAAAGTACATGAAATACATTCCTTATGTTTCTGTAATAGGATCGATCATGTACGTGATGACTTGCACAACACCACATGTCTTCTATTCTTTAAGTGTGACTAGCCGTCACTAATCCAATGTAGGTCCTGATCATTGGACTTCGGACAATAGGTACATTAACCGGACCAAAGAAAAGTTTCTTGTGTTATGAAGACTAAAGTGAGCTAGTAGCCGAGGGCTACTCAGATGCAAGTTTCATGAGCGATCCAGACGATAAAAGGTCTCAATCGGGATACGTCTTTATTCTGAATGGTAGAGTCATGAGTTGGCGTAGCTGGAAACATACCACTACGACCGACTCAACCCCCGCTTCAGAAGTGATGGCACTCATTGAAGCGAGCAATGAAGACATATGGATTAAGAAGTTCCTTGAAGAGCTTGAAGTAGTTCCTTTAAGCGAAGGACTCATAGAGTAATTTTATGATAATAGTGCGTCTATCTCGCAAATCCAGGATCTCAAATCTCATCACAAGATAAAGTACATGGATCGCAAGTACTTTGTCACCCGTGATTTCATCGAGGAAAGCAAAATATATTTATTATGGGTGGACACAGACAACAACACAGTTGATCCATTCATCAAACTCTTATCTCAAGCTAAATGTGAAATGCATTTTGAGTCTATGGGTTTGAAGAACCATGTCAGTGGCTTGATGAGTGGTATGAGAGGGTTACTCTAGTTATTATAGTTTTATATATTGTGAATGTATGTGAAAGAAGACTTTGATAACAAGTGAAAGATTGAAAAAAATGTGTGTTCTAAAAGTATTTTTTTATATGTCTTTTATTATGAATTGAATGTATAAACATTTTGTTCATCTATTGATGTATTCGTCTTTTGGAAGTGTAAAGGAAGAGACTATTGGTCCTTAACTGTAGAGTTCTAAAAGATAATGGTTTGCATAAATCAAAACTAATTCACAATCATGGTAATTAATATGAGACATTAATTACCGAGATAAGATTGTCATGTTGGTTGGTTAAAGGATATTGTAACTCTACACATACTTTATCAACATGAGTATATGAAATGAAGAATATTTTCTTTCATATATTGAATATACCTAATAAATGAAACATTATGGAATTGTGTTTGTGTCATTAATGTTTTCATTGTGTCTTTGTATCCTAAGATATGAAACTTATGTTTTTTTCACGTGAAAATATATATAATTTGATTACTTTCAAAAACTGTCATTACGGTCAGTGATTTAGATATTAATTAGTTATATACAACTTGTGTTGGAAAAAGACATGTCTTCACTTCAGTGATGATATTATTAGACCCCTTGATAAAACAAAGTTATAATATGCACAATATAATTTATGTATAGTTACAAATTTATAATTTTCTTAAGAGATCAAGAGAGAGAAAATATAATGCAAAGATGAAATATTTCTACTTTGTATAATATTTTTAATATCATGTGGCAATGGATAGACACAAATGATATTATTTCATCTCACTATGTGGATCGTGTTTAATTGAAGTGAATGAAACATCTTTGTTATTTGGGTAATTATAATATGTAGCTAGATACCGTTTATAGTTTATGATATAAAGTATTTTATATAATTGTCAATATAACTTAGATCCTCTTATAGGTCACACTACAAAATTGGGAAACAAGAAATATATAATTTTGTATTTTATGTGATGTATTAAATTCCATAAGATATGGAATGAAATACATATCATAAAATAACAAAATTAATATGTCATGATAACGACATGACCGGTTAAAATAACAAATAAGTTTGTATGAGATGTATATATTATGGGGTATAATGTGATCTGCAACATTATAACATATGAATTTGTTAAAACCCCAAATGTCAAAGTTTGTCAGATATTGATCTAAAATTTGATAAAGGAAAAAATAGTGAAAAACGGTCAAACGTTTTGTCGAGAACCGGTTGACCGAATTTAATAGTAACTTTTTACGTTATCACGAGCGTTTCTTTGTGTAATTTTTACGTAAAAAGTTATTGTTAAATTACTTTTAAAAGTAAAATTTACTTTTATCACGGACGTTCGACCAGCTGGACCCACGGTTCAACCGAAATTATCATGAGCGTTCTTGGCAAGGGAACGGTCGACCGACGTGAAGCGTAGTTCGACTGAAATTGTCATGGGCGTTTTGGAGTAACTGGTCAGTCAAGCGTTTGTCCACGATTTTGTCTACATTAATAAGAGATTTTTTTTGATCATGGGGTGGATTTGATCCAACTTGGTCAGAGAAGGTTATGAGATGATGATGTGTCAAAATATGATTGGTTTCCATAAGATGTGAGTTTGAGGATGCCCTGTAAATAAGTGCCTCATTCATTCCTTTATACGCATGAATGCAAAAATCTCTCCATATTTTCTCCATCTCACCCATCCGAAAATTCTCTAGTTTAATAGAAGTGTTGGAGATTAAATTCTTTAGAACAATAAAATGGTTATTAGCTATATTCTAACTTTGCATTAGAGATTGATTGACTAAATTGCATTAGAAATTGATTTGATTTGGCATGAAAGATTGGGAAAGCATATACACAATCATGTGGTTGTTGTTGGCTGGGGCACCGAAGATCGCGTAAACTATTGGATCATCCGAGAAAATTGGAGCACGACTTGGGGCGATGGTGGGTATGCAAAGATAATGAGAAACTCAAGCAATACTAAAACCAAAACATTGTGGTTGCAAAAAAGATCTACCTAAGGTAAAGTCATCATTGAGTCTAATGTGCATTTGTTCACCCTTGAACAAAAGGGAATTGTTATTCACTTATTCGGCGCTCCATTTTTACTTAAATCGTTCGTCCTAATTACCATTTTGTCATTTATAATCCATTTAATACTCATTTCATCTCGTCTCTTAAACTAAGACTTTTGTCTAAGTTTTCCCTACTTTACCAGTACCAACACAACAAAAATGTCTAGCGAATCGTCTAAATGAGACGAATCTAAAATAAATAAATAATTTGGGCACGGCGTCTGGGTAAAACGCCCCCCCCCCCCTGAGCGGTTTACCCAAACACCTCCCTCGTTGGGGTGGCGTATGTTGCAGACGTCCCGTCCAACAACAAAAAATTAAATTTATATGATGTGTTATCTAAAATTATTTCAGGTTCCGTTGCAAGATTTTCGGTGGTAACGGGTTGGATTACAATGAGTTTTTTTGTAAGTGAGGAAATATTTCCAACATGCCGTTGCAAAATTTCAAATGTATCTTAAGCCCAAATTGCCCATGTACCCCAAGTGTCAATCTTTTGACCATTAAATATAAAGTTTTTATTTCGATAATAGTTAGGATTTTAGTAGTTTTAGTTGATATTTTGATAATAATTTGGGTTAGGATTTATTATATTTTGATAACGTTAGATTTTCAAGTTTCAAAAAATTTCAAGATTTTCAAGATTCAAGAGCGAGACCCTCGACCGACCTGTCTATGTGGTATTTGGTAAAACTTCCTGACTTACAAAAAAAACTCATTGTAATCCACCTCATTAATACCAAAATCTTGGAACGGAATCTGAAATAATTTGAGATAACACACCGTATAATTTTTAGATTTTTTTATTAATTTTTTTAGACGGGACGTATAAGCCAGACGCCTCCCCCATGGGGGCGGCTCCGGCGGACGCCTCCTAATTTTTATTTTTAATAAAAAGAAGTTGGAAATTTTACCATATTCGAGTGTACCGGGGCCTCCTTATTTTTTTTACTATATTCGAAGTTGGAAATTTTACCATATTCTTTTCCTGACCTCCAAGACCTTATTTTTGATGATTAAGAGGAAGATGAAGAGATTAATCATTATTTTCTAAAAACATGTCACCTATCGGGATTCGAACCTGAGGTGCATGGGCCACAATCAAAGAGCTTCACCACTACACCAACTCATGGGAGTTGGTAGTTAATGTTATCCTGAATGGATATTGGTTTGGGAAAAACGAATTTTATGTGGAAAGTATAGTTCCACATCGGAAAAAACGAATTTCTCACTCCAAATCCAAATTATATAATCTCACCATAGGTCATTGGTTTCAACAAGTCTTTTGGGAATAGTTTTTTTGACCAAATCCGCAAAGAACCCATTGTAAAATACAAATTTTGTACTGAATCCGGTTCTGGGTACTCATGTTGGGAACCGATCCGGATCCAGTTCGGTTATAGATCCCAATTTATAATTTGATTCCGGTTCCGGTTCTACAAGTACTCGTACCGGAACCAGTTCGTTGCCATCCCTAGCAGGGACTACCGCCTCCTGTCATCCCTGCACTCCTAATCAGACTCAACAAATCTCTCACTATGTGTTTTACCTCACTAGAATCACTAGTTGAATATAATAATTTGAGTTGATTCATACAATTTTGAAGAAGATTCGACGTAAGTTACATCAGATGTGTATCTTAGGTTACGTTTCTACTCTCATAACCATAACAAGCTAGGGTTGACGCGTTTTTAAAGTCAAGTTAATGCATTGATTGATGACATACATGTTTTTCTTGAGAACGAGACCCCTGATCGACCTGTCGCTAGTGCAACATGCTCAAAGTAAAAACGACATTGGTGATGCCGTTTTCATTTAAGATAAAAACGACATCACTGATGTCGTTTTAGTTAATGAAAACGACATCACATGTCATTTTCAAGGTGTATAGTTTGCCAATTAATTTTCTCATTTGCATATTCTTCCATTTTATTTTATTTTGGTGATTATTTTGAAAAAAATCCTTTATAATATGTATTACTAGGGTTACAAAGAGGACATGGTGATAACGAAGAGAGAGAGAGAGAGAGAGAAAGGTTGGATAAAAAACGTTTAACTGCCCCAACTGCGTCGACGAGTACGGTTAAGGGTAGAAAAATCCTAACCATGTAATAAATGGGGTAGGGTATGAAAATTGTAACGGTTTGATAAATGATGTGGGTAAGGGTACGACATTTCATCTGCTCATTTAATCGTAAAATCTACATAATATATATATATATGTAATATGTTTATAATTTATTTATAATCTAATTTTCTAACGTAACCCCAAAAAGAAACAACAAACCCTACTTTCTACCACGGTCACCTCATTTGTGGATGTTTGATTATCAATTTGAGGATATTTGATGTTAATGTTGTAGAAATTATAAGTTTTAATTGGTTATCATTTTATCCACTTGACATGTTTCTACCCATTTAACTATTCACTCGGCCAATTTATTCATTTTAGCATCCACTAAGTTTTATGCCCAAAACCATTTTTTTTAAAATGAGGTGAGAATGATCATTAGTAGAGGTAAAAATAAACGATTTTCTAACAGAATCATGAACCGTATAATTACACGGTTATGAGTGTGGATAAGCTACTAACCACCCGTTTACGATCCTAGTAACTACTTATACTTCCAAGCAAAATTGACTCATCCACAACTTTATAATTTCACAACAAGATATTCATTTTCTGCATTTATTCAACCAACAAGAGAAATTCATTGTATTTTGAATTTTCTATCTTTTTCTTTTGTAAAAGACCTATATTTATGTAAAGTAAGAGAGAACTACAATTTTTTCCTTATTGGTGTATAAATTTCAACTAGTAAGTTATTGGTGAGTCGCGTCTTAATAGTTATAACCAACTAGTCAGTCATGAATTGAAACATTAAATTAAAAACGTAAATGTTTAAAATTTAACCTAAAAATTGTGGGATGTCACGAAAAATGGAACTATTATAATGAGATTGGAATATTGGACATGACCACGACATGTACAAAGATTTGAAAGTTATACCAGGTTTGGAGTAATTAATGATTTTTTTCCATGTTGTGGGTAATTAGTAACACTTTCTCTTTTCTTCTTTTCTATTATCTCTAGATCTTTTTTCTTCTTTTGTTTTCTCTTATTCGTTTCTATGCAAACACACCGTAATGGGAGATTTAAAATCTATTAGAAATATCATTTTGTAGATTCCCATTCCAATAATTAACATTTAAATCTTACCACAATTTTTGCAAAATACTGATTTATTACGAGATCCAATTGTTACGTAATATTTAAAAAAAAATACTTGATTATTAGATACAAAGTATTATTTGCATAATGTTTTTCTTGTCTAACATTTTTTGTGGATTTTCCTGTTTTAGCTTAAATGCAATTTCAAAATTGATCAGTATGAACGAATTGCCGAAAACAAGACCGAGATAATGTGACAATTGATATATGGACCACTGATGTCCAGTGAGGTACATACTATAGTATTAATTATTAAATAATAAGAGGGAATTGGGGTCACAGACTCACAGCCCTTTTTTAATTAATTAAAAAAATTTAGGAAAAAACGAGGGCAATTTCGACATATAATCCCCTCGGATCAGACATGTCGAAATTCCTCTCGTTTTTTCCTAAATATTTAATTTCGTATTATTTTTTTATTAATTAAAAAAAATTCGGGTCACAGCTGGGGTTATGGAGGTTATGCTGGGCTGATAAGAAATTTTAGCAACACCCAAACCAAAATTCTTTGTTTACCCAAAAAGATACACTTAAGGTATATATTTTTGAAATCTACCTTATCTAACATTGATTGTTAGCTTTGGACCTCGAAAGTTCCTTCCATGTTAGTAGTTCATGAAATAGTGTCATACGTGTTTAGGGCTGGCTAGTTCGATAGTTTTGGGTCAAGAATGAATTCAATTTTTTTTTGACCCGATTACAACTATAAGTAACTAAATATCAATCGAGCCCCAATGAATCCATTCGTGACTAGTGACTACGCCCCCAGCTTGATTGGTTAGACTAGTAACCATTGATACGTTCCACTGTATTCAACTATATCCTACTTTTATTCAGCATACTTAGATCGACCCTTTGTGTAAAACTAGACAACTCCAATTGTAAAACCACAAGTGTAGCATCTGACGAAACGTTTGAAACATGAAACTGGAAGGCAACCAACTTCACTGACTCAAGACCCATAAGCCGATTATATAAATTTCTTGTCCAACGAGTTAATTTGCTCGAGAAGATCTAGAAGAACTTGCTCACCCTGATGAATTTCGGACAAGATGTCGATGGTTGTGTCTATAAGATTGTTTAAGTGAGGTAGTATCCTGAAGAACTTAATATTGCGGCCCTTGGTTTTCACTATTTCCTAGACTAACTTTGAAGCTGCACCAGGAAATATTTTAATAAAGCTCAAGTTTAGACGATCTGAAGGTGATGTGCATCGGATAAATTGATTTGAGGGACGACATCAACCAAATTAATATGTTCTTGTCCTGCTAGACCTTCATCAACTACGTGGCTACGTCTATTGCCTAGCCACATTCATAATCCATCCCTACACCCAGTTGTTGAACCTTGTTGTAGCAATAATATTCACAAAATAACCATAACTTGAAAAAGGTTTTAAAATTGGAGAGATGAGTGACAGACTGACAGGCTTCTGAAAAATTGCCCGTAAAAGAATTTACACATCAGCCCGACAGTCCCTGGACAAATACATGAAAGCAACTTGCATGATTTCCTAAATTTAAAAAAAATGAAGATTTGAAGACCTGGTGAGCGCCCAGTCTGTACATGATCTGAACAGAATAAGTACAATATACTGAACACATGAAAAAATGCATATTCGCAGTTCAGGAAGCAAAATACTGCTGAATCAGACAGCTAGTAGAAAATTATCAGCAGCAATTACCGGGGCAGAACAGCGTAAACTTGAGAGCGACTTCTGAATGTGCAGAGCCTACTGTAACCAAAATGTGGAGTTCCACTTTTATGTGCTAAGTTATCCCTGACTTGCAAATTGGGCAAGAAGATTTTCTGCTGAGCCATGTATCAATGCACTGTCAAATGGAAAACATAACAGTCATTGAACAAAAGAAACACAAAATCTTTATAAAACACACACACAAAATAAATGCAATATAAAACGTAAAGAAGGCCTACGTCTTTGTGGAATTTGTGGAAGCATGGTAGATGCCTTATTGTATCTCCAACAGAAGGGACCTCAAGGCAGATGCTGCAGGCTTCTTCAAAGTTTTCATTCTGCAGACCAAAACATGTGGTAAATAAAAGCACTACTGAAAACATATCCCAAGGATGAAGCTGATTACCAACTAGGGTTAGTTCAGTTGGAAGATCTCTTTTCTTGAGATAGTCAAGACAAGTAATCGAATTCCAACAGTCTCATTCTAATGTTTGGAAGGTTCGGATTTAACATGGAGGTAGAGGAGTAGAGTGGATAAAATAAAAAAAGGACGAAGCTGATCCAAATCTCTGGGTTCACATCAGCACCTGGATCACAGATGCTGGCAAAGCATTGATCTGTGTACGTGTAGCACCAACATGTTGGTGGTTATCATTGTCTAGGGTCAAAAGCATCTCGTAGTCATCCCTACCAATAAATGCAGGAAATAAGAACAATTAGCATCCATCAGAGTAAACTAAATTGTAGAGAATAAGGGGAACATGTCTAGCATCTCATAGCATAGTCTGTGACAGCCATGACCTATAAATTATAAGCAACAGTAATCCTTGTCAACAACTACTATAGCCTAAGTCAACAAAAGGATCTTCGAAGTTTATATATGCATCTCATATTAATGTCTGACCTCTAAAAATATAAGTGGACATTGTAACAAAGTTCACATAGAGCATAATGAAAGAAGAATAATTGCTCACTCGGTAAAATCTCGCCGAAGATGGAGAATGGAACTGGCTGTTGTTCTGTTGATATCATCAGAAGCAGCTTCCCATGCCTCCAAATAATCAAGCCCCTGCATGCCAGAAAAATAGAGCTTCTAATTGTCTATCAGTTAAAAATAAAGACATTACGCATACAAGATGTCAAATTTTTAACCAAGAATGAAGGAAATAAAAAAAATAAAAATGTCAGGAAGGTGAGAATGAAGACATGGCTTCATTCACTAACGTCAAGATTGGCCGTTGTAGCTAGTACTCAGGATCACGTCAGTAGGCTGTATTCAGCCACCTGCGCTCGGCGCCTCATTTTTGTAACTTAGGTTTTCCATGCTTTCCTAGCTAGCATAGCTTATAGCAACTGTAGCGTAGACCATAGTTTTCGTCAATTCCTATGTGTAGTCCGCTAGATTAGGTTGTAAATCTCTTTTACAATATAAATGACATACCCCGGAGGCGCTGAGACCTCCCTCTTACTTGCAAAAAAAAGACATGTTGATTTCTGGAATGAGTTTTAAACCCATGCTACCTAAGGTCAGAACTTACCCAATTTCTAGAAAATGAAGGACCAAAGTCACCAACTTGCTGCAACAGTCACTGTGTCACTAGAGTCGACTCATCAACTTATCGGGCAAGAATCCAAGGGTCTACTGACTACTGAGTACTGAAATCCGTAAGGTAGTGTCATAAGTGTTTAGAGCTAGTTTGACGACATATATATATATGTAATTGTAACAAGGAAAATACAATGAGAATTGGATTATCTATTATTGAGAGAAACACCTCTATTTATAGAAATAACATAAGGTAGAAAAAGAAAGACAATTGGTAAGGGTGTAAACAATCGAACTAACCTACGTTCAAGTTCAGCTCGTATAATTCAAATAAAGCTCAAGTTCGAGTCGAGCTTTCAATGAATCTATCGAGAGCCAATTTTTTTAGTTGATTTTAATAAAAGCAAAGTAGAAGCTTTGTATATAACATGCAAACAAAAAATAGTAATGAATAATGTTGAATATGTATATTATTTTTGACGTGTCGGTTATTATAAATTATTGTTATCATAACTTGTAAGATAAATAATAATACGTATATTATAAATTTATAAATAAATAAATAAACCATTTTTTTAATATTACCAGCTTCTAACGAGCCGAGTGGAATTGTCTTAATTATTTAGTCTAGCTTTAAATTGGGCTCGTGGTTCAGCTCGTTTAGTTTCGAGGCGAGCTCGAGTCAGGCTTTTATTGAGCCGAACATAAGCGAATCTCAAACCCGAGTTTAAATTTTCACCCTTAACAATGAGGATCCAATCATTATATAATTGGTCCATTACAATATCTAATAGATAACGATATACTTATAATATCTCTAAATTATCTAGAGTATTCCTAATATCAATCTACCCTAACATTCCCCATCAAGCTGGAGTACACATATCAATTATAACTAGCTTGTTACAAAGAAATTGATATAACGAGATTCTTCAGATGATGCAGTTGATGGGAGTAGCAATAGTCCTAACAGTAGTAGAAGCAGCAATAATAGCAACAACAGTAACAATAGCAGCAGCAACTTCAACAATTAGTAGTTAGTAGAAGCAAAGAAAACTTTAGAATAAGGTGTTGAAGACACCAAGCTTCAGAATGAGTAGAAGAAGACACCAAGAAAGTCTCCATCACCTAAGACCATAGCAGAAAACTTTGTCCGTTTAAACGAACAGTAGTGCTGGTAAGACCTCTCACCCAAGAATCACGAGAGGATGACGTTTCAGAAGAAGTCATCGGAACGACACCAAAATCTGATCGGCCCAAGAATCAGACAGATAAATGGCGTAGACGGCAGACAAAGGGGTTAGGAAACCAACTACGTCACAAATAGACGAGAAACATGTCACAACGTATTTAGAACACCCCACACAATGACTCGGCTGAAATAGCTGTTGGAGGGAAGTATGCAAAAGAGGGAGCTGCGTAGACAAAGAACAACAAGATGAATGGTGTTCGAAAAGAGGAGAAGAGGGGAGGCCAGAATGAAGCCACTAAATGATTAGCGATTCTTCCAGCCCCTCAAAAGCGGAAAGTAATGGAGGCGGCAAATTAAGGTTTAGGCCTAGGAAAACATGTGCTCTGATACCATATAGAAAGGAAAATACAATGAGAATTGGATTATATGTTATTGAGAGAAACACCTCTATTTGTAGAGGTTACATATGGTAGAAAAGGGAAGAC
The DNA here is from genome assembly GCA_963682175.1 of Triglochin maritima. NCBI lineage: Eukaryota > Viridiplantae > Streptophyta > Magnoliopsida > Alismatales > Juncaginaceae > Triglochin > Triglochin maritima. The sequence goes on along the minus strand of OY821772.1, from coordinate 55,401,392 downwards.
AATTAGGATCCAATCGTTATATGATTGGTCCATTACAATATCTAATAGATAACGATATCCTTAAAATAGCTCTAAAATATCTAAAATATTCCTAATATCAATTTCCTTTTCTAACAATAATTAAGAACGAGTTCGATCTTTTGACCTACTTACAACTTTAATTAATTAAAGATCAATGTGGCACCAACTAACCAAGTTAGCCCATGGGAGACTAGTGATTATTATTCAGAAGCCTAATATGTCAGACTTGTAAACATTGATATGTTCCATGATATTTGATTATATCCTTCTTTTAAATTTTCAATCTGTAAGCTTGGTCCAGCTCTCCCTTATTTACAACTAGAAAGCTCCAAGTGTTAAACAACAGGCATAACATTTGACAGAAAGTCTTGAACATGAAGCTAGAAAGTGAGCAACAACAATTTTACCAATTCAAGATCCATGTGGTGCCTACTCAAACTTCGTCTCCAATGGGTTCCCCTAGAAGATGATCGAGAAGAACTTGGCCGTCCTGAAGAATTTTGAATGCGACGTCGAACATGGTGTCTAGAAAATTGTGCAAGTGATGCATCTCTCTGACAATAATAAGGTAATAGATTATTGTGTTAGTATTGCCCTCTTTAGAAAATATGTAAAAATCATAAGAAAAACTACTATGAGATTACAAGATATAAAGCAACCGATCATTAGCCAACAACCCAGACTGCTTTGTTTTCAGGCTGTACCATGATTTCTTCGATCTTGTATGAATACTAAAGGTTCAAGGTAAGACAACAGCAAAAGGCACAAAACTGCAACTTCCTTATTCCTTTGAGATGCTAAGTTCATCGTATAGCAATTTTTAAGTTTAGAATAATTACCTAAATGATTTGAGAACATGTAAATTGATCACATCTAAAGCTACTCTAGCCCGGGCAGTTATTTTTTAAAGTAATTTCTTGTTATGCAGCATCCAGACAACAACAGTTCACGCCAAAGCTGCTTAATGAATCAACTTGCATTTTACTGTGACATTTGCTGATTTGCAAATCATCGTATATAGTTGTTTGAAAAGGTTATGTGACCTCAATTCAAGTACAATCAAGTTAATCTACCACATCCGTACACATCTTTGAAATCTGACCTTGTTCAATGGGTTAAAAGTGAAATAAGAACCACATGAATGGATCATCTCCTGTCAAGACGACAACAAAAATTCCATAGCATGCAATTTATTCTTGTTTCTAGATATATCACATTGGCACTATGCGGCTATCAAGGTTACCACTCAATTTGAAAGACAAAGATGAAGATTAATGGAATTATGAGTCGTATTTTTAAGACTTCTATAGAAAGATGAAGATTAGTTGCAACATCAAATGAAAACATTTAACAAACAAACTACATATGAAAGAAATATATTTTTTGCCATAAAACCTAAGAACCACTTACAGGATTTGATTGTCGACTTCTTCTGGCAAAAGAAAGGCGAAGCACATCTTCTTCTTGCTGTAAAGACCGGGCTATGCTTTCATCCATCTGATTTTAAATTGAAGCATTAGGAAACTCATGAGGATACATTCTGTTTACTTAAGATGTTGAAAAAAGAGCAGTCTAAATGTTGAATTAAAAGTGTGCCGATTTATCAGGAAAAAAAAATGAAATTGTGAAAATATGAATTGTCTATAACCTCCTCATTATCAACAAAACCTAGAGACTCATTGAAGAGTTGCTCTTGAAGTTGACGAGCCAGCAACTCATCTGAATCCACTTGAGGATTTCTCGCATTGGAATCAAATGCCACATGACTCCTATTTTCAACAACACCCGGCCTAGGTTCAGGAGAAGACAACTCATCAATATTAATAATCATATGTGAAGTTCGCCCAAAGCCATTAGGATTATCGTTCCTAGACGGCAGTAAATGTGAGGGTTGCTCTGGTAAATAAGAGGAAAGGAATGGGAGGCTTTCGGAGATGTTAGAAGTGGAGCTTTCGCCATGATGACGGCGCCCTGACCTGGTTTTCCTTTTACCATTTATGAGCTTTTGTGGCCTATTAGTTTTCAAGACTAACTCTGAAGCTGCACTAGAAGGTATTTCAATAGGGCTCAAGTTTAGATGTTCAATTGAAGGTGATGCAACAAAGGAATATATCTCAGAGCTTCCTTCAAGCAAATTGATGTGTTCTTCTGCTGGATGTTCATCAACACGTTCTACTGCATAACCAAATTTATTCTTCCTTGTCTGTACATTATCACATGTATTATGTTTTACAGCACGAGTGCTTCTCCAACCACTACAAGATCCATTAACTATTTCTTTTTCTTCGTGAGTCTGTCCAATAATAACCCTCTCATCTGCAGGCCACCTAGACCAAAAAGGCAATCATGTCAGACAATAGCATCAAATCACATGAAGACAGCAACTTTATTGAACCTTACTGCAGCACTAAGGGTTCAAAAAATCCCTTAGGTTGCCGAAGGTTATAGAAACTGGATTCTGGTGAGACGACAAGCATCAAAATTAGTTGCCCATAAACTAATTAAAAAGCTTAAGATAGTAGCATAAAAGTTATCTCGTCTTTCGTCAACAATCTCTGTGTTCTACCGATGCAACAGCACAGATAAAAATTAAATATAAAATAAGTCTAAAGGGGGGAAAAACCATTCTGTATCAATGAAATTATGAGGTTATTAATTTTGGCCATTCTTTACAATTCAAAAGTACAGAAATCTCTCAACTACAATGCCAAAGTACAAAGTATAATAATTTGTTAGGGATTTAGTGTTAGATGTACAGAGAAAAGGATGAGGCACCAGTTTATTGGGCTGTTGGACCAAAAATAAGATGCCTTTAGATCATACCAAACATGCTCGATGTTAGGCAAATCATGCTTGAAGATATATCATAGTTGTATCTTCCAACTACTAGTGCAGATTCCTTGAGATTTTTTTTTTTGGCTTGTACCCTTTTGACTGAGATGAATGATACATGCCTCATGAGTTCCATCTGATCTCTACTTTTAGGCAGTGCAGAGGTTGTTGTTACTTGGTGGAAGGACTAGCCAGTTTATGTTTCAATCTTTGCTAGATGATCTCTTTTCTGATGTATCATTAAAAAAAACCAAGTGGTGTGTACATTTTTAGCATCTCTTTAGAATCGTCGAGTGAATTAGAATGCATGCTCCTCGAAGAGGTGTTGCATGATCTTGTAATGAATAAATTGCAGAACTTTGAATTTTTTACAAGCCCATACCATATGTAAACATTTAGCATAATAGTAAATAGCCAAATCTGGATGAACTGTAGTTATGAATGTAACAACTTTTGTTAGTCATGAACCATCAGCAATCAAAAGCACGTGCTACTACTGCAATTCATATTCATCTACAAATAAATTCAACAATAAAGCTATGTTTTTTCCATACTTTAAAAATAATAAATAGTCGGTTTGGTTCAAAATAAAATCACAAGCAATATTATAATCACAAATGAAATTCCAAATTCAACTACATTGACCATTAAAAATGCAACCGGGTACAAAGCAAATTGAACTTAGAGGGCGCACACAGGAAAACCGTAACTCTAGAAACATAACAGATACTAAAAAATATCGGAGGTTTGTATATCCAGTGCTAATACCTGTTTGATAATGATGTAGATTTAGCACTTCCTATCGAATGCTCATCCAAAATCTCTTTCCCTTTCCTTTTATCACAAGCATGCTCCTCAGTGTCAGGACCAACAATGTGACATTGTGATGATGGCATTACAAGATGGGTCTCATTCCGACCTGTTTTTCTAACATAATTATTCTTCTCTTTTAGAGTGATTGGAGCTTTCACCATTTCTGAGGCAGAAATAAACCCTTCGCGCAAAGGTTCCTGCTGAGACTTTTTTTTTGAGGAGCTCAAATGTAATGGTTTCGAATTCCTTTCTTCATTCTCACTGGTTGAAACGCCAAGCAACTCAAGTTCACTTCCCTCACCTAGATCACCATCCTGTCCAGATACAGTTTCTTTTTTCCCATATACAGGAATGACACCCTTTGACAGGTTACAAGGAGAGATGCGCCCGTTTCTTACCAATCGCCGGCTAGACTTTCTTGGATGCGCATCAATAGGAAGCACTCCACTGCATTTAGGTTGTCTTGCACTACTAGTACTAGCATTAACCGCTTTCTCAATGGTAGCAGCAGCATTGACCTCTGTCTGATAATTTCCACCAGGTGTTCTAGAACCAATAGCAGCACTACCGGTTGCTGCCTTGGTTTTAGAGCTTATTTCGCTAACCGGTTTGGAGCAACCTACAACAATGAAATCATTGTTTACCTTCCCCTCTCCATTTGTACATCGACTAGGACACGGAACATCCAACGGGATCATTGATCTAACATCCACGACCTCACGATTTTTACACAGTCTACCTCCATTATTTGCATTATCAAGTGGCAGAACACCATAACTTTCAGGTTTTCTTCTGCTTCTCCAAGTTTGTAAGGGAGAACTGCTACTCTCCTTGGGACTTGAAAATTGTCTAGCCAACTGTGCCCTCTTAAACAAACTCTCATTATCCAATGAACCAACATTGCTTTCCTCGCTGCCAGGAATGTGGTTACTACAACGGCTAATCCTTCTGGAGAATCCAATAGAAGGTGACTGGTTACCTTGGTAACGAGGATTTGCTTGCTGCCGAACGGTGGGTTTTCTATCAGGAGTATCAAGAACTACCAACGGGTAATCTGTTTCCATATCATCCATGATCTGCACATTAGAATATTTAGTTCAAACTACAACTCCTCAATTCTTCTGTTATGTTTTTAGTTTAGGGACACAAGAATAGATTGTTATTCCATTTCTTCCTTCGCTTTTGTTATCATTTCTTGTCTAGATACAAAGAAAAGAAGAAGAAAAAGTCTTCAGCACATTCAATTCGTTGATTTCGTTTGGGTCTGTTACACAGGTTATTTCCTTCCTCCTGATATAGCTCCCTTTCAACCCATCAAGTAATGCTATTATGTTATTTTTCTAAGTTCAAATACCCAGAAACTTATCTCCCCGTATTCAATTGTTCCCATTGTTCGTATGTTTGCAAATTTTAAGTACACAATCACATAATGTATTATTCCCTTATAAACATAAACTACAGATGGTCATAAATTTTTTTAAAAATAAAATACTTTTTTATCGGTTAAATAAAAATTAATTTTTACCATTCCATTCCTTCCTCTCTTTCTAGATTTTAATTTCAAACAGAAACATGAACATCTTATTTCTTTTCCTTTAATCGATTCGCTCTACTTTCTGTTGCAATTTTGAATTCCAAAACATCAAATCCCCCTTCAACCGAAACACCTCATCCGATACCTGAAAAGCGGAAATCCACCGAAACCGCGGTCCGTACGGCACGAGAACGTCGGGAATCGCCCGACAAATCCCCCGATTTCGACGAAAAAGGCCCGACTCGAAGAATCAAACGCGACGACGGAAACCCTAGAATCGAACGAGGAGAAGTTCCAAGGGAAAATCCTCGACGGGGAGATCAGGCCAACACGAGCATCGAAGCGGAATCTCGGCCGTCCATCTCCCACGATCTACGGCTGCGGATGGTGCACGCCGATGTGCCCGTGGGGATTCGTGATGGAATAAAAGGTTGCCGTTGGATTCGGGGCAAATTTGAAGCGACTCCTTTTGTTTCTTTTCTCTTTTATTTTTCGTTTGGAACTTAAAAATTGGAGCCCAAAAGGCCCAAAGAGTGTCCAGTTACTCCAGTACATTAATACATGAATCTTGGACATTCTGGTTTGAACTTTGAACTAAAGTAGGAAGATTCTAAAGCTTGTAATGAAATCGTAATACAATGTTATATGATATTTATTTTTTCGAACAAAATTGTATTGAACTTCTTTAATACTCGACTATGTAATCAGACGTTGGTTAGTGACCTTTTTGAGAGCTAAAGATGTTGTTGGAAGTTTGTTTTAAATCTAAAATGGAATACATTTTATTACTTCTCTAAATTAATATGACAAGGCCGAATACCAAACTAAAAGACCCACAAATCACTCCTTGAAATAGATACCTCACTCTGATGGAGATATGGTTCTTTTTCTTATGATAATTACAATGACATGTCTCTATATAAGATGATTATTGTGTTCGTTTTTCTTTGGACATACCTCCACATCTAAAATCATTGCGACAATTCTTCTCGTATTAGACTTAAATTAAAGGGTTAAATTGTAATTTGCCCCATGACCTTTAATCCAATTGCACTTTGCACTTATATCCTTTGAAATTTGAAAATAAGCATTTCAACGCTCCTGACCTTTTTGTTATTTTGATAATTTTCCCACTTGCCCAAATTTTCTTCTCAAATTGCCATTTTATAAGGTAACAAATAGTAATTGATTTTATAAGTTTATTTTTATTTTTTTATTTTCTTTTTAAAATAAATAACAACGAATTAAAGAAAAATATTATGGAAAGAAAAGAAAAGGAAAATAAATGAAAATGTCTTTAATATTGCAAGATAATATTTCATTTCTCATTATTTTTATTTATTTTCATTTTCTTTCTTTATCAAATATATGTATGTAGAAGTTAAACAACCCTTCACTGTTTTTTTGGAAATTCTGTTTTTTTTATAATGGAATATCATTATAAGTACATTAAACATGCATTTTTTTACTGAACTGTTATTCAGCATTGGAAATCTACTTAAATCGTCCGTACAGATTATCATTTTGTCATTCTCTCATTTCTACTGCTATAACGCGACATTTTACACTCCTATCACACATCTCTCTTCATCTTCCTCTTGTAATCATAAAAAAAATGTTTTGGAGGTCAGCAATGAGCCAACGGACGCCCCGGTGTACTCGAATCTGGTAAAATATTCAACATCTTTTTAATAAAAAAATAATTAAAAAAATAAAAATAACGGGCGTTCGCCAGATCCGCCCCTCCCATGGGGACGGCGTCTGGCTAAGATGCCACGCCCATGGGAAGGGCATCTTAGCCAGACGCCCCTCCCCTAGGCGGGGCGGCTCCGTCGGACGTCCGTAATTTTATATATATTTTTATTAAAAAAATAATTGATTATAAATTTAGATAATTGCTAAATTAATTAATAAGTTAATAATTACTATATTCGGATGACCGATACTTATTCAGTACACCGAATAGAGATTTCCAGAGAAATGTTGAAGCTACTGATGATAAATATTCGGATGACTAGGTAGAGATCGGTAAACCGACCCAATGATTCTAGGAAGATCGAAAACTTACTGTCTTTACGATCACGAGGGACCGATGGAAACTCGGTCATCCGCATGGAACATGTTCGGTAGACCGAGAGGCAAACGGTCGATCGTCCGACATCTCACCTTACAACGAGTTTTTGCAAGTGATGAAAATTCAAAAAATTCAAGATCCAACAATTTCAAAATCCAAAAAAATTTCAAGGGACGCCACCCCCGCCACCTCACCGACGAGGTGGAATACCACTCGCTCACCGGTGAGCGAGACCCCCGAACAATCTGTCGAGATGGTATTTGTAAGTCAGGATGTTTTACAGCCGGAGGATTTTGGATCTTAAAAATTGTTGGATCTGGAATTTTTTTGAATTTTTATCACTTGCAAAAAAACTCATTGTAATCCGACCCATTACCACCGAAAACTTGCAGATGAACGTCAAATAATTTGAGATAACACAACGTATAATTTTAAGATTTTTTTAATTTTTTTAGGATAGGGTGTCTTAGCCAGACGCCCCCCTTGGGTGAGGCGTCTTAGACAGACCCCTCCGCCATGGGGGAGGCGCCTGGCTAAGACGCCTCCCCATGGGGGGCGTCTTACCTAGACGTCCGACTCGATTTTTTTTTCTGGGCTTACTTCACCGAATTCAGGCGCTTCACCAGACATTTTCGTGGTGTTTGTAGTGGGAAAATGAGGAAAACGTAGGTAGAAACATTATTTTAAGAAACGTGACGAAATGAGTATTAAATGAATTGTTAATGACAAAAAGTTAATTGTTGGGACGATTTAAGTAGTTTTCCAGCGACAAACAACCTCCTTTTTTATTAGAAAAAGAGAGAAAGGAGGAGAGTAGGTGGGATGGGGAGGCAAGATTCGGCTTCCCACCTGCGGCAACAGCAAAGTCAGAGAGGCTCTTGGGTGGAGAAGGGAAGAGGGAGAGGAAAAAGTGAGTAATTTGATTGAATTGTTTTTATATCTGCATATTATATAACTTTCATACATTCATTTCTGTCATGATGTCAAAACATTTTATGATCATAATTTACAAGATTATGTGTGTTACGACATTATGTGCACTTGATGTTACGATTTGATGTTGAACATTCTTAATAGAATAATAGTGCACGACTTAGTCATAATACTTCCTTAGTTAGAGATGTTATTATATAACAAAAATATAAAAAGAACATAACAACCAACAAGCATGACATAATACTTCCTTAGTTAGAAACAACATGGAAAATATCCACCCCAACACTACCACTACCATGTCCTTGATTGCAAAAACAAAAAATAGAGGTACCCTTTCGCAAAGACGGAAATCAGATCTTAGCAGCCTAACGCCCACTACCACTACCACGAGGGTCCAAAGGAGGCGAAGACCAACAACCGTGAAGGCGACTTGCCTCCCCTGTCGCCCTCCACAACCGTCTTTCTCCAACCCCTTCAGATCCAGATCCCAATCCCAAACCCTAACTCCAATCCCGATCTCGGAACAAGCCATGGCGTCGGGCTCCGTCATCCACCAGTTCGCGCAGTGCATCACCTGCCACGCCTGGAGCCCCGATCAAACTAGTGAGTTCAACACATCCCCATTGGTAATCTCGTCAATGCTCGTTTCTTTACTCCGTGGAGGTGATGGATCGGTTGGTGATCTTCTTATCTGCCTGTCGTCGTCTTTTCGGGATCTAGTTTGTGTGGTGGAGGTTCAAATTGGCGGATTGTCTCGGGAAAGGGTGTTCGTAGTACAATTTAGAATGTAAACACGATGGGGTTGAGAAAGAGGGCAGAGGAGCGGAGTCGAATTGGAACCATGTGTTTAGTGTAGAGTAGTTTAATTAGGAGTAGCAATGTGGCTGGAGAAGTTGGAATTGGAATTGTTCCAGAGTGCATGTAAGTTGATTGAGTTCCATGCTAAAATGAGGCCCAGCTTTCGTTCCGCTGGTATGCTTTTTATCCTGCTTGAGTTGGAATGGAGAATGCAAATATTAGTTCGAATCTGATCAGATCATAAACATTTGATCTTATTTTTTTCATAATGTAGTAACCAGTAAGTAAGCTCAACACGAACTTGAGCCTTAGATTGATTTGATTCGTTACAACTTACTAGCGCATAAATGAGCTTGATATTAGCTCATCATCTGATCGTGCTTGTTCACGTCATTTCTACATGCATCTATGATATGTATAACAAATTTGTATTTGATTACTTATGATCATCAGAATCATGTGGAACAAGTTGATCCATTATCATCTTCAATTGGTTAAGTTACAAAGTTAGGAAGTTGAGTTCATGTTCAGTAGTACTCTTACTTAAAGTTGAAGTCCCAAAACCTCAATGAGCTTGAGTCTGTTATCATGTTGCACTGGACTGAAGGGGGCTTCACTCATTTGGCGGCCACATAAGTGATTGTTCACTGGTAGAAAACGCTTGTCATACATATATACAACAAGAGAGAAGCAAGTGTCCATATCCGACCTTACATGAAAAAATAAATGCATAGAAACGTGAATTGGAAGTTCTTTCTTTGTAGGCTGTGGTGTTGAATTTTAATCATGCAATCGCACTGCCAAGGCAACATAATGCAGAGGCAGCAGTTATATTGTGACAATAGCTTGCAAAATCATCCTGCGTGAATCAAAAGTCTAAATCTGTCACCTTTCGGAATATGTAGCTGTATTTAAAGTCAACAATTCTTAATAGTCACTTAAGGGATCTTCTACCCATCAACGTCCTCAAGCTCAAAACAAACAATCGGAGAAACTCTGAAGTAGTTGGCTCAAGCTCGGTCTCAAGGCTCGATTGTTTCTTTTATTGTATATGTATTCATTTGATGATTGAATGCCATTCTTGATTTTATTTTTGTTGGCATTTTCAATTTCAAACGCGGTCAAGATTATCCACCACCACAAACAGAAATCTAAATTGCTTATAGTTTGGTATACTAATTTTAACTTATAACTTGCAGTGGTCGCCCTTTGCCCAAATAACAATGAAGTTCATATTTACAAATCTGTTGCAGAAAAGTGGGAGAAAATACACGTACTTGAAAAGGTATTTAACAAAATTGCTTCTCTATCTTCCATATCACCTACTGATTTTAATAAAATAGCCCCTGTGATTCTTTAATGTTTTGATTATATAAAGTTCTTCCATATCATGTTTGCATTGTTGTGTCATAACTTTAATCTCAGGAACGTTCAATTAAGAATCTAGACACGATATGGTGTCTAATATCATTCTTAATTTGACAAATTTACCCAAGACGTAGTCTGATAGCTAGGGGGAAGATAATGTTTGTGTGTTAAACAGGGAGAAATCTGTATCATTGGTACATTTGTTTGATTGGAGAAATGTTGAAATTGTTAGGATTGCGCTGGGATTCTGACATTTTATTACTTTATTGTCTTAAAAAGTGTTGATTAGTTCCAGCTGTAAGAGCTTGAAGCACTTGATTTGGTTTTGCTCATAGACTCTATGACCATGATTTTCTTTGGCAAATGGGGGACAACTAGATCTTTTAAATATGTAACTTATGCATTTCCTGTTTTTAAAATCTGATGTTTTTCCTGTCTATAACAGCATGATCAAATTATATCTTCAATAGATTGGAGCGTTACAACGAATAAAATTGTTACTGTTTCTCATGATCGGAATTCGTAAGTCTGACTTGCTTACATATATTGATGCCTTCTCTGACAAAACTATAGCTATTTCAATGGCCTCTTATCTCAAAGGTTTTGCGCAGATACGTGTGGAATCTAGAGATGTCTGAGTGGATACCAACACTTGTCATTCTTAGGCTAAACCGTGCTGCACTATGTGTACAATGGAGCCCTAAAGGTATTTATAGTGAAGCGTTATTTCTTTATCGATATGCTCTTATTTGCTTGTTATTAAAAAGACTAAAGGTTTTGGTTGTTCCTATTATAGTGATTAGTGAGCTATCATTGATGTTGTGTTTATTCTTTTTTACATTTCCAAGACTCCAACTTATTTTCTTTTCTAGATATAGATAATGTGGGACTAAATTTGAGTAAAGATTTACTCTTTTAGTGGTAAAGATTGACATACGTTATGCAAATATTTTCCTACCTTTTGAGTTTTATTTAAAGTTGCATTGCTGGATCACCTTAGTAATATGCTACTTAGCTGAAGTGATTAGCTGCTGAGGCCGACCACTAGATTGCTACTCGTCTGAATGTTGATCTAGATTCCATCACAATTACTCCATAACTGTTTGTCCCATTTTTTTAATTTTGAGTTTTAGCAAGTTCTTATTATTGATGATGGATAGGAGATGCCCTAAACTATATGTGCTAACCACCAACTCAATATTTTCTCAGAAATCATATACATAATGAGCTTTGTTCCCTTTAATTTTCACTAAACTGACACATATTTTCCAGAAAACAAGTTTGCAGTTGGAAGTGGAGCCAAAACAGTTTGTATATGCTATTATGAAGAGGAGAATAACTGGTAAAGTGGTAAAATCTCAAGACTATTTGCCATCTCTTTGTTCAATGACGAAATAAGTTTTTAACTGTGATAACCACATGTTAAGTGAAGATCTTTTTTTGCCTTTTATCAGCCTAATTTGGTCCTGAATTTTCAATCTGGTACCATACATACTGAAATTCATACATTTCTCGTCATTATTGCTTTTGCAGAACAACTTGCTCTTTAGTTGAACTTGTTCATTGAACATATGAATGGCAAGCCTCCTTCTAGTGATTGGAGGCTTGTTAGCATTGTCATTGTTTTATTTTTCAGTTGTCAATTTCATTTGTAATTGTAGCAGTGGTAGATGAAATATTCATGAGCAACCATTTGGTATTTATGTGGTATTTCAATGTAGTTTGACAGTTGTCTACCACTCTGCAGTTGGTCAGTTATTCATATATGGTTAGTTTGAAAAGTTTCATCTCTTTCTCGTTTCCACTTGCATCCAATCCCATTAAGTTTTAGGTTTGCATCTGTTTCAACCGAAGTTTTTGTGTAATTTTTGTTGGACCACTGCCCTAACATAACCTGAACACTTAGGTGATGGATAGTGAATTCAACTCCATTCGAGTGTTGCACATTTTTTGTGTGTTTAGCAATATAAAACATTTTTCCCGATACTCCCCCGGAGACGTCATCTGGGTTTTTCTTTGCATGTCTATTTGCGAACAATATGGTTGGAATGACCCCCCACGTAGCGATCGGCCCACTATGATACTATGTGAAATTTGGTTGCCCCACTACTTCTATAAAACTCAAACAACTAGATGATAGGTAGTGGATCCAACTCTATGACAAAATGTTACACACATTTTGTGTTTGGCAATATGAGTCTATCTTTATCAACGATTCTCTTTTTTAAAAATTCGCAATGAAATTTGTCGTCAAAATTGAGGCATTCTCCTTGCTATACATTGTACACAGTAAACCTTTTTCTTCTTTAAAGAGGGTTGTTGGTGGTTTGTTGCTCGACTGTTGTTTCTTTCATTACGATTTTATTTGTCATTGCTGTGGCCATTTACAAATCATCTTCACCTTTTGGGAAGTATCCTTTTCTTCTCTCTACTGTGGAGCACACTCCAACTTGCTACATGCTCTCTTGCTCTAAATAGAACATATTACATTAAGATTTGATTATTATTTTTTGAATTTTATGACTTTTCACTGTAGGTGGGTCAGCAAGCTTATTAGGAAGAAGCACAATTCTTCTGTTACAAGTGTTGCTTGGCACCCTAACAATGTAAACACATCTCATTTCTATCTTTACGGTGTCATTATTCAATGGCTCTATTCATGCAATTCAAATTTTCGTTTTTGTAATGGTGCTCGAAGGTGGTTGTTTGACTGTTTGATGCTTGCATTAGTATTGTAAAATTTCTAATTTCTAAGCACTTTGGTGTGTGGCATTTACCACGAGTGTTGTTGTTCGTGCCTTTAAGTTTATCCCCATCGCACCACCCTTAAACAAAAAAAAAAGAGTTGATATTGTTTCTGATTTCTCATATTTGTCTAGATCTCTTCTCTGACTCAAGTGTCTTATTTTCTTCAAAACAATTTTTTTGTCATTCATGTATCTTTTCCTTGGTTATTTGGTTATGTAGCACTTGCAAAATAGACCATTTGTTTTCATATCTACTACAGGTTCTTCTGGCCACAACATCCACAGATGGTAAATGCCGTGTTTTCTCCACTTTTATAAAGGGTGTGGACACAAGGTTGGTCAATTTAATGAATTTGGATCCATCATACTGCTCCCGTCATCTTCGTGGACTTTTTTTTGTGATGTATGTATTGTGAACCAGGGATTCGGGGACAGGTCCTACCTCTGATGCAAAATTCGGAGAGGTTTGATTACTTTTTTGGAGCTCTTTAGTGGTTTTGTTGAAATTCTCATTCTTTGGTTCCCAATGACCTATCCTAAATGTGTATTATTCACTCTCACTTTGTGTATGACATGATTAAGTTAACAACTGGGAGTATTTTTCTTTCTTTCATATTTAGTTGTAGGGTTCATCTCAGTTATTGTAGCAGAAGTGAAGATTCAATTGTTTAGTGTCAAGGAAATGAGCTTTTTACTTGGATAAGATTCCGATCTTAGGTTTTATATAGAATGTGGTTAGACTACAGACTTTTGGGAATTTCCTGTGTTTGTGATCAAAGGACTGCAGAGAAACAGGGGAAATTTGAATCTTACCACCATAGTTGAAAACCAATCATGTTTACTACATTTTCAGTTGTTATTATAATTTTTGGGCTTATCCAGACAGCTATCTTACTACCGATTAAAGAAAAGACAGCTATCTTACTAAAACAATCATGTTGTCTCCCACTATTTCACAATACTGGAGATATAACATCTGCTTTATTTGGAACAGCAAATTATGCAGCTTGACCTGTCATCTACCTGGGCGTTTGGTGTAAAGTGGTCCCCTAGTGGTAACACGTTGGCTTACACAGGTTACGTCTCTGTTTCCTCTATTTCTCTCCTGCACAATTTTGTTTTGTTGGGTGTGTATATTTAAGCCTTCAAAAACTGAAAAATTATCATGCAAATTAATGTGTTTTTCAATTACGTCTTTTAGGAAACAAAGTCAATGTTCAATAGGAGGTCCCAGTTGGGCAATTTTTTTATGTCAAATATCCACCTAGAACATTCAAAGCTCTTATTTAATCTAAGTGGTTAACAACTATAAACTTTTCAGATGGTTAAATTCAAGTTGATGTCTTGACTAAAAGGTTTTTAAATGGTTGGATATTCCTCGATGTGAGTTTTGCTTTGCATGATCGGAAATTTTAAGTGATTGTACTATAATTTTGAGGATGTTTTGGTAATTTTAGGTAACTGTCTCAGGTTATTGTAATATTAGCTGCTTCATAGAAACTCCGATATATGACCTCCATGTTTTGTTTGTCTTGCTTTGGCTTTCTGTGGTATTCAGAAAAGCAGTCATTTTAGGTAAATTACCTGAAAAGGTTACATAATGTGTTTTTCCTCATCTGGTACGTTTCATATGTCTATAAAATTAATCATAAGTAGAAACATATAATTATAGAGTTGGCATAAGAAGCAAGTGTCAAGATTATGTAGAAAAATAGTGCATTTTTTGTATTAAGATGCATATTTTATTCTCAGCTTGGTAACAAGTTGATGGATTTATGATGCATGGATCCTAGCTGCACTTTTTTGCTTATTTCTCTTGATTGTTGCCATTCATTTGTAGACTGATCAGAAGGCTGCATCATTTAAGATTTAAGTACTTGGTTTCATTGAACAGGTCACAATTCAATGATCTACTTTGTTGATGACGTGGGTCCATCTCCTTCTGCACAAAGTGTAGCTTTTCGTGACTTGCCACTCCGTGATGTGGGTCAGATTCCTCTTTTTCCTTCTCCAGATGCTGAAATTGGCGTTCAATTTGGCATTGTTATTCAGCTACGAGTACTAACTTAACTTGTATTTCAGGTTCTTTTTGTTTCCGAGAAAATGGTCATTGGTGTAGGATTTGACTGTGATCCTATGGTTTTTGCTGCCGTTGACAGAGGAATATGGTACCCCTTCAGATAAATCTACGATGTTAAATATTATCATTTTCTTGGTGTTTTTACTAGATTGCTCCTCTTCATAATGTGCATTTAAATTACCCTTATGGATTTGTATAGTGCCTGGAATTTGTGAGAAAGTTAGCACTAGATTAGCTTTTATCGACATTATAAACTTATAACTTTGTGTAAAATTGTTACTTTCATGCCCGTTGCAATAAATTTCACATAAAAAACTTTAGATGCGTGCACTTTTTATTGTCAGGACCTTCACTAGATTTCTTGATGAAAGGAAAGTAGCACCATCAGGCTCGAAGTATGGTACACAGGTGCCCAAATATTCCACGCAGTTTACCAATTTGTTTCTTCTCATTTATGTGAAGAGTGATGCCATGCCCATACTAATAGATAAGTATGTGAACAACGTACAAACTTAAATCCTGCTAATTTTACAAATATATAGGTCACTGTATGGTGCCTTTCATGGTTAAATTTATTTTGAAGTGGTAAAAACTACGAAGAGCAAGAGCAGGATATTTATGTCTTCGTGGCTTTATGTGAGTTCAAAAGAGACGTATTTCCTTGTTTTTTGAATTCCATTTTGGTAACTACGAAGTTGTTGGGATGATGAAAATATTTCAGTTATCTGGAGCATTGAGCAAGCTGTACGGCCAACATAAGCATGTGAGCAGTGACTTAATTGAGCCATCAAAACCTCGTGGTGGAGCGCATGACAATTGCATAACGTTCGTCTCCTTACACAGTAGTTTCATTATTTTTGGTTATACAACATAGTCCTTCCATTTCATCATTTTTCTTGAACTTGCAAAACTGATGAGAATTGTCATGTATTACAGATGCATAATTCCTTTGAGGAATGAAGGGGAAACGACCATCAGGTGTTTCAGCACATCAGGTTAGAAAACCTTGGCTTAATTCTTAATGTCGAGACCTGTTGGGATCAGATTCACGACTGTGATTTTATATCTACCATGTTATAGGATTGGACGGCAAGATAGTAACATGGGATCTGGCAAAGTATATGGATGTTCTTCACTAGACATTCCATCGCACACACTGAAGCCAAAAAATGTCACTTCCAGTGCCACATCAGAGCTCGTGTGGATCTTATTACATCCTGGAATCATAAGTTTGAAGATCCATTAGATGTTGTATTGTAGTGTTGAAGCTACCTGTTACCCTTGAATGTAATTATGGATATAAATAGCCATGCCTACGCCTCTATTTCCAGTGCATGCATCATCCGTGTGAGGTTCTTACGTACTTCATATCCCTGTAAGGACTGAAATGGGCAGTTGGTTGGAGCCTTATGTCAACGAAGCTCGCTAATTCTTATTATAAGAAATGGTTATGGACCAGTACGGGGAGACACCGTTAAGATAAGACTTTAATGATGGTAGCGTACGAGCTGCCCGTACATTGTTTGGATTTGATTGGTTAGTTTACTCTGGGCCTTTTCTGTCCCTTAGAATGTTTCATTTCTTATTTCAACTAACCTTACATATATGCCAATGCCACCATTCATATAGCAGCGCTGCAGCGGTTCCAGGGCGTCATGCGTAGCTAGCAGGTATTGAATGCAAGCGAATGAAGATTGATTTGTTGCTGGCTATGGTGACTCAGTCGAATGGTCACTTGGAGCCTTATGTCAACCTTGTCAGCCTACACCAGTTTGTTCGGCTTCCCTGAGATTTGCAACCAAGGAAAAACCATGGGTCTCGTTCACTTATGGCAACTTAAAAGGGAATTTTGAGAAAAAAAAGTTTGGGTGGAAAATTGGTGGGGAAACATTAAACAAGAGAAACGGGGTAATTTCCTCCATGATTTTTTTAATCTAGACTGAGATTAAAAAAGACATACCCATTGAGTCGTTGACCTATGTTATTTAGGAAGTTGCCCTTAAATAAAAATAATTTTAAAAAAACTTTTTTATTTTCTCTTTTCTCTAAACTACCATACCATCCAAATTAAAAACTCATTC
The DNA here is from genome assembly GCA_963682175.1 of Triglochin maritima. NCBI lineage: Eukaryota > Viridiplantae > Streptophyta > Magnoliopsida > Alismatales > Juncaginaceae > Triglochin > Triglochin maritima. The sequence continues at coordinate 55,384,108 of OY821772.1, read as the reverse complement.
TTTTTTACTATTTATGCAAACCTAAAGAGAAAAACATTTTTATTCTATTCAAGCAAGTAGGGCTGTAAGCGGGGCGGGGCGGGTTTTCGCCCCACTGCTACCCGCCCCGCCAAAGTTAAGCGGGTAGGCGGGGCGGGGCGGGTTCAAAAAAAAAATCCACTACCCATCCCGCGTAAGGATGGACTAGGCTATGCGGGGCGGGTTGGCGGGTTTGGCGGGTTTAATTTTTTTATTAAAGTTAAATACAAAAATCAATTTATTTTCTTTAATATTATCTATTTTAATCAAAGTTAAGTACAAAAATGAAGGAAAAAATCAATCAATGTATGTTTTTAAAGCTATATATAAAAAAATTAAAGCTAAATACAAACTAAATCATAACTAAATACAAAAAAATCAAAAACATGTAAGACTTATGCGGGTTGCGGGTTATGCGGGGCGGGTTGGGAGAAAACCGCAACCCGCCCCGCTTATTATGCAGGTTGTGCGGGTGGTGGGTTGGCGAGTAGCAATTTTTTGTCCGCAACCCGCGTTAAGCGGGGCGGGTTGCGGGTAAATTTCAACCCATTTACAGCCCTACAAGCAAGCCATAATAATCCTTGTCGACTCCTTCCAAACTCCGCCTCTTGTAATTGAAAGGAAGACCGGAAACTATATACTTGGGGAAAAAATAGAGAACAATGAAAAGAGAAGAACGCGTGGTAATAAGAAAATCAATGAAAAGCAACTATTTCACTCCTTTCATCTCGAAAACCAGAGACTAAATGTAAAAAAGAACACCGACGGTGCGCTGGGCAAAAGATAACAAAGTTCGTTAGACTTGTACCCAATTATTTTTACTGGTAGTGAAATGAAATGAAGAGTCACATATAGATTTCGCCATCATCACACACAGTATTTCCACGTTTCTCATTCCATCGAGGTTAGTGAGTCATCCATGCAATCTGCAACGCCAGGAATGGCAGGATCTCCTGCGAGGCTTACTCGAATAGGCTGGTTCTGTTCTTTATTTGATGAAGCGTCAATAATTGCCTCCATGGAAATAATGTCCCAGTCGTGATGTCTTAAAAAGGAAAACCAGCTATCATCTGCAATAAATAAAAAACAAAAAAACGTACATGATATTGTGAGGAATGGTAGAAACTAAAATGATGTTTCAGAAAGCTTGATTAACCATATTGGTCCAAATTCCAAGATGATACTACAGAGGTACCGATGAAACGAATAAGGAACAAGAAAATCATATCACAATCAGTTGTAATTTGGTGGATATTGGAATGAAACCCGTTCTCTTTTTCCTATGGCATATTAAGAAAACTAACATAATCCAATTACTAAAAGACCAAAAGTCTGCAGTCGTATCAAATGGTGAATGGACAGAATCCCAACTCCAACATCTGTATTTACAAATGGCAAACAAGCATTAACATATGATGGTTGTGCGGATTTGCAGTAACGAGATTCCTGTACGTACAGTTGAGTACCTTAGTATATCTGAATCACGTATCTTGCAATGTATATTGCAAATTCACACCCTAGGTAAGGCATGTGTTAGTAAAGAGAGATTAAATTGTAACTAAGCCCTCCAACACGATTAAACTTCTGATGATCTTAACACCAGTTACCAGGGCACTACAAAATACAAACCATGTTGGTTATGACTATTTCTTATATTCTCGCCTACATAGCACCTTGAGACAAACAATGTCTTTGAACAACAAAAAAACTACATTAAAAGAGTAAATTAGGGTGGAAGTTGCATGGAATACAGGAAGAATGATCCTCCCCTCCCTAACTAATATTCAATTTTCATATCAGAACCTTTAAAATGCACTAACAAACAAGTGACAGAAGTCTTATCTGTTAAAGGTGATTCAGTTTAAGTGGAGAAGTAGAGCCCTCACTAAGGAGATATAGACACCATCATCAGAAACATCGCAAATTCACAACTTACTACTTAGAAGACAAAGCTATACGAGCAAAATAATCACTGGGACCCTGACCTCCATTTCGTACAGCCTTCACTTCGAAAACAGCAGATCTTTGTGGACCATAAACAGGAAATGTGCAAGAAACAGTACGTCTTCGAAGACCAAGTCCTACAGACGCATTATACCAAGCCCCCCTAAGAATTGGTTCACCAAGAGCCTCTACAACTGTCTGATTTTGACTAGCCTTCTCAATAGCTTTACTGTAAGAATAAAGGATGTTAATGGCAGTATAAATAATGCACCATAACTCAAAATTAATAAATCATGCATTTATTTCCCTTCTCTATTCATAATTCTAACTCCACTTTATATGCAGTTATTAGGATGTATTTGCACTAGACGAGTTCCAATTTACCAGCAAAAGAACCAAATTCAAAGTTAGAAAGTAGAAAATAGTTTGACATATTAAGTCCATAACATGTTGGGTGAATAGAAGCTCAAACACCTAAACTTAAGTACGTCGTTATCAAATTTTCATTCAAGGTGATGGCAACTAGTTAGTGTAGTCAGCTAAGTCTGCCTTCAAATAAATATTAGTTCGAATGACTAACACAAGTACTTGACTATTGAACAATATTCCCCTGTGCTTGATTTATGATCTGGTTCGATCTTACTATAACGTCAGGTCACCAAATTCAATTTCTCTTTGAAAGATGTATTCTGGTAAGTTTTGAATGGGATTCAGGTTATTCTCACCTGGGAGTTGGCAACTCTTAAGCAATACAAAGCCAATATGCCACCAAAACTTTCCTAACTCCATTGCAACTTCAAAGATGTGAATATGCTAACCAACTTTTAAACATGATCCCTTCTAATTGCCATTTTACTCCCTAGAGCAATTTCATACAACATGTGCTAAGAAGATGAGGCAAGACCAAATCCAGAATCGCATAATCTTACTTCCCTTGTCATTTTTTATAACGGATATGAACTTACTGTTAATTGACCTCTTTTTCTTTAAGAATACTCTTAATTGACCTCCTAATATAACCTTGTAATTTTTCCTCAGCTAAAATGTTAAGCAACCAATTTGAGCATACTTTAAGTACATGAATTTGTAGGAACTAGGAAGTGTAGATTTCAGGACTATATCAAGGAATCTCAAAGAATTAAACTCAGTACACAACAAATGTAAACTGTTTGAGTTTTTCTAAGTGAAAACTTACAAATCTTGACTGTAAATCTCAAATTCTCAGAATCATTAGTAGTCAGTAATCATAATGAGATGCTTTGTGAAACATAAATTTTGTAAATTCTCTTATTGATTTTTTAAAAAGCACTTAAAAGTGGTGATCTGATCAGCTTTAAGTTCATAGTTTTTTGCTTTGGTGATGGACGAGATAACAAAAGATATATAGTTTGAGAGGAAACTAGAGTGGTGGATGGACACTTTAGAAACAAAAGGTTTAGACTAAGTAGGTCTAAAACTGAATATATGAAGTGGTGTTTCAGCATCGTCGACACTGATGAAGAAGAAATCAGATTAGATGGTCAAGTGGTGGACAAGAGGGTATTTTTAGATATCTAGGGTCAATACTTGAAAAGAATAGGGAAATCGACGAAGATGGTAATCATAAGAATATGTCAGAGTGGATAAATTGACGACAAACATCATGTATCTAATGTGACAAGAAGATCATTCTCAAGAAAAAAGAAAAAAATTATAGGACCAACCTGCAATATTGTATGGAGTGAAAGGGTTGGGTTACAAAAAAACATGTGCAAAGATGAACGTGGCTGAAATGAGGATGTTGCGGTGCATGTGTGGGCATTCGAGGATGAATCAAATTAGAAATAAGAAAATTCGTGAGAGAGGTGGAGTTGCCCCAATAGATGAGAAGTTTATACAAAATAGGTTGAGATGGTTCGAACATGTACAAAACAGACCAATTGAGACACCAATTATAAGGGAAGTGTTAAACCGTGATAAAGACATAAAAAAGATGGAAAGACAAACCAAAATTAACTTGGGAGGAAGCAATTAAAAGATGCCTAAAAGATTGAAATATTCTTAGGGATTTAGCGTTTGATAGGAGCGCATGGAAGAAGGTTATTCATGTGCCTGAATCGTGATTCTTTTGAGTTCATTTCTAGCCTACTCTAACTAATTTGGGATTAAAAGCTTTGTTGTAGTACTTAAACGTGGTGACATTGGACTCATGGGTAAGGGTGAAAGACAAGACTGAGCTTAATGTGCTCTCGGTGACAGAGAAGTCGGCTACTACTACTATTAACTCTACTACTAAGCATTCAAAATATCAAGTGCTCAGCGAAATCAGATGAAATGCACCTAAGTGGAGGCATCATTACCTGCTGCAGCCATGGAAAATGGCGAGATCGTTGACGGCGCTGAGAACGACGCCTCCGGTGAGACTTAGGAACACGATAGGCACCGCTCTACGGGCCAACGACCTCTTCGGACCTCCGACTCCCGCCGCCGCTGCTTCCGGTGGGGACGTGGAGAAGGGACTATTGCACAGAGCAGTGGCATCAAACCCTAGGAGACGGTGGAGGTTAGGGTTTAGGGTTTACCTCGAGGGATGGGAGCGGAAGAGGAGGTTGGTTGGAAGGGGATTCGAGAAGAGCGACGACGACAATCTTCTACTCCACATCTCTGATGTGCTTTTGAGTTTTTTTTAGCCCGTTTGTTTACTTGACTGACTAGTTATGTTTCTAATTGTATTTTTAACCACTTCTTTAATCCCAAAACTAATTAAGCGAAGTTTTCAATATTTTTTCAATGAAATTCTAATGCTTAATTGAGCTAATTCTGGTTAGTTTCCGTTGGCATGTTAGATTCTGATTTTTGAGTTAGTAAGAACTCATTTTTAGCATGTTTACACCTCTTTCCATGAGTTTCCATTGTTCTGGATTGATAAGTTATAAGAAAGGCCTCGTGGTTTTTTTTTTGTTTTGCATTTTCTGCATACGATGGGTTTAGGTTTGCTACATCCAAGTGCAATGGTATTTATTTTACAGGATAAAGTAGCAATCGTTTAGGACATGCATAGATATCTTTTTTATTATTTAATCTATCATGTGCACTCTCATTTATAAATTTCAAACATCCCAATCAATCTATTATCTAGCATTGATTATCTCATGAACTCATAACTAAACAAGCTCCAATTGATCATACTTAGTTGTACGGTTGAGACATTGAACATTGAGTTCAACATTCATCTACGAAACTACTCCTAGTCAAGATTTCATGTGATCGGCTAGAAACATAATAGAAACATTATCTGAAGGCACCCTAAAGCATATTGTTTAAACAAGAAATTGACGTGATCGCCCATTCCAAATTTTCAGCAACCAGCATGAATCAAAACAATCCATTAGTTAAACCTGAACAACAAATTCATATGTTAAGCTTGAGCCAAAAAGATGGAGTTTGAGTTGATAAAAAGCTACATGACACACCAGACTAGATATCTTGATAACAAATCACACAAGGAGAATCACAATCTTTACTCTGAATCACACGAAGCTATTTAGATCCAACCATTTCATTCTTGAGCAAAAAACTATTACAATATCTGAATAGAACAAAAGACATTCACATGGAAAGTTGGGCACCATAGATGAGTCATGTTAATAGTTCTCTAGGACAAAACCACCAAACACCAAAGGTGTTACCCCATGCCAACCTTCCCAAAGTAATTTCTGATCTTCAGCTGATGTTTGGACTGCATTTTTCTTTCATGTGGCTCAACTGTTGCTTCTACATTTGTTTGTTTCTTAGTCGATTGTTCGACGATTGGAGTCTGGGAGCCAAAAAAAAGTGCAAGTGGATCAGTTAACATACAGTCACAAGTGAGTTGGAAGTAGCAAAATGCCGAAGTTCCTTGAGTTTCATCAAATGAAGCTAACAAATTATATCACCAAAAAATCTAAAAACAAATATTTTCAAGGGCAAGTGGTAAAAATAAAGGGCCAGAAAACAAAGGTCAGTTGCTCACCAAGACCATTAGCATCTGACGTCCTCATGATTCTCAGTCGTCTAACACTTCTTAAGAACATTCTGCAGTTAGAAAAAGCAGGCAAAGGCATCAATTCATAAGGCAGATCCATCTGCAATACTTGACTGAGTATGCGTATACACATAAACAGGCAAGCACAGAAATGTCAGAATGATATGTGGCCTCAGTTCAACAAATTGAGGCCCCTGGTGTTTTATCATGATCCCACCCACCATCAATTTGTAAATTCAACCATCGGATTAAGTCTAACATGTGAGATTGGCATATACTTTTATGACAAAAACACATCATTCAAACATTGCTCTTTTAGTAGACCACACGAATTTGAATCAAATTTTTGTTTATAATGTATTTTGTTCTCGGAATCTATTTTGACACAAATATATGGGTATATTAGACTATCATATCATTTCACCAAACAAGTACATGTGGTTATTAAATAAGCATGTGAGCTTTTTAAAAACAGGCAAGGAGCATACTAAAAGTAAAATGTGATGGTAGCAAACATAGTCCAATCATAACCATTTTTATGCACCAAGAAAGAAAAGTACCTCCAAGGAACATCACCAACAAGCATCCAATCTCCATCTTTGTCTTCATAAGTAAGCACGAACTCGGACGAGCCATCAAGTAACTTAGAAGCCTTTATGCTCTCTGCCAAAAGACGGAAAATAAGTAATAATTCACCAACACTTGATGTCAATCTTCACATCAAAGTATTCAATGGTTTATACCATCTCCTCACACCACATCACTTACTCAGAGGGATTTTAAAGCTGTGGGCATCCTGGAACATGTCTTCCAGCACCAAGGCAAGTGTGTCATAGGATCTATGAACACTGAGATCCACCTTCCTACCAATGGGCACACCGTCCATGTTGATCTTGACAAATTGGGATCTGGGTTTCTTCTCATAGGTCCTAGGTGAAAGATCATTGTCCTGGATGGTGGTGTTCCTGGTCGATTTGCGGGTGATGGGGGTCTTCTCCTGCTCATTGGCTTTGGATTGGTTGAACGAGTTGTTTATTCTGCGTGCTCTTATCGGTGGCCATCCAACCAGTTGACTGCTTAACCAACATATATACAGATTAAGAGGGGAAAATTGCGCTAAATGGGCACAAGTATATGAAAGAAATTTCGATAAAATAACAAAAAACATTTCACGATGATTCAGTTGTTATCAGAGCATATATCAAATACTTGTTTCAATGATTCACTTGTCACCAGAGCATGTATTAAATACATGTTTCGATGATTCACTTGTTATCGGAGCATATATAAAAACCATGATTAACAAGAGAAGAAACGAAAAATGAAAAATACAAAACGAGATTTCAAAAACTAATAACAAACTGAGTAGCACAAATGAAAAAGGTAATATTTGCAATGCATCACAAGAACAAAACAGGACTGTCACCAAAAAAACAAAAGAAAACAGAAGTTGAGCTATCAACTTTGAAAGGACCATAATTGATAGTAAGCCGTGAACATGAATTGTCCAAAAAAGGAGTAGAATGGTTTTCAAGAGATTTAATCCAGTTCATGGGTTTATTTGGGGGCTATTATGGCTTCATGGGGGGTAATGTGACAGTTTTTTAGTTGATGAAACAGTTGATAGTTTGTTATAAATAAATAAAAAATATTGAGGGGCTTAGATTAAGTCTTTAAGCAGAAACCCTCTTCTGTGTCTCTCAACTTTGTAAAACTTCCTGTATTAACACATAGATGATAGAACATCAACAATAACAAAAAAAAACACCATAAAAGCAAGAAAAAAACTCACTTCGGAGTATTAGTTCCGATCTCATGCGCCACGGACTCAACACCCCTCTTACTCCCACCTCTCCCCCCCAAGGAGAAAGACGAAGAAGCAGACGAAGAGTTAGACGAAACCCTCGACCCCCCAACACAAGGGAAATCCTTAGCCGTCAGAATCCTACAGTACTCCCCCCACTGCCCTCCCCCACCACCCTTCCCACTCTTCCTCGCCCCAAGACAGAGCCCCAACTCCAGCTCCTCCTCCGCCTCCCTCTTGGAGCACACCTCCGGGGAGGAGTGGTGGTGGTGGTGGTGGTAGTAGAACTCCACTTCCTCTTGCTCTTCTTCCATGGGATTTGACCAGAGTTTTTTTTGGCTTCTTTGGGCTTGAGAGAAGGGGATGATATAATAAGATTGGTTTTGGGTGGGTGAGAGGTGGGCCCCACGGATTTAATTAATGTTTTGTCTTCTTCTCGTGGGGTTTGTTTTTGTTCTTGAAGGGAAGGAAGAAGAGAAGAGAAGCGAAGCGAAGCGAAGGGGGATATGTATGTCTGTATCATGTTCTGTGTCCTCTGTCGGAGATTCTGAGGCAGTCATAATGCGTGTTTAGGAAGGAAGTCTTGGTTGAACAAGAGATACATGATGTGTAGTTAATTAGGGGGAGATAAGAAGGATTTGGTTGGATGAAACTTAAAATTAAATGATGGGTAAATTGTATATTAGTTCTTAAGTTTATTCTTTTGAGAACATGTGTGTGTGATGATGTTTTTTTTGTTAGAAAGTTTCGTGTGATGATGTTGGATTGTGATTTTTTTTTTGTTTGAAATTCGTTAATACTTCTCAATTTTCTGATTTTTGGTAGTTGATTTTAGAATTTTACATAATATAAATATTATCATGCATTGTATTTGAGAATTTTGCAAATATTGTTCCAATAGAACAATATGAGAATTGTCTTTATGAGATGACCGTGAAAATCATATATACATACAACATAGATGCATAATTGACTAATTGTAGACACAAAAAATGGTGCTTCCAAGAATATTAACTGACAAGGGAAAAAAACATAACTCTAGTTTTGTGTGAGTGCAACGTACAATCATAATCTTTGTGTGATGACTGATGACTTCTCTTTGAAGAATTTTAGGAGCATACAAATTTCTAGCCTACATCGATCAAGGAAGGTTCTGGTTTTTATATTGATTTTTTCTTTCTACTGATACTTAAATTATCTTCAACATGCCACATATTTAACACATTTGAGAGTCATGTGTTAAGTGGTACTTTTGTCCACAAAATCAGCTACTACACAAAGTCAATCTTATGTTTCATTTTTTGTGAATATGTAAATGTAGTTGTAGTTTCCGAGTAAAAGTTTAGGTAATCTTCACTTTCCGGAGATGAAAGTATATTTGTGTGGTAAGTTGTCCAAAACCTTATTTTGCCCACGTAAAACGGTAAAAAAAGAATTTATTACCGTGTGTTACGAATGAGCCCGAGGAGTTGGTAAAAAAATATATATATTGATTTGGTACATAATCTTCAAGACCAAAATACAATTCATCAAAAACTATTGATTCGTGATAGCAATGTTCACTCCTGTCTTGTTGTGGGGGTCACGAAGCCGATGGATCGAAACGTAAATTGACTTTTCCCCCTCACAAATCTCCCATGGACTGTTATCCATCAGAAGCAAGAGGGGCAAAAACACAACAAACACAAATGCAAGGAAGTAAAGACAAAAAACTGAAAAGTTGGGTGTCAGGAAGCAATAGTGGCAACACCGGTAGAAGAAGCAAATAAAAACAAACACACATGCGAAGACAAGAACCTGAAAAGCCCACTTCTGTGCTCAGACAGACCACAACCATCACCACGGATCTTTTTTTATTTATTTTTTGATTGCGAAAGAACAATTTCGATTTTCTTTCTTTCAAATCTAAATGGGGGTGGGGGAGAGACTCGAAATTAATTAATTAATTAATTAATTAAAGTGGAAAAGGTGGAAGGAAGGTTCTTGGGATGGAATGGATTTATCGCGAGAAATTGGAGCGAGACGTGGGTTGGTGGAATGAGGCGGGCGGGGAACAACCCGACAACAGTGCGCTTCGTGTCTCGACAAAAAAAGGTTCGTGTGCCACGTGGGCCGACAGGGCTGTGGGCGCGGCGCTGATCCGGCCGGTTTGGATGTGTCAACCGGTTGGAATTTGGTTCGATTGAACCGGGTGTCTCGATTTTATTTTATTTTTCTTTTCTTCGAAAAGGTGTTCAATTTAGAATTACAAAATATATTAATTTAATTTAGTGGATGGGCTTTGATCTCGTACCGGGTCATAATTAAGAAGTGAAAAAAAATTAAAACAAAATTCATTTCTATTGTTTCCTTTGATTTAAGAGTAAAAATGGAAAAAAAAACCATTCTGAGTACGAAATTCTAGTAAAACGTTTTGGACTACAATAAGATGTATGATTACTTATTTGTTCTCGTACACAAGAGGAACAATATAATCAGTACAAAGAAATAGAAACCGAATTATCACACACATATCATGTGTCTTTGTTACTAGATATATCTTTTTAAAGTGGGAGGATTCCTACTTGGTGCTTGTCAGAAACGAAATTGCAAAATCTATAGTCTGCATAAGGAATCTTTAGATTCTCATGGTGTATAACTTTAAAGACTTATAATTTTTTAGCTTAATAAAATTTAAAGATGAACACAATGGTAATAATAATAATAATAATAATTCTATGCAAACACACCATAAAAAAGACTACTTGCTCGAAATGGTATGAACCATATGGCCCTCAAACCGATTTGATGGAAAACAAACTATTACTATTACTATGCTAACTAGTGTTATTGGTTGTCGTGGTGATGATGGAATCCAATGAAGATAATAATGCACACGTGAAGCTGAAATGTGGGTTGACCTAAGAATCAAACCATGTATATTATATATGATGGCAATCTGGGATCCCTTCTCACGCCTACTTGACTTGACTCTTTGTCTCCATCATGCATGTTCCCTTCCTTCTTCTCTTATAGCTCAACGCCTTCTTTAATTATGATTCTTTTGTTTGTTCCTTTTATACAACTGATGTAGATCAATTGAAGTGCATTGAAGAGTAAATTAGGATGCTTGTTAGGTTGGGTTGGGTTGGTGGATTGTATTGGTTTGATCGATTCTTTTTAGTTTTCATGTCATGAATAGACTCAACTCGCTTGTTGAAACTAACAATAAGTAGTTCGGTTGGCAAGAAGAACAAGGTTGGTGGCATCCTATTGTCTAACGTTACCTTACTTATATTGCCGATTTGCCGTAAATTGGAGTGGAAGTTGATCAAGTGAAGGAACAAAAAACTACATATGAAGCAAAAATATATATCAGCAAAAATTACGTTTCAGGTTTGAGTCGAAGAAAAAATCTTAAATTTATTGGGTATATACTTGACTTGAGTAGAACAAATATAATAATAAGATGTACATGTTATCCAAAGGAATGGCATTGAAGTGCAAAGTACAAGAGGGAGTTGTGCGGTTGTGCCTCACTAACCCAACCAAATTTTATTTTTTTAGAATTTCAAGAAAAAGAGAAAACTAAACAAGTTTGTTTAAACCCAGCAAATCTCACTTTAGGATGTAAAAGAGATTCTCTTTTTGAATAAAATATGGATAGCTTCAAAGACGATGCATCCGAGTAGCTTTCTAATGCAATAGCAAGCGCTTCTTGATTAATGTCTTCATAAAGTACTTACCCACAAATCTTTTGAAAGACTTTTGTCTTCTTAATTTTCTTCTAGCTTATAGTAGCTAAATCTAGATAAAGGCTGTGATCTTGACAACTACAAATAATTATTCATTAGTTTTGACTATTCAAGATGATCTATTAACTAGGTTGATCCTATTTAGATCATACTCACATCAAAAGTTGGTTGCTTGAAGCCTTAAAGGCATTGATAAAGATTGATGCTTTGATAATATATATAATTCACCTTAATAATCACTTTCTTGTACTTAAGCCTTACATTTGTAATCATATGGTCAGGAACTCAGTTTATTCGATTCTCTTTTTAGTTTGTTTGTCTAGTTCATGTTGATACATGTAACTTCACTATGGAAACTCAAAATGGATGGACTCTTTTCTTTATTTCGTCCAAGATTAGGGAATCATCATTTGCTTGTGTTCGTAGAATGTAAAATATTTTAACTAACGAGAACTTAATTATCTTAACCTTGAATGTTTTTCGCAGAAGTGAAGTGAACTGAACTAAAGTTGTGTATATCTGATTTTTAGTTGTTTTAATTAGTAAATACTATTTTGGATTGTCGCAAACATTTTTGGTATTTTTATGGTATTCACTGGATCACTGTTATCTTTTACAGTTTTACATCCAGCTTCTAAAGGCACACCTATAGGACTAGCATATTTTATAGATTCCTATCACTAAAATAGTCAGAATTAGTCATCTGAATCCCAACTTTGCAACTCGGATGAAGTTAGAGTAGTCATAAAAAAATACAAAAAAATAAGAATGAACACTTCTGCTATGTATAAATTGGACAACAACTTACAGTTATTGTGTGTATATTTTTTGGGCTTGACCACAGTACCCACTGATGTCGGGTATGTTGAACTACATAAAGTATTCATTTGATTCATCTTTAGCAAATAACTAATAGCATTTTCGTGCCTCGAGAAAGAATTACATTAAAACCAGAGCAACATGCTATGTTTACTTAAACAGAACCATGTTACCCTCATCTCTATCTCATATCATTTTATGAGACCATGGCAATAAGCAGAAGTGCAAATACAAGTTAATCAATTGTTCCTACGACAATCAATGACTAGCCAATTATGTGACTAAAATTTCTGCTAATGAAGTTGCGCGTAACACCTCTTCTAACTATTTGGTAGAGGCACAACACCTTCACCGCCTTTGCGACATGCCAATAGTACATAACAATATATTTCCATGTTCATGACAAGTAAATAAAACTAGACGTTCTCTTAACCTTTATTTCGTGGATATGAACACGAATAAATAATTATCAAAAAAATCTGCCAATTTCTATTAAACCTTTGAGACTATGCTTCACTTATCTTATATTGATATAATTTTGTGCAAGTCGTGAGCAAAGAATCTGCAAGACAATTTGAAGCATGGGCCTGGTTTTCTGGACATGTTTTCCAAGTTCTTGGACCCACAATTTTTCTTTTCTAAGAATTTCAACTTATGTCGACATACAGAGGCAGAAACCTACTCTACACTTTCATGATTATGAAGTTGTCCCTGGACGTGTGTCTGACATGATTTCAAAGGCATGCGATACATAATTTGACTAGGCCTGAAATAAACTGAGAGCATTATCAATTGTTTTGGATTAAACTGCACCACTTTTAGACGAAATAACTCCAAAAAAACAAGTCAGTCTCACATCCGTTGAGAAAATGAACTACCTTCTTCGAAATAGGAAAAATAATTTCAAAGCTAACTTGGTATGATTGGCCAGGTGCTTGGGTTTTTAATTGATTCATGAGATGATTCACCTTACTTTCCTTACTTCAAATTCTAACGAGGACATCTTTAATTTCAATGCATTATATCCATTTCAAAAAAAAAAAAAAAAACGTAGGCACATTCTCTAGCGGAACATCTATTTATGACAAAACTTTGGAATCAATTGCCTAATATAAAAAACAACCCACATTTTTTAACTGAATTTTGTAATACGTTTCCCTATAACATGAGAACTTCAATTAAACCAATCCCACCTTAAGATTGTAGTTGATTACACCTATTCGATTGGATCCTAAGTAATTGCATGAGAGCAGAGAGAATTTACTTTCGGTGTACAAAGCAAAGTGTTAAAATACTCAAACTTCAAAGCTCATCATCACCATTACCATGAACCTTGTTGGAGGGACAAACCTTCTCCAGTAGACAAGCAGATCAAATTCCCAAGCAGGCGGCTTTTGGAGGGCCACATGAGTACATGAGATTCCCCAAACATGAGAAACCATGAAAGTGGTGTGGGCTCATCTCACCACTAAATTGCATCAATTTAAATACTCCAACTGTCCAACCCAATCCTAGTCCCAATCTTGCATGGCATCGGCTATTCGGCTGGGTGCATTTTCATGGCTAAGTGACAACGCATTTTTTTGTGTGTTCTTGACTCCCTAGAGCCACTCAAAGAACTGAAGATTTTTTTTTTTTTGTAGTGGGATCAAGAACCAAGAACTCCTACTTCCCCATTGTACCTGCATTGGCAACCATTCAGATCAAAGAGTCAAAGATTAGCTTTTTTAACTCCTTTTAAGTGGTGTTCTCGTGAGAACTGAGAATGAATGAAATTTAATCGAGGCAAGTTCAATTTATACCATGTAATAACCCGTAATCAATAGGGTGGATTGTAGCCTATTTTGATAATTAAATTAACTCCAACAACTTCTAAAAATAACATGTTTTGAGTGGAATTTCATTCCGAACCACAACGGGTTTAAAACGGTGGCATGGCACAAAGTGAAACAAAGTAGAATATTCTTTAGTTCAGGGAAGCAAAATTTGGGTCGGACCGATTTTTTTCGGTCCGGTCTTCAGTCTGGGGGATACCGAAATTTTGGGTTTCGGTCTAGTCCAGTTTTGTCCAATTTCATGAGTAAAAATTGGTTTTTGGACCGAATCGTACCGGAACGACTCGAATTTATTTGATACAGTCTTCGGTCCACCGGATACTGAAAATTCGGTCATCGGTCTTGTTATGTCCCTAACCGAGATTAGGAGGTTAATGGTGATTAGAGGAGGATTAGGAGGATGGTTTGCATGGGGTTGTGTGGAGTGCATGGGGAAGGGAAGAGAGGCGAGTACTGTAGCGTGGAGGAGAGGTGATGGGTTTGGAAGTAGGGGACTGTAGCAATTTCGGGTTTATAACCCAAGTTCTTCTTCTTCTTTCTTCTTTCTTCCTCATTTCCCTCATTCCTTCTTCTTTCCTTGCTGGTGCGCGTGTTGGTGGAGCAGCTGCGGAGGCGTCGGGCGAGGAAGGAGCTCGTGCGGGAGAGGTGCGGAGTTGAGCGCGCGGGGTGATCACCGGAGGCGACGTGCGTGAGCGAGCTCCGGCGTTCCGTCGTCGTTGGTTGAGGTATGCCGCTCATTAGTGTGATTTTGTTGCCCACCCTTGTGGAAGGGTGTTGTTGGTCGGTCGGGGGAGGTCGAGGACCTCTCCGGCGACGCGTTTCTTCGTAAATCCTCGGCTGGCGCGAGGTTGAAGACGACCAACGGTCGACCGGGTCCTTCGGGCGGTCGACCGTTTTAGCACTGTTTGCCCGACTTTAACCTTCACCGGTCGAACGATGCCTTGGGGCGGTCGACCGGTAGTGCATTATTGCTGGTGAGTTGGGATTTTCTACCTGTTATCGGTCGACCGGTCCTTGTTGTGTTCGACCGGAACTTAAGTGTACCTGTTATTATTGTTTGAATTGTTCGACCGATTTATATTGCGTTCGACCGATTGCATGTTTGTTCGACCGGTAGTATGTTTACGTTCGACCGTTTGATGACGTAGAATACTAGGTTGACCCTGTCTGTTTTCGGTCGACCGAGACCCCTGAGTCGGTCGACCGATAGAGTGGAATTTAATGTTGACCAGACTCCGGATTTTGACCTCGTTCGGTCGACCGGTTTTAGACCCTTGTTCGACCGTTGGGGGTTCTGTTTTGAGCGCAGCGGTAGACCGTTTTAGGAGTACGGTCGACCGATTCCTTCCTGGAACCGGTCGACCGAATCACCTCTTCCGGTCGACCGTTTGGGCCCAGGACAGAATTCCTGGTTCCCCTTTTGAACGCCAACTTTGTCCACGGAAACCCGTGTCCTCGCCTTGTGCGTGAGCCGGGAGGTGACGGTGGGCGCGTGATGCGTGCCTGCCCAGGGACCGCCGTTGGGAAGAGTGTGGGTGTTCGGGACGCGTCACCTCCATGTATGGACCGTGACTTTGAGATGATTGTTGGCACTTTGTAGTATAGCAGGCCTGAGGGATCGCGGATCCCAGTGTTGATGTTGTGCGGGCACGCAACTGGCGTTGGGTGAGGTGACTACCGGCCCTTGGGGCTACGGAGGTCGCTGCCCTGCTTTTATAGCGGCGCGGTTGGTGTTCGCGGCTCGAGGAGCCCGATGACCTGGCAGACTTCGGTCTGGACCGTCCGATGCTGTGCCGGACGTTGTGATGGACCACCGATGCTGTGCCGGTGATGCCGCCGAGGTTGTGCCGGCGATGATGATTGTTGGGCCGAGGCTGTGCCGGCTTGTTGTTTTCCTCGGCTGGGCACCTACCGAGATGATGTTGTTATACCTTCCGGGCGACGGCCCCGTTGGTCCCTGTGGCCCCGACCACTGAGATTTACAGATCTGTTTCTATCGGCGCGTAGACGTGACAGAGGCTCCCTGCCGAACCCTTGTGTAGTGTAGCTGCGTGTGGGGGGTGCGATGTCGCGGGCTACTAGACTGCATGTGCCTGCAGTAGGTCTCTTCGGGAGACCCGATGATTGATTGTCGGACTGATGTCCTGTTTTACCCTTCGGGGGAACTGTTTTCCATATCTGTTGATGCCATGACATGCTACTAGTATGATAGGTTCATTATGTGATGCATGCATATAGGTGAGTTGGTATACGGGGTTTCCTTCTGGAAACTCAGGCATTGTTGTTGCATCTTTTTCAGGATCGCAGTAGGTCCGGTGGGTGGTGACCGAGGACGGAGCGCTTTGGAGTCGGATCCTCTTCGGCATTTGCGAGATCGTACGACTACTTGTATTTTCATTTCTTTCATCTGGATTGTAGTTGTACACCTTTTGTAAACTCCATGTATTTTGGGTGCACCCGGATTATATATTTATATATTAGTGACGTTCCCGCCTTGAGTTGTCAGTTTTATTCGTTATTTCGAAATTTTAAATCTTCCGCTGTTTCGGGACGTTACAGGTCTGGTCCAGTTCTGGACCGAAGCTCAGCTCACCCCTACTAGTTCCGGTAACAATCACACATTGCCAACGAATTCATGTTCAATGGACTAAAAACCGAGACAAAATAGATGGAGACGAAATGATACCCGAGTTTGTATTATCGTTAGTGAACCTGAGACAATAATTTTGTACCGTGCATGGCAAAACACAACTCATATGTTTCGAATACAGCATATGCGGTGGGAGATTAGATATGACAAAGTAATGTAGTGAACTAGTGATGGTGTTTACAAGGGAACACTTTTTGGCTGGTTTTGTAACTTACTCATCTCAAGAAAAAACATCATCCAAATTATGCAAATTAATTTTAGGACATAATTAGATGATATATCATCCAAAATATTACAAGTCAAGAAAGAAATGTAACTAAGAAGACCAACTGAAAATTTTGAAAACTAAAACGACTAGAAGAGGGGGGAAAAGGCTATTGTCAGGGGCCGTGGGCTTAAAATCATGGACTCTAGATATAGATAGGTTGCTGATAACAAATCATTTCTCCCCCTCAAAATAATTTTTTGCTTCAACAAGAAAATAGAAAAAAAAAATCCAACTTAATAGTACACAATTTATAAATCAATAAATATGTAAATCGAGTGTGACATGAATAAATTACGAAACGGTACCACTACAGTTCAAATTCACTGTCAGAAAAAAAAAACTAATTAGAAAGGAGTATTTATAAAACAACGCAGACCACAAATCATCGCAATTACATAAACATTATGCTTAGAGGTATAATTTAATGCTTCGAGATAGATGGACATATTACGCAGCCGAGAGAAAGGACGGTAGAAAGAAATTGGATCCCAACTGATATCATCTGTTTTTTAATTGGAATGACGTTATACACAAATGATAATCTACAACAGAACGAAGAATAACGAAACACTCACATAATAAAGGCTTCACTAATAAGTACCCAAGATAGGATGTTGTGGTGGCCTCACAAGACTAGGATGTCGAACTTCATGCTATAGTTATAGTGGTCAAATGAAATTAAATCCCCGATCAAAGGTTAAGGAGGGGGCAATCTATTTAATTTGGTTCTATGTTGTGAGTATTGTCATGAGTATTAATGGAAAAGGCATTTACCAGTCATTGATTCTTTCCTTATTGAGCTTACTGTATCACAAACATCAACAAAAGTTTTCCGTGATGGATTAAGATCACAAGAATCATGCTAACTGCAATACCATTGTCTTTGTTAATATCTACAGACTATAAGCATATAAGTTGAAAATGCACGAAAGATGGCTTAACATTTTAAAAAAGTAAAATATTATATTACCAAAAAGCCACAAGGTCACAACAACAAAGGAAAAGAAGTGGGGATCGATTTTTTGAATAAAATGCAAAATGTAATTAAGCAAAATAACTATAGATCGATCCTTTCTTGTAACGAGAAGGGAGAAGCTGAACAACCACTTAGTGACAAACAAGACCACTTTGCAAGACACTTGTGAGGAGAATACTACTACTCGCTTCGAGTTACAATTAAATATAACATGAATGATGACGCATAATTCTGCACTGCTACTCTCACTACGATTTATGACTAATTACACTTTATAACATGTAAGTATGATTAACGCACAAAGTATTGGAGATATAAAAATCAAATTCTAACATAACATTTAAGGGTTCATTTCATTAAACAGGTATTCAATATGAGATAAGAAGAAAAAAAGACTGACAAGTCCAAAAAATCTCAAGGGAATTATAAACTTGTGCCGACACGATAGCTACTTGAGGAGTAGATCTGTGACATACAACTCTGAAACAACGACACGGTAGCTACT
Source organism: Triglochin maritima (assembly GCA_963682175.1). NCBI lineage: Eukaryota > Viridiplantae > Streptophyta > Magnoliopsida > Alismatales > Juncaginaceae > Triglochin > Triglochin maritima. Next base: position 55,365,552 of record OY821772.1, on the reverse strand, counting down.
TGAGGAGTAGATATGTGACATACAACTCTGAAACAACGACACGGTAGCTACTTGAGGAGTAGATCTGTGACAACTCTGAAACAAAATCTCAGTGTCAGCTCCACGAGCACACGAGCAATTAAAGGCATACCAAAGGCCATGTCCTAATCGATGTGCTGCTGGTCCCAAAATGACATATTCCTTCGACCATTGTTGAAGAATCCAAAACGACATCAGAACCAAACGTCGCCTAAACATCATCACCAACATTAAATCACAAGGAACAATCGCGTCTGTTCACCAACAGACGCATATGTCCCCTTCAACGTAACCAAAACATATGCCTATATATATCTTGTAATTCAAATGTATGATTAACTTTCTCTAAGAAATAAAATCACTACAAACTTCCATCTATCATCTTCGTTTTCTTCATGGTATCAGAGCGAAGATCCCCATTTTTTCCATCATCAGCGACCCTCAGAGTTCTCTGAGTTCATCACTGGATCTCCTCAGAACATCCACCCAAAAAAACACACCATCTTTGCCTCTCAAGGGGGTTGAAGGTGGAAGAAACCTACATCCAAACCCAAGAGAAAGATACGTGATGTCGGATCCAGAAGTAAACGCCCCCAGACTAGTGTCGCAGCTGCTCAATGGACAGAATTATCTGTCATGGGCGCGAGCGATCACACTGACCCTCAGTGGGAAAGAAAAACTCGGCCACATCACCGGAACATCAAAAAAACCCGAAGAAGAAGGGACCGAGACAAAACAAGAAGAGTGGCAGGCGATGAACCACCTCATAATGTCGTGGGTCATTAACTCCATGCAACCAAAAATCGGGTCCATATTTCTCTACAAAAACTCGGCAAAAGAACCCTGGGATGCGGTCCAGAACATATACGGTAAAGCCGAAAACTTCGCCCATGTTTTTAAACTAAAACAAGATTTATCGCAGACAAAACAGCACGGACAGACCATCACAGAATACCTCGGAACGCTTCAGCGAGGTTGGGACGAGCTTGCTATCTACGAGCCCGCGACCAACGACCCGAGAACCTTGCTTGAGCGAAAAGAAAGGGACCACATCTACCAGTTCCTCATCGGACTCGACGGTAGCTACGAAGCCATCCGAAGCCAAGTCCTCATGACATCAGACCTTCCAGACCTCGCGACCATCATCGCGATGATCCAACGGGAGGAATCCCGCCGGACCACCGCTCAGAACGGCGAATGGACATCAGAAACTCAGGCGTTCTTCGCCGGAAAACCGCAAAACAAACAAAAAAAATACGGAAACGGACCACAAGAGACATGCGACAACTGCAAAAAACCGGGACACAATAGGAACTCCTGCTGGTTCCTACATCCGCATCTCCGACCAACAAGGGAAGGAGGAGGAGATCATCGGAACAACAAAAAGAACAACAACGGAAACAGACCACAAGGAAACAGCGCGGTGGCTAACCCTAGCATGGAGGAAGAGAGGCGGAAATGGGCAGACGAAACGGATCCTCGAGGTTTTATAACCTCTCGCAACACAGACGGATCCGGGTTTCTCCAGACCCAATCCGAAGAATACACCCGACCCGATTCCGCATTTCAAACTTCCACCGGACATGGATCCGGATCCAAGCCCGACCTGATTCCGCTGGACCAACTTCTAGCCCACTTAAGCAACTATTTGCAAACCAATCCTCAAGGATCAGGTAATTTTGCAGGTATACAAACTTTGCCCAAAAATTTCTCTGCAAATAAACCAAATAAAATCTTAGGAAATATAAGACATAATACTCAATGGATAATTGACTCAGGTGTCACGGATCACATGACTGGAAATCTTAGTTTACTAAACCACATCAAAGAAAAAGTAAATATGCTTAACAAATATGTGACTGTCGCCAATAATAATCAAGTAGAAATAAAAGGTACAAGAGAAATCACCATATTAAATAAAATAAACAAAGATGTCCTATATGTACCAACTTTTACCTCTAATCTCCTCTCTGTCGCAAAAATTACGAAACATTTGGATTGCAATGTTATATTCACCCCTACTGATATTTACTTTCAGGATCGAATTACAGGGAAGACGATTGGTAGAGGAGTTAACATCAATGGGCTCTATGTTTTAGATACTCAGCATAAGGCCTTTCATACCAATAGTGTGCCTAATCATGTTCTCTGGCACAAACGAATGGGACATCCATCCTATCCTGTTTTGAAAACTTTATTTCCTTTTATTTCATCTACCTATGCATGTGATGTTTGTCAATTTTCTAAACAAACAAGACTTCCTTTTTATAAATCTAAAACAAAATCAAGTTTTCCGTTTGAATTAGTTCACTCCGATATCTGGGGTCCTGCCCCAGTCGAATCTTATAACGGTTTCAAATATTTTGTGCTATTTATTGACGATTTCTCACGAAATACTTGGTTTTATCTTCTTAAAAACAAATCAGATGTTTTTCAAATCTTTTGCGAATTTGTAACATTTATTGAAAACATGTATGATTTTAAAATTAAAACATTAAGAACAGACAACGGGACTGAATATACCAGTCTCAACTTTCAATTTTTTTTGAAAACACGCGGAATATTACATCAAACTACATGCATTCATACCCCCGAACAAAATGGAGTATCTGAGCGAAAAAATCGGCATCTCTTAAATATAATCAGATCCTTACTCTTTCAAAATAATGTCCCCAAACATTTTTGGTCTGATGCAGTCTTAACTGCTACTTATCTCATAAATCGGCTTCCTAGTCCTATCCTTCAAAATAAACAACCTCTAGAGATACTATTAGGTCGGAAATTAACCTTAGATCATCTCAAAGTTTTTGGATGTGTTTGTTTTGTTCACAGGAAACGTATAGATAAATTTGATAGTAACTCTGTAAAGTGTATTTTTCTTGGTTACTCTTTTCAAAAAAAAGGGTACAAATGTTTTGACCCCGAAAATTGTAAAATGTATATTTCACGAGATGTAGTCTTTAGAGAAACAGAGTCCTACTTCAGAAGACCCGAAGATACAAGCACAATCCAACCTCTCAACACACCCGTTCTACCAGGGATCAGCACCCAAACAGGAGAAAGAGAAAGAGAAGGAGAAGGAGAAGAAGAAAGAGAAGAAGAAGTTTTGCCTCAAAACAATCAGGAGACACCTCCGAGAAGAAGATCTACTCGACCCAGTCGCCCGCCTACTAGGTTCAACGACTTTATTACCTCACAAGTAACTTACCCCATTGAAACCACTTAACCTATAAACAAATACAACCAAACTATAGGACCTATTTAAGCAGAATAAACGAAAACCTAGAACCTAAGACCTTTCACGAAGCAACCTGCGACCCAAAATGGCGCAATGCCATGGAGGAAGAACTCAAAGCCTTAGAAACCAACAACACTTGGACAATTGAGGGGGAGTGTTGAAGAATCCAAAACGACGTCAGAACCAAACGTCGCCTAAACATTATCACCAGCATTAAATCACAAGGAACAATCGCGTCTGTTCACCAACAGACGCATCTGTCCCCTTCAACGTAACCAAAACCTATGCCTATATATATCTTGTAATTCAAATGTATGATTAACTTTCTCTAAGAAATAAAATCACTACAAACTTCCATCTATCATCTTCGTTTTCTTCAACCATGGTTTCCCCCGTTCCATATTCCATCATCAACCAGATGTCAAAAGGAGCTGAACTTGATTTGAAGTAAGCAAGACGCTCTTCAATATGTGGAATTTATCATCATGCATGTTAAAGGAAAGTATGTCTAATGGACTAGACTAATGCAATTTACCATTCCAAAGGAGTCCCACTGATTCACGAACAAGTCCACAGGGAACAAGACCAACATATTTCCAAGAGCTCACTTCGGACCCTCCAAACCTAATACTAATAATGCACACCTCACATCTCACAGAATTGTAACTTCATCATTGCTCGTCAGAGTATCACAACCAAAGCCGTTGAAAGACAATATCGTGCGGCGGCTTAACCTCTCAGGTCATCCTCAATCTTGATATTTATGTTTATTTTCATAAATGTCAACTTGTCAAATCAATATTATTTCTCATTCATAATTTTTTTTCTTAGAGATTTTATTCTTTCGACCAAAATCCACTAATAAATGTCAACTTGTCAAATTATTATTTTTTAAATATTTTTTTTGAATTTATTCTGAATTGACTTCCATATGACGTAGAGGAGATAGAACGTTGAAAAGTTGTGTTGTTTTTTCCATAAAAAAATAAGTCTCTTTATCCAACATAATAACTTATTTACAACTAAATTTTAAAAAAAATTAAAATTAAAACAAAAAATAGACCAATTAGTGGAGGTCACGTGGCAGAAAATGCCGGCTCATGGGTGACATTTTCTTGTGCACCCCAGTGAGGGTGCCCTGAGGATAGGATGGTAGCTCCAAGTACTCTCCTAGGATGCGGAGTGCCATTGTTTGCATACGTACTTTGCTCGAGCAAGGGATTGAATCGGGAGTCTTGAATCTTGATAGGATGTTCATGATTAGATCCTCACAGAGCCTTTCCATTGCACACAATCCATAGGGGATCCTGACATTTCACATTTATTGACAAAAAATTACAACAAAATGTCACGTACATGTACCATATATGGACAAAACAAAGTATAAATTCAATGATCACATTTTGACTATTTCACCTTCATGAGTCTCCACATTTCAAATATAATTTCACGCTCCCATCAATGTCAACTTGCCCGGTACGAGACACCAATATAGAGAGTCTGTCCAACTCATTTTGATTATGCAAACCACTTATTATGATTAATTACCAACAATAAAAGTAGCCAATCTAACAAACAAACACCTATCTAATTAATAACAATAAAAAGTCGTACCCACAAATTAATAACAACAAAAAAGGGTCTAAAATCCTATAATATCAGCACAAGGTCACGGCCTCAAAGGCAAAATGTAATCTTACCACTGAACCAAATCACGACATTTCCGGAACTGACATACAAGTCGAAAAGACATGCATTGTAACCAAATAAAAAAGATGTTGATGTTTTTTCGACAATGTAGAAGCCCCACCCGGAAGATGGAAAATGTGTCGATAGATTCTGGAGTGGTGTTTTTATTATGCATGCTAAACCTTCTTAACTGTGAAATATGTAATTAGTTACGACATTTGCAAGGATATTGTACGACCTTCGTGAGCACGCAAAAACGGGTATCATCAGGCGAGAAACCAAATACTCTAACTTATCGCAACGTATGACGTATCCTGAATGAATTGAACACGTAGTTTAGAAGTTAAATTGTAATTTGGATTTTTTTGAAATAATCACCAACAAAAATAAAATTAGAAAGGTATATACATGAGAAACTTAATTGACAAACTATACACCTTAAAAACGATACTTATAATGCCGTTTTCATTAATTGTCTATGTTATTGTTTGATAATCCTCAGTCAACTGACTTTGATGCATAGTAATATAATGTTTGAGTTGTTTCTGAACAAACAATACAACCGTATTCACGAAAAAAGATAACATCGTAGTCGTACTCTGATAATTAAAAACATCATGATATGTATATTTTTCATACGGTGACCACTTGCAGATTAACTTCAGATCAAACTCTTCTTTTTGGAAACCACAAACTTCACAAACCGTTTGACAAAAATCATCATATTGCATTTCAATATTAATATTCATCATCTGTCTGTAACAACTTTCATATTCTGGAATGTCATTTACGAATGTAACGATTCCATCGAAAAAACTATAATCAATTCGGTACCGGAGCTCATTACTTCAGGTGTACAAAAGCTACATTTGATACATAAAAATAACAATAATACATTAACTATACATGCATTACATTTCATATCGAAATCAAAAAACCCAAAAAACTAGAAGAAACACGATCCTCGAAGGAGACAAGGGGTCTCCGATCAGGATTTAGGGCTTAGACGGAAGAAAACAAGTATGCGGCGGAAGCAAGAGAGATGATGTTTGTTATTAGGGTTTTGGGTTTTCTCTACATTTATATACAAGTGCCAACTTAATCGGATAATCGGTTGATCCGATTATATACAACACAATACTCCAGCTACACAGTTATACCAAATAGCTAGTCGGATCCCGACTGCCCTGACTGACCCGATTAGGAACTTGTACCCAATTTGCTCAGATTTGAGGCTTAATCATCTAGGTGCACCTAATTGGCTCAGGGCACACACATGTAGTGCGCCTCATTGAGTCAATTGGCACATCCCAATCTTAGATTAGGTGCCATATCATCATTGCTAATCCTTGCCATCTTCACCATGCTTATCAGATTCCAAGGTTAAGATTCTTGTACTCCCCCTCAAACTTTGCCTGGAATGAAGGCCAAGTTTGCCTTTCAGAGCAGCAAACGGTTCCTTGGGAAGGGCTTTAGTGAATATATCAGCAAGCTGGTCAGAGGACGGCACAAATTTTGTCTCAAGCAAGTTGAGGGCCACGCGTTCTCGAACAAAATGATAGTCCAATTCAATGTGTTTTGTCCTGGCATGAAAAACAGGATTAACAGACATGTGTAAAGCACTGATGTTGTCACAAAATAAGACTGGTTTAGAATGTAATGGAACTGAAAGATCTCGCAAAAGAAACGTTATCCAAGTTAATTCAGTAGTAGCAAACGCCATGGCTCGATACTCAGCCTCTGCACTCGATTTTGCAACTGTAGGTTGTTTCTTAGATTTCCAAGAAATGAGATTTGCACCTAAAAAGGTACAAAACCCACTGGTAGAACGTCGAGAGAGTTCACAACCAGCCCAATCAGAGTCAGAAAAAGCATATAAATCACTGGATGAGTTTCTATGAATAAACATGCCTTGATCAACTTTGCCATTAATATATCGAAGTAATCGTTTGACAAGTTTAAAATGAAATGCTGAAGGAGAATGCATAAATTGACATAGATAATTTACAGAGTAAGTGATATCGGGTCTGGTTAATGTTAAGTATTGAAGTGAACCAACAATTTTCCTGTATGATGTAACATCAGAATAAGGAGAATTGTCTCGGTTGCTGTCAAGCCTTGATGCCATGGGAGTAGATATATATTTAGCATTAAGCATGTTTGTTTTGTTGAGTATAGTAACTGCATAGTGTTGTTGAGTGAGAAAAAGGCCTGAAGGGGACCGATAGACCTCAATGCCCAAAAAATGATGCAAAGCACCTAAGTCTTTCATATGAAATTCATGTGTTAGGGTAGTAATAAAGGTGTTTAAAACTGAGGTATTTGACCCAGTCAGAATGATATCATCAACATATATAAGGAGATAAATGGGCCCTGTGCTCGTGAGATTGACAAATAAGGAACTGTCAGAAAGACTACTTTTAAAGCCATTTGAAATAAGAAAAGAGCTGAAACGATCAAACCATGCTCGTGGTGATTGCTTGAGCCCATAAAGAGCCTTTTGAAGCTTGCACACATACGTAGGATGAGAAGAATCTTCAAAACCAGGAACCTGTGTCATATAAACATCCTCATCAATGGTGCCATGCAAAAATGCATTTTTTACATCTAATTGCTTGATGGCCCAGTTGTTTGTAGTGGCAATGCTAAGCACAAGTCTGATAGTGACAGTTTTTACAACAGGTGAGAAGGTTTCAAGGAAGTCAATCCCTTCAATCTGTTTATACCCTTTGGCAACAAGCCTGGCTTTAAGTCTATCTAAGGATCCATCCGGGTGAAGCTTAGTTCTAAAAACCCATTTACATCCTATAGTATGCATATGTTTCCCTTTAGGAACAAGAGTCCAAGTTTTATTGTCATTCAAAGCAGTCATTTCTTCTTCCATGGCTGCCTTCCAACCAGGATGTTTTAGAGCTGCTGACAAAGAGTGAGGTTCTTCAGGGGGAGGAACAATATGATGAAAGAGAGCATACTTAGGGTTTGGTTTTGTGATGCCATCCTTGCTTCTAGTGTGCATGACATGTGTATTAGTCTTTGGTTGTATTATAGTGTGAGCAGTGTCCACTACATTATCAGTGATGTTAGCTATAATATGAGCAGAATTATTTTGACTAGTGGTACCATGGAGTTCTGAGTGAGGTTCCAGATTGCAGGAAATGGAAGCAACATCACAAGACTCAGAAGTGCAGGTTTGAGGGGAATTATCAGTACCTTTGCTTACCTGGGGCTCAGAGTTATCATCATTGCCTGCACTCACCTGTGAGGTCAAATGATCATCAATTGCAGATTTATTTGGAGAACCCCCTTGTGCTCCAGGGCTCTTGTTTTCTGATTCTGAGAGCATACAAGAGCTGGTAGCAGGATAAGTAAGTAGATTACTGTTATCAGGGACTAATGTTGGTATGGAAGTTGGAGTGATACCTATAGAAGGTGTCTCATCCCTTCCATGACCATTAATATTGGTGGTAAGATCATTGTTTCCACAGAGCCAATCAGAAAAAGTAGTAAAGGAAGATTCACAATCCATTTTTGTAAACAAGGTGGCTGGGTTTTTATAGGGAAACAGTGATTCATCAAAAATAACATGTCTGAACATATACATTTTGTTTGAAGAAGGGTTTAAACAAACATATCCTTTATGTCTAATGCTGTATCCTAGGAAGACACATGGCACAGATTTGGGTGACAATTTATCTGGAGCATAGTTTCTAAGATAAGGGAAACATCTGCAGCCAAAAACCCTCAGGCATGTTAAATCATGTTCTTTGTGATATAAAACAGTATAGGGTACAACACCATTTTTATCTGGAATCCTATTTAACAGAAAAACTGCAGTACTAAATGCTTCCACCCAGAAGCGCTTTGGAACTCCACTATCAAACATAAGAGTGAGTCCCATGTTTGTGATAAGTTTATGTCTACACTCAGCAGCCCCATTTTGTTCTGGGGTGTGAGGACAAGACATTTGCAAATGGATCCCATTATTCTTAATATGTGTGTCAAATTTGGAGGACATGAATTCACCACCACCATCACACTGGAAAATCTTAATAGCAGTATTAAATTGTCGTGCTACAAATTTTTCAAAAGCTATGAAACATTCGAAGAAATCTGATTTGGTTTTAAGAGGAAACATCCATGTGAACCTACTATGATCATCTACAAAAACAACATAAAACCTGTGGTGGTTTCTGCTCATAATAGGAGCAGGGCCCCACAAATCACAATGCACCTTTTCAAAGGGTTTAATAGTTCTGTGATCAGAATTAAAGAAAGGTAGTTTACTAGATTTTCCTAGCTGACAGCCATTACAAACAAATCTAGAGTTATGAGGTGTAGGAGTAAAATTTATACATCCATTTGTTCGTAAAAAGCTAAGAATTTTAGAGTTTGTATGTCCAAGTCTGCAGTGCCAGGTATATTCATCTACGTGTCTTTGTCTGTTAGAGAAATGAACTTGAGGAGTATGATCATGGTTATGCAAAGAGTACATTCCTCCTTGTAGTTTTCCAGATGAAACTATCACTCTTGTTTCTCTGTTTTTAACATAAAACTCTTCATCAGAGAATTCAACATTGTAAGGAAAAGAAGCAGTGAATTTCCTTACAGACAGTAGATTCTTTTTCATTTTAGGAGCAAGTAGGACATCTTTAACATGAAAAATTCCAGTTTTATGCTTAATTCTAGTGCTACCAGTATGTGTTATTGGAAGAAACTCCCCATTTCCTACCATGATTTTGTCCTTACCAGTATAAGGTTTTAGGGAGGAAAGTATACCTTGATTACCTGTGACATGATCAGTAGCACCAGTATCAGGGAACCATTCAGCATTTTGCTCCTCCAAGGTTAGGGCTGCAAGAGCTTGAGGCATCTCTCTGGGTTGGTACGTGTGGTTAAACCTGTGCTAACACCTGAGAGCTTCATGCCCTTGCTTTCCACAAATCTGACAGGAGACTGAAGGATTTCTGAGTGGGTTAATGGCACCATTCTGAGACAAGCTTTGAGGATCTCTCTGGGCTAGGGTTGTGGCACCCCTGGGATCAAGGGGCTGCTGCACCTGTCCTTGGGTTGTGGACTGGAAGCTACGCCCTTTGGAGGTGAAGCCTCCATCCTTTTTCCCTTTATTCATATTTTTGCCTTTGGAGTCCGTTCGTTGACCAAAGAAGGCCATCGGTCCAGGTCCATCCATGGCATGAATCTGAGTTCTCATTTCATAACCTTGGAGCATCGGTATGAGTTCCATGAAGGACGGAAGAGGAGGTTTCAACGAGGCAGTAGTGAATGCATTATAATCCATCCCGAGACCATTCAAGAGCCAAAAAACCTTCGTCTGATCTCGCACAGGCCGACCAATCGCAGAGAGCTCATCACAATGAAGTTTGAATTTTCGGATGTACTCATCAAGGGAGTGGAAGTTCTTCTTCCGGATCATCTGAAGTTGTTGAAGAATGTGAAACTCACGTTCCTCAGAATCTTGGTTGAAAGCGAAACGAAGAGCGTCCCAGACTTGTTTTGACGTCTCAAGATTAACAACGACACTGAGAACATCCACGCTTAAAGAGCTGATGATCCAGGCCTTCAGCAGACGATCAGATCGCTTCCAGACAAGAAAGTCATGACTCGGTTCATTCTTGTCGTAGATCGGAGCTGAGGTACTCCCATCAAGGAACCCCAACATCCCTTGCGACTCCACCAACCCTAGCACTTGCATCTCCCACAGCAAGAAGTTAGTTGCAGTGAGTTTAAGAGAGATGAAGTTACCTATGTTCAGGTTCGAGGGAAATGGGAAAAGATTGGAGTTGGCTCGACTGTCGAGATCCTTCAGCGCCGATTCTTGACCAGAGGAGGCGGAGGAGACCATTGTTGCTGCCGCCGGTGGCTCTGATACCATAGAAGAAACACGATCCTCGAAGGAGACAAGGGGTCTCCGATCAGGATTTAGGGCTTAGACGGAAGAAAACAAGTATGCGGCGGAAGCAAGAGAGATGATGTTTGTTATTAGGGTTTTGGGTTTTCTCTACATTTATATACAAGTGTCAACTTAATCGGATAATCGGTTGATCCGATTATATACAACACAATACTCCAGCTACACAGTTATACCAAATAGCTAGTCGGATCCCGACTGCCCTGACTGACCCGATTAGGAACTTGTACCCAATTTGCTCAGATTTGAGGCTTAATCATCTAGGTGCACCTAATTGGCTCAGGGCACACACATGTAGTGCGCCTCATTGAGTCAATTGGCACATCCCAATCTTAGATTAGGTGCCATATCATCATTGCTAATCCTTGCCATCTTCACCATGCTTATCAGATTCCAAGGTTAAGATTCTTGTAAAAACAATCTGAAACCAACCTGAACAGTGCATGTCGCCGGAGAGAGGGAGTAATGGGGAGTAAATTGGGTGCGGGAGAAGGAAGATGGTAGCAGGTCAGTTTTATTTTTGCCTTAGGTAAAAACGACATCTCAGATGTCGTTTTTACCCACCTTAAAAATGACATCCATGATGTTGTTTTCATTAAAGGTAAAAACAACACATATGGTGTCGTTTTTAAGGTGCATAGTTTGTCAATTAAATTTTCTATATACATATTTTTCTACTTTATTTTTTGGGTGATTAATTCAAAAAAAAATCCTTGTTATTTATTACTTTTTAAACCCTATGCGACTTGTATGCCACATCTTTCGGTTTTTTGGGAGTAAGTAGTTTCCATATGGTAGAGATAAGAGATGCATGTTTCATTTTTCCATGAAAGAATTTCTATATTTGCTATTACATTAAAATATATGATATTGTTTTTCACTTCAACACTATGTATTGATCACTAGAAACGAGAGTTTTTTATTCTAAAAGAAGTTTTATTCTCATTATGCGACCAATTCTGTACGAGTCGTACGTATAAAAAGGATGAGACAAATGATAACCGTTTGTGTTATTACAAGTGAATCTGAAAGTCTGTACTGTGCACAGCAAAACATAACTTATATATGTTTAGCGTGGAGGGTTTGGTATGGCAATGTAATGTAGCAAATCATGTACATTATTTTGCTAGTTCTGCTTAAGAAAAAATAGTTTAAATTATGCAAGTCAGTTTAACTTAGGACTCGATTAGATTATATGTTATCCAAATTATTACATGAAATCCAAGAAACTAAATTGGAGTAAAGAAGGCCAATGCAAAAATTTGACAGAGAAAAGATCTAAGAGAGAGAGAGAGAAAGATAATAATTATTAGGGCCCGTGAGTGAGGGGCTGGGCTGGTAATGAACTTTAGCTCCGTTGCCCTCATGCGGCCGTGCCGGAGGGGTTGGTATTTGGTAAGCAAACTTTAGCTTCGTTGGTAATAAAAATGAAACTTTTTAGGAAACAAAGAGCTTTAGCTTCTAATGATCATCAATACATATATTTTTAATATGAAGGGAAATCCTATAATTTTGTATTAAAATGAGAATGGAATTTCTTCTTGGAAAATGAAAGAAACTAAACTTCCTTTTTCGACATATGAAAATTGGACTCTTATCAAGTGCAAATTGTGGAAATTCAATTCTAGAATTTTATATTTTTCTACAAACAAATTACCAATTTTTTTTACGAATCCAATCACTTCACTTCTCAGGAAGCAGACTCTCATCTTAAACGAGCAGGACTTTCACATTAAAACCGTGAAATCTCGGCAAGACACGTTTGTGATTGGATAAAGTAGATAACGTATAAAATTAGTATACGAATCAACAACACGATCCACGATATTACATCTTTACTTATCCACTGGCACATTTATCGATGACAACCCCAAAGAAATAAGCTGCTTTTTCCTGCTCCTTTCAAACCCTCAAACTAAGGGTGCTCTTTGGGGTCGGGTCCCCTCTTTAATGGGGGCGGACCCAGGTCGGGTCGCAGACCTACGGGTGCTCTTTGGGGTCGGGTCTGAGGGGGACTCGACCCCAGCCCCCCTTAATGGGGGGCGGACCTAGGTCGGGTCCAGACCTGGGTCTGCGACCCGACCTGAGGGCGACCCGGGTTGGCTTAAATTTATTTTTTTGTTATTTTTTTTGGTTTTTTATTTTTATATTTGTTTTAATATATAAATGATATATGTATAAAAATTTATATAATTAGAATCTATTCGTGAAAATTAAAATAAATAAAATAATTAATGAAAATTAATAAGATAAATGTAATTAATTAAAATTAGTAAAAATAAATGTAAGTAATTAAAGAAAATTAGTAAGATAATTGTAAATGTATATAATTAAAGAAAATTATTTGGCAATGACCCGTTGGAGTGGTCATTATTAAATCTAATTTTTCGAAATTATTTGACAATTAGCGTAATTTAATTAGATTAAGTTACTGTAAAAATAATTTATTTAGTAGTTTATGTATTTTTGTGATGAAAATAGAAAATGAGGTAAAAAAATTATGTAGATGAGAGAGAGTATTGAAAGTGAGGTTGAGATTAAGAAGTGAAAAATGTGTTGAGTTTGGTGTTGGTTGCATAGTATTTTTTGCTGACGTAGCGGATAGAAAAATTTGGTTGGAGGGGTTAACGATGCTCTTAAGATCCTTAAGCCCGCAATTCGTGAAACTAGCACTTTCTCTCCCCCGTGGCCAAACTAAACAAATGGAGTTAAAAACACGTCACAATATGAAACCGATTTTCCATTAGATTGAAAATTAAATGGGACTTAAAGAATAAAAAAACATGTTGATATAATGCTAATACAATATTCTTGTTTTAGAGCGGAAGTCACTCTTATTACATCTTCTTGGGTTTTAAAAATCATTTTAAAATGAGTTAATTATAATTTATCCCTCTAAACTATACATTGATCTTACTTTGTACTTCTGAACTTTCCCTTTCAAAATTGATGGTTACATCATCTGAATTTTCGTTTTGTAACACTTTATCTCGTGAAACCTTTTGAAACAAAGGTCGGAAGTTCAGGAGGTGTAACTATCAACTTTGGAAATTCAGAAAGACAAAGTGATATCAATACATAGTTCAGGAGGACAAACTGCAATTAACACTAAAAATTAGACTTTCATATTTTTAAAGTTAAGTAGACTACCAAACACCTAATATTCATTTTAAAAGTCTAATTTATGAGTTTTTAATTTGTTTCTTAAATACCAAATCACACACGTTCTGAATAACTACTTAACTATATGAGTTTTTTGCTTGATGCACTTCACAGGTGTTGTAATTGACGATATGCATCTGAATTTTCAATATTGTATGTTGTGCACCTGTATGTCGAACATATTTGCTTATTTATGGTTTTTATATATTTTATATTTTTATTTTTAATATTAAGAACACTTGTAATTTCATGAGATTTAATTTGCAAAATTTCTAACGACATTAGATGGAGCGGTGACGAAGTGGACCATACTAACTGCAAAGGTACATACGAGCAAATATGTTCAACATATAGATGCATCACAAGCAATAATGAAAACTCCGATATCTTCAATTACGACACACAATGTTCAGCCAGGCTCGCCTAGGCGACCACCCACACACCGCACACAATGGTGTGCAGTTTAGGCGGTCGCACATGGTCGCCTAGGCGACCATGTGTTGTGCACAACAATGACTGGTTGCTGGTGTTGGTTGCTACTGTAGTGGGAGAGAGAGGGTGGTTGAGTTAGGGTTTGGAGAAAAAAAGGGTGGTTGGGTTAAGGTTTGGGGGAGAGGGAGGGAGGGTTGTATAGCAAGTGACTTTAAGGTTTAAGTGAGATGTAATCTTAGTTGTCCGTTTTTTTATTATTACCTATTACCCTACTTTTCTTTGATTTCTATAAATTCCTAGTGTGTTGGTGATTTAATTTAATTTTTTATGGCGAAACATGTTAAAAAAAATTCTCCTAATTTTTAAAATTAAAACAAAAAAAAAACAAAAAAGTAAATAAAAAAATGGTCGCCCAAACGGTTTGATGACTAGCCAAGACTATTCATTTAGGCTATACTTGAACATTGACGACACCCAAAAGGTACACCCAACCCCAAAAAAAAAACTCATTCTATTTCGGTACTTCTAAGTTCTAAGTTCTAACTTACCTTGCTCACCGAACTGCAAGCGGTCAGACTTTTATCCAAACCCGGTAAACTATGGCGGATCCACCTCGTCCGCCCCCTATAAATAGCCACCCCCATCGCTACCGCCATTTCCGTGTTCCCAACTCTCTCCTCCCCAATCTTCCGGAGCTTATCCTCTTCTTCTTCTTCTTCTTCTGCCCAGATCTGATGGAAAAGGCTGTTGAGAGACAAAGAGTTCTTCTCCAGCACCTCCGCCCCGACGCCGCGTCTCCCGTCTCCGCCGTCTCGGTACGCGATCCCCAATTCCCCACGATCTAGATTCCGTTTCGATCCGATTCTGGAATCGTTTGGTTTTGGTTGGTTGGTGTCGGTTTTGACTTTTGAGTGTTGTGGATCGCGTCTGTGTTCCTTTGTTGATATTTCTTTGTTTTGTTTTAAGAGACTAATTTTCTTACTTGTTTTTACCCAATTTCTTAGTTCTGTTATCTTGTCGGTGTTTTCTTCCTTCAAAAGTCGTGTTTATGGATCTTGAGGTCTGTAGATTGTATCTCTGAGTCATTTTATTATTATCAGAGTTATTATCACGAGGGATTATGATTTTTCGTTTTTGTATAATTCAAATTGTAGCTTGTGTTATGGTTAGTTGTTTAGCAAATTGTTTTCTTGTGATTTATTGATTGATCACTGCAGCCTTCCGTTTGTGCTGCTGGAGATAGCGCTGCTTACCAGAGGAGCTCGTCTTTCAACGATGATGTTGTCATTGTTGCGTAAGTTTTACTTATATGTCTGCCACTAAGAGGACTTGATTTTTGAATCACTTAGTCGATATTCCTAATCACATACACTATAATCCTGTATAGTGAATGTTAGTTGTCTACTCCATCAATTAATAAGTTTGATACTTGTTAGTTGATGCTAAAAAATTGTACCGAGTCTAATTGAGTGCAAGATACTTGTTCAAGCAAAACTTTGTTGTGTTTTGTATGTTGTTGTGAACATTTCGTCCTTGTTCCATTCATCTCAGTTAATATTATTTTGCCCCATGATACACTCAATGGAGCAACCTTTTATGTTCCTTTCGCTTCATTGTAACAAGATGTGGTAAAAATATATAACTCACAGTTTTCGTTGGAATATTTTCAGAAAATAGTTAATGTTGTTATTGTAAAGTGTATATTTTTCTAAACCCTTTGATGTATGTAATATCAGAGCATACCGAACTGCGCATTGCAAAGCTGCACGTGGAGGCTTTAAGGATACCTTCCCAGATGACCTTTTGGCCCCCGTGCTTAAGGTATGTTTTCAACAATGAAGTAAAATGATAGAAAGAAATAACACATGTTTTCTATGATATTTAGTAAGAATACACCTATTACTTATTTTTGGCTGTCCATGTTATGTATACAGGCAGTCTTGGATACAACTAAAGTAAATCCAAGTGAAATCGGTGATATCGTTGTGGGGAGTGTATTGGCGCCGGGGTCACAGAGAGCAAGTGAATGTAGGATGGCTGCATTCTATGCTGGCTTCCCTGGTATTTAATCATCGTAAATATTTCAGAGTATTTATTGACTGGTAATTTATGTTATGAACATATTCTTAACAATTCATTTTGCTATATTCAGAGACTGTTCCTGTTAGAACTGTAAACCGACAATGTTCGTCTGGGCTTCAAGCAGTTGCTGATGTTGCTGCTGCTATAAAAGCTGGATTCTATGACATTGGTTAGTCTAAATCTAATTACTCCTTTACTAACGCATTAAATTATTGATTAACTTATCTTGCAATTGCAGGGATTGGTGCTGGAGTGGAATCTATGACTGCAAACCCTATGGCCTGGGAAGGTTCTATTAATCCTAAGGTATGTATTTATTATCATTAATATCTTACTTCACTACTCTATGCATTTTACTGAATTGCTTTCTTGTATATATGTCATCTACTGATATCAAATGATCTTATAAACTACATCATTAAAAGTTATGACGTATTTGTACTCTAGACTGGGGATTATCCACAAGCGCAAAATTGCCTTCTTCCTATGGGTGTGACGTCAGAGAATGTCGCAGAACGTTTTTCTGTAACGCGACAAGAGCAAGACCAGGCTGCTGTAAGTTTTGCAGTCTATTGTTGCTTATGAGTATGACATGGAGTTGTTCTATCTATCACCCCTACATGACAGTCATTTGATCTTTAAATATCTTCAATGATATACCTTTTTTCCGTTAGGTGGAATCTCACAGAAAGGCTGCAATGGCAACTGCTTCTGGAAAATTCAGAGACGAAATTGTTCCTGTGACTACAAAGGTGTGTATGGAGGAAAATTGATTATCTTACAGTATTTGTTACACTTTTAGTTATGCTAAAGACAACATTACAAGCAACAAAAAAATTATTTTATCTAGATGAAACCATTCGAAGAAAAGAAAAACTGAATAGTTTGTTGGAAATAAGATCATATGAAAAATAGTTTCCAGAGGTACCATATTGATATATTGGTGTAACTGCATGTTAGGATTGTCAACATTTACAACCATACTTAATAATGTTATATTTGGTAATGTGATAGTTCATACTGGAATTGATAACATGTTTGGTTCAGAAAAATTTTGAACATTCATATGGTGCCTTAATGTTGTTATAGCTTAAGAAGTTTACAGAATCAAACATGAAATTTGATAGAACTTAGAGGTAGTCGAATATAGTAAAACGTACTATTTATTTTGTCTCTTCCAAAGGGCGATGCTATTAAGAACTTTTTCTAAAGATAACTGATAAGTCATTCCGATTTAAAAAAAAAATAGATTGTTGACCCAAAAACTGGAGCAGAAAAGCAAATTACAGTCACCGAAGATGATGGTATTCGACCGCAGACATCATTGACAGGACTTGCAAAACTTAAACCAGTATTTAAGAAGGACGGTAGCACCACTGCTGGTATTTTGATTATTCCTTCTTATAATGTTCGTGAACACTACGATAAGCTGATATTTTTTATGACAGATTTGATTTTTCCCTTGCAGGCAATTCTAGTCAAGTAAGTGACGGTGCTGCAGCAGTACTCCTCATGAAAAGGTCCATTGCTGTGCAAAAGGGACTTCCAATTCTTGGTGTCTTTAGGTATTGTGACCTGTTTATTTGGTAGAAAACTGATGATATGCTATATATCCGCATCTTTCAACAAAAAACATGTTATTTCTGTTTCTACAAAATGTCATCCTCCCCTGTGTCAACACATTACAAGCTAATAGTTCATTATTTACCTGTGGGCCCTAGTTGATCATTATTCACTACTTAGCTCAGTAGAGAAGTATTCTTTTGTATATTGTTCATCATATAGTTGATGAATCTCTACTTGTAAATTTGTAATTAACTTTTACAAGAAAGGTATCTTGTTTAATCAGGCAAAGTGTTGATTACAATGTATTGTGGCATATCTAGCATCACTTGATCAGATTAGAGCAAATTGCACACACAAGACATAACCTAATGTTATAACTTATAAAAGACTGATACATTGGCTGCATATCTAGTTCAGAAATAATTATTTTATTTTATTTGTCCCGCTGTTCGAATGAACTATTATTTATATATCTCTTTATTGTTGTGATTTTTAGGAGTTTTGCTGCTGTCGGAGTAGATCCTGCTGTCATGGGCATAGGTCCTGCTGTTGCGATTCCTGCTGCAGTGAAATCTGCTGGTTTGGAACTCGAGGATGTTGATCTCTTTGAAATAAATGAGGTACTATTTTGTCTCGAGTTTAAAACTTTCGAGCTCGTTTCAAATCCTGTTCTTCAACTAACAAAGAAAATAACAATTTAAACTTTGTCTGTCTATAGGCATTCGCTTCTCAGTTTGTATACTGTGGCAAAAAATTGGACCTTGACATGTCAAAAGTTAATGTCAATGGCGGGTCTATTGCTATTGGTCACCCATTGGGATCAACAGGTGCTTGACTTAATTGAAACTCCCACTGCATGATTCAGCTGCAAAAAATGAAATTTAGCTTCTATAAAAATGATTGTCCATTTTCATTTTTAGCTATACATATGCATCTCCATCTTTGTTTTTCAATTAGCCTATCATTCATGATAATGTCTTGTGAGTTCCATTTTCCCAGTTGCTACTGATGGAGTCAAGACTTTTATATTGCCAACTATTAAATGCTTCTCAAGTTTAGTAGATAAAGCACGAGCTTAGTTTGTTTCACTACTGATGTCTGGGTATGTTTCACTAGGGGCACGTTGTGTTGCAACGTTGTTACATGAAATGAAGAAAAGAGGCAAGGATTGTCGCTTCGGAGTGATTTCGATGTGTATAGGTAAGATTGCTCTTACATATGAAACTCACAATTTATTCTCAGTTTTAAAAGCAAAAGAGTACGATCTTAGATTTATATCCTTCATTTCTTTCAAAATCATTTTGGTATCACCTGCAGATTGACAGAAGATTAGTTAGTTCGTAACATCTTCAATTTCTAAGCTGAGGGATATTATCTTGTTATCTAAGGGCCAAGAATATCAGAACAGTCGTCACCATGATTATGCCAATACTGCATATATTAGTAAACCAATACCATGAATATATTTTAATTACATATACTCACCCTGAATATCTAAGGACCAAACAATTACCACTGGCATTAAGTTACCGCCTAATTTTTGGCCATTATGAATTCTATTAGTTCATTAAATATATTCTTTCATGACTTGTATAGTTCTATTCTTGTTGTTGTATTTTTCCTTTCCACGTTAACAGATCATATGAGATAATTTCTCCATCTACAGTCGATGAATCCTATGTTATCTATTTCCAGATAAATTAGTTATATAGTTTGAAGTATCTACATTTTACACAGCAATGTGTCCTTGAACAATGAACACTAGTCGGAAATGATACAACCAGTTTTTTTGTACATAAAACACTATTTACCTTCATATACTACACAATGACAACATAAATTCAATGATTGCACCATATATGTGGCTTACATGGTCATATTCGGCAGGCACTGGCATGGGGGCAGCTGCTGTTTTGGAGAGAGGAGATGGCGTCGATGAACTTGTAAACGCCCGCAAGGTTCCACACAACTACTTGCTCTCCAGGAACGCTGCTTAGAAAACAATCATGTTTATAATTTTTATTATATACCAAATATGTAATAAACCGAATTGCTGCTGTTTTATAGTGGTCCATGATGAACACCTATTTTATATATATATATATATATAACTTAGCTTAATAGCTTTGAGTGTTTAATTATTCTTTGAAGTCTTCCCTGCACTTAGGGGGCGAAGTAATATGGCAATTATTCGTCTACTTATCTTCTATGGTGGCATACACGAGATGGTGGTGTCTTCAATATCGATGATCTAGAATAAGTATGGCCGAGTTATTTGTGCTTGATATGATTATTATGTTTGGAAACTTCTTGTTTTTTTTTGGATGAACGTGTATAAAAAGGATTTTGGTTTGTTTCAGTACAAGAGGTACGCAGGATATGCGCACGTTGAGAGACGTTACTTCTTTCACCATACTGTAACAGTATAAAGTATAATCTGTGTTACTGTAGAGGTCTTCATATTCATGGAATTGTGAACAGTAACTACGAGGTTTTGTTATGTTTCCTTAAAGTTTTTTGAGCTTCAAAAAACTTTTAACAAATTCATTGTTCTCGAATTGGTCTTGCTTATGCTGTTTCAGTGACATTAGAGGCAGCCATCAAACTGGCGCCCGGAAGTTTATCAGGAGCATTGGGGTGATGTTTCAGGCTTAAGCAAGATCACTTTTTCTGATGAGTATTGAATTACCAACCGGTATTGATTCAGTTGGGAGATTAGTTGTTTTGAGATAATCAAGACCAATGATTGAAGCTCAGTAGTCTCATTCAAAATGAGATCGAGTAGTTAAGTAGATAATATCAAAAAAAAGATCAGAATTACAAAAAAAACTTAAAGTCGCTCGAGATGGTCTCATGTTGTCTAGTAATATTAATAGAGACTTATCTATAAGAGTTCGAATGTAATAATTTCAAGCTTAAGCATTTATGATACTCGACTGTTTGGAAATGATTAGTTTGGAAATGATACTCGATAACTTCTCTATGATTAGTTGTTGTGGATGCGTGAATTTTACACGAACCAAATTGAATCGGTGGAAAGATAAAACCTAAAAATGAGTCGTTACACGTAGTGCACGGATTAAGTGCTACACCCAACTTGGTGAAATGAACGTAAAAATCCCACAATATCTAGTTGTTTTAACCTTGCGATTTGTCTCTACAACGACGTCAAGTGTCTCATGTTAATGAATACATTTATTGTAAGAACCTAAACTTTAATTAAGGTTTAATTTAAATTAAGGAAGACTAATTGGTTTTGATGACTTAGGTGGAAGGTGATGTGATGGTTAGTGATGAGGTGTATGGTGAGGTGTGTTGTGAGGTGTTGGGTTGAGAAGCTATATAAGGAGGCTTGAGGAGAGAGTTTGGGTTTGGTTGGTGTTTTGTTGAGAAGAGAACTTGAGAGAATAGGAGTTTCGGTGTTGGTCGGAGTCGATTTCGTCGTCTCGCCGGAGGAACTCGTTGGTGTGGAGTGATCGCCGTTGTTCTTCGAAGGTTTCTTCAAGCCTTGAAGGTATGTCAAGTTCAATTTAGTAACTCACACTAGGTGTGTGAGGGTTTTAGGGGTCGACGGAGGCCTGAAACCTCGTCGGGATCAACCTGTCGTGAGGTTGAAGAAGGTGATCGGTCGACCGGTCGGGGTATTGGTCGACCGGTTATAGTGTTATTTGGGGAATCTGCCTTGCACCGGTCGAACGATGCCCTCAGGCGGTCGACCGGCTAAGCATTCCAGGCAGACTCTGTTGTTGTTCGGTCGACCGAGACCCTATTTTGGTCGACCGGATACACTGTTGGTGAGTCGGTTCGGGCATAGACCTTCTAAACGGTCGACCGCCACTATGATCTGTTCGACCGATTGCACCTGTAGTAAGTCGGTTGGGGCTTAGACCTTCTAAACGGTCAACCACCTAGTGATTTTGTTCGACCGATTACTTAAGCGAACTTAAAAGTGGTCCGACCGATTCATATTTCGGTCGACCTAAATGACTTAGAGAAATATAGGTTTCTGCCTGATTGTTCGGTCGACCGGATTGCCCTTACCGTTCGACCGATTGGTTGTTATGTTATTATATTTGTTCGGACGTTGACTTTCCAAACGGTCGATCGTCCCGAGACTTTGTTCGACCGATTCGTTATTTTTCTGGTTCGACCGCTTGATTGGTGGTTCGAACTGGTATCTGTATTGGTGACCAACCGGTCGACCGTATGACCTTTTTCGGTCGACCGTTGGATCACAGTTGTAGCATTTGTTGTTTATGAACGCGTTGGTGCGTGGTATGCTTTTATGTTTATGTTTTCATGATATGACATGTGCATTGAGACCTAGGATAGTAGACCTGTGGGACCGTTTTCCCTTATGCATGACCTCTATGTTATGACTCTACGGAGCATGATGACCTTAGCCTTTGTGGCGACGGAGATGAGCCTTAGCCTTTGTGGCGACGGAGATGACTGTTAGCCCTGTGCAACAGAGTTCTGTGCCTTAGCCTGTGTGGCGACGGAGATGACCGACCGATGCTGTTCCGGCGGATGTGCTCGACCGATGTTGTTCCGGCGAGTATGATCGTCCAGCTGTGGCACGGCTGGCGAGTATGACCGACCAGAGTGACGGCTCTGGCGGATTGTGGTCTTCGACCACTGATCAGATCTGATGATGACTCGGAAGTGCACGCGACCTTCACCGAACCCATATGACTAGTGTAGCTGCGAGTGGGGGTGTGTCGTGTACTCTCCGTATGACCGCATGTGCCTGCGGTGGGTATCTACGGATGTCCAACCATGTGATTACCCTCATGACCCCTGTGTGGGGAAATGATCATTTATGACTTTAATGTTTTATGATGCCATGATACTAGTATGTTAGGTCATGTTTTGGTTCATGCATGTGCACGTAGGTGGGCTTGGCATACGGGGTTTCCTTCGGGGAGCTCAGGCATTGTTGTTTATGTTTTTCAGGTTCCCTTTTTGGGAGCAGGTGGGGTGGTGACTGAGGACGAGTACATTTTGGAGTCGGATCCTCGGGTCGTTTTTGAGGTTTATGACTACTGTATTTATGTCTGTATTCCTTTGTTGTAGTCATACTTTTGACAACTCTTATGTCGGTGCACCGTATGGATATATTATACATATGTATGGTTTGAGTAACGTGCCCCGTAAGTTATGTCGTTATTGTCATTTGATTATCCTTTTAAAGTTTAAAAATTTCCGCTGTTTTGGGGACGTTACAATTTGGTATCAGAGCATGTCGATTCCTGTGTACTCATTCAAAGAAACCACCCCTAGGACTAGATGGGTAGAAACATGCATTTCTTTAGTAAAGCTTGCATGCATTTGAGTGTTGATGTTGATTGTTGTTGTTTCCTTGTTGCTTTGTACTTTTCTTTGTGCGGCGACGTTTGGATTGAGGAGTTGGATCTTTTGGAAGTGTGGTTCGATTTGAATTTCGAGGACGAAATTTCTTTAAGGAGGTTGGATTGTAAGAACCTAAACTTTAATTAAGGTTTAATTTAAATTAAGGAAGACTAATTGGTTTTGATGACTTAGGTGGAAGGTGATGTGATGGTTAGTGATGAGGTGTATGGTGAGGTGTGTTGTGAGGTGTTGGGTTGAGAAGCTATATAAGGAGGCTTGAGGAGAGAGTTTGGGTTTGGTTGGTGTTTTGTTGAGAAGAGAACTTGAGAGAATAGGAGTTTCGGTGTTGGTCGGAGTCGATTTCGCCGTCTCGCCGGAGGAACTCGTTGGTGTGGAGTGATCGCCGTTGTTCTTCGAAGGTTTCTTCAAGCCTTGAAGGTATGTCAAGTTCAATTTAGTAACTCACACTAGGTGTGTGAGGGTTTTAGGGGTCGACGGAGGCCTGAAACCTCGTCGGGATCAACCTGTCGTGAGGTTGAAGAAGGTGATCGGTCGACCGGTCGGGGTATTGGTCGACCGGTTATAGTGTTATTTGGGGAATCTGCCTTGCACCGGTCGAACGATGCCCTCAGGCGGTCGACCGGCTAAGCATTCCAGGCAGACTCTGTTGTTGTTCGGTCGACCGAGACCCTATTTTGGTCGACCGGATACACTGTTGGTGAGTCGGTTCGGGCATAGACCTTCTAAACGGTCGACCGCCACTATGATCTGTTCGACCGATTGCACCTGTAGTAAGTCGGTTGGGGCTTAGACCTTCTAAACGGTCAACCACCTAGTGATTTTGTTCGACCGATTACTTAAGCGAACTTAAAAGTGGTCCGACCGATTCATATTTCGGTCGACCTAAATGACTTAGAGAAATATAGGTTTCTGCCTGATTGTTCGGTCGACCGGATTGCCCTTACCGTTCGACCGATTGGTTGTTATGTTATTATATTTGTTCGGACGTTGACTTTCCAAACGGTCGATCGTCCCGAGACTTTGTTCGACCGATTCGTTATTTTTCTGGTTCGACCGCTTGATTGGTGGTTCGAACTGGTATCTGTATTGGTGACCAACCGGTCGACCGTATGACCTTTTTCGGTCGACCGTTGGATCACAGTTGTAGCATTTGTTGTTTATGAACGCGTTGGTGCGTGGTATGCTTTTATGTTTATGTTTTCATGATATGACATGTGCATTGAGACCTAGGATAGTAGACCTGTGGGACCGTTTTCCCTTATGCATGACCTCTATGTTATGACTCTACGGAGCATGATGACCTTAGCCTTTGTGGCGACGGAGATGAGCCTTAGCCTTTGTGGCGACGGAGATGACTGTTAGCCCTGTGCAACAGAGTTCTGTGCCTTAGCCTGTGTGGCGACGGAGATGACCGACCGATGCTGTTCCGGCGGATGTGCTCGACCGATGTTGTTCCGGCGAGTATGATCGTCCAGCTGTGGCACGGCTGGCGAGTATGACCGACCAGAGTGACGGCTCTGGCGGATTGTGGTCTTCGACCACTGATCAGATCTGATGATGACTCGGAAGTGCACGCGACCTTCACCGAACCCATATGACTAGTGTAGCTGCGAGTGGGGGTGTGTCGTGTACTCTCCGTATGACCGCATGTGCCTGCGGTGGGTATCTACGGATGTCCAACCATGTGATTACCCTCATGACCCCTGTGTGGGGAAATGATCATTTATGACTTTAATGTTTTATGATGCCATGATACTAGTATGTTAGGTCATGTTTTGGTTCATGCATGTGCACGTAGGTGGGCTTGGCATACGGGGTTTCCTTCGGGGAGCTCAGGCATTGTTGTTTATGTTTTTCAGGTTCCCTTTTTGGGAGCAGGTGGGGTGGTGACTGAGGACGAGTACATTTTGGAGTCGGATCCTCGGGTCGTTTTTGAGGTTTATGACTACTGTATTTATGTCTGTATTCCTTTGTTGTAGTCATACTTTTGACAACTCTTATGTCGGTGCACCGTATGGATATATTATACATATGTATGGTTTGAGTAACGTGCCCCGTAAGTTATGTCGTTATTGTCATTTGATTATCCTTTTAAAGTTTAAAAATTTCCGCTGTTTTGGGGACGTTACATTTATAATACTAAATATTTAAATTTTGATGGAGTTCCACATCGTCAAGTAAGACAAATATTAGTTGGGTCTATACGACACGGATATCCAACTACGCTACGTACATAACAATTTCAAATTAAAGCAATTTTGTAGCGTAATAATTGGGGTGATATGTCGTGATGGTTGTTGTAAGCAACTATCAGATCGTTTCAACCGGCGTTCTCAAATGTCAAACCCAGGTTGAATAGATAAGTTAATAGTTTCTTTTGTTTCAAACAAGTGGCACCATACTAAGAGAAGATGCTCTATTTAAGTTTGCATTAATTGGACGTTGCCTCCAAGCCCCAAGGTAAGATATTCTAAGTTTTTATTCAGTCTCACAATACATGTTTAACTTCGTAGATCCATGATTATTTTCTTTCTATATTAATTTAGTTCCATCTCTACTCCAACCAATTTTACGGTACCTATAAACTAGGTTATCAAATTGTTTATTTCGCTTTATTAACTACTAAGGCCGGTGCATTTAATAATCGATGGTTCTCACATGAACTAACGTTGTAACCAAGAAGAACAAGTAAATATTATATGTTATCTGTCGCTGTTATTTTTGTAATTGTAGAGATTGCCAACTTTTGCCGGAATCTTTGGCGTGCTAACTTCGAAATTTTCAATTCCAATAAGAGGCCACCTCCACTTGGTAATGGTAAAGCACTGTAAAAATTAATCAGCTACCACCTTTCTTGCCCATATGCAAGCCAACACCGAAATAACTAATGTACAGAAAATACTCCACAACATCATGTCATGGGTTGATTATCAGATTAAAAACTTGAAAAGTGCACGCTTTAGAATAGCTACTTGATTCTGGATGCTCTTATTATGGCATTCTAATTCACATCTCAAACCAAAGTAGGGTATGCTTAAGCATCACGTTATAAACTTACTTTGATCAACACACACCAGGTCTAGACTCTAGAGTACTTGTGTTATAAGTTGTTTATAACTTGTTTTTATCTAATTATACTTGTCAAAATCAACTTTTAGTATCTTAGTTAGGCTATCGTTTTTACCACCTTAATAGGATTTTCATGCCGTGTCTCCACAATAGTAGGAAGACTATTTGTTTGGAAGGTTTCATGCATTCGGAAATATTCCTCTACCAAAGTCCAAAAGAGAGATATATGAAAGGTGACTTGACAAAGAAAACTAATAAACAACATGCCAGCATGAGAATGACATGAGCTGAGAATATGTTACCACAAGAGCACCCTTCACTCGGGCGTCCGAGAAGAGCGTCCGAGTTGTCCTCTCTTAACGGGAGGGCGCACCCAGGGCGTATTTCCGGGCGGGGGGTCCCAGTTGGTCCCGATTTTTTTTTGTTTTAAAGAAAAAAAGATTATTTATATATAATTAGGATAATGTATTAATTAGGTTAATTGAATTAAATTAATTAGGTATTGAAAATTAA
This sequence comes from Triglochin maritima, assembly GCA_963682175.1. Lineage (NCBI taxonomy): Eukaryota > Viridiplantae > Streptophyta > Magnoliopsida > Alismatales > Juncaginaceae > Triglochin > Triglochin maritima. The sequence goes on along the minus strand of OY821772.1, from coordinate 55,338,484 downwards.
TTGGAAAAATATTTTATGATTAATTAACTTTTTTAATTTATCTAGATAAAAGTAAAATTAAAAAAATCATAAACAAAATAAGAAATAGTAGTACAATACTCATACTCTTCGGATACAAAATACAATACAAATACAGAATACGAAATACAACAGAAATAATGAAAGGAAAGACAGTCCTACGGATAAAAAAATTTAAACTACCACAATACTGATAAACTACAACATACATATTGATATTACAAATGAAAACATGAGTACCTATAGATATCCTTGTGCTTTAGCCCACTCCTTGAGTTCAGCAAGTGTTTCTTTATCGAATTCGTCCTTCTTTTTCTTCTTCATCAGAGCAAATAGGACATCAAGTTTCTTGCTGTTGAGTTCCATTTGGAAATTCGCCACAACTTCGATGTGTTTCCTCTCCACTCGTTCTTCGTAACGCAAGTATTTTCCTCTTTCACTTTTACGCTATATTCAATTTGTTTCCCCAGTTCTAACATATCAGGATCAAGTTGTGCCTGAAATGGTTGTTTCCCCTTCTTTTTTTAGCTTTTTAACACCTTCAGGACGAGGACATATTTCGAACATCATTTCATCTGTTGACTGTAGGTCCTCGATGTTTGAGAAGTCCAAGCCTCGATGCAATCGTCTTGTCTTTTGCCTAGTCACGCGCATACTGTAGGTTACTTCTCATAACTATAAATGTACTCCTCCTGGTTGGTTCTCTCTCATTCATCTACGAACAATGTCTTCACCCGATAAGTCTTCCAGTTCGAAGTCTTCATCATCTTCAACATCCAATGACGAAGTTTACGACCAAGTGTTGAACTACTTAACGGAGTATGTCTCCCAAGTGGTGGACCGACGTCCTAAGAGACGCACAAGGCGAACTTCGAACACAGATAGAGATAGGGAGCTTGGTTACAACCGTTTGATTGCCGATTATTTTTCTAACGACCATGTTTATCCTGACAACATTTTCAGGAGAATATTTAGGATGCGAAAGCATGTCTTTCTTCGCATTGTGAGTGTCATTGAGGCGTCTGATGCCTTCTTCCAACGTAATTCAGACGCTACCGGTAGGATGAGCATCTCTGGCTTGCAGAAATGTATCGCAGCGATTCGTATGCTAGCGTACGGTGTTGCGGCTGATGAGGTGGACGAATACTTGAGGCTAAGCGAATCCACGGCAAAAATCACACTTGAAAAATTCTGCGATGGTGTAATTAACAACTTCGGCGGTGAGTACCTCTGAAGACCTAATGTAAATGACATAGCACGACTACTTCACGTTGGTGAGCATCATGAGTTCCCAGGCATGATGGGAAGTATCGATTGCATGCACTGGGTGTGAAAAAATTGCTCGGTTGCTTGGAGGGGCCAATATCAAGGGCGTAGTGGTAATGCTACTCTTGTCCTCGAGGCAGTGGCGTCGGCTGACTTGTGGATATGACACTCGTTTTTTGGCACACCAGGTTCATACAATGACTTAAATGTCCTGCAACGATCTCTGGTTTTTGATGACGTAATGGAAGGACGAGCTCCACCTATGAATTTTGAGGTAAACGGTTCTCGATATAATATGGGATATTATCTTACTGATGATATTTATCCAAAATTGGCAGCATTCATTCCGTCCATCGTTCATCCACAAACACTGAATGACAGATTATTTGCTGAACGACAAGAAGCAGTACGCAAAGATGTAGAACATGCATTTGGAGTCTTGCAAGCGCAGTTCGCGATAGTGAAGAAGTCATCTCTTGCATGGAGTAATGTTGCACTTAACAAAATAATGACAGCTTGCATTGTAATGCATAATATGATAGTGGAGGATGAACGTGATTCCTTCGGTAATTTTGGAGATTGGAACGAATTTGTTGAGGATCAACCTGGAAATTCCATGAACGACGCGGTTCGGTATTCCACTAACCGTGTAGTGGATATTACCAGGTACTTGAGATGGAGAGATCAATTGCGTGATCGCACCACACATTTGAACATTCAAGCCGATTTGATCGACAATATATGACAACACTTTGGAGGAAATGTGTCTTGATGTATTTTAAGTTTAGTATTTAATGATATATTTTTAGTTTTAGTTTTAGTTTTTAAATTTTCAGTTAATGTACTATGTAACGTGGCTTCCTAAATTTTAATAATATTTTCGTATTTATTGATTAAATGTTAATTAAAAACCAATGAATTGTTGATATTAAATAATTACGATAATGATTATTAATATATTTTGTTGATTGTTGAAATAGTTTTAGAGAGAAGAATAAAAATAATGACGTGACAACAAATACTGTAGCGTGACTGGGTGGATTGGGTAATGGTTAAAGATTTTGTAGGTGGGTTGGTTTGTGCTGACGTGACGGAGAAAAAAGCTGACGTGACTGAGAGAGAAACCAGAACGCCTGGAAACTGCCCGGGCACTTTTAATGATGCTCTAGAGGCCGGAGAAGGCGAGAATCACAACACATCACATTGCAGCAACAATAATTAGAAGCTGTGGACAACGTAGGGAACCGCCCAAGAAAGAAAAAGAGACGTAAACAAGTCATGAGAGTCCCACGTAAACAATCACAGTCTTCACCGTCATCACATTTCTATGTATCGGTGGTTCCAGTAGTTTTTCTTTTCGAACATAACAAATTGACGACAAAAATATGCCCACAACAATTTCGTTTCTAATACATGTATTTGTAGTTTATTGTACACCAAATCCCTAAAGTAAAATAACAAAATTAAGGTCATGATGTTTCATCATGTAGTCGTTCTTCTCTACATTGTCTTTCGTTGTCCAGGTAATATCACAATAGTAATTTAGATTTTGTATTTTACAAAGAAAATTCCTTCAGTCCACTTCTACTATGATGGACATACTGAGTACAAGTTCAGTAACGAGAGTGGGGCTCACAATTATTTTCCTTTAGGTATACTAAGATAGAAGACCTGGTTAGTCATTCCTCTCATGGAATACGAATGCCCTTCAACTGACGTTCCCCAACAATTCGCCCACATATAAATTCAAATCCCACTAGCGGCAAAGCGATTTTATGTGTATACATTTGTTCCGCTAAAACAATATAAAAAGCTAAAAATCATTTTCTTCAAACAAAAAAGTAAAAATTAAAACAATTTAAAAAAAAAACATTTGATGACCAACCCAACTCCCCTCTCCCTCCAAACCCAAACCAACCACTTGAAAAAGACACATCAGCAGCCAACCAACATGTACGAGATTGCCTACAAGAATAGGACAGCCCTACTCCAAGTCCAAAGACAAGCCTCACGCTTTCACACACCATTGCCTCCCACTAGTCCCAAAACCCCACACAGACACACACACAACACAAGTGACACCACCAATAAAGCAATAACACAAACACAAACCCCTCAGGACACCAATGTCTCCAACAACATTACTGTTCCTGTTTCCCCTCCTCCTCCTCCTCCTCCTCCTACTATACGCACCACTCTCTCCAACGGTCCTCTCCCAATCCTCCGACGTTCTAACCCTCCTAACCAAACTCAAACCCTCCCTCCTGGGCCCCACACCCTCCTCCAACCTCCAGCTCTCCTCCTGGAACGCCTCCTTCCCTCTCTGCCGCTGGCGTGGTCTCACCTGGGCCTTCCCCGACGGTTCCATTCTCCCCTGCGACGACCCTCTCCACAACTCCAATCTCTCTCTCTACAAACACCCCTCCCTCCAGCTCACCTCCATCCACCTCCCTGCTTCCGGCCTCGCCGGGTCCATCCCGGAGGAAATCGGGTTGTTTTCCTCTCTCGAGACTTTGCTTCTCGGGGTTAATGAGTTGAGAGGTGGAATACCGTTTTCGGTCGGGAATTGCCCGGGGTTGGTTCAGGTGGATTTTAGTGGGAATAGGTTCGAAGGGGCGCTTCCGGTGTCGATTTGGAATCTTTGTGGGAGGGTTGTGTCGTTGAGGGTGAGGGGGAATCGGCTCCGGGGGGTTGTGCCGGAGCCGGCCGTTTCGAATGTGACGTGTGGGATGCTTGTGGATTTGGATTTGGGGGAGAATCGGTTTGAGGGTGTGTTTCCTGAGTTTGTTGTTGGTTTTGACGGTTTGAGGAGGCTTGATGTTGGAGGGAACTTCTTCTCCGGTCAGATACCGGCTCAGCTTGCCAGGCTCGACAGGTTGAATCTTTCCTATAATAACTTTTCCGGTTCTATTCCGGATGCGTTCCGTGAGTCCAAGTTTGGAGCTGAGGTCTTCCAGGTAGGGGAGCATCATTTTATGTGAACTTCTTATCGCTACTTGAACATTCTATGGTGATTTCCAGTCATGGTTAATTGTAACAATAAGAAATCTACTGTATATTTTAGCTAAAATGTTTGTTGGTAATATAATGTTGTGTTGGTTATGATGTTTGTGAAGTAAATATTGAGGTAATGTTTGTAAACATGTTTAACTTTTGAGACGAGTTAATGAATCATGAGTTAGTGAATAATGAGTCATTAATCATGAGTTAATGAATCATGAATTCATCTTTAATGGGTATTGGTTTTTTAGCCACATCATACTAGCATCCAGTTGTTTTTTGACTAATTACTCTGAATATAATCAAACATGTTAACTATGCACTACATAAATGGCACCATGAATTGATGAGATGATCTAATGGTTGAGGGATTTGATTTCGACATGACAAAAAATGGTAGTAACGTGAATTGGTTGTGACTGTTGTGTCATAGGATTTAATATGAATGCCATACCATAGGGATCCATTTTGGTCTTATGTGGTACTGTTGCATTTAGCTTATGAAGTGACACAAGGAGTTTTCGTTTGCATGTTGATGATTTGTTCTCGATTATCATGAAGGGAAACCAAATTGACAGTTCGTACAGGACTCGTCCTGATGCTCTATGTGATATTTCCAGGGCAATGTTGCTCTATGTGGTGCTCCATTGAAGCAATGTGGTGTCAAGTCAGGTCTCAGCTCAGGCATGGTTGCAGGCATTGTGATTGGGTTGATGGCTGGCACTGTCGTTTTAGCTTCCCTTTCAATCGGGTATGTGCAAGGGAGGAAGGGGAAAAACAGGGGAGTCCGTATTGGAGAGGAAGATGAACTGGAACAAGAAGAGGATGGTGGTGGAGAGGGGAAGCTTGTGGTGTTTCAAGGGGGCGAGCATTTAACACTTGAAGATGTGCTTAATGCGACCGGGCAAGTAATAGAGAAGACAAGTTATGAAACAGTCTATAAAGCGAGGCTAGCAGATGGTGGTACCATTGCTCTTCGATTGCTTCGGGAGGGCAGTAGCAAGGACCGTGAGTCGTGTTTGCCGGTGATTAGGCAGCTTGGTCAAGTGCGGCAGGAGAATTTGGTTCCGATGAGAGCTTTCTATCAGGGGCAGCGAGGGGAGAAGCTTCTAATCTATGATTACCTCCCAAACAGAACATTGCACGATCTCTTACATGGTAAGTACTCCGGTTTTACTCCTTGCCGTGTTTCTAATTGGTGTTTTTTTGCTTTTGTACTTTTATATGACACGGGAAAAGACCAAACAATAGCCATCACCGATTTCTTAAATTTGATAATCAAATCTTGCTCAAATTTCATAGAATTGTCGGTTCTGCATTAATCTTGCCTTTTCCTTAAATGTTTACATATCTTTTATCAAATTATGTGAAATTATTGATTATCCATGTGAGGAAACAATAAGCAATTCCACTTGGTCTTCTCTTTTATAATTTTTATTGTTGCCTTGCTATTTCCTTGATTTAGTATGATAGAATATGACATCTAATTCGACTTGGACACTTTTTACTTTTCCCCTCGAGTTTTGCATTAGCATGTTCAATTTTAATGACAAAAGGGGTCAAGCTACTAATTTTGATCTTAATATTTTTTGTGGACTGAGACTCTACTTGAATTTCATCATTTTCTGTAATATGTTTCCATTTGACTTCTCCATAAAACCGAAAAGAAAGCAATCACTCATGCTCATTCTTATTGTTGTTTGCAGAAAACAGGGCGGCAAGGCCTCTATTGAATTGGGCAAGGAGGCATAAGATGGCTCTAGGAATAGCCAGGGGCCTTGCCTACCTCCACACTGGATTAGACAATCCAATCACCCATGGCAATGTTCGGTCTAAAAATGTACTTGTCGATGAATTTTTTATTGCAAGGCTCACCGAGTACGGGCTGGACAAGGTCTTGGTCCCATCTGTTGCCGATGAGATGGTATCTACAGCAAAAATAGAAGGCTACAAGGCCCCAGAGCTCCAGAAGATGAAGAAGTGCAACCCCAGGACGGATGTGTACGCATTTGGCATACTTCTATTGGAGATCCTAATGGGAAAGAAGCCCGGGAAAGATGAGAAAAATGGTGGTATGGTAGATCTGCCAGCTCTGGTAAAGGTGGCGGTGCTTGAGGAGACGACCATGGAATTGTTTGATGTGGAGATTTTCAAGGGGATAAGGAATCCTATGGAAGATGGTCTGGTGCAAGCTTTGAAACTTGCAATGGGCTGCTGCGCTCCGGTGGCTACGGTGAGGCCGACCATGGATGAGGTTGTGAAGCAACTCGAGGAGAACAGGCCAAGAAACAGATCTGCTCTGTACAGTCCTGCTGATACCAGGAGCGAGATAGGTACTCCTTTCTGAACAATCCTGGGGTTCTTTGCTGACACAAGGGTTTCGCCTTTAGATTTGACAACTTGGTAGTGTCTTATTTGATTGGGTGATGTTTAAATGTTGGTTGGTGATAGATGTTGGTGTTAATTAACTACATACAATAACATAACCTTGTTGTATCTATTTTTGAAGAATTGTTGGTAAGGTAGTTAGTATTCATGTGGGTTATCTGATGTATTAATTGAATTTGTAGTTCTAATTAAAGGAGCTGCTTGCTGATCCCGGTGTAGCTTTTGCATTGGTTGATAAATTTGACAAAGTACAAATGTTATCTGATATAATACCAATAGGTTCGGTTCATAATGAGGGTTTTGAAGATGGTTTTTACTTCTTTTTTGAACGAGTAGATGAAAGTCTTGCCCTCAAATAAGCCTTGTGAAGGATATCAGTATCACAAAATAAGCCTTGTGAAGGATATCAGTATCACAAAAAAATACCAACTGAAAATGCCAGTGAACTGAGACAGAATATATGGTCTTTAATTGGACATTTAACTTTACGTGTATTACAACAGACTTTGCATACCCAAATGACTTTGTGGTAAACAATCAAATATCACTAAATCCTAATAACACAACATGTTTGTTGAATAAGACCAATTTACGCGGACACGACCCAGACCAAACGGAGAGAACGAAGAAAAATAGATCGACCGAGTCACACGAGTTAGCAACGCTTCCACTTTTCCTTCCGCCGCAATTGCGGACGAAAAGGGAGGTTGATGAATGGAGGACAAAAGCAAACAACGAGGTTGTCAGATAAAAAAGGAAAGAGTGAAGGCATTGGCTTCCACTCATTCCCTCTGAATTGCTTCATTTGTACTTAAAACTTAAACACACTGGTGGCCTCTACGGCAGGGAAGAACCCCAGAGCCAGAAGTAATGGTCCCAATCATGGAAGAAGACTTTGCACCAAGGCTAGACGCCCTTGAGTAGCTTGCAGCAGCTCCAGCCCCAGAGGGTGTGAAATATGCACCATTTAGCAGCAAATCACCTTCTGATCTCCAGTTCCAGTTCTTCCACTCACTTGTGTCTGTGTCAACCCTCTTGGTTACCTGAAAACTTTTTGTGGGTCAATGGATTAGTTGGTGGATTTTGAAAAAAAGGTTGAAGTTGTTAAAATTAAATAATTGTTTGACCTCCTTGGCAAATTGGTTGGTTGGTGCAAGGTATCTGTTGCCTTGGCTGTTGATGGTTGGATTTGCACTTCCACCAATGGCATACATCTCCCAGTGGGTGTAGTCGTTGTTCACCACATGGAAGTAGCCATGTCTACACCTGTAAATTTTTTTGAAGTTACTACTACTATTGCTATTCTCATTAAACGTTTGTCATCATCTTTTTCGTATCTAATCTTATTCAAAATCTTTATAAATTTCCAAAAAAAATGAAGTTCAATTGCCAAACGAATCTTAAGATTTTTTCATTTAAATATTTTACCTTGGCATCCTCTGAATAAGACCCTCGCCAAAGTGATTGAAAGCAATGGTGACCTGCATGTTTTTATCCCTCACATAAGAATCACTATGCCCCAACAATATCACCTGCATGCATGCATCCAACAAAACCACAGTCAACTCAAACTCCAAATTTTAATTCCAATCAATCAATCAACCATGCATAACAAATAATCTTCCACTAACCTCATTATGATGTGTAAAGTAGTTGTTAGAGATGGTGATAGCAGTAGACCCCATGATAGCATCGACGAGCCCATCAGCACAATTAGACAGCGAGCAATGGTCAACCCAGACATGACTGGAACCGAAAATAGACACCGCATCTCCATCCGCCATAGTCCTCCAGCCGTAATGCGACGGCGAACTCCGAACCATTGCATTCCCAGTGGGCTTACAATCATGTATATGAACCCCATGCACGATGACGTTAGTAACAAACTGAATCGTAATGCACGCCCCGTTGGCGATGTGGATGTTCACGCCGCGCCCGTCGATGGTCTTGAAACTATTCATTATGAGCTCTTGGTTTAGCGTTATGACCATGTCACGATTGAATACTATCCAGAGTGGCTCGTCTTGGATGACGGCGTGGCGGAGAGTGCCCGGGCGGGGGTTGACTGGGTCGTCGTCGCCCGGGTCGGTCACAACGTAGTACCGCCCGTTTCGCCCTCCTAAAGCGTTGCGGCCGAAGCCTATCGCGCAATCTGCTAGGCTCTTGCGGTTCTTGTGCCAGTTCGGGTCGCATCGCCAGCAGTCGTCGATCGGGTTGCCGGTTCCGCATGATAAGTAGCCCAGTGCTCGTCGGGATGTGTGGTTTGCAATTCTTCTGCTCACCAAATTTAACCCATCTTATCAGAATTGATATCATAGAGATTTTCAATGGTTTTTTAATTATATATAAGATGAATTGGTTTGGCGCACCTGTACAAATTGGTCGTGTGTACCTGTCATTTTTGTATTTACCTCTATCCATCTTAGATCTCAAGTTTTGTGTTTGCATACGCTTTCACTAAGACCATTAGTAACCATGACCCGTACAACTCCTGTTACGGATGCTCTAAGTTATATTTTACTAATAACATTTTTTGTTAAAAAATTGCTAATAATATCTTATCAATTTTGCTAATAATATTTTCTGTTATAAATAACATTTTGCTATTTAACAAAATGATTTTACATCAATGCAAAATAATTTATAAGATTGGTTGCTTCGTCAGTGAGATAGAACCCAAAGGAATTAAATCGCTGATTTAGTATTATTTTATGTTATTAACAAATACAAAAAAATAATTATAAATGGAACAATAAAAAATTCAAACATACTATCGAGCTGAACTTTGAATTTTTTCTAGTTCGAACTGTTTGTTTACCGAATCAAATTTGATTTTTTATTTATTTTTCATCAATATTTTTTATTTTCAAGTTAAACTAGAGTCGAATATTTTTCAAGTCGAATTATCGAGCCGAGTCAAAATTGACAGTCATAGCTGATGATAGATATAACAAATTTACAAAATGTAACACTAGAAAATGTATAACTATAATGGGCTTGTGGAATGGTCCAAGTCTCTAAGTGGTGTAATTTCTTTTGACGAAAAGTGAACGGACATTGTTGTAACTTGCGAGTTGGAGGACAAACAGAAGCTGGAATGAACTGCTATATGAGAGGAAAAAAGAGAGGAGAAACTTCCTAACGTAATTGTGGATATTTAAAGTATTTTTTATAAGTATATGGATATTAAATATATGGATAATTAAAGTTGGGAGTGTAATTGAGCTGCGGAGTTGAGGTTGGAGACATGTTGTGGACAAGCATGTCTCGTGGGAATAAATGCCGAGCATAAACTGCTGTGGTGAGTGCATCTAAAAAAGCGGTAGTGGAGGCGGTGAATTCGAGTAACACTCTGATGCTTACTTAAGCAAGAAAATGGAATAATAGCAAGAGTACACCTATGAATGGAAGAAGTTGGTTTTTGTTGGATGTGTTGGTCTCCACCAATGGACTGATTGGAACTCAATTGGATCTCTAGATATAGACCTTTCTTTTTTTATGGTAGTTATATATGTATATATATAGGCTACGGGACAACAATCCTGTGGTGTCGGCACCGAATAAATTATATTTTCTTTTTTGACACCCAAAACTTTGTTGACCCACACTGTTTTTTTTTTGGGAAAATAGGTAGTGACATAGTGTATTACGTCTACAACAACTAGAACATCGATTAAGCTACGTAACAATTTCAGAACTCGACAAACAAATGTGTATCATATCTAGCCACCAAACTTCATTAGCCCGAGCACGTGGCACCCAATAATTTGCTAAATAATTAACCACACTTTCATGCATGTATTATCACACATTTAAGGACATGGTTCCAATAAAATCAAGTTAAAGATATGCATCCTCCAGCTATGTTATTCGAAATCATCACTAATTAAAAAAGAAAATAATGTTCTGATCTAGATCATGCACGTGGTGGCTTCAAAGCGAAATTAATTTGGATCTTCACAAGAGTAAATGTAGAATAAACTTACTCCTGAACCATGGAGGCAACCAGCTCGGGATCGTCCACAGCACCGATCACTTCCTCATCTGCTGACCTGCTAATTACAGAGCATCATTATCTAATGTTAATCACAAAACGATAATTTATATTAATGCGGTTATAGATGGAGAAAAAAATAATCCGGTTCAAACACCGAATTTCTTAAATGTGGTTAGATTATTTCGTACAGTTAATAAAAAGCTGATCTGATGTGTATTTTTTCTAGAATTTTAACATTTAGATAATAAGTTAATAACACGTATTTCTTTTTTAATAAAATATATCAATTACTCATATTTTTTGTATCATATAATTGCAAATATGTTGAAGGTTAGAACATCAGCTCATCATTCGTAGAAAAGAACATGACATCGACAGAGACAAAACTGAATTAAGTGAATTCCACGCAACAGTGCCAAAATTGCAATTCCGATCAAACCAAAATCGAACGGTAGAGACGTAAGCTTGATGAAGCCTAATATCGACTCCACAACATGGAATCCAGATCCAACGGTCCGGATTCTTCCCAAAGGACTTAAACTAAAAGCTTAATAAAGTAACTAATCAACGGTTTAAAAAAAGCATATGATCATCAGTAAAACAAGACAAGAACAGTATTCCCACTGTACCACTCACTCACCCCTCTGCCATCGAATATGTATCGTTAGATGTCAGATCTCTCAATGTTCTTCCCATAACATTTTCCATCCTGCAAAAGCAAACAACAACTGAATTGGAACCTAAGTCGTTCAACTCGAGAAGTAACTACTACAACAACCAATGTACCAATTGTGGAGCCGAAATTGGTCGTCAAAATGTACCTCGAATTTGAAACGCCGGTCGACCCAAGCACGCTTCCGGCTAACATAAAAAGAATAACGAACCCTTGCAATGCGGACCGAGGACACAACTTCGCCATTGCCTCCATAGAATTGGAGATCGAGTGAAGAGTGGAGGGAAGGAAGGAAAAGTGGTGAGTCCAATTGGCAGAGCATTGAAGAAGTCTCCAATTTATAGACCATTGTTTTCGTGGTTAAGTTAACTAGTGTGGTTAAACCGTGGTTAGGCTTAGGACACAATGTTGTGTTGTGTTGTGTTGCGTAATAGGCATAGAAGGAGTTGGTCTGTTTTGGTTACAACGAGGTGTCGGTTGCATACTTGTCAGTGGGAACCACATCATGGCGCTCTCTCTCCTCTTCTTTGTCTCTCTCCTCAACTAACTTCTACGCTTTAAGTAGGCATACGTGTTGGAGATTTTTCCAGTGAGAAAAAACTCGTTTCATTTATAAAAGAACCGTGATAGACGGACGCGCGCGTCACGGACGCGCCTTACGTGGATCTGTACAGCTCAGATATTTTTCTTTGAGTCAGCGTCCAGTCAGCGAAATTTCTTTTCGCGCGTTTTGGTCTTTTTAAAAAACGCCGGTTCTTTAAGTTGAATGATTCATTTCCCAATACACAGATAAGACAGTGTGCAGACCCTAGGACATCGTGCAGTCTCATTATTCGTGCAGAGCCCACACTTATCATAATAAAATATTTGTTTTAAAGTTTTACGTTGGATCAACTTAATTTGTCTAGCTTACTTTATGTGTGTATGCAGTTTACATTATGTGTTTGTCCTGTTTACGTTATGTGTATGTCCAGAATAAGTGTATATTGTTGTACGGAATAAGTGTATTTGTTGTCCGGAATAAGTGTATTTGTTGTCCGGTTTAAGAATAAAGTGTATCCAGAAACGGAACATAAAGTTTGTCCAGAATAAGTTGATTTTTTGTCCGGAATAAGTGTATTTGCTGTCCGGAATAAGTGTAGTTGTCCAGAATAAGAAGAAAGTGTGTCCAGAAACGGAACATAAAGTTTGTCCGGAATAAGTGTATTTGTTGTCCGGAATAAGTGTATTTGTTGTCCGGAATAAGTGTATTTGTTGTCCGGTTTAAGAATAAAGTGTGTCCAGAAACGGAACATAAAGTTTGTCCGGAATAAGTGGATTTGCTGTCCGGAATAAGTGTATTTGCTGTCCGGAATAAGTGTATTTGTAGTCCGGAATAAGTGTAGTTGTCCAGAATAAGAAGAAAGTGTGTCCAGAAACTGAACAGAAAGTTTGTCCGGAATAAGTGTATTTGCTGTCCGGAATAAGTGTATTTGCTGTCCGGAATAAGTGTATTTGTTGTACGGTTTAAGAATAAAGTGTGTCCAGAAACGGAACATAAAGTTTGTCCGGAATAAGTTGATTTGTTGTCCGGAATAAGTGTATTTGCAGTCCAGAATAAGTGTATTTGCAGTCCGGAATAAGTGTATTTGATGTCCGGAATAAGTGTATTTGCAGTCCGGAATAAGTGTAGTTGTCCAGAATAATAAGAAAGTGTGTCCATAAACGGAACAGAAAGTTTGTCCGGAATAAGTGTATTTGTTGTCCGGAATAAGTGTATTTGTTGTCCGGTTTAAGAATAAAGTGTGTCCAGAAACGAAACATAAAGTTTGTCCGGAATAAGTTGATTTGTTGTCCGGAATAAGTGTATTTGATGTCCGGAATAAGTGTATTTGCAGTCCGGAATAAGTGTATTTGATGTCCGGAATAAGTGTATTTGCAGTCCGGAATAAGTGTAGTTGTCCAGAATAATAAGAAAGTGTGTCCATAAACGGAACAGAAAGTTTGTCCGGAATAAGTGTATTTGTTGTCCGGAATAAGTGTATTTGTTGTCCGGTTTAAGAATAAAGTGTGTCCAGAAACGGAACATAAAGTTTGTCCGGAATAAGTGGATTTGCTGTCCGGAATAAGTGTATTTGCTGTCCGGAATCAGAATAAGTGTATTTGCAGTCCGGAATAAGTGTATTTGCAGTCCGGAATAATATATGACTTCATTATTGTCGGAATAAACGAATCAATATATGGAATGCAATAATATGATGTCAAAACAAAAAAACGTCCGCAAAGCGCGCTCCCTCTGTCCGCTCGCTTTGCGGGCCGCACTCACGTCCCCCGCAGGGGCTGCCGCCCCCCTGCCACACCCGCACAAACTCAACAAACCTCCCACTGTATATTTTACCCCACAAGAATTATGTTTAGGAAAAAAAATAGCATCTCAGATTTCCTGTTTATGTAGAACATCGGGAAGTCTTCACACCGTCCCATTCACGCTGCTTACGTTGTGAAGAATCCTGGGAGTCAACATCAGACGCTTCTTCGACCTAATATTTTGCTCGAAATAGTGATTTATTCTGGAGAGAAAGAATGAAGAAGAAAGAAAGAAAGTCATCATATTTGTATTTGGGTGGAGAGAGAGAACGTGCTGAGTTGAAACGCATTTAATGTGATTTGAGTGGACATCAGGAAGAAAAAACAAAAAAAACATTCATGCTTTGGCCACGTAAGGCTGACATGGATGTCCACGTAGAGCGCGTCCGTGACGCGCTGCGTTCATAAATCATTTTTCTTTATAAAAATGAGGAACTTGACTACATTTGTCGTGTACTCGTGTGAAAAGAAAAATATTTGCAAACATACCACAGATTCTCGTCATTTTTGTCAAAGTAATCGATTAGAAAATCTAGAATAGATGAAATAAAGCTTCAAAACATGGATCAAATATCAATCGATATAAGGGGTTGAATTCGTAAGTTTAATCGTTTTTTTTACAATTATCGAAGCTACTCCTGTTTGTAATTTGATAAAATCCCAAACATTATCATGAATCAAAAGTCATGTAAAGTAATTTAAAAAAATGTTTAGATGGATTTGTACATCAATTAGCCATCGCAATTCCACTTCCAAAGATCACGGCCGCTGCTCATCATGACGTGGTCTCCCGGCGTGCTCCTAGTCGTCCATGCGCGTTGGGACCCGCATTTCCCCCTTAATCAACGGTCACGATTTGCCAACACTTGGTTAACCAACAAATTAAGAAAACGATTGATCAAGGCACGGATGGAGACAAGACCAGAATTATACATGGATTAACACCATCAGCTTGTTGTTACGTTTGGGAAACTTATGTTGGAAGCAAGATCGTAATAAATTGGGAAATCACGTCTCTCAAGAGGCTAAGCAGAAAGGAAGAAAACACTGGATCGTGACGAGCTGTGATGGTCAACAGTAGGTGAATATGGCGCATTTAGTGGAAGTAGGACCAATTTGGTTTGGACTCGTACGGGAGCTTGCAAGCTAATTGTTTTCTGCTTCCGACTAGTCGTCGCTACTGCTACAGGACGGTTGAGATCACGGATACGGATCTTACTGTAAGTCTCATTCTCAGACCAACTTTTTTTTGGAGGACATACTAATTTGTAGTCTGACAAATTGTAAGGGACCCAAAATTTGAATCTTACAGTTATACCAAGGCAACATGATATTTTGCATATATACACTGTTTTCATTGTATTTGCATCTCATTTAAAATTTGAACATCATTTTTATATATGGGAAAATGAGTTCCAAACATAGAGAATTTTAGCATGTGTTACGAAATAATATCAATAATTTGAATTTATTGTTAATGGTTCAATTTTTTGAAAAACAAAGAATGTCAACGTCAACCAGCTTGGCCGAATTATGGTACTCGTTGGGAAATGATGAGGAGAACTGAAGGCATGAGGAAGGAGCACATGGTTCGAGTCCACGAGAATGCCCTGAGTGATATGTATGAGAAATTCATGAAACATAATCTACCAACATTTCGTGGTGAATCGAATCCAGATACAGTGTAAGACTGACTTTACTAGATCTAGTGAGTGTTTAGGGTCATTGGTTGCATAGAGGATATGAAGGTAGACCTCGCCACGTATGTTCTCGGGGAGCATGCATCTAGTTGGTCGAGAGCCATATCTGCAATGTTATTCGGGGATCAAGAAGACATTGAGTGGAAGGCATTTTTGAGGGAATTCTCTACGAAGTACTTTCCTCAACACATTAATGATAAGAAGATATAGGAGTTCCTCAGACTGGAGCAAAGGAATATGACTCTAGTGGAGTACATCAACAAATTCAACTCGTTGGAGCACTACTGCCCGAATATCTATGTCACACCAGAGGCAAAACACCAAAACTAATTCACATGACCACTAATTTTTTGACCAAACCTTGTACAATACACAAAACCACATCATATCTTTTGTAATTCCCACCTACAAATTTCTAATATATTTCTTCAATTCATTTTTACAATTATTTTTAAAATCCAATACAAAGGAAACATAAATAAAAGTAAAACATGTCAAATCCAAAAGTCAACAAAGATTTTGTCCACCACGTTGCGAGTCACCACACAAAACTCCAGTCTCCCAACACCTTCTCCTAAAATCCTTATTGACCAAGTCAACTCCAACTTCCCACGAACACAAACCCCAAACCAAAATAAATGCTTAAATCAAACCAAATATTAGAAACTTTTGTGTTGCAACCCCCCCTCCTCGCCGGTAATACTGGTGGTCTGCTCGGCCCCGCTCCTCAGCTCGGACAGCTCCTAATAAAGTGACCCAGCTGGCCACAACCATGACAAGCTCTGGTGGTGAAACACTGCACAGAGTGAAACCTGCCACAACTACCACAAGGCTCAGGTCATGGTGCTGCAGCTCCTGCTCCCTCGAATCGGGGCCTCTTGCCCGGATTTCCCCCAGTCTGACCTCCTGACCTCCCAGAGAACCTACCCGATGACCTCCTCTCATCCTGGTAGTTCTCTCTGTAGTCGCGATTAAGAACAGTGGCACTCTTCACGGCCTCGGCTAACGTGCTCGGCATACGCGTCAGCACCTTCGTCCGCAACTGCTTCCGGAGCCCCCGGACGAACTTCCCAGCCCGCTGCTCCTGCGTGATATACATCTCGGGACAGTAACGCTCAAGGGCGTTGAACTTCCCGATGTAACCTGCCAGGGTCATGTCTCCCTGCTGAAGACTCAGAAACTCATCCATCTTCGCATCTTGCACATGCTGCGGAAAATACTGCTCGTTGAACTCGCCAACGAACTCCTCCCAGGCTATATCATCTCTATCCGCAAACACCACTGCAGATGTGGACCTCCACCAGTTTGACGCAGCACCGCCCAAAACATAAGTAGCCAGACCCACCTTCGCCTCTGGAGGACAACCAATAGCACTGAAGATCTTCTGCATCGTGAAGATCCACTCCTCAGCTGCCTCTGCATCGTACTGCCCCAGAAAGGTAGGCGGATGCTGGCGCATAAACCAGTCATGCATAGCGTCAGTCCCCGTCTGCCCAGTTCGTGCTGTCTGCTGCTGCAACATCTCAGTCAGACGTCCGACCGTATCGAACAACGTCCGACGCTCCTCCTCCCAAGCCTCATCCCTCGCATTCTCACTCTCACCGCGAGTATGAGTGACGACCTTCCCCCGTCTAGGAGGCATCTGCCAAAGGAAACAAGACAATTATCAATATAAAATATGCATGCATGATCCTCTGAGACCTAAATCCTAACTCAAAGGTGGTTTCTTTGGACAAGTACGCCGGAATCAACGCTCTGATACCAAATTGTAACGTCCCGAAAACAACGGAAAATTTGAACAATATAAAAGACCGTCGACGGTCAACACCGGGCACGTCACGGGAAAACAAACCAACATATATAATATATATAAGATATAGATCCACGTGGAAGTCAAAATATACATAAGAGTCAACTGTGATTACAACAAAATGTATACAACGGGTAATCACTGAAGGGAATGTGTTCTAAAAGTTTTACTTTTAAATGACAATTATTATGAATTTAATGAGAAATCATTTTGTTCATTGTTTATGTTATTCATCTTTTGGAAGTGTTAAGGAAGATGCTCTTGGTCCTTAACCGTAGAGCTCTAAAAGATATTGGTTTACATAAAACAAAAGATATTCGCAATCATGGTAATTAACATGGGACATTAATTACCGGGTTAAGATTGTCGTGTCGGTCATAGATCATTGTAGCTCTACAAGTGAGTGACAACACATGTATGCAAAAGAGAAAAATATTACTTTTGTATACTGAATAGACCTAACAAGTAAAATATTATAGGAATGTGTTTCTGTGTCATTAATATTTTACTATGTCTTTGATCCTTTGATATGAGACTTATATCTGATCACTTAAGGAATACTTAATTAGATCAGTGTCTTGAACTATCGATAAGTGTAGTGTAAAGACATTGGTTGGTTAAGTATAACTTTCGTTGGAGAAGATAGTTAGTCAAAAGACTATCATTGCCCCTCTTAATTGAGTGATGATATTATTGGTCCCCTTGATAAAGCAAAGTTATAATGTGCACAATGTGATTTGAGTTAAGTCACATATTTATAACTAGCTTAAAGAGATCAAGAAATGAATACTAATACAAAGATGACACAATACTACTTTGCGTGTATTCTTAATATCATGAGGTAAGGGACGGACACAAGTGGTGCACTCCATCACTAAATGGATCGGGTTTTGGTTCAAGTGGAATTAAGACATCTAACTAATTGGGAGCTATAATGTGTAGCTAGATACCGCTTATAGCTTGTGATATTAAGCTCTTAATATCACTGCCAACTTAGTTTAGATCCTCCCATAGGCCACACCACAAAACTGGGAAACAAGAAATGAGGATTTTGAGTTCATAAGATGTGTCGGGTTTCATGTAGAAAATATGACACATGGGGTGAACAAGCAAAATCAAAATTATGTTGTGATTAATAACATAATTAGAATCTAAATTAAATTCACATGTGATGTAAATATTATGGGGTGTAATGATTGATCATTACATAGGATAATATGTTACATAAGTTGTGAATTTACTACTAATCCCGAAATGTCAAATTTTGTAAGGGTTAAACCGAAATTTGACAAGTCTGCAGAACAGTGCTCCAACGGTCGACCGATCGGGCACGGTCGACCGGACATGTCTCGACCGATAACAGAGAATTTTCATCTGTTGGAACGGTCGACCGAACATAGCGATGGAATAATTCTTGTTACGAACGGTCGACCGAGTTATTGAACGGTCGACCGAAACCTGGTTCGAGCGGTCGACCGGACCTAGAAACGGTCGACCGGTCCAGACGGTTTTCAGCAGAATTAATTAGATCATGCATAGAATTGGTCCATAATTGATTTAATTTGTGGCTAATATTATTTATTATTAAATAATGGATGGTTAGATGAAATTTTGCATGAAATCATGGGCAAGAGGTTGCACATGAATAGGTAATTTGGAGAGAACTTATAAATACAAGTTTATCTCATTACCTCCTTAATTAATTCATTATTTTCTTATGCAAAATTCTCTATCCATAATTCTCCACGAAAATTCCTTAATTCTTAAGTTTAGTTTAGTTCTTAAGAGACCATCTTCTCAAGGGAATTAAAGAGGGGTTAGTAATTAGATTCTAAACCCTATCGGAGATTGAGAGACTAGCTTCCCTCTCTCCGATCTTGTTTAGAGTTTGGTGAATACTCAGAGGCATCCGGCGCAGCGAGAAGCATCCCCAACGTCTCCGAATCTTCAAGAAGTTTTAGAGAACTTCTAGGTATGAATTTCGGAGCTCATATTTGTTTTAATAATGTTTTGAAACTAGATATTGAAACAAATTGATGCATGCATGAAATAAATCATAGAAAATTGTAAATTGATCCTTATTGTGCATAAAAAATTCGAAAATAAATATGTACAATTAAACATGAAATCCTACAATCACTACCTCAACAAAACGATATACAAGGAAGACATGATCAGATCCCGGGGGCACTCTCCTCAGTCACCACCTCGACTCTTAGGCAACTCGCTACCTGAAATGAAAACAATTGAAACATGCCTGAGTTCCCTGAAGGAACCCCGTATACCAAACCTCCTAAAATACAAAATGGAATTTAAGACAATGCAATGCAATGCACATGATCATCCGCCTCGGGTCCACAATAATACCCATCTCCGCCTTCGCGGTACTGAACCACTTCTGCCACCACTAGGTCAAGTCAGTCCACTGCTGCCTCACAAGGGTTAGTCGGCACCACTGCTCCCCAAGAGTGCAGAAAGGAACCATGGCACTACACCGCCACCCCAGGAGCGAGTCAGCCCGCCGAATGCACAACTCGGGCTAGACGACAGCCGCTGCTCCCCCAAGAGCCGCCAGACGCGCACCCTGCCGGAACATCCTCGGCCTACCGACAAAACCCAGCAAACAACCCAAGGTTTACGACACTCATCTCTCACACCCCGCTCGATATGAGATGCCAACAATAATACGCCCTCGTCGAAGGTGAAATTCGTCGCTCTCAAGGCCGGTAATCGACCGTCGCCTCGGAGCCGGTAGTCGATCTATACTCGACGGCTCGCGTGTGAATAAATCCACCAACCTGCGGCAGATCGGTCGACCGCTGCAAGAACACCGGTCGACCGGTCTTCCACACAGTACTCGGTACTGTACAAACAAGTGTATCTGTCGAACCACGCCAACCGAATTACCGACCCATCGGTCGAACAAAAGTTATCTAGCGGTCGACCGTTTGGATGGTCTACGCTATACAATATTTATAATATTTATATATCCGACCGGTCAAACCAAGAGGTCGTTCAACCGATAACAGGGATCTCAGCATTTTGCGCCAAGAAATATTCGGTCGACCGGAACTGAGATACAGTTCGACTGAAACATCACAGGCACTCTACTGCTTAATTAAAATGCTCAGTCGGTCGACCGAAAGTTAAAGAGCGATCGACCGTTTTGATGGTCAAAGCTCCCAACCGACTTAGCATCGAATAGATCGGTCGTACCAGGTTAAGGATGTTCGACCGTTTAATAAGTCAAAATCCCCAACCGACCTATTCTCAATGTTTCGGTCGACCGGCTAAGTGGACCCGTTCGACCGATAACAGCATTAAACCCTTTTTCCCGCACAAATCTAGCATAACGGTTGACCGTCCTCAGACATCGTTCGACCGTTCACGGGTGCAAATCAATATAATAATAGGATCGGTCGACTGCCCACAGGCACCGGTCGACCGATCGTCGTCTTCAACCTCTGAATAGGTTGCAATCCGACGGGGAACTCGACACCAACGTCGATCCCCAACACTCACAAGGCTTAAGTGAGTTATAATGAAGATTTGGCATACCTTATTGACGTTTGTGGACGCCTCCCGAGCTTTGGCAAGCCCAACCCAACTCTTCTCCTTTACTTCCTCTCCTTCTCCTTCTCTCCTTCTTCTTCTTCTCCAAATTCACCTCTCTCTCACTCTCTGAAGAAACCAAGGATGAAGAAAACGTTTTTCTTAACCTAACATCTCTATTTATAGCAAAATCCAAATCTTATCCAAACCTCCACCTTATGTTTCACTGTTCACGGCTTAATTAGGTTAATTAGGTTTAGTTTAAGTTAATTAGATTGTTTAGATTAAGGTTATTACATTTACAGTTCTCTTTGTTCAAAGAGATTCAAACTTTGAAAAAGATTGTCATGGACGATCATTTGGTTCCAGGTTTTGTTTACGTATTTTGTGCTTGATAATGATTGAATAGGTAAACACACCAGAGTACTTTTCGAAATTTTATAAATCAAAATGTCATCCACCATATATTTAAGTAGAATCCTGAACATAAGATATAAAATAACATTTAATTTTGTAGATTTTATAAGCTCCAGTCATTCAGAACAATGTATGGAGGAAGAACATATTTTTGTTTTAAGGACACAAATGAGAAAATAATAAGATCGACATAATGACTAATTGACCTACAACGACTAATATTAAGCATTAGTCTCACATTGTCTAGTTATTGTGGTATATAGTGACAAGAGTTCACTACTACATTATTTATCAACTTATGTTTTGTGACAATATGTGGGTGTTGTAGCCAGAGGGCTCGTGGGTGACAGGCCAAAACTCGGGCTCGGTGCGGGCTCAAGGACGTGACGTTACAAAATGGTATTAGAGCCTGAACTAGACATAATTGTGGAAACTAAGTGTTACACCAAGAGTGTGAGAACAACCTCTAGAATCCCACGATTCGTTGACCGTTAGGTGTTTTCTCGTTCTAAAATCTACCCATGACCAACCTTCTTCCATGATCGACAGATGCGTTGATGTTCTAGATAGCATGTGTATATATATACCTTGGTCGTCTTCAAATGGAGAACCATTAGTCACCAGTTACGACCCAAGAGTATATTTTTATTTTGCTCACACGTCTTAATTGTATCAGATGACATGATGTGTTGGTATATATACTTGCGTAAATGGTGTTTGTGACCGTAATTTTTTTAAATAATAAACATTTAATTAAAATTTCGAAAACTAATCAATTTTTTTTTAAAACTACCACGATCGCGGGTCGAACCCGCAATCCGCTCGACCACGGATCGCGGTTCGCACCCGCGATCCGTGGGCGCGAATTCTTATAAATAGGCATTCAGTGCGTTTTTTTTAATACAATTATTTTTTCAATTCCTCACACATTTCCACTTCTACTCTCCAAACAGTTGTGTAATTGTGCCCGATAACATCAATTTTTCTGATCCGTGTGTCTTTCCTGGTGATATTTGAGGTAATTATTTTTTTCATTCTTATATTTATAGTTATTAATAATTGGTAATAATATCAAATATTGAAATTCTACTCTCTTCACAGTCTTCAAATTGTGTCTGGTGATATCAATTTTTCTGATCCGTGTATTTTTCCTGGTGAATTTTGAGGTAATTATTTTTCTTCTTAATTTCTATTTATCTCACATTATTAACAATTGGTAATAATATCAAATATTGAAATTCTACTCTATTCACATTCTTCAAATTGTGCCTGTTGATATCAATTTTTTTGATCCGTGTGTTTTTCCTGGTGAATTTTGAGGTAATTTTTTTATTCTTAATTTCTATTTATCTCACATTTTTAATAATTGTTAATAATATCAAATGTTGAAGTAATTTTTAATATAAAACTGATTAAAGAATTTTACATTGTAGTTAACATAATGATTGCGGTTAGTGTGCACTTTGGCGGTGAAATAGTTCAAAATGCAAGTTACGGTGTAGAGTACATGATGCATTGCATACATTGCATCATATGTTTTTCATTTAGAGTGTTTTTATATAAATAAATGCTAGTAAGGTATTGTTTTGAGCAATTGTGCAGAATTCAGGAGTTACAATGCAATTTACCAATATTCGAGCTAAAACGCGTGCAATGGACTTAGATGGATCACAAAGACCAATTAGATAGAGATTCAAGCTCAAGTTGAAGTCAAATTGATTGCATAAGAAGTCAGGGACTTGATCGCAAATTGGAAGGACTAAAAAGTTATTTTGGAGGAATATTCAAAAAGAAATCAAATTCGGATCTCCAAAGATATGAAATAATTTATTTATATACGTGGAGGCCACCTACAACATACCAAAAACACACCCACAAAAGCACGAAGTGATCTGGACCATCCATGCGGCGGAATCGCCGCATCTAACGGTCAATATGCGGCGGAATCGCCGCATGGGTTGCGATCCGTGCCTCCTATTTTCGTCCAATTGTGTAGTAACACGTGTCCTTCCCGATGCATACTTAGGGTTTCTTGTATCGGCTATAAATAGCCCCGAAATATTGTGTAAGAGGAGCTTTTTGTATGAGATTTTAAAGCAATAAAATTCTGCCCTTTTAATTCTCCATTATCTTTGTCTTTTGTAAGCTTAGTTTTAGATTAATGTTTCTTGTTCTTAATTCCAGTAGAGTAATTTAGTTGTTCTTTATTTTTCTCTTAGAATAATTTGTTGCGTGCTTAGAATAATTGCTTTTACTTTCGTAGATCGTAGTTTAGTATAATATTCCCCTTTTTTCCGTATTCTCTCGATGATCTCCATGACCCCTTCTCCTCATCTTCTCCCCATGAGTTTCTAAAACCCTCCAAAGGGTGGGGGTGACGGATTTAGGGTTAGGGAAGAGAGATCGTTTTTATTTTAATTTCTTGTTAGTGTTTTGATCATATGAGTTTTTGTTAAATCAATTATCATATGATGCTTAATATCTCACTTGATTTATAATAATTTTCGTAATCTATAATCTAACTTGAAGATTCATAACTCCCACCCACTGGACTCTCATCCATAGTTATTTCTTCTTAATTTTTGTTCTTGTTGTTCTTGCTTTAGAAAGATAAAAAAAAAAAATATATATATAAATCCAAAAATCTCAAACCAACACTATTTCTCTTTTGTTTTCCTTAATCAAAGAAAATCACAAAAATACAAGAATCTCTCCCTCCTTGTGTTCGACCCGTACTTGCCACCGCTTCAACGCGGCCGTGCACTTGCGGTATAAATAAAAATCTCAACAAGTTTTTGGCGCCGTTGCCGGGGAGGCGACGAGAATTCCAAGTTTTTTTTTTGTGATTTTTGTTTGGTTTGTTTGGATCTTGGTTTTTCGCGATCTAACGTTTTCTCTGTGCGTTTCAGGAAGTATTAGAGACGACGCAAAAATCCGGACGCGATCCAAGGTGACCAAGCGGCGAAATCGCCGCACGAGCAGTGTAGTTTGCGGCGGAAACGCCGCACCGGTTGGAGATCTGAGCCTGAAATTTTTCCTGGACGCGAACTATCTCTGGGTGGACGCGTAGAGAAGCTGGAAATTGTCGAGAGCGGGCGGCGAACCCGACTGAGCGTGCGTAGGTAACCTTTGTTGCCTTTTCCTCGAAATTTCTATTTTCGAAAAATTTCCTTCTTGGTAGAATTGCATGTGTAGGGCAAACTTCCAGAATTGACACTAATTCAACTTGTGACCTAAATTTTTTGCAAAATTAGAAAGGCCTTAGTGCATGCATCATTTAGAGATTTTCTCGCATTATGCATGCTAAATTTTGCAAATCAATTCATTGTTGAAGAGTGCTGGAGGCAAGGTACGTGCGCAGTTTTTATCGATTGCATTTAAGCATATAAATTAGTTGCATATAACCCTTGCAATTGTCCCCCACTAAAGACCAATGTTTGACTATCTTTGCTAGATTTAAGTTAAACTATCTTAAGGGCAACTCCGTAGGAAAAGATACGGTGGGGATTTCATCACCCTTCCGTGGCCCACAAATAACAATCCTAAAGTGTCACCCAAGCTTTAAAATTAAAATCAATTAGACATTGGCCCCTAAGGATTCGGACTCAATTAAGGAGAAGATTGGTTTGACTTGCTATGACTTGAAGCTGATCGAATTTAATTTGGTGTCTAGAAAGTGTTTTTGTGTTGACGTAAGTCTTCCAAGCGAAGTGGTTGTCTAATTGACACCGACTCTGTCGGAAGCGCCCCCACTAGCTATACACGGCCTGGCCAAGTTGGTTTGATTAGTGAGGGAGGTGAATCAAGCAAATCAATTCGACTCAACCAGTTAGGAGTCGTCTAGACTTAAGCTACACTAGGTCTAGGATTGTTTGAACCGTGCTTGTTTAGGAAACTTCTGACCAACCCTCTCATCTATCTTTTAGAGTTAAGTTTCCCTTCTCATCTGAGTCTTCTTTCTCTTCTCACCTCAATTCTCTAGATTAGGATTCCTTTCTCATCTTTTCCCCTTCTATTGTTTTTTTTTTCTTTTTCCTTTTTTTTTGAAAAAAAAATATAAAAAAAAAATTAATTCAAACCGGTGCACTCAGATTTGGGTTCGGGACTTGAGCAATCGACTCTCACGAGTTCATCTAGATTCCAGTCTAGAGCTTAGCCCCAATCCACCTGTTGCACCACCTCACCCGGATCCAATGGGTGAGAATGTAGTGGACCTACCTGTTGCACCACCTATGACTCTGAGGGATCGGTGCTACCCAACGATGGCTGCTCAGCCATCGTGCATCGTTATGCCCACCATACCGGGTCGCGACTTCGAACTCAAAGCACAATACCTGAGTATGTTGCCCAAGTTCACCTCTAAGGAAGATCCATATCTCTTCCTTAGAGAATTTGAGGAAATCTGCTCCCTTATGCATTACCAGCATATCCCTGAGGAGGCAGTGCGTCTTAAATTCGTGCCTCTAGCACTGAAGGACGACGCTAAAAAATGGCTATATAGTCTAGCCGAAAGATCCATTAGGAGTTGGGCTGAGTTTGTTCAAGTGTTTTTAAAGAAATATTTCCCCAACCATAAGACTATTAGGATTAGGAATGAAATTTGTGCATTCGTTCAATCTGAGAGCGAGCCATTCTATTCCTATTTAGAAAGATTTAAGCACCTTCTGACCCAATGCCCTCATCATGGAATCCCAAGATGGCAATTGTGCCAAATTATCTATGAGGGATTGACACCTACATCTAGAGTTATGCTAGAATCTGTAAGCCAAGGAAGCTTTATGTCCAAAAATGAGAATGATGCTTGGATTTTTCTTGAAGACTTGGGCTGATAATAGTATGCAATGGGACACTGCTAGGGCACCGACCAACCCAAGTATTGGATCTAGAATAGCAAATCAATCCAGATCAGGTGTCTTAGCTGTAGATGCTTCTATAGCTGCTGAAGCGAAATTAGCCACCCTTATGCGTAGGATGAAAACCCTAGAGCTTCAAAACCGACCCCTAGTAAATCAAATCTCTTCTGTTTCTTGCTCTAGGTGTGGTCAAACTGGTCATGTTTTGGAGGAGTGTGCACACATTTCTTCGGACATGGAACAAGTTAATGCTGCATTTAATCGTCCTAGGAATGACCCTTATTCGTCAACCTATAATCCAGGTTGGCGCAACCATCCCAATTTTTCATGGAGCCAAGGGAGTTCAAATCTTGCACCCATGCCTCAGCAAGGCCAACCACCTAGACAACAAATGTATTCAAACAACAACAACAATAATAGTGATGGCCGATTAACTGATTTGGAAAACTTAATGAAAACATTTGTTCAAACAACTACTCAATCTTTTCAAAAGCTAGAGACTCAAGTAAGTCAATTAGCACAAGTTGTAGGTGAAAGAGAAGGAGGAAGATTCCCAAGCCAACCCGAGGTGAACCCAAGAATTAACAATCCACATAATCAACATATGGCATATCAACCACATCAACATATGCCATATCAACCACCTCAACCATTTAATCCTCAACCATTCAATCCTCAACACATTAGGCCTCCACCTAATGTACCACATAATGCACCACCTCCTAATGTGAACAATAACAACAGACCAGTTCATATGGTTCAAGAAGAAGAGCAAAATCAACACATTAATGCTATACTTACATTAAGATCTGGAAAATCTGTTAATAACAATGTCACTCACTCCTTGGCTAATGAGTCTAATAATTTTGTCACACCTGAGCCATCCAACGAGCCACCAATTCAATCTGAGGAACCAATTGAAATTGAACCCACTGAACCTGAAAGAGTATTCATTCCTAAAGCACCATTCCCTAATAGACTTAATAAGAATCATACAAATCAAATGGAGAAAATGTTGGAAGTCTTTAAGCAAGTAAAGGTAAATATCCCCTTATTAGAAGCTATTCAACAAATTCCACCTTATGCAAGATTCTTAAAAGACTTATGCACCAAGAAGAGGAAAACACAAGTACCAAAAAGAGCATTCTTAACTGCAAATATAAGCTCTGTGTTAACCCAACCCACACAAATCTAATATAAAGACCCTGGTTGTCCGACTATTTCATGTGTAATTGGTAACACCTTAATCAATAGGGCCTTGCTGGATTTGGGTGCTAGTGTTAATCTGCTTCCCTACTCTGTATATAAAGAATTGGATATAGGAGACCTTAAACAGACTAGGACCACACTCCAATTGGCTGATAGATCTGTTAAGATTCCTAGATGTGTGGTTGATGATGTTCTGATCAAAGTGGGTGAATTCATATTTCCTGTGGACTTTGTTGTCTTAGACACGGAGCCTGTTGCTAACCCTAGCAATCAAATTCCTGTGATCTTAGGAAGACCTTTTTTAGCCACTTCCAATGCCCTAATCAATTGTAGGAATGGATTGATGAAATTGTCATTTGGGAATTTGACAGCTGAGCTAAATATTTTTAACTTAGGGAAGCAACCTGGAATTTTCTCTGATGAATCGAGTGAATTGAATTACATTCAGGATTGTAGTGAAGATGAGCTGATTTCGGATTACTTAAATTTCACCCAATTGGATGAAGTTGATTTTCAAAAGAACCTGAGTGGTGAGGGCACAATTTGTGACCAAATCAATTATATAGGTTCGAATCGATCTTCACCCAATTGGTCAGCCTTAGGTGGACTTTTAGCCGAACCAAGACCTCAATCCAAACCCTCACTACAAGAACCACCATCACTAGAGTTGAAGCCCCTCCCTACTACATTGAAGTATGCATTTTTAGGACCCTCATCCACCCTCCCAGTTATCATAGCATCGGATTTGACCCCCAATCAAGAGAATGAATTGTTGAGAGTCCTCAGTAGGAATAAAGAAGCTATTGGATGGACCATGGCCGATATCAAGGGGATTAGCCCATCTATAGTCCAACATAGGATCCATTTG
Source organism: Triglochin maritima (assembly GCA_963682175.1). Taxonomy (NCBI): domain Eukaryota; kingdom Viridiplantae; phylum Streptophyta; class Magnoliopsida; order Alismatales; family Juncaginaceae; genus Triglochin; species Triglochin maritima. Next base: position 55,310,387 of record OY821772.1, on the reverse strand, counting down.
GAAGATAATACTCAACCCCGTAGGGATCCGCAAAGGCGGCTTAACCCGGTCCTAACTGAGGCGGTCAAAAAGGAAATACTTAAGTGGTTGGACAATGGAATTATATACCCTATATCCGATAGTGCGTGGGTTAGTCCTGTTCAGGTTGTCCCTAAGAAATCTGGAGTTACGGTAGTTGAGAATGAGCTTAATGAGTTAGTCCCGACCCGTATCCAAACAGGTTGGAGGATTTGCATTGACTATAGGAAACTGAATTCTGCAACCCGTAAGGACCACTTCCCTCTTCCTTTCATAGATCAAATGTTAGAACGGTTGGCCGGATATGAGTATTATTGTTTTCTGGATGGATATTCCGGCTATAACCAAATTCCTATCGCTCCTGAGGATCAGGAGAAAACTACCTTCACGTGCCCATTCGGCACGTTTGCTTTCCGTCGCATGCCCTTTGGCTTGTGCAATGCTCCTGCCACATTTCAAAGATGTATGGTTAGCATCTTCTCTGATATGGTGGATAACTTCATGGAAATTTTCATGGATGATTTCTCTGTCTTTGGTCCCACTTTTGCCAATTGTTTGAACCATTTGGAATTAGTATTAGTAAGATGTAAGGAGAAGAACTTGACCTTAAATTGGGAAAAATGTCATTTCATGGTTAAGAATGGAATAGTACTTGGTCACATTGTGTCTAAGGATGGCATTCAAGTGGATAAAGCCAAGGTGGATTTGATTAAGCATCTCCCTCCACCAACAAATGTCAAAGAGATTCGTTCATTTTTAGGGCATGCCGGATTCTATCGAAGGTTTATCAAGGACTTTAGTAAGGTGGCTAGACCATTGACTGAATTATTAGCGAAGGACTCTAAGTTTGAATTTTCTGATAAATGTTTGGAGTCCTTTAACCACCTTACGAGGGAATTAACGTCGGCACCCATTATTCATTCACCCGATTGGACCCAACCCTTTGAGATAATGTGTGATGCATCAGATTACGCCATAGGAGCGGTGTTGGGTCAGAAAATTGAAAAGAAACCTCACGTGATATATTATGCTAGTAAAACATTGAATGATGCCCAATTGAACTACACGGTAACTGAGAAAGAATTTCTAGCAGTCATTTTTGCCTTGGAAAAATTTCGACAATATTTGATAGGCACACATGTGATTATTTACACGGATCATGCGGCAATAAGACATTTAGTGAACAAAAAAGATGCCAAGCCGCGTTTATTGCGTTGGATCTTACTACTGCAAGAATTTGATGTCGAAATCCGTGATAAAAAGGGTTGTGAAAATGTAGTCGCCGATCACTTGTCTAGAATTCCTCTTATCCCAGTGAATAACACACCAGTGAATGAGAACTTTCCGGATGAACAGATTATGGCTGTGTCTGGCGAACCATGGTTCGCCGATATAGTCAATTTCTTAGTAACTGGTGTGACCCCGACTGAATGGTCTAAGAACGATCAAGCCAAATTTAGGTCCCTAGTAAAGAATTTTTATTGGGATGACCCATATCTTTTCAAGTATTGTTCGGATCAAATCATTAGAAGATGTGTTCCTGAGGAGGAATTTGCAAGTATTCTATCTTTTTGTCATGACCAAGCATGTGGAGGACATTTTGGAGCTAAGAAAACTGCGGCCAAAGTTTTACAGTGTGGATTTTATTGGCCCACCCTATTTAAGGATGCATTTGCATTTTGTAATTCTTGCTCTAGATGTCAAATGCTAGGAAAACTCTCTCGTAGAGACATGATGCCTCTACACCCTATTCTCATAGTTGATATCTTCGATGTTTGGGGTATCGATTTTATGGGCCCGTTTCCAATGTCTTTTGGGAAGGAGTATATCTTGCTAGCTGTGGACTATGTGTCCAAGTGGGTTGAGGCTATCCCCACAAAATCCAATGACAACAAAGTTGTTGTCAAATTTCTGAAGGAGAATATTTTCTCCCGATTCGGTACTCCACGTACCATTATCAGTGACCGGGGTACTCATTTTTGTAATCGATCATTTGAAGCTTTGATGAGAAAATATTCCATAACTCATAAGTTAGCCACCCCGTATCACCCTCAAACAAGTGGACAAGTTGAGGTCTCCAATAGACAAATCAAGCAAATTATGGAAAAAACGGTTAATGCCTCACGTAAGGATTGGTCTGTAAAAATTAATGATGCGTTGTGGGCCTATCGGACCGCTTTCAAGACCAATTTAGGAATGTCCCCTTACCGGTTAGTCTTTGGAAAAGCGTGCCACTTACCGGTCGAATTGGAGCATAGAGCCCTTTGGGCTATTAAGCAACTAAATATGGATTTAGAGGCAGCTGGTAATGCTCGAAAATTGGATTTAGTTGAGCTTGAGGAAATAAGAAATGAGGCTTATGAGAATGCTAAAATTTATAAGGAAAAGACCAAGGTTTTTCATGATAAATCCATCGTTAGGAAATCTTTTTCTCCTGGACAGTTGGTCCTTCTCTATAACTCTCGCCTTCATCTCTTTTCCGGCAAACTAAAGAGTCGTTGGACCGGCCCTTTCATGATCAAAAATGTTTTCCCTCACGGAGCGGTTGAGATCAGTAATCCGGAGAACGGTGAAAACTTTAAAGTTAACGGGCATCGATTGAAGCCCTACTTAAATCGTCCCTCCAATGTTGCAGAGGAAGTCGTGTTTTTACACGCAATTCCTCATTCTGATTAAGTTTTAGTTTTAATTCTCAAAAAAAAACCGAAAAAAAACGAAAAAAAACATTAGTGGTACATGACTTATTTTGGAAAACGGTGGAAATACATGACTTATTTTTCTAAATCTAACATATATCACTTTAGCAGTATTCTATCACCATGGGGTTTCCTGAGAAGAACTTCCACCCGTTGCTTGTTAGTGATCAAAACGGCACCCACTTTTACGAAGAAATCATAGCACGGAGTTGGAGCTACTTGGTCCATAATAACGATGATGTGTACTGCCCTAGCTTAGTGGAGGAGTTCTATAGCAGTATCACTAACATAGACCTGGACAGTGGGTACATTTTACTGAATTGGAGAAACAAAGTCTGGGCGATTGACCTCAACATCATCTCCAACTTGACTGACATACCACAAGGGGCCTCCACTTTGCCATCCGAGGAACTCAGTTTCTATCGGTCACTCATGGGACCAGATTGTGTGCTTAGCCGTGATCGGGGTATCAAGGGCACATCCATGTACCGGAATGTCTTTACAGCATGTAGGTGGGCATGCCAAAATGTCACGAGTAATACCCACAACACTTCTTTTCGCACCGTTGAGATGGGCATCGTTCAATCCCTGATGACCCGTGATCGCACTTACTGTATGTGCCGACGGCTTCTGACCACCATTGCAGAAGGCCACCAACGCAACTCCCAATCTCTGCCATGCCTCGTCACCACTATCTGCAAGCACTTTATGGCCTATGAGTCTTTCTGGGTGTACGAAGCCGACATGCTCCCTTGTACGGTGGAACGAGAGACATCCTCCTACCGTGGCACTATAGCGGACCTGTGGACACCTCCAGAAATGGAGGATGCTATGCAATCAAGTGAGTCGTCTGAAGACTCCGCAACATTCTGGGCTCAGTCAACCCCAGAAAACTCTGACGAGCATAGGTCCCGAATGTGGGGCGGGATGAAGCGCCTCAATAGCAAACTGAACAAAGCACTCTCCGACCGTGGAGAGTCGTCATCCCGAAGGCGGTAACTTTATTAATTCTTGCATTTCCTATATTATTCAATTTTGCATACATTGAGGACAATGCATGAAATAGGTGTAGGGGGGTGACTAGTTATCTACCTATCTGTTTTGTTTGTTTTTTATATGTATAATTCTCCAAAAAAAAAAATAGTCAATGTGTCATGACATAACTTAAGATTGAACCACCAAAACCCGAGTACAAATTGCATTGAGTCTTTGTTCCTTATTATATAGTTCTGCTTGTAGAAACTATGACATAAATCTAAGTTCCAAAGAAATAACACATTACCCTTAAGACATGTATGCACTTAAATTGGATGAATCAAATCTTTGAAGTGGTTGATAAAAAGCAGAGGTTGAGGAAAATATACCGGGAAGTGTGCACTTCTAATAGCAATTAAGCCTTGAGGAAAATAAAAGTAAAAATAAAGGAATAAAGTGAGGAAAGCACATTTTGCAAAATGATTACAAAAGCCCAAGCCTTTGAGTCACTGGTCCGTAGGGGTATCTTAAAACCCGGTAACTTGAGTCTGCCAGCTCGGGATTATCGACCAAACTCGCTACACGAATGCAAAAAGGGTAAAAGTGTCAGAAAAAGCAAATGTGTTGAATCATGGAAAAAAAAAATATACTCAAGGCCCAAAGCTAAAAGTATGATGCATGCCATGGTTGATCCGAATGATACTTCACCACCAGAGGAGGCGTGCAAAATAATTTAAGTGATAACATGTGTAGAAGGGTTAGTGGTGTGAATGTTGGAGGAACAAAGACCAAGTCAAACTTTTTATAAGTTAGATTTGTATAATGAGCATGCAAGAATTCTAAGTGAGATGTATAAGGTTGAGATGGAGATATCGAGAGCTATTAATGGAATATTGAATTAAGACTTTGTGGGTGTGTCAACTGAAAACCCTCACGAGACAAAACTCGTCCTCTAAGGAAACTTGGAGGTTTAAAAGCTTGTTGCACATGCTAAGTGCAACCGTGATTCATACGAAAATGAGTTAGGATTTCTGTGCTTTCTTACCTATATTTCTCATGTTTTGTTTTGCTCGAGACTAGCAAAATCTAGGTGTAGGGGTATTTGATGCATTGCATACATTGCATCATATGTCTTTCATTTAGAGTGTTTTTATATAAATAAATGCTAGTAAGGTATTGTTTTGAGCAATTGTGCAGAATTCAGGAGTTACAATGCAATTTACCAATATTCGAGCTAAAACGCGTGCAATGGACTTAGATGGATCACAAAGACCAATTAGATAGAGATTCAAGCTCAAGTTGAAGTCAAATTGATTGCATAAGAAGTCAGGGACTTGATCGCAAATTGGAAGGACTAAAAAGTTATTTTGGAGGAATATTCAAAAAGAAATCAAATTCGGATCTCCAAAGATATGAAATAATTTATTTATATACGTGGAGGCCACCTACAACATACCAAAAACACACCCACAAAAGCACGAAGTGATCTGGACCATCCATGCGGCGGAATCGCCGCATCTAACGGTCAATATGCGGCGGAATCGCCGCATGGGTTGCGATCCGTGCCTCCTATTTTCGTCCAATTGTGTAGTAACACGTGTCCTTCCCGATGCATACTTAGGGTTTCTTGTATCGGCTATAAATAGCCCCGAAATATTGTGTAAGAGGAGCTTTTTGTATGAGATTTTAAAGCAATAAAATTCTGCCCTTTTAATTCTCCATTATCTTTGTCTTTTGTAAGCTTAGTTTTAGATTAATGTTTCTTGTTCTTAATTCCAGTAGAGTAATTTAGTTGTTCTTTATTTTTCTCTTAGAATAATTTGTTGCGTGCTTAGAATAATTGCTTTTACTTTCGTAGATCGTAGTTTAGTATAATATTCCCCTTTTTTCCGTATTCTCTCGATGATCTCCATGACCCCTTCTCCTCATCTTCTCCCCATGGGTTTCTAAAACCCTCCAAAGGGTGGGGGTGACGGATTTAGGGTTAGAGAAGAGAGATCGTTTTTATTTTAATTTCTTGTTAGTGTTTTGATCATATGAGTTTTTGTTAAATCAATTATCATATGATGCTTAATATCTCACTTGATTTATAATAATTTTCGTAATCTCTAATTTAACTTGAAGATTCATAACTCCCACCCACTGGACTCTCATCGATAGTTATTTCTTCTTAATTTTTGTTCTTGTTGTTCTTGCTTTAGAAAGATAAAAAAAATATATATATATAAATCCAAAAATCTCAAACCAACACTATTTCTCTTTTGTTTTCCTTAATCAAAGAAAATCACAAAAATACAAGAATCTCTCCCTCCTTGTGTTCGACCCGTACTTGCCACCGCTTCAACGCGGTCGTGCACTTGCGGTATAAATAAAAATCTCAACAGTACACGATAGGTCCAAGACTTACACTTTCAGCGAGCGAAAATGTAACCTTAGAAGAACTTAAGAGTTGGATATATCAAGGTTTGATTGTCGAAGAATCTCAGTACTCGATGAATATTCAATATCGTTGCAACATTGCACCAACCGGTTACTTTTTTTTAATGTGATGTCTGTATATGATGAGAATTCCTGGAGAATAGCCTATGAAACAGCTTATTCCAAAATGGCAATGATGGAGTTATATGTACAGTTGAATCCTGTGGAAATTGAGTGGAGGGCTGAGATGTTTACAGGTAACCAACCGGGTAGTAGTAGTGGTGCAGGTTTCATATCTCAACAATCATGTGATGCAAACACCATAGCAGAAACCAGTCGACCTGCGAATAGAACTGCTGATTTCGTGCCTATACCAACAGATGATGAAGAAGAAAATGATGACGAAGATTACAATATAGATACAGAGAATGAATCATCAGGTGACGAGGATGAGGATGCTGATGAGATTGAGGAAGATGAAGATATTGGTCCGAACGTGAGTCAGTTAAGCCAATACAACCCATTTAGAGGGAGGGGTTCGGTTCACCCAGCTAAAAGCTTTCATGATTGTTCTAGTTGGGTTCCTGCAGATACATCATTTATAGAAAGCAGCGTAATAGTTGAAGGTCCGTTAGCTGAGAATCAAGCATTCTCATCAAAAGACGCTCTAAAGAACGCAATATCGAAATGACATATTGACAATAATCGGGAGATCAAGGTGCAAGACAGCAGCAAAACCAAATATAGGGTGAGATGTAAAGATGAAAATTGTAGCTGGATGTTGTACGCTGCACGGACCGGTTCGGGTGATGCATGGTCTATAAGAAAATGTCCGTATAATCATATATGCAGGTCCACAGCTGCCCGATTTGATCATGCTCAGCTGACTGCAAAGATGATGGCTGATATCATCCGTGAAGATGTCGAAAATAATGTTTCGCTCCCGATTAAACAGGTGTTTGGTCTGGTAAGAAAAATATTTCCAGGTGTTTATCCAAAGTACAATAAATTATGGCGTGCCCACGAGATTGCTGTTGCATACATGTTTGGAAGTTGGTCGGGTTCATATGCTTTGTTGCCTCAATTGTTAAATGCTATTAAACAATCAAATCCTGGAAGTAAAGTTGTAGTTCATTCTGACCCTTTACCATGCGCTGGTGTCCGTCAGTTTAAATGTGCAGCATGGGCTTTTGGTCCTTGTATTCAGGCATTCAAATATCTGCGTCCTGTTATCAGCATAGACGCCTCATTTCTTAAAGGTAGATACGAAGGAATGTTACTTGTTGCTGTTGGGTATGACGCTGAGAATCAACTACTACCTCTTGCATTTGGGCTCGTTGAGAAGGAAAATATATCCAATTGGGGATGGTTTATGAGATGGTTGCGACGAGAGGTGATTGGAGATAGGAAGATATGTGTCATATCTGATCGACATGCTGCAATTAAACACATTTTTAGGAATCCCGGTTACGGTTGGCACGAGGAAGGAAATGAAGCAGTTCACCGTTTATGCGCACAACATCTTGCCGAAAACTTGCTAAAAAATTGTAAGAATCAATATGCAGTTGACGCCTTCAAAGCAGCATGCAGACATAGTAATCCGTGGGATTTCAAAGCCAGTTTGGAACAAGTTGAGTATTGGAGTAAAGATGCATTACAATACATAAAAGGGATAGGGAAAAAAGATGAAACAAATGAGAATGAACCGGAAGTTCCTAGTAAGTGGTCGTTGTGTCACGACGGAGGCCAAAGATGGGGAATAATGACAAGCAATGCTGCGGAGTGTCTGAACAATGTTTTCAAAGAAGCTCGTGGTTTACCCATTTGTGCAATTGTAGAGGCGACATACTATAAACTGTTGGACTGGTTCAACAATAGAAGACAGCATGCACGTGTGTTGGCACAAAGAGGACACGTCTTTTCGGAGAGGGTTACACAAATGTTGGAAAAATCTGCAGTAGTTCCATGTCAACATGAGGTGAAAATAACTGATTTCGATACAAGAGTTTATGAGGTCATATCCAAACATGAAAGAGTGAGCAGAACTGGAGCTAGGAGGGATCGTAGTTACAAAGTGATTCTACGTGACGGTACCAGACCGAAGTGCAAGTGTCGGGGACTACAAAATACAGGTATCGCTTGCAGTCATGTTTTGGCAGTGTGTGCCGCACGTAACTACAATGCCAATGAATATACACATTCGTACTACAGTGTCAACTCTCTAGTGCACACATGGGAGAGTCACTTCGATGTGTACGGGAAGGAAGAGGATTGACCTGAATATATGGGAGACAAAATAATACCTGATCGAACACTCGTCAAGAAAGGAAGAAGAATGTCAAAACGTTTACCGATGACGATGGATGTCATGGAAGGAAGGATAGGTCCGGGTCATTGTACAGGTTGTGGTTCGATTAATCACATAAGCGATCGTTGCAATGTAAGGGAAGGTTGAATGTATTGTAATGTTTAATATATTGTAATGTTGAATGTATTGTAACGTTTAATGTATTGTAATGTTGAATGTATTGTAATGTTGAATGCGTTGTAATGTTTATAATGTCTTATTTATAAGTCAAACCATATCAATTAAGATGACAAAAGTACAATAAGATCTTAAAGTACAACCGCGAGTACAACTGAATTACAATATGAACTACTGCGTGGAGTGAAATTTTTTGTCTTCATCTTGCGTCGGCACCCTCGACCGACTGGAGTCGCAACACGCACTGATTCTTCATCATCATCAGAGAAGACGTATGGAACCAAGTCAGAATGGGGTTGAGTCTCAACAGGTGAATGAGACTCAACAGGTCGAAAAGGTGACTGATTTTGAACAGACAATTGAGGTGACTGAGTCTCGTAAACTATAGAAGGTACATGATTTAATTCACAAGTGTACCCTTGGTCAGTAAATTGGCTGAATATACCATCCAACAAAGACCCGAAATCTGTTTGCGCAACCTGAGGGGTATCATAATTACTATCAGGTGTCTGATAAGTTGAATAATCTTCGGGAATCTGGGAAAGCCCCAACTGGGTTGGCTGCGATGATCCTGCGCCAATGTCACCATATGTTTGAGAATATCCAAATTGGGTTGGCTGCGATGGTCCTGCGCCAATGTCACCATATGTTTGAGAATATCCAAACTGTGATGGATCTGGGACAAAATCATCGTATGATGCATTGGATAGCCTAAAACTATATGTTGTTTGGTCTGCAACTCTTGGTACAGGACATTCATCACGAATCTCATTATTACCATCATCATCTTCAGGAATCGACTCCACATCTGCAGGTAATCCAGCATCACACAGTACTCTTTCAAATTCGTGCACCTGATCGCAGTCGACAGCATAGAGTTGGTGACTCTTCAGCAACATTTTACAGAGTCCCTTAGTTCCACGTTTGTACAGCTGCTTGATAACAAATTTAGCCCGTTGAATACCACGTAAGCCCTGCAATTGTAATTTGAAAATTAGATAGTAAAACACAACAAGTAACGTCGAATACGTCAAATTGTAGTTGAAAAAACATACCATACGTCGAATACGTGGTCCACCAGGAACGTAACCTAAGTCCTCGATAGAATCACGTGGGGGTGGCAACGGCCTTTCTAGACCGAACTCTATTTGGCCTCGTATGTAGACTGTGTACATACCATTATGCTGAAATCACTGACGATACCGTCGATTTTCTCTCGGATCATATGGTCGACCTTCATGAAGAATATGCGGTTTGTCCCACATTCGTATGTAAATTTCATGCTTCGCTGACCAATCATCTCTCTGTCGGGCCATATGTATTATCTTATCAAGTCTTTTGAGTTCTGTCCACGGATGAGGTTCTGGCGGTGGCGTCGTCTGATAAAATCCAAATTGTCTCATAGTTCTTTCTGGATAATGCCATGAAATCATCCAGAAATGAATCAAAGACACTCTCGCAAGCCAATATGCAGCATCAGTAGTAATACCCGGCCAGGAAGCAACATCATATTTTCATAATACGGCTGCCGGTTTACATGCTCATCCAACATACATTCAAATTCATTTCTGTAATGTGTAAGACAATTATGTGCGGCACTAACCTCATAAGTCTGTGGATATTGTCACTTAATAGCAAATGGAGGTTGCGAGTCTAGGTCGTCTCCACCTAAACACTCAGCATGACCCACGTGTCTCGGCCGGGCTACGGGAAACCGAGTCCAAGACCAGTGTTGAAGAAGTAACAATGCACCACCAATGTTCCTTTTTCCAGTTTGATATGAAATAGACAAGTTGCGATATAAACATGAAAGCATGGCCGCACCCCAATTGTATATTATCGGCTTGTCCAACACCTGCAAAAACCTTAAATACATAACTGGAACACCTGTCCCAGCGCTATCTGGGAAAACCATGGATCCAAACAAATCTAAAATGAAAGCCCGTGTATATTGTGCCACTTCTTCATCTGTGAGAAATTCTGGCAGATTCCCGTAATTTACCCGCAACCATTGCAAACTGATGCTAAATCCGGACTCTTTGAACATTTGTGGCTCATCTCCTCCTACCGTTCTTTTACCTTTTTTCATAATCTCGGCGTTTATATCAATCCCAAAGGAATTTCTAATTAACTCACGACTGTCTCGATCACTGTGCCCGATTATTGGAATACCACTGATAGGTAGACCCCACAAACAGCTAACATCCTGCAAGGTTAATCCAACCTCCCCAACCGGTAAGTGGAAAGTGTAAGTCTCAGGATGCCAACGCTCTACAAGTGCAGTAATCAATCTATTGTCTGTCCTTGTATGTTTTATTTGGGCAAGTTGATATAATCCCAAATTTTTGAGTGCTTGACTAAAACAATCGTGGAAAGGAATTACTGGACGATGTGCACGACATTCCAAAACAGCCTCCGGCTATAATATATTCAAATATATTGTGAAAAATACGTCAACTTAAAAAATATAATTTAAATATTTAGAAAATTTACACAATATGATTTTTTTTGGTACTTACATTTGTGGAAATATCATTGACTCTGAACATGCAATTTGGTATTCCGAGAAGTAGGGAAATAGACTCTCTATACACTGCATCATTATACTCACGTTCGTTTTGTACATAGCGACTTCTACTTAAATGACTCATTTTGTCAAAACAATTGTTCATGAAAATAAAAACATAATTAATTCTAATAATTAAAAAATAATTTACTCGTACATTTCATGACAAATTGCATGTTATAGAAATAATAAAAGCTACAACAATTTAACACATAAATACAACTAATATTAAAATTTTAATTTAACAGAAAATAATAAATAACTATTCCAAATACTTATATTATATAATAAATTTCGTAAATGTACGTTATACAAATTTTAGATGTATATACATTTAATTTAATTATAAACAGATACATAAATACAACTAATATTTAAATTAAATATAATAAAAAATAACAAAACAATTCCAAATAATTTTAATTTAACAAAGAAATTAAATCTTAAGTATAAAATTTGTGTAAAATTTACCTGAGTCCAAGATAACCTGGGAAATAAGTGTTGTGCGAGCTCCGAATGGAAGACAAAATAGAAGAGAAGTGTCGTGCGAACCCGAGTAGATGATAAAAATTACTTGAGATTAACTGATTTTAACTTAAAACTTAATCTGAAAACTCAAAAATTAACTGAATTTAACTTAATACTTAAACTCAAAAACTGAAATCTAAATATTTTTTTTAAAAAAGTTGACGGACAACCCGCGATCGTCTTAGATTTATTTTTATTTTTTTTTTGATTAGTTTTCGAATTTTTTTTAAATTGATTATTATTTAAAAAAATTACGGGTTTGTGACATGTTTCGACTAAAACAGACCATAAAAGTTGGGAAATCGGATTTTATAGTGGCAAGCAGCAAGTGTACCCGTATGGTAAGATCTGGATATTCCACATAAACAGATATCTGTCACTACCTCAGCAAGGAAACAACATATTGGACATAACACGAACAATATATTCACTTTGTTCTGTTATTAAATTTAAGGCTCTTTCGTTCCTTTGAGTTGCCTGTTTATATTTTGGAGAGAATTCGACATGGCAAAATCAGAGATAAAAAATCAAAATCCGATGACCAATATTGAGAATCTAAGTAACAAAAGGCGATAACAAAAATCAGTTAGATCTTTCATTTAAAATTCAAAATTTATCTTAATAACGAATCTAAAATCAATGGAAACATATTGTAGGAGTATTGGACCCCTTCGTTTACTAACAGTGTGGCTAAATTCCACATGTTCTTGTAATTCCTATCTGGTACGATACACACAAGTACACATTCATGCGTGTAACAGGTAGTGAACATAACCGAGTAGCCAATATCTTTTCCATATAGACCTACTTGAAACACGAAACTGATGCTTATTTTGAGCTTCACGTTATGTAAGAAGCAATTGTTGATGAAATAGCAAAAGTAAGTTATCATTAATTCCTAAAAGAGGCCATACAAATATGTATGCGTTCTTTCTTGCCATCATCTAACTTCTTTCTTGTCAACCGTTCCAACTAATACTTAATAAACTTACACACAAGATTCCCCTCAACTAAACCAACTATTTGCTATATTGCAGTCAACGTTAGGGTCTACGATAAACTTTTGCCTTTATCTTTTCCCTGCTTTGTAAGTAAGTAACCGATCAGTGTCTTACCGAATCCGTCATGGTTAAGCCACCGAATTTCTACGTGTTCGTTAGGTGTTTTCTCGTTCTAAAATCTACCCATGACCAACCTTCTTCCATAATTGACAGATTCGTTGATGTTCTAGATAGCATGTGTATATATATACCTTGGTCGTCTTCAAATGGAGAACCATTAGTCACGAGTCACGACCCAGGAGTATCATCATTTTGCTCACACGTCTTAATTATATCAGCTGACATGATGTGTTGGTACATATACTTGCGTAAATGGTGTCTGTGACATGTTTCGACTAAAACAGACCATAAAAGTTGGGAAATCGGATTTTATAGTGGCAAGCAGCAAGTGTACCCGTATGTGATCCGCAAGTTGCTTGTTTGCATATGTTTGGTTCACAAGTCATCAGACCACTCCAACTATACTACACGTATTTTGATGTGGATGGCTAATGAAATCAAAACACACACGCATGTATACGGATATACGCATGTATAGCTATTGATAGGATTTTCAGCATCGTGTAAGTTGGTAAACTTTTCAAGATGTAATACCAAGTCTGAGTCTCGGACTCAAAATTAATTAGCGAATGAAGCGATATTCAAGAAGTTATAACCCATTAGTTATCATAATCATAATTTTAATTTTTTCAATTTTCAATGTGCGACTATCCTCGCCAATATGTACACACTTAAAAGAGTATAATCAAAGGTTGCAAGATTGAATTATCAAGAGTCTGACAAGAAATGCATATGAGTTTTAAGCATGCTCTCTCCCTTTTTATTCCCACCACCTCCGAAAACACACAATCGCCTCCGGTTGGTCAAGTGCATTAAAATGGTGGCTTTATTATCCAGACTACGCATGACAGGCAAGACAAAGTTAGCTGGTAAGCAGGCAATATTGGATCCACAAGATGTGGAAGTATCCAATGATATCAGTAGAGTAGACTTGTGGGACACATACCCAACAGCCAACACCACTAATAAGGCACTAACCAAACCATGTGGTTCAATATAAATGCTCAATCCAAATTTACGTGTACGGGCTGAGATAATATCGGGCCCATTGGTAGAGTGCAACGGTGTCGTTAATAAGGGCTCATGTGGAAGATATGGTGCAGTAACTACTCATCATGCAGAAACATCACACTGTTCCAGCTCATATGTACTTCTACGATAATAACTTTGACAATTAATATAAGGTCACAAACTTCATCACTGAAAGTATACATCCATGGTCACAAACACTTTAGTACCAATTGGTATTCTTTGGATGTAACAACGATCATTAGTCACTAAAAAATTTCGTTGATTATCAAAAGAAAAAAATTGAACAATTTAAAAGTAGATATTTTCAGGATTTTTTTTAAAACATGCCATGGTTTTCTTTTGGTTGATTTCATCAAACTGCAGTGTGGATGACAGGATGAGTATTCGTTGGCTGAAAAGGGAGCTGCATTAGGTTTTACTTGAGGTGAAATCAAGTAGGACGAAATTTGCATCCTTACAGGAAAAAGGACCATGCATGTACCCCAGCTATCTACCATGTTGAAAGTATTGATTGATATGCGCGTGAAACATAGAATAATAACAATCTTGATCTTGGAAGGATGGTTTCCTTCAAGCATGCTGAATTGTGAGTACTTGTAATCAATGAATGCAAGCCCTAATTAAGGTCATCAAAAGTAGATGGATGAAATGAAACCATGCATGATACACACATTATTTTACTTAGTAGAATAATCCGAAGTTGATGGACATGTCCACCAACTACATTTAAATGCTAACTTTGGTTTATGGTATTACATCGAGTCGAACAGGGTGATAATCACCCCGAGTTATAGTTGGACTATGGCTCAGAAACCCGGACCGGACGTCGCCCAGGCCACACCACCGGGTCACTGGATCACTGATCCAACCGCTTAGGTCCGGCAGGGCCAGGTTTTCAAACCATGAGTTGGACAGGAAAAATATATAATAATGTACCAGGAGTATTAGAAATAAAATAGTACATTGTTCAATGGTATAAATGTGATGGTTATTGTTGCAGATTTGTGTTTGCTACCTTCTACATAAGTGCTAAAATTTTGAAGAGATTATGGTCCAACCAAAATTAAGAGATATCAGATGAGTCGTATGATTTTGGCTGAAGGTGATTTTTTGCTATTTGATTTAAAAATCTCGCAGAACACAATCATTTATCTAATGTACTGTTCAGTTTATCCTGTCCCCTGGTTGCTTCGTAAATCATAATTCTAGTTCCTAAACCCCACATCTTTATGAGTTGTAGTAAATGATGCAAGATTCGCACTTGTACTGTTCTAAAGAAGATTTACACAATTTTTTTGAAAAAAAAGTTTACACGTTACACCTACAAACGTGCCTATGGTTTTCTCCTTAAGCTTTTGGTTAAGGTACCATTACCACAATTTTAATACTTAAATGTCAACTAGACGATTGACCGACAACAATTGAAAATGTTAAACCAGCCTAACATCAAAATGAGATGAAATAAAATTTTAAATTTTAAAAAAATCCCGTTTTAAGAGATTATGCTCAACTTATGGCCTCAAATAACTTGCCAGGTAACATTTCTTCATCATTTTCGGTTAAAAAATCCAAAATGTGATATTGGTAGGACTGGATCTACCACCATTGATCTACCAATGGACCTAATTCCAAATAAATTGGATCATTTTCTCTCTATATATTAGTCACATGGAGTTGTAGCACGCCTTTATTATCTACTTCAATCTCAACCATCAAGTAGAAGATCACATTGACACCTCAGGCCATTTAATTCTCATCTTTGTCTCCAAAAAAGAAGATTTATAACCGGCTCGTCCTCACTCGTTGTAGGTGAAAAATTGGACATTTTTCTTTTCTTTTTTTACCGAAAAAGATATTTTGAGTGGTTCTCAAATTGCTTTAAGAATTAATGTTAAAGTTCGAGTGCTAATTTAAAATAGTATCCATGACGATTTTTTTAATTTCTTATTACATTAATAAAAGATATAAAACTTATAAAAAGTTTTTTTTTTGATTGTGCGTATTTCTTAAACTTTACTAATCTAAAACTAATTATAGTATCTAACTTCAAATTTTGTATTTAAACTGCATTAGCAGATTAGAATTTTTGGACACCAGTACAATGTCATACCGTTTAAGCAATCTAACTGTAGCTATCAAGTTAAAAATATTGATTATACCTCAGAATGAAACCCATTCCGACGGGAAGCAATTAGTAATCTTTGCCAAGTTAAACCAACTAGATTAGTTCCAATTCGGTCCATCTAGCTTAAGATCGAATGGGGTGTGTTTGTGTGTTAAATGTAGGGAGATTAGCTTGCATGTGTTCCTGCAGCAGACGGAGTCCCCAACCACAGACTCTGACATGCCAATTAGAGTTCTAGTGGTTTTACGTGTACCGATGAATTGTCTCAAATTCCAGTCGACAACACTCATACAATGCTAAGGACGAACTCTGCCAACTGAACTACGGATGCGCAAAACGAATGTTCGTCGGAGAGAAGGCAAAGGCAAACCTTCCATCACTTTGGAGCCTTGGTTTGATTTCGGAAACATATTTTACAATGACGATCTTAATAAAAGATAAGTTCGAAGACTCTTAAAACACGTGAGGAAATTCCAGTTTTAAAATATCGAACCTTTGAAAACGTTGGACTGTGCTGAGGCGTTGACGGAGAGACGGGAAGAGGAGCGAGGAGGGGAGGTTGCGGTCCGGAACCCTAAGGAAAGGTGGGAAAGAGGGGATTGGATGGATAGGCTCGCGCGTTTCGGGAGGGTTCGAATCGGGGACGGGAAGAGGAGGATGGAGAAGCGTGGGGTGGTTGTGATGGTGGTGGTCGCCATCTGATGTCCGCCGCCGGCAGGGGGAGGGGAGACCACAGAGAGAGGAGAGCGAGGGAGGATGGGAAAGCGTTTGTTTGCCCGAATATCCGATTAATAGTTTTTCTTTTATTTTTTGGCAAAATATACTGTATTCCGTTCCGTGGTTATTTTACTTCCAACTCAAATTTTAACCGTATCTGACTTCCATTTTGATCTAAATTTTCACGTAAATATAGGTTTATGAGTGTATTAGAGATACAAAGAAAATTGGGAAAAAAACGAATGTGTGTTAAATAATGAATTTTTGATGTTTAACGAGTAAATCGTTACAAAATAAAAATTCAAGAGATGTAACTGTTAAGTTTGAAAGTTTAAGGATACAAAGTGATACTGATGCATAATTCAAGAGGTAAAATTGTAATTAACCCTAAAATCAATAGATTTTCAAATTTAAGTACGTTAGTTAGTGATTGTTATCATTAATTAAAGTGATTGAGTTAACTTAACATCTTCCTCCTTCTCTCTTCTCTCTTCTCTCCTCTCTCCTCTCTCCACCACCAATTTTCACTCTCTCTCTTCTCTCGTTACTCTTTCCTCTCCTCTCTCTCTTCTCTATTCTCTCCTCTCGTCTCTTCTCTTCTTTTTCGTCTCTCCCTCACCGCTCTCCTTTATGCTCTTCTCTTGTCTCTCTTATTATCTCTGCTATGTCTCCTTCTTCCCCACCAATTCACTGTTTTCTCAAAATTCCAAGAGCCTTTTTGCTCTGTGGACGGAGAGAAAGAGAAAAGAGGGGGAAAACGAGTTTGAAGAAGAGAATAGAAGGAAGAGAGAAGACTGAAAAGAGAGGAGAGAAGGATAAGTGAGGATAGATAATGTGCGGGGAGAAGAGAGAGGAAGGGAGGTCTTGGGTGGCGGACTAGGTTTAGGTTTGGTGGTTTGGAGAGAGAGGAAAAAAGAAAGAGAGAAGCGGTGGCAAAAAAGAAAAGAGAGAATCAGATTAGTGTTAGTGTTTGACTTAACGGTGTTAAGAAAATGTTATGTTATTTTAACAAAAAAATGGGCTCCACAATAATAATGGAAATAACTTAAGATCGAAAACTTAACGACAACATCCTAAATAGGAAAAAAATGATGGTAGAAAGTGTAATTTGTCGGATACAACCTTGTATGTTTACCTCAATACCGAGAAAACACTTCTCAACTAGTTAGGCAACAACATACAAGGCATTTGCTTTTAAAGTTGTCAATCGTGTCGTGTCGAGTCGTATATATAAGCTCTAGGTGTTGCGTTGTATCTGACTCATTTAATAATCATATTGTCAGACTTCTGTCGTATCCAACTCCTTTATACACGATTATTAAATGGGTTACTTCGTGTACACATTTAACACGACTACCGTTTACACCATTAATTAATAATTCATACACAATTAGTTTTGTTTATTACACGAATACTAGATTGCATGATTGCACGACACTCGTTCATTATAATTTATTGTAAACTTGTGGATGTTTGTTGTGTATTAATCGTGTAGTATTTGTAAATTGTAATCGTGTACCTAATTACCAGATTGTTTATCGTGTTAATCGTTTTTACAGCAGAAATTCATATCCAACTCATTTAATAATCGTGTTGTCATATCCAACTTATTTATTAATCGTGTTCAAATTTTCAATCCATATCTGTTAGTTCGTGTCATTTTCGTGTCGTGTAATCGTGTTTTGTGTAAAATTGACAGCCCAACTTGTTTTAAAGTATAATGTTTTTTGATGATTCAAAATTTTCTAACACCCAATATGAATGCTGGATATAAACGGAAGGTGGTTCAACATCATTTGTACTGAGGTGCATGCTCCCAAAAATTATGAATAGCTCAATTGTGATCCCAAGGTATAACCCCCCCCCCCCCCCCCCTCAGCTACTTCTCAATCAGCTGGGGTACAAGACACTTGTTTATGCACACTTCCTTGACGAGCAATATCCACGACAAGGGCCCATTCCATTCACACCAACCAATCCAATCCCCTGAATCCAAGAGTCTCACGTGGCAACGGTGACCCCACCACCACTTGAACCACCAACCACTCCCCACTCCTTCCCTCTCCTCTCCAAGGACAATGGAAGCGAATCCACTTCTCTCTCTCCCTCTCCGGCGAAACCTTCCTTCCTCTCCTCCCCATTCTCTCTCCCTCAAACTACCTCTCCAGTGGAGAAGACAACAGGTCTCGGTGGCCTTTATTGTCGATGACCGTGTCGATATGTTAGTTAACATTATTTAGATGTTGACTTAAACATTTTCCTTGACCACTTCGTTGGGTGACTGAAGTTAGAAATTGAAATTAAGTCTGAGTTAAAATGGAATCAAGTTTTCTAGTTCAAATGAAAAAATATAAAATGATTCATATTTTGAACAAGATTGTTTTGATCTTAATAAGAGGCTAAAACATAGAGACTAGACTCACATCTTCCCCTCTGACGAGACAACGGACAAATTTTAGAAGAAAAAAAGAAAAAAAACTCAAACACAATACTAGACTCGAGAAGAAGCAACCGCAAAGCTAAAACTGAAAAAAAAAAAAAAAAAATCCGACCAACGTTCGATCCTTCTACACACTAGTGAAATCCACATCGCGGGCCCATCCCATCAACACCAACCAATCCAATCCCCCAAATGCGACGTCCCACGTGGCAACCAATCCCACCCTCCCTATAAAAAGGTGACCACACCCTACTCCACCACCACTCCCGCCACCAACAACTCCACTCTTCTACTCTCCAATGGCGATGTCAGCGAACCCACACCTCCCACTCCCTCTCCGACGAGCCCTTCTTCCCTCCCCTCCCCCTTGTCTCTCCGTCAAACTCCCCGAATCACCTCTCCGGTGGAGGAGACGGCAGGTTTCCTTGGCCTCCGTCGCCGACGATCGCGTCGGGATCGACGACTACCCCGAGGGTATCATCTCTGGGGAGTGGCCGGAGAACTTCTCGCTTCTCAGCTACGAAGATCTCCGCGCTTACTTGGAGCCCCAGATTCTCAAGGACAAGGTAGGGTTTGGGTGGTTGTATGGATTTTTTTTGAGTTTTGGTGTGATTTGAGGTGGTTTGGTTTGTAGATGAGTCCTAAGGCTTTGCTCGGGGAGGTGATGTCGGCGCCGGTGAAGGCGGTTACGATGGATCGGACGCTCGGGGAGATTGAGCACCACTTTGAGGTCGTTTCCGGGTTGCCGGTGGTCGATGAGGAGGGGAGATGTGTTGGGATTGTCTCCAAGAAGGACAGGGCTAGGGCTTCTCGTGGGGTGAGGATTCAGATCTTTTTATTATTATTATGGATTTTTTAATTTATTTTAGTTGTTCTGTGCAGATCGGAGTTGTTATGAAAAATTCGGAATTGCATTCTTTGGAAAATAGGCATTTTCTGATCAGTGTGACCTCATTCCAGCATGCTTAAACATTGCATATAAATATTCAAAGAATGTGAATTTTCTGAGACAAAATGCGTTCCTTCAACATTCAACAAATTTAATTTGTCAAAATTTATTTTATAGGAAAAACATTAATTATGATAAACTGCCATCAGCTCAAATATATGCAAATAAAGCGGCTCCAACCTTAGTCTACAATAATCTTTTGTGACGAGTTATCAATCAGTAAGTAATTTGATATGTTACTGTTTGCGATTGTTACCATTTGGCTGTACTCATATTTGAAGTAAAGAAATGGTGTTCAAATGAGATCAAAAGACATAAGCAATCTCCCTTCGATATATTATTGTTATGTTCTTGCTAAAGAAGCCTTGAGTGAGGGTCTTTCAAAGTAGTTTCTGGATAAATCTAAATGTGATATAAAACTTGAGGTGGTTGTGAGATTCCTCAATTCAATAAGATGAGGTTATTTTACTAATAAAAAATCATCTAAAAGTTCATTTGTTTGTTCAAAGAATGCAATATTTTATATAGGGGGCATAAGATGAATGACTATGGAGGCAAGTATATTTTTTGTTCTTCATAATGCTGGTCAATTGAGAAATGACAGTGATTCATGCTTGTTAAAGATTTAAACGACCTTCAGTTTACTTGGTTGCTCCTATTTATCAAGGTAGGACCCGATCTCTTGTTCTTGATGAATATGTTCATCAACTTGACATGAACTTTGCAGCCTTTTATCTAGTTCAACTATGGTGGGAGTATTTGGATCTAATACTCCAACTTGTGATTGTAATTTGCAAATGACTTTTTTGGATGATTATCTTCGACAAAGTAATAAATTACGACTCCTTCGCAGGATTTTAATATTTCATCTCTCTAAACTTTTCAAAACTGATTCTGTGTAGAAAAGGAAACTTGGGAATTCCTTGTAACTTGATCCTAGTCCAAAACGCCAATAGGGAACATGTTGCTAATGATACACTTCATATATCATTTCATAGGTCCGTACATGATTTTGATCTCCATATGTATTGACAATAGGTGTCACTTATAATATGAATATTAAATGGTTGGAATAACTTGTTTCTTTACAATTAAAACAAGAAGCACATCATTTTCAAAGTTATTTGATATTGTGTCAAATGTGAAGTGTTAACTTTTACATACAACGGAAAACACCCCAACAACATATATTTTACCACACATGAAAAACTGAAACAATGTATAAATGATGTTGGAAGAACCAATTTTAGTTTTCAATCTTGAATATTTAGAGGTCTAGTATTTGATACATGTGAGCCTGTTCTCTATGATTTTTTATAAGCAGAATGATTTGAAATGGTATCTAAAAAGTGGTCTTCTGGTAACTATTGTTACCCATCCAGAGTAACTTGTGTACAACTTCTAATTAATAATCTTGTATTACTGATCAAAATAATGATGATAATATAATTATCTCGTGTTATACAGTCAAAGTCCACAGTTGGAGAAATCATGTCATCTCCTGCAATCACACTATCACCTCAAAAGAGAGTTATGGGTAAACTATCAGATTCTAAGCCTTTTATTACCATCCGGTACATAGTGCTGTTCTGTGTTAAATTTTAACTGTTGTGATTGTGCAGATGCTACGGTACTGATGCTGAAGAACAAAATCCACAGGATACCAGTTGTTAATGAGAAAATGCAAGTCATAGGTGAGAACTATTTACGTTTTGGTCCTAATTGTCATCCATAGAATGCTGTGTAAAAAGTTCAGTCGTGCATAAGTCCAATCCTAATAACTAACATGCAACGTCTGATGAAAACTAAATTACATATATGGCTGGTATTGGATCAGATTGACGCTGGTAATGCAGTGTGACTGACATGTACAAACCTGATTAACATTTACTGAATAGCAAGTTCCATGGTGCAGTTACGGAACAAAATAGGTTTTCACCATGGTGTGTATCATAGCCCTTCTCTTGGGAACCTAGCTTTCTTTTGAGCTCAATCCATTGTGATATTTTGTACTTGCTCCTTTATAGTGGAATCTCACCAACTGCATTCACCTTTTGATTAGATCACTTGTTGTGAACCCATCATTCCTTAAGTTCTTGTGTGTTATAAGTTTGTAACGTGTGTTGTTAGACTTTTCTGTTTCGTGCTGTATTTTTTCCCAACAGACGTTGCTGACGGTGAAACTGATTTGTCTTCCAGGTATTGTCACTCGCACTGATATCTTCCAAGCCTTGGAGGTGGCTGAGGTCTGAATAATTCTTGCTTGTGGTAGTTGTGAATAGGTTCTGAGTAAAAATCAAAATAATCAAGCTGCATGTACAGTACGTTTCTTGGGCTTTATTATTAGAAATTGAATAACATCAGCGTTGTTCCTGAACTTGTTCTTATATTTGTGCTGCTAAAAATATGTGAAACTATCATCTTTTCTTCAATGTCCAAACTGTCAGCTCAATCATCTATATATAAAACTAGCATTCAACCCGTGTGTTACAACACGATTACTATTACAAATAGCAATGGATAAGTCATTTAAAATTTTAAGAGATAACAATGTTAGTAAGAAATAAATTTTATTACATCTGGGCATCTATATATAACTTTGCATTCCTACCGTTTATGATCACTAACTGAGTCCTTCTAGAAAATTTATACTTGTCAGGTTAAAGAAAGTATTGGTTTAGAAAGCTAATGAACAACCATTGACTGATACATCGGTATATCACTTAAGAAGCAATTTGCTTGTGTTAGTTTGCACTTCCAGTGCTTTGTTTTGCAACTTTGTTCGAATTGCATAATCAAATAATGCTTCAGTTATAACCAAATGTCAAAATGGGCAATAAATCTAGGGATGAAGTATGTGTCTTGTCTGGAATGAGTCTAAATAACTCGACACACTCTGCAACCAAAATGCGTATGTGACACTGTCGATTTCAGACATATTCCAGGAAAAATCCAGACTACATCCAAATGATCTCCGGTCATCAAAGAAGTATGAATTTAGTCTGGCTTAAGTCACATCTGACTATGGATAAACTATGGAACAAATGCAAGTGCAACAATGTATCATATGAACGTTTTACAGAAGAAATCCAGAGCATTCCATACGATTTCAAAATACTAATATGTATGAACTAAATCTGGAAGGACTCTGACACATTCTGGAAAAATTCTGGATCGCGTGCAATTGTAACCCTAAAATGACCATACATAGTCCAGAGTAAATCCAGAGTATGATTCTAGACGTTTTGGAAACGTTCTGGAAACCATTGCAATATGATTCTAGACAACAACTGGAAAGATCATGGTTATATTCATGGTAACCTAACGTCTCTATTAATGAACGTGCCATTTTCATGACCACAGGTTTCGACAACTAACGCTTGCATTGTCTTAGAAGTTGAAATTTCAGCTGCATCATTCGTGATTTCTTGGCCTCTGAAATCTCACTTTGTCGCGAAGAAAACGAAGTTGACGAGCATCCAACATTTCATGATTATGTTCCAAAGACAACCGTGAGAACATAACCTTTTACCAAGTTACCGGCAATCCTAATACGCACATGGCAGTAAACACGCATGGAAAGGCGTGAATGGACTTCACCCTGACCCTGGTTAGGGGGTGGAGCACCCTCCTTCGAACAGGTCAACGTGCACCTGTTAATAACACTATGCTCGTAATGAGAATGTTTAATTTTGATGCTAAAACCATTAACATCCGCAAATGATGTATAAAAATCACGATTCTCTTCGAATGATTTGAACTTCATTCTCACGTATGGCGTAGAAGAAGAACAAATCTCTCTATCATTCTACCGATCAACGTAAGGAACAATTTCCATCGTTTTTGGGAATGGAACACGAGAGAGATTTAGAATGGGAGAGAAAAAGAGGGATGAAAGAGGAAAATAAGGAAAGTTCTTCGAAATCACACTAAAAAGGAAGGGAATCAAGTTCAATATAAGGAGGCAAATCCAGTTCAGGATTATCTTTACGCAATCTTTACGAGATTTTAAAGACATCACCATTATCCAAGGACGTGATGAGTGAGTTTCATTTGCACAATAACCGTTCAGGATATTTCTGTGCAAATCCAATATATAAAGAGACAAATCAAGTTCAGAATTATCTCTGTGCAATCTTTGCAAGATTTCAAAGACATCACCATTATCCAAAGACGTGATGGGTGAGCTTCATTTGTACAGTAACCATCAAGCAGAATATATGATTCTAAAATTACGTGGAAATTGTTGACGTGGAAAAAATACTACCAAAATATCTATGTCCTCAGCGTCCACAAATCATTTTGCATTAAAATACTCCTCGATATGGAAATGCATTCAACCAAACAATTTAATCACCAACGTCCGTTTTGGGTTCGTGTTGATCTATATCCTGGGTAAGCAACCATTCAACCAATAGAAAATTTTAAATTGGAATTTATAGTAAAACATGTAAGAAGGTACGGCTGATGAGAGAATGCAATTTTGGAATTGATTGTCAAAAAACATTTATTGACACGATTTCAATTTAAGAAGCTCAGACTCTTGTAGATTGTGAAAGAGCTATTGGATTTGCAGACCTACAGGACAAAGGTAATGGCTTAAAACATCAAGCCTTGAAGAAAGAAAAAACTAAACATAATTAAGTCTAAAAATATGGTAAGATCTGGATATTCCACATAAACAAATATCTGTCACTACCTCAGCAAGGAAACAACATATTGGACATAACACGAACAATATATTCACTTTGTTCTGTTATTAAATTTAAGGCTCTTTCGTTCCTTTGAGTTGCCTGTTTATATTTTGGAGAGAATTCGACATGGCAAAATCAGAGATAAAAAATCAAAATCCGATGACCAATATTGAGAATCTAAGTAACAAAAGGCGATAACAAAAATCAGTTAGATCTTTCATTTAAAATTCAAAATTTATCTTAATAACGAATCTAAAATCAATGGAAACATATTGTAGGAGTATTGGACCCCTTCGTTTACTAACAGTGTGGCTAAATTCCACATGTTCTTGTAATTCCTATCTGGTACGATACACACAAGTACACATTCATGCGTGTAACAGGTAGTGAACATAACCGAGTAGCCAATATCTTTTCCATATAGACCTACTTGAAACACGAAACTGATGCTTATTTTGAGCTTCACGTTATGTAAGAAGCAATTGTTGATGAAATAGCAAAAGTAAGTTATCATTAATTCCTAAAAGAGGCCATACAAATATGTATGCGTTCTTTATTGCCATCATCTAACTTCTTTCTTGTTGAAAAAGGAAGGGTTTTTTGAGGAAGAGGAAGTATTGTATTCGTATTATTATCACTGGTTTTAAAAATACAAACATATATATACAGTGTATAGGCATATAGCCGTTTGGAGGAGCGTTGCCTTCTACGTTTATTTCCTTTGATGAAAATGGAAGGTTGCCATTAGGGGAGATTTTGGGTGAGCTGTGATGATTTCTTGAGCTTCAACGGTCACATAGCCTTTGTTTTTAACACGCCCCCTCAAGTTGAGTCTGAAATAAGTTGAAGATGCTCAACTTGGATAGGATAAGATTGAACTGTCGCTGATCCAGAGCTTTAGTGAAGATGTCAGCAAGCTGCTCCTTACTGGGTACATAAGGAACTTCTATTTCTTTTGATTGGATTTTTTCGCGAATGAAATGGCAATCCACTTTTATGTGTTTGGTCCTTTCGTGAAAGACCGGATTTGAGGCTATATGTCGGGCAGCATTGTTATCGCAGAACATATTCATGGGTTGGTTGTATGATTGTCCCATGTCGGTCAGGAGTTGTTTGAGCCAGATGAGTTCGCTGGTGGTGGATGCCATGGCACGGTATTCGGCTTCTGCACTGGATCGGGCGACTACGTTCTGTTTTTTACTTCTCCAGGTTACCAAGTTTCCTCCAACAAATGTGCAAAAACCGGTGGTAGATTTACGATCATGGCTACCGGCCCAATCTGCATCAGAAAAACCATTTATGGAGTTAGAATTATTGTTTTTCATCCATAATCCTTGACCTGGGGTTCTCTTAATGTATCTAAGTATGCGATCAACTAAATCTAAATGAGGGCTGCGAGGTGCATGCATGAATTGGCTAATAATGCTAACTGCATAAGTTATGTCGGGTCTGGTTACTGTGAGATATATTAGTTTTCCAACAAGCCTTTGATAGCGTTGAATGTCTTTGATAGGTTCCCCTTGAGTATGATCTAATTTTAGGTTAGTTTCGATAGGGGTGTTGGCAGGTTTTGCCCCAAGTTTTCCTGTCTCCTTTAAGAGATCAAGAGCATACTTTCGTTGTGATAAGAATAAACCCCTTTTTGAGTGTGCAATTTCTATTCCTAAAAAATATTTTAAGGTACCTAGATCTTTAATATCAAAGTGTGACTTTAGATAGTGCTTGACGTTGTGAATTTTATGATCATCATTACCAGTGATTATGATATCATCTACGTAGATTAGGATGATGGTGGTGGTGGTGTGAAGGTGCATGGTGAACATGGATGCATCAGCGGAAGATTTAGAAAACCCATATTTAATGAGATAATGGCTAAGTTTGGCATACCATGCGCGAGGAGATTGTTTCAACCCATAGATGGATTTGTTGAGCTTGCATACCTGGTTCGTGGAGGTGTACCCTGGTGGAGGAGTCATGTACACTTCTTCCTCAAGGTTTCCCTGTAGAAAAGCATTTCTAACGTCCATTTGGTAGAGATTCCAATTTTTATTTACAGCTACAGAAAGAAGGACCCGAACTGTGTTCATTTTGGCAACCGGGGCAAAAGTTTCATGATAGTCTAGGCCATAGGTCTGAGTGTATCCTTTCGCTACTAGTCTTGCTTTATACCTTTCTATGGTTCCGTTACTGTTGTATTTGATTTTGTATACCCACTTACTACCTACGGTCTTTATACCATTTTTGTGTGGAACAAGAGTCCAAGTTTTGTTGGATTCTAGGGCTTTAATTTCTTCCTCCATGGCCTTGCACCATTTTGGGTTTTTTATGGCTTCATGGTAGTTACTTGGTTCTATATGAGTATCTATAGTCCCTAAAAAGGCTTTGTGTTTGTTGTTTATGTTATGATACGATAGGTAGTTTTGTATAGGGTAAGTAACATGGGAGGTGATATAGTTATGAAGGTAAGTTGGAGGACGAGTAGGTCGACTTGATCTTCTTGGTCCATTGTCTTCTTCCCTATTGTTCGGAGTTTCTTCGTCTTCTTCGGGTGTATCGGGTATGCTGATTGAGTTTTCTGTTTCGTTGATGGGAAGCGGAGCAACTGATGTTGATGTGAGCTCTTCGTCTTCTCTTGTCTGGTGAAAGTAGGGAATACTTTCTTCAAACTGAACATCACGAGAAATATAAAGCTTACAATTTTTTGGGTCATAACATTTGTACCCTTTTTTTCTAAAGGAATATCCTAAGAAAATACATTTGTAGGAACTAGTCTCGAGCTTGTCGATTCTTTTTCTATGAACAAACACAACACAACCAAAAACTCGTAAGTGATCAAGAAACAATTTTTGTCCTGTTAAGATTTGTAACGGTTGTTTGTTTTGAAGTCGGTGACTAGGCAATCGATTAATAAGATAAGCGGCAGTCAAAACGGCGTCAGACCAAAAACGTTTTGGGACATGATTTTGAAAAAGCAATGATCGAGTTACATTCAAGAGATGTCGATTTTTTCTTTCTGAAACACCGTTTTGTTCAGGAGTATTAACACAAGTGGTTTGATGGAAGATTCCTTTTTGTTTTAAAAAGTTTTGAAACAAATGACTGGTATATTCAGACCCATTATCAGATCTTAAGTTTTTAATTTTGAAATCATACATGTTTTCTACAAAATTAGTAAAATTGCAAAAGGTATCAAAAGTTTCAGATTTTGATTTTTGCAAGTAAACCCATGTAGTACGAGAAAAATCATCAATAAAGGTAATAAAGTATTTGAACCCATTATAGGATTCAGTCGGGGCAGGGCCCCAGATGTCAGAATGCACTAATTCTAGCGGGTGACTTGTTTTAATGGAAGATAGATGGAATGGTAATCGAGTTTGTTTTGAGAACCTACATACATCACATGATAATTCGGAATTAATAAATGGAAAAAGAGTTTTCAAAACTAAATGCGACGGATGCCCCGTCCGTTTGTGCCAGAGTTCATGTTTGGACTGATTTCCAACATGTAAAGCCTGTTTATTTTTGTCTAAAACATAGAGATTATTGATGAGGATTCCTTTACCAATCGTCCTCCCTGAGATACGATCCTGAAATATGACATTAGTAGGAGTAAATATAATATTGCAGTTTAATTCTTTGGTGATTTTTGCAACAGAAAGCAAATTTGAGCTAAACGAGGGTAAATATAGCGCATTCTTTGCAACTTGATCCAAAATATCTATATTGCCTATTCCTTCTATCTCTACTCGGTTTCCATTTGCCACACTAACAAATTTATTAAGTAGAGATAAGTTGGTTTTAATGTTATTTAACAAGTTGGGATTTCCAGTCATATGATCGGTAGCACCTGAGTCAATAATCCAAGTATTATTTGTGTTTCTATTAGAGTGTAGTGATATGTAATTATCCAGAGTTCTTATCATACCTGCACAGTTACCTGAATTCTGAGGAGTATTCTGTAAAAACGCATTTAGTTTGTTGAGGAGAATACTGATGTTTTCCCCATTCTGGCTCGTTAACTCGGATTGTCTTGGATTAAAAGTTGGTCCGTTTGTCGGGTCTGGAGCCCGCCCGATAATGCCATTCGGAGCCGTCTGTGTATATATTCCGCTTGATCCGATTGCGGACATTCCATATGCGTCTTGCGACAAAAAATTAGGGTTAGGGTTAGCGGCGATCTGGTGGCCGCTCCCGCTGCTTCCAGTGGCTAGGTAGCTGCCGCCTCCCGTTGCTGCGATCTGGTGGCCGCTGCCGCTGCTTCCAGTGGCGAGGTAGCCGCCACCTCCCGACGACCCTCCATAGCCCTGAGATGAGTTCCTTCCATCCCCTCCTCTTCTGTCGTTGTTTTTCGGTGGTCGGAGATGAGGGTAGAGGAACCAGCAGTTGTTTTTGTTGTGTCCTGTTTTCTTGCAATTTTCGCAGTGTTCATCCTTCCGATTTCCGAATCTTTTCTTGTTGTTTTGGTTTCTTTCGGAGATGAACGCTTGGTTTTCTGGTTCTGGTGTTGATGTCCCTTGTAGAGGAGCCATGGTTCGTCGCCGCGTTTCTTCGCGCAGAACCATGGCCGTGACTGCAGCAAGGGACGGAAGTTCGGGTGCCATGAGCACCTGGCTCCGGATGCCTTCGAACGTTGTGTCCAGACCTACCAGGAACTGGTAGATCCGGTCCTGCTCGGTTCTTTGCTGGATTGTTTTAGCGTCGGTGGTCGGAGGTTCATAAACCCCCAATTCATCCCACGCTTTTCTGAGAGTGCCTAGGTACTCGGTGATTCCTCGGTTGTTCTGTCGGGTTTGCGAGATTTCTTGCTTTATTCGGAAGATGTGTACGAAGTTTTGAGCTTTTCCATAATGCTCCTGGATGGCGTCCCAGAGCTCTTTGGCGCTTTCTTTGTAGAGGAAGATTTCCCCTATTTGTGGTTGCATGGATGCTATTACCCATGACATGACCAGATGGTCCATGATTTGCCATTCTTCTTGTTTGATCTCTGTCCCTGGCCCTTCTGGTTTTTTTGTGCTCCCTGTGATGTGGCCGACTTTCCCCCGGCCGCTGAGGGCAAGAGTCACTGCCCGAGCCCAGGGCAGGTAGTTTGCTCCGTTGAAAAGAGTGGAAACCAGTCGGAACTGGTTGGTTTCAGACATGTTTTGGTGGGTTTTTTTTAGGGTTATGGATGTGGGTTTTTGCGGCCTTCAACCCCCTCACTGAGGTGAAGACCGGTGATGATTCCTGGGGAATCTGAGGTCGGATCAGACGAGCTCTGATACCATGTTGAAAAAGGAAGGGTTTTTTGAGGAAGAGGAAGTATTGTATTCGTATTATTATCACTGGTTTTAAAAATACAAACATATATATACAGTGTATAGGCATATAGCCGTTTGGAGGAGCGTTGCCTTCTACGTTTATTTCCTTTGATGAAAATGGAAGGTTGCCATTAGGGGAGATTTTGGGTGAGCTGTGATGATTTCTTGAGCTTCAACGGTCACATAGCCTTTGTTTTTAACATTTCTTGTCAACCGTTCCAACTAATACTTAATAAACTTACACACAAGATTCCCCTCAACTAAACCAACTATTTGCTATATTACGGTCAACGTTAGGGTCTACGATAAACTTTTGCCTTTATCTTTTCCCTGCTTTGTAAGTAAGTAACCGATCAGTGTCTTACCGAATCCGTCATGGTTAAGCCACCGAATTTCTACGTGTTCGTTAGGTGTTTTCTCACTTTGGGTTCTAAAATCTACCCATGACCAACCTTCTTCCATAATTGACAGATTCGTTGATGTTCTAGATAGCATGTGTATATATATACCTTGGTCGTCTTCAAATGGAGAACCATTAGTCACGAGTCACGACCCAGGAGTATCATCATTTTGCTCACACGTCTTAATTATATCAGCTGACATGATGTGTTGCCTGTGGGTATACATTTGCGTAAGTGGCGTATGTGACATGTTTCGACTAAAACAGACCATAAAAGTTGGCAATTAGTTTGCTGTAGAGATTGGTAACGGCTATAAGTTCACATAATCATATCTATGTTCTACCGACACATGTTAGTGTATGTGATTCTCACGATAATTGAAACATAATTGATAATAATTGTAGGAATAATTGATGTACTGAGATGATGATGAGTCATGCATTAACCGGAAGATCACATGTGTATGCAATAGGTAGTCCATGGGATTACCACATTGTATTGACTGAATCCATATGTGATTGATTGAATCCGTATGGTATTGACTATACCGATTGAATTGAATAATGAATTGAAATTGTGATATTACTATTGATTTGTTGTTGCACTCATTATAGTTAACTGTGATGGACCTTGGATCCACATGCTATGTTGGAATTGGTTTTTGCCGCTCAAAAGTATACAAAGTTTTCTTGTATTTTTTTTGGGTAAGTACTACCAAGTAGAATTGCCTACGGTGGATGACATTAGGGATTCTGTGCATCGGGAACCGAATGACTGGTCTTCTTATGTTTCATTTTATGTCTTTGAGCTTTATTATTATTGAGTTACGTCGTTATCTTTGAATTTCACACGGTGTATTTTAATTTGTGGTTGAATCCTTTGAATTATCTAATCATTTTTGTTTGACGTAATTGGAGTTCCAATCGTCTTATTGTTATTTTGTTCTTATGTTCTTATATTGTTATTGTCTTTTCTCTAGTAAAGTTTTCTTTTCCCACGTGAACTATGATTTTGACTTCCGCGTTGACCTCGTGAGGATTTTTGGGACGTTATAGCTTGGTATCAGAGCGAAATAAATGTTTTCAATACTGTTATTGCATAATAGTTTATCGTAGACAATAGTTGACTTAGTAATCATACGCATCATTGTATTGTTTTGTGTTTTATAGATGCCTCCAAGATGTATTTTTCCTCGGCCTAGTTCGTGGGCTCCGCGGATGCCAAGTGGTGCGTCGAGGATGCCGGCTTGGCCGAATTATGGTACTCGTTGGGCAATGATGAGGAGAACTGAAGGCATGAGGAAAGAGCACACAGTTCGAGTCCACGGGAATGCCCTGAGTGATATGTATGAGAAATTCACGAAACATAATCTACCAACATTTCGTGGTGAATCGAATCCAGATGCAGTGGAAGACTGACTTTACTAGATCCAGTGAGTGTTTAAGGTCATTGGTTGCACAGAGGAGACCAGTGAGTGTTTAAGGTAGACCTCACCACGTATGCTCTCGGGGAGCATGCGTCTAGTTGGCCGAGAGCCACATCTGCAATGGTATTCGGGGATCAAGAAGACATTGAGTGGGAGGCATTTTTGAGGGAATTCTCTACGAAGTACTTCCCTCAACACGTGAAGGATAAGAAGAGATAGGAGTTTCTCAGACTGGAGCAAAGGAGCATAACTCTGGTGGAATACATCAACAAATTCAACTCGTTGGAGCGTTACTGCCTGAATATCTATGTCACACCAGAGGCAAAACACCAAAACTAATTCACATGACCACTAATTTTTTGACCAAACCTTGTACAATGCACAAAACCACATCATATCTCTTGTAATCCCCACCTACAAATTTCTAATATATTTCTTCAATTAATTTTTACAATTATTTTTAAAATCCAATACAAAGGAAACATAAATAAAAGTAAAAACATGTAAAATCCAAAAGTCAACAAAGATTTTGTCCACCACGTTGGGAGTCACCACACAAAACTCTAATCTCCCAACACCTTCTCCTAAAATCCTTGTTGACCAAGTCAACTCCAACTCCAACTTCCCACTAACACAAACCCCAAACCAAAATAAATGCTTAAATCAAACCAAATATTAGAAACATTTGTGTTGCAAACCCCCCAAAACTTGGAACCAAACAATATTTTGAAGGTTTGGGCTAGAGAAAGGTTGGAGAAGATGATGGTTTGTGTGATTTGAGGGTGTTAATTTTGGTTTCTTAATTTTTTTAAAAAAAAGCCTTAACAGTAATATATTGTTTTCTTTTTCAAAGGGGGTCTCATGGATCCATTGGGCCAAAAGGTGGTCCTCCCTTGCCTTCATCCGTATACCATCATGAACCCTCAACACATATGCACTGTATTTGTCCACTGAGGATCAAATGGTATTCCCTTGCATGCCTACACCACTTTGACAAATGAAGGACTTGAGATATTCTGCTTCTTCTTCAATAATCAGAAGTTTCAAATGCTCCCCAAGAACCAGATTCATCAAAGCTTTGGTCGCTCCATTTCTCCCACGGAACTGATACTTAACGGACCATTACCACTAGCCAAAAACATAATAGCATGTTGTCAGTCCAAACAATGAGATTAAAGGTGTTAATAAATGAGCTTTATATCTTGATTTACACCCTTCCTTTTCGGTTGTCTCGGCTCAAAAAGCCATAGGTCAGAAAAAATAGTACAATATTGACCACAAAGAGGATCGTGAAAATGAACCAAAATTAACAGTTCTCTTTGTTCAAAGAGATTCAAACTTTGAAAAAGATTGTCATGGACGATCATTTGGTTCCAGGTTTTGTTTATGTATTTTGTGCTTGATAATGATTTATTAGGTAAACACACCAGAGTACTTTTCGAAATTTTATAAATCAAAATGTCAGCCACCATATATTTCAGTAGAATCATGAACATAAGATATAAAATAACATTTAATTTTGTAGATTCTATAAGCTTCAGCCATTCAGATCAATGTATGGAGGAAGAACATACTATTGTTTTAAGGACACAAATGAGAAAATAATAAGATGGACATAATGACTAATTGACCTACAACGACAAAAAAACAAAAATCAAGAAACAACAACCCCCTGTCAAATACACGCTTCAGATAGGTACTATAACTATTAGTTTAACACCCTAAATATTAGTCTCACTTTGTCTAGTTAGTGTGGTATATAGTGACAAGAGTTCACTACTACAACATTTATCAACTTATGTTTTGTGACAATAGATGGGTGTTGTGGCCAGAGGGCTCGTGGGTGACAGGCCAGAACTCGGGCTCGGTGCGGGCTCAGTGACGTGACGTTACAAAATGGTATCAGAACCTGAACTAG
Source organism: Triglochin maritima (assembly GCA_963682175.1). Taxonomy (NCBI): domain Eukaryota; kingdom Viridiplantae; phylum Streptophyta; class Magnoliopsida; order Alismatales; family Juncaginaceae; genus Triglochin; species Triglochin maritima. The sequence goes on along the minus strand of OY821772.1, from coordinate 55,276,581 downwards.
ACATAATTGTGGAAACTAAGTGCTACACCAAGAGGGTGAGAGCAACCTCTAGAATCCCACAATGCCTGGTGACTAACTGACTTGACCCTGACAATGACGTCAGGTGTTCAAGTAGGGTAGGTTGTAACACCCGAAACATTAGTCTTACACTGCCTAACATAAAAAATGTTAGTGTGACATATAGTGACATGCGTTCATTACTACAACACTTACCAACTTAAGTTTTGTGACAATAAGTGAGTGTTGTGGGTCAGTAGGCTCATGGGTGAAGGATCGGAGATTGGGCTCAGTGATAGGGAGGGACATTACAGAATGGTATCAGAGCCATAACCAGCTGGAATTGTGGGAACTAAGTGCTACACCAAGAGGGTGAGAGTCACCTCTAGAATCTCACAATGCCTGATGACTGATTGACTTGGCCTTGACGAGAACGTCAAGTGTTCAAGTGGGATAAGTTGTAACACCCAAAAAGTTTAGTGCCACATTTCTTAACATGAAAATGTTAGTGTGAGATATAGTGACATTAGTCCGCTACTACAACACTTACCAACTTAAGTTTTGTGACAATAAGTGAGTGTTGTGAGTCAGTAGGCTCATAGGTGATGGACAGGGACCCAAGCTCGATGTGGGCTCTGGGACAGGACGTTACAATTAGCATCCCAAGTTGACCTAGAACTAAGATTCTGATTCCTCACCACTTATGACTTATCCAACAATGGAATCCCAAGTCAAACTACAACTAAAAACTAGAAATTAAACCACATTGTAAAGCATTAAACATAAAAAACTAAGAAGCACGGAAAAATAGCTCATTAGGCAAACTGTTGCGCCAGAAGGGTGTCAAGGCACTCTAGCCGACCTCTAGTGATGCTACCGGAGAGACATGAAGCTCTGCACCGTCCACATCAAGGTCTGACGCACAATGTGGGCATGGAGACTTGGTGAGGCCGTTGGGACCGTCTGTCAGTTCCAGAATCTTCTCGCAGCGAGGACATATCGACTCGATCAAAACGGTGCCCTTCCCGGTGGGCGGTTGGGGGTGGGGGATGGTCCATCGAGGTGGTTAGAGTGCGAGGGTTCGGGGATGACATGAGAATGGTGTGACCCTGCGGGAAATGGTGTTTTATCTTTTGTATTTCATGATTCCGTTATTATCTGATTCTTCATTAAATGTTTTAGGGTTAATTACAGTTTGCACTCTTGAACTTAAAAGGATGATAATTACCTCTCTGAATTTTTGTTTTATAACATTTTATCACCATAATCTTTAAAAAATATATTATTACACTCATTTGTTAATTTTTTAAAGATTTTGCTATATATCTCTAATACACTATTTTGTTTGCTTTATTTATTGTTCTTAAATACTCGATGCATTTTCTATTTTCAAATATGGAGTTCTTTTTTTAATGTGTATGAAGTTAAAGTCATGTTGACGTTCTAACCATATTATGTGCTTTCGTTTATAGTTTCATGGAAGACTACAACAAAGCCACATTTCCTTCAAAAAGTAAAAGTTCCTCTATTTCTTGCCACATACCATCTTGTAAGGGATCAAGTGATCAACCGTTTATTCATGATTCTCTGGTTAATAACAATTGTAATATGGACATCTTACCTATGAAAACAAATCGGCATATTTATTGTAGTTTTCCTATCTTGGTATGTTACTTCGTTGATATCATTTTGAAGTTACCCCATGTAGTTCATTGAATTTCGTTGTCGTAACTCTATGTTCTTTTTCTAATTTTAATTTGTATTTTCTTGTTCCATTTAGTATTATGATCTAGATGCTTTTCATCGAAAAAGATGGTTAAGGAAATGAAGAAGGGTTGAAAAAGAGCCATGTCAGAAGAGCGTATTCTTTTCAATGATGAAGGACAAAGGAGGTTTGTGGATTATTCAGATTTTTTTTATAATGGCTCCACAATTTTTTTGATCTTGCATTTTATTAAAAATTGTATTAACAAAAAATTATATTATTTTTCTTCTTTATGGATGTTAAAATGATTTTCCTCAGGTCCCAGAGTGAAATCGATTTTAAATTAAGGTTCCATTTGGGTAACTAAAGGTTTCGTATCTTTGATTTTAAAATTGTAATTTTCAAGTTGACATTTAATTCAAATAACGTGTTTGAGGAAAAAAATCATATTTTTCGTAAAACCAAAGATTTAGTATGAAACAAATAAGAAAAAAAAGACTCAACATGTTTGAGTAGGGCTGTCAAGTTCTGCTCGGGATCGATAGATCGCTCGATGTTCGCTCGATTTTGCTCTGATTTTGCTCGAAATTGCTCGGATCGGTTAGTAACGAGCCGAGCACGAGCAGACCCCGCTCGCTCGATACTCGCTCGATGCTCGCTCAATTATCGCTCGAAACCTGATTACTATATCCAATTATTTGATTAACCTGAATATTCTATCCAATTACCAGATCGGTAAAGTGTTAAACTCATTAAATAAACTAATTTACCAAACCCAACAATCCATTTAACAAACCAAACCAAAATACTCATTAGAATCAAAACCATATTAGTACTAAACTTTTCATTTTTTTCATTATTTTTTTCTTCTAATTCTTTTCTACACCAAAAGTTCAAATAAATTAAGGTTTAGGTCAGGTAGATGATCTTATTTATAAGATGTTGATGTTGTGAGTTGTCCTACAATTTAGAAGATTGTGTTTGATTTTGTTTGATCCAAGTGTATAATCTTATTTATAAGATGTTAATGTTGTCGTATAATTTATAAGATTGTGTTTTATTTTAGGTGTTAATTTTAAGATTGTGTTAGTAACTATTATTATATTTGTCTTAAGTAATTTTATAATTTATTTATTAGGACAACGTTATTAGGAATTCAATACCAAAAAAAAAGTTTAGGTTAACGAGCCGCTCGTGAGCCGCTCGCGAGCAGATCGAACCGAGCACGAGCATAATTTTCCGCTCGAAACCCTTAACGAGCCGATCTTGAGCAGACTCGGATCGCTCGTTTAGAGATCGATTACACCCCTATGTTTGAGGAAAAAAAGTAGTACATTTTTTTCCGGAAAACACATTCTATTGAGCTTTTAAACGAAATTTGACAACTATATTTCTTATAAGAGTAGTGATATATGTGCTCACTATTGTGCTCTATATTGCTCTATATCGGGCTCACTATTTCTTATAACATAAGGAGTAATTAAAACCAAAATGATGCCTAGGTACAAAATGGTATGGAAGTTAAAAAAATACAGCTTATTAGTTGTAATTTTCTGACACCATAGAGAAATATAGTTGAAAAACACTATTGGGCTCACCCAAATCAATTATTTAAACTAGTTTTGTACAAACCATGTTCACTTGGAGTTAGAGAGAAACCATTTTTAAAGTGACGTTCTATCTTCTAGTGGTCAAACTTCCATTGGTTTGTTTTTCTTTTAAAAACAAAACTTTCATTTTGATTACTTGGAAGATCTATTGTCTGTCTTAACATTATTACGATTGAATTTCGACAGTTGTATTCGTATATTTTGATGTTTTAATTTAAAATATGTTGAGATAGTAGAGTAATTAAAATTAAAAAAAATGTTACCGTTCGACAATCCAATCCCCCGATCGCGTCGTCCCACGTGGCAACCAATCCCACCCTCCCTATAAAATGGTGACCACACCCCACCCCTCTCCAGTGGCGATGCAAAGCGAACCCTCTCCTCCCACTCCCTCTCCGGCGATCCCTTCCTCCCTCCCCTCCCCCTCGTCTCTCCCTCAAACTCCCCCAACCACCTCTCCGGTGGAGGATATGGCAGGTTTCCGTCGCCGCCGTCTCCGACGACCGCGTCGAGATCGACGACTACCCCGAGGGGATCATCTCCGGGGAGTGGCCGGAGAACTTCTCTCTTCTCAGACACGACGATCTCCGCGCTTACTTGGAGCCCCAGATCCTCAAGGACAAGGTAGGGGTTGGGTGGTTTTTTGGGGGATTGTTTTGGTTCTGGTGTGATTTGAGCTGGTTTGGTTTGTAGATGAGTCCTAAGGCTTTGCTTGGGGAGGTGATGTCGGCGCCGGTGAAGGCGGTTACGGTGGATCGGACGCTCGGGGAGATTGAGCACCACTTTGAGATCGTTGCCGGTGGTCGATGAAGAGGGGAGGTGTGTTGGGATTTTATCCAAGAAGGACAGGGCTAGGTCTCCTCGTGGGGTGAGGATTCAGATATATTTTTTAATTGTTATGAAAAATTCGGAATTGCATTCTTTTGTAACTAAAAACATTCGAAGCGTGCTTAAACTGAATTTGACCTGAAGATGAGAATATCTAAAACATTGGAGCGTGCTTATACATTGCATATAAATATCAGAAGAATGTGAAATTTCTGTGACAAAATGCATTCTGTCAACATTCGACAGAATGAATTTGTCAAAATTTATTTTATAGGATTAGGCATTTGTTGTGATAAACAGCAATATGTTAGTTTCAGATGTAACTTTACGAAGGGAAAATGCAATCAGCTCAAATATATGCAAATAAGGCTTCTCTGACCTTGACTTAGTCTACAAGATTTTTTTATGATGAGTTATCAATCACTAAGTAATTTAATATGGTTGTAGTCATATTTGAAGTAAAAGAAATGGTGTTCAAATGAGATCAAAAGACAACCAATCTGCCCTTTGATATGTTCTTGTTATGTTCTTGCTAAACAAGTCTCGAGTGAGGGCCTTTCAAAGTAGTTTCTGGATAAATCTAATTGTGATATAAACCTTGAGGTGGTTGTAAGATTCCTCCTCAGATTCAATAAGTTGAGACTATTTTACTAATTGAAAATTATCTAAAAGATCAGTTGTTTGCTCAATAATGTAACATAGGGCATAAGATGAGATGAATGACCATGGAGGCAACCTTTTTTGTTCTTTGTAATGCTGGTCAATTTAGAAATGACACAGTGATTCATGTTTGTTAAAAATTTAATGACCTTCAGTTTACTTGGTTGCTCCTCTTTATCAAAGTAGGATTGTATCTCTTGTTCTTGATGAATATATTCAGCAACTTGACATGAACTATGCAGCCTTTCATCTAGTTCAACTATGGTGGAAGTATTTGGATCTAGTACTCCAACCTGTGATTGTCATTTGCAAATGACTTTTTTGGATGATCTTCTTTGACAAATTTATAAATTACGACTCCTTCACAGGATTTTAATATCTCATCTCTCTTAAAACTTTTCAAAACAGATCCTGTGTAGAAAAGGAAACTAGGGAATTCCTTTGTAACTTGATCATAGTCCAAAGCGCCAATGGGGAACATGTTGCTAATGACACACTTCACGTATGATTTCATACGTTTTCATACTCCGTACATGATTATGATCTCCATGTGTTGACAATAGGTGTCACTTATAATTTTATTGTGAAATGGTTGGAAATAATTTGTTTCCATATGTATATAAAACAAGAAGCACATCATTTTCTAAGTGATTTGATAGTGTCAAATGTGAAATTTAACTTTTACATACAATGGAAAACATCCATCAAAATACTGCCACATGCAAAACTGAAACAATGTATAAATGATGTTGGAAGAACCAATTTTACTGCTCAATCTTTGATATCTAGAGGTCTAATATTTGATACACATGAGCTTGATCTCTATGATTTTTTATACGCAGAATGATTTGAAATGGTATCTAAAAGCGATCTTCTGGTAAGTATTGTTACCTAACCAGAGTAACTTGTGTGTACAACTTCTAATTAATAATCTTGTGTTACTGATCAAAATAATGATGATAACATAATTATCTCGTGTTATACAGTCAGAGTCCACAGTAGGAGAAATCATGTCATCTCCGGCAATCACACTATTACCTCAAAAGAGAGTAATAGGTAATGTATCAGATTCTAAGCCTCTTATTACCATCCGATACATAGTGCAGTTCTGTGTTAAATTTTAACTATTGTGATTGTACAGATGCTGCAGTACTGATGCTGAAGAACAAAATCCACAGGATACCAATAGTTAATGAAAAAATGCAAGTCATAGGTGTGATCTATTTCCATTTGGGTCCTAATTTTCATCCATAAAATGCTGTGTAAAAAGGTCAAACCTGTGTAAGTCTAATCCTGATAACTAACATGAAACTTTGGACGAAGACTAAATTACATATATGGCTGGTATTGAATCAGATTGATGCTGCTCATGCAGCGTGACATATAAAAACCTGATTAACATTTACTGAATAGCAAGTTTTATGATGCAGTTACGGAACAAAATAGGTTCATCGTGTGTATCCTTGGGAAACTAGCTTTCTTTTGAACTCAATCCATTGTGATATTTTGTACTAGCTCCTTTATAGTGGAATCTCACCAACTGGATCCACCTGTGGATTAGATCACTTGTCGCAAAACGTTAATTCCTCCAGTTCTTGTGTGTTGTAACGTGTGTTGTTAGACTGTTCTGTTTTATGCTGTATTTTTTCCTAACAGATGTTGCTGACACTCAAACTGATTTGTCTTTCAGGTATTGTCACCCGCACTGATATCTTCCAAGCCTCGGAGATGGCTGAGGTCTGAATAGTTCTAGCTTGTGGTAGATGTGAATATGTTTGTTCTGAGTAAATATAAAAATAATCAAGCTACAATACGTTTCTTGGGCTTTATCATTGGAAATTGGATAGCATTGGCGACTTGGCGTTGTTTGTTCTTATATTTGTGCTGGTAAAAATATGTTATACCATCATCTTTCGCTCCAATGCCCAAACTGTCAGCTCGACCATCCGTCTATTTACGAAATTTGGATAGTATGGCCGGATATTCATGTATGTGTATTGCTAGGGTTTTTATGCAGTGAAGAGCTACACCGGATTTTTAGTTAAAAGGGTTTAAATTTCAATTTAGCAACAAAGGTAATTTGATGTTCACATATTTAAGGATGATGAATTCCTCTCCCTCTTATATTATTTTCACTTCAGTATTATAAAGGCCAAATTGAGCCTGTAGGCCAGGAATCAGCAACCCTGAATAAGCCTTCTATCGCCAACAGATCTCTTCTAGTGAAGTAGATTTTGACGGGCGTTACACAACGGCGAAGTTGCTAACAAATTAGACCTATGTGTGACGCTTTATTGTAGATGTAGATCATAACATGTTTTTAGATAGCAAATGAATAAATATGAGATGTTTGACCCTCCTTTCCTTTCCATCTAACTATTTCTCATACAACCACCAAATTAAGCTTTAGGATGGTCGAATACCAAAATGTACAAACACCCCTCTTTGAACTTCTGTCTGCGTCTTGAGATATTTGTTTTCCTAGTGACTTGCTTCCAATTTGAGTGTCCATCGACCTATCGAGTAGTAATAAATATTCCAATAAACAACAACAAACCATAACTATCAAGTTCATATCGAGCACCTATCGAACCCATCGAGCAATAATAAATATTCTAGTAAACAACAACAAACCAAATCAAACGAAAAACAACATTATAGGAAAACAACCACTGAGTGTCGGTCGAGCCTATATTGAGCTCTATCAAGCACAACAACACAACAGATCAAAAAAATCAACATTATGGGAAAACAACCGTCGAGCGATATCGAGCTCTATCAAGTACCTCTTCAGAACAAGATAATTTAATAAAAAGATAAAACTTAAGAAAAATTATTTAGAACAAATTATAGTACATTACAATACAATAGTTTTACAATATAACTTTACATCTCCTCTTATTATGTTCACTTCCACCGCATATATTACACTTGCGTGATATCATCACAACTTTCCCTAGATACGGTAAACGTTTCCTCTTTGGCCTTCCTAATTTTTTCTTCTTCGGACGACCAACTGAATTTTTCTCAACAGGTACCCTCACTTGCATATTCTTTATGTGATCAAGAGCAGTCTATTCATCCTCGTTACCACAAATGGTAAATTGTTTCTTTATATGTCTCTCTCCACGACTCAATGGTATAAAATGAGGAACACAAAAAGTAGACATTAACCTCCTGATGAAACGTCGTAGCATCTGTATGAACACAATGTATTCTGACCATTTGAAACATACCACAAGAACAAGATTTTGTTATCAAATTGATCTCACCATCACCATCTAACACATGAAATTCAAACTTATTAAGGTTGTGGACTGCCAAAAACCTTGCTTTGTCAGCTATTCCGGATAGATTAATCTCCATGAGAGATGATAATTTGGTTGTGCTCATCTGAGCAGCAACTCTTCATTCACAAAACCATATTTGAAGTGCGAACCGAATGTACTCCACAAAAGTGGTGACTGGAAATGATCTTGACTCCCTGGTTTTGTTGTTCAAGCTTTCAACGTAATTGTTTGTCATTATATTGTACTGATTCCCAGGAAAGTAACAACTTCATCTTTTGTTAATATTAGAGTACTCCATCTTTTGTGATCTTCTCATGAAATGAATTGAGAACTTCATCGTGTGTAATTTTCAGTTCTACTTGGACGAATGTTGTTTGTCTCAGGTGCTTGGTGTCATCCACTTCAGGACTGTGGGTGTCTTTCCCATACTCTGTTGTCGTTACTTAAGTTCACCACAAGATCGTCATTCACATAGGCCTCATCCTCGTACAATGGGTGGGGGAACAACTGTAGGATTGTAGTGACCTACTTAATATCTAGTCAAATTACGTTTAAACCCCACTTAATTAACATGATATGAAGCGGAAATGAATTTAAACAAGTAGGGAAGAAACAAGCAAACCACAATGGACACGGGGATTTTTATAGAGGTTCAACATTTTGCCTACTTCCTCTCTTGCAAGTTCCGCTCGATTTCACGAGCCCCACTTACAACTTCACTATCCACTCTCCGTTCCGGGCTGGGAGAGAATGCCTTTACAAAGCAAGATCTCTCTTCTCGCAATCCGAGAATGAACACTTCGGGTTTTCACCGAAATTTATACTTCTTTTGATAGCAAATATTTGAGTGGAACAAGACTCTATAACTTGAGCACACTTTGAGTATGAGTAGTAATTGATCAAAGATGTGGAGGTTTAGCTTTGAGTGTAGGATTTAGGATTTCTTGATTGGGAGTAGTCTCTCTAGTATATGGACCAATTGAAAGTGTGAGAGTTGTGCAAATAAGGTGCATGGACCTATATTTATATGCTCCTAAAGAGATATAGCCGTTGAGGAAGAATTGTGTAAGTTGTGTGAAGGACACACAAAATAGAAACTCGGAATCAACAATTCTGTCCCTTAACAGTCGACCGAATCAGAGTCAACAGTCGACCGTTTCCTTAATGGTAAGGAAACGTTCGAACTACATTAAGCATCAGTCGAACATATTTGGTCTTTTACTTAAGTGGACTGTCAACCACAAAATGGACGGTCGACCGAAACCAGGGTTTTGACAAGGGTAAAGGTATAACAGTCGAACAAAGGAAGTGTTACGTTCGACCAAAAATAACATTCACTTTGGGCTCAAGAAATTTGTTCATCCGGTCAACCGTTCTAAGGACAACGTTCGATCGGTGGCCAATTGTATTTTAGGGGTTGGTTAAGTTTATACGAATACGACAAGTATAACAGCCATATGAAAATACGGGAACGGTCGACCGAAAGGTCAAAACCGGTCGACCGGTGGAACAAGAAAAATACACTCTGAGACTCTGTTATAAACGATCGAACTAAGAACTCGTTGGGTCGACCGTTTAGCACAAGCATATTAGATTTTATTTAGTGATTTTATGGTTAATGTTTGGGTGATCTATTGAAGTCCAAATGATGTGAATTTTTGTGTGTGACATTTACAAAGAACCTAGTGTATATGTGAGTAAGTTTTATCTCTTGTATGCTCACGTTTACATAAATTCCTCAGACTCAAGATAAATGGCAAATTACATGTCTTCGAAAGCTTGATTACATGTCTTGACTTCAATTTCATTCTTCCTTGAGTATTGATCACCTGTAGATGTTAGCACAATACAATATATCTTTCATGCATTGTGTGTGCTACACTACATTTGATTGTGATTAAGATTAGGTTGATTAAATTATCAAAACACGGATTAATGCCAAAAAGCCAACAACAACTTCAAGAACAACTACCTCAATTCTGGTACTCATGGGAACCACAAGTTCAGGAATATTATGAAATATTTTTGTTTGCTCGATAGATTCGATACGTGCTCGATGCGTACAGTTTCATCATTTTAATTACCGTAAGTGCACGACGTCAGTGAAGACGTGAAATACGGGTCGAAACTCAAAGAGTTGTGCGGTTTTTGTTGTTTGGATCTATGATCCTCTAATCACTGGATAATTACGGAAGTAAAAATATTAATTGAAGGATTAAGGGAAGAGACAATTGCAAACCACAAATTTGTCGACACCGGAGTTTAGAGAGGTTCGGCACCGCACCCGGTCCTAGTCCTTCTCGCAAGCCTCGCTCGATCCTCCGAGCCTCGCTTACGGTTCCACTAACCGATCTCCATTCCGGGCCGAGATCAACGCCGTTTACAACCACCGAGTCTTGCAAATAATTTCGTCTCGCTCGTGTCTCCTCTCACAACCCAAGAGGGAGCTTTCTCGAAGCTTTACAACTCTTTGGTGATTCTTGAATATGGAGGAATCACAATCTAACTAACACTCTATACTGAAGCACACTTGGATATTGATATGGAATTGGATATACAAGTGGTAAAGTTTTGGCTTGAGTGTTGGGGATTGAGAGTTTGAAGATGAAGAAGATTTGACTTTGAGTATGAGATAGATAAGGAGTGTTCAAGAGTCTCAAAATCAACAAATGTGGTCCTATTTATGAGCTTTCAAGCTCTACTAGCCGTTTGGGAGTTAGTGGGGAAATTGACCAATGAAAAGCAAGATGTGACTTAAGCTCGGGCAGATTTTAGACTAGGTTCGGTCAACCGTTTAAGTAACGGTAGTCCGAGACACAATGGTTTGATTGGTCTGAACTAAGCTTATGGTTGACCGAATATGGTTCGGATCACCGTTCATCAACTTCCAGTAACTCTTATTAATTTAGCTTTAATTAAGTTCGGTTAACCAAATTCCATTCGGTTCACCATTCCAAGGTGGACAGTAGGATTGGCTGGACTCTGATCTACTCAAGTTCGGTTGACCGTGTATACTTTGGTAAACCGAAGTTAGTGCGATTTTTGCGCTGAAAGTTAAGGCTCAAATAGTCGTTGGATACAACAGTCAAGTGCCACATGTAAATAGTCGTTGGGCGCCTAAAGCCAATAAGGACTCGGTTGACCGATACACATTCAGTCGTCCAAATTATGACAACTCAATTGGGCTCTAGGGAGTTGATTCAAATGCGACCGTTGGAGCAAAGTCAACCGAAGGTGGTTCGGTCTTCCGACAGGGCAATTCCAAAGAGACTTATATTTACTGGTGGGAAGCATTCAGATAACCGATATGTGTTCGGTGGACCAAACTAGAAGGGTTTCGGTGGACCTTGAGGAGTTCGGTTTACCGAATCTTGACGTGACAGAATCCTAATGCTCTAGTTTACATTAAACATTATGGACTCAATAAATACAAAATTACATGTCTTGGTCCAAAGTTTTTATTACAAGTCTTGATGTCTTTGTCTCAATGCTTCTTTCCTTGATTGTCTTGATCACCATATTAAGATGATTGCAAATATACAAGTATGTATGCAATGCATGTAATCGTGTTTGCTCACTTTGATTGATTGATTAAGATTAGTTCGATTAATCATCAAAATTAATATAGATTAAGACCAAAAGGCCAACAATCGTGACAACCATATTCGAGTGGGTAGAAGAGGAGAATGAGATGATTAAACTACACTAACTAAACTAGACTATGAATAATGACAATTATAACTAAACCCCCATGGAGTGTGGGTGTGTGGGTGTGTAGGTGTGTGTGAGAGAGAAAGTCTTCATTTCATTAAGTACAAGTGTGTAAAGTATGTGATATCAACTAAAAGCTAGTGTAAAGTCTACTTAATATTAACAACGTCTCAAGAATGCACTAAGTACCTAGTGTGACCATTAGAGCATCAATTAACCCCTTCATACAACTCAATACATTCATCCATTCTCTACTAATCAAGCATTTATACATGACAAACTAATTTCCGTAACAAGATAAACCATTATAAGTAACAACATGAACTCTTAATGTAGCATAAGAGAAGCACCCAACATGACCATTTTCTCATCTTATACAAGTTTAAGCAAGTTGTATGCATAGATCTACATTAAATGCATGAAATGACACAAATAAGAAGAACGATCACCAACACATCACATAATCTACATCACATTCACCCCAAATGGGCTGGATCTACTCTCTACTCATCACTACAAGCATGGAAAACAAGAAATCAAGACAACACATGGTAAGAATCACTAACTACTAAACTAGCCAACAAAACACAAAACTAAGTAGATAGAAAGAAAGTTATAGACAAGAGGAAAAAGATTCTATCATTAGATTTAAGAAAGTACTAGTTTACAAATTCCAACCACCTCTTTATTCTTGCATCCCAAATGGGTAAAACTTAAGTTATTCTAATGGTGGAAGTTGAGAGGAAGAAGAAAAGTAGGAGAAACATTGCTATTTATAAAAGGAAGAGATGTGTAGATCGATCTGGGAGCAATCCAACAGCTGTAAATCAGATCTGGATGTTGCGCATTGCTCTGACTGGACAACCCGACCCACCAGAGAAATTTAGGGTCGAACCGACCAACCAGATCCGCCAGTAGCAGATCATTTGAGTCGAATCAACCTTTAATTTCACCAATAGCTTAAATGTACAATTTTAACATTTGGGGTGCACCCATAATCGTTGGTTCAAACCCGTTTGATTTTAATTGTTGAATTACTTATCAGGCTCATGACATTATGGTATTTTGTACCTAACATTTTTTTCTTTACACTTAGGTTCTTCCGGGTTTTCACTTTGGTCTCTCCTAATTTTCAGTACAACCCTTAAACATTACAAACATGTACAAAATACTTCCAAATCAGTCTTTTTTGTAACATTTATGTCATTTTCTTTTCATTTTTCATTTTTATTGCTTAAAACCCGAAACACTTTAAACAAACACTCGAGTAACACACAATTAAGGTAAAATAAATAATATATAACATGAATACAATGTATGATATGCTACCAATCATGTACTCCATAGTTTTGGTTTGTTGTTGTTTGCTAGAATATCTATTATTGTTCGATGGGTTCGATAGAGGCTCAATATGAACTCGATAATTATGGTTTGTTGTTGTTGTCTACTGGAATATTTATTACTGCTCGATAGTATGCTCAATCGAGTGAAATCAAGCACCATCAAGAACCATACGAATGATATTTTGGATAGAACAGAAAACATAAGTATAATTTTACAATGATATCAATGTAAGAATTTTTTTTATGATTATTGAGTCACTTTAAACGTAGAGCCTCAAATTTCCCAAACTAAATTACAACAAAACGAATACAAAACAACTTTCTTTTGTACATACGCATAGCTGGAAAACATACTTAAACAACTAAACATCAATCACTCGGAAGATGACTTAGCCTTGGAGGAGGAAGTAGAAACCACAAGGTTTGTAGAGTTACCAAAATTACCGCTACAGTTGCTGCTTTGGTTCTTTGAGACTAGCGTACAACTAGAGGTGGCGAGCACACTTGCGGCTTCCTGCGAGCTCTTTGGAGATCCTTTAATGAGAACGTCAACCTTAGCATACTCCGCCCTTTCGTGTCTTATCTCCTTGAGCATCGCGGCAACATCTTTCATTGTTGGTCGTTCTTCTGGCAACGAATTAACACATAAAAGAGCTATCCCAAGTGTTTGCAATATCTCCTCAATTTCTGCTTCGGGATGGGCACGAAGGCATGGGTCAAGCACTTCTGAGCTTCCTTTCCTCCACCTTACCCAGTCTACCAATGGCATCCCATCCGGTATTGTTGGGTCGATGGGTTGTTTTCCTGTCAAAACCTCCAACATCACCACTCCATAGCTGTAGACATCGCTCTTCTCGGTGATCTTCATCATGTAGCCATATTCTACCCATTCGAAAACGATTTGATACTATTTATTACTCCATAATCTAAAAAGAAAAGAGTGAAAGACTACTAGTGAATTCGATGTACAAAATTTGAACTAACCTGGAGCAATGTACCCATAGGAACCGGCAACGGTGTTAGAAGATCGACCAAAATCTCCATCCTCAACAAGCTTTGCGAGACCAAAATCAGCAATATAAGCTTCGAAATGTAGTCCAATAAGAATGTTATTTGCTTTAATATCTCTATGTACAATAGGTGGAACACAATCGTGGTGAAGGTAAGCTAGTCCCTGTGCTGCCCCGAGTATAATGTGGTACCTCAAGTTCCACTGCAAAGCCAACCCTGTATTACTCTCGTGCAGCAACGACCCAAGGCTACCATTGGCCATGTAATCGTACATAAGCAAGCGTGTGTTCTTATTCCAACAACACCCGAGAAATCTCACAATATTCTTGTGGCGAATTGATCCCAAAGTTCTCACCTCTGCGGAAAAGGAATCTCTTACACCACTCTCCTTGTTCCCAACGGCAGCGGCGGTGCTTGGCCACAACTTCTTCACAGCAATAGCCTCTCCGTTGTCCATCTCAACACGGTATACCACACCGGAGCAACCTTTCCCGATAACATTTGCATCGACGAGGCTTTTTACCACTTGCTCCACCGAGAAATTCAACTTCTGGAACGGTGTGAATTGCCATGGCCACGATAGGTCCCCACCGATATCGGAATCGCCACCGCAAGTGCCTTTCTTGCCACCAGCCCTTCTCACTCTAATCAGCCCTAGTAAACCTAAGACCATTGCCACGGTTACGGTGATCAGAAGCACGATTGCAAGTTTAAGGCGGTTGAGTCGACGTGTCTCCTCTGCTGCTGCTGCTGCTGGGCGTGCATCGCCATCGACGTTGACAAAACAGAGATCACCTTGTGAAGTGCAGAGACCTTTGTTCCCAGCAAGGTCAGAGGTGGACAGTTGCCGGAAAAGCTTAGTGTCAGGCAGAAGGCCAGTGAAATTGTTGTAGGAGACATTGAGAGTGACGAGGTTTTCGAGCTTTGCAAGAGGTGTGAGGTTTCCATCGAGTTTGTTGTAGGACAAATCGAGAACCGAGAGCTTATTTAACAAAGATATCTTATCTGGGATTGAACCGCTAAGATCGTTCCGGCTCATGTTGAGAGCGATGTCCAACCCTTCGATCTTGCAAATCTCCGTCGGGATCCCACCGGAAAGAGAATTGCTGCTTACATCGAGCAACTGAAGGCTGTAGCATTGTCCAATCGAAGTCGGAATTGGACCAGATAGTTCGTTTCTGGCGAGCATAAGCTTGTTCAACGAAACAAGTTTCCCGAATTCCTCCGGTATGGATCCGCTTAACTTGTTGTTGGACCCATCGAGGTTCTGCATTCCCACAATGGACGCCAAGGAAACCGGAAGATCGCCGGTTAGAGAGTTGTTACTCACATCCAACAACTGCAGCCGCGAGCAGTTTCCGATTTCCACCGGTAATTTTCCGATAAGCCGATTGCTCGCCAAGTCGAGGAAGTTGAGATTCTCAAGGGAACCAATCTCACTCGGGATCTCGCCATTGATGCTGTTACGCCCGAGTCGAAGACGGACGAGAGACCGGCATTGCCCGATCTCCGGTGGAATGGTGCCAGAGATGTCATTGTTGAGAAGCAGAAGTTTAGTCAAGTTGTCCAGCAAGAAAATCCCCGGTGGAATGCTCCCGGTTAGATGGTTATGCGACAAATCTAAATTTTGGAGTTGAGAACACAAACCCAACGTCGCTGGAATGCTCCCTTCCAATTGATTCTGCCACGCGAGGAACACCACCAGGTTCTTCAGCAACCCGATCTCCGGCGGAATGAGACCGGAGATCTGATTGTTGTCGAGCTGGAGCTGGGACAGTCCCGTGAGATTCGACAACATCGTCGCCGGTATCGAACCGGAAACGTTGTTGTCACTAAGCATGAGCTCTTCCAACAGCACGAGCTGCCCGAAGGAATCAGGAATGATACCCGATATGGAGTTGATGGAGAGGTCGATCATGGTGAGACCCGTGCAGTTCCCGATTTCCTCCGGAATCGCCCCGACGAGTTCGTTCTGCCAAAGTAGAAGCTTCTCGAGTTTCTTCAGCTTTCCGAGCTCTCTCGGGAGGGAGCCGGAGAGGGAGTTCTCGTAAAGAAAGACGTTAACAAGGTCGGAGCAGTTCCCGATTTCCGGCGGAATCTCGCCGGAGATCATTGCGGTGTAGATGGAGATGGTTTGTAGCTTAGTAAGCACACCAACCGAGGCGGGGATCGAACCGGAGATCTTCGTGTCGGCGAGGCCGAGGATGGTGAGATTACCGCAATTCCCGATCTCAGTTGGGATTGTCCCGGCAAGGTCTTTGTTTCCGCCGAGTCGGATGATTTCGAGAGAAGAGAGATTGGCAAGAGAGAGCGGTAGTTGGCCGGAGAGTTGGTTGTCGAAGAGATGGAGTTGGCGGAGGGAGAGAGGGAGATCGGAGGGGATCGGACCGGTGAGGGAGTTGGAGCTGAGGTCGAGGATGGTAAGAGAAGTAAGAGTGGAGATGGTGGTGGGGATTGAGCCGGTGAGATTGGATTGGGAGATTGTAAGTTTGGTTAGGGAAGGGAGGGAAGTGGGGAGCCATGGTGGGAGATTGATCCCGATTTGGACCGACTCAATGCTGATTTCCGTTATCACTCCTTCTTTGTTGCAGGTTACGTGTTCCCATTTGCATGGGGTTGGGTCCGTCGGATTCCAGTTGGAGAAGTGTTGATTATTATCGCTAATGTTGCTCGTTGCAACCCACTTAAGCAAAGCAGTTGCTTCGGTATTTGCAGCAACGGATGTAGTGATTGACCGTGATAGGATTGATAGGAGGAGGAAAAGGATAGTGTGGAGAAAGAGACAGGGAAAAGAGTTGTGAAGGAGGAGGAGGTGGTGGAAGTGGAAGTGGCGCCTCGACCTCGGCATCATCAACCTTGCCCCAAATCCCAACCTCCTCACCTCTCTCTAATTTCTACCACCACCCTCGACTCTTATCTGCGTTGGGCTTTTCTTTTTTGTGGTGTTTGCCTCGAAAAAAATAAACGTTTGTCTTTCTGCTTTCTTCTTTGTTTGTGGAGGAGAGGGGTAGAACCGTAGAACTAGAAGGGGTTTTAGTTTTAGAGGGTTTTTGCTGGTGTTGGAAGTAACACTTTGGGTTCTGTGTTTTTAAATCGGTAATGTGGTTGCTTGGTGTGTGTGTATATACAAATATGTATGCTTTTCCTGGATTTGGGTAGGATTAGTTTGGACGCTTGCATGCAGCACGGAGAAGTGGAGGTTTTAAATCATATCCAAACTTTGGTTTGTTTCCCTTCCTCATGTTTTTCTGATGGGATGAGCATTATTTTATGTCAGTTTTCCATGAAATTGATGAGCCACTGCGTTTGAATGACACGAACCACATTCTGTCTCGCACTCACTTTAAATTGGTTTTGAAAATAATTTGAGCGGAACTGGGGAGTTCTGGTTAGCTTAGAGTGATGTTATGTTCCTCTTGACTCTGGAGATATTTTTTTGGAAATTTTATGTACTCTATTTCATTGCATTTTATATTCCAAATATCCTGAATATGTGAATGAAACAGTCAAGATTCGTTTATTTACTTTTGGTTATCACAATACTAAGGATCTCTCAAACAAATTGATTGAATGTTTTGCACTTAAATATGATTTTCTAACCGAACAGCAGAGACACTGTTTTTCTGGTTGTCTTTTACTTGTTACAGTGGGAAACGAGTGCCCTGTTCTCTATGAGTAGTTATATACGGACGCGAGCGTCCGTGACGCGTCCTACGTGGAATAACACGTCAGCTGCCAGTTCAGCGTCCAGTCAGCCAAAACTTCTGCGTGGGGAAATGTAAATTACGAATTGTTGGGTGCGACGGTTCATTTCCGTGCGACGGTTCATTTCCCTAAATCACGATTAGACGGTTCGACTTCACGTACATCATTAGCTGCGGTACAGCATTCGAGTAACTTTCCCCATTTCACCCGGAGTTCCTTTCCATACGCTCATCCAAAACCTTCATTGCTCCAAAACCTTTCCATTCCAGTTCCGAAAACCAAGACAAGGCGAAAATGGATCCTTCTCTACCTGAAACCTCCATTGCTCCTGAAATTGTAGCTGCGCAGGTGTTTTGTCAACCATGTTCTTTCTGGTTCATTTTAAGGTTCATTATTGGCCTCTAACAATTTTTTTGTGTGGTTTAAGGGAAGCACGTACTACTTCCGCGAAACCAAGTGCGGTTTCGCGGCCCTTCACAAGCAGTTCGACCGGATGAAGGAGGAGGAGAAAAATGTCTTCCAACGGACGCCTTTCGGTCACTTCCTCAGCTTTCCTCACGTCACAACTGACAACGAGATACTGGGTTGGTTCGTCGAACACTTCGACGCCAATGAAGTCGGTCTGAGAATAGCCACTGGGGTGGTCCCATTTACGGTAGAAGACGTCGCCCTTCTACTTGGACTAAGAGTACATGGGCAGAGAGTGGATATGGATGCCATGTACGTAGAGAAACGTGACGGGGTTAACCTCGACAACACCCAGCTACTGGGTCATCTTACCGCCACGAGCAAGATGGGCGAGGAGGAGGAGCACGTCCGACTCCTTATTTCTATGATTTTCAATCATTTTTTGTTCTTCGATGGATCACTGCGAACTAAAGCGTGGTACACGAAACACCTTAAGAACCTCAAGCGCCTCAAGAGATATGTGTGGGCAAATGCGGTTCACACTTTCTTGGTTGAAGGCCTGGAGGAAGCCCAACGGGACCTCTCGAGGAGGAGATCGTCAGCGAACTTCTCTATGAAGCAGGGCTACGTGTCTGGTTGCGTTGCCGTATTACAAGTAAGCATCTTGGTCCGGAATGAGTGTTGTGTCAGTCCGGAGTAGTGTTGGTTTATGTCCGGAATAAGTGTGTTGCCTGTCCGGAATAGTCCTGTATGTGTCCGGAATGATTGTCTTGCCTGTCCGGAATAGTCCTGTATGTGTCCGGAATGATTGTCTTGCCTGTCCGGAATAGTCCTGTATGTGTCCGGAATGATTGTCTTGCCTGTCCGGAATAGTGTTGTCTCTGTCGGGAATAAGTGTCTTGAGGTTGTCCGGAATAAGTCTCTTGTGGTTGTCCGGAATGAGTGTTGTGTCAGTCCGGAGTAGTGTTGGTTTATGTCCGGAATAAGTGTGTTGCCTGTCCGGAATAGTCCTGTATGTGTCCGGAATGATTGTCTTGTCTGTCCGGAATACGTCTTGTGTCTGTCCGGGATAAGTCTTGTGTCTGTCCTGAATAGTGTTGTCTCTGTCCGGAATAAGTCTTGTGTCTGTCCGGGATAAGTTTTGTGTCTGTCCTCAATAGTGTTGTCTCTGTCCGGAATAAGTGTCTTGAGGTTGTCCGGAATGAGTGTTGTCTCTGTCCGGAATAAGTGTGTTGCCTGTCCGGAATAAGTGTGTTGCCAGTCCGGAATAGTCCTGTATGTGTCCGGAATGATTGTCTTGTCTGTCCGGAATACGTCTTGTGTCTGTCCGGAATAAGTAATTTGTATGTCCGGAATACGTCTGCGTCTGTCCGGAATAAGAGTTGTGTCTGTCCGGAATAAGAGTTGTGTCTGTCCGGAATTAGTGTTTGGTCTTTCTGGGGAAGTTATGTTTCTGTTTTTTAACTCATTCCTGTTTTCAGGTGTGGCTTTGCGAGAAGTTCAAATTGGGGGATCCCCGGTCAGCATTTCCACGGTTCAAGTGTTGGACCGAAATGTTTAGCAGACGCCAAATCCTTAGAAAATGGGAAGATCGAGGCATCAACTTGTCCCGGATATACTCGGGCCAATTTGAGTTGAAGGGCACCCCAAAACTCAGTGCACGGGAGCATTCACTGTTGTCAGAGGATCAATTTCCTCCTGCAACAGCAACTCCCGCAGCGAAGGAAACACCTTCAACTCCTGCAGAAGCAACGGTCGCCTCGAAGGAAACACCTTCAACATCCACTCTACCAAGGATACAACTCAGTGAATGCAGCATTCCATGTGACCCACTGCTACAAGAGTTGGAACTTAGTGAGGTGAAGTCGAAATGGCTGCGAGCCGAAGCAGCACTTAGGGAGGCGACCGTTAAAATTAACAACCTGGAGGAAGAACTCCGGATCTCTCAAGAAGAGTGTCGTGAGCTGAGAGTCCGTGAGGAGGAGGAAGAGAGGGAAAAGAGGGAGGAGGAAGAGAGAAATAAGAGGGAGGCGGAGGAGAGGGAAGAGAGGGAGGAGGAAGAGAGAAATAAGAGGGAGGCGGAGGAGAGGGAAAAGAGGGAGGAGGAAGAGAGAAGTAAGAGGGAGGCGGAGGAGAGGGAGAAGAGAGAGGAGGAAGAGAGGGAGAAGAGAGAGGAGAAAGAGAGGGAGAAGAGAGAGGAGGAAGAAAGGAAGAAGAGGGAGGAGCAAGAGAAGAAGAAGAGGGAGGATGATGAGAAGAAGATGAGGGAGGAGGATGAGAGGAATAAGAGGGAGGAGGATGAGAAGAAGAGAAGGGAGGAGGATGAGAGGAATAAGAGGGAGGAGGATGCGAGGAAGATGAGGGAGGAGGATGAGAAGAAGAGGAGGATGAGGAGGGAGGAGGAAGAGAGAAAAAAGAGGAACGAGGAAGAGAGGGAGAAGAGGGAGGAAGAGAAGAAGAAGAGGGAGGAGAATGAGAGGAATAAGAGGGAGGAGGATGAGAAGAAGAAGAGGGAGGAGGATGAGAAGAAGAAGAGGGAGGAGGATGAGAAGCATAAGAGGGAGGAGGAAGAGAGGAAGAAGAGGGAGGAGGAGGATGAGAAGAAGAGGAGGGAGGAGGATGAGAGGAATAAGAGGGAGGAGGAAGAGAGGAGGAAGAGGAAGGAGGAAGAGAGAAAAAAGAGGAGGGAGGAGGAGGATGAGAAGAATAAGAGGAAGGAGGAAGAGAGAAAAAGGCGGAGGGAGGAAGAGAGGAAGAAGAGGGAGGAGGAAGACAGGAAGAAGAGGAAGGAGGAAGAGGGAGAGAAGAGGAAGGAGGAAGAGAGAAAAAAGCAGAGGGAGGAAGAGGGAGAGAAGAGGAAGGAGGAAGAAAGGAAGGAGGAAGTTATGAGGAGACAGGAGGAAAGAAAGAGGAAGGCTGGGGTTGCGCTTCCGCTTTTGCACCCTCAAAAAATGCGGACCATTAAACCACGCTTGCGCACAGAACACATAGACGAAGCGCAAAGCAAATCTGGCCAAGATGAGGCACAGAAGATTGCCGCAGAAAAACAAGAAGAAATAAAGGAGGCCGAAGAAGCCACCACAAAAACAAAAGGGCCCGAAGAAGCCAGTGAAGAAACAGCGAAAGATTCACTGGCCGCCCATGTTTCGTCCACGAGGCCAGATGTGGATGAGACCGCCTTGAGAACGCTGACCAATGATGAGGTACATCGTTTATTGAATGCAACGGCTCCCGAGCGAGAAGCAAAAGATATTATCTGGAGGGGGGTTCTCAGCATTATCAGCAGGGGTGATCTCAAGGAAATAATTTCGCGAGGCACAGAAATCACCAACGAAACTCTTGACGGCCTAATTGAGGTACTCGTCAGAAGAGGAGGGCAACAAAAGGTGGTCTGCTTATCATCCTTCGAATCGGAAATGATTGTGCAGGGACAGGGAGAAGATATAAAGAAAGATTATTTACTCCCAAAAATTGAAGGACTTAATGTGGAGGAAGTCGTCATCGCACAGCCATGCTGTTTGTCCGGCCACTGGACTCTGTTCGTTGCCCACGGACCTCGATCAGAGTTCATTCAGTACAACAGCATCTCCCGCACGCTTAAAAGAGGTGAAAATCCTAACCGTTTAGTCGGAACTCATGAATGCACCGCGTCTAAGATAGCGGGATTCTGGCGAGGGTTTTTGGCGGTCGACTGGCCACTGAGAGTTGACAGGAAGGGTAGCCAACGACAGCTAGCGGGGAGTAACGACTGCGGGCCATACGTTTTGTACTGGATCAAGCGTTTGATGGAGAATGCTGATCCGACGAAGCCGAAGCAGAGCAAGGTTCTTCACCGTTTTAGAGGCGATTTGGCCAATTTCTTACTCGAAGACTCTGGGATGTGCGATCAACAATAAACGCCCTGAAAATGTTTCAATTTTTTTTCCCCAAAGTTATACATGTATACATGTTAAAATTACATAGACTATTTGAATGATTTATCAATACAAGGACATTTGGTGTTGGGTTTTTATATATAAATGATTTTCTTTTTTCCGGACATACATGATACGTAATCCGGACGGACATATAACGTAATCCGGACAGACAAACAATGTAATCCGGACATAAATAAAACTTATTCCGGACATAAATAAAACTTATTCCGGACGGACATATAACGTAATCCGGACAGACAACAATGTAATCCGGACTGCCTAATTACGTATTCCGGACATACTGTTAACGTAATCCGGACAGACAAACAATGTAATCCGGACAGCCTAATTACGTATTCCGGACATACTGGTAACTTAATCAGGACATAAATAAAACATAAACAGGACATACTGGTAACTTAATCCGGACATAAATAAAACTTATTCCGGACGGACATATAACGTAATCCGGACAGACAACAATGTAATCCGGACTGCCTAATTACGTATTCCGGACATACTGTTAACGTAATCCGGACAGACAAACAATGTAATCCGGACAGCCTAATTACGTATTCCGGACATACTGGTAACTTAATCAGGACATAAATAAAACATAAACAGGACATACTGGTAACTTAATCCGGACATAAATAAAACTTATTCCGGACGGACATATAACGTAATCCGGACAGACAACAATGTAATCCGGACTGCCTAATTACGTATTCCGGACATACTGGTCACTTAATCCGGACATTGATGTTACGTAATCCGGACGGACATATAACGTAATCCGGACATACTGGTAACTTAATCCGGACATAAATACAACTTATTCCGGACAGATATTAACGTAATCCGGACAGACAAACAATGTAATTCGTACAGCCTAAGTACGTCTTCCGGACATACTGGTCACTTAATCCGGACATAAATAAAACATAAACCGGACAGACATATAACGTAATCCGGACATAAATAAAACTTATTCCGGACGGATATATAACGTAATCCGGACAGACAAACAATGTAATCCGGACGGCCTAATTACGTATTCCGGACATACTGGTCACTTAATCCGGACTTAATTAAAACATAAACCGGACAGACATATAACGTAATCAGGACAGACATACAACAAACCAAAATTACTTAATATATTTGTCGCCATGAGAAATTAATTCACAAACGATCAAGCAAAGAAAGGGTTGAATCTTATGCAATAATACAATGACTTTCAACAAAATTACATACAATGACTTTCAACAAAATTACATACAATGACTTTCAACAAAATTACAATGACTTTCAACAAAATTACATAGGAATAATTCCAACCAAGGACAAATACAATAATCAAGGAGGAACTCCCTCGTAATGCAAATTCATGTCCCAGTCATCGAAATCGTGATCCCCCGGTTTGGGTGCTGCAGGGTGTAACGGGGGTAGAGCCTTCTTCCTGTTGATTTTTTTAACGTTACTTTTAATTATTTTCTCAGACAAAGAAATCCGTCGTTTGCTCGGCGGTCTGCCTTTCCGTATTGTCTTATCCGGATTGAGAACGGATGTACCAGCGAACACAGGATCAGGTCGTTGCATACATTCCTTAAGCAACTCAAGTGCCTCTACCGCCTGAAGATATCTGTCGTTTGAGTCGAAAGCGGCCTCGGCGATCCAAAGCGCACGACCCATTATGTCGTCGTGGCGACGAAGCGCATCGTTCCCCGTTATGCCGCTTTGAAGAGGAAACTTGACTCCATAGCTCCTTCGGATATCCTTCCTCCATCGGTGGACGATGTAAGACTCGGGGAGCAACGCGTTTGGACGTATTCGGGCAATAACAACATAAACGTGACAACATAGGATACCGACGTGATAAAACATCCTGCAATCGCATACCCACTTCTCATCTCTAATTTGCACTGTGAACCGTTTCGACAATGGGAGGATATGTGTCAATACATGTTCGGTCACGTTGAAGTGCAATGTGTCGTCCTCGTTGAACTCATCCTTGATGTCGCAGTACATCATCTTCCCAATTTCTAACTGCACCTTATTGAAGACACCCACCGTATACAACTCGCTCAATTGCCTCTCGAATGGATATTTCGAAATCAATTGCGGAGCCTTATGCTGACAATCGAAATCAGACTGAGCTTCCTTCTCATACTTGTGGCGTAGTGCGAGTTCGTATTGTTGAACGAACTGCTTAAGTGTCGTCCTTGATGTGAGGTACTTATCGAAGAAGGCGTTCATACCCTCACTTCTCTGGGTTGATGTCATTCCGGCGGAAAAACAATCCCGCGAAAATGCAGGTACCCAGTGCTCTCGAATTGCATAAATGGATCGGAGCCAATTATTGTCGTGCAACTCGAAATCATCTAGAAATCCCTGCCAATTCCGCTCGAATTCTGCCGGAGTCTTGGAATCGAATACACAGTTGTTGAGGTCAAACAACGTATGCTCCCGGTACTTCTTGGGCAGCTTCACAGGGGCCTTATTCATTATGTGCCATATACAAAATCTGTGCCGCGCTTCAGGGAACACAGTCCTCACAGCCGAAGCTATGGCGCCACATTGGTCAGTTATGATCGCCGGGGGGCTTGTATATGCACACAACGCGATCAAGATAAAAACATATGTTAATCCGGACAGAAATAACGTAAACCGGACAGACGTCAAGGGTAAACCGGACGAGCAAAATACGTAAGGGATAAAACGGACGCGCAAAAAACGTAAACCGGACAGACGTAAGGGATAAACCGGACGAGCAAAATACGTAAACCGGACAGACGTAAGGGATAAACCGGACGCGCAAAAAACATAAACCGGACAGACGTAAGGGATAAACCGGACGAGCAAAATACGTAAACCGGACAGACGTAAAGGATAAACCGGACGAGCAAAAGACGTAAACCGGACAGACGTAAAGGATAAACCGGACGAGCAAAATACGTAAACCGGACAGACGTAAAGGATAAACCGGACGAGCAAAAGACGTAAACCGGACAGACGTAAAGGATAAACCGGACGAGCAAAAGACGTAAACCGGACAGACGTAAAGAGTAACCGGACAGGCACACAACGTAAAATGGACAAAGCCGGACAAAATAAAACACGTACCGTTCATGCATGTCAACCATGTTTGGAACAACCAAATGTAATTTTGTGTCGTCTCGGAAGAGAGGAGTGCGCAACCGAGTAGGACGGACTGGTAGTGGTGATTTACCCCCACAAATGGGGCAAAAGGCATGTCATACTTGTTTGTTATGTATGTTGTGTCGAAACATATTGCATCTCCAAAGTAAGAGTAAGCAGCTCGAGAACGATTGTCGGCCCAGAACACATTTCGTAGTCTGCCTTCGTCGTCCATATCCATTACGTAAAAGAAGCGGGAATCATTCTTCTGCATCCTGATGAAATAATCTTGGATAGCTTGCGCATCTCCTGGTCCCATTTTGAGGTTTCTAACCTCGTTCACAACATTCCTGCGAAACATAATTTTTATGACAAAGCTAAATGCGTAACTTCAACCAGGTTAAATGGAGAATAAATAACCTTAGGTCCCGCTCGTTGAAAGACAATTTATCGTGACCTCCAGCTTCGACCACAAAAGATTGCATGGTCTTGGCGGCAGATATACCGGCAGCATCATTGCACGAAATGCGTGCTCTGGCGGACTCCGGGACGGATCGTTTTTGTCGGAGGAAGCGCATCTGGTCTTCCGACAGCATGGCGTGATTATGTTTGAGATCTACGTAGTTAATTACGTAGCCTCTGGATGGATTACCGGAGACCCTAATCCGAGCAGTGCATTCGACCCTACCGGATAACCTATGTTTCGGTCTACCTTCACCTTGGTTTCCGGGAGCATTACCTTCCTTTGAGCAAGTAAGAGTGGCCCGTATTACAACACCATGACCGTAATGAGATTGCCTTATCTTCACACCAAAACCACAGGAATCGGCGTATGAAACGTAAAATGCTTTGGCTTCTTCGAAGGAAGGAAAATTCATCATCACTTGAGGGACGTTGGAGGCATGAGCCGGCTGTGAGGACACATTTACGAGTGCCATTACAGTACAACAAAAATGGAGGAAGGAGAGAAGAAGGAATGGTTCGTAGGATCGGAATAACCTAGACACTCATATTTGTATCTCCGTGACGCGCCAAAGAATAAGAAAGCAGACGGAGGACGTGCTGATTTGAAAAGCATTAAATGCGATGGTGGACGCATCGGGAAAATAAAACAACAGCAACAAAAAATCAGGAGTAAGTAGTTCGTCTGTCCGGAATAAGTGTTCCGTCTGTCCGGAATAAGTATTCCAACTGTCCGGAATAAGTATTCCAACTGTCCGGAATAAATAGTAACTGTGTCCGGAATAAGTATTCCAACTGACGCGCCAAAGAATAAGAAAGAAGACGGAGGACGTGCTGATTTGAAAAGCATTAAATGCGATGGTGGACGCATCGGGAAAATAAAACAACAACAAAAAATCAGGAGTAAGTAGTTCGTCTGTCCGGAATAAGTGTTCCGTCTGTCCGGAATAAGTATTCCAACTGTCCGGAATAAGTTACGTGCTTGTCCAGAAACTAAAAAAAATGACTGATGTGTGTGTCCGGAAAAAAATGAATTTAATAAAGAGAAGGGAAGAAATAGGAGGACGAATGTTGAGTGTAGGAGCGCCAACATGATGAAAGAATGGAGTGATTTGAGACGCATTAATGAGGGATGGCGAGGGAGGAGAAATTTGTACGAAACGAGGAATAAACTAAACAAAGAAATTGTTTCTGGGGAGAGAGCGAACTCAGCCGCGTCTGCTGACTGGCTTGCCCACATCAGCCATTCTGCTGACTGGATTAGCAGCGTCCGTGACGCGAAGCGTTCAACAAACATTTCCCGTTCTCTATATGTTACAACATTATACAACATAATCCGGTGCCATTTAGCCGAGTGTCACATGGTCGCAACTCGCAACTTCACTAAAGGGTCATGCAGACGTCTGAATCACCTTAATTTCAGTTTAATTTCGTTTTGATTTGGTTTCTCCTTAGACCATCCTTGACGGATGGTCTTTTGAGGTCGGGTCGGGTTGCGACATGGGTTGGTCTAATTTTTTTTGTTTTTTTAAATAAAGATTAAAAATTAGTTTTTTTATTTGTTAAATAATATTTAATTGATATGTATATGTTTTATATAATTAGAATTAATTTCTGAAAATTAAAATAAACGAAAATAATTAATGAAAATTAGTAAAATAAATGTAAATAATTAATAAAAATTAGTAAAAATAAATGTAAGTAATTAAAGAAAAATAGTAAGATAATTGTAAATGTATATAATTAAAGAAAAAATTATCTAGCAAAGTAGAACACATGAATTTACCAAAAAACGGATTAGTAATCCCAAAAAATCGGTAGAGAATTACTAAATCTAATTTTTCGAAATTATTTGGCAATTAGCATAATTTAATTAGATTAAGTTGCTGTATAAATAATTTATTTAGTAGTTTGTGTATTTTTGTGATAGAATAGAAAATGAGGTAATAAAAATGATGTGGATGAGAGAGAGAGTTGAAAGTGAGATTGAGGTTAACGAGTGAAAAATAAGTTGGATTGGGTGGTGTGATGTATAGTGTTTTTTTTGCTGATGTAGCAAAAAAAGAAATTAAATTGGATAGGGGATTTTGAGTTGGGATTAATAATGTTCTTGATGTTGTGGTCAAAACCAATTTTTTTAATTCAACGCGTGGTCCTATACATTATTCCAAAACAAACAGTTCGTCTTTTGTCGTTAACATATGTGGCGTCCACTAACCTTCGGCGCCACCACCCCTCCTCCCCTGTTGTATCTTTTTTTTACCAAATAAGAACTTAAGCCTTTTGCTAGACCAGAGCTGATTTTATATAGTTCTGCCCCTAACATTTATCGGTGACAATAATCTAATTTTTCCTTGCATTATCTAAGAAATTCATCTCCTATGGGAATAATCATATGATGTTCAGAAATGAGAGGTTTTAAGAAGCTGACCTTCGATTGGATTAGAAGCTTCCAGACTTGGTTAGTTTTTGCAACATTCTCGATGTAGCGGAACAATAGCAAAAAAACTTATTAGTTAAACTAAGGATCCATTTGGAGACAATTCTAGGAAATCGATTTTGAGGTAAAATTTGATTTTCAAGAATCAAATTCCTAGTTAGAATTGATTTCAACAAATGGGGTGTTTGGATAGGAAAGATTCTAAAATAGACTAATTTACTAGAATACTCCATGCTCTGCTTCATCTTCTCCCCGTCGTTTCGTGGACCAAATTCTTCGTGTCAAATTCCAATCTCTACAAAAAAAATCTAATCTATTTCACTACTATTTTCCTCAACATATCAAACAAGAAAAACAAACCAACCAATTTCACCACAATTTCCTGTTGCATACATAGAAACAAAAACAAAAAAGACAAAAAAAATGGTGTTGCATGTGAAGTGGCTAGACAAAAAACAAAGCCAAAAGAAATGAGAAAATGGAGTACGCGGAGGAAATTGGACAAAAGAACCTTGCATGTGGATCCATTTTATAAAAGGAACAAGAAACTTGTCACATCTTTGCCACCTAATATATCCGAAAATAAACCAGAAAAATAGAAAAAAGGTTATAGTGTTGGATGGGTTGTGTGGAAGAAGCAGCAAGAAATTTGAAAAAATGTAGGAAGAATAGAAGAAATAGTCAAAAGGCATTGTTTGGTGGAATGTTGTGAAGGTAAAAATGTATTTTCTTCCAAAATCCATGAACACTAATCTAGAATCAATTTATTTTCCTATTCCAGGAAGAGAGAACACGTGAATGCATGTTTTACGGACCAAAATTTAATTTTAGGTTGATAATCGATTTCTCAATTCCGGTGTTTGGCTAATCTAATATATTTTCCAAAATATTTATCAGGAATCCCAATCCAGACGGTACCATAAGTAAAAAAGCCGTGATAGACGGACGCGCGCGTCACGGACGCGCCTTACGTAGATCTGTACAGCTCAGATATTTTTCTTTGAGTCAGCGTCCAGTCAGCGAAATTTCTCTTCGCGCGTTTTGGTCTTTTTAAAAAACGCCGGTTCTTTAAGTTGAACGATTCATTTCCCAATACACAGATAAGACAGTGTGCAGACCCTAGGACATCGTGCAGTCTCATTATTCGTGCAGAGCCCACACTTATCATAATAAAATATTTGTTTTTAAGTTTTACGTTGGATCAACTTAATTTGTCTAGCTTACTTTATGTGTGTGTGCAGTTTACATTATGTGTTTGTCCTGTTTACGTTATGTGTATGTCCGGAATAAGTGTATATTGCTGTCCGGAATAAGTGTATTTGTTGTCCGGACTAAGTGTATTTGTTGTCCGGTTTAAGAATAAAGTGTGTCCAGAAACGGAACATAAAGTTTGTCCGGAATAAGTTGATTTGTTGTCCGGAATAAGTGTATTTGATGTCCGGAATAAGTGTATTTGCAGTACGAAATAAGTGTAGTTCTCCAAAATAAGAAGAAAGTGTGTCCAGAAACGAAACAGAAAGTTTGTCCGGAATAAGTGTATTTGCTGTCCGGAATAAGTGTATTTGTTGTCCGGAATAAGTGTATTTGTTGTCCGATTTAAGAATAAAGTGTGTCCAGAAACGGAACATAAAGTTTGCCCGGAATAAGTTGATTTGTTGTCCGGAATAAGTGTATTTGTTGTCCGGAATAAGTGTATTTGCAGTCCGGAATAAGTGTAGTTGTCCAGAATAAGAAGAAAGTGTGTCCAGAAACGGAACAGAAAGTTTGTCCGGAATAAGTGTATTTGCTGTCCGGAATAAGTGTATTTGTTGTCCGGTTTAAGAATAAAGTGTGTCCAGAAACGGAACATAAAGTTTGTCCGGAATAAGTTGATTTGTTGTCCGGAATAAGTGTATTTGATGTCCGGAATAAGTGTATTTGCAGTCCGGAATAAGTGTAGTTGTCCAGAATAAGAAGAAAGTGTGTCCAGAAACGGAACAAAAAGTTTGTCCGGAATAAGTGTATTTGTTGTCCGGTTTAAGAATAAAGTGTGTCCAGAAACAGAACATAAAGTTTGCCCGGAATAAGTGGATTTGCTGTCCGGAATAAGTGTATTTGCTGTCCGGAATCGGAATAAGTGTATTTGCAGTCCGGAATAAGTGTATTTGCAGTCCGGAATAATATATGGCTTCATTATTGTCGGAATAAACGAATCAATATATGGAATGCAATAATATGATGTCAAAACAAAAAAACGCCCCCCGCAGGGGCTGCCGCCCCCTGCCACCCCCGCACAAACTCAACAAACCTCCCACTGTATATTTTACCCCACAAGAATTACGTTTAGGAAAAAAATAGGGAAGAACATTCACGATGCTAACGCTGACAAGAACATCGGGAAGTCTTCGCACCGTCCCATTCACGCTGCTTACGTTGTGAAGAATCCTGGGAGTCGGCATCAGACGCTTCTTCGACATAATATCTTGCTAGAAATGGTGATTTATTCTGGAGAGAAAGAATGAAGAAGAAAAAAAGAGTGTCATCATATTTGTATTTGGGTGGAGAGAGAGAACGTGCTGAGTTGAAACGCATTTAATGTGATTTGAGTGGACATCAGGAAGAAAAAACAAAAAAATATTCATGCTTTGACCACGTAAGGGCTGACATGGATATCCACGTAAAACGCGTCCGTGACGCGCTGCGTTCATAAAACATTTCCCTCCCCAGAACAGAACAGAACAGCGTTGATGATGGAGTTTATTTAAACTCACCAGCTGAGCTGTAGGATGTGTCACCCTCCCCACCTCAACATGCTTTCAAACTTTACAACCCATTTGTTTCCATTTACCGAGGCCGACACCACATGGTGGTTGATTCCTCCTACTAACTCCCACCTTCACCCTCATTATTTACGTACCACTTTGTAATTTAATACATGTTGGTTTACTATGTCATTTTATTAAAGTGGTCTGTAAGAAATTAAATAATAGGTTAGCCTTAACGTCTACTACGAAGAGTCCAACATAAGGTGATAACCTTATTGGATAATAGAGCTATAGACAATGCAGTGGTTTCAATCAACAAAGGTAAACACATCTAAAGAAGAGGAAAATGGTAAATGGAATCCCTTATTTTGAGGGTCGTGGCCTCGGGACCCTCCACAGAAGGAATCTCTCCACGCCCCCCGTCTCAATCCCAACTCTATCTACTCCATCTTAGCTCTCCTCTCCACAGTCCACACCTCCTTTAAAACATATGATGTCCATGTGTAATTGTTTGCTCTTTTTTACTCAAATCTAGATCGATCTTTAGATCAATATTATTCTTGAACCCTAAAGAACACAACCACAAACATGATTTTTATGGGAATGCGTTGAGATTATTTCTGTTAGTTGCACATCAAAGTGCTACTTCAAGAACTCTATCACATGATATTCTTATTGAGGTATAAGTCAATGCATTTAGGTTTAGTTAAAATCCCGATGATTCTCAAATTCAAGCATGTGGCTTTCATTTATAGAACTTAAAATTGAAGAATCTGATGAATGCTGATCAAATGAAGCAATCTTTAAAAAAAGCAGCAATAGCAGCAAAGGTCAGTGCTGTCATTCAAACTCTAATATTCAGATATTTTATCTTCTCTAATATAGCCTCATTATAGAATCCATACTCAAGAATTTTTTAGATTTTATAAGAACGGCGAGATGCGCAACAACAACAAAAAATCCTGAAAAATAATCCATTGAACCCAATTAAAACAATTTCCACAAAAAGTATATTTGTAACTAAATACTTTACGACAATTTACTGAAGCACAGTCCTATAATTAGTTGTGGATATCAATTTCTAGATTCTAACAGGTCCTTTAACTCAATTTTTGTGTGGCCAAGCAAGAGAAAACTGGAATGTGATATTTGATCTCTATTTCAGTTAATAGCGAAAGATGTAGAAATACAATCTGTTAAGAAAATAGTCTCGCATTGCTAAACACAAATTGTGTGCAATACTCTATAATAAAATTGGATCAATTACCCTTCACGTAAGTGCTTAGATTTTGTTGATGTGGTTGGCCAACCAAAAATTTTAACATGATATCAAAGCGGGACGATTGACTGTGGGGGCCCACTCCAACCTATATTATCCACGCGTAGCCACGAAAAAAATTATCCCGGTCACGCGTGCAGGGAAGTGTTGAGAAAATAGTCTCACATTGTTAAACACTCTATAATAGAGTTGGATCAATTACCCTTCACCTAAGTGCTTAAGTTTTATTAAGGTAGTGAATAAATCAAATTTAACACAATTTTATCGTCCCCTCCCAGTAAGTGAGGTTCGTCTTGTGTAGATATTAACTGCAAATATTATGAATTCCTGATGACAAATATGTTTACATTCCTCACTTCATTGAATATATTGAAACTTTTCTTAAGAGTTTGCAACCAGATTTTTGAGAAATCTGTTCTGAATAATTTAGTTTGCTTGGGCTTCATTTCTAGAGTTACACTAAGCAGCAAAACTTTCCTCTTAAGGTCTATGCGAATATTGCCGAACGCCGTTGCTGCAGCCACTCTTCCACCAAAGCAGCTTGACTGACTTTTCAAATGGCAGCTTCAGGTCACATTGTAAAGGTCAGAGATTTCAAAATTAGCAAAGTATTTTCTACTGAAGGTCTCTAGTTATTAACAGAGATAATCACTCACAACTAGGCAAGTTATAACTCCCAACTGATGGCATCATGTGAAATGATTAAAATATAATTCATGGCAGAGGAGATGGAGTAGTTTCACATGCAGTCATTCACAAGTAAAACCTACTTCTACACATGAAGTACAGTGAGAGGATAAAAAAGAAAGGGCTTGTATGGTATCCAAGGGTGGAGGGCACGAGATCAAAGCATCCTAGGTTAAAAGAGTGAAGGTCTTAAGAGTGATACTTAAAACACAAAACAGATGCTTCGTTAAGCTACTAAAAAAATTACAAGTTGAATAATAAAATGTTTAACGAAGTAAATCAAACAACTACAGTTTTTACATTCTTATTAACTATTACCTTCGGTAACCTCAACAACACCATTATGCTTAGGGATCTACAATTCATAAAGTAGAGACAATTTAAGGTCTTTTCTCGGGTCCTCTGTTATGATTCTGTGAACCAATTATATAGAACAGGGAAAATGCAGATATATGGTCGTTTTCACCGTCTTGTTCACTGCTGAAATAGTATTATTTTTCAGAGGAAGTTGAAAAATATTAATTATTTTACACTCCCTATGTCTTTGTATATGTTAGGCTAAAAATAGTAATTTCCACGATTGCTTGGGATCAGCATATGTACTTCAGTATTTGGAGCTATTGATTTGCACCCACCTTTGGTAAGTGGTAAAACATAAGGACATAACATAATTAAACTTATATGTAGGATTTGAATTTGAGCCCTGAATTTGTACTTGAATGTGACTATTGTACATACTACATTTTCTATAAATATCTTAATTATCAACATAAAATTTAACAATTCAAACTTTAAAGTTTGGGGTACAAATACTGAAATACAGACATGCCAGCATTGTATAGTAAAATATTGGCTCCATATTCATAGTTGTTTTTCTTTTTGAAATTGATATGTAGTTTTCTCACGAGTATTGTTTCCTTAGAGGATGCAAGCAACGAGGATACCGTTCAAATATAGGTAATTGAATATCCATATCTATATAACATGCAGATACAAATACAGATCAGTTATGCATATGAAGAATGCATAACCTCATCCTTGAAAAGTACATATGGATACCAATAAATATTCTATAAATGGATATGCAATATGGAATAATACGATGGAAAGTGAATGCATGTACGTAAATGCATTTTGAAATAGTTGTTTAATTTGGTTGAAAATATTTTAGAAATATTAATTAAGAAATGTAACATACACACGGAGTGATGTTGTAGAGGTGAATGGTAGTCCATCTCGTCAAAAGGTAACAATTTTTTTTAGATAATGCTATACGTGGTCAAGTTGTGTAGACAGGGACAACTTGCCAAAGACGGAAAGGTTAGAGAGATGAGAGAAGGCTACAGAGCCTGTTGCCGCATGTTTGTAGTTTTTTTTTCAATTTAAAACAGAAGTAAGATCATCAGGTTGACCACTAAAGATCGTGACTAAAATTTGGTGAGAATGATGTACTCAACTTCTTATTTGTCTTCCATAAACTGTTTAATTTGGATGGAAACCAAGTGTTATACTTGACTAATTGCCAATGGGCATTTACAATTGCATGCTACAAATTCAAATATAACTATCAATCTATCATGTTGCTATTGCATTTCACTAAAATATATCAATTGTGCAGTATTGACATTCTACATCCATGCCTAAGCCCATCCACGCCTAGATCTTGTCCCAGACCCGAAGAAAGAGGGATATCCCACTATATCATGATGAACGTGTGTAGACCTCACCTCCAGGACTTTCTTCAAATACTCCCAGCAACTGATGCCTCTGTAGCAGAATCAGAGATTGCAGGGTTGGCACCATCGCCAGTCAAAATCTTTTTATCCAACTTGGGTATGATGGGAGGGCTTGCCCTGCGAGTGACTGACATGTGCAAACCCTGAGTTGTATGAATTGTTGCTCCTGTTGTCAACCCTACCTACATTTACATTCAGAAAAGCATATAACTTCAGGCTAAAAGCCAAGTCTAGTTGATTAATGCAAGAAACCAAAAGCACTCAAGTCTTACTGGAGGGGCTCCAGGAGCCATTTGAAAGTTGAACCGTCTAACCAGCATTGCTAGTGCAACAACAGTCTGCAAATGCACAAATATCCCGAACAAAATATCAGTTTTTGGCCAAGCAACTAGAAAATTGAGCTTCAGAGAATCTGTATGAAGATTGCATGTGTCAGTGCTACCAAAACAGCCACTTTAAGAATTTCTGATGTTCACGTAAAACCAGCGAGTAACTAACGCTCTAAGAGTATAATCATACTCATGGAGTATCATCACCACTACATCAAATCCTTAAGAAGGTTGAGCATTTGTACCTCAAAAGTAGCAAACATGTCTCCAATACATTTCCGTGGTCCTCCTCCAAAAGGTAAGTAACTGTAAATTTATTTACCCCACTTCCACATAAGATAAGGAAAAACTAAGGGAAAATAACTATATTATTAGTGTCATAATATCACTAAAGCACATTTAAAAGCATAAAAATATATTGAAATTTGGTTAAACAAGAGGATGTCCCTAGTGCCAACGAACTACCAATGTAGCACCACTGTTTATTTTCCCAAAGAAAATTTCAAAGAACTGCCTTTCTCACTGATCTGAACTGGAAAATAAGTTAGAAACATCAGATATTCGTGTTTGAGGACAAGGTGACTGTGACTCTACATCACGAATACAGTATTTTCCGGTTCAGCAATTCTATCTACATACTGAGGTTATGCTGCAATGATGTCCAAATCAACAGCAGAAAAACAAAGCTTGCAAACACATTGATTAATTAATCAAGTAGACTAATCACCATTTCTTGGTGGGTTCAATAAATCAATATTGTCTGATCCAAATTTAGCAATTTCAGGTTAAAGTTGTGCAGCCATATGCGACCAACTTGGCCAAAAATGCATGTGCGACGTACAGGTCACATAAGCAACTGCACAACCGTAAATTCGAATAGTTTTTTTTGCTTGCTAAAAAACTGAAAACTAAGAGAAAATCACAAAAAGAAATCTGGGAAAATTCAGGAAAAATAAAGTGAAAGGTAGAAAAAATAAAGTGAAAGGAAGAAAAAATAAACAAGTGAGGAGAGTTGAGTGTGAGGAGAATGAGGAAGTTTGGGGGCTTTAGATAAAGACAGGAAGGCAAAAACAGTGAAAAAATGTGTCCAACAGACCGCATAAGCTGGTTGTGCGGCACACAGCCATCTTATGAAGCCATTCCAACTGCACAAGGGTAGGAGCCACTGTGCGATAATTTAGTATGGTAGCCATGTTTCGCAAACAAGGAAATTTAGTAGGGTCACGTCTGACAATATCATTTATAGACCTCATTCAATATCCTCTTTCAAAAATGAAAGATAACTACAGATAACCAAGATGAGGTCCTAAGTTCCATATTCAAGTTAGCAATTGTTCAGGCGTCATAGAGAAATTCGGAAGCTAATCCCAGTCATCACCACTGAAGTTGGAAAGTTAATCTGGTTATCTGGTATCTTGTAGACGGTGTCTAATTGGAACAGTGTGGCCATAGTGCGTTTTAATCCATCTAAAACTTAATTGTTTATGTGGATTATAACATCTTCTCCTAACAGCACAATGATGCTTACTAGCACATCAAATGCCATTACCACCCACTAAACCAAATCTGTGAAATGATAGACGGAGTACAAATTCCTCAAGAACTATACGAGATGGTGAATAAGAAGTTATCATTGTCAAACTTATGCTTTATGCATTCACAGAAAATGTTTTTATCACCTAAGAAGGGTGACTAGATTTCTAGATTATCATACTTCTACAACATAACCACAAAGGGGGCAAAACTAACCTGAAGTTTTGATTGGTTTCGTTTGGATTAGGACCATCAAGAGGCCATCTCTCAGGATTGAAAGACTCTGGATCATCCCAATGATTGGGGCAGTGATGCAAATTCCACACTGATATGAAAATGTCTTCACCCCTATAAACATAAGTTGAAGCACATCAAAGGTATGATAAACAACAGTAATTATCTGATGAATATGACCATACGACGCAAGGGTGCAAAAAAGTGAGAAACTGAAAAGAAAGCTATCAAACTTCCATTATAGGTGCATAGTTTTATGAAAACAGCATAAAGGTAAAGAACTACAGTTACAATACGATTTCTAGGTTATTGATCTTAAAGAAGTTGTGGGACTTGAGGAATATCGCTTCTACCACGTACTCTGTAAAACCAAGGAAAAACAAGTCAAGTTCTGAAATTGATTAAAAGCTTATAGCTTCCCATGCTTCTACTGGAACTATTCACTAACCCTCTTCTATGTTTTAACTCCCAAGTAGGTTCCTAGAACTAGAACTCAAATGAAAAAGATGACTTACTCCAAGCAGATCACAAGCCAAAACAAAAGTTCAAAAAACTTAAGCCAAATGGCCTTTTCTACATGACAAAAAACATTTATAGATTATGATCATGATACACCATAGGGCACTATACGAGAATAAATATGAACTGAATTTGAATCACCATTCATTATAGAGACACTACTACAGTACTACTTCAAGCCAAACTCATTCAAACTACGTGATGGTTAGCTTTAGAATAAATTTAAAGAAATATACAGTAGTAATACACAACTAAATTTATGCTTCTATATAAGACAAAACCCTGAGAAACATTTACAGTTAAAGGACGCCTCACTTTTTTATAGGATACCTCCCAAGCACATCATCATCAATTGAACGTCGGATCAAGACTGGTGGCTGTGGGTAGAGTCTCAATGACTGCATGAAAATGTTGAAAAGAAAATAAGTGAAACTAGAACATGGACATCTAAATATGTGTTCAAGAAAAATTAACAGACTATGAGGGCAGGGCAACAAAGTAGCACTTACTTCATTTATTACTCTTGTAGTGTATTTAAGGTTCTTCATATCATCAATGGTAGGAAAACGGTCCCCCAAGACGGCATCAACCTAATTGTGTTAAAGAGAATCTATCAATAAAGATTTATTAAGTTTTGTAATTTTTACTGGTTTGTAGAAAATAAAGAGCATACCTCATCTTGAAGTTTAGACGTGACACCGGGATCCTGCAAAGACAGGACATACATTCCATGTTGCAAAACAACTACAACTTATGAGATTGTGAAAACTAAGAGAACATAGTCAAAACAACTTCAAACACAATAATCTTTTAAATTTGTTATACTAGACCACATGGTTGCACACCATCCTTCTTTAATGTGTCAAGATGACGTATCTTATTGGTGATTTCCAGAATCAATACAACAGAAATAAAGTCGCCGAGGTGCTTTAACAAAACCTACACAAGTATAGCTTAAAGAACATGGAAATGGTTATGCATGTAGCATGCCAAGAAATTCGAACACGATCTGCTAGTGAACAATTTCATGCAAAAAATGTCATGAGTAATGATTTACCCCGAGCAAAATGTCTAAATCTAAAATTCAAATCCATAGAGGGAAGAGGAAACCAGAAAGTACAATGGTGCACAAACCTTTTTTTCAATCAAACACCTAAGATGCCCCATCTTCTAGGAAGTAAAATCCAAAACGGTGCATCTATGACCGCAAGAAAAGAAAGAATGCAACAGATAATACTTATTTTCATCACAACACAGTAACAGTACTATTGATCAGAGATTTCAGACTAAAATCTGATTCTCATGTACCTTCGAAAGAAGATGAAAGGTCCATGTTAACACAGCGGCAGATGTTTCATGCCCTGCTATGAGCATTGTCATCAAATCATCACGTAGTTGCTTGCTAGATACCTAAGTCAAGAAACACCGTATCGTTGAAAATGTGGTCATTATCAACAGAAAAGATGCTGGAAAAAGATTCAAAAGGTTGGGTACATCATCTCCAGAAGCCAACAGAAAGTGGAGGATGCTAGGATCTTTCTCGTTCATATATTCCTCGTGGAACTGCAATTCCTCCTCATCCACCATCCTCTGGAGCGGAAACTTAGATTTAATAACAACGATTTTACCGAGCAAAGAATAAAACCATTAAAGGTACTGAGAGAGATCAACTACACCACCCTTTACCTCCTCTAGTTGGTAAATGTGGATAGTGAATGTGGTGCAAAAACTGAGAATTCTAATATTTATTCTTAAGTAGAAAATTACACAAAAAGGTTTAATGAACTGTCAAACGTGAGAAATCAAACACAGGGGTAGACTGTAGAGGCATTGATACCATGAAATATAGTAGAGGAAATATTTTTGGTGGGAAAAGATGAAAAGTATGATGTGTTCCCTTATAAATTCAGATCATTAAGGGATCTGACAGATTTGATCATATTCCAATCTCCCAATTTTAGTATCTTTGTATTATTTATTTGTTTGTTTTATTTGATGACAATAAGTAAACTATCAAGACGCCTGGGAACGTCTTTACCATTAAATGCAATCTATTCCAAAAGCTATGGCTATAAATATATTTCTCAAATGAAAAAACTTGATAAATTCAGCATCACATTTTCTTGAGTTTGCTCAGTTGAGATGTCACACATTTTGATTGCAACCAGTGTTTAGGAATGTGTACGCCTCACAGACCATAATTATGTTTGGCATATGCAACCACCAAACAAACTGGAATAACATATACAGCACAAGCAGTCTCACAATTATCACATAGTTCGGCACAGCTCACGTAATTTGACATGGTTCAGAAATACACAACCCAAAGTCACATTACTTTATACCTTGCAAATAGCGATCAAGTCATCGAGGGTAATATTTATCAATTTAAGAGCAGCATTGACATTCCTTTGCCTGGGTGAAATATCTTTCCATATGGGGATATCCCAAGTTGGTATTGGCGAAGTACTTCTTTGTTCTGCTTCTCGTAGGACAGTGTAAACAGCCTGCAAAAATCACACTAAAAACAGATTAACACATGTGTTTTGGTATTTTGCAAACTTGTCAGTATGAATGCAACTTGATGATGGAATTATCGATACCTCAACTATTCCAGTGTCATTTGTCAAAGAATCAAAATCGTAATTAAATAGTGCCCTGCCAATAATATCCAGTGTAAGCCGTGAAAAAAGTGACTCCATTTCCACATCCTCTCCATCTGAAGCAGCAACATCCAACTTCTCACAGAGTCTATGTGAGGCTTCTCCAAACAGGCCAACCATGGAAGACACAAACTATCGCCAAGAAAATCTAGATTTCAGTTGCAAATGAAGGGAAAAATTACTCTCTTCTCTAATAACAAGAATTGATAGGACAAAATGAAGTCATGTACCTTTTGATGCAATGAAGGAACAACGGTCCGCCTCCTCATTCGCCAGAACTCCCCATCCGCGGGTATCAAACCCTTACCCATAACAAACTCTAGAATTTCTGCCAAAATGCCCTGTACTGACAAAACAATGTCAGAGATTTACACCCATCTTACAATTATGAGACAAATGCAGAGGAAATTCTAACCTTCGAGTAAGCCTTGGAATTATCCTTCAGTATATGCTTTGCTATATCAGGATCCGAGACTATAATAAATGACTGTCACCAAGCAACAAAACACACAAATTACCTCAAAAGCAGCGCAATTTGTTTCAGAGTCCAACTGATTCAACCATCAAGTAAAAAACTTCAAAGTGGGAAACTAGAGTTTGAAGTTATCTTTTGCGTCACTAATTTAAATGAGGTTTACGAGACTGAGCATAACCTGTATATTATGTTAAATATGATTTTCCATTATTTGCACATTAAACCTGAGGGAGACCCAAGCAAAAATAGTTTTTTTATACGGATCATTAAACACTTGAGTTCCACATTTTCACTTCTCTATATTGGATTCTAGAAACACATGCAGCTCGTTAAATTAAGCATCCAAAACACAAGATTCAGAACGCAACCTATTCCACATACCTTCGAGCCAACTGCCAAATATGAATTACCTCACAAGCAGTTGCTTACTTGTTTCAGAGTCCCAACATTTTCAACTTTCAAGTAGAATTACTTGTCAATAAGAAACTAGAATTTGAGAGTTACTCTTGTCCTACTGCTACAATGCAAGTTCATGCAACTGAAAGAAAAAGAAAAGAAAAACAGTATATTGTATCAAATATGTTCCCACTGTTTGCACTATAAGCACTCGATTCTACTCATCTAAACTGGACAACCACAAACACAGACGAACAAGAACACAACTTATTCCAGATACCTTGGGGCCAAACACGAGCCGGAAGATCTGACCGTACGTAAGAAAAAGTTCGTAAAGCGGAACAAAGAACGCCTCTCCCCCCACGGCGGCGATCGACCCTTTGGCCTTGGGAATCTCCAGCAAGCCGTCCTCACCACCCGCAACTCCATCCGGCAACCCCAACGTGTCAACCAAAACCCTCCCCATCGGGCCCAGTCTCAGTAGTCCTCTCCCTAGCACAGGTCCAAACCTACGAAAATCCACCGAAAACCGCAATCCCTTGGCAAAACCCAACGAAGAAGATCAAAAAAAGTTTGAATCTACCCCGACTGCTGCACGGTGAACTCCCCGGATGCGATGCGGGAGGAGAGCTCGGCGCGTTTTTTGGACTTTCCGGCGTCGGGATCGGAGGAGGAGGAGCGTATCGACGGGGATCGGCGGCGGGAGGGGTTTGGACGGAAGAGAGGGAGAGTGGAGAAGGCAGTTGCGGGGGCCGCCACGGGGATAAGAAGTGGCGGATTTGAGGGGTATTTATAGGTGGAGTTCGAATTTGGGGGGGGGGGGGGGGGGGGGGGGGGGGGGGGTGTCCACGTTGCGTGGGGTTAAGTGATAACGAGAATGGGGTGCTGGTGTTTTGGATTGGATGGATCATTGAGGTGCTTCCCGCTTTTGAGGTGATATTAAGGAAAAAAATTCAAATTAATTTTTTTTAAATTGCGAAAATAGACTTCAATAAAAAGAATTTGTCAAACTAGACTCGTTGTACACGTTGTGACACGTGGCGGCGACGGGTTTGTTTTTTAGTGCATATAGAACTCGACATCACCAGTATCGAGTTTTCTTTAGTAGAACTCGGCATCGCCAGTGCCGAGTTCTATTTGTAGGATCTAATTGCCCTAAATATTAGTCTTAAGGGGGGGTTTATAGACTAATTTCTCACTACCAACTATTTGAGCAATAACAAGATAACCAATGAAAATAGTGAGATGAAAAGGCAAACCAAACACCGGATGTATAGAGGTTTGGATCCAACCACCGGATCCTAGTCCTCTCTTACGAATTGCTCTTCCTTGAGCAACTTCGCGATCTTCACTAATTTGATCTTCTTTCCGGGCAAAGATCGAGCATTTACAATTCAAGCTTGCGAACACCCTCGTCAAGCTTGGACCTCCTTCTCACAACCCGAGAAGAGCTTCACTCCGGAAGCTTGTACAACTCCTTTGTAGTAGACTTTGTGTAACCTACTCTTGAGCACTTGAATTGATGATGAATGCAATTGAATGATTGATCAAGAGAGTGGTTGAGAGCAATAAAGAGAGTAAGAGCACTTGGAAGTTTTTAGCACAATGAGAGCTTAGAGAATGGATTGGTGACCTTGTAAAGATGATCTAAGCTCTATATATAAGCCTCTTAAGTTTTCTAGCCGTTTGAGAAAGATTTGATTGGGTTTTGTGCAAGATACACAAATCAGAGATTCAAGAAGCAATTCTGTCATAGTTCGGTCGACCGGTAAGAATGAAACGGTCGACCGGTTACGTGAATAGTAGTCAAACGGTCAGACAAACTAGGAACGGTCGAACTGACTGGGATGGAACTTAAGTGTACTGGTCGAACGAAACAATGAAACGGTCGACCGATGAATAAGATTTGTTCGACCGGTTAAGCTATGTATTTGGGGGTATAGTGAAAGTATGTGTATACGACCGTTGTATAATACGACAAGTATAACGGTCACAAAAGAAGACAAAAATAGAAATCAACCGGTCGAACTGAAAAGGACTTTCGGTCGACCGGTTTGCACTAAGGCACGTGTCTTCCAGCACGTATGAACAGTTGATCGGTCGACCAAAACACCTCAAGTTACTCTAATGAAACGGTTGAACCAGATGGTCGACCGGTCGACCGGTTGAGTGCAGAATTCCAGGATATGGTTTGATTGATTTCTAAAGAAGTTTTGTATGGAATTTGAAGGTCTAGTTTTACTTCTATGGAATCCTAAAGAGTCATGATATGCAATGCATCAAGATTTAAGTGCTCAAGTTACATTTAAATCCTAATGACAATAATGTAAACCTATCTACTCTTCAACTTCATTCCTCGTTAAACTTGTCACCTGAAATGTTAGTAAAAAACGATATATGTGTATTGTGCAAGAGTGATATGAATGAATTACATGTGTTTAAGTTATATGTTGATTAATCATCAAAACGGATAAGCAATCATTAGCCAAAAAGCCAACACTATTTGATTTTTTATTGCTCAACACTGTCATATTTCACTCGACGTGAGTTGCCAAGAGAACAGTGATTCAAATAGAACTCAACACTGGGGATGTCGAGTTCAATTTGAATTGTTCTCTTGACACTCAGATCGTGCATGAGACGGTTGGACGGTCAGGAGAACAGTGATTCAAAAAGAACTCGGCACTGGGGATGCCAAGTTCTATTGGTGTGAACTCGGCACTTGTGATGCCGAGTTCACATCAAGAGAACTCGACATCCTCAGTGCCGAGTTCTCTTGAAAGAGTTCATTAATTTAAGAACTCGACAATTTTTTTCTCCTCTTTGACAACAAACACAACAAAGACAATTTCATTTCCTGTTTCACAACAAAGACACTCATTTCAATTACTAAAACACAATTCAACCACAAAACACAAACAACCACAATAACGAGTTTAACATTTTAACATAAAACCAAAAGTAGGTAATAACAATCAAATAAGTTTAACACAACTAAATATCTATCCTAAGTGACATCTCAATCTTTTCTTCCTTTTAGGACGTGCTTGAGCACGTCCTCTCCCCCTGTTGCGTCCCCTCCTCGTGTCGCATTCTCAGTATCCTGAGTCAGACCGTCAGTGTCTTCTTGAGTGTGTGGATCTTCTTCAATGACGCGATCCTGACTCAAATGTAATGTGGGTTCTTCAGCACCAAAAGACATGAGCCAAGCCTTCATTTTTTCCTTCAATTTTTCAACCATCGAAGAGCATGGCTTGTGATCTTTGATCGCCTCGTGAATTTGATGGAGTTCTTCGTGGAACTCATAAACTCCGTGCACCTACAGATAATTAACAGTTCATCAAACACTAAACACAATATTTAAAACGTGGTAATTGTTTAAATAAATGTTTAAATCTTACCATCTCTCGCTCTCTACCCGCTCGAGGTCTGTATAAGGTATTAGTCGGAGCCAAGGTGTGATGAACTATCCAACGTACGGTGATGCTCCAGTACCATTCCATATACAGTCGTGTGCTCTCTTCAGGAGTGACACCTAGGAGCGGTCGCTCAAACTGAAGATGATATCTTCTGTGCGACCAATGCTGAATGAATTTGTGATTTTCCGCCAACCAATTAACATCTGACCTCCCCTGAGCCGATTTCACTACATGTCTTTCCATCGGCTCTGGAATGTGCTGTTGTAGACCGAATTGTCTCATCACTCGGTCTGGACAATGCATAACCACATCAC
Organism: Triglochin maritima; assembly: GCA_963682175.1. Taxonomy (NCBI): domain Eukaryota; kingdom Viridiplantae; phylum Streptophyta; class Magnoliopsida; order Alismatales; family Juncaginaceae; genus Triglochin; species Triglochin maritima. The sequence continues at coordinate 55,232,025 of OY821772.1, read as the reverse complement.
CAAAATTTATAAGTCAAGTACAGCTTGTCCAGATCTCTGAACATTCCGTACATAGTGGTGGTAACTGGCTAAGATCCAAATGTGCATAAGGTGTAGGATTTCGTGTCCCCATATATGTATATATTTTAAAAAAATTAATACAACATACAAGATCGATTTCATACTTTCAACAATTTTATGTACATTACTTTGTGTTTATTCTAATATCATGCAATCCTACAATATTAAAATAAATCACAAAGAGAGAATCATACCCAAAGGTTCTCTAAAACCTTTCGAAGATCCGGAGTCGCGTTGCCCGTAGAATCGTCCACCGATTTGCCTCCGAGTGTTCACCAAACTCTAAACAAGATTAAAGAGAAAGGAGCTAGCTAATCAATCTCTAATGAGACTTAGAATCTAGCTAATAACCCCTCTTTGAGCTCCTCAGATTTCTATCTCCTACACTCAAAATTAATAAGAGATTTTCGTGGTGATTATAGGAAAAATTAATGAGAGAAAGAATTTTTGCATTAACCTAAACAAGTAGGAGGAGGGGTCCTTTTATAGGCTCCCAAAACATCATTATCAATAATTATTCTTTAGTCATGATCCCTTGCTTATTCTCTCCTAAAATTAATCTCAAATTTCCACATAAGCATCCTCAAAAACGTTTTAATTAATTCTGGAATTAATCCATCCATGATCTAATTAATCTCTTAATAATTCAGGTAGAAATCGCATTGTTCGGTCGACCGCGCATTATTCGGTCAACCGAACTGTTCGGTTATAACATGTGTTCGGTGAACCGTGAGCTCGATGGTCGACCGATTCCTCATGAGAAAAATTCTCTGGAAAAATTCGGACGAACCACGTCTTCTCTTCGGTCTACCATTGACTCACCAAAATTTCTCCTAGAGCATAGTCATCGGATAACCGTGTCACATTCGGTCTACCGAAAATATTTTTTCTCGGTTGACCGTTCACACTCGGTGAACCGAACCGATTGTCCAGGGACTCTAGACAATTTTGGTCAACCAATTGTGTTTACCCGTTCCCCATTCGGTTAACCGATCCGAAGATACCCCGGTCGACCAAACCCTGAACGGTTCACCGTGTTTGACCCTGATTTTGACTTTGTCAAATTTTGGATTTATTTCCAACAAAATTTAATCTTTTGGGGTTTTAGCAAATTCATATCTTATGTAATATATTATCTTATGTAATATTAAATTATTACACCCCATAATATACACACATCATATGAATTTATTATGATTCGAATTATGTCAATTCTCATGACATGTTGATTTTATTCGTTTACCACATGTGTCCATTTTTCACATGAAACCCGACACATCATATGAACTCAAAATCAAGCTTATTGTGTTCCTAGTTTTGTGGTGTGACATATAGAAGGATCTAAGCTACATTGGCAGCGATATTAAACAATTAATATCTCAAACTATAAGCAGTTTCTAGCTACATATTATAGTTACCCAATTAACATAGATGTTTTTGTTCCACTCGAACTAAAACACGATCCATTTAGTGATCTAAGTGCACCACTTGTGTCTGTCCCTTGTCTCATGATATTAAGAATATATACAAAGTAGAAATGTGTCACCTTTGTATTTTATTCATTTCTTGATCTCTTTAAGCTAATTATAACTATGTAACTTAACTCAAGTTACATTGTGCACATTATAATTTTGCTTTATCAAATGGCTCACTAATATCATCACTCAATTAAGAGGGGGAACGATAATCGTTTGACTAGCTATCTTTTCCAGCACAAGTCATGTTCAACCAACTATTGTCTTTAGCACTATACTCATTGATAACTTTTGACAATAATCAAATTAAGCATTTCTTGAGTGAAAAGATATAAGTCTCATATCTTAGGATCCAAGACACAGTAAAGCATTAATGACACGAAACACAATTACAATGATGTTTTACTTGTTATGTCTATTCAATATATAAAAGTAATCTTTTCCTCTTTTATATACTCGTGTCGTCAATTATTTGTAGAGCTACAACAATCGATGACCAACACGACAATCTTATCTCGGTGATTAATGTTCCATGTTAATTACCATGATTGTGAATAATTTTTGATTTATGTAAACCATTATCTTTTAGAGCTCTACGGTTAAGGACCAAACGCATCTTCCTTAACACTTCCAAAAGACGAATATCATAATCAATGAACAAAATGTTTGCACATCCAATTCATAATAATTGACATATAAAAGTAAAACTTTTAGAACACATTCCTTTCATAAAGGTCCCAGATCACTTGATCGAATTCCTGCACGTCCAGCTCATTCTGATAAAAATCAAGTGTCGTCGTCTTCGCACTACCCTTGAATGTTCTTGGTCGTCTCCAACGGGCACCTAATGGTGCCCTCTCGTCTTCCGGGTATAGTAATGGTCTGCTCTTCAAAGGTCTCCCAATGTGTAGATGTTCCCAGCACCACAACTGCAGGAACGTAAGAAAACCACACAGATGTTTGGTCGGAATCAGTGAAGCTTCGTCTAACATGTGATATAAGTGGGCCAGAATCGCACTACCCCAACTGTACTCCGATGCGATGGCCAAATCTCCGAGCAAAGACAGGTACTTCAAGTGAACCATCATGTCACTCTTATCTGCCAAAATATTGCATCCCAGCTGGAACAGAATAAATGCTCTGATGTGTCGTGTAATTGTCTCCTCGTCAGCATCAAAAGACAACTGTTGAAACTGAGCTTGCAACCAACCCAGAGTTACGGACCCCTTACGACACAAGTCATCGGGGACCAGACCCAATAAATCCATGCAAACCTCTGACCAAACGTACTCCTGAGACTTACACACCGGCAAACCATCTACGCGCAAGCCGGTAATCATAGAGATGTCACGCAAGGTGCACGTGATCTCACCATGTCGCAGGTGAAATGAGTGAGTCTCCGGACTCCAACGCTCGACCATCGCCCCCAGCAAGGTATGATCCAACTGGACTCGGCCCAACCGAGTGACTGTGTCAAACCCTGTCATATCTAGCAGAAACAACATCCTCTCATCAGTGATATGTCATTCGTTGAGCTTCGATCCATGCTCAACGCATTTTACACCATCAACATCCTTCTGCATAAATTTAGAGAAATGTCAGAATATTGAAACCCATGTGCAAATATTTAACTTGAAGACGTAAAATGCTTACAAAATCTTTGAACAAGTCAGACTTGTGGTTGACCTGCAAAATCAACACTAATCTGTCTACCGGACCCTGTGAAGCGTAGCTACTTCTAACCGAACCAGTACTGGAACCACCAAACTCCATCTGTACATAACACGTTAAATATTAGAAAACATTGAATTGTTGCAAATATTAAACTCAACGTAATATTAATTACAGTTAGGAAAAAATGGAGTCATAAAAATTGGAGTCTAATTTATCCACTACACCATGTGAGTTATTAAAAAAATATGAAAGTGTTGCAAATCATCAAACTCATAAAAAATTGCAGTCCTAAAAAATACATTACATTAATTCAAGTCTTATAATTAATCAACTCTTAAAAATGAAAGGCGTACATTCATTCAAGTCATAACAAAATACATTACATTAATTCAAGTCTTACAATTAATCAACTCTTACATTCATTCAAGTCTCACTAAATAGTTACATACAAAATATTTCGCTATATAGGTTCCTTGCATCGCTTTCTTTTATGTATTATACCGCCGCATCTCTTACACCTTACCCTTCTTCTAAAGTGTTCGTCCATCTCGTTTCGGATTCACGTTTATTTAGGCCGACCGGGAGGTCTTTTGGTTTGGGGAGGCTTCATTGTGATGTTACCTCGATCTGGTCAATACCTCGCATCAGGAATTGGGATAAATATCGGTTTGTACGCCTCCCTGTACATTTGAACCTCATAATACGAGGACACCAAATGTGAAGTGTTGACATTTGCATGTCTGTCACTGCAAACTGCTAGTACATGTGAACATGGGACGTGCATTGCAATTATGTATCCACAAGTGCAAGTAATAACTCCTTCTTCAAATTTCACAAGATATTTTTTCTGGTCATTGACTTCAACCTGGTACATCAGCTGGTAGTACCGAGTTATTTTATGTGTTCTGGTCAGATTGTTGTTTGTCGTCACCACGGTGTGGACTGTCGGTACATATGTTTCATTCCACGACTCGACGACGTCCATTCTTTTAACAAAGAATTTGTTCAAACGGAGAAAGATCATCAAAATCATGGTTGTAATTAGCATACCGCGTGCCCATCGTAAGACATTGTTGAAGCTTTCTGACATGTTTGTTGACATACATCCGAAACGTCGACCCCCGTCGTGACAACAAGTCCATCTTTCCAAAGGACCTTGATGTTGAATCCACTCGTATACCGGTTTATGTTACTCTGCAATAGCCTTCGTTAACTCTTCAAATTTCATAAAGGAATGAGTTTTACCCGCTTCGTAAAACTTGATTTGTCTCAATCTTTCCTTGCAATTTCGATGTTTAGCAAGATTTGCTTTCATGTCTCGAAGACAGAATCGATGTACATGCACATCCGAAAGTGGAAATGCGGCTCGCACACAAGCGTTTATTCCCGAAAATCTGTCGGTGATAATACACGAATCGGGTCGCCTCGTAACTCTACTTCCCAACAATTGAATGAACCACGTCCACGACCCTGTCTTCTCGCTCTCTACAACAGCAAATGTCAAAGGAAAAATTCCGTTGTTTGCATCCGAGCCCACAACAATTGCAATAAACCTCTATATTTGCTATAAAGGTGTGTTCCATCAACACTGACAATAGGTCTACAATATTGAAACTCACTAATTGAAGGCACGAACGCCCAAAACACACGCTAAAACATCTCATCATCTGAATTTACCTGTACAGACTCTATTTCGACAACAGATCCTTCATTATTCTGACAGAGAACTATGAGGAACCTTCGCAGATCTTTAAAACAGTCTTCTTCGGCACCATAAATTCGGTTCAACGCTTTTTGCCTAGCATGTCATGCTTTATCGTAACCGATTTCAAGTGAGTATTTGGTCTTCACCATTTCCATTATTTCAGCAGGAGTAATTGTGAACTTAGTTCTAACAGATGACATTATCAAGTCACATACAAAATTAGCATTGCATTGTTTGTTGTCGTTTTAGCAATATCAGATTGGAACAAGTGTGCTCGGCGTCGTATGTTTTAACTTGAAAATATTTGCAGCCTTTTAGGACAGACGCATGTAGACGCTATTTACAGTTATCTTCATCATGACGAATACAATGAACTGTATACCGTTTCGTTGAAGAAACCACAACTGAATACTGAACAAACTTTTTAATGTGCCACGATTGCATAACATGAACCAAATCATCTTTCGTTGGGAAAAATCGTTTATCCCAGAAAGAACGATCATCTTCCGTACGCCAATCGCTCCGTTCCAAATTGTTCACAACATCGAAGAATGAGTGTTCAATTACAGAATTCTCTATCCAGTTGTCGTCCTCGAAGATATCGGGAAGTTCATTAAAAGTTGGAATCATGTCGTTGTTAGCAACTACATTATCAACAACGTCGTCGTCTTCACGGTTTATGGATTGTCCATCGCATATATGACATCTTGCGTCTCCGGAACGACTTCATTAGCAGAAACACCTTCAGGTTCATCTTCTACATCGAAAGGTGTGTTGTAATCCCCTAATTCCTCAGTGTCATCATCTTGAACGCTATGCATCTCTTCCAGGACTTCTGGTCGACTAAAATGAATTGGGTCAACAGCTGACAAACCAAGCCCAAGGGAGGGATATGAGGTAGATGGTTCAGCCCCTCGAGCAAACTCATCATGACTGTAATGCATGTGTTCAAATTGCGACAAACCAGGATAACGATTTGCACTGATGGAAGGAATGTCACACGCATTTTCTGACCATTCGTTGCTTGTTTGGAAGTTATGCGATTGGAAAAACGGAATTTGGTGGTATATCGGAACTTCGGTTGTAGGATTTAGACTTATATTCAAATCTATTCCACAGTCCCAACCGGTCGACCTTACTGGACCATACTCCGGCGAATGAGTGTTGGTTGTCAGCGTAGGGTCGGGCACTTTAGGTTCAACTTCCACATACACTCCAACCACAGACATCCGTTTAAACAAACGCATCAATCCATAAACCGACCTATCATTGGTTAATGGAACGTATGTCCAATCATTGTTTAATGTCAATTTCGCCGTCAACTTGACATCAAACATACTGTGTGAATAACAACATTCAAATCTTATAACATCCATTAAATCCTCATATTTTATGTTCAACGGAATAACTACCAATTTGCGGTCAAATCCTGTATATTCTGCCACATCTCCGTTACATTCTAATTTCTCATTATAAATGACCAACAAAGATCATTCATCATCTTTATCCTTACCTAACATATATTAATTAAATTTGAAAATGTGTTCAAGTGAGATGGTTGTTCTTCATTACTAACTACTTAAAAAGTTGAAAATACTCAAATGTTTTAGGAATTACCTCAATCGAGTGTAGTAGCAAACGACTGTAAACGTCGAGCAATCTCTCTAATAAAATCAACTCCAATAAACATCGTTACTAATCATGTCAGATTTTTTTAAAAAAATTTTGACAGAACCTCCCATATATTTTTCAAATTCGTAAATTTAAACCTGCACGGTAGAACAAACTAACAATACTACAAATAACATCTTCACATTCTAAACATCTAAGTAACGACGTATCTCTCAACATGCAAATCACAATATATTTAACGAACATATTTCTCAACTTCAAAATATTTTTTTCCATTAAAACCCACATACATTATTACTCTATTTTTAAGACTAAAAAATCAAACTTCAATTCTCACACACACATTCAAACTCACATACATTTAAACTCAAATAAATCATTTTTAAGTTTACATTCATCCAAACTAACATACATTCAAACCAAAATAACAACAACAAATCTAATTTCAATCACAATAACCAAACTTAAATTCAACTATTTTTAAGATTACTACCGTAGACCTACAATCAACAAAACTAAAATCAATAATCAACTAACAAACAAGAAATAAAAAGTTTGGCCTAAAAAACAAAAATCGAAATCGAGTTTGCACCAAAACGGGTTCCTAAACCAACAAAAACACTACAATCATACCTAAAACAACAACGTATATCATCCTAATACATAAAAAAACAAGAAAACAGTGGAAAACGAAAAAAAATCGAAACCCTAACCTTAAAATCGCGAGAACTCGGCGGAGGGGGAGAGGGGAGGCGTCGGGCTGCTTTTGTAGCCCCACGGAACTCGGCGTTACGATCTGAGTGTCAGGAGAACAGTTCAAATAGAACTCGGCATACCCAGTGTCGAGTTCTATTTGAATCACTGTTCTCCTGGCAACTCACGTCGAGTGGAATATGACAAGTGTTGGGTAATAAAAAACAAAGAGAATTCGACACTGGTGATGCCGAGTTCTATATGTACTAAAAAACAAACCCGTCGCCGCCACGTGTCACCACGTGGTGGCAGCAAGTCTAGTTTGACAAATACTTTTTATTGAGGTTTATTTTGGCAAAAAAATTAAAAAATTTATTTTAATTTTTTTGCCATTAATTAATACCTTTGAAATAATTAACTTAACATGTGGGTGTGATTTAGTTTTTGGGATAATAACGTGAAGTAGAAAAATTGAACTTCTAAAACGAATTATGAAGTTTGATTCGTAAAAAAACTAAGTGAAGTTCAGTTCCAAAAGTTTTATAAATCAACTTTATAATTTTATACTTGGGATGACTCCTCCACTTCCACTGTAAAGTAAAGGAAAGTCATGAAAATATAGTTTCAAAAGTTATTCGATTTCCTCCAAATCAATCGCACCTTAACACGTTGTTAGTGCTCAGTAATACGTTTTAACATATATGTTTTTTATATTACCGTATTGGTTGGAACGATGATAAAAATCGTCATCACGGACTAAATTTTAATTTAGAATGCTGGAGCAAAAACTAGTTGTGGCTTTTTTGGCTTCACTGGCTGAAGTCTTTTTGTTTGTTTCAACGTTTTGGAATCAATGTTTAATTCGTAAAATTACAAAAATAACTTTGAGTGATGTTTGGATAACTAAAGTTTTCAAATTTTGATTTCAAAAATATATTCTCCAAATTGACATCAAATTCAAATAATGTATTTTCGTAACAATTACGTGTTTGGCTAAAAAATGATTTTTTTTTTTGTAAAATCAAATGTTTCATAAGAAACATAAAAGGAATGACACAACGTATTTGAGACTACAACTTTTCTTTGGAAAAAGTATTTTCAGCTAAAATGTAGATTTGTAATGCATTATTCATGGTTGTTCCAACTTCCAAACACCTCGTAAGATTGATTAACATATATTTTCGAATAATGTTGTTTCCCTCAAAATTCATGGTACTTCTAAGACGGTCTCTAGTGAAATCTTATCGTAAGATGTCACAAACAAATAAAATTTCATTAAAAGTTATACTAGTAATTACGAAACCTTTAAAATATATATAATTAGATCGTTTAAAGTTTAAACCCACAAGAATATAAAATTTCACTCATCTCAACAGCAAAGAAGTCAACACGTTTGTCACATATCCTAAAACAGGTAGGGGGCCTAACATAAAAATCCCAAACACATCTACTTCCCCAAGTGGAAACCTCGAACCCTTTCCGCCAGCTATAACTCCATCAGACTTGGTCGGAGGGGAGTAGTACGATGAACAAAGTGCTATTGAGACCGGTGACGTTCGTTACCGGAAACTCGAAAAAGCTGGAAGAAGTCAAAGCCATACTCGGCCACTCCATCCCCTTCCAGTCCCTCAAGCTCGACTGTAAAATCCCAACCCCTTTCAGTCCTTTCATTATGTTTAGTTTGATTGTCTTTTTTTTTATAATTGTTTGGGTTAATTTTTAATTGTTAAGTTGGTGTGAGTAACCGCGTCTCACCGACCACCGGTTGTTACTGCGGTGGGATCGAACTTGTGTTTCCACCCACCCCCACCCACCTAGTCATATGTTTAGTTTGATTGTTGGTTTGTTATATTGATCGGTCCGCTACCTCCTTAAAGATAAAGTAATTAGGTTGAGTTAATGGGCACAACTCTTATCGAGCAATATGTTATACACGTTATGTGCATATGGACGGGATGTGTTGGAGTGAGATTTCGTTCGACCTAGTTTAATTCAATGTAATGGCAGTTCTGGCTGGTCTACCGCATCTTTTAAATCCATGTGGTTTCTTGTAGGGTTTGTTGGAATCAAATTTTTATAACCAGATCTTCCAAAATTCGATCAAATCTCAGAATCAGTTCCCAAATGTACCCTTACCTTAGTATAAAAATCCTATATTTATAGATGTCAATTGTAAATCACATTGATTCTAGATATTTAAGAATCAAAATTTGATTTTAAACAGGAGAGTAGTGTGTTGTTCATTATCATTTTTTAGCTACATTGGATTATATTTTCATCACTAGTAGTCTTCTTTGTTATGAATTATTTTTTCCTCTTTTCAGTTTGCTTTTACCTGTTCTTCCCCAGAAAAAGAAGCAATGTCTCACGTTTAGAGGGTCAAGGGAATTTTTTAACATTGAGTTGGGATCAACATAATGGGAGATTGATTCAGAATTTCATCTACATAAATATTCCCATTGTTTGTTTATTCGTAAACAAAGCACTAGTTGTGAAAAATGAAAGAATAACATATTATTCATGTGGTAGAGTTTAACTTACTACCCCTCGTATAAGCATTTGGATAGTTGGATACTTGGATCATAGAGAAATGATGGACCGACCAATTTTATTTGTGTTCAATTGTGTCTGCGAGTCACAAAAGATTTTTTTTATTTGAATCCATATTTTTATTTTTATTTTTGAAATTTGCATGTGCAGTGCCGGAGCTGCAGGGTGAGCCCGAAGATATATCCAGAGAAAAGGCTCGTATAGCTGCTAAAGAGGTACCAATCCTTGAATCTTGTTTAGCTTTTGTCCATCATCTTAGAATATGAAGCATAGTTCTCCAGTTTATCTAATATGTTTTTGGCTTGTTGAATATAACCAACTGCTTTTTACCCATCTACTTGCCATCGACTTATTGTAGGTCAAAGGACCTGTGTTGGTCGAAGATACCTGTCTCTGTTTCAATGCTCTTAATGGCCTTCCAGGTACCTGTTATATCCCTTTCAAACTGGTCATCTTTTGTGTCAATTTTATACTGGCGTTGTATGAGTTGCTGATATTTGCTTATCTCTCCAGGACCCTATATGTAAGTGTTATCTCTACATTCTTGCCTCAATGGCCTTACTCTGATGTTGGTATTGTTCCCACATTTTTTTCTTGTTTCGTTTGCCTTTTGAACCCATTACAGGTTGCTCCTTTCATCCTTTTTCAATATTTTATAAGACGATGCTCATTATGCTGCCTTTGATGACAGAAAGTGGTTTTTGCAGAAGACTGGCCATGAAGGTTGTTTATGATATGGATATATATTTTGGCTAGAGTTCCTTTTTGCCTACTTGTAGTTATCTTATTTGAAATCCTTACACTGCCCTCATAGGCTTGAACAATATACTCCATGCATACGAAGACAAGTCCGCATATGCCATGTGTGTCTTTTCGCTTGCTCTGGGACCTGAAATGGAACCGATGACATTTGTTGGGAAAACTGAGGTATTGCTATTTGGAAGGAGCTTCTTCTCTAATTGGTCCATGCATATGCTTGTATTATTGCATTGCCTTGAATCTGATGTCTTTGCTGGGGAATATAAATTACTTATCACATTTAACATATTTATTTATCTGCAATTTTTTAACAAGAAAATACCTAGCAGGTCTATGATTGCAAGAGTTCGGGTTGTTGGTCAAATTGGCAACTAAAATACCTAAACATTGCTGTAATTTAGATATAAATATATTACATGTGTATAAATGCACAGAGTTGTCAAATAAGGTCAACATTCAAACGGTTATTAGTGTGCTTCTCTTGTTCTCTTTAAGGTTTTACGACATATGTGATACAATCCTAACTAGAAGAGTAAGCAACCACCCAAATATAAGTAGAGAATCATTGTTGACATATTCCTTGGCACTGCTTGCAACAGGGAAAGATTGTTCCACCAAAAGGCCCCGCTGATTTTGGCTGGGATCCGATATTTCAACCTGAGGGGTACGAGCAAACGTAAGTGCCAAATGTTTGAAAGATCATGTTCTAATGTTATGTTTGAAATGTAGGATTTTATTTAAAAATTTGATTATAATATGTACAGCTATGCTGAGATGCCGAAGGATGAAAAGAACAAGATTTCCCATCGTTTCAAAGCTCTTGCCCTGGTGAAATCTCACTTTGCTTTGGCTGGTTATACTTTTCAGCCAGAACAATAACGAACTGCTATTCACGATTTGAGAGTTGGAGGCATCCTATCCAACAAATTCCTTTCGGCATGGTTGTAAACAAAGAATGATAGTTCATACTTTAAACATCATAGAGTTCAGCTAGTCTTTTGATTTTTACTATTACTGCGCCTATGCATCTAGAATTGTTCTGCAAGCTTGAGATTTACCTGATTTTGTGTGGCTGAGGTAAAAATAACCTCGTGAGTTCTGACTACATTCTGTAGGAGTCACCTGTGGTCGATGAATCCGAAAGCAAAGCTCAGTTCATCTTCTGTTTCAGTTATGATTTGTGCTTTTCTCGGAGTTTCTGCTCAAATCCGATGTAACAATGCGGACAAAATATTCTGCAGGCCATGTCAAGAGAAACTATAGCCTGGACATTGAGGAACGACATTATTTAAAATGCTTGCCAAGAAAAAAAGTGAACACAAAAAATACGGTACCATCAACGATTGCGGAATCGTGTAACAACTGATTAACAACATTAAGGAAGTTAACTTTCCTTCATCACAACGCAATGACAGAAGGAAGAAATGTTACATCATAGAACACAAAATTTAAGAAATCCTACAGGTTTATGCTTCTCACATAACCATCACATTCCTAGTTCTACTGTATTCAGAGCCTCTGAGGTTTATTCATCCCTACGCATCTTCACATTCAAGGGTTTTTCCCTGTAAGATACACCAATAGTAGCCCTGCGAGAAGGTCTTTGAGTTGACGATGTTTCCGGTAGCTCTTGCTCTTGGCCTAGGCTTCGAGATGATGAATCTTTTCTGATCTGATGTTCTACTTTTCCTGTCCGGGGCGTTGAAGCTTTGGTCTTGCTATCTAGATTCTTGTCATTCTTGCTAATGATTTTTGGAATCAATGCTGCAGCATGGTCCTGCTGACTGAATTCCTCCATGATGGTTCCATCTCTGGAGTTAATGTCGGAGATATGCATAGATGTGATGGCGTTAAAGCTACTTGATTGCCTCCGTTTAGTCCTGTGCAGGTAACATGACATTAATTAATAGTCTGACCTAAAGAGAATGATAAGATGACAAGAAAAGAATGCAACAGTTGATAATCGGAAAATACAAAAATTCTGTGCCAAATGACCCCATATAATAGTTGATTCATTTGTTTGGATCTGCACAGTTATCTGGAACAAGCAAATATGAGTTGCTAATTGGCCCACGTGGCGCATTTACCGTCTACTATTGATGTTGTTTTCTTCAGTTTGATGAACTGCTATCGCAGGCTCCAACTCAACTAGTAGAATCTTGTTCTTCGTGAAACCATCAGACACATTTCGTTGAGTCTCATCTGTTTCATCTTTGAGTTTAATGGAGCTAAAGCTACTTGATTGCCTCCGTTTAGACCTTCTGCACAAGGAACATCAAAATTCAAATTCATTAAAAGCCTGATTTGTAGTAAAGGAACAGAAAATTGGGAGATGTAAACATATAGTGCCCAATGACCCTATGTGATTGTTGATTAACTTGATTCGATCTACATAGTTATCTGGAACAAGCACGGTATGAGGGTTGTTGATTGGACCACATGATGTACTTACCGTTTATTATTGTTGTTTTCTTCTGCTTGATGAACTTTAATAGCAGTATCCAACTCAGCTGGTAGAGTCTTTTTCCTGGTAATACAATCAGGGACATTGTGTTGAGTTTCATCTGTTTCGCCTTTTAATTCGATGATCGAAGTAGAGGTTTCAGCTTGAGTGTTGATGTTACTGGAGCACCTAAGCTTGGATCCTCTGCACAGAAAGAAAGAAAAAAAATTGGTTTCACAAGTGATAGTTAAAACTTAAAATAGATAAGTTGCAAGATAGAAATCCATTTAGGAAACAAAAAGGCTTAACAGTTGCATAAATATTTAGATCCTCACCCATTTTGCATATGACTAATTTAGACGGCTTCAGCGGTTATTTTTTGTCTTCGAAGTTGCTGTTCAGAATTTTAGACATGAATATGCTTAAGGCAACCCCGGTGCATGACACAAGGTTCCCTACTATGCGAAGGTTGGGGGAAGGTATATTCGTATGCCACTTTTCCCTTGCCTTTTTAAGCAAAAAGGTTGTTTCTGTGTTTATTTAATAAATGATCTTATAATATTTGGATCACAAGCTTAGAATACAATTACTGTGTTTTGCCCACTCAGTACTTACCTATCATCCTTTCCCTTCTCAGCCTTTTCATTTCTTGCCATAACAGAACAATGGGAGGCTGCAAACACCCATTCGGAACATCAGAGAAACTTACCATAAATAAATGATAGACCTTACTATAAGAAAAAATAAAAATCAAATGGTACACAACATGGAACAAGTATAGTGAATATGTGGCACGCATTCTTACAAATATTTCTCGAGGGACACTTTCCATTGAATGTACAATCCGTTTTGTGACTAGGTAGCGGGCATTCACCCCCTTCTTCCCCAATAGAGTTAGTTAGATCTGCCGCCTGATATTAAGTAGAATAAATAGAACAGATTTATTCATCCTCTGTCATAACGGATAAATTATGAAAAAAGAAAGAGTTTGCTGAATTACGGCATGGCTTATCTTATCCGAGAGTATATTGTTCAGCTGGTCTTTCATCTGCAGTGTGAATGCAATGTCAGCAACCCGGCTTTAATCTATAAACTGGGAATTCATCTAAGATATTTATACAAACCCGCAAGTTTAAACATGCTTTTCTCTGAACTGCTCCTTGACATTTTAGTGCATGCTCGACTATTTTAATCTGTCAAGCACGAATAGCACATTGAACGAAGATGTGATAATACAGTTGCATGTTTGAACAATTGCTTTCAATCTAACAATTCCAGAAGAACATGTAACTTACTCTGTCTCTGGTCAAGTTCAACTCCTGAAAATTTTAAAAAGTTGAATCAATACACTTTATAACATATATACATAACCATCATGCATGTTTATATTGTTCTTCGACTTGAGATGCAAATAGAGACTATCATTTGAAGTAAAAAAAAAACATATACACTCTTTAACTAACGGGGAAAGATTTACATGGAATACCACTAGAATCGATGCCTACATGTTTGATACCACCAAAGTAAAATCTCTTTCATCTAATTTCAGCAATCATATATCAAAAATGGTGTGGCTTTTGACTATATACCACTGACTTACATTTTAGAATCTATCTAGAATACGAAGGAAAGGGAACCTGCCCTCTAGATTTTATGTTTTACAATGATGTTGTAGATACTTCTTCACTGCTCTTTTTCTGATTCAAGTTTACACAGTATACATGAATACCATTTACTGACAATTGTCCACGACATTCACAATTAGACAAGAACGAATGCAAAAATGAAAAACCAATAACAGTTTCTAATCAACTCAAATTTCACATGGCATAAAGATCATTATCATGCACAAAGCAGAGAAAGAACAAACCCCTAGCATCTGAGTATTAGCACGAGCAAGCTGGCAATTCTGCTGCTTCAATTGGTGAAATGCCACTTGCAGCTTCTGAAACCCCCTATTGCTATACTCTATGACCTTCCTGCAGAATCCACCACGACAAACAAATTTCAGCAAACACAAACAGCGTGATAACATTCCAAGTGGAAACACACATTTTCATCCCGCTCGACGTCGCTAAAAGACTTACTCTTTCTGCTGTAGAAGCGCCACCACCGCCGCGTACTCCTACATTCAAACAAAAAAATTACCACCTTCAGCAAAACAAACAATAACATAATCCAAGAAAATAAAAAAGGAAAGGAATTTTATTTTATTTTTAAATTTTCACCTTTAGTAGCCGATCGTAATCCTGGGCATGAGAAGGACCAGAAGTGGATCTTTTGGCCTCCACCATCGATTTCCGCCCTTTCCCTATCCGACTCACGTTCGAGATGTCCGCCAGACTTTTCCTCACAACCGAAATCTTGCGAGTTCTCTCCACCTTAACGATTCCTTCCTCGATCGGGGCAAGCGTCGCCATCGTGGACGGGGGAAGCTTCCAAACACATAAACCCTAACCCGAAACGAGCGCGAGATGGTCCCGAAAACCTCGTCGGGAACACGAACGAAGGCGGGACGCGGAAACGTGGAAAGGTTTTGGAGAGGAGTGAACCCTAATCGCGATTTTGGATTCGTCGTTCTCGATTTGGGATTTTTGGGGGAGATGGAAGGTTTGGGGTTTGAAGTAGGTTCGGGAATCGGTGTTGTACTCAACGGCTTCCCGAGGCTGACTCCGAACCTGAGGTTTGGTGCGGTGCGCTCCAACAGGGGGCTTGTTATCGGACGGATGGCGTGGGTTGATCTGCAATGGACGGCTGTGATGTGGCGTTGGAACATGTGCCATTTGAATGACGCGATACAACTACCTCTACATTCAACATTTGGTGCACGTACTTTCATCAAAACAAAAAAACTAATCTTCTGTAGTTTTATCTTCTATGTCAGCCTTTCACTAAAATATTCGTGTCGTGTCAAGTCGTTTATATAAGCTCTAGTTGTTGTACTGTATCCGACCTATTTAATAATCGTGTTATTAGACTTCTGTCGTATCCAACCCGTTTATAATCGTATTGTCATATCCAACCTTTTTATACACGATTATTAAACAGATTACTTCGTGTACACATTAACACGACTAGCGTTTACACCATTAAACAATAATTCATACATAATTAGTTCTGTTTGTTACACGAATACTGGATTGCATGATTGCACATCACCCGTTCATTATAATTTATAACTTATATATTACTTGTAGATTTGTCGGTATTAGTCGTGTATTAATCATGTAGTATTCGTAATCGTGTACCTAATTACCTGATTGTTTATCGTGTTTTCTCGTGTCTTAATCGTGTTAATCATTTTTGCAGCAGAAATTCATATCCAACTCATTTAATAATTGTGTTGTCATATCCAATCCATTTAATAATCGTGTTCAAATTCTCAATCCATATCCGCTAAGTTCGTATCGTTTTCGTGTCGTATAATCGTGTTTCGTGTAAAATTGACAGTCTTAATTTAAATGAATGTTAGGGTTGTAGTCTTGTAGATCATAGTTTTAATATTTTTTATCTAGTATATTACCTAGGGGTGTAAACGGGTCGGTACGGGTCGGGTATGCTCCTACCCGTACCCGACTAAATTAGCGGGTATGGGTATATACCCGGCAAAAAACATGTATACCCGTACCCGTTAAGTTAGCGGGTACGGGCCGGGTAAATGGGTATAATATATAAAAATATAATATATAGTATATAAAATATATATTATATATATAAATATATAATATATAACATATAAAATATATAAAAATATATAATATATCTTAACGGGTATACGAGTACGAGTAATGTGTATACATGTACCCGACACGTTTATTAACCGGGTAAACGAATACGGATATACGGGTTTGAATTTTAAACGGGTATGAGTTTTTGTGCCCATACTCGTACCCGACCGGGGCGGGTGACCGGGTATATGAGTATTACCCGCCCCGTTTACACTCCTAATATTACCCTTCTAAAAAACATCTTCATTAATTATTTTACCAATTTTCAGAAAAAACATCTTCATTAATTATATTATTATGAAGTATTATTATTTTATTGGACTATGTAAGATAATTATGTTAAATATTGGGAAACATTTGGTAAAAATCTATTTATATCAAAAATAGAATTGAACAAACGGTTTTTTGTTTTTGAATAAGCAATGCGGTTTGATCTCAATTAGCACACTTCTCCTGTTTTCTCCACTAAGACCACCCCGTTAACCGCCTCCGAGCACTTCTCGGACGTCTTGTTTTCTCTCTCACTCACATCAGCTTTTCTCTCTGTCACGTCAGCACAAACCAACTTCCCCCCCTCCAATTTTCCTTAACCACACCCAGAAACAACCCAAACGCCCATACATTCTCACCCAATCGGTGGATGTCGCATTTTTATTTCTGATGTGTCGGGCGGTTGCTTTGTGCACCCGACAAGTAAGGATGGTCTAAAGTTCGAATAATATTAACTTTGATAAAAATCTGATTATAATGTTGTGACTAAATGATTCTTTTTTAACTGAACTGTTATTCGTCGCCGTAAAACTACTTAAATCGTCCTAACAGATTACCAATTTGCCCTTCTACCCTTTCTACTTATATAACTCTTCATTTCACTCTTTTAACACAACTTTCTCTTCATATAACTCTTCTATTCACCAGATATAATGTCTAGGAGGCAAGGAAAAGAACCAGCGGACGCCCCGGACTACTCACATCTGGTAAATTGCCCTGTTTATTTTAATTAAATTTTAAAATAATTTTTTTTGGGAGGGGGTTCCGCGGGAGACGCCCAACCATTGGTATATGCGTCTGCGGGAGACGCCTCCCACCTAGGTCAGGCGTCTCCGTCAGACGCCTCCCACGTAGGGCAAGCGTATCCCGCAGACGCTCAGGAAATTTTTAAAAAAAATCAAATTGATTATAAATTGTGATAAATTTAAAATAAATTGAATATTATGTTAATAATGAATTAAATTAGTTTAGTAAATCCTTTGTTGATTATAAATTGTGATAATTAATAAATAAATCGATTATTAAGTTAATAATTAGTTTAATTATTTTAGTAATGAATTATTGATTAAAAGTTGTGATAATCACTAAATAAATTGATTATTATGTTAATAATTAGTTGTGTACGAGTTTAGTAAAGGATTTTTGATTAATTATGATAATTGCTAAATAAATCGATTATTAAGTTAATAATTAGTTTAATTATTTTAGTAAATCCATTAATAAAATTTTATTTTTAAAATTGAATTAATAGTCATCGGGTTACCGTGGAGGAAAAGGGAAATCAATTCCCTTGCGCGGTACGTAGTGTAGCAGACGAGTCAGGTCCTCGTTATCCATGTACACGTGGTATTTCTGCTTCAGTTAGGAGAGAGAGAGATTTGTTACGTCGTCGTCAGACAGCTGAGGATTCTTTCGACGACGATGATGATTCAGATAAGTTGAGGAGTCACGACGGGAGTGACGATGGGGGCCGATATGACTTGGGGCCACAGGAGGAAGCGATACATCAGCCTGGTCGAGGACGGGGGCGACATTGTGGTCCTTCGGCTGAGTGGGTCATTAGGAAGGATCGAGGTGGCCGGTATGTAACCGGTGATTCAAGTTCGTGCACTGCAGACGCCCGAGCTCAGAAGAAGAAGAGGGGTGAAGACGACTCTTGGATCGTCACGGATATTATGCCCGGTGGTCCTCTAGATGGCAGCGTCATTCCTAGTTTCGGATGCCTCATCGCGAGACGCATCTGGGATGACGAGGATCGGAAGGTCTTGAAGTGCCATAATCGGCACAGAGCCTGTACGACATTGCAGGCATGGCATTCGGTGATGACTGATGATATGACGGCGACCGTCAGTGACAGTGGATTGGGTCACTTGTCGTACAACATGTTTTCCTGCATCGACATGCCATTGATTTTGGCTTTCGTAGAGCGGTGGCAGCCTGACACCAACACTTTCCACTTGTCGTTCGGAGAGATGACGATCATGTTGCATGACGTCTTTCAGATTTTGCACATTCCTGTTGATGGTCCTATGGTCAGTGTGCAGGCGCCGACATCTGAGCTGAAGTTATATGTATCTGAGTTGCTGGGTGTCAGCCTGGAGGGTCTTGGAGGGGATCACGGGATAGCTCATTTTGGAGTGGCGGTGGTGTTAGTATCGATGTTGTGGACGAGTGTTCTAGACGGGGGCGACCACATCGGCAACACATCGAAATCCACAGTTGTCATCAGCACATACGTCATTCCACCTTTCCAGAAATGGTAAAATGATTCCTCACAGTCTATCAACATATGGGAAGTTGTCCACGTCAATCCGTTCAGACACTGTAAGATAGGTAAATAACAATTCATTAAAACAACAAAATTAAGAGATAATATATTCAACCCCATCTAGATTACTGATATATATTAAATAACAACAAAGCTATCGTAATACCAGAAGATCATGTGCCCGTGTTCACGGACGATCGAGACGAATTCGAAGACCGACCACGACCCCTGCTACCACTACTGTTAGACCGACCATGACCTCGCTCAGCATACTCGAAGGCACTCGGGTCCCGACGTGTCGACTTTCCCCTAGGTAGACCTCGTACCTTAGTATTTTCTGCGGGTTCTCCATAGTTTGACTGATCCGGGTGTAATTGTTCGTATAAAATACGAGAGGCACTACGAATTACTGCAGGGTCGCTCTCCGAAATCTCATCAACGAGCTTCTGAAAATGCTTGACGTCTTGTGTTGACTGATCCAGAAACTTTGACATCTGGACTCCTTCTCCAATGACAAGTGTTTTCCAGAATATATGAATCTGCTCTAAATAAATTCTATCATCTGACGCAAAACACTCGTACATGGTACAGGCACAAGGAATCTCATGTGATGTCGGAAAAGCACACTCGCAACGATATTCAACTTCATCACTTAAGTTCTGCATTCTCTTCAACTCCTGATTCAATAACGACAAGCAGCGATGCGAAACTCGGCCATTTATATGCTGAAACAAAGGACCTATGTAGTTTGTCACAATTCGACGTCTCGAATCTTCAAGAAAGTTCCGAATATTCGTCAGCTACATTTCAATAGTGATCCACTCTTTCAGTGCCGAATGTGCACATTCCACCCTGCAATTCGTAGTGTTGCCGAAATGAAGAACTTTATTTCGAGAGCGGCGTCATGCTTTCTGTCTGTGAATCAGAAAGCATGACTTTCCCCACTTTCCACGCCTGAAAATCTCTGCAGACTGCTTGTCATTGCCGAAAACGTGGTATGCATAGTTGTGCACATCTTTGTTTATATACCAGGTGCATAGTAAATGAGCAGACTCAGGAAAAATCTCTACCACTGGTCGCATCAGACCCATCTCCCGGCCCGTTATTATTGCAGTCGGGCTAACAATATCTAATAACAGATCTCGCAACCTCTCCAACACCCACCGGTAACTTGACTCGGTTTCATCCTGCAAAATCGCATATCCGACGAGGAAATTCATGTTTGTTGGAGTAACCCCAACCATCTCAAACAAAGGCATCTTGTACTTGTTCGTCTTATACGTCGAATCCATGCAGATTACGAATGAGTATGTACGCAACAACTGAACTGAAGTCGGATGTGCCAAAAATGCGTGAGTGAGGACATTAGTTTCTTCATCTGCCACAATCAAATGCAAATAGTTATGCTGCACTGCCTCCCTGAGATATTGTTGCGCGGGATTCCTGTATTCAGATTTCGTCCTCCTCATGTACTCTCTGAAGTTTTATACGTGTCTTTGATTATGATTATCGTCCGGGAATTTCTCCTTTACCGCCAACAAAATGTTACGTAGTCTTGCTTGTGCATCTGTCATATCACGAACAATTTGCTTTGCCCCAGCACTAAGTCTGCTGACATGTCGGTGACTCTCTGAATAAACTGCGAGTGCATGGTTGTGCTGCACATAGGTGCTACTAGAAACAATGACCCATCCATCACGATCCCGTCGCTCCACCACTTTTACTAAAAACCGACAACTGCAACCTTTTTCTTTTTGTATTCTTTCGCAGTGCAATACTCGTATCACGAGAACTCATTTCACGTCTGCGATCACATCTCAGGTAACAATCCATCTGGTTATCTGCTTTTGTTTTGTATGATGATATAACCAAAAAAAATCGGACTCCTATTGCAACTTGTTTCGCCATTTACAAGTTTCCTCGATTGTTGTAAATATTTCTTTACTGTCAAAAAGCTCATTGTAATCTACTTCATCACCCCTGAAAATTTGCAACGGAACCTGAAAAAATTTAATTTAACAGAAAATTAAAAAAAAACGGGCGTCTGGCTAACACACCTACACATTGGTGGAGGCGTCTGGCTAACACGCCCGAGTGAGGAAAAAAAATCCACCGTCGTTACCTCGCCGGATCCAGGTGCTTTGCTAGACATTTTCGTGGTGTTGGTAATAAGAATGTGAGAAAAACTGAGTCTAACACTTTATTTAAAGACACATGACGAAATGAGTATTAATTGATTTGTTAAGGACAAAAATATCATTTTTGGAGTGATTTAAGTAGTTTTCCAACGACAAATAGTATTTCCCTTTTTAACTCCAACATTTTTGTCTTCCACGTTCGCTTTTCAGGCTGTGGTTGAAATTCGAATAAATCTCATTAAGTTGATCCACTTATTCTGTTGCTTTGTGATTTTTCTTAAATTTATTTTGTTTTTTGTTTTGACGAAGTTAAATTCAATAAGCAAATTGCCTTGAAACCCAAACACCAAACTACAAATAGCCGTTTAGAATTATGCAAGACTAAATCCAGAAAGACATTAAAGGAATATTACTCATTCAATTTTTCATAAGTTAATATTTTTTCAATCAAGAAATCATCGATCTCATCAGCCACACTGCAATTTGAAGATGCATACGTTCGTAAAAAGTCTAACTCCGTTTGCTTCAAAATATAATACATCTAGATAGTATTCTTTTATATGAATGAAAAAAAACGGGCCTTCAAATAATAAAAAATTAAAAACAAGGCTCACGGATAGTATGTTATCATTCTGATATACCTTAAACTTTTTATTTTATTTTATCTACTCTATCACCCCCACTCCATTTTAAATAAACTTTGATGAATATTAGATAATTCTCCTACAAAATCATTTCATACTTAATTACAAATTAACCTGCGCCATTACACTACCTTGACATCTTTGAGAAGCCTTGCAGCCATAGACCCATATCTTCTAGCCTCCCAGTCATCAAGTTCTCCACTTCTTCCCCCCACTTCTATGCCATCAGTGACCTCATCAAGTTTTGAACTTTTTTCTTCCACTTCCTTGCCATCATTGACCTGGTTTTCTTCGCAATCCATCATTCTTTCGTCCTCCTGGCCCTTTCCACTTCTGGACTCTTCTGTTACAGAAACACTACAGTTTTCTTCGGATTTTTCAAGGCTTTTCTTATCTTTGTTTTCCGCGGCCAGCTGCTCCAACTCGAAGAGTGTAATGCTGGGATGTTGGAATGTTGGATGCATCTGCATTTCAAGGAAAATGTCATAAATTATCAATTCAGGCTTGACAATGAATGTGCTAAATTAGTGAAACCGTGGGACCGGTAGTGCAATCACCTTTGATCTGGCGATAGCCTTCTTTTTGAAATAATTGGCCTTTATGATATGAATCATTTTCTCATGGACCGATGTGGAGCGGATTTCGTATCCTATCTGTGAAGAAATGTTAGTTAAGTCATCGAAAAAGGAAAGTCATGAACACGAGTAATGTCAACTCAAGGATTACCAAAATTGTTGTTCTTGGTCCTGACAATGCAGAAATCGTCTGCAAAAGAGGATCCAAAAGATGCTCGGCGTAAACCTAGATTGCAGAAAAAGGGGGGGAAAGAAGGGGGGAAAGATCAGTAACATACAGTCATCCTGGAATTTGTTTATCTTCATCAAATCTGCATAAATGAAAATGCTTCTGAGTTCTGAATGGCGATATAGAAATAAAAGAAAAATAATGATGAGATAAATAATAGTTAAGATTAATCCAAGCAAATATTAACACTAGACCACCACCAATTTCCCTACAAGATATTTGACAATTGATAGGTAACCATAAAAACAATTTTAACGATAGTTTAGGATAGTTCTCGGAGGTGGGTTTACTAATGAGATTGGCTAGGCTTTGAAAGAATAAAAAATACATGTGGAGAAGTTGGAAGGGCAAGTTACGGCATCGAGACGAACATCCTGCAGATACTCCTTGACAACTGTTGGACACAGCGAAATAATATGGATCCACAAAATCAATGTGTAGATATCATAAACTAAGAACAGCCCAAAACAAAACTCAAACCCGAATTAACCATGAAAAGAAGATTCCACAGTCTACACTCTACACCATGCAATATAGAGAACAAGAAATAACAATAAAAAAAATCAAAACACAAGATTCTATCAAGGTTCAACATACCTACTCTGGAAGATCTCGGATCTTCTTCCTTTCATTTTCTCCTCCAAATAGAAAAGAAAAGCTAGGTTAACGGTCTTAAAGACAATTGGTTCTCCGAAACTTACCATGCTTTTAGAATCAAAAATATCTTTTAAAATCTCTCAACTTCGTGGCCAAGAAAACCCAAACTTCCCAAGAGACGTATAGTAATCCCAAGAATTTTCTCTATTTTCAAATCAAAACGTGCCTCTAAACCATGAGAAAAGTGTCCTAAATTCATGAATAATATCCCCATAAATAGCAACATAAGAAAATAAAAGATAAAATATGTTTCCTATTTTCTGTGAGTGAAACACTCGACCCAGTCTAACTACTTGCCCAAATCTATCACTTGACTTTATCTCCTTCCTTTGCTCCCTGGAGAATCCAACATCAACTTCCATCAAAGCTCACACATTATCTGAGGAAAGACCAGGAGGTCCTTAAAAAATCTCAGGGGAAAGGTCACCGTTAGGGCCTTGGAGGATACCACATAACAATCAAGAAAGAGCGACAAGTATAGAAATTTTAATTTTGCATAAAAAAATATTTAAAAGGTTTAGGAAATGCAAATGTCAATCATACTATGAACTTTTCTCTAAATCGGAACTTTATTATATACCCCACAAAAGCTTCATAAATTTAGTAAACGTCAACTACATCTAAAATCTTTTGTCCGAGGATATAACTTTCACCACAACCAACTTCTTGATTTTCTCCCCAATCCATGACTAACTCTTCCACCACTACCTTAGATTCTTTAGCATTAAATAGAGACAATTTTGACAAATATAATCGAGAAAACCAATTCAACCAAAACAAAGTCTTACAGTCTTACATAGAAATAAAATGCTCAATTCAATTCTTAGACAAATCTTGTAATTTAAAAATCGAATTATCACTATCCACAAAAACGTCATTGTTTGAAACTTGTTGAAAGTTGATACAGAACCTAACAGAAAACTGCTTGTATTTCAACAAGATAATTTATACCTATGAAACATTAAATGACACTATATATGCAACTACAGAAAAACCAAGCTTGACTTCGCACATGATATCCTAAGGTTTTGTTGATATGAATCTTAATTTTGCAAAAGACAAACATTTTCTGCAATTTATATTACTTACAACATCTGTGCCAATAACAAAATCAAATGGGGGTCCAACAGCCTTGATATGATCCTCATTTCCCCAATCTAATTCTGCCACCGAGATTGAGCCAACTGATGCTACAAAATCAAAAAATAAAATTTTAAACAAACATTGTCTAGGCTTCCATATTGTTGTGTGCTCTCATGAACACTAGATTCTTCATAAAAAGGTAAGAACAGATTCTTACCAAGGCTTGATGACTATACATAGCAGTCTACATTAAAATAACATCTCAAACAAGTAGTGATTACAGAATCTAGACATTAACTGAACTTAGATATTAGACAAACACGTATGTTTCTGTAACACACTTGAAAACAATTCCACTATTGTGGTTTCTGAGGTTCAAGTTTCTTTAGGAAAGGACCTATTTCACAACCCCTATATGAAGTGGCAGCAGTATAGCAGATGAACAGTTTTTTTGTTCAAAATCATGTGACCCTGTCTTTATTTTGCCTTTTGGCATTACTCTTGTTTCTACACTGGTAAAATGATGTGGAAATGTTTTTCCAAGTTGTGACACAATCTTAGACGATGACATTAACTTTTCCTATTGTTTGTGTTAAGATCTTTGTCATTTTATTGAAGCAATTAATGTGTGATTAAGGGCAACATGGAAATCACTCCAGCATCAATATGAAGATCATAGATTGTTCAAACATAAAAGGAGTGACATTGAGTGCTAATAGGCATTATATAATAACTTAAAGTAAATAGTCACAAAACTACGAGACATACTGGAATCAGAAGTCCCTTGAGTGATTCTAGAAACGTTGCGCTCAATGTTTCGTATCAGAAGCGGCAAAACCTCAACCTGGTCAGTAGACACCACATCGCATCCCAGCATTGCCATTCCTACAGGATACCCAAAACAAGAAGTTGTGACCATGTACTTGAATCTTTTCATTCTACAGTTCATGATTCCTATATAATATTAGAAATAAACAACAAAAATGCCTCTCCTCACTATGGGGCAGGTAACGTTGCATACTTTCTTTTATGATTGTTTTAGGTTGACCATATACATAGGGACCCTCCATGGGCTCCAGATGGTAAAAAGCTTGCAACAAATGTACTAGCAACATCTAATAGGTGTCTTATATTCGTTAAAAACAATAGAAATGCAGTACTAAAATAAAATGGAGTACAGAAAATAAAGACAGGAGTAAAGAATCACCAATTCCTGCCAGGCCACATCCAGCTCCAAGTTCAATAGCACGTTTTCCTTTTAGTTTAGAAGGGCAAAAGCGCCCCCGTCTGCAATTTTTTTCCTGAGCCATCATACCATTTTCGGATCAGTGGAAAATAGCTTCAGGACAGTGTCGTTCTATTTTAATAAATCATGACAAACTCATATAATCAGACTAAATATCTCAAGATAGATTCATCAAAAAGGGAACCTCAGATTATCAAAATATTTTAGATTGAAGTATCTGCTAACAAACAATGAAAAAACTGACGAGCAGTGCACGAAGACATGAAGCATGTCTGAGAAATATATAGAAATCTAGAAAGGGCCCACACAGACAAATATAGAAAAAATCTTACAAAGTGGTTAGAGTTTATTAAAAGCTCACGTAGAAATATATAAAAGATTGTCATAGAAATTGAGCATATAGAAATATACGAAGCTTGTCTGAGAACAGTTAACCCACACAGACAAGGGTCGACAAGTTGTTTATGAAGAGTATATCAGGAGAAACCATGTGATATAACATTATTTTTTATCTGTCCAAGTGATAATAACATTCACTTGTTTCTTTTAAAGGTGATTCATAAATCTTTACTCTTACAACAAAAATAGTAAGCTGCAAATGCATTTTCAATTTCTCTAATGATAGGTTGTGCTGGAACTTCAATTAAGTTATGCCTTCACTCTACACCCAAAATAAATAAATAGACTTTGGAAAAAACAAAGTCGTTGTGATAATATTTTAAGCGCTAATGTGAATTAAAGCTTAAACTGGTACATTTTGTTGATGCATACTCTATTTCAAGAGCTAACACTGAGTGTTTTTCTAATGCCAGGAAAACTAAAGACAATAGATTTTTTTGTATCATTGATAAAGTAAAAAGGGATACAAGAACAAAAAGACGGAAAAGGACTCCGTCACAACCAAACAAAAGCGAAATGTCCAAGATATACCTACAAGATGTGGGGAATATCAGGACAAAAACTCGCAATCACCCCAATAAAACACGATTTTAAACAGAAAGTCTGCTGCAATCCCCGAAGTTTGCAACCATAAATAGACATCCCGGACAGTCTTTTGTCAAATCTCCCCAAGTACAATTCTCTTGTTATCAAACCGTAATCTATTACATGTCACTCAAATATTCTACCATAAAACAAGAGGTTCAAGAGTTCCAGCTTCCTTGACGGGACCATTAAGAATGTCCGAGATCCACTTACCCAAAAATTCTCTAAAATCTGCACCCACAACAACCATACCCTTGGCAAGCTTAGAAGCAACATTTCCCAACATAGCTCTAGTAATCTCACAATTTCTGAAAAGGTGGTTATTATGCTCTTCCTCCACCAAGCAAAGTGGGCAAAAAGGCAATGAATTTATTGCCATTTCTAGAAATAAGAATATAAAAGATAAAATAGTTGATGCCTCAATATTCAGCAATCTATATTCTAATTTCTAAATAGAACCCACAAATACAAGCTATTGAGAAACATAGCAAGCAAAAAAAAGCATTTCGAAAAACAATGAAACGAAAAACTAAAGTTCATTATATTGCTTACTACAACTGCACAATTAGGTAATAGTATGACAAAGTAATCTGATAAGGGTGACAATACAAGAGGACAAAAACTCATTTGAGGAAGGGATTTGATAAAAAAATATAATTTAATATGATTGGCAAATAACTGAAAACATGACAAAGTAATTTCAAAATAGTGAAAATGTAAAAGGACACAAACTGTTTGAATGCAAGTATACGAAAATGATCATAAAGAAATTTTAGGGAAATACCAAATACTTCACAAAGACAATGGAAGCATCCCACACCGTTGTTCCATGATGATTGGAGTTTGGATCCTACGGCAAGTTAAAAAAAAATAGTTTTGGTGCATAAGTAGAAATTCATTATCATGATATCATCAATAATACAACTGGTTTCTTGGTTCTATGGAACACAGTATAAGTAAACAATATGTCAAATATTTCTAGTACAACAAGAACATTTCATAGTAATGGTTTCTGAAGTATGCAACTCTAAGATGTATTATCGAGTTCCAAGGTTTTAGGAAAAAGCAAGCCACATCCTTAGATTACTAGTAATACAAGCAACATTAGGAATTGAAGAAATATCTCATAAAGCACATCATTCACCTGGTTCTGGTAGCAACTCAAAAGTACATAAAACTTGAGCCATGAATCAAAACCATAATTAATACCTACAAACACAGCGGTCCAACTTCCAAGAGATAAATCAACGCAAATATCTCCTCAACAATTTGCAAAAATGAAATGGACAACCACTAAAACTTGTACTCATACATGCAACAAGAAATGAGTTCCTTACTTTTTGTTTGATCAGCAAAAGTGTTGCTCAAGTTCCCAAGGAGGTCAACCAACACAATATATATGGTTTTCTTTTATTTTGGCTTTTAATTTCTAAATTATAGAACATATATAAATGTAAAATCAATTAGTAGCCTACTTACTCTTTAATGACGAAACCTATACGGAGACCACACTTCATTGAAGCTTGTAAGAAATTTATTGTCTAGATATTGTTTCATTAGATATTTTAGATCTCTACTCACCTTGCTCTTGCTGGTTACAACCAAAATATTCCTTAAAGAATATGTGATGAATGTGCTTCTACATTGATATTCCTATTGCATTTGCTTTCTTGAATAGAATAACTTTATAGAAAAAGAAATGGTTAACTCCACAAAACAAAAGTCTTTTGATTAGGAATATTTAGCGATATCTATTAATCTATTTGAAATAACTTTAGCAGTTTGTCTACGTTAATTAAAAAAAAGGAAACTTGTGTTTAAAAGGACTTTGATATGCATTGTCATTACTGTCATTGTAGTTGTAGTAGACTGTACGATTTTGACTTGATTGGAACTTTTGAGATTCTTTTGTTCTAATGATGAACGATTTGCTGATGTTGCCACCAAGCAAATGTGTATGATATGCAGTACATTATAGGTATAGCAAATCTTACTTGAGCCAAGTGCAAGTGATGACCAAAAACTTCAAGCTTAACAGCTGATGTATCAGATGAATTCAACCTATGCATGTAATGAAAGGTTAAAGATAAAAAAAAATTAGGTGATGATGCTAAAAACTTCAACGGTTTAGATAAAGCATACAAATTTCAACAACAATCCAGCAACAAGACGATGTTCAATCATAAACTAATTATAAGAAGTAAAAACTAGAAATGGAAGGAAAGAAGAAGAAAATAAAAGAAGAAGAAAATTTGTTCAATGAATTTATGATTTATCTGAACATCAATGTGTAAAGCACTAGTTCTACAAAATATCAAACGGCATGAATAGTTTCAGAAAGGGGAAGAGCAAAAGACCATGCCGATTTAGAAAAGGATAGAACTGCAAACAAGTCTGGTTAGATAAGGAAAGATTGTACAAAGTACAAACTGTCCATTATACAAGTGTAACCTGAACCCGACCCGCCTACTAGATAGGTTCGGCAAATCCAAACCATAAAAGTCTAGTTTAATTAACAGGCTACCCAGTCCACTACAAATGTTTACAGAGTCCCGTTATAAGATCTGATTAAGAAACTATTTTAACAGATGTTGAGGCACCTGTTAGTACGTAGGCATCTTTTTCGCGAAAAGAATTGTTGAGGCACATATTTTTGAGGAAATACCATTTAACCACCTGTTTAGTGACAAATACATGTTTTAAACCACCACTTTTGTAATGCACTATTTCAACACCAATTGTACAAACGTATTGAGCAAATTGAAAATGTTAAATCAGGTTGATTTTAAACAAAGACATGTTTAAGAAACAGTTCAAACAAATTAGATATGTTAACAGAAGGCCTTGACTTAGTATGCTTAATTAGTTCTCTAACATTGTATAGATTCTAGAATTGTGGTTTGCTGCAAGAATTCCACTGAAAATAGTTAAACACTGATCATTTTAGTCACGATGAAGTTAATAATCACATAGACGTTGAGGTACGAGTCAGCCCCAAATCATTAAGTGGTTAAAAATCATAAAACCAAACTATTTCCATCCCATAATTTCCTTTCGTATTTTCAAAACGACACCATTCTTCCTCTTCCGTTGAACTCTCCGCAACCCTAGCACAACATCGGAGTCCTATTATCAGGCAGTAGTTAAAAAGCACTAATCCGTTATCCGTAATCTCAACTAATTGTAGAAATTCGGACCTCAATAACTTAAGCATAAGCAAACCGAAGTAGTTAAAACTTAAAAGTAAATGGATGATCCGAAGTGCTTTTCCGCAAACACCAAAAGAAAACTGGAAATCACATTAAGCACGAAAGTATCTCAACGTCACGAAGTGAAGGAGAGATCCGTAAAGGTGCGCAAACGAAATAACGAATTGGGGACTTCGTTGGTGAGATGATTAAGGAGACGTTTGAAGCGTAATTTGTCTCTACGAACCTGTCGGGGTCCATTGTGGATGTCCGATAACGATCGGCGCCGGAGAAGATCGCCGGGTAGGAGAAAGAAAAGGTTCCTGCGGGATTTCGAGGAAGAGCGCCGGTACTGAAAGAGGTGCTGATTGGTGTGGTGAGTTGTTTATATTACTGGACTTCTATTCGGGTCTTCGGATCTTCCGATCCATAACCGATAGGCAGCCTTGAGCTGTTGGTTGGTCCATGGTTCAGGAAGGCAAGATAATGCGACTGGGATGCGGATCCGATACAGTCTCTGATCTTTCTGCATGTGCAAGATGTTTTTGTAGGTCAATAGGTCTCTGCGTCAAACGCGTGTGAATTTTAGATTAGTTTGTTGCCGTGGTTTGATACATATATTTGTAGATTTAAGAGCTTGAAATGTCTTTTTATATTGATAAGAAGACGAGAAACAACTACCACAAGACGAATTGGACAAAAGATTTTCGAAGTTTGATATTGCATTCCTATATGTTAAGGATCAAAGTCCAACACATCCAGACGTGTCCCATTAGGCCCAGATATCTCAATACAAAGTTTTATTCATATTTGTTATTTGTAAACCTTAGATTAGTCACATATTGATTACTGTAACTTGTACATCATACCATCGGAGTATAAATACAATCACATCTCCCTCAATCAACTCGATTGAGGAGAGATCGTCTTTTATGTTCAAGATACTTCTTCTACATTTCTACATGGTATCAAGAGTCACCCTTTAGAAGTTAACACTTCAAGATCCATCATCTTCCTCTTCCTGTTCTGAAAACAAACCCATCCCATATCACCTAAGCCCACCACACCAGACCGCCTCATTCAACCCATCTTTCACCAGCCATGCGTCTCCACCACATTCGCCTTCAACCTCTCCTCCGGATTCCACCTAAAGAAACACAAACTCCAGAATCCAACGGCCAACAAACAAACACAAAACCATCTGACGCTTCCTATCCTCTACTCTTCTCATATATATTCATTTCTTTTCTGTTTTCCGCATTTTCTTTCACACAATGCTTTCTAGGGTTTTTCGTTTCCGCCGCATCTCCTTCTCTTGATCTTCATCGGATTTGTAATACATCTGTTTTCCTCTCTTTTTTCCAGTTTGTCTGTTATTGTTGTTTTGCAAGATTTGGTTCATCGTTTTTTTCTCTTTCCTTTCTCTCTTTTTCTAGTATATTTTTGTTAAGCTTCATTCTTGGTTGTTCAAGAACTGGTTCTTGTGCATTATTTTACTCCGATCGTGATCTTCCCAGATCTGATCCTGAGCATATGCACGAATCACTGAAAGCACAAACACTTTATTTTATTTTTCTTTCTTTTCTTTCTTCTTTTTGGAATATTAAGCATGAACGCATTATATATTTGGTTTTGCTCCGATCAACGTTCTTTGCTTGGTCCTGAGCTATTGCGCATCATTCTTGATCTGTATTAAGCTATCGACTTCTTTTTTTCCTTTTTTTTACTTTTATCAACTTGTTCAACTGTCGTTTCTTCTCTCTTTAGGTATTGTCTTGCTTATTCAAATGAATGGGTCTACTACCTCTAACTCTTCGGTAGTATCATTGACCCCGATGACACTTATTTCAAACCTTTCCTTTACGGTGCATGTGCGCCTAGATCGGAACAACTTTTTAGTTTGGCGTTCACAGATCCTTCCGATCATACGAGGTCATGATCTGTTTGTTTACTTGGACGACATTTTCCCTTGCCTTCCCGAGTTCACCACTGAAAATCCCACAACAATAAATCCTGCCTTTTTGTATTGGCAGAAGCAAGACCAACTTCTTTTAGGCTGGCTATTGTCATCCTTGACAGAGGGAGTTCTTGCGCATGTTGTTGGTTGTAACTCCTCCTCTACTTTTTGGACCACGTTAGAATGACTTTTTGCCTCACATTCTCGTACTTGTATTATCCAACTCCGTCTCCAGTTGCAAACCACAAAAAATGAGATCTCCTATCTTCGACTACCTTCAAAAAATGAAAACCATCGTTGATAACCTTGCCGCTGTCGCACACCATGTTACTGACTTTGATCTTGTTCTTCACGTCCTCTCTGGACTTGGCTCTGAATACGAGTCTTTCGTCACCTCTGTGTCCACACGCACTGAATCCATAACTGTGGAGGACCTCCATGGCATGTTTCTCAGCCAGGAACTCCGTCTTCAACAAACTCTCCCCTCTGATGCCTCCGCCAACACAGCAGTCAAGTCTGGACACCTGGACAACTACAACCACACTCGCAACAACCGAGGACGTGGACGGGGTCGGGGGCGTTTTCGCAACAACAACAACCATCCTGGTCCTCCTGGTGGTTCCAACACTGGACAACGACCACCGTTTCCTCCGCACAATAACTCCCAGCGCCCGAAAATCCAATGCCAATTTTGCTCCAAAATGGGGCACAATGCCCTTCAATGTTACCAACGTTACGGCCCTTCCTTCACTGCTTCTGCACCCCTCTCTGCTATGATGGCTAGCTCCTGTCAAATTTTTGATGATGCATGGTACCCAGACTCCGGTGCAACAAATCATCTGACAAATGACGACGCCTCATTCCAGACCTCCACTGACTACAATGGTGGTGAGAACATTCGCACTGCCAATGGCACAGGTTTGCCTATTCTTCGTAGTGGATCCTTTACTATTTCTTCTCACACTCGTTCCTTAAGAATGCATAAAGTATTTTTCGTTCCCTTGGTTACAAAGAAACTTTTAAGTGTTGCTCAGTTTTCAAAAGACAACAATGCTTATTTTGAATTTTATCCCTTTCATTGCTTTGTGAAGGATCTCTTCTCGGGTCACGTCATTCTCCAAGGGCAACTTGAGAACAGCCTCTACAAACTTCACATTTCCAAACCATCCTTGGTCAACTTGGTAATTTTGTCTGAACGAACTTCTGTTAATACTTGGCATAATCGTCTTGGGCATCCTAATGCTCAAACAGTAAATTCTATAATTCATAAAAATCATTTACCTATATCTGGTTCTCAAAAACCACATTTTTGTAACACCTGTCCCTTAATAAAAAATAATAGTCAACCGTTTTTTCGCACTCTTACAATTGATTTATGTCGATGTTTGGGGACCCTCTCCTACCGTTTCCACATCTGGTTGTCACTATTACGTCTCCTTTTTAGATGATTTTAGCAGATGTACTTGGTTTTTTCCAATAACCCTTAAATCTGATATTCTTCAAAGTTTTCAAATTTTTAAAACACAAGTCGAAACCTATTTTTCTACCAAAATAAAATCTTTTCAGAGTGACCGGGGTGGGGATTTTCAATCTGTTTCTAAGTTTCTTGAAACGCATGACATTTTGTAGGATCGTGTGGGTTATGGGTCCACAATTAAGGCTGATTAACAAATATAATCCTAAACAAACTCTACTTGCAAGTCAAAAGATGATGCAGCGGAATTTAAAACAAATACAAGCAAGTGGGGACTAAATAAGTAAACCACAATCACACGGGGATTTTATAGAGGTTCGGCACCCCACCTGGGTCCTAGTCCTCTCTTGTAAACTCCGCTCGACTCCGCGAGCTCCGCCTACGTCTTCACTAACCACTCCCCGTTCCGGGCCGGGAGAGAACACCTTTTACAAAACAAACTCCGCGAACAACCTCGCGAGCTTGACTTTCTTCTCTCACAATCCGAGAGGAATGCTTCGGGCTTTCACCGAAACCTTTACTTCACTTTGACAGCAACCAACTTGAGTGGAACACACTCTCTAAACTTGAGCACACTTGAATGTGATTGGATTTGTGATTAAAGTGTGGAAGGTTTGAGGTTTTGAGTGTGTTGAGTTTCTCTCTAATGTATTGGACAAGTATGAGTGAGAGAGTTGTGTTAAAATGTGTTTTACAACTCCTTATATAGGCATTAGAGAGAATAGAGCCGTTGGGATTGATTGGGTATGAGTTGATGTGTGATTACACAAAACAGAACCTGCAGGACCCAATTCTGGATGAATTCGGTCGACCGGATCGGGATGAACGGTCGACCGTTTGGCAGTTTTGAACTAAGTTCAGTCGACCGGTTCGGTAACGGTCGACCGCCTAACGCTACGACTTAGGTACACTTAAGTCATCGGTCGAACACAAGAAAAGGGTTCGGTCGACCGATTTCGTCCAGGCACTTTGGGGTTGACAAACAATTAGATATTTGGTCGACCGGAACAGGTCTAGCGGTCGACCGTTTTTCAACAGGAGATTCGGGTTTGTCAAGAGATGGACAAACGGTCGACCGATCTTGGTCCTCGGTCGACCGATACATGAAATGTATTTGGGGTATTTTTGGTTTAATACGAATACGACTGTTGGGTATATACGACAAGAATAACGGTCGGAAAATTAAGTTCAAACGGTCGACCGAAAGAGATGGGCGGTCGACTGAAACCAGACAGGGAAACACAAACAGAATACTTGATCATCCGGTCGACCGAACGACCTGTTGCGGTCGACCAAATGTGGGCAGACAGTTAGGGTTCAGGTTTAGTGTTTTCCGATCTAAGTTTGGGTGATCTATTGAAGTCCAAATTATGTGAAATTTCGTGTGTGACTTCTATGAGGAACCTAGTGTGTGTTTAAGTTGATTTTAGCTCAAGTATGCTCAAAATACACAAGTTCCTAAAGACTCAAAGAAATACAAAATACATGTCTTCAAATGAGCTTGATTACATGTCTTGACTTATTTTCCTTTCTTCCTTGAGTCTTGATCACTTGTAGATGTTAGCACAAAGCAATATATATGCATTGTAATATGTGTGCTACTCTACATGATCATAATTAAGATTAGGTTAATTAAATCATCAAAACATAGATTAAGGCCAAAAAGCCAACACATTTTACATAGAATTTATTGTCCCCATATTCATCAGCAAAATGGGACTATTGAACGAAAACACCAACATATAATTGACAATGGTTTATCCTTGTTAACTCACTCTTATGTTCCAAATAGTTTTTGGGTTGAAGCTTTTTCTACTGCATGTTTTCTGATTAATAGTCTAACTCGCTTTGTTTCTCATAATATTTCTCCATTTCAAAAGCTTTTCGGTCGACCACCTGACTACAAACGTTTTCGAGTGTTTGGTTGTGCTTGTTATCCATGTTTACGACCTTATACATTGAATAAACTACAACCACGTTCTAAACTTTGTGTCTTTCTAGGGTACAGTCCATCTCATAAAGGCTATAAATGTCTACATGTTTTATCAGGGCGCACTTTCATTTCTCCTAATGTCATTTTTAATGAAAACCATTTTCCTTTCCATGATGAGCCTATAAATAAAGAGAACCAGGTATTTGGCAGTAGAACCTTGCGTTCATCTACCATACCTTCTCCTTGTACATCTTGTGGGATTTCATGTTTAATTATACATATATATTTTCAAAATTTTTATGTATAATAAGGATCAATTTTCAATTTTCTAGAATTTATTTCATGCATGCATCGGTTTGTTTTAACATCTAGTTTCAAAACTCTATTAAAACAAACACGAAGGGACTCCAAAATTCATACCTAGAAGTTCTCAAAAACTTCTTGAAGATTCGGAGACGTTGGGGATGCTTCTCGCCGCGCCGGGAGCCTCCGAGTGTTCACCGAAACCCTAAACAAGGTTGGAGAGAAAGAAGCTAGCCAATCGATCTCCAAACAAGCTTAGAATCTAGCTACAAACCCCTTCCTTAGCCTCTGAGATTTCTCCTTCCAAAGACTTAGAAAACTAAGAGAATTTTCGTGGGTTTTAGTAGTGAATTAGGAGAGAAAATAATTTCTGAATTGTGTGTCACAATTAGGGAGAATAAGGACCTATTTATAGGTTCCAATCTTACTCTTAATCATGGCTATTCTTTAGCCACGGTTTTATGACAATTTCTCTCACAAACTAATTCCATAATACATTATATGCACCCATAAAATGTTTGACCAAATTTGGAGCTAATCCAACCATCGATCAAATTAATCTCTTAATAATCAAAGGCAGAAAATCAATCGTTGTTCGGTTGACCGAGACCCATTCGGTTAACCGAATATGTCACGATTGGTTGACCGAGTACTAGACGGATGACCGATTCTTAAAGGGAAAAATTCTCCTTAACCGATCGGACGAATTCTCGTCTAAGACCGAGTGCCATTCGGTTAACCGAAAATATCGGAACTTAATATTATTCGGTCGACCGATTTTGGTTCGGTACACCGTACCAAAGTTCCAGGCACTTTGGTCAAGTTCGGTCAATCAATTATGATTATCCGTTCCACGTTCGGTTGACCGAACCTCAACGGATTACCGAACTTCTACCCGATTTTGCCTATTTCAAATTTTGGATTTATTTCCAACAAAATTTGAACTTGGGGGTTTTAGCAAATTCACAACTTATGCAATATATTATCCTATGCAACAATAAATTATTGTACCCCATAATATATGCATCTCATATGAATTTATCATGATTCTAATTATGTTATATATACAACATAATTGATTTTACTTGTTCACCACATGTGTCATATTTTCTATGAGAAACCCGACACATCATATGAACCAAAAATCAAGCTTCTTGTTTCACGGTTTTTTGCGGTGTGACCTATGGGAGGATCTAAACTAAGTTGGCAGTGATATTAAGAGCTTAATATCACAAGCTATAAGCGGTATCTAGCTACACATTATAGCTCCCAATTAGTTAGATGTCTTAATTCCACTCGAACCAAAACCCGATCCATTTAGTGATGGAGTGCACCACTTGTGTCCGTCCCTTGCCTCATGATATTGAGAATACACACAAAGTAGTATTGTGTCATCTTTGTATTAGTATTCATTTCTTGATCTCTTTAAGCTAGTTATAAATATGTGACTTAACTCAAATCACATTGTGCACATTATAACTTTGCTTTATCAAGGGGCCCACTAATATCATCACTCAATTAAGAGGGGCAATGATAGTCTTTTGACTAACTATCTTCTCCAACAAAAGTTGTACTTAACCAACTAATGCCTTTACACTACACTCATCGATAGCTCAAGACACTAGTCTAATTAAGAACTCCTTAAGTGATTAGATATAAGTCTCATATCAAAGGACCAAAGACACAGTAAAATATTAATGACACAGAAACACATTTCTATAATATTTTACTTATTAGGTCTATTCAGTATACAAAAGTAATATTTTCCTCTTTTGCATACCCGTGTTGTCACTCACTTGTAGAGCTACAATGATCTATGACCAACACGACAATCTTAACTCGGTAATTAATGTTCCATGTTAATTACCATGATTGCGAATATCTTTTGTTTTATGCAAACCAATATCTTTCAGAGCTCTACGGTTAAGGACCAAGAGCCTCTTCCTTAACACTTCTAAAAGACGAATAACATAAACAAGGAACAAAATGATTTCTCATTCAATTCATAATAATTGACATTTAAAAGTAAAACTTTTAGAACACATTCCCTTCACATCTAACATAGTCCCTCCATTTGCCCCAGCAGCAGTTTCTTCCACTACCCTTCATCCTTCTCACATCACCCCCAATCACAACACAACACCCTAATCATAATACCTCTACCTACCATATCACAGACATAGACACACCAGCACAACCAACTCAAACAACTATACCTACTTCACCACCTCCTTCACCATCACCACATCCACTACCTCGCCCCATGGCAACCAGAGCCAAGGATCGCACCAGGAAATCCAAACAGTTCCCTGACTATCAAGTTTATACCACCACCAAATACCCACTTCCCTCCACCTCTCTTTCTGACACTGAACCAACTTGCTTCACAACTGCTGCTAAGGATGGTAGATGACGACAAGCTATGTCTGATGAGTACAATGCTCTGATTTCCAATGGAACATAGTCGTTAGTTCCATCTAGTTCTGCTTCTAATGTAGTAGGATGTAAATGAGTTTTTAAAATAAAAAGAAATCCAGATGGGTCTGTTAGCAGGTATAAGGCTTGTCTAGTAGCTAATGGGTACCACCAGGAGCCTGGACTAGATTACGACGAAACATTTAGTCCTGTTGTCAAAGGTGTCACAATACGTATTATTTTATCTATTGCTCTCTCCAAACAATGGCCTATAAGACAATTGGACGTTAACAATGTCTTCTTACATGGAGATTTACATAAGGAAGTATATATGCCCCAACCTCCAGGGTTCACAAACCCAAATCTTCCCCAGCATGTTTGTCGTTTTCACAAATCTCTCTATGGCTTAAAACAGGCGCCTCGAGCCTGGTGTAAGAAACTAGCAGACAAAATGCAATTACTTGGTTTTATTTTTTCTAAATCTGACAATTCCTTATTTATTCTTAGAATAGGTGCTCACATTATCATTGCACTCGTTTATGTTGATGATATAATCCTAACATGTAGCTCCAGTTCGGTTATGGATCAGGTTGTATCTACTCTCAACTCCTTCTTTTCTCTTAAAAATCTTGGCTCTTTACACTATTTCTTAGGAATCGTAGATTTAAGAGGTCTACAGGTCTTTGCGTTAAACACATGTGAATTTTAGATTAATTTGCTGCTGTGGTTTGATACATGTATTTGTAGATTTAAGAGCTTAAAATGTCTTTATATATTGATAAGAAGACGAGAAACAACCACCACAAGACAAATTGGACAAAAGATTTTCGAAGTTTGATACTGCATTCCTATATGTTAAGGATCAAAGCCCAACACATCTAGACGTGGCCCATTAGGCTCAGATATCTCAATACAAAGTTTTATTAATATTTGTTATTTGTAAACCTTAGATTAATCTCATATTGATTACTGTAACTTGTGCATCATACCATCAGAATATAAATACAATCACTTCTTCCTCATTCAACTCAATTGAGGAGAGATCATCTTTTATGTTCAAGATACTTCTTCTACATTTCTACACTATATGATTCTGGCTAAGTTCGTCAACCTAGTGTTACGGTTAGCTTTCATACACGTACAAGTTATATTTATACGGGATATCATTTGTTTACATCTCTAATGTGTGGTGACTAGTATCAAAATAAAAAAGATACCAAGGATGAAAGTTATAGTTAACACGTTAATATCTCTAGATTTACTCGAGGAGTACGGGTTGACTCGAAGTCGAAGGGATAAAGGGATCCTTCCACTTCCCAGAGGCGAAATGTTTTGCTTGATTAAGACTGGGACTTCTTAGTATCTGCTTTGCTTATATTTGAAACTG
The DNA here is from genome assembly GCA_963682175.1 of Triglochin maritima. Taxonomy (NCBI): domain Eukaryota; kingdom Viridiplantae; phylum Streptophyta; class Magnoliopsida; order Alismatales; family Juncaginaceae; genus Triglochin; species Triglochin maritima. The sequence continues at coordinate 55,192,554 of OY821772.1, read as the reverse complement.
TGATTGAGGGTTATTACCTCTAATTTGGGTAGGTCGTGATAGCTATCAAACTGCTTGCCATTTTGGATGCTTTTTGTAGGAACGAGTTGTGGTTCACACTTCACAGTCATTCCAAACTAATATTTTCTAATAATCCACCTAACTTTTTTTTTAAATGCTAGATTTAAGTATTTAAGAAAAAAATTCTTCACTTCTAAAAATAAAAAATATTTGCTTTATAAATTGTAGATGGGTTAGTTTCGAATCTGAAACTAAAACCAATGCCCAAACATAGGAACATGCCCAACCAAGCTTGAACCTATTTATCAAGCATGTGGGCGAAATCAAATTTGATCCAGCTTGTACTTGTAAATGAACCATTTCATCTTTATTAATGGAACTCAGTTCTTAGGCTGTCTACTAATACGCCCCCATGGAATTCCCTTTTCCCCGTTTAACACTTAATGATTGATAAATAACAGCACCAATGTCACATTGTCACCGATAAGCCGGTACCCGGGCCCGGTCTGGCCCACAGGCCTGATCCGGGCCGTTCCGGGTCCAGCCCGTTAGCCAACAGCTATTATAGTTGTTGGACCGTGCCGGCCGGCCAGGCCCATGAACCTTATCTTGGCGGCCCAATACGACACCGGGTCTTACGTCGGATGATCTTTCACTTTTTTCACTATAAAATTAGTAACCAACGTGTGCAATCCACGTCAATAATACCAAGATACATCATACAATCCCATCCAACAAGGCAACAAAAAACACATGACTACAGGTACTAGATCTGAAGCAATATTGCTTAACTAAGGAGCAAGTTAAATATGTTACTGGATTTAATCCCGCCTCAAAATGTATATTAGCATGATTAGCCAAGGTTTCCACCTGAGTAGGTGGTAAATCGTGGTCTCATTGCATACAAAGAAAGGTGCAGGAATCTGATTCTTGCATAGTACAAAATCATGGATCCAATCTGGAACCCCGGGAAGCATCCAATGCCAAAACGTGAATAATTGCCTTCTTTTCCTTTGCAATAAATATATGTTTTTTACCTGCTAATTACATCCAACGGCAAGACGGACGGAAGGCTAAACGAAGTCGTAATTACCAACACAAGGCAAATTTGCACAAGTATGTGAGATATAAGTGGCGTCGAGGTTACTGCTCTGCTGCCAGTGTAGCCTCCATTGCCACCAAAGATCATACCTAGGGATCCTACATACACTCCGCCATCTCCGTCAGAACCACCACTACCACTGCTCCTACCGGAATTGGCCTTGGAGTATGATCCTCTGCCATATTCGTTCCTGCAAAATTAAATCCGTAAAGAGCTCTTATTGCTAGAACATATACTATTTCTAGCCAATTTTACCATGACACATCAGGACACAAGATTGCAATCACACAAGCAATGGCATTTCTCAGTTAGATGCCTTTGTCATATCCAACCTTCAAATTTGTTGAGTCCTAAATAGTTACGAAACAAAATTGAGGTTACTCTAATAGAATCATCTTCACTACATCGTACATAGGTATTTTGAGTTTTATCGCACATAGGTATTTGAGTTTTACAGAGGTGAAAAACCAGCCAAGTGTTGCGGTTAAATTGTGAGATTAATTTTGTGATGCCATCCCCAAAGGCTAAAAGAGAATGGAGAATTTGAAGTTTGCGTCCAATCTTTTATGGTCACCAAGTTGAAGGCACGACAAGTTAAACAAGGAAAATAGAAGATTGTTTCCCACCATCAACTCCTAAGATTTCGTAGGCTAGTGAACGATTCAATTGGTTATGGTGTCAACTGGAAAGAAATTCCTATTGTTAACAAGAGGGATAAGGTCATGGAGACCTGTTAGGTTCTTCAATCCAAAAACCTTCCTGGGGAATCCTACATTTTTCCTCCACACTGTGACACAAGACAGCTGAACGGTCGTTTATTGGAGTGTGAGTATCTAACTGAAAACAAATTGGTGATGAGTGGAGAGACTATTCTTTAACACCATTCTCACACATCATAGCAGAAAAATAGAAGCAATGTCCATCAGAAAAGATTCCAGTGCACAAGCATTTTTACAAAACATGGATGATAAATTGAAGTTCACTGTTCACCGTAAACTGTTGATTGATTCATGCACCAACAACCTTAGGGATTCGCAAACTTTGCAATCATCGTTAGTTGGCACGATACCTACCTCTAGTAGTAGAATAAGTATTAGGTACACTATGCAAGCCAAACCACAATGCAGGCTTAAGAAAATGCTCTAAGGCGAGAACAATCATAGCTTTTATTATGTTATCTGGTTTGTATTGGACCATACGAAAGCATGAGATGAAGTTGCACCAATAATTTCTCACTTTTGGTATCTTCAAATTCCCAGTTTCCACCGTCAAAGTCAACAGACTCTAATAACTATATGAACCACTAACCGTGATCAGATCACATCATACTACATATCCTATTATATTTTTTCATTGTTCAATCCTCACAATTCATGAAATACCAATTGTGTCCTAATACAAAAAAGTCTGGGAAGTGGGACCTACAAATCTCTAATACAAATATACAAAAATGCCCATGCAATGTATGGGCCCTTTGTAAGATTAATACTTTCTCAGCTTTTTCACAGGTTTGCTGCTCCAGCTCGGGGTCATTAAAAAGGCGGGATATTATAGGACATGCGTAGCAGCAAACATAAAATAATAACACGTGAAGATTGTTAATTATTATTTGGCCTATTATGCGCGTAACTGCGAAGTGGACGGCGGGCCGGGGTCATTGTTCACATGATGTTTAATGTGTACGCGTCCCTAATAGAACTAGTGATATTTTTCATTTTTTGGAGTGTATACACTCAGTACTAGTTATAGAACTAGTGAGTTTGCGAGGTTGGAGAAACGTGATCATTTATTCCGTAAATTCACAAACCATAGCATAAAATGCACATCCAAAAGTAATTAGTGTTCTTACTTTTTTAAGGACTAATACTAATTAAACTTACAGTTTACAAGGACCCGACAAGTTCGATGGTGATTACATGTTCGGACCACCGAACCATGTAAACTATTTTTAGTAATATAATCCCACAGATCCGCACTGTAAATCACACTAGTCAAGAAACCGAAACCAAGATAGATGTGGGCCCCACTTCACGTGAAGGGTGGCACTAAAAAACACAATGGTCCAAGTGTTACTATTGCAATTCCAAGACTACCCCTAGCATCAGGCCTCTGCAATTATACACCTTCCCAGGTTTGTTAAAAAAAAATGGGTTTTTGCACTGGTACCTGCCAAAACTTCAAAATTAGCATTGTACCCATGTGTTTTCGTGTATTTCCTTGGGCTATTGGCTGATACTCATCCCTTACAAACACAGGTATCAGGCAATATACCTAAAAACATAGGTATCAAACTAATTTTGATATTTTTGATGAGTAGTCAGGTAAAAATTAAAAAAATAAAATTGATACACTTCCCCAAGTTTGTGTTACGTTTTTAATAGTTAAGAAGGTGTATATACTACTTGTTGATACTTTTTTTTTTAAAGTTGATGCTTGATACTTCCTATGGTAGTTTATTGTCCTGAACCCCTAAAAATTTAAGCCTGAAAAATTAACATATATTACTTAATCAAACTTGTTTTAATTAACTCAGCAATTGTTTGTATCTGCTCAATGAATTAACACATTTCGTCCTGATGAAACGCACAAAACCTGCGAAATTTGAGAATCTAAACTTCCATTTTGATGTGATCACTAAAAAACAAGTGTTTCATTGCAGAATATAGTAGATTGGTACTGGATTCTACTCGGATCATAATTAAACTTAGTGGCTCATTATTAAGAAGTATCTTGAGTTTGTTATTGTTCCAGTGAAACTGACACGCTTGGATTTGTACCAGGACCCCAAAATAAAAAAACCAAAGCAAGAAAAATCATAAATGCAAGTTCTCAAAACAATATGTTGGCAAAATACCAGCAAATGTAGGTTGGAAGATGACTAACCTGGAAGACCCAAGCACACCAGCGTTGAGCGTAATCTGGTCAATCATCGCTGCGGACTTGGGCTCAACACTCAACGTCTTAGCATAAGCACCCGACCCGGCCCCGGAGGGAACAAACACAGCCCCGTTCACCAAGACATCACCTTCCGACCTCCAATCCCAATCTCCCCACTCTTTCTCGCCCACATCCACTCTCTTTGTCACTTCCTTGGCATATGGATTCGTCGGAGCGGTGTAACGGTTTCCCTGACTGTTGATCGTCGGGTTCGCACTCCCTCCAATTGCGTACATCTGCCACTCCGTGAAGTCATTGTTCACAATGTGAATGTACCCCAACCGGCACCTCGGCATTCTCTGCACCAACGCCTCCCCAAACCTATTAAAGGCGATAGTCACCTGCATTCCAATATGTTAATACCACTCATCTAAATTGTCTCAAGAAATTGCATTTGATGATTAATATGCTCTACATTTTACTAACATTGAATTTGAAAATATAATCTCTCTTTTTGAAAGTTTGTTACAATGATTTGTGACTATCAATTCCAAACACGATACGTTTTTGCAATCGATCAACTAAGCTATCACTTTTTAAGAGAAAAACATTAACAAGAAATAAAACGACAAGCATTTAGCGTTCCAACGAACCTGCATTGCGGTGTCGGGGCGATAAGTATCACTATGACCAAGCAACATAACATCATTATGATGCGAGAAGTAGTTATTGGAGATCGTGATCCCGGTCGACCCCATGATAGCATCAATAAGCCCATCAGCACAATAAGACAAATCGCAGTGATCAATCCATATCTTCCTGGAACCATAAATCGATATCCCATCCCCATCAGACCGTCCCCTGAATCCCACATGCGTCGGGGACGACCTCACATTCCCCTTCCCGGACGGCACGCAGTGATGAACATGCACATTGTGAATGATCACATTCGACACATACTGCAGCGTAATACACCCGGCCCCGGTAACTTGCACATTGGCCCCCCGTCCGTCGATCGTCTTGAAACTGTTGACGATCAGCTCGTCGGAGAGGCGGATGGTCATGGAAGCGGAGAAGGTGATCCAGAGCGGATCGTCCTGGACGACAGCGTAGCGGAGAGTCCCCGGCTTGGGATTGACGGCGTCGGCGTCGGAGGAGTCGGTTACGACGTAGATCTCCCCGCCCTTGCCGCCGAGCGCGTCGCGGCCGAAGCCGATGCCGCAGTCGGCGAGGCGTTGGCGGTTGTCGGCCCATTTCGAGTCGCAGCGCCAGCAGTCGTCGATGGGGTTGCCGGTGAGGCAGGAGGAGGAGGAGGAGGACAGCGCTCGCCGGTGGGACTCTTCTACCTTCCTGTGAGTACACAAACAAGCAAACATAATGTGAGGTTGAAAAAATAAAAAGAAGGTAAGTTTTGGGTTGGGGGAAAGGTGTTAGTTTACTGACCGTTGGAGGTGGAGAGCGATGGAGTCGGGGTAGGAGTGGGAGGAGTTGAGAGAGTGGGAGGTGGAGAGGGAGGCGAGGAAGAGGAAGAGGAGGAGAGGGAGAGGCATTTTGGGGTGGAGTGGAGTCGAGTGGAAATGTGGCGGGTTTGGTTGGGGAGTTTACAGATTTGGGGGAGTGGGAATGGTGTGTGTGTGTTTTCGAAGGGGTGTACTGTGTAAATAATACAAGTGGAACTGGGGACCACCTGGATCAGGGTGGGAATGGAGAAAGGGGAATGTTCCTCCGCCTTTGGCTTATTTAATTGGCTTGTATCACTCGGACTCGGATAGTCCACGTTAAGTGTTTTAGCATTTTTATTAGACGGTTGTACTACCCGTCGTTAGAGAGATTCGTTGCATTGAGGATAGAATACAAGCACTTAAATGATTGTGCTCGGGTCCTGATTTCTCTTTGTCACGTCAATTTCTATCTTTGTCACGTCACACCAGCTCATCCACCTCCAAATTCCTCTTAACCATGCCTTGAAACTCTTTACACTCTACATTCTCTTACTCCACATCATTTGGAGGACGATCCTGACTTATTATTGTCGATGACATTTAGGTGGTATCTTTGGAGTAGTGACGATGATATAATGTTTTCGTTTTAATCAATACGTTTGGAAGTAGTTAAACCCCATTGATGATGATATTTTTGTTGATTTTATTGTAATTAAACCCATTTTCAATGTACGTACTGGATAATATGATTTCATTGTTAATCTACTATGTATATTTTTTAGTCGACGCAACAGATGCACGTGGTAGTAATTTAAATTTAGGCATGACATTACTTAAGCTTAGACCATGTTTAACGACCCGGGAGCACCCGAATGGACGCACGTACGCCCATCAGGTGGGGGCCACGTGCCCCCCCCCCCCCCCACACCCCCTCGTCTTTTTTTTTGTTTTTCTCATTTTTTGGAGGTTTTGTTATTAGAGTTAATCGATAATGTATTGAGTATTTTTTAGTAATGTGGGGTGATAAATTTTTATTATTGTGGGATTACTGTTTAATCACACGTGCATTGTGCCATCACGTTTCGATTATTCAATCACGCGTGCATTATGTATTCACGTTTGCACTGTTCATTCATGCGTGTACTGTGCAATGAATACCTCTATCTACTCCAAATTATAAATACATCTACCTATCTCCTTTAACTCCTCACATCTTCTTAAATTATTCACTCTTATTAGCTTCTCATCTCAATGTCGGATAATAGTTCAAACGCCGCTCAATCCGACGATGACAACTGCAATGAGACATTTGATATGATAGATTGTGCTATTGATTTGGTCATCCGGGCTGTGTATGAACGGAGTACACGTCATAGGGTTCGTTGAAGGAGAACGACGAACCCAGATATAGATCGTGAACTTGGTTACAGACGTCTTATGAACGATTATTTTTCTGACAACCTTGTCTATTCTGATTCTCTTTTCAGGAGAAGATTTCAAATGCGAAAATATGTTTTTCTGCGCATTCACAATGCCCTTGAAGCAATGATGTCTTCTTCCAACGAACCCCAGATGCAACTGGTAGAATGGTTATTTCCGATTACAAAAACAACAACATCAATATGAATGCTAGACTATGGCGTGACAGTTGATGGGATTGATGAGTACTTATGATTGAGTGCAACTACATCTAGAAATGCCCTCCTCAATTTCTACGAAGGTGTTATTAACATCTTCGGCCTTGAGTATTTACGCCGTCCAACTGCAAATGACTTGGCACAACTACTCCACGTTGGTGAGCAACATGGGTTCCCAGGTATGATGGAGAGTATCGATTGTATGCACTGGTTTGGAAAAACTGTCCGGCTGCTTGGAAGGGACAACATCAAGGGCGTTCTGGGAGAGCAATCATGATCCTTGAAGCGGTGACATCGTACGACTTATGGATCTGTCATTCCTTCTTCGGAATTCTTGATTCGGCCAACGACTTGAACATCCTGCAACAATCTCTGGTTTTCGACGACATACTGGAAGACCGAACTCCATCTGTAAATTATGAGGTAAATGATGTTCAATATGATATGAGATACTATCTTACTGATGATATTTATCCACAATGGGTCACCTCCATTAAATCCATCCTTCACCCTCAAACCCCGAAGCACAGGGTGCTTGCTGAAGTGCAGGAGGCGACGTGTAAAGATGTAGAACGCGTTTTCGGAGTGTTGCAAGCGAGGTGGGCGATGATTAAAAATCTCGCTCTCGCCTGGAGTAAGGACGTACTATCAAAAATAATGTCAGCTTGCATCATCATGCAAAACATGATTGTGGACGACGAATGCGACTCTTACGGCAATTTTGGAGATATTTGCAAATTTATGGAAGATCGAGCTGGAACTTCTGCTGAGAAAACACGATATTCGACTGATTGTATAACAGATATTCACGAATTTTTTTGCCAATCAAGATCGGGTGCGTTACAGGAATCAACATTTAGATCTGAAAGACGATTTAATCGAGCATATATTGCAACGCTACGGACGATGAGCGGTTTGAACATGAGTTTAACGTAATTTCTAATGTTCTATTTCGAAGTCCAGTTTACGTAATATGTATTGTCGTTTGTTAATTTTGAATGTGATATTTCGAATTTAAGTTCATGTAATATGTAATGTGGTTTCATAATATTTAATAATTTCGAGTTAAATATTTTCAAGTTAAAGTAATTAGAAGTAGTAATTTCAATTAATATTATGTAAAATATAATTTTTAAAATGTTGTGTAAGAATTAAAATCGTTTAATTAAGAAATGATGTGGAGGAAAGTGAGTGTAGGGTGGGTGGGGGTAGCCCGGACATGGTTAGACCATGTGTAACCATGCCCGGGCTACCCCCGAGCGTCATGCTTTCTCTCTCCGCCACATCAGCTTCTCTCTCCGCCACGTCAGCTCACCCCACCCACCCAAAAAAACCCTTAACCATGCCCGGCCTACCCCCACCCACCCTACACTCTCTTTCCTCCACATCATTTATTAATTAAACAATTTTAATTCTTACACCACATTTTAACAAATTACATTTTATTAATTGAAATTACTACATTATCAATTAATACCCAATACATTATAAATTAACCCTATGCATGTGTTTAGACCATGAGTTAACCATCTTAGACCATACTATTAAACCACCTCGACAGGTCATTCGGGGTCTCGCTCACCGGTGAACGATCAGCATTCCACCTCGCCAGTGAGGTGGCGAGGGGGCAACGCCCCCTGGAATTTTTTTGGATCTTGAAATTGTTTGATTTGGAAAATTTTGAATATTCATCACTTGCAAAAAACTCATTGTAATCTAACCCGTTATAACAATAATAAAATTTTATCACCCCACGTTATTAAAAAATACCCAATACATTATCAATTAACTCTAATAACAAAACCTCCACTAAAATATAAAAAAAACAAAACAAAATTCGACGAACGGGGGGGGGGGGGGGGGTGCAACACGTGCCGCCCGATGGGCGCCCGAGTCGGGCCTGAGGGCGCGCCCAACCCGTAAACCATGCTCTTAAGAGCGTTCCTTAACGCAAGTTTTTTGAGGTCATACACGACCTCACGACCGGTCGAAGATGCCCACAAGTTTTTAACGCGGGAAAAAGAAGGTCGAAGATGCCCGGGTCGACGACCCGGTTGTCCGGGTCAGCCAACCCGGACGCGCCACGTGGCACGTCCGGGTTGAATTTTTTGAATTTTTTGATTTTTTGATTTTTGGTTTTGTTTTTGTTTTGAATTTTTTGTTAGAGATTTTTTTTTTTGAAAATACGTTTTATAATTATCTTGATTTTTTAGAATTTGTTTTATTTTTTTAAAATTTTTACCAAGATGGACCCCGAAATGATGTGGAGGAGAGAGATAGGTTGTTGTTGGGTTGTGGTTAAGAGGTGAATAGTGTAGGAAAGAGAAGAAGTTGGGTTGAGGAAAGAGAAAGTTGATGTGGAAGAGAGAGAAAACTGATTTTGAAGAGAGAGAGAGCTGATGACCAGGTCGTCCAGGTCATGGTTAGTGATGGCCTAAGGAGTTTTTTTGGGTGGGTGAGGTAAGCTGACGTGATGGAGATAGAAGATGATGTAACAGAGCAGGATGCCCTGACGCCGTTAAACATGGTCTTAAGGAAGAAAATAAGTAGTTAAATAACATTTGATATAAAATAATATTCATAACACTAACACCTTTATTAATCTTAATTAAAGTTGAATTCAACAAAACTAGTTTAATAACATTATACTAACACAAATAAGAAAGTGGTATATGTCATGTTGTATGTATTTTATTTCTCTATGTTTCTTGGTGATATATACGAACTTGTTGTGCATGTATAGGTTTTAAGTCATAACATTGTACATGTTTTAATTTATAAATATAAAATATAAAAACTCAATCAACTTAACCTGTCTAACCCTTCTTGCACCCCTTAATTCATCAATAAGCGAGGCGAGTAGCAGTTGTTAATTTTTTGTCCCGCCCCGGTCCACCCTGCTCACCCACTTAGCTTTATGCTGGGTTGGTACCGATGGGGAAAACCACCCTGACCCGTCAAATTTACAACCCTAACTAAATGGTGGGAATGCAATGACGTGCATTCGTTCGTTCTTATGTAAACGTGAGAAGTAATACGGGTCACACATACATCAAAGTAATGCATCAATTTGGCTACATTTAAAGTATTAAAGTTTTTTATAATCGTAGACGAGTCATGTTCGAAACTCAAACCAAAACTAAGGCTTAAAAATTGGAGCATGCTTGACCTAGCTTGAACCTTATCTTATCAAACATATAAACGAAATCAAATATTATTGAGCTTGGACTTGTACATGAACCATTTCATCCTTACAAATGAAACTCGGTTCCTAGACTGTCAACAAACTATGGTCCCATGCAATTCCTTCATTTCCCGTTTAATATGTAATGATGGATAAATAACAGTATCGACGTCGAATGATTTTTCACTTTTTCACTAATAAATTTAATAAATAACGTGTGCAATCCACGTCAATAATACCCAGATTCGTCATACAACCCCAATATTATCAAACAAAAAAGTCAATACAACCTAGGAAGTATCCAATGTTCAGTGCCTCAATTAATTTTTTTTCCCAGAACATAATCTTATTTCAGTTTTTCACGGGCCAAAATTCAAGATGGGCCGAAATGGGCCGACAACACCTCCAACCACAGCCTACGTAAAATCTGGGGTTTTGGTTTGGCGCTCTTCCGTACTCAACTTCCGAGGAAGTTCTTCTCCTTGTCTTGTCCTGTCGCCGTTCACTTCCGAGGAAGAGAACACCAACGCTTCGACTCGAAGGAGAAAACCCTAATGGAAGTGGAAGAACCTCTCGATTTCGAACTGGACGACCCTCTCCTATCAGTTCCACCCCCCAAATCCAAGAGGTAGACCAAAACCCTATTCCAAACCGACACCTTGACATGTTTACGAAATGTTTCTTGTTGGTTTAGGGTTTTTGATTTCGGTTCTCCGAATGGGTTCGAATTATAGGCAAACGTGTGAGTAGCTGAGTTATGTTCTTTTTTATCTATGTTTCTCAGGAGAAAGATTATTGGTTTGGATGATCTCGTGAAAGATCATTACGAAGAGACAAACAATCCTCTTGAAACTAATAAGAAAAAAAGGAAATCAAAGTGTTATAGTTCGGACGAAGACGAGGAGAGGGCGCAAAAGATCAAGGAGAGACAGGTATCCAAGCTTGTGGATGACTGTCAAAAACAGGCAAGTGGTTGTTTTTCCCGGTCCCTTTTTCCTAATATGTTTTTCCCTGTTTAAATATTTTAAAAGTGTTTTTGCAGGTTGATGAAATGGCTGAAGAAGTTGATATTCCTTTGTGGGGGCTGACCTTATTTGGATCTCAGGTTTACGAGGCAAACTCGTGGTATTCGTCTTTTATTCTCCTCCGAAATTTAGTACTCACTAAACTTCTGTATATGTTTCTGTAGAGAAAAGAACAACAGTTGAGTTTGGAGCTAAAAGATAGCAAACTTCTGAAGACCTTTAAAGAAAAAAAGATAGGTTCAAGCCTCGAACTGGATATTGGGAATGGTATTCATCATTTTTTCCTTGGAAATGCTATATTTTTTAATTGCATTCTTTGTACAAAGGACTATAGATGCTATACGGGTATATGTTTCTCTCTCTAGTTATCCTCATTTAGTAGTTACATAAGTCTAAATGTGAATTATATTGTACCACCTTATTCCTGTTTGGTTTCTCTAAACACCTTTCTATAACCGAGTTTCTTTTTCTACTATTAACATTTTAACAGTAATCTCATGATGAACGATTTTAGGTTATTCCCGTGTCGCGTAAGATTTTTGGGTATCTTCACTCAACACGAGTTGGTTTTAATTCAGATGGTTAAAACTTCATCATGATATTGGGACAATATGGTCCAACGACAGACTCAACAAATTCTCCCGTATTTAATGTACAGATGGTGGATTTATGGAATACCACATATGCTGCATTGTGTTACGAGTAGTCCTACATTGGACAATGTAGGACTAGTTTTCTGACTCACAAGATCATGAGCACCTCATCTTAAACAAGTAGGTGGTAATTGGTTTTACATAAGGATCTTATTATAAGACCTAAATCATTGAAACAGTAGTTTCCCCCCTGCACCTATTGTTCTACTAATCTACCATGGAACAAGAGCATACAGTATATAAAGGACATATCATCTGTCTTAGAAAATTAGATGTAGCACTAAAGAGATTTGACATAGGGCAAATAGAACATCAAGGTTCCAGACATTGCGTTTTCATTAATTTATCGAAAAGTATTGTGCTTATCCCCTATGTGGTGAAGTTCTTTTTGTGATTTTTTTGCCTGTAGTCAGCTCAGAGCAAACACATGAAAGAAATGATTCAATTACTATTTACTAGGGTAGTTGGAACTTGGAAGTACTCAGTCCTTGATTGTTACACATCACATGTTATAAACAACCATAACTTATAAATTAATGGTGTCAATTATGTAAATTTTTATAGAAAGGGTTGGATCGCTGTAAATCTTTAGATAATATTAGAAAGGATGGGGTTGTTACAAATCTTCAGATTTTCCCTTGAATTTCATAGTTCAGTATGACTCTAGTAGTCTAGTACTGTATTTCACTCATTGTGTCTTTTCGTTTCACTATTATTTGTTTTTATTAATTTTCAAGTTATGCTGTCGCTCATCCTTGGCAAAAAAATTTAAGTCGTGTTCACTCCATGTAATAACTCTCTTGATCTTGTTTGCAGTCAACATATTTTTTGAGGGCTTACTGAAAAATGGTTGGCTATTAAAGTTGGTGCATGCATGTGGATTTATGGAAGATTCTATTGCATCTTGGTCATTTAATCAGAGTTAGTGGATTTTCCCCTCATTCCTTTTTTCTTATCTTTCAGCTCATCATTCTGACTTTCTGTTTTCATTTAATGACCAGTGCTATATTCCTTAAGCGAAGAGATCCGCTCATCTGCTTGTGACTTTTGGTGTGGTGTTCTTCTACTAAATAAGGTACTTCCTATTGTATTGTTTAATTTGTAATTTGAGGCATCTGGTTCATTTACCTCCTGTATCTGCAGGTTCACATGCCTTCTTTTAGGTTTGATTGGTTTCCTAACTATTCCGAGTTAAGGAGTGCTATTGAGATCTATGGATATCATTTTATTCCTCATAGTTCTTCAGGGTTGGTTCATGATGGTTAGTTTTCCACCTCGCTGTTTCTCGCATGAGATTGTCTTGAAATATTAGTTTTTTAATATATTTTCGTCCATGAGGTTTTCTTGAAGTGTTATTGGAAAGATCCTTCTTTATTAGTGTGCATCCTACCTGGGCGGGCATAGGAAAACCAACTTAATGGTGAGCTCAGGACGCATTGCATTGTTTTTGGCTAAGATGGGTATGGCTTGATGTTGTAATGACAATCATTGGACCCATCACTTGCATCTTTTTCAAAGTCTTCGTTTTTGTCATGCCCTCCCTGTATTTTTTTCTTTAGAAGAACATCTTGCGTATGAATTACAATTAGTTGTAATTCAGCAAGAAAACTGTACCCCACAACTCCTTGGTGCTTAACCTTGTCACCATTAGGGATTGTTGGTATGATCCCTCACCCGGAACCACACATTCATTGCAAAATATAACATGGAACCTTGCACTGTTAAGATTTTCAGAGAAAAACCAAACTGAACCTACATTGGCACAATGGCACCAACAAATCTTGTATTGTGGTGTCCGATATACATTCTATGTACTATCTTGACATGATGGGCACTGTGGGAACCTGGCACGTAGTAAGAGTTAGAAAAGGTTTGTTGCATTCTTTACATGTATGTAAAAACTCAAATGCTTGCCTATCCAGTACACTAAAAAATGTCTACTGTGTTCAGATATGCATCATGACACCATAAAACTGTAAATTGGTTATAGTCCTCCTAAGTCTTCATTGTTCGCTAAGGGACTTTCAGCCACTATCTTAGAGAAGCAGTTTCATATTCATAAGCTTAGGAACGTTAATGCCATGTTCCTGTTGTCAGACCTCTCACTCACACCAGTCCTGAATTAGTAAGTGGGATTTAGTCAAGTAAAGCAGATGGAGATTGGTGCTTATTTTGGAAAATCAGAATATGAGTAGGATTGCCATGGTAAAATGGTAAGGTTCATCATGAAAGTTCTCATCAGTTGTTTATATGGCATACTTAGAAAGTAGTCCACTGGTTGGACTGACTGTTGTGACAGTTAAGTCTCAAAGAGTTGATTGAGTTCTCCTAATTGGCAAAATGGCCAAACAACGTCAAGCTGGATTGTTATCAGCTAACGAGACTTGCTTGAAATTCACATGCATTTATATCCTTCTTCATAGTCCGTTATGTTCAATTGAGCTTGATGAGAAAATGTTTGTTGGTTGCATATAATCTCATAATTTTAATATATGTAGTTCATGAATCATGATGAATCTATAAGTACAACATCGTTTTGAACTATATATTTATCTTATGTAATGATTAACAGTGCCATTTGTATGTCTGTTGACTGGTATATTCTTTGATTTCTTATGTTGTGCATTTATATTTTCTCAGACTCTGTTTTTAAGGGCCCACCAATGAATATCAACTATTGGGTTAAATTTGTGGCAGCACTCTGTCAATCAAGGTATGTGTGGAAATACATTTCAATAAACATGTTTTTTTTGGTTACTGCACAGGAAGGCGTTTGTGAAATTATCTCGACTTGCCATTCATCAAGAGTCTTTATTAGTTGGTATATGTTTTACTAATACTAACTGCATCACAGTCTACAATTTTAATGTGTTCTTTGATTTTACATTTTGCAGAAGTTCCTGGCCCATATTTTCTACTTCAGAAGTTGAAGAGTTGTTATCAATACTTATTAGCCTTTTCCTAGATCGTCAGCTACAAGGCTTAGAGCTCTTGCTGGATGAATGTGTAAGATCGTTACTTAGTTTTTTCACAGAGGATGAGTGGAGCATAAGTTGTAAAAAAGTTACAGAATTCATTGCACACAGGTTTACTTCTGGCCCTAAATTACTTGGTATACTTTTTCACAGTTACAAATTTAGTTATTGATTTTGTACTTCAAATGGAATACAAAGTTGTTTCTGGTATGCGTTGATGTGTTCAGTTGGCCTACTTGAAACTTTTCTAATGCAGAGTTCCGAAGGACCTTAACTGCTTACGAGTTGTTGAATGCATTTCACAACTTAATATTGTCACTAAGAAATTCAGAAGTGAACTTGCCTTCAATATTCTTATCCATTGTTTTAAGACACAAGTGAGGTTCTTCTTCATTACATCTATTCATCTTAATTTTTGCTATTATATTTTAGGCGGCTTTGCATGTGCTAGTTTTTGCAGTTGATTGTGGGTCGGGTTGGTTAACATAGGTTGCATAGTTACAAGCTATTTTGGGCTTAAAATAATAACCTAACAAGCTATTGCATAAACTTTTTTACTTTTAGTTGAAGTTTACCATGTCATGGTTTGCTGTTGCCATAATAATCATCTTTGACAGATTACACGCTGATTACATTCTTAGAAAGTAAACAATGCACAACATTTTCTAATCATCTGGAGCATGTATTTATATTTGTAAAGGAACGTGTAAAAGAAAAGAAAATTGAAAATATCTATAAAACCTCTGAAAGTTGTTCATAAGCTTAATCCTCAAAGATGTTATATTGTTCCAGCGAGTGTGTGGAGAAAGAGATAACCATGAGGATTTTTTCTCAATTGAGTAATGAAATTTAATCCTGAGTCCCGACTTAGTTACTGGTGACTGTTGAGTTGCACAGATCGTCTATTTTGATGTTACCTTTGTGGAAATCTCGTTATATTCTTTTTTTTAGTTTGTATGCAAATATTTCTAGCATATTTAAATACACCACTTATTTCGGGGTTTTTATTCTAGGTTTCCAGTGCAGAAGAAATTCTGAAATTCCTTGAGTCAGTTGATTTCAAGGAAAAGAATTGTGATTTTGTGAAACTATATATTTACCTAGTCCTATTTGAGAACTGGATGTGTTCTGATCATCTTCTGGAAGAAAACTCAGATGTTCTTAAAATGTGGTATAAATATCTTAGGAATTGTTCTACCCAGATCACAAGCACGGATTGGAGACCATACGCCTCAAAGGTACGTTTTGGCTAATGTTCATAAGTTTGCTTGAAGATTTCTTGAACTTGAAATTGATTTTTTTTATCGATACTTGAACTTGAATAATTAACACTTACAATTGACTACGTTGCAGGTTCGCAACAGGGCCTCATATCTGCTTCAAACTAGAAGTCTGAGTTAGTTCCGCATTTGCAAAGAATCCCTTTATGAAGTAGATTGTTTATGAAATCCATGCCTGAAAACCTGTCAAGAAGACACATGAAGATTGCAAACGTGATAAATATAAATTGCCAGGTTTGGTTTTTAGCTGTTTTGTCCATTTCACGTGTTTTAGATATTTTTGACTTTGGAGATAATGAAACTCTTCCTTTCCTATCTATGCTTTTATTTTATGAAAACCCCAATGTGCAGCTCAAAATCCTAGTCTGTATCTGTTTGGATTGTATTCATCCATTGTTTTTATGCATTTGCAAACATCGTCAAAATGTTTTAAACACATAGATAGTGGGCCACATCTTCATTTATGACTATAAATGACTAATAATTAGATGCCATCTTCCTATCATGCTTACATAATACATTTGTTGATTTTTAGGAGATAATTGTCCATTATAACCTACTAGTCTAGTTATAACCCTACGTATGTTACCCATAGGTGCAAGCAATTGAAGATACAGACTTTTCAGATATGATACTGAGTAATCTTTTTTTTTTCAGCATGAAAAAAATCTCTTTCTCCTTAAAAAAAGCAATCTAGATCGGAAGAGTAGTATCAAGTGTAAGCGGGTAATTTCGCCAATTACCACACAGGATGCCTCTTTAAGTTTTCTAATACAGTCTTTTCAGATCTTATATGGTGGAATGAAATGATGATGGTTAGTGCCCTCCTCCAAACTTCATGTCTGCCATCATTTGTTACCGCATTATTGTATTGGCCTTTCACAGAATCCTGCTTTAGCTTCTAATCCAGTAGGGCCACATGGTAGTGTTTCTCAAGTGGTTCTTGTCTTTGATAAATTGGTCAGGTGAAGTAGAGAGATGAGTCCCTTTCCGCCGTCTGACCACATGTATGATTGAGTCGACAGTGCACCTTGTGGGGTTTTGGATATTTATAAAAGTACCACTTGTGTCACATTAATTGAAGTTGTTTAAGGAAGATCTATCACATGAAGAAGAGGAATATAATTATCGATCAAAAAAAGAAGAGGAATATAATTGGTTGATATTGCTTCACCCTTGTGGAATACTTTTTTTTTGCTTAGGTCCCCTGGTTAGCAACTTTACTCAACCGAGACACCACAGAATATACTGAAATATTGTCGGTAGTAATTAATTATTCACAATTTTTAAGAGTATTTGTGTGTCCTCCCTAAAAAGAGTATTTTGCAATCTTTCGCACTCGTCAGGCCCTGATTACTGTAACCATTCCAAATTACCCATTTTATGGTTAAGTGGGACCGTTGTGCTAGTCAAGTTAAAAGCCTCGGATTCTTCCTATCGAGAAGTGAAAAATTGTGTGAGGGATGTTTTAACGAAGCTCCTTGTTGGATATGGAGAGTAGAAAGAGGTGAAGTCCAGTGTCTAGGTATATGAAATGCTAACAGCGCAATGATTTCCATACTTGATGTGGGCATATGAAGATGAAATCTGATAGCAACTTATGATGACCTTTCTCCTACAGTCTGGTCATGATGGATCTGATTTTCTGGCATGTTTTGTGGAGAATACAGAGATTCTTCACCATCTTTTCTTGTTAGTGCATGCTTAGTAGCATGCTCTCCTTGGTTGAGGTTTTTGTGCATGTCTTGTCAGATTGGTTTCCTCATTAGAGATGGGGCCCAATCAGCTGAGTATATCTCTAAAAGAGCCCTTTGGCAAAGATATTTTTTGTTCAAAAAATTGTCTAAAGATTGAGACCAAGCTGAAATTGTTCCGAACTGTTCTGATAATCAATTTTAGTATTTTCCTTTTCATGTTGAAGCTGCAATCTACGTATGTAAATGATAAAATCGTGATTTTTGGTTTGATCCTGCGTAATTTTGCACCTCCGTAAGTTTCTTGATTTTGAATTTGCTCGTATATTCTTTTTAATGTTTGTCGCCTTTTCATGTAGCTTTCAAGGTGAAATGGGATGGTATCGTTTTCATTCATTGTTCAGATTTTCTGCATTACGATTATCGTGTGAGATATTGTAGGAAGCGATGCACTTCTCATATTAACGCTTTCGCTTCAGCTGGTTTCTTACCTTGGGCATTTACGTACATAAATCAGTGGTTTTGATCAACTACCAGTTAATACGTTTACGTATAAATATCTTTAGTTTCTCATATGCCGGTGTTATTACATTCATTTTTTTGGATATGCTTTCAAACTCTAGATATTTTTTTATGATCCAGAATTTCCCAACACTCGCCCCCGTTTGGATTAAGAGGGTTTCAGTTTTCACCAGAATGTTTGACATGTGGAGTGAGATTCGAACTTGCGTATTCACACACTTACTCCTAAGTCCTAACCACTCCATTACGTTCTGGGAACTCAACATTTTTTGATTATTGGATAAAAAAACTAGATTTCTTTTTTGTTGCTTTCGAAATCATTAGTGGTGTTTCTTTTTTATTTATTTAAGATTTACTACTGATATTATCTTGTCTGGATTTGCTTTGCTTTTCTTATTGAAATAATGGAATCTTCGGTTTCAACGTTCGGCATCCGCTGGTGTATGGTGATGTCAACTTCTCAACAACCAAGACATGCTTGTGTTATGTCTATCATAACAAAACCTAACCGTAAATTATAAAAGTGATAGAAGGGTAGTACACTGATCTTATCTTGGTATTCTTTTCGAACTAGTCATTAAGATATACCCGAAGTGCTCCTTGATGTTGATTTCTTCACCATGTTTAACTTGTTATCGTGATTTGTCTGAAAGGTTGTATTCAAAATAGCAATTATCTTCACCCTTTTAAGTCTTTTGGTATAAGCGTGGAGAAGCATCTATGCTTAAAGCCGTATTAAGACTTTGACAGCATGGACCAGTGTATAGCATATGAACTAGTGCATTTACAGTCAAATTTGATCAAATTGTCTTTTTCTTGTTGATCAGATTTTCAGTAGTAGTTTGCTGGTGTTGGAAGTATAGTCTTACATACTCAGTAAAACTTAAGATTATGTGGTGAATTTGTGTTGGAGATGCAGTCCGTAATGTAGTATTGGATTCTTAAATTGGAGCTTTTGTTTTAGCTTTTACCTTAGTGACAGAGCTAAGATCTCGATGGACAAGCATGACTACGATATCATGTTTCGATTGATGATGAAGCACAAACGGATACTTTTCTTCTGCAATTATTGGATCCAAAATCTTGCCGAAAGTTGAAATTGGAATAGATATAACTAAGAACTTTAGCTTATTATGAACTAGAGCAGGGGATGTTACCGCTAGTAGAGCCATACCATCAGCGCAGTGGATGATATTATTACATTGAAGTAAATTTTATGTTTTGAGGATCAGTATTATATTATTCAAAAGTAAATGAAATCATGTAGGCTCTCAAATTGCCGTACTATCGCGTAGGTTTGTTTTGTTTTCGTGGTTATTATCATTATCATATTGCTAGCTAAGCCGTCTCATGAAAATTTCACACCACTAAAATCTCGGAAGAGATGGTGGAAGAAGGGATGAGAGGTGAGAGCAAAGTTCAGAAATGTATGATGCGGATGCGATGTGATAAGATACCGCATCCGACGGATGGATGTGGGATCATACTTGCAATTTAATAATATAATATAGAATTATAGATATATTAATTATAAGTTATATACATGTAACTAAAAATTTAGGTAATTTTTTATAATAATTTCTAAGATCATACGGTAGTATTAAACAAATCAGAATAAAAAAACCCAAAAAAATTCCAAAAATAAAATAAAAGTGGGTGTTTTGAAATGCGACCGTATCGGAAAGATACGATGCGCGTCTCTCCCGCATCGCACCACATCCGCATATACGGCTGCATGGGGCCATCAGGCTGTATTTCAGAACAAAAGATGACAGAGAGGGATCAAACCAAATCAAATAAAATGGTTCATCCCCTCAACTGGAATGACCACATCCTCATACATATACTTGAGTTAGTTACATAACAGAATGAGTCATCAATTGATTGACACGTGTACAGGATTGTAACTAACTAAGTGTTCGATCTAAACCTATCATCATCTCATACACCGAGACATGACTTTACTAGGTTCGTATGTGTTCTCATAGTTTCTGAGAAGCACACGTGAGGAACACTTGTAGTAATCCTTGTCTCAATGTGCTCCGATGATCAAGTAAACATAATCTATATTCAATACTGAGATAAGCTTTTGATTAGTAAAGGTGTGATTTTTTTTATGCGATTAAGTGGGAGAATCACGACCATTACTTTAGCCTTCGTTTCCCTGTCAAACCCTAGGTGGTTGGATATTATTTCCTCACCACCTCCGGGTTTAAAAAACCCATCTAAGTAAGAATTGATTGAGAAGTTGAGGAAGAAGTGGTCATGGGACTTTCGTGGTTATAAAGTTCATCTTCCAGATTTCCTGCAGAAAAGAATGTCTTGTCTTGGCACTTCGATAGTGTCACATTCCATGAGCTGAGATTCAAATGTCTCAAACAACACCAGTCACTCCAAAAAAGTTGCTCCCCTCAACACAAGTCCAGTGGAGAACATGTACCTAAAAAGCAAAGGGAATCCATCCCTCACTTCGGATGCCTCGCCAGTCTCCACTTCCATGCCTTAGTTACATATCCAACAAAATCTGCCCATGTCGGATGAAAAGGGTCACAAAACATGATACACTTGTGTCTAAGATTGTAATAACACCGCGTCCCATGTCTTTACTTTGGATCCTTTACCCCTGTTGTGCATCTAGTTAGTTCGAATACAAATGAGTGATGCTTGGATGCTAATTCAATTCCCTGTAACAACTTGTGGTCGGTAAAATGTCAATATATTAAGCCTCTTAACAATTAAAATTAACCCCTATTACTCACTAAAAACTTTGAAATTATTATTTTCCCTATCCACACGACTTTGGATTGAGAAAGTAGATTTTAAATGGATATTTAGGTGTTGATTGTAGGAAAACATAAATTATGTGAAACCATGGATCCATAACATCCAAAAATTGTATTTCGGAGGAATTCACTATTTATATTTTTCATTCTCTTCTAAACATAATATAAATAAGGAATGACTTCTGCTCTTCATTTCAACATAATATATTTGCCCAATCAATACAGATAAATCGTCTGGGATAAGAGTTCTAAAAATAAAATATACACCCTAACTTCCTACAGAGCAATCATAACCTAAGCTAAATCATGCAATCGAGAAACCACAACTACGTTGTGACAATTACACCACATGCATTACTCATATTTATTCTCTTAATTTAGGAATCTTAGGATGAAAGGTTCAGTTAAGGGAGATGGAGGTCAGCACTAAATTTTGACCATTTTAAGGAATATAAATTTACCTTATATAACATTGGTCCACTCCAATTTTGATTGGGGATACATTTACAAAAAAAATCGTGGGCACAAGTAAGATGTATACCCGGTTGCGACAAGGAGTTCTCTTGGAGTCAATTTTGATTAGTTTATTTAGTCAAAAAGTTGAATAAAGACACTCTTTGGTCGCTTTGAGCATTTAGTTCTTTCCCATTAA
This sequence comes from Triglochin maritima, assembly GCA_963682175.1. Classification (NCBI taxonomy): domain Eukaryota; kingdom Viridiplantae; phylum Streptophyta; class Magnoliopsida; order Alismatales; family Juncaginaceae; genus Triglochin; species Triglochin maritima. The sequence continues at coordinate 55,170,728 of OY821772.1, read as the reverse complement.
TCTTATTTTCTGATTCCCATCCATGATGTTTTCCAACTTGTTCTTTTTCCAGTCTAATTACAATCAGACAGAGATGCCACCCTGCCCTACAAAGTGGCGTGTTTGGTCATTAATCCACCATGGAAAATTAAAAAATTATCAAAACAAATTATCAAATTGGATATGTCATAACATTTAGTGTTCGCATTGAAAATGAAGAACACTATGGATATCTCATACAATACATCTAAGAAAGGTTAGGATCTCGGAATTTGAAATATTAAATTATATGCTATAACTGATTCTACCTTCAAAAGTTTGTGAAAAATCGATAGAATTTGATGTATATTACGAATTGTAATGGTATTTCACTGGTCATCTTAGAAGGGGAATTTTTGTGTGTGAAATGAACATGCAAAAGCACACACCTAGTGTTATTGTTAAAATGCATTAGAAGAAATATATACCACCTTTATACAAATGCACCTTGTAGTGTTTTGGATTTTTCTTTTAAAAAAACAGTCTCTTTTACGAAAGCTGTTTTGTTTTCCTCTGAACAAGGTTTGATTAAATTAACAATGAGAAGCTTCTCCAACAAAAGATCCATTGTAAACTAGAAACATGATGGCTTGTCTCGATTTGAGTCGGCAATATGTCCCTTAAAGCACAAAAGATGTAGCACCTCATCACTTGATCACATCCTTGAAATTATTATACGAGAAATAAGTGGAAAAGGGCTTGGAAAGCATTGAAATTGGTCACCACTAATGGCAAATCAAACATACCCTCTCATCTCATAGGTTGGCTCTTGTTTTGAACTATATATATCTTTCTTCTTGTTCTTGTTCCTAGTGATTGAACAAGGCAAAGTTAAGGGAACATTTATGGTCATGGACATTCACTTCGAATCAAGTGACTGCATCATCCATGATTTCATCAACAGTTGGTTTGTGAAAAAGGTGGATTTTGTGTAAAGCAGTGCAACACAATTCAGTAAAAAGAAGAGAAAGTTACTATATGACATCATATGTGTTGGGCATTCAAACAAGTCCTCAGATACTTTTGATATTTAATTGCAGTTTCACTTTTGCTTACACTATTAGTTTCTTCAAGAGGTTTAACCTTTTACAACTGTGAAATTAAGCATATTGAGTTGTAGCACACAACTCACATCGTTTAGTACGGTTCTTAATTTTAGCTAATCTAAAGATTACAGTCTATCTATTGACTTTACTCCAATTGAGTAGAAGTGAATATTTATGTTTTTTTCTCAGTTAAGTGTGACCAATAAGGGGGAAAACTCATTAGACATTTATACTGACTTTTGTGCGGTTAGATTGCAAAAAAACTTTAAAAAGTTATAAACTGTAATTTAAAAGTTTTGAAGTGATTTTCTTCCACTCATATACACTATATATATATATATATATATATATATATATATATATATATATATAATCAAAAGAAATTAAGTCGTGTTCCGTAACGTCCCCGAAAACAACGGAAAATTTAAACAATATAATAGACCGTCAATGGTCAACAAGGGGCACGTCACGGAAAATAAACCAATATATATAATATAAAAGATCCACGTGGAAGTCAAACATACAGATTGACTGTGATTACAAACAAAAGCTATACAACATGTAATCACCTCAAAAGAAAAGATAGACAAATACATGATTAGATCCCGGGGGCACCCTCCTCGGTCACCACCTCGACTCTAATGTTCTCGTTACCTGAAATGTAAACTAGGGATGAGCATCCGGTCCGGTCCGGACTGGATGCTCGTGGACTGAAGACCGGACCGGACCGAATCGGTCCGGTCCGGTCAAAAACCGAATTTTTATAAAGAAAAAACAAAAAAAGACCGGACCGGACCGAACCCAAACTTCCCGGACCGAAACCCGGACCGGACCGGACCCAACCAACATTTTCCAGACCGAACCCGGACCAGACCGGGTTTTGCTCTCCCCTAATATAAACAAACAAACATGCCTGAGTTCCCTACTGGAACCCCGTATGCCAAACATCCTAAAATACAAAATGGAATTAAAAACAATGCAATGCAATGCACATGATCATCCACCTTGGGTCCACAATAATACCCCTCACCGCCTCCGCGGTACTGAACCACTCCTGTCGCACAAGGGTCAAGTCAGTCCACCGCTGCCACACAAGGGTCAAATGGCACCACTGCTCCCACAAGCACCGCCAGAAAGGCCCCCCGGTACTACACCGCCACCCCAGGAGCGAGTCAGCCAGCCGAATGCACAACTCGGGCCAGACGACAGCCGCTGCTCCCCCAAGAGCCGCCAGACGCGCACCCTGCCGGAACATCCTCGGCCTACCGACAAACCCCAGCAAACAGCCCAAGGTTTACGACAATCATCTCTCACACCCCGTACGATATGAGAGACCCAACAATAATACGCCCTCGTCGAAGGTGAAATCCCTCGCTCCCAATGCCGGTAATCGACCGTCGCCTCAGAGCCGGTAGTCGACATATACTCGACGGCTCGCGTGTGGATAAATCCACCAACCTGCGGCAGATCGGTCGACCGCTACAAGTACACCAGTCAACCGGTCTTCCACACAGTACTCGGTCTGTTCAACCGATATTAGGGATTCTCGGCATTTTTCCCAAGTCATATTCGGTCGACCGGAACTAAGATACAGTTCGACCAAACACAGGCACTCTACTACTTATTTAAAATGCTCAGTCGGTCGACCGAAAGTTAAAGAGCGGTCGACCGTTTTGATGGTCAAATCTCCCAACCGACTTAGCATCGAATAGATCGGTCGAACAAGGTTAAGGATGTTCGACCGTTTAATAAGTCAAAATCCCCAACCGACTTATTCTCATTGTTTCGGTCGACCGACGAAGTGGATCCGTTCGACCGATAACAGCATTAAACCCTTTTTCCAGCAAAAATCTGGCATAACGGTCGACCGTCCTCAGACATCGTTCGACCGTTTGCGGCTGCAAATCAATATAATAATAGAATCGGTCGACTGGCCACAGGCACCGGTCGACCGATTGTCGTCTTCAACCTCTGAATAGGTTGCAATTCGATAAGGAAATTCGACACCAACGTCGATCCCCAACACCCACAAGGCTCATGTGAGTTATAATGAAGACTTGACATACCTTTTTGAAGTTCGTGGAAGCCTCCCAAGCTTTGGTAAGTCTAACCCAACACTTCTCCTTCACTTCTTCTCATTCTCCTTCTCTCATTCTTCTTCTCCTCCAAAATCGTCTCTCTCACTCTCTGATCACCCAAGCAAAGAGGAAAAAACGTTTAATTTGACCTAACACCTCTATTTATAGGAAAAACCAATTCTTATCCTCATCTCCACCTCACTCTTTTACCGTAGCATGCTTAATTAAGGTTAATTAGGTTTAGTTTAGTTTAATTAAGGTGTTTAGATTAAGGTTATTACATGTTCTATATCAACACGAAAAATGAGTGATAATTCTTCTTGATCAACTCAACATATATAGATTTACATTTATACCATTCACCGGGAAGTGCGTCGAAGATGAACGGAACTAAGCGATCTGCCAAACTGTGAGATGTAGCGAGTACAAAAACACTAAATTTCTCAACTAAGCATAATTAAGTGAAGGTAAAGTGCAATTAAAGGGGTGCACGCTTGGGCTTGATGGATGATTAATTTGTTTGGTGGAGGTGTGGGGGGAGGTGAGGAAATAGGGTCATGATCAGGCCACCAGCAGTCCACTCGTGCATGCCAATTCCCTCCCACTTCAACTCAATTATCACCACTACAAACAACAAGTATTAGTCATTGGGATGGCACCAAAGAGATCCATTCCTTCTTTCTCCCCATGCCCCTACTAGTGCTCCCACATCTGTCTTGTCAGATAAAGAAGTAACACAAACACATATATTCGATAGTACATCGCGATTAGCATTTGCATGCCATTGCCAATAGCAACACAACACTTTTCCCCATGCATCCACTTCCATCTCAATTCTCATTGCCAATAATACCTCCACCAAACACTTGTGTGTAGATTTTTTGACTTCCTTAATTTTCATCTTTGCCATCCAATTTGATCGATCACACACATATATTCATGGAATCATGGCTGTATTTTCTTCTAGTGTGAATATTATATGTATGTTTCAATTGTTATGATTTGGAGTGGTACTGTGACGTCGTCATACCATGTTATCGGATAATTAGAACGATTAAGGTATATTTGTCAATTAAAAGTAGCCAATTTGAAGGATATAAGCTGAAAATGGGAAGATTTGTGGAATTCGAACCAACACACGTAACCTAAGTTAAGATGAAGTAACCTGAACGAGCACCCACTGATTCGTGAGCATTTAACAATTAAGAACTTGAATCTTGATCTCTTCATTGTGCTGAATAATCTTTGATAATTGATATGGTATTATTTTCTCTAACCAATATTATAGTACTAGTACAATGAATACCCGGTTATACATTAACAATTGATAATAGTAGTTAAGCGTATATTTCAATTACAATGAATGTTTAATTGTTTGAAAAAAAATTTAGCAGCACCCTTTGCTTACACATTTGAATAATACATCATATTAATAGTAGTACAATGGTTCGGCGTGATTTATAGTCTTTTAAACTAATCTTGACCATCCTTTACTGTTGAGAATTCATCTCAACAATTTGTATTTTCCTAGTCATTCTCATGATTTTCCTAGTCTTTTACGTATATCCCAGTCATTTGTTATATTTCTTAAATCTTGAATAGATAGATCTAAACCATTAAATTTTCGTTCCATCATTTTTTTATTTTTCTAATCTGAATATTGAAAAGATACATCCTCCCAATCCACGTCTTCACACCCCAATTACCCACTACTAACTCATTTCTTCCCAAACCAACATGTAACCATCATCATCTAATTTCTCCCTCCAAACTCCCTTAAACAGGAAATTATAATATCTCCAATAAACAATTGTGAAGAAAACGAAGATGATAGATGGAAGTTTGTAGTGATTTTATTTCTTAGAGAAAGTTGCTCATACATTTGAATTACAAGATATATATAGGCATAGGTTTTGGTTACGTTGAATGGGACAGATGCGTCTGTTGGTGAACAGACGCGATTGTTCCTTGTGATTTAATGTTGGTGATGATGTTTAGGCGACGTTTGGTTCTGATGTCGTTTTGGATTTTTCAACACTCCCCCTCAAGTTGGGTCCGGAAGAGATTGAAGGTACCCAACTTGTCTATGATTAGGTTGAATTGTTTCTGACTTAGAGCTTTGGTGAAGACACCTGCCAGTTGTTTTTGACTGAAGATGTATGAGACATCTATTTCTCCGGCTTGAATCTTTTCTCGGATGAAGTGACAGTCAACTTCAATGTGCTTGGTTCTTTCGTGAAATACGGGATTTGAAGCTATGTGCCGAGCAGCATTGTTGTCGCAGAACATGTTCATGGATGTGGTATGAGTTTGTCCCATATCGTGGAGAAGTTGTTTTAGCCATATAAGCTCACTAGTTGTTGATGCCATGACACGATATTCAACTTCAGCGCTAGATCGGGCAACAACCTTTTGTTTCTTACTTCTCCAAGTTACGAGATTTCCTCCTACGAACGTGCAAAATCCGGTAGTGGACTTTCGGTCATAGCTTCCTGCCCAATCTGCATCCGAAAAACCAATGATACTGTTAGAGTTGTTGTTTTTCATTAGTAGTCTTTGTCCTGGGGTCTGTTTTATATATCTTAGAATTCTATCAATGATATCTAAGTGTGGTGTTCGGGGTGCATGCATAAATTGGCTTATTGTGCTGACAACAAAAGTAATGTCAGGTCTGGTTACTGTTAGATATATGAGTTTTCCTACAAGTCTCTGAAATTGGTGAATATCTTTGACAGGTTCTCCATTAGTAGGACTGGTTTTGAGATTTGCCTCAATAGGTGTATTAGCAGGCCTAGCTCCAAGTTTTCCTGTTTCTTTCAATAGATCTAGGGCGTATTTTCTTTGTGATAGGAACATACCATTTTTTGAATATGCAATCTCTGTTCCTAGAAAGTATTTTAGGAAACCAAGGTCTTTTATATCAAATTTTGTTTTTTAAGTAATGCTTGACCTGGTTAATTTCATTATTATTATCACCAGTAATGATGATGTCATCTACGTAGACTAAGACTATGGTGACTTCTTTCTTATGATGCCTAGTGAACATAGAAGCGTCAGCGGAAGACTTTAAAAAACCATAAGCAATAAGAAAATGACTAAGTTTGGCATACCATGCGGGGGGGGGGGGGGGGGGACTGTTTCAGACCATAGATGGCTTTGTTGAGTTTGCATACCTGATTTGGAGTGGAGTTGTACCCTGGTGGAGGAGTCATGTATACTTCTTCTTTGAGAGTCCCTTGGAGAAAAGCATTCCTAACATCCATTTGATAGAGTTTCCAATTTTTATTAACAACTATGGATAGGACACGAACAATGTTCATTTTTGCAACGGGTGCGAAGGTTTCTAGGTAATCGAGACCATAAGTCTGAGTATACCCTTTGGCTACTAAACGAGCCTTATACCTTTCGACGGTTCTGTTGCTGTTATATTTTATTTTGTAAACCCATTTGCATCCAACTGGTTTGGTTCCGTTAGGTTTAGAAATGAGTGTCCAAGTGTTGTTGGTTTCTAAGGCTTTGAGTTCTTCCTCCATGGCATTGCGCCATTTTGGGTCGCAGGTTGCTTCGTGAAAGGTCTTAGGTTCTAGGTTTTCGTTTATTCTGCTTAAATAGGTCCTATAGTTTGGTTGTATTTGTTTATAGGTTAAGTGGTTTTCAATGGGGTAAGTTACTTGTGAGGTAATAAACTTGTTGAACCTAGTAGGCGGGCGACTGGGTCGAGTAGATCTTCTTCTCGGAGGTGTCTCCTGATTGTTTTGAGGAAAAACATCTTCTTCTTCTTCTCTTTCTTCTTCTCTTTCTTCTTCTTCTTCTTCTCCTTCTCTTTCTTCTTCTCTTTCTTCTTCTCATGTTTGGGTGCTGATCCCTGGTAGAACGGGTGTGTTGAGAGGTTGGATTGTGCTTGTATCTTCGGGTCTTCTGAAGTAGGACTCTGTTTCTCTAAAGACTACATCTCGTGAAATATACATTTTACAATTTTCGGGGTCAAAACATTTGTACCCTTTTTTTGAAAAGAGTAACCAAGAAAAATACATTTTACAGAGTTACTATCAAATTTATCTATACGTTTCCTGTGAACAAAACAAACACATCCAAAAACTTTGAGATGATCTAAGGTTAATTTCCGACCTAATAGTGTCTCTAGAGGTTGTTTATTTTGAAGGATAGGACTAGGAAGTCGATTTATGAGATAAGTAGCGGTTAAGACTGCATCAAACCAAAAATATTTGGGGACATTATTTTGAAAGAGTAAGGATCTGGTTATATTTAAGAGATGCCGATTTTTTCGCTCAGATACTCCATTTTGTTCGGGGGTATGAATGCATGTAGTTTGATGTAATATTCCACGTGTTTTCAAAAAAATTTGAAAGTTGAGACTGGTATATTCAGTCCCGTTATCTGTTCTTAATGTTTTAATTTTAAAATCATACATGTTTTCAATAAATGTTACAAATTCGCAAAAGATTTGAAAAACATCTAATTTTTTTTAAGAAAATAAATCCAAGTATTTCGTGAGAAATTGTCAATAAATAGCACAAAATATTTGAAACCGTTATAAGATTCGACTGGGGCAGGTCCCCAGATATCGGAGTGAACTAATCCAAACGGAAAACTTGATTTTGTTTTAGATTTATAAAAAGGAAGTCTTGTTTGTTTAGAAAATTGACAAACATCACATGCATAGGTAGATGAAATAAAAGGAAATAAAGTTTTCAAAACAGGATGGGAAGGATGTCCCATTCATTTGTGCCAGAGAACATGATTAGGCACACTATTGGTATGAAAGGTCTTATGCTGAGTATCTAAAACATAGAGCCCATTGATGTTAACTCCTCTACCAATCGTCTTCCCTTTAATTCGATCCTGAAAGTAAACATAAGTAGGGGTGAATATAACATTGCAATCCAAATGTTTCGTAATTTTTGCGACATAGAGAAGATTAGAGGTAAAAGTTGGTACATATAGGACATCTTTGTTTATTTTATTTAATATGGTGATTTCTCCTGTACCTTTTATTTCTACTTGATTATTATTGGCGACAGTCACATATTTGTTAAGCATATTTACTTTTTCTTTGATGTGGTTTAGTAAACTAAGATTTCCAGTCATGTGATCCATGGCACCTGAGTCAATTATCCATTGAGTATTATGTCTTATATTTCCTAAGATTTTATTTGGTTTATTTGCAGAGAAATATTTGGGCGAAGTTTGTATACCTGCACAATTACCTGATCCTTGAGGATTGGTTTGCAAATAGTTGCTTAAGTGGGCTAGAAGTTGGTCCAGCGGAATCGGGTCGGGCTTGGATCTGGATCCATGTCCGGTGGAAGTTTGAAATGCGGAATCGGGTCGGGTGTATTCTTCGGATCGGGTCTGGAGAAACCCGGATCCGTCTGTGTTGCGAGAGGTTATAAAACCTCGACGATCCGTTTCGTCTGCCCATTTCCGCCTCTCTTCCTCAATGCTAGGGTTAGCCATCGCGCCGTTTCCTTGTGGTCTGTTTCCGTTGTTGTTCCGATGATCTCCTCCTCCTTCCCTCGTTGGTCGGAGATGCGGATGTAGGAACCAGCAGGAGTTCCTATTGTGTCCCGGTTTTTTTGCAGTTGTCGCATGTCTCTTGTGGTCTGTTTCCGTATTTTTTTTGTTTGTTTTGCGGTTTTCCGGCGAAGAACGCCTGAGTTTCTGATGTCCGTTCGCCGTTTTGAGCGGTGGTCCGGCGGGATTCCTCCCGTTGGATCATCGCGATGATGGTCGCGAGGTCTGGAAGGTCTGGTGTCATGAGGACTTGGCTTCGGATGGCTTCGTAGCTACCGTCGAGTCCGATGAGGAACTGGTAGATGTGGTCCCTTTCTTTTCGCTCAAGCAAGGTTCTCGGGTCGTTGGTCGCGGGCTCGTAGATAGCAAGCTCGTCCCAACCTCGCTGAAGCGTTCCGAGGTATTCTGTGATGGTCTGTCCGTGCTGTTTTGTCTGCGATAAATCTTGTTTTAGTTTAAAAACATGGGCGAAATTTTGGGCTTTACCGTATATGTTCTGGACCGCATCCCAGAGTTCTTTTGCCGAGTTTTTGTAGAGAAATATGGACCCGATTTTTGGTTGCATGGAGTTGATGACCCACGACATTACGAGGTGGTCCATCGCCTGCCACTCTTCTTGTTTTGTCTCGGTCCCTTCTTCTTTGGGTTTTTTTGATGTTCCGGTTATGTGGCCGAGTTTTCCTTTCCCACTGAGGGCCAGTGTGATCGCTCGCGCCCATGACAAATAATTCTGTCCATTGAGCAGCTGCGACACTAGTCTGGGGGCGTTTACTTCTGGATCCGACATCACTTATCTTTCTCTTGGGTTTGGATGTAGGTTTCTTCCACCTTCAACCCCCTTGAGAGGCAAAGATGGTGTGTTTTTTTTAGTGGATGTTCTGAGGAGATCCAGTGATGAGCTCAGAGAACTCTGAGGGTCGCCGATGATGGAAAAAATGGGGATCTTCGCTCTGATACCATGAAGAAAACGAAGATGATAGATGGAAGTTTGTAGTGATTTTATTTCTTAGAGAAAATTGTTCATACATTTGAATTACAAGATATATATAGACATAGGTTTTGGTTACGTTGAAGGAGACAAATGCGTCTGTTGGTGAACAGACGCGATTATTCCTTGTGATTTAATGCTGGTGATGATGTTTAGGCGACGTTTGGTTCTGATGTCGTTTTGGATTCTTCAACAAATTGTTAGCGGATGGACATGGAGGGAAACAACCATAATTCTCTCGAGGTAGTTTTAATTTTCTACGTTGGACCTCTTTATTACCTTTTCCTCATATATACAGGAACCACACCTTTTTCCCTACACTCCCTCGCAAGCCTATATAATATAAGGTCTAACCTCCACAATCTGAAACCAAACCTATTCTTTACATCCATTACATCTTATATTAATTTTGTGGTTCCTGAGGAGTGGGGAGTATGGCAGACTCAGCGTCAGCGGCGGCGAGAAAAATATGCGGTGTGCCGGAGAAGGTCCAGCTGCATGTGGCCATGTTGGCCTTGCAGTTTGGATACGCTGGGTTCCATGTTGTCTCAAGGGCTGCCTTGAACATGGGGATAAGCAAGGTGGTGTTCCCTGTCTATAGGAACATCATTGCTTTGATCCTTCTTGTTCCCTTTGCTTATTTCCTCGAAAAGTACGTATATATCTCCATATAATGCTCATTGCAAATTGATTATGTATTTGTTGATTTCATGGTTTTATTAATTAGGTCTGGTAGTGATCGTGCATTTGTTAGTATATAATTAAGTTGATTGAGTTTAAGTTATTTATTTGTTCAACAGGAAGGATAGACCACCTTTGAACCTTTCTTTTGCCGTTCAGTTCTTCCTACTTGCTCTCTGCGGGTAAGCATTTCGGACATCATTAATGCTGAATTTGTGATTAATGTTGTGTATTAGGAGGACTAAAATGGGTCTTTGGAATTGGAAGTGAGGGTAAATTAAAATTGTACGTCAAGGTTCTACGATAACAGCTACTTTTATTCATTTTTCTTATTGGCACAAAGACACTGAAATTTTGATCCTCAATCTTGGATATAAATTTTGTACTACTAATTGGACTAAATTAACTAAGATAGTTACCATCCGTACTGTACAAATTAATAACATTCTTAAAATTTAGTCATGATTTTGTTTCCTTGGTAAGTTCATGTCTTAATACGATGTTACAAACAAGGACTAACTCAGTTTAATTAGTAATTTTTTATAACTCAGGGATAATGAAGAAGTACAGGTTTTTCTATGACTAAACTAATTTTGGTATTTGACCGGAATATATACGTAGGATCACAGCAAACCAAGGTTTCTACCTTCTCGGCCTCGACAACACCTCCCCCACCTTTGCCTCCGCCATACAAAACTCCGTTCCGGCCATCACCTTTCTCATGGCGGCGGCCGTCGGGTAATATTCAATCATGCCAGCATCACCACCTACAACTCTCTAATATATAGCATGGCCCATATATGCACGTACGTAATTAATCCGATCTAACACGTACGTTTAATGTCACATAATTAACCAGCATAGAGAAGGTCCGGCTAAACCGGAAAGATGGAGTAGCAAAGCTCTCCGGAACCCTCCTTTGCGTCGCCGGTGCGACCGTCATAACACTCTACAAGGGCCCAACCATTTTCCAACCCTCAAACGTCAACTTAATGTTGCAAAGCCAAACGAAGGCTGTGACAAGTGAGGGATTGATTTGGCTTGGAGACGCTGAAGGGAAGAATTGGACTCTAGGGTGCATTTATCTCATATGCCACTGCCTCTCTTGGTCCGGATGGCTCGTCTTGCAGGCTCCGGTGCTCAAAAAGTACCCTGCGAGGCTCTCGGTTACGTCTTATACTTGCTTTTTTGGTGTCATCCAATTCCTCATCATTGCCGGATTCATCGAGAGGGATATCGATGCTTGGATGTTCCGATCTGGCGGCGAAGTCTTCACCATCCTCTATGCGGTATGGACATTTGAACTCATGAAAAGTTTAATTAATTAAGCTCTACATGTATCCATATATATTATTTGTTCGAAGCACAAAAATCAATTAACTAGTGGTGTACATGGTTTTTGATTAATATGGCGTACGTGAACAAGATCTATTCATTTTATGCACTTAAATTATGACTATTTGAGAAAGAAAAATGGTTGATTCGGGACTCCAATTACCATCCATCTTCAAACTATATGGTGCTCCAAATCTATGATGGTAAAGCAAAGACATATCTGAATCAAGTAGATATAGATGTACACAAGATAAATTAATTATATTAACTAATTGAGATTGCTCAACTGGTCATTTTGAATTGATCGATACAAATTTTGCTAGCTCTAAATAAGTTAGAATTTGTCTCCTTTTCTCCAAATCTTATATGTGTATACATTCACTCTGCTAAATAATTTTAAAAATGTAATTTTTCACGTACGAAAAAGATAAACCTACATCTTATTGTTGTTCGATGACCATCTTTTTCCCTTTTCACCTTGTTCCATCATTTGATATATATATAGGAGTCCACCCAACTTAACAATTCAAGAAATTTCACCAAACCTTGGTGGACTCCACCCAAAATTTTGGATAATTTTTTTGGATAGAATCATAGAAAGCTCCGCTACAAAGTTAAATCACTAGATACTCAAACATGTTGGCTTTATTTTTCTATTGTTTCTTTATTAAAGAGAGCGAGTTTATTTAATAACTATATATTATCGCATGTGAGCTTACAACACTAATGAGTATGAGTGTTTCCTTTACCTTTTCCAATATTTAACTCAAATCAAAACTACCCATGTGAATTGTTCTTAATAAACATCATATGTATTTTACTATTAGTTTCACATGTGTATAACATAAGTACACATATATGATATATGTAAGCATTACAGGGTCTGGTGGCATCTGGGATTGCCTTTGCAGTTCAGATATGGTGTATCGACAGAGGTGGCCCTGTCTTTGTTGCTGTCTACCAACCAGTGCAAACTCTAGTTGTTGCCATCATGGCATCCATTGCCTTGAGAGAACAATTCTATCTTGGAGGGTAATTATCACTGCTTCACATACATTCCATCCTAGCAAACTATATATATTTATATATGTATGTTGACTCAAGTCAAACCTACTTTTACCACCGGATCTCGGGTTACTATGCAAATAACATTATTTTATCATTGTAAGATTTGCTTGTTCCAAAATCCTTGAAAAACTGCAAAAACTTTGATGAAAAGAAGTGTGCAAAATTTTACTATTTTTACCAACATGTGAAGAAAGTTTTTTTTATTATTATTATTATCAACTATGGCTAATTTAGTTATAGAACCCTAATCTTTGGTTAATTAGGACCAAAGATCAAATCCCTTTTACTACCTGCTTTGTTTGTTTACATTTTGGGATTTAATTAAAATATATGATGATTTCGAAAAACAAAACCCCTTTTCAATCCTAAAGCTATTTATAGTTACAACATTAATAATGTCTTTAATGGGCATCTGTTATTAAACTATGCAGAATCATTGGAGCCATACTGATTATAATGGGATTGTACTTGGTTCTTTGGGGGAAGAGTCAAGAGAGAGCATTTGCAGCAAAACAAGCAGCAGCCATGGTTAATTCTAACACTGATCAGCTTGATGGGCAGAGGCCAACACCAGGAGCTTTTAAATCCTCACTTACTCACCCACTTCTCTCTTCATCAACATCTGAAAATGTTTGAGACCTGTGTAATCTGATCAAACCCCATCCAGTTAGTTAACATCTTAATCATGCATGCCATGAAGAAGCAGGGAAAGACAAGCACTAAGAAACAGAAATATGTGAAAGTTGGGGTTTGCATGTATTGGATTGTAGTTGATGAGTGTGGTACTGGTTTAGATAGGATGCATGGTGTAAGCTAGCCTTTTAAGAGTTATTTTGTTGTTGCATTGTGTGGTGGTGGTTACTGAAAAGGCTATCTAAGTTGGCCTTTGGTTTGTTTGTTCTTGTCTTTGCTTGAAACTCCTTTTGTAAGAGGAAGCTAGTGCTTGCATGCTTGTGTGTAGTCGATAAAATCATGAACGTTGTCAACTTTTGCAAACTGATTCTATGTCATTATGCATGTGTATTTTTCTTTTGGAGGTTTAGATTGTTCTTTAACTCTAATGGCAGGCTTGGTGCCAGAAAATTATTATCATGGAGTTGGAAATTGTATTGAGAAAAGACATAATTTACTTTAAAATTTTCATTAACAAAAAATTGGATGCAATGCAACGATCATATATATGCAAGTCTTTGCCATTTAAAATAGGTTTAATTTCTAAAAATAACTCAAAATATCACTAAACAAAATCTATTTTAACTAATTTCTAAACGAGTTTTTAATAGCTTACCCTCCACGAAATTAACCAATATAGGTTGGAAAATTGGAATAAGAAAACGAGAAGTGAAGGTAGTAAGGGATTAGAGAAGCGGGTTCGCGCAACCATATTATGTTCGTTTCTCTTGACTCGTAGTGTACGTTTGATTTGTGGTCTTAACGAAATCAAGAGGATGAGTCTGATGGGGTGGTTTCCTGCCCAAACTGATCCAATAGCTCCCAGATCCACCCTAAAAAAAAGAAGAAGAAAAAGAAGAAAGAAAGTTAGGCCTTGAAAGTGTGATAAAGTATATTCTGAAAACCTGAATTTCCACGTTTGGATCCATGCATACCATTATTTGGATTCCTAAAAACTCTAGTTTTTGAAAGTGGATCAATCTGTTAGGAAACATCCTATAAGCAGAAACAAATAAAGAACAATGCAGAGGTGAGGTGAAATATTGTACGTACATTAGCATGATACCATAAACCGTATGCTTGGAGGTATAATTTACTTTCTGCTAGCTAAAAGGCATAATCAATGGTCTGAGAAAAAGTGAAAAACACAACAAAGAAAGAGTAGGGGTGGAATCAACAGAAGGGTTTCCCCCAAAGTGCGGTCAGGCACTACTAGAATTGCATCATTCCATCCCGTGGCCTCAAGGGAAATCGTAATGGTAATTATGGTATCCGCTGCTCAAACAAATTTAACTTGAGATTAAGGACCTGTTTGGGTAATAATGAGCTGACAAGAGATACGGAAGTGAATCAAGAATTTGAAAGACTTGAGAGTTTTTTTTTAACAAGATTACTGCTAGACTAGTTGCCTAATTCTAACCATGTAATAAAGTAAATTAATAACAATATTGACAAGAGACACTCCTTGATAAAGTAGTCAACTAGCCGTTAATTTCAACATAGTTTTTAGTGAGTACCAATGTTCTCCACAAAAAAAAACCCTACGAGGCTACAAATGGTTCTTTTGTAAAACAGTAGAGGAGTGAACTTTTGGATCTCTTTGATGGCAACAAAGTATGATGGAGTTGCAAATAATCTAGGATTTCAAAGATCCATGTGATTAGAGATGTGTACCTTTTACCAAGATCCATGTGATGATTATCCCACTTGTAAAATAACACGATGATGATGAAAAATAGATTCTATAAAGCAATATATTTAAGAGAACAAGCAGATTACATGAAGTACTTACCAATTTTATCATTATACCAAAGAATAGGTACACGTACCTCAATCTATATAATCCTAATACTCTATCTTTGAAGTTGTACTTAAATAATATTTATTTTAGAAGCCAATTGAAACATAAACGAAACACCGCTTCTCACTTAAAAACTGATGATTTAAAAAACCTTCCATAACTAAGATACATATACCTTCGCTGAGCCAATTTTCTTTCAACATATGCTTTGTCACTTTGAGTGAGGATCGGAGAGAATACGATTATACAAATGAAGTAGCAACAAAGAAACAACACTACATTAACGAAGAAAATTTAAGGGCTTACCCTTGTATCATTCCCACGAAGAATAAAGCCAAAATAAATAAATAAATAACAATACGGTTGAGATTCGTGCCCACTTAAAGATATCTAAGATCTTAAAACTTCACCTGGATATATGACCGACCACCATACTATATATATATATATATATATGGTCAAGCTTTAGTGAGTCAAAGACTCATCAAATTTAGTTTAAGCCCCCTAATATCTCACAATCTTATTTACAGTTAATCTCACCATTCATTAGCATAACCGTTTTTTTCTTAATCTACATTACAATTTGAAATGAGTGGTGTATATTGTGGGGACTTAATTTAGCCCTGGGCTCACTTGAGAATTCATGTATATATATATATATATATATATATATATATATAAAAGAATTCTCTAGTGAGCCTATGACTTAATTTTTCTAAATTAAGCACCCACAATATCCACTATTCATTTCAAATTGTAAGGTAGATTAAGAAAAAAACGGTTATGCTAATGAATGATGAGATTAACTGTAAATAAGATTAAATGTGAGATTGTAAGGGACTTAAACTAAATTTGATGAGCCCTGGGCTCACTAGAGCTTGACCATATATATATATATATATATATATATATATATATATATATAGAACACAACATATTGTTGGTAAACATATATCGTTTTATGGGTGTGCTATTTAAGTAGCATCATAAAAGAACAAATCTCTACTACTAAAATAAATTTGCTTAAGATAAGCAACCATGTAGAGTGCAAACATAAGTAACGAAAAGATATAAAAAGACCAAGTATACAAATGAATCACGTATTGATAGGAGTTAATTTGTGATTAATGATTAAGAATAATGTGTGAATCCACATGTGTGAGTCACATGCAAATTCGGTCGAATAATTCAAGTCGGCGATATATCAAAAACCTAAGAATGAAGTTACGTACTTTGAACTTCATTAATTTGAAGAGGAACTTAGGTGCTATAGATCATGGGACACATAAGTCCCAATTGGTCTACGTACGCATGCGTTAAGTAGTTTTCAAAAAAAAGAAAAAAAAAAAGATAACATGCAACAAAATGTAACGTGCTAGCTAGAAATTTGGGCTGTGATATAAAATTAGAAAATGATACAAAATATATGATAAAAGAGAAGTCTGGTTCAATAATAACTTACGGAATCAAATTACAAGTTTAATTAATATGACTGTTTCTTCATCTCTTACACTTAAATTGAAAACTACCCATGTGGATAATGCTTCCTAATAAACATCAAGATGCATATATGGAATCCTATATATCTTAGTATCTTTTTTTCACATCTGTATACCATCATTAGTACATATTTATGTAAATTTCAAGGTCTGGTGGAATCTGGGATTGCCTTTGCTGTTCAGATATTTTGTATTGACAGAGGTGGCCCTGTCTACCAACGTGAGATCATAATCCTAATTGAATTTTAATGATGTTTAGGTAGTAATTAGGAGGAGTTGCATCTGGACGGCTAGGATTGAAGGTTGATGGATGGAGGGTTGAGATGGAGTGTTGATAGATGAGAGGTTGAGATGGATTGGATTTGGATGGATGGTGAGGATTGAGGTAGGAGGACATATTTATTGTGGTTTCCCTCTCTCTCACACTCTACTCTCTCTCAAGTTTCTCTGACTCTCTCTCCCTCAGTTGTCTCCAGAGAGTATTTTGGGGTGATCGGAGTCGTTTGGTTGTCGGAGGTGAGTTCGTGGTTTCGTCAACTCGTTCCTTTGCTTTGTTTCTCTCTCTCTCAACCTTACTGATGTTATGTGGTCGTGATGGTTGGAAGTTGACGGAGGTGTTGGGGTGCTTGAGTTGTCGAAGAGTGGCGATCGTTGTTCGAGCGAGAGGTTCGTAGACGGATCGTGTTTCGAAGAGAAGTGTCGTCGTGGTTCTTCGAAGGTTTCTTCAAACCTTCACGGTATGTCAAACTTGTAGTCATAGCTCACTTTAGTAGTGTGAGTATTTGAAAGTCGACGATAGGCCTTCCGACTCGTCGCAAGTAAACATGCAACATATTTCACTGTCTGATCGGTCGACCGGTTGGTGCAAACGGTCGACCGTTCTTAATAAGAATTCAGGTTCTGCCTCACATCGCTCGAACGATGCCCTTGGGGCGGTCGACCGGTTGTGCATAGGAGGCGAGCCTGGTTGGTTTGTGGGGATTGGTCGACCGATGGAGTGTTGTTTGTGGGGATTGGTCGACCGATGGAGTGTCGGTCGAGGAAATTGCCCTGTATTTGTGAGATTCGGTCGACCGGGACTTTGGTTCGGTCGACCGTTTGTGTCTAGTTTTGCACATTGGAGGTGCGGTTGTTGTGGTCGTCCGTGTGAGACGAGTTGTGGTGCCGATGTTCTTCCGGCGAGTGTGCGTGTGGGCACAAGTGTTGCGGTGGTTGGGTGAAAAAGCCCTGGAGCCTCGTAACGGTGCGAGAGCTTGGGTTGGGTGAAAAAGCCCTGGAGCCCAGCTTAGAAAATGTGATGTTGCGGTGGTTGGGTGAAAAAGCCTTGGAGCCCCGTAACTGTGTTAGAGTTGTGGTTGGGTGAAAGAGCCCTGAAGCTCATTTAGTCTGTGCGGGGTTGGGTGAAAAAGCTCTGGAGCTCCGTAATGTGTTCAGGTTGGATGAAAGAGCCCTGAAACCTGAGCATGGACGGCGTGTTAAGGGTTGACCGAAAAAGGTCTGGAGCTCTTGGACGTTTGGGTTGGCTGAAAAAAGCCTAGAGCCATTGGTCGGGTCGTGGTAGCTTGGGTTGGGTGAAAAGCCCTGGAGCCCAGCTTGGCGACGAGTGTGTGTTGTGGTGGTTGGGTGAAAAAGCCCTGGAGCCCCGTGACTGTGGTGTGTGCTGTGGTTGGGTGAAGAGCCCTGAAACTCAGCCTGGTTGTGATGCTTTTCTTATTTGTAGAATTGCATGCTATGGTGCTTTCCAGTTCATGCATTGTAGAGTTTGGCATACATGATTTTCTTCTGGAAACTCAGGCATTGTTGCATGTTTGCTTTTTAGGTTGTGGTAGGCATTAGGGGGTGGTGACCGAGGAGAGGAGTGCCGCTACCGGATCTAGCTTTCTCTCATTTGAGGTCGGGTGATTACTGCATTTGTTGTATAACCTTTTGATGTAATCACACTTTTGAAATACTTTCATGTACATATATATTATATATGTTGGTGCACCTGTTTCTTTATTTGAGTAATATATTCTGTTGATTGTGTGTTATTAAAATTTTAATTTCTTTCGCTGTTTGAGGATGTTACAACAACCTGTTCAAACTCTAGTTGTGGCCATTATGGCTTCCATTGCCTTGGGAGAACAATTCTACCTTGGAGGATAATTATAACTACCCAACTATACTCTATCCTAGCAAATTATATGTATATGTTGACCAAGTCAAATTTACTTTCATTACCCAATCCCATGTCGTAATGCAAATGACATAATACTGTCACTGTAAAATCTGTTTGATCCAAAGTTCTTTAAAAATCCAAAAACTGAGGTGAAAAAAGTGGACAATTTTTCTTTATGTTTCCATGCTTCGCTAATATAATACTTTTTTTGTTGAAAATTGATACCACATTTCGAATTAATCATACAAGTTATACTTTCTGATATGCATCTATTATTTAATTTTTTTTGCAGAATCATTGGAGCTGTACTGATCGTAATGGGATTATACTTGGTTCTCTGGGGGATGAGTCAAGGGAGAGCATTTGCAGCAAAACAAGCAGATTGCATGCTAAACTCTAATCCTGACCAGCTTGAAGGGCAGCGACCAATACCTGGGGTTTTAAAATCCTCACTAACTCATCCACTTCTCTCTTCATCATCAAACCCCATCCAGTTATCATCTTAATTATGCATGCCACGAAGAAGCAGGAAAGGACAAATACTAACACAAATATATGTGAAAGTTGGGGTTTGCATGTAACGTCTCCGAAAGCAGTGGAAAATTTAAACAATAATAAAGACCGTCAACGGTCAACACAGGGCCCGTCACGAGACGACAAGATGAAATGTATATATATATATATATATAGATATAGATCCACGTGGAAGTCAAAATATACATATGAGTCAACTGTTATTACAACAGAAATGAATATACATGTAATCACTACCTTAACAAAAGATACAAAAAGAAGACAGGATCAGATCTCGGGGGCACCCTCCTCGGTCACCACCTCGACTCTAATGTTGCTCGCTACCTGAAATGCAAACAATTGAAACATGCCTGAGTTCCCTGCAGGAACCCCGTATACCAAACTTCCTAAAATACAAAATGGAATTAAAGACAATGCAATGCACATGATCATCCGCCTCGGGTCCACAATAATACCTATCTTTGCCTCTGCGGTACTGAACCACTCTTGCCACCACGAGGGTCAAGTCAGTCCACCGCTGCCTCACAAGGGTCAGTCGACACCACTGCTCCCCAAGAGCCGCAGAAAGGAACCCTGACACTACGCCGCCACCCCAGGAGCGAGTCAGCCCGCCGAATGCACAACTCGGGCCAGACGACAGCCGCTGCTTCCCCAAAAGCCGCCATACGCGCACCCTGCCGGAACATCCTCGGCCTACCGACAAACCCCAGCAAACAACCCAAGGTTTACAACACTCATCTCTCACACCCCGCTCGATATGAGAGGCCAACAATAATACGCCCTCGTCGAATGTGAAATTTGTCGCTCTCAAGGCCGGTAATCGACCGTCGCCTCAGAGCCGGTAGTCGACCTATACTCGACGGCTCGTGTGTGGATAAATCCACCAACCTGCGGCAGATCGGTCGACCGCTACAAGCACACCGGTCGACCGGTCCTCCGCACAGTACTTTGTACTGTACAAACAAGTGTATCGGTTGAACCACGCCAACCGAATTACCGACCCATCGGTCGAACAAAAGTCATCTAGCGGTCGACCGTTTGGATGGTCTACGCTATACAATATTTATAATATTTATATATCTGACCGGTCGAACCAAAGGTTCGTTCAACCGATATCAGGGATTTCAGCATTTTGCCTAAGTAATATTCGGTCGACCGGAACTGAGATAGAGTTCGACCGAAACATCACAGACACTCTACTGCTTAATTAAAATGCTCAGTCGGTCGACCGAAAGTTAAAGAGTGGTCGACCATTTTGATGGTCAAAGCTCCCAACCGACTTAGCATCGAATAGATCGGTCGAACCAGGTTAAGGATGTTCGACCGTTTAATAAGTCAAAATCCCCAACCGACCTATTCTCATTGTTTCGGTCGACCGGCTAAGTGGACCCGTTCGACCGATAATAGCACTAAACCCTTTTTCCCGCACGAATCTGGCATAACGGTCGACCGTCCTCAGATATCGTTCGACCGTTTGCGGGTGCAAATCAATATAATAATAGCATCGGTCGACTGCCCACAGGCACCGGTCGACCGATCGTCGTCTTCAACCTCTGAATAGGTTGCAATCCGACGGGGAATTCAACACCAACGTCGATCCCCAATACTCACAACGCTTATGTGAGTTATAATGAAGATTTGACATACCTTGATGAAGTTTGTGGACGCCTCCCAAGCTTTGGCAAGCCTAACCCAACTCTTCTCCTTCACTTCCTCTCCTTCTCCTTCTTTCCTTCTTCTTCTTCTTCTCCAAATTCGCCTCTCTCACTCTCTGATAAACTTGAGGATGAAGAAAACGTTATCCCTTGACCCAACACTTCTATTTATAGCAAAAATCCAATTCTTATCCAATACTTCCACCTCAAGCTTTACTGTAGCAAGCTTAAATAAGGGTTAATTAGGTTTAGTTTAGTTTAATTAAGGTGTTTAGATTAAGGTTATTACATTGCATCTATTGGATCGTAGTTGATAAGTGTGGTACTGGTTTAGAGAGGATGGTGTAAGCTAGCCATTTAAGAGTTATTTTGTTGTTGAATTGTGTTGTGGTGGTCACCAAAAAGGCTATGTAAGTTGCCTTCGGTTTGTTTGTTCTTGTCTTTGCTTGAGACTCCTTTTGAAAGAGGAAGTTAGTGCATCCATACTTGTGTGTAGTTGATGAAATCATTAACTGTTGTCAAATACAGTTAATCTGGTATTATGTCACTATGTCTGTGTATTTTTTATGATCAGGAAAATTAGTCCAGCGCATCACTACCTGAAACTGACATTATGTGTCATTATAAGATACCCAGTAGTTTGGAAAAATGCGTTTTGAAAAAAAAAACAGTAGAAATACTAAAAACATGTTGGGCCTTTGAAAAGTCTGCAAAGAATAGAGATACTAAAAACAAAGCAGTTAAATACAAGTCGCACGAGTTACAATTTGAGAGGCAAATGTAAGGAAGCCTTTGATCCCTTCGATACATCATACATGGATTCTAGTTTCTGGGAATTCCTAATAAACATAAAATTTCAAGGTCGGTCGGTCTGTGTTGGAACACCATATAATTTGAAAGAAACTAAAGAACAAAACGGGTCAAGTATTAGCATGACAACATAAACATTATGCTTAGAGGGTGGAATCAACAGAACGTACGGTTGCCTCAAGAATGTATCACTTGTGCAGGGAAACAAGTAGCATTGAATCATTCCATCCAGTACATCTTGAAATGGAAAGGATAATGTTATCCGCTGCTCAAGTAAATTAAACATGAGACTAGGACATGTGTGGGTAATAAATGAGCTTAATAGACAAACTAAAGACTACATTAGTTGGTAGACTCATAATTTGGATTAATTAGAACCAAGAAACTAGGGAAGTCATCTCACCAATAGAGATTTGATATCGAACCTACAATTTAATTAAGGGACCAAAGCGAACCATATTTGCCAAAGTTGTTCCCCTTTCCCAAACCCTGGTTCTGCCCATGCTTAAACTCCGTTTTAAATATGCTAGCGTAAGATTTTACAACTATTGTAAATTGAACCTAATCTTGCAAAGAACTCGGGCAAATGCAGATGCATGCTGAAACAAATACATACATATATCTTTCTATTTATACGGGTCGGCATGTTGGGTCCTAGGCAGCAAATCATGCTCGTTCTGAGTTCAATCCGTTAACTATAGTGGACCGGATTCCAACTCCATGGACTATAGTTTGAACCCAAACGGATCAGGCTTGCCGGCTTGATGGGTTGGTAGACTTAAAACCCAGAGCCCAGCTTTTTTGTTTTTAAAACGATCCTTCCACTTCCATCACGTTGTTTTTAGATTTCAAGTGACGTACATAAACCTACATATGGATGTATTAGGCCTCAGCAATGGGATGTTTTAAATGCCGTCAGAAATTGCTGATGCTAATTTTTTATTACAAAATTGGACAACGGTATGATTCCAAAAAGCCGTATGAATAAACGCTTGCAACACTGAACACCGTGTTCTCTCACACATTGGAGAAATTAATTGGCGTTCTAACACACAGAAGAGAGAGAAAAAAAATTGGATTTATTTTTTGTTTCAGTGTGACCCACTAATGAAATAAAAGTCAAAGAAGTTTGTAATGTATTTATCTTGAAATAATTTTTTTAATTTTTTTTAAAAAAAACACCAAAACATTTATCTTTTCAAGATCTACAAATAAAAACTCATATTGTTATATTAAATTTTGTAATTTTAAAATTCTAAACAGTCCCACACACCACTCCAGCGCTTGGACTAATTTGAATTTTAAAATATTTTGGAAAATAATTTTAAAAATAATAATAGTTAACGTTATTAATATTAAAATTAATATACAAAAGTTAAATGATAATATATATTTATTTGTAAAGAGTGACAAATGAGTTGGAGGTACGAGAAAATTTAATTTGATAGCATGACATTTTTATTAAATGTTGTGATTGAGAAAAAAAGAGTGAATAAAATTGTAGTTAAGTGGTATGAAGTGAAACAAATGACATGACAATGGTAGAAATAAAATTGAGATAACATTTGTATTTAACAAATGTTGTTGACTTAGTTGTTGTAGATGGGTTTACGATAAAAGTCGTAAAGCCGACATTGTTAAAAAAAAATCCAAAAAGAAGACAATAAATATCAACAAACTCCGAAGGCACTTAACAAACAATAAAACCCTCGAAGGCCGAGAACTTTTCTCACTAGGGGTGAGCAAAATCCGGTCCGGTCGGTCCGGACGGAAAAAAAAATTAGATCCGGTCCGGTCAGGTCCAATTTGTTTTTAAAATTTAAGATAAAAAATCGGATTTTTGGACCGGACCGGTCTTCGGTCCGCCTATCCGAATTGTTTCTGGTCCGGTCCGGTTTCCAGTCCGGACCTAAATTTTTTTTCCGATCCGGTCCGGACCGGACCGGACCGGACCGATGCTCAGCCCTACTTCTCACCTACTCCATGTAGTTACAACAAGGGACTCTTGAGTGCCACTACAACGAAAGGTCATGCCTTGAGTGCTATAAAGGTTGAACATGCATGTTCCAGGTCAAACTGTTGTCGTTAACCCCATCCATGCCAAGCAACGTCGATGCACACCATCCTTTTTGTAAAATTATGTTTTTTTTTTTTGAAAAACGGGTGATATATTAGATAAAAGCTTTAATTATGGATCACATCCCAAATCAAATTCAAGTTACAGGCAAACAGTCAACTGTCATTAAAGCTAGCAAACAAATGTTCGACTTGTGCTTTACAAAAAGCAGATGGTGAGATTTTAATAGAGTTCAACAAGGTCCGCAAAATTTCCACTGGCACCTCCTAGCATGTTAAACGATATAAGGCGTCCAGTGCCCCCAACTGACTCTTGTATAATTACAGTAGTAATGTCGCCACCATCAGCTGGAGTCGCCACTAGAGAAGGTGTTGCCGCATCCCTAGTAGCTAGTGACTATAGGATGAATGTTGGGAGAACGACGACAGTGGGTGACCCTGCCCAGTAGCACACCGCCTCAATCCAGTTCGAATAACACTTCTTATCTAGCTTTGTTATCATTTTTTTGAGTCCTTATACACGGACGCGGGCGTCACGGACGCGCCTTACGTAGACGTGTTGAGTCAGCGTCCAGTCAGCAAAATTTCTCATCACGTGCTTTGGTCTTCTTAAAAGGAAAATGTTTAGTAGACGCGCGCGTCCGGGACGCGCGCTGATGTGGCCAGTCCACTCAGCAGACGCTGCTTAGTTGGCGCGATGGGATATGAAAAGTTTTTTGTTTTTTTATTCCTCTATTTTCGTACCTTCATCATTTCCACCATCCTTCTCTCCATCCCTCATTAATGCGACTCAAATCACTCTCTTCCTTCATCATTTTGGCGCTCGGCGCTCCTACACGGCACAGAAGACTTGTTATCAATCTCAAAATGCCTCTTCCTTTTCCTTCCCTTCTCTTCTGTGGTCATTCCTCTGTACCAAATGGAAATCGTTCCCGTGCCTTCCCTAGTGGAGCAGCCATCAAACGTTCCCCATGAGGGGATGTTTTTCCCCTCTTTCGAAGAAGCCAAAGCATTTTACGTGGCCTATGCCGATTCTTGTGGTTTTGGCGTTAAGACAAGACAATCTCATTACGATCGTGGTGTTGTTATACGGGCCACGCTGACTTGCTCCAAGGAGGGCACCGCACCAACGGACCAAGGGCAAGGAAAATTGAAGCCTAGGTTATCCAGCAGAGTACAATGCACTGCTCGGATAAGGGTATCCGGAAACACAGCAAGGGGTTACAACGTTAACTTTGTGGATCTTAACCATAACCATCCCATGCTTGACCCGGAGCAAATGCGATTTCTCAGGCAAAAACGAACCGTCCCTGAGGCCGTCGTAGCACGGATATCGGTTAATGATGAAGCTGGGATATCGGCTGCTAAGACCATGCAATCTCTTGTGGTCGAGGCTGGAGATTATGACAAATTGTCTTTCAACGAAAGGGATTTAAGGTTTGTGTTCTTTCTGTCTAACATAATTGAAGTTGAACATTTTGCGCCTGGTCTTACTGGTTCCTGTTTGCAGGAATGTTGTAAACCAAGTCAGAAATTTGAAGACTATTTCATGTTTTTTTAGGACTTCAGGACTATTTCATTAGGATGCAGAAGATTGATTCCATGTTTTTTTATGTAATAGATATGGATGACGAAGGAAGACTACGCAACGTTTTTTGGGCTGACAGTCGTTCTAGAGCTGCATATTCATACTTTGGAGACGCAATATGTTTCGACACAACCTACATTACCAACAAATACGACATGCCATTCGCCCCATTTGTAGGAGTCAATCACTATTTCGAATCAGTTTTGCTCGGTTGCGCTTTGCTGTCCTATGAGACTACTCAAAATTACATATGGTTGTTCCAAACCTGGTTGTCGTGCATGAACGGTAAGTTTTTTTCCTTCTTCCCTCTTCATATCTTCCTCTTTTTTGTTTGTCTATTCGTAATAAAAAGTCTGTCTGTTCGGAATAAGAAGAGTGTATGTTCGGAATAAGAAGTCTGTCTGTTCGTATTAAGAAGTCTCTCTGTTCGGATTAAGTGTTGTGTTTGTTCGGAATAAGAAGTCGGATTGTTCGGATTAAGTGTTGTGTCTGTTCGGAATAAGAAGTTTGACTGTTCGGATTAAGTGTCGTGTCTGTTCGGAATAAGTGGTCTGACTGTTCGGATTAAGTGTTGTGTCGGTTCGGAATAAGTTGTGAGTCTGTTCGGAATAAGTTGTGAGTCTGTTCGGAATAAGTGGTGGGTCTGTTCGGATTAAGTGTTGGGTCTGTTCTGATTCAGTGTTCGGTCTGTTCGGAATAAGTGGTGGTTCTGTTCGGATTAAGTGTTGTGTCTGTTCGGAATAAGAAGTCGGACTGTTCGGATTAAGTGTTGTGTCTGTTCGGAATAAGAAGTCTGACTATTCGGATTAAGTGTTGTGTCTGTTCAGAATAAGTGGTCTGACTGTTCGGATTAAGTGTTGTGTCTGTTCGGAATAAGAAGTTTGACTGTTCGGAATAAGTAGTCTGACTGTTCGGATTAAGTGTTGTGTCTGTTCAGAATAAGTGGCCTGACTGTTCGGATTAAGTGTTGTGTCTGTTCGGAATAAGAAGACTGTCTGTTTGGATTAAGAAGTCTGTCTGTTCGGAATAATGTCTCACTCCTTTCGAATTGGGTCCCTTATGCAGATATACCCCCCAGCTATAATAACAGATCAATGTGGTGCCATTACTGCTGCTGTAAGGAATGTCTTCCCAGATTCAAGACACAGATTCTGTATATGGCACATAATGAACAAAGCTCCCGTGAAGTTGCCGACGCAGTATCGGGATCACATATTATTTGATCTGAAATTGATTGTATATGATTCCAAAACCCCAGCAGAATTTGATCGTAATTGGCAGGGTTTCCTTCTTGATTTTGACCTGCAGAACCACAGCTGGCTCAAATCCATTTATGCAATCCGAGAGTCGTGGATCCCTGCATTTATTGGTGATTTTTTTTTCGCGGGAATGGCATCTACTCAGAGGAGCGAGAGTATGAACGCCTTCTTCGACAAGTATCTTACTTCGAAGACCACCCTTAAGCAGTTTGTTCAACAATACGAACTTGCGCTCCGCCACAAGTACGAGAAGGAAGCTCAATCAGAATTTGATTGTCTTCATAAAAAACCCCAGTTGATTTCAATTTATCCATTCGAGAGTCAGTTGAGCGAGTTGTATACCGTAGGGGTCTTCAAAAAAGTGCAATTACAAATTGGGAAGATGATATACTGCGATATAACGGAGGAGTTCAATACGAATGAAACATTCCAGTACAAGGTATCTGAACGTGTTTTGGCTGGTGAGCAGCTACTGTCGAAACGTTTCCTAGTACAAAACACATCCATGAATTTTACATGTGATTGCAGAATGTTTCAGCACGTTGGGCTTCTATGCTGCCACGTTTTTGTTGTACTTGCACGCTTGAATCCTAATGCATTGCTTCCAGACTCTTACATCCTTAATCGATGGCGGAGGGATATTCGAAGGAGCTATCGAGATAAGACGTACCCAGACGATGGTGTAATGGCGAAGGATGCGCTACGTCGTCACGACGACATCATGGGTCGTGCCGTTTGGATCGCACAGGAAGCCTTCATCTCCCACAAAAGGTATATTGAGGCCGTGAAGTGTATTGAAATGCTTAAGGCACGTATGCACACTACACAAAACTTGGTTCGACCTGATGAACCTGAGTCTTCGGGTACATCGGTCCTTAATCCGGAAAAGGTCAGACGTATAGGAAGACCGCCGACTAGACGTCGAATGTCTTTAGCTGAGAAGATAATTAAAAAGAGCCATAAAAAACACGCCCAACAAGAGAAGGGAAAGTGGAAGATGAAGGTTACTTTGCCGCTTCACGAAGTAGCACCAAAACCCGCGGATCCTGATTTCTCCGATTGGGACATGAGTTTGTATTACGAGGAATTTCCTCCTTAATTTACATTTTTTTGTTTTTTACCGTTCTTGTAAAACCAAGAAACTTGTAATTGTTGATCTGTTTTGATATGTAAATGGTTGTTATACAAGTTCAGTTCAGATTTACTTGTGTCTGATCGAAATAAGTTTTTCCTGTTCGGAATATGTTGTGGGTGTGTTGGGAATAAGTTGTGTGTGTTCGGATTAAGTGGTGTGTCTGTTCGGAATAAGTTGTGAGTCTGTTTGGAATAAGTGGTGGTTCTGTTCCGATTAAGTTGTGAGTCTGTTCGGATTAAGTGTTGGGTCTGTTCTGATTAAGTGTTCGGTCTGTTCGGAATAAGTTGTGGTTCTGTTCGGATTAAGTTGTGAGTCTGTTCGGATTAAGTGTTCGGTCTGTTCGGAATAAGTGGTGGTTCTGTTCCGATTAAGTTGTGAGTCTGTTCGGATTAAGTGTTGGGTCTGTTCTGATTAAGTGTTCGGTCTGTTCGGAATAAGTGGTGGTTCTGTTCGGATTAAATGTTGCGTTTGTTCGGATTAAGTTGTGAGTCTGTTCGGATTAAGTGTTGCGTCTGTTCGGATTAAGTGTTGGGTCTGTTCGGAATAAGTGGTGGGTCTGTTCGGAATAAGAAGACTGTGTTCGGAATAAGTTGTGAGCCTGTTCGGATTAAATGTTGCGGTTGTTCGGATTAAGTTGTGAGTCTGTTCGGATTAATTGTTGGGTCTGTTCGGAATAAGTTGTGGGTCTGTTCGGAATAAGAAGACTGTGTTCGGAATAATTTGTGAGCCTGTTCGGATTAAATGTTGCGGTTGTTCGGATTAAGTTGTGAGTCTGTTCGGATTAAGTGTTGCGTCTGTTCGGATTCTGTGTTGGGTCTGTTCGGAATAAGAATACTGTCTGTTCGGAATAAGTTGTGAGCCTGTTTGGATTAAATGTTGCGTTTGTTCGGATTAAGTTGTGAGTCTGTTCGGATTAAGTGTTGCGTCTGTTCGGATTAAGTTGTGAGTCTGTTCGGAATAAGAAGACTGTCTGTTCGGAATAAAGTTAGGTTAAGAATGACATTGGTAATGTTTGTATTTTTACATGTAAATAGTTTGTGAACTGAATATGTAAACATTTTGTACATGTAAACCAAAAAATAAACAAAACTTAAAATATCTTTGTCTGTTTAGACCTGCACACACGACCGACAATCCCTAAGTAACATGACCGCCAATTCACCCCTGATAGAGTGGATGGTATTGGGGTCCTTCTCCTTCGTAGGGTCAAGATTGAACATTAGGCACCTTATCCAGTATAAAACGAAGGCGCCACAATCGTTGCTCCCCGGTGGTTGTTGTTGGCTCTCTTTCCTCAGGATTCTCAGGGGCCAGTCGACCTTGAGTAGATCCCTCCAGTATACAGCCGCATCCGCTGCTGCACATTCATGTAGGCCTACAGTCTGCTCCGGATCATCACCTTCGCCTAGCTCCCTAGAGAGACTGTTGAATGCCAAAATCTCTTTGGACGGGCCATAGACAACCACCAGTGTCCAATGACCTGAAGACCAGCATGGTTGTGCGATCACGGTCTGTGTTGGAGACGCACCTACGATTTTAGGGAGGATAAAATCATCAACTTCTCTGCCTTGCCCTCCAAGAATTCGCCCCGACTCGAATGTGGATATGCATATAACTTTTTCTGGGTGGCGTCTTTCTTCGAGCACCGATAGCATAGCGTCGATAGTTTCATCGCTAATATCCATCCTAGGCGTTATAAGCTCCTTCAGGTCGGAGCGTTTTAAACTGCACATATCGCCTCTCCAGATGACCTCCCTATTGTCCTTGTTGGGTTCAGTCAGGTTCAGTAGCATTTTGACCTCATCAACTGACAACGTGCCCAATGCAGGCATGTCAACATCCGGCCTTTTTTTCTTCAGGCTCCTTTGAGCCGCTCTATCTTTTCTTTTTTGCTCTTCCTTCTTATTCTTCTTGGCCAGATGTTCGCCTTCCTTCAGCTGCTGCTCAACGGTGGCCGTCGAGCGCTTTCTTTTCGCGACCCAGTTTGCTATCTGGGCCTTGCTTTCTTCTTCCTTCTCCTTCTTCTTCTTCTCTTCCCTCTTCTTCTCTTCCTCCTTCTCCACTATTTTCCTCTTTTCTCCCATCTTCCTCTCCTCCTCCCTCTTCTCCTCTTCTTCCTTCTTCCTTTCCTCCTCCCTTTTTCTCTCACATTCCTCCTCCTCCCTCTTCCTCTTTTCTCGTTCCTCCTCCTCCTTCCTCTTCTTCTCCTTTTCTTCCTTTGTCCTTTCCTCCCTTTTTCTCTCACATTCCTCCTCCTCCCTCTTCTTCTTTTCTCGTTCCTCTTCCTCCTTCCTCTTCTTCTCTTCTTCCTCCTCCTCCCTCCTCTTTTCTTCTTCCTCCTCCTCCCTCCTCTTTTCTTCTTCCTCCTCCTTCCTCTTTTTTTCTTCTTCTTGTTCATCCTCCTTCCTCTTCCTATTCTCTTCTTCCTCCGCCTCCCTCTTCTTCCTATTCTCCTCCTCTTGCTCTCGCTCGTTCTCCCCACCAGGGACTCCAGTTGTCCCTGTCCCTCGAAGATATATAATATCTTTCCTGAGCCTCCCACACTCTTCCTGGGAAATCCTCAGTTCTTCCCTGAGGTCGTGTACCTGTTCTGTGGCCTTCTTAAGGGCAGCTTCGGCCCTCAGCCATTTTGTCTTCACCTCACTCAGCTCCAATTCTTGGAGCAGCGGGTCGCATGGAATGCTGCAGTCTGCCAGTTGGAGCCTTGGCAAACTGACGCTTGAAGTTGAGCTCTTTCGAACAGGACCAATAAGTTGCAGCTCCCTTTCACTCATTGATGGAGCCCCCATCAGGTCGAACGTGCCGTCGTAAATCCGATGTAAGGTAATTCCACGTTCCTCCCATTTCCTCAGGGTTAATCGTTTCCCAAACATCTCCGTCCATCTTTTCATCCGTGGGAAAACTCCAGTTCTGGGCTCCCCCAATTTAAATTTCTCACAAAGCCACACCTTCAAATGGAAAGGAAAAAAATGAGAACTACTATACCAACGTACCTTCATATTCGAAAGACAACTGAATCCGAACATACATTAAACGTAAACCGAACGGACACCCAACTTAATCCGAACAGACGGACTTCTTATTCCGAACAGACACACGTCTTATTCCGAACAGACCCACCACTTAATCCGAACAGACCCACCCCTTAATGCGAACAGACTCACAATGTATTTCGAACAGACTCACAATGTATTCCGAACTGACTCACAATGTATTCCGAACAGACCAAACACTAAATCCGAACAACCCCACCACATATTCCGAACAGCCCCACCACTTAATCCGAACAGACCCACAACGTATTCCGAACAGACTCACAACGTATTCCGAACAGACCCACCACTTAATCCGAACAGACGCACCACCTCACCCGAACAGACTCACCACTAAATCCGAACAGACGCACCACTTAATCTGAACAGACACCCAACTTAATCCGAACAGACGCACCACTTAATCCGAACAGACACCCAACTTAATCCGAACAGACGCAACACTTATTCCGAACATACTCACCACTTAATCCGAACAGACCCACCACTTAATCCGAACAGACACCCAACTTAATCCGAACAGACGCACCACTTATTCCGAACAGACTCACCACTTAATCCGAACAGACCGAACACTTAACCCGAACAGACCCACCATTTAATCCGAACAGACCCACCACTTAATCCGAACAGACTCACAACGTATTCCGAACAGACACACATCGTCTTCCGAAAAGAACAAAAACAAAAAAAGAGGAAGAGAGGAAGTGTGAAGCAGGAACAAAAACTTACGTGTAGTATGGCAACACAACCTTCGACGTTCCCCTGCCTCATTATGAAATTCCCTGCCTTTTTCCTCTCCTGCAGTTCTAAACTTGCTTTCTCGAGGCCTCCAACCAGGGTTTTGTGAACTGCACTTGCCCATGCGTAGCTGCTTAGGCGTTTGATGTTCCTCATAGGGTGCATGAACCATTCCTTCGGTCGCAGCGTTCCATCATAGAACAAAAAATTGTTGAAGATGAAAGAAATCAGGAGACGAACGTACTCCTCCGTCTCGCCCATGGTACTGTTTGCCATGAGATGAACTAAAAGTTGGGTGTTGTCAAGGTTCACCCCGTCTCGCTTCTGGACGCGCAATGGTTCCATCACCACGGCCTTCCCATGCGTACGTAACCCCAAAATTAGGGCGATGTCTTCCGGTGTAAGGGGAACTACCCCTGATCCTATTCTCAGCCCCACCTCCTCCGTATCGTAGTGCTCGACGAACCAACCGACTATTTCGTTGTCCGTCGTAATGTTAGGAAGGTTTAGGAAGTGACCGAATGGGGTGCTACGGAAAGCCTCCTTCTCCACCTTATTCATCCGGTCAAACTGCTTTCGGATGGCCTTCCAGGAGCATCGTGATTCCCGGAAATAGTACGTGGTTCCCTAAAACCAAAAATTTAATAAACGACCCAGGGAAAGAAAAATTAACGACCCAGGGAAAGAAAAAATTAGAGACCCACCGCTTCTGGGACGTGTTCGATATCGACGGCCGGAGTTGAAGATTCCATTATCGTTTAGAAGGTGCGCTTCACAGGGAAAGAAAGTCGGGAAAGCTTCACAGGTGCGCTTCCTACGTTCACAGGTAAGAAAGAAAGAAAGCGAGAGTCTCCCTTTAGGTCTGGATATGTTATCTTCCTCGGTATCCGAACCGTCGTTCGTAGGGTGTCTGCCGCTGTCTAATCTGGAAACGAACCGTCCTTCTTCGAAAACCGTCAAAAAAATTTGAAAACAATTTAAGCCGCGTTCGGAAGGAAAGCGTGACATGGCAATCCGAGTAGACGCTGACTCCTCCACTTTTTGAAGCCACGTAGGGCGCGTCCGTGACGCCCGCGTCCGTGTATAAGGACTCTTCTTAAAAACGCCGGTTCTTTAGGTTGAACGATTCTTTTCCCAATACACAGATAGTACAGATCCTAGGACAGCGTGCAGACCCTAGGACAGCGTGCAGACCCTTTATTCGTGCAGAGTCCAGACTTATCATAATAAAATATTGTTTTTAACTTTTAGGTTGGATCAACTTAATCCAAACAGACACACAACATATTCCGAACAGACAGTCTTCTTATTCTGAACAGACGCACAACTTAATCCGAACAGACAGACTTCTTATTCCGAACAGACACACAACTTAATCCGAACAGACACACAACATATTCCGAACAGACACACAACTTAATCCGAACAGACACACAACTTAATCCGAACAGACACACAACATATTCCGAACAGACAGACTACTTATTCCGAACAGACATACTTCTTATTCCGAACAGAAAGACTTCTTATTCCGAACAGACAGACTTCTTATTCCGAACAGACACACAACATATTCCGAACAGACAAACAACATATTCCGAACAGACAGACTTCTTATTCCGAACAGACGCACAACTTAATCCGAACAGACACACAACATATTCCGAACAGACAGACTTCTTATTCCGAACAGACGCACAACTTAATCCAAACAGACAGACTTCTTATTCCGAACAGAAAGACTTCTTATTCCGAACAGACAAACTTCTTATTCCGAACAGACACACAACATATTCCGAACAGACAAACTTCTTATTCCGAACAGACGCACAACTTAATCCGAACAGACACACAACATATTCCGAACAGATAGACTTCTTATTCCGAACTGACATACAACTGTTATACATGAAGAAAATGAAGAAGAATGTGATCATTCCTACATTTTTAAGGATGACTTTGGTCTTGTTTGTTGTATATGTGGAATTACACGCAAAAGCATAGAAAGTGTGTCTAGAAACGGAACAGAAAGTTTGTATTATTTATGTAGAAAGATTGTCTTGTTTATGTAGAAAACTTGTCTTGTTTATGTAAAAAGTTTGTCCAGTTTATGTAAAATGTTTGTCCAGATTATGTTGAAAATTTGTGCAGAAATGGAACAGAAAGTATTCCGAACATACACACCACTTAATCCGAACAGACAGACTTCTTATTCCGAACAGACACACAACATATTCCGAACATACTGACTTCTTATTCCGAACAGACATACAACTGCTGTACATGAAGAAAATGAAGAAGAATGTGATCATTCCTACATTCTTAAGGATGACTTTGGTCTTGTTTGTTGTATATGTGGAATTATACGCAAAAGCATAGAACTTTCTGATTGAACTTTTAACAGTAGAACATCACGCCAAAATCCTCGGAAGCTTTGACACCATTGCATCTCGTTCCAGCACATTAACACCTGACCCAGAGGTAGCAAACAAACGGGTGTGATGCCTTTTCGTAACACAAAAACCACAAGAATCGGCATAAGCAACGTAAAATGTTTGGGCTTCTTCGAAAGAGGGGAAAAACATCCCCTCCTTAGGAACGTTTGTCGGCTGCTCCACTTGGAAAGACACATGAACGATTTCCATCAAAGCACAGAGGTAGGACCACAGAAGAGAAGGGAAGAAAAAGGAAGACGCATGTTGAGATTTATAACAAGTCTCCTGTGCTGTGTAGGAGAGCCAAAATGTTCATGGAAAATGAGTGATTTGAGACGCATTAATGAGGGATGGAGGGATGTAGACATTTGTACGAAACGAGGAATAAAATAAAAATAAACTTTTTCTGTGGAGACTGCCAACTCAAACGCGTCTGCTGACTGGGCTGACCACATAAGCGCGCGTCCCAAACGCTAGCGTCCGCTAATCGTTTTTCTTTTGTAAACCTTTGACGATTCGAACTCTATCTTGTACTCTTATAATCGTGAGGTGGTTTGAACCTATGAATTCATTGCATGATTATTTTTATTAATAGTATCTGCCTACTTTCATAAAAAAAGGCTTTGAGATTCACTAGTAAAAATCTCAGTCGATTTTATCAAATGTTCTTTCAAAATCTAACTTTAAAACTAACCGTTTCTTTTTATTTTTGTTAAGATCGTGTACCACCTCGTGCAAGACAATTGGCATATCCATAATATGATGTTTGGAGCATTTTGAGTAATTAGGATCGGGTTGATAAATGTTGTTGATAAGATATATCTTAGTATTTCATTGTTTGTACTACTGATTCTTAAGGATTAACGCAATGAAGCACGGTTAAAATTCTCAAACTCGAATCTCATAATATTCTCCTTTTGAAGTCTATCGAAAAAGTGAATCACATGGCCTTTAAGTAGGGGCCAAAGTTCTGGATTTTTTTAATATTGAATTTGTTTGGACCGGAGGACTTCTTCTCAGGAAGGTCATACAACAGTTCTTTTATTTCTTTTTTTCGAAGAAGGGGGAGATTACACTACTGCAAAATAGGTTTTACTCATCGCCAAATAGACGTCGGCCTTTATGACCACCGACGTCTAGTGGGGAGGGGACAGAATAGACGTCGGCCTTTAGGGTGACCGACGTCTATATTATACTATAGACGTCGGGTTTAAGAATACCAAGTTTGGCCGACGTCTATGGTGTATAGACGTCGACCTAAAGACGTCGGGTGTGATAGTACCTTGTGTATCCGACGTCTATAGGGTATAGACGTCGACCTATAGACGTCGGATGTTATAGTAGACCGACGTCTATACGCCATGCATATAGACGTCGATGTATAGACGTCGGAGGTATATAATATCCGACGTCTATAGGTCTTAAAGAAATCTAACATGCGCGTTTTCTCTCATTCTTTTCAGACGAAACCCACCAAAACCCTAGCCGTCCCGCGACCCAACGCTCCTCCGCGACCGATCTCCGACCCATCCGCACCGTCTCCGGCACCGCAGCGAGCTCCCAAGCTCTCCTTCACTTCTCCGGCCCTCTTCTCCTTCTTCCTCCGTCTTCCTCCGGCTTTCTCCACATGTAAGTTTTAAGTTCGTTTTTGTTGTTTAAGTTCGTCTTCCTCCGTCCTCCGTTTCTCTCCACATAGTCTATCTAAGTTAGCCTTCATCTCGTGTCGTTTGCAGCCGTCACAACACCATCTCGTGTCTCCGAACCACAAAGAGCTCCTCCGACATCACATCTTGTTTAAGTTCGTCTTCTTCCGTCCTCCTCTGGTTCGTCACCGCGTCATCTCTGTAG
Source organism: Triglochin maritima (assembly GCA_963682175.1). Lineage (NCBI taxonomy): Eukaryota > Viridiplantae > Streptophyta > Magnoliopsida > Alismatales > Juncaginaceae > Triglochin > Triglochin maritima. Next base: position 55,134,715 of record OY821772.1, on the reverse strand, counting down.
AAAAATTAATAAGTGAAAAATATAGGTGGAACGAGTCAAATGTAGTTTGAAATCATATCAAAACAGATCTTAACATGCATATTTGGTATTGATTCCGACTGAAAGTGTATTATCGAGGTTGCATTGAAGTCTAATTAAGATTTATCTTTGTTCATCGGCATATTCGAACCAATGCAATATTAAAATTTCGAGGTTTTTCGATAGGTCCATCTAAATGAGAACTTAAATGTTGCAAACTGAACTTAGATTGGTTTGGTTTTCTAGCTTAGATTTGTAATGTGAATGTGAATGTGATGTAATGACTTGGATTGGATTGGATTGGTTTGGTTTGATTTCAGGATTTGAAGAATTTTACATATCAAATTTTAAGTGGAGGTTCTGTCAAAATTTCAATAAAATTTTATTCCCAATTATTATTAATAACATGATAGTTTGTGTTTAAAATGTTTTTCTGTAAATTCAAGTAATTATTTTTAATACTTGCTTTTAATATCATGTATGTTTATTGCCTTAATTTTTTGAATTTTTAATATTATGATAATAACTCATTGCCCCCCTTAAACAACTTGGCCTTTAATAACCCAAAGCAAAAGATTAGACAATATTTACTAAGTCATTCATCATATAGGATTTGCATGCATTGTATTTTTCTATTATTTATGATTTCTGTCGTAGATTGCTGGCGTAAGGTATGTACTGTCTTTCACTCATCATTCATTACAAAACACACATTAGTTAGTAGGACTTGCATTGAAACAAGAGTGAGGTGAGTGTTTGTTTGGTGTGTTGTTTGTCAGATTAAGGTATGAAAAACACTTAGGGGCAGTCACCTATAGGAGATGAGGTGGGGGATTTCATCACCCTTTCCTTGGCCCAAAAACCACTTAATAAAAGAGCCTTAATAAAATCAATTAGACGTTGGCCTCTAGGATTTTCGGACGCATTAAGGAGAGGAAACCGTTTAAGACCGTTATGACCTGAATGTCGTTTCCCATCTAGTCTCCCTGAGATTTTAGGAACCTCCGGGTTCTTGATTTCCTATAGATTAGTGGTCCTCGATGTTTAAGACCGTTTCAGCCTGAACGTCGTTGCCCATCTAGTCTCCCTGAGATATTAGGGACCTCCGGGTTCTTGATTTCCTACAGACTAGTGGTTCTCGATGGGACCTCGAAGTTAGGCGTCGTCTATTACTAAGGACCTATAGTGGACTTTAGGCTTGTTTTGGCCTTAATTGCTTAGTTAGATTTCTAACCTTCCTTATTCCACGCTAGATTAAGGACTTCATCTCTTCTCCTCTGAGTCATTCTTTTCTCATCTTAATGTCTCCGAATCTTCTCATCTACGAACACATTCTTTTAAATTGAAATTTTATTTCTTTTCTGCAATAATAACTATCATTTTTGCCTATGTTTAGATTGAAATGGATCGAGAGTGGATTGTTTCAAACAGATTGAGTGATGAGTATGAGAACAGAGTGAATATGTTCTTAGAGGTTGCCAAAAAACATTCTAAGAAAATGAAAGACAGCGACATGGCGTATTGTCCGTGCAATAAGTGTCATAATATGTCAGTGTTGACTTTTCGAAAAATGAAAGATCATTTGTTTGAGAAAGGTTTCGACCCAAATTACAGACGGTGGATATGGCACGGTGAAAATGAATCATTTAGTCGTTCGAAGAATGATGGAGAAGACGATAGTGTAGAAGATCACTTAGAGGAAATGGTTCAGGATATGGCTGAAAAGTTTTCGTCCAACCCCGATTTACTTGGTAACTTGTTGAGTGACAATGAGAAACCGTTGTATAAGAATTGTACCAAATTCACTAGATTGTCACTGGATACCTAGCTGAGGAGGTTATCGAGTTTTGCACTGGATACCTAGCAAACACCAAAACGGTTGGACTTCCGAAGAATCGTCATGATAAACGTGTCGATGGTAAAGGGACACGTGGGATGAAAATGTTAAATCCAAATCGCGATGACTTAATGACAGCATATTTTTATGTGTTGTGCAATTCGAATGAAGTTCAACCTTACCTAAATGAACACATGAAGTTTCTAAAGGAAAGAAATCCTTTGTGGAGTGATCAACAAGTAATTAATAGTCACAATAAGAATTTCATCTCTTGGTTCAAAAATCTAGCATACAAGCGTGATGTTTCTGAGACAATACAGTGGTTGGCTTATGGTCCGCATTCTGTTGTGATAAGTTACAGTGGTTATGATATCAATGGATATTCTTTCTACATAATGTGTGAAGATGCGAAAAGTGATGTTCAGAACAGTGGTGTCACCTTAATAGCAGAGTATTTGCATGTGTCTAGTTCTAAAGACAAGAATCATGTATACGCCGACATGTCCTATTACGGTGTAATTGAAGACATATGGGAGCTAAACTTTGTTAAATTTAAAGTACCTATATTTAGATGCAAGTGGGCTGATAATAAAACTGGAGTTCGAGTGGATGATTATGGCTTCACTTTAATTGATTTTTAAAAAAAAAAGGTATAAATGAGAACCTTTTATTCTAGCTTTCCAAGCGAAATAAGTCTTCTATGTGGCTGATCCATGTGATAAGAAATGGGTAGTAATTTTGGAAGGGAAGAAAAAAATTGTATCAGATGATAACCTGATCGAGTATGAAGAGGCACCACATTTCTCTAAGCAAGCACCTGAGTTGAACTCAGTAGATGAAGAAATAAATGTTGAGACTTGTATGTTTAGAGATGACTACGGTGAAGGTATATGGATTGACAATCCATTAAGGAAAAAAAACAGTAAAGGTGCAAATTTTCTGTTGTAACACATTGTAATAGATATTTAATGTCTTTACCTTATTCAATTACTTGCATTTATCTTTTATAGTACAATGGCTCCGAAAAAGAAACCCACTTCCTCCGAGTCTGAAGGCTCGAAGACATACAGTACACGAGGTCCTTGTCTCATGAAAGAATTCGTTGAGACAAGAAATAGAGACGGTAGAGTTCCAATCCAGTTTGATGACCGTCTTGAGCCGTTAGGCATGCTGTCTGATAATTCCTAAGAAAGCACGGTTCAAACAATCCTAGACCTAGTGTCGCTTAGATCTAGACGACTCCTAACTGGTTGAGTCGAATTGATTTGCTTGATTCACCTCCCTCACTAATCAAACAAACTTGGCCAGACCGTGTATAGCTAGTGGGGGCGCTTCCGAGAGAGTCGGTGCCAATTAGACAACCACTTCGCTTTGAAGACTTACGTCAACACAAAAATACTTTCTAGACATCAAATTAAATTCAATCGGCTTCAGGTCATAGCAAGTCAAACCAATTATTCTCCTTAAATGAGTCCGAGTCCTTAGGGGTCAATGTCTAGTTGATTTTAATTCAAGGCTTGGGTGGCACTTTAGGTTTGTGATTTGTGGGCCACGGAAGGGTGATGAAATCCCCACCGTATCTTTGCCTACGGAGTTGCCCTTAAGATAGTTTAACTTAGATCTAGCAAAGATAGTCAAACAATGGTCTTTAGAGGGGGGCAATTTCAAGGTTGTATGCAAACTAGATTATATGCTTAAATGCATTCGATAAAAACTGCGATATGTACATTGCCTCCATCACTCTTCAACAAGAATTAATTTGCAAGAGTTTAGCAAGAATAATGCAAACAAAACATTATATGATGCATGCACTAAGTTCTTCTAGTTTTGCCAATTTTTAGGTCAGAGACTCAGAGTTGAATTATTGCAATTTATGGAATTTTTTGCCCTACACATGCAGTTCTACGAAAAGGAAATTTTCTGAAAATAGAAATTACGAGGAAAAGAGGCAACAAAGGTTACCTTATGCAATGCTCAGTCGGGTTCACCGCCCGCTCTCGAAATTTCAGATGCTCTGCGCGTCCACCCAGCAATGATGCGCGTCCCAGAAAAGTTTGAAATCCAGAAGCTCCAAGTGTGCGGCGATTCTGCCGCAGGTTGTTCTATAGGTGCGACGATTTCGCCGCTCGTTTAGCTCAGATCGTGCTCGGATTTCACCGTGCACTCTGTTGTCTACTGAAACACATATCCAAATAGTTAGATCGCGCACAAGATAAACAGAACAGAATCGAAATAAAAAAAACAAAATCTGCGTTGCCTCCCCGGCAACGGCGCCAAAAAAACTTGATGAGAATTAAATTTATACCGCAAGTGCACGGCGTCAATGAAGACGTGGCAAGTATGGGTCGAACACAAGGAGGGAGAGATTTGTTATTTTGTGATTTTCGATTAAGGAAGAGAAAGGGAGAAATATGGTTGGTTTTGAGATTTTTGATTTTTAATTATCTAAAGCAAGAAACAAGAACAATTAAAACTAAAACAAGAACAAAGAAGTGAATTCCGTTGGGTGGAGGTTTAGATTTAGGGTGTAGAATAGAGAATTCAGAAACTTATAATAAATCATGTTAGTTATGAAGCATTACATGATAAATGATTTAACATAAACTCAAGTAATCAAAATATACTAATCACGAACTTAAAATAATAACATTTATTCTCTTCTCTTCACCCTAAATCCGTCACCTCCACCCTTTGGAAGGAGTTAGAAACTCATAGAGGGAGGAAGAAGGGGTCCTTGAGACATTACAAAAGAAAAGTAAAAACAAGAAATAAAAGACAGAATTTTATTACTAAAGTGAAGAGTACAAAACTGAAAATAAAAACAACTAAAAACTAGGTCTAAGGCCAAGGACCTTTCTAACATCGTTCTCGGGGCTATTTATAATTGTTACAAGAGACCTAAGTATAGAATTGGAGAGTACACGTGTCCAGACACGACTGGACAAAAATTGAGCACACGGATCCTCTCTGGTGCGGCGGAAACGCCGCATGGTATGTGTGATATGCGGCGGAATCGCCGCACAACATGCTCTGATTTGGTCCAGATTTTGGTTGAATGTTTATGGTATGATTTGGTCATCCTTTACGCATCTGGATTGATTCTTTCCATTCTTTTGAGCTCCGGATTAATTCTTTTATATATTTGAAGATCCACATTGATTTTTCTTTAGATTTTCTCCAAGATAATAAAAGCTACTCGTGATTTGCAATTAGGTCCTTGTCTTTTTGCAATAGAGTCCCCGGCTACTTTTGTGCTCAAGTCCTTGTTCTTTTTGTGATTAGGTCTTGAATGCTTTTATGCTTGGATACATTTCCATTTAAAACCCGATAAGCTTGAACTTGGTCTTTATGATAGAAATGAGTCTTTTGCACGCGTTTATGCTCGGAATGTGGGTAATTTGCATTCAGGTCCCTGTATTCTGTAAATAAGACTAAACACATACCTTAGTAGCATTTATTGATATAAAAGTAATCTAAATGAAAGACATATGATGCAATGTATGCAATGCATCACTTCACTTTAATTGATTTTTCAAAAAAAAGTATAAAGGAGAACCTTTTATTCTAGCTTTCCAAGCGAAACAAGTCTTCTATGTGGCTGATCCATGTGATAAGAAATGGGTAGTAATTTTGGAAGGGAAGAAAAAAATTGTATCAGATGATAGCCTGGTCGAGTTTGAAGAGACACCACCTTTCTCTAAGCAAGCACCTGAGTTGAACTCAGTAGATGAAGAAATAAATGTTGAGACTTGTATGTTTAGAGATGACCATGGTGAAGGTATATGGATTGACAATCCATTAAGGAAAAAAACCAGTAAAGGCGCAAATTTTCTGTTGTAACACATTGTAATAGATATTTAATGTCTTTACCTTATTTAATTACTTGCATTTATCTTTTATAGTACAATGGCTCCGAAAAAGAAACCCACTTCCTCCGAGTCTGAAGGCTCGAAGACATACAGTACACGAGGTCCTTGTCTCATGAAAGAATTTGTTGGGACAAGAAATAGAGATGGTAGAGTTCCAATCCAGTTTGATGACCGTCTTGAGCCGTTAGGCATGCTGTCTGATAATTGGAAGAGTTTTCTGGGTAGCTTAGCGAGGTCCAAAGTTGACATTTGTTATTCCAGTTGGGCTGATGTAGATGAGAAGTTGAAGGACACAATATGAGATAATGTGCAGGTAATGATTCCATTATAGATTTCTATAATTTTAGTCGAACTTTTGATATATATAAAGTTAACGTGTTGTAGGAATCTTTTGAGTTCCAATCCACTGACAAATTGAAGAAAAAGTGGATGACATACATGTCAGTTCGTTGGAGGGATTTCAAAACAAATTTAACGAACAAGTACATATTCAGAGAATACCAGGATATAAATCCATGCGATGTCTATAACTTTATCACTCCTAATCAATGGGAGCTATTCAGAAAATCCAGAGATAGCCCGGAGTTTGAGGTAACTGAGTTTCAAAACAAACTTGTTAGTTATTGATTTTAGTGACAATCTAATAAACTTGATTTTAGGCCATCCGAGCAAAAAACCAAAAAATTAGATCTTCTAACAAGTATACACATCGTATGTCTCGAGCGGGGTACCAAAAGTTTGAAGCACAAATGATGGCTGAAAAAATTGCTCAAAGGAAACAGGAGGCAATTGACTCTGGTATGAGTGAGGAGCAAGCAAGTAACTTATCTCCTCCTTCTCCCGTAGCTCGTTGTGATTCTTGGAAGAGAGCGAGAGTAAACTCCAGAAGGGAGTACGTCACAGACGAGTCGCAAGCGATCGGCTCGAAGATAGTAAGTTGCATCACTTATATATATGTTATTAATTCAGAATCATTAATTTTATATCTTTCAAATGTTAGTAAATATTGTTTTAAACTTAGGACTCTCTGAAGTTGAGAGAATCTCAAGACGAATTTGCTTCCGACGGTCGGAATGATATTCTACGTGAGGCCTTGGGAAACGACGAACACCCCGGTCGTGTGCGAGGGGTAGGGAGTAGAGTTGGACTTCGACAATATTATGGGAAGACTCAACGGTCTACTGTGTCGACTAGTCATACCAAATGCCAGGAAGAGATCGCAGATTTGAAGAAGTCTTTGCAACTTCTTACGGAGAGATTAGATCGTGATTTGCCTACTTCTCCTACCCGTCGTAAGACCGGTTCTTCCGCGGAGACTACTCCTCCAGTTCCTCCAGTGTTCCACCCTGATCGACAAGATGATTTCGTGTCTCATTCTCGAGAATTGGCCCTCGTCGACGGTTCCTCATTTGGAAAGTTCGCGGATGGATCTAGATGTGCTTTATTTGTCGAAGACCCTGATCGAAGATTGGTGGGATATGGGAAAGTTTATAACATCTCCAGACACCACTTCACAGAGGTAGGAGAGGGAGAATTGAAGGTTGCAGTTGAGAGTTGCTTAGATCTTGGTGCTTTTGTGCCATTTCCGGAAGAAGAGATTGTTACTCTCGGCGATGCTATCGGTGGGTTTGTGCGGTGGCATAGTTATTTAGTAGAGCTAAACGACAAACATGAGGTATAGTTTAACTTTGAAAGACTTTAAACTTCAAATTTGTTAACAATTGTATTTTAACGGTTGTATATATATCTGTAAGGTGTCAAGCCCCCGGAGCAAAGGGTCAAACAACCAATCTCCGATCAACATTAATTCGCTTCCAAGTAGGTGCAAAATGTTATATCAATGTATGGTAAGTAGGGAAGCACAATCCCTAAGTACCTGGGACTTGGAGGGGGATAAAGGGTTGCCTCCCGCTTTGTACGTCACCAAAGAGGATATCATGCAGTTCATGGCGATGGATTCATTGTGTATCATGATTATCGACGTGCAAGTGAAGTAAGTGTTTTTTGTATACAATGAAAAATATTGAATAATTTTATCAAAACTGTAATAAATTATAATTTTTATACTTGTAGACATCTTTACGACGCCAGAAGGTCAATATTTCCCGAGGATCAAGTATTTGGATTTATCAGTCCATCTACATATATATACGGGAATGATGATAAATCGGGTCAACTTGAGACATTCTTTAAAGAAGAAGACAAAAGATATTATCTGCTCCCTTATCATGAGAGGTAAACTTTGTAATTCAAAGTGAAATTTTATTTTGTAATAAGGTTCTAATTATATATATAACAGGGCTCATTGGATGCTTGTCGTTGTATGTCCCACGACTAATTTGGCATATTGGTTTGATCCGTTGGGGTCGAATAAACCAAGGGACTCAATAAAGAAACTTCTAAATATGTAAGTTCGTTTAGCCGTGAAAAAATATTTCTTTGATTTTTATTAGTAATATTGAATGATATTTTAACTTGTGCTACTCAGGGCAATTAATGTTTACAGAGCTTTAGGTGGTAGGAAAACAACCACAAAAGCAGGAATAACATGGCATGGAATGAGAGTACGTTCTATCCCATTGTTGTTAATTAAGTTAGGAACAAATATTTAGCGAATTTCTATGTTTGTAGTACCGGAAGCAGGTTGGAAATACGGAATGCGGTTACTACGTGATGAGATACATGGAGGAAATCCTCAATGTGGTAACTCAAGACGTATGTCTAACCGAGGTAATGTAGATTGTTATTCAATTGTATATTCAATTGTAGTTTCAATATTTGGTTATTAATATTCAACACACTTGTATTTTTTTGATAGGTTTTCCCAAAAAGTAGTGATCCCTTCTCGCAACAGGAGCTCGATGAAACTCGCGACCGATGGGCTCGCTATTTCATCAGAAACATGTTGACGAACTAAGAGGTTCTCCTGCCAATAGTATTTTTTGTAATTTAGTTAACAAGTGCACTTGTATTACAAACCTACACTTTATGGCTTAATATAATCGCCTTAATTTTAGAATGAATTAATTGCAAGTTTGTTGAATGTCAATTGTGTATGCTTTGTATGTTTGTGCATGTATGATTGTATGTTTGTGCATGTATGCTTGTGTGTTTGTGCTTGTATGTATATGTGGATGAAATTTTGAGTATTTGTGAACAAATTTATAGGTGAACGAATTTGGTGCAGTTGTATGTACACGAATACGACGAATAAAAACAATTTCGTCAGATGCTATTTTTTGTCCAGGTTTAGGAATACACGACGTTTGTTTATATTACCCGACGTGTATTCTTGTAAAGAAAGGAATAGACGTCGGTTGTATGTTGAATCCGACATATATACTTTAAGGATAGACGTCGTATGTTATTCCACCGACGTCTATATCTAAAGAATAGACGTCTTATGTTATATCACTGACGTCTATCCCTAAAGAATAGACGCCGGGTGTTGTATAGGCCGACGTCTATACGTTAACGAATATACGTCAGCTTCTAAGGACAGACGACGTCTATTCTTTAGGTATAGACGACGCACACATAGACGTCGGATTGGGAAAAAGTGAAGTTAATGTGAAGGAGAGAATGTGATTTGTGATATTTAAAACTTTATCAACGACTTAAAACAATACACACACGATTCCTTGCAGGGTGACATATTTCTTTTTTACTTGGAGAGGAATGCTCACGGTGGTAAGAAATCAAATCAAAATTTAATATCATCGGAACTCTATGGATGTCAAAATACAAAGATGTCAAAATACAAAGGAGTCAAAATTTTCAGTCGGGCAACTCAAAATTCTAAGTTAACTTATACAAAAGATGAATTTCCGAAACTCAGAAGTCGCTCAGCCGGCCAATCCCCTTGTCTAGAGGCGACGTAAGGGTGTAAGTCGGGTTGATGTGAAAACGATACGCATAAATTAACAGCATGTTCAAATTTAACACCTATGAGTCAATTTATCATGCTATGCTGTCTTTTTTTCATAACTTCGATTATTACACGCTACACTTCTTTCACACCCTAAAATACACGAAACCAGTAGACCCAACTTTTGTTTTCACAGAATATATAAAGTCAATTATGACAAGATTTAATCATGTGAATTACAGTTCCTAACAAGATATTTATGACAACAAACTAAAAAAGACAGCCACAATAAGAACAGACATCCTCCCTCTGTCTTCACCAACTCCCCACTTTTCTCTGACACAAACAACAAAAAGTCTGTTCCTGCCACTCCTTCGGTTTGTCTGATCAATATGGACACCACCACCACCAACGACATCAGCAACTTCCCTCTCTTCCCTCCACCCTCTTCTCCTCTATACTGCAACAACTGGGCCTTCCTCTGCCATGACAAGGTATAACTACACAACAACTAAGTAGTATTAATTCTGGGTCGCCTTTGCATGGTTCGATGGTTTGAAATGATTTTACATGTCTAGAACACTCGTGATTGTTGTGAGTTCAGTCGGTAACGCAAACTCATGGTTTTTCAGCAGCTAGAAGTCCAATTTTGAAGACAAATAACGAAACTAGCACTACATCACACTTGAATAATTTCTTTCCCTCTCTCAAGATCGAGTTTTTGATTGTTTCAGGTAAGCGAATTAGGTCTCGACGATGGCATGGCAAAGGAAGAGCTAAAACAAGCTCTTCTCTACGCCACGATAGAGCTGGAGTCCACACGAGCAGCAGCACAAGAACAAGTGCTGAAAATGGACCAAGAAGTGACTCATCTAAGAGCATTGGTCGAATCCACGACACGAGAACGAGACGAAGCGAGACACCAATGCCACCACGCCTTCCTCCTCCTCCACAACACCAACAACAAAGCCTTTTCAAGCGACAACTCCACTTTGAATGTCAACATCGGGTCGGCATCGTCGGAGGAGAGCAGCATTGTGTCGTCCCCTCCGGCGGTCAAGGAGCCGGAATTGGACATTGGGTCGAAGAAGGAGCTGCCTGAGAAGGGGAGGTTGCTGGAGGCTGTTATGAAGGCTGGGCCTTTGCTGCAGAATTTGCTGTTGGCTGGGCCTCTGCCGCAGTGGCGCCACCCGCCGCCACCGCTAAGGAGCTACGAGATTCCTCCGGTCGGCATCGGGGGTGGTGGGGTGGATGGTAACAAGGAAAAGGAGAGTAAGAAGAGGAAGGACAGAGATGGAGGAGACATGAACATGTCTTCTCCTTCTTATTCATGGTCTCCAACTAATACTACCACCACCACCACCACTAATGGTAATGGTAATGGTAATGTCAAGTTCAATGGGAGTAGTGGTTCTTTGCCTGAGGCAGTGGAGTATAATTGATGTTATCAGTTCCAGAAGTAGTGAACTCTTCAGTATCAACAAGTTAAGAGAAGAGAGATGAAAAAGATTCGGCTCTTTATTTTGTATACTTAATTAACTAGTAGACTAAATGGTGCATGTAACACTTGTTTTATGACTTAGTTAAGTAGTTGGTATGATGTAATTTGCCTTTTAGCAACAATGCTTTCAATTCTTGAGATGTATGTTATTAATCATATTTAACGAACAATCTAACCATTAAACTACGACAACATTGTGTTGTTGGTACAACTCAATTTTAGTTCTAGATTGTTGGTGTTGTTTAAGTCCACAAACAACATTATGTTCCGATACAACTCTGTCTCTTTATCTTTTATAATAAGGTGTTGGGTATGATTTAGTTTCTCTTTATTAAGTTCTCATAATCATGAGTCTGAACATCATGATGAGTCACAGGGAGTGGATCCTCGCAGCTTTTGGATTCACTCATGAGGCCTGCTTGCATGACTCTCTTCCTCCACGGCATGTTGTGTTCTTGCAACCACTTTTTCGAGAGATGAAGCAAAGCAAAGGTGAGGTTGTGGGGGAAAGTTGAGGTGATATGGACAGCAGTGGAGCTTTGGCAGAGGTGTCTTTACTTTGCATGGAACACTGCTTCTTGGCTCTGCTCTGTTGGCTTCTAGTTTGCTCCACAACGCGGTTTCCATAATCTACTTCTAGATTTGCATAATGTGGTCTTTGGTGCTTCAAGATTGTTGGTTGCTTGAGAATATAAACATGTGGACCTCTATAGCTGGAGACTAGTGGTTGGGTAACATATGTGTCGTGGTAGGTCGCGTAAGTCGTTGTGCATCACACAAAATCGATCCTACTTGGAGGAATTGATTCTCAACCTTCTTTCCTCCTTGAATTTATACCTCTGTCCGTCATGAGGATGAGCCGAAGATGTGTCAAAAATACATATATTTGGGTTGGAATCTTACTTCTGTAAATAATATGGTAGGCAGCACTTCTACTACTATATTAGTGTGGTGTTGCACTTCCCAAAGCAAATTGCTTTTTGAGTCCAGTATGTTTTTCACGTTAAGATAAGACCTCTTACATGTTCAGACTTCAGAATGGGTTGACGAGTTTATGAATGTGAGTAAAATAATGCTGCATTTCATTTAAAATAATAGAGCTTCTATGGGTTTTCAGCACTAAAATAATAGAGATTCTATGGGTTTTCAGCACTCAATGCCATAAGATATGGATTGGAAGCTACAAGTTCAATACTACGTAATCAATGAGCAATTCTTTTGTCATAGTTTTATTTGGTAGCTTAAGAGTCTCAATTTTATTATGAACTTATAAGGTTCCTTGAGTCCCGCATTTTGTTTGGTAGCTTAAAGAGTGTCAATTTAATTATGAACTCATAAGCTTCCTTGAGTTCCGCATGTGAAATCTTGACTTTAATTCAGTTCGAAACCAAACAAGCAGAGTAATGATCTTTGCTTGATTTTCAATTAAATTATTCGTTCGGCTTGTTCAGAGTTTATCATCTTATTTTTTTATGTATCCGTATGTACAAGAGCCCGAGTGTTTATCTTAAGGAAATTCCTTTTTAGTTTTCATACGCTTATTAGTCTGTATTGTTTATCATGAGCATGTTCAAGCTCTGAACTGAATTCCAACTCTAAAAGTCAAGCTCGAATCTAATTTAACACTCTTTTAATTCGACAAGCCGAGCTCAAACTTAGGTATGTTTCAGATGTTAAATCATATTACCACCGTGTCCAATATAATTCAATGAAAATATTCATTTTTTGAGCTTATTATAATTAAAATTTGTGTTAAGATGGACAGAAATCAGATTTCAAATACTTAGATTACCATGATTGTAAACACCAAGCTCATGGGTCACATGGGAGAAAACTCTGAAGAGACTAAAGATCACCAACCAATGGGAATGAAGACAAACAGAATTCTGCTATATCCAAAAGGGTTGTTAGGTGTTATTCGACATTTCAAATCTTTAGCACCAATTTCAAACATGAGCATGATCCTATAGCATAATCTCCTCCAACAATGTTTCTGCCTAAGATTCCATAACTCAAGATGTGAATGTGAGTCATTTGGAGGCACTCAACATGATGTTATGGATCACATCCACAGGTTAGTCCTTTGGGTGGACCTGGAGATATTGAAAATGGAGAACCAGCAAACCTCCACTAGCTTGGATTTTCATGAGTTGGGTCTGTGCCTAATCCCACAGTGACAACTTGATTTAACAACTCAATGCAAGAGAACAAAGCAGGCTGCCTGTTTATGTTCTCCAGGTGGGACTTAACAATATTGATATCTGAACATGTTGTTTCTGTAATCCTATATATGTCTTCTTTCATTTGCTTTAGGATCATTGAATTGTATTTTGCGATTGCAGTCGCGGTAATTCATGTAGTTTTTAACTGAAAATGTAATCCCTTGCTTACTTCATGAACTGATTGCAATAAAAGAGGTTAGCATTCAAGTTATGTATAGACAGGAATATTTGATTGTCAAGGGTCTCTTCAAGAAAATGTGGACAACAAACTAAATGAGAAACATTGAACTGTTTAAAAAAATTCAGGAAAATACTTAGAAAACCCAGATGGAAATTGTTTAACATAAAGGCAAACGTATATATAAAGACAGGTTTTGCATGACAGGAGAGAGTAATATGAAAGATTGAGTTCTCTACAACAAAATCATCATGACCACTCTGTAGTTTATTCTCAATGTGCAAGCAGATGCTCATTATAGTGGATTTGGAAGAGAATCAATGATAGCTGATGGCTAGAACTTTTCCCATATCTAGATTCTAGACTTTTTGTTATCTAGTGACTAAAATAATTATCACGCGCCATAAGAACAAGTTAAAAAAAGAGTCATCGAATGAGTACACATGTTTATTTTAGTGGATCAACGAACTGGTTCATCAATTATTAAGAATTATATAATCACATATTGGTTGAAACATTAAAGCTAAAATAAGTGAAATAGAGCAACATGCATTATAGTTCGGTACAAGGTAAGGATAAGATTTCTTGGACGTAGTTAGTTCGCCATTTAAAAAAAACTACAATATAGTAAATTTGCTAGTTGTATGTATACAATTTTTAACGTCTCTCGTTTAAGTATTTGGTGTTTGAAGAGCAAAGTCATTATCGCTTATACTACTAAACTAGTAGTTCTTGCATTTTTAAAACATGACGATTGATTGTTACACTTGTTCATTCTTGCATTTGGTTGTAAATGTTGGAATTTGGTTTACAATTGTTAATACAGGAAAACAGGGAGAAACGGTCGACCGGAACTTAAGTCACGGTCGACCGATTTACTCCAGGAGCCTGGAGGCTCGGAACAGATCGAGGAACAGTCGACCGGTTCGGGGAATTCGGTCGACCGAAAACGGCCAGTAGATTTGGAGCTCGGATCTTTTGAAGATCCGGTCGACCGGTGCTGGGCACGCGGTCGACCGAAAAGTGACAGTAGATACGAGACGAAATTCAGCACAACAATCGGTCGACCGGTGTTGGAGACGCGGTCGACCGAATTCGTCTAGTAGTTTCAGGCGCTATCCAGCAGTGCAGAACAGTCGACCGGTGTTGGACACGCGGTCGACCGAAATTGTCCAGGAGCTTCGAGCGTTGTTCAGCAGCGTGGAACGGTCGACCGGTTATGGGCGAGCGGTCGACCGAAAGATGGCAGTTACGCGAACTAACCGAAGTTCGGTCGACCGATGGGAAATGCCGGTCGACCGATTTCAGACAGTTATGCACGATCTGAATTATTTTTTGTACGATTTTAGCCCATTATAAATAGGATTTTCGCCTTAATCTTGTAACATAACACACAATCTTTATTTCCTTGAGAGAGATTAGGCTAGAGAGAGATCTAGAGTGCTTTGGGAGACGCATTGCTTCCAAATTGTGTAATCTCGGAGACTTCTCTTGTTGGAGAAGAGCTTCAAGGAAAGGAAATCCGCAGGAGACCCCCCCAAGGACGTAGACATCTTGTCGAACCTTGTAAAATCGCGTGTGTCGTGGTTTGTTTCAGGTGTGTTGATTGATTGCTTGTTATTTCCATCTTAATTGTGTTTACTTGTTGCATTGAGTTTGGGAGAGAGTCAGAAGTTATAGTTTCTGCATTCAATATTTATTTTTCGTGGTGCGTGTAATCCGTGTCGAGTTAGTGCATCGTAGATCCCCTCCCAACAGCAAAGTGGTAAAGTTATTCTGTTTGGTTTACAGCATGAAGTCATCTTATTCTTGCATGACATTAACATAAGAGTAAAGCTGGATCACGAAGTAGTTTTCCATGATGGAGACTCATGACTGGCATGTTTGATTTTTTCCCTTTCTTTGCATGTGCACCACCTTAATATTGAGATTTAAAAAAAATGATTTGGACTTCAAAAATGTCTTTTCCCTATTATTTAGTCTTTTATTATATATTAATTCTTAGCTTTCCGGTGTCTAATTTCATAGGTCAGTGGGCAAGTTAGGAAAATAGAGGTTTTGCGGTTTTGCCTGTCATCATGTGACCAAAGTTTCCATACGAAGCCAAACAGGTACACTTGACTTCACTAAAAACCATTTCAGCCTTGTCAACAAGCATATCCGATTTTCTAAATCAAGCCTCAAATCTTAGCTATCTTTTCAACAATCAGATTTGGAGTGCAGAGTTGTTTACTGGGCTAGAGGGTTTTAGGACTTTCTTTGTCATTCATCTTAGTAATTATGTATCTTAGTAATTGTTTATTAGATCTTTCTTTGTTTAAGATGGGATTAATAGGTAGAGACATCAAAAAATAGTAAATTTGTAATTCTACAATTTTGTTCTCTAAAAGGAGAAATCTTTACTCTTTTTCTTCTTGCGGAATCTAATAATGAAGAATCTCTCCTGGTGATCATTCTAAATCATCAAAAGTGAGTGATCATCATTGGTATCAATCACTTCTAGACATTGTAAATCCTCATTGTTCTAGAGGTCTTAGACCTAACATGAATGCCTAATGGCAACAAAGTAACATGCCTAACAACCATTGTCCTGGAGTGCCTCGTATCAAAACCATCAAACTTTTCCAATTCACCGTTGACCAACTAAACTGTTTTTTGGATGTTTCTTAGGAAACCAGAAGAAGAATCAAATATACCTCAAAATGTTATTAGGGACTTGCTATGTTCATTTAGACTGGGATTTTCCCCAAACATTTGCCATGTCTTAGTAAGTTCTTTTTTATTTGCTCTGATAAAAAAAAAGAACAACTCCAGACAGACTCTTATCCAGACCTGACCCAGAAGTCCAGAAACAGTTCAGATGTATCTGGGTTGATTGTTGCAACTTCTGCATTATGACACAATTACACAATAGTAACACCTAAACATTACATAATCGACTTATGTATATGTCAATCGTTCTCTTAAATTCCTAATCAAGTAAATATATGATATTGTATTCTAAATCGATGATCAAACGTCCACCACCTGGTTGGAGATTTTAAACTGGTAAGCAATGTTGGATCATTTAGAGAGTACAGCAAAATAAATTAAAAAAAATCAGACCCAAAGATTGAACCAAAACCAACGTGTGGTACCAGTTTAAAATTTAATCTCTACAATAAATCAAACAAATACCTACGAATTAGTAGCACCTTGATGAAGCACGCTCACGAGGTAGAATCCACTGGTGGTATGATAGTATAATTGATACTCGACTGTTACTGATTCATTAGGTCAGACGTATGTCACGTGTAAAAGTTATTTTTAAACCATAGATACTTAGATAGAGTGAAAACCGACTCACGTCCACGGTAAAGCTATGAGTGACATGCAAAGTACAATCTCACTTCTGAGTTTACCCAACAGATGAGGTCTTACCACAATGTACTTTTGGGGCCTTTTCTGTTATAGAGTCAGTTGTCTGGGTCCATTCAAACCCAGATAGCATTGGTCATTTTGACGTCTTAGTGGATCCTAGACAGGGTCCAGTGGTATGGCAGGACAAGTACTGTAAGTCCATAACTATTAATAAGTGACCAAGAGCAAGTGAAAATGAGCAGCTGAGCCACTCACCTGGGTTCTTGTATTTGTCTCTTAGTCCATCTTCGATCATGACCTAAGACGACATGGTCATGAGTTTTCTCTATCTTTTTTTTCTCTCTTCTAAATCAACTTTCTCTCTTTCACTACAATTTTCTCTTTTCCCAACCCACTTTCTTCTCTTTCCTGCATTATTCACTTCTTAATCACAACCCACCACAACCTATCTCTCTCGTTCACATCATTTCGGGGTCCATATTGGAAAAAAAATTAAAAAATTCTAAAAAATCAAAACAATTATAAAACGTAATTTCAAAAAAAATCGAACAAAAAATTTAAAAAAAATAAAAACAAAAAATCTTTAAAATCGGTGTTGGGGTTGACGACCTGGTCGACAACCACCTCGGCGTTTGAACGCCCGGATCGTAGGGGTCGTGGGGGGCGCATGACTAGGGCTGAAAATGGGGCGGATATTACCCGCCAACCCGACCCGACCCGACCCGTTTAGTTCGGGTAGCGGATGGATTTTTTCACCCGATTATCCATCAACCTGATTAGCCGCTTACCCGACTATTAAATGGGGTGGGTATCGGTTATAGTTCCTACCCGCCCCGTTTATCCATTTACCCGTATATTAATAAATTAAATTATTAATAATTTAATATATTACATATATATACTTATACTCGATTGAATGAATGTTTTATGTTTCTAGTTATTTTGTTCTTTTATGTTATTGGTGATTGATTAGTGTTAGAAATTCATATTACCCGGTATTGTTGGTGATTTTGTGTTATTGGTGATTACCATGTATTATTTTGCATATTTTTTGGTAGCAAATGAGTAGAAATAAAAAATACAGGCTTTATCCATTTATCCGTTTATCCACTCCGCCCCGTCCCGAATATCCGTTTATCCGACCTTAAACAGATTGGGTAGCGGATGATTTTTTTTACCCTACCCGCCCTGCCCCGATTATCCATTTATTTTAGACGGGTCGGGTAGCGGTTGGGCAAAAACCCGACCCGTTTACAGGCCTACGCATGACCGGTAAAAGCGCCCTTAGTATTTTGACTTGATTTTGATCAAGCAGTGCACTCTGCAGCGAGTCCTGGTATGCACAACAGATTTGTTATTTGCTGGCAAGTGCCAAGGCTACAATTTGAAAACAGTGCTGTAGAAAACAAACATGTGACACAAACTGTTTGCAAGAGCTCAGCTTTCTTGTGATAAACACATCAGGAGAGAGGTAAGTAGGATACAAAACTTTGATCTGCCAATGTACTTCAATTATTTCAAAGTCTGAGGGGCGGCCAATTTCAAATGAATCCCAAACACCCATGTTGTTTAGATCATAATTTCACAATATTATTTATTAAAGTGTGAGTATCAAACTTAAAACAAATTGATAATAAGTATTTTAAGTTAGATCTAGAAAAAAAAGTCCGATGTCAGACTATTTTCAACATCACTTTTCCTCTCAGCATCTGATATGAGTTTTTACTTTTTACTTCACTCTAGGGCTGTCAAGTTCTGCTCGGGATCGATAGATCGCTCGATGTTCGCTCGATTTTACTCTGATTTTGCTCGAAATTGCTCGGATCGGTTAGTAACGAGCCGAGCACGAGCAGACCCCGCTCGCTCGATGCTCGCTCAATTATCGCTCGAAACCTGATTACTATATCCAATTATTTGATTAACCTGAATATTCTATCCAATTACCCGATCAGTAAAGTGTTAAACTCATTAAATAAACTAATTTACCAAACCCAACAATCCATTTAACAAACCAAACCAAAATACTCATTAGAATCAAAACCATATTAGTACTAAACTTTTCATTTTTTTCATTATTTTTTTTCTCATTCTTTTCTACACCAAAAGTTCAAATAAATTAAGGTTTGGGTCAGGTAGATGATCTTATTTATAAGATGTTGATGTTGTGAGTTGTCCTACAATTTAGAAGATTGTGTTTGATTTTAATATTGTGTTGATTTTGTTTGATCCAAGTGTATAATCTTATTTATAAGATGTTAATGTTGTCGTATAATTTATAAGATTGTGTTTTATTTTAGGTGTTAATTTTAAGATTGTGTTAGTAACTATTATTATATTTGTCTTAAGTAATTTTATAATTTACTTATTAGGACAACATTATTAGGAATTTAATACAAAAAAAGGTTTAGGTTAACGAGCCGCTCGTGAGCCGCTCGCGAGCAGATCGAACCGAGTACGAGCAGAATTTTCCGCTCGAAACCCTTAACGAGTCAATCTTGAGCAGACTCGGATCGCTCGTTTAGAGATCGATTACACCCCTACTTCACTCAGTGGAATAGAAAATATATGTTTTTGTTGGGAATTCCAAAAGTGCTGTGAATGATTCACATTCATTAACTCCCAATAGCTTAAGTAAATTTTATTCTTATTAATATGATGTAATTCCATTTATTTTGGTTGTAACCCCTACTACATTCTCAACCTATATATAGGAGACTATTGTACATATTTGGTGATGAGAAAAAGAAATACATATCTCTCTTCTCCCCAATCTTTTCTTCTTTAGATTGTTTGTTTTACAACACTTTATCAGCACGATAGTTTCTTGTATGATCGACCGGAACATGAGCTGATTATAATCTTGGTAATTTCTCAACAAAAAAAGTTTGTTTTCTCTAATTCATGAGGTCCAAATGGTAAAACACAAACCAAGGTACATACTCTACCTTTTAGTTGTATGATACGAGAAATAATGAAATTTTACATTCTCAAACTTTTATTTAGCTTTGTTTCTTTTTTCAATATGCTAAAGGTTATTGTTTTGAGATTTTATATATTTCAGTGTTTTCCCATGCGTGCTTTTATTTATGCAAGTAATTGATGATTTCTGAATTGTGTTGACAATTAGTCATGGCACACATCAATATTTTATTTGGAATATTTCTTGCTCACAATATTATTCATGTTATATGTAAATCTACGATTGTACTTTAGCATTTTCTTTTCTTGATTCCCTTAATGAAAAAGAGAGAGTTAATTGAGACTTTATAATTCAGGTATTTTTTAAATGTTTCTTCACATGTCTCAATAAATCAAGAAATATGTTTTCAGTTTGCTCGTTGTAGAGCCACGAGATTATGAGTACATGTACATCTTATTTGCACCTTAATTTGAACAATATTCAAGGCAGGTATTTTAAATCATTGTTTTTACCTAGCTTTAGTTCTTCACTTGGTGTATATCAATATATGCCGTCAAAAATCAATTTTATCGGTGCATGGTTTGAAACCTTAGTTTTCTTTAGTTTTGGTGCCTCTGGTGCATAATATATTGGTATTACAATATTATAATATAATCTCAGAGTTCTTGAGTTTACAAATGAGAAAACTTTCTAATTCTTCTTTGATGTTGTCTTTCTCCAATCGAACTCTGATTTGAGTGTTTAAAACTCCATTTTATGGTTACAACGTGGACATTGAATTATATACTTATTTTCTTTGTAAGTTTTTTTTTTTAAATTGTAATACATGCGATATTATGTTCCCAAAAAGAAATATTATTAATTGCAATTGGCATTAAACATATTTTATTATGATATTAATCAAAATATGGAAGGATGATATTTTTTGGAACCTTTGAAACTTGATTTGAAATATGACTGTGAATGATATTTGGGTTTAAGGTTCTTATAAATCTAAAATATTTATAATGTGCTAAAAATGGGGGAAATGAGTTCTACCTCGTGTGGCTTTTTATAGATTCACTTGCTTGATATTTACAATGTATATGAGTTTAAAAAGGGGGTAATAAGTTGCATGTACCAATTATTCTTAATGATTGAAACTTGATTGTTATGACTTTTAACTTTATACTTGACATCTTGGATAAGAATGACATCTTATCATGGATTATGGATGTTGAACCCAACCCATTGTCTTTTAAAATATCAATGACTAGAGAGGAAAAAAAGCATCAAATCAAGATAAAGAGGAGGTTGTAATTTTCTTTTAATATCCTATTTGTTAAAAATGATATAAAAGTATTATGATTTAATCTCATGTCTATTTTTGTGGTTGGACAAAACATCGAGTTATTGATCAAAATTCCATGATTTCTCGATCCAATGAAGCATGAAAATAAATAGTTACATATTTAGTAGTGCTTCTAAAATTGAATGATATATATCTTATGCAACTTTGTATTGATTCACTTGCTTATTATAAGTTATATGAATTCTTAGTATCATGTTGATTAAAAGAGTATTTGTAAAGTGGTTCAAGCATGTGATTATTACTTGTTAATTTTGATGCATCACATGATCATTCACAACCAATACGAGCATTCATCTCGTGAGCACATAATATCCATCTTGATAGATATATATATAGTACAATGTGCTACAGTATAATGGAATTTGAATCACCATGTTACAAAGTGATCATTGTTATTAAAAATGATATGCATTTGCCCAGAAGGCGAATATCTTAATATTCATAAAATGCTACTATACAAAGATTTATAGATCATTCATTTTAAGAGGGTAATGAAATTCTATGATAATCCCTGAAGGATTCATATGACCATCTAAACGACGTGCAAATAGCCAATTGAGTAAAAATAGACGTCGATCTCTAAATCAAACCCTATGACCAGAAGTTCATAGATATATAGAGATTAATAGTAAAAAAAAATATTAATCACTTTAGAAATTAATGACCAAATACTCTTTTGGGTTATGCATCACCGATTATTGAAGGTCATGAGAGTTTTTGGAAAATCACGATACTTTTCTTGTTTATTTTTTTGGTGTGCCGGAAGTACACACTACAAAGTATCATGAAAAAAAGAGCATAAGCAGTTGACTAAATTTTGTGCAAATAAGAAGTATGAAATAAAGACGACATCAAAAAGACGAAACATGCCCAGAAGTGCCTAAATAAAATCATCCCTTATATTAATTATGGATGTCGTCATTGGTATTGTTTTTGTAAAGCTTTAGATAATTTTGTTGACTTTTATCACGACCAAAATGAGGTCAAATTTGTTGATCGATTTGCACAATAAAATGAGAGCCCCTCTGTTTTTAATATATCTCTCAATATTGATCATTATGTGATCTTAAAATTTATACATGATACATTAATGTGCATATATATTTGCTAATATTATTCATTAATTTTTATGGTTGATATACATCATGTTATGAATCTTCCCCTACTTTACTTGTACAATAATGAATAAATTGTTTCCCTCCTGTGATTTAAAACTCCTGAAAGGCTAAGTTTTATTGTCCAATCCAATAATCATATATACGATGTACATTTTCTGACATTAGGGGGAGAAGCTAGAAGCTTAAAGAATGTCAAGAAACTGTATTATATTGAACCTGAAGTTCATAAGAGAATATACGTACAAGTATGATTGAACCCGATGTTCATAAAATCATTATCTTGCAATATCTAGCAAGTAATTGTCATACATTTTTATTGATCACAAAAGAGCAATTAAGCCTTATGTTACTAGACATAAACCACATATATAAAGTGGAGATCTCCACATGATTAAATATATTTGAGCTCAACCAACGCCAGAAGCGTGGACTATAACATATATTATTTGTGGAAATGAAATAAAAGTTAGTCACTCTCATTGCACCTCCTGAAGAGGTTATTCCTGAAGAATATAAACCCGTAAAAATAAATGCAGCTGCTAAACAAAAGATTAATGAAATTACGGGGAGACAGAACGGTCAAATCCTAAAATTTTGGGAAACAATGAGGATTTAATTATTATTGACGTAAAACTTGCAATCAACTATATATGTTGATACGAGAGATATTAAACAATTATTAAAATTATTGTCGACATTTCATTCGCCTTCTTAATAGCATGCTATCTCAAGAAAAGAAAAATGGATCAAAAACCTATGATATTATAAGAATGCCAGAAGCATTCATATTTGATATAAAAAAAGAATGCAAACAATATATAATAAACTCACTAAATAAATATACTATTTGACCCTGTAATCCTGATTTCTGAAATTATATCCCTGAAGGATAAAAATAGAAATCATAATAACATGTGAAAGGGTATTCGCAGGACCCAACATCCATCGTGATGTTACTCATTCTCTCGTAATATTGATAATACGTTCTGTTACATGATTAATATGATATGCATATAAGATATGTTGTGACTTTAAAATTTTATAAGTCACTTAATAATGTTACTTATATGAGAGTCCGTGGAGGACTAATATGACAAAATATATTATATGATGACAAGAATCAAAAGATGCACTATACAATTTTTGAAAAGATTACTATGTGAAGAAACAAGTAAGAGTGTGCATATAACCTCTTCAATCAAAGTCATCATGAAGAATGATGCGAAGTTGATCTTAGTCGTTCATATGTTTCATCCAATAACAAAATTTACTGTTATTTATTATATTTATAACATGTTTGATGTTGTAGGAGCTCCAGCAGAGTTTTTGAAAACTCATGAAATATTTAATGGACAATTTTTTGGAATAAATGACGAGAGAAAACTCAATTATTTTTCAACCTGAAGTTCGAACATTCTCTGGAAGAGAATTTGCACAATGATTCAATTGTAGAAAGTGAATATTATAGAAAAAAAATATTCTACTTAATACTCACATTGAAATGACACTAAGAAATGACATCTATTGTATATGAACAAAAATCCAATTGTATTAGGACCTAAAGTTCCTTATCAAAATGTCATGAACATTTTCTTATTACTTGAAACCTAATAAGGTTCACAGTAAATGCTTTATCTAAGCATAATGTTCATCTGAAAACATTTAGATGACGTTCAAGAATCTACCAATTTCTATTCATGCGATAAAGATTTTCGTTAGCAATGTTTCTTATATGGCCGATCCACATCAATTACTATCACAAAAATTTGGTGTCATTGCGCGGAGTCATTACAATTTTATGCAAGTTGGTGAATAAGTTATTGATTCTTACATTCTCGTATCGCTATGACATCAATATAATTATGAGACATCTTTAAATTGTCCATAAGTAATATATTTTGAGGTAACATATTCATATTTTGCAAAAGTTACCACAAATTGTATTACTCCCAGCATATTATTTGAGAAAAATCCGTTAAACTATCATGTATTTGTTTATTAAATCCCCATGTAATTTTGTGTTTAAGGTCTTCGTAAAATATATTCGTAAGTTTGGTAAACTACGAATAAGGGGAAACAGATTTGTATTTATCGTCCCTGAATGACGGATATCCCTCAAGGATAAAACCCGGAAGGCTTGTAGTTGCACTCTTTTTCTCTTTTTCCAATTTTTGTCCTAAAATATTTTATTCGTTAAAGGTTTTTAATGAGGCAGCTTGTGAAATTTTGTTAGCGTATGTTATGCATTCTTTTCCTTGACTACTTTTTCCCACAGAGTTTTGTAGCAAAGTTTTTAACAAGACATAAACATAACGCATATTATCTAAGAGAGTGTTATAAATGTATCTTGAATTGAGATGAAAAATTATATGATGCACTATTTTTCCTTCACCAAGTTTTTGTCCCACAAAGTTTTACTCGGTAAGGTCTTAATAAGGCAGACCGATCAAGTGACAACTGATCAGATCCAATCAAACGAGAATTTGGCGGATTTATTTACAAAGTCATTGCCCACCAAAGTCCTTAAGAAGTTTGTCTTCAAAATTGGTGATCAATGTATGTTGAAGTGAGGGAAGCATCATACGCGTTGCACTCTTTTTTGCTTCACCAAGTTTTTATCCCATTGGGTTTTTCTTGGTAATGTTTTTAACGAGGCAGTATCCTTAGCGTATAAATGTGATCATCCAAGGGGGAGTGTTGAGAATTTCAAAGGTTTTGTGGATGATTCACTTTGCTTAACCCCCAATTGCTTAAGTAAATTTTACTCTTATTAATATGGTGTAATTCCATTTATTTTGGTTGTAACCCCTACTACATCCTCACCCTATATATAGGGGACTATTGTACATATTTGGTGACGAGAAAAAGAAATACATATATCTCTTCTCTCCAATCTTTTCTTCTTTAGATTGTTTGTTTTACAACAGTTTTATTATTATTATTGGTCAACTTACAATGACTCAACGAGAGAAATTGCAATTTGTGGATCTAGAAAAACATTATTTTTTAAGGAGATCCCTTGACCCACCCCAAATCTAGAAGATATTATTGTAGATCTATTCATAAACAATTGTTGCATTTTGTGACCAAAATTGATTAAACACACCTCCACATGATCTTGCATGCATTTCACCCTTTCCACATGATCTTGCATGCATTTCACCCTTTTTTCATTTAAGTTCATGATGTCACTGAAGGTGAAGAGCTAATGCATATGTATGATTACCAAATTATATGTTCTTTAGATATGACAGCCAACCAACTGGTAGATCTCCCCACATTTATAAAGCAGCTGTCCATTTGCAAAAAAACAAACCGACATGTTTGTACTTTGTACCAACTGAAATGAATTCCCAATAATTTAGATGTTGGATACTTGTAAACCACTCCATACAAACATGGGCACATGGATCTAACGAGGCAAGAGAGGCACAGGCAGGCAGTTTCTCCTTTCTAATATACATTCAGAAAAAAATGAACAAATCATGGAGGCTACTGGCTAGTTAATCATGTAGTCATGTCCTCGCTAATATTGTAAGGAGCACTTAGAATAGTTGCTTAGCTTCATGAACTGTTGCTTCCTTCGCTATCGTCGCATGGTGCTTGAGATTGAATTATTACCCGTGCACCTGAAGTAAGCCTGCATTCATTAATGAATTTTTGTTAGACTACTGTTCAATGCAGCGGCGTTGTAAATTTCAGAAAAACACACACTGGAGTTGTAAAACGTAACTTTCTTCGATTTTGATGAACTTTTCTTTATCCTTTCTAAAAGATTCTACTGGTGTTGTCGATCCTTTACCAGTGGAAGGATCGTTAAATCTCTTGCTGCTTCCTTTTGATGTGCAACCTTGAGCTTCGGAAGAGATTCTAGTTCCATCTGATATGGGGGATTTCATGCTTTCGTTTTTCTTGAGAGGCGACAATTTGATCGTGCGTGGTAGACATCTTGAACGTGCTGAACCTGATGTTTCAGTTTTTTCGTCCACTGGATCAGGCGATTGGCAGCTCCTGCAATGTGTGGAAGGTTAGACAGGCTATTAAAAATGTGGGGCGATTCAAAATTCACTTATTGGTGATGTACAAGAAGAAAATGAAGCCAAACTATGTTTAGATAGAGTATAACTGGGTTTATTTGTGTAACTAAGCTTCTGATTTTGGCTTTACATGAAGAATAGTAAGTATAAAACCTATTGAATAAAAAGAAATTAAAAAGCAAAGCAATATTACAGTTTAAATGCTGTAGCCTTTACTAGAAATATATTTTATCTACAAAGGTACCACCACTTGCTTCACTACATATTTAAAACTCAAACACAGGCAAGCTCGGCGAGCAGCATGGCACCGTATGAACATAAGTCACAGCTTATAGATCAGGCCCAAATCTAAGAAAATATTGGCCGTATTGTAGTTCTAGACACAATGAGAACATGCGTGAACCGACAATTTTTAGATCACAAAAATGCAGTTTCCATCACTAAGTCACACTTTATAAATACAGTTGTAACTAGACTCCAACTCCAAACCAGAAGACATATTCTAGCTCATATGTCTGATGGTTTAAAATTCTACACCTCTTATGTTCCACCAGTTCAGGCCTATTTTATGATCTCGTAGAATGAGAACATGATAGACTAGATTATTCTCATCTACATGATCATATAAGATTCCACTTTGCAAGTGGTAATCAAGTTTTGTAATGGCGGAATAAACATACTACTTCACAAGTTCATTTAAATGAAGTAAGAAGTACTGACTTCAGCACAATGTGAAACCTGAATGTAAAGCAATATACTTGATGCTCAGGAACTTGTTTTGAGAAGTTTTAATTGAAAAAAATGCAGAGGCGAAAAAGAAAAAAAGCTAGTCTTTGAATGGTAAACTGTAGCTTAAAACTATCTTTGAAACATGAAATAGGTGGAACTCAATAAGTTCCACACAATTGGAAAAAAAACTTAATTTAGTAAACTCCATATACTTCAACAACCAAAAATAGCACACTAATAAGAGGAGAAGAAACTTTTATATCATAAAGAGAATGGAATAAGAAAACACAATTTCATTGCAGAAGCAAGACTTCACCTGTCGGCATTATAAGACGACGAACGTTTTAGGGTCGGAATCGCCGTTGCCTCCTCTTTTTGTTTCTTTGTCTCAATTATGCTCCCACTAAAGTACTCTTTCTCTTCCTTTCTTAACCCCTTCAGTATCAGATTCTCTGAAACATTATCAAGCTCTCCCAACGTTGCCATCCCACTAAACATTGGTGACGGAAAGTTTGCATGAGAAAATCTCGGCTTGTAGGTGGGCACAAAGCGAAATCTATGATCATTCTTAACATTAAGAGATCCACATGTAATTAGCTGCATAATAACATTGGTGGCCTTCAGCTTTCCTCCCATTGGATGAAGAACATCGTCTTCTTCCAATATTCTGAAACTGTTCATCTTACGCGCATCGGCCCTGATTAGAGACTCCAATGTATCTTGCTTCACACCAGATGACGATGTACTCGATGAGGTGGGTGGAGGAGAAATATCATTTATGGTAATTTCAAAGCTCTGTTTTGATCTCAAGGAAGGATTAAGGTGATCATTCTCTAATTGATTGTCCAATGGTCGTTCATCAGTTGAGACGCCTTTTGCACGTGTTTGTCTCCCGCGAGATCTCTTCTCAC
The DNA here is from genome assembly GCA_963682175.1 of Triglochin maritima. Taxonomy (NCBI): domain Eukaryota; kingdom Viridiplantae; phylum Streptophyta; class Magnoliopsida; order Alismatales; family Juncaginaceae; genus Triglochin; species Triglochin maritima. The sequence goes on along the minus strand of OY821772.1, from coordinate 55,106,796 downwards.
ATCCATTTCGCTCGTCCGTCTGCGTTGAAGCATCGGTAGCTCCAATGGGCTTGCACAATTTATACTCTGACAACCCTGGGGAGCTCCCACTTCCCTGAGAAGAATTTCTTTTGGACTCAGGAGAGGCATTGCCGGAAGAAGAGCTTGGTCTGTGCAAAATGGGCAAGAGATCGGCTTCTCGTGGTGGTGGAATTCGCGATGGAGATCGCGGAGGTGGCGGCGGCGGTGGTGGTGTTTCCTCCCTTACAAAAGTAGAGGAAGATGGGGAAGAATCGAGGCTCCGACAGGGTGTTGTGTTCTCATGCTGATGGTGGTGGTGCTTGTGTGATTTGGGGTTTCTACCGGAGGATTGGATTGAACGATCTAAGGAAACCAACCAATTTCCAAATTTAAAAGATCGGCCTGATTAGTTCCTATCTGTGATGAATAGATTTGGGCAACAATGTCGAAACCTTTGAAACTTGTTTTGCTTAATTAATTACCTGGGGGAGTTGTGTCCAAGAGCTCAGAGGCTTTAAGAACATATTCATTTCCACTTGCAGGAAGAAGAAGATCATCCTCAGAGAGATCATTCCACACAAATCCATTCTTGTAGCTCCTACAACACCAACAAATGAAATACATTAAAATTCTTACAAAAAAACTGATTTTTTAAAGAATTCCTTACCTTTTGCAGGACCAAGAGTACAGGGCAGCAAATCCCTTTCCTCTAAGCACCTTGAGACGATTGATCACATCTGCAAACCTCAAACCAGAACACCACATGAACAAAACAGTTATAAAAAAGTGCAAACTGAAATGGGTCATTGAGATTTGGTCCAAACATGGTCTCTGTTCTCTGTTCTCACCTTTAAGGTAGAGACCTTCATGGCAAGACATGGGCACCTCAATGAAGTGGGGATGCTCCAAGTGCCTGTTCCTGCAAAGGTAGTACACAACTGGGATCTTCATTCCTGGTTGGAACTGCTTGTGTTGGTGTCTTGGTTGTGGTTGAGGTGGTTCTCCTCTTCTCTTGGATCTCTCTGGGCTTGAACACCCATACTTCTTCAGTCTCCCATCCATCTCCTTCTAACCTCTGTAGCCCTCAATGCCAACACAAGTGAAGAAAGAAGACACTCAAAGAAAGACTTTGTTTTCCCAAATGGCAATTATTTTTCTATTAGTTCATCTTCTTCTACTTGGTGGGGCACCTTAAGGAGGAGTAAAAGGGTCAACTCCCAGCTGAAGAAGAGTGGTATGTCATTGTACTACTGTGTGGCATTGGGAGTGGTGGAACAGAAAGGAAGTCTACAATGTAGTAGATTTTCAACAGGAAATGTTGGATCAGTTCAGTTGTAAGTTGTAACTGAAATTACAGAAAAGTTCACATATTTATTCTACTATCATTCTTAAAGCAGAGCTGCTTTGTGTATTTGTCTAAAAAAAAGTGGTGCATTAAGTATTGGGTGGTGGATGGTGGTGGTGTCATACTCAACTTGTTAAATGCAATCCTTTACACAACTAAACCAAGAAGAACAGGTCACTTTCTTTCTTTTTAAGTGGCCGACACTTCTATGCTACTTTGAAAGTTCATTATTTTTCATCACAAAAAAAGGTAGATTTTGGATTTTTCTTGTCTTTTGCGGATAAGCATTTTCTTCTTCTTCTAGTCTTGAAGTAAATAGATTTTGCAGTGAACACTTACTCTTTGTTGACAATGGTTAATTTCTGAAATAAGATTGCATCTGCTGCAGCACAAGTTCAAAGGTTTCTTTGCAAACCTGTTTTTTAACAGGAAAAGTTTAAACACCAATTTTAGAAGTGCTGCGTTTCATTTCCCCAAAAAATATCAGTATATCTAATTAATATATCTGATTATTGTGTATACCACATCTACAGAAAATGTCATAAATGCCCATTAATTCCTGGCCTTCTCACAGGAATCTACCTAGATCTTGTGCCATATGCCCTCTGAAGTAGTAGTTTCTATAAAAGCTTCTAAAAGCAGCTCAAATGTATCCAAGAAGGATGTCTCCGTTGTAAATACTGTATCTACTTTTACTAGCCTCACCAGCTTTACAAGGGCTCCTAATTTTCCTTCAATTTTCAAATCTTTATCCATAAGCTGCAGTTTAACCACAACTATTTTTATCTTGACCTATCTAAACCAACATTGTGTGCATTTATACTACAAGATGAAATTTTCCATTTCAGTAATTTATGCAGAAAATTGTGGGAGCAATCAGAAACTAATATCCAAGCAACACAGAAATTCAGTTAAGAAAAAAAGACAAATGACGTATCATAGTCAAGTTGTTGAACCAACTAGACCAGTGTGGAGCCAAGAAGAGAGCAACTCTGGGTCATGTGGAAGATAAGTGTAAACCTCTTTTGCTTATTCCTCCACTAAATGATTGAACTCTTTGACATGTAGAGCAGCGATGCATTAATAAAAAGCAGAATGCCACATGCAGATCCACATGTTTCTGCCACTCCACCAGAAACATAGACTCCTTTTGTTAGGTATGATACACAACCATCAGTGTAGCTAATTTCTAATTTATTGCTAGTAACGTGTTGCTGTGTTTTTAGAAATGGTTAATGGGTTGTTAGTGTCTGCTTTCAATGATGAAATACTAATTTATTACCACATTGATACATCCGCCTCCTATATGCTGCAGAAAATGAGTAGTGCTACAGATGAACTTTATATTACTGTACTTGAAACCACTGCTTCTCTAGATTGGAAATACAATAATAGAGCACAATATCTATTAATTCTCATAAATTTTTGGATAACACTTTACTGTCAGTTAATTTGGGGACCCATGTTTTAAGGGGTTACCAAACTTGGCACGTGAATTGCTTATATCGCCTGCGCCGATTACCATTTCGTCATTCACTTTCTATTTAATTCTCATTTTGTCCAGTCTCTTAAAAGAATTCTCTTCTATCAATTACTTTCACTCTACCGGAACACTAAGCTCTCACTCTACCAATACCAACACCAAGAAAATGTCTAACGAACCTTCTGAATTCGGCATGGTAAGTCTAAAAAAGAAAATCGACCGTTCGAGTAGGACACCCCACCCATGAGGGGGGGGGGGGGGGGGGGGGGTTGCAGACGTCTGGTTTTTATTATTTAAATAAACTTGAATTTATACGATATGTTATTTTAAATTATTTCAGGGTCTGTTGCAAGATTTCAATGACGATGTGGTGAATTACAGTGAGTTTTTTGTATGTCAGGAGGTATTTCCAGCATGATGATGCTATAAAATGAACGAAAAAAGTTGTCATCGGAGTCAACATTTTTAGTGGTATCCTCTTATAAACCACAACGAGATGGTCAGACAAATTGTTATCTAAGATGCAATCGCAGAAAGTAAATAGAACCCCGGGATATAGATACCGTAGAACAGAAGAACACGAAAAAGAAGGGTTGCAGATGCCTTTTTTGATAAAGGTAGTGAAGCAACTAGAGCGTGATGGATGGTTCGTAGTTACTGATAGTTCAAATGGTCAGCACAACCACAACCTTGTTGTTTATCCAGAGGGTCACCGACAGATCAGTGGTCTTAGTCCTGAGGCTAATTTTTTTGTTCTTGATATGACTGATGCACAAACAAAATCACGTAACATCTTGTTGACCGTAAAGGAGAAATTCAAGAGGACAATCCGAATCAGAAACACATTTATAACTGTAGAGATTACATGAGGATGGAGAAATTTGAAGGCAGGAACCCCGCTCAACAGTTTCTGTATCATGCAGTGCAGTATCGGTACTTGCATTGGATTACGGTCGATGAAGAAACTAATGTTGTCACTCACGTATTCTTGGCACATCCGACGTCAGTTAAGATGTTACGTATATACCCTTTGGCAATTTGCATGGATTCGACGTACAAAACGAACAAGTACAAGATGCATTTGTTCGAGATTGTTGGGGTGATGCCAACAAACATGAACTTCCTTATCGGTCATGCTTATGAATGATGAGACCGAGCGTAGTTATCAGTACTGTCAGCCCTATCGCAATCATAACGGATCAGGAGTTAGGCCTTATGCGACCAGTGAGAGAGGTATTTCCCGACTCTGCTTATTTACTTCCTACCTGACATATCAACAAAGACATATACAATTACGCATACCACTCATTCGGTAAGATCAAGCAGTTAGCAGAGAATTTTAAGTATGAAAAGTGGAAGAAATTTATGTTTTATACTTCAGAGAATGAGTATAATAAACTTGTGTCTGCTTTGAAAGATGCATATATGTGATGACTGGCTATCACGAACTATGTGGCTGACATCCAAGCAATAAGAAGAGGTAGGCAACCAACTATGTGTCATCGGCCCGCGGAGAATGTCGACGTCTGCAGAACTCGTCAACAGAGTCAATGGTAACACCACCACCACTCCACAAACGCAGATATCAACGACTTGTCAATGTGAGTGAACATACTCCAAGGCAAGTGACCTAATCTGCTAGCAATAATGGTCTCCGTGATATCAACATTCAAAACTGACTGCCAACTCCACAGTGTAGTACAAGCTGTGTTTCGATTATGACATTCTGATTCTCGACTGCCCAAATGCGTCTAGCGATGTGACCCTGAAACTAGGATTTATGCTCCCATCTAGGACCACCGGGCATCATATCATTCATCATCTAAGAATCGTCATCAATCTTCTTCTTTTTGTGAGTTTGGACCTCCACAGTACACGAACTGGTATATCACTACTCACAAACCTGCAATATCTGTCCTTCTGAACTATATACTTAGCAGCAAAAGAACTATCACATCGCCCCCGTCCTCTACCATACTCATCCTCTTGCTCCAACTCCAAGTCATACCACCCCAGATCGTCGAAAACGTCATTATATCAAACAAGTTATTATGTGGCTGATGAATTCTCCCTCCAAACCGAAGCAGATATACCACGGGTACGTGAATGATGAAGACCTGAATCATCTTCATAAGGTCTCATAGAGCGAATTGATATTGATTTTCCTTTTCCTCCATGGTTACTCGATGACAATTAATTACATTTTAGAAATAAAATTTCGTTAAATGAAATCAAGTTACTATTTATTAATAATTAATTACCAATTACTAATTAATTTAAAAAAAATGGGGGATGCGTTTAGCGGAGACGTCTCCCCCAATTTTTTTTAAAGATTGAAATTTTACCGTAATCAAATCTAACGGTGCGTTTGTCGGCGCATTTCCTGCCCTACGAGATATTGTTTTGGTGGTTGAAATTTGATGTTGGGAGTAAAATAAAGAGAGAGTGTGGTGGGAGAGTGGAATGAAGAGACAAAATAAGTAGAAATGACAAAATGACAAAATAATAATTGTCACATGTATTTAAGTAATTCACAGAAGACGTTTAACAATTCACTAGTTTAAATTCTGCGTAAGAAATTAACCTCGGTTACATACATTTGCAAGGAGCAATGGAAAAATAATCTTAATTGACAAAGAAAAAACATTTCTAGCCACCGTACATAAAATTATGTTAACCAACAACTCTCTCTCACTTAATTTGTAGTTTTTTAATGAGTTAATTACAGTTTACCCTCCTAATTATGCACTGATATCACTTTGCACTCTTGAATTTTCAAAGTTGACAGTTACCGCATCTGAACTTTCGTTTTATAACACTTTGTCCTACTGAATTTTAATAATTTATTATTTAAACATACATTCACCATTTTTTTGCAATTTTTTCCATTGTGTTCTTAATACCTCATAAACTTATATTTACGTGAAAGTTCAGATCGAAAGGGAAGTTAGATTTGGTTGGAATTTGGATCGGATTCAGTACAAAGCCGAGTCAAATCCTAACAAAATCTGACATTCGTTTGGATCTGAATTTTCACGTAAATATAACTTTAGGAGTGTTTTAGGGAGACAACGAAAAATTTGTAAAAAAAAAGCGAATTTGTACTTAAATAATAGTTTTTTAAAATTCTAAAGAGCAAAGTATTACAAAATAAAAGTTCAAGGGGGTAACTGTCAACTTTGAAAGTTTAGAAGTGCAAAATGATACTAAGATATAATTCAGGAAGACAAACTGTAATTAATCCATTTAAAAAGATGATGGAATGCCAATAATTTTTGGGAACTACTAAACGTCGCCCCAAAACTACTTAAATCGCCCCTTGAAATTACCAAATTGCCCTTAAGAAACTTAAAAAACAAATTTTTTAGGGGGAGGCGTCTGCCGGAGACGCCTCCCCATAGGAGGGAGGCGTCTGCCGGAGACGCCTCCCCATAGGGGGGAGGCGGCTGACACAGACGCCCGACCCTTGGGTCGGGCGTCTGTGGCGGACGTCGCCCCCCTATGGGGAGGCGTCTCCGGCAGACGCCTCCCTCCTATGGGGAGGCGTCTCCGGCAGACGCCTCCCCCTAAAAAAAAATTTTTTTTGGGGTTTTTTTTAATATTAATAGAAAATAGGGTTTACATTATCAAATTTAATATGTTTGTACATTATATAGTGTGAATTGATTATCAAAAAAATTAAAAGGTAGAATACTCATCATAAAAAAATAACAGTACGACAGAGAAACAAACACAAATACGAAAACAAACGTACGACAGATAAACAAATACAAGTACGAATAGTAAGTGTACGACAGAAACGAGAATACAATAATAAGAGTAAGATACTAATACTGTAACTACTTATCAACCTAATCATGGTCGGGGATGCCCAACTGAGAATGTCACGCCTGTATCAAGTGACCATCATCTACACAAGCAGCTCTGCTGTACTCGTCTGACATCTCGTCCTTCTTCGCCAGGATCGGCTACACAGCCCAAATCATCTTACCCATCCACTGTACATAACAACCCCATTAGTATACACTAAACATCACCCAAAAATTACTTAAATCGCCCCTGAAAATTACCATTTTAACCAAATTAAAAAAAAAATAGGGGGAGGCGTCTAAGGCAGACGCCCCTCCATAGGGAGGAGGCGTCTGTCGTAGACGCCTCCCCATAGGGGGGAGGCGTCTCCGACAGACGCCTCCCCCCTATGGAGGGGCGTCTGCCTTAGACGCCCAGGTAAGTGGTTTTTTTTTTTTGAAAAAATATACATCGGGGGAACCGCTGGTTGCTTTTCTGGTCTCCGAGACATTCGAGATATTGTGCATGAGGTATTGGAAGAGAAAACGGTGGTAAAAAAGTGAAATTGTGACTTATATAAGCCTAAATAAGGTCAAGGGCAAAAAGGTAATTTGTTAGGGCGATTTAAGTAATTTTGGGGCGATGAATAGCAATTCAGTAATTTTTTCATGATTTGTCATAACAATATTAATTTACTTTGAAGGACCTACACCTCGGTCCCTACATTGTTAGAAGAGAAACTTTAAATCCGTTTTATCATAAGCGATGTCTAAGTTACTGTTATAGTTTATTTTGATGCAATGAAGTGAATGAACCTTATCTGCTGCAAAGAAACTGTGACAACTCTTACAAAAAAGGTGTCAAGGGGCCATGCTTCCTATTCTTCCAGTCCTACTCCTACCTACCCTTAATTACACAAGTAGGTGTCGAGGAGAACAATAATAATGAAACATAGTACTGAAGAAAATGAAAGAATACTATATGTTCTTAATATGAAATATTTATCTGAAGATTGGATACTTAACCTGCACTTCTTTATCGAAGTTAAATAGGCGAGATACAAATGCTTTAAGAGATGGGACAGACAATTCAAAGTAATAAAAAATACAATTGACCATTATACAGCTTCATACCTTTTTGACATTTGTCAGCACATAAATAGTGCATTGAGAATGGTGAAGTAGGAGACCTCAGCCTGATAAAGAGAAAAAGATGCCACTCATAAAGCTGATGAACTTTTTGGAAGTATTGTTTGGTGTAATTGTCCTTTCCCAACCTTAATGCTGTCCTGTGGTTTATGGAGCTTGGTATATTATATGGATGTCTCAAAAGAAACAAACCAAACTTTATGCAACCAAGTGATTTCATTCCTTTTGATAACAACTGAACAACAGGTTGAACCTACCCTGAGAACTAAAACAGGAAACATTATATTGAATCATGATGTCTTAAGATGTGTCTGAAGTGGTGTCTTTGGTCTTGGCTAGATATTGTAAATTTTGAAATAACTAAATGGAGACCATGTGATGTAGTGTAGTAGCGGTGGTGCACAGAAATCAGGATTTGTTTAGATTAAGGAGATTGACCTTTTCGAATTTGTAGACCCATAATTAGTGCATGATGTGATCAAAACACAAAAATGTCCCAGTAGGGCAGTAGGTGAAAGGCCATAATCCAGCACCCACTAAATTCCAAGCACATCATGGCAAGAAATCATACTAATATCAGTATAGACTGTTTATGAGCAGCACTGCAAGCATGGACTGTTTTCAAATGAATGTCATAGAACAATTAGTTCAAATTTCACATCAACAAGCAAATCCAACCATGAGAATCTGTTATATCCTAAACCCACTTAGGGGTTAACGATGTTTAAGGGGTGACTTTGCATTGGGAAGAGAGGTTGCATAGTGCGTGCATGGGGATGGAGGAGTTTAGGGTGGGTAGGGGATGAGTTGAGGGTGGATGTGATGATGAAGTTGGGTGGGCTTAAGAGAAACGTTTTTTTTCCTCTATCTCTCTCCCTTACTTCTTCTTTCTCATTCCACTTGCTCTCTCTCACTCCTTTCCTTGTCTGGCGATAGCTACGGAGGAGTCGACCCTAGTGGTGTTGGCGCACGGTTCCGGCAAGAGGTGTGCGGAGGTAGACACGCGAGGAGGTTTCGAAGACGGCGTGCACGAGCGAGGCTCTGACGAGTTTCGTCGTTCTCTTGAGGTATGCTGGTTCTTAGTGTGATTTTATTGTTCCCCCTCGTGGGAGGGTTGTGTTGGTCGGTCGGGGAGGTCAGAGACCTCTCCGGCGGTGTGTTTTGCGTAAATCCACGGCTGGTGCGAGGTTGAAGACGACCAACGGTCGACCAATGTAGTGTATTTTACCCGACTTTAACCTTCACCGGTCGAACGATGTCTTGTGGCGGTCGACCGGTAGTGCGTTTTGCTGGTGAGTTGGGATTGTATGTCGTATTTCGGAATAGATATGCATGCTTGTTCGACCGTTTATTGTTATGCGTTCGACCATTATATGACTTAGAACTGCTAGGATGCCCTGGTAGTTTTCGGTCGACCGGGACCCCTGAGTCGGTCGACCGGTAGTATTGAATTGATGTTGACCAGACTTCGGATTTTGACCTCGTATCGGTCAACTGGTTTTAGATTTCTGTTCGACCGTTGGGACTTAAGTTTTGCGGAGAGAGTTCGACCGTTGTAGACTTTCGGTCGACCGATTTCCTTGTGGAAGCGGTCGACCGGGTTGCCTCTTTCGGTCAACCATTTGCACACAGAATCGAATTCCCGGTCCTCTTAGGATGCCAACTCTGTCCACGGAAATCCATGTCCTTGCCTTGTGGGTGAGCCGGGACGTGACGGTGGGCGCGTACGCGTGCCTGCCCAGGGACCGCCGTGTGGAAGAGTGTAGGTGTTCGGGACGTGTCACCTCCGTGTATGGATGGTGACTTGATGTGATGGATTGATTGGACTCATTGCAGAGTAGCATGCCTGAGGGATCGCGGATCCCAATGTATGATGTTTGCGCGAGCACGCAACTGTCGTTGGGTGAGGTGACTACTGACCTGGATGACTACGGAGGTCGTTGCCCTGCTTTTATAGCGACATGCTTGGTGTTTGCGGCTCGTGGAGCCTGATGACCTGGCAAACTTCGGTCTGGACCCATCCGATGATGTGCCGGACGTATTGATGGACCATCGATGTTGTTCCGGCGATGATGATTGATGGGTCGATGTTGTTCCGACTATGTTCCTCAGATGGGCACCTACTGAGATGATGATTGATGGACCGACCGAGCGACGACTCCGTTGGTGTGGTTTCGACCACGAAGTTACATATCTGTTTCTTATGGCGCAGACTTGGCGGATGCTCCTTGCCGAACCCCATGATTAGTGCAGCCGCGTGTGGGGAGTGTCACGTCATGTTCCGTTAGACCGAATGTGCCTACGGTAGGTCTCCTTGGGAGACCAAATGATAATTGTTGGACTGATGTCCTGTGTTACCCTTCAGGGGAACTGTTTTCCTTACTGTTGATGACATAACATGCTACTAGTATGATAGATTCATTTGTACTACTGCATGCATATAAGTGAGCTTGGCATACGGGGTTTCGTTATGGAAACTCAGACATTGTTATTACATCTTTTTCAGGACCACAGTAGGTCCAGTTGGGTGGTGATCAGCGGGCGCGCGTATCTTGGGATCGGATCCTCTCTTTCGGACCACTGATGTCGACATGATTACTTTTATCTCTATTTGTTGTTCTGTTGTAATCATGTATCGTTTTGACAAACTCTGATGTAATATGATGCATCACTTATATATTTGATGAGAAGTAACAGTCCCGTCTTTGGTTATTGGTCTCTGTTATATTGTTGAATTTTTTAAAATTTCCGCTGTTTCGGGATGTTACAGAATCAGTGACCGATATTTATCAAATAGATGTCCATTCTGTTTAGAGTATGTTATGAAATAGAATTACAAATTGTGTTCAAATAATCTTGTCATATATAATTCATGAACTGCATCTGAATAAATTGAAGTGCTGAAAATGCAAACTCAGAATCTGTATTTGGTTTGGGAAAACATATAGGTTGCTAGGTAATAAAAAAGATGATCAAAGATGTCAATACTTTCCTGAAAGGTAAATCACATAAATACTTGCTAAGTAAATTCTAACGGAAAAGAAGATACAGTCAAATAGATAATACTATCACACAATTGGATTTCAAATGCAGGCCAATATACCAGATATAATGTTCGTAACTTCGGGGCGATCAAAGTTACGCTTATTACCCGCTTCAACGCTTAGTGAACAAATATAAACTACATGTTGAGAAACGAGGGTTTTGGGGAGAAAATAATGTTATGTTGTTTCTTAATTTGAATTTTGAATACAAGTGTTTATATATACATTCGAGTTGGATTTCCGTTGGAGCTTTGGGAAGCGTCGGTCGGTGAGGAGGCGCGTCAGTCGGAGAAGGGAAGCGTCGGATGGTGAAGAGGTGCGTCGCTTCGTATCTTTCAACACTCCCCCTCAAGTTGGGCCCGGAAGAGATTGTAGGTGCCTAACTTTCTTATGATGGCGTTGAATGGTTTCTGACTTAGAGCTTTGGTGAAGACGTCTGCCAATTGTTCTTTGCTGGAGATGTATGTGACTTCTATTTCTCCAGCCTGAATTTTTTCACGGATGAAGTGACAATCAACTTCAATGTGTTTGGTCCTTTCGTGAAACACGGGGTTCGATGCAATGTGTCGGGCGGCGTTGTTGTCGCAAAACATGTTTATAGTTGTAGTGTGAGTTTGACCCATATCATGAAGAAGTTCTTTTGACCAAATGAGTTCGCTGGTGGTGGATGCCATTGCTCGATACTCTGCTTCTGCGCTTGATCGGGCAACGAATTTTTGTTTCTTACTCCTCCAAGTTACAAGATTTCCGCCAACAAATGTGCAAAAGCCGGTAGTTGATCTTCGATCATGGCTCCCTGCCCAATCAGCATCTGAAAAACCAATGATACTATTAGAATTGTTGTTTTTGATCAGTAATCCTTGTCCCGGGGTTTGTTTAATGTACCTTAGAATTCTATCAATAATATCTAAATGTGATGTTCGAGGTGCATGCATGAATTGACTTACTATACTAACAGCGAAGGTGATATCTGGTCTGGTTACAGTTAAATATATAAGTTTTCCTACAAGTCTTTGGTATTGATGAATATCTTTAACATGCTCCCCGTTAGTTGGACTGGTTTTGAGATTTGCCTCAATGGGTGTATTAGCTTGTCTTGCTCCAAGTTTTCCTGTTTCTTTTAATAGGTCTAGGGCATATTTCCTTTGTGATAGGAATAATCCTTTCTTTGAATATGCAATTTCTATTCCTAAGAAATATTTCAATAAGCCTAGGTCTTTTATATCAAATTTCCTTTTTAGGTAGTGTTTAACTTGATGAATTTTTTCGTTATTATCTCCAGTAATGATGATATCATCTACGTAGACCAAAACTATGGTAATTTCTCCCTTATGGTGACTAGTAAACATAGATGCGTCAGCGAAAGACTTTGAAAAACCATAAACGATAAGAAGGTGACTAAGTTTTGCCTACCATGCCCGAGGAGATTGCTTCAGGCCATAAATGGCTTTGTTGAGTTTGCATATCTGGTTGGGAGAGGTGTTGTATTCTGGTGGTGGTATCATATATACTTCTTCTTCAAGGGTGCCTTGGAGAAAAGCATTTCTGACATCCATTTGGTAAAGTTTCCAACACTTGTTAACTGCTATGGATAGGAGAACACAGACAATGTTCATCTTTGCTACTAGTGCAAAGGTCTCTAGGTAATCAAGGCCGTATGTTTGAGTATATCCTTTTGCTACAAGGCGGGCTTTATATCTTTCGATAATTCCATTGCTATTGTATTTTATCTTGTAGACCCATTTTCATCCAACGGGTTTGGTTCCATTAGGTTTAGGAATAAGGGTCCAAGTGTTGTTAGTTTCTAAGGCTTTAAGTTCTTCTTGCATGGCTTTTTTCCATTTAGGGTTACAACTAGTTTCATCGTAGTTCTTTGGTTCTAGGTTTTTGTTTATTTGGGTTAAGAATGCCCTATAGTTTGGTTGTATTTGTTTATAGGTTAGGTAATTCTCAATGGGATAAGTTACTTGTGAGGTGATAAAGTCTTTAAACCTAGTGGGTGGACGAGTTGGTGGAATAGATCTTCTTGGGGGTGTTGGAGGTGGATTTCTGGCTTCTTCGTTTCTTTCGTTATTTTCTTCCCTTTCTTCATTTCTTCCTTCTTCTCGCTCTTCTTCTCATTCTTCTTCTTCTTCTTCTTCTTCTTCAGTTTGGTTGATGTTGAATTCAGGTAGAACGGGTGTGATGTCCGGGGGAGACTCGGTTGTACCGACAATGTTGAAGTAAGACTCATTTTCTCTAAAAATTACATCCCGAGAGATATACATTTTACAAGCTTCGGGGTCAAAACATTTGTACCCCTTTTTGTTGAAAGAATAACCAAGAAATAAGCACTTTACGGAGTTGCTATCAAATTTATCTGTGTGTTTCTTATGAACAAAGCATACACATCCAAAGACTTTAAGATGATCTAAGGTTAGTTTCCGTCCTAAGAGTATCTCTAGTGGTTGTTTATTTTGAAGAGAAGGGCTAGGAAGGCGGTTTATTAGATAAGTAGCGGTTAAGACAACATCAGACCAAAAACGTTTGGGAACATGATTTTGAAAAAGTAGGGATTGAGTTACATTTAAGAGATGACGATTTTTTCTTTCAGAAACTCCATTTTGTCGAGGGGTGTGAATGCATGTCATTTGGTGTAATATTCCCTGATTTTTCAAATTGTTTTGAAAGTTGTGACTGGTGTATTCAGTCCCGTTATCTGTTCTTAAGGTTTTGATTTTAAAATCATACATATTTTCAACAAATGTTGTAAATTCACAAAAAAACTGATAAATATCTGATTTGTTTTTGAGGAGATAGTCCAAGTGTTCCGTGAGAAGTCATCAATAAATAGCACAAAATATTTAAAACCGTTGTAAGACTCGACCGGAGCGAGTCCCCAAATATCGGAGTGGACTAATTCAAAAGGAAAGTTTGATTTGGTGTTAGAGTTGGAAAAAGGAAGTCTAGTTTGTTTGGAATACTGACAGACATCACATGCATAATCAGATGAAATAAACAGAAATAACGATTTTAAAACTAGATGAGACGGGCGTCCCATTCGCTTATGCCAAAGGACATGACTCGGTATACTAGAGGTGTGAAAATTTTTGTTCGGAGTTTCTAAAATGTAGAGCCCATTGGTATAGATTCATTTACCAATCGTCTTCCTTGTAGTTCGATCCTGAAAAAATACATCATTCGGGGTGAATATAACATTGCAATTTGAATTTTGTTCAATTTTTGCTACCGAAAGAAGATTAGAAGTAAATGTTGGGACATATAAAATATTTTGGTTCGTTTGATTTAATATGGTGGTTTCACCTATTCCTTTTATTTCTACTTGATTATTATTTGCTACAGTCACAAAATTGTTAGATGATTTCACATGATTTTTGATTTTTCTTAGTAAACTAGAGTTTCCGGTCATGTGGTCAGAAGCACCGGAATCAATTATCCATTGATCATTATTTACATGCCCTATTTTTGCTAAGTTTTTATCTGATTGGTTTGCAGATAAATTTCTGGGAAAAAGTGTTATACCTGCGCAATTACCTGAACCTTGAGGGGTGGACTGCAAATATCCGCTGAGGTGGGCCAGCAACTGATCCAGCGGAATCGGGCCGAGTCTGGAACTGGATCCGGGTCCGGCGGGTGGAGCATCTGATATGTTAGCGGAATTGGGTCGGGTCTGGGAAAAACCGGATCCACCAGAATCGCGTGAGGTTATAAAACCCCGCGGATCCGAGCGAGAGACCGATTCACCTTCCCATTTTCTCCGTTCCTCTTCCATGTTAGGGTTAGCCACCGTGCCGTTTCCTGTTGGTCCGACATTCCTATTTCTGTTCCGATGATCTCCTCCTCCTCCCCTTGTTGGTCAGAGATGCGGATGTAGGAACCAACATGAGTTCTTGCTATGCCCGATCTTTTTACAGTTGTCGCATGTTTCCTGTGGTTTGTTTCCATAGGTTTTGGTTTTATTTGGGGGTTTTCCGGCGAAGAACGCCTGAGTTTCTGACCGGTCAGCGATCTGAGCGGTGGTCTGATGAGTTTCCTCCCGTTGGATCATCGCGATGATGGACGCGAGATCAGGAAATTGGAAGTCATCAGGACTTGGCTCCGGATAGCTTCGTAGCTGTCGTCGAGTCCGATGAGGAACTGATAGATTTGATCCCTTTCTTTCCGCTCGAGTAGGGTTTTTGGGTCAGTGGTCGCCGGTTCGTAGATAACGAGCTCGTCCCATCCACGTTGCAGTGTCCCGACATACTCCGTGATGGTTTGTCCTTGCTGCTTCTTCTGCGACAAATCGTGTTTTAGTTTAAAAATATGAGCGAAGTTGTGGGCTTTACCATATATGTTTTGAACCACATCCCATAGCTCCTTCGCCGAGTTTTTGTAAAGGAAGATGACCCTGATTTTTGGTTGCATGGAGTTGATCACCCATGACATTACAAGGTGGTCCATCGCCTGCCACTCTTCTTGTTTTGTTTCGGTGTCATCTTCGTATGGTTTCTTTGTTGTTCCGGAGATGTGCCCCAGCTTCCCTTTTCCGCTGAGAGCCAGTGTGACAGCGCGTGCCCATGACAGATAATTTTGTCCGTTGAGCAGCTGAGACACCAGTTTTGGGGCGTTGGTTTCCAGATCCGTCATGTTTTCCTTGATTTTCCTTCAAGGGTTTTGGGTGTCGGGGTTTTGTTTATCACCTTCAAGCCCCTTGAGAGGCGAAGATGATGGGTGGTGTTTTTTTCGGTTTGGTTTGGTTTTCTCTGAGGTGTTCCGATGATGAGTGGTGGGCACTTTGACGTTCACCAATGATGGAGCGATTGCTCTGATACCATATTGAGAAACGAGGGTTTTGGGGAGAAAATAATGTTCTGTTGTTTCTTAATTTGAATTTTGAATACAAGTGTTTATATATATACATTCGAGTTGGATTTCCGTTGGAGCTTTGGGAAGCGTCGGTCGGTGAGGAGGCTCGTCGGTCGGAGAAGGGAAGCGTCGGATGGTGAAGAGGTGCGTCGCTTCGTATCTTTCAACACTACATTATTCCACCCATGCTGAATTCTTCTCCAACTGCATCAAGCAAACAAAATTTTAAAATCCTGAAGTGTTCAGAGCTAACTATTTTTTTCTTCAACGAAGAGTTTCAAAAACCTACATTTTAAGCTGTTTGAATTCATCTGGTAGAAGAAATGCAAAAAAAAAAACAAAAAAAAAACAGCCATAACCCAATGAAATGAATGCACCCCAAATTTGAAGGGGATTTGTAGATGCTCCCTATATGGGCCAATTCTGGTGTCTACATGTACTGGAATTAAGATCAACAGCTGAACATGCTTCTCAGATTTTCCATCATGTACATAGAATGCAGCAAGATGGGAATAATGTCAGAAAACAAGACAAGGTCTGTAACACAATAAACCCGCAGTATGCCCAACCCAGGGTCACTTGTAGACCTGTGTATGGAGCTGGTTCTCAGGACCGGGTTTGGGCCGTCGGCAAGGTATTTTTATTTATTTTTAAATATTTTCGTTTTTGGTGGTATTTTTTAAAAAATAAAAAAATTAGATGGTCCGGTAACACACGGGCCCGTGTCCCTTAACGGGCTGGGTCGTCCCAGTCCAGCACTCACGTCTAATCATTTTGACTATTTTGACAAATTTAGATGTCATTTTTTTAAAGTGAGGATCAAAATTAACAATGGATCCCCTACTACAACTACTAGCATAACTAATATGGCTTCTGCCTTCTAGCGAAATAAAAAATAAAAAATCAAAAGTTCTTGCAAAAAGTTTGTTGTTAGCCAATCTAACAAAAAAAAATCTTGCAAAAAATTTGTTGGTAGCCCTTGAGTAACTATAAATTCCACCGGTAAACATTAAACTATACAAACCGCAAATAAACTCAAAAGATGGTTTATTATTATTATTTTATTCATGTAAATATATATGTTTCTAAAACTTGAGCAATCCTAATAATGCAGAAGTTTTCTTATTTTTTTATTGAAAAAAATGCACAAATGGAAACAAAACGTTGTAGGATCGTAAATACGGCTTAGTTCTGATCACTTTTAACCCTAAAACAAACTCTATTTGCTTAACAATCAAATATGTAGTGGAAATTAAAACTTAAACAAGCAAGCAAAGTAAATTCAACAAACCACAAAGAAGTCACCAGATTTTTATAGAGATTTGCCTACCGCCTACTTCCTCTCTTGCAAGTTCCACTCGATATCCCTTGAGATTCGCTAACGTCTTCACTATCAACCTCGTTTCGGGCCGAGATTAAGTCTTTACAGCACAAGCAACCCGAAAAACCTTGCTAGCTTGACTTTCTTCCATTTACAATCCGAGAGGAACACTTCGGGTTTTCACTGAAGTCTTTGCTTCTTTACAACAGGAAGTTTGAGTGGATCACTCACTCTCTAAATTGAGCACACTTAGCTTATGATGTGGAATTGATCTAAGATGTGGAAGTGTAATCTTGGAGAGTATGATTTGGGGAATAGGAGACTTGAAGTTTTCTCTTGAGTGTATATGACAATATGAATTGAAAGAGTTGTGTAATTGTGTCATATGAACACCTATTTATAAGCTTCTAAAGTGTTATAGTCGTTGGGGTTAAGTTGGGTAATGTTTGAGTGAGATACACAAAACAGAAACCTGCAGGACCCAATTCAGAGCAAGTTCGGTCGACCGAATCGGGTAGAATGGTAGGCAATTTTGAACAATGTTCGGTCAACCGATAAGTGAACGATCGAACGAAACAAGCTATAACTTAGGTACACTTAAGTTAACGGTCGAACACTGAGTAGGGTTCGGTCGACCGTAAACTTCCAGACTCTACGGGGTTGACAAAAATGATCAAGTTTGGTCGACCAAAACAAGGTCCACGGTCGACCGGAATCTTCCAGGCAGTTTGGGTTTGTCGAGATATTTATGTTCGGTCGACCGAAACAAGCTCCACGGTCGATGGATGGGCATTTTTATTTTGGGATACAAGTGAATAATTAAAATACGACCGTTGGTATAATACGACATGTCTAACAGTCAGAAAAATATGTTGACACGGTCGGTCGAAAATGTCAACCAATCGGGTAGTATAATTCACTCTTAGTTAAAGGAAACAAACGGTCGACCAAATTGACTGTGGAAGACTTAAATAGTGAATTCCGGTCTAAGTTTGGGTGATCTATTGAAGTCCAATTGATGTGAGATTTTGTGTGTGACTTCTATAGAGAACCTAATGTGTATGTGAGTGGTTTTTAGCTCAAGTATGCCCAATTACACATAGTTCCTAAGACTTAAAATAAATCAAGATTACATGTCTTCAAATGAGCTTTATTACATGTCTTGACTTGATTTCCTTTCTTCCTTGAGTCTTGATCACCTGTAGAGATTAGCACAATGCAATATATATGTTATGCAATATGTGTACTACTCTACATTGATTACAATTAAGATTAGGTTGATTAAATCATTAAAACATAGATTAAAGCCAAAAAACCAACAAATGTGACAGAACTAGAGTGTAACAATTGCATCAAAAGAAATAGAACGAGGATTAGGGCTACAAAAAGTATCAGTTTGGTATGGCTGACGTAGCAGTTTCACATGTGGTGGTTGTTAAAATACTATGTGGCTCAGACGCAAAACAATCATCATGTCCACCTAAGGAAACAACACATCAACACCAAACAGGCATACTCAGCAAATGACACAAATCAAGCATATTTCATCATAGGCATCAACCTCCCATACACGTATCATATCTTATTGTAATAGGCAACTCTTAATTCTCCTTTAACGACTAATATAGAAATCATATATATATACAGTCCTTATATGTAACACGTTTTACTGATTCAAGAAATATATACCAAATCATACACAAATTCAATAGGGTATCAGAGCATTGCTATTAGAACACGGGTTGCATCATCGACGAGGACCTTCCCAAAATCACCAGGTCAGATAACCTCGTTCATCATAGATCCGACCACCCCAAAACCAAAAAAAACTCAAACCATCATTGACCTTCTGGCCTCAGATCCAATTCACCAACGTCTATCATTGGCGTTGGCCTCAAACTCAAAAACATCTTTGTTCCCGAGGGGAGGCTGACACACGAAGTGACCTCCAGCCCTCTCCATGGCCTCAGAAAGAGCGATGCCCCAAAGACTCACCACCCAACTCCTAAACAGAACAAATTGCCTGTCATGGACACGTTCTGTCACCTTGTCTCTCAGTGGCAAGGGAAGATTGGGTTACATCACTAGCCGTACATAAAAATCGACCACCGACGATGCCAAAATCGAGGAGTGACCGACTGCAGATCACCTGGCAATGACATGGATGCTCAACTCCATGCAACCACATATCGTGGAGGTGTTCATCTACTCCAACTCGGCCAAGGAACTTTGGAACACCATCCATGATCTGTGTGGTAAACAACAAAACTTTGCCCATATTTTTAAACTCAACAAGAACTCACACAAACAAAGCAAGGGCGGAAGACGGTCATTGAATACCTCAGTGCTCTTAAAAATTGGTGGGATGAACTCAAAATCTATGAACCGCACCACATACCCCAAAATCATCCATGAGAGGGTCGAGCAAAATCGGGTATACCAATTTCTAGTGGGATTTGACTCAAGCTACGACACCCTAAAATCTCAGATCTTGCTATATTCGGAGCCACCGCCCTTCAGCCAAATAATCACAATGGTTCAACGAGAGGAAACCGGAAGACACACCATACAACAAACTACAAACACCAAAACCCAAGCGTTCGCTGCCACGCACAACAGAAACCAAACAACAAAAGCAAAATGGAAATTCCAAGGATTACTAGGAAAGTTTATTTACCTCACTGTTACCAGACCCAACATAACTTAGGTCGTTAGCACAATAAGTCAGTTCATGCATGCTCCTTACACACATCACCTTGATATCGTAGATAGTATCATTATATATTTAAAGAAAACTTCAGGTTAAGGGATATAGATGAAAAAAATAATTCTAATTCAATAATTAACTAATCTGATGTAGATTGGGTTAATAGCTACGATCGAAAATACATAACATGGTTCTATATGTTTGTTGGTGGAAATTTAGTCACATGGAAAAGTAAAAAGCAGAATGTCGTTGCGAGATCCAATGCAGACGTTGAATACCGGGCCATGACTTCTACTACTAGCAAACTAATATGGCTCAAACAACTCCTCACAGAAATGAAGGTACCCTACATGGAGCCCATGCTAATGTACTGTAACAATCATGTTGCTCGATACATTGCCTCCAACCCTGTTTTTCACGAATGAACAAAGCACATCGAAGTGGATTGCCACTTCATAAGAGAGAAAATTCAAGTCAGGGATATCAGTGTTCCCTATGTTCAAAGTAAATACCAACTTGTAAATATTTTCATCAAATCACTCGACCAGAAACAATTCCAGAACATCCTTCACAAGTTGGATTCCTTCAACCTCTTCTGGTCTCAACTTTAGGGGGAATGTTAAAATACTATGTGGCTCAGACGCATAACGATCATCATGACCACCTAAGGAAACAACACATCAACACCAAACGGGCATACTCAGCAAAGGAAACAAATCAAACATATCTCATCATCAACATCAACCTCCCGTACACGTATGTTGAGCAAAGATGTTGAATCGTTTTAAATATACTGCAAGTGCACGACCGCGTTGAAGCGGTGACAAGTACGGGTCGATCCTCAGGGTGGTGAGCAGCCTCTCATTTGCACGAAATCAAGTGGCAACGAAAATGGAAGAGAGTTGTGATTACACTTAACTAGACTAACTACACTAAACGAGTAAACTTCAAATAAGGAAAACGAAAGTGAGGGAAATTGAAAGCTGGAAATCGGAAATGGAAAACACCTAAGGGGTGGAGTGTGTATACACATGTAAAAAGATGGTGAATAATGCATTCTATAGGCACAAATGTAGGTAGTATTTTCATGCGTAGGAAGTGTGTAGAGGTTATGACAAAACCTATCAATCCATTCACTAACCTAGTTGATTAACATTCATATACACAAGCTGGTTATTTCAGAACCTAAACAAGCATGGGAGGTGTCTAAGATGTGTGGCAAAACCCATCAAGTGTAGTATTCTACTCTAACAATCAAGCATACATTCACATTTATCAACTCAATCAAAATATAAAGCATTCATATCCATTCTTTAATGCATGTATGAACATCATCTCCACCCCAAAGGGGGATGGATCTATTCACTACACATTACTCTAAAAATTAAACTAAAGAAGAAAAGAAACATTCTAACTACTTTAGCCTAGAATCAAAGAAATAAAACTAGGCTAAGCATGCATAAAAAAACAACATAAGAACAAAAGAATGGAAAAATTATTTTATTAGATGACTCACATTGAAGGTAGCATTCTTCTCCACATTAAGAATTTTCTCCAAGGCTTACTCCAAGTAGAGAGAATGTCACCAAGCAATGGGTAATTACAATAGAAGGTGAAGAGTTCTATTTATAGCCATAGAAAAAGGTAATCTGGGACAATCCCCCAGTATAGGACTAAAAAATAGCAGAAATAGACTAAATACACACTAATACACGCTCCATATAAATCTTAGCGGATCCGAACCAAAAGTGACCACCAATTAACGGTCTTGGACCGCTAATTAGCGGTTTACAGTGTTCGGACCGCTCTGGATTTTCTTGTGGGCTTTTCTGGAAGGCTTTGTTTGTCTTTGATGCATCTACTTTGCTTGTTGGAGCTCCAACCCGAATAGAATTGTCAAAACACTCCCCATGATGGTGTGAAGTATTCTTGGTTGCTCATTGGTCCTTCGATCTTACGTTCAGGTCCTTCGATCTTGCATATTAGTCATTTTTCATGCTTTTAGGTCATTTTATGTCTCTTCTCTTCAAACCTATTTATTTCTGAAATTTAAACATAAAACTCGTTGTGTAGCATTGTTTAGGTGAAAGATAATGGATATAAGATACAAATATAAGCATGAAATGATGTCAATCAAAAGACTCCAACATTGCTAAACACAAGTTGTGTGCAAAGACTCCATAATAGTTGGATCCATTATATTTCACCTTAGTGCTTAAGTTTTGTTGAAGTAGTGGATTAATCAAATTTAACATGGTATTAGAGTGGATCGATTGACCAGTGGGAGCCCACTTCAACCTATATTGTCTACACGTAGACATAAATAAAATTATTCTGGTCACACGTGCAAGAGAGTGTTGAGCAAATAGTCTTACGTTGTTAAACACAAGTTGTGTAATAACACTCAATAATAGTTGGATTGATTACCCTTCACCTAAGTACTTAGGTTTATTGAAGTAGTGGAACAACTAAATTTAACAACATATAATATCTTATTGTAACATGCAACTCTTAATTCTCCGGCTACTGTAGAAATCATATATATACAATCCTCGTATGTAACACGATTTACTGATTGAAAAAAAAAATACAAAATCATACACAAATTCAATAGTGGTAAAAGCGAGGAATTCATTTATCGACAGAAATTCTTAAAATTATCTCACTTACTGGTTCTTTTGGTTGAGCACGTTTCACTCAATCGTGTGACTTTTCCGGAGAACGTGAGATTTGTCCATCAAGTCATCCTTCGGAGAAGAAGTTTTCAGCGGTTTCCTGTTAGGTTTTAATCTAGTAATTGAATTGCTAAGAGTGAACAAATTCCCACTTCCATGTTTCCCTCGAAAATTTCACATTCTCGGTTTCTTCCATAACTTAATTAAATGTGTGATTGATATTTTGAAAAAAATTAAGTTCCAAAGAAAACTTCCAAGACTTAAAAATATATACTAAGAATGACTTTGCAACTTGCACTCTACAACGATGCAGTCACGGAAAACTAAAGTTATTCACTTCCCTCAACTTCTTAAGTCCCAATTATACCTTATATTATCCTACAAATCAATTATCATGTAAGTCCAAGTTTACTATTTTTGGGTTATTTTCCTACAAAACAATAACACTCTAAATTAAGTTATGCAGTGAGACATTTACAATAAACCCCTTAAATTTGTACGAGATTTAAGTAACTGATGGAGGCGAAACGGTAGATTTCCTGGGCAAAAATGTTCAAATTGCGGAACCGATTTTGTGTGGGTTTTTTGTTTCTTATTGTACAACTTATACAAGCCCATTAGGTCCATCACCCATTAGGCATGCCAGCCCAATCTATCATCAGTCCCATTGATTTAATAGTAAGAGAGGCCCACTTGAATGGTCGCCTTTGAAAGAATTTTCCGCCCACTAATTTAACAAGGCCCGCTGTGTAAAAATAAAAAAACCGAGGAAAGAAGAATAACAAATGTAAAGGAAAATAATATTAATTGCTCATCAATTGGGAAAAATATGAAA
Source organism: Triglochin maritima (assembly GCA_963682175.1). Classification (NCBI taxonomy): domain Eukaryota; kingdom Viridiplantae; phylum Streptophyta; class Magnoliopsida; order Alismatales; family Juncaginaceae; genus Triglochin; species Triglochin maritima. Next base: position 55,083,601 of record OY821772.1, on the reverse strand, counting down.
AATAAAATTTTATTTTTTATTACGAGGTTTAAATCCGAAAACTTGGTTTTCTTTTCATTTTCCACGAAATCGCATTGAAACATAATTTCCCGATTAATCGCATTGAAACATAATTTCCCGATTAATCGGAAGAAAATTCTGAGTGGTTTGTCTTTTACTTCAAGAATTTGTCTTCATACTGATCTAAAGCTAAATAAATGAACAAAGCAACCAACAAACCTGATAGGCCTTAATTTAGGTCGTGACTTTTCATCAATTGGTAAATGACCTCAAATGCAAAGCAACATGGAGGTCAGCAATATATTACGGATCAATGAAGACAAAGTCTAATAAGCAACCACTAAACTTATAGTTATATTTCACAATAATTGACGTTGACATTTGGATGGACCGCTTGAAGGCCAAGTCTTGTCGACGAGTACGTACGCATTTAATTTTCTTGAACAACATTATATTAGAAGTCGTCTAAATTTGTAAACAGTCATTTTAGTCATGCCGTGGGACTATTTCTAATCTAATTGCGATGGTGCAAATTATGTTCAAAATCGTTTCATTAATATATAAAAAGATAGGTACACGTTACAAAGATAGTTTGGAGCGCCTTCTTGTGACCTCTAAGACCCCATTTGGATGTCTCCGATTCCGGCTCCTCCCTCCCGAAGCTGCGACGCTTCTTCACGTGGTAATGCAAACACCCACATGGAACCTGAGGAGCTCTGCTCCTAACACGCAAACCAAGCCAATTTTTACGTTGGAAGAAGAAGCTCGGGGTGAAAAAGATTCTCAGTTCCTTCGTAATTTAGGTTTTATTTGGGTCAATTTACCCCACATCATTTGAAGATCAATCTTAAGTTAAAAAATAAAAAAAAGTTCTTCGTAATTCAGGTTTTATTTGAACCAATTTACCATTACATCATTTGGAGATCAATCCTGACTCCTGATTAAAAAAATGAATTTGTTTTTAAAATATAAACAAATAAAAAGAATACTTTTAGAAAAAAAATTGAATTTTTTTAAAGCGAATTTAAAATGAGTTTTTAAACATTTTTTACATTTGTAAATAATAAACAAATTAAATATTTGTATTACCAAACATGAAGTTGTATTTGAAAGGAATGTGTTCTAATAGTTTTACTTTTATATGTCAATTATTATGAATTGGATGTGCACACATCTTATTCCTTGATTATGATATTCGTCTTTCGGAAGTGTTAAGGAAGATACACTTGGTCCTTAACCGTAGAGCTCTAAAAGATAATGATTTATATAAATCAAAAGTTATTCACAATCATGGTAATTAACATGGAACATTAATCACCGAGATAAGATTGTCGTGTTGGTCATCGATTGTTGTACCTGTACAAATAATTGACGACACGAGTATATAAAAGAGGAAAAAATTACTTTTATATAATGAATATGCATAACAAGTAAAATATTACGGAATTGTGTTTCGTGTCATTAATGTTTTACTATGTCTTGGATCTTAAGATATGAGACTTATATCTTTACACTCAAGAAGTGCTTAATTTGATTATTATCAAAATCTATCAATGAGTATAGTGATAAAGACAATAGTTGGTTGAACATAACTTGTGCTGAAAAAGATAGCTAGTCAAACGATTATCGTTGTTCCTCTTAATTGAGTGATGATATTAGTGGGTCATTTGATATTGTAATTTGCACAATGTAACTTGAGTTAAGTTACATAGTTATAATTCGCATAAAGAAAAGAGATCAAGAAATGAATATAATATAAATGTGACACATTTCTACTTTGTATATATTCTTAATATCATGAGGCAAGGGACAGACACAAGTGATGCACTTACATCACTAAATGAATCGTGTTTTGGTTCAGGTGGAACAAAGACATCTATGCTAATTTGGTAACTATAATGTGTAGTCAGATTCGTTAATAGTTTGAGATATTAAGTGTTTAATATCACTGCCAATTTAGCTTAGATCATCCTGCAGGTCACACCACAAAACTGGGAAATAAGAAGCTTGATTTTGAGTCATATGATGTGTCGGGTTTCATGTGAAAAATTGACACATGTGGTAAATGAATAAAATCAATATGTCATGAGAATTGACATAATTAGAACCATAATAAATTCATATGAGGTGTATATTATGAGGTGTAATAATTTAATATTACATAGGATAATATATTACATAAGATATGAATTTGCTAAAAATCCCAAAAGATCAAAATTTGTTGGAAATAAATCTAAAATTTGACAATGGCAAAATCAGGGTCAAACACGGTGAACCGTTTAGGGTTCGGTCGACCGTAGTGTCTTCGGAATGGTCAACCGAACGGGGAACGTGTAAACACAATTGGTTGACCGAAATTGTCTGGAGTGCCTGGACAATTTGGTTCGGTTAACCGAGCGTGAACGGTCAACCGAGAAAAAATATTTTCGGTAGACCGAAGGTGACACAGTCGTCCGATGAAAGCTCGCTAGGAGAAATTTTGGTGGGTCAACGGTCGACCGAGGAAGACGCGGATCATCCGAATTTTTCCAGAGAATTTTTCTCATGCATATTCGGTCGACCGTCTAGCTCTCGGTCCACCGAATATGTGTTATAACCGAATGGTTCGGTTAACCGAGAAAAATTCTCGGTCAACCGAACAGTGCGTTTTTTGCTTGAATTATTAAGAGAATAATTAGATCATGAGTTAGATTAATTCCAGATATAATTAAATGCGTTTGAGAATGCTTATGTGGCAATTTGAGATTAATTTTAGGAGAGAATAAGCAAGAGATCATGACTAAAGAATAGTTCTTGATGATGATGTTTTGTGAGCCTATAAAAGGACTTCTCATCTTACTTGTTTATGTTAATGAAAAAATTCTTTCTCTCATTAATCTCTCTCTTAATCACCACAAGAATCTCTTAATTAATTTAAGTTTTAGAGATAGAAATCTCAGGAGCTTAAAGATGAATTATTAGCTAGATTCTAAACCTAATTAGAGATTGATTGGCTAGCTCATTTCTCTATAATCATGTTTAGAGTTTGGTGAACATTTAGAGGCGAATCGATGAGCGATTCAACGAGCAACGTGACTCCGGGTCTTCGAAATGTTTTAGAGAGTCTTTGGGTATGATTCTCTTTTTGTGATTTATTTTAATATTTGTAGGATTGCATGATATTAGAATAAACACAAAGTAATTTACATAAAATTGTTGAAAGTATGAAATCGATCTTGTATGTTGTATTAATTTTTTTAAAATATATACATACATGTGATACGAAATCCTACAGTATTATCCATAAACTACTACAACCTTATGTTTGAAGGTAATTTAGGAATTTCAGTTGACAAAAACATTACCCACTAGTTCACTACCAGAAGTGTTTTGTCTATCCAAATAACTTTCAATATCTATATAAGAAGTGGTTCTTAGATCCACATTTCTAGAAGCTAACTTCCCCCAGAAGCTGATATTTGGAAGCTGCATCCAAAATAGGCCTAAATAGCCTATGATATCTCTCGATTGATGTGTGGATGTGATATCTATTTTTTTTAAATTACAAAATTAAAGAATAAAAGGACAAGTTGAGCGGCCGTTGACGAGGCCGACAACTTATTGTACCTGATTTTTTCGTTCTGCAAAATATTTAATCAGTCAATGAAGAAATTATTTTGCTTATACAAGATATTGAAAGAAACAATACCTCTCAATGTAAATATTTAAGATTACCTCAACTGAAATCCTACCTTTGAAAAGAAGGTAGGATTTTCTTTTTCTGGAGCTTATGTGTGTTACATCTCTTTCGTTTCGTTTCATAATTTAAAAAGTTGAATTCCTTTTACAAAGATATACGTTTACCTGTATATAGTTGAATCTTGAGTAGGTGGAAGTTAATCACAATAAAAACAAATAAAACTGTATAATTTCACACAAAGAATAATACACATAAAGATTTATTGTGGTTTTGCAAATTCTAACTACTCCACTATTTAAACAATGTGGAGAAATCTACTAACTTATTCTTGAAGTTTGTTGACTCAAATTTGTCATTGTCAATAACTTAAAATCTGAAGTTTAAGTTGAAAATACAAAACACGGATGTCGATTTATGATGCATATTATTTATGTATGTCAAAAATAAAAATTAGGTAAAAAGATGTAAAAATGACCACATCACATTACATAAAAAAATTGACTTCTTAATCTTAAATCAAATGATTTAGATTTTAGGTATATTGATAATTTGAGTCATAAATCTTACATCTCGTTCAGATTTTTCATTCGAAACTTAAAACTTAAGTTATTGACGTGTCAACAATCCAATATTTAACCCAAAACTTTTCTTTGGTAATAATACTTCGAATCATACGTTAATCATAAATAACACATACGGGTGTTAGCTTGAGAAGTAGGTAAACTTCGCCATGCATGTGATATTTTGCACTCTAAAGTTAGTGGTAACTGGTAAGCATGGACTAGAGGCCATTAATTCCCTCATCCTCACGTTTAATAATATACTATAACATGCACCTATAGTCTATCCAATGCTAAAGTCAGCCTCACCTGTGCTTGCAGTGGTGGCTAACAAAGACGTGCAACTCATCAACTCACCACAAATTATACTTATTTCCACACTAATATCATTTTCTCATATATGTTACTTAATATATTTTTATTTGGAATATCGTACTTACTTCTGATGTTTCTATATTTAAATTGATTTGGTTATATTTTCGTACCAATATATGGTAGACAATCATGCCAATTTGAAGAATATAAATATAGACATTAAATTCAAGTGAACTAGAACAAATAACAAAGTTAAGAGTCTTTATGTACCATAATAGCTTAATTTGAAGGGTGTTAGTGCAAATCACCAAAGGTAAAATAATCTCGGTTCAATATGTGTCCACATTATAGAAGTTAGAAGGACGACCTTCAATTTCTTTTAAAAGAATCACACTTCACTGTCCTCAGCCATTTATTTATAAGTAAGTAGTTCTAGATTACGATCTAGTCGAACTACAACACCTCTACTAACTTCTTTTTGATAACCACCACGACCTTCCATCTAGATCATTCGATTCACTATGGACGGTTGAGATAGAATTGCGAATGAAATCGCAACACGTAGTGGATCAATAGGTGCACTTTTTGAGTTGATTGATGAAACTAATGACGTTACTAATAACTATTAATCCACCAAGCCGATCGAAGTGTGCACTTGACATCCCATACGATCAAGTTGAGTCACGAATGTGTTTTGGAAGTTCACATCACTACTCCATCTATCAGAGTTGTGGTTGTGTACCACACACTTATCTACATGGTTGGGTGTTTTGTTGTCTTCCTAACTTTCACACACAACACTAGTATTGTTTTGGAATTTAATGGGAGTTCGGCTTGAATAAGAAACAAGGTTCGTATTAAGGAATCCAATTCTTCACTCCATCTAACACTCCCCTTTCATCTCACTTAGCTTCCTGGGAGGGTCCAATCTTACCCAACTCTTGTTCACACCAAATTGCAACAAGGGCATCTTAGCTTCAATTCACTTTCTTTTCTTAGAAGCAATGACTCCCATTTGTTAAATAGTTAAGGTTGGCTAATCACAATTATGTTCTCTTGTTTCTGACGGACCACTTCACCTTCCAAGCAATGGATGTGAGCTTTGGACCCTTAATATTTGCTCATAGAGTATCATTTGATCTAGCTAATTAAGTATCACGTTGGCAACTTGGCATTGATCACCAATCTAAGAGAATTACTGGGTTAGACTCTGAAAATATGAGTATAAAAGAATCTAATGAATCAACAATAGTGTGATAATACAAGCACTAAACTATAATATAATATGTAATTAACATGATCTCCACAACTTGAATTCCTTTGTGGAGGACAAAGAAGTAGAAAAAGTAAAATGAAAGGAAAAGATGATTCTTTGCTTGGTTGATTAGTAATGGCAATCCACCAAAGGCGACGACGAGAAGAGGAGCTCATGGGATTGCTTTCTGGCGAAGGGGAAGATGGCGGTGGGAGAAGTGTTTTGGAAGTCATCCACGCGATCGTCATCCGATGCAGGGGCGGGGAGATTTAAATCAAGTGAGAACAAACTCTTCTCCTTCTTTGGTTCCTTGGGAGATCCAGGAGCCATCACCGACCGATGTCGCCTCATATGACCACCCAATGCTTGCCCGGATGAGAATTCCGACCCACATATTGAGCATTCATGCACTCTTGACTTATTATTGCTGTTGTTGTTGTTCCTCACGAGTGTGGGTGGCATAATTGGCTTTGATAAAGGAAAATTTATACCAATTTGGCAACTATCTTCTTCCGAGGCTGCTGCTTTCTTCTCCTCTTCCATCACCACCATCGTCGTCATCGCCATCATCTTTGGTTTCTTGTGGCTAGCACGGTGCCCGCCTAGGGCTTGGAAGGATGGGAAGCACTTGTTGCAAGTCTTGCACTCATAGGCATAGTAGTCCGTCTTCCCATTAGTAGGATCGGAGCTCAATTTTTCGTCGTCTCCATCCCTTCCATCATCATCCATCTTTCCTACTGAGACACGACCTTGAGCTAGTAGAATAAGGCAATTGGCCAAATCCTCATCCTCCTCCGAGAAATCACCAGATGATGCCGAAGACGACGACGATGTAATGGTGCTCACCAGACCCTGAGGCTTGTTTTGCCTTGGCCTTTTCGTGCGCTTGCGCTTGATTGCCACTTTATTTGTGGCACCGGCCGGTACCATGGCTTCTAGTTCATCAACAGCTTCCATGGAAGAATTGGAAGAACCCGAGATTGACATGAAAGGAGAAGTGAATTAGAGTGATGAGAGGACTCACAAGTCGCAAAGGTAGATACAAGAAGTGGGGTGGAATGGATAGAAAGTAAGTAAGTTGAGGATATATATAGAAGGAGTTAGCTAGGGGGGCAATAGTAATGAAAGAAAAAGCAATAAAAAGTGAGGTCTAGAGAGAGAGAGAGAGAGAGGGATGAAGCAAACGTGAGAGAGAGGGGAAGGTGGACGTTATTGTTTAAGAGTGTAACGACATTAAGGGTGGAGAGTGGTGGTTTTGTGATGATATTAAATTAATAACAAGAAAAGGTCAAGAACCTTTGCTTCTTTCCAAACTCTCCTTCTCTCTCTCATTCATGAATAGGAGTGTGGGTAAGCAAGTAAAGTAACCTCTTCCGTTTTTAAGCTTCGCTTGTGTTACTTGTCAGCATTAAACTTCTAAGAGAAACGTAACACTCGCATTTTACACACATCATCAATGGACCAGTTACAAGCTTGCATACATGGGGTCACAAAACACTTGGCTCATGTTTTGCCATTGTATGTCAGGTATTGACTTTATGCCCACCGTTTCTCTTTTTATCTTCATTCATGTATTCTTGGTCAATGTTCTTCTTGAAGGGTCCTTAAGGTACGCGTAAAATAAATTCTATCAAAGAACCATCATATAATTGATAATATTAGCTATATGTATTAACCCATTGTAATAACAGTGCAATTGCTCAGAAAAATATTTCATATAAGACCTTATAATATTGGAATTTTTAGAGATTCCCTTGATTTTCCATATAATGAGTTCTTTGCAGCTTCTAGCTAGGTTAAAATCTGAGATAGAGCATTTTTCCCATAACCTACAGCACAATTGCATTTGACTTTTCGACCAAACCATTAGGTTGATTTAAAGGCGGCGAAGTCTCCGGTTTAACAAAATTTTAAATGATGTAATTTAAGAAATCAATCACCTATAAGTCATTACAAAAGTTCAATTTCCCACTTCGTTGATATTTCCATACCAAATATTTTATTTGAATAAAAACCTAACTAACTATTATTAGTTGGACAGCAAACAAGCAGTGGCAGTCGAACTACTCTCAAACTGTTGAGAAGAATATATATAATCCATATCTAAACATTCATGGAAAAAGAGGAAAAAGAAGACACCAAACTTATATAACACCAAAGAGTTGAAATGAGTGGAACTCGTTGAAGGGCAAGTTTTGAGAGGTAAAAGAGTGGGGAGTGTAGTGTGGTGGGCGGTGGCTTTGAACCAAATCCATTCCTTTTCTCCAACTGTTGTCCTACTTTGATGGGATTTGTTAGCACCTCTCTCACCACGTAAATTCATTAATTGGGTTTTCCCTAGAATATATACTATATATACGTATTAATCTCTCTATCTAGTTATCAATCTCAACGATTCAATTTGGTTTCATTCATTTACATCTCAAAAACTACATGTCCAAGGGAATTGTATAGTAGTGGGGGAATATTGTTTGTTACGTGTGTGGCCTAGTTTGAATAGTTCGATTCCTTAGTGGTGGCATAGTGTATGTTACGTGTAGTTACACTTTAGTGGCTGGTGTTGTGATTGGGAATTAAACTAGAACTATAAACGGGATTACAACTAATACATATTCCCAAGGAATTTTTTGATAAAAAGTAAAATCTACATTTTGTGATAAACATAAGGTAAAGAATTGAGCCACAAATATAACCATTTTCCAATGATTGAATTTGGTCTTTGGTGATGGAATTGTCGTATGTAAATGCAACAAAAAGGTCAAATTCTTCCTAGCATGAGTTTTCATTTTATATTTTGACTTTGTAAATTGTGACACATCAGTTTGGTGCAAAAAACACGCAGGAAACGTCTTCTCTACAGACGAGAAAGAAAGTCTACAACTTTAGATGTAGCGTCCAAATTGTTTTATAGTAAATTGCCACTCATGAGTCATGTAACATCCCGAAATAACAGAAAATTAAAAATTTATAATGAAAGATCACAAGAGACAGATCATCAAAATGTGAGACTGTTACTCCAATAAAACATCCAAACTCGCGATCGGAGCAACTGACTCAGTCCCTTGACGAACTTCCTTGCCCGCTGCTCAGGTGTCATCCAAATCTCAGGACAGTAACACTCCAACACGTTGAACCTGCTGATGTAGCTCGCCAGGGGCATCTCCTTCTGCTCTAAGAACATGAACTCCTCCCTCTTCCGATCTTTGACGTGTTGGGGGAAAATACCAGTGTTCACGTAGGCGACCGCCCGTCGGCGTGGTCGCCTGGGCGACCACTGCCTTTCGCCCAGCAAAGCTGGGCGAAATGGGCGGTCGCCTCGCCTAGGCGATAGCCGCTGGAGGCATTCCAACGGCTATCATCTTTTTGATTTTTTTATTACATGGGTCGATGCCGAGGAAGCAGCTTTAGGACATTCTTCTTCACGGAGACGCTTTGCTCGATCCACGTCATCTGACGCGCGGTATTCCACTGCATCTGACACACCATTATTAGGTGTTGTCATGGATGATGCCATCATTCACATTAGTTCTAGAAATCCAGGTGCATCGAGTTCTCAACCACCGATGGACATCGACGAGCAACATGTCCAATCCGACGATGAAGAAACTGAAGAAGATGATGTCTACGTCGACAATCCGAACGAGAACCACTCCGACGATTCTGATGGTGGTGGAGGATATGATATGGTTCCCAGTTGGACATTAGATCAATGTGTCCAATGAAATTAGTTAGTTAGCTTGTAATTCTAATTTCTCTTTTATCTGCTATTGTATGAACTCTGAGTTACATTTGTAATCGTACTACTAAGCAATAAATTGTATGCCTAAGTGTTTAGGTGGGTAGAGGAGGTGCCTATTGAGGCCTTGATCAAGGAACTAGGTGTCTTTTTGAAGCCTAAACATGCATGGTATTTTTAGATAATATTTGTGCATTGTTTCCTATTTTTCCCGAATTTTCTGATTTTTTATCTATTTTATCAAAATTAAATGAATTAAAAATATATAAAAAAGACCGCCCAGAGTTGGGCAGTCGCACAAACGCCTAGGCGATCGCCCAGGCGACCGGACGCACCTGGTCGCCTAGGCTTGCCTAGGCGTTCCCTGAACACTGGAAAATACAGCTCATTAAACACCTCCAGAAATTCCTCCTAGCTGACGTCCTCACGGTCCTCAAACACCACCGTGGACATGATCCTCCACCAGTTGGCTGCCTCGCCATCCAACACATTGGTGGCAAGGTCCACCTTCCTCTCCGGTGCTACTCCAATCGCTCGGAATATCTTCTACATCTTAAAGACCCAGTCCTCTGCTACCTCAGAGGCAGTCCTCTGCTACATACGTCTGACACAACATCAGACGATTCCGGACCAAAGTCTGCCAGGTCATCAGGCTCCACGAGTCGCACATCATCATACATTAGGATCCGCGATCCCTTAGGTTTGCTACTCTACTATGAGTCCATGAATCCATCACGTTAAGCCACAATCCATACACGGAGGTGACACGTCCCAAGTGCCCATACTCTTCCACACGACGACCTCTGGTCAGGCACGAGTAACGCACTCGTCGTCACCTCCCGACCCACACACTAGGGGAGGACGCAGGTTTTCGTGGACAGAGTTGACACTTTACAAGGACTGGGAATTTAGTTCTGTGTACAAACAGTCGACTGAAATAGGCAATCCGGTCGATCGTTCCCATGGGATCCGGTCGACCGAAAGTCTGCAATGGTCGAACTCTCTGCGCTTAACCTAAGTCCCAACGATCGAACAAGAGTCTAAAACCGGTCGACCGATACGTGGTTAAAATACGAAGTCTGGTCAAAATACGAACGGTCGACCGAAAACTACTAGGCAATCCTCCAACCCACCAGCACAAGCACAAACACAAGCACAATCGGTCGACCGGCACATGACATCGTTCGACCGGTGTTGGTTAAAGTCGGGCAAAAATACTAAACTGGTCGACCGCTCGAGGGCACCAGTCGACCGTTGGTCGACGACAACCTTGTGCCAGCCAAGGGTTTTACGTCGTTTCTCTCCGACCTCCCACGACCGACCACCACTTCAACCCAATATGGGTGAGCAACAAAACACACTTTTGAACTGACATACCTTCCTCTTGATGTTGCCGACGCACGCCAGAGATCACGCCCCTCCACCTCCAGTTCGCAACCCTGAATGCTCGCCCTCGTCCTTGCGTCAACACCACGCGCCTCAAGCCTGTCGCCCACACTCGCCACCGACCACCAGAGCTCCTGCCACCTCCTCTGCCACGCCGAAAAAGGAAGAGATGGAAATGATGGTGAGTGCAAGGAAGGAAGAAGTGAAGAAGAAGAAGAATGGAGGAGGATGATTGCTTTTAAAGCCAAACCAATCCTCACCCAACACCCCTCCCATACTTCCTAAGGGCACCCTTAACGGGGGTGCCCCGCCCGGGCGCCCTGGTCGGGCGCCCGCCCGGGCCACCCGCCCGGGCGCTTGCCCGGGCGGTGGGCGTCCCGGGCAGACGCCCGGGCGCCCATGGGAGGGGGACACGTGTCCCCCTCCCATTGGTTATTTTTTTTTGATTTTTTTTTTGGTTTTGTTATTAATGGATTGGGTATTTGTTATAAATGTGGGGTAATAATTTTTGGTAAGTGATTAAAATTAAGAATTTTCCAGAACCAACAATTTCAAGTTAAATAGAAAAAAAATTAATACAACAATACCATAACAACAATACATTAATAATAATAAAATACGAAATACAACCAACCACATGAAACATCTGTTAAAGGGAAATACAAACCATACGGACTACTACAACCCGAAATACAAACTAAGGGAAATACAAACCATACGGAATACAGACTACATCAAACTACACGTACCCATTCTCTTCTGCCCAGGCGAGAAGTTTATCGATTACTTTTTGATCCTTCTCCGTCGGGTTGTCCTTCCTCATCAGAGAGTGAAGCATGTCCAACTTATTTTTTATTAAATGTCTCTGGAAATTCCTTTCCGCTAACTCCTCTTGCTTGGAGAAACCATCTTCTCTGACTTGGGCGGTGTATCGCATCTGTTGTGCAAGTTCTCTAACATCGGTGTCTCGTTCGGGGTGTAATGCACTCTTAGCCTTTTTCTTAGCCTTCTTCACACCTTCTGGGCGTGTAGACGACTCCGGCATCAGCTCTTCTTCATCCGAGGGTGATTGTGTCCTCGAGCCGTCCGTGCTCTTTCTTTTCCCAAGGCTTCCTGACTGGGGACTATTTTCATCGTGCAACTCCGGGGACTCCCAGTCAACACGCACGGCATTAGCTCCGGAGATCACACTCTTCCATTTTGGGTACCTACGCAACATAACCCAAGCATCAAAATAAAGAAATTTACTAGGCCCATGATTTCGCTCGTAGATCACGTGCGCTTGTCGGACAACATCGTCGTCATTCTGGCCGCTCCTTTTCCGTCGGAATGCCTGATCGAAGCACCCGACCCACTTGTTCACAGCAGGTATAATTCTCCTCCACCGTCCTTTTAAGGACTCTGCGTTCCTTTCGGGTAGGCCTATGCCTTCCACGGAGATGTCGTACACACGTTTCACCCTAGTCCACAATGAAGTAGACTTCTGGTTTGTTCCTGTCACCGCATCGCAACTGACTTCCATATATGCAGAGACAAGTCTCTCGTCCTCAGCTGTGGTCCACAACTTCGGATTGGCTTTGGCAGTTTGGACTTGCTTGCGGTGACGACGCTGTGGAGGTGGGGATGGTGGTGTGGGGGTGTGTCGTGGTGGGGACTCATCGTCGTCGTTACCCTCATCTTCAGTGTCCGCCATACTCTGGCGGCTATTTTGAGACAAGGGTCGGCCAAACATCTGGAACTGCGGTTGATTATAAGGGAATGGTGGTGCATATTGAGAGTATTGTGGGAATGATAAGTTTTGATCTGCGGATGCGTAGTGGGAGAATTGTGGGAATGGTGAGTTTTGGTCAGGTTGTGGGAATGGTGGTGCGTACTGGGAGAAGTCGGGTTGTTGGAATGGTTGTTGGTAAAATGGACGTGAGGGATATGGTTGTGGATAGCGTGGATGCGGATTTGATTGTGGAGGAGGGGGGAACGATTGTACTCCGGAGAAGACATTGTGGGAGAAATATGAGATGTAAGTTGAGTTTTGAGTTTTGTGGAAGAGATATGGGGTGTAAGTTGATTTTTGTATAGGGTATATATAGAGAAAAAATTAGACACTGTGCAATTACGCGGATTACTTTTCTTTCACGCGTATACTGTACATTCACGCGGACTATTTTGTTTCACGCGTATACTGTAGATTCACGCGGACTACTTTTGATTCACGCGTATACTGTGCAATCACGCGTATACTGTGCAGTCACGCGCGTTTCGAAATTCAAATATTCAAATTTCAAATATTCAAAATTTTGTGTTTAATAGTGATTAATATTGTTAATTAATTAATAGTAATAATAAGTATATCGCGAATTAAAATTATAATGTAATTAGAATTAGATTTATATATAATGTATTTTGTTAAATGTTGTGTGAGAATTAAATTTGTTTAATTAAGAAATGATGTGGATGAAAGAGAGTGTAGGGTGGGTGAGGGTAGCCTGGGCATGGATAAGGGGATTTTTTGGGTGGGTTGGGTGAGCTGACGTGGCAGAGAGAGAAGCTGACGTGACAGAGAGAGAGTGCAGGGCGCCCGGGGTAGCCCGGGCGCTGTTAAATATGCTCTAAGTCTCAGCCCATTCCTCAACACCCCAACCATACCTCTCTCTCTCCTCCCAAGTCAAACTTCCACTTAACCATCATTTAACCCCTAAGTGGGTTTAGTGACATTACAATCATGAGTTGAAAGTGTGATATTTATTGAACAAAAGAAGCCGACGAACTACCTAAAATTGCAAATATTACAACTAAAGGGCTGGAAATAAGAAGATATAAAATTGTTACATTATTTACGAGGTTTTTTTCTTATCAAAAAGACAATTAACTGTGAACTCTTCAATCCACTTCATATATACGTTATGAGGTATAACAAAAGGCTTAACAAAATCTATGGGCTACAGAGTTATAGATTATAGTAAAATATTGATGCTTGTAAGAAATTTATTAAGTTAATAATGATTGTTCAAAGGTCGTGAGGCCTTTTTTCTCTATGACCATGATGTTATTTAAATTGTGTAATTTTTTCCTTCTAATAATTTCTCACCTCAAATGAGATCATGTATTGCACCATCTTATTCATGGATACAAAGAAGGATCGAGAATATATATAACTATATATAGTTGCATATTCCCAAAAAAATAATTGAATAATCAAATTTTCACTCCTTGCACCTTTGTCCTTAACACAGTAGTTGCACCACACTTGCACCTTGCGAAACCACTCAAGGTATTCTATTTTCTCCATTTCTCTCGGTCTTCATATTCAACACAATTAGTTAATGTTTCCAACTGAACCACTCAACCACAAGTTACAAAACAATAGAAAGATGCTGACTTTTCCCACTAACCAAGTTTTATCACCACCGATTCAGTAAATAGAATATAGAGTAATATGCAAGTGTAGAAAAAGAGAAGTATTTGTTAAATATCTTAATTATTAATTGGGTAGTGCATCACACTACGCTTCAAGATTGGATCATTAATGCTGATACATAATGGTCCCACAGAGTGGAGTGGATGTAATGGCCGGGTTGGAGAGATGAGTGAGTGGGTAAGTGGGGAAGGAGTACTGTGAGGTGTTGGGTCAATGGAACAACCAACTAAGATCTAGAGAGAGAGAGAGAAAAGTTTACAAGAATTAGTTTCTTTGTTGAAAAATAAATGACTTTTATTTAATAGAAGGGACACACTTAAACACATATAAGTCTTCGATGGAGTAATTAGAGTGAAGAACTCACTAGTGAAGGATTAGAGACATACGTCTAGTTTTTCCTAGTCAACATATATAGCTCGATAAATGTTTCTCTTTCTGCACGTACTAGTGACTCTAGAAAATACACTTATTCCGTAGAAATACGATTTGAAGATGATCAACATACTCGTACGTGTAAGACGATCGAAAAATAAATTGACCAAAAGGATGGGATGATTCTTGGCGTAAGGAATTGTTGATTTATGATTGTAGTGGTTTGTGGCACGTAAGAGGTAACACTTAAGAGTTGAGTAGCACATTTGTGGGTGAGAAGGCAAGCCATCATTTTCCTTTGACTGTGAAGGTTTGAGTTATTCCCAAATTCGGTTCTACACTAATGCAAATTGATGAATAATACTTCTGAGTTGGGCTACGTTGTTGTCATATACCTTTCTTTCACGTTTGTACATCAACTGTGAAATACTTCTCCTGATCATGATTTCAAATAAAATAATATGTTACAATTCTTTTCTAAGCAATTTATCATACCTTTTAATATTATACAACATCATAGGTAGGAATTCATTGTACGCGCGCGCAAGATCTACAACCAATACATGTGCCACTATGACCATGAATCAGTGAACTGAAGTTTCCTAACGTTATTATCCTTATAAATAAAATTGAATCTAATACACTTCAAGCTTAAATATTAAATTGCATTTAACAGAATACTGAGAATTTTAGTCAAATCAATAACTATGTTAGTTAAAAAAGACATTATGAAATACAAAAAAGATATTCTTGGTACTAATTTTAATAACTTGACAGAGATTTAAAAAACTACCCAAGGAAATTAAACACTGAGGAATACTTCACTATAAATGATTCCCGGCCTCTTCAGTGGAGATGCTTGATTAAGGCAAGTAGGTTGTAAGAGGAATCCACATGGCAAGTGCATGGAAGAGTGTTGTGCTTTTCTTTTCTTTTCTTATAATCAAATGAGTGTTTGCATTTCACACAACGATTACCACAAGGAAATATCAATCTTAATTCGTGTGAGAAGTTAAAACAGCAAAGCCTCCCAAAGTAGACCACATTTTCCACACAAAACCCCTGCAAAAGAAATAATAATCAAACCAAAGATTTCCAATGTCGGCCGATCAGATAAGGCATGCATTAAATAATTACGAACAATTAAAGATGTGACAATGGAATAAGATATAAGCCGGCCAAACCTCAAACAGGCTACTAGACAGGTGTAGTATTCTTTGGAAGTAATCTAAACACTTCTCCTACTCCAATCATTCCAAACTTTCTTTCTTTGATTGCATCATTGTGGATCTTAGTTAGTGGCGTGGAGTGTGGGAGTCAATAGTTCATTACCGACCCTCTCTCAACTCCCACCGTTGTTATTCTGATCTTCTCCTAAATTTTATGTATTTGGTAAGTCCACTTTCTAATTGGAAACCAATTCTTTAGGAAAGAGTTAGTGTACTAAACTCCACAAGCTTGAGTTTGCTTTTCTTTGACATCCAACGAAATTATTTTCACGTATCCTTGTGTAGTAACTAGAATTATTTCTCTTGTTTACAAACAAAATATATGATCAAAATTGACGAAGACTTTTAACCTGAAAATCTCTTAATATACCTTTTACATCAGTTTGTGTTAAATACACTACAAGTACAAACCAGTATGCAAAACCAAACATGCTCAACTAGTCAACTAGAGACCGGCAACAAGTGAAACTCGTACTTTATTCTTTTGCTCCCAATTAGAGGCCTTTATTCGTCTTCTTGATGAATACAAGTGAAAAATTGAAAACCTAAAATTCTCAAGCACCTACGCTCACCATAGGACAGGTAAGATGCGGTTCTAAATGGAGGTGGTCTTGTATCATTTTTATCAGGACACACTCACAGGGTTGGAACCGTGTCGCAAGACTACGCAACTACAACCTTGACTATGAACCAAAATATTAAGGGGGTTCCATGCATGTTAGTCTCGTTAAAAGCAACTTGCTTATGTGCTTGTGGTTTGTAGTTGATGTGAGCAATCCAAAAGCAAAGTTGTGGGCGGTGATTAGATAGTAGGAAGGGGTGAGAGGGAGTAAGTCCCACTCACAACTCACAAGCCATGAGTCATGCCATCTTTTGGAACATGATTCACTTGAAAAGCCAAGGAAAGGAGTTTGGAAACGTGTGATTCACACACAAACACATGTATATTAATCCCACTTCACAACCACACTCAAAACCCCCCATCGAAGTATGGTGTGGAGTGTGCATGTGATTTTGTGTCACATTCCTCACTCTATCGTGAACTTCAGTGAGTGGACATAAATTGCACATTCTTGCTCACATGGATCCATGCATTAAATGCTACTTATTTAAAACCTATAGATTCCACTTAGTGGGACTCAATCCTATCCATCCACTAATGAGTGATGTATCAATTTCAACATTTCCAATACAAATTCATAACTTGTAATTTTCAAAATTATATGAAGATAAAATTATAAAAATGTCAAAGAGTTAATTTTCAGATGATTCTTGGAATTAAAACCTCTTTAAAATGGTAAAATTAGTATTATTTTACTAACTTGTTATTGAGATAACATAATAAGTTTGCATCAGACACCTACTATTAAAAAGACAAGGACTTTATAACAACTCCACCAAACATCAGGCTCACACTTGCCCACCTTTTAAGTTATCTATACTCTGCTCCAACATCTATACTAGTGATATTTCTACTAGTACCACTGATCACTTAGTTTGAAGTAACAAAGCACCCACACACGCCTGCCTTGTGACTCAGATACTTTTATCAAAACTTTTGCTCTTTTGGGACTTCAGTTGTGTGACGTGTCTCTTTTGTTGGTAGGCAGAAAAAGTCATTATGAGAATTTACATAGAAGGTTGTAGCAACTAGCAAAGCAAATTCCTTGGGGGAGACCTTACTCAATGAAACATATGACAAGTGTTAGAGACCAATGAGTTTTGAGTCTTGTTACAACTTGAGGTACCTAATTCTGGTATTTCGGCCTAATTTTCTCTCTCTTAAGATTTGGAGTAAAAAAAGACTATGTAATGATTATTTATTGTAGAGAACATGGCATGTGGAATCAACATTAAAAAGCTGGGTCAATGTAATAATAGAAAATCAATTTGTGAGTCGATTCCATTTTAAATTTGCAATAAAGACGCTGATTTTGTGATTCAATTTTGTGTTGTAATAGAGAAAAGCAAAATATATGACCTAAGGCTAAGAGAAACTGAAATTGATAAAATGTGCTGAAATTTAGACTGGACAAACTTCCTTTTCTCGGGCCGACAGTATAATAGCCCAGCAAGGTTATATTAGCCCAGTTAGGAGGCTCGTCTAAAATTTTCGTAAATTCATGTCAAGACCATTATTCTGGAAAAAAATATTCTATTAAATTACATGCGTTAAAAACTGATTAAATGTGGCGTTCAAAAAGTTTTTTACATGCGAAAGCTCCAGTTGCAGAAACAACTAAACGGAAGCCAACCTTGAGGCTTCAGTTGAACTTTGGGGCTTCAATCGATTCCATTTTCAATCAAGACAATAGATCGAGGAGTGCAGTACGCAGTGCTCCGATCCAGGCAAGAAGAATTTAAACATAACCTGCCAAGAGTATTTTAATGATAGTAACGAGCAGTATTCCATCTTTATGGGAGAGATTTTATCGTATAAAGAAGTGGGATTTACGATCCCAAAATTACATGACGTATCTTTGCAATGAAAAACCGTACAGCTTAAATCTGCTCAACTGATAAAAAGAATACAATTGAGCACCATAAGAATGATCGACTCACTTCACACTTATAAGTCAGCTCTATTATACTCACATATTCACACATAAAAATCAATGAAACAATCACAAGCTCGTTTAAGGTCGCACTTGTCTTATTCACACATGCTTTTACAAATGACTGCACACTGTCAGCATAATCTCGTCGGAGATTATGGGGATTGCAGAGGAACTATCTATCCCCTAGGGTGGGAGAAGAGGCTCAGAAACAACATCCACCTCTTGGACTCGTCTGAGTCTCCTTTTTTTGCCGTAATATGTTTCTTTTCACAACTGTAGATCCTCCTTCCTCCATGAGACTGGGAACTTCCAGAAACTATAAAACAGCTTGGAAGACATGAAAACATAAATGAAGGTACATTGACAATCATCCAAAACATGAACTGGTAAAGATAATTGCCATGGTTGCATATTAATTATAGAAAGAAAAAGAACGACAAAGAGCAGCAGTTGTACAATGTGATTAGTTATAAAAAATTATTAGTCTTCATTCAGGATGACTGTACATATTTATCTTGCAACATCTAGGGTGAGGCCCCATGAAATCTGGTGGACCATGAAATCTGTAAATATGGTTACTAGTTGGTAGCTGGATGCTGTTGGCAAATTGAAGTAATACTGATAAATAAATCATGTCAAAGAACCATGTGCAAGAAAGTGTGAATGTAATCACAGCTAACGTCCATAAGCTAAAGATTATACCTAATAACCTATGTATTAGTACAGTGTACCTGTGTAGGTAACTAAATGGAAACGATAGTGCCTCCAACTCTAACATAAATCCAGCAATAGGTATTTTATTCTAACATATTACCCGTGTTATCATTGTTATTACACTTATTTGTACTTTTATTACTATAACTATTATAATGTTGTTATCTGAACAAGCTATAGCTTGGCACTGGAAGGCCATAATTAATGTTGTTATCCAAACAGGCTGTAGCTTGGGAATTAGAAGGCCAAAATTCTTTTCTGAGGGGAAGAAGGGCACAGAGAGCGTGATTAAACAACCACGTTCTCACACAGAAAAAGAAAGATACAACTCATTCAGTTCTGGAATCATTGTAATCTAGATATAGCTAATAGCATAGTATGAATTTTGATTGGCAGTATAATCTTCGTTTTATCCAGTGCTTTACGAATGACAAAAAAATGGATAATCTTATTTAATGGCATGCTACAGCAATAGACAACTGAAAAGTTCATATATAAGCTATTAGGTCAACTTTACAATTGCAATAATAGTTGAGGAATTTACTTCCTAATAATGCAAAAGACAATTCTTGCTATGCACCTTGGAAGCAAGCTCAATGAAACATCTCTCCACATTTTCACGTGTTTTTGCACTGGACTCCAGAAACATACATCCCACTTCTTCAGCAAGAGCCATCCCCTCATCTCTTGTCACCATCCTTCCACTTTCCTGGAAATTATAATATTATATCAGTTTTTTTGTTGCAAAAGTCAACATTGCAAGATGCAGAAATGACAGCCTCAGGATATATGTAAATGTTGGGACAGCCTACAAAACTAAAAAATGCCAACCAGGACTACATAATGGTGGTACCTTTAATAGTTTAATGGACAATGAATTTCTATAAATAAATTGATAAGAAGCAAAAAAAGAAAAGAAAAAAGAACCACAAGTGTTGAGAAAAGAATTTAGTTAATTTAGAAAGAGATAATTTGACATTAAACTCAAATGTGGTTAAGGAGAACAAAAGCAAGTATAATTCAGGAAACAGAACTACAAGTAATAGAGATTTGGACATCTGAAAGAAATACATAGTATTGTTTTAAACAAGCTATGATCAAGTTCAAGTAATCGAAGCATGGAAGACTATAAATCTTTTACCTATTCGAACTTTCTTTTGCATCATTATACTGATCAAACTTGCTTCCAAGCAGAGCTCAAGGAAGACATGGTGATGAATCACGTTGACTAGAAATTACAAGAAACAACTTGAACAGGATAGGTGACTAGATGCAATACTACACCATGACTGAAGCCGTGTGCAAGGATGCAAACTGTGTGGAAAATGGAAATCTGGTGGCTCGATTACATGAATGGGTACAGATAGGAAAACCAAGTTTGGGTCGTCAGTGTGTCTACAATAGTGGACTATTTTGGTGAGTTGCCGATTCAACATTCTGTAGTGAGGCCACCTTGGGCAGAAGTGCAAGCGAAGGTTGATAATAGATAAAGATCATGAGTTGTGACAGTCCTTGATTTAACAAATTAATGGACACTTGAGCTACATGCTACAGTCGGTTTGGAATTCTAGGAAAAATCGATGAGGTTGTTGAATGTCAATGATGATTAACAATGATGGAAGTGTTCCGAGGAACAAAACAAAACAATCATAGGTGAGTTGGAATCTTCAAGGACCAGCATGTGTGATGAGAACTCCAAGAATGTATTTATGAGGTTTCTATCCTTTGATTTTCCTGGAACCCAAGCAAGTGTAGTGCATTACTTGTATTTTTTTCCTCCACGGCTAAGTGTCCTAAAGCAAACAAAGACCTCAACATTTTTTTTTATTTTGATCGTTACCAAAGACATCAACATTGTCCAATTATTTTGGACAATTTATATCTCAACATCCCGTCACTTTTTTCTCTCCAAAATCAAAAGCTCTGGAATTACATGCAAGTAACCCTGATTTATTAGGACGCAAATCTAAAAATGCTATTAACTGGGGGAAATTATCATACCTTGTCAATTTTATTTCCCACAAGCAATTTGACTGATTCTCGATTTGTAGAATATAACTCTATTTCCTTGGTCCATACATCAGACAAGTTTGTGAATGTTTCTCTCTTTGATACATCATATACTACAAGACAAAAATGAATCGTATAGTTACAGAAACCCAATGAGTTAGGATTAAGAATTGGTAAAGTAATGGATTAAACAGTACTTACTGAATCCCACCAGATGGACAAGAATGTTAGAAACTTAGAATAAATAATATAGTAGAAGAAAATAATCCAACATTACTAACATATAAATTTGAATCAACTGAAATTTTGTGGGAAAAGTAAGCGGTGACAACAGTTACTTGAGAAAAAAATATAAATAAACTCCTAAAATGATATTTTCCCTAAATTTTATTGCTAGATGGAATTGAGAAGCAATATGTAAAATAAGATGAGTTGCATTAACTAAGACAAGATTCTCAATCTTATGGTGGTTCTCTCAAACTCACAAATCTATTGTGGCTCCTGATATGAGCATCCCTCTTGAAAATTTCAGTGATGGAGTTTCCCAATCTTTGGATCTGTAGGACTAATTCCAGGACAGGCTTGTGGATGATTTCCTTATACCAATTCTCTATTTGAGGTCTACATATTGTAATTGCCAAAAATATGTTGTTATCATGTCTCCTCGGTAGCTTACTGTTTTATCTCCCCATATCATATATAGAGATCTTTGTGGTTCATAACTAACATTGTCTTGTAATTCACCGTGTTATCATAAGCTTCTTTTTCCACTATACACAGTTACCGCTTACCCCTTAAGAACCAGTTCACTTGCCAAGATTGAAGCACATGAAAGTATGTATATGTACATTGCAGGATGGCAGAAAAAAACAATTTTCAGATTAAATTTTAGTATTTTACTTAGTTGTTGTTGTGCTAGATTGCCTCTATTATGTAATTCCTTTGCGGGATGTTGCACATTGAACAAAGCCATGATGTAGAACCCATATACCACAGTTAATAAACTGAATACTTGTTTCCATCATACCATATTCAATCTTCGATAGGGATCAGACCATAGGCTACCTAAACCCGACAACAGAAAAACACGAGTAATAAAGTACCTATCACACACATCCCCTGTTTTGTTATCCAGCTGAATGAAATAATAAAGAAAAGAGAACAATAACTTTAACCAGCTAAGTAATACAGTGAAATAACATGTAAAAACTGTCAACATCAGTAAGACAGGCTAAAAAAATTGTGGAGGTAGAAGAAATATACATATGAGCTTCAAGTACGTACTAAAAGAAAAATTAAAACATAATACCAAGAATAATTCCATGAGCACTGCGATAGTAGGAGCTATTCAATGTTCGAAATCTCTCCTGGCCAGCTGCAGAATAAATAGAAAAGAGGAATAAGAAAAAATCAATGCAAAACTTAATAGAGAAACATCTAGTAAATAATAGCATCTAGTATAAGGAAATGTAAGTAAATAATAGCATCTAGTATAAGGAAACATCTAGTAAATAATCCATGGAACTTGAGTTGTATAAGGAAATGTAAGTTCCACTACACTCACACAACATATTACACAGAAAACATAGTTTATAAGAAAATAAAAAACCATGAGACGATGACAAATCGGATATAAGTAGAAATGGGAAATTCGAAGTCAGAAAACAACTGGACCATCCGATAATCCAAGTTGAAGGTCAAATTTGAGAAAAGAATATGGGTATTGTCAACAAATCAGTATATTCGTGTCTGGGAACAAAAGAATTCCAGTTTTCTTGAAGAAAATTTCCACAGCGAATGACCTGCTTTTTGTACCATCATATCAATAAGTTGATGTATCAGTGGATTTTGCGTAGCATGGTGTGATAACCTACTTCGCAGTGTTGGGCAAGGTTCGAGTCAAGACTATACCAACTGGAAGGAAGTTGGCTATAAGGTCTAGCAAATGAGAAACAACTAGCATGTAATAGAACATTCAAACCATAAATGAGATAGAAACATGGCGGGAAATTTAGGCAAATAAACAACCAAACATATAATTGAAGGATAAATTTCAAGTAAAAAGTAACGCTTACCAGTGTCCCAAATGGTGAGTTTCAATTTCTTCCCGCCAACCATAAGCTGCTTGATCTTAAAATCCACACCTGCACAAAGTTGCCAAACAAATAAACTCATCTCAAATTACATGATAAAAAGGACACAACTAATTAAACTGGATAGGTAACAGTCTCTTTTAATACTTATATCAAAACGTAACCTGATTAACCAAAAAAAGGCATTAGATTCAAGAATTTGGATTTCGTAATACAAACTCCTGCAAAATTAAAATCGACTCCAAACCACAAGAACAACCACCAAAACAAAATCCCTAAAACGCAACACAACACACCAAACCGATACATAATCCGAATTCAGAACCAAATCAATTGACAAACACAAAACTACACACAACCAAATCCACTCCAAGCACCAGATCAGAAACTAATGTGTAGATTGTAGGATTCAGCCTAATATGCAAAGACCTTCTGAGATTCCAACCCATCTGGATGTTTGATTGCTTCGTGGTCCGACCGGCTGTGTTATCCTCGTAAATTTCGACACCTTAACCTAAATGACTGGAACGGCCCGAGAGCACCAAAACCAAAACTCAAAAAAAAAAAAACCCTTAAAGACATCGAGAGCACACGAAACGAAAAAAAAACAGTTCGAAATCAGGAAAGAGGGGGGACTGGGGAATAGTACCGATGGTGGGGGAGAGATCTTCGAGGTAGGAGGAGATGAAGCTAACGAGGAGACTGCTCTTCCCCACGCCCGAATCGCCGATCAGGAGTATCTTGAACGAGTAGTCGTAGCTGCTTCCGCCGCCGCCGCCGCCGCCGGAAGTCGCCATCGATCGCCGACACCGATCTTGCGGTTTCCTTTTTTGTCTCTCTCTCTCTCTCTTCCCTCTGCTCCGGACAGCAAAGAGTGGATGAGAGAGATAGACAGAGAGCGGAAATTAACAGTTAGTGACTGGACAGACACCGAAAGCAATTACTGCCGGGGATCTTTAGTGACGCCACCCGACAGCGCTCATATATTTTTCCCCCGGATTATTTATTTTTAATGACCCAGATTTTACACACATCAACGGCAATTTCAAACGGGGGGTAGTTCAATATTTGATACATGATGTGCATTTTATCATGCAAGGTTCGATTCTAAAACTTAAGAGGAAATTTTCGATCATCAAGAAAAAATGTTATTCTAAAACATCATTTTTGCCGACTTATTTCACCGTTAATTAGCATGATAACACCCATCTAATCGACAAATTCATGGAACGACTACCAATTTTAACCTTTTGTAATATGACAAATTTTTAGTTATTGATATGACGAGACCCGTAATGGAAAAGAGTAGTTACCTCGGGTGTAAATGAAATGAGTTGATGTATGATTTTTGAGTCTTCCCGTACTAATATATTATAATGTTTGAGTTGGTAGTTTTTTAATCTTGTATTAGTCAAGTTCAATGATTTATCTTCATCATATGATTATATGTTTAATATTTAAAGCTTTTGAAAAAAAAACAACGATTATATGTTTGATATTTAAAGCTTTTGAAAAAAATACCAACGTATTGTATTATATTGTATTATGACTATAATACGCAAACACACACATTGATACCCACATACAACTATATAAATCTTGAATCCAACTTTTGAGCTGAGCTCAAGTCCTTTTGAGTTAAACTCAATCTAGCTCAGTTATTTGAGTCGGAAAAGATATGTATGTTCGTCTCATTCATTTTCACGTTTAATTGAGTCGATTGTTATCAAATTGAGTCTTGAGGTTGAACCATAACAAGCAACTAAACTCTGACAATCAAGAAACCTAAAAAGACGGGTACATATATTATATATATTATATAGCAGGAGTCGACCGATCTTAAAGATGTTTTTCCCCCGGAAATAACCTTGTATGACATTTGTCATCTCTACTTTGGCTTTCTAATTTATTATAATTTTTTTTAAAAGGTGTATGAGAATTTGTATCGAAGTTGAGAGGAGAGAGGAAACTCGCCCTTATCGTCTAATAAGGTTGTTTTCTTCCATTTTCAGAAGAAGAAATCAATATCCCTGTACGCAACGCACTTGTCCGATCATGTACGTCGTGTGTGTTTCATGATTTGTGCGCTTAGTTGTCCGTGTTTATAATTTGTTCTTTTACTTACCATTCATTATATTCACATGTTGTACTCAAGTAAGAAAGCGGCTTCCACGAAATCCAACATGTATTATTTCAGTATTATCATTATTCCTGCAAGGCATTAAGCACACATTCCTTGCCATCGCCAAGACCCCATTGAGTATTGGACTATTGCGATGTTGGATCGCAGTTACATTATTTACGTAGGAAGTTGCGTCTCATGTAGCTTTAATTTTCTAAAACTGAACACCGAATAAACACACAAACAATCTCAATAGATGCCACGTGTGGAAATATGACATTGAAAGGTATCTTTGTTCTGTATTTATTCGGGACTGGCTATTGTATATGCCAACATGAGATATCCTGTTTCAATGTTTCATTGACCTGTAACCACGTTAGCCCATGTGGTGGGAAAGGGTGAGTTGTGGGTAGGGATGACAACGGATCGGTTCCAGTTCGGATATTGGGAGAATCAGAATCGAATCCGTTTTATAAATTTGGACCCATAACCGAATCGGATCTGAGTCGGTTCCCAACTTGGGTACCCAGAACCGGATCCGATTGGTTCACGAGTATCCAGAACCGGATTCGGTATGCAAAATATGTTTTTCTTTCTTCTATTTACCTAAATTTACATGTATTCAATTTACCTAAATTTCCCCAACAACTTTACCGAACGTCTGAACTTGTTAAAACCTAATTGCAATTAATAAATTAAACTTGCAATCATAAATGTTATTTGAACTAAAAAATATATGATTAGAGTTAGTCTTATTTTAGATTTGCAAACAAGATGTCATAACTCAGCAGATCGATTTGAGCACCAAAACAAAGTTGCAAATTAAGAATTTAACAACCAAACTCTTAAATTCAACCTCCAAAACAGAAAATGAAATCAGAAATTCAACATAACTGGTGTTTAGGCATGTTTGCAGCAACTACAACAAAATACAACCAAATACAAACTATAATTTATACAAGTTAACATTAAGCAAATTAAACCTTAGTTTCTATACTCTCTTCTCTGGGATGTCAGCATCCATGATATTGTTGCATATTGAAGCACGCTTATCTCTGAAAACGCAGCTTCAATGTCAAAAACAAATAAGAAATGAATTAAAACAAATAACAAGAGAATAACTAGATTTGGACAGATAAAAAAGTTAACTGAAAGACAAATTGTTACAGAGGTCATTCTTCTTCACCATGCTCGAATTACATCAAATCATCAATACGTGCTGCTAAATTCACAAAAACTAATGGAGTTTATGACTATATCATCATGCAAGATGACGATATCATTGCTTATAATGACAAAAAAGTCATAACAGAAAACATTCCAAACATACCTGCAGTTTGGATTAGGAAGCACCACTCTACCCAGCATGTAGCCCTTTGACAATGTTAGTCCTCTTTGTTCCAAGTACAATCCAAGAATCTCCATTTGCCTGGAAACCTCTTCTACCTGCACAAATTCACCAAAAAGTACAAGATAATACCACATTTCCTGAAAAACGACCTTCAATGTAATAAACTTTTTTCCCAATCTGTCCATAATGAAATCACGAGGACTACCCTCGTAATCATCACCTTCACTTCTTGCAAAAATTGGTTTACCCACACCTCTCCAATGCACACTTACATGAATGGTAGTAGATCCAACTGTGTTATATATTCTCTTGGGTCTGTTGATGAACCACATTTTGATTTTTGACAACCACATTTCAATTCTCAAACTCAAGAATAAAATGTGCTTCACGGGTTCAGATTGGAAGTGGTAAAAGTTACATAAGTCATTCTTACAAGAAAATCTTTATTTTTCAAGATTCACACTAATAATCTAATTGACATTCTACAAATAACAGAATTGCAGAATTCCAACGAACTCAACAACTAAAAACAAATTCAAATAATTAATGAAAATCAAAGAAAAAGGAAAGAAAATTACCCCAGGAAGCGACAACTTGATTCTTCCCCAACGACGCAGGAGGGAGACCGGGAGAGGGAGGCGGCTACGGAAGAGGGAGACCGGGAGAGGAGAGTCTTCGTCTCCCAGATCACAATCCACGAGAGTGGAAAGGGAGAGGTTGGGACTTGGGAGAGGGAGTGGTGGAGACGGCAGCAAGGGAGTGGGTTAGGTGGGTTAGGGTTTTTCGTGGGTTGCGACTGGGAGAGGGAGTGGAGGCGGCGGGAGAGGGAGTGAGAGTTTTTCGTTGTTTGGGGCAAGGGAGAGTCAGACTTGGGAGAGGGAGTGGGAGTGTAGGCGTCAGCAGCGAGTGGGCGAGGGAGAGGGCAGCAACGCCAGCGAGTGGGAGGGGAGAGAGAGCGGGAGGCGGCAACAGCGGGTGGGAGAGGGAGAGGGAGAAGCTGGAGGCGGCGAGAGTGTTGTGCGGTGAGTGTAGGGTTAGTTCTTAGGTTAAGTTTTTTTAATATAATAATGAATCGGATCCGGTTCTGGATCCGGGCCAACGGTTTTCACCGGATCCGAACCGGATCCGGGTCGGTTCTGAAATTAAATATCCAGATCCGACCCATATCCGTTTTATTCCGGTTTGGTTCCGGTCCGGTACTACCGGTTCCGGTTCGGTTCCATCGGTTCTGGATACTCGTTGCCAACCCTAGTTGTGGCAGCATATTGTTGTCAAGTTGTGTCTTTTCTTGTCACCAGAAAAGTCTATAATCCGAGCACAAGTATATAATCTTTGTGTTTTTTTAGGGAAATTATTTCTTCATGGTCGATGAAGAGTCTTGCTTTTCCTTTGGTTGTACATATTTCATTTATTTTTCTGCGATGGAAACTTCCATACTAGTAGACAAGTAGAAGTATAAAGTAAAGGAGAGTGATGTTGGGTTACGATGAAACACAGCGGAAAAATAACATAGAAACAATTTCTAAATTCATCAACCACCTAAGATCCATGCACATGATAATAATGAGGAAAACTAACATAAAACAATTTATACCTTTGATGTGTGTCTTTCTTTTCTCATGGAGGATGTACGGAGAATCTCAAGTGTGATTCCTCTACTCGGGACACACGAACCACAGACTCCACATGCTTATAAAATGACCTTCACTTCCATCTGCACCACATCACGTCACTGCCGGTGGAAGAGAACTTCGTTGCTCCTTCCCTCACCCACTGTAAGATGATGCATGGCGACAACATTGTGGTGGGAAAACCTCTTGGCTACCTCCACTGCTTCTACGTTGGGTGATCCACCTGGGCGGTGGAGGTCTTCTGGCTGTGTGGTGCAATCAACCACAACCGATGCACCTTTCATCTCCCGGACGTTCTGGCTACCATCGAGGAGGTGAAACAGACCATGGGTGTTCTTAGTGGAGCGGTGGAAGACATCGAGCGGCGTTTAACCGCCATGGACGACGCCAGGGCAGACCTCACCACTGACCTTAGAAAGTTATTGTTATCTGATTGACATCATTTCATGCTCATATTTGTATCTTATATCCATTATCTTACACCTAAGCAATGCTACGTAACGAGTTTTATGTTTAGTTTTCAGGAATAAAGAGGTTTGAAGAGAAGAGCCATGAAAGGACCCAAAAGCAGGAAAAAAGACTTAGTTGTGAGACCTAGGGACTGAGATGCAATGGAGAAGGACCTGATCGTAAGACCGAAGGACCTAAGAGCAAAACAGGAAACTCCACACCATCATGAGGAGTATTTTGGCAATTCGATTCGGGTCGGAGCTCCAACAAACCAAGTAGATGCATCAAAGACCAAGAAATGTTTCCAGAGAAGCCCAGCACAAAACCCAGACAGATCTGGGCCTTATAGGCCGCCAATTGGCGGTCTGGATGAGCCCAACTCTGCTAAGCTCGCTCCTGGACTTGTATTATCATGTGTTTAGGCTATTTTTGGTATTGGTTTAGTCCCACATCGGGGGATTGTCCCGGATTAGCTTTTTCCATGCTTATAAATAGAACTCTTCACCTCCCATTGTACCCATCTCTCTCTTTGGTGGCCACCTTCCCTACTAAGAGTGAAACCTTGAAGCAAAACTCTGGTGGAGGAATGACTACTTGTAATTGAATGAGTTAATAATAGATGTTTTCCTTTAATTGTGTTGTTCCTCTCTTAGTTTAATTTCCTTTCATATGCATGCTTGCTTGTTTGTTTTGTTTTATGCTTCTTTAATATTTCTTGCTTGACTAGTGTAGTTTCATTTCAGTATAATGCTTTCTTTTGTTAGAGTAGTTAGTTTAAATATGTGTGAGTAGTTCCATCCCCATTTGGGGGGTGAAGAAATATGTGATATAATCATGTAGTGCATTAAGTGTGTGTTATCTTAATCCCTTGAGCTTTAAATGATTTCCATAACCATCTAATGGGTCTCCACTCTTATCTTTGATATGATAATGCTCTTGAATGAAGCTTAGCTTATGCTTTGATTAGTGGATCTATTTTATGGGGAATGATAAGGTTAGGATATGGATAGGAATTAATATTGGAAACACAAGTTGTAGTGTATGAACTCTTGTTGCCTTTACCTTAACTAATGTCTTGTATGTTTTAATGATGTAGTCTTATCTTAATTCATGTGGAGGCATAGTAGGGTATAGTCTTTATACTTGAGTTCATTTAGCTTCATTCCAATTATTGTCTTGTATGTTTTAATGATGTAGTAAAATCTTAATTCATGTGGAGGCAAAGTTGGATGTAGTTTTATGATTTCATGCACTACATGTTGTGAGGAGCTTAATTACACACACACACCACACACACATCTTTATGTTCACATCATTTCTCTACCCCCTTTGGGGTTTAGTTTTTCTTGCTTCTTTTCCATTTTCATTTGCATCTTAGTGTAGTTTAGTGTAACCAACCTTTCTTCCCTTTCTTCACCTTTCGCCTTCGCACAAACCAAGTGTCGACACACCTCCCAGTGGACGACCCGTATTTGCCACCGCTTCAACGCGGCCGTGCACTTGCGGTTAAATATAAAACGAGATCAATCATTATCTCTTGCCTTATTTTTGTTATCTTCTTCTTCAGCCATTGATGTCGTACATTGGTATGCGTAGTTTCCAGCCTGAAGGCACCAACACCCACCTCCTCTTCCTGGAGCACACATGCCCCAATTGCGGGACGACCTGCCTGACCGAGTCTACCATACCTGACCCAACGCCCTCCCCCGACCTCGAAGATGAAAGTGGACGTACGAGGAAAGGGAAAAGAACAAAATTGTTTTAGTTTCATTTTAGTTGTATGTCGACTGTGGGGTTTGTGATTGGATGTGTTGTAGACTTGTACGAGGTTTTTGTGCTTAATATTTAGTAAGTTTTTTGGAATGATGAAGTTAAATGCATCTACCATCTTTTATGTGTTAAATTGAAAGCCATCAAGATCTGATGAAGCTCTTATCGAAGTCGAGCTCATATAAAGGGTGTATCGAGTCTGTCGAGCCAAATCAAATAAGAAAAGATATGCAGTTGTTCTTTAAAATCTTAGGTTAATGGTTGAACTCGAGCTCATATCGAGGGTGTATCGAGTCCGTCGAGCCAAACTAAATAAGAAAAGATATGTAGTTGTTCTTTAAAATCTTAGTTTAAAGGTTGAACTCGAGCTCATATCTAGTTCGCCGGGACAAACCTAATAAGCAACTAAACTCCACCAACACGTTAGCTAGAACGAGAGGAGTGAAAGAATAACTTTCTTCCTTGGTAGAGAGAGAGGACGGCTAAAAGGAGGTGACAGCTACGGTTAGGAGGGAAAAACTTGATTTTGCATCGTTTTCTCCTCTTATTTATAAGTCTCTCCAAAGATAACCCTAATCTCATTAGGTAAGTTAGCTTAATGGGTTCCTTTAGCCATCCATGTGTTTAGTCCATTGGATCAATGTGTGTAACCCTTTATAGGATCCGATTGTATTAGTAACGTGCGCAACGGTTGACACGTAGATCGTAATTGGTTTCTAGCTAAACGTTACGATCCCTAATATAATCAGATAAAAATTCCTTTCAACTATTTATTCATTGTCACATTGATTAATGGACACCTCCTTCAATCTCCCACTTGTCCTTAACAAGTGTTCAATAATAAATTCTTTTGTCTCTTATTGTCTTGATCTAAACATCAGGTAAGATAGTATGTCATCCCATTCCGTTCAGACCATTTCTTGAAATCCGAGTTCAAACTGCTGAAACAAATGATTAACTTTTAATCCATTTGAGCACGATCATGCATTTCAGTTTTCACTATTCAAGATGCCCAAAGACAACCATCCTATTAATAGGACAATTCAATATTACACATCCACAATTCTCCATATGATTCATGTCAATTCTGACATTCGCCTTTATAGTCTCCTTTTACGGCGCGACGTTTGACGTAGTCAAGAATATACGAATTCTCATATAAGTAAAGTGATGCACTCATGTTTGAGGAATTTACTTAAATAGTCAATGAGAAATCTTATGATATTCCAAATCTCTTAAAGATTCTCATAGCAGGTTAGTCCAATATATGTTCTCCAACATATATCCATGTAATTGACTCGACATCGAATGTCTCTATAGCCCATGAAATGACGCTATCAATCAACTTACAAACTAGTATTTACAAGTCATTGACGTCCAACTCAATGACCTAGACTAGAGACAACAATAAAATACACATTCAAGTTCACATTATAGGGTTTCATTTATCAAATCACGTATTTGACAAACCTATTTGAATTTATAATTTATTTTGGACAATTTATTTAATTCTTAATCATAATTAAATAAATACTGAAATTTTATTTCATTTGACAAATGTAAATAATACCAATATTCATGAACCACTTCATAATACTAGATATTACATAATCAAAGCCATTCTGCAATGTGCTTTATTCCTATGGCCATAGTATGACTCTCATAATTGGCCTGAGGTAATACTTTAGTTAACAGATCAGCCACATTATCGAAATATTCACATCTTTCATTTCAGTGATATCTCGTATTACATGAAACTTCCTGAGAATATGTTTGGATTTCTGGTGAGATCTAGGTTCCTTCACTTGAGCAATGACACCATTATTAACACAATAAAGGTCCACTCCTCTATCAATTCTAGGAATCAGTAATGAACTTCTTAATCCAAACCTCTTCCTTTGCAGCTTTAAAAGCTGCAAGGTATTTTGTTTCAGTTGTAGAATCAGCAACAATGCTTTGCTTTGAACTTTTCCAGCTCATTGCTCCTCCATTCAGAAGAAAAATGTATCCAGGCTGAGACCAGAAATCATCTCTGTCAATTTGGAAGCTCGCATCAACATAACCTTAAATAATAAGCTCACTTTCTCCTCCAAATACCAAAAAACTATCCTTAGTCCTTCGCAAGTACTTAATGATGTTCTTACCTGCAGTCCAGTGTACCTCACCTAGATTTGATTGGAATCTACTACACATACTTAGAGCATATACACCATCTGGGTGAGTACATATCATGATATACATGATAGATCCGATTGGAAAGGCATAAATGATCATACTCATATGCTTCCGCTCATTAATATCAGATGGACACTGAGTTTTGCTTAGCGATGTGCCATTAGACATGGGTAGAAATCCTTTCTTAGAGTCTTTCATGTTGAATCTTTCAAGTACCTTATCTAATATAAGTTTCTTGACTTAATCCAATCATCCTTTTAGATCTATCTCTATAGATCTTGATGTCCAAGATGTACTTTGCCTCTCCCAGGTCTTTCATTGAGAAACACTTTCCAAGCAAGATCCTTGTAGATTCAAGCATTAAGCATTGAAATGTCGTTTCCTATGAACAATATGTCATCTACATACAAGACCAAAAAAAACACAGCTCCCACTAACCTTCTTGTAGAGACAAGATTCTTCTTCATTTATGAGGAAACCAAACCTTTTGACGACCTCATTGAAACAAAGATTTCAGCTCTGTGATGCTTGCTTCAATCCATAAATGGGCTTCTGAAGCTTACATACTTTCCCAGCATTCATGGAGTCCACAAAACCCTCAGGTTATGTCATATACACATCCTCTTCCGAGACCCTATTTAGGAAGGTGGTTTTGACATCCATTAGTCAAATCTCATAATCATAATAAGCAGCAATTGCTAAGAGTATCCAAATGGATTTAAGCATAACGACTGGAAAAATGTTTCATCATAGTCTATACCATGAACCCATCGATAACTTTTTCCTACCAGCCTAGCTTTGAAAACACTCACGTTTCCATCCTTGAATGTTTTCAATTTGAAAATCCATTTGCATCCTATGAGTGTTACCCCATCTGGCAAATCAACTAAGTTCCAAACTTGATTTTGAAACATGGATTCCATTTCAGATTTCATGGCTCCAAGCCATTTTTCGGAATTTGGACCCGTCATAGCTTTTTTGTAACTATTAGGCTCCTGACTTTCCAAAAGTAAGATTTCATAACTCTCAGTCAAAATCAAATCAACATACATCTTGGGCCGAGATTGTGGCCTATCAGATCTATGTAGGACTGGAGCAACAGGAGAAGTGTTCACAACGGTTTATGAATCTTCGTATGAATTAAATTCGAGTGTGACAGTAATAGAGTCGTGTGGTGAATGGACGACTTCAGAGACATTATCTATTACCCTTGTTAGGGTTTCAGAGTCATGTACCTCTATCTCTGGCACATGTACTCCTACCTCGATTGAGGTGTCATACACAAATGTCGCTGCCTCTGACGTGGGTTGAACCACATCCATTTGTTACTCTTCTCGAATTTCTTCGAGAACTAAATTACTCTCACTTGTATGTTTGGAAAGAAACTCCCTTTCAAAAAAGACACCATCACAAGCAACAAACACTTTATACTCTGATTGGTTATAGAAGTAATATCCTTTAGTTTCTTTTAGATAACCCATAAAGAAACATTTGTCTGATTTAGGTGCTAGCTTATCAGAGAGTAAACGTTTTACATAAGCTTCACATCCTTAGATTTTTAGAAAAGACAACTTTGGAACTTTTCCAGTTCATATCTCATATGGAGTCTTTTCCACAGCTTGTGACGGAGTTCTATTTAGTTTAAAAACAACTGTTTCAAGAGCATATCCCAGAAGGATACTGGAAGACTAGAAAAACTCATCATAGATCGAACCATGTCAAATAATGTTCGATTTCTCCTTTTAGACACACCATTCCAATGTGGTGTTCCTGGTGGAGTTAGTTGTGAACCGATTCTACAACTCCTAAGATGATCATCAAATTTTTGACTCTTATACTCGCTACAATGATCTGATCATAATGACTTTATTTTCTTGCCGAGTTGATTTTCTACTTCATTTTGAAAATGTTTGAACTTTTCAAATGATTTAGATTTACGTCTCATTAAGTATACGTAACCGTATCTACTTAAATCATCAGTAAATGTGATGAAGTAATTGAAACTTCCTCTAGCCATGGAACTCATTGGACCACACACATCTGTATGTATGAGTCCCAATAGTTCACTTGCTCTCTCACCTTTTCCAGTAAAGGGTGACTTTGTCATTTTTCCCATCAAATAAGATTCACATGTATCGTATGATTCTAAATCAAATGATGTTAGAAGTCCATTCTTTTGGAGCTTTTGCATGAGTTTCAGGTTTATGTGACCAAGGCCACAATGCCAGAGGTAAGTGGGATTCGATTCGTTTGATTTTTCCTTTTTGTGTTTATGTTAAAGATGTGACAATCCAATTCAAGTAAATATGTCATTAGTTAATTTAGCACTGACATAAAATATGTCATCTTTATAGATAGAACAACATTGATTCATTTATTATAAATGAATAACCTTCAATATCCAATACTGAAGATGAAATAATGTTTCTACCGATAGCGGGAACAAAAGAACAATTATTAAGTTCTAGAACTAAGCCCGCTAGTGCAGCAACTCTTGCTCTATTTCCAACTCGTAGGTCGACTTCCCTTTTTGCCAAGTTCCTAATTATTCTTAGTCCTTGCACATTGGAAACAACGTGGGATCCACATCCGGTATCAAATACCCATGAAGAAGAATTTACTAAATTAACATCAATAGCTAGGGTACCTGAAAAAGAAGCTAATGTGTCATTTTTCTTGTCCTCCTTGTTTTCTAACATGGGAACAATTCTAATATTCCTTTTCTAATCAAGGAAATTATTTCCATTCAGTTTGTCCTTCTCAAGGATAGAACAGAGATTTAAACGATATTACTATTTCCGACCATTAATCTATATTTGATTTTTTTGGAAGTTTATTACTTTTGTCATAAATAGCTCAAAACATTTAAATAGTTAATCTAAAACACACTACTCAATTTATAATTTGTCCCTTGTGGAACTAGTGATTCCAAGACCCTATTTCACGCAATATTGAGCGGACTTTGGCCTTTCCTCAAGACTAGGTGAACAAAGTAACTAAACTCCTTTACTAGTTATAACTTTTATAACTCTTGGTTGGTAGGTAACATCTTATGTTAAAATTCTCACTCCTTTGCCTCAAAATCCACAACTCTTTTGATGATTTTGTTGAGATCAACCAAATTAAACATTTAAACCCCTTATTTGAATTTACCCGTGCTATCCCAAGAGAAAAGGTGACGCATTGCTTTGGCATAACTCATCACCAATTTTCAAGGGCTTCCCAGGCGTCAATTTGGAAAGGCATGTAAACTCAATTTTCTTTTAGGGACTTATGTTCATTATGTTTGTTTATAATGTGAACTCATAACATAAACATCCAACATACATAAAACATGCAAAATAAATCGTGATCCTAGTACGACCCCTACTCCTAAAAGACTAGTCTTCATAAGAACACCGTCTTGAACGCCTTGGATCTCCATCCTTGATTTTTTCCAATCAAGCTAACAAGACAAACAAAATCCTAATTACTATTACAATAATGCACCACTATACGCACATCGTATAAAAGAAATAAAATAATAAATTAGGATTTACAAAATAATGTGCAACGATACGCAAATCATATACTAGGCCATACTAGTCATCTCACAAACCATACATTCATAACATCACATATTATAAACATAACCATGAATTCAAAATAATATCACACATAATATTACTCATCCATGCATAATATCATCCACGCATAATATTTTAGGATCATGTATGGTCGGATTTATCTAATCAATGTTAGGGTTAATTAACCTCTACTTGCTTAATCAAAGATGTAGCGGAAATTAAAACAAATAAGCAAGTATAGACAAGAAATTCAGCAAACCACAAGATGACCCAGAAGATTTTTATAGAGGTTCGGTCTCCCGCCCACTTCCTCTCTTGCAAGCTCCGCTCGATCTCCCTCGAGCACCGCCTATGTCTTCACTATCAATCTTGTTTCGGGCCGAGATTAAGCCTTTTACAACACAAGCTCCACGAACAACTCTCGCTAGCTTCATTTCTTCCTTTCACAACCCAAGAGGGGACACTTTGGGCTTTCACTGAAGTCCTTGCTTCTTTACAGACAATGTTTGAGTGGATCACTCACTCTCTAACTTGAACACACTTAGAGTATGATGGGATTTGAAACTAAAGTGTGGAAGTTTAGCTTGGAGAGTAGGATTGGGGAATTCGGAGCTTGGGAGTTTCTCTTAGATGTATTGGACAATTTGAAGTGTAAGAGTTGTCTAATTGTGTCTTGGTAACATCTATTTATAAGCTCCTAAGGTGTTATAGCCATTGGGATTAAATTAGAAGTTGTTTGTGTAAGAAACACAAAACAGAAAACTGCAGCACACATTTCAGGACAAGTTTGGTTGACCGAAGTCTAACGGTCGACCGATAGGCAGTTCAGAACAAAGAGCGGTTGACCGAGCAGGGAACGGTTGAACGGGTTAGGCTATAACTTAGGTTCACTTAAGTCAATGGTCGAACAACGAGGTAGGTTCGGTCGACCGAAAACTTCCAGGCTCTATGGGGTTGACAAAAAAGTTCACATTCGATCGACCAAAATGCTTGGGTTGGTCGACCGAAAATTACCACGCACTTCGGATTTGTCAAAACGTAAGGTTCGGTCGATCGAAACAAGGTCCACGGTCGACCGATGAGCACTAGTATTTTTGGGGTTTGGATGAAAATGAGAATACAATCGTTGTTATAATACGATAAGTCTAACGGTCAAAAGACACGTGTAGACAGTCGACCGAAAAGGTCTGAACAGTCGACCGATCGGGTAGTAAAATTCACTATTTGCTAAAGGAAACAGACGATCGACCGAAGGCAGTTCAGTCGATCGAAATGGCTTTGGCAGCTAGTTTAGTGAATTCCGGTCTAAGTTTGGATGACCTATTGAAGTTCAAATGTAGTGATATTTTGTTTGTGACTTTTATAAGGAACCTAATGTGTGTTTGATTAGTTTTAGCTTAAGTATGCTCAAGTACACTTTCCTAAAACTCAAAATAAATCAAGATTACATGTCTTCAAATGAGTTTTATTACATGTCTTGACTTGATTTCCTTTCTTCATTGAGTCTTGATAACATGTACAAGTTAACACAATATAATATATATGTTATGCAATATGTGTGCTACACTATATTGATTTTAATTAAGATTATGTTGATTGAATCATCAAAACATAGATTAAGGCCAAAAAACCAACAAATATCACATATCACCATGCATAATATCATACATTTACAACTAAGTGAATGCATTTTTTAATCAAATCAATAAATCTTATTTAAAATAATTAAATCATCCATTTAAATTAGTCAATCAACCTTTTATGTGTTTTAATTAAATAAATCAAAATATGCATATGACCATAAATCAAAGTAATCAAGGTTGCATCATATATGGTAATCTAATTTAGCAAACATATATGTTTAAATTACCATAACACATGCACATTTCCATAAATCAAAGTAATCAAGGTTGCATCATATATGGTAAATCTAATTTATCAAACATATATGTTTAAATTACCATAAACATGCATATTACCAGAAAATTTATTGAGCTCCAAGCCCAATCCGAAAATTGGAAATAAAATTCTTAACTCACACTCAAAAGAATACATGATCTAATCACATATTAACCCTAAAATCATGCATGTACTTAAAACAACAATTGTTCATAATATGCATGAACATTTAAACAACTTTTGTTCAACTGTTAAGGTCCTATAAAATCTGAATATTTAATAATATCAATTTATCAACATGTTAATCAACATTATCATATTGAAAATATGGGACGGAAATTAGGACTTAGTTATTTTGAGTGACAAAATCATAATTTTTTTAATCATAATCAATCTAGAAACATATCTTATGCTTCTAGATCTTTGATTAATCCAATAAACTCATTTATATGTTTATGTAACATGCATCAAAACAAAATGAAACAATTTCTGAAAATTTGAGTCCATCAAAACAATTTCAGAAAATTTTGGTCCATCACGTAACATGCTTTAAAACAAAAGAAAACAATTTCTGAAAATTTCAGTCCATCACGTAACATGCATCAAAACAAGCTTTTAATCACATGAATGTTTAAGGAAGAAAAAACATTTTTTTCCGATCATGTTTAAAACCCTTTATCAAAACCAACACATCAAAAAATAATAATTTTCTTTTCTTTTATTCGGTCTAACCATTAGAACCACATGCACTTGACTCTGGTACCACTGTTGGGTTATGATTAAATACAATAAAAAAATAACATAGAAACGATTTCTAAATCCATCAACCACCCAAGATCCATGTACATGATAATAGTGAGGAAAACTAACGTACAACGATTTATACCTTTGATGCGTGTCTTTCTTTTCTCACGGAGGAGGTGCAGAGAATCCCAAATGTGATTCATCTACTCGAGACACACAAACCACAGACTAAACTCCACCAACACGTTAGCTAGAACGAGAGAAGTGGAAGAATAACTTTCTTCCTTGGTGGAGAGAGAGGACGACTAAAAGGAGGTGACAACTAGGGTTAGGAGGGAAAAACTTGGTTTGCATCATTTTCTCCTCTTATTTATAAGTCTCTCCAAAGCTAACCTTAATCTCATTAGGTAAGTTAGCTTAATGAGTCCCTTTCGCCATCAATGTGTTTAGTCCATTGGATCAATGTATGTAACCCTTTATAAGACCCGATTGTAATAGTAACACGTGCAACGGTTGACACGTAGATCGTAATTGGTCTCTAGCTAAACGTTACAACCCCTAATATAATCGGATTAAATTCCTTCCAACTATTTATTCATTGCCACCTTGATTAATGAACACCTCCTTCAAGTGACACCTACAATCACTCCTTAATTTAGGTAATGGGAAGAGAGATCATTTTGTCTCCTGGATTCGAACTTGGGGAGTTTAAATTAGAGATTTGAGATGGACCGAGTGTAAGAAGCCGCAGTAGGGCAGGTATATATTCCTATCATCCCATGCAAATTATTTCATTCTTTAAAGAATAAATTTATTTTTTCCAAGTTCTTAGGTTGTTCCATTTAACTGAAAATATATAAAATATTTCCAAGACGTGGAATTCATGTTCGTTAAAGAATTTTAAATATTGAATTATCAAATTAAAGTGAGAAAGGCAAACTACTAATTGATAGAGTGCCTCCTTGATTTGGGAAGCGTCATGTTGTTGCCCAGCTATAAACTTCACTGACTTAATTAAAAATAGCATTAGTGTTGATTTCATAAGGCCAACTCATTTCTCTAGAAACCGATTTTCTTAAAAACTATACAGATTACGTACCCTAAACTAAGACCTAAACATGACATGGTTGATACGATGAAATCAAATAATAAGAAAAAAAATCCAACTTGTTCAAAGAAAAGACAGCTATATGTTGAAATATGGAAAGAAAGAGACGTTGAAGAAACATACCAGAAACATACTCTATCAAGATGATTCTCCCAATCTCGTTATCCAATCAAGGAAATAATGTATATAGAAAGAGAAACGGTATTCTCTAGTATCCAATTGTATAAATACAACTTCAAAACCCTAAATAAAGATATAATTCTACTATTCAAAATTATCATGGTATCAGAGCGTGCGTTCTGAGAAAAACAAAATCCAAAAAAAACCACCCAAACCCACCTCCTCCTCAGAAGCTCCCCAGAGCTTATCATCGGCCGGGACAACCAGGCGGTTGCGACCTATGTCGCCCTCCACTCCTAGCAATGATGGACGGCGATGGCGACTATGAGCGCCTCACCACACAACCTCTCAATGGGACCAACTTTCTCTCTTAGGCGCGGGCCATCTCCCTGTCCCTCAGTGGCAAGGGGAAGCTAGGCCACCTCACAGGGAAAACCGCAAGACCCACTGACCAAGGATCCAAAGCCAAACAAGAGGAATGGCAGAATGCTGACCACCTCGTGATTTCTTGGGTCCTCCAGTCGATGCAAAGCCAAATAGCGGAGATCATCATGTACAAAAACAACACAAAAGAATTATGGGACTCCGTCCATGAACACTATGGTAAGCAACAAAATTTTGCTCATATTTTCAAACTAAAACAAGACCTCTCGCAGATCAAGCAAGGGCAGAAAAACGTGACCGAATATCTCGGCATGCTAAAGAAAACATGGGACGAACTCGCCACCTACGAGCCACTGACAACCGATTCAAAAACCATACAAGCCCGAACCGAACAAGATCGCAACTACACATTTCTTGTTGGACTGGACTCGAGCTACGAAGCACTCCGTTCCAGCATCCTTATGTCGCCGAAACTACCCAGCTTCTTTACCATTGATTGATTCGTTTTATATTAAACCGCAAGTGCACGACTGCATTGAAGCGGTGGCAAATACAGGTCAATCCACAGGGTGGTGTGTCGACTTTTGGTTTGTTCGAAGGCGAGGTGTAAAGAAAGGAGAGAAAATTGATTACACTAAATTACACTAGAATGCAAGAGGAAATGAAAGATAAGCAATAAAAACTAAACCCCATAGGGGGTAGAGAAATAATATGAATATAAAGATGTGTGTGTGTGTGTTCAATTAAGCTCCTCACAACATGTAGTGCATGAAATCATAAAACTACATCCAACTTTGCCTCCACATGAATTAAGATAAGACTACATCATTAAAACATACAAGACAATAATTGGAATGAAGCTAAATGAACTCATGTATAAAGACTAGACCCTACTATGCCTCCACATGAATTAAGATAACTCAATATCATTAAAACATACAAGACATTAACTAAGGTAAAAGCAACAAGAGTACATACACTACAAATTGTGTTTCCAATATTAATTACATCCATATCCTAACCTTATCATTCCCCATAAAATAGGTCCACTAATCAAAGCATAAGTTAAGCTTCATTCAAGAGCATTAGCATATCAAAGATAAGAGCGAAAACCCATTAGATAGTTATGTAAATCATATAAAGCTCAAGGGATTAAGATAACACACACTTAATACACTACATGATCATATCACATATTTCTCCACCCCGAAATGGGGATGAAACTACTCACTACTCATTACACTAACTATATTAACAGAATGAAGCATAATACTGAAATGAAACTACACTAAGCAAGCAATAAATACTAACTACTCACTACTCATTAACAAAATGAAACATTATACTGAAAGGAAATTTAACTAAGCAAGAAAGGAGCATTAAAGAAGCTTAAAAGGAAAGGAAAGACTAAACAAGCATGCACAAATTAAAAGACAAGATTAAAAGAAACTAGAACAATTATTTTATTAACAATGACTCACATTGAAGGTAGCATTCTTCTCCACCTTGAGATTTTGCTTCAAGGCTCACTCCTTAGTAGAGAGAATGCCACCAAGCAATCGGTAATTACAATGGAAGGTGAAGAGTTCTATTTATAGGCATGGAAAAAGCTAATCCGGGACAATCCCCCGATGTGGGAATAAACAAATACCAAAAATATACTAAGCATACACAAATACACTTGCTCCACAAATCTTAGCGGATCCAGAGCTATCTGGACCGCCAATTGGCGGCCTATAAGCTCCAGATCCATTTGCATTTCGTGTTGGGCTTTGGTTGAAGTATTTTTTGGTCTTGGATGCATCTACTCAGTTTATTGGAGTTCCGACCCGAATCGAATTGCCAAAATACTCCCCATGATGGTGTGGAGTTTTCTGTTTTGTTCTTAGGTCCTTCGGTCTTACGTTCAGTTCCTTCTCCCTTGCATCTCAGTCCCCAGGTCTCACAATGAAGTCTTTTTTCCTGCTTTTGGGTCCTTTCATGGCTCTTCTCTTCAAACCTCTTTATTTCTTAAATTTAAACATAAAACTCGTCACGTAGCATTGCTTAGGTGTAAGATAATGGTTATAAGATACAAATATAAGCATGAAATGATGTCAATCAACCATCATTGCGATGGTTAACCATGAGGAAACCCTCCGGAAAACCAAACCCGCTCAGCCGGAAAACCAAGAAAATCAGGCATTCGTCGCCGCAAAAACCAACATAAACCATCGCGACAAAGGTAAAACAAAATATGGAAATAAAAGTCAAGAATATTGCGATAACTATAAAAAAACAGGAACACAACAGATCCACTTGCTACTTCCTCTACCCACACCTCCGGCCATCCAAGGACAACTCGGAAAGTAGGGGGGATGGGAGGAGCGGCAGCCAGGCAAACCCCACAGGGAGAGGCGGCGGCGGATACGAAGGAAACACTAGCTTTCGGGTGGAAGGAAACAAATGGGTGCATATCGGGTCGGTAGCAGATCAACGGAGCTTTTATACGGCAAGAAATGGAGCATCCGATTACGCAAGCCCAAATCCGACATCCGATGGTCCACCTCTTCAACAATCTGGGCCCGGATCCGCAAGCATGGGAGTTGACCCAACCCAACTTGGTGCACTTCTGGCTCACTTCATTTCTTTTTTGCTGCAGTCCAATACCCCAAGAAAGGGTAATATATCAGGTATAAATTCCATCTTAGATAATTACAAAGCATATTTAGTAAATAATTCTCATAACTCTAGTTGGATTATAGATTCCGGTGCGACTGATCACATGACAGGAAATTCCTCCATGATAAATAAAATAAAAACAATACATTTTCTAAATAAATTTGTCACAGTCGCTAATGGAAACAAAACACAAATTAAGGGTACAATAGAAATGCAATTCTTTGATAATCAAATGCCTGAAAATGTCTTGTACGTACCTAATTTTGATTCTAATCTTTTGTCGGCTGCGAGGCTTACAAAAAATTAAATTACAATATTACATTTACTACTTTTGATGTAATATTTCAGGATCGTACCACAAGGAAGACGATTGGTAGAGGAAAACTCGGCAAAGGACTTTATGTGTTCAAAAATCAAATAAAGGGAATGCTAGTTAATGTTCCTAATCACGATACCTGACACAAAAGAATGGGGCACCTGTCTCATATGGTTTTACAAAAGTTATTTCCGTCTCTTAAAAATGAATTATCTTGTGATGTGTGTCGT
The DNA here is from genome assembly GCA_963682175.1 of Triglochin maritima. Taxonomy (NCBI): domain Eukaryota; kingdom Viridiplantae; phylum Streptophyta; class Magnoliopsida; order Alismatales; family Juncaginaceae; genus Triglochin; species Triglochin maritima. The sequence continues at coordinate 55,039,752 of OY821772.1, read as the reverse complement.
TTATCAAAACAAACCAGACTCCCTTTTTATGCTTCTGAAAATAAGACAGGTCGCGCTCTCGAATTGATTCACTCAGACATTTGGGGACCCGCCCCTTTAGAATCCTATAATGGATTCAATTATTTTATTTCATTTATTGATGATTTCTCTCGTACAACCTGGATATATTTATTGAAAGCTAAGTCTGATGCTTTTTTGGTATTTTATGAATTTGTTGCCTTTGTTGAAATTTTGTTTGATTCTAAAATTAGAATACTTAGATCTGATAATGGATCCGAGTATACTACTAACAATTTTCAAAATTTTTGAAACAAAAATGGATTTTCCACCAAACCACATGCATAAACACTCCTGCACAAAATGGTGTTTCCGAACAGAAAAATCGTCATATGTTAAATGTTACTCGATCCTTACTTTTTCAAAATATCATTCCAAAATATTTTTGGTCTGATGCTATTTTAACTGCCACTTACCTTATAAATCGCTTGCCTAGCCCGACAATTCAAAAGAAGCAACCCTTAGAGATTTTATATGGAAAAAAATGTGCCTTAACCACCTTCGGATTTTTTGTTGTACTTGTTTTGTTCACAGGAAGTGCATGGACAAGCTTGATCACAATTCCATCAAATGTATTTTTTACGATATTCTGTTAGAAAAAAAGGGTACAAATGTTATGACCCCATTAATTGTAAATTCTATATTTCTCGTGATGTGCCCTTTTTCAAAATTGTTCCATACTTCAAAGGTCATCTAGAGATTGTGGACCGAATCCTGCATTATCTTAAGAAAACCCCGGGCCAAGGTCTCTGGATGAAGAAAAACAACTCTAATACAATTGTTGGTTACTCTGATGCAGATTGGGCAGGTAGCCACGATCGGAAATCCACTACTGGATTTTGCACTTTCGTTTGTTGAAACTTAGTCACTTGGAGAAGCAAGAAACAGAATGTGGTGGCTAGATCAAGCGCCGAAGCAGAATACCGTGCAATGGTCTCCACAACAAGTGAGCTAATTTGGCTCAAACAACATCTCAAAGACATGAATATAAGCAATCAGAATCCAATCCTGTTTTTCACGAACGAACCAAACACAATGAAGTGGATTGTCATTTCATTCGTGAGAAGACACTAACTAAATAAATCGAAGTCCCCTACGTTCAGAGTAATGATCAACTAACAGACATCTTCACCAAAGCACTCGATCAGAAACACTTCCAACACATTCTTCACAAGTTAGGCTCCTTCAACAACTTCCGGAGTCAACTTGAGGGGGAATGTTGAAATATGGAAAGAAAGAGACGTTGAAGAAACATACCAGAAACATACTCATAAAGACGATTCTCCCAATCTCGTTATCCAATCAAGGAAATCAAGGAAATCAAGGAAATAATGTATATGAAAAGAGCAACGGTATTCTCTAGTATCCAATTGTATAAATACAACTTCAAAACCCTAAATAAAGATATAATTCTACTTTTCAAAATTATCACTATATGTTGATGTCTAATTAGCCAGAGCTACATGTAGAATCAAAACCATAAGAGCATCTAACAACCCCAACCCAAAATCTCCCCCCCCCCCTTCAATACAGTTTCTCTCTCCGCCATGTCAGCAAAAATACTATACAACTCACCACCCAACCCAATCCGTTTATCACTCATTAACCCCAACTCCACTTTCAACACTCTTTCTCATCATTTTTTACCTAATTTTCTATTCCATCAAAAAATTACACAACTACTACTAAATAAATTATTTCTACAGTAACTTAATCTAATTAAATTACGCTAACTACCAAATAATTTGGAAAATTTAGATTTAATTAAAATTCGACAATTACATACTAAGACAATTTTAAATTAATTTATTACAATACATATTACAAACAAAATTAACTTGTAATCCTTCCAAAGCGTTGCCATATATTTTCGATCAAATCGGCTCGCAACGCCATATGTTTCCGGGTGTCTCGAACCCGATCTCTGTTACGAAAATATCTGTTAATATCTACAATACGATCAGTGGAATACGAAAGACCTGACTCGTTTGAGCTTTCGACGGTGTTTTGAGGTCAATCATTGAGAAATTTGTTTACATCCACCAGGTTCGTAAGAGTCACGCTCGTTCTCCACAATCATGTTGTGTAATATTATGCATGCAATCATAATTTTACCGAGAATCTCTGGACTCCATGTTAGCAAGAGCCTTTTCACGATGGCGAATCTTGCCTGAAGTACTCCAAATGTGCATTCCACATCTTTCCTTGCTGCTTCCTAAAATTGGGCGAACAGTCTATCTTTTGGTGTATGAGGAAGAATGATGGATTGCATAAATGTTGTCCATTTTGGATAAATGCCTTCTGTGAGATAGTAACTCATATCATACAAGTTGTCATTCACTTCATATCTAACAGGTGGTGCACGTCCCTCCATAATGTCATCAAAAATTGGAGATCGTTGGAGGACATTGAGAATCTTACACGATCCTGGTGTCCCAAAAAATGAATATCGAATCCATAGGTCGTAAGATGCAACAACTTCCAGAATGAGTGTTGTATTTCCGCTACGGTCTTGATATTGCCCTTTCCAAATAGCTGGACAATTCTTCCATTCCCAATGCATACAATCAAAGCTGCCCATCATGCCTACAAACCCTCGTAGTTCACCAACCTGGAGCAATCTTGTAACGTCCGTTGGATTAGGCATTCGTAGATATTCACCACCAAAATTGTTGATGACACCTTCAATGAATTTTTGGAGGGACGTTCTTGTTGTTGCTTCGCTGAGATGTAAGTATTTGTCAACCTCATCTGTCGCTACGCCATATGCTAACATCCGCAGCGCTGCAGTACATTTCTGGATACCTGATATGCTAAGTCAACCCACAACATCTGGTCGTTGATAGAAGAAGACCTTGGTAGCCTCGAGTGTGTTTACAATTCGAAGGAAGACATTCTTCCGCCTTCGAAACCGTCTTCTGAAAATACGATCACCATACACAGGACTGTCAGTAAAATAATATGCAATTAGACGATTATAACAAACCGTCTGATCTTTGTCCAGGTTAGAAGTTCGGGTCCTCGTCTTACGTGGATGTTGTGTATGGAGATAAAAGGAGAGGTATTCAACAACTGCTTCGATTACTTGGTCTATTGGCTCATCTACTGCATCAAATGAGGAAGAGGAGAACTTAGAATTAGAAGTATTGTCAGTCTACATAGTTGAGACTTTGGGTTTGAGGAGGAGATGCAGTTTAAGGTTCCCGTTACAATGACCTCCTATTTGTAACATTAATTCCAACTAATAAAAAGAAAAAAAGAAAAAAGAAAAAGAAAAAAATGGTAATGCAAATAAGAACCTTAATGGACTTTGCACTTTGTATCACTTGAGGATGTTGAGGTTGTCCATGTCTTTCACTTAATTCCTTATTTAACTTGCACGAATGGTTCATTAGGCTAGGTGTGTGGAGTGATTACCTATATAGAGTTGGCCCGTAGGATTACTGCGTCCCATGATCGACAAATTATGTCCAACGAGTCGAGTGTCTAGATTGAATAATGCATCTTGTTCGGATTTTGTGGGTATATCCGCTGAAAACCCTCAGGAGACAACACTTCTCCTCCTAGGCAACAAGGAGGTTTAACGGCTTGTTGCACATGCTAAGTGGAACCGTGATTCCTACGAAAGTGAGTTAGGATTTCTTGTTTCTCGTTTGTTTTCTCTTTCTTTGTTTTGCTCGGGACTAGCAAAAACTTAGGTGTGGGGGTATTTGATTGACATCATTTCATGCTTATATTTGTATCTTATATCCATTATCTTACACCTAAGCAATGCTACGTGACGAGTTTTATGTTTGAATTTCAGAAATAAATAGGTTTGAAGAGATGAAGCATGAAAGGACCCAAAAGCAGGGGAAAAAGACTTAATTGTGAGACCTGGGGACTAAGATGCAAGGGAGAAGGAACTGAACGTAAGACCGAAGGACCTAAGAACAAAACAGAAAACTCCACACCATCATGGGGAGTATTTTGGCAATTTTCTTCGGGTCGGAGCTCCAACAAGTTAAGTAGATGCATCAAAGACCAACAAAGACATCCAGAAAAGCCCAGAATAACATTCAGCGTAATCCTGAGCATATAGACCGCCAAGACCGCCAATTGGCAGTCTGTTTTGGCCCAAATCCGCTAAGATTTAGGTGGGTCGCGTATTAGTGTGTATTTAGTCCATTTCTGGTATTTGTTTAGTCCCACATCCAGGGATTGTCCCAGATTGTCTTTTTCTCTGGCTATAAATAGAACTTTTCACCTTCTATTGTAAACTACCCATTGCTTTGTGACATTCTCTCTACTGAGTAAGCCTTGAAGCAAAACTCAAGGTGGAGAAGAATGCTACCTTCAATGTGAGTCATTGTTAATAAAATAATTGTTCTAGTTTCTTTTAATCTTGTCTTTTAATTTGCGCATGTTTCTTTAGTTTATGTTTCTTTCAATTAGCGTCTTTAATGTTCCTTACTTGCTTAGTTAAATTTCCTTTCAGTATAATGTCTCATTTTGTTAATGTAGGTAGTGTAATGATTAGTGAGTAGTTTCATCCCCTTTGGGGGTGGAGTAGATGTATGTACATGTTATGTAGGTGGTATGAATGCTAGATATTATTGTTTGTGAGAGATATTAGTATGCTTGCTTGAATTAATAAGAACTTTACTTGATGGTTTCTGCCATAGTTAGGTACACTACATGGTCGTTATGTTCATAATAACAACCTTGCATTGCTCATATTAATCACCTAGGTTAGTGTTGTAAATGATAGGTCTTGCCATGAGGTACTTCTTATGCATGAACAAACACTAACCACACTTGAGCTTATTGTATGCATTCACCGCACTTATTTCATGTGCACACACACACACACACTCCACCCCTTAGGGGGTTTCCATTCCCGAGTTTTATCTCCTTTCATTAGTTGCTTAGTTTAGTTTGTTTTGTCATTTCATTTCATGCTTTCTAGTTTCCTAGTTTAGATTAGTGTAGTTTAGTGTAATCAATCTTTCTCTCCTTTCTTTCCCACTCGCCTTCGCACAAACCAAAAGTCGACACACCTCCCTGTGGATCGACCCGTATTTGTAACCGCTTCAACGCGGTCGTGCACTTGCGGTTTAATATAAAACGAATCAATCAGTAGACAATAGTTAAGACAACGTCAGACCAAAACACTTTGGAACATGTGATTGGAATAAGAGTGCTCTGGTGGTCTCCAAAATGTGGCATTTTTTCCTTTCTGATACCCCATTTTATTCCGGGTGTTGATATAGGAGGTTTGGTGGACAATTTCTTGTTGTTTGAGGTAATCAGAAAATGTTCTGTTTGTATACTCAGTACCATTATCAGATGTTAATATTTTAATCTTACCATTATATTTATTTTCTATAATTCTGACAAACTCACAAGAATAAGAAAACACTTCAGAAAATTTAAAACAAAATACTTAAATCCATTGTATGAATCTGTAACGTACCCGAAAACAGCGGAAATTTTAAAACAATAATAAAGACCGTCAACGGTCAACACTGGGCACGTCACGAGACAACAAAACGAAATATATATATATAGATAGATACACGTGGAAGTCAAATATACAAACTGACTGTGATTACAACAAAACTATACAATAGGTAATCACCTCAAAAGGAAGAAACTAACACTACAGGATCTGATCCCGGGGGCACCCTCCTCGGTCACCACCTGACTCTAATGCTACTCGCTACCTGAAATGAAAACAAACAAACATGCCTGAGTTCCCTGAAGGAACCCCGTATACCAAACCTCCTAAAATACAAAAAGGAAATTAAAGACAATGCAATGCAGTGCACATGATCATCCACCTCGGGCCCACAATAATGCCCTCACCGCCTCCGCGGCACTGAACCACTCCTGCCACTAGGGTCAAGTCAGTCCACCGCTGCCTCACAAGGGTCAGTCGACACCATTGCTCCCCAAAAGTGCAGGAAGGAACCCCCGTCACACGTCGCCACCCCAGGAGTGAGTCAGCCTGCCGAATACACAACTCGGGTCAGACGACAGCCGCTGCTCCCCCAAGAGCCGCCAGACACGCACCCTGCCGGAACATCCTCGGCCTACCGCTAAACCCTCGCAAATTGCCCAAGGTTTACGGCACACATCCCTCACACCCCGCTCGGTAAGAGAGGCAACAGTAATACAATAATACGCCATCGTCGAAGGTGAAATCCGTCGCTCTCAAAGCCGGTAATCAACCGTCGCCTCGGAGCCGGTAGTCGACCTATACTCAACGGATCGCGTGTGGATAAATCCACCAACCTGCGGCAGATCGGTCGACCGCTACAAGCACACCGGTCGACCGGTCCTCCACACAGTACTCGGTACTGTACAAACAAGTGTACCGGTCGAACCACGCCAACCGAATTACCGATCCATCTGTCGAACAAAAGTCATCTAGCGGTCGACCGTTTGGATGGTCTACGCTATACAATTTTGTATAATATATATATCCGACCGGTCGAACCAAGGGGTCGTTCAACCGATAACATGGATTTCAGCATTTTGCCTAAGTGGTATTCGGTCGACCGGAACTGCTATACAGTTCGACCGAAACATCACAGGCACTCTACTGCTTAATTAAAATGCTCAGTCGGTCGACCGAAAGTTAAAGAGCGGTCGACCGTTTTGATGGTCAAAGCTCCCAACCGACTTAGCATCAAATAGATCGGTCGAACAAGGTTAAGGACGTTCGACCGTTTAATAAGTCAAAATCCCCAACCGACCTATTCTCATTGTTTTTCGGTCGACCGGCTAAGTGGACCCGTTCGACCGATAACAGCATCAACCTTTTTTCCCGCACAAATCTGGCATAACGGTCGACCGTCCATAGACGTCGTTCGACCGTTCGCGGGTGCAAATCAATATAATAATAGGATCGGTCGACTGCCCACAGGCACCGGTCGACCGATCGTCGTCTTCAACCTCTGAATAGGTTGCAATCCGACGTGGAATTCGACACCAACGTCGATCCCCAACACTCACAAGGCTTATGTGAGTTATAATGAAGATTTGGCATACCTTACTGACGGTTGTGGAAGCCTCCCAAGCTTTGGCAACCTCTACTCAACTTCTTCTTCTTCTCCTCTTCTTCTTCTCCTCTTCTTCCTCTCCTTCTCTTCTTCTCCTCTCCGAAACTCTCTCTCACTCTCTGCTGGATCAACTGAAGAAAACATTTTTATTAAAATCTTATCTAACTATATATAATTACCTTTTAACTCACCACCTCCATCTCCTCAAATTATACACCAACACCTCATCTCTCAATTCTTATCAAATTCCTCCACCTCATCCTTCACTAATCATGGCCTAATTTGGTTAATTAGGTTTAATTTAGTTTAATTTAGGTGTTTAGATTAAGGTTATTACAGAATCGACAGACGCAGGCCCCACACATCAGAATGAACAATTTAAAACCTAGTAGTAGTTTTACTTATGGAAATGGAGAAAGGGTGTCGAGTATGTTTAGAAAATTGACACACCTCACAATGTTTAGAATTCATATTTAAAGCAGGAAATAACTTGTAAGACAGGATCTAATAGATGACCCATCCTATGATGCCAAAACATATTTTGAATAGTTTTTCTAGAATGAAAGGAAAAGTTTGAAGAGTCTAAAATGTAGAGTCCGTTTTCAATTCTTTCTTCACAAATATTCTTCCCTGGAAGATTACATTTTTAGATGAGAAAATAATAAGATAATTAAGTTCCTTTGTGAGTTTAATAATAGAGAGTAAATTTGAGGACAAGTCTGACAAGTAAAGTACATTATTAATGTTGTTTGAGAATAATTTTGTTTGACCTATTCCATGGATGTCAATTTGTTTACCATTAGCTACAGTAATAGAATTTTGGTTAATATTGTGCCTAATATTAGCAAGATTTTCAACACTGTTAGTCATATGATCTGATGCACCGGAATCGATGATCCACTTATTAATTCTACTAAAATCAACATGATTATTGAGATTAAAATGAGATGTCATACCAGCGAATTTACCTGGATTATATTGGTTGTGGAGTAATGAGTTGAGTTGATATTAGGCTGGATAGCTAGACCCAGTTGGCTGGTTCGGTCCCAGAAGTAAGTGAGGTATGGTTGGAGCCCAAATGGCTGGAATTCTGATCATTGGTGCCCATTGGATTGGTTGGCGGATTAGGATGCGGATTTGAGGCTTGCACTGCAAAACCAGCTGGGGAGGGAGAGACATGTCCATTCCCAAATCGATGGAGAGAGTAAGGGTTTCTCCACGCCGCATGCTCCCCTTGTTCTCCCATTCTGGTTCCCTCACCGTGGTTTCCTTTTTCTCCCTTTGTTGTCTTTGGTTGGTCGAAGGTGGGGGAATAGGAACCAACATCGTTCCTTCGAGTGACTGATTTTCTTGCAGTTCTCACAATGCAGATTTCCCATGTGTTTCCCATTATCCCGCGAGTTTCTATTTCTCTCATTGTATGCTGAGAATGCTTGATTTTCCGTGGCTTCAGGTTGGGAGGTGTTCATGGTTTGTCTCCTTGTTTCTTCACATTGGACCATTGTGACTACAGTCGTGAAGGATGGGAGTTCGTTGGAGAGGAGGATCTGAGATTTGAGCGCTTCAAAACTTGGATCGAGACCAGCAAGAAATTGGCATATTCTGTCATGTTCACTTCTATTTTTGATGATCTTCAAGTCAGTACTTGGTGGTTCATAGATCGTCAATTCATCCCACTTGGTTTTGAGAGACCCCAGGTACTATGTGACTGATTTTCACCCTTGTTTGGTTTGAGAGATGTCTTGCTTTAATTTGAAGATGTGGGTAAAATTTTGCTGGTGTCGAAACATTTCATGGACAGAGTCCCACAATTCTTTGACACTGTTGGAGTAGATGAACAATTCTCCAATTTGTGGTTGCATGGAATTGAGAAGTCATGTCATTACCAAGTGATCATTCACTTGCCAACTTTCTTTTTCATCATTTGTTGAGTCTTCTTAGGTTTTTTTGTTCTTCCACTAATGTGCCTTAATCTCCCGTTTCCACTTAGGGAAAGAGTTGCAGAGTGAGCCCATGACAGGAAATTATTCCCGTTTGAGCAAAGCGGTTGTGAGGCGCGGTGAAGGATTCCCCTCCCTAGTGCCCTTTGGCATTGGAACAACTTGGATGCGTATCTAACGCAACCGCTAGAATGGGAGATCTAAGGCTCAGGAAAGATGCTCTTATACCATGTAGAATTTTTTAGGAAGAACTAGGAAAAACAGAATAGAAGTATATTACTATTGAAGTTTATTACAATATTATATATAGGCTATAAGAAGGAGATAGTCGTTTGGATGAAACAAATTACCATAATGATGAATATGAAGTGATTATAATTCTATCTATTAGGTTTCCCCATATTTGTACGTGCTTGAGCAATTATATTTCTACAAATCATATATTAGTTTGACTTTGTATCAAAATTTTAAAAAGGAAAATAATACACATGGTGATTGACTTCCACGAGCTCATAACCTTGAACCACCACTTTTACATTCCCATAGCAAGTGCGTCGCACATGGATTGATTTGTAGCTCAGATCTTGTATAGTTTGCATAATAATGTATCACTTTACACTTTGGGAATATTGTAGATTATTCGAATATCCACGCAAGGTACTAGGTTGGCCCTACCATTGCATTACTTATCTTAATTAGTTCGATAGAGTCACAATGGTTTTTCTAACTTAAGTCGTATTGGTAGATCAACACTATAGCTATACAAAAACAATAATACGTATTCTTGTCAACTTTATCGGTGCATCGCAATACATTGAAGTCCGGGACACTATAATTGCACGTTGCTACATTATAATTTTAAGTTGTATAGTATAGGCCTATAGCAAAACCAAATTTTATTAAACTCGTGTAAGTAGTACAGGCCTATAATAAATTGGTTAAGTGCAGTCCCCGATCTGATCTGTTATAATAATTAACAAATGTAAGTACCATTTTAACTACTTTCTTGGTTAGGGCTCCGGTCCAGGTTCGTCCGGATCGAATTTGACCGGTCCAGTTCCGATCCGGACTTGAGATAGGCTCGGATTTTGGTCCGATCCGAACTTGGTTCAAAACCCACGTTCTAAGAACCAAATATGCACCCATAAAATGTTCAAAATTATGCGAACCCTTATTCAGAGTTTTAAAAAATATTATATTTTTGGGATATGGGGTGTTGTTGAAAACTTTACGGTGGCATTTCAGATAGTCGTTGTAGTATAGTGGAATAATAATAATAATTAACTTAATTTAGAAGGTTACTGGTTCTCGAGTTTGGTTAGTGGCTAGTCAAATTTGGTTGACTTATTTAAAGTTTAAACACATACTACTTGCAGCAGTTGGGACTATGATCTTGGTCCGCGTGGATTGTGCATATAGAAGTGTATTATAAAACGGAATTCGCTAAGGGTTTAGGATAACCTAATTCTACTCAACTCCTTGCTTTAACCACTTTGACTAAAGTAATATCTGCTATATATGAGAATTAAAAATGCTATGTTGACTGGTAGTATTATGGATACAATACGACATAACATTAAGGAAATCCATGTATCCTATAGTTGTTTACCACATGCATGCACGACGTTGTCTATAGATTGGTATGGTTAGATTAGTTACGTACGTACTTTTATTATGATGGAGTATTGGGAAAGGATGATGTAGTCATGTATTTAGAACGAATATGTAGGACGTTTTATTCAGCAGTCCATATATATCAAATTAATTCAACCAAAATAGTATCATATGTGTAGAAACTATCAAATATCACATGTATTACGGCAACATCGTTCGTGTAGATAAGTGTCTTTAACTTTTGTAGCTGTAATATGAAAAAATCGTAGTGGAAAAATATATGTTTCCGTGCGTGTAGTCGTCGTACGAAAATTGAATATTAAAAATGTTTCACATAATCTTAAATTACAAAATTATATGTCTTCTCAATTCGCCACGCGTATTCAAGAAAATGGGTGTTCACTTCGAGAAGTGAAAAGCATTTGTTTGGATAGTCTTTGTGATCCACACATGATATATCATGGCCTCGGGGATGATCAATCCAGCGTCTAGATGTTCAATCCAACTTTTGACTTCAACAAATCATTATACGTATTAGACACCATGTGCATTAACCCACTTCATCAAGATTGAAACGAGAACATAAAGAAGAAGAAAAGAATAATTCCAATTATTAATTTGACATAATTCTCCCTTACAACATCATCATCACTTGCAGCTCAAACAATCCAAGCCGGCAAACAAGATGATATAGCAATAGAGGATTAAAAGGGAACAAAGCTGGGTTTTATTCGGAATACAACACCTAAGCCCCGGCTAATTTAGCATGCTACGTACGTTCTTAAGAACAAGATTTGGTTGGCGAAATTGAAGCAGAAATTAGATTTGTTGCCAAATCAATATCCGCCGCCTCCACCACCACCACCGCCACCACCACTAGCATAAGCATTTCTACCCGAAGAGCTAGAATAACCGGATCCACTTCCTGATCCGTATCCACTACCACTTCCATTTCCATTACTGGAACCACCTCCTCCTCCCCCACCACTTCCACTAGCATAAGCACCCCCGTTTGTTGAGCTAGCGTAGCCCGAGCCACTTCCTGATCCATAACCATATCCGCTACCACTTCCATTTCCATTAATGCTGGAACCTCCTCCTCTTCCTCCACCACTTCCATGGCCACTAGCGTAAGCACCTCCATTTGTTGAGGTAGCGTACCCTGAACCAGTTCCAGATCCATATCCGGAACCGTAACCACTTCCTGCTCCAGTGCTAGAACCACCACCTCCTCCTCCACTTCCACCGCCACTAGCATAAGCACCGCCATTTGTTGAGCTACTGGAGCCTGAACCACTTCCAGATCCATATCCATAACCAGTGCCACTAGTGGTTCCAGTGCTATAAGCACCACCTCCTCCTCCACCACTACCACTGCCGCTAGCATGAGAGCCTCCAATTGTTGAGCTGGAGTAGCCAGAACCAATTCCAGATCCATATCCAGAACTGTAGCTGCTTTCGGTTCCCGTCGTAGAACCACTACCTCCTCCTCCACCACTTCCATTTCCACTAGCATAAACACCTCCATTTGTTGAGCTAGCATAGCCTGAGCCAGTTCCAGATCCATATCCGTAACCACTTCCTGTTCCAACGCTAGAACCACCACCTCCCCTTCCTCCATTTCCATTTACATAAGAACCATAACCATTAATGTTAGTTCCGGTGGTGTAAGCCCCTCCTCCTCCGCCTCCGTTGCCACTTCCACTAGCATAACTTCCTCCATCTTTAGAGCTAGCATAACCCGATCCATTTCCTGATCCATATCCGTAACCAATAGTGGTTCCATTTTTTTTATAATAACCACCACCTCCTCCTCCTCCTCCTACTCCACCTCCACTTCCACTTCCTTTAGCATAAGTAGGACCATTAGACAATGTACCTGATCCGGATCCCTTTCCAGATCCATACCCTGAACCATCACCATCACTTGTACCACCTCCTCCACCACCACCGGATCCTTTTCCAAAAGCTACAACATCAGACTCTTTTGAGGATGCATAGCCACTACCACTACCAGACCCACTACCACTTCCATTTCCATCACCACCACCACCACCTCCACCACTTCCACTTCCACTTCCACTAGCATAAGCATTGCCATTATCAGAAGTGGCATAACTAGAACCGCTTCCATATCCATAACCCGATCCAATACCACTTCCTACTCCGCCACCACCACCACCACTTCCATTTCCCTTAGCATAGACACTTCCTCCGGAAGAACTAGCTGAACCAGAACCACTTCCTGATCCATAACCTGAACCACTACCACCTCCACCACCACCTCCACGTCCACTAGCATAGACACTTCCTCCAGAGGAACTAGCTGAACCAAAACCAATGCCCGATCCATAACCTGAACCACTACCTGGTGAACCTCCACCACCACCACCACCACCACCTCCTCCACCACTACCATATGCTACAACATTTGATCCTCCAGAAGAGGCATAACCTGATCCACTTCCAGACCCATAACCTGCACCGCTACCTGATGAACCGCCACCACCTCCTCCTCCACCACTACCATATGCTACAACATTTGATCCTCCAGAAGAAGCATAACCCGATCCACTTCCAGATCCATAACCCGAACCACCACCACTTCCTCCACCTCCACCACCACCTGAACCACTTCCAGATCCATAACCTGCACCGCTACCCGATGAACCCCCACTACCACCACCACCACCTCCTCCTCCACCACTACCATATGCTACAACATTTGATCCTCCAGAAGAGGCATAACCTGATCCACTTCCAGACCCATAACCTGCACCGCTACCCGATGAACCACCACCACCTCCTCCAACACCACTACCATATGCTACAACATTTGATCCTCCAGAAGAGGCATAACCCGATCCACTTTCAGATCCATAACCATAACCACTACCATAACCATCACTTCCTCCTCCACCTCCACCGCTTCCAGAGGCACTGGCATACCCAGTGAGCACCCTAGCATCTGAAGTCATGCTCAAGCAGAGCATGACTGCAAGAGCAGCCCCAGCAAATCTAAAACCTCTACGAAGCATTGTGAGGAGAGAACTATGAATTGAGATGGGTTTTACTGAATGAAAGAGGTTCGTATTTATAGGCCGTGCATGGCTTAGTTGATTTGTTGTGCATGGATTTGATTATATCGTCACAATGCTCAAGTCGTCGTTGCATGTTCCCATGCATGCAATCACTTGTGAGGAAATTCCAAATGCACATGGACAAACTGTACTATGGTCATCATGCTAGTCTGGGTCTACTCTTATGAGCAATCTGAGCCACTCATCTCAATTCTACACAGCAACAAAGGATTTTGCCATGTTGTCTTACGCTGTTCTAAATCATTGCGAAGATGCACAACTTGTGGGTATTTAGTTATGGTTAGCAAATATACTCATTCTAAATTTATAATCAGAGGTTGTGACAGGATGGAAGGGTTGTCGGTCTGTTGTAAAATGTAAAAAATCCCTAACTAATTATGTATGAAAGAGAATGAGTGTGTTTCTAACTGGTGTTAATTCTTGTATGTCCATCGCATTGGAATTTTTGAATTCCTAATTAATCATTTTTCCTGTCTTATCATTTACTTTCTCTATGCCCTCGTATTTTTCTTCGTTAAGTTAACTTATTATCTTCTATTCACCGGAGACATGTAATCTGAAGATAGAAACAAATTGAATCAAATGCAATTTCTTAATTAATTTACTCTCATCATGGCACTTGCTCATGGTCAGTCACATGTAAACTCTAATTTCTTTTGTTTTGAGAAAGGACCATGTTCGGGGGAAAACAAATTGATGGTTAATATTAGCCTTGGCATAAATAGTCAGAATTTTAAGAAATTTACGTTTCGTAAAATATGAAAGTTGGTTTGCAATTAACTGACAAAACTCAAAAGGAAGAAACTTCAACGAATTTTTCATCAAATAAAATCAACTTCGTGGCTAGGTTTGGCCTATAAATAGATCCCTTAATGTTGTTTTTTTTATTTACATTCATTATGTCTTCTAATTGTACCAGCCATATGGTTGTGGAAAGCATTCGAGTTTAATTCTCATCCATATAGCCTGTAACAACACATAATTGGTAATGGTAATATAGAAGTCCACGCTCTCAATAATAATAAAAATTAATCGTATCACTTGTCAATGTAAAAATAAAAATAAACTTTTTTTCTTTTAAAAATTATTTAGTGAACCCATAATATCACGGGCTTTTCAATATCCCACGAGAGTACAGAATCTTGCCTTGATCTTTATTTTGGGGTTTGTGATTGCACTACAAGAATTTAGAGTTTTAGCCACCAAAAAATCCATCGCTATATTAAAGATTCCGTCACTATACGTTTTTAGTCACGGATAATTACCGTCGTTGATGTTGGCGTCACTAAAATGTTTCAGCGATGGATGTCAACACTCACTGATATTTTTTTGAAGGGAAGAATTGACAGGTGAAAAAGATTTAGTGACGGATACGTCATGCTTTTAGTGAAAAAGATTTAGTGACGGATACGTCATGCTTTTAGTGATGGATTTCTCCCGTGGCTAAATCCTATTTAAAATATAAATTTCAGCATGGAATAAATCATTTGCACACCTATATTTATCAACATCCACAATTATATAGCTTTGCAAACCACAAGTAAATTCTTGTAAACAATCACAAGATAGACAAGCACTAGAGTAGGAAAAAAATATATAAACGTTCAAAATCACTTGTACACTTATATTTATCAATGTCCACAATTATACAACTTTGTAAACCACAATCAAATTATCGTAAACAATGACAAGTTGGACAAGCACTAAAGAAGGCAATTACAACATGTCTGTTCCGTGTGTCCCATGCTTGCACAAGGAAACAAATGGATGAGCACAAGGAAACAAATGGATGAGCACTAAGGAAACAAAGGAAACAATGACAAGTTGGACAAGCACTAAAGAAGGCAATTACAAGATGTCTGTTCCATGTCCCATGCTTGCACAAGGAAACAAATGGATGAGCTTTAGAGGCTTAACAAGTATTCATGTTTTATACTTTTAATTGGGTGCACTTTCAAAGTATGCTTATTTGTGATTGGGCTAACGACATCCTAAGGATGTTTCATAATGAGGTTAATGGTACTAAGCGGAGGTGCATCTAAGCAACTAGTTGATCTAGTGAGTGTTTTGAAGTAATATAAAAATACACATTCAAATGCCCAATAAACATACTTTGGAAGTCCACGTCCAAGTAAAACCCCACATTTCTAACTGGTTTTCATTATTTTCATTATTTTCATCCTCATCTTGACCGACTATTTTAACTTGCTAATGTTTTTCCTCTCTTATCACATATTTTCTCTATATTCTTCACTAAGCTAACTTATTATCTTTTATTCACAGAAGAAGAGTGTTGTGGAAATAGAAACATTTTTTTTATTTACTCAGCGTGCCACGTCCTCAGTCCTCAGGTTCAGTCACAACACACTCACGTGAAATTTTTTTGTGTGGACCGTACGGTCAAATTAATGGTTAAGTTTGCCTTGCATGAAAAGGCATCGATCTGAAAAATGTACGTTAAGTAAAATATTAAAGTTGGTTTGACAATTGATATTACAACAGAGTCTTCTCTGTTGATCGGATAAAAGTCAACTTCATATCTAGCTCCCTTGGTGAACCCTTCTCTCTGTTTTTTTCTTCAAAAAAATATATTTAATGAACTTATTGTTAGGGGCTTTTTAAATTTTTTTGTTAGGGGCTTTAAAAAATACCCCACTATAGGTGACCATAAATATAGTAATCTTTCCTTGTTCTATGTGTTGCTTTGTGTTTTTTTAACACAAAGACAAAGACAAAGACAATAACACATGTTTACAATCACCACACTTAAGGACTCTTTCAATTCCTTCCACCTTTCTCTGGAGGTTCAGATATCTTGATTTCTAAAATAAACTCATAAGTTTTGGAATCATGACTATAAGATATGTTTAAATCGAAGAATGAATCTCAGGAAGTTTGTGTGCTGATGAGATTTTAGGCAGTAATTCAACTTGGTCAAAAGAATTGGTTAAGATAATTGTGAAAGAATTTGGGGTATAAAATCAAAAAAGAAAGAATTTGGGGTTTAACCCTCACTTTATGTTAGAGAACAAGGTATGATCCAGGCCCAAAGTCAAGCTCAATGTCCATAAAGAGTTCAAGTCCAATCACATAATTATATTTCATTGTATTATAGGTCTATATACATTGTATTATAGGTCTATATACATTGTATTAGAGAATTCTCAAACATTTCAGAATATTTATTTATTTTGTATATATCATAAGTAGAGAAAGTTTTTCATTACAATCTTTGCAAGTCATTCTCATTCTTACACTTCAATAGGGAAATGTGATTTTCTATGATGTATTAGTGGCTGTTGTAGTAGAAGCGGCGGTAGTGATGTTAATAATATTAATATGACAAATGCCTTTTCGATCATTGTATTCTTGTTCGTAACAAAAGCTTTTCCAATCATTGATAATGAGCGTAGTTGACCTAAACAACTACTTTGTTTCGATCTTCAAAGTTCTAATTTGAGCACAGTTAATGTCAGATAATTATTTACCTTATATGTTTGTGAAGGTTCATGGATCATTGTGGTATGAATATGTATATGGGCGAGTAAGGAATAATGGGCAAACAATTTGTGCTTCAAGACATGAGAGCAGAAATCATATATTATTGACGGATGTCACCTCAAATGATCCCAAGCATGAGAAAAATAACGTCCAGCATTACAGAATTACATAGTCTAGAACGCTAGGTTTTATTCCTAATACATCAACTAAGCTCCAGCTAAACCGCGAATGCAAATTATTCAGAGCTAAAATTAAAGCTAGAGATGAAGTATGATCCATCAATATATCAATATCCAGATCCACTAGCAGAACCGGATCCACTTCCAGACCCATAACCTGATCCATATCCACTTCCGTTGCCACTGCTTGAACCGCCACCACCTCCTCCACCACTTCCACTTCCGCTAGCATAAGCATTTCCATTTGAGGCACTTGCGGAACCTGAACCACTTCCAGATCCATATCCGGAACCATAACCACTTCCATTTCCGGTGCTATAACCACCACCTCCTCCTCCACCACTTCCAGAGCCAGTAGCATAAGCACCTCCCTTGGTTGAGCTAGCATAGCCAGAACCTTGTCCGGACCCAGACCCGTATCCGTAACTACTTCCATCTCCAGAACTGTAACCACCACCGCCTCCTCCACCGCTTCCACTTCCACTAGCATATGTACTACCATAGGAATTAGTTGAGTAGCCTGAACCCTTACCAGATCCATATCCGGAACCATAACCACTTCCATTTCCAGTGCTATAACCACCACCTCCTCCACCACCACTTCCAGAGCCAGTAGCATAAGCACCTCCCTTGGTTGAGCTAGCATAGCCAGAACCTTGTCCGGACCCAGACCCGTATCCGTAACTACTTCCATCTCCAATATTGTAACCACCACCACCTCCTCCTCCGCTTCCACTTCCAGTAGCATAGGTACTACCATAGGAATTAGTTGAGTAGCCTGAACCCTTACCTTTACCTGATCCATATCCAGAACCGCTAGCACTTCCATTTATTCCACTAGAACCACCACCTCCTCCACCTCCACCTCCACCTCCACTTCCACTTCCTTTCGCATATGAACTACCACCAGTGGAACTTGCTGAACCTGATCCTTTTCCAGATCCATATCCAGAACCGCTAGCACTTCCAGTTTGTCCACTAGAACCACCACCTCCTCCACCTCCACCTCCACCTCCACTTCCTTTAGCATATGAACTACCGCCGTTGGAACTTGCTGAACCTGATCCTTTCCCAGATCCATAACCAGCACCGTAACTACTTCCTTTTCCAGTACTATAACCACCACCTCCTCCTCCACCACTTCCACTCCCGCTGGCATAAGTGCTTCCAGATAAGGTAGTAGCATAGCCCGAGCCTTTACCCGATCCATATCCCGAACCACTACCATATCCATCTTTGCCACCATAACCACCACCACCTCCTCCACCACTTCCTTTTCCACTAGCATAAACACTTCCACCAGAGGAGCTGGCTGATCCTGATCCCTTTCCAGAACCAGAACCATAACCGGCACCTACACCACCACTACTCCCACCCCCACCGCCACCTCCCCCACCACTTCCTTTTCCACTAGCATAAACACTTCCACCAGAAGAACTGGCAGAACCTGAACCACTTCCAGACCCATAACCTGCACCGCTACCCGATGAACCCCCACTACCACCACCACCACCACCTCCTTCTCCTCCACCACTACCATATGCTACAACATTTGATCCTCCAGAAGAGGCATAACCCGATCCACTTCCAGATCCATAACCCGAACCACCACCACCTCCACCACTTCCTCCCCCACCACCACCACCTCCACCACTTCCAGAAGCACTAGCATACTCAGTGAGCACTCTAGCTGCTGAAGTCATGCTCAAGCAGAGCATGATTGCAAGAGCAGCTCCAACCACCCTAAGACTACGACCCATTGTTACTTATCAAGAAAGAACTTATGTGTTGAAGTGATGAGTTTCGGAGAGTGAAGAGGTTGCTATTTATAAGCCCTGCATGCAGACGTTAAGGCTTAGTGGGATAATCATGCATGGAATTGATTATGTGTTTGGAATCCTCTGGTGATCTCTGCATGTTCCCTTCCATGCAGCCGCATGCAAGGAAATTCCCATGCACATGATGTAGTGATTTAATTAGTTCAACATATCATATCACAATTTCAAGAAGTCAACTCTTTGGAGTTATCTCGGCCTCTCATCTTACCAAAACTAATCTCAAAGAAGGATACATGTTAAATTTGATAACGACTTCCTAGTCCCACTAAAAAACCATATTTGCTTAGTGATATTGACTCAGTAAACAAACGAGTTCTAGCGGAGCTAATGGGATACAACCCACAGTTTGACTTTGAGTAACCCAACACACATTTGCTCCACTTGGTTTAATTAACACGAGTTCAGGCACATGGTTTGCTTAAATGGCTCGGTTGTACAACCTGTATCGATCCATTTCTATCGTGCTACTAGTATAATATTTTCGGATAGGTTCATCTTATTGACTTCGATATAGGTACCAAAAGTCGTGATTGTATTTGATTGTGTTAAGACTTTATTGCCAACACATTAAATTTTTACAAGTTTAGCGTAACATTAATTTTTGTACGAGAGCAAAAGAACGATGGAACCTTAACAAGCAATGTTAATTATGACATCAAATTAAGACAAATATTACGAAATAACAAATATATCATATGAATGAATCAATTTATTACTTATTGTTACAACAACTTGTAACATCCACGTTTAAATGTAAATGTAATTTTCTTGTTGACGTAGATTTCAATTCCCACTATTGTGTTGTAATTTTCATCATTATGTTTGTTGTAACTCATTCATCTTTATTTTATGAATGAGAAACTATTGTAATACTTCGTAGATTGTAGATGATGAAAATACAATAACCATTTTCTCCCAAATTTCCATATCTTTTTATTTTACAATATCTTATCAACACGAAGCTGTTTTAAGTCTTGGGTATTGTTCAAGTATAATCTTCACCTCATCAAGAGTTCATGAATCTTGGTAGAGCGTGAACCAAGAGCATGCCAATAGACTTAAGCCGTGCAACTTTCAACAAAGAGAACTCAATCTCTTCTGATTTCCTTTTTATCCTCATCTTATCCATATTTAACGCATATATGTTATTTGATATATTGACATATATAACATTTTTAACGCTGAATTAGTTTCTTTGTTACGATTCCTCGCATCATTTTGGTTTCACACGGTATGATCTGATTAATGGTTTCTTAATTCCATCTCTCAAGTTCTGCACTTTAATAAGGTTTCAAGTATATGTTTTTTATTATAATGATCTAAATCTACATATCTTTTGCATAAAATTTAATGGAATTTATATATATATATATGATCAATATTTTATTTTGTGCTACATAAGTTACAATATTATTAGTATGTTTTGGGAGAATTAGTTCTATGTTCCATAATATATTATTTTTGCTTTAGTTGTTTTTACAACCATGGTTAATTACATGACATAAATATGCCTTAATACATGTTTGTAAGCATTTTCTTCTGCAAAAGATCATGTATTTGGACACTAGACGACTTGACATTTCAACGATAATGACATAATTTATTTGTACATATGTCATATCTAATGCATTCTATTTTGTTAGAAACTATAAGTGTTTCTTATTATCAGTTTTATCTGTGTAATATTTTATATGATATTGATCATTTTGATTGTTGATAAAAGTTAAATATGCGATTTTTGATAAAATGGACAAGAATCTTACTTGTCATGTTTTGGATGTTGAAATCCAACTTGAAGCTCTTCAAAATACAAATAAGAAAAAAGAAATAAGCATCAAATCAAGATAACCTGAAAGTTGTCCTTTTCCTTTGCAATCATTTTCAAAAAAAAAGATATCAGAAATATAACGATCTAGTCTCGTGTTCGAGTGCGACATATGAGTATCGAGTTATCGATGAAAAATAGTGGAATTCTTCCAACTGATTTGCTCTATCCCCTGAAGTGAATGTGTAAGCATGTGAAAAGTCTTACAAAAGTCTAGTATAATAAATTTGCGACCCTTATTGTGGACGTGAATGTCGATGAGATAAACAACAAAATAATTGATGTCGTTATGGTTTATAAAATCGACAATCAAAATGGATTAATGTCAAAGTAACTTTCCACAAAACAAATCTATTTCTAGATGTGTGTGTTTTATTTGATATTTTTATAGGTAATATATACTATATTTAGTAGATATACATGACCATATGCTAGCTGGAATATCAATATGAGAAATGAGCCTTACATACCATGATCAGAATATTTTGTTTAGTATTCTTGACGTTCATTCGATTATCCACGGACTAGAAAAACAAGATACACCGACGGATATAGTCCATCGCTGAATGTTTTCGTATATCCGTTGGTTTATATTTTCGATAAAACAATCCATGGAAAAATTAAATTTGTCGAGCAAAAAACCTCACCAACGGTTAGGTTTCACGTCACCGACGGATAGTTACCGTCGGTGTATGATTTTTAGAATTGGACACTGACGAATTTGTTCCGTCGGAGTAGAGTTTGAAAAAGAAACGTTATGCACTATTACATTTAACTACACCGACGTATACTCTTAGGTACACCGACAAATGCATCCGTCAAAATTGGACACTGACAGAATTGTTCTGTCAGAGTAGAGTTAGAAAAAGAGACATTCCACACGTATACCATTAAACTACATCGATGGATACTCTTAGGTACACTGATGAATGCATCTGCCAGAC
This sequence comes from Triglochin maritima, assembly GCA_963682175.1. Lineage (NCBI taxonomy): Eukaryota > Viridiplantae > Streptophyta > Magnoliopsida > Alismatales > Juncaginaceae > Triglochin > Triglochin maritima. The sequence goes on along the minus strand of OY821772.1, from coordinate 55,017,707 downwards.
CATTTCTAAGGATAACACTGATGGATACTCTTAAGGGACACCAACGAATGCATCCGTCCGACCATTTCTAAGGATAACACTAACAAATACTCTTAGGTACACTGACAAAGAGGTACCATGAGTGTAGAGTTATATCAATAATCCATCGATATGCAGATTTCATTTCTCGCACAAACTCGCCCCCAACCCTAATCATTGCCCCAGTCGCCCACTCGCCGCCTTGTCCGGTTTGGTAACCCGCCTCCCTACTCTAATCACCACCTAAATCCCCGATCTCCTCCCCGACCCCCGCAACCAAGACCTCTCCCTTCCTCCCCGACCCCCAACCATGATCTCTCCCTCCCTCCCTGATCCTCAACTTGACCTCTCCCGAATCCAAACCCAAACCACCCCTCCTTCCTTGAATCTGAACCTGAATCGACCTCTACTTCCTCGAACCCAAACCGACCTCTCCCTCCCTGAATCTGAAACCCAAACTGACCCCTCTCTCCCTCAATCTGAACCCAAACTGACCCCTTCCTTCCCGAACCTGACCCCTTACTCTTCCCAAACCGACCCCAACCCCAAACCCGACCTCAAACACGACCCCCAGCCTCAAACCCGACACCAAATTCGTCGCCCCTAGCCCTAAACCCGACCCCAAACATGTATTTAGATTATAATTTGGATGTTATAAATTTAAATTGTTTTGATAAATTAATCTATATATATTTTTAAATTAACAATAAGATGTTATTGTTAAGATTATAGTTTAGATCATTTGTTTTGATAAATTTAGATTAATTATTTTGGTTTAAATGTAGTTTGAACTTGATTATTTTGATAGTGTGAATGTAATTTGAATGTAACTTTAAATATAGTTGGAATATAGTTGGATTCTATTTTGAATGTAGTTTAAATATGTGAATGTGAAATGCAATGTTTATATGCATTGTGGAATCCTTTTTGTTTCTCCAGGGATTTAAAGAAATTTTTATTGTTGATTTATCCAGGGAAATTTAGAATTTTTTATTGTTGATTTATAGTTATACAACAAACATCCTTTTTTTGCTTCAGTAATGAGAAATGTGAGGCTAGGTTTGGCATCAGATGGGTTTCAACCATTCAGTCATATGCAAGATAGTATTTAGTCTATAATGCTCGTGCCTTATAATCTCCCGCGCGTCGATGAGCATGAAATACCAGTTTTTCATGATGTCGCTAATCATTCCTGGTCGTCATGGCAACAAGCTGGATGTTTGTTTGCAACCATTATCAAAAAGCTGAATGAACTTTGGGAAGATAGTTTAGATACTTATGATGCTTATAGTCAGTCATGTTGTATGCTGCGAGGTGCCTTGTTGTGGACAATAAATGACTATCATACGTATGCTAATTTGAGTGGTTGGATGACTAAAGAGTATATGACATGTCCTTATTGTATGGAAGATATGAAGGGAATGTGTTCTAAAAGTTTTACTTTTAAATGTCAATTATTATGAATTGAATGAGAAATCATTTTGTTCCTTGTTTATGTTATTCGTCTTTTAGAAGTGTTAAGAAAGATGCTCTTGGTCCTTAACCGTAGAGCTCTAAAAGATATTGGTTTACATAAAACAAAAGATATTCGCAATCATGGTAATTACCATGGGACATTAATTACCGGGTTAAGATTGTCGTGTTGGTCATAGATCATTGTAGCTCTACAAGTGAGTGACAACACGGGTACACAAAAGTGGACAATAGTACTTCTGTATACTGAATTGACCTAACAAGTAAAATATTATAGAAATGTGTTTCTGTGTCATTAATATTTTACTGTATCCTTGGTCCTTTGATATGAGACTTATATCCGATCGCTTAAGGAGTTCTTAATTAGACTAGTGTCTTAAGCTGTCGATAAGTGTAGTGTAAGGGCATTAGTTGGTTAAGTATGACTTTCGTTGGAGAAGATAGCTAGTCAAAAGATTATCATTACCCCTCTTAATTGAGTAATGATATTAGTGGGCCCCTTGATAAAGCAAAGTTATAATGTGCACAATGTGATTTTAGTTAAGTCACATATTTGTAACTAGCTTAAAGAGATCAAGAAATGAATACTAATACAAAGATGACACAATACTACTTTGTGTGTATTCTTAATATCATGAGGCAAGGGACGGACACAAGTGGTGCACTCCATCACTAAATGGATCGGGTTTTGGTTCGAGTGGAATTAAGACATCTAACTAATTGGGAGCTATAATGTGTAGCTAGATACCGCTTATAGCTTGTGATATTAAGCTCTTAATATCACTGTCAACTTAGTTTAGATCCTCCCATAGGTCACACCACAAAACTGGGAAACAAGAAATGGGGATTTTGAGTTCATAAGATGTGTCGGGTTTCATGTAGAAAATATGACACATGGGGTGAACAAGCAAAATCAAAATTATGTTGAGATTAATAACATAATTAGAATCTAAATTAAATTCATATGTGATGTAAATATTATGGGGTGTAATGATTGATCATTACATAGGATAATATGTTACATAAGTTGTGAATTTACTACTAATCCCGAAATGTCAAATTTTGTAGGGGTTAAACCGAAATTTGACAAGTCTGCAGAACAGTGCTCAAACGGTCGACCGGATAGTAGTAAACGGTCGACCGATCGGGCGCGGTCGACCGGACGTGTCTAGACCGATAACAGGGAATTTTCATCTGTTCGAACGGTCGACCGAATGTGATCGGTCAGTCGACCGAACATTGCGATGGAATAGTTCCTGTTACGAACGGTCGACCGAGTTATAGAACGGTCGACCGAAACTAGGTTCGAGCGGTCGACCGAACCTTGAAACGGTCGACCGGTCGAGATGGTTTTGTGCAGAATTAATTTAAGAATTAATTAGATCATGCATGGAATTGGTCCATAATTGATTTAATTCGTGGCTAATATTATTTATTATTAAATAATGGATGGTTAGATGGAATTTTGCATGAGATCATGGGCAAGGGGTTGCACATGAATAGGTAATTTGGAGAGAGCTTATAAATACAAGCTTATTTCATTACCCAATTAATTCATTATTTCTTTTGCAAAAATTCTCTCTCCATAATTCTCCACGAAAATCCCTTAATTCTTACGTTTAGTTTTAGTTCTTAAGAGATCATCTTCTCAAGAGAATTAAAGAGGGGTTAGTAATTGGATTCTAAACCCTATCGGAGATTTAGAGACTAGCTTCTCTCTCTCCGATCTTGTTTAGAGTTTGGTGAATACTCGGAGTCATCCGGCGCAGCGAGGAGCATCCCCAACGTCTCTGAATCTTCAAGAAGTTTTAGAGAACTTCTAGGTATGAATTTCGGAGTCCAAATTTGTTTTAATAAGGCTTTGAAACTAGATATTGAAACAAATTGATGCATGCATGAAATAAATTATAGAAAATTGATCCTTATTATACATAAAAAAATTCGAAAATATATATGTATAATTAAACATGAAATCCTACAGTGGTATCAGAGCTTAGGGTTCAATTTTCTTATGATTTATGGCTGTAAACAAATTTAGTTTACCATCTAGGATTTAAACAATTCGTTTTACCGTTTTTTCGGTCTTTAAATGTTTGTTGAAATAATTATTTATAATAATTCATTTTAAATGTTTTGAATGTTTAAAACATGACATGTAATTATTAGAATTATGATTTAGACATAAGTCTAACTTGCAATAATTTCGTTTTAAGTATAAACGATTATTTTGTAAGAGAATCAACAAAACCGAAAAACTGCGATTCATCTTTCCATTGGAAATTAGATGGACAGTGGTTCATAATTAATTAGTGAACTATGGATGCATGAAAAATGTTTTTAATGGATTTCAAAACGTTTTTTCAAAGAATTGTTTGACATTCTAGATGCTTGATAAACTAGGATGGATAGTTTATAGCAATATTGCGTGCATGGATGCTCGAGTTGTTTTGCAGGAATTGTGAGTTTGTATGTTCCAAATCAGAAACTATGAATGTTTATAATTGTTATAATACAAGGGCTTATGTATGTAAAAGCCAAATTCTCTATTTCCATCTTTTAGATAAATTGCATATGCATATGAGAGGTTTTTACATAGGACTTGCACTAGTCGGTTTTTATCGAATGTGAGGAGCATGTTTATTTTCTGTAAAATCTACATCTCCGGTGCAAGAGGAAGTCGCCGCTGTAGCGCATTGATCGAGGATCGGGGATCGAGGATCAAGGATCGAAGGGAACATATAAACTCACACGATGTGGATTGTGTGAATGTTTAATTTCTGGTTTTTAATTTCTACTATGCATGTGATGAATGTGGTGAATGTTAGGATGTGTATGAATATTAATATGCGTGATAACCTAAAATTCCAAATCACATGTAAAAATATGAAATTTTCCAACAAAAATTAAGAATAATTTCCTTCTTATTTCATCCACTAGCAGCCATTGATCGAGGGATACTCTGCTCGCCCTTAGCGGGAGATAGCTCCCTCTATCTTTGGGAATAGTGGGAGATATAATGGTTGTCTGTTGTTGTGCCACAATTAAATGTATGAGGTGTGTTTCACCCTAGTGAATCCTGAGTGTGTTTAGTTGCGAATACAATGGATAAACGTATCTCGTATCAAATGAAAATAAGTTTTCTTAACATTACCTAGAGCCCTCGCTCGGTTTTGGGAAAAGTTTTTCTTACGAGGATAGGTCGTATTCCCTCATAATTAAAACGACAAGAGTCACAAGAGTTTGAAGATGCTAAATGTTGCTAAAATTCAAAAAGGTTGTGATTAGAAAAATGTTTTCTTACCTTGATATTGTAATGTATTCGATAGCCCTTAGCTAGTCTATATTACAATTGATGGGATCTTGGATTGTTGCATTTATGGGCAAGATTTTTATTTGCAACATTTGCATTTATATTTGATATATGTATGCATGTGTATTAAAACATAAAATTGACATTAAAATCCTGTATAATTTATTTTGTAGAAATGTCTAATATCCAACCTATTATGCGATCTATGATCGAAAAGAATCCTTTGCAAAATTATGGCTCAAACTTCATGAAATGACAACTCAATCTTAATATCGTGTTGAGGTTTGAAAAATTATCTCATATTTTGGATGGTGAAATCCCAAAATTGAATGAGATGACAACCGATAATGAGAAAGAGGCGATAGCCAAGTGGGAAGACCAAGAGAACCAAGTTCACGGTCTAATGTTGGCATCCATGGGTGACTCACTTCAAGCGAAATACTTGGATTCAAAACCCAAGAAGACCATGGAAGCTTTAATAAAGATGTTCATGGATAGTGCCCGAAAGGAGCGCTATAAGACCACCATCGCACTCACAAGGTGCCACATGGCGGAGGGAACATCAGTGTCCATGCATTTTCTCACGATGCAAGGATACCTTGAGAAATTGTCGAAGCTCTCTTCTCCAATGCCCAATGATTCTTGGCTCTCTAGCCCCGTCCTTTAAGGACTTTGTGATGCACTATCATGTGCGTGAAAAAAAGGTGAGTCTTGAGGAGTTTCACAATGCTCTCAAAACGGCGGAAGTTGACATGGGCAAGGGTCGGGACAATCACGTCCTAGCCGTCCATGAGAGGAGCAAAAAGATCAACAAAGGTAAAGGCAAATTTACCAAAGATACGTCAATCGAGAGCAAGGGAGTAGGAGGTGCTCAAAGGAGTGCCTCAAGGGGGAAATCTTTGAAATCTCCAACCCCCAACACGGAGTGCTTTCACTGCGGTGAAAATGGACACATCCGACCTAATTGCCCCAAATACAAGGAAGACCTTGAAAATGGGATGATTGAACGTAGGCGCCCGAGAAATGCCATAGGTATGTTTGTTATTGAGATAAATTTAATCACCTCTGTCCTTGATTTGGTAATGGTTACCGGATCTTATGCTCACATAATTTTGATGTGCAGCTGTTGAAGGATAGGAAGGAACTCGTGAAGAACGAGATGATATTGAAGATTGGAAATAGTACAAGCATCGCTGCGATTGTACAAAATTTTATGGAACTTCAATAGTCTAGTGATTTAAATTTATGCTTTGAAGAATGTTTGTTATGTACCTTCGATTAGCAAGAACTATTCTGTATCATGTTTTGGATATGGATAACTTAATATATATTTTTAATTCTTGCTTGTCTATATCGAAGAATGGAATTTTCTATGCAAATACATTCGCATAGAATGATTTCTATTTGCTTTAAATAAATAATAAACAAACTCAAACAAACAATAACAAAAGGAACTAAGATAACTCACGTAGATGATACAATCTTGTAGCACTATCGAATTGATCAAATAAATGACCAAGAGACCTTTCAAGAAGAAATGAACGAAAACGAATAACAAATTGGATATGATACATTCTAATGTATGTGGTCCGATAAGTACAAGTGCAAGGGACGTTTAAGGTACTTCATTTTGTTCACGGACAACTATAGTCATTATGGCTATATTTGTCTAATGGGAAGCAAAAGTGAATTCTTTGACAAGTTCAAGGAATTCGAGGATGAAGTAGTGAACCGACTCAACAAGAATATCGAGTCTCTATGAAAGGTTCGTAGGGGTGAGTGCTTAGGATACCTAATTTGACTTATTCCTAAAGTAGGAACATGATATTGCTTGACATGGTTCGATCAATAATAAGTCAATCTAAATTGCCTATTTACTTTTGGAATTATGCACTACAAATAATGACAAACACACTAAATAATGTTCCATCCAAATCCGTGGAGAAAATGTCTTGTGAGCTATGGAGTTGAAAGACACCTAAGCTCGACTTTCTCAAGATTTGGGGTTATGAGGTATACATCAAGAAATTGATGTCGATCAAGCTTCAACCAAAAGCGGATAAGTGCTTCTTTATAGGTTGTCCTCGTGTGACAAGAGGATACTACTTTTGGTATATCACCTCCAATCGAAAGATTGTAGAGAGAGATATGGTTTTTCTGGAATTTCTGGAAAAGAGAGAAAAGTAATGGGAGTAGAGTTAAGCTTGAGGAAACTCAAGATACTCTACGATATCATGATGTGAATGTTGCATTCAAAATCATGAAGGCCCAACCGAGATTCATTTGGTTAGTGGGAGCATGAGCGAGAGATCCTCACAAGAAATTGTGAGAGAATCTCAATCATCTTCACCTAGTGTGCGTTCGAGAGTCGAACATGAACCTATTCCTCAAGAAATTGTGGAAGAAGTTCAAGAGACACGAGAAGAACCAAAAGAACTAAGAAGGTCAATGAGAGAAAGGAAGAAACCCAATAAATATGTGGGACTTCATGAGATCATGGTACTAGATACCAAAGATCCCTCGACCTTCCGAGAAGCAATAGAAAAGACTCCAAACTATGGTTAAAAGTCATGGAATCCGAAGTAGAATCCATGTATGATAATCAAGTATGAAACTTGATTAGCCTTCCTCAAGAGAAAATATCATTTGGTATAAATGAGCTTTTAGGAGGAAGATAGACATGGATAGTAACTTGACAACCTACAAAGCAAGGCTTGTAGCAAAAGTTATACTCAAATTCAAGAAATTGACTTTGATGAAATTTTTGAGAAGTTGCCATATTAAAATCTATTCGGATTATGCTCACTATTACCGCATTTCACAATTGTGGGATATGGAAGATGGATGTCAAAATAGAGTTCCTTAAACAGGAACTTGGAGGAGGATATGTACATGGTACAACCTCAAGGTTTTGATGATCCAAATAATAGCGAGAAGAAATGCAAGTTTCGAGAATCCATTTATGGATTGAAACAAGCATCGAGGAGTTGGAACAAACGCTTTGACGAAGAGGTGAAGGAGATTCACTTCATTCAAAGTAAAGGAAAACCTTGTTGATACAAGGAGATTAGTGGGAGCCATGTAGTACTTCTGATCTTATATGTCGATGACATATTGCACATGAGCGATCATATACCTTTGCATTAGCAAACGAGAAATTTCGTTGAAATCAGTATGTTCAATGAAAAGATGTGAGTGAAGCTCAATACATCTTGATTATCAAGATATAAAGAGATACATCTCATATACTCATTGGTCTAAGTCAACGTGTATACATTGACAAGGTCTTTGAAATGTTCAGGGTGAACAATTCCGATATGGACAATATGCCAATAAGTAAGACTATAGGTGTGCAACTCAAGAAGTCTCAATGTGCTCAATCACACAAAGACTTGGAGTACATGAAGGTATCCATTATGCTTCGGCAAAAGGAAGGACCATGTACACGATGACCTGCACAAGACTCAATATCTCGTATGCTCTAAACATGACAAGAGGTCACCAATCCAACGCAAGTCCTAATCATAGGATTGCGGTCAAGAATATTCTGAAGTACCTTAACCGGACTAAAGATAAGGTTCTTGTTTATGGAAGACAAAGAAGAAAATAGCCGAGGGCTGTTTTGATGCAATTCTTATAGGAATTCTAGACAATAAGAGGTTGGAGTGATGATGCGTCATCATTATCGAAGGTAGAGGTATGAGCTAGTGTAGTTAGGAGTAATATCACTACAGCTAACTCAACCACCAACGAAAGACAAAATAAATAAATGGGTGGACACAACAGTGACACAGCTGATCCATTCAACAAACCTTCATACCAAGCTAAGAGACGAAATATATTTCGAGTCCATGGATCCGAGGGTCCATGTGGATTGGCTTGATAGGTGATTTGAGAAGGTTACCCTAGTTATTAATGTTTTATACATTGAGAATGTATGTGAAAGAAAACTTTGATAACAAGTGGGAGATTGAAGGGAATGTGTTCTAAAAGTTTTACTTTTAAATGTCAATTATTATGAATTGAATGAGAAATCATTTTGTTCCTTGTTTATGTTATTCGTCTTTTAGAAGTGTTAAGGAAGAGGCTCTTGGTCCTTAACCGTAGAGCTCTAAAAGATATTGGTTTACATAAAACAAAAAATATTCGCAATCATGGTAATTAACATGGGACATTAATTACCGGGTTAAGATTGTCGTGTTGGTCATAGATCATTGTAGCTCTACAAGTGAGTGACAACACGGGTACACAAAAGTGGAAAATAGTACTTCTGTATACTGAATTGACCTAACAAGTAAAATATTATAGAAATGTGTTTCTGTGTCATTAATATTTGACTGTGTCCTTGGTCCTTTGATATGAGACTTATATCCGATCGCTTAAGGAGTTCTTAATTAGACTAGTGTCTTAAGCTGTCGATAAGTGTAGTGTAAAGGCATTAGTTGGTTAAGTATGACTTTCGTTGGAGAAGATAGCTAGTCAAAAGATTATCATTACCCCTCTTAATTGAGTAATGATATTAGTGGGCCCCTTGATAAAGCAAAGTTATAATGTGCACAATGTGATTTGAGTTAAGTCACATATTTGTAAGTAGCTTAAAGAGATCAAGAAAAGAATACTAATACAAAGATGACACAATACTACTTTGTGTGTATTCTTAATATCATGAGGCAAGGGACGGACACAATTGGTGCACTCCATCACTAAATGGATCGGGTTTTGGTTCGAGTGGAATTAAGACATCTAACTAATTGGGAGCTATAATGTGTAGCTAGATACCGCTTATAGCTTGTGATATTAAGCTCTTAATATCACTGCCAACTTAGTTTAGATCCTCCCATGGGTCACACCACAAAACTGGGAAACAAGAAATGGGGATTTTGAGTTCATAAGATGTGTCGGGTTTCATGTAGAAAATATGACACATGGGGTGAACAAGCAAAATCAAAATTATGTTGAGATTAATAACATAATTAGAATCTAAATTAAATTCATATGTGATGTAAATATTATGGGGTGTAATGATTGATCATTACATAGGATAATATGTTACATAAGTTGTGAATTTACTACTAATCCCGAAATGTCAAATTTTGTAGGGGTTAAACCGAAATTTGACAAGTCTGCAGAACAGTGCTCAAACGGTCGACCGGATAGTAGTAAACGGTCGACCGATCGGGCGCGGTCGACCGGACGTGTCTCGACCGATAACAGGGAATTTTCATCTGTTCGAACGGTCGACCGAATGTGATCGGTCGGTCGACCGAACATTGCGATGGAATAGTTCCTGTTACGAACGGTCGACCGAGTTATAGAACGGTCGACCGAAACTAGGTTTGAGCGGTCGACCGAACCTTGAAACGGTCGACCGGTCGAGACGGTTTTGTGCAGAATTAATTTAAGAATTAATTAGATCATGCATGGAATTGGTCCATAATTGATTTAATTCGTGGCTAATATTATTTATTATTAAATAATGGATGGTTAGATGAAATTTTGCATGAGATCATGGGCAAGGGGTTGCACATGAATAGGTAATTTGGAGAGAGCTTATAAATACAAGCTTATTTCATTACCCAATTAATTCATTATTTCTTGTGCAAAAATTCTCTCTCCATAATTCTCCACGAAAATCCCTTAATTCTCAAGTTTAGTTTTAGTTCTTAAGAGATCATCTTCTCAAGAGAATTAAAGAGGGGTTAGTAATTGGATTCTAAACCCTATCGGAGATTGAGAGACTAGCTTCCCTCTCTCCGATCTTGTTTAGAGTTTGGTGAATACTCGGAGGAATCCGGCGCAGCGAGGAGCATCCCCAACGTCTCCGAATCTTCAAGAAGTTTTAGAGAACTTCTAGGTATGAATTTCGGAGTCCAAATTTGTTTTAATAAGGCTTTGAAACTAGATATTGAAACAAATTGATGCATGCATGAAATAAATTATAGAAAATTGAAAATTGATCCTTATTATACATAAAAAAAATTGAAAATATATATGTATAATTAAACATGAAACCCTACAAGATACTCATTCCACTTTCTAAAGAATAGTGGCAAGAATGTTTTTTGGGTCACCGTCGGTGGCTAGATGAAGATCACCGTTGGAGGAGAAATAAAAGAGCATTTGATGGCAAAAAGGAATAAGGAGGTCCACCAAAATACAAAACTGGGGAATATGTTCTAAAAAATTTGCAAATTATTCTCTGGATGTTGGCTAATCAAAAGGTGACTTAGTGGGAATGTGTATCAGAAGAGACTTGTATTTGGGTAGAACTAACGACGTCAAGTCAATGTATCCACCTACATCTTTTTGGATGAGCACTGAAGAGAAGAAAACTTTCTGTTTCGTTCTTCAGTCAAAGGTGCCAAATGGATATTTATCGAACATATCACGTCATGTAAACACGAAAAATGCAAGATAAGCTCATTAAAGAGTCATGACCATCACGTATTGATGCAAGAGTTGTTATCCCTCACCATAAGAAAGAGTCATGGAGTAAAAGAAGTGCAGGAAGCAATTATTAACCTAAGTCAGTTTTTTCGCACATTGTGTTTGAAAGTAAACATTGTTGATTATTTAAGAAACCTGGAAAGGGACATCAGAATTCTTTTATGTCGGCCGGAGATGATATTTCCATCGAGTTTTTTGATGTTATGTTACATCTGCCATTTCATCTTGCTTGGGAGGCAAGATTGGCAGGTCCAATGCACTATCGCTGGATGTACCCTTTCGAAAGATATATGACGAAGTTGAAATCTTTTGTTAGAAATAGAAATAAACCCAAAACATTAATTGTTGAAGGTATTCTGGTGGAGGGGAGTCTGATCTTTTGCTCTAGATATTTGAAGAGTGTAGAGACCGTATATTATAGACCTTCGAGGAACGGCGAAGGTGAAAGGCCTTTAGGTAAGACTCGAATGATTGTCCTTGACGTTGTCCGTCACGCCTGACTTCTTGGGAACCACATGGACAGGATTCACCCACGAACTATCAGAGATAGGATAGATTATGCCATGATCCAAGCACTTAAGAACCTCCTTTCGGACGGCTTCTTTCAGTACAGGATTCAATCTTCGTTGTGGGTCCCTGCGGGGCCTAGAATCCTCTTGCATGTGGATCCGATGCTGAACAATACCAGGGCTAATTCCCTTGATATCCTTCAAGGACCACCCGATCGCCTCTTTGTTTTCAAAGAGTACTCTTTTGAGGGCAACCTCTTGATCTTTTTCAAGATTAGAAGCAATAATGAGTGGCAAGGTCTCATTATCCCTTAAAAAGATGTACTTTAGGTTATCAGGGAGCCGTTTAAGCTCGACCAGAGGTGGGTCCTTGTCGAACTCAGAGTTACTTTCAAGTGGCTCAAGGGCCACGGGGTAAGAGGAGCAAGCACCCAGATGTGCCTCCTCGTCCAGAGATATGCCGGCGGATTCCTCAAGATCCTCTTCACTCGCAACCTGATCATTAAGCACCTCAATAATATGTCGATGTGAGTCGAACATGCCTAATGAATCAGGCTCATCCGTGTCCTGGATGAAATTGGCTCCGACAGTGTCGTCGAAGAGCCCAGGTTGCTTACCAAGAGTGAAGATGTTGAAATCCGTCGTGAGGTTTCCAAAAGACAACCTCATCAAGCCATTGCGACAATTGATCAAAGCATTAGATGTCGCAAGAAATGGCCTCCCAAGGATCACAGGAATCTGTCCTTGTGGGTTGGACACGGGTTCAGTATCCAAGATGATGAAATCAACTGGAAATACGAACTCACCCACTTTGATAAGGACATCCTCCACACTCCCTCGTGGAATTTTGACGGATCTATCAGCCAACTGGAGGGTTGTCCTCGTTGGTTTAAGATCGCCTATTCCAAGGTTGACATAGACTGAGTAAGGAAGGAGATTCACAGATGCCCCCAAATCCAATAAAGCTTGAGAGATTGTCACATTCCCAATCATGCAAGAGACAGTTGGACAACATGGGTCCTTGTACTTGACGTGCATGGGTTGTGTCAATATGGAGCTCACATTGGCGGCCAAAAAGGCCTTTTTGGGCATATTTGTTTTTCTCTTAGTGGTGCAAATGTCCTTGAGGAACTTGGCATACGGTGGCATTTGTTGAACAACGTCCAACAACGGAATGTTCACCTTTACTTGCCTAAGTACCTCAACGATATTATCCCAATGCTCATCACATTTTTTAGTCAACCGATGAGGGAATGGTGCCTTGGGGACATAAGAATCACGAGGAGGAGTCTCAGAATTAGGTTCCTTGACAGGCTCAAGACTCTCCTCGGAAGTCTCGCCAACAGGGTTGGCTTCCGACATTTTCACATTGTTGTCAACGACCCTTCCCGGTCTCAAGGTATGAACAACATTGGCATGTTGGGAAGGGTCACTTTCAACATTGTGTACATTTTGCCTGGTATGAGCAGGCTGACCCCTGGGATTAACCACAGGTTGACTCGGGAACTGACCCTTCTCGCGTTGGTGAGGTCCTTGGGGTCAACCCGCTGAGGTGGTGGAGTCTGGTTAGAATAACCCGACGAAGAGGCCTGACCAGGTTGGTAATTTTGGTGCTGAGACCTTTGATGTGGGAGTTGGTAGGTTGCCGATGGGCGTGGAGGTTGATAAGGTGGAGGTTGAGGTTGAGCGTGCGAGCTCTGACCGTGGCCTCCACTAGACCCCCAAGAGAAGTTAGGATGGTTACGCCATCCCGGGTTGTAGGAATGACTGTACGGGTCGTTTCGGGGCCTTTGTTGATACATCGCATTTGCATGCTCAGTATCCCTTGGAGCGTAAGCGCACTCCAAGTCATCATGTCCCGACAGTCCACACCTAGTACACCCAGGAGTAGCGACCTGAGCTACAGGAGCTCGGTCCATCTCCAAACTCTCTATCCTACGCATGAGAGCAGTCATTTTCGCCTCAGTCGCGATAGTCGACTCAACAAGATATGATCCAGCTCGACCAGAAGACCTGGCGGCTGGTGGCTCTCTCAAGGTGTCCCACTCGAAGGTACGCTCAGCCATAGACTCAAAAGTGTCACATGCCTCCTCGAAGGGTTTCATTTGGAAGCCACCCTGACACATTGACTCCAACAATGTGCGGGTGTTATAGTTGATGCCCTCATAAACAATCTGGCACAACTGCCATAGCTCAAGTCCATGATGAGGGCATTGTTGGAGAAGGTCCTTGAACCTCTCAAAGAAACCATGAAACGATTCGGTCTCAGTCTGATACATTTGATGTATCTGGTGCCGTATCTGTTGAGTTTTCCTTTGAGGGAAAAATCTCTTCAGAAAGACGGTCACAAAGTCATCCCATGACCGAATCGAGCTCGCTGGGAGGCTATACATCCATTTCTTCGCATTATCCTTCAATGCGAAAGAAATCATCATCAACCGGACTGAATCCTCGTCAAGCTGTTGAAGCTTGAACATGGAGCATACTTCCTCGAATTCGCGTATAAAGATATACGGATCCTCCTTACTAGCAGTAAAAGTTGGAAGCATGCTCACATATTGAGGTTTCAGCTCATAGTTGTTCCCGCGAGCAGGGGGAACAACTATGCAAGAAGGCTGCGCGGCCCGAACAGGATGTGTCCGCTCCCACAAAGTCATCGGTCTATCATGTCGAGCTAAAGGTGGTGGTGCACCAAGGACTCGATCCTGACCGAATCTCCCTTCCTCTCGAGATAGAGGAGGAGGAGAAGGAGGTCTACGTGGTGGTGGGAACGGACCGAGGTACTCCATGTATGGAACCCGGTCTCCCTCGCCACCACGAGATGACTCGGCCTCTTGCTCCAAAGGAGCATGAGGCGGAGATGGTCGATCACCAAGACCGTCCATCTCAGAAGAATGCACTCTCTCGAGTCGAGCGCTCTCACCAGAACGAGCCCAACCTCGCATAAAATGCTCGACTCGACTCTAACAAACACTCAACAGAAGGTGTACTAGAGGAGGAGACTATACGTAGAGAATAGATGAGGAGAGGACTCAGGTGAGGAGGGAAGAATCCCTAGAGCTACCGTGGGTAGAGGGATCAGGAAGAAGCCTAACTAGCAAGCACGACTCAAACAATGTAAGGCAATGGGTCCTTAGGCTAGACAACGCCTAACTTCGAGGTCACTAGCCTCGACACGTCTCACCTCCCTACAACGAGGACCACAATGCCCAGCAAGTGATACCATATCCGGAGATCCAGTACCTCCTACTATCGACAAGGTAGACAACGTCGATCAGGTCATGACGGTCTCAACTAGATTACTCTCCTAGTGCGCCCGCAATCCTAGGGCCAATGTCTACTTGCTTTTAGTTAAGGCTTTATTAAGAGTGTTTTTTGGGGCCAAGGGAAGGGTGATGAAATCCCCCACCTTATCTTTTATGGGACAACCCATCCTTAGTAGCGATTTAATCCTAGATCTTGCAATCAATCGCTCCAATTAAACACTCTCTCACTCTTGTCCCGATGCACCTTACTAACTAATGCATGATCGAAACATGCATAAATGAGAGATTTGGGTGCACGTACCTCACGCCAGCAATCAACAACAAAATATAAAGAAAAGAAAAGACTAATGCATGCAAGGTCTACACATGATGCATGACCTAGATGGTAAGGAGTCTAGTCTTTTGCTTTGAGTTTTATGGTCCAAGTTGATTAATGGGGGAGGTATTAATGATCTGGGAGCAAAAGAGAAGTCACAGCATGCAAAATATGGCTCCCAGATAACACAAATTAAAGCACTAACTACCAGAACAAATTTTGAAGCAGGAAACCCTCACCAGGCCGCCAATTGGCGGTCTCCAACCGCTGATCGGCGGTCCTTTTTGAGCTTCTGGTCCTCAAACTTGTCCAGTAGCCTCCCCTTGCTCCGATGGTTCCCTGAAACTACGAAAAACTGGAAACAGAAAATCAAAAACCCCTCGAATCGTCCAAACCAAGGTCTGGACAGAGCACCTCCCCGGCAACGACGCCAAAAACTTGTTTGATCGTTTTATATTAACCGCAAGTGCACGGCCGCGTTGAAGCGGTGGAAAATATGGGTCGTCCACTGGGAGGTGTGTCGACGATTGGTTTGTTCGAAGGCGAGAGGTAAAAAGAAGGAGAGAAAGGTTGGTTACACTAAACTACACTAAGGTGCAAATGGAAATGGAAGAAAAGCAAGAAAACTAAACCCCAAAGGGGGTAGAGAAATAATGTGAACATAAAGAAGTGTGTGTGTGTGTTCATTAAGCTCCTCACAACATGTAGTGCATGAAATCATAAAACTACATCCAACTTTGCCTCCACATGAATTAAGATAAGACTACATCATTAAAACATACAAGACAATAATTGGAATGAAGCTACATGAACTCAAGTATAAAGACTATACCCTACTATGCCTCCACATGAATTAAGATAAGATTACATCATTAAAACATACAAGACATTAGCTAAGGTAAAGGCAACAAGAGCACATACACTACAAATTGTGTTTCCAATATTAACTTCATCCATATCCTAACCTTATCATTCCCCATAAAATAGGTCCACTAATCAAAGCATAAGCTAAGCTTCATTCAAGAGCATTAGCATATCAAAGATAAGAGTGAAACTCCATAAGATGGTTATGGAAATCATATAAAGCTCAAGAGATAAAGATAACACACACTTAATACACTACATGATTATATCACATATTTCTCCACCCCCAAATGGGGATGGAACTACTCACTACTCATTACACTAACTATATTAGCAAAAGAAAGCATAATACTAAAATGAAAGTTAACTAAGAAGGCAAGAAGCATTAAAGAAACATAAAAGGAAAGGAAAGACTAAACAAACATTCACAAATTAAAAGACAAGATTAAAAGAAACTAGAAGAATTATTTTATTAACAAATGACTCACATTGAAGGTAGCATTCTTCTCCACCTTGAGTTTTTGCTTCAAGGCTCACTCCTTAGTAGAGAGAATGCCACCAAGCAATGGGTAATTACAATGGAAGGTGAAGAGTTCTATTTATAAGCATAGAAAAAGCTAATCGGGGACAATCCCCTGATGTGGGACTAAACCAATACCAAAAATAGCCTAAACACATAATAATACAAGTCCAGGAGAAAGCTTAGCGGATCTGGGGCTATATGGACCGCCAATTAGCGGTCCAAGACCATCAATTGGCGGTCTATAAACTTTAGATCGAGTTGCTTTTGGTTGTGGGCTTTGCTTGATGGATTTGTTGGTCTTGGATGCATCTACTTGGTTTGTTGGAGCTCCGACCCGAATCGAATTGCCAAAATACTCCCCATGATGGTGTGGAGTTTCCTGTTTTGCTCTCAGGTCCTTCGGTCTTACGATCAGGTCCTTCTCCATTGCATCTCAGTCCCTAGGTCTCACAATTAAGTCCTTTTTTCATGCTTTTGGGTCCTTTCATGGCTCTTCTCTTCAAACCTATTTATTCCAGAAAACTAAACATAAAACTCGTAACATAGCATTGTTTAGGTGAAAGATAATGAATATAAGATACAAATATAAACATGAAATGATGGCAATCACATGACGATGTAATTACTTGTTTTTTCAGCAGTGATGATTCCTATTTAAGGAGAAAGTACGTGACATTAAGCCCTCCTCCACCTTCGAAGCCACTACCAGTTATATCCTAACCTTGCTTACTGTTCTTAATTGTGTTTAGGGGAGGATTAGTGATGGTTTGAGATGGATGGCTGAGATCGAGTGGGAGATTTGTATATAAAGGTTGGTTTTACTCTCTCTCTCTCTCTCTCTCTCTCTCTCTTTCTCACGATCTCCTCTCTCTCATTCACTCTCTCTCCCTCTAAACTCGTCTCTCTCTCGACAGTGGAAGAGCTGGCGTCGTGCGTGGAGTTGGAGTCGCCGAAGGAGCTCGGGTTGCTGCCGAGTTGAGTTGATCGGAAGTTCGTTGGAGTTAGAGCATTTTCGTGGAGGAGCTCGCCGTTGTTTCTTCAAAGGCTTCTTCAAGCCTTAAGGTATGTCAAATTTGCTTTCAAGCTCACCTATTGTTAGTGTGGGAGTGGGAGCGGTCGACGGTAGGCCTTTTCGGGCTCGTCGGACCTGCACAACCGTTTCTGAACTATAAACGGTCGACCGGTGTTTTGGTTCGGTCGACCGGTTGTAGTGTATTTTGGGCGAATCCCTCGCACCGGTCGAACGATGCCCTTTGGGCGGTCGACCGGTTGTTGCAATTTTAGCGAGAGAAAGATGTCCTGTGTATTTTCGGTCGAACGGGACCCCTTTGCCGGTCGACCGAAAGTACTGTTGTATGTCGGTTGGGGCGTTGACCATCTAAACGGTCGACCGCCTGTTTGACTCGTTCGACCGACGTTTAAGTTAACTTAATGGCCGGTCGACCGGAAGTGTGGTTTCGGTCGACCGTGATGTGAGGACTCTGGGTGAGTTCTACTGGTTGTTTTCGGTCGACCGATAGGGTTCGGTTGTTCGACCGTTTTACTGTTGATTGCGAAAATAGATTTCTACTGGTGCTTTTCGGTCGACCGGGACCCCTTTGTCGGTCGACCGTTTGGCGGGTTTTTCGGTTGGGCCAGTTCTCTGGGTGAGGATCGGTCGACCGGAAGCCAGTTTTCGTTCGACCGTTTTGCACTGTTTTTGTGTGTGTGTGTTGCTATTGATTGGCTAGAAGGCAACGGGTCTCCGGCCCTTTTGGGGCGACAGCACAGACATTCCGGCCCTATAGCAATTAGTAGTGACACGTGGAGATGGATTGTGATATTGTGGTCGTGGCTCCGGCGAATGAGGCAAAGTCGTGGCTCCAGCGAATGATGCAAAATCGTGGCTCCGGTAACATTGATGCAAAACCGTGGCTCCGGTAACACTGAGGCAATGAGGGGGTTGTTTGGCCGTGATTTGGACCGGCGGTGCCTTGTGTGCACGTGTGTTGGTGGGTTGGGGTGAGAGGACCTTTGAGACCCGTGTGGTTGGGCTATGGCCGGAAGAGAGGTCCCGAGAACTTAGCGGGTGTATCAGTTGTGGTGTTTTACGTTTCTTTGTACATTTCATTCTGTCCATATATGTGTTAGGGTTTGGCATACTGGGTTTCCTCCTGGAAACTCAGGCATTCATTGTCTACTTTCAGGCCGAGAGCGACGTTAGGTGGGTGGCGACGGCGGAGGGAGCGCTCGAGACATGATCCTGCTTCCCTATATTTTGAGGTGGTTGTGATTACTTGTGTATATTTCATGTATATGATCTTTTGATGTAATCACATTCTTTTGTAAACTCGTTTATATATATATATATATATATATATATATATATTATGTTGGTGCACCAGTGATTATTTGTGTATATTTCATGTATATGATCTTTTGATGTAATCACATTCTTTTGTTAACTCGTTCACATATATATATTATATGTTGGTGCACCAGTGTGTGTATTTCTTTTCGTAATGTCCTCGTTGATTGTATGATTTAAATTTGAAATTTTCCGTTGTGTTTGAGGACGTTACAACTTGGTATCAGAGCGGTCAGTTTCAGTGTCTTCGTCCAATGGAACCACCCTTAGAGTTATGTCAATCATGCATGCATTGTTCTCATTCATATTTTGTGTCTCCTGTGTAGATGGCTCCGAGGCGTGTGAGACCTTCTCCCCGAGACCGTAGCACCAGTGATGAGGTGGGTGAGGGGAGTAGAGGAGAGGAGCTGAGGGCGCTCCAGGGCACGTTGGCTAGATTGAGCGAGATTCTCGAGCGCCAATCTGCCCAGGCTGAGCGGGGAGGAGCGGGCGCAGTGTTGGATCGGTTTATGCGTCAGCATCCCCCATCCTTCGATGGTAGCGGCGACCCTGTGGCAACAGAGGACTGGGTCTTTAAGATCCAGAAGATATTTCGGGCGATTGGGTGTCCTCCTGAGAGGAAGGTGGATCTGGCCACTTACGTGTTGGACGACGGCGCAACCAACTGGTGGAGATCCACTTCTGCTGTGGTGTTCGAGGACAGTGAGGAGTTGAGCTGGGAGGAGTTCCTGGTGGAGTTCAACCAGCAGTACTTTCCGCAGCACGCCCGCGACAGGAAGAGAGAGAAGTTCCTGGCTTTAGAGCAGAGGGACATGACTCTGGCTGCCTACATCAGCAAATTTCACGCTTTGGAGCGATACTGTCCAGAGATTTATGTGACGCAGGAGCAGAGGGCTCGGAGGTTTGTGCGCGGTCTGAGGCCGCAGTTCAGGGCCCGTGTTACCACGAGCATGCCACAGACGTTAGCAGACGCTGTGAAGTTCGCGACCATCATGGATCAGGATAGCCAGGACATTGAGGAGGCTAGGAGGTCGCAGGTGAAGACCGGAGTGCGTCCGGGGAGTCAGTTGTCAGGGAATCCGGGCAAGAGGCCTCGGATTGACGGAGGTGGACCACCGCAGGCTGGGCAGTGCAAGCAGTGTGGTGGAGTTCATCCGGGACGCGGTTGCGGGCCCCGTTCTGGCGCGTGTCATGGTTGTGGCCAGCTGGGTCACTTTGTTCGTTCTTGCCCGAGTAGGCCGGGTGGGCCTATTGTTCGACCGGGATCATCCACAGCTGGTGGAGCTGGTCCGAGTCGTTCTGCAGCACCACCCCAGCAGGGGAAGAGAGCAAGTCGTGTGTTCATTATCCAGTCGGAGGAGGCTAGAGATGTCGGCACGGTGGTGGAAGGTACGCTACTTGTTGCTGATTTGGTAGCTAGGGTGTTGTTCGACTCTGGGGCCACACACTCGTTTATCTCTGAGCAGTTTGCGAGCGTGTTAGGCCGTACCCCTGCGATGTTGACTGCCACTTTGGAAGTCAGCACACCCCTGGGTTTGGTGGGCACTGTGGGGAGATTTCTTCCCGGCGCCACGATTGCTTCGGGAGACCAGGAATTTCCGGCTGACCTGGTCTTGCTACCGATGGTGGACTTCGATGTTATACTCGGGATGGATTGGTTGTCCCAGTACGACGTCCGAGTCTTGTGCCGTGATAAGAAGATTTTGATTTCAAGGCGAGGTTTGCCTGATCTTCTGATCAGAGGATTGAAGGACCGCGGGAGTCGGTTGATCGTTTCTTCAGTTAGAGCTCGGAAGTTGATTCAGCAGGGTTGCAGGGCTTTTGTGGCCACTTTGGTAGTTCCAGACCCAGAGTTGAGGAGGCTGGAGGACATCGAGATTGTTCAAGAATTTCCCGAGGTGTTTGCTGATGATGTCTCCGGTCTACCACCCCACAGAGAGATTGAGTTCGGCATTGATTTGGTAGCTGGGGCTACACCGCAGTCGAAGGCTCCGTACAGGATGGCGCCTGCAGAGTTGTCGGAGCTGAAGAAGCAGTTACAGGTTCTGATGGATACAAGGTTTATCCGACCGAGCGTCTCGCCGTGGGGTGCGCCGATTCTTTTTGTGAAGAAGAAGGACGGCTCGTTGAGGATGTGTATAGATTACTGGATGCTGAATAAGGTTACTGTGAGGAATCAGTATCCTTTGCCCAGGATCGAGGACCTATTTGACCAATTGCAGTCAGCGAAGGTGTTCTCGAAGATTGATCTGCGATCTGGGTACCATCAGTTGAGGATCAGAGAGGCAAATGTTCAGAAGACAGCTTTTCGGACGAGGTACGGGCACTTTGAGTTTCTGGTGATGTCGTTCGGGTTGACGAACGCGCCTGCAGCATTTATGGATCTGATGAATAGGACTTTCAGTCAGTATCTCGACCGTTTCGTGATTGTCTTCGTGGACGATATTTTAGTCTATTCACCAGATATGGATCTGCACCGGGAGCATCTGAGGATTGTACTTGGCATTCTAAGAGATCAGCAGCTGTATGCCAAGTTTTCGAAGTGCGAGTTCTGGCTTCACAGTGTAGCATTTTTGGGGCATATCGTGTCAGGAGCAGGGATATCAGTGGATCCAGCGAAGGTCGAGGCAGTGACGCAGTGGAGAGCCCCGACGAGTGTGACTGAGATTAGGAGTTTTGTTGGATTGGCGGGTTATTACCGTCAGTTCATCAAAGACTTCTCGAGACTTGCTTCACCACTGACAGCGCTGACGAAGAAAGGAGTGAAGTTTGTTTGATCCCAGAATTGCGAGGACAGTTTTCAGGAACTGAAGAGTCGGTTGACGACTGCTCCAGTTCTGACTCTTCCCAGCGGTAGCGGAGGTTATGTGATTTACAGCGACGCCTCAGGTGTTGGTTTGGGCTGTGTACTGATGCAGCACAGGCAGGTGGTGGCGTATGCTTCGAGGCAGTTGAAGGTGCACGAGAAGAATTACCCCACTCACGATCTAGAGTTGGCAGCCGTGGTTCATGCTCTGAAGATTTGGCGTCACTATTTGTATGGTGAGCGGTTCGAAGTCTTCACGGATCATCAGAGTCTGAAGTACCTGTTTTCACAGAAGGAGCTGAATATGAGGCATCGCAGGTGGCTTGAGCTGATTAAGGATTTTGATTTCACCATCTCCTATCATCCGGGGAAGGCGAATTCAGTTGCAGACGCGCTGAGCAGGAAAGTGGAGGTGTCAGCTGCGAGTTTGTGTATTCAGGAGTGGAGGCTACTCGAGACATTGTCAGAGTGGAGGCCGTTCACCGAGAGCTCGGGGGGAGCAGTGATTGCGGGTCTTCGAGTGGAGCCGCAGACCGTCAGTCGAGTTGTCCAGGCTCAGCACAGGGATGAGGATTTGACTAGTCTGCTACAGTCAGCTGCCAGAGATGGGTCGGACTTCACTGTGGGAGTGGATGGAGGTCTGAGGTTCAGGAGTCGGAT
Source organism: Triglochin maritima (assembly GCA_963682175.1). Classification (NCBI taxonomy): domain Eukaryota; kingdom Viridiplantae; phylum Streptophyta; class Magnoliopsida; order Alismatales; family Juncaginaceae; genus Triglochin; species Triglochin maritima. Next base: position 54,995,168 of record OY821772.1, on the reverse strand, counting down.
CTGGGTTCCGAAGGTCGATGCGCTGAGAGATGACATCATGGAGGAGGTACACCGAGCCAGATATTCCATTCACCCGGGGAGTACGAAGATGTATAAGGATCTGCAGCGGAACTTCTGGTGGCGAGGGATGAAGCGTGATGTGGCTGATTTTGTGGCTAGGTGTTTGGTTTGCCAGCAGGTGAAGATCGAGCACCAGAGACCAGCGGGACCGATGCAGAGTATAGAGCTACCTGAGTGGAAGTGGGAGCACGTGACGATGGATTTCGTCACCGGGTTGCCGAAGACGAGGAGCTCTCATGACGCGATTTGGGTTATAGTCGATCGACTGACCAAATCGGCACATTTTCTGGCCATCCGGACTACTCTACCTTTGGAGGGTCTTGCGAGATTGTATATTGAGGAGATCGTCAGACTGCATGGGGTGCCAGTGAGTATCATTTCAGATCGAGATCCGAGGTTCACTTCCATATTCTGGGGGAGTTTGCAGCAGGCTCTGGGTACTCGTCTGAAGTTCAGTACACCATTTCACCCGCAGACAGACGGTCAGTCAGAGAGGACCATTCAGACGTTAGAGGACATGCTGAGAGCGTGCACTCTGGATTAGGCAGGGCACTGGGATGAGCACTTGCCGTTGATCGAGTTCGCCTACAACAACAGCTACCATGCGAGTATTGGGATGGCACCGTACGAGGCTTTGTACGGGAGGCCGTGCAGATCACCGGTGTGCTGGAGTGAGGTAGGCGAGAGGCAGTTAGTCGGGCCTAAGATTATACATACGTATGCTGAAAAGGTTGATGTGATCAGGCAGCGACTAGCGACAGCTCAGAGCAGGCAGAAGAGCTACGCGGATCGGCGTAGGCGAGTGTTGACTTTTGAGGTTGGCGATCATGTCTTTCTGAAGATTTCACCGTCGCGTGGGGTGATGAGATTCGGGAAGAAAGGGAAGCTCAGTCCAAGGTACATTGGGCCGTTCGAGATTTTGGACCGAGTTGGAGAGGTCGCCTACCGGATTGCGTTGCCGCCACAGTTTTTTGGTCTTCATAACGTCTTCCACGTTTCGATGCTGAGGAAGTACGTGTCAGATCCTTCTCATGTGATTCAGATTGCGGTCCCAGAAATCCAGCAGGATTTGTCTCTCGAGGAGAGACCGGTTGAGATTGTGGATCGGATGGAGCACCAGCTCAGGAGGAGGACGATTCCTATGGTTAAGGTCAGATGGCAGCATCACACTGAGCGAGAGGCTACTTGGGAGGTTGAGGAGGAAGTCCGGAGGTCGTATCCGGAGCTGTTTGGTAAGCGCTAGATTTAATTTCGTGGGCAAAATTCTTTTAAGGAGGGTGGATTGTTATATCCTAACCTTGCTTACTGTTCTTAATTGTGTTTAGGGGAGGATTAGTGATGGTTTGAGATGGACGGCTGAGATCGAGTGGGAGATTTGTATATAAAGGTTGGTTTTACTCTCTCTCTCTCTCTTTCTCACGATCTCCTCTCTCTCATTCACTCTCTCTCCCTCTAAACTCGTCTCTCTCTCGACAGTGGAAGAGCCGGCGTCGTGCGTGGAGTTGGAGTCACCGAAGGAGCTCGGGTTGCTGCCGAGTTGAGTTGATCGGAAGTTCGTTGGAGTTAGAGCATTTTCGTGGAGGAGCTCGCCGTTGTTTCTTCAAAGGCTTCTTCAAGCCTTAAGGTATGTCAAATTTGCTTTCAAGCTCACCTATTGTTAGTGTGGGAGTGGGAGCGGTCGACGGTAGGCCGTTTCGGGCTCGTCGGACCTGCACAGCCGTTTCTGAACTATAAACGGTCGACCGGTGTTTTGGTTCGGTCGACCGGTTGTAGTGTATTTTGGGCGAATCCCTCGCACCGGTCGAACGATGCCCTTTGGGCGGTCGACCGGTTGTTGCAATTTTAGCGAGAGAAAGATGTCCTGTGTATTTTCGGTCGAACGGGACCCTTTGCCGGTCGACCGAAAGTACTGTTGTATGTCGGTTGGGGCGTTGACCATCTAAACGGTCGACCGCCTGTTTGACTCGTTCGACCGACGTTTAAGTTAACTTAATGGCCGGTCGACCAGAAGTGTGGTTTCGGTCGACCGTGATGTGAGGACTCTGGGTGAGTTCTACTGGTTGTTTTCGGTCGACCGATAGGGTTCGGTTGTTCGACCGTTTTACTGTTGATTGCGAAAATAGATTTCTACTGGTGCTTTTCGGTCGACCGGGACCCCTTTGTCGGTCGACCATTTGGCGGGTTTTTCGGTTGGGCCAGTTCTCTGGGTGAGGATCGGTCGACCGGAAGCCAGTTTTCGTTCGACCGTTTTGCACTGTTTTTGTGTGTGTGTGTGTTGCTATTGATTGGCTAGAAGGCAACGGGTCTCCGGCCCTTTTGGGGCGACAGCACAGAGCCAAATCCAGACCCAAAGCCAGTTCCACTTCCACCACCGCCTTGTCCTCCACCTCCACCACCACCTTGTCCAAATCCACCACCTGAACCGAACCCTGATCCAAATCCTTGTCCAAAGCCTCCCCCACCACCTTGTCCTCCTCCGCCCCCACCACCTTGTCCCGCTCCACCTCCGAACCCGCTACCAGATCCAAATCCAGACCCGAATCCACTTCCGAATCCTTGACCTCCACCACCACCTTGTCCACCTCCACCACCACCACCTTGCCCTCCTCCACCACCACTACCAAACCCAGAACCAAACCCAGAGCCAGAACCACCATTACCACCACCACCGCCACCACCACTACCGCCTCCTCCACCGAACTGGGTCAAAACCCTTGAGGCAGACGTCATGCCCACTAAGAGCATAACCATAAGGACCACACTTCTATAATGCCTAAAACCGGCCATGATTACAAAGTTTTGCTGAAGGATGATGAAAGATGAGTTGTGCTGTGAGTTCAAACATAAGTACTATATATATAAATGTTTGGGAAGAGTTAAGGACGACTTCGTCTTACCTTACATGCAATTGGCTTGCATCATCTTAATTTTCCTATTGTTGCACCTAATCAATATAATACCATAGCCTTATTCTGACTTTCCTGTTGCTGACAATATTCAAATAATATGTGCTATTAACTAATCTAATTAATATGATTTGGTGTTGTCGACCAAGTCAGATCATAAAACGCGGGTTTTTACGTGAAACCTGAAATGGTTGAGTCGTTGAGATGTGTTTAGTTTCATATCCATCAACTTCAGCGGGCCAATTGTGTTGGATAAATATTTAATGTGTTCACGAAGTCAGACTACAACTCTACAATGGATGTATACCTATATCATATATGACATGGACATCGAGAACACTAGTCAAAAGGTGTGAAAACGTAGCCAATCTCTTTGTGGTCAAGGAAAGGCAACCAATCAATGAGATGTTTTCGTGTTAGGGCTGATAAGGTTAAAGTATTTTTGAACGTGAGAAAAATATACAAAAATATGGATATTGGCATCGAAAATGCATATAGTTGAATTTATTCAATTCTTTAATGTTTAGAACTATTTTAAAAATAGTAATGTGTTCATGTGAAAAACAAAGGTTTGAGAGATATGGAAAGCGCATTGCCTACTTTTCCTTACCGATTGCTGATTAATTTTCAGCCTTTAGTTCTCATCTCTAACAACACACATTGACAAACATGCATGATTGGATTTATTTTACGCAAGAAAATTGAGTAAAAGTAATCAACCTAAAATATCAGTTAATTATCATTTCTCGTTTAGTCATTTTGAAAGCACGTATTTCCATCGCATGTTATCTCAATCAACTAGGAAGACTTAAAGTTGTGTGCCTTTGAAAAAAATTCAGCCGGCTAATCAAGAACAGGAAGCCAGCAGTCATATTTGATCTCCATGCACAAGTTTGTTGAGAGTTATAAAAGATGTACCTTTGAGTTTGATCAAGCCATAATTGTCCAAATTATAACATAATGGTCAAAAAAATGGAATGTGAAGTTTTTTAACGAGTTTTCAGTGAACCTTGTTAAGACAAACAAGCATGAAACTCATTCAAATGTCAACTTACTATTGAAATTGATGTTATTTCTTCCGGTGGCAACGACATGTGTTGAAAAAATATTTTCCGGAGTGACTCTAGTGAAAGATAAGTTAGGTAATAGCATGACAGATCAAATGTTGAATGATTATTTGGTTACTTATCTAGAGATTTTTTTTGCTATAATGTAAATATATAACCTTTTGCTTCTAGCTGTTTATGAAATATAATGATTCCAAGAATTATTTACAACATTTTGCTTCTAGTTGTTTATGAAATATTAATATTGTTTGCTTGTATGTAATGTTTTAGTTGTCGATTGGTGTACTAGTACGTGGTGGCCCACAATACTTGGAATCTTGGATCACAAATATAATCATTTTTTTGCTATAATGTAAATATATAACTTGATACGATTATACAACAACCAAGCAAAAAAAAACAAAAAATGGAGTTTGATGTACATATATTGCTTGACATTTCTGACTCGCCAACATTGATAAGAATCAAAGAAGCAAGAAGAAACACAACACATTTGGGAAGAAAAAGAAAGGTCATACTTTTTTTTTCAAGAAAAATAGTTTCAATAAAAAACGAATTTATAATACACTATTGGGTGGTGATCCAAACACCATCTTAGTATTCAAAACTATATTATTTCTTCTTTTGAATAATACAGTTTACTTCAAAAATCACGATATTCTAGGCTTACCCAAACATACCCTAAATATTCGTAAACGAACACATCGATCCCAACTTGTCTATCTTTCACTGAAAGTCCAAAATCGCACACTTCAAAAAAAAGACAATTTTTTTGGTGGTTCTCTTAAACCCAGCTGCATGTGACAAATTTCCCAAGTTACGCTGGTACTATATGCAATGTACATGTGACGTATACATTGGATATTGTGTTATCAAATATTGTAAAAGTAGTAAAACTTATGGAAAAACTCACAACATTAAATCCTAGGGATATCCTAAAATGGTCGAAAGACCGAGAAAAAATGGAATGAAATTTATCACGTTTTGATGGAGTGTCTTTAATTAATATTTTAATTCCTTTTATATATGAAATTGTGGACTATTCAAAATTCCTCCAAGTCATCTAAAGAGTGATTTTTTATCCTTTTCGTCTCGGCTGGTACACTTGATCGGACTTATTTTCTCATTATCTACAAGTATACATATACGAGTCAGAATGAACCTTATACGTTAATCAACTCACTATGATAACGTGCGAAATTTGAATTGGTTTACCACCTCAACAAAACTTAAACATTTAGGTAGTAGGAGATGGATACAAATCTATTAAACTACACATTTTTTCCAATCCGCAACTGAGATTATTTTCCTAACATCAATCATTTACTCCTGATCAATTTAGTTCACTATTTTTTAGCATTCAAATACTTGGTAAGTAGTACTGGTACATAATTTTATATATTAAAGAACTGAACTTTTACTCATGCAAAACCTCTTCAAACACTCCTATCCAGATATCCTCCTGGTGCTTATGTCCTCAGTGATGATTTTATTAGTCAACTACATCAGAAGATATCTCTGGAAATAGTATATATAACAAGCTAGCTGGAATGCAAAATTGAAAAATGATTAAAACCGACGAGTACCAATTGTTGCAAAAGAACTCATCGAACCAAAATATATGATAAAGATTGATATCAGCTAGTTGGCATTGCTTATGTAAGTCAACTTCGTTAAGAAGAAGAAAAATCGACAGAGATTCCAATTTTGGTCAGTAGCGTAAGTGCATGAATAATACATGAATATGCAGGTTATATATTATGTCAAGCCAATTTCTGAACAAAAAATATTTTGTCGTGTTAGTCACAGTGAGTATGTTTCAGTCTTAAGTCCTGTTAATATAGAAACAATATTAATTGGATGTAGTGCAAGAGAAATTTTGAGAAGCCCCAACTTTATTCCACCTTATCTATATTCATGACAAATGATTATTACATGAAAACATGCATATATATGACTACAACTATATGTGTTCGAAGAAGAGAACTTAATAATTAGTATGCCGTAAGACACATCTTTGCTGTTGTATGCTGAGGCCTAAATTTAAGTCTTTCTTCAAGGATGTCCACCAGCACCGTATCCTCAACCTGAACCGGAACCATATCCGGAACCACCACGACCACCACCGCCTCCTCCACCTCCACCCTTTCCATAGCCTCCTCCTGCAGCACCGGAACCATATCCGGATCCTGACCCATATCCACTACCGGAACCATATCCAGAGCCGCCTCCACGTCCACCACCACCTCCTCCACCACTTCCATATCCTCCACCAATTCCTTTCCCAGCTCCGTACCCAGAGCCAGAACCGTATCCGGAGCCATATCCAGATCCACCACCTTGCCCGCCTCCTCCTCCACCTCCACTGCCACCACCTTTTCCATACCCTCCAGCACCATTACCACCTCCCGACCCATAGCCAGAACCAGAACCACTTCCAGACCCATACCCTCCTGATCCTCCACCACCACCTCTTCCACCTCCACCTCCACTACCATATCCTCCATTCCCACCACCATACCCTGATCCACTTCCCGAACCATATCCAGACCCATAACCATTGCTACCACCACCTCCACCTTGACCTCCCCCCCCCACCACCACCATACCCTGAAAGCTCCCTAGAGGCAAATGTCGTGCTCACAGAGAGCATGACCAAGAGGGCAACACCCAAAACCCTAGAACTAGAACCCATTTTGCTGGCTTATACTAATGCTTACACTGAGATGGTTTGCTAAGTGGTTAGGGATCAAGTGCTATTTATAGCACTTCACCGTCTCCCTTAGGATTAGCTGTTTGCCATGCACTGGGGCCCACTTGCAGAGATCAAATATTCTAAACACCAAACCTTGAGTTTGACTCTATGTTTTCATGGCCACTGGTTTTCATTTCTGTCTAGTTTCAAGTGGGGACTGGGAGCTTTATTTTTGCATTTGACTTTGGTGTCTATGATGACTATGAGCTATATATGCAAAAAATCATCTTTATATTTTAACATGTTATTCCATGTTAGCAATATAAACACTATATGTACTTGTTACTTTACTTGAACATGACTAATGACTAAGATCTAAGATAGTTAAAACTTTACAACCAAAATAAAAGGAATGTGAAGAAGAAAATGTAAAGTAGAACAACCAGATAATTATCTCACTTTGCAATCACCGCCTGTGGTTCCGCAAGTTTCTTTTTCTTTCAGGTTTTTCAACAGAATTTTTTGTTATTGGTTGTTGAAGAAACACTAGTTTTGCGTCTATGCTGGTGAACAACTTAACAAATAAGATTGAAAGTATTGGTTCGAATCATGTATGTAAGACCATTGTATTTTACCTATATGACCATGGTTTCACCTGCATGGAAGATCGGAATTAAGCTAAGTTGCCGTCTCAATTTCGTTACACAGATATTGTGTTAGGTAAATTTCCACACTTTATTCAAGTTTGTCAATTCTTACCAACGTTAATTCAAAATAAAATAAAATAAAAACAACAAGCATCCTCACATTATATTAAATATCCTGATCAATATCAAAATTATCCTCTTTTATTTTTTTCCTGGCTAATCACAAATTGAGTGACTCGACTAATTGATTGACTTCTGCAATTTGTACGTTTCTCTCGTTTTATTTTACTTATAATTGGCTGCTCAAGCTAACATAATAGAAAATTTCACTAAGCAAAACATTGATCGAAACACGCATGAAAAATTGCTTCTTGGAAATTAAGTATTTTGTCTATATAGGTCAACAGTTATCTATTGGAACAACAAAAAACTTTGCATGTTGTGATTATTATCAAAAGCTACAATAGGGAGGTAAGCTTGTGTATGATATTGATATGTATCTAAAATCTAGTCTATGTCATTTAGTAAAAGCATTTGGCAAATAAAGTTGGCAGCATTACCACTAAAGTTCAATTTCTAATCCACAAAATCATATCTTGATTTTTCACTCATGCTAAACAACCAAAAATGTGACCATGACAAAGTTAAGCCTAACAAACGGTAACTCACGAGTTCATTAGTATTTTCATAATTCGGTGGGGTAGAAAAAGAAACTTGGAATATCTGACCAATTTTCATAATTCGGTGAGGGTAGAAAAAGAAACTTGGAATATCTGACCAAAGCAAGACATGCTGGTTTCCGCGTTACTCATCTACCAAACCCTATCTCATAATAATTAATTAATGATCAAGTGTCAATAATAAAACGTTGGATATATGTGTCGCTATAATCTTAGTAGATCTCTGACTAAGTCACCGGAGCCATATAATCAAGCTTTATTTGACTTTGCTTGCAAAAGGACAAGCAGAGAAAACAACTGCCCATATTGCATGGACAAAGATGATTGGATATTCTAGACACGACACATTCCGCTTGTTTCTTGGGCAAATCTTGGTTTACAAATAAATTACCGCTACATGTTACGCACCTAGAGATCCTCTTTGTTTTTCTAATATTTTTTCAGCGGGCTCGACGTAGTTCTAGGTGTAGTTGTGCGTATAAAATAAGAGAAACACTACGAATTACTCAGGATCACTGCTAAAAAATTGTAAACAAGGTTTCAAAAATGCTCGATGTCTTGTGATGATTGATCCATCATCTCTGGGATGTTCACTCATTCTCCAATGACAAGTGTTCTCTAGAATGGATGAATCTGCTCCAAATAAATCTCTTCACCTGACTGAATACAACGGTGGATGGTACGTGCACAAGGAATCACATGTGAAATCAGAATAGCGCACCCACAACAATGTTCAACTTGATCATTCAAAAAGTGCATTCTCTTAAACTCCTGACTCAACAATGACAGACAGTAATGAGAAATTCAACCATTTAGATGTTGATAGAGAGCCTCTATGAAGTTAGTGCGACTTCGACGTCTCGAATCCTCAAGAAAGTATTTAATATTCGTAACCTGCATTTCAATAGTCGCGTTGACGCGGTCGAAAAGAGTATCCAGAGCTGCAATCGATAAAGTGATACAGTCTTTCAGAGCCGAATGAGCGCTTTCGACCTTACAATTCGTAGTGTTGCCAAAATGAAGGACTTTGTTCGTTCAATCCAACACAAACTTTTCTTTATGCACTAACCACGTCTCGTCCACATACTCTGTGATATACGGTCAAAACCTATATACATCTTTCAGAATATACACAACTCTATTATACTTGTTCTCTGAAGTAGAAAACACGACTCTCCTCCACTTTTTACAATTAAAACTCTCTGCTAACTGCTTGTTCTTGCCGAATGAGTGGTTGTGTAATTGTATACGTCCTTGTTAATATGTCAGGTGCGAAGTAAATGAGCAGAGTCAGGAAATACCTCTCTCAATGGTCGTATAAAGCCTAACTCCCGATCCGTTATAATTGCAGTATGACTGACATTACTGCATGACAAATCTCTTGACTTATCCAATACCCACCGGTAACTACGCTCGGTCTCATCCTTCATAATTGCATAGCCGATAATGAAGTTCATGTTTGTTGGTGTCACCCCAACCATCTCGAACAAAGGCATCTTGTACTATTCATTTTGTACGTCGAATCCATGTAAATTACCGAAAGGTATGTGTATAACAACTTAACCGATGTCGGATATGCCTAGAATGCGTGAGTGTTGACGTTAGTTTCTTCGTCCGTCATAATCCAATGCAAGTACTGATACTACACTGCCTGATGCAGAAACTGCTGAGAGGGAATTCTGTTTTCAGATTTCACCCTCCTCATGTACTATCTACAGTTATAAATGTGTCTCTAATTTGGATTATCCCCCGTGAATTTCTCCTTTACAGCCAATAAGATGTTACGCGGTTTTACTTGTGTCTCAGTCATATCACGAACAAAGTTCATGACCTTAGGAGAAAGATCGTTGATCTGTCGGTTACCCTCTGGATAAACTGCAAGGGTGTGGTTGTGCTGACCATGAGAACTATCAGTAACTACAAACCATCGATCACGCTCTCGTCGCTCGGCCACCTTTATCAAAAAAAGACACCCGCAACCCTTTCTTTTCGTGTTCTTCTGTCCTACAATATCCATATCTCGGGAGCCCATATCTCGGCTCCGATGAAAACTTGTGTCGCCGATATTGTCGCGTCCTCGATTGTTGGAAGTACTTGTTGACTTACAAAAAGCTCAATGTAATCTACCACATGCATCACCATCGAAATCTTGCAACAGAACCTAAAATAATTTGAAATAACACACCATATAAATTTAAAAAAACAAAATTAAGGCATCTCGCTTGGACGCCTCCCCCAGGGGAAGGGGGTCCAAGCTTGTGCCCTGGGCAATTTTTTTTGGTAACATACTCTGCCAGATTCGGACGCTTCGCAAGATATTTCCTTGGTGCTGGTACTGGTAAACTGAGAAAAACTGAGACAGAATCCTTATTTGAAGAGACGAGATGAAATGTGTATTGAATGGAATGTGAAAGGTAAAATGGTAATTGGCGCGGATGATTTAAGTAATTCGCAGATGACAAATAATAATTCCCTTAATATTTGAGCACAATCAATGCCAGATAATTATTTACCTTATGTGTTTGTAAAGTTTCATGGATCATGTCGATGTGGTGTGAAGTATGTACACGGGAGAGTTAGGAATAAGGTTGATTTGCTTGGGTACACCTCAAAAGGTGCACAAATGTCGAAATACCCCCGTTTTTTCACTATTCACTTGGGTGCACCTACATTTCAAATATTATTATTTGCATACCCTCAGGCTATTTATGGACTCCACTCCGTTAACTTTTCTGTTAGTTTATTTACAAAATACACCCTCTTAAATTTAAATGTCCTTAATATTTAATATAAAAACACACAACAGAAAAATTCTTTTCAAACACACCCTCTCTCTCTTGTTCTCTCCCCTCTTTATTCTCTCTTGTTCTCTCTCTTTTTCTTTCTCTATTCTATCTTCTCCCTCTCTTTCTCTTGTTCTCTCTCTACTCTCTCTCTGTCTTCTCTCATCTCCCCCTCTCTCATGTTCTCCTTTCTCCCTCTCCCTCTCTGGTTCTCTCTTCTCCCTCTCTCTCTTGTTCCCTCTCTTTATTGTTCTCTCTTCTCCCTCTCTCTCTTTTTCTCTCACGGGGGACACTTCTGTGACTATGTGTCCAAAACCACTGACGAGCTCCACTTCAACGTGTATGTTAACAACATGACGGCAACTCAAGACGTCCAACTGTCAGAGAAAACAAAACAAACGTTGGGCCTGCCATTTTATATGGACTATGAGGTCGACTCGGATGCGAGTGGGAATGTGAGGGTGAGCATTGGACAATCCATGAAGAGCCATCATACGAATATGAATGCGATTCTCAACGGAGTGGAGATCATGAGGATGAATAACTCCGGTGGAAGCTCGACGATGAGGCAAATCTGGGTAAAAGTATCACAGGAGGCCACCGGAAGATGTTCGTGTTGTTGGTATCTTCGATCTCTTCAGCTGTTGTGGTCGTCATTTTTGTTATAATTTTGTTCCTCACAAGTAATAAACTTATAAACGGATTAAAAATGAGACTATCAAGGGAAGTTGCAGGAGCATAACTACTACGAATATTTCCCTCCACATCTCCCTCGACGAGATAAATCTCGCAACAAATGACTTCGATGAGAGCTTTGTCGTCGGGTCCGGTGGGTTTTTGTTTAAAATTTTCTCAAAAAAATTGATGTTGCTTCTTGTTTAAAAGTAATATGCTTCCTCCACAACTGTTCCGATTTGAACACTACTTGAAGTTTTTGTTTTTTCATCTTCAAATGCCGTGTCAATTTTTTTATAGTTACAAGATGGTTTTGCGAAATCGTGATCATAGGAAATATAGTCCTTCGATCACCAAGGCCAACATATTGCAAACCATCGTCCTGTTGTAGGTCGACATCATGCATTCCCAGCTCGTGTGGTGACAAGGAGGTGGCAGTGTTGGGGAAGCACGAACGGTCCAAGCCCGTCGACCTGCATCGAGGTGTAACAGAGGTTCTTGAGCCAAGCAGTAGAGTCCTTGCTTGTTTTGAATCCTGTCGTGCTCCAGTGACTTGCCTAACCAAGAATAGGGAAGTAAAAAAACGAAATCTAAAAACAGGGAACATGATAGAGAGAATAGGAGAGAGAAGAGAGAGAGAGAGAGTAGAGAGAGAATAATGGGCATACAATTTGTGCATCAAGACATGAGAGCAGAAAGCAAATATTATTGACGGATGTCACCTCAGACGTTCCCAAGCATGAGAAAAATAACGTCTAGCATTACAGAATTACATAGTCTAGAACGCTGGGTTTTATTCCTAATACATCAACTAAGCGTCAGCTAAACCACGAATGCAAATTATTCAGAGTTTAAAGCTAGAGATAAAGTATGATCCATCAATATCCAGATCCACTAGCATAACCGGATCCACTTCCAGAACCATAGCCTGATCCATATCCACTTCCGTTGCCACTGCTTGAACCGCCACCACCTCCTCCACCACTTCCACTTCCGCTAGCATAAGCATTTCCATTTGAGGCACTTGCGGAACCTGAACCACTTCCAGATCCATATCCGGAACCATAACCACTTCCATTTCCAATGCTATAACCACCACCTCCTCCTCCACCACTTCCAGAGCCAGTAGCATAAGCACCTCCCTTGGTTGAGCTAGCATAGCCAGAACCTTGTCCGGACCCAGACCCGTATCCGTAACTACTTCCATCTCCAGAACTGTAACCACCACCGCCTCCTCCACCGCTTCCACTTCCACTAGCATAAACACTTCCACCAGAGGAACTGGCTGAACCTGAACCACTTCCAGATCCATAACCTGCACCGCTACCCGATGAACCCCCACTACCACCACCACCTCCTCCTCCACCACTACCATATGCTACAGCATTTGATCCTCCAGAAGAGGCAAAACCCGATCCACTTCCAGATCCATAACCCGAACCACCACCACCTCCACCACTTCCTCCCCCACCACCACCACCTCCACCACTTCCAGAAGCACTAGCATACTCAGTGAGCACTCTAGCTGCTGAAGTCGTGCTCAAGCAGAGCATGATTGCAAGAGCAGCTCCAACCACCCTAAGACTACGACCCATTGTTACTTTTCAAGAAAGAACTTATGTGTTGAAGTGATGAGTTTCGGGGAGTGAAGAGGTTGCTATATATAAGCCCTGCATGCAGACGTTAAGGCTTAGTGGGATAATCATGCATGGAATGATTATGTGTTTGGAATCCTCTAGTGATCTCTGCATGTTCCCTTCCATGCGGCCGCATGCAAGGAAATTCCCATGAACATGACGTAGTGATTTAATTAGTTCAACATATCATATCACGATTTCAAGAAGTCAACTCTTTGGAGTTATCTCAGCCTCTCATCTTACCAAAACTAACCTCAGAACAGGATACATGTTAAATTTGATAACGACTTCCTAGTTCCACTAAAACACTATATTTGCTTAGTGATATTGACTCAGTAAACAAACGAGTTTTAGCGGAGCTGATGACAAACAACCCACAGCTTGACTTTGATTAACTAAACACACAGTGCACCACTTGGTTTAATTAACACAAGTTCGGGCAAATGATTTACTCAAATGGCTCGGATTTGTACAACCTGTATCGATCCATATCCATCGTGCTACTAGTATAATATTTTCGGATAGGGTTCATCTTATTGACTTGTTCATCTTATTGACTTCCATATAGGTACCAAAAGTCGTGATTGTATTTGATTGTGTCAAGACTTTATTGCCAAGACTTAAAATTTAAACAAGTTCTAGCGTAACATTAATTTTCTACAAGAGCCAAAGGACGATTGAACCTTAACAAGCAATGTTAATTACGACATCAAAGTAAGACAAAAATATTGAAAAGGTCTATACTTGTTATAGGCTACCAAATCAGCTTCGATTTCAAGACGACGCTTCATTGGAGCGAGAGTGGTGCACCATATGTGCTCAGACTCTCACACTTACGTTTGATTTGTGTCTGAAGTGGTGTTGAATATTTTTTATGAGGTAATTTAACCATTTGCAAACATGAAAGTTGAAACCTGCTTACCCTGAATATTTTTTATGAGGTAATTTAACCATTTGGAAACATGAAACCTGCTTACCCGAACAGGGCTAGCCCAATGTGATGGTGTCATTCGGTGAAAGTACTTTCTAAATTCTGAGACGATTGATGGTACCACACCATGAAATCCTTTAGCTATTTTTTACCGTATGTTAGGTACTTTCTAAATTACCGTATGTTACGTACCTTTTAACCTTTAGCTATTTTTTCTATTGGGTTTTCTAAGATTTTAATGAGACGTGAACATAAGTCATTTTGTTTAAGATAGTTTGTAAATGTATATTAAAATAAGTGGAAGAATTATGCGTTTTACATTTTTTTTTCTTTTACCAAGTTTTTGCCACACATGATTTTACTTGACAATGTTCTTAACGATGATCACCGAGAAATGTATAACAAAAAGTGATTATCCAAGAGGAGTGTTATGAAACAACAAATATATATAATATGGATGAATCACTTTATTACTTGGTTTTACAACTTCTTGTAACCTCCACATTCAAATGCAATGTAATTTTTTAATTGATGTATATTTCAATTCCCTCTATTACGTTGTAATTTCCATCATTATGTTTGTTGTAACTCATTCCTCTTTACTTTATAAATAGAAGATAATTGTAATACTTCGTAGAAGATGAAAATACAATAACCATTCCCCCGAAATTTTCCTATTTTTTAATTTTCAACAAAAAAAGACCATATTTATTGGGCTACCAAATCAGCTTCGATTTCTAGACGACGATTCGTTGGAGCGGGAGTCTCAGTTGAGACTCTCACACTTACCCGAACTGGGCTAGCCTATTGTGAAGGTGTCATTCCGTGAAAGTACTTTCTAAATTCTGAGACGATTGATGGTACCACGCCACACAATGAAATCTCTTTCCTTTTCTAAATTCTAGACCAACCTAATGATCACATTACTAAAAAATTCATTTATATATGATATTTGTCAGAACAATCAAATCTGTAATATCAGTGGCGGATCCACGTCCCCACCTGCCTGCCCCCACCCGATTTCTCAACGTTTTTTTTTCAATCTTAATTTTCTGCCAGCCCAGTCACTCCCAGGGGTGTCAATAAGTGTCCGAAACTGGTCAAACTGAATCAGATTCGGTGATACCGAACCAGGGTAAAAACGGAGATGAGTTGGATATGATACTCAATTTCAGAACCGACCAGGTTCCAATCCGATTTCGGTTCTAGCTACTGGATCCGGATCTGAAACCAGTGTATTATCCATGGAAAAATTAATCATAAAAAATAATTGTAAAAAATGAAAATAACCATTTTTACACGCAAAAATCAATTTTTTTACAGATTTGAGCTAAATTCTTAAGTTGTTTTTGGTTGAAAATTGACTGCAATTTGACTCAATCTTTGATGCATTTTAGGGCTCAATCTTGGTTGCACTTTGACCTACATTATCTCTAAATTTTTCTTAAATTTTACTAATTCATGACTACAATTTGAGCTAAATTCTTAAGTTTGTTTTTGTTGAAGATTGTCTGCAATTTGACTCAATTTTCGATAGGTACACATCCAATTTTTGAGTGAGAGGTGGATGGGAGATTCAGGAGCGATGGATGTGAGAGATTTGGTTTTTGGACGATGGAAGTGGGATTTGGGGTAATTAAACAGGTCGAGTTTAATTAAAGGGTGTAATCAAACATTCGTCGAACATAAATTGGACGGAGCCTAGCTAGCAGCGTCAGTTACGGATGCATCATTGTAATTTCATAAGTTTTGCGAATACACCATTGTAAATTCAAACTTTTGGAGTGTATTTTGGTAATTTTGATGTTTTTCAAGTACATCACTGTAAATATCCCTTTAATTAAAGCGTAATTAAAGGGTGTAATCAAACGTCCGTCAAACATAAATTGGACGTCAGTTACGAGTGTACTAGTGTAATTTCATATGTTTTTCGAGTGCACCACTGGGTTGGATCGAAGGTGGATCAACGTGGGGTAGCAACTTGAGTTGTTTTTGGGTTGTGTGGATCATATGTTAAATAGGAGGTGGTGTGGTGTGGGGTGGGTTGGATCGTAGTTGAGCGGCGTGATGCGGCGGCTTGGGTCAAGAAACCAAGTCTTTGAAAGCTTGGGTGGAGGAATTGAAGGAGATAATGTGGTAAAATAAAGTTGGAGTTCTGTTCGGGCAGAGTAAACGAGAAGATGATTTGGGATGATTTTAAAAAAACCCAAACACGTCGTTTTTGGTGAAAACCATCGTGTTTAAGGCCCCCTATCACGCCAGTTTCTTGTAAACCAACCAGGAAAAATCATTCTAACACGTCAGTTTTAATAAACCTGATGTGACACATCGGCTCAAAGTTATGTTTTAGAAAAAAATTAAACCGACGTGATATATTAGCATGTGATGTCGGTTGAACAAAAACCGACGTGATATTGATACATATCGTGTCGGTTTCTGCTAAACCAACGTGAAAAGAACGTTTCACGTTAGGTAATAAATACTCGACGTGACATGACGATGTAATTACTTGTTTTTCCAGCAGTGATGATTCCTATTTAAGGAGCAAGTACGTGACATTAAGCCCTCCTCCACCTTCGAAGCCGCTACCAGTTGGAGCACAATGTAGACCCGAATTCACTTCCAAATCCTTGCCGGAACCCTGCTTTGGTTTATAGATTGAAGCCGTAGGTTGACATGTAAAGCACAGACAATGGGGCAATAGCTTATCAATAATATCGAAATGATTACAATTCAAAATGTTCATAAGTGAATTAATTGTGGAAAAAGTTAAGATATTTATGAGCCTACCCGTATATAAGGTGGTGTTTAACTCATCTTCAAAGAAAGAAAGAAAAATTGGTTGGACATGGCCGACAACATCGAACACACGGGAGGTTGACTTGGGGTGCTTCTCTTTCTTTTTCTTTTCCTCTAATATAAAACAATGAGAAACAATGTGGCTTCGTTCATCTCCAATTTAACAGTCAAGTTAGGATTGGAAACATTCAATTGATGATAATATTTTAGGGTAAATTTCAATTTCCTTCTCTGAACTTTCAATTTTTGTTTGACCTTTTGATTTTTAAAATATCACAATTGCATCTCTCAAACTTTGAATCTATAATATTTGCTCTAATTATTCATCTTAGTATTCACTATATTTGTCTTTTTTTTGTTTTTTTTTTGTTATTTTGTTAGAGTGTGTCTATTCCTATTGTTATAGTAAAGTAAGATTAAAATTTGAGTATGATTTTGTTCATATTGTCATCAAATTTATAAATATTCAAAACTAAATCAGAATTGAATCTGCCTAAATTGGACCTAACTTAATTGCAAAATTATAGATAGATGCATTTTAACAAAATAACACAGAAAATAAGAACAATGGTGAAAATAGGGACAAGTTACAATTGTTGACGGAGAGAGTAGCAAAGTGTTACATATGGATTCAATATTTAAGAGGCGTGATTTTGGTGTTTTAAAATTCAACGAGGCAAATGATAATTGCTTTAATATTTATTATTTATTTGCAAACATTTTTTAAGAACATGTTAAAAAAGGATAAGTCGTTTATTGTATATTTCGAATCAAAATAGTGTTTCAATAATTGCTATGTTAAGTGATAATTCTTAATTCTTATTGTTTGTATCACATTAAACTTGCATTTCATAACAAAAAGGTTGTTGAATTGAACAAGATTTATCAACCATGGATGATGGATGGACATTTGCAATTTTCACAGCTGTAAAATTTGAAAAGGATAAGACAAGAATGTAATTTATTGTAAAAAAAGTAAATACTACAGAAATGACTTTGCGAAATGTTATTTAATAATACATCAACTAATATCAATGACATAACTAAAAGATTTAACTAAATTGCATGTGTGTTTTTCTTAGTTTTTTCCTCCACTGCCAAACCCAGAACCGGAGCCAGATGCTGATCCTCTACCACCACCTCCACCGCCTCCTCCACCTCCACCTCCACGACCTCCTCCAGACCCAAATCCAGATCCACTGCCAAACCCAGACCCACCTCCGATTCCGCTTCCTCCTCCACCTCCTCCGCCACCTCCTCCACCACCTCCACTTCCACGACCGAATCCGCTGCCAGAGCCAAATCCAGACCCAAAGCCAGTTCCACTTCCACCACCGCCTTGTCCTCCACCTCCACCACCACCTTGTCCAAATCCACCACCTGAACCGAACCCTGATCCAAATCCTTGTCCAAAGCCTCCCCCACCACCTTGTCCTCCTCCGCCCCCACCACCTTGTCCCCCTCCACCTCCGAACCCGCTACCAGATCCAAATCCAGACCCGAATCCACTTCCGAATCCTTGACCTCCACCACCACCTTGTCCACCTCCACCACCACCACCTTGCCCTCCTCCACCACCACTACCAAACCCAGAACCAAACCCAGAGCCAGAACCACCATTACCACCACCACCGCCACCACCACTACCGCCTCCTCCACCGAACTGGGTCAAAACCCTTGAGGCAGACGTCATGCCCACTAAGAGCATAACCATAAGGACCACACTTCTATAATGCCTAAAACCGGCCATGATTACAAAGTTTTGCTGAAGGATGATGAAAGATGAGTTGTGCTGTGAGTTCAAACATAAGTACTATATATATAAATGTTTGGGAAGAGTTAAGGACGACTTCGTCTTACCTTACATGCAATTGGCTTGCATCATCTTAATTTTCCTATTGTTGCACCTAATCAATATAATACCATAGCCTTATTCTGACTTTCCTGTTGCTGACAATATTCAAATAATATGTGCTATTAACTAATCTAATTAATATGATTTGGTGTTGTCGACCAAGTCAGATCATAAAACGCGGGTTTTTACGTGAAACCTGAAATGGTTGAGTCGTTGAGATGTGTTTAGTTTCATATCCATCAACTTCAGCGGGCCAATTGTGTTGGATAAATATTTAATGTGTTCACGAAGTCAGACTACAACTCTACAATGGATGTATACCTATATCATATATGACATGGACATCGAGAACACTAGTCAAAAGGTGTGAAAACGTAGCCAATCTCTTTGTGGTCAAGGAAAGGCAACCAATCAATGAGATGTTTTCGTGTTAGGGCTGATAAGGTTAAAGTATTTTTGAACGTGAGAAAAATATACAAAAATATGGATATTGGCATCGAAAATGCATATAGTTGAATTTATTCAATTCTTTAATGTTTAGAACTATTTTAAAAATAGTAATGTGTTCATGTGAAAAACAAAGGTTTGAGAGATATGGAAAGCGCATTGCCTACTTTTCCTTACCGATTGCTGATTAATTTTCAGCCTTTAGTTCTCATCTCTAACAACACACATTGACAAACATGCATGATTGGATTTATTTTACGCAAGAAAATTGAGTAAAAGTTAATCAACCTAAAATATCAGTTAATTATCATTTCTCGTTTAGTCATTTTGAAAGCACGTATTTCCATCGCATGTTATCTCAATCAACTAGGAAGACTTAAAGTTGTGTGCCTTTGAAAAAAATTCAGCCGGCTAATCAAGAACAGGAAGCCAGCAGTCATATTTGATCTCCATGCACAAGTTTGTTGAGAGTTATAAAAGATGTACCTTTGAGTTTGATCAAGCCATAATTGTCCAAATTATAACATAATGGTCAAAAAAATGGAATGTGAAGTTTTTTAACGAGTTTTCAGTGAACCTTGTTAAGACAAACAAGCATGAAACTCATTCAAATGTCAACTTACTATTGAAATTGATGTTATTTCTTCCGGTGGCAACGACATGTGTTGAAAAAATATTTTCCGGAGTGACTCTAGTGAAAGATAAGTTAGGTAATAGCATGACATATCAAATGTTGAATGATTATTTGGTTACTTATCTAGAGATTTTTTTTGCTATAATGTAAATATATAACCTTTTGCTTCTAGCTGTTTATGAAATATAATGATTCCAAGAATTATTTACAACATTTTGCTTCTAGTTGTTTATGAAATATTAATATTGTTTGCTTGTATGTAATGTTTTAGTTGTCGATTGGTGTACTAGTACGTGGTGCCCCACAATACTTGGAATCTTGGATCACAAATATAATCATTTTTTTGCTATAATGTAAATATATAACTTGATACGATTATACAACAACCAAGCAAAAAAAAAAACAAAAAATGGAGTTTGATGTACATATATTGCTTGACATTTCTGACTCGCCAACATTGATAAGAATCAAAGAAGCAAGAAGAAACACAACACATTTGGGAAGAAAAAGAAAGGTCATACTTCTTTTTTCAAGAAAAATAGTTTCAATAAAAAACGAATTTATAATACACTATTGGGTGGTGATCCAAACACCATCTTAGTATTCAAAACTATATTATTTCTTCTTTTGAATAATACAGTTTACTTCAAAAATCACGATATTCTAGGCTTACCCAAACATACCCTAAATATTCGTAAACGAACACATCGATCCCAACTTGTCTATCTTTCACTGAAAGTCCAAAATCGCACACTTCAAAAAAAAGACAATTTTTTTGGTGGTTCTCTTCTACCCAGCTGCATGTGACAAATTTCCCAAGTTACGCTGGTACTATATGCAATGTACATGTGACGTATACATTGGATATTGTGTTATCAAATATTGTAAAAGTAGTAAAACTTATGGAAAAACTCACAACATTAAATCCTAGGGATATCCTAAAATGGTCGAAAGACCGAGAAAAAATGGAATGAAATTTATCACGTTTTGATGGAGTGTCTTTAATTAATATTTTAATTCCTTTTATATATGAAATTGTGGACTATTCAAAATTCCTCCAAGTCATCTAAAGAGTGATTTTTTATCCTTTTCGTCTCGGCTGGTACACTTGATCGGACTTATTTTCTCATTATCTACAAGTATACATATACGAGTCAGAATGAACCTTATACGTTAATCAACTCACTATGATAACGTGCGAAATTTGAATTGGTTTACCACCTCAACAAAACTTAAACATTTAGGTAGTAGGAGATGGATACAAATCTATTAAACTACACATTTTTTCCAATCCGCAACTGAGATTATTTTCCTAACATCAATCATTTACTCCTGATCAATTTAGTTCACTATTTTTTAGCATTCAAATACTTGGTAAGTAGTACTGGTACATAATTTTATATATTAAAGAACTGAACTTTTACTCATGCAAAACCTCTTCAAACACTCCTATCCAGATATCCTCCTGGTGCTTATGTCCTCAGTGATGATTTTATTAGTCAACTACATCAGAAGATATCTCTGGAAATAGTATATATAACAAGCTAGCTGGAATGCAAAATTGAAAAATGATTAAAACCGACGAGTACCAATTGTTGCAAAAGAACTCATCGAACCAAAATATATGATAAAGATTGATATCAGCTAGTTGGCATTGCTTATGTAAGTCAACTTCGTTAAGAAGAAGAAAAATCGACAGAGATTCCAATTTTGGTCAGTAGCGTAAGTGCATGAATAATACATGAATATGCAGGTTATATATTATGTCAAGCCAATTTCTGAACAAAAAATATTCTGTCGTGTTAGTCACAGTGAGTATGTTTCAGTCTTAAGTCCTGTTAATATAGAAACAATATTAATTGGATGTAGTGCAAGAGAAATTTTGAGAAGCCCCAACTTTATTCCACCTTATCTATATTCATGACAAATGATTATTACATGAAAACATGCATATATATGACTACAACTATATGTGTTCGAAGAAGAGAACTTAATAATTAGTATGCCGTAAGACACATCTTTGCTGTTGTATGCTGAGGCCTAAATTTAAGTCTTTCTTCAAGGATGTCCACCAGCACCGTATCCTGAACCTGAACCGGAACCATATCCGGAACCACCACGACCACCACCGCCTCCTCCACCTCCACCCTTTCCATAGCCTCCTCCTGCAGCACCGGAACCATATCCGGATCCTGACCCATATCCACTACCGGAGCCATATCCAGAGCCGCCTCCACGTCCACCACCACCTCCTCCACCACTTCCATATCCTCCACCAATTCCTTTCCCAGCTCCGTACCCAGAGCCAGAACCGTATCCGGAGCCATATCCAGATCCACCACCTTGCCCGCCTCCTCCTCCACCTCCACTGCCACCACCTTTTCCATACCCTCCAGCACCATTACCACCTCCCGACCCATAGCCAGAACCAGAACCACTTCCAGACCCATACCCTCCTGATCCTCCACCACCACCTCTTCCACCTCCACCTCCACTACCATATCCTCCATTCCCACCACCATACCCTGATCCACTTCCCGAACCATATCCAGACCCATAACCATTGCTACCACCACCTCCACCTTGACCTCCCCCCCCACCACCACCATACCCTGAAAGCTCCCTAGAGGCAAATGTCGTGCTCACAGAGAGCATGACCAAGAGGGCAACACCCAAAACCCTAGAACTAGAACCCATTTTGCTGGCTTATACTAATGCTTACACTGAGATGGTTTGCTAAGTGGTTAGGGATCAAGTGCTATTTATAGCACTTCACCATCTCCCTTAGGATTAGCTGTTTGCCATGCACTGGGGCCCAGCCCACTTGCAGAGATCAAATATTCTAAACACCAAACCTTGAGTTTGACTATATGTTTTCATGGCCACTGGTTTTCATTTCTGTCTAGTTTCAAGTGGGGACTGGGAGCTTTATTTTTGCATTTGACTTTGGTGTCTATGATGACTATGAGCTATATATGCAAAAAATCATCTTTATATTTTAACATGTTATTCCATGTTAGCAATATAAACACTATATGTACTTGTTACTTTACTTGAACATGACTAATGACTAAGATCTAAGATAGTTAAAACTTTACAACCAAAATAAAAGGAATGTGAAGAAGAAAATGTAAAGTAGAACAACCAGATAATTATCTCACTTTGCAATCACCGCCTGTGGTTCCGCAAGTTTCTTTTTCTTTCAGGTTTTTCAACAGAATTTTTTGTTATTGGTTGTTGAAGAAACACTAGTTTTGCGTCTATGCTGGTGAACAACTTAACAAATAAGATTGAAAGTATTGGTTCGAATCATGTATGTAAGACCATTGTATTTTACCTATATGACCATGGTTTCACCTGCATGGAAGATCGGAATTAAGCTAAGTTGCCGTCTCAATTTCGTTACACAGATATTGTGTTAGGTAAATTTCCACACTTTATTCAAGTTTGTCAATTCTTACCAACGTTAATTCAAAATAAAATAAAATAAAAACAACAAGCATCCTCACATTATATTAAATATCCTGATCAAAATCAAAATTATCCTCTTTTATTTTTTTCCTGGCTAATCACAAATTGAGTGACTCGACTAATTGATTGACTTCTGCAATTTGTACGTTTCTCTCGTTTTATTTTACTTATAATTGGCTGCTCAAGCTAACATAATAGAAAATTTCACTAAGCAAAACATTGATCGAAACACGCATGAAAAATTGCTTCTTGGAAATTAAGTATTTTGTCTATATAGGTCAACAGTTATCTATTGGAACAACAAAAAACTTTGCATGTTGTGATTATTATCAAAAGCTACAATAGGGAGGTAAGCTTGTGTATGATATTGATATGTATCTAAAATCTAGTCTATGTCATTTAGTAAAAGCATTTGGCAAATAAAGTTGGCAGCATTACCACTAAAGTTCAATTTCTAATCCACAAAACCATATCTTGATTTTTCACTCGTGCTAAACAACCAAAAATGTGACCATGACAAAGTTAAGCCTAACAAACGGTAACTCACGAGTTCATTAGTATTTTCATAATTCGGTGGGGTAGAAAAAGAAACTTGGAATATCTGACCAATTTTCATAATTCGGTGGGGGTAGAAAAAGAAACTTGGAATATCTGACCAAAGCAAGACATGCTGGTTTCCGCGTTACTCATCTACTAAACCCTATCTCATAATAATTAATTAATGATCAACTGTCAATAATAAAACGTTGGATATATGTGTCGCTACAATCTTAGTAGATCTCTGACTAAGTCACCGGAGCCATATAATCAAGCTTTATTTGACTTTGCTTGCAAAAGGACAAGCAGAGAAAACAACTGCCCATATTGCATGGACAAAGATGATTGGATATTCTTAGACACGACACATTCCGCTTGTTTCTTGGGCAAATCTTGGTTTACGAATAAAATTACCGCTACATGTTACGCACCGTGAGATCCTCTTTGGTTTTCTAATATTTTTTTACGCGGGCTCGACATAGTTGTAGGTGTAGCTGTGCGTATAAAATAAGAGAGACACTACGAATTACTCAGGATCACTGCTACAAATCTTGTAAACGAGGTTTCAAAAATGCTCGATGTCTTGTGATGACTGATCCATCAACTCTGGGATGTTCACTCATTCTCCAATGACAAGTGTTCTCTAGAATGGATGAATCTGCTCCAAATAAATCTCTTCACCTGACTGAATACAACGGTGGATGGTACGTGCACAAGGAATCACATGTGAAGTCAGAATAGCGCACCCACAACAATGTTCAACTTGATCATTTAAAAAGTGCATTCTCTTAAACTCCCGACTCAACAATGACAGACAGTAATGGGAAATTCAACCATTTAGATGTTGATATAGAGCCTCTATGAAGTTAGTGCGAAATATTCGTAACCTGCATTTCAATAGTCACGTTGACGCGGTCGAAAAGAGTATCGAGAGCTGCAATCGATAAGATGTTATAAATGCTGCAATCGAGAGCTACAGATTTAAACCTCCTCATGTACTATCTACAGTTATAAATGTGTCTCTAATTTGGATTATCCCCCGTGAATTTCTCCTTTACAGCCCATAAGATGTTACGCGGTTTTACTAATGCCTCAGTCATATCACGAACAAAGTTCATAACCCTAGGAGTAAGACCGTTGATCTGTCGGTTACCCTCTGGATAAACTGCAAGTGTGTGGTTGTGCTGACCATGAGAACTATCGGTAACTACGAACCATCGATCACGCTCTCGTCGCTCGACCACCTTTATCAAAAAACGACACCCGCAACCCTTTCTTTTCGTGTTCTTCTGTACTGCAATATCCATATCTCGGGAGCCCATATCTCGGCTCCGATGACAACTTGTGTCGCCCATATTGTCGCGTCCTCGATTGTTGGAAATACTTGTTGACTTACAAAAAGCTCACTGTAATCTGCCACATCACCATCAAAATCTTGCAACAGAACCTAAAATAATTTGAAATAACACACCATATAAATTTAAAAAAAATAAAATTAAGGCATCTGGCTTGGACGCCTCCCCCAGGGGAAGGGGGTCCAAGCTTGATGCCCTGGGCGATTTTTTTTGGTAACATACTCTGCCAGATTCGGACGCTTCGCAAGATATTTCCTTGGTGCTGGTACTGGTAAAGTAAGAAAAACTGGGACAGAATCCTTATTTGAAGAGACGAGATGAAATGTGTATTGAATGGAATGTGAAAGGTAAAATGGTAATTGGCGCGGATGATTTAAGTAATTCGCAGATGACGAATAATAATTCCCTTAATATTTGAGCACAATTAATGCCAGATAATTATTTACCTTATGTGTTTGTAAAGTTTCATGGATCATGTCGATGTGGTGTAAAGTATGTATACGGGAGAGTTAGGAATAAGGTTGATTTGCTTGTGTACACCTCAAAAGGTGCACAAATGTCGAAATACCCCCGCTTTTTTACTATTCACTTGGGTGCACATACATTTCAAATATTATTGTTTGCATACCCTCAGACTATTTATGTACCCCACTCCGTTAACTTTTCTGTTGGTTTATTTACGAAATACACCCTCTTAAATTTAAATGTCCTTAATATTTAATATAAAAACACACAACAGAAAAATTCTTTTCAAACACACCCTCTCTCTCTCTTGTTCTCTCCCCTCTCTCTATTGGTCTCTCCCTTTTTCTTTCTCTATTATATCTTCTCCCTCTCTTTCTCTTGTTCTCTCTCTACTCTCTCTGTCTTCTCTCATCTCCCCCTCTCTCATGTTCTCCTTTCTCCCTCTCCCTCTCTGGTTCTCTCTTCTCCCTCTCTCTCTCTTGTTCCCTCTCTCTATTGTTCTCTCTTCTCCCTCTCTCTCTTTTTCTCTCACGGGGGACACTTCTGTGACTATGTGTCCAAAACCACTGACGAGCTCCACTTCAATGTGTATGTTAACAACATGACGGCAACTCAAGACGTCCAACTGTCAGAGAAAACAGAACAAACGTTGGGCTTGCCATTTTATATGGACTATGAGGTTGACTCGGATGCGAGTGGGAATGTGAGGGTGAGCATTGGACGATCCATGAAGAGCCATGATACAAATGTGAATGCGATTCTCAACGGAGTGGAGATGATGAGGATGAATAACTCTGGTGGAAGCTCGACGATGAGGCAAATCTGAGTAAAAGTATCACAGGAGGCCACCGAAAGATGTTCGTGTTGTTGGTATCTTCGATCTCTTCGGCTGTTGTGGTCGTCATTTTTGTTATAATTTTGTTCCTCACATGTAATAAACTTATAAACGGATTAAAAATGAGACTATCAAGGGAAGTGGCGGGAGCAGAACTACTACAAATATTTCCCTCCGCATCTCCCTCGACGAGATAAATCTCGCAACAAATGACTTCGATAGCCAGAACCAGAACCACTTCCAGACCCATACCCTCCTGATCCTCCACCACCACCTCTTCCACCTCCACCTCCACTACCATATCCTCCATTCCCACCACCATACCTTGATCCACTTCCCGAGCCATATCCAGACCCATAACCATTGCTACCACCACCTCCACCTTGACCTCCCCCCCCCCCCTCCACCATACCCTGAAAGTTCCCTAGAGGCAAATGTCATGCTCACAGAGAGCATGACCAGGAGGGCAACACCCAAGACCTTGGAACTAGAACCCATATTGCTGGCTTAATTATACTAATGCTTACACTGAGAATGGTTTGCTAATTAGTTAGGGATGAAGTGCTATTTATAGCACTTCACCACCTCTCTCAGGAACAGCTGTTTGCCAGCACTGGGGCCCACTTGGAGAGATCAAATATTCTAAACGCTAAACCTTGAGTTTGACTCTATGTTTTCATGGCCACTGGTTTTCATCTCTGTCCAGTCGTCAAGTGGGGACTGGAAGCTTTATTTTTGAAAATTGACTTTGGTGTTTAAGACGACTATGAGCTATATATGCAAAATTATCTTTATATTTTAGCATGTTATTCCTTGTTGGCAATATAAACATTATATGTACTTGTTACTTTACTTGAATTTGAGGAAGATCTAAAATAGTTAAAACTTTCCAACCAAAATAAAAGGAATGTGATGAAGAAAATGTAAAGTAGAACAACCAGATAATTCTCTCACTTTGCAATCACCTGTGGTTCCAATTAAAGGAATAATAATAATAACAATATGTTCTACTGTGGAACATCAGTTCTAGAGATCCAGGTGCATCGAGTTCTCAACCACCGATGGACACCGACGAGCAATATGTCCAATCCGACAATGAAGAAACTGAAGAAGATGATGTCTACGTCGACAATCCGAACGAGAACGACTCTGACGACTCTGATGGTGGTGGAGGATATGATATGGTTCCCAGTTGGACATTAGATCAATGTGTCCAATGGAATTAGTTAGTTAGCTTGTAATTCTAATTTCTCTCTTATCTGCTATTGTATGAACTCTGAGTTACCTTTATAATCGTACTACTAAGCAATAAATTGTATACCTAAGTATTTATGTGGGTAGAGGGGGTGCCTAGTGAGGCCTTGGTCGAGGAACTAGTTGTCTTTTCGAAACCTAAACATGTATGGTATTTTTAGAAAATATTTGTGCATTTTTTCCTATTTTTCCCGATTTTTCCCGATTTTTTATCTATTTTATAAAAAATAATTGAATTAAAAAATAAAAAAAATTACCGCCCATTCCTGGGCGGTCGCACAACCGCCTAGGCAAACGCCCAGGCGACCAGACGCCTCTGGTCGCCTAGGCGGTACCTGAACATTGGAGTTTTGTGATATCTCAGGATTGTTAATCTTCACAAAATTTGAAACGTGTTTCTGGTTCAGTTCAGAACAAGATAGAAAGAGTGCACATCTGCAGAAGGAACGTCCTAATTACGAACCGTTGATAAAGCGAAGGTTTGCTTTCACTTTTGGGTTGTCGCCCACATATAGTGATACTTTTTGTGTTGGTACGTTTTAAACATAACATGTCATCTTAAAGTATCATTTGATTAAGGAAAAAAAACTTCCATTATGCAAAAGTTGTGACATCACATGATCCAAGTTGATGATAACTATGGGATTTTAATAATGTGCACTATAAATCACAAAGGACACTTGTTGATCTGTGAACAAGTTGGAGGAAATTTTTAACTATGGGAAATTTATTTTGAATGTTTGAATTTTAATGTATTCAGGTTTGAAAAAATGTTAAAAATAGAAAGGATATTTCAATTTTTCAATTAATTAATTTAAAGTATCAATTTAAAGTCGTGGGTCTTTGGGAAAAAAATTGACCAATCTATAGAAAGTTTGCCCCACCCATTTTTATGGTGCATGTTATACACCGATTAGATCCTCTATGTTTTTCTTCTGTTTTTTTATATTAAATTATAGTATTATTTTTATAATTGATGTGAACGAGAATAACAAGATAAATGTATAAGTGCGCCTTGAGTATATATGATTCAGGGATCGGGTTGCAAAATTTCGC
Source organism: Triglochin maritima (assembly GCA_963682175.1). NCBI lineage: Eukaryota > Viridiplantae > Streptophyta > Magnoliopsida > Alismatales > Juncaginaceae > Triglochin > Triglochin maritima. The sequence continues at coordinate 54,966,379 of OY821772.1, read as the reverse complement.
ATTACTTTCATGAATTTCAGCAGTACATATCTAACCAAGTCAAGCCCAAGTACACTTTAAACAACTAACGTCAACTTGTGATTAGGATTTCAATAGTTAGGTCATTTTCATGATCACCAAACGGAGACATATTTGACATGGTTAGCAGCAGGTATTGAAAATGAGTTGGTGATAACGACGTACGATTTTCGACTTAGTCATTTCTTTATTTAAACCAACAGAAATCTAGCCGAGTCGGTGAATTGTTTTTCTTGAATAATCAAGATTAAAGTTTGGGCTAAGCCTCCATGAATTAAGTAACATTCTGAAATGTAATTTAGAGGATTAAAAAAAACATTCCCTATGTAATGAGGTTTTCTTCAGGCATTCAGGCACACATGGTGGACTTATTTGTTTCAAAACGCCCACTACTCTATTTTGATGTGATTTTCCATGGTCTAGAGGGATATATTTAAAAAACATGCAAAGGAACTGATTCGTCAACAAGTTCGTAAGATAAATATTAGAGGATCTTATATCATACCTCCTTAGGTCCAGAGATACGACATTTGCGTTGCAGTGTAACACGTAAAAAATACACTGACCACACTAAGGTCAAATTTAGGGACCGACACGACAAAAACACAAGTCCGTAACAGGAAACACTGGAGGACTTGATGTCCTAACTCTATAGGTCGAGAGATATGACGTAGAGAGGATTTGAGTAATAAAAAGTCCTAAGATAAAAATGGAGGACTTAATGTCATACCCCTATAGGTCGAGACAGATATGTCACAGAAAGAAATTTATTCGTGAGCAAGTCTTTAAGATAAAAATTGGAGTACTTGATGCCCTAGCTTCATAGATCTAAAAGATATGACAACGAATTTATAGTCTATCGCGTAAGAATTTCGCTAACCACACTTTGGTCGATTTTTTTTTACTAAAATGACATAAACATGTCTCTAAGATTAAAATTGGCGGACTTGATGTCATAACTGTTGGTTTTTTGCCTTAATCTATGTTTTGATGCTTTAACTAACATAATCTTAATCACAATCCAATTGAGTGTAAAATACATTATGTATGGTATATATATTGTATTGTGCTAACATCTACAGGTGATCAAGACTGAAAGAAGAATAGAATGAAGTCAAGACATGTAATTTTGCCTTTATTTGAGTCTTAAGAATCTACGTGGACTTGAGCACACAAGAGTTGTAATTTATTCACATAAACACTAGGTTCATTGTAGAAGTCACACACTAAATTTCACATCATTTAGACTTCCCTAGATCACCTAAACCTAGGTCAGAAAATCAGTCAAACTAAACATTTACATGTCTGTGCCTAACGGTCGATCAAAATAAATTTTCCGTTCGACTGTTTATACCAGTCAATAGATTCTCTATAGTGATTTTACCTAGTTCCACCGGTCGACCTATCTTGACCTTTCGGTCGACCGTTTACTCGTATTTTCATATGGTTGTTATTCATGTCGTATTATACCACGATCGTATTCGTACATTTTCACCTAACCCCTAAATTTTTTTGGTCGAACGATGTCTTGACGGCGGTCGACCGGATATAGACAAACTTGGGTGCCAAAAGTTCCTGATATTTTTAGTCGGACAAAGTCCTTTTTGCGTTCGACCGTTAAAATATTACTCTAGCCAAAACCCTCATAGCGTTCGACCTCCCCTAGTTTTAGTTCGACCGTTAATTTAAGTTGTAGTCTTAGTATTCGACCGACTTGTACTTCAGATCGAACATTTTCTTAGTTATAACGAAACGATCGACCACATTGCTCATACTGGTCAATCGTTAGTGTCCTAATTTGCTGAACTACAGTTTTCTATTTTGTGTATCTTACACAAATCTTCCTCCAACGGCTATAACACTTTAGAAGCTTATAAATAGAGGTTCTCATACCTTATTTACACAACTCTCCTACTCCAAACTCACACATACATTAGAGAGAAACTCTCCCACTCCTAGAATCTCAATTCCTACACTCCAAGCTTAAACTTCACCACTTGACCAAGTCCTTATCATACTCAAGTGTGTTCAAGTTGGAGTGTTATTACTCTTGTTTCATTGTTGTCAAAGATTGTAAGGCTTGATCTCGACCCGTAATGGTGATCATCCCTCTCGGGTTGTGAGAGTAAGAAGCCAAGCTCGAAGAAGGTGTTCACGAGCTTGCCTTGTAAATACATTATCTCCCAGCCCGGAACGGGGAGAGGATAGTCAAGATGTGAGCGAAGCTCGTGGGATCAAGCGGGGCATGCAAGAGAGGACTAGGACCCGGGTGGGGTGCCGAACCTCTATAAAATCGATGTGTCTTCGTTGTGGTTTGCTTGTCTTTCTCTACTCGTTTTAATTTGTGTTTTCGCTGCATTTTTAAGTAGAGATTAAGAAATTAATTAGATTAATTTTGTCATACACGATCCTAAAATAACTCCATAAGTCAAGAGATACAACATAGAGAGGATTTGAATAACAAACAACTCCTTAAGATAAAATTTGGAGGACTTGATGTCGTACCCTTATAGACCGAGAGAGATATGACATAGAAAGGAATTGATTCGTCATCAAGCCCTTAAGGTAATAATTGGAGGACTTGATGTCATAGCTCCATGGATCAAAAATATGACAATGGAATTGTAGTCTAATACGTAAGAATTACGTTGACCACACTAATGATGAATTTCGGAATCAATATGACAGAAATACAAGTCCTTAAGATTAAAATTGGAGGACTTGATGTCACAACTTCATAGGTCGAGAGATATGAAATAGAGAGGATTTGAATAATAAACAAGTCCTAAAGATAAAATTGGAGGACTTGATGTAATAATCCTATAGGTCGAGAGGGATATGACATGAAAATGAATTGATTCGTCAAAAAATCCTTAAGATAAAAACTGATGGACCTGATGTCATACCTCCATAGGTCTAGAGATATGACATTAGAATAGTAGTCTCGCCACACTATGGTCGAATTATGGAACCAATAAGATAGAAACACAATGTCTTAATATTAAAATTGGAGGACTTGATGTCATACCCTTTTAGGTCGAGAAAGAAAGATTCGTCAGCAAGTTCTTAGGATAAAATTGGAGGACTTGATGTCATACCCTTATAGGATGGGAAATGAATTGATTCGTCAGCAAGTTCTTAAGATAAAATTGGAGGACTTGATTGAAAGGAATGTGTTCTAAAAGTTTTACTTTTATATGTCAATTATTATGAATTGGATGTGCAAACATTTTGTTCCTTGATTATGGTATTTGTCTTTTGGAAGTGTTAAGGAAGATGCATTTGGTCCTTAACCGTAGAACTCTAAAAGATAATGGTTTACATAAATCAAAAGTTATTCATAATCATGGTAATTAACATGGAACATTAATTACCGAGATAAGATTGTCGTGTTGGTCATCGATTGTTGTAGATCTACTAATAATTGACGACACGAGTATATAAAAGAGGAAAAAATTTACTTTTATATATTGAATAGACCTAACAAGTAAAACATTATGGAATTCTGTTTCGTGGCGTTAATGTTTTTACTGTGTCTTGGATCCTAAGATATGATACTTATATTTTTTCACTCAAGAAGTGCTTAATTTGATTATTGTCAAAAGCTATCAATGAGTGTAGTGATAAAGACAATAGTTGGTTGAGCATGACTTGTGTTGGAAAAGATAGCTAGTCAAACCATTATCATTGTCCCTCTTAATTGATTGATGATATTAGTGGACCCATTGATAAAGCAAAATTATAATGTGCACAATGTAACTTGAGTTAAGTTACATAGTTATAATTAGCTTAAAGAGATCAAGAAATGAATATAATACAAAGATGACACATTTCTACTTTGTATATATTCTTAATATCATGAGGCAAGGGACGGACACAAGTGGTGCACTTACATCACTAAATGGATCGTGTTTTGGTTCGGGTGGAACAAAGACATCTATGCTAATTGGGTAACTATAATGTGTAGCTAGATACCGCTTATACCTTGAGATATTAACTGTTTAATATCTCTACCAATTTGGCTTAGATCCCCTTATAGGTCACACCACAAAACTGGGAAACAAGAGGTTGATTTTAAGTTCATATGATGTGTCGGGTTTCATATGCAAATATGACACATGTGGTGAATGAATAAAATCAATATGTTATGAGAATTGACATAATTAGAATCATAATAAATTCATATGAGGTTCCCGCGACCGCCCGATCGTTGGGTCGGGCGGCTCCCGCGGACGCCCAACTCAAAAATATTTTTTTTAATTAATTGAAATAAACAAGGTAATTTACCAGATGTGAGTAGTCAGAGGTCTCCGCTGGTTCTTTTCCTGACCTCTGAGGCATTTTATGTGGTGAATAGAAGAGTGATATGAAGAGAAAGTTGTGTTAAAAGAGTGAAATGAGGAGTTATGTTAGTAGAAATGGTAGAAGGGCAAAATGGTAATCTTACGGGCGATTTAAGTAGTTTTACGGCGACGAATAGCAGTTCAGTATTTTTACGGGAGTTACGAAATTTCGCATTAACTTTGTGAGTCTCGGTGGTACATAACTAAGTCAGGTCGAGTATGCTTTTAAACAAGTAACGTCAAATTGATTTTGGGTTTAAATAGTTTAGGACGTTTTCATGATCACCATACGGAAACATATTTGAGATGGTTAATTCCCAGTTGTAGGTATTTTAGATGAATTGGTGATACCGACGTAAGATTCTCGAATCATGAATTATCTCTGAATATAAAACAACTAGATCTAGCCAAGTGTTTTTTTCTTGAAATAATCGAGATTAAATTATGAGAACAGCCTACAACGAAGTAGATAGCATTCTGAAATGTGCTGGCCCTGTTAGTGGGAATTTGTGTTTGTGTATTTTATATGTATCAACTTCAACAAGCCAATTGCTGAGCTGTATAATTAAGTGTTAAGTACCTTGAAGAGGATATCAACATGAGTAGTCAAACCCTCAACTTTTTGGAGAGTCAAAAGGTGTAAAAACACTCGAACTTAATTTGCTCTTGTCCTGTTGACACAAGGCAGTGTAAGAGTTTACTCTCGTTGCTAGACTTTGGATGAGTCGTGTCGAGTTCTGTCATCACACAATTTGAGTTGCATCGTGCTATGTGGGTCGATGGCGTTGTAATAGTTTCTTTCTGCAATCTATGTGGTCGAATTGAACCTGACTGCCCTTCCACTTGAAAAAAACATTTGTCGTCATTTATCGAGGCCAAAAAAGATGAGAAAATGGTACAAAAGGATAGATCGTTTATTGTAGATTTGTAATCAAACTCACAATTACAATAATTGCTATGCAAAAATACAACTTATTTTTAAATATAAAAAACCACATTCATTAAAAACATATCCAAGAGATGTACTAGAATACATGTGTAGGTAGAAGTGATACTAGTCCAATATATCTTAGTTTCTTCCTCCACTACCAAAGCCTGAATCGGAGCCTGGACCAAGCCCAGAACCCGATCCTCCACCTCCACTTACGTCTGTAAACGGGTCGGGTCGGGTCGGGTTTTTGCCCAACCGCTACCCGACCCGCCTAAAATAAACGGATAATCGGGGTGGGGCAGTCGGGTAAAAAAAAGTCATCCGCTACCCGATTTGTTTAAGGTCGGATAAATGGATATTCGGGGCGACGCGGGGTGGATAAACGGATAAATGAATAAAACCTGTATTTTTATTCTACACAATTTCTACCAAAAAATTTGTACAAAATAATACCTGGTAATCACCAATAACACAAAATCACAAACAATACCTGGTAATTTGAATTTCTAACACCAATCAATCAACATCAATCACCAATAACACAAAAGAACAAAATAACTAGAAACATAAAACATTCATTCAACTGAGTTTAGGAATATATATTTAATATATTATATTATTAATAATTTAATTTATTAATATACGGGTAAATGGATAAACGGGGCGGGTAGGAACTATAACCGCTACCACCTCGTTTAATAGCCGGGTAAGCGGCTAATCGGGTTGACGGATAATCGGGTGGAAAAATTCATCTGCTACCCGAACTAAACGGGTCGGGTCGGGTTGGCAAGTAATATCCGCCCCATTTTCAGCCTACCTCCATTGCCTCCTCCACCTCCACCTCCACCACGACTTCCTCCAGAGCCAAATCCAGATCCACTGCCGAACCCAGACCCACCACCGATTTCGCTTCCTCATCCTTCGCCACCTCCGCCACCACCTCCACTTCCACGACCGAATCCGCTGCCAGAGCCAAATCCAGACCCAAAGCCACCACCACCTCCTCCACCACCTTGTCCACCTCCAAATCCTTGCCCAAAGCCTCCACCACCACCTTGTCCTCCTCCACCCCCACCACCTTGTCCCCCTCCACCTCCGGATCCTCTACTAGGGCCACACCAAGACCCGAATCCACTTCTGAATCCTTGACCTCCACCACCACCTTGTCCACCACCACCTTGCCCTCCTCCACTACTAAAACAAGACCAAAACCCAGAGCCGAAACCTCCATTACCGCCACCACTGCCACCACTACCACCTCCTCCACCGAACTGCGTCAAAACCCTTGAAGCGGACGTCATGCTCACCAAAAGCATAACCATAAGTACCATACTTCTATAATGCCTAAAACCTACAGCCATGATTAGAAAGTTTTGCTGAAGAAGGATGAAAGATGAGTTGTGTTGTGAGTTCAAACATAAGTACTATATATCGGAGTGTTTAGGAAGAGTTAAAGGACGACTTCGTCTTACGTTGCATGCAATTGACTTTCAATACAATAGTCTTATTATGACTTTTCCTGTTGCTCACAATATTCAAATATATGGTTCGGTTAGATCAGAAGACGCGGGTTTTTACGTGAAACCTGAAATGTTTAAGTCGTTGAGATTAGGTGTCAATTTTAGACAAAAACGACACAAACTTAGCGGATATGGATTGAGAATTTAAACACGATTAATAAATGGGTTGAATATGACAACATGATTATTGAATGAGTTTGATATGGATTTTTGCTACAAAAACAATTAACACGATTAAGACACGATAAGTAATCAGATAATAAGGTACACAATTACGAATATAACACGACTAATACCAACAAGTCTACAAGTAATATATAAGTTATAAATTATAATGAACGGATAGTGTGCAATCATGCAATCCGGAATTCGTGTAATAAAAAGAACTAATTGTGTATGAATTATTGTTTAATGGTGTAAATGGTAGTCGTGTTAAACGTATACACGAAGTAATTTAATAATCATGTATAAACGGGTTGGATATCGCAACACGATTATTAAACGGGTCGAATACGATGCAACACCTAGAACTTATAAATATGATTTGACACGACACGATTAGCACACAACACAACACGATTGACAACCCTAGTTGAGATGCGTTTAGTTCCATATCCATCAACTTCTACAGGCCAATTGTGTTACTCTTTTGGTATGGTCTATTGAGAATTGAACTTAATCCTAGGTGGCATCCTAGTTACTAGCCACATCATCAATGGAGGGTGAGTCATCTAGGAGTTGATGACTCAACAAGATGGAAGACAAAATGTTGAAGGAAAGGAAGAGACAAAGAGTCTCTTCATTTCTCTATGATTTTCGTCTTATTTTATGATGCAATTTAAGTAGAGGTTGTAATGATCTTGAATGATCATATTTATGTAGTTTATGTTATGTTTGTGTTGTAGCTTAAGTTGAAGAGTCTTTGTAAGTGCCTATATAAGCACAAGAGTTCTCCATTTGTAAAACAAGTCGAGTGAAGTCAAGTCAAGTCAAGTGAGAAAGAAGAAAGAAAAGATGAGTTTGGTGCAAATCTTGTTTTTGCTTATGAGTGTTAAGTAGTGAGTTCTCTTCTTTCAATCATGTCCGCCAATTGAGTATATCGAAGTATGGATCTAGTGATGGAAATAGAAGGACCTCAGCATGGAGAACAAGGCAAGCCAAAGCAGCCCACCGGGCGCGTCTTCTGAACCGCCAAGTGGCGGTTTGGGACCACTGATTAGCTATCCATGTGCGCCTGGTGGAGGGTGTGCTTCTGGGGTGGCTCGCTCTGGTGCTCCCCGTCTTTCTCCAGCATCTAACATCTGGTATCAGAGCCTTGTCTGATGGGGAGCTCAGGAATGACGTCGTTTGGTCATGTATCGTTGCCTCGCCTTTCGAAGGGGAACTACGACAATTGGAGTATCCAAATGCGTGCCCTGATCGGTGCGCATGATGCTTGGGATCTTGTGGAGAGCGGCTTCGAGGAGGAGGCCGTGACGGGGGTGGCAACCGTCGCACAAATCAAAATACAAAAGGAGAGAAGAGCCAAAGACAAGAGTGCTCTCTTCCTTCTCTTCCAAGCGGTGGATGAGAGTGGCTTTGAGAAGATCGCTGAAGCGAAGACGTCGAAGGAGGCGTGTGACACCTTTGAGAAGAGCTACAAGGGTGCTGATCGAGTGAGGCAAGTGCGTCTCCAAATGCTTCGAGGTGAGTTCGAGGCGTTGAAAATGAAGGAATCGGAAGGTGTTGCTGATTTCGTGACGAGGGTTCGCATGGTGGCGAACAAATTGAAGAGAAATTGGGAGGTGTTGACTAAAGGAAGAGTGGTGGAGAAGGTGCTGCGTTCTCTCACCGAAGACTTTGAAAATGTTGTGTGTGCTATCGAGGAATCAAAGGACCTCAAAAAGATGACCGTCGACGACCTAGAAAGCTCGTTGGAGGCACGCGAGCAAAGAAAGAAGAAGAAGAGGCAAGATGTCTTGGAGGAGGCGTTGCAAGCGAAGATGTCGCTTAAGGAGGAGAAACCTCGCAACGTAGATCGTGGAAGTGGTCATGACTATGGAGGCCGTCCAAAAAAGAAGGAGGTCGAGTACTTCAAGTGTGGGAAGCGTGGTCATTTTGCGAAAGAGTGTTGGTCGCAAAAGAAGGTGGAAGAGAGCTCCAGCCGTGGCCGTGGTGATCGTGGATCAAAGAAGGAGATTGAGTGCTTCAATTGTGGGAAGTATGGACATTATGCAAGCGAATGTTGGTCAAAGAAAAGGGTGGAAGAAAACTCCAACCTTGTTGCCGTGGAGGAGAATGCTTGTGATGATGGAGTGGTTTTGCTTGCCGACCAAAGAGCGAAAACCGAACAAGAAGGTATTTGGTATCTCGATACGGGAGCAAGCAATCACATGTGTGGGAATAGACACATGTTCGCACACTTGGAAGAGGGAGTGCATGAGCACGTCTCGTTTGGAGATGCATCAAAGGTGTGTGTGGAGGGGAAAGGGCACATCATGATTCAAGTCATGGATGGATCACAAAAGCTTATTTCCAACGTCTACTTTGTGCCCGATATGAAGACGACATGGGACAACTCTTGGAGAAAGGGTTCACGATCTTGATGAAGGATCGACACATGACTGTGTGAGGACAAGATGGGCGCTTAATTGCAAAGGTAGAGATGTCCAAAAATCGAATGTTTAAATTGAATCTAACATGTGCTCGTGCTAGATGTTTGAATGCATGCAATGAGGGAGATTGGTTGTGGCATATGCGACTTGGACACTTGAACTTCGATGGGCTCCAAGAAATGGCGCAAAAGGGAATGGTGCATGGCTTGCTGATGATCGAATCTAAAGAAGGATTTTGTGAAGGTTGCATGGTTGGAAAATTACCAAGGAAGAGTTTTCCAAAATAAGCTGAATATAGAGCAAAGAAGGTGTTAGAGTTGGTACATACCGACATTTGTGGACCGATCACTCCACACTCGATTAGTAAGAATCGTTGTTTCTTAACCTTTATTGATGATTTTTCACGCAAGACGTGGGTGTACTTCCTGAAGGAGAAATCCGAGGCATTTTGCATATTCAAGAAGTTCAAGGCATATGTGGAGAAACAAAGTGGCAATAGCATCAAGACATTGAGGTTTGATCGAGGAGGAGAGTTCACATCAACCGAGTTCAACAATTTTTGTGTGGAACATGGCATAAAACGCCATTTAACCGCTCCATACTTGCCACAACAAAATGGTGTAGCCGAGAGAAAGAATAGAACCATCATGGACATGGCTCGAAGTATGTTAAAAAAACAAGAACGTGTCAAAAGAACTATGGGCCGAGGCGGTGGCTTGTGCGGTGTACACGTTGAATCGTTGCAAAACCGCAAGCTTGGAGGAAGTAACTCCACAAGAAGCTTGGAGTGGCCACAAGCCAACTGTGGCACATCTGAAAGTGTTTGGGAGCGTCGCCTATGCACATGTACCAAAGGAGAAAAGAATAAAACTTGATGATAGGAGCACAAAGCTTGTGTTCTTTGGCTATGATGAACGATCTAAAGCTTATAGGCTTCTCGATCTCACTAACAACAAAATTGTCATTAGCCGTGATGTGCAGGTTAACGAGGAGGTAGCATGGGACTCCAAAGAGGAGATTTCAGAAGTGCCAAATGAAGAACAGGAAGAGGAGATTGTCAACCCCACTGAACATGAAACAATTTCATCCGATAAACAAGACGAGATGAGACCAAGGAGGTTCAAGACACTCCGTGAAATCTACGAGACGACAAATGAGTTGCACATAGTGTGTCTTTTAGCTCAAACAAAAGTGTTGTCAATAAGGTTGCAGGAAAGGATGCGCAACCTACTTGGGATGGTGGATGGAAGAGGATTAAGTTCAAGGAGGAGTATTGAGAATTGAACTTAATCCTAGGTGGCATCCTAGTCACTAGCCACATCATCAATGGAGGGTGAGTCGTCTAGGAGTTGATGACTCAACAAGATTGAAAACAAAAGGTTGAAGGAAAGGAAGAGACAAAGAATCTCTTCATTTCTCTATGATTTTCGTCCTATTTTATGATGCAATTTAAGTAGAGGTTGTAATGATCTTGAATGATCATCTTTATGTAGTTTATGTTATGTTTGTGTTGTAGCTTAAGTTGAAGAGTCTTTATAAGTGTCTATATAAGCACAAGAGTTCTCTATTTGTAAAACAAGTCAAGTGAAGTCAAGTGAAGTAAAGTCCAGTGAGAAAAAAGAAAGAAAAGATGAGTTTGGTGCAAATCTCGTTTTTGCTTATGAGTGTTAAGTAGTGAGTTCTCTTCTTTCATTCGTGTCCACCAATTGAGTAGATCGAAGTATGGATCTAGTGATGGAAATAGAAGGACCTCAGCATGGAGAACAATGCGAGCCAAAGCAGCCCACTGGGCGCGACTTCTGAACCGCCAATTGGCGGTTTGGGACCGCTGATTAGCTATCCATGCGCGCCTGGTGGAGGGCGTGCTTCTAGGGTGGCTCGCTCTGGTGCTCCCCGTCTTTCTCCCGCATCTAACATGGTCAACGTCAGGCAGCCAATGAGAATTTTTCTAGTTGAGGCTAAAAAGGTGAGGCTTTGAATCGGAGAAGAACATACAAAAATATGGATTACCTATATGCATACATATGGTTGAATTAATTTAATTTTGAATTGTTTTAAAAATATTAATGTCATTATGTCAAAAACAAAACATTAAGATATGACGTGTCCATAACCTACTTACGTCACAACTCACTCACATTATTCACATCTCAACCACAACTCACTCATAAATGTCAATCTAGTTACACTAAAAAGAAAACAAGAACTAATGGCCTTAACCCATTCCAACTACCATTGAGGGGAGCGGGAAAATATCACCTAGGGGTGACATTTCCCCCAAGTGCCATAAAATATGGCCTTACAAGCTCGATCAAGTCCTAATTGTCCAAATTATTGGTCAAGAAGATGGTGTACATTTGCAGATTTGTTGTTCTCCAGTTCTAAGATAAATATCATAAGACTTTTCTGATAATTAATTGTCCAAAATCTCGACTTCGTGTCCTATTATTAGGGCACCCTTAACGGGGGTGCCCCGCCCGGGCGCCCTGGTCGGGCGCCTGGGCGCACCCCCGTTAACAGGCGGGGCGCCCGTGGGGCGCCCGCCCGGGCGCTTGCCCGGGCGGTGGGCGTCCCGGGCAGACGCCCGGGCGCCCATGGGAGGGGGACACGTGTCCCCCTCCCATTGGTTAAAAAAATTTTTTTTTGGAATTTTTTTTAGTTTTGGTTTTGTTATTAATGGATTGGGTGTTTGTTATAAATGTGGGGTAATAATTTTTTGTAAGTGATTAAAATTAAGAAATTTCCAGAACCAACAATTTCAAGTTAAATAGAAAAAAAATTAATACAACAATACCATAACAACAATACATTAATAATACTAAAATACGAAATACAACCACGGGAAATACAAACCATACGAAATACGGACTACTACAACCCGAAATACAAACATATGTTAAAGGGAAATACAAACCATACGGACTACTACAACCCGAAATACAAACTAAGGGAAATACAAACCATACGAAATACGGACTACATCAAACTACACGTACCCATTCTCTTCTGCCCAGGCGAGATGTTTATTGATTACTTTTTGATCCTTCTCCGTCGGGTTGTCCTTCCTCATCAGAGAGTGAAGCATGTCCAACTTATTTTTTATTAAATGCCTTTGGAAATTCCTTTCCGCTAACTCCTCTTGCATGGAGAAACCATCTTCTCTGACTTGGGCGGTGTATCGCATCTGTTGTGCAAGTTCTCTAACATCGGTGTCTCTTTCAGGGCGTAATGCACTCTTAGCCTTTTTCTTAGCCTTCTTCACACCTTCTGGGCGTGTAGACGACTCCGGCATCGGCTCTTCTGCATCCGAGGGTGATTGCGTCCTCGAGCCGTCCGTGCTCTTTCTTTTCCCAAGGCTTCCTGACTGGGGACTATTTTCATCGTGCAACTCCGGGGACTCCCAGTCAACACGCACGACATTAGCTCCGGAGATCACACTCTCCCATTTTGGGTACCTACGCAACATAACCCAAGCATCAAAATAAAGAAATTTACTAGGCCCATGATTTCGCTCGTAGATCACGTGCGCTTGTCGGACAACATCGTCGTCATTCTGGCCGCTCCTTTTCCGTCGGAATGCCTGATCGAAGCACCCGACCCACTTGTTCACAGCAGGTATGATTCTCCTCCACCGTCCTTTTAAGGACTCTGCGTTCCTTTCGGGTAGGCTTGTGCCTTCCACGGAGATGTCGTACACACGTTTCACCCTAGTCCACAATGAAGTAGACTTCTGGTTTGTCCCTGTCACCGCATCGCAACTGACTTCCATATATGCAGAGACAAGTCTCTCGTCCTCAGCTGTGGTCCACAACTTCGGATTGACTTTGGCAGTTTGGACTTGCTTGCGGTGACGACGCTGTGGAGGTGGGGATGGTGGTGTGGGGGTGTGTCGTGGTGGGGACTCATCGTCGTCGTTACCCGCATCTTCAGTGTTCGCCATACTCTGGCGGCTATTTTGAGACAAGGGTCGGCCAAACATCTAGAACTGCGGTTGATTATAAGGGAATGGTGGTGCATATTGTGAGTATTGTGGGAATGGTAAGTTTTGATCTGGGGATGCGTAGTGGGAGAATTGTGGGAATGGTGAGTTTTGGTCAGGTGGTGGGAATGGTGGTGCGTACTGGGAGAAGTCGGGTTGTTGGAATGGTTGTTGGTAAAATGGACGTGAGGGATATGGTTGTGGATAGCGTGGATGCGGATTTGATTGTGGAGGAGGGGGGAACGATTGTACTCCGGAGAAGACATTGTGGGAGAAATATGGGATGTGAGTTGAGTTTTGAGTTTTGTGGAAGAGATATGGGGTGTAAGGTGATTTTTGTGTAGGGTATATATAGAGAAAAAATTAGACACTGTGCAATCACGCGGATTACTTTTCTTTCACGCGTATACTGTACATTCACGCGGACTATTTTGTTTCACGCGTATACTGTAGATTCACGCGGACTACTTTTGATTCACGCGTATACTGTGCAATCACGCGTATACTGTGCAGTCACACGCGTTTCGAAATTCAAATATTCAAATTTCAAATATTCAAATTTCAAATATTCAAAATTTTGTGTTTAATAGTGATTAATATTGTTAATTAATTAATAGTAATAATAAGTATATCGCGAATTATAATTATAATGTAATTAGAATTAGATTTATATATAATGTATTTTGTTAAATGTTGTGTGAGAATTAAATTTGTTTAATTAAGAAATGATGTGGATGAAAGAGAGTGTAGGGTGGGTGGGGGTAGTCTGGGCATGGATAAGGGGATTTTTTAGGTGGGTTGGGTGAGCTGACGTGGCAGAGAGAGAGTGCAGGGCGCCCGGGGGTAGCCCGGGCGCTGTTAAATATGCCCCCGGGCGCTGTTAAATATGCTCTTAGCCGTGGTGAATTGGGTTTCAATTAATTGGGGTTATTGACTGTAATATATGATTGGTGGTGGTATACCTTTTGGAAATTTGTCCTACCACGTGCGTTTGCTTTTTATTTCGTGCTTCTTAGAGCCGTCAAGTAATTAAACCCGGTATAGTCTTATGACGTGGCATGTCTAACCTTAATCCTTATGTAATGAATTTTAAAACTAATTTTATCGAGTTTAACAAATTTGAACATACAGATTTCTCTATCTTGTACCTGTCACACATGCACATGTGTAAAATGTACTCACTTTTAAAGTATGAATGAGTGTAAAATATGAGATATTGTGTTTATCAAAGACGGTAGAATTAGCAAAATTTGAGGAAAATCGATAAAAACAGTTAATACCCCTAATTAATTAAAAGGAGAGAAAATGGAATGGGATTAATCACTTTTTGTTGGAGAGTCTTTAATTATTATATCAATTCTTAGTATATATGAAATTGTGGACAAATCAAAATTCCTCCGAGACATCAAAGTGTGATTTTCTTTCATGAAAGTTAGAACAAGACCAATATATAACACCAATAGGAAATAACACCAATCACTTTTACCCATCCCTGGGAAATAACACCAATACATGGTAGAAGGTGTGAATTGCTTTAATATAACATCACTTTCTAGAATAGATGTCCAACAAAATTAAGCAATTTCTGGAGAGAAATCAGTCCAAATTATCTCTTGTGAAATTTGATTGCATCCGCCGTTACCTCAAGGAAACCTAAGTATTTAGATAATGGATAATGAATCAAATGTTTTTATAAAATTATATCTTTTTCGTCCTTTTTTCTCAACACGGACCAGATTTATTTTCTCATTGTTTACAAGTGTACATATATGAGTTAGAGTTGCCTTTTATAGATCAATCAACTCACTCCGATAACGTGTGAAATTTGAATTGCTTCGTCACTTCAACAAAACTTAAACAGTTAGTAGTAGGTGATAGATCAAAATCTATTATAAAACTACACACTTTTCGTAATCAGCAACGTGAGACTATTTTGACGGTGCATATCATCTGTACGCGTTATTATGTAAAGCCAATTGCTGGACAAAAAATATTTTGACATGTTAGTCGCAGTAAGTATGTTTCGCTCTGAAGTCCAGTTAATATAGGAACAATATTAATTGGATGCGCAAGTGCAAGAGAAAATTTGAGAAACCCCAACTTTATTCAACATTATCTATACTCAGCACATATGATTATTACATGAAAACACACATATACATGATTACTACTATATATGACTTGTGCTTTCAATTCTAAATTTAAGTCTTTCTTCAAGGATGTCCATATCCTGAACCAGAACCATATCCAGACCCATAACCAGAACCACCGCGACCACCACCGCCTCCTCCACCTCCACCCTTTCCGTAGCCTCCTCCTGCAGCACCGGAACCATATCCGGATCCAGACCCATATCCGCTACCAGAGCCGCCTCCACGTCCACCACCACCACCTCCACCACTTCCATATCCTCCACCAATTCCTTTCCCAGCTCCGTACCCAGAGCCAGAACCGTATCCGGAGCCATATCCAGATCCACCACCTTGCCCGCCTCCTCCTCCACCTCCACTACCACCACCTTTTCCATACCCTCCAGCACCATTACCACCTCCCGACCCATAGCCAGAACCAGAACCACTTCCAGACCCATACCCTCCTGATCCTCCACCACCACCTCTTCCACCTCCACCTCCACTACCATATCCTCCATTCCCACCACCATACCCTGATCCACTTCCCGAACCATATCCAGACCCATAACCATTGCTACCACCACCTCCACCTTGACCTCCCCCACCACCACCACCATACCCTGAAAGTTCCCTAGAGGCAAATGTCATGCTCACAGAGAGCATGACCAGGAGGGCAACACCCAAGACCTTAGAACTAGAACCCATATTGCTGGCTTAATTATACTAATGCTTACACTGAGAATGGTTTGCTAATTAGTTAGGGATGAAGTGCTATTTATAGCACTTCACCACCTCCCTTGGGAACAGCTGGTTGCCATGCACTGGGGCCCACTTGCAGAGATCAAATATTCTAAACGCTAAGCCTTCGAGTTTGACTCTATGTTTTCATGATTACGTACTGGTTTTCATCTCTGTCTAGTGTCTAGAAGGGACGGGAAGCTTTATTTTTGTAGTTGACTTTGGTGTCTATGACGACTACGAGCTATATATGCAAAATTCATGTTTATATTTTAGCATGTTGTTCCTTGTTAGCAATATAAACACAATATGTACTTGTTACTTTACTTGAATATGACTAACATCTAAGATAGTTAAAACTTTACAACCAAAATAAAAAGAATGTGGAGAAGAAAATGTAAAGTAGAACAACCAGATAATTCTCTGACTATGCAAACACCTGTGGTTCCCCAAGTTTCTTTTTCTTTCGGGTTTTTCAACAGAATTTTTTATTATTGGTTGTTGAACTAACACTAGTATTGCGTCTAACAAATAAGATTGAAAGTATAGGTTCGAATGCATGTGAGTAAGACCATTGTATTTTACCTATACGACCACAGTTTCACCTGCATGGAAGATCGGAATTGTGCTAAGTTGTCATCTCAATCTTCTTACACAGGTATTGGGTTACGTAAATTTCCATAGTTTATTCAAGTTTGTCAATTATTACCAACGTTAATTCATAATAAAAAAATAACAAGCATCCTTACATTATATTAAATATCTTGATCAATATCAAAATTATCCTCTCTTTTTTTCCTGGCTAATATCAAATTGAGTGCCTCGACTAATTGATTGACTTTTGCGATTTGTACGCTTCTCTAGTTTTATGTTACTTGTAATTGGTTGCTCAAGCTAACATAAAAGAAAATTGCATTAAACAAAACTTTGATCGAAACACGCGTGCAAAATAGCTTCTTGGAAATTAAGTCTTTTGTCTATATATGTCGTCAACAATTATTTATTGGAACAACCAAAAACTTTGCATGTTGTAATTTTGATATAGAAATATGAAAAGCTACAATGGGGAGAATTCAATCCGATTTGGGGAACCTTAAGAAGAGATTCGTAGATCATGTTACCAATATTTTTGACATTTGAAGAATATCACTCCAAATATTAAAAAAAAAGACAAATGGTTCCATCCAATCTGTCGTGTGTGGAATTGTGCATGTATAGGTTGAAGTGCTGGTCGGTAACCTTGGGCATGATGTTGATATGTATCTAAAATCTACTCTATGTCATCTCAGTAAAAATATTTGGCAAATAAAGTTGACAGCATGCCACTAAAGTTTAATTTCTAATCCTGTACAAAACCATATCTTGATTTTTCACTCATGCTAAACAACAATTTTTGTGACCATGACGAAGTTAAGCCTATAAAATGGTAACTCACTTGTTCATTAGTGTTAGGACCTAAGCCCTACTTAGGGGGACTGATCAAGTTTATGAGTGACTTGGTGAACTAATTCGGTGTATGTATAGTATTATAAGAAAATGGGTGAGTGCAACTTTCCCTAAACCTTTCCACATGTCACTGTGCCAAGAGGAGTTGAATGGCGGTAGAAATTGTAGTATACAAGGGTAGTGGTTAAAGGAGAAGGGGGTGTTAATCGTGAGAAGAAAGGGAGAGGGGTGCAGAGAGAGAATTCAGAGATTTGCAGAGAGAGAAGTAAGCGAGTCGAGAGGAGAAGGAAGAAGGAGATTCAAGGTTTTTTCATTTCGGTGTTGTCAGAGGTGCAAAGAGGTGAAGTGGACGTCGCCGACGACATTCGGGAGCTTCGACGAGGGTAAAAGGTATGTCAAGTTCTATTAGAGGGATCATACAATGTGTGTGAGGGGTAGTGTGTGTCGCCGAAGGTCGAAGGCGGTGACGAGGTGAAACAAGGTTTCTGCAGACAAACAGTCAACCGATGTTGTTGGTGGTCGACCAGTTGTAGTGTAAATACTAGAGTCTACCTATAATCGGTCGAACGATGTCTGTTGGCAGTCGACTGGTTGTGTATAATTGGTGGGAAGGAGAAGACTTCGTTATTTTTGGTGGACGGATTTCTCTTCCGTCCGACCGGTTGTATCTTAACTAAGCCGGTTCCGGGCCTATACCTTCTAAACGGTCAACCGCCTTACACTCAGTTCGATTGTTAACTTAAGTGTACTGCTTTAGTGTGTGACCGGCTCGTGTGTTGTTCGACCAATTATGGTTTTGTGAAAATAGGAAGACTCTATTATTTTATGTCGGACGGGACTCATTTGTCGTTCGACCGTTGCTTTAATTTATTTAATGTTTTTGTGAGTTAGACCTTCTAAATGATCAACCTCCCAATCACGTTTGGACGACCGTTTTTACTTATGTTTGTTTGACCGATTGAGTTTCAGTTCGAACCCTCTTCTGATTCAAGAGGAAACGGTCAACCAGTTCGTCATTTTCGGTCGATCGTTGGTGCCCAGTATTGTTTTTCTTGTTTTCTTTGATAATGCAACCTTGTCCATAGAAACTCGGATCCTCGCCTCATGCGTGTGTCGGGAGGTGATGATGGGTGTGAGGGTCGCGCCTGCCCAGAGACCGTTGTGTGGATACTTGGTGTACGTGCTCCACCGTATTAATAGGCCCTTGTATGACTTGTTGTATTTCATGCATGGAGCGTGTTGACCATCAGCCTATATGGCAGAAGTGATAACTGCTCGGACTCCTTTCTGGCGGGGACGTTTCAGCTTGTTTGAGTAATCGATGTTTCAACTTGTGTGAGCAATCGAGATATCAGCTTGTGAGAGCAATCGATGGTTCAGCTCACGTGAGCATACCTCCGTTAGACTGTGTGTGACCGCGGTAGGTACCCTTGAGGGACCTGATGTTGTTGGTAGGACTGATGTCCTTCAGTACCCTTGGAAGGGGAAGATTACCCTTGCATTCTTGTATGTCATGAGATATAGTATGATAAGTTGATTGTACGTTTTTCATGCATGTTTAGGGGAGTTTAGCATACGAGGTTTTCGTTATGAAAACTTAAACATTGTATTATGTTTGCATTTCATGTCTTATGCAGCACTGAGATAGTGGCGATTGAGGATGAGCGCACCAGGATCAGATCCTCTAGTCTTATCTTGTAGGTTGTTATTATTACATGTATTTGTATTTTCTTGTCTTTTGGATGTAATCACTTGGAAACTCATGTATAATTGTGCACATTTTGAGTATTTTTGAGTAACGTTCTCGTGTTTTCTCTGGTCTTAATTCCTAAATTTTCGTTTTAAAATTTCCATTATTTTCAGGGCTGTTACAATTAGTATATGCATACAATGGTTTGATTAGTATTTTCATAATCTGTGGGAGTATAAAAGGAAACTTGTAATATCTGACCAAAGGAAGACTTGCTCATCTACGTACCAAACCCTGTCTCATAATAATTAAATAATGATCGTGTCAATAATAAAACGTTGGATATATGTGTCGCTATAATCTTAGTAGATCTCTGACTAAGTCACAGAAACCATATAATCAAGCTCTTTTTGACTTTGCTTGCAAAAGGACAAGCTGAGAAAACAACAGCCCATATTGCATGGATAAAGATGATTGGATGTTCTTAGACATATGACACATTCCACTTGTTTCTTGGGAAAAACTTGGTTTATGAATAAATTACCCCTACATGTTATACACCTTAAGATCCTCCATGTTTTTCTTCTGTTTTCTTATATTAAATTATAGTATTATTTTTATAATTGATGTGAACGAGAATAACAAGATAAATGTATAAGTGCGCCTTGAGTATATATGATTCAGGGAACGGGTTGCGAAATTTCGCATTAGTTTCATGAATGTCGGCAGTACATATCTAACAAAGTCAAGCCCAAGTATGCTTTAAACAACTAATGTCAACTTGTGATTAGGATTTCAATAGTTAGGTCATTTTCACGATCACCAAACGGAGACATATTTGACATGGTTAGCAGTTAGTATTGAGATGAGTTGGTGATAGCGACGTACGATTCTAGACTTAGTCATCTCTTTATTTAAACAAACTGAAGTCGTGAATTGTTTTTCTTGAATAATCAAGATTAAACTTTGGGGTAAGCCACCATGAATTAGGTAACATTCTGAAATGTAATTTAGAGGATTAAAAAAAACTTTCTAAAACGTAATGAGGTCTCCTTCACTTATTTGTTTCAAAACGCCCACTAGGGTGAGCACAAACTTGGTTCAGTCTGATTTTTTGGACCGGACCGGATCCAACCGGTCCAGGTTTCAGTCTGGACTCTAGGGTGAATACGGGTTTCAATCTGGCCCGGTCCAGTCTGAATTCTGTCCAAAACCGAAATTTTGATATAAAAATCTGCTCCGTTCAGGGTTTTCGGTAGGACCAGATCTGACCAGTCCGGTCTTCGGTCTGGACTCCAGAGAGCATCTAGGTCCGGTCCGGTGCTCATCCCTACCCATTAGTGTTCTTAGTTTGGTTTGGACCTTACCAAATGAGGCCCATTTCAAGGCCCACTGTAGCTTACATTTGGATCCTTTCCTTACGAGGTCAATTTGTTGGTCCACTGCAGTTTTAGGTGCGACTTATGAAGTAGATCGAAATTAACAACTTGATCATCGAATTTTCAAATTTCATGTTCGCTACAACTAATACTAATAAGTTATGACTGAAGGAGATATTCATATCTCAACCTATGCTTTTTTTCTTTCGAAAACGCATAGAATGACAAGAGAAATCAAACAAAAAGATGGGGTCTTTGTGTTGGATTTTGATGTGATTTTCCAACGTAATCAAGAAAGAACCGTTATGTTTCACTCACCTTTTTTGTGTTTTAATTGATATTAGACCTGTAAACAGAATTGTAAGTGTGTAAACAGACAATTAACTACAACACAACAAGTATGTGAGAAAAAATGTTGGATGTTCAGTTTTTGATTGTGACGATTTTCCTAGACTCTAAGAGCTATAAACTGATCAACATGAACTTCGTCTTCATGTATAGTAAATAATCAACTTACAATTGACTTATTCACACTGCTATGCTTTGCTTTGTATAAATTCAAAAAGATAATACCCTAAACACGAAATAGTAATGTCAAAAACCTTCCGTAAGTGAATTACATTGATATACGAGGAGAGGATCCATCCGCTAACTTTTAAAAAAGCTGTAATCAATATACCCTTGTAAATAATTTGAAATTGAAAATCCAAACAAGAAATCATTGGTCATAGCTTAAATTGTCTACGCACGTCGAAAATCTGAAAAAATTGAAAGTCATTCTTATAATATGACTAGCTAAGATGCTGACATTTGTAACAATATAGTATGTTCATTTTTTTCATCTCATGTGCAAAAAAAAAAAGTTAAATTTTATGATTTTCGGCTTGTATGAATGACTTGAGCCGTAAATCAATATTTATGGTTTGATTTTTGTATTTGAAGTTGAAATTTCAAGTTATTAACAATGATAAATTATTGTCATAAAAAATTAGGATATCGTATGTATCCTCTTTCTATAAATACATTAATCTCTATTTACCATACTCGACCACAACATTTGAAATTATACCAAAAGCCTAGTCCACAAACAAAACAGAATAACAATATTTCTAAAAGTCACGTAGCTTGGGAACCCCTGCGTTTGCGGTTTGGGTTCCCAAATGTGAGTTTTAGACAAATTTGGTGTTAGATTGGATCTTTTTACCAAAATTTGACTTGAGACTTCCATTGAGTTAGAGTTTTGATGTTCTTTTTACCAAAATACCCATCATCGTTAAGTTAAGATATAAAAATTTGATTATGATTTGAGTAATAAACAAGAAATAGAAAATTTGCAAACAGCAGGGTCAAGCATGATGTCTGCAAAACTCCACTTCGCATACAAAATTTTGAGTCCAAAACACAAGATTAAACTGTTTGGATGATCTGCGGTTGCGTTTGGGTTTGTTTGCAAAAAAACCCTCAATACGCGAAAACGCAGCTCCCAACTTGACCCATGAACAAGAACTGATCTCCAAGAAAGAAGGGATAATACTAGGGTTGTCAATTTTACACGAAACACGATTACACGACACAAAAATGACACGATCTTAACGGATATGGATTGAGAATTTGAATACGATCATGCAATTCGGTATTTGTGTAATAAACGGAACTAATTGTGTATGAATTATTGTTTAATGGTGTAAACGACAATCGTGTTAAACGTGTACACGAAATAACCAGTTTAATAATCGTGTATAAACGGATTGGATATGACAACATGATAATAAACGGATTGGATACAACAGAAGTCTAACAACACGATTATTAAATATGTCAAATACGACGCAAGTACGCAACACCTAAAACTTATATATATAACTTAACACGGCATACACACGACACGATTTACAACCCTAGATAAGACGCAACAACCAACCAATCGGAAACCCAAACCAGCCAACGGAAAGATTTTATCAACAGAACACTTCTGCCAAGTGTCGATCTGACAGCCTTATACATCCAACTCCACACTTCTCAATCTTCTTCCTTACTCCATTTCCAAACCTCTCCTCCCCAAACCCTCGTCCAATGGCTCTCGTCGAAATCTCACCTTCCTATTCCAAACACCCAACCCTCCCCTCCAATCTCTCCACCGTCCAAAATCCACTCGCCCACTTCACCAATTCGGCTCTTAGGGTCGTCTTCAGGCCTCGCTGTCGCCACGCCAGAGTGCTCTGTTCAGTTGCTCCAAGGTAAGGTGATGTGGAGTTTGTTGTGTTTTTTTTTGGATTTTTTTGGTTTTGGGTAGTTTTGTTTTGTGGTGGGTTTAATGTTGGTGTGTTTGTTTTGGTGTGTGGTAGCCAAGTGCAGCCTCCAGTCGTGCCGGCTTCGTCGGGGAGTGATGTCGGTCGGAATGAGTGTTTCGGTGTTTTCTGCACCACATACGACTTGAAAGCGGTACATTGGTTGTTATTGTATTTGTGATGTCATTTGATTTATTGCTTTTTGGATAATTTGTTGCCCTCCAAGTGCTGGTGGCAATGTCTGGCTTAAGTTTTTGTTGTAACTTTGGACAGTGGTTAGTGGAGTTTTTTATAATTTTGGGTTTTGGGGTTGTTAGGAGGAGGAGACCAAGTCATGGAAAAAGTTGATCAAGGTTGCGGTGTCCGGTGCGGCCGGAATGATTTCGAACCATTTGCTTTTTAAGGTAAAGAACCCGTATTGATTAGAACATGGAATCTTGATTGTGGTTATTGTTTATTATTATTCCTTTTGTAAGTTTGCGGTCCCAAGTACTAAGTAGGTATTTTTAAATTGATGGTTTTGAGTCTGAAATCTTCATGGTGTTTCTTATTTGGCATTGTTACGTTTTGTTAGTTTGTGGTCTTAAGTACCAAGTAAGGTGATCGAAAAACTTTTGAGTAAAAAAATATTCTTGGTGTTACCGGATGTTGAATACAACATGCAGATCCACTCAAATAAGGCTTGGAAACAACCACAAAGAATGTTTGTTTGATTGTTGCATGCCTTATTTGACTAGATTTGGTTGTTGTACTCGTACTTGTATCCATAGTAGATGGTATTCATATTTAATTTTGATTTCCTAGTTAACATAGAGATCATAAAGAATTGATGTCGAAAAAGGCTTTTTTGAAGGTTATGCTTGCTTGGTGCTCTAAATCTGTAAGCGAGTAAAGAATATTGATTGATGAAAAACTTGAGATACTAATTGGAAGGAAGAAAAGAATTTGATCCAGTTGTTAAGTCAGAAATTGTTTCACTATTAGCTGAGAACTATCTTCCAGTTATTCTAATTGGTATTGGACATATCATGGTCACCAAAAAATTATTAACAATCTTACATTGTGCACCTGGTTATGGCCTTGCCAATTTGCCATACTTCACGTCTACATTCTATTATCACATGACACGATCTTAATTTATAATTGACATTATCTTACCCTTAATTCATATGGATGAAACTATATTCTTTTGGTTAGAGCTGATAGCTCTGATATGTTTCAAAACTTGAAAGAAATCCGTTAATGCAGGAATCCACTATACTAAATACTACTTTACTTCCTTATCCAAGCTCCTTAACTGATTCTCTTCAGTAGATCTTAACTGTAGCAGCTCGTGTTTCAGTTGTTTTACTTATGTCCAGAGCAATATGCTAAGGAATAATCTCCCTGTCGTGGAAGTTGTGGTACTTCAACATCTTTTAGTAGAAAATAGTTTTTGTCTAATTAAATCAAGTTAAAAATTTCGTAAAATGTGGATCAATTTCGTTCGTCAATCTAGTACCTTTTAAATTTCAAAAAAATGCACCATCCAATTTTTGGGAGCTGAGATCTAGTACCTATCACTTTAGTATTGTTTAGTTTAATAAACAAGGATGCATGAGGTTTAGCTATATTTGAAGAATTTATCCTCAAAGGTACTAAACTGGCTATAAATTTCCTACAGGTCATGATGTTCGAACAAAAAGTTGTCATACATACAAATTGTGGATATTCATATCAGACTGCTAAAATCTACATGTAAATATAAATGAAAGATGGTGACATTGATAACAATTATATATTTTCTTGAAAATCAGCTTGCATCAGGTGAAGTTTTTGGGAATGATCAACCAATTTCCTTGAAGCTTTTAGGATCCGAAAGGTCTTTACAAGCTTTGGAAGGTAATTTTTTGTGCGTTTCTCCTCCAGCAGGACTTATTTCCAAGCGTCTTTTGTAAACCTGCCTTTGTGTCGACTAATTAATTGTGGTGTATTTCATGGAAAAATTTGAAACTATTGAGACTTCTTCTCCGGTAGCTCCCTGTAGTTTATTCACAAGCGAAGTTTGATTGGCTCTCTTTAATGGCAAGTATGTTGATATATTTCACTTACCCCTGTTCTGAAGATTTACCTGATGTTTACGTATATAAATCGTGAAAAAGAGTTAGAATTTGCAGTATTGTGTTTCTGTTTAGATGGTAAAAGTGTAGAGTTAAATTTCCTCGATAACTCAGAATACTTGATTTTGGATGATTTTGATTTCGTGGTAAACTTTAACAGATGCTTGTCAGTAGCAATTTAAATTTTTTAAGCTATTCCACTTGTTGTTTTTGAGCTGAATAATCAGATCAATTTATACTGAAATTTCTAACAGTGTGGCACTTTGGTAATTGTTCCTATCTGACAAATAAGTCCTAAATTATATCAACTTGCATTGTTACACATCGTTTTTCATAAAAAATGGTGAAGACTTGTTTTACTTATTTCCATGATTCACTTAACAAGTGCAGGAGTAGCAATGGAACTAGAAGACTCCTTGTATCCATTGCTAAGGGAGGTCAGCATAGGAATAGACCCTTATGAAGTTTTTCAGGATGCCGAATGGGCTCTTCTTATTGGAGCAAAACCTCGAGGACCTGGAATGGAGCGGGCAGAACTATTAGATATAAATGGTCAAATTTTTGCAGAACAGGTATGAATACTACCATCAGATACAAGCAGTGGCGGAGCCACACACAGGGCAGGTGGGGCACCTGCCCCACCCAGATTTTGGGAAAAAAATCCCAATTTTTTTATTTTTATTCAATACCATAGATTTACGTGTAGTATCTTGAAGTTTGTGGTATAATTCTTTCGGTTAATTTGATATTTAGGAGAAGTTAAAGATAATATTTTGACAACAATTGATTTTAGAGTCAATTTGATACGGTTTGGGAACTTTGAAATTCTTTTGAACAACTACATTCGGAAGATACGCTATAATCTTTTGGACTTGCATTATTGTGTAAGCTTGGTAAATTTTTAGTTGAAAAATAAACATTGCATAGATTTTAGCTAGGTGCTGTGGACGTTTGAGATTTGACTTTTTTTATTACGATGTGCAATATTACTTTCCAAGTACAATTATGTTTATTGACATGTTATATCTCACTTTAATACTGTCGAGTTCGTTTGTTTGCTGAAAATGGAATGAAAACTTAAAATAAACTAGCATTTATAGGAAACTTATTCATCAAGATCATTTTATACATAAGAGTCATATAATGAATAATAAATTTAAAGTCTGCAATCTTATGAACGAAAATAGCAATGAACATAAATAGTAACAATTATTATAAAATTCTTTTATTATAATTTTAGGTTATACCTATACACTATTTTGTTCCCTATATTTGTCTAGATTTTATCGATTTAAACTTAAGGACAAACATAGTCAATAAATATTCCCAAACCGTTTACTTTGTGTTTGGATATTGGATTTTGAGTTGTAAGAATAAAATCAATTTAACTAATGTGTTGTGTTTTATGGTAGTGAAAAATTATTTGGGATGTTTGAATTTTAATGTATTCAGGTTTGGAAAAATGTTTAAAATATGAAGAATATATTCAATTTTTTATTTTATTTATTTATTTAAAATATCGTCTTAAAATTGTGGATCCTCCAAAAAAATTCAACAACGTGAAGACAGTCTGTCCTACCCAAAAATAATTTCTGGATCCACCCCTGGATACAAGGTCTAGATACATCATAACCTATATTTTTGCATATACTGATATGATGTATAATTTTCAGGGAAAAGCTCTCAATGTCGTTGCTTCTCGTAATGTTAAGGTGATGGTCGTGGGCAATCCTTGTAACACAAAGTGAGACATCAATATTGAAATGTCATTGCGTGCTTTTTGCTTATTATACATTTCAAGTTATAATAGATTTTCAATTTTTTGATGCTTCATGCATTTTTGCACTTTGTAGCGCTCTCATATGTTTGAAAAATGCACCAAATATCCCTGCAAGGAATTTCCATGCTTTAACAAGGTTGGACGAGAACAGGGCAAAATGTCAGGTAGAGATGTGCAAATCCAGTATTTTTGCGATTACTCATAGTTTGGAATTTGATGTATAAAATCTTTATTTCTTTACAAATTGCAGCTAGCACTTAAAGCAGGTGTATTTTATGATAAAGTTTCAAATATGACCATTTGGGGAAATCACTCTACGACTCAAGTAAGTTTATGTCACAAGCAATGGGACATCTATTCTTTACTGTATATGTATTACGATCTGTTATTTTGAGTTCATTAGGTAAATATTTTTTCTTCATGCAGGTACCTGATTTCCTAAATGCTAAAATAAATGATGTACCGGTGAAGGAGGTCATCAAGGATATCAAGTGGTTAGAAAATGATTTCACTGAAGTAGTTCAAAAGGTACTATAGTCTTCTTTCGGGATGGTAAAACTGGATATGTTATGTGAACCACTTGTCATTCTTTTCCATTACAGTATAAATTTAAAACGACTTGTTTGAAGAACTATGGACTCTGCTCTATATCCTGAAATTGAGCTGTTGTTGCACTTCTATATTTCTATGTTTTATATGAATTATTATTTTATATTTATATGAATTTTAGGAGTAATGCTACAGTTTGTTTGCAGCGTGGCGGTGTTCTAATCAAGAAATGGGGACGATCATCTGCCGCTTCGACGGCTGTTTCAATTGTAGATGCTATTAGATCACTCCTATCCCCCACTCCAGAAGGTGATTGGTTTTCTTCAGGGGTGAGTTTGTAACATCCTCAACACAGCGGAAAATTTAAAATTTTAAAAACACACAATCAACAGAGGACATTACGCAAATACTAAACACAGATGCACCAACATATATAATATATATATGAACATCAGAGTATTTCAAAAGTTGTGATTACATCAAAAGACCATACAAATGGAAGCAGTAATCACTCGACCTCAACTGAGAGAAAGTTGAATCCGGTAGCGGTGCTCCTCTCCTCGGTCACCACCCCCAATCGCCGCTCACGGCCTGAAAGTAGATATGCAACAATGTCTGAGTTTCCAGAGGAAACCCCGTATGCCAAACTCTACAATACATGAACTGAAAGACACCCTAGCATGCAATTCTACTGAACAAGAAAGCATCTTAAATAAAAGGCTGGGCTCCAGGGTTCTTTCACCCAACCACAACACACACCACAGTCACGGGGCTCCAGGGTTCTTTCACCCAACCACCGTATCACACACTCGTCGTCAAGCTGGGCTCCAGGTCTAATCTCAACCAACCGCAGCTACCACGACACGACCAAGGGCTCCAGGTCTAATTTCAACCAACTCAAACGTCTAAGGGCTCCAGGTCTATTTTTAACCAACCCCTACACGCGGTCCCTGCTCAGGCTTCAGGCCTCTTTCAGCCAACCTGAACGCACTACGAGGCTCCAGGTCTAACCTCAACCAACCCCGTACAGACTAGTTGGGCTCCAGGTCTATTTTCAACCAACCGCAGCTCTCACACAGTCACGGGGCTCCAAGTCTCTTTCAACCAACCGCCGCAACACCATAATTCTAAGCTGGGCCTCAGACCTATTTCAGCCAATCCCAAGCTCTCGCACCGTCACGGGGCTTCAGGTCTATTTCAACCGACCACCGCAACTCTCGTGCACCCTAGCACACTTGCCGGACGAACATCGGCACCACAACTCGTCCCACACGGACAACCACAACAATAACACCTCCATAGTGCAAAACTGGACACAAATGGTCGACCGAACCAAAAGTCTCGGTCGACCGAATCAAGCAAATACAGGGCAATCGCATCGACCGGCACTCCATCGGTCGACCGATTCCCACCCACCGCACTCGTTCGGTCGAACCAAAGTCAAGGGACGGTCGACCGTTTAGATGGTCAACTCCCAGGTTCACCGAACAAAACGACCAATCGGTCGAACGGCAAAGGGGTCTCGTTCGACCGAAAGTCACCAGGACAAATCCCACAAGTCCACAACGAATTCGGTCGAACACCCGAGCACTTTCGGTCGACCAAATCCCACCACGGAATAATTCCTCACACGCACCACGAATCCGGTCGAACGCTGAGTCCTCTTCGGTCGACCGAATTCCTCTAGAGCGTTCTCCACGCTCAGCACACAAGTCTGGTCGACCGAAACCACTTTCGGTCGAACCGACCACTATTCTCACTTAAGTCAGAATAACCATTTGACCTCTGGTAATTCATTTGACCTCTGGTAATCATGCTTGTTCATCTTGATGCAAAAATAACCATTTGACCTCTGGTAATTCATTTCGTATTGCCGACAAATACGGAAATAGAAGTTGGACAGAGTAATCCATTATCGACTTGGCTTATGGAACTTCGGTAAATGAAATGTGTATTCGTTTAGGCAATGTAACTCAATTGGTTCATGTGTCTTTCCAGGTTTTTACCAACGGAAATCCCTACGGAATTGTTGAAGATATTGTATTCAGCATGCCATGTAGATCAAAAGTATGATTCCCATTTTTCACTTCTAAACATTCTTTTTTCATTTGAAATCCTTCTGAGAGAGAGATGAATTACGATCAGGGAGATGGTGACTATGAACTTGTCAAAGATGTGAAGTTTGACGACTATTTATGGGACCGCATAAAGAAGGTACATTAGACATTATTCTCCTTCTAACCCCATTCTCACTCATATCCTTGAATCTGACAGTTCGATCTCTGCAGTCTGAAGCCGAACTCCTTGCTGAGAAAAGATGTGTAGCACATCTCACAGGAGAGGTAAACCACATACAAATTAATTTTTATAGCTTACATTATGGTAAGGACTGCTCTTGATTATGTATAAAATTCATTTGCAGGGAAATGCATATTGTGATCTTCCTGAGGATACCATGCTTCCAGGCGAGCAATAGATACGAGTATCTATTCCATATTACAAGTGATAAACAAGATAATAAAAGCAATGTACACAGAGCAAGTGCAGTTTGTTGTAGTTAGAAGTGATTTGAGGTATTGGATTTAGCTCTATTCCATCAATGGATGCATAGATCATATTATAGTTTAGTACACAATATCCCATTTGTAGTAGTCGTTTCCATTGCTAGGGTGAAAATGGAGGGGAATGTACTTTTCTTTCTTCATCCAAATAATGTTAAGACAGTGTAACTTTGTGTATAATAATGGTGATTACCACCAAATTTGAGATAAATAGTTAAGCTCAGATCCAAATGTGAATGTTTATTTACTCTTTATTGTGGAGTTGCATGTTGGCAAAACATTTTTAGAAATTGACATGAGTAGGTATATATACTAATAAGCTAGCTTATGGCATAAGATATCTAGTAGAAAATTCTAATAGAAGCAATTTGGTATATACGTATGATTGATCTATGGGAACCATCCAACTCTCCACCTTTGCCAAACATTCCAACCCACTATGTATATATGCTTATGAGACTTGCAAAACTTTTAAACAGCCCCAGAAAATCATTTTTAAACTGACACTAACCAAACTTTAGCACGTCATTTTATGCTAAAGCTATATTTGGATTCTTTGAAGCTTCTTGGTTTCAAAAGCTCTTTGAAGTAACTTCCCATCCTGGAGTGTAGTTTGCTATTCTATTATGCTGGATTTCTTCCCATCAGAAATGAAGTAACTTCCCATCCCTATGCTGGATTGATGTTATATTTTCCTTGGAAAAAACCACCTCCCACAAAATTACCAGACCATTTTGGTTTCCCAAACACACTGAAGTCAAACAGCCATTCAATTAAAACAAATTATCCCCATCTCAATGCTACACCTGAATGTGAGTTCCACTGAACAAAAACTTATTAGAACATGTGGGAGGCGGATAGAAATAAGATTATATTGGTGAAAATGGACTTTTGAGGATTGTATTGTGATAGGTACACAATTATTTAGCAGAAGTTTGTACAACTATGAGCCATTCCTTTACTTGATGCTTCTTCCCATCAGATAAGTAACCAAACTATGCACAAGCTTTAACCTGTTATTTTCTGAACATCTTTCCCAAACAAAGGTAATTAATGTAGCAAAATATCTTGGAAGAATATATGGAAGTGGAATATATATAAGAACCAGAACGGGATACCCCACTTTGATTGCATTATTAGAGCTATAAAAAATTGATAATGTAGTTCTTTTTTCCTGTAAATTAAAAAAAGTTGAAGTGGACTAAGCATCACATGCATCAGGTTGTATATATTAATTAAAAATGTCAAATGAAAACCAAAGAATATATAAATGTGAAAAAAAGTACTTAGTTGTCAAATTGTAGTTATCATTGAGTGAAAGATACACATCTCTAATTTACAGTAATAAAAAAAGTGATAATATCTTAAAGTAAGATTCAATCTGTTCCAACACCAAACATATCAGTGCCAGTTTTTGTATTGATATCAAAAGGAAAACAAAGAATATATGAATGTGAAAAATGTACTTAAATGAAAGTCAACTTGTAGCACTTAGTGAGGGAAAAGTTCACATTTCTACTTTACTGTAACAAAGGTTTTATTCATCTCAAAGTAACATTCGCTTTACACCATCTGGTTGTGTCGTGTGGGTTGAATCTGATTCTGCATATGAATTATTATTATTAGAAAGAGGAAAGTTTAACTTGAGGCCTTAAGGCAAAATGATTAAGCAGTAAAAGTCAAACAGTAGTACTGCAGGTCTGCAGTCGGTGTTAGTGATACGGAAAGTTCTGGAAAGTGATTATGGAGTCTAACAAGAAATAGATGAAAATAAAATCTAGTAGAAAATATTTTTTCTTTAACAAAAGATTATATTCATCTCAAAGTAAAATTCACTGAACACTACAGTTGTGACTTGTGAGGTTGAATCTGATTCTGCGTGTGATATTAGAAAATTGAAAGTTTAGATTTAAGGGTACGTAAAATGACCCAGCCGTGGCAGCCCACATCCTTTTAATAGTTGTTTGTTTTGACTAATAATAAGTTGAACAAAAGTTGTTAACTTTTGCTGCATAAAACATTGAATCTGCTTTCAGATGGGATCACGAATGAGATCACATTCTGATGATGTATAAGATAATGGAGTTTCTTTAGTACTTGTCTCTATGTATGTCTGCTTATGAGTTATGAGTTATGACCAAGGCAAACTCATGCAAGCGTACAACTATATTTTATCATGAAACTGGAAGGGCAAAGCACTATAATCTAGTTTCTTTTGTTTAATGTTTACGAGGTCGGCGGCTTTGTTTTTAGAAAAATGATTTGTCGACGCAGTGTGTCCTGGACACCGTCTGACGTGGTCAATTCAGTCAGTAAAAATTAAAAATTAATCAAATCACATATTATTTATTTATTTTGTGTCACATCACATGCACGTTAAAATATGCGACCTTTGGTTTCCACCGTACATATCTCCTCAAAACCTTCCATTATCCCTTAAAATATTTTCTTCTCCATCATTTCTCCCGGTGGGAGGCGAGATCGGTAAGAGGAATGTCGAGAGAGACGACGTGGGAGTAGGTCCTGAGGAAGGTGAGGACGCCGACGACATTGGTTATGACGTCACGGTGTAGTTAGTCGGCGATGAGGAGGAAGTGGTCGGCGTTGGAGTCTGTCTCGAGGCGGGGATGAGGAGGATTATGGTTTTTTGTAGCTGATTTGAGTTTTTTGTGTGCTGTTTTTGGGAGAAAGTTTGGTTTTTGTGGCTGATTTGAAGTTTTTGGTTTTATTCTGTGATGAATTTGTCTTGATTTTTTTGGAAGTGTGGTTCTTTGTAGCTGATTTAGGGTTTTTTCGTGTTGAGTTTTTGCATAAAAGTTTGTTTATTTGTGGCTGATTTGAAGTTTTTAGTTTTGTTCTGTGATTCGATCTTGATTTTTTGATGTTATTTTGGAAAGTTTGTTTCTTTCTGGTGTTTTTGTTTAAAGGTGATTTGTTTTTTATATTGATTTTTGGGGGTTTCTGATTTATTTTCACAAAATTTGGTTTAATTTCGTGTTCTTGAAAATTATGACAAACACAGGTGATAAAAAAGACCAACTATTACTTAAAAATGACAAAACACGACATAGAAATGACAAACCGGTAAATAAAAAGGACAAATTACTATTTAAAAATGACAAACTTATATGTTTAAAATGACAAAACATGAACTCTTCATTTTACCTTTGTATCCGAAGATTGCATGAGGAAACCAAAAGTTGCGTTGGGAAAAGTAATAGTTGCGCGAGAAAACCAAACGTTGGAGTGAGAAAGTAATGTTGCATTGAGAAATTAAATGTTGCATGTAACACAAACATATTATTAAATTAATTTCTCTGCTTACTGGATTGACCACGTGAGAAGCGTCTCGGACGCCCGCGTTCGTGTATCACGACCCTTTGTTTTAAGCTGATTGGGAAATTTTAACTGATGGGAAAATTTACGTATGTTATATCAATTGAAACTAACAACTAAAAGGATGGGAATAAGTTGTTAATTTTGGTTCATCCACAATTCTACTAAATTCAAATGCTTAGGTGGTAGATACTGGGACTCGTGTCGTGTCTTTTCTGCTTCAGGGCCGAATCTGGGGCGTTGGGGTCGAGTTTCAATTTTTCGGTCGTTTTTTTTAATTTGAAGTAAGTATACAATCACAATTGAATTAACAAACACAATTTATTTTTCCCCAAATTAACTAATTTATTTATTAATAATTGTTGTCTCGAGAAACAATATAAATACATAATTAGTTACATATGAAAAAAGTCTGGAGGCTAGCTAAACCAAAGGAGTAATGAAAAAAACTAAGGGATATTAGGAAAAATACTCCTTAAATAGAATGATTTAGCTAATTCTGTTGAAATATAAACGACTCAGACACAAACGGTCATCACAAACATATATGGACACATCCTCAATCAAGCAAATCATCCATCCAGCAAATCTTCACCAAAGGCAACATACATTCACGCATCAATTGCAACAGCTAAATCTTGTATTAGGAAATAAACCAAACTCATATATATATACATGTATCTGTATTATTTGAATAATAAAATACAAAAAACATACATTCACAAATTCTTCATGGTATCAGAGCAATAACTGGGACTCAGAAAAAAGGGGAGCTCCTCACCTATTGCAAGGATTACTAGAAAATTGAACTGTAATGTTATTTTCTCACCTTTTGACGTACTGTTTCAGGACCGTCTACTAGGGAGGACGATTGGTAAGGGCATTCTCATAAATGGCATTTACGTATTTAATAGTTCGGAAAATTTCTTACAGGCTAATAATGTGTCCTATTAGTCTCCTCAGTGGCACAAGTGCATGAGTCACCCATCATATGTCGTTTTAAAATATTTATTTCCAAATTTGCGTATTCAAGTTGATTTGTGTTGTGATATTTGTCGTTTGGCAAAACAAAGTAGACTGTCTTTTTATTCTTCCACAATTAAAACAGGGAAGCCCTTGAAATTAATCCACTTAGATATCTGGAATTAATCCCTTAGATCCCGGTAGAATCATATAATGGTTTTAAATACTTTATCACTTTTATCGATGATTTTTCCCGCACAACGTGGTTGTATTTACTTAAATCAAAATCTGATGCTTTCTCCGTTTTCTGTGAATATGTCACCTTGGTAGAAAATATGTATGACTCTAGAATTAAAATCCTTAGGTCTGACAATGGCTCAGAGTATACTAGCAATGTTTTCAACATTTTTTGAAAACTAAAGGTATTTTTCACCAAACTACTTGCATCAACACCCTTGAACAAAATGGTGTTTCTGAACGGAAAAATCGTCACCTTCTTAATGTCACTAGGTCTTTGTTATTTCAAAACCATATTCCTAAAATTTTCTGGTCTGAAGTCATATTAACTGTTGTTTATCTTGTTAATCGTCTTCCTAGTCCTCTTATTCAGCATACACAACCCCTTGAGATATTGAAAGGTAGACGTATGAGCATCGATTACCTTAGAATTTTTGTATGTGTTTGCTATGTTCATAAAAAAAGGTAGACAAATTCAACTCTAACTCTGTTAGAACTGTTTTCCTTGGATACTCATACCAAAAAAGGGTACAAATGCTATGACCATCAAGAATGTAAACTATATATCTTCAGGGATGTCTCCTTCTTTGAAAACGAATCTTATTTTAGGACTACAGATAACCTCTCTGCAGGTCAAGATGAGACATCTCCTTCTCTCCCGACTATGGATTTATTTGAAGAAATACCTTCAGATTTTGAAGAAAGAGTCATCCCTCAAGAAGGGGGAGACGACAATGTCACAGGTAATACAGGTAATGAGAATATTGTGCATAATGAAAATCAAGGTAATACAGGAATAACCCCTACAAGAAGGTCCTCACGACCAACTCGTGCTTCGTGTCTCCTACGAGACTTTGTTACTTACAATGTTACTTATCTTATTCAAAATTATGTTTCTTACAAAGCCATCACTCCTAATCATCAAAATTTTCTAACTACAATAGACATTCACCAAGAACCAACCTCGTATCATGAAGCTCTAAGGAATCCAAAATGGGTTAAGGCCATGGAAGATGAATTAGAAGCTTTAGAAAGGAATCATACATGGTCCATGGTCCCCCTTAAAATGGGAACCAAACCTGTAGGATCCAAATGGGTATATAAAATCAAATACAATAGTAACGGGATGGTTGATAGAAATAAATCTAGGTTAGTCGGTAAAGGGTACACTCAAACTTATGGCATTGACTATCAGGAGACATTTGCTCCTGTTGCAAAGATGAATATTGTTAGGGTTCTTTTATCTATTGTTGTTAACCATGGTTGTAATCTTTTTCAAATGGATGTCCGAAATGCCTTCCTTCAAGGGACCCTTGAAGAGGAAGTCTTCATGACCCCCCCTCCAGGCTATGCTTGTCCCCAGAATCAGGTTTGCAAACTTCACAAATCTATCTACGGTTTAAAGCAATCCCCCAGAGCATGGTATGCAAAACTCAGCCACTCTCTTCTCCACTTTGGTTTTTCGAAATGTTCTGTTAATGCATCCATGTTTATTAAGCATTACGATACCAACACCATCATTGTTCTTGTATATGTAGATGATATCATAATAACTGGGAATAGTGATAATGAAATCAACCTAGTAAAAACTTACCTAAAAACCAAATTTGACATCAAAAACCTAGGGTTCCTGAAATACTTTTTTAGTCATTGCAATTGCACACTCCAAAAAGGGTATGTTTTTATCCCAAATAAAATATGTCCTTGACCTACTCCAAGAAACAGGGAAATTAGGTTCCAAACCTACAAATACTCCTATTGAGACAAACCGAAAGGTAAGTCCCACTGATGAAGAACCTCTAAAAGACATAGGACAATTTCAAAGGTTAGTAGGAAAACTTATTTATCTCACTGTCACCAGACCCGACATTACTTATGATGTTAGTACAATAAGTCAATTTATGCATGCTCCCCACACTCATCATCTTGACATTGTAGATAGAATTCTCAGATGCTTGAAAAAACACCTGGTCAAGGAATATGGATGAAAAATAATAATTTAAACTCAATAATTGGCTACTCCGGTGCAGATTGGGCTACCAGTCACGACCGCAAATCCACTACTGGTTTTTGTACATTCGTTGGTGGAAACCTGGTCACTTGGAGAAACAAGAAACAGAATGTGGTGGCAAGATCAAGTGCAGAAGAAGAATATAGAGTCATGACATTTACTACAAACGAGCTCACTTGGCTCAAACAACTTCTGAAAGAAATGAATATCTCATGCCAAGGACCAATGCAAATGTTATGTGATAATCACGCTGCTCGACATATAGCTTCCAACCCTGTGTTTCACGAACGAACAAAGCATATCGAAGTGGACCGTCATTTCATTAGAGAAAAGATCCAAGCAAAGGAAATCGAAGTTCCTTATGTTTAAAGCAAAAACCAACTCGCAGATATCTTCACCAAGTCATTAGATCAAAAACAATTCAATAACATCCTTGACAAATTAGGATCTTTCAACCTCTTCCGGACACAACTTGAGGGTGAGTGTTGAAATATAAACGACTTAGACACAAACGGTCATCACAGCCATATATGGACACACATCCTCAATCAAGCAAATCATCCATCCAGCAAATCTTCACCAAAGGCAACATACATTCACGCATCAATTGCAACGGCTAAATCTTGTATTTGGAAATAAACCAAACTCATATATATATACATGTATTTGTATTATTTGTATAATAAAATACAAAAACATACATTCACAAATTCTTCAAATTCGTCTTCAATCTTCATCGTCATTGGTGTCGTTAAGATTCATGTTTTGCATTCTGTTTGCAACGTCTATCAAATTCTTCAAGTATACTCTCATCTCGATAGACTTGTCAGACAAGTTTTGCCTCTTGTCAGTCAAGACACGTTTACGCCAGAAATTTTCATAATTCATATTTGCAAAAATTTATTCCAAGAAAACTTGTAAAACACTAATTTTAAATCTATGATCTATAATAAAAGATAAATAAAAACTAAATGGAGAATGATTCCAATATTTATTAAACTTAGTCTCCATTACATTTAAAATTTCAACAAAACCAGCATTTGACCTATATTTCGCAAATACTCTAGTAATTGGAAGTAATTCATAGATAAATATGTTAGAGTTGGGGTAATATTGTCTGGTGAAAAAAAATCTAACATAATTTTTCAATTATCCCAATCTATGGGGGTTAACATGTAATCATTTTGTTTTTTTGTTATAAGAGGTTGTAATTGCAAGATTATAAGGATAACAACATTTTAACATTTCATAAGTAGAATTCCATCTATGTGGGACATCTAATTTAAACTTTCTAGGTTTAACATGATATATATACAAAATTATCTAAATTTCTGATATCTAGATGTACTAATGTAACTTGCATAGGTAATTGTATTCCTAACATTTTCTAAGTAAGGTTTAATTATTTGAAGTTCGTCTTGTACTACCAAGTTCAAAGTATGACAAACACATTTGATATGAAAAAGTAAATCATCTACAAGTGGATGACAATAATTTATAAGCATTTTCATGATGAATTGTTATTAGTAGCATTATCAAATGCAATTGCATAAACTTTATTTCAATATTATTAGCTACCATGACAACTTTAATATGATCAAATATAACATTGGTAGTGTGTGGATGCAAAATAGTTAAAAAAACAAATAATTTTTTTATTTAAACATCATAAATCATCTAAATAATGAGCAATTACGCAATAGTAATGATAATTATTTGGATCAACAATTGGCTTACCCTCACTTGACTTAGCCGAAAGTTCTTTACCACGTGCATTACAAATAGCAATTGGCTTACCCTCACTTTCTGTTGGAGATTTCGGTTGTGATAATCCTGGACTCTTCTCAGATCGTGTACGAATCACTTTCCGAACAAGATTATTCGACCCTTTTACACTGCCCGGGTTGCACGAATACCTTGCTGGGATAATCCTGAGAAGGAACAATCTCGTTCAGGCAATATGAACTTCGATCAGAAAGGTAGAGAAGGAGTATGAATTTTCGTATGTTTGTTTTGAGTACCGAATCCCTCTTATAAAGCAGAATGGCGGTTGGGCGGTTACACAAACACCTTTTGGGTTGGTATTATCCACTCAAACGGAAATACATAAAATCCAATAAAAATTAATATGGATTTTCCGAAGAGCTTTCGGGGCGTTGCCCCTTGGACCCCGCAGGGGCTCCCCCCCTTGACCCCGCGAGGGGGCGCAGCCCCCTCGACCCCTGCTTCATATTCGTGGTCGATAAACCGTTAGCTCAACAAGCGTGCACTCCGCACTACCCAAACTCGTTTCCGAGCCTAACAATAAATCGCATCGGTCTCAAGTAAATCACATTACGACTAAAATGAATCGATGACACTAAAATCACCAACACTTTCTTGTCCTTCATCACAATCATCCTATATTTTGCTAGTTTTTTCCTAGTACTTCTAAGTTCTAACCTTAGGTTTAAGTGTCTGTGTGTGTGTGTGTGTGTGGGGTGGTAGGGGGGGGGGGGGGGGGGGGGGAGTTAATGAAAGTTATTAAATATGCAATCAAAAATTGAATTTTTTCATAAATGAGAAAATCATGATAATGATTGATGAACTAAAATTAATTACTAAAAATTTAGAAAAACTTGAGAAATGAATAACGGATGAGTTATGAAATCAGGCGGTCAGCGGTCTGCTTGTAGCTTTAGGCTTCACGTTTCAGCTCAAAACTCGACATTTTTCCAACAAAATCAGAGCAAATAGAGAGAAGACTT
Organism: Triglochin maritima; assembly: GCA_963682175.1. Classification (NCBI taxonomy): domain Eukaryota; kingdom Viridiplantae; phylum Streptophyta; class Magnoliopsida; order Alismatales; family Juncaginaceae; genus Triglochin; species Triglochin maritima. The sequence continues at coordinate 54,927,038 of OY821772.1, read as the reverse complement.
GGAGAGATTTAGAAGAAGTTCACTGAAAAGTTGAAAGTTTGGTGTGATGAAAATGAGTCAGGGTTGGGTGTTTATATTGGATGAGAAAGGAATGGTTTAATAATTTTTAAAAAAGTTGTTGGGGGCTGACACGACCCAAAAGTCTTAGGTCTAGTAGTGGATGATAAATTTAACTATTATTGAGTATTACAGTCTAGGCAAGAATCCGCGAAATACTTTTTTTTTTGACGTCTGACGGCAGGTGGTATACTTTTTTCTACGTGTAGAAAAATATAGGTCGGACTGTTGGAGTGAATCCTACGAGTCAATCGATTTACTCCATGATTTTCATAATAGGTTGATAATTAATAGATTTCATATTCTTTGTGGAAAAGCTGAGAGGGCACCTTAGTTACAAGTAAACTGAATATGCCATTAGTTCCAACATTCAACCGTCTAAATTTTATTTATGTCATGTGAAGATGAATCTATTAATTGAATATTTGGTAAAAAATAAGCTAAAATTGTTTCTCAGTCGGGTATGATTGAACGTTCCAATCAATGATATTATGTAATTGTGGAGGATGTTGTTGATGAATTGTTTGGTGATTATTTGTACCAGAAAGAAATTGTTACAAAACTTAATATATTATAAATTTACTAAGAGATCATTATCATATGAATGGTGGAGCATCAGTTGTTAACTTTTAAGATGCTAATGCAAACCATTTTTATAATATATTGGTATCCTTAAGTGTTTTGGTATAAACTATGCATGGTGGGAACAATTCTTCGTTCTTGCATGTTATGGTATTTTCTTTGTGCCTGCAAGTATTCTACCATGTAATTCAGTAATTGTATGTAGTTGCTTACTTTAAAATATATTGGTTACTTTCCTTGACTAAACTTGGGCGAAAAGAAAATCTAATTAACGAGATTGCATGTTGACTAGCTCCTCTTGGAGACAAACACAAACTCCTTCACCATCTTCAATTTTTTGGTAGATGAGAGTGGAATTAATTATGTCATCAAACGATCGATGCTCATCCAACGTCTCCTTCACGACACCATCTGCTAGACTATTTGGAGTAGTTAAAACCTAACCTAGCTTACTAAAGTATTTATAGAAGTTGCATAAAACTACAATTTGTACTCCTCAATTTAATTTGGTCCATGCAACAATTTATTTTTGAACCTTAATTTGTGAGATTTACACTTCTGAACCTGTTAATTTTTTTAATGGAAGTACGTATTAGGTTTGGGTAAAATTTGAGCCTCAAACACAATTTGAACCTCAAACATATTATCCCAATGCATAATATCGATTCGGTGGTTTGGATAATTTGATCCAGTGTCAAAAAAAATTGAAAATTCATGGAATAAATCCAGTTATCAATCAGATATCTATATTTAGTAACTAATTTTTTACTACAACATTCAAAGCAAAAAAAAATAAAAATTCTCACTCGTTTCTCACAAATATATTTGAGTTAAACATTGAACTCATTTTTGGTGAATTTCTTCATGTTTGTCACGACCCAAGAGATTTGAGGATTATCTCACATAATCTGGAAATAGAATTACATTTGATGAAATGTCCAACCACAGAAAGCAACTTGATGGGATGGGAGTGTGTTTGGTGGGCTAGACATTATTGTTGAAGTGGCAAAGCTTTTGTCCTGCTACAATAATACTAACTCGTAAATCGTAATGTGATCTCCAATTGGTGGAGGGAGAGGAACATGTGGGCACCATCTTTGATTATTTTGTGATTTCAATCCACATATCTATAATTGTTCCTCGTAGTCACAAAATATCACCTCAAGAGTCAAGAGATGGACAAATTCTTTCAACAGTGCCAATTTACTACTTTGGAATTAGTTTCATGTTGATGATTTAACAGTGCTAATTGCCAAACACCATCTATAAACTTGGTGGATATATACATGTGCAACCTTCACGTAGGCTCAGAAAGAAGAAGAAAATCATGACCGATGAAGCTGTATTTTGCATGAATTTACTAATAAAGAATGACAACTTAGAAAGCAAACAAAACCACAGCCGGTGGAAGTGGACTTGTTAAATTGGATACAGTTGCGAAAATTACATTTTTTTAGGGTTAATTACAGTTTGTCTCTTTGAACTATACATTGATATCACTTTTTCCCCTGAACTTTCAAAGTTAACAGTTACCTCTCCTGAACTTTAATTTTGTAACACTTTGCCCCCCTGAACTTCAAAAACTCATTATTTAACACACATTCGACGTTTTTTCCTAATTTTTTTTGTATCCCTAATACACTCCTAAACATATATTTACGTGAAAGTTTGGATCCAAACGGAAGTCAGATATGGTTGGAATTTTGGTTGGTTTGACACTCAATCCGACCCAAATTCCAACAATATCCGACCTCCGTTTGGATCCAAATTTTCACGTAAATATAGGTTTAGGAGTGTATTAAGGATACAATAAAAAAATTAGGAAAAAACGTCAAATGTGTGTTAAATAATGAGTTTTTGAAGTTCAGGGAGACAAAGTGTTACAAAATTAAAGTTCAGGGGAGGTAACTGTTAACTTTAAAAGTTCAATAGGACAAATACATAGTTCATAAGGTCAAACTGTAATTAACCTTTTTTTTAAAAAAAACATCGTCGTTTTGGTTTTACATCTAAAATAAAAAGGTGAATGCCCGTCTCATCAAAAAGTTTGTTTTGGGGGCAAAATGAAGAAATAATTTCTAACGATGCATGTCACAGTATAAACTCGTTATTATAGGAAAATAACAAAATAAGTGCACTTAATTTTCACAATAGAAACATTCGTGTTAGTTCTAACTTGGACTTGCGTGGAAGATTTTGTTCAATGTTCGGTTATATCGAAGTTAAACTTAAACTGCGGCTCGACGCCAATATAGTTTTATGTTCCGGTTTTATCATCCCAAAGTAGTAGCCTTTGATTAGCAAATAACATATATGACTATGTAAATCAATTTAAACCAAAAACGTTGCAATTTCAGGAAAGGATTTGAACATGTGACCTAAAGGTTATGAGATGTGAGTTATGACCCTCGCTCGAAGCTATATTAGTCAATTTCAAACTGAGCTTTCGACTCGTTAGAATAAACTAACAATCTCGCTCTATCGTTAAGAACATGATTGCTAAATAATTATATATTTATTAATATAGTTGATGTTGCATGATAACGTAGATTAGTAAAGATAATACGGTGCAAATAAAATATGCATTCAAAATCATATGCTCAAATAGTTTTATGTTTGTAAGCAAAGTATCTAAATTATTCATCAATGATGTTAGACGGGAAGATTAACTTGGTTCGTGATAATTAAGCTTGTTAGAAGTCTGACTCGAGCTCGTATTTAGTTCGAACCTAACTAAATTATGTTTGAATCGAAATTCCGGTTATGCAGTCGGAAAGTAAGGGAAATGAATTCAGATTCCCGTTGACTCCGAAAAAGAAATCGTGTTGTGCACGTTAAGGAATTTTCCGTCAGATTCCGTGATATATACAAAATTTTCTTTGAGTTTTCGTACCGTTTTTGGTCGGAAAGAAAAGGAAATCGAATTTTTCAGTCAACTGTCAACCAATCGGTTCACTGAAATGATTTTAACGAACGACCGAACGCATTTCGGTCCACCAAAATTCGTTATTGGAATGACCAATTCGGACGACCAAAATTAGTTCGGTCGACCATTTATGTTCGCTTAGATAAATCACTTGAATTCTCTTTTCGGTCATCATGTTTTGTTATCTAAATTGTTAGAATTCATAATAAATTCTCAAGCCCAAAAATACATTGCCCCCGATCGATTCGTCGGAGTGGGCATAAAGACTATGCGTCAATCCCAACACAACTCCCCTCCCGTAAATCACTTTTCAAACATGCACAAATAATAAAATTCAGTCAAAAGAAAACTGTTTTCCGTTGGATTCTGTTTTCATCTGCTTTTCGGTTGATTCCGAAACTCACTTTCCGGAACTTTCCACGCAACTAAAAGCCCCTAAAACCTAAAGTGAGTTTAACCCATCGAGATTGAGATTAAGGAATATATATCCAGCTCAACTCGGTCACAATTAGTGGTGGATTTAGGGATGGTCACGAGTAGGCAAGTGTCCACCCTCCCCTCCCAAATCTCCTTTGTATATTAGATATGTGATCACGCAATTTTTTTAATATTAATTAGGAAAATATTTGATGTAATTTTATATAGAAAATGTTTAGTGGACGCTCAAGTATAAATAAAATGTAATTTTATATCATTCATCTCCTCCACACACCCTACATTCTCTTCACTTCACGTCATTTGTAGTCAAATTCTAGGTTAAATAAAAAATAAAAACAAATAAAAAATATATTTTCAGAAAAAAATTAAAAAAGTTTAAAATGACTTTAAAATAAATATATTAACATTATTTAATAAATTAAAAAAATCAAAAAATGGGAATACGTGCCCCCAGAACGAATGAGACAGCCAACAACTCATTTCGTCGCTTGAGCAGGTCCACGAGGACACCTCCTCGCCAAGGACCCAATGTTTAAAATGAGTCGACCGTAAGTATAAAAGGACAAACACAATATTTAAAAAAGTAGTGCGCTATGAACGGTCTGTGTCTGCCTATAAAAGTCTTGTTAGGTGACCACCTTGATATTTTGTTATGGATCTGCCACTGGTCACAATCTTAAACTCTTAATCCCAATCATTTCAAAAATTGAAACTCAAACCTAAAGAGCATATTACTTTTAAACCTCTTGTTCTCCAACAATATTCCAAACATTCCACGTTGCACTTTGAAAACGAACGCGAGATATTTGTTCATCTCAAAGATTCGACCCAACGCTTCTCTTAAAAATCGACAAAAACATGTCTTAATTGTACGGGTTCTTCTTTTAAAGAGTTACGCTTCCAGAAAAAAAGATTAGCGACGGTCGGTGACGCTTCCACAACGGCGACATCTGGGCCGTCGGATGGGGAGAGGCAAATCGGGTATTCGGGGCCGAGATGAGGTGTAACCTTTTTAATTTGGATTAGTAGGTTTTAATTGATTCTTAATTACCGCCAAACGAGAAACGCACGCTACGGACGGGCGGTGACGTAACCGCGAGTCCACGTGTAACGGATGCCTTCTCCTCGCCCAATTCCTCGCTGTTGAGCGAGGAAATTGGCAATGGCGCACGTTTTCATGCTTAGAAAAGGTTTTTTTGCATGTCTGCGCTCGCCATTTTGGGTAATTGTTAGAGGAAGTTTAGATGTGGTCAAGTGTCTCGTATTCACCATGACAACGATTAAATAGTTAAATAGGCTTTTAAATATATTAAATGGCTATTTTTTGAAAATAATTAAATGGCTATTTTTTGAGATAGACATTTTGCAGAAAATCTACTATTTGTTTTCATCCATTTTTTTATGTTTGATGAGAATTTTTTCCCGCACTTTCAAAATTGCATGCCAATAATATTTTATGTGTCTAAATAAGGATAAGTAGATAACTAGGACATTACTACATTATTTTATTTATATTCTTTTAAAATTGAGAAAAGAGAACGAAGAGTTATATGTAGTCACGTTACAATCTATGATTAATTCACAGGCACTCAAATATGAACCAACGAACAAAACTAATTCAACTTGTTAGTAATACATTAACTTTTCAGCTTTTCGCTCCTATGCTTGTCATTCTTGACTCAACACCCATCCATATAAATGGATTTATTTTGGAAACACAGGATCATTCAAGGAATCATGTATAGAAATTGTTCACCATTACTGTTTTAGCTAGTTATAGTTGAATATAGTCACTAACGCTATAATATAAAAAAAAACATAGTCACTAAGATGTGAGAATTCAAGGTTCCTCAACATTTTTTTGTGATTGCTTTATGAGAAGTTAAAGTTTTTCTCTATATTTACTTAACAAGTTATACATGAGATGACTTCACTCATTTCTAGTAATACACGAAACAATAGCAAAAATCAAAAACAAGTGTGCCAATGGTTCCAAAACTTAAAAGAAATTCCTGATACCGTTTCGAGTAATTGATAGACTACCTTTTGAGTTGTGATAAATATTCGGTAGCTACGCAATTCAAGTCGTGCACTAGTTGTTCAAATCCAAACAATTACTTTTTGTTAGGTGGATGATAATAATTTCACTCATCCGTGCTCTCCATCTCAATAAAAATCTTTATATCCGCGTTTGGCAAAAATAAAATAAAAAACCCGAAATCCATAATCTCTCAAACCAAACTTTATTAGTCTTGAGGACCAATGAATCAATGATCGTAGAAAGCAACGACTTTCCATTGACCAATCCTTTACTCAATCCATATTTCAAAAAAAAAATCTTTTACTCAATCCAACCAAACCACACTTATGGATTCCCCCAAACTCAATTCCTCGTATCTCGCGTTTCAAATAATCGCCGAGGAAATAAAAACTAAAAAAAAACACAACAAGAACAGAGCAAGAACCAGAGGGAGGGGAGAGTGGCGTCGACGCATTTGGTCCAAACAAGCGCGATTCGATCCAGACCAAAAGGGTTCGTCGGAATCCCTAGGCCCACCTCGAATCTCTCCCCTTTTGCTCGTCTCACAAAAGAGGTGTTTTTTGCTCTTTCTCTTGCACATTACACGTTTTTTTCAATTATTTTTGTTTTGAAGTAGCTTCTTTTTTGTGTTTTTTATTGTGTGGTTGTGAAAGGAATAGATTTGGTTGGTGGGTGTGATGTTATTTATGTGTTGGTGATCTGGGTTTTTCAGCAACTTGCAGGTGGGTTTTGTTTTCTCCATTTTTGGGTGCAAAATGCTTAGGTGATTAGTTGGGTTTATTTCATTTTCATTCTTTTCCGAGGTTCGTTGGTTAGTCTTTTTTGGATTTTTAGGTTGGGTGGGATAAAAAAAGGTGTGTTCTTTTTGAAAAATGTTAAGGTGATTTCTTGGACTTGTATGAATTAATTCTTTCTTTTTGAGTTTGTTAATTAGATTTTGTGGGTTTTTGATCAGTTGGGATCTATTGTGTTGGGTGAGGTTTTGGGTGTTCTGGAGAAGTTTGGATTGTTGGTTTGAAGAGGTTGGGATGAGAAGGAAGAAATATTGTTGTTGTTATTCCCTGCACATGTCTGGTTTGTTCTGATTCTTAGTTTAGGTGTTGAGGAAAGTGCAGTGACTTTAGCTTTAGGTCTTTGCTTTTTTGTGAGTGGCTTTACAGAAGAAGCATCACATCACCACTGGGTTGAGTGTACTTGCAGGTGGAATAATTCAGTACGACCTTATTCTTTTCAGCAGAATGATTTTCTATATAACAGTCAATGCTCTTATTTCTCTGTTTGAAGCACATGTAAATGTAATTAGTTCAAGTTTTGATGATCCTTGAGGGCGATTTTTGCTTCTGTGGTAGCCATGTAACCAATGCCATGTTTATTTAGACCTTTATGAAGTGTTCACTAGTAATGGCTTGAACCTAATATATTTTGCACTGTGGCAGAATCTGAGTGTAGTTTGCGTCGGAGAATTTTGTTGGCTGTTTGCTGTGTGTCATTATAGCAACTTGCTCTTCGTGCATCTGGGAGGTATGAAATCACAATGATTTTTTTGTAATGAGAATTTTGTTCAGAAATAGATGTTCGTACAGAATTTGTTTGGTACAACCATTGTTCATGTCAAGTTCCTTAATCATCTTTTGTTTGTATAGTACTACGTCTTGTTCAACGGGATACAATTTTTTTAGTGTGCTTGAGAAACACTATTCAGTCTACTCTTGTAAATGCTTTCTAATGAGGCCTCTAGTTACACTAACTTGGAAAAATAGTTTTGACGAAATTCACCGCATTCACCAAAAGTCAAGGTAACAAGAGCACTATGTCAACCATGGTAGATTCTTTGGTAAACTAATTCTTTGTCAATTCCTCCAAAATGTTTATATTCTACTATTACTGCAGTACTGACTTCAGAAACTCATCATGTTTAGCACGAATTTTTATAATAGGTATTGTGTACGGACAATGAGATTATGAATGTACTAGCATCTAACTGAATTTCTTAGAAGCTTCAAATGTCCAAATTATAGTACCACGTCTTGTTCAATAGAATACATTTTCTTTGACAGAAATATGTTAAAGAGTATAAGCTATCTTGCCAAAAACGAACCTGGCAAGAAAGTAGAAGCTATCTTTAGAAAATGCGGGTTTTTTGAAAATTTTCAACCAAATTACAACTAATATATTTTCCTTCTTCAGGCTAATCTTGGAATTGCAACCATTTCAACTAGGTGAAAGTCTTCAACACATTATGCATGTCAGACCCTGTGGTCACCTCCAGTGCAGAAGAGGGACCGCAAAATCCTGAAAGAATCAAACAACCACACCGAATCACACCGTTCACTGAAAAGGATATTGTTTCTGTATCTTCCAATGGACAAGCTGTTCAGTCAACCACTCCTCAATCTAATGGATTTAAAGATGGGGAATATCAACTTCCTGACGGTGAATCATACTCCGGCAAGTTGTTGGGGAATACGCCGGAGGGTTTGGGAAAGTACGTGTGGTCGGATGGTTGTATTTACGCAGGTGAATGGCGGAGGGGCATGAGGCATGGAAATGGGAAGATTTCATGGCCTTCTGGGTCTGTTTACGAGGGGGAGTTTTCTGGTGGTTATCTTCATGGAACAGGGACACATTGTACTCCAGATGGAATCGTCTATAAGGGACGGTGGAAGTTAAATCTAAAGCATGGGCTTGGTTCTCAAACCTACCCTAATGGGGATGCGTTCGAAGGTTCTTGGATTCAGGGAGCTATTGAAGGGCCTGGCAAATATATATGGGCTAATGGGAATATTTTTTTCGGTAACATGAAAGGCGGGAAAATGAGTGGTAAGGGCACTCTTACTTGGAACAATGGGGATGAGTACGAGGGTAGATGGCTAAATGGAATGATTCATGGGTTTGGAGTTTACACGTGGAATGATGGTGGATGCTATATTGGAACATGGACTAGGGGACTTAAGGATGGGAAAGGAACATTTTATCCCAAAAACAGTAGGCTTCCTGTCGTGGAGGAGCTTTACATTGACGCCTTGAGAAAGCGAGGGCGATTACCTGACATGAAACGGCAGAATCATAGTTCTCGCATTCTTCATTCTTCTTCAATCGACATGGGCAATATGAAAATCGCAACTCAAGGGTTGAGCAGTGACTTACCAGTTGATCATCAAAAAGAAAATTTAGTCAACTATGAGCATTCACGTGGTCGAAATATTTCTTTAGAAAGACGTTGGAGCCTTGAAGTGGCAATTGAAAAGGCTATTGGGAGTGGTCCATTAAATATGCCTGGGGATTCCATGTATGAAGATAAGAAGTGTTGCGACACAAACGCCCCGATCCTGGAGCGTGAATACATGCAGGGAGTTCTAATAAGTGAGGTGGTCGTAAATAATAAATTTTCACCGTCTTCATCCAAAAAAATAAAAAAACGTCATAAGAAACTTACAAAGGAAATCAAAAGGCCAGGCGAGACTATAATTAAAGGCCACAGGAGCTATGACTTGATGCTGAGTCTGCAGCTTGGTATCAGGTAATAGTTTGAACTTGCTCCCAAGTACTTTTTTCTGTTTGTGGATTTGTGAAACTTCATGTCTTATCTGTTTTACCATAAGTTTTATTGTCGTAAGAAATTCGTTTCTTTAAGATTTAGGTATCTTATATTTTCATTTGGACGACAATATCTTCCAGGGTTAATATTTGCTGAAATCAATAGGTATACTGTGGGGAAAATAACACCGATTCAACAGCGTGAAGTTCATGCAGCAGATTTTGGTCCTCGGGCATGCTTCTCGATGATCTTCCCAAAAGAAGGTTCACAACTTACTCCACCACATCGCGCGGAAGATTTTAAGTGGAAAGATTACTGTCCAATGGTTTTCAGGTTAGCTACTTATTGATGCAAATGATTCAATCTTAGATAAGTAAATATATCAATATAATTCTGGCCTTTATTAAAATCTAATAATAACTTCGCTAGAGATTATAAAATATCTAAGTGTAAGCCTCAGACCTTGGGCCAAAGACCTAGCTTTTATGCTTCCCAAACTATGATTGACTTTATTTGGTAATTTAATTAGTGATGAAAGCTCTATCAGTTGTGTTCTAAAATTTGATTTTCTTTGTAGAGATCTGCGGGAGATGTTTAAGATAGATGCTGCTGATTACATGATTTCCATCTGTGGTAATGATGCACTTCGGGAGCTTTCTTCTCCTGGCAAGAGTGGCAGTGTTTTTTTTCTATCTCAAGATGACAGGTTCATCATCAAGACACTCCGTAAATCTGAAGTGAAGGTGCTTTCTCTTCCTTCGTTCTGTATTGGGATTTGTTGTCCTTTGAAGTCCACTGGCTTTTACATAGAAAACAATTTCTAGACGGACTAAACTCAAAATATTAAACCTTTTTCTTAGTAACCGCAAACGATATGTATCAAGGTCATGTCGTTGTGCTTTTTTTATATACTATACATGCTATAGGTATCGAGTATGGTTTGTTGCCAACACTATAGAATCAGAATTACCAGGTATTTCCGGTTTTTGAAGCTGTAATTGTCAGCAGATTGAAATTATTTTGTTTTTGGATTAGTTTAAATGTATGCTATAACACTTTGATGCCATCGTTGAATTGAATGTACGATCACCAGAAAACGGTGAAGTATTATTTTCTGTTAACTTTGTCCGGAACAATTATCAATAAATGTAATCATATATGCATCATTTTATTTTCGTTTGGTTGGACTCTGTAGTTCTTTCACTTAACAACCTAAAATTATTGTATAGCATGAGGAAATTATATGTTCAGAATCCCTAAAAGTGAATGTTAAAGGTTATTTGGGTTTTGTAGGTACTTATGCGGATGCTTCCTAACTACCAAACTCACGTCACGCAATATGATAACACCCTCATAACCAAGTTTTTCGGACTTCACAGGGTGAAGCCTTCCAGTGGTCAGAAGGTAATTTTTTTCCGTAATATAGGTTGCCCCATGAAAACATGAAGTGCTATGGTCCGGATACTTATTTCGCTGGATTCGTTTTCTGTGTTTATTATGTGGTTATTTATTATGTCGAGTTGATAGTAAACTCAATGATTCTAATCCGAAATGCAGTTCCGGTTTGTGGTAATGGGGAACATGTTTTGCACAGAATTGAGAATCCACCGAAGGTTTGATCTGAAAGGGTCGACTCTGGGGCGTTCATCAGATAATGTGGAAATTGATGAAAACACCACACTTAAAGATTTAGATCTAAAGTATGCCTTCTACTTGGAGCCTTCCTGGCGTGAGGAATTATTAAGGTAGGTTGATTTGTTATTATTTCAAATTTTCTTTTATTTGCATGATCATGTATCCATGGGTCAATTTGTTTGTAATGTTACCGTAGGATCATACTACAACTTTTTGTTGGTATGCAAGGAACATCAATGCTAAAACTCACATCTAAACTAGGTTCTTTAAATGATGATTGAAGTATATGATTCAAATATGTCATTTTCAATTTCACATTGGCGTCCTAGGAATTATACAGGTCCCTTCTGTTAACATCACTTGTATTTCAGGAGCATGATATCAACATTTAATTTATGTTGTCCCACTTAGTTCTTTATCTTTTCTTGTGTATTTATATTGTATCAAACTTGTGATGTATTTAAAGGGTGAATATATAGTTTCATGGGCAACTTTAGATTGATTTATTACCTTTGTGCAATTCTCATCATTTGAAGTCATACAGGCAGATTGAGATTGATAGCAAATTCTTAGAAAGCCAACGTATTATGGACTACAGCTTGCTACTGGGCGTCCACTATCGTGCCCCACAAGATCTTCGTTCTCACACGTTTAACCAGCGAGGAGTGATGACAGACGGTTTGATGTCTGTGGCAGAGGAAGGTTAGAACTTCCCATAGTACCCTCTTTGTTTGTTTGGCACTGCTATTGCTTGTCTTACAGGTTGTTTTTGTTTGCGAAGGTGATATAGTAATTTTGATTTGATGAAAGACATTTAGCCTTTTCGTTACTTTGTAGACAAGTTCATATCTCTCAGCTTATTCCGGATGTGAATATTAGATATATAAGAATTTGACAGAAGGCTTCAATGGCAGATGTTTTAAAGAAATGAGAAAATATAGCCTAGGCATGATTTAAAAGTTTAAAAAAATCTCTTCTATTGTACCTTGTGCTTTTTTCAGTGTCAAGTGGAAATAAGTTTTTTTGTGTTTGTTGAGTTGGAATAATGCTGTTGGTGATAACTAAAAATGATTTATTTCAGATGTTCAAGAGGACGAGCCTCCTTATCCGCAAGGACTTGTTTTAGTTCCCCGTGGAAGTGATGCGAATGGGGTTGTTGTAGGCCCTCATATAAGAGGAAATCGACTACGGGCAACTTCTGCGACTGGTGATGAGGAAGTTGATCTACTTCTGCCTGATACCAGGTGATCCTTGGAACTTATCGGTCGAGATTATATGGTTACAATCGTTGCAACCTCCCAAGCATTGTGGTTATTATTATTATTATTATTATTATTATTATTATTATCTGATCATGATGTGTTTTTGGTATTTGCTAGTAGGCTCCAAATCCAGTTGGCGGTGAACATGCCTGCGAGAGCGGAGCGTGTTCCGTCGGAGGATGAGACAGAGTTATGCCCCAAGGTATACGATGTGGTACTTTACCTTGGAATCATTGATATTTTGCAGGAGTACGACATGAGAAAAAAGATCGAACATAGGTGCAAAGCTTTCCAATTCAATTCTCTTTTGATATCTGCTGTAGATCCCACGTTTTACTCGAAACGTTTCTTGAACTTCATTCAAAAGGTGTTCCCAGAAAACCATTAGCTCGGTTAAGAGCTACATATTATTTATTTACAGCAGTCTGTTTGAAATGTACACTCTTGAAACATTCATTTTTTCCAGTTACTATTGATCATAGTAAGCCTTGAGTAATCACTCTTAGTTGGGAGTTACTGCAAAATTACTCGTGAGTCTACAATTTCAGGAAGGTGGTACAACCATAGTAGCATACCACAATGACCCATCTTGGATTAGGAATTGGTGTCGACTTCTCCATTTCAGTAGCTTTAGGTTTTGGGTGGATGATTTATCATGTGTTTGTCAACAATATTTACTTAGAATATATTTATGATTTCTCTGTATTCATGGGAATTATATCTTGTGAGCTACCAAACCTATATGTCACAGGTTTTAACTGTAGTTGGTAGTCATATGTATAACGTCCTTAAATTTTCACTTGGAAGGACCTATATAAATATTTTTCAATATGCGACTATTCTTGGCATAAAGCTTTACGGGTTTGTAATGATTGAAGTGGTTTCTGTTATGATATTAAATCTGTATAAGGAAATAAGCAATGAAGTTAGTAGCAAGTTGTGTCAATATGTAATTGGGATGTGGTTTGGTTTTGACTATACATGGTTACAAGTTACAGGTTTTTTATATGAGATAGACAGATCGTAATTGCACACTTATTGTATATTCCAAGTGGTTCAAGTGCCACTTGGGTGGGGGGAGAGGTCTCAAATTTTATCTTCACGGTTGTAACTTACAACCAGTAATACGTGGAATGTGGATCCGCAATCTATCTAATAATTATAATCAACCCTACTAATTATAATAAAAAAAGATAGAAGGTAGATGAAAGCTGGTGATGGCTTGCTTTGAAGCTTCTGACTTCTGAGAGGTCAGAAAATTGGAAAATGTGGTTAGAATCATCTCAACTCACACCACATGCAATCATGTGCGCTTGTTAATGATCTTGGGTTTTTCTCTTTGGTGTATGGTTTTAATATTCCACTCACATATACAACAATGCACTTCATCTTGTATGCCTGAAAGTTCTGAGCACATTCGCTCCTAAGAAGAAGATTTTTTTTTCAACATTGGTGGATTAAACAAGATATACAATATAATTATTTAATCATAGAGGACTGAAAAGAATTTTGGCTCCTCAAAGAAGCCATTGGCACAACAATCTTGCTTTTGATGCAATTTGCTCTACTATTGCTCCTTGGAAGCTAAAGTTTGTATAGAGATTCTCATACTTGTTCTGAAGAGGTCCATGTTAACCCCATTGCAGTGCTTTATTTACTAAAATGCCCCATCCAATTTCTTCCGAACCAATTTGAAAACCATTCCCCATTTTGATCTCCTTCCTCAAACTCAACCAAGTCTACCTCCTGTGTGGCTTTACCTCGCCATTCTCCCCACTTCAGTTGTGGTTTGTTGTCCACCGTGGTTTGAAGTTATTGTGATGATGTTCTATTTTGTGTGTGTGTGTGTGTGTTGATAAAGTTGTTATCTCACTTGTCTCTTAAGTGCATTTGCTTTGATTGCTGCTTCTTGCTCTCTCTTTTTGTGTTTAGTTTGGTTGTCCATAAGTTAGTGATATTGAAATATCTGTTGGAGTTGGAATGAGTTTGGGTGAGTGCGGAAGTTGAGGGTACTTTTGTAAAGTCAACAAACTTGAATCTCTTCTATCCTAACAACATTTTTTTATGGAATCCATTCCAAACAAAATCACCTTTTTTGCAGATTTAAAAGGAAGTTAGATTTTGGGCCAAAATCAATTCTCCGAATCATTAGCCATTCGGACCCTAAGTTTCTCAACTTAAATGTCCACAACTAACTCATGTTATCAGTTATCATATTGTCAATTCTATTATAAAATTTACAAATTTTAACATCAAATATTGTAAGTTGCAATATATTATTACACTTCAGATTAGCAAAATTACTAGAACTTTTGCAACTACTTTATAACATTGTTAATTACGTGATTAATTTACCAGGGTCAGAACTCAGAAGATAGTTAACCAAAGGAGTTAAGATTATTATGAGTAAGTATCACCAAGAAATTTAGATACGACTCATATGTGAGCTGAACTGAAGATGTTCAAATGGGAGGTAAATTTGATCCGGATATCATCAATGAAAAAACAATGCCAATAACCAGAAGGAAACAACATTCATTTCTTATTGCGAAGAAAAGAAGAAATTTTATACGACGTGAAGTAAAAACGTACGCAGAACATATAAAAAACTAATCAACACCAACATATCCCGCTATTTTGGTTTCAGGAACTATTTCCTCCAGCACCTCCACTTGTTGAAGCGACAACCGTAATCACTTCCAGGCCGAGAACCACCATTCGATCCATAGACAGGAGGAGGTGGCCGCAGCAGTGGCGGTGGCGGCGGAGAGTGAATAAGGTTAGGGTAAGTGTTAAGACATAATCCCTCATTAGGGGACTAAACCCACGAAATTAGGGAGGCATGGGTTGTGTGTGTGTGCTTGCATGGGGAAGAGGGGAGAGAAGAATGGGTTTAGGGTTTAGGGGTGTGGCCGGTTACTGTAGCGCATGCATGGGTTTTGGTTATAAGAAGGAAACTCACCTCTCTCTCTCTTTTGGTTTCCATTTCGTTTCCACCCAAACTCACCCATTTCCCTTGCATCCCGGCGACCAGAGGAGGAGCTCTGGCGACGTGGTGGAGGCGCAAGCGAAGGAGAAGCGACGAGAACGGAGGAAAGAAGGAGTCGAGCCTAGAAACGACGCGGGAGGAGGAGGAGCTCGCCGCACACGTCTTCTTCACGGTGAAAGGTATGCCAAGTCTTCATATTAACTCCCCAAGAGGTGTGAGAGTGTAGGGGGCGGCGTTGGTGCCGTTTCCCCGGCGAAACCAACTGGACAGAGGTTGAAGACGCTCTGTTCGGTCGACCGGTAGTGTGGTTCGGCCGACCGAACGAGGTCTGTGTGATGCCTGTCCAGGAGGAAAATGCATGTTCGGTCGACCGGTGGTTGGGTCGGTCGACCGAGTTTTAATGAATATTAAGTTGCTGCCCGAAAACGGTCGAACGACGTCTGTGTGACGGTCGACCGTTTATGCCAAATTTTAGCGGGAATATTATAAGGGTTATATTAGTCCGGCCGACCGGTGGTTGTTTCGGTCGACCGATCCTAGTAGATAGGATAGACAGACCTTCGGCCGACCGAGTGTGTGTCTTGGTCGACCGAACTGCGCAAAGTCGGTCAAGAGCGTTGACCATCTAAACGGTCGACCGCTCGTTATGATCCGGTCGACCGACCGCGTGCAGTTGTTCTGCAGTGAAGTGCCTGTAGATCGGTCGACCGGAAGTGAGGTTTCGGTCGACCGAATGCTGTAGGCAGGATTCAGGCAGTTTTCCTTATAGGTTGAACGGACCCTGGTTTGACCGATTGGATATATATGTATATAAAATGTATAGCGTAGACCTTCCAAACGGTCGACCGCTAGATTTGACCTTGTTCGACTGGTGGGTCGAATTATCTTTCCTTGGTGGATTTCTCCACACGCGAGACGTCGAGCTTAGGCGACTACCGGCTGCCGAGCCCAAGGTCGATCACCGGACCTCGGAGCTACGGATTTCACCTACGACGAGAGCATATTTCTGTTGGACCCCTTGAGCCTGTGCGGCAGAGGGATGCCTTCCATGCCTGTGCGGGTGGTAGATGCCTTCTTCCTTGTGTAGGGAGGGGTTGCACTTTCCGTGTGTCGGAGAGCGAGGTCACTTGTGCCTGTGCGGCCGAGAGACGCCTTCTTCCTTGTGTAGGGAGGGGATGCACTTTCCTTGTGTTGGAGAGCGGAGGCAGTCAGTGGGCCCGAGGCGGATTTGCATTGCATGAGCATCTTTGGCATTTTCGTCTGTATTTTCGTATATGTTAGGAGATGTTGGCATACGGGGTTCCTTGCGGGAACTCAGGCAGTTTTTATGTTTCATTTTCAGGGAGCAGGCAGTCGTAGGTTGGTGGTGACCGAGGGGAGTACCTCCGGGATCGGGTCATGTCTTCGTATCTTTTTGTAGAGGTAGCGATTACCGTAGTTATGTAGTGGACTTGTAATCGCTCTTTTGACACTCTGTATTATGACTTCCACGTGGAGATATATTTATATAATTGTATTCAGTTGACTTTCAGTAACGTGCCCTTGTTGACCGTTGACGGTCGTGTGTTGTATGTTTATTTTGAAAATTTTCTTCCGCTCTTTCGGGACGTTACAGTAAGAATAAGGTTTATTACGAGGAGGGAGTGGTGGAGGACGAGGAAGAGGTAGCAAAGGAGGAAAAGTATAGTAAGGTGATGAGTAGGGAAGAGTTGGAGGAGGCCTACCAGCAGCTGCAACAAAGAATCGAAGCACCAAAGCAATAACAACAAGAATGTTGGACCTTGGCTTGGCTTCCATTCTTAGATGCTTCAATATGGTATGCCATCTAGGGTTGTTTAGGGTGGTATATATGTATATTTGGAACTTTGATCGATTGTGTTTTATCATAGGAAAAGTTTCTGGTGAAGGACGCGGTTTGGATAAATTAGATTATGAGAATGCTTAATGAAGAACGGTTAGAAAATGTCAAATTAAGGATAAGGATTAGAACAAGTCATTGTATTAAAGTCAAGCATGGCAGTACGTACTAACAAATTTTTAGATGGTAGGAGAAGAAAAAAGAGAGGCATTTATCATGTAATTAATACTATCAATGTTTTAGATGCATATGCCCTTTTCCTTTTGTTTTTACGTTATTTTTTTTATGGTATATGCAGTTATAGTGTTATACCGTCACTTTGACGTCAAATTCTTATTCTTAGAGTTCGAAGTTAAACTATACGTGTCTTTAGTTAAACATGCACGTTGGGAAGGAAAATTGATTCTCAATAATATATCCTATTTCCTAATGGTTTTTGCAAATGAATTCTAACGCAGTTGTTTTTCACTGGTTGATGGTTTTGACGATACAATTACAAACATGATCATGTAATACAGCGGGTTACATATGTCGAATAAATATTCCGTAAGGATCCAGATAGAGTCAACATACAAAAACATGTATAGGAAACACAACAAAATAAGGAACAGTGATGAGAGACGACCTCAAAGACCGAGCCGTCGGAAGGCGACTTGCCTCAGAGAAAATATCGGCCCACAAACCAGTGCGTTTGATGTTCTGCTGATTTTCTCCCAGGATAGAATAGTCTCAACGTCGATCAGGCGCACATCAGAGTCGCCGGAGAACTCTGGATTCAGAGACCTCTAATTTCCCCCAAAACCCCCGCTTCCTCGTCTCGCCACGCCCCGCCCCGCCTCCGGAAGGGACAAGTGTGGAGAATTCTCTCCTCCTCTCTTTCCACCTACAAAGGGACAAGTGAATAGGATGTTTATCAACATCCTTCAACTTGTTAGCTTCACCAATGTAGGACTAAAAGGGAGGTGAGCACATGGCACATGGGCAATAGTTCTCATCTTCATCTCAACATTGGATTTCTTCAATTGAGTTATTCATGGGCCTAGCCCAAACTCAATAATACAACAATCCCCCACAAATTCATTGTTGATCGAACGACCAAACCTTGCAGCCTAGTGCTTTCAGTAATGGTACCTTTCGGGTTTGAACCACGACCTGAGTCCTTCCACTTTACCCTACAGGAACTAAGTGAAACGAAGTCTTGAACTTGAACCTTTTGTGTGGAGATGTCCATTGAGAACAACACTAAGCAGGTTTTGCTGCAATCTACAAGGTTGATGCTTTATGGTCATGAATCTATATCATGTTTCATGAATGTTTTCAAGGAATGACCCCTATTCCTCTAATTGTGGCCACACAATTGCATTCACATAGTTAAGCTTCTCCAAAGATGCATTGCTAACATCTTGTCTTAAAGACTTGAACCCATTCAGAGTCTACACTTTTACTACACTTGCTGTTTCAGCAACATATACATTCTTTGGGGGTATGACACAGATACAATGTATGACCTACAATGTATCACCAATGAGTTGCACTTGACTCACTCAAGAAATTGTTATTACCACATTGAACCAACTTTGTGGGATCTCCACTCAGATTGGTTGTGTTGCCATTCTAGATGAGTCATGAAATGAGTCTCAGTCTCATCCCTAACTTGGATTTCAGAACTTGAGCTAGATCAAGTCCTTTGGTGATAGGATCAACTGTATTGTCTTTGGTCCTGATTGATATCATATCAGACATATATTTGTGTCTTATATCCATTATCTTGAGCCTAAACAATACTACGTAACGAGTTTTATGTTTGAGTTTTAGGAATAAACAAGATTGAGGAGAAGAGGCATAAAATGACCTAGAAGCAAGGAAAAGGACTGAGTTGCAAGACTTGAGGACTGAGATGCAAGAGGGAAGGACCCGGATGAAAGCCTAAAGGACCAATGAGCAAATCAGGAAACTCCACACCATCATGGGGAGTATTTTGGCAATTAAATCTGGGCCCAACCATCAACAACCGAATTGGGTTCATCAAACACCAAGAAATCAATCTAGAACCGAGCCACCAAAATCCAGACTCGATCCAAGACTTATAGACCGCCAATTAGCGGCCCATTTGGATCCAAACCCGATAAGACTTGGTCGGGTATTGTATTAGCATGTATTTAGTCCATTTATGGTATGCGTTTAGTCCCATACCGGAGGATTGTCCCGGATTACCTTTTTCTATGGCTATAAATAGAACTCCTCCTCCATTGTATTCTACCCATTACTTGGTAGAATTCTCTCTACTTGGAGTAAGCCTTGAAGTAAAACTCAAGGTGGAGAAGAGTGCTAACTTCAATGTGAGTCATTTTAATAAAATAATTGTTCTTAGTTTCTTTTAATCTTGTCTTTTAATTCTTGCATGCTTCTTTAATTTTCTTTTCCTTTCCTTTTAGCTTCTTTAATATTTCTTGTTTGGTTAGTTTAATTTCATTCAAGTAGTGGGGTTTGGTCTTTATACTTGAGTTCATATGTTGATAATTGCGGTCAGTACAATGTTTCATTTTATTAATGTAGTTAGTGTAATGATTAGTGAGTAGTTTCATCCCCATTTAGGGGTAGAGAAATATGTGATATGATTATGTGGTGTATTAGGTGTATGTTATCTTAATCCTTTGAGCCTTATATGATTTCCATAACCATCTAATGAGATTTCACTCTTGTCTTTCATATGCTAATGCTCTTGAATAAAGCTTAGCTTATGCTTAGATTAGTGGACATATTTTATGGGGAATGATAAGGTGAGGATATGGATGAAATTGATAAAGGAAACATGACTGGTAGTGTATGTGCTCTTGTTGCCCTTACCTTTATTAATGTCTTGTATGTTTTAATGATTGGGTAAATCTTATTTCATGTAGAGACGTAGTGGGGTTTGGTCTTTATACTTGAGTTCATCTAGCTTTATTCCAATTATTGTCTTGTATGTTTTAATGATATGATCTTATCTTGTTTCTTGTGGAGGCAAAGTTGGATGTAGTTTTATGATTTTCATGTACTACATGTTTTGATGATCTTAATTGAACACACACACACATACACATATCTTTGTATTCACACACTTTTCTCTACCCCCTATGGGATTTAGTTTTATTGTTTATCTTCTATTTCCTTTTTGCATTGTAGTGTAGTTTGATCGTAACTCCTTTCTCTCCTTTCTTTCTCACTCGCCTTCGAACAAACTAAAGTCGACACACCTCCCTGTGGATCGACCCGTATTTGCCACCGCTTCAACGCGGCCGTGCACTTGCGGTTAATTATAAAACATATCAATCAGGTACCAACAAAATCAACAACTATCACCCTTTCCGAGATTAATTCCCTTACAGACTTCAGTCTGACTTGGATGTGTCTCCTTTGTTTGTGATTATACTTTGAGCTTCTTAACTTTACAATAGTAGTCATACTATCACAATGCACAGATATTGCAGGAACTGGTTTGCTAGTCATTGGCAATTCAGAAAGGAGTCATTTCAACCATTCAGCTTCCATTCCACTTGTATCCAAAGCACAAAGTTCAGCCTCAAAAGTAGATTGAGACAATATGGTCTGTTTTGTAGACCTCCAGGAGACTGCGCCTCCACCCAGAGTAAAAACATACCCTGTAACACCGTTACTCCCAGAGTTTTTGGCTATCCAGCTTACATCACTATACCCTTCTAGTACAGTTGGGAATTTCCCATAATGCAGCCCAAGGGTAGAAGTACCCTTCAAGTACTTAAGTACTCTATCCAAAGCCTCCCAATGAGTGCGATTAGGACAACTTGTGTATCTACTAAGTTTGCTCACCGAGAATGAAATATCTGGTCGTGTGCAATTTGCAAGACACATCAAGCTACCTATAATCTGAGAATATCTCAGTTGTGAAACTAGAACATCACTATTGTTCTTGTACAAAGGTTTTGATGAATTATATGGGGTTTTCACAGATCTACAATTCGTATAGCCAAATCTCTTAAGAATCTTCTCAACATAGTGAGATTGAGATATGGAAATATCATCAACTGACCTAGTCAGTTTGATACCCAAGATCACATTTGCAACACCCATATCTTTTATCTCAAGCTTAGTACACAAGAAGGACTTAGTTTCATGTATTATATTCAGATTAGAGCCAAACAGTAAAATATCATCAACATATAAACACAATGTAATGCATGCATTACCTTGAACTTTGCAATAGACACATTTGTCAGAATCAATAACCTAGAATCCAAATGATAATATAACTTTGTCAAATTTCTCATGCCAAGCTTATGGGGCTTGTTTAAGTCCATAAAGAGACTTAACAAGTTTACAAACTTTGTTCTCGTTTCCAGAAGCTACAAATCCTTCAGGTTGGTCCATATAAATTTCTTCTTCAAGATCACCATGAAGAAAAATAGTTTTTACATCCATTTGATGGATCGTAAAATCATATACAAACGTCAATGCTAAGAGCACTCGAATAGTATTCATACGAGACACTGGAGAATAGGTATCGAAATAGTCTATTCCTTCCTTTTGTTTAAACCCCTTGGCAACTAATCTGGCTTTATATTTATCGATGGAACCATCTGGTTTTAATTTCTTTTTAAATATCAATTTACAACCGATCGTTGAACAACCTGGAGGAAGATTTACCAACTCACATGTCCGATTAGAGACAATAGAGTCCATCTCGACCTTAACTGCATCTTTCCAATGCTTTGCTTCAGATGAAGCCATAACATCATTGAAAGTGTTAGGATCACCCTCGATGTGGTATGTGATAAAATCACTTCCCAAATCCTTGGCAATTCGAGAACGTTTGCTCTTTTTTGGTTCAATTTCAACTTGAGCTTGAGAAGACTCAAAATCGGCAATGGACAAATATGCCCCCACATTTGTCATCCTTTCCATATGCTCGTGGATGGAACCGGACGTAGAGGGATCAACTGAAGAAGAAACTTGTTGAGGAACTCCAGATTTCATGGGAAATACATCCTCAAAAAATGTGGCATCACGAAATTCAACAATTGTGTTAACTTCTATGCCAGATATCTCAGACTTGATTACCAAAAATCTGTACGCATAGCTATTAATCAAATATCCCATAAATATTGCATCAACAGTCTTGTAACCAAGCTTTTTCCTCTTATGTTCAGGGATTAACACTTTTCCAAGACAACCCCAAACTTTAAGATATTTAAGGTTAGATTTTCGACCACACCAGAGTTCTAATGGACTATCCTGAGGAACTTTATTCAGAATATGGCAAGCTGTATTCAATGCTTCTCCCCACATATATTTGGGTAATCCTGAACTCTCCAATAATGCATTAATCATTTCAGATAATGTTCTATTTTTTCGTTCAGCAATTCCGTTAGATTGTGGAGAATACGACGCTGTCACCTCATGAACTATGCCAGAATCCTGACACACTTGTTCGAACAGGTTGGACGTATATTCACCATCTCTATCAGATCTCAACCTCTTAAGTTTCTTTTCAGTTTGTGTCTTTGCTTCATTCTTAAAAATAAGAAACTTAGATAACGCTTCATCTTTACTTTTCAAAAGATAAATATAGCAATACTTTGAACTATCATCAATGAAAGTGATAAAATATTTCTTTTTATCCTTAGTTAACATGTCATTAAATTCACAAGTATCAGTGTGTACTAAATCTAAAATACTAGTATTTCTAGTCAAAGAATGAAACAGTCTTTTCGGTTGTTTAGCCTGTACACACATTTGACATTTTTTATTTTCAATAGCATACTTAGGAATCATATTTAAATTCATCATTCTTTTCAAATATTGATAATTCACATGTCCTAAACGTTTATGCCAAACATCACCAGATTCAATGGAATAAACAACAGGAGAATACACATCTTTAACAGAAATAGCATTACGATTATAAAAAGCAGGTTCAACATGAATTAAAAAAACACCATAAGACAAGTACTCATTGCCAATAAAAGTACCAGAAAGAGTAATCACAACTTTGTTACATTTAAATGTTACTTCATAACCCTCAACTACCAGACACAGACCACTAATTATATTACGACGAACAACAGACACATGATGCATCATGTGTAGTGAAAGAACTCGTGCTGAAGGTAACTTCAAGTTGATACGTCCAATTCCAAGCACCTTTGCAACATTTCCATTGGCCATCGCCACAGATCTACGATCAACAGGCTGGTAAGAGACAAACATGGACTTGTCAGCACATACATGCACATTAGCCACAGTGTCAACCAACCACTCACGTGGTTCATAAATGGAAAAAACTTGAGGATTAACAGAAACAAACTTACTGTTGGTCTCATCCACCTCAGTCAATACATTGACCCGTGGAGTCGATTCAGTGGTACCTTGTTGGCGTTTGGCTTTCTTGGAAGGGCAATCCTTAGTCCAGTGCCCAACCTGTCCACAGTTCCAATATGGTTTGTTTGTTGACTTTTCTGGATTTTGGCCTTAGGTTTTATCTTATTAGAAGATTGTGGTTTTCCTTTAAAATGCGACTTAGATGAGGATCCAATTAATACGTTTACCTTTGGTTGGAACTCTACAGGCATCATTGGTTTTTCACCTCGATGTTCCTCCACGATTGCAATAGCAACCATGAGGTCATCCATAGTCAGTTTTTCTCTCCTATGCTTTAGAGACATCCCGAAGTCCTCCCAGGATCGAGGGAACTTCTCAATAATTGACATTACCAGAAACTTCTCAGGAAGCTTCATGTCAGCTGATTCATTGCATACATTGCATCATATGTCTTGCATTTAGATTAATTTTATATCAATAAATGATACTAAGGTATGTGTTTAGTCCTATTTACAGAATGCAGGGACCTGAATGCAAATTACCCATACCCAAGCATAAACGCGTGCAAGAGACTTATTTCTGTCATGAAGACCAAGTTCCAGATTATCGGGGTTCAAATTGAATTCCATCCAAGCATAAAAGCATTCAAAGACCTAATTACAGAAAGGCCAATGACCTAAGCACAAATGTAGTTAGTGACTTAATTGCAAAAACCCGAGGACCCGACTGCAAATTACAAGTACCAAAATATTATTTTGGAGAAATTCTAAAGAAAAATCAATTTGGATCTCCAAATATATGAAGAATTAATTCAGAGCTCAAAAGAAAGGAAAGAAATCAATCCGGACGCGCAAATGAAATTTAAATCATACCATAAACACACAGGAAAAATCCGGATTAAATCTAAGCCAAAATTGCGGCGATTCCGCCGCCCATTACATGTAATTTGCGGCGAAAACGCCGCACCCCTTTCGATCCGTGCTCCCAGATTTTGTCCAGACGTGTCATGACGCGTGTACTTTCCTATTTCATACTTGGATCCCTTGTATCGGCTATAAATAATCCCGAAACGATGTTGTAAAAAAAGACTTGTTTCTTTCCATGCTTTAGTAATAAAATTTTGTTGGTTTATTTTGTTTTTTTAGTTTTCTTTTGTAGTTTCTCTAGGACCCTTTCTCATTCCCTCCATCCATGAGTTTCTAACTCTCTCCAAAGGGTGGGGGTGACGGATTTAGGGTGATGAGAAGAAGAATGATGTTATTATTTTAATTTCGTGTTAATATACTTTGATTACTTGAGTTTATGTTGAATCATTTATCATGTAATGCTTTATAACTAATGTGATTTATTATAAGTTTCAGATTTCTCTAAACAAAACCCGATATCTAAACCTCCACCCGCTAGACTCTCATCCATCTTTGCTTTATTTTTAATTTGCTTTTGTTGTTCTTTCTTTAGAAAATTAAAAACCAAAAATCTCAAACCAAACATATTTCTCTTTCTTTCTTTCCCTAATCGAAAATCACAAAAATAACAATATCTCTCCCTCCTTGTGTTCGACCCGTACTTGCCACGTCTTCATTGACGCCGTGCACTTGCGGTATAAATAAAATTCTCATCATCAGCCTCTTTTAAGCCATGGATTAGAATCATAAACTGATGGGCTTGTTCAGTAACCGATTTGCCTTCCACCATTTGAAACTTCAGGAATTTTCCAACATAATACTTTTCATGACCTAAGTCCTCAATATTATATTTTTTATCCAACTCATCTCATAAATCCTTTGCAATCACAGAGGCAGAGGAGGACGAATTATAAACATCGAAGAGCACGTTGGACAGAGCCAACAGAATGCAACCTCGACATAATTTGTCCTTCTCTCCGCCGACGTTGTTGTGCTGCTTTGATTTTGGGATAGAACGGTCTCACCGTCGATCAGGCGCACACCGGAGTCGACGGACCACGAAAGCAGCGCGGAACCTCGCAAGAATCGGGCGCAGAACAACTCTGGATTCGGAGACCTAAAATCTCCGGAGAGGGACGGTTTTTTCGTAGAGAGAGCATGAGAATAAAACGTGTATATTCAGGAGGAAATCGACTATGATATATATGTATGTATGTATGTATTTAATCTTGTAACCGTCAATGACTTAATTGCAAAAAAACAATTAACCTGAGGTCCAAAAATTAAATACACCCATCACCCTGAGGCTAAAGCCTCTAATTTCCCCCAAAACCCCCGCTGCCTCGCCACGCCACGCCACATTGTGTTCTCTCACCGAAGACTTCGAAAATATTGTGTGTGCCATCGAAGAATCAAAGGACCTCGAGAAGATGACAGTCGACAACCTAGTAAGCTTGTTGGAGGCACACGAGCAAAGAAAGAAAAAGAAGAGGCAAGATGTGTTGGAGGAGGCGTTGCAAGCAAAGATGTCGCTCAAGGAGGAGAAGCCTCGCAACGCCGATCAAGGAAGAGGTGGGAAGCGTGGCCATTTTGCGAGAGAATGTTGGTCGTAAAAGAAGGTGGAGGAGAGCTCCAACCTTGGCCGTAGTGATCGTGGATCAAAGAAGGAGACTGAGTGCTTCAATTATGTGAAGCATGGACACTATGCAAGCGAATGTTGGTTAAAGAAAAGGGTGGAAGAAAACTCCAACCTTGTTGCCGTGGAGGAGAATGCTTGTGATGGTGGAGTGGTTTTGCTTGCCGACAAAGGAATGGAAACCGAACAAGAAGGTATTTGGTATCTCGATACGTGATCAAGCAATCACATGTGTGGGAATAGACACATGTTCGCACACTTGGAAGAGGGAGTGCATGGGCATGTCTCGATTTGAGATGCATCAAAGGTGCGTGTGGAGGGGAAAGGGCACATCATGATTCAAGTGAAGGATGAATCACAAAATCTCATTTCCAACGTCTACTTTGTGCCTGATATGAAGACAAACATACTAAGCATGGGATAACTCCTGGAGAAAGGGTTCACGATCTTGATGAATGATCGACACATGACCGTGCGAGGACAAGATGGGCACTTGATTGCAAAGGTAGAGACATCCAAAAATCGAATGTTTAAGTTGAATCTAACATGTGCTCGTGCTAGATGTTTGAATGCATGCTTTGATTTTGATTGGTTGTGGCATATGCGACTTGGACACTTGAACTTTGGTGGGCTCCAAGAAATGGCACAAAAGGGAATGGTGCATGGCTTGCCGATGATCAAATCTAAAGAAGGATTTTGTGAAGGTTGCATGGTTGGAAAATTACCAAGGAAGAGTTTTCTAAAAAAACTGAATATAGAGCAAAGAAGGTGCTAGAGTTGGTACATACCGACATTTGTGGACCGATCACTCCACACTCTATTAGTAAGAATCGTTATTTCTTAACCTTTATTGATGATTTTTCACGCAAGACGTGGGTGTACTTCCTGAAGGAGAAATCTGAGGCATTTCTCATATTCAAGAAGTTCAAGGCATATGTGGAGAAACAAAGTGGCAATACCATCAAGATATTGAGGTTTGATCGAGGAGGAGAGTTCACATCAACCGAGTTCAACAACTTTTGTGTGGAACGTGGCATAAAACACCATTTAACCGCTCCATACTCGCCACAACAAAATGGTGTAGCCGAGAGAAAGAATAGAACAATCATGGACATGGTTCAAAGTATGTTAAAGAGCAAGAACGTGTCAAAAGAACTATGGGCCGAGGCGGTGGCTTGTGCGGTGTACACGTTGAATCGTTGTAAAACCGCAACCTTGGAGGAAGTAACTCCACAAGAAGCTTGGAGTGGCTACAAGCCAACTGTGGCACATCTGAAGGTGTTTGGGAGCGTCGCCTATGCACATGTACCAAAGGAGAAAAGAATAAAACTTGATGATAGGAGCACAAAACTTGATGTGCAGGTTAACGAGGAAGTAACATGGGACTCCAAAGTGGAGATTTCAGAAGTGTCAAATGAAGAACAGGAAGAGGAGATTGCCAACCCCACTGAATATGAAACAGTTCCATCCGACAAACAAGACGAGATGAGACCAAGGAGATTAAGACACTTCGTGAAATCTACGAGACGACAAATGAGTTGCACATTGTGTGTCTTCTCACACAAACCAAAAGCCCTACCAATCCGTTTGTATGTGAAGTTGTGAAACCATCTTGGGATGGTGGATGGAAGAAGATTAAGTTCAAGGAGGAGTATTGAGAATTGAACTTAATCCTAGGTGACATCCTAGTCACTAGCCACATCATCTATGGAGGGTGAGTCATCTAGAAGTTGATGACTCAACAAGTTGGAAGATGAAAGGTTGAAGGAAAGGAAGAGACAAAGAGTCTCTTCATTTCTCAATGATTTTCGTCCTTATTTTATGATGCAATTTAAGTAGAGGTTGTAATGATCTTAAATAATCATTTTTATGTAGTGTATGTTATGTTTATGTTTTAGGCTAAGTTGAAAAGTCATTGTAAGTGCCTATATAAGCACAAGAGTTCTCCATTTGTAACAAATCATAGAATGAGTGAAAAAGAGAAAAAGAAAGAAGAATGTAAGTGAGGAAAAAGAAAGAAAAAAATGAGTGTTTGGTGCAAATCCCGTTTTGCTTATGAGTGTTAAGTAAGTTTTCTTCTTTCATTCGTGTCCACCAATTGAGTAAATCAAAGTATGGTTCTAGTGATGGCAATAGAATGTCATCAGTATGGAGAACAAGGCGAGCAAAAACCGCACACTATGCGCAACTTCTGAACCGTCAATTGGTGGTTTGGGACCGCTAATTGGCGGTCCATGTGCGTATGGTGGAGGGCGACTTTCAGGAGTGACTTGGTTTGGTGCTCCCCGTCTTTCTCCTGCATCTAACATCTAGCTGAAGAAGGAATCCTATCGAAGAGCATAATTAAGCACCAGTACTAGGACAGCAACACCTCTTTGTGTACGTAGCATCCATGCATCAAAGAGAATCCAACCTATTTGCTCGTCTTGGATCGAACTATTTCTTGTGGAATTGAAGTGGTTTAGGAAGTTTGGTATTTAACTTGAAATAGTATTGTAATAAAAATTACTTAATGACAGTTGTGGATGTGTATGATTTAGAGAAATTTATGTTGCTAGCGGGAAGCATCGCATCGCATCATTGCTGTAAAAGCCAATAGGCATAGCTGTTCGTGATAATATATGAAATTAGCGGTTATTTTGTAGCTTATCCTGAAATAAATGAGAATACCACATATGTATATGATCATCAAATGATTCAACTGGTGCATGTCAACCAAAATCCAACTTTATTTATTTATTTTAATGGTGTTCAACGAAACGTGTAGCAATGATTACAAAGACACAATATGTATCTTATTCTCTCCGCTCAATCATAGTAATGACATTCATAATAATTGAACCCAAAAGAGATGTAAAACGAAGATGACACTTATTGTAGAAAAAAAAACATGCATGCCTTAAACTTTTACAAACAAAATGTGAGATCATACTCCCAACACAAATCTCCATCTACCACAATCTATCTTCTCCAACACCACCACCGCTTGTGCAAGCAACCATAGTCAGTGCCGGATCGAGATGTGTCCGTGCCACCACCACCACCACCACTACCTTGGCCAGTAGGTGAAGGCGCCAATGATGGATGAGGTGGAGGAGGAGGGACATAAGGGTTGGAGAAAGGATAATGATAATCATAACCGTGATAACCAGATGGAGGTTGACGAGGAAGAGGAGGAAATTTGTTTTGGAAACCATATGGATTCCCATCAAGGTATGCGATTGGTGGAGGAAAAGGAGGATTTCTTGCAGATAAACAGCATGTCACTTGCACTAACACCATCACCAATACCAACACCTTGGTTGTCGAGTCCATGTTGAGGATGGATTACTCCAATAACTGCATGCATGCTATGCGCACTATATATAACTTCAATTGTATTAGATCAAAGAATGCTCAGGAGTTGACTTCAAGCTTCCTCAATTTAGTTTCTTGAGTGTTAGGTTTTGCAACCTGTAAAAGTCAAAATATAAATATTAATTAGCCTGTTGTCTTTGTCATTGATGTTGGAAGAATTCATGTTGTCATTTTCCTGGTATTTTCCCACATGAAACTATGGGAGTAACTACTTGGAGATCAATAAGACCACATGGGGAAGTTTCACATGATCACATGCATGTTAGACCTTGTGGAAAGCATGCATGTGATGATTAGAAATAAAAGTAACTTGAATAATTAGTAAGAAGATCCAATTAAACAAACACCATTGGAATTAGAGGTTCTATTGATTCTATTGCCCCCAGGTAAGAAATTTGTTCCCCTTTATTTCTGTAATTTCTAATACTACATGACACAATATTGCATGACACAATATAATATCACAAATTTCAAAACGAGTTGACTCATTCCACGATTGGAAACTTGAGTCGGGGAGGCCGTAAAGTATATATGAGATAAATAGAACATGATTTGACATGAAAAATACATGATCTTACATGAGCATTGAAATTCTGCCTGAAAATGATACGTTTACCATCTCGTTGTTGGAGGACGGGAGGAGGACGGGGAGCTACTGATCAACCCACCACAGGAGATTACCCGTCTCCTGGGCTACAAGGACCGCTGATTGGCGGTCCCCAACCGCCAATTGGCGGTCTAAAAGGCGCGCCTCGTGTGCTGCCTTAGACCACCCTGATCACCATTCATTTTGCCTTCTTTTGATTCCACTAGATCCATTCTTGATCTATGTTACTGGGGGGCACGAAGGAAAGAAGGTGGCTCTCTACTTACAAAGCAAAAAAACCGATTTTGCAATGCACATTCTTCTTCTTCTTTCTACTCACATACTCACTCTTTTCTCACACAATTTCGTGACTCAACTTCTAATGCTTGATATATGTTGTTGTTTTGTTGTTGTTGTGTTACAAATGGTGAATTCTAGTGCTTTATATAGGCACTTACATGACCCTACAACTTCCAAACATAAAGACTACATAAACATGATCATTGAAGATCATTACACCCTCTACTTAAATTGCATACATAATTAGGACGAAAATTACTCAAAAAATGAAAAGACTCTTGTCTCTTCCACTCCCTCAACCTTTTGTCTTCTCATGTGTTGACTCATCTCCTCCTTGATGTGTCATCAAGCACTGATGATGTGGCGGGTGACTAGGACGCCACATAGGGTTAAGTTGCCACATAGGATTAAGTTCAATTCTCAATACTCGTGTAGGGTATTTTTAATTTTTTTTAAATTTTGTTTGAGAATTGAACATATATATTGTTAAAGATATTTTATAGTATGAAAACATTGATATTCATGTTATTTGGTATCTCAATTTGAACATATATAGCAAAGTCCTCTTTTATGTATTATCTTAACAAAAAAATAACACAACCCAACTAATTGTATGACCTAGTCATTCTAAACCAACTTTGCAAGGGAAAATTTGACAATTTATACTCCAAGTTACCCAACCTGTAGAAAAAATGTCACATTTTGACAGTTTCTGGAAAATATGATTATATTTCGCATTCTACCCAAAATACTCTTGTCTTTAAAAACACCAAAAACTCCTCTCTGTCACTCATCTTATCTCTCTCTCTCTCTCTCTCTTTCACGCAATCCTTCCCCGTCGTCATCGAATACAGATGTATTTTGGAGGAGTTGTTTGTGTATGTTCAGAAAGTGATATGAGGGGTTTGTGTTAGGATTGACTCATACTCCTTATGTCCACTTCGATGGGTCGGTCTGGGGTTCAAACACAATGTATTTTTAGGCTTGGGGATTTATTAGGAATTCTAACAGTTTTGATACAAAAAGGGCATCTTTTGTGTTTCCAACGAAGCTCGATCGGCTCGATATGAGTTCGATAGGAACGCGATTGTTGTGCTCGATATGCTCGATTACTTTTGCATGTTAGTTCGATAAGATTAGACTGAGTGTTTTGTGGAGTGGATTGAATCGATGGAAGTCGGACTTATCTTCTGAGTTTCCAACGAAGCTCGATGGACTCGATATGAGATCAATAGAAATACGATTGTTGTGCTTGATAGACTCGATTTGTTTTACATTTGAGCTCAATAAAGCTCGACAACAGTTTATTGAGTTTGTATTGATGTGTTAAATAGAGCTCGACAGAGGCTCAATAGAATGTGCTCGATTTTTTAGAACGTCTTATGACGAACGGAATTCGAATCGTTTGGGTGTGGAGAACTGTAATTTCGATGAGTTCGATGTGCTCGATATGTGCGCGATATGACCGATAATTTAGATTTTCTGAAAAAAACGACTTTTCACCGCACGATTTTTGGGTGTGGAGAACTGTGAAGTCTATGGGTTTGATGTGTGCGTGATATGTGCTCGATAATTTAGATTTTTTTTAAAAACACGACTTTTCAACACACGGTTTTTTGAGGGCGTTTTATGATGAACAGAATTCGAATCATTTGGGTGTGAAGAACTATAAATTCGATGCGCTCGATATGTTCGCGATATGAACTGTTCACTGCACGATTTTTGAGGACTAAAAGAGAGAAAAAAGGGGGGATTGGAAGGGAACGGTTCCACATGGTTTAGGCAGTGGTATTTTGGGGAGAAGTGGAAAGATAAACATATTTTTCAGAGAGAGCCAAAATATGGACTATTTTTCAGAGGTTGGGTAACTTGAAGCATAAATGGTCAAATTTTGCCTTTACAATGAGTCATGTTATAGTAAATTAATGAGATATTGAGATTCAATGCGATTCGCTCGATTGTTGTTGCAGAGTGATGAACAGGAAGGCCTTTATCGACCCTATGGGACGTGTAAGTTTTGGAATACTCTTGTTAGAGATGTTCACCGGAAGAAGGAAAAAAACCCACAGACGAAGCCTTCATAGATGGTATGGGTATTCAAAAATACATCGAAGAGAATTTTCCTGAGAATATAATGGGAATCGCTGGTTCAAGTTTGCCAGCAGAAGACTTGGATTAGAGAAAGAGAAGGAATTGGTCACACCTTGTTAGAAATAATGAAGGTTGGTCATCTGTTGTAAGAATTCTCCTAAGTGAAAGAATGACCACGAAGGATGCAGTCAAGAAGTTGGTTATTTACTTAAAGTCCATGAGAAGATTGAGATATGTGAATAGGATGTGATATTATGTGATGTTTGTGTTAGAAATAAGGGTGTTCAATAACGTTAAAAACACAATATATAATATCATGATCCATAAATTTCATATAAAATAACAAGAAATAAATACTTACAATTTGGTAGCAAAGACATTATATATGGAACCTTGATGCGGAAGCAAAACTTTAAGGAATTGATCTCCAATTGTTTTCCCTAGACTTGATAAAGAATGATCCTCTTGGGAGAAATTTAAGAAGAGGATGGTAGAATAATTAACGTGGCAACAATTGGGACAAAAAATATTATTTATAGATTTTGTGTGGGGTAGTTTCTGTTGAAAATTGATTTATATTTGTTAAGCATACAAAGACAAGTTAAAACGGTCGACCAATCGAGGAGTTCGGTTAACCAATTTTAACAAGAGCTCACAAATGTGAAGGTACGGTCGACCAGTGGGGAAGCTCAGTCGACCGAAAATAACATGCACTTTTCGAATGTTGGGTATGGTCGACCGGTATTGAACACCGTTCGACCGAAAATAACATGAACTTTTTTGGAGTCAAGAACGATCGACCGATGGTGATTCCGGTCGACCGAAAAGTGGTTCGGAGATGAAGACAACCGTGGAGCGGTCGACCGCGCGTGGTCATCGGTCAATCGAAATTAACATGAATAGTTCCTGGTAACTGCTTCGGTCGACCGACAGAGAATTCTGGTAGACCGTTGCCCACGTTTTCTGTTCTGTTTTGCATGTTTTTTTAGTCATCCATTTATGGGTTCATTTGTCATAATTTGTGTAGAACGTACCATTCTTATTTCCTTCATTGAGTATTAAGAGATTAAGGCTACACAGAGATCTAAAATGCTTTGGAAAACATATTACCTCCATAAACTTGTAATCTCAATTGTTTCTCTTGTTGGAGATGCGGAAGAATAAAAGGAAACTCGTAGGAGACCCTGAAGGACGTAGGCACGTTGCTGAACATTGTAAAATACGTGTGTCGTGGATTATTTCAGGTGTGCGTTTATTATTTCTTACTTATTTTATCTTGCGTGTGTTTCTTGTTGCAATAAGTTTAGGAGATGACCAGAAGTTAGTTTTCCGCATCAATATTCATTTTGTTTCTATTCCGTTGTGCATCTTTGATCCGTTATTGTGTAGAGCATCGTTAGAATCATCTCCAAGCAGTTTATTCTATCAAAATAACTACCCATTAACACATGCAATTTATATGTATGACTTTAATTAATTAATGAAATTATGTATGCCACGTAAAAAAATAACAGTTTAAAGGCTACAAAGTGCTCAAAAATACTTTTTTTGGTCATTAGCATGGATATTTGGTTACTAACAAGAGCATCTCGGAAGTTTCAAAATAGAAGTTAGAAAACAATCAAGTAAATCTTGGATCAATATTTGGATATAAGTGTGTTTACGTAGTTTAGTCTTAAACTCAACTAAAGAGTTCTAGATCTCTTTCAGTTACATGAAATTACAAGTCAAATATTATTACATCGTACTTTTGGTGGTGAATCTTAGGTTTTATCTGACAATATTACTTGTATGAGATTCATCTCTTGTAATGTAATCTTAATGTTGTAAATCAAACGTACTGAAGAGGCAAAGCAGCTAATATAGTCAACGTTTCCCAAGGGAAAATCACATTTCTGGGTTTTGCCAATTTCATCATTCTCCAATGTTTAGAATCCGATCAATAAATTGAATTTTTTCCTTCTCCCAGTGGACATCCTAAATAATCAATATAGGTGGATATCAATCTACTTTAGGTAGTCGAACTACAACATCAACAAAAAAAAGTTTTGGAAACCACTAATTATTTAACAGGAACTGACTACAGATTACGGTACCCATCCAACTTGTTGTATTAAGAACTCACTATAGGTGGAGCAGACATGCATGGACCTCGTGGTATTGATAGATTTCTTGTTTTTATAGCTAGAATAGATGAACAATCAAATTGCGTTTGAAAATAAAAGTTCGGTCGAATGGATTCAACTTTTAAATTAGTATATAAGCAAATGTAAATGAATATAGAACATATATCCTATGGTACGTTGTCTCCTTTTCTGCCTTCCACATACAAGATAATTAAAAAAATGAGGATCAGAGAAAGTAATTGTTTGGTTTGCAAGTAAAAGCATTTAAATTAGCTGCCAAAGAAAGGAAATTCTTATGTACGTTTGTGTGATTAGATAGATGCGAGATAACTAATATTATGTTGCTGTGTTTTTCATGAGATAAGATAGAAAGTGACATACTGTATTCATAAATTATTATAACTTTCATTTCTGAAATTACAACAAAACATGTTAGAGATTATCATCGGATTTTATTTCTCATTTTCAGTTGGTTTCTCACAATGTTAACATGGCACACAATACAATAGGCGATGAATTTTAATATTTTTTTAATCTCCTCACATTAGTAACAGAAATTAATAATTGGTTAATAGTGATGTCAGTCTGGCAGCTTATAATTCATTTGAAAGATATTTATGGTAATTTTGTCAATGAGAGATGACAGCTCACAACTCCTGGCATTTGGACTCAAAAAGAAGAAACATAGAATCCTCTTGTGCCAACCCATAACAAATAATTGCGAGTAGTAGTAGGTGTAGAATAGGGTTTTGTAAGATGAGTTGTAGTAGGGACGTTTTAGTAAATGTTTTACACTAATTTACTTTTTTTTGGCTACCATAATGTAGTTTTTTTTCTTCTAAGATATCAGGGTTAATTACAGTTTGCCCACGAACTATGTTTGGTATCACTTTGCACCCCTGAACTTTTAAAGTTAATAGTTACCTCTTCTAAACTTTCATTTTGTAACATTTGCTCTTCCTGAACATTAAAAATTCATTATTTAACACACGCTCGATGTTTTTCCCCAATTTTTTTGTTGTATCCCTAATACACTCCTAAACCTATATTTACGTGAAAGTTTGGATCGAAATGAAGGTCGTATATGGTTGGAATTTGGGTCGGATACCTAAGGTATAGACGTCGATCGTATAAAGGGCCGACGTCTATATTAAAGAATAGATGTCGGTCGTATATAAATCTGACGTCTATACCTTTTTCAGAGGAATAGACATCGACTGAGACAAAAAACCGACGTTTATTCCTAAACCTGGACAAACAAAAAATATATAGCAATCAGGCCTGCACCAAAAATACTGCATAGTAAACACATTCATTCTGCACCAAATTCGTTCACAAACACAAGTACATACACACTTTCATCAACATATACATACAAGCATACCCAATCATTCAACGCACTTGACATTAATTCATACATAAACACTTGACATTCATTCAAAAAGTGAGACGATTATATTAAGGCATAACATTGTATGCTTGTAATACAAGTGAAGTTGTAAACTAAATTACAAAAGAAGTGTTAGTGACATGAGAACATCTTAGTTCATCAACATGTTTCTGATAAAATATCGAGCCCATCGGTAGCGAGTATCATCGACCTCCTGTTGCGAGTAGGGATCGCTATTGTTTTGTTAGACCTATAAAAATACAAGTTAAAAATATTAAATCTAGATAATGAAACTACAATTATACAACTGAATAACAATCTATATTACCTCGGATATGCATACGTCATGAGTTGCTAATTCGAGGATTTCCTCCATGTATCTCATCACGTAATAACCACATTTCGTATTTTTAGTCTACTTTCGGTAATACAAACATAGAAATTCGCTAAATATATGTTCCTTACTTAATAAACAAAAATGGGAGAATAACTTACTCTCATTCCATGTCATGTTACTCCCTTTTTTGGGGTTGTTCTCCTATCACCTAACGCTCTATAAACCTTTATTGCCCTGAGTAGCACAAGTTATTGAGCATGAATCCAATAATACTAATAAAAATCCACGGATTACAAACACAATGATTAGAATGAACTTACAGATTTACAAGTTTCTTTATGGAGTCTTTTGGTTTATTCGACCCCAACAGAACAAACCAATATGCTGAATTAGTCGCGGGACATACAACGACAAACATTAAATGAGCCATATTTATATGTAATTAGAAGTTTATTACAAAATAAAATTCCACTTTGAATTAACAAGGTTATCTGTCATGATAAGGGAGTATGACATATCTTTTGTCTTCTTCTTTCATGAGAGTCACAAGCTGACCCGATTTATCGTCATTCCCGTATATCTCAGGGAGACTAGATGGGCAACGACGTTCAGGCCATAACGGTCTTAAACAATTTCCTCTTCTTAATGCGTCCGGAAATCCTAGAGGCCAACGTCTAATTGATTTTATTAAAGCTCTTTTATTAAATGGTTTTTGGGCCAAGGAAAGGGTGATGAAATCCCCCACCTCATCTCCTATAGGTGACTGCCCCCTAAGTATTTTTCATACATTAATCTAATAAACAACGCATCAAACAAACACTCACCTCACTCTTGTTCCAATGCAAGTCCTACTAACTAATGCGTGCTTTCTAATGAATGATGAGTGAAAGAGATTACGTACCTTACACCAACAATCTACGACAGAAATCATAAAATAATAATAAATACAATGAATGGAAATCTATGATATCAGGTCGGGTTGCCCAGAACCCTGTGGCCTGATTTCCTAATCGGGTCGGACCCGAATCCACTCTTCGCTGCTTGATTGGTTTATCAGGAGTCCACAAAAAGTTATCCCCTCTTTCTGCGTATAAATGTTTTTTAATACTAATAACTGTTGGTTTTTTTGCCTTAATCTATATTAATTTTGATGATTAATTAAACTAATCTTAATCAATCAACCTAATCAATCAAAGTAAGCAAACACGATTACATGCATTGCATACATGTTTGTATACTTGTAATTATCTTAATAGGTTGATCAAGACAATCAAGGAAATAAACATTCGGACAAGGACATCAAGACTCAAGACTTGTAATCAAAGCTTTGGACCAAGACATGTAACTTTATATTTATTGAGTCCATAGGATTTTATGTAAACTTGAACACTAAGATTTTGTCCCGTCACTCCTCGGTAAACCGAACCTATTTCGGTCAACCGAAACACACCAAGTTCGGTCCACCGAACACCTATCGGATAGCCAAATACATCCCAACAGTGAAACTTAGGTGTTCTCTGCAATTGTCTCAACGGAAGACCGAACCACCTTCGGTCGACCGAATAGTCCTTGACCGGTTTGGACTTTGCTCCAACGGTCGCATTCAAATCAAGACCCTAGAGCCCAAATTAACTTGACCTACTTCGGAAGACCGTACACACTTCGGTCTACCGAATTCTTATTGGCTTTAGGAGCCCAACGACTATTTAACTTGACTGTTATCGATAAAACAATTTCTTATGCATTGTCAGCGGAATACCCGCGCTACTTCGGTCTACCGAAGTATACACGGTCAACCGAACTTGAGTAGATCAGAGCCCAATCAATTCTACTGTCCACCTTGGAACGGTGAACCGAATGGACTTCGGTGAACCGAATTTAATTAGGGCTAAATATATAAAAGCCACTGGAGTTTGGTGAACGGTTATCTGATACATAATCGGTCAACCGAGTTAATAGTTCAGACCAATGTTTCGGATTACCGTGTCGATAATGGTCGACCGAATCTGTCTCGATTTCTGGCCGAGCTTAAGTCACATCTTGCTTTCTCATTGGTCCATTCCCCACCAACTCCCAAACGACTATATGAGCTTGAAGGCTTATAAATAGGACATCATTTGGTTGCTTTGAAGATCTTGAACACTTCCTATCTATCCAATACTCAAAGTCAAATCCTCTCCATCTTCAAGCTCTCAATCCACAACACTCAAGCCTAAAACTTCACCACTTGCATATCCAATTCAATATCATATCCAAGTGTGCTCATGTATAAAGTGTTAGTTAGAGTGTGATTCAACTTCCACATCAAAGAATCAAAGAGTTGTAAAAGCTTCGAGGAAACTCCCTCTCGGGTTGTGAGAGGAGACACGAGCGAGGCGAGGATTGTTCGCGAGGCTCGGTGTTGTAAACGACGTTGATCTCGGCCCGGAACGGAGATCGATTAGTGGAACCGTAAGTGAGGCTCGGGGGATCGAGCGAGGCTTGCGAGGATGACTATGAGTTTGGGTGAGTGCGGAAGTTGAGGGTATTTTTGTAAAGTCAACAAATTTGAATCTCTTCTATCCAAACAACATTTTTTATGGAATCCATTCCAAACAAAATCATTTTTTTTGCAGATTTAAAAGGAAATTAGATTTTGGGCCAAAATCAATTCTCCGAGTCATTAGCCATTCGGACCCTAAGTTTCTCAACTTAAATGTCCACAACTAACTCATGTTATAAGTTATCATATTGTCAATTCTATTATAAAATTTACAAATTTTAACTTCAAATATTGTAAGTTGCAATATATTATTACACTTCAGATTAGCAAAATTACTAGAACTTTTGCAACTACTTTATAACATTGTTAATTACGTGATTAATTTACCAGGGTCAGAACTCAGAAGATAGTCAACCAAAGGAGTTAAGATTATTATGAGTATCACCAAGAAATTTAGATACGACTCATATGAGCTGAACTGAAGATGTTCAAATGGGAGGTAAATTTGATCCGGATATCATCAATGAAAAAACAATGCCAATAACCAGAAGGAAACAACATGCATTTCTTATTGCGAAGAAAAGAAGAGATTTTATACGAGGTTATCAATACTAATCAACACTATAAAAAACTAATCAACATATCCCGCTATTTTGGTTAATAATACTATTTCCTCCAGCACCTCCACTTGTTGAAGCGACAACCGTAATCACTTCCAGACCGAGAACCACCATTCGATCCATAGGCAGGAGGAGGTGGCCGCAGCAGTGGCGGTGGCGGCGGCGGCGGAGAGTGAATAAGGTTAGGGTAAGAATAGGGTTTATTATGAAGAGGGAGTGGTGGAGGACGAGGAAGTGGTGGCAAAGGAGGAAAAGTATAGTAAGGTGATGAGTAGGGAAGAATTGGAGGAGGCCTACCAGCAGCTGCAACAAAGAATTGAAGCACCAAAGCAATAACAACAAGAATGTTGGACCTTGGCTTGGCTTCCATTCTTAGATGCGTCAATATGGTATGCCATCTAGGGTTGTTTAGGGTGGTATATATGTATATTTGGAACTTTGATCGATTGTGTTTTATCATGGGAAAAGTTTCTGATGAAGGACGCGGTTTGGATTAATTAGATTATGAGAATGCTTAATGAAGAACGGTTAGAAAATGTCAAATTAAGGATAAGGATTAGAACGAGTCAATGTATTAAAGTCAAGCATGGCAGTACGTACTAACAATTTTTTAGATGGTAGGAGAAGAAAAAAGAGAGGCATTTATCATGTAATTAATACTACCAATGTTTTAGACGCATATGCCCTTTGCCTTTTGTTTTTTAATGGTATATGCAGTTATACCGTCACTTTGACGTCAAATTCTTATTCTTAGAGTTCGAAGTTAAACAATACGTGTGTCTTCAGTTAAACATGCATGTTGGGAAGGAAAATTGATTCTCAATAATATATCCTATTTCCTAATGGTTTTTGCAAATGAATTCTAACGCAGTTGTTTTTCAGTAGTTGATGGTTTTAGATACATGGATGCTTGTTGAAAATAACAAGTGACGTCCACATAAATATAGTAGCACACTTCCAACATACATAAAACCGAAATTTATAACACTCGAATAATTCAAACTATATACAACAAAAACCAATTTTGTCCTCACCTCCGCCAACACAAACATTCTTAGTCTGGCAACCGTAATCACCGCTCGACCCACTTTGAGATCCGTATCTGTATCTATATTTGTATCTAGGTGGTGGTAGTGGTGGAGCGTTGGTCTGAATTAAGACTATAAACACCAAATGGTGGAGCGATCAAAGTACGAAAATCCAACCAATTTGCTCGTCTTGGATCGAAGTCTTTCTTGTGGAATTGAAGTGGTTTAGGAAATTCGGTATTTAACTTGAAATAAAATTGATATAATTTCTACTTAATGACAGTTGTGGATGTGTATGATTTATGTTGTTGGCGGGAATCATCGCATCGCATCATTGCTGTAAAGTCAATAGGCATAGCTGTTCGTGATAATATATGAAATTAGCGTTGATTTTGCAGCTTGTCCTGTAATAAATTAATAAGAAGACAACACATATGCCTGTTGACTTTAAGATTGATGTTGGAAGAATTCATGTTGGCATTTTCCTGGTAGTTTCCCACATCAAACTATAGGAGTAGACTACTTGGAGATCAAGAAGACCAGATGGGGAAGTTTCACATGATCACATGCATGTAAGACCTTGGGGAAGCATGCATGTGATGATTAGAAATAAAAGTAACTTGAATAATTAGTAAGATGATCCAAATAAACTTGCCTAAATATATCATACGTACATTGCTCTTCTTCTCCAAAGTTACCACTACTGATCACTCTTCTCACCATGATGTTTCCATGGCTAATCCTTCTCATCCATCTCATTCGCAGTACTTCATCATCAGCTCAATACTTCACTTCCAATGCCACTGATCACATCGCACTATTGTCTTTCAAGTCCCACATAACCACCACCAATGCTTTGTCCTCTTGGAATGACTCTACCAACTTTTGCGAGTGGGAAGGAGTCACTTGTGGCGGCAACCTTCATCCCGATAGGGTCATTGGATTGAGCTTGGACTATTTGGATCTTGGGGGGACCATATCTCCGGCCATCGGCAACCTCACCTTTCTCCGAACAATCCATCTTCCAGAGAACAATCTCCGTGGTTTTATCCCTCGAGAGATCGGGCTTTTACGACGTCTAACCTACTTCAACCTAAGCCTGAACTCCATTGAAGGAGAAATTCCTCAAACCATTGGGCAATGCTCTCAACTCCAGATTATCAACCTTAGCTTCAACAATCTAGAAGGAAGTACGCCCTCGAATTTCAGCCGGTGCCGCGACTTGGAGATCATGTTCCTTAGCAACAACAAGTTCACTGGAGAACTCCCGCCGGAGTTTGGCTCTTACCCAAAACTCCAAATGCTAAGTCTTAGAAAAAACAACCTTACGGGCTCCATTCCATCTTCCTTTGGCAACATCTCGTCCCTCGTTGTCCTTCGCCTTTCTTTCAACAACTTGAGAGGAAGCATTCCTACTGAACTCGCTCGTATCGAAGGCCTAGAGGTTCTTGATCTTCTTTCCAACCAACTCTCCGGTAAAATCCCTTCTTCTCTTTATAATCTCTCTAGTCTTGCGGGTCTTGGAGTTGGCGAAAACCTTCTTAGTGGTGTTCTTCCATCAAATTTCGGTGAAAACCTTCCTAACCTTCAATACATTTACATGTATGACAACAATCTTGAAGGGTCCATTCCTTTTTCTCTTGCAAATGCCAGTATGCTAGAGTTCCTTGAGCTAAGTGACAACAAATTTAAGGGTGTAGTTCCATCAAATCTAGGAACCATGGCAAATCTTCTTGTTGTCCAACTAGGTGGGAACCAACTAGGTGGAAGTGGGGATGAGTGGGATTTCGTCAACTCATTGACCAATTGCTCTTACCTAATTGAACTTGACATTTCTAGGAATAATTTTGGTGGGTTTTTGCCAAGTTCAATAGCCAATCTCTCCACTTCAATGGAGTGGCTGAGATTTAAGAAAAACAAGATTGGTGGGAAGATCCCATGGGGAATTGGAGATCTTACAAACTTGATTGTGTTGGACATGGAGAAGAACTTTATCCAGGGTCCAATTCCTAATAGCATTGGAAAACTAAAGAACCTAAAGACCCTCTATCTTCCAAACAACAAGCTCAAAGGGAACATTCCTCCCTCCATTGGCAATCTTACTCAACTACTTGAGTTTAGTCTAGGTGATAACAATCTTCATGGGAACATACCTTCAAGTTTTGCAAATCTCAAAAGATTGGCTTTCTATGACCTTTCTCACAATAATCTTAGAGGGCTCATACCCAAAGGAGTGCTTCATCTTCCTTCTTTATCAGATTATCTCAACTTCTCCCACAACTTCTTGGAAGGTCCCCTTCCTAGTGAAGTTGGAAGCATGATTAATCTTAAAGCACTTGATGTTTCTTATAACAATTTCTCCGGAAAAATTCCTTCTTCTATTGGGAAATGCCAGCTCCTAGAGTATCTTAACCTTGAAAGAAACAACTTCGAAGGAAATGTCCACGATTATCTCGGAAACCTTAAGGGACTTCGAGTACTAGACCTTTCCCAAAACCGTTTTACAGGTCGAATCCCCATGATCTTAGAAACCATTCCTTCTCTTCGAGATCTCAATCTTTCTTTCAATGATTTTACTGGAGAAGTGCCGAAACAAGGTGTTTTCCAAAACTTGACTTCTCTCTCGTTACTTGGTAATGAGAATCTTTGCAGTGACAATAAAAACTTAAAATTAAAAGCATGCACAAAAGCCAAGCATGGCTGGGCTAAGGGCATAATAGCCATTGTTGTTGTTGTGCCAATTCTATTTTGCTTGGTGATCTTAGCATTTGTGGTCTACAAGTGCACTCCGAGAAAAAATTCTATCAGCTCATCTGAAGGCCTATTTAACTTTCGTAAAGATGGGTTGTTAAGAGTATCATATGCCAAGTTACACAGAGCAACAAATGGGTTTTCGTCGGCTAATTTGATCGGTTCGGGTGGTTTTAGTACTGTCTACAAAGGAGTTCTCGGTCCCGAAAAATCAGAAGTGGCCGTGAAGGTATTGAATCATCAAGTTAATGCATCTTCCAAGAGTTTTGAGAAAGAATGTGAAGTAATGAGAAATGTACGGCATCGAAATCTCATTAGAATTATAACATCTTGCTCTACGTTGGACTTCAATGGAAACGAGTTCAAGGCGCTAGTGTACGAGTTCATGCCTAATGGAAGCCTTGAGGCGTGGTTGCACGGGGAAGCCCATGAATTGAGGAAATTGAGTTTG
The DNA here is from genome assembly GCA_963682175.1 of Triglochin maritima. Taxonomy (NCBI): domain Eukaryota; kingdom Viridiplantae; phylum Streptophyta; class Magnoliopsida; order Alismatales; family Juncaginaceae; genus Triglochin; species Triglochin maritima. The sequence goes on along the minus strand of OY821772.1, from coordinate 54,883,316 downwards.
ATGCGGAGAATCAGAATAGCCATTGATGTCGCGTCTGCACTTGACTATCTTCATAGTCAAACCGAGATACCAATTGTTCATCGTGATTTGAAACCTAGCAATATTCTTTTTGATGATGACATGACTGCTCGTGTTGCTGACTTTGGAATAGCAAAGTTCCTCTCTAGAGATGATGAAACAAACTCCATTAGAATTAGAGGTTCTATTGGTTATATTGCCCCAGGTAAGAAATTTCTTCCTCTTTATTTCTTTCATTTCTAATACTACATGACACACAATATTGCATGACATAATATAAAATCACAATTTTCAAAACGAGTTGACTCATTCCACTGTTGGAAAATTGAGTCGGGGAGGTAGTAAAGTATATATGAGATAAATAGAATATGATTTGACATGAAAATTACATGATCTTACATGAGCATTGAAATTCTGCATGAAAATTATACGTTTAATTACCATCTTGTGTAGGGTATTTTAAATTTTTTAATTTTGTTTGAGAATTGAACATATATATTGTTAGAGATATTTTATAGTATGAAAACATTCATATTCATGTTATTTGGTATCTCAATTTGAACATAGCAAAGTCGATCTTTATGTATTATCTTAACACAAAAAAGACCAGCCCAACCCAACTAATTATCGAACCTAGTCTAAACTAACTTTAAATGAGTTATGTTATTGTAAATGAGATATTGAGATCTAATGTGATTCGCTTGATTGTCGTTGCAGAATGTGGAACAGGAAGTCCTTTATCGACCCTTTGGGATGTTTATAGCTTTGGAATACTCTTGCTAGAGATGTTCACCGGAAAAAGACCCACAGAGGAAGCCTTCATAGATGGTATGAGTATTCAAAAGTATGTCGAAGAGAATTTTCCTGAGAATATAATGGAAATCGCTGATCCATGTTTGCTAGCAGAAGACTTGGATGTTAGAGAAAGAGAGAGAATCGGTTACACCTTGTCAGGAATAATGAAGGTTGGTCTTATCTGTTGTAAGAATTCTCCAAGTGAAAGAATGACCATGAAGGATGCAGTCAAGAAGTTGGTTAATTATTTACCAAGTCCATGAGAAGATTGAGATACGTGAACGTGAACGTGAATGTGATGTCAACTACAGAGTTCTAGATCTCTCAGTTACATGGCATTATTGTAATTAAAATACATCAGATTCTTGGTGGTGAATCTTAGGTTTTATCTTACAATATTACTTGTATGGGATTCTTCTCTAGTAATAAAATTTATGTAATCTTAATGTTGTTAATCAAACCTAAGTGTAGAGGCAAACTAGCTAATATGGTCAACACATTTTGAATCCGATCAAGAAATTGGATTTTGTTTTCCCAGTGGACATCCTAAATAATCTAAGAGTACGGTTGTGGATATCAATTATATTTGTGCCGCATAATCTGCAGCTTTATCAGGTTACTTTGTCGAACTTTAGGTCGAACTACATCATCAACCAAAAAAAGTTTCGGAAACCACTAATTATTTCTCAAAACTAATTATAGATTACTGTACCTACTCAAGTTGTTGCATTAAGAACTCACTAGGTGCAGCAGACATGGACCTCTTAGTATTGATACATTTCGTTTTTATAGCCAGACAAGACTAGATGAACAATCAAATTTGCGTTTGAAAATAAAAGTTCAGTCGAATGGATGCAAATTTTAAATTACTATAAAAAATGGAAATGAATATAGAACATATATCATATGGTTGTCTTCTTTTCTGCCTTCCACATACAAGATAATTAAAAAATGAGAATCAAAAAATAATAATTGTTTGATTTAATTACAAGTAAAAGCCTTAAATTAGCTGCATGCCAAAGAAAAGAAATTCGTATGTTTGTGATTAGATATATAGATGCGAGAGAACTAATATTATGTTTGTGATTAGAAATGACATATTGTATTCATAAATTATTATAACTTCCGTTTCAGAAATTATCATCGGATTTTATTTCTCGTTTCCAGTTTCCCACAATGTTAACATGGTACACAATGCAGTAGTTGATGAATTTTAATGTTTTTTAATCTCCTCACGTTGGTGGAACGGAAATTAATTAGTTGGCTAATAGTGATGTCAGTGTGTCAGCTTAAAATTATTTTGAAATTTTTTTATGTTAATTTTAGCTCACAACTCCGGGCATTTGGACTTGAAGAGAGGAACCATGGAAACCTCTTGCCCTAACCAATAACAAATAATAGCTTATTGTTGATACGAATACTCGTTGCGCATTTGTCAATTATCAACCAGTGGCGATGCCACTTTTGGGTGGGGGGTTATAATAATTTGGATTATGACCTTCTGGATTTTGAATTTCACGTCGTTAAATATATTCTACTTACATTTTTCTCTTCTTGAATTTTGAATTTCACATAGTTAAGCATATACCACGTAAATTTTGTCCCCCTTGGAAAGTAGTCATGAAAACAAAAGTAATTGGAAGAATATAAGATTGAAAAACTTATTCAATAAAATAGGGAACTACTAAACGTCGCCCTAAAACTACTTAAATCGCCCCTTGAAATTACCAAATTGCTCTTAACAATATATTTAATACCCATATCGTCCCGTGTCTATAAATTAGGCCTACGGTCTTGTATATTCATAATTTATCAGTAAAAACACCACAAAAATGTCTGGCGAGGGTGATGCATCCGGTGAGGTAAGCCTGGCGCGGGGCAAATTTTGGGTCGGGCGTCTGCATTAGACGCCTCCCCCAAGGTGAGGGCGTCTGCGTAGGACGTCATCCCCTTGGCCGAGGCGTCTAACGCAGACGCCTATGCAATGGGAGAGGCGTCTTATTTAGACGTCCTCCCCTTGGGTAAGGCGTGTGTAGTAGACGCCCTTCCCTAGGGTCAGGCGTCCTACTCAGACGCCTCACCCATGGGAAAGGCGTTTAACTCAGACGCCCCCATGGGGTAGGCGTTTAATACAGACGCCCGGAATTTTTTTGATTTTTTTAATTTCGAATTTTTTTTGTAGGTTCCGTTGGAAGATTTCAGTGGTGATGGAGTAGATTACAGTGAGTTATTTCAAACTACACAAATCTTTGAAACAATCGATGAAGCATGTAAATGGGTCAAACAAGTAGCTATCGGAGCTGGGTTTTTTTTGGTCGTGTCGTCGTACAAAACAAGATCAGATAGTCGGATGGATTGTTATTTGAGATGCGACCGGCGAAATCAAATGGGTCTCGGGATATGGATACTGCACTTCGAAGAAACACCAAAAGAAAGGGTTGCGGTTTCCGTTTCTTAATAAAAGTAGTGGAGCGACGAGATCGTGATGGATGAGTTGTGGTTTTTAATAGTGCTCACGGACATCACAACCACAGACTGGCAGTTTATCCAGAGGGTCATCGTCAAATTAGTAGTCTAAGTTCTGGGGCGAATAAGATTGTTCGTGATATGACTGAGGCGCAAGCAAAACCACGGAACATCTTGAAGGCAGTAAAAGAAAAATTCACGGAGGACAATCCAAATCAAAGGCATATTTATAATTTCAGAGATTACATGAGGATGACAAAATCTGAAGACCGGAATCCCGTCCAGCAGTTTCTCTATCAAGCAGTGCAGTGTGAGTACTTACATTGGATTATGGCGGATCCAGAAACTGATGTCGTCACTCACGCTTTTTTGGCACATCCGACGTCAGTCCAGTTGTTGCGGACATATCCTTTCGTTATCTGCATGGATTCGACTTACAAGACGAACAAGTATAAGATGCTTTTGTTCGAAATGATTGGGGTCACACTAACAAACATGAATTTCCTTATTGGATATGAGATTTTGATGGATGAAACTTACTCCAGTTATCTGTGGGTGATGGAGAAGTTGCGAGATCTGTTATTGGGGATTGTCAGCCCGACTGCAAGAATAACAGACCGGGAGTTAGGCCTTATGCGACCAGTGAGAGAGGTATTTCCTGACTCTGCTCATTTACTCTGCACATGGCACATCAACAAAGACGTATTGAACTACGTATACCACGTATTCGGCAAAAATAAGCAGATGGCAGAGACTTTGAGGTGTGAAAGATGGAGGAAAATCATGCTTTCTACTTCAGAAGCCGAGTATGATAGAGTTGTGTATGCTCTGAAAGATTTGTATAGATCGTGGCCGGCTATCACGGAGTATATGGACACCACGTGGTTGGTGCATAAAGAAAAGTTTGTGCTGAATTGGACGAACAAAGTCCTTCATTTTGGGAACACCACGAATTGTAGGGTCGAAAGTGCTCATTCGGCTCTAAAAGAGTTGATTTCTACATCGACTGCAGCTCTGGACACTCTTTTCGAGCACGTCAACGCGGCTATTGAAATGCAGCTGACGAATATTCGAAACGCTCTTGAAGACTCGAGACGGCGAAATTTGACTAATTTCGGACATGCTCTATATCGTCACATAAATGGTCGAGTTTCGCATCACTGTTTGCAATTGCTGAGTCAGGAGGTGAAAAGAATGCAACAGTTAGATGATGAAGTTGAATATCGTTGTGAGTGCGCTTTTCTGACTTCTCATGGGATACCTTGCGCATGTACCATCCGCGGATGTCTTGAATCCGACAACGGAATTTACTTAGAGCAGATTCATTCGTTCTGGAGGACACTTGTCATTGGGGAAGGAGCCGGGAACGCAGAGTTTGTGTCTCAGGCAGCTCAAGACGCTAAACATTTTCGCAGCCTGGTTGATGAGATTGCAGGAAGTGACCCCACCGTAATTCGATCTGCCTCTCGGGTTTTATTCGAGCAGCTACACCCCGAACATGCGAATTTGAGAGAGCCTGCAGAAAAAACAAAGCTACGAGGTCGACCAAGGGGAAAGTCGACACGACGGGACCCTAGTGCGTTTGAGTATGCAGAGCGAGGTAGTGGTCGATCTTCAGGTAGTGGGAGTAGAGGTCGTGGTCGTTCTTCCGGTAGTGGAAGCAAAGGTCGTGGTCGATCTTCTGGTTCTTCGTCTGTGAGGGGAGAATCAGGTATACCATCCCTATATTTATTGTTATTATAATTTTGTTATTTATTTCAGTAAATATGTATCTTTTGTTATTATATGTAACTGTATTTTTTGTTGATATTGTAGTGACTGGGCGGGCTGACGTAGATGACTTCCCATATGCGGATAGGATTCCAAGAATCATTATGTCATTCCTACACCAGTGGAATGATGTACGTGCTGATGGAAACTGTGGATTTCGATGTGTCGCCGATGTTTTTCACGGTGGTAAAGACAATTGGCAACTCGCCCGTCGTTCGATTTCAAATGAGCTAGCTGCGAACCCATCTTTTTATGAGCACGTATACTACGACGGTGTGGCGCAGGCTCGTCACCGGATTAATTGGGGCGGGGGACCTTGTGGCGAGAATCACTACATGGAGACGTGGACGGACTTGTTTCCCATTGCAAATTTTTACAAGTGTGCAGTTATGTTCTTCTCTCTCGGAAATGATGGTTCGTTGTACTCATGTCTTACAGTTCTACCTTGGGAGAGTCCACCTACCGTGACGAGACCGTGCAGAGAGTTGATTATTGCTCATTTAGGGAGTTACGCTCATTACATTTGTTTGGATTTGAATGAGGGATTCCCCGTACCTCCTATAGCGACTCTGTGGTTTCAAGTACGAGATGAGAGTGTTATTGGATGGGAGCTGGAGTACCAAAATAGGATAGCATATTGGCAACAATTATGTAATATGTTTTGATATGTTTGTACAATTATGTAATATGTTTTGATATGTTTGTACATTATATAGTGTTGCTTTATTATGTAATATGTTTTGATATGTTTGCACCATTTGCATTATATATAATAGTACGATACGTTAGCAAACACAAATAAAAAGAATAAGCGTATGACAAATAAGCAAACACAAATACAAATAATAAGCGTACGATATGTTAGCAAACACAAACACAAATACAAATAATAAGCGTACGACAGATAAACAAATATAAATGCAAATACTAAGAGTACGGTACAACAGATCAGCCTACTCATCATCCGAATCATGGTCGGAGATACCTAACTGAGTATGCCACGACTGTATGATCTCATCCACATCTCCACATGCAGCTCAGGCATCGTCTGGCAGCTCATCCCTCATCTGCAAGATTGGGTCTACAGCCCGTATCATCTTACCCATCCACTGCACATAACATTAACATTAGCGTACATTAACAAAACCTACGGTACAAATAAATATAGATAAAATGAAAAATTTACCAGATCGCCACACTATCTGGTGGTCGATCTGCTCTCCGGGAGGCACCACGGACGATGATAGGATGTGAGTAACTACCGAACCAATCAAGTTAACCTGCATCACACTCCGAGGGGTCGCGACTACGTCTGAAGTCGCCAAGGAACAATCGGCATGATCTCGGAAATGTCCGCCAAGTCGATTCCGCTGTAGAAGCGGGGAACCTGACGTCGTACGTCGCTGCTGTCGCAGACCGCACCGCATGCTCTGGTGTCGGGATGTCAACCGGGATCACCTGAACATATCCTAACTGACGCAAGACCCGATCGGGCATATAAGGCTCTATGATATCCCGATAACGAATAAGGCTCATCAATAAAGTCCTCGGGACAACCGCTGCTGGGTCAGGACCATAGGGTAACCACTCCACCTAAACTTTAACACATTAATAATAATACATCTTAAAATTAAATAAATAAATGTAAATGGTGTAAAGTTTGATACTTCTGATGCAGTCATTTGATCTAGCCGTGCGCGGATGGAACGCAATCGTCCATCGCTCTTGTCCTCGCTCCGGACGGTCCACATACCCGAACGTGGATGACCATCGTCGATAATCTTCCGCTCACGATGCGGGCGGAATGCGGGAAAGTACTCGTATATCCACGCCTGCAGCAGCGTAAGACAACCTGCAATCCCAGAACAATCCGTACGGCTAGCTATCCCAAGCTGACGGTACAGGTATGCCAACGTCGCTGACCCCCACGAGTACTCACGAACGGTCTCCGGGTCCCTAGCCTCCAGTAGATCGCGTGGTCTGATCCAGCAACCACTATTGTCGACAAACAAGATGGCTCCGAGCATCAAAAATAGGTACGCCGTCAACTGTGTATCATCGGCCCGTGGAGGTCGTGCCCGTCTGCATAGGTCCTCAAGGGAGTCGATGCTGACACCACCACCACTCCATAAAGCTGTATCTCTCGCCAGACCATCAGGTGTGACACCAAGCAACTCTGCCACATAACACCTCAGCTCAGACGTCGATCCCTGAGCACTAACCAGACGACCATCCACAGGAATGCGCAGGATCTGGAAAACATCGTGAAGCATGATCGTCATCTCTCTGAAAGGCATGTGGAAAGTGTTGGTGTCAGGCTGCCACCGCTCCACAAACGCAGAAATCAAAGGCATGTCGAGATAAGGGAACATGCTGTATGGTAAGTGCCCCAAATGCGTGGCACTAATCTCCTCTCTGATATCAGCACTCAGTGTGGACCGCCAACCTTGTAGTGCTGTACAGGCTCTGTGCCGATTATGGCACTTCAGAACCTTCCGATCCTCTCCGTCCCAGATCCGTCTAGCGATGTGACCCCAGAAACTAGGAATGACGCTCCCATCTAAAGGACCACCAGACGTCATAATGCTCACGATCCAAGAATCGTCCTGGACCCTCTTCTTCTTCTGAGCGCGGGGATCAACAGTGCACGAGCTCGAATCCCCGGTCGTAAACCTCCCACCCGTACCCTTCCACACCATCCATCCGGCGGAAGTAGAACTACCCGCTCGACCACGTCCTCTGCTATACTTCCCCTGCCTCTCCACCTCCAGGTGCTCTAACTCATACGGGTCATCATCGTCGATCCCGTCGTCGGGACTGTCCACATGCTCATCATCGAAGGAATCATCATCCTCCTCACGACGACGTAATGCCTCTCTCTCCCTCCTGACCGAAGCAGATATCCCCCGTCTACGTGGATGACGCGGTGCTGAATCATCCTCTAAAGAACGAAAGGCGTGTAATGGTATCGACTTGCCTTTCCCTCCACTGTGACCCGATGACTATTAATTGAAATTTTAATTACAAATTTGTTAAATTTGTTAAACTAAATTATCATATTTATCACAATTGTTAAAATAAATCAAAATTTGTTAAACTAAATTATCACAATTGTTAAACTAAATCAAAATTTGTTAAACTAAATTAAAACAATTGTTAAACTAAATCAAAAATTGTTAAAACTAAATATCACAAATGTTAAACTTAATAAGAATTTGTTAAATTAAATTTTCAGATTTATCACAATTTATTAAAGTAATTATCAGATTTAATAATTTAAAAAAAAATTGTGGAGGCGTCTGCGAGAGACGCCTCCCGTATGGTGGAGGCGTCTGTCGGAGACGCCTCCTCTTTGGGGAGACGTCTGCCGAAGACGTCTCCTCCATGGGGAAGACGTCTTCCCCAGACGTCTCCCGCTAGTGGTCGGCGTCCGAGGGAGACGCCCCCCGCATGGGGCGGGCGTCCTCGGACGCCGACCACTTTTTTATTTTTATTTTTTGAAAACAAATAAATAAAGTAAGGTTACCGTATACGGGTACACCGGGGGAACTGCTGGCTGCTTGCCTGGCCTCCGAGACATTCCTAATCTTCTGTAGTAGGTATAGGAAGAGAAAGTTTTGAAAAAAGAGTGAAATTGTGAGATATATAAGCAAAAATAGGATGAAGGGCAATTTGGTAATTTCAAGGGGCGATTTAAGTAATTTTGGGGCGATATTTAGCAATTCAGATAAAATATGAGTCAAATAAGTGACACCTAAAGTATCGTTTTTTATTAAACTAAAAACGACATTAGTGACCATTTTTACTTTACACCTTTAATGAAAACGACATTGCAGATATTGTTTTCTCAGACATACTGTTTGGGGATAAAATCAATCCCAAATGCGCAGCGGAATCAAAATAGCAAATCTAATTGACGGAAATTAAGAACAAATGCAAACTCAAAACCAAACCACACAAAACACGCAAGATTTAACGTGAAAACCCCATGCGGGAAAAACCACGGACGACACAACTCCGAATCTACTATAGAGAAAACATATTACAAAGAGAGGCTTATGGGAGACACGAACAACCGACGAGAATACCCGGCTAAATTGGTCCCACCGAATTCAACAACGATGCTCTCTCTCTCTTTTCTCCAAAGAACACAAAGTAGACAATAGAAATTAATCTTAATCTCTCATAAACAAAAGGAGACGAGATTACCTTTATATAGTAGGCCAAAAAAAAGTATAAGTTGCACCAAAATCGTGTGGAGAAATGTGCAAAACGTGGGCAGAAACTGGGTCAAACGGTCGACCGAATGGGTGCTTCGGTCGACCGATCCTCTAACCGTATCGCAAACCACCTTTTACCGGTCGACCGAAACTAAAGTACTGGTTGACCGAAAAGTGACAATAACTTTTCTTGCTTGCTCGAGTGCATACTCGGTCGACCGAATCACTTAAGTTCCGGTCGACCGAAAACCAATAGGCACTTTTGCCCAGCTCCTCGTGTGTGCCCGGTCGACCAAATCCGAAGTTCTGGTCGACCGAAAATGGACTTGCAACTTTTGCTGGACAAATCAAAACACACATCCGGTCGACCGAACGCCTTCCGGTCGACCGATTGTCTGTTTTATCTCACGAATACTTTAATCATATGTTCAAGGTAAACAACAACAATCTCCACCTTTACCTTGAATAGCCCCGGAAATCTTTGAAGGAACACTTCATTCCTCATTGTGTCGTCGTCTTAGCTCCATTTACTTGGAACTCAAACCAACCAAGTTCACGTATACCATGAACTTAGTTGAAATAACTGGCTTCGTCAATATATCAGCCGGATTATCTTCAGTGCCCACCTTCTTCACCACCACACCTCCTTCAGCAACAACTTCCCGAATGAAGTGATAACGGACGTCGATATGCTTCGTCCTCTCGTGGTACATCTGATCCTTCGTTAGATGAATGACACTCTGACTATCACAATAAACAACCACTGTATTCTGACCTGAACTAAGCTCCCCAAATAAACCTTTCAGCCAAAGAGCTTCCTTAATACCCTCGGTCGCTGCCATATACTCTGACTCCATTGTAGACAATGCAACAGTGTGTTGCAACGTCGCTTTCCAGCTAATAGATGTGCCCCCAATAGTGAACACATAACCAGTCATAGATCTTCGTCTATCGCGGTCTCCCGCGTAATCGGCATCTACAAACCCCATTAACGAATACGAAAATCGACCAAATTTCAGAGATAGCTTAGTTGTACCTTTTAGATACTGGAGAATCCACTTCACAGCTGACCAATGCTCCTTTCCTGGATTCGACATATAGCGACTCACCACACTGACCGCCTGAGCTATATCTGGACGAGTGCATATCAATAGCTGACCAATGCTCCTTTTACCGGTCGACCAAAACTAAAGTACTGGTTGACCGAAAAGTGACAATAACTTTTCTTGCTTGCTCGAGTGCATACTCGGTTGACCGAATCACTTAAGTTCCGGTCGACCGAAAACCAACAGGCACTTTTGCCCAGCTCCTCGTGTGTGCCCGGTCGACCGAATCCTAAGTTCATGTCGACCGAAAATGGATAGACACTTTTGCTGGACATATCAAAACACACATCCGGTCAACCGAACGCCTTCCGGTCGACCGATCGTCTGTTTTATTTCACGAATACTTTAATCATATGTTCAAGGTAAACAACAACACATACCATTTTCATCTATAAATTAAAGTTGGATTAATGTTTTCTATTTATGTGTTGGTTTGAGGTTTTAACTAGTCTCTGCTGATTAGAAGTTTTTTGTGGTGTGACCGAAATAAAGTTATTGATCCTAAAGCTTTAAATCGACAAAACATAATGTATTAATCATAGTCAAGATGTTCTGGTGTACAAAATCATTACCGTTAGTGTACAAAATTTATCTATCATACATAACAATAACATTCATATAATCACTATATATATGTGCATTCCAAAGACATCATTCCATTAATTATCAAAACCAAAATCCAAACTATAACAAAAACTAACATTTGTAGTTCCTTTTCACCGGAGATAGAGAGAGAGAGAAAATGTTAGGATTGGGAGATGGGAGGAGGGGGAGGAAGGGGTCGACGACCTTTCTTACCCTAGGCAAAAATAGTATCTCGGATACTATTTTCAGTATAATGAAAACTATTTCTACGATGTAGTTGTCATTAAATGTGTAAAGTGAAAATAGTATCACTAATGTCGTTTTTAGTTTAATAAAAATGATACTAGAGGTTATCGTTTATTTGTCTAATATTTTGTCAAATAAGTTTCTCAACATTGTATTCTTCTAATTACTTTTTTCCACGATTATTTTAATTTTTTTCTTCTAAAAAGCAATGCCAACAACCAAAAGGAAACAACATGCATTTCTTATTATCCTTCAAGTAAAGAGTTACATTATTGCGAAGAAAATAAGAGATTTATACGACGTGAAGTAAAAAATGTACACAGAACATATAAAAAACTAATCAACAGTACCAACATATCCCGCTATTTTGGTTTCGGGAACTATTTCCTCCAGCACCTCCACTTGTTGGAGAGACAGCCGTAATCACTGCCAGGCCGAGAACCACCATACGATCCAGATCTGGTCGAAGAAGACTTATGTGCAAGTGGTGGTCGTTGAGGAGGAGGTGGCGGTGGCGGCGCAAAGTGAAGGTTAGGGTAAGAATAAGGTTTATTACGAAGAGGGAGTGGTGGCGGTGACAAAGGAGGAAAACTATAGTAAGGTGATGAGTAGGGAAGAGTTGGAGGAGGCCTTCCAGCAGCTGCAACAAAGAATTGAAGCATCAAAGCAATAACAACAAGAATGTTGGACTTTGGCTTGGCTTCCATTCTTAAATGCTTCAATATGGTATGCTATCTAGGGTTGTCTAGGGTGGTATATATATGTATATATGTATATTTGGAACTGTAATAACCTAAACTAAACATCTTAATTAACTAAACCTAAACTTAATTAACTCTAATTAATCTTGCATGAAGAGCAGGAGGTGTTGAGAGGAGAGAGAGAGTGTTGGCTGGTTATAATTGGAGAGGTTTAGGTGGATGGTGATTGGAGGATGGGGAGGTGAGATAAGATTAGGTTTTTAGTATAAATAGGGGTGTTAGGTTAATTGCAGACGGTTTCTTCCTCATTTTTACTTTTATCAGAGAGTGAGAGGAGGTGAACGTCGGAGAAGAAGAAGAAGGTGAAGTGGAAGAAGAGGAGAAGAAGAAGAAGAAAGGAAGGAGAAGAGAAGAGGTGTTGAAGGGAGCTCGGGAGGCTTCTTCAACCGTCAAAAAGGTATGCCAAATCTTCAATATAACTCACATAAGCCTTGTGAGTGTTGGGGATCGACGTTGGTGTCGAATTCCCCGTCGGAATTCAACCAATTCAGAGGTTGAAGACGACGATCGGTCGACCGGTGCCTGTGGGCAGTCGACCGATCCTATTATTATATTGATATTTACCCGCGAACGGTCGAACGATGTCGTTAGACGGTCGACCGTTATGCCAGATTTGTGCGGGAAAAAGGGGATATGCTGTTATCGGTCGAACGGGACCACTTAGCCGGTCGACCGAATAACGATGAGAATGGGTCGGTTGGGGATTTTGACTTATTAAACGGTCGAACGTCCTTTACCTTGTTCGACCGATCCATTCGATGCTAAGTCGGTTGGGAGCTTTGACCATCAAAACGGTCGACCGCTCTTTAACTCTCGGTCGACCGACTGAGCATTTAATTAAGCGGTAGAGTGCTTGTGTTGATTCGGTTGAACTGTATTTCAGTTCCGGTCGACCGAACGAGACTTGAGCAAATTATTGAAATCCCTGTTATCGGTCGAACGGCCCCTTGGTTCGACCGGTCGGATATATATATTATATAAAATTGTATAGCGTAGACCATCCAAACGGTCGACCGCTAGATGACTTTTGTTCGACCGATTGGTCGGTAATTCGGTTGGCGTGGTTCGACCGGTAGACTTGTTTGTACAGTACTGTGTACTGTGTGGGGGACCGGTCGACCGGTGTGCTTGTAGCGGTCGACCGATCTACCGCAGGTTGGTGGATTTATCCACACGCGATCCGTCGATGTCAGGTCGACTACCGGCTCCGAGGCGACGGTTGATTACCGGCTTTGAGAGCTACGGATTTCACCTTCGACGAAGGCGTATTATTGTTGTACCTTTTTCCTCTCTTACCGAGCGGGGTGTGAGGGATGTGTACCGTAAACCTTGGGCAGTTTGCGAGGGTTTAGCGGTAGGCCGAGGATGTTCCGGCAGGGTGCGCGCTAGGCGACTCTTGGGGGAGCAGTGGCTGTCGTCTGACCCGAGTTGTGTATTCGGCGGGCTGACTCGCTCCTTGGGTGCGGCGTGTACCAGGGGTTCCTTCCTGCACTTTTTGGGGAGCAGTGGTGTCGACTGACCCTTGTGAGGCAGCGGTGGACTGACTTGACCCTAGTGGCAGGAGTGGTTCAGTGCCGCGGAGGCGGTGAGGGCATTATTGTGGGCCCGAGGCGGATGATCATGTGCATAGCATTGCATTGTCTTTAATCCCTTTTTATATTTTTAGGAGGTTTGGTATACGGGGTTCCTGCAGGGAACTCAGGCATGTTTGTTGTTTGCATTTCAGGTAGCGAGCAGGATTAGAGTTTGAGGTGGTGACCGAGGACGGTGCCCCCGAGATCAGATCCTGTAGTTGTCAGTCTTGTCCTTTTGAGGTGATTACTTATTGTATAGCTTTTGTCGTAATCACAGTCAGTTTGTATATTTGACTTCCACGTGGATCATATTTATATTATATATGTTGGTTTGTTTCCCGTGACGTGCCCAGTGTTGACCGTTGACGGTCTTTATTTTTGTTTAAATTTTCCGCTGTTTTCGGGTACGTTACAGGAACTTTGATCGATTGTGTTTTATCATAGGAAAGTTCCTGGTGAAGGACGCGGTTTGGATTAATTAGATTATGAAAATGCTTAATGAAGAAGGGTTGGAAGATGTCAAATTAAGGATTAGAACAAGTCAATGTATTAAAGTCAACATTTTACATGCATGGCAGTACGTAGTAACAAATTTTTGGATGGTAGAAGAAGAAAAAAGAGAAGCATTTATCATGTAATTAACTACTATCAATGTTTTAGATGCATATGCCCTTTGCCTTTTGCTTTTACGTTATTTTTCTTATGGTATTTGCCGTTATACCATTAATTTGACGTCAAATTCTTATTCTTAGAGTTCGAAATTCGAACTATACATGTCTTTAATTATTAGTTAAACAGGTTGGGAAAGAAATTGATTCTCAATAACTAGATCATATTTCCTAATGGTTTTTCCAAATGAATTCTAACGCAGTTGTTTTTCAGTAGTTGATGGTTTTAGATACATGGATGCTTATGGAAAATAACAAGTGACGTCCAACTAAATACAGTAGCACACTTCCAACATACATAAAACCGAAATTTGAATACATTTTTTTTCACTCGAACAATTCAAACTATATATATATACGACAAAAACCAATTTTGTTCTCATGTTAGTCAACACAAACAACTCTTAGTCTGGCAACCGTGATCTCTGCCCCACCTTGAGATCTGTATCTGTATCCGCTTGGTGGTGAACGTTGGTCTGAATTAAGAATATAAACACCAAATGGTGGAGCGGTCAAAGTACGAGAATTGTTGGAACTCATAGAAGGTGGAGAAGGTGAAGGTGGGAATACTCTAGCTGAAGAAGGAATCCTATCAAAGAGCATAAGCACCAGTACTAGGACAGCAACACCTCTTTGTGTACGTAGCATCCATGCATCAAAGAGAATCCAACCTATTTGCTCGTCTTGGATCGAACTATTTCTTGTGGAATTGAAGTGGTTTAGGAAGTTTGGTATTTAACTTGAAATAGTATTGTAATAAAAATTACTTAATGACAGTTGTGGATGTGTATGATTTAGAGAAATTTATGTTGCTAGCGGGAAGCATCGCATCGCATCATTGCTGTAAAAGCCAATAGGCATAGCTGTTCGTGATAATATATGAAATTAGCGGTTATTTTGTAGCTTATCCTGAAATAAATGAGAATACCACATATGTATATGATCATCAAATGATTCAACTGGTGCATGTCAACCAAAATCCAACTTTATTTATTTATTTTAATGGTGTTCAACGAAACGTGTAGCAATGATTACAAAGACACAATATGTATCTTATTCTCTCCGCTCAATCATAGTAATGACATTCATAATAATTGAACCCAAAAGAGATGTAAAACAAAGATGGCACTTATTGTAGAAAAAAAAACATGCATGCCTTAAACTTTTACAAACAAAATGTGAGATCATACTCCAAATTATAGGTGATTGTCGAATGCATACCAAATCTTCGTGTCGACAAGGAAAACGGTTCTTTCGCATTTTACTCCCTAAATGACAATTTTCAAGGTCATCCCATGTGCTAATAAACCTAATTACCTACAAATCCCACTAATGTGGAGGGGTTTCCATTTACATTGTCAAATAATTGTGGTTTTCCTTATTGTAATAATTTCAATTTATTTTAATATCTTTTCATTATATTCTCGCCCATTAATTTCTTTTCTTCTCCTCCTACGTTTTTCCCTATTTTTCGTTGGCTGGGGTAACTTGTTTAATTTGTCTTAGGAATTTCCACAGCATTTTTATTTATTTTATGAGTTACTATAACTTTTTTAATGTTGTTTTACATCACATTAGAGCTGTAAATGGGTGGTTCGTGGGTGGTTATAGGGCTTACCCATGAACCTACCCGCCTAATTAAACGATCCGCAGTTCGGTTTGAAACCCGTTTATTTTTACCTCTACCCATGAACCTATTAAACGGTTTTGGACGGTTAAATAGTTATATGGTTAAATCTTAATAGATACTAAAATTGATATAAGAATTGGATAAATGGTTAAATGGATAAAAACTTGTTAAATTTGTTAAAAACATCATAACATCCATAATTTTATAATCAAAACCTCCAAAAATTCATAATCTAAACATCCACAAATTCATATAAAACAACGTCAAACATCCACACATAATGACAATAATAATACAAACAATTATATGTATATAGTACATATAACAAAATATTATATATATTCATTATGTTTCGCGGTTAAACGGACGAGTTAAATCATGTAACCTTATCCGTTCATTTGTTAAACGGTTATGATTTTCACAACCCTTATCCGTCCATTTATTAGACGGTTATGATTTTAACAACCTGTGATCCTACCCGTCGGTTCGATTAGAACGGTTAAACGGTTTTTATCCAACCCATTTACAGCCCTACATCACATGTACCCGATTACGTTACCTCCTCATGTAAGATTTTATTTTATATTTTGGGATTTCAATTTTCAAATTATTATTCAAAATTACATTTACTAAATTATTAATTAAAAAACATGCAACTTCTATGATCAAGTTTATTATTTCTCAATATCGTAATTATCAATTTCTTGACACATCTCAGGATAGCATAATATTTTCATTCATCACCGTAAATATCAGTTCCGTGATTACCTGAAGCCTTCCAATCTTAATATAACCCCAAACATCAATTTTCTCGTATTCTTGGAGTTTAGTCGGTTACCACCGTTACTAAGACAAATGGATCTCCAGCCTAAATCTTTAAAATACCAACAACATTACCATTGTCGTTAATATCTTAAAAAATCTACTATTTTACCACAACCAACGTCATTAATATGTTAGAAGAAAAAAAACTACATTATGTCATTATGGTAGCCAAAAAAGAAGAAGAGTAAATTAGGCATTAGTGTAAAATAATTACAAAGAAGTCCCTACTACAACTCATCTTACAATATCCTACACCTACTAGTAGACCTGGGAGCCGGGCCTTGCCTGTGTCCCGGCCATCGTGTCGTTCCGGCACAACACGGCACGACATTGTTTCAACAGCTTTGAGAGCTGTTGGAACGCTGACGTCAGCACCAACAGCTTTCAGAGCCGTTGGGTTTTTTTGTTTTTTTATCCATAAACTACCCTTCCCCTACTCTATATAAACCCCTCATCTCCTCTCATTTTTTTCACACAACACAATTCTCTCCAACTTTCTTCTAAATTCCAATCTTTTTTAATCTTTCTCTAATTGCTTTGATTTTGGTGGATACAGGTTGAGTTTGAGTTAAAACGTGAAGCCTACTACAAGCTGACCGCTGACCGCTGATTTCGCGACTCCGCTCTTCATATCACAGGGTTTTCTAATCTTTTGTAGTAGTTAATTTTAGTTAATCAATCGTAATCATGACTTTATCTTTCAATAAAAAAATTGAGGTTTTCTTTGCATATTTAGTAATTTGCATGTCTTCTTATCTGATTCTGAAGATCGGGATATCGCAGAACCCCTCCTTGCTAGACCACCTCAAACAACTACTACCGGTTTTAGAAGAAAAAAATTAGCCCAATATGAAAACATTTTCAACAAGGTAGAGATCAAAATGGTAAAGTAACTGCTACTTGTAATTACTATGGTCATGTATATTCGGTGGCGTCAAGTGGGGGAACCGGTCATGTAGGTAGACATTTAAAGGTATGTAAAGTTAATAACAATCCTTCGTCGGTAAGGAATTCACATCAATATGTTTTAGACACAGAGAGTGGAAATTTAACTTTTCGAAAATATGATCAAATTAAAGGTACAGAAATAATTATTGATTTCATAATTAGAGATGAATTACCATTTAGCACATGTGAATCTGGTTCTCTTTACAGCAATTCTCTATCATAATCCGCAGTTTAAACCATTTTCTAGAAGAACTCTTAAAAATGTTGCATTTGATTATTTCGAAAAACAAAGAACAATCATGATTAGTTATTTTTATGAAATAAACAATAAGTTAGCATTAACTAGTGATGTTTGGACCCATCCAAATAATTATCATTGCGTAACTGCTCATTATATAGATGATTCATGGTTGTTAAATACAAAAAAAATGTTTTTACCTATTTTGCATCCACACACTACCAAGGTTATATTTGATCACATTAAAGATATCATTGTAGCTAATTTTCTTGAAAATAAATTTTGTGCAATTGCATTTGATAATGTTAT
The DNA here is from genome assembly GCA_963682175.1 of Triglochin maritima. NCBI lineage: Eukaryota > Viridiplantae > Streptophyta > Magnoliopsida > Alismatales > Juncaginaceae > Triglochin > Triglochin maritima. Next base: position 54,865,157 of record OY821772.1, on the reverse strand, counting down.
TAATAACAGTGCAGCAATAAGAATGCTTATAAGTTATTGTAAGTCACCTCTAAATGGTTACTTTTTCATATCAGATGTGTTTGTCATACTTTGAACTTGGTAGTACAAGATGGACTTCAATTAATTAAACCATACCTAGGAAATGTTAGAAATGTAATTGTCTTTGTAGGTTGTAGTAGTACATCTAGATATCAGGAATTTAAAGAATTTGTTGTATATAATGATGTTAAACTTAGAAAATTTAAATTAGATGTCCCCGTAGATGGAATTCTACCTATGAAATATTAAAATCTTGTGTTGATCATCATATTACAATTCAAACTTTTTATAATGAAAACAAAAAGATGCATTTTGAAGCGACAAAGATTGAGAAATTTGTAACATTATGTTAGCTTTTTTAAACTTTTTTTCACCTTCACTAAAAGATTAAGTGGACAATATTACCCAACCTCTAACATATTTATTTACGAAATACGTCCAATTACAAAAGTATTTGTGAAATATTGGGGAAATCCTGATTTTGATGAGATTTTAACTGTAATGGAGACTAGGTTAATAAATATTGAAATCCTCCTCCACTTAGCTTTTGTTTAGCTTTTATTATGGATCCTAGATTTAAAATTATTGGTTTACAAGTTTACTTAGAACAAATTTACGAAAACATGAATTATGAAATTTTTCAAAAACATGTAGATAAATGTAGATCTTCGTTAAACGAATATTTTGAAGAATATCAAAGACTAAATAGACAAATTGGTTCAAATGTTGCTAATTCATCATCACAACCACCTCTAACTGCAGTGGATCCATATGATGACGACTCACAATGGAAATGGTTAAGTCAAAAAAGACTAAATTTGTGCGAACTGAGACCCAAAATGAATTAACTACATATCTAAACACTGAAATTTACTTAAGTACTACTGAGTTAAAATGTTTTGATGTTTTAGACTGGTGGAGAAAGAACTCATGTAGGTTTCCACTAGTCTCTTTGATGACGCGAGACCTATTATGTCATTCAACGTCAACTGTGGCATCAGAGGCTGCTTTTAGTGTAGGTACGCAGGTCTTGTCCAACAAGAGGCAAAGTTTGTCCTAGAAGTCTATCGAGATGATCGTATGTCTGAAGGACTGGCTCGACGCTGCGGATAGAATGCAGAACATGGTTATTCAGGACAAAAGCAACGAGAAAGATTGAAGGAAAAAAATAACTAAATGACTTTGTTTAATGAGTAATTTTTTCCTAATACCCATTATGTTTTTTCATTACTCATTAGGTTTAGTTAGCCTTCGTGCATTTTTATATGTAACCAGTATATTATTTCTCGAATTGAGTTAACAATTTCTAATAAATAAATTAGTTACTTTGGGGGAAAATAAATTTTGTTTTGGTTTTATCTTACTAAATTGTGATTGTATACTTAATTCAACACTAAAATTAGAAATCAACCCGACAAAAAATTAAAAATCAACCCGACCCGCCAGATCCGGGCACGGATCAGCTCTGGCGTTGTACCTGTGACGTGTCGCGTCGGCACGACACGGTTCCCAGGTCTACCTTTTACTAGTCTACTACTCGCAATAATTTGTTATTGGTTGGGACAAGAGTATTGTATGTTTCTTCTTTTTGAGGCCAAATGCGAGGAGTTGTGAGCTGTCATCTCTCGTTGACAAAAAAAGTAACATAAAGATATTTCAAATGAATTATAAGCCGACTGACATCACTGCTAACTAGGACTGTCAACTTTGACTCGACTCGATAGTTCGACTCGAACTCGATTCGAAAAACGTTTGACTCTAGTTTAACTTGAAAATGAAAGATCTTGATGGGGAAAAAATATTCAAACTTGGTTCGGTAAATGAGCCGCTCGAACTCGAAATTTTTTGAAGCTCAGCTCGATAGCTCGCTCGAAGTTTTTATTGCTCCATTTGTAATCATTTTTTTGTATTTAGTAATAATATAAGATAATACTTATGACTCGAAATTTTGCTTGACTCGGCTCGTTTACACCCCTATTGTTAACCAACTAATTAATTTTTGTTCCACCAATGTGAGGGGATTAAATATACTAAAATTCATTTCCTATTGTATTGTATTTCGGAAGCACGTACAACAATATCAAGCAAAGATCGATTAATAGCATACTTGATCAAACAGGTTATTTTCTCGCCTACTACGGATCCCATATTACCTCCCATGAACCGAAAATCCATAACTCCAATTGCTATAGTGATATCATTCAATCGACCTATGTATGTTTGAGTTAAACCAATTTTTTCTTTGATAAAGATTCATATGATGGAAATACCATTCAATCGATCTCTATAGGGTTCTTCCTCTGAGTGCAATTCAATAGGGTCCATATATACCATATCCTCCATGGGATCCCAAGTACCCATATAAATCAAAAGTTCAATTCTATCTGAACTACTCGTTTTTAAATGATGTCCACATTGTTCACAAATATGCAGTTTTGACCTAATATTTTTATAACTTAATCCATAACAATTTTCGCATTGAACCCATAAATGTTTGTATTTTTTTAATATCAAGATCATTCGTCTTTCCTTTTATATGAAAATTGATGTTATTATCACTAGTTCTCATAATATAACTTCTACTTTCACTACAAATAAAATTATAAATATAACTATCACTATAATTGTTAGTATCTCTTGAAACGTAATTATCATACCAATTTCAACGCGAAGATATCTATCAATGCCACTATTAATGTGATTATTCCAACCAGATTGAGTATCATACATGTAATAGTGATTATTACTCTTAGATCCACTATTAAGATAACCAGAATTCAGATAGTTAGAAAGTGAACTTTCAAATTTATTTATAAAAACAATATTCACTACTACAGTACAAGAATACACTGACGATACCTATCTATCAGTGTAAGTTGTCATTTGTTGGTGTAGCGTTACACCGACAAATATACATCTGTCGAAACTTCTTACGTCGGTGTTGCACAACTCCAACGGATATTGGCCGTCCGTGTTCTTTTTGGCATCCTTACATATTTGTATGTTTTCATATCTTAACACACACACACAAAAATCCTCTGACATGCCTATGCATCATAATATACTAATATTTATCTAAACTAATGTATTATATCACCAAACCCAAAGAAAACTTGGGTATAATAAATAGAAATTTGTTAAATATTACAAAAAAGCCCTTTGAGATACAAATTTGGATATGATGGGAGTTTTTATTTTTTATTTTAACAAATTTGGGTATACAAATTATAGGTGTAAATAATTGCAAAATGCATACCAAGTCTTCGTGTCAACAAGGAAAACGGTTCGTGTACTATGTTTTTTGCATTTTACTCCCTAAACGACAATTTTCAAGGTCTTCCCACGTGCTAATCCACCTAATTACCTACAAATCCCACGAATGTGGAGGGGTTTCCTTTTACATTGTCAAATAATTATGGTTTTACTTTTCCTTTATTGTAATAATTTTCAATTTGTGTTAATATCTTTTCATTCTTTTCTCACCCAATAATTTCTATTCTTCTCCTACGTTTTTTCCCTATTCTTCCATTGGTTGGAGTAACTTGTTTTATTTGTCTTAGGAATTTCCACAACATTTTTTATTTATTTTCTAAGTTACTATAACTTCTTTGGTGTTGTTTTACATTACATGTACCATATTACGTTACCTCTTCATGTTACATTTTATTTTATATTTTGGGATTTCAACTTTCAGATTATTATTCAAAATTACATTCACTGAATTATTAATTAAAGAACATGCAACTTTTATGATCAAGTTTATTATTTCTCACTATCGTAATTATAAGTTTCTTAACATATCTCGGGATAACGTAATATTTTCATTCGGCATCATAAATATTAGTTCTGTGATTACCCGAGGCCTTCCAATCTTAATATAACCCCAAATATCAATTTTCTCGTATTCTTGGAATTTAGCCGGTTTCCAGTGTTCCTAAGAAATGAATCTCCAACCTTAATCATTAAAATACCAACAACATTACCATTGTCGTTAATATCTTAAAAAAGCTACTATTTTACCGCAATCAACGTCATTTATATCTTAGGAAAAAAACTACATTATGGTAGCCAAAAAAATAAGTAAATTAGTGTAAAACATTTACAAAAACGTCCCTACTACAACTCATCTTACAAAACCCTATCCTACACCTACTACAACTAGCCAATGTTCTGGGACCGCCTAGGCGACCGAGGGCGTCCGGTCGTCTGGGCGATCGCCTAGGCGGTTGTGCGACCGCCCAAGTCTGGGCGGTCTTTTTTTTATAATTCAATTAAATTTTATAAAAAAGATAAAAAATCGGGAAAAATCGGGAAAATAGGAAAAAATGCACAAATATTATCTAAAAATACCATACATGTTTAGGCTTCGAAAAGACACCTAGTTTCTCGATCAATGCCTCACTAGGCACCCCCATCTACCCACATAAACACTTAGGTATACAATTTATTGCTTAGTAGTACGATTACAAAGGTAACTCAGAGTTCATACAATAGCAGATACGAGAGAAATTAGAATTACAGCCTAACTAACTAATTTCATTGGACACATTGATCTAATGTCCAATTGGGAACCATATCATATCCTCCACCACCATCAGAGTCGTCGGAGTGGTTCTCGTTCGGATTGTCGACGTAAACATCATCTTCTTCAGTTTCTTCATCGTCGGATTGGACATATTGCTTGTCGATGTCCATCGGTGGTTGAGAACTTGATGCACCTGGATCTCTAGAACTAATGTGAACGATGGCATTATCCATGCCACCACCTAATAATGGCGTGTCAGATGCAGTGGAACACCGTGCGTCAGATGCAGTGGACATGGATCGAGCAAAGCGTCTCCGTGAAGAAGAATGTCCTAAAGCTGCTTCCTCGGCATCGGCCCATGTAAGCTCCTCTCCAGCGAAGACCGGATTTTCAGTTTCTACCAACCACGGATGCTCGTCGAAGAGATCGTAGTCCACACTGATGGGGTCATAAAATCCGGGCTTCTCCATCCTTTGCTGAAACCTTTGCCTTAACTTTTGGTTGTAGTTCACATACACCAAGTCATTCATCTTCTTCACAGCCAACCTGTTCCTTCTCATTGAGTGCAACTGCTCGAAGACACTCCAATTCCACTCACAACCTGATGCGGAGCATGTCAATCCCACCACCCTCAGGGCCAACCTCTGTAATGCGGTCTCTCCCATGTCTGCGCCATAAGATTGTCACCAATCTATATGTCTTCTTTCTGACCTTTGTCTGACGATCATATCCCTCGAGAATATTCCGAGGGAGTTCTTGTAACGATCAAGTAGACCGCAAATCTTGTCTTGTTCTGCAGGAGTGGGGACGAGCCGCTCTACGACATCCATGAATCCAGGCATATGCTCATTGAAAGATACATTTCGATCCTAAGGTGGGACGGAGAAGAAGGTACCAGGGTTGAGTAAGAAACTAGTTGAGTGTAGCGGTGAGGACATCATCTTCCCTGGACCCCACCTGGTGTCGATGAGGTCGATGACTTGCTTGTACAACCTCGGGTTTCCGTCAAAGTTCCTCGTGATTTGTTCTTTGACTTTCTCCATTGCGTCACACAGATATCCCATCGGTGGTTTCTCATCTCCGTCAACAAGTCTAAGAACCTGGACCATAGGTTGTGAGACCTTCAGTGCCTTCACGACGTTGGTCCAGATACCACTTTGTAGAATGGTCTCGACAACTTCAGTAGAGATCTCCTTCTTTTTCTTTTTCTTTATCCAACTTGCATTAGGATCGTTGTACTCCGGGGAAACAACAAAGACTCGGAGTCTGTCTTTCTTCAGAAACAGCCTTTGCAAACTCAGAAAGGCGGTGACAAATCTCATGACAGCAGGGCGTAACAGGTTCCCTTCAATGGCAATTCACATCCTCTTCAATAACATGACAGAGCTGTTGAAATGTTTGATGATCTTACGAGCTAAAGCAATAGCCTTCAAAAATATCTTGACAATATCCTCCAAGATGAGATCAATACAATGCGCTGCACAGGGAGTCAAAAACAATCTCCTTTTTTGCTGCAACATCCTACCGGCAAGTACGTACGCGGTGGCATTGTCGGTGACCACCTGAACAACGTGTTCTTCGCCAATCTCGCCAACTACCTTGTCCATCAGCTTGTACAGGTAGTCTGCGGTGTGAGAGTGACCAGAAGCATCTACAAACCTCATGAACATGGTACCTGTCGGACAATTTACTAGAAAATTGATTATATTCCTACCGGACCTATCAGTCCAGCCATCTGTCATCAACGTGCACCCGTATGTTGCCCAATCTTGTATGTACGACTCTAGTATACCTCTAGTGTAGTCAATTTCTTGTTTAAGGCACGAGTCACTAACTTCATGATATGTCATGGGTTTAAGTCCGGGTCCGTAAGTACAAGTAGCGGATATTGCTTCTTTCCACTCAGGCGTCCTTACAGTGTTGAATGATATACCACATCTATAGAAAAGCCTAGACCATTTTTGATTAATTGTTTTCCTATATTCTTTTCTAAATGTTCTTTCGATGGTTGTTTGTTGGGCCCCGGAAACCACGTCCGCAAAATGGTGCCCACAAACGTTATTTTTGTCTCTTTCGACCAGGAACGATGCGAGAACGGGAGGTTCGGGTCCGAGCAGAATCAGAACCCGACCCGGTTTCCAGATCAAATTCTATGTTTTCTCGGTCTACATAATCATCAAGACAAACATTTTCGTTTTGTAATGTCCTACTATTTCTAATCATGTATGCAGTTATGTCTTGTTTAATAGAGCCAGGAACTTTATCACAAGGTATAGCATTGCTACCGGGTGTGTGTGCAAGATGTTGTTTGTGACGGGCTATACCACCTTTAGTTTCCTTACCACATAACTCACAGACAATGCAGTTTTTATTATTAGCACTAATGTAATGGGTAGTATTCCAACCAGGGTCATTTGTACGGGTAGGTCTAAGGTCATCGTAACTCTCGTGATGCATAGGGAGACTAGTGTCGGGTACGTAAGTCATATCTTAAAACTAGACTAATATAAAAATTTAGACTAATATGAAAATAAAATACTAATTAATTTAATTCTAAAGAGAAGTTAGAAAGAGTGCACTTGATTTTGGCGGTTGAAGAATGAAGAACCGGATCAAAGACTTCACTTTCCAACTTCAAAACTAAGCACCAGACCGGAGACTTAATCGCAAAAACTTGGTGATTATGAAACTTGATGATGAGAATAGAATTATGAAGAAGAAGAGAATGAGAGATGTGTGAAAAATGAAGAGGTTTGGAGGGGTTTATATAGGATTTGGGGGTAGTGGCAAACTTGTAATTTTTGAAGAAAAAAAAAGGAGAGAGCCGTTGGAGAGCCTCCAACGGCTCTCGCCTAGGCAAAGCGATCGCCTATTTCGCCCAGCTTCGCTGGGCGAAAGGCGGTGGTCGCCCAGGCGACCACCGCGACGGGCGGTCGCCTACCGGAACACTGCTACTAGCAATTATTTGTTATTGGTTGGGACTAGACCTGGTAGTCAGGCCGGCCTAGCACGCCACCATGCCGTGCTGGCACTCCAGGTCGGATTTCCGGCCCGACAAGACCCAACACCTAGGTCTAGTTGGGAGAAGAGGATTCTATGTTTGTTCTTTTTTAGTCCAAATGCTAGGAGCTGTGAGCTGTCATCTCTTGACCAAAAAATTAACATAAAGATCTTTCAAATGAATTATAAGCTTAACCAAATAATTAATTTCTGTTCCACCGATGTGAGGAGATTAAAAAAATATTAAAATTCATGGTTTATTGTATTGTATTGTAATTGTATTGTGTGTCATGTTAACATTGTGAGAAAATGGAAATGAGAATACAGTATGCCATTTTCTATCTTATCTCTTGTAAACCAAACAATTACTTTCTCTGATCCTCGTTTTTTATCTTGTACGTGGAAGGCAGAAAAGGAGAACCATATGATATACGTTCTATATTCATTTACATTTGCGTATATACTAATTTAAAAGTTGAATCCATTTGACTGAACTTTTATTTTCAAACGCAATTTGATTGTTCATCTAGTCTAGCTATAAAAAAAGAAATCTAGTGGTTTCCAAAACTTTTTTTGGTTGATGTTGTAGTTCGACTACCTAAAGTAGATTGATATCCACAACCATACTCTTGATTATTTAGGATGTCCACTGGGAGAAGAAGAAAATTCAATTTATTGATCGGACTCTAAACGTTGACTATATTAGCTACTTTGCCTCTTGAATACGTTTGATTTACAACATTAAGATTACATAAGATCATATTACAAGAGATGAATCTCATACAAGTAATATTGTCAGATGAAACCTAAGATTCACCACCAAAAGTCCGATGTAATAATATTTGACTTGTAATTTCATGTAACTGAAAGAGATCTAGCACTCTATAGTTGACTTTAAGACTAAACTACGTAAACACACTTATATCCAAACATTGATCCAAGATTTACTTGATTGTTTTCTAACTTCTATTTTGAAACTTCCGAGATGCTCTTGTTAGTAACCAAATATCCATGTTAATGACCAAAAAAAGTATTTTTGATCGTTAGTAATGACCAAAAAAGTTGATAGCATTTTGTAACCTATTTACGTGGCCCACGTAATTTCATTAATTAATTAAAGTCATACCTATAAATTGCATGTGTTAATGGGTAGTTATTTTGATGAAAGAAACTGTTGGGAGAGGATTCTAACGATGCTCTAGACAATGACGGATCAAAGATGCACAGTAGAATAGAAACAAAACGAATATTGATGCGGAAAACTAACTTCTGGTTCTCTCCTAAACTTATTGCACCAAGAAACAAACGTAAGATGAAAGAAAAAACAATAACAAACGCACACTTGAAAACAATCCACGACACACGCGTTTTACAATGTTCAGCAACGTGCCTACATTCTTAGGGGGTCTCCTGTGGATTTTCTTTCCTTCTTCCGCTTCTCCAACAAGAAAAGCAACCGAGATTACAAGTTTATGAGAACAATATGTCTTCCAAAGCACTTTAGTTCTCTCTCTAGTATTGATCTCTCAATACTCAATGAAGGAAAATAATAATTGTACGTTCTATACAAATTAAGGCAAATGAACCCTTTAATAGATTCTCAAAAAACATGCAAAATCGAACAGAAAACGTGGACCATGGTCGATTGAAGCAGTTACCAGGAACGATTCATGTTAATTTTGGTCGATCGACGCCCTCACACGATCAACCGCTCCACGGTTGTCTTCAGCTCCGAACCACTTTTCGGTCGACCAGAATCACCATCGGTCGACCGTTCCTGACTCTAAAATAGTTCCTATTATTTTCGGTCAAATGGTGTCCAACACCGGTCGACCAGACTCAACATCCAAAAAGTGCATGTTATTTACGACCGACTGAGCTTCTCCACCAGTCGATCGAACTTTCACATTGGTGAGCACCTGTCAAAATTAGTCGAACGTTTTAACCTGTGTCTGTATACTTAATAAATATAAACCAATTTTCAACATAAACTACCCCACAAAAATTTTGTAAATAAAGGATTTTGGTCCCAATTGTTGCCACATTATTCTATCATTATCTTCTTAAATTTCTCCCAAGAGGATCATCCATTATCAAGTCTAGAGAAAACAATTGGAGATCAATTCCTTAAAGTTTCGCTTCCGCATCAAGGTTTCATAATGTCTTTGCTATCAAATTGTAAGTATTTATTTCTTGTTATTTTATATGGAATTTATGGATCATGAGATTATTTCTTGTATTTTTAACGTTATTGAACACCCTTATTTCTAACACAAACTATAACATCCTCAAAACAGCGGAAAATTTAAAATTTTAAACACTCAATCAACAGAGGATATTACGCAATAAAAGAACACAGGTGCACCGACATATATCATATATATATATATGTGAATATCAGAGTATACAAAAGTTGTGATTACATCAAAATCATATACAAGGAAACAGTAATCACACGACCTCAACTGAGAGAAAGCTGGATCCGGTAGCGGTGCTCCTCTCCTCGGTCACCACCCCCTAATGCCGATCACGGCCTGAAAGTAAACATGCAACAATGCCTGAGTTTCCAGAAGGAAACCCCGTATGCCAAACTCTATATGTATGAAATAAAAGCATCCTAGCATGCAATTCTACTCAAAAGAAAAGCATCACAACACGCCCAACACCAGGGCTCTCAACTCCATCACAGGACACACCACCGGTACGGGGCTCCAGGTCTAATCTCAACCAACCGCCGCACCCACACAGTCACGGGGCTCCAGGTCTAATCTCAACCAACCGCCGCGACTCACACACGTCGCCAAGCTGGGCTCCAGGTCTATTTTCAACCAACCACAGCTACCACGACACGACCATGGGCTCCAGGTCTAATTTCAACCAACCCAAACGTATAAGGGCTCCAGGTCTATTTTCAACCAACCCCTACACGCGGTCCCTGCTCAGGCTCCAGGTCTATTTTCAACCAACCCGAACGCACTACGGAGCTCCAGGTCTATTTTCAACCAACTCCGTACAGACTAGCTGGGCTCCAGGTCTATTTTCAACCAACCACAGCTCTCACACGGTTACGGGGCTCCAGGTCTATTTTCAACCAACCACCGCAACCCTCGTGCACCTAGCACACTTGCCGGAAGAACATCGGCACTACGACTCGCCCCACACGGGCAACCACGACCACAACACCTCCATAGTGCAAAACAGGACACAAACGGTCGACCGAACCAAAAGTCCCGGTCGACCGAATCAAGCAAATACAGGGCAATCCACTTCGACCGGCACTCCATCGGTCGACCGATTCCCAACACCACACTCGTTCGGTCGAACCCAATCAAGGGACGGTCGACCGTTTAGATGGTCAACTCCCGGTCCAACGAACAAAATGACCACTCGGTCGACCGACAAAAGGGGTCCCGGTCGACCGAAAGTCACCAGGGAACAAATCCCACAACTCCACAACGAATTCGGTCGAACGCCGAGCACACCTCGGTCGACCGAATCTGTCCAGGGAATAATCCCTCACTCGCGCCATGAATCCGGTCGAACGCCGAGCTCACCTCGGTCGACCGAATTCCACCAGAGCGTTTCTCACGCTCAACACACTGGTCCGGTCGACCGAACCCACATTCGGTCGAACCGACCACAAGGTCCACTTAAGTCACGGTCGGACGAGATCAAAGGGCGGTCGACCGTTTATATAGTCTACGCCCCCCAACCGACTTAAGACAGTGCACACGGTCGACCGGCAAAGGGGACCCGATCGACCGAAACTCTCCAGACTTGCCTCCTATGCACAATCGGTCGACCGCCCCACAGGCATCGTTCGACCGATTTGAGCCAGAGCCCGAATTCTCTTCACGAACGGTCGACCGTTTGCACCAACCGGTCGACCGATCAGGCAGTGAAATCTGCTGCACATTTACTCGCGACGAGCCAATCGGCCTACCGTCGACTTCCAATTACTCACGGTGATTAAGTGAGCTAGCTTGACATACCTAAAGGTCTGAAGAGACCCTTGAAGAACCACGACGATGCCTCCACGAGCACGTCTCCCCAAAATGCGATCCGTCGACGAATCTCGCGTCCACACGACGATCAATCGCCTCCTCGACGATCCACAGCCACAACACCACCGCCGGCAATCTCCAACCACCAACCACGATCCCAGAAAACACGTTAGGTCGAGGGAGAGGGAAAACCAAATGCACAAGAATGAGTAGGTACAACAACGAACTCACCTCCAACCACTCCTCGTGTCGACCCTCCCTTCGCCGGAGCACACTCCTTCCACCACGCCGGAGCTCGAATCCTCTTGCCGGAGATCAGCCTAGGAGAGGGAGAGAGAGACGTGAGTGAGAGTAAGGTAAGGGGGAGTGAGAAAATCATCCCATAAATATCTTCACCCAAACAAATCCTCACCATCCAATCCAATCCAAACCATCTCCACCACTCATCTCATCCCCTTCCATCTCAACCCTCCATCCAACCATCTTCCTTAATCACCACCTAAACAACACAAAACCCAATTAGGATTAGGATTAGGATAAGGATCCTACACAAACATCACATCATATCACATCCTATTCACATATCTCTATCTTCTCATGGACTTTAAGTAAATAATCAACTTCTTGACTGCATCCTTCGTTGTCATTCTTTCACTTGGAGAATTCTTACAACAGATGACCAACCTTCATTATTCCTAACAAGGTGTGACCAATTCCTTCTCTTTCTCTAACATCCAAGTCTTCTGCTAGCAAACTTGTACCGGCGATTCCCATTATATTCTCAGGAAAATTCTCTTCGATGTATTTTTGAATACTCATACTATCTATGAAGGCTTCGTCTGTGGTTTTTTTTTTTCTTTTTCCGGTGAACATCTCTAACAAGAGTATTCCAAAACTTACACGTCCCATAGGGTCGATAAAGGACTTCCTGTTCATCACTCTGCAACAACAATCGAGCGAATCACATTAGATCTCATTATCTCATTAATTTACTATAACATGACTCGTTGCAAAGTTGGTTTAGATCGACTAGGTCATATAATTAGTTGGGTTGTGTTATTTTTTGTTAAGATAATACATAAAAGAGTACTTTGCTATATATGTTCAAATTGAGATACCAAATAACATGCATATCAATGTTTTCATACTACAAATTATCTTTAACAATATATATGTTCAATTCACAAACAAAATTAAAAATACCCTACACGAGATGGTAAACGTATCATTTTCAGGCAGAATTTCAAATGCTCATGTAAGATCATGTAATTTTCATGTCAAATCATGTTCTAGTTATCTCATATATACTTTACGGCTCCCCGACTCAAGTTTCCAATCGTGGAATGAGTCAACTCGTTTTGAAATTTGTGATATTATATTGTGTCATGCAATATTGTGTGTCATGTAGTATTAGAAATTAAAGAAATAAAGGGGAAGAAATTTCTTACCTGGAGCAATAGAACCTCTAATTCCAATGGTGTTTGTTTATTTGGATCTTCTTACTAATTATTCAAGTTACTTTTATTTCTAATCATCACATGCATGCTTCCCCCAAGGTCTTACATGCATGTGAGCATGTGAAACTTCCCCCATCTAGTCTTCATGATCTCCAAGTAGTGTACTCCCATAGTTTCATGTGGGAAACTACCAGGAAAATGACAACATGAATTCTTCCAACAACAATGACAAAGTCAACAGGCAAATTAATATCTATATTTGGATAGTGTGCAAATGGGAAGGGGCTGGTTTGACTCCGCTCGCTACCCACCCCACCAAAGTCAGGCGGGTAAACGGGACGGGGCGGGTAAAAAAAATTTGGGCCGCTACCCGCCCCACTTAAGGGCAGGTTATGTGGGGCGGGGCGGGTTCAACAGACGTAACGGGTGAATTCCTGTAAAACTCATTTTAACTTATTACATTGACACATACACACATAAATGCATTTCTACAACTCTATAATTAAACTTACATGCATAAAATATTTATACAAGTCCATAAAATTATAAGTCTACAATTTAAAGTGCTTAAATGAATAATTAACAAACACATAAAGTCACAAACCATCACATAAATGTTAAAAGTTTAATGAAATAACGAAAGTTTTAATACATAAATATGTATTTTTTTAATAATTATATTTGTAACGGGTTAACGGGGCGGGTAACACATTAACCGCAACCCGCCCCGTTTAGTTCGGCGGGTTAACGGGTTGCGGGTTAACGGGTCACAGGTAAAAAAAAATTCAACCGCAACCCGCCCCACACGGAGCGGGACGGGTTGGCGGGTCAAACCCGTCCCACGAACAACCCTATATTTGGACTTACAGATTACAAAACCTAACACTCAAGAAACTAAATTAAGGAAGCTTGAAGTCAACTCCTGAGCATTCTTTGATCTAATACAATTGAAGTTATATATAGTGCGCATAGCATGCATGCAGTTATTGGAGTAATCCATCCTCAACATGGACTCAACAACCAAGGTGTTGGTATTGGTGACGGTGTTAGTGCAAGTGACATGCTGTTTATCACCAAGTGACATGCTGTCTATATGGTTTCCAAAACAAATTTCCTCCTCTTCCTCGTCAACCTCCATCTGGTTATCACGGTTATGATTATCATTATCCTTTCTCCAACCCTTATGTCCCTCCTCCTCCACCTCATCCATCGTTTGCACCTTCACCTAATGGCCAAGGTAGTGGTAGTGGTGGCACGAGCAGATCTCGATCCGGCACTGACTATGGTTGCTCGCACAAGCGGTGGTTGTGTTGGAGAAGATAGATTGTGGTAGATGGAGATTTGTGTGGGACTAATTTGTATACCCAAATTTGTCAAAATAAAAAATAAAAACTCCCATCATATCCAAATTTGTTTCTCAAAGGGTTGTTTTTGTAATATTTAACAAATTTCTGTTTATTATACCCATGTTTTCTTTGGGTTTGGTGATATAATACATTAGTTTAGATAAATATTAGTATATTATGAATTTACGATGCATAGGCATGTTGAGATTTTTTTTGTGTCAAAATATGAAACACATACAAATATGTAAGGATGCCACCTTGAATGGACACTTAAATTCGTTTGTGGGAAAACAAAACGTTACGAGTGACTCGCACTTCAAGAATTTTTGTGATTCCGATGAATTCCATGATAAGCATTTCCATGCAAAATCGTCCTAAAATGCCCAACTTTATTCCGCAAGTCGTAGGGGTGTAATCGATCTCTAAACGAGCGATCTGAGCCTGCTTAAGATCGGCTCGTTAAGAGTTTCGAGCGGAAAATTCTGCTTGTGCTCGGTTCGACCTGCTTGCGAATGGCTCACGAGCAGCTCATTAACATGAACCTTTTTTTGATATTGAATTGCTAATAATGTTGTCCTAACAAGTAAATTAAAAGATTACTTAAGACAAATATAATAATTACTAACACAATTTTAAAATTAACACCTAAAATAAAACACAATCTTATAAATTATACGACAACATCAACATCTTATAAATAAGATTATACACTTGGATCAAACAAAATCAAACACAATCTCCTAAATTATAAGACAACTCACAACATCAACATCTTATAAATAAGATCATCCACCTGACTTAAATATTAATTTATTTGAACTTTTGGTGTAGAAAATAATGAGAAAAAGAAATAATAATAATAATGGAAAGCGAAAAGTTTAGGACTAATAAGGTTTTTATTCTTATGGGTATTTTGGTTTGGTTTGTTAAATAAATTGTTGGGTTTGGTAAATTAGTTTATTAAATGAGTTTAACACTTTACTGATTGGGTAATTGGATAGAATATTCAGGTTTCGAGCGATAATTGAACGAGCATCGAGCGAGCGGAGTCTGCTTGTGCTCGGCTCGTTACTAACCGATCCGAGCGACTTCGAGTAAAATCGGAACAAAATCGAACAAATATCGAACGATGTATCAATCCCAAACCCAATCAGAACTTGGCAGCATTATCACGTCCCAAAGAATAAAATACCCCACGCATAAAAAAGATTGTCGTGACAGGATGTCGTGCCAAAAGAAGAAACGGAGAACAAAACAAGAAAAATGAAGCGAAGAGGAAAATATATGGTAAAAGACGACGGAAACGCCAACCAAATCTTTCCCTTTCGGTTCCCCACATTTCTCAATCCCAAACCCTAATCTCCCCTCCAACCATCCCGGGGCGGTGAAGGGGATTCCTCCATTCCAAGGTCAGCTTCCGCTACTGTTCAATCGATCTTCTCCTTCCTTCAGATTCCGGGTTTTACGCGTTTTTGAAATTCGATTGAGGTTCGCGAAGATTGAAACCGGTGAATTGGATAGAAAGGTTCGATTTTTGGTGATTTGATCACAGATTCAGGTGGTATCTGCAGGCTGAATGTTGAGTATTTGATGATCAATTTTTATTTTATTTTTTTGGATTTTCTGAGATTGGAATCCCTATAT
Organism: Triglochin maritima; assembly: GCA_963682175.1. Taxonomy (NCBI): domain Eukaryota; kingdom Viridiplantae; phylum Streptophyta; class Magnoliopsida; order Alismatales; family Juncaginaceae; genus Triglochin; species Triglochin maritima. The sequence continues at coordinate 54,849,142 of OY821772.1, read as the reverse complement.
TTGATTTTGCGTTAATTTCTGTCGGTTTTTGGTAAAGTTAAATCAGAAAGATACATTTTTTTTTTGCTTTTTTATCATGCTTTTGAAGTGCCACGTTTATGATTTTGTTTCTAATATCAATCGTTTGTTCTTTCTTATTAATTAGCAATTTGTAGTCAAATGGGAGAATAAGTGGTTACTTGAATTGTTGATTTCTATTGTACGTGGATAGATGGATAGAAAATAAATATTGGTGTAATCGGCATGTACTTATGATTTTGTTTTCAATGTATTTCAGTAGGAAAATGGGGAAGCCGTCCGGAAAGAAAAAGAAATATTCCACCGAGAGTAAAACCGGTGATAACGCCACGAAAAATAACAAACATGGGCATGGGCTGCCCAGCCCCAGGGAATTCGACCGAGACACCAATGTCTTTATCGAGATGTCAAATCAGTTGAAGGAAGAGGGAAACAAGATGTTCCAGAAAAGGGAGTACGAAGCGGCTATTCTTACCTACGAAAAAGCTATCAAGCTTCTACCGAAAAACCATTCAGATGTAGCTTATCTTTACAGCAGCGTGGCCACTTGTTATATGCAGATCAGCCCAGCAGATTATCACACAGCTATCAAGGAGTGCAATTTCGCTCTTGAAGCCTCACCTAAGTATAGCAAAGCTCTCTTGAAGAGAGCAAAGTGTTATGAAGCTCTACACAGGTTGGATTGGGCACTCAAAGATGTTAACATGGTTCTGAGTTCAGAGCCCAAAAATCTCACAGCGCTTGAGATTTCCGAAAGGTTGAAACCAGTTCTGGAGAAGGAGGGAAATAGGCTGGATAGTAAACTATTTGTTCCAGTTCCAGAGCCAGTGGCCACCCCTGTAAAGGGGAAGACACCAAAAAGGAAAAATCAAAGGTCTGTTGATAAAGCTGTTGTGAAGGAGGAGAAGGAGAACATCAATAATATTGTGATAGAGCAACCAAAGAAAGCTGTCAAGCTGCTACTTGGGGAAGACATAAGGTGGGCTCAGGTGCCACCGGGATGTAGTATCTTAGAGCTACGGGAGATAGTACAGAACAGGTTTCCAGGCATAGAGGCCATGCTTATCAAATATAAAGATAAGGAAGGAGACTTGGTGACAATTATCACCACAGAAGAACTGAGATGGGCTGAAGAGTGTGTTGATCCACAGAGCTCACTTAGGCTGCACATCGTCGAAGTTGTTCCCGAAAAAGATCCTTTGCTGCTTGAAAAATTGAGAAACACCATAGACAGTCAAAACCTAGACAAGAATCAAAGTGAGGTTGCTTGGAGTGAAAGTGCCAAAAACAATGATGACAATAGTGGTACTTTCATTGACATCTGGGTTGTTGAATTTGCTCAACTCTTCAGCAACCATGTTGGTTTTGATTCTAATGCTTACATAGATTTGCATAAGCTTGGGATGAAGCTTTATTCTGAGGCTATAGAAGATGTTGTTACAAGTGAAGAAGCTCAAGAGCTTTTCGAAATAGCTGAACGTAAGTTTCAAGAGATGGCATCTCTTGCGTTATTTAACTGCGGCAATGTTCACATGTCTCGAGCACGTAAAAGGTTGTTTCTATCTGAAGATGGTTCCGATGAATCAATACTTTCACAAGTCAAAAATGCATATGAGTGGGCCCAAAGGGAATACGTTAAGGCTAGTAAAAGATATGAGGAAGCTCTTAGGATCAAGCCAGACTTTTATGAAGGTCTCCTGGCAATTGGGCAGCAAAAGTTCGAGCAAGCAAAACTTTCGTGGTACTTCGCAATCGCAAGTAAAGCTGATTTGCAGACTTGGCCTTCAGCTGAAGTTCTTGAATTGCTTAATGACGCAGAGGACAGCGTGGAAAGGGGCACAGAGATGTGGGAGGAAACAGAGGAGCATCGTCTGAAAAATCTTTATGGACCTGATAGAGAGAAAGACTTGTTGCATGAGATGGGATTAGGCAATCTTTTCAAATATATTTCCCCAGATGAAGCCGCTGAACAAGCTTCTGACATGAGGTCTCAGATCAATATATTATGGGGCACAATGTTGTATGAACGCTCAGTTATTGAGTTCAAGTTGGGATTTCCGGTATGGAGCGAGTGTCTAGAAGTCGCTATTGAAAAATTCAAACTCGCTGGAGCTTCTCCAACTGATATTGCTGTTATGTTGAAGAACCACTGTTCTAATGAAAATGCCCAAGAAGGTAAAGAAAAATACTTTGTCTGAGCGTATATCAATTTTATTTTCCACCTTTGTTTAAGTTGCAGATCTTTTCTTTCTAAACAGGGTTGGGTTTCAAAATTGATGAGATCGTGCAGGCTTGGCATGAAATGTATGGTGCTAAAAGGTGGCAGAATGATGTTCCCTCTTTTCGTTTGGAACCACTCCTCCACCGTTGTGTCCCTAAACTGCATCATACTTTGGAGCAATTGTGACTTTCTGGTTGGCTTTGAAATTTGAAGAATATATTACTAGAGAATGCTGCCAAGCGAGTAATCTTGATCGGTCCTGAACTGGAGACATCAAGAACCTTCTTTGTTGTTTCATCGTCAAATTGGATTCTGTTGCTAACTAAAATAGGTAATTCGGGACCTTTTCTTTTTATAAATTTCTGTTAGTGTACTCGCATTTATTATCACCATATCATAATGGACGTGCATATTTCGAATTGAGGGTAAAAATTTCCTCTTGAAGTGGGACTTCTTTCAATCTTTTGGGGCTTGTTGACATCGTTGTCCAAACAGACATGTATGACATAGTTCTAGCGTGATTTTTTTCAAGTGAAAAGGGTTTACTTTTTTTATAGATGTATAATGTATTATAGGAATTCTCAAGTGAGCTCAGGGCTTAATTAAACTAAATTAAGCCCCCACAATATCCACCACTTATTTCAAAATGTAAGGTAGATTAAGAAAAAAACGGTTATGCTAATGAATGGTGAGATTAACTGTAAATAAGATCCAATGGTGAGACAGACAAATGATGGTTATAGTTTACTGCAACAGTGCAACCTGATGTCGTCAATGTTAAATTGTGGCATTTTTAGTTTTTTACAATCATTTATATGCTTGCTACCCAGATTCCAGATCATTCATTGTGTGCTTTGAAAATAGAATTTTGTTTGACATCATTCACTACTATTATAAAGTTGTCATGTGTTGCTTATCCTTGCAGTAAGTAATCTATCCATTTTCCAGTTAGAAATCGAATTGCCCAGGGTTGCTCTATGCAACTCAAGGATTTCTTTTCCTATTCATTACAAGATCATCTTTTTCTCTCTGAAGTGACATTTCATGGTACTAGTAGAATCTGATAGGTTGTTTAGGTGATTAGGTCTGATGAGTTTTTTCAACTATTAACCTTTGAATTTCATTTTTATGCAGATTTTGGTGTTGTTTTCAGAACGAATTTGCTCTGCTGTCAAGAAATGAAAAGTATTGTTAAGTCAAAAAGATTCATCTTATTATTATATAGTAATATAGTGGCACGGTATTTTTGAAGGGGAGCACATATCTCCTTTTAAGTTGTGTGCTTTCTATGTGGGATATGTGGAGACGTTGGGAATTCTATTTATCGGTTTCTGCTTCTGTCCCTTTATTTTGTCATTCTTCAGGTGTTGAGAAAAAAACCCAACAGTTGATTCTTTTTATTGGATTGTATCGTGTTTAGGTTGTCTTCTACTTGTTCAACGATTGTTAAATATATTACCAGTTTTGATGCGTAAAGCATAAGACTGAAGATGGTATTGTTGCTTATCATTGTTTTTTGTGGCTTATGCCTCGTATATGTCTAGGGATGCAAATGGTTACCAAATATCCGAGTATCCGATTCGACAAAATTGTAATTGGTTGGTATTTGGTAAGAAATAACCTACCAAATAAATTTGAAATTGGAATTGGTCATGTAAAGCTTACCAATTATAATTTCGGATACAATTTCGGATACATATCTTACCAAATCCGAGTATCCGAATACCAATTGTATTTTAATATAAAAAAATTAATCCTATATTCATACCAAGATGAATGACCAAGATCTTCTACACTTTAGAATGGATGGTCAGATTTTGTCCACTAAAACCTAACCTAAATACACTAGTACACTACTCAACTCTTTCCCAAATCCACAAAAACCCTACTCTAGCCGTCACTTTCCCAAATCCCTTCTTCTCTAGCGAAAACTTCATCTCTTTCCCAAATTCTGATGCATTCGGTGATTTCGGCCGGCCTTCCCGTGAGATCTCACTTTCCTCTTATTTTCAGCCGGTATTCCCGTCGCCGGTATTCCCGTCGTTGACGCCGACGTCGTCGCTAGGGTACTAACACCTCTTCCCACAATATTACTACTTCGGTATTTTTGAAACACCGTCATCTTACACAACCATTTTTGTTTTCTAAAACTACTCAAACGTGAAAGACATGAAATGGTATCCTATCTATGGATCGAGATCTTGGCTCTTTGTTGCCCCAAAGCAAAGATATGCTAACTGGACTAATTGAAAAAATGAATTTGAATACTCTTCGAATTCGAATACAAATCCGAAAACCAAATGAAATATTTTCGAATTCGGATAGAGGAATTTTTTTCGAATACAAATCGAAATCGGTATTCGGTTATGAAAGTCGAATTCGGATACGGATATATACTGTATCCGGTTCGATATGTATCCGTTTGCATCCCTATATATGTCTTTCTGTAGATGATTCTGTTCGAAAATTATCATTATGACATAGGTAGATCGTAGAGTTAATTAATATCCTTACCTAATTGTTTGTGATAGTTTGAAAAGAAGCAACTTTAATTATCACAACTTTAATTTGAGAAGCAACTTTCTTTTCAAACTTTAATTACCCAGACGCCCCTCTCCTACGCTGTGCGGCTCCGTCAGACGTCTGTAATTTTTTATTATTTTTTTATTAAAAAGATGTTGGATATTTTACCAGATTCGAGTACACCGGGGCGTCCGTTGGTTCATTACTGATCTCCAAAACATTACTCTTTATGATTATAAGAAGAAGATGAAGAGAGATGTGTGATAGAAGGGTAAAATGTCGCGTTATAGCCGTAGAAATGAGAGAAGGGCAAAATGGTAATCTGTTAAAGCGATTTAAATAGTTTTAGGACGACGAATAGCAATTCAGGAACGGTACCATCTTTCCTTTTCATCTAAAAATCTCTTTTCTGTGATCTTACTTAAATAGCTCGTGAACAACATGATTCTTAAGTTTCATAAGTAAATTGGTAAAGTTCATAGGAGATCAGTAATCATCTGGAAGACAGTATGTTCACAAATGAAATTGTTCAGCTGAACACTTATCCTTTAACACGAAACCACTATTTTATTTGCATCCCACGAAACTAATTTAACTCGTACAACATCTTAAAGGACTCGATTGAAAATATCTTCCAATCTTAGGATGTTACTGCAAACCACCCAAAAAAATCCCGGAGGGAAAACCAATACCAAACCCTCAGAACTCCACGTATCCCCGCCAACAACTAACCCAAACTCCAACACCCAATCCCAACCCTACATTCCCCACCCCCGAATCCAACGGCCCACAACCTGAATCCGAGGCAACTCCTCTCGCCCAATCACATCCCTCCTCCACCCCTCTATAAAATCCAATCCCACCTCCACTTTTCCACAAGCCCAGCCACCTTTCCTCTCCTCCCACCAAATCCTCCCACCAAACCCTAGCGATGGCACCGAAGGCAGCGGAGAAGAAACCCGCCGCGGAGAAGAAACCGAAGGCCGAGAAGCGCCTCCCGGCGAAGGAATCCGGCGAGAAGCCGAAGAAGAAGAAGAAGTCGAAGAGCGTGGAGACCTACAAGATCTACATCTTCAAGGTCCTAAAGCAAGTCCACCCCGACATCGGGATCTCGTCGAAGGCGATGGGGATCATGAACAGCTTTATTAACGATATATTCGAGAAGCTCGCGGCGGAGTCGTCGAGGCTCGCGAGGTATAATAAGAAGCCGACCATCACTTCCCGGGAGATCCAGACCTCCGTCCGGTTGGTTTTGCCCGGGGAGTTGGCGAAACATGCAGTTTCCGAGGGGACCAAGGCGGTTACCAAGTTTACCAGTTCTTAGGGTTTCTTGGGTTTGGAGTTGTTTGGTTCCATGTTTTAGTGTGAGCGTTGTTGTAATCATTTTATTGGACTGTAATAACGTTACCGTCTAATGTGAAATTCCAGTCTTGCTTAAATCTTTGATAATTTGAATTTAAGATTGTTATGTAACCTGTTTGTGGATTTTTGTTGATTGAAAACTAATTTTTTATAATGAAACGTTTTGTTATTATTAATATTAATTTGAGAAAGGGCATCAGAGAATTACTTAATTGACTTATATAATGTTATGATATGTTCCAAGTCATTCTTTACATGTTATGTTTGTACTTAATCTTTTATTGAAAAGTCATCTAACTACCTATTATAGATTTATAGGTACATGTCATTTTTAAAGGTTAGTACCAACTAAGTATGGTACAAACCCATAACAACATACTAATGTTGGTAATGATTTTTTTGATTTCAAGATTAACGTTGCTTTTTCCCTAAAAGTTGTTGAGAATAGTTTCACACTAATGTGATTTCTCTTCTTTGATAATAAAAATGTCAGTGTTATTTACACTGTCACTTGCCAATTGCCATTAGGAAGGAGTTGGCATTTTGTTAATCCTTTCTACTTTTCTAAACCTAACAAAAACTTCAAACTTAGGTGAATTCATTAGTTTAGTCCGGCTAGTCAAATTTTGATGAGTTAGGAGGTAGGTTATGCTTTGTATAGTATTAGTATGGTTTTTAAATTGTAATAGTATTATATCTTCTTCTTTTTGAAAGATTTGATGTAATAATTTATCTTAGATGATGTTTTAGCATGAGCCGAGTAGTGATTTTCAAAAATATAATGTAAATGAAAATATGACATGAGATGATAATATGATATCCCAAAAAAAAGATAATCCAGACTAAGTTAAGTAATAAAACAAAAGGAAAGGGTGTATTGGGCAAAATCCGCGGATTAGTTAGTTACTGGTCAGTGGTATCGGGTGATGTGAGCTGAGGTTCAAAGATGTGACATAAGTTCAGTTGGGATCCCAACCCAAATCCAATCCACATAGATCCATGGCTCTCCAACTCTCCTCCCCTCTCCGGCTGCCGTCCATCTCCGTCCCCTCCCCTTCCCTCCGGCGCCGCCTCATCCGCTCCTCCGCCGTCTCCTCCGCCCCCAAGGCCCGCTTCGTCGCCCGCCGGTCAGAATCCACCTCCGTGCAGCAGCTCCAACGACCCCTACGTCTGTCTGTCTGCTCTCAAAACCATAAATCCTATTTTGATTTTTGATTTTGTATTTGTATGTTTGCAGTTGAGTACATGCGGTTGCCGGCGAGTCAGTACTCGGTGCTGGACGCGGAGCGGATCGAACGGATAGACGACAACACCTTCAGGTGTTACGTTTACAACTTCAAGTTCTTCGCCTTCGAGGTCTGTCCCGTGCTTCTAGTCAGGGTCGACCAGGAGCCCCAAGGTTGCTGTATCTCTCTCCTCTCCTGCAAGCTCCAGGGTTCGCCTGTCGTCGTTGCTCAGAACGACAAGTTTACTGGTATTTCTTCTTCCTCCTCTTCGTTGTTATTAAATAATTTAGGGATGGACGTTGGTTTTGAGTTTCCACTTTTCGGTTGGGATCTCTTGACCCACAATTCACCTTGTGTTTGGAGTGTAGTTCTCCTATTCGGGTGATGTTGCTCTAAAGTATTTGTCGTGCAATTGTATCCACGGTCGTACTCTCATCAAAATTTCACACCATACCATAGCAGATACGTCGACCCATACGGGGTGGGGTTCCTTCCAACATATATTGTCCACACTCCACACCTAGATGAAAACGGAACTCTTGGGTGGTTCTTGTTTTTGCATATGTTGTGTCTACTATTTTACATCTGAAGTGTGGGGATTTTCAAAAGATGGAGGATTATTCGAAAAGGAACTTCATCTTCTCCCTGGGTGGTTCTTGTTTTTGTCATGAATTGTTTAGGTTGGTTACCAAGAAGGTCAAAGAATTCTTCATAATGTATTGGGAAACTTAACATATTGTGGGTGGGAAGGAATTCAGAACATATTCGTAGATTTGTGCCCATTGTGACAAGTACTTTGGTCTTGAAGAGGTGAACAACCAAATTTGATGAAGTTTCGGAGCAAACAAAAGATTTGTCTAAAAACACTGCAACTAGACTACTGCCTCCATTTCATTTGAGCCTCCGGTGTTTAGCATTTCCAGCTTGAATCCAATTTCTCCTTTTATATTGATCTCCAAAGATTTAATTGATGCTGCTGCAAACCACATCAAATCATTTGCTGCGTGTGTTCATACCTAAGTTGCCTGAATTGGGATATTTAATTTATTTCAGGAGTCCTTTGACCTTGATTTGGTGTCGGAATGCAGCTTCTATGGTGAACAAAATATCTTGCAACACTGGACTGATCAATGCCACCAATCAGCATTTAATCAGTGATACTGTCATTGAGGTGATTTTGATGTCATATAGTTCTTAAAATTTCAATTAGGAAACATGTTCCTAGGTCCTTCGGTTCTAACTAGTTTCCAATATCTGAAATTGTTCAGGTTGTGATTGACATCCCTTTTCCTTTCCAAGCATTACCTAAGGAAGCAATAGAATCAACTGGCCAGCAGGTCTTGGAACAACTTCTCAGATTAATGCTACCACGATTCTTGGCGCAGGTAAATCGCTTTTGCTACAACTTTGTGATAAATTGCCATAGAAAAGAATGTGAATCCATTATATGAAATATTTGTCGTCATAGTCCTCCTACCTTTAAGGATACTACAATTTTGTATTTTATGTTATCTTAAAATTGTTGTGTGCTACGTATAAACTTTTCAGCAGAAATGAAACTAAGACCAGGATAGCCGACTCCGATTTGGCAATATGAGCGTGAAGTAGATTTGCAATTTTACTAGTGTAGGGCATCCACTATGGAGTGCTATTTATATGTGATGCCATTCTTAAACCATAGACTAAGTTGCAGCCTTACGGTGAATCAGGGGAGGAAGAAATAAGACCGGCTGAGATACACATGAGGGCAGGTTGAGGAGATAATTGTGAGAGAACTTACCTGAGTTTCATTGATTGATTTTTCATCCTAGATTGACTATCTGATAGTGGTATCATTGGACTTTAGGCCGTTGCTTCTTGTAACGCAACATACTGAATCCGTTGATCGGTCAGTCTTTAGGAATTTCTTGAAACGGTAGACCAATGTAGCATCTGATCTTACTTTTTTTTGGTGCCCAATCTGCAACTAGTATCCCATCGTGTTAACTGGTGCCAATCCAACTAGTTGAATGAATTTTTAGCTGGATCTGAGACTTCAATTCAACTACTGGTACTCATTTTCACTAGGTGCAAAACCTGTTATTTTTCTATGCAGGTTCTGAAAAATGATGACAAGCATGTCATTAAGTTTGTAGGACATTGCATCGCATATTTTATACTTAAGATGTATCACACTATTATGCCAAATTATCATGAAATAGTCCATGTTGGTGTTCTCCATTTTGTGATATTATTTCTGAAAGTTCTATTTGTTGGTGCATTGAGAATTATAAGTGACGACTAGCATGTATATGCAGTTGGCTAAAGATTATAGCGCGTGGGCTTCTGGAGATGCATCAAGGCGACCGCTTGGGACAGGTGAAATTTGAGGCCACAAGCAGAGAGCACAAGGACATTTGGGGCTTCAATATCAGTAGATCTGTTCGAGCAGGCAACCCAAATTGGTTCCCTGTTGATTCAGAAACTTTACCTACATGTGAACTTAGCATGTAATCATAGATTTGTCGAAAGTCTATCACAGTTTCATTCTTTCTCTTGCATGTATTTATACGAGTTTTCCCCAAGGAACATCGTGTTAACTTGGTATGTAATCATAGTTTTCGTTTGCTGAGCTTGTACTTTAAGACTGTTGTAGGGTTTTCCCCAAGGTAGGGGAAGTGATGAAGTTAAAACTTAAAAGCTTCAGTTAAAGTATATGGAAAATACCTGATGCGTTGTTTTGTTGCCAGCCACTTTGCATGCGTGATTTCCTTGTGCAACTAATGTGCTTGATGTGATAATAACATGTAGCATTTTTCATTTGTTTGCTTGGAGAAATGGTAGTGTTTAGAAAGAAATTAACACAATGACACAATGTCCCATAAATCTTCTGGATAACCATCCAGATGAAGCTCATATCTTGATTTCAAAGATGTGATTCAAACCTATTGTCTGAGTAACGTATGAATAAGTATCTTACCAATATCACTAAATACGTGAAGTAGATTTGCCCTTTTTCCCGAATTAGCAAACTAGAAATCATAATTTGAGACTCTCGTGGTTTTCACACAACAATACAACTTATTGCGTAGTACGCTTAAGAGGAAAACCACCACAAATCAAGCGACAGACCACCACTATCAAAACCCTCAAATAAAATTTCTGATTCACATAAAAGTACTCTAGTTGCAAACACAACTTCAGCAATCAAATACGGGACCACAATTATTTGTTTACCAAATTTTATCCATAAGCAACTATCAAATGCCATAAGCAAACTGTATAAAGGATAAAGACTCTCCGTTATGGTTACTTGTAGTCTTATACTGTTTGATTAGGTAAAATGGTAAATGGAGGGTCAGTAATCAAAAAAGCAGAGTTTTCTAATCTAAAGAAAATAAGGTAAAATTATTTTTGTCAAAGGTACATCATTATTCATTAGAACATCCCAACCCACTTAGAATGTAAAGAGAACCAGGAACACAAAAAACAGATAATGAACTATATATTCTTGACTATATGGTATAAACATAAATAGAATGATGGCAATTCATGAGACTTTGTAAAACCTCACTAAACAGCATTTCTCACACAGCAGTATAACTTCAAAGCCTGTTATGCTCCAAAAAATCTATCACTTCTTGGTGTAGGTTGCATTATCTGGTCCAATGTCACGGGAGCCTGTGTTCACGTAAGGACCTCGGAAGGTGGCTTGAGGTGGTAGAGGCTTTGAGGAATCAATTATTGGTTTATTCTTCGATCTCCTTCAGAAACAAGGGGAAAATTGACATCACAAAATGGTACAAGAATTATGGGAATAAATTATGGCATCTAACTCACACAAAGAAGAAGGGGAACGCTAAGCCACTGCCTGCAAAGGCCACCAAGCCTGTCACAACAACTGCATTACGTACGCGCGGCATTTATAACCCAAAGACTGACAAAACAAAATTTAGAAATATTTTAGCTCTCCTAACTATATACAATAAGAAAAATAACATATACAAAATAAAAAAGTTGTCATTACTACACCAACAAGAGTTGCATCCGTTTATGGTGACAATGATTGAGATTTCTAGTATACGGTAAACATGTGCTTCTAAACCAATCAATTTTCCGTGCAACGCCTTTCATGGATGTCAATGATTTGGTGAAACATTAAATATTTAGTTTAGGCTAGGCCGCAAGGTGATACTGATTTAAATTGTGAATTAAGCACCCACAATAAGAAATCATGGATATAATTTAAGATCAGGCAATACAAAAATTAAATGAAAACCCAGTTCACAAAGAAAACAGTATGAAAAAATTTACGATCGAAGGTTGTAATCTTAATCTTCTCATTTCCTTGAGAAGTTTGGATCGTCAAACAATCCACATGCTTCTCCTTATCAGTTATAAATGGCATTGAAGAACATCGGAACTCCTAATAATGTCTGGTTGCTAATGGACAAATAGGACTGAACTGAATTGGCTTGATCACAAAAGGACATCTTTAATTTCACTTCTTTAGCAAATTTTAAGTGCTCAGGACCAACTAAAATTCAATGTCAGAGTAATAGATGGGTTTTAACTATCCGAAACAATATCAGTAAAGATAGAATACATAATCACCTTTAATCTTCCATGAAACAAGAACTTTTTACTTGTACAAACCACAATCCATCAACCTTAAGAATGATAACATTAAAAACACATGATTCCTATATTCGCACACACAATATTTAGAAACCTATATGGAACCTACTAGAATTATAACCAACCCTTGCCAATCCAACAAAAATATTTCCACTGGAAATGATAACCGATCCTTGCCAATCCAACAAAAATATTTCCATTTGATTTCAAAGACTGACATCACGTTCTTTACTCCAAAAAAAAACGATTTTACAAATGCAGAGGTATGGTACTAGTTGCACAAATTTAGAGCAACCTTTGTGTTCTCCTGATTTTCCCCCCTTAAAACCTAGAAACATTTCACAACATTCATCAACACAACGACATTGATTAAGCATTGTAAGGGATTAGCAAATAATTTCAAAATTGTTGATTTCCTACCAAACAAGGATTTACTCACTTGTACGAACTACAGCCTGATTCTTTAGGGATTAAAACAAGGATTCTATAAACTAAATTTCCTTTTATAAGCATTATCAAACCAAACCCACAACAACAACAACAACAATCTATCCACATCAATCCAGCACAAATTGTTTCCATACCACACATTCCATTACACCATCACCCAAAAATCACACCTTTATGGGTATAATTATAATAAATATTTGATAAAAACAATAATTATATTCACTAGAGAACCCAAAAGGATAATCTTTTATACTCCCCACCCTAGGGTTTCCTCTTCCTTTACACGCAAACAATCAGATATTCAGAAATTAACCCCGAAAAACTGTAACAAAAACAGAAATTTTGCGAAAATCAAAATTAGACACGGTTTGTATAAGCGCGATGGGGATCATCGAAGTGGAGATTTGGGTAGTTTGTGTAATGCAAAAATATCAAAAAAATGGGGTAAAAGATGAGAAAACGTTACAGTGGTGGATGAGTTCGGAGTCTTGGGAGGACAAAATAAGAAATTTTGCTTCGGGTCGGAGTGTTGCGGTGTTTTCAGCTTTTGATGACGATGGCATGGGATGTAAATACGAAGGGATTTTGCGAATACCAATTAAATAAACTAACATATGGATAATAGAATAATACTGCCTAATTGGATACAAATATCTCCCAATTTGGTAGTGGTTTTCATCTTATACTTGGACATGAATAGACTCAATTAATCCACATGAATTGACTTATCAAGCTTCAATTTTCAATATGTAATCAGTTATGAAAGAGTAGCGCTCACTGTACACATATCTGTAACACCAGAGCCCCACGTTGGTATACCACTATCTAAATTCGGTTTAGAAATTACGAAATGCAGTGGTCTGACCTGCAAATGTCCCACCACAGGGTTACGATTACATATAATTATCCAATTCGAAAATTACAATTTGGTTGATATTTGGTAAATAATTTTTTGCCGAATACAATTTGAAATTGAAATTGGTTTAAAATGTTTTACCATTTTCAATTTCGGATACAAATTCGGATATAGGTCAAACCATATCCGAATATCCGAAAATACCAATTTTAACATCCAATATATGTGGTTATTAATACTTGTATTGTGAGTTAATAAAAAACAAGTTATTTCCTATGTAAATATAAACATAATAGAAATGCAAAAATAAATTATAATATAATTCTCTTAAAACAATTTTCAAAAGATTTTAGATTATACAACAAAATATATATAAAAATATGTTATAGGAATTTGAACATTATCCGAATTTGTACTCAAATTCGAAAATTTCTCAAATTCGGATATGAAATTGGTAAGCTATAAAAAAAATTAAATTCGGATTTAAATTTGATATGCTTATTTGGAATTCGGATACAGGTTATACCATATTCGAAAAGATCCATTTGCATCCCTAGTTACTATGGATAGAGTGGACGTTTGATGGAACGTTCGCGTCCTAGTTGGAGGGGGATAAATCCGATACAAAATTTCATTTTCACCCCAAATATCCCTAATTTTGAAAGAAGAACCTGAACCGTCTCTCTCTCTCTCTCTCCATGTTTTCTCCGCCTCCCTCTTCTCCTTTCCCACCTCCATGGACAACTTTTTCTTGGTGGGACGCAGTGGTTCGACGGTGTGCAAAGGTTTTTGGCACCTCAACAGTCAGGTACGACCTCCCTTTTGGCACATGAACAGATCGATCGAACCCAAACCATGTAGCAAATCACAAACCATAAATCCTAAACTCTAAACTGAAATTCCTAAATCCCAATTATAAAGGGATATATCTGAGTTTGTTAATCCCCATATCTAAAATCATACATTGAATATCGTTATTATGAAATCAAAGAGAACGAATCCAAGACCCAAAACCCTAACTGTAATGTGTTGTGAAATTCATAAACCTCATTTGTAAGAACATATATTCGAGTTTGTTAACCACTAGATCTAGAGACATCGTTCAAGAATACAAATAGTGTGATATATTGTTATTATGAAATCAGATAGACTGAATTCATACTGTATAGCAAATCATAAACCCTAAGAGCACCATTAACGACGTCCGGACAGTTCCCGGACACCCTGGTTTCTCTCTCAGTCACGTCAGCTTCTCTCTACGTCACGTCAGCTCAAATCAATCCCCTAAATTTTTCTTAACCACACCCAAAAATAACTCAATGACCCTATATTTTCTCCCTTCCATGTCATTTAGGGATCAATTCTACGTAAAACACAAAAAATGTCAAATAATTTAAAAATATAAACAAATAAAAATCATATTTTTATAAAAAAAGAAAAAAACATTTTTAAAACATTTTTTAAAACAAAAAATCAAAAACAAAAAATACTCAATCTTGAGGGACCACGTGGCCCCCCGGATCGGATTTCCAGACGACCGAAAATCCACCGGGGCAGAACTGCCTCAAATCCACCCTCCCATTAAGGGAGGGCAAATCGGACGACCAATATTTAGAACACCCGTTAAGGTGCTTCTTATAGATGTCTAACGAAGTTAGACCCGAATGTCATTATTTCGCGACATTAAATTGGGCCTATTTGGGGTCAAGTTGAAGCCCTGTAGCACTGTTTCGTCTTAGTGAAATGTCAGGATTTGAATAAAATATTCCACGAAATGCTCTCCAACGTATAGGATGCCAGATTTCCTGACATGGACCGGTTAGGCACAAGTTTCTCAAAACTTCGGACAATGATGCAAATTATCCACGATTTGAGTTAGGGGTGGCAAATTCGCGTTTCGTGTCGTGTTTGACACGAACACGAATTGACACGAATTATTTTTTCTCGACCCGAACACGAACACGAACACGAATTACTAAGAAATAGTCGACACGAACACGAACACGAAAAACTATTATTAAACCTGAACACGAATTTGGTAACCCGAACACGACCCACGATGACACGAATCCATTTTTCGTGTTCGTGTTGACACGAACACGAATTAACCCGAATAACTCGAACTGACCTGTTTGACACGAATTTTTCAAACATGAATTAACCTGAACACGAATTAACCTGTTTGACATCAATTATGACTTGTTTGACACAAATTTACCAAACACGAATTAATACCAATTAACCTGATTAACTTAAACACATCTAATACAATGAACTGACACGAAATTAATTATAAACCTACACCAATATTACATTCAACATCACAAATTTTAAAAACAAATAATACATCCATAATAATAATCCATAATAACACATCCATAATAAAACATTCATAACAATAGTCTAATACATCCATAATTAATTAATTATAAACTCATTCCACTATTACACTCAACATCGCTCCAAGAGTCCAAGTTATGATTCCAAACCTGTGGTAGGATTAATGAGGTTGTCAAAACAATGTAACAATCAATTTATTTTATTTAAAATGAAAAGATTAAAGATGTGAATGTTGACAAACCTTCGTGAGAATTGATTCCTTCTTTTAATGAGTTATCAATTTCGTCTGGCACATCTTGTGTGAGTTTGTCAATATCTTCATAAATTTTTGTATCACCTGGTAAAAGTAGTTCAAAGTTGAAACAAGTGTTAAGTTGTATGCATAATTTCGTTACTCATTCAACATGCTAGGTAGATTAAATTATTTGACAAACTAAAACGTAAATTAAGATAAATGAGAGTTTAAGTATATTGTGGTGAGACATTTATCTCCAAAGAGCCAATCTCTAGTGCAAATTGTTGCCTCAACCGTACTTGGCTTAAGAGAGCTACGAAACTGATCTAAAACACGACCTCCAACACTAAAGGCAGCTTCAGAAGCAGCAGTTGAGACTGGAATTGCAAGGATATCACGAGCCATAGCAGCAACAATTGGATAGCGATTTTTATTTGAATACAAGAAATCTACCATATCAATAATATTAATACAAGAGTAAAGGTGCAAACTAAAGAAACATTCTAGATGCCAACATTTTCTTATTTGCAGCAAAATTGGATCTAGAGGAACCATTATGGAACTAATTATATAAGAAATAGGTTGCAATTATTTAATACTGCCAGCTTATGAGGGATACATACCCAGTAATGACTCAGGAATGCTCAGAGCTCAGTAAAGTGACAAAAAAGATGTACCTGTATGTTAACGTATGGAAGATAAGAGAAGGGCTGACAAGTACCACCTTGAAGAATTATTTAACAACTCCACAATCGACTACCAAAACTAACACAAACACTCCCAAAATACACACAAACATGTTTTTGGCATCACATAATTTTTCTGAACTCAGGGCATTAACACACAAGCATACAAAGTCTATTCATTCAAAATCAACACGATAATTACCTCTCCTAATCCAACTTCAAACAGTGAGCACAAAAATTGGGAAAACACGCATAATCCTCAAATAATTCAGAAATGTATTTTCATCACATAATCCTCAAATAACTTTCTAAATAACATAACCATTAACCACGCATCGGAAAAGGCAAAAAAAATCACAAACTCAGAAAAAGAAAGTAATTTGGGGCTAAACGGAAGTGAACAATCGAACGGGAGCATTTGACAAATAAGGCTAGATTCACCCATCGGAACCCTAAAATCACACTCATCGTTAAGTTTCCATCCAGTTAGTTTTTCGACTTCCGATTGGAAACTTACCTGAGCATGTGTGGAGGAAGGAATTGGGGGATTTTGGCTGAGCTTCGGCAGAGGAAGAGCGACACAAGTGGAGGAGAAGTGGTGGTGGGACAGCGAGAGGTGACGACGTGGCGAGGACGGCGAGAGGAGACTGGCGAGGACGGCGAGAGGAGAGGACAGCGAGAGGAGAGAATAGCGAGTGGTGAGGACGGCGAGAGGAGAGGAGACGGGATGGTGAGAGGAGAGGACGGCGAGAGGAGAGGAGTTGGGGTGGTGAGGATGGCGAGAGGAGTGGAGACGGGGTGGATGAGATTTGTGTTGGAGACTTGGAGAGTTGGAGCGGCTGAAGGAGTGACGAGTGAAGATGTGGTTTAGGTTAGGGTTAGGAATCTTGGGATTTTGGTATTTCTAATTCGGGTTATTCGTGTCAACCTGAATTACACGAAACACAAAATACACCAACCCGAACCCGACCCGAATTACAGTTCGTGTCATTCATGTCGACCCGAATTACAGTTTGCGTCATTCGTGTCGACCCGAATCATGATATTTAGTGTCGGGTTCGGGTTCGAATTTCGTGTCATGACTTGAATTGCCAGCCCTAAATTGAGTTCGTGGAGGAAGAGGAAATTGTTGCAGCTTGTGTTCGTTTTTGTGTCCAACAGGCCTTTTCGGTATGAAATACTAGAGCATATTAATTAGTTTTTTGGGATAATTTTCAGCTATTAAAAAGAAATTAAGGAACTAGATTTTTCCATTTAAAAAGAGATAAATTCAAATTAACGGAAAAAGGGATAATTCAAAGTACTCGACTCGATTGATCTCAAGTTACTCAAAAGGTTAGGCACGAGGCAAGGTTGGATATTATGTTGTGCTGAAGACGAGTCCCCTTGGCCACCTCATTGAAATCTTACAGGCTTTCAGGCAAAAATAATACTGGTGAAAAGTTACAGTCCTAAACTTGTATGTCCTGAAAATATGCATGTAGTATTAAGACAAGATTCGACATTTTAGACGGTGAAGGGGGTATCGAAAAATAATGTAAACCTAAAACCATGATACTTCCAACATAGAAATAAGCACCTTCCTAATTTCCTAAATATCTGAAGTGACCCTTTCAATTGACCACATGTTCACACAGGGGAGAGTAGAATTCAGTCCGGGTTCGGTCTGGACCGGATCCGACCAGTCCAGGTTCTGGTCTGAACCCTGGTGCGGGACCGGATTTCGGTCTGGTCCGGTCCAAAACCCTCTTTTTAATATGGAAAACCCAGTCCAATTTGGGTTTTTGGACCGAACTGGACCGATCGGTCCGAGTTCTGTCTGAATCTGACCGGTCCGATCTTCGGTCCAAACCCCGGAGAACATCCGGATCCGAATTGATGCAGCCCCCTACATACACATATTAGAGTAAAAAAATTCATCTAAACGAAATAGAGAACATACATATACCCTGGCTGATGATAAAATTCAGACCAAATCGAATGGATGTGTTATAGCATGATTTCCAATTTTTTGATGTCAAAACGAATCCAAGTCATATACTTCAACAAGATAGACGTCGGTTACTCATGCGTAGTATGATGACTGATTACTAGATACAGGTGCAACAGACAATAGTCAGTAAGAGCTGGGATTAAAGCCCAGATCTATCATTTTAATCCATGTTATAAGAAAAGTCTTTTAACACTACGTTATAAGAAAACTGGAAATTTAGTTTTAACACGACTGCACACAACATTCAAAACTTCAAATTCAAAAACAAGAGCTTATATTCTGGGATCCCAAAGCCTTTCCACCAAAGAGTGATATTCACTAACAAACATATGAAAACAACACATTTTCTTATCCCCCAGACAGGGTTTATATGATAGCTTTGTACTACTACTAATATCACAATTTTGATACACCTTGCATCTCCTAAACAGCAATTGCACTTCAAATCACGAGTTAGTAGTTATTGACAAATGATTCCCTGGCAACAGAAAAGGTCAGCTACCACGGTCAATAGTAGAATGGAGCAACTACTGACCACCCCCGGCAGCTGCTGCCCCGTTTTCCTGCTGTTGCTGGAAGTTGAGAAGCCTACGAAATAGCATGATGTGTGGCTCCGGGCGATGGACGGCATAGTGAATCCAGCCTCTGCTCTGCTGAACACCAATTGCACGCCACTCATTCTAAATCACACAAAAGCGACGTTAAAACAACATGAAGAACCAAATATATACAATATTGTATCAATTATCAAATGATTGAATACTTAATCCTGGGCAATCTAATTCTTTAAAGAAACACGAGGAACTAATTATCCTAAGATTGACAAGACAAATAGAAAAGGGAGGAAATATAATCTGATCTAACAAAAATAAAAATTTGAATGGAGCTTTGCATCATAACTATTACTTGATGTTCATAATGACAGGAAAGTACCAACATTGGGTTTTTCAAACCCATATCAAAACAGAAATATAATTCAACCACTCAAAAGTCGAACCTCCACACAATCAAATAACATGAGTTGAATTTACTTCAGAACAGTCTCAAACTTAGTTTTCCGGAGGAATTTTGGTACTTATCCAAATGGGGATGATATATACTTTCATTCATCACTTACAGTCCACAGATATCCATTTGATAAGTAATTTTCAGCATTTTACATTTCTGATCATATCAAACTCACTACTATTACTTAATTTTTCATTTTACAAGAAAGACTTTTGGGTTTCCACCAGATGCTAATAAATTTGTAAACTCACAAAATTCACCTCAAAACAAGATTCGCAAGACTCGTGACTTAAACTCACGGTCCAAAACTAAAATTAACCTACTCAACAATCTACGTAGAGTACAAACACAAAGTACCATAACATTAATTCACACACATTTTCCGTTCCACAATTCCAAAATCATTTCCCTCAAACGCCAAAATTACAAATTGAAGTGGAAATTTAATGACTCGAAGAGCTTAACCAACACAATCAAGTATAGAAAATGCAGACCAAATCCACAACTGTCAACACAACAAAACCACTAAAACAAAGAATTCTCACCACAAAACCCTAGAAACGCAAGATCAAGAGAATACCTCGGAAAGAAGACGGTCCTTCGGGAGCAGTTTCGCCACCTCCGGCGGAAGAATCACATGCCTGAAACATAAAGCAACACAAAATCAACGAAAACCTCGAAATACTCCTCAAAATCCAAACTTTTCGCCAACTAACCTGTACTCGTAATTATCGTCGAAGTACTTCTCCGAGTACTGGATCTGCCCCATTTCTCGTCCCGCTGAGCCAAAAAAGCACCCAAAACCCGTCAGAATGGAAAACACAACAAAATCTAACGGAAATAGTGATCGGAGTGGATTTTACGGGTGGAATCGGTGAATCGGAACCCTAGATCGTGGAATCGGAGGAGAGAAGTGGGAAGTGGAGTGGAATGGAAAGATTAGTTTTTGCTGTTCGGGTAGAGTTTTTAGATGGAGGGATGATATTGAGTTCTGGGGTATGAAGTCACGATGGACGGGTGTGATTCAAGGGATTTTGAACGAGGGGAGCGTAGTGGGTCGGGGGTGGTTAGGCCATCACTAACCATGACCTGGACGACCCGGTCATCAGCTCTCTCTCTCTTCAAAATCAGCTTTCTCTCTCTTCCACATCAGCTTTCTCTTTCCTCAACCAACTTTCTTCTCTTTCCTATACTATTCACATCTTAACCACAACCCAACACAACCCACAACAACCTATCTCTCTCCTCCACATCATTTCGGGGTCCATCTTGGTAAAAATTTAAAAAAAATTAAAAAAAATTCTAAAAAATCAAAACAATTATAAAACGTATTTTCAAAAAAAAAAAATAAAAAAAAACTCAAACCAAAAAATTAAAAAAATCAAAACAAAAATCAAAACAAAAAAAAAATCAAAAAATTATTTTTTTATTGTTTGACCGGGTCGACGACCCGGGCGTTTCAACGCCCGGGTCATCGACCCAGTCAGGGATGACCGGGTCATCTCCCCCGTTAAGGGGGAGATGACCCGGTCATCCTGTGATGACCGGGCGTGGGGGGGATTTTCCCCCCCGTTAAGGAATGCCCTTATGATGTTGTACAGACTGATATCTCGAGTTCACCAATGATGTCTCGTTTTCTTCGAAAGAACGTATTGAAATTACTTAAATCGTCCTAAAATTACTTAAATCGTCCCTTGAAATTACCATTTTACCCTTCTCTCATTTCTACTACTATAACGCGACATTTTACCCTCCTATCACACATCTCTCTTCATATTTCTCTTATAATCATAAAAAATAATGTTTTGGAGGTCAGTAATGAACCAACGGACGCCCCAGTGTACTCGAATCTGGTAAAACATCTAACATCTTTTTAATAAAAAAATAATAAAAAATTACGGGCGTCCGACGGAGCCGCCCCCACGTAGGAGGGGGCGTCTGTCTAAGACGCCTTCCCCATGGGGGCGGCGTTTTACACAGACGCCTTACCCATCGGGGAGGCGTTTTACCCAGACGCTCCGCCCATGGGACAGGCGTCTGTGTAAGACGCCTCCTCCATTGGGAAGGCGTCTTAGCCAGACGCCCCCTCCTACGTGGGGGCGGCTCCGTCAGACGCCCGTAATTTTTTATTATTTTTTATTGTTTTTTTAAAAAGATAATTGATTATAAATTTAGATAATTGTTAAATTAATTAATAAGTTAATAATTACTATATTCGGATGACCGATACCTCTTCGGTACACCGAAAATTCAAAAATTTCCAGATCCAACAATTTCAAAATCCAAAAAATTTCCAGGGGGCGCTGCCCCCTTGCCACCCCCGCCACCTCACCGGCGAGGTGGAATGCCGCTCGCTCACCGGTGAGCGAGACCCCCGAACGACCTGTCGAGGTGGTATTTGTAAGTCATGATGTTTTACCACCGGGGGATTTGGAACTTAAAAAATGTTGGATCTGGAATTTTTTTGAATCTTTATCACTTGCAAAAAAACTCATTGTAATCCGACCGGTTACCACCGAAAACTTGCAAAGAAACGTCAAATAATTTGAGATAACACACCGTATAATTTTAATTTGACAAAAAAAATTAAAAAAAATGGGACGTCTGGCTAAGACGCCTGTACCATCGTGGAGGCGTCTGGCTAAGACGCCTCCACCATGGTCGAGGCGTCTTAACCAGACGCCTAGACAATGGACACAAAATTTTCAGAAAAATAATCAAAAAAATCGATTACGATGCTTTCGAGACTTAAGAGATCTTCTCTTCTGATTTTGTAGTAAAGATTTCCAGATGGGTTGTAGGTAGCATTTTAATTAATTCATCAACTTTGTCGTTGTTCAGAAGGTTGGTGTCGTCGTTGGAATCTGAATTAGACGAGCTAAAATTGGAGTAATCCCCGTCAAAATTCATGATGAATATGAAGTATGTTTCTAGTTATGAAAGATATCTATATATATAGCTTAATTTTGAATTTTTTAAATTTAAAAGTAATGTGACGCGACACAAGGTTGTGTGACGTAATAAAAAGGTGACCCTACTATTTCTATTTATGTAAAATAATTACTATTTCTAACTACTTCTCTCAATTATAATGATCAACCAAAATATAAGAAAATAATTTAGAAAAAAATAAATTTTAATTAAAATGGTCAAAGTAATTAACAATATAAATTTAATTAAAGTAATAAATTTATTTAACAAAATCATTTTATTTAACAATGCCAAATAATTTACAAATTAAACTAATTTGAAAACGACAAAAAAATTAACCAATGCCCTCCACCCAACCCACACGACGACGCCTGGTCGTGGCACCCTCATTGAGGGGTGCCCAAAAATGTCTACATTATTGGGGCACCCCCGTTGAAGGTGCCCTTAAGTTCGAAATATAAATTATCTAATTTCGTTTTTTGGGATTATAACTTATGACTTATAAGATTTTCATGTGTTCTTGGGTACTGATTATTTCATCATAATTATCTGCTAATTTGTAACTAAATGCAAATCTGTAATTGGCGAGGATTCGGTTCTTATTACTTTTGAGTACATATTTACCAATTTGATCGTCTAATGAACATTAAAATCTTCAATCTTGAGTCTTAAACGGAATCCTATACCGATGATCAACCGTAGGAAAAAGAAGAGATTGATTGTCTTACCTCCTCTATCATTTTGGTTCCAATTGGGTGTAGCAAGTTCAATCCCTAATCTCATAGCAACCCATAGTTAGTTAGAGATTGGTCGCAATCCACGTAACAATTAAATTAACCATCCTACTTATCCAAGAATGTCTTTCAACACTATGCTTTCTATTAGTCAAGATGAGTCTACTCGATCATAAAAAATGTGTTGATAAAAAATGTGTTGATACAATTACAAATATGATCATTTAATACAGTGGGTTACATATGTCGAATAAATATTCCGTAAGGATCCAGATAAAGCCAACATACAAAAACATGTATAGGAAAACAAAAAACGAAGGAACCGTGATTAGAGACGACCTCGAAGACCGAGCCGTCGGAAGGCGACTTGCCTCAAAGAAAATATCGGCCCACATACCAGTGCGTTTGATGGTTTGTCGGTTTTCTCCCAGCATAGAACGGTCACACCGTCGAGCAGACGCACACCAGAGTCGACGGACCACGAAAGCAACGCGGAACCTCGCAAGAATCGGTCGCCGGAGAACTCTGGATTCGGAGACCTAAAATCGCCGGAGATGGACGGTTTTCGTAGAGAGATGATAGGAATAAAATGTGTGTGTATACAGGAGGAAACTGACTGTGATATATATATATATATATATATATATATATATATATAATCTTGTAACCGTCAAGGACTTAATTGCAAAAACAATTAACATGAGGTCCAAAAATTAAATACACTCATCACTTTGAGGCTAAAACCTCTAATTTCCCCCAAAACCCCCGCCCCGCCACGCCACGCCTCGTCTCGTCTCGCCCCGGACCGGGACGGGCGCGCGTGTGTGTGGAGAATTCTCTCATCCTCTCTTCCACCTACAAAGGGTCAAGTGAATAGGATGTTTATCAACATCCTTCAACTTGTTAGTTTCACCAATGTGAGACTAAAAGTGAGGTGAGCACATGGTACATGAGACAATAGTTCTCATCTTCATCTCAACATTGGATTTCGTCAATTGAGATATTCATGGGCCTAGCCCAAACTCAATAATCCAACAAAATGTTTACATTGGATTTCTTCAATTGAGTTATTCATGGGCCTAGTCCAAACTCAATAATCCAACAAAATGTTTACTGCAAATTGGACTGATATGTTCTTTGAAAATTCATTAACTTGTACTCAAAATATGAACTAAAACATAATATTCAAGAAGAAGAACAACAAAATCAAACCCAGATACTTAAGTTTGTATTTTTCCCATTCTAGCATATTATTCTTGCCTTCTTACAATGCAAGTTTACACCACATGAACTCTAGAAACTTTTGTTCATAATGACTTTCCATCAACAACTATAAATTAGTATCACACTATTATTTCAATTAAATCAAACACAACTCCATAAGTGAACAAATTTGAGCTACCAAAGGATAATTGAGAGATAGGTTGACCCGTTTCATTGTGAAATCGCCTTGTGTGTGAAGTTGCATCTAATCAACTTTAGATGAGCCAAAGTTCTACTATTAAATGTTAGAAAATATTAATATGACTTTAAAATTGATATATTCTATTAAAAACATATAAACATCAGATTATTTGTAATATATACATATATATTGTTTAGTATACTTATAATTTTAGCAAATTCTTAAGTATTTTTTTTCGCACGGTAACTTAGTTTCGGTCGATTTTTGATTTTGACATAAATAAAGTTATATAAATATACGATTAACTATTTCATTTTATGCACGAACTTAATAACTTTTGAGAAATAATATAATTTAAAATAATCTTAACAATAATTGTTATCAATGTTAAATAATGTATTAACAATATTTAGTTTTTTTTCAGGATGTAGAATTTGGCGAAATGTTATTCTGATAAATTTCATGATATATTCATATTTCACACTTAAAATTATTATTTTATAATATATTTTTTCAAATGTTTTGTAATTAATATTATTATTTTAACATTAGTTAAATATATTAATATATCTAACATATTTTTATACAAAAAAAATCATATACATCGATGATTTTAAATTTTCAATATATAAATATTTTTATAGAATTTTTGAATTTCTAACAAAATAATTAAAGTATATTATAAAATAAAATAATGGAAATTTGACTAGTACACATAACAAAAATTTAGGCTGACATGATTGTTATAAAATTAATTTTGAAGTGAGCAAACTATGAATTTCTAATGTCTAAAAGGTGAAATTAAAATCCATTTAAAGTTAAATAAGCAAATTCTAATATACCCTAAAAATTTAAAGTAAGATGCACCTCCAAAAATATTTGTTGCCAAAGGCAACACTATGGAATTTAAACTTTAGAGTTGTTGGAGTTGGGAGTACATCACGGTCATTAAGACAATATTGTATTAAGAGGATGAAATAAGAAATGTTAAGAGTTCATTTTGCTTTTTATGAGTGGATGAAATGAAAACACCCATAAAAAGCATTATCATTAAACTTATGAAAAGAATAATTAATTATCATAATTTATACCTCTTAGATAGTGATAATTAAGTGAAATAATCATTTATCATTTTTTTCTCTAAAAAAATTATATAACCCCCATAAACTGGTCTAAATTTTCAATAATCTAAACCAACATGCACTGCTAGTTAACACTAACTAAGACGTGCATTTTTCCATTACTGCTATATATATATATATAGACAGAAATATTCAACTATATGCAGAAGGCTTTTTAACCTAAAAATTCTATTTGCAGAGAAAGCCACATCTTTGAGCATAACTGTTACTTTGGTTTAAAATTTTATATTGGGTAACCTTTTGAAGTTCTCAAATCTCATAATAGTGACTTCCACTGAAAGCACAAGTGTATCTCTCTTTCATGAAGTACAATTCTTTGGAATAAACCTTTTCACACACTAGAAGAGATAACCAGCTTTTTCCCTAAAAGAATTTAACCAATTATCATAATCCTACTTTACATCACAGAAAATTCACACACAACTAGCACTCACACATTGCTAGAGCAACCCTTCTTTAATGTAACCAATTTGCAATTAAACTCGTAAACGAGACATAAACTACTTCCTTGAATGAACTTATGGGGACAGATTCAGCATTGATGAGATAATAGAAAAGCAGGGGATTAGAAAAAGGTTGGTCTTTGCTTCAATCACATGTTTTTGAATCATTCATTGGAGTGGAGGCAATAAAGAAGTAAGTGGGATTAGATGTTCTCAGCATATCCCATCATCATATATAGCCAAAGATCTTGAGTGGGTCAGGTCAGGTGGAACCTTCATCGCAAAGGAGAGAAGAGGCTGCGTCACATGAAACTAAAAACACACTTTGGAAAATCATTAGTAATTTTCACATTAATAGATCACATATTTCCTAATGTAATGTAATTGTTGTGGAATTGACTTCCAGTCCCACTCACAAGGCAGTGATAGAAAGAAAATGGTGTAACCACAAGCTAGTAGAGCAAAATATAAACTATAAAGGCTAAGGTTGTGTTTGGATGTGTGTTGTTTGGAAGATCCAAATTCTTAAAATTCGGTTTCCTTTCGTAAAAATTGTCTTGGCAGTTTCTTGAGTGAGGAATCGGGTGTTGCATGGGTTTGTTTGGTGCATTGGGAAGAAACATTTGTGGGGCATATCACATCTAACAATGACGTGCGTAGGCTAAAACTGGAAGTATTGACTACGGCAAAAGCGTCGTTCGCGGATGAAATTTGATGTAAAAAACAAAAAAAATGGAGATCATGCAATAAGAATTTGCAACTTTACTATAGGAGCAACCGGAGAAACTCTCTTACAGAAATTTTCCACTCCCCATAAAAAATGGAGAGATATGGATACCCCAAGCAACCCAATTTTGGAGAATCAAAGTGTTGTTTGGATGTTAGAGTGAGAAAAAGTGAATTTTCTGGGAATCTATTAGATGCAAACACTTCATCCAAACACACCCAAGGAATAAGAACTCATAACAAATTTCACAAGGTTCGAAATTCTAATGCACTTCACCTTCTCCATGCAGACCTTAAGTATTAGAGGTAAAATCCGTCGTAAAGAGAGAGTTAGGAAAATCCTAAAGAATAAGTGAATGCGCGACAAGAGGACCTCATCAGGAACCATAATGCTCAAGATTTGATCATGTAACGTATGACTGAAGATGGTCTCTATCTCTCTGTTAGCCGATTCTCCTCAAATGTACATCCTTTATTGTTTTCATATAATATTCCATGTTATCTTTCACACACGTCCACCAATAGTGAACTTGATCACAAACTAAGCAAACACTTTAAGCTGAGGTCAGTAGCTTACAACGATGTTAATTAGTCTATGAAAGCATAAGAAACTAAAAACAAGTCAGTAGTGAAACAATCAATGAACTAAAATAATCCAGCATTTAGGCTGTCATCACTCTTCCACATAAAAATTGCAGATGTATGAAAAGAAGAAGCAGCATATCCAAAGTAGATGCCAACTTGAACCAACAAAAAGTAAAGAACAAGCACCCTAGTGAGTGAGTGAGTGTGTGTGTGTTGTTATTAGAAAAAAGTGGTCATGACCAAAATAGTTGTGCTCCAACGCATATGCTCAGGAAGATACCTCCCAATTAACATCTTCCTGACCCCCCAGGCCATCACCTCAACTTTATCTTCCTCACATCAAATCATCCCTTAAAAACCATATATACCTCCACCTCCATCTCTTCACCCTCCTCTTCCTACAGGACCTTCCGGTCCGGTCGGCCGCCTCTCCAGCTAAGCTGGCCATGCATAACCTATCTACGTACGTATGTTATCTCTACTATCATATTTATAGTAGCGGTAGTAGTAGTAGTTGTTGTTATATATTTTGATGGTTTGTGAGTGTCGTTTGTTTTGTTCAATTACAATTGTATGTAAGATTGGCTCGAAATGAACGGTATGACTTCATATTGTATAGTAGTACTATTAATTTTGTAGTTGTTTTGATGCTTAATGTCATTCCTTTCGCTTGATTTAGTATTATATATGGGATGGCGCGAAAGGAATGACACGGCTCCAAGTCAGTCTTGAGGGGCGGAGATGGTGCTTGGAAGCCACTTTGCAGGGCAACTTATATCCTTTGGCATTACACGGGCCTCCGGCGGTGGCTCAGGAACTGGTTCGAGTTCAACATATATATATATATATATATATATATATATATATATATATATATATGAAGGTTTCTTCATTTGTTTTCTTTTTAGGTAAAGTGCGATGAATTAAATAAATTGTAGTATTAGCAATGGTGCTAATAAACTATTTGGTCGTTTATATATACTCGACGTAGTACTGTTTGAAGAAGTTGGTAGGCTTCTAGTGCATTATAGTGCACATCTTTATTGTTGTAACTTGGTGTTTGTTTAATTATGAAAACTTATCTTTTGTGGTACAATTAATGGTATATCCGCATATATCATGAGGAGATGAACTTATTATGATGTTGATCGATGGATGTCTGCTGTACATACAAGATATCGTGACTGGTGATGGCAAGTTGCACTTAATTTGCTCATATAAGTATAGAACTATAGATCATATTTCCTTTGTAATAGATAGTAAATGGGTTTTAAATCTTCATGCATGCATGCAATATTAATACTGCATTCCTAATCTTCTACCTGGAAATGGAAGTGATAGATTTTGTGGATTGGATTTGATAAGAATATATGCATGTCTTTCATCTAACTACTTAGAAACAAGAAGAGGAAGATGGTAACTTTAATTTGCAGAAGATTTCATGTTTGACTTTAATTATAGTCAAAGACGAAGGAAATAATCTTCAAAGTACTGCTTCGGCAGTTACTTCACAAATTATCTTTTACATCATAATTATATATGTTTTCATGTAATTATTGTTGAAATTTGGTTCGTAGAATCGTTAAGTACAGAAAAACATAGAGCATCGGTCGACCGCAACTTAAGTGGTGGTCGACCGGAAAAGTCCAGACCGTCCATGATTCGTCGAAATGTGAGTTTCGGCCGACCGGTGCTGGACACAAAGTCGACTAGAAACTCCCAGAGCCTTCAGGACTCGAATCGAAGCAAGAGTTGGTCGACCGGTGTTGGGCACGCGGTCGACCGAAAACTTCGAGGAGCTTCAAGTCGAGAATCAACATCGCGGATCGGTCGACCGGGAACTTAAGTTACGGTTAGCCGGAAACTTCCAGGGGCTCCCAGGCGCTGTTCAGAAGCGCGGCTCGGTCGACCGGCTCGGGGTGAGCGGTCGACCGAACGATGGCGGTTACGCGCAAAACAGGCAATCAATCGACCGATGGAGAATTCCAGTTGACCGTTGCAAACGATTTTCCCCACGATCTCCGACCTCCCCCGACCGACCAACACGCCCCTCACACGAGGGTGAGCAACACAATCACACTAAAGAGCGGCATACCTCAACACGAAGACGGAGCACACCGGAGTTCGCTCAACACCTCCACCACCCCGAAGCCGATCTCGATCACCTCACTCCTCGCGCTGCTCTTGCTCGCCCCAAGCCGACGTCGACTCCCACACCTTGCCGTCCAACCGAGCCACTGAAAAGAGGGAAAGGAAATGGAAGAGAATGAGAGAGAGAGAGAGAGAAACATGTTTTCTCCACTTAAACCCAACACTTGCACCAACAGTAACTCGCAATCTTACACCTCTCACCCATCACCAGGCCATTGTTCTCCTCCTCTTCCCCATGCTAACCCTTCTCCTAATCACCATTAACCTTAAGCAAGGGTTAGGGATCTAACAGAAGGTGTCACTGTGTTTGTGGATTTAATATTGTACTATATGTAAGTATAGTTGGTTGGATAATGTTTTTGTATTTAGATTATCGTTGTCGATATGTCTTGTATGGGTTTGTTCTAGTACTGTTTAGTTTTACGTTTTGGGGTTCAACGTCCTTTGATTAATGTCATTTCATCTCCTTCGACAACTTCCACGCAATGTTGTACTCACGAAAGAAATTGAAGTTATGGGTGAAAACTGACGGGAGTATATCATAATTATGTTCTTAAAGGTTATGCTTTCCTTTTGGAATTGCTTATGCAATTTTTTTTGCTTGAGTGCACTTCTAAAAGAGTCTTATTAGACTTTTGCACATGTATAATTTTTTATTGTCTCAATACACTTGTAAACTTGATGAATTCCTTTGATGTACTTCCCTTTAACTGTCGTTAACGATCATTAAAGACGTTTGTTATGTTTGACGGATTTAGGTTAATTTGTAATTAAACGTGGCTCATACTTTAGATGACCGAATGAGATTCGATCGACTGTTCTGGGAGTATGTAACTTTAAAAAACTCTGTTGGATGGGTATCGGCGGACTGAATGATATTCGTTTGATCGTTTGGGGTGTCCAGTAATTTTAAGCAACTCTATTGGTTGGATCTCGGACGACTGAATTATGTCGTGTTGCGAGATGTATAACGGTTGTTAATAGAGTTATAGAAGTGATTTTAGTCGTGAAATTAGTCCTTTGTAACGAGAACTTAGGATTATAGCTTCTGTCGAGCTTAAGGAGACAAAGGGAGGAAAGTAGAGCACATTACTTTACATACTAAGAGTCCAAGACAAAAAAAGGTATTGGTAATAACAAGGAAGCTTTTGGAGAAGAACCTCAGAATGAAACAAGCACAATACATGATCATTGCATGTATTGCAACTTATCAGCTTGGTTTAGCGCAACCTCTTTTTTGCCAGATTTTCGTCACTATAAGCCTTTAAGAAGATCGATTTTTGTCATTATTTATTGGTTACCTCACTCGATTATTGACTACAAGACCAATTTACTTGCATGTTCATATGTGTATATATTCTTTAGGATTTGGCGAGGTTTGATATCATACTCTTACCTATAGTCGGAAACATGTTTTTAGTTAAGAATTACCATCTTCATATTAGTCTCAAGAATTACCATCTTCAAGGTTGTAAATGGAAATGTGAAATCAACTGTGAAAGTTCATTCGGAACAAATTAAAATGAAAAGAAAATGATAAACGGGCCGGACCAAACCCGGTCCATTTCGAACACCAAACCCTAGCTATATAAAGGCCGAGAACAACCAAACCCCTTCCGATCTCTTCTTCTCCGTTTCGGCGTCGATCGTCCCAAAACCCTAGAAACCAACCAACCAACCAAGATGGTACTCCGATCCCGATCCAACTTTTTCCTTCCGATCCCCATCTGACCCTTCTCTCTTGTGATTTCAGGCCCCGAAGAAGGCCGCTCCACCTCCGTCCTCCAAGCCTGCCAAGTCCGGCGGCGGAAAGCAGAAGAAGAAGGTGAGTTTGTTTTCTCGTTAAAGATCGGGCCTTTAGGGTGGGATCGGGTTGTTGATGTGGTTAGGGTTTGGTTTTGGGCAGAAATGGAGCAAGGGAAAGCAAAAGGAGAAGGTGAACAACCAGGTTATGTTCGACCAGGCTGGGTACGATAAGATGCTGTCGGAGGTGCCCAAGTACAAGCAGATCACTCCCTCCGTCTTGTCCGAAAGGCTCAGGGTTCGTTTCTGATCCTCGCCTTCATTCTGTTACTGTGTTTTTATGTGGATCTGAGTTTTAGTTTAGGAGGAACACTAGAAAATTGTTGATATACATGTGAAGATAGTAGCTATTTTGATTAGGGGAGATTAAGATACACACTTTAGGGTATGTAAGTTTGTTTCGGATTAGATAAGGGAGATTGTTCATTCCTAGGGTGGGTAGATTTCAATGTTCGATATAGTGTATGGTACCGGCACATGCAAAAGTATGTTCGTTTATGGTAAGGATGGCCGGAGGTTGTGAAATGGGGTTAAGGATGATCAATGATGGCTGATGTTTTAATCACTTCAAATTTGAAGGGTCAGATTTGAAGGATTGTGTGTAATTTTCAACGGAATTATCTTTAATTGATTAGCTTTTAAAGGGTAGAACTGGAACTGAAATTGTTGAATGTAAGGTTTGATTCTCTCTTTTGGAAGTGGTGGTAGATATTGAATATAGGTAGCTAAGATGATTTCAATGCTTGAGTGGTATATGAATGTCAGTTTCTTGTAGGGGTGAGCATCGGTCCAGGACCTGAGGGAGACCCGAATTTTTTGTTATGCTGCAGACCAAAGACCGGACTGAATAAATTCAGGTCGGTTCGGTCCAGACCGATCGGGTTGGACTGAATTTTACTCATGGGACATGGTTTCGGTCTGAGACCAGACCGAGACTCAAACTTTTAGTATCCGGTGGATCAAAGACTGGACCGAATAAATTCGGGTCGGTTCGGTCCGACCGGAATTTTGCTCTCCCCTAGTTTCTTGGAGTTAATAAATTGATCTATTTCCTTTAAACTTGTTATTCTAGACCTTCCTTTTCCCTCCCGTGATTGTTTGAACACATTATATTGCTGGTGCATTTTATGATTTATTACAAATTACCTTTGACCAAACCATGTGAAGTTAGTCTTTACATTTGTACACGATTTTGTCAGCCTCTCTCCCTGGTCCATCTGACATACTCCTATCCAATCTTGTATTCTTTCGTTTCTGTTGTTGCCGATTTCTTTTTCCAGTTTGGCCATCTCTTTTATGGTTTTACTTTTGACCTGCCCCGTTAGTCTCAACTCATCCCGACTTCCTTAATTTGTTTAAAATCTGTAACCATTTTGACATAGCTTAGTGGGTCGTATGGAGAAATGATTTATTGCTAACCTCATCTAGTGAGATTTAGGTGTTTGCTAGTGTCGTAATTATCTCTTGGAAATCATCCATTGTTTGTATTATAGGTAATTAGGTAAAACAAGACACTCATGCACTCAAGATACATGGGTTGTATCTTGTATGTGACTTTGTGATTGTTTCTGATTTTTGTAAGTCTGTTTTAGTGGTTTACAAATGGTTCATTGTGCATATGTTGCATGTATAAAGGTACATGAATGATATGGTATTGAGAATAATTGCCAACTCGCACTCAAAAAATCTTCTGGTCCTTTTCTCAGATCAATGGATCATTGGCAAGGCGAGCAATCAAGGATTTATTGGCTAGAGGCTCCATCAGGGTGGTATGCGCCCATGCTAGCCAGCAGATTTACACAAGAGCCACCAATACTTAAAAGAGCCGTGTTTCCCTCATCATGTGATAAGCAAGTACTCATACTTGAGTTGAGCCATTTTGGTTGCCAGATGTTTCGTATTTAGAAGACCTAATTATCTTATGTTCTCGTACGATGTTATGTTACATTTCCAGAAGTTGATCTTTAATTCTTTTTGATAGGATCTTTTGAGTTTTATCCTGTTTGTTTTTTAACGGGTGCAACTCATTGTGTTCAAATGGAAAGCGTGGGCCGGGCGAGTACAATTGCCACGAACAAGAATTGATGTGGCATAAAATTTCCCTTTAGAACGTCACGCATGGAGATATTTTAAACTTGCTTGGGGATTATACGTACCTTTTACTTAGAAGTTGTGGCAGACATTGCTGGTAAAGATCCTTAATTCATCGGTCAAACAACTGAATAAGCATGTCCTTAAGGAAATAAATTCTGCTTTATTAGTGATAGTCACCTTCCAGAACGTTTTCAACCTGATCTCTCAAAAACTATCTCGTAATTCTTCATGAGTCTTTTGCCGATGATCAGAACGTTTAGGCCAATTAAATTGTATTTAAATGTTGCTTTTACAACTCTTTTAGGTTGAGGAACAGATTTCTGAAAAGCTCACTCTATCGGAGGGAATACTTAACTTAGCAGGCTAACTGGTATGTTAGTAACTTAGCATTAATAGCAAGGAAGATGATGTCTGTCTTAAATCCACACCCCGCTGCCTATGTGTTTGGACTGGCCGATTCTCGGTTGTACTCCTAGACATGCAAAACACAACTGATATTGCCGGTAGTTGGTGACTGGACCCGCAAAGTTTCGGACAATCTAGCTAGACTAGAGTGGAACGCGAAACAGGAATACAACGTCATGAAAAGTAACTTAGTTTAGCAGTGACAGAACAACCAACTAACATAAGAACCCATAAAACAACAACACTACACGGCATAAAATTCAAGCTTAAGCAAAGACCAAAATGGAAATGAAAGAGTGAAGAAACGGCGCTAGAAATTGTGAGCGCACTCCCAGACCTCAACAGAAGTGTGATCCTTCCTCACAACACCCATTCTATTCCCTCCAAACCCCAACTCCAAAATCCTACTACAACTCCCCTCCTCCCTATCCCTATCCCTATCTCTCCTCCGTCTACCCAACACATTCCTGCTCATAACACTTCCCACCTCACTCCAAACCTCCACATCCTCACCTCTCCCACACCACACCATCCCCTCATACCCTTCCATTCTACACCCCTTCCCATCCATCCCTCTCCCTCCAACCCCCACCCACTCCCCCATCCTCCTTAACTCCATCCTCCTCAACTCCCCGCTCTCCCACCCGACTTCGAACAAACTCCCCATTCCATCATCCACCACTGCCACGTCTGAGAAACAATCCTCCCTTTCCTTCCCCTCCCAGATTGGTCTGTTATGACTCCTTAAGTCCCATAACCTCAAATTCCCCACCCGCCCCGAAGGACCCGAATGCGCCCCCGCCGACATTAACACCTTCCGATTCTCCATCCACCGCAATTTAGTTGAAGGTATCGCAGAGTCTAATTCTGCT
This sequence comes from Triglochin maritima, assembly GCA_963682175.1. Classification (NCBI taxonomy): domain Eukaryota; kingdom Viridiplantae; phylum Streptophyta; class Magnoliopsida; order Alismatales; family Juncaginaceae; genus Triglochin; species Triglochin maritima. Next base: position 54,814,316 of record OY821772.1, on the reverse strand, counting down.
CCGTACACGTCTTTTCTCCCAAATTCGGCCATTCGCCGGAACCCCCCGCCGCCGAGGTCGAAGGCGACGATCGCGCTGCCCGTCCGCCGGGACGACTCGAAGCTCCCGAAGAGGATCTCCCCCGGGGCGGTCCCGATCGCCTGGACTGTCGACTCCCCGCTGGGGTAGGGCTCCCAGGTTAGGGTTCCGGCGACGGAACCGGAGGGGAGGTGAAGGACGCGGAGGTGCGGGAAGTCGACGGCGCCGGCGGCGACGGCGGAAGGGGAGATCTCGAGAAGACTATCAACGGCGGGGAAGGGGGTGAGAACGGTGAACTTGCGTCGAAGATCGCCGGAGAACGACGTCATCTTCCCGCCGTGCGCCACGTGGAGGGAATCGGAGACCGAGATGGCGGAGGGTGGATCGGGGCCGTTGAGGGGGAGACGGAGGGTTTTGGAGAGGGTAAAAGGGGAGAAGGGGTGTTTGGGGGGGTTGAGACCGAAGAAGGCGGCCTCGGCGAGGAGGGACGGGGAGGGGTCGGAGGGGAAGTGGGAGGTCCGGAGGTAGGAGAGGAGGGGGCGGAAGAGGTCCGGGTCGCGGTCGAAGAAGGGGAGGGGAGTGGTGGAGAGGGGGGAGGAAGGGGGCGCTTTGGAGAGGGTCGAGGTTGTGGTCTGGAAAAGTTCGCCGCCGACGTTGATCGTCACGACGCCGGCGTCGGAGGTTGGAGATGCCATTTTTCCTTCTGTTTCAGGGAATGGAACAAAAGAAGATGAGAGTGGATGTTACTTTATCGTGTCATTACCATATACTCGTCTGCAGGCCTTATATCCGAAGATTCTGAACCAACATGATACGATACCTACTTGTACACACAAATTTCTTGAATCGAGTATGGTTACATTATTGTGTCAGAGCATGTTTAACATACCCCGGTTAACCCAGGCGTTCTGCTCTCTCTCTCCGCCACGTCAGCTTCTCTCTCTACTACGTAAGTTCACCTCACCCACCTAAAAACTCCCCTTAATCATGTCCGGACTACCCCACCTACACTCTCTTTCCTCCACGTCATTTATTAATTAAACAATTTTAAATCTTACACCACATTTAACAAATTACATTTTTACATAATATAAATTCAAACTATTTAACTCAAACTTTTAAATCAATTAACCTTAACCATATGTGTTAGACCATGAGTTAACCATCTTAGACCATACTATTAAACCACATCGGCAGGTCGTTCGGGGGTCCCACACTGGTGAAGCTAACAAGTTGAAGGATGTTGATAAACATCCTATTCACTTGACCCTTTGTAGGTGGAAAGAGATGAGGAGAGAATTCTCCACACACGCGCACGCCCGTCCCGTTCCGAGGCAAGGCAAGGCGAGGCGTGGCGTGCCGTGACGTGGCAACGGGGGATTTGGGGGACCTCAAGGTAATTGTTTTTTGCAATTAAGTCATTGACAATTACAAGAATAATTACATATATATATATCATGACAATTTCCTCCTGAACATATACGTCTTATTTCCCATCATCTCTCTACGAAAACTGTCCCTCTCCGGCGCTGCTTTCGTGGTCCGTCGACTCCGGTGTGCGCCTGATCGACACTGGTATGTGGGTCATCAAACGCACTGGTATGTGGACCGATATTTTCTTTGAGGCAAGTCGTCTTCCGACGGCTCGGTCTTTGAGGTCGTCTCTGATCACTGTTCCTTCGTTTCTTGTTTTCCTTTATATGTTTTTGTATGTTGTCTTTATTTGGATCCTTACGGAATATTTATTCGACATATGTAACCCACTGTATTACGTGATTATATTTGTAATTGTTTCAACAGAACGATCACAAACAACCAAAACATGTCTATCTGACAGTAATTCTATTTCCTGACAAAAGACCTACTGTATCAGTCTATCAGACCGTAATTCTATTTCCTGACTTAAGATCTGGGACAATAAACACACACAAAAGAAAATGCAAATACAGAACATTATACTGTTATGGAAACATGACTGACATACTTGCACACACTTTAACATTTAAATTATCCAGTTTGAATCTGTAACCTTCAGGAGCCTAAAAATCGAACTCGTTCTCTCATGTATCCCGCAGTAAATTTACAACTCATGTCAAAACCAAAACATGGAGCTGGCACTCAAAGCAAAGCTCCAATTCTCCTTGTACTTCTTGCTTGCTGCCATATCTGTGCTGATGACTTCTTCATTTGTCCGCAGATTTTCCAGCAGCATTATCAGTCTTGAAACATTTTGGTGCTCGATTGGGCATGGGACGCTGGGGCTTCGGCGGTAAGTCATGATAAGTTTCATCAATGAACAATCCTGGTATTCTGTCTTCTGCATCGGTTTGGCAGGATTCAGGGATCAAGTCTTTGGCATCGGTGAAGTATCCCAAAGAGCCTAATGGTTCCTTCTCCAAGTAGCGAGCTACATCTTCTGCCGTCAGTTCTATTGCGAACCTGTATTTCTCATCGACTGCGTTACTATCAGGACTTTTTACTTTCCTACCTGAAACATTTTCAGTGTTTGGACTATCCAAACCCTCCCTTTTGAGTGACATGATCTTATGAAAGAGAAGACCTTCTGGAAATTTGATCGGTTTTTCTTGATCATAGAAAGGGGAAGAGGTGCCAGAACACACTGCGCTCGTAGATATAAAACGGCTAATTCGATGGCCTGAGTATTTCTGGTATGAGTTGAATTCGTAGCTCCTGCCCTTTTTAAGAGTTGAATTCAACGAAGACATTAGAAGCTGAGCAAATGGGACATCAGGAGATGATGGGGTTGTGTAATTAACAGGCTCTGGAGGAGGTGTAAATGGGGCAGTTGATGGTTCTGTTGTAACAGCTGAGAATACGGGGGGAGAAACTTCTTGGTGTTCATATGCGTATGGGCCAATAGCATATATAGAATATGGGCTACATGAGGAAGAAGAGTATGAAGAAAGGGAACCAAGAGACGTTAGACCTGTTGGAGAATGGACTGCCGATTCTGAGTGAAGGAAAGAAGCGGGTGATGAAGGAGGTGCAATAAAAGGCCGTCGTAGCGTGGAAGTATATCGTAGATTTTGAGGTGCCATGGAAGCCGATTCTGGTAACGTTGATTCTGGAACAACAGTTGCAGGATTGATGCGCTTAACGTGTTTTGCTGTTGCAAAAGGACTAAAGCACCAGTATGACTTGAGCCAACCTCCACATTTTCCCTGAACAATTAAAAGACTTGCATATCAAAAGTGCAGGTTTGTGTCTTTTCCCCCATCTGAATAGAAGTTATGCTTTGATTTTGTAGGACATAACAAATCTAGGAAATGCAAACATCATAATTTTATTGTCATTGACATATATCATTCAATTACAAAATAATGGAAAGCAGGACTTCAGCAAAGACAGCAAACTAAATTCATCATAGATTGGTATATAGATAGAGGTTGTCGGTCATCTTGGAAAACAGAAGATATGGAAGGATATTGAAAATTTTCAATTTCCAAAAAGTTTTGAATCTATAACAATGACCATATGCACAAGACTCTTTCTAAGATCTAACAAAATGCAATAGTGGAAACACATAATGAAACAGATCTTGAACTATGCGTATATATTATACGGTCACAAAGTAAAAACCTCAAATTCGAAAAAAACACAAAATGTTTCTAGTTAAAACTTGATCATATGCAGCTAAGTCTAGAGACCGGCCTCTAATTATAATTTACAATCTTCCTTCCTTTTGTTCTGAAGCTGCTAATTCTTATCTAAACTGCAGCTTTACTAGGATTAACTGCTCCAAATCATCACACCGCAATCAGATGCATCAAAACATTGAACCCAAATCCCAAATTCCATCCTCCACAACAATATTCTTGTAATCACGACCGAAAAGGAGCAATTAAGTCAACAACACAATATAATAAACTCCAGAAAAGACAATACAATTACAAATCATCTAAACCAAACTAATACAACCCTTACAATTGAATCAGCAATCCAATCAAATCTCAACCAGAAAATCCAAAAATAAAAAGAAAAAGAAATGAGTTTTACCGGAGGAGGGATCTGCTGGGGTCTGCTTTCTGCCGCGACGATGGCCGTCGCGGCGGCGTTGACCGTCAACACCACACTATCTTCGTCCATTCTAATTACCCAAATCCCAAAAACCTCCAAAACACCGATCTTTCTATTTCAACCAACACAAATTCCGGAGAAGCACAGTTGAAATTAAGAAGATTAAGAAGAAGAAATGGTGAAATTAAAAGGTCAAAACCCACATGATCGTGTTCATGTCGCATCTATTGCTATTGGGAAGCCCACATGACGCTTCTGCCCTTCCGAAAGAGAGATGGATTAATTAACATGGTTTTATACTTCTATGTCATTATCATCGTCTTCTGATCATATACAAAACTATGTAAAATCCCCTCTATTTAAGCTTCTGACCTTTAGTGGTTGGGTTTGTCTGAGCTTGGCTAATAAGATTTAGTCTTGACTTTGAGGATTTGGAGACTTTGGATCCCCTCTATTACTAAATAGTCTGGTGCATATAATTTGAATTACAATTGTAAAGTGTAATTGTCTATATTTACGTTTTGTTAGATGGTCTCTTCCAAATATATAAAATGTAAAATCTAATTATAATTTTATTGAATTACAAACATTAAAATCGTAAACATTAAACTGTAATTGTCCCGAATCATATATACTCAACCGGCCCTCTAATAATTAGTAACTATAGGGAATCCAAGTCTGAGAAATAGTTAAAATGGTCTAACATATTGCTTATACGCTCTTCATGGGTTTTGGATATTTAATATTTGTTGATGTACATAAAAAAGACCCAAATATAATTGGATGGATTTGTGTTGCAATCTTTAAATTTAAACTTGGACGGGCTTTTGCCAAACCAACGAGTGAGTTGAGATTGGACAGGTTGAAGAAAGTAAAAGTGGGGGATTGAGAAGGGTAGTTTGGGAAGGCGGAGGGGGATAAGGAAAGTGAGGTGGTGATGGCGCTCGTGCGCGGATTACACGTGTGGGTGTTGCTGTCTTGCTTCTATTTGCTATCCACATCAAACTCTAATTAACCTTTCTCGTGCTTGCTTAGGGTTATGATTAGGATTGTCACTCTCAACATTCCTCCTAATCCAATGTCACATCAATTCTTCGAACTTTCCATGCTATGTTTTTATTTTATTTTACAGAAAAAGTGTTGGGCCGTAGTGCAACGACTACTTGTGAATTCATTTAAGTCAGTCACATGTAAACCATAGTCAGTGCGCTTACTTCCAGACGACCTACTAAGTTACTTGTTTTTGTTATTTTAATATTTGATAGTTCATATGCTTATTTGTTGCATCTTTTCAAAAAGCAAGGATAACTTCTTTGTTTTTATATAAAAAAATGACTAAAATTAAGTTTTTTTAGTACGTAAATAGAAAATTCTTTAGATAAATTTCAAGGTCACCAACGAAACCAACACAACTAGTCTTGGGAAATTTAACTACGGAATGGTGTTTTGTTTTCCTTATGAACTTTTACCAGTTTAATAAATGAGAATAAAGTTTGACATAGGCACATAGCAACGTGGCCGACAACTGTACCACATGTATTAACTTTATTATTACAATACAAGTTAACACGTCGATACAGCAATCGTTTGAAAATATATAAAACTTGGGTTAGGGGTCTTAAAATAATTAACATTACAAATTACATCTCAATGGAACACGTCGAATCTTGGTCTCTTGGACTTGATTAGAATAACGTACCTGAACTTTCAAAGGAAATTTGTGCATGCAAACATTAAAAGTATACGCCTTGTCAGTTGTCGCGTTAAAAGATGACAAGAAGCAAAAAAATATGGTGAACATAATCTGTGACAGGTACCTTACAGTGCATATTCCGTAATTTTTTTATATAATAAAAAATAAATACAAATTTCGAAATTCATATTTGTTAGAGTAACCCCAACCATCTCAAACAAAAGCATCTTGTACTTGTTCGTCTTATACGTCGAATCCATACAGATTACGAATGAGTATGTACGCAACAACTAAACTGAAGTCGGATGTGCCAAAAATGCGTGAGTCAAGACATTAATTTCTTCATCTGCCACAATTCAATGCAAATACTTATGCTGCACTACCTCCCTGAGAAATTGCTACGCGGGATTCCTGTCTTCAGATTTCGTTCTCCTCATGTACTCTCTGAAGTTGTAAATGTGTCTTTGATTCGGATTATCGTCCGGAAATTTCTTCTTTACCGCCAACAAAATGTTACGGGGTCTTGCTTGTGCCTCTGTCATATCCCGAACAATTTGTTTTACCCCAGCACTAAGTCCGCTGACATGTCGGTGACCCTCTGAACAAACTGCCAATTTGTTTTATCCAAGATTGATCTCCAAATGACATGAATGTGAGAGAATGTAGGGTGGATAGGGTAGCCCGGGCGTGGTTAAAGGGGTCTTTTGGGTGGGTGGGGTGAGCTGACGTGGCAGAGAGAGAAGTTGACGTAGCGAAAAGATGGAGCATCCGAGCGGTGTTATTTATGGTCTAACCGTGTACAGTTACATGGATATTAGAACTTTTTTCCCCCTTAAGAGGGCAAATATGTCGAAATTTGAAACATTGTCACTGGGTCTGGGTTGTTTAGGAATCTATATTATTTTCTAAAAAAATTGCACAGATACCTTATACTTCAGTAGTATCTATAGTTATATTTTGCAGTTGAAATTATCATCTTATTAAGTTTTCCAATTTGAAACTGTGCTTGTAGCTATACGTCTGCACGACATCACACTTGAAGTGAAATAATTCTAAAGAGAGAGATCTGAAATATTGCCTGTGGGAGTACAATAAAAAAAGTTGTTGATACGACCTCCACATATATTTGGTTTGGTAATGAAAGTAATTATGACTGAGTAGGTAACAAACAAATTTACCAATGAAAATAAGATGGAAATCAAATTGTACAGACTTGTAAGTCTATAAAATACTTTCATATATACAGTACTTATGTTTTGATTGGAATGAAAATTGTACAGAACTTACGTAAACATATATAGACTCTGGAAGTTACAAATAAAGCGCAAATTTGCATAACTATCGATATACGTACATGTTATTATGTATGTATATTTGTAAGGGAAAATGATAAATGGACGATTGCGTCCGGGACGCGCGCTGACGTGGTCAGTCTAGTTAGCAGCAACAACATAGTCATCAAAAGTCAAACGTCTTTTTCTTTTTGAAATTAATTAAATAATAGATTTATTTTGTGTCACGGGCAAATTATACTCTCTCAATGCAACATTACGTTCCCAATGCAACATTTCGTTTCCCCATGTAACATTTATTTTCTCAACGCAACATTTGATTCCCGCACGGACAAACCCACAACTTAAAATGGACAGACCAACACCTTATTATGTCCAAAATAAGTTATGTGTCTGTCCAGAATAAGTTGTGTGTATGTCCACAATAGGTTCTGTGTCTGTCCATAATAAGTTCTGTGTTTGTCCAGAATAAGTTGTGTGTGTGTCCAGAATAAGTTGTGTGTCTGTCCACAATAGGTTATGTGTCTGTTTAGAATACTTTATGTGTCTATCCACAATAGGTTTTGTGATTGTCTAGAATAAGTTGTGTCTGTCCACAATAAGTTCTGTGATTGTCCAGAATAAGTTGCGTGTCTGTCCAGAATATGTTGTGTGTCTGTCCATAATAAGGTGTGTGCTTGTCCAGAATAGATGTGTGATTGTCCAGAATAATGTGTGTATCTGTCTACAATAAGGAGTGTGTCTGTCCAGAATAAGTTTTGTGTATTTCCAGATTATGTTATATGTCTGTTCAGAATAAGTTGTGTATGTCCAGAATAAATTTTGTGTCCGTCCAAATTAAGTTGTGTATGTTCACAATAATTTGCATTGGGAAAATGTTACCGTTGGAAATAAAATGTTGCATTGGGAACGTAATGTTGCACGAGGAAAATAAAAATTGTACGTGACACAAAATAAATATGTTATTTATTTAATTTCAAAAAGTAAAAGATATTTGATTTTGCTGACTGTATCATGTCAGCACGCGTCCCGTCGACTTGTCAGTCGCTCGTTTAGCCATCAAATAGTGTGCGTTAAATCACTTGTTTTCAGGGCCTAATCTTTAATAATCATTACTGGACTGGATCCATAACAAGTCCATTGCTTCCTAATCCACAAATTTTAATGAAATAATTATTTGCTTTCCCAAAATACCCTCACAAACACCCAAGAACTGGAAATCCAAACCACCGTCACATATCTGTGCTCTGAGCTTTGTTTCGTCCATCCATGGCCTCTGCAATGGCCACTTCCCTCCCCACTCCAACCCCACCCCTCTCCTCTTCCTCCCGCTCTCCCAAACCCAGCACCATCTCCGCCTCCCTCCTCCTCCCAATCCCCAGGTCTCACCTCCACTTGGGGTCCCTTCGTTTGGGCTCTGTTCCTTTCTCTCCCTGGACTGGTCTGAAGCACTTGGGCACCACCTCCAACCAGAAGACCCCCAAAGGTGGCACCTTTTTGCGAAATAATTTGTGGGTTTTTCGTTTTGGGCTCGAAGAAGTCTTCTTTTTTGGTTTTGGTTTTGGTTTTGGTTTGAGTTTTGGGGTTTTGCAGGGTTGAAAGGGAGGTGTAAGGGAAGGGTGGTTTATGCGTCTTTGTTTGGAGTTGGAGCTCCCGAAGCACTTGTGATTGGTGTCGTGGCTTTGTTGGTTTTTGGTCCCAAAGGTCTTGCCGAGGTATGTTAAAACTTGTTGTTGCTACCAATACTTTCTTTGTCTTGATATTTAATCTTGTCTTATCTAGAGTGTCTTTTTTGTGTGATTGTGATTTATGTGGGATTGAGATGTTTTGTGAGTAGCAATCGATTTTGACAAAGTAGATTGGAAAACCCACTATGTTTTGGCCCTTTGATTTCGAAGCATTGGATGAGCTTCTAACAGTATCCTGAATGGTCCATTTTGTTTTTTCTTATGCAATAATAAGACATCTGTTCTTGGATGTATTTATCTGAGGAAGTGATCACCGCCCAAAGCTTTAATTGTTGTGACAATTGTTTGGGTAGCTCCTCGAGAAGTCTGGATGTGTAGTTTCTGATGTTTGAACATATGATTTTGAAATGGTCATCTAGATGCTATTTAGTCTAACCAGTTTATCTGTGTTGGAAGTTGGCATAGTGATGAGTTGCAGTTTATGCTCTACATTGTCTAATGAAATGTGAAGAAAAACATATAGTTGAAAAGAAAGAAAAAAATGTTTCAGAAATAAACTGCACAATCCACATACAAGTCAAGTATTGGGCCATACATTTTGAAGGCAATGTACAATACCTGTTCATCAATTCTCATTTTCTTCCTCAGGTTATAGACAATATGATAGGTCAGGTTTAACTATCGTAGTATCATATAAGCTTCACTCCTTTCTTCAACTAAACTGACTAGTAACCTTGTGTCCAAATCCAAACATAAATAAATGCAGGTTGCTCGGACCCTGGGGAAAACACTACGTGCTTTCCAACCAACAATCAGAGAACTTCAGGTGAGCTTCAATTTAAGACATAATTGTTAACTAGGATGTTGGGATGCTATTCAAAAGAAGAAGAAAAGGTGCATTTTCACCTTCATTAAATTTCGTAGAGACCTAATATAGTTATGGTGTTAAAATGGCTACCTTTGTTCAGGATGTATCTAGGGAATTCAAGAGTACTCTTGAGAGGGAGATAGGACTCGATGAGGTTCAATCTTCCCCAAAAAATCCATACACATCAAGCTCTCCCATGGCTGTGAATGAAGAGCCGACAAGCACGATCGATCCAAGTAAGTGGAAACTATGTTTTATCAGCCCAAATGAAGCCAGAGACAAATCAAGTAGTCCACATGTTTATGTTGTAAGAATTGTTTGTCATTAAAGTGTTTCCTGCAAGCTCTGTTATGGTAATAAAAAGTGCAGCTGTGTTTTAGTCTTTTGGCAACCTTTGATGACTAAATTTCTTCAAGCAGATGGAGCTCAGCCAGCATCAACATTGTCCAACGGAGATTTTTCAGAAGGATCAGAAGAAAAGGTGGTCAGCTCCGGAGCAGATTCGCAGGCAGCTAGTCAAGCGAATCAGTCTGAAGGTTGGTCTCTCTTTCTCTCGTTTTTCTTTTAGTTTTGATATTAATTTACTTTTAAATTTTCTTTCAATTACCTGAAGTTGATGGATCCAACAGAAATTGTGCCTTTTCCCACCCTGTAATTTGGACTGCATTACAAGAAAATTACTGTTCAAGTTTTCTTTCTAGTAATGGTTTAAAATTAGTGCTTTCTGAATTTAAGTGCAGTTTGCAAATTTCCCATTCCATCTATCCATTTCTTTTGTACTATTACTAATCATTCTTATCGTGATGACATTTTGATCTTTTGGATTGCAGCGGTCCATTTTTAATATCGCCCCGTAAATTTCATATATTTTTCTCTTTTAAATTAGAATACCACATTTATATGGTGTTCCCTAGTAAACTTTCTATTGCAAGGAATGATTTGTGCTCATAATCCAAACAAGCAGACACCCCGCACCCTACAACAAGACCATACTCTAGTGAGGACCTCTTGAGTATCACACAAGAGCAGTTGGCCTCTTCTTCAATCAATTCCGAGGCAACCAATCAGGCTGATCAACCTGAAGGTTGTTTCCTCTTTGAATTTTCTTCTTCTTGAGTTTTATTCCAACTTCTTGTTATTTTTTTCAACCTTATTAAACATGTGCAGCTACAAAAGCAAGTGTAGAGGGTGCTACTGAAGGTCAGCTCTGCTCTTAAAGCTGATTCTGTTCATCTGTTTCTCTTTTGTTAAATTATTGTTCCGCAATTGTTAGTCAAATTAAATCACTAATATCTTTATATCCACGCAGTTCAAGTGAAGAGTTCAGAAGCAGAAGCTGGAACAAGTTCGTCTACCAGTTTAGAAAATACAAGTGCCAACGGACAAGCTGAGAAGTCGTCATGAGGAACGATATGAGAATTTTGTTTTCAGTTTTCCTAGTTTTTAGACTATAGGATAAGGAAGGTCTTCCTTGTAGGGATTCATTTTATGAGAGTGCTTCGACAACCTACGGGCATGTCTATTCTTGTGTATACGTCTGAAATTGAGCATTGAGATTTGAGATTGTCCCATTTCTCCTTGAGCATGGGTCAGCCCTTTTCTGTATAATTCCTATTCTTATGAAGAAAAAGAAGTTACGTCGACTGAAGCAGTTTCTCAACTTTTTGTGAATTTAGCTCTTCGTTATCATGCTATTCTTAACTATCAGCGAAGAATGCAGAGCTCAACGTTTTGTCCTTATTCCTTAAGAACACGCCATCAGTTAAAAATTGGATTCTCATTTTATTCGCTTATAATCTTTCACATGAATCAATGAAGTTGTAACTTCCAAACATAATTAATTTTCGATATTTACCGGAGAACAATCCATTACCCTTCAAATCTTGGACATTCATTTGACATTAGGGAAGTGAAACAACTCCTACTACAACTTTACATTATCATCTAAAAATTAGAACTTAAAACCACAACTTGAAATGACATTACAAAGATTGACATGAAGACAAAGAAAAACATGATAAGTCAGATCTACACTAAAAATCTATGCTTCCATTAGTCGTCGCTGATTCACACACAATAAACAGCAAGAACAGATGGCATATACAACTTTTTGTAACATAAAACCGTAGACACAAGAGTGATTGACAATGCTTGAGTTCTTAGAACTCCAAGCAAACAAACCAGCTAATGAGCTAACCATGAGAGTGTACATACCACGGATAAATCAATTGCTGTATCTTCAGAATCCTAATATTGCGATTCTAACGTTCTTGTCCACCAAATAGGATGTCCTCAAATCCTGCTGCCATGTTTCTAGCTAAAATACACATCTAAATATACCTGCAACAAATTGAATACGAATTTATTAACTTCCATCAGGAAATAGATAAAAAAATTATATGAGATTAAGTGATGAACTCACTGTAAACTGTACATGTTGATGATATTGCTACTTGTTAGATGATGGGCCCACTGAATCGGGATGTCGCTCACGTGACACCATAGTTATCGACTCGCCAAGAGCCATCACTCCTGACTGCAATGGGGGGAAATTAGTAGGCAATCATGAAGTTTTCTACAACCTTTTAAGATTTTTCTGACTGACTTCAAAATTCTACAAGGATAACAAATTAACAGCAGATGATGAAACATGCTTTGTTCCATATCTTGGTTACGATAGTATGGTGTAATGGTACTATATATCAACTTCTACTTCTTGGAAATGTAATATCGACTTCTACTTTCTTTGAGTGGAACCTCTGCCATAGAAATTGGGTTTACTTATTTTTCACTTGAATATAAAAAAATTGAAATGTTTTGCAGGTATTCCAAAGTAAGCATGAAACAACTAAATGCTTAAATTTCTACAGAAGCAAGCTCAGGATTGCAACATTGTGGATCATAAGCTTCTTGTTTAACAACATTCAAGTTCATACCTGTGTCATTGAGAAATTATTACTACTGTCCACAGGCAGCTCGCTCAGATTGCATATCCTTGAAACTTGAGGTATATTATTGCAGGTTATTTTCGTTTGAGTCCTCAAGGGCTTTGCTCCTGTTTTTGGGCACTGACACAAAGAACTTGTATGATCATCTACACCTTCTAACTCTAAATTAATACATCCATGTAGATCTTCTTCGTCAACTATGCTACCAGTACCAAGCATGTCACCCCCATCTTTTCTCATAGCTTTGTTCTTTTTGACAGCCTCTTGCAGAGCTTCCATTGCCACATTGTAGACGTCCGGAGATGCTGCCACTGCTTCTGCATAATTGATGGCTTCATGGCGTAGATTGTTGTATCGAGAACTGGGAGATTCCAATACATTTCTTTGTGATGCACTTCGGTTCTTGGAGGACTTCATCTTACCTGCTAAATGCTTCCTCTTATGAGGTTGTCTAATTCTCCTCAAGGCTCCTAGCCCATGATTGTGATCCTTCTCAAATTTCGAAACAACCCATTTACCACTGCTGTTCTTTTTAACCATAAGCATAGCTTTGCAACCAACTCTTGTGGCTCTCCGAGGTCGTTTAATCTTGCCCTCAGAATCCATATCTTTCTTTATATAGAAACCCTCTTTGGAACAAACAAATAGCCGTGATATAACAACTTTGTCAAGCTTAGAACGGTAGTAGGTACTAACACGCATGTTGAAACCCACACGCCTAGAGTATGCCAAATAAAATAATCTCGCAGCCTCTTCAGATTCAAACTCCATTCCATCATAGGGCTCTGAGATAGAACCATCATTACCAGGAACATATGTCGTCTCAATGTCAACTGCTTCATCTGCCTCATTTTCAAAATATTCATCATGTGATACTGTACTGGTAACAAGTTCATGGTTATGTTTTTGTACAAGTCTGGAAACCACCCATTTCCCTGAATCTCTCCTTTTCACCATAATCATTGCCTTGCATCCCACTCTTGTGATAGCCCGAGGTCTTTGAAGCCTTTCCTCCGGACCTTGATACTTCTTCGCACGGTAACCTTCTTTAGAGCATACAATCAACCGTGAGATAATTGAATTGTCACGCTTTGAACGATAGTAAGAACTTACACGTGCTCTGAAGCCAACATGCCTAGCATATGCCTTATAGAACAACTGTGCATCATTTTCACAGTTAAATTCCATTCCCTGTCGTGGTTCAAGATTCGGATTCCCTTCAGGTGGAACCACAACCATCTCAGGTGGTTGGTACAATGTTTGGTATCCATAAGGTTCCTCTTCATTAGGATTTTCTAGTACCTTTTCTTCATGACGCGCATAAGGGTCATAATCCAACATCACAACCTCCTTACCTCGGATCCCAAGAACATGATTATGATTTTTTTCACACTTTGAGATGACCCATTTTCCATTGTTCTGCTTTTTTGCCATAATCATGGCTCTACAACCAACCCTTGTGATAATTCTTGGGCGTTTGTTTTTTCCTTCACTGTTTGATTCTTTGTTTGCACGAAAGCCCTCTCTAGAACATACAAGCTGCCTGGAGATAATAGTTCTGTCACGCTTTGAGCGAATGAATGAACTCACTCGTGCTTTGAAGCCCATCTTCTCTGCATAGGTATTGTAGAATTTTCGAACAGCCTCTTCAGACTCAAATTCCAAACCTTCATGTGGCTCCATAATGAGATTGACATTAGTGGCAAAATACTCCTGAGCATCAGAGTCGGTATACATTTCTTCTGTAGCATCACCTTCTAAGAATTTAATGTGGAAAGCAAATAAGCCAACAGAAAATATTATAGCAGGAACAAAAATCATGAAGCAAATATTTGGCAGATTCGGTAAAAAAAAGGTCAATTTCTTATCATGAAAAAGGACCCGTTTTTTACAGGCTTGTTTGGAGAAACAAGGATGCAACATCTTTAATGCGTATAGAATTCTTTAGTCTAAAGGATCAAGTTAAAGCAATCACACTAGGTTTTAAGACCCAACCTGAACTGGGAGCTAAAACAACCATTGAACCAGTTGGTTGAGCGACCTAATTCAGACGTTCGACCCCCAAGAAAAGATTTCGGGAGTTGTCCGATTGAACAGGTCGGTTGAATAGATTTAATCAGACCACATTATTCAGTGCCAAGTTGGTATCCATCCATCTTATGTTTGGAAGTCATGCTTCTTAGTGAATGATCTACGCATGCTGAGATGCAACTTGCCTCGTTGCCTCAGGCTAAACACCAAGCTAATAGCCTTTATGGTGGCATTCCCCCTTTAACTTTAAAGAGGTCATTGCTTTTTCGACTTTTTTCGGTGTCTCATCAGCTCAAATTGGCATTTAATTAGTGTCTTACAACAATTAATAACTTTTGGAACATGTTTTGATTGTATTTTTCTTGTTAAAACGTTGTAATTGAGTTTTCCAATATTGTTGGAAGTTCCAGAAATTCACTCTTTTGGTTTTCATCACTCGCATTAAATCGTACACAAATATAAGAAAACACAAACCCGACGTACAAATAATTATGGGCTAATTCAGATACTAATATCAACATGAGATCCTCCAAAGATCAAGTCTCAACAAAACGAGGCAAAGAAACTACCTTAGCAGAATAAATCGAGGTTTCAGGGAAGGAGAAGCGAACGGGAATAGATCGCCGGTGGTGGCTGCCGGACGGCGGTTAGGGTTTCTTCTCCGAGACCCAGCGAAGAAAAGGGGGTTTCTCTTTTCAACCAATTGCAATTTAAACCCCGTTTGTTTGTAATTTTGTATGTTTAAAATAGTTTGGCTATACAAGTCAGAATTCGTAACCTGTCGTGTACAATTATAGGAGACTTTATCTCAATTCATTTTATTATAACTTCAATGGTGGAGGCAATAAACAGTGTCCTCGAATTCGCAAGTTCAACTACTCAGACTTAACTGATGCTAATTATGGTTGAATCTAGACAAGAGATTTCTTAAGTTTATACAAAAAAAAGGTTAACGTTTAATATTTATTGTCCCCTAGAAGAAATAGCCCTTGTTTTTGTTTGGCCCTCGTTGAAAATGAATAATTTGGAAGATTTTGAGGAAAATATTTACATTTTCATTATCTTGTAAACAAACATGCATTGTTCCCTACGACGAGTCAAAGATCCATTTTAAAGAAAAACACAAAGAATGACAAACCGGTAATTTTTTATAATTTTTATAACACATATAATGAATTTTATGAATTTTTGGTTTATTCATGGTGATTCTACAAAATATCCATTAAATATTAATATACTTAATGAACGTTAACGGAAAAGTTAACGGTTTAAGATAAAAGTTTAGTGACGGTTTAAGTTAATGTTTACTGACGGAATGATGTAAAAGAAAATATTTTGGTTTCCTATGGTATTAAGATAAATATTTTTATTTTCTATGACATTAAGCCAAATAATCAGAACGAAACGTCATAAAATCAATTTAGTTGTTTCTTGGTGTCACCCAATCAAATGACCCTACAATAATATACATTTATACTTAGATATTTACAAGATGACTATTTCTTTGACCTGTTTATTGTAATCCACCACGATGGCAATTTTTTTTCCAACAAATAAAGATATTATCTTCAACTGACCAAGATTTCCTTCACAACAAGACTCCTTGCCTTGTTTATGGTTATGAAGCATAAGAAAAGATGTTCTTCTAGTTCATCAAGCTGTTGGTTGAAGTTGGCTTCATTCTTCCTTACAACCGACCAACAACATTCCCCTAACGTGGGGAAGCAACAAAATCAAACTAGAAGCCGTCATACCTCAAAGAAGAAGACGAAACGCCAGAGCACCGCTCGCGCCTCCGTCACCTCCTCACACGCGACCTCCCCTAGCCTCCTCGACTCCACGCTCGCCTCCACGCGCTGGAGTCTCCTCCACAGCCTCTGGACGCCGAAGAGAAGAAGAGAAATGAGTGAGAGAGAGATGGGATGAAGGAGTGAAGAAAACAAAGATATAACTCTCCTCAACCCAACACATGAACAGTGACCGCCCCTTACACCCATCACCGTCACTGTTCACCGCCCATTTCCCATGCAAAACACTCCTCTAAAGACCATTAGTACTCTAACCCTAGGTTAGGGATATAACAATACACCCAACTTAAAAGGATATCGTCCCGAAATCAAACAAGAAACTCACCGAAAAGTCCTGGATACTGCTTTCTGACTTCCTCCTCGATCTCCCAAGTGGCCTCGCGCTCACTGTGATGCTGCCACCTGACCTTCACCATCGGAATGGTCCACCTCCTGAGCTGGTGATCCATACGATCAACGATCTCGAATGGTCTCTCCTCGAGTGACAAGTCATGTTGTATCTCTGGCACTGCCATCTCAATAATGTGAGCTGGATCTGCAACGTACTTTCTCAACATCGATACGTGGAAGACGTTGTGAAGACCTGAAAATTACGGGGGCAATGCAATCTTGTAGGCAACCTCCCCAACTTGGTCGAGGACCTCAAACGGCCCCACATACCTCGGACTGAGCTTTCCCTTCTTCCCAAACCTCATCACTCCTCGGGCAGGGGAAATCTTCAGAAACACGTGGTCACCAACCTCAAAGCTCAACGCCCCGTCTGCGTCTGTCGGCATAACTCTTCTGCCTGCTCTGCGCTGTGGCCAAACTCCTCCGGATCACATCCACCTTCTCTGCATACATCTGCACGAGCTCTGGCCCCACTAGCTGCATCTCGCCCACATCACTCCAACATACCGGTGATCTGCAAGGCCTCCCGTACAGGGCCTCGTACGGTGTCATCCCAATACTCGAATGGTTACTGTTGTTGTAGGCGAACTCTATCAGCGGCAAGTGCTCATCCAAGTGTCCTGACCAATCCAATGTGCATGCTCTCAGCATATCCTCCAGGGTCTGGATCGTCCTCTCTGTCTGACCATCTGTCTGCGGGTGAAACGTTGTACTGAATCGCAGTCGTGTCCCCAAAGCCTGCTGCAGACTCCCCCAAAACCTGAATGTAAACCTGGGATCCCGATCAGAGATGATGCTCACTGGTACTCCGTGCAATCTGACTATCTCCTCCACGTACAACTTAGCTAGACCCTCCAAAGGCAATGTGGTCCTGATCGCTAAGAAGTGCGCCGACTTAGTCAGTCGATCAACTATCACCCAAATCACGTCGTGGAATCTCCTCGTCTTCGGCAGCCATGTGACAAAATCCATCGTCACGTGCTCCCACTTCCACTCAGGAAGCTCAATACACTGCATCGGTCCCGCCGGTCGCTGATGCTCAATCTTCACCTGCTGACAGACTAAGCATCGGCCTACGAACTCTGCAATGTCCCTCTTCATGCCCTTCCACCAGAAGTTCCGCTGCAGGTCCTTATACATCTTCGTACTCCCCGGGTGGATGGTATATCACGCTCGGTGTGCCTCCTCCATGATGTCATCTCTCAGCCCATCAACCTTCGGCACCCAGATCCGACACCTGAACCTCAGACCACCATCAACCCCCACACTGAAGTCTGACCCATCTCTGGCAGCCAACTGTAACAGACCAGCTAACTCCTCATCCCCGTGTTGAGCCTGCACAACCCGCGAGACGGTCTGCGACTCTACCCTTAGTCCAGCAATCACTGCTCCTCTGGAGCCCTCTGTGAACGGCCTCCACTCTGACAGCGTCTCGAGTAGCCTCCACTCCTGGATGCACAAACTAGCAACTGACACCTCAACCTTTCTGCTCAGTGCATCTGCGACCGAATTCGCCTTCCCCGGATGATAGGAAATGGTGAAGTCGTAGTCCTTAATGAACTCGAGTCATTTGCGCTGCCTCATATTCAGCTCCCTCTGTGAGAACAAATACTTCAGGCTCTGATGATCTGTGAAGACCTTGAACTGCTCTCCATAAAGATAATGTCGCCAGGTCTTCAACGCGTGAACCACCGCTGCTAACTCCAGATCATGAATAGGGTAGTTCTTCTCGTGTACCTTCAGCTGCCTCGAAGCGTAAGCCACCACCTTCCCGTGCTGCATCAGAACAAAGCCCAGGCCAACCCCTGACGCATCACTGTAAATCACGTAGCCTCCACTGCCACTCGGTAACATCAGAATCGGCGTTGTCGTCAGTCGCCTCTTCAGCTCCTGAAAACTGTCCTCGCACTTCTGGGACCAAACGAACTTGACGCCCTTCTGCGTCAACGCTGTCAACGGCGAAGCAAGTCTGGAGAAGTCCTGAATGAAATGTCTGTAATACCCAGCAAGTCCCACGAAGCTCCTGATCTCAGTCACGCTCGTCGGGGCTCTCCACTGAGTCACAACCTCAACCTTCGCCGGATCCATTGAAATCTCATCTTCCGACACAATATGCCCCAGAAACGCCACCTGATCCAACCAAAACTCGCACTTCGTGTACTTGGCATACAACTTCTGATCTCTCAAGATGCCAAGCACAATCCTCAGGTGCTCCCGGTGCTGCTCCCTGTCAGGCGAGTACACCAAGATATCATCCACAAACACCATGACAAAGTTGTCGAGGTACGGCTGAAAGGTCCTATTCATCAGGTCCATGAATGTTGCAGGTGCATTCGTCAGTCCAAACGGCATCACCAAAAACTCGTAGTGCCCGTATCGTGTCCTGAAGGCTGTCTTCTGAACATCGGCCTCTCTGATCCGCAACTGGTGATAACCTGAGCGCAGATCAATCTTCGAAAACACTCTCGCTGTTTGCAACTGATCAAACAGATCATCAATCCTGGGCAAAGGGTATCGGTTCCTGACGGTAACCTTATTCAGCATCTTGTAGTCGATGCACATCCGCAATGACTCATCCTTCTTCTTCACGAACAATACAGGCGCTCCCCACGGTGAGACACTTGGTCGGATAAACCCAGAGTCCATCAACTCCTACAACTGCTTCTTCAGCTCTGTCAACTCAGCAGGTGCCATCCGATACAGTGCCTTCGACTGGGGTGTCGTGTCAGCCGACAACTCAATGCCGAACTCGATCACTCGGTGCGACGGTAAACGAGGAATCTCTGCAGGAAACACATCTGGAAACTCCTGTACGACCTCTATATCCTCCAGCCTCCTCGTCTTAGGATCAGGAACAACCAAAGTCGCCACGAACGCTCTGCAACCCTGACATATCAGCCTCTGTGCCTTAACCGCAGACACAATCAGACGACCTCCTCTACTCCTCGTCCCTCTGATCAACACATCAGGCGCGTCCTGCCTCGGAATAAGGATCTTCTTCTCATGGCAAAAGGCTCGCACATCGTACAGTGATAGTCAGTCCATCCCCAGTATGACGTCGAAGTCCTCCATCGGTAGCAAGACCAGATCTGCCGGAAAATCATGGTCTCCCGAAACAACTGTGGTGCCGGGGAGGAAGCTCCCCACAGTGCCCACCTCACCCATGGGCGTACTGACTTCCAACAAATTAGTCAGTAGCTCAGGGGTCCGATCCAACTCGCCAGCAAACTTCTCCGAAATGAAGGAGTGTGTGGCGCCGCAATCAAATAAAACACGAGCAACCAAACCTGAAATGACAAAGGTACCTTCCACAACAGTGTTGGAGTCCTTCGCCTCCTCAGCCCGGACGGTGAAGACTCGACCTGCTCTCCTGGTCTGGCTCTGCGGAACGACGGACCTGCTGCCTCCGCTTCTCCCTGAGACCGGTGGTCCTGGCCTCCTGCTCGTCTCGCCCTGCCTGCTCGGGCAATCTCGGATGTAATGGCCCATCTGACCGCATCCTAAGCATGCACATGTACGTCGGGGGCACTCCTGACCCAGATGAAATCTCCCGCAAGTACCACACGCTCCAGACTGGCGTGATCCTCCTCCATCGAACCAGGGCCTCTTGCCCGGGTTCCCAGTGGAACATCCCATTGCACGTCCTCCTGTGCTCACTGGGGGCTTCCGCGCCTCCTGGTAATTCTCCTGGTAGTCCTGATCGATGAGAGTCGCATACTTCACCGCATCCGCTAGGGTCTGCGGCATGCTGGTAATCACACGCGACCTGAGATGCTTCCTCAGCCCCTTGATGAACTTCCGTGCACGCTGCTCCGGCGTCACGTAGGTCTCAGAACAATAACGCTCAAAGGCGGTAAACCTGGTGACGTAACTAGCCAAGGACATCTCCTTCTGCTCGAGGGCCAAAAACTCCTCCTTCTTCTTGTCTCTGACGTGCTGCGGGAAGAACTGCTGGTTGAACTCCACAAGGAATTCCTCCCAGCCCACGTCAACTCGGTCAGCGAACACCACAGCAGATGTGGTCCTCCACCAGTTTGCTGCCTCTCCATCCAACACATAGGTGGCCAGACTCACCATCCGCTCCGGTACACAACCGATCGCACACACATAGGGACCGACCGCTCTGGGAGCCACACATAGGGACACATAGGGATTTCTTTGGGAGCCACACATAGGGACCGACCGCTCTGATACCAAGTTGTAACATCCCGAAACAGCGGAAAATTTAAAATTTTAAACTATCAAGAGAATATCAAATAAACTCATCAACGGGAATGTCACTCAAATAAATCAACAGTCGGTGCACCAATAATACAACAGAGTTTGTCAAAAGACGTGATTACAACAGTACAATGAGAAGACATGTAATGCAATCACGACGACCTCGAAGAGTCCGATGAGGATCCTGACCCAAAATGTGTGCGCCCGCTGTCACCACCCGGCAGAACCTACTGCGGTCCAGAAACATGAATCAAACAACGATGCCTGAGTTTCCCATTGGGAAACCCCGTATGCCAAGCTCACCTATATGCATGCAATAGTACGGTAAATGAACCTATCATACTAGTAGCATGTCATGTCACATCTGCAATGCATCAAATCCCTCAACAGGGTAAACGGGACCTCGGTCCAACAACCACGACCCTCAACAGGGTCCACAAGGACATCAATCCAGCAACAACAACATGTCTCCCTCGGAAACCTACCGTAGGCACATACGGTCTTACGGACAGTACGCGACGCGTCCCCCCACACGCGACTACACGAGCCTAAGGGATCGGTGAGGAGCGTCCGCACTTCCGTGCAAGGAACCACGTGGTCAACACCACCTTCGACGGAGTCATAGCCCGGTCGGTCAACATTCCAGGATAAGTGCCCAATCGGGGATCATCGCTGGCACAACATCAGCGGCATCGCCGGCACAACATCGGCGGTACAACATACGTCCGGCACAACATCGGACGACACAACCACAACCGGAACATCGTCGGCACCATCATCGCCGGCAACAACCTCGGCGACATCGCCGGCACAACATTGACGGTACAACATACGTCAAGCACAACATCGGACGAGTCCAGACCGTAGTCTGCAGGGTCATCATGCTCCACGAGCCATGCGTCACACGCATTGGGATCCGCGATCCCTCAGGTCTGCTACTCATACAATGAGTCCAATCAATCCATCACATAGTCACGATCCATACATGGAGGTGACGCGTCCCAGACACCCACACTCTTCCACACGGTGGTCACTAGGTAGGCATGCGTCACGCGCCCACCGTCACCTCCCGGCTCACGCACTGGGCGAGGACACGGGTTTCCGTGGACAGAGTTGGCATCAAAAGGGAACCAGGAATTCTGTCCTGTGCAAAATGGTCGACCGCAAAAGACCACTCGGTCGACCGTTTTCCTCAAGGGAATCGGTCGTCCGGAAGTGACAACCGGTCGACCGTTTCCACAAGGGAAATCGGTCGACCGAAAGTGACAGCTCGGTCGACCGCTTCCACAAGGGAATTGGTCGACCGAAGCGTCTGCAACGGTCGAACTATTTGCGCAACACAAAAATCCTAACGGTCTACTGAAGGTCTAAAATCGGTCGACCGAACGAGGTCAAAATCCGGAGTCTGGTCAACATCAAAATCGAATCTATCGGTCGACCGACTCAGGGGTCCCGGTCGACCGAAAACTAACATGGTCATCCTATTATTTCTACGTCAAAACGGTCGACCGCTAACACATGCATACTACCGATACACTTAGGTTTCGGTCGACCGAACAAAGAGAACCGGTCGACCGAAACACAACAGACATGCAATAAAACCCTACTTCGGTCGACCGCCCGAAGGGCCCGGTCGACCGTTGGTCGTCTTCAACCTCGCGCCAGACGAGGTTTCTTCGCCGCTCACGACGCCGGGGAGGTCTCCGACCAACCCCGACCGACCAACAACATTCCCCTAACGTGGGGAAGCAATAAAATCAAACTAGAAGCCGGCATACCTCAAAGAAGACGACGAAACGCCGGAGCACCGCTCGCGCCTCCGTCACCTCCTCACACGCGACCTCCCCTAGCCTCCTCGACTCCACGCTCGCCTCCACGCACCGGAGTCTCCTCCACAACCTCTGGACGCCGGAGAGAAGAAGAAAAATGAGTGAGAGAGAGATGGGATGAAGGAGTGAAGAAAACAAAGATATAGCTCTCCTAAACCCAACGCATGAACAGTGACCGCCCCTACACCCATCACAGTCACTGTTCACCGCCCATTTCCCATGCAAAGCACTCCTCTAAAGACCATTAGTACTCTAACCCTAGGTTAGGGATATAACAACTGATCTACTTGACTCACCCTGCTCAGCTAAATTTGCTTCTGAATTTTTACCTACTCAATGCCAAATTTCCGTAACCCAGACACTTTCTTCTTTATGGGAAGAGCTAATTGACACTCTGAGAGTCAATTACACATGGAATCATGACCAGCAAGTAATAACTTCATCACAAAACACCACAATTGTAATCGTCCAGTGGATAAATCAAGAATATAGAGAGAAAAATGGCAATGGGACCGGAAAATGCAATTGCACGGATCGGGGTTTTTTTTTTTTTATGAATGATTTATTGTCGACCGGATCACTTTTGTGTTATGACATGGATGGTAAAAAAATGTTTGATTTGATAAAGTTAAAAAATAGGTTTTTATTGATAAAAAGAAGAACCAAGCTTACAAATCAACAATTAGACCTTTTTCGGAATCAGTCAAAACTCAAGTCAACACAATAGTTTTATAGTAAGTTTGAGATGAATTTTGGGTGGATCTCCTTATAATTGGATAATTCCATAAGATCATTTAAATGTCAATTTACGAGTCTACGAGGAATAAGATTCCCAGAAGACATAACAATTAAACCAATACTCGTTTATAAAACAAAAGCCCAAAGCCGACCGGAACTGGAAGCATGAGTAAAAGGATTGAGTGGACCTTAACACCACCTCTTCTCCAATCCAAATTCTGAAGTCAGAAAAACCAAAAAGAGATTAGAAACCAGAGAGAAGTGGAAGGAGATGTTTACGCTCTGGACTTCGATGGAGTTCTCTGCGACAGCTGCGGAGAGAGCTCCGTGTCTGCCCTAAAGGTAGTAAGTAGTTACTGCTATTATTTTCCCATCACCCTCGCTTCCTTCTTTTTTAAATTTTTTTAAAATTTCATCTTTTTTGGTTTTTTTTTAACCTTAAAAAGGCTGCGAAAATAAGATGGCCGGAGCTGTTCGATCAGGTGGATTCCGACCTGGAGGAGTGGATCGTCGACCAAATGCACATCGTAATTAATTTCCTTTTTATTTTCATATCAATGAGAGTAGTTAATCCTATCAAATTTATCAGTCAATTTAACATTGAAAATCTACTCACAATCTAATCAATCGTAATATTCGGATTGTATGTGTTATGTAGTTGCTGGATTTTATGATATTTGGTTGATATTTCTAAGTTACAAACTCAGCCCACATTACCACTAGAATTTTAGGGCAATTTTTATTATAATTCATAGGAAGTGGATCCGGACGACTTTTATGTAATCGAGTTACTGAACTATTTTGAGTACAATGAAGCTTTGCTTGATGACAAACCCATCCAAATTTCTTGTTACCTCCAAAGTCTGTAGAATTTTGCACTTCTTGCATCCTTGTGGCTCAACTTTTGACAATCGAAGAGCCCCAATTACCAGCTAGGTTTAGCCCAATTGATTGATTTTAGAATTCTGAGTTTTTTTTTGTGTCTGACTTTGAACTGTTAGATGAAATTAGTTTAGGAGATCAGTAAGAAGGTACCGTGTATTTGTGGGATCACGAGTCACTTGGCTCAGCTCAAAACGAAATGTCAAGTATATACCTCTGATCACTCTCCTCTTTTGCTCCTTGCAGCTTCGCCCTGTTGTGGAAACAGGATATGAAAATTTGTTACTTGTGAGGTTGCTGCTGGAGATACAGATACCTTCTGTTCGGAAGTCCTCGGTAGATATTTCTCCCATTTCAGCATATCCATTATAGGATGTGAATTTGCTTATACTTGTCTGAATCAAAATTGAGATCAATATATTTCTTCAAATTGTCTTTATAAATTATTATTTTCAAAGCTTCAACGCTGACTTGTTTAATTTTGCAAGGTTGCAGATGGATTGACCATCGAGGGGATATTGGAGAACTGGTCGCGACTGAAGCCAGTTATAATGAGTGCATGGAATGAAGAGAGGGATCCTTTAGTTGACCTATTTGGGAAAGTCAGAGATGAATGGTTGGACAAAGACTTGAAGGGTTGGATGGGTGCCAATAGGTGATATTTTTATTTTTATTTCCTAGAAATATCATGTTAGGTGAACATGGAAGTCTTTTTCCTTAATAACCAAAAGGACCATCGGCCATATTGTCTTTTCAAATAGGATTTTTTTTTTGTAATAATATATTTTCTTTAAATTCTTATACTAAACCAGCCCAAAAAAAAATCACACTAGATCCTTTGTTACCACGTCGTGACATGTGACAACAACGACTTTTGGATTTTTGTGTTCTTTTTCTCGAACTCGGCAGATGAGATGCTTGAGTCAATTTAAAAGGGTCTGATTGGGAACACACAAATTCGTGTTTGGGTGAAATTTCTGGTTTCTCTATGTAATGATCTCGACGTTTCAAATGTCGAGTTCAGTTTGGAACTCTAAACTTGCAGGACAAGAAATCTAGCGCGAGGGTGAAATTTTAAGTATTAGAACTCGTCATCTCAAATGCCGAGCTCTTTTAAATTCTTCATTTTTAAAGAGATGACAAATTCTCTAAACACTAAAATCCAAAATCCGCCACCGTCACTTCCACAGTTTGTAGTTCAATTATGAGAAGTCAGAAGAAGAAAGTTACTGCACGTTAATGCAAAGGCAAATTCACCAAATTCAGCTGTAGTCAGTAGGTTGCACTTTGAAGAAATCATCCATAACATGAAAGACATCCAGTTATCAATTGCTCCAGTACCTTTTTAGTTTAGTGGATGTTGCATTTGGATTTGGTAATTTAAAGAGACGTATCTATCATACCTGCAGGTTTTATCCTGGAATAGCAGACGCTCTTAAATTTGCAAGCTCTCAACTATACAAAATCACAACAAAGCAGGTATACTTTTGCTGTTCCCATTCGTTGTAGTAGCTGCAGTGCATTGATAACTATGCAGTTTCTGCAGACCCTCCTGTATGTATGGAAAGTCCAATATTCTTTTTTTTTGGTTTTCAGAGCAGATTTGCTGAGGCATTACTTCACGAGCTGGCAGGAGTAGATATCCCATCAAGCAGGATCTATGGTTTGGGAACCAGGTAGTAATCTCTTTTTCCCACTCATTTAAGAATGCTTAGATGGAACCCTGCATTTTCTCCATATAATAATTTGTTGTGAATTTCATTCAGACCCAAAGTTGAAGTACTAAAGCAGCTTCAAGCAAAACCAGAACACCAGGGTTTGAAATTACAGTAAGATTCCCGATTCTGCTTGAATTCGGTAGTATCATCACAAAATACATACCACAATTATCATTACTTATTGCTTTCTGTGATAAATATGACTTAACTTGCTTGCTCTTAGACCTGACAATCGTGTCGTGTTCGTATACTATCGTGTCAGACAGTTTTGTAGTCGTGTTAGGATTTCGTGTTATCGTGATAAGCAGAATTTGAAGAAACTCCATCATATTTAGATTGAAAATAGTTAAGTGACATGTTATATTGACATTTTCCTTCCTAATTAACATATTAATTGACCATTATCATCTAAAAAATAATTGATTACCTAACAAAAGATGTTATTCGTGTTAGTTTCGTGTAAAAAACTAAAATATCGTGTCGTGTTCGTGTCAAATAGTGTATTATTTTTTTTATGTTTATATCTTCATAAATCATCGTAATAATGCATTTCAACCACACACAAAATTTCATGTCATGTCGTATAAAAATCGTGTCAGAATATCGTGTTCGTGTTAGAAATTGTCTGGTTGCTCTGGTGTATATTAAATTTGTTCCCTCCCTCTCTTATGCAGCTTTGTGGAGGACCGCCTTGCAACCCTAAAAAATGTCATCAAGGAACCTCAACTAAACGGATGGAATTTGTATTTGGGTACTTTAGACCATCATTCTCTTTATCTTGCTAATTTCTTCTCATTTAATGGTAGGCAGTGGTTTAGCATATTTCTAATCAGAGGTATTACAGGAAGATGGGGCTATAACACTGCGAAGGAGAGAGAGGAAGCAGAAGCCATACAAAGGATTCAACTTCTTGAACTTTCTGATTTCAGCAAGAAACATAAATGATATATTCCACACTGTCAACTCCGAATCTTGACAGGATGCAGTTAATCGATGCATTCAAATTATGCCCTCATTGCATTATTTAGATTGTTGATGTACAAAAATTTTAAGGTATCAAACAAACAATCTGCTGCATTGTTATTCAAAATAAATAATATTCTTTCTGGAGAGCTAATAACTCCGATACATCATTTGTGTGGCTGCATTGTTATTTTCTCAACAGTTGGCTTTCATCAATCATTTCTTATCAATCCGTTATAACATTTCCACGAATTGATAAATAATTTGTAAACCACTAACTGCACATTAAATCTAAAACACCGTGCCAAGCAGTTGTAACATGGAACAAGCTAACTTCAGAAGTATATCGTTAAGTAGTTCTATTTTCCAAATTCCAACATCTCCTGCGAGACAGAAATAAAGATGTATAGTTCGGATGAATAAATATTGTCGAGTGAAATCAAAGAAAAGACCACCTATTTCAAAAATGGTTTGTGCGTGACCAGGGAAAAACTTCAACTTGCCTTCAATGCTTCTAGTTTTGGGCAAAGCATTTTGGAAGGGGAAAAATAGAAAAACTACAGTTCATCATTAGAATTTTGTCCATCCGTTTCTTCCTTCTCTTTATGCAACTTCTCCAATACTTCTTCAACGGGAGGATCTCCAGGCCTTCGAAACAATTGATCACCAATTTTTACTTCATAAGCGTCATGCTGACCTAGAATAAAATCCTTCAACTGAAAACAACAGGAAGGTTTAAAATGACAACATTGTATGGAAATGAGTGTTCAATAAAATACTAAGCAGGAAACCATGTGACATACACAACCAATCAACATGAAAAAAATGAGGAATTAATCCTTGGCCATGTAGTCCGTGTATGAACTGCGATTTTGTGTTCTATAGGAAAATGAAACATGCCCATTCTAGGAAAAGCTAGTTGATTCAAAGAATGAAAACGAAAGACAGATCAAGATCTGTGCATTGCTGATGAGGATTTCAGTACAAGTTGGTAAGAGAATACCAATCTGGAACATGTTAACTAGACCTACATAACCATATTTTTTAGCCTTAGCCGAGCAAGGACAGTTGACCCCAATGCAATAAGATTGAACTTCAGGTTTCAAAAATATAATACAAAGTAAAAAAGAGCAGATAAAAAAAATCACCTCTATAGTACTCTGACCCCTGTCTAGGGTAAACATGATGGTGCTTCGATCGACTGCCATGAAATTCACCTCAATGGACCCTGTTTTGAGAAGCTTTGACCATCTAGTGGCAATGTCAACTACTTCATCCTGAGAAAAGCAAACCAGATATATTTGTTAGTAATGGTTATTGCTTATAGCAAATAAATCTTCCATAATTGGTCGGATAGATATAGTGAAATACACGTACATTTCCTCCAATACAACTATCAAAATCGAGATGAAACATATCTTATGCCATATCACTTGGCACAGGTTCTTCATCAGAGACAACAAAAATAGAATTAAGGTTGACTGTAATAAGTCTTAAATATTGAGCAAGTAAACCCCAAAAAAGATGAAAGTTAGAAAATTCAAGGACAAATCCACTAGAAAAAAAACCCTGAAAAATATGAAATATTCCACTAAGCACAACAGCAGACAATTCAAACTTGTTGAACAATTTGACATTTCCAGAGTAAAGAAAAGAAACCCAATGCAAAATGCAAATCAAAACATCCAATGGAGCTAAAAACCCATATAGAGAAAAAAGACAAGCCAAAACATGATATGTAAAGCAAAAGAAAGTCAACACATCAAAAACCAAACACCCAACTCTCACTCTCCTTCTCACACCACCAAACCCAGATGCCACAAAGATCAAAACTTTACCCCCATAATTTCAATCAAAGATCTAAACTTTACCCCCCACCAACCAACGCAGCATCAATAATCACCATCAATAACCCCAGAAAGGAAAAGCAAATAACCCAAAACCACCAAACCAAAACAACACACCCACATTCCCCCCAATTGACCTCAAAACCCCAACAATTCAAAAAGATCCAAACTTTATTCCAAAACCGAAGTTCCCCCGGACCCACCGAAGAGCGTGGAACCCCAAGGCGCAGCTTGACGAAGCCAAAGGTGGGGCCGGTGTGGCGTTCCAGCATCTCCCGTTGGATCTCCTCGGGCGCGACCTTGGAGAAGTCGATCTTGGAAGGATCGAAGTCGGGAGACGACTTCTTCTTCTTCCCCCATTCCCTCCACGCCTCGTCCTCCTCGTCGTCGACTACGTCGTCCAGCTCGTCCGGAATGCTCACCTTGCTCGACACCCGGGATAAGAAGAGGAGGAAGAGGAGGGAGGTGACCGTAAGGATGGGGAAGGCGGAGCACCGGATCCCGTTCCGACCTCCCATCTCGGTGCTGCTGATTGTAATGGAATGTCGTGCTTGTAACGAATGTATTGCAACTATTCTTTTAACTTCTCTTTTTTTTTTTTTTGATAATCTTAACTTAAATGTGGTAATGTATTTTATTTTTTTAACACTAGAAGTGTATGTAGCAGATTTTACAAAAGATTTTTCATAAATTTACGAAGTAATAGAACAATTTTATTCTTATCAGTATTCAAAAATTCTATGCGCAACTCTGTTTATCTCAGATTTGTATATATATCATAAATAATATTATAAAATCATGCATCCCTTTGGTTCTGGTTGGGTGTGCAAGCATCTAAGTCTCGCACGCCTAGACGTGTGAGGTTGTCATCACAATAATAGAATGTATTATCCTTCACGAGCTCAGTTGGTAGTTAACTACTTACTATGGCTGAAATCTGAAATAGAACGAATTCCACTTCTACAGCTAATAAGTATAATTGCGTGAGAGCAAGAGCGAGAGACTTTCTTTCTTTCTTTCACCACAATATAACCTGTCCTACCAGTTCAGGTACTACACACTTCGATCATGATTTCTGACATGTCTTTTTGCCTT
This sequence comes from Triglochin maritima, assembly GCA_963682175.1. Classification (NCBI taxonomy): domain Eukaryota; kingdom Viridiplantae; phylum Streptophyta; class Magnoliopsida; order Alismatales; family Juncaginaceae; genus Triglochin; species Triglochin maritima. The sequence goes on along the minus strand of OY821772.1, from coordinate 54,784,249 downwards.
TCTCAATCTACCTATTTCCTTTGCATGTAGACGTTGCCTTCGCCTGAAACAGTTAATATGGATAGAGAATGCCGTTTGAAATGGGATGAACAACATTTCACCTATTCTTAATTTGATAGGAAAAGAACTTTATCAAAATAAAATAAAATAAAAAGAGGGGAATGAAATTGGATTTGGGCTGATTTTTGGCCCGGTGTGCCTCTTTGACGTACTCAAAATTGGGCTCTGTTGTTGTTGCACCGCAACATCAAGCAGCACCTATACCCCGCACCTGGCGCACCATGTAAGCTCTCTTGGACATTTTGCATGTTCATCCCTGTACTTCTTACATTTCACTGACATCTGCTTAAATTGTTATTTGATTGAAACTCGTCATTTTCTTCCGTAACATGTACCATCTGGGCTCATTCTCTCTCCACAAATATTATATTTTAAGGAAAATCACTTGAAACAATGTCTACGTATGTTGATGGAATTCGAAGATAAACTATTGTTTGTTTCTGCACTTTCATAATAGAATATAGGGAAAAAAATCAAAATAATAAGTAATTTTTTTTTTTGAAGAATATGCACATGAGAAACTTAATTGGAAGAATATGCACTGTAGATATCATTTTTACCCTTCATGAAAACGGTATCACTGATGTCGTTTTTACTTGGGCATTTTTTTTGGTTTCAAGATGTTTTTAGTTAAGACACGTTGAACTAGTAACGGTTCGAAAACTACATTAGTAATCAAAATTGGTAATAAAATCTCAAGTCCAAAAATGCATTGTGTTTGACTTTCAGGGGGCGCTACCCCCTTACAACCCCTAACACCTCCGAACGCCGCTCGAGACCCCCGACCGACTCGTTGCTAGTTCAACATGTCTTAGTTAAAAACGACATCTCGAAACCAAAAAAAAATGCCTAAGTAAAAACGGCATCAGTGATACCGTTTTCATCAACGGTAAAAACGACATTTACAGTGCCGTTTTTAGTTAATGAAAACGGCACATGTTGTGTCATTTTAAGGTGCATACTTTGTCAATTAAGTTTCGCATGCGTATATTCTTCCAATTTTATTTTTTTTACTTATTATTTTGAAAAAAAATCCTAGAATATATCTCATTGTTCATGCTTTCTTTGTTGACACTTATGTAGGCATTGACTTGGTTTTCGGTTGCGAGATATATATGTTGGTCAACAATCAATCAACTTGTACATATCTCTAGAAAGATCTTGGTGGATATTTACTCTTTGCTTGTGAAGTTTGTTAGATATGCGTTTGAGATATATGATATTTTTATTTTCTAATGTCACACTACTAGTTAACGAAGTTGATTTGAGTTAGATATTCACATAATAACATTGGTGGTATCGATCACACATCCAATATGAACATATAAAAGACTGGATGTGTGCTAGTATCTGACATCAAACAAACACAAATAAAGATTACACACGTGAGACAATGGTATCCTGACATCAAACAAACACAAATAAAGATTACACACGTGAGACAAAACTAGTAGACATTATCTAATCTAGATAACATAAATGTCTAACAATTAATCTTCATATATCTAACATCTTTTGATATAAGTGACATCACACTACACGAGCAAAAATATCTAAATATTGGTAGACATGCACAAATAGAAAAACATACACTGATGATATATTTAACAATTTTCATATAAATGACAATCACTTCTTAAGCAGATATATTTAAATATTGGTAGACATACACAAATAGATAATAAACATTGGTGATATCAAGACATGTCCACACAACCAATATACATACGCATTACATCAGATACGTGGTTGTAAAATGTACAAATAGTGTAGACATATCCAGCAACAAACTAAATAACTATAAACATGTCAACAAACAGATATTACTAAATAACCCCAAACACATGTCCACAAATAATCTTAAATACACTCCAGAGGGGGTCAAAGGGCGAGAAAGAAGCTAGAGGTCGGAGGACACAGGAGGAGGTTGGAGGAGGATGAAGGTTGGAGGACGTCGGAAGAGGATGAAGATTGGAGGACATCGGAGGACAACAAGGACGAGGACAAAGGTGGGAGGTCGGAAAAGGAGGTCGGAGGAGAACAACAAAAAGGCTAGAGTATGAGGTCAAAGGAGGAGGACGAAAAGGACGAAGGTAGAAAGAGACCAAAGAAGGAGGTCAAAGGAGGCAGACACTAAAGGTGGAAAGTGAGAGTTGGACGCGGGAGGAGGGGTGGGAAAAGAGGAATGTGTTTTGAATTTTGGATTGGAAGTGGGAAGAGAATGATTTATATTAACGAGATATTTATGTTTCAACCTTGAAGTATCTAATTATCTGTTTAGAATGATTTTTTTAGAAAATCAATCACCTCCACGGGACAGGAGTCAAAAAAATGAGCACAAAATGGAGCACGTATATCACTACTCATACTTTAATTAGGGTGAAAAGCTGAGGACAGCACATCCCAACTCCTTGACTAATAAAAAGTCGTACATTATCTGGAAGGCCGATGCTGACGCATCCCTGTGTATAGGCAGGAGATGCGAAGATGACCGACATAGCACAGATTGAGAATGACGGGAAAAATAATTGCGTGCCACACGACTCAACAGTCAATACACCAGGAATTCAAGATAGACTTCTTCCAGATCCAGTAAATTTATGGCAAAATAAGTAAATTAAGACAGCAATACAGCATCGTACCCAAAGCAAGGTGAATTTGTAAACCCCTGTAGTTTTGTCACTCATATCACCCGTGGACGTAAGGTACCATCTCTTAACTTGTTACATGGAACATCATCTTATCATTGTGTCGACGATACATTCTTAATATAAATATAATTTAGATTTTCACCAGACTGGTGTAAGGCGAAAAAAGGACCCTTCCACTCATTCAGTTATGCAGCCAAACTTTTGGAGGCTATTTCATATACATTCTCAGAAAGTCCGTTGCTGGATACAATCATCTGCAGCTGCGCCTGTTGCGCAAAAAAAAACTTCAGAATATAGAATACATCAATGATCAATCTAAGACGCCATCTGCAGAAGCATCTAGTTGGTAGAAATTCGATTTGAAATTAGCACTAAAACTATAATAGCAAAAATTGAATTGAAAACTTCTAACGAGCATCAATAATCAAGCTAATACGATATCTCCAGAAGCATCTTGTTCACAAGATCAGATGTCAATAATTAGAATGACAACACATCTGGGAATAAGTTAATCCCTTTGAACGACCTAAAATTTGGTCAAATCTAAAAGGTAAAAGAATACAATAAATAAAAAAGTAATACATTTCAGAATACCTTCTTTCAGTTTACTCAAGTCCCAAGGCCAAACCCCTTAGAGGTTCCAAGTTCCAACCGAAAGACCTTAAACTTAATAACACTACAATCTGAAGAGTAGTTTTAACTGTAAATAGTTATTCGTATGTGAACATATTTGTTTCATATGGTGAATACCTAACTAAAGCAATGAAAACCCAAACGGTAAAGGGAAGAAGAGAGAGCCTTTCAATTACCCAAATACATATCAAATTTACTTCCATTGCAGGGGGCTTTTAGTTGTACAATTGCAATTTATGTAGCTATACATAGGTAACATGCAGTCCACAAGATGATAGGACAATTGTTTTCTACACACATTTATATGGAGAAGGCATGAGATATATAAAAATGTTGTTTGTCAAAGTAAATCCTAGCTGCACAAAAAGTTACCTTCGCAAGAGCTTGTCTGCCCTCATCATAACGTTTCCACCTTGAAAAGGCTGATACCATGCGGGAAGCCACCTGAACAAGGTACGAGGTCAATAACATGTTTCAAAATAAAGATAACAACCAGGACTCCGAAATCAAAATGCACCTGTGGGTTCAGCTTATCTAATTCTAGCACCATTTCTCCCAGAAATTTATAGCCTGAACCATCTTTGGCGTGTAAATTGACAGGAGATCCACAGAATCCTCCAATCAGAGAGTACACCTGAAACAATTTTTTAAGGATATAAAAGTATGAAAAGAGTACTGTAAAATTGCAGACAAGAGGGATAAACATTTTTCCATTCAACTCTGGCAAAGATTCTTAGCCACAGTAAAATAAACCCAAAAAAATCTGTATTTTTTTCCGCACTCTATCAAAAAAAATTCTTCATCATTTCTCACAACAGTCAATATCACCATCACAGAGGCAATAAAAATTATTTGTATTTTGCAGAATATCAGTCACAGAAAAACAGCTGGTCACATGAGTAAATGGGAAATGCTATACTGGGATATAATCCAGGAGGGACAAAGCACTTATACTACTAATCTGGCATTCACATTCCAGGTAATGATAAACACAAAGCCTCAACCAAGCAACCATATGAAGTTAATTGTTAGAATAGCTCGTGCACGACGAACACTCATGAGCAATCAAAATTACCTTGTTTGGGTTACACAAGTCAAAGGCAGGATGATTCAACAGATTTCGGACATTCACAACATTCTCAGGGATGTCCGACATAGCTTGAAGGGCAAACCATTTGTTCACAACCTGAAATCGAAGGAAACACAGGATCGAACTTTATTTTCTTTCTTGAACATGTCATGCTAAAAACATTTAGGACCATGACTTACCAGAAAATCATGCTTCCACTTAGCATAGAAATCTTGCAGAACGTCATCACAAACTTTTCCAGGATTTTGGGTTAGAGCAGCCAGAGCAGCAAATTGTTCAGTTAAGTTAGTTGCAGAGTTGTATTCTTGTAAGGCAAGATCTGTTAGCTCTGGCTCATCCAGAGAAGCAAGGTATACTGCAAAAATGGCAAAGAATGAGGTAAATTCATCTGACGCGCAAACCCAAAGTGCAATCTGTAATTCCACTCCTCATACCAAGAGCTGCATTTTTTAGAGCACGACGGGCCATATCTTGATGATTAAACTGATAGGCATCCGTGCTTCTGTTGTTCTTCACCTGTTGAGTGTAAAATTGCAGTCAATTTGTTTCTCCAAGAGAATAAGGAGCATATGAGAATACATCATGATGCATTGTGTACACGGAAAGAATTCAATGAGAAAAGCCCTGGAAGCATGGGAGAGCAATTTCCCGTGGAGAAAAACATATTTGCTATTTTTTGCAGTCATACATCAGAAAGAATGAAAATCGATAAAATGAATGATTGACTACATGTCTAAAACATTTGCCGTATACATTGACAAATTACACAAGTACCAAGATATGTTGCTTACAGTTGTAAGTAGATCTTCCTTAAGTTCAAGAGCAATCTGCCTTCTAATGAAAACACGAACAGCATGCACAGCATCAGGATCAGCGATTTCCATCATATCCATAATCTCTCCTTCACCAGGCAAGGTTATTGCCTTCGAGATAAATTCCTTGAATAAGACAAATTTGTCAGGTAAGGCCTATAGAGCAGTTGAAATTTTCAAAATGAGATCCAAGCTACCTTATCCAATGAAGAATCAGAAAGTATGCTTCGGAGGCCAGCTATAAATCTTGGATTCAAACTTAAGGCTTTATTTTGCTGGAAGTCGGAGACGAGACTGAGCATCAACTTTCTTGCCAAGACTTGTCCAGCTTCCCAACTGAAATACAAGACTATTATTTAGAAAGGAAACCTACATAACTGAAGTAAATAGTCCATTGTAGCATAAAAAGTAACTAATACCGGTTGAACTCATCTGAATCATTAGCAAGTAGAAAATAGAAGTCGTTCTCGGTAAGATCAGAATCAAGCCGAACTGGAGCACTGTAGCCACGCAAGAGAGAAGGAATTGGCTTCTCAGGTATGTCAGAGAACACAAATTCTTCTTCTTTCTGTAAGGTCAGAAATTAACTTTTTTAGTTAGAAAATCGGATCAAATTGTACAGATTTGCCATGTCATCCTGAACATTAAAATAAAAGCACAATAACATCTTCATAAATGACAATTTTGAAACAAAAGCAGCTGGAATTTTAGCTGTTCAAGAATGTTTTACAAGTTCAATTGTGAATCTCATTAATGTGCATTGTGTACCCACCAAATCCATCATCAAGTGGGAAATTGGGAATGAACTCGTGGAGCACTACATAAGTTTAATTTTAGAGGGGAGAGGATATCATGACCCAATTGGCTCTAACTGAATAACCTAATGCAGGTTTTGGTTCAATTCTGTACAACTGGAGAGGGGCGTCGAAACAAATTCAGCTCCACACTTCCAGTTCATTATATAGAATTGCAACCAAAATACATCTTGTTATGCGATCTAACATACTTAGCATCCAGTTTTAACATCCAAATATTGACTGCTGATCAGGTGATTCAAGTCTTCAAAGACAGAAGACTCCTGTATGAAAAGATGCTTCTAATATATGCCTACTAGGAAACAAGCCACAAGACTCTTGGTTCGTCATGGTCAGTGAAAAAAATCTTAAGTAACATCTTAGCAAACCCCGGGAAGTGAATGTAACCTGGCAATGGACAACTGTAGTCTACAGGCAAGAAATCGAAGAGGTCTAAAGAGAAATGCAGCATGAGATAATCATTTTCAACAGTTACTGTTGTAATCCTTAATATAGCAAGAACTACATAAAAAATTCCAACTTATTTACTGATAATAATAAAACCCTACTTATTTAGTATTTTATAAGTCACCCAGTTTTAATAAACTAAAAGTAGTAACAGACACTACTGTGTTTTTTACCAACAAAAGTTCTTTAGACGACCCTTTTAGCTCAATATGAGACACATCAGAAAACCAAAGCATACCTTCGTTAAACGAAGAACTGCTGTAGAAGAAGGCTGTCCATTTGTTGCAACAGTCTGCAAAAGCCCATCATTGTAAACAGAGTTGAGCGGCATGTCTTTTCCACTTGAATCAAGGAGACCGACGGATATTGGTAAGAACATGGGCTCCTTCACAGGTTGACCAGGTGTCGGTGGTACTTCTTGACTGCAATCCGAGAAGATACATGTCAAGAGTCAACTATTATTCACCCATATCCAACGGTATAAAGCGAGAGAAATCCTTAATACACTAACAGCTAGACAGGGAACAAAAGGAATAGGAGCTGTGAAGCCTGTGATAATGAAAGTTGGTTGAGGAATTGAGTTTTTAATCTACATATATACAGAGCTGCTCAACCATATGGACACCAATGTTAAAAGGTCAGCCAACTAGACGTTAGTGGGTCACATAACCGACTGAAAGGAGGCTGCCAAGGCCCATACTGGATAATCGGTCCAATAGACTCAATTAAAGAAATGATAACCCATATAAATCACAGAATTTTTTAGAGTATCTAAATTGTGCATTTTCCATAATTTCACCTGAACTTCAATGAGTATGTACGGGCTTCTGCATTATAAGAGGATGTGACTGTCACACAAGGAGTTCCTGCCTGGGAATACCTGTAAATTTCAAATCGAACTTTAGAAAAAAGATTAAAATAGAATATAAAAAACTATCAAATTGACAGCCCATAAGTTACCATGATAAGAAATTAAAAAAATCAGCATCATTCGCGTCCCGCATGGCAGCAAAAAAATCTTCACAAGTCACAGCTTGTCCATCATGTCTTTTGAAGTAAAGATCCATACCCTGAGACATATTTGAACTCAATTAACTTGTAGTAGTATCCGCAGATACATTTGAATTTTCTAAGTGTTAACAACAGATTACAGAAGAGTATTTTTATTAATTCATAAAGGATGATTGGAAGTATTGATGACAAGTTATAGTAGTGGGCAGTGATTAAGCATCAAATGCAATTACAGATGTTGAAATTAATAAAGACCCAATTCTCATCACAAAAAGTGTCCCGTGCCCCTTGGTACTGCTTTGTTAACTATGAGAAATGACAAGAAACATCAATAACCACACCTTTCGGAATCCAGATTTCCCAAGCAAAGTTTTGTACATCCTAACTACTTCAGCACCCTGTAATTTTGAACATAACGTTTAGGAGTTAATGATTTCCAAGCAGCATTTACCACAGGAAATTGTTACTTTCAAGACTAACCTTCTCATAAACCTGTTTTTGCAGAACCAGCCAAGTGGTACAGGGACATCACATATTTGCAATAGAGAATGACAAAAAAAATGATTAAATGTTCAATATGTTAAAAAACTGCAATAAAGAAAATGAAAAGGTGAATTGGACAAATCATACCGTGACTGTAGAAATGCAGTTGGTTCAGATCCGAGAACAGTAACAGTAACATGTACATTAGTGCTTCAAAACTCAAAAAGATAGCAAATAGATAGTAGTCTGAAAACCGGACAGATGAGACACCGACCTGTATAGAAGTTGTCCATCTGAAAGGAAAATAAAAAACATAACATTATATCCAAGCATTTAATTTTTCTCGAAAAGAAAAATATTTATATTGCATCACCAACCTTAATATAAGAATGAGGTCGAACAGGATGGGCCATGGGACCTGCATCCTGTGATAACACAAACAGAAAGTGTAAGATTCAGTATAGCTCTATAGACACATGAAATGACCCATAAAAGAAATTTCGATTTAATAAAAGCTTTCAATTTTATTTACATTATCTATTCAATCGGAATTTACATAATTCATGAGGGTATACAAACTAAAATTACAATGGAGCTGTTAACTAAAATCAACGATCCAGGAAATGGAACTGTGGGACCAACTCTGTGCACCATGAAAATAATAAAATAGCCACTTATATTACCACATAATTCGCATATCTTTTTGTGTGATTATGTAGAGGTCGCAGCAAATAACGTCAATGGCTACAAAAACTGCATCTGCAGCTACATGCATGAACAATGATAGGGAAAGAAAGTTTACATGTCAGTTGTATTATTGCAACAAACTAGACGGAATATCATTTACAGAACTGACGGTCTACATATTCGTTCAGCCTGGTTATGTGGTTGTTGTAATTATTTAGCTAGTCCGCAACATTGACACGAAATACTAAATGGTAATGACTTAAGCAAACCTGTGGAAATTGGTAACTGCGAAGCTTTGAAACGTCAGCTATGCGTTTGACTGTACGACTGCCCATGTCAGAAGAGAATTCCTGTAGGCGAAGTTTATTAATAGAACGAGATTGATTAAAATGTCTTTAGAAAAATAAAAAAGGGCAACACTGGTGCACAAGTCTCCCCGCTTTGCTAGGGCCGGGGGAGGGTATATTTTTATGCAGTCTTTGCCTGGCCTTTTTTCCAGCAAAGAGTATGTTTCCACTTTCCACGACTCAAACCCATGATCCTTTGCCCACAAAGCAGTTACCTTATCACTGCTCCACAGGCTGCCCTCTAACTTTAGAAACATAATAATGTGGAAAAATGATAAAAACCTGATCTCTGAAGACTGTAAGACCCTCCTTCAAACTGAGTTGAAACCAGTCACGACAGGTCACTCTGTCACAACAGAAATTAGACAATGATCTAGAATTAAAACCTAAAGCATACAATTTGAGAGAAAATAACATAAGTTAGAGAAAAAGGTATGTTCCAAATCTGTAGGTTCTCATTGGCAATTGGAAGTAAATCTCTAAGTAACTCCTTGTAAATTGTAGAAATATAATCAAGTTGTAAATCTAGAATACCATTGCAGTTGAAATTCAGATGAAAAAAGGCAGTGAATTGAATAGTAAAATGTGATTTGAGTGGAATAATTAGGTGAGCAGAAATAGAAGCAGTATGAAACTAAGCATACATAAACATCAAATCAGCATCATGGATGTGGCTTCAATGCCGTGGAGAAAATTGTTTGTATTGTATAAAAAACATAGAATCCATATTTAGGAACACAAAAAAATGCTGATGCAGAAGAGAGAGCTTGGTCAAAAATCACACATGGATAAGGTGGATAAAAAATAGTTCCTTAGATGCCAACAATTTCATCCAAACAAGCCAACTAAAACTGAGCAATGTAGTATTCATACCTGTTGCCAGTCCAGTTATGGAAGTACTGAAATAGCAAACAAGGGCAAGATTAGCGAAGTCAAAAATGCAATCATGACACCACGAGGGGAAAAACAAGAATACCTCATGCCCTATCACTCCCAAAATTGCAGCATAATCAGCATCAGTAGCAGTTTCCGGAGACGCTAGCACAAGCTTTGAATTAAATATCTGGCAAAAAAAAGACTTTTAGTGATAATTAGACTAATATATTTCTCCAAAAGTAGTAAAAAAGGGGCCATAAAAGAATACATTGAGACTCTTGTTTTCCATAGCTCCCCTGCAAAAAGAAACGATTTTAAAACTTAATGCACAAAGACAAAAAGAAAGAGGAGCCGATCATTATATGACAAAAGCTTACAGCCTACCAAATGAATACATATGGAGCAAGCACAAAATGTACCTAAAGTCGTTGTCTAAGAGGACGACAAGTAAACAACCATTTTATTATGCATCGTCATTGTTACCCGGTGGCAAGTATATCAACTATTTGTTTCACCTGTATAATGCATTGACCAATATTTCTACAATTCATTACCATATTACTTTGCAGTTCGGCAACTATTTTGTACCAAAATGACTACAAGACAAACCCACATAGTCTAGCCATATGTTTCATTGTTTGAAGCAAATAAATGCATAAAAAACAATTTGCTGCAAGGACTTTCAAAAGAACGGTCTAAACGAAAAAACAATTGGATAATAAATTGCAAACTATGTTTGGAGGATTAGTGCATAGCATTCAATAAAATTTTCAAAATAAGCATTCAGTAGGATTAACTGACACACATAAACGTAAGACATGGTAAAAGAAAATGAGATGATTCAAACATAAAACAATGGTTAAAAGACATCATAAGATTTAAACACAGTATCAAGACGAAATATATCTGACATCCAAGCTATTTTCCTAAATGGGTGCACCCTTTGTCACCTTGCCTTTAAAAATATCAAATTATTTTGGATCTGCAAAAGACTCGGAGGATAGTGAAGCTAAAAAATTCAGAAACAGTCAGATAATACATAGGCTACTCAGAATATATGAAACAAAAAGTTCATATTTCCGATCAAGTTAGACACATTAAAATGGGTGAAGAGGGTAATGCAACTACCACTATCAGAAAATGTACCCTTTAGAAATTAAAAGAAATAAAGTAGTTGGGGGAATTGATATAGCTTACATGTTAAAATCAGGCACAGCCACAATGTTGAATAGATCAAGATCATATTCAAGGCCAAAAACCTGTAAAATTAGTGTCATAGATCGGATAGATTTTAGGGCTCCAAACTTTAAAGACGTTGAGAGATTACAAAACAAACATTAGCTTACTGACCTCCTCATCCCACTTCATAGCAGCCTTCAGAGAGTACATCGCATGAGATGTCTTTGGCACGTCTTGTGCAGGTGTCCATATTCTCAAAGACACGTTTCTGCCTGAAGAAGTGGTAAATGTATCATCTCTACTTTCCAACTGTCCAGCCACCAAGGCAAACAAGTAACATGGTTTCTTATGAGGATCCTCCCAGATCACATAATGCTTTCCACCCTACAAAAAACAATATTCAATGTGAATAAACTACAATATAAAATAAATAACACACCTATTGAGGAATACAAATGCTAACCTCAAGCTCTCCCTTCTCTATAAGATTTCCATTCGACAGCAGCACGGGATAAAGGACTTTATCAGCCTCAATTCTGCAAGTGTATCTTGCCATGATATCAGGACGATCCTACACATGTAGAGCAACCAAAGTAATATTTTAAAATTTTCAATATGTCATCAGCATAATCATTGGATGGGAAGTACTGAATTCCTATGTAGCCAAGTTATTGTCTCAAAGTTCAGTACAATTTAATCTTCTGTCTACTGCAGAAAAGAAATTTAGAAATGGATTTAAGGGCTGCTTTAAAATCCAGACAAGACCAGATCAGCCGATTCAACTGGTTGAGCATGGAAGCAGCCAGGTTCAACAGTCCTATAAGGTGTAAAATCAAAATTTCTGTTTTCTGCATTGACCCGGCTGAACTGCTGGTTCAACAAAACAACCAACTGGGTTTTTTCGGTTCAACCACCCTGAATGTTTTTTTTTCAAAAAGGCATGCTGATACTATATCGATGTGCATATTGGTAAGAGTGTAAATGAGCAATCCTATCAGATTCTGATTAAATGATTATAGATTAAAAAAATTAAAAAATTAATACTATATATGTGACATCAAGTTAATGTCACGGTTCAACCAATTCAATCCACCAGTTGAACCAGTGACCCATTGACTTGGTGTCTTAATCCATTCAATGTCCGGTTAGGGTTTTAAAACCACGGCTTCAAATTTTAAGAGAACCATGTGGCATTTTTCTCACGTTCAAAAGCATCCAACATGCAATATAAACACATTAGCTCTCTTTCACATAGTATTTAAGCATAATGTATTGAATATAGAACCCAACCAGGCCCAACAAAATAATAGATGGATCTCTAATTGATGCAATACTACAAACTGCATAACTCCAGATTTATTAAGTTTGACATTATTAAGAGTCTAAAACTGCAAACAATAGTTAATACAAATGGTGGAAAATAATATGATAAAAGAAGCAACAAAAGAAGATGAAAAAGTGTCAAAGACCATATCTTGCCTCTTTTCATGATTAAATAAGTAAAGCAGTAAAGCACTATTGGTGTCTCTATTTATCAAAGGTCTGTTGAGGTCAAATCCTCAATATTTCAGGTGACATGCACCTTTTCATGTTGCTTCTTTGTGTTGGGATTGGAAAGGATTGGAAGGTAATAGGCACAATACGATAAAAGAAGCATTGGACCTGGGACCTTCATGTTGCAGGAGTGTGTAATTTTTCTAAATGGGGACACTACGTATTGATTGATATCCTTTATCTTTCGTGTGTTATTATCATCTCGAATTTACAATCAATAGAAGTTTTATTTTGGTCATTGAGTTCAGATTCCAAAAGTTTGATGAGTATGAAAACAAAACTCAGTTCAAAATGATTTAGTTGGTTTTAACCTAAAAATATCCACATTGAGCATGTACTGAATTTCACTTAACATGGTAAGAGAAAAAAGTGAAACCTGATAGAAGGTGATTTTCCTAAAACCTTCAGCTTCACATTGCGTGCAAAAGTTACCAGAAGTTTTATACAGACCCTGTTGCATTAAGAACAGCAATTAATTTTTGCAATTGTTAGTGACTTAACGGCTAAAAAGCATAGCAAGTATTGTGATGTCAATCACCTCCAAAGATGTATTTTTCTGTGGGTATATCTCAGTAACAATCTCCAGAGTAAATGTACTAGCTGGTGGTGACAGCATCGTAAGATGGCGAGAATCCAATTCATAATCCCCTTTCTGCATCAGCAGAAAAGAATGTACTTAGACTAGGTGAAGTATTAACCACTTTTCTTAAGTGCAACAAAATGCCAAATATTACAATTTACAATTCTATAAATGACAGTTGCATAGTAACGCACGGATGCCCTGATCCGAAAAAAGGTAAAAATGAGAATGATGAGATATTTATAGTCTTAACGGCCTATAAATAAACTGTTGACAGACTCTTGATTTGTAATGATGCGCTTTATGGTTTTTGAATTGTCTGTCTTAATATTGCTGTAGGATGTTAATATATTCAGAGGTTTTACAGATAAAAATGGGACAAGGACAGCAAGTGACTACCATTTATAACACAGTCCACTGTTTAGTATGATTTAAGGTCATAAATTGACTACTCATGTAAGTTCTCTTTCATGGTTTACTCGACAACATGAATAAAAACCACACTTCGCCTAACTTAAAAGGGCCTTCAATTATGCGTTTCTAGGCACACTGGCACAGTTCTCAAGGGATAGATGATGAAGGAAACTGAAAACTGAAATAATATTTTTTATTGCAAAATATCTTCGAATTTTAACCACTAGATTAGCAAGTGAAAAGGTGAATACAATAGGATGTGATTTCTTCTCAAACTGAAAAGAAAATGATATTCCATGTTCTGAAATTGAACAGGAACATGATACCTAAAGTTTCTCTTTATTTACCTCATATCATCATTTTATCCCGTGGCATTTCATTGTACTTATATGACATCAAGAAATATCATTCGTCATTAGTTAATGTTGCATTCATCAAGATAAAGAATTCAGAAAGGTCATGTTAATGATTTTTTTGCTACAAAACAGTTTGCGCTACATGTTTGGTGAGCTAAAGCCAAATAAATAATATAATTAGGTACAAATGACAACGAGCACTAAGGTAGTTACAGGAAAACACCTTCAATTCATTTCCATCAACTTTAATAGATAAAAGTTTGAGGTTGCTGCCATTAAGGACTAGCTGCCCACCTGCTCCTGAGAACAGCAGACAAAATAAGAATCAAGTTCACTCCTACTAAAACAAAGGAAACATAAATGTTTACAGTAAAAAATGGTGTATTTTATTGTTATTGTTGATCAAGTTCCTGGAAGTTCATCTGGAAAAATGCTTAAATGTTAAAAAGATGCTCGTCATACTGCACACAAGTCACTAGTTTACCTTCAACCCTTGGGAAAACTGTGATTTTTGAGGAGACAATCGTCTTGTTCTCACCAAGAGAAACGTCCAAACTAACCTGGAAACCAAAAACAAAAGGAATGTGAACATTGTACAAAAGCTTTGAAACAAAATAACAGAGACCATGAAAAGGTATCACTCTCACCTGCAAGTTTTTATGAAATTTGTACACAAAATTCAAGCAAAGAAAAAATAGGTTGGTCTAATAGCAAAGTACTATTTACAAAAAATCCTACCAGACAACTAAGGAGCAAGAAACATTGAAACAAAATAATTTCGACAAAAAAAAACGTTCAAAATGCTTCATCTGCTGAATACTTGTTGTCTGAAAATACTAGAAAGCAATAGATGGATAAATAACTATATGAGGTCAAACAGAACATTTGAAATCAAAAAAATGCAACAATGTAGCACACAACAGGCAGCAGAGTAAAACAAAAGATTTAACAAAAACAACTTCCAATTATCAACCACACTCAGAGTTGACAGGTTAACATGTATAAAAATGATTTATACACCACTAATAAATATGGTGGAAACTCTCTTAACGACAAGGAACAACTTCTC
Organism: Triglochin maritima; assembly: GCA_963682175.1. Taxonomy (NCBI): domain Eukaryota; kingdom Viridiplantae; phylum Streptophyta; class Magnoliopsida; order Alismatales; family Juncaginaceae; genus Triglochin; species Triglochin maritima. Next base: position 54,769,185 of record OY821772.1, on the reverse strand, counting down.
CAGCTAATTTCACCAATTTCATGTATTCTGATCATCAGCGCCTTTCCCGTGGAAAATGCAATGAGGCAATCAGAGAATAAAAACAGTTAATTTTTTAAGTCGTGAAAACTCTATTCAATTACTTCATCACCCGAAAAACACTCTCTTCCGTCATGTTTCATTGAAAGACAATGGGATTAACAACCAGTAAGCTAGAAAATAATAAATAACAAAAAACAACAGTCACTCTGAACCACGAATACACTATTGAGATAGATACCTTGTCAAAATAATAATTAGGCATTTTGTAATCCTTCAAAAATATCTCCTTTGGTGTCTCCATCTTAGACTCTTCAGACGGAGTCGCTTGGGGTTGTGTTGCAATAGAGCACCTTGGTACCTTCTTGATTAACTTAAAACCCTGCAGAAAATTATGTGAAAAAAGCATTACCCAAGCTGTTGAACAATCACTGAAGTAAAATCCATAGGTCAGAAGTAATATCCCAACTCAATTTCAAAACTTCACAGTATCATTTATTCATTTGGAAGTGAGATGACCACCATAGTAACAATCTAACATAATCAATCCATTAAGCTATTCATTTTGAAACTTCAAATTGCAACTTCATTTCTTCATTGAAACTTCAAATTTTAAATTGCAAGTGCATACTAAATCCTGATTTAATCAACATTATGCTCTCAATTTCTCACAGAATACTGGAAGAAAATACAGATAATATAAAATTAAGAAAATAAATGATGAAAACCAAGTATTTCAGTATTTTCAACTTCCAAGGAAGGTAACACTTTAGGGCTTTTGGTAGTTCTCACAGAGGAAGACAGAGGAAAGTGGATCCGCCTGGCCCTACAGGACACCTGGGATTAAAAAAATACCAAATGGAACACATAAGTCCATTCCTTGTTGAAGTCATCGTAGAAAGGTCAAAAGGAGCAAACTGACCGTTTCTCTCACACCAAATCTTCTCCAGCACAAATTTCTTAGCGGTTGATAAGATACAGAATGATGGTGTGCAGACTGTAATTGCAAAAGGGAGCAGATAATAGAAAAATGATTAGACGGCACCAAAAACAGCCACATTACTACATAACAGAGTGCAATTGCACATGAAACTGGATTCTATTTCTTCCTATATCCACAAAATGGGCAGAAAAGATGCTGCTAACCTTGACGTTTTGAGTAAAAACTAATTTCAAGTTGTCAACTACTGATGAAAAAAAATCAAGTCGTCACTACTCACTTATAGAGAGACTAAAAATCACCCTTTGAGATGTTTCATTACTGTAAAAACCCTTGAAAATACTCAAGCCAGAAAATTTTGGATCGATCTATGAGACTCAACAAGGAACACTCTCGATATCCTAAACATCGTACACAAAAATAGCAAAGGCAAAACAATGGTTTCTGCAAGATCGAGCAAAAAAGGTGTGGACTTTTCCCACCAAAAGTTTCTGATGACTTGACAATATTGATCGGTTGAGCACGTCATCAAGCACGAACAAAACTCAAAATGCAGTTCCGAGACAATGTTTCCAACTTCAACCGTATCATCCGATGCTTAGACCAGTAAAATAAGCACACAATCGATAAAAAATATCTAATATTTAAATTAAAAAATCATTGAATGTTGTGTAAAGCGTTCGACACCGCAACATCATATCACATCTTACGCTTCCATCAGCGAACTACCACTAAACGTTTCCTCCATAAATAGGAATAATACATAAAACCCTTACACTAGTAACAAAATCCAGCAAAAAACTATCCAATAAAACCAGAACGAATCTGTATCGACACAAACTTCTCAAATCCGAGAAGACGAAAACAGAAACCAAGTAGCAGATAATCACATTAGGCGACGAAAGCAACCCCACCAACCCCATCCTCGCCGCCGCCGGACTTTTGCACGGCAGAATCAATCGCGCCGCCATCGGACGAAACAAAAACCAAACTTTCAAACCAAATCGGTCCCAAAATATCTAAAAACCGAAGATAAGAGAAAACAAAAGGCCGAGCTTTCACTTGCGATGATGTGAGGGTTTTATAAGGAGTTGTGGATAAAAACGATCAAGGCCGTGAAAAATCGAATTTCGAACGGAAAATCGGGAGAGGAGATCGGCGGGACGGAAAGGAAAATTTCGAGGGTTTTTTTTGGGGATTTTTTGGGGATTCTCCGGAGGATTTTTACCTTATGATCGTGAGAAGGGGAACGGTGATCTGAACTAGAACGGAGTGGGAGATGAGAAGATTTTATTTTTTAATTTCGGGTTTTAAATAGGGAAAATTGTTGATTTGTTTTGGTGACGTGTTTCGGATTTTCCCTTTTTGCCCATACGATCTCCTTGATGGACGGATCGGTCCCGAGTGGTTCTTTGAATGGGATGGACGGTTGAGATATGCCTTGATAAGACGGAAACATTTAGGGTGATTTGATTGGTTACACCAAAATGTGCACCATTGTCAAAATACATCTGCGTTTTCACTATTCATTTTTACATATTTGCATACCTTCGGGTCTTTTATGGACATCACTCCGTTAATTTTTCTGTTGGTTCATTTACAAAACATACGCTCTAATATTTAAATGTCATTAATATTAAATATAAAAACACAAAACATTTTTTTCTTTACAAACATCATCTCTCTCTCATCTTTCTCTCTTTACTCTCTCTTTTGTTTTCTCTACTCTCTCTTTACTCTCTCTCTTGTTCTCTCTCCTATCTGTCTCTACCCTCTCTCTCTCTCTCTTTTCAACGACCCATCTCTAACCATCATGATGTTAGTCATGCTACGTTCGACCTGGACGTACTCCTTGTAAACACATGCTTTGATGTGAATCACAAATGTGTCGTTGCTCTTCTTAGGAACAATCGACAACGCTTCAGTGATTGTCTTGAAGTCTCCGCTTCCATCCTTCTCCATCACCGCATTCAGTTTCATCTCTGCCACGTTTCCAACGGCGACAATGGCAAGTGTGTTACTCGTCAATTGTGCGGTGGTGTTCATGGTTTGCCTCATGGAAGCCCCAACATCGCCAAGGGTGCTCTCAAACCCGTCCAGGCATGTCTCCTCGTACGTTACGGTTGCGCTGAGCCAAATCTTGAGATCATCCACGACCTTCTCCATTTTTGGGATGTTGAACACTCCGATTTGCTTCATCGTGTGACTTCTGAAGATCATCAATAGCGTAGTCGAGAAGCTCTTGGCAATTGTCTAGAGCGTAAGCGACCCTCGGATCGTTGCGCGCCTACTGAAGCATCTTGGAGTGGTTGAATACGTTGTGAAGGTTCTCATCGACTCCGACAAGCTCCGAACACAAGCCTCCTTGTAGTCAGTGGGCTGGCAGATGGACTTGATGGTCCTCATCGACTCCGACATTTACTTGTCGTCGCCTGTAAGCCTGTCCTTTAGACGAGCGAAAGTCATTGTGACGACGACTACCATGGGGACGAGGAGTAGGGAGGATACCACCATGATGGACAACTTCTTGCTCTTCTTCCGTGCCACACCGGTGGAGGACATCTTATTAATTTTGTTCGACAATGGAAGGGGTGTTGGTTGGTCCTCTTGGTTTTTATTAAGTCATTAACTTTTACCCCCTACGGATTCTACAGTTGTTGTCTGAGATACTAATTATAAAGAGAGAACATAAGAGAGAACATAAGAGAGAAAGAAAGAGAGATAGAGATAGAGAGAGAGAGAAAAAGGGAGAAGAGAGAACAAGAGAGAGAATAGAGAACATGAGAGAGGGGGAAGGGAGAAGAGAGAACTGGAGGGAGAGAGAGAGAGAGAGAGAGAGAGAGAGAGAGAGAGAGAGAAAGGGAGAAGACAGAAGACAGAGAGAGGAGAGATAGAACAAGAGAGGGGGGAAGGGAGAATAGAGAACCGTAGAGAGAGAGAGAGAGAACATGAGAGAGAGAAAGAAAGGGAGAAGACAGAAGACAGAGAGAGGAGAGATAGAACAAGAGAGGGGGGGAAGGGAGAATAGAGAACCGTAGAGAGAGAGAGAGAGAACATGAGAGAGAGAGATAGGGAAAGGGAGCAGAGAGAGAGGAGAAAGGGAGAAGAGGGAACAATATATAGAGAGAGAGAAGAGAGAACATGAGAGAGGAAGGAGAGAAGACATAGAGAGAGTTGAGAGAGAACAGAAGAGAGAGAGAGGGAGAAGAGAGAAAGATAGGAGAGAGAGTAGAGAGAACAAGAGAGAGAGTGTTTGTAAAGAAAAAAAATTGTTTTGTGTTTTTATATTTAATATTAAGGACATCTAAATTTTAGATGATATGTTTTATAAATGAACTAACAGAAAAGTTAATGGAGTGGGGTTCATAAACGGCCCGAGGGTATGCATGAAATGTTGGTGCACTCAAGTGAATAGTGAAAATACGGGGGTATTTCGGCAATTGTGCACATTTTGTGGTGTACCCAAGCAAATCATCCAAACATTTATAGTGAAGATTTTTAAGTTTAAAGAAGATGGGGGAAATTCAGAATTTTTATTTCAAGATTTTCTTAAAATTTATAGTGAAGTCATTCATCTTATTTTACGAGATTTTAAAACTCACACAGTTTAGTTCTCGTGATTATGTTAAATTTTCCTGAAAATCAATTATCAAAAATCTATTCTAGAATTCATTCCCTCGTATTCACTTTAAATTACACTTTAAAATATGTTGTTTTAAATTGTATTTGACTAGTGTCATGTTCATCAGTTGACACAATACTGTTTGTTACAAGTATCCTTCTATTGAGAGAGAACCAAAATTAAGCTGATATCTCACATAGAATGTAACCCGTAAAATTGATCATGTACATTTAAAACTACATCAATGAGTCGTCACTTGAAATGTCAATATGAAATAGCACGAACTCTCGATGTCAATATGAAATATCTACGAGATGGGTGGAACGGATAAGAATGGGTGGGGGTACAATAATGTCTTAGAATAGCTTCCAAGTTCCAACAGTTTGAGTATCAGAGGAGAAAAAAAAGGTAAGTCGAGAGTGCAGATCTCTATAATGATTCTCAATTATAAAATATCTCTCGAGGTGTTGTGTTATTCAACTAATTCTCCATTAGTAGTTTAAGTTAAAGAAGGCGTCAAAAATAATTTCGTCGTTACTTTCATATAAGAAGATCGATGGATTCCATTAGTCATATACGTAACAACATGTGCCCTGCAACAATTCAAATCCAGTTCCGTCTGAATTTCAATTTCTTCTGAGATCAATAATAAGTTTATTCTACTATTTCAAATAATAATACTAATAATAATAGGGTTGTTCTTGAATTATATCTTTCTCTTCTTATCCAATCACTGATTTTATTCGAGAAGGTGTTGGTGATTTGTTTAATTGTTTACTACTTCGGAATATGAATTCCGAAATTTTAATAAACCTTAAATATGATTCGGCATGGCCTCAAACGGACCTGCTTCTGCATATGATGGGCCTTCCAATGTCTGACCCGTGTTTCTCCAACTTGGCCATGTCACCATGAAGCCCAATTTATACCATTTCTGGTTTAAAGAAGATATACCAAACATGAAACATTTGACAAGAGAAACCACCACTTTTACATGGAAATTAGATATTCAGCTTATAAATTCACCAAGCAAAATTTAGAATCAATTTCAACAATACAGAATTACAGATACATCTAGGGGTGTACAATGTTCGGTGTAAATCTGAATGTTGGACCGGACTAGACAGATCCTCGACCTGTCATTTTTCAAAAAATTCGGGTTTCGTTTGATCCGGTCTAAGGTTTTTCCAAGTTCATTCGTCATTTGGATAATAAAAAATTTATATTTAAATATAAGTTTATTTATGTAATATTTCTATATTGCTTAAATTTTAAGCAATCTACAAGCCATTGCATGTGTAATAAAACCACTTGGAATTTTCATCAACCACTTTCTACCACATTTTCGCAAGATTCAAGCATAAAGCATGTTTTTTGATTTATTTTTAAAATAAGTAAAATCTGAGCTGGTCTGGTCCAAGATCGGTCCACGGAGTATTCAAGTTTCAGTCCTAAAGTTGGTGTTGGACCAGCAGAGGCCTAAGATACATCAACAATCGACAATAGAATGATCAAAATGTTAATCTTTTCAGAGTTAATCTGCTCGTGTTTCTTATGGTTCAATCATTTCGTGACACGTCTTATAATTAAAGTTAATATCTAATGTCGCCATGCAAATAAATCAAACGAATTGTTGATTAGTGCAGTGTCATACTAAACCTTGACAAAATAATAATAAAAGCAAGACAATCCAAGCACATAACTCAATTCCAACGACAGACAAATAAGAGTCCTCATAATTAAGTGTCAAACAACCCCTTTACGTGAAATGAAATAATCAATTGATTACATGACGAAATTTTGCTTCAGCAGTTATTCTGCAATTGCATGTGGTAGGTAGCATCCATCATAAACCACTTTAAACATGTTCCAAATATATGTCTACGCACATTAATTCCAACCATGTTACTTAAAATAGTTTTTTTCCTAAACTTTAGTTGCAAATCCGAATCTCAGAGAACATATCAGTACAAGCATAGGATGCTACTTCCAGCATTCATGTCTTCAAACATGACAGGAATTAACTAATCCTACATTTCGCTAATTAGCAAGTTGACAAGCAAACCTTGTCTAATTGTCTTCCCTCGTTTAGCTCCACTTGTTCTAATAAAAAATATTATTCTAACACCACTTTTAATTTGTTTAATGTCTGCCTATACATGTTCTTGACAAGGACTACAAGAACATGTCAAAGACATATGCCATTGGTACAACATCCATTCTGATTGCTGAAGAAACATGCCCAACACGATTATTGGTTGAAAACAGGGGATAATGTCTTTTACAATCCTACGTATGATGCATGTGTTTTTCGGTAAGATGATAGTTAAGTTGGATAGCAATGCTGGGGAATAGCTGTTAAGGAAGATCTATATTTCTATTAAATGATGGTTACATCATTCTAAATTTTGGTTTAGCTGTCTGGTTTGTTTAAAACATGGTCTGCCAATATGAAACTCGACTTGTTTCAAAGGCTTTTGGCTGCTGGTCTTTGTTTGGAAATAATTATTGCAGCCATGAAACATAATCTAAGAATCATGATTTTTGGGGAAAATAAATATATAAAACATAATTTTCTCCAACAAAGCATCTGCTACTTAACTCAAGGAAACTATTTTCTCCATGCAAACCAATTTCTATCTTTGTTTCCTGCCAGTGATTTGAATCAAATGACCAAGTCCTTCTAAGTTGGTGTCCAAATTTCGATAAATCAACTTTTAGGCACAACTGCATTTTTTGTACAGCAGGTTAGAAATAGCTTATAAGTACTCTTTCAATTCAAAGCTTAGTTCATCAGTACTTGGCCAAAAAAAATTAAAAAATGAACTTTGACCCCCAACCCCTGAACTCATGCTTTGCTGACGATAATTATACTCTGATTATATCTAAATTTTGTGTTGACCGAGGATCTCAATTTGTTGGCAATCATCAGACAAATTCTCGACGTTGGAAATGTGCACGTCGATTAATTAGTGGTAGAAAGAAGAGCGATATATATTGTGATTGTTTCCCAATAGTGGATTATGTCCACAGTCGAAGGGTTTTCTATGTATATCTTCTTCATGTGTGTGTGTGATAGTCTCATAGACTAACATCTTCTTATTTGTAGTTTTTAACTCTGGGATTTTAAAATGCTTGTGGTGCATTTTTCGGCAGATCTTTATATCTCCAAATTCCTAACAAACAACTTGTGAAATTTCACATCTAGGCATGCATATGTACTATTGCCATCATGAACAAAATATATAATTCACATTTCACATGCATGCAGAGCACAACACATGAGTGATAGTTTTGAAATGAACTGCAGCACTTGTACTGGAAACACTGAACACGTTTAAATAATTTGATTTCCACTTCCCACCAATCATGTGGATGTCAGTTTGTGGGCCTCTGTGGCAACTTCTACATCCCATGTCTGTCCATTTAACAGAAATAAACTTTATAGTTTCCTGAGACTATTTGTGGAAATTATGTTTTACCATGGTTAATCATGTCTGCCAACTTAAGGATGTGGCGCTTGGAATTTTATGATGAATGAATGCATATTTGAATTATATATGTCCAGCTTGGGTTTGGTTGGATACAGCTACCGTTTTCTTATGTTAGTTTTGAATTTAATGAGATTAAGTTTTTTTTTTGGGGTGTGTGTGACTGTGTGTGTGGCAAATTCGCAGTATGGGCACAATGTGTTAATTTAGAGTGGTTGGATTAATATATTAATTGGAACAAGTAGTCAACTTTGGTAAATTTGTTGCAAATCAACTGGAGCTGAAGGTGAATTGAAGTTTTGGTCAATTGGTTGGTTTGAATTGTCTCAATAAACACAATATACGTATGAAAATATAAATATAGGAAGTAAAACATCAGAATTGCACTAGAGGCTGCCAAAGTTGTAGAATTAGACACCAGCCAAGTTAAAAGTTGAACTTAGGTTTAGGATCCTTACTATCTTTTACTTACCATTCGACTGCGTCTTGATTACATAAACTTTTATATTCAAACAACCTCGCATTTAAACATGTGAAATAAAAAAAAAACTCCCTTGACTACTTGAGAAACCGTCAAGTTTGGAGCCAGGACTGCAAATACAATTTCCAAACATAAGTTTTCAAATGTACCATTAGCCAAAGGAAAAAAATGAAATTGTAGGAGGCATACAGTCATATTGGTTGTGTCACCACATTTTCAACTACTTCCAGTTAGTTTTTTTTCTATGAAAATTTATAGATAAGATACGCAATATATAATAAACATGTGGTAAAAATTTAGATCAAACGGATCATCGAAGACATCGATTCAAACACTTTAAAAAATCAGTAAATTTTAGTTGTTAAAATACGAGCATTTTAGATCAACGGTGAAATTAATTTCAATTGACTTAAAATTTTAATATGTTATAAGTTAAGAGATAACAACACATGTAATTAAACTTGTTATAAGTTATAAGTTATAAGTTAAGAGATTTCAAATGTGTTAATTTTGAGTGTTAGTCAAATTGACTATACGACTACAACCCCATTGACCACTTAGCCAAATTCCTAGTTGGAATTATCAAATAGGACTTGACCGTGAGTCAATTCTATAAGGTGAAACTGGATAACATTCTCCTAATTACGACGAATCCTGGCCTCTTCAATTTCCATGTGAATTCCAACTCAAGTATTTCCTGACTTATATTGTTTCTATAAAAAGCTTGATAACCATTTATCCTTGGATTGAACGTAATCAATGCCAATCCTATCATATCCAATCCAGAGTTCCAGACAAGATCATACTGCCCTGCGATCTAAATCAAAGGCCAAACTGTTGCAATCACATCAACACGAGACTCAATTGTTCCAATCATTTGTTACAACATGCAGTTGGACACTCGTAGGAACGTCGATTCCCCACAAACCACTGTTCCTGAGTATGATTATGTTGAGAAAATAGTTTCATGTTGTTAAACACAAATTGTATGTAACACTCTATAATAGAGTTGAATCCATTACCTTTTATCTAAGTGCTTATGTTTTGTTGAGGTGGTGGATCAATCAAATTTAACAGATCAAACCACATATTTATTTTTTCTTCGATCTTTAGTGATTGCTTGGAAGTGATGTCTGATATATGTATTCATTTCTGAGTTTCAAACGCTTATAACACACTTTATACCGAAGTTGAAAAAATTATATGATGAATTGGATGGTAATTAAATAAGGACGAGCATAAAGTATCATGAGTATGAATGTTCCACATATGAAAAGTCTACCAGTGTTTAGTTGTATCTACTATATTGATTTCAACGAAGTGTTTAGTTTAGTTTTTTTTTTTTTTGAAGAAAGAAGACTACTAACCGGCCAAAAGTTTTATACTTTTAACGTGTAAATGACATCCATATAACCGTCAGGAAACATTGTAATCGCAAGAGATAGTACCAAAGTGCATGCATCTTTTGTGGACGCAAAAGCTTCACACACTAGTAGATGCCAAAGTGTCCACTCTCATCAAACATGTTAACTGACACCCATTGTGTTAACCCTACCCATTATCGAAAAAATCAAACGTGTTAACTTTTTTAATTTATACCACGTGACAAAACTACGAAGAAAGTCTTTGTATTGCACCATACATGATGTAGGTAACACGAAATGTTGTAATCACGATCGATAGTACTAAAAGTGCATCTTTGGTGGAAGCAACCGTCGTAAATAGTAGATGACCAATTTTCCAATGTCATCTAAACGTGTTGATATTTTTACAACACCTGATGAAAACACGAAGAAAGTTTTTACATTGTCCCAACTCCCAACTAGTCACACGTACGAGTGTACGACTACTACAACTTCACGATTACAAATTGTGAATTTTGCTACAGTACACCTCTCAAGTGTCAAAATTTACGATATGCATCCGAGTTTTCGGTATTACCGCATATACACCTACAAGTCAATCATATTTACGCATATGCACATCTGCCGTTAGTGGACCACACTCTGTCACTGTTACCGTCCAACGGTGTTAGACAAGTTGCAAATTAAACCTCATAAAATCCAAATATTCTTAATTGTAAAAACAAAAAATCCCATGAAAAATCAAATTGTCTAATACTCTCTACTCTTTAACTTTCACTCTCTCTTGAATCTCTCTCTCTCTCCCCCCTTTCTCTCTCTCTCCACTTTTTCACTCTCACTCACTCTCATCCCTCATTCCCTATCTCTTTTGAATCTATCTTTCTCTCTGTCTTGAATCTATCTTTCTCTCTCTCTAGACAGAAGTCTGGACGAATTCTGGACGAATTATGTAATTCTGGACAAATTCTGGATGAATTCTGGAAGAATTCGTCCAGACTTCTGTCCAGAGAGAGAGAGAAAGATAAATTCAAGAGAAACAGGAAAGGAGGGATGAGAGTGAGTGGAAGTGGAAGACTGAAGAGGGAGAAATGAGAGAGAGAGAGATTCAAGAGAGAGGGAAAGAGAGAATGAAAGTTAAACAGCGGAGAATATTAGACAATTTAATTTTTCATGAGGGTTTTTGTTTTTACAATTAATGACATTTGGATTTTACCAGGTTTAATTTGCAACTTGTCTAACACCGTTGGACAGTAACGGTGACAGAGTGGGGTCCGAAAATCCGAGTGCATATCGTCAATTTTGACACTCGAGAGTTGTAATGTAGCAAAAAGGCCTTACAAATTTAGTTGTGCTCTCATCATCGTTGGTCATTTCATATGTCACACCTTGCACTATGTTTCGAGTAAATTTCCTTCAATAGTTTGTTGAACGCTTCGCGTCACGGACGCTGCAAACCCAGTCAGCAGAATGGCTGATGTGGGCAACCCAGTCAGCAGACGCGACTGAGTTCGCTCTCTCCCCAGAAACAATTTCTTTGTTTAGTTTATTCCTCGTTTCGTACAAATTTCGCCATCCCTCGCCATCCCTCATTAATGCGTCTCAAATCACTCCATTCTTTCATCATGTTGGCGCTCCTACACTCAACATTCGTCCTCCTATTTCTTCCCTTCTCTTTATTAAATTCATTTTTTTCCGGACACACACATCATTCATTTTCTTTAGTTTCTGGACAAGCACGTAACTTATTCCGGACACAGTTACTATTTATTCTGGACAGTTGGAATACTTATTCCGGACAGACGGAACACTTATTCCGGACAGACGAACTACTTACTCCTGATTTTTTGTTCCTGTTGTTTTATTTTCCCGATGCGTCCACCATCGCATTTAATGCTTTTCAAATCAGCACGTCCTCCGTCTTCTTTCTTATTGTTTGGCGCGTCACGGAGATACAAATATGAGTGTCTAGGTTATTCCGATACTACGAACCATTCCTTCTTCTCTCCTTCCTCCATTTTTGTTGTACTGTAATGACACTCGTAAATGTGTCCTCACAGCCGGCTCATGCCTCCAACGTCCCTCAAGTGATGATGAATTTTCCTTCCTTCGAAGAAGCCAAAGCATTTTACGTTTCATACGCCGATTCCTGTGGTTTTGGTGTGAAGATAAGGCAATCTCATTACGGTCATGGTGTTGTAATACGGGCCACTCTTACTTGCTCAAAGGAAGGTAATGCTCCCGGAAACCAAGGTGAAGGTAGACCGAAACATAGGTTATCCGGTAGGGTCGAATGCACTGCGCGGATTAGGGTCTCCGGTAATCCATCCAGAGGCTACGTAATTAACTACGTAGATCTCGAACATAATCACGCCATGTTGTCGGAAGACCAGATGTGCTTCCTCCGACAAAAACGATCCGTCCCGGAGTCCGCCAGAGCACGCATTTCGTGCAATGATGCTGCCGGTATATCTGCCGTCAAGACCATGCAATCTTTTGTGGTCGAAGCTGGAGGTCACGATAAATTGTCTTTCAACGAGCGGGACCTATGGTTATTTATTCTCCACTTAACCTGGTTGAAGTTACGCATTTAGCTTTGTCATAAAAATTATGTTTCGCAGGAATGTTGTGAACGAGGTTAGAAACCTCAAAATGGGACCAGGAGATGCGCAAGCTATCCAAGATTATTTCATCAGGATGCAGAAGAATGATTCCCGCTTCTTTTACGTAATGGATATGGACGACGAAGGCAGACTACGAAATGTGTTCTGGGCCGACAGTCGTTCTCGAGCTGCTTACTCTTACTTTGGAGATGCAATATGTTTCGACACAACATACATAACAAACAAGTATGACATGCCTTTTGCCCCATTTGTGGGGGTAAATCACCACTACCAGTCCGTCCTACTCGGTTGCGCACTCCTCTCTTCCGAGACGACACAAAATTACATTTGGTTGTTCCAAACATGGTTGACGTGCATGAACGGTACGTGTTTTATTTTGTCCGGCTTTGTCCATTTTACGTTGTGTGCCTGTCCGGTTACTCCCTTACGTCTGTCCGTTTTACGTCTTTTGCTCGTCCGGTTTATCCTTTATGTCTGTCCGGTTTACGTATTTTGCTCGTCCGGTTTATCCCTTACGTCTGTCCTGTTTACGTCTTTTGCTCGTCCTGTTTATCCCTTACGTCTGTCCGGTTTACGTCTTTTGCTCGTCCGTTTTATCCCTTACGTCTGTCCGGTTTACGTATTTTGCTCGTCCTGTTTATCCCTTACGTCTGTCCGGTTTACGTTTTTTGCGCGTCCGGTTTATCCCTTACGTCTGTCCGGTTTACCCTTGACGCCTGTCCGGTTTACGTCTTTTGCTCGTCTGGTTTATCCCTTTCGTCTGTCCGGTTTACGTCTTTTGCTCGTCCGGTTTACCCTTGACGTCTGTCCGGTTTACGTTATTTCTGTCCGGATTAACATATGTTTTTATCTTGATCGCGTTGTGTGCAGATACAAGCCCCCCGGCGATCATAACAGACCAATGTGGCGCCATAGCTTCGGCTGTGAGGACTGTGTTCCCTGAAGCGCGGCACAGATTTTGTATATGGCACATAATGAATAAGGCCCCTGTGAAGCTGCCCAAGAAGTACCGGGAGCATACGTTGTTTGACCTCAACAACTGTGTATTCGATTCCAAGACTCCGGCAGAATTCGAGCGGAATTGGCAGGGATTTCTAGACGATTTCGAGTTGCACGACAATAATTGGCTCCGATCCATTTATGCAATTCGAGAGCACTGGGTACCTGCATTTTCGCGGGATTGTTTTTCCGCCGGAATGGCATCAACCCAGAGAAGTGAGGGTATGAACGCCTTCTTCGATAAGTACCTCACATCAAGGACGACACTTAAGCAGTTCGTTCAACAATACGAACTCGCACTACGCCACAAGTATGAGAAGGAAGCTCAGTCTGATTTCGATTGTCAGCATAAGGCTCCGCAATTGATTTCGAAATATCCATTCGAGAGGCAATTGAGCGAGTTGTATACGGTGGGTGTCTTCAAGAAGGTGCAGTTAGAAATTGGGAAGATGATGTACTGCGACATCAAGGATGAGTTCAACGAGGACGACACATTGCACTTCAACGTGACCGAACATGTATTGACACATATCCTCCCATTGTCGAAACGGTTCACAGTGCAAATTAGAGATGAGAAGTGGGTATGCGATTGCAGAATGTTTGATCACGTCGGTATCCTATGTTGTCACGTTTATGTTGTTATTGCCCGAATACGTCCAAACGCGTTGCTCCCCGAGTCTTACATCGTCCACCGATGGAGGAAGGATATCCGAAGGAGCTATGGAGTCAAGTTTCCTCTTCAAAGCGGCATAACGGGGAACGATGCGCTTCGTCGCCACGACGACATAATGGGTCGTGCGGTTTGGATCGCCGAGGCCGCTTTCGACTCAAACGACAGATATCTTCAGGCGGTAGAGGCACTTGAGTTGCTTAAGGAACGTATGCAACGACCTGATCCTGTGTTCGCTGGTACATCCGTTCTCAATCCGGATAAGACAATACGGAAAGGCAGACCGCCGAGCAAACGACGGATTTCTTTGTCTGAGAAAATAATTAAAAGTAACGTTAAGAAAATCAACAGGAAGAAGGCTCTACCCCCGTTACACCCTGCAGCACCCAAACCGGGGGATCACGATTTCGATGACTGGGACATGAATTTGCATTACGAGGGAGTTCCTCCTTGATTATTGTATTTGTCATTGGTTGGAATTATTCCTATGTAATTTTGTTGAAAGTCATTGTAATTTTGTTGAAAGTCATTGTATGTAATTTTGTTGAAAGTCATTGTATGTAATTTTGTTGAAAGTCATTGTATGTAATTTTGTTGAAAGTCATTGTATTATTGCATAAGATTCAACCCTTTCTTTGCTTGATCGTTTGTGAATTAATTTCTCATGGCGACAAATATATTAAGTAATTTTGGTTTGTTGTATGTCTGTCCTATGTAAGTAATTAAGTGACCAGTATGTCCGGAATACGTAATTAGGCCGTCCGGATTACATTGTTTGTCTGTCCGGATTACGTTATATATCCGTCCGGAATAAGTTTTATTTATGTCCGGATTAAGTTAACAGTATGTCCGGTTTATGTTTTATTTATGTCCGGATTAAGTGACCAGTATGTCCGGAAGACGTACTTAGGCTGTACGAATTACATTGTTTGTCTGTCCGGATTACGTTAATATCTGTCCGGAATAAGTTGTAGTTATGTCCGGATTAAGTTACCAGTATGTCCGGATTACGTTATATGTCCGTCCGGATTACGTAACATCAAAGTCCGGATTAAGTGACCAGTATGTCCGGAATACGTAATTAGGCAGTCCGGATTACATTGTTTGTCTGTCCGGATTACGTTAATTTCTGTCCGGAATAAGTTGTATTTATGTCCGGATTAAGTTACCAGTATGTCCGGATTACGTTACATCAATGTCCGGATTACGTTTTATTTATGTCCTGATTAAGTGACCAGTATGTCCGGAATACGTAATTAGGCAGTCCGGATTACATTGTTTGTCTGTCCGGATTACGTTATATGTCCGTCCGGATTACGTATCATGTATGTCCGGAAAAAAGAAAATCATTTATATATAAAAAACCAACACCAAATGTCCTTGTATTGATAAATCATTCAAATAGTCTATGTAATTTTAACATGTATACATGTATTGATAAATCATTCCGGAATAAGTGTACTTGTTGTCCGGAATAAGTGTATTTGTTGTCCGGTTTAAGAATAAAGTGTGTCCCGAAACGGAACAAAAAGTTTGTCCGGAATAAGTGTATTTGTTGTCCGGAATAAGTGTATTTGTTGTCCGGTTTAAGACTTAAGTGTGTCCCGAAACGGAACAAAAAGTTTGTCCGGAATAAGTGTATTTGCTGTCCGGAATAAGTGTATTTGTTGTCCGGAATAAGCGTATTTGTTGTCCGGAATAAATGTATTTGTTGTCCGGTTTAAGAATAAAGTGTGTCCCGAATAAATGTATTTGTTGTCCGGAATAAGTGTATTTGTTGTCCAGAATAAGTGTATTTGTTGTCCGGTTTAAGAATAAAGTGTGTCCGGAATAAATGTATTTGTTGTCCGGAATAAGTGTATTTGTTGTCCGGAATAAGTGTATTTGTTGTCCGGTTTAAGAATAAAGTGTGTCCCGAAACGGAACAAAAAGTTTGTCCGGAATAAGTGTATTTGCTGTCCGGAATAAGTGTATTTGTTGTCCGGAATAAGTGTATTTGCTGTCCGGAATATGTGTATTTGTTGTCCGGAATATGTGTATTTGTTGTTCGGAATAAGTGTATTTGCTGTCCGGAATAAGTATATTTGTTGTTCGGAGTAAGTGTATTTGTTGTCCGGTTTAAGAATAAATTTTGTCCAGAAACGGAACATTAAGTTTTTCCGGAATAAATGTATTTGCTGTCCGGAATAAGTGTATTTGTTGTCCGGAATTAGTGTATTTGCTGTCCGGAATAGGTGTATTTGTTGTCCGGTTTAAGAGTATTGATAATTTATACATGTCCTTGTATTGATAATTTAACCCAACACCAAATGTCATTGTATTGATAAATCATTCAAATAGTCTATGTAAATTTAATATGTATACATGTATAACTTTGTAAAAAAAATTAAAACATCCAGAGTCGTTTATTGTTGATCGCACATCCCAGAGTCTTCGAGTAAGAAATTGGCCAAATCGCCTCTAAAACGGTGAAGAACCTTGCTCTGCTTCGGCTGAGTCGGATCAGCATTCTCCATCAAACGCTTGATCCAATACAAAACGTATGGCCCGCAGTCGTTACTCCCCGCTAGCTGTCGTTGGCTACCCTTCCTGTCAACTCTCAGTGGCCATTCGACCGCCAAAAACCCTCGCCAGAATCCCGCTATCTTAGACGCGGTGCATTCATGATTTCCGACTAAACGGTTAGGATTTTCACCTCTTTTAAGCGTGCGGGAGATGCTGTTGTACTGAATGAACTCTGATCGAGGTCCGTGGGCAACGAACAGAGTCCAGTGGCCGGACAAACAGCATGGTTGTGCGATGACGACTTCGTCCACATTAAGTCCTTCAATTTTTGGGAGTAAATAATCTTTCTTTATATCTTCTCCCTGTCCCTCCACAATCATTTCCGATTCGAAGGTTGATAAGCAGACCACCTTTTTTTGCCCTCCTCTTCTGACGAGTACCTCAATTAGGCCGTCAAGAGTTTCGTTGGTGATTTCTGTGCCTCGCGAAATTATTTCCTTGAGATCACCCCTGCTGATAATGCTGAGAACCCCCTCCAGATAATATCTTTTGCTTCTCGCTCGGGAGCCGTTGCATTCAATAAACGATGTACCTCATCATTGGTCAGCGTTCTCAAGGCGGTCTCGTCCACATCTGGCCTCGTGGACGAAACATGGGCGGCCAGTTCATCTTTCGCTGTTTCTTCACTGGCTTCTTCGGGCCCTTTTGTTTTTGTGGTGGCTTCTTCGGCCTCCTTTATTTCTTCTTGTTTTTCTGCGGCAATCTTCTGTGCCTCATCTTGGCCAGATTTGCTTTGCGCTTCGTCTATGTGTTCTGTGCGCAAGCGTGGTTTAATGGTCCGCATTTTTTGAGGATGCAAAAGCGGAAGCGCAACCCCAGCCTTCCTCTTTCTTTCCTCCTGTCTCCTCATAACTTCCTCCTTCCTCTTCTCTCCCTCTTCCTCCCTCCGCTTTTTTCTCTCTTCCTCCGTCCTCTTCTCTCCCTCTTCCTCCTTCCTCTTCTTCCTGTCTTCCTCCTCCCTCTTCTTCCTCTCTTCCTCCCTCCGCCTTTTTCTCTCTTCCTCCTTCCTCGTCTTCCTCTCTTCCTCCTCCCTTTTATTCCTCTCATCCTCCTCCTCCCTCCTCTTTTTTCTCTCTTCCTCCTTCCTCTTCCTCCTCTCTTCCTCCTCCCTCTTATTCCTCTCATCCTCCTCCCTCCTCTTCTTCTCATCCTCCTCCTCCCTTCTCTTCCTCTCTTCCTCCTACCTCCTCTTCCTCTCTTCCTCCTCCCTCTTATGCTTCTCATCCTCCTCCCTCTTCTTCTTCTCATCCTCCTCCCTCTTATTCTTCTCATCCTCCTCCCTCTTATTCCTCTCATTCTCCTCCCTCTTCTTCTTCTCTTCCTCCTCCCTCTTCTCCCTCTCTTCCTCGTTCCTCTTCTTCCTTTCTTCCTCCTCTCTCTTCTCCCTCTCTTCCTCCTCTCTCTTCTCCCTCTCCTCCGCCTCCCTCTTACTTCTCTCTTCCTCCTCCCTCTTTTCCCTCTCCTCCGCCTCCCTCTTATTTCTCTCTTCCTCCTCCTTCTCTTCCCTCTCCTCCGCCTCCCTCTTATTTCTCTCTTCCTCCTCCCTCTTTTCCCTCTCTTCCTCCTCCCCACGGACTCTCAGCTCACGACACTCTTCTTGAGAGATCCGGAGTTCTTCCTCCAGGTTGTTAATTTTAATGGTCGCCTCCCTAAGTGCTGCTTCGGCTCGCAGCCATTTCGTCTTCACCTCACTAAGTTCCAACTCTTGTAGCAGTGGGTCACATGGAATGCTGCATTCACTGAGTTGTATCCTTGGTAGAGTGGATGTTGAAGGTGTTTCCTTCGAGGCGACCGTTGCTTCTGCAGGAGTTGAAGGTGTTTCCTTCGCTGCGGGAGTTGCTGCTGCAGGAGGAAATTGATCCTCTGACAACAGTGAATGCTCTCGTGCACTGAGTTTTGGGGTGCCCTTCAACTCAAATTGGCCCGAGTATATCCGGGACAAGTTGATGCCTCGATCTTCCCATTTTCTAAGGATTTGGCGTCTGCTAAACATTTCGGTCCAACACTTGAACCGTGGAAATGCTGACCGGGGATCCCCCAATTTGAACTTCTCGCAAAGCCACACCTGAAAACAGGAATGAGTTAAAAAACAGAAACATAACATCCCGGACAGACACAACTCTTATTCCGGACAGACGCAGACGTATTCCGGACATACAAATTACTTATTCCGGACAGACACAAGACGTATTCCGGACAGACAAGACACTCATTCCGGACACATACAAGACTATTCCGGACTGGCAACACACTTATTCCGGACAGGCAACACACTTATTCCGGACAGAGACAACACTCATTCCGGACAACCTCAAGACACTTATTCCGGACAGAGACAACACTTATTCCGGACAGAGACAACACTATTCAGGACAGACACAAGACTTATCCCGGACAGACACAAGACGTATTCCGGACAGACAAGACAATCATTCCGGACACATACATGACTATTCCGGACATGCAACACACTTATTCCGGACATAAACCAACACTACTCCGGACTGACACAACACTCATTCCGGACAACCACAAGACACTTATTCCGGACAACCTCAAGACACTTATTCCGGACAGAGACAACACTATTCAGGACAGACACAAGACGTATTCCGGACAGACACAAGACGTATTCCGGACAAGCAAGACAATCATTCCGGACACATACAGGACTATTCCGGACAGGCAACACACTTATTCCGGACATAAACCGACACTACTCCGGACTGACACAACACTCATTCCGGACCAAGATACTTATTCTGGACAACCTCAAGACACTTATTCCGGACAGAGACAACACTATTCAGGACAGACACAAGACGTATTCCGGACAGACACAAGACGTATTCCGGACAAGCAAGACAGTCATTCCGGACACATACAGGACTATTCCGGACATGCAACACACTTATTCCGGACATAAACCGACACTACTCCGGACTGACACAACACTCATTCCGGACCAAGATGCTTACTTGTAATACGGCAACGCAACCAGACACGTAGCCCTGCTTCATAGAGAAGTTCGCTGACGATCTCCTCCTCGAGAGTTCCCGTTGGGCTTCCTCCAGGCCTTCAACCAAGAAAGTGTGAACCGCATTTGCCCACGCATATCTCTTGAGGCGCTTGAGGTTCTTAAGGTGTTTCGTGTACCACGCTTTAGTTCGCAGTGATCCATCGAAGAACAAAAAATGATTGAAAATCATAGAAATAAGGAGTCGGACGTGCTCCTCCTCCTCGCCCATCTTGCTCGTGGCGGTAAGATGACCCAGTAGCTGGGTGTTGTCGAGGTTAACCCCGTCACGTTTCTCTACGTACATGGCATCCATATCCACTCTCTGCCCATGTACTCTTAGTCCAAGTAGAAGGGCGACGTCTTCTACCGTAAATGGGACCACCCCAGTGGCTATTCTCAGACCGACTTCATTGGCGTCGAAGTGTTCGACGAACCAACCCAGTATCTCGTTGTCAGTTGTGACGTAAGGAAAGCTGAGGAAGTGACCGAAAGGCGTCCGTTGGAAGACATTTTTCTCCTCCTCCTTCATCCGGTCGAACTGCTTGTGAAGGGCCGCGAAACCGCACTTGGTTTCGCGGAAGTAGTACGTGCTTCCCTTAAACCACACAAAAAAATTGTTAGAGGCCAATAATGAACCTTAAAATGAACCAGAAAGAACATGGTTGACAAAACACCTGCGCGGCTACAATTTCAGGAGCAATGGAGGTTTCAGGTAGAGAAGGATCCATTTTCGCCTTGTCTTGGTTTTCGTTACTGGAATGGAAAGGTTTTGGAGCAATGAAGGTTTTGGTTGAGCGTATGGGAAGGAACTCCGGGTGAAATGGGGAAAGTTACTCGAATGCTGTACCGCCGCTACTGATGTACGTGAAGTCGAACCGTCTAATCGTGATTTAGGGAAATGAACCGTCGCACGGAAATGAACCGTCGCACCCAACAAATCGTGATTTAGGGAAATGAACCGTCGCACCCAACAATTCGTAATTTACATTTCCCCGCGCAGAAGTTTTGGTTGACTGGACGCTGAACTGGCAGCTGACGTGTTATTCCACGTAGGACGCGTCACGGACGCTCGCGTCCGTATATAACTACTCATAGGAAAAACATATTCATGGAAAAAATAAAAGTACATAAAACGAACATTCGTCCTATCGCCTCCGCTTTAGCTTACTTAGTGTTGTAGAGTAAAATAAGCGTAATTCTTAAGTACAAGCTTAACTGACTTAACAAGCGACCTTTCGTATTTTGACAAGTTGCATACATCTATCTAATATTTAGATACATTATTCCCAAAATACCCTGCGCTTACCCTTATATAATCTTTAACTAAATAACCTCAAGACTAACTCGAACACTTGTTTAAACACCCCCCTAATCCAACTTGATTACCAAGACAAAATCATAATCCTCAAAGTTAGATGATCGGGTGGGGTTGTAAAGTAAGTGTTTGACGAGTATTTGAGTCGGTTTTAAGGTTATTTTCCGAAAGGTAATTACAAAAATAAGTGGATGGAATCTTGGAAACAATTTATCAAAAATATAAAGGAGTTCAACTTGCCAAAATTCGAAAGATCAAGGATAAATTGTCCGACTTTAAACAATTAGTATGCAAAGTGCAACATAAGTTAATAATCCTTTAATAAAATATAAAAACAACAACAAAATCAAATTCTCAACATGATACATTTTTGGTTTCCATTTCTGTCCTTCCCTTTACACACAGCAAAAGCCCCCAAAACAGAACATGAATATATGCCATTGTGGAGTGCGAGACCCGTCTGGTACATGTCCACGACACGCTCCTGCGGATTCCAAACCAAGCCAGGGGGCCGCTGCGATGGAGAAAGCTTCCACCTTTGGCCTCCTTTCGTAAAGGAAACCGCAAAGATGTAAGCTTTCAGCGCCACTCTCTCTCTCTCTCTCTCTCTCTCGAAGTTTCGGTCCTTTTGGATCGGAGTTGGTGGTTTTGGGTTTGGTGTGGTTTTTTAGGTCTGGAAGATTAAAGATTGGATCTTTGGGACTTTGGGGTTGTTTAGGGTTGGGTTCGGTGGCGAGACTGGATTTTAGAACTGTGGTTTGACGAAATTTGTGGGGGGAGGGGGGGTGGATGTGGATCTGAGCCCGAAGTTTGTGTTCTCGTTTCTTAAGAAATCTATCTGTAGATGTTTTTCTTTCGAATTTTTATAAAAGTTACAGTTCGGAACTAGACAATGTGGAGAAAAAAAATTGAAGTTTTTTTGGGTGTGTTTTGGGCTTCAGTATGTGGAATTTCTTGTAGGTTTGTTAATATCATGGATTTTTTTTTGTCTTCTTGGTGTAAAGCGCATGTGTCATGTAATTCTGTTGAACAGTGAAATGGAAAGTTTTGTGTTCTGTTTCTTTTGTGGCTCGTGTTTTCAAGATTGTTTGTGTTCTTGTATGTTCTGGCTTGGACAGAAGGATTTATTTTTGATGGATTTTAATTTTTTAGATCTGTAGGGTTCTAGTGGGTTTTATCCTTAATGACGGGGATGGCCGAAATATACTGTCATGGATTTTCTTATGCTAATATGATTTGAGTTGGTTATTGAAATCCCCAAACAAGTGTCCATTCAATTCTCTCTTCACCTTATGACTTTTTTGGTGTTTCTGCTGCCTTTTGTTGATATTGCATGTCTTCATGACTTAGCTGCAGGATATCAAATAGTTATGCACAATCAAGTATATGTTGTGGAATTCTTGGAACCTCTTTTTTGTTTTTTTGTTTGTTTTGAAAGAGATTGTTTTCAACTTCGAATATCTTGTCTCCACTATCTCTTATATTTGACTGTGTATCTCGGGATGTTGACTTGTGATTACTCCTTAACCATTCCTTAGACATAATTTTCACTGTTTTGGCTGACAAGGAAACGTAACATTATGGGAAGTTTGTCGGATAAAACTTAAATCATTGAGTCTTATATGCTGCTACATGGACCATAATGAATATGAGGATTTTATTATAATTTTCTTGGGAAAATTTAGTTGATTTTGAAACCCTTTTATTTATTCTGTATTGTACTCCTTTTTTTACTTAAGTCAAACTGAACTGAGGGTATAAATTTGCCGGCTACCAATTACAAAAGAATAGAGTCTTTTTGTCTTTCACAAACACAGCAACAACTACAGCAATGCCCAGACCTAGTGATATCAAAGCCTTTTATCAGATTGTGTTTTCATTCCTTCGCAATTCATGTTTGAATAACCCTTTACTCAGTGACACTTGGGTTTTGCATAAGTGGTATTATCATGATTCTTTCTGATTAGGATTTATTTTACATATTTATGAACAATGATCAATAATTTAGGCAACATGTATCCTTGCAGGTTCTTTTCTTCAAAACAGGGTGCCATGAAAGTTGTATCACGCGTCTGTAGGTTATCTTAGGAAGATGGATACATGGATATTCAACAAGATAGCTCCAAGACTGGGGTATTGCCTACTACAACCTCAAGGACTCTTTCTTCCTCTTCCTCGTCATTTCTCTCAGCAAGCCAGTCTCCCTTCTTCTCCCCACAATCACCAAAGCTCTACACTTCTGAGCAACTGCTGTTCAACGACTTGGTCCCATCTGATGGTTTTCTTTTAAATAGTAACAGTAATAATAATGGATTTGTATCCGAAAATTTGGTCAGACGGCTGAAATTAATATCGTCAACTCATTTCCCAACTACTTCAAGATGCATCCCGAATTTTGAAGACCCAGAAACATTGTGTGAGATCCCTGTTTGTGCACCAGCATCTCGTAGTAATTGCAGCGATGGCTCATCGAGCTGCAGTCAGATCACCAGAAGAGGTCATCTCGGACACAAAGAGAGTCATAAAAAGAACTTCCCAAGCCACCAGAGTTCTTCATTTGAGCAAAGTTCAACTGCATTCTCTACCTACAATAGATCAAAAGCTTATGATGTGTATCTTGGTTATCATGGTAGAAAATCGCCCCTGTTGCGTTTTGTTTATTGGCTTCAGGCCGAGCTGGAAAGGTACGGGTTTAGTTGTTTTGCGACTGATAAGTCTGAGTGCAAGAACTCTCGGAGCCATGATGCAGTGAAGAAGGTCATGAGAGAATCAACTTTTGGAGTTGTTATCCTCACGAAGAGATCATTCGCAAATCCATATACAATTGAGGAGCTTCAGACTTTTTTGGGTAAAAAGAATTTAGTTCCTATATACTTTGATTTTGGTGTAAATGATTGTCTTGCTCGAGATATTATTGAGCAGAAAGGAGAATTGTGGGAGAGGCATGGTGGTGAATTGTGGATGCTTTATGATGGTTCGGAAAAGGAATGGAAAGACACACTCAACGGGCTTATCCGAATGGATGATTGGAGACTAGAGGCACACGATGGAAATTGGAGAGATTGTATTTTAAATACCATCATTCTACTGGCTACCAGGCTGGGAAGAAGAAACACAGTGGAAAAGATGACTAGATGGAAGGAGACAGTGGAGAAGGAGGAGTTTCCTTTTCCACGAAATGACGATTTTGTTGGAAGAAGGAAAGAGCTTTCTGAATTGGAGCTTATCCTTTTCGGCAATGTCAGTGGTGATAGTGAAAAGGAGTATATCGAGCTCAAATCCAAACGTAAACAAAAGAGATTTTTGACCCGTTGTAATGAGAATTTCCTGACCAGAGAAAGCATGAAAAACCGTCAATCAGAGGGGAGTAGCAGAGGGAAAAACCCTGTTGTATGGAAGGAGTCTGAGAAGGAAATTGAATTAAGGATGGAAAACACTGATGAAAAACGTCAGCCTGGAAGGATGAGAAGCAGGAAATATAGGAGGACGAAATCCACAAAAATATTGTATGGCAAAGGTATTGCTTGTGTGACAGGTGATCCGGGAATTGGGAAGACTGAACTTGCTTTGGAGTATGCGTACAGGTTTTCCCAGAGGTACAAGATGGTAGTGTGGATAGGAGGAGAAGCTAGATATATTCGGCAAAATTATTTGAACTTGCGGCCTTTGTTGGAGTTAGATGTTAACACTGATAATTCCTTTGACAAAGGAAGAGTAAAAAGCTTTGAGAAACAGGAGAAAGAAGCAATTTCCAAAGTGAAGAAAGAATTGACCAGAGGCATCCCTTTCCTTGTTATTATAGACAATTTGGAGGATGAGAAAGACTGGTGGGATCGAAGAAATATCATGGATCTTCTTCCATTATTCGGTGAGGAAACACATTTCATAATCACCACTCGGCTTCCTCAAGTAATGGACTTGGAGGCCATGAAACTCTCTTTCTTATCCGGTGTGGAAGCGATTTCTTTGATGAAGGGAAGTCTCAATTCTTATCCAGCCACCGAAATTGATTCTCTCAGAGCTATTGAAGAGAGACTTGGCAGGCTTCCTTTAGGACTTGGGATTGTCGGAGCCGTACTCTCTGAGCTTCCAATAAGTCCAAGCAGGCTTCTTGATACGGTCAGTAGAACGCCGCTAAGAGTTTTGACATGGAATGACAGGGATATTAATCTGAGGCAGAACACCTTTCTCATGCAGCTTTTAGAGGTTTGTTTTTCGATATTTGATCATGCCGATTGTCCAAGGAGTTTGGCTACCAGAATGGTTCAAGTAAGCAGCTGGTTTGCTCCATACGCAATCCCACTTTCACTTCTGGCTTTGGCAGCAAATAAAATTCCCAACAGGCATCCTCATGCTTCATTTTGGAAGAAATGTTTGCCCAGCCTCTCGTTTGGCTGTGGCAAGTCGAACATCAAAAGGTCAGAAGCCGAGGCATATTCCATGTTGGTAAGATTTGGTGTGGCCAGAAAAAGCAGCAAGCCCGAATGTATCTATTTCCATGGTGTTATTAAACTTTACGCTCGCAAACGAGGAACGACTAAAGTTGCACAATCTGTGGTCCATGCTGTTAGTCTGAGAGGGTCTCTCACTCATCATCCTGAACATTTATGGGCAGCTTGTTTTTTGTTATTCGGGTTGGGCAGTGACCCTGTTGTTGTAGAACCGAAGCCTTCGGAATTAATACCTATTGTGAAGCATGTCGTTCTTCCCCTTGCAATTCACACGTTCATCACCTTCTCTCGATGCAATGCCACGTTAAAGCTCTTGCTCCTCTGCACGGAGTCGTTGGAGGTTGCCGCAGAGTCCTTGCTTTCTCAGCCAGAGAAGTGGCTGAACAGATCTATTTGCTGCAGAAAACCTGTTAAATCCAATGCCAACACCGCTCTCTGGCGGGAACTGGCGCTCTTGCGAGCTACTGTACTAGAGACAAGAGCAAAGTTGTTGATAAGAGGAGGAAAGTATGACTTGGGGGATGATCTCATTCGAAAGGCGATCTTCATCAGAACTTCGATACATGGTGAGCATCACCCTGACACAATATCCACCAAAGAAACACTTTCCAAACTTGTAAGGCTCCGCTCAAACACCCAAACCACTTGAATTTGTAAATTTGTCACCCATAGCTCACCACATTCTTTAGTGCCATCTCACAGCCTAGCAAATAATGGGGGAAATGATCAGAAATAATTTATGTATACTCTCCATTTTGCTTGTTAGTGTAGATTATACGTTTTCTTTTCGAGTAGAGAGTTTATTGTATGTGAATGCTTTTGGCGTGAATCAATTGATTGCATAGTGCTTTCTTGTGAAATTTATGTTAGCTTTCAGAATCAAATGGAAGAGGATACTTCTCTTGCATCATTTTGTAAATGCATATTCAAACTTTACATAAAATATATGATCTATACATGCGTATTCCTTATCAAAACCAAAATACTTGTATCTTGCCCATGATGCGACAATGTAAACATGGTTTAAGGCTTAAATTCTGTGAAGACCTTGAGCCATGGTTTTAATTTTAAAAGTGGTAGGGGTTCTTTCTTGAGTACTGGTTAGCTGAATAAATATATAACCACAGATGGTGTTTAACCTTCACGAGAAACAAATTTTCAACTTCAAGTAAATGTTTAACCTTCAGCATGAGGTTTGCATTTTTTTAAAACCCAGAATTCCTGGAATTGCATTTTTCTACCTTTGAGAACCTATTATCGTAGATGCTCAATAGAAATTATTTTTTGAAGCTAAGAAGAAAGAAAACATGAGATCAAGTTAAAAAAATATCACTACCATTTTTTTCCTTACCAGCTTTTACTCAAAGGAAATGAACCAGACTTTTAGCAGAATTTTTTCCCCTCTTGAAATCTTCTAGAAATTAAAGCCAACATCCAAGAATTTGTGAAAGCTTTGATTTGTGTCACATGAAGGGCATTTCTAACTTTTATTAATACAGCAAAATACTTGCTTCTCTTTCTTTCCTCCATAAACACCACCATTAGAACTACCACCTTCTCATGAATGCTTCCAGACAGCGAAGTTAAGGCATCCGTCTGCATGTCCTTTTTCCTGCAAAACCTGTCTACATAGATCCAAGCTTGTGAAAATGTTGCAAGTCTGAATCTGAAGTAATCAAAACATGTGAATGGCTAAAATTGGATGGAATTCTCTGACAATCAACAGTTAATATCAATTAATGATACGTGGGTAATCAAGATGGCATCATTACCACCTAGGCTATATTACTTTTCAAAAACACAAAAATTACAATCTATAAGCAGAAGAGCATTATAACAGAAAGTAATAGTTGAATCCTCTTCTATAGTTATGTTTTAGTCTCCTCTGTTAGGTCACATATAAACATCTTAGGTCTGCTTCGGATATAACTATATAAGCTTTTAGTGTCTGGTTTATGGGAAATTTGCGAAATCACGCCAAAAAAAATGTGTGCACCCAAACATGTTTTTGGCCTTTTGGCGGTCGGACATTAGCTTCTAGTGTTTAGATTTTACATAGTTTGTAGCTTTTGACATCCGATTTTTCACCAAATACTATATTTTCGATAAATTGCAACTACACCCTAGATGTTAACCTCTAGGATACGTATCTTAGGCTGTACTTCTGGGACGTTAGATGTAAAAAGCAGGTGTCCTAAACGAATCCTTAATTTGATTTGTAAACAAAGTTTTGTTGGAAGCTTTGCTTCATACTGCCAGGAAACCTTAACATTAATGTATCTATTACTACATCAAAAACAGCAGGTCTTTGTTTCGAAATAATCATTAACAGTAAAATGACAGTGAACAGCATGAGAGTTGAAGATGTGTAATGACAGCATGTCTCGATATCCAAAAACCCCACTTTTTTGGAGGATAGGGATAAAGACATGGAGAAACTTATTAGAATACCAACAAAAAAAACTGGTAAAAGACACTTTTTTAACACCACTTTCCTTTTAATGGTGTGTGTGGTCAGAAATAGTTAAGAGAAGAAAAGTTGTATTTCCTTCAGTTGGGTTAGTAGTTCGGAAAGTTTTCTCTATCATTTGATCAAACCCTTAGCAGCTATTTCTGCAGTGGAAAAACAGCTTTTTTTACTTCTTTTTTCCCCCTCTAAAAGTTGCTAAAGAACACTAACAGGGTGAGAAAATCTGGTTTTTCTGATCACTCTTGTTTATTTTTTTTCTTTCCTTTGCATGTAGTCTGAGAGCACAATGGCAAGGCAATCGATACAACGCTAGCTTGTGTTTTATTCATGGACTTTTATGCTTCAAATAAATGCATACCCACAAATTAGTCATACACTGTTTAGTTTAAGGCAACAACACACACACAAAACCCATTAAAAAGTGTTGCAGAACTATAGACAATACATTGTTGTCCTATTTTGTAAGAGTGAACCTCAGAAGCACACTGTCAGCTTGTCACTCATGGATGAGTAAGTTGTCAGAAGCACAACTCTAAAATGTGATAAAATTGCTCTGAGAAAACTCTAATGCTGCTTGTCCTACAGATTTTGATCGAATGACTTATGGTACACTTCGAGGAGTCTCAATCTCGTTACAAGAAAACTCTAAGGAGCACCAACATTGAGAATTTAAATCACAGATTGAAATCAGTCAATTTCATTGCAAAGATTACAAACATCTCCACTACCAGAAAAAAAAAACGTACTCAGCCATGTCTTCATGCATCACTTACTACATTCATATTCATATATGTCATAACAAAATACATACACCACAAAATTAACATTGGAAATCCAGCTGGTTGATTCATCCAAAACACAAAAAACCCAGAACCACAAACCAAGATGAGTATGGTTAGGAGTGCAAGAAGAAGGAGGCAGTGCCATCGTCAAAGTTGAGAGCATAGCTTAGAGGGTCATAGTGGAAGCTGAACCTCCTCTTCCGCTCTTTAGCTCTTCTAATCTGTGCCTTCAGCTTCCAGAACAAACTCCTCAGCCTCCTCCTGCCGTCCTCCTCCACTAACCTTACCCTCATTCCCACGGCCACTAGTGTCACTGCCATTGCAATACCAAACTTAAGACAAGAAGAATGGAAGCTTTAATTTGAGTGTGAGGGGAGGTAGTTTATATAGATTGGTGGGGGAGTGGTTTGAGCTTTTTGGCTTAGTGGGTAAGATTGGCATGTGTTAATTGATATGGTTTTGCTTGTTTTGGAGAGTTGTTTGACCAAGTAAAACTACATGTAGAACAATAAACAAGCTTATCTCCCGGGGGCGCAGTGGGGTTGATTAGGGATGTGAAAATTACCTGATTGGACTTAAATTCGAATCCTAGCAACGTAGTTAATTACGTTTCGGTGTAAACGGTGTGGATCACCTCCAATTTAGAGTCGCAGTCCACCTAACTCAAGTGGGGACGGGTGCTGAAGAATTCTGGACCATAAAAAAAAGAATTTTTGCATAAATTAAAAGTTTGATTGTTATACAATCAAAATACAAAACAACTTGGAGGAGCAAGTACTCCATACATACATTATCAAAAGTACAATAAGTGCATAACAATGAACAAGCTGGTTGAGGTTGTTCAATTGATCATCTTTAATCTTTACTACAGAGGTGCCTCCTCAAAATGAATGTTAGTACGTCATTACATGAATGTAGACAGAACACTTTGGACTTACTTGTGGATTATGTTTTTTAAACGTGTATTCAAGTGAAAATAGAATTATTATATAAATAGTGAAAATAATTTTTGGTAAGGAATGAGATTTTTGAGATCACCAATTTCATTATTAATTTACTCACAATTATAATATAACATAAAATAGTGAAAACCATTCTTGGTAAGGAATGATATCACCATTCGCTTGGTTTGGATTTTTGGAAATTAGTGGTAATTCGGTTGAAATCTCAATCCCCTCGTACAAGCGAACGAATGGTGATTCCATTTCTGATGGTTATCCCCTTTTTTATTTTTTTAGTTTCCAAATATAATCTTCTAGCTTTTAATGAATGTATTTGATTTAATTCAACTTATGCATAAATCGATTATAATTTAATGTAAGGAACTATAACTACTTTAATTTCTTTCATGTAATTTCACTATGTTGTGATGCTTTAAATGTGTATGTGTTGGGATCAATTTTAAAAGAACATTTATTTGATACTTTTTAAAATTAATAAAATAATTTGGTTTAAATAAATCTCTTTAATTTTTACATGTTTCATCAACTACGAAGCCGTTGTTTGAAAGTGTATATATGTTCAATTTGACGCACTTGTATTTATATGACTGTATTATTTTTCAGCAACTTACAGTTTTTGGTCGGCCAAAACTTTTTAAGAAATTCAAAACAAATTCAACTATGCTATGACTTTAAAAATTAATAATTAGTATCACAAAATAAAAAGATAAACTATTATTTCGATGAAGAAACTATTAAGAAACGCACCACAAATTAATTTCATTTCCTTAGGAAAAAGTAATACTAAACAATAGGATGGAAACATCATTCATTTCCAAGACGAATTCCCAAGTGTGACAACAAACATGAGAAATGAATCACAATTTTATTTCAGTCCCACATTGATTCCATTCTAACTTTCGTTACATTCCGGGTTGATTACATAGGAGTGCACCAAACAAAATATTATAATTCGTTTGCTAACATCACTCTTTACTTCTTTAGCAACTCTTTTAAATGTGTACTAAAGCCAAAAAAAAAAAACCCCTCTGTACTTACTTCTTTCTTTTCTTTTTGTTCTGAAAAGCTACTTAATTTTTTGGTTTGATTTAGATGGAGAGAAGGCGCATTCCTTTCACGTTCTTCTTGTAAATACATGGTAGGACGGGTACCACCCGCAAGCTAAAATGAAATATATATTATTCTCAAAAGAAGAGAGAGAAAAAAAACTGTATGGGACATGCATAGAATCTAGATGCTACTCCAGTGCTCCCTGTGTAAGAAGAGTACAAGACGAGTATGATGTGTAGGTGAGTGTAATAATTGTACAACCCAAGTGGTTAACTCATAAATCGGTGGATATGGGGTTTGGTTGTGTCAATAAAAACAAACCACAGTTACTGTGATGCAGCTAAGTTGGTTGGTTACGTAGTTTCACCAAAATAATTTATTTAATGCAAATGCATTCCGGTATAAATGATGTTAGACTACTTTCAGTTTGGAGCTGCAACCCGCCTATCACAAGTGGTAGGTGTCGGAGAATTCTAGGTCGTCAAGATGAAGAAGAAACACATGATTGATATTAGTAACTTCAAATGATTTATCATAAAATGTGCTAGAGTATTAGGATGGTATATACATGCACCTATAAGGCCATAATATAACATTATATATTTATATTAAAATATTGAACAAATAAATGTTTAGATAGAGTTTTAATTCCTACCGTTGCAACACCATAGCCATCTCATGGGGAAAAGTCTTTAGGGTGAAGTGCTTAGAAAAATTTAAATCAATAAATAATTTTCGAGTCCATATCCCTATCCGATGGGAAGGGCATGGCAAATACCATAAATCATAGGCTTCACATTTACATGCATGTAACCCTACTTGCATCTAGTAAAGTAAAAAAAGTTAGTGATGCCCAAACCAAACGAAACACTTGTGGTGAGTAAATTATAAGCACACCAAACACTGGAGTAGGACACACTAGTGAGGTATATATATATATATAAGACACAAGTAGATACCCTCTGTATCTTTCTTATCTTCTTTGCTCCCTATTACTAATTGCCAATGCTAAATAGAGACTTAGCCAATCACGTGGGAAAGTTCAACGTTACTAGCTCGGTGTAGAAACAAATGTTCGAACAAAGAAGATCACAATTAATTAAGAAGAAAAAGATCGGAGAGTTTTTGGAAAGAGTAGTTATACACGGACGCGCGCGTCCGTGACGCTACCTACGTGGACGGACAAGTCAGCTGCCAGTTCAGCGTCCAGTCAGCCAAAACTTCTGCGCGGGAAAAAGTAAATTACGAATTATTGGGTGCGACGGTTCATTTCCCGAAATCACGATTAGACGGTTCATTTCCCGAAATCACGATTAGACGGTGAAACTTCACGTACATCATTAGCAGCGGGACAACATTCGAGTAACTTTCCTCCCAAGTCTTCTCCTTTTCCATTCCCCATTTCAGCCGGAGTTCCTTTCCATACGCTCATCCAAAACCTTCATTCCTGTTTTAGTCGAACGAAAATTATAACAAGGCGAAAATGGATCCTTCTCTACCTGAAACCTCCATCGCTCCTGAAATTGTAGCCGCGCAGGTGTTGTGTCAACCACGTTCTTTCTAGTTCATTTTAAGGTTCATTATTGGCCTCTAACAATTTTTGTTGGTGGTTTAAGGGAAGCACGTACTACTTCCGCGAAACGAAGTGCGGTTTCACGGCCCTTCACAAGCAGTTCGACCGGATGAAGGAGGAGGAGAAAAATGTCTTCCAACGGACGCCTTTCGGTCACTTCCTCTCCTTTCCTCACGTCACAACTGACAACGATACTGGGTTGGTTCGTCGAACACTTCGACGCCACTGAAGTCGGTCTGAGAATAGCCACTGGGGTGGTCCCATTTACGGTAGAAGACGTCGCCCTTCTACTTGGACTAAGAGCACATGGGCAGAGAGTGGATATGGAAGCAATGTACGTAGAGAAACGTGACGGGGTGAACCTCGACAACACCCAACTACTGGGTCATCTTACCGCCACGAGCAAGATGGGCGAGGAGGAGGAGCACGTCCGACTCCTTATTTCTATGATTTTCAATCATTTTTTGTTCTTCGATGGATCACTGCGAAGTAAAGCGTGGTACACGAAGCACCTTAAGAACCTCAAGCGCCTCAAGAGATATGCGTGGGCAAATGCGGTTCACACTTTCTTGGTTGAAGGCCTGGAGGAAGCCCAACGGGATCTCTCGAGGAGGAGATTGTCAGGGAACTTCTCTATGAAGCAGGGCTACGTGTATGGTTGCGTTGCCGTATTACAAGTAAGCATCTTGGTCCGGAATGAGTGATGTGTCAGTCCGGAGTAGTGTTGGTTTATGTCCGGAATAAGTGTTTTGTCTGTCCGGGATAGGTCTTGTGTCTGTCCGGAATAAGTGTTTTGTCTGTCCGGAATAGTATCTTGTTTGTCCGGAATACGTATTGTGTCTGTCCGGATTAAGTATTTTGTCTGTTCGGAATAAGAATTTTGTCTGTCCGGAATAAGAGTTTGTCTGTCCGGAATAGTGTTGCGTCTTTTCGGAAAACGTATTGAGATTGTCTGTCCGGAATAAGAGTTGCGTCTGTCCGGAATAAGTATATTGTCTGTCCGGAATAGTGTTGCGTCTGTCCGGAATAAGAGTTGCGTCTGTCCGGAATAAGTATTTTGTCTGTCCGGAATAGTGTTGCGTCTGTCCGGAATAAGAGTTGCGTCTGTTCGGAATAAGAGTTGTGTCTGTCCGGAATAGTTTTGCGTCTGTCCGGAATAGTTTTGCATCTGTCCGGAATAAGAGTTGCGACTGTCCGGAATAAGAGTTGTGTCTGTCCGGAATAGTTTTACGTCTGTCCGGAATAAGAGTTGTGTCTGTCCTGGGGAAGTTATGTTTCTGGTTTTTAACTCATTCCTGTTTTCAGGTGTGGCTTTGCGAGAAGTTCAAATTGGGGGATCCCCGGTCAGCATTTCCACGGTTCAAGTGTTGGACGGAAATGTTTAGCAGACGCCAAATCCTTAGAAAATGGGAAGATCGAGGCATCAACTTGTCCCGGATTTACTCGGGTCAATTTGAGTTGAAGGGCACCCCAAAACTCAGTGCACGGGAGCATTCACTGTTGTCAGAGGATCAATTTCCTACTGAAGAAGCAACTCCCGCAGCAAAGGTTGTCTCGAAGGAAACACCTTCAACATCCACTCTACCAAGGGTACAACTCAGTGAATGCAGCATTCCATGTGACCCACTGCTACAAGAGTTGGAACTTAGTGAGGTGAAGACGAATTGGCTGCGAGCCGAATCAGCACTTAGGGAGGCGACCGTTAAAATTAACAACCTGGAGGAAGAACTCCGGATCTCTCAAGAAGAGTGTCGTAGGCTGAGAGTCCGTGGGGAGGAGGAAGAGAGGGAAAAGAGGGAGGAGGAAGAGAGAAATAAGAGGGAGGCGGAGGAGAGGGAAAAGAGGGAGGAAGAGAGAAATAAGAGGGAGGCGGAGGAGAGGAAGAAGACAGAGGAGAAAGAGAGGGAGAAGAGAGAGGAGGAAGAAAGGAAGAAGAGGGAGGAGCAAGAGAAGAAGAAGAGGGAGGATGATGAGAAGAAGAGGAGGGAGGAGGATGAGAAGAAGGGAAGGGAGGAGGATGAGAAGAAGAGGAGGATGAGGAGGGAGGAGGAAGAGAGAAAAAAACGGAGGGAGGAAGAGAGGAAGAAGAGAGAGGAGGAAGAGAGGAAGAAGAGGGAGGAGCAAGAGAAGAAGAAGAGGGAGGAGGATGAGAGGAATAAGAGGGAGGAGGAAGAGAAGAAGAGGAGGATGAGGAGGGAGGAGGAAGAGAGAAAAAAACGGAGGGAGGAAGAGAGGAAGAAGAGGGAGGAGGAAGAGAAGAAGAGGAGGGAGGAGGATGAGAAGAAGAGGAGGGCGGAGGCGGAGTAGGAGGAGAGGAAGAAGAGGGAGGAGGAAGAGAAGAGGAGACAGCAGGAAAGAAAGAGGAAGGCTGTGGTATCGCTACCGCTTTTGCACCCTCAAAAAATGCGGACCATTAAACCACGCTTGCGCACAGAACATATAGACGAAGCGCAAAGCAAATCTAGCCAAGATGAGGCACAGAAGAATGCCGCAGAAAAACAAGAAGAAATAAAGGAGGCCGAAGAAGTCACCACAAAAACAAAGGGGGTCGAAGAAGCCAGTGAAAAAATATACGAGGCCGATGAAACAGCGAAAGATGAACTGGCTGCCCATGTTTCGTCCACGAGGCCCGATGTGGATGCGACCGCCTTGAGAACGCTGACCAATGATGAGGTACGTCGTTTATTGAAAGCAACGGCTCCCGAACGAGAAGTCAAAGATATTATCTGGAGGGGGGGTCTGAGCAATATCCGCAGGGGTGATCTGAAGGAAATGATTTCGGCAAAAACAGAATTCACCAACGAAACTATTGATGGCCTAATTGAGGTACTCCTCAGAAGAGGAGGGCAACAAAAGGTGGTCTGCTTATCATCCTTCGAATCGGAAATGATTGTGGAGGGACAGGGAGAAGATATAAGGAAAGATTATTTACTCCCAAAAATTGAAGGAATAAATGTGGAGGAAGTCATCATCGCACAGCCATGCTGTTTGGTCGGCCACTGGACTCTGTTCGTTGCCCACGGACCTCGATCAGAGTTCATTCAGTACAACAGCCTCTCCCGCACACTTAAAAGAGGTGACAATCCTAACCGTTTAGTCGGAACTCATAAATGCACCGCGTCTAAGATAGCGGGATTCTGGCGAGGGTTGTTGAAGGTCGACTGGCCGCTGAGAGTTGAGAGGAAGGGTAGCCAACGACAGCAACCGGGGAGTAACGACTGCGGGCCATACGTTTTATACTGGATGAAGCGTTTGATGGAGAATGCTGATCCGACTCAGCCGAAGCAGAGCAAGGTTATTCACCGTTTTAGAAGCGATTTGGCCAATTTCTTACTCGAAGACTCTGGGATGTGCGATCAACAATAAACGACTCTGGATGTTTTAATTTTTTTTACAAAGTTATACATGTATACATGTTAAAATTACATAGACTATTTGAATGATTTATCAATACAAGGACATTTGGTGTTGGGTTAAATTATCAATACAAGGACATGTATAAATTATCAATACTCTTAAACCGGACAACAAATACACCTATTCCGGACAGCAAATACACTAATTCCGGACAACAAATACACTTATTCCGGACAGCAAATACACTTATTCCGGAAAAACTTTATGTTCCGTTTCTGGACAAACTTTATTCTTAAACTGGACAACAAATACACTTACTCCGGACAGCAAATACACTTATTCCGGACAGCAAATACACTTATTCCGGACACACTTTATTCTTAAACCGACAACAAATACACATATTCCGGACAACAAATACACTTATTCCGGACAACAAATACACTTATTCCGGACAGCAAATACACTTATTCCGGACAAACTTTTTGTTCCGTTTCGGGACACACTTTATTCTTAAACCGGACAACAAATACACATATTCCGGACAGCAAATACACTTATTCCGGACAGCAAATACACTTATTCCGGACACACTTTATTCTTAAACCGGACAACAAATACACATATTCCGGACAACAAATACACTTATTCCGGACAACAAATACACTTATTCCGGACAGCAAATACACTTATTCCGGACAAACTTTTTGTTCCGTTTCGGGACACACTTTATTCTTAAACCGGACAATAAATACACTTATTCCGGACAACAAATACACTTATTCCGGACAGCAAATACACTTATTCCGGACAAACTTTTTGTTCCGTTTCGGGACAACAAATACACTTAGTCCGAACAGCAAGTACACTTATTCCGGACAGCAAATACACTTATTGCGGACAGCAAATACACTTATTCCGGACACACTTTATTCTTAAACCGGACAACAAATACACATATTCCGGACAACAAATACACTTATTCCGGACAACAAATACACTTATTCCGGACAGCAAATACACTTATTCCGGACAAACTTTCTGTTCCGTTTCTGGACACACTTTCTTCTTATTCTGGACAACTACACTTATTCCGGACTGCAAATACACTTATTCCGGACAACAAATCAACTTATTCCGGACAAACTTTATGTTCCGTTTCTGGACACACTTTATTCTTAAACCGGACAACAAATACACTTATTCCGGACAACAAATACACTTATTCCGGACAGCAAATACACTTATTCCGGACAAACTTTATGTTCCGTTTCTGGACACACTTTCTTCTTATTCTGGACAACTACACTTATTCCGGACTGCAAATACACTTATTCCAGACATCAAATACACTTATTCCAGACAACAAATCAACTTATTCCGGACAAACTTTATGTTCCGTTTCTGGACACACTTTATTCTTAAACCGGACAACAAATACACTTATTCCGGACAACAAATACACTTATTCCGGACAGCAAATACACTTATTCCGGACAAACTTTTTGTTCCGTTTCGGGA
This sequence comes from Triglochin maritima, assembly GCA_963682175.1. Classification (NCBI taxonomy): domain Eukaryota; kingdom Viridiplantae; phylum Streptophyta; class Magnoliopsida; order Alismatales; family Juncaginaceae; genus Triglochin; species Triglochin maritima. The sequence goes on along the minus strand of OY821772.1, from coordinate 54,731,914 downwards.
CACACTTTATTCTTAAACCGGACAACAAATACACTTATTCCGGACAGCAAATACACTTATTCCGGACAGCAAATACACTTATTCCGGACAGCAAATACACTTATTCCGGACACACTTTATTCTTAAACCGGACAACAAATACACTTATTCCGGACAACAAATACGCTTATTCCGGACAACAAATACACTTATTCCGGACAGCAAATACACTTCTTCCGGATAAACTTTTTGTTCCGTTTCGGGACACACTTTATTCTTAAACCGGACAACAAATACACTTATTCCGGACAACAAATACACTTATTCCGGACAGCAAATACACTTATTACGGACACACTTTATTCTTAAACCGGACAACAAATACACTTATTCCGGACAACAAATACGCTTATTCCGGACAACAAATACACTTATTCCGGACAGCAAATACACTTCTTCCGGAAAAACTTTATGTTACGTTTCTGGACAAACTTTATTCTTAAACCGGACAACAAATACACTTATTCTGGACAACAAATACACTTAATCCGGACATGGATGAATCGTAATCCGGACGGACATATAACGTAATCCGGACATACTTGTAACTTAATCCGGACATAAATATAACTTATTCCGGACAGGCATACAACAAACCAAAATTACTTAAATATATTTGTCGCCATCAGAAATTAATTCACAAACGAACAAGCAAAGAAAGAGTTGAATCTTATGCAATAATACGAACAGACATACAATGACTTTCAACAAAATTACATAGGAATAATTCCAACCAAGGACAAATACAATAATCAAGGAGGAACTCCCTCGTAATGCAAATTCATGTCCCAGTCATCGAAATCGTGATCCCCCGGTTTGGGTGCTGCAGGGTGTAACGGGGGTAGAACCTTATTCCTGATGATTTTCTTAACGTTACTTTTAATTATTTTCTCAGACAAAGAAATCCGTCGTTTGCTCGGCGGTCTGCCTTTCCGTCTTGCCTTATCCGGATTGAGAACGGATGTACCATCGAACACAGGATCAGGTCGTTGCATACGTTCCTTAAGCAACTCAAGTGCCTCTACCGCCTGAAGATATCTGTCGTTTGAGTCGAAAGCGGCCTCGGCGATCCAAACCGCACGACCCATTATGTCGTCGTGGCGACGAAGCGCATTGTTCCCCGTTATGCCACTTTGAAGGGGAAACTTGACTCCATAGCTCCTTCGGATATCCTTCCTCCATCGGTGGACGATGTAAGACTCGGGGAGCAACGCGTTTGGACGTATTCGGGCAATAACAACATAAACGTGACAACATAGGATACCGACGTGATCAAACATTCTGCAATCGCATACCCACTTCTCATCTCTAATTTGCACTGTGAACCGTTTCGACAATGGGAGGATATGTGTCAATACATGTTCGGTCACGTTGAAGTGCAATGTGTCGTCCTCGTTGAACTCATCCTTGATGTCGCAGTACATCATCTTCCCAATTTCTAACTGCACCTTCTTGAAGACACTCACCGTATACAACTCGCTCAATTGCCTCTCGAATGGATATTTCGAAATCAATTGCGGAGCCTTATGCTGACAATCGAAATCAGACAGAGCTTCCTTCTCATACTTGTGGCGTGCTGCGAGTTCGTATTGTTGAACGAACTGCTTAAGTGTCGTCCTTGATGTGAGGTACTTATCGAAGAAGGCGTTCATACCCTCACTTCTCTGGGTTGATGTCATTCCTGCGGAAAAACAATCCCGCCAAAATGCAGGTACCCAGCGCTCTCGAATTGCATAAATGGATCGGAGCCAATTATTGTCGTGGAACTCGAAATCATCTAGAAAACCCTGCCAATTCCGCTCGAATTCTGCCGGAGTCTTGGAATCGAATACACAGTTGTTGAGGTCAAACAACGTATGCTCCCGGTACTTCGTGGGCAGCTTCACAGGGGCCTTATTCATTATGTGCCATATACAAAATCTGTGCCGCGCTTTAGGGAACACAGTCCTCACAGCCGCAGCTATGGCGCCACATTGGTCTGTTATGATCGTCGGGGGGCTTGTATCTGCACACAACGCGATCAAGATAAAAACATATGTTAATCGGGACAAAAATAACGTAAACCGGACAGACGTCAAGGGTAAACCGGACGAGCAAAAAACGTAAACCGGACAGACGTAAGGGATAAATCGGACGAGCAAAAAACGTAAACCGGACAGACGTAAGGAATAAACCGGACGAGCAAAAGACGTAAACCGGACAGACGTAAAGGGTAACCGGACAGTCACATAACGTAAAACGGACAAAGCCGGACAAAATAAAACACGTACCGTTCATGCACGTCAACCATGTTTGGAACAACCAAATGTAATTTTGTGTCGTCTCGGAAGAGAGGAGTGCGCAACCGAGTAGGACAGACTGGTAGTGGTGATTTACCCCCACAAATGGGGCAAAAGACATGTCATACTTGTTTGTTATGTATGTTGTGTCGAAACATATTGCATCTCCAAAGTAAGAGTAAGCAACTCGAGAACGACTGTCGGCCCAGAACACATTTCGTAGTCTGCCTTCATCGTCCATATCCATTACGTAAAAGAAGCGGGAATCATTCTTCTGCATCCTGATGAAATAATCTTGGATAGCTTGCGCATCTCCTGGTCCCATTTTGAGGTTTCTAACCTTGTTCACAACATTCCTACGAAACATAATTTTTATGACAAAGCTAAATGCGTAACTTCAACCAGGTTAAGTGGAGAATAAATAACCTTAGGTCCCGCTCATTGAAAGACAATTTATCGTGACCTCCAGCTTCGACCACAAAACATTGCATGGTCTTGGCGGCAGATATACCGGCAGCATCATTGCACGAAATGCGTGCTCTGGCGGACTCCGGGACGGATCGTTTTTGTCGGAGGAAGCGCATCTGGTCTTCCGACAGCATGGCGTGGTTATGTTGGAGATCTACGTAGTTAATTACGTAGCCTCTGGATGGATTTCCGGAGACCCTGATCCGAGCAGTGTACTCGACCCTACCGGATAACCTATGTTTTGGTCTACCTTCACCTTGGTTTCCCGGAGCATTACCCTCCTTGGAGCAAGTAAGAGTGGCCCGTATAACAACACCACGATCGTAATGAGATTGTCTTATCTTCACACCAAAACCACAGGAATCGGCATAGGAAACGTAAAATGCTTTGGCTTCTTCGAAGGAAGGAAAATACATCTTCTCTTGCGGGACGTTTGAGGCATGCGCCGGCTGTGAGGACACATTAACGAGTGCCATTACAGTACAGCAAAAAGGGAGGAAGAAGAAGGAAGGGTTCATAGGATCCGAATAAGGTAGCCAAAACATTTTGTATCTCCGTGAAGCGCCAAAAAAGAAGAAATGGAGGACGTGCTGATTTGAGGAGCATTAAATGCGATTGTAGACGTATCGGGAAAATAAAAGAAAAAGACAACATTCCGGAGTAAGTAGTACGCTTGTCCGGAATAAGTGTTCCAACTATGCGGATTACATAGTAACTGTGTCCGGAATGAGTCATGCGCTTGTCCGGAAAAAAAAAGGAAAATGAGTAAAAAATTAGGTGACGTGAAACCCTAAGGGATCTTTAGTGGATCTCCGTTGAGCGCCAAAAGAAAATGTGGTATCTCCGTAGATATGCATTTAATGCATCGGGAAGACAAATAAGAAAGACATCATTGCTCTGAGAAGCTTAGTGTACATGCTGACTGGATGCTGAATGGACAAAATTTCTCCGCCACGTAAGTAGCGTCAGTGACGCGCGCGTCTACTAAACATTTTCCTTTTGGAAATTATCCTACATGATTGGACGTTACGCTCGATCATTTCCCTCCTTTCAAAGATGAAAATAAAGCTAAATATGTATCTATCCATCTATTTGTGCTTAAGAAGAGGTTTCATAGATAATTCTAAAAAAAGGACTAATTAAGCACAAATATATTCTAAAACAAATCTTGGAATTAACCCTACAACTTATATCTTTCTTCAAACATTCATTCTTAATGCACTGACGATCAAGAAAGTGAAAACGTACCAATGGCATACTTTTGCTAGACATTGAGTTGTTTAATTGGATACAATACATACATAGCATTTCATTTCTCCTTAATTCTCCTAAGTATATATAACTTAAAAGTAAAAACCAATAGGAGCAGGGATAAATTGTCTTTCATGTTTTTTTGCCAAAGTCACAGCCTCCAACCGATCGACCAAACTTCACCAAACGTAAGCAAAATTAAAGGTGTCTGCTGTTGTGACACTGACGGGGCACAGACACAGTGGTCGGGGGTGTGGACACGTCCCCACGTGCAGGCAATGGACAGGGTACGTGGATGGAAGCAAAGATTCGGATGTACATGTACGTGTACATGCATATGCATGTGTTGGTTCTGAAGTGTCATTTTGTTCTGAGATCGGGTGTAGTCAATGGCCATTATGATTCGTTGTGGGTCGATGATATGGGTGGATGAGTAACGGAAAGGGTATGGTCTAACTTTATTGGTACTGGGGTATGATGTGACTTGTGGGTTCGGACTTTACTGTTGGTTTTTCTTCTTTTTTTACCATCACTTTTGCTTTTTTATAATGGTAGAAGTTAATAATACACTGGAGGAATCATTTCCTTTGGGATTGAAATTTCTGTTGTTTTAGTATATGATTAAATTAGATTGAATATATCGAGTATGATTGAAATGCAAGTATGTCCACAATTCATTCTTATTCCTTCGAATATTTCATCCCATCGTACCCGACCGAGGAAATATCAGAAATTATGTTAATTTACTGATTTATGATTTCATGCCTGAGAAATAAACAGTTGAAAATTGATTTATCCTCTTGCTGGATGGACAAACACCAAACCTCGCCTTGAAAGTCCATTTCATACTTTTATACAAAGACCACCGAATTCGAAACGTTGTCAACGCAACAAACCCAAGCAACACACAACAGCCACAAAAATTAAAAACAGCCAAAATCAAGGTAAAATATAGAATAATATCTAAAATCTCAAAAGGCAAGTTGTAGAATGTAGACCATGCCATTATTTGCTGATACATCTTATCGCTGGTGCTTTTCAAAAGAGAAAAAAATCTTACCCCTGACTGTTCGATGTGAAGTCCATAGTGGTGATCTTTCTGAAACGTCTTAAGATGTAACCATTCTTGCATAATAACGACAACACAAGAGATCATCTCATGATAAGAATCTTAAAATATATGAATACTGCGTCCCTAAGAACTGCCTGTACGGACTCAAGTCACTCAACAATATACGTTCAGGAATCTTATCATTTGAGGCTAACAAACAAAAACTACCCAGGCCTGACAGCGCAAATTTGTTAAAAATCATAACTTCAACCACAGAGGATAAGCCCGTGATCAGATATTGGAATGGCCATCACTGCATGAGGTATCGATAAGTTGATAGGCATCCTTCATTTTCCAGCTTCTTGTCTGTTCCGCAGTATACAGACAAACCTAGAGTTGGGAAACATGATTCATTTAAAAATATTAAACAAGTCAACCGACAATTCCTTTATTACGTTTTGGAATCGAGTTTGTAATTTTGAAACCTTAAACACGACAATCAGAATTTTTTTACCTGCTCATGATTTATCAGATGGTCTCCATAATCTTTGCGTGTATGTATTCTTGATCATATGACTTCTGGATGCTGAAAAAAAGAATTGAGATCATCAAGATTCTGCTTGATTGTGTGAGATGATTTTTTTTAAAACATGATTTAGCTTGAAATTCTATCAAATTAGTGGACTGATGACAAATTTTGACCAATTCAGGCGCATAGTAGCACCTAAATTCCATCAACCCTACTTTTGAAAGGACGGCCGGGGTAAAAGGGCTCCAGTCCTATGAAATAAGGCTAGATATTTTTTTGATAATGAAAATAAGGCTAGATTTTTAGTTGGCAAATTAGAATTGCAGTGAGGAAAAAGACAGGTTGGGGTATTCTTTTGAAGATCTTACGTGTACAAGAAATCCCCAGTTGATGCAGCCCTGCCGCATATCCAATCAGGAGCCAACTTTTCCAGAAACTCCAGCTGCTCTTCTATTTCACCTGACAAGTAATAAAGAAATCAACTCAGGGAACTATATATGATCTTAGTGGCACTAAGCCCTAGGCACCATGTATAACTTTACATTTTTTTCGTTATGCACCGAATGGAAGTTTCGTAGTGTAGCAAATTATTGGGTTATGGATTTATGGTATGCTTGGTTGATGCATAAGAAAATGAGCTAGGTGGACTGGTACTTAATGAGACTCAAATTACAAGCAGGATGATTTAAAATGAGTTGGTAAATATATCGAGTCTATGGAGATCACATGAAAACACTACATATTTACAATTATATGTGTGCTGTATTTCATAAACAATTAATGCCTTTATCAAACCAAATCGAACAAATAAACTAAAAAGAGATCGAACTTGTCTCCTCGATTTCGTAATTGTAGGAAAGTATCTTGTGCATAAGCTCCTGTTTTGTGATGGAATTCCCACTGATGGCTTGGAATATGATTCTTATTGTATTAAAGAGACCAGCTCGATTGGTCTGTGCTTCTTGACTCTTAAAGCAATTTTGATTCTTACCAAGATCTCCACGATGAGAAATTTCATCAAGTTCCTACAAAGCACCCAAAAAAAGGTTATTGTGAAAAATGAAAACCATATTATATTACAGTTACAGGCTATGTTCCAACAGTTAACTTTCCCTGTTTAGGTGATAATATCGAGTTGATCTAAGTTTAACTCCACCGATAAAAAGAAAGGTCTAAGTCTAACTTCATCTTCCCTCATTGATCCCAAGCCTAAAATTTAACATTCGTGGCTGCTCCAAATTCAACCCAGACATAAACACTGGTAACTCATGAAGTACAGGAAACTTCAAATAAAAACGTTAAATTATGAGAATCAGCAACTGGTCATAATTCATCACATGATAGATTTGAATCAAGTTTTAGTGAGATACAAGATGAAATTGCAGACAATGCCATCAATTTACAAGAACGTTATTTTCTTAATGGAGGTGAAAATATCAATAGACGGTTTAGGATACTTCGTACTATGTCTGTAACTTTGGCATCTGATGTAGCAAATAATCAAGTAACCAATAGGAGAACCACGAAAAAGCCAATAAGCAGAAATGGGAAATAATTTGGAAGAGATGAACCCAATGTCCGGTGATTTAGTAAATCATCTTTCCATTTGCCCAAGCACATTTCCATTTTTCCAGGCTAGTTAAGGTGTAGTCCAACACTCAAATTTCAATTCAAAAAAATGTAACAAAGAAAAGTAACTTTCTTAGAGTCAGGGCCTAATAATCATTTGAAGTGAAGATTAGAGGACCTAATAGCCAAGAATTCTTGGGTTGGAATTTATGGAAGGTGAATTGCTTCAAATATATGAACAAAATGTCCACGAAGAAAGAACATACCATTTCCAAACTGCCAGTAATAACTCCACTTGTTTCTTCACCTATAAAAAAACCTTTAGTAGTCATTGTTTTCTGACGGGAAGACACAACCGCGACCTGCTGATTCAAGCAGACGTCGGGATCTATTGCATTCTCAACAGTTTTTGTTGGTGAAAATGCTAAGGACCTTCGAGCCGAACTTGATGGAGTCTCCATCTCCGTTTCAGATTTCTCACAAGGACTGCAATCTATTGATGATAATTTTGGAGTTTGCAGTGCAGGAGTTTCTACTGTCAACTGGCATGGAGCAGGTTCATTTTTAACAGGAGTATTTTCATAAACACTCGATGAAAAGCGTTCAGTAGGAGATTTGGTGTTGATGTTAGTGGTGGAGCAAGAACTGTCCTTCCGCAAAGGATCATTGAACACTCTATCTTTCCCTTTGTTTCTGCAAATGGGTGTAGGGGAGACTAGAGCTGATAATTCAGTCCTCTGTGCTTCTGGAATGAGACACATTTTAGAAAAATTATTCTTGGCTGAAGAAGAAAAATGTGAAGCCCTTGCCAGAACATCAACACCAGAAGTGAGTTCGAATGATACTTCAGATGATTCATCATGCCATGGGTTTTGTTCCTGAAATTTGTGTTGGTGGTTAAATGGAGCAGGCAGGGTAGCCTTTGATTCATCATGCCATGGGTTTTGTTCCTGAAATTCGTGTTGCTGGTTAAATGGAGTAGGCAGGGTAGCCTCTGGAATGCTGGATGCCTACCATTTAGGGGGAAAATTGTCAATAACAGTACGATTACGAAACCTATTTGAACAGTCTAGAGATCAACAACAACAAAAACAAAGCCGATATTTATTCTTTTAAATTCTGATTGGAATTGGAAAAAAAATACAGATTTCATCTACAGAAACAATGAATATAAAAAGGAAATGGTTGGAGAACATATGATTAAATTATAATAACAAAACCTCCTGTACTTTCCAAGATAACTGGAAAAATTGTCCAGGATTGCTCCATGAACAATAAATAGGCTCCAAGATACTACATATATTAACTTGGATAAAGGAGCACAACAACAACATTAGTCTTTAATACCAAACTAGTTGGGTTAGGCTAGAATGAAGCTCAACAAGAACTTCAATACATGAGAGTGCATTTCAAAACTACTGAGCTGAAATACCAAGCACTGAAACAACAATTTCATAAAAAGGCATTGTTACTTGTTAGAGATTAAACTTGATGAATCAGGATGGATGTGTATCTGAAGTCTGAACTCTGTAGCGATTTGAGAGCCATTTAGACATGAATCATCTCACGGGAGCAAAACATTTAAAAAAAAATTCATTCCTCCACCTGCCAACCCCCAAGCGTTTGATTTTGTCATGTACTCATGTTATTCATTTTGACTTGGTACAAAATGCTGTATACATTAAAGTTTGTTATTGGAAATTTCATTTGTTTTCCTGTAGGGCTGAGCACCGGTCCGAAACCGGATCGGACCCAGATGCTCTCCGGGGTCTGGACCGAAAACCAGACCGGTCAGATCCAGTCCGGATCGAACCCGGACCGATCGGTCCAATCCGGTCCAAAAACCCGGACCAGACTGGTTTTTTATATTAAAATTTGGGTTTTCGACCGTTTCGGACCGGACCGGTCGGATCCGGTCCAAAAAACCAGATAGGACTGATTTCTGCTCTCCCCTGCTTTCCTGAAAGGTTCACTCCATTGCATGAGAAACCACCAACATTTCCAATCATCAAGGTAACTGTTAAAATATCGGATTGGACTGCATGAGAAAGTGATTCATGTGCCTGAACCACAATTCATATTGATATTCATTTCCAGCATACCCAACTAGTTTGGGACTAAAGGCTTTGTTGTTGTTTTTTGATATAGCAACTGGTAAAAATAATATACTCCAACTCTCCAAGTTAAAACTTACATGTTTTCCTAATATCACATTAAAGCATTTTCTACGTGTACAATAATTTAAATATAAGCAGTACCTCTGGATCGGTATTATGAAAATCCAACAGTTTTGCACAAAAAGCTTTATGTAAAATCAAAGAAGAAGTTTGATTCTGTTGGAGAAGGCATGCAACAGCATCCAGTGACAAATCGATCTTCAATTCTGGCACCATGCACATGCTCTTTTCATCCTTTACTCTGATTCTTTCAATCAAGACTATTTCGGACAACAGATACTTTATCTGAGCAAGATGTCTATAGTTGAACTTCCTGAACAAAAAATTGAATGTACTCAGTTTCAACATAAGTCAGCTACAGTCAATTGTAATTTTACCCCAACTACCTTTTAGCCATGATTTCCACTTGAGTGGAAATGTTTCTGAAACTTGATAGCTTCTTTCGTAGATGAAGCAGTCGGATAGAGCATACCATACGATCAAAAAGCTCAACTGTGGCCTTGTACCTATCATGGTACCATCAAACTACCAAAGTTAGAGTATGCTGTTATCACATATTGCTTTACGAAGAACAAAAATTGAAGAAATTTACATAATATCAACTCACTTTTCAGGAACTTCAATCATCTTGGTTTCAGGAAGTGCCCTGTCCTTGTATAGTTCTTCCTCGGTCACAAAAGGTGAAACTCTGCTATCACAGTCAGTAGAATTATCACCCATTGTTTCAACAACCTTGGTGATCTCAGTTGTGCCTTTTGTTTCTTCGTTGTTATTACGAATATTTTGTTTCCTTGCATTCCTTGGCGGTTGAACTTTTTTCTCAGGTGTTGGTGATGCAAGATGAGTTTTAATGTCTTGTTTTTCATCTCCGGTATTTTCTGAGGTTGCAGCAGCAGTTGAGTCACTTGATTTACCTGCGTCAGTAAGTAACTTTTTACACCTGAAATTTAGAGCAGTCTGCCTGGTCACTTCACATCCTTCTTGACCCATTTACTTGAATTCCTGGATTGGTGTGACGAACATAAAAATCAGATCAACACAATTTCCAGCTAAGAAAACATGATAGCAGCAATGCAGCTATTTCATAATAGCGAATATTTCAGAGTGAATTGCTCAGAAACTTTGTAAATTTCCCATCCTGAGATAACCAAAAAAAGTTTCCCATTTCCATATTGTAATTGCAGCTTGTGTTCCATAGGAAAAAACCCTAGTTTTTACCTGTTTATGCAGTTCAACATCCCAAACTGCAGTTGAACCAGTGATAAACTCTACCTACCAAAGAAATGATAACAGTAGACTACTTCAAAGTATTAAATGGGGAATATGCAGGTTCCACGAGCAATGACAAACGAACAAACAGCAATTATTTAGGTTTGCAAGTTCCAACATTCACAGTATATGATCAAAATACACCATACGTTGTGCAATCACTCACTAACAAAGGTACTTTTAAGCAGCAGAAATTAAACAATCCGCAGGCCTGCGGCAATTTGTTAGGCTTATTTGATGCAATCTTGTGCCACTCAAGATGCTACGACTAATATCATTTTCATTCATTGCTACAATTTCGACGGGCTCCCGACTACTAACCGTAACAAAACCCACTGGCGGGGGTGATGAAACCCTAAAAACGGAAAAAGATGAACGCCTTTTCCTCAAATGCGGAATCGGAATGGTGAGTGAGAGGGATACCGATTTTGAGCAGCAGAAGAGGCGGCGGGCAAGCCGTGTGGGTCTTAGGAGGAGTTAGGCTTTGACGTCCGGGAGGAAGATTTGGGGGAGACGGTTGTTGGAGTCGGATCGGGGATTTAGGGTTTTGTGTGGTTTTGGAAAGCCCAAAATTAGGGGTTTTCGCCCGAACGGGAAAGAAGAGAGAGAAACTGAATGGCACCAACACTGGAGGGAAAATGGGACTTTGATTGAACCGACACATAATTCGAGTTTGGCTTTTTATCTTTTCTTTTTTTTCTTTCCACCACCAGTTAGCAACTACTAAACGTCGCCCCAAAACTACTTAAATCGTCCCTTGAAATGATTTTTTTGCCCTTAACAATATATTTAATACTCATATCGTTCCGTGTCTTTAAACAAGATTTTTGACTCAGTTTTACTAACATTCCTAATACCAACACCACGAAAATGTTTGACGAAGCACATAGATCAGGCGAAGTAACGGATGTGGATTTTTTTTCCGACTCGAGCGTCTGGCTAAGACGCCTGTACCATCGTGGAGATGTCTGGGTAAAACGCCTCCCCCATGGGCGGGGCGTCTGGGTAAAACGCCTCCCCTATGGGGGAGGCGTCTTACCCAGACGTCCCCTCCTACATGGGGCGGCTCCGTCGGACGTCCGTAATTTTTTATTTTTTATTTATTAAAAAGATGTTAAATATTTTACCAGATTCGAGTACACTGGGGCGTCCGTTGGTTCATTACTGACCTCCAAAACATTATTTTTTATGATTATAAGAGGAAGATGAAGAGAGATGTGTGATAGGAGGGTAAAATGTCGTGTTATAACAGTAGAAATGAGAGAATGACAAAATGGTAATTTCAATGGACGATTTAAGTAATTTTGGGGCGATGTTCGGTTTTTTTATCACGATTAACGAGTTAGATGTGTTCCGAGCAAAGTGATTTTAATTAGCTGCCTAATTTACGTGTTCAATGTTCAATTGGAGTATTAAATTTGATAGCTTTTTTGTTGCATTAAACAATTAATTGATCTTTGATCTGGCAATAACAATAGCATAAGTCTTTTTATTTGATATATTTGCTAACGTGAAAAAGAGGTTGGATTTGAGCAGCGGAAGAATGAAAAAGAAGAAGAGAGTGGCGGAGGAAACAAGAATTAAAGTTTAAGGGTTTGTGCGGCGCACATGTACGTGTTTATATATACAATACATCGGGTAATCGGTAAGCACCGGTCTAAACATAAATCGGGTCGGATCCGACGCTACTTACAAACATGACCAAATAATACTGGGTCACAAGTCAGTTTTCATTGAGCTTATTTGATTGAACCTCGAGCCCAATGGTTAGCAGTTGCCTCAGGTCATGAACCACTTCATCCTTGTGTTGATTCAATTTTGATGGGTTTGATGTTATATCTAGGTCCGACACCTAATTGATTGATACCAAGGACCTAGATTATGCACCACATCCAATATCAGTGTGTGAACCAATTTGATTAGTGAAATTAGGTTCAACTTTATCATGGGCTAATGTTGGTTCCTTTCAAATTTAACCTGCAACTATTCCTCACCAAAATAGTCTTTAACAATTTTTGGTATTTGTTTTAATAATTAGGGGTTTATATTTTGATAAATAATTAGGATTTAAGTGGTTGTAGTTTATATTTTGATAACAATTAGGGTTATGGTTTATTATATTTTGACAACGTTAGATTTTCAAGATCTAAAAATTTTCACTAATTTATGATACAACTGAGTTTGAGCATGATCGCGTCATATCAAGTCCGGAACCAACGTCTTATTCCACTGCACGGCTCCTGAACATTAACGCCTACATGAACAACAAAGACCGTGTTCGTAATAAAACCGAACATATCGTGTGCAGACTGGCTTGATCAAGAACATCTGACAGTGATTTGACGGAACTGACGCTTAATTGTGTTTTATGTCGTGTAATATTTGAATTATGTCGTGTGTTATTTGATTTATGTATTGTATCTCGTTTGTCGTCTTCTTTGGTGTAATTGTACGTTTGCTAAAAATAATGTAATATTTGTTTTCTTAATATTAATGATATTTAGTATTTGGTAATCATTAATGTTTTTGTTAATATAAAAGAATTTGGAATATTATAAAAGTTGAGAATAAAATAAATGATGTGGAGGAAAAAAGTGGGATGACCTAGGTCATTGTTAAGGGGGTGAATAGTAAGAGAGAAATATGAGGTTGAGTTATGATGACGTGACAGTAAGAGAAAGAAGAGAAAGAATGTGGATGACCTAAGGCATTGTTGCAGATGATTTTATCGTATAAATAGTCAAAACTTTGAAAGCATATTCAACTCTTTCTCTCCACTTCCCTTTCCATGGTTCATATTCTGAGGGTTTAAAAACTTCCTTTACTTCTTTTTATGGGAATCCGATGCTGGTCTGAACTTTGAATAAGTTTTATTAAAGTTGGGGGATATATCATGCAACAGATATTTCTTGGTCCTTTGTGAGAATGAGATGACATTTTCAATTATAATAACTCCGTATTTGGACGGTCTGGAAACCAATTTACATCGATGTGTTATGTAGTAATTACCATAGATCGGTAGACTTTTCAAATGAGAAGATTGAGAAGACAATGTATACTTTAATAGCTTCTGTACATATGACAATAGATGTACTATACTATATAGTATTAGACTATGAGAACACATGGCGTTGTGGTATATTTTAATCAGGTTTAAGTTTAATTATAAGTTTATAACATATAAGTTCAGTGATGTGATATGAGATCGTCATTGGTTGGCAATACCATATTAAGAATACCTAAAAATGACTTCAGTGGACGCTTAAATAAATAATCTCACGATTGAAAATATCATGAACAGAAAGTGCACTTCAAAATGATTTGCATGAGTTCAGCAACTTGCAAATAGTTGAATTGGGAGCTCACCGGTTGAGATAAAATATTGTGAATTCACTGCTTCAAACCTTACGCTACTTATGGCAGGAGAACTGCATCTTTAACAAAGAAGCTCATAAATCCGTGTAAATTATACATTTTTAGTTGGTTGTAATTAAGGGCGTAAAATATTTACATCATTGATTACATTACAATGTTTGGTTAAGAATTATGGATGTTATAATCACTAAGTAATCAATTTATGCAGTTATGCACTTTCAAAAGGAATTAGATTACAAAGTATGTTGTAATCCAATTACATTCCCAATGTGATTGAACATTTACAATATGGTCATGCTTGACTAACTATAATTAAGGATGTAATATAATCAGATTACATGTTGGATTACGTTTCACGGTTTGGTTGATGAAATTAAATATTGTAAGTACTTCGTAATCTAATTACACAACTTTCAAGGTAATTCGAACACATCGTTGGAGGTTGTAATCCAATTACATTGTAATATAATCAACACATTTCATATAATTCAAACATTATCACATCATCAAACTCAATTTTTATCTTATCAGAAGCATGTCAGAGTTCCTACAACCACTTTCAACATTCATCAGATCTATAAAATTACAAATTAATTTTTTTGAATTACATTGTGATTCATGTGCTAAATTACAATGTTACCAAACACTATAATTTGTTTACATGAAATTCAATTCATTACGATGTAATATAATTACATGGAATTAAATTCCATGGAATCAAATTACGGTGAACCAAACATGACCTATACTCAAAGCTTGTCGTATTATTGAAACTCCGATGACCCCACCAGACATTACCAAAAATGTTCAAATTATGAAAATAATTTTTAAATACATTGTAAATTTGATTTGTGAATTTCAATACTACCGAATATTGTAATTGTATTACAGAAATTAATTAAATTCATTAGAATGTAACTTGATTAATTAGAATTTAACCAACTTCCGCTCCCAAACATTTACCAAAAACGGTAACCGTACCACCCATGACGCCGCAGTATAAAAGGGTTTCACTTTCCCCGCCATTCCCAACCGACTCCCACTCTCGCCTTCCACTCCAAACCCCCAATTCCCAAAACCCTAATTCCCGATCCAACCCGTCGGCGTCAAATCCCGATTCCGATGACCAGATGATCTCGAATCACTCCGTAACTAACTCTACCACTTCACTTCTTTAGTCTTAGATTCCCTTTTCCCCGCAATTATTGGTAAAAAGCAAAAGTTTTCGGGTCGGAGGTCGTGGATTTTTCGGCTCGTGCGGTGGAATCGTTGCTTTTGGATGTGTTAAGGGGAATCTTGCACTCCAACTGTTGAGCAACTTGAAGCGTTCGTTTTTGGATCTTTTTCGCTTTGTTTTGATGCTTGGAACTGCCAAAAGTAGGGTTTTTGGGTGCACTCTTGCCTTTTTCCCCCAGAGTTCGATTGTTTTCCTTTGAAGTTGTTAACACTTAGAGCAAGTTGCGTGCTTCCATTGCTCTTTAATTAGTTGCCATGTCATCACATCTTTCATGTGACCTCTTCGTTTTCGTCATGGAGATGTTCTTGCTTTCGATCCCTTTTTGATGCATTTCGTTTATTGAACGGAGTGGTGACATCTTCGTTCCAGTTTGTAAAGGTCGGGCAAGGGCTTCTCTGGAAAAATTTGAACCACTGATTTGTCCTTTGTGATTAATAGGATCACGTGAATTGTAACATGTGAACTGGAAAACGTCTTTTTGGGTTGGTTGGCATTTATCCGACTCTTATTTAGTTGGTTTTTGGAGTTATTTTTTGTTTTTGGTTCTCTTTTCTATTTTCGTGGGTTTCTTTTGCCTGTTCATATAGAAGCTTGTGTCATTTGGACATTTATGTGGGTAGCCTTTTTAATTATGTCTGTATGCAAGTTGCCCTCTGCACTTTGTTTAAAACTTTAAATTGATATGTTGCTACTCTTGTCATATATTGCATGCAAGCTTGATTTTCCTGCCTTCTGTGTTTTTGCAGAGTTACATGATATGGGATGCTTTTGGTCGACCCCAGAAGATGCTAAAGAAAATAGAAGAACACCTGACAATGTCGGGGAATTGGTGGTGTTCTTCCCGGGCATCCGCATACCTAAGGCTGTTGATTTTACTCTTCCATTAAGTGCCAGATTGCCTAGGAGGATAGTGGACCGCCTTTCTAGCCTTCGATCTCGCATGATAGTCTTGGCTAGCCAGGAAGCATATGTTGCTCATAAACCAAGACAAAGAAAGTCTAGGCAAGATGGTCTGTTGGATTTCATTAGTCCCGAGGTGTTTTAATGGACCATATATGATAAGCACCTCAAACTGAATTGCTTCTTGCAGGAGGTTCTACTTTGATGGAAAATCTCCAGGTTCTTGAAGAATACTTAAGCATTTTACTTGGATTGGTAAAAGATGGTGAGCCCACATACCTTTTAATTTGATTATTTTAGGAATGGTCGTCTTGTTAGCTTCAAATTTTGATAGGTTCATCATTTTATTTATTTTTTGTTTCAGGAAGTCAGCAGTTACAAGACAAGGTTGCTTTTGCATGGGTTAACCAGGAAGATGAGGCAGAGGTAGTGATTTATTAATGTAACTAAAACCTGCAGATCTGGCCATGATGCATATTTAGTTTTTTTAGAGAAAAAGAACTTGTGTAGAATACAGTGATAGATGCTTGTTATGGCTTGGGCTTGCAGGTAACCACCATCTCAAATGTCTGGTATGATGTATTATCCGTTTTACACCTGATGGCCATGCTATGCTTATCAGAGGCCAATATTTTGCTTCTTCCTGGAAGTAGTCATGGTGATTATCCAGCAAAAGTCTCAGAAGGTAAGTTCTGGGAAAGATCATTGTCTGAGTTCTTAACCCTTTCATAGTCTAAACAATTATTACAAACTCGATACGAACTCTAGTTCTGGTTGGTGTTTTTTAACTTGCTTTTTTGGAGATGACGCTGACGCTGTCTTAGTAGTTGGTGCGCGACTTAATATGTTGTGAAAGACATATGTGTGTTTAGTCTAGTTTTTTTTACCACTTGGAAAGTCTGATGTTTTATTGTCATCATAGTGTATTTTACCTTGATTTTCTTTTCTAGGAGCTGCAGTTGGC
The DNA here is from genome assembly GCA_963682175.1 of Triglochin maritima. NCBI lineage: Eukaryota > Viridiplantae > Streptophyta > Magnoliopsida > Alismatales > Juncaginaceae > Triglochin > Triglochin maritima. The sequence goes on along the minus strand of OY821772.1, from coordinate 54,714,806 downwards.
ACTTTGTAGATGTTTTGATTGTTGATAACATTATTTCCACCTTTTCACCCTTTTGGACTTTTACATAATTATTGTAGGAACCTCACGTTGTATTTTTGTGTTCATAGTTCTCCACTCCTACATAGTTTGTCTTACTCCAAAATCATACCTCGCATCGCATTCCATACTCTCATGCGATGCTTTTGCACCAACTTGTCAGGAGTCAAATGGCTACATGCCCATTATCCACATGAATACAAAATACTTTCCATGAGCAAAAGTCGCTCCACCTACACCTCTTGACGTTTATGTCCTTTTTCAAGTTCTTTTTATATTCAAGGCCTCCTTTGGTGGAAGGTTCTCATAATTGTCTACGTTCATATATGTGTTCCTCTTCAGATCATCTAGACGTTATTTACACATTAGTGTATGTGTGGTGTCAAGGTGTGTGTCCTGTTTATGTATTATCATCATTTTATTTGGTCAACATTTCCAAATCATGTTTTCTCACTTATATTGCATTTCTTGTAGAACGCAGGCGCACTTCAGTTGATATCCTTTTGAAGGGAGCTGGTTACTTGGATTGTGCTATTAAAAATGTTCTTCCTCAAATATCTCAAGAGCATAGGTATTTATAACTTCGTTGTTGTCCAGTACCTATGGTATGATATTTCAACAAAGGCATCCTTATACTGATTAGTTTTTGTGGTTAAGTTGCTCAGAAACTTCCCTATATTCTTTCTAGTTATTGTCCTGTTTGGTTTGGTCATACCATATCTGGGGTAAAAGCATGATTTCTCTCTCTCAAGTGCTAGTGATTTATACTCCTAAACAGGAGAGAACTTCCCGTGGATTTATCAGGGGGTGTACTCAGTGCTCTTTGCTCGCAGGCATTAGGTCAGGTACACGTCACATTATTTCATTGCCTCAAGATCACTGTTGAGTGTTAACAACCATTCCACCTAACTTCGTCGTAGTTTTTATTCTCTGTTGGACTATACTCATTTGTACCAGGAGCAGCAACAATTTTGTGTAGCACCTATATATATATTTTACAACTAAAAGTAAGAGCATAATCTTTGTAAGATGATTCCCAAGTTTTAAGCAATTACTTTTTAACCCGTTCACAATGATACACAAATAGACAAGTGGAGTCACTGTCCATCTTTTTCCGCTTGCATCTATTAGAAAGTCGGATTTCTTAAACCAATTTCTTGAATATGACAATTAGGTCACAACATCAAAATATCAAAATGTAATCGATTCTACATTTTTTGTCTGTTTTTCCTTTAGCACGTGACTCACTTTTTTATTTGCTTTTGCTCAATGCATATATTAATAAAGTATAAGTTGTTAAGTTGCAAAACTTAATATATAAAAAATGTTCATCAGATCAAGAGTCACGTCCTCCCCTTTGCCTATCAGGAAGGGATTAATTTCTGCATAGACCATTCATAAGTTCTTTACCCATCACAGGGGGTTGACATTCAACTTGGAATGGCAATTAGTAGTCCTAAGGCCACACTTGCAGTGAAAAGGAGATTAGCATGTGAAATGGTGAAGTACTGGCTTCAGGTAATATAGTCCTTTTATCTAAATCTTATGCTAACACGCTTCCAAAATTTCTCCCACTAAATATCTTGTATACTTACACAATATTCTCTGTCGTATTGATTTTTTTATCTCAAGATTTTCCAAAAGAATCATACATCATGAAGCAAATACGCTTCATTAAATGTGACTATATGCTTCTATTTAACTTCAACCAGATGCAGTTTTCTTAGCTGTGTTTAATTCGAACCTTCTCCGTTTTGAATGTTGGGAGTTATTTTGGTCTCTTTAGGACGGTTAAGTGATCTTATAATGTGGTGCTACCTTTTTACAGGCTCAGGATTGCATCAAACAGATACCATTTACTAACAGTTGGGGGACAAAACATTCTCTCTTTGTTAAGTGGAAGGATGCAGAGGCAAATGTAGATTATTTCTTTCTGTTTCTTCTGTTCTAAAGTTAGTTTATCATTAACCATTACTTGCAATATTCATTTAAAATAAGGGGAGATGCATTTAGTTTTTTAAGTTATGCAACGTGACATTGGCCACCTGTGCCCAGAATTCAGATTATATTTGTAATGTTATCATGATAATTTGCACACAAATTTTTTTTTGCAATGAATCAAACACTAAAAAATGTTGGTTATGTAGAAATCAAGTTTCGGGACAGCTCTTCTTTTAAAGAATGAATTTTCTTTTTTGTCAATACAGCATCAGGTGTCAAGATTATATTTTTTCCCTTGTGTTTATAAGTCTCATGCGCCTCTTACAGTCGAAGCACATTATTGTTGTTGTATGTACAAGGCCGTTGCATATTACTACCATGGTCTGATTCTCGATGAGGGTAATACGGAAAAATTTCATCGTATGGCTGTAGCTGCACTTCAGGCAGCGGAGAATCATCTCAAAGAGAGTAAGAGAGCCAGCCAATCTTTTCATGCAACAACTCCTGTTTCAAGGTTTTTCCCCTCCTCTCACTAGTTTTAGTTTTTCTTCTTTTTTTGGGAAAAAAATTGTCCTATATTCTCTCGGAAGAGACAGAAAATGAGAGAGATATTAAATTTTAGTAATTTTTGAAAGCAAAGGCATTTGTCCTAAATTCTCTCATAAAGAAAAGTATTAATTCATGTAGTCTAGTAAATGATCATTGTAGATATTATTCTCGGTCATGGTTAGCTTTCCTTATTATTATGCTCAAGAATTGAACTGGGTCCTGCAGGAGTCCTCCTCCGTGGGGTTCAGCGAAGTATCTTTCTGAAAAAATACCCAAGGATGCTTCAAGTAAAGTGCACATCAATCAAGATCTGTACGGTCAAGAAAAGTAAGAAAGATTGGCATTCGAGTAAAGTGCACATCAATCAATCTTATTGGTAACATTCAGTTTAACGTTTGTGCTTTGTAACAGAATTGTTGAGTCGCCTCCACCATTACCCGATTTCGCGCTGGCTCTAAAACCTGATGACTACCGCCTTCCACCACTGGACTCTATTTGGAATGAAGAAAAGCATCAGCAAGTAGGAAGCTGAATCGACTCTAAATCGTGTTCATGCTCTGTAGTTGTGGAGGTGAGAACAAGACGCAAAAACTCATGTGCCAGAAGCAGGAACAGAATTCATCTTCAACGCTAGTAGTAGTAGCCAGTGTCCACTTGGTGTTTTGACAAAAATGTTTCAGATTAACTATGTTATAATTCGATCAGTAGAACGACTTTAACTAAAGATGCAACTCAAAACCATTTTTATGCTGTCCATCAGTGTTTTATTGTAGCAAATGGAAGTCCATTTTGAAATTTGTCGTCACTTAAACCTGAATCTTGATGATTTTTTCATTTATCTTGTTTTGCTCCACAGGATTCCAACGTCATGCCTCCGCCAAATGCCTCAATGATAAGAGTGGGTTGTCCAAACCACATCGTCGTGAGATCTAACCTTCTAATTTTTTTCAGGCCACTGACCGATCTTTTTGTACCATAAATTCCAGGGACGAAACAATGGTGGCAATCGTAGAAATCCATAGATGTGACTTGTAAGAATGCTATTTTGTTTTGCTTTAATTTTGGACAGATCTGAGATTGTTTAGTGGACTTAATAACGTCCGTTTGCAGCATATATGGCTAGAAGAAGAAAGTAACGCTAGTTGTGAAACATTAGGCGGGCCTCTCTCTTCGGTAGCAATGCAAATGATCGTTACTTCATCAGCAACATTTTACAATTTATTTTTTCCCATTGAAGTTCAAACACTTACCAGAATACCAGGCCACATAGCATCTTGTACTTATGAAACTAAAATCATCAATTACCAATTTAACATCCATTAAATTTACCGCATCATGGTTTAGATTTTTGTTCGTCTCGTGCTATTTTTGAAATTTTCCATTACATGTAGCTTAACTGGTCATCTTGAGGTTAATGCCTCTTGCAACTAGGATTTTCTTTTCCTTACTATGTTAATTACATTATCAACTAAATAATCTATTAGCTTTACACTACTAGTTCAACATCCACATCAGTACATCACTAACCAATACAAATCCGGCAACTGGCTAATGATGTTGCTGACCTGTTAACGGAGTGGTATCGAGAACAAACATAATGGGATAAACTTAAAAAATAAAACTTCTGAATGGTAGGGTCCCAATTTTTCGAAAAGTGGTGAGATAAATCCAATTAAGATACTTTCAAGTAGGATGCAAACAAAAAAGCCCATTTGTAATTTATTTATGGGGTCCATTTAGAACTTAATTTAGATCCATTATAAATCTAACCTAACATTTGATTCAGAATCCCATAATATTTATTAAAAATCTCTAAGAAGCTAATTAAGATTATCTCTATACACAATAGTATAATTAGAGTCTAAGAGAGGTCTATGACTCAATCGTATCTACTCCATTGTCATACTCGTTTGGAAACCATTAAAATCCAATCAGGTCGTGTCAATTCAAATTCAAGTCAATTAGAAACTAAAATCACCTTTAAAACAAACATTTCAAAATATAATACATGGACCGGACGTCCGGTCACAACCGCTGATTTCCCAGCGGGATGGAGTGGACTGGAAATCCAGCGGAGCAGACCGGACGCCCACCCGAACATCCGGTCTGGGTAAATCTTGGGTGATTTGTTTCCGATTTTGTTTTCTCTTTTGATCGATTCCACTATTTTTAGCTCACCAATTCCACTCTACAAGTAGACCACATTTTTGCACATCCAGGAAACAAAAACAAAGCTTGTTCTTCAACTCTCAATAGTCAATCCACTTAATTTTCCCATCTCCTTCCTCGAGCTACATTGTCTACACTTGATCCATAACCTACATTACCTAAACCTTTCATCAAGGAATTTTCCCCAGAGTGGGAGCTTTGTAGGGGTGAAAAACCAGTCCAACCCGGATCGGATCAGACCGAACATGGACTGGACCAGAACCGGATCGGCTCCGGACCCCAGACCGAAGATCGGACCGGTCCAAAATCGGGTTTTTACCTTAAAATTAAAAACAAAAATTCAGATCGATCCGGACCGGACCGAACCAGATTGACTCCAGATCCCGGACCGAAGACTGGACCGGATCGAAACCCGGACCCGAGCGGTCCGGTCCAAAACCCCGGACCGGTTATTGCTCACCCCTAGAACTTTGTGTCACCAAATTGTAAAGAAGCTTCCGATGTGTGAAAGTCGTCTTCACATGACGTGAATCGTCGAGTGTTGACGTAACGGTGTAAAACATTGCTCTATAAAATGTTTGGAGTAAGGAAACTATCGAGAGGGGTTGCTTTGGAACTGAATTAAGACCATCCGAACCAACATAAAATTTCTTGCATCTCTTTGTGGTTTGCTTGTGCTTATTTGCTTTATTTTTGTCTTTACATTTCATATTTGTATTGACTATAATTAGCGTAGAAAATTGTATCGTAAAAACCACATAAACCACTAAAACTCTATGCATATTCCTTCTAGAGTAGCATCGTAAATCTTAACAAAGTAGGTATTTTTGTTGACCAATGGCGGGCCGGCACGACACGGCATGCCAAACCAGTTCGGTCGTGCTGGCCTGCCCCAGCCTGTACGAATTCAGGCCGGCCGGCCGTGCCGGTCCGGCCCGACTCCCGAGACTAGTTTTAGGGCAACGATGCAAAACTGGTTTTTTGTTTTTGCAAAGCAGTACTTGAGGTGCACTGTGCACACTTGCAAGTTGCAAGCTTGGAGTAGACTTGGGTACCGGCCATGTCGGGCCCACGCCGTCAGAATTCTTCAAACGTCAGTCAACGTAATCTAATATAAATTTCATATCTATGATGCATCACATGATCATTCACAATCAGTACGAGCATTCATCTAGTGAGCACATAATATCCATCTTGATAGATGTATATATATAGTACAATGTGTTACATTATAGTGGAATTTGAATCACCATGTTACAAGTGATCATACTTATTAAAAAAGATATATATTGGCCCAGAAGACAAATATATTGTGATCATTGTTATTGAAAATGATATGCATTTGCCCAGAAGGTAAATATCTTAATATTCATAAAATGCTACTATACAAAGATTTAGATATTATTCATTTAAAAAAGGTTATGAAATTTTATGAAAATCCTTGAAGGATTCGTATGACCATCTAAACGGTGTGCAAATAGCTAATTGAGTAAAAATGCACGTCGATCTCTAAATCAAACCCTATGACCAGAAGTTCATAGATACATAGAGATTAGTAGTAAAAAATAAAAATGTATTGATCACTTTACAAATTAATGACTCAATACTCTTTTGGGTTATGCATCACTGATGATTGAAGGTCATGATAGTTGTTGGAAAATCACGATACCTTTTTTGTTTATTTTTTGGTGTGCCGGAAGCATACACTACAAAGTATCGTGAAAATAAGAGTATAAACAGTGAACTAAATTTTGTGCAAATAAGAAGTATGAAATAAAGATGACATCAACGAGACGAAACATGCCCAGAAGTTCCTAAAAATGATCTCTTATATTAATAATGGATGTCATCATTGATATTGTTTTTGTGAAGTTTTAGATAATTTTGTTGACTTCTATCACGACCAAATTTGTCGACCGATTTGCACAATAAAATGAGAGTCCCCCTGTTTTTGAAATATCGCTCGATATTGATCATTATGGGGGTCTTAAAATTTATAATTGATACATTAATGTGCATATATACCTGCTAATATTATTTTTTGATTTTTATGGTAGATATACATTATGTTATGAATCTTCCCCTGCCTTACTTGTACAATAATGAATTAATTGTTTCCTTCCTGCGATTTAAAGCTCCTGAAGGGCTAAGTTTTATTGTCCAATCCAATAATCATATATATGATGTACATTTTCTGGTATTAGGGGGAGAAGCTAGAAGCTTAAAGAATATCAAGAAAATGTACTATATTGAACCTGAAGTTCATAAGAGAATATATGTACAAGTATGGTTGAACCTGAAGTTCATAAAATTATTATCTTGTAATATCTAAAAGTAATTGTCATACATTTTTATTGATCACAAAAAAACCACTAAGTCTTATATTACTAGACATAAACCACATAATATAAAGTGGAGATCTCCACATATATGATAAAATATATTTGAGCTCAACCAACGCCAGAAGCGTGGACCATAACATATATTATTTGTGGAAATAGAACAAAAGTTAGTCACTCTCATTGCATCTCGTGAAGATGTTATTCCTGAAGAATATAAACCCATAAAGATAAATGCAGCTACTAAACAAAATATTAAAGAAATTACGGGGATACAGAACGGTAAAATACTAAGGTTTTGGGAAACGACGAGGATTTGATTATTATTGACGTAAAACTTGCAATCAACTATATATGTTGATATGAGAGATATTAAATAATTATTAAAATTATTGTCGACAATTCATTCGCCTTCTTAATAGCATGCTATATCAAGAAAAAAATTGGATCCAAAACTTATGATATTATATGAATGACAGAAGCATTCGTATTTGATATAAATAAAAGAAACGAACAATGTAGAATAAACTCGCTGAATAAATATATTATTTGGACCTGTAGTCTTGATTTCCGAAATTATATCCCTGAAGGATACAAATAGAAATCACAATGACAATGTGCTACATTATGAATCGAGAAGTAATATAAGAGTATTCGCAGGACCCAACATCCATTGTGATGTTACTCATTCTCTCGTAATATTGATAATACGTTCTGTTACATGATCAATATGATATCCATATAAGATATGTTGTGACTTTAAAGTTTTATAAGTCACTTAATATTGATACTTATATGAGAGTTCCTGAAGAATTAATATGACAAAATATATTATATGATGACAAGAATCAAAAGATACACTATAATTTTTTTTGAAAAGATGACTATATGAAGAAACAAGTAAGAGTGTGCATATAACATCTTCAATCAAAGTCATCATGAAGAATGATACGAAATTGATCTTAGTCATCAATATGTTTCATCTAATAACAAAATTTACTGTTATTTATTGTATTTATAACATGCTTGATGTCGAAGAATCTCCAACAGAGTTTTTGAAACTCATGAAATATTTAATGGACGGATTTTTGAAATAAATGACTAGAGAAAACCCAATTATTTTTCGACCTGAAGTTCGAACATTCTCTGTAAGAAAATTGATACAATGATTCAATTGTAGAAATTGAATATTGTAGAAAAACAATATTCTACTTAATGCTTACATTGAAAGGACACTAACAAAGAACATCTATTGTATATCAACAATGATCCAATTGTAATAGGACCTGAAGTTCCTTATCAAAACGTCATGAACATTTTCTTATAATTAACTTGAAACCTAATAAGGTTCACAGTAAATGTTTTATCTAAGCATAATGTTCATCTGAAAATATTTAGATGACGTTCAAGGATCTACCAATTTCTGGTCATGCGATAAAGATTTACATTAACAATGTTTCTTATATGTCCGATCCACATCAATTACTATTACAAAATTTTGGTGTCATTACGTGGAGTCATTACAACTTTATGCAAGTTAGTGAATCAGTTATTGTGTTACTCCCAGCATATTATTTGAGAAAAATTGCGCAAGTATATTTCACAATCTTATTATCTAAGTGAAATCCGTTAAACTATCATATATTTGTTTATTGAATCCTCATGGTATATTCGTAAGTTTGGTAAACTACGAATCAGGAGGAGCGGATTGATATTTATCGTCCCTGAAGGACGGGTATCCCTGAAGGATAGAACTCGGAAGGCTTGTAGTTGCACTCTTTTCCTTTTTTCCAATTTTTGTCCTAAAAAGTTTTATTGGTTAAAGGTTTTTAAGGAGGTAGCTTGTGCAATTTTATTAGCGTATATTATGCACTTTTTTCCTTAGCTACTTTTTCCCACGGGATTTTGTAGGAAAGTTTTTTAATGAGACATAAACATAACGCATGTTAACTAAGAGAGTGTTATAAATGTAGAATTGAGGGGGAGAATTATCGGTGTACTTTTTTTACTTTCACCAAGTTTTTGTCCCACGAGGTTTTACTTGGTAATGTTTTTAATGAGGCAGACCAATCAAGTGACAACTGACCAGATCCAATCAAGCGAGAATTTGACGAATTTATTTACAAAGTCAATGCCCACCAAAGTCTTTAAGAAGCTTGTCTTCAAATTTGGTGTTCGTCGTTTGAAGAATATATGTTGAAGTAAGGGGAATCATCATACACGCTGCACTATTTTTTTTCTTCATCAAGTTTTTATCCCATCGGATTTTTCTTTGTAAGATTTTTAATGAGGCACATCCCTAACGTATAAATGTGAAGATCCAAGGGAGTGTTGTGAAACATTATGGATGTTTCACATTCTCCTCCCATAACTTCATCAATCTCTCACATTCTCATTTGTAAACTCTTGTAACACATACCCTTTCATTTGCCTCCTTTAGCCAATAAATAAGAGACCATTGTAATTTGTAATACTTTGATGATAACAAAATACTACAAATGTTTTCTCCCAAATCTTTATCTTATTTGTTCCGTGAGTATTTATTTTATAACACATAAAAATATATTTATAAAAGAGTATCTTTGAACGTAACATTCCTACGGTGATGACCTACTGGTTTTTCATTCATAGGTAATGTAGGTAATTTTTGACAACGTTTGGATTGGGAATCTCGTTCCCTTGCGGTGTCGGAGCTGCTACAGTTGTTTTGCACCATCCAAACATTGAGTAGATCCCGTGGAGTTGGACTCCGTGCACGAAACACGAGGCTTCTTTTGAACGTGGAGGGAGAAGCTTCAAGGGATTAGTTCCCATGATATGATTTCTGGTGGGATATGTGGTTTTGGAGCTGCACCCAAACGTAGTCTCTGTGACCCTGGTTTGAAAATAAACGAATCAATTTTATAAAAATAATAAGATTATAAAATATCCAAGACGGACTTCCAATCACATGTGTACTTTTTTGGGATAATTAGGTAGTTTCATTAATTTAAAAGTCTTCTTGTCACGAACCATAGCAAGAAGGAGGACCGTACTCCCTACAAGGAATTGCTAAGCCATGACATTTTGGTCGTCTAAAATATTTAGGTCATCCATACCCATGACTTAGACGACCTGGTTACGAGCTTTCTCTTTCTTTTCTCTCTTCCACATCAGTTTTCTCTCTCCCCAACCCACTTTTTTCTCTTTCTGTTGAAAGATACGAAGCGACGCACTTCTTCACCATTTGACGCTTCCCTTCTCCGACCGACGCGCCTCCTCACCGACCGACGCTTCCCAAAGCTCCAACGGAAATCCAACTCGAATGTATATATAAACACTTGTATTCAAAATTCAAATTAAGAAACAACAGAACATTATTTTCTCCCCAAAACCCTCGTTTCTCAATATGGTATTAGAGCAATCGCTCCATCATTGGTGAACCTCAGAGTGCCCACCACTCATCATCGGAACACCTCAGAGAAAACCAAACCAAACCAAACCGAAAAAAACACCACCCATCATCTTCGCCTCTCAAGGGGGTTGAAGGTGATAAACAAAACCCTGACACCCAAAACCCTTGAAGGAAAATCAAGGAAAACATGACGGATCTGGAAACCAACGCCCCAAAACTGGTGTCTCAGCTGCTCAACGGACAGAATTATCTGTCATGGGCACGCGCTGTCACACTGGCTCTCAGCGGAAAAGGGAAGTTGGGGCACATCTCCGGAACAACAAAGAAACCAGACGAAGATGACACCGAAACAAAACAAGAACAGTGGCAGGCGATGGACCACCTTGTAATGTCATGGGTGATCAACTCCATGCAACCAAAAATCGGGGTCATCTTCCTTTACAAAAACTCGGCGAAGGAGCTATGGGATGCAGTTCAAAACATATATGGTAAAGCCCACAACTTCGCTCATATTTTTAAACTAAAACACGATCTGTCGCAGACGAAGTGATTGATCGTTTTATATTAACCGCAAGTGCACGGCCGCGTTGAAGCGGTGACAAATACGGGTCGTCCACTGGGAGGTGTGTCGACAATTGGTTTGTTCGAAGGCGAGATGTAAAAAAAAGGAAGAAATGTTGATTACACTAAACTACACTAAGATACAAAAGGAAATGAAAGATAAGCAATAAAACTACACCCCATAGGGGGTAGAGAAATAATGTGAATATAAAGATGTGTGTGTGTGTGTTCAATTAAGCTCCTCACAATATGTAGTGCATGAAATCATAAAACTACATCCAACTTTGCCTCCACATGAATTAAGATAATACTACATCATTAAAACATACAAGACAATAATTGAAATGAAGCTAAATGAACTCATGTATAAAGACTAGACCCTACTATGCCTCCACATGAATTAAGATAAGACTACATCATTAAAACATACAATACATTAACTAAGGTAAAGACAACAAGAGTACATACACTACAAATTGTGTTTCCAATATTAATTCCATCCATATCCTAACCTTATCATTCCCCATAAAATAGGTTCACTAATCAAAGCATAGGCTAAGCTGAAGGGAATGTGTTCTAAAAGTTTTACTTTTAAATGTCAATTATTATGAATTGAATGAGAAATCATTTTGTTCCTTGTTTATGTTATTCGTCTTTTAAAAGTGTTAAGGAAGATGTTCTTAGTCCTTAACCGTAGAGCTCTAAAAGATATTGGTTTACATAAAACAAAAGATATTCACAATCATGGTAATTAACATGGGACATTAATTACCGAGTTAAGATTGTCGTGTTGGTCATAGATCATTGTAGCTCTACAAGTGAGTGACAACACGGGTATACAAAAGAGGAAAATATTACTTTTGTATACTGAATAGACCTAATAAGTAAAACATTATAGAATTGTGTTTTCTGTGTCATTAATGTTTTACTGTGTCTTTGGTCATTTGATATGAGACTTATATCCGATCACTTAAGAATTGCTTAATTAGACCAGTGTCTTGAGCTATCGATGAGTGTAGTGTAAAGGCATTGGTTGATTAAGTATGACTTTTGTTGGAGAAGATAGTTAGTCAAAAGATTATCATTGCCCCTCTTAATTGAGTGATGATATTAGTGGGCCCTTGATAAAGCCAAGTTATAATGTGCACAATGTGATTTGAGTCAAGTCACATATTTATAACTAGCTTAAAGAGATCAAGAAACGAATACTAATACAAAGATGACACAATACTACTTTGTGTGTATTCTTAATATCATGAGGCAAGGGACGGACACAAGTGGTGCACTCCATCACTAAATGGATCAGGTTTTGGTTCGAGTGGAATTAAGACATCTAACTAATTGGGAGCTATAATGTGTAGCTAGATACCGCTTATAGCTTGTGATATTAAGCTCTTAATATCACTGCCAACTTAGTCTAGATCTTCCCATAGGTCACACCGCAAAAACTGGGAAACAAGAAGCTTGATTTTCGGTTCATATGATGTGTCGGGTTTCTTATAGAAAATATGACACATGTGGTGAACGAGTAAAATCAATTATGTTGTATATAACATAATTAGAATCATGATAAATTCATATGAGATGCATATATTATGGGGTGCAATAATTTATTATTGCATATGATAATATATTGCATAAGTTGTGAACTTGCTAAAAACCCCAAAAGTTCAAATTTTGTTGGAAATAAATCCAAAATTTGAAAAGGCAAAATCGGGTAGAAGTTCGGTAATCCGTTATGGCTCGGTCGACCGAAAGATCTGTGGATCGGTCAACCGAACGTGGAACGGATGGTCAAGTTGATTGACCGAACTTGACCAAAGTGCCTGGAACTCTGGATCGGTGTACCGAACCAGAAACGGTCGACCGAACAATGTCCAGTTCCGATATTTTCGGTTAACTGAATGGCACTCGGTCAAAGACGCGAATTCGTACGAACGGTTAAGAAGAATTTTTCTCCTTAAGAATCGGTCATCCGTCAAGTGCACGGAAATCCGAACATGACATATTCGGTTAACCGAGTATGTCTCGGTAGACCGAGTCCCGATCGATTTTTCCGCCTTTGACAATTAAGAGATTAATTTGATCAATGGTTGGATTAGCTCCAAACTTGGTCAAACGTTTTGTGGGTGCATATAATGCATTTTGGAATTAGTTTATGAGAGAAAATGTCAAGAAAACATGAGTTAAGAATAGTCATGATTAAGAGTGAGATTGGAGCATATAAATAGGTCCTTATTCTCATTAATTGAAACACATGTTGTTGCTAATTCTTTTCTCTCCTAATTCACCACAAAAGCCACGAAAATTATCTTAAATTTCTAAGTCTTTGGAAGGAGAAATCTCAGAGATTAAGGAATGGGTTTGTAGCTAGATTCTAAGCTAGTTTGGAGATTGATTGGCTAGCTCATTTCTCTCCAACCTTGTTTAGGGTTTCAGTGAACACTCGGAGGCATCCGGCGCAACGAGAAGCGACGATAGTCTTCTTCAACGTCTCTGGAACATCAAGAAGTTTTAGAGAACTTCTAGGTATGAATTTCAGAGTCCTTTGTGTTTGTTTTAATAAGTTTTGAAACTAGTTATTAAAACAAACCGATGCATGCATGAAATAAATCGTAGAAAATTGTATTTGATCCTTATTATGCATAAAAATCGAAAAATATATATGCACAATTAAACATGAAATCCTACATAAGCTTCATTCAAGAGCATTAGCATATCAAAGATAAGAGTGGAGACACATTAGATGGTTATGGAAATCATATAAAGCTCAAGGGATTAAGATAACACACACTTAATACACTACATGATTATATCACATATTTCTCCACCCCCCAAATGGGGATGTAACTACTCACACATATTTAAACTAACTACTCTAGCAAAATGAAGCATTATACTGAAATAAAACTACACTAATCAAGCAAGAAATATTAAAGAAGCATAAAAGGAAAGGAAAGACTAAACAAACATGCACAAATTAAAAGACAAGATTAAAAGAAACTAGAAAAATTATTTTATTAACTTGAAGGTAGTATTCTTCTCCACCTTGAGTTTTTGCTTCAAGGCTCACTCCTTAGTAGAGAGAATGCCACTAAGCAATGAGTGATTACAATGGAAGGTGAAGAGTTCTATTTATAGGCATGAGAAAACTAATCTGCGACAATCCCCCGATGTGGGACTAAACCAATACCAAAAATAGACTAAGAATACACTTATACACGTGCTCCACAAATCTTAGTGGATCCAGAGCAATATGGACCGCCAATTAGCGGTCCAAGACCGCCAATTGGAGGTCTATATGATCCAGATCGAGTTGGTTTTGGTTGTTGGCTTTTCTTGATGGATATGTTGGTCTTGGATGCATCTACTTTGCTTGTTGGAGCTCCGACCAGAATCGAATTGCCAAAATACTCCCCATGATGGTGTGGAGTTTTCTGTTTTGCTCTTAGGTCCTTCGGTCTTACGTTCAGGTCTTTCTCCCTTGCATCTCAGTCCCCAGGTCTCACAATTAAGTCATTTTTCATGTTTTGGGTCCTTTCATGACTCTTCTCTTCAAACCTCTTTATTTCTGAAATTCAAACATAAAACTCGTCACGTAGCATTGCTTAGGTGTAAGATAATGGATATAATATACAAATATGAGCATTAAATGATGTCAATCATGAAGCAGCAAGGACAAACCATCACGGAGTATCTCGGGACACTGCAACGTGGATGGGACGAGCTCGCTATCTACGAACCGGTGACCACTGACCCAAAAACCCTACTCGAGCGGAAAGAAAGGGATCAAATCTATCAGTTCCTCATCGGACTCGACGGCAGCTACGAAGCTATCCGGAGCCAAGTCCTGATGACTTCCAACCTTCTTGATCTCGCGTCCATCATCGCGATGATCCAACGGAAGGAAACCCGCCGGACCACCGCTCAGATCGCTGACCGGTCAGAAACTCAGGCGTTCTTCACCGGAAAACCCCCAAATAAAACCAAAAAATATGGAAACAAACCACAGGAAACATGAGACAACTGTAAAAAGATCGGGCATAACAAGAACTCATGCTGGTTCCTACATCCGCATCTCCGACCAACAAGGGAAGGAGGAGGAGATCATCAGAACAAAAATAGAAATGGCGGACCAACAGGAAACGGCGCAGTGGCTAACCCTAAGATGGAAGAGGAATAGAGAAAATGGGAAGGCAAATCGGTCTCTCGCTCGGATCCGCGGGGTTTTATAACTTCACGCGATTCTGGCGGATCCGATTTTTCCCAGACCCGACCCAATTCCGCTAACAGATCAGATGCTCCACCCGCCGGACCCGGATCCAGTTCCAGACCCGACCCGATTCCGCTGGATCAGTTGCTGACCCACCTCAGCGGATATTTGCAGTCCACCCCTCAAGGTTCAGGTAATTGCGCAGGTATAACACTTTTTCCCAGAAATTTATCTGCAAACCAATCAGATAAAAACTTAGCAAAAATAAGGCATGTAAATAATGATCAATGGATAATTGATTCCGGTGCTACTGACCACATGACCGGAAACTCTAGTTTACTAAGAAAATCAAAAATCATGTGAAATCATCTAACAATTTTGTGACTGTAGCAAATAATAATCAAGTAGAAATAAAAGGAATAGGTGAAACCACCATATTAAATCCAACGAACAAAAATATTTTATATGTCCCAACATTTACTTCTAATCTTCTTTCGGTAACAAAAATTACACAAAATTCAAATTGCAATGTTATATTCACCCCGAATGATGTATTTTTTCAGGATCGAACTACAGGGAAGACGATTGGTAAAATAATCTATATCAATGGGCTCTACATTTTAGAAACTCCGAACAAAATTTTTCACACCTCTAGTATACCGAGTCATGTCCTTTGGCATAAGCGAATGGGACACCCGTTTCATCTAGTTTTAAAATCGCTATTTCCGTTTATTTCATCTGATTATGCATGTGATGTCTGTCAGTATTCCAAACAAACTAGACTTCCTTTTCCAACTCCAACACCAAATCAAACTTTCTTTTTGAATTAGTCCACTCCGATATTTGGGGACTGATGCATTACATACATTGCATCATATGTATTTCATTTAGATTAATTTTAGATCAATAAATACTACTACGGTATGTGTTTAGTCTTATTTACAGAATACAGGGACCTGAATGCAAATTACCCACATCCCGAGCATAAATGCGTGCAAGAGACTCATTCCTGTCATAAAGACCAAGTTCAAGATTATCAAGATTCAAAGGGAAGTCCATCCAAGCATAAACGCATTCAAAGACCTAATTACAAAAATGCCAAGGACTTAAACACAAAAGTAGTTAGTGACTTAATTGCAAAAAGCCAAGGACCTAATTGCAAATTATGAATAGTTTATTATTATGGATAAAGTCTAAAGAAAAATCAATGTGGATCTCCAAATATATAAAGAAATAAAGTCGGAGCTCAAAAGAAAGGAAAGAATCAATCCAAACGCGCAAAGGATATTGAAATCATACCATAAACACACAGGAAAAATCCGGATTAAATCGGAGCTAAAAAGGTGGCGAATCCGCCGCACCTTATGTACAAAATGCGCCGAATCCGCTGCTCAAAATTAGATACATGCTCTAAAATTTTTACCGGTTGCGTGTTGACGCTTGTACTTTCCTATTTTATACCTGTCATTTGTATCAACTATAAATAGCCCTGAAACGATGTTGTAGAGGATCTGCTGAATTTTAACCTTAATTTTTAATTCTTAGTTCTTGTTTTGTTCCATAGTTTTAGTAATAAAATTATATCTTTTATTTCTTGTTTTTAGTTTTATTTTGTAATTCCTCTAGGACCCCTTCTCCTTCCATTCATCTATGAGTTTCTAACTCTTTCCAAAGGGTGGAGGTGACGGATTTAGGGTGATGAGAAGAGAATAAAGTTATTATTTTAATTTCGTGATTAGTATATTTTGATTACTTGAGTTTGTGTTAAATCATTTATCATGTAATGCTTCATAACTAATATGATTTATTATAAGTTTCTGAATTCTCTAATCTAAAGCCGATATCTAAACCTCCACCCAACGGAATTCACCATCTTTGTTCTTATTTTAGTTTTATTTGTTCATGTTTCATGCTTTAGAAAATTAAAAACCAAAAATCTCAAAACCAAACTTATTCTTCTCTCCTTCTTTCCCCTACTCGAAAATCACACAAATAACAAATCTCTCCCTCCTTGTATTCGACCCGTACTTGCCACGTCTTCATTGACGTCGTGCACTTGCGATATAAATAAAATTCTCATCAGGGACCCGCTCCGGTCAAGTCTTACAACGGTTTTAAATATTTTGTGCTATTTATTGATGACTTCTCACGGAACACTTGGACTTATCTCCTAAAAAACAAATCAGACGTTTTTTCATATTTTTTGTGAATTTACAACATTTGTTGAAAATATGTATGATTTTAAAATCAAAACCTTAAGGACAGATAACAGGACTGAATACACCAGTCACAACTTTCATTTTTTTTTGAAAAATCAGGGAATATTACACCAAATGACATGCATTCACACCCCTCAACAAAATGGAGTTTCTGAAAGAAAAAATCGCCATCTCTTAAATGTAACTCGATCCCTACTTTTTCAAAATCATGTTCCCAACGTTTTTGGTCTGATGCTGTCTTAACTGCTACTTATCTAATAAACCGCCTTCCTAGCCCTTCTCTTCAAAATAAACAACCACTAGAGATACTCTTAGGATGGAAACTAACCTTAGATCATCTTAAAGTCTTTGGATGTGTATGCTTTGTTCATAAGAAACGCATATATAAATTTGATAGCAAATCTGTAAAGTGCTTATTTCTTGGTTATTCTTTCAACAAAAAAGGGTACAAATGTTTTGAACCCGAAGCTTGTAAAATGTATATCTCTCGGGATGTAATGTTTAGAGAAAATGAGTTTTACTTCAACATTGTCGGTACAACCGAGTCTCCCCCGGACATCACACCCGTTCTACCTGAATTCAACATCAACCAAACTGAAGAAGAAGACGAAGAAGAACGAGAAGAAGATCGAGAAGAAGGAAGAAATGAAGAAAGAGAAGAAAATAACGAAAGAAACGAAGAAGCCAGAAATCCACCTCCAACACCCCAAGAAGATCTACTCGACCAACTCGTCCACCCACTAGGTTTAAAGACTTTATCACCTCACAAGTAACTTATCCCATTGAGAATTACCTAACCTATAAACAAATACAACCAAACTATAGGGCATTCTTATAAATAAACGAAAACCTAGAACCAAAGAACTACGATGAAGCTAGTTGTAACCCTAAATGGAAAAAAGCCATGCAAGAAGAACTTACAGCCTTAGAAACTAACAACACTTGGACCCTTATTCCTAAACCTAATGGAACCAAACCCGTTGGATGCAAATGGGTCTACAAGATAAAATACAATAGCAATGGAACTATCGAAAGATATAAAGCCCGCCTTGTAGCAAAAAGATATACTCAAACATACGACCTTGATTACCTAGAGACCTTTGCACCAGTAGTAAAGATGAACACTGTCCGTGTTCTCCTATCCATAGCAGTTAACAAGTGTTGGAAATTTACCAAATGGATGTCAGAATGCTTTTCTCCAAGGCACTCTTGAAGAAGAAGTATATATGATACCACCACCAGGATACAACACCTCTCCCAACCAGGTGTGCAAACTCAACAAAGCCATTTATGGCCTGAAGCAATCTCCTCGGGCATGGTATGCAAAACTTAGTCACTTTCTTATCGTTTATGGTTTTTCAAAGTCTTCCGCTGACGCATCTATGTTTACTAGTCACCATAAGGGAGAAACTACCATAGTTTTGGTCTACGTAGATGATATCATCATTACTGGAGATAATAACGAAAAAATTCATCAAGTTAAACACTACCTAAAAAGGAAATTTGATATAAAAGACCTAAGCTTATTGAAATATTTCTTAGGAATAGAAATTGCATATTCAAAGAAAGGATTATTCCTATCACAAAGGAAATATGCCCTAGACCTATTAAAAGAAACAGGAAAACTTGGAGCAAGACCAACTAATACACCCATTGAGGCAAATCTCAAAACCAGTCCAACTAACGGGGAGCCTGTTAAAGATATTCATCAATACCAAAGACTTGTAGGAAAACTTATATATTTAACTGTAACCAGACCAGATATCACATTCGTTGTTAGTATAGTAAGTCAATTCATGCATGCACCTCGAACAACACATTTAGATATTATTGATAAAATTCTAAGGTTCATTAAACAAACCCCCAGGATAAGGATTACTGATGAAAAACAACAATTCTAACAGTATCATTGGTTTTTCAGATGCTAATTGGGCAGGGAGCCATGATCGAAGATCAACTACCGGCTTTTGCACGTTTGTTGGCGGAAATCTTGTAACTTGGAGGAGTAAGAAACAAAAAGTCGTTGCCTGATCAAGCGCAGAAGCAGAGTATCGAGCAATGACATCCACCACCAGCGAACTCATTTGGTTAAAACAACTTCTTCATGATATGGGTCAAACTCACACTACAACTATAAACATGTTTTGCGACAACAACGCCGCCCGACACATTGCATTGAATCCCGTGTTTCACGAAAAGACCAAACACATTGAAGTTGATTGTCACTTCATCCGTGAAAAAATTCAGGCTGGAGAAATAGAAGTCTCATACGTCTCCAGCAAAGAACAATTGGCAGACGTCTTCACCAAAGCTCTAAGTCAGAAACCATTCAACACCATCATAAGCAAGTTAGGCACCTACAATCTCTTCCGGGCCCAACTTGAGGGGGAGTGTTGAAAGATACGAAGCGACGCACCTCTTCACCATCCGACGCTTCCCTTCTCCGACCGACGCGCCTCCTCACCGACCGACGCTTCCCAAAGCTCCAACGGAAATCCAACTCGAATGTATATATAAACACTTGTATTCAAAATTCAAATTAAGAAACAACAGAACATTATTTTCTCCCCAAAACCCTCGTTTCTCAATACTTTCCTACATTATTCACCTCTTAACCACAACACATTACAACTCATCTCTCTCATTCCCATCATTTCGGGGACGATTTTGGAAAAAAATCTAAAAAAAATCTAGAAAAATCAAAAAAATTAGAAAACGTATTTGCCAAAAAAAAAGATTAAAATTTGGGTGTGCATCCCATTGCATCAAATATCATGATGAGTTGAAGAACTTGGTGTGCATCCCATTGCAGCGGGATCGGCTGACCAACAATGCCACCCAAAGCTAGAGTTCTTGCCTTTGTAATACCCAGAATCTGTTGAATGAAAGTACATGTTCAATATTAAAAAAAATCAAAACAATAATTAAGCAAATGATCAATAGAATTGGAGCACCTTCGAATTAATGTTAATTAATGTGTTCCAATACACAATCCTTAAATCAAGGCAATTTTGGACCATTAGTCTGAATTTGGTGTTATAATTTCGGATAATGTTTAGATCTAAGATCAATGTTTTATCCCAAAATGCAGAGGCAAAGTCACAATCATAGAATAAATGAGTTGCTACTTTGAGAAAACTCCACACAGGACAAATTGGGCAATGTTAATCCGTCGTTTGATTAAGTTATCTCTCGTTAACCGTTTGTTTTTTTTTTGTAAGGATCCAAGAGAAAATCTTGACACGTGGAATTAAGGTTTTCCAAATTTGATTGTAAAGAGGATATTTAGTTTCCCCTTGAAAGAAGAATTTGTACGTGGCCCTTGGTGTATATGTACCATGTTTGGATAACTTCCACCTCCTAATGTCTTTCCCTGGTTGTGGGTTGTAGATGTAGGCCTGATATAGCCTCAACATTCCAGTGGAGTCAAGGTTCAGTCTAAACCTCGATTGCATCCATCCATTCTCAAACGGGTGATTCCTGAAGAAATTGGTCACGGAGATGTATTTGTGCTTTGCATTAGCGAAAATGTGTTACCATGTTTCGTAAAGATATTGGTCTTCAAACCAATTATCGAACCAAATGTGTACTTCAAAGAAAAAGGTCCAACTATCCACCGGAATAAGGTCTTTACATCGTCACCTCGTTCCGTCGGATAGTAATCCAACTTCTTAGGAAATTACTATTTATCGTTTCAAAACTACTTAAATTGTCTCAACAACTACCATTTTACTCTTCACAATCTATTTAATACTCATTTCGTTCTGTCTATTTAAACTAAGACTTATGTCTACCTTTTTCCTCACTTTACCAATACCAACACCACGAAAATATCTGGCGAAAGCGTCTCGATCATGCGAATTTCAAAAAATAAAATAAAAATGGGCCGGGCGTCTCGCTAAGACACCCGTCCAAAAAAAACTTAAATTTATACAGTGTGTTATCTTAAATTATTTGAGGTTCCGTTGCAAGATTTCGGTAGTAACGAGTTGGATTACAATGAGTTTTTTTTTGCAAATAATGAAGATTCAAAAAAATTCGATGAGCGAGACTCCCGACTGACCTGTCCATGTGGTATTTGGTAAAACTTCATGACTTACAAAAAAAACTCACTATAATCCACCCCATTAATACTAAAATCTTGAAACCGAACTTTAAATAATTTGAGATAACACACCGTATAATTTTAAGATTTTTTATTTAAAAAATAGGAACGTCTAAGCCAAACACCTCCCTCATAGGGAGACATCTGCAAAAAACTGTTGGCTTTTTGGCCTTAATCTATGTTTTGATGATTTAATTAACCTAATCTTAATTATGATGATGTAGAGTAGCACACATATTGTATTGTATGTATATTGTATTGTGCTAACCTCTACAGGTGATCAAGACTCAAGAAAGAAGGAAATGAAGTCAAGACATGTAATTAAAGCTAAATCGAAGACATGTAATCTTGATTTATTTTGAGTCTTAGGAACATGTGTAAATTGAGCATACAAGAGTTAAAAACCAATCACATACACACTAGGTTCCTTAGAGAAGTCACACACAAAATTTCACATTATTTGGACTTCATTAGATCACCCAAACCTTAGTCGGAAATCACTTATAAACTTAAACCCAGATTTCCTGTGTGAACCGGTCGACCGAACCAGTTCTCAGTTCGACCGGTTTATAACAGACTCTCCACAGTGATTTTACCGAACTCTACCGGTCGACCGGTTTTACCTTTTCGGTCGACCGATCCCGGATTTTAATATGGCCGTTTTTCTTGTCGTATTCCTATAACGGTCGTATTCGTATAAAACAAAACTTAACCCTAAAATACATTCGGTAACCGGTCGAACGAAGACCTTGTTTCGGTCGACCGGTTGAACATATTTTTCAGAAACCAAATTCCCTGCTATCGGTCGACACATTTCTCGTTCGACCGATTGACCTTTGTCTCAACCGAATCCCCTTATCGGTCGACCGCCCCATACTTTGGTTCGACCGTTTAACTTAAGTAGAGTTAAGTTCTAGCTCGTTTGTCCGACCGAATATTCTTTTGTTCGACCGTTCTCTTTGAAATCATGTTAACGGTCGACCGGTTTACTAGTTTCGGTCGACCGGTTCTGGACAGATTTGCAGCCCGATTTTCTGATTTGTGTATCTTGCACAAAACCCAATCAAATCTATCCCCAACGGCTAGAATACCTTAGGAGCTTATAAATAGAGGATCAAGACTTGTTGTTAACACAACTCTCCAACTCCAATTGTCCCAATACATTAGAGAGAAACCTCAATCCTCAAAGCTCCCAATTCTACACTCTTTAAGCCTAAACTTCACACATTTGATCATATACACATCCTACTCAAAGTGTGCTCAATTAGAGAGTGAATCCCACTCAGTTACAAGAGTTGTCAAAAGAAGCAAGGACTTCGGTGAAAGCCCGAAGTGTCCCTCTCGGATTGTGAGAGGAAGAATTCAAGCAAGCGAGGGTTGTTCGCGTTGCTTGTGGTGTAAAGGCGTTCTCTCCCGGCCCGGAACGGGGAGTGGTTAGTGAAGACGTAGGCGGAGCTCGCGGAGTCGAGCGGAGCTTACAAGAGAGGACTAGGACCCGGGTGGGGTGCCGAACCTCTATAAAAACCGACGCGTCTTTTGTGGTTTGCATTGTCTTTCTTTCTCTACTTGTTTGTTTATTCCGCTGCGCATTTGTTTGCTTAATCAAGTAGAAAATTAGGGATTAGATTAAAAGTGATTAGTGGACCCATAACCCACACGATCCTACATTTGGTATCAGAGCCTTGTTAGCTAAATTCTATACTTAATCGTATTTTTAGCATGGCTAGCACATCTAATCACTTAGAGGGTTTATGCACCACAAGGCCTCCTTTGCTTAATGGGTCAAAATATGATTATTGGAAAAATAGAATGAAAATCTTTTTAATATCAAATGACCTTAAGTATTGGAAGTTTATTCAAAATCCATACATACCCCCAAATGAAGATGATTTAGATTCTCTATCTAGGGCTCAAATGAAAGAAATTGAAATGAATTCAAAAATTATGAATATTCTTTATTGTGGCCTTAATGAGGGAGAATACAATAGAATTAGGGGATGTGAAAGTGCAAATGAAATATGGCATAGGTTACAAATGCATCATGAGGGTGATAGCAAAACCAAAGAAACTAGGATAAGTCTCCTCATGCATAAATATGAAATATTTTCTATGCAAATCGGTGAGAACATAAGCGACATGAACACTCGCTTCACCGATATAACTAACTCTCTTTTGATTCTTGGAAGAAGGATAAATGAAGGAGAGATGACTCGAAAATTCCTCCGATCATTGAGCAACGATTGGGAAGACAAGGTCGTGGCAATCGAAGAATCGCACGATCTTTCAAAATTAAAGATGGAGGAACTCATTGGAAATCTCATGGCCTATGAGCTCCAATTGAGTCATCGAAGAGAGAAGGAAGCTTCAAAGAAAAACTCCGTGGTGGCATTACATGCAAATTTCGATGAGCCAAGGAGGGTGGAAGAAGAGGACATTGAGGTCCTTGCCCAAGACTTCTTCAAATACCTCAAGAGGGATAAAGGAGAAAAGAATGAAAGAAGAGGTAGAAGAAGTGAGAAAAGAGAAAAAGAAAAAGAGAGGGAGGAGAGTGAAAATGAGAGAAGAGAAGGGGAGAAGAAAAAGGAGAGAAGGGAGAGGAGAAAAGAAAAGGAGAAGAGCAAGAGAAGAGAAAGGAAGGAGGAAGCACACAAGGCTACATGGGATGATTCCTCATCACCATCATCATCGTCTTCTTCCTTGCAAAGTAGAAGAGAAGTGGCTCACTCATGCTTCATGGCTATTGAAGATCAAAGTGAGGTAGATTCTAACTCTTGTTCTAGTAATTCATGCTCAACTAAGTCTTATTCTAGTGCTAGCTCTAATTCTAATGCTAATGATGAATCATATACACATGATGAGCTACAAAATGCATTTCATGATTTAGTTAAACAATATGAGATCATTTGTGAAAAGAACAAAAATGCTAGAAAAACTATAAATGATCTCAAATGCCAAATTGAATTAATCATGAATGAAAAGAATGAGGTGATTGCTAGACTTGAATCAAATGAATCATCACTTGCTAGTCTAAGTAAAACACCCATTATTGATGAACATGTAGATCTTAAAGCCTCAAATATGCAATTAAGAAAAGATCTTGAAATGTTCACTAAAGGAACAAAAATGCTTGATATGCTTTTGAATAGTCAAAGACAATCATTAGCTAAACATGGTTTAGGATACAATGTGCATTTGAAAAACCATGTATCTCATACTACATTAAATGGCAAGCATTTATTTGTTAAGTCTACTTCCTCAAGTGTGTGGGCTCCCAAAACCAAAATGGTGTGGATCCCAAAAGCTAATGTTCAAGGACCCAAAGTTGTTTGGGTACCTAAGTCTACACTTGTAGGAGCTTGAGGAGGAAATTGGTGGTGACCGGGTGAGCCAAAGCGTCGAATTCGAATCCGGTTGCATCACCAAATGAGATTGGAGCTAATCAAGATTCAAGTTTGGTATAAATTTCTATCCTTGAAATTTCTGAAAATTTAGCTCTAATCTAGTTTATATGCTTAATTGTCATATCTTTAGAATTTCAATTCATTGAAAATCATTATCCCTATTCATTGCAAATCATTTATCACATCCATTGATTCTAAATGTCAAATTTTAAATGGATGTTAGAATAAGGCTTAAGTTGAAACTTAAATGAACTTAACTTGAATCATACTCATTGTTTCCATTTAGCCTTATTGATAGGGGGAGCTTAAATGTTATATCTTTTATTAGAGTAATGAAGTGCAAAATTTAGGGGGAGCAACTTCATTACAAGACATCCAAATTCTATGCTTAAAGTCTTAAATAATTATTATTTTTGATGGATGTCAAAGGGGGAGAGATAATTAAGGGGGTAACTTGGAATTTGGCATAAAATTAAACAAAAACTATGCACATCCATAGGGGGAGCATTAATATGCATAGTTTACATATACAAATTCCATGTATTTAGATAGAATTAAGATATAGGTTGCCATCATCAAAAAGGGGGAGATTGTTGGCTTTTTGGCCTTAATCTATGTTTTGATGATTTAATTAACCTAATCTTAATTATGATGATGTAGAGTAGCACACATATTGTATTGTATGTATATTGTATTGTGCTAACCTCTACAGGTGATCAAGACTCAAGAAAGAAGGAAATGAAGTCAAGACATGTAATTAAAGCTAAATCGAAGACATGTAATCTTGATTTATTTTGAGTCTTAGGAACATGTGTAAATTGAGCATACAAGAGTTAAAAACCAATCACATACACACTAGGTTCCTTAGAGAAGTCACACACAAAATTTCACATTATTTGGACTTCATTAGATCACCCAAACCTTAGTCGGAAATCACTTATAAACTTAAACCCAGATTTCCTGTGTGAACCGGTCGACCGAACCAGTTCTCAGTTCGACCGGTTTATAACAGACTCTCCACAGTGATTTTACCGAACTCTACCGGTCGACCGGTTTTACCTTTTCGGTCGACCGATCCCGGATTTTAATATGGCCGTTTTTCTTGTCGTATTCCTATAACGGTCGTATTCGTATAAAACAAAACTTAACCCTAAAATACATTCGGTAACCGGTCGAACGAAGACCTTGTTTCGGTCGACCGGTTGAACATATTTTTCAGAAACCAAATTCCCTGCTATCGGTCGACACATTTCTCGTTCGACCGATTGACCTTTGTCTCAACCGAATCCCCTTATCAGTCGACCGCCCCATACTTTGGTTCGACCGTTTAACTTAAGTAGAGTTAAGTTCTAGCTCGTTTGTCCGACCGAATATTCTTTTGTTCGACCGTTCTCTTTGAAATCATGTTAACGGTCGACCGGTTTACTAGTTTCGGTCGACCGGTTCTGGACAGATTTGCAGCCCGATTTTCTGATTTGTGTATCTTGCACAAAACCCAATCAAATCTATCCCCAACGGCTAGAATACCTTAGGAGCTTATAAATAGAGGATCAAGACTTGTTGTTAACACAACTCTCCAACTCCAATTGTCCCAATACATTAGAGAGAAACCTCAATCCTCAAAGCTCCCAATTCTACACTCTTTAAGCCTAAACTTCACACATTTGATCATATACACATCCTACTCAAAGTGTGCTCAATTAGAGAGTGAATCCCACTCAGTTACAAGAGTTGTCAAAAGAAGCAAGGACTTCGGTGAAAGCCCGAAGTGTCCCTCTCGGATTGTGAGAGGAAGAATTCAAGCAAGCGAGGGTTGTTCGCGTTGCTTGTGGTGTAAAGGCGTTCTCTCCCGGCCCGGAACGGGGAGTGGTTAGTGAAGACGTAGGCGGAGCTCGCGGAGTCGAGCGGAGCTTACAAGAGAGGACTAGGACCCGGGTGGGGTGCCGAACCTCTATAAAAACCGACGCGTCTTTTGTGGTTTGCATTGTCTTTCTTTCTCTACTTGTTTGTTTATTCCGCTGCGCATTTGTTTGCTTAATCAAGTAGAAAATTAGGGATTAGATTAAAAGTGATTAGTGGACCCATAACCCACACGATCCTACAAAAACGTCCTCCCCATGAGGGAGGCGTCCAACGGACTTCCCCTAATTTTTTTATTTTTTTTACTAAAAAGAAGTTGGACATTGCGTCAACTGGTTCCTTTGCTGATCTCCAAAATATTATTTTTGATGATTACGAGAGTGGTATGAAGAAAATGTGTTGGTAGGAGAGTGAAATGAAGAGACATATAAGTTGAAATGAGAGTGACAAAACGGTAATTCGTATGGACGATTTAAATAGTTTTGGAACGACGAATAAAAGATTTCTCATCGGAAATAACTTCAAATTTCATAAAAGATCGTTAGCCCCAGAAAATAAAGTAACTCATTAATTTTAACTTAATTTTCTTCTTCTATATTATCGTTATCTTTAATTGGTATTGAGTTACTTGTGCCTACCACAATGTTTTTTCCTGGATCCGCCGTTGACCTCCATATATATATATATATATATATTCTTATCCAAGACCAACGTTTTGACATATTTCAATCCTTCGAGGTACTTAACTAGTAATTAACGCAAAGTTGGTCCGATGGGTTTGGTATGGAAACAAAATTTGAGTACAACAATATTTCCAAAATATTTATTTTGCTAAGTAGTATTCCTATAATGAGTTATATTCTCCAATCGGATTTCATTAGTTGTGTTCTCATAGTGACTACCAATCTACGAAACCAAATTCCGTTATGCTTATATGGTGCATGATTAGTTTGGAACACATACATAAATTTATTTTGACTTCTATCATGAGAAAGGAGCATATAATTATGGAACCACATCAAGTATTGCAGGAATCAATACTTGTTAAAGAAGAAATGTAATCCACGTATAAGCTACTTTTTAATGACGTTGACCATCCATTGGAAATTACATCAGAAAACGGCAAAAACAAATTTTAATTGCCAAGACCAAAGGCAAACCAATGAAAAAAACCTTGAAAAATCATAACAAGATCTCTCGTTAAAGAAACATGTACAAAAGAAAGCAAATGTTTTCTTACTCTTGACAATGGACAACATTATTAGAAATTTATGCGTTAACAACCATCAAGGGGAAAAATCAGACAACAAAACCAGACGAAAGTATTACTCATTTACTTGGCCATGTGAATTACACATCGCAAACACTTCCCTTCTATCATCAACTTAAATGCCTCGTTAATGCGCTCAAAAGGGAGGTCATGAGTGACAAGTCCATCAATTTCGATATCCTGCAATCATCGAAACACAAGTCATAGTTACACGAAAATCGTGAACAACTATGTAGTATATGTAATTCTTCTCAAATAAACAAGTTCACTCTGGACTATGGAGCCACATATGATCCAATTCTTGATAACATCTAGTTCTCAATATTCCGAATATGAAATTGGTAGTGTGCAAGGAGGATGTTACCAAACTAAATTCACGATTATTTTGGTTCTAGAGCATGCAAATGACTGGCATTTTCTTAGACATGTTTGGTTATCTTTAATGAACAAAATCAATTAAACAGAGACTTAAGTGTATATGTTATTCTAATGTTTTCATGCTTACCTTATTTGAATATTTATCCACTAGTGATGGCAAATCTGATTTTGGTTTCCATCCTCCAAAGAGAGAACCTTTCAGTGTTCTCCCAGATAGAAGCCAAGCGTAGTGAGCTGAAACTTCAGGCTTATCTTTGGGTACACCTAAAGTTATGGTTAATCCCCATGCCTACACTACCAGAGTAGTATGAAGGTCATATATGGAGGAGGAGAACATAAAGCAGTGAAAACCAAGAAGAAAATTACATTGGAACATGATTGTAGTGCTGTTGAAACCATTGTGGTATCACCGATGCACTCAAAAGAAAAATCTGCTCCTCCTCCGGTAAGACGTTTAACAACCTGAGAGATTTTCAGAAAAAGCTAGGTTCAGATTTCCCTTTACATGGTCATAGCGACAGAGAGACGAAATATGGAGCCAAAATACAACTTTGACAAATTAAACTTCTTCAGCCATCATGATTCATATAATTTCATATGAAACTATCATGCAAAGGATTCCAACATATATTTATTCTCAGTGCATGATGACTAGATAGCTAGTTTCACCTCATGGTTAGCTAAATGAGATTCTCATTCCCTAAGTGCTACTGGAACTAAATTCTTCGAACTTGAGTCCTCAAAATTCATGTCAGGTAGTGATATCCTAGTCTAATTATCAAGTTTAAGACTAACAGACAGGTTGAAATATCAGGGACCTTAAACTAGCAAACTTGAAAGTAAATTGATGGTTTTATCCTTTCAGATTGGAATACATTGACAGTGGTATTTCATGATATGATGCAGTGATGCACCATGACCATGTCCAAGAGTGGTTTCCACCCTAACTACTCTAGCAGCAGATAGTTAACCTGTTGTATAGGTTCACCATAATCTTCCGGGTTGATGAATTCTGTTACACCAAATGCCTTCGCTGTACCAGAGTAAAATGATGTATTAATAAACCATTTTCACTTTGATAGAACTACATGACATGATATACCTTTCTCACACTTCTCTTGATTCGTATCCACACCGATTATAAGAGATGCACCCCTGATCCTTGCACCCTGTGCCACCTAAGAATGCAAATATACAACTAACATTTTTTTCTTTCAAATTCTCATAATATGCAGAATACAGTGTTCTTTCAAAACTTACTGAAAGGCCAACTGTCCCGAGACCAAAAATAACAACACTGGATCCTTCAGAAATGTTTGCAACTTTCCAAGCAGCACCGAGGCCTAAGTAAGAGAAGGGAATCAAATTAGAAGTGTCATTATGTTAGAGACTAAAGTTGCAGATCTATGGAAAATGCAAGTGATCTTCACCTGCAGCAGCTCCACAGCTAAGTAGGCATATTCTATCCATTGGCACCTTCCGGTCTAGTTTCACTGCACATCCTGAGTGAACTACTGTGTATTCGCTAAAGCTTGAAACAGCACAGTAATGATAAATAGGTTTCCCTTTGATCGAAAATCGTGTTTTCTGATCGCTATGCATGACACCTCTCCTTTCCAGACCTAGTGTTTGGCACATGTTACTTCTACCAGAGGTGCAGTGCCGGCAAACTCCACACTCGCCAATAAACACAGTTAACACGTGATCGCCCACCTCAAATTCGATCACTCCTTCACCTACACTTTCCACGATCCTGAAAGATCATGGTAAATTCAACATTCAGCCAATTCAGAAAGAAACAAGAGCCTTTTTCTCCAACATAAATTCAAACAGCAGGATATGTTGCAAACCCGGATGCTTCGTGACCAAATATTCGTGGAAATAAAGGGGGCTGAGCCTGCAGATTAAAGGTTGTATCAGGTTGAAAGAAATCCAACAACCACTCAAATTATGTTGAGAAATAAAATTTAGTCATCCAAGGCATCAAGTAGAGATATCAAAGTTCAACCACAAGTGGAGAGGCCAAGTTATTTATAAAATTACACCAAATTCCTGATCTTCCAAGATGAGGTTATTTTCAATACTTACTCTCTCATGTCTCTCTTTTTAGGTGGAAACATTACATCAGTTCATTTGGGGTTTTTCATTTTTACATTATTTGTGGTTTTGTTTTAACCAATTCACAATGTAAGCTTTCTATGATTCAAAAGAACCATATCCATAAGACTAATAAGAGCATACTCAGCGTATAGCACATTCACTAATTCCACATTCCAAGAAGGATGTCACTTGTCATAGTATCAAACAAGGTAAAATCCTCTCATAATCCAAATTGCCACATTTTGATCAATTTTCTTCTTCTTTCATTCCTTCACATTCGGACCAATTTTGGGGTGATTGTCCAAATTCTCTTGACTTAAGATACATGCTACATCAACAAATATTACATGCGCTGGATAATTTCTTAGAAAGTTCAACCATACGAGGAAAACTTTCAATTGCTTTAATCTTAATTTTAATGTAAACTAGGTTCAACTTCATCATATAAAATTGACAAAAGGCAATAACACAAAATGACACGGCAGGAAATGTTCACATGATCTATAGACAGTTGATACAATAATATCATTTTTATGAGATTCTATCTCCCGAATTGTGAAGAATAACACGGAAGTATTAAGACATGATTTGACACAAAATCGGCATGATCATACACAATTTGCAATATTTTTGCACAAAATGATACATTCAACATCATTTTTAGGCTAAATATATTTACTAGAGAATGGTTGTTAGAAATGTACTTTAGTTTATCATCAGCATAAATGTTACATAATCACCATTACTCCAAACATAATGAATCCTCTTCAAATTGCAATTTTCCAAAAACAGACATACAATCAATCACCTGGCAGTAAGAGGAAATCACACAAACAGCACACGAATGACCCGATTGCAATGGCATAACTAAGAATTGGGGTCCTGAGATTGGGAAAGAAAAAAGAAAAGGTACTAATTAACTACCTTGGACTCCCACTGGGTGACGTCGCTCCGGCAGAGCGAAGTGCAGACGACCTTGACGCGGATCTCGGCGGGGGACGGGGGGTCCACGTCCACCTCCTCCAGCACCAGTGGTTCCGCGGGGCCCCACGCCACCGCCGCTGCACGCCGAACAGGTCACATCAAATATAAGGTGGAATCAATTGAAGTACAGATCGGGTGGATGGATGACTTACCTCTGCATCTGATGACGGAGGAAGGTTTCGACGACGCCATCGCTCAGCTTTGGGGATGGGGGTGGGTGGTTTGTCTGCAGTGGTAGGTAGTTGTTGGAGGGAGTAGGTGAGAGGGGCGCAGTTGGAGAGGGGTATTTTCGGGTGGTTTTGTAGATTAAAAAATTATTATTATTTCTCCAAATAATAAAAAAAAATAAAAATAAAAAATAAACGTATAAAATTTAATTAACTAAATATGTACATTAAAAAAGACACTACATTTGTTGTTTTTATTAACTAAAAACGATATCTATCCTAAATAAAAACAAAATCACGAATGCCGTTTTTACTTTAGGGCATGTTGAACCGATAACAGATTAGTTCGGGTTCTCGTTTCTTGGGAAAATAGGTAAGTCATCAGTTGATGCATTAACTCGAATTGAAGGTAACATGACTATTTCGAGGACCAAAAATATATTTTATCACCTAGAGATTAGAACATCTAATTTTTCCTAAATTCATTGACACGCCTCAGACCGGGACAGGAGGTACGCGTGCATTTGAAGTTACTAATGTATTTTTGTTATGGTTACGAGAGTGGAAACGAACCCCCATCTCCACTCTCATCTGTTTAGTGACTAAATCAGCTAAGATACACATCTTATTTAACTTACGTCAAATCTTCATCACAATTGTATGAATCAACTCAAATTATTATATCTAAGTAGAACATTTTGAGGAGTTCAAGTTGATTTTCATTTTTTTTCCTTTTTTGATTTCGAGATGTCATTTTAGCTAATACATATTGAACTAGCGATGAGTCGGTCGGGGGGTTTCACTCCCTGGAAGTCAAGCATAATGTATTTTTGGGTTTGATAATTTATTAGTAATTTTGTATCGAAAAATACATTAGTAACCCAAAATAACTAATAAATCCCAAACCCAAAAATACATTGTGCTTGACTTCCAAGAAGCGAGATCCCGATCGACCCGTCGCTAGTTCAACATGTCTTAGCTAAAAACGACATCTCAAAACCAAGAAAAACTTGCCAGTAAAAACGACATCCATGATGCCGTTTTCCTTAAGGGTAAAAATGACACCATAGTTAATGAAAACGACATTTGTGGTGTTGTTTTTAATGTGTATATTTTGCCAATTAAATTTCTTATGTGCATATTCTTCTAGTTTTGTATTTTATATGATTATTTTGAATTTGTTTCTTAAAAAATTGGTCACATTTCTCGTAAAAATTGACTTTTTATGTCTCTTACATCTAAACATCTCTACTGTATTGAGAGTTTTCCTAAATATTCAGAAGCTCAAATTTTTTATTTAGTTTTTCCAAAGTGATGTGTTTTTGTTATATTTACGACACTTTTCTACTTTAAAGAATATACCAGTGTTTTACTTTTTTGCAATGAAAATTAACATTTTTAATTATTTGAATAAATGTTTTGATACGAAAATCGAAAAAACAATTTTAGATTTATTTAGTTGTTATTATACAGTAGAATTTGTAAGTGTTACTATTAAAATGATAATTTTTTAAGTACAGTTAGCACAACCATTACGTTAACGAAAAAGTAAACGGAGTGTCTGTACATGAAAAAGTAACGTTATCGATAAAATTTGCGTAATTGGTAAGTGACACCGGTATATATAGCTAATAGAAAATATAATATTTTAAAATCACATAAAAGCAAAAAATCTCAAAAAAAAATGTCGAGTGACCACGTGACGGTTTGTAATCGGTGGGTGCAAGAATGAGTCTCAAAAGGCGCATACGAAACATTAATCATTCTGTTTAGTGCAATTTTAAACAGAAATAAATAAAAAAATTGATACGAGTTGGCCAGTTTGGCTCCTTGGAGATTTGGGAAATGGGAAGCAAAGATCAACGGCCAGGATCGATCGCCTTGTCCCGTGAAATCCCGAAACGCTATTCCTCCGAATCGTATAAATACCCACCGCTTCCTACCACTCGCGATCCCAACCATGAAAGGAGGAGAGTTTGGCTCCACCTCCAAAGCCATCGATTCCTCCAATGTCGGATTCAAGGTTACACCTTTATTCTCTTCCTAAATTAGGGTTTCAAGTTTTCCGATCGCGTGACGTTCGTTTTGCCCCTTTCGTGTCTGCAGTTGTTGAAGAAGTGCGGGTGGAAGGAGGGATCTGGTCTCGGCGTCTCCGAGCAGGTTAGTTTTACCTAATTTACCGTTAATTGCTCTTTTCACGCTATTATCTTTCAAAAAGGTGTGCCTTTTAAGAATCTTCGGTGGGTTTTTAATGTTAGGGTTTGGAATTGGAAAAATTGGGCGTGGTTTTGGTAAATTTGGGCATTTCTTTTCCGACCCGTGCAAAGATTGAAGATTTTGGTGCCTTTTTTAGTTAGAAATTTCTTTGAAGTTTGAAGAGACAAACTTGTGTGAGAAATTCGCGGAAAATACTCATGAAGAGACCGTTATGTTTGGGGGTGCTTTCCATTTCGATTGAAGTGTTCAAAAATTTGCATTTCTTAATTTTAATTCATGAAGTTGCGAGGAGTTGTTCAAGCTAACTTTTCATGCCTCAGTTACATGTTTTGAGAATCTAATGTTGGTATTCTTCTTATTAGTGGTTTATGTGATGTGCAGTTCATTGTTTTCTGTTTGATTTCATCATTGGCAAGGTTCGTTTTATCGATACACATTTGCTTGTTTTTTACTTTTTTATTTTTGCTCGGTTCATCAGAAAGATCATGTTAATTTTAGTAGTGGAAGTTATGCCTTGGTTTACATGAGTGTGTTCCTTTTTTTCTTCTTATGCTGGAGCAGGGTAGATTGGAACCTTTGCAACCTCATGTCAAGAAAAACAAGTCGGGTATAGGTGCAGAGAAAGCAAAAAGAAAAACGGAGAAGTTCCAAGAAGACAATTCAAATAATTTGCAAACCGATAAGGTAATTGACCTTTATAGCCATTTTCTTCATGTGAATAATTTTTTATGTTGTCAAGGAATTGTCTTATGAAATTAAAATTGGTTCGTGTGAATAATGCGTGTGAATAATCTTGGTTCGTGTGAATAATGCGTGAGCCTTTTTCAGGAAATAAAAGTATACATCTTCTTGGTTTCTGAGTTTTAGTAACTTATTTTAAAGATAGGATTTGGGTAACTTCTTAACTATTCTCCTCCTTTACTTCTGATGAAATGAGAGTACTCCAAAGTCCATGTGCTGCATCTCCTCCGTTCTAGTGCAACTGCTTCAATGCATAACCAAGAAAATAGTTCGGTTCACAAGTAGGAATAAGTTTTTACTGGTTTTGATTGTCCGCACCTTGTTTTGATTCAGGCATTCAGCTTTTGAAGTGATTGCAGTGATTCACATGAGACAGTGTGACCTTGTTTTGAGTTTTTATTTATTTTCTGTAGCACATATTAAATAGTTTGGCTCACGGCCCTTTTGCTTTACAAGTTATAATTTTCTTACAACTTCTATGCAGCAGAGTTCTCCCCAACCTAAGAAGAAATCAAAATTAGCTTCAAAGAGGATAAGGAAAATGCTTGAAGAGGATGAGCGGATGAAAGAAAGAGAATTCCAGATGGCTTTCTTCAGGGATTTCTGGCCTGATAACGTCTAGGCAACGCTCTAGTTGATTGGTAAAATTTTGATCTCACAAGAATCAGTGATGCTGTCAGGGTACACCCAGGATTTTTCTCCATGAGCTGTCGGATGTTGCCAAAGCTTGCAATTGATTATAGTTATTTTTTCCGAAACTTTCAGGGATAACCAGTCCTGGAATCGGAGGTAAACCCCTAGCCACTTCTTTGCCTTCTGTCTCCCTTTTCCTCTTCAAGAATGTAAATATGTGATGGAGATGGCACAGTGGAACCAGTAGAATGTTGTTCCCCTCTCTCTTTTCAGTGTTTAATGAAGAACCGGAGGGTGGATCCACTAGAATTTCTTCTTCCTTGTCCTCTCTAAGTGTGCAATGCAGAATGCAGAACCTAAAAATCTTGAAGGCTTGTAGCAGGATACACAGGCTTGCAGAGTGATTTTTACATTGTTGGTTTCTTTGTAGTAACATTGCTGAGTTGCTACGGATCAAAAAAGGAGGGAAA
This sequence comes from Triglochin maritima, assembly GCA_963682175.1. Taxonomy (NCBI): domain Eukaryota; kingdom Viridiplantae; phylum Streptophyta; class Magnoliopsida; order Alismatales; family Juncaginaceae; genus Triglochin; species Triglochin maritima. Next base: position 54,679,059 of record OY821772.1, on the reverse strand, counting down.
AACATTGCTGAGTTGCTACGGATCAAAAAAGGAGGGAAAAACATTGCTGAGTTGCTGATATCAAAATCATTGGTTTTTACATGGAGAAAAGGATTTGACTTCTGTCATTACTTAGGATCAAAATTACCTGTTGAATAAAATCAGCCCAAATGTTCCTCCTCCGTAAGAAGCTTAAACATTCAGACTTATTATAGTTTTATTTTATTTTGAAATGTTTTAGGGAAACATGAAGCTTTCATGAGAGTGAGGTTTCTCCCCCATGTTTGGATTAGAAATCGATGATGTGGATTTGCTTATCGTTTTGGGTTTTGACTTTCGGTCGATTTTTCGTAGTCCAATAAACTAGTATGATATTTTTTCAAAGCAGTTACAGAGCCATCTCTGATACATTGATACACAAATTTGTTACGACATATTACACTTAATGTATGACAATTCTTAAAACATAATTATAAAAGGATATGGTTGTAGAATTCTTAAAACGTAATTATTTTATGTTATGCATCTATTTTAAAAAGTTACATTGAATGTTATTTTTTGAGCTGTCAACTCTCTTTCACGTGAGTGAGCGGCATTATGAATCGTGAAGTTAGGCTCGAAGTACTAGTCCAAATTGATTGGTTAAACTTGTTGCAGTTAGCTACCAAATAAAACCAAATGTTTGATCCGAGGACACGACAACAAAATCACAAGCTCAATGTTCCAGTCGTTTCCGTGCGGGACGACAAATAATTTTGCGATTCAAAATTTGTCGACACTCACTCTCACATTGATATAGGTGGCTGCAATTCTGAACTCAAAATGATACAACATCATTTCTAAGTGCGAGCATTTTCTCTCTAGCTCCCCCTTCAGAGTCTCCACCCCAGAGACCTTCAGCCTTTTGCCCGCTGAATCTTTTCCTCCCACCTCCGCCATCCTCTCCTTTATCTTCTTCCTTCTTTCTCCTCGTTGGCGCCATTTGGGTTGTTGTTGCATTGCATGTCACCAATTTGGATCGATAATGTCTTGCATGCCACCGAGTTGGTGTAGATCTTGGAGAAGATGGTCGAATTGAAAAGTTCGGATGCAAAATAAGTCGCATGTGGCAACATTAGTGTTTGTATGTGCCTATGGGCGTTGTTTGTGTACCCTCTTTGGGTTTTGTTTTTTATATTTTGTTGCTTGTTTCATGTAATGTTTGGTTAAGGGTCTTGTTGATCTCGAAAGTTTTCTCTTTCGTTTTGATCCTGCATTGTTTGTTGGGGCTTCTACATACAATTCTTTTCTTGCATGTCATCCTTGAAGACTTCATTGCGGAGATTCATTCAAAGCTTCTGGCTCATCCCCATTTTGCCTAGTGATAAACTCAATCTTGGGGTTCCAATGTACTTGTATGTTGGGTTCATGTTTTTTATCGTCTTCGAGTTCTTGGTTTAGTTAGCACTATATTTCTACTTATTAGTGCGTGACCATAATTTTAGCTAATAGATAACTTTTTTGGTTGTCCTTATTTTGATAATTAGGTGGTTTCATTCGTAATAAAATGTTTGTGTTGTTATAAGTCACAATAGCCCAACGTCAAAGTTGCCATGAGTTTAGGGATAACAAGTTTTGCAAGCCTCTACCGTGACCGTGTTTCCTTAGTGGGGGTAACAATGTAACATCTAATACCATTACAAACACAACCCATTGCCGCTAAACATTGATCAAAGAGAAACCCAACTAGGTGTCATCAGTAGGGACCAAACCGAAAGTTGAGGGAGTACGGCAAATTCCTCGAAGCAGTGCACACGTTCCTTCTGGGTCGGACGTCTCTCTTCCTCAGTTTCAAGTTGTTCTCGGCCTCATCCTCGATTTTTGCCAACCTACGGATTTTTTTTTTTTTTAAATTTCTTCCTATGATAGGTGAGTGTAATCTTAAGTAAGTTGTCCGCCCACTTGTGCTTGGGTGATTGCCGGTACCGGGTCAATTGTCGCTTGATTGGTTGGCAGGATGGTTGGAAATTGGAATGGTTCCATCTTGCATGAGTGCAAATGACAGTCTTGCTATCTTTTGGATCAAATCCTGCAGTGGTTTTTTGTAACGTTTGAGTGAATTTGTCCATAATTCAAAATAATTAAAATAATTATTCATAATATGTTCAAAAGGGTGAGTTAAGCTACCGAAGATTCTGTTGTTTTGCTATGTCTAAACACACCAAAAAAACATTTATGAAACATTTTCAAGTATCATTGTCATCAAGTCGATTGTGACTAGACTCCGAAGCTTTGATTATCCGTGGGTGTTAAGGGGTCCTGCTTGGGCGCCCAATCCGGGGGGGATTGATTTTTTGTTTTTGTTTTTTAGGATAGAAGTTTTTGGGTGGATTGAATGATAGTTAAGGATTTTGTAAGGAAGTTGAATTGTACTGACGTAGTAAAGAAAGAAGTTGACGTGACAGAAAAAAAAATCGGACGTCCAAAAATTACCCGGGGTGATGCTAACGATGATTTAAGTAAAGATTTAAATAGACAGCAATGCTCCAAAAGTGGTCAATCTGGAATAAAACTTTAAACCGATCCGAACCGAAAAAAATATAGTTTTTATTTGGTTTGATTCGAATTCGATAAACCCCAAATCCGAACCGAACCCGATCCCATCATCCCCATTGTAAAAACCCAAAACCACCGCCACCACCAAATCCTCCCTCCAATGGCTTCCGCGTCTTCTTCTTCTTCCTCCTTCCCTCTTCTCCGCCCTCTCTGGGCTCCCCGGATTCCCTCATCCACTCCCAAACCAACTCTCTCCTTCCCTCTCTCCTCCCGTCCCCGCATCTCCGCCCTCGGGAAGAACAACAACAACCCCGGATCAAATCACCAAATCACCAAGAAGACCGACACCGACGACGTCGAGGAGGTCGAGGAGGACGTCCCCTGGATTGAGGAGAAGGCGCTCGACCTCGTCGAATTCACCGGCACCGTCGCCCACGCCATCCCCGGCCCCCGCGTCGCCGGCAGCAAGCTCCCGTGGCTTCTCGCCGTTCCGTTGGCCTATGTTGGGGTTACGTTTGTGTTCGCCGTCGTTAAGACCGCCAGGAAATTCACGTCCCCTGGGGCCAAGAAGAAGAGGATGGTAAGGTCGCCGTCGGTTTCCGTGTTTGATTTTTAGGATGCGTTCCGGAAGTTATTGTTAGGGATTTGGTTGTGTTGGTTTAGGATTCTGTGTGTTTGTCATTTTGAGGGATTTGTGTGAAGTTTGGTTTTTTAGGAGAAATTTCATTTTGCAGCGTAGCTTTTGGTTTTGCTACTCTCGGCATTTCGGTAACGATTTTCTATCGATGTGATTGTCACAGTGATTGTATGTTTTTTTAGCGGTGTGGATCAGGTAATGATTTTTAAAAAAAAGGTACTACCTTTTGGCATTTGGACGATGGTGGAATTGATCAAAGTGACGTTTAAAATTGTTTGCATTTCTTATATATTGTGAAATATTAGAAGGTTTTTGCACTTTACATCATTGGGTAAATGGGAAACAACCTTTCTGATTAGCAGAGGTAAGGATGTATACACCAAACCCCTGCTTACCCCGCCTTGACAAGAGCCCTTTTGAGGTGCTGGGGTAGCCTTGACATATCAAACAAGTCAATGTTTTCAGTGGTTTATTACTGTTTTTTAATCGGAATGGTTTATTATTTTTGTATCTTAGATTGGGATATTAGCTTTTATGGAGGGAAATTAAAATTCACGTGTTCTAAGGAGTCAGTTCACTTTATGAATTCGATTGAAGATTTTTAGAGGTCTAACATAGGTATTTCATCATTTCATCTAAAGAATGTCTTCTATAGGTGAATAAGAATGCTACATTACTGAGGTCCATAGATGAATTATTTTCGAAGGGGAAGGAAGTGCAGCATTCTAATCTGAAGGATCTCATGGAAAAGGTATTGTGATGTTTATCATAAATTGTTGAATAACTTTGTTGCTACTGTTTTGCTAGTTTCCTTTTTTAAATTTGTATCTACCTTTTCCATCAAAGATGATTTTTTATATGTTCTAGGAATGATGTTGGTTAAGATCTTTTCCTCGAATTTATATTTCTAAGTGGGAGATGGCATCACTTCTATTGTTTGAAGTGGCTATTGTGAAATAGTCTTAAAGCATTACAATTTACAATACTACTTTCTGTCATCTATTGTCGTGTTCTCATGAGTCACCTTTTCTCGGCTATAGTTTCTTAACCGTTAGAGTATTATATAGTTATTAGATACGAAACCGTGGAGGTCTGAATTTTTTTCCCGTGGTGATGTGATATTCAGACAAGTTTTAGCACGGATGACATTCTGCGCAAATATATCAGATATGCTCTCAATGAAAAGCCTTTCAATCCAGATGTCGTGATGGAACTAATCAGTCTTCGCAAGGCTTCACAATTGGACGATCCACAAGTTGCTGAAGTCCTAAATGAAGTATCAAGACGAATTGTCAAGGACAAAGGTATTTCTGTCTTATTTTGTTATTCACTATGCTCCTTTTTCAGTTAGTCTCTTTCTTAGTTTAATGATCTGCAAGTTTGTATCTTAGACTTTTAGGTCCATGTTTGTTTGTCATGACTTTTAAACATTGTTCTCAAATCTCAATGCTTGTTTCTAGCTTTATGTATAAAGCTGAGTGTGGATAGAGCCTACTGATGATTGTTGTAGCATGTCTAATTCTTTTTGGCCTCTACTAATTTTATACCTATTATTATATTAAAATAATTGCTTTATTTTATGCCCTCTTTTTCAGACTGAGCAAATTGTCTTATCTCTTATGTTGAGTGGTGTGATTTTTAGTTGTAGAGTCAGAAGCCAGATATTCTGTATACCTGTGACTACACGGCCAATTGAATTGACAGAAGTCTACCATGTGGGCCACATTTATAGGAAATATAACCCTGGACTTTAGTACCTGTTGACCATATCCTGAACGCAAGTAACAACGGAACGGAAAACATGCTTGTACTATTTGGAATTTGCATACTCTAAATGCCTACCTCATTGTTACGGATTTTGTTTTGGGTGTCATCCAGGTCCAGTTGTAATGGATATTTCAGGATTCACGGAAAAAGGATTCAAGCGCAAACTTGCTGTCCAGGGACTCTTTGGAAAGATTCTATATTTATCTGAGGTTGGTTGAGATCTACGTTCTACGTTATATTGTGACATGGATAATTTCTTGGACTGTTCATGTTATTATACTTCAAGTTTATATGATCTTTCATCTCAGTTTTCTTTTTCATGAACAAATAGGCTTATTTTTGTTTTTCATGTTCATGACTTAAGGTGTTGGCTTTTATAATTTGGCATATGTTGCATACTTGCATGGCAATTGATTTTGACACTGATATAAGAGAAAAAAAGGCTTAGATTGGCAAATTCTAGGCATTCAACTTTTTCGTAAGTATACCTTTACGTTTCTTGATATGATATTTTTAGCCTCTTTATATTTTTAAACATATCTTCTGACTGAGAATTTGGGCGTAGTTGTTGAGACCCAGAAAACGCACATGCATTGATATTTTCCTTTTCCATCATCTAGCCTACTACTTATTTCTTCTTTAATCATTGTATTCCTTCTCGTTTTCTTTGAATTATCTGCTCAAATACCATCTGGTAAACACACCACCATGAATATGTTCATGTTTCTAGGTTATGCGACCAGCCGACCATGTTCTTTGGAAATTATATTTTAGTTACAATTTATTGCGTACTGATACTATACGTGCAATTATTGTGATCTGAAACAGCTTCCAGGGTTCTGCTCAAGAGATGGCTCCTTGGTAGTCAAGGAAATATTTGGAGTGACAGAGTATGTCCTTTAAGCATTTTGAGCAAACAATCTAATTGTTGTCAAGTACCGTGTTTTGCATGCCTGTAGTAAATTTCTTAGTGCTTTTGTTCTCACAATTTTCAATTAACTATTGCTTTAGTGGACTCTCACTCTTAAGTTTGCAAATCACATTGACCTACAGCCTGGTCTGAGCATTTGTCATGGATAGTTTTCTACATCACTTATTTATGTTTATGTGTAGCGAGGATGCCGACACTTTGCGGATCCATACTCTTTCCGAAAGTGGAGACATGGATTCACTTGAGAAAATGATTGATGGTTCGGATAGCGAGGAACCTACAGATATACCATCTCATTCTACTTGAGGTATCACCTAATGTCTCGGCAGAGTCTAGTATCTTGCATGCTATGAGCAGGGCTGCTGCAAAAGAGCTAAATTTTGTGTTATGAGCTTTGTTATAGGCGCAATAACAGCGACAATTTTGACTTTTCCCTGTATGTAGATATTATTTAAACAGCACTTGATTATCAAAGTCAAATTTTATTCAGCTAATGAAAGATACTTCTTTCCCTTCTACAAAAGTTATCCAAATAACAGCTCGTCTAAGTAACATGGTTGACTTCATCTTGCTGGAGTATCCATCCACGGGAGGAGCATTTCTAGGATTTCCATCAAGACTGCAGACATTTGGTATCCTATATAAAGGAAGACCTTTTCGAGATGAAGCAACGACTTGGTATTGCATAGTGAGTCTCGGTTAGCTGCGTCTTCTCGCTGAGAATTTTTTTGGTTGAACCAGTAGTAGCCCTTTCTTCTTTCAAGAACCGTTGGTTTAAGAATTCTCATGGAGATTGCTCTTTCCTTTTCGGGGAGTTTTCTCTATAATCTGAGCAGAAGAATACGAGGGTCTAAGCAGTGATAGCACAGGATACTTTATTTATAGTCTAAACTTGGCATAAATTATTTAAAGATGTGCTCCCGATCATGTACATGGCCATGCTCCCGTAACAGCAATCTCATGTTGATCAGCACCTCGAAACCAGTTGTGCAACGCAATGCACCGCCATGCTCCTGCTAACAAGACGACTCCAACAGTTGTGCACCGCCATGCTACCGCTGACAAAACGGCTTTTGAGCTGCTTATGGGGAATGTCTTCCCCCTGGTGTAAGCTGCCCTTGCAGCACTCCTACCTGTCTTCCCGAGTTGTGGTGGTTCGTTGGCGGTGATTGATGGTGGCCAGGGTGGAAGTTGTGCCTACAAGAAATACCCCCAATCAAGAAAATAAATCTTACTTGATGGGCAATAGGTGTCATTTTCCTTTGTTTACTTGGTATTTATATATAAAACTAGGAGTGTCAACGGAGCGAATATGGACCGGATCTACCTGTATCCGTATCCGCGGAACAAATGATACATCCGGATCCGTATCCGAACGGATATTAAATTGAATATCCATTTTAGAATCCGTCGGATACGGATTGAATACAGATATTATCCGTATCCAGATATAAATCGAATACGGTTATTATCCGTATCCGTATCCATTTTAGAATCCGTCGGATACGGATCGAATACGGATATTATCCGTATCCGGATACAGATATTATTTGTATCCAGATTCATGTGAAAATGATCCTCCTAAAGATTTGTTTTTACACCTAAGATATAATCATATAATGATACACAATAACACAAATCCATATAACAAACTAACAATCTTTTAAGTTTTAACATCACCACAAAATATGAAGAATGATCCATGATTTAACATCACAAATCATTGTTTTAAGTTTTAACATCATACAAAAATACGAAGATAAATACAAGTTTTTTTTCAAACAAAAGCTTAAAGTACAAATTACTTAAGACAAATTTCGAGATAAAATTCAAAGTTTCATTTCCAAGGATGTTGCGTTCCCGGAGAGCCGAGGCTGATGGTGGGGAGTGAAGTTGCGGCTGGAAGAATGGGAGGAGGGAGGGAGGTTGGAGCTGGATTGCTGGAAGAAAGGGAGGAGGGAGGGATGTGACGGCTGAAGTTGTGTTTGGGGGACTTTAAGTAGGTTTAGGGTTAGGAATTTAGGATAGGTTATATACTTGGGTAATTTATAGAAAAAAATACTTAACATATAAATATTTCATTAATTTAAAGAATAACTATATATAATACGGATATGAATATAGATGTTGTACTACGGATATCCGATCCCAGATCGGATATTATACGGACCGGATGTACCAATAACCATATCCGCTCCACGACTTTACGGATCGGATACGAATACGGTCTTACAGATATTTTTTCGGGAATCGAATGTCCAAATTCGAATACGGATACGAACGGATGTTCGGATATTCGAATATCCACTGACACCCCTATATAAAACCATAAGTCATAATCCTCAACCGTTAAATCTAAGCAAGCACCTAATGCAAGAGTGAATAGAAAATAACTATGAAATTGAATTAAATTAGACATGTATCATGCTCCATTGATGGAATTTCCTATTAGTCTTCGATTCCCAAACTGTTCCACTTTCTTCACTTGCTGGTCGTCATGTTACCTGTGTCACAAAGTTATAATAAACCCATTTTACATGCCTATAAGTATAAGAACTAAAAAAATAAAATTCTTCCAAACATAACAAACCCCAAACCCCTCGAACTCTAGCCACCAAACACCAAGCTTCCTCCCTCCACACCACCGGCACTTAGCCAGACCGCCGCCCGACGACCTCTACAGCCGCATCTTCTCACATCCTTCTCTCCTCCAACCTTCTTTGTATGTTATTTATGCTAATTTCTTATTGTTTACTGTTTTTTTTGTTGAATTTGAACAGTAGAATTATATCTTTATTTAGGAATTTTAGAGTTATATTTATACAATTGGATACTAAGGAGCCCGTTAGGCTTTCCATTTACATTACAATTATATCTTTGATTTGCTTGACTGGATGATGCTCTGATGGAATCCATATTTGGTATGTTCTTCAACGTCTCTTTCTTGTCATATTTCAACATTCTCCCTCAAGTTGACTCCGGAAGATGTTGAAGGAGCCTAACTTGTGAAGAATGTGTTGGAAGTATTTCTGATCTGAGTGCTTTTGTGAAGATGTCTGCTAGTTGATCATTACTCTGGACGTAGGAGACTTCGATTTATTTAGTTTGTATCTTATCACGAATGAAATGACAACCCACTTTAATGTGTTTTGTTCGTTCGTGAAAAACAAGATTGGAGGCGATGTGTCTTGCAACGTTATTGTCATAGAACATTTGTATTGGATTCTGGTTGTTTATATTCATGTCTTTGAGAAGTTGTTTGAGCCAAATTAGCTCACTTGTTGTGGAGGTCATTACTCGGTATTTTGCTTCGGCGCTTGATCTAGCCACCCCATTCTGTTTTTTGCTTCTCCAAGTGACCAAGTTTCTGCCAACGAAGGTGCAAAATCCAGTGGTGGATTTCCGATCGTGACTACCTGTCCAATCTGCATCAGAGTAACCAACAATTTTATTAGAGTTGTTTTTCTTCATCCAGAGACTTTAGCCCGGGGTTTTCTTAAGATAATGCAGGATCCGATCAACAATCTCTAGATGACCTTTGTGGGGTGCATGCATAAATTGGTTTACTGCGCTAACGACATGTAATGTCGGGTCTAGTGACAGTGAGGTAGATACCTTTACCAACTAATCTTTGGAATTTTCCTACGTCTTGAACCGGTTCACCATCAACAAGACTAATTTTCCTGTTAGTCTTGATTAGGGTGTTGACTGGTTTAGACCACATCTTTCCAGTTTCATATAAGAGATCCATAACGTATTTCCTTTGGGATAAAAATAGTCTTTTTTTCTGAGTGGGCAATTTCAATTCCAAGAAAATATTTCATGATGCCTAGTTCCTTAATATCAAACTTGGTTTTAAGATAATATTTGACTAATGATATTTTCTTATCATTATTTCCGGTTATTATAATGTCATCCACATATACTAAGATAATTATAGTGGTTTCATGAGAGTATTTAGTAAACATGAAGACATCAACTGAACTTTTAGAGAACCCATAAAGAAGAAGGGAGTGATTGAGTTTTGCATATCATGCGCGGGGAGATTGTTTGAGCCCGTATATGGACTTGTGAAGTTTGCATACCTTGTTTAGATTAGTTTTGTAGCCTGGGGGAGGAGTCATATAGACTTCTTCCTCTAGGTTGCCTTGCAAAAAAACGTTCCTAACATTCATTTGGAAGAGATTCCAACCCGAGTTAACAACTAAAAAGAGGAGAACACGAACAATGTTCATCTTTGCAACTGGGGCAAAAGTTTCTTGATAATCTAACACATAAGTTTGAGTGTATCCTTTTGCGACTAACCGGACCTTAAATCTTTCTAGAGTTCCATCGCTATTATACTTGATCTTGTAAACCCATTTGCAACCTACTAGTTTTATCCCTTTTGGAGGGGTCACAAGACTCCAAGTTTGGTTGGTTTCTAGTGCTTTTAGTTCATCCTCCATAGTTTTAGCCCACTTATGGTGGTTAATTGCTTCATGATAGTTGGTGAGTTCTTTAGTTTTATCTATTTGACTTAAGAAGACATGGTAGGTGGGTTTGATTTGAGAGTAGGACAAGTAGTCCTCGATAGGGTAGGTAACTTGAGATACCATATAGTCTTGAAACCGAGGAGGTGGACGAGTAGGACATGTGATCCTTCTTTGAGGAAGACCCTCAACTCCCCCTTGGTCGTCCATTGGAGGAGGTTCGATCGCTTCTTGTGGAGGAGTTTCGATGACAGTAGCTGGTAGGGAAACAACGTCGAAGATGTCCGCAACAGGTAGAGGAGCTTCGGGTGCAGGGGAAGAGTCTTGATGATCTTTGAAGTATGTAACATTTTCGAAGAAAGATACATCGCGAGAAATATAAAATTTACAATTAATGGGGTCATAACATTTATACCTTTTTTTCTTAAAAAATATCCTAAGAAAGTACATTTGATGGAATTATGATCAAGTTTGTCCATGCGTTTCCAATGAACAAAATAAGTACAACCAAAAATCCGAAGGTGATTAATACTCATTTTCTTTCCATGTAAAATCTCTAAGGGTATAGTCAGGCTAGGTAAGCGATTTATAACGTAAGTGGCAGTTAAAATAACATCTTACCAAAAACATTTTGGAATGTTATTTTGAAAGAGCAAGGATCGAGTAACATTTAAAAGGTGGTGATTTTTTCTTTCGGAAACACCATTTTCTCCAGGAGTGTTTATGCATGTGGTTTGGTGAAAAATCCATTTTTATTTTAAAAAACCTTGAAAATTGTTACTAGTATATTCGGATATGTTATCTGATCTAAGTATTCTAATTTTAGAATCAAACATATTTTTCACAAAGGCAACAAATTCACAAAAGTCCAAAAAAACATCAGGTTTAGCTTTCAATAAATATAACCAAGTTGTACGTGAGAAGTCATCAATAAATGAAATAAAATACTTGAATCCATTATAGGATCCCAAAGGGGCGGGTCCCCAAATGGCTGAGTGAATCAATTCGAGGGCACGACCTGTCTTATTTTCAGAAGCATAAAAATGGAGTATGGTTTGTTTTGATAAACGACACACATCACAAGACAATTCATTTTTAAGAGACGGGAATAATTTTTGTAAAACCAGATGAGACGGGTGCCCCATTCTTTGGTGTCAGGTATCATGATTAGGAACGTTAACTAACATTTCCTTTATTTGATTTTCGAGCACATAAAATCCATTGACGAGTTTTCCTCTACCAATCGTCTTCCCTGTGATACGATCCTGAAATTTACATCAAGAGGTGTAAAGATAATATTGCAATTTTTTTTTGTGAGTCTAGCAACATAAAAAAGATTAGAATCAAAATTAGGCACGTACAAGACACTCTCAGTCATTTGATTATCGAAAAATTGCATTTCTCCTGTACCATTAATTTGTACTTTGTCTCCATTAGCGACTGTGACAAATTTATTTTAAAAAATTAAACTTGTTTTTATGTTATTTATCGTGGAGGAGTTTCCTGTCATGTGATCAGTTGCACCGGAATCTATAATCCAACTATAAATTATGAGAATTATTTACTAAATATGTGTTGCAATTATCTAAGAAGGTGTTTATACCTAACAAAAGTCTGCTACAAAAAGGAATTCAGGTGGGCTAGGAGTGCACCAAGTTGGGTTGGATCGGTTCCTCCTCCCATGCTTTCGGATCTGGACCTGGATTGTTGGAGAGTGCCATCAGTTATCGGGTGAGTGTAATCAGATGCTCCATTAGTCGAAGTATAAAAGCTTCTCTGATCCGCTATTGACCCGACATACGACCATTTGTTTCCTTCCACCCGAATGTTAGGGTTTACTTCGTATCCGCCGCAGCCTCACCCTGTGGGGTTCGCCTGGCTACCGCTCCTCCCATCCCCCTCCTTTCCGAGCTGTCCTTAGATGGCCGGAGGTGTGGGTAGAGTAAGTAGCAAGTTGATTTGTTGTGCCCCTATTTTTTACAGTTATCGCAATATTCTTGACTTTTATTTCCATATTTTGTTTTACCTTTGTCGCGATGGTTTGTGTTGGTTTTGTGGCGACGAATACTTGATTTTCTTGGTTCTCCGACTGAGCGGGTTTGGTTTTCCGAAAGGTTTCCTCCTGGTTAACCATCGTAACGATGGTCGAGAAGGTGAGTAGTTTCGACGACATAAGAATGTTGGAACAGAGTGCTTCGTAGCTTGAGTCCAGTCCAGCAAGGAATGTGTAGATGCGATCTTGTTCGGTTCTGGCTTGTATGGTTTTCGAATCGGTGGTCGGTGGCTCGTGGATGGCGAGTTCGTCCCATGTTTTCTTTAGCATGCCGAGATATTCAGTCACGTTCTTTTGGCCTTGCTTGATCTGCGAGAGGTTTTGTTTTAGTTTGAAAATATGTGCAAAATTTTGTTGCTTACCCTAGTGTTCATTGACGGAGTCCCATAATTCTTTTACGTTGTTTTTGTACATGAAGATCTCCGTTATTTGGCTTTGCATCGACTGTAGGATCCAAGACATCACGAGGTGGTCGGCATTTTGCCACTCTTGTTTGGCTTCGGATCCTTGGTCGGTGAGTTTTGCGGTTTTCCCGGTGAGGTAATCTAGCTTCTCTTTGCAACTGAGGAACAGAGAGATGACACACGCCCAGGAGAGAAAATTGGTCCCATTGAGAGGTTGTGTGGTGAGACGCTGAGATTCTCCACCGCCGTCCGTCATTGCTAGGACTGGAAGGCGACAGAGGTCGCAACTGCCTGACTGTCCGGCCGATGATGAGCTCAAGGGAGCTTCGTGAGGCGGATCAGGGTTTGGGTTTGGGCGGGGTTTTGTTTGGATTTTTGTTTTTCTCAAAATGCACGATCTGGTACCATGTTGAATTTGAACAGTAGAATTATATCTTTATTTAGGGTTTTTAGAGTTGTATTTATACAATTGGATACTAAGGAGACTTGTTAGGCTTTCCATTTACATTACAATTATATCTTTGATTTGCTTGGCTGGATGATGCGTGATCGGGTGATTTGCTCTGATGGAATCCATATATGGTATGTTCCTCAACGTCTCTTTCTTGCCATTTTTCATGTTATGTGGTTATTGCTGATTTTATACCTTTTTGTAATGTATTTAGATCCTTGTAATATTCTTATTTGTATTTATATATGTTTTTTATCAACAAAATGTTGTAGAGACTCGACTCGTCTCGACCGTGATCATGCCTTAAAGATTACTACCTCATTCTCTCCTCCACATTAGCACGAATTTTACTCCCACTATCTTTACATTATTTACTCCTCAATACTTCAATAATGATCTCATCTTACTACTTTCTCTTTCATTCTCCTTACTTTCTCCTCCATCATTTTATATTTTCTCTCAACAAACCATATATAATTTAATTCATTTACATTACTTAATGTAATTAATAAATAATTACGAAAATTAACATTAATTTATTAATTAATAATTCGGAATATTCGAAACAAATATTATTAAATATTATAGCCAAGCTCTAGTGAGGTCATGATTTATCTTATTTAGTTTAAGCCTCCAACAATCTCACCATTGGATCTTATTCACGATTAATCTCACATTTCATTAGCATAATTTTTTTTCCTTTTAATCTACCTTACAATTTCAAATGAGTAGTGGATATGATGGTGACTCAAAATAGAAAATTAAGCCCAAACTCACTAGAGAATTAATGTTAAATATTAATAATGTATTACAATAATTTAAGCTACAAATAATTAAAATATGATTAAATAAATTACATTCTTATTCATCATTTTTTCCAAATCGATCTCGTTCTCGACCAAGTCATTCTACAAAGCCAAAAGTTTAATTCCGTGACGAAAAAAATATTTTAGAAAAAAATTAGTTAAATTAACTTATAATTGTTAAACATATTCATTTTTTTCAATAAATAAAAAAATTAGATTATCAAAATAAATTAATCATAATAAGTAACAACAAGAATGTAACAAATACAATAACAAAAAACCAAAAACAAAACAAAAAATAATAATCAGCCACGTAGGTTACGAACACCACAACTACAGTGCCTTACTTTTAATCGTGGATCCTGGGGTGCGGGCGCCATTACCAAAAAATATGGTCACTAAGGATGTCCTTAGACCATCTTTAACAACGCTCGGGTACTTATCGGACACCATGTTTTCTCTCTCAGTCACATCAACTTTTCTCTTTGCCACGTCAGTACAAACCAACCCCCTAAATTTTCTTTAACTGTACCCATAAACAACTCAAACACCCTACATTCTCTCACCGTCACGTCATTTGAGATCAATTCTGGGTAAAACACGCAAAAAAATTTAATTTTTTTAAATATAAACAAATAAAAAACATATTTGTATAATATTTTTTTTGAAAAAACGATTTAAATTAAATTTTAAAACATTTTATATATAAATAAAAAATAAAAAAACTAACCAGGGGCACCACGTCCCCATCCACCCACCTGGGTGGAAAATTGGGCGGTATCCCGCCCAACAGAAGATGTGGCGTGATGGATGCTAATGTGCCATACGTTTTCTTCGGGCGCCTGGGTTTTTTTGACCGGTAAGGTTGGTCTTATCGTGTCCACATAACTCTCCTGATTCCTGTGAACTTGATCAAACTATTTTAAAATTAAAAATTAAGAGAAATGCCTAACTTAACCGCTACTATGTACGTGACACGTTTGAATATAACAATGTCAAATCCTTTTTTTTTGATGACCAGAGAACTCACTGAAACACCGTCCTTTGAACGTCAGCCCGACTACAAACCCCGAGGTGGTCCACACCGCTTGCATCAGGACGTTCTTAATTAAACGTAGTTGGGGTCCGATCCTGAGTAACTAACTATTTTGACAACACATTCTTATGATAATCAAGGTGCAATGTTATATAAATAGCATATTAATTATGATTGTTTTAAAATAATACTGTAAAAGTAAAAAAATTAGAATAATATAAACCTGAAAAACTTATTTGGTAAATATACTTCTAAAAATCGACAATTGTGATGTCGTGTGTCGTTTTCGTTAAGTAAAAATAAAAAATAACAAAAAATATTATCTATTGTGTATAAATTAAATGTGGTATCAGAATCAAAACTACAAGAACACTAACAATGTGGTATCAAAATACCTCAAACACAATTTTATAATGTTGAAAATGAGTTCACATTTATTAATTTAAATACATGATTTTTAAAAATAAGAGTAAGTAGAAAATGACATTTGTGATGTCATTTTTCCTTAATGAAAATGATATCATAATTGTCATTTTTAAGATTTTTTTTTTGCCAAATGATTTTTCTAAGTTTATATTCTTTTTATTTTTACCGTATTATTTCAATTAAATCCTATTAATTAACTTACTTGACGACGAAAGATGCAAATCCGTTATTCAACTTGTGGACCACGTGCATTTTTTTATTCACTTGTGCACCACGTGACCACGATATAGATTAATAAAAAAGAAGTTGGGCAAAAGTAATATCCATGTTAGCGTGTTTTTTAGCTGTAATTGATTAATAAATAATGATCATCACCATCCAGTTAATTTGCTAACTTGTAATCGAAAAGCGAGCTCTAACGCGAGAACTCAACCCAAAAGTTATCTAATGGGTGAGAAAACAGATGAGACTTATAACTACGTAGCAGAACCTTAAATCTAAAATTATTCCTCAAGTATTGTCTATAAAAGAAATGCATCTCAAAAGTGGCACACACCACTACTACCGTAGCAATTCTACGTACAACATGTCTCAACCATCAGGAATCGATGTGGAAGAAGATGTGCTGAGAACGCACGAAAGATGCAAATCCATTGTTTCCACGTTCCGGATGGTGGAAGCAGACAATCCACTTCTGTATTGGCATGAGAAAGAGTCATGTTACTCGGACCCGATGCTGTTGGTGGGATCCATGGTCGCCCAACAACATTTCAAAGCTCGTCCGACCGACATCCTCCTCGCCACCCTCCCCAAGTCAGGAACGACGTGGACTAAGGCCCTTCTAGTTGTGATCACCAATCGTGACTCCGACAACCCGTTGGCCAACTACACCCATCCTCGTGATTGTGTTCCCTTCCTCGAGATGGTGAAGGTCGACCTACTCCAAGTACTAGACTCCCTTCCGTCCCCGAGGATGTTGTCCACCCATGCCCCTTACCAGGCTCTTCCCGACTCCGTGCTTGAATTGGGGGTTCGTATCGTGTATGTGTGGAGAGACCCCAAAGCCACCTTCACTTCGTACGTACACTTCATGGGTAAATTGTACAAAAGGAATTATCTGGATCCCGCCCTGATGGAGGAGATGTTCCGTTTGTATTGTGATGGAATTTCCGTGAATGGTCCATTTTGGGACCATATTCTGGGATACTGGAAGGCAATAACCAACACAAACATGTTGTTCTTGAAATACGAGGACATATTGAAGGACCCAGTGGAACATGTGTAACGCCCTTAATTCGTACACGGAACACAACAAAAATCACAACACTAAAAGAAGACAAAAAAATGAACATTAACTGAAATAACCAACTCGAGGCCTCAATTAAAATTTATAATAAATTCAAAGTCAAAGTACAATGAGGAAGAAAAACACAAGAACTCTGAATCCTACACAACTACTGAGAGGAGTAGGAAAAATACATGATACTGAGCTCAACAGATCCAGTCCACGCGTCCCAATCCCAAGTCGCCTCCAGTCACCTACCGCGTCCCACCTGCACACGAACAGGCACGTCTGAGTCTCAAATCAAGACCCAGTACACCACCCCAACCCGACATCGAACAAGGTCTAGCCGTCCCTGACGGCTCACACTGGTCTCGTGTTCCAAGGTGGTCACGCGCCTAGTGAGGTCGAGTGTGCACCTCAGCCCCCACCGCGCATCCAACCCACAAGGCAACACTCGACTCGCTCTCACGGCAGAACTGTCACACGTCCCAAGGCGACCACGCGCCCAGCCAGGTCGAACGTGCACCCTCGACAAGATCGTGCATCCGGCCCACAAGGCAACACCCTACTCCAACCACGCGCCCGTGAGCAACGCTCCAAAACGATCACCCGTCACAACGCTGGTGAGTTGATCAGTTCTGCATCCGGCTTAAGAAGCCGACCATACGCCTGAGCCGTGAGCAACGCTCCCTAACAGTCACTCACCACAACGTGGGTGGACCCTTCCGAACCGCAACAACACAGGGGGAAAACCAACTCCGGGAATCCAACCACAACGCCTGAGCTCGCGAGCCTATCTCCAACGGTCACTCGTAACAACGCTGGTAAACCATCCCGGACCGTCCCAAGAAGGGAACACCCTAACATCTAGTCATACGTGCCTCATGCGTCAATCTCGCTACCCGACCACACGTCCGAGTCCGTGAGCAACACCCCAACGACCACTCGTCACAACGTGAGTGAACAATTGGTTCCACGAACCTCTCACAATCTCACAAGGCAATTGGTAAATGCAATTTACGACCCCAACAAGACATAGAGTAATAAAGAATAAATGAGACTATAAAATCATAAGAGCAACATAATGAAATTATAGTGTTAAACTCACAATCGAAAGCACAGGGGTATAAGTGTAAATTTACCAAAATCTTCAAACAAACATAATTCTCTTAAGTTCGGGGAATACAATAAATTTCCCAATTATCAGAAAGTCCAAGTTTTATTCAACAATTAACCCAAATATTAATCATTTACTGGAATATAAACAGACCCAGGGTTTTTCCAGCAATTAATCCAATTATTAAACAATTACCATTAATTTCAGGATTTCCAACACAATTTGTCCAATTATTAACTACTTAATCAAATACCATTAGTTTACTGCTTTATTCTGCAATTAACCCAGTTAATTATTAACTCATCGAATATAATCAAAGAACATGATTTATTCTGCAAAATAACGAAAGTAACTTATTCCACCAAATATTAAACAAATTCAGGGCTCATGTGCAATGCTCCATGAATGTGTATTGTGATGGAGTTTCCGTGAATGGTCCATTTTGGGACCATATACTGGGATACTGGAAGACAACCAACAAAAACACATACACAAACATGCTGTTCTTGAAATAGGAGGACATGCTGAAGGACCCTGAGGAGCATGTCAAGAAACTGGCGGAGTTCATTGGAAAACCGTTTACAATAGAAGAAGAAGAGCAAGGTATGATGAAGAAAATCGTCAGTCTCTGCAACATATCTAACTTGAAGAATTTGGAGGTTAACGAGTCCAACTCAACCACTCATGGAGATCTTGTTTTTGATAACAACTCTTTCTTCGGGAAAGGAGAGGCTAAAGACTGGAAGAATTATCTTACACCTGAAAATGAAATGGCCAAAAGAATTGACAAGATTACTGAAGAAAAGTTTCGTGGTTCTGGTCTTGCTCCCTAGATCTCATTTTCCCGAATTCGTAACCTTTTATTTTATCATTGCCCGTTTCTTTTCTGAATAAGCAAACATCCCAGACATGTTGTTGTTCAATTTTATTATGATAGAATTATCATGATAGTTCTATCTTAATATTGTCCTTGGAACAGTTGGAAGCCTGGAATGTTCAACTTGTGTGATTTATTGAATTTGAATGACTTGTTTGTATTTAAGGTAATAATGTATAATGTACGAAATTCACGTATTGTTATAGGTTATTTGTTTGAGCGTACACGTGAAAAATCAATTTCGGATCTTTGTTTGAGTTTTCAATTATTGCTTGGGTGCACTTACGTAGTGACATGTTTAGACTAGTACACTTGCAAACTTGTGTCTTGCTTCTAGGGCAGTCAAATTCTACTCGAGCTCGGCTCGTTAAAGATCGACTCGACCTCGACCCGGTTAATAAATGAGTTAAGTTCAAACACAGAAATACGCTGGTTTAATAAACGAGTCAAACCCGAGCTCGACTCGGTTAGCTCGATAAGGACTCGTTAGACTCGTTTAAGTTTATACATATTTTATATGTAAATATATATTACATATATCCCAAAATACCCTATAACATATAAAACCAAAATACAAAAAACCAAAAAGAGAAAACAAAAATCTAACATAACTCTAATACCTTATCCTCCTCTGACTCAACACTCAAACCCAATCCCCTCATGCTACCATCTCTTCTCATGCCTCCACTCCCGCGACGCGACCCCCACTCTGCCGGTGTAACGTCCTCAAACACAGCGGAAAATTTCAAATTTAAAACATACAATCAACGAGGACATTACGAAAAGGAATACACTCACCGGTGCACCAACATATAATATATATATGTGAACGAGTTTACAAAAGAATGTGATTACATCAAAAGATCATATACATAAAATATACACAAGTAATCACAACCACCTCAAAATATAGGGAAGCAGGATCAGGTCTCGAGCGCTCCCTCCGCCGTCGCCACCCACCTAACGTCGCTCTCGGCCTGAAAGCAGACAATGAATGCCTGAGTTTCCAGGAGGAAACCCAGTATGCCAAACCCTAACACATATATGGACAGAATGAAATATGCAAAGAAACGTAAAACACCACAACTGATACACCCGCTAAGTTCCCGGGACCTCTCTCCCGGCCATAGCCCAACCACACGGGTCTCAAGGGTCCTCTCACCCCAACCCACCAACACACGTGCACACAAGGCACCGCCGGTCCAAATCACGGCCAAACAACCCCCTCATTGCCTCAGTGTTACCGGAGCCACGGTTTTGCATCAATGTTACCGGAGCCACGGTTTTGCATCATTCGCCGGAGCCACGACTTTGCCTCATTCGCCGGAGCCACGACTTCAATATCACAATCTCCCACCACGTGTCACTACTAATCGCTATAGGGTCGGCATGTCTGTACCGTCGCCCCAAAAGGGCCGGAGACCCGTTGCCTTCTAGCCAATCAATAGCAACACACACACACACACACAAAAACAGTGCAAAACGGTCGAACGAAAACTGGCTTCCGGTCGACCGATCCTCACCCAGAGAACTGACCCAACCGAAAAACCCGCCAAACGGTCGACCGACAAAGGGGTCCCGGTCGACCGAAAAGCACCAGTAGAAAATCATTTTCGCAATCAACAGTAAAACGGTCGAACAACCGAACCCTATCGGTCGACCGAAAACAACCAGTAGAACTCACCCAGAGTCCTCACATCACGGTCGACCGAAACCACACTTCCGGTCGACCGGCCATTAAGTTAACTTAAACGTCGGTCGAACGAGTCAAACAGGCGGTCGACCGTTTAGATGGTCAACGCCCAACCGACATACAACAGTACTTTCGGTCGACCGGCAAAGGGGTCCCGTTCGACCGAAAATACACAGGACGTCTTTCTCTCGCTAAAATTGCAACAATCGGTCGACCGCCCAAAGGGCATCGTTCGACCGGTGCGAGGGATTCGCCCAAAATACACTAGAACCGGTCGACCGAACCAAAACACCGGTCGACCGTTTATAGTTCAGAAACGACTGTGCAGGTCCGACGAGCCCGAAACGGCCTACCGTCGACCGCTCCCACTCCCACACTAACAATAGGTGAGCTTGAAAGCAAGTTTGACATACCTTAAGGCTTGAAGAAGCCTTTGAAGAACGACGGCGAACTTTTCCACGATAAACCCAAACTCCGGCGAACACAACGATCTCTACGACGACTCCGGCGAATCCAACACTCCGATCCTCGCCTCCGCCAACACCGAAGAACCACAGAGGGAGAGAGAGACGAGTCTAGAGAGAGAGAGAGTGAGTGAGAGAGAGATGCAAATGAGAGAGAGAGAGAGAGAGAGAGAAAAACCAACCTTTATATACTTTTCTCCGACTCGATCTCAGCCGTCCATCTCAATCCATCACTAATCCTCTCCTAAACACAATTAGCACATAAGAAGGGTTAGGATCTAACAGCCGGCCTCTTCTCCTACCACCCACCTCCACTCTGTCGGCCTCGCCTCCTGCCACCATTGTTACCTCCCCTCCGCAACCTCCTACTGTCCTACAACATCCTTCTCCCCACCTACCTCCACTCTGCCGGCCTCGCCTCCTGCCACCCACCTCCACTCCGTCAGCCTCGCCTCCTGCCACCACCACTACCGTCGCATCCCAAGTGTGGGTCCTTCATCTGACTTTGTAAGGGTAACAATGGTCATGGTTTTCTTTTATATTACACTCAAGATCAATTTTGAGTTAGTTATATCTCTTAATATATTGTAATAAGTACATCTAATCCCTAAATCTATTGATTAGTTCATTGGTTATTGGTAATACCTAACTCTGTTTCTGCAAATTAGTATTATCATTTAACGTTAGGTTTGTCTCTTGGTCTGTTTCTTTAAAAACAATAAGATAATATAAGTAATTCAACTTTTGATGTTTAGCTTTCCTATTTCAATATTGATATTTATACATTGTGTGTCTAACATTGTAGGCGTGAAATGTGATTTGGGACTTACGCTTTGCTTCTGATTGAAGATTAAAATTTGAACAGTGAATTGGGATGTTGGAAACTTGTTATCGTTTTATGTTTATTAATTTTGGTTGAACTATTTGTTTGTTTCTTGAACTATTTGTATACTTATTTATTTATTTGCTTGTTTGTTTCTCAAACTAAATTTATGTTTTATGGATTCAATTTTAAGTGTGGTTTTACAACAAGTTTAATGAGTTTAAAAGTTTGTTAAGTAGTTTGGTAAACGAGCAAACGAGATGAGTCGAGTTCGAGCTTAAAAGCTTGTTGAGCAGTTTGGTAAACAAGGCAAGTTGAGCTGCTTGCGAGCTTAAACCGAGCCAAGTTCGAGCAGGACAACCAGCTTGTTTAATAAACGAGCCAGAGCTTGGCTCGTTTATTAAACACCCCTACTTGCTTCCCTTTAACATTATATATATATATATATATATATATAGAGAGAGAGAGAGAGAGAGATGGGTGATTTATCATTCTTAAATTTTGTTGACACACGATTTTGTTTGCTGATAAAATCAAACCTAAACTTTAAATTGAAAATTTAAACCATAGATCTTGATTTACAACATTTACATGGAGAATAAGGATGTCAAAAATTATAAAATTTGGAACAAGTTTTGTTCAATATATCAATATATATGTGTGTGTATACACATGGAAATTGGGTCAACTCGACTCGGTTTTTTTAAATTACAAAACTACCTCCCTCTCATCCTATATAAACCCCCAAACTCTTCTCATTTTCTTCACACTAACTCAAAAAAAGATTAAAATTAGTACAAAATGAAACACGAAATGAATTCAATGGATATTTAAACACTGATATATACTTAACTATTGTTGAGTTAAAAGCTTTTGACTAATGGAGAAAGAACTCTTGTAGGTTTCCACTGGTCGCCTTGATGACACGAGACTTATTATCACCTACGACGTCAACTGTGACGTCGGAGTCTGCATTTAGCGCACGTAAATGTGTCTTGACTGACAAGAGACAAAACATGTCCGACAAGTCAATCAAGATAAGCGTATACCTGAACGATTGAATGTACGCTACAGACGGAATACAAACACATGCGTCTTATCAACAACAACGTACAACGATAAAGATTGAAAACGGATTAACTAAACCATTCTATTTAATGACTAATTTTTTTCCTAATCCCTTTTAGGGTTTTTTCATTACTTTAGGTTTAGCTAGACTCTGCCTTTTTTATATGTAACTAATTATGTATTTATATTGTTTTTCGATTTGAGTCAACAATTTAAAAAAATGATTATTATGGGGAAAAACAAAATTGTGTTTGCGTTTTTTAATTTAGTTGTAATTGTATACTTACTTCAAATTAAAAAAATAACCGAAAAATCAAAACCTGACCTGATCGAAAAGAACCCACCCCGACACCCTTGGTTCCGACCTGGTCCATGACGCGGGCCGTGTCGGACCCAAAGGTGCACAATGCCCGACGACAATATTGAAAATTTGCATTTAGATCAAACTAGGAACACAATATTCTATTTTGATCTTTAAAATTGAAAAGCTTGCAAACAAAAATAAAATTTCAATATCATTCCCAACACTGACAACAGTTTCAATTTCCAAATTACATATTCTTGTAAATATTTTTCAAACAAAGGTTTTGATCCGGATTTTGATGTGAGACAGAATAGTGCTAGCACCTGATTCCGTATTTTCATTTTTGTTTCAAAGTACGTTTTGGGTAGAAAACAGACAGACTTGAAGTTGTAACTAAAGGGGTGTACTGGTTCTAGTCTGGTTGAACGGGAGAGTGGAATGAGTAGATTTCTTTTTCTTTGAAAGTTGGAATCTGTAAATTCTCAATGGCTTGTAGCGGGGTGTTTGTACCCTACCCAAGAAGTACACATCATTTGGTTGTCAATGTTATTAACTAGGGGCATCTGGTTTAGGGTATTCATCTCAGAGTAAGAGAATAAACTGACATTATTCACTTTGATGTTGTTTGTTGAACTTATTTTGTCATTTTCTTTATCTTTTTTTATTTTTCACTTCACCCCCAAAAGTCTTCTAGGCTGATTCCCACGTCCCTACGTATTTTCATCATCTTTCCCCGATTCATTACCCCTTCCCAATCACTTCTCTAACCCTAGCCGTCCCCACCTCCCCACCGTCATTCCTCCAACCTTCGACCGCCAGCCTTCCTCCGGCGAGGTATATATCTCCTCCCTTTTTTCTCTCTCCTCTTTTCTCTCTTTTCCGTCTTCTTTTTTTGTATTATTTTCGTATGGTTTTGTTCCTGATTTTTTCCATTTATATTGATAAAATATGAAGAATATGTTGGTCATAGAAACTCAATGCAGAAGATGATGTAGTATAGTCGTATTGAGAGACTTTTTATACAAGCAAAGATACACATAATTAGTTGAATTGAGTTTTATATTTTCTCACTCTTCCATTTTTAATGGGTTTCAGATCTCTAAGGAAAATGAACAAAAGTAAAAGAAGTTTATCTTTTTAAAAACTGTAGTTAATCATCTTTCATAAAACAGAAAAGACTTAGTTCGGATGATGACAGGGAAAAAATTCTATTTCATAAACAAATATTGAACCATAGAAAATAGATTTAAAGAAGGATTGAGAGGAACGGCAAATCTAAGAAAATAATAATAAAATGGTGGATTGGGCAGAAGACAAAAGGACAGGGACAGCTTCTGTTATAGGCAGAAAGATCTGATTAAAGGAAAAATTCAAACGGTTATGGATTTTAAGAGATGATTTTTTTGTGGTGATGCGAATGGATCAGATTTCCACTTGTACATAACACTTGTATAATTTTCGTATTATTTTTTGGCTAATTTTTCTCTCTTTCCACTCAATGTTTAGGGAACACCTAAGCGACCCTAGACGATTGTGCCTGCCCAAACGCCTAGGCTAGGGTTGTGCAGTTTTCGGTCCGGTCTGGTTTCTTGGATCGGACCGGACCGATCGATCCGAGTTCGGTCCGGACTGAATCCGATCGGTCTGGGTTCCGGTCCGGACCCCTGGACAAGCTCGGTTTTCGGTCCGATCCGGTCCGAACCCGATCCAATATTCGATTTTTCCCTCAAAAACCCGGTCTGGACCTCGGAGAGCATCCGGGTCTGGTCCGGTCTGATGCTCACCTCTGGGTGACCGTACAAACGTTCCATCTGATGAACGACCTAAATATCAGACTAGAAAAGTTACCCTTGCAATGAATGTATTAGGACTATGCTCTTTCGAGATGGAATTTATATATGTCTTAGCTGGTTGGGAGGGATCAACACATGATAGTCAGATTCTCCGAAATGCTATTTCCAGGCTTAATAGTTTGAAAGTTCCAAAAGTTAATTTCATTAACGAAAACATTTCATTAAGTCCAACTTAGTAAGAGTATAACAAAATTATTATTATTTTCAATGTGTCAAAAGTTGTTATTATCTATGTGACGGTGTATATACTAATGGAGAGAGATACCTTGCACCAAATAGAGGACATCTTTATCATCTTAGAGAGTGGAATATTTGACTTTCCTTTATTTTTTTTTAGTAAGGAAAAAAATTATTCATATTACATGTCTATTTGACACAGGTTCTTCATAAATATAGGTTCTTCATGTCAAAAAAACAAATATAAATAAAAATTTATAGTTTGATTCATTGCTTTGAACCAAACAGTCACAAAGGGAATCATGGAACAATTCATTCTGTTTCTGAAACATACCCAAACAGCTAGGGAAAATCAGGATCATTCACTTCATTTCTCATTGTTTTTTTCTTTCTGGATTCCATTCCGTTCACCCTTTGTGAACCAAACGACCCTTTATTATTTGTTTTTGGGGTAATCGTTAGTTACAATGTCTTTCCGTTCTTGATTGTTTCGTAGTTCGTTGTAAAAAAACCGTTGCAGTTGGGTCTTTCAAATTAAATTTTCTTGATGAATGTCACTCATGTAATTGAAGATGTAATTCCAACGCTTGCGTCAAGTGACAAACTCAAGAGCTTATATTTTGAAGAATACCAAAGCTCATGGATTAATTATTACGGTAAGAGCGCCGATCAGATCTGAGAAAAGCTGCTTCAATGCATACAACAGCAATATAAAAAACATAACGACACACAACAAGAAAAGGAAATATCTTATAACATTTTTTTATCATAAAATATCATTAGGATTGAAAAAAAAAACTGATGATGGCACTTAGCTGCCATAGTAACTTAAATGGTTTTCTCGAATTTACACGATGTTAACAATCTTAGGTACAAGTTCCCTAACTGGAAGGTAAACGACAGGTTCTTAAAGCACCTAAATCTTCTCTTACTAAGCAGGCACAATGGAGTGGGCAATTTGAAATCTTCAGTTTCACCATCTGCTGCCATATTCGGTAAGAATTCTATTCTAAACCCCTCCCATAAAGAACTTGACGGGTACAATGAACCATCAATGGCTCAAAGCCAACCAACTGAAGTTATGGTCATCTGTTTTTCTTGCTATCTTCAACCTTGACAAGCTCAACAGGTGCCGCGGGTATATGAATCCACCACTCCCGAATTCGTCTGTCAAACTTCTCACTGAGATCCTTCCTGAGTGGCATCTCTTTCGTATATAACTCAAGAATTGCAAGCATTACAAAAAGTTTGACAGGCACAACGATCAATGCAACGGCAATTCCTATCAAAAGGATGGCAACCCTGTCTGTAGCCTGAAAAAAGTAGATATTATTTGTTTAGATGCTCAGTTCCAAACAGGACAAGGAATGCAACGCAATCTCACAAGGGGAACAGTGTTTTCCACATGTAATTTGTAGGAAAATCACGTCTTATAGGGTTAGCATCCATGAGATATGTAAATATAATTTTTATTTGTTCCTACGAACAGAATTGTTTCATTATTTAGAATGGAGTTTAATTGTTACTATCAAGGAAGCAGTAATTTTAGGGTTCAGGATTGATCTTCTTAGTAAAGAGTACTGTCTCCGGACATTGACACCCGGGTACAGCACTTCGGAGGTGGTTGTGTGTGCTCAAGGAAAATAAGTGCTCCATAATTTGAAAAGGAATATGTAACATCTTTCACAAGATTTAGGAATTAACCTGAGGAATAGCAGCTAATAGTATGGCTCTTATCTTGAGAAGAACAATATTTCCTGATTGAATAAGCGCTTCAAATTGAGAAATAGCTTCCTGCAACGCCAGAAGTTGCTCCACTGGGTTTCGACTAGGAGGAACTGTTACCTTGAAGGCTTTAAGTGGCAGCCCTTGGTTGCTATGCTTATGCCAGAGCATGAGAATTGCAAGAAAGCAGAACAAGGCAGGCAATGCATACCTAATCCAACCCCTGAAAATCACGCAAATGGCTCTTTAATAAGCTCCCAATAAAGAATGCTGCATTATCCCATTATAAAAAGAAACTTAGACCAAAATCACATCGTCGAATGTACTAGAGAAATTCTATATCACAATGCACAAATGGATGAGCACTGCAATTTCAACTCAGTGCAAACTGCAGTTTTTGGTTGTTGAAGAAGCTCGTTCATGTTGTAGATACTAAGTCATACATACATGTATGGTTAAATCTCTAAAGCTGAAGATGGGACACAACATTAAGATGCTCATCTTCCAGCAGATGTTGAGGGAGGGTAAGAAATATATAGCAATGAGTAAGTAAATTGTTCAACAGAGTACAAGATATGATTTCAAGGCAGACATGCTAGTATACTAGATGTATAAGAAAAGGTACCTATGAACAACATAGAGCATCAGCAGCAAAAAGGCAGTTGATTTAAAAGGATCTTCCCATGCAGACAAGAATTTAAGACGTTTGTTTAACTCAAGCACTGGAAAAAGTAGTTCCTGTGGATATTGAAAGAAGTTACATAAGTAAAAGTTGAAGGAATTTATATGAATACACTTTGATGTCGTCATGCTTAATGTGTCGTCATGCTTAATGTGGTAGAATAAACTTTGATATGAATATTCTGTAAAGCTAATGGTTTTGATACCGACTTCTTCACGTGTTGATTTCTTATTTGCTGGCTTAAAGATGCTTTTATTTCTTTATAGATAATTGCAA
Organism: Triglochin maritima; assembly: GCA_963682175.1. Classification (NCBI taxonomy): domain Eukaryota; kingdom Viridiplantae; phylum Streptophyta; class Magnoliopsida; order Alismatales; family Juncaginaceae; genus Triglochin; species Triglochin maritima. Next base: position 54,651,218 of record OY821772.1, on the reverse strand, counting down.
ATTGAATCGATTCATATCTTCAAAATTTTAGAAAAAAATCACCTTCATCACAGCCATATTAGTATCAATTCCTTCAAGTTTCACTTGTTCAACTGTTGCCCGTGCTGCCTCTGCCTGACCACTGTGGCAAAGTGACTGCTTAATGGCCATCTCCAAGGGACCAGATCCACCAAGGATTACATCAGTAACTAGAAATTCCCCCTTTTCAATTAGACCGCCGTCCTCAAACAACAGCAAACCCAATCTGGTGAGCGTCAGCAAAGAAACTGGTAATGCTCCTGCCAGTTTATCCCCATCAAGTGATTCCCCATGCACGTTTTGTCTTCTTGTAGCATGCAAGAGCTGCAAATAATTATATAAAGCCTCCAAAATTTCATCTCCTTTTGGGAGTTCCTCGGCCAAATTGAAAGAAAGTATGGTCTTAAAACGAGATGGTGAAACATAAAAAGCATCTTTAACAGCACGATACTGTAGTATGCCAAGAATAGCCTTTGAATAAGCTTCTGCTTGTTGCACACCTTCTAATTCAAACTTCCTAATGAATTTATTAACGTAAGTGACTTCAAGCATAGCGGCCAACCAGTAGTCCCTACGTGAATGGCCTTTAAATTCAGGGAACTCGAAATAAACAGCTTCATCTCTGGAAAAAAAGAAGTGTAAGCTCATCTCTGAAAAATAATGTGCGAGTACTTAGATGATGTAGCTGTGTAATAGAGCTACAAAAACAACTGTAAGCATATGCTGGAAACTTACACTGCATTAGATTTGTACATGACAGCTCTATCAAAGAGACGGGCACCAAGTGGCCCAGTCAGCTCAGGTTTTATAACCTGTTTCAGATCTGTGGCTAAGTCATACACCACAGGTTTGTCATAGGAGCCCACTCCCAGAGCTTCAAAGTAGAGAGCACGGTTCGTAAGAGTCAAGCGTCCTGCCAGAATAGTAGAATATAAGTGAAAGATGTTTAACAAATGTCCTTTAGCCAAGAAAAAGTTTCACCAGGCCATGCAGCAAGTCCAATATGCTGAAGAACAGGTTGAGTAGGCCCATCCACATCTATGATGATTTCTCCCTTTGCAAATCGAAGGCCAGAAGTGAGAGATGGCACGGAGAGGTTTCTAATGGATCTGTATACCCTGATATGACAACATAGACAGCACATGTGTGAAAACTGAAAAGCATAGCAAACATGTATTAGTATTACCACCAAAATAAATAAATAAAAATGAAGAAAAGAAGCAGACTGTTTACAAATAAATGTGCTTAAAAGGCAAACAGGGTAATAGAATTATAAATGTAGTGTGAAAAAAATCATTCACCAGAATAAGCAAGACTATTTTATTTGACATTTCAAAAGTAAAAACATCAACTAATTTATCCGAATGAGAGCAGCAGAACATTATTATCATATAGATAGGAGAAGATGAAAATATCAATAATCATGGTAAAAGAAGAATCATGATATCATTCAGGTCTGCACTGTATAAGAAAATGGTAGAGAAAACATCGATGAAGAAAATAAGTTATCTAGCAAATCAATGAGGCGTTATATACAAGGTGCCTCTTTTCCTGAATATAAGCCAAACATTTTAGTGATGATAAAAGAGTTAGTGTACCCTTCTGAAAAATTAGAGATGTTATGACCTACAAGTGGATATTCTACAACCAAAGAAATGTGGGCCTACCACAGGATAACAATCTTGCCCACAAGCTTATTTTGAATGACAGCAAGACAGTTGCCCTGATGAATTTTCTGGTTTGCATTTATACTTGGGGATATTGCAGACAGGAAATGCATCTGTAAAGGCACTTGAAAGTACTAGCTACCAAGACAGTGATAATTTTATCATAAAGGAAACAACACTATTCTTTTGATGTAACATTCTTCTATTCAGAACCAGTGGATGGAAGATGTCTACTTCTTTAACTCAAACTGTGGAAATGGTATGACTTGCCCTTTCTTGATTGTTGATGCACTGACACTAGAATCATAGGTGGTGTCATGATCCAAGAATCTGAACCATTATCATTTAAGCATTATACACACAACAGGAGCATATCTGAAAATGCATGAGCCTTGTGCTTGAAGAAATAATTTGAAGCATCTAATCAGTTTGAGATTCTTTTCCAATAGAATTGTAAGAATCTGAGAGCTATAACAGTTGCCAAATGACAAAGCAATTGAGTAGGAATAACAGGCAAAACAAATTTAATCCAACCAGGGAACTGAGCGTTCCTCCTATAATCTAATAGGGATTTTATAAGGATTCTTAGGTAACTATTTCTACCGAGACACTAGTATTGATTTCAAAAGCAGCTTGGAAAACTATATGGAAAAAAATGAATTGTCTACCAAAATTGAAGGAGCCATTGGAAATTTTCATTTCTAGTTCAGCATATTAGCAAGTCAAGCCATGTCTCAAATGATAAACACTCTTGGAACGAAAAATTGGGTGGCGAACCTGTCAAGAGTTGCAATGTACTTGTCGTAAATGAGAAAATGGAGCTGGCCGCTTGAATAACTCGTGAGGGCAGCATAGAGATTATGAACAGTTATTATATCAGCAATGGCAGGACAAGCCACAGCTATGCGAGCAAAAGCCTCAGCCCCGACAGTTTTATTGCCATCAACCTGAAATGTGATGTAAATTACCATAGGCTGGAAAATATAACAAGACTATTTACAAAGAGTCCACTCTCTGGAATTAAGGTAGACTATTGCAAAGTGAAGAGCATTAATAGCATGGTGACAACCTGAACAGCCATGTTTAAGGGGCTTGTATAAAAAAATGATCCATCGTCTTCGTCCTCAATCTTTTGGGAATCATCACATACATTTTCCTATTAGTGGATAAGTATATCAATTAAATTTATTCTGCACAATTACCACCTAGCAAATCATGTTAAATATTTTAATGCCATATGCTAATGATTAAACATGTAAAATGTTAATAGCATGATATTACCACATCCAACTATCTAATTTTACGTCAAACAGCTTGCATCAATAAGAGCTGCAAAAGTAACTTATATAAATTGCTTTTTTATCATTTCTTATAATAAAAAATCCCAAGAAACAGTTGTTCATTTTAGCATTCACATGTCTCACTTTCTCTGCAGATTCATTTCCTGGGGCTTCCCAAGCAAGCATCATGTCATAACTTAACCTTCGGAACTCTTTATCAGCCAAATAATTAGGATTCTTAGTGAGTACATGAAGTGCTTGGAAAGAGCAATATTCAAGCAGATTCCTGGCATATGTTGGAGGCTCAAGATGGTCAGGACACTCCTTCTCAAACTTTTGCTGTAATTCTTTGGTTGAGAGGAAAATGATCCTGCATTTACAAAAAAGAAAGAAAAAATTCTATGATACTGATAGGTCTGATAGGAAAGTGAAGCAATGTAACCTGAAAGAACACACAGTATGCACATGACAAACATTACTTTATTATTTGCTACATACCAGCCATTCCTAAAATTGGAAATGTGAAGTGACAAATATTAAGGAACACGGCTAGAGTAAATCCTGAGACCACAGCAGTTTGCAACTCTATGTATTGGAACGACTTAAGGTTTGTTGAATCAAATCAATATCTAAACAGCTCCACGCAGTTGGGGTTTAAAAGAAGTGCTACATGCATGTTGACAAATCCAAAACCAACTTGGCTTTTGATTTCTCTCAATGCCATCTTCATTGAGGAGTTACCGGTCCAAAGAGACAATCTATATACCATTTTCTCGCCGGAATGTTACCGGTCCAAAATACTTTTAAATGGCAAAAATACTAATTACTTTTCTGATGGCAATTGGAATGATATTAATGCTATTAATTTGTTATCTATGTTAGGCCAGATGTTGTATGGATACAAAATTATTAAATTTTCCAAAGTGTTTACACACTAAACAACTGTACTGTTTCTTCACAGAGAAGTCATTAAACCCTAATCCCAGAACAACCCAAAACACGTTTTTTCTCCCATCTCCAATCCGCAACCTCACACCAACCATTCCACCATCAAAACAATAAAAACCAACGAAATGCGCATGAAAGATGGAATGTTTCCGACGGAAAACAACACCTGGAGCAACGGGCAACCACAGAATCAGCAAACTGCGAGAGCTGTGGGATGGGCTTGCGATCGTCGCCGTCGCCGTCCCCCTTCCTTCCTCTGCTGAACAAGGATCGGAAAGCCTCCCCGATTCCGCCCTCCATTTGCAGAGAGGTTCGTGTCACCTTCCCGATCGGATTTGGAAGAAAGGAAACGTGGGGATTGGGGAAGGAGAGCTATGAACCCTACGCGGGAGAGTAACGAATCGGTCGCTGTCGATTCCTTCGGCCGGTGAGTCGTGACTAAAAAGGTGCTACTGTGCAAGTGATGATAATTCTGGGCCTTCGTAATATTTATTCGTTTATATGTTTTCTTCGGTTGTAAACTTCGACTTGGTATTTGAAATTAGTTTGAATTTGTAAGAATTTGTGTAACGTCTCAAAATAGTAAAAAATTTAAACAAATATCACAATAAATAAGACCAAAAAGAACAGACACATTACTCATGAAATACTCAAAATGTACATCATTACATAGGAGTTTTCAAAATGTATGACTACATCAGAGTACGTGAAAGTATAAATACACGTAATCATACAACCTAGGAAAATAAGACTAGAGGATCTGATCCCAGAATGCGCTTGTCCTCAGTCGTCACCCACTCAAACACCTACTACGGTCCTGAAATGCAAACGAAATAGCATTGCTTGAGTTTCCATAAGAAAATCTTGTATATCAAGTCCACCTACATGCATATGGAAGTACTGTGCAATGAAACTATCATACTAGTATAACATAACATAACATAATAGAATGCAATAAGTAAAATGTTGGCTTTTTGGCCTTAATCCTTGTTTTGATGATTTAATCAACATAATCTTAATCATAAGTAATGTAGAGTAGCACACATATTGCATTGCATATATATTGCATGTGCTAACCTCTACAGGTGATCAAGACTCATGGAATGAAGGAAATCAAGTCAAGATTTGTAATAAAGTTATATGAAGATTTGTAATCTTGATTTTATTTTGAGTCTTAGGAACATGTGTAAATTGAGCATACAAGAGCTAAAAACTTATCACATTCACACTAGGTTCCCTGTAGGAGTCACACACAAAATCTCATATCATTTAGACTCCATTAGATCACCCAAACCTTAGTCGGAAATCACTTTAAACCTAAACCCAGTATTCCTGTGTGAACCGGTCGACTGAACCAGTTCTCAGTTCGACAAGTTTATAACAGACTCTCCACAATGATTTTTCCGAACTCTACCGGTCGGCCGGTTCTACCTTTTCGGTCGACCGATCCCGGATTTTAATATGGCCGTTATCTTTGTCGGATTCCTTCAACGGTCGTATTCGTATAAAACAAAATACACCCCCATATACTTTACCAACGGTCGAACCATCTGCCTTGTCCGGTCGACCGTTTAATCTTGTCAAAAAAATCCCTGCTATCGGTCGATACTATTTCGTTCAACCGATCCAAATTTCCTTCTACCGAAACGTAAGTTTGGTCGACCGGTAACCCTGTTCGGTCGACCGTTTATTTAATAGACTTAAGAGTTCGGTCGACCATTCCATATTTCGGTCGACCATGTCTTTAACGAACCTAAGAGTTCGGTCGATTGTTGCACCTTTCGGTCGACCGTTTCTTGACAGATTTGCAGCCCGATTTTCTGCTTTGTGTGCTTTGCACAAAACTCAATCAAATCTTGTCCAAACGGCTAGAAATCTTTAGGAGCTTATAAATAGAGGATCAAACTTAGTTTTACAAACAACTCTCCAACTCCAATTGTCCCAATTCATTAGAGAGAACTCCAATCCTCCAAGCTCCAAATTAGCTACCCAAAGCCTAATTTCCACATCATTCATCACTCAAACATCTAACAATTGTTGTGCTCAATTAGAGAGTGAATCCCACTCAGTTACATTTGTTGTCAAGAGAGCAAGGGTCTTGGTGAAAGCCCAAGACACAAGTATAGACTTCGGTGAGAGCCCAAAGTGATCTTTCTCGGATTGTGAGAAGAGGATTCCAAGCTCGGCGAGGGTTGTTCGCGAGTTTGACGGTTGTAAGGCGTTGTCTCCCGGCCCGGAACGGGGAGCGGATAGTGAAGTCGTAGGCGGAGTTCGCGGAGTCGAATAGAGCTTGCAAGAGAGGACTAGGACCCGGGTAGGGTGCCGAACCTCTATAAAAATCCCCCGTGTCATTGTGGTTTGCATTATCTTCCTCTACTTGCTTGTTTGGTTTTAATTCCCATTGCATTTCTTTGATTGTCTAAGCAACTAGGTAATTAGCATTAACTTGTTAATCAGAGTTTATGGACTCATAACCCACACGATCCAACATAAAACATTCCCTATCAAACAGTAAAAAGGGACAACGGCCCCACCAACATCATCAGGTCCCCCCTCGGGAACGTACCGCAGGCATATGCGGTCTTGCGGAGAGTATGTCACGCACCCCACACATGACTACACTAATCATCGGAGGATCGGTGAGAGACGCACGCACTTTCGTGACATAGACTCAAATCTGATCTCGTGGTCAACACCACACCGACGGAGTCATCACTCAAGTCGGTCAACTCACCTGTGTCGCAGCCAAGCTACCTGTCGAAATACATTGTCGGACAGTCAACACTGCCGCCACTCGGTCACACGGGGTCACAAACGTCGCCTTCAAAGCTGATCGATCGTATCCGTCGCCATCAAGGCCAGCCGATCGAATCATCCGGATCGAAGTCCGCAATGTCATCTTGCTCCATGAAGCTGTGCAACATCATGCATTGGGATCTGTGATCCCTCAAACCTACTACTCCAGCAAGAGTCATAGAAATGCTCTATGTCCCACCATTGTCCATAAATGTAGAGGTGACACGTGCCCCAAGTATCCACACTCTTCTACTTGGCAGTCCCTTAGCAGACGCGATCATCGAACCTACCGTCACCTTCCAGCTCATGCACGAAGTGAGGACATGGGTTTTCGTGGACAAAGTTGACACTACACAAGGCAATGACTCAGATGTGGGCACAATCGGTCGACCGAAAAAGGCAAACCGGTCGACCGCTCCCAATGGATTGGGAGACGTTCGAACAATCGTCTAAACCGGTTGAACTCTGGGCACACAACGGTCGAACAAAAGATCATGGGCGGTTGACAGTTTAGAAGGTCTAGACCAGAGTAAAGGCAAATAAACCGGGCAACGGTCGAACGGCAAAAGGCTCTCGTCCGACCGAAAATAACATGGGCTTTCTATGTTCCACAAAACTACAACCAGTCGAACCAAACATAAGTCAGTCGAACATAAAATAAGGTACACTTAAGCTACCGGTCGGACAAGAGTCTAAGGCGGTCAACCGTTTAGAAGGTCAATGCCCGAGGTAAAGTCAAAAACTACAAGACAACGGTCGAACACACGAAAGACTCGTTCGACCAAAAATAATAGGGGCTTCCTATGACCAACAATTTGATACAACCGATCGACCGCCAAAATGCATCGTTCGATTGTTCCCTAACAGACTCTTGCTTGTCCCTCATCACCGGCGACACCTCTGGCCTCTGGCGACGATTACAACCTCTCTCTCTCTCACCTTGTGTGAACATTCTAAGGAACTTGACATACCTTTCTTCGCTTCATCTCTACACCTCGAAACCGCACACGTTCACCTCATCACGTCGCGTTTCACCTCCACCACCTTGCCTCCTTGCACCTCCGGTCATACTTCCTCGGATCGCCGGAAAAGGAGGGAATGAGGGAGAGAGAGATAGGGTGAGATGATGGAATGGAGGAAGGAAAAAAATGAAAGGAGATGTGTGCTTCTCTTTAAATAAGCATCACCCCTCTCCAAGGCATGCCTCACCTATGCCTCCCCTCACCTCAACCCATACCCCTCTAAGCAACCCAAGTCAAACCCCACCTAATCACGTTTTAGTTCGTAATTAGGGTTTAGGACTTAACAATTTGACTCGAAAAAAACTTAAATTTATTATGTCAAACATGACTAGTGTTGTCAAGTTCTGCTTGGGATCGGTAAATCGTTCGATTTTGCTCGGATCGTGGCTCAGATCGATAATAACGAGTCGAGCACAAGCAAAAAAATCCACTCGATGGGCTAAACGAGCTGAGCACGAGCAGACCATGCTCGCTCGGTGCTCGCTCGAGACTCGATTACTCTATCCAATTATCTGATTAACCATAATACTTTATTCAATTACCCATTTAGCAAACTTATTTATCAAACTCAATGACCCATTTAACAAACTAAATCCTCCCAAATACCAAATCCTCACGCCTGACGTCTCCTCACCCAACCAAACCCTACCTCCTCTTTTCCGCCGCCACCTCTTTTTGGGGGTTCCTGGACGTGTTATTATTGTTTGGTGGTTTAGTGGTTTGGTCTGAATTCCTTATTTATGTACTTCAGTTGGTAAAGGTTTTAACCTATTTTGATTTTTTATAAATTTTTGTCGGTGATTTATAAATTTAGTTATCTTGGTGTTTGACGCATCCGTGAAGTGTGGAAGTAAATCAATAGTGGTGTCTGTATAATTTAAGAATTCCACTTTTTTATTTTGTGATTGTAGTTGTTTTATAGTCGTGAGCAAAGTGGTTTTTGGAATTGTTATTATCTTTTGGTGGTTTAGTTGTGATGTGATGTGATGTGATGTGGTCTCGATTGTGGATCGTCTGAAGAGTTTAGATCTAAATGTCTTTTCATATTTATGTAGTTTCAGTGAAGTTTAGTTTGCACATTGGTAAATATTTTAGGTTTTTTGTTTTTATTCGGAATTTTCTTCTTGGAGATTCTACAAGTTTAGTCATGTTGATGTTTGGTGCACCCTTGAGTATAGGACTAAATCATGTGTGATGTGTGAAAAAGGAAAAAAAAAGCATTTGAGGGTGTTTAGAATTTATCTGAGACACCTTATCGAGGAGGTTAACGAGTTGAGTGTGGAAGTAAATCAATAGTGTGGTCTAACCAAGCATGAGTGGAATTTTCGGCTAGAAACTCTTATTGAGAGAGCGGCGAGCAGGATCTTTTTCTTATCGAGCCAAGCTCGAGCATGCTCGGCTCGCTTGTTTAGAGATTGATTACACCCCTAAACATGACCACCATTCTTTAGTCCAATTGATAAGTGAGCCGGATCGACTCGGCTCGGAAAAACTTGAGTTCGACTCGATTTAATGATATAAGAACATGATATTCATCTTGACTTGGAAATTTGACTCGACTCGACTTATTTACACCTCTTACCCTCGTGTGTGGATTCAAACCTAATATAATGTTTGATTTGATATTTGGCTATTCGAGCTCATCTATTCTTAACTTTAGACACAAATAATTTGTTTTTTTAAATATGAAACACTGGATCATCTGATCCAATCGATTCAGGATGAGCAATTGGACATTTAGACACATGACAATGTAGTTTTTAAAGCTTATCACAAGTTGCTTTGCCCCTTACTCTTGTTTTTCAATTATATCGCCTTTGGCAATTAGCTACCCCTCAGGATTGTCTCTCGTGTTTCACAATACTTGCATTGATGTTTTCATTTGACTTGGGAAACCAAACTTTTAAATCCCAAAACACGTTTTTTCTCTCTCTCCCTCCCTACCAAACGTGATTTAAAACCCACCTCACTTGAAATTGGAACCCCCCAAATCAAAGTTCCAAACGAAAATCATAAATGGTTTGTTAATAGTGTCGTAAATGGACGATTTGTGGGTGGTTATAAAGCTTACTCACGAGTCATGACCCTACCAATCTAATTAAACAGTTCGCAGTTCGATTAGGAACTCGACTATTTTATACCTCTACCGATGACCCTACCCATCTCTTTAAAGTAACGGTTTCGGTCGGTTAAATTATTATGTGGGTAAAAACCTATCACATAGATAAATAGATAAGTAGTTAAAACTTATAATACCTACAATATTTAACATCAATCATCCACAAAATGTTCAATAACGACAAACATACATAGAAACATCATAAGTAGCATGAATTTTGGTGTATCTTAGAAAATTAGAATACAAATAAATTATATGTATATTACATATAATAATATATTATATATGTTAATTATATTTTGCAGTTAAACGGTAAAATAGTCAGGTAAACTCTTGTACCACTATTCACCCCATTTATTAAACAGTTACAATTTTCATACTTTTACTCATCCCGTTATTAAACGGTTAGGATTTTATACCCATAATCGTACTTGCCCGTGTGATTCAAGCGATTAAACAAATTTTACCCTGCCCATTTACAACACTACTTGTTAGAGTTCACCCAAGCATCAAAGCACACCATACGAAAACCCCAAAATAGAAGACGTCACAAACATGTTTCTTGTCAATCTATCGTGGCAGACATTTTTGTAGTAGTGTCGGGATTTCGTGTTATCGTGTATAACACAAATTGAAAAAGATTCATCATGTTTAGATTGAAAATAGTTAAATGACATGTTATATTGATATTTTTCATTCTAAATAACATCTTAATTGACCATTATCAAGTAAAAAATAATTAGTTATCTATCAAAAAATGCAATTTGTGTCAGTTACATGTAAAAAAAATATTGTGTAATCGTGTCAAATCATGTACCATTATTTTATATTTATATCTTCAGAAATCATAATAATAAAATACTTCAATCATACAAACAAATCATGTCTAAATTACAATAATTGGTTTCACAACCACAAACGGGAGGATCCAGCCGGACCCTAAGAAGTTAGAACTCAGAGATCTACTTCCTCTTGTTTCCCTTCTCGCTGAACAACCGTTCGATCTTAAACTTACCCCCTTCTAACTTCGATCCAACGACTGAGATTTGTCTCGGCAGTTGGAAGGGAAAAGTACAAACACGAGAAGAAACCCTAAATTTGGCTTCTTCCTCTGCTTCCCACCTGATGGGTCAGACCGAGAGCACTCAGGGCTCCGACGCTGACGCCGGAAAGCCTTCGGTATCTCGAAATGACGTGGCAAAGGCGGAGAAAGCTCCAGAACCACAAGAAGCTTCTCCAATGGAAGCTCTAATCGCAGGTCTGCGTGTTACTACTACTCGTTCGCTTCACCGCCTTCGATTTCTCGATACGATATTTTTAATTTTTAATTTTGTTGGACGATCGTTGAAGTCGTAAAGGTGTTGCAATTTGATCTTTGTTTAGGAAAGTATCTGACGGATAGTGATAGCATAACCGATAATCCGTCTCGAAAGCTAATTTGTCGGCACCATTAGCCGATGTGAGATTAAGCCCGCACAACAAACTAAATGCTAGCAAATCAGCTTTTTCCATGTTGGACAGGATTGTGAGGACACATACCATTGATTCCGGAAACTAGTTTGTAGATGGAACCTAAGTGGTTATATACCACATTGGACTTTTCATGCAACCCCGTGTGAGATGAACCCAAACTATAGTTGGGGGATTAGGATGTGAAGAGTGCAAGGGGTGGAGTACGCTGTCCTCTTGGGCAAGGGGTTGAGATCTCAAGCGATACTCGTCGTTATCCATTGTCAATGCTGACACTTTTGGAGTTTCAAGTTTGTCTTAGGTTTTTGTTGGTTTGTAGTGTTGAAGAAATTGTTGGTTTTGGTTTGTGGCCGGGTAACGTACGCAATGTCTGGAATCACACGATTACTAATTTATTCCTGGTTTGTTTGAGAAAAAGAATCTCCCTATTTGGATAAGTTTTGAAAAAAATTCTTATTAAATGGTCTAAGTTCATAGTGAAATCTGCTCAATGTCGAAAAAACAAAGTAATTATATAACAATATAACATTCTTTGATTCAATTGTTGAATTACTTTAGCTTCTCCAGAAAAGAAGTTTAATACAAGTCACTAATATTTGAGTTCCACTTCTTCAAGTAAGCTCTCAAAGAGCCTGCCAATAACAAGATAATAAAATTGAAGAAAAATAAACAAGACGAAAATTATATATAGGTAAGTTTAATGGAATTATAAGTTAGCTCCGGGTCAACAAGATAGTAGAATTTCACATAAATCTTTTTGCTTCAAATTTTGATTTTAGAGGAGGGTTCAAGAAGTAACGTATAAATGGACTGACCACCAAGCTTGTGTCTGCCCTTTGGTGTTAGAAAGTCATCTTTTGCAACCTTTGTAAGAAAATACCAATAATAAGTTTAACTACTGCCACCATATTTTTAAAAAAAAAGTTTAACTAATGGAAGATCACATAACATAAGTCACTGTTTACCTTCAGCTTGATGCTAATAAGGTGTTTCAATTTTTATTTTGTACAGAAGCTACAGCTTACAGTGGCAGTGAAAATGAGGTGTGTTTCTTTCAAGTCCTTAGGCTCCTGCTAAGTGCTAATTAGTTGACAGCATACGGCATTGTTGCATTCTATATTTGCTTGTTATGAATTTTTCTTTATCTACCAGCCTCTGGAAGTTAAGGCACAAAAAGCACTAGAGTGCCCTTGTGTGGCTGATCTAAGGCGTGGTCCTTGTGGAGGTCAATTCACAGAGGCATTTTTGTGTTTTATGAAGAGCACTGCTGCCGAGAAGGTAATGGTGTAGATATCATAATCATATGACAATGGAGCAACTAGTCATGTCATTGTCTCTATTAGGGTATTGTTCTAAGTTTAAGCTATTTCATGCATCCTGCTTAAACACACTCAGTTAACAACAACAACAACAACAAAACCTTTAATCCCAAACTAGTTGGAGTATGCTAGAAATGAAACTCTAAGGAGTCACGGTTCAGACACGTGATCGTCTTCTTCCATGCGTTTCTATCCAATGCAAATTCCGGAGGAACATTCCAATCTTTTAGATCTCTTTTGACCGCTTCCTCCCAAGTCAATCGTGGTCTACATTTTCCTCTTTTTGTGTCTTCGATCCGATTCAATACTCATCTTCTTATAGGTGTCTCTATAGGTCTTCTTTGTACATATCCAAACCATCTTAGTCTGTGTTGTAATAAACACACTCAGTTAAAGTATAAAAAAACATCAATCAATTAAAGTGAATATTGTAGGTGAGCTTATTAATGATTTAGTATTTACTGTCATGTTTTTTTCTTTCAATTCCATAGCTTAACGTTTAAATTCATTACTGCAATACCCGTGAGTTGCATTTATTAGCTAAGTAGAGGGGTTACCAAAGCACCTCTGAAGATTTGGGTGCAAAATAAAAATGACCTATACATGAGTGTGCTATTAAGAAATTTACTTCTGGTTTTTTTAGCCAAATTTGCTCTATAGCTCTTATTGTTATTGCTGAACAAAATAGTATATCATCCTTCCACCTTTATTTTCAATTTTTGTTTGCTTCCACAGCTAAAAACAGTGCTTGTGCTTTCAGGGTTCAGATTGTGTGCATCCTTTTGTTGCACTGCAGGATTGCATCAAAGAATATCCTGATGCATTTTCCAAAGACGTTCTGGAAGAAGAGGAGGATAATGAAAAGGTCGATGAAGAAGCACAAAGCTACAAAATTATTCCTCCAACATGGGCTAGGGAAACTAAATCTAACATGTGAAGCCTAAACAAGTGCTCAGAATACAAGGCTGTGACGAAGTAGTTTTCCTCATTACCAGCGACCCTTTCCAACATACATCAGTCAATGCATTGTCCCTACTCTGGATTCTCTTGGTGAAAAATTTGCCTCCTGCGGCGCAAATGAGGAATGGTTGAGTTCAGCAAGAGAATAATTAGAAGTTATGATCACTGCAGCAGCAAGGCTCATTCCCTTCTATAGAACAAACATAGGCAACAAGTTTGTAAGAAGCAAAGTTTTGCTGTTTAATTTTTTATAGATCCCAAAATACGTCAAGCTATGTGGGTTAATCGAAAAATGCACTTAATTGATTCTTAGTTTTCGATTAGAGAAATTCTGCAATCCACATTGTCACTGCATTGACCAGAGAATAATTGTGTTTATTACATGGATCATCCTAGTACACCTGGATTGCTGCTTTGGTTAACTGTGCCAGTGTGCCGTCTCCACGAGGATTTATTTTTATTGACGAACCAGTAGCCTTTCCTCTTTAAGCTGTTGTCTTAAGAATCCTTGCCGGGAGTTCTTTCTAATCTGAGCAGCAGCATATACGGATTGCAGTAACATCATACCATACTTTATTTATATATCCAAAAGTGTTGCATACATTAGTTAAAGGACTCAAGGATATGCTTTTATTTAGGTTTCAACCATATGCCAAGCCATACAGGCTCATTCTGGTCAGCACCTTGATCTTGTAGAGCAGCGCAACGTGCCGGCGTTTCTCATCAGTGACCTGACAGCCTTCGAGCTGCTCATGGGGAATTTCTGCACCTTACTGTAAGCTGGTTTGGCTGCACCCTGACCCCTCTGGCCGAAGTGTGCTCCGTTGATGAAGGAATCCCCTATTGATCGCCAATTCCATAGAGTTCCACTTTCTTCACTGGCCGGTCGCCATGTTACCTGTGTCAGTCATGTTGAAGCTTATTGTTCAGAAGACAAGCAAACTTGATGGAAACATGAGAAGGTAAGTTAAGTGTACACAGCTTTTTTACTGGACTTTGGTGCTACGAATAGATTTCCCTCGCTCCTAATGCTGGGATTCATGCTCCCTCCGATCGCATAGCTGCCCCAACCATCGTACATGTTGTTCACAACATGTGCATTTCCATGTCTGACCCTGTATTTTTGTTGGCACTAATAAAATTTCGAACACAAACTCACTACACAATCGTTTGTTACGTTCCAAAACCAAAAAGATGCAATATTTCGAAGAAGTAACAAATTCGAAACCAACACGAGACTTAACAGATGCAGAAGTCGGAATTTCTGTAGCATTTAATGGAAATTTAACCTGAACTATTATCAAAAGCGCTGTTAGGATTCTATTTTGTCGTTGAGTATCGAGACCTATTGACATTTTCGTTTGGACTTTAGGATAAGTTAGTTTTCAGGACTCAGTTGAATTGCTTTATATTTTTTCCATAGTCTGCTAAGTTCTCACATATAATTACATTGGTACGAAAATGTCAATAGGTCTCGATACTCAACGACAAAATAGAATCCTAACATCGCTCACCTTCGGGGGCATTCAGTACCTGGGCATGCGTTGGTTGGTTCTGGGACCAAAGTGGTTGAATGCAACGGTAACCTTCATTCTCTTATCCAAAACAAAGTTATCATCATGTCCAAGTAGCATCACCTTGTCGTGGTCCCTGAACCAGTTGTTGGATATGGTCACCCTAGTCGAACCCCGGGTCACGTCCACAAGATCGTCCTGTCCACGATAGAACGTGTTGTGGTCGATCCATATCTTCTGACTTCCAACGAGACAGATCGCATCACCTTCGTGGGGGTGCCAAGAGGGGTGATCTTACCACCTGGTGACACCACCGCAACATCACAACAAACTAACTGTATATTTGAATTCATAATGCGGTGTTGTATTTTCGCTAATGAACACACAATTACTAGTAATGGTTCTTAAAGTGAAATTTTTACGAACTATGAAGATGGTAGCTAGTAAGAATAATTTATGATTTTGACACCATAACAACACAATTCTAAGTGACTTTCAGCAACTAAATCTGAATGCAATTATTTATTATTTATTTTCGAAATTTTCCTTTTGTCTCAAATTCGTTTCCGTTTTCAAATCATGCACATTTACAATGAACGTTAATGGACCTTCTTGATATGATACTACATAAGTCATAACATCTCAAACAATGATTTGAGAAGTTAGAAGCATTATCTTAGCTCGTTGGGAAGGCAAGAAACGGAGGTGTGAGTTACAAAATGCTAAAAAATAGAAAAATTTGTAGGTACAACCTTGGCGTTCTTGATATAGTATATACATTTTTGTTGTTGGAACAACCAAAATCACGTTACCAAATTGGATAAACAAAATTTAGGGTGAAAAAGGACTTAAAAAATAATATATATATATATATATATACCTCATCAAGCGTGAAACCGGCCCCATGGGCAATTTCAACCTTTGCCCCACGCCCATCAATTGTAGTGTAACTCTTGACTAGAAGTGGTGCTTTAAGTTTGATCACCATATTCTTATTGAAATTTATCCAAACCTTACCCCTAATCAAAGTTGCACCGTAACGTAGCGTTCCCGATCGGGGCCTTATCGGGTCATCGCTCGGGTCGGTTACTGTGTACCGTTTGGTACCCTTACCGATGTTGTTCGTCATTTTTCCCGCGAAACCGATGGAGCATAAGGCGAGTTTTTGCCTGTTTGAGGGCCAATTGCGTCTTCCTCGCCAGCAACGGTCGATCGGGTTCCTGCCACCGCGATAGCGGTTGCGTTGGGCGAGCGTATGGTCGGCGTGGAGGAGGACGAGTAAAAGTGAGATAATATGAGGAAGATACCTCATTTTTGCTTGTTGGAGCAAGTGAAGTTTGAAATGGGAATAGAGTTGTGCCACTGTGGTATTTATATGCGTTGTTTTAAGGTGGATTATGTGCGTTTATTATCCTAAGTTAATGTTTCACAGTTCTTTAGTGTTTTATGTTTAGAGCTTAACTATTGAAACAGCGGGCATTGATTTTTAAAGTTACTACTTTAAAGGCAAAGTAACAGCAACATTGAAATCGAGTTAAATGCTGAAACATTGGTCGAACGTAGACATGAATGGAATACGGATATGGTCACTAGCAAAGCAAACATCAAACATAGTAGTTTCGAATTTTGGTATAATTGATGAATCTTTTTATCCACACTTTTGAGTTTGCAGTCTAGATCAACGATCGTTCTTGCCAAAGTGAAATGCATGAAAGTGTACACTGGAATTCTAAGAGAATGGTAAATATGCATAGATATTATATAAATATTAAGTTGGTACCACAAACAACAGCGAGGTTTCGTGGTGTAGTTGGTTATCACGTCAGTCTAACACACTGAAGGTCTCCGGTTCGAGTCCGGGCGAAGCCAAGTTTTTTGCTATTGTTTTTAGTCGTGATCGTTCTTTGCTTTCCTTTTTGTCTTTTGTTCACATCATTCAACGATTCGTAGACTTCAAATCCCATGTCTCTCACATTTAATTTGGGCCTGACGAAGGCTAGTTATTATCGTCGTGGTACGAGAAACTGCAGGCTGCAACTTCATTTGTCGGTCTTCCCGGCCGTGGTTTCATATTATTCCGGCGGTGTTGTAATTTGCTGCAACATGCTATGCAACTATGATGAGAGTTCACATGTTCTGTATCACATATTAATCTCCAATTATCCATGTCCGACACATGTCTCCACATCATACTGATGATCTCAAAGTTGTAAGGGGAGGGGAAAAAAACACAAGACAAATAATCACATTTGAACAAAATGAAACCTCATATATGGTTCATCAGTTGCTTTGCACTCCAGTGCAGATAGCAATTTGCCATGACAATGAGATATAAGTAAAAGGGCAGTAGAGCAGAGAGTGAAGACACAGAACACCCAAGTGCTGATCCAGTTGTTTTCCCTGGATGGCGATAATTTTCATTGATACAATAACATAGGAGAAAGAAGAGGAAAAGAGTCAAAAGACTGGACGCACAAGTATAATGCCAATTGACAAGGTAATTGTTTTGTACATCCAGACGATAAGCAAGTTCCCTGGAACAACCTTGCTATCATCAAAATGGGCAAAACAGCCGAAGTAGTTCAAGTGAGTCATATCTAACACGGTGATATACAACCTAGAAATTGATATTTACGGACAAAATTGAAGCATGCAGGCTCAATAATATGATACAAGGCAATCTCTTGGCTGTATAACTTCCAACCATGGGAAGGTAAGAGTAGAAAAGCTCCACGCATCCATAATATTCTCCCGAAAAATAAAATCCAGTGTGTACGTGTAATTAAGTTTTCCTCCAAAAACTCATGATGCCATTCGCAATCGACTTGATATTACTCCACATCGTTGTATTCTTTGGAGAGTCTTCCTCGTGCCTTACTTCTTCAGACGATTCACTGCACAAGAACACGTGATAAAACTAGTTATAAATAATAATAGTATATTACGTTTCTGTGTTTGAAGCAAGGTTTTCAGAACCGAACATCGAACCGGCAACGTCAAATGTTCAAAGGTTCGACCGGGGTCGGACCGAATCGATCCGGTTGAACCGGTGACGTCAGCATGACGTCATAAATATATATTATAGATATAATAGTCATATTTATTAAGCAAAAAAATATTCAAAACATCTACGATATCAACATTTCTAGGGTTGGGGTATAGATTTGGTTTTTTTATATGTAGTAATCGAATAACTGGATACATAATCGGGTACCAATATAAAAACAAAAAAAAGGTTTTTCCCCCATGAACCGGTGGTTGAACCGCCGGTTCAACCCGGTTCAGCCCGGTTCAATTCAGTTCAGGGCAAAACGGTTTTTGGGGGTGAACCGGACCGGACAGGCCTTCGGTTCACGGTTGAACCGGCCGGTCCGGTCTGGTTTTCAGAACAGTGGTTTGAAGTGCGAACAAAATGAACAAAAATTACGACCATGCTATGTGCTTGGCTATAGCAAATGAAGAAACAGTAACCGATTTGTTATTTACTTGTTATGAACAGAACTCAAAATGTGCAGTTTATGATCTCATTACTGATGATGGCAGTTAACCATCTGTATTTTCAAGAGAATAATGAAATCATAAAAGAACATAAATGAGACCAGTCTTTTTTTATCGTTATGAGATTAGTCAGTTGGAACCAGCTTTGGGTTAAAAAAACAGCAGACGGAACACAAAAGAAAAGGTTTTAAGTACCATTAAGATACAAAACGCCATGATATGACAAGTAAAACATAAAAACCAAAAAATTATAATATTTTTTAACCAAGTGAGGCCGAGGCTAGTCTGGTAAACTACACAACTTCATGTCAATAATGCAAAAATCACCAGTTTATTTCATTTACAGCTTTCTACTAAAGTTTAAATAGCAAGTGTTTTCTAGCCATCGGTACTTGAGACCATGTCTCCCGAATGTTTAAGGGTAACAGTGTAAATACTTTGGCAAAACAGCAAAAGTGAATATTGCAAAAAAGGGTAAAACGCCCCACAGAGAGGAAGTGAGCTTATGATATCTAAGGAAGCAATACGATAAGGTTTGATCAATTGGGCATTTTCAAGGACTTAGAACACTACGAATCCAGCAAAACTGCATAAATTACTTGTGACGCCAGCAAAAATTTTGGAGTGAGGGGCAATAAAAATAAAAATACTTTTATACTTCGTCTGATTCTTTCTAAATCCTACTGTAGATCCATTGAAAATTTTGACATGAAAAACTCCTTCGTGCTTAATGAGTATGTAGTATGTACTTCAGCAAATGACAGCAAACAAAAACCACAAGAAGTTCACATAAATACTTTTTAGGCCTCATGTGTTGATTGACTTAAAAAATGTTTCACACCACATATAAAGTAATAAACAAAGCCATATTTATGCGTAGGATTGGAAGAGAACCTGTGTATGCGATGTTGAATTTGTCCTCCACCGTCATGATGATCTCCAGTTGACTCACCTTCTTCTGAAGCTTTAAGATCACTTGCCTCAATTTTTGAGGCTTTAATATCACTTGCATCAGCTTTCTTAGGTTCTATTTCCAAGGGTAAGGGATGTTTCTCTGATAACCCTGATAAGGAGATGGGTTCTTTTTGGTGATTGGACATGTCACGAGAAACTGGAGCGTCGACCTGCAAAAGACAGTTAAGTAAAAACCATGCACCATTAAACCTATCTATAGTTGTCATCAAATGAAAGAGAAAGTAAACATGTTTGCACATATATCATAAAAAAAATCACCTTCAACGAAGAAACACTTTGTTCAACAATGCAAGTTCCACTTGCATGGCTATGACCGTTATCACTATTTAATGAACTCATATTGCCATGCTCTGTGGGTAGCACACTTGATCCTTCAGCTCCAACAAATGAAGGGTCTGCTCTCTTGAACTTGTCAGTACTAACAGAACTTGCCTCAGCAATACTAATCTCAGAAGGCTCTGACGTTGATACACCAGCTTCTGCAGATGGAGTTTCATCTCTCCTGATATTGTTTGTGGTGACAAAAGTTGCCTCAACATCAACTGACTTTTCAGGAAAAGTGGAACTCGTGGACTTAGAATCATTTGGGACATCTTTGGCATCAGAGGAAGGATTCTGTTCTTTCACATGTACACTATTATCAATATCAATTGTTGGGTCTGATGTTCCTGGGGAGAATTCCTCCTTTGAGCTCAAAGATGAAGTTTTGTGGTCATGCTGAATTTTCTGAATGATCTCCCTAATGGTATAATAACCACCACCAACATGCTTCATTGCACATCTATTTGTTGGAAACTTCCCTGCATTGGCAGATCTGTATCTGAACATTTGAGATGCAGTCAATACTTAATAGAAGTGGCAACCACGGAACACTACAATTCTACAAGTATCAACATACTAGTCAGCCATTAACCACCATAATTTTGTGAACCACAACCTTTGTTTCAGCCACAATGGAGGTAGAGAAACTAATGCATTTCGAAGCACGCACACTTCATTTTAGGCTAGTAAAGTTACAATAACAGATTACCAACAAACTAATGCCTTGACATTGCTTCGAAATAATTAACGGAACTTAAGCTGTTGAAATACCAATCATCTATGTAAAACTGAAATGAAACCTGAGATTCTCAAAACTTAAAAGTTTACGCTTGAGACCAAATAAAGACTTCCATATTATATCTAACAATCTTATTCAAACATATTGATATGGAAATAAAAGGGCTCACTTTTGAACGAAAGCTTCGACCATAGCGTGTCTTTCGGCTTTGGAAACTTTGCGAGGTTTTCTCGAGGGTTCCGGAGGTCGGGGAGAAGCGGAAGTGGCGGTGGACTTCCGACGCCACCACGCCCTCGATCCAGATGCTGTTACAAATAATCGAAAAAATTACAAAAAAGAGGCAAAAATGGAGAAGTGGGAAAGGACAGAGTTGGGGATTACTGGTTTGAGATCGGAGCCTTGCATTGGTTCGAATCAGCATTAAAGGTGACATCTTTGTTGGAGTTGGGGAAGAAGGTTGGGGTTTGGGGTTAGGGTTTTGGGTGGCGTTGGGGTTGGGGTTTCCATTTTGACATTTTGGTTTAGTCGAGGTAAAAATTCGAGGAGGTCGGGGCAGACATTTTGGGTTTTTTGCATGAACCCCCTTCATTTTTGTCATATCCACATAACCCGTCTACTAAGCGATGTGGGTTGCAGTTGTCTCGCAACTTGCCTTGCGTAACCCGCAACCCGCCTAACATGAATGTTTTCAATATTTTCATAATTTTATGTTGGAGTTTGTTATGTTATAATGAGTATTATTGATATACGTAGAAGTTTGTTATGTATAATGAGTGTTATTTTTATAAACATATAATGAATATTTGACGTTAGAATTTGTTATTATTATTTAGTTCGTATTTTTTAATATTTTATAATTAATGTTATTAGGAAAAAATATGGTGAGTTGATAATTATTTTTCAAGTTTTGTTTTCTTTTGTTTTTCTTAAGAAAAATCTAAAAAGTTAAAAACAAACCTGCCAAACCCGCCCTGCACCGCCTAGTCTAGCCTTAGACGGGACCGGTAACGGGTTTTTTTTATTTTTAACCTGCCCCACCCCACCACACATACCTGCTTAACTTAGGCAGGACAAGTAACGGTGGGTCAAAAATTCACCCCGCTTACAACCCTAGGTTGGACAATAAGGATACTCTACGAGGGGATAAACAAGAAGCACTTTGGTTACCTTGTCAGTGGGATAAACATACATTGTTCTCTTGATGAGGTTTATATTTCTAACGTTTTGTTACTAAAGGTTGCAGTTCATGGCTTTTAAGTTTTATTATTAATGCAAGTTATCCTTGTTCAAAAAAAAAATTCGAAGCACTTTTAGCAAGAGATCTGAACATTAAAAACTTGAAAAGTTTTCATTATTAATGCAAATCTATCCTTATTCAAAAACCAAAAAAAATAAAAAAATTGAAGCACTTTTAGCAAGAAATCTTAACATTAAACACTTGAAAGCCTAAGAACGAGGAAATCAAAACTGCAAGTGGATACAACGTCTTTGATATTAAGAAACTTGAAAATCATGACACATACAAATCCCATGAATGATGTGAATGTATTTTTTTTCTCGTGTTTGAATAATTAAGATTAAGAAGTTTCATGTGTTATGTTAGTGGTAGCCCTTTGGTCTAGTTACCTTAATTCAACATAAGTGGGCTTGAAATATAAGCATAACACATAACAAGTGTAACATTATGAAATTTCATTATTCCAAAATGACTAATGTCATGCAAAGTCCCATGTATTTTCCAAATTCCACCTCATACATGGTATTTAATTTTTATGATAATCGTATAAAAATGATATGAATCATTCATTCCACTTCTTTACATGTGATATAATAATTACGATTCCCAAAAGAAATTTATTCACACTAGTCATTACAATTTAAATACAACACCACATATCCAAATTCATGTTAATTATATTAATTGTAAAAAGAAAAGAGAATGACTTTTCCATTGCAATGAAAAGAACCGTAATATTTGCTCTCGAAAGGGCCGGGCCTACGGGACCTAGCAGCGATCCAGCTTCTGTTGGACCGACGTTGAAGGCCTAAACTACCATGGAACGGGCGGAACACAAAATGACCAAAATTACAGCAATATGTTTATACTGGGCCACTCCATGAGACTGGAATGATGAGTCTCCACCAAAATCAGATGTATATAGATGCATTTTCATTTATATACCTTACAAAACCAATCTACAATGCGTGGCGATTGAATACCACATTGGCGTCTGCTGTTGTGATGGCGAGAAAATACCACGAACGCATGGATGAGACCAAATTACAAAGTACAAACCCAACCAAATTATATAAATTATTATTATTATAAATCAACGAAGATAAGCACCACGCATCATACAACCGCAACAATACCTACATCCATGCATGTTCTTAGCACCGAGCAAGTGCCAACGTGCTATTCTTCTGAGTCTTCCACAACCCACGTGTCCCCTTCACTCCACCACCTCAAGTACATATTTCCCATCATCATCATCATCATCATCATCATCTATTTCCACACCTCAACATCACAACACAAGTGGATAATTGGTAGGACTCGTTGGTTCTTGTGGAATAGAAAGTTTAGTGTCATCGATCAAAGATGCCACCTCGAAGGTTTGGTTTGGGAAGGACTGAGGACGGCGTCCACCCCGACGCCATTCGTGCCGCCATCTCCGAGTTCCTCGCCACCACCATCTTCGTCTTTGCCTCCGAAGGCTCTCTCCTTTCTCTTGGTACCTACGGTACCATTTTATTTGCATGCATGCCCATACATCAAAATATTTAGCAAATGGTTCTAACATAATTAAAACTTTCAACCTCGATATATTCCTCAAACATAATTCTTGTTGGTTTTGAGTATGGAAGTGCGTGCATGAGATGAAGCATGCAGTATGGATGCATGCTTTTTGGGTAGCATAATATTCAACATGCCACCAACATCTTCTGATAATACATAATAATACCACATATTACCTTACATACCTCCTACATTTCCAACCAAGATCTTAACACTAATTTTAATCCTGAGTAAACGTAACTTCACATGAAATTTTATTCAAAGCTTCAATTCAAGGATATCACTATTGCACAATCATGTGCACAATCATGGCTGGCTCATAACAGGCATGCATGCATCCACGCATATCAAATAAAAAATATCACTATTTCATATGTAATTTTATTCAAAGCTTCAATTCAAGAATATCACCATTTCACAATCAAAGCAGGCATGAATGAATGTTATGAATGCTTAGGTTCCAGATTCGATTTGACATGAAGTTGTAGACCTGTTGGATACCTCATACCTTGGTGATATCTATGGAACTGTGTTTGATTTCTTCAATTGATTGTTACAGGGAAAATCTTCAAGGAATTCATGACAGCAGGTGGTGTTATGACTGTGGCTTTGGCTAGTGGATTAGCTCTGGCCACTGCTGTTGCAGTGGCTCACAACTTTTCAGGTGGACATGTCAACCCAGCTGTGACGCTAGGCGTGTTGCTCGGTGGCCGAATTTCATTCCTCCGGGCCTTGTATTACTTGGTGGCTCAGCTGCTTGGCGCCATAGTCGCATCTCTCCTTCTCCGCCTCACAACTGCTGGCATGGTAACCCAATAACACCTTATATATCCAAATTAAACTAGACTGCTTATATCATATGCTGCCAATGTTATTTGTGAACCCTGTGCATGTTACCTTCTGTAGAGGCCTGCTGGTTTCGCAGTGTCATCAGGCGTTGGTGTCGGCAACGGGGTAGTGCTGGAAATTGTCTTAACTTTTGGCCTGGTTTTTGCTTATTACGCGACCGTGATAGACCCAAAGAGAGGCAGTCTTGGCACAATCTCTCCAATTATCATTGGATTCATCTTCGCGGCAAACATTCTCGCTGGTGGTCCATTTGACGGTGCGTCAATGAACCCCGCTAGGACATTTGGAGTGTCTCTTGTTGGATGGAGATGGAAGGATCACTGGATTTACTGGGTTGGCCCACTAGTCGGTGGTGCACTAGCAGGGCTGATCTACGAGTATTTGCTCATCCCATCGGAAGAAGGAGCTGCAGCGCACCAGCCTCTGGCGCCAGAAGACTACTAAGCAGAAGGTGGATTGCATTAGAGTGATGTTTTCCTTTTTCGTACTTGATGGGTGAGGTTCCTGCAGAGAATGTTTTAAAACGGTTGTGCTTATCAAATAAATAATAAAGCGTATGCATGTGAATAACTGTTTCTCTACTATGCAAAGATAGTAGTTGAATAAGTACGGGGATTACTGAATTAGGTACCTGATGGAAGAACACTTTTGCGGGTTTCGTCTTTTGTATTATTTGAGAAAGTAGCAACAAGGGTATTGTTTGTGAAGTAGCAACAACAAACGACAGATTGCAAGCTCGAAGAGCTTGTTTGAGACCTTATAGAGAACGTGGTCTGGTGTCATACGGGTCTGGTCTCATCCTTGAAGCCAGGTGGTTGAACCATATGTACATGTTCATCAAGGACATCATGCAAGAAGGCGATCTGGATGTCAAGTTGCTTGATCAACCACCCCTGAGAGATTGCAATGGACAACACTACCCTCTCGCTGGTTGTATCGGTCAATAGATCCATCCACTTTCCATTTTATGGCAAACACCCATCGACACCCTTCATAAATTTTGACCACGGCATCAAACTCAGTAGACATCGCATTTCGCCAATTAACATCTTTCATAGCAAAGGCGACACTGGAGATATCATTATACATTTAGATAATTCTTACGAGTGGGCAAACAAGTGTAAACAAAAGATAGCAATAGAAACATGGGCAAGGGGGAAATGGGCACACCAAGTGAGAATGAATAGGAACACTTTCTTGTACCCTTTATTTAGTCATAACAACTAGAAAATTAGGCATTAGGTCTCAAAGTAAAATATATTTCCTTTTCATGATATTTACACATACTAAACCAAACATGATATCTATCATGAAAATGGAAGCATAACAAGTCAATAAATAAAAGCGCACCTTGGGACGAAATGCGAGAATGCAATTATTTGACTATAAATCTGAATTTCCTTGATAGAGGAAATATTCTCTATGTTCATCGAATCGAAAAACATGGCAAGGGAAGAGTCTCTGCTGGACAATCCCAAAGGCCAATGGCAAGCATGGAAATCTTTGCACACCAGCAAGACATCGAAAACACAGAAAGCTTCTATATGAGGAAATATTTGCAACACCTGCCGGACAATTCCATGTTTAATATCTGCATACCAAGTTCTGGACCACTACTAAACATTTCTGCAGCAATTTGATTATAGACATGAAGTCTACTGTCGACACTACTCACACTAGAAGAGAACCCCCGTTTATGAAAATAATTGTAAACCACCAATGTGAGTAATATATGAGGTATTGAGGTGATAGGGAAAAACATGTAGTATCACAGGACAAGTATGAAAAGTTAAGCTAATCACCAGGTCCGATGTGGGAACCCTAATGTTGGTAATGTCATCTTCCTTGTCAAAGCTCTGCAGAAATCAAAATGAAGAATTCCAATTAAAAGAAAGGATCTAATTGAGAGCTTCCACAATTGAAGAATAACCAACAAGACTTAAAATTCACCTCATGATACCATGAATATAAAGGAATGGTACCCACTCCACCCACGATCATGGGATCTGTTTCAACATCAAGTTCTGTACACGCATCAAGTAAAGCACTCAGCTTGTCCAACGAATTGTGCTGAGGAAGAACAACAAAAAAGCTTTAACACATAT
This sequence comes from Triglochin maritima, assembly GCA_963682175.1. Taxonomy (NCBI): domain Eukaryota; kingdom Viridiplantae; phylum Streptophyta; class Magnoliopsida; order Alismatales; family Juncaginaceae; genus Triglochin; species Triglochin maritima. The sequence continues at coordinate 54,624,818 of OY821772.1, read as the reverse complement.
TCACACATGCACAAATTCTAGGTCAAGCAACTCCAAGCAAAATTGATGGTTTACAAGAAAAATACCAACTAGGGTAGAGCTAAAACCACCACCAAGATTAGATTTTATGCTTCTCGTGCATTATTTTATAAAAGACAACTCAAGAAGCACCACCACCAATTAGATTACATAAAGGAGTTAACTATTTAATTACTTCATATCCAGCTTAAGTCGCATGGCCCTTTGTTTTGTTAATGTCCATTTCTCTAATGATTGAGATGATATCCACGAAGGTTAGCTACTACAGGGGGAAAAAGGGCATGATTGACGTCCTCCCAAATAATATAAAACATCAACCATCAGGTAAGTGGAAACGTATCAAGCTTCTCTGAACAATTTGCAGAATTGCAGCACATATTTGGGCTACATTAGAAATCACCAATATTAAGTGAAACTTACAACATTACGGACACAATTTTGAACATGTTTAACCTTGTTCATTACAATCTGTCATGTTTAACCATGTTCAGTAATTTTCATTAATTCCATATTACGACTTTGAGATGCACACAATAGGATTTTGACTTTCAAAGTGGTAAATGGTAATGGTTCAAAGTTGAAAGTAAAGAAAGCCATTTAGTTTAAGTAATTTTATTCTTGCACTTGTTAGTTGCTACCTGACAGGTTAAATGCGAAAGCTGTGGAACTCAGTCTCAAGTGGTATTCTTGAAGCCTGTAAAATTTTAATTCTATAATTTTCTTCAAACTAATCGCCTGTGATTCATTTTTAAGAATTCCTTCCCCACTTCCATACTTTTTCTAGCTTTCTGCACAATTCAATTATTAGAGTAAGCACTCTTAACTTCAGAATCTTCACAATGCACAGATTTTGAAGTTGAATCTGTAATGATCCACCCTATTTAGGGTTGAAGCCTGATCTACCATAAGTCCATAAAGTACACAAGAACTGAAGAACCTCATAATATGTCACCTCAAGTCTACAAACAAGTCCTTAAATGCATAGGTTTGAATATGTTATAATACTCATCTATTATCGATGCAAATTGTTCATTATTTGTGTTTGCTTTGCAAAAAAACATAAAAAGTGGGGAAACTAGACTTCCAAAAATGACTTCTGAGTTATTGGTTTGCAGGAAATTTTAAAAAAAAAATCATGAAACCGGAGGTCCAACAGGAGTTCCACGACTTAAACTTTTGTATCCGGTGCGATTTCTCCCACACCACTCCCAAACCAACGGAAGAAAAAGGACTAGAGTTTTGAATCTTCCTCTCTTTGTTGGATTTTCCTCCATTTCCTGCAAACCAACTCACGGAGCGACTAAACGTTATAGAAATGCTAACAACTCCAACGCATCAAACATTCCAGCGAACCAGACGCAGTAACAAAACAGAATCGAAGAAAACGGGGAACTCACATATACTCGCCGCGCTCCTTCCGGCACCAAATGTCATGATTCCCGGGAACAAAGAACACCATCCCGAACCTCTCCCTGGAGAGCCTCCATGGTCTCCACGAAGCCGTCGAGCGTCTCCGCCACGTCGTCCCGGAAGGCGTCGGCGGGGAGGGCCTTCACCCAGGCCATGTTAGCGGGGTAGTCGGTGTGAAGGTCGGAGACGGCGAAGACGCGTGGACTAGGGTCGGGAGGAGAGTATTGAAACTAAGTATCAATGTATTCATATAATATAGCAGATACATATTTCGAATAAATATTAAATTAGTATCCATATAAATCCAACGTACAAAAACATATACAAGAAAAGAAAAAAAAGTGATAAGAAAACAATATTACAGACTAGGGTCGTAAGGCGACTTGTCCTAGAGAAAAATATTAGCACACATACCAGTGTGTTTGATGGTCTGCCAGTTTTCTCCTTGAGTAGAACGGTCTCACTGTTGATCGGACGCACACCGGAGTTGACGAACCACGAGAACAACACGGAATCTCGCAAGAATCAAAAGAACTCTGGATTCAGATACCTAAAATCGTCAGAGAGGGACGATTTTCGTAGAGAGATAAAAACGTGTGTTTACATGGAGAACCCGACTGTAATATATATATAATTTTGTAATTATCAAGGACTTAATTGCAAAACAATTAACATGATGTCCAAAAAAGATACACTCATCACCTTGAGGCTAAAACCTCTAATTTCCCCCAAATCCACCGTTGCCTCGTCTCGTCACGCACCAGACGGGACGGGCGCGCCAATGTGTGAAGAATTCTCTCATCGTCTCTTTCCACCTACAAAGGGTCAATTGAAGAGAATGTTTATCAACATCCTCCACATTTTTAGATTCACCAACGTGATACTAAAAGTAAGGTGAACACTCGACACATGAGACAATAGTTCTCATCTTCAACTCAACATTGGATTTACTTAATTGAGTTATTCATGGGTTTAGCCCAAACTCAATAATCCAATAGAGAACGTCTGCCGATCTTCTGTGGGTTGGGGTTGGAAGATTGGAGAAGAGGTTTGGAGGTTTTGGAGGAAGGGCAGATTGGAAGAAGGTTGGAGCGGGGAATGGGGGTGAGATTGAAGCCATGAAACATGCGGGAAGGCAGAGGCTTTTGTGGGAAATCTAAAAAGAGGGAAAATGAAAACGAGGGCTGCATGTTGTTTTTTACTTCTTATAATTTTTGGTGTTATATAAATTATTTTGTTGTTTTATTTGATAACTAGTAGGAATAATTTGATATAAAGTTGGCATCTTACCGAACACAGATTGTTATGGAACTTGAAATTAAACTCGAATCTCCAATTCACCCAATTAGTCATTCAACGACAAATTGGGATACACCACTTATGTTTAGAATGATACTATTCTATGCTTAAGTAGTAGTATGCAATAAATTAGATTTTGAGGAATCTAAGTTTGGATTGGAACAGAAGGTAAAAATTAAGAAAATAAACAAAAAAACTATTGAAAAATAAGATTTTGCCATGCAAATGTTTTTATCTACGGTATTTAGGTCTGACAATTTCTGACACAACACGATATGGTGACACGATTTTTAGACGACATGACACGAAATTTTTTGTGTGGTTCAAATGTTTTATTACGATGATTTATGAAGATATAAACATAAAATAATTAGTACATGATTTGACACGAACACGACACGATTACACAGTATTTTAGTTTTTTACACGAAACTGACACGAATAACATCTCTTTGTTAGGTAATCAATTATTTTTTACCTGATAATGGTCAATTAATATGTTAATTATATAGAAAAATATTAATATAACATGTTACTTAAATATTTTCAATCTTAACATGATGGATTTTCTTCAAATTGTGCTTAACACGATAACACGAAATCCTGACACGATTACGAAATTGTCTAACACGAAAGTACACGAACACGACACGATTGTCAGGTCTAACGGTACTAAATTCTAACGCCCTCTATCCAGGTGCTAGCTTGAAATAAATGTTCTCAGATTTCGAGGAATAGGAATTACCTAAGAAATACCACGTATTGCATGTTGCAATTATTAAAGTGGGATAGTCACCAACTCGTCGTAAAACCCGGTCGATTGGTTGGTTACTCGTACTTCAGAATTCATGTTTCTATTTTCCCGACTACGTAAGATACCAATGGGAGTTGCTACAATATTTGGATGTGGCAGATTCTGACTCTCCTGCACCATGGGGTTGCTACAGTGTTTAGAGGTCATCCAAACATTTTTAGGCTCCTTGGAATCTGAGATCCTCACGCACATCCTGATACCATTTTTTGTATTGGTACCGAGTTTCTCCAACTCCCACACCACCTATTAAAATTTGGATATCATTATTTTAGGTCATGTTTATATATCGTTATTTGAGGATATCATTATTTTAGGTCCTGTTTATATATGATTGGATGACACTTTGAGGATTTCATTTGACAAGACATCTAAGAATCCATCGAACTTCTCATCATCCAAACAACTCTGACTTCTATTAAGAAAAAGCAACTTCTATGGCCAAAAATTCAAAAGTTAACTTCCTACAAGAATCTAACATTTGAGAACCTCATTCAAACGCACCCTAACATATGGTTGTGCACTATTTTCGTAGGTAAGAATCAGTTGTCACCAAGTTATTATGACGTAGTTTGCAAAATATTGATATGAGTGAGGGTTCCAAGATTACAACTCGTAAAAACCACAAAACTTGCATATATACGGACGAACAAAGGCAATCCAGTTCTACCCGCATCGAGTATCCAACAATTAAGTTCATGTTCTTAAACCTGCCGAAGATATCATATCATAATTCAACATTTAACCTAGCAAGAATAAATTCAGTAACATCACACAAAAAACCAGTAACGACGTCATCAAACCAGAGTATTAATCCTGCCCTCAAGCTGCAGATAACAGACGACACCATTTGTAAAAGATTATGCCCTCCTACTTATTAACACAAAAAACATTGGACTGCATAGGTAACACGGATATAAACATATGAATGGAGTTTCCTCTCCAGCAAACTTAAATAGATCTAGTATTGCGATAATTCTAAATCCAGGAGATCAGAAAGATAAGAAGGAAGCATAATCTCAGAAAAGAAGGTGCATCTGTAAGACAGTGGTGTCTATTGACAGGTACCTCAACATTGATTATTTGACAGTGCAGATCTTTATGATAGAAGAAGTGCCAATACGATGCAGTGCTACAATGGCGTCACCAGGCTTGCATAATCTTCTCTTTGTAGCTGACTTGAGTGCAGCATCCAAAATGACTTCAGTTGATTCCGCATCTGTGGCCTTGGCAGAACCTTCAGCAAGAAGTGGGATCAAGCCTCTATAGGTAAGACTATGCCTTGCTGGAGTCTCATCACTGACAGACCAGTCAAATGAATCTGTTGTGAGAACTGGAACTACAACAGACAAGATTGGAACTGCGGGGCGGTATTTTGCAACCAGCTTGGCTGTTGTCCCACCCCGTGTCAGAACAACAATCAAAGCGGCCTTGGCCTTGTTGGACGTACGCACAGCTGAAGATGCGAGACTCTCCAATGGACTCATCGGAAGAGGGGTGGCCCTGATCATTTCCTTAAAGATAGCACCGTAATCAAGGGAGGACTCAGCCTCAATGCAGATCCTTGCCATGATTTTCACAGCTATCTCAGGATACTTCCCAGCAGCGCTCTCCCCACTAAGCATGACACAGTCAGTGCCATCAAGAACAGCATTGGCAACATCGGTGGCTTCTGCACGAGTTGGTCGAGGAGATTTGATCATGGATTCAAGCATTTGGGTGGCAGTGACCACAGGCTTGCCAGCAAGGTTGCACTTGTATATCATCATCTTCTGTGCAAGGAAGATCTTCTCAACAGGAATCTCCATACCAAGATCACCTCGAGCAACCATAAATGAATCAGTCTCCCTTAAAATTTCGTCGAAGTTAAAAACACCTTCTTGGTTCTCAACCTGCACATTGAAGTGGAGACATGTCAACTAAAGAAAGAGAAAAGGTAAATGGAAGAAATTCATATAAAATGTACAGGACGGAGGATTCAGAAAAATATATCAAGTCGCATCTTTGGTATTATTTTATTATTCAATGCAAATTTGTAAATTGATTTCAATGATATGCGTATAAGATCCATCTTGGTACAAGACATTTAAATGTGCATCTTGCTATCTTCTATTCTTTTTCATTTTCTTCAATCAAGTAACGAACATGATAGTTGCACAAGCATGAGAATAACAAAGCAAGACATAGCAAAGTCGTAAACAACACTTGTCTTCCATGATTCCATCAATTGATTTATAACTCACTCGGGCGAACTCATGAGTCATAGCAAACTAAGACGGCATACATACCTTCGACATGAGTTTTATATTTTTGGCATGAGGCCCAAGCACCTGCCTGACATGAACAAGGTCAGATCCTTTACGCACAAAAGATAGTGCAATCATATCAATGTTGTTCGGCACACCCCATCCTAATATGTCTTCCTTGTCCTTCTCGGTAAGTGTAGGAAGATCAACCACTATGCCTGGAAGATTGACATTCTTTCTCTCACCTAACATCGCAGTGTTTTGGCACTTGCATCTCACGGTTCCAGCTTGTGGGTCACAGGACAAAACTTTTAGGGTTATGGTACCATCTGAACAAAGGATGACGTTTCCAGGCTTCAAATCGACAGGAAGTTTTTTGTAGCTCATGGTGATCGTCTCGGTATCTCCTTTGAGCTCATAATCAGTGCTTACGGTAATTTCTTGTCCCTGCTTCAGTTGTATAGGCTTCCCATCCTTCAAGAAGCCAGTCCGAATTTCTGGTCCCTGAAACAGGAAATAAAAAGGCTCTTAGATTGAGAACATGCAATCTTAACTCTAGTTCTGATTTGAAGCATGAACATCATGTTTGATGTGACGTGGAAGCTTAAATTGAAAAAAAAAACTTTTTAAAATTAATTTTTTTTGACTGTTGTGAGTAGTAACTCAAGTAGAGAAATTTAGGATCATCTAAAGCATAAAAAGGCCAAAACAAAAAACTGTAGCAGTTGATGCATAATGTATCATCTTGATTGGTGACCTACTAACACATTTTTATCCACATTATCATCGTCAATTGAACATAACAACCATGCCTACACAGAAACCGTAGGTTTTATGGACAACGTATAAGCTTCAGTTGATTCAAGTACATCATCAGTATGACTTTTTTTTGGCAGATGGAGAGAAATTTACTAATGCAAGAAAGGAATATAGATACGATATTCGCAAATATATCGAGACACTAATAAGATTTAAATTCCAAATAAACGAGTTAGAGTACACTACTAATAGAAACCAAGTCTAAACAAATTTTCTCTTCTTTGTAATTGTAGCTGTTCATTAATCGTTACAGTGCTCAGGAACTACACCCATGAGATGAGACAGTCACATGAATAGTTAGCATCAACCTAGTGGTTCACACCTGAAAAAACTCCAAATACATGTAGGGATTCAGACTGGACCTACAACATCATGAACTTGTGATAGGATATTAATATAAGTTTTATATTGAAGCATCACAAAAACAAAATGGAGCACATCTATTCACTAAATGACCATGCAATCAGATCCATGGATTTCTTCAAGACTACCATTCGGTTTCCTACCATGATCTCATGTTGGTGTACATGAAAACTAAAAGATACAAGAAGAAAACTTTAAGTTGTCAAATTCAGTCCAGACTAATTTGAAAAATTATCTTCAATTGATTCTCCTTTAAACCCAATCAATTCCTTATGTGGTTGTTATTTCTTAGCAAGTCAATACCAAGTCAGGCTATGACCGACTCAATCCAAGCTCAGTGAAAAGCCAAAAGTAATAACAGAAATTCTAGAGTCTTCACTTGGACATGGATGGATAAAGTTTCCTGCTCCAGCTCAGGTTGTTCCTTAAAAATTATGCTCTCTTTAGAGGCTTATTGTGTCATCTCTACCATGTTCTATATTTTTGCCATGACAAACTCCCATTTTGAAAACAATAGAACCACCTCATGCTTAGATCCTATTTCATGTCCAATTTCAATTGAGTCAAAGGCATGGTTTTCAGAACCAAACCGGACATCGAACCGGAATTCTCAAAGGTTCAACCGGGGTCGAACCGGTTGAACCTTTGACGTCATAAATAATTAAATATAATATATATATAAGTATCCGGATAAGAAACTTAGATACATAAGGAGGTCATGATGGTACAATTTATTTCCCATGGAAAAATTGTGGTCATGATTTAGATACCAATTACAATCTAATACATTCTCTAGAAATCATTGAACCAACGACCCTTTGTATTCATCACCAACTTCCGGGTCGTTGAAGCAAGAGTCAACTTGCACTTCCTTCCTCTCACGTGAACTCGGATAGTGACTGTCCATTCCCACTTCCACTTCTCAAGGAGGAAGGACCCCACCAAACCCACTCACTACAACACCCCATCCCCATCCCTCCCTCTCACCAAATCCACCTCATCACCAAATCCACTTCCCGAGGAGGGAGCACATATTCATGTTCCTCCCAACCACCCCATCCTCATCCCTCCCTCTCGTCTCCCCGCTCTTCCGCCGCCTCCACGCCCAAACCCTAACCACCCTCTCCATCCCCAACTCCTACTCCTCTGCCCTCACCTGCTTCCCCAACCTCGACTCCCTCTTATGTCAAGAGGAAGCCCCACTCGCCGATTTCAACCTCGTCCCCCACGAGTGGGGCAGGGGCGCCTACGAGTGGGTCAAGGCCGTTGCCGACGGGTGTAAGGGGCTGGAGGAGTTGAGGATGAAGCGGATGGTGGTCACCGATGAGCCGAAAATAGAAAATCTGGACTTGAACCAGGCGGTCAAACCGCCGGTTCAACGTCAAATGTGGTTTGGGGGGGGGTTCTCCGGACCGCACTGGCCACCGGTTCGACCGGACTGGCCACCGGTTCGCGGTAGAACCGGTTCGACCTGTCAGTCCAGTTTTCATAACCATGGTCAAAGGGTATAGTGTCATTTTGCCTTTTGGATTACATAAACTGAATTCAAATGGTTCTTTAACTATATGCACTTCATATGTTGCGAAATTGTAAAAAATCATTTGCATTTCACACCATGGGTCAACAGGAAATGTTGTCCTCACTGGTAGCTAGGGGCTAAGGGTGTGCATGTTCGAAGGTAAAAACACTGTTAGCTCAGGGCTAAGGCTGTGCATTTCTGATGGTAAAATAAAAGCCACTTTTAAGGCTTTTGGGTCACATTGACCTTGAAATACTTAGATTTGTGGGCGTAATTAAGTCAGAAGCTGAAGAAGTAATTATAAGAAACCACTCAAGCGTCCTTTAGCCCACCATTAACTGGAGGCTTGCTAGTAGGACAAAGAAAAAACTAGGACCTCATCCATCTAGTCAGATTTCTATTGTTGTGTCAAGAAACTTAAAGGATCCAAAAACAAGAAATGCATTCAGATACTTTTTGACGTCATTGGCTTGAAACTATCATGTATTTCAAAGGATGCAATCTGAAACCAAGTTGTAGAGATTTGTGAATTTGAAGCATGGCTCACTTGTTTAAACTCATCATATTTCAACAAAAAAAATTTGTACACTACCAGCCAACTCGAGCATTTATTCACAAATATGTATTTTTGATTCTATGAAAAACCCTATAATCAACCAAAAAGTTGAAAATCAAATGAATTTCACAAGTAAAATACGGAGCATGTGATCCAAAACCTTGGTGTCGAGCATAATAGCGGCAAGGATCTGAGTGTTCTGCATGGCAATCTTAAGGTTGTCAAGAGTCTCCTGATGGTAGTCATGTGTACCATGTGAGAAATTGAACCTCGCAACGTTCATGCCAGCTCTGAGCAACTTCTCCAACATCTCGACAGATCTAGATGCGGGACCAAGTGTGCACACAATTTTGGTCTTCGGAACTCGCCCATCATTAGGCAGTTCCTTCAGAATACCCTCAATGTCAATGTTCGACATCTCTTTGCAATCTCAAAAAGTCCTTCAAACCCTTCAAACACATAAAAACATAAGTCAATGACATCTGTTTTACATCACGACTTCATCTGCTAACCACTAACTGGAAAGAAAAAGAAAAATGACAGGAAAATGAGCAACTGAAATAACTATTGTTAGATTTTTTTACAGGAAAATTGACGGCCAAATTTACTGATCAAGGGCTCAAGGTGTCGAAAGACTTGTTGAAAAAAGTTAAAATTTACAGATCAAGAGTTCAAAGTGTCAAAAACTCGTCGAAGAAAGTCAAAACCTATTGATCAAGGGCTCAAGCTCAAGGTGTCCAAAAATTATCCGGAAAAAGTCGAAATTCATCGATCAAGGGCCCAGACTCCAAAAAATTGCCTTAAAACTAGAATTAGAACCAGATCAGATCAGATTTCCAACTCCTCTACGGCTCTACTAAACCACAGTAAAAAAACATCAAAATTAAAAAAAAAGGAAAAAAACAACACAACTCTCGAATCTCGATCCAAACCATTTCACAAGAATCAATCACCGCAAAACAAAGGAACACAACACTTAAAAAGTTAAAACCACCGGAACTGGAGAAAGCAAAGGGGAGAGGAGAATCGGACCTGAGGGAAGCGGGAGAAGGAAGATCGGATCGCGATGGGGGAGTGGAATGGGGAGACTTGGAATGGTCGCAGGGGTTTTGGTTTGGGAAATCGAGATCGGGAGGAACACGTGGCAGAGGTGAGGAAGGAGGTGAGGGTCTTATATAGGTTGTTACGTGCGAAGACGTGCCATTTCCCTGCCTTGTTTTTACCTATTAACCGACAGACTCGGATGTCATGTTTTCTCTTTCAGTCACGTCAGCTTCTCTTTCTGCCACGTCAGCACAAATCAACCTCCTACAAAATCTTTAACCATTACCCAATCCACTCAGTCACGCTACAGTATTTGTTGCAACATCATTATTTTTATTCTTCTCTCAAAATTCTTTCAACAATCAACAAAATATATTAATAATCATTATCGTAATTATTTAATATCAACAATTCATTCGTTTTTAATTAACATTTAATTAATAAATACGAAAATATTATTAAAATTTAGAAAATCACATTACATAGTACATTAACCGGAAATTTAGAAACTAAAACTAAAAATACATGCTTAAATACTAAAGTTCAAATACATCAAGACACATTTCCTCCAAAGCGTTGTCATATATTGTCGATCAAACCGTCTTGAAGGTTCAAATGTGTGGTGCGATCACGCACTTAATCTCTCCTTCTCAAGTAACTGGTAATATCCAATACACGGTCAGTGGAATACCGAACCACGTCGTTCACGGAATTTCCAGGTTGATCCTAAACAAATTCGTTCTAATCTCCAAAATTACCGAAGGAATCACGTTCATCCTCCACTATCATATTATGCATTACAATGCAAGCTGTCATTATTTTGTTAAGTACAATCTTACTCCATGCAAGAGATGACTTCTTTACTGTCGCGAATCGCGCTTGCAAAGCTCCAAATTGACGTTCTACATCTTTGTGTTCTACATCTTTGCGTGGACTTCTCAAGCATCGAGGACCTACAGTACACGCGTGACTCACTAAAGACGAGACGATTGGATCAAGGCTTGAACTTCTCAAACATCGAGGACCTACAGTATTTCGTATTCTGTACTTGTATTGTATTTTGTTTCCGAAGTGTATATGTATTGTATTTGTATTTTGTATTTCTTAATTTGTTTATGATTTTTTTATATCTAAGTAAATCAAAAAATTGTTAATTAATCATAAAATATTTTTTCAATTATTTTGTAATACCTAATTAATTAAATTCCATTTACCTAATTAATACATTATCCTAATTATATATAAATAATCTTTATTTTTAAAACAAAAAAAATCCGGACGAATGGAGGGCGGCACGTGGCCTGCCGCCCGAGAATCCGCCCAGGGAGCCCCACCCTGGGCACGCCCTCCCGTTAAGGGAGGGCTGCCCGGGCGCCCGGGCAAAGAGCACCCGTTAAGGGTGCTCTAAGTGGTAAACCATCGACGCCCCCGTTAGGAGCCATGTTGTTGCTGACTTGCTGTTAGACTACAGCCGTCACAGAATTTTAAGTTAGGGGCGTTATCTGAAGGAGAAAAAAATATGAATTTTAAAAATCTAGTATAAATGTACTTAATTGTGTAAAATCTGAATTTTGTGAAAACAAAAATAAGATGGTGTGTATTTAACTATGTAAAATTCAAATTTTAAGGAAAACAAAATTCTAATTAGTATATATTTTATCATGTAAAGTCCAAAATCCAAGAGAAACCAGACTTGTTGACCCCGGTGCTTTGATATTTCCATACAAATTCCACTGCAAGTCACAAAAGCAAGTTATTCTTCCCACATCCATAGTCGCAAACCACAAAATGACATGGAGCTTGTTCATCCCAACTCCCAACCACGAAATCCACTTCAATATCGAGGTTTTGCATATATGGCAAGCAACCAAAAGTCTACAACACTCCTTAGGGACAAGGTGTGTAATGTGCCAATAATTAGTTAATTACCTTATTGAGACCTTTACCTCTTACTTATCAACGTTTTGGATATTGGATCCTCGCTCCGATGAGTAAGCCACTGACTCTCATTTATGGTGTATACCGCTAGAAGAAAATTAGAGAAAAACTGAGTTTTTTTCTTATTTTAGTCAAAAATTTGAGGGAAATGGAGGAATATCAATCGTCTCATGCGTTTGGAAACTGACGGACGCATAAAAAATTACATCATCAATTTTCCTAGCACAATTGGAATCTCATATTGGAATTTAATGTAACACAATTAAAAAAGAAAACAAACAAGATTTTGGATTAATTTTAACATCCCAAATTACCATTTGTTGTTTCAACTTTATAGCTCGCTGAAGGACCATGATATATTTTTTTCCCTTCCCTCCAGGATGATAGTTTGGTCATTTCGATATTTTTTTCTTTCCACCTTTCTATCCAACGTAGAGAAACTAATATTCTCTCTTATCTCATATCTAAGCAAACAAGTGAAAACAAATCAAATTTTTCTTTTTTTCTCTGCCATTTTTGTGTGTATGGGCCGGTAGGAAATAGAAATGCAGATTTCTCCGGTTTTACTAACCAGTAAACAAATTTAAAATTTTCACCAAATTGTGCATTCACCAAAAATGTCGTTGGAGAACTTAAACAACAAAATCTATTCAAGAGTTCTCTAAGAAGATCTAGTTTCCTGACTTACCATTCGCAGTTTCGTAACTGAATTAGTTTATATTTGCACTACAAAGTTAATGTTTTTTAGGTACGACTTACAATTCAAAGTTTCGTAATCTGAATTAGTTCAAGTTAAGGTTTTCACGGTCATTAGATTGTGTATGTTCATGAATGTTGAGCAAGCAACACACGCCGATTTTGTTAAACCGGTCATTGGCTAATTCGATGGATTTAGCTGAGAAATCGTTTGTAGTGCACTTATTATCAAACAAAAAGGCGTGGAGGCTTGCAAAAGCGTGCATGCGACGTCAACATTTTGAATTTAATAATTCAAACATCTTGTAATTTAAAAATATCATCTTCTCCCTTTGAGATTCAATAAATATATTAAATATTCTTCAACCAAATTTAAAATTATATATGCTGGTCACTTCTCTCTTGCGAGTTGTGATGCCGCAGTTGACTTCGGCATCTAATTCATTGTCATGCAAGGTTGAAATAATTAGATGAAAATCAGAGTTATTGTGACAGACCAAAGGATACAACCACAAGTTTTGCTCGATTTCAAGATAATTAAGATTATACTACGAATGCTAAAGGTCGATGTTGGTGAAATTTTATCTTATTTAAAGAATATTCATACAATTCTATAAAAATATATACACTCTTGACTTTGTGTTGAAATGTTTAAAATATCCAATGGTGTCACTAAGTTCATCACTAACTATGACCTGGACGACCTAGTCATCAGCTATCTCTCTCTTCAAATCAGCATTCTCTCTCTTCCACATCAGTTTTCTCTTTCCTCAACCCACTTTCTTCTCTTTCCTATACTATTCATCTCTTAATCAAAACCCAACACAACCCACAACAACATATCTCTCTCATCCACATCATTTCGGGGTCCATCTTGGTAAAAATTAAAAAAAAATCAAAAAATCAAAACAAAAACAAAACCACAAACAAAAAAATAATTCAGAAATTAATAAAATAATGGACGACTGGGTCGTCGACCCGGTCATCCACGACCTTGATTTTACGGGGTTAAAAAAGTTTTAACCCGATCGTCAGGTCGCCCATGACCTCAAAACACTACCGTTAACCATGCCTTAGGGCATTTTTTTATTAATTTCTGATTATTATTTTTTTGGTTTTGGTTTTGTTTTGATTTTTTGTTTGAGTTTTTTTTAATTTTTTTGAAAATACGTTTTATAATTGTGTTGATTTTTTAGATTTTTTTTAATTTTTTTTAAAATTTTACCAAGATGGGACCCCGAAATGATGTGGAGGAGAGATACATGTTATTGTGGGTTGTGTTGGGTTGTGGTTAAGAGGTGAATAGTATGAGAAAAAGAAGAAAGTGAGTTGAGGAAAGAAAAAACTGACGTGGAAAAAAGAAAAAACTGATTTTGAAGAGAAAGAGAGTTGATAAAGTCGTCCGGTGTTAATGAACTAAGGGGGCGTTTGGATGCAGTTTCTGGTAACAACTTCTGTCTTGGAAGCTGCTACAGGGAAAAAACTACATCCAAACATAAATTTGGGAGCTGAGAATTCAGCTCTCTGCACGGAATTCAAGGCACCAAATTGTATTGTATTTAGAAGTTATAGGGGGGAGCTTCTGGCAGCTTCTCCACTTGTTGGATTTTTGTGACCATTCTAGCCCTGTTCATTTTTAACATATACCTATATAATCTTTTATTTAATCAAACTTTGTATTAATTTACCTCACATATCATTTGGAGATCAATCCGGGTTACAACAATATTTTAATTTTAATTTTTTTAAATATAAACAAATAAAAAACATGTTTTCAAAATAAAGTTTTTTGAAAAAAACAATTAAAACGAATTTATAATGAATCTTAATTTAATCAAAGTCTAGGGGCAATATAGGAATTTCCTTTGACAATACATTATCTATTACCAGAAGACTTCTGCCTATCCAAACAACTCTCAACCATCAAGAAAAAACTGTTCTTCAATCTACATTCCCAGAAGCTGACTTCTGATCAGAAGCTAACATTTAAGAGCTACATCCAGGGCCCTACGTCAACAACCATTATGTCCTTTTCCGAAGATTGCAGTTTCTTTGAGAAAGGAATATGTCGGAATCTCCGGATGTTCTTTCGGACGTACTTTATTACTTTGCCGAAAGTAAAAGCGGGTTATCTTTTTCCGAGAAAGCAAATGCTTCGTTACAATTTACAAGACACATGTCACGTGTAAGATAACGTCTCACGGAAATAAGGAATTGGGTTTGACCTAAATAGATTTATGTCATAAAGTTACACACGTATTAACCTGATAATTAAATGGATCGAGTTTGAATTTACCACATGTAACATGTGTTGAAGCCGTTTATAGATATAGATATTTATATAATATATACATGTTTAATAATAAATTTAATTGATACAAAATTTCATACTTTTAATTTTTTTCAAACTATTTTAGCGGCCAATTAACAACTAGTTATGTTGAATTTCAAATACTCTTTCTAATCAAATAAAATTGACAAAATGTAATTGATTGTTATTTTTGTAAGAAATAGCGGATTTGTGGGTAAAGTGTGACACACACAAACACGATCCCTTTTTATGGGTTATATGGGTCGAGTTTGAATTTTTCTTTTTTAACTTGTATAATAAATGAGTCGAATATGGGCCGTAATTTTTTTATTTAATAAAATTTAAATCCAAAATTTTAAAACTAGGAAAAAAAATTCTAAAACTAATCGGATCGCGGTATGGGTTGATTTTTAACTCGTTAGGGTAAAATACAAGGAAAAAACATCTCCAGTATGAGTTGATTTTGAAAAAAAAGACAAAATGTTGAGGGTAAACCAACCGTTAGGTGTATCAACTGTGGTCATATTCGGCTAAGTCATGTGGAGGACCCGTCATTTAAGTAGACATTTATTTGCATGTAAAGTTAAGAATAATATATCACCGGTAGTGGATTCACGTCAATTGGTTTTAAATACAACTAGTAAAACTTTAAATTTCAGAAGATATTTTACAATTAAAAGTAAAAAGATTTTTGTTGATTTCATAATTAGAAATAAACTAACATTTAGCGTATGTGAATCTAAAGGTCTCAGGGAAGTAATTCTTTACCATTATCCGCAATTTAAATAATCTTCTAGAAGAACACTTAAAAATAGGGGGCTACTATTCGTCGCCGGAAAACTACTTAAATCGCCCCAAAAATTACATTTTTGCCCTTAACAAATCAATTAATACTCATTTCGTCTCATGTCTTTAAACAATGTGTTTGACTCAGTCTTACTCACATTCCTAGTACCAACACCACGAAAATGTCTAGCTAAGACGCCTCCACCTAGGTTGAGGCGTCTGGATACGACGCCTCCACCAAGGTGGGGGCGTCTTAGCCAGACGCCTCCACCAAGTGGAGGCATCTTATTGAGGGGCCTCCACGAACGTGGAGGCGTTTTGGGCAGACGCCCGGTTTTTTTTAAAAAAAAATATTTTTTTTGTTAAATTAATTTTTTTCAGGTTCCGTTGCAAGATTTTGGTGGTGATGGAGTAGATTACAGTGAGCTTTTTGATAGTAAAGAAAGATTTACAATAATCGAGGAAGCTTGTAAATGAGAGATGAGAGTGTTGTTGGATTGGAGGATCAATACGAAAGTAAGATGACGTATTGGAACCGATTACGTAGTACATTTTGATTGTAATTTGTAATGCATTTGTAATGCATAATATATCGTGTATTTGTACTTATATCGTGTTGTTTTTTACCAGATATTAAATTTAAGTATTATTTGATATCTAAAGAAATAAGTAGAAAATATGTTCGTGAGAAATAAATATTAAAAATATGATAGTCAAAGAAATAAGTAGAAGATATGTTCGTAAGAAATAAATAATAAAGAGTACACAGATAAGCATAAGCAAATACCAACAAATGTAGTAATAGTGTAACATATAATAAAACGATAGTAAGAGCAAGTGAACTACAACTCAACATCCGAATCATTGTCTGAAATGCCCAACTGGCTGTTCCAATCCTCGATGAGGCGATCCCAATCTGCACACGCAAGTCTCGTATCCTCAGTCGGCATCATGTCTCTCTGTCGCAAGAACGACTGCGTACACTGTATCGCCCTACTCATCCACTGTATGTAACATAAAAATTAACGTACATTAACAATAATAACAAAATATACATTACAAATAAAATTAGATAAACTTACCGCATCGACACATGTCCTATCCAGTGGTCTCTCCGGTCTCGGAATGATACCACGTACGATAAGTGGATGTGAGCACCTACTGAACCACTGCAAATAATCTGCATCACAAGTGGAGGGGTCGCGACTACGACTCAGATCGTCCAGGTGAAATTGGGGTCGCGGCTACGACTCAGATCGTCCAGGTGAAATCGTCCTACTCTCGGAAATGTCCTCCAAACCGATTCCGCGAACGAAACGCTATGCCTGACGTCGTACGTCGTCGCAATCGCAGACCGTACTGCATGCTCGGGTGTCGGGATGTCAACCTGGATCACATGAACGTAACCTAACTGACGTAACACGCGATCAGGTAAATAAGGCTCTGTGATATCCCTATAACGAATAACGCTCATAAATGTAGTCATCGGCACAACTACAGCAGACTCAGGATCATACGACAACCACTCCACCTAAATGTTTATACGTTAATAATAATAAAGTTGTTATTTGATTGACATCATTTCATGCTTATATTTGTATCGTATATCCATTATCTTTCACCTAAACAATGCTATGTTACGAGTTTTATGTTTAGTTTTCAGGAATAAATAGGTTTGAAGAGATGAAACATAAAAGGACCCAAAAGCTGGGAAAAAGGACTGGATTGTGAGACATGGGGACCAAAATGCAAGGGAGAATGACCTGAACGCAAGACATAAGGACCTAATAGCAAAACAGAATACTTCACACCATCATGGGGAGTATTTTAGCAATTGCATTCGGGTCGGAGCTCCAATAAACAAAGTAGATGCATCCAAGACCAAGAAATACTTCAAGCAAAGCCCACAAAGAAAACTAGACGGATCTAAAGCTTATAGACCGCCAATTGGCGGTCTGGAACCGCTAATTGGCGGTCCATATAGCCCAGGATCCACTTAGTTTTCTGTAGCACGTGTATTAGTGTATGCTTAGTCCATTTGTGGTATTGGTTTAGTCCCACATCGGGGGATTGTCCCGGATTAGCTTTTTCCATGCCTATAAATAGAACTCTTCACCTTCCTTTGTAATCACTCCATATTTTAAGTGGCTATTCTTCCTACTAGAAGTGAGGTCTTGAAGCACACACTAAAGTAGGAGGATGCTACTTTTAATGTGAGTCATTTTAATACAAGTTTTCTTTATTATGTTGTTTGTTTTATGTTTCTTATTTTGCTTTGCTTAATCTCATTTCATTAGTTTTATTAGCTTAGTTAATATGCTTTCTTTGTTTAGTTTAATAATTAGTGTAATGTTTAGTGAGTAGTTCCATCCCCTTTGGGGGGTGGAGTAGATGTACATACATGCATTAGAGAATGGGATGAATGCTTTATTTTTTATGTGTTGATAAAACGTGAATGTATGCTTGCTTGTTTAGGATAGAATTTATAACTTGATGAGTTTTGCCAAAATGATTAGACACCTCTCATGCTTGTTTAGGTTCTGAAATAAACAACTTGCATATGTAAATGTTAATCAACTAAGTTGGTGAATAGATTGATAGGTTTTGCCATAACATTTAGACACTTCCTATGCTTGATAAACACCACATTCATGTGCTTAAAGAATGCATTCTACACCCACCTCTTTGCATGTGTGCACTCACTCCACCCCTTAGGGGTTTTCCCATTTCTGTATTCCAGCATTTTCCTTTGTTCTTAGCTTAGTTCTTATTTCATTGTTTGGTTCTTCCTTTTGCATTTCATACTTCTTAGCGTAGTTTAGTGTAGAGTAGCATAATCAATCTTTCTCCCCCAATTTTTGTCACTTGATTTCTGATAAACAAGAGCTTGCTCACCTCCCTGAGGACGACCCGTACTTGCCACCGCTTCATCGCGGCCGTGCACTTGCGGTTTAAATAAAACGTTCAACATTATTTAAATAAACGTGAATGATATATACATTATATACCTGCGATGCAGTCATCTGATCTAGCCGTCTACGAATAGAAAGAAGTCGACCTTCGCTCTTATCCTCGGCCCGGACAGCCCACATACGCGAACGAGGATAATCACGCTCAATAATCTTCCGCTCCCGATGTGGGCGGAAAGCATGAAATTACTCATAGATCCAATGCATACATCAATAAAGTAAGACACTACCCTGTTGTTAGTATGGTTGACACATTGCGACAGAAGTACATGAATACCATTTATACTCGTCAATGCAAGGTAAAGACGTGGACTAGAACTTTGGTACCGCTAGCGAAGAAGTGGTTGCATAATACGACAAGAGAGTTGGGGAGCTACACCATCGTACAATCAAGTGTCACCCTCACAGAAGTTACATTTGGCAAGAGGAGATGTATTATACACCTCAGTGAGAAGACTTGTTCAAGTGGAATGTGGCAAATCATGGGCTTACCTTGCAAGCATGTTTGTGTCTTGCTTTCAACACTTAGGAGTGTAGTGTGGGAGAATTACGTGAGTGAATGGTACATTGTCAAGAAATATAGACGCGTTTACGCGATGAACACTAGTCCAATGCCAGATAGAGCAAATTGGGTCAAAGAAGTCAGTCTAGTGTTACCACCGAAGACCAGGAGGAAACTTGGAAGACCCGCATTAAAAAGGGAAAAAAATCTGACGAGCCGACGAACGCACAAAGAAGACACAAATACAAGAATTGTGGGAATTTAGGACACCAAACTAGGAAATGAAAAAAACCAATTATGGTTCAACACTCCTCCCTGGATAGGTGAAGTTGCTTAAATTTATACATTTTACTTGTTCAACCATTTTTATGAAAATTATAATTAGTGGTTTTAAGATAGCATCTTATAATTATGTGTTGTTTTTTCCTCAATAACAAATTAAGAGACAGTCGTAGGTCAAATGATGGGGCTAGGCTTTACGAAGTTAATGCTACCCACTACTAGAACATTATGTTCTTATGTTCAGTGTGTGCATCAATTGGTATCTGAGGGCACCCTTAACGGGGGTGCCCCGCCCGGGCGCCCTGGTCGGGCGCCCGGGCGCACCCCCGTTAACGGGCGGGGCGCCCGCCCGGGCGCGTGCCCGGGCGGTGGGCGTCCCGGGCAGACGCCCGGGCGCCCATGGGAGGGGGACACGTGTCCCCCTCCCATTGGTTATTTTTTTTTTGAATTTTTTTTAGTTTTGGTTTTGTTATTAATGGATTGGGTATTTGTTTTAAATGTGGGGTAATAATTTTTTGTAAGTGATTAAAATTAAGAAATTTCCAGAACCAACAATTTCAAGTTAAATAGAAAAAAAATTAATACAACAATACCATAACAACAATACATTAATAATACTAAAATACGAAATACAACCAACCACATGAAACATATGTTAAAGGGAAATACAAATCATACGGACTACTACAACCTGAAATACAAACTAAGAGAAATACAAACCATACGAAATACGGACTACATCAAACTACACGTACCCATTCTCTTCTGCCCAGGCGAGAAGTTTATCGATTACTTTTTGATCCTTCTCTGTCGGGTTGTCCTTCCTCATCAGAGAGTGAAGCATGTCCAACTTATTTTTTATTAAATGCCTCTGGAAATTCCTTTCCGCTAACTCCTCTTGCTTGGAGAAACCATCTTCTCTGACTTGGGCGGTGTATCGCATCTGTTGTGCAAGTTCTCTAACATCGGTGTCTCTTTCGGGGCGTAATGCACTCTTAGCCTTTTTCTTAGCCTTCTTCACACCTTCTGGGCATGTAGACGACTCCAGCATCGGCTCTTCTGCATCCGAGGGTGATTGCGTCCTCGAGCCGTCCGTGCTCTTTCTTTTCCCAAGGCTTCCTGACTGGGGACTATTTTCATCGTGCAACTCCGGGGACTCCCAGTCAACACGCACGGCATTAGCTCCGGAGATCACACTCTCCCATTTTGGGTACCTATGCAACATAACCCAAGCATCAAAATAAAGAACTTTACTAGGCCCATGAGTTCGCTCGTAGATCACGTGCGCTTGTCGGACAACATCGTCGTCATTCTGGCCGCTCCTTTTCCGTCGGAATGCCTGATCGAAGCACCCGACCCACTTGTTCACAGCAGGTATAATTCTCCTCCACCGTCCTTTTAAGGACTCTGCGTTTTTTTCGGGTAGGCATGTGCCTTCCACGGAGATGTCGTACACACGTTTCACTCTAGTCCACAATGAAGTAGACTTCTGGTTTGTCCCTGTCACCGCATCGCAACTGACTTCCATATATGCAGAGACAAGTCTCTCGTCCTCAGCTGTGGTCCACAACTTCGGATTGGCTTTGGCAGTTTGGACTTGCTTGCGGTGACGACGTTGTGGAGGTGGGGATGGTGGTGTGGGGGTGTGTCGTGGTGGGGACTCATCGTCGTCGTTACCCTCATCTTCAGTGTCCGCCATACTCTGGCGGCTATTTTGAGACAAGGGTCGGCCAAACATCTGGAACTGCGGTTGATTATAAGGGAATGGTGGTGCATATTGAGAGTATTGTGGGAATGGTAAGTTTTGATCTGGGGATGCGTAGTGGGAGAATTGTGGGAATGGTGAGTTTTGGTCAGGTGGTGGGAATGGTGGTGCGTACTGGGAGAAGTCGGGTTGTTGGAATGGTTGTTGGTAAAATGGACGTGAGGGATATGGTTGTGGATAGCGTGGATGCGGATTTGATTGTGGAGGAGGGGGAAAACGATTGTACTCCGGAGAAGACATTGTGGGAGAGATATGGGATGTAAGTTGAGTTTTGAGTTTTGTGGAAGAGATATGGGGTGTAAGTTGATTTTTGTGTAGGGTATATATAGAGAAAAAATTAGACAATGTGCAATCACGCGGATTACTTTTCTTTCACGCGTATACTGTACATTCACGCGGACTACTTTTCTTTCACGCGTATACTGTAGATTCACGCGGACTACTTTTGATTCACGCGTAGACTGTGCAATCACGCGTATACTGTGCAATTACGCGTGTTTCGAAATTCAAATATTCAAATTTCAAATATTCAAAATTTTGTGTTTAATAGTGATTAATATTGTTAATTAATTAATAGTAATAATAAGTATATCGCGAATTAAAATTATAATGTAATTAGAATTAGATTTATATATAATGTATTTTGTTAAATGTTGTGTGAGAATTAAATTTGTTTAATTAAGAAATGACGTGGATGAAAGAGAGTGTAGGGTGGGTGGGGGTAGCCTGGGCATGGATAAGGGGATTTTTTGAGTGGGTTGGGTGAGCTGACGTGGCAGAGAGAGAAGCTGACGTGGCAGAGAGAGAGTGCAGGGCGCCCGGGGGTAGCCCGGGCGCTGTTAAATATGCTCTGAGTAGGGTGCTTCCACTTTGTCAATCTAGAAAATGCAAAATAAAGTTGCACGAAATCGGGACAAGTGAGGGTAACAAACATATGTGGAATCCTACAACAAATATCATTATTGAGAAAGTAGATTTGGGATAGCATGGAATTCTTGAAATGATCAGTGTCATCCAATTAGAAGCTTATGTTAATCACTCAACGGAGTTTTTAGTAAAAAACAATATTTTACCTAGTTTTTCGTAGAGGTCCAAAAATTATATGTAAAATTTGAAGTTAGAAGCTGAAATTTAAACCACATAATTACGACTCTACTTACATTTTTGTTGTTTTATTACTAAAAACAGTAGAGCTCAACGTACCACAAAGAGAGGGGGTGATAGGAGGACTGATGTTAGTTCTTCAACAACTAATATAGATACTTCCGAAACACCAACAACATTTAGTACAATAGCTCCAAGTACAACAACTCCACCCCCTATAATCCCTGCTTATGGACCAATGATGGATTTGCTTGACCAAGTTAGCGGTGGACGCCTCCCTTGATCCAAGTTTAATTCAATTTTTTTAATTTAGTTGTGATGCAGGATGGATTTGATGTTGGAAAATCAAAATGGATGTGTATTGAACACTTAGTTTTTGAACTGTTTATTGCAGGTAGTATGACATGCAGCAGTCATAATGCTTTTTTGGTGTTTTGGGTATGATGTACCAGTTCAAGTCATAAATTCATGCATGGCAGTGGAATCATGCATGTGTTATACGTTGTTGTATATACTAATTTAATATCACCGACATATAATGATTTCATATTGTAGACCCCAAATCTTAATGGTTTAGGATTTGAAAATCTGTTGCTGAATCAAGTAACAATTGGTTCTTAACTTTGAGGAATATAAGAGATGCCTGCTTTGGTCTCTAATTCTAGCACCTCGAAATTGGTCGAAGATATTTGTCGTTGAAAATTAGAGTAAGCAACTACAGAAACTCCTTTAGGGATCGAAATAATCCTAATTAATCTAATCAATTTCGCTTAATTTATACTAAACATGCAGCGGAAACAATAATTAAACGACAAGTAGAGAAACAAGCAAACCACAATATACGCAGCGGATTTTATAGAGGTTCGACTATCCGCCCACTTCATCTCTTGCAAGCTCTGCTTGACTCTCAGAGCTCCTCCTATGTCTTCACTATCCACTCCCCGTTCTAGACTGGGAGAGAACGTCTTTACATAGTAAGCCTTGCGAACACCCTCGCAATCTCGATTTTCTTCTCACAATCTGAGAAGGACCGCTTTGGACTTTCACCGAAACCTTTACAAGTTGCCTCATGTTTCACTGAGACCTTTCTTCTTTGACAACTGAGTTAAGTGGATCAAACACTCTCTAACTTGAGCACACTTTGAGTATGATATGGAATTGATCAAAGATGTGAAGTTTAGGCTCTTGAGTGTAGGATTGAGGATTTGAAGATTTAGAGAAGTCTCTCTCGTATATGGAGCAATTGGAAGTGTGAGAGTTGTGTACATAAGGTGTATGAACCTCTATTTATAAGATCCTAGATATTTATAGCCGTTGGGGAAGATTTGGTTGGCGTTTGTTTAAGAGACACAAAATAGAAAACTTAAGTTCAACAAATTTGTCTAAACCGGTCGACCGGTACGGGAAGAGCGATCGACTGTTTCCATAAAGTTGAGGAAACGTTCGAGCCAACAAGCCATCAGTCGAACCTAAACGGCTATCACTTAAGTGAACGGTCGATCGTTCTAAGGATTTTGACCAGGGTAAAGGTAATCGGTCGAACACAAAGAAAAAGTTCGTTCGACCGAAAATAGCAAGCACTTTTGGTGCACGAAATTGTCTTCATCCGGTCGACCATTTTCAGGTCAATGTTCGACCGGTGACCAAATGTATATTATGGGGTAGACGAAAATACGAATACAATCATTGTATAATACGACAAGAATAACAGCCATATGAAAATACGGGTAATCGGTCGACCGGATGGTCAAAGTCGGTCGACCGGAGGAGCTTGGTGAAATCACTATTGGTTAACCAAAAAACTGAGAGAAACGATTGAACAAATAACTTGTTTCGGTAGACCGTTTTGCACAGCCAGATTTAAGTTTGGTTTAAGTTCGACCTGGAATTAGTTTTAACTCTTGTATGCTCAAGTTCACATAAGTTCTGAAGACTCAAAATAAAGTAAAATACATGTCTTAAAATAACTTGATTACATGTATTGACTTCATTTCATTCTTCATTAAGTCTTGATCACCTGTAGATGTTATCACAATACAATGTATATTTTATGCATGATGTGTGCTACTCTACATTTGATTGTGGTTAAGATTAAGTTAGTTAAATCATCAAAACAAGGATTAAGGCAAAAAAGTCAACAACTCCAACACTTGCACTTGCATTTCCTTTCTTCCAAAAGCCGACAACAAAGATTACAGAACAACAATCAAATATCTGCATTAAATCAACCACCGTCATTCTCAATCACACGCAAACATTAATGATCAAATAAACAACGAGATGAATATTTCACTAAAAAGATTCAGTTAAAACGTCAAACATTCAACACATAAAGATTTAACACACAACATGCATACCAACCTTGAAACCCACATAGACATTATTCTAAACAACCAACTTTAAGAACAGAGCAAGGACTACAACACCAAACACCAGGAAAAACATGTCGGCCTTCTTCGCGACCACATTCACCTCGTCCACATTTTGCTTCACTTCACGAAACAACGCATGCATGTCTCCGACCCGAACATTGAGATTGAGAAGCTCGTCCAAACAATACTTCATCTTATCATTAATCAAAGTAAACCTTTCCATCGCCGGTTTCTTCGTGTCGTCATCGAACCGCCTAAAAAAGTCGCATGAATCGGAACTCTACAAAAAAAAAACAATTATTGGTGCGATAACAACGTCGATATGCACAACTAGTGTGTTGCTTGATTAATTAGCATTTCACTTTCAAATACTCACATCTTATTAAACGCAAACGTATACGTAGATAAATTCAGAAGAAGAATATTAAAATTTAAATTTGAACTATAATTAACAAATAATCAGCGCTTTGTGTTGTTTGCCGGTCTTTTCATTTTTTGTTATCTTTCGTCCATCGATTTCAATGGTCACGTAACAGAAATTAAGTGAAATGACCTTAATGATTTTTTTAGGAAAGCAACCTTAATTAGAAGACAAGGAGATAACAACCTTAAGTGGTTAATGCAGAGAATCCAACAATTCTTTTGACAAAAAATCTAACATGGACTAGGAAGAAATTATGATGCTATCATCTAGCAGAGAGTAAGAATCCACGGTTAGAGAATCAACAAGCACTTCTTAATCTCTAAATTTGATTATGATGCTATTATACTCTAGTATAGTAGAAGGTAAGTCCAAGACTGGACACCTGAGATGGAAACAAAAGAACAAGGCATGTCATGCTTCAACCCAAAGCAGCAAACAACTAACCAAATATGTCATCTTGGATAAAAGGAAATTAATTTGTGCCCTTTGGGACCCCTATGAAGAAATTAACACAATGCATACTGACAAGATGCGTCCAGGAGTGATCAACCCATAGTAACACTGAAAGGAATAAAAAATAGCAATCACATAAGAAAATTAAAAAAAAACATTTTTGACCAACTAATCTTTTCCATGGTAGATTAAACCTTAGAATTTTATTTTTTTCTTTTTCAAAAGGAATGTCGTGACATTTTTCTTCTTCTTTTTAAACTAAATTACATTTTATCAACCAAAAGAAGCAGCAAGGCATACTATTCTAAACTCATCAAACCAAAATACTAAATCCAATCCAACATTTTTCTAACCCCCCCCCCCCCCCCCCCCCCCCCCCCCCCCCCCACTATTGATCAAGAAAAAACTACAAATGAGGGGATAAGTTGAGGGCATACATTGAAATCCCTAGGCCACACCCAGAAGCGACGACTGAATGAGATTGACTTGTTCGACGCTTGGATCTTTGCTGGAAGTCCATATTTGTCGGTGGGAACATTAGAGAGAGGAATGGACGGGCGGTCGCCGGAAAATGACATCCAATATTCGGGCTGGATTGGGTTTACAGGGGTGGCTGCCGTGGAGCGGGAGGCAGCCAGAGCAAATTAGTGGGTTGAAGAAACATAGATGTGGCTGGAGGTGGATGGTGGAAGGTCGGGTTCAAAGAGATCGGGAAGGAAAGGTTTGGGGTTTGGGTCGATTGGGGATTTTGGAGGAGAAAGGGTTGAGTAGATTAGGAGGAGGAGAAAGGGTGGGTGCGGATTGAGAGAGGGGGTGAATTTGGGGACAAATTTAGGGTTGACGAAGTGGGAGGATTATTGTAACAGACTAACCAGATTACCCACTAATTTACCTCTACTAACTGTTAATTCTAACGGGATGTTAATTGTAAACTGACGACGTCCGTCGGAATGTAACAAGGACTAACACATGTGTATAAACGTAATATCTGGACTTCACAAGTACACAGAACAAATATAAGAAAGCTTTACAATTGTACCAAGCAAAAATTTCAATCATAAAACCATGCAACGGTACAAAACATTAACTAACGTAATTAGTTTCTCCCAACTAAACCCCCTCAATTAATTCATGCACCCACCATCCATTAACTTAACTCCCGTCTAAAACCCATGTCAGATCCAAATCACACTCCCACGTGGGCCACGTCCCAATTCCAAACAAAGTGGTGAGGGGTGACCCGTCGCAAACAAAATATCAAGAATAACACACAGTACAATTAATAGTTACCAATTATCCGAGTGTTCATTCGAAAATTTCTATTTAGTTGGTATTTGGTAAGTTCAATGTTACAAATTTAATTTTGGATACGAATTTCGTTTAAAAAATTATCAATTAGAATTCGAATACGAATTCAGATACAAGCTATTTAAAATTCGAATTATCCAAATTATTCAAATACATTGTCAAATACACAAATTAGTATTCAAAAATTTAGTATTCAAAAATTTTAATACGAAAATTTAGTAATTGAAAATTTGATTCGAAAATTAATTACAATATATATATATATATTCAATTTCAGATAATATCCGAATATCAATTAGTATTCGAAAATTTTGAAGTTTCGGATTCGAATTCAGATAATTCTACTGAATTCGGATTCGAATTCAAATTTGATAATGAAATATGATATTCGGATTTGAATTCGGATATAGTAGATATCCGAGTCAAATTATCCGAGTTGCATCCCTAGGTACTAGGTGAGCTGGAAAGGTTTAGTCCCACACCGATGGCATGGTTTAGTAGGGGATTAGGAGAGCCTGTAAAATGGAAGTGGGTTGTGGTGAAGAAATTTGTTCTTCTGCTACGGGGCAATGACGCAGCCACTGTGATATAACAGAGGCGTTTTAAGTGTTGGTGCAGGTGAAAGTTATGTTCCAATCTCCTGGATCCGTGAAATTTTATTTTCTTATCAACTCGAATTTGAGCATGCTTGTTTATAGATCGATTATTGGTGTTTATAGATTGATTACACTCCTAACAGCAGTTAGTACAATAGTTGTTGGATAGTGACCTTCACAAGACGGAGCACAATCCTTGGGAACAACTATTGATCTTATCTCGAAGAAGAAAAAATAGTCCACTGAAGTTATGTACGTACTTATATTACCGGATATCAACTTTTGGACTAGACGAAAGAATTATTTGAATAGTCGATCGACATCAATCATGGTCTCGTTTCAAGGGATTGATTTCGGACTAGAGTATCAGTTGGATTCAAGATTACATATTAAAAAGAAACGGAGGTGCAACGTTAAAAAATCGGTTTTTGTTTGAAATAGAAGAAAAAATACCCGAGATTTGCTAAAGCTGGAGTTCATTAATTTGGAAACTTGACCGCTCCGATCGAACTTTTAATAAAGCAACCATACAAAACGGAATGGAGTAATGTTGAATCCGTAGACACCTACTTTGCAAAAGTCTATCAAACATTGAAAAACTCGGATAAAACAACGATAATAGAACAAAAATGACACGGCAAATTTAGAAAAACAAAACATCATTATTTTTTTGGCAAAAAAACACCAAAAAAGTCAAGACTTCATCAAAACAGGACCAGCTAAAGAGCCAGAAGTCGCAGTAGATCCATGAACGTGACCATGTTGAATTCTTATTCACACGTAAATTGGATCCCACAACAATAATACTCAAATCCAATACGATGCGCGATCATAAATCCGACATGTTTGTAATGTTCAGTACACATAACATACAAGTATACAACTCATATGCGATCGGATTCCGGTGAGCACTTGAAGCCATGAGGACCCGACTCGCCGCCGTCGCCGCCGCCGTGTTCGCTTGCTTGATTATTTCGACGTGTTTTGTCCACCCACGCCGTATCGCGGACGCCACGTTTGCAAGCGAGCTGAGGAGGTCTTTGCTAGGGAATGGCTTGGGACGTACTCCTCAAATGGGGTAATCAACTCCCATCTCTCTTCTCGTTCTTAGATGTATCACTGTTAATTATTATGTTACCTAATAAATAATTAAGTGATACACTGATATTTTCCTCATCTACTTTTCACGTACGTACTTATAGAAATGACTGAGCTCCAACACTTAACTAATTGTTCTTTACGAGTATAAGTTTAGCTTAGCTACAAAAAAAATTCATTTTATTTTGTGTTTATATAAGCAGTCCAATACTTATAAAAACCTACAAAAATTTTACAAGACGCAAAGCCACAAAGATTGATACATATGCTTTATCTGTATTTTTTAGACTCCCAATTCTTATTTTTATGGATTCCAGTGAAATGTGAGAATGATCAGTAGAGAGAGAGAGAGAGAGGAATGTCATAGCGGTGTGTGGGCAAAGGGTTAGTTTTCCTGAAATATATTTTTTAGAATATTTTTGCTAGGGATTGATTTTTTGCCCAATGGGAGAGAAGTAAAATCAAACATGTGATTTTTGCCGCTGGTATTTTTATCGATAAACTACCCAAAGTTGTTTTATAAAATACATATTCGTGTTACCCTTCAAAAATCACCAATACCTCCAACTCTCGAAGTCCAACCATCGGAATATCTTGGTTTCCTACCGTCCGAAGTAATCCCAATGGTACCATCGCCATCGTAATACAATAGTCAACTCTTACAAAGTCAGACTCCACGTTATATCACAGACTCACAATTAAGGTTTAAGTGACCGCTAAAGGTGGAAAGAAATTGTCCGAAACTAAACGGTATGTTAGATACAAGGTGAATTGCTTGGATGTCCATCGAAATTGGTTTTATACTGTCTAAAAGTAATTATTTAGCATAATACTAAAGAAATAAATAAATAATATATATATTCTAATACCATTAAATTTTTTTGTATTGACGTTCTGTTAGCAAACCGTTAACTTCTCTATTTCCGTTACTTATATTGATATTTAATATATTTTTTACAGAATCAATTAAATCTAGATTTCATAAATTTCATTATATTGTTCTAAACATTGCAAAAAAACACTCCAATAATTTATTTATATTATCTCTCATCTCTATTTTCTCTTTCTCATCTTTCTTTTTCTCTCATTATACTTAATTACTCGGTTACTAAACAATGAAATATGGTAATTTTATATTTTAAAAATAAAGATAATTAATTTGTTTTATAAAAAAATACATTTTCTACTAAATAATTAATTTTTATATAAAAATATATTTTCCAAAAATATTTATTTTTTCGTATAAAAATCTTTTATCAATTATCAAATACTTTTACTAAATATATTGAAAAATCATGAATTGAAATAAGATAAATAAATAGTTTAAAAAAATTTATGAAAAATAATTTTATGAAAACAATTAATTATTTTGTATTTTTAAAATATAAAATTATCGAATTTCATTAGTTTATTAATCGAGCAAAATTAAGTTTAATGAGAGAAAAATAAGAGATGAGAGAAGAAAGATGTAGATGAGAGAGTAAAAATAAATCATTTGAGTAATATTTTACAATATTTACAACACATAATGATATTTATGAATCTAGGTTTATTTAAGGTGATTCTGTAAACTTTTCATTAAATATTAAGATAAACAACGGACAAAGAAATTAACGGTTTTGTTAATGGAATGACATTAAGACAAGTTTTTTGGATTTTTTATGACATTAAGTCAAATAGTTATTTTCAGATGACATAAAGTTAACTTGGATGATTGTTAGTGATACCCAAACAATTCACCCTAGACATAATGATTAAACCACCCAGTGTAATTTTTGAATTGTTTGAAGGACATTCATGAAATTTCCCCCGAGTGAAATACAGTCATTTCTACTTTCCAGCGGAGTATATTAGACTTCAGTAGCTCATAGTGTCATAGAATAAGAAATTAAGAACCCGTCGTCAAAGTACTAAATAATTTCATACATTACTTTGCTGTATCCTGTAGTTATACGTTTGTGTTGGGAACTGTATTGTCTAATCTAGGGTTAATTTGCAAGGAAGATTATAGTCGTTATCGTTATTTGGTAAAAAACGTGATATCTACACAAGAACAACTTTGATAGTTCAATGGTACATCAGGTGTCTCTTGAGCCAAAGATTACAAAGACACTACAACTAGAAATATTCGAAAACTTACAAAGAATAAATCACCACATCTAAGATTTGAACCTGTGACCTTTGACACTTTGAAACAATTCTGTGTCAGTGAACCATCAGAAGGTGCTTGTTTTTTCTTTGAAAGGCAGCTACGATGGTCAATTTCTATTTTTGATTTGGAGAAAAATGACGTTTATATACTTTTGATCAGGTGGAATAGTTGGAACCATTTCAACTGCAACATCAACGAGCACCTGGTGAAGCAAACAGGTGAACTCAAACTAAAACGCAAACAATCTAAAATGTTGCTATAAGATCAATATTGTAAAGTTTGGGCTGCCTCGTATTTTGCTTGTGATTTCATCCATGTGACATGTTTGATGTTTTGCATGCAGCGGATGCTATTGTGTCCACAGGTCTTTCTTCACTGGGATATGTCTATGTCAATTTAGGTGATCACACTTCTTTATTTTATTTTCTCCCATCTTTTAGTGATTCCTAATCAAATTTTAATTGTTAGCATTTTGTATTTTTTTATATTTTGTTCTTCTCAGATGATTGTTGGGCAGAGCTGAACAGAGATGCTCAGGTGAAGAAAAACACACCATTTCTGTTTTTTTTGGGTTGGAATTCGATAAACATTATTGGTGTTGTACACTTGTTCTTCGGTAAGACTCTTAATCCGCAATCGGAACACAACAATCAATCACTAGTATAACAAGAGAAAGGGGACATTGATCGACAATAATCAAGTCGAGACCTCAATTAAAACATAACAAAGTATCGATGTCATATAATCTAGATCAGAGTACAATGCGGAAGAGAAATACAAGAAGCTTAGAATTCCTACTACATGACTACTAAGAAAAGTAGGAAAATACATGACAACTGAGCTCAATTATCCAGTCACGCGTCATCACCCAAGTCTTCTCCAGCCACCTATCACGTCTCACTTGCACACCCACAAATCATGCATGAGTCTGAAATCAAGATCTTGTACGTCACCTCAACCCGACACTGAACAAGGTCTAGCCGTCTCTGATGGCTCAAAACTAGGCAAGGTCGTCCACACGGCACACACTGGTCTTGTGTCCCAAGGCGATCACGCGTCCCATCGAAGCCGAGTGTGCATCTCGACCCCACCGCGCATCCGATCCACAAGGCAACACTCAACCCGCTCTCACGACAGAACTGTCACACGTCCGAAGACAACCACGTGCCCAACGAGGTCGAGCGTGCACCCTCGACAAGACCGCGCATCCGACCCACAAGATATTGCCATATTCCAACCACGCTCCAGAGCCCATTAGCAACGCTCCCTAACGGTCACTCGTCGCAACGCTGGTGAGCTAACTAGTTCTGCATACGACTTCGGGAGCCGACCCCACGCCTGAGCCTGTGAGCAACACTCCCAAATGGTCACTCGTCACAACGTGGGTGGACCCTTCCCGAACCACCACAATACAAGGGAAAAACCCTAACCTCTAGTCATACGTGCCTCACACACCATTACTCTACCACCCCATGCCCGAGTCCGTGAGCAATGCTCTCCAACGGCCACTCGTCACAACGTGGGTGGACAAACAGATCCACGAACTACTTGCAATCTCACAAGAACGCAATAACCCCAAAATCACAAGTCAAACGACCCCAACAATATATAGAGCAATAAACATAAACATGACTATGAAATCATATAAGCAGTATAAAAAAATTATAGCTCTAAATTCACAATTAAAGGACACATGGGTATAAGTGCAATTCTACTAAAATTTACGTACAAAACATAATTTGCATAAGTTAAGGGGAAAATAGTATTTTTCCCAATTGATAAAACTTTGTACAATTACATAGGAATTCCAAGGAAAATAGAGCAACTTTTCTTAAATTAAATCATTTTACATAATTAGAGAAAGTCCAAGGTTTATTCAGCGAGTAACCCAAATATAATCATTTACTCAAATACAAACAAATTTAGGGTTTTTCCAGTAATTACTCCAATTATTAATCAATTAAACAAATACAATTAAATCCAAGATTTCCCAGCAATTAATCCGGTTATTAATTTATTCAATCAAATACTCATAAAGTCTTGGGTTTATTCTGCAATGCACCCAATTAATCATTAAATTAACAAATACTTTAACTTACTGTCTTAGTTTGCCATTTTTCTAATTAACTCTTATCTCCCTAAACACACTAAAATGTATGCCACAATTGCAATTTACCATGCCGTATCCTACCACCGCCTAAACCCAACAAAACCCGTCGACCGCCGGCCTCCGGCAGGTCGACCCAGTGATGGTGGGCCGCGGAAACCGCGTCCGACAGCCACCGCCACCACGTGGTGGTGTGGCCCGCACGTCCGTGCGCCGCTCAGCCTGTGCACGGTCGTGCACTGCCGGCACGAGTCCGGCCGGCCTTCCCGGCCTCTCCTCTCGCCTCCCCGACCAAACGGACTCGACAACAGTGGGTGGGCGGCGTACCTCGCCGCGCAAAGTCCCCGGAGTGCTCGTCGTCGGAGCCCCACACGTGCCACCGGAGTTCGGAGGAGATCGATCTAGGTGGGAATTGGATGAGTTTGGAATTGGTGAAGAAGGTGGAGAGGAGAGAGAGAGTGGAGGTGATGGGTTCGGTGGGGGTGAGAGAGAGATCGTGAGGGAGAGGGATATATACGAGGGTAGCGTAACATCTTCATATTTAAATGTACCGGGTTATAACTTGTTCAGGTTTTGTACGAAGAGTTGATATATTGATCTCTATAATCTAATGAATATCATTTATAAACATTGAAATTATTCTTTATTGGAATGCATTTTGCAGGGTAAGTTGGTCCCTAGCGTTTCGGCCTTTCCGTCGGGAATAAAGGCTCTTGCAGATTATGTGCATTCCAAAGCGCTCAAACTTGGAATTTACAGCGATGCAGGGTATTTATTTGATCTCTACTTCTTTGAATGCCAGTTACGGTTTTCACTATGAAATTTGTATATGGATGAGTATTGATTAGGATTACGATCGAAAAATAACTACTACAAGGCATATATACTTTAAAGTTGAAAGGTTCGCCATCTTCTCAGGAGCCTAACCTGCAGCAAGAAGATGCCAGGATCACTTGGTCATGAAGAGCAAGATGCAAAAACATTTGCCTCGTGGGTAAGTGATATATACTGAATTTTACATATAATAATTCAACTCAAACAGCTAACTGGTAATATGTTAATGTTTTTCAGGGTGTCGACTATCTAAAATATGACAACTGCAATAACGGTGGCATTCCCCCACTTGAAAGGTAAGTAATGTGAACTTTGTTAATGTGAGTTTCTAATGTAAGCTACTCATTTACCATTCATGTAATCAACATGTTGAAAATTGAATGAATTGGAAATTCAACCCATTCAGCTAACATGTTAATGTGTTAGCTACTTAGCTGATTTCATGATCGAGCAGGTACACAAAGATGAGCCAAGCTTTATTAGGATCTGGAAGGAAGATTTTCTACTCCTTATGCGAATGGTTGGTATTTCTCAATCAAATGGTTTACATTGTTATGTTTTAGTTGGTAATCAGCTCACCAAAAGACATTATTATGTAATAAATTTCGGTGGCCATTGTGGCATGATCATATACAGAGATTTTCTTTTCTGCCTGTTCACACAGGGGACGAGAAGATCCAGCAACATGGGCACCTAAAATAGGGAACAGTTGGAGGACGACGGGTGATATAAAAGATAAATGGGAGAGGTACTTAATTCATACATTAGTTAACTGAGCAGATATAGAATTTCTCTTTTACCAATCTGAAGTCCAGACAGTTTTTTTATTTATAATGTTTTCATGGGAACATATTTTCTTTTTGTGGGTGTAGCATGATCTCTCGTGCCGACGAAAACGACAAATGGGCGTCATACGCAAAACCTGGTGCATGGAATGGTACTATCAATTTTTTTCATGGGAAAAAACTTGAAAATAACCATCTTACAATCTCCATTTGAAGTTGTGACATTCTTAAAATAGTAATATCTCAAAAGTATTTTTTTCAAGTAGATAATGTCTTAAGAGTAAACAAAGCTTAATTAGTTTGTGAGAAAGAGACTTAAATTTCAACCTCTTTTGTTTAGACCCGGATATGCTCGAAGTGGGAAACGGTGGAATGACGGACGAGGAGTATCGATCACATTTCAGCATTTGGGCATTGATGAAGGTATCATTTTTTTTAAATAATTATAACATTGTAATCAATCATCCTTTTTATATTTTTTATTATGTATGCTGTTTATCTACAATTCTAGGCACCACTACTTATCGGGTGTGATGTTCGATCAATGAGTAAAGAAACATTTGCTATACTAAGCAATGCAGAAGTAATCGCTGTTAACCAAGGTAAATCAAAGTTCTCTCACCTTCATTTAAAGCTATATCCGGATTCCGGATGATACCTGTTGCTTTGAATGATATAAGCAAAGGATCAAAGAAAACAACCTTATTAATCTTATGCCGTCCGACTCTCTACATTGAATGCCATGAGCAGATGAACTTGGTGTTCAAGGGAAAAAGGTCAAATCAGTAGGAGACTTGGAGGTGCGTTCTTTTTTCTCCATCATCTTATAATTCACAGTCAACCATTCAAGTGTCATGTAAAAAGTCTCTAACACAGATGAGGCAATTTAAATATGTAAAACACATAATTAATGTGGTACCGTAAGAGGCAATTCCTCTAACAATTTTTGTTCAAGGCAACAAGAAATTGTTACTTAGATTGGAAACCATGAATTATGTACTGTAATTTAAAAGGTAATTAGGAGGACATTAGAAGCAAAATCATAGGTAATCTGATACTTACCAAAGTTTGTGAAATAAACCATTTCTGCAAGGACAAAAACACTTAATTTTCCTTACGGGTGGGAATTATGTTCCATGATAATTTACAGAACATTTGAGTTAAGATGATTCTCGTCGACATATGCAGGTATGGTCTGGTCCTCTTAGTGGCAACAGAGTGGCTGTTGTCCTCTGGAACAGAAGTGGCTTCCGAGCTTCTATCACCGCGGACTGGTCTGATATCGGTCTCAAACCATCTACTGTCGTTAAAGCACGAGATCTCTGGATGGTAACATTCAACAGAAGTCTTGCTTGAGTTCATTGTTTATTTTTCTGGGGTTATTTATAACGTAGAATCTCTAACCTTTTTATTGTTTATGTTTTTTGTTTGAAATTGTGCAGCACACTACCATCCCGTCTGTCGAACGGAAGATATCAGCAATTGTCGATTCTCATGCTTGCAAGATGTATGTCTTAACACCATAATGTCGGTATGAGATCTTGGTTCTCTATTTTCCCGTTGGTATGGACAAGGATTATTATGTATAGTTGGCTATTGTATTCTTTCAGTTATTACTGGAAGTTGAATATTATTGAATCAATAATGGTCTCATTGTCTAGGGGGGAAAAACATCATTCTGAAAATTTCATTGAGTACTTTGCAGTATATTGAGTGTAAAATCTAATTCCAATCACTTATGTTAAACATGTGTGTAATGTGTTGAATGAGTTTTCTTTGTGAAGGAACATCTACATGTTCACCACAGTCTTAGCCGTTATACCTACATTTACATGATTCATCTTACATATCGGAAATCGTCAATACTGCGCTTCAACCTTAGTAAATTTAAAGATACGTCGAATTCAATTAGTTTCCCTCACCAATGTTATCAATGTTTTGTAACGCCGGAGAATTTTTCATCTTGTTGAATAAGTTCCTTTTAGCTTTGGATTGAATAATGTGCTAATTAATTTGCCTTACAAAATGTTGACATGGATTAAAATAAGGAAAAAATTTCAAAATAATCAAAAATAAATAAAAAATTGTAAAAATATGCACTATAGAAACTTATTTGACAAAATATGCACATTGAAAAACGACACCTCAGATACCGTTTTTATTAAGTAAAAATGACATCTCCAATGTCGTTTTTTAACCAAGTAAAAAACGGCACTAGTAGTGCAGTTTTTAACCCGAGGTTAAAAACGGCACTACTGGTGCCGTTTTTTACTTTGTTAAAAACGACACTTGTGGTGGTGGTGTCGTTTTTACCCTATATAAAACGACATCCGAGATGTTGTTTTTAACTTAGGGTTAAAAACGGCACCAAGATCCCATTTTCTCAAATCTTCCTAAATAATTTTGTGTTTTTTCCTCTCCATCTCTCCTGCGATTTCAGGTATTTTTAGATCATTTTTTGTTAAAATTTTGCCTTATTAGTTTGTATTTACGTACATTTGATTGGTTTGGTTAGGATGCGTGTGGATTGTTTGAATTGGATTTGATTGATATTTGGTTTATGAGTTTACCATACTTTGTTTAATTAATCTTGTGTGGATGATGATGTTATATTGTTATGATTATTAATCTTGTGCGGATTTGATGATTTGATTAATGGATCAATTAATCTCAGAATTCCAAATTTAATAAATTTATATTGTTTGGTGAGTTTCACATTGTGTGGATTTGTGTTAAACCAATTAAATTGAATAATGAATGTTGTAGTTGTTGAAATTAGATTGATTGTGGATAATGTATTGAATTTGTTTAGATTGTATTATTTGAACTGAATAGTATGTAATATTATTTTTTGTTAATTATGTTTTACAGTTTCCCAAATGTCGACTTCACATGATTGTCACGGTCCTGTTGACCCTTCAGTGTTAGTACTACAGAAATATCATAGATCATCTTCGATTCTGGAAAATGTAAGTGTTATGATTTTTAAATTTTAAATTTTGTGTATCGGTATTGGTTTTTATTTGACGTAAAATAATTAAATTTAATTTTCAGGAGCCTTTGACGGATATTAAATGCGTCGAGCACGCCATTCAGTTCAACACGTGGAATGTGCAAGATGAAAGCATGTGGGATTTGACACTGTGTCTCGATTGCAACGACTGCAACTGAGTTGGAATCTGATTCGTGCTGTTGTGGAGAGGTGGAGACCTGAGACACACACCTTCCATTTTAGACACGGGGAGATGACCATCAGGCTACAAGACGTAGCTATGCTTAGTGGTCTTCGTGTTGACGGTTTGACAGTGTGTGCAACATTAGATCACGATTGGACTCAGGTTTGCATGAATCTGTTGGGTGTTGAAGAAGAAGAAGCGAGAACTACAGCGAAAGGTGGATACGTGTCTAACACATATCCATCGAAAAAACCCATATTATGGTAACAATTGTTACATTCATAGATGAGGTACCAGAATATGAAGGTGGTTACAGACGAATGTTTAATGTTAAACACAAATGCGATATGATGATTTCTGTGAATCAGTTTGTCAGGTTTGTGGTTTCCAAGAAGGAGAGTTTGATCTAAAGTTAACCTGCAAATGATCACCGTATGAAAAGTATACAATGCTGAAGTTTTTGATGATCAGAGCACAGCTACAATGCTATCTCTATTTAACTTCATGAATACGGTTGTATTGTTTGTTGAGAAACAACCCAAGCACTATAGTATTGTCCACCACAATCAGTTGAATGAGGATTATCAACAAATGTCACAAACATATAGCCAATATGAAGCAGATCCTTCTTCGGCAGTTCCTCAGTCTTATTTTGGATCGTATGAGCACACACCAATGAATATTGGTAACTATGAAGCAGACGTAGTTCAATCGCATTCTCAAGGAAGACAGGTTGAAGATGCAGATAGTGATGAGACAGATGATGATGAGGCAGATGGTCAGATGGATGGTGATGAGATAGACATTGTTGATGTAGATTCAACCCCACTTCCGGAGTTGTAGAACATGTTTCATCATATGGCAGACACTGTTAATCGAGAACCTGATAGCTACGTACATGAAGTCATCGTTACTAATGAATTGCCACCATTACCAGTACTACCAGATTTGAGTCATTTGCCAGACATAGAGCCTGAGGAGAACTGGATTGAAGATTCAGTGATTGGAAATGTCGATGAGCGTATTTGTTGCGTCCACTGAATACGATAACTTAGAAGATGGACGAAGTTATTGGTTGCATAGAATTTTCTCAACAAAAAAAGATTTGCTGCATCAGTTGAAGGAATGACATTTGCGAAAAAGTGTCCAATTCAAAGTGTTAACGTCTGGGCCAAAAAGATTTACAGCTGGTTGTTTGAAAAAAGAGTGTGAATGGAAGATACATGTCTCTTACAGTCAGAGCAAAGAATGTTTTCAAGTTAAGAAGTACAAGTTTGAACACACCTGTAGTAACGAGAGACTTTTGCATGACCACGTGCAATGTGACACCGGGTTAATTTCTAACATGATTGTTGCCACCATTCGAACAAACATAACCATTACTCCTGTAGAAATTCAAGCTTTAGTGAAGACTCATTACTTCATAGATATCAAGTATAACAAAGCTTGGTACGCCCGCAACAAAAGCATTGGAACAAGTATACGGAGTTGATGAAGCTTCTTATCGTAACTTAAGACGCTTTATGTCTAATATTTGCACCACCAATCCTGACACCGTGGTCGAGATTCAGACACAGAGGATAAGTCACAACATTGAGCAGTTTCAAAGAATTTTTTGGTCATTCGTAGCTTGCTCTTATCTAAGGTGGACTTTGTTTCCACTCTTATCGCCTACTATCCTGGATCCTAACTGAAACAAAATGTACGCTCTCGTGTGCTGCATAACATGCTTATCTGTTGCATCTTGCTCAACAACCTGAAAATTTTGCTGCAACTACTTCAATGACACGTATCCACCTTTCACTGCCGTTCTCGCTTCTTCTTCTTCAGCATCCAACAGATTCATGCAAACCTGAGTCCAATCGTGATCTAATGTTGCACACACTGCCAAACCGTCAACACGAAGACCACTGAGCATATCTACGTCTTGTAGCGTGATGGTCATCTCCCCGTGTCTAAAATGGAAGGTGTGTGTCTCAGGCCTCCACCTCTCCACAACAGCACGAATCAGATTCCAAACCAGTTGTAGTAGTTGCAATCGAGACACAGTGTCAAATCCCGCAATCACTAACAAATCCCACATGCTTTCATCTTGCACATGCCACGTGTTGAACTGAATGACGTGCTCAACACATTTAATATCTGTCAAAAGCTCCTGAAAAATAAAATTAATTATTTTACGTCAAATAAAAATCAATACCGATACACAAAAATTAAAAATCAAAACACTTACATTTTCAAGAATCGAAGATGATCTATGATATTTCTGTAGTACTAACACTAAATGGTCAACAAGACCGTGGCAATCGTGTGAAGTCGACATTTTGGAAACTGTAAAACATAATTAACAAAAAATAAATTACATACTATTCGGTTAAAATATTACAATCCAAACAAATTCAATACATTATCCACAATCAATCTAATTTCAACAACTAGAACATTGATAATTAAATTTAATTGGTTTAACACAAATCCACGCAATGCCAAACTCACCAAACAATGTAAACTTATTAAATTAGGACTTTTGAGATTAATTGATCAATTAATCAAATCATCAAATCCGCACAAGATTAATAATCATAACAATATAACATCAAACACACAAGATTAACCCTAGGACTCGTGGTACCGTTTTTTACTTAGTTTAAAAACGACATTGGAGGTGCCGATTTTACTTAATAAAAATGGGATTTGTGGTGCCGTTTTTCAATGTGCATATTTTGCCAAATAAGTTTCTGAAGTGCATATTTTTCTAATTTTTTATTTTTCTTTATTATTTTAATTTTTTTTCCTTTTTAAAATGCTTTAAAAATGCTTGGATTAACAAAATGCTTCATTAACCTTTTACCAAAAGTAAAACATTCAACGGATCCGGATACACTCAAATAAAGGCGAAATTTGAGAGGTCAAATTCAGTAAATCTTCATCATCTATTTCAATCTAATGGTGGGTGCATGTCTGATCTATATGTAATGGTAAATTTGCACAGCTATTGTTAGAAGTTGTGAGAATTAATATGCAACTAATTCTATTTAGCTCAAATTTGTACTGAATTGCTAAACATCGTCCCAAAATTACTTAAATCGTCCATTCAAATTACCATTTTACCATTCTCTTATTTCTACTGCTATAACGCGACATTTTACCCTCATATCACACATCTCTCTTCATATTCCTCTTATAATCATAAAAAATAATGTTTTGGAGGTCAGTAATGAATCAACAAACGCCCCAGTGTACTCGAATCTGGTAAAATATCTAACATTTTTTTAATAAAATAATAATAAAAAATTACGGACGTCCGACGAAGCCGACCCCACGTAGGAGGGGGCGTCTGGCTAAGACGCCTCCCCCATGGGGGAGGCGTTTTACCCAGACGTCTTACCCATCGGGGAGGCGTTTTACCCAGACGCTCCGCCCATTGAACAGGCGTCTGTGTAAATGTTTTGATTTTTTAGAATTTTTTTTAATTTTTTACCAAGATGGACCCCGAAATGATGTGGATGAGAGATGTAGGTTGCGTTGGGTTGTGGTTAAGAGGTGAATAGTGTAAGAAAGAGAAGAAAGTGGGTTGATGAAAGAGAAAGCTGATGTGGAAGCATGTAAATGGGTCAAACAAGTAGCTATCGGAGTTGGGTTTTTTTTGGTCGTGTCGTCGTACAAAACAAGATCAGATAGTCGGATGGATTGTTATTTGAGATGCGACCGACGAAATCAAATGGAGTCTCGGGATATGGATACTGCACTTCGAAGAAACACCAAAAGAAAGAGTTGCGGTTGCCGTTTCTTAATAAAAGTGGTGGAGCGACGAGATCGTGATGGATGGGTTGTGGTTTTTAATAGTGCTCACGGACATCACAACCACAGACTGGCAGTTTATCCAGAGGGTCATCGTCAAATTAGTGGTCTAAATTCTGGGGCGAAGAAGATTGTTCGTGATATGACTGAGGCGTAAGCAAAACCACGGAACATCTTGAAGGCAGTAAAAGAAAAATTCCCGGAGGACAATCCAAATCAAAGGCATATTTATAATTTCAGAGATTACATAAGGAGGACAAAATCTGAAGACCGGAATCTCGTCCAACAGTTTCTCTATCAAGCAGTGCAGTGTGAGTACTTACATTGGATTATGGTGGATCCAGAAACTGATGTCGTCACTCACGCTTTTTTGGCACATCCGACGTCAGTCCAGTTGTTGCAGACATATCCTTTCGTTATCTGCATGGATTCGACTGTCAGCCCGACTGCAATAATAACAGACCGGGAGTTAGGCATTATGCGACCAGTGAGAGAGGTATTTCCTGACTCTGCTCATTTACTCTGCACATGACACATCAACAAAGACGTATTGAACTACGCATACCACGTATTCGGCAAAAATAAGCAGATGGCAGAGACTTTGAGGCGTGGAAGATGGAGGAAAATCATGCTTTCTACTTCAGAAGCCGAGTATGATAGAGTTGTGTATGCTCTGAAAGATTTGTATAGATCGTGGCCGGCTATCACGGAGTATCTGGACACCACGTGGTTGGTGCATAAAGAAAAGTTTGTACTGAATTGGACTAACAAAGTCCTTCATTTTGGGAACACCACGAATTGTAGGGTCGAAAGTGCTCATTCGGCTCTAAAAGAGTGAATTTCTACATCGACTGCATCTCTGGACACTCTTTTCGAGCGCGTCAACGCGGCTATTGAAATGCAGCTGACGAATATTCGAAACTTTCTTGAAGACTCGAGACGGCGAAATTTGACTAATTTCGGACATGCTCTATATCGTCACATAAATGGTCGAGTTTCGCATCACTGCTTGCAATTGCTGAGTCAGGAGGTGAAAAGAATGCAACAGTTAGATGATGAAGTTGAATATCGTTGTGAGTGCGCTTTTCTGACTTCTCATGGGATACCTTGCGCATGTACCATCCGCGGATGTCTTGAATCAGACAACGGAATTTACTTAGAGCAGATTCATTCGTTCTGGAGGACACTTGTCATTGGGGAAAGAGCCGGGAACGCAGAGTTTGTGTCTTAGGCAGCTCAAGACGCCGAACATTTTCGCAGCCTGGTTGATGAGATTGCAGGAAGTGACCCCACCGTAATTCGATCTGCGTCTCGGGTTTTATTCGAGCAGCTACACCCCGAACATGCGAATTTGAGAGAGCCTGCAGAAAAAACAAAGCTACGAGGTCGACCAAGGGGAAAGTCGACACGACGGGACCCTAGTGCGTTTGAGTATGCAGAGTGAGGTAGTGGTCGATCTTCAGGTAGTGGGAGTAGAGGTCGTGGCCGTTCTTCCGATAGTGGAAGCAAAGGTCGTGGTCGATCTTCTGGTTCTTCGTCTGTGAGGGGAGGATCAGATATACCATCCCTATATTTATTGTTATTATAATTTTGTTATTTATTTCAGTAAATATGTATCTTTTGTTATTATATGTAACTGTATTTTTTGTTGATATTGTAGTGAC
Source organism: Triglochin maritima (assembly GCA_963682175.1). NCBI lineage: Eukaryota > Viridiplantae > Streptophyta > Magnoliopsida > Alismatales > Juncaginaceae > Triglochin > Triglochin maritima. The sequence continues at coordinate 54,581,610 of OY821772.1, read as the reverse complement.
TGGGCGGGCTGACGTAGACGACTTCCCATATGCGGATAGGATTACAGGAATCATTATGTCATTCCTACACCAGTGGAATGATGTACGTGCTGATGGAAACTGTGGATTTCGATGTGTGGCCGATATTTTCCACGGTGGTGAAGACAATTGGCAACTCGCCCGTCGTTCCATTTCAAATGAGATAGCTGTGAACCCATCTTTTTATGAGCACGTATACTACGACGGTGTGGAGCAGCCTCGTCACCGGATTAATTGGGACGGGGGACCTTGTGGCGAGAATCGCTACATGGACACGTGGACGGACTTGTTTCCCATTGCAAATTTTTACAAGTGTGCAGTTATGTTCTTCTCTCTCGGAAATGATGGTTCGTTGTACCCATGTCTTACAGTTCTACCTTGGGAGAGTCCGCCTACCGTGACGAGACCGTGCAGAGAGTTGATTATTGCTCATTTAGGGAGTTACGCTCATTACATTCGTTTGGAATTGAATGAGGGATTCCCCGTACCTCTTATAGCGACTCTGTGGTTTCAAATACAAGATGAGAGTGTTATTGGATGGGAGCTGGAGTATCAAAATAGGATAGCATATTGGCAACAATTATGTAATATGTTTTGATATGTTTGTACATTATATAGTGTTGCTTTATTATGTAATATGTTTTGATATGTTTGTACATTATATAGTGTTGCTTTATTATGTAATATGTTTTGATATGTTTGCTTTATTTGCATTATAGTACGACAAGTTAGCAAACACAAATACAAATAATAAGCGTACAACAGATAAGCAAACACAAATACAAACAATAAGCGTACGACATGTTAGCAAACACAAAAACAAATACAAATAATAAACGTACGACAGATAAACAAATATAAATGCAAATACTAAGAGTACGGTACAACAGATCAGCCTACTCATCATCCGAATCATGGTCGGAGATGCCTAGCTGAGTATGCCACGACTGTATGATCTCATCCACATCTCCGCATGCAGTTCTGGCATCGTCTGGCAGCTCATCCCTCATCTGCAAGATTGGGTCTACAACCCGTATCATCTTACCCATCCACTGCACATAACATTAACATTAGCGTACATTAACAAAACCTACGGTACAAATAAATATAGATAAAATGAAAAATTTACCAGATCGCCACACGTCCTATCTGGTGGTCGATCTGCTCTCCGGGAGGCACCACGGACGATGACAGGATGTGAGTAACTACCGAACCAATCAAGATAACGTGCATCACACTCGGAGGGGTCGCGACTACGTCTGAAGTCGCCAAGGAACAGTCGGCATGATCTCGGAAATGTCCGCCAAGTCGATTCCGCTGTAGAAGCGGGGAACCTGACGTCGTACGTCGTTGTAGTCGCAGACCGCACCGCATGCTCTGGTGTCGGGATGTCAACCGGGATCACCTGAACATATCCCAACTGACGCAAGACACGATCGGGCATATAAGGCTCTATGATATCCCGATAACGAATAAGGCCCATCAATAAAGTCCTCGGGACCTCCCCTGCTGGGTCAGGATCATAGGGTAACCACTCTACCTAAACTTTAACACATTAATAATAATACATCTTAAAATTAAATAAATAAATGTAAATGGTGTAAAGTTTGATACCTCTGATGCAGTCATCTGATCTAGCCGTGCGTGGATTGAACGCAATCGTCCATCGCTCTTGTCCTCGCTCCGGACGGCCCACATACCCGAACGTGGATGACCCTCATCGATAATCTTCCGCTCACGATGCGGGCGGAATGCGGGAAAGTACTCGTATATCCACGCCTGCAGCAGCGTAAGACAACCTACAATCCCAGAACAATCCGCACGGCTAGCTATCCCAAGCTGACGGTACAGGTATGCCAACGTCGCTGAGCCCCACGAGTACTCACGAACGGTCTCCGGGTCCCTAGCCTCCAATAGATCGCGTGGTCTGATCCGGCAACCACTCTTGTCGACAAACAAGACGGCTCCAAGCATCAAGAATAGGTACGCCGTCAACTGTGTATCATCGGCCCGCGGAGGTCATGCCCGTCTGCATAGGTCCTCAAGGGAGTCGATGCCGACACCACCACCACTCCATAAAGTTGTATCTCTCGCCAGACCATCAGGTGTAACACCAAGCAACTCTGCCACATAACACCTCAGCTCAGACGTCGACCCCTGAGCACTAACCAGACGACCATCCACAGGAATGCGCAGGATCTGGAAAACATCGTGAAGCATGATCGTCATCTCTCCTAAAGGCATGTGAAAAGGGTTGGTGTCAGGCTGCCACCGCTCCATAAACGCAGAAATCAAAGGCATGTCGAGATAAGGGAACATGTTGTACGGTAAGTGCCCCAAATGCGTGGCACTAATCTCCTCTCTGATATCAGCACTCAGTGTAGACCGCCAACCCTGTAGTGTTGTACAGGCTCTGTGCCGATTATGGCACTTCAGAACCTTCCGATCCTCTCCGTCCCAGATCCGTCTAGCGATGTGACCCCAGAAACTAGGAATGACGCTCCCATATAAAGGACCACCAGTCGTCATACCGCTCACGATCCAAGAATCGTCCTGGACCCTCTTCTTCTTCTGAGCGCGGGGATCTACAGTGCACGAGCTCGAATCACCGGTCGTAAACCTCCCACCCCTACCCTTCCGCACCATCCATCCGGCGGAAGTAGAACTACCCGCTCGACCACGTCCTCTGCTATACTCCCCCTGCCTCTCCACCTCCAGGCGCTCTAACTCATACGGGTCATCATCGTCGCTCCCGTCGTCGGGACTGTCCACATGCTCATCATCGAATGAATCGTCCTCCTCCTCACGACGATGTAATGCCTCTCTCTTCCTCCTGACCGAAGCAGATATCCTCCGTCTACGTGGATGACGCGGTGCTGAATCATCATCTAAAGAACGGAAGGCGTGTAATGGTATCGACTTGCCTTTCCTTCCACTGTGACCCGATGACTATTAATTGAAATTTTAAATACAAATTTGTTAAATTTGTTAAACTAAATTATCATATTTATCACAATTGTTAAACTAAATTATCACAATTGTTAAACTAAATCAAAATTTGTTAAACTAAATTAAAACAATTCTTAAACTAAATCAAAAATTGTTAAAACTAAATATCACAAATGTTAAACTTAATAAGAATTTGTTAAATTAAATTTTCAGATTTATCACAATTTATTGAATTAATTATCAGATTTAATAATTAAAAAAACAAAAATTGTGGAGGCGTCTGCGAGAGACGCCTCCCGCATGGTGGAGGCGTCTGTCGGCGACGCCTCCTCCTTGGGGGAGACGTCTTCTGAAGACGTCGCCTCCATCGGGGAGACGTCTTCCGCAGACGTCTCCCCTCTATGGGTCGGCGTCCGAGGGAGACGCCCCCCGCATGGGTCGGGCGTCCTCGGAAGCCGCTCCCCGAGGACGCCCGACCCATGGGGGGCGTCTCCCTCGGACGCCGACCACTTTTTTTTTTTTTTTGAAAACAAATAAATAACGTAAGGTTACCGTATACGGGTACACTGGGGGAACTGTTGGCTGCTTGTCTGGCCTCCGAGACATTCGTAATCTTCTGTAGTAGGTATAGGAAGAGAAAGTTTTGAGAAAAGAGTGAAATTGTGAGATATATAAGTAAAAATAGGAGGAAGGGCAATTTGGTAATTTCAAGTGACGATTTAAGTAATTTTGAGACGATGTTTAGCAATTCAGAAAAGAAATTGTTAAAAAGGACTAGCTGTAGGCCTGTAGCTTCAACAAGATTCCTACTTCAACGTTTTTGCATAGTAATGTAGTGGCGATCCTGACTTGACTGCGTTTATGACATGATTACTTGAATTTATAAAAAAAACCTAGCCAAGGTAATTATTCGATCGAACTGCCAAACCATCACCGGTGCTCGGAATGTAGAAGTTGAAAGTTATCTGTCTTTGCCTTAAGGGAACTATTTTGTGTTTGGAAGTTTTGATTTCATTTTCAGTTTTGCTCGTTTGGAATGGTAATGAGAATTCTCTTTTGGCATAAACGCAAACAATATAGTCACTAGAGTTTTTGACAATTATACACAGCTAAATGCCCAGTAGTCATTACAGCATAGAAAAAAAGTAATAGTTTAAAGGGATGACATGGTTTGATCTCTTGCAGATATCTATATCTCGGTGAAACATTTTCACCTTTGCAGCTTGGTGGTGCTCTGATAATGCTGGTGGCCATCTACATGGTAAATTACCGTGAAATCGCAGATAAAAAATGAGGATAGAAAAAGAGAACCTACCAACTAGGACTATCAATTTTACACGAAAACGATACGAACTTAACAGATATGGATTGAGAATTTGAACACGATTAATAAATGGGTTGTATATGACAACACGATTATTAAATGAGTTGGATATGAATTTCTGCTGCAAACACGATTAAGACACGATAAAACACGATAAGTAATAATCAATAGGTAATTAGGTACACGCTTACGAATAATACACGACTAATACTGACAAGTCTACAAGTAATATATAAATTATAATGAACGTGTGACGTGCAATCATGCAATCCGGTATTTGCGTAATAAACGAAACTAATTGTGTATGGATTATTGTTTAATTGTGTAAACGGTAGTCGTGTTAAACGTGTACACGAAGTAACTTGTTTAATAATCGTGTATAAACGGATTGGATATGACAACACGATTATAAACGGGTTGGATACGACAGAAGTCTAGCAACAAGATTATTAAATAGGTCGGATACGACGCAACACTTAGAGTTTATATATACGACTTGACACAACACGATTAGCACATGACACTACACTATTAACAACCTAATACCAGCACCACCTACTTTTGGCACCCAACCATGGTTAGTGACCATGGGAAGCCAGCCTCTGTTTGGTGCATGTCATATAAGTCATACAATAACAAAAGGATTATGATGTCTGATATTACAGATAACATAGCAATATTTGAGAAAACAAGCAAATGCTCTCAACCAGGATCAACTTCGGACCCACAAGTTAGAACCGCAGCACCCTCACCAAAAATCTCCGAAATTAAAATTAGTGCAAAATGAAACACAAAAATGAATTGACTGGATATTTAAACTCTGAAATGTACTTAACTACTGCCAAGTAAAAATATGTTTTAGACCGGTGGAAAAAGAACTCAGGCAGATTTCTACTAGTCTCTGTAATGACATGAGACTTATTTTGTACGCCGGCGTCAACTGTGGCGTCGGAGACTGCATTTAGTGCTATCGAGATGAACGTTTGCCAGAATGATGGGATTGACGTTGTGGATACAATGCAAAACATGAATCTTCACGACAGCAGCGACGATAAGATCGAAGACGAATTAGTTAAACCATTATGTTAAAAGAGTATTTTTTTCCCAATATCTCTTAGGGTTTTTTCATTAGTAATTAAGCTTAGGTAGTTTGCGCGTATTTTTAATATGTAACTACTTATATATTTATATTGTTTCTTAATTTGAGTCAACAAATATTAATAGATAAATTGGTTACTGGGGAATTGTGTTTGTTTGTTAATTTAATTGTGACTATATATTAATTTTAAATTAAAAAATAATCGAAAAATCAAAATCCAACTTGACACTTCGGGATCCGACACGACCCAGGAAGTCGTGCTGGCACGACACAACACGACACCCAGATCTACAATCACCTTATTGCTTCTAATTCGAGCCATTGCAGCCCAACGATTATGAATTAAAAAACATCAATTTATCTAAAAAATTATAAAGTGTATTGTTTAGGAAGTCGTGCTGGCACGACACAACACCCAGGTCTACAATCACCTTATTGTTTAGGAAGTCAGTCATCGATTAGGAAGTCGTGCTGGCACGGCACAACACGACACCCAGATCTACAATCACCTTATTGGTTCTAATTCGAGCCTTCGCAACCCATCGATTATGAATTAAAAAAACATCAATTTATTTCAAAAATTATAAAGTGTAATAAATTAAAAAAATTATTTAATATGTAACTAATTATATATTTATATTGTTTCTTAATTTGAGTCAACAAACATTAATAGATAAATTGGTTACTTGGGGGGGGGATTGTGTTTGTTAATTTAATTGTGATTGTATATTAATTTTAAATTAAAAAATAACCGAAAAATAAAAATCCAACTTGACACCTCGGGATCCGACACGACCCAGGAAGTCATGCTGGCACGACACAACACGACACCTAGATCTACAATGGGAAATGTTTTATAGCCGCGATGCGTCTGGGACGCCGTCTGACGTGGACAATGCAGTCCACAAAAACTAAAGATTAATTAAATCACATATTATTTATTTATTTTGTGTCACATCACACGCACGCGGAAATATGTGACATTTGGTTTCCAACATACATATATTCTCAAAATCTTCCATTATCCCCCAAACCTTTCATTCTCCATCATTTTCTCCCGATGGAAGACAAGATCGATAAGAGGGATGCCGAGGAGATGACGCGGGAGTGAGTCTTAAGGAGGTTGGGACGCCGACGTCGTTGGTTAGGACGTCACGATGTAGTTGGTCGGCGTGGAAGAGGAGGAAATGGTCGGCGTTAGAGTCTTTCTGGAGGCGAGGAGGAGGAATGTGATTTTTTATAACTGATTTTAGTTTTTTTGTATGATGTTTTTTGGGGGAAAGTTTGGTTTTCGTGGCTGATTTGAAGTTTTGGGGTTTTGTTATGTGATGGATTGATCTTGGGTTTTTCGGAAACGTGGTTTTTTGTAGCTAATTTGAGTTTTTTTGTGTTGAGTTTTTGCGAATGATGTGGTTTTTTGTAACTGATTTGAGTTTTTTGTGTGGTGGTTTTCGGGGAAAGTTTTGTTTTCGTGACTGATTTGAAGTTTTTGGTTTTGTTCTATGATTGATTTGTCTTCATTTTTTTTGAAGTGTGGTTCTTTGTAGCTGATTTGAGTTTTTTTGTGTTGTTTTTGAGGAACAATTTGTTTCTTTGTGGTTGATTTAAAGTTTTTGGTTTTGTTAAAAAGGAAAAAAAAACAACTTAAAAAGGAACAAACATAACTTAAAAAAGAATAACAGAAAATTAAAAAGGATGAAACAATACTTAAAAAGGAAAAATAGGAACTTAAAAGGGATGAAATAGTACCTAAAAAGGAACAACATATCTTAAAAAGGATGAAACAAAAATTAAAAAGGAAAACTTCATACTTAAAAAGGTACACTCACTTAAAAAGGAACAAACTACACTTAAAAAGGTACAACTCACAGTTAAAAAGAAGAATCGCAAACTTAAAAAGGAGCAAAAAACACTAAAAATGAAAACTTTACACTAAAAAATGTACACTCACTTAAAAAGGAATAGACTACACTTAAAAAGGTACAACTCACAGTTAAAAATGAGAACCTCAAACATAAAAAGGAACAAACCTCACTTAAAAAGGAACAGACTACACTTAAAAAGGTACAACTCATAGTTAAAAAAGTGAAGCTCAAACATAAAAAGGAACAAACAATTCTTAAAAAGGAACAGACATCACTTAAAAAAGTACAACTCACAGTTAAAAAGGAGAACCACAAACTTAAAAAGAAACAAAAAACACAAAAAATGAAAACTTCACACTTAAAAATGTACACTCACTTAAAAAGAAATAGACTATCCTTAAAAAGGTACAACTTACAGTTAAAAAGGTAAAGCACAAACTTAAAAATGATAGACGTAGATGTTAAAAATGAACATGTTTTGCCTTTTTAAGTTGTTGTTTGGGGAAACCAAAAGTTGCGTTGGGAAAAATAAAAGTTGCATGGGGAAACCAAACTTTGCAGTGAGAAAGTAAAAGTTGCATGGGGAAACCAAACGTTGATGTGAGAAAAGTAATGTTGCATTGGGAAACTAAATGTTGCATGTGACACCAACATGTTATTAAATGAATTTCTCTACTGACTGGATTGCTGACTCAACTGACCACGTCAACCGCGTCCGGGACGCGCACGGCCGTGTATAATGACTCATCTACAATCATCTTATTGCTTCTAATTCGAGCATTCACAGACCATCGATTATGAATTAAAAAAACATCAATTTATTTAAAAAATTATAAAGTGTATTGTTTAGGAAGTCGTGCTGGCACGACAACACAACACGACAACCAGATCTACGATCACCTTATTGCTTCTATTTCGAGCCTTCGCAACCCATCGATTATGAATTAAAAAAATCAATTTATTTAAAAAATCATAGAGAAAACGTGTAAAGATATAAAGTGAAGAAAACCTCGACGATAGATGGACATGTACGAGGAGATCGAGGGGAGAAGTGAGAGGGAAATCAGAAATTAATGAAGCATAAGAAAATAGAAAGATCCACGTTTGATTTAATTTCTACAAATCAGGAATGTGAAACTTGATAATCAAATTCAATTTTCAAAATATATAAAGCGGAATGTGTAAGCAATCCTTTTTTGAGTTAAAATCACTTGAACCGGAGGATATCTCCAAGGATCCATAATTTTTCTAGTGTTTTCCCACAAATACTTACTAGGTACCCCTCAAAAGGGAAGTAGAATTTACCTTTGACCTTCTATCAGATTTACAGGATCAATATCCGAAGGATCCATTTGAACTCACATTGTGATAATTAACTTTTGATTCCCCAAACCAAATAAAATTATGATTAACATCTGACATCTAAAAGTTTAGAATTAAAAAAATAAAAATCAAAAGGTTCCTTGTAGAATGACGTTATCACAAGATAAAAATAAAAAGTTAGTAAAATAGTTGTTGGATAATGACTTCATAAGACCGAGCATATTCCTTGGGATCAACTGTTGATCTTATATCGAAGAGTTAAAATAGTCCACTGAAGTTATGTACGTACTTATATTACCGGATATCAACCTTTTGGACTTAGACGAAAGAATTATTTGAATAGTCGATCGATATCAATCATGGTCTCGTTTCAAGGGATTGATTTCGGACTAGAGTACTATCAGTTGGATTCAAGATTACATATTAAACAGAAACGGAGGTGCAACGTTAAAAACTCAGTTTTTGTTTGAATAGAAGGGGAAAAAAAACCCGAGATTGCTAAAGCTGGAGTTTATTAATTTGGAAACTTGACCACTCCGATAGAACTTTTAATAAAGCAACCATACAAAACTGAGTGGAGTAATGTTGAATCCGTAGACACCTACTTTGCAAAACTCTATCGAACATTGAAAAACTCGGATAAAACAACCGTAATAGAACAAAAATGACACAGCAAATTTAGAAAACAAAATCTCATAATTATTTTTTTTTGCAGAAAACACAAAACAAGTCAAGACTTCACCAAAACACGATCAACTAAAGAGACAGAAGTCGCAGTAGTCAGTAGACCCATGAATGTGACCACGTGGAATTCTTATTCCCACGTAAATTGGGTCCCACAATAATAACACTCAAATCCAATCCGATGCGCGATCATAAATCCGACAATTTAAGCACAGCTTGTTTGTAATGTTCAGTACACATACATACAAGTATACAACTCATATATGCGGTCGGATTCCGGTGAGCACTTGAAGCCATGAGGACCCGACTCGCCGCCGCCGCCGCGTTCGCTTGCTTGATTATCCCGACGTGTTTTATCGACGGTCGCCGTGTCGAGTACGCCGCGTTTGCAAGCGAGCTGAGGAGGTCTTTGCTAGGGAATGGCTTGGGACGTACTCCTCAAATGGGGTAATCGATCAACTCCCATCTCTCTTCTCGTTCTTAGATGTATCACTGTTAATTATTATGTTACCTAATAAATAATTAAGTGATACTTTTCCTTTCTACTTTAATTTCACGCACGTATAGAAATGACTGAGCTCCAACACTTAACTAATTGTTCTTTACGAGTATAAGTTTAGCTTAGCTACAAAAGCTTCATTTTATTTTGTGTTTATATACTGTCCAATACTTATAAAAACCTACAATTAAGTTGATTCTTAACTTAGCTACAAAAATTTTACAAGAAGCAAAGCCACAAAGATTGATACATATGCTCTTATCTTTCTTTTTAAGACTCCCTTCTTATTTTTATGGATTCCAGGGAAATGAGAGATCTGAGTGGTCCCTGAATCATTATGAATGATCAGTAGAGAGAGAGAGAGAGAGGAGTGTCATAGCGGTGTGTCGGCAAAGGGATAGTTTTCCTGGAGAAAAAAATTAGATTTTTTTTGCTAGGGATTGATTTTTTGCCCAATGGGAGAGAAGTAAAATCAAACATGTGATTTTTGCCGCTGGTATTTTTATCGATAAACTACCCAAAGTTGTTTTATAAAATACATATTCGTGTTACCCTTCAAAAATCACCAATACCTCCAACTCTCTAAGTCCAACATTTCAGAATATCTTGGTTTCCTACCGTCCGAAATAATCCCAATGGTAACATAGCTACCGTAATACAAAAGTCAACTCTTACAAAGTTGACAACGCGTTATGTCGCAATTAAGGTTAAAGTGACTGCTAAAGGTGGAAAGAAAATGTCCGAAACTAAATGGTATGTTAGATATAATGAAAATTAAACCACTCCAGTGTAATTTTTGAATTGTTTGAAGGGTATTCATGAAATTTCCCGAGTTAAATAAAGAGTCAGGGGTGTACACCAATTGAAAACATGACCGGAACCGGCTGGAACAGAATTCTAGGACCGACAATCGGGCCAGTGGAGTCCAGTTTGGAACCGGATCGGTCGGTTCTGGTTAAAAACCAGACTAGACCGGATTTGGTTTTTTTTTTTTAACTTTTCGATTTTATTATATCTTTTATTGTTTTATTTTATTTTACATTTACTGAAAATAATTATAGATGGTATGGTCCAATCAGGGAATGTCAACAGAGATTCTTGCTCACATTCACAGTGAGAGAAATAATTCTAAGTTTGAAACCATTCTAAAAATATGAAGCTATATTTTATGTGTTGTAAGTACTACCAAAATATTGAGTTAATTTATTCGAATTTATAGAATGCTACGAAGATCCAAACATTCACATGAGGTTTTGTATGAACAAAGAAGTCTGAAAAAGTTGTAGATTTACATTTGCCCCTGCGAAGAATATAATGTACTTCATCTATACGGTTCTAGCACAAGAAAATTTTATTTCACTAATATTGACCCTTTGAAGACGTGTAGATCAGATCATTTAGAAATTTTGAAAATGGTCCAAATATAATATGAAATAGGTGTAGATACAAGAAATGCATATGTCAAAGTTTTCTAGCTATGATTGATTTTATGATTGGATACTCAATATAACATCAAATAGGAAACAAGATGTAAACAAAGAAAAAAGATCAAGCAAAACGGAGAAAAAAAACAATAAAAAAACACAATTGGGCCGGTTCCAGTTTTGGACCGGATTCAACCGGTTTTTAACCGGTCCGGAACCGGTGGACCTGCAAAACTAAAATTGACAACTGGACCGGACCCTATCAACCAATCCGGTTCGGGCCGGTTAACCAGACCGGACCGGTGGGTGTACACCCCTAGTCATTTCTACTTTCCAGCGGAGTATATTAGACTTCGGTAGTCCATAGTGTCATAGAATAAGAAATTAAGAACCCGTCGTCAAAGTACTAAATAATTTCATGCATTACTGTGTTGTATCCTGTAGTTATACGTTTGTGTTGGGAACTGTATTGTCCAATCTAGGGTTAATTTGCAAGGAAGATTATAGTCGTTATCGTTATCTGGTAAAAAAACGTGATATCTACACAAGAACAACTTTGATAGTTCAATGGTACATCAGGTGTCTCTTGAGCCAAAGATTACAAATTCGACTCTTGAGAAAGACATTACAACTAGGAATATTCTACAACTTACAAAGAACATTCTACGTGAATCACCACATCTAAGATTTGAAACACTTCTGTGTCGGTGAATTACTAGAAAGTGCTCGTTTTTTCTTTGAAACTGTAGCTACGATGGTCGATTTCTGTTTTTGATTTGGAGAAAATGACGTTTAAATACTTTTGATCAGGTGGAATAGTTGGAATCATTTCAACTGCAACATCAACGAGGAACTGGTGAAGCAAACAGGTGAACTCAAACTAAAACGCAGACAATCTAAAATGTTGCTATAAGCTCAATATTGTTAAGTTTGGGCTGCCTCATATTTTGCTTGTGAATTCATGCATGTGACATGTTTGATTTTTGCATGCAGCGGATGCTATTGTGTCCACAGGTCTTTCTTCACTGGGATATGTCTATGTCAATTTAGGTGATCACACTTCTTTATTTTATTTTCTCCCATCTTTTAGTGATTCCTAATCAAATTTTAATTGTTTGCATTTTGTATTTTTTTTATATTTCGTTGTTCTCAGATGATTGTTGGGCAGAGCTGAACAGAGATGCTCAGGTGAAGAAAAACACACCATTTCTGATTTTTTGGGTTGGAATTGGATAAACATTATTGGTGTTGTACACTTGTTCATATTTAAATGTACCCAGTTATAACTAGATTCAGGTTTTGTACGAAGAGTTGATATATTGATCTCTATAATCTAATGAATATCATTTATAACCATTGAAGTTATTCAAAAAGTTATTCTTTATTGGAATGCATTTTGCAGGGTAAGTTGGTCCCTAGCGCTTCAGCCTTTCCATCGGGAATAAAGGCTCTTGCAGATTATGTGCATTCCAAAGGGCTCAAACTTGGAATTTACAGCGATGCAGGGTATTTATTTGATCTCTACTTCTTTGAATGCCAGTTACGGTTTTCACATGAAATTTGTATATGGATGAGTAATGATTAGGATTGGGATTACGATCGAAAAATAACCACTACAAGGCATATATTTTAAAGTTGAAAGCTTTGCCATCTTCTCAGGAGCCTAACCTGCAGCATGAAGATGCCAGGATCACTTGGTAATGAAGAGCAAGATGCAAACACATTTGCCTCGTGGGTAAGTGATTCATGCTGAATTTTACTTGTAATAATTTGACCCAATCAGCTAACTGTTAATATGTTAATGTTTTTCAGGGTGTTGACTATCTAAAATATGACAACTGCAATAATGGTGGCATTCCCCCACTTGGGAGGTAAGTGATATGAATTTTTTGTTAATGCGAGTTTCTAATGTAAGCTACTCATTTACCATTCATGTAATCAACATGTTTAAAATTGAATGAATTGGAAAATTCTCCGATTTCAAAAGGGTCCAGATCCATTTAAAATTCCGAATACTTGATGGAAGACTTCAATTTTCTTGTTCTTAGAAACCTTCCACGTTTTCTTGATTTTATGTACTATTAGGTTTTAATCTTCCGTTTTTCCAATAATAGATGACTTACCCTTTACTGTGAGTTTGTGAACCTGTCATGTAATTGGTGTTTGCTGATTTCATGATCGAGCAGGTACACAAAGATGAGCCAAGCTTTATTAGGATCTGGAAGGAAGATTTTCTACTCCTTATGTGAATGGTTGGTATTTCTCAATCAAATGGTTTACATTGTTATGTTTTACTTGGTAATCAGCTAACCAAAAGACATTATTATGTAATAAATTTTGGTGGCCATCGTGGAATCATAAATAGAGATTTTCTTCTCTGTCTGTTCACCACAGGGGACAAGAAGATCCAGCAACATGGGCACCTAAGATAGGGAACAGTTGGAGGACGACGGGCGATATAGAAGATAAATGGGAGAGGTACTTAATTCATACATTAGTTAACTGAGCAGATATAGAATTTCTCTTTTACCAATCTGAAGTCCAGACAGTTTTTATTTTATTTTATGTTTTCATGGGAACATATTTTCTTTTTGTGGGTGTAGTATGATCTCTCGTGCCGACGAAAACGACAAATGGGCGTCATACGCAAAACCTGGTGCATGGAATGGTACTATCAATTTTTTTCATGGGAAAAAACTTGAAAATAACCATCTTACAATCTCCATTTGAAGTTGTGACATTCTTAAAATAGTAATATCTCAAAAGTATTTTTTTCAAGTAGATAATGTCTTAAGAGTAAACAAAGCTTAATTAGTTTGTGAGAAAGAGACTTAAATTTCAACCTCTTTTGTTTAGACCCGGATATGCTCGAAGTGGGAAACGGTGGAATGACGGACGAGGAGTATCGATCACATTTCAGCATTTGGGCATTGATGAAGGTATCATTTTTTTTAAATAATTATAACATTGTAATCAATCATCCTTTTTATATTTTTTATTATGTATGCTGTTTATCTACAATTCTAGGCACCACTACTTATCGGGTGTGATGTTCGATCAATGAGTAAAGAAACATTTGCTATACTAAGCAATGCAGAAGTAATCGCTGTTAACCAAGGTAAATCAAAGTTCTCTCACCTTCATTTAAAGCTATATCCGGATTCCGGATGATACCTGTTGCTTTGAATGATATAAGCAAAGGATCAAAGAAAACAACCTTATTAATCTTATGCCGTCCGACTCTCTACATTGAATGCCATGAGCAGATGAACTTGGTGTTCAAGGGAAAAAGGTCAAATCAGTAGGAGACTTGGAGGTGCGTTCTTTTTTCTCCATCATCTTATAATTCACAGTCAACCATCAAATGTCATGTAAAAAGTCTCTAACACAGATGAGGCAATTTAAATATGTAAAACACATAATTAATGTGGTACCGTAAGAGGCAATTCTTCTAACAATTTTTGTTCAAGGCAACAAGAAATTGTTACTTAGATTGGAAACCATGAATTATGTACTGTAATTTAAAAGGTAATTAGGAGGACATTAGAAGCAAAATCATAGGTAATCTGATACTTACCAAAGTTTGTGAAATAAACCATTTCTGCAAGGACAAAAACACTTAATTTTCCTTACGGGTGGGAATTATGTTCCATGATAATTTACAGAACATTTGAGTTAAGATGATTCTCGTCGACATATGCAGGTATGGTCTGGTCCTCTTAGTGGCAACAGAGTGGCTGTTGTCCTCTGGAACAGAAGTGGCTTCCGAGCTTCTATCACCGCGGACTGGTCTGATATCGGTCTCAAACCATCTACTGTCGTTAAAGCACGAGATCTCTGGATGGTAACATTCAACAGAAGTCTTGCTTGAGTTCATTGTTTATTTTTCTGGGGTTATTTATAACGTAGAATCTCTAACCTTTTTATTGTTTATGTTTTTTGTTTGAAATTGTGCAGCACACTACCATCCCGTCTGTCGAACGGAAGATATCAGCAATTGTCGATTCTCATGCTTGCAAGATGTATGTCTTAACACCATAATGTCGGTATGAGATCTTGGTTCTCTATTTTCCCGTTGGTATGGACAAGGATTATTATGTATAGTTGGCTATTGTATTCTTTCAGTTATTACTGGAAGTTGAATATTATTGAATCAATAATGGTCTCATTGTCTAGGGGGGAAAAACATCATTCTGAAAATTTCATTGAGTACTTTGCAGTATATTGAGTGTAAAATCTAATTCCAATCACTTATGTTAAACATGTGTGTAATGTGTTGAATGAGTTTTCTTTGTGAAGGAACATCTACATGTTCACCACAGTCTTAGCCGTTATACCTACATTTACATGATTCATCTTACATATCGGAAATCGTCAATAATGCGCTTCAACCTTAGTAAATTTAAAGATACGTCGAATTCAATTAGTTTCCCTCACCAATGTTATCAATGTTTTGTAACGCCGGAGAATTTTTCATCTTGTTGAATAAGTTTCTTTTTGCTTTGGATTGAATAATGTGCTAATTATTTGCCTTACAAAATGTTGACATGGATTAAAATAATAACCACACAGTTTGTAATGTGTGTTTTTTTTTGGAAAGTTTTTAAAATGCTTTAAAAATGCTAGGATTAGCAAAATGCTTCAATAACCTTTTACCAAAGGAGAGAGAGAAAATTATTAATTTGGACATTTAAAAAAATTGAAATAACGTCACAGCAAAAGTAAACATTCACAAAGACGGATCCGGATACTCTCAAATAAAGGTGAAATTTGTGAGGTCAAATTCAGTAAATCTTCATCATCTATTTCAATCTAATGGTGGGTGCATTTGCGAGGTCAAATTCAGTAAATCTTGATCTATAATTAATGGTAAATTTGTGCAGCTATTGTTAGAAATTGTGAGGATTAATATGCAACTAATTCTATTTAGCTCAAATTTGTAATGTGTTTAAAACAAAATAAAATGTAAATCTGCAATTCCAACATTAAAATTTCATAACTTTGGTAACATGGGATATAGTTCAAAATTCACATAGATTACTTGTAATAATTACGTTACGATAAGTTCGAATTTAAATTTGCGTTAGATTGATCCAAATTTAATGTTTAAATTCAAATTTGTCATAGTGCGAGTGTCAAAAAACGTAATCATTGAATATAACGAAAAAGAAAAAGAAAAATTATGATAAATATATTAAAAATTGTTATAAAATAATAGAACAAAAAAGATGATTTGAGGGAGAATAATAGTTTGTATTTTTTTCGTCCACAAAGTATTACAATGGTCCCCTATTTATAAACTATAAGAGGCAAATGAAAACGTATATGTTACAAGAGTTTACAAATGAGAATGTGACAGGTTGATGAAGTTATGGGAGGAGAAGGTGAATCATCCAATGACCTTTGGATTTCATAACACTCCCTCTTGGAGGATCACCTTTACACGTTAAGGATGTTGCCTCGTTAAAAACTTTACCAAGAAAAATCTGATGGGATAAAAACTTGGTGAAAGAAAAAAGAGTGCAACGCCTATGATGCCCCCCCTCACTTCAACATACATTCTTCAAACAACGAACATCAATTTTGAAGACAAACTTCTTAAAGACTTTGGTGGGCAATAACTTTGTAAACAAGTCTACCATATTCTCGTTTGATTGGATCTGATCAATTGTCACTTGATTGGTCTGCGCCATCAAAAACCTTGCCAAGTAAAACCCTGTGGGACAAAACTTGGTGAAGGAAAAAAAGTGCATCGTATAATTCTCCCCCTCAATTCAACATACATTCATAACACACCTTTAAACAATATGCGTTATGTTTATGTCTCGTTAAAAACATCATGCTTAGATAAAACATTTACTGTGGACCTTATTAGGTTTCAAGTTATAAGAAAATGTTCATGACATTTTGATAAGGAACTTCAGGTCCTATTACAATTGGATCTTTATTGATATACAATAGATGTCATTTCTTAGTGTCGTTTCAATGTGAGTATTAAGTAGAATATATTTTTTCTACAATATTCACTTTCTACAATTGAATCATTGTACGAATTCTCTTTCAGAGATTGTTCAAACTTCAAGTCGAAAAATAATTGAGTTTTCTCTGGTCATTTATTCCAAAACATTGTCCATTAAATATTTCATGAGTTTTCAAAAACTCTGCTGGAGGTCCTATGACATCAAGCATGTTATAAATATAATAAATAACAGTAACTTTTGTTATTGGATGAAACATATGGACGACTAAGATCAACTTCGCATCATTTTTCATGATGACTTTGATTGAAGAGGTTATATGCACACTTTTACTTGTTTCTTCTTATAGTGATCTATTCAAAAATTGTATAGTGCATCATATACAATTTTGTCATCATATAATATATTTTATCATATTAGTCCTTCATGGACTCTCATATAAGTACCAATATTAAGTGACTTATAAAATTTTAAAGTCACAACATATCTTATATGCATATCATATTGATCATGTAGCATAACGTATTATCAATATTACGAGAGAATGAGTAACATAACGATGGATGTTGGGTCCTGCGAATACCCTTATATTACTCCTCGCTTTATAATGTATCACATGTTTTTCTGATTTCTATTTTTATCCTTCAGGGATATAATTTCAGAAATCAGGACTACAGGTCCAAATAGTATATTTATTCAGCGAGTTTATTATATATTGTTCGCCTTCTTTTGTTTATATGAAATACGAATGCTTCTGGCATTCTTATAATATCATAAGTTTTGGATCCAATTTTTCTCTTGATATATAGCATGCTATTAAGAATGCGAATGAATTGTCGACAATAATTTTAATATCTCTCGTATCAACGTATATAGTTGATTGTGAGTTTTACGTCAATAATAATCAAATCCTCATCATTTCCCAAAACTTTAGGATTTGACCGTTCTGTATCCCCGAAATTTCTTTAATCTTTTGTTTAGAAGCTGTATTTATTTTTACGGGTTTATATTCTTCGGAATAACCTCTTCAGGAGGTACAATGAGAGTGACTAACTTTTATTTCATTTCCACTAATAATAAATGTTATGGTCCACGCTTCTGGTGTTGGTTGAGCTCAAATATATTTTTATCATGTGGAGATCTCCACTTTATATTATGTGGTCTATGTCTTGTAATATAAGACCTAGTCACTTTTTTGTGATCAATACAAATGTATGACAATTACTTGCTAGATATTGCAAGATAATGATTTCATGAACATCATGTTCAATTATACTTGTACGTATATTCTCTTATGAACTTCGGGTTCAATGTAGTACATTTTCTTGACATTCTTTAAGCTTCTAGCTTCTCCCCCTAATGCCAGAAAATGTATATTATATATATATGATTATTGAATTGGACAATAAAACTTAACCCTTCAGGTGCTTTAAATCGCAGGAGGGAAACAATTTATTCATTATTGTACAAGTAAAGTAGGGGAATATTCATAACATGATGTATATCTACCATAAAAATTAATAAATAATATTAGTAGGTATATATGCACATTAATGTATCATGTATAAATTTTAAGATCCCATAATGATCAATATTGAGAGATATTTTAAAAATAGAGGGACTCTCATTTTATTGTGCAAATCGGTCGACAAATTTGACCTCATTTTGGTCGTGACAGAAGTCAACAAAATTATCTAAACCTTTACAAAAACAATACCAACGATGACATCCATAATTAATATAAGAGATTATTTTATTTAGGCACTTCTGGGCATGCTTCGTCTCTTTGATGTCATCTTTATTTCATACTTCTTATTTGCACAAAATTTAGTGCACTGCTTATGCTCTTGTTTTCACGATACTTTGTAATGTGTGCTTCCGACACACCAAAAAATAAACAAGAAATGTATCGTGATTTTCCAACAACTCTCATGACCTTCAATCATCGGTGATGCATAACCCAAAAAAGTATTGGGTCATTAATTTGTAAAGTGATCAATATAATATATATTTTTCTTTTATTACTAATATCTATATATTTATGAACTTCTGGTCATAGGATTTGATTTAGAGATCGACGTGCATTTTTACTCAATTATGCATTTGCATGTCGTTTAGATGGTCATACGAATCCTTCAGGGATTATCATAATATTTCACAACCCTCTTTAAATGAATAATCTCTAAATCTTGGTATAATAGCATTTTATGAATATTAAGATATTCGTCTTCTGGGCAAATGCATATCATTTTCAATAACATTGATCACTTGTAACATGGTGATTCAAATTCCATTATAATATAGCACATTGTACTATATATATACATCTATCAAGATGAATATTATGTGCTCAGGAGATGAATACTCGTAACAACAAGTAACAATCACATACTTGAACCACTTTACAAATATTATTTTAATGAACATGATACTAAGAATTCATATTACTTATACTGAGCAAGTGAATCGATACAAAGTTGCATGAGATATATATCATTTAATTTTAAAAGCACTATTAAATATGTAAATATTTCTTTTCATGCTTCATTGGATCGAGAAATCGTGAAATTTTGATCAACAAGTCGATATTTTGTCCAACCACAAAAACAGACATGAGATTAAATCATAATACTTTTTAAATCATTTTAACAAAGAGGATAGCAATAGAAAATCACAACCTCCACTTTTATCTATGCTTCTTTCTCAAAACGGAAAATATGATAATGTACTTGAATCATATGATAAACAAAAGTGCATATTAGCAATTCCAAAAGCAACATAGCAATATATATATATATTAATTGTATACATCTCATTTATTTTATATATATATACATACAAAATTAACATTTTTGTATGTACCATGTGAGTAATTAATTACCTCGATCATCATGAATAAATACAAATTCAACGTGTAAGTAAAATAACTGTATACATACATATTTTGATATTTACATCTTTTATGAATAATACAAATCAATAAAGGTCAATTGAACATTCACATTAAATCTTCAATTAAGAAGATTTATAGAATTATGAAAACAAACATTTGCTTCCAAATAAGCCTCAAATAAATCATTATCAATGCATTCCATATTATATATAATATATGTAACAACTGCACTGTATACAATATTAATATTCAAGTTAAAAGCTTATACAAGTTTTGTAAATGAGCATGCTCTAACGTACCACACATGTTTGGCTTAATTATTGTTTATAATATTGCAAACCATTTATTACTTTCTTTCATCACGTATTAACCAAGAACTCATAATGTTTTCTCTTATGTATTTGAGCAAGAAATTATAATCCTTATGCATGAATGACAAGTCTTATTAGAGACTACAAACCAATGAGAAAGAAATCTCTATTACCTCCTACATGAACAGAAACAAAATGTTGAAAATAAAATTATGGATTTAAGTTCACATGATATTTTATCGTATTCATTTAACTACATTGTTTATTCACAATATAACTAGTGGAGAATAAAGTATGAACACCATAACATCGATAAAAGAATCACAAATCTAGACATATAAAGATATGTATATTTTATCAATAAATGAAAGAAATTGTCTCATTACATTACATTACATCAAAGACAATATATATGATTGACGATGAAAACAATTTAATACTCTTTCGTGGAAGGAGACGAGGTAGAGAGAAGATCAACTTCTCAATCTAGAAGTAACTTATATACAATGACTAAATAATATTTTCTAGACCTCATAGCTAAAAAGAAAGGATACACACAAACTCAAACTATTTCATAGTCAACATAAAAACCATAGGAAGAAAACAATACTAGATACACATGCTAGTTATGATCAAGATAAACTATATTAATCCACCAATCTAGCATGGCGAGGCAAAACAATATGGTTAGGAAATGAAACGAAAACTTCCCAAGTTATTCTAGATGTAGATAGATACTATGTTGTATTTGTTGGCTTTTTGGCCTTAATCTTATGTTTTGATGATTTAATCAACCGAATCTTAATTAGAGTAGCACACACTATGCATTGCATATATATTGTATTGTGCTAACCTCTACAGGTGATCAAGACTCAAGAAAGATGGAAATGAAGTTAAGACATGTAATTAAAGCTAAATCGAAGACATGTAATCTTAATTTCTTTTGAGTCTTAGGAACAAAGTGTAATTGAGCATACTTGATCTAAAATCAACTTAATCACACACTAGGTTCCCTATAGAAGTCACACACAAAATTTCACATTATTTGGACTTCAATAGATCACCCAAACTTAGACCGGAAAACACCAAAACCTGAATTGCAAAAGTCTGCCCACATTCGGTCGACCGCAACGTGTCGTTCGGTCGACCGGATGATCAATTAATCATGTTTGTGTTTCCCTGTCTAGTTTCGGTCGACCGCACCATATCTTTCGGTCGACCGTCAGATCATATTTTCTCGACTGTTACTTTTGTCGTATATACCCAACAGTCGTATTCGTATTAAACCAAAAATACCCCAAATGTATTTCATGTATCAGTCGACCGAGGACCACGATCGGTCGACCGTTGTTTCATCACTTGACAAACCCAAAGTGCCTGTCTATAATCGGTCGACCGCCAAAACCAGTTTCGGTCGACCGTTTAACCTTGTCAAAATCCCCTGCTATCGGTCAACACAATTTCGTTCGACCGATCCATTTTTCCCTCTACCGAAACGCTTGTTCGGTCGACCGGTAATCCTGTTCGGTCGACCGTTTTCTTAATTGACTTAAGCGTTCAGTCGACCGATTCATATTTCGGTCGACCGTATCCCTATCGAACCCAAGCGTTCAGTCGACCGTTTCTGGACAGATTTGCAGCCCGATTTTCTGCTTTGTGTTCTTTGCACAATATCCAACCAAATCTTGTCCCAACGGATCTATTCTCTCTAATGCTTATAAATAGAGTTGTAAAACACATTTTAACACAACTCTCCCACTACAAACTTGTCCCAAACTTTAGAGAGAATTCCATACACTCCAAACCTCAAATCTCCACACTTAATCATATTTCCAATCTCATTCAAGTGTGCTCAAAGTTTAGAGAGTGTGTTCCACTCAAGTTACATTTGCTGTCAAGAAAGTAAAGGCTCCGGTGAAAGCCCGAAGCATCCTTCTCGGATTGTGAGAAGAGGATTCCAAGCTGGGCGAGAGTTGTTCGCGAGTTTGACGGTTGTAAGGCGTTGTCTCCCGGCCCGGAACGGGGAGCGGATAGTGAAGTCGTAGGCGGAGCTCGGTGATCCGAGCGGAGCTTGCAAGAGAGGATTAGGACCCGGGTGGGGTGCCGAACCTCTATAAAAATCGACCCGACTTCTTGTGGTTTGCATATTTCCTACACTTGCTTGTTTTGTTTTAAATTTCCGCTGCGCATATCGATCGCTTAAACAAGTAGGTGATTAGATTAAAAAGTGATTAGTGAACCCATAACCCACACGATCCTACAGTATTTGATTCAAACATTGGATGTAAGCAAAATACATTTGGATGATTTCTACCAATTCCATTCGGAAGAAACTCGTGCTTCTGAAGAAGATTATGCAAGAGTCAATTCGTGCTGATAACATGTTATAAAATAATAGAACAAAGAAGATGATGATTTGAGGGAGAATAATAATTGGAATTTTTTTCAAAATAATCAAAAAAAAATAAAAAATTGGAAAAATATGCACTTCAGAAACTTAATCGGCAAATTATGCACATTGAAAAACAGCACCACAGGTGCCGTTTTCATTAAGTAAAAACGGCACTGTAGATGCCGTTTTTACCCTTAATGAAAACGGCATCAGTGATGCCGTTTTTACTTGGGCAATTTTTTTCTTGGTTTCGAGATGTCGTTTTTATTTAATACATGTTGAACTAGAAACGGGTCGGTTGGGGGTATAGTTCAACGTGTATTAAATAAAAACGACATCTCGAAACCAAGAAAAAAATTGCCCAAGTAAAAACGGCATCACTGATGCCGTTTTCATTAAGGGTAAAAACGACATCTACAATGCCGTTTTTACTTAATGAAAACGGCACCTGTGGTGCCGTTTTTAAATGTTCATACTTTGCCAATTAAGTTTCTGAAGTGCATATTTTTCCAATTTTTTATTTTTTTTTATTTTGAAAAATTTTCCATAATAATTTGTATTTTTTTCGTCCACAAAGTATTACAATTGTCTCCTATTTATAGGCTATAGGAGTCAAATGAAAGAGTGTATGTTACAAGAGTTTACAAAGAAGAATGTGATAGGTTGATGTTATGTGAGTAGAAGGTAAATCATCTAATGATTTTTAGATTTCGTAACAAAAATAATATTTTTTCCAGAGAAAGTCAAACGTTGACTTAACACGGCGAGGAAGTTAATCCTTGACTAACAGAAACCACTTAGCCGAGGTTCGATTGTTGGAAGAAAAACGTCAAATGTCTTCTTCTTCCTCCCTTCTTCTCCTCCTCTCCTCCCCAAACCCTAACCCAAGAAACCCCAAACCCCACCCACGCACCTCACCATGCTGCCTCCGATTCCGCCCCACCCGTCTCCTCCTCCCCACCACCACCTGCCAGGCTGCCCCCAAACCCCCCACCACATCCCCGGACCTGGAAAAGGAGGAGCTTTTGGACGAGCCCATGGAAATGGAGATGGGAATGGGGGTGTGGGAGTGGGCGGTTCTGGTTTCGCCCTTCTTCTTCTGGGGGACATCGATGGTGGCCATGAAGGAGGTCATCCCAAAGGCCGGGCCTTTCTTCGTCTCCGCCTTTAGGTTGCTTCCTGCTGGGCTGATGTTGGTCGGCTTCGCTGCCGCCACAGGGAGGAGACAGCCTCATGGACTTCTTGCTTGGGTTTCCATTCTTTTATTCGCCATTGTCGATGCCACGTGCTTTCAGGTCAGAAAGGACTCATCTTTCATCCATTAATTCGTCGTTGTCGTGAATTTGGACGGTGCCTGAAATTTAGGTCAAGGGATCGGATTTTATAAAGACGTTCCAAAAATAATTGAAAATTGATTGTTTTGGTGTGATTGGGGATTTTATTAGCTAACTTACCCATAAGTGGCTAATTAGACAAAATCTCATAGACATATCCTATTATTAGTATTTGAAAATATTCAAAGGGGTTGAATTCTCAAAGGGTCAAAAACCAAGAGGAAGGGGATCCCAAAAGGTCTTTACAAAATAGACGAAATACCAAAATTCAATGGTCAAAATACAAAGCGATCAAATATTCAATGGGGTCGCTCGATGCCCCACCCACCTACGTGGCACTGTCCTTGTTTGTGAATCTAGTCGTCTACGCTACCTTCCCGTTAGGGTGTGATTGGTACGCTGAAAATTTTCAAGGAAGCATGAAACTGATTTTTAAAATGACTCCTAGGTGATTGGTACCTTGAAAAATATAAAAATAATAATAATTTGGATTCAATTTCTAGAATGACTTTCAGGACTTAAAATATACACTTAAAGTGACTTCCCCAATTTCCACTCTTAAATATGCACTTAGGAAATCATGTAAGTGAAATTGACTTTCCCCATCAACCTAGGTTAAGTTGGGGCTTAGTGAGGCTTTCAGCCAACCAAAATTTAACATGGTACCAAAGTAGACGGCTCGCATACACATAATAATTTTGGTTGCATGCGTGGTATTGGAAATACATTCCAACATAACTCCAAAGTGGAAGTGTTACTCTATTTCCATCGTCTCCCAAGTATGTAGTTGGATTTAAAGAGGTCATGCTTGCAAGGCCCAAAGCAAACTTTAACAATGTTTTCGGCCGAGTGTCACATAATCGACCTCTGTATAGTGGATTAACCTGTGGATTATGTCGCTGTACAGTTTAGAAGGCACAAATGACGGTAGAATATGGTGAGTAAAATTACCACTGAAGTATCTTGTCATTTGGTCCAATTGTGTGACGCTATGATTCTTACCATTAATGGATTGAAAGAACTCTAATGTGATTTTTCAAGTGTTTGTATTCTCTCAAGCACCCCCTGGTCTCATAATTCGATTAAGTAACATATCAAACATTTGAAGGGCTCTTAGGTTGTGTGTGCAGGAGTTTGTGCCTAAATGTTGGATATAGGTCGTCACTTTTATTATTATCGTTGTTAATGGCTGATTGCCTGATTGTGGTGGTGGCAGGGATTTCTGGCAGAAGGTTTGCAGAGGACTTCAGCTGGATTGGGCAGTGTAAGGCATAATCTCACTCTCACCCTATTCCCTTTTGTGTACTGCTGGATGTGCGAATTGCGCAAAATATGTGTAGGCTGAGATTTTATTAACATTTTAGTTTCTTCATGGAACAAAACATGTGTAGGCTGAGATATCATTTAAATGACTTAGTTTTTTATAGTAAAACAGCTTCTACTGTCAATCTTTATTTTAATGTCATAGAAATATCATACTTTGTTATAGCTGAAAAGAAACTGCAAAGTACAAATCCTTTTGATTCCCAAAATCGACCACTCCACCTTATTTGTTCTGCAGCTCTTTTAGAAGGTTCAATTTACTTTTCATTTCGATCAGTTAAAAGGCTCAAATTGTTGCTGTTAATCATTTTTCTGTGAGTGGTTAGAATATTTAATATTTGTAACTCATCAGTTTGTGTGATTTTGGGACACAGGTTTATCGTTATGGGGCCTCATGCTTTCAGAATTTTCCTTCTAGAAATAAATTTTCCTACACAGGAATCTCTTGTTGAATCATTCTCATGTGAATTTTGACTTCAGCTTCTATTTCTTTTCTTATTCAAATCCCAGGTCATTATTGATTCCCAGCCTTTGACAGTTGCAGTACTTGCAGCATTGCTTTTTGGAGAATCAATTGGGCTGGTTGGAGCAAGTGGTCTTTTGTTGGGTGTTATCGGACTTCTACTTCTCGAGGTTGGTCCTCATCAACTTGTATTACACTGATAATGTTTGTCGACATAATGAACTTCAAGTCTAAGTTTGTTCTTGTATATTTTTCAAAAAGTTATTTGACATAAAACTAGCAAAGAGATTTTATGAAATCAAGCTTCAGTACTGATCAGAAATGAAACATGGCATATTGTCATTCTTTAGAATTGGTTTGTGTTGAAACACAATGAGACCACATCGTTTTTGCAGTCCCAAAAGTTTTTCCAGCGGAACTCCTATAATATTGTTTTTCTTCTTGAGTTAATTATTTGTGAAATAGCCATCCAGAATCCAAAGCTGCTAGCTTGAATAGGGCGTCAGGCACACCGCAAACCAGGAATATCCTTGTTTTGTTTACTGACTTCTAGGTCAGCACTGTCAAGCCTCCAAAAAAATACGCATTCTTTTGCTGATTTGGGATGTTATCCTTTTTCATGCAGATTCCAGCTATCAACTTCGAAGGAGGTGAATTTTCACTTTGGGGAAGCGGAGAGTGGTGGATGTTACTTGCAGCTCAAAGTATGGCTATAGGAACTGTTATGGTTCGTTGGGTATCCAAATATTCAGACCCTGTCATGGCAACTGGATGGGTAAGTCATATCACCTCGTTTTATTTGAACATTATAGTTTATAATATATAACCTAGTCATGCAAGCTGTAACTTTGTTCACCTGTAGTATTTTGATGCTCTATAGCGGTCTTCACTTTGAAGTTTGTCGACATATACTTATTTGGAAACACCTTATTTGGAAACACCTTTTATTTAGAAACAGCTTTTTCATGTTCCTTGTTTATGTTTTTTATTAGCAACACCTTTTTTGTCCCCTCCGATGCTTCAAATTGCACAAACTAATGGCTTCAATTTTATTGCAGCACATGATTATTGGAGGACTTCCTCTTTTGGCTATATCCGTACTTAATCACGATCCTGCTGTCACTGGGAATTTTACTGAGCTTACATCTAGTGATCTTGCAGCTCTCCTTTACACCTCAGTATTTGGAAGTGCCATTAGCTATGGTGTATTCTTCTACAATGCAACACGAGGTCTTATTTGGTTATCTTTGCCTTTGATTGCCTACCTTCTATTATTATTCTTTCATGCATGAGGCAATTGGTGGTCTTTTTGTGATCCAACTTTCAGTGACAACATGTTTGGTGTTTATTGTCTTGTTAATGTTGCATATCATTGTGTTTTCAGAGATGAATTATCACTTCTGCGTCTGTGCTTATTTTTAATTGCTATTCATTGCAGGTAGTTTGACGAGACTTAGTTCTCTCACGTTTCTCACTCCAATGTTTGCCTCTATTTTTGGGTTAGTATTTTGACCACTGGTCCATAAAACATTTGCTGTTTTAGTCATGAATTCTGTAGTTGAAATTCATTCTTTAAACTTGCCGTCATCATTTAATTATATTTCCACGTGGTTACGTAAATACATAGCAATGTGTATCAGCGATGCTGATAGTTGTTGATTGCTGCGGTATGTGTACCACCAAGTGCCCGGCATATGCAGCACAAAATGTCTCGTTGTTGATTTTCTCGTTAAATAAAAGGGAGAAAAGAAATTGCAAAAAAGGGCTACCTGTAAGGCTTCAACAAGATTCCTACTAAAACGGTTTTGCATTTGTAATGTAGTGGCGATCCTGACTTGACGGCGTTGATGACATGATTACTTCAATTTATAAAATAACCTAGCCAAGGTAATTTTTCAATCGAACTGCCAAACCATCACCGGTGCTCGGAATCTAGAAGTTGAAAGTTGTCTTTGCCTCCAAGGGAAACTATTTTGTGTTTGGAAGTTTTGATTTCATTTTCAGTTTTGCTCGTTTGAAATGGTAATGCGAATTCTCTTTTGGCATAAACGCAAACAATATAGTTACTAGAGTTTTTCACAATTATACATAGCTAAATGCTAAGTAGTCATTGCAGCATAGACAAAAGTAATAGTTAAAAGGGATGACATGGTTTGATCTCTTGCAGATTTCTTTATCTCGGCGAAACATTTTCACCTTTGCAGCTTGGTGGTGCTCTGATAACGCTAGTGGCCATCTACATGGTAAATTACCGTGAAATCACAGATAAAGAATGAGGACAGAAAAAGAGAACATACCACCAGCACCACCTGCTTTTTGGCACCCAACCGTGGTTAGTGACCATGGGAAGCCAGCCTCAGTTTGGTGCCTGTCAGATAAGTTATACAATAACAAAAGGATTAAGATGTCTGATATTACAGTTAACAGAGCAATACAGGAGAAAACAAGCAAATGCTCTCAACCAGGATCAACTTAGGACCCACAAGTCAGAACTGCACCACCCTCACCAAAAATCTCCTCTTAGTTTTAACATATTGTTGTAAGTAGCATCTCATTTGTAGTAATTTCATTCTTCAGCGTGTGAAGCCAAACATTGTATCGTAAGTCATAAGCTGCCGCATTAAGTACACTGTACTTGTATCCGGAAGTTTGATACAAATAAATATGCCCAATTATACTGAAACTGTAAAGACACAGACCTCGTGTCGTGCTAGCCTTTCATGATTTAAGCGGTATCAAACATTGTCGCTCTTTGTAATGCTGTGAAATAAACAACGTTTCTTCAAGGCTACACTGCATGTCTGGTTTGGCGTTTGTTGGCCAACTGTCTTTATACGTTTCATCTCAAGATTATGCCCGGTCGTAAGATTTGAACTCAACTCCTAAGAAGTGAATCCCTTTTCATTCACAAAAAGCTTGGGTTGACGGTTTCACTTAATTCATAAGCACAAACGTAACAGTGGCGACGTGGGTTTCAACGTCAAGAAAATTAGTATTTACAACACTCCCAAGTGTGAACCTTTAAAATCACATACTCGAATTTTACCTAAAAGAAACAATTTCTCGTGTATACCTTCCGACGCATCAGTTTTACACTAATACCCCGGTATATACATTGCTTAGTAATGACGAAAAATCTTCAAGGTGGTAGTGTATTCCTCCAAAAGCCAACGATTCAATCCAAGTCTGAGCTGCACAAGCAACAACAAATTGAACAAGCTCCCAAGAACGATCAAATATTCACTTAGTCTCAGAACTAGTTAACCCATGATGTAGTCAATACAACCAACATCAACATGCCTTTACCTGTCACAAAATTAAAGCAATATCATAAGGTTGATAGAACTGTATTGTAGAATATCTTAAACGATATAAAGCTAGATATTTATCTTATACTTTCAAGAGAAACATGTTACATACGTGTAGCTAAATTCAAAATATGGCCAGTCACACATTTAATGGTTCTCAGATTTGTCTCATCTATTCTACTTACCTTAGGAATGAGAGGATTTCAAAATCTGAATGATCCACGGGTATCGTCCTCAGACATTGACTTTGCATTTTCTCTCATTCTCTCAACAATATTTCTCCCTTTTTCTTCAATATGACGCTTTTTCTCATCAAATTTCTCACTCACTTTTTTCCTCAAATCCCACATTTTTTCTTTCCTTCCTTTCTTTGTCTTGGCTTCTCCATCGAAAGATTTTGAAGACAGTTCGTAGGATGACAATGTTGGCATTAGAGGTTTCTTGGGAGATTCAACCTGACTCTGGTTGTAGATCTGTGGAGCCTCAATGCTCTTGCTCTTCAAAAATGGCACCTTGAAATCTTCATCAGTGCTGTTGCGGCTTGAATGATTAGGCAAAAAAGATATTGCTGGTTCCTCTTGTCTTGAATTGGATGAGACAATTTGCCCAACATGTTCAAGTGTTGGCTCAGCAAGTGGACCACTTCGTTTTGGTTCTCCATCTCCTTGTTCAGCCATACTTGCAGGACTAGTTTTACTTATCTTGACAGTGTCTGACCTTAATTTGGGTTCTACAGCCTCCAGCTTCGAAGCATCCATACTTGCAGGACTAGTTTTACTTATCTTGACAGTGTCTGACCTTACTCTGGGTTTTACAGCCTCCAGCTTCGAGGCATCCAAACTTGCAGGACTAGTTTTACTTATCTTGACAGTGTCTGCCTTTACTCTGGGTTCTACAGCCTCCAGCTTCGAAGCATCCTTCTCCTCAACTTTCCTGCTTCCCTGACGAGTCCATACGAATGGCGCAGCACTTCTCGGGACCCAGTCATTTTTCTCTGCTGCCATCCATGGGATGTATATACCTTCGCAATTTGGTAACACCAAAGATTCGCGTATTGCAGCCTAAAAAACATGAAGTCAAAAACTCCCTTGAGTATAATAGATAAGAATGAATACAAATATTGTCTGGTGGAGCGCGAATTAAACAAAATTTATCACCTTGAAACGGTTGTTTATCAGCAACGCTGCATGGGAGATTGCTATTTTGTGATCCCCAATAGAAGAATCAAATTTGAAATCAATCTCAGGCATAGATGTAAATGCAACCCAGATTTGATCAGAAGGAGGTGGTTTTACATGCAAACGTACGGTTCCTCGCAGGGATGCTACTCGTATAGCAAAAGAAATGGGCACCTTAAATGCCAAAAAAAACCATTAGTTAGAAAATAAAGGTGGATATATATGAAATGGATATAAACAAGTTAACAACAATAATCTAATGCTCAAAAGAGAACGAGTTAACAAATGTATAAAAAATGTAAGATCATAAATTTGTTAAACACAAGTTCACAGAAAATTTGAATTTCACATGTGCACATACTAGGTCAAGAGGAAAGTTAGATACGAGGAATTTACATTCTTTTGATTTTTAAGCATTGACATATAGGACCCTAATACTAACACTTGTATAAAACAAATAATGGTGTGCACACAATCGACAAACATATAGTTACCTGTGAGACCTGGTTGGCAACAGAATTCAAAATTGTTTTCCACCTTGACATGTAAGTTGACGCCCAATTAGCAGCACTTGATTGTCTTAAATCATCTGTCATAAGAAAAAAGAACAGAATATCATAAAATTATTTCAAGACCAGATAATCTTATGGTGACATGTAGGGGCGCAAACAGATCAAATATGGAACATATGTAAGCATTTCAATAGTCTTATTTGAAATGCGAAAATGGATACAAATACAAATCAAATACGGATTTGAAAATTGCACGTTCATACCTTATGAACCATATACAGATACGAAATGATTTTTTTATTGATATTTGGTAATTTGAAATATATATTATATAAATAGAGTTGGATAAAGGGCGAATATGCATGAACTATAGAGACAACAGAAAATGGGTAAATATATTTCTACTTCACTTTAGATTTTGGTTATTAAATTGGAGATGAATTATATACTTAAATATTAACTTAGAAATATTAGTAGAAAATTTTGAGTAGAACATGAGAGGATTCCTAATTCTCACATAGATATGGAAACATCACAAAAATCATGTGGATATTTGTATCCATATTTGTCCAAAAAATGCATATCCATATTTGCCAAAACTAAAATCTAAACTTCAATATTTGCATCTTTATTGGTAAAAACTTGAAAATCAATATCGACATCTATATCCATTTGGATATGTAAATTTGATATTCATGTTCTTAAAAAAAGGATACAAACATAGATCCATGGATAGTCCATATCTGTAGGCACCCCTGGTTACATGTCTCTCCACAGTTCAGATCAGCCTGAAGAAAAGCCCTCTGGTTGAGCTTATATATAACTAATTTTAGTATAAGGTTGTCTTGGAAAATGATTCAAATTAAAAGTAGACTTGTTTGGATAAACAATCCTTAAAATACAAAATGATCAAAAATTGGCTTCTTCTGCAAAAGCCCACTAGTTTGGTGAGCGTATATCACACACCCATAGCAATGATAACGCACCAAAGCGACTAAGATAAAATATAAAATTTGAATTCTTAATCCTTACTAATGATGGATGTCCTTACTCTATTGAATAACAAAATAATTGTACCACAATCATCTTTCTTGTTGAATTGTACAGGTCATTTAAGTTACCTGATTTTTCTTCGTCACTCTTTCTATCAAATCCAACACCAAAATTGGTTGAACTATCCAATTGGTCACTATCCTGAAAATCTTCGAGGAGATCAGAAGGAACTCCCTGTGTTGAATTTTGAGGCAAGCTGGCACCAACAGCACCTTTCTGCAGTCCGGCCTCACGAACTTCGAGTCTTGTTTCAATATCTAACACTAAGCCATTAGAGTATTCAATGTCAACTTCCACAGCCCATGCCTCATTCATGTCCACAGGAAGAGCTTTCATACTGTGAAGATAAGGGGGTAGGTTACCAAGGTCAAGGCCAGTGCAAGTTATTGCACCAATAAAGCTGGGAGTCCTCATACTTGACAATGTTTTCTATTGAAAGATCAAGAAAATGTATATCAGTACAAAATGATGATGATAATCCACAAACTTTGGTCACAGAAATTACCTGAATTCGTGCTTTGGTTAACATGTTTATATCTGAGCTTCTCTTCGCATCAAAGAAAAGCCGAGAAAATAATAGATTCCAACAAAGGGTGCCTTCGTCAAAATCAAGCTTCTCATCCCAAACAGCAGCAGGAGTAGAATCATCCTGGCTTTCCATGGGAGAAGATGTCGGCGAAGTTAGGAGAGCAAAATCTTGAGAGGATGTTTTCTCTAAAGAAGACTTTCTTGCACTCTTTCCTAATAATGTATCTTGACGATTCTTATAACTAGATTTTCCTTCGCCTAGGCTTGAAGATGAAATTGCAGAGTTCCTATACTCAGTACCAAGTTGAGATGCTTTTTTTGCAAATTTCTTGAGAAATCCACGAACAGTCGTTGAATTTTCATCAACCTTGATGCTTTTACCAGCTGCTTCACTTGGCATCACTGATGGCTTTAGAAACAAAGGGTACTCGGCACTTAAGGAAGCCAAATAGTTGCTGAAGTCATTAGTCAACTGAGTGTACCAGTTGAGACTTTCACGATTGGAACAGGAAGCTAGACGAAGGGCTTTGCACCATGATTCTTTCTCCCAAGAAGTTTCAAGAAACAAGTAGCAAATTCTGCTACTATTGAAAATAATGTTATTCTTGCTTTCCACTCTAATAGGATACTTTTTCATCCTGCACCAAGGACATAATGAATCAGGAAACGATTTATCCATGAAATATCCGTCATATAGCTAAAACACTTACAATTCATATGTTTAAGAGAAAGGATACCACACCCAAATTATTGCTATGTAAGTTCTATTGAGAATTGGTCCCTAGTATGGCTTACCACTTTTTTGAGGATGAAGTTGAGGAAGAAACAGCTTCCACTATGCAGTCTAAGAGCTCAATGGTAGTTTCAAAACCATTCTGGTCTATCAGCACAAGAGAGTGGCCTTTAATTTTTGCACTCTTCCTTACTGGAGAAACTTCTATTTTGTCTTGTTCATTTCTTTGCTCCTTTAGTCCTTTTACTAGTAAATCACTTTGTGAACCATCGGAGCATACGTCTTCCTCCAAAATCCAAATCACACCCTGAACATAAAAGCGAGAATCACATGAGTAGCATGTCCACATATTCAAAGATCAATTCGAACCTGCTAATAATTTAAAATGTCTATAGAATAAAAGAATAAGGTCAAACTGTGCTAATAAAAGAATAAAAGATCAAATTATGCATTAACAAAAGAAATCAAAGATAAATAAAAATAAGGTCAAAATGCATGATTATAACTCACATTCAACAAGAGAAATAAATGGACCACTTCCTTTCCTTAGATTACAACCAAATGGAGTGACATCTACAGAATGGAGTATCCATGAAACACAAATCTTAGTTTAGGTGTTAGTTGAGGCAAATATATGCACATTTGATGACTATAAGCACCTTTGGCATACTTTACCAATAAATAAAAAACATTTGACATACTTGTTATTAAGCTTCCAAAGCATTCTACCAGATTTTCATTTTATTCTCGTTCTTTTACTCTGTTCTTCTCAAAACTACCACTGAAGCAGGACAAAGAGTAAAACAATGATCTACTCTCTCAGGTAGTCAGGTGATCAGCAAAATTATGCTAAGTGCCATGTGTTGTCTGCTACTTACAGGCCAATACTCACTCAATTATCAGATCCCAAAATAAAAAGAAATTATGCAAGTTCCCCATGGTTAGCTCATTAGAATGATTCAGCTCCCAACCTTGAGGGTTTTTTTTTGAATTATTCCACTCCTAACACCATTTACCATTGTGACTTCTTCCCCATAAAAACTTCTTACAAATCCAGTTTGTTGGAACAGCGTGTATTGAATGGAATGTAGTATTTCTAACATTCCACTTTCCAAAATATAATAACATCATCACTACATGAGATCACTGCAGGTGCAATCTCACAACTACAAAGATTACACAATGATTAGCAATTCGCAACTCTTTTTACTACATTCCTTTTAAACATTGATGAAATTTAGCAATTGAATGAATTGTCTCACATACAAGCTCAGAAATGAAATTGTCCACTAATAACTTTTTTCCCCTTTTGACTTAACAGAACTTCTCACTGAAAGCCATAAGTTGAAGCAATTAGACTTCTTTCTCTTTGCCCCATCTTTCTCCTTGATGGAGATTCAAATAAATTCGATAATAATTATAAAGCACATTAGATTCTTGATTTTTGGAAATCAAAATGCAATTCCAAAAGGACCCCAAGGTAGTGATTGAGATAGCGACTCGGTGCGACTAGCAATCGTGGCTACCAGCCGCAAGACTTGAAGTCGTAGGAGTTTGATTTGATAAGTGACTTCTAGCCACTGTTCTGAAAACCGGACCGGACCGGCCGATTCAACCGGTTGAACCGTGAACCGGAGGCCTGTCCGGTCCGGTTCACCTCCCAAAACCGTTTTTGCCTAGAACCGGGTTGAACCGTCAGTTCAGGAAAAAAAACTTGTTTTTTGTTTTTTGATTTTTTTTTGCTTAATAAATAATTAAATATAACTATTATATTTATAATATATATTTATGACGTCATACTGACGTCACCGGTTCAACCGGTTCGATTCCGGTCCGACCCCGGTCGAACCTCTGAACCTTTAAACATTTGACGTTACCGGTTCGACGTCCGGTTCGGTTCTGAAAACCTTGCTTCTAGCCTTGTGAGTTTCCTTTTGCTTGTTTGTTTCAGCAACTTGGAGGCAATGTTTGAAACTTTGAATTGTGAAATGACAAAAGTAACCACAATTTAAATCCAATACATTAGCAAAACAAACAATTATTTCATTGAATAATCTAAACAATATTCTATCAACATCAACATAACCCCAATGCCTCAGAAAAGGCTCCCGCCTAAGCGAGGTAAGGGGGGTCGGATGTACGCAACCCTACCACTGTAAATCAGTGAGGTTGTTTCCAATTGACCCAAATGATGCAAATGCAACTGACCATCTGCGGTTCCACAATAAAAGAAATGCAGATCGTTTAAATAGTCCTTTGATATAGTTCATGATGTTCCAAATGGCAAAAAACAATTTAATCTTTGAAACTGTGAAAATGGACAACTAAACAATATTCTATAACAAAAAAATATTTTCTTCTTTAACATAATCCTATATTACCTTTTAAAAAAACAATTCATCTTATAATGCATTACATACGTTTCAACTCTTCCAACTTTAGAGCAAAACTTTTTCAACTTTCCCAATCTACTTCAACATTTGTTAAACAATATTATATTAGCAATATAGTAGCTCTAAAAATACATTGGTATAAATTATGTATATTGTGGTTGAGTAGTTCTTATCTTACAAATTCAATTCAACTTTTCAACATGTCCAAATTAAATTTCAACTTTTCCCAAACTTTTCACATAAAAGAACTTCTCCTAAATTTTCCCAACAAAGCCCCATAAAACTCCATCTTCAGAGACTCACCGGTTCCAATCTCCAAAACACCATCTCCTCACCAAAGACCCGCCATCTCCCATCTCTTCCAAAACATCACCTTCTTTCTAATTGATGCCTCAGGAAGAGTGTGCATGTTGTTCCAAAGTTAATGACCCAACCTCTGAAGTTTTTTATTTTCCCCTGCCTTGCGAAGCATCCGTGTCGGTTCAAGTTTGAGGGTAGATTTTGTTCTCTGATTTTAGAACTTATTTTTAGATTTTGTGGATTTTGGTATTGATCTACTACTTGTTGGTTTTTACCGTGGTTTGTATTTGAATGTAGAAAAAAGGGTAAAAACATCAAATGTGCCGCTCATCTTGGTTTCCAGTGTTGTGACTAGACCAGCCGCGAGGTTTTGTGGCGTCTTGTAACCGCGAAAATCCAGTGGCTAGAGGTCACACGACTACGCCTTGCCGCTCTCCCAAGCAATATTTTTGGTACTTCGCGGCTTGAGGTCGGCAACTAATTGCCCTAGTCGCGTTGCCAATCACACTATAAGATTAACTAGGGAGGAGGTGGTCAAAGAGATTTAAAGGGGTGGAGCATCTCAAATGATTTGGCACTGGATAGAAGTGCATGGAAGTCTGCAAGATGGCAATTCAAATGCCGCAACCGTGATTCTAAGTGAGTCCATTTCTAGCCTACCCCTAACTAGTTTGGGATTACAGGCGTTGTTGTTGATGTTTATGGAAACCGGTAAGGAACAAGTTTATATTAAGAGTATGAGACTAAACTAACCAGCATTGGAGAATAAAATGACATTAGATAGAGTCGACAAGATGTTAAAATTCCCAACTCAGCAGTCAACACCAATCGACATCTAACACTAATACTCCTGCCCTCAACAGTAACAAACAAACAAACACCAAAATCGAAAACCCTAACAAACCACTCTTCACCAGAAACAACCAGCAATCCAATTCCTATTTCCTGACCATCAAAATCGAACATCCATCCAAAGTCGGACCTGTTTCTCGACGGGATACGTAAGAATCTGCTGCTCGAGGCCGAGATCGCGATCCGGGCCGGTCTCCGGCGGCGCCTCCGGCGAATTCCGGGAGAGGCGGAGGAGGAGGAGGTAGAGGAGCAGCGCCTCGACGGAGACGACGAAGGCGGCGCCGAGTAGGAAGCCGAGGAGCATTGCGGGCTAGGGTTTGGTCGGGTTCGGTGGTGTTGTGATGGTGGTTTTGGTGTCGAGCATTTTTGCTGCCAACAAACGACGCCGCTTCAAACCTCACTTTCTTTATATTTTTATTTCATTTATTGTTATACTAATCTCCTGTGCTTTAACCGTTTGGAAGAGACAAAAAAGATTGATTAGTGTGGGCCACTTTAGGTGCCTTCCTGGTTAAGGATGTGATTAGTTTGCATGAAAATTTAATAAACTTCCGAACATGAGTTTTGATGATTAGTTTGCAAGAAATTTTAAAATTTTAGAACTGGAGTTCCGTGAATTTCGAAACTTTCAGAATTTATATTAAAGATGAGTTCCCTACTTGATTAGTTTAGAGGAAGTCAAAGAACTTTTGAAACTCTAATTTCATGATTTCCTTTTACTTTCAAGTAAAAGTTGAAGAAGTCATTTCAGATACAAAATTATAAGGATGTTGAACTCTTGGAATTGGACTTCCAATTTTAATAAGTTTTCTTGTAAATCAATCATCAGAATTTGTCCCTACAAGTCTACCTCTACCGTTATTTTCCTACAAACCAATCATACCCTAAAACACCAAAATAAGTCTAGTTCCACGTGGTCTACCTAAAAATATTGGTTTTAATAATATCCAAAAAATAAAATATTTTTCTTAATTTTATTAAAAGATATATTTTTGTACCAATCGCTTAGAATTTAAGTTCTTGGAAATGAAATTCTTTGAACTCAAGTTTGAACTGAACCTTTTGTTCTTTCGGTCTTTCCCGTAATTTTTTTATATAATAATAAAAATAAAAAAATTTCGAAATTTAGGAAAAAAAAATTTTTTTTTCCAAAAGTACTCCGATCGCGGGTGTAACCCGCGATCCGTGGAGGCACGGATCGCGGGTGTGACCCGCGATCCGTGCTCCACGGATCGCGGGTCACACCTGCGATCCGTGGAGCACGGATCGCGGGTCACACCCGCGATCCGTGTTCCCGCCAAAAAAAAATTTTTTTTTTTTGATTTTCGTTTTTTTTTTGTTTTTTTTTTCTGTTTTTCTGTTTTTATTATAATTATTTGTAATCTTTTTTTAAATCTTTTTTTTTCAAAATAAGTTTTCTAATTTATATTATTTTTCTAAATTTTTCAAAATTATTTTTAATTTTTCCAATAATCTACCTCCAAATCACGTCGATAACCCGGCGTATTGAAATGTTAGGGTATTTTATACAATATAAAAACAAAATTTCTTAGTCAGAATAATAAATTATTTACAACTGAATATTAAACAAACCATAAAACTAATTAAAACAAAAAATTGGTAACGTTGTCAAAAATTCGTAGGGTGTACACACATTACAAACATTTTGGAGGTCGATACAGCAAAAAATTAAAAACACAATTAAAAAATTTAAAAAATTAATAACAATTACAAAACATATTTTGAAAGCAAATATGATAAAAAACATAGTTAAAACGATTTTAAAAAAATCAAAACATCAAAACACTACGACTAAAATCCGGGACTTTTTTTATTTTCTTTTATTGTTTTTGTTTTTTTCGGTTTTCTGTTTGTTTTTATGTTTTGTTTTTTTACAAATCATTTTAACTATGTTATATATATATATATATATTTGAAAATAAGTTTTGTAATTGTTATTAATTTTTAAAAAATTTTAATTGTGTTTTTAATTTTTTGCTGTATCGACCTCCAAAATGTTTGTAATGTGTGTACACCCTACGAATTTTTGACAACGTTACCAATTTTTTGTTTTAATTAGTTTTATGGTTTGTTTAATATTCAGTTGTAAATAATTTATTATTTTAACTAAGAATTTTTTGTTTTTATATTGTATAAAATACCCTAACAATTCAATACACACCGAGTTATCGACGTGATTTGGAGGTCGTTTCTTGAAAAAATTAAAAACAAAATTAAATTTTTTTAATAAATAATATAAATTAGAAAACATATTTTGAAAAAAAAAAGATTTCAAAAAAGATTACAAATAATTAAAAAAAAAACAGAAGAAAAAAAACTAAAACAGAAAACCGAAAAAAACAAAAACAATAAAAGAAAATAAAAAAAGTCCCGGATTTTAGTCGTAGTGTTTTGATGTTTTGATTTTTTTAAAATCGTTTTAACTATGTTTTTTATCATATTTGCTTTCAAAATATGTTTTGTAATTGTTATTAATTTTTTAAATTTTTTAATTGTGTTTTTAATTTTTTGCTGTATCGACCTCCAAAATGTTTGTAATGTGTGTACACCCTACGAATTTTTGACAACGTTACCAATTTTTTGTTTTAATTAGTTTTATGGTTTGTTTAATATTCAGTTGTAAATAATTTATTATTCTGACTAAGAAATTTTGTTTTTATATTGTATAAAATACCCTAACATTTCAATACGCCGGGTTATCGACGTGATTTGGAGGTAGATTATTGGAAAAATTAAAAATAATTTTGAAAAATTTAGAAAAATAATATAAATTAGAAAACTTATTTTGAAAAAAAAAGATTTAAAAAAAGATTACAAATAATTATAATAAAAACAGAAAAACAGAAAAAAAAAACAAAAAAAAAACGAAAATCAAAAAAAAAAAAAAAAATTTGGCGGGAACACGGATCGCGGGTGTGACCCGCGATCCGTGCTCCACGGATCGCAGGTGTGACCCGCGATCCGTGGAGCACGGATCGCGGGTCACACCCGCGATCCGTGCCTCCACGGATCGCGGGTTACACCCGCGATCGGAGTACTTTTGGAAAAAAAAAATTTTTTTTCCTAAATTTCGAAATTTTTTTATTTTTATTATTATATAAAAAAATTACGGTATTCCCCATTTTCTTCGGACCGACGAAACTCCTTCCACGTGATCCATAATTTGACCAATAGCGTGATATATGCCTGATAACAAATATGGGTTTTTAGGTTTTTAAACCCAAAATTGTCCATACATTCTTTTGTCGTACAAAACCTAGTATGTTAGCGTTGGATGGAAATCATGGATTTTATCGGTCCACCATGCACTTTAACATTAGGTCCACTCTAACAAAATCCAAATTTTACAAAACCCATAATCCACAAATCATTTATCGAAGCTGACCCCAAATAAACAAGAAAACTAGACCATATATTTCAAGGAAAATGTTTAGTAGACGCGCGCGTCACTGACACTACTTACGTGGCGGAGAAATTTTGTCCATTCAGCATCCAGTCAGCATGTACACTAAGCTTCTCAGAGCAATGGTGTCTTTCTTATTTGTCTTCCCCATGCATTAAATGCATATCTACGGAGATACCACCTTTTCTTTTGGCGCTCAACGAAGATCCACTAAAGATCCCTTAGGGTTTCACGTCACCTAATTTTTTACTCATTTTCCTCTTTTTTTCCGGACAAGCGCATGACTCATTCCGGACACAGTTACTATGTAATCCGCATAGTTGGAACACTTATTCCGGACAAGCGTACTACTTACTTCGGAATGTTATCTTTTTCTTTTATTTTCCCGATACGTCCACAATCGCATTTAATGCTCCTCAAATCAGCACGTCCTCCATTTCTTCTTTTTTGGCGCTTCACGGAGATACAAAATGTTTTGGCTACCTTATTCGGATCCTATGAACCCTTCCTTCTTCTTCCTCCCTTTTTGCTGTACTGTAATGGCACTCGTTAATGTGTCCTCACAGCCGGCGCATGCCTCAAACGTCCCGCAAGAGAAGATGTATTTTCCTTCCTTCGAAGAAGCCAAAGCATTTTATGTTTCCTATGCCGATTCCTGTGGTTTTGGTGTGAAGATAAGGCAATCTCATTACGATCGTGGTGTTGTTATACAGGCCACTCTTACTTGCTCCAAGGAGGGTAATGCTCCGGGAAACCAAGGTGAAGGTAGACCAAAACATAGGTTATCCGGTAGGGTCGAGTGCACTGCTCGGATCAGGGTCTCCGGAAATCCATCCAGAGGCTACGTAATTAACTACGTAGATCTCCAACATAACCACGCCATGCTGTCGGAAGACCAGATGCGCTTCCTCCGACAAAAACGATCCGTCCCGGAGTCCCCCAGAGCACGCATTTCGTGCAATGATGCTGCCGGTATATCTGCCGCCAAGACCATGCAATCTTTTGTGGTCGAAGCTGGAGGTCACGATAAATTGTCTTTCAACGAGCGGGACCTAAGGTTATTTATTCTCCACTTAACCTGGTTGAAGTTACGCATTTAGCTTTGTCATAAAAATTATGTTTCGCAGGAATGTTGTGAACGAGGTTAGAAACCTCAAAATGGGACCAGGAGATGCGCAAGCTATCCAAGATTATTTCATCAGGATGCAGAAGAATGATTCCCGCTTCTTTTACGTAATGGATATGGACGACGAAGGCAGACTTCGAAATGTGTTCTGGGCCGACAGTCGTTCTCGAGCTGCTTACTCTTACTTTGGAGATGCAATATGTTTCGACACAACATACATAACAAACAAGTATGACATGCCTTTTGCCCCATTTGTGGGGGTAAATCACCACTACCAGTCTGTCCTACTCGGTTGTGCACTCCTCTCTTCCGAGACGACACAAAATTACATTTGGTTGTTCCAAACATGGTTGACGTGCATGAACGGTACGTGTTTTATTTTGTCCGGCTTTGTCCGTTTTACGTTATGTGCCTGTCCGGTTACCCTTTACGTCTGTCCGGTTTACGTCTTTTGCTCGTCCGGTTTATCCCTTACGTCTGTCCGGTTTACGTTTTTTGCTCGTCCGGTTTATCCCTTACGTCTGTCCGGTTTACGTTTTTTGCTCGTCTGGTTTACCCTTGACGTCTGTCCGGTTTACGTTATTTTTGTCCCGATTAACATATGTTTTTATCTTGATCGCGTTGTGTGCAGATACAAACCCCCCGACGATCATAACAGACCAATGTGGCGCCATAGCTGCGGCTGTGAGGACTGTGTTCCCTAAAGCGCGGCACAAATTTTGTATATGACACATAATGAATAAGGCCCCTGTGAAGCTGCCCACGAAGTACCGGGAGCATACGTTGTTTGACCTCAACAACTGTGTATTCGATTCCAAGACTCCGGCAGAATTCGAGCGGAATTGGCAGGGTTTTCTAGATGATTTCGAGTTCCACGACAATAATTGGCTCCGATCCATTTATGCAATTCGAGAGCGCTGGGTACCTGCATTCTGGCGGGATTGTTTTTCCGCAGGAATGACATCAACCCAGAGAAGTGAGGGTATGAACGCCTTCTTCGATAAGTACCTCACATCAAGGACGACACTTAAGCAGTTCGTTCAACAATACGAACTCGCAGTACGCCACAAGTATGAGAAGGAAGCTCTGTCTGATTTCGATTGTGAGCATAAGGCTCCGCAATTGATTTCGAAATATCCATTCAAGAGGCAATTGGGCGAGTTGTATACGGTGGGTGTCTTCAAGAAGGTGCAGTTAGAAATTGGGAAGATGATGTACTGCGACATCAAGGATGAGTTCAACGAGGACGACACATTGCACTTCAACGTGACCGAACATGTATTGACACATATCCTCCCATTGTCGAAACGGTTCACAGTGCAAATTAGAGATGAGAAGTGGGTATGCGATTGCAGAATGTTTGATCACGTTGGCATCCTATGTTGTCACGTTTATGTTGTTATTGCCCGAATACGTCCAAACGTGTTGCTCCCCGAGTCTTACATCGTCCACCGATGGAGGAAGGATATCCGAAGGAGCTATGGAGTCAAGTTTCCCCTTCAAAGTGGCATAACGGGGAACGATGCGCTTCGTCGCCACGACGACATAATGGGTCGTGCGGTTTGGATCGCCGAGGCCGCTTTCGACTCAAACGACAGATATCTTCAGGCGGTAGAGGCACTTGAGTTGCTTAAGGAACGTATGCAACGACCTGATCCTGTGTTCGATGGTACATCCGTTCTCAATCCGGATAAGGCAAGACGGAAAGGCAGACCGCCGAGCAAACGACGGATTTCTTTGTCTGAGAAAATAATTAAAAGTAACGTTAATAAAATCATCAGGAATAAGGTTCTACCCCCGTTACACCCTGCAACACCCAAACCGGGGGATCACGATTTCGATGACTGGGACATGAATTTGCATTACGAGGGAGTTCCTCCTTGATTATTGTATTTGTCCTTGGTTGTAATTATTCCTATGTAATTTTGTTGAAAGTCATTGTATGTCTGTCCGTATTATTGCATAAGATTCAACTCTTTCTTTGCTTATTCGTTTGTGAATTAATTTGTGATGGCGACAAATATATTTAAGTAATTTTGGTTTGTTGTATGTCTGTCCGGAATAAGTTATATTTATGTCCGGATTAAGTTACAAGTATGTCCGGATTACGTTATATGTCCGTCCGGATTACGATTCATCCATGTCCGGATTAAGTGTATTTGTTGTTCAGAATAAGTGTATTTGTTGTCCGGTTTAAGAATAAAGTTTGTCCAGAAACGTAACATAAAGTTTTTCCGGAAGAAGTGTATTTGCTGTCCGGAATAAGTGTATTTGCTGTCCGGAATAAGTGTATTTGTTGTCCGGAATAAGCGTATTTGTTGTCCGGAATAAGTGTATTTGTTGTCCGGTTTAAGAATAAAGTGTGTCCGGAATAAGTGTATTTGCTGTCCGGAATAAGTGTACTTGCTGTCCGGAATAAGTGTATTTGTTGTCCGGTTTAAGAATAAAGTGTGTCCCGAAACGGAACAAAAAGTTTGTCCGGAATAAGTGTATTTGTTGTCCGGTTTAAGAATAAAGTGTGTCCCGAAACGGAACAAAAAGTTTGTCCGGAATAAGTGTATTTGTTGTCCGGAATAAGTGTATTTGTTGTCCGGTTTAAGAATAAAGTGTGTCCCGAAACGGAACAAAAAGTTTGTCCGGAATAAGTGAATTTGCTGTCCGGAATAAGTGTATTTGTTGTCCGGAATAAGCGTATTTTTTGTCCGGAATAAATGTATTTGTTGTCCGGTTTAAGAATAAAGTGTGTCCGGAATAAGTGTATTTGCTGTCCGGAATAAGTGTACTTGCTGTCCGGAATAAGTGTATTTGCTGTCCGGAATAAGAATAAAGTGTGTCCCGAAACGGAACAAAAAGTTTGTCCGGAATAAGTGTATTTGCTGTCCAGAATAAGTGTATTTGTTGTCCGGAATAAGTGTATTTGTTGTCCGGTTTAAGAATAAAGTGTGTCCCGAAACAGAACAAAAAGTTTGTCCGGAATAAGTGTATTTGCTGTCCGGAATAAGTGTATTTGTTGTCCGGAATTAGTGTATTTGCTGTCCGGAATAGGTGTATTTGTTGTCCGGTTTAAGAGTATTGATAATTTATACATGTCCTTGTATTGATAATTTAACCCAACACCAAATGTTCTTGTATTGATAAATCATTCAAATAGTCTATGTAATTTTAACATGTATACATGTATAACTTTGTAAAAAAAATTAAAACATCCAGAGTCGTTTATTGTTGATCGCACATCCCAGAGTCTTCGAGTAAGAAATTGGCCAAATCGCCTCTAAAACGGTGAATAACCTTGCTCTGCTTCGGCTGAGTCGGATCAGCATTCTCCATCAAACGCTTCATCCAGTACAAAACGTATGGCCCGCAGTCGTTACTCCCCGGTTGCTGTCGTTGGCTACCCTTCCTCTCAACTCTCAGCGGCCAGTCGACCTTCAACAACCCTCGCCAGAATCCCGCTATCTTAGACGCGGTGCATTCATGAGTTCCGACTAAACGGTTAGGATTGTCACCTCTTTTAAGTGTGCGGGAGAGGCTGTTGTACTGAATGAACTCTGATCGAGGTCCGTGGGCAACGAACA
This sequence comes from Triglochin maritima, assembly GCA_963682175.1. Taxonomy (NCBI): domain Eukaryota; kingdom Viridiplantae; phylum Streptophyta; class Magnoliopsida; order Alismatales; family Juncaginaceae; genus Triglochin; species Triglochin maritima. Next base: position 54,536,749 of record OY821772.1, on the reverse strand, counting down.
GAGTCCAGTGGTCGGCCAAACAGCATGGCTGTGCGATGATGACTTCCTCCACATTTATTCCTTCAATTTTTGGGAGTAAATAATCTTTCCTTATATCTTCTCCCTGTCCCTCCACAATCATTTCCGATTCGAAGGATGATAAGCAGACCACCTTATGTTGCCCTCCTCTTCTGAGGAGTACCTCAATTAGGCCATCAATAGTTTCGTTGGTGAATTCTGTTTTTGCCGAAATCATTTCCTTCAGATCACCCCTGCGGATATTGCTCAGACCACCCCTCCAGATAATATCTTTGGCTTCTCGTTCGGGAGCCGTTCTCAAGGCGGTCGCATCCACATCGGGCCTCGTGGACGAAACATGGGCGGCCAGTTCATCTTTCGCTGTTTCGTCGGCCTCGTATATTTCTTCACTGGCTTCTTCGGCCCCCTTTGTTTTTGTGGTGGCTTCTTCGGCCTCCTTTATTTCTTCTTGTTGTTCTGCGGCATTCTTCTGTGCCTCATCTTGGCCAGATTTGCTTTGCGCTTCGTCTATATGTTCTGTGCGCAAGCGTGGTTTAATGGTCCGCATTTTTTGAGGGTGCAAAAGCGGTAGCGATACCACAGCCTTCCTCTTTCTTTCCTGCTGTCTCCTCTTCTCTTCCTCCTCCCTCTTCTTCCTCTCCTCCTCCTCCGCCCTCCTCTTCTTCTCTTCCTCCTCCCTTGTATTCCTCTCTTCCTCCTCCCTCCTCTTCTTCTCTTCCTCCTCCCTCTTATTCCTCTCATCCTCCTCCCTCTTCTTCCTCTCTTCCTCCCTCCGCTTTTTTCTCTCTTCCTCCTCCCTCCTCATCCTCCTCTTCTTCTCTTCGTCCTCCCTCTTATTCCTCTCATCCTCCTCCCTCTTCTTCTTCTCTTGCTCCTCCCTCTTCTTCCTCTCTTCCTCCTCCCTCTTCTTCCTCTCTTCCTCCCTCCGCTTTTTTCTCTCATCCTCCTCCCTCCTCATCCTCCTCTTCTTCTCATCCTCCTCCCTCCTCTTCCTCGCATCCTCCTCCCTCTTATTCCTCTCATCCTCCTCCCTTCTCTTATTCTCATCCTCCTCCCTCTTATTCCTCTCATCCTCCTCCCTCTTCTTCTCATCCTCCTCCCTCTTATTCCTCTCATCCTCCTCCCTCCTCTTCTCATCATCCTCCCTCTTCTTCTTCTCTTGCTCCTCCCTCTTCTTCCTTTCTTCCTCCTCTCTCTTCTCCCTCTCTTTCTCCTCTGTCTTCTTCCTCTCCTCCGCCTCCCTCTTATTTCTCTCTTCCTCCCTCTTTTCCCTCTCCTCCGCCTCCCTCTTATTTCTCTCTTCCTCCTCCCTCTTTTCACTCTCTTCCTCCTCCCCACGGACTCTCAGCCTACGACACTCTTCTTGAGAGATCCGGAGTTCTTCCTCCAGGTTGTTAATTTTAACGGTCGCCTCACTAAGTGCTGCTTCGGCTCGCAGCCAATTCGTCTTCACCTCACTAAGTTCCAACTCTTGTAGCAGTGGGTCACATGGAATGCTGCATTCACTGAGTTGTACCCTTGGTACAGTGGATGTTGAAGGTGTTTCCTTCGAGACAACCTTTGCTGCGGGAGTTGCTTCTGCAGTAGGAAATTGATCCTCTGACAACAGTGAATGCTCCCGTGCACTGAGTTTTGGGGTGCCCTTCAACTCAAATTGACCCGAGTAAATCCGGGACAAGTTGAAGCCTCGATCTTCCCATTTTCTAAGGATTTGGCGTCTGCTAAACATTTCCGTCCAACACTTGAACCGTGGAAATGCTGACCGGGGATCCCCCAATTTGAACTTCTCGCAAAGCCACACCTGAAAACATGAATGAGTTAAAAACCAGAAACATAACTTCCCCAGGACAGACACAACTCTTATTCCGGACAGACGCAACACTATTCCGGACAGACAATATACTTATTCCGGACAGACGCAACTCTTATTCCGGACAGACTCAACACTATTCCGGACAGACACAACTCTTATTCCGGACAGACGCAACTCTTATTCCGGACAGACGCAACACTATTCCGGACAGACAATATACTTATTCCGGACAGACGCAACTCTTATTCCGGACAGACTCAACACTATTCCGGACAGACACAACTCTTATTCCGGACAGACGCAACTCTTATTCCGGACAGACGCAACACTATTCCGGACAGACAATATACTTATTCCGGACAGACGCAACTCTTATTCCAGACAGATAAAATACTATTCCGGACATACGTAACACTTTTCCCGGATAACCTCAAGACACTTATTCCGGACAGAGACAACACTATTCCGGACAGACACAAGACCTATCCCGGACAGACAAAACACTTATTCCGGACATAAACCAACACTACTCCGGACTGACACAACACTCATTCCGGACCAAGATGCTTACTTGTAATACGGCAATGCAACCATACACGTAGCCCTGCTTCATAGAGAAGTTCCCTGACAATCTCCTCCTCGAGAGGTCCCGTTGGGCTTCCTCCAGTCCTTCAACCAAGAAAGTGTGAACCGCTTTTGCCCACGCATATCTCTTAAGGCGCTTGAGGTTCTTAAGGTGCTTCGTGTACCACGCTTTACTTCGCAGTGATCCATCGAAGAACAAAAAATGATTGAAAATCATAGAAATAAGGAGTCGGATGTGCTCCTCCTCCTCGCCCATCTTGCTCGTGGCGGTAAGATGACCCAGTAGTTGGGTGTTGTCGAGGTTCACCCCGTCACGTTTCTCTACGTACATTGCTTCCATATCCACTCTCTGCCCTTGTGCTCTTAGTACAAGTAGAAGGGCGACGTCTTCTACCGTAAATGGGACCACCGCAGTGGCTATTCTCAGACCGACTTCAGTGGCGTCGAAGTGTTCGACGAACCAACCCAGTATCTCGTTGTCAGTTGTGACGTGAGGAAAGGAGAGGAAGTGACCGAAAGGCGTCCGTTGGAAGACATTTTTCTCCTCCTCCTTCATCCGGTCGAACTGCTTGTGAAGGGCCGTGAAACCGCACTTGGTTTCGCGGAAGTAGTACGTGCTTCCCTTAAACCACCAAAAAAAATTGTTAGAGGCCAATAATGAACCTTAAAATGAACCAGAAAGAACGTGGTTGACACAACACCTGCGCGGCTACAATTTCAGGAGCGATGGAGGTTTCAGGTAGAGAAGGATCCATTTTCGCCTGGTTATAATTTTCGTTCGACTAAAACAGGAATGAATGTTTTGGATGAGCGTCTGGAAAGGAACTCCGGCTGAAATGGGGAATGGAAAAGGAGAAGACTTGGGAGGAAAGTTACTCGAATGCTGTCCCGCCGCTAATGATGTACGTGAAGTTTAACCGTCTAATCGTGATTTCGGGAAATGAACCGTCTAATCGTGATTTCGGGAAATGAACCGTCGCACCCAATAATTCGTAATTTACTTTTCCCCGCGCAGAAGTTTTGGCTGACTGGACGCTGAACTGGCAGCTGAGTTGGCCGTCCACGTAGGAAGCGTCACGGACGCACTCATATTTCAATGGTTTAGGACATTCCTTAGATATGTTTATTATAATAGGGTCAAGCTCTAGTGAGCATAGGGCTCATCAAATTTAGTTTAAACCCCCTACAATCTCACCATTGGATCTTATTTACAGTTAATCTCACCATTCATTAGTATAACCGTTTTTTCTTAATCCACATTACAATTTGAAATGATTGGTGGATATTGTGGGGGCTTAATTTAGAAAAATTAAGTCATAGGTTCACTAAAGAATTCCTGTATTATAATAATACAAGAATTCTCTAGTGAACCTAGGACTTAACTTTTCTAAATTAAGCCCCAAAATATTCACCACTCATTTCAAATTGTAAGGTAGATTAAGAAAAAAATGGTTATGTTAATGAACGATGAGATTAACTGTAAATAAGATCCAATAGTGAGATTGTAGGAGCTTAAATTTGATGAGCCCTAAGCTCACTAGAACTTGACCTTATAATAATAATTATTATTATTATTTTGTCAACGAGAAGTCTACGGAGATCATTTTTCATTATTTGCTCTACAACCAACCAACAGAATGCTAGATGCGACAATTAAAAAATGCAACAAAAGGTGTCGTGGAGGGATGATACTTCAAAACGTTGACTATATTAATTTACATTTTTGAGGGAATCCAAACAATCCTTCATTGGTCTTCCCTTTTATTATACTCCGATAAAACAATTCCACAGTCAATATCAACCAACTCACTACTTTTCCAAAAAAATAAAATAAAAAATCAACCAACTCCCCTGGTGAAATTGACAAAATAACTCGGTGTTAAAAATATAAGTGAACCTTTCAAAGCATATGCAAAGCACTTCCTTGTTCAGATTATACAAATCTTAGTACTTTTCAAAGAATTGTCAATAATAATAGAATGGTTATGTAAAAACCCTTCCTTCTTTTTATTACGACTAAGCAATACCACAAGCCAAGTTGGTGGGCCTCCAGTCCAATCCAGAAGCCCATCGGGTTTTCGGACCCTGGATAAAATCTGAATTGCATTGTTACCCGTTTTAATATTTTCTAGGATCGTGGGAACTGCGTTAAGTTGCTCTCATGTCATATTCTGGTAGTGTGAAAACAGATTGTCGTACCAAAAGTGAGCGTTCGACCGACAAATCTTCAATAACTTGTTATCGGACAAACCATAAATCGAATTTTAACACGTCGTCTCAAGTCATTATTACATCATACTGGGTAGTAGAAGTGGTAGGTATTTGTAATCATCACACGATAAAACACTGACAAAAAGATTGGAACCAAACAAAGTTAAAGTGATGGGACAGAGAAAAGGGAATCCCATTTTGTACATCACTACTCCACTATTCAATCGAAAGGTATTGCAGAATAGAATCAGCGACTCCTGTAGTCGTGCGTGGAGAAATATAACAGAATCAGGACTTCCTAATGATAGGGAACTACTAAACGTCGCCCCAAAACTACTTAAATCGTCCCTTGAAATTATCAAATTGCCCTTAACAATATATTTAATACCCATATCGTCCCGTGTCTTTAAACAAGTTTATTGACTCAGTTTTACTAACATTCCTAGTACCAACACCACGAAAATGTCTGGCGAAACACCTAGATCAGGCGAAGTAACGGAGGCGGATTTTTTTTTTCCGACACGGGTGTCTGGCTAAGACGCCTGTACCATCGTGGAGGCGTCTGGCTAAGACGCCTCGACCATGGTGGAGGCGTCTTAGCCAGACGCCTCCACGATGGTACAGGCGTCTTAGCCAGACGTCCCGTTTTTTTTAATGTTTTTTGTCAAATTAAAATTATACGGTGTGTTATCTCAAATTATTTGACGTTTCTTTGCAAATTTTCGGTGGTAACCGGTCGGATTACAATGAGTTTTTTTGCAAGTGATGAAGATTCAAAAAAATTCCAGATCCAACATTTTTAAAGTTCCAAATCCCCCGGTGGTAAAACATCATGACTTACAAATACCACCTCGACAGGTCGTTCGGGGGTCTCGCTCCCCGGTGAGCGAGCGGCATTCCACCTCGCCGGTGAGGTGGCGGGGGTGGCAAGGGGGCAGCGCCCCCTGGAAATTTTTTGGATTTTGAAATTGTTGGATCTGGAAATTTTTGAATTTTCGGTGTACCGAAGAGGTATCGGTCATCCGAATATAGTAATTATTAACTTATTAATTAATTTAACAATTATCTAAATTTATAATCAATTATCTTTTTAAAAAAATAATAAAAAATTACGGGCGTCTGACGGAGCCACCCCCACGTAGGAGGGGGCGTCTGGCTAAGACGCCTCCCCCATGGAGGAGGCGTCTTACACAGACTCCTGTCCCAAGGGCGGAGCGTCTGGGTAAAACGCCTCCCTGATGGGTAAGGCGTCTGGGTAAAACGCCGCCCCCATGGGGAAGGCGTCTTAGCCAGACGCCCCCTCCTACGTGGGGGCGGCTCCGTCAGACGCCCGTAATTTTTTATTATTTTTTTTATTTTTTTATTAAAAAGATGTTAGATGTTTTACCAGATTCGAGTACACTGGGGCGTCCGTTGGTTCATTACTGACCTCCAAAACATTATTTTTTATGATTATAAGAGGAATATGAAGAGAGATGTGTGATAGAAGGGTAAAATGTCGCGTTATAGCAGTAGAAATGAGAGAAGGGCAAAATGGTAATTTCAATGGACGATTTAAGTAATTTTGGGACGATGTTTAGCAATTCAGTAATGATATTTCCAGATGTTTTTTTCTTTCTTTCTGATAAATCATTTAGGTATGTTGACGTGCTCACCACAAAGAAGTTTCTGGACACATACGTATTATTATGGATATTGATGAAGTCAACCTACAACAAGCGGATCATATGATTTGCTAAACTATTTTATCTTAATACCAAAATGGTAAATGGGTAATTTTCAGCTGCCTATTCCCCTACTTTTTTAGCTCTATAATTGGTAGTTGGACCCTTCAATTTCACCTTGATAGAGAAATGACAGAAACATGCAACCACCAACAAGAAGAAAAAATCAACATCCAAATCCATAGCATTGGATTGGTTTCAGATGTAGAAGTAATCTACAAAGCATCATAAGTTACAGTCATAATTCACCTCTGTTTCAAAAACATTAGCGGCAAACCAACATCAAAACCTATGGAAACATATGAACATAAGTGCCCCCCAACAAAGAAGAAAGAAAATTCAAAATTACAAGCAGCAGTTGCTTTTATTTCTTGCTTATCCAACCACGCAGCAGAGTAGCAGACTATTGGATTAGATGCAGCAGAAAGCCAAAACACAACTGTAAACATCGACAAACACAACGCTAAGCCTCTGAGCTCCGAGGGGTTGTCAAAAGGATAAGAGTTGGTGGTCTATTCACATAGAGTGGGACACAAAGAAGTTGAAGTCGTGGTGTTGGACTTGGAGTTGCTTCAACCACGACCCCACGGCGTTCAAGAGGGACGAGATCCTTTCATGGTCCGAGGTTTCAGGGTTGAGCCAAATCCTGGGCTTCATCCTGTAAGTGGCCAGTCCGAAAGGAGCAAGAGACATTTGGCTGTGCTCTCTTTTGGAATACAGTTCTTTTTTGACAGCATCGTCGAGGCTGATATTATTTCCCATGTCTTGAAACATGCTGTCTACAAACACGAAAACACGAGAGATCAATACGCATTAACCGTGAGGCAGAAATTAATTCGAGTGTGGTATAACTTCAACACACAAATTCAGATGTCTGTTTTCAAGAATGACAAAACAAATATATTTCATACGCAATACTATACGACCAACTAAGTTTGATGAAATTCATCAAGGAAGAATTTTTTACGGGTCTAATGAAAATTTAAGCTGATGATAGAGGAAAAGAGCCAAACAAGAAATAAGAGGGTCTTTGCAAAAAAAAAGAAATAAGAGAGGGCTGTGAAAATCTCTATAATTCTGTTTTTTCAAATGCTACTCTGATGGATGCATGACTTAAAACTGTTGCCAATAAGACAACACAAAAGGAAACAAATTAAAGCCTTCATTCTTACTTTGTCGTGATTTTTTTAGGTCAATGTGTATATGAGGATAACATGCACTGCAAAAAAGTTAATTAACCGAATCTTCGCTGCTAAAATTTAGTACCTTGAAATGACGACGAGAGTGTGTGATATGTCAGGAAGGAGCCATACAACTCTTTAGCATTCCTGCATGCTGGGATATGATAAATGGGATACCTGATTAAAAAAACAGTGTCAGACACAAAGCAAACCATAAACCCAATGCTTAAAGTTATATCTTTCCTTCACTGCAAATAATGTTCTTGACTTTGCATTGTCGGTCTTGTGGGTTTCTTAATTGAAGTTCATTTAAGTAAAATTAACCAGTACTGCATACCAAGCCACTGCCATCCAGCTAGCTGGTGAAAGATCCACACTGTTTAATGTTTTTAGCCCCGGATATTTCTGTGATAGTGCGTCAATCTAACAATTCCACAAAAAGAGCAAAAGTAAAAAAGGTGAATATCAAATGATCATTAGTTAAACATTCTTATAAAAAAGAGATATTGAGCTCACACCTTGTCCTTAAGAGGGACCCTTCCAAACGGCCCATCACTCTCAAAGTATTCCAAATAAAGCTCACCGCGCCGGTCTCTCACAGGACAGTGGTCCTCGAGGCTGCAGCTTATGTCATCCATATCCCACATTCTATCAGAACTACTACTACTAGACCTCGAGAAGTTTGTGTCATCACTGTCACTACTCCACGATTTGACGTCAAATTCTCCATCACAATTGTCACCCACATGCCTAAACAAGAATTGCATATCCATCAACACAACCTTGCAAATTTGAAAATAGATTGGAAAATTGAATATCAAATCAGAATAGAAACCTTGAGAACATGGGTTTGGCAGTGTAGATTTGGATGGCAGACAGATAGGGAGTGTAATATTGGACAATAGACTGCCCACGGGTGTGAATCTGAGAACCAACGCCATATGCACTCCACTCGTCGTAACAGTCCCACAGATCTCCAAGGTTGAAAAACTCGACTCTGTCTTTGCAAGGACTAATGCCATATGCACTCCACTCGTCAGAATTCATATTGCAAGAACTAGTCTGTAGCATAAACATGTAAGGATAAGAAAATTGCAATAAACCACACCATTGACTAACATGACAACCACAGCTTATTACATGTTTTACCAAATTACAAACTTACTATGTACAATTAAAACATGAAATTTGTATAGTTTTTCAAGAGAGAAAATGACATGTTCATCAGTTTCAGTTAAAGAAAATCAGAAACACAATATAAGGAGTTTTCAGAAGAAAAAACAGAATTTTGATGTGGTACGACATAAAATCGAACGATGAAAATTACCAGGATCCAAGTTACCTCAGGAAGGATTCGGGTACGAACTGATGGAGTCGTAGAGTTGATGAAGCAATCCAAATTGGAATGAGGCATCCTCACCTCTATTTTGTTTTCCTCCTTTTGAAGATGATGTTGTGAAGATAATCACCTCCTCCTCACTTAAGCCTTGATCTTCTCCTTCCTACACAAACTGCTATCTTTATACTTCCAACACCACTGCGACAAGTCTGCCCGATCTAAGGAGAAAACGACAGAAACCAACCATCAGAAGTAACTCACAAAAACAGACATCTCCCAAAACGAAACGGAAGACAATAAACACTAGATATAGAAGAATAAGAATCTCTAGAGACTAGAAAGATGAAAATTAGACTTGACACTACTACTGCATTAATTAATGGAAACAAGCATAACAAAAAAAAACAAATCGCGCGCTGGAAAGAGAAACCTTGGAACCCAATTCACGCCTCCACTAGTGGAATCCACTCTTGTCTTTATTCTCCAAGATACGTCTCACCACCACTATATTTCCACACAAACAAACCAGAGAATACTTGAGAACAAAATTACGTCTCGTAAACACACGTAGAAGCTCGGACTCCACATCGTCTTCTCCCGGAGGCGAAAGTGACGAGGAGAAAAACCAAAACCAGAAAAAGAAAAAAAAATCTTTTTTTTGGCATTTTTCAAAGTGGAAATCGAAGAATCCACCACCAAACCCAAAACGGAGACTGACCCAAAACCCAAAATCGGAATTTTAAGCAATCCGGCGTCTTACCCGGCCGTTCCCCGATAGAAATGAAAACGGAAAGATCTGTAAAAGAGGATTTTTCCCGAAATGGAGAGGTGGAATCCACCAAATCCGAAACGGAGAAGAACCCAACTCGAAAATTGGGAATTTTTCGGCGGATCACGTTTACGGATTTCGGACGAGGATAATCGACGGAGAGCAGGAGAGGGGACGTCGAGTTTGGAGGACAACTGTTGCTGTCGTATTGCTGCTCTTCGAGGGTAGTTTCGTCATTTGGAAGTTTGTCTGTTTTCTCCCGAGTCCAGACTCCAGAGGCTTCGTTGGCACGTGCCGTTTTTAGTGGGTCTCTGATCTGCAAAAATATCCATCTTCATTTTCCAACTGTTTGCAAAAACACACACAATCGGTTCGTAATAACGTTTGGAAATGTTTCTTTATTGAATGCATGGATGAGATTAATAGTGGTGACGTTGGACTTCAGTTTCTCGAATTTATTTTGATACCTCTAGCGATCGATTGTGCAATCAAATAAGAGGTGATTGGATTAATATTGTTCTGTTGTATACATTAAAAAATGATTTTTTTTATAAGACCAACAACAATGATGCAACTCTTGAAATGTTTGAATGTACTAAAGTTGATTCACGGAAAATCATCAAAAAAAAAAGAACAATGACGTACTTAAAAAATACTTAATTTTCGAGAATATCTCTTGAACATTATACTATTAAATAAAATTATAATATTTTTAATTGTTTATTTTCTTGATACGGGTGACTCCCAACATTCGTTCTGTTGCATCTGAAAGTATTTTTTAGCACAAGAAGACGAGTTCTTGGCAAACATCGTTGTTCAATGGTTTCCATTACTTTAGAGGCGGCTGTGTGTGCAGAAGATTGGTTAAATGTTGAATTTCAAGGTAATTTATCTTCCAAAATAACGTATGATTGATTATTATTACTCGTGCACATTATCATGTTAACTTATAATGTTTCGTAGGTGTAGTTGAAAATGACGATGGTGATGGAGCACTTGCAACAATGCCAACTCATTATGCGGAAGAAGAGGACAATGAGGTCGAGTTTGTTGAGGGTGATGATGGGTTGGGGTTGGGACAAGTCTCGACAACATTAATGTTTTCAATGCTTTCGTTTTTTGATGTTGAATTTTTTATGTTATAATGAGTGTGTTTGTTATATGTTGGAGTTTGTTACATTATAATGTGATATTGTAATATTGTTGTAAACTTATAATGAATGTTTGATGTTAGAATTTGTTATTATTATTTAGTTTGTGTTTTCCATATATCATGTCGAAGTTTGTTAATGTTATAATGAATGTTATTAGGAAAAAAATTGTGGCGAGTCATTAATATTTGTGAAGTTTTGATATTATTTTTTTTCTTAGGAAAAATTAAAAAGGTTAAAGAATAACCCGCCCCACCTTGTCCAATCCAGTCTTAGGCGGGACGGGTAGCGGTGGTGTAAAAATTTGTCCCGTCTCGCTTACAACCCTAACCCACTACGGGTGAAAAAAAATTGGCACCCCATTTCGTCTCCCACTATGGGGGGTACCCCGGGACAGTGGGCGCCCAGGGATGCCCTCGCCAATGGGCTGGGGACACGTGGGTCCCCAGCCCATTGGCTTTATTTTTATTTTTTTTGAAATTATTTAAAAAATGTTTTTAAATCTTTTTTAAAAATCTTTTTTTCCTAAAATATATATTTTATTTTATTCTATTTGTTTAGATTTTTTTGGTTTTATCTAAGATTGACCCTCAAACATTTCTAACTAGGGACATATCTGAGGCCATTGGCTAGGTTTTTAATTTTTTATTTAAGTAATTATGAAATTAATTTATTATGTAGTTTGTAAATTGTTGTGAATGAATAAAAAAAATATAAAAAGAAATAATGTGGGGAAAAAGAGTGTTGAAAAATGAGAGATGATAGTTGAAAATTTTGGAAATGAATGGATTAATAGGTGCGATGACATACAACGAGAGTGTGTGATTTTGAGGAGGATTGGGGGCACCAAAGTGTTTGGCCATACAAACCATCAAAAGTTCAAACCCATGTGTCCCACGGTCTGACCTAGAAGCTCACACATGAATGTCATGATCCGTAAACCAAAACACAGTCGATGAAAAAGATCTAACTTATGAAGTTAAGATATTCATAAGATTCATTTCTGATTTTTTATTCAATATTTTTTAAATAAATGGACTAGATTGTATTCTTCTTGTCGATCTCAAGAATGCTTTCCTTCTTATCTTTGTTAACATAATTGCTCAACAACTTCTCAATATTGTATTTTCCTTTTTAACCAGAGTAACTCCTTGACATATTTAAATAATATTAAAAGTAGTCCTTTTGGTTCCTTAAAGAAATCCTGTTGAAATCTTATATTATTTTGGTTATATTATTTTAGGGTCTTTCCGAACCCTGGACGACATCTTCCACCTCTACCCCCTTCCTCAACTCTCCTTCAGCTGATATTCACGGTCCATGGACTTTTGGCGTAATAATGTCCCTGTTGTGACAAAATTCTCAGTATTTCAGGATTACGAGATTGTTCTTGGTGGGCTCAAGGATTATGTTTTATTTATGAAAACAGCTATTACGAAATATCATGATTATAATTGTTGTCATCTATTTGTTAGTTGTTTTCAAATTCCTAATTTTCATTCAAATTATGATCTAATTCCAATATTTTGATGATGCCCGATTTTGATTCCCAAGGAACATGAAATTTTAGATGTGAACATCGAACATATATTGAGGAGAGCAAACTTACTTCTGTGAAGAGCATGGTATGTTTCTCTCTTTTTGCTTTTATCATGTTTTTAATATGTCAGGAAATTTCTTAAGGGTTGCTTCAACCGAATCTCTTAATCATGTCATTTTGCTATATCTGTCCATGCTGAACCTTTTTTTGTAAAACTGAATTCTATTTCATAACATAGAAAAATCTGATCCCTTGAGGATAGTTGAGGTATATGGCTACCCCAGCTCATGGTGTGTTCATTAATATAGCTTAAGAATCCTGATGAGTTGTATGGTATTTTAACGATTCCACTGTCCACATGTAGTTTGTTAATCTAGACATCTAAGTTCAGAATGACATTAAATTATAAAAAATTGTGTAGCAATACAAGTGAACTGAATTTAAGAAAATATGCATGCTTTGGGTTAAATGGTTTTTGTTCTTCTATGAAATCATTTCATATGTATTAATTAAATCCCTCAAGGCTTATCGAAGATCATTGATGTGTGCTCAACAATAGATCTTGATTTTAGACATCTAGCCAGGACTCTAAAATTGCTAAGCTTACAAATTTTGAAACTCTTTGTTTTTGTTTGAGACATGTTCCTTTGTTGTTCTCTTGAGTAACTTTGTTTTATTTGTTGATGGGCTGCAAAAAAGTCCTTGTGGGGTAAGAGACTTCTGATCAAGCTGAGAAGGTAGTATAAGTAGCAATTCAAGTTTCATTAGATAGTTCCAACTTAATTCATCTAATTTTGTATCCTAATAATCAAACGATGCAGGCTGAAAAGTCAATGATGAAAGGGATTGGCACAAAGGTTTGCACGTAATAATAATTCAACTAAATAGCTGGGATACATACATATGTTGATGGGATGACGTGATACGAGTTTATTATATATTATCGAAAAAGATGTGATGCTCACACCTTATTTTTAATTATACATATGATCTGTTCAAGAATAGAGGTATTTTTTTATATATACAAGAATAGTATGTATCAAAAACATCTCTGCACGAATGTTTTAACTATGTGTTTTCTAGGCCGATATATTAAGTGTGCCAATCTCAATAAAGAATATATCTTTGAGAAACCTGGTTAAAATAGTGATAAACTAGACTAGAGTAGTGAGGGATGAAGCTTGAATATTTTTTTGTTATCAGGGCTAACAGATATTTAAGGAGAACTGTTGTTTGATGGAAGTTAGCCCTCTTCTGAAAACCAAACCGGACAGGCCGGTTCAACCGGTTGAACCGTGAACCGGAGGCTTGTCCGGTCCGATTAACCTCCTAAAACCGTTTTTGCCTAGAACCGGGTTGAACCGGTGGTTGAACTACCGGTTCAGGGAAAAAACCCTATTTTTTTGTATAATTTTTTGCTTAATAATTAATTAATTATGACTATTATATTTATAATATATATTTATGACGTCATGCTGACATCACCGGTTCAACCGGTTCGATTCCGGTCCGATCCCGGTCGAACCTCTGAACCTTTGAACCTTTGACGTTGCCGGTTCGACGTCCAGTTCGGTTCTGAAAACCTTGGAAGTTAGATTTACTATCAATCTCCAACTGAAATAAGATTTCTGTTCTCGTTTCAGCCTTTCTTGGGGGTGTTTACGACAATTGTTTTTATTATGTTTGATAAAAAAACATTCATATAATTAAGGATGATATATTTTGAGGCTTTTAGTGGTAGCTAAACAAACTCCAACAAATTCTTGAATCAGAGTTGCATGGATTTGATTTACACTTTGATAGGTCCTGTGAAAAAAAATTATAATTAAAACACTGAAAATAAGTAATTTGATACCAGAGGAGTTACTAAATTCAAGGATTAATATTTAATTTAATTTAAAAAAACAATATGGTTTCTGAAGTCAAGAGTTTGGAAACAATCCCACAGTATACTCAAGGAGTTTCAGTGGGTTCTCCAAAGATGGCCCGACAGATGCAAATGGAAGGATAACATTTCAATCTTAATTGTAAGCCACAAAGTCATGTGCAAATAATTTCATAACTAAAGTAGAAAAAGTACATCGGTAACGATAAATAAAGGAGAAATATGATTCGATCATGGAGATAGCCATTGATTCTTGAGTCACAGAGGTGTTTTATTACATGATTACAACCACAATTTTACTTTTTAAATTCAAGTTGAGAGGTTATTAAAATAGCAACTTGTTGAAACGAGTGAAATACATGGGACCAAACAGTTGCCAATTTGCCATCAAGGACCAAGAAACTAACAGGGTTAGTAGAAATTTCAATATCATATACACTTGATACAATTAATTACACTCAAGTACTCAACATCAAATGTCCTTAGTTAAATAAACATACAATCACATCTGTCTAGATGGACAATTACAAACCTAAAATGAGCTCAATTACAGTCGTGGCCGTTAACTTGTAACTTGAATGGCAAATGACAATTTAACTGTTGGTCTAAATTCCTTATTTGTTTTTACTATTTTATTTTCACCCAACCATAAAGGCATGAACTAGCATGATCTAGAGTAGGAAATGTAGATTGAAAATGTAAAATAGGGAAAATAAGCAATAATAATCAACTGAACTCAATATGTACAGATTTAGATGTTGAGCAAAATTGTTTTTAAATCAAAAGATAATGATTTTTGTTAGTTTGACAGATTGGACCAAATTATTTAATACAAAGATAAAATGAACCACAGTTATAATTGAGGCGTGTCGGGAGCCCCATGCGAAATTCCACGCAACTTACACACGTGTGGGCCCCCAGGTCCACCTGTGGAAGAGAGAATGCTTAATTTGTAAGTCTTACCGTATCATCCATGTCATTTGGGTATTGATTCAAAGATTGTTAGGTAAATCATTCTTGTCGTTTGGGTACTTTAATTTATATATATTTTTCCTTTCTATTTAGGATAATTCTTTACTTGGGTGTTCATCTGCACTTTGACAGCCTTTTACTGTCATCTTTTATTCTCTCATCCAACATATTTTTCTCCCTCTTAAAGGTTCCAAACCTTCGCTTCAAAGATTGTTGGGTAAATCATCCATGTCATTTGGGTACTTTATATTTGTATTTTGGGTTATTATAAATCATCTCATTTGGTAATAAATCCAATAATCATATATTTGGTACTATAAACTACCAAACCATAACGTGAAAATTCCTAAACTATATCACATTTCTCCCCTCTCCAACACCATTTTCCTCTCTCCTCCAACATGTGTTTGATTTTTTTGCATTTCGACATTCTTTTCTCATTTTCCCCCTCTCTAATAAAGATTTAAAACCTTCATTTGAAAGACCATAATTTTAAATGTCATCGTTCTCTAATTCTGTTAAATCGTTCATCTTGTTTCAAAGATTGTTGGATAAATCATTCATCTTATTTGGATAATTTATATGTGTATTTAGGGTAACTCTTTACTTACGTGTTGATTTGGTAATAAAACCACATGTTGAAAACATACCAAGTAAAGAAACAAATCAATCCCGCTCAAAAGATCATCATCATCACATACTTTCCTTAGAGCAACAAATCAACCACAATCTTGGACTCTCAAATTGGCAAGCTCAAACGGCTAGATTTAAACATTATATATAATCATTCATGTAATCCTACCATATAGCAATATACACACAAAAACCAGACAAATAAACTCATTTTCGTTGTATCAAAATCAACATGGTATCAGAGCAATGATTCTGAAAAGAAAAACGTCGTCGACCTCAGGCATCCCAGAGCTCATCATCGGTCACTGCCTCGCTTATGGGGTCGAAGGTCAAAAATATCAACCGTCCTCCCAAAGCTACACCAGCGGTCTCTTACTCTCTAAGAGGGTTGAAGTCTGGTCTAAAATAGTTAGGGAAGAGCATCGGTCCGGACCGGACCGGACATGGCCCGGACTGGACCTGGCCCGGACCGGACGCGAATGTTCCCCGGGGTCCGGACTGAAGACCGGACCAGTCAGATTCGGTCCGATCCGGTCCAAAAACTCGGACCCGATTTTTGGGGGGGAAATTGGGTTTTGGACCGGGTTCGGACAGACCGAACCAGACTGAAACCCGAACTCATCCCGGGGTCCAGACCGGAACCCAAACTGGTTGGATTCGGTTTGGACCGGTCCATGCTCTCCCCTAAACCTAGCCAAGCCTCCTCCCAAAACGACAGAGGTGAACGCACCCCGCCTCGTCTTTCAACTTCTAATTGGGCAAAGGGAAGCTTGGCCACATCACAAGGACATCAAAGAAACCAACCGGCGAAGGAACTGAAACAAAGCAAGAAGAGTGGCAGGCAATGGATCATCTAGTTATGTCATGGGTGATTAACTCAATGCAACCAAAAATTGGTGGAATCTTCTTGTACAAAAACTCCACGAAGGAGTTATGGGACTTCGTTCAAAACATATACGGTAAGACTCAATTTTTCCCATGTATTCAAACTAAAGCAAGATATTTCGTAGACAAAACAGAGCAATCAAACCATCACCGAGTATCTCAGAGTTCTCCAGAGAGGATGAGACGAGTTAGCCATATACGAACCTCCAAGCTCACACCAAAGATCATCCTAGCACGAATGGAACAAGATCACATCTATCAATTCCTCATCGGACTTGACGATATATATGAAGCCATCCGAAGCCAAATCCTAAAGACACCCGAACTTCCCAACTTGGCAGCCATCATCGCAATGGTCCAACGGGAAGAAACCCGTCAAACCACCGCTCAGAGCCAACAAACCGACCACACGACAGAGTCTCAAGCACTTCTCGCTGGAAAACAACCAACATCTACGCAAAACAACAAAACCAAAGTAAATATGGAAACAAAACTAATGAAACTTGTGATAACTGCAAGAAATCGGGCCATAACAGGAACTCTTGTTGGTTCCTACATCCTCACCTCCGACCGACAAGGGAAGGAGGGGGCGATCATCGAAACAAAGGAAGGGGCGGCGGAGGCTATGAGATTTATGCAAACCCTAGCTCTGGAGGAGAAATGAGGAAATGGGGTGAAGTCGGGTTCTCTCCTGATCTGAAGGGTTATATGGTGGCAAATATGGAGAATCTGATTACCACTCGCGCATATCCGCACCAAACGAGTGGATCCTCTTCAGCACCTGTTTCAAACACTCCTGGATCCATGGACACTCCATATCTGGGCCAACTCTTAACCCATCTTAACAAATATTTGCAGAACAGCCCCCACAATCCAGGTAATTGCTTAGGTATGAAAAGTAGCCTAGATAATAACACTGAAAAATTCTCTGTTAATAACTCATATGATACTCGATGGATTATTGACTTAGGTGCTACAGACCATATGACTGGATATCCCTCCTTACTGGAAACTATTAAAAGTCGTTTGGACTTATTAAATAAATTTGTAACGGTAGCCAATGATAACCAAGTTGAAATTAAAGGTGTAGGAGATATACAATTGTTAAAGAAATTAACCAAAAATGTATTGTATGTACCTTCATTTGATTCTAACCTTTTATCCGTTGCTAAGATTACCAAGAATTTAAATTGCAATGTCATGTTCACTCCTGTTGATGTAATCTTTCAGGATCGAATCACATGGATGATGATTGGTAGAGGAGTTCTCAGCAATGAGCTCTACATCTTAGACCCCAAAAATACGACGATGCATGTTATAAATAACCAAACCACGATCTTTGACACAAGAGAATGGGACACCCTTCTCACCATATCTTAAAAACTCTTTTTTTCTTTTATTACCTCTGAATATTCATGTGATGTATGCCAGTATTCAAAACAAACTAGATCACCGTTTAAATCTTCTACAAATAAAGCTAGTTACCCTCTTGAACTTATTCATTCTGATATTTGGGGTCCGTCCCCTATTGAATCTTATAACAGTTTCAAATACTTCATTTCATTTATCGATGATTTTTGCCGCACTACATGGCTTTACCTTTTAAAAGCAAATCCAATGCCTTCAAAGTTTTTTTTGTGAATTTGTGACCTTCGTTGAAAATATGTATGACTTCAAAATCAAAACCTTTAGATCGGATAATGGTTCCGAATACACTAGTCATAATTTTCAATTGTTTTTGAAAACCAAGGGAAATTTTCACCAAACTACTTGTATTAATACCCCATAACAGAATGGTGTTTCCGAAAGAAAAAATTGTCACCTTTTAAATGTTACTCGATCTCTACTTTTCAAAACAAGGTTCCAAAACATTTTTGGTCAGATGCCATTTTAACTGCAACTTACCTCATTAATCGCCTACCAAGCCCCACTCTTCAAAACAAATAGCCTTTGGAAATTTTACTTAAAAGGAAACTAACTCTTGACCACCTCGGGATATTTGGTTGTGTTTGTTTAGTTCATAGGAAAAGGACAGATAAACTCAACTACAATTCCATAAAATGTATTTTTATTGGTTATTCATTTGGGGAAAAAAGTACAACTGTTATGACCCAAAAATTGTAAACTTTATGTTTCAAGAGATGTATTGTTGTTTGAGAGAGAGCCT
This sequence comes from Triglochin maritima, assembly GCA_963682175.1. Taxonomy (NCBI): domain Eukaryota; kingdom Viridiplantae; phylum Streptophyta; class Magnoliopsida; order Alismatales; family Juncaginaceae; genus Triglochin; species Triglochin maritima. Next base: position 54,517,876 of record OY821772.1, on the reverse strand, counting down.
TTTTTTAAAGAGAGCAACGACGAGCTCACAACGCTCGATGTTGCAGTTCCCACCTTGGACCCCAAAATACCGGCACCCCAAGTAGACAACTCAGTTCCACAGGTTGAAGAGAACGAAAGAGGAGGAGGAGAAGAAAGAGTAGAAGTAGAAGATCAAGCAAGGAACCAAGAAGAAACTACCCAAAGGAGAAGATCAACTTGTCAAAATCGTCCCCCTCCTAAGTTAAAAAATTTCATTACTTCCCACGTAACCTACCCCATTGAGGGCTACTTGTCCTACAATCAAGTAAAACCCACTCACAAAGCTTTCATAGCACAAATAGATAATTATAAAGAACCCAATTCATATCATGAAGCAATTAGGAATCCAAAGTGGTGCAAGGGCATGGAGGATGAAACAAAAGCTCTCGAAACTAACAAAACTTGGACTATTGTCCCATTACAAACCGGGATCAAACCCGTCGGGTGTAAATGGATCTACCAGATTAAGTATAATAGCAATGGTACAATTGAAAGATATAAAACTAGACTTGTTGCTAAAGTATATACTCAAACTTACGGTCTAGATCATTTAGAAACCTTTACACCAGTAGCTAAAATGAACATGATTCGCGTTCTTCCCTCCATAGTCGTTAATAAAGGATGGAAATTATATCAAATGGATGTTAGGAACACGTTTCTTCATGGGAAACTCGAAGAGGAAGTCTATATGACACCTCCTCCCGGGTACAACTCCACCACTAATCAGGTATGCAAGCTACACAAATCAATCTACGGATTGAAGCAATCTCCAAGTGCATGGTATGCAAAACTTAGTCATCTTCTTCTACTTTATGGGATTGTTAAGTCTTCCGCTGATGCACCCATGTTCATCAAACACCGTCATCACATAGCCACCATTGTCTTAGTTTATGTAGATGACATTATAATCACCGGTAACAATAATGACACAATCGACCTAGTCAAAAGCTATCTAAAATCCAAAATTGATATCAAAGACCTTGGAATTTTGAAATATTTCCTAGGAATAGAAATTGCATACTCCACAAAAAACTTGTTTTTGTCACAAAGGAAATACACTCTTGAATTGCTAAAAGAAACTGGGAAACTTGGGTCGAAACCGACCAGCACTCCTATTGAGACTAACTGCTAGGTTGGTCCTATAGAAGGAGAACCAGTTAAAGACATTGGTCGGTTTCAAAGACTTGTATGAAAACTCATATATCTCACTATAACGAGACCAGCTATAACATATGTTGTTAGTACTATTAGTCAATTCATGCATGCACCTCACACACATCACTTAGACAATATTGATCGAATACTTAGTTATCTAAAGAGGACTCCAGGGCAAGGATTATGGATGAAAAATAATAATTCTAACTCTATTATTGGCTTCTCTGATGCAGATTGGGCAGGAAGCCACGACCAAAAATCCACTACGAGATTCTGTACATTCGTTGATGGAAATGTCGTGACTTGGAGAAGTAAGAAACAAAATGTTGTTGCTAGATCAAGTGTTGAAGCTGAGTATCGAGCTATGACCTCCACCACAAGTGAGCTAATTTGGCTCAAACAACTTCTCCGGGACATGAAACAACCCTACAACGAGCCCATGAAAATGTTTTATGACAATAATATCGCTCGCCACATAGCTTCAAATCCAGTGTTTCACGAAAGAACCAAACACATTGAAGTTGACTGTCACTTCATCCGGGGAAAAATTCAAGCCAAAGAGATTGAAGTACCATATATCTCAAGCAAAGAGCAACTCGCCGATATCTTCACAAAGGCTTTGGATCAAAGACAATTCTAATTCATTCTGTCCAAGTTGGGTTCCTTCAATCTTTTTCGGACCCAACTTGAGGGGCATGTTGAAAACATACCAAGTAAAGAAGCAAATCAATCCAGCTCAGAAGATCAATCCAGCTTAGAAGATCCTCATCATCGCATACTTTCCTTAGAGCAACAAATCAACACAATCTCGGATTCTCAAATTGGCAAGCTCAAACGGCTAAATTTAAACACTATATATAAACCATTCATGTAATCTTACCATATAGTAATATACACACAAAAACCAGACAAATAAACTCATTTTCGTTGTATCAAAATCAACACCATCTCATCTCATAATTAAACCAAGAATCATATATATAGTAATATCATAAAATATCCAAATTATAACATGAAAATACCTAACCCATATTACTTGGTAATAAAATCAAGAATCATATTTATGATAATTTTATAAAATACTCAAACTATAACATGATAATACCTAACCCATATTACTTGGTAATAAAATCAAGAATCATATTTATGATAATTTTATAAAATACTCAAACTATAACATGATAATACCTAACCCATATTACTTGGTAATAAAATCAAGAATCATATTTATGATAATTTTATAAAATACTCAAACTATAACATGATAATACCTAAACCACATCACATGTATACCCAATATAAATTGAGACAAAAGTACAAAAATTGTAATATGTAACTACTCAATCAGTAACACGAAAATACCTAGACTACCATCCAAAAAAACCTGGACTGCAAACACCACTGAGAATCAAAATATTTTTTTATTCGTCAAGAGTTAATACAAACATTAATTAATACAAAATTACAATGTTCACGTAGGCGGTCGCCCGTCGACGTGGTCGCCTGGGCGACCACCGCCTTTCGCCCAGCAAAGCTAGGCAAAATGGGCGGTCGCCTCGCCTAGGCGATAGTGCCTCCAATGGCTATCAACTTTTTTATTTTTTATTTCCAAAAATTACAAGTTTGCCACTACCCCAAATCCTATATAAACCCCTCCAAACCTCTTCATTTTTCACACATCTCTCATTCTCTTCTTCTTTATAATTCTATTCTAATCATCAAGTTTCCTAATCATCAAGTTTTAGCGATTAAGTTTTCGGTCTGATGCTTAGTTTTAAAGTTGGAAAGTGAAGTCTCTGATCCGGTTCTTCATTCTTCAACCGCCAAAATCAAGTGCACTCTTTCTAACTTCTCTTTAGAATTAAATTAATTAGCATTTCATTTTCATATTAGTCTAAATTTTTATATTAGTCTAGTTTTAAGATATGACCTATGTACCCGGCACTAGTCTTCACATGCATCACGAGAGTTACGATGACCTAAGACCTACCTAGTGTAATCATACTACTAAGCAATAAATTGTATACCTAAGTGTTTAGGTGGGTAGAGGGGGTGCCTAGTGAGACATTGGTTGAGGAACTAAGTGTCTTTTTGAATCCTAAAAATGTATGGTATTTTTAGATAATATTTGTGCATTTTTTCCTATTTTTCCCGATTTTCCTGATTTTTTATCTATTTTATCAAATTTAATTGAATTAAAAAAAAGACCGCCCAGACTTGGGTGGTCGCACAAACGCCTAGGCGATCGCCCAGACGACCGGACGCACCCGGTCGCTTAGGCGTTTCCAGAACATTGCAAAATTATGGATATTATAATATGAAAATACCCAACTTATAACATAGAAATGTCTATACTACAACAAAAAATTCCCAAATGAAAACACCAAAGATGACAAAAAAACATCATGTTTCTCCTACTCCTCTACCCACCTCGACCTTGTCATCTCTCCAAGACTCCAACCATCTCCCAATCCCAATCATCACTCACCTCACCATCAACACGTCGTCTCCCGTGGGAGGAATAATTTTCTTGACAAAAATTGGAGATTTGACAGAAAATTGAAATAGAAAATCAACATTGGAAGTTTGTTAGATAATTGTGTTTGGTGATCTGAGTATCCTTTGTCGTGTTTTGGGTAAATTGAGAAGTATTTTGGGATAGGATAAGAATCAATATGGACAGGTTCTTCGTTTCAACTTGATGTGTTATTTCATAGCTCCAAGTTGGAATCCGAACAATAAAATCAAAGAGATTAGATCACGTTGTAATAATACACAAAAGAACACTATAGTGAACCAGAAAAAACAAATTTACGATACAATACCAAAAAAACAACAAAAACAAAATGTAGCAGCTGAAAAATGAACAATATATATATTAAAACAACAATTGAAGATGAGAAAGTAAAGTACTTAAAACACATACAATCAATGAAACATTGGATGGTTGACAATAATATGTCGCAAATGCTAGATTTTATACTTGTTAATGAATAACAACACAAAATTAACTAAATTCCCCCAAAAAAGGTGGAAGTCATGAGAGGGGAAGATGATAACGAGAGGGAAATGAAATGGATGAATGATTAATTAGAGTTTGTATATTGTTTTTCCCTACAAAAACTGAAATATTTTTGAAATCAAAATACTGAAAATGTACAACTACTTTGGCAGGGAAACGACTACTTTTGGCAGAGTAGCTACTTTAGGCATGATGGGTAATTAGTAATTACATTAAGGTGATTGGGTAATATACGTGTATAGTATATGGGACGTATAGATGATATAAATACAAATACACTGAAGAATGGGATGCTTGACTTATTGCCCATGTCAGAATGTCATGTCAGCACCGGTGAAATGAGGATTAGAAAGTGCGTCAGAGTTTTACTCTCCTAATTGAGAGAGACTAACTGTAATTTATCTGATTTTCAACCAAAGGTATTAGAAGGAGCAAGCCGCCCACGAAAGTACGTAGTAGCTAAAAACTTAGGTTATTTTTGAGTTATGGATAGGAGAAGTACTTTCTTTGCTTGGAGCTTTTAGTTTAATGGTTTTGCTTGAAATTAATTCAAGCGTATATGTAACATCCTGACTTCTAATGTAAAAATACGAAAGCGAACAAACAAATACTTTTATTTGTAAAAGGAAATTCAAGACGTTACCAGTCAGCAATATATAAGTATATATATAGGTGAGACAATACAAAATCCTGCAGAATATTTTACAAATTTACATGTGATTCAGTTACAAAAACTACTGACACGATAGAACTCAAAAACTCTATCAAAAAAAAATACAACCAGAAAACGGTTCCACGTGTACAGTCAGTCAATATTGTCCACCCGATGCTAGTTAGAACCAACCTATTATGCTTCAAGAATTGTAAGAAAGACAGGAAAAAAATCCGTCTGAGTCTTTAAAATTAAAGACCCAGCATGCAAGCAATATCCACCTAACTATTTAGGTTAGGCTACAGAGATTTGTTCAATTAATCTCAAATTATACAAGTTAAATCAGTACAATATCATGAAATGAAATAATAATCTCAACATTAATTCTGAACAAAATCAGGTAACAAGTATAACTTCAAACATTTAAATCTATTCATTTCATACAATTCAAAACATATCACATTTAAATTAATTGCCACAAGTTCCAAAATCAATCAGTTTTTAGTTTATCACGATTCAAATTCGATTCAGTTCTGTTTCATTCACTTAATTCAGAATAATCCATTATTAACTACCTGGACCACCCACCGCAGGCACATTGCGGTCTTCGGTCAACGCATAAGCCAACCTCACACCCAAAATTTTTGTTTTTCAATTTATCTAACATTTGACACTTGTGAGACCCTCATACGCTACTTGTATCAGTCAGTCGACATCAGATCTGAGTCTTGTGGACTTATTGTTGCCACACGATCCACTTGGGTTCCAGTTGCCCCGCCGGGCCAGCCCGTCGGCCTATGCTCCGAAGAGCCCATGTACTTCGAAGAGTCAAAATGCTCCGAAGAGCTAATAGTGCCAAACAATTTAGTTAATATAATCTTATTTTAATATGCACAATATTATTCTTTCATTTAACAATGAAAAGTCGAAAACCCTTAACAAAATCGAATAAATCGAAATCATAGGTTTGAAATGATAATCACCTCATTTGTATAGCAATGATATCAACTAACATTTTTACGACTATGTAATATACATCACACATTCCAAATATGAATCTCAACCTACACTTGGAATTCACAAATAAAACATTTCAAATTAAGGAATATAGTACCTTAAATCTCCAAAACTACAAGTGTAGCAGAAAATTTCAGAACTTAATCCAACATACAAATATGCACTAATTATTGTGTTTTGTTTCTTTTTTTTCTTTTTTGTTTAATAGAAAATAAGTACAAAGATGAAAATCATGCATAACCAAGAAGAGAAACTTCATCTAACTCCTTTTGTTACAACTTAAGAACCATATGATTTAAGAAACAATGCAAGAAATCAGAAAATCAAATCATACGTTGAATCTAAGTCTCGATTCTCACTAATTTCATCACAACTATGGTCTTGCCCAAATCAATGGAGTTCTAACCCAAACGAAAAAAGTGGATTTGGTTTCTACCCACTAGAACCCTTGCATACCTCAGCCAAAACCAACAATAGAAAAAGACGAGAAGAAGAGGAAGAAGGACGAAGATGATGGCGGCGACTAAACCCAAGACAAAACCCTCTTCTCTACCTATCCGTTCTTCTCCCTCTTCTCTTTTCCCTTTCCTTAGAAAACCCAAAACAAAACCCTTCTTCCAGTCGGCTGCTGGGTTAATGTTGTGGGTAAATTGCGTTCTAACCCCTGAAGCTCTCATTACTTCTATTTGATCCAAAACAAACCCTTTATTTCACTTAAGCCGACATGTACTTATGTTTTAAATTAAAGTTAACTATTTTATTTACCTTGTTAGGCTACGATGTTACAGTATACGTGTGTCATTTATATGTGGAAATACTTAGAAATGTACCTTTTAACAGAATCATAGATTCATAGGTAGTGTTTCAGTTTGGAATTACACGTTGCAAAGCTATTTTGTAAAAGGATCAAACGTGTTATATATGTTGAAAAATTATCATTTCCTTTGAGAAACTATATTTGGACATGAACGCCAATCAAGCAAGAACAAATCATGTCTGCAACTATGCATGATCTAACAACTTAAACCAATAATCTCAACTCACACTTCCACTACTCTCCACCAAACACATCAAAGAAGTCCACCTAATTCGTTGTACCATGCAAAAGCCGACATACAATTGCCCACTTATAAAAATATCACAACCCAGACCCTAATCACCATCAAAAATTAATTAACCCCACCACCATGAAGGTTAAGGTTACCACCCTCCTAATCATCTCCATGCTTGTTGTTTTCAACGTCGTCGACGCCACCACCACCCTCAAGACTGAGCCGACTCACAAGCAAGCAAACCGAGTCGTGTCGACCAACTTCGACATGTCGGGAAAAAGCAAGTTGTGTCTGACTCCCGGACCATGCTACAAAAAGATGTTGTATTGCCCCAAGAAGTGCAATAGCAAGCTTCCAGGAGAGGGTGGCGACCGTCGTTTGGTGAAAAACCACTTCCCTGGGCAGTGCACCTTCAATTGCAAGAAGTGCATTGCTCATTGCTAAATTAATATATTGATCAAGGTTTAGATCTGGATTAAAGAGGAACGGTTGGTGGAGTGCACGATGGTTGTCAAATAATAACATGCACGTACTTATATTATAGTCATGTAGTTTGCTTGCTAGTTCTATGTTTGGGTATGGATGAGAGAATATCGAAGTGGTTGTTTCTGATAATTAATATAATATGAATGCTAGCTGATTTACATTATTTAGTTTGGCACTTCATTTTGTTGTAACTTTTGTTACATAGACTGATCTGTGTGTAACATGAATGTTTTTTCTAGATGTATTGTCGCCTTGTCGGATGGACATCACTTAGAACAAATTCCTTCTTTCTGGGATCAAAACATTAAAAAGATCCAAGTATAACCATTAACAGCAACTATGACTTAAGTGGTAACTAAGAATGTTAAGAATTCGAAGTATACTAGCTACATGTGATCGAGTATGGGTATAGGTTGGATATACTACTCCAAATTCAGTTTTTATATTTCACTGAATTAAAAAAAAGCCCATTACACAATTAAAGTTGCACTTTAATTAATTGTGAAAATGCACCCATGCAGTCAAAAAGATTTGTCTAAATCTGATGAACTGAGTCTTTCAATAATTCAATGTTCTCATAAATCGAGAGCATCTCAATCCATGAAAACTACTTGCAAGAAGAGTGCATGGGTTGATATCATATCTACTATTGATGCCTTTCCCCCCACCATAATAAGGCAAGCTTGTTGATTCATGCCCAAGTATTATATATATATATATATATATATATATATATATATATATATATATATATATATATATATATATATATAGGCTTCGGTCCCTTTGGAGTGACCAACATGAGAGGCATCTTCGGCACACCACCCATGTCAACTAACTCAGTGCAGTAGGCCAAGCTTGCAAAGTTTAATCAAGAAAAGGAATAGAAACTTGATTTTGTCAACCATAGGCAGGCACTATTAAGGTTCATGGCAACTTGTCAGGCCCTTCTGAATTAAAAAAACCCAGATAAAATCTTGAGAAATCACATAGTGACGTTGAATATTAATATAGACGGTCGTCAAATCAATTTTTTTTTTTTTTTTGCGAAATCTCAATCATGTTCAGATTCATTTAATTCCAAACAAACACAAAATACTTTAAATTTCCTCACATGCACGCACTTGTACATTCCCCTGCAAGAAGTTGTGATTTTGACCGCTACTGAAGTTGGTACAGAAGGATTTATTAAAGGTGCATTCAAACTACGGCAAAAGGTATGTAATTTCAGTGTTTTCTTGGTAAACTTATTGGATAAGATTTGAGTAATAATACATCAACCCTAAAAAGTATCAAAATTTCAAAGTATGTAGGAAGAAATATTACATGGATTTGATGCCTTGGATAATTCCAGAAAAGTAGAATCATGCTTTTAACCACCATGCAATGGGCTCAAGAGTAAAAATTAATTAAGAAGTGTCACGTTGGTTTGCATACCTTTTGGATTATTTGATCACACATGAAACATTTGTGTGTTCTTTCTAGGGATTCCGAAGGCATCGAATAAGTAATTGAACATTATAGCTAAACAAGAAGAAAATAAGAAAAAATGCAATTTAATGAACAAATTAAGAAACAATTGTTTTATCCGGCATTCAATTCTACAAGGAAATTAAGATGTAAATCCTAACTCAAATGAGTAAGCCAAACTACTTATTGCGGTAACATGAAAATCCTAACATATGTTCAAAAATGCGGGAAGATGTGGTTGCATATGCAGATGCGGGTAGGATGTGTATCACATAAGAATGATGCAGAGTACTTGATGCGATCCACATCGTTGCCCGCATGCGGTGGATGCGGGTGCATGTGCGGTGCATTTCAAAACATGATTATTTCAACTTTGTTTTGTTTAATATTGAATTATTGATGTTAGAAATTATTAAAAAAATTACCTACTTTTTTTAATTATATATATAATTTATAACTAGTATATTATATTATTTAATGATTATATCGCAAACTGAATATGCACCTGCATCGCATCTGCAACACGCATATACAAGATGCGATGCATTGACGCATCTGATCCGCATCCTGCATTTTTGACACTTACTGACTCTTTTGCGGAGAAATAGAACATAACAAAACGTAATAAGAGTTGGAGATCGATAAACCAAAATTAACGTAGGAGGAGAGAGACTTGAAGGATTAGGTTATGTTGGAAATGATACCATTGGATGTGGACGCCTGGAAGGAAACGATTCCCATATCTAAATCGTGCATGATTTGTTGATCATTGACGACATTCCTCACTTACCCTAATTAATTCGGAATTAAAAGCTTTGTTGTTCTATATATTGTAGAAATAATGATACTGTAACAAATGAAAATGTGACCAAATTACGGTGGGCGTGTTTGTGTTATGGAAAATGTGGAATTTTCGGAGTCAACATGAATGTTGTTATATATTATATGAATATTTAAAAATAATAATATGTAATTTGTGTTTTTATTTTTCAAAATTAATTTTAGACTTTTGTTATTAGTATAACATATAATTATTAACATATATGATATGTTTATACATGATTCTTTAGTTTCATGTTCCCTCGGTTTTCTTGAGGGGAGTATCGGAAAATAGAAGGAAAATATTTCGATCCTGTATGCTTAGGACTACACATAGAAATAAAAGGAAAATGTTTTCTTTTCTAGAATTGGTACAAACATTTGAAAAAATCTGATTAAAAGGAAACTATTTTAATATTTTCATTATTTTCCATGAGCATAAAACCCGTAGCTACACATGAATTCCATCACCAACCGACCGTAGCCCTTCAATGCAGAACGATACCAAGGCAATCGGCACCTTATCTCTCCTCCCAAATATATCCCATCTAACTAACATAACCTCACGAGTTACATTAGCTAGTTTTGAGTTTTGACTAGTTCTACCAAAAGAGAAAAGACATTAGTTAGATTAACAGGTAGAACGTTGATGAAATTTAGCATGTAATCAGTGTAACCATTGTCTCCAAAAAAAAGTTTGCATGTAAATAAGTTCTATGACGGGCTTACGGCGTTTGTATTTTTTCACTCCTATATATATATATATATATATATATATATATATAGTACTTCAAAATATAATTAGACCCTTTGCTGGGCTTCAACCTGGAAACGTCTGTTATCATACATTCACAATATGCCACCTATAAAAATTACATTGGATTAGTTTAAATATATAAAATCTATCAATATAATTTTATATCATTCTTAGCTAGTAATATGTTGATTATGAACATATTACCGTAATCGTAATTGTTTGTAATGAACAATATTCTTAAAAAACACGATAACTTAGAATTTAGAACGAAAAAATGACCAACGGGAATTATCTTAATTGTTATGTAGATCTTCCAACCTGAAGTACCAATGCAGAACATAGTCAAATAAATCATTATGCTCCTGTTAAACAAAATAAAACACAAAGTAGTATCTCACCTTGAATGAATATATAACATCCTTGCAACCTACAACTAATTATATTATATATAGTACTACACACCCCAAGCCACTTATTAAAACAAAGAGAGTCCATACCACCACCAAGATGGTGGTTGATGGGCAGTTGAGTCCTCTCACCAAATCTCCATGCAAAGATGGAATGGAGACCGGGTTCGCCTTGGCGAGGCTGACATGGAGGGACTTGACCGTTACTGTGACAGTCGGGTCCGGTGAGACTCAAAAAAATTTAGAAGGACTTACTGGCTATGCAGATCCGGGGAGCTTGACGGCTCTCATGGGACCATCTGGTTCCGGCAAGTCCACCCTTTTGGACGCTCTTTCCGGGAGACTTGCCACCAATGCTTTTCTTTCCGGGGACGTTCTTGTCAATGGGAGGAGAACCAACTTATCTTTTGGGACATCCGTAAGTACGTAAGATTTTTAAGTAATGCACATTACAACATGAGTTTAAATTAAGAAAAAAAGAAAGTAGTGATTTTTATTTGAGAATGAATTTTGAATCTTGGTTGGTCTTAATTTATGTGCCTGAAGAAAAAGAACACCGAGGATAATTTAGTTAACCCTTTGCATTTAAATGTTTATTTTCCTGCAGTAATATTTCTGCTTCCTAAAATATTCCTTTCGAGTGAAAACATGGCAGGGAAATGGTGCATATAATATGGGAATTAAGATCTACTTCTAAAATGATATGGAGCATACTTTACATTGAAATGCACATAATCTAGTTCCTTTTTTTTCGAAATTAAGTACAAAATGATTTTGAGATGATACTAGTAAAGAGAAGGAAAACATAAGTTAATAAACAAGATTTCAAGTATTCCAACTGTCAAATCACCGTTGTATCTCATTCTATTTAGTGATTAGACATGACTTATATGCAACAATAGATTACATATTCAAAAGTGGGTGGATATTCATGTAGCATTTCTAGAGAAGAAATTAAAATCGTCTAGCCAACAACTTAGTTTTTAGCAAGACTTCGTGTTGCTCTACTAATCAAATTATACTATGAAACTTTGTTGTTAGGCATATGTGACACAAGACGACACCTTGATTGGAACGCTGACGGTGAGGGAGACGGTAGCCTACTCCGCCCAACTCCGTCTCCCAGACAAAATGTCATTGGCTGAGAAGCAAGATTTGGTGAAGGGAACCATAATTGACATGGGTCTTCAGGATTGTGCAGATACCGTCATCGGAAACTGGCATTTACGCGGTATTAGTGGGGGCGAAAAGAGGCGGGTTAGTATAGCTGTTGAGATTCTGATGAGGCCTAGACTGCTCTTTCTGGATGAACCAACCAGTGGACTTGACAGGTACTTGGTTAGTCGATTTTTTAGCGTAATTTATAGCTCTATTTGGCTTTACAATAAATTATTTTGTGAAAAAAATATAGTTCAAACAATCACAATTTGGAGGTTAAGGGTAAGAAGACATCTTCTGCACTTGTTCAGACTTCAGACACAAAATTTACTATGGAATGACATAGTAAATTGAACTTAACGTAGCCATAATAACTACTTCAAAAGCAGAACTTAGATCAAGATTTTAATGTGAACTAAATGCTATAGCCCCAATCACAGTCTTGTTCAGTTTTTCGGTCCTACATCACTGTTGGATTCTGTTGCTCCTAATTCATTTGTAAGTAGAATTTCAACAACCATATACCTTTTTATTTTATATATGGTTTTGCCAATTTAAACTTTTGTACACTTAAATTTTCATTTTGAGTTTACACTTGTCTTTGTGAATTATTCGTTCTTCTACAAAATATTTTTTGTTAGCCGAATTTAAGCTACAAAATAGTTGAATTTCATTAGATTGTGAGACCAAAACAATCAATAAACGACATATAATTTCTCTAATTAACATATTGCAGTGCTTCTGCTTTTTTTGTGATGCAAACACTTCGAGGCCTCTCGAGGGACGGAAGGACCATCATCGCGTCGATCCATCAACCGAGTAGTGATGTCTTCGAACTTTTCGACCATCTGTTCTTGCTTTCAGGAGGCAAAACTGTTTACTTTGGAAAGGCGTCGGAGACTCATGAAGTAATAGCATACCCTCCCAAAAAAATCTTCACGTTATCAAATTTCAAAATTTCTAATCATCTTGAGATATATAGTTTTTTGCAGCTGCTGGATTTCCCTGCCCATCACGCAGAAATCCATCTGATCATTTTCTGAGATGTATCAACAGCGATTTTGACAGAGTCAAAGCAACTCTCAAAGGGTCCATAAAAATGCGAGTACGAAGAATCCGAAGTTCCTTCTGGACAATTCAAAATACAATAGGAAAAAACTTCAACATCCATATTTTTCTTTCAGCAGTAGTATAAAAAATACCCTCTAATATATCTTCGTGCCCTTATTAACTGTCAAATATTCAAGTTAAGGGACATTTATCTGTATTATAACACTATTACAATTTGATCATTTTCTTACTTAATATTTTCTTTCTTTTCTGTTTTGAAGTTTGAAAGCTCTGATGACCCTTTGGAGAAAGTAACAACAGCAGAGGCTACAAGAAGACTAATCACACACTACATATCTTCTCAAAACTACTACTCAACAAGGAAGAGAGTTGATGAGATATCAGAATTGGTTGGTACCAACAAACTTAGTTCCATCCAACTAGTTGGATTCCTTTTGTTCCAGAGAATTTAATAGGTACTGTTTTGGTTCAGAAAGGAACAGTTCTAAATTCAGGAGGCAGCCAAGCAAGCTTTGTGATGCAAACTTTCACATTAGCGAAACGGTCGTTTGTGAATATGTCGAGGGACTTTGGATATTACTGGTTGAGGCTTCTTGTCTACGTAATCGTCTCGATTTGTATTGGGACTATTTATCTCAATGTTGGAACAGGATACAGTTCAATTCTGGTAAATAATAATAATGATTCGAGGTTCACTGGTAGTTTAGTTTGATCAAGAGAAGTACTCAATTCAGAATTTTATCTTTTGAAACAGTCCAGGGGTGCGTGCGCTTCCTTCATCCTTGGTTTCGTTACTTTCATGTCGATCGGAGGATTTCCTTCGTTTGTCGAAGACATGAAGGTGATTTAAATTTAACACTTAAAATTCTATGCTCCTACATTAGAGTAGACAAATTTAAGATTTTTGGCAATTCAGGTCTTCCAAAGAGAAAGAATGAATGGGCATTACGGAGTTTCGGCTTTTGTCATAAGTAACACGATCGCAGGGATGCCTTTCCTTCTTCTAATTACAGTAATGTCGGGAACGATATGCTACTTCATGGTGGGACTTCATCCAGGTGCTACACACTATCTGTTCTTTCTTTTGTGCTTCTATGCGAGCACAATGGTTGTGGAGAGCTTAATGATGGCCATTGCGAGTGTCGTACCAAACTTTCTCATGGGAATCATCATAGGTGCAGGGATTCAGGTATCACACTTTTAAAAATTTATGAGATCATCGACTGTTCACAAACTGACGTGTATCTGTATAGGAAAACATAAAAAACAGTAGGGGAGTGTTCAAAATATTATTGTAGATATTTATTTTGTTTAAAAGTTTTTTTTTGTGTAACAATTTTCATACCCACAATGAGAGTACATGACCGTTTTACAAACTATTTATTATGGATTTATCTGTCTAAGTTTTATATTGTAGAAATTACTTCATCCAAATTACGAAATTTTTACTCACATTTCAACATGTCCAATTTGAACAGGGAATTTTCATGATGGTTTCTGGGTTCTTTAGGCTTCCAGACGACATCCCAAAACCCGTGTGGCGATATCCGATGTCATTTATCAGCTTCCATTACTGGGCAATTCAGGTGAAAACTACAACTTGGAATAAAAAGAAGAGAGTTACTAATCACTTGCTGATTTTTCCATTTGTACTGATTCTGAATGGCTATTTAAACAGGGACAATACCAAAATGACTTAAACGGACTTCTTTTTGACAACCAAACGCCTGACCTTCCAAAGATTCCGGGGGAGTTCATCCTCCAGTATGTGTTTCAGATTGATATTTATCGATCGAAATGGATAGATTTGTCTGTTCTGTTTAGCATGATCGTTGCATATCGCATGATCTTCTTCATAATAATCAAGATAAGTGAGGATGTTTCACCGTGGATTCGAGGGTACTTATCGAAAAGAAGAATGCAACAGCGGAGGAGCAAAGGACAGGGCAATGGAATCGACATACCCTACATGAATCATTCCCTTTCTCCCAAGAAATAAAAACATGGTTATGAACTCTCATAACTGCATACTCGAGGAGTTATGCTGTGAATTTTAACCCTTTGTATTGCTGTACTAGATTAGACTGCAAGTGTTACATTTTCAAGTATAAGCCTTATTAGCCATCTTATAATTATGCTCAATGGTTGGTTATCTATATTTCCTGTTTGGAGGAATTAATCTGAACGTGGATATATGGAGTTGATGTGTTCACGAATTTGCAGATTGCAGAGTAGTCTGGTTCTGCCGGGCAAAAATGGACATTTCTTAATCAAAATGGTGTTTGCAGTATAAGAGTTGAGAATAAATCCAAAACAAGATTGTGACACGTTCCAATTAATATGTAATTTAAGACGCAGAGTCACAGTGTATAACTTGAATATGATCCCAACCCATCACCAACCAAACTTAATTTGCAAACAGAATTAGTTGAATAAGGTTTGTCAGATTTACTACCCTCTTTTTGAATGAATAACTTGATGGCAGAACCTGGTGCAATGTCAGCGGGGGCAGATTATCTTCACATTTGTCGATTTTTTTCGAGACCCACAATTTGAGTATGTATGTATGAAGATGACATGTTATGTCTTACTCTCGCTTCAAATTTAATTTTTTTGAACCGTTAACTAGTTCGAGATTAAAAACTTGTATTGTTATTGCGAGGTCATTCATGTCATTACAATTTGAGTCTCTACGATGTCGAATTGTAAGTTGTAACATATGAAATCGGATCACAATTATACAGGGATTGAAGCAAAACATATCCAAATGGACAAGAATAAAAACAAGATCAAATAAGAAAACCACAGAACTCCTCACAACAATCTAACTTATTTCCTAATCCAACAACATATCCACTCATCACTCATCTCCAATCCAAATAACCCCATATAACAAATAACAAAAAAAGAAATCAAAACCACACCCATCACTCATCTCCCAATCCAAACACAGCAATCCACCTCAAAAGCCCAAACCTCAAAAGACCAAATTTATTTTTTGGGGTGAAAATGTCATAAATCTGGGTGGGGCAGGTGCCCCACCTCCTGCAACGTGGGTCCGCTCCTGATTGTCGGTCAATGTCCAAGTGATTTATCACTCCTCTTTTAGATAGATAATTAAATCACTAATACATAAACACCACTTCCTCAGGGCTCAGGGCCTCAGGAGTCAGGGGTTTGTTTCGTACTTATAGTTTGTTCATTAACCAACTCTCAACTCAATCTAAATCTTAGAAAAACTTAACAATCAATTATAGGTGGTCCTGCGGTCCTGCCACATTTTTACATTCTAAAACATTGCAGTTAGCCAGATATAACTATGTCGAGATTTTTTTTATGACGCAGCCCATGGTCCGGTAAGGCCCAAAAACTATAACAAAAGAATGAAAATAGTTTACATTAAGCTTTCCGAAATAATTGTTCATGTTAAACTAAATTTAAAAAGTTAATGTGAAACTGTAAAATTTTGGTTGAATTAGTACATGATGAGTATATTTTAGGAAAAATGAAGCGAAGTTATCTTCAAAATCATTATAATGTCGTTTCCCCCCAACATTTTAACCTTAAAAATTGGTTACGCAAATTGCAAGAAACAAACCAATAACTTCTCCTTCGATCACAGAGAAAATTAACATGAAAAATGAAACCGAATGAGATGGATGAAACTTGATTAAATCTGGTAAAAGTCACAGAAGTAAAGATGACTAAAATAAGGTTTGTTAATGTGTGGCGTAATACTTTATTTTCACTTTTTTGTTTGAATAATGTTACGTCAAGTGTCTAGCTTGTTTTGCAGAACAAGATTACATGCAAATCCTAAAGTTGCAAGAAAAATATGAATTAAATTGGAAATGAGAATAACTAAAAAGAAAGCTAAAGACCACAGATGATATTTGGTCTAGACCGCAAGAAGTTCAAATTCCACATACGGCCAAATATATTTACTAATCAAACTAAAATACATTTTCTGCTCAATTTAAATCCCAAATGATAGAAACAATGCAAACATATAAACATAAACTCAAATATGTTGTGAAACATCATGGATGCTTCACCTTCACATTCTCCTCACATAACTCCATCAATCTCTCACATTTTCATTACTCTTGTAACATACATCATTTCATTTGCCTCATATAGCCTATAAATAGGAGATCATTGTAAGATCATTGATATACTTTTGGTGATGATGAAATACTACAAATATTCTCTCCCAAATCTTTTATCTTCTTTGTTCCATGTATATTTATTTTATAACACGTTATCAGCACGATCACGTCTCTAGCCTAACCAATTGAAGATGATGGTCATGGGAAAATTGTCTCAACTCGTGGATCGAGTTGATGGAACAGTTGATTTGCGGATCGACTTAGTGGAACGCGAAACGGAGGTATGCAATTTAATATGATGTATGTATCATGCATCCTTCAAACCATTATTGTTGATTTGAAGAAGAAGAAGAAAAATGATTTAATATCATAAAATAAAATATCAACAATATGATTGAGAAAAATGTTTATAATACACATAGGTTATGAGTGACTGTTTTGATGATTTGTTATGCCAATCGAAATCAAGTTTTTATACCGACATTATTTGATTTGTTTTCTTCCTGTAGTAGCGTTAGACCTTGATATCAATCATGAATGTACAAATTTTTTTTAGATCTTGTATGAGCTAATTTTACGATGTCATTATTCATGCTGAAAGAATTTTGCATTTACTACCAACTACGTATTTATACCACCAATCCATAGTTTAGTCTTATAACTGTTCATACATGTATTGATTTCATGTCATCCATCTGTCTTAAAATCCTTACACTATAGATTCATGATCATAGTGTTAGACACGTGAATGTTGAATTTCCTTCCACGATTATTCCATTCTATATTGATTAGTTGAAATAGAAGTGCAAACCTTGGTTTGGAATTTAATATCACGTGACATTTTATAATATGTTAAAAAAAGGTGAAGAAGGAGGAAATGATTTCTATATCAAGTGGTATTTTATAGATTCACTTGCTTGATATTCATTATACAAATTGAAATATTGATTTTTAGCATTATTTGTAATATATCCTACCTTGCACATGTTTATGTTGATTAGTATGACAATACTTACATTATGTGTTAAATTATTATGTTAATATGGAGTTAGTTATCACTGTTTTATCTTCACACACACATATATAATATATATTGCTTGTCATAGTATTTGATTCTATTGAGATCTTTACCGGTTACTACATAGTTTGATTGTGACGTTGCATGGTGCTTATGTGAATGTTTGTGATGCTAGTCATTGCTATTAGTCATTCAAATTCATAAGACCTTCATCCACGTGTGAGTGACCTTCTCTTGGGCATATATGTTCAAAGATAACTGAGAGTGATTTAAATGGCAAAAGAGTTGAATTTTTTTGTTTGTTGTTTCAAAACTCAAATATTACTTGATTATCTATTTCTACGGGCCTCTGTTTTACATGTCACAACCTTGAGTTGATTTCCAAGATCATGTGCATATAATAAGTGATGCTCTTTTGATACATGTAATGCATGGTCATGATTATGATTATTTTTGTTTTGAAATTCGCACAATATATTCTCAACATTGATATATGATTGAGTATATTCGTGTTTTCTTTTGTGTGAGTTAGCTTGCATGCATAAATGTGGCACAAATGATTTTAAAAGTATTATGATTTAATCTCATGTCTATTTTTGTGGTTGGACAAAACATCGAGTTATTGATCCAAATTTCATGAATTCTTGATCCAATGAAGCATGAAAAGAAATAGTTACATATTTAGTAGTGCTTCTAAAATTAAATGATATATATCTCATGCAACTATGTATTGATTCACTTGCTCCGTATAAGTTATATGAATTCTTAGTATTATATTGATTCAAACAGTATTTGTAAAGTGGTTCAAGCATGTGATTATTACTTGTTAATTTTTACGCATCACATGATCATTCACAACCAGTACGAGCATTCATCTCGTGAGCACATAATATCCATCTTGATAGATGTATATATATAGTACAATGTGCTACATTATAGTGAAATTTGAATCACCATGTTACAAGTGATCAATGTTATTGAAAATGATATGCATTTGCACAGAAGACGAATATCTTAATATTCATAAAATGCTACTATACAAAGATTTAGAAATCATTCATTTAAAGAGGGTTATGAAATTTTATGATAACCCCTGAAGGATTCATATGATCATCTAAACGACGTGCAAATAACTAATTGAGTAAAAATGCACGTCGATCTCTAAATCAAACCCTATGACTAGAAGTTCATAAATATATAGAGATTAGTAGTAAAAGAATATATATATATATATATATATATATATATATATATATATATATTATTGATCACTTTACAAATCAATGACCAAATACTCTTTTGGGTTATGCATCACCGATGATTGAAGGTCATGAGAGTTGTTGGAAAATCACGATACTTTTTTTACAGTGTTCGGGGAACGCCTAGGCGACCGGGTTCGTCCGGTCGCCTGGGCGATCGCCTAGGTGTTTGTGCGACCGCCCAACTCTGGGCGGTCTTTTTTTTAATTTTAATTCAATTAAATTTGATAAAATAGATAAAAAATCAGGAAAAATCGGGAAAAAAGGAAAAAAATGCACCAATATTATCTAAAAATACCATACATGTTTAGGCTTCAAAAAGACACCTAGTTCCTCGACCAATGCCTCACTAGGCACTCCCTCTACCCACCTAAACACTTAAGTATACAATTTATTGCTTAGTAGTACGATTACAAAGGTAACTCAGAGTTCAAACAATAGCAGATAAGAGAGAAATTAGAATTACAAGCTAACTAACTAATTCCATTGGACACATTGATCTAATGTCCAACTGGGAACTATATCATATCCTCCACCACCATCAGAGTTGTCGGAGTGGTTCTCGTTCGGATTGTCGACGTAGACATCATCTTCTTCAGTTTCTTCATCGTTGGATTTGACATATTGCTAGTCGATGTCCATCGGTGGTTGAGAACTTGATGCACCTGGATCTCTAGAACTAATGTGAACGATGACATTATCCATGCCAACACCTAATAATGGCGCGTCAGATGCAGTGGAACACCGCGCGTCAGATGACGTGGATCGAGCAAAGCGTCTCCGTGAAGAAGAATGTCCTAAAGCTGCTTCCTCGGCATCGGCCCATGTAAGCTCCTCTCCAGCGAAGACCGGATCTTCAGTTTCTACCAACCATGGATGCTCGTCGAAGAGATCGTAGTCCACACTGATGGGGTCATAGAATCCGGGCTTCTTCATCATTTGTTGAAACCTTTGCCTTAACTTTTGGTTGTAGTTCACATACACCAAGTCATTCATCTTCTTCACAGCCAACATGTTCCTTCTCGTTGAGTGCAACTGCTCGAAGACACTCCAATTCCACTCACAACCTGATGCCGAGAATGTCAATCCCAACACCCTCAGGGCCAACCTATGTAATGCGGTCTCTCCCATGTCTGTGTCATAAGATTGCCACCAATCTATAGGTCTTCTTTCCGTCCTTTGTCTGACGACCATATCCCTCGAGAATATTCCGAGGGAGTTCTTGTAATGATCAAGTAGACCGCAAATCTTGTCTTGTTCTGCAGGAGTGGGGACGAGCCGCTCTACGACATCCATGAATCCAGGCATATGCTCATTGAAAGCTACATTTCGATCCTGAGGTGGGACGGAGAAGAAGGTACCAGGGTTGAGTAAGAAACCAGCTGAGTGTAGCGGTGAGGACATCATCTTCCCTGGACCCCACCTGGTGTCGATGAGGTCGATGACTTTCTTGTACAACCTCGGGTTTCCGTCAAAGTTCCTCATGATTTGTTCTTTTACTTTCTCCAATGCGTCATACAGATATCCCATCGATGGTTTCTCATCGCCGTCAACAAGTCTAAGAACCTGGACCATAGGTTGTGAGGCCTTCAGTGCCTTCACGACGTTGGTCCATAAGCCACTTTGTAGAATGGTCTCGACAACTTCAGTAGAGATCTCCTTCTTTTTCTTGTTCTTTATCCAACTTGCATTAGGATCGTTGTACTCCGGGGAAACAACAAAGACTTGGAATCTGTCTTTCTTCAGAAACAACCTTTGCAAAGTCAAAAAGACGGTGTCAAATCTCGTGACAGCAGGGTGTAGCAGGTTCCCTTCAATGGTAATTCACATCCTCTTCAACAACATGACAGAGTTGTTGAAATGTTTGATGATCTTACGAGCTAAAGCAATAGTCTTCAAAAACAACTTGCCAATATCCTTGAAGATGAGATCGATGCAATGCGCTGCACAGGGAGTCCAAAACAATCTACTTTTTTGCTGCAACTTCCTACCGACAAGTACGTACGCGGCGGCGTTGTCGGTGACCACCTGAACAACGTGTTCTTCGCCAATCTTGCCAACTACCTTGACCATCAGCTTGTACAGGTAGTCTGCGGTGTGAGAGTGACCGGAAGCATCTACAGACCTCATGAACAAGGTACCTGTTGGACAATTTACTAGAAAATTGATTATATTCCTACCAGACCTATTAGTCCAGCCATCTGTCATCAACGTGCACCCGTATGCTGCCCAATCTTGTAAGTACGACTCTAGTATACCTCTAGTGTAGTCAATTTCCTGTTTAAGGCACGAGTCACTAACTTCATGATACGTCATGAGTTTAAGTCCGGGTCCGTAAGTACAAGTAGCGGATATTGCTTCCTTCCACTCAGGCGTCCTTACAGTGTTGAATGATATACCACATCTATAGAAAAGCCTAAACCATTTTTGATTAATTGTTTTCCTATCTTCTTTTTTAAAGGTTCTTTCGATGGTTGTTTGTTGGGCGCCGGAAACCACGTCCTTCCCACGTCCGCAAAATGGTCCCCACAAACGTTGTTTTTGTCTCTTTCGACCAGGAACAGGGCGAGGACGGGAGGTTGGGGTCCGAGCAGAACCGGAACTCGACCCGGTTTCCAGATCAAATTCTATGTTTTCTATGTCTACATAATCATCAAGATATACATTTTGTTTTGTAATGTCCTACTGTTTCTAATCATGTATGCAGTTATGTCTTGTTTAACAGAGTCAGGAACTTTATCACAAGGTCTAGCATTGCTACCGGGTGTGTGTAAGATGTTGTTTGTGACGGGTTATACCACCTCTAGTTTCATTACCACATAACTCACAGACAATGCAGTTTTTATCATTAGCACTAATGTAATGGCAGTATTCCAACCGGGGTCATTTGTACGGGTAGGTCTTAGGTCATCGTAATTCTCGTGATGCATGGGGAGACTAGTGCCGGGTACGTAGGCCATATCTTAAAACTAGAGTAATATAAAAATTTAGACTAATATGAAAATGAAATACTAATTAATTTAATTCTAAAGAAAAGTTAGAAAGAATGCACTTGATTTTGGCGGTTGAAGAATGAAGAACCGGATCAAAGACTTCACTTTCCAACTTCAAAACTAAGCACCAGACCAGAGACTTAATCGTGAAAACTTGATGAAGAGACTTAATCGCGAAAACTTGATGAAGAGACTTAATCGCGAAAACTTGATGATCAGGAAACTTGATGATTAGAATAGAATTATGAAGAAGAAGAGAATGAGAGATATGTGAAAAATGAAGAGGTTTGGAGGGGTTTATATAGGATTTGAGGGTAGTGGCAAACTTATAATTTTTGAAAGAAAAAAAAATTCAAAAAGATGATAGCCGTTGGAATGCCTCCAACGGCTATCGCCTAGGCGAGGCGACCGCCCATTTCGCCCAGCTTTGTTGGGCGAAAGGCGGTGGTCGCCCGGGCGTCCACGCCGACGGGCGGTTGCCTACGTGAACACTGTTTTTTTATACCTTTTTGTGTGTGCCAGAAGCACTCACTACAAAGTATCGTGAAAACAAGAGCATAAGTAGTGGACTAAGTTTTGTGCAAATAAATATGAAATAAAGATGACAACAACGAGACGAAACATGCCCAGAAGTGCCTAAATAAAATCATCTATTATATTAATTATGGATGTCATCATTTATATTGTTTTTGTAAAGCTTTAGATAAAATTGTTGACTTCTATCACGACCAAAATGAGGTCAAATTTGTCGACCGATTTGCAAAACAAAATGAGAGTCCATCTGTTTTTAAAATATCTCTCAATATTGATCATTATGGGATCTTAAAATTTATACATGATACATTAATGTGCATATATACCTGCTAATATTATTCATTAATTTTTATGGTTGATATACATCATGTTATGAATTTTCCCCTACTTTACTTGTACAATAATGAATAAATTGTTTCCCTCCTGCGATTTAAAGCTCCTGAAGGGCTAAGTTTTATTGTTTAATCCAATAATCATATATATAAGATGTACATCTTCTGGCAATAGGGGGAGAAGCTAGAAGCTTAAAGAATGTCAAGAAAATGTACTATATTGAACATGAAGTTCATAAGAGAATATACATACAAGTATGATTGAACCTGAAGTTCATAAAATTATTATCTTGCAATATCTAACAAGTAATTGTCATACATTTGTGTTGATCACAAAAGAGTGACTACGCCTTATATTACTAGACATAGACCACATAATATAAAGTGAAGATCTCCACATGATAAAATATATTTGAGTTCAACCAACGCCAGAAGCGTGGACCATAACATATATTATTTGTGGAAATAAAATAAAAGTTAGTCACTCTCATTGCACCTCCTGAAGAGGTTATTCCTGAAGAATATAAACCCGTAAAAATACATGCAGCTGCTAAACAAAAGATTAATGAAATTACGGGGATACGGAACGGTCAAATCCTAAAATTTTGGGAAAGGATGATGATTTGATTATTATTGACGTAAAACTTACAATCAACTATATATGTTGATATGAGAGATATTAAATAATTATTAAAATTATTGTCGACAATTCATTCGCCTTCTTAATAGCATGCTATACCAAGAGAAAAATTGGATCCAAAACCTATGATATTATAAGAATGTCAGAAGCATTCGTATTTGATATAAACAAAAAAGGCGAACAATATATAATAAACTCGCTGAATAAATATACTATTTGGACTTGTAGTCCTGATTTCTGAAATTATATCCCTGAAGGATACAAATAGAAATCACAATAACAATGTGATACATTATAAAGCGAGAGGTAATATAAAGGTATTCGCAGGACCCAACATCCAACGTGATGTTACTCATTCTCTCGTAATATTGATAATACGTTCTGTTACATGATCAATATGATATGCATATAAGATATGTTGTGGCTTCAAAGTTTTATAAGTCACTCAATATTAGTACTTATATGAGAGTCCCTTAAGGACAAAGATGACAAAGTATATTATATAATAAACAAGAATCAAAAGATGCACTATACAAAGATCACTATATAAAGAAACAAGTAAGAGTGTGCATAAACCTCTTCAATCAAAGTCATCCCGAAGAATGATACGAAGTTGATCATAGTCGTCCATATGTTTCACATAATAATAAAATTTACTATTATTTATTATATGCATATGACTTGATGTCATAGGGCCTCCAACGGAGTTTTTGAAAAACGGTGAAATATTTAAATGACGGTTTTTTAAATAAATGAGTAGAGATAAACCAATTGTTTTTCGACCTGAAGTTCGAACATTCTCCAGAAGAGAATTAGTACAATTATTCAATTGTAGAAAGGGAATATTGAAGAAAAATATTCTACTAAATGCTCATCTTGAAAGCACATTAACAAATGACATCTATTGTATATCGACAAATATCCAATTCTTATAGGACGTGAAGTTCCTTATCATGTTCACAGTAAATGTTTTTTCTGAAAATATTTATATGACGTTCAAGGATCTACAA
The DNA here is from genome assembly GCA_963682175.1 of Triglochin maritima. NCBI lineage: Eukaryota > Viridiplantae > Streptophyta > Magnoliopsida > Alismatales > Juncaginaceae > Triglochin > Triglochin maritima. The sequence goes on along the minus strand of OY821772.1, from coordinate 54,492,895 downwards.
ATTTCTAGTCATGCGACAAAGATTTATATTAGTGATGTTTCCTACATGTCAATCATTATCACAAATCTTGGTGTCATTACGTGGAGTCATTACAACTTTATGTAAGTTGGTGAATCAACTGTGGATTCTTACACTCATATCGCTATGGCATCAATATAATTATGAGACATCTTTAAATTGTCCATATATAATATCTTTTGAGGTAACATATTTATATTTTACAAAAGTTACCACAATTTATGTTACTCCTAGCATATTATTTGAGAAAAATTGCGCAAACATATTTCACAATCTTATTATCTAAGTGAAATATAGTAAATGTCAATTAAATCCGTTAAACTATAATGTATTTGTTTATTGAATCCCCATGCGCTTTTGTATTGAAGAACTTTGTAAAATATATTCGTAAGTTTGATAAACTGCGAATCAAGGGGAGTGGATTTGTATTTATCGTCCCTGAATGACGGATATTCCTGAAGGATAAAGCCCGGAAGGCTTGTAGTTGCACTCCTTTTCCCTTTTTCCAAATTTTGTCCTAAAATGTTTTATTGGTTAAAGGTTTTTAATGAGGCAGCTTGTGCAATTTTGTTAGCGTATGTTATGCACTCTTTTCCTTAGCTACTTTTTCCCACAAGGTTTTGTAGCAAGATTTTTAACGAGACATAAACATAACGCATATTATATAAGGGAGTGTTATAAATGTATGTTGAATTGAAATGGAGAATTATACGATGCACTTTTTTGTCCTTCACCAAGTTGTCCACAGGGTTTTACTTGGCAAAGTTTTTAATGAGGCAGACCAGTCAAGTGACAACTGATCAGATCCAATCAAGCGAGAATTTGACAGATTTATTTACAAAGTCTTTGACCACCAAAGTCTTTAAGAAGCTTGTCTTTAAATTTGGTGTTCATCGTTTGAAGAATATATGTTGAAGTGAGGGGGAGCATCATATGCGCTGCACTCTTTTTTCCTTCATCAAGTTTATATCACATCGGGTTTTCTTGATAATGTTTTTAACGAGGCAGCATCCCTAGCGTATAAAGGTGAAGATCCAAGGGGGAAGGTTGTGAAACATCATGGATGCTTCACCTTCACCTTCACCTTCACCTTCTCCTCCTATAACTCCATCAACCTCTCACATTCTCATTACTCTTGTAACATACACCATTTCTCCTATAACCTATAAATAGGAGATCATTGTAAGACCATTGATATACTTTTGGTGATGATGAAATACTACAAATATTCTCCCCAAAATCTTTTATCTTCTTTGTTCCATGTATATTTATTTTATAACAAAATATGATATGTTAAGATGTCAATATGAAGGACACAACCGGTTCCTACCCATTTTCATCCATCCGTGCCCATTTATTTATCATATTTCTTAAAGAAAAGTGTCCTAAGAATTGTGATATGTGGACACTATTTTTTAGATATTAAATATTAAAATTAACATAAAATTTGTTGAAGACATGAACATAATGGTCACAAATAGGATGTAAACGAGTCGAGTAGAGCGAAATTTCTAACTAAAAATATTATCTCATGTTATTAACAAATACAATTTTTTTTAATTATAAATGGAACAATGAAAAATTCGAGCCGAGTCTTAATTTTTTCTTATTCGAGTGACTCGTTTACCGAACCAAGTCGGAAGATTTTTTATTTGTCATCAAGATTTTTTTATTTTTAAGTTAAACAAGAGTCTGAACGTTTTTGGAGTTCGAACCGAACTATTGAGCCGAATCAAAATTTACAACCCCAGTCAGTAGTCACAAAACAATTTGCCATTGTAGTAAAAAGATTTCTTTCGTTAACAAAAGCCTTTTGCAACCAGGATGTATGTACAACTGACAACAAAACATTTTACCACGAAAAAAAATAAATCAAAATGCTCATCTTGTAAGACAAAAAAACATTTCACATACAATACAACACCTACAATGGCCACCATAAACACCCTCACCATCACCACCAGAAAACCACCATCACAATTAACCTCCACCTCCCCCGCCCCCACACAATCTGGTCTGGCATGTTGATGGCGAAAAATCAGATAGTAATTCTATAAGTTAGGAAATTTACCTGCCCATATGGTTGAGAGACAGGATCATGTGATCTGGACCCCTAAGAGAAGCCCAATTAATACCATAAACTTGTCAAGGTGAAACTCAATCACATGAATAGCAGCAACTTGTACAGAAACCACTCGACAAACTGCCAACTATATCTTGAGGTGATGATAATCAATGCCTCGACATGCCGCCCAGCATCATTTTCACTTCCAAGCACCACAAGAACAGAACTGAATGGCACATGCACTGACTAATGCCATTTGCTCAGCCAAATTCAGAAACTTGTTAACTGTTTTGTTTCCAAAGAAATCACTTCCAGTACACCAACATGCTTAACTACAAAAAAGTCGAGCCCAACAATAAGGCCTAATGAAGGTTCTAATGGCAAGGTTGGTTCTTCCATTGTGAGCAAAGGACACATTGTGGCTTGTTCCGTCGATGGGGAAAGATTCACGGTACCTGTGTCATATCTCAGCAGCAACATCTTTAGGTAGCTCTTTGGCATGGCTCTAGAATTTCTTGGATTACCACAAGTTGGGCCTGTCACATTACCATATAATGCAGGTTTCCTGAAACAAGGCATCTTAACACAGGTGACAGGTATCCAAAGAAGAAGAGCGGAATCTTCTTGACTTCATCTCAGCGGATCAGTGCTCAGCTTCTCCTTGGTGAAATAAGGTGTTAGGATCTATGACCCTCTAATCGATAGAAAAATACGGAATTAAAAATACTAATCGAAGGATTAAGGAGCAGAGACAATGCAAACCACAAATCGTCGACACCGGAGTTTAGAGAGGTTCGGCACCCACACCCGGGTCCTACTCCTCCTCGCAAGCCTCGCTCGATCCCCCGAGCCTCGCTTACGGTTCCACTAACCGATCTCCGTTCCGGGCCGAGACCAACGCCGTTTACAACACCAAGCCTCGCGAACAACCTCGTCTCGCTCGTGTCTCCTCTCACAACCCGAGAGGGAGCTTCCTTGAAGCTTTTACAACTCTTTGATTCTTTGATATGGAAGTTGAATCCCACTCTAACTAACACTCTATACTTGAGCACACTTGGATATGATATTGGATTGGATATGCAAGTGGTGAAGTTTAGGCTTGAGTGTTGTGGATTGAGAGCTTGAAGATGGAGAGGATTTGACTTTGAGTATTGGATAGATATGAAGTGTTCAAGTAGCTCAAAGAAACCAAGTGAGGTCCTATTTATAAGCCTTCAAGCTCATATAGCCGTTTGGGAGTTGGTGGGGAAAGGACCAATGAGAATGCAAGATGTGACTTAAGCTCGTCCAGAAATCGAGACAGATTCGGTCGACCGTTATCCACACGGTAGTCCGAAACATTGGTCTGAACTAAGAACTCGGTTGACCGATTAAGTATCGGATCACCGTACACCAACCTCCAGTAGCTTTTATCTATTTAGCCCTAATTAAATTCGGTTCACCGAAGTCCATTCGGTTCACCGTTCTAAGGTGGACAGTAGAATTGATTGGGCTCTGTTCATGTCTAGTTCGGTTGACCGTCTTTACTTCGGTATACCGAAGTTTGCGCGGGTTTTGCGCTGACAATGCGTGGGAAATTGTTTATCAATAACGGTCAAGTTAAATAGCCGTTGAGCTCCTTAAGCAATATGATTCGGTCGACCGAGTGAAGTTCGGTGTACCGAATATGGATAAGTCAATTGGGCTTTAGGTCAAGATTTAAATACGACCGTTGGAGCAAAGTCCAAAACCGGTCCATGCTAATTCGGTCTACCGAAGGTGGTTCGGTATACCGAGGTGGTTTTTCCAGGGAACACCTAAAGGATTCTACACGGTTGAGCGCAAGGTATTCGGTGGACCGAACTCTACATGATTTGGTTTACCGAGAGGGGTTCGGTTAACCGTGGGGATACGGGACATAATCATAATGTGCTCAAGTTTACATTAATCCTTAGGACTCAAATTATACTAAATTACATATTGGTCCAAAACTTGATTACATGTCTTGAGTCTTTATCTTCTTGTCCCAAAGCTCCTTAGCTTGATTCTTCATCAACCTATTAAGAATATCGCAAGTACACGAATATATATGCAATGCATGTATTCATGTTTGCTTACTTTGATTGTCTAGGTTGATTGATTAAATATAGATTAAGATTAGATTACTTAATCATCAAAACTAAATAAAGATTAAGGCTAAAAAGCCAACATAAGGAACATGCCAGGCCAGCAACAATTGATTTGTAGTTTCTGATTGAATGACATCATTTCATGCTTATATTTGTATCTTATATCCATTATCATACACCTAAGTAATGCTACGTGATGAGTTTTATGTTTAGTTTTCAGGAATAAAGAGGTTTGAAGAGAAGAGTCATTAAAGGACCCAAAAGCAGGAAAAATGACTTAATTGTGAGACATGGGGACTAAGATGCAAGGGAGAAGGACCTGATCGTAAGACCGAAGGACCTAAGAGCAAAACAGGAAACTCCACACCATCATGGGGAGTATTTTGACAATTCGATTCGGGTCGGAGCTCCAACAAACCAAGTAGATGCATCAAAGACCAAGAAATTCTTCCAGAGAAGCCCAACACAAAACCCAGACGGATCTGGGCCTTATAGGCCGCCAATTGGCGGTCTGGATCATCCCAGATCCGCTAAGTTTTCTTCTGGACTTGTATTATTGTGTGTTTAGGCTATTTTTGGTATTTGTTTAGTCCCACATCGGGGGATTGTCCCGGATTAGCTTTTTCCATGCTTATAAATTGAACTATTCACCTCCCATTGTATCCATCTCTCTCTTTGGTGGCATCTTCCCTACTAAGAGTGAAGTCTTGAAGCAAAACTCTGGTGGAGGAAGAGCTGCTTGTAATTTGAGTGAGTTAATAATAGATGTTTTCATTAGCTTGTTAATTCTTGCTTAGTTAATTTCCTTTAATGTGTTTGCTTTGGTGATTGTTTAGTTTTATGTTTTTTTAATATTTCTTGCTTGATTAGTGTAATTTCATTTCAGTATTATGCTTTCCTTTGTTAGAGTAGTTAGTTTAAATATGTGTGAGTAATTTCATCCCCATTTGGGAGGTGGAGAAATATGTGATATAATCATGTAGTGTATTAAGTGTGTGTTATGTTTATCCCTCGAGCTTTATATGATTTCCATAACCATCTAATGAGTTTTCACTCTTATCTTTGATATGATAATGCTTTTGAATGAAGTTTAGCTTATGCTTTGATTAGTGGACCTATTTTATGGGGAATGATAAGGTTAGGATATGGATGAAGTTAATATTGGAAACACAATTTGTAGTGTATGTGCTCTTGTTGCCTTTACCTTAGCTAATGTCCTGTATGTTTTAATGATGTAGTCTTATCTTAATTCATGTGGAGGCATAGTAGGGTCTAGTCTTTATACTTGAGTTCATGTAGCTTCATTCCAATTATTGTCTTGTATGTTTTAATGATGTAGTCTTATCTTAATTCATGTGGAGGCAAAGTTGGATGTAGTTTTATGATTTCATGCACTACATGTTGTGAGGAGCTTAATGAACACACACACACATTTTTTTATGTTCACATTATTTCTCTACCCCCTTTGGGGTTTAGTTTTTATTTGCTTATCTTTATTTCCTTTTTGCATCTTAGTGTAGTTTAGTGTAACCAACCTTTCTCTTCTTTTTTACCTCTTGTCTTCGAACAAACCAATTGTCGACACACCTCCCAGTGGACCACCCGTATTTGCCACCACTTCAACGCGGCCGTGCACTTGCGGTTTAAATAAAACGATCAATCACTGATCAAACATGTAGGATTTATTAGTATACTAAACTTGTACAATTGTCAACATTATGACATAATAGAATTCATTGACAGAAATAACTGTGTTACCACCTAGATCTTTTGATGTTTCGTTCTGCAGTTAGGGACGTTTCTTTAAGAATTTATCTAGTTTCACTATTTCATATATAGAAATTAAAAATGAATTTGAAGAAATTAATAGCAGCTGACAAAACCATAATTACATTAAATTGGTGTGTTGTTTGGGAGATGTTGTTCTAATAGCTCGAGAATTAAGGACACAACGAGTTGGAACAAATAAATTTCCAATATTAGTCAGTTCGTCCAAATAAATGCATTTCAAAACGTGCAGGATTTGAATGTAATTCAAGTCAATTAAAGGATTATCGTAAGTGCCAAATTAGTAACATGCAAAGCATAAAGTACTACTTATTACAAATTGATCAATAGCACTAAACATTGCCAACGAAAGTCCTAAACCAATATAGTATCCCCTTTCTCTTTCTTTGCTGTTATAGATTCTACTTCAAAAGTTGCACATTTTCCCCTTAAAATGTCCTTAAGATGTTATGACATCTTTATAGATTCTAACACATTTTATGGAAAGGATGTCTAAAGATGTGGAAGGGACTAACCTCCAATCGATGTTAAGTCTTTCGGCATCAAGTCTGACGCAAACGTGGCAACAACAGTTGATTTTTTGCGGATACAGATATGAATCTGGATTAAACTCATTCTTGTAAATATTAGTCATAAAAGTCATATATTCATAAAGAAATATGACATTCGAATTGTAGTCTAACGCGTAAGAATTACGTTGACCACACTAAGGTCGTAGTTAGGGACCCAAACGAAAGAAAGATAGGTCCATGAGATAAAAATTAGAAGACTTGATATCGTATATCTATAGGTTGAAAGGTAAAACATAGAGAGGAACTAATTCGTAAAAAAATCCTTAATATAAAAATAAGAGTACTTGATGCCATACCTCCATAGGTCGAGACGTGACATAGAGAGGAATTGTTTGGAATTTAGTTTCATGCGTAAGAATTACGCTGAACACTCTAAGCTCGGATTTAGCAACCGATTCGAAAGGAAGATAAGTCATTGAGATAAAAAGGGTGGACTTGACGTCATTATTCTATAAGTCGAGAAATTTGACATAGAGAGAAATAGATTCGTAAACAATTACTTAAGATAAAAATTGGAGGACTAGATGTCATACCTCTGCAGGTCGAGAGATATATGACATTGGAATTGTAGTCTAACGCGTAAGAATTACGCTAATCACATTAATGTCAGATTTAGGGATTGAGACGAGAGAATGGTCAGTCCAAGATATAAAAAGTGGAGAATTTCATGTCATACCTCTATAAGTCGAGAGATAGGACATAGAGAAGAATTGATTCGTAAACAAGTCCATAAGATAAAAATGAGAAGATTGGTTGTCATACCTTCGTAGGTCCAGAGATATATGACATCGAATTGTAGTCTAATGCGTAAGAATTACGCTGACCACAGTAAGCTTGGATTTAGGGACCAAAACGAGAGAAAGGTAAGTTCATGAGATAAACTTAGTGGACTTGATGTCATACTTTTATAGGTCAAGAAATAAGACATAGCAATTAATTGATTCGTAAACAAGTCCTTAGTATAAAAATAAGAGGACTTGATGTCATACCTTCACAGGTCGAGAGAGATATGACACTGGAATTTAGTCTAACGCGTAAGAATTACGCTGACCACAATAAGGTCAGATTTAGGGACCCATTCGAAAGAAATTCAAGTCATTTAGATAAAATATTGAACGACTTTCTGTCATACCTCTCTAGGTTGAGAGATATGACATAAAAAGGAAGTGATTTAGGGACCGATTAGAAAGAAAGACAAGTTATTGAGATAAAAATTGGAGGACTTGACGTCATACCACTATAGGTTGAAAGATTTCACATAGAGAGAAATTGAATCGTAAATAATTGCCAAAAAAATAAATTGAAGGACTTGATGTCATACCTCCGTAGGTCGAGAGAGATATGACATTGGAATTGTTGTCTAACGCATAATAATTACGTCGACCACACTAAGATTGGATATAGGGACCAAGACGAACGAAAGGCAAGTCCATAAAACAATGTCCTTGAGATAAAAACTGGAGGACTTGATGTCACACACCCAAAGGTCGAGAGAGGTATGACATGTGATTTGTAGTCTAACGCGTAACAATTACGATGAGCACAATGTGGTCGAATTGGAAGACCGACAGGAAAGGAAGACAAATCCTTGCGGAAAAAATTGGAGAACTTGATCACATATCTGTATAGGTCTGAGAGATATGCCATTGATGGAAATTCAATCTTAAACAAGTCACTGAGATAAAAATTGGAAGTCTTGATGTCACACATCCATAGGTCGGGAGAAGTATGACTTGGTATTTGTAGTCTAACACGTAGCAATTACGCTGAGCACAATGTGGTCAAATTTGTAAACCAACGGGAAAGGAAGACAAGTCCCTGATATAAAAATTATAGGACTTGATGTCATTGCTCTATAGGTCGAGAGATATGACAAAGAGATAAATTTATTCGTAAGCAAGTCCTTGAGATAAAAATTGTAGGACTTGATGTCACACATCCATAGGTCGGGAGATGTATGACATGAGATTTGTAGTCTAACGCGTAACATTTACGCTAAGCACAATGTGGTCGAATTTGAAGACTGACAAGAAAGGAAGACAAGTCCTTGTGGAAAAAATTGGAGAACTTAATCACATATCTCTATAGGTCTGAGAGATATGTCATAGATGGAAATTCAATCTTAAACAAGTCATTTAGATAAAATTTGGAAGACTTGATGTCACACATCCATAGATCGGAAGAGGTATGACATGGGATTTGTAGTCTAACGCGTAACAATTACGCTGAACACAATGTGGTCGAATTGGAAGACCGACAGGAAAGGAAGACAAGTCCTTGAGATAAAAGGAAAGAACTTGATGTCATTGCTCTATAAGTCGAGAGATATGACAAATATATAAATTTATTCGTAAACAAGTCATTGAGATAAAAATTGACGGACTTGATGTCACACATCCATAGGTCGGGAGAGGAATGTCATGGGATTTGTAGTCTAACGCGTAATAATTACGTTGAGCACAATGTGGTCGAATTTGAAGACCGACAGGAAAGGAAGACAAGTCCTTGAGATAAAAGTTAAAGGACTTGATGTCATTGCTCTATAGGTCGAGATATATGACAGAGATAAATTTATTCGTAAATAAGCTCTTGAGATAAAAATTGGAGGACATGATGTCACACATCCATAGGTCGGGAGAGGTATGGCATGAGATTTGTAATCTAACGCGTAACAATTACGCTGAGCACAATGTGGTCGAATTTGAAGACCGACAGAAAATAAGACAAGTCCTTGCGAAAAAAGTGCAGAAATTGATCACATATCTCTATGAGTCTGAGAGATATGTAATAGATGGAAATTCAATCTTAAAAAAGTCATAAGATAAAAATTGGAGGACCTTACGTCACACATCCACACGTCGGCAAAGGTATGACATGAGATTTGTAGTCTAACGCGTAACAATTACGCTGAGCACAATGTGGTCAAATTTGAAGACCGACAGGACAGGAAGACAAGTCCTTGTGATAAAAATTAAATAACATGATGTCATTACTCTATAGGTCGAGAGATATGACAAAGAGATAAATTTATTCGTAAACAAGTCATTAAGATAAAAATTAGAGGAATTGATGTCACACATCCATAAGTCGGGAGAGGTATGACATGGGATTTGAAGTGTAACGCGTAACAATTACACTGAGCACAATGTGGTCGAATTTAAAGACTGACAGGAAAGAAAGACAAGTCCTTGAGATAAAAATTATAGGACTTGATGACATATCTCTATAGGTCTGAGATATGTCATAGATGGAAATTCAATCTTAAACAAGTCATTTGGCTAAAAATTGGAGGAATTGATGTCAAACATCCATAGGTCGGGAGAGGTATGACATGGTAATTGTAGTCTAACGCGTAACAATTACGCTGAGCACAATGTGGTCGAATTTGTAAACCGACAGGAAAGGAAGACAAGTCCCTGAGATAAAAATTATAGGAGTTGCTGTCATTGCTTTATAGGTCGAGGGATATGACAAAGAGATGAATTTATTCCTAAGCAAGTCCTTGAGATGAAAATTGGAGGACTTGATGTCACACAGCCATAGGTTGGGAGAGGTATAACATGAGATTTGTTGTCTAATGTGTAACAATTACGCTGAGCACAATGTGGTCGAATTAGAAGACCGACAGGAAATAAAAACAAGTCCTTGTGAAAAAAAATGGAGAACATGATCACAAATCTCTATCGGTCTGAGAGATATGTCATAGATGAAAATTCAATCTTAAACAAGTCACTAAGAAAAAAATTGGAGGACTTGATGTCACACATCCATTGGTCAGGAGAGGTACGACATGGGATTTGTTGTGTAACGCGTAACAATTACCTTGAGCACAATGTGGTCGAATTTGAAGACCGACAGGAAAGAAAGACAAGTCCTTGACATAAAAATTAAAAGACATGATGTCATTGCTTTATAGGTCGAGAGATATGACAGAGATAAATTTAGTCAAAAACAAGTCCTTGAGATAAAAATTGGAGGACGTGATGTCACACATCCATAGATCGGGAGAGGTATGACATGGGATTTGTAGTCTAACGCGTAACAATTACGCTGAGCACAATATGGTCGAATTTGAAGACCGACAGGAAATAAGACAAGTCCTTGCGAAAAAAATTGCAGAAATTGATCACATATCTCTATAAGTCTGAGAGATATGTCATAGATGGAAATTCAATCTTAAACAAGTCATCAGATAAAAATTGGAGGACTTTATGTTTATAACACATCCATAGGTCGGAAGAGGTATGACATGGGATTTGTAGTCTAACGCGTAACAATTACGCTGAGCACAATGTGGTCGAATTTGAAGACTGACAGGAAAGGAAGACAAGTCCTTGTGAAAAAAATTAAATAAGTTGATGTCATTGCTCTATAGGTCGAGAGATATGACAAAGAGATAAATTTATTCGTAAATAAGTCCTTGAGATAAAAATGAGAGGAATTAATGTCACACATCCATAGGTCGGGAGAGGTATGACATGGGATTTGTAGTCTAACGAGTAACACTTACGCTGAGCACAATATGGTCGAATTTGCAGACCGACAGGAAAGAAAGACAAGTCCTTAGATAAAAATTAAAGGACTTCATCTCATTGCTCTATAGGTCGAGAGATATGACAAAGAGATAAATTTATTCATAAACAAGAGATTGAGATATGAATTAGAGGAATTGAAGTCACACAGTCATAGGTTGGGAGAGGTATGACATGGGATTTGTAGTATAACGCGTAACAATTACGCTGAGCACAATGTGGTCGAATTTGAAAACCGACATGAAATGAAGACAAGTCCTTGAGATAAAAATTAAAGGACTTGATGTCATTGCCCTATAGGTCGAGAGATATGACAAAGAGATACATTTATTCGTAAAAAAGTCCTTGAGATAAAAATTAGAGGAAATGATGTCACACATTCATAGGTCGGGAGAGGTGTGACATGGGATTTGTAGTGTAACGCGTAACAATTACGCTGAGGACAATGTGGTCGAGTTTGAAGACCGGCAGGAAAGGAAGATAAGTCCTTGAGAAAAAAATGAAAGAACTTGATGTCATAGCTCTATAGGTCGAGAGATATGACAAAGAGATAAATTTATTCGTATAGAAGTTCTTGAGATAAAAATTGGAGGACTTGACATCCACAGGTCGGGAGAGTAAGACGTGGGATTTGTAGTCTAACGCGTAACAATTACGCGGAGCACAATGTGGTCGAATTCGAAGACCGACAGGAAAGGAAGACAAGTCATTGTGATAAAAATTAAATAACTTGATGTCATTGTTCTATAGGTCGAAGAATATGACAAAGAGATAAATTTATTCGTAAACAAATCCTTAAGATAAAAATTGGAGGACTTGATGTCACACATCCATAGGTCAGGAGAGGTATGACATGGGATTTGAAGTCTAACGCGTAACAATTACGCTGAGCACAATGTGGTCGAATTTGAAGACTGACAGGAAAGGAAGACAAGTCCTTGAGATAAAAATTATAGGGCTTGATGACATATCTCTATTGGTTTGAGATATGTCATAGATGGAAATTCAATCTTAAACAAGTCATTTGGCTAAAAATTGGAGGAATTGATGTCAAACATTCATAGGTCGGGAGAGGTATGACATGGTAATTGTAGTCTAACGCGTAACAATTACGCTGAGCACAATGTGGTCGAATTTGTAAACCGACAGGAAAGGAAGACAAGTCCCTCAGATAAAAATTATAGGAGTTGATGTCATTGCTCTATAGGTCGAGGGATATGACAAAGAGATAAATTTATTCCTAAGCAAGTCCTTGAGATGAAAATTGGATGACTTGATGTCACACAACCATAGGTTGGGAGAGGTATAACATGAGGTTTGTTGTCTAATGTGTAACAATTACGCTGAGCACAATGTGGTCGAATTAGAAGACCGACAGGAAATAAAAACAAGTCCTTGTGAAAAAAAATGGAGAACATGATCACAAATCTCTATCGGTCTGAGAGATATGTCATAGATGAAAATTCAATCTTAAACAAGTCAGGAGAGGTACGACATGGGATTTGTTGTGTAACGCGTAACAATTACCTTGGGTACAATGTCGTCGAATTTGAAGACCGACAAGAAAGAAAGACATGAGATTACCTTGGGATTACCTTGGGATTTGTTGTGTAACGCGTAACAATTACCTTGGGATTTGTTGTGTAACGCGTAACAATTACCTTGGAGAACTTGATTTCACACATCCATAGGTCGGGGGAGGTATGACATGAGATTTGTAGTCTAACGCGTAACAATTACGTTGAGCACAATGTGGTCGAATTCGAAGACCGACAGGAATGGAAAACAAGTCCTTGTGAAAAAAATTTGGAGAACTTGATCACATATCTCTATAGGTCTGAGAGACATGTCATAGATAGAAATTCAATCTTGAACAACTCATTAAGATAAAATTGGAGGACTTGATGTCACACATCGATAGGTCGGGAGAGGTATGACATGGGATTTGTAGCCTAACACGTAGCAATTACGTTGAACACAATGTGGTCAAATTTGAAGACCGTCAGGAAAGGAAGACAAGTCCTTAAGATAAAAATTAAATGACATAATGTAATTGCTATATAGGTCGAGAGATATGACAGAGATAAATTTATTCGTAAACAAATACTTGAGATAATAATTAGAGGAATTGATGTCACACATCCATAGGTCGGGAGAGGTATGACATGGGATTTGTAGTCTAACGCGTAACAATTACGCGGAGCACAATGTGGTCGAATTTGAAAACCGACAGGAAAGGAAGACAAGTCTTTGAGATAAAAATTAAAGGACTTGATGTCATTGCTCTATAGGTCGAGAGATATGACAGAGATAAATTTATTCGTAAACAAGTCATTGAGATATGAATTTGAGGAATTGATATCACACATTCATAAATCGGGAGCTATGGCATGGGATTTGTAGTCTAACGCGTAACAAATACGCTGAGCAAAATGTGGTCGAATTTGAAGACCCGACTGGAATGGAAAACAAGTCCTTGTGAATTTTTTTTGGAGAACTTGATCACATATCTCTATAGGTCTAAGAGATATGTCATAGATAGAAATTCAATCTTAAACAAGTCATTAAGACAAAAATTGGAGGACTTGATGTCACACATCCATAGTTCGGGAGAGGTATGACATGGGATTTGTAGTCTAACACATAGCAATTACGCTGAGCACAATGTGGTCAAATTTGAAGACCGACAGGAAAGGAAGACAAGTCCTTAAGATAAAAATTAAATGACTTAATGTAATTGCTATATAGGTCGAGAGATATGACAAAGATAAATTTATTCGTAAACAAATCCTTGAGATAAAAATTAGAGGAATTAATGTCACACATCCATAGGTCGGGAGAGGTATGACATGAGATTTGTAGTGTAACGCGTAACAATTACGCTGAGCACATTGTGGTCGAATTTGAAGACCGACTGGAATGGAAGACAAGTCCTCGTGATAAAATTAAATAACTTGATATCATTGCTCTATAGTTCGAGAGATATGACGGAGATAAATTTATTCGTAAACAAGTCATTGAAATAAAAATTAGAGGAATTGATGTCACACATTCATAGGTCGGGAGAGGTATGACATGGGATTTGTAGTCTAACGCGTAACAATTACGCTGAGCACAATGTGGTCGAATATGAAGACCGACCGGAAGGGAAGATACGTCCTTGAGATAAAAATTAAATGATTTCATGTCATTGCTCTATAGGTCAAGAGATATGACAAAGAGATAAATTTATTCGTAAACAAGTCCTTGAGATAAAAATTGGAGGACTAGATTTCACACATCCATAAGTCGGGAGAGGTATGACATTAGATTTGTAGTCTAACGCGTAACAATTACGTCGAGCACAATGTGGTCGAATTCGAAGACCGACGGGAATGGAAAACAAGTCATTGTGAGAAAAAATTGGAGAACTTGATCACATATCTTTATTGGTCTGAGAGATATGTCATAGATGAAAATTCAATCTTAAACAAGTCATTAAGATAAAAATTGGAGGACTTGATGTCACACATCCATAGGGAGAGATATGACATGGAATTTGTAGTCTAACGCGTAACAATTACGCTGACCAGAATGTGGTCGGATTTGAAGACCGACAGGGAAGAAAGACAAGTCCTTGAGAAAAAATTGGAGAACTTGATCACATATCTCTATAGGTCTGACAGATATGTTGTAAAGAGAAATTGATTCTTAAACAAGTATTTTAGATAAATATTGGAGGACTTCATGTCACACATCCATAAGTCAGAAGTAATATGACATGGGATTGGTAACCTAACGCGTAAGAAATACGTCGACACAGTATGAACTAATTTGTAGACCGACTATAAGAAACAAGTCCTTGCGATAAAAATTGAAGGACTTCATGTCATAGCTCTATAGGTAGGGAGATATAACAAAAACAGACATTGATTTGTTGACTAACGCGCGTTTACAACAATGTGTTCGAATTTGAAGACCGACAGAAAAGGAAGACAAGTCCTTGCGAAAAAAATTGGAGCAGTTGATCACATATCTCGATAAGTCTGAAAGGTATGTCGTAGATAGAAATTCAATCTTAAACAAGTCATTAAGATAAAAATTGAGGGACTTGATGTCACACGTCCATAGGTCGGGAGAGCTATGACATGGGATTTGCAGTCTAACACGTAACAATTACGCACGACACAATGTGGCCGAATTTGAAGACCGATAGGAAATGAGGGCAAGTTCTTGGAATAAAAATTGGAGAACTTGATCACATATCTCTATAGGTCGAGAGATATGTCATAGATGTAAATTAAATCTTAAACAAGTATTTGAGATAAAAATTGGAGGACTTGATATCACACTTCCATAGGTCGGGAGAGATATGACATTTATTTTTAGTCTAACGCGTAACAATTACGATTACTACAATGTGGTCGAATTTGAAGACCGACAGGAAAGGAGGACAAGTTCTTGGGATAAAAATTGGAGAACCTGATCACATATCTCTATAGGTCTGAGACACATGTCTTAGATGGAAACTCAATGTTAAACAAGTCATTAAGATAAAAATTGGACTTCATGTCACACATCCATAGGTCGGGAGAGGTATGACACGAGATTTGTAGTCTAACGCGTAACAATTACGCTGAACACAATGAGGTCGAATTTGAAAACCGACAGGAAAGGAAGACAAGTCCTTGAGATAAAAATGAAAGGACTTGATGTCATAGCTATATAGGTCAAGAGATATGACAAAGAGATAAATATATTCGTAAGCAAGTCCTTGTGATAAAAATTAAAAGACTTGATGTCACACATCCATAGGTCGGGAGAGGTATGATATTGGATTTGTAGTCTAACGCGTAACAATTACGTTTAGCACAACGTGGTCGAACTTGAAAACCGATAGGGAAGGAAGACAATTCCTTGAGATAAAAATGAAAGGACTTGATGTCATAGCTCTATAGGTCGAGAGATGTGACAGAGAGATAAATTTATTCGTAAACATGTCCTTGAGAAAAAAAATAAGACTTGATGTCACACTTACATAGGTCGGGAGGGATATGACATTGATTTTTAGTCTAACGCGTAGCAATTACGATGACCACAATATTGTCGAATTTAAAGACCGATAGTAAAGGAAGACAAGTCCTCGCGAAAAAAATTGGAGAACTTTATCACATATCTCTATAGGTCTGAGAGACATGTCATAGATGGAAATTCAATCTTAAACAAGTCATTAAGATAAAAATTGGATGGACTTGATGTCACACTTCCAAAGGTCGGGAGAGGTATGACATGGGATTTGTAGTCTAACGCGTAACAATAACGCTGAGCACAAAGTGATCGAATTTGAAAACCGACAGGAAAGGAAGACAAGTCCTTGAGATAAAAATGAAAGGACTTGATGTAATTGCTCTATAGGTCGAGAGATATGAGAGAGAGATAAATTTATTCGTAAACAAGTCCTTGAGATAAAAATTATAGGAGTTGATGTCACACATCCATATGTCGGGAGATGTATGACATTGGATTTGTAGTCTAACGCGTAACAATAACGGTAAGCACAATGTGGTCGAATTTGAAAACCGACAGGAAAGGAAGACAAGTCCTTGAGATAAAAATGAAAGGACTTGATGTCATTGCTCTATAGGTCGAGAGATATGACAGAGATATATTTATTCGTAAACAAGTCTTTCAGAAAAAAATTAAAGTATTTGATGTCACACATCCACAAGTCGGGAGTGATAACATTGATTTGTTGTCTAACTCATAACAATTACGCTGACCAAAATGTGGTAGAATTTGAAGATCGATTCCCAAGAAGGAAATATTATTGGGATAAAAATTAGAGAACTTGATCACATATCTCTATAGGTCGATAGACATGTCATAGATGGAAATTCAATCTTAAACAAGTCATTAAGATAAAAATTGAAAGACTTGATGTCACGCATCCATAGGTCGGGAGAGGTATGACATTGGATTTGTAGTCTAACACGTAACAATAACGTTGAGCGCAATGTGGTCGAATTTGAAAACCGACAGGAAAGGCAGACAAGTCCTTGAGATAAAAATGAAAGGACTTGATGTCATAGCTCTATAGGTCGAGAGATATGACAGAGAGATACATTTATTCGTAAACAACTCCTTGAGATAAAAATTGGAGGACTTGATAACACACTTCCATAGGTCGGGAGAGATATGACAAATGTGGTCGAATTTGAAGAACGACAGGAAAGGAGGACAAGTTCTTGGGATAAAAAATTGGAGAACATGATCACAAATCCCTATAGGTCTGAGAGACATGTCATAGATGGAAATTCAATGTTAAACAAGTCATTAAGATAAAAATTGGACTTCATGTCACACATGCATTGGTCGGTAGAGGTATGACATGGGATTTGTAGTCTATTGCGTAACAATTACGCTGAGCACAATGGGGTTGAATTTGAAAACCGACAAGAAAGGAAGACAAGTCCTTGACCTAAAAATGAAAAGACTTGATGTCATAGCTCTATAGGTCAAGAGATATGACAGACAGATAAATTTATTCATAAGTAAGTCCTTGTGAGAAAAATTAAAGGACTTGATGTCATACATCCATAGGTGGGTAGAGGTATGACATTGGATTTGTAGTCTAACGCGTAACAATTACACTAAGCAAAACGTGGTCGAGTTTGAAAACCGACAGGAAAGGAAGACAAGTTCTTGTGATAAAAAATGGAGAACCTGATGACATATCTCTGTAGGTCTGAGAGACATGTCATAGATAAAAATTCAATGTTAAACAAGTCATTAAGATAAAAATTGGACTTCATGTCACACATCCATAGGTCGGTAGAGGTATGACATGGGATTTGTAGTCTAACGCGTAACAATTACGCTAAGCACAATGGGGTCGAATTTGAAAATCGACAGGAAAGGAAGACAAGTCCTTGTGATAAAAATTAAAAAACTTGATGTCATTGCTCTATAGGTCGAGAGATATGACAAAGATAAATTTATTCGTAAAAAAGTCCTTGAGATAAAAATTAGAGGAATTGATGTCACACATTGATAAGAAGGGAGAGGTATGACATGAGATTTGTAGTCTAACGCGTAACAATTACGCTGAGCACAACGTGGTCGAATTTGAAAACCGACAGCGAAGGAAGACAATTCCTTGAGATAAAAATGAAAGGACATGATGTCCTATCTCTATCGGTCGAGAGATATGACAGAGAGATAAATTTATTCTTAAACAAGTCTTTGAGGTTAAAATTGGAGGACTTGATGTCACACTTCGATAGGTCGGGAGAGATATGACATTGATTTGTTGACTAACGCGTAAAAATTACGCTTACATCAATGTGGTCGAATTTGAAGACCGACGGGAAATTACGAAGACAAGTCCTTGCGGAATAAAATTGGAGAACTTGATCACATATCTCTATAGGTCTGAGAGACATGTCATAGATGGAAATTCAATCTTAAAACAGTCATTAAGATAAAAATTGGATGGACTTGATGTCACACTTCCAAAGGTCAGGAGAGGTATGACATGGGATTTGTAGTCTAACGCGTAACAATAACGCTGAGCACAATGTGGTCGAATTTGAAAACCGACAGGAGAGGAAGACAAGTCCGTGAGATAAAAATGAAAGGATTTGATGTCATTGCTCTATAGGTCGAAAATATGACAGAGAGATAAATTTATTCGTAAACAAGTCTTTGAGGTAAAAATTGGAGGACTTGATGTCACACTTCGATAGGTCGGGAGAGATATGACATTGATTTGTTGACTAACGCGTAAAATTACGCTTACAGCAATGTGGTCGAATTTGAAGACCGACAAGAAAGGAAGACAACTCCTTGCGGAAAAATATTGGAGAACTTGATCACATATCTCTATAGGTCTGAGAGACATGTCACAGCTGGAAATTCAATCTTAAACAAGTCATTAAGATAAAAATTGAATGGACTTGATGTCACACTTCCAAAGGTCAGGAGAGGTATGACATAGGATTTGTAGTCTAACGCGTAACAATAATGCTGAGCACAATGTGGTCGAATTTGAAAACCGACAGGAAAGAAAGACAAGTCCTTGAGATAAAAATGAAAGGACTTGATGTCATTGCTCTATAGGTCGAGAGATATGACAGAGAGATAAATTTATTCGTAAACAAGTCTTTGAGATAAAAAAATTGGAGGACTTGATGTCACACGTCCACAGGTTGGGAGAGATATGACATTGATTTGTTGACAAACGCGTAACAATTACGATGACCGCAATGTTGTCGAATTTGAAGACCGATAGGAAAGGAAGACAAGTCCTTGAAAAACAAAATGGAGAACTTGATCACATATCTCTATAGGTCTTAGAGACATGTCATAGATGGAAATTCAATCTTAAACAAGTCATTAAGATAAAAATAGGATGGACTTGATGTCACACTTCCAAAGGTCATGAGAGGTATGACATAGGATTTGTAGTCTAACGCGTAACAATAACGTTGAGCACAATGTGGTCGAATTTGAAAACCGACAGGAAACGAAGACAAGTCCTTGAGATAAAAATGAAAGGACTTGATGTCAATGCTCTATAGGTCAAGAGATATGACAGAGAGATAAATTTATTCTTAAACAAGTCTTCGAGGTTAAAATTGGAGGACTTGATGTCACACTTCGATAGGTCGGGAGAGATATGACATTGATTTGTTGACTAACGCGTAAAAATTACGCTTACAGCAATGTGGTCGAATTTGAAGACCGACAGGAAAGGAAGACAAGTCCTTGCGGAAAAAAATTATAGAACTTGATCACATATATCTATAGGTCTGAGAGACATGTCATAGATGGAAATTCATTCTTAAAAGAGTCATTAATATAAAAATTGGATGGACTTGATGTCACACTTCCAAAGGTCGGGAGAGGTATGACATGGGATTTGTAGTCTAACGCGTAACAATTACGCTGAGCACAATGTGGTCGAATTTGAAAACCGACAAGAAACGAAGAAGAGTCCTTGAGATAAAAATGAAAGGACTTGATGTCATTGCTCTATAGGTCGAGAGATATGACAGAGAGATAAATTTATTCGTAAACAAGTCTTTGAGATAAAAAAATTGGAGGACTTGATGTCACACTTCCACAGGACGGGAGAGATATGACATTGATTTGTTGACAAACGCGAAACAATTACGTTGACCGCAATGTTGTCGAATTTGAAGACCGATAGGAAAGGAAGACATGTCCTTGAAAAACAAATTGGAGAACTTGATCACATATCTCTATAGGTCTGAGAGACATGTCATAGATGGAAATTCAATCTTAAACAAGTCATTAAGATAAAAATTGGATGGACTTGATGTCACACTTCCAAAGGTCAGGAGAGGTACGACATGGGATTTGTAGTCTAACGCGTAACAATAACGCGGAGCACAATGTGGTCGAATTTGAAAACCGACAGGAAACGAAGACAAGTACTTGAGATAAAAATTAAAGGACTTGATGTCATTGCTCTATAGGTCGAGAGATATGACAGAGAGATAAATTTATTCGTAAACAAGTCTTTGAGGTTAAAATTGGAGGACTTGATGTGACACTTCGATAGGTCGGGAGAGATATGACATTGATTTCTTGACTAACGCGTAAAAATTACGCTTACAGCAATGTGGTGGAATTTGAAAAACGACAGGAAAGGAAGACAAGTCCTTGCGGAAAAAAATGGAGAACTTGATCACATATCTCTATAGGTCTGAGAGACATGTCATAGATGGAAATTCAATCTTAAACAAGTCATTAAGATAAAAATTGGATGGACTTGATGTCACACTTCCAAAGGTCGGGAGAGGTATGACATGGGATTCGTAGTCTAACGCATAACAATAACGCTGAGCACAATGTGGTCGAATTTGAAAACCGACAGGAAAGGAAGACAAGTCCTTGAGATAAAAATGAAAGGACTTGATGTCATTTCTCTATAGGTCGAGAGATATGACAGAGAGATAAATTTATTCGTAAACAAGTCTTTGAGATAAAAAAAATTGGAGGACTTGATGTCACACTTCGATAGGTCGGGAGAGATATGACATTGATTTGTTGACTAACGCGTAAAAATTACGCTTACCGCAATGTGGTCGAATTTGAAGACCGGCAGGAAAGGAAGACAACTCCTTGCGGAAAAAAATTGGAGAACTTGATCACATATCTCTATAGGTCTGAGAGACATGTCATAGATGGAAATTCATTCTTAAAAAAGTCATTAATATAAAAATTGGATGGACTTGATGTCACACTTCCAAAGGTCGGGAGAGGTATGACATGGGATTTGTAGTCTAAGGCGTAACAATAACGTTGAGCACAATGTGGTCGAATTTGAAAACCAACAGGAAAGGAAGACAAGTTCTTGAGATAAAAATGAAAGGACTTGATGTCATTGCTCTATAGGTCGAGAGACATGACAGAGAGATAAATTTATTCTTAAACAAGTCTTTGAGGTTAAAATTGGAGGACTTGATGTCACACTTCGATAGGTCGGGAGAGATATGACATTGATTTCTTGACTAACGCGTAAAAATTACGCTTACAGCAATGTGGTCGAATTTGAAGACCGACAGGAAATTACGAACACAAGTCCTTGCGGAAAAAAATTGGAGAACTTGATCACATATCTCTATAGGTCTGAGAGACATGTCATAGATCAAAATTCAATCTTAAAACAGTCATTAAGATAAAAATTGGATGGACTTGATGTCACACTTCCAAAGGTCAGGAGAGGTATGACATGGGATTTGTAGTCTAAGGTGTAACAATAACGCTGAGCACAATGTGGTCGAATTTGAAAACCAACAGGAAAGGAAGACAAGTCCTTGAGATAAAAATGAAAGGACTTGATGTCATTGCTCTATAGGTCGAGAGATATGAGAGAGAGTTAAATTTATTCTTAACCAAGTCTTTGAGGTTCAAATTGGAGGACTTGATGTCACACTTCGATTGGTCGGGAGAGATATGACATTGATTTGTTGACTAACGCGTAAAAATTACGCTTACGGAAATGTGGATTTAAGGACCGACAGGAAAGGAAGACAAGTCCTTGCGGAAAAAAATTATAGAACTTGATCACATATCTCTATAGGTCTGAGAGACATGTCATAGATGGAAATTCAATCTTAAACAAGTCATTAAGATAAAAATTGGATGGACTTGATGTCACACTTCCAAAGGTCGGGAGAGGTAGGACATGGGATTTGTAGTCTAACGCGTAACAATAACGTTGAGCACAATGTGATCAAATTTGAAAACCGACAGGAAAGGAAGACAAGTCCTTGAGATAAAAATGAAAGGACTTGATGTCATTGCTCTATAGGTCGAGAGATGTGACAGAGAGATAAATTTATCCGTAAACAAGTGTTTGAGATAAAATTTTGAGGACTTGATGTCACACTTCCACAGGTCGGGAGAGATATGACATTGATTTGTTGACTAACGCGTAAAAATTACGCTTACAGCAATGTGCTCGAATTTGAAGACTGACAGGAATGGAAGACAAGTCCTTGCGAAAAAAATTATCGAACATGATCACATATCTCTATAGGTCTGAGAGACATGTCATAGATGGAAATTCAATCTTAAAACAGTCATTAAGATAAAAATTGGATGGACTTGATGTCACACTTCCAAAGGTTAGGAGAGGTATGACATGGGATTTGTAGTCTAACGCGTAACAATAACGCTGAGCACAATGTGGTCGAATTTGAAAACCGACAGGAGAGGAAGACAAGTCCTTGAGATAAAAATGAAAGGACTTGATGTCATTGCTCTATAGGTCGAGAGATATGACAGAGAGATAAATTTATTCGTAAACAAGTCTTTGAGGTTAAAATTGGAGGACTTGATGTCACACTTCGATAGGACGGGAGAGATATGACATTGATTTGTTGACTAACGCGTAAAAATTACGCTTTCCGCAATGTGGTCGAATTTGAAGACCGGCAGGGAAAGGAAGACAAGTCCTTGCGAAAAAAATTATAGAACTTGATCACATATCTCTATTGGTCTGAGAGATATGTCATAGATGGAAATTCAATCTTAAACAAGTCATTAAGATAAAAATTGGAGGACTTGATGTCATAGCTCTATAGGTCTAGAGAGATATGACAGAGAGATAAATTTATTCGTAAACAAGTCTTTGAGATAAAAATTGGAGGATTTGATGTAACACTTACACAGGTCGGGAGAGATATGACATTGATTTGTTGACTAATGTTGTCGAATTTGAAGACCGATTGGAAAGGAAGACAAGTCCTTGAAAAACAAAATGGAGAACTTGATCACATATCTCTATAGGTCTTAGAGACATGTCATAGATGGAAATTCAATCTTAAACAAGTCATTAAGATAAAAATAGGATGGACTTGATGTCACACTTCCAAAGGTCATGAGAGGTATGACATAGGATTTGTAGTCTAACGCGTAACAATAACGTTGAGCACAATGTGGTCGAATTTGAAAACCGACAGGAAACGAAGACAAGTCCTTGAGATAAAAATGAAAGGACTTGATGTCATTGCTCTATAGGTCAAGAGATATGACAGAGAGATAAATTTATTCTTAAACAAGTCTTCGAGGTTAAAATTGGAGGACTTGATGTCACACTTCGATAGGTCGGGGGAGATAT
Organism: Triglochin maritima; assembly: GCA_963682175.1. Lineage (NCBI taxonomy): Eukaryota > Viridiplantae > Streptophyta > Magnoliopsida > Alismatales > Juncaginaceae > Triglochin > Triglochin maritima. Next base: position 54,469,181 of record OY821772.1, on the reverse strand, counting down.
GACATTGATTTGTTGACTAACGCGTAAAAATTACGCTTACAGCAATGTGGTCGAATTTGAAGACCGACAGGAAAGGAAGACAAGTCCTTGCGGAAAAAATTTGGAGAACTTGATCACATATCTCTATAGGTCTGAGAGACATGTCACAGCTGGAAATTCAATCTTAAACAAGTCATTAAGATAAAAATTGAATGGACTTGATGTCACACTTCCAAAGGTCGGGAGAGGTATGACATGGGATTTGTAGTCTAACGCGTAACAATAACGCTGAGCACAATGTGGTCGAATTTGAAAACCGACAGGAAAGGAAGACAAGTCCTTGAGATAAAAATTGGAGGACTTGATGTCATAGCTCTATAGGTCTAGAGAGATATGACATTGATTTCTAGTCTAACGCGTAACAATTACGATTACCACAATGTGGTCGAATTTGAAGACCGACAGGAAAGTAAGACAAGTCCTTGCGTAAAAAATTGGAGAGGTTGATCACATACCTCTATAGGTCTGAGAGATATGTCGTAAAGAGAAATTGATTTTAAAACAAGTCATTTAGATAAAAATTGGTGGACTTCATGTCACACATCCATAGGTCAGAAGAGGTATGACATCAGATTGGTAGCGTAACGCGTAAGAATTACGTTGACACAATATCATCTAATTTGTAGACCGACAGGAAAGGAAGACAAATTCGTGGGATTAAAATTGGAGAACTTTATCACATGTCTCTATAGGTCGAGAGATATAACATAGAGAGCAATTGATTTGTAAAAGAAGTCTTTCAGATAAAATTATGTGGACTTGATGGCAAACCTTCATAGATCGAGAGAGGTATGACCTCGGAATTGTAGTCGGATGCGTAAAAAATAGGTTGACCTTACTAAGGTCGAATTTAGAGATTGACAAGAAAGAAAGACAAGTCCTTGAGATAAGAAGCGTAGGACTTGATGTCTTACCTTTGTAGATCGAGGGATATGACATAGATATGAACTAATTCGTAAACAAGTCATTCAGATAATAATTGGAGGACTTGATGTCATAACTCAATAGGTGAAATTAATTTCGGGTCTTGTTAGTGTATGACGAACTTCGCTACTACACGTACATGAACACAATTCGCTACATATCTCTATAGGTTGAGATATATGTCATAGAGAGAAGAACTCATTCGTAAAGAAGTCCTTATGATAAAAATTGGAGCACTTGATGTCAAACCTTCATAGGTCGTGAGAGGTATGACATGGGAATTGTAGTCGAATGCGTAAGAAATACACTGACCTTACCGAATTTAGAGACAGACAGGAAAGGAAGACATGTCCTTGAGATAAGAATCAGAGGACTTGATGTCCTACCTTTCTAGGTTGAGAGATTAGAAATAGAGAGGAACGGATTCGTAAACAAGTCCTAAAGATAACAATTGGATGACTTGATGTCATAACTCAATAGGTGGGATTAATTTCGGGTCGTGTTAGTGTATGACAAAATTGGCCAGTACACGTAAAAGAACATGACACGAAAGTATAAGATACGACACAATTGTCAGGCCTAAGTACGTGGAGCTTGTGGGGGTATGCGTTATGATTTTTTATATAAATAGGTAGGTGGTAATCCAACCTCCTGATCCGATTACCCAGTTGGCCAATTATGTAGTGGGCTGAGTAATCGACCCACCACTAATTGGCATAAGGTCTATAGGCACCCAAGCGTCCGCCTTTTCAATCATTGCCCTCGTGGTTAGTGAGGTATGATGTTTTTGAATAAGACGCATAAATAAATTGAGAATGGTCATTGCACTTATGGCAAATGCAAAACATATAGGAAAATGAACTAAGTAAAACAAACAATTAAATATGACACTAGACAATATAAATCATATATGAGATTTTAAAATATAAAACACGTTTTAGTCTGAAAACGTGCTTACATTTTTTTTAAATTTGGTAGTCTAATGTCACACGGCATATGAAATTAATACAAGAAAAATCACTTGATGTAACACGTTTTGAGCATCAATCAGAGTATTAGGTCGTTATAATCTGTTATGTTCAGATCAAACTCTCGTAGGGAAAAGGTTGATGACATTTAAGTATTAATCATGTTATTCAAGTAGAGAAGTTTCATCTAATTGACACGAAAGGAGGTGAGCTTGTATGTAGAAACCTAAGTACAAAAATAATTTATTCACCTGTGAAGCCATAAGTGTTAGCATTCTACAACTTCTTTCTACTGCAAGCAATCTTGTTCAAACAATCTCGGAGCGTTCAAGGTCAGCTTATCTTAATCTTTTTGGTCTCGTAACCCTGCCACATTTGAGTTTAGGAGAAAAAATCAGACACGTAAGGGTCTTGTTCACATGTTAGCTTTAAAAGTGACCATGAAGAAAAAAAGGAAACGAAGAAAGCCTATGCACACAAAAAACAGTAACATACCATGGCAAGGCAAGTGGCAAATATTTCGTCCTCTTCAAGGTGGAAGAGGCACAGAGATTGACATCTTTGTTGCCTTAGCAGCATCTACATGGGTTTTTTTCTGTTCTTATTTCTCTTCGATCTGAAAAACAGTGTAAAAATCTGTAATGAACCATCAATCAGTAGCAAAACTCATATTATAAATGTTAACAATGTCAGCAGCACAATCCAATTCTGTTCGAAAGTCAGTTCTTGTGACTCATAAGATTAACCAGGTTGTCTTGTGATGGCTATGATAGAAATTGAGTGAAAACCAATAAAATAAATTTGATAACAATTTTTAAATTTCATGACAAAGAAGTCCATTGGTTTTGGAAAATCGCTGATTGAATTCGTGCAAGGAACAGAACAGACAAGAAACAGAACAGACAAGAAAACAACTAAAAAACACATCAAAACCCCAACTTTCGAATCTCAAAATCACACCTTCAGTCGTAGAGGATAAGGTTTGAAGACGTGATTTGAAGATGAAAAGAGTTTCTAACCCAACCCCAAAACGAATCGATGGAGATTCTAACCCCAAAAAACCCAAACCCTAACCAGTGTGGAAAGAACTCACAAACCTCGTCTTGTTCTTCCATTTCGGCGATGGGACAGATCGGGGAGGCCGGAGACGGTTGGGATTAGGGTTTGGAGATGATCGTGGGGGAGGATCGGGGTGGGGATTAGGGTTTGGAACCGTCGGGCCGGAGAGGGGTGGAGAAGGGCACAAAGAAGAGGAGTGAGTGGGAGAAGGGAAGAATGGAAGGTGGAGGGAAATTTTTAGCCTTTTTATAGGGAAATATATCGTACCGTTGGGTTCGTAGCTTAACACACAAGAAAAACAACCTGTAATATGTCATGATATTAATATTTTTTAGAAATTATTTTTTTAGGAAAGAGTGAGATAATAGCCGATGCATAACTTTAACGCACAATACAACCGTGTGTATTTTGTTTTAACACTCACTCCTTTCTCGTTGCATAAATGAGAAAAGTATAATGGGATGAATATTGTTTATGAATAATGTATAATGTTTATGAATAAGATGCATAAATAAATGGGAATTGGTCATTGCAACGGTGACGGATGCAAAACATCATACGAAAATGAACTAAATAAAACAAATGATTCAAGACAGACTACAAAATATAATTCAATATATGAGATCATAAGTATAAAACACACGTGCCTTAAGTAACGAATTTGTGTTTTTCTTTTTCAAAATTGGATAGTCTAGTGTATTCAATATACAGAATATAATTCAATATATGATATTTTTAGGAAATAATTTTCTTAGGAAAGAGTGGGATTATAGCCGTTGCATAACCTAACACACAATACAACTGTGTATTTTGTTTTAACACACTCTTTTCTCATGTCTATCGTAGTATTCTACCATTTCTGTGAGGAAATTCTGGAAAAAACAATTGGAGGCAAGCCTACTCGGCAAGTTCCAAGATCCTTTTGAAAATGGACGGGATAATCATAGCAAACCTTATTGAATTTGAATTTCTCTTGAACCTTGTATTTTTTTGGTTTGTAGGAATTCAACACCAGATATTGTTGATGCAGCTTGTAAGGTCGACCAACTGCAACTGATATCAACCATTCCCATTGAGTGATGGTAAAACTACAACACCCAATACACAACCACATCATATGGTAATGTCTTTCCCTCCACCCCTGCAAATGTATATACAAAATCGGAGTCACAACAAAAGCCCAGTTAATGAACAAAATATGCACCATCTCGGTATCATTGTTGAAGCATGTTATATATTATCACAAATTAGAAGTTGTATACAGTCGCATTTCCAATCAAAATTATCCATTTCCAATAAATTTGAAGGAATAGATGTGATAATTAGAACCCTCATGCACGACATGAGAGGATCTTCTAATTAAAGTCAATATCATGCCATAGTACGTACAATTGTCCCTTGTCTCCGGCCTTCCTTTTCATCGTACAAAAACCCGGTTCAAAAACAAAACTACAATTAGAAGACAAGAATGACAAAGAAAATGATGGGCTATTGAAGTAGTGAGCATCAGTGGAGTGAATGTCATAAAGAGGGCGGAAGGACATATCTTGTGTAATATTTGTACTCTATAACATTTACAAGATCAGTTTAAGGATGTTGCATCACTAAAGTGGCTGTTAACAGGATTCAATCCTAACAAGGATGACAGGACCACGTACCTGACAAGCATATGCAGTTGTCGTGTGTCATACTAAGTGACCAATAAGTTTCAAAAAAGTAAATTCAAGTGATCAACAGAAAATGGAAGAGAATATTTAAGGGGAAACATCCTTAAAACTCAATTTATACAACAGAACATAATGTGTATGTGCCTGCAGAAGAGCTGGTAGTTATAGGTGGAGATCAAGAGAGAAGAGCTCAGTAACCTTGGTTAACAAAGAAACAAATCAAGAAGAAAGGACAAACATTACCATGTGAACAGCACGTCATAAGTACTTCAAAAACTTGAAATTTACAGGATTGCATCATTTGTGAGGTACTACGATTTCTACAATTCAAATCTTGAGATCGGACATACAACCCCACCGTCATTTTTCACAAGAAAATTCCAAATGTCGCATATGGATTGTCTCATCTTCTTATCTTCTTCTAAAAATTACACCACGGCGAGAACTTCTGTTTCAACTTAGACGGACAACAAATATATCCAAATAATTCCCATCACTTTCTTAGTAAGTCAAATCCTGGACGTGACAAACAATAATCCTGACGGAGTAAACAAAAGTTCTGAAGCAAACCCTTTGGTTTTTGTAAGATGTTAAAACATACAAACGCACCTGTTCACCTACATGCAGAGCGCCCCTTCACCAATCGTCGCTTCCTCTCCCATACGATGCATCTCTTCACTCAGCTTTTACTTCAAACGGTCACCCAGCTTTCCCATGTATATATATATAAACTCATGTAAACCTCAGTACACAAAAATAGAAATCAATCCCTTTTTCCCTATTCCCGTTTGATATGGTATCAGAGCAATCGTTCCATCACTGGTGAATCTCAGAGTGCCCTCACTCATCATCGATCCACCTCAGAAAAAAACCGAAACCAAAAATCCCACCACCCATCACCTTCGCCTTTCAAGGGGGTTGAAGGAGACAAAACAAACCCCGACATCCAAAACCCCTGAAGGAAAAATAAAAAATGGCGGACTCAGAAACAAACGCTCCAAAACTGGTGTCACAGTTGCTCAACGGACAGAACTATCTGTCTTGGGCACGGGCTGTTACGCTAGCTCTCAGCGGGAAGGGAAAGCTGGGACACATCACCGGGACAGCAAAAAACCAGAGGAGGATGCCACCGAAACAAAACAAGAAGAGTGACAGGCGGCTGACCATCTTGTAATGTCATGGATAATCAACTTCATGACGTCCAAAATCGGGGCTATCTTTCTTTACAAAAATTCCGCAAAGGAGCTATGGGACGCCGCTCAAAGCATATACGGTAAAACCAACAACTTTGCTCACATATTTAAACTAAAACACGATCTGTCGCAGACAAAACAGCAAGGACAAACTATCACGGAGTATCTCGGGACACTGCAGCGTGGATGGGACGAGCTCGCCATCTACGAACCCACGACTGCTGACCCAAGAGTCCTACTCGAACGAAAGGAGCGAGATCAAATTTATCAGTTCCTCATCGGACTCGACGGCAGCTATGAAGCCATCCGAAGCCAAGTTTTGATGACCCCCACTGTCCCTGATCTCGCATCCATCATAGCAATGATCCAACGGGAGGAATCCCGTCGGACCACCGCTCAGATCGCGGACCGATCTTCGGAAAACCAGGCATTCTTCGCCGGAAAACCCCAAAATCAGACAAGAAAATATGGAAATAAACCTCAGGAAACATGTGACAACTGTAAAAAAACCGGGCACAACAGGAACTCATGTTGGTTCCTACACCCTCATCTTCGACCAACACGGGAAGGAGGTGATCATCGGAACAAAAAACGGAACGGCGGACCAAAAGGAAACAGCGCGGCGGCAAACCCTAACATGGAAGAGGAACAACGAAAATGGGAAGGCGAATCGATTATTCGCTCGGATCCACGGGGTTTTATAACCACGCGTGATTCGGGCGGATCCGGGTACTCGGGAGGATCCGGGTATGCAGGCGGAACCGGGTTTCCTTTAAACCGACCCGAAATCACAAAACGACCAGATGCTGCAACCGCTGGTCCTGGATCCAGCTCCAGATCCGACCCGATTCCACTAGATCAATTGCTGGGCCACCTCAGCGCATATTTGCAGTCCACCCCTCAGAGTTCAGGTAATTACGCAGGTATATCCTCTTGTTCCAAAAATTACTCTGCCAACAAAACAGAAAAAACACTTAGACACATAAATAATCAATGGATAATTGACTCAGGTCCTACTGATCATATGACCGGAAATTCTGGTCTAATAAGGAAAATAAAGAAACATGTGAACTCTCCTCATAATTTTGTGACTGTTGCAAATAATAATCAAGTAGAAATAAAAGGGATAGGAGAAACCACCATATTAGATCAAGTAAATAAAAATGTTTTATATATACCTACCTTCACCTCTAATCTTCTTTCAGTATCAAAAATCACACAAAATTTAAACTGTAATGTTATATTCACCCCTACTGATGTATTCTTTCAGGAGCGAACTACAGGGAAGACGATTGGTAAAGGGATTCATACCAATGGCCTTTATGTTTTAGAGGCTCAAAGCAAGAGTTTTCATACTACTAGTTTATCAAACCATATTCTATGGCACAAACGAATGGGACACCCATCTCATTTGGTTTTAAAAACGCTATTTCCTTCTATTTCTTCTGATTATGCATGTGATGTTTGTCAGTATTCTAAACAAACTAGATTACCTTTTTTTAACTCTAAAACCAAATCAAGTGTTCCTTTCGAAATAGTTCACTCCGATATTTGGGGACCCGCTCCTGTCGAGTCTTACAACGGTTTTAAATATTTTGTGTTGTTTATCGATGATTTCTCACGAAATACTTGGACTTATCTTCTCAAAAACAAATCCGAAGTTTTCCAAGTTTTTTGTGACTTTACAATTTTTGTTGAAAACATGTATGATTTTAAAATTAAGACCTTAAGGACAGATAACGGGACCGAATACACCAGCCACAACTTTCAAAAAATTTTGAAAAATCGGGGAATATTACACCAATTAACATGTATACATACCCCTGAACAAAATGGAGTTTCGGAACGGAAAAATCGTCATCTTCTAAATGTAACAAGGTCATTGCTCTTTCAAAATCATGTTCCCAAACGTTTTTGGTCTGACGCTATCTTAACTGCGACTTATCTAATAAATCGTCTTCCTAGTCCTACTATTCAGAATAAACAACCGCTTGAGATACTCTTAGGACGAAAACTAACCCTAGATCATCTTAAAATCTTCGGGTGTGTATGCTTTGTTCATAAGAAACGCTTAGATAAATTTGATAGCAATGCTGTAAAATGCTTATTTCTTGGTTATTCCTTTCAAAAAAAGGGGTATAAATGCTTTGACCCTGAGTCGTGTAAAATGTATATCTCCCGAGATGTAATATTTAGGGAAACTGAACCCTACTACAACCCTACAACACAATCTCGCCCAGACTCCTCACAAGTTCTACCTGAGTTCAACATCAAAGGACACGAAGAAGGAGAAGGACAAGGAGAAGGACACGAAGAAGGAGAAGGACAAGGAGAAGGACAAGGAGAAGGACACGAAGAAGGAGAAGGACAAGGAGAAACAAGAGCTCCAACCCCAAGGAGGTCTACCCGACCAAGACGTCCTCCCACTAGGTTTAATGATTTTATCACCTCTCAAGTAACTTATCCCATTCAGAACTACCTCACCTACAAACAAATACAGCCAAACTATAGGGTTTTTCTAAACCGAATAAACGAAACCCTAGAACCAAAAAACTACGAAGAAGCCAGTAGCAATCCTAAATGGCAAAAAGCAATGCAAGAAGAACTTAAAGCCCTAGAAACCAACAACACTTGGACTCTTATCCCTAGACCAAATAAAACAAAACCCGTTGGATGCAAATGGGTTTACAAAATAAAATATAATAGCGATGGTACTATCGAAATGTATAAAGCTCGCCTTGTAGCAAAAGGGTATACTCAAACCTATGGGCTTGACTACCTAGAAACCTTCGCACCAGTAGCAAAAATGAATACTGTTCGGGTTCTTCTTTCCATAGCAGTTAACAAAGGATGGAAGCTTTATCAAATGGATGTCAGAAATGCTTTTCTTCAAGGCACCCTTGAAGAAGAAGTATACATGGTACCCCCTCCAGGTTACAACACCTCTCCCAACCAGGTATGCAAACTCAATAAAGCCATCTATGGCCTAAAGCAATCACCCCGCGCATGGTATGCAAAACTCAGTCACTTCCTTCTTGCTTATGGTTTCTTTAAATCCTCTGCTGACGCATCTATGTTCACTAGGCATCATAAAAGAGAGATTCTCATAGTCTTGGTCTACGTAGATGATATCATCATTACTGGTGATAATAATGAACAAATTAATCAAGTTAAACACTATCTAAAAACCAAATTTGATATAAAAGATCTAGGATTCCTAAAATATTTCTTAGGAATAGAAATTGCATACTCAAAAATGGGTCTATTTTTGTCACAAAGAAAATATGCCCTAGATCTCTTAAAAGAAACAGGAAAACTTGGGGCTAGACCAGCTAATACACTCATTGAGGCAAATCTCAAAACCAGTCCAACCAACGGTGAACCTATTAGAGACATTCACCAATACCAAAGACTTGTAGGAAAACTCATATATTTAACCGTAACCAGACCCGACATTACATTTGCTGTTAGTATAGTAAGTCAATTCATGCATGCACCTCGAACATCACATTTAGATATTATTGATAGAATTCTGAGGTACATAAAACAAACACCAGGACAAGGGTTGCTAATGAAAAATAACAATTCTAACAACATCATTGGTTTTTCAGATGCTGATTGGGCAGGAAGCCATGATCGTAGGTCAACTACCAGTTTTTGCACATTTGTTGGTGGAAATCTGGTTACTTGGAGAAGTAAGAAACAAAAGGTGGTTGCTCGATCAAGTGCAGAAGCAGAATATCGAGCAATGACGTCCACCACCAGTGAACTCATTTGGTTAAAGCAACTTCTGCACGATATGGGTCAAACTCACACTAAAGCTATGAATATGTTTTGCGACAACAACGCCGCACGACACATTGCTTCCAATCCTGTGTTCCACGAAAGGACCAAACACATTGAAGTTGACTGTCACTTCATCCGTGAGAAAATTCAAGCTGGAGAAATAGAAGTTCCGTATGTCTCCAGTAAAGAACAATTGGCGGACGTCTTCACCAAAGCCCTAAGTAAACAACCATTCGACACCATCATAAGCAAGTTAGGCACCTACAATCTCTTCCAGGCCCAACTTGAGGGGGAGTGTTAAAACATACAAACGCACCTGTTCACCTACATGCAGAGCGCCCCTTCACCAATCGTCGCTTCCTCTCCCATACGATGCATCTCTTCACTCAGCTTTTACTTCAAACGATCACCCAGCTTTCCCATGTATATATATATAAACTCATGTAAACCTCAGTACACAAAAATAGAAATCAATCCCTTTTTCCCTATTCCCGTTTGATATAAGAAAACAATAATTTTGGAGGAAAAATATCTACCTATTACAAGAGACAAAACATAAAAGAGACAATTAACTCAACCATACAGAGAAACTTAGAACATGTAATGTTTGTGCTACAAGACACAAGGGACCACTCTCAAGAATGATTGCTAATCTTGTTGTTACTTTACCATACTACACCACAGCGATCAAAATGCACGACTACTAATTAGGATACTATGGTTACTTTTACATATTACAGGTTAACTATGACGGATCACTTGAATCAGATTGGGAACTACACATGTAAATCCAACCAAAAACTTAAGACAGCTACAATGACTAAACAAGATAGTGCTCTTTGGAAATGCCAAAGACAATGCATAACACCGTCAGACGTAGTACGAATTGGATATAAGAAACCAAATTAGGATCTTACAAGTTGAATCAAGACCTAGTGCACAGACAAGACCATGTTATTCAATTAGTAAAATGCGCCTAACCAAAACTATAAGGCGCAGCAATTAATCATAATCTCCCTTTCACAATCTTATCCTCGAGAAACTGACTCACATTTATACCATCTCGAGGTGATAACTAAGGTGTTGGACATCTACCCCACTGTAATTTCACTTTCAATCGCCACTAATAGAGAACTCAATGGCACATGCACAGTCTAATAACATCTACCCCACTGTCATTTTAACTTTCAATCACCACTAAACAATACACAAATTATTTGGTATTTATCAAAACATAATTTAGGAGGGAAGACAACTACACGCTAAAACAGACAAAACAAGTATATTACAAAAACAACCAAGGACACGGAGAGTAAGAAAACTTAGAACATTAAAGGTATGCACCGCACCGCAGGACTAGAGAGACAACTCTCATGAATGGCTGCTGAAGCATTGCTAATGTTATTCAATTGTTAAGATGGGCTCTATCAACTACAACGCCCAACAATTAATCATAAGATTTTCCATGACCATGACTTTGAGAAACTAATTCACGTGAATACTGTCGAGTTGCCTTGACACCATCCGACAACCCAACAACCATAATCTTGAGGTGACAACTAAGGTGTTGGACATCTACCCCACTGTCATTTTCACTCTCAACCACCACTAATAGAGAACTCAATGGCACATGCACTGTCTAACGCCATTTCCTCATCCTATAAAGCTGCATCATCCCCATGCTTATCAGTTCAACACAGCCCAAGCAAATTCAGAAACTTGTATCTACTGTTTTGTTGCCAGAGAAATCACTTCGAGTGAACCAATATGCTTAACCACAAGAAGATCATTGACATGGCAATAAAGCTGAGTCAAGCAAAGACAAATCAAGGTTCTAATGGCAAGATTGGTTCTTCATCGGTTGCTAGCAAAGGCCACACTGTGGTTTACTCCGTCGTTGGGAAAGATTCATGGTACCTGTGTCGTATCTCAGCAGCAACATCTTTAGGGAGCTCTTCGACATGGCTGAAGAATTTCTTGGATTACCACGCGATGGGCCTGTCACATTACCTTGTGATGCAGATTTCTTGAAACAAGTCATCTTAACACACAGGCGACGGGTATCCAAAGCAGATTCTTCTTGACGTCATATCAACGGGTCGATGCTCAGCTTCTCCCTTAATGCAACAAGGAACATGTCAACGACAATTGCTTTGTAGTTTCTGAGGATTAAACACATAGTGCCTGTCAGTATACTAAACTTGTACAATTTCTAACATTGTGACATAATAGAATTTATTGACACAGAACATTGTGTGTTGCCTAGAATTTTTTATGCCACATTCTGCATTTGGAGACATTTTTTAGCATTTTATCTAATTTCAGCATTGTGAAGGATACTGAAATGAAAGATGGAACGGGCATTAAGGGTGTCATGAGGTGGACAAATACACTTCCAATATTAATCTGAAAATCTAAATAAATGATGTTCATCTCACTAACTACTCTGTGGAACTGAGCATTGCTATCAGAGGTATGTAAACGTTACAGTGGCCCGCTTCCACTTTCTTCGTAGTTTGTACATCGTGCTTCTAAAGCCACACTTTTTTTCCTTAAAAATGTCTTTTTCGTGTTTTGTTTTAGCAGATATTGTTTTCAACATGCTTTCTAGGATTCCACTACCTCGGCGACGGACAATTTTGAACAAAGTTTGAATCCTACTCTTGTATAAAATCTCAGGGCTGCAGTTCAACACAGGCAAGCCTAATTAACAAGTTCAAAAAAAATTCTCTAAATTAGTCATTTATTAAATGACTCGTTAAATCACTAAAACATGAAGAGCTAGTAGGAGAGAACATCGGTCCTACTAATTGTAAGTTTGTTTCAAAACAATGGTGAAATATCGTTAGAGTCAGTGGTCATTTATTAATTTTAAGTTTCTCTTGAACTTTTATTTTTCTTAATAGGAACTCAATATCAGTTGAATGCAACTTGTAAGGTCAGCCGATTGCAAGCCATATCAACCATTCAAATGAAGTGATGGTCCAACTACAAGACGTGATTTAAAAATATGCAACCACATCACATGGTCTTGTCTACCCTCCATTACCCATGCAAATACATCTACAGAAGCAGGGCCACAAACAAAAGTACGGTAAATGGAGCAAACCTAGTGCTTGTAACTTGTGCACGAAGCCATAGTAAACCTATTGAAGCATAATATGATCACAAAATAGCAGTTGGAGACAAGTTACATTCAATCAAAATATGTTATTTCCGGTAAATTTGGAGTTTAATAATCTGAAGCAACATATGCATGACATGAGAGAATTTTATGAAGTCAAAAGATGGCATCTTACGCATAATTGCCCCTACGCTTCAGCCTTCCTTTTCAAAACACAACAATAAAGCCTTTAATCCCAAACTAGTTGGGGTAGTAGGCTTCCAAAACACAACCTGGTTCAAAAATAAAAATATTATTAGAAGATAAGAAAGACACAGAAAATGAAATATCAACGGAATTAATGAATAATATAGATGGACATTTCTCGTGCAAAACTTGTACTTTATGACATTGAATGGATCACTTTCAAGGATATTGCATCGCTACAGCGGAACTTAACTTGAACCTATACCACTTATCAAGGACCACAGGAGAAGGATCCCACAGGACCGTACGGAGTAGACACATGCATATGTGGTTCTCGGTATCATACCAAGTGTCCAACAAGTTTTAAGAAAATAAAAATAAATTCAAGTGATCAACATTCAACAAAAGAACATAATGTGGACATAGCCTGTGCAGGAAATGTATTCCGTCAAGCGTGCCTAAGTGGTAATTTTGAGAGAAGATCAAGTGGTAGCTTTCCATAAGAGTTCATGACTCATGGCTAGGAAAGAAACAATTATGAGAAGCAACAAGAAACATGACCATGTGAACTGCGCCCTATAGCACAACACAAGCCTAATCCAAATTCCAAAGTTGACAATGCATTAGTAAATGAAAGCACTGCTTGAAGACCTTCCAATAAGTACTTCAGAAAGTTGAAATCTACAGGAATTGCATCAATTATGAGGTACTACAATATTAAGAGGTCAAAACCCACCAGAAATTAAACACAACCCCACCATCATTTTCAAAAGCAAATGCCACAAGTATAGGCATATGGCTTGTCTCCTTTTCATAAAATTAAACAATGGTGACAAAATTTTCAACAAAGACTGACAATAGGGTATCAAAATTACTCTCAAGCACTTTCTTAGCAAATCTCCACTTTTCCAATTCAGAAGCATCATTGATCATAAGAAAATCCTTGAGATGAAAAGGAAATGGAGCCAAATAGCAAGACTGAATGAAGATTCTGAACCAAACGCTAGAATTAATACTCCAATCTGAAAAACCCACTAAACAATACACAAATTCTTTGTTTTTTTAGGAAAAACATAATTTAGGAGGGAAGATATCTATACTGTAAAAGAGGCAAAACAAGTAAATTACCAAAAAAAACAACTAAGGACACAGAGTAAGAAAACTTAGAACATTAAAGGTTCGTACCACAAGACACGAGGGATCACTCTCATAAATGGCTGCTGAAGCATTGCTACTGTTTTCCAATTGTTAAAATGGACTCTAGCACCTACGATGCCCAACAATTAATCACAACCTTTCGTCCATGACCTTGACCTTGAGACTGACATGAATACTGTCATGTTGCCTTGACACCATCCGACAACCCAACACCCATAATCTTGAGGTGACAACTAAGGTGTTGGACATCTACCCCACTGTCATTTTCACTCTCAATCACCACTAATAGAGAACTCAATGGCACATGCACTGTCTAACGCCATTTCCTCATCCTATAAAGCTGCATCATCCCCATACTTATCAGTTCAACACAGCCCAAGCAAATTCAGAAACTTGTATCTACTGTTTTGTTGCCAGAGAAATCACTTCGAGTGAACCAATATGCTTAACCACAAGAAGATCATTGACATGGCAAGAAAGCTGAGTCAAGCAAAGACAAATCAAGGTTCTAATGGCAAGATTGGTTCTTCATCGGTTGCTAGCAAAGGCCACACTGTGGTTTACTCCGTCGATGGGGAAAGATTCATGGTACCTGTGTCGTATCTCAGCAGCAACATCTTTAGGGAGCTCTTCGACATGGCTGAAGAATTTCTTGGATTACCACGCGATGGGCCTGTCACATTACCTTGTGATGCAGATTTCTTGAAACAAGTCATCTTAACACACAGGTGACGGGTATCCAAAGCAGATTCTTCTTGACGTCATATCAACGGGTCGATGCTCAGCTTCCCCCTTAATGCAACAAGGAACATGTCAAGGACAATTGCTTTGTAGTTTCTGAGGATTAAACACATAGTGCCTGTCAGTATACTAAACTTGTACAATTTCTAACATTGTGACATAATAGAATTTATTGACACAGAACATTGTGTGTTGCCTAGAATTTTTTATGCCACATTCTGTATTTGGAGACATTTTTTAGCATTTTATCTAATTTCAGCATTGTGAAGGATACTGAAATGAAAGATGGAACGGGCATTAAGGGTGTCACGAGGTGGACAAATACACTTCCAATATTGATCTGAAAATCTAAATAAATGATGTTCATCTCACTAACTACAAGATAATCAAACAAGATAATAACAGAAGTGATGATAAAGAACAGTACAAAGACCCAATGGCATCAGAACAAAGACCAAAGAGGAATCAAATGTATCCTAAAACTAATACATAATTATAAAATTGTTTTAAGAAATACAAGGTTTGAAAGATAATATATGACACGCCAAAGACCCAAGTTGTCATAACGGTACTTAACAGAGCCTACGTGCCAAAGATGTTTTTGAAAAATATTGCAACAACAATTCTTACACTATGATAAATTTGTCTCTTTTCTTCACAGTTTTATATACTGAATTTTAGAAGCTCCGATTTGTCCCTTAAGGATATATATTTTGTTTCAGCAACTATGCTTTTCTCATATATTTTTCTGGAGTTCATTACCTATGTAAGGATTAACGAGATGATGTAAAATAGTCTTGTATAGGGCATTGTTAAGACCACTGTAGACACAGTTCAACATAAACAAACATATTCAAGCAGAAAATCTATCATCAATGTCATGTAATATCTCTAACATACTACATGGCCTTGTTTGTTTCTCTCCATTGCCCCTATTAGGAAAACCACAACCACAAAAAAAACCTCAATGAAGCAAAAGAAGAGTTTCATACTTGTACTGGCAATTTTTACCTTTTTTGAACTGCATCTCATCATTAGTTTGATTAGCATCATTCCAGACAAAAGTTCCCCTTCTTTGATAGGTCGAAGGCATTACTGGTGACTACAAAAAGAAAATAATGCCCACAAGAACTTATGGAGATGGTACCAAATTTAGTATTAACATTCCCTTTTTTCATTGTTTTTCTCTGCATGTTCAAGACTTGGTATTCCGGAAAAAAATGCCATCAGATCAAAAAAAATGAAGAAAATGAACATGACAGAAGCAAGTAGTGACAAAGTCGGCAGAAACAAAAAATGAATTTGGCTTTTCTGGAATATATGAGACGGCCGAAATGTACACGTCCATAAAAGTTGTTGAACTTCAAAAAAGAGCAGAAGGCCCTCACAATAACTCGACATACACATCATAAAATCTTAAAAGAAACACTAACATATTTAAAAAGAATGATCTCATAACGCAAATAAAAATTAAATTTAGCACATAATATTTAGTCAGCAGTATTATATGGAATCAGGCAGTGACAAATTGCTGCTAGAATTAATCAGTTACCTTCTAACATTGTCCTTGTACCTCTAGTCAATACAGAAAACCATTTAGGGACAACAACCATGCCCATGTAAAGTCCATTAGGGAAAACAAATCAACATGATACATAATATAACTTCTTGAAATCCATTGTCTACAATCTTGTCCAAGAACTAACAAGCGCATGACAGTACAATTTCTGGGTTGGCAACTCACTAGAGTTCAGGGAGATGACACAACCATCATTTTCACTTTCAATTACCACAAGCATGGCACATGCATTGCGTCATCCTAATCTGTTGGTCACATCCTTGATACTACATTTTCGAGATCACAATGAAAACCAAATACATCAGAGTTGTTGATTCCATTACTCACATTAGGTGATTCTTTTTGCACATCAAGAATTGTGATCTTAGTTTTGATGTTCAAGGAAAACTCTTCTTTGATATTGCTTTTGTAATTTACCATACTTTTTTATTACATGCAATGATCACGACGACCTTATGACCCATAAGGTAGTGATTAGTTTCATCCTGAGCTCGGCCTGCATAGAAGAAGAGAACTGGAGATTGGATATGAAGGGAAAGAAGCATACCGGCATGTGTTGAACATACATGGCAAGGGCTAACCCATAAACTGGATGAGATGCAATTTCCACAACAATAAAGGTGTACTGAACATGTGGCTGTGTGGTGATTTTAGGTGGCGGCCAAGCCATGGCCCATGACTTGTATTCATTTGTTCCTATCACTTTCAAGTAAGACAAAATATCGGATGTAATTTCTGTCCAAGGCTTAGCCATTCTCGTGCAGAAATGGCATTTAGATAAGGGAAGACAAGAAGTCCCTACATATCACATGGCCTAACATAGGGGTGCACATGGGTCGGGTTGGGTCGGGTTTGGGCCTCAACCCGACCCAACCCGAAATTTTCGGGTTGGGAAAAAATCCAACCCGAACCCGAACCGGTTCGGGTTCAACCCAATCCGACCCGAAATTTTCGGGTTGGGTCGGGTTGGGTCGGGTTGAACCCGAATTTGGAAATTTTTGGGTTGGGTTGGGTTGAATCGGGGTTATTTTCGGGTTGGGTCGGGTTTATTTTCGGGTTGGGTCGGGTTGGGTCGGGTTGGATCGGGTTTATTTGGGAAAAAATTAAAAAAAAAATAAAAAAAATAAAAAAAATAAAATAAAAATAAAAATCGGGTTCGGGTTGGGTTGGGTCAACCCGACCCCCTCAACCCGAACCCGACCCGAAAATTCGGGTTTTTGATTTTCCCAACCCGACCCGACCCGAACCCCTCCTCAACCCGACCCAACCCGACCCGACCAGTCGGGTTCAGGTTGGGTTTCGGGTTGAACCCAACCCATGTGCACCCCTAGCCTAACATGCCTTTAACGCAACAATAAGAAGTCCCCACATATCACATGGTAATGTTTCACCCTCAGAGATCTATATAACAGCTCTTTGTAATATCTTCTTCACAACATACCTAATTCCATTTCGGAGTACTAACCCCAGAGATTAGCCAAAGCATTTCCTGATTTGCTGTACTTTGTACACAAACGTTCCTATACTACCATTTTTTTATTACTATATCAAAAAGATGATCAACCACAAGAGGTTCATTGAGATTGCAAGGAAATGGCAAAGGATGGTCAAGATGGCAACTTTGAGACGGAAAAGAATCTCATATGAAGGAAATACTGATGCTGCTAATCTTGGAGCTAAAAGATAGTGTAGCGAAGAAAGGCCATGTTTTTGCCCAGACTGTGGATGGAAAAAAATTCATGGTTATCGTATCTCAAGAATATCCCAAGAATAGTTCGCCATATCTCAAGAATATCGTATTTCAAGAGCTTCTCAGGATATCTGAAGAAGAGTTCGGGTTACCAAGTGATGGACCAATCATGTTGACATGTTCAGCAATATCCTTGGAACACACTCTCCTTGATAGGAAAAAGGATTTCTAAAGATGTGGAAAGGGCTCTTCTTGCCTCAATTTCAGCTAGGTGTTATGCATCTAGTCTGATACAACAAGAAACATGCCAACGACACTTGGTTTTGTGTGGATATTGATTTAGTCGTCACCTGAGCTGCATAATCTTAATACAACTGATTCTTGTAAAAACTTTTTTATTGGTGATTCTTGTAGATACTAATTACTCAGTTGTAATACTCGTCATAAAATTCAAATCTTCAAAAAGGTTCTCAAATTATTATATGTTTGCATTGGCGGTGTTAAGTTATTTCTTTCTAGACAAAGTTTCTACAGAAAAAGCTTGAGTACTCGCTCTTGTAGATGCTGCCCGACTCATCTTGACATGAGTTCGGCTCTTACAAGAAAAAATTGTTTGAGCTCACTTTTCTCCAAATTTCAATATAATAAGAACAATCTTGAAATCGACATTTGGTGTTAGTGAATCATCCTAGAGGATTAGAAGTATTCCAATTCTTGTATTAACTTCTCCATGACACAAACTGTTTCTTTTGTAGTTTTTGGGACTAATGTGATTACATTAGCTCCAAATTAATAATAAAAAATTTATACACTTCAAAAAAAATCTCATTCCATACATTCTTACGTCAATTGATCTTTACTTGGTTATTAGTCACATAGAAGTTCTTTTGCTGGAATACTTATTTGGATAAAAAATGCAAAAGTAATTAATCAATCATTGCTAGTATGTGTATGTGTATGTGCATACCCAGATTTTAT
Source organism: Triglochin maritima (assembly GCA_963682175.1). Lineage (NCBI taxonomy): Eukaryota > Viridiplantae > Streptophyta > Magnoliopsida > Alismatales > Juncaginaceae > Triglochin > Triglochin maritima. Next base: position 54,450,089 of record OY821772.1, on the reverse strand, counting down.
AGTGAAAGAGGCAAATGAAGACATGTCAGTCATTGAATATTCCATATATGAAACTATGTCAGGCAGACACGCTCAGTTACACAGCTACAATTTTCTCCAATTATATTCTAGTTTTGAATTTTTTTATAATTAAGTATTGAATTTTATTTGACTTCTGGATGTAACTCTTAAACTTCAAGGTTTTATTATAATTCTCCTTCATTGAACTACTAATGGTTCAGTTCATACACTAACATTTGAACTCTATCTCTGAAAACTAACTTCTCATTTCATATATATTCCCCCATTACAATGTATTTCTAGTCTTATTTTAGAACCCTTGTGCTCTAAGTTTGTCTCTTGCACCTTCTCGAAATGTGTCTTTGTATTGGAGTGTGCAGTGTTTTATTTTTGAATTTGAGACAGTTTGAACTCTTACGAGAAGAATATTAGAAAATCTAACAAATAAAAATGTGCTGATTCAATCTTAGGAAGATGAAACTAGGAAACAAATTTTAGCAAGTGACATTTTAGATTTGCACTCCACATCCAGTTGTTATCTAATTTTAATAAAATGATAAATGTTATGAAATGAAAATTTTATTTTATGAACTTCACGCACGATAAACACAACAACAAAGATTTTAATCCACAAAGTTGTTTATGTACCTCACACATAGTTGTTAATTATCCCGATTCCCGAATGATCTACGAAGAACTTCAGAGACTATATTTTTACTTGATGACATGAACTTACACATGATTACGGTGCCATAAGGTGGTGCTCATGGGAGATCTAGAGTATCAGTCAAGTGTACATTTGATACTTGATCAAAGACAAACGCGGGGCACGTTAAACATAACGGAGAAAACTAGTATCAGTCATTCTACTTCTAGTTGACAAATTCAATCATTCTACTTCTATTTGACAAATGCAAACAGCAAATTGATCCTAAAGTCGACAAGATTGGTAAAGACGAACGACATCTAGATTCAGACTTCAGATTATCACAGAACACGACTCCCAACATGACAAACAATAAAAGGAAGCATTCCAGAAGAAGAACAAATCAAAAGACAATCTGAAATTCACGCGAAAACAAGACGAAAGCAAACTCCAATTGTACCCAATCAGTTCAACTCCAATGAAACCATAACTAACGCCTACAACCAGTGGCCGTGTTTCGAAAATAGAAATTAGAAATCCCATTAGAAAAATGAGAAGACGGAACAAAATCTCACCTCTAACGCCATCGAACCCCTGAATGGGCCCTTAAACTTAATCTGGAGTTCGTGGGAGATCTGGAAACGAAACTAACCAGAAATGAAGGTGACACAGTTGTTGATTTGGAGAGGAAGAAGTCTGAAGATCGGCAATGAACACCAGTGCTATGATTGGGGTTTTCATTTTTGAAATCAAAAATTGTTGGAAGGGTTTTGTAGTTTTTTCCCTTTCTGAGGAGCATATTTATTATTGAGTTTATTTGATTTGGAAATATTTTTATTATTGAAGTGTTAAAAGTTATCTCAAAATTACTTAAATCGTCTGTATCAATTATCGTTTTATTATTCTCTTATTTTTAATTATATAACTCTTCATTTCACTCTCCTACCACCACTCTCTCTTCATCTTCATCTCGTAATCATCAAAAGTAATGTCTCGGACGCCAGAAAATGAACCAACGGACACTCCGGTGCACTCGAATCTGGTAAAATATCTCATTTATTTCAAGTTTGAAAAAAAAGTAAGGATCGGCGTCTCCGGCAGACGCCCCTCCAAAAAAATTATTTTTTATTAATTAGTTATCAGTAATAATTAGTAAAAATAATTAGTATTAATTGATAATTAGTTAAAAATAATTAATAATTTTGTTAATTTAGTTACTTAAATCCATTTATCAAAATTTTATTTCTAAAATTTAATTAATAGTCATCGAGTTACGGTGAAGGAAGAGGAAAATTCATACTCTTACGCGTTGTACATGCTTACGAAGAGGATTCAGCACATCGTCATCTACGTAGACGGGGTATATCTGCTTCGGTTAGGAGGGAGAGGGATAGTTTACGTCGTCAAACACGTGATGATTCCTTCGATGATGAGCTTGTACTACATTGCAGGGTTGGCACTCAGTTTTGAGTGATGATATCACGTGGGTCATTACTGATAACGGATTGGGTCACTTGCCTTACAACATGTTTTTCTGCCTTGACATGTCGTTGATATCTGTGTTTATGGAGCGGTGACAGCCTGACACCAACTCTTTCCACCTGCCTTTTAGAGAGATGACGATCACGTTGCATGACGTGTTCCAGATCATTCACATTCGTGTTGATGGTTGTATGGTTGGTGCTCAGGCATCGACGGCTGAGCTGAAGAGTTATGTAGCAAAGTTGCTCGGGGTGAGTGTCGATAGTCTTGGGAGGGATAACCCTTTTTGGAGTGGCGGTGGTGTTAGCATCGACACTCTTGACGACTTATGCAGACGAGGACGACCTCCGCGGGCCGAGGATACGCAGTTGACTGCTTATTTGTTCTTACTACTTGGATGTGTCTTGTTTGTCGACAAGAGCGGTTGCAGAATCAGACCACGCAACATATTGGAGGCTAGGGATAAATTGCATTGCATGTAAATCTATGTTTACCACTAGATGGCACACATATTGCATTGCATATAAATTGCATTGTACTAACCTCTACAGGTGATCAAGACTCAAAGAAGAAATGAAATCAAGTCAAGACATGTAATAAAGCTCATTTGAAGACATGTAATCTTGATTTATTTTGAGTCTTAGGAACTTTGTGTAATTAAGCATACTTAAGCTAAAAATCACTCACATACACATAGGTTCCTTATAGAAGTCACACAAAATTTCACATCAATTGGACTTCAATAGATCACCCAAACTAGAACCAAAACTAATCTTCACTGCCGAACCATTTTGGTCGATCGTTTGTTCATTTAATCAAATAGTGTTTTCTACCACCCGATCGGTCGACCGTTACGACCTTTTCGGTCGACCGTGTAAACATATTTTTCTGACTGTTAGACTTGTCATATTATACCAACAGTCGTATTCTAATTATTCACTCAAACCCCAAAATTCAAATGCCTATCGGTTGACTGTGGACTATGTTTCGGTCAACCGAACATAAATGTCTCGACAAACCCAAACTACCTGGACGTTTTCGGTCGATCGTGGACATTGTTTCGGCCGACTGAATGTGATCATGTTTGTCAACCTTGTTGGTTTTTTGGCTAATAATCGTTAATCCGTTTTGATAATTAATCAACATATCAATAAACACATATATCAATTAAAAGATCATTGCTGCATATACGTGTATTATCTAACGTTTCATGAATCAAGTTTGAGTTGAATTGAAGATGAAGATTCAAGCGTAACTAGGTTTAAATTCCATGTATTTAGGTTATAAATGTAACTTGGCATTTGAAATCTTTGACTCATTGCATTGCATAACACTTAGAATACCTATAGAAGTCTCACACTACATTCCAACTATCTTAGACTTCAATAGAAAATCATCGAAACTCATTAGAATTGTAGAACAAGAAATCTGCACTCAAACGGTCGACCAGTAGAACAATTTGGTTCAACCGAATTTCAACAGACCTTCCCAGGAAACTTAATCTGTCCAAAACGGTCGACCAACATACATTTCCCGTTCGACCGTGCCTTCTATTTCGTTTGCCTGTCTGAAATCGGTCGACCGGAATATACATTCTGTTCGATCGTTTCTTCAATCCGTTTTGCCTGTCTGAAATCGGTCGACCGAAACCCTTGTTTGGTTCAACCGTCGCACCTTGTCTAGTGATAGGAATTAGTTTATCCTATACGAATCCTTCAGCATATTAGTTGTCGACACGTGTCCAGTTAGTGAGAACTTCGGTCGACCGAAACTTTGTATTTGTTCGACCAATTGTATTTCCGTATTTGTATTAAATATGACTGTTATACTTGTCGTATACTCCAACTCTCCAAGGGTCGTATACACATTTTCTCAACTAACCATCTTTTGGATTTGGTCTTCCGGTCGACCGAAAAGTCCTTAACGGTCGACCGAGTCTTCAATACTTCCCAGATCCAGTCCTACTGTTCATTTTCAGTCGAACCATGAACTCATTCTATTCGACCGATTACATTTGTTTTAATCTTGTCTAAAATCCAACATGACAACCGGTCGACCAAAACTCTACTCACGGTCGACCGATACTTATATCTTTTCCAGATCCAGTCCTACTGTTCATTTTCGGTCGAACTGGTGTTCCAAACCGTTCGACCAATCACTTAAGTTCTAGCCAAATAAGGTCGATCGTTTGCGTCTTAGCTCGACCGAACCTTGCACTGTTGCATTCCGGTCGACCGTGTTACTCGATCTGGTCGACCGTTAGTGTCCTGAAATGTGTCCTGTCACTTCCTGACTTGTGTTTTCTTGCACATCCTTTCATCATTTCAATCCCAACGGCTAAAACTAGTTTAGAGCATATAAATAGAGCTAAGAACACTTCTACAAGCCAACCAATCTTTCTCCAAGCTCAAATCTCATTACTACTCTCAATTTGCTCTAAACACTTGTGCTCACATCTTCTCACTTGAAATCACCATCCTTTGATTGCATCATTCATTTCAAGTGCTCAAGATTAGTTGCTAAAGTATTAGTCTTCAAGAGTTGTACAAAGCTTCTGAAGTGAAACTCTTCTCGGATTGTGAGAAGGTGGTCCAAGCTAGGCGAGGGTGTTCGCAAAGCTTGTGGTGTAAAAGTGTGATCTCGGCCCGCAACGGAGATCAGATTAGTGGAGGACGTGAAGTTGCTCGAGTAACAACAATTCGTAAGAGAGGACTAGGATCTGGTGGTTGGATCCAAACCTCTATACTTCCGGAGTTGCGGTTTGTTGTTCTCTCTTTCATATTTATTGTCTTATCTTTTAATTTGGCATAGAAAACCTTAGTTAGTCTATTCACCCCCCCCCCCCCTTTAGACTAAGTTTAGGGGCTAGTAGATCCTACAAACCTCGTAGAGTCTGGAAGTTTATGGTCGACTGAACCCTTCTCGGTGTTCGACCGTTAACTTAAGTGTACCGAAGTTATAGCATGTTTCGTTCGACTGTTCCCTTATCGGTCGACCGAACATTGTTCAGAATTGCCAACCGGCGACCGTTCTACCCGATTCGGTCGACCGAATTTGTTCTGAATTGGGTCCTACAAGTTTCTATTTTGTGAATCTTACACAAACCTTACCTAACTTATCTCCAACGGTTGTAACACCTTAGGAGCTTATAAATAGGTGTTCCCTTGACACAATTAGACAACTCTCCCACTCCATTTTGTCTACTACCTTAGAGAGAGCTCCAAACACTCAAAAACTCAAACATTCCACACTTAGTAATCAATTCCACATTATACTCAAGTGTGCTCAAATTTAGAGAGTGTCGTCTCACTCACATTGTTTTTCAAAGAAGCAAGGAATTTGGTGAAAATCTGAAGTGTTCCCTCTCGGGTTGTGAGAGGAAGAAATCAAGCTAGCGATGGTTGTTCGCGGAACGGGGAGTGGTTAGTAAAGACGTAGGCGGAGCTCAGTGATTTGAACGGAGCTTACCAAGAGAGGACTAGGACCCGGGTGTGGGTGTCGAACCTCTATAAAAATCACCATCTTCAATTGTAGTTTGCATATTTCCTTTTTGCTTGCTTGTTAGTTTTTAATTCTGTTGCATCTTTGTTTGATAAGCAAGTAGAGTTTGTCTAGGGTTAAAAGTGATTAGAACTAAGCCGCATTTACGTTCCTACAGAGAGGACATGTGGCGATGCGGTAAGTTTTTAATTTGTTATGTATGTTTTATTTTTATTGTTAATATACACTAATTTTGATGTTATATATAGTGGATGAGTAGAGTGATATGGCTTGCGCAGCCGTTCTTGGAGAAGAGGGACTTGATGCTGACGACGAAACGAGAGTTGCATGTGTAGATTGGGATAACTTCATAGAGGCGTGGAACAGTCAGTTGGGCATTTCGGACCATGGATGAGTCGTAGTTGCAGTCGTTTTGTACATTATTTACTTTATTATGCGTTGAACTCTTATTATTTGTATTTGTCTTTGTTTATCTGTTGTACTCTTATTATTTATTTCTGACAAATATATCTTCTCCCTATTTTATATATATAATGCATTTTAAATTTGAAATCTGATAAAAAAGCAACACGATATAATGTACGAACATATTATACATTAAAAATACATTAACTAATACATTACAAATTACAATCAAAATATACTACGTATCTAGTACCAATATGCTCTAATATTTTCATACTCCAACTCCCATCAGAGAACACTCTCATCTTGAATTTGAAATCACAAGGTCATTATAGGAGGTACTAAGAATCTCTCAGCTAATTTTAAGCGAAATGTAATATTTTGTAACTCCCTAAATGAGCAATTATCAACTCTCTGTATGACTCTGTCATGGTATACAGACTCTCCCAAGGTAGGACTGTAATACACGGGTACAACGAATCATCCATTCCCACCAAGAAATACATAACTGCACACTTGTAAAAACTGGCAATCGGGAACAAGTCGCATCAATCTCCATATAGTGATCATCGCCACAAGTTCCTCTGCGCCAATCAATTCGACGATGATCATGCACCAAACCGTCATAATAAACGTGCTCATAAATAGGATGTGTCTCTATCTCATTAGAAATCGCACGGTGGGCGTAAAACCAATTGTCTTGACCACTATGGAAAACATCGACAACACATCGAAATCCACAGTTGTCATCAACAAGTACATCATTCCACCACTCCAGGAATGGTAAGATGATTCCTAGAAGTCTATCAACATATGGGAAGTTATCGACGTCAATCCGTCCGGACACTACAAGATTAAAAAATAGCAAAGTTATATATAATAACTGGAAGAACATGTTTACCGGAGAAAAAAACGAAGTTATAATAATAACAACAAACATGTCATCAAACCAGATCTTGTACTCATGTTTACGGACAATCGAGACGAACTAAAAGATCGAGCACGACCCCTGCTCTAATTACTAGAAGATCGACCACGACCTCGCTCAACATACTCAAATGCACTCGGGTCCCGTCGTGTCGACTTTGCCCTTGGACGACCTCGTACCTTAGTATTTTATGCGAGCTCTACATAGTTCGACTGATCGGGGTGTCATTGTGTGTATAAAATACGAGACACTACGAATTACTACAGGGTCGCTCCCCGAAATCTCATCAAGGAGGTTCCGAAAATGCTCGACGTCTTGTGATTGATCAACAAACTCTGGCATGTCGACTTCTTCTCCAATGACAAGTGTTTTCCAAAATGAATGAATTTGCTCTAAATAAATTCCTTCGCCTGACTCAATACAACCGTGGATGGTACATGCACAAGGAATCTCATGTGATATCAGAAAAGCGCACTCACAACGGTATTCAACTTGATTGCTTAAGTCGTGCATTCTCTTCAACTCCTCACTCAATAATGACAAACAATGATATAAAATTCGACCATTTATATGCTGATATAAAGCTTTTCTGTAGTTAGTTAAATTTCGATGTCTTGACTCTTCAAGAAAGTTTAGAATATTCGTCAGTTGCATTTCAATAGTCACGTTGACGCGGTCGAAAAGAGTGTCCAGAGTTGCAGTCGATGAAGTAATTCAGTTTTTTCAGAGCCGAATGAGCACTTTCTGAAAGTAATGTATTCTAAAAGTTTTACTTTTATATGTCAATTATTATGAATTGGATGTGCAACCATTTTGTTTCTTGATTATGGTATTCGTCTTTTGGAAGTGTTAAGGAAGAGATGTTTGGTCCTTAACCGTAAAGCTCTAAAAGATAATGGTTTACATAAATCAAAAGTTATTCACAATCATGGTAATTAACATGAAACATTAATCACCGAGATAAGATTGTCGTGTTGGTCATCGATTGTTGTAGCTCTACAAATAATTAACGACACGAGTATATAAAAGAGGAAAAGATTACTTTTATATATTGAATAGACCTAACAAGTAAAACATTATGGAATTGTGTTTCGTGTCATTAATGTTTTATTGTGTCTTGGATCCTAAGATATGAGACTTATATCTTTTCACTCAAGAATTGCTTAATTTGATTATTGTCAAAAGCTATCAATGAGTATAGTGATAAAGACAATAGTTGGTTGAATATGACTTGTGCTGGAAAAAATAGCTAGTCAAACGATTATCATTGCCCCTCTTAATTGAGTGATGATATTAGTGGACCCTTGATAAAGCAAAATTATAATGTGCACAATATAACTTGAGTTAAGTTACATAGTTATAATCAGCTTAAAGAGATCAAGAAATGAATATAATACAAAGGTAACACATTTCTACTTTATATATATTCTTAATATCATGAGGTAATGAACGGACACAAGTGGTGCACTTACATCACTAAATGGATCGTGTTTTAGTTTGAGTGGAACAAATACATCTATGTTAATTGGGTAACTATAATGTGTAGCTAGATACCGCTTATAGTTTGAGATATTAAGTGTTTAATATCGCTGTCAATTTGGCTTAGATCCTCCTATAGGTCACACCACAAAATAGGGAAACAAGAAGCTTAATTTTGAGTTCATATGATGTGTCGGGTTTCATGTGAAAAGTGACACATGTGGTGAATCAATAAAATCAATATGTCATGAGAATTGACATAACTAGAATCAAGTCATATAACAATTGTATTGAAAGATAATAGATTCATATAAAAAAATAACATATGGGTATTAATAAATTCATATGAGGTGTATATATTATGATGTGTAATAATTTAATATTACATAGGATAATATATTACATAATATATGAATTTGCTAAAACCCTCGAAAGATCAAATTTTGTTGGATATTAATCCAAAATTTGACAAAGGCAAAATCGGGGTCAGCACGGTAAACCGTTTAGGTTTCGGTCGATCGAGGTGTCTTCGGAACGGTCAACCGAATGGGGAACGGATAAATACAATTAGTTGACCGAAATTGTCTGGAGTGCCTGGACAATTGGGTTCGGTCAACGGTGCGTGAACGGTCAACCGAGAGAAAATATCCAGAAGTTATCTTGTGATATTTTCGGTAGACCGAAAGTGATACGGTCGTCTGATAAGATTTGACTAGGAGAATCTTTGGTGAGTCAACGGTCGACCGAAGCAAGACGCGGATTGTCTGAATTTTTCCAGGGAATTTTTCTTATGTATATTCGGTCGACTATCTAGCTCACGGTCAACCGAACGTGTGTTAAAACCGAAAGGTTCGGTCAACCGAGAAGAATCTCGGTTCACCAAACATCGCGATTTTTGCCTGAATTATTAAGAAAAAATAATTAGATCATGCGTTGAATTAATTCCAAATTTGATCAAACATTTTTTAGGTTGGTTATGTGGCAATTTGGGATTAATTTTAGGAGAGAATAAACAAGAGATCGTGACTAAAGAATAGTTCTTGATAAGGATGTTTTGAGAGCCTATAAAATGACTCATCGTCCTACTTGTTTAAGTTAATGCATAAATTCTCTCTCGTTAATCTCTCACTTAATCACCACGAAAATCTCTTAATAGTTTTAGGTTTTGGAGATAAAAATCTCAGGAGCTTAAAAAGGTGTTATTAGCTAGATTCTAAGCTTAATTAGAGATTGATTGGCTAGCTCATTTCTCTCTGATCTTGTTTAGAGTTTGGTGAACACTTGGAGGCGAATTGGCGGGCGATTCGACGAGCAAAGGAACTCCGGAACTTCTAAAAGGTTTTAGAGAACATTTGGGTATGATCATCTCTCTCTTTTGTTTATTTTAATATGTGCAGGACTGCATGATATTAGAATAAACAAATACATGTACGTAAGATCAATGGAAATATGAAATCGATTTTGTATGTTTGTATTAAAAAAATTAAAATATATACATACATGGGGACACAAAATCCTACACTTTCGACCATACAGTTCGTAGTGTTGCCGAAATGAAGGACTTTGTTTGTTAATTCAACACAAACTTTTCTTTATACACTAACCATGTGTCGTCCAAATACTCCGTGATAGCCGGCCAAGACCTATACGAATCTTTCAGAGTACGCACAACTCTATTATAATTGGGTTCTGAAGTAGAAAGCATGATTTTCCTCCACTTTCCACACTTCAAAGTCTCTACCAACTCCTTGTTCTTGCCGAATACGTTGTATGCGTAGTTGTATATGTCTTTGTTGATATGTCAAGTGCAAAGTAAATAGCCAGAGTCAGGAAAAACCTCTCTCACTGGTCGCATAAGGTCTAACTCCCGGTCTGTTATTATTGCAGTCGGGCTGACCATACTCAATAACAAATCTCACAACTTCTCCAACACCCACTGATAACTAGACTCGGTCTCATCCTTCATAATTGCATAGCCGATTAAAAAGTTCATGTTTGTTGGTGTCACCCCAACCATCTCGAACAAAGGCATATTGTACTTGTTCGTTTTGTACGTCAAATCCATGCAAATTACCGAAGGGTATGTGCGTAACAAATTAACTGACGTTGGATGTGCCAAGAATGTGTGAGTGACGACATTAGTTTCTTCATCCGCCAGAATCCAATACAAGTACCGATACTGCTCTGCCTGATGCAGAAACTGCTGAGTGGGATTCCTGTTTTCAGATTTCACCATCCTCATGTACTCTCTACAGTTATAAATGTGTCTCTGATTCGGATTATCCTCCAGGAATTTCTCATTTACACCCAACAAGATGTTACGCGGTTTCATTTGTGCCTCAATCATATCACGAACAATTTTCTTGGCCCCAGGACTAAGACCGCTGATCTGTCGGTAACCCTCTGGATAAATTGCAAGTCTGTGGTTGTGCTGACCATGAGAACTATCAGAAACTACGACACATCCATCACGCTCCCATCGTTCGACCACCTTTATCAAAAAACGACAACTGCAGCCCTTTCTTTTCGTGTTATTCCGTACTGCAATATTCATATCCCGAGAACTCATTTCATTTCTGCGATCGTATCTCAGATAACAATTCATCTGATTATCTGTTTGTGGTTTATAGGATGATATTACCAAAAAAACTCAGCTCCGATGACAACTTTTTTGTCCATCTATTCGTGTCATCGATTGTTGCAAATACTTGTGGACCTACAAAAAGTTCACTGTAATCTACTCCATCACCACTGAAATCTTGCAACGGAACCTGAAATAATTTAAAATAACACCATATAAAAATTAAAAAAAATAATTTTTTTAAGGCATCTAGCTCGGACGCCCGGGGCGGAAAAAAATTATGGGCTTACTTCACCAGATCCAGACGTTTCGTCAGACATTTTCGTGGTGTTGGTACTGGTAGAGTGAGAAAAACTGATATATGAACTTTAGTTTAAGAGACTATACGAAATGAATATTAAATGAATTGTAAAAGTCAAAAAGATAATTGAGACGTGCTGATTTAAGTAAAAACCGGACGACAAATATTAATTCTCTTTTTTATTGTATTTTGTTTCCAAAAATAAAAAATTCAAATGTGTTTTACGAGAGAAAACGTAGAATCCTTATACTAAGATAAAAGAATGTTTGGGAACATTATTGTTTTATAATGGTAGCCCGGTAAGATTACGTATACCCAACTGCTCCTTTCCTTACTTTGTCTATACGGGAGTCTTTTTGAGACACTGAGGTAACGTTGATGTCTAAATTATTTAAGAGGTTATAATTATATTAAAGATTTGTCATCAAATAAGGAATGACGTTACTGTAACTTTTTAGATAGACGTAAATTAGTGTAAAACCTTGATGGATAAGTTCGATCAAGTTGGATCATTTAGCAATTGCAGGAATAATACAAGAGGTTTTTTTTTTGTCTAACCACAACGTTAATTCACGAATTGGTCATATTCCATAACTTCTATTATGGCTCACAATACCATCACATCAGAACTAGTACTTTGCTAATTGTGTTTCATAGGTAATGGTGCGTGGGAGTGCGGGACATTTAAAAGTTCAATAACAACAAGAATAATAAAGTCTTTAATTGCAGATAAGTTAATCACGGCTCCAACACATCCTAAAGTTCAATGAAGGTCATTTGAGTCAAAATTCAATGAGGAAATTCACACAAATTTAAGAATCAAGACACCGATGCTCAACTCTTTGATGGCAAAGACAAGTACATTGGCGATTAGTAGAACGCTTGCAAGATTCAAACATATCAAACCCAACAACACTCCAAACTCCTAAAAAATGCAAATAACAGAATCAGTAGAAGCTTGTTGAATTCAGTTAATAAGCTCTAGGAACACCTTCTGATTCCCCACCATTGCATGTTTGGTGATATTTTCTCTCTTCTTTTGCTTGTAGAATTCGCGCTAAAGATGTTCTTTTGTTTGTCACGACCCACATTTTAACTGCCTCCTCGAGCAAGGCCTTGGTTCGTGCTCGAAAATGCAGAAGCAGCCAAGCAATTGTCGAGCGAATCGGACAAATTGGGCTCCGAATCCGAACACCAAGGTTGGCCGGGAATTTTGTTACTCCCAGCAGACTCTTCTGGCTCCAGTTCTGCTTTGAATTTAAATTCCGTTCTCACAGACACATACTTGTGAAAACTCGGCTCCACCAAATCGTCTTTGACACTCAATTCGGTCTCCACAAAGGAGTCATTTTGGGCCACCGATGTTTTAATTTTGTTGGTCCGACCATTGGATGGCAATTTATCAAAGCCCGTCTTTTGGGGTTGCGGTTTTTTGTCTGTGGAAGAGTTGAGAGTGGCAACTGCATCGACGATGAGACGGGCGTTGGAGACGCATCCTGGTAGGGAAAATCCCGTGATTTTCTTATGGTAGTTTTCGATGTCCTGGATTAGCAAGGAAGGGTAAGAGTTGGGATTCAAACCGAGTAAAATGTCGAGGTCCCGTGATGATTTCCTCGATCGCGATGACTTCCTCGATCGTCTTGGAGGTGGCTTTTCTGCCTCTGATTCCTCTTCGAAAACATGCCTCTGCTTGCATTGCAAAGAATGAGCTAAAATGCACATTTAGTTGTAATTAAAAGGGAAAAAAAAATACGTCAGACACATAATTATACTAATCCCATTTCATAGGTATTAGGTGAGCTGAACCTGAAACATATCCGAGGCAACACATTGGTATGAGTGAAGACACTAAAAAAACAGTTTCGAACGTAACGATGCAATTTAGAGTCTACCCCAAAAAATAAAAATCTGGAACCTGTAATTGACACTAAACTGGAATGTTAAGTATTTCTCACCCCATCAAATGTCTTTGACGCTTTCTTGTTATGATTTATGTTGCGGTTCTCCTCTCCTTTGAGACAATTCCCATTAACTTCAGTCATCGGAGTCTTCCGGTAAGGTGAGTGTGTTTGTAATTCAACACCCTCATTCTCTTTAAAATCTCCCGAATTCACCCCAAACCGGGAACAAGGAGATAAGCTTCCCTTTGCTTCCTTAGAAGCAGTGTTTCTTCGATTTGTTGGATTCTCATGGTTCTTCTCCGTTGCTGGAATAGCTACCATCTTCGCGGGTTGTCTCGAATTATGGTTGGAGCTCAAATTGGGACATGATGGATCGGCAGACCTCCTACTGGGGGACCGGCTAATCCGTCTGGACCCGTTGTTCCGTCTCTCCTTACTACGACTCCTCTCCTTGCTAGACCCTCTTCTACGCGGCGAAGACAGCACCTTCTCGCAATAACCTTCACCGTCTTTGATCCCATCATCGAGTTCGAACCGAAAACTCCGTTTCGAACCAGAGCTCCTTCTAGATGAGTTGCGGCTGAGGCGCCCGCATTGGATCAGGATCGACTCCAATTCTTCCTTGGTGCAACTCGATGCCCTAACGGGGACTACCACAGCCGGAGGCTCAACTTCATAGACAATTTTAAGCGGGGTCTCTTTGCCGTCATTGGAGATGGGTGGCAGTTCGGGTTTGTTTATGGATGGTTGCTTCTCAGATGGAGTGATATTGTGACTGGTTTCTTCCACGGTCTTCTTTTTCTTGCTGAGACAAGTTCCCATTTTCTTTGGGGAGATGGAAGAAGTTTGTTGGTGTGGGACGTGATGGAAGTTATTACTTTAGTAACACCACCAATGTTGGTTGGTTATACTGAACGTTGGGAAGAGTGAGTTGATTGAATTCAAATTTCGGGATCCGGCGGGAGAAAAAGACAAAAGAGCCGTTGGGATTCAGAAGATTTCAGTGGAATCACAGATCTGAAGAAAGAAACTCCTCCTGTTTCGCGTTTCTCTTTTGATGATTCCGAGACTGGACTTAACAACCCAACAATCTCATTTAGCACGCGTGATAGTTGAGACTGGAGAGTTGGTGCCAATAATATTACGTGATTAGGTGATGATCTTCCAGCATACTAGCGACTTACACGCGAGGCATGTAAATTGCATACAATATTACAAAATGCGTCAGACATCGGATCCCCAAAAAAACATGTCGTAGTTATTGTATATTCAAGTTTTAACAACTGTGTATACAAACGGAGCTCAAGCATCAAGCACTGGCGTGGTGTTTGCGATCACCATGCCTGCCTTTAAAGAACGTAAAGATACCCACCCGATGCTGAGAAACAGATGAGTGAATGGAAACACATGCATCCTTTTCATTTTATATTTATTTTACAGCTATACACTACTAGGTGCAAAACGCAAACGAGTTATATTTGATAGGTTCCATTTGATTCGACTGTTGCGGTCGGGCTTTCTGAGACAAGTCCAAAGTTGTTTGTTCCTGAAGCGGTGGACTGGTAGTGGAGAGGACGAGAAGATTGGTGTTAGCAATGGTTTTTGCAGTTATGGACTTAAACCGAGCACAAGCAAAAAAATTACCCTCGATAATATAAACGAACCGAGCACGAGCACTAACTTGCTCACTCGGTACTCAATCGTTACCTCACTCGCTCGCTTGGCTCGGTTATTATATTATATATTATGTATATATATATATATGTTAATAAGTTTATGATAACATGTATGGTGTTAAAGAATATTCAACTGATTTATGTGTAATATTACATGTATGTGTATATGTATGCTTTCAGGATTATAATATCTTGTATAGTTTTGATGTTCTCCGAATATCATTTAATTCATATAAGAATCAAACTTAGAAACTCTAAATGCCTTGCAAGTATGTTAGGAACACATAAGATCAACTATTTAATCATCCTATTTATATTTAACACTAATTACACTTATTTAAATTACCAAATCACACTACGTTATGAAATACCCAATTTACATATTAAAAAAATAAAAAAGATGGAGAATAAGTGGAATTCAAAGAAAATGCGGATCGAACTTGGGATCTCTGGAAAAAAATCAGCAACTCAACCATCAGACCAAGAACACCAAAATTAACTAATATGAAAGTGATATTATATTCAAAGTGGTTTTTGCACTTAATCCCACATCAGCTATTCTGTAAAATCCAACTCATTACCTGCTGTGTAGGTACGGAAGAGAAGGGGGAAAGTACGGAAGAGCACAGGAGGGCAGTCCAGCCGTGGAGCATGGCTCCTCCCATCAGCAATTTAATAATAACATTAATAATTTTTATCCCTTGGTTTCTTTGAGCCAACAAGCCTCATCGAGCAGCTTGTGAGCTCGGCCGAGTTCCAAGTTTGGTAGTGAAATTCGTCTGAGTTTCGAGCCGACCACGAGCAGTCAGAAATAACTCGAGTTGAGCTGGCTTGCTTAAACTCGACTTGTTTGCACTTCTAGGTAAGCTTGAAAGGAATATCTAATCATAAAAGGAAATATGCAACGTGTATCTAATCTCAACATCAAATTGAAAAAGGAATGAATTCTAACCAACGGGAATCTGATGTTGATAGAGCAATACAGCACTCCAAAGGAGACTTCTTTTTTAAAGTCGTTCTATCTTATTTTATAAGAACCGCAAAATACGAATTAGTAAAATCACAACCCTGAGACTAAAGACTCAACAATCCCAGAACAAGAACACCTAAAGATGCAACAAATGTTTAAGTAAAACAAAAATCAGGAGATAAATCTGACGAAATAAGCAGGGAAAATGCCATGAACTAATATTTTAAACTTTAAAGACAGAATTAGTCTTATAACGACATAAGGAAGTTTCTTTCAACACACTGATAAGATGGGAGTTTACGTTTCCATATGCTGACCACACAAATAACTTAAAATCGACCAATACAACAAAGAGAGAGAAAAACAACAGCATAACGTAACATGCACCTTCTTGAATGGAGGTTTTACGTTTTATGAATGACAATGTTTTCCTCGTGATACTTGAATTCCTTATGATTACGTATGAAAGTGCAACAACTCGTGAAATCCAAAAAAAATTAAATTCATTTAAAGAAAATACATTGCAAGAAGTCCCACAAGTATAATTGGCAAGAGATCCTATAAATAATTGGTGCCACCAATTGACCACATTCCTCCTCAAAATAGCACAAGGTCAACATAGCTGTAACATTGAACATAACCATTTAGAGATGATAATTGTAAAGCACGGCAAAGATGATCAACATCAGAACAACGTAACAAAAAGGAGACCCTTCTCATCAAATCAAATCCCAGGTAGAATGATATTTTTTTATTTTAAGCAATGCAAATGTGCCCATTTGGTACTATTATTTCACAACTTAGACACATAGATGAAGAAATATAAAGGGCAAAAGTGAGGCTGATTTGCTTCTAACCAAAAAATTACAGTTGTTCAGCAGTCTTAAGCATGAGGTACAACGATATGAACTATCTTTAGAAATTCGAGAAGATAATGTCAACAGAAGTTCCCTAACTACCTCCATTCATTATAGAGGCAAACTCATTTGAACTCTCATGCCACCGAAAATCAAAGGAAAAGAAATCTAAAAAATAATCAAAAAATAAGTATAGAAAGCATAACATGGATCATGGAGTTCTTTCAACAACTCTAACTGCATTTGTAATTCTACAAAATTTTCTCCAAAAACCCAGGTTAAACCCCACCTAAGATTGAGTACTTGGAAAAAACAAGAGATCTGCCTTCTCCTAATGTCCTTTAAAGAACAAATATAACTACATAACTATGTTAGAGGCATATGCTGATATCACCATTTACGGAATCCAAATTCTCTGGAACTTCATGCTAGCACAGAATATGGCTACACAAAGCATTTGTTCCTCCAAGAGGAATCCTCAACCTTGCTAAATAAATTATCAAATTGGTAAACTTATAACCACAACTGCTGTTCTGATGATCTACTATGTCTTACAACATAATGGTGAACAAATAGCTATACTATAACTAACTTCAATTTTTTAAATGATTAAAAAAACTAAGTTGAATTTTAAGAGTTGGAGAGTTAACAGTAATCTGCTGTTCTATCGGCTAAATTCTACCATTTGCCCAGTTCATGATTCATGAATAAACTTGATGATCATGAAGGGAATATATTACAGCCATCTTGCTATTCCACAAAGTTCAATCAGATTTTCCCAGAAAGTAGGAGTAGCAATATTATTGCAAAACTCATATTATAACCATGTCAGCAGTACGCAGCTGTCTTTCACATTAAGTTTAATCCAACTCCCTGATGTTGGCATGGGGCATAAACGAATATCAAGACTCCCAACACTAAATATTCATTTAATCATTTTATCATTAAGAGTATCTAACCCTAAATATTCAAGAATTCAAACTGCAAGACTGACCATATTAAAGCTTCATCCCTAGGAGTTGGTGACCCATTTGCTAATTTCCTAATTAATAAGAGAAGCACTATCGATGCAGAACGTATTCAAAACCTAACTCACTGGAATTTGAACCAAATGAGGTGCTGACTAAAATAAGGTGCTAACCAAAGAAACTGGAGATTGCCATTAACAATATTGACCCCCAAAGAAAAGCCGCACCTTTCAATTGCCATTTGCCAGACAGTCACAAACTCACAACTCCATCCAGCATACCGGACACTAATACAACCAATTACACCAACATATAAAGCAGGAGATTTATTAATATGATCACGTATAATAACCTGAATAAACAGCGTATAAACAACACTTCCCCCACTTAAAACCCCACCAATCCAAAATCAGTATACACAAAACGAAACGAACCATACCATCCAATCCAACGCACCTCAATCCTACTCGAGAAAGTCGACCTCGTCCGCCCTCAAATGCGCGACGAATTTGACCGGGCCGGGCCGGTCCCCAATCCCATCCTTGAACACAAACTCAACCTTGAACGGCAAGTTAGCCGAAATCCTCTTCCCCTTCCAGATCCCCACGTACTGCTTCACCGTCCCCTCCAACCCCTCCAGCTCCACCTCCTTGACCTTGGGAACGTGGAAGACCTTGAGCGGGACCTTGACCTTGACTCTCGCCCCGACCTTCCCCATCCCGTCGATCTCCTCGGGGGTGTAGGAAGTGGAGGTGGGGGTGTCGGAGGTGGTGACGCAGGCGATGGAGCGGAAGGAGACGGTCGGGGGAGGACGGAGAGGGAGGCGGGGAGTGCGGAGGAGGTTGAGTCGGGGTGTTATGGAGGTCGTGAGGGCGGCGGTGGCGGCGGCGATCGTCGGCATCGGTGTTAGGATTAGGGTTTGAGATTTGGTGGAGGAAAGGAGAGGAGTGGACGTGTGGAGATTCCGGAGATGGTTGTGGTGGGGAGGTGAGGGGAGGAGTGGTTATGTATTTTTTATTTATTTATATATATATATTTGCCGGGCTTTGGGGATTCGGAGTGGATAATGGAAATAATAAGAGGTCTACTTTGCTTTGGAGGTTTTGCACACACATTAGATATTTAGATTGCCTTCGGTTTGGTGGAAAAGAAAGAAGGATGAAGGGACACAGTCACACGGAGACAATAAGATATCTACTACCCCTTTTTTTTAGAGAAATGTTTTTGTAACGGAAAATACAGATTTATAACGTGTTTATTCATGGTGCTTTAAAGACCGTATGGAATTGAAAACTGTTTTTTTCTTCTGAATAATACATTTTTTCTATAAAAGATACGATACTTTAGACTATCCAAATAGACCATTGATGAAGTTCTGGATGTGCAATTACAAGAGTCTCACAAGTCACAATCTTATAATTTTGTACTTAGCATGATTTCTCACACTAAAACTGTAAAATCAAGGGAAATCATGAAACTATAGTTCTGGAAAATCTTTCACTTCCTTAAAACAAATCACTCCTAAAGAAAAATACGATTGTACTCGTAGTTTCTCGTAGAAACAATATGTGGAGTGACATTTTAAGATTGAACTTATGACATTTATACTATGTTGATGGTTTTCAACATGTTCCATTTTCCAACTAGGGCTTAACTATTTATTGTACCTTGCAATGAAACTCTTTGACAAATTACCATGACACGAGGTGACATGGGGTGTAAACGAGTAGAGTTGAGCTACATTTCCGAGTAATGACTATTATATTCTTATATTGTTCAATACATAAAAATATTTAAAAATATGACTGAAAATCTTGAAACGAGCTTGAGCTTTCCCAAGTCGAGTTGAGTGGACTTGTTTAGCGGTTCTGAGTTGGGGTGATGTTTGTATTCGGTGGTCTATTCATTTTTTATCAATTTCAGTTAATCTTTTTCAAGACAAGTTTTTCTCGAGCTTGGCCTAGATCTCAAGTCCCGTGCAAAAACTGACAGCCTATGGTGTGTTAGTGGGCCCATTGTACATAAGATTTGTGGCATACAGGTCAAAGTATTGAAAATTGTTGTGTTTCCTATTTAGGCTCGTCTAGAATAGATGCATTGTTGTGTCGATGGGAGCAAATAATGTCATTCCAAGTTAAAAATTATGGTTGAAAACGATGTCTTTTCACTTCTTTTGTGAATCTCTTGAGAACGCACTTTTCAGACATGTTAGTATTGTTTAAATCATATTTGATTGATTCTACATTACATATGTTAAACTTAATGTCGTTCTACATTATTTTATTATACAAAAAAACAACGCATTTTCCTTTCATTCTTTCGGTAAGGAGTTTTGATTAACATGGCCTTGCAAACTGAAATCGAGACAACAAAAAAAAAACTTAAGCGTTATAACTAAGTATCGAGTTTTGTAATATAATATAAGTTATATAACATTAGAATTAGAATAGAAAATGCTATAAATAAAATGGCGAAGTTCAAGTGCCCAACTAGTCTTCACCTTTATTTTGCGTTTAAATGGGCCAAAATAGCTCGTCACGCACTCCTCTTCAGGGTTTTCGCACCCATCATTTCGTTTCGCCCCAAATCGAAGGTCAGTTTCTCCGTACTTTTCCATTCTTACATCAAGCAATCACAGCTATGGTTTGTTTACAAACTTTGTTAGTCTATATTGATCTGTGCTTTCTCCAAACATATCGTGTTTAAGCATTTTTTCATAGTTTTTTTTTTGGATGGATTTCGTCACTGGTGGTTGATCTCTCAGGGATTTCATCTCATTTCAAAAGAAAAGGAGTGCTTTTCAGAAGGAAATTTTGGACTGTTTTTGCCTTTGCAGGATTCAATTTGAGCTAAATTCGGGCCTCATGTCGGATTATGTTAGAAATTGCATTAGGTTATTTCTACATCTTCTTGTGATTTTTGTACACTTAGGGTGCGTTTATAAGCGCCACTTCAACATGAAATTTCACTTCGAATTGGATTTTTAAGATGCGGCATTTACAAGTACCCTCAAGCATTACAATTTGTAAATACTATGATGTGGTTTTGACAATTCTACCTCACTACAGAAGTGTCGAAGCCAAATTGCTCACACGTTTTCCCCAATTTCCAACTCCTCGTTCTTTCGCTGCTGCCTCCGCTCCACTGTGTGCCCGTGTCCGATCGTTGGTTCTGGTCCATATTGTTGTCTTCCTTCTCTTTGCATCAGGTTTTGATTCCGACTTCGTGCTTGAATCCTGTTGGTTTTCCAATCGTTTTTTGTTCCATCTTCTCTGCTCGAATTCATTCTACGAGAAGAAGCGTGCGTGGTGGTTAAAAGGAGAGATGAGGTTGTGGAGATGGTTTTGGAGAGGTTGAAGGAAGTGGTGGAGATGGTGGTGGGTGGATTTGGTGATCTAGTGTATTTGAGCTTGGTTGAAGCTTGCGAGTTCTTTTGGTGAATCTGATTTTTGTTTTGTGGTGATTCTGTAGTTTTAGCTTGTTTTGGTGTGGATTTTTTGTTTTAAGAATTGGGTTTTTTGTTTGATTAGGTGGAACTCATTTGTGGATTTCACCCAGATTCGGCGTAGATGTTCATTGGATCATGTTGTGGTCACTATGTTTTTTTGTTCCATTTTTTATGTTGGTACTAGTATCCTTACATGTCCTATTTTTGTTGTTCCATGTATCCTCGTATGCTCCACTAGTCCATTTTTAAATCCACCAGTTATGTTGCTGAAACCAATCTTTCACTTGGCTGACAATAAATCATATTATTATTTACAAGTTCTTTATTTTGAACTAGCTCTTATTTAGGTTTGAACATATTCCCTCCGTCATAGACCAATCAAAAAAATGCTCCCTCATGGTTTGACATTGCCAAGGTTCATCCAAACATAGAAAAATCAAATGATATGCGAGTACCTTGGTTTTTTTTAATCAAGTACCTTGATTTTGAAATGACTTTCTATCCAGACAAGGTAAATATAGAGTTCATTGTTTACAAATTTTGGGTTTGTAAGTTTCATTATTTCAAGGTCCCGTTGAATTTTTCAAATGAGGATTTTACCCTTTTACTCGCAGAGATGGGAGCTTGCTTGGATTTGGTGCCCGTAAATCTAGATACTGCAGTCATTCTATTCTTTCTAAAACAAATGTGCTAAGGACTATTAAGGGAGAGAAAGGGATCATTACATTGAACTTTGAACTTTTGTTTGTGGCCAAGTTCCTTCTGTGCAGTGTCTATTGCTATTCGTAGTAATTCGAGGATATATCAGTATCTGTTGCTATTTTGTGGTATAGCCACAAGCCCACAACCCATAATCCCCTAATAGTAAATGATAGATTGAAATGTCATCTAGGACAACGAAGGTATTCAGAGTTTGGAAAAGTCACTAGGATGTACAAAAACAGTTAGGTCAAGAAGAAGAGTTGCTGAATTAAACTATGATGTTTTCTCCTTTTGGCGTCAACCATTCATTATTGAAACAGTATAGCTGGCACCTCAACATTCAATTTAACTGTTGCCTTCAATACCAATGTACTTGAATTTGTCTGTCTTACTTATAGATAAATGTCGGCATATGAGAATGTGGTTGTTGGGAAATTAAAGTTGAAAGGGAAAGCTTTGGATGTTAAAGCTGGTGGGAGTAAGAAGAAAAAGAAGTGCAAGCATCAATTTGATCTTGAGTCTCAAGATGCTGAAAACAAAGGTTCTACAGATCCATTGCTTTATCCATCTATCACATGTTGATACTGCTTTCTGCTAGTACTTGATATTAAGTGTGTAGTTTTATAGAATTAATTGGTGCTAAGTACAGATTATGAAGTAGAGATGGTAATAACTTTTTTGTGTGTAAGTAGCTTGAACTATTAATGAAGAGTTAAGGACACATCATGTCTTTAGTTAGTTAACTTGCACAGGAGAACAAGTCTCTATTAGAAATCTTAACTGGCTCTAGGAAACCGATAAAATGGCTCTAGGAATTTCTTTCCCTTCTGCGTTGATAACTGTTTGGTTTATACACTTTTCCAAAGTTACGGCCATCCGCTCCACCTTTGTGGGACAATTATGTGTACTTTTTCCTTTGCATTCAGAAAATTCATTCAGCTCGTTTCATGTCAATGTGAAGGCGATTCATATATTGGATCCGTGATTCTTGCTGAGTCTCACTCGTCGCCTACCCCAACTAGATGTCTAGATGTCAAATTGTCAATTGGAGATATGTTGTTTATTTTAGGTGGTATCAAGATTAATCGCCATTCTATTCCTTTGAAATAAAAAAGTTAGTCATTTTGAAGGGGTTCTTTCCTTGTCTTAACATATGACATGGTGGCATGTTTCTACCATAATAATTTTATCTATCTAGGTCACCAGTATTGTTCGTTTTTATTTTCTGCTTGTGTTTAGCATGGGATTGACTCCAAGGAGTTCTGCAATGAGAGGAACTCTTCCCATTATGAACCTTTTACTTCAGTATATTCTCCCATTTCTCTTGAACATGGGTTTCTTTCTGAACTTGTAGTTGTGTTCCATAGTCTTGACTCTTGAGTTTCCATGTCATTCCTTCATTGTTCTCAATGGTCCTATATCTTAGCTGTAATTGTATGCCCTTTTGACATCTTATGCTGCCTCATCTTTGAGGTTACCATTCTGTTCCCCTTTTAAGTATGTTCACGTGCTTCTAAATGACTAAAATAAGCTTTAATGTGATCTCCAACTCCTTATAACCTCTCTTTCAACTCCTAGTGGATAGAGAGAGAAATCTTCAATCAATTGCATTTTCCAGATGGAAGATGAATTCTCTGGTGATCATTTTTCTTCTCCTTGTTACTCTCTCCTGAAAAAAAGTTAAATTAAACAGCATTATATGGTAGCACTTATTATTTGGAAAACCATCATTAGTCAGAAGAATATTCTCCATTTTGATTCAAACTATTTGGTCATCTCATCCATAGTTTCTTTGGTGTAAATCAGGTGGAGATACCGGATCACAAACTGATTTGACCGATAACAAGAATGAGACCGAGAAGTTGGGAGATGAAGAGCATCAGCCCAGTATCGATGACCACCTTACACCAGCCGAGAGGCGATATATTGAGCAAAGGCAGAAGATTGACCAACACAAAATGGCAAAAACAGCAAACAAGTCTCACCGGGACAGAATCCAAGATTTCAATCAGTATTTAGCTAACATGAGCGAGCACTACGACATTCCCAAAGTTGGTCCAGGATGAGCGAGTGTTTGCCAACTTCTGAATTCTCGTGTCTTGACTGCATAACTGCAGCAGTCATCAACTGATGCTTGAAGTTGTAATCAGACAAGTTCCTGCGTTACTATTAGAACTTTGTATTGCCTCTCGTATAAGTTGTAAAATACTAAAAAAATATCACTTCAAGCGCCTTCCTTAGCTTGTATTTTTGGTTCACTCTACTGTGATTGATTCCGATCTTATTTGCAGTAAATTAGCAATGTTTTTTCTTCGACACATTGTTATTTGTAAATTAACCATAACATTCCATAGGTATCTTCCTGTTCCAGCCATGTTATACGTCTTGCTCCGCATCTGATGGTGTAAAAGCAATACCCCATTCTGCGTAAGCCTGTTTTCAACACACAACATTCGTAATACGTGTCCCTTGTTGATGCAAATATGCAAACACGCGAGATGTTTAGATGTCCAACTGTGAATGTAGTTTCATTTGACGACCCAAAGTTGCCGTGAAAAGAAATTGAATTTAATATTTCAGTTTAGAATGAGGTTTCGGAAGTAAGAATCATAGTTGTCCTGCCCAGAAAAGTTATTCGTCAGAACTTAGAAGAGCATATCGGAACTAGTTCTATAATCGTGTTCCTTTTGAAGTGTAAATTTGGATTAGTTTATGTGCTTCCAAGAAGTAGCTGGAAATTGTACTCGACTCTGTTTATGCTTTTACAATGTAATTCTTGGTCATTAACTTGTATTTACACGATATGAGGTACAAGTTGGGTCAATTTTCATGTGCCCATTCAGAAGAACAAACAACTTCACGTGAAATCGTTGAAGAAGCATGTTAAGATCAACAGTAACCCGAACTCATTCAAGTTCCAACTATATGCTCTTAGACTTTAAGATTCTTCTTTCTCACTTGGATATAATTATCAACAATTTTTCTCGTGATAATATAATTTGTACACAAACCTATAATTGTCTAAAGGCTACTACAATAATAGTGGAACCAACCCAGCCATAAGAATATTTCAGAATTCAGTTCAACTACAGTTCTCAACCAACTCGCACCGCATGATGTGCATAATCCTTTTGTACTTCGTACATATTGACCCACTTATAGTAATATAAAATGCAGAATATGATGTGAGCATTTTGTATCCAAAAAAGAGCATCATTCTCTCTTTCCTGTGAGGTGATGACTTTCCTGAATACATTTCCTTTTTTCTAGTAATACATAGTGTTAGAGTTCAATAATGCAGATTAGGAAATCCGTTCTATAAAAATAAGAATACCACTTCAGGTAAAGCTGCTTATTTGGATTGCAAAGTCAATGATTTTCTATTGTTCTCTACTTCTATTCCTTCTATAATACATCTAAGGGGCGTTTGGATGGTGCAAATTCCAACTTCCCTACAACATGGGAGTCGATACAGTATTTGGGGGTCATCCAAACACTTTTATGCTCCGTGCACATTTCGTAATGATAGGAGAAACTTAGTTTGTTGAAACATCCTACCGTTGTCCTCCGACGATCCATCTTCAGCCAGTCATCCCTTCCAGTTTTCCAACAACATTAATTCCATATTTATGAGGCTCAAACGGATCTTTTGTATTTGTATAAATAAACACAAATCATGTAATACAAGATAAGAAATATACAAAAAATCTTCATCTTCTCCTTCGTTTTCAACATGGTATCAGAGCAGTAATCCGCAAGCCTCAGACCTCCCTACTGTCCTCATCGGCCTCACCTCATCTAGGGGGTTGCAGGTCGATACACCCACATCCATACCCAAAAAAAGGAGGAGAAGAAAAATAAACTCAAAAAGCATATCGGAAAGAAATCACCTCGAAGGAGCCATGCACCGCCTGGTTTCCACTCCCCTGAACGAGGCGAACTATCTCTCCTGGGCGCGTGTTGTAACCCTTTTCCTCAGCGGCCGAGGGAGGATCGACCACATCACTGGGCAAACACCAAAACCAGAGGAAGGATCTGATAACAAAGCCATGGACGAATGACAAACCGCCGATCACCAGGTCATGTCCTGGATCATCGCGTCTATGGAAGCCAAAATCGTAGAAATATTCATCTACAAAGATAGCGCAAAGGAGCTCTGGGAAGCCATTCAAGAGCACTTTGGAAAAAATCAGAACTTTGCACACATCTTCCGGATCAAGCAAGAAATCGCACAAAATCAACAAAACACCCGAAACGTCACTGAGTACCTCGGTACTCTCAGACGAGTGTGGGATGAGTTGGGAGTTTATGAACCTCCGACAACCAACGCGGACATCATTCAACAAAGGACAGAACAAAACCGAATCTATCAGTTCCTAGCAGGACTGAACTCTTCATTTGAAAATATCAGAAGTCAGGTGCTATTGTCACCAGAGTTTCCTTCTTTCGCCGCTATCACTGCGATGGTTCTCCGGGAAGAATCCCAAAGATTAACCATGGCTCATCAGCAAAAGGACAAAAATGAAAACCAAGCCTTTTTTGCCGGAAAAAACCAAAACCGAAGCTAAAACAACACAAAATCATTCGGAAAACACAAAGAAGAACACTGTGAAAACTGCAAGAAGATCGGACACAACTCCAACAACTGCTGGTTTCTCCACCCACACCTCCGACCTCAAAGAAACAACAAGAACAGACAAGCAAATATGGTGGAGAGCATCGCCGGCAGCAGCGCCAGCCAGCAGCCCGACGGAAGCGGGAGCGGCGGAAGCCGAAGCGACAAAGAAAACCCTAACTTTCTCTTGTTTGCGAAAAATGCAGGTTTAAATAATCTCAGCAAATCCTGATATTCCGACCCGATCCGAAACGAAGACAACTGAATCCACACCGGATCCAGAAGATCCGCATTACCCGATTCCAACGGGTCTGTTTTTTTCGGATCCAGTAATGGAGCACCCAACCCGGATCCGATACGCCGGTTAGTGGATCATCTAAACGAATATTTGCAGACTACCCCCCTGCAACAGGTAATTATGCAAGTAGTCAAATTATGTCTGATATTGCATTTTTTTCTGGATTGCCTACTAATTCTACAAATAAATCTTGGATTATTGATACCGGGGTCACAGATCATATGACCAGAGACCCGTCTTTACTTGATAACATTACCCAAAATCTGCAACTATTAAATAAATTTGTTACCGTTGCTAATGGAAATAAAATACAAATTGAAGGAATAGGAAAAGAAAAATTAGTCAATAATACTGGTGATAATATTTTATATATTCCTAATCTTGATGATAACCTAATTTCGGTAGCCAAAATTACTAGTAATTTAAATTGTAACGTTGTATTCACTCCTAATATCGTATTTTTTCAGGATCGTATCACAGGGAGGATGATTGGTAAAGGTATCCTCCAAAATGGTCTTTATGTTCTGGAAACCAATCAACAAGCATATCATATCAAAATTGATCATAATCTCTGGCACCGAAGAATGGGTCATCCATCTTCAAATGTGTTAAAATCTTTATTTCCTGTTTTTTTCGTCTGAATTATTATGTGATGTATGCCGTTTTGCTAAACAAACTCGATTGCCTTTTTCAAAATCTAGCACAAAAACTTATATTCCATTTGAGATAATTCATTCTGACATTTGGAGACCTGCTCCTGTTGAATCTCATAATGGCTTTCACTACTTTATCAGTTTTATTGATGATTTTTCTCGAACAACTTGGATTTACTTACTAAAAAACAAGTCTGATACTTACTCAGTCTTTTGTGATTTTTTACGTTTTATTGAAAATATGTTTGATGCAAAAATTCGTGTCTTTCGGTCTGACAACGACTCTGAATATATGAGCAATTTGTTTCAAAATCTTTTAAAACAAAAGGGTATTTTTTATCAAACTTCGTGTGTTAATACTCCGCAACAAAATGGGCTTTCAGAAAGGAAAAATCAACATCTTTTAAATGTCACACGATCACTTCTTTTTCAAAACAATGTCCCAAAACAATTCTGGTCTGATGCTGTTCTTACTGTTACTTACATCATAAACCGTCTTCCTAGTCCTACAATTAACAATAAAAAACCTCTCGAAATTTTATACAATAAAGAGATTAATCTTGACCATCTTAGAGTTTTTGGGTGCATCTGCTTTGTTCACAAAAAAACGTAATGACAAACTCGACTACAACTCTATTAAATGTGTTTTTTTTGGGGTATTCATTTCGGAAAAAGGAATATAAATGTTATGATCCCAAAAATAAAAGAATGCTAGTCTCAAGAGATGTCACTTTCTTTGAGACTGAACCTTTTTTCAAACACTCCACTAAAGACACTTCCGTTCCACTACCAACCTCTCTTCCTCAAATACCAAATACTACATCTGGACCCGGAGGAGACCAAGGAGGAGATAACGAGGATAACACCCAAGACGAAGATAACACTGAAGGAGGAGAAGACAATGACCAAAGAGAACAAGAGATCCCAAGAAGATCCTCTCGTCAAAGTTGACCCCCTCCTAGATTTAATGATTATTTTCTTTCTCACACCACTTATCCTATTCAAAACCACCTATCCTACCACCAATTTTCACATAAACACCAAGACTTCTTAGGAGAATTAGAGAAAAACAAAGAACCCATCTCTTATCATGAAGCCACACAAAACAAATATTGGATCAAAGCCATGGATGAAGAATTACAGGCCCTAGAAACCAACCACACCTGGACTTTAGTCCCTCTCCAACCAGGCATAAAACCGGTTGGTTGCAGGTGGATTTACAAAATCAAGTATCATAGTGATGGAAAAATAGAAAGGTACAAAGCTCGACTCGTTGCTAAAGGATATACTCAAACCTACGGTCTTGACTATCTTGAAACCTTTGCCCCCGTAGCAAAAATGAACATTGTTCGTGTTCTTCTCTCTGTCGGCGTTAACCATTGATGGAATCTATTCCAAATGGATGTCAAACATGCCTTTTTACAGGGAAATCTGGAAGAAGAAGTCTATATGACTCCACCCCCTGGGTACACTACTCATCCCAACCAGGTATGCAAGCTTCACAAGTCTATATACGGACTAAAACAATCGCCTCGAGCCTGGTATGCCAAACTCAGTCTCTCTCCTTAAGTATGGCTTTATTAAGAGTTCTGCAGATGCCTCCATGTTTACAAAACATGATCATAAAACCACTACCATTATACTCATTTATGTTGATGATATTATAATAACCGGTAATAATGATCACCAAATAAATTTAGTTAAAGACTATCTAAAATCTAAATTTGATATAAAGGACTTAGGAATCATGAAATATTTTTTAGGCATAGAAATTGCTCATTCCAAGAAAGGGTTGTTCATTTCACAACGAAAATACACCATAGACCTTCTTAAAGAAACCGGAAAACTATGATCAAAACCTACCACCACACCAATAGAAACTAACAGGAAGATAGGACCCACAGATGGCACGCCATTAACCAATATCAGACAATTTCAAAGATTAGTAGGAAAACTTATCTATCTCACCGTTACTCGACCAGATATCACCTATGCTGTAAGCCTTATAAGTCAATTTATGCATGCTCCTCGCACACATCACTTGGACTTGGTAAATAGAATCTTATGTTACCTAAAGGGCACACCTGGGCAAGGACTTTGGATGAAACCTAATAAGTCTAACTCAATTATTGGTTATTCTGATGCAGACTGGGCTGGAAGTCATGATCGGAAATCTACCACTGGCTTCTGCACATTTGTTGGTGGTAACCTTGTTATCTGGCGATCTAAGAAACAAAATGTTGTTGCTCGCTCCAGTGCAGAAGCAGAATATCGTGGAATGGCATCCACTACCAGCGAGTTAATCTGACTCAGTCAACTCCTCAAAGACATGAATATCACAACCCAATGCCCGATGAAGATGTTTTGTGACAATAATGCAGCTCGACACATCGCAACAAATCTTGTCTTCCATGAACGAACTAAACATATTGAAGTTGATTGTCACTTCATCCGAGAAAAAATTCAGTCACAAGAAATAGAAGTTCCCTACGTTCCCAGCAAAGAACAACTTGCATACATATTCACCAAAGCTCTCGATCACAAATCCTTCTCTACACTTCTTCACAAGTTAGGATCTATCAATCCCTTCCAGATCCAACTTGAGGGGGCGTGTTGAAACATCCTACCGTTGTCCTCCGACGATCCATCTTCTGCCAGCCATCCCTTCCAGTTTTCCAACAACATTAATTCCATATTTATGAGGCTCCAACGGATCTTTTGTATTTGTATAAATAAACGCAAATCATGTAATACAAGACAAGATAAGAAATCATGTATAAATAAACGCAAATCATGTATTTGTTCTCTACTTCTATTCCTTCTATAATACATCTAAGGGGCGTTTGGATGGTGCAAATTCCAACTTCCCTACACCATGGGAGTCGATACAGTATTTGGGGGTCATCCAAACACTTTTATGCTCCGTGCACATTTCGTAATGACGGGAGAAACTTAGTTGTTGAGTTTCTCTAGCTCCCACACCACCTACAAAATTTTGAACCATCCCAACGTCCATGTTGAATTGCGTAAATTCCTCATTATTTTATATCTTATATATATTTGATTGAAGAACACTTTGGAGATTTCATTTGACAAGAGATTTAAGGATCTACTGAACTTTTCGTCATCTAAATAGTTTTGACTTCTGCTAAAAAGACTAAAAAGAAATAACTTCTGGGACCAAAAATTCAAAAACTGACTTCTTGCAATAATTTAACATTTGAGAGTCTCATCCAAACACACTCAGTGGCTAAACATTTGTACCGGTGAAAGCCAATAAACACCATTTGGAAAGGTCAGACTTAATTTTAAGAATTAAAAAGTCTTGAAAAATAAATAAAATCACTTGTTAGTTACATGTATTCTCGAAATCAAATTGGATCAGTATTAGCGTGGAGATATCAAGTGATCTGGATTCTGACTTTTAAGTGATTTCCTGTGATCGTATGTGAGCAACAGAGGAATAGGATTCCGGAGGACTGACAACAACCTTGCATATTCAACATAATTTGATTATTTAAATCCAAACCAGTACACTCCCAAAAGTCCTAAACAAGTCCAAAGTCTTGTTTGGGTTATTTGACCAAGAACCCATGAAAATGGTGATTTAAGATATACACGTCAATTAAATCTCCTTCTACATGTAACCTTAAATTTCACCACTGGTTGCGTGATTTCTTTGTCCAGTGGTGTGATATTATTCGTTTCACCACTATAGATTGCCACTAAATTAATTTTGTGAGTAAATACTTTTCTACTTCACATTCTCTTACCTTTCTTATCATTATTTTGTCCTTTTAAAAAAAATACAAAGGGTTTTGTGATCATAATTTTTTTTTAAATGTGATTTATTAGTTGCTCATGTAAGGTTTCATCTGAGTGAGTGAACAGCAAAAAGATCCTAACTGTGCTGCAAAAGATCTTAAAAATAACTGCAGAGCACAGTGATGAAACTGATGCAGATTCACTGCTAAAAATTACTATTTTGATGGGTATAAATGCAAAAGTGCTGTAAATTTAATTTCAACTTTGCTTAGCTCATGGTGAGTTTCAGAATCTAACGTACAAACAGGCTGTTAGGAATATAACCATGTGGGAATCATTTTCTGCATTATTTAGGTAATTGGATTTTTAATACTCATTGTTCTCTATGATTAGTATTTAATAATGTTTAGAGCAAATGTAGGGAGCAAGACAGTGAAATGGACAGATGGTTTCCATTCATATGTTCACTTCCTGTTCCAGCATAAGGTACTTTCCAGTTTCTAGTGTCCTCAATGAGCAAGTGGTATTATAAGTATATAAGTAATCATAACACAGTTTTTTCTTTTTCTTTTTTGGAGTTTAGAACTCGATTGGTTAACACAAAGTTACATTCATAAATCATTTTCAATCTTACTCAAAGACTTTCATGCAAAATATGCTGCTTTGTTCATACTTGACAAGAAATTGGGGGGGGGGGGGGGGGGGGGGGGGGACAATATTCTCTGTAGCCTAGCAAAAATTTGCTGAATGATATCAAAAGATACTTCTTTGTTTCATTGCCTATGTGTTGACATCCTATTTGGAAATATAATGAACATTTAAAATGGAAAATCAAACCCCATAAATATGCCACTGTGAATCAAAAATACATGGGATCTAGAAGACATTCATTCTACATCACTGTTCTCTTCTGTTGTTGAAATAAGTAATAATGGAGAATATCACCATTAATTACCATTGCATTGCCCTTTCTTGGAAAACAATATTGAATCAAGACACAGTTATTACTCTACTAAAATGAATGATCACATAAATAATCACATCATTATTATATTATTACCATCTTGCACTTTTTTTGAGGTCTAAAGGTGGGGGAAAAGGATACAAGTAACATATTATACATGAAAAAATCTATTGCCTGCTCAAAATTTCACATACCTACTTCCCATATATACATCAACTTCAACAAGACACAACTTTCATCTTTTAAGAAGTGCAATCCACCCACCAAACATCCCACACTGAAATAATACAACTTACATCACAAACAATGAAACAACTAAGATTATAGAAGTGGGGACCTAATTAGTCCAGTCTGCCTCCACAACCCTATACATGCCACATCTAACCACATATAGCTCTCATAGGTATTGAACTTTCTCACATTGGGAAGTGAAATCCTAAAACCAAAGTTTGTCAAATCCAAAGCCCAACATTGGGTTCATCAACCTTGACTAGAGCAACCTACATGTCCAACCAATGTTACCAATCACAACATGGTCAATGTAAGCTCTGGTCTCTTAAATGAAAAATGGTTTACTACCCCTACAAATCAGACCATTATCTAGAGAGAAAAAATTAGTAAAATTGTTTATGTTCAACTTTTACTTTTACCAACTATGGATATCACTTCTACAATTAGTTGTGGAGTTGGTTTGAAGTTCAAGCCATATAGTTATTAATACTTGTGTTGTTATATTGTGTAACTAGTTCTCCATAGAAGTCATTATGAAGTCTATTTTTATATTTCCCATAACCTTTTTCTAAACACCAATTCAGATGCTTGGCAGACAAAACACCTTGATCACCTCTGGCCTTTGAACTTGTTTTAACTAAAGGATGCAAAGGTTTACATGTCATCCAAATGACAAATGCTACTTTAACTAATTCAATCCTCACAAACTTGTGTAGCTTCTAATGAGTGAGATTAGTTAAGATTTTGGCTTTTGACAACCCCAAAAGGGCAATAGTTTCACATGGAGAGAGGATGTGAGAAGCCAATCATGGGGTGTGGACACAAAGCATGTGGCCTCACATGCCGTCCTCTCTCTCTCTCTCTCTCTCTCTCTCTCTCTAGGATTTGCTCATGCCAACAAAGGGAAGAAAATAAATGGTGAAGGAAGGAGTAGGAGGGGAGTTGAGGGGAACAAGGGAAGGAATGAGTTCAAGTGAGAGTGGTGGGTGGCCATGCAAACAACCACAGCCTAAGTCCTTAGATTCCAGCGTGATGTCTCTACTACCACACCTCTCTCCATGTGCAAATGGATCACCATTACTCTAGTGACAGCCCATTAATACGAAGCTACAACTCCCTTAATGGTACTTGCTAAGTCTTACTAATCAACATGTATGTGACGTCCACGTGATTGTCAACCATTGGTTCCTAATGATTTGATGTGGTGTGGATCAATACAAGTGCCATTGCCAACCCTAATTAATAGCAGTACTTGTTCAAGTTTCTTAATCTTATATGTGGTGTCTGCTTGATGTCAACCATTGGTTTGAAACGGTTCAAAATCAAGTGCCAACTCCTTAATGAATATCGGTACATGTTCAATTTGCCTGTAATGATGTGATTTCCGTATGCTTCTTAATTAATCGCCAAACGGTTCGATCTAGTTGGGTTAAGTTTGACTAATTCGTCCTTGTTATTTATGATGATGTTTGTTTCGATTCACCATGAATGTGATGTCTTTATACGATTCATAACTAGAAACTCAAGACGCTTCAATGTAATGAAATTAAAATCAACCTCCAACTCCTGTCAGTACGTAGTTGCACCATGTGTAATTGACGCATAATGTGATCCCCACATGATTCTTAATTAGTGATCGAAACGATTCGATGTAGTTGGAACAAGATTAAGCTCGAACCTCCTAGTCTTACAAATTACAATGTCCCCACGGTTCTTCATGATTCTCGACCTATGGTTCAAAAATGATTCAATGTAAAGACCGATTTAGCTCCAACCACCTCTTATGTATTGATGGCACTTGTTCAATTTCCCTGATCATGTGATGTTCACATTATTCTCAAATGGTTCAATATATTCATATCGAAATAAAGCTCCTACACTTGTATTGCATTAATGATACTTGTTCAATTTCCCCTAATCATGGGTTCCGCATGAATTAGTCAGTAGTTTGATACAATACATTCTACGTATAGTTGGATCAACACCAATCGTCTTTTCTCTAGTGACTAGTCCATAATCTAGTATTATGTAACGAAGAGAATAACACACATAAACCTCAGAAGAAAGAGGAAAAGAAAATCTTAGTTGCTTTGCAGCTACTGAGATTAAAACCCACTTCAAGATGATCGGTTAAACTATCTCGACTTGCCACGGGCCCACATGATATTTACAGGAGCTTAAACTAGTTCAATTATAGTCAATCTTCAATTAGATGTCATAAGTGCTACTAATTGACTCTTGACCGCTGCTTCAATGTGTTTGGATGGGAATCGGAGGTTGAGGGTAGGACCCAGATGTTGGCTCTAGGTCGAGTTGTGTCCTCTACCTCCACATAGATGGTCCCATGATTTGGATTTAAATCTTACAACCTTGGTTATGTCCTTTTGGTTTAGGACCACTTCCTATTGTAGGCCATACATGGGAGGTTTGGGGACCATTAAATCTAACTCAGCTTTCACAAAACAATGTATGGTAGGTTTATAGGCTTTACAAGTGGTAGCTAGAGTGTGTGCGCGCTTTGCTTCGATCAGATGCATGTTTTGAAAATATCTTAAAGCTTTTTGAAATCTTTATTAGCTTTTGATTTGTGAATTTCTTAATGTTTGTTTGTTTGTTTGTTTGTTTGTTTGTTAATGCAACCCATAATTAAGATTGCAGCCGAAGAAATCTGTGCGTGCAAGAAAATGTAATAATAGCTCTCTACATGTGCTATTCATAATTTTGCAAAAGTATCATGTTTGGTTTCCCACAGTAACAAAATTAAATATAATCTAATCACATTGCACCTGATCTAACTTCATATCTTTCTGTAAGTTTAACTTGGTTAACTTGTATGAGATGTTAAATGTATTATTATCAAAAAGTAACACACATATATCAAAAAAAAAAAATGTTACTTTTATCCGACAACAAACAAACAATGCGTTATTGTGCCGTACGTGTTCATGCAAAATTATCTCAAATAAAAAATAAACTTCTCTATTACATATTACATTAGTTAGATGTTTTGAGCACATCCAAGAACACTGTTTTGCTATGTCAAAAGAAAACTTGAAGATCATAATATGACTCCACATCCTTTACGTCCTTATTTGCAAACACAATTGATTTAAGGAACTACTAAACGTCCCAAAACTACTTAAATCGCCCCTTGAAATTACCAAATTGCCCTTAACAATATATTTAATACCCATATCGTCCCGTGTCTATAAATTAGGCCTACGGTCTTGTATATTCATAATTTATCAATAAAAATACCACGAAAATGTCTGGCGAAGGTGATGCATCCGGTGAGGTAAGTCTGGCGCGGGGCAAATTTTGGGTCGGGCGTCTGCATTAGACGCCTCCCCCAAGGTGAGGGCGTCTGTGTAGGACGTCCTCCCCTTGGCCGAGGCGTCTAACGCAGACGCCTACGCAATGGGAGAGGCGTCTTATGTAGACGTCCTCCCCTTGGGTAAGGCGTCTGTAGTAGACGCCCTTCCCTAGGGTCAGGCGTCCTACGCAGACGCCTCACCCTTGGGAAGGGCGTTTAACTCAGACGCCCCTCCCATGGGGTAGGCGTTTAATACAGACGCCCGGAATTTTTTTGATTTTTTTAATTTCGTTTTTTTTGTGGGTTCCGTTGGAAGATTTCGATGGTGATGGAGTGGATTACAGTGAGTTATTTCAAACTACACAAATCTTTGAAACAATCGATGAAGCATGTAAATGGGTCAAACAAGTAGCTATCGGAGCTGGGTTTTTTTTGGTCGTGTCGTCGTACAAAACAAGATCAGATAGTCGGATGGATTGTTATTTGAGATGCGACCGACGAAATCAAATTGAGTCTCGGGATATGGATACTGCACTTCGAAGAAACACCAAAAGAAAGGGTTGCGGTTGCCGTTTCTTAATAAAAGTGGTGGAGCGACGAGATCGTGATGGATGGGTTGTGGTTTTTAATAGTGCTCACGGACATCACAACCACAGACTGGCAGTTTATCCAGAGGATCATCGTCAAATTAGTGGTCTAAGTTCTGGGGCGAAGAAGATTGTTCGTGATATGACTGAGGCGCAAGCAAAACCACGGAACATCTTGAAGGCAGTAAAAGAAAAATTCCCGGAGGACAATCCAAATCAAAGGCATATTTATAATTTCAGAGATTACATGAGGAGGACAAAATCTGAAGACCGGAATCCCGTCCAGCAGTTTCTCTATCAAGCAGTGCAGTGTGAGTACTTACATTGGATTATGGCGGATCCAGAAACTGATGTCGTCACTCACGCTTTTTTGGCACATCCGACGTCAGTCCAGTTGTTGCGGACATATCCTTTCGTTATCTGCATGGATTCGACTTACAAGACGAACAAGTATAAGATGCCTTTGTTCGAAATGATTGGGGTCACACCAACAAACATGAATTTCCTTATTGGATATGCGATTTTGATGGATGAAACTTACTCCAGTTATCTGTGGGTGATGGAGAAGTTGCGAGATCTGTTATTGGGGATTGTCAGCCCGACTGCAATAATAACAGACCGGGAGTTAGGCCTTATGCGACCAGTGAGAGAGGTATTTCCTGACTCCGCTCATTTACTCTGCACATGACACATCAACAAAGACGTATTGAACTACGCATACCACGTATTCGGCAAAAATAAGCAGATGGCAGAGACTTTGAGGCGTGGAAGATGGAGGAAAATCATGCTTTCTACTTCAGAAGCCGAGTATGATAGAGCTGTGTATGCTCTGAAAGATTTGTATAGACCGGCTATCACGGAGTATCTGGACACCACGTGGTTGGTGCATAAAGAAAAGTTTGTGCTGAATTGGACGAACAAAGTCCTTCATTTTGGGAACACCACGAATTGTAGGGTCGAAAGTGCTCATTCGGCTCTAAAAGAGTGGATTTCTACATCGACTGCAGCTCTGGACACTCTTTTCGAGCGCGTCAACGCGGCTATTGAAATGCAGCTGACGAATATTCGAAACGCTC
Organism: Triglochin maritima; assembly: GCA_963682175.1. Classification (NCBI taxonomy): domain Eukaryota; kingdom Viridiplantae; phylum Streptophyta; class Magnoliopsida; order Alismatales; family Juncaginaceae; genus Triglochin; species Triglochin maritima. The sequence continues at coordinate 54,412,742 of OY821772.1, read as the reverse complement.
TTGAAGACTCGAGACGGCGAAATTTGACTAATTTCGGACATGCTCTATATCGTCACATAAATGGTCGAGTTTCGCATCACTGCTTGCAATTGCTGAGTCAGGAGGTGAAAAGAATGCAAGAGTTAGATGATGAAGTTGAATATCGTTGTGAGTGCGCTTTTCTGACTTCTCATGGGATACCTTGCGCATGTACCATCCGCGGATGTCTTGAATCAGACAACGGAATTTACTTAGAGCAGATTCATTCGTTCTGGAGGACACTTGTCATTGGGGAAGGAGCCGGGAACGCAGAGTTTGTGTCTCAGGCAGCTCAAGACGCCGAACATTTTCGCAGCCTTGTTGATGAGATTGCAGGAAGTGACCCCACCGTAATTCGATCTGCCTCTCGGGTTTTATTCGAGCAGCTACACCCCGAACATGCGAATTTGAGAGAGTCTGCAGAAAAAACAAAGCTACGAGGTCGACCAAGGGGAAAGTCGACACGACGGGACCCTAGTGCGTTTGAGTATGCAGAGCGAGGTAGTGGTCGATCTTCAGGTAGTGGGAGTAGAGGTCGTGGTCGTTCTTCCGGTAGTGGAAGCAAAGGTCGTGGTCGATCTTCTGGTTCTTCGTCTGTGAGGGGAGGATCAGGTATATCATCCATATATTTATTGTTATTATAATTTTGTTATTTATTTCAGTAAATATGTATCTTTTGTTATTATATGTAACTGTATTTTTTGTTTATATTGTAGTGACTGGGCGGGCTGACGTAGACGACTTTCCATATGCGGATAGGATTTCAGGAATCATTATGCCATTCCTACACCAGTGGAATGATGTACGTGCTGATGGAAACTGTGGATTTCGATGTGTCGCCGATATTTTTCACGGTGGTGAAGACAATTGGCAACTCGCCCGTCGTTCGATTTCAAATGAGCTAGCTGCGAACCCATCTTTTTATGAGCACGTATACTACGACGGTGTGGCGCAGGCTCGTCACCGGATTAATTGGGGCGGGGGACCTTGTGGCGAGAATCACTACCACTAGTGCAGAAAAGTCCATATACGTCGGATATACAGGGGTATAGACGTCGGATTTCGACGGTCCAAGTACCCGACGTCTATTTTCCCGTCGTCTATTCCTTATTGTATAGACGTCGGCTATATACGACCGACGTCTATACAGTGTATAAACGTCGGCTATATACGACCGACGTCTATTATATGTTAATTAACAAAAAAATACATTGGAACGTATATCGGGCATTCTGCACTCACATTAATCAAGCCCAAGCTGCCCAAGTGCCCCAAGTGCCAATCTTTTGACAAATAACCACGAATATCAAGCTCATCATAACCAGGTGCTCCAAGTCGTTCGCGTTCAGCAGTAAAGGAGTGGTGGAGTACATCAACCACACTAACAAAAATAAATTCTCCGATGTGGGACTAAAGTATTACACCCAATAGACGTCGGATATTTATATTGACCGACGTCTATTCATACAGCACGACCTATAGACGTCGGTCATTCTATACATCCGACGTCTATACATTGAAATAACAATAATTAATAAAAAATACGCCCTATAGACGTCGGCTACCATATACAACCGACGTCTATACATGAGTTAATAGTAAAAAAAAGACGTTGCAACCATTTGAAGCCCAAGTTTGTCCAAGTGCCCCAAGTGCCAATCTTTTGACCATTAAATATATATATGTATCTCACTTGCATTTTGTAATGTGGTACCAAACTACCATTTAGAAGTAAAGGAGTAGTTGAGTACTTCAACTCCACCAATAAAAAACTTTCTCCAATGTGGGACTAAACATGTCACCATACACACACATGTGTACAACACACATGTGATAGTTATAATGATGTAACTATTATTACACAAAATAATTCCCATAAATTATTACACAAAATAAATCCCAAAAAATTACGTTATTTCTTATACAAAATAAATCCCAAAAAAATGTGTTAATTCTTACACGAAATAAATCCCAAAAAAATGTGTTATTTCTGATACAAAATAATCCACATAAATTCTTATACGAAATAAATCCAAAAAAATAAACAAAAAATATTTTCTTCTTTTAGGAGGTATAAACGTCGGTTATACTAAACAACCGACGTTTATACAAACCTATAGACGTCGGATGTCCAAACATCCGACGTCTATACCAATAGACGTCATATGTTTTTATATCCGACGTCTATTTGGTGACGTCTATTGAGCATTCTGCACTAGTGTACATGGAGACGTGGACGGACTTGTTTCCCATTGCAAATTTTTACAAGTGTGCAGTTATGTTCTTGTCTCTCGGAAATGATGGTTCGTTGTACCCATGTCTTACAGTTCTACCTTGGGAGAGTCCACCTACCGTGACGAGACCGTGCAGAGAGTTGATTATTGCTCATTTAGGGAGTTACACTCATTACATTCGTTTGGATTTGAATGAGGGATTCCCCGTACCTCCTATAGCGACTCTGTGGTTTCAAGTACGAGATGAGAGTGTTATTAGATGGGAGCTAGAGTACCAAAATAGGATAGCATCTTGGCAACAATTATGTAATATGTTTTGATATGTTTGTACCAATTATGTAACATGTTTTGATATGTTTGTATACTATATATTGTTGCTTTATTATGTAATATGTTTTGATATGTTTGATTTATTTGCATTATATATAATAGTACGATACGTTAGCAAACACAAATAAAAATAATAAGCGTATGACAAATAAGCAAACACAAATACAAATAATAAGCGTACGATATGTTAGCAAACACAAACACAAATACAAATAATAAGCGTACGACAGATAAACAAATATAAATGCAAATACTAAGAGTACGGTACAACAGATCAGCCTACTCATCATCCGAATCATGGTCGGAGATGCCTAACTGAGTATGCCACGAGTGTATGATCTCATCCAAATCTCCGCATGCAGCTCTGGCATCGTCTGGCAGCTCATCCCTCATCTGCAAGATTGGGTCTACAGCCCGTATCATCTTACCCATCCACTGCACATAACAATAACATTAGCGTACATTAACAAAATATACGGTACAAATAAATATAGATAAAATGAAAAAATTACCAGATCGCCACACGTCCTATCTAGTGGTCGATCTGCTCTCCGGGAGGCACCACGGACGATGATAGGATGTGAGTAACTACTGAACCAATCAAGATAACGTGCATCACACTCGGAGGGGTCGCGACTACGTCTGAAGTCGCCAAGGAACAGTCGGCATGATCTCGGAAATGTCCGCCAAGTCGATTCCGCTGTAGAAGCGGGGAACCTGACGTCGTACGTCGCTGCTGTCGCAGACCGCACCGCATGCTCATCATGCCCATGGGGGGAGCGGCTTCCTCGGACGCCCGCCCCATGCGGGGGGCGTCTCCCTCGGACGTCGTCCACTTTTTTTAATTTTTTTTATTTTTTAAAAACAAATAAATAAAGTAAGGTTACCGTATACGGGTACACCGGGGGAACTGCTGGCTGCTTGCCTGGCCTCCGAGACATTCCTAATCTTCTGTAGTAGGTATAGGAAGAGAAAGTTTTGAAAAAAGAGTGAAATTGTGAGATATATAAGCAAAAATAGGATGAAGGGCAATTTGGTAATTTCAAGGGGCGATTTAAGTAATTTTGGGGCGATGTTTAGCAGTTCAGTTTAATAAACCAAAATTCAATATTTCGCAACAACTACCACGCACAAACATTAACAGTTTGAGGGGTCATTTTCACATCATGTCGAAAACTACCTAGGAAAAAAAGTGTTTACCGAAATCGGAAAAACAAAAGGTGGAACGGGTAACATTTGGAAATGCAAAGTTTGATACATTTTTAGAGGGATACGTGAATATATCTTAGAAAATAAAATAAAAAAATTTACCATAATTCTATTTTTCTCTTCTTGACAATTAATAAAAAAAATTACCATAATTCTATTTTTCTCTTCTATACGTGAAATACTAGATTTTCGGTAGTTAACTCAAACTTGACAATTAACAAAAGAAAAATGATTTGTTGACGCAGTGTGTCCGGGACGTCGTCTCACGTGGTTAATCCAGTCAGCAAAAACCAAAGATTAATTAAATAATATATTATTTATTTATTTTGTGTCACATCACAAGCACGCTAAACTATACGACATTTGTTTCCACCATACATATCTCCTCATAACCTTCCATTATCTCCTAAAACCTTTCATTCTCCATCATTTTCTCCCGGTGGAAAGCGAGATCGGTAAAAGAGATGCCGAGGGAGACGACGTGGGAATGAGTTTGGAGGAGGTGGGACGCCGACGGTGTTGGTTAGGACGTCACGACGTAGTTGGTCAGAGAGGAGGAGGAAGTGGTCAGCGTTGGAGTCTGTCTCAAGACGAGGATGAGGAGGAATGTAGTTCTTTGTAGCTGATTTGAGTTTTTTGTGTGATATTTTTTGGGGAAAGTTTGGTTTTCGTGGTTGATTTAACGTTTTTAGTTTTTTTCTATGATTGATTGGTCTTGATTTTTTTGGGAAGTGTGATTCTTTGTATCTGATTTAGGTTTTTTGTGTTGAGTTTTTTGCGGAAAAGTTTGTTTCTTTGTGGTTGATTTGAAGTTTTTGGTTTTGTTATGTGATGGATCGATCTTGGTTTTTCGATGTTATTTTGAAAAGTTTGTTTCTTTGTGGTGTTCTTGTTTAAAGTTGGTTTGACTTTGATATTAATTTTTAGGGGTTTCTGATTTATTTTCACAGTATTGAGTTTGATTTCGTGTTTTGAAAATGACGAACAAAGATGATAAAAATGACAAACTTAGAAAGGAAAACAACTTCTTAAAAAGGAAAAACGGGAACTTAAAAAGAAAAAACAACTTAAAAAGGAAAAACATGAACTTAAAAAAGAAAAAAACAACTTAAAAATGAACAAACATAACTTAAAAAGGAAAAACAACATACTATGTTAAAAATGATGAAACAATACCTAAAAAGGAACAAACATAACTTAAAAATGATGAAACATTACTTAAAAAGGAAAAACAACTCTTATGTTAAAAATGACAAAATCATACTTAGAAAGTATAAACTCTTATGTTAAAAAGGACAGACGTAGATGTTAAAATGAACATATTTATATGTTTAAAATGACAAAAAATGAACTCTTTATTTTAACTTTGTATCCAAAGTTTGCATGGAGAAACCAAAAGTTGCGTTGGAAAAATGAAAAGTTGTATGAGGAAACCAAACGTTGCAGTGAGAAATTAATGTTGCATTGGAAAACTAAAAGTTGCATGTAACATAAACATGTTATTAAATAAAATTCTCTGCTGACTGGATTGCTGACTCAACTGACCACGTTAGGCGCGTCTCGGTCGCCCGCGTCCGTGTATCACGACCCTTAACAAAATAGAAACGGATATATTCTCATATTACAATTTTTAAATAGTTATATTTTCAAACATTTAAAAAACTGAATTACTATTTGTCTCCCCAAAACTACTTAAATCGCCCGTGTAAATTACCGTTTTGTCATTCTTTCATTTCTACTTATATATCTCTTCATTTCACTCTCATACCACCACTCTCTCTTCGTCTTCCTCTCATAATCATCAAAAACAATGTTTCATATGTCAGGAAAGGAGTCAGTGGACGTCCCAGTGCACTCGAATCTCGTAAAATGTCTGACTTCTTTTTATTAAAATAAAATAAAATTACGAGGCGTTCGCCGGAGCCCCCCCCCCCCCCCCAATGTGGGAGGCGTCTGGCTCAGATGTGTTTTTTTTAATAAAAAAAATTTAAAATTATAGGGTGTGTTATCTCAAATTATTTCAGGTTCTGTTTCAATATTTTTCAGTATTTATGGGGTGGATTATAGTGAGTTTTTTTGTAAGTCTTGAAGTTTACCAAATACAACCTCGACAGGTCGGTCGGGGGTCTCGCTTCCCGGTGAACGAGAGACATTCCACTTCGTCGGAAATTTTTTGGATTTTCATCATTTGCAAAAAAAAACTCATTATAATCCAACATGTTACCACAAAATCTTGCAACGGAACCTCAAATAATTTGAGATAACACACCGTATAATTTTAAGATTTTTTTAATTTGTTTTTTGGACGAGTGTCTGCAACAAACGCCTCCCCCGTGAGGGAGGCGTCCATCTGGGTAATTTTTTTTTTGAAATTCACGTGATATAGATGTTTGAGCAGACATTTTCGTTGTGTTGTGACTGATAAAGTGAGGAAAAGTTAGACATAAACATTAGTTTAAGAGATGAGACTAAATACATATTAAATGGATTGTGAATGACAAAATAGTAATTGGACGAGCGATTTAAGTAGTTTTAGGACAACGAATAGTAGTTCCCAAACAAAATTATCATCTAACTCTCACTTTTCAAAGATTTTTATTCTTACAACTTCAAATTTTCAACCCATTTTATTCTAAACTTTCCATTTTACATAGAATTTATTTTGTAATTTTACTTTTAATGAGATTTTATAATGGATTTTCTCTTTTTCGGAGATTTTAATCTCAACGTTATCTTTTACGTAGATTTTAATTTTTCTAGATAATATGTTCTTGTTTTTACTATTCTAAATCACTTTTTTCACAACAACTTTATATTTAGAAATAAACATTCATTTTCTAACAACCTCATACATATTCACAAACTCTTCTCTCTCTCGATTTTTATCTTCTTGTCTTGATAATCCTTTGAATTAGTTGACATGAATTCTCTAAAAATCTTCAAAGTAATCCACGTGATCCAACGAAAAGAAATTCTCGATCAAATTTCACATACGGTCATAATTTGTAATCTTACCAAAATTACTAAAACTCAACCCAAAATAACGTGGATATCAACATGTATCTCAACTATTTTTTGGATAATTTCTCGTTCCTAACTTCACCGCCTTCTCCAGGCTTTGGTCCCCTACTACGACGTCTGCCTCAAAAACCAACTGTGAAGTGTCCAAATCACGGATCCGCTCACCGCCGCACCCCTTCCCATGCTGGGTCTGGGCACTTACTGACACGTGGTGGCCTCCCATTCGTTGGGGGGGTTTCTAATTCATTTTCCACCGTCATCACCCTAAATCTCTCGCACTACACAACGTGAGTTTTTTTGTTGATTTTTTATATATTTAATCATACATTTTAAGAATAATAAACTTTTAGATATTGCATTAACGTGCATATCTCTCACCCTTTTGATGCCACTTTTCTATTGCATAGGAACCTATTAGCTATGAATCCGGTGTATGTTTATGAACTTAATTGTATATGCAAAAAGTGGACGTTTAGAATCTTTAGATAGTTTTAATTCCATATATGTCTAAAATAGCAAGAATTGATTCCAAATCCTAAAATATAGTATATTATCTATTGATGGATAATTCATTTTTTTTTTCATTTCAAAATATGTAGAACAAAGTTGAACTTGCTAAGTATGGTTATAAATCTTTTTGACCGATCTACAAACTTTTTGTGGGTGGGATAAAAGAAGTAATAGTTACTAACGTATCAAATAATTGTCATTTTTCTCCTTTCAAGATGTTGATTAGTTGATATTAAGTTGAGTAAAATCTACTTGAAAATAAGTTGTTATGAGTCTTAGCTAGTCTTACCAATAGTGATCGTAATGTACCCTGTATTTGTACCGAGATAGTCAACTTTTAAAAATAAATCATACGTAAATGTAAAAAAAATGTATCAAAAAATAGACCACACGCCCATATATTTACTATGACCTAAAATATTCTTCCAAAAAATGTCGCAAGATCAAATTCTGAACTGAACATTTAGAGCCAATGTTCACCTTCTTATTTTCAAAAAAAGAGTTTACCTTATACTCTTTTTTCTCTTATTTTTCAAAATAAAATAAAATAAAATAAGGAGATATATAATAAAAACACGAGAAAATAGAATTAAAAACATTGATGTGACTTCAGTCACCGGAAGTTATGGTCACCGCCGCATCTGCATAGGATTGAGAAATTAACAAAGATGTGACAACTGTTGCTGCCGTAGTGCCATTTATTCTGCTCCCGCCACTTCCCGTCCAAAACGTTGCACTCCTTTGCAGAAACACCCCCAAACTTTATCTGAATTATATAAACGCTATCGCAGTTAAGAATCCGCCGTCACTCACTCCTCCTTGCGCGCTGCAGGCTTTACTAGCTGGATGAAGACCTTTTTACTTCACTGCGGAAAAGTCCTTCATGAAGTGATATATATATATATATATATATATATATATATTGTCAACTAATAAGATAGTTTATTTGTGTTTTGGTTGCTATCATGCAACTTTCTAATTACTAAACTAATATTTTTGCATATGAGATTTTTGTCAAACACAAATGGTACAAATTTCAAGTTAGATTTCAATGTAGTAGTTTTCTTAGGATTTGAAAGGGTAATATTTTATTCACATGACAATTGACATATATATCTCAGTAAAGTTATTATTATTATAATTGGTAGGGTATTATTACCAAAGGTGGGTTATTAATGGGTAAGATTCAAATATGCATCCTACTTTCTCGGACCAAATGGGATACGTAGTGGTTGTCCTATATCTTTGTAGTTGTAGGGGGTCTTTGACTCTTTTCCAGTTAAAATCCATTCTCATTTCTTTTAAAGGTCAATTGCATGAACTTGATCGATCACCCCAACATTTGTACTTCCACTCATCCTCCTAGTGTCTTAGACTCATGATGCAAGATTGAACGAAAAAACTATATTGAGCACAAACCCCCAAACTTGAGCTTTTATATATTCTTAAATTTAACTAAAACATCACAATAAAAATACTTCACTAAATTATTATACATCGTAATGGTACGTACATCTTAAGTGTCATCCCATAGGATACGAGACCTACATAAAGAGTGCATCTCAATTAGTTTAAGGATTAGTTGGGTGGGATGAAGATACATATTTGATTTTCATCCTCGTAACAATCTATGGTCAGTGTAACCGCAACTCACCTTAATAACTAAAAATCATACCAATTATATAAACAACTTAACATAACCACATCATCCTCCCAACTTTTCTTTAAATGTATCAAATGCAACACCATATTTTCAATCTTAAACAACCGACTGGATTAGCTCAATTGGGAGATCATTTTTCTTAAGATAATCAAAACCAATGATCGAATCTCAACAGTCTGATTGACATGTTTGGAATGTTCAAGATTTAAAATGAGATGGGTGGTAGAGACGAGTAGGTACGAATGTAAGATAATTAAAAAAAGATGGGTAGTAAAAACAAGTAGATAAATCAAAAAAATATGAACAAATGAAATAACAAGATCGATGGGGACCGGTCCGCAAAATTCTCCACCCCAACGCATTAGTTGAACCGTTGAAGCAGCAAACACAACCAAACCTCAACTCAATAACTTATCACTCTCCAAGTCCCAACCACACACCCCAATAAATATAAATAAATAAATCCCAAATAAAAATCCCACAACACACTCTTAACTCAATTTCGGAGATCCAAAAACACGTCGACCGGCGGTTATGCTACGGTGCCGATGACCACCACCGGCTGCGACCTCCCCGTCTCCGACGACGAGTTCCACGAGTCTCTGGACCGGATCCTCTCCTCCTCCTGCTCCTCCACCTCCGCCTCTGCCTCCGACTCCGACTCCGACCACCGCCGTCCCCGCCCCTCCTCCTACGAAGTCTGGGCCTCCCAGCCGTCTTCTGTCGAGGAACGCCGGAGGCTCCTCCTCCAGCGCCTCGGCCTCGTAGGGGACCCTTCCCTCTCCCGCTCCAACCCTTCCTCCGACCCCGTCCCCCCCAAGAAGGTCGTCTTCCGGTCCAGATCGGACGGTTCCGTCTGCCACCGGCGCGGCGCCAAGCCGCCTCTGGCCAAGTCAGCTTCCGGGAATGGGGACGGAGACGAGGGGTCCGATCTGGAGAGGATGTGTACGATTAAGGATTTGGATAGCGGGGTGGAGTTTGTGGTGAAGGAGGTGAGGGAGGATGGGATGTGGAATAAGCTGAGGGAGGTTGGGACCGGACGCCAGCTTACGATGGAGGAGTTCAAGAGATCTGTGACTGGGCATTCCCCTATTGTGGAGGAGCTTATGCGCCGCCAGAGTCAGGATTCTGCAGGTGGTGACGCTGGCGATAATGATTTCGTCGGGAGTGGTGGGGGGTCGAGGGTTAAGAAAAGAGGAAGTTGGTTGAGGAGCATCCGGAGCATGGCGGGTACGGTTGTCGGTGGAGGGGAGAGGAAGAGTGGGGACGAGAAGGATACGGGGTCGGACAAGGGTGGGAGAAGGTCGAGTTCCGCTACGGATGATAGCCAGGATGGGCACTCTCATCGCTCACATTGTGGGTCTGGGAGAGTGAGGGTGAGGCATTACGGTGGGTCTTGGAAGGAGCTCACTGGCCTTTACATGAATCAGGAGGTGCTTGCGCATTCTGGCTCGATTTGGAGCATGAAATTCAGCTTGGACGGTAAATATCTGGCGACTGCAGGGGAGGATTGTGTTATCCATGTTTGGCAGGTGGTGGAGACCGAGAGGAAGAGGGATTTGATGGCGGAGAGGGGGCTGTGGGATGCAGATAGTGTGCACTGTTTTAGTCCTTTCACGCCCATTAGCAATGGGACCCCGGACTTGACGGAGATGATGCCCAATTTTGAGGGGAGCTATTCAGAAAGGAAGAGGAAATCCAAGGTCCCCGGTGCCAGAAGGTCATTCAGCTTAGACCATGTAATAATGCCTGAAAATGTATTTGCATTGTCGGAGAAACCCATTCGTTCATTCCGTGGTCACCAGAAGGATGTTCTGGATCTGTCCTGGTCGAAGTCTAAGGTCAGCTTGTTTCTTCTTCATTTGGGTTTTGCATTGCCATTCATGAGCTCAATTTGGTTAACTCTTATTTTTCTGGTAAACAGTTATATATAGATGAATATGGTTGATTGATAAAGGTTCAAGTTTGTTTTTTCCTCTACAATCTGTTAACCACACTGTTGTATTTTGACTATGAATACATTTTAGGTTTCATAGATAAGGATGCATGAGACACTTATCATTGTGTTGTTGGCAAACTGTTTCCCTAGTATTGAACAGGCTCTATAGCATATCTATTTGTTGGAGTCAAATGTTTGAATTCATTGGTTTAAAAAAATCAGGAACAAAGTGGTCTTATATATCTTTGCACTGTGTCTGTAAGGATCTTTTTGGGAATTTGTAGTTCTTGTTGACACAAGACAGACCATTAACTTACATGGAAACCGTAATAAGTTTGTTTTGTTATAACGATTTCCGTTCCACACAATTTATTAGTTCGAACAGGTTTTCAACTTCAACTAATTCTTTGCCTTGTGGTTCACATTGCTCCGAGTTTGCACCTTAGATTCCTGAGGCAAAATAAGAATATCTGTGCATTTTGAAGATGATAGATTCAATAAATGACACTGCCAATGGGTCACCTGCTTTGATCGGATCACTATTGGAATATAATCTAGGGGAGGTAGATTTTTTTTTCAGTAGATGAGGTTCCAACCATGTGTTCCACTATGCAATGCAACAATATAATCTTCAGTCTACCAAGTGCAGATGCTTACAATTTTATTTGCAACTTTTAAAACTCAAAAAGCTAATGAATGCATGTAATCAGAAGAAAATAACAAGTACAGTGACAGTACGAAATGAGAGAAGGGGGGAAGAATGTTTTCCATTACCATTTTCAGTAGAAATAAGTTATAAACGAATACGTCCGCTCCTTGGTTAAATCATAAAAGAAACAAAATTATGTTTATACACTAGATTTTTACACGTGCCATCATTGTCACCATTTGCTTCATTTTTAATCTTGTATGTGGCAAAGCTTCACCGAGTATACATTTTGTCTGTAGGCGACTGTACTTTTGCATGTTGGAACCTATGTTTTAGTTTATGGTGGTGAAAGGAAGATCTTCTTGCCTGGCTATTTACTGTCATAGTCTAATAGAATGCTGCATGTGATGTTTCATGTTTCTGTCATGTTAGGTGCCTTATAACTAACTTGAACACACTGTGGCTATTTACTGTCATAGTCTAATAGAATGCTGCATGTGATGTTTCATGTTTCTGTCATGTTAGGTGCCTTATAACTAACTTGAACACACTGTAATCTTATATCCTATGAATATTTATTGTCAATAATGATGTTTTCCTCCTGATGTTAGTTGAATCTGAATGAGTTAATCTTATCTTTCAACAGAGGAATTTACAGTTCAAACTTGCTTGCTGACGAAAGAGTATTCCTTTTTTATTGTTACTTGGGGTTCAGAATAGAATCTCACCAACCGAACTTTCCTAATATACATGTTTGTTGTACGATGTAATTGTTCCAGTAGCTTTGATCCATGATTAGGGAAACATTTAAAAATTTGTACTGGATGCATGATGCATCAGTTTTGCGTTAAAAAAAGTAGTTAGTGTTATAATTTTATAGTAATACTGAACAGGTTTTGATTAAATGATTTTTCTATTTATTTCATGAAAAACAATCATATCCATTATCCGAAGGTGGAAACGGTCATTGACTCATTTCTAAATACATAATCATTTCTTAACAACTCTTTCTTTTTTTCCACTTGCTTATTTCCCCCTTGCGACTTTAATGAACTGGACATTTACTTATCTTATGCATAGTGATGCTTTTTCAAAGTTTGTGCAATGAAATCAAAGCTTTATTACTCAACTGAAGATACTTAGTATTCTACCCATTTAGTGGCTTTAGTTGTGGTGAACAAATATATTCAGTAAAAAGAAATCCCTTTAAAGCATTTTAACTAAATTTTGTGCAATGCAGCTTTTGCTTTCTTCATCAATGGACAAAACTGTACGGCTTTGGGACATGTCAAGCAATGCATGTCTTAAGACATTCTCACATAGTGACTATGGTATGCATATCATATCACATGTATACCTTTTAAACTAGTAATATCTGTGCTTCTTGCTTTTACTTTTGCTTTTGCTTTTGCTTGGAGCCATACATTTTCTTTAGAAACTGACAGTCCTGTTGCTGTCATTTATATCATCTGCAGTTACATGCATTCAGTTCAATCCTGTTAACGACAAGTATTTCTTAAGTGGAGCTTTAGATGCTAAGGTTCGCTTATGGAGCATTGAACATCGCCAGGTTGTTGACTGGGTTGATCTACATGAAATGGTTACTGCTGCTTGCTACACACCCGATGGCCAGGTGCTTGTTTTCCACATGCCATGTACTTCTACTCTCTTTTTTTAACATACTTTTGAATATAGCACCATCGCTATTCCTTTGTTTGCTGAGAGAGATTTTTTTGGTTTTAAGGGTGCTTTAGTTGGTTCGCACAAAGGAACTTGCAATTTCTATGATACATCAGGTAGACTGTATATGTTATTAGCTTATTATGTTAAACACTTTATGCAGTGTAAATTTATATCTATCTGTTTTCTTTTTGTGTGTGCATCTCTACTTCAGTCAAGTGAACTTTTATATTACTTACAAAAGCTACAGTTTTCTCAATTCTATTTTGGATTTGTTTCCAGGCAATAAGTTACAACAATTAATGGAAATTGATCTGCAAAACAAGAAAAAGAAATCCCATCTGAAGAAAATCACAGGATTTCAGGTACTTTAGCAACATAATCACACTTCAGTTTAGTTTTAATGTGTATAAGAAATGCACCATTCTGCATGTTTTTTGAGCTTTACTATGTTTTTTGAACAGTTTGCACCAAGGAGTTTGTCTGAAGTACTTGTTACTTCTGCTGATTCCCGAATTCGGGTTGTTGATGATCTTGAACTTGCCCACAAGTTTAAGGGTAAGTTACGTTCATTTATATGCCTGTTGCTTCATGCCTTTTTTAATGCCGATGATGTGCTCTGTATCCTCTTTTTTTCATCAGTGTGGTTTATAAGTTTATGAGGAATTCATCAGCTTCAGTTTTAACAGCAACTCCAAGTGGTTGTTTTGGCTGCATTAATAATACAGTCGTACCAACAAGGCCAAAATCATGAATCATGTGATATAGTTATCCTCAAGAATTCGAACTGGGAGTTTGTACTTGTGCAGTCTTATTTTAGTTTGAGTTGCATGCGAGTGTTTGTTTCTCTGTATTTTCTGAAAACTCAACATCCTAGGTTTTATAGTGTGAATCTTATTACTGTGTGCAACCTGGGTCTAGCACTAATCTATGAGCAAATTGCAAAACATATGCACCCTAATATTGTTTTTGACCTTCCGTCTTCATATTAAATGGACCGTTGTCATCAGTATTGATCTGTGAATGAAAAACTAAAATGCACGGCAGGCTTTCGAGAAATTCAGGGAAATTGCAATCTTTGTCCTCTTTCCATAAGTTGCTAATGATGTAGGGATTTCTGGAAAAAAAGTCATAACAAACTTATGAGTTATGACATTATACATATTTGATATTTACGGAAAACATTTGTTTGAAACAATGCGGAAAGTAACTACATGCTGGTCATTTTGTACCAATCAATTTGCATCTGATGTTAAATATGTATTTTACTTTTGGCTTTTGTATAAATGTTTGAGTGGCAAACTTTACAATGGAAAAAAATATTGTATTCCTTTGGTTTTAGGAAAAGAATGTGGTGATTTGGTACTTGTTCATCAAGGTGCAGGGTGTCAACAAACATGAGAGCTTTTTTATTTATAAGTTTGCAAATTTTCTTGGAATTTTATATAATCTTATGTTGAGATAAACTATTTACCCTTGTTATGATTCGCCAAGCAGAAAATCTTTGATATTCTTTTTTTTTTCGAATATCTCAGGATGTTACTGATTTTAATGTTGATTTATCTGAGTCATTTATATACACATTTAGTCATTTCATGCCTTCAATAGGTCGGAATGTTGTTTCTACATGTCATCAAATAATCTAGTTCTGGGGGGCTACATATTTTAACTCAGAAAACCCACAGAAGGTTCTTTGAAAGAGATTTTTTTTGTTTGTAAAAAATAAAGTACAACATGTTGAAATCGTTCAATAGAACCACATTATTTTTGATAAACAGTTTTGTAAATCATTACTTGGAATTATATTAGTTTACTTTGAGTGGAATAGAACTTATAATGAAGTGGCATCTCTAAACTTTGGAGTGCATTCTTCGTCATTCTGGGCACTCTGACCTTTCCTTTATCCTTAAAATAATGCACTAATGTCTTTGTGGATTTTCGTGGTACTTTCATGGAAATCACCTTTTAATCCTAGGTTTGCTTTATGTCCGTGAAACTAAACTGTCAATCTAGATGGAATCCTCGATGATTATCATATTTGCTTTTCAAGTGCCTTCACTGCTATCAAATATTTATTACATTTATATGTTTGTTTGTACTCTGTAGACATCTGACAACGTGAATTTGTGTCCTGATCACAGGATTTCGCAACACTAGCAGTCAAATATCAGCCTCTTTTACTTCTGATGGGAAGCATGTTGTGTGCGCTAGCGAAGACTCCCAAGTGTATGTGTGGAGAAATGATCCAGGCTCCAGACACGGCAGAAGCAAAGGTGTTGTGACTTCAACTCAATCATATGAGTACTTCCAATGTAGAGATGTGTCCGTTGCCATCGCTTGGCCTGGTTCAGATGCAGATTGGACTCCACATACTAGCAGTAATGGCACAGCATGTGTGAAGGGACTGTCAAAGCCCAGATCACATTTCTTAGCTGATGTTGCTTATGGCCAACCAAAGTCACCTTTGCCGGCCTACAAGGGCAACGGTAATTCTCAGAAACCATTCCTTTCATCTGTAAACAGTAATCACTTCTGTGATCGTGTCGCAGCAACATGGCCGGAGGAGAAACTGGTGGCTTCGCCCATCAAGCAGAGTCCCAGAAACAGTGAACTAGCCAGTCAGATCCACAATAGATCAGCTTGGGGAATGGTGATTGTTACTGCTGGACGTGGAGGAGAAATCAAAGTATTCCAAAATTTTGGATATCCAGTTCGGGTATAAAGGTGCTGATTAGCAACGAAGACATCACTTTATCCCTTAATTCAGCACCAATGTCAATATGCGGTCAACCCGAACCTTCTACGATCCGTGTACAGATAGGTGGATACGTGTTGAGAGAAAAAGTAGTGTGTAGATGTTTATTGGGGGGGGGGGGGAGGATATCACATCCATTTAGTGATATCCGCAAATGTAAAGATGACTTTTTAGTAGCCGGTCGAATACCATCATCTCATTCTTTTATTCTTGTTGAATGCTTGGTATCCTACGAAAGTTAAATGTGTCGTTGATATCTTATATTATGTAAGGTCGTTCAATTTTTCTAGCCTCTTACGCTGTGTATGTATTTCATGTCGCTATCTACACTGTCTGCCCAAAATAGTAGCTCTGTCCGCTGTTTGGTGGGTGTCATTATTTGGAACTTTCTGTTTCCTTCGTTGATAGTCTTCATTGATCGACTAGGTAGTTTTTGAAATTGCCAGTTGGTATTCTTGTTAATCTTCACCTTCTCACTGAAGCCTGGTTCAAAGAAGTACCTGGAGTGGATTCATTTGGTTAAGGAGTACCTGATCTGTTTAGAAAAACTATACTATTTATTGAGGCAGTATGAAATCGAACATCCACTGTGAATGGAGAATGAACATTCGCAAGTGGAAAACACATCTATAAAGGTAGAACAAAAAAAATTACAGGGTTATACCAACATACCCTAGTAAGTCGCAAATTATCTCATAGTTGTCGTCCACACTTCACATAACCATCTATCTACAAAAACAAACAGAAACAGAAAGGAAGACAACAAAGCAGGCATTCAACAACCAACAAGAAGGTACTTACGACCACGTGAATCAACTAATAACACCAACCCCGAGTCCCATATGCATGCATGTAAGCATTACATCACACTACATAAGATAAATTTCCATTCCATATCCCCATCACGTTACAAGCCTAAAACTAAAAGTCAGCAACAATCTCCACCACCTTCTTCCAAAAGCAAATAGAAGCGATTCCAACACTGATTTCCATTAATCAACACAAACAAGCAAACAAGAAAGAGGGCCACCGACAGCCCTTCCTGAAAAACCAAGGCACAACAATTAAACCTCCACCTCAAACTTTATTGCCATTGTTGATCAGCATCACCATCAGAAGTGTAGATCCTGATATGGTTGAGTGGCAGCAAAAAACCCAGCTGAGAACTCATCCAAACAACTCCCCAAGTTATTGTTATTATAACTACTATTATTGTTAATGCTTGCAATTGCTTCTGTTTCCATCACACTTGGACAAAACTGCCATGGGCCAACACAACCATCTCCAAAACCAACTACTCCATTCTCTTCTTGGCCAATTAAAGGATAGAAAGCAGTGTTATCATAGGACCCCACCATGTTCAAGGGTGCAATTGGTGGGAGGGATAGCAAAGAGTCCAACACACTACAACTATTGAACATGTTGATTTGCTGTTGTTGGGGTTGGTGGTCAGTAGTACTGGTGGAGGTTGTTGGAGGGTGGGATGACTTGGGTCGCTTTGTCTTGCGACCGCCGCCGATTGGGACGTTGCGGAGAGTGCCGCCGTTGGTCCAGTGGCGCCTGCATGACTTGCAGAAGTGGCGCGGTTGCGATTTGCTGTAGTTGTTGTAGTAGCAGAACTTGGTGTTGTTGGAGTCGCACCTTGGACACCTTAGTTGGGGGACTTGGGGTGCCTCCAATTGCCTTTTGTGCCTTGTTGCCACCACCACTCCTAGCTCTTTTGCCTTCAACGCATCCTATATATACATGTCAAAAAACCAAAGACACATTCAATATATCTTTATATATATACCTCAAGTAACAAGAGCTTGAATGGATCTGCTAATGTGGTTTATTAATTTCAAGACACAGTTGACTAGAAGTAGTTGTGTTATTTGAAGTATATCATCAACCATTGCTGTGTACATGCATAAAGAAGATAGATGAAACAAGGATGGTTGCAAACTATATAACCTAATGGATTCTTTAATTGCAGACAAGGATGGTCCCACAAAAGGGTAAAACACTTGATATAAAGCTTTATCCGTTATCTTTCATGTAAGTACTCTTCAATTTTTAAAGAGATTGTGGATTAGCAAAATTTCACAGGATAACACAAAAGTTGCAATTGGCAAGACATATGTGGAAACATCTTTTGCTGGAACTTACGTTCAACAAGAAACTAGTTTCTTAGAGAAAAGAAGACCTACTTTGCCTTTCTTCTGAATACCAAAGGTGATTATCGGTAAATTTACTAAATTCCTACCAATTTTCTAATTAAAAAAAGAAACTTAGTAACTTATGAAGAACAAGAGAAGTACAACCTTCACGGACACTTTGTACACAAAATCAACCCTAAACCCACACAATTAAAACGCTCCACACACTAACTTTGAAAATTTTTAGCTATTTTTGAAACTACCATCGCCGATTAATTTACGCCGCAACGTACATGTATTACTTCTCAGATTTAACGGAATACTCGCCAACTTTAGATGAATTAATTTCTAAGAAAATTATTTCAAAAAAAAAATGAAAAAACCAAAACCCACATCGATCATTGAATACCCCATAAAACCCAAAAAGGCTTATTAATTTGTACCTGAGACATGACAAGGCCATCAGAGGATACTTGGTTAGCGCCGAGTCCCATCGTCGCGAAAAGGAACGATCAAGGTGGAGAAGAATAAGAAGCGAAAAGGAGAAGATCGAAGGGCCGGTTGTTGGTGTGAGTAATTAATATTGTGGTGCAATTCGGAATTTGAAGTGTTGGTGGGGGAACACAATTGGAAGAAGAGAGCATGTCGATCTCAGACAAGTACTGGAGCTCGTGGGTCGACTGGTACGGATCCGATCTGTCCAAGTTCTAGCACAAAAATATGTATATGTCGATCGATGTGAGCTTATATTGGTTAGTTAGGGAAGGTGGTTGGGTTGAGTTTGCTCAATGTCGACCCTCAGATAAATAGATGTGTTTGGTAGATGTGTGTGGTTTTGCTTAGGAGTGAAGGAGATATTCAAGTTTAGACACGTGGGTGTGTTTTAGATTCCTTTTTGTATGCTTCAAGTCATGGCTATTAGACGACAAAATAATACATGGTTATTCATGCATGGTTGGAGATGATTCATCTTAGGGATGGTTTCATAAATATCCTTTTGACGATTTATATATTATTCAGTACTCTTAAAGTTATTATAATTTTTTGAATGTATTTTTTTCTTCAAATTTCAAGTAAGTTTTCAAATAAAAACTTTTAAATCCAATAATGTGGCTTGAAAATAAGAAATAAACCATTTAAGCCGATTTTATACACATTAATTACATCCAAACTGAAATATATAAAAAAACAAAGCTATTAATGGGGTTATCTGACCAGCACAAGACATATATTCCTAGTTTCTCCTGCAATTACTCCAATGTTGATTCAAGACTAATAAAAATTCGATGGATTATAAAATAATATAATTATACGGTAGTAGTCAATGGAAATCTAAAAACGACCCCACAGAATTTTACACCGGAGCTGTTTGTATCCTAATGTGAACAAGAAATCGCACATGTGCACTCAACCATAAGTACAAACCAACCAAAAGGAATAATATAAGAAGTGGTGCTGCAAATTTTGAACGTTCTACTTCTTCTTCTTCTTGTTACCTTTAAATAACTTATATTCCATTAGACGATATTGTTATGGTACTAACAAATATTTTCACGTAAAACATAGGTTACACGTGTCAAATAAAATATACAGTAGGATCCAAACGAAACCAACAAATAATATCGTGTTTAGGAAACAAACAAAAGAATAGTGATCAGAAAGATATTTCCACCAAGTCGTCGATTTCCAACTTGTTTTAGGAAAAATATCGTCTTCATGTATCAGTGCGATGAGTCTAACGCTTTTTCCTCCAATGATATAACAGTTTCTTCGTCGGACAGACACACACCGGAATCGATGGACCACGAAAATTATTTCTATGACGTAGAGTCTAGACTCTCTAATTTTTCCCAAATCATCATTGCCTCACCTCGCCGCAGGACAAACATGAACACGTGGACATGCGTGCGAAGTTTCTCTGATCTTCTATTTCCACCTCCAAATGATGATGAGAAGTAAATGTTTAAGAACATTATCCAACTTTCCATATTACCCAATGTGGAACTAAAGGAAAAAGAGAAATTCATATCTTAACATTGAAATTTTCAATTAAATATTTCATGTGTCTAAATCCTAATTTAATATTCCAATAAATATAACATTTGATATATTAATTATGTGGTTTGAAGTGTGGACGAAATGGAGGGTTGAACCACTATGATCGTCTCACGCAGGAGGGGCTCAGTGGCCGACAAGTACGTATTCACATTTGCCAACTCGCTACCGTCAGCTAGAGAGAAATGAGAGATTGGAAAGTGATGGTGGGCTTAATTAGTAGAAGTAGGGTCATTGGGATTGATGAGAGGTGGCATCTATGTTTGTTGTTATATTATCGTCCTTATCTATTGTTCATATGAAGCCCCCACTTTCAGTGTTCACTCGGTTCAGTATGTCAGATTCTTCCTACACGAGTACACGTTATGTATTTTAGTCTCGACCATTTGTTATCTCTAACGGCTGGTGTGAAAGTGTGATCCAATAATTTATCGATTCAGGAAAACAATATTATTATATAGGGTTAATTACAGTTTGTCCACCTGAACTATGACTTAGTATCACTTTGCCCCCTTAAAGTTTCAAAGTTAACAGTTACTTCCTCGAACTTTAATTTTGTAACACTTTGCTCCCTTAAACTTCAAGAACTCATTATTTAGGAGTGTATTAGGGATACATTAATTTGGATCTGATTGACACTCAATCCGACCCAAATTCCAACAATATCCGACCTCCGTTTCGATCCAAACTTTCACGTAAATATAGTTTTAGGAGTGTATTAGGGATACAATAAAAAAATTAGGAAAAAAACGTCGAATGTGTGTTAAATAATGAGTTTTTAAAGTTCAAGGGAGCAAAGTGTTACAAAATTAAAGTTCAGGGGAGGTAACTGTTAACTTTGAAACTTCAGGGGGGCAAAGTGATACCAATGCATAGTTCAAGGGGCAAACTGTAATTAACCCTATTATATATTGTGATACTACATGATCTGTCTTTGTTTAAGTACTCTTTGTACTCAACTAATTGAGAAGCGAAGCGAAGCGAACGAGTGCAACTTATAATGAGGAAAATTTGACTATTTATACTATAAGTGGTCCAAAATCTAGAAAAAATTCACATTTTAACATCTTTTGAAAAATATATTTATCTTTCAATTTCTCTCCAAAATACTTCTACATAAACCGTATGATCATTCTGTTCTAATCATTCTGTTTCTTTCTCTTTTTCTCTTTTTCTTTCTCCCTCAAAAACCGTGCCGTGAACAATGCGTTTGTTCAAAAAATTGAAAACAATTTCAAATCAAGATCATATCGAGTTCATTGAACTCAAGAAAACAAAGTATTTTACTTCATCAAATCGCGCATATTGAGTTCTTCGAGGTTACAATTCTTCACACTCTTAACCATTTGAATTCCGAACCGTCAAAAAACATCCTAAAAAATTGTGTCGTGAACAATGCATTTTTTCGAAAAATTAAGGCAATTTTAAATCGATGTCATATCGAGTTCATTGAGCCCAAGAAATCAAAATATCTTATTTCATCATATCACACATATCGAGCTCATCGAGGTTGCAATTCTACACACTCAAACGATTCGAATTCCGAACCATCCAAAAAGACCCCAAAAATCGTGTTCTGAACGTTCGTATTTTTTCAATAAATGGAGGTAGTTTCAAATCAAGGTCATCGAGCCCAAGAAAGTAAAATATTTTACTTCATCATATTGCACGCATATCGAGTTCGATGGTTTAGATTTTTGAAAAAATACGACAGTTCACGACATGATTTGGGGGGGGGGAGAAAAAATGGAGAAAGAGAATGATTGGAAATCGTGTCGAGAAAAACCTCTACTTTGATGCATAAGAAATGGAATGATATCATTCTATTTTTTCTCGATTTTGGGATACTTTGTGAATAAAAAGTCAAATTTTCATATCATAATGAGAATTTCGAATTAAATTATGCAGGTGGTCATCGTAAAATAATAAGCGTTTGTTGAAGTTCTCACGTTTGTAATTAGAATCACATCTCTTTTAGGGTAACTAAGAATTAAGTCGGTTTTGGATATAGATGCATGGTTGTTCCCAGGTTGCTCACATAGACCACATTAAAGAATGAGTTTTTTTGCTACTCTGTCACTCAGAAATACCTTATTTCTTGAAATGTCATCGAGTTACGACTATTTGTCCACGACTACGAGCAACTAAAATAAATTTTTAACATCCAAAATGTCATTATAATTTTTTTGTGTCACTTCGTTAACCTTTTCCGTTAACGGAATAGTAATTTCATTAACGGCGTTACAAATATTAATATTTAATTGTAAATTTTACCTTTAAAATTTTAATTATTATATTTCCCATCTCTTTCTTTTTCCCCTCTCTCCTCTTTCTCTCCTCTCTCTCCTCTTTGTTCTCTGTCATCTCTCTATATATATGTTTGCTGATTTGCCTCTATATGATAGAAACGATAGTATCTATGATAGAGAAGACCAATAAGTATGAAACCTTAGTAATTTGATTTTGCATAATTTTCAGGAATTCGATTTTTTTAATAATACTTACATATTTGAAGAAAAACAAACACTAAAAGCAAGGCAATTAATTAGCAATCAATTAGTTGTGGAAATCTTGTATGTTCCATATGAAAAATCTTACATGTAGATATGATGCAGGAGGCAACGAATCCAATCCTGCCAAGAAAGAAGGTGGATATTCGAAGTGTTTTTTTGTCAAATGGGAAGTTCAATCCCAAGATTGGATATGCCCTGGGTTAATTAATAGTTCTCCAAGTCTAATAAGTATCCCATTTCTTATGCATATCTTCATTCACAGTGCTGATCAGGAGACATGATTGGCAACAAAGGTGATGGTCCTTATCTGACATCACTAGTATGTTTTGTTTATCTCAACTTTTCTGACCCTAATTTGTCTATGCCACCCCCACATTCCACCAACCTACTTTCAAATCCTTAAATTATTCCTAATGTTACTTAAGTTAGGTTCACATCACCATTGTGCCTTGTAATCAATATCCAAAACAATCTCTCTCTCTCTCTCAACCAACACAACGTGTGTTTGATGCATGGAATGAGATTGAGTAGGATAGAAGCAATGTAGTGGAACTTTACATGTCTCCTCCCACCATGTACCTTGCAAACCAACTATATGTGAATCAACCCTTAGGAAAACATGATTCATTACTTTTGCATGAATCTTAAGCTTCCAAGTAATTTTACGTTATGTTAATCACGTTATGAGAATGGGTTATTTGTTTGTTTGCATTTTAAAAGTAGTCTAATTGGACCGTGACATTTATATTTCAACTATTTCCTTCAGTCCATCTATATTTCCACCTTATTTTCTTATACACACTTCCACTATTCGTGGGTCCATTTGGTCACTGTTTTCATCCAACTTCATTGCAAAATTTACAAACTCCACGTCATAAAATAATAAATGTTCTTAACGTTCATAACATAAATAAAAGAAAAAAATTGAAAGAAAAAAACTAAAACGTATAGTAAAAAACCCTCCTTCCTACCGGCGAACCCACCACCTCTAGCGACGAGACCACTGTTGAACGTTTTATTTAAACCACAAGTGAACGGACGCGATGAAGCGGTGACAAGTACGGGTCGTCCTCAGGGAGGTGAGCAGTCTCTTGTTTATCAGAAATCAAGTGACAAAAAATTAGGGGAGAAAGATTGATTATGCTACTCTACACTAAACTACGCTAAGAAGTATGAAATACGAACGAAAGAAACAAACAATGAAATGACAACTAAGCTAAGAACAAAAGAAGAATGTTGTAATACAGATATGGGAAAACCCCTAAAAGGTGGAGTGAGCGCACACAAGCAAAGAGGTGGGTGTTGAACACATTCTTTAAGCACAAATAAAGGTGGTGTTATCATGCATAGGAAGTGTCTAAATGTTGTGGCAAAACCTATCAATCTATTTACCAACTTAGTTGATTAACATTTACATATGCAAGATGTTTATTTCAGAATCTAAACAAGCATGAGAGATGTCTAATCATTTTGGCAAAACTCATCAAGTTATAAATTCTATCTTAAACAAGCAAGCATACATTCATATTTTATCAACACATTGGAAATAAAGCATTCAATCCATTCTCATTTGCATGTATGTATATCTACTCCACCCCCCAAAGGGGATGAAACTACTCACTAAACATTACACTAATTATTAAACTAAACAAAAAAAGCATATTAACTAAGATAATAAAACTAATGAAATGAGATTAAGCAAAGCAAAACAAGAAACATAAAACAAACAACATAATAAAGAAAACTTGTATTAAAATGACTCACATTAAAAGTAGCATCCTTCTACTTTAGTGTGTGCTTCAAGGTCTCACTTATAGTAGGAAGAATAGCCACTTAAAATATGGAGTGATTACAATGGAAGGTGAAAAGTTTTATTTATAACCATGGAAAAAGGCAAACCGGGACAATCCCCCGACGTGGGACTAAATAGATACAAAACAATAGCCTAAACATCCTCTAATACATGTGCTGGAGAAATTTTAGCGGATTTGAGCCAAAATTGACCGCCAATTAGCAGTCTTGGACCGCCAATTGGCGGTCTATATGGTTCAGATCCTGCTCATTTTTGTTGTGGGTTTTTCTTGGTATATTTGCTGGTCTTGGATGCATTCACTTGGTTTGTTGGAGCTCCGACCCGAATCGAATTGCTAAAATACTTCCCATGATGGTGTGGAGTATTCTGTTTTGCTATTAGGTCCTTCTGTCTTACATTCAATTCCTTCTCCCTTGCATCTTAGTCCCCAGATCTCACAATTCAGTCCTTTTTCCCAGCTTTTGGGTTCTTTTATGCTTCATCTCTTCAAACCTATTTATTCCTGAAAACTAAACATAAAACTCGTAACATAACATTGTTTAGGTGAAAGATAATGGATATAAGATACAAATATAAGCATGAAATGATGTCAATCAACCACTCATCAACAACCCCCGACCCAACACTCTTCGGTCGTCACTGTAACATCCCAAAATAGCGGAAAATTTAAAATTTATCATCAAGATACCAAAGATCAATAATCAAAAGATGAGATTGTTACTTCTAATAAAACATCCAAACGGTGTACCATATTACATCAGAATTTGTCAAAAAGCTACATGATTACATCAGATATAACAAAAGGAAGTACAAGTAATCATGTCGACCTTAGTGGTCCAAACGAGAGGATCCTGATCCCAAAATACGTGTACCAACTGTCACCACCCAACTGGACCTACTGCGGTCCTGAAATAAAACATGCAACAACAATGCCTGAGTTTCCACAAGCAAACCCAGTATGTCATGCTCACCCATGTGAATGCAGTACTACAAATGAACTTATCATAATAGTAGCATGTCATTTCATCAACAGTAAGGAAAATGGTCCCCCGAAGGGTAAAACAGGACAACAAACCAACAATCATCATCGGGTCTCCCTCGGAGACCTAACGTAGGCACATACAGTCTAACGGAACTGAAGGGAATGTGTTCTAAAAGTTTTACTTTTAAATGTCAATTATTATGAATTGAATGAGAAATCATTTTGTTCCTTGCTTATGTTATTCGTCTTTTAGAAGTGTTAAGGAAGATGTTCTTGGTCCTTAACCGTAGAGCTCTAAAAGATATTGGTTTACATAAAACAAAAGATATTCGCAATCATGTTAATTAACATGGGACATTAATTACCGGGTTAAGATTGTCGTGTTGGTCATAGATCATTGTAGCTCTACAAGTGAGTGACAACACAGGTATGCAAAAGAGGAAAATATTACTTTTGTATACTGAATAGACCTAATAAGTAAAATATTATAGAAATGTGTTTCTGTGTCATTAATATTTTACTGTGTCTTTGGTCCTTTGATATGAGACTTATATCTGATCACTTAAGGAATACTTAATTAGATCAGTGTCTTGAACTATCGATAAGTGTAGTGTAAAGACATTGGTTGGTTAAGTACAACTTTTGTTGGAGAAGATAGTTAGTCAAAAGACTATCATTGCCCCTCTTAATTGAGTGATGATATTAGTGTGTCCCTTGATAAAGCAAAGTTGTAATGTGCACCATGTGATTTGAGTTAAGTCACATATTTATAACTAGCTTAAAGAGATCAAGAAATGAATACTAATACAAAGATGACACAATACTACTTTGTGTGTATTCTTAATATCATGAGGCAAGGGACGGACACAAGTGGTGCACTCCATCACTAAATGGATCGGGTTTTGGTTCGAGTGGAATTAAGACATCTAACTAATTGGGAGCTATAATGTGTAGCTAGATACCGCTTATAGCTTGTGATATTAAGCTCTTAATATCACTGTCAACTTAGTCTAGATCCTCCCATAGGTCACACCGCAAAAACTGGGAAACAAGAAGCTTGATTTTGATTCATATGATGTGTCGGGTTTCTTATAGAAAATATGACACATGTGGTGAACAAGTAAAATCAATTATGTTATATATAACATAATTAGAATCATGATAAATTCATATGAGATGCATATATTATGGGGTGCAATAATTTATTATTGCATAGGATAATATATTGCATAAGTTGTGAATTTGCTGAAACCCCTAAAGTTCAAATTTTGTTGGAAATAAATCCAAAATTAGAAAAAAGGCAAAATCGGGTAGATCAGTATACCGAAGATCAATTCAATTCCTTAACGGATTACCGAACGTCTACCCGATTATGCCTTTTTTCTAATTTTGGATTTTTTTCCAACAAAATTTGAACTTTAGGGGTTTCAGCAAATTCACAACTTATGCAATATATTATCCTATGCAATAATAAATTATTGCACCCCATAATATATGCATCTCATATGAATTTATCATGATTCTAATTATGTTATATATAACATAATTGATTTTACTTGTTCACCACATGTGTCATATTTTCTATAAGAAACCCGACACATCATATGAATCAAAATCAAGCTTCTTGTTTCCCGGTTTTTGCGGTGTGACCTATGGGAGGATCTAGACTAAGTTGACAGTGATATTAAGAGCTTAATATCACAAGCTATAAGCGGTATCTAGCTACACATTATAGCTCCCAATTAGTTAGATGTCTTAATTCCACTCGAACCAAAACCCGATCCATTTAGTGATGGAGTGCACCACTTGTGTCCGTCCCTTGCCTCATGATATTAAGAATACACACAAAGTAGTATTGTGTCATCTTTGTATTAGTATTCATTTTTTGATCTCTTTAAGCTAGTTATAAATATGTGACTTAACTCAAATCACATTGTGCACATTACAACTTTGCTTTATCAAGGGACACACTAATATCATCACTCAATTAAGAGGGGCAATGATAGTCTTTTGACTAACTATCTTCTCCAACAAAAGTTGTACTTAACCAACCAATGTCTTTACACTACACTTATCGATAGTTCAAGACACTGATCTAATTAAGTATTCCTTAAGTGATCAGATATAAGTCTCATATCAAAGGACCAAAGACACAGTAAAATATTAATGACACAGAAACACATTTCTATAATATTTTACTTATTAGGTCTATTCAGTATACAAAAGTAATATTTTCCTCTTTTGCATACCTGTGTTGTCACTCACTTGTAGAGCTACAATGATCTATGACCAACACGACAATCTTAACTTGGTAATTAATGTCCCATGTTAATTACCATGATTGCGAATATCTTTTGTTTTATGTAAACCAATATCTTTTAGAGATCTACGGTTAAGGACCAAGAGCATCTTCCTTAACACTTCTAAAAGACGAATAACATAAGCACTGAACAAAATGATTTCTCATTCAATTCATAATAATTGACATTTAAAAGTAAAACTTTTAGAACGCATTCCCTTCAGAAATATCAAAGAAACTAATTGAAATGAACATAAAACTAAAGAAACATGCAAGAATTAAAAGACAATATTTAAAGAAAATAAGAACAATTATTTTATTAACAATGACTCACATTGAGGTAGCATTCTTCTCCACCTTGAGTTTTTCTTCAAGGCTTACTCCAAGTAGAGAAAATGTCACCAAGCAATGGGTAGAATACAATGGAGGATGATGAGTTCTATTTATAGCCAAAGAAAAAGGTAATCCGGGACAATCCCCGGTATGAGACTAAACGCATACCATAAATGGACTAAATGAAGGGAATGTGTTCTAAAAGTTTTACTTTTAAATGTCAATTATTATGAATTGAATGAGAAATCATTTTGTTCATTCTTTATGTTATTCGTCTTTTGGAAGTGTTAAGGAAGATGCTCTTGGTCCTTAACCGTAGAGCTCTAAAAGATATTGGTTTACATAAAACAAAAGATATTCGCAATCATGGTAATTAGCATGTGACATTAATTACCGAGTTAAGATTGTTGTGTTGGTCATAGATCATTGTAGCTCTACAAATGAGTGACATTACGGGTACACAAAAGAGGAAAATAGTACTTTTGCATACCGAATTGACCTAACAAGTAAAATATTATAGGAATGTGTTTCTGTGTCATTAATATTTTACTATGTCATTGGTCCTTTGATATGAGACTTATATCCGAACGCTTAAAGAGTTCTTAATTAAACTAGTGTCTTGAGCTATCTATAAGTGTAGTGTAAATGCATTAGTTGGTTAAGTATAACTTACGTTGGAGAAGATAGTTAGTCAAAAGATTATCATTGCCCCTCTTAATTGAGTGATGATATTAGTGGGCCCCTTGATAAAGCAAAGTTATAATGTGCACAATGTGATTTGAGTTAAGTCACATATTTATAACTAGCTTAAAGAGATCAAGAAATGAATACTAATACAAAGATGACACAATACTACTTTGTGTGTATTCTTAATATCATGAGGCAAGGGACAGACACAAGTGGTGCACTCCATCACTAAATGGATCGGATTTTGGTTCGAGTGGAATTAAGACATCTAACTAATTGGTAGCTATAATGTGTAGCTAGATACCGCTTATAGCTTGTGATATTAAGCTCTTAATATCACTGCCAACTTAGTTTAGATCCTCCCATAGGTCACACCACAAAACTGGGAAACAAGAAATGGGGATTTTGAGTTCATAAGATGTGTCGGGTTTCATGTAGAAAATATGACACATGAGGTGAACAAGCAAAATCAAAATTATGTTGTGATTAATAACATAATTAGAATCTAAATTAAATTCATATGTGATGTAAATATTATGGGGTGTAATGATTGATCATTGCATAGGATAATATGTTACATAAGTTGTGAATTTACTACTAATCCCGAAATGTCAAATTTTGTAGGGGTAAAACCGAAATTTGACAAGTCTGCAGAACAGTGCTCCAACGGTCGACCGATTAGCAGTAAACGGTCGACCGATCAGGCACGGTCGACCAGACATGTCTCGATCGATAACTGGGAATTTTCATATGTTCGAACGGTCGACCGAATGTAATCGGTCGGTCGACCGAACATAGCGATAGAATAATTCCTGTTACGAACGGTCGACCGAGTTATTGAACGGTCGACCGAGTTATTGAACGGTCGACCGAAACTTGGTTCGAGCGGTCGACCGAACCTACAAACGGTCGACCGGTCCAGACGGTTTTGTGCAGAATTAATTTAGGAATTAATTAGATCATGCATGGAATTAGTCCATAATTGATTTAATTCGTGGCTAAGAATAAATAATGGATGGTTAGATGGAAGTTTGCATGAAATCATGGGCAAAAGGTTGCACATGAATAGGTAATTTGGAGAGAACTTATAAATACAAGTTTATCTCATTACCTCATTAATTAATTCATTGTTTTTCTCATGCAAAAACTCTCTCCATAATTCTCCACGAAATTCCCTTAATTCTTAAGTTTAGTTTTAGTTTTTAAGAGATCATCTTCTCAAGGGAATTAAAGAGGGGTTAGTAATTGGATTCTAAACCCTATCGGAGATTGAGAGACTAGCTTCCCTCTCTCCGATCTTGTTTAGAGTTTGGTGAATACTCGGAGGCATCCGGTGCAGCGAGGAGCATCCCCAACGTCTCCGAATCTTCAAGAAGTTTTAGAGAACTTCTAGGTATGAATTTTGGAGCCCATATTTGTTTTAATAAAGTTTTGAAACTAGTTATTGAAACAAATTGATGCATGCTTGAAATAAATCATAGAAAATTGTAAATTGATCTTTATTGTGCATAAAAAATTCGAAAATAAATATGTACAATTAAACATGAAATCATACATTAAATACATGCTAATACAACACCCGGCCAAGTCTTATAGGGTTTTGATCCAAATGGACCACCAATTGGCGGTCTATAAGTGTTGAATCGAGTTTTTAGTGAAAGCTTGCTCTCTTTTTTAATTATGATAAAATTTCAAATGTGATCCATTTCGTTGGAGCAAAGCCTTCATTCTCTGCAATCTTAGTCGTCCAATGGCTTATCTCATCTAGGTTAATTTAATTATAAATAGTTATCATGACAAAGTTGATATGATCATTTCCCACAAAATTGCACTAATTGCACGATAAGATCAAACTTGCATGCAAAACCAAACACTAATTGCACGATAAAATCATAGCTAATCCACATAGTTTGTACGATGAAAGCACACACAACAAACTCAATTAACCGTATGTGAAAATATGAAACCCATCCCTGCATGTGGAGCAACATGATGTTGGAATCCTTCACAAAGAAGCAAAAGTGAAAGCTAGCTTGACCCACCCCTAATCCTTCACATCTGGTGGAGCACAATGTTTCTGGTTTGCACCTATTTCATCTGTCAACTTCACGTAGCTAGGATAGGAATCTCTTTTCTTTCTTCCAGAGCATCCAGAGAAAGCAAAGCTGATTCCCACTGTGTGATATATGGTTGGTCGGTACTATTCGAATTGGCCACATGCACACCATCACCTCCTCTTCTTGCTGGTTTCTTCCATCATCTGCTTCTCTCTTGCATGCATATCTTCTTTTTAGAGCTCCTTCTAACTACTGACAATGCGAAGTGCTTTCCCGAAGCTAGTTGTGAACCACATCTGAGCAGGAATTTATCAATTGAACTATACTTCATTAGTTTCGTGTATATCTTATATATCAAGTAGAAATAAATAATGTTACCAATTGTATCTTACCATCTTACCTACGTTACGAAAATAATTTTTCTCGTCTTGTAAAAACACAATGAAAGAAGTAAAAACTGATGCGACAGAAAGAATGACTGTTACATGTCAATGTGTTTTTTTCTTCTAAGAAGTATGTTTATCTTACCATCTTACCTCGGTCACGACCCGGTCGTGACCAGGTCGTCCCAAAAAAATCGTGTTAACGGGGGAAAACCTCGGTGCAGCTTTCGTCGAAGATGCCTGGGTCCTCGACCCGGGCGTTGAAACGCCCGGGTCGACGACCCGATTGTCCGGGTCATCCAACCCGGATGCGCCACGTGGCGCGTCCGGGTTGAATTTTTTGATTTTTGGTTTTGTTTTGAATTTTTTGTTAGAGATTTTTTTTTATGAAAATACGTTTTATAATTATCTTGATTTTTTAGAATTTTTTTTATTTTTTTAAAATTTTTTACCAAGATGGACCCCGAAATGATGTGGAGGAGAGAGATAGGTTGTTGTTGGGTTGTGGTTAAGAGATGAATAATGTAGGAAAGAGAAGAAGTTGGGTTGAAGAAAGAGAAAGCTGATGTGGAAGAGAGAGAAAGCTGATTTTGAAGAGAGAAAGAGTTGATGATTAGGTCGTCCAGGTCATGATTAGTGATGTTCTTAATAGGTTTACGTCGGAGAACGGAGGTTATCAATGCTCGTATCCTTCTTCTTTTTTAATATAAAATAGGTCGTATCGAAACTTTAACATGTCAAATCTCCAACGCAGATCTTGCCTGCATGGTTGGCTTGTACACTGTGTCACGTATGCAGGGTTGATGTGATTGTACTTTTCAGAAATAATAATTTGCTAATGAGCACCTTGTCTGTACTATAATTTTGAAATACGTGGTGGAAATTTTTAATACCAGTAATTAAATTGCTAAATAAATATTTGAAAATACGGCATGTTACATTGTTTTTTTTTTGTTTTGCAAGTGGCATGCAAACTAATCATAATAACGAGACAGGGAGATTTCGTAAATGTATTAAATAGTTAGAAGTATCACTAAAACCTTGTCATACCTCCTATTACTCCGATTACAAATGAGGCCTTAATATTGACACATGAGCATTCTCAGCATCATTCGAAATCGAATTGAAAACGTTCCTCACCTGTTTGGCAGAATTCCAAGGATAAAGAGGGTTATGAAGTTCCATATATAAGTCAATGTGAAAATGCAACTATAATTTTTTATCGAATTAAAGGTATTCATGATAATCTATGTAAGTGTTGTAAGATCTTTGAAATTTTATTAAATTCATGTTTATGAAATTCCTTTAACGTATTTGGTCAATCGTAACTATTTCCCCTTGTCTAACCAATATGATCAATCTTTCGTAATTTAGGTACGCAAAAGAATTTAGGTTGACACTTGGCACGTGGGAGTCTAAAGAAGATTCTAATTGGCTTGTTGTGGAGGATTTCTTGCAACTTGTTTTATGATATGCACAAGTGGCACCGTCCAAGGAAGATTTTTGTTTAAAGACAAAATGACATCATAAAATATGCACCAAAAACAAGAACTTGTGGGTTGCTTTGGTGGAGTCATGATTATGGTTATCATCACATTGAAGCTGTCTGTGACAATCTTCTTGCTCAACTTAACCTCTTCTTTCTTTCTCTATCCTAAAATTAATTATTCTGTCCATGGTATAGTTTAGACTAGCATTAAATTAGTCTGTTTTGTATTTCCATTCATGCCACCTCATGACACAAAAAATACTTTAATATCCTTGTGTTATTATAAATGACGATTAGGACAATAGAGATTAATATAACCCCGAGAGGGAGCAAAATATGCTTAGTCCTACATTATCAAAATCATAAAAGCCCACAACATCTGAGAAGCCCAGTTCGAATTTCTTAATGGGTCCATCAACAGAAACAGAAAAATAACAATAAAAGTAGCACTGGGCTATTTAGTTTCCAAAACCGAAGCCGAGCCAATTCAGGCACAATAAACAGCCTATGAAGCTCAGTGGCCTATTGAAGTAAAGAAAAGCAGGGATAATTTTAAAATACCGTCCAAAAATAAAATAAATCAATAATTCCTCTTGTTAGTGTTTCATAATATCTCAGATATTTTTTTATTCCAGTTATTAACCTTAAATAGTTATTATTTAGTTCTTCAAGAGTAGAAAATTCGCCCTCGAAACATCACCACAGGAAGACTTTAGGCCCCCTTTGGATAGGGATCAAAAATCATGATTTTGAGGAAAAACTTAGTTTTTTTAAAAACGAAGTTTTAAAATATTTAATTTCGTGTTTAGATATGAAAAAGAACAGAATTTTGAAAATTATGTTTTCACCAAAAACAGAGTTTTGAAAAATCCACTTCAACTTATTTTTCCTAATCAAAACAAATTTTCACGTAAGTAACTTTTTGGTTCTTATTTGAAATAAATTTCAAAATTCGTGTTTTATCCAAATACAAAAATTGATGGAAACTATACTTTTGAAAATTTGACTTTTCAGTTGAGAAAAATTAAGGAATCCAAATAATGTTTCAAAATACATTTTTAAACCATACAGACCCTTAGAAGTCCTGTCAAAATACAATTCAAGAAAGATATTTTACTATATAAAGTTAGCCTAAAAGCTAAGAATATGGATCATGCAGGTGTGAGACAAGTGTAGCAGGAGACCGTATGCTTCATTAACGTGTACATATCCAACTTGGACGAATGAATTAAAACACCAAACATTTATTTGTCGATATGAAACCAGTAAAATCATCACAATAC
The DNA here is from genome assembly GCA_963682175.1 of Triglochin maritima. Classification (NCBI taxonomy): domain Eukaryota; kingdom Viridiplantae; phylum Streptophyta; class Magnoliopsida; order Alismatales; family Juncaginaceae; genus Triglochin; species Triglochin maritima. Next base: position 54,378,702 of record OY821772.1, on the reverse strand, counting down.
AAAGAAAATATCTCCCATGTGAAGGAATCCCAAACATGACCTTCCATTGGACAATTCCCGCTTACGTGTCATTTCCTCAGCCTCGCATTATCTCCTTATCCACGTCAAAATCTCCCTATATAATTTCCCTTTCACAACACCACAACCACACAAGTCTTGTCTCAAAATCTGAATTTGTTTTTTGTTTTTTCACCCACAAACCAAATCTAATGGCTCTCCAAACCTCTTCACTTGTGGCCTCGGCTCTTCCTTGTGGACACAAGGAGGTGGTGAAGTGGACATGTTTGGTTCTTTCTTGCTCTTTGATGGTCAATTAATTGTTCGACTTTCTTTGTGTTGCGTAGAGTAAGACTACTGCTGGGCTGAAGGAGACTTCTTTCTTTGGGATCTCATTGTCAGACCAAAAAAAATCTAGCTTCGGCTACCTGACATTTAAGAACAAGGTAACATGAGTCCATGACACTACATCTGCAACCTTTTTTTTTGTTGGTTCGGCTGTGGTTCATGGTATGGACTTTTTATTTGATCGCAAACAAAACTTTCAAGAAAAACTAATATCTTTTTTTTAAGATAGGGTACACTGTTTAATTGACCCCACAATAATACTTTATAGTATTAACATATTATAATTTACTCCATAAAGTGATTAAACTTACCCAAATTATATACACAAGTACCATATTGTAATAAATGTTTTTGCAATATCCGTCCTACGAATGAAAATCATGTTTTTTTTCTCATTGCTATGGTCTAAGTACTTGGATACGATGTTGACACTTTCAAAGCAATTTACTCCAAATCAAGATTCTGTTCTCTGAATATTAAATTACAGTCTAGGTAGCAGTTGGATATGATATTTAGTTGTAGTATTATAGTCATCAAGTTAATCAATGGCATTGTGATTTGGTCAGAGTAACGTGTCCACCGGGGTGGTGCGGGCTCAAACCGCCACAATCGCGGCACCCTCTGTAAACCGTGCGGCCGAGGAGAGAAAAAAGACATTGAGAAAAGGCAATGTAATAATAACCGGTGCTTCATCCGGTCTCGGTTTGGCCACTGCAAAGTCATTAGCCGAGACTGGGAAGTGGGATGTGATCATGGCATGCCGAGACTTCCTGAAGACCGAGAGAGCCGCAAAGTCAGCAGGCATGTCCAAGGAGAATTACAAAATCATGCACCTCGACCTCGCCTCTCTTGATAGCGTTCGACAATTCGTCAACAATTTCCACATTTCCGAGATGCCTCTTGATGTTCTAGTGTGCAATGCCGCGGTTTACCAACCAACGGCTAAGGAGCCCATGTTCACAGCAGATGGATTTGAGCTTAGCGTTGGAACCAACCACCTCGGTCACTTCCTCCTCTCTCGGCTTCTTCTAGAAGACATGACCAAATCCGATTACCCCTCGAAACGCCTCATCATCGTTGGATCGATTACTGGTGAAATTTCTATACAACTAATGTTATGTTCATCAATGTATCTTTCACCTAAGTGCTTGAGTTTTAATTAAAAATTCTCAGGAAATACGAACACGTTGGCGGGTAATGTGCCTCCGAAGGCGAACTTGGGCGATCTACGAGGCCTCTCAGGCGGACTCAGTGGATTGAACACGGCGGCGATGATTGACGGTGGGCAATTCGACGGTGCGAAAGCTTACAAAGATAGCAAGGTGTGCAACATGCTGACAATGCAGGAGTTCCATAGGCGATTCCACGAGGAAACCGGGATTACGTTCGCATCCTTGTACCCAGCTGGTTGTATTGCAACTACTGGTCTTTTTAGAGAGCACATTTCGCTGTTTAGAACTCTCTTCCCTCCCTTCCAGAAGTACGTCACCAAAGGGTTCGTTTCTGAGAAGGAATCCGGAAAGCGGCTTGCCCAGGTATATATAATAATAATATTATTATTATTATTCCAATGAATTAATTTGAACATTATTTCCAAATAAATTGTTGGTTTGGGCGTTTTTGTTAGGTGGTAAGTGACCCAAGTTTGACCAAGTCCGGAGTGTACTGGAGTTGGAACAAGGATTCAGCTTCGTTCGAGAATCAGCTTTCGAAGGAAGCTAGTGATGTGGATAAGGCGAGGAAAGTGTGGGAAATGAGTGAGAAGCTGGTTGGCCTCGCGTGAGAGGAATTATGTTCAATCATCTTGATTTCTACTTATTTCATGCGTGCGACTGTCTTGTACAATCTTGGGATTTAATGAGAAAATAATGGAAATGTTCCATCTAGTACGCTTCTAAAAATTAGCTTTGATATTTTGACTCATTGTTATTTTTATGTTCGCTTTGCTTTGGTTATATCACCTGCTCGGCTCCTCGCTGTTCCAGTGGCTTTGCGTCATTCCATGACTTGGGTGGGACTGTAGTCTGTGGAAGGAGATGAACGAGTGATAGCAACTGTACATTTCACTAGAGACATCCATACACATCGTACAATCAATGCATAGACATAATGAGATAAAATATTGGAAACTAATTAAGTCAGCTCTACAACCTCCAGTTAATAATTCCTGCATCTCAAGTGTCACAACAGATTCATCTTTGCCATTTTAGCGCCACGAACAACCAGGATGTGATGACCATTCGATATATAACGTAGAATTCATCGACCAACACCAACTCTATAACCCGTCATCATAACTAAAATTTTAAAACTAGTCACATTTATGTGTGACAAGTTCAATTTTGGTTTAAGCACCTCCATGGCTCCATCTCCACCCTCGTGTTCAAACAAAAATCTTGCAGTGTGATGCAAACCTATAGACACCTACATCCACATGACCCACTCGAAGCATAATCTCAAAGATGGGATTCATTAATTGGTCGACAACTCAGATACACGTCTGCGATCTAAGTCGCAGTGTTAGTCAGACAGCATAAACTATAACGTAATAATATATGAATGGATCTGATATCTTCAATTAGTGACAACATAGAATGGTAACAAGCAGCGGTAATGAGCTCAACGGCTTCTATGGACTACGTATTCAGCATACTTCCCGGCCTTAGACAAAAGCTTAAAGCATCTCTCGTCAAGGTGGACACTTAACTGAGAACAAAACCAGAACCCCTTAAAATTTGAAATCTCTCTTTTTCGATTTTCCTTCTTTCTCCTGCATCTTGCGTTTCCTCTTCTTTTCAGCCTGTAGTAAATGAAACAATCATCGTTTAGTTCACCATTGACAACAGTGGAAGCAACTGAATAAGTTCACAATTAGAATTGTGGTGCCAACACACTCACCTCCGCGACCATGTCACTGAAATCTTCTTTCTGGTTCCGTAGCTTCTCCTCCTCACGTGCCTCTTCATACCTGGAAATAAAATCAACATCAGAAACACTCTTTCCAATAAACCTCAAACAAAATCCACATAAAATCAAATGCTTACTTTGCAGGGAGCACATCTTCCATAGCTTCCAACTCCTCGGGCTGTATGGTGACATCAACTTTGTCTGTTTTTTGTCCTCGCAACAGATCAACCTGAGAAACATACATGGCAATTCCCAATAAGCAACAACTAGGAAAAATAGAAATAACCTTCAGTTTAATAAGGTGTAACGACAACAAAGAAAAGACAAACAAAAGAACATTCCGAGAATCCGAGATCTCACCCTTTTAGCTGCAGCAGCCTTGTCCTGTGTACCAATGACATACCTATGGCAGGTGGAGAACAAGTTAACAAGATTGCCTGAGTATATTTTTATACAAGATCTAATCTACTAATACAAAACAGCAGGAAAAAAAAACATACGTGTGTGTTGTTCCAAGTAAGGTCCCTGGAGCAATCCTTTCTTCTTTTTCATCAAGAACCTAGAAGAAACGGAAAACACAATTATTGAACCAATGACAGTATATTGCATGAGAAAAACGGAAGTGAATTGCATAATTCTAACGGAAGGGGAACGATTATTAACCTGATATAAGGGTCTTTCAGGCTCCTTCCTCTGTTGCTTACGAAGGTCTATAACATCAGGTGTCTCCACACCAGTGGGAGTGCTGAACAGAGAAAAAATCAAATCAGAATAAGAAAACAAAATAAACTACACCAAATAAAGGAAAAATGAGTGAGAAGATACCTTGAAAGGCTGTCAACTGACTGGATGCCATCCTCCATTTCCTCTTCTTCAATCTGTTCTTCCTCCTCTTCCTCTTCTTCCTCCTCTTCCTCCAAATCACCCCAATGTTTGCTCTTATCAACCGGCTCTTCCTGAGCGAAGAAAATCAGAACATAAAGTACTGAGAAAACTAGCCAATTTGAAACGTACTAAAACAGACATCAAATTGAAGCATTATTGTTTTAGAATCAACCATGAGAAGGGACATACCTCGTAATTAAGTTGGTCTTGTTGCTGAACACCAAAAACATCACCATACAGAGGACGCCCGTACTGTTGGAAAAGGCATCATTATCAGAAAAATCATAAAAGTAAAAGCTAGAGATCCTTAAAAAGTGCTGAAAAATCTAACTAAATAAGCACGAAGTTCACCTCGTCTACAGGGGGTTTACCCCAGCCACCGGGATGATAACCAAAGCTAGCACCAAGAGGGATTGGAGCATTTAAACCAGGAATTTTCAGGTGTGGATATGACGGTGGAGGCCCATACCTCTGGTTGTAACAAGTAACCATCAGTGAACATGATAGAAGAAAAACCAAAGCAAAAAAGTAAACAAAATTCCAGACACCAACCTGCATATTGATAAGCCAAGGAGGTGGAGCATTATCTGGCATACCAAGAGCATCTTTCAACTCATGGGACAATGTACCAGGTTTCATCTCCCTTAGTTTGACCTGCAAAAGGCCAGACAAAATAATGAAATCAGATAAATTAGCATCTTTAGGAAAGGTTTGTGATATTAACCATCGAACACAAAAAACTCGGCCAGAGAACCATGGACTTGTTTATCAGAGATATAAATGGAACAAACATCTCACCTCAAATTCTTTCCCTTCATGGTATAGTTCTCCATGTGCAGTCAACTTTGGTTTGGTTTGATATTTGAAAAATGCATCATGCAGGACCTGTAGAATAACATCATTGAAAACAAGTTATAATTCAAGCATCTCCATGACGGCAGCACATACATGGCATATATCCAAAATTGCAAGCTGGTTAGAAATGGTCACCGCAGAAGCTCAGCAAATTAAATGATAAATCATAGCAAAACACCACACAAGAGAACAGCAAATCACTGTTCTGAAAACCAGACCAGACCGGCCGGTTCAACCGGTTGAACCGGAGACCTGTCCGGTCCGGTTCACCTCCCAAAACCGTTTTTGCCCTGAACCGGTTTAGGGGGAAAACCTATTTTTTATATATTGGTACCCGATTATGTATTCAGTTAGATTACTACATATCCAAAAAAAACCAAATTTATACTCCAACCCTAAAAATGTTGATATTGTAGATGTTTTGAATATTTTTTTGCTTGATAAATAATTAAATATGACTATTATATCTATAATATATATTTATGACGTCATGTTGACGTCACCGGTTCGATTCCGGTCCGACCCCGGTCGAACCTTTGAACTTTTGACGTTGCCGGTTCGACGTCCGGTTCGGTTCTGAAAACCTTGCAGCAGATAATTATGTAAACCACAAGACGAATACTATAATGTTGTATAATCTACCTGATAGTCAATATCCATCTTTCCCATCTTTGGTTGCATGCGCTCCTTCTGTTTCTGTTTCAACTTCTTGCTATCCTCTTTCTCAATATATGCCTATAAATGAGAATATACAACAAATTTGTAACTAGATGTTCTGCTTAACAAGTTAAAATGTACTGAAATAAAATGTCGGAAATTGAATTTGCAAGGAAGAAGAATCAAAGTATCTGACTTGATGACATATGACAATATTATTGTTATTGTTGCAAAATTTCCGAATGGAATAGAGATTGAGTTACTGCCAAAAACTAATACTAATAAACCGCATCCTATGTTGTCTGTGAGCAAGTTAAACTCAAGACAATTTTTCCAAATGCCAAGGAAAAGAATAAGCAAGGCAAGCATTCATCCACTCATAATTCATGCCAACCCTTAATCCATTCATACCACCTTGTTCCAATTGATTGAAAGTCATGATAGACTAAACTTTAGAGCCATGACTTAATTTTTTTAACATTACAGATCTAACCAAAGTTTAGAAACTTAAATCATCCACCCATATTGAAATCAGCATCCTAGCTTCCTTGACGGAATAAGCAAAGTACGAGAACATGCATTAAACATGGCGAGCCAGAAAACTGCATTCAAACACTTTTTTGCCATACCTGCCGTATTTTTTCAATCCCAGTTGCAGCAATAAAATCTGGAAGCTGGAAAGGTTGTTTTTCAATACCTCGCTTTCCCTGCAAAGAAAATAAACCAAAGAAAGAAACTGTAAGGTCTGAAACTATATGAGACCCCTAGCCTTTTACTATAATGATTAATGACCCTATCTATTCCCAAATTAAACATCCAGATTCTTAATTGGTGTGTAGTAGTGCTACCCCTCATAATATCTGCAACATAGAGGAGGCAAGTTCAGTCTGGAACACATCTTACAAATAGTTTGTAGAAATAAATTTAGAATGTTTGCGTTGACATTTCTTCAATTTTATTTCAGGTTAAATATGCAATTGTTCATCAAGATTATCTATTTATCCATGGTAGTCATTAGTCGAACAGTAATAGTCCAATATGCATCCCAACCCAGTTATAGTAAAAAAAAACTAATTAAGGAACCCCATTAGTAGACAACCAACCTCCTGTACTCCATGTGACTTACAGACGGCCATTTCCCTGCAAGAACCATATATACATATAAGAGGGGGTGATACCATGTTTATTTATCATCACCCATCCCTTCTAACCCCTCAAACTGGCACGCATGCAATTCAAACAAGGATTCATGTGATGATGTATTATGTACTTGCCAACGAGTTAGACTCACCTGTAAGAATTTTCTTTTCTGAGACCAGTGCCTTGGAACAGGTACAGTATTCCTATATGACTTTAAAAACACAAGCAACTTCGGATCTGCGGCGGTGGCATCCCATACCTAAAAGAATATAAAATATGCAATTAAGTATGAATCCAAAGAAGAAAATTATATAGAGATACTAATCATTTGGAAAAAACATATTAATATTCTAATCATGAAATATCATCAGAAGATATACGTAAAGGCATAAAACCTTCAAACATTAAAGAACATGAAAGACCAGTAAATCGACATGACAAGGAAGAGTTTATTTTTCTTCATATTAATATGAAAATTTTACAATAAGGTTAGCATAATGTACGTAGTTAGTCAGGCACATCCAAATTTGAAGCCATGTAAAGTAACCCTTAAATAAAGATTCACATGCTAAGGAGGTCCATAACCTAAGAAATATCAAATATAAATCTACCGTATCTCTGGAGGGTTTTTTTCTTTTTGTCCTTCCATTAAAGGTCACAAAATATAGCAATTATCCCACTTGTTAATTACTACAGCTTCTACTAGTAATAATCAATATATGATTGGTAGATTGATATGTGAAAAGACAATCATATATGAAGCAACACCAACACCAAATGATTTCTTTACCACAAAAGTTATATAGAATTATAGACTACAAAGATAAATACCGAAGAGTAGTTATAAACCCACGATTGACCAAATTGGGAATTGCATTAAATAATTGGTGAACATGAAGCAATACTAAAACCAAATGATTTTACTACAAAAGATATATAAACCATGAAGATGTGTACTGAAGAGTAATTAAAAACCCATGATTGATTGAACTTCCATTGTATATGTGCAAAAAAGCAATGCAAACATATAAAACATAATAATGGAATATTTGGACATACCTCCACCACGTCTGGTCTTGAGCAAATTTGCTTTAGTTCAGCAATTTTCATTCTCCTTTGGAGCTGCATAAATCATCATATAATAAGCTAACTGGACTCAGAGAAGTAGAGAAGCAATACAGAACAAATACACAATTCATAACATCATATATCGGCAAAAGTATGAACGAGAAAGCACCTGGTACCCTCATCAAAGAATGAAATGAAATAATCAAGTATACAAATACCTTTTTCTTCTTGTTGGATATTCCATTCTCTTTCTTTTCGGTGTCCCTCTCTTCTTCTTCAGAGTCAGAATCCACTTTACGGTTCGAAGCAGCATTAGTTGCATCTTCATCCTTCTTATCACCATCCTGTGTAGGAGAAGACAAGAAAAGATTACAAAAACATAAAAAGGCGTCTTAGGATGTATCAGCCAAAGAAAGCCCAACGATCCTGTTTCTACACACCTCAGTTGCAGCAGCAGTATCACTGAAAGTGAACTTCTCAAACACCTTCTTGAAATCCTCGAGGAAGTGGTCCTCCAATTCTGCCTTCTCTGGAACGTATTCCACTTCAACTTGCTCCTCTACCTGTTTATTTCCAAAACCACCTTACAGAATAAGACATGCAAAACAGAAATTTGAAAGTTACAGGAAGTCCAAACCAACAGCCTATACTAACAGTTTGGGAAAAGCCAGAAATTGTAATCATTGAACAATATCTACAGCCAAAGTTGGTATGGGCTTGAAGAACAATATCCCCTAACTTATTAGCAATTCAAAAGGCAGAAAACAAACTAGAACCATGAACGCAAAGTAATTCACCCCTTCAGAATCCACACAAACTTCCGATCTAGACCTCAAAAGAACCCTAACGTACACATTGTGACCTTATGGTGATTCCTTTTGGTGGAAACCAAACTAAAATCGAGCAATCCAGTGACATCCAAACCTTCGGCCAGTCAGAAGCACATGATCCTTTGATCTAAAACCTAAACAAGATCCTAATGTTCTCATGGCAACCTTATGGAAACACTCTTAAATAGATAACAACCTAAAACCGCACAATCCAGTGAATCAAACCTTTCCCCAAACCCTAATCAGACTCTTCACGGCACTCCAATCTAAACCTGAACAAAACCCTAACGTTCCACCACCACCTCACCGTAATCCTTTTGGCAGAAACCAACTCGATCAGTATAATCCAATGAAAATCAACCTCTTCCCAGCCAAAACCCTCCCAAAGACCCAAACTTCGAAACCAGATCCTCAATTTCCTCGCGAACTAAATCCACACGATCTAACGAAAACCACAAATCTCCGCACGCAGGAATCTAAACCTCCACAAAACCCTAGCAATCTCGAATCCAAAGTCCAAAAACCCGGACCTTTTGTCGATCGGCGTTCTCCTTGGTTCCATCTTCGTCGTTCCCGGCGTCTCTGTCCCCTTTGTCGCCCTTGGAGGAGTTGGCCTTCTTGTTCTTCTTCTGCTTCCGCCGCCTCCGCCGGCGCTCGCTCTCGCGGGACTTCTTCCGGTCGGTCAGGGCGTCGCCGTTGGGGAGAGGAAGGAAGGCCGCGTCGGAGGGGGTCTCCGCCGGGATCGCCATGGGAGTGGGGTTTGGGGGCGGAATGGGGCTCGAATGCCCCCCTTTTGTGTGGATTTTGATGTGGGTTTGGAGGCGGTGGGTTGGCTGGGGTCGTGGTTAATCTGAGCCGTTGGTGGGCATGTTAGGACGCATCTGGGCCGTTCCTTGCAGGATTTCGTTTTTTGGGGTTAATAACCAATGTCTGTTTGCGTTTGTTTATGTTATACTAGCGAATAACTGATAAATTACTTACTGTCAAAATTCTATTATTTCTCAAATGTGAAATAAAGTCGAAAAACTTCTTGCGTTTGGTTTCATGTTTATAAGTTTAGTTCTACCATTATGTAGACATAAACAAAATAGGTTAAAAAGTACTTAATGTCAGCCAATATGCCCATATTGTCATTGATTCAATACAATATGTTGTAAACTTCAAGTTCTTTTCCTCAAATATCTATTATTCATGATATCAATTTAATTAGATCAAATAAATAAAGTTAGCTTACTTAGGAGATGAACTTTCCCTCTTTTCACTCCTCTAACGTAAAATCACTATTCACATGTAGAGAGATGTGTATGGATTAATGACAATATAAGATATATTTTTTTTGTATTTGTTCATGTTCAATGTCAATTCTTTTACTGGTTAATATTTCATTACTTTTAGTATTTTTGGGTTGTTTAATCCTAAGTTAATATTGGTTTGCATCGCCCTTTTTATCTTTCTCATGAGCTAAGATTATCTTGTTTTATCCTATTTTTTGTTTCTATATCAATTAACTTTCTCGTTTTCACTATTAATGATCTTAAATCCCCAACTACAAAAACGATACGTTATGTTGTATATTGCATTACATTATATATACAATGAGGTACTGATTGGTCAAAGCAAACACTTGGGCGATTGAGATTTGCCGAAAGATGTTTGAGCCCGTACAAGGAAGGGAGAAAACATCACGAAGGTTCAGGAGACAGGCATGTAGAGGTGTCAATGGATATTCAAATATTCGAATATTTGAGCATCCGTCTGTATCCGTATTTGATTTTTAAAATTCAATTTGAGAAAAAATATCTGAAAGACCGTATTCATATCCGTTCCGTAAAGTAATGGAACGGATATGGTTATTGGTACATCCGATCCGGGATCGAATATCCGTAGTACAACATCTGTATTCGTATATATAATTATTTTTTAAATTAATGATATATATATATATGTTAGGTATTTTTTCTATAAATTACCCAATTATATAAATTATTCTAAATTACTAACATAAAGTGTCAGTGGATGTCCGAAATCCGAGAATCCGTCCACGTCCGTATTCGTTTTATCCGAGAATTCGTCGTCCGTAAAACCGTTTTTGTATCCGAAACATGAGGGTGAATATGGATATTGTTGTATCTGATCCGAATAATATCCATTTCGGAAGTACATATCTGTATCTCAACATCCGTATCCATATTTGAAACCAAATAAAATTATAAATGTGATTATGTATAAAATTTGTCTAAGTGAAAATGAAAATTGTTAAAAGGTTGAGAATTATGTTTACGGATGTGGATATTGTCTGTATCCGCTCCGAATCCGTCAAATATCCGAATGGAGATAGACTTTTCATATCCGCAAACAATTTGTATCTATATCCAAATCTGCAAATTTCATGCGGATATAAATATGAATATACAAATATCTGATCCGTATCCGATCTGTTGACACCCTGACATGAGGTACCAACGACGAATGAGAGTGTGTGATGTGGGTGAAAGCCAGAATTTGAGAGTCTTTTTTTTCATATAAGGTGACTCTATTGTCGTTCATATGAAAGGCCAAGTCATCGTAAATGTTGGCCGCCAAGTTTGGAAGAATTTTTTTTCCTACTAACGACGACATCCACGAACTGCTTCTTTGGCTACGAAGTTTATTACTTTGTTTTGCTCCCTGGAGTGTGGCCGTTGGAAACTCATGTCTCCTGAGTAGAGTGTAAATGTCATGAGCGTGGTCTTTTTGTCTAATTAGGCGTCCCATTTTGATAATTGGTAGAGTTGATTTTAACTGTTAAGATGAATTACGCAATTCTATTTGACAGACTAGAAGTTAGGTAGATAAAATTAGGACACACTTCATTTGTAACTACAAAAAAGTTAAAAGTAGATAAACATTTTTTTTGAAAAATAATCACCAAAACTTTCCAATAATCAAAGTCCACAGGTTGTTTGTTCCCCACATCTTCCCCACCTACGTGAAAGTCCACCACCACAACCAATCCATCACCATGACCGCCCTCTCCACCACCTTCCTCCTCCCGCCACCCTCCCACCGTGGGCCCCACCGAACCCAAACCCTAATCCGCAAACTCACCACCACTACCTCCGCCTCCCTCTCCGACCCCTTCGTTCTCTCCATCGCCGAGAAGCTCGAGGACTCACTCCCCACCTCCCCTTCCCTCCTCGACCCGCTCCGCCTCTCCTCCTCCAACTCCCTCCTCTCCCGCACCTGGCCCAATCCCTCCCTCGAGCCATTCCGCTTCACCGACACCTCCTTCCTCCGCCGCCCCCTCATCTCTCCTTCCCCCGCCCCCTCTGCTGCTCTCGACCTCGCCGTCATCCCCAACTCCCTCGTAATCGTCGATGGGCACCTCATCCCCGATCTCTCTTCCTTCCCTGAGGGCATTTATGCGGGTGGAGTGTCGGGTTTGCCGGAGGGGTTTGTCAAGGAGAGGGTGAGGGAGATGATTGGTGGGGAGATGGACGGTGGGGATTTGTTTTATGATTTGAATGGAGTTGGTGCACCTGATGTGGCGGTGGTTTATGTGCCGGAAGGGGTTAGGGTCGTGGACGAGCCGGTGTGGGTCCGGTTCGGGTCGTTGGAGGCAGAGGAGGTGTGGTCGGAGAAGTTACCGGTGTCTAATCCGAGGGTTTTGGTGGTGGTGGAGAAGGGGGCCGAGGTTGCGATTGTGGAGGAACACTTTGGAGTTGGGGTCGGTGAGGGGAGGTCTTATTGGGAGAATTCAGTTTTCGAGGTTGTGATTGGGGAAGGTGGGAAGGTTTCGCATTCGTACGTGCAGCGGCAGTCGCGGAATTCTGCTCATATCAAGTGGACCATTGTTCGGCAGGTGAGTTGCTTAACGTTTGAGAATGTTTGGTTTTACTTTGAGGATGTTATGTATGATCATTTCTATGTTTTGTTGTCACTGTTGTACTGCATTATGCTGTTGGTTCATCGAATTTTAGGTAGCAATTGGCAGAGTTTTATCAATCTAGGATTCTGAACTCAATGTGAATGTAGTCTTCTAGGTTTGCTTTTACTTTCAAGGGAACCATCATATTGCCCATAACATCTTGTTTGGATTTTTATTTTCAAAATTAAGAACTGCCTTGAGAATATTTTTAAATTTGCCACTCTTTGGTGCATAATCAAGTTGGATTCTCTAAATTTTCAGCCCAGAATTACACCATCTACTATATTGACTTCTTGATACTTCAGAAAGGTAGTTTTTGTATAACTGTTTTGCACTAACATTAGTTATTCCCATGGTCTTGCATCCTTTATGAAAATTCCTTGTACTTGCATTTTTAGAAGTGGTTGCCGACATTTGTGAAAACAATGAGCTTTTAGATTATTATCAGCGCGGTGGCATGAATATGGTTTGGAGGGATTTCACACTGTTAATGAGTACGTTTTTCCTAATAGGAGTCTTCTAGTGTTTATAAACTTGTTGAAGTATGTGCTGGAGCAAGATTAAGCAGACATAACCTACATGTCCAACAATTGGGCCCTGACACTGTCACAGATCATTCAGCATTCCATATTTGTCAAAGCAATCAGATTCAGGATTTGCACAGCAAATTAGTCTTGGACTATCCTAGAGGTTATTCCCGGCAGATTCACAAGAGTATTGTGGCTCATTCCTCAGGTCATGCTGTTTTTGATGGCAACATTAAGGTCAACAGGTAAATCATCTTTTTGGCTACCTCCATTATCTAATTCTTGTAATGTTTACCAGATGACTCTCAGTTATTGCAAATACTTTTAACTGACAATGACTTTACTTTAGTAAATCATGTTGTGCATTTGTTAAACATGTGTAAGTTCATTTTTTCCTAGTTTAGATGAGGTACCTCACCAGACAAACCAGTAGAAGAATTGATAGTTATTAGTTATTAGGCCCGTGGCTTTCTTAAAGTTATGCATCATTGCAAAGAAGGGTTAATTTGACCTAAATGCCTTGCCATATGTGTCTGTTGAGTTGAAAATTAAGCATAGAAACAAGTTCACTAGAACCAACTTCTAAAGCTAAACTACAGTCTGGAAGTAAGAATAAACAAACAAATACAGAATGGTTTATGTAGTTGAACCTGAAGATTCCGCTTAATTACATACCATTTTCACGATACAAGTTTGCAGTCTGTATTCCTCCCTCTTGCTGCAAGAGACGAGGCTTATTTGTGCTTTTTGCCTTTTGGGGGCCCAAGGAGAAAGTTTCTTTTTATCCTTGTGAAATTAGCCTTGCAGATATTGCTACCTAGGTGGTTGCCAACAACTGACTGTTGCTCTGAAACCATAGTTGGCATTTTTAACCAGTATGTTGCTCCTGTTTGCATGTCTGCATGATCCACTTATGTATCACTCAACAGTTTGTTCATTGTAGTGCTTTGACTGTAGAATCTCGACTGTAATCTTCAATTGTGGTTTTCATTTAGGTACGCGCAGCAAACTGATGCTGGGCAGCTGACAAGAACTCTTCTTCTAGCACCTCGAGCAACTGCAAATGTGAAGCCCAATCTCCAAATTATCGCAGATGATGTAAAATGTTCCCATGGAGCTGCAATCAGCGATCTTGAGGACGATCAGCTTTTCTATTTCCGAGCTCGTGGTGTTGACTTGCAAACTGCAAGGGATGCCCTTATCTTCTCCTTCGGGGCAGAGGTGGTGGCAAAATTACCCTTTGAACCTCTAAGGAAGGAAACTGCAAACCACATCAGAAATCTCTTGGCATCTAAAAGTTCATCAGTATAAACAAAACTCTCCCAAAAGAAAAACTCGAATTTTCTTTCAGTACAGGGTTTTTTTTTTTTTTTGATAATCAGAAGCAAGTCATGTCCATTTTCATTCTTTGTAATTTATTTTTTAATAAACTGGATGACCAATACATGGTCTCTAATTCTTGACGCATCACTTGTGATCTCGTTCTCTCTTCCTCGCATTTGGCGTTTCTTCGATTCCGTCTCCTGACGATTGTCCTAGCTCTCTTACGAGCAGTTGTGTTTTCAGTTCTCCCTTTGGACGTTTTAAGGTTCCTGCCCAGATAAATAGCTAGATTGAAAGCATTATCAAAAATGACATATTGTGAAATCAATTTATGTGAGAAGATATGATTATTTCTTTCCTTCAAAACACACCACAAAAAAGCGGAAAAATAAGATATCCATTTCTCAAAGACCAAACCAATTTTATTCACCACATTTTTCCTATAGTGACCCATGTTTTCAAAAGTCATATCCACGTCTATTTCAATTGTTTAGGTAAACTACAGATAAATCTCCTCAACCATGGGGCTCAATTCACTTAATTCTCGTGAATTTTAAAACATGACACTTATCCCTTTAAATTTTCAGTTTTATAACACTAGCACTCTTTGTAAAAAATGTGTTATTTTTCAAGATGTTCATAATTATTTTTAATTTTTTGTATTATTTACATAAATTACCCCAAACACTAACTTTATGACAAGTTCAGATTTCAATTGCGTCGGATTTGGTCTAAATGTAGTGTCCAACGTCGTACACATTTATGCAAATCCGATATAAATTTGATGTATATTGAAAATAATGCAAAAAATCAAAAAATAATGGTGAATATTTTGTAAAATAAGACATTATGGTGGTGAGATGGGGGGGAGGGCAAAATGTTAGAAAATTGAGAGTGTTTGATCATATTTGATTACGTAAATAAAAAAACTTACCACACCAAATGTCTGAGAAGGTTGGTAGTTGGTACTTTGAAGACCTTGCTTTATTTTGAGAAATGGTACGAAGAAAAACATATTTGACTTAGTACAATAGTCAATAGCGAAAGTCTATCAAAAAATGTCATGCATCTTAGACAGTACATTAGAGGATCCTAATAATCCAAATTACTTTTTACAAAAAAAAAATTGTGCCATATGATAATTACGATTAAAATTTTAAAGTTACGACCAATGTTCAAAAATATAGGATACAGATTCGATGTGGTACCTCGATGTGGTGAGGTACCACATCTAACATATGTGGGATACGGGTGTATATGTGGTTTGCGATTTAGTTATTAATTAAATAATATAATATAGATGTATTGATTATAAATTATATACATGTAACTAAAAATTTAGATAAAATGAATAATTTCTAATATCAATAATTCAATATTAAATAAATTTGAGTAAAATAAACATTAAAAAAATAGTGTTTTGAGATACGACCGCATTGGGCACATACGGGGGCAAAGATACGGACCACATCCTAGAGATGCAATGCGCATCTACCCCATATGTGGTCTACATCAGGCCACATTCCTAAATAGTGGTGAAGACTATCCATACTTTATGTTTTTACAAGAACCATCTATATTAAGAATTTCTTCCGTTTTAACTAGCATTCGATCTGTGTGTTTCATGATTGCTATAATAAAATAGCAAATAAGTACAATTATTATTTTAACGATAAATTTTGTTCAATTCAATATATTTTTTGTATTTCAGAAACCTTTTATTTTTCTGTCTACATCCGCATACATTGTAGGTTTATACAATCGGTGTGCGAAATTGCTTATGTAATTTTGTAATTCAAAATCAATAAGGTTAATCATCAATATTTGGTTTATTAAAACCATTGCAAGTAACTTTCATGTCGTACAATCTACGTTATTAAATATGATTTCCATGTATACCAAACATTAACTTAAAAAATATACATTCTTACATTCACCAATTTGACCAAATAAGTTTCAAACAGACACAAAATTTACCAATTTTAAACTGAAGTGTTATTTATCGCCCAAAAACTACTTAAATCGTCCGTATAGATTACCATTTTGCTCTTCTCTCATTTCTACTGCCATAACGTGACATTTTACCATCCTATCACACATCTCTCTTCATCTTCCTCTTATAATCATAAAAAAAAATATTTTGGAGGTCAGTAATGACCCAACGGACGCCACGGTGTACTCGAATCTGGTAAAATATCCAACATCTTTTTAATAAAATAAAAAATAATAATAATAAATTACGAGCGTTCGCCAGATCCGCCCCTCCCATGGGGGCGGCGTCTGGCTAAGACGTCTCCCCATTGGGGGGCATTTTACCCAGGAGGCGTCTTAGCCAGACACCCCTCCCCTACGCGGGGCGGCTCCGTCACACGCCCGCAATTTTTTATATTTTTTTATTAAAAAGATAATTGATTATAAATTTAGATAATTGCTAAATTAATTAATTAATAAGTTAATAATTACTATATTCTGATGACCGATACCCCTTCGGTACACCGAATAGAGATTTCCAGAGAAATGTCAAAACTACTGAGGATAAATATTCGGATGACCGGGTATAGATCGATAAACCGACCTAATGATTCCAGGAAGATCAAAAACTTATTGTCTTTACGATCACGGTGGACCGATGGAAACTCGGTCATCCACATGGAACATGTTCGGTAGACCGAGAAACAAACAGTCGATCGTCCGACATCTCACCTTACAACGACTTTTTGCAAGCGATGAAAATTCAAAAATTTCCAGATCCAACAATTTAAAAATCCAAAAAAAATCCAGGACTTAAAGCAATCTTACATTAGAAAGTGCCGACTTGATGCCTACATGGACAGCTAGTCGGGGATAGTTTGAGTTTACAAATTATTATCATCATATATTCACACACACACACATATATATATGGAAAATGTTTTATGAACGCAGCGCGTCACGGACGCGCTCTACGTGGACATCCATGTCAGCCCTTACGTGGCCAAAGCATGAATGTTTTTTTTGTTTTTTCTTCCTGATGTCCACTCAAATCACATTAAATGCGTTTCAACTCAGCACGTTCTCTCTCTCCACCCAAATACAAATATGATGACACTCTTTCTTTCTTCTTCATTCTTTCTCTCCAGAATAAATCACCATTTCGAGCAAGATATTAGGTCGAAGAAGCGTCTGATGCCGACTCCCAGGATTCTTCACAACGTAAGCAGCGTGAATGGGACGGTGCGAAGACTTCCCGATGTTCTTGTTAGCGTTAGCATCGTGAATGTTCTTCCCTATTTTTTCCTAAACGTAATTCT
Organism: Triglochin maritima; assembly: GCA_963682175.1. Taxonomy (NCBI): domain Eukaryota; kingdom Viridiplantae; phylum Streptophyta; class Magnoliopsida; order Alismatales; family Juncaginaceae; genus Triglochin; species Triglochin maritima. The sequence goes on along the minus strand of OY821772.1, from coordinate 54,360,968 downwards.
TGTGGGGTAAAATATACAGTGGGAGGTTTGTTGAGTTCGTGCGGGGGTGGCAGGGGACGGCAGCCCCTGCGGGGGCAGCGCGTCACGGACGTTTTTTTGTTTTAACATCATATTATTGCATTCCATATATTGATTCGTTTATTCCGATTCTGGACAACAAATACACTTATTCCGGACAGCAAATCCACTTATTCCGGACAAACTTTATGTTCTGTTTCTGGACGCACTTTATTCTTAAACCGGACAACAAATACACTTATTCCGGACAACAAATACACTTATTCCGGACAGCAAATACACTTATTCCGGACAAACTTTCTGTTCCGTTTCTGGACACACTTTCTTCTTATTCTCGACAACTACACTTATTCCGGACTGCAAATACACTTATTCCGGACATCAAATACACTTATTCCGGACAACAAATCAACTTATTCCGGACAAACTTTATGTTCCGTTTCTGGACACACTTTATTCTTAAACCGGACAACAAATACACTTATTCCGGACAACAAATACACTTATTCCGGACAGCAAATACACTTATTCCGGACAAACTTTCTGTTCTGTTTCTGGACACACTTTCTTCTTATTTTGGACAACTACACTTATTCCGGACTGCAAATACACTTATTCCGGACATCAAATACATTTATTCCGGACAACAAATCAACTTATTCCGGACAAACTTTATGTTCCGTTTCTGGACACACTTTATTCTTAAACCGGACAACAAATACACTTATTCCGGACAACAAATACACTTATTCCGGACAAACTTTCTGTTCCGTTTCTGGACACACTTTCTTCTTATTTTGGACATCTACACTTATTCCGGACTGCAAATACACTTATTCCGGACATCAAATACATTTATTCCGGACAACAAATCAACTTATTCCGGACAAACTTTATGTTCCGTTTCTGGACACACTTTATTCTTAAACCGGACAACAAATACACTTATTCCGGACAACAAATACACTTATTCCGGACAACAAATACACTTATTCCGGACAAACTTTCTGTTCCGTTTCTGGACACACTTTCTTCTTATTTTGGACAACTACACTTATTCCGGACTGCAAATACACTTATTCCGGACATCAAATACATTTATTCCGGACAACAAATCAACTTATTCCGGACAAACTTTATGTTCCGTTTCTGGACACACTTTATTCTTAAACCGGACAACAAATACACTTATTCCGGACAACAAATACACTTATTCCGGACAGCAAATACACTTATTCCGGACATACACATAACGTAAACAGGACAAACACATAATGTAAACTGCACACACACATAAAGTAAGCTAGACAAATTAAGTTGATCCAACGTAAAACTTAAAAACAAATATTTTATTATGATAAGTGTGGGCTCTGCACGAATAATGAGACTGCACGATTTCCTAGGGTCTGCACACTGTCTTATCTGTGTATTGGGAAATGAATCGTTCAACTTAAAGAACCGGCATTTTTTTAAAAAGACCAAAACGCGCGAAGAGAAATTTCGCTGACTGGACGCTGACTCAAAGAAAAATATCTGAGCTGTACAGATCCACGTAAGGCGCGCCCGTGACGTGCGCGTCCGTCTATCACGGCTGTATATATATATAGTTTGAGTTTATGACAAATAAAGTTCCTCGTGCCAGCAAGAGCTAAGAACTTCTAGTTTAATCGCATTTGTTGGTTCACAAATAGCACCACATGAATATCTTCCGAACTTTAAATACGAGCATGAGCATGTTAATTAGAAAATACACCTCGACTAGTTGACTTGGAAAACATCCATGCTATTGATTATGAAATATTTAAGGTTAACAGTTCATTGGGTGACCTGCTTGGTGCTCTGATTGCAAGCAATAATTTGTATTACTCACGTGAAAAGGACACATCTCATTGGGTAAGTAAACAAGGCACGCATGTCTAGGCTCTACAAGACGGTAGATTCGTTATAAAAAAGACAGTATAGATTACGCATGTAAGCAAGACCCCCGAACTTGTCGAGGTGGTATTTGTAAGTCGGGAAGTTTTACCATCGGGGGAATTTAGATCTTGAAATTGTTGGATCTAGAATTTTTTTTAATCTTCATCACTTGCAAAAAAAATCGTTGTAATCCGACATGTTACCACCATAAACTTGTAAAGGAACCTCAAATAATTTGAGATAACACACCGTGTAATTTTAAGATTTTTCTTTTATTTTTTTTCGATTGAAGCTCTACCACGAGAGAATGAGAAAAATATTGTTGTTGGGTTACGAAGTCGATCTACGACAGATTGCCTAAAATGGATTACTCGGGTGAAGTCGATTTATGACCAGAGAATCAGAGACACGCAGGGAAGAAGACAATCCACGACAGAAGAAAAGCAGAGCTATGGATATTGCTCCAGAGGGAAGACAGTCATTTCAAGGAGAGTTCCTGACACTTTTCATACAAAAAGCGAAGGTAACGATAAGAGTGTTGTCGTATAGGCGTTATTCGAAGAACGAACTACAGTGACGGTCAGAGTGTAGGTCACGAACGCCCGGCCAGCAACGTCCCCCCCCTGGGTGAGGCGTCTTAGACAGACACCTCCTCCATGGGTGAGGCGTCTGGTTAAGACGCCTCCCCCATGTGGGGCGTTTTAGCTAGACGTCCGACTCGATTTTTTTTGCTGGCTTTACTTCACCGAATCTAGGCGCTTCGCCAGACATTTTCATGGTGTTTGTACTGGGAAAATGAGAAAAACGTAGGTAGAAACATTGTTTTAAGAGACGTGACGAAATGAATTGTTAAGGGCAAAAAGGTAATTTTCGGGACGATTTAAGTAGTTTTCCGACGACGAATAGTAGCCTCATTTTAAAATGAAATCAATATATTAAAAACTATAAGAGGTACATGCAAAATATAAATTTCAAAACCAGCAGACAAACCCTAATCCTAAATCTCGCTTTGTTAATCCCTAATCTTTCCCGTCGTCAACGACGACGTTGTCGTCACACATCCATCTCTGACGCCTCTCCGGCGAATGCTCCACTTCCAGAATGTGTTCTTGTCGTCTGTCTCTTCATGTTCCGGTGAATTTTCACCAAATACACGTTGTGCCCTAGTTCAACAACGTCGTTGTTGTCAGTCTCATTCATGTTTCGGTGAATTGTCACCCAATACATGTTCTCCACCACGTCAACTGTAACATCCCGAAATAGCGGAAAATTTAAAAATTGTAATCAAGACACAGGAACTCAACAATCAAAGACGGGACTGTTACTTCTCATAAACAATAGCGGTGCACCAAAATTACATCAGAGTTTGTCAAAATAATACATGATTACAAGAAAACGACAACAGAAGATAAAACGTAATCATGCCGACCTCAGCGGTCCGAGAAGAGGATCCGACTCCAAAATGCGCGTGCCCGCCGATCACCACCCAACTGGACCTACTGCGGTCCTGAAAATATATAACAACAATGCCTGAGTTTCCAGAAGGAAACCCCGTATGCCAACTCACCTATATGCATGCATTACACAAATGAACCTATCATACTAGGAGCGTGTCATGGCATTGACAGAAATGGAAAGCAGTTCCCCCGAAGGGTAAAACAGGACATCAGTCCGACAATCAACAACGAGTCTCCCGAGGAGACCTACTGCAGGCACATGCAGCCTTACAGCACGCGGCATCGCACCCCCCACACGCAGCTACACTACTCAAGGGTTCGGCAGGGAGCCTCTGTCACGCCTGCGCGCCGATAGAATACAGATCTGCAAATCTCAGTGGTTGGAGCCACAGGGACCAACGGGGCCGTCGCCCGGAAGGTATAACAACAACATCTCGGTAGGTGCCCAGCCGAGGAAAACAGCATAGCCGGAACAGCCTCGGCCCAACAATCATCATCGCCGGCACAACCCCGGCGGCATCACCGGCACAGCCTCGGTGGCCCATCACAACGTCCGGCACAACATCGGACGGTCCAGACCGAAGTCTGCCAGGTATAAAAGCAGGGCAGCGACCTCCGTAGCCCGTGGGCCGGTAGTCACCTCACCCAACGCCAGTTGCGTGCCCGCACAACATCAACACTGGGATCTGCGATCCCTCAGGCCTTCTATACTACAATAAGTCCAATCAATCCAACACAAGTCACGGTCCATACACGGAGGTGACGCGTCCCGAACACCCACACTCTTCCCAACGGCGGTCCCTGGGCAGACACGTATCACGCACCCACCGTCACCTCCCGACTCACGCACAAGGCGAGGACACGGGTTTCCGTGGACAAAGTTGGCGTTCAAAAAGGGAACCATGAATTCTGTCCTGGGCCCAAACGGTCGACCGGAAGAGGTGATTCGGTCGACCGGTTCCAGAAAGGAATCGGTCGACCGTACTCCTAAAACGGTCTACCGCTGCGCTCAAAACAGAACCCCCAACGGTCGAACAAAGGTCTAAAACCGGTCGACCGAACGAGGTCAAAATCCGGAGTCTGGTCAACATCAAAATCGGATCTATCGGTCGACCGACTCAAGGGTCCCGGTCGACCGAAATCCGACAGGGTCAACCTAGCATTCTACGTCATAAAACGGTCGAACGCAACCAACAATCGGTCGAACCAGCATGCAATAAAATCCAGTACACTTAAGTTCCGGTCGACCGAACACAAGACTCCGGTCGACCGAAACACAACAAGCAGTCCCAACTCACCAGCAAATACGCACTACCGGTCGACCGCCACACGGCATCGTCCGACCGGTGAAGGTTAAAGTCGGGCAAAAACACTACATTCGGTCGACCGCCCGAAGGAACCGGTCGACCGTTGGTCGTCTTCAACCTCGCGCCAGCCGAGGTTTTTCACAGAAACAACGCCGAGGAGGTCTCCGACCTCCCCGTCCGACCAACACAACCCTTCACAAGGGTTAACAACACAAAATCACACTATCAAGTTGACATACCTCGATCAAGGACGACGAACCGCCGGAGCAACGCTCACGCCTCCGCCGTCACCTCCGGTCTCCCTTGCGCTCAGCCTCCGCGCGAAAGCCTTCCTCGCCCGTCTCCTCCGCGACAGCTGCTCACCACCGCGCGCACCAACAAGGAAAGGAAGAAATGAGGAAGGAGAAGAAAAGAAAAAGAAGAAGAAAGAGGAACTTGATTTATAAACCCGGATGCTACAGTGCACGCCCCTTCCTCTTCCCCACGCGACCACTGTAGCGCCTCTTCCCCATGCAAACCCCTCACTAAACCACCACTAATCCAAGTTTAACCATAATCTAGGTTTGGGTTCTAACATCAACGACGTCGTCCAAATACATTTTATTTCAGAGAGTCTTGGATGGATTTGCAGGTACAATTTCGTGGATTTAAGTTGAAAAAACAAACTAAATCAAAGAGATCCCCAAAACAAAAATGCATTTTCAGAGAAAGAAATTATATATTTTCAAAAGGAAACTAAAAATAATAATACTATTGAACTTGCCAAGAGAGTCTGAAGATTATTATACGAATGGTAATGATGAATTCGACATTACAATAAGTGAATATTGGAAAGTGGTGCCAATTTCTGTCAGTTTTTATATGGTTTTAGATGAAACGAAGTTATATGAGTTGTTTCAGATTATACTATGCAGCTACCATTTATAGTTGACAAGTTTAAATATGCAAATGAACACGTCAAAGACCAAAATCTACAGTGGTTCACTATTTAAAGCTGAATTGTGTGGTTATATAATATGAAGCATTGAATACGTTGTTTTGACGAGCATTGTTTTGTTTAGACCTGCGTATTGGGCCGGGTCGGGCCAGGAAAATATTTCCACATTTTTGTAAGACTTTAATTATTTTTAAAAATTATTAACCATACTTGGGAAAAAGTTTGCTAATTATTCACCTAAACATTTTTTATAATAATTCATCTTAACATATTCAAGAATCCCTTTTCCGATCTATTTCTTAGATCGAAAACACTAAAACATGTTAAATGATGACTTAAAGCTACAAAAAAATAAGTATTTCTCTGGAATTTTCGAATGGTTGTTTATAGGTGAACCACCGAAATAGTAAGAACTTTTGGTATTGGGTAGAAAAGTTTTGAACCTTTTAGCATTAAAGTTACAATTGATTTCGTTGACATGACATAATTTTATTGGACATTGATGTCCATACTCACGCATGTTTAGAAGCAAACAGACAACGTACAAGTAAAACTAATAGTCATTGTATTAATTGTTGTAAATTAAACAAAAGTTACTTTGTTTTCTACGTTATTGTAATTTGACAAGTACTTATTCATCTTATTTCAAAGTTGATGTTCTGCAGGCCGTTTGGGTCAATCTTATTTCATGCGTTTAGGTTATTGCGGTTTGTTTTTACGTGTGTTCTTTTAATCAACCATCCAAAATGTAATGCAGAGTGATAAAATTGTAGTTTAAATCAATTGATTTGTAAAAAATCAAAATTTAATATAATAATGAGATATGTGCTTGCCAAAATAATCATTTACCATTTTCGACCATTCTGTTTGTGCACAATGAAGCACTGAATACGTTGTTTCGACGAGCATTGCTTTATCTAGACCTGAGTACAAAGCCAGGTCGGGTCAACCCGGCTTGACACCTAAGTTTACTTTATCAGATGATGACCAAAGTGCTGGATTGTTTTTTATTATATACTTGCCCCAATAAAATGGAAAATGATTCTAGGTTAAAAAAATTGATCACTATATAAATTTAAAACATTTTGAAAAATATAAATTTAAAAAATGACGTGAATTATTTTTTCAGTCACGAAGATCATGAAATTTACTTGCAATACTTACGATTTCATGATTTCAGCGAGTGAACTTTTGTCCAACATCTGTTTATTATTATGCCTGCATTATCAAAATCAATCATTTCGAGACCTGAAAAATAGAAATATAAACATTTCGATGAGATTAGTTGCCTAGTTGTGTGTATAAAACAAAATAATGTCTAATTTTGCATTCCGTATTGTTTTCAAAATATGTTTTAATTGTATTTTTAATTTTTTCCTGTATCGACGTCTAAAACTGTTTGTAAGGTATGTACACCCTACGAATTTTCGACAACGTTACCAATTTTTTGTTTTAATTAAATTTAGTGTTTGTTTAAAATTTAGTTGTAAATAATTTCTTATTCTAGTTAAGAAATTTTATTTATTTATTGTATAAAATACCCTAACATTTCAATACGCCCAGTTATCGACTTGATTTGGAGGTCGATTTTTGAAAAATTTAAAACAAATTTTAAAATTTTTAAAAAATAATATAAATTAGAAAACATATTTTGAAAAAAAAAGATTTTAAAAAAGATTACAAATAATTACAATAAAAAAGAAAAAAAAATAAAAAAATAAAACTAAAACAGAAAACTTAAAAAATATATATTTAAAAAAAATCACGGATCGCGGTTGACAACCGCGATCAGTGAATTTTTGTGTAATTTTTTTTAAAATTTCCACGGATCGTTGGAAAAAAAATTGAAAAAATTTGACGGCAAATTTTTTTTTTTTGGGGGACGTGACCTGCAATCCGTGGAGGCACGGATCCGACTACTTTTCGGAGAGAAAAAAATCCTAATTTTCAAAATTTGTATTTATTTTTTATTATATAAAAAAATTACGGCAAGAGAATTTCCCTTCCGTTGATATTTTATTCTAGATTTTGCCCATTGATCTCTAAATTAAGCGTAGGAAAAAAAATCAAATTAAATTTATTTTTTAATTTTTTTTCCAAATTAAATCTTGTTGAAAAGTATTTTCCATACTATATCCGCTTCCACAAGTCACGACAAGAGACGGCAGTGAGTCTTATTTTTTAGTGTATACAAAACTCGATGTTTGAAACGTCGAGTTCTGTAAAAAAATTTGACGTGTATGATGTCAAGTTCTTCATAATACAACTCAACGTTTAAGACACTGAGTTCTTTTCAAACATTTGTAAATTTTTTTGCATCACCCCAAGAGGACGCGAAACCAATTCAGATGCTTATTCGAACTCGGCATGTTCAATGCCGAGTTCTGTAAAACTCGGCATTTACGTTACCACGTTCAAGAATATAGAGTGAAACGAAGCACTTACGTTGTCACTTCTGTATTCAGAAAAGTTGAGTGGTTATAGAAGAAATAATTCGATAATCACACAAGAAACAATCCAACCTACTCTTTTAATGAAAATTTCGTGTGTTATTTAGAATTGTTTCTTGTCTTTGAAATTATGGTTTTATGTGGTGTATGTCTTTGAATTTTTTGCTTAACAGGAATTGACTTATTGTCGAATTAATGATTGAGGCACAAAATTGTCTAACAATAACTCGATAACACCGGTTCTGTTTTAGAAAACGTGGCAACCACGTCATCGAGTTTCTATATACTTAAACGCGCAACGTAAGCACCAAGTTTTACAAAACTCGACACCTTCATTGTTGAGATTGATTAAGCATCCCAACTGGTTTCGCACCTTCCTGGGGGTACGAAAAATATTCGAAGTATTGAAACTATGTAGAACTTGACTATCTTAAATGTCGAGTTGTGTTATGAAAAACTGGACATCCTACACATCGAATTGTTCACAATTTTTTTTTACAAAACTCAACGTTTTAAACACCAAATTCTCCCAAAAAAATAATTTTTTACAAAACTCAACTTTCTAAAAAAACAAGACTCAACGTCACCACATGTAGTATCAACATGTCATGGAAAATATTTTCCAATGAGATTTAATTTGAAATTTTCTTTTTAAAATAATTTTAATTCGAATTTTTTTCCCTAGGCATAACCTTCAAAAATATAACTGTTAAATTGTGGTTATATCTAAATTTTTGGCTAAATATGAAGAGAACAGAGTGAATAAAATCAAGCTTGCTAAATGAAAATGGAGAGCAGGATAACTAAATTTCTTCAGCAGACACACATGATCGTTACCTTTGCTCTTCTATATATGTTGAATAAAATCATTACAGTAGAGATCCAACCAGAACACGTAAGCCCCTATTGTTTACATACACTACATTTGTTCCTACAGACTCCGGTACTTGTGAGTACCTCCGATTAAATCAATGACACAAACAGAAGAAAAGAAATTTTGTCGTAGGGACCCTTTGTCTTAACCAGTCTACTGCAAACAACTTAACAGAGACAAAAATAATATTATGACTGAAACACATTCCAGTACATCGTTTGGTTAATCTTCTTGGTGTTGCTGCGCCAACACAAGCATTTCTATACAAGCAAGCTGAAGAAGAAACTGGTAAGGAAGGTGTCGAGAGAGATCAATCTGTACATGACCTCGTCCTCAAGGAATTCTACAAGATTCAATTACTTCATTGACAATAGAATAGGTCTCCTCCGATATCATATTCAGAGACAAATGAAATTCCTGAAAAAGCAAAGCAAGGAATGAGATCCCTAAGTTTTTTCGATTATTATTTACAGGGTAAATGCAAGGGCACGTAGACCAACAAATATGTCATCCGTCAACTGAAAACTAACATAACTAGCAAAGTATATTAAATTGAAGACTATAATTCTGATTCTCGACCGCTTGTAATCCGAATAGGAGAAAATGGATTTTAACAGGATTTCATGTGTACTAGGCAATGCTGTCGGCAAAATCCAGATAAGAAAAAATAATGGCTTCGAGATAGAGCAGTGTCATGCCCTAAATGACGTGTTGACAATGCTTCAAAGGGTCACTGAGTTGAATAGAAAATATTGACAAAAGCGAGTTTCCGGTGAACACTTGTAAATCTAAGAAAAAAGTAAAACGAACCCTACCAAAGTTCAAATAAGACACTAACAAGCTGAAAAAGTAATATAGAAGCCAAAAAACTGTTCTCTGATGACAAATCATTTACAAACTTACAACAAATCTCTCCAGAACAGGTACAAGACTCTTCAAGTTCTGATGTGGAAGACAGCCAGCAATAGTTTCACGGGCACTTTTACTGCTTACAACAATTAATAGTGAAAATGAACAAAAAAGTATACAATGAAAGCCTGAAAGAAAAGGGAATCAGGAAAAACCTTTCCGTGGACAGAAATGCTAATAAAAGAGCAGCATAAGCTTCAATTATCATCATTTCAGCTTCTCGTTCTCCTTGCAACAAAGCTATTTCATTGTCCTACAGAAAAGAAAACACAGTTATCACTCTGCTATACATCAGCTGTGTGATATTTGTGGATTAATATGCCACTAAAACCAAGAGCTTGCTTGTTTTCCCTAGTATGTTAAGATATGCAATTAAATGCACATCTGCACAAACCAAAGTTTTAGTGTGCGGGGCCAGTAATAAACCACATCAAACTCCAAGTACTAGATTAGATATGACCCAAGCTAACAAGTGTCAAGGTCAACAGAGAGAATAAGGATGCCATTAACGTTACGTGCTTTCAGCTCTTTTACCATTATACAATAAATATGAACAAAAAAAAAGTACGTGCATTGAAGCCTGTGCACGCAAAACTCCAACGCAATTCTGTAGGGAATTCCACAGAAAATGGCAATTTAACCAATATCCGGTAGTTGCAATTGTAGGTTCCTAGCCTATATACATGCAAAATAATGATTGTGGCACTATATGAACTGTGCTAAACCTTGAAAATGTTATCATGCTGATGTACTTATTACGTTTTTATCTTCCAAGCAAAGTTCACACTTCACACAGTAAAGAGAGTTAGGAATCTAATGGAAACAAATCTTACGCAAGGCAACGTTCTTTCTGTTGTTTCCGCAGATTCTTGATTGATCAGAAATATGGAGCAAAGTAATGGAATTATATCCCTAAGGCTTTCTTTTTCTTCAGATTTCCCAGTTCGTGCCACTTTGATCCTAGCTGAGACGAGCCTCGACCTGAAAATAGTTCAACATTAAGTTGCAAAAAGGAATTTGTGCAGTACCAGCCAAAGGAAAATTATGAAAATATAATGAGGGTCATAACCCAAAATAAAGAATAAAGAGAAAAATGTATACATGAAATACCTATATCATAATCACAAACAATATAATGGTACTAGTTTTGGTCAAAGAAATCATTTGGCAACCTTTGTTATTACCTTATTACTTCAATTAGATCATAAAAATATATTAAAAAATATATTTTTGATTTGAAAATCTACTCTTTGTAGAATATAAAGATACATGGATAGAAATTATAACATTTACATTGTGCAATTTGAATGTGTTAATCGGTTGGAAACGGGTTAGTGTTGAACTCAAAAATAAAAAAAGGGAAATGTAAAAGTCTGAATTGTAGGTATAAAATTAGATGAAGGCACAAGCAGCCTGATCATATTCACACTTTACTCAAAGAAACCCACTCCTCGTCAAATTACATGGTAAATCAATAGATATTGTATTTTATAAACTGTTTTGATGGTTAACCTGCAAAAGAGCTTCATTGGTAAAGAAAAATGAAAATATAAGTTTATATATGTAAAAGGTTTGTCTGATGGGTCAAGTAGTAACTGGTCCTGCAGTGACGCCCGAATGAGCTTATTGATGATATATACAGAGAGATAAATGAGAGATTGAAAAACAATGTGTAGTAGTGTGAATAATACAGCAAGGAGAACCTGTTTTGACTGTCCTTCTCGACTAAGTTCACAAGCAAACCCAATATAGCAACAAGAAATTCCAACTGATGATCATCAAGAAGTTTATCTCTTGGGGTGAGGGAACCATCAACTTCCTTTGAGAAAGAGACGAGAACTTCTGCTTTCCCACTTTGAGATGATGTCAAGTCAAATGATGGGAAATGGCTAACTATTAAGGAAGCCATTGTCTCCAATCCTCCACAAGCAGCAATCTGTTGACAACCTACAGGATTGTCATTTGTTAAGTTCATCAATACCTGTCATGAACAACTGGGCTGTCAGAAATCATAATGGCGGCATAAAAGGTACAAACAAAACATTGATCTTTCATCTAATCGTAAGTCTTAAGTCTAAACAACTTTGGCAAGTATATTGAAAGAAAAATTTGTCGACATTACAGAATATTAGAATAATACACGTAAGAAAAACAGAAGATGATGTGTTCCTCTCAACTAAGCCTTGTGGCAGCATTACTTGTAACCTGCTTGTAGAACCTTACTGATTACCCAACAACATGTATTGGCCAACTAGAGACGAAGCTTTTTCTAGATTCTAGATCAAGATGTTTCTTTATCACCATAACAGTCACTGGTCAAAAGCTCTAGCATTGCGAGCAGAAATTTTGCAGAGCCTCATATTAGCTGTGAACTAGTGCAAGACCAGTCTCATAATGTAAAATCTTGCGGGCCTGGCATGAAATTTAGTAGCAACTTTTTTATTGGGAGTGATAAAAAATCAGCAGAAGGCAGGACATCACAATAGTTCTGACTTGTATCTTCCCAGGGTAACCAGGAGCAAGTCACGGATCAAAAACGCTCTTGCTATTCTCTTCTGACATGTAGGTTTTTCTCTCTGTGGATTGATGTGAGACCCGAACCGTAACTTCATAAAGCTAACTATGTATAAATTTTTTGGAGTGGTAAAAAATCAGGAGAAGGCAGAAGGCCATCGCAAAAGTTCTGACTTGTATCTTCACAGGGTAAACATAAGTCGGGCATCAAAAACACTCTTGCAAATCTCTTCTGACGTTGGTTTTATCTTTGCGTATTGATGTGAGGTTCAGCACCAACCGTAACTTCATAAAGCTACCTACATATGAATCTTTTGGATGATAGAGAAAAAACTTTAAGATTATGACTGCCATTTTGGGGAGCCAAAAAAAACCAAACTACATAGCTAAAACCAATGTGCTTGTTTCAGTTAGTTGCTGTTAAAATGAAACTGAGGTGTGTTATTAGGTTAAACAACACTCTAGAAAATGGTAAATGGCTTCAAGTACGATTTCATGCTCTAAGGTATCTAGGGGAAATGGAAATAGATTGTTCGCTGGTCAAGAATCTTTTTCTCATAGTAACTCGTATTAGAGTAGAAGCTACATAAAGGTAGAAAAGTAATGGAAGTGGCCAAGGTGAGCCTGGGAAAAACATATCTATATGATCCTGGGAACAGGTACAACAGTAGTATACATGAAGCAACTAGATTTACCTTTGTTGCAGTAAGGAGGCTATCTTCTAGAAGGGCAGGACTTTCATCGACTGCTAATGGATTCATGTCAATATGAGAATTATTATTCTCTTCACTGGCTAAATCACCATTTGTGATTTTCAACATCTGGTCCAATTCATTTTCCAATTTTTCATCTGTCTTTTTCCTCCTGCGTATTTGGCATGGTTTCTTGCTTGTTGATAGAGCCTCCCACTTTGAGGGCCCTAATTCATCTTCATCGAATTCAAATGGATCAAAGGAATCCTCTGCTTGGCTATCCTCAACACTAAGAGAAGGATGGGATCTCTTTCTTGGACAAGTTGGATGTTCTTTAGATGTATTTAGATTGCCAAGCCTATTTCCATCAGCTAACATCGTCATCTTTGTAGCATTTGAATCAATCTTAGAGTTCACCCTGGACTGACTAATGTTCCTAAGAAATCCTCCCAAGGATACACCACTTCTTTGCTTGCATGAAATATGTGTCACGGAATACTTTGACTTCTTGGTAGATAGGGTTAATTCACCAGTAACGTAATTTGGTTTTGAATCGGAAAAAGGAGGCACACGTTCAGGACTAGATAGCTTTTGGCGTTTCTCACATGAGTTAGACATCCTCACGTGCATGTGTTGATCTGCACCAAACCCTGAATATATTAGTGAAGGAACAGTAGAAGTAAATAATATAAACCATGTATCAAGAAAAATATCATCAACGATAACCAAATGAGATCGTAAAATCAAAAGGAAATATAAGTTACAACATGCAATAATCCAGATGCAATATAGCAAAAGGTAAGAAAATACGCTTAGGGGAAAGAAAGAAAGAAACAAACAACATCAAATATTCAAGTAAAATAGGACTTTTTTATTGGCCAATGACAGAATAAAGAAACGTTAAGACACTTGAAAGAGGGCAGACAAGTGCGGTACCTTTATCCTTCAACTGATTCCCAGGAATATGACTAGAGGAACGATTTTGAAGTAGATACAAACCTGGGAACGTCAGATATCTAAAGTTAATTGCAATAGTGCAATGGACTCGTAAAAGTCACTTCCTTAAGTTATTACGAAAAATATGCAGTCAAAATTACTACATAAACTGATAAGATAGTTATCAACCTGAAAAAATTCGGATTGCAGCTATGACAAGACCAACACAAGATAATTTCAACCCACTATCCAATTTAGCACTAAGCCCCAACAAATGATTCTGCAACAGAAAAAAATACTTTGACGTAGTTAGAACCTTGAAATGCTAACTAAACAAGTCACAAAGAGAGAGATCAATGAAAATAATGTAGACATATACATAATTGTCTCTGACCTGGTTATCCTTGCTTAAAAAGGTTGCATTCTCCATGATTTTCAAACATTTCAATAGTAACAATACACCTTCCAAGGCTATACCCTGTTTGAGCTCCACAGCGGAAGATACACCACTCTCCAACCATCCCTGAGATGTAGTTACATTATTAGAACCATTAACAAGAAGTATCAAGTAAATATAATGCAAGATGCACTGCTAAAAATGAAACCCATCCCTCATCATTTTGCAGGTAGAGTAATAGACACTGAAAAGAAAGACACTTCCGAGCACAGAGCTATTAGGAAATGTTGGGACTCAAAATGTTAATTATAGTAATTATATTTGTAATTACTCAAATATTGGATTTCAAGACTAAGATGCATAGATTTAAAAAATAAAATATGACAAGATAAGATCTAGATAATCCACTCTTTCTTTTTCCAGAGTCCCTATGCTCACAATGTATAATATAGTAATATATGAAGGAAAATGAGGGGAGATGTGAAAAATCAGATTGATTTGCCGGAAATATCATAGACAGTCATAAATTCTCAGCTTGCTCCAAATAATGCACTCACCTCCACTTTGGAATGGCAACCAATAGCAATGCTAAAGACCGCATCAAGTCCTCCATATTCTCTCAACCTTTCCTTGAAATTTTCAGAAGCTTTTTTAGCTGAACCAGGTGTTTCTGAAAATTTATGCCAACAATAAGCAGAATGCCATATTGCCATAGCCTTAAAAACAGAACAAACTCCACCAAGAACCATGCACAAAAGGAACCGAGAGCAAAGTGAAACAGAGTGTGTAATAACTGGTAAGGCACCATGTCAGTAAGAAAAAGAAACTTTTCACTGACTAGCCGTAAACAGTGAGGGTGCATAACGCTTGAGTGAAAGGCCGAATGGCACGGAATATGTATATTCATAAAACATAGGATGTGCATGAAAATAGTTATGTATAATCCTCCTATTGTGACTGGACAATGTCTGAAATGCATCCACCATTCTCCAACATAATATATATTGACACCGTCAAGTAAATATGCCTGGGTTTGAATCAAGAAAAGACAATTGGCTTCGGTATTAATGTGAACTTTTTGTGAAAATGGTTCAATGGAATGGAATCACTGAAGACAGCTTTGGGCTAGGAATAATTCTAATGCCGGGAATGGAAGGTCTGCCAAGTGTATCTTAGAGACGAAGTTGATCAGCATACATGGAAGGACAGCTACAAAGGCCACAAAGACGGTTGCAGTTCCGATAATGTCAAAGAGAACTAAGAGTGTAGTTGTTTGGAGAAATCATATTCAAAGTGTAATATTTTTTATCACAAGTAATAACATATCTACAATCTTACCTTCGAAAGATACAGTAGATAAGCATGCTTTCTCCATCGTCAGCAATACTATCCATGTAGAACTGATCTCAGGTCTTTCAGTTCCCCCGCCATCTTCACTGTGTTCCTTCATCTCCTTGCAATTTTGAAGGATGTCCTGAACTTTCAGAACTATAGCAGTGGATGCAGAATCCAATCTTTTAGTTGTGCCATTGAGTACTTCATTATCATGTTTGTGTATCCCCAAAAGCTTAGAGCCAATTATTAGAGGCTTGCCATGAGCTATACGAGAGATGGGTGGATTTAGTAGCTTGATAAGAAATTGTATACATGAAGGGGAATCCAACAGATGATCATCTTGAACCTGGAATAACACGATATTAGAAGAACGAGTTGCAGCAATGGAATTCAGACTGGGCATCAACACTATCACTACTTGGTTGTGATAGCCATCAACTGTTTGATAATCATGTGACAAATGTTCGTGCCAAAAAATGCAAACAAGATCCAGTCTAATGTCATGTTTCTACTAGATTAAGGGGGTCTAGTAGTCTAGATTCAAAATATGACATAGGAGCTAAAGAATAATATGATAACATTACGACGTTTAAGATGTTAATTTTTTTGTGTGCTCAGCATCAGAATGGTAGGCAGTCTTAAGCACCATTACACTTTCGGGCCAGTTACATATGCTTGTACTTATAGAGAGTTAATGTCAATGATGATGTCGAATGGTTGAGTTGTCTTCTTCACTTCAAACTAACAAGATAATTTTCTTAGCCAGGAGTATAGAAGTAAATAAACAATTACACCTCAAATCTTAATATGCATGCATATAGCATATGCACTACAAATAACAGTATAATTTGAAAATGCAATGTGATAATTTTTGCTTGTTAATGAGAAAAAGGTTGAAGGAAAGAACAAGAAATAAATCAATTAGTTCACAATAAATTAAATCATATACTATTAGCCAAGGGTTAAACGATTGTAAAATCCTGAAGATAACTTGGAATTTATAGAAACTAATGTTTTATACCTCAGTTTCCTACATATAAAAATGTATGTGTGTGTATAGAGAAAGAGAGAGAGTGGCAACTATCTGCAATCATTACAAGTTTAATTTCTTTGTGGGTTACAAGTATCATCTCTGAGTACATACTACATAATTAAGGGGTAATGAAATACTCACGTCACTTGCCCAAACAAATAGAAGAGCTGAAGCAGCAGTCACGCTAGGGGAATCATCGAGATTGAGACCCAAAACAGCATCGATTATTTTCTTCCCCATCCTGAACTCAAGAAAATAAAACCACGAAGCCATTACGAGTGTATCAAAACCAACTAACAATAACATGGAAAGGGAGTAAATTACTAATTATCTGGGATTAACTTCATTCACCCACTGAGTCTTATTTGTTCATATGGAAGAATATTATTTCAAGCAGAATTTCAGGAAAACTATAAACTGCCTCACAAGATATACGTACAAAAGACTATCCGGAAAGTCTATCTTTCGCTGCAAATTTAGGGGATTGATGCAGACATTCTGTTTTAGAAACGTCTCCCTGCTTTTATTGGGTGGTTGCGAGATTTTGTCTTGGTATACCACACATTTTGTGGGTATATTTTGGACAACTCACTTCTATTTGGTTGTGACGGAGTCCTTTCTCCGTCTTTTTTGCTTTTTCTGGTTTCCTTGTTTGTTTTTCTCACCCCTTGTACCCCTTTTTTTACTTTATCAATGATAAAATAAAAAAATATATATGTACAAACATAACCCCAAAATTCATAACAAAATTAAACCAATTTCCACAATGAGGCTTAGGCACGCTTTCCTGCTCTCAAGTCTATCAAACTAGTTATTTTCTCTAAACTGCAAACTCGCTCATCCAGTCGTCCGGGCCACCCTTGTCGAGAAGTTTCAAAGTTGATATTTGTTCTCAATTCAATTTTCAAGGAACCAAATTTCACACTTTGCAAAATCCAGCATGACATAGACTAATGACTGATCCCCAAAAGACATAACTCCACTCACCCTCGAGCCCGGAGAAGCCGCCGCCGCTGCGAGGTGGAGCAAATGGTCAGCAGAGACAACAAACTAGAACGCCGAATCCTCACGGGCTGACCCGGCCTCAACCCATCCAACGCAAAGTTGACCTCGTCAACATGCTCCATCATCTCCCCAAACTCCTGCGCCTCCATGAGCGACGTCGACGCCGCCACCACACCCTCTGCCCTCCCGACCCCCTCGAACCCCACCTTCTTGCTCTTCCCACCCTTAGGCGGCTTCCCATGCCTCCTGGGGTTCGGCGGCGGAGGCAGCTCTGGTTCCAACGGGTCGGAGTCGAGGAAGGAGTAGGGATCGACGGAGGCGATGCTGTCCTGGGAGAAGGGGGTGTCTTCGAGGATGAGGGAGGAGGAGGAGGTGGAGGCGGCGCCGTCGGAGGCGTCGGAGGTGCTCCGGCCGCCGCAGCGGGGGCGGCGGGTGTAGGTGCGGACGATCATTGGAGGAGATTAGAATAGAGTGGGGATTGGATCTGACATGGATTGGGGGAAAGAGTCGTTTTTTTAGGGTTTGGGTTTGGGTTTGGGTTTGGGATTTGGTGGGCGGAGAAATATAGGAGGAGGGAGGTTGGATCGGAGAGGGATGGAGCTTTAGCTTCTCACTTCAGGTGGTGATTAAGGATTT
Source organism: Triglochin maritima (assembly GCA_963682175.1). Lineage (NCBI taxonomy): Eukaryota > Viridiplantae > Streptophyta > Magnoliopsida > Alismatales > Juncaginaceae > Triglochin > Triglochin maritima. The sequence continues at coordinate 54,342,551 of OY821772.1, read as the reverse complement.
AGCAAGTTTTTTTGTGATTTGTCTCGATTTCCTTTAAATTTTCTTCCTCTATTTAAAAAAAAAAAGAAATGAAAGTGTTCTTTGCTGAATTGCTGGTTAATTCTTTTTAAAAAACAAATTGTTTTTTTGTTTGGATTTTTTTAAAACCGGTTGATTTTCTGTTTTAAAATGGGTGGGGTTCGGTTTATTTCCGGTAAAATAGAGATGTTGATTTTCATTTGAATTCAACACGAAGTTAGAGGGGGATTGTCACAACAACAAAAAATATGTATAGAGCAGGGGTCGGTCTAATGGTATGACACTACCAGTGATCGTTTCATTTATTGATTAATGGATTAATAGATGGATAGGAATATATGTTACTTCAATTGATCATGTGACTATAACGATGAGTAATAAATGATTCTCGTGTGCATATATAACTTTTAGATTCAACAGAACGATGTGACATGAAACTATAATAAATTTAATATATTTGAACCCAAATAAAGCCTCTTGGTTAGTGGCAAGAGGTTTATTGTAAGCAATTACAAACGATGAGATCTGACTCTGAATGATACGCTCACACAAATTTAATATAATTTGTGTCACGTTGACCACAAGTTACCCCACCACGGCACCACCAACCAGCAGGTCCAATGGCGACTAGAATGATACGCTGATAGATGACTTGGGGGTAGGGTTGTAAACGGGTCGGGCGGGGCGGGTTTTGAACCCACCACTACTCGACCCGTTTAAGGTAGCTGGGTTGGCAGGTCGGGTCAGGTGGAAAAAAAAATTACCGCTATCCGACCCGCCTAAAATTGGGTAAACGGGTTACGTGGGCGGGGCGGGTAACGGGTTATGCGGAGCAGGTAGATGGATAAATTGATTTTTTCTTCTTCTGCATAACACCACAAATTAAAAACCTGAAACATTAACACCTTAAAAACATGACTCATGTGATGAACACCATAAAATTATAAATAAATTCAACTTCATAATACTATTACTAAATTAGGGATTAGAGAATATGAATATGTATATGGTATATAAGTGTATATATATAATATTTATTATTTAATTTATTAAATTCTTGTGTGGGTAATCGGGTAAGCATGGAGGGTAGAAAATACAACCACTACTCGTCTCGTTTATTAGTCGGGTAAACAGGTGGCAGGTAGGGATGGCAACGGATCGGTTCCGGTTCGGATACTAGTAGAACCAGAACCGGATCTGAATTACAAAGTAGGATCCAGAACCGGATCCGGATCAGGATCGGTTCCCAACATGGGTATCCAAAACTGGATCCGATTGGTTAACGGATACCCAGAACCGTATCCGTTGGAACCGAATTCAATACAAAATTTATTTTTTTCAATGAGTTCTTTGCGGATTTGGTCAAAAAAACTCATCCCAAAAGACCTGTTGAAACCAATGGACTATGGTGAGGTTTTATAGTTTGGATTTGGAGTAAGAAATTTGTTTTTTCCGATGTGGGACTATACTTTCCACACAAAATTCGTTTTTTTTCCAAAACAATAACTATCCAGGATAACATTAATTACCAACTCCCATGAGTTGGTGTAGTGGTGAAGCTCATATCACTGTGACCCATGTGCTCATGTTCGAATTCTAGTAGTGACAATATTTTTGAAAATATTGTTCATGTCGGATCCGGTTCCGGGTCCATTGGCTAGAACCATATCCGAACCAGAACCGGGTCAGTTCTGAAAGTGTATATCCATATCCATTTTGTCCCGGTTCGGTTCCATCAGTCCCGGATACCCATTGCCACCCCTAGTGGTAGGGGAGTTTTTTTACACCGCTACCCGACTTAGACGGGTCGGCAAACGACGGACGGGTCAGGTTCAGTAGCATTTTGACCTCATCAACTGACAACGTGCCCAATGCAGGCATGTCAACATCCGACCTTTTTTTCTTCAGGCTCCTTTGAGCCGCTCTATCTTTTCTTTTTTGCTCTTTTTCCTTCTTATTCTTCTTGGCCAGATGTTCGCCTTCCTTCAGCTGCTGCTCAACGGTGGCCGTCGAGCGTTTTCTTTTCGCGACCCAATTTGCTATCTGGGCCTTGCTTTCTTCTTCCTTCTCCTTCTTCTTCTTCTCTTCCCTCTTCTTCTCTTCCTCCTTCTCCACTATTTTCCTCTTTTCTCCCATCTTCCTCTCCTCCTCCCTCTTCTCCTCTTCTTCCTTCTTCCTTTCCTCCTCCCTTTTTCTCTCACATTCCTCCTCCTCCCTCTTCCTCTTTTCTCGTTCCTCCTCCTCCTTCCTCTTCTTCTCCTCTTCTTCCTTTGTCCTTTCCTCCCTTTTTCTCTCACATTCCTCCTCCTCCCTCTTCCTCTTTTCTCGTTCCTCCTCCTCCTTCCTCTTCTTCTCCTCTTCTTCCTTTGTCCTTTCCTCCCTTTTTCTCTCACATTCCTCCTCCTCCCTCTTCCTCTTTTCTCGTTCCTCCTCCTCCTTCCTCTTCTTCTTTTCTCGTTCCTCCTCCTCCTTCCTCTTCTTCTCTTCTTCTTCCTCCTCCCTCCTCTTTTCTTCTTCCTCCTCCTCCCTCCTCTTTTCTTCTTCCTCCTTCCTCTTTTTTTCTTCTTCTTCTTCATCCTCCTTCCTCTTCCTATTCTCTTCTTCCTCCGCCTCCCTCTTCTTCCTATTCTCCTCCACTTGCTCGTTCTCCCCACCAGGGACTCCAGTTGTCCCTGTCCCTCGAAGATATATAATATCTTTCCTGAGCCTCCCACACTCTTCCTGGGAAATCCTCAGTTCTTCCCTGAGGTCGTGTACCTGTTCTCTGGCCTTCTTAAGGGCAGCTTCGGCCCTCAGCCATTTTGTCTTCACCTCACTCAGCTCCAATTCTTGGAGCAGCGGGTCGCATGGAATGCTGCAGTCTGCCAGTTGGAGCCTTGGCAAACTGACGGTTGAAGTTGAGCTCTTTCGAACAGGACCAATAAGTTGCAGCTCCCTTTCACTCATTGATGGAGCCCCCATCAGGTCGAACGTGCCGTCGTAAATCCGATGTAAGGTAATTCCACGTTCCTCCCATTTCCTCAGGGTTAATCATTTCCCAAACATCTCCGTCCATCTTTTCATCCGTGGGAAAACTCCAGTTCTGGGCTCCCCCAATTTAAATTTCTCACAAAGCCACACCTTCAAATGGAAAGGAAAAAAATGAGAACTACTATACCAACGTACCTTCATATTCGAAAGACAACTGAATCCGAACATACATTAAACGTAAACCGAACAGACACCCAACTTAATCCGAACAGACGGACTTCTTATTCCGAACAGACACACGTCTTATTCCGAACAGACCCACCACTTAATCCGAACAGACCCACCCCTTAATGCGAACAGACTCACAATGTATTTCGAACAGACTCACAATGTATTCCGAACTGACTCACAATGTATTCCGAACAGACCCAACACTTAATCCGAACAACCCCACCACATATTCCGAACAGCCCCACCACTTAATCCGAACAGACCCACAACGTATTCCGAACAGACCCACCACTTAATCCGAACAGACGCACCACCTCACCAGAACAGACGCACCACTTAATCCGAACAGACGCACCACTTAATCCGAACAGACACCCAACTTAATCCGAACAGACGCACCACTTAATCCGAACAAACGCACCACTTAATCCGAACAGACACCCAACTTAATCCGAACAGACGCAACACTTATTCCGAACAGACTCACCACTTAATCCGAACAGACCCACCACTTAATCCGAACAGACACCCAACTTAATCCGAACAGACGCACCACTTATTCCGAACAGACTCACCACTTAATCCGAACAGACCCACCACTTAACCCCAACAGACCCACCACTTAATCCGAACAGACCCACCACTTAACCCGAACAGACCCACCATTTAATCCGAACAGACCCACCACTTAATCTGAACAGACTCACAACGTATTCCGAACAGACACACATCGTCTTCCGAAAAGAACAAAAACAAAAAAAGAGGAAGAGAGGAAGTGTGAAGCAGGAACAAAAACTTACGTGTAGTATGGCAACACAACCTTCGACGTTCCCCTGCCTCATTATGAAATTTCCTGCCTTTTTCCTCTCCTGCAGTTCTAAACTTGCTTTCTCGAGGTCTCCAACCAGGGTTTTGTGAACTGCACTTGCCCATGCGTAGCTGCTTAGGCGTTTCATGTTCCTCAGAGGGTGCATGAACCATTCCTTCGGTCGCAGCGTTCCATCATAGAACAAAAAATTGTTGAAGATGAAAGAAATCAGGAGACGAACGTACTCCTCCGTCTCGCCCATGGTACTGTTTGCCATCAGATGAACTAAAAGTTGGGTGTTGTCAAGGTTCACCCCGTCTCGCTTCTGGACGCGCAATGGTTCCATCACCACGGCCTTCCTATGCGTACGTAACCCCAAAATTAGGGCGATGTCTTCCGGTGTAAGGGGAACTACCCCTGATCCTATTCTCAGCCCCACCTCCTCCGTATCGTAGTGCTCGACGAACCAACCGACTATTTCGTTGTCCGTCGTAATGTTAGGAAGGTTTAGGAAGTGACCGAATGGGGTGCTACGGAAAGCCTCCTTCTCCACCTTATTCATCCGGTCAAACTGCTTTCGGATGGCCTTCCAGGAGCATCGTGATTCCCGGAAGTAGTACGTGGTTCCCTAAAACCAATAATTTAATAAACGACCCAGGGAAAGAAAAAATTAGAGACCCACCGCTTCTGGGACGTGTTCGATATCGACGGCCGGAGTTGAAGATTCCATTATCGTTTAGAAGGTGCGTTTCACAGGGAAAGAAAGTCGGGAAAGCTTCACAGGTGCGCTTCCTACGTTCACAGGTAAGAAAGAAAGAAAGCGAGAGTCTCCTTTAGTTCTGGATATGTTATCTTCCTCGGTATCCGAACCGTCGTTCGTAGGGTGTCTGCCGCTGTCTAATCTGGAAACGAACCGTCCTTCTTCGAAAACCGTCAAAAAAATTTGAAAACAATTTAAGCCGCGTTCGGAAGGAAAGCGTGACATGGCAATCCGAGTAGACGCTGACTCCTCCACTTTTTGAAGCCACGTAGGGCGCGTCACGGACGCCCGCGTCCGTGTATAAGGGTTCTTTTTATAACGAATCTACCGTCTTGTAGAGCCTAGACATGCGTGCCTTGTTTACTTACCCAATGAGATGTGTCCTTTTCACGTGAGTAATACAAATTATTGCTTGCAATCAGAGCACCAAGCAGGTCACCCAATGAACTGTTAACCTTAAATATTTCATAATCAATAGCATGGATGTTTTCCAAGTCAACTAGTCGAGGTGTATTTTCTAATTAACATGCTCATGCTCGTATTTAAAGTTCGGAAGATATTCATGTGGTGCTATTTGTGAACCAACAAATGCGATTAAACTAGAAGTTCTTAGGGGGTGTTTGGTTGGAGGTACCTGGAATGGAATGGAATGGAATGGAATGGATTTCATTCCATTCTGATGTTTGGTTTGTTTATTTTGGGCCTAGAATTAGAATCCATTCCAGCCTATACCTAGGAATTAGAATCTTATCTACCTACCATAGAATGAGAATCCATTCCAACATGGTATGAGATTCTCATTCCATTCCATTCCATCCCAGCCAACCAAACACCCCCTTAGCTCTTGCTGGCACGAGGAACTTTATTTGTCATAAACTCAAACTATATATATATGTGTGTGAATATATGATGATAATAAATGAATCAGGTTTTGGTTCGAGTGGAATTAAGACATCTAACTAATTGGGAGCTATAATGTGTAGCTAGATACCGCTTATAGCTTGTGATATTAAGCTCTTAATATCACTGCCAACTTAGTTTAGATCCTCCCATAGGTCACACCGCAAAAACCGTGAAACAAGAAGCTTGATTTTTGGTTCATATGATGTGTCGGTTTCTTATAGCAAATATGACACATGTGGTGAACAAGTAAAATCAATTATGTTGTATATAAACATAATTAGAATCATGATAAATTCATATGAGATGCATATATTATGGGCTGCAATAATTTATTATTGCATAGGATAATATATTGCATAAGTTGTGAATTTGCTAAAACCCCATTAAGTTCAAATTTTGTTGGAAATAAATCCAAAATTTGAAAAAGGCAAAATCGGGTAGAAATTCGGTAATCCGTTATGGTTCGGTCGACCGAAGGATCTATGGATCGGTCAACCAAACGTGGAACAGATAATCGTAATTGATTGACCGAACTTGACCAAAGTGCCTGGATCTTTGGTACGGTGTACCGAACCAGAAACGGTCGACCGAACAATGTCAAGTTCCGATATTTTCGGTTAACCGAATAGCACTCGATTTTAGACGTGAATGAGTCCGATCGGTTAAGGAGAATTTTTCTCCTTAAGATTCAGTCATCCGTCACGTACTCGGTTAAACGATCGTGACAAATTCGGTTAACCGAGTGGGACTCGGTAAACCGAACAGCGGTCGATTTTCTGCCTTTGATTATTAAGAGATTAATTTGATCGATTGTTGGATTAGCTCCAAATTCGGTCAAACGTTTTGTGGGTGCATATAATGCATTATGGAATTAGTTTGTGAGAGAAATTGTCATAAAACCGTGGCTTAAAAATAGTCATGATTAAGAGTAAGATTGGAACCTATAAATAGGTCATTATTCTCCCTAATTGGGACACACAATTCAGAAATTATTTTCTCCCCTAATTCACTACTAAAACCCACGAAAATTCTCTTAGTTTCTAAGTCTTTCGAAGGAGAAATCTCAGAGGCTAAGGAATGGGTTTGTAGCTAGATTCTAAGCTTGTTTGGAGATTGATTGACTAACTCCTTTCTCTCCAACCTTGTTCAGGGTTTCGGTGAACACTCGGAGGCATCCAGCGCAACGGGAAGTGACGATCGTCTTCTTCAGAAAGACCGAATCTTCAAGAAGTTTTAGAGAACTTCTAGGTATGAATTTCGGAGCCCATATTTGTTTTAATAAAGTTATTGAAACAAATTGATGCATGCATGAAATAAATTATAGAAAATTTGTAAATTGATCCTTATTGTGCAAAAAATTTCGAAAATAAATATGTACAATTAAACGTGAAATCCTACACAAACACTCCTTTTCTTCTCATTTACTATTCTCCTCTCAAAAACCATTTCACTCTCTATCAATTCATCCCTCTCATTCAGTCCATCAAGAAGAGATGGACGACAAGAAATAAGAGAACTCGGCAAGGTGTGTGCAGCGAAGATTGTGTGTGGTTGGCATGGAGCTCGGTGCGAGGAGGTTGTCGGGTGGAAGTAGGCGAGGTGGAGATCGTCGACGACGTTTGGAACTTCCACGAGCGTGAAAAGATATGTCAAGTTCAATTAAGTTACACGCACAAGGAGTGTGAGGGGTTTGGCTCGTTGGCAGAGGTCTAAGACCTCGTCGGTGATGATGTGCAGCTAGGTTGCTGTAGGGAAACAGTCTAACGATGTTGTTGTCGGTCGACCAGTCGTAGTGTAAATGCTAGATTTTTGTCCGCACCGGTCGATTGACGCCTATTGGTAGTCACAATCTACTGGTTGTGTATAATTGACGAGGTAGAAGAGTGTGTTATTTTCGGTCGGACGAGACCATTTGTCGTTCAACCATATGCATCTTAACTAAGTCAGTTCCAGGCTTAAACCTTCCAAACGGTCGGCTGCCTTAGACCCAGTTTGACTGATAACACAGTTTGATCGACCTTGATAGCGACGAATCTAGCCGACCTTGATGGTGACGGAAAGGACAAACTAGCATCATAGTGACTAATTGTGTCAGCTTGTGTGAGCAAATGTTTTAGCTATATTATTATGGTAGGTTATGTGCACTATACTTTCATATTAATGTAGGTGGACTTGGTATACAAGATTTTTTATGAAAACTCAAGCATTGTTTCATGTTTGCATTTTCAGGACGTGAGTGACACTAAGCGGGTGACGACCGACGATGAGTGCATTCCGGTACCGGATCCTCGAGTCTTATATTTTAGGTTGTTATGATTACTTGTATTCGTATCTTCTTGTATTTTGATGTGATCATATTTTTGAAAACTCTCATAAAATGGTGCACATTTTGAGTATTGATGAGTAATGTCCTTGTATTTTCCTGTTCTTAATTCTTGAGTGTTCGTTTTAGATTTTCTACTATTTTCCGGGACGTTACACACATTGTGTTAAAAAGGAAAATAAAAGTATATCTATATCACGAAGAGTGTCAGGCAATTGGTAATAGCATAATACATTCCATTTTACTAAAGATATATTCAGGCCCTGCCAATATAATGACAAATTATAAAAAAATTGGGACCACTTAATAAAGGAAAATTTTTCAAAATGGAATTTTTTGGAAAAAAAATTCTCAAAATAAACCTCAAACAAAAGTATTTCTCAAACTAGACCCGCTGCCACCACGTGGTGACACGTGGCGGCGGCGGGTTTTGTTTTTTTGTGCTTAGAGAACTCGGCATCACCAGTGCCGAGTTCTCCCAAAGAGAACTCGGCACTGGTGATGTCGAGTTCTACTTGATTTTTTATTGCCCAACACTTGACGTTTTCTGAGGTGATTCAAATAGAACTCGGCCGTTAGAGTGCCGAGTTCTATTTGAAAACTGTTCTCCTGGCGCTCAGATCGTGCATGAGACGATTGACGCCCAGGAGAACAGTTACTGAAATACAACTCGGCATCTAGGATGCCGAGTTATAAAGGTAGAACTCGGCGTTTGTAACGCCGAGTTCACTTAAAAAAAAGTGAACTCGGCGTTACAAACGCCGAGTTCCGTCGGGCTATATAAGCAGCCCGACGCCCCCATCTCCCCCATCCGCCGAGTTTCCGAGTTTTTCAGGTTAGGGTTTCGATTTTTTTTCGATTTCCACCATTTTATTGCCTTTTTTATGTATTAGGATGATATACATTGTTGTTTTATGTATGATTGTAGTGTTTTTGTTGGTTTAGGAACCCGTTTTGGTGAAAACTCGAATTCGATTTTGGGTTTTTAGGCAAAACGTTTTATTTCTTGTTTGATAGTTGATTATTGAAGTTAGTATTGTTGATTATAGGTCTACGGTAGTCATCTTAAAAATAGTTGAATTGAAGTATGATTATTGTGATTAAAATTAGATTTTTTGTTGTTATTTATGTTTGAATGTATGTTAATTTGAATGAATGTTAACTTAAAAGTGATTTATTTGAGTTTAAATGTATGTGAGTTTGAATGTATGTTAGAATTGAAGTTTGTAGTATTGTTAGTTTATTCTACCGTGCAGGTTTAAATTTACCAATTTGAAAAATATAGGAGAGGTTCTGTCAAAATTTTTAAAAACATTCTGACATGATTCTTAACGTTGTTTATTGTAGTTGATTTTATTGGAGAGATTGTTCGACGTTTACAGCCGGTACAGATGGAGTTTGGTGGTTCTAGTACTGGTTCAGTTAGAGGTAGCTACGCTTCACAGGGTCCGGTAGACAGATCAGTGTTGGTTTTGCAGGCCAACCACAAGTCTGACTTGTTCAAAGATTTTGTAAGTATTTTACGTTTTCAAGTTAAATATTTGCACGTGAGTTTCAATATTCTTACATTTCTCTAAATTTATGCAGAAGGATGTTGATGGTGTAAAATGCGTTGAGCATGGATCGAAGCTCAACGAATGGCAGATCACTGATGAGAGGATGCTGTTTCTGCTAGATATGGCAGGGTTTGACACAGTCACTCGGTTGGGCCGAGTTCAGTTGGATCATACCTTGCTGGGGGCGATGGTCGAGCGTTGGAGACGGAGACTCATTCATTTCACCTGCGACATGGTGAGATCACGTGCACCTTGCGTGACATCTCGATGATTACCGGCTTGCGCGTAGATGGTTTGCCGGTGTGTGAGTCTCAGGAGTACATTTGGTCAGAGGTCTGCATGGATTTATTGGGTCAGGTCCCCGATGACTTGGGTCGTAAGGGTTCCGTAACTCTGGCTTGGTTGCAAGCTCGATTTCAGCAGTTGCCTTTTGATGCTGACGAGGAGACGGTTACACGACACACCAGAGCCTTCATTCTGTTCCAGTTGGGATGTAGTATTTTGGCAGATAAGAGTGGGACGATGGTTCACTTGAAGTATCTGTCTTTGCTTGGAGATTTGGCAGTCGCATCGGAGTACAGTTGGGGTAGTGCGGCTCTGGCCCACTTATATCACATGTTAGACGAAGCCTCACTGATTCCGACGAAACATTTGTGTGGTTTTCTTACGTTCCTGCAGTTGTGGTGCTGGGAACATTTACACATTGGGAGACCTTTGAAGAACAGACCATTAGTATACCCGGAGGACGAGAGGGCACCATTAGGATCCCGTTGGAGACGACCAAGAACATTCAAGGGTAGTGCGAAGACGACGACACTTGATTTTTATCGGAATGAGCTGGACGTGCAGGAATTCGATCAAGTGATCTGGGAGCCTTATGTAAATTTGGATCTTAGTCAGTTACCACCATTATGTACGGAAGGTTCAGAGATCTGGACGAGCCGTACTTGGCTTATAAATTTTGGTGAGGTGGTTATGCATTGTCCAGACCGAGTGATGAGACAGTTCGGTCTACAGCAGCACATTCCAGAGCCGATGGAGAGACATGTAGTGAAATCGGCTCAGGGAAGGTCGGATGTGAATTGGTTGGCGGAAAATCACCAATTCATTCAGCATTGGTCGCACAGAAGAGATCATCTACAGTTTGAGCGACCACTCCTAGGTGTCACTCCTGAAGAGAGCACACATCTGTATATGGAATGGTACTGGAGCATCACCGTGCGTTGGATAGTTCATCACCCATTGGCTCCGAATAATACCTTATACAGACCTCGAGCGGGTAGAGAGCGAGAGATGGTAAGATTTAAACATTTATTTAAACAATTACCACTTTTAAAAATTGTTTAGTGTTTCATTAAATTTTAATTATCTGTAGGTGCACGGAGTTTATGAGTTCCACGAAGAACTCCATCAAATTCACGAGGTGATCAAAGATCACAAGACAGGTTCTTCGATGGTAGGAAAATTGAAAGAAAAAATGAAGGCTTGTCTTATGTGTTTTGGTGCTGAAGAACCAGCATTACATTTGAGTCAGGATCGCGTCGTTGAAGATGATTCACACTCTCAAGAAGACGTTGGCGGTCTGACTCAGGATACTGAGAATGCAGCACGAGGAGGGGGACGCGGCAGGGGGAGAGGACGTGCTCAAGCACGTCCTAAAAGGAAGAAGAGATTGAGAGGTCACTTAGGATAGAGAATTAATTGTGAACTTATTTGGTTGTTTTTATATGATACTTTTGGATGTATGTTAAAATGTTGAACTTCATATTCCATTCGTAGTTGTATTGTGTTTTATCGTACTTGTTTCTGTGTCGTGTTTGAATTGTGTTTTCGTTGATTTGTGTCGTGGTTGAATTGTCTTTGTTGTGAAACAGGAAATGAAAAAAAAAGTCGAGTTCTTAAATCAATGAACTCTACAAACGAACTCGGCATCATGGATGTCGAGTTCTATTGTTGTGAACACGGCATCACCAGTGCCGAGTTCACACCAATAGAACTCGGCATCATGAGTGCCGAGTTCTATGCTTGGTTTTTTATTGCCCCATTTGATATTCCACTCGGCTTGCCAGGAGAATAGTGATTCAAATAGAACTCGGCACTACCAGTGCCGAGTTCTATTTGAATCACTATTCTCCTGGGGCTCATATCGTGCATGAAACGATTGACGCGCAAGGAGAACAGTAAATGAAATAGAACTCGGCCTCTAGGAGGCCGAGTTCTAAAGTAAGAATTCGGTGTTGGTAACGCCGAGTTCACTTAAAAAAAGATAACTCGGCGTTGCCAACGCCGAGTTCTGGAGGTCTATATAAGCAGCCAGACGCCCCCCCTCTCCCTCAAGCCGGGTTTCCGAGTTTTTCAGGTTAGGGTTTCGACTTGATAATGCCATCTGTTAGAACTAAGTTCACAATTACTCCTGCTGAAATAATGGAAATGGTGAAGACCAAATACTCACTTGAAATCGGTTACGCTAAAGCATGGCATGCTAGGCAAAAAGCGTTGAACCGAATATATGGTGCCGAAGAAGACAGTTTTAAAGATTTGCGAAGGTTCGTCACAGTTCTCTGTCAGAATAATGAACGATCTGTTGTCGAAATAGAGTCTGTCCAGATAAATTCAGACGAGGAGATGTTTAAGCGTGTATTTTGAGCGTTCGGGCCTTCAATTAGTGAGTTTCATTATTGTAGACCCGTTGTCAGTGTGGATGGAACGCACCTCTATAGCAAATATATAGGTTTATTGCTAATTGCTGTGGGCACAGATGCAAACAACGGAATTTTTCCTTTGGCATTTGCTGTTGTAGAGAGCGAGAATACAGAGTCGTGGACGTGGTTCCTTCATTTGCTGGCAAGTAGAGTTACAAGGCGACCCGATTTGTGTATTATCACCGACAGATTTTCGGGAATAAATGCTTGTGTGCGAGCCGCATTTCCACCTTCGGAGGGCCATGTACATCGATTCTGTCTTCGACACATGAAAGCAAATCTTGCTAAACATCGAAATTGCAAGGAAAGATTGGGACAAATCAAGTTTTATGAAGCGGGTAAAACTCATTCATTTATGAAATTTGAAGAGTTAATGAAGGCTATTGCAGAGGAACATAAGCCGATATACGAGTGGATTCAACATCAAGGTCCTTTGGAAAGATGGACTTGTTGTCACGACGGGGGTCGACGTTTCGGATGTATGACAACTAACATGTCAGAAAGCTTCAACAATGTCTTACGAGGGGCACGCGGTATGCCAATTACAACCATGATTTTGATGACCTTTCTCCGCTTGAACAAATTCTTTGTTAAAAGAAGGGACGTCGCCGAGTCGTGGAATGAAACATATGTACCGACAGTCCACACCGTGGTGATGGCAAACAGCAATCTGGCCAGAACACATACAGTAACTCGGTACCACCAGCTGATGTACCAGGTTGAAGCCAATGACCAGAAAAAATACCTCGTGAAATTTGAAGAAGGAGTTATTACTTGCACTTGTGGATACATAATTGCAATGCACGTCCCATGTTCACATGTACTAGCAGTTTGCAGTGGCAGACATGCAAATGTCAACACTTCACATTTGGTGTCCCCGTATTATGAGGTTCAAATGTACAAGGAGGCGTACAAACCGATATTTATCCCAATTCCTGATGTGAGGTATTGGCCAGATCGAGGCACCATCACAATGAAGCCTCCCCAAACCAAAAAACCTCCCGGTCGGCCTAAATCAACGCGAATCCGAAACGAGATGGACGAACACTCTGGAAGAAAGGTAAGGTGTGGGAGATGCGGCGGTATAGGGCATAACCGAAAGCGATGCAAGGAACCTATATAGCAAAATATTTTGTATGTAACTATTTAGTGAGACGAATGAATGTAAGAGTTGATTAATTGTAAGACTTGTAATGTATTTGTAATGTATTTTGTTATGACCTGAATGAATGTACGACTTAAATCCTTTTTAAGAGTTGATCAATTGTAAGACGATAATTGTAAGACGAATGAATGTAATGTATTTTTTAGGACCGCAAATTTGCCTACTTAAGCCTATTGAATTGGACTTCTGCCTATGAAACTCGGCATCTAGAATGCCGAGTTCTATTGTAGACATGGGCCACCTGGCCGTCACCCATTTTCACACAAGATTTGAGTGCCAGGAGAACAGGACCAAATAGAACTCGGCATCCCCAATGCCGAGTTCTATCCGAATCACTATTCTCCTGGCAACTCAATTCGACTGGAATGTCAAGTGTTGGGCAATAAAAAATCAAGTAGAACTCGGCATCACCAGTGCCGAGTTCTTCCAAAGAAAACTCGGCATCACCAGTGCCGAGTTCTCTCTGGGAGAACTCGGCATCACCAGTGCCGAGTTCTCTATGCACAAAAAAACAAAACCCGCCACCGCCACGTGTCACCACGTGGTGGCAGCAGGTCTAGTTTGAGAAATACTTTTGTTTGAGGTTTATTTTGAAATTTTTTTAAAAAAAAATATTATTTTGAAAAATTTTCCCTTAATAAATATAATAAACGATAAAAAATGCAAAAGTGATGGCAAAAACAAAAATCCCAATAAAATATTACAAAAACCACCCCTAAGTTCTCAGAATCCCCCGTTTTAAACCCAGTCCACAGCATGACGGCATGACACATCTCTCCTCCAACGCAACTTCCTCTCTCTCACCCAATCACCATTGACCACTTTAACTCGTTAGGGTTTCCAACTCCCACCGCCACCCATCATCGCCTACGTCCGAATAAATTCGAGAAGAAAACCGGAAAATTTTCTCTATAAAATCCCAAACTCCTCCCACTCCCAAATCTCGCGAGCACCGATTCATCCCCTTACAATCCCCAAACCCTGGACGCGATCGTTAACGGAACTTTTTCTACGTAACTCGAACTGAAACCCCCCTTTTTTCGTCGGATTTGAACTTTGAGGATGGGTCTGTCGGGATCTAGGGTTTCCGGATCCAATTGATCTCCGAAAAAAGTGATATTTTTTGAACGGAAATTGGTTGAAAATGTTCAAATCTGTGGTGTACCAGGGGAATTGCCTGCTTGGGGAAGCGGAAATTTACCCACAGAATCCAAGTAATGTGACATGGATGAACAGGGAGATTCGGATCTCCCATTTCTCACCGCCGAGCGATCGGTGCCCGCCGCTCGCGGTCCTCCACACCATTGCCACCGCCGGGGTTTGCTTCAGAATGGAGTCCAAACCACCGCAGTTTTCCGATGATTCGCCGATGTTTCTGTTGCACACTACTTGCCTCAGAGAAAACAAGGTAAAAACAAAAAAGGGGAAAAAGGAAAAATGAGGGTATAATTGGCATGAAAATGTTCCTGGACGGCACAAATAGTAAGATTTGCAAACATACCCTGATTATCTGGGTGGAACCAGTGACTTGACTATTTTGAACTCGGCATGTAGAAATTCTTGAATTTTCATATTTTCAGGTGTCAACTGAAGACATGGTAAAGTTACATAAGAAAGTGATAAAGACATTCAAAGTGTACTGACTATATATAATGTTATCACTTTGCTGAAGTGTTGATCTTAGTACTGGTTGCCTAGAATGTTTCAGTGGAACTAGGCATTTCGTAATATGGTGCAGTTATTTGATATTTACCAAGAAAACTATCTGATATTGAAAACTTATCCACTCCACAAAAGCATTCGTCACAATATTATTGCATTAAGCTGGTAGAATGAACCTCATTAAGAAAACACAAATGCAATAACACTACTCTACCTTTTCAGACTAGTTTAAGAAAATTACAGTTAGGAAGGCCTGTCAAGCCTGGAGAATGCTACGAGTGATAGTTAATACTAGCAGCTCGCTGCCAAAATAGTCAATTATCATAATTTTCCATTTTCGTTGGTTGCATCTTGTCTAATTTGTCTGCTCCAATTTCACGATTTGGTAAATTTTGTCAACCTAATTCACCTGTTATTGACTTATTGTGTGTCATATGATGCTTCCTTTATTCCTTCTGAAGAATGGACACCATTTAAACTTGAGCTTTTGCAATAAAGTTACATATGCTTTCTTCATCACCTTTTTCTTAGGTCTATTCTGAGCTTCTGCAATAAAGTTACATATGTGTCTGACTTCTTGCTCCGTCATTACATTGTTTACTTGTAATCCTTGGGTTGATAAATTCAAATCAGCCCTCTTGTATTCTGCGTGAAGTGCTTGCTACTTACATTTCAAAATTCTAACTCACAGACTGCAGTCGTTTCACTGGGAGATATGGAGCTTCACTTGGTTGCCATGCCTTCTAGGAAGATGATCGATAAGAATTCATGCTTTTGGGGCTTCAATATTGCAAGAGGATTATATCATTCCTGCATCATTATGATGAATCTTAGATGCCTTGGTATTGTTTTTGATCTCGACGAAACACTAATCGTTGCTAATACAATGCGCTCATTCGAGGATCGGATTGATGTCCTTCAACGAAAAATAAACAGTGAATCTGACCCTCTACGTGTTTCCGGCATGCTGGCTGAGGTGAAGCGTTATCAAGATGATAAATCCATCTTAAAGCAATATGCTGAGACTGACCAGGTATTTGAGAATGGGAAGGTATACAAAGTGCAATCTGAAGTTGTTCCACCTTTTTCAGAGGGTCAGCAACCTATAATTCGTCCACTCATAAGACTACAAGAGAAGAATATCATATTGACTCGAGTTAATCCAGGGGTATGTGCCTTCAAATAATATTTCATAATTTGTGTGGCGATGTTTCAAGATTGTTTGTTATGGAGTTGCCTTATGATTGCGTGGATCGATAGCTTGCACGATTAGTCTGCGCATTGGTTCTACTAGTCTGTCACCAAAAGTTATCTTTCTATATGGAGCACCACTGAGAATTTAAGAAAATATATTGTTTTTAATTTCTAAAATTTATTAGTCTTGCAGCCTTTTCTTTTCTTCCTTTTTGAAGAATGACTTATTTTAGTCATTAAATAAAATTACATTATCAGCTCTAATTAAACCACTCCCGCCTTTATAGATCCGTGATACCAGTGTGCTTGTAAGGGTAAGACCTGCATGGGAGGAACTCCGAAGCTACTTAACTGCAAAAGGTCGCAAACGTTTTGAAGTTTATGTTTGTACTATGGCCGAGAGAGATTATGCCCTTGAAATGTGGCGGCTTCTAGACCCAGAATCAAATCTAATTAACACTGGCCAACTTTTGGATCGAATTGTATGCGTCAAATCTGGTAAGTTGTAACTTTGAGATAGTCATTTGTTGGACTATGTTCTAGCTGCAATCTCATCATCCCACCTATTTTTAATGTTATCCATCTTCACATTTTAATTGCTTGCTAAACTTCTGGTCTTCTTTTACCATTTCCGGATTTCAAATTTTCTTATTTGTCTAAGACCATGTATGTCATCTCTGAGCCTCGTTTTAACAGGTTTGAAGAAGTCATTGCTCAATGTTTTTCAAAATGCAATATGTCACCCAAGAATGGCATTAGTTATAGATGACCGTTTAAAAGTATGGGATGACAGAGACCAACCTCGTGTTCATGTAGTTCCTGCATATGCTCCATACTATGCCCCACAAGCTGAGGTACAATTAATTCCAAGCTTAGTAGTTTTGCATGCTTAATTCAACTACATTGCTGCTCATTATCAGTTTCTTTGGTGCCCATCAGACGAACAATGCTGTCCCAGTCTTGCATGTTGCAAGAAATGTTGCCTGTAATGTTAGAGGCAATTTTTTCAAGTAAGATTGGCAGCTATTTACATTTTAACAATTTTTTTATGATGCTATTTTATTCTAAAGCAAAATGCAATTCTTTGAGTAGCATTATAATGGGTATATGTATGCAGGGAATTTGATGAAGGATTGTTGCCACGTGTATCTGAAGTGTACTTTGAAGATGATATGACAAATTTCCCTTCTGCCCCTGACGTGGGCAATTATTTGATTACCGAGGTAAGGAAATGCAGTATGACTGGCTAAACTTAAATATACCTTTGTCTGCATATGTTTTCTTAAGTCATCGTAGTGCCTTCCTTTCAGGATGATACTTGCGCTTTGAATGGAAATAAAGAATCACTTGTCATTGAGGGTGTAATAGATGTTGAGGCTGGTAGGAGATTGAAGGTGATTGTGTATGAGGAGCCTTAGAAGTTTGTTTTGAAATGTTAAACCACTGATTTTTGTCTTATTGAATGTTAATCATATGTTAAGATCCAAGCTCCTTGCTTAACTTCTTTCAGGAAACAAGCTTGCAATCATCCTTTCCCGTGGTTATCAATAATTTTGATCCAAGGCTAGTGCCCTCTCTTCCACATGCTGTTCCAGCTCCAAGCATGGCTCCTCAAGCAGCTCCTCCAGCAATGTTGCACATACACAAAAATCACTACACTCAATCTCAGTCTGCTGCTCCAACAAAACTAGCTGGTCATTCTGGAATTTCAGACACTATAGTCCAAAGCTCCCCTGCTAGGGAGGAGGGTGAGGTTCCTGAGTCTGAATTAGACCCGGATACCAGAAGAAGACTTCTTATTTTACAGCATGGACAAGATATAAGAGAACATATAGCTGAGGATCCTCCTTTACCACCAGTAAGACCTTTGCAGGGGCCAGTGCCAACTCCACAAGGAAGTTGGTTACCCATGGAAGGCGAAATGAGCCCAAGACAGTTGCCACCAAAAGAATACCCCTTGGAGCCAGAAGGCTTTAATTATGAAAAGAAGCGATCAAATAATTCATCTTTCTTCCGTGGAATTGAGAATTCTAGTCGTACTGATAGGCCTTTCCGTGAGAACCAGAGATTCCCTAAAAAGGTAATGCCAATTATGCGTTCTAAGGTTTTTACTCTCATTGGCTCTTCCTCTTACAGTTCTGTCTTGTTGGAACTGTGTTACAATGTCTTAACATTTGAATCAATGCACTATGATTAGCTCGGTAGATGTGTAAGCACTAGGGAGGCTGGTGTGGTCTTTAGCATCAATTATCATATATTTTTTGTGACTATGTTGTTTGAAATTCCTTTTCAGGCTTATCGTGCCGATCATCGACTTGCTGTCAATCGTTCTTCTCCAGATAATTATGATTCTTTTCCAGGTTTCCGACTCTTATTTAACTAACAATGCATTTCTTTTGAGTTTCTGAACAATGCCCTACATGATATTCTCTTATGAATTGAATATGCTGAGATTTGTCTGGCAGTCATCTGATCATCGTTTGGTTTTTCTCACCATATTGTGATGATTAATTTGATGTTGACACTGAGCTTCACATTTAAGTTCCTCTTATCATGTCATACTATTCATTAATCGTGCTAGATACCCTATTACTATTAAAGCAAGCGTCACTTTCCGTAAACTTCTGCCTCTCACCTTTTGCCATCTGGGGATTAGAATTCAATCAAACCAATAATTAGATATGTACATCGTTGTAAATGTTCATCAAACAAAGTCTCGTTACTTAGACGGGCAGTTGTACGGTGCTTGTGGCCATTTACACATTTTCATGGAATTACATTTAACTTAAAGTCCCACTTTAACCACAAATTCATGTTTTCTACTATCAATCAGTTAATGTCTAGGTGCATATTGGAATTTTGATCTTCATTCTTTGTGCCCAACTGCCACATCTCCTGCTTCTAGTTTTTATTTTCTTGTATTAGTCTCTGTTCTGGTAGTGTTATCCTTGTGTATTCTTATCCGGTCTCTTGTTTCCTTTCTGGTGTTAATGTTTTTGTTTTGCTGCTACCTATATGTCAAGCAATTATTGACCCTTTTTTCTTATAATGTTAACGTACGTAGGTTTAATATAATTTTTTTTCCTCAAATGATCTTAATTTTATAATTTTTTAGCTGAAGAGATGCCCAGCCGTATGTTATCCAATAAGAGAGATACCCATTTTGAATCCAAGAGGAGCACCTTGCAGTACCCAGAAACACCTGCTGCCGTCCTAGAGGAGATTGCGTCGAAGTGTGGTGCTAAGGTAGTTTGATCTTTTAAACGGAAGTCTCATGAAGGGTGTGGTTATTTATGGAGTATCCCTTCTTTACTTTCTCAAACTGCAGGTGGAGTACAAAACAACATTGGTGGACACCAGAGAATTGCAGTTTTCTGTTCAGGTGCTTTTACCCATTTCATTCACACTTAGTCTTGTTTTGTTTAGATCTAGTATTGATATGAAATCCCGTTCATATTTGGTTTAAAAGACAATTTTCCCGAGACTTCGTTTTATAAAAATATATTTGGCATGACTAACGAGCTTGTAACTTGAACTTGATTGTTATTTGTTGAGTAGAAATAGTTCCGAGGTGATATTTGATTTTGTTATTATTTCCTCTATGGCGTATGTGTTAGTCATATGCATGAAAAAATTGTAAAAAAAAAGTCCTCAGAAGTTGTTCTATTTCGAAAATCTTTGAATTCTTAATAACATGCGTGGATGCCGACTTCGTCTAGTGTCACATTAGAGCCCTCTGGAGTGCTTTTGTTTGACCAACTAATCCCACTAGTTAAGGCACCAACATGACATAAATAAATATCAGATTAATATTCCTTCAACGGATCCTTTTGATGCTGTAATTGTTTCCGTACAACAAGGTACCTAATATACCTTTTAGTAAGCAGGCACGAACCAACTGGATCATTTTGATGGTATGTTTGTTTATATGCAGATTGAGTAATGCACAAGTTACAGATAAAAAAAGTAATAAGTTCAAAGATATCATGTTGTTGTAAAAGTAACCCCTTAACTCTTTAAAGTTTGCATATATCTTCTGTTGTTAATGGCAAATGTAAATATTATTGATCCTATAATTGTCACTCTCGGTCTTATGAATGAGGCACTTGATAAATTGGTTTTCGAATCGACTAGCATAATTTTTAGAAGGAATCCAGCCGAATGGCCTAGATGTTTGTGATTGAGCCCTTTATCATGATCTTGACAATAGCCAATGTATGGTAAGTTTTTTCTTCCCATGATTCCATATTCCAATGCGTATAGTTAGAAATCAGCTTGTCTTCCTCTTATGGTTCTATTATTGTCTAGCTAGTTACTTATGGAATGGTAGCTTGTTGCTATATATCCATTTATTTATTATACTATATTATATGTCAGGTTTCCTGAGACATGCATTTTTTACCCATCCTCTATTTTTCATTTATTGTGACGCCTTATGCATTTAAGTAACTTATTTGTAATTTTTTAACATTTTACCATTGGCATTACAGGTTTTATTTATTGGAGAAAAAGTAAGTGAAGGTATTGGTAAAACAAGGAAGGAGGCTCAACGTCAAGCTGCAGAGGACGCCCTCATGATTTTGGCAAGTAAGAGCTTATTTACTCTGACAAACCTCAGAAATATCTTATTAGCAACCAATATGTCATGAACCTTACGAATATCATGCATAATACATGATAGCTGTGTGCGGGTTGTTTGTTGTCACTTTGTTTTTCATATTGGTGATTGAAATTTGAAAATTCCTGAATTTCTTTGTGATGGAACATGGGCTTAGATCCATTCTAATGTTAGTTTGAAGGTTGTAAAGCTTCGGCAACATAATATCAATATACTTGGTGGTATCTTGGCCGCACTCTTAGTCGGAGGCATTTTTCATATATATATATATATATATCTTTTTGTATATATAATTTACTTACACAAGCACTTGACATGTTTCTTGCCGATTCATGTCCAACAACTACTTATTGTCTGAGTATTTCATTTTTTTCAGACAAGTATATATCAGATGCTGCACCCAATCCTAGTGCTCCAACACATGGTGACCTTGACAAGCTTGGTCGTCCTAGGGAAAATGGTTTTGGGATTGAGTCAAACTGTTTGAGGTATTCAACGCATGAGAAGGATGATATCCTTCCAAACTCAAATACTTCGGAGAATTCTCAATATTCAGACAGCAGATTAACATCTAAAACTTCCTTTTCTGATCTGAAAGAGCTGGTAAGAAGAGAAAACCCCTCCCTCTAGTGTCTTTTCATCCCTGTTGAAGTACTTTAATAACATTGACTGTTTTTAGTGCACGTTGGAGGGTTTGGTTCTTGTCTTTCAACCACGGCCTTCAATGACAATAGACCTAGTTAACGAAGGAGAAATACATGTTCAGGTTTGTATTTCTGCTATTCATCAGAAGTTACTTAACTTATTTCAGTACTGCTTTCAAATTCATGGGATAGGTCTGCTTTGATTCAAATTTTAATAATTTGGATATATATGTCGTCATATTAGGCTATTCTCTATTTTCACAGGGTAAATTGCATGATCTTATCCTCGTTATTAAGCTTTCTTCCACAGAGGATGGTTACAAGATCCAAATGTTCAGAAAGTAAAATTTTACTGGTTTCATTGGCGTGATGTCAACCTTCTTGCAGGTGCCGACATTATAAGTCATTGGCAAATATTTTTAAAATGGAGAACAAACTATTATTATTATTATTATTATTATTGATCGGTGAGAGCAACCCCAACTAGTCTGGGATTGAAGACCTTGTTGTTGTATTGATCGGTAAGAGCAACCTACTATTAGTTTAAAGTGAATGCAGAAGCACCAATCAAAAAAGGAAAAAAAGTGAATGCAAAAGTTGCACAAACTTCAAAGACCTAAGACTAGAAAGGTTGGCTTTTGAGTCACTTTGATCGGGATTCTTAACAGTGCCATGGCCCAAAAGAATTATATATTAATTTCTCAGTGTGGTTAAGTTAGGCAGTAAGAACCAATTACAATGAACTGACAAATTTGAAAATTATAATTGCTGTCGTCAACTTAAATACAGCTAGCCTATGGTTATCTTGCTCCAAGGAATTTTTTAGCATATAAAATTTATCACCGTGAGGTGAATTTTGTCCTGAACTTTGTAGATTATATCAATATTCTGTGTCGAGGTAAATCTGCTGATTACCTCTGTTTGAAATGGAGTAAGCACCTTAATCATCTTTACCACTTCTCCAAATTTTTATTTATCTTTTAGTTGTTAAAAGTTTTAAACAATGGTCTTCTTTCTGTTGCTTATCGCATCATGTCAGCATTTGAAGGAAACATGGTGTGTACTTGAGCTTTTTTGATATCTGAAAATTTTATGGATGGAGAAGAAATACAGGCTTTGTTGTCACAAAAGCTTTACCTTGTAGTGGTGCTGCACTTGGATGTCTGGATAAATAGCATTTTGTTATGCTCATGACTCATGTTGGAGCTCCTGTCTAATATAATATATATATTTATTAAGTGACGGAGCTATCTAAGTAGATTAGACATTTTTTCTACTTTTTGTTCTTTCATAGTCTACCCCAACTAGTTTGGGATTAAATACTTTGTTGTTGTTTTGTTAATATATAGTTTTTCCTAATTGTAGGGAGATAATATATTATTTCAAATTTGCTGCTCAAATTGAGTGGTTGGTGCGGTGATGCTTGACTTTTAACATTTTTATATTTTGTTTGTACTTTGTCCCTGTGGTAGACATGTATGTTGTCCTCTTACCGTTTCTACTCTGCCATTGGTGGTGTTGACTTAGGCTGAAGTTGATGGACAAGTTTTAGGGAAAGGAACTGGGATGACATGGGAAGAAGCGAAGCTGCAGGTGCATAATTTTTCAGCGTTCCTTTTGATTGAACTAATGTAAATGGTTTTTCTATGTCATTTTAATGCTTTAGATCGTGTGTTACTTGCAAGAATTTAAAATGTTGCTGTGAGTTTGCTCTGTTTATGATTTTATTTTCGAGATTGTGATTTTGTTGGTCTTTGTAAATGCATCCTTTCTACCTATATCGAGGCTTTTCAGTTCCTAATGATCAGCTTGCCGATAAATTGGGATTTTAGAAAAATCTGACTTGTCTTCCTGGTAATGCAACATTTGCATATTACTATATTCTCAAGTGCTAACTCCTATGTTTTCTGTAGGCTTCTGAAGAGGCTTTGATGAACCTGAAGTCATCAATTGATCAAGTTGCCCAGAAGCATGCTGCTTCACCTAGGTTTGTTATTCTCAGTGGTAATTTATATATATATATATTTATATTGCTGTTTCTAAGATGTCTTAAAAGTTTGAGTACGTTTTTTTGTTTTTTAAAGCTACATTTATTGGTCAACATATAGGTTCCCTGCATCCAGTTATCTATGAGATTGTTTATATGGTGCATTGCCTCACTTAGCAGTTTGTGATCTTCTTTGCCAAACCACAATTCACCTACTTCCCATTGTCACTTGGCAATTTTTAAACTTGTCACACTTTTTTATTGTTCCTGATGAGCTTATGCACCATATTCTGCCTTCTGAGTTATTAGTTAGTATATTGGCAGATGTGTTAAGTGAATTATCCGTTTGCCTTGTATACACTAACTTTATTCTTTGCTGTGTCAGGTCCTGGCATATGCCTTCAAACAAGCGGTTGAAAGCAGAATTCTCACAATCATTTCCGAGGACACATTCTTCTAGATATTCTTGAACTCACATTGTAGCACCTTGACGGTGTTCAGTATAACTCCTACAGGTTTGCAGCATATCATGTGATTGATTCTTCAATGCTCTGTGGCTATTGAAGAAGGGTTTAGTTGCCAAAGAAGAACCTTGTCACCTAATGTCCCACAGCTAGTTTTACTGGGTGATCTCGAGGATGCACCGCCGAGCCCTCGTTTCTCAGATGTCCTTTCAAGGTGTTCCCATTTTTCAATAGTTGGCAACTTGAGTCCTGGTAGTTGTGCGTATTTTCAGATTAATGAGGACATGGTAAGGCGACAGCTTGTTCTAGAGGGTGACCATCTTATGACATTGGAATGAGATGATGGACGCTTCAATATTACTTATCTACTTGGTGGAGCATTTTGATCTTTGTGCCACAAGTCGTAGGTGATTGTGCTTCTACCTCGTTACCGGAAGGCAAAACAGGTTTTGGATTCTTAAAAAGGCACATGAACATCAAATGTTCGGTTGTCCTTGCAGATCCAAAACATGGTGGTCTTTTTTTGCATTACATCGGGCTCAATTTTGAATGGTGACCACCTCCCACGGCATTTATTCTGTCGCTCCGGCTATTGCCCTGTACAACTGTTGTTTACTGAATGCCTTGTTTCTTTTCCTGTAATTTATACTTGATTAGATTGCCATTTTCTAGTACAAAATTTTTACACTTTTTTTTATTCTCCTTGCGCAACCATCTTAATGCATGAAATGCCGTGCTTTACTACAATTCTTCATGCCTAACATATTTTTTGTTCTTTTGAGATTGGCAGCAGCGCTTGTGGCACCGCTGCCGCTGTATCGTCCGACTCCAAACCACCCGGTTGAGTTATTCTGCCCTCATTGAGATTGTACAGGGGAAATCATTATGTACTTAACGCCTAAATATGTTTCATTTGTACATTATATCTTTTTTTCTTTCTTGCTTTCCCTGTGCTGTTGCTTAGTTGTGGTTGCGAGTCTTGTGACCTTGTGGTTTGGGGCATACGGGTACGTTGTGAATTTTATGAAATTTAATTTAATGTAGCAAGTTTCTCTTGGAATGTCTAAAACGAGAACATAGTTTCCACCATTGCGCAACACATGGTCAAAGTAGCAACAGGGTCGGAGTAGCTTGTGGGTTCTCGTTGTGCGCTCTCAGTAACAATCCGTCGTTAACGGTCACTTACTGGAGTCGCCTCTACCAATTATAGGAAAAACAATACCAATTAAATGAGAATCATTCCAGGAGGAACAGTAATCGCTGTATTAGTGTATGAATTTGCAAAATGCTGACAGCATATCATTCAGATAATTACCCAAATGAAAGAAGTTGTGGAATTGAAACGGTAGTCTAATCATTGCACTTGAACAATAGCAACCTGAACAGGTATCACTGTATTAGAGTGCAATCCAACGCATCATACGGCATCAAAAAGAATAATTGGTTTAGAATTCATTTTAGTGGGGGTTTTGATGGGAGTTTTTTTAATTACATCGCAGGACAAAAGTAGTGTAAATATTCATAATTATATATCATTTTCATGTAAAAAGAACCAAAGAGAACGTTTCACAAGAAAATTTCATTTTTTTAGAATTAATAATTTATTATTAGTATTTCTTGAGTTTAATTATATTGAATTTTTAAAAATGAAATATTTGATTGATTCTTTGAAGCAAGTTAAAACCCAGTGGGTGCATCAATTAGCGGAATCGAAGTGTTTTTTTCATGTTAGATTAGAAATGATGGTCAAGATTTGAGGTTTTTTAAGTAAAAAAACAAAAAAACATTACACGTTTGACCTCGAATTGCGAGACAAAAAAATTAGGGAAACTATATATAATGATCATTTTTAATATTTTGGGAGCAGTTTAGATTATTTAAAGACCAAGTAATGGACGATGTATTGACGTTTTTTTTCTTGAGAACTAATAACAACTGAGATTGATCGAAAGACCAAATAACAAACAGTAGAGATCAATTTCGAGGAAATAAAATTGTGTGAAACACATATACTACTATAAATATAATATGGGAAATGCTAGGTGAGCTCAAAATCGGGCTCAAAATTGAGCTCTAGAGTTTCACACTAACATCACGTGTGATAAAAAGTAAGCTGCATGAATCATAACTTGTCACGTTAACCCATTATGATATTTTTCATGTTCATTCATTTTCTTCTTAGATATTACCTCAAAATCAACAACACCCTTGCGCACATATTGTTATTTAATTTTTTTTGCAGGTTGTACAATCCTGCTACACCACAACTATGATTTAGTCTCTATCTCCAAATAGATATTGTATTTTAAGCTTGATAAATGACAACTGCGAAAAGTGAACATATCCTGACAATACTACCATGATACTCAGTTGTGGAAAGTGACTAGTTGTGTGGTAGTGAATATATCAGTGCTATTATGATAATAATGAAACTATCTATTATTCTGCTATTATGTTCCATATGTGTTGGACATAGACCACTTTGTATTTTAGATATATCAAATGTGTTATTGTATTGCTACTACCTTGTTTTGCTGCCTAACTCAAAAAGGTATTAAGACCAATAAGTTAGCTAGATACATCATTATACATGTGATATGAAAGTTGCATTTTCGTCTCGATCAAGATTAACCAGTGCAGAAATTATTATTTAATTTCTCCTCAATCATGACATTCTCTCACCACATTTAATGCAAGGTAATGGTGGTGGCAGCCTTCTACACTCATTGTATTTGTCTGGATATTTAGCTACGTCTGGAATTTGTTACCTATGTCTGGATATTTTGTCAAATATCTCCGAAGTTATGTTTGGATTTCATTATAACAGTTGATGACTGAATATTTATGTATATCATAATGTAATATATAATATGTAGATCGAAATGTTGTATTTTCTCTCTCAATTTTGTGGAAAATAATCTTTACAACGTGGAATTGTGATATGTAATATCCAGACTACTATGTGTTACTTGTCTGACAAAATTATAAGTTAGAGTTCAATGTTTTGTTGAAATCTTAACATGTATGTCTTGATATCTGAGATTTAATAAAATGATATCTGAGATTGTTTCTACATTGACAATGTCTGTATTTATATCTTAATTTATCGTCGTACATTACAATCATCACATTCTGGATCAGATTTCCCAAGGGTTGTGATGACTTTTATAACATTATATATTATCTGGATTAGTTCCAAGCTTTTTGATTTTACGTCTCTCATAAAATGTATCACGAGTAACTATTTTTATATAGATATACATAGAAGGTATCAAAATATCCAGATATACAAATCTGGATATATACATACACACATCCGGACATATATCTAGATATCAACTTATCAACGCATCAGATATCCAGATATTAAATATGTAGTTATTCCTGCTCTCACTCAACTTATATCCAACAAAAAATCAATACAATTTTAATGCAAAAAAACATCCAGATATATAAAATTATTACAAAGCAGTCAAACATCTATGGAACCTCAAAACATTTAATCTGAATATGTACAACACCATAAAAAAATAAACCCATTCACACAAAACATGTGATTATACCAAGATGAACATTAAAAACATCCGATAAAATATTACCACACTAAAATAGTAAACATATCAAAGTTCATAATATTAAACAATTTTTTGAAGCAAATATGAATATATACATACCCACACATATTTGGACAGATATCAACGTATCAACGCACCAGATATCCAGATATCAAATAGAGGACGGAGGAGGACAGAGGTGTGAGGAGGACGAAGGATGATACAAAAGGAAGACGTCGGCGGAGAATGAAGATCAAAGGAGACCGGAGGAGGACGATAAGGAGGAGATTCGAGGAGACTGGAGGTGGGAGGAGGAGGGAGGAGGAATGAAATTTGGTTTTGAAATTTGAAATGATATTAGAGAGAGGATATTTGGAATAGTTACTTCTGGATAATTTTCACACTAGTCCTCTTCATATCTGGATATTATTTGGGTGAGTATTTTGCAAAACCAACTAGGTCCACTATTGAGTTATGTTAAGAGCCCAAAAAATTCCAATTTGGACCTCATTTATCATTACACATGTGATATAGTATGACTCATAATTTGCAATTTTTAACATGCTAAAAAACTCAACCCAAAGTTTTATTTCTTGATGTAAATAAAATAGGGTTAATTACAGTTTGCCCCTAGATTATGTCTTAGTATCACTTTGAACTCCTGAACATTCAAAGTTAACAGTTACCTCCCCTGAACTTTCATTTTGTAACACTTTACCCCCTGAACTTCAAAATTCATTATTTAACACACACTCGATGTTTGTTTCCCATTTTTTTGTCGTATCCCTAATACACTCCTAAACCTATATTTACGTGAAAATTTGGATCGAAACAGAGGTCAGATATGGTTGGAATTTTGGTCGGATTGAATGTATGTTAAATAATGTATTTGGGTTAGATATTAGGACAAACAATAGAGATCAATTTCGAGGAACTAAAATTTTGTGAAACACATGTATACTACATGAATTATCTAGTGAGTATGAAGTTTAATTTTTTATTTTAAACCCCCATCATATCCACAATATATCTGAAATTGTAAGTTAGATTATAAAAAAATGGTTACATTAATTAAATGTGAGATTAACCGTAAATAAGATCTAATAGTGAGATTGTAGGAGACTTAAAATAAATAAGATAAACTTTGGACTAACTCGAACTTGAACCCTACTGTATAATATAATATGACTCATGATTTGCAATTTTTTAACATGCTAAAAAAATTCAACCCAAAGTTTTCCTTCCGGATGTAAATAAAATAGGATCGTTATACACGGACGCGGGCGTCCGTGACGCGCCCTACGTGACACCCAAAAGTTGGCGAGTCAGCGTCTAGTCGGATTGTCATGTCACTCTTTCGAAACACACCTTAAATTGTTTTTAATTTTTTTTTGACGGTTTTTGAAGAACGACAGTTGCTTTCCAGATAAGACAGCGGTAGACACCCTACGAACGACGGTTCGGATACCGAGGAAGATACAAAAAAATATCCAGACCGAAAGGGAGAGTTTCGCTTTCATTCTCGTTGTATTACCTGTGAACGGAGAAAGCGTACCTGTGAACCTTTTCCGCCTTTCTTTCTTCCCGATTAAACGATAATGGATTCTTCGACTCTTGCCGTCGATAGTGAACTTGTCCCAGAACCGGTGGATCTCTATATTTTTTCCCCTGGGTCGTTATTTTTTTGATGAACTTTCGTTTCTTCAATTTTTTGTTTTAGGGAACCACCTACTACTTCCGGGAATCCCGGTGCTCCTGGACGGCCATCCGAAAGCAGTTTGATAGGATGAAGAAGGTTGAGAAGGAGGTTTTCCGGAGCACCCCTTTCGGTCACTTCCTAGACCTTCCTAACATTACTACGGACAACGAAATAGTCGGTTGGTTCGTCGAACACTACGATGCGGAGGAGGTGAGGCTGAGAATAGGATCAGGGGTAGTTCCCCTTACACCGGAAGACGTTGCCCTAATTTTGGGGTTACGTGTGCATGGGAAGACCGTGGTGATGGAACCATTGGGTGTACAGAGGCGAGAAGGGGTGAACCTTGACAACACACAACTCTTAGGTCATCTGCTGGCAAGCAGTAACATGGGCGAGACAGAGGAGTACGTTCGTCTACTGATTATTTTTATCTTCAACCATTTTTTGTTCTATGATGGAACACTTCGACCGAAGCAATGGTTCATGCACCCTTTGAGGAACATCAGACGCATAAACAGATACGCATGAGCAAATGCAGTTCACGAAGTCCTGGTTGGGGGCCTGGAGAAAGCCAGCTTAGAACTGCAGGAGAGAAGAAAGGCACAGAACCTCATTATGAGGCAGGGGAACGTCGACGGTTGTGTGGCAATACTACAAGTAAGTGTTATTTGGTTTTTTTTGTCTGTTCGGATTAAGTTAGGTGTCTGTTCGGAATAAGTGGTGTGTCTGTTCGGATTAAGTTAGGTGTCTGTTCGGATTAAGTTGTGGGTCTGTTCGGAATAAGTTGTCTGTCTGTTCGGATTAAGTGTTGTGTCTGTTCGGAATAAGTTGTCTGTCTGTTCGGATTAAGTGTTGTGTCTGTTCGGAATATGTTGTGGGTCTGTTCGGATTAAGTGTTGTGTCTGTTCGGATTAAGTTGTGTCTGTTCGGATTAAGTTAGGTGTCTGTTCGGATTAAGTTAGGTTTCTGTTCGGATTAAGTTGTGTCTGTTAAGAATATGAACGTATGTCTGTTGAGTCGTTCTAAACAGTTGATTTTTTCCATTTGAAGGTGTGGCTTTGTGAGAAATTCAAATTGGGGGAGCCCAGAACTGGAGTTTTTCCACGAATGAGAAGTTGGACGGAAATGTTTGGGAAACGATTAACCCTGAGGAAATGGGAGGAACGTGGAATTACCCTACCTAAGATTTACAACGACGAGTTCGACCTGATGGGGGCTCCATCAATGAGTGAAAGGGAGCTGGAACTTATTAGTTCTGTTCGAACTCCTGTTCGAAAGGGCTCAGCTTCAACTATCAGTTTGCCAATGCTACAACTGACTGACTGCAACATTCCATGTGACCCGCTGCTCCAAGAGTTGGAGCTGAGTGAGGTGAAGACGAACTGGCTTAGGGCCGAAGCTGCCCTAAAGAAGGCGACAGAAGAGGTTAACGACCTGAAGGAAGAACTGAGGATGATCAAGGAAGAGTGTGGGAGGCTGAGGGAAGAAATTATATATCTTCGAGGGACAGGGACCAGTGAAAATACTGGTGGGGAGAAAGACGAGAGCGAGGAGGAGGAAGAAGAAGAGAGGAAGAGGGAGGAGGAGAGAAAGAGAGTGGAGAAGGAGGAAGAGAAAAAGAGGGAGGAGGAGAGGAAGAGGGAGGAGGAGAGAAAGAGAGTGGAGAAGGAGGAAGAGAAAAAGAGGGAGGAGGAGAGGAAGAGGGAGGAGGAGAGAAAGAGAGAGGAGAAGGAGGAAAAGGAAAAGAGGGAGGAGGAGAAGAAAAGGAAGGAGGAGAGAAGGAGAGTGGAGAAGGAGGAAGAGAAAAAGAGGGAGGAGGAGAAGAAGAGGGAGGAGGAGAGAAAGAGAGAGGAGAAGGAGGAAAAGGAAAAGGGGGAGGAGGAGAAGAAAAGGGAGGAGGAGAGGAAGAGAGAGGAGGAGGAAGAGAAGAAGATGGAGGAGGATAGGAAGAAGGAAGAAGAGAGAAAGAGAGTGGAGAAGGAGGAAAAGGAAAAGAGGGAAGAAGAGAGCAAGACACGGAAACCAAACTGGGGCGTGAAAAGACAACGCTCGACGACCATCGTGGGGCAACAGTTGAAGGAAGATGAACATCGGGGCAAGAAGAAGAAGGTGGAAGAAGAGCAAAAGAGAAAAGAGAGAGCGGCTCAAAGAAGCCTAAAGAAAAAAGGGAAAAAAATAAAGGATAATTATAGGTTGGCTGTCCACTTAGGAGGGACAAGGCCTGATGTTGACATGGCTGCAATGGGAAGTTTGTCAGCTGATGAGGTCAACATGATATTGAACGTGACGGCAGCCAACAAGGACAATAGAGAGGTCATCTGGAGAGGCGATATGTGCAGCTTAACACGCACCGACCTGAAGGAACTTATAACGCCTGAGATGGATATTACCGACCAAACTATCGACGCTATGCTTTCGGTTCTCGAAGAAAGACGCCCAACCCAAAAAGTTTTATGCATATCAACATTCGAGTCCGGGAGAATTTTGGGTGGCCAAGGCAGAGAAATTGAAGATTTTATCCTCCCTAAAATTGAAGGTGTGTCTCCAACAGAGTCCGTAATCGCACAACCATGCTGGTCTGCAGGTCATTGGACTCTGGTCGTTGTCCACGGCCCGTCCAAGGAGATTTTGGCGTTCAACAGTATCTCTAGGGAGCTAGAGAAAGGTGAAGATCCAGAGCATACCATAGGCGTACATGAGTGCGCAGCAGCGGATGCGGCTGAATACTGGAGGGATCTACTAAAGGTCGACTGGCCCTTGAGAATCCTCAGGAAAAATAGCCAACGACAACCACCGGGGAGCAACGATTGCGGGGCCTATGTTATATACTGGATAAGGTGCCTAATGCTAAAACTTGACCCGACGAAGGAGAAGGACCACAATAACATCCACTATATCAGGGGTGGATTGGCGGTCATGTTACTTAGGAACCGGCGATCGTGTGTGCAGATCTGAAGTCCATATTTTTTAGTGTTTATTTGTTTACATGTACAAATTACAAACTCTTTTTTGTGTTTATTTTTTAAAAGAGTACAAATTACAAACTCTTCCCAGACAACGTATTCCGAACAGACACTCAACGTATTCCGAACAGACACACAACTTATTCCGAACGGACACACAACTTATTCCGAACAGACACTCAACGTATTCCGAACAGACAGACAACTTAATCCGAACAGACACACAACATATTCCGAACAGACAGACAACATATTCCGAACAGACACACAACATATTCCGAACAGACACACAACATATTACAAACTCTTCCCAGACAACTTATTCCGAACAGACACTCAACTTATTCCGAACAGACCCACAACTTATTCCGAACAGACACAACTTAATCCGAACAGACACCTAACTTAATCCGAACAGAAACACAACATATTCCGAACAGACACACAACTTAAACCGAACAGACACACAACGTATTCCGAACATACACACAACGTATTCCGAACATACACACAACATATTCCGAACAGAAACACAACATATTCCGAACAGACACACAACTTAAACCGAACAGACACACAACCTATTCCGAACAGACACACAACCTATTCCGAACATACACTAAACGTATTCTGAATAGACAGACAACTTAATCCGAACAGACACACAACATATTCCGAAAACACAGACAACATATTCCGAACAGACACAGAACGTATTCCGAACAGACACACAACGTATTCCGAACATACACACAACATATTCCGAACAGAAACACAACATATTCCGAACAGACACACAACTTAAACCGAACAGACACACAACATATTCCGAACATACACTCAACGTATTCCGAACATACAGACAACTTAATCCGAACAGACACACAACATATTCCGAACACACAGACAACATATTCTGAACAGACACAGAACTTATTCCGAACAGACACTCAACGTATTCCGAACAGACACAACTTAAACCGAACATACACACATCATATTCCGAACAGACCCACAACTTATTCCGAACAGACACAAAACTTATTCCGAACAGACACTCAACGTATTCCGAACAGACACACAACTTAAACCGAACATACACACATCATATTCCGAACAGACCCACAACTTATTCCGAACACACACAGAACGTATTCCGAACAGACACACAACGTATTCCGAACATACACACAACATATTCCGAACAGAAACACAACATATTCCGAACAGACACACAACTTAAACCGAACAGACACAACATATTCCGAACATACACTCAACGTATTCCGAACAGATGATGAGAATTAAATTTATACCGCAAGTGCACGGCGTCAGTGAAGACGTGGCAAATACGGGTCGAACACAAGGAGGGAGAGATCTTGTTATTTGTGTGATTTTCGATTAAGGAGAAGAAGGAGAGAAGAAATAAATGGGTTTTGAGATTTTTGGATTTTAATTATCTAAAGCAAGAAACAAGAACAAATAAAACTAAAACAAGAACAAAGAGATGAATTCCGTCGGGTGGAGGTTTAGATTTAAGGTTTAGATTAGAGAATTCTGAAACTTATAATAAATCACATTAGTTATAAAGCATTACATGATAAATGATTTAACATAAACTCAAGTAATCAAAATATTCTAACACGAAATTAAAATAATAACATTCATTCATCTTCTCTTCACCCTAATCCGTCACCTCCACCCTTTGGAAGGAGTTAGAAACTCATAGAGGGAGGAAGAAGGGGTCCTTGAGACATTACAAAAGAAAACTAAAAGTAAGAAATAAAAGACAGAGTTTTATTAATGAAAAGAAGAATACAAAACTAAGATTAAGAATAAAAACTACCACCAAAGACTAAGGACCCTTCTAACATCGTTCTCGGGTCTATTTATAGTTGCTACAAGGGATCTAGGTATAATATTGGAAATTACACGTGTCCAGACACGACTGGACGAAATTGGAGCACACGGATCGACTAGGGGGCGGCGGAATCGCCGCATGGTGTGTGTGATCTGCGGCGGAATCGCCGCACATCATGCTCTGATTTGGTCCAGATTTTGGTTGAATGTTTATGATATGATTTGATCCTCCTTTACGCGTCTGGATTGATTCTTTCCATTCTTTTGAGCTCCGGATTAATTCCTTCACATATTTGGAGATATACATTGATTTTTCTATATATTTTCTCCAAGAGAATAAAAGCTACTCGTGATTTGCAATTAGGTCCTTGACTTTTTGCAGTTAAGTCCCCGGTTACTTTTGTGCTTAAGTCATTGTTCTTTTTGCAATTAGGACTTGAATGCTTTTATGCTTGGATACATTTCCATTCGTAACCCGATAATCTTGAACTTGGTCTTTATGATAGAAATGAGTCTTTTGCATGCGTTTATGCTCGGGATGTGGGTAAATTGCATTCAGGTCCCTGTATTTTTTAAATAAGACTAAACACATACCTTAGTAGCATTTATTGATGTAAAAGTAATCTAAATGAAAGACATATGATGCAATGTATGCAATGCATCAACAGACAGACAACTTAATCCGAACAGACACACAACATATTCCAAACACACAGACAACATATTCCGAACATACACAGAACTTATTCCGAACAGACACTCAACGTATTCCGAACAGACACACAACTTAAATCGAACATACACACATCATATTCCGAACAAACACACAATTTATTCCTAACAGACACAGAACTTATTCCGAACAGACACTCAACGTATTCCGAACAGACACACAACTTAAAACGAACATACACACATCATATTCCAACAGACCCACAACTTATTCCGAACAGACCCACAACATATTCCGAACAGACACTCAACTTATTTCGAACAGACACACAACTTAAACCGAACATACACACATCATATTCCGAACAGAACCACAACATATTCCGAACTAACCCACAACATATTACGAACAGACAAACAACATATTCCGAACAGACACAACATATTCCGAACAGACACACATCATATTCCGAACAGACCCACAACATATTCCGAACAAGGACACAGTTTTATACGAACTGAACGTGTATAACAACCATTTACAGATCCAAACAGATCAACAATTAGAAGTTTCTTGGTTTTACAAGAACTGAAAATAACAAGAAATATTAAATTAAGGAGGAAGTTCCTCGTAATACAAATTCATGTCCCAATCAGAGAAATCAGGATCCCCGGGTTTTGGTGCGACTTCGTGAAGCGACGATTTAAGCTTCATCTTGAACTTTCTCTTCTCTTGTTGGGCGTGCTTTTTATGGCTTTTTAATTATCTTCTCAGCTAAAGACACTCGACGTCTAGTCGGCGGTCTTCCTACACGTCTGACATTATCTGGATTAAGAACCGATGTACCCGCACACTCAGGTTCATCAGGTCGAACCAAGAACTGGGTAGTGTGCATACGTGCCTTAAGCATTTCAATACACTTCACGACCTCAATATACCTTTCGTGGGAAATGAAGGCTTCCTGTGCTATCCAAACGGCACGACCCATGATGTCGTCGTGACGACGAAGCGCATCCTTCTCCATTACGCCATTGTCTGGGTACATCTTATCTCGATAGCTCCTTCGAATATCCTTCCGCCATCGATTAACGATGTAAGAGTCTGGGAGCAATGTATTAGGATTTAAGCGTCCAAGTACCACAAAAACGTGGCAGCATAGAAGGCCAACGTGCTGAAACATTCTACAATCACATGCGAAGTTCATGGATATGTTTTGTACTAGGAAATGTTTCGACAGTAGCTGCTCACCAGCCAAAACACGTTCAGATACCTTGTACTGAAATGTGTCATTCGTATTGAACTCCTCCGTTATATCGCAGTATATCATCTTCCCAATTTCTAACTGCACTTTCTTGAAGACCCATACCGTATACAACTCGCTCATCTGTCTCTCGAATGGATAAATTAATCCGAACAGACAGACAACTTAATCCGAACAGTCAAACCACTTAAACCGAACAGTTCCACCACTTAAACCGAACAGTTCCACCACTTAAACCGAACACATAAATAGCTTAAATTGAACAGTCACACCTTACCGTTCATGCACGACAACCATGTTTGAAACAACTATATGTAATTTTCAGTGGTCTCAGAAGACAGCAAAGCGCAACCGAGCAAAACTGACTCGAAATGGTGATTAACTCCTACAAACGGGGCAAAAGACATGTCATATTTGTTTGTAATGTAGGTGGTGTTGAAACATATTGCGTCTCCAACGTATGAATATGCAGCTCTAGAACGACAGTCAGCTCAAAACACGTTCCATAGTCTTCCTTCGTCATCCATGTCCATTACATAGAAAAACATGGAATCAATCTTCTGCATCCTAATGAAATAGTTCTGAAGAGCTTGTGCATCACCAGGTCCCATCTTTAAATTTCTGACTTCGTTTAAAACATTCCTGCACACAGAAACCACTAAAACTAGACGCAAAATGTTGAACTTCAATTATGTTAGACAGAAAGAACACAAACCTTAAATCTCTTTCGTTGAAAGTCAATTTGTCATGACCTCCAGCCTCGACCACAAAATATTGCATGGTCTTAGCAGCCGATATCCCAACACTATCATTGCACGATATGCGTGCTTTGGCGGCCTCAGGGACGGTTCGTTTTTGTCTGAGAAAACACATTTGCTCATCTTCAAGCATGACGTGGTTATGTTTAAGATCCACAAAGTTAATGTGGTAACCACTTTCTGGGTTTCCGGAGACCCTTATCTGAGCAGTGCATTGGACTCTACTGGATAACCTAGGCTTCAATTTTCCTTGCCCTTGGTTTGGTGGTGTCGTTTCCTCCTTGGAGCAAGTTAGCGTGGCCCGTATAACAACACCACGATCGTAATGAGATTACCTTGTCTTAACACCAAAACCACAAGAATCGGCATAAGCCACGTAAAATGTTTTGGCTTCTTCGAAAGAAGGAAAAAACATCTCCTCCTTAGGAACGTTTGTCGGCTGCTCCACTTGGGGGGGCACATGAACGATTTCCATTGGAGTACAGAGGAAGGACCACAGAAGAGAATGGAAGAAAAAGGAAGACGCATCTTGAGATGAATAACAAGTCTTCTGCTGTGTAGGAGCGCCAAAATGATGAAGGAAGGGAGTGATTTGAGACACAACATATTCCGAACAAACACACAACATATTCCGAACAGACACAGAACTTATTCCGAACAGACACTCAACGTATTCCGAACAGACACCTGATTGACATCATTTCATGCTCATATTTGTATCTTATATCCATTATCTTACACCTAAGCAATGCTACGTGACGAGTTTTATGTTTAGTTTTCAGGAATAAAGAGGTTTGAAGAGAAGAGCCATGAAAGAACCCAAAAGCTGGGAAAAAGGACTGAATGGTGAGATCTAGGGACCAAGATGCAAGGGAGAAGGACCTGAATGTAAGACAGAAGGACCTAAGAGCAAAACAGAATACTCCACACCATCATGGGGAGTATTTTACCAATTCTATTCGGGTCGGAGCTCCAACAAGTCGAGTAACCGCATCAAAGACCAACAATACCAGAAAGCAAAGCCCACAACAAATTCCAACACGATCCGACAATTTTGGACCGCCAATTGGCGGTCTTGGACCGCTAATTGGCGGTCCATATTGCTCAGGATCCGTCGAAATTTCTCCTGGACTTGTATTAATGTTCGTTTAGGCTATTTTTGGTATTGGTTTAGTCCCACATCGGGGGATTGTCCCCGATTAGCTTTTTCCATGCTTATAAATAGAACTCTTCACCTTCCATTGTAATTACCCATTGCTTGGTGGCATTCTCTCTACTAAGGAGTGAGCCTTGAAGCAAAAACTCAAGGTGGAGAAGAATGCTACCTTCAATGTGAGTCATTTGTTAATAAAATAATTCTTCTAGTTTCTTTAAATCTTGTCTTTTAATTTGTGCATGTTTGTTTAGTCTTTCCTTTCCTTTTATGTTTCTTTAATGCTTCTTGCCTTCTTAGTTAACTTTCATTTCAGTATTATGCTTTCTTTTGCTAATATAGTTAGTGTAATGAGTAGTGAGTAGTTCCATCCCCATTTGGGGGGTGGAGAAATATGTGATATAATCATATAGTGTATTAAGTGTGTGTTATCTTTATCCCTTGAGCTTTATATGATTTCCATAACCATCTAATGAGTTTTCACTCTTATCTTTGATATGCTAATGCTCTTGAATGAAGCTTAGCTTATGCTTTGATTAGTGGACCTATTTTATGGGGAATGATAAGGTTAGGATATGGATGAAGTTAATATTGGAAACACAATTTGTAGTGTATGTGCTCTTGTTGCCTTTACCTTAGCTAATGTCTTGTATGTTTTAATGATGTAGTGAAATCTTAATTCATGTAGAGGCATAGTAGGGTATAGTCTTTATACTTGAGTTCATGTAGCCTCATTCCAATTATTGTCTTGTATGTTTTAATGATGTAGTCTTATCTTAATTCATGTAGAGGCAAAGTTGGATGTAGTTTTATGATTTCATGCACTACATGTTGTGAGGAGCTTAATGAACACACACACACTTCTTTATGTTCACATTATTTCTCTACCCCTTTGGGGTTTAGTTTTATTGCTTATCTTCATTTCCTTTGCATTTCATTTCAGCTTTGTAGTTTAGATTAGTGTAATACATCTTTCTCCCTTCTTTTTACCTCTCGCCTTCGAATAAACCAAGTGTCGACACACCTCCCAGTGGACGACCCGTATTTGCCACCGCTTCAACGCGGCCGTGCACTTGCGGTTAAATATAAAACGAGATCAATCATGTTTTTGGCGCCGTTGCCGGGGAGGTGCTCTGTCCAGACCTTGGTTTGGACGATTCGAGGGGTTTTTGATTTTTTGTGTCCAGTTTTCTTAGTTTCAGGGAACCATCAGATCAAGGGGAGGCTACTGGGAAAGTTTGAGGAAGCAAGTCCAAAAACAGACCGCCAATCAGCAGTTGGAGACCGCCAATTGGCGGCCTGGTAAGGGCTTCCTGCTTCCATTTTTTTGTGTGGTAGTTAGTGCTGTAACTTGTGTTATCTGGGAGTCTAATTTTGCATGCTGTGACTTCTTGTTTGCTCCCAGATCATTAATTTCAATCCCCATTAATCAACTTGGACCATAAAACTCAAAGCAAAAGATTAGACTTCTTGCCATCTAGGTCATGCATCATATGTAGACCTTGCATGCATCTTTCTTTTCTTTGCTTTACATTTTGTCGTTGATTGCTGGAGCGAGGTACGCATTCCTTATCACTCATTCACGCATTAGGACATTCATTAGTGAGTAAGGTTTGCATCGAAACAAGAGTGAGGTGAGTGCTTGTTTGGTGAGTTGCTTGCTAGCCTAAGATTTCAAAACATCTTTAAGGGGCATCACCTATAGTCTTCAAAGATAAGGTGGGGGATTTCATCACCCCTCCCTTAGCCCCAAAAAGCACACTCAAGTAAAGCCTTAACTAAAAGCAAGTAGACATTGGCCCTAGGAATTCGGACGCACTAGGAGAGTAATCTAGTTGAGACCGTCATGACCTGATCGGCGTTGCCTACCTTGTCGATAGTAGGAGGTACTGGATCTCCGGATCTGGTATCACTTGCTGGGCATTGTGGTCCTCGTTGTAGGGAGGTGAGGCGTGTCGAGGCTAGTGACCTCGAAGTTAGGCGTCGTCTAGCTTAAGGACCCATTGCCTTACATTGTTTGAGCCGTGCTTGCTAGTTAGGCTTCTTCCTGATCCCTCTACCCACGCTAGCTTTAGGGATTCTTCCCTTCTCCTTTGAGTCATCTTCTTCTCACCTTCTTATACGTTATAGTCTCCTCCCCTTTACACTCTCTGGTAGCGTTTTAGGGTCGAGTCGAGCACTTTTTGCGAGCTTAGTCTCGTGGTGGTGAGAGTGGTCGACTCGAGAGTTGTTTGTTGAGATGGATGGTTACATGGGCGACCATCCATATCATTGTTGGGACCAGGATGATTCTCCCTGGTACTCCGGACCCATGCAACCTGTGGTGCCTCAGACTAACACCCCGTATGGTTGGGATAATCCTCATTGTGTGACTGAGCAATCTTCATATTGGGGTAACATGAGAGAGGCACCGACTGCTAGACCACCATCTAGTTACGTCGGATCATATGTTGGTCATCAAACTGAGACATTACAAGAACCTTTGGCCTCTTTCATGCATGTGGTAGATGACATGGGTGCACCGGTGGCTCCAGTAGCCGTACCGTGTCACTATTGTGGGTTGAGTGGTCATGATTTCGGGGAATGTCCTTATGTTCCCCCAGAGCCTGAGTATGAGCACACATTTTCCCAAAATGCTCATTATGACCATTATGCATCCGCGTACAACCCGAGAGGGATGGATTCGTGGGGGGACAATTCATATTCAAATTCTTATACATCATTTCCACCCCAATATCCTCCTCCCGAATACCCAGAATTCTACCAACACCCCACTTCAAATCATTGGACTCATTCTCAGGCCATCAACACCCAACCCCAAAATTTCCCAAGATCTGACTTGGACCTCCTCGTTGACCGCATACAAAATCTGACACTTCAAGTGAGTCAACTGACGCAACAATTAAGTGAGGAGAGTAACCTTTCTTGTCAACTTGAGGATTTATCTTCTGAAATCGAACCACCACCACATCCACAAATTCAAAGCACAACCTTTCAAAGTCAAACTCCTAGTCAGTCTGAGGGACTTGGGGTTTCAATTCACGATCACTTAGTGGAGGATTCGATTCAAACTGAGAATAACTTGGACCAGTTCTATTATGAGTCGGCACAGGATTGTGCCTTACCTTTTTGTCCCGTGGCCCTTGAGCCACATGAT
Organism: Triglochin maritima; assembly: GCA_963682175.1. Taxonomy (NCBI): domain Eukaryota; kingdom Viridiplantae; phylum Streptophyta; class Magnoliopsida; order Alismatales; family Juncaginaceae; genus Triglochin; species Triglochin maritima. The sequence goes on along the minus strand of OY821772.1, from coordinate 54,301,468 downwards.
CTTATTGTTGTACCTCCTAAGGACTCACCTCTGGTGGAGCAAGAGCTCCCTAGTACCCTCAACTTCAAACAACCTGATGAGAGTTTGCCTCTCACTATTGTTCCTGATCATCTTGGAAATGATGGAACATCAAACAACCACATTGCTCATGAGGGTATTAGGAGTTCCTTGGAGGATACCTTGGGTATGAGACCCACTTCCTGTTCCCCTGGTGAGTTGGACATGCATAACGAGGTGCTTGACCTCGTTCCGACCCACCAGCCTGTTGGTTGGAGAGTTTGGATTGACGATCATAACTTCAGCAGCGCAACGGGAGAAACTCTTCTTCCGTTGCCCCTCATTTCCCAAACTCTTGAGAGGTTCAAGCTCTTTCAGTTTGATCCTTTGAATGAGACGCCTTTGCGTCCTATTCACGAACCTCTCATTTCATCCGGTGCTCTTTGTGAAGGGGGCCCACGCATGAGTATTCTGGCCCCGCGTGGTGTCATGTTCCCTTTCCAAGTGCATTGACCCACTCTTGAGGTTCCCATTTGATGTCTTTTGAGATGGGAATTTATGTTTGTACATAGTTATATAAAAAAAAAGAAAAAAAAAGAAAAAAAAAGAAAAAGAAAAAAAGAAGTACAATAAAAGACTCCTTCAGTGAGCATTGATTGTTGTGAGCCCCAACCCTTGTGTATTTGGGCTCCATTTCTTTCACGTATTTGTATCCCTTCTTTAGCATCTCACAGGTTTTGAGGGAATTCGGGTTATGTCCATCAACATGACCTTGCACTTCCCTTTGTACTTCATGTTGGTGAGATCTCTCCTTTTTATGCATCAATCCATGTAGTATCTTGCTTGCTTTCATTGAGGACAATGCATGGAGTAGGTGTGGGGGTGTTTTACGTGTGTACATAGTCGAGTCTTTTTCCTTTGATTTTGTTTTCTTTTGTTTGCATTGTTAGGGTCATGATAGTGTGCTGCATTTAATATCGATATATCTGCTTGCCATGATCCTTGGGTGACTTGTCTTCTTTTGCTTGCCTAGTGCTTCAAAATTTTCACATTTCTTTCAAAATCTTCATGTGTTTTCGAAAGAAAATGTTTTGTGGGTTTTGCGTGTGTTTAGCATGTGCAAAACCGTTGAGAGGCAAAGTAAAAAGAAAGCTCCCAAAATTGTCTTGAACTTGATGCATTAGGATATCTAGTACGTGGCTTTAGGATTTATCGAGTCGTTAGGATGCACCCCAGTTTTCCCTTGGGGGTGAGTAATCATAGGGTTTCAGTGCTCAAACATTTAATGAAGTCCACCCTGAACCTAGTGAGTCAATAATTCGTGTCTGTTAACTTAAGGAAGTTTGTTGTAGTCAAGGACCCTCTAAATCCTGTTGTGAGACATTAGTGTAGGGGTTTTGGTTCATGTGTAGATAAGAAATAAGTGAGTAGGTGTTCTCTCTTCTCGCACGGCTCCTATCACTCGGGAAAGTAGGTCTGAGGGGACTTTGTGCCTGGTGCTTTCGAGTCATCTGACTTGGGATGCGCCGACTGAACTCCCGTTACACGGGTGGTAGGGATTGCCCTATGTGGAGATGTGGGGAAAGGTGTACGTGATAGTGTAAGTCTTCATGGGCAATGATGCACGGAACCTGACCCTGGGAGAATGAAGCTCCAACTAATAAAAAGTAAAAGAAAAAAAATGTGAAAAGAAACAAAAAGAAAAAAAAATATGATAATGAAAATAAGAACCTTAATGGACTTTACACTTTGTAGCACTTGAGGATGTTGAGGTTGTCCATGTCTTTCACATAATTCCTTATTTAACTTGCACGAATGGTTCATTAGGGTAGAGGTGTGGACTGATCACCTATATAGAGTCGGCCCGTAGCATTACCGCGTCCATTGATCGACAAAATATTTCCAACGAGTCGAGGTCTAGATTGAATAATGCATCTTGTTCGGATTTTGTGGGTATATCCGCTGAAAACCCTCAGGAGACAACACTCCTCCTCCTTGGCAACAAAGAGGTTTGACGGCTTGTTGCACGTGCTAAGTGCAACCGTGATTCCTACGAAAGTGAGTTAGGATTTCTTGTTTCTCGTTTGTTTTTCTCTTTCTTTGTTTTGCTCGAGACTAGCAAAAACTTAGGTGTGGGGGTATTTGATTGACATCATTTCATGCTCATATTTGTATCTTATATCCATTATCTTACACCTAAGCAATGCTACGTGACGAGTTTTATGTTTAGTTTTCAGGAATAAAGAGGTTTGAAGAGAAGAGCCATGAAAGAACCCAAAAGCTGGGAAAAAGGACTGAATGGTGAGATCTAGGGACCAAGATGCAAGGGAGAAGGACCTGAATGTAAGACAGAAGGACCTAAGAGCAAAACAGAATACTCCACACCATCATGGGGAGTATTTTACCAATTCTATTCGGGTCGGAGCTCCAACAAGTCGAGTAACCGCATCAAAGACCAACAATACCAGAAAGCAAAGCCCACAACAAATTCCAACACGATCCGACAATTTTGGACCGCCAATTGGCGGTCTTGGACCGCTAATTGGCGGTCCATATTGCTCAGGATCCGTCGAAATTTCTCCTGGACTTGTATTAATGTTCGTTTAGGCTATTTTTGGTATTGGTTTAGTCCCACATCGGGGGATTGTCCCCGATTAGCTTTTTCCATGCTTATAAATAGAACTCTTCACCTTCCATTGTAATTACCCATTGCTTGGTGACATTCTCTCTACTAAGGAGTGAGCCTTGAAGCAAAAACTCAAGGTGGAGAAGAATGCTACCTTCAATGTGAGTCATTTGTTAATAAAATAATTCTTCTAGTTTCTTTAAATCTTGTCTTTTAATTTGTGCATGTTTGTTTAGTATTTCCTTTCCTTTTATGTTTCTTTAATGCTTCTTGCCTTCTTAGTTAACTTTCATTTCAGTATTATGCTTTCTTTTGCTAATATAGTTAGTGTAATGAGTAGTGAGTAGTTCCATCCCCATTTGGGGGGTGGAGAAATATGTGATATAATCATATAGTGTATTAAGTGTGTGTTATCTTTATCCCTTGAGCTTTATATGATTTCCATAACCATCTAATGAGTTTTCACTCTTATCTTTGATATGCTAATGCTCTTGAATGAAGCTTAGCTTATGCTTTGATTAGTGGACCTATTTTATGGGGAATGATAAGGTTAGGATATGGATGAAGTTAATATTGGAAACACAATTTGTAGTGTATGTGCTCTTGTTGCCTTTACCTTAGCTAATGTCTTGTATGTTTTAATGATGTAGTGAAATCTTAATTCATGTAGAGGCATAGTAGGGTATAGTCTTTATACTTGAGTTCATGTAGCCTCATTCCAATTATTGTCTTGTATGTTTTAATGATGTAGTCTTATCTTAATTCATGTAGAGGCAAAGTTGGATGTAGTTTTATGATTTCATGCACTACATGTTGTGAGGAGCTTAATGAACACACACACACTTCTTTATGTTCACATTATTTCTCTACCCCTTTGGGGTTTAGTTTTATTGCTTATCTTCATTTCCTTTGCATTTCATTTCAGCTTTGTAGTTTAGATTAGTGTAATACATCTTTCTCCCTTCTTTTTACCTCTCGCCTTCGAATAAACCAAGTGTCGACACACCTCCCAGTGGACGACCCGTATTTGCCACCGCTTCAACGCGGCCGTGCACTTGCGGTTAAATATAAAATGATCAATCAACACCCAACTTAAACCGAACATACACACATCATATTCCGAACAGACACACAACTTAAACCGAACAGACACGCAACTTATTCCGAACTAACCCACAACATATTACGAACAGACAAACAACATATTCCAAACAAACACAACATATTCCGAACAGACACACGTCATATTCCGAACAGACCCACAACATATTCCGAACAAGGACACAGTTTTATACGAACTGAACGTGTATAACAACTATTTACAGATCCAAACAGATCAACAATTAGAAGTTTCTTGGTTTTACAAGAACTGAAAATAACAAGAAATATTAAATTAAGGAGGAAGTTCCTCGTAATACAAATTCATGTCCCAATCAGAGAAATCAGGATCCCCGGGTTTTGGTGCGACTTCGTGAAGCGACGATTTAACCTTCATCTTGAACTTTCTCTTCTCTTGTTGGGCGTGCTTTTTATGGCTTTTTTTAATTATCTTCTCGGCTAAAGGCACTCGACGTCTAGTCGGCGGTCTTCCTACACGTCTGACATTATCTGGATTAAGAACCGATGTACCCGCAGACTCAGGTTCATCAAGTCGAACCAAGAACTAGGTAGTGTGCATACGTGCCTTAAGCATTTCAATACACTTCACGACCTCAATATATTTTTCGTGGGAAATGAAGGCTTCCTGTGTTATCTAAACGGCACGACCCATGATGTCGTCGTGACGACGAAGCGCATCCTTCTCCATTACGCCATCGTCTGGGTACATCTTATCTCGATAGCTCCTTTGAATATCCTTCCGCCATCGATTAACGATGTAAGAGTCTGGGAGCAATGTATTAGGATTTAAGCGTCCAAGTACCACAAAAACGTGGCAGCATAGAAGGCCAACGTGCTGAAACATTCTACAATCACATGTGAAGTTCATGGATATGTTTTGTACTAGGAAACGTTTCGACAGTAGCTGCTCACCAGCCAAAACACGTTCAGATACCTTGTACTGAAATGTGTAATTCGTATTGTACTCCTCCGTTATATCGCAGTATATCATCTTCCCAATTTCTAACTGCACTTTCTTGAAGACCCCTACCGTATACGACTCGCTCATTTGTCTCACGAATGGATAAATTGAAACCAACTGGGGTCTCTTATGAAGACAATCAAAATCTGATTGAGCTTCCTTCTCGTACTTATGGTGGAGCGCAAGTTCGTATTGTTGAACAAACTGCTTAAGGGTGGTCTTCGAAGTAAGATACTTGTCGAAAAAGGCGTTCATACTCTCGCTTCTCTGAGTAGATGTCATTCCCACGAAAAAACTATCACCAACAAATGCAGGTATCCACGAATCTCGGATTGCGTAAATCGATTTGAGCCAGCTATGGTTATGCAGGTCAAAATCAAGAAGGAAACCCTGCCAATTACGATCAAATTCTGCTGGGGTTTTGGAATCATATACAATCAATTTCAGATCAAATAACATGTGCTTCCGATACTGCGTTGGCAACTTCAAGGGAGCTTTGTTCATTATGTGCCATATACAGAATCTGTGTCTTGAATCTGGGAAGACATTCCTTACAGCGGTTGTAATGGCACCACATTGATCTGTTATTATGGCTGGGGGGTATATCTGCATAAGGGGGCAATTTAAAAGGAGTGAGTCATATATTGAAAGGTACAAAATTCTACTTTGAAAACTTAAACCGAACAGACCCACAACTTAATCCGAACAGACCGACCACTTAAACCGAACAGACCCACAGCTTAAACCGAACAGACCGACCACTTAAACCGAACAGACCCACAACTTAATCCGAACAGACCCACATCTTAATCCGAACAGACAAACAACTTAATCCGAACAAACAGACAACTTAATCCCAACAGACAATCAACTTATTCCGAACAGACATACAACTTAATCCGAACAGACCCACAACTTAAACCGAACACATACACAACTTAAACCGAACAGTCAACCCACTTAAACCGAACCGTTCCACCACTTAAACCGAACAGTCAAACCACTTAAACCGAACAGACCCACAACTTAATCCGAACAGACAGACAACTTAATTCGAACAGACAGTCAACTTATTCCGAACAGACAGACAACTTAATCCGAACAGACCCACAACTTAAACCGAACAGTCACACCACTTAAACCGAACAGTCAACCCACTTAAACCGAACAGTCAAACCACTTAAACCGAACAGTTCCACCACTTAAACCGAACAGTTCCACCACTTAAATCGAACAGTTCCACAACTTAAATCGAACACATAAATAGCTTAAACTGAACAGTCACACCTTATCGTTCATGCACGACAACCATGTTTGGAACAACCATATGTAATTTTCAGTGGTCTCAGAAGACAGCAAAGCGCAACCGAGCAAAACTGACTCGAAATGATGATTAACTCCTACAAATGGGGCAAAAGGCATGTCGTATTTGTTTGTAATGTAGGTGGTGTCGAAACATATTGCGTCTCCAAAGTATGAATATGCAGCTCTAGAACGACAGTCAGCCCAAAACACGTTCCGTAGTTTTCCTTCGTCATTCATGTCCATTACATAGAAAAACATGGAATCAATCTTCTGCATCCTAACGAAATAGTTCTGAAGAGTTTGTGCATCACCAGGTCTCATCTTTAAATTTCTGACTTCGTTTAAAACATTCCTGCACACAGAAACCACTAAAACCAGACGCAAAATGTTGAACTTCAATTATGTTAGGCAGAAAGAACACAAACCTTAAATCCCTTTCGTTGAAAGTCAATTTGTCATGACCTCCAGCCTCAACCACAAAAGATTGCATGGTCTTAGCAGCCGATATCCCAACACTATCATTGCACGCTATGCGTGCTTTGGCGGCCTCAGGGACGGTTGGTTTTTGTCTGAGAAAACGCATTTGCTCATGTTCAAGCATTGCGTGGTTATGTTTAAGATCCACAAAGTTAATGTGGTAACCCCTTTCTGGGTTTCCGGAGAACCTTATCCGAGCAGTGCATTGGACTCTACTGGATAACCTAGACTTCAATTTTCCTTGCCCTTGGTTTGGTGGTGTCGTTCCCTCCTTGGAGCAAGTCAGCGTGACCCGTATAACAACACCACGATCGTAATGAGATTGCCTTGTCTTAACACCAAAACCACAAGAATCGGCATAAGCCACGTAAAATGTTTTGACTTCTTCGAAAGAAGGAAAAAACATCTCCTCCTTAGGAACGTTTGTCGGCTGCTCCACTTGGGGGGGGGGGGGGGGGGGCACATGAACGATTTCCATTGGAGTACAGAGGAAGGACCACAGAAAAGAAGGGAAGAAAAAAGAAGACGCACCTTGAGATGAATAACAAGTATTCTGCTGTGTAGGAGCGCCAAAATGATGAAGGAAGGGAGTGATTTGAGACGCATTAATGAGGGATGGAGGGAGGGATGGAGAGATGTAGACATTTGTACGGATACCCAAAGTATTGAGGAATAAAGTAAAAAAAAAACTTTTTTATGTGCTGACATGGAGAATGCCACGTAGGGCGCGTCCGTGAGGACTGAAAGTCGAAAACAATCCCTTCCTTTCCTTATTTCCTTTGTTGTCGTCTGAGGACTGAAAGTCGGTTCCTTGACGGTCAACATACAAAACCAACTCCATCACCTCAATTCCTAGCCATGGTGTTCCTCAAATCCCTAGACGCGAAAACCCTAATCCTCGACCTCGACCCCTCCACCACCACCCTCCAAACCCTAACCCTAACCATCCAATCCCGTTCCGGCGTCCCCGCCTCACTCCAACATCTCTTCCTCTCCTCCCGCCTCCTCCTCAACTCCACCTCCACCCTCTCCGACCTCGGCGTCTCCCCGACCTCCACCCTCACCCTCCACGTCCCCCTTCTCGGCGGCATGCAGGCCCCCGTCGCGCCGAAGTCCACCCGCCTCGAATTCCTCAACACCAAACCCCCACCCAACTACGTCGCCGGGCTCGGCCGTGGCGCGACCGGGTTCACCACCCGGTCCGATATCGGTCCCGCACGTGCGGCTCCGGATCTCCCGGATCGGTCGACTGCTATTGGGGCTGCCCCTGGGGCCCCGCCTGCGGTGGGGCGGGGGAGGGGGAAAGAGGCTGGAGGGGAGGATGACGAAGAGGAGGCGGAGGACAAGGGCTACGACGAGAACCAGAAGTTCGACGAGTTTGAGGGGAATGACATGGGGCTGTTTGCTTCCGCCGAGTATGATGAGGATGATAAAGAGGCCGATGCCGTGTGGGAGAGTATTGACAAGAGGATGGATTCGAGGAGGAAGGATAGGAGGGAGGCCAGGTTGAAGGAGGTGATTGAGAATTACAGGGCGTCAAATCCGAAGATCACGGAGCAGTTCGCCGATTTGAAAAGGAAGCTTCACGAGGTCACTCCAGAGCAGTGGGATAGTATCCCGGAGATCGGGGATTACTCGAGCCGGAATAAGAAGAAGCGATTTGAGAGTTTTGTTCCAGTGCCGGACACTTTGCTTGAGAAGGCCAGGCAGGAGAAAGAGACTGTTAGTGCGCTTGATCCCAAGAGTCGTGCTGCGGGTGGTACGGAAACACCGTGGTCGCAGACGCCAGTCACTGATCTTACTGCTGTTGGAGAAGGGAGAGGTACTGTGCTTTCGTTGAAGCTGGATAGGCTGTCAGATTCTGTTTCCGGACAAACGGTTGTGGACCCGAAAGGGTACCTTACTGATTTGAAGAGCATGAAGAATGCTAGTGATGCTGAAATTTCCGATATAAAGAAGGCGAGGTTGCTGCTCAAATCGGTTACTCAGACCAATCGGAAGCATCCTCCAGGTTGGATTGCTGCGGCAAGGCTTGAGGAGGTTGCAGGTAAGATCCAGGCTGCAAGACAGGTCATACAGAAAGGTTGCGAGGAATGCCCCAAGAACGAGGATGTTTGGCTGGAGGCTTGTCGACTTGCGAATCCGAGCGAGGCCAAGGTTGTGATTGCAAGAGGTGTCAAGGCTATCCCGAATTCTGTGAAATTGTGGATGCGGGCTGCTGAGTTGGAGCATGACGATGTGAATAAGAGTAGGGTTTTGAGAAAGGGACTTGAGCATATTCCCGATTCCTTGAGGCTCTGGAAGGCGGTCGTGGAGCTCGCCAATCAGGAGGATGCTAGACTCTTGCTTCATAGGGCTGTGGACTGCTGTCCTCTTCACGTTGAGTTATGGGTGGCACTAGCAAGGTTAGAAACATATGACCAGGCAAAGATAATTCTCAACAAGGCAAGAGTAAAGTTGTCCAAGGAGCCCGCGATTTGGATCACAGCCGCCAAGTTGGAAGAAGCGAATGGTAATACTTCCTCGGTTGGAAAGGTTATTGAGAGAGGTATCAGGTCTTTGCAGAGAGAGGGAGTGGAGATCGATAGGGAAGCTTGGATGAAGGAAGCAGAAGCAGCAGAAAGGGCAGGTTCGGTGGCCACTTGCAAGGCGATAATTCACAACACAATTGCTGTTGGTGTGGAAGAAGAGGACAGGAAGAGGACATGGGTTGCTGATGCAGAAGAGTGCAGGAAGAGAGGCTCCATTGAAACTGCCCGTGCCATTTATGACTATGCACTGACTGTTTTCCTAACAAAGAAGAGTATTTGGCTCAAAGCTGCACAACTTGAGAAGAGCCATGGCACTAGAGAGTCTCTTGATGCTCTTCTGCGCAGAGCTGTTACTTATAGACCACAAGCAGAGGTGTTATGGTTGATGGGTGCAAAAGAAAAGTGGCTTGCTGGAGATGTCCCTGCTGCCCGAGCTATTCTTCAGGAAGCCTATGCTGCGATACCTAACTCGGAGGAGATATGGTTGGCTGCCTTCAAGCTTGAGTTTGAGAACCACGAGCCAGAGAGAGCGAGGATGCTTCTTGCCAAGGCAAGGGAAAGAGGTGGCACTGCAAGGGTATGGATGAAGTCTGTGATTGTTGAAAGGGAGCTTGGTAACACCTCAGAGGAAAGGAGTCTGCTTGAGGAAGGGTTGAAGTTGTTCCCTTCATTCTTCAAGTTATGGTTGATGCTTGGACAGATGGAGGATCGATTGGGCCGACACCGACAAGCTAGGGAAGCTTATGATTCTGGTCTGAAACATTGCGCGAACTGTGTTCCTCTTTGGCTCTCCCTTGCTAATCTGGAAGAGCGCATCAATGGTTTGTCTAGAGCCCGTGCCATCTTCGATATGGCTCGAAAAAAGAATCCTCAAAACCCAGAAATTTGGTTGGCAAGCATCCGAGCAGAATCCAAGCATGGGAACAAGAAACTAGCTGACAGTTACATGGCTAAGGCATTACAAGAGTGCCCAACCAGTGGGATACTCTGGGCAGCTGCTATTGAGATGGCTCCCCGCCCACAACGCAGGACAAAGGGTGCAGATGCTTTGAAACGGTGTGATCGTGATCCACATATAATGGCAGCAGTGGGGAAGTTATTCTGGCAAGATAGGAAGGTGGAGAAGGCAAGAACCTGGTTGAACAGGGCAGTGACACTAGCACCAGACATTGGGGATTTCTGGGCTTTGTTCTACAAGTTTGAGCTCCAACATGGAACAGAGGATAACCAAAAGGAGATCCTAACTAGATGTATTGCTGCAGAGCCAAAGCATGGGGAGAAATGGACTTCAATCTCCAAGGCGGTTGAAAACTCCCATCAGCCTATCGAAGCTATTCTTAAGAAGGTGGTTGTGTCCTTCGGCAAGGAAGAGAGCTCTTCTGTAGCTGAGTAGTGACCATAGGATATTAGTTTGACTGATGGGTTCATCTCCATACAAACCTTTAATATGTATTCACATGATTCAGGCTTGTCCGTTGGGTTATTTCCTGCGGAGTTTCGGTGTTGTTGCGAAATCCTATTCAATCATATCCGTGTCTCTTTATGATTTGGCATTTTTTGCTGTCATTGGATAATGGGTGTCATTATTTTGTTTATTTGATGCAACACTGTTCACCCTTGATACGTAATACAATGGGTGTGCTGAGTTTTGGCTTCTGTTGTAAGTTTTTCCTGATTGCAGTGACAATAGAATTTGCTGCTGAACATGATTGGTTGATGATACTCGGGTTTAACCATTTAATGTACATTGTATGTGGTGTTGGTCCATCTGTGGACCGTTGTGTGCCTTTTGCAGGTGTTGTCTCAGGCTGACGTCACCTGGGAAAGAGACAAGGAGATCGGGAAAGAAGTTGAGCAACAGGTGCATACTTTTTCTTGATTAAAATTTGAAACTTCATTGGTCACTGCAGATTGTGCTACTTGCAAGCAGGTATATTGTTCCTTGTGATGATTGGTGATGTTGTTGCTCTTCTCTATTTATATTTAGCCTGCAACTTAGTCACTGGTATTTTCATCATCAGTACTTGTTATATCAAGGGATTCAGATGGTGATGATTACCTTCCAATCAGATGTGATCTTTAGAAACTTGTATTCCTTTTTTTATCGGTCGAAAGCTGTCTTATTAATAAATGCATTGCACATGCATGTTATGAATACGAAAGGCCTATAATGAAACTGAAATGATCGATCGGTAGCACAGAAGCATGCTGCTTCACAAAGTTTTGTTTATTATCTCAATGATGTTGCCTTATTGATTTTTTCTGTAATATATTATGACTCTTGATTTCACTTACTCGAGTTAGATTTAGGATTAGTGCCACATCAATTCACATTTTTTTAATCTTATATCGTCCATTTTTGTGTGTACCTGATGAGCTTATGAAGCATGTTCTCCCTTTAATATTAATGATATATTGAGAAGTTTGTTTAACAAATTCTCCATTTCCTTAGTATGCCCTAAGCCCCTAACTTTTTTCTACGCCGTGTCAGGTTCTGGCGCATTGCTCTAATTAGCTGCTGAAAGCATGTAGACACAATCTTTTGGGGGAATGTTCCTCAATAGATTTTGAGCTGACATGTTCACTCTCCTTGGTGATGTTGGATGGGAATCTCCTGTCATATGTGCAGCATGGTACATGATTGATTCTTCTATATTCCGTGCCTACTCAAAGTGGTTTTACTAAAAAAGGACCTTGTCATCTGAAGACTAGGATATACCCTGCAGCACACAATCCGTTTAGCCTGGGCTTAGATTAGAGAAGGGTGTACCACCGAGCACAGAGTTCGTAGATGTCTTTGTGTTTCCATTGTCAGCACATCTCCACTGTGTCGTCATACCTGCATTTGTTTCGGACCACTAATCTGTGGATGTGATTACTTTAGCGATTAGCATGGATGGGCATGAAATTTCAGCAATCAGCAAATTTGTTTCTACACTTCTTACACTAGATAGGCCTTTCGTGTGAGAGTTGACCTTGATATTTTCTTAATGTTTTACAATGCTGTAGTTCATGAGAGTTTGGTGTTAAGTGGGGGCACCAAGAATGTTGTGAGTCAAAAGAACGGTCCAAATTGTTCAACAAGGGGCTATTCTCAAGTTGAGAATCTCAACACTCCACATGTGTGGTGTCTTGTAAGTTCAACATTTAGATGTTTAAGACGGGTGGATCGGTGGACATGTTGGCCATATGTGGGACCTTTAGGCTTTTATTCCTTATTAAATTGTGGGTATTCATCTCAAAACTGAATAGTAACAAGTGGATGTGCCTAAGATTTTATAATTCACATATGATATTCTGAATTGTCCCCTTCTAACGTCAAATGCTTCTTGCAGACAGCAGGATTTTATTGGTTTCTGGGTCTTTTCGGGGTTATTAAGAGTATGTAGATGGAAATCCGAGTGGTGCTCGTTTCAACCGTCTACATAGCATCACCATGGATGGAAAGGGTAAGATGTATGTTGCAGACACTGCATACCTGCTATAAGGAAAGTAGGAGAAACAGGTACTTTGCTTGGTTTAGATTTTTTCGCCATGAATTTAACTTGAGAAGTGATCGTTAACGATATGCAATATGAGCTCCTCTATTTAATAGCTCATGAAGCCGCAGACTATTGATGTGAAACATCCTGTTTTAGATGTGACAAAACTATTGCTGGAAGAAAGTTGAATATTGCAGCTTATAGAGATGGGCCCAGTGAGGATGCTAATTTTTTTTAGCAATTTTGATGTGATCTATGTTCGGTTGTTCCAGTCTGGTCTTTGACAGAGGCAACACAAGAGCCAGATTAATCTTCAGCTAAAGGAATTTGATCATCACTATACCTCAATTTCTTTAACAGGTTGGCTCAGATGCTGACATAAAGATCTATAGATGCATTATGATCCTCTTACAGTTGTTTTTGAACTTGCAATGATTATTTTGAGCCCAGTTAACTGGCACTTGCTGATTTGCCTAATTAGCCAAAAAAGTTATATTCACTATCTCCATTGTAGAGCATTAGGTGTTCAATTTTGAGCTTTGAACAATAATTTTTATGAGCATCAGTACAAACAAATATTAACATTTTTTCATGGGCATCATAAGCATAGTTGGTTTTTGCCACTTGCTGTAACCTTGTGGGATCTTTAGCACATATCACAAGCAGCAAATCATTTGATGTTTGTCTTGTCATGAATTTATGACCAAGTCTGTACCTCACAAATTGTTTCACGAGTTATTGTAGTTTTTTTTACTGGAATATTGGTCTTAAAAGCGACGATCTAAGCTTATTTAAGCTGACACTTCCCTTGTAATCTCTTGTAGCAGATGTTATTAAATTTTGGTGATTGATGTTGTGCTGGAGGGTTATGCATCATGTTTTCTTACGACAAGGATTTGGATCATCAGTGTTTTCGAAAGTAAAAATCTTTTTGTGTCATTGCTCAATTTATAATATTACATTTACCCCTACTAATGCTCTAATTTTATGATGCCTTGATTTTGTGCCTTGTCCTGTATGATCTGCAAGTGCAACTTATAGTTTCTACGTTAATTGTGGACACCATAGTTACCTTAGTAAAACGCAAATCTTATTAAGAAACATTTTGGTCCATCCGTATGGGAGAAGAAAGTTGCATTGAACAAATTTCAAGATCATACAGCCACCGAAAAGCCGACCATGCATGCTGAAACTCTTGTTGCAGACCCAGCTGCTGGTTAGCCGGCCTTTTGGGAGGCTTTATCTGACCTATCAAAGCTTGCCTCTGATGTGTTAGGTGATGGACTCCAACGTCTCGTCTGGGAGATCAATGAAAGGTCTCACCCCACCGAAAGATCATCTTGTGGTGCCCGAGGGTAGAGTCGAGCAGCCATTTGTCAATGATCAGAAAAACCCGGACCTCTTTCCGAAACTTTGCATGTTCCTGATCTTAGAACATAAGCCTTCCTAGTTGAAATCTACTAACTATTCTGATTCCAAGTTTGACTTTATCAACACCGGGAAGTTTGGGTCGGTTCATTTTATGCGTTTCTGAGAGCTATATTGCTGGACGATACAGATATTATCTTAATTTCAGCTTTGGTAGTCAACACTCGATTGTATGAATATTATAATTACCATATAGTACAAACTTTATACACTAGATGTGCGCCCCTGTTTTGCCCTGGTGAAGTCCTTCATTGGATTATTGTTTTTTAAATTCAAGGTCACGCCTTAAGTCAGCTCTTCAAGTCTATTGTGTTGGAATTTGATGCAGTGGCCCTTCAGCTGTAGTTGCTTATGAAGTTAAAAACAATGAGTGGAGAGTCAAGTCATTTTTTGTTATCTATCGGAAAGTTAAAGAGTACCAAGATTGTGACCTTTGTAGTCGCAGGCCGTTTTACTTCGTTTAAACTAGAGTAAAAAAGCTGGAACTGTTCTGTGATTACGTCAATAATTGTGCTTTCGTTGTTTCACAATCAATTAACTACATATGAGAAATCAAATTCATACCAATTGAGGTAAGTTCGGTAGGAGGTATCTTATTTTGAGAAAATAAAGACTAAGATTGAATCCAAGCATTCCCCTTCGCATTTTTGAGATGATCAGAAATTAAAAATGGGGCGAGGTTAAAAAGCTTGCGCTATCGTGTGATTATGTTGAACATTGCGCTTTCATTGTTTGGCAGTCAACTACAGTTGGGAATCAAATTCATACGAAAGGAAATGATTTCGACAAAAGAATGAAATGGAGCAAAACCAGCCGAATCTTTAGTAGCAACCAGTGCTGCTTGGTAGTTCGTATAAAAAATAAATTAGAAGCATATTTGCTGATTGCCAAAACTTCATGCCACTAGTTGCATTTAGTGTGGATGTGGTTAATGTTTGTCCCTTATCAGGGGAACCCATCAAAGAGAAAATGATTTTGACGAATTGAGGCACAAAAGACTCAAAAAAGATATCATAAACAAGGAAAACATCAAAATATTTTACCCCATCTGACCACCATCGTATGTACAACTTGCCCCACGAGCTCAAACTTAACTTCTGATTTTAACTATTCTGAATACAAAGGTATACTAAACTGTTACTAAAAATTTAAAACCCTTCAATGCTAGTTGCATTTTGAAATATCATCGGAACAATATACACTTCTTTTTTTAATGGAAGAATAAAGAATATTTCATGAAAACCCAAAAACTGCATCAATAATTTTGAAATATCACGTTTCTTGTCTCGAAAAAAATAAATAGTATGACACATAGGTGTCGAAGCCGACTGGTAACGTTGCAGTAGCGAGCTCTGGATTTTCTCCCTTAATTTTCCTTCCAAAATATACTTAGCTCTTTGTTGAAAAAAAAAGATTTTTTTTCCCAAATAAAAAATAAATCCAAAACGAAAGGAAAGGAAAATCAAAATAACGTAGACGCCTGGTTGTTCCCCACCACGAAGATCCCCAAATATAACCCCACCCATTCACACCCTTTCCCCTTCCCTTCCCACCAGATCTGCCCCAAACCATGTCTTCCGGCTTCGACACCTTCCCGGCCGACGCCGACGACTCGACCACCGCCACCACTACCCGCCCCTTCGACGACGACGGCTACGTCGGCTACGACCCCCGCCTCCCCTCCCAGCGCTACGAGTCCTACTTCCCCCCCACCGACGAAGACTCCAAGGAGCCCCCCTTCGACGAAGAGATCCACATCCAACACGAAGTTCCCCCGCCTTCCGACGCCTACGGGTTCAGCTCCGATCCCGTCGGGGACTTCTCCGCCCCGCCGCAGACGGGATTCGTCATGCCCGAGGCGAACGGGAAGGGGTATGAGGATGGGGACTTCTTCTCGTCTGATGGCCCCGTGCTGCCGGATCCGGTGGAGATGCAGGAGGAGGGGTTCGTGCTGCGGGAGTGGCGCCGGTAGGTTTGGTTCCAGTGGATCTGGTGGATCCGATCGGGTTTTTCGATGATTTCGGGGGTTCGGATCTTTTGGTGTTCGATCTGTTTGGTTGTGTTTGTCTGATCCTGTTCTTTAACGAGATTCCATTTTCGTTTTTTTTGGGGGATTTGATTAGGTTTTTTCTTGTTTGGGTTTGATTTCTGAATTTTCCTTTCGTTTTCATCTTGTTTTTTGACATTATGAGAGTTGAGGATCTTGTCACGACTTTCAATCGTAATTAAGAACTTATAGCTTGGCTGGGATCCGTAAGACGATTTTTTTATGTGCTTTGACTTTCACGGTATGGTGAAATTATGTGATTTATTGCCCTTAAATAGCTCGTACTGACAAATAAGCTGTAGATTTAAAAGAAATGATTGAGAATTATATACTGTGTTGATTGATTTGTAAGACGTGATCAGGTGTTGCTGATTCTTGTTATCTTCATCGTCTTAGTATAGATCTTTAGTGATTAATTTATGATGTAATTTGTGTCGTCATGATTTGATTGTCATTGTTCACTTCCCGGGGAAGAGAATAGTAACTATTTAAACCATCAATTAGTTCCTAATGTGGCCTATATACATAACAATCACTCACTTCTTGCAGGAACTCCACCCCCCCCCCCCCCCCCCCCCCCCCCCCAGTTTAGCAGTGAATCATTTACTTAACCATCTGCAATTAGAATAACCTTTTCTTTCATTTAATTTGAGGAGACCAAAGACAATTAATTCTTGATTCGGTGATTCTGATTTTCTTAAATATGAACCATTATGACCAAATCTTTGTTTCCATGAACGCCATGGATTTTACCCAAACACTAGTGTAGACTCACGACATGACATATAAGTAAGTAGCATGAGAATGACATGGCGGAGATCATGTTGCATCGTAATGATCATAGGAATCAGTGAAACTTTACGAATTATTGTTGTAATTTAACTTGTCTCTTGCTTCCATGATTGATATCAGGATGGTAGTATGGTTTTCTTTCCTTTGAGGATTTCCTATAGTGAGTTTTGTTTGTATGTTCAGTCTATATTGTTCCTGGGGTCTTGATCCAAGAAGAGGCTTCATTTTTTTGTTCATACGGTACCTAGACAATCTAGGATCTGTAGTTTGTAGTAGAAGTGCAAGGGAGTACAATAGTGTTAAGATTAGGCCTCACAGTATCTTCCGTTTGACTCTCTGCTCCTTGTGAGTTAGAAATTAGAAATGTTTTGGAATGAAATGTCTAGTAAGTAGTCTAAGATGTGTAGAAATTATACGAAAGTGAGGTTACATCTTTAGTATAGGTGGTTCTGAATTTCTTCTTCTTTGAAATACCTTAAATCGGAAGTTGGGAAAGTCATACCATGATATGGTCTCGGACTTGGATTAACCTATGACAGCTTGGGTGGAACTCTGCAAAAGCGACCTTTAATTTTATAATTGCTTTCCTATTCTCTGCGTGTCATTTGACCTTCCCATTTTTTCTGACCACATTTAGAGGGTTGGTGAAGCATTTGTTTCGAGGATGGGAAAAATGTCTTAGGTCAAGCATAGTATTACGTAGTGGTTGTATTTTGTAAAAGAATGTACATTGCTCTTTGGAGGACATTCTTGGGGGTGATACCATGATATTTTTTAACAATTAAGCAATATATATTATGTCTTCCTTTATTAGTACTGAGTACTGACATAATGCCTATATTCCTAACCCCAAAATAGGCAGGACTTCTCCTATTTCCTACTGATATTGCCATAGTATTGTCAATAATTTTTTGCTTTTGAATCTCTCTTGGTCTGTATAAGATTTTTCTCTGCATTTGTAGCCAAAATGCCATCCTTCTTGAGGAGAAAGAGAAGAATGAGAAAGAGATGAGGAACCAAATCATCGATGAAGCTGACGAATACAAAAGATCTTTCTATGAGAAGAGAAAGACAACCTGTGAAAAGAACAAGGAGAACAACAGGGAAAGAGAGAAGGTAAATAAACACCTTCAATTACTCAGAGTTTCCATATCAATTTTACCGCTTGTTATCTTTTTCCCTGATCATCATCATTTCTCCCTGTCTGTGTTAGTTGTATCTGGCCAACCAGGAGAAGTTCCACACAAATGCAGATAAGCAGTACTGGAAAGCTATTGCTGAACTCATCCCACATGAAATCCCTGGTATTGAAAAGAAGAGGGGCAAGAAGGATCAGGACAAGAAACCATCAGTTGTAGTCGTGCAGGGACCCAAGCCAGGCAAGCCCACGGATCTTTCTAGGATGAGGCAGATATTGGTGAAGCTGAAGCACACACCACCTCCTCACATGAACCCACCTCCACCTCCCGCAAAAGAAGGTGAGAAAGGCAAGGAAGGTGAAAAGGGCAAAGATGGTGCACCTGCCAAGGATGGTGCCAAACCAGCCACTGCTTCCAAGGAGGCTGCCACCACCAATGGTCCCACACCACCGAAGGAGGGAGCCAAGACACCTGAGGGTGAGCCAGCTCCAGTTGCTGTTTAGCATGGCACCTCATATGGTTTTCAGAATAAGATATGTAGCTGCATAGTCTTGCTTCTGTTACTGGAGAGAGCTGATTGTGTGTCTCAGGAAATCAGTTTAGAGTTTATCATGCTTTCTTTTTGTGGTCATCGGCTGTCAGTGTAGATTTCCCCCCCCTTGGGAATTAGCATATTATGAAGTTCGTATGTATTGTCTGAAAACTTTGTGGTGACAAACTGAATTTTCTCCTACATGGTTGTTTACTTTTATATTTTTTATATGATTATTATCATGTGATTTGTGTTGTATGGGCTTGTCTTCGTCATTGTCACTCCATTGAAATTATTCTTTGTTGTGTTACCAGGTGTATGAGCTTTATTCTTGAGTAAACTTTTGTCGTCTGAGTTCTGACAACTTTCGTAGTTACAACTAAGGTGATTGATACGTGTGTGGTTTAGCATTTGGGTTTGCTCAGGACCGGTTATCTGAGCATTCTGTAAGTGGTCCCCTTAACCATTTTGCTTTCTTAGTTCAAAAGTTTTGTTCAAACAACGAGCCCACTCCTGGTAGCTCCCATGCCACTAAGCCCTCAATCACCGCTCGACGCCCTCTACCCAGTGCATAGGAGGTCGCTAACACCACTCCAGTGGGGCTCTCCTTTGTGGGTAAAGTTCTTGAACTCAATATCTCCCCCTCTGTGGCTCTTCGAAGGACGGAGTAACAAGAAACGGATCGGTTCAAAAGATACCTT
Source organism: Triglochin maritima (assembly GCA_963682175.1). Lineage (NCBI taxonomy): Eukaryota > Viridiplantae > Streptophyta > Magnoliopsida > Alismatales > Juncaginaceae > Triglochin > Triglochin maritima. Next base: position 54,282,331 of record OY821772.1, on the reverse strand, counting down.
ATGTGTCTCTTGTCGGCGTGTAGTTCATTGGTTCTTTGAGAGCAATTTCACCGTACAAGTAAATTTAACACTAAGCTCAAAGTGTTTTTTCTTGGAACATCATTTCGGTAAACCCACATTAAACAACCTCCTGATTCAAATTGATTTTCTGGTTGTCTTTCACACGATCGGGCAATGTAATAACTTCTTGTTCAACGATGAAGGTTATTAGTCAAAGCCAAACATGAGCGTAATTCAAAATTAGCATTAAACAATTTGTTTCGTCGGGAAGGTTATTAGCACCCAAACAAATTATCAAAATCGGGCTCCGACCGGCGAAATAGAATCGGTAATCCAAGGAGTCCACCAAGAATACGTATAAAAACAACTTTTTTGGGCGAATGAAAGTTGTCTCATTTCCATTCATTTCTGATGTCTCCCAACATAAAAGGTTTACAACTTTAGATTAATTTGTAAAGTCACCCCTAAATTATATCAAAATATCATGACTACATATAGAGTATATAACTAAAAAACACACATGGTACTCTGAGATACCTATATATAATAGAAATAGGAAAATGATAGATGACCGCTCTTTAGGACGCTACTTCGGTGACGCGGCTGAGTTGACACTATCCATGTCAGCACAGAAAAAAGTTTCTTTTTTTATTTTATTCCTCAATTCTTTGGTTATACGTACAAATGTCTACATATCTCCATCCCTCCCTCCATCCCTCATTAATGCGTCTCAAATCACTCCATTCTTTCATCATTTTGGCGCTCCTACACAGCAGAAGACTTGTTATTCATCTCAAGATGCGTCTTCCTTTTTCTTCCCTTCTCTTCTGTGGTCCTTCCTCTGTACTCCAATGGAAATCGTTCATGTGCATTCCTAAGTTGAGCAGCCGGCAAACGTTCCTAAGGAGGAGATGTTTTTTCCTTCTTTCGAAGAAGCCAAAACATTTTACGTGGCCTATGCCGATTCTTGTGGTTTTGGTGTTAAGACAAGGCAATCTCATTACGATCGTGATGTTGTTATACGGGCCACGCTGACTTGCTCCAAGGAGGGAACGACACCACCAAACCAAGGGCAAGGAAAATTGAAGTCTAGGTTATCCAGTAGAGTCCAATGCACTGCTCGGATAATGGTCTCCGGAAACCCAGCACGTGGTTACCACATTAACTTTGTGGATCTTAAACATAACCACGCCATGCTTGAACAGGAGCAAATGCGTTTTCTCAGACAAAAACGAACCGTCCCTGAGGCCGCCAAAGCACACATATCGTGCAATGATAGTGCTGGGATATCGGCTGCTAAGACCATGCAATCTTTTGTGGTCGAGGCTGGAGGTCATGACAAATTGACTTTCAACGAAAGGGATTTAAGGTTTGTGTTCTTTCTGCCTAACATAATTGAAGTTCAACATTTTGCGCCTGGTTTTAGTGGTTTCTGTGTGCAGGAATGTTGTAAACGAAGTCAGAAATTTAAAGATGGGACCTGGTGATGCACAAGCTCTTCAGAACTATTTCATTAGGATGCAGAAGATTGATTCCATGTTTTTCTATGTAATGGACATGAATGACGAAGGAAGACTACGGAACGTGTTTTGGGATGACTGTCGTTCTAGAGCTGCATATTCATACTTTGGAGACGCAATATGTTTCGACACCACCTACATTACAAACAAATACGACATGCCTTTTGCCCCATTTGTAGGAGTTAATCATCATTTCGAGTCAGTTTTGCTCGGTTGCACTTTGTTGTCTTCTGAGACCACTGAAAATTACATATGGTTGTTCCAAACATGGTTGTCGTGCATGAACGATAAGGTGTGACTGTTCAGTTTAAGCTATTTATGTGTTCGGTTTAAGTGGTGGAACTGTTGGGTTTAAGTGGTGGAACTGTTCGGTTTAAGTGGGGAACTGTTCGGTTTAAGTGGTTTGACTGTTCGGTTTAAGTGGGTTGACTGTTCGGTTTAAGTGGTGTGACTGTTCGGTTTAAGTTGTGGGTCTGTTCGGATTAAGTTGTCTGTCTGTTCGGAATAAGTTGACTGTCTGTTCGGATTAAGTTGTCTGTCTGTTCGGATTAAGTTGTGGGTCTGTTCGGATTAAGTTGTGGGTCTGTTCGGTTTAAGTGGTTTGACTGTTCGGTTTAAGTTGTGGAACGGTTCAGTTTAAGTTGTGGAACGGTTCGGTTTAAGTGGGTTGACTGTTCGGTTTAAGTTGTGTATGTGTTCGGTTTAAGTTGTGGGTCTGTTCGGATTAAGTTGTATGTCTGTTCGGAATAAGTTGACTGTCTGTTCGGATTAAGTTGTCTGTCTGTTCGGATTAAGATGTGGGTCTGTTCGGATTAAGTTGTGGGTCTGTTCGGTTTAAGTGGTCGGTCTGTTCGGTTTAAGCTGTGGGTCTGTTCGGTTTAAGTGGTCGGTCTGTTCGGATTAAGTTGTGGGTCTGTTCGGTTTAAGTTTTCAAAGTAGGATTTTGTACCTTTCAATATATGACTCACTCCTTTTAAATTGCCCCCCTTATGCAGATATACCCCCCAGCCATAATAACAGATCAATGTGGTGCCATTACAATTGCTGTAAGGAATGTCTTCCCAGATTCAAGACACAGATTCTGTATATGACACATAATGAACAAAGCTCTCTTGAAGTTGCCGACGCAGTATCGGAAGCACATGTTATTTGATTTGAAATTGATTGTATATGATTCCAAAACCTCAGCAGAATTTGATCGTAATTGGCAGGGTTTCCTTCTTGATTTTGACCTGCATAACCATAGCTGGCTCAAATCGATTTACGCAATCCGAGATTCGTGGATACCTGCATTTGTTGGTGATAGTTTTTTCGCGGGAATGACATCTACTCAGAGAAGCGAGAGTATGAACGTCTTTTTCGACAAGTATCTTACTTCGAAGACCACCCTTAAACAGTTTGTTCAACAATACGAACTTGCGCTCCGCCATAAGTACGAGAAGGAAGCTCAATCAGATTTTGATTGTCTTCATAAGAGACCCCAGTTGGTTTCAATTTATCCATTCGAGAGACAAATGAGCGAGTTGTATACGGTAGGGGTCTTCAAGAAAGTGCAGTTAGAAATTGGGAAGATGATATACTACGATATAACGGAGGAGTACAATACGAATGACACATTTCAGTACAAGGTATCTGAACGTGTTTTGGCTGGTGAGCAGCTACTGTCGAAACGTTTCCTAGTACAAAACATATCCATGAACTTCACATGTGATTGTAGAATGTTTCAGCACGTTGGCCTTCTATGCTGCCACGTTTTTGTGGTACTTGGACGCTTAAATCCTAATACATTGCTCCCAGACTCTTACATCGTTAATCGATGGCGGAAGGATATTCAAAGGAGCTATCGAGATAAGATATACCCAGACGATGGCGTAATGGAGAAGGATGCGCTTCGTCGTCACGACGACATCATGAGTCGTGCCGTTTGGATAACACAGGAAGCCTTCATTTCCCATGAAAAGTATATTGAGGTCGTGAAGTGTATTGAAATGCTTAAGGCACGTATGCACACTACCTAGTTCTTGGTTCGACTTGATGAACCTGAGTCTGCGGGTACATCAGTTCTTAATCCAGATAATGTCAGACGTGTAGGAAGACCGCCGACTAGACGTCGAGTGTCTTTAGCTGAGAAGATAATTAAAAAAGCCATAAAAAGCACGCCCAACAAGAGAAGAGAAAGTTCAAGATGAAGGTTAAATCGTCGCTTCACGAAGTTGCACCAAAACCCGGGGATCCTGATTTCTCTGATTGGGACATGAATTTGTATTACGAGGAACTTCCTTCTTAATTTAATATTTCTTGTTATTTTCAGTTCTTGTAAAACCAAGAAACTTCTAATTGTTGATCTGTTTGGATCTGTAAATGGTTGTTATACACGTTCAGTTCGTATAAAACTGTGTCCTTGTTCGGAATATGTTATGGGTTTGTTCGGAATATGATGTGTCTGTTCGGAATATGTTGTTTGTCTATTCGTAATATGTTGTGGGTTAGTTCGGAATAAGTTGTGTGTCTGTTCGGTTTAAGTTGTGTGTCTGTTCGGAATATGATGTGTGTATGTTCGGTTTAAGTTGTGTGTCTGTTCGGAATACGTTGAGTGTCTGTTCGGAATAAGTTCTGTGTCTGTTCGGAATATGTTGTCTGTCTGTTCGGAATATGTTGTGTGTCTGTTCGGATTAAGTTGTTTGTCTGTTTGGAATACGTTGAGTGTCTGTTCGGAATAAGTTGTGTGTCCGTTCAGAATAAGTTGTGTGTCTGTTCGGAATATGTTGTGTGTCTGTTCCGTTTAAGTTATGTGTTTGTTCGGAATAAGTTGTGTGTCTGTTCGGAATATGATGTGTGTATGTTCGGTTTAAGTTGTGTGTCTGTTCGGAATACGTTGAGTGTCTGTTCGGAATAAGTTCTGTGTCTGTTCGGAATATGTTTCCGTCTGTTCAGAATATGTTGTGTGTCTGTTCGGAATATGTTGTCTGTCTGTTCGGAATATGTTGTGTGTCTGTTCGGATTAAGTTGTCTGTCTGTTCGGAATACGTTGAGTGTCTGTTCGGAATAAGTTGTGTGTCTGTTCGGAATATGTTGTGTGTCTGTTCCGTTTAAGTTGTGTGTCTGTTCGGAATAGGATGTGTGTCCGTTCGGTTTAAGTTGTGTGTCTGTTCGGAATAAGTTGTGTGTCTGTTCGGAATAAGTTGTGTGTCTGTTCGGAATAAGTTGTGTGTCTGTTCGGATTAAGTTGTCTGTCTGTTCGGAATAAGTTGTCTGTCTGTTCGGAATAAGTTGTGTGTCCGTTCGGAATAAGTTGTGTGTCTGTTCGGAATATATTGTGTGTCTGTTCGGAATATGTTGTGTGTCTGTTCCGTTTAAGTTGTGTGTCTGTTCGGAATATGTTGTGTGTCTGTTCGGAATATGTTGTGGGTCTGTTCAGAATATGTTGTGTGTCTGTTCGGATTAAGTTGTCTGTCTGTTCGGAATATGTTGAGTGTCTATTCGGAATAAGTTGTGTGTCTGTTCGGAATAAGTTGTGTGTCTGTTCGGAATACGTTGTCTGGGAAGAGTTTGTAATTTGTACTCTTTTAAAAAATAAACACAAAAAAGAGTTTGTAATTTGTACATGTAAACAAATAAACACTAAAAAATATGGACTTCAGATCTGCACACACGATCGCCGGTTCCTAAGTAACATGACCGCCAATTCACCCCTGATACAGTGGATGTTATTGTGGTCCTTCTCCTTCGTCGGGTCAAGTTTTAGCATTAGGCACCTTATCCAGTATATAACATAGGCCCTGCAATCATTGCTCCCCGGTGGTTGTCGTTGGCTATTTTTCCTAAGGATTCTCAAGGGCCAGTCGACCTTTAGTAGATCCCTCCAGTATTCAGCCGCATCCGCTGCTGCGCACTCATGTACGCCTATGGTCTGCTCTGGATCTTCACCTTTCTCTAGCTCCCTAGAGATACTATTGAACGCCAAAATCTCCTTGGACGGGCCATTGACAACCACCAGAGTCCAATGACCTGCAGACCAGCATGGTTGTGCGATTAGGGACTCTGTTGGAGACACACCTTCAATTTTAGGGAGGATAAAATCTTCAATTTCTCTGCCTTGGCCACCCAAAATTTACCCGGACTCGAATGTTGATATGTATAAAACTTTTTGGGTTGGGCGTCTTTCTTCGAGAACGGAAAGCATAGCGTCGATAGTTTGGTCGGTAATACCCATCCCAGGCGTTATAAGTTCCTTAAGGTCGGTGCGTGTTAAGCTGCACATATCGCCTCTCCAGATGACCTCTCTATTGTCCTTGTTGGCTGTCGTCACGTTCAATATCATGTTGACCTCATCAGCTGACAAACTTCCCATTGCAGCCATGTCAACATCAGGCCTTGTCCCTCCTAAGTGGACAACCAACCTATAATTATCCTCTATTTTTTCCCTTTTTTCTTTAGGCTCCTTTGAGCCGCTCTCTCTTTTCTCTTTTGCTCTTCTTCCACCTTCTTCTTCTTGCCCCGATGTTCATCTTCCTTCATCTGCTGCTCCACGATGGCCGTCGAGCGTTGTCTTTTCACGCCCCAGTTTGGTTTTCGTGCCTTGCTCTCTTCTTCCCTCTTTTCCTTTTCCTCCTTCTCCACTCTCTTTCTCTCTTCTTCCTATCCTCCTCCCTCTTCTTCTCTTCCTCCTTCTCCTCCCTCTTCCTCTCCTCCTCCCTCTTCTTCTCCTCCTCCCTCTTTTCCTTTTCCTCATTCTCCACTCTCTTTCTCTCTTCTTCTCCTCCTCCCTCTTCTTCTCATCCTCCTTCTCCACTCTTTTTCTCTCCTCCTCCCTCTTTTTCTCTCCTCCTCCCTCTTTTCCTTTTCCTCATTCTCCACTCTCTTTCTCTCTTCTTCTCCTCCTCCCTCTTCTTCTCATCCTCCTTCTCCACTCTTTTTCTCTCCTCCTCCCTCTTTTTCTCTCCTCCCTCTTTTGTGTTCGGTCGACCGATTTTGGTTCGGTACACCGTACCAAAGTTCCAGGCACTTTGGTCAAGTTCGGTCAATCAATTACGATTATCCGTTCCATGTTCGGTTGACCGATCCATAGATCCTTCGGTCGACCGAACCTCAACGGATTACCGAACTTTTACCCGATTTTGCCTTTTTCAAATTTTGGATTTATTTCCAACAAAATTTGAACTTTAGGGGTTTTTAGCAAATTCACAACTTATGCAATATATTATCCTATGCAACAATAAATTATTGCACCCCATAATATATGCATCTCATATGAATTTATCATGATTCTAATTATGTTTATATACAACATAATTGATTTTACTTGTTCACCACATGTGTCATATTTTCTATGAGAAACCCGACACATCATATGAACCAAAAATCAAGCTTCTTGTTTCACGGTTTTTGCGGTGTGACCTATGGGAGGATCTAAACTAAGTTGACAGTGATATTAAGAGCTTAATATCACAAGCTATAAGCGGTATCTAGCTACACATTATAGCTCCCAATTAGTTAGATGTCTTAATTCCACTTGAACCAAAACCCGATCCATTTAGTGATGGAGTGCACCACTTGTGTCCGTCCCTTGCCTCATGATATTAAGAATACACACAAAGTAGTGTTGTGTCATCTTTGTATTAGTATTCATTTCTTGATCTCTTTAAGCTAGTTATAAATATGTGACTTAACTCAAATCACATTGTGCACATTATAACTTTGCTTTATCAAGGGGCCCACTAATATCATCACTCAATTAAGAGGGGCAATGATAATCTTTTGACTAACTATCTTCTCCAACGAAAGTTATACTTAACCAACCAATGCCTTTACACTACACTGATCGATAGTTCAAGACACTGATCTAATTAAGTATTCCTTAAGTGATTAGATATAAGTCTCATATTAAAGGACCAAAGACACAGTAAAATATTAATGACACAGAAACACATTTCTATAATATTTTACTTATTAGGTCTATTCAGTATACAAAAGTAATATTTTCCTCTTTTGCATACCCGTGTCGTCACTCACTTGTAGAGCTACAATGATCTATGACCAACACGACAATCTTAACTCGGTAATTAATGTCCCATGTTAATTACCATGATTGCGAATATCTTTTGTTTTATGTAAACCAATATCTTTTAGAGCTCTACGGTTAAGGACCAAGAGCCTCTTCCTTAACACTTCTAAAAGATGAATAACATAAACAAGGAACAAAATGATTTCTCATTCAATTCATAATAATTGACATTTAAAAGTAAAACTTTTAGAACACATTCCCTTCAGTTATCGTGGTCCTTCTCCTTCGTCGGGTCAAGTTTTAGCATTAGGCATCTTATCCAGTATATAACATAGGCCCCGCAATCGTTGCTCCCCGGTGGTTGTCGTTGGCTATTTTTCCTGAGGATTCTCAAGGGTCAGTCGACCTTTAGTAGATCCCTCCAGTATTCAGCCGCATCCGCTGCTGCGCACTCATGTACGCCTATGGTCTGCTCTGGATCTTCACCTTTCTCTAGCTCCCTAGAGATACTGTTGAACGCCAAAATCTCCTTGGACGGGTCGTGGACAACCACCAGAGTCCAATGACCTGCAGACCAGCATGGTTGTGAGATTACAGACTCTGTTGGAGACACACCTTCAATTTTAGGGAGGATAAAATCTTCAATTTCTCTGCCTTGGCCACCCAAAATTTGCCCGGACTCGAATGTTGATATGCATAAAACTTTTTGGGTTGGGCGTCTTTCTTCGAGAACCGAAAGCATAGCGTCGATAGTTTGGTCGGTAATATCTATCACATGCGTTATAAGTTCCTTCAGGTCGGTGCGTGTTAAGCTGCACATATCGCCTCTCCAGATGACCTCTCTATTGTCCTTGTTGGCTGTCGTCACGTTCAATATCATGTTGACCACATCAGCTGACAAACTTCCCATTGCAGCCATGTCAACATCAGGTCTTGTCCCTCCTAAGTGGACAGCCAACCTATAATTATCCTCTATTTTTTTCCCTTTTTTCTTTAGGCTTCTTTGAGCCGCTCTCTCTTTTCTCTTTTGCTCTTCTTCCACCTTCTTCTTCTTGCCCCGATGTTCATCTTCCTTCAACTGTTGCTCCACGATGGCCGTCGAGCGTTGTCTTTTCACGCCCCAGTTTGGTTTCCGTGCCTTGCTCTCTTCTTCCCTCTTTTCCTTTTCCTCCTTCTCCACTCTCTTTCTCTCTTCTTCCTTCTTCCTATCCTCCTCCCTCTTCTTCTCTTCCTCCTCCTCTCTCTTCCTCTCCTCCTCCCTTTTCTTCTCCTCCTCCCTCTTTTCCTTTTCCTCCTTCTCCTCTCTCTTTCTCTCCTCCTCCCTCTTCTTCTCCTCCTCCCTCTTTTTCTCTTCCTCCTTCTCCACTCTCCTTCTCTCCTCCTCCTCCCTCTTCTTCTCCTCCTCCCTTTTTTGTCTTCCTCCTTGTCCACTCTCCTTCTCTCCTCCTCCCTCTTTTTCTCTTCCTCCTTCTCCACTCTCTTTCTTTTTTCCTCCTTCTTCCTCTCCTCCTCCCTCTTCTTCTCGTCCTCCTTCTCCACTCTCTTTTTCTCTTCATCCTCTTCTTCTCTTCCTCCTTCTCCACTCTCTTTCTCTCTTCTTCCTTCTTCTTGTCCTCCTCCCTCTTCTTCTCCTCCTTTCTCTTTCTCTCTTCTTCCTTCTCTTCCTCCCTTTTCCTCTCTTCTTCTTCCTCCTCCTCGCTCTCGTCTTTCTCCCCACCAGTATTTTCACCGGTCCCTGTCCCTCGAAGATATATAATTTCTTCCCTCAGCCTCCCACACTATTCCTTGGTCATCCTCAGTTCTTCCGTCAGGTCGTTAACCTCTTCTGTCGACTTCTTTAGGGCAGCTTCGGCCCTAAGCCAGTTCCTCTTCACCTCACTCAGCTCCAACTCTTGGAGCAGCGGGTCACATGGAATGTTGCAGTCAGTCAGTTGTAGCCTTGGCAAACTGCTAGTTGACGCTGAGCCCTTTCGAACAGGAGTTCGAACAGAACTAATAAGTTCCAGCTCCCTTTCACTCATTGATGGAGCCCCCATCAGGTCGAACTCGCCGTTGTAAATCTTAGGTAGGGTAATTCCACGTTCCTCCCATTTCCTCAGGGTTAATCGTTTCCCAAGCATTTCCGTCCAACTTCTCATTCGTGGAAAAACTCCAGTTCTGGGCTCCCCCAATTTGAATTTCTCACAAAGTCACACCTTCAAATGGAAAAAATCAACTGTTTAGAACGACTCAACAGACATACGTTCATATTCTTAACATACACAACTTAATCCGAACAGACATCTAACTTAATCCGAATAGACACCTAACTTAATCCGAACAGACACACCACTTAATCCGAACAGACACAACACTTAATCCGAACAGACACAACACTTAATCCGAACAGACACACCACTTATTCCGAACAGACCCATAACATATTCCGAACAGACCCATAACATATTCCGAACAGACACCACTTAATCCGAACAGACACAACACTTAATCCGAATAGACAAACAACTTATTCCGAACAGACACACAACTTATTCCGAACAAACCCACAACTTATTCCGAACATACACACAACTTAATCCGAACAGACACCTAACTTAATCCGAACAGACACACAACATATTCCGAACATACACACAACTTAATCCGAACAGACACCTAACTTAATCCGAACAGACACACAACATATTCCGAACAGGCACACAACTTAAACCGAACAGACACACAACATATTCCGAACAGACACACAACATATTCCGAACAGACAGACAACTTAATCCGAACAGACACACAACTTAATCCGAACAGACACACAACTTAATCCGAACAGACACACCACTTTATCCGAACAGACACAACACTTAATCCGATCAGACACAACACTTAATCCGAACAGACAAAAAAAACCAAATAACACTTACTTGTAGTATTGCCACACAACCGTCGACGTTCCCCTGCCTCATAATGAGGTTCTCTGCCTTTCTTCTCTCCTGCATTTCTAAGCTGGCTTTCTCCAGGCCCCCAACCAGGGCTTCGTGAACTGCATTTGCCCATGCGTATCTGTTTATGCGTCTGATGTTCCTCAAATGGTGCATGAACCATTGCCTCGGTCGAAGTGTTCCATCATAGAACAAAAAATGGTTGAAGATGAAAGAAATCAGGAGACGAACATACTCCTCCGTGTCGCCCATGGTAGTGCTTGCCAGCAGATGACCTAAAAGTTGTGTGTTGTCAAGGTTCACCCCTTCTCGCCTCTGTACACCCAATGGTTCCATCACCACGGTCTTCTCATGCATACGTAACCCCAAAATTAGGGCAACGTCTTCCGGTGTAAGGGGAACTACCCCTGATCCTATTCTCAGCCCCACCTCCTCCGCATCGTAGTGTTCGAAGAACCAACCGACTATTTCGTTGTCCGTAGTAATGTTAGGAAGGTCTAGGAAGTGACCGAAAGGGGTGCTCCGGAAAACCTCATTCTCAACCTTCTTCATCCTGTCAAACTGCTTTCGGATGGCCGTCCAGGAGCACCGGGATTTCCGGAAGTAGTAGGTGGTTTCCTAAAACAAAAAATTGAAAAAACGAAAGTTCATAAAAAAAAGAACGACCAAGGGAAGAAAAAAAATATAGACCCACTGGTTCTGGGACAGGTTCGCTATCGACGACAGGAGTCGAAGAATCCATTATGGTTTAGAGGGGAAGAAAGAAAGCCGGAATAGGTTCACAGGTACGCTTCCTCCGTTCACAGGTAATCCAACGAGAAAGAAATGGAGACTCTCCCTTTTTCAGTCTGGATATTTGGTATCTACCTCGGTATCGGAACCGTCGTTCGTGGGGTGTCTGCCGCTGTCTTATCAGGAAAGCAACCGTCGTTTTTCGAAAACCGTCAAAAAAAATTTAAAACACAATTTAAGGTGCGTTTCGAAAGGGTGACATGGCAATCCGATTAGACGCTGACTCGACAACTTTTTGGGTGCCACGTAGGGCACGTCACGGACGCCCGCGTCCGTGTATAACGACCCATAGAAATATATTTTCCCCCTCTCTTGTTTGGGACACCGAATCACTCATTTCTTGTCCTCGTCAACTTGCTTGTTCTTTTTGCTATTGTACTCGACTTCTTATGGTTCGTATTAAGCCCATAGAAGGCTCAAAGCAAACTCGGTTTTATGTTTGGTAACTGTGTTGTGGTTCATAGCAAAGTAAGTTAGTGATTATCGCACTTAATTACTATTAAAAAAGGTATACTTGCTTTCGGATTCCACCCTAACAATACTATACGACATGAAGACGAAGATGTGCTCATGAAATATTTCTCTAGCCTACCCTATTAACTTGCGCATTTAACTAGCCAACGACTACAAATTGCAAATAAATTCCCGGAAAAAAAAAACAACGCAAAGTCCCAAACCCCTTTTCTCCTCCGGCGCCGGCGATCTCGCCGGAGATGGCGAGCGCGCAGCACCCTCCCTCTTCCAACCACTCCCTAGCCTTCCGCGTCATGCGCCTCTGCCGCCCCTCCTTCCAGGCCGAGGACGCCGTCCTCCGCGTCGACCCCTTCGACCTCTTCGCCGGCGAGGACCTCTTCGACGACCCCTCCCTCTCCCCATCCCTTCTCGAGAAATCCATCGCCAAGGACGATCTCAGCTTCCGCGACCGCTTCCAGCTCCACGACCCCACCGACGCCATCGCCCTCCCCGGCCTCCTCATGGTCCCGCAATCCTTCGGGTGATTATCATTTTCCTGGTCTTTTAGGTCTCCGGATCTGAACGATCTGATCCGTTTTGGTGTGTTCTTCGCAGTGCGATTTACTTGGGGGAGACATTCTGTAGCTACGTCAGCGTCAACAATAGTTCTAGTGTGGAGACGAGGGATGTCGTCATCAAGGTGATATGTTTGCTTATCAGGTTGGATCTTCCGTTTTGCAGTCGGAAATTCTTCGATTTGTGTCTTGAGAAGACAATGTGGTTTCTTTTCCAGGCCGAAATTCAGACGGAGAAGCAGCGGATATTGTTGTTTAGCACGAAATTACCGATTGAGTCTATACGTGCGGGAGGTCGGTATGATTTTGTTGTGGAGCATGATGTGAAAGAGCTTGGGCCGCATACGTATGTATATTACGAGCATTGCTTGGAGTTTTTGGGTTCGTGTGTTGGAGAAGAACTAATTGTTTGTTGTTTTCTACCGAGTTTAGGCTTGTTTGCACTGCTCTGTATAATGATGGGGAGAGTGAGCGCAAATATCTTCCTCAGTTTTTCAAGTTTGTTGTAGCAAATCCGCTATCGGTCAGAACAAAGGTATGCCTCATTTTACTCTGATTCACACACTTCAGACACACACAAGTTAAACTAATAAAGTTTGAATCATCATTTTAATTTGCGAGGTAACATTTATCCTAAATAATTGTTATATTGATAGTAATGTTACATTTTGTCAAAAGTATATGTTTAATGAATTTTGCTTTACTTGTGCAGGTTCGTGCTGTCAAGGTAGGTTTCTTAATAGCATGGCTTCTTTATTTGCAAGTTTATAGGATTTTGATACTTTGGTGATTTACCAATGCCTATATCGGCTACATCTAAGTTCATAGTTTATGCTGTATGTGTTCTTGGTCTTGTCAGTTTATGAACCAGATATAGACAATATACAAGATTATGTTGGTTTCAGGATAAGACATTTTTGGAAGCGTGCATTGAGAACCACACCAAGTCTAACCTTTTTATGGATCAAGTTGAGTTTGAGCCTTCACAGTCTTGGGATGCCACAATCTTGAAAGCTGATGAGCTCCATTCGAATGGAACACCTTTGACTAGGTGGTAGGATATAAAATGACATGATTTTTTGATGCTTGCCTTGGACTTTCCACTATTAGCTCAATTTAAAAAGCTTGTTTCCTTATATTATTTTGTTTGTTTGATGCCTATTTCTGCTGCTAGAGAAATTTTCAAACCACCTCTTTCCATTAAAGCCGGAGGAGGAACACAAAATTATCTCTACCAGTTGACACAGAACTTGCATGAATCTGGTCAAATTAAAGTGGAAGGAAGCAATATACTTGGGAAGCTTCAAATAACATGGCGTACAAACTTGGGTGAACCTGGACGCCTTCAGACTCAACATATTCTTGGCACTGTACGAGGCTAAGAACATATGTGTTTCTTTTTCCCCATATATGATAATCATGCATCGCTATACCAAACTTCTAACGGCAGTTCATTGAAATAGTAAAATGTAGATTCGTTTTCTTTCCAAGAGTTATGTTATGAAAAGTTATTTGAATGTGAATTATTGTGCCCTCACTCACATATACTGATTCACTTGAGCTAATGTGTTGATATGTGGAGAAAGGTAAATGTAATAACATGCTAAATTGAGAGGCCCAAATTGCTTTATGGACCTGCCCATTGACTACTTAAATTATTCTTTGTATTGGACATAATAGCAAGTACATTAACTCCTGCATCTAAGGTAAAACATGTGAAGTTAGGCAAGAGAGAGAAAGTGATGTACCCTAGTTGCTTTAAATTTTGGAAACATGCTGCATCTTTTTATTACGTTACATCTACATACTTCTAGAAACTTATCATGTATCATTCTTCAGATAAGTCCAATATAGCATTGTGCAACTACTTCCACCATACCCTTCAGAAATCTGGCCACTCATGTTGCAGCCCATGGTGTTGGGTTTTCATCATTTCTAAACATAAAAGGATCTTATCAAACGCATAGTATCACTTCTTTTCTGAACCATCTTGCATTTGATTTCAGAATTATTAAATATTTAAATTATAGAAACATGCATGCGAAAATAGTCATTATCACTATTGTGTCCATGACTTTTGGTACCATTTCATAGAAAATCTGTTTTACTAGTAGCAACGTGTGAATCTAAGTTCAGAGAATACAGAATAAAATGGAAGGAACTAAGGATAGAGTTCTTCAGCTTAGGACCAGTGTCACGATTCTAGAGAGATCGATACCATTTTATGGGGTGGCATATGATCAGAGATCTTAGGAGAACACTGGAATAATGTGAGCATGTGAACCATCCTAATTGCTTCCTTGTGTACATGCAGTTATTGTTTTAGCAATTTCATTGTGCCATGTTGTTATAGTCAAGTTGATCTCAATTTACGTTTTCTTAATTTTGGTGATTTTGCAGAGTTACTCAAGATATTGAATGACAGCAGTCTTCAAGGAACTTTACTTAAATTTATTTAATTGTGACCATGGTTGAATCTTGAATCACATAACGTTAGCACTGTCATCCTTATATCAATCTACAGATGGGATGCCCATACAATTATGTCTGCATATTTTTTTGGTACAATTATATCTGCATCTAAAGTTGGTTCCTGTTCATTCCAGACTATCACACAAAAGGAGATTGACTTTCAAGTTATTGAGATTCCATCGGTTATTGTCCTGGAAAGACCATTTCTGGTGAGCAAGTTGATTACAAGAATTATATCTTAGTATGTCTGCTCTTTGTTTACTCACGCTACATTAGCTTCAAATATTTTCATTTTATCTGATTTCTGTTCATGGTATTAACTTCAAATTAAAAGATTGATGCATCTTTGTGATGTGTTCTAGAGATGCAAGTTTTCCACCAGCAATTATTTCTTCTATTTCTAAGAAAAATCATTTCAACTGCTCATTTAACGAGAATCAACTGTTGTTCGATGGTTCAACTCATGTTCTTCTGAATGTTTTTGCTTATATTGATCAGGACATGATGATATTCTTCTAATGCATTTGCATAAACGTGCTTTTATTTGTGCTGTATGAATGGTGTTTCCTTGAAGCTCCCTGATTTCTTTTGATATTGATGTGCCCACTATCCCACACGTCCCGTATTATTGCATAGAACTAGACACACAAGTTCTTATTTGAAGTAATAACATCTTCTCACTATTCTCTTTATATTTGTAAGTTTTATATGTTGCAGAACTGATCCCAGGCTTTCCATTTGTTTATTTGTTTTCTTTAGGTGCGATGGAGCTTAAAAAATCAGAGTGAGAGGACATTGGGTCCTTTTGAAGTTTGCATATCTCAAGAAGATCCTGTGGAGGACAGGGGAGTTATAGTTAATGGTCTTCAGAAATTGGTTAGACCTCTTTCTTGCAATTTAGACTACTGATATTCACATTTTATGCTGTTAGAATATTTTCTATTATGGCTTTGGCATGAGAATACATTTACTATGTGTTTGAAGACATCTGTGATCTGTGTAAAGGACTACAGGTGATTGGGGGCATCTTTGTGAAGATAGTCACTAGTGTAGTATAATTGTCAAATCTGATTCTTTAAAACCTTTTCCCAGGAAAGGATATGCTTGACGATATGAATATTTTATATCCCAAAATTTACAAACTACTGTTAAGGTATTTTATCATGTTACCTAAATGAGATGTTTATAGGTCTGATGTAAATTTGATCCATAGTGGCATATATAGTATTGATCACATATAATGGGTCCAGATCATTTACCTCTTCGGTTTTCTGAGCATGATAATGCCAATCGGATACCAGTGTCATCGATTCAGTCTTCGGTCTGAGCATGCAAATGACAATAAAACACCAATATCATTGATTCAGTGAACTTCCCAGTCAGGAACTTGTTAGGAAGATTCTGTAATGAAGAGTCAGATAAAGTGATAAACTGCTTATTCCCAATTTTATGATCGAACTAAAAAAAGGTATATTGGTATAAATGTAATGATCCCAGAAGAAAAGTTTTGGACAGATCCTAGTACTTTTTAGAACCAAATGATATACATTGCAAAGACATCTACGCTGCTACAGAGCATGGAGAGTGAGATAGAGTGCAAAAACATCTTTATTTATGATTTTCTGTCTTATAAGTTTATAACCTGTTAGCCACTTATATTTCCATGGTTGCTGAAATTTATACTTGTCTTCAGGTCTTACCATATGTGGAAGCTTTTGGTTCTACTGAATTCAGTCTGGTGAGTCGTGTTTCTTATGTCTGCCTTTCAAAGCATTTGCAGCTTTGCCAATTCCACGTATCATGTGTTTTATCGATAAAAAAATGTATCACGTGTTTTGTAATTTTCAAAGAGATACACTAGATGACCATTCTGTTTCTACTTAAAAATGCTGCAGAATATGATATCTACTAGATCGGGAGTCCAGAAGATCTCTGGAATTACGGTATTTGATCCTCAAGAAAAGAGAATGCATGGTCCTCTTGAAGAAGTAGAGGTTAGTACCACTCTGAAACCATGTTTTACTTGATGCTGGGTTGCTTCTCGTCAGTACCATTTAAATACTTCTGAATCAGAAGTTCTGATGAGCTTTATCCTGTCAAAATCTTGCAGATTTTTGTGGGTTCTAGTTGATTTGGCATGCTCCTGTAAAGTGCTGTACTTGAGATCACCAAGAAAATCAAGCTTTCTTAAGATACATTGTATCTGTCTGATGACCAATCTGAAAACTTCAGAAATTGTTACAGTGCTTGTGGGCACAAGTGCACCATCTTACCTCTGAGGATAAGCTTGGGATCCTATGATTGTGTTGGCACCGATGGGACTAATGGTAAAGTTTTGGAGGTCTCAAATTCATTTGACCTTGCAAAATCTACAACACAGCTTAAGAATCTGCCACTTGGTCGTCCGAGAGTAGTGTGTGATAAATTATGCATGCCCCATCACCCTTTTCTTTTACAATGTTTCATGTGTTAACGATTTATAGAAATGCTTGTAGATTTCACGTAACCGATCCATTATGTTGCCTTATTGTACGCATTTTCCATGTACATCAGAATTTTTTCATTTACAAGAAGGCTGTGGGTTCCTCAAGTAGGATGTTGGTTCGGACATACCGGTCCAACTTCTTGGTGTGAAAGTTGTTGACAATGTGGAATGGACTTACTTCCTTAACTGGGCATCAGAAAAGTGCTAAAGTGAATTCTTGAGAAGTTTCACAGAGAAGATATCATAACATTTTTCTCTTACAAGACCTCTGTTAAGCATCACACAACCACACATCTTAGAGTCATCTCAGATCACATCCTCAACACAAAACACGATCAAACACCAACATCTAAACGAGAACAACCAAACAAGCAGGGGATGATTTGGCATTAGAACTTGTTATCTTACACTCATCTCTATCACATCCCAACACAACACGACCGAACACTTGGACATCTAAAAGAACAAACAAAGAAACAACCAGATACAAGAACACAGGATGACTAGGCACGAGTGTCGTCCCAAACAGTCCAATCAGCAGAGCTTCCGACACGCGGCATGCTGTTGATTCTCGAGTAGTAGTCCACTTTGAAATTGGCACCGCACATCACGCCCTCACTATCTACTCTTGGCATGGCCTTCATTCTGTTCATGGGATGCTCAAAGCTCCTCAAACCACCTTCACTGTGGAACATGCACCCTACACCACAAGCAGTCAAGCACAATCAAAACATGTTTGTTTGTTAGTTATTCACGAGTTATGATTGAATTAAGGCAAGGCAAGGCCTGTTAGTTCGTTTAACTTCATTGTTAAAGTGTTATTTAATTTGAACTTCATGATTAAAGTGCTAATGAGCATGTTGGTCGAGTTCATCATTAAAGTGCTTCAATTGAAACAAAACATGCGGGTGCATTCAGCATTCAAGTGGCATCATGGCTTGGTCATCATGTAAGTACTAACGATGAATCAAACCGTGTCAGTTTGATCATCATTTAAGTGTTTCGATCTTTTTCATCATTTAAGCTGTACCATCGAATCAAAAGCATTTTGTCTAACTCTCAAGTCAAATTGTAATTTAATTAACTTGGTTATGTAAACAAAACAACAAAAAAGATGACATTCAGGTGATAACTTACCAGTTGGAAATGGGGCAAATGATTTGCCACAACCGTTTTTAACGATTTCGAGCTCGTTGGTGATGACCACGGATCCGTCTGCTGCAATTCCCCAGTGCATTGGAATAACACCATCTGTGCTCTGAAACCAACCACAGCAACTTAATTTGTAACATTTGATTCCAAGAGGGGAGGCAGACAACACAAGATCGATAATTGAAAGACATTAATTTTTATTATTTAATATTATAAGTTTCTAGAAAGTGAGGTTAATACCGTAGCAGAGAAGACAATTCCAGCCTTGTTGTCATACACAACAAACGCGAAGCTGCCATTGAGAGCCTTGATGACCTGATCTGCTGGGTATGGGCCGCGATCGCGAAGGGTCCGGTACGCCTCGATCACCAGCAGAGCCTCGTCTGTCTTACCGCTTAGCCCGTATTCCTTAATCAAAGAGCTTAGATTGTCTAAACTTCCCGTGAACAAACAGTACACATCATCAAAGCAGCAAAACACCCTCCTGCAATCACTCACAAACAATGAAATTGGAGACTTCTACAATCTGGATTTTGTGAGTTGACATTCTTTTCTTTTGTTTTGTTGGGTTAATCAATTTGGTAAAACAACCTTAGTAGTGTTTGGATGTTCATTAATCTATATCAAGATTATGCAATAATCTCATTTTATTCTCTCCAGTATACATACACTCCAAATCCATACCCGGTTGGGTTCTTGTAAAACCCAAGAAAGAAACTTTTCCATAATATTTGAGAAACATCGTGTTGATTTTTATTTACAATATTATTCTATTTGAAATAAAATTTGTGAAGTGTACAATTTACTTTTCTCACAAAAGTAAAAAAAAACTTAAAAACTTAGTGGGAAGATATGTTTTTTTTCTCCTGTCCTAACTTTATTTGGCCAAAAAATTCAGATACTGGAACATTTATTTTTCCGGAATCCAAAAATAGAAAAGCCAACATCCAAACACTAACTAAAGTTACATATACCCATCTATCTAACTACACCCTCTTAATCAGAAAGGAGCTTTTGTAATTACACCCTCTCTTTTTTCATATCTAGCATATGCTCTCAGATTCGCATCAGTAAACTGAAAAACTATACTTCTGCCTTCAGACGGTGAAAATTAGATTGTCTTATCAATACTCAAAACAAACAAACAAAAAAATAAATAATTTTTTGCGCGAATTAAACATAACCCAAGGTATAATCTTTTCTCTTAGCTGCTGCCTTGGATCTACATGCAAAATATAAAGCACTTAAGGGTTTTCATGTAATTTTGAAAAATGAAGTTGTCAAACATCTATCTACCTCCGGCGAGACGTGATCTGGTGCTCGTTGCTGACGCACGCAATGGCAGCGGCGGAGGCGAACGTGGCTGAGAAGCAATCGTCGGAGTGGGAGTTGTGGAAATCTCTGAGAATGTCGTCGGGATTCTTGGCCTTGCGGCTGCTCTGCTTCGAATCGGGGCTGTTCAGCTCCTGCGGCGGATGAGCCAATGCTTTCTGGAATATCGCCAACATTTTCTATTTTTTAATTTTTATTCTTGTTTTTTCTTTCTCAAAACACACACAAGTGGAAAGCAGGAAAAGAAAAGACACGAGAATTGGGATGGAATAATGGAAGTGAGGTGCGTTTGGTTTGGTATTTATAGGGAGTGGATGGATAATTAGATGGCACATGTTGTCGATGTGGATAATGATGTGAGTCAGAGGTGGGGATAAGATTTTTCTCGACGGTCTCGTCACCTTCTCTATCTTTGGTCGACTTACCACTTCCTAACCCAAACTATGGGTTCCTATTTTAGATATTTATAGAAAATCTCTTCTTTTTGTAAAGATCTTGTTCGTCACATACATCTAGGATCGTCAATTTTACACCATTATAATTTGATAATGTATAATTTTACATACAATACTTATTTGAACGATATAGTTGACAACCCTACATGGTCTCGAAGTTGCGAAAACAATAGAATAAAGTTTAGGAGATAGATAAATTTCATAATCATCTTTGGTAGACTAAGACTTGTGGAAGAATTTTACATTCTTAACATGAAAAACCGTTGTGATTCCAAATTGCTTATTTTGGATCCACCGTTTTGAACGTCGGTAAAAATATCGAATTGGCCTACATACAAGGGTGGGGCATGCAAGGGTTGAAACCTCATCCTGATTTTGGTAAACTAATGAAGTAGTATTATGTGGAATTAAGGTGGGGCATGCGAGAGCTGGAGCTTCACTATATTTTTACAATTTTTTAATGTAGTACAATGTAGATTGTAGGGTATTAATCTCCTAAGTTCTGCAAATTTAATTTTATTAGACTTTTTAAACCCAATTTGAAAAACAATCATTAGTAAACATGGTTTATTACATAAAACTAAAATAAGAACACACACACACATATATATATATAGTAAATGGTTGTGCCAACTAATTATAATTAGTTAAGTAAATGTTACTATTTAAAGTAATTAAGTAAACAATTATAACTAAGTCAAAGAGTTGTACCAACAAACTATAATTTACTATAAGTTTGGTTAATAATAATTAAGTAAACAAATATTAATTACTTCAAAAGGTTGTGCCAACTAATTATAATTTACTAGGTTTGGTTAGAAGTTGAGAACCTTCGAGTTTCCGTGGACCCTGGTATCATCAACCTCCAACTCCCTTATTACTATATCAGTCACTTTACCCCATTCAACCTTCAATACTGAATTTTCCCCATCATCCCTTGAGTTTACATGACTGGCTTCAATAATTTTGTGTTACACCATTGTTTCAATAAATCATCTAATTAAATACCTTAGTTCCTCCATAATCCCATCTTTCTTTCCAAAGACCACCAAACCCAGTCGACGACTCGACGCATTTCTCTTACATCATTCGTAAATAAATCTTAACATTTTGATGATCATTGTTATACTTATTAACGATATTATTTTCCTTTTGTGAAACATTTCACACAAGTACTCGTACTTGATGAAACTTAGGGTGTGTTTGGGTGCAACTCCTAAATGTAAACTTCTGATCAAAAGTCAGTTTCTGAGAATGTGAATTTAGGAGTAGTTTTTTCTTAATGGTTGAGAGTTGTTTAGATAGACAGAAGACTTCTGATAGTAGATGATGTCTTGTCAAAGGAAATTCCTAAATTACCCCTGGACTTTGATTAAATTAAAATTCATTATAAATTCGTTTTAAATGCTTTTTTCAATTTTTTCTTCTTCTGAAAACATGTTTTTTATTTGTTTATATTTTAAAAAAATTAAATTTAAATTATTGTTTTACCAGGAATTGATCTCCAAATGATATGAGGATAAACTACTCTCAGACTTTGATTAAATAAAATATTATATAAGTATATGTTGAAAATAAACAAGAGTAGAATAATCACAAAAACTCAACAAGCGTAGAAGTTGACAGAAGCTGACATAAAATATTATATAAGTATATCTTGTGACTCACTTTTAATACAGTATATGCATCGATTATCGTGCTGGGAGCCCAGCTCCCGAGGACATCAGAAACTTGAGCAGTTAAGTCAATATAATTTACAAAAAAAGAGAAAGTAAGGGAGGTGACGGTATCGCTGTCTGGATTTCGTTACCCGGTTTGGTGAAGGAGTCGTTTTGCTCCAATTCCAGTGGACATGGACCCCCCACGAGAAGAAAATTGTGGTGTTGGTAACCTTATCTTAGCGGCTTATCCACGTCGACAAACTTACCAACCCAACCTTATGGATAGATACATGATGGATTATCAAGTTTTGACTAGGTCCATGAATAACCTAATTGAAGAAATTCAATGTTGAGATAAAGATGATAACTATTATTCCATGTGCCATGCGTTCACCTCACTTTTAGTCCCACATTGGTGAAGCTAACAAGTTGAAAAATGTTGATAAACATCCTATTTACTTGATCCTTTGTAGGTGGAAAGAGATGATGAGAGAATTTTCCACACGTGTGCTCGCCTGTTCGCCCGGGACGAGGCGAGGAGAGGCAGCGAGGGTTTTAGGGGAAATTAGAAGCTTTAGCCTCAGGGTGATGAGTGTATCTTAATTTTTGGACATCATGTTAATTGCTTTTTGCAATTAAGTCCTTGACGGTTACAAAATTAAATACATATATTTAATTAAATCCTCATGAGATCCGACGATTTTAGGTCTCCAAATCCAGAGTTCTCCGACGACCGATTCTTGCGAGCTTCCGTGCTGTTCTCGTGGTCCGTCGACTCCTGTGTGCGCCTGATCGACGGTGAGAATGTTCTACCCTGGGAGAAAACCAGCAGACCATCAAACACACTGGTATGTTGACCGATATTTTCTTTGAGGCAAGTCGCCTTCCGACGACTCGGTCTTTGATCACTATTCTTTCTTTTGTTGTTTTCCTATACATGTTTTTGTATGTTGGCTTTATCTGAATTCTAATGAAATATTTATTCGACATATATAACCCGCTGTCATGAATATATTTGTAATTGTATCAACAATGTCTTGTCCACCCTCCACACTTTTGCTTTTGCTTTTACTTTTGCTTTTTTTTTTTCTTTTCCTTCGTAAACATGATTAATGTGTATTGTCGTGTTCTCGTTAATTATGATCGAATCTAACCATTAGAGAAGGAATATATTCTGAACGGTGTAGCAACAGATGTACGTCTAAATCCACGATAATTGCATAGTAAACAAAAGAATAAACCGTTCGTAAGGTCATGTATGTGAGTAATTGCAGTTCCTTTTTTGTTAATTTGGTAATCCACATTAGATCACCATAAAATTAGAGTATATCACCGTTCAATTCAAAACATAAAATAGCGCCCACATAATTAAACTTGTCTATATCGAAGTAGGAAACTAGGAATAAGACTTCTAAGTTCTAGCACAGTTGTCACACGTGCGTTTGTGATTAATGAGGCCGGAGGAGGATGAGATCTAAAGTCTAAACAGTTAAATAGCCTTGTTACTACAAGTGTCCGTATTTTCTTTTTCTTTAGAAAAATGGAAAGCCTTCCGCAATTAGCGGTGAAGATAAGTGAACGTAAATGGACGAAAAAAGACGCAAGTGGGATTAATTTATGCAACGATTCTTCTATAATTTGTCCTTGTCACTGGTTACCGTGGGCGTGCTGGAGTTTAAAAGATACAAAAAATAAAGTCAACACCACAGCTACATCTTATCTACAGCCTGAGTTTTTTAATCTAGATGTAGAAGAACTATTCAAACCAAGAACATCGTCGTATCACGTATGTATGTACTAAACCGAACAGAGAAAACCGAGTGGCGTTAAACAAGATTGTCGCACATTCAACATGATCCAATGAATGAAAAATCAACTGCTAAAATCCAGATTTTTTCTTGAAGTCCTTGACGTTGGTCTTACATAAATTTACGAAATTCCTCTGCTAATTCAACCAAGCATGTGAATCGCATGATTGTATTTTTATTTCTCTTTTTCTAAAATAATTATGTATTACACATGTAAGGTGTTATAATGGGTGAAAACTAGCAATATTGAATGAGATTTAGGTCAGAACCACATCGGCAAGATCTTATCTTTGAAGTCAAAACGGAACTTCAAATTCGAGTAATATTAGTTGCTTCAACAACAAATACCCATAGAACTTCCGCCTCCATGTTTACCGTTTTATGTATCACTCATACGATCAAACTTTTATGTTTTAGTTGCTCTTTCAACCAATACACGCTTCGTTTTGGTTTATATACCAGCAACTCCTACTTTTATGTTCACAAAGCAGGTGCATAACTTCCTCCCTTTTCTTTTTTAATGCAATCTGCTATTTTATAAAAAGAACGAAGTGAAAGGAGACAAAAAGAGAGAGTGAAGGGTCAAACCTATTTAACAAAACACGACATAATCGAACGAGTAAAGCCACAAAACTAGGGGTGAGCATCCGGTCCGGACCGGATTTTTATCCGGGGTCCAGACCGAAGACCGGACCGGACCGAATCGGTCCGGTCAAAAAGCGAATTTTTATAAAGAAAAAACAAAAAAAAGACCGGTTCGGACCGGACCGAACCCAAACTTCCCGGACCGAAACCCAGACCGGACCCAACCAACATTTTCCGGACCGAACCCGAACCGATCGGTCCGGTCCAAAAACCCGGACCGGATCGGGTTTTGCTCTCCCCTACACAAAACCAATCAAACCCTAATGTTGTATGGCTGACTGCATAATAAATATTAGGCATCCCATAATGTCAAATGACAGCAACAATTGTAGCACCTAAAATGTGCAATAAAAGGCAGTTAAGCACAAGCTGATTTGCGGACCTCATAATTTATTTACATGTTCCCAAGATACCATAGCACCATTAAAACGTTTTAATCATATCAAACTGAACATTTCTATGGAAATTTTGCAAGTACAGTACTTATCTAGTTATCTTGCCACGAGGAAGTCCCAACACAATACATAATTCTAAAAACTACAACAAATGCCAGAGGAAGTCGATCGGATCTCAACAAGCTATAACAACACTGTAATCTCCACTGGAGAACCTGTCTTCGGGGTAATAGAGTGCAGTCACGGTGTTACCTCCAAATTTTCTACCATGAAGAGCAGCCTTAGCCCTGGCTGAAGCCATGATATCTGAATACTCCAAGAAAACCTGAAATAGATCGAACTCAAATATCAAGTGTAGTGAATGTGAATGTAGTTGACTCTTAACGACTAGATGCCTGCAAGCATCTTTTTTTTAAGGTGAAAGATGAATCCGCTTCATATACCAAGACCAACCTTTTGCCTAGTTATAATTTGATGTTCATATCATCAGTACATATGGTTTGTTAGATTGGTCCTTCATCTCAGAATACCAAAATTTAGGTGAACCTTAATGATCAAGTACCTCCATGCAACGACCAACATACCTTAAATCACAATTCAATTTCAAGGAAAAAGCTCTAATCCAGCATAATATCTCAACGACATGTAACCAAAACACATTCATCTAGCAAGTACGATACAAGTACGGAAAAAAAATCACCAAACCTTACGCATGGGTATGTAAGTGTAAGGACATCAACATTGTGAATTTGTTCCATCCGGCATACAAAATTATTCATTGTTTTCTAAGCACAGACCATTAGTTAGCTGATATACTGCATATCGTGAAAGTGGTAACATGTAAAACTTTACCTTTCCAACTCCAGGAATCTGCACACCATTTGATGTAGGACGTGGTATCACAATATTCACCAAAGAACCTAGAAGTCACAGTAAAGTATAGTTTAAAGTTTAAATTACCTTATCAATGTTTCAAAGATAACTATCCGACTCAAAATCAAGAGAGGAAACTTTATGTTGGAGCCAATTGATCTTTAGGATAATAGGATCCATGATTTTCTGAGAAAAAAAGTTGATGCCTACCGAATTTCCCACTTTCTTCTCTCATGTCCTCCAAAATTTCTTCGTACTCATTATCATCTTTCAATTCTTCTGCAGATATCACCTATAAAACCCATAAAAAATTGAAATGCAAACTGTAGATACCAGATACATGGAAGTATATTGAATGGAAAAAGCTTATAGTAGAATAGTCACAGAGCAACTAATAAATGGCTGAAAGGATTTATTTGAGCTATTTTACTTAATAACAAATACAACTATACAAGGCAACACTACATGCATCTATTTTCCTTTCGAAGTAAATGTATGATGAACATCTAGTTGTGATAAATTATCACTTGGCAAGAGTGAGAATACAATGATCAAGCAATAGCTGCAAAGAACAATTGAAGGAATAATAGAGATTTATGTGTGATAACTCATAACCCATTTTTGTATCTCAGTAATGAGAAGTATCCATCTTCCAACTCTAGATAACAGGCCATGAATATTTTTTTTAATAATAATTTAACCTCACATTTAAGAGAACTTATTTGCTATTGCTGAGAAGGAAGCTACAGTGATAAAATTGCTGTTAGTAGTACCTCTGTTAAACAAATGACTTTAGTTGGAACAACCACTGATGCATTGGGAACAGATCCAAGTCCAGGTATAGGTGTTCCACCTGCTTGTAGCACCATTTTCTGCAGCAAATCATCAGATTATAATTAATAAGAAAGACTCTATAAAGTTAAAAATAATTTACATTAGCTTTTTAAACCTGAATAGCTATATGTTGTTGTGCTTGCTGCAATATAAGCTCCTGCTCTGGTTTCACCTGCCCACTACTACAACTATGGGTTAGCTTATTAATTCAGGCAGAATAAAAATGCTCACGTGCAATTAAACTACTGCCAGACCATATGCCAGTAAACTAAATCTATGTATTATATGTATATCTTTGAGTGCATGTGTCAGGCAATCGCTTTCTGGTATACAGACCTCGCTGTAGCACGGCGGACAGTAAAAGTTTTGTCACCCATTTTCAAACCATTAAGAGCAGCACAGGCTATGTCAGTAACGGCGGGATCCTGGATTGAAAACGGAGAATAAAATTTATACAAAGTTGCAAACAATTAGAAAACAGAACAGGCTGGTATTCATTTATTCCACAATATTCACCTGATAAACGCAGAAACCATAACCTTTTGAATTCCCAGTGTCCCTATCTTTAACAAGGTCAAAACCTCGCAAAGGCCTGAAACAGATAGGAGCCAGCAGAAGTTGTGAAGGTAAATGGACAAACAAAAGAATGCTATGTTACGTGAATCTTTTATGTAAGCTGCGAACCTAAATTAATTGTTCGGAAGTAACACTAACAAATGTCTCGACTGAATTGTGTTTGTATACCAGTCGTCATTTTCGGTCACATCTTTTTGAAGCACAAAGCAGTCTAGAAAAATGAAAAGATAACAGCCAAAAATATTTTTCTTCAATTGCTTCCAGATGCCAAAATTCTTTTGAAGTGCCAATAGGCACCAAACTTCCATCAATCAATGCGTTCGTTTCAATTTACCTTATGTAACGTTCTTATTTCTAGTTGAATAGAACCCTCGCCCCTACAGAACCTTCTTTACAACAAAACTGCAACTATAACCAACAAATTTAAGTACAAAAAAACCAACAAATTTTAACAGCTCATGGACTATAATCTCAACAGTCAGTACCTCTCCAGATTTGCCGCTTATAAAAGGTTCCCCTTACAACACCGTGTGGCCTCGTATTTGTATAGGCATATAAATTTGAAATTTGAAAAATGTGATCAAGGCAACAAAAGATATGGTGACAGCAACATGTGATTTTGTAGGATAAAGATATGAGGACAATAGGTAAACAAAACATAGAAACAACTTGCTAGTATGTCATACCCAAAGGATTCTAGTAACTCTCTTATTTGTGCTTCAGTGAAATAGTATGGCAAACCGCCAACAAAAATGCGATCTGGTCCTTCTGCTCCACCTAACGCACTGAACATATATATTATTAGTATATAGTAGTAAACAAGAATGACACTTTGGGGAAAATATCATAACCATGGCAGCCAAATGACTCCACTTACCCCGGTGTTAAACCAATAGCAGCTAAATTCAGGTGAGGGCTAGGCTGACTAGGTCCAAGTGCAGCAGCCAACGATGGATTATAGTCTGTAGGTCTCCGTACCCTTACTGAAACACCCTATCGTAATAAAAAAAAAATATTCTTAATTATGACATTAGGAACAACTATTTTCCATATGGTAGTGGATGGAAACAATAGAGAGGAATTAGTGTCAACACAACTAACAACATTGCATTGACCCGAAGTCTACAAGGGTGTGTTTGCAACTTTGGATGCAGTATTTGTAAATCCCATGAAATTTTCAATTGACGGTATTTAGTATATACATATTTAGAATTTATAAATGTCATGATTTGGTATTTACCATGTTAGGATAAACATCTTAGTTTAAAATAATGGCTACAAAACTATATGATGTTCTATTGGCTCCCGAATTTGAATTTGTAGCCAAACCATAAAAAAAACACATACCATTGTGCATAAAATCACATTTGAAACATAACATTAACATTTTGTAGTAATTTGAACAAAAGTTAAAACAAGTCACGTGGAATTTTGAAATTATACCTCTCAAATGGAATTTTGTTTTGACAATTTTATATAGAATAGAGGTGAAATTCCAAAATACCATGAAACAAATTAAGTCATTTATGAATCCTGGGATTTGTAAATCCCGTTGATTACAAATTTCACGAAATTTGCAAATAGCACATCAAAACACAGCCTGATAGATTTGCAAATCTTAACGCACTGTCAACAAAACATGGTATTTGCAAATGACATTATAAAATTCCAATTTCAAGTAAAATTCCACTTTTGAGGGACGCATACAAATGCAACATAAAGGGACTCCCTCAGAGAGGATGTTTCCAATTGACCTTTAATACAATATAGTTGGTCATTTCAAGTTAGTACATTATAATTATAATCCCGGGTTCTTCCTTCTTTCGCATCGCAAGAAGTCAAACAGTGAATTGTTGACTCCATTGGAAATGGACATTCTTGAAATATATTAGTGTATCATAAATTTGTAGTGAACTAAATTGGCCTTTCCCTGCCAGGCAGGAACCTCTTCTTGAGGTACTAGGGTAGTGCTGATAGATTTCTAGTGAAGCATTGTTCATGTGAATGTTGTTCCATAGTCTTATTGGTAACAGATTTGCACCTTATTCTTTGAGTCAGACAAATGAAAATAAACTATAGTAATAACCAACAGCAATAACCAACAGCAATGACATTGCACGGACTTTATCCTCAATTTGGGAGTTAGTGGTTTTTTATATTTTTGGAATGAGCCTCTGTATCGGGCTGGGGCCTTCCAAATTGGATTCAGCTCAGTAATGGCCCAATTTTGGGCCTTTTGACCTTCATATGGTGAAGGGCAGGCTTTTTTTGTGCTTTATTCCTACTTCTTGTAGGCTCTTTTTACCAAACTTTGGTTTTGTTGTTGCTAATCTTTATTAAATAAAATTTCATTTTACTGATTGAAAGAATACAGAAAAACCACATATTAATCATACGGTAGTGTACCTCAAATACAATCCCATCCAGTGACATTGCATTACTTGCTTCTTCCACAGTTCTCATCTCCACAAAAGCAAACTTCTTTTCATGATTAATGTACACATTAACAACTGCATCACCTGGAGGCCAAAGTCACAAACATTAAATTCTGTCCATGTGGAATATTAGAGAGAAAAGAGTTTCAGAGGATCGTAGTGTTATGCAGCTGAGACCAATGGAACAGAAGATATAGGTAAGAGTAAATGATAATATTTACTATCAATACAAGCATGAAGTTCAGAATGTATGCAGAAAGGTTGTATAAATATGTCAGCACTCAGCAGGGTTACTGGAAAAACTTTTACATTGTTAAAAAAATAACTCAAAAATCCATTGACAAACAATAGGGTACTACAAGAAATTACTACTTCCTGGTATCATCATGCTAAGATTTAGTGGATGAGAAATTGAGACTGACCTGGACCAGCAGTATTCCCTCCTATAGAAGACATAATATGACTAAAGAATGTTGCAATTGTCTGTTCAAATCACAAAGATAAGAGTGTCAGTATAGGTTTCATTGTATGAAAGTGTCCTAAAGGGAAATACTATGGCGGAATAGTATCCAGGAATCAAGTGTTGATTGCCATCCTACGCCAAATAATAATCAACTGTTGACAATCAAGTGTTGGTTGTCATCCTAGTTTGATCATACTATGTAGCACTTATAGAAGATGCAGCATCCTACATTCCTACACTACCTACAGGGCTAGATATGAAGGGGAAAAATCACCACCTGTTCATTAGCCAAAGGTGGAAGACCTCCAACGTACACACGCCTTGCATGTCTAGTTGCCTAGAAGATGAACAACATGATTGACATGAGACAAAGAAAAGGGTATTAAATTGTACGTGCAGCTTTGGTTCATACCTGCTGAGTCATCACTTGTGGTGCCATTAGAGGTGTTGTGCCAAGCTATATACATTTTACGATATTTCATTAGTAAATACATTGTTATTTAACAAATAATTGTCATAAATAAGGTTAGATTTGTGCCTGTGGAGTTGCAAAGGGGAACATGTTGGGGAATACTCCTGTGGTGGGCTGAGTTGAAGTAAGCAGATGGCCTGTATATATGACAATTATCCCAAGCTTAAAAACAAAAGAGAAACAAGGAACAGAGAAAATGCGCTGCTGCAAAACATAGAGAGACACGTCTGAACATAAGGTTTAAGAATACATTGAACTGACATTTTATAACCAGACAAAATAAAATCCATTATTACAGTTCAAAGGGAATATCTGTAAGTCTACCAACTGTCAATAGTTTCCGGTTGAAGGCGAACAAGATCCAGCATTTCATTGGTGCCTCTTTTGTCATAAAATCTACAATCGTCACCCCCGTATGTAGCATCGTGGGACATGTGGCCCAACATTGTCTTCATACACATTGATGAACAAAACACAAGCAAACAAACACAAACAACAGCCAACAACACAACAATGGTCCTCAGTTTCAGTAGGAAACCACCAAATTAATATATAAATATGAAAATGCACAAACAAGCATATGACGTAATAAA
Organism: Triglochin maritima; assembly: GCA_963682175.1. Classification (NCBI taxonomy): domain Eukaryota; kingdom Viridiplantae; phylum Streptophyta; class Magnoliopsida; order Alismatales; family Juncaginaceae; genus Triglochin; species Triglochin maritima. The sequence continues at coordinate 54,251,400 of OY821772.1, read as the reverse complement.
AATATATTTTTGAAATCTTGTGACAGAGGAAATGAGTGAAGTATGAATTGATAATGGAAACTATGTAAGACTAACATACCCGGAAGAACAGTAGAACCTAGAGAGGCACCAGGAGGAGCCATGTCAAAACCACTAGCACGCTTGCTGCTGAAAAGGGCAGAAATCATACGAGTGTAAAAGGAAAGGGAAGTGGAACATGTGAACTTCAGGCTTCAGCATAATAAGAGTCGATAATGATCACCAAAATAAGGTTCTGTTAAAAGTTTTAGACAAAAATAATATCTCATTTGATGGTAAAAATAACACTCATTGTTCATTACTATCAGGTTGTTCGTATCATTATTGATGTTGCATTATAAATATTAAATGCCTTCGAGACATGGTGAAAAAAACTATTGATCACACTCAGCAGCTGATCGGATAGGAGTACCTTTTCGAAGGGGAAGCTGACCGAGATCTTGACCGATTTCTGGATTTGACCCTTGAGTGTGAAAATGAACTATGCCTATGCCTTCTATCATCGTCAAGATCACGATCATGGTTCCTGCAGAAATACGCAATACAATTGGAAGACCAAAAAACATAGACAGAATCCAAAGAGCCAAAAGCATGAAAGAGTCAATAGTCCTTTTTTATCTACACATAGTTTGTTTTTATTATTTGATCTTATATTTTCAGCAAGCAAAGAAAATGGTGAGCCAAGATCATAGTAGAATACCCCCCCTTGCCACACAGTTTCAAGTGTCACAAACAATGGAAAATGTGCAACAAAGTTGTAGTGGAAATGTCAAACTAACCATTAGCATATCACCAACGTATGGACTTTTTTTGAATATCGAAAGACCTAAAAATGGAGTGGCATGGAAGTAATGTATGATCTGATTTAATGATTTACCATTACCAAGCTAAAAATATTCAGTGCTATGAGATTTAAGAAAATTTCACTATCTAATCTAACAAACAACAAAACAAGTCGAAAATCAACAATGACATAAATAACAAGACCATTACCTGTCATTTCCATGATTTTTTACTCGGTAACGATCACGGTCATCAAAACTATTTGTTCCTCTTTCCTCTCTGAGACCTCTATCCCTGTGATGGTCTCTGTGATGATAACCCCTGTCTCTCCCACGACCGTGTTCCCCTTGCTTGGTTCTTGATTGTTCTTGTTCTGATCTGTGGGAGCTTTGCTGAAATATTTTCGAAGCAAAAAAAAAGACTTTGAACAACTAGAAGTGTGGAAAAACAAGTAAACACTGACATATATCTGAATTGGTAAATTATGAGAAGTGTGTGCTTCAATTCCTTGAGGAAAATAAATAGTAGGAAATCAGGGCCATAGATTGTCAACTGTAATGAGGCTTGGGAATCCTATGCATGAAACTAGAGACAAGATAAAAGTCAAGCTATTAAAAAAAAGTAATCATGACATCACATCAAATAATAAGACATAATAATGTGCTACCACATGGGCTAGATGAATTTTTTTCCTCACAATGACTAAAGGTTGAATAAGGGAGTTCAGGAGTGCTTATTAGTTCAAATTCCTATATCCAATAATATCCTTTGTACACATTATATATAGTTAATTTTGTATTTGTTTTCCCCTGATCGTAAAGTTGTAATTCACAAAGTTATCAAACAACGCAAACCTCAAACACACCACTCCATGTAAAACTTCTATGACAGCACATAGTAGTCACCGACAGCCTAATGCAAGACAGAAAGCAACAACTTCACAAATACACTAACAACATAAATTCTTTAAGGCCATCTATATAGCACTCCTATGATAACACGAAATCGTCATCGGACAGCCTAGTATGAGTAAAAAACTGACACAATTACCACATAACCACGGTAATAACACAACTCTTTCAAAGGCTATGAAGCCTCAACTAAGTTATGAGAACTACCCAAAGATACAAGTAAGGGAACCTTAATAGTCCACCCAAAACTCCTATACCTATGCCCAATCGCGACCAAACATAAAGATGTTCGCAGTAGATGTCCACAAAAACTATTACAACTTCTCCCATGCTTTCATCAAAATTCCATTAATTCTCGACATCAATCCTCCTCGATATCACTGCTCGCAGAAGACAACATTGCAAGCATACAGAACACAATCTGTGGAGTAAAATGGTGGACGGGGTGTGGTTGTGACATTGGGGATGAGAGATTAGGATTTGGAGATTGGGGAAGAAGTGGGAGAGGGAGAAGGGGAGACTTGGAAAGGAAGGATGAATGGGAATAATTCTTCTGTATCATTCAATAGCAAAAAAACTCATTACATAGAGCTTACAAACATTTGGAGATGAAGTAAAGTAATTGGTAATACCAATAAAAGATACTAAATTATACCTAATAATCCCTAACAAGTAACACTGCTAATTCTATGTAGATATATCTCCATTTAGCCCTACACCCTACACAATCACCCATCTAAAACACTAATATTCACACCAAATTGTAACCAAACTCGTAGAATAACACATCCACCGCAAAAATCAGAAACTACGAATCACTTTAATTCCCGATCGTTGCACTCCTCGACCCCGCGAATCACAAAAACAACATCAAAACAAAAAAGAAGATATTTGTTCGATCAGGAACACGTAGCGAGTCTAGGACAACGATTTCTGCGCAGGAAACGTGGATCTGACCTGCCGATGGGAATCTCGACCATCGTGAGAGTCGTCGCGGGAGCTGCGTCCTTCTCGCCCCGACATGGCGCGTTCAGGGAGGAGTAGAATGCGATTCCGGTTGGAATCGGAGATCAGAGACTGCGCGGCGGAGGATTTGGGAGTGGAGAGGGATGTGGGGGAGGGGTCGGGTTGTTGGAGATAGAAGTAGAGCAGATTCCTTCGGGTTTGGCTCCGATTTTATACCCGTGGATCCGATTAGATGGTATCTTGCACTCGTAGTTGTAGGCTTGTGTTCGGATTTGAAATTCCTGTAAACACAAAAGGTAAATAATATTAGGATAAAGCTCTAGTGAGCTTAGGGCTCATCAAATTTAGTTTAAGCCCACTATAATCTCACAATTGGATCTTATTTACAGTTAATCTCACCATTCATTAGCATAACCGTTTTTTTCTTAATCTACCTTACAATTTGAAATAAGTGGTGGATATTATGGGGGCTTAATTTAAAAAAGTTGAACCCTGGACTCACTAGAGAATTCCTGAATAATATTATACATATTAACATCAACATAACCCCATTGCCTCAGAAGAGGCTCCCGCCTAAGCGAGGTAAGGGAGGGTCGAATGTACGCAACCCTACCACTGTAAAATAGTGATGTTGTTTCCAATTGACCCAAATGATGCAAATGCAACTGACCATCTGTGATTCCACAATAAAAGAAATACAGGTCTTTTAAATAATCTTTTAATATAGTCCATGATGCTCTGAAATGTCAAAAAACAACTTAATCTTTTACACAGTGAAAATAAACATAAAAAGGTAAATAATATTATAACGACAGAAAATTACTCACGCATGTGCTACACCAAAAAATAAAATCAATTGAAAAATATTACACTCCAAGACAAGAATCCTATGCCACATGCTTACTGTTGCCAACCTTAACCTTAGCTACGTAGGCTCTTTTTTATGCTGAACATCCCCTTGTTTAGATGTGTTTGACGGCTTTGAATTCGTTTGGTGTGATGTAATGTAACGATTAAACTTGAAAGTCACCCCAAAATTGTAAAAGATATGAAAATGGTGGTGAAAAAATGTTTATATAATATCGGATTTGCACACGTAAACAGTTTATGCAATTCGAAGATTTTCTACGATTTGCACACGTAAACTGTCCAGTTATGATTTATTTATCCTAAAGATGAAAACTGAGAAATATTTCAATTTGCAATAAACAATAGAGATCGTGCGAAGAATATAGAATCATCTATATTGTTCCATGTAAATTTTGTTTTGTAACAGAATGGACATCTACACTACTACAAGTTCTAAAGAATTTTATGACTAAAAACACTTCTCGGAATTAAACCTATAATATTTAACATAGGAAGCACTTCGCATATTGTTGAATGCTCGTTGGTTTCTAGTTTGTTATTAGGTAACAACTTGAACAACGACTCGCTGCGACTAACAATCATGGCTACCAGCCACTACTTGAAGTTGTAGGAATTTGTGGCACGACTAATCTTAGTCGAACTTCTAAGAAGATTTTTTTCTCCCATTTTTGCGACTTAAAATCTGCAACTAACTCGACTAGTCGCCTTACCGGCCGTTGATGTTCTAAGTTGTTATTAGTGCTTTAGCGCTACAAGTAGGGGGTGAGCAAGGACCAGTCCGGGTTCCGATCCGGACCGGACCCAACCGGTATGGTCTCCGGTTTGGAGTCCAGAGTCGATCCGATTTCGGTCCAGGTTTTATTTTTATTTTTAAATTTTAAAGTTAAAAAACCAATTCTGGACCGGACCGATCCGGGGTCTGGAGCTGATCCGGTTCCGGTCCGGTTGCTCACCCCTACTTATCACGATGGATTTTGAGGTATTTTTTAATTTACGCTATGGATAATGGACAGCATCTAGCATGTTATGTTCATACAATATAAGCATATGGGCTGACATCATCTATTTTTTAATCTATTTTTTAATGTTAATAACGTGGTAAATCTAAAACTATTTGCATGAATCCAATGCAAGAAAATCTTGGACTTATGTCACAATTGAATTAAATTGTGACAGAAAGTCAGAAACCTACTATTTAATTTTTCATAATCTTAGTTGTGCAACCGCATGAGTTATTCGATTATTCTATAGTTTACTAATATTACCTGAAAATCAGATGTTACATAAAAAAAAACTCGTTTTAGAGTTTATTCGGAGTTTTTATTGGATTTGGATTTTCTTCTACAAATTCGGATGTGCTTGAGTCGGAGTGGATTTTGAATTTTGATTCAGATGCAGATTTATTTGAATTTGATACGAATCGTCGGATACAAATTAATTTGAATCAGAGGGAATTTAAATGTGGATTTGGATATAAGAAAAAAAAGATTTGGATTTGAATACAGATACATTCCCTCTGTATTCACGTTCCGTTTTCATAGGGCGGTAAATGGGTTGAAATTTACCCGCAACCCTCCCCGCCCCGTCTAACGCAGGTTGTAGACAAAAAATTGCTACCTGGCAACCCGCCAACCCGCCACCCGCATAATAAGCGGGGCGGGTTGCGGTTTTCTCCCAACCCGTCCCGCATAACCCGCAACCCGCATAAGCCTTACATGTTTTGATTTTTTTGTATTTAGTTATGATTTAGTTTGTATTTAGCTTTAATTTTTTATATATAACTTTAAAAACATACATTGATTGATTTTTCCTTCATTTTTGTAATTAACTTTGATTAAAATAGATAATATTAAAGAAAATAAATTGATTTTTGTATTTAGCTTTAATAAAAAGATTAAACCCGCCAACCCGCCCCGCATAGCCTAGTCCATCCTTACGCGGGGCGGGTAGTGGAATTTTTTTTTGAACCCGCCCCGCCCCGCCTACCCGCTTAACTTTGTCGGGGCGGGTAGCGGTGGGATGAAAACCCGTCCCGCTTACAGCCCTACGTTTTCACTCCTATCTAAACATAATCCGATAAATCTCATTAAGCTCTATATTCACGATCCCGAAGATGTTCTTTCTGATAATTTCCAATCGACAAAATAGGAGGGTGTAAATGCAACAACCCCGTGCCCAAATCACCGCCGTCTTCCCGAGAGCACATTATAAAACCAAACGTGTGCTTCGCACCAACCAAATTCCAACCTCTCACCTTTCCTCTCCTTCACCATTCGAAAAGCGAAAAGGGGAAAACAAAAATCTAGGGTTTCGGCGGAGCACTATTTTCCCCAGCCATGACCGCGCAAGCCGGCATGGGGCTGTCCAAGGCCTTGATCCTGATCGGAGCAGGTAAGAATCGAATCCCTCTCCACGATTTCATCTGATCAAATCGCACTCGGTTTTGCACCAATTGACGGTTTTTGTTCTCGATTCTCTCCAGGATTCACTGGCTCGGTCATGATGCGGAACGGGAAGTTGTCGGAAGTGCTTGGAGATCTTCATGTCCGACGATCGCCTGTTTTGTTTCCATTTCGGACGGATTCTGTTATGAATTTTGCGAATTTAAGGGATTCTGTAGAATTTAAGGCATTTTCTATGTGCTTGGTTCTCTCATGGAAGACTGAATTTGTAGCAATGTGTCGCGCCGCATTATTGTCGCAGAACATTTTCATAGGACTTTGAGTTGTGATGTTCATATCTTTAAGCAGTTGTTTTATCCAAATTAATTCGCTGGTAGTGGATGCCATTCCACGGTATTCTGCTTCTGCACTGGATCGTGCGACGACGTTTTGTTTCTTACTTCGCCATGTTACCAAGTTACCTCCTACAAATGTGCAGAATCCCGTAGTTGAACGTCGATCATGACTTCCAGCCCAATCTGCATCGGAGTACCCAATTATTGAATTAGAGTTGTTGGGTTTCATCCATAAACCTTGTCCAGGTGTTCCTTTAAGATAACATAGGATTCTGTTTACTAAGTCTAGATGATGTGTATAGGGAATTTTGCGAATTTAAGGCATTTTCTATGTGCTTGGTTCTCTCATGGAAGACTGGATTTGTAGCAATGTGTCGCGCCACATTATTGTCGCAGAACATTTTCATAGGACTTTGAGTTGTGATGTTCATATCTTTAAGCAGTTGTTTTATCCAAATTAATTCGCTGGTAGTGGATGTCATTCCACGGTATTCTGCTTCTGCACTGGATCGTGCGACGACGTTTTGTTTCTTACTTCGCCATGTTACCAAGTTACCTCCTACAAATGTGCAGAATCCCGTAGTTGAACGTCGATCATGACTTCCAGCCCAATCTGCATCGGAGTACCCAATTATTGAATTAGAGTTGTTGGGTTTCATCCATAAACCTTGTCCAGGTGTTCCTTTAAGATAACATAGGATTCTGTTTACTAAGTCTAGATGATGTGTATAGGGAGCATGCATGAACTGACTTATTAGACTAACCGCATATGTAATATCAGGTCGAGTGACAGTAAGGTAGATAAGTTTTCCAACTAACCTTTGGAATTGCCCAATGTCAGATAGGGGAGTCCCATCATTTGGTCCTATCTTTTTGTTGGTTTCTATAGGTGTAGTTGAGGGCTTTGAACCTAATTTCCCAGTTTCTTTGAGAATGTCTAGGATGTATTTCCGTTGAGAAAGAAATAACCCCTTTTTTGAGTATGCAATTTCTATTCCTAAAAAATATTTTAAGTAGCCCAGGTCTTTTATGTCAAATTGTGATTTTAAATATTCTTTAACTAATGCTATTTCGTGGTTATTACTCCCAGTTATGATAATATCATCAACGTAAATAAGTATGATGATGGTGGTGTTATGTTTATGTTTTGTAAACATGGATGCATCAGCAGAACTCTTACTAAAACCATAATTAATGAGAGAGAGGCTGAGTTTGGCATACCAGGTACGAGGTGATTGTTTGAGGCCATAGATGGACTTATGAAGCTTGCATACCTGGTTGGAACAAGTGGTGTAGCCAGGAGGTGGAGTCATGTAGACTTCTTCTTCTAGGTTCCCTTGTAAGAAAGCATTTTTCACATCCATTTGAAATAAACTCCATCCCTGATTTACAGCAATAGAGAGCAGAATACGAACAATGTTCATTTTAGCGACAGGAGCAAATGTTTCTAAGTAGTCGAGACCATATGTTTGTGTATAGCCTTTGGCTACAAGTCTAGCTTTATATCTTTCTATCTGTCCATTGCTATGATATTTGATTTTGTAGATCCATCTACATCCTACAGGTTTAATACCAGGTTGGTGTGGAACAAGGGTCCAGGTATGGTTATTTTCAAGGGCTTTTAGTTCGTCTTCCATGGCTTTGACCCAATTTTGATTACTTATAGCATCATCGTAGCTGGTTGGTTCTTTATTTATGTCTAGTGTTCCTAGGAAGGCTTGATGTTTGTTAGAGATATGATGGTAAGATAGAAAGTTTTGGATAGGATATGTGATTTTGTGAGAGAGATGAGAGAGATAGTAGTCGTTAAGTCTTGGAGGGAGGCGAGTTGGGCGAGTAGATCTTCTTGGTCCTTCTCCTTCTCTTTGGTTTTCTTCATTCTCTTCTCCTCTTCCTTCAACATTTTCTTCTTCTCCTCCTTCTTCATTTCCTCCTCCTTCTTCATTTTCTTCTCCTCCTCCTTCATTTTCTTCTTGGTGTGGAGGAAGTAGGTCGTCATAGGTGTTATTAGGTATTGGGGTAGCGGAAGCATTATCAGAGCTAGAGTTTTTGAAGAAGGGTTCGGTTTCGAAGAAGGATACATCGCGAGAAACATAAGTCTTTTTATTTTCTGGATCATAGCATTTGTACCCTTTTTTCCTAAATGAATATCCTAAGAAAATGCATTTGATAGAGTTATGATCAAATTTATTTTCCCTTTTCTTGTGAACAAAACATGTACAACCAAAAATTCTAAGATGGTCAATGCTAATGTCTTTGTTAAACAATATTTCAAGAGGTTTTTTATTCCCAATTGTGGGACTAGGAAGACGGTTGATAATATACGTGGCAGTGAGAATGACATCTGACCAAAAAACCTTTGGGACATTGTTTTGAAAAAGAAGAGACCGAGTGACGTTCAAAAGGTGTCGGTTTTTTCGTTCGGAAATCCCATTTTGTTGTGGTGTATTCACAAGAGGTTTGATGAAAAATACCTTTTTGACGTAAGAGATTTTGAAACAAATTGCTCATATATTCTGATCCATTATCAGATCTAAAAAAATGGATTTTTGCGTCGAACATATTTTCAATGTAACAGAGAAATTCGCAAAAAACTGAGTAAGTGTCAGATTTGTTTTTTAAAAGATACGTCCATGTGGCTCGAGAAAAATCATCAATAAAACTAATAATGTATCGAAACCCGTTGTAAGACTCGATGGGGGCAGGTCCCCAAATGTCAGAATGCACTAACTCAAAAGGTGTGAAGGTTTTGGTACTAGATTTTTGAAACGGTAATCTAGTTTGTTTAGCAAAACGACATACATCACAAAATACTTCATTTTTAAAAGCAGGAAAAAAATATTTCAATACGGTTGAAGATGGATGTCCCATCCTATTATGCCAGAGACTGTGGTCACTGAGAGTTTTTGTATGATGAGCCTTTTCACTTGTTTCTAGAACATATAGACCATTAGAAAAAATGCCTTTACCAATCATCCTCCCTGACGTACGATCCTGAAAAACAACGTCATTAGGAGTAAATACTACATTACAATTGAGATTTCTTGTAATTTTTGCTACCGATACAAGATTAGCGTCAAGATTAGGAACATATAAGATTTCATCATAAGTGTTGTTTACTAAGTTTGTTTTGCCTATTCCTTTGATTTGTATTTTGTTTCCATTTGCAACTGTCACAAATTTGTTTAATAAACTTAGGTTTTGTTTAATATTACTAAGTAATGTTGGATCTCCAGTCATGTGATCAGTGGCTCCGGTATCAATTATCCAGGCCTTGTTATTAAAAAACGTGTTTTTTTCAGAAAGTTTAGAAATAACAGAAGTAATTGTGTTACCTGACATATTACCTGATGTGGGAGGGTTCTTGTGCAAAAGTTCATTCAGGTGGCCCACCAGGTTTTTAAGTTGGAGCGGATTAATTGTAGGATCTGATCCGCCAGTGCAAGATCTGACCCCATTGGATCCGTTGTACCCGTTATCATAACGGATCTGGTTTCCCGGGTTGGAAGATCCGACTGAGTGACTTGAATAAAAGGCGGAATTATCCGCATAACCGGTAGGGTTTGCAACCCTTTCGCCTGGTCTGCCGCCGCTCCGGAGAAAGCTGGTGTTGTCGCCGCCTCCGAGGAAGTTGGTGCAGTCGCTGCCTCCGAGAGAGCTGGTGCCACCGCTGCCTCCGAGAAGACTGGTGCTGCCGCCGGATCCTCCATCCACCATATTTGCTCTCATCTGTCTTTCATTTTTTTGTGGTCTGAGATGGGGAAACAAAAACCAGCATGCGTTTTTGCTATGTCCTGGTTTCTTGCAGTTTTCACAGTGTTCGTTGTTTTTGTTCCCGAACCTTTTTTTTGTTCCCTGAGCTTGGTTCCGACCGGCGATGAGGGCCTGGTTGTCGGAGTTCTGGTTTTTGGTGTGGTTGTTCAGTGTGTTTCTTCTTGTTTCCTCGCGCTGAACGAGGCTTGTGATGTTTGCGAGGCTGGGAAGATCCGACGCCATGAGTATTTGAGACCGAATGTTCTCGTAGCTTGAGTCTAAACCTACCAGAAATTGGTAGATCTGGTTTTGTTCTTGTCGGTTTTGTATGACTTGTGGGTCAACTGTGGGAGGTTCGTAGATTTTCAGTTCATCCCACCTTCTTCTGAGAGTACCAAGGTACTTTGTGATGGTCGCCCCACGTTGTTGTGTTTGCGTGATTTCTTGTTTTATCTTGAAGACATGCGCGAAGTTTTCTGATTTTCCATAATGGTCCCGAACAGAGTCCCATAGTTCCTTTGCGCTGTCTTTGAAGATGAATATTTCGGCGATATCTGATTGCATCGAGGCAATAAGCCACGACATAACCTGATGATCCGCCGTTTGCCATTCGTCATAGAGCTTTTCAGTCGCGTTTTCTTCTGGTTTTGCTGTCTTCCCGGTGATGTGGCCCAACCTTCCTCTGCCACTGAGGGAAAGCGTGACCGCGCGAGACCAGGACAGATAGTTGGTCCCGTTTAGCGTTGTCGAGACCAGGCGATGAGAGCTCATCCCATCAGAAAGAATTTTGTTGCCGTCTGACATGCTTTTTTGGGTTTTTTCTTCTTCTCTCCTAGGTTTGGATGTGGGTTTTGAGGACCTTCAACCTCCTTGTATGAGGTGAGGCCGGTGATGATTTGTAGAATCTGAGGCACACAGAATCAATGCTCTGATACCATGTAGAAATGTATGAGGACGAGATGAGTAGGAGAGGAAGGGATTTTATTTCTATATATTTGAAGTGATTTACATGGTTTTAATCCGTGACTATTTATACAACATATTTTAGCCGTTTGGTTGTAATAAATGCTTGCTTGAAAAACCTCAATCGACATGGGAATGCCATGCAAAGCTTTGGACACCCAATCGACAGCTACAACGGTATGTATCTTTAACAGATTCTCAAGAATCGAATATATTACAGGCCATGCTTAAAAATATGGAGAAATCTGAAGGTTCCTCTGGTTCGGAGTGGCGAGAACACGGATTTAGTTAACCAGGTAGATCATGTCGTACTACTAACTCTGCACAAATTTGAATTGTTTGTTTTCTCCCGCATTGGTATTTTTTAGTCGATGTTAGTAGCTATTTATTTTCCCTGCGTGTTCCTCCGGTTTTAGTACATTGTCATCATAATTTGTATATGAATCTGCTTTTCCCAAGTGAAGCCCTTTCTATTTCTTCTATAAAGAAACATTTATTTTTTAAATTGTTAGTACCATAGCAACATCATTATGCTACAATGTTACTTTACTTGCGAACATGATGGGATGGGTAATCTGAAATAGTTACTTCTTTAATCTAGTTGGATAGGTTATCCAGGGAAGTGCAGCGAATGTCATTTTCAAGACCAATAACTGTTGTGAGTGGAGGCTCGGGTCAAGGAGGTAAGGTAACTTTGACATTTTCTTCAAATTTAGGCCATGCTTGGAGCTTGGTTCACTGTAATTGAATTTTATGGATTTCACTTTCATGTAATTAGGTTACATTCCCATGAATCACAACCCTTAAAATTAAGTCACATTATTCGCTAACATTGAAATTTACAACATAAATTACAATGAAATTAAAATAAATAAATATATATTTCAATAGCTTCAACAAATATCCAATGAGATTGTTAGAGCTCTTACAAGCATCTGGCATGATCATGGTCGAGTTTGGACAATAGAGCATGCTATGAGTAATCAAACATGAGTTGATTATATTGTAATGTAATTACGACCTCCAATGAGGTAATCCAAATATCTTGAAAGGGGTGTAATTGGATTACCTCTGAAATTGGATTACGGAGTGACTAGAATCTTCAATTTTCACAACCAAATAATGAAATGTAATCAAAGGTGTAATCAGATTACATTACACCCTTGATTACGGTGAACCAAGCACAACCTTAACGTGAATAAATTCAACAATAGGCACCGACGCACGGGGCATCCATCCCATATAGTTTTAAAAAAACTTTTTCCTACTATTAGAAATAATCTATTATGTGATGTATGTCGTTTCTCAAAACAAACTCGTCTTCCATTTTATCACTCAGGAAATAAATCAGGTCGACCTCTGGAGATGATTCATTCTGATATTTGGGGACCCGCCCCAATTGAATCTCGCGATGGTTTTAAATACTTTGTGATATTTATTGATGATTTCTCACGCACTACATGGTTATACTTGCTTAAAACTAAATCTGAAGTATTTAGAGTTTTTTGTGAATTTGTTCCATTCGTTGAAAACATGTATAATGCTAGAATAAAACCACATGCATTAATACTCCTGAACAAAACGGTATTTTTGAGAGAGAAAAATCGTCATCTCTTGACCGTCACAAGATCTTTACTTCTTCAAAATAATGTTCCAAAATATTTTTGGTCAGATGTCGTTTTAACTGCTACATACCTTATTAATCGCCTTCCTAGTTATGTGATTGGTCATAAACAACCCTTAGAACTGCTCCACAATCGCAAAATGCATGTTGATCACCTCAGAGTTTTTGGTTGTATTTGTTTTGTTCATAAACCTCGAATGGATAAATTAGACTGTAACTCTGTCAAGGCTATTTTTTTAGGATATTCTGTTCAAAAAAGGGATATAAGTGTTATGATCCCAAAAATTGTAAGATATATATTTCCAGGGATGTATCTTTTTTTGAGACCGAATCCTACTTCAAGACTAATGAAGCCTCCGATGATCAAGAAAATCCAGGCCCCAATAGAGTTCTTCCCGAAGCCATCTTTCCTCCTGAGGAACCCGACATTCCTCAAGAGAGGGGGGCAGATGAAGACGGTGGTGAAGGTAATCACAACTTATGTAATAATAATGGCGATGGTGAACCTCCTATACGGAGGTCCAACATGCACACTCAAGCTCCCAGCAGACTTCGAGATTATGTGACTTATAACGTCACATATCCTATTCAAAACTTTCTTTCTTATGACGCCATTAAACCATCTCATCATGTTTTTTTAACAGAACTAGATATTCATAAAGAACCTAGTTCCTATCATGAAGCAGTCAGTCACCCAGATTGGTCCAAAGCCATGAAGGAGGAACTGCATGCCTTAGAAACAAATAAAACATGGACTATTGCACCACTAGAAAAATGAATTAAACCGGTAGGATGCAAATGGGCGTATAAGATAAAATATAACAGCAATGACTCTATAGAGAGATATAAAGCTCGTCTTGTGGCAAAATGTTATACTCAAACCTACGGTATAGACTATCAGGAAACTTTCGCTCCTGTGGCAAAAATGAACCTTGTTCGTGTTCTTCTTTCCATAGCCGTCAATAAAGGTTGGAATCTCTATCAGATGGATGTAAAAAATGCTTTCCTCCAAGGAACTCTTGGGGAAGAAGTCTATATGACGCCTCCTCCCGGTATCATCACAGGTAAAAATCAGGTTTGTAAACTCCATAAGTCCATCTATGGACTAAAACAATAACCACGAGCATGGTATGCTAAGATCAGTCATTTTTTGGTTCTTTATGGTTTCTCAAAATGTTTCGTTGATGCATCCATATTCATAAAACAACATAATCATATCACCACTATAGTACTCATTTATGTTGATGACATCATCATCACAGGAGATAGTGATATGCATATAGACTTGGTTAAACAGTATTTAAAGTCTAAATTCGATATAAAAGACCTAGGACATTTAAAGTAGTTTTTGGGTATAGAATTCGCATACTCATCTAAAGGATTATTTTTATCTCAAAGAAAATATACTCTAGACTTATTAAAGGAAACTGGAAAGCTAGGATCTAAACCCGTCAACATACCTCTTGAGACCAATCGAAAAGTAGGACCAACATATGGTGAACCGGTTAAAGACATAGCTCAATATCAACGCTTAGTGGGAAAACTTATTTACCTCACGGTAACTAGACCTGACACAACATATGCAGTCAGTATTGTTAGTCAATTCATGCATGCACTACACACTCATCATCTAGACATAATTGATAGAATCCTTCACTATCTTAAAAAAACTCCGAGCCAAGGTCTTTGGATGAAACGAAATAACTCTAACACCATTATGGGCTATTACGATGCAGATTGGGCTGGAAGTCATGACAGAAGTCAACAACAAGATTTTGCATGTTTGTTGGAGGAAATCTTGTTACTTGGAGAAGTAAAAAACAAAATGTGGTTGCTAAGTCGAGTGCCGAAGCTGAATATCGGGCTATGGCATCCGCTACTAGTGAACTCGTTTGGCTTAAACAACTCCTCACAGAATTGAAGCAACCCTACCATGAGCCCATCGAGATGTTCTGTGACAACAATGCAACTTGTCACATAGCCACCAATCCAGTATTTCACGAGAGAACCAAACATATCGAAGTCGACTGCCACTTCGTTCAGGAAAAAGTTCAAGCCAAGATAATCGAAGTCCCATACGTTCAAAGAAAAGAGCAACTTGTGGATATATTCACCAAAACTGTGGACCGAAAGCACTTCGAAGACATCCTTCACAAGTTAAGTTCCTTCAACCTTTTCCGGAATCAACTTGAGGGGGAGCGTTGAAATAATAATTCAAACACATACCTAATAAAGCTCCGACTCACTTTTAGCATCCTTGCCATCATCACCTCCGATCAAGGAAAGCATCCACTCATTGAAGACTCATAAGGAAAGCATCCAGACACAATCAATCCTCACCAAATCCGCATAATCAAGTGTATTAGGCAACTATGTAAACAACTATATCTCAACTTCTCTTTTAGAGGTCAATATATAAACCTCTTGTATTTCAAACAAAAAAAATATAACAATCAATAATACAAAAACATTCATCTTCATCGTTTTCTACAATGTACACTTCTCTCGTCAACCAATATGGGTTCTAGTCCTAGGTTTTGGGTGTTGCCCTCCCAGTCATGCTCTATCTGAAACGAGAAACTAACAGTCTTAACACGTCTACAAATATCCTTAGATGTCTTGATCATTATTTTGTGACACTACTATCAAATTTTGAAAAAGAAAAACACAAATTTGTTACTTAAGGCATGTGTGTTTTATATTTAAGATCTCATATATTGAATTATATTATGTAGTCGTCTTGAATCATTTGTTTTATTTAGTTCATTTTCTTATGATGTTTTGAATCATATATTGAATTACAATCACCGTTGCAATGACTGATTCCCATTTATTATTGCATCTTATTCATAAACATTATACCTTATTAACCATGAAGTAAGAAAAAACCAGTCAACATCGTAATTTTTAATGTCTCCTCTCTCGCTACTTCAAAGGTGTGAATTTATTATTTATGAAAATAGAAGGTTCCAGAGAAATTTAAATTCAATAAGGTTAGCCTCGATTATCCCGTCTATTTTCTGGTGATTTATTAAATGATGAAATTTAAATTCAATAAGGTTAGCTTCGAAAGGATCTTGGAACTTGTATACTCGAATTGTTTTTTCCAAAGTTTCCTCACAGCAATGGAGAAAAGAGTGTGTTAAAACAAAATACACACAGTTGTATTGTGTGTTAGGTTATGCAACGGCTATAATCCCACTCTTTCAAATAATTTTTTTTCTGAAAAATATCAATATTGACAAATTACAGGTTGTTTTTCTTGTGTGTTAATCTACGAATCCAACGGTAAAATATATTTCCCCTATAAAAAGGCTAGAAATTTCCCTCCACTTCCCATTCTTCCCTCCTCCCACTCACTCCTCTTCCTGTGCCCTTCTCCCACCCGACGGTTCCAAACCCTAATCCCGACCCCGATCCTCCCCCACGATCATCTTCAAACCCTAATCCGAACTTTCTCCGACCTCCCCGATCTGTCCCATCGCCGAAATGGAAGAACAGGACGAGGTTTGTGAGTTCTTTCTTTCCACACTGGTTTGGGTTTGGGTTTTTTGGAGTTAGAATCTCCATCGATTCGTTTTGGGGTTGGGTTAGAAACTCTTTTCATCTTCAAATCACGTTTTCAAACCTTATCCTCTACGACTGATCCTTGTGTTTGGTGGGTTTGGGTCGTGGATTTGGTTATGGAATTGCGGAAAAGGTGTGATTTTGAGATTCGAAAGCTGTGGTTTTGTGATGTATTTTTGAGTTCTTTTCTTGTTTCTGTTTTGATTTGTTTAACGAGGGTTCTGTTTTGATGTCAAGTCTTTTTTTTGCTCGTGTGAATATCCTGGCAAAGTATTGTTATTGTCTCTTATATGCTATTTTTTCGAAACAGTGTAAAAACCATCGATTGGTGTTATAGTATAACTAATAATACATTATGAACTACTTTCACCATTACAAATGATGTTCTTGCACTATGAAAAACAAGATGACCACAAGAAAATTAACTAACTTCTTTATTAAAATGACTGCTTTTGTAAGAATGATTTCTTAAGTAGATATTTTCAGAGGTGGGAGCTCGAACTAGTGTGTCTAAAGATGTCTATTAGAATGATATTGTGTTTATGACAAGAAAAAAGTGATCACTGGAATAAAATGATCATTTAAGAATTAATTTTGATGTACTCCTTGTTGAATGGATGCAATAGTTGCAGCTCAAGCCTTCTCGTCTTGGGGATTCTTGCGTATAGCAATGTCATTAATTCATCATTGTCTGAAAAATAAAGGAAACAGTCTGATTTTTTTTACAGAAAGACTGTTACCGAGGGTGAATACAGAGCATCCGTACCTAAATTTCTGGACAGGTAATATAGTATGTTCTGCATGAATTCAATCAGTGATTTTCCAAAACTGATGGACTTCTTTGTCATGAAATTTAAAAACTGTTAGCAAATTTATTTTATTGGTATTTCACTCAATTTCTATTACAGCCATCACAAGACAAACTCATTAATCTTATGAGTCACAAGAAACTGACTTTAGAACAGAATTGGATTGTGACAGTGTTAACATTTATAATATGAGTTTTGCTACTGATTGATAGTTCATTACAGATTTTTACACTGTTTTTCAGATCAAAGGGAAATAAGAACAGAAAAAACCCCATGTAGATGCTGCTAAGGATACAAAGATGTCAATCTTTGTGCTTTTTCCACCTTGAAGAGGATGAAATATTTGCCACTTGCATTGCCATAGTATGTTACTGTTTTTTTTGTGCATATAGGCTTTCTTCCTTTCCTTTTTTTCCATGGTCACTTTGAAAGCTAACATGTGAACAAAGATCCTTACATCAACATGTCTGATTTTTCTCCTAAACTCAAATGTGGCAGGGTTACGAGACCAAAAAGATTAAGATAACCTGACCTTGAACGCTCCGAGATTGTTTGAACAAGATTGCTGGCAGTAGAAAGAAGTTGTAGAATGCTAGTACTTATGGCTTCACAGGTGAATAAATTATTTTTGTACTTCGGTTTCTACATACAAGCTCACTTCCTTCCATGTCAATTAGATGGAACTTCCCTACTTTAATAACATGATTAATACTTAAATGTCATCAACCTTTTCCTTACGAGAGTTTGATCTGAACATAACACCTTATAACGACCTAATACTCTAATTGATGCTCAAAACGTGTTACATCAAGTGATTTTTCTTATATTAATTTCATATGCCGTGTGACATTAGACTACCAAATTTAAAAAATGTAAGCACACCTTTTCAAACTAAAGACATGTTTTGTATATATTTTAAAATCTCATATATGATTTATATTGTCTAGTGTTATATTTAATCGTTTATTTTACTTAGTTCATTTTCCTATATGTTTTGCACTTCCCACTAGTACAATGACCATTCTCAATTTATTTATGCGTCTTATTCAACAACATCATACCTCACTAACCATGAGGGCAACGATTGAAAAGACAGACGTTTGGGTGCCTAGAGACCGTATGCCAGTTAGTGGTGGGTCAATTAGTCACCCACTACATAATTGGCCAAGTGGGTAATCGAATAGGATGTTGGATTACCACCTACCTATGAAAATAAAAAACCATAACGCATACCCCCACAAGCTCCACGTACTTAGGCCTGACAATTGTGTCGTATCTTATACTTTCGTGTCGTGTTCTTTTACGTGTACTAGCCAACTTGGCCATACACTAACATGACCCGAAATTAATTCCACCTATTGAGTTATGACATGAAGTCATCTAATTTTTATCTTAAGGACCTGTTTACGAATCCGTTCCTCTCTATATCTAATCTCTCGACCTAGAAAGGTAGGACATCAAGTCCTCTGATTCTTATCTAAGGGACATGTCTTACTTTCCTGTCCATCTCTAAATTCGGCAAGGTCATTCTATTTCTTACGCATTCGACTACAATTCCCATGTCATACCTCTCTCGACCTATGGAGGTTTGACGTCAAGCGCTCCAATTTTTATCACAAGGACTTCTTTACGAATGAGTTCTTCTCTCTGTCATATTTCTCGACCTATAGATGTATGACATCAAGTCCTTCAACTTTTATTATAAGGACTCGTGTTTTTTTCGCTTTGGTTTTTTTAAATTCAAACATAGTGTGGTCAGCGTTATTCTTACGTGTTAGACAAAAATTCAGATGTCATATCTCTCTCGACCAATGGAGGTATGCCATTAAGTTCTCCCATTTAGCTTAGGACTTATTTACGAATCAATTCCTCTCTATGTCCTATCTCTCGACCTACAGATGCATAACATCAAGTCCTCCATTTTTTATCTTAAAGAATTATTTACGAATCAGCTTCTCTCTATGTCCTATATCTCGACCTATAGATTTGAGACATCAAGTCCTCCAATTTATATCTCAAAGACTATACTGTGAACAATGTAATTCTTACATGTTGGACTACAAATCCAATGTCATACATTTCCCGACCAATGCATGTGTGACTTCAAGTCCTCTAATTTTTATCTTAATGACTAGTCTTCTTTTCCTGTGGGTCTCCAAATTGGACCATATCGTGATCATCGTAATTCTTACGTGTCTGAGTACAATTTGCTTGTCATACCTCTCCTCACCCATGAATATGTGACATCAAGTCCTCCAATTTCTATCTGAAGGATCTGTCTTCCTTTCGTGTCGGTCTCCAAATTCGACCATACTGTGGTCGGCATAATTCTTACACGTTAGAATACAATCCTCATGTCATACCTCTCCCGACCTATGAAGGTGTGGCATCAAGTCCTCTAATTTTTATCTTAAGGACTTATTTTACAAACCAATTCCTCTCTATGTCAAATCTCTCGATCTATAGATGTATGACATCAAATCCTCCAATTTTTATCTCAAGGACTTGTATTTCTTTCTGTCAGTCTCCAAATTCGACCATACTGGTCAGCGTAATTCTTACGCATTACACTACAAAATCCCACGTCACACCTCTCCTGACCTATGGATGTGCGACATCAAGTTCTCCGATTTTTATCTTAAGGATATTTCAAGAACTTGTTTACGAATCAATAACTCTTTTTGTCATATCTCTCGACCTATAGAGTTATGACATCAAGTCCCCCAATTTTTATCTCAATAAGTTGTTCACGAATTAATTTCTCTCTGTGATATCTCTTGACATGTAGAGGTATGACATCTAGTCCTCCAATTTTTATCCAAAGGACTCGTCTTCCGTTCCTATCGTTTTCCAAATTCGACATAATTGTGGTCAGCGTAAGTCTTACGCGATAGATTACAAATCCATTGTCATACCTCTCCCTACCTATGGATGTGTGACATCAAGTCCTCCAATTTTTATCTCAAGAACATAAATACGAATCAATTTCTCTCAATGTCACATCTCTCTCGACCTATAGAGATATGACATCAAGTCCTCCAATTTTTATCCAAAGGACTTGACTTCCTTTCCTGTACATTTTCCAAATTCGACAACATTGTGATCAGCGTAATTCTTACGCATTAGATTACAAATATAATGGCATACCTCTCCCGACCTAGGGATGTGTGACATCAAGTCCTCCAATTTTTGTCTCAAGAACATAATTACGAATCAATTTCTCTCAATGTCATATCTCTCTCGACCTCTAGAGATATGACATCAAGTCCTCCACTTTTTATCCAAACGACTTGTCTTCCTTTCCTGTACATTTTCCAAATTCGACAACATTGTGATCAATGTAATTCTTACGCATTAGATTACAAATCTAATGTCATACCTCTCCCGACCTATGGATGTGTGACATCAAGTCCCCCAATTTTTTTTATCTCGAGAACGTGATTAGGATTCAATTCCTCTCAATGTCATATCTCTCTCGACCTATTGAGATACGTCATCTAGTCCTTCAATTTTTATCTCAAGGACTTGTCCTCCTTTCCCGTCGGTCTCCAAATTCGACGACAACGTGGTCAGCGTAATTCTTACGCGTTAGACTACAAATCTCATTTCATACCTCTCCCGACCTATGGATGTGTGGCATGAAGTCCTGCAATTTTTATCTAAAGAACTTGTTAACGAATCAATTTCTCTCTGTCATATCTCTCGACCTATAGAGGTATGCCATCAAGTCCTCCAATTTTTATCCAAAGGACTTGTCTCCGTTTCCCGTCGTTCCCAAAATTCGACTCCTTTGTGGCCAGCGTAATTCTTACGCGCTAGACAACAAATCCAATGTCATACCTCTCCCGACCTATGAGAGTGTGACATTGAGTCCTCCAATTTCTATCTCAAGGACTTGTTTACGGATCAATAACTCTTTTTGTCATATTTCTCGACCTATAGAGTTATGATATCAAGTCCTCCAATTTTTATCACAAACACTTGTTCACGAATAAACTTCTCTCTGTCATATCTCTCGACCTATAGAGGTATGACATCAAGTCCTCCAATTTTTATCCAAAGGACATGTCTTCCGTTCCTATCGTTTTCTAAATTCGACAACATTGTGGTCAGCGTAAGTCTTACGCGTTAGATTGGAAATCAATTGTCATACCTCTCCCTACCTATGGATGTGTGATATCAAGTCCTCCAATTTTGTTTCGCAAGAACATAATTACGAATCTATTTCTCTCAATGTCATGTATCTCTCGACCTATAGAGATATGACATCAAGTCCTCCATTTTTTATCCAAAGGACTTGTATTCCTTTCCTTTATATTTTCCAAATTCGACAACATTGTGATCAGCGTAATTCTTACGCTTAGATTAGAAATCTAATGTCCCACCTCTCCCGACTTATGGATGTGAGACATCAAGTCCTCTAATTGTCATATCTCTCGACGTATAGAGATATGTCATCTAGTCCTTCAATTTTTATCTCAAGGACTTGTCCTCCTTTCCCGTCGGTCTTCAAATTCGACGACGACGTGGTCAGCGTAATTCTTACGCGTTAGACTACAGATCTCGTGTCATACCTATCCCGACCTATGGATGTGTGACATGAAGTCCTGCAATATTTATCTAAATGACTTTTTGCGACTCAATTTCTCGATATGTCATATCTCTCGACCTATAGAGATATTTCATCAAGTCCTACCATTTTTATCCGAAGGACTTATCTCCCTTTCCTGTCGTTCCCCAAATTCGACAACATTGTGGCTAGCGTAATTCTTACGCGTTAGACAACAAATCCAATGTCATACCTCTCCCAACCTATGAGAGTGTGACATTGAGTCCTCCAATTTTTATCTCAAGAACTTGTTTACGAATCAATAACTCTTTTTGTCATATCTCTCGACCTATAGAGTTATGACATCAAGTCCCCCAATTTTTATCTCAATAAGTTGTTCACGAATTAATTTCTCTCTGTGATATCTCTTGACCTGTAGAGGTATGACATCTAGTCCTCCAATTTTTATCCAAAGGACTCGTCTTCCGTTCCTATCGTTTTCCAAATTCGACATAATTGTGGTCAGCGTAAGTCTTACGCGATAGATTACAAATCCATTGTCATACCTCTCCCTACCTATGGATGTGTGACATCAAGTCCTCCAATTTTTATCTCAAGAACATAAATACGAATCAATTTCTCTCAATGTCACATCTCTCTCGACCTATAGAGATATGACATCAAGTCCTCCAATTTTTATCCAAAGGACTTGACTTCCTTTCCTGTACATTTTCCAAATTCGACAACATTGTGATCAGCGTAATTCTTACGCATTAGATTACAAATATAATGGCATACCTCTCCCGACCTAGGGATGTGTGACATCAAGTCCTCCAATTTTTGTCTCAAGAACATAATTACGAATCAATTTCTCTCAATGTCATATCTCTCTCGACCTCTAGAGATATGACATCAAGTCCTCCACTTTTTATCCAAACGACTTGTCTTCCTTTCCTGTACATTTTCCAAATTCGACAACATTGTGATCAGCGTAATTCTTACGCATTAGATTACAAATATAATGTCATACCTCTCCCGACCTAGGGATGTGTGACATCAAGTCCTCCAATTTTTGTCTCAAGAACATAATTACGAATCAATTTCTCTCAATGTCATATCTCTCTCGACCTCTAGAGATATGACATCAAGTCCTCCACTTTTTATCCAAACGACTTGTCTTCCTTTCCTGTACATTTTCCAAATTCGACAACATTGTTATCAACGTAATTCTTACGCATTAGATTACAAATCTAATGTCATACCTCTCCCGACCTATGGATGTGTGACATCAAGTCCCCCAATTTTTTTAATCTCGAGAACGTGATTAGGATTCAATTCCTCTCAATGTCATATCTCTCTCGACCTATTGAGATATGTCATCTAGTCCTTCAATTTTTTATCTCAAGGACTTGTCCTCCTTTCCCGTCGGTCTCCAAATTCGACGACAACGTGGTCAGCGTAATTCTTACGCGTTAGACTACAAATCTCATGTCATACCTCTCCCGACCTATGGATGTGTGGCATGAAGTCCTGCAATTTTTATCTAAAGAACTTGTTAACGAATCAATTTCTCTCTGTCATATCTCTCGACCTATAGAGGTATGCCATCAAGTCCTCCAATTTTTATCCAAAGGACTTGTCTCCGTTTCCTGTCGTTCCCAAAATTCGACTCGTTTGTGGCCAGCGTAATTCTTACGCGCTAGACAACAAATCCAATGTCATACCTCTCCCGACCTATGAGAGTGTGACATTGAGTCCTCCAATTTCTATCTCAAGGACTTGTTTACGGATCAATAACTCTTTTTGTCATATCTCTCGACCTATAGAGTTATGATATCAAGTCCTCCAATTTTTATCTCAAAAACTTGTTCACGAATAAACTTCTCTCTGTCATATCTCTCGACCTATAGAGGTATGACATCAAGTCCTCCAATTTTTATCCAAAGGACATGTCTTCCGTTCCTATCGTTTTCTAAATTCGACAACATTGTGGTCAGCGTAAGTCTTACGCGTTAGATTACAAATCAATTGTCATACCTCTCCCTACCTATGGATGTGTGATATCATGTCCTCCAATTTTGTTTCGCAAGAACATAATTACGAATCTATTTCTCTCAATGTCATGTATCTCTCGACCTATAGAGATATGACATCAAGTCCTCCATTTTTTATCCAAAGGACTTGTATTCCTTTCCTTTACATTTTCCAAATTCGACAACATTGTGATCAGCGTAATTCTTACGCTTTGATTAGAAATCTAATGTCCTACCTCTCCCGACTTATGGATGTGAGACATCAAGTCCTCTAATTGTCATATCTCTCGACGTATAGAGATATGTCATCTAGTCCTTCAATTTTTATCTCAAGGACTTGTCCTCCTTTCCTGTCGGTCTTCAAATTCGACGACGACGTGGTCAGCGTAATTCTTACGCGTTAGACTACAGATCTCGTGTCATACCTATCCCGACCTATGGATGTGTGACATGAAGTCCTGCAATATTGATCTAAATGACTTTTTGCGACTCAATTTCTCGATATGTCATATCTCTCGACCTATAGAGATATTTCATCAAGTCCTACCATTTTTATCCGAAGGACTTGTCTCCCTTTCATGTCGTTCCCCAAATTTGACAACATTGTGGCTAGCGTAATTCTTACGCGTTAGATTACAAATCAATTGTCATACCTCTCCCTACCTATGGATGTGTGATATCAAGTCCTCAAATTTTTTTTCGCAAGAACATAATTACGAATCTATTTCTCTCAATGTCATATATCTCTCGACCTATAGAGATATGACATCAAGTCCTCCATTTTTATCCAAAGGACTTGTATTCCTTTCCTTTACATTTTCCAAATTCGACAACATTGTGATCAGTGTAATTCTTACGCATTAGATTACAAATGACTTATCTTCCTATCCTGTTGTTCTTAAAAGTCGATGGTCAACGTAGTACTTAAGCGTTAGACTACAAATCTCATGTTATACCTCTCCCGACCTATGAAAGTTTGACAAAAAGTCCTCCAATTTTATCTCATGGACTTGTTTACAAATCAATTTCTCGTTATGTCATATCTCTCGACCTATAAAGCTATGACATCAAGTCCTCCAATTTTTATACATAGGACTTGTCTTCCTTTCTCGTCGTTCTTCAAATTCTACTGTATTGTTGTCATTATTATTCTGACACGTTGGACAACAAATCCCATGTCATACCTCTCCCGACCTATGGAAGTGTGACATCAAGTCCTCCAATTTTTATCTCAAGAACTTGTTTACGAAGCAATTTCTCTCTATGTCATATCTATCGACCATAGAGCTATGACATCAAGTCTTCCAATTTTTATGTCAATGACTTGTCATCCTTTCATGTTAGTCTCCAACTTCGACTACAATGTTATCAACGTAATTCTTACGCGTTAGACTACAAATCCCATGTCATACCTCTCCCAACTTATGGATGTGTGGCATCAAGTCCTCCATTTTTTTCTCAACGACTTATTTACGAATCAATAACTCTTTTTGTCATATCTCTCGACCTATAGAGTTATAATATCAAGTCCTCCAATTTTATGTCAAGGACATGTCTTCCTTTCCGTCATTCTCCAACTTCGACTACAATGTTGTCAGCGTAATTGTTACGCATTAAACTACAAATCTCATGTCATACCTCTCCCGACCTATGGAAGTGTGATATCAAGTCCTTCAATTTTTATCCCAAGCACTTGTTTACGAATCAATTTCTCTCTATGTCATATCTCTCAACCTATAGAGCTTTGACATCAAGTCCTCCAATTTTTATATCAAGGACTTGTCCTCCTTTCCGTCAGTCCCCAACTTCGACTACATTGTTGCCAATGTAATTCTTACGCGTTAGACTAAAAATCCCATGTCATACCTCTCTGGACTTATGGAAGTGTGACATCAAGTCCTCCAATTTTCATCTCAAAGGCATGCTTACAAATAAATATCACTCTATGTCAAATCTTCCAACATGGAGAGATATGTCATAAAGTCCTCAAATTTTTATACAAAGGACATGTCTTCTTTTCCTGTCGTTCTTCAAATTTGACTACAATCATGTCATACTTCTTTTCCGTCGCATGTCATACGTCTCCCGACCTATGCAAGTGTGACATGAAGTCCTCAAATTTTTATCTCAAGGACTTGTTTACGAATCAATTTCTCTATATATCATATCTCTCGACCTATAGAGCTATGACATCAAGTTCTCCAATTTTTATCCAAAGGACTTGTCTTCCTCACCAGTCGTTCTCAAATCTGACGACATTGTGGTCAGAGTAATTCCTACACATTAGATTACAAATCCCATATCATACCTCTCCTGTCCTATGGAAATGTAACATGAAGTCCTCAAATTTTTATCTCAAGGAATTGTTTACTAATCAATATTACTCTATGTCATATCTCTCAACTTATAGAGATAAGTCATCAAGTTCTCATTTTTTTATCCAAAGGAATTGTCTTCCTTTCTTGTCGTTCTTCAAATTCGACTATATTGTGGTCAACATAATTCTTACGCGTTAGACAACAAATCTCATGTCATACCTCTCCCCGATCTACGAGAGTGTGAGATTGAGTCATCCAATTTTTATTTGGACTTGTTTACAAATCAATTTCTCTCTATGTCATATCTCTTGACCATAGAGCTTTGACATCAAGTCCTTCAATTTTTATGTCAATGACTCTTCGTGAAGAAGAGGGATGGCTCGCTGAGGATGTGTATTGATTATCGGATGTTGAATAAGGTTACCATTAGGAACCGGTATCCTTTACCCAGGATTGATGATCTTTTCGATCAGTTGCAGTCAGCGAGGGTCTTTTCGAAGAACGATCTGCGATCCGGTTACCATCAGTTGAGGATTCGGGATGCAGATGTCCAGAAGACAGCGTTCAGGACGAGGTACGGGCATTATGAGTTTTTGGTGATGTCGTTTGGACTGACGAATGCACCAGCAGCGTTTATGGATCTGATGAATCGGACCTTTCAGCCGTATCTCGACAGGTTTGTGATTGTCTTCGTGGACGATATACTGGTATACTCACCAGACAGAGAGCAACATCGGGAGCACCTGAGGATTGTGCTTAGCATTCTGAGAGATCAGCAGCTCTATGCTAAGTACAAGAAGTGTGATTTCTCGCTAGATCGGGTGGCCTTTCTGGGACATGTAGTGTCAGCAGACGGGATTTCTGTGGATCCAGAGAAGGTCGAGGCTGTGACTCAGTGGAGAGCTCCGACCAGTGTGTCTGAGATTAGGAGTTTTGTGGGCTTAGCAGGTTATTATCGTCGGTTTATTCAGGACTTTTCCAGACTTGCTTCCCCACTGACGGCTTTGACACAGAAAGGTGTCAAGTTCGTTTGGTCCCAGAAGTGCGAGGACAGTTTCCAGGAGCTGAAGAGGCGACCGACTACAGCACCGATCTTGATGTTACCGAGTGGTAGCGGAGGCTATGTGATTTACAGTGACGCTTCTGGCATCGGTCTGGGTTGCGTGTTGATGCAGCACGGGAAAGTGGTCGCTTATGCTTCGAGGCAGTTGAAGGTTCATGAGAAGAATTATGAATTATCCGACTCATGATCTGGAGTTGGCAGCAGTGGTTCACGCGCTGAAGACCTGGAGGCATTACCTATATGGAGAGCAGTTTGAGGTTTTCATAGACCACCAGAGTCTGAAGTATCTGTTCTCGCAGAAAGAGTTGAATATGAGGCAGCGCAGATGGTTAGAGTTCATAAAAGATTATGACTTCACCATTTCGTACCATCCGGGGAAGGCGAATTCTGTCGCGGATGCCTTGAGTAGGAAGGTAGAGTTATCAGCTGCCAGCTTGTGCATTCAGGAGTGGAGGTTGCTTGAGGCCTTCACGGAGTGGAGACCTTTTACGGAGGGCTCTGAGGGGGCAGTGATTGCAGGACTTCGAGTGGAGCCGCAGACTGTTTCGGGAGTTGTTCAGGCTCAGAGAGCAGATGATGAGTTGGTCAGTCTGATGCAGTTAGCTGCTAAGGACGGATCGTACTTCAGTGTCGGAGTCGATGGAGGATTGAGGTTCAGAGGTCGGGTCTGGGTACCGAGAGCAGGTGATCTGAGGGATACTATTATGGAGGAGGCACATAGGGCCAGATATTCCATTCACCCGGGGAGTACCAAGATGTATAAAGATTTACAGCGGAGTTTCTGGTGGAAATGGATGAAGTGAGACGTAGCAGACTTCGTATCCTGGTGCTTGGTTTGTCAACAGGTGAGGATTGAGCACCAGCGGCCAGCAGGGCAGTTGCAGAGTATAGATCTGCCATAGTGGAAGTGGGAGCACGTGACTATGGATTTCGTCACCGGTTTGCCGAAGACGAGGAGATCCCACGACGCGATTTGGGTCATAGTTGATCGACTGACCAAGTCGGCGCATTTTCTGGCGATCAGGACCACCTTACCGTTGGAGGGTTTGGCGAAGCTGTACATCGAGGAGATAGTCCAGTTACATGGTGTACCTGTGAGCATTATCTCTGATCGAGATCCGAGGTTTACCTCCAGATTTTGGGGTAGTCTGCAGAAGGCTTTGGGGACTCAGTTGAAGTTCAGCACAACTTTTCATCCACAGACAGACGGGCAGTCAGAGAGGACTATCCAGACGCTAGAGGATATGCTGAGAGCGTGTACTCTGGATTGGGATGAACACCTGCCGTTGATCGAGTTCGCCTACGCCGGTATGCTGGAGTGAGGTAGGCGAGAGGCTGTTGGTTGGACCAGAGATTTCTCAGATGTATGCTGAGAAGGTTGGCGTGATCAGACAGAGGTTGGCGACGGCTCAGAGCAGACAGAAGAGTTACGCAGACAGGCGTAGACGAGAGTTGAGATTTGAGGTGGGCGATCACGTTTTCTTGAGGATTTCACCAGCTCGTGGAGTGATGAGATTCGGGAAGAAAGGGAAGCTCAGTCCGAGGTACGTCGGACCGTTTGAGATTCTTGATCGTGTCGGAGAGGTTGCCTACCGTATTGCTTTGCCGCCGCAGCTTTCGGGTATTCACAACGTTTTCCATGTTTCTATGTTGAGGAAATACGTTTCCAATCCGTCGCATGTGATTGAGATCTGTGTTCCGGAGATCGGTCAGGACTTATCTCTCGAGGAGAGACCCGTGGAGATTGTAGACCGGATGGAGCACCAGCTCAGGAGGAGAACCATTCCGATGGTGAAGGTCAGGTGACAGCACCATAGCGAGCGTGAAGCCACTTGGGAGATCGAGGATGAGGTCCGGAAGAAGTATCCGGAATTGTTCGGTGAGGATTTGGTTCTAATTTCGAGGACGAAATTCTTTAAGGAGGGTGGATTGTTACATCCTAACCCTTGATTAATGGGTTTATTGTGTTTAGGTGGAGGATTAGAAGAGGAGGAGGTGGAGGGCTGAGATTGATTGGGTGGTGATGAGGTGGAGGGTGGAAATGAGGGGAGGTGTTGAGTAGGTGGGTGCTCTCTCTCTCTCTCACTTGTGCTTTCCTCTCTCTCACTCAAGTCTCTCTCTCTCTCCCTTGATCCGCAGCTCTCTGAGGTGAGGAGGAGCTCGAGGTTCGCCGGATCGTGTGGTTCGAGGCTCGCTGGATCGTGTGGCCGGAGGAAGGTGATCGCATTCGGATTCCGCCGGAGAAGGAGGAGAAACGCTTGTGGAGGCGACTTCGTGGGTTCTTCAAATGCTTCTTCAAGCCTTAAGGTATGCCAAGCTTTAGTGTAGACCTCCTTTTAGCCTTTGCGAGGGTTGGAGTGGCCGACGGTAGGCCGGAAGGCTCGTCGAGAACCTTGCAACAGCTTTTCAGCTCTGCAACGGTCGACCGACGGGATGGCGCAGTCGACTGGTCGTAGTGTAATTTGGGCGGAAAACCCTTGCACCGGTCGAACGATACTCTTCGAGTGGTCGACCGGTGGTACGTTTTACCAGGGGAAAAAGGCTCTGGGTGTTTTCGGTCGAACGGGTCCCCTTTGCCGGTCGACCGAAAAACACTGTTGTAGGTCGGTTGGGGGCGTTGACCATCTAAACGGTCGACCGCTCGTTGACTTCGTCCGACCGACGTTTAAGTTAACTTATTGGCCAGTCGACCGAGAGTGTGGTTTCGGTCGACCGTGTAGTGCGGTTTTGTTGGGGGATTCCCCTGGTTGTTTTCGGTCGACCATGATCTGAGGGTCGTTTGACCGTTGGTGCTTTTTGAGCGAGAGAGGATTTTTCCCTGTTGGATTTCGGTCGACCGTGATTTGAGAGTCGTTCGACCGGTTGGACGTTATTTGTGTTTTTCTGAGGAATAGTTGTGGTGTTCGGTCGACCGTTTGGGTTCTTCCGTTCGACCGTTTGGGCACTGTTTTGCATATGGATGCTTGTGTCGTGTGTTGTTGGATCCGTCTCGAGGGCAACGGGTCTCCGGCCTTTTTGGGGCGATGGTACAGACATTGCTGGCCTGAGAGGAGGGTCGTGTTGTGGCTCTGAGGAGCGGGTGCCGTGTGTGCACGTTGTTGTTGTGGCTCTGAGGAGCGGGTGCCGTGTGTGCACGTTGTTGTTGTGGCTCTGAGGAGCGGGTGTCGTGTGTGCACGTGGTTGTTGTGGCTCTGAGGAGCGGGTGCCTTGTGTGCACGTGTGATTGAGGGGTTGGGGTGAGAGGACCCTTGAGACCCGATGCCGATGTGTTCCGGCAGTGCCTGGTGTGCACGGGAGATTGTTATGTTTTACTGCATTTCATTTCATTTCATGTTTCATTACGCATATTATGTTCATATTTTAGGGGTTTGGCATACGGGGTTTCCCACGGGAAACTCATGCATATTCATGTTTTATGTCAGGTCGTACGCGTCATTAGGAGGTGGTGACTACGGACAGGAGCACCCAGACCAGGTCCTGTCTCTTGTGATCTTCGAGGTGGATGATTTTCCCTTGTACATGAGTTGTTATCTTTTGTGTTGGGTTGTAATCATCCTTGACTCTTGTATTGTACAATTTACCTTATTATATATATATGTACTCGTGGTTTGGTGACGACCCCTGTGTTAATTCTTTATCCGTTTAAAGTTTTAAACTTTCCGCTGTTTCGGGGCGTTACACTTCTAATTTTTATGTCATGGACTTGTCTTCTTTTCCAGTCAGTCTCCAAACTCGACAACGTTGTGGTCAGCGTAATTCTTACGTGTTAAATTACAAATCTAATGGCATACCTCTCCCGACCTATTGATGTGAGACATCAAGTTCTCCAATTTTTATCTCAAGAACTTGTTCACGAATTAATTTCTGTCTGTCATATCGATCTCTCAACCTATAAATGAATAATATCAAGTCCTCCAATTTTTATCCAAAAGACTTGTCTTCCGTTCCTGTTGTTTTCTAAATTCGACAACATTTTGGAGCGTAATTTTTATGCGTTAGATTACAAATCTAATGTCATACCTCTCCCGACCTATGGATGTGTGATATCAAGTCCTCCATATTTTATCTCAAGAACATGATTACGAATCAATTTCTCTCAACAACATATCTCTCGACCTATAGAGATATGATATGCAGTCCTCCAATTTTTATATAAACGACTTGTCTTCCTTTCTTGTACGTTTTCCAAATTCGACAACATTGTGGTAACTGTAATTCTTACGTGTTATATTACAAATCTAATGCCATACCTCTCCCGACCTACGGATGTGTGACATCAACTCCCCCAATTTTTATCTCAAGAACGTGATTACGAAACAATTTCTCTCTATGTCATATCTCTCGACCTATAGAGATATGTCATCAAATCCTCCAATTTTTATCCCAACGACTTGTGTTCGTTTCCTGTCGCTCTCGAACTTCAACTACATATCTGTGTAATACTTATGTCTTTGACTACAAATCGCATGTCATACCTCTCCCGACCAATGGAAGTGTAACATCAAGTCCTATGTTTTTTTATCTCAAGTACTTGTTTACAAATCAATTTCAAGTCTCTGTATGCCATATCTCTCGACCATAGAACTTTGACATCAAGTCCTCCAATTGTTCTGTAAGGGACTTGTCTTCCTTACCTCTCAGTCTCCATCTTCGACTACAAAGTTGTTAGCGTAATTATTACGCGTTAGACTACAAATTTCATGTCATACCTTTCTCGACTTATGGAAGTGTGACAGCAAGTCCTCCATTTTTTATCTGAAGGACTTGTTTACGAATCAATTTATCTCTACGACATATCTCTCGACCATAGAACTACAACATCAAGTCTCCAAATTTTATGTTAATGACTTGTCCTCCTTTCCCGTTAGTCTCCAATTTCGACAACAATGTTGTCAGTGTAATTCTTACATGTTACACTTCAAATTGCATGTCATACCTCTCCCGACTTATGGATGTGTGACATCAAGTCTTCAAATTTTTAAATCTGAACGACTTGTTTACGAATCAATTTCTCCTTATGTCATATCTCTCGACCTATAGAGATATGTCATCAAGTCTTCCAATTTTTATTTCAAGGACACATCTTCCTTTCTTGTCAGACTCCAACTTCGACTACAATGTTGCTAGTGGAATTCTTACACGTTAGACTATAAATCTCATGTCATACATCTCCCGACCTATGGTTGTGTGACATGAAGTCCTGCAATTTTTATCCAAAAGACTTTTTTTACGAATTAATTTCTCTCTGTCATATTTCTCGACCAATTGAGCTAAGACATCAAGTCCATCAATTTTTATGTCAAGGACTTGTCTTCCTTTTCGCCAGTCTAGTTCAGTCACCCTCAGGTCATAATATAGTATAGTATGACATCGGTAGGAAGATAATGCAGCGCCGAAGAACGAGCTACGGTGACGGTCAAAGTGTAGGTCACGAAGGCCTGGGCCGGCCAGCAACGTCGCGCTAGCGCGCTATGGAGTTGCTTGTTGGGCGCACTATTAGTCATCACCCGACCGAATCTTTTTCTTCTTCTTTTTGTGTGGAAAAGCCTATTTTACTGCAGAAGACTTGATGAACAATTGATTTGAGGACGGATGAAGCCCACCCACGACTTCCGTAAGCAGATGGTCCCTTCTTCGTTGATTGAATCGCCTTGATGCAAGCGACGATCGACCCATCCCTCGGCCCATCGGTGCTTCCCTATGATGCCAGCTAAACATTTCTTTTGAATGAATGTTGCTGCTTCGACTACGTTGTTGTCAGCGTAATTCTTACGCATTAAACTAAAAATCCCATGTCATACCTCTCCGGACCTATGGAAGTGTGACACAAAGTCCTACAATTCTTATCTCAAGGACATGCTTACGAATCAATTTCTTCCTATGTCATATCT
The DNA here is from genome assembly GCA_963682175.1 of Triglochin maritima. Lineage (NCBI taxonomy): Eukaryota > Viridiplantae > Streptophyta > Magnoliopsida > Alismatales > Juncaginaceae > Triglochin > Triglochin maritima. The sequence goes on along the minus strand of OY821772.1, from coordinate 54,218,545 downwards.
CTTGACCTCAAGAGATATGTCATCAAGTCCTCCAATTTTTAGGTCAATGACCTGTCTTCTTTTCCTGTACGTTTTCCAAATTCGACAATATTGTCGTCAACATAATTCTTACATGTTAAATTACAAATCTAATGTCACACATGTCCCGAACTATGGATGTTTGACACCAAGTCCTAAATTTTTATTTCAAGGACTTGATTACGAATCAATTTCTCTCCATGTCATATCTCTCAACCTATAGAGATATATCATAGATCAAGTTTGCCAATTTTTATACCAATCACTTGTCTTCCTTTACTGTCTCTCTAGCTTCAGCTTAATTCTTACGCGTTAGCCTACAAATCTCATGTCATAGCTCTCCCGTCCTATGGAAGTGTAAGATGAAGTCCTCCAAATCTTATATCAATGACTTGGTTACGAATCAATATCACTCTATGTCATATCTCTCGACTTATAGAGGTATGTCATTAAGTCCAATTTTTAACGAAAGGATTTGTCTTCTTTTCCCGTTGTTCTTTAAATTCGACTACATTTTTGTCATCATAATACTTACGGGTAAACAACAAATCGCATGTATTACCTCCCCCGACCTATGGAAGTGTAACATCAAGTCCTCCAATTTTTATGTCAAGGACTTGTTTACGAATAAATTTCTCTTTATATCATGTCTCAACCTATAGAGCTATGACATCAAATGCTCCAATTTTTATCTCACGGACGTGTCTTCCTTTTCCCATCGGTCTCCAAATTCGAGACATTGTGGTCAGCGTAATCGTTACGCGTTAGACTACAAATCTCATGTCATACCTCTCCCGACCTATGGATGTGTGACATTAAGTCCTTCAATTTTTATCTCGAGGACTTGTTTACGAATTTCTATCTATGTCATATCTCTCGACCTATAGAGATATGTCGATAAGTCCTCCAATTATTATCTCCAGAATTGTCTTCATGTCCAGTCCGTCTTCATATTTGACGACAACGTGGTCAGCACAATTTTTACGTGTTAGACTAAAAATCCAATGACATACCTCTCCTGACCTATGGATGTGTGACATGAAGTCCTGTAATTTTTATCTAAAAGACTTTTTTACGAATCAAATTCTCTATATGTCATATCTCTCTTCCAAAAGAGATATGACATCAAGTCCTCCAATTTTTATCCAAATGACTTGTCTTTCTTTCCTGTCGTTCTCCAAATCTGACGACATTGTGGTTAGAGTAATTATTACACGTTAGACTACAAATCCCATGTCATACCTCTCCCGTCCTATGGATGTGTGACATCAAGTCCTCCAATTTTTATCTCAACGACGTGATTACGAATGAATTTCTCTCAATGTCATATCTCTCGACCTATACAGATATGGAATCAAGTCCTTTAATTTTTATCTCAAGGACTTGTCTTCCATTGCAGTCGGTCTCCAAATTCGACGACAACGTGGTCAGCGTAATTTTTATGCGTTGGGCTACAAATCACATGCCATACCTCTCCCGACCTTTGGATGTGTGACATGAAGTCCTGCAATTTTTATCTAAAGGACTTTTTACGGCTCAATTTCTCGATTTGACATATCTCTCATCCTATAGAGATATTTCATGAAGTTCTTCAACTTTTAACCAAAGAATTTGTCTCCCTTTCCCGTCGTTCCCCAAATTCAACTACATTGTGGTCAACGTAATTCTTACGTGTTAGACTATAAATCTAATATCATACCTCTCCCGTCTTATGGAAGTGTGACATCAAGTCCTCTAATTTTTATCTCAAGGACTTGTTTACGAATCAATTTCTCTCTATGTCATATTTCTCGACCTATAGCGATATGTCATCAAGTCCTTTAATTTTTATCCCAATGACTTGTCTTCCTTTCTTGTCAGTCTCCACGTTCGACTAAATTGTCGTTAGCATAACTTTTACGCGTTAAACTAAAAATCCCATGTCATACCTCTCCAGACCTATGGAAGTGTGACATCAAGTCCTACAATTCTTATCTCAAGGACTCGTTTACGAATCAATTTCTCCATATGTCATATCTCTCGACCTATGGAGATGTCATCAAGTCCTCCAATTTTTACCCCAATGACTTGTCTTCCTTTCGTTTCGGTCTCCAGCTTCGACTACATTGGTGTCAACGTAATTCTTACGCGTTAGACTACGAATCTCATGTCATACCTCTCCCGACCTATGGAAGTGTGACATCAAGTCCTCCAATTTTTATCTAAAGGACTTATTTACGAATCAATTTCTCCCTACGTCATATCTCTCGACCTATAGAGATATGACATCATGTCCTACAACTTTTATTCCAACGACTTGTCTTTCTTTCTTGTAGGTCTCCAACATCGACTACATTGTTGTCAGTGTAATTCTTACGCGTTAGATTAGGCATCTCATGTCGTAGCTCTCCCATCCTATGAAAGTGTGACATCAAGTCCTTCAATTTTTATCTGAAGGACTTGTTTACGAATCAATATCACTCTATGTCATATCTCTCGACCTATAGAGATATGTCATCAAGTCTAATTTTTATCCAGAGGACTTGTCTTTTTTTATGTCATTTTTTAAATTCGATTACATTGTGGTCAGCATAATTCTTACGCGTTAGACAACAAATCACATGTCATACCTCTCCCGACCTATGAAAGTGTGACATTAAGTCCTCCATTTTTTATTTCAAGGACTTGTTTATGAATCCATTTATCTCTATCTCATATCTCTCGACCTATGAGCTATGACATCAAGTCCTCTAATTTTTATCTGAAGGACTTGTTTACGAATCAATTTCTCGATGCATCCTATCTCTCGACCTATAGAAATATTTTATCAAGTCCTCCAATTTTTATCCAAAGGACTTGTCTTCTTTTCCTGTCGCTCTCCAAATTCGACCATATTGTGGTCAGTGTAATTCTTACTCGTTAGACTACAAATCCCATCTCATTCCTCTCCGGACCTATGTAAGTGTGACATCAAGTCCTACAATTATTATCTCAAGGACTTGTTTACGAATCAATTCTCCCTATGTCATATCTCTCGACCTATAAAGATATGTCATCAAGTCCTCTAATTTTTATCCCAAACACGTCTTCCGTTCCTGTCGTTCTCCAAATTCAACAACGTTATGGTCAGCATAATTCTTACACGTTAGACTACAAATCTCATGTCATACCTCTTTTGTCCTATGGAAGTGTGTCTTGAAGTCCTCCAATTTTTATCTCAAGAACATATTTACGAATCAATTTCACTCTATATCGTATCTCTCTACCTATAGAGCTATTTCATCGTGTCCTCCAATTTTATCTAAAGGACCTGTCTTCCTTTCTTGTCGTTCTTCAAATTCAACTACATCGTGGTCAGTGTAGTTCATACGCGTTAGACTGCAAATTTCATGTCATACCTCTCCCGACCTTTGAAAGTGTGACACTAAGTCGTCCAATTTTTATATCAATGACTTGTTTAGGAATCAATTTCTCTCTATCATATCTCTCGATCTAAAGAGAGATATGACAGAGAGAACAACATGTTCATCGTAAATCTTACGCGTCAAACTACAAATCCCATGTCATACCTCTCCGGATTTATGGATGTATGACATGAAGTCCTGCAATTTTTATCTCAATGACTTTTTACGAATCAATTTCTATATATGTCACATCTCTCGACCTAACGAGATGTGATTATGTTCTCTAATTTTATCTCAAGGACTTATCTTTCATTCTTGTCAGTCTCCAAATTCGACTATATTGTGGTCATCATAATTCTTACGCGTCAGACTACAAATCTCATGTTATACCTCTCCCGACCTATGGAAATGTGACATCATGTTGTCTAATTTTTATCTTAAGGATTTATTTACGAATCAATTTCACGCTGTCATATCTCTCGACCTATAGAGCTATGACATCAAGTCCTCCAATTTTTATGCAAATGACTTGTCTTCCTTTCCCGTCGTTCTTCAAATTCGACTACATTGTGGTCAACGTAATTCTTATGCGTTAGACTACAAATCCCATGTCATACCTCTCCCGACCTATGGAAGTGTGACATCAAGTCCTTCAATTTTATCTCAAGAACTTGTTTACGAATCGATTTTTCTTTGTCATATCTCTCGACATATAGAGTTATGACATGAAGTCCTCCAATTTTTATGTCAATGACTTATCTTCCTTTCCGTCAGTTTCCAACTTCGACTACATTGTTGTCAGCCTAATTCTTTCACGTTAGACTGCAAATCTCATGTTATACCTCTCCCGGCCTATCGAAGTGTGACATCAAGTCCAATTTTTATTTCAAGGATTTGTTCGCGAATCAAATTTTTTATTTGTCATATCTCTCGACCTATAGGGCTATGAGCATCAAGTCCTCCAATTTTTATCTCAAGGTTTTGTCTTCTTTTCATGTCGTTCTCCAAATTCGACAACATTGTGGCTAGCGTAATTCTCGCCCGTTTGACTACAAATCTCATGTCATACATCTCCCGACTTGTGGAGGTGCGACATCAACTCCTCCCGCACAGTCACCTCAATCTCCCACATAGCTTCTCATGGTGTGGTACTGTCACCAAACCTTAACCATCGGAATGACCCTCTTACGCAATTTTGCTCCATCCGATCGACTATCTCCACTGGTCGCTCTTCCAACGACACATCAAGCTGCACGCCAGACATATCCGACTCCAACATGTGTGAAGGGTCTACAACGTATGTCCTCAGTATCGAAACATGGAGACATTGTGCAATCCGATAGGTAACGATACCAACTCGGTCTAGAATCTCAAACGACCCTATGTATCTCGGACTCAGCTTCTCTTTGTGTCCAAACCTCATAATTCCCTTAGCGAGAGAGATCTCCAAGAACATGCGGTCCCACTTCCTCTCTTGAAGCTCAATCCTCTGCAACATGCCGGCAGACCTCTAGTGCTCGATCCTCAACCGCTGACAGACCAAACACCGGTACCCGAACTCCGCGATATCCTTCTTCATGCCCTACCACTAGTAATGTCTCTGAAGATCTCTTTACATCTTCGTGCTCCGAGGATGGATCTTTATATCGTACGATGAGCCTCCTCCGTGACCTCTCTCTGCAAGTCAGCTGTCACTGACACCCACAATTTACTCCGGAACCTAAGGCCTCCATCTGGAGCTATACTGAAATCTAATCCCTCAGTCTCTACTGACAGCATCGGGGCGTCCCTTTCTGGATCCTCTGCTTGTGTGTGGACAATGCGCTCCACTATGTTCGGCTCAACCCACACAATGGCAAGCATAGCTCCGTTGTGTGCTGCTGCAAACAACCTCCACTGAACTAGGTCCTCCAACAATCTCCGATCACAGACCCGCAGACTAGCCATAAAACTCTGCCACTTCTGATTTAGAGCGTCGGCTATTGTGTTCAACTTCCCCGGGTGGTAGACGATCGTGAGGTCATAATCCTTTACGAACTCTAACCAGCATCGTTGCCTCATGTTCAGTTCCTTCTGCGAGAATAAATATTTCAAACTCTGGTGATCTATGAGGTCCCCTAGAAACTTAATCTCTCGATGCAGAGGCAATCCTGCCAGGTCCTCTAGAAACACATTGGTGACTCTCGGTCAACACTGTGCTCACCAGAAATGTTGAGGCACACCCCCGACTCAAATGCTTCTGCGCCTTCAGTGCAGAAATGATGATATGACCCTCTCTGTCGCACACGCCACAGACCACCAGGCACTAACCCACTATCCTTGGAATCAAAATCTCCCGCTCTCGGCAATGAACTTGCACGTCATAACGGAACAACCAGTCCATCCCGAGTATCACATCAAAGTCCACCATCAAGGTAGCAGAAGTTACTCGAATACTTCGATATTGTGTACATCACCCAGAAGCCTAAATGAGTAAGGCAAGGGCAAGCAATAGCAGACTACCTGCGGAATCATCCTGTGCCTGGGTATTCGCTTTCTTTTTTTTAGTAAGGGGACGACCCGATATTGTGGTTGTCTTGGAACTTCTGTTAGCCTTGCCGTAGCAGGTCCTGCTCCTTCTGCTGAGACGGGCCTCTTTTTTGTTTGTTCACCGTTTTTTTTCTTTGGAAGGTTGAGTCGAGCATACATACAATGCGTAAAAGGGACGGGAGGAAAAAAAGGGCGGTAGATGATAATGATAAGGGCGCCTAGCGTCTGGACGGGCAGAATTGATGAACGAAAAGTGCCATGGAGTTCAGAATATCCCGAATGGGAGGGAAGATAACGGAAGGGGAGGAGCGAACAAATGCACTTTAAAGCCTACTGATTGATAGCTTATCTTATTTATAGGCATTGCGGATGGAGAGCTTACCGTTAGTGGATCTTATATTCTAGTCGCGAGCAGAGAGAGCGTACTACCTTTGATTTTTGTCGTGTTGTAGTCGGTCCTAAAAGGTCTTTCCACCTTAAGAATGTAAACCATGCTACGGCTGGTTCGACCGATCCAATACCAAGAAGACGTACATCAGACGTACCCAAGCCTTTTGATTTTTGTCGTATTCTTTGGTGCAATCTCTCACATTTGTATTATTACACGCAGGAAAACAAGAGTTATTATGTAGTTTTAATGATATTTTGGTCTTCATTGTTGCTCATCAAGTTTCATGATCATTTTAAAATTTATGATTCTCATATTGCATGGAATTTAACACTTTCTTGAAAAAGGCAAAGAGAATTATCTTATCTACCCAAAAAGCATACCATTTATATGTCAAGAAAATAAAATATTTAGATGAACGTGAACCAAATGCAATGAATTCAGGCTTGGGGTTAGAATCTGAAGGAACATTGAAAGATCTTCACTACGATGAAGTAAAAGAAAAAGGTTTACTTACGATTTTGATTGGACAGGTATAAATGGATATACTAATTTTTGGGTAAATAATTATTAAATAGGCCAAGTGGACAAAATCTTATCTACCTATCTACGTATTGATATTCACAAAAAAACTATCTAACGGGTCGAAATCTTAAGGAATCAGGATTCTAAAGGATCATTATTTGCTGCGCAAAATTTCAAATTCCGAGGGTGTCACTTAACCCGTGCTCTATATGTGAATCCTTGTTGTATGATGTGATATTCCCTTTGGTATTATGGCCACTATTCACTACATTCTATGGTGTATGTGGGTATGTGGCAGTGCTACAGAAATATTTTTTTGTGAAAATCTATGCCTATCTCATATAATTTAATAACTATTTTGGTTGTGGGGAAGAGAGAGGGCAGATGTTTTTGTATAATTGCCCTCTTTTGAGTTTTTGACGTTGTAACGAAGTATCAGGTATATTGATGTTCCATTCTTACTTTACTCCACATATTATTAGTGTAATCTTCACAATATAACTAGCACTTCATATAATATATGCTAAAGTTAGCATTTTTTGTGTTGTGAGGATGTATCATGTACATTTTCCCTTTTTTGTGTTGTGTTTGTTAGTACGATCTTGTCTTTGGATTTTCGTTTGATTGGTGGGAGTAGGGATGCGGTAGGATGGTTTTTGGAGATGACACCTGGTTGTAAAGTCAAGTCTTTTAACTTTTATTTGCGAGTACTGAATTTCAGGGTGGATTATGAGATAATTTTGTTCTTAATCTTGGGTACTTGTGGAAATTTGTAGAATAAAATTGTAACACTCTCAAGTTTAGTCCCACGTTGCTTAACATGAGAATGTTGAGGTTGGATATAATGACATGAGTCCACTACCATAACACTTACCAACTTAAATTTTGTGGCAATAGGTGGGTGTTGTGGGCCAGTGGGCATATGGGTGACGGACCGAGACCCAGGCTCGAGGCGGGCTCGGGGACGGGACGTTACTGATGGTATCAGAGCCTGAACCAGCCGGAATTGTGGGAACTAAGTGCTACACCTAAAAGGGTGGGAGTCACCTCTAGAATCCCACAACGCCTGGTGACTGAGTGACTTGACCCTGACGAGGACGTCAGGTGTTCATGTGGGTAGGTTGTAACACTCCCAAGTTTAGTCCCACATTGATTAACATGAGAATGTTGAGGTGAGATATAATGACATGAGCCCACTACCATAACACTTACAAACTTAAGTTTTGTGGCAATAGATGAGTGTTGTGGGCCAGTAGGCACATGGGTGACGGACCGAGACTCGGGCTCGATGCAGACTCGGGGACGGGACGTTACAAAAATGGGTAATGAAGATTGAAGAATGTTTTGTTCTAAAGAAAAACTCCAAGAGTGGTTATGAATTTGTTTTGTTCTAAAGGATGAGCATTATTTCTGTTGCAGTTTTGTTTTTATTGCCTTCAAGTAGTGAAATCATTAGTGGTTAGTGCAATGGTGCTGCTGGAGGGATGACATGTTCAGACTGTGTTCTCCCTATTCTTTTTTTCCCGATATCCCTTTTTTACCCTTTGTACAGTGGATATGGGTAGAAACCTAAGGTTACCATTTTGTATCAGTTTGTGCTCGACCATCTTTAAAAGTAACGTACAGGTTCCTGTGGTAAGAACAAGAAGCTAAGAATTTCATACGACCAAAATGTTACTTATATATGTTATATGTGATACATTATATGGTTGTTTTGTTTTGTTCTATTCTCATTTCTTCTTTCATGCCATTGTTATTTTCAATAACGGTTTTCTTTTATTTCATGATATAATTTTATTTTTTGTGCTTAGTGACACTAGATTGATGATATTCATGAAATCATAAGTTTAGTTGACTCCCAATCTTATAAATCGTACATTTGATTGCATTTCAGGATTAGAATATGATAGTGACTGCATCGTAGGAGTTTGCCATTAAAAATCTCTCAAAAATTCTTATTATTTTTATCTTGTGGGTAATTTTTGTATATTTTTAATAGAAATGCGGAGTCTATCAATTGTTGTTAAGATTAAGAGACTTGGAATTCTAAAATATTGGCTTATTATAATCTTTGTTTTCAACTTTTTTATGTTAAATCATGTTTAGTTAGCCATACATTATAGAACACAAAATAGTTAATAACACTATTTTCTCTTATTATAAATTTCTAACTGGCCCGCGTGACGCGCGGGTACTTGGCCTAGGATATGTTTAAGGCGTACATTTTCAGAATATGTTACCTACTTCATTGTTATACCCATGCCAAAACTTTTCAAGGAAAACGATCCACCGACTGTGTACATATGAAGGCAAGGAATGACATGTAGTCTCCTCTGTTCATCACTTTCAGGGCCTTCAACATATTACAAAGGCCATCATCGAGGATGGAAATTACGACAATCTCAAGACTGACACAAAACCACAAGCTGATTAACATTTGAGTTCACCAAACTATTGAGAATAATGGATTGATTGCGGGCACTAGGTCCATTCTGGGAATTTTCAGATGACTGCAAATACGTTGTGGCCTTTGTTGGAGAAACAACAAAATAATAAAATACGATATCTTCTGGATTCCGACGTGATTTTATTGTGGTATTTTTTGTTGGAAGTTACTATGACGTAAATAAATGCAACCTATTGTAACAGTGCTAGTTAAGGTTGGATGTACTGCCAATCTGCATGCACCTCGTTTGTGCTTGTCGTGTTTACTGTAAAAAGAAAATGCTAGTTTGTAATTTGTGATGATTCTTTTTTTCCAGTACATGTTAAATAATGGATGGATATTGAAAGGAATAAAAGGGTTTCATGAACTTTGGGATGTACCTAGTACCATATTTTTGCTATTTTTGTGTTTTGAAATCTGTCATGTAATGGCTTTTATATGTTGCTCGTGTGAGGCTTCAATTGTTAAAGCTTCAGTTTGTGATAATAATCCGAGCGAAGAACCGTTTGTTACCAAAAGATTGCAACGCGAATGCAAAATTGTCATAGTATCACTTGATCCACTCCTATGCTTGATCCTTTAATTGATACCCACCATTGTGTTGTGGTTAGCATACATTAAATCCCCAATATTGCAAACCATCTCAGTGTATGTTGAAATAATAATTCAAACACATACCTCATAAAGCTCCGGCTCAGTGTTAGCATCCTTGCCATCATCACCACCGATCAAGGAAAGCATCCACTCATTGAAGACTCATAAGGAAAGCATCCAGACACAATCAATCCTCACCAAATCCGCATAATCAAGTGTATTAGGCAACTATGTAAACGGCTACATCTCAACGTCTCTTTTAGAGGTCAATATATAAACCTCTTGTATTTAAAACAAAAAATATAACAATCAATAATACAAAAACATTCATCTGCATAGTTTTCTACATGGTATCAGAGCAACGGTCGATGATCTCAGAAGCTTGCAGCTCATCATAGATCGAACTTGGCCTCAGAAGCATCACAAACCTCATTCCAATCGGAAAAATGACCTCCCATGTGTTGGATCGTGTGGGTTATGGGTCCACTAATCACTATTACGCTAATCCCTAATTAATCAAACAATAAACGCAGCGGAAACAATTTAAAGAATAGTAGGGAAATAACATGCAAACCACAAGAAGACACGGCGATTTTATAGAGGTTCGGCACCCCACCCGGGTCCTAGTCCTCTCTTGTAAGCTCCGCTCGACTCCGCGAGCTCCGCCTACGTCTTCACTAACCACTCCCCGTTCCGGGCCGGGAGCAACGCCTTTTACACTTCTTCAAGCTCGCGAACAACCCTCGCCGAGCTTGGCACCACCACTCACAATCCGAGAGGATCACTTCGGGCTTTCACCGAAGTCCTTGCTTCTTCTTCGGAATTTCACCAAAGTCTTTGCTTTGACAACTCAATGAGTGGGACACACTCTTCTCTAACTGAGCACAACAATTGCTAAATGTGTGAGTGATGAATAATGTGGAGATTTGAGCTTAAGATCACTAAATGAGAGCTTTGAGGATTTGGGATTTCTCTCTATGAATTTGACTATGAGGAATTGGAGAGTTGTGTTAACAACAAGTCTTGATCCTCTATTTATAAGCTCCTAAGGTATTCTAGCCGTTGGGGATAGATTTGATTGGGTTTTGTGCAAGATACACAAAGCAGAAAATCGGGCTGCAAATCTGTCCAGAACCGGTCGACCGAAACTAGTACACCGGTCGACCGTTAACTTGATTTCAAAGAGAACGGTCGAACAAAAGAATATTCGGTCGGACAAACGAGCTATAACTTAACTCTACTTAAGTGAATCGGTCGAACCAAAGTATGGGGCGGTCGACCGAGAAGGGGATTCGGTTGAGAGAAAGGTCAATCGGTCGAACGAGAAATGTGTCGACCGATAGCAAGGAATTTGGTTTCTGAAAATATGTTCAACCGGTCGACCGAAACAAGGTCTTCGTTCGACCGGTTACCGAATGTATTTTGGGGTTAAGTTTTGTTTTATACGAATACGACCGTTATAGGAATACGACAAGAAAAACGGTCATATTAAAATCCGGGATCGGTCGACCGAAAAGGTAGAACCGGTCGACCGGTAGAGTTCGGTAAAATCACTGTGAAGAGTCTGTTATAAACCGGTCGAACTGAGAACTGGTTCGGTCGACCGGTTCACACAGGAAATCTGGGTTTAAGTTTATAAGTGATTTCTGACTAAGGTTTGGGTGATCTAATGAAGTCCAAATAATGTGAAATTTCGTGTGTGACTTCTATAGGGAACCTATTGTGTATGTGATTGGTTTTTAACTCTTGTATGCTCAATTTACACATGTTCCTAAGACTCAAAATAAATCAAGATTACATGTCTTCGATTTAGCTTTAATTACATGTCTTGACTTCATTTCCTTCTTTCTTGAGTCTTGATCACCTGTAGAGGTTAGCACAATACAATATACACGCAATGCAATATGTGTGCTACTCTACATCATCATAATTAAAATTAGGTTAATTAAATCATCAAAACATAGATTAAGGCCAAAAAGCCAACAATCTCCCCCTTTTTGATGATGACAACCTATATCTTAATTCTATCTAAATACATGGAATTTGTATATGTAAACTATGCATATTAATGCTCCCCCTATGGATGTGCATAGTTTTTGTTCAATTTTATGCCAAATTCCAAGTTACCCCCTTAATTATCTCTCCCCCTTTGACATCCATCAAAAATAAAAAAAAATATGACTTCAAGCATAGAATTTGGATGTCTTGTAATGAAGTTGCTCCCCCTAAATTTTGCACTTCATTACTCTAAAAGATATAACATTTAAGCTCCCCCTATCAATAAGGCTAAATGGAAACAATGAGTATGATTCAAGTTAAGCTCAATTTAGTTTCAATTTAAGCCTTATTCTAACATCCATTTACAATATGACATTTAAAATCAATGGATGTGGTAAATGATTTGCAATGAATAGGGTTAATGATTTTCAATGAATTGAATTCTAAAGATTATGACATTTAAGCACAAGGACTAGATTAGAGCTGAATTTTCAGAAATTTCAAAGATAGAAATTTATACCAATGTTGAATTCGAATTTAGCTCCAATCTCATTTGGTGATGCAACCGGATTTGAATTTGACTCTTGAGCTCACCCAGTCACCACCAATCTCCTCCTCAAGCTCCTACAAGAGTAGATTTAGGTACCCAAACAACTTTGGGTCCTTGAATGTTAGTTTTGGGAATCCAAACCATTTTGGTTTTGGGTGCCCACACACTTGAGGAACTAGATTTAACAAATAAATGCTTGCCATTTAAAGTAGTATGAGATACATGGTTTTTCAAATGCACATTGTATCCTAAACCATGTTTAGCTAATGATTGTCTTTGACTACTCAAAAGCATATCAAGCATTTTTGTTCCTTTAGTGAACATTTCAAGATCTTTTCTTAATTGCATATTTGAAGCTTTAAGATCTACATGTTCATCAATAATGGGTGTTTTACTTAGACTAGCAAGTGATGATTCATTTGATTCAAGTCTAGCAATCACCTCATTCTTTTCATTCATGATTAATTCAATTTGGCATTTGAGATCATTTATAGTTTTTCTAGCATTTTTGTTCTTTTCACAAATGATCTCATATTGTTTAACTAAATCATGAAATGCATTTTGTAGCTCATCATGTGTATATGATTCATCATTAGCATTAGAATTAGAGCTAGCACTAGAATATGATTTATTTGAACATGAATTGCTTCTAGTGGTGTAAGAGTTAGAAGATACCTCACTTCCTTCATCTTGAATTGCCATGTAGCACATATGCGCATATTCCTTTGTTGATGAAGGTGCGGTTGATTTGGATGACGACGACGATGTATCGTCCCAAGTGGCCTTGTGAGCTTCCAACCTCTTCTCTTTTCTCTTACTCCTCTCCTTTTCTCTTCTTCTCTCCCTTCTCTCATTTTTCTTTCCCCCTTCTCTTCTCTCATTTTCGCTCTCCTCCCTCTCTTTTTCTTTTTCTCTTTTCTTACTTCTTCTACCTCTTCTTTCATTCTTTTCTCCCTTATCCCTCTTGAGGTATTTGAAGAAGTCTTGGGCAAGGACCTCAATGTCCTCTTCTTCCACCCTCCTTGGCTCATCAAAATTTGCATGCAATGCCACCATGGAGTTTTTCTTTGAAGCTTCCTTCTCTCTTCGATGACTCAATTGGAGCTCATAGGCCATGAGATTTCCAATGAGTTCCTCCATCTTCAATTTTGAAAGATCGTGCGATTCTTCGATTGCCACGACCTTGTCTTCCCAATCGTTGCTCAATGACCGGAGGAATTTTCGAGTCATCTCTCCTTCATTTATCCTTCTTCCAAGAATCAAAAGAGAGTTAGTGATATCGGTGAAGCGAGTGTTCATGTCGCTTATGTTCTCACCGATTTGCATAGAAAATATTTCATATTTATGCATGAGAAGACTAACCCTAGTTTCTTTAGTTTTACTATCACCCTCATGATGCATTTGTAACCTATGCCATATTTCATTTGCACTTTCACAACCCCTAATTCTATTGTATTCTCCCTCATTAAGACCACAATAAAGAATGTTCATGATTTTAGAGTTTATTTCAATTTCTTTCATTTGAGCCCTAGATAGAGAATCTAAATCATCTTCATTTGGGGGTATGTATGGATTTTGAATAAACTTCCAATACTTAAGGTCATTTGATATTAAAAAGATTTTCATTCTATTTTTCCAATAATCATAATTTGACCCATTAAGCAAAGGAGGCCTTGTGGTGCATAAACCCTCTAAGTGATTAGATGTGCTAGCCATGCTAAAAATACGATTAAGTATAGAATTTAGCTAACAAGGCTCTGATACCAAATGTTGGATCGTGTGGGTTATGGGTCCACTAATCACTATTACGCTAATCCCTAATTAATCAAACAATAAACGCAGCGGAAACAATTTAAAGAATAGTAGGGAAATAACATGCAAACCACAAGAAGACACGGCGATTTTATAGAGGTTTGGCACCCCACCCGGGTCCTAGTCCTCTCTTGTAAGCTCCGCTCGACTCCGCGAGCTCCGCCTACGTCTTCACTAACCACTCCCCGTTCCGGGCCGGGAGCAACGCCTTTTACACTTCTTCAAGCTCGCGAACAACCCTCGCCGAGCTTGGCACCACCACTCACAATCCGAGAGGATCACTTCGGGCTTTCACCGAAGTCCTTGCTTCTTCTTCGGAATTTCACCAAAGTCTTTGCTTTGACAACTCAATGAGTGGGACACACTCTTCTCTAACTGAGCACAACAATTGCTAAATGTGTGAGTGATGAATAATGTGGAGATTTGAGCTTAAGATCACTAAATGAGAGCTTTGAGGATTTGGGATTTCTCTCTATGAATTTGACTATGAGGAATTGGAGAGTTGTGTTAACAACAAGTCTTGATCCTCTATTTATAAGCTCCTAAGGTATTCTAGCCGTTGGGGATAGATTTGATTGGGTTTTGTGCAAGATACACAAAGCAGAAAATCGGGCTGCAAATCTGTCCAGAACCGGTCGACCGAAACTAGTACACCAGTCGACCGTTAACTTGATTTCAAAGAGAACGGTCGAACAAAAGAATATTCGGTCGGACAAACGAGCTATAACTTAACTCTACTTAAGTGAATCGGTCGAACCAAAGTATGGGGCGGTCGACCGAGAAGGGGATTCGGTTGAGAGAAAGGTCAATCGGTCGAACGAGAAATGTGTCGACCGATAGCAAGGAATTTGGTTTCTGAAAATATGTTCAACCGGTCGACCGAAACAAGGTCTTCGTTCGACCGGTTACCGAATGTATTTTGGGGTTAAGTTTTGTTTTATACGAATACGACCGTTATAGGAATACGACAAGAAAAACGGTCATATTAAAATCCGGGATCGGTCGACCGAAAAGGTAGAACCGGTCGACCGGTAGAGTTCGGTAAAATCACTGTGAAGAGTCTGTTATAAACCGGTCGAACTGAGAACTGGTTCGGTCGACCGGTTCACACAGGAAATCTGGGTTTAAGTTTATAAGTGATTTCCGACTAAGGTTTGGGTGATCTAATGAAGTCCAAATAATGTGAAATTTCGTGTGTGACTTCTATAGGGAACCTATTGTGTATGTGATTGGTTTTTAACTCCTGTATGCTCAATTTACACATGTTCCTAAGACTCAAAATAAATCAAGATTACATGTCTTCGATTTAGCTTTAATTACATGTCTTGACTTCATTTCCTTCTTTCTTGAGTCTTGATCACCTGTAGAGGTTAGCACAATACAATATACACGCAATGCAATATGTGTGCTACTCTACATCATCAGAATTAAGATTAGGTTAATTAAATCATCAAAACATAGATTAAGGCCAAAAAGCCAACACCTTGGTCTCCTGGAGGGCAACACAAGCCAAAGGATCGTGTCGTAACTACTCAACGGGAATAACTTCCTGTCTTGGGCGCGAGCGGTCACCCTATCCCTCAGCGGCCGAGGGAGACTCGGCTTCATCACCGGGAAAACTTCCAAACTAACTGGAGAAGGTAGTGAAGCCAAACAAGAAGAATGGAACTCAAACAATGACCTAGTCATGTCCTGACTTCTACAATCAATGGAGCCAAACATAGCGGAGATCTTCATGTACTCATCCACAGCAAAGGAGCTATGGGAGTCCGCTCAGAATCTCTATGGTAAACAAAAAAAATTCGCACATATTTTTAAGCTAAAAAATGATATTGCGCAGACCAAACAAGGAAAGGGCTCTGTCACTGATTATGTGGGGACACTCAAGGGCAATTGGGACAAGTTAGGGGTTTATGAACCACCTTGCTCGGATCCGCAAATCATTCAGGCATGACAAAATCAAATTGGGTGTACCAATTCTTATTTGGATTTGACTCAAGTTTCGAACAAATCCGAAGCCAAATCCTCATGTCGCCGGAGTTACCCCCACTCACGACAATCATCGCAACCATACAAAACGAAGAATCTAGACGGAAAACAATGACGCAACCATCACAAACCACTCCTGAAAGCCATGCCTTCGCCGCCACAAAAGCAGACCAAAACCACAACTCAAAAAAAGTATGGAAACAAATCAAGTGAAAGTTGCGATAACTGTAAAAAACAGGACACACAAGGAGAAACTGTTGGTTCCTATATCCCCATCTTTGACCGACTCGAGACAGAGAAAGGAGAGGAGACGGGAAAGGGGACAGGCAGACCAGCGGAGGAGGCGGCTTCACCAGCCAAAACCCTAACAGGGAAGGCAGATTCACCAGCCAAATCCGGCTCGGGTATGGCAGCGCGTGCTCAACCTCTACTGAAGGAAACCCTAGCCTCTCAGACACACAAATGGTGAATATGGCAACTACAGAGTCGGATCTCGTGGGCTTTATACTTCGGAGCAGAACCCGAATCCACCCCCACCCAACTACTTCTCCGGATCTTCCACTCATTCAGGTCGAACTCCGGATACAAACCAGCTGAAGGAATTGGTAGCCCATTTGAATGACTTTCTGCAGCTTCACCCCCCAAGAACAGGTACTATCCAATGTATGGTTAACTCCTCAGCAAATTGCTTTCATGTCCAATCTCCCATAAATGTTTCTAAGCCTGTGGATTATTGATTCTGGCGCTACTGATCATAAGACTGGTAACCCGAACCTGATTAGAAATATTAAGACCAATTTAGATTTTTTAAACAAATTTGTTACCATAGCAAATGGAAATCAAGTCAAAATTAAAGAAATAGGAAACATAAAATTACTTAATAATGATGAAAATGCCTTGTACATTCCTCATTTTGACGCCAATTTACTATCAGTTGCCAAGATCACAAAAAAATTAAATTGTAATGTTATTTTCTCACCCTTTGATGTGACATTTCAGGATCGTATCACAGAGAGGATGTTTGGTAGGGGAGTTCTAATCAATGGACTCTATGTGTTTCTCAAAACAAACTCGTCTTCCATTTTATCACTCAGGAAATAAATCAGGTCGACCTCTGGAGATGATTCATTCTGATATTTGGGGACCCGCCCCAATTAAATCTCACGATGGTTTTAAATACTTTGTGATATTTATTGATGATTTCTCACGCACTACATGGTTATACTTGCTTAAAACTAAATCTGAAGTATTTAGAGTTTTTTGTGAATTTGTTCCATTCGTTGAAAACATGTATAATGTTAGAATTACTATCAGTTGCCAAGTATAATGTTATCATGATATGGCAGGGTTTGCGAGTGCTACTTGATTCATTGAAGTGTATCTCTTTCAAGGTTTGTTTTGCTGAATTACAATAATGAATATTTTCTGTTTTACAATCTCTTCAGGTGACTGATGCTCGTGGCAAACTCGCAACTATTGGCTACCATCGGAATTCATTGCAGGAATTGGTTTGGGGTCTCGCCACATGTTGAAATTCTTGTACCCCACTCATGCGATTATTTACATTTGAATGTTTTCTCCAGAATGACAAAATGGATGTGGTTGAAGACAAGCAGGTGATTTTGCCTTTTTTTAATCTGCATGTGCCTTGATCCTAACTTTGTCAATATTTCTTCATTACTTTTTCAAGCTCTGTTTTGCCAAATGTTGATCTGTCATTGCCAGTTTTGACTTTGAAATCACAAAGAAAAAAACTACTAGATTCCTTTTCCAGAACTGGAAAGGTACATTGAACACGTAAAAATTGTGATATTGAGACCAGAAGCCTTGCTCAATAATATGGTATCTACTATCTGATGTATCAAAGGCCACCGAGGATGGCAATTACGGCAATCTCAAGACTGACACAAAACCACAAGCTGATAAACATTTGAGTTCACCAAACTATTGAGAATAATGGATTGATTGCGAGCACAAGCTCTGTTCTGGGAATTTTCAGATGACTGCAAATACGTTGTGGTCTTTGTTGCAGGAACAACAAAATAGTAAAATACGATATCTTCTGGATGTACTGCCAATCTGCATGCACGTCGTTTGTGCTCGCCATGTTTACTGTAAAAAGAAAATGCTAGTTTGTAATTTGTGATGACTTTTTTTCCAGTACATGTTAAATAATGGATGGAT
Source organism: Triglochin maritima (assembly GCA_963682175.1). Lineage (NCBI taxonomy): Eukaryota > Viridiplantae > Streptophyta > Magnoliopsida > Alismatales > Juncaginaceae > Triglochin > Triglochin maritima. The sequence goes on along the minus strand of OY821772.1, from coordinate 54,200,129 downwards.
ATTGAAAGGAATAAAACGGTTTCATGATTTTTGGGATGTACCTAGTACCATATTTTTGCTATTTTTGTGTTTTGAAATCTGTCATTAATGGTTTTGTATGTTGCTTGTGTGAGTGAGGCTTCAATTGTTAAGGCTTCAGTTTGTGATAATAATCGGAGCGAAGAATCGTTTGTTACCAGAAAATTGCAGCGCCAATGCAAAATTCTTATAGTATCACTTTGATCCACTCGTATGCTTGATCCTTTAATTGATACCCTCCATTGTGTTGTGGTTAGTATACGTTAAATCCCCAACTTTGCAAACCATCTCAGTGTACACTTCTCTCGTCAACCAATATGGGTTCTAGTCCTAGGTTTTGGGTGTTGCCCTCCTAGTCATGCTCTATCTGAAACGAGAAGCTAACAGTCTTAACACGTCTACAAATATCCTTAGATGTCTTGATCATTATTTTGTGACACTACTATCAAATTTTGAAAAAGAAAAACACAAATTTGTTACTTAAGGCATGTGTGTTTTATATTTAAGATCTCATATATTGAATTATATTATGTAGTCGTCTTGAATCATTTGTTTTATTTAGTTCATTTTCTTATGATGTTTTGAATCATATATTGAATTACAATCACCGTTGCAATGACTGATTCCCATTTATTATTGCATCTTATTCATAAACATTATACCTTATTAACCATGAAGTAAGAAAAAACCAGTCAACATCGTAATTTTTAATGTCTCCTCTCTCGCTACTTCAAAGGTGTGAATTTATTATTTATGAAAATAGAAGGTTCCAGAGAAATTTAAATTCAATAAGGTTAGCCTCGATTATCCCGTCTATTTTCTGGTGATTTATTAAATGATGAAATTTAAATTCAATAAGGTTAGCTTCGAAAGGATCTTGGAACTTGTATACTCGAATTGTTTTTTCCAAAGTTTCCTCACAGCAATGGAGAAAAGAGTGTGTTAAAACAAAATACACACAGTTGTATTGTGTGTTAGGTTATGCAACGGCTATAATCCCACTCTTTCAAATAATTTTTTTTCTGAAAAATATCAATATTGACAAATTACAGGTTGTTTTTCTTGTGTGTTAATCTACGAATCCAACGGTAAAATATATTTCCCCTATAAAAAGGCTAGAAATTTCCCTCCACTTCCCATTCTTCCCTCCTCCCACTCACTCCTCTTCTTTGTGCCCTTCTCCCACCCGACGGTTCCAAACCCTAATCCCGACCCCGATCCTCCCCCACGATCATCTTCAAACCCTAATCCGAACTTTCTCCGACCTCCCCGATCTGTCCCATCGCCGAAATGGAAGAACAGGACGAGGTTTGTGAGTTCTTTCTTTCCACACTGGTTTGGGTTTGGGTTTTTTGGAGTTAGAATCTCCATCGATTCGTTTTGGGGTTGGGTTAGAAACTCTTTTCATCTTCAAATCACGTTTTCAAACCTTATCCTCTACGACTGATCCTTGTGTTTGGTGGGTTTGGGTCGTGGATTTGGTTATGGAATTGCGGAAAAGGTGTGATTTTGAGATTCGAAAGCTGTGGTTTTGTGATGTATTTTTGAGTTCTTTTCTTGTTTCTGTTTTGATTTGTTTAACGAGGGTTCTGTTTTGATGTCAAGTCTTTTTTTTGCTCGTGTGAATATCCTGGCAAAGTATTGTTATTGTCTCTTATATGCTATTTTTTCGAAACAGTGTAAAAACCATCGATTGGTGTTATAGTATAACTAATAATACATTATGAACTACTTTCACCATTACAAATGATGTTCTTGCACTATGAAAAACAAGATGACCACAAGAAAATTAACTAACTTCTTTATTAAAATGACTGCTTTTGTAAGAATGATTTCTTAAGTAGATATTTTCAGAGGTGGGAGCTCGAACTAGTGTGTCTAAAGATGTCTATTAGAATGATATTGTGTTTATGACAAGAAAAAAGTGATCACTGGAATAAAATGATCATTTAAGAATTAATTTTGATGTACTCCTTGTTGAATGGATGCAATAGTTGCAGCTCAAGCCTTCTCGTCTTGGGGATTCTTGCGTATAGCAATGTCATTAATTCATCATTGTCTGAAAAATAAAGGAAACAGTCTGATTTTTTTTACAGAAAGACTGTTACCGAGGGTGAATACAGAGCATCCGTACCTAAATTTCTGGACAGGTAATATAGTATGTTCTGCATGAATTCAATCAGTGATTTTCCAAAACTGATGGACTTCTTTGTCATGAAATTTAAAAACTGTTAGCAAATTTATTTTATTGGTATTTCACTCAATTTCTATTACAGCCATCACAAGACAAACTCATTAATCTTATGAGTCACAAGAAACTGACTTTAGAACAGAATTGGATTGTGACAGTGTTAACATTTATAATATGAGTTTTGCTACTGATTGATAGTTCATTACAGATTTTTACACTGTTTTTCAGATCAAAGGGAAATAAGAACAGAAAAAACCCCATGTAGATGCTGCTAAGGATACAAAGATGTCAATCTTTGTGCTTTTTCCACCTTGAAGAGGATGAAATATTTGCCACTTGCATTGCCATAGTATGTTACTGTTTTTTTTGTGCATATAGGCTTTCTTCCTTTCCTTTTTTTCCATGGTCACTTTGAAAGCTAACATGTGAACAAAGATCCTTACATCAACATGTCTGATTTTTCTCCTAAACTCAAATGTGGCAGGGTTACGAGACCAAAAAGATTAAGATAACCTGACCTTGAACGCTCCGAGATTGTTTGAACAAGATTGCTGGCAGTAGAAAGAAGTTGTAGAATGCTAGTACTTATGGCTTCACAGGTGAATAAATTATTTTTGTACTTCGGTTTCTACATACAAGCTCACTTCCTTCCATGTCAATTAGATGGAACTTCCCTACTTTAATAACATGATTAATACTTAAATGTCATCAACCTTTTCCTTACGAGAGTTTGATCTGAACATAACACCTTATAACGACCTAATACTCTAATTGATGCTCAAAACGTGTTACATCAAGTGATTTTTCTTATATTAATTTCATATGCCGTGTGACATTAGACTACCAAATTTAAAAAATGTAAGCACACCTTTTCAAACTAAAGACATGTTTTGTATATATTTTAAAATCTCATATATGATTTATATTGTCTAGTGTTATATTTAATCGTTTATTTTACTTAGTTCATTTTCCTATATGTTTTGCACTTCCCACTAGTACAATGACCATTCTCAATTTATTTATGCGTCTTATTCAACAACATCATACCTCACTAACCATGAGGGCAACGATTGAAAAGACAGACGTTTGGGTGCCTAGAGACCGTATGCCAGTTAGTGGTGGGTCAATTAGTCACCCACTACATAATTGGCCAAGTGGGTAATCGAATAGGATGTTGGATTACCACCTACCTATGAAAATAAAAAACCATAACGCATACCCCCACAAGCTCCACGTACTTAGGCCTGACAATTGTGTCGTATCTTATACTTTCGTGTCGTGTTCTTTTACGTGTACTAGCCAACTTGGCCATACACTAACATGACCCGAAATTAATTCCACCTATTGAGTTATGACATGAAGTCATCTAATTTTTATCTTAAGGACCTATTTACGAATCCGTTCCTCTCTATATCTAATCTCTCGACCTAGAAAGGTAGGACATCAAGTCCTCTGATTCTTATCTAAGGGACATGTCTTACTTTCCTGTCCATCTCTAAATTCGGCAAGGTCATTCTATTTCTTACGCATTCGACTACAATTCCCATGTCATACCTCTCTCGACCTATGGAGGTTTGACGTCAAGCGCTCCAATTTTTATCACAAGGACTTCTTTACGAATGAGTTCTTCTCTCTGTCATATTTCTCGACCTATAGATGTATGACATCAAGTCCTTCAACTTTTATTATAAGGACTCGTGTTTTTTTCGCTTTGGTTTTTTTAAATTCAAACATAGTGTGGTCAGCGTTATTCTTACGTGTTAGACAAAAATTCAGATGTCATATCTCTCTCGACCAATGGAGGTATGCCATTAAGTTCTCCCATTTAGCTTAGGACTTATTTACGAATCAATTCCTCTCTATGTCCTATCTCTCGACCTACAGATGCATAACATCAAGTCCTCCATTTTTTATCTTAAAGAATTATTTACGAATCAGCTTCTCTCTATGTCCTATATCTCGACCTATAGATTTGAGACATCAAGTCCTCCAATTTATATCTCAAAGACTATACTGTGAACAATGTAATTCTTACATGTTGGACTACAAATCCAATGTCATACATTTCCCGACCAATGCATGTGTGACTTCAAGTCCTCTAATTTTTATCTTAATGACTAGTCTTCTTTTCCTGTGGGTCTCCAAATTGGACCATATCGTGATCATCGTAATTCTTACGTGTCTGAGTACAATTTGCTTGTCATACCTCTCCTCACCCATGAATATGTGACATCAAGTCCTCCAATTTCTATCTGAAGGATCTGTCTTCCTTTCGTGTCGGTCTCCAAATTCGACCATACTGTGGTCGGCATAATTCTTACACGTTAGAATACAATCCTCATGTCATACCTCTCCCGACCTATGAAGGTGTGGCATCAAGTCCTCTAATTTTTATCTTAAGGACTTATTTTACAAACCAATTCCTCTCTATGTCAAATCTCTCGATCTATAGATGTATGACATCAAATCCTCCAATTTTTATCTCAAGGACTTGTATTTCTTTCTGTCAGTCTCCAAATTCGACCATACTGGTCAGCGTAATTCTTACGCATTACACTACAAAATCCCACGTCACACCTCTCCTGACCTATGGATGTGCGACATCAAGTTCTCCGATTTTTATCTTAAGGATATTTCAAGAACTTGTTTACGAATCAATAACTCTTTTTGTCATATCTCTCGACCTATAGAGTTATGACATCAAGTCCCCCAATTTTTATCTCAATAAGTTGTTCACGAATTAATTTCTCTCTGTGATATCTCTTGACCTGTAGAGGTATGACATCTAGTCCTCCAATTTTTATCCAAAGGACTCGTCTTCCGTTCCTATCGTTTTCCAAATTCGACATAATTGTGGTCAGCGTAAGTCTTACGCGATAGATTACAAATCCATTGTCATACCTCTCCCTACCTATGGATGTGTGACATCAAGTCCTCCAATTTTTATCTCAAGAACATAAATACGAATCAATTTCTCTCAATGTCACATCTCTCTCGACCTATAGAGATATGACATCAAGTCCTCCAATTTTTATCCAAAGGACTTGACTTCCTTTCCTGTACATTTTCCAAATTCGACAACATTGTGATCAGCGTAATTCTTACGCATTAGATTACAAATATAATGGCATACCTCTCCCGACCTAGGGATGTGTGACATCAAGTCCTCCAATTTTTGTCTCAAGAACATAATTACGAATCAATTTCTCTCAATGTCATATCTCTCTCGACCTCTAGAGATATGACATCAAGTCCTCCACTTTTTATCCAAACGACTTGTCTTCCTTTCCTGTACATTTTCCAAATTCGACAACATTGTGATCAATGTAATTCTTACGCATTAGATTACAAATCTAATGTCATACCTCTCCCGACCTATGGATGTGTGACATCAAGTCCCCCAATTTTTTTTATCTCGAGAACGTGATTAGGATTCAATTACTCTCAATGTCATATCTCTCTCGACCTATTGAGATACGTCATCTAGTCCTTCAATTTTTATCTCAAGGACTTGTCCTCCTTTCCCGTCGGTCTCCAAATTCGACGACAACGTGGTCAGCGTAATTCTTACGCGTTAGACTACAAATCTCATTTCATACCTCTCCCGACCTATGGATGTGTGGCATGAAGTCCTGCAATTTTTATCTAAAGAACTTGTTAACGAATCAATTTCTCTCTGTCATATCTCTCGACCTATAGAGGTATGCCATCAAGTCCTCCAATTTTTATCCAAAGGACTTGTCTCCGTTTCCCGTCGTTCCCAAAATTCGACTCCTTTGTGGCCAGCGTAATTCTTACGCGCTAGACAACAAATCCAATGTCATACCTCTCCCGACCTATGAGAGTGTGACATTGAGTCCTCCAATTTCTATCTCAAGGACTTGTTTACGGATCAATAACTCTTTTTGTCATATTTCTCGACCTATAGAGTTATGATATCAAGTCCTCCAATTTTTATCACAAACACTTGTTCACGAATAAACTTCTCTCTGTCATATCTCTCGACCTATAGAGGTATGACATCAAGTCCTCCAATTTTTATCCAAAGGACATGTCTTCCGTTCCTATCGTTTTCTAAATTCGACAACATTGTGGTCAGCGTAAGTCTTACGCGTTAGATTGGAAATCAATTGTCATACCTCTCCCTACCTATGGATGTGTGATATCAAGTCCTCCAATTTTGTTTCGCAAGAACATAATTACGAATCTATTTCTCTCAATGTCATGTATCTCTCGACCTATAGAGATATGACATCAAGTCCTCCATTTTTTATCCAAAGGACTTGTATTCCTTTCCTTTATATTTTCCAAATTCGACAACATTGTGATCAGCGTAATTCTTACGCTTAGATTAGAAATCTAATGTCCCACCTCTCCCGACTTATGGATGTGAGACATCAAGTCCTCTAATTGTCATATCTCTCGACGTATAGAGATATGTCATCTAGTCCTTCAATTTTTATCTCAAGGACTTGTCCTCCTTTCCCGTCGGTCTTCAAATTCGACGACGACGTGGTCAGCGTAATTCTTACGCGTTAGACTACAGATCTCGTGTCATACCTATCCCGACCTATGGATGTGTGACATGAAGTCCTGCAATATTTATCTAAATGACTTTTTGCGACTCAATTTCTCGATATGTCATATCTCTCGACCTATAGAGATATTTCATCAAGTCCTACCATTTTTATCTGAAGGACTTATCTCCCTTTCCTGTCGTTCCCCAAATTCGACAACATTGTGGCTAGCGTAATTCTTACGCGTTAGACAACAAATCCAATGTCATACCTCTCCCAACCTATGAGAGTGTGACATTGAGTCCTCCAATTTTTATCTCAAGAACTTGTTTACGAATCAATAACTCTTTTTGTCATATCTCTCGACCTATAGAGTTATGACATCAAGTCCCCCAATTTTTATCTCAATAAGTTGTTCACGAATTAATTTCTCTCTGTGATATCTCTTGACCTGTAGAGGTATGACATCTAGTCCTCCAATTTTTATCCAAAGGACTCGTCTTCCGTTCCTATCGTTTTCCAAATTCGACATAATTGTGGTCAGCGTAAGTCTTACGCGATAGATTACAAATCCATTGTCATACCTCTCCCTACCTATGGATGTGTGACATCAAGTCCTCCAATTTTTATCTCAAGAACATAAATACGAATCAATTTCTCTCAATGTCACATCTCTCTCGACCTATAGAGATATGACATCAAGTCCTCCAATTTTTATCCAAAGGACTTGACTTCCTTTCCTGTACATTTTCCAAATTCGACAACATTGTGATCAGCGTAATTCTTACGCATTAGATTACAAATATAATGGCATACCTCTCCCGACCTAGGGATGTGTGACATCAAGTCCTCCAATTTTTGTCTCAAGAACATAATTACGAATCAATTTCTCTCAATGTCATATCTCTCTCGACCTCTAGAGATATGACATCAAGTCCTCCACTTTTTATCCAAACGACTTGTCTTCCTTTCCTGTACATTTTCCAAATTCGACAACATTGTGATCAATGTAATTCTTACGCATTAGATTACAAATCTAATGTCATACCTCTCCCGACCTATGGATGTGTGACATCAAGTCCCCCAATTTTTTTTATCTCGAGAACGTGATTAGGATTCAATTCCTCTCAATGTCATATCTCTCTCGACCTATTGAGATACGTCATCTAGTCCTTCAATTTTTATCTCAAGGACTTGTCCTCCTTTCCCGTCGGTCTCCAAATTCGACGACAACGTGGTCAGCGTAATTCTTACGCGTTAGACTACAAATCTCATTTCATACCTCTCCCGACCTATGGATGTGTGGCATGAAGTCCTGCAATTTTTATCTAAAGAACTTGTTAACGAATCAATTTCTCTCTGTCATATCTCTCGACCTATAGAGGTATGCCATCAAGTCCTCCAATTTTTATCCAAAGGACTTGTCTCCGTTTCCCGTCGTTCCCAAAATTCGACTCCTTTGTGGCCAGCGTAATTCTTACGCGCTAGACAACAAATCCAATGTCATACCTCTCCCGACCTATGAGAGTGTGACATTGAGTCCTCCAATTTCTATCTCAAGGACTTGTTTACGGATCAATAACTCTTTTTGTCATATTTCTCGACCTATAGAGTTATGATATCAAGTCCTCCAATTTTTATCACAAACACTTGTTCACGAATAAACTTCTCTCTGTCATATCTCTCGACCTATAGAGGTATGACATCAAGTCCTCCAATTTTTATCCAAAGGACATGTCTTCCGTTCCTATCGTTTTCTAAATTCGACAACATTGTGGTCAGCGTAAGTCTTACGCGTTAGATTGCAAATCAATTGTCATACCTCTCCCTACCTATGGATGTGTGATATCAAGTCCTCCAATTTTGTTTCGCAAGAACATAATTACGAATCTATTTCTCTCAATGTCATGTATCTCTCGACCTATAGAGATATGACATCAAGTCCTCCATTTTTTATCCAAAGGACTTGTATTCCTTTCCTTTATATTTTCCAAATTCGACAACATTGTGATCAGCGTAATTCTTACGCTTAGATTAGAAATCTAATGTCCCACCTCTCCCGACTTATGGATGTGAGACATCAAGTCCTCTAATTGTCATATCTCTCGACGTATAGAGATATGTCATCTAGTCCTTCAATTTTTATCTCAAGGACTTGTCCTCCTTTCCTGTCGGTCTTCAAATTCGACGACGACGTGGTCAGCGTAATTCTTACGCGTTAGACTACAGATCTCGTGTCATACCTATCCCGACCTATGGATGTGTGACATGAAGTCCTGCAATATTGATCTAAATGACTTTTTGCGACTCAATTTCTCGATATGTCATATCTCTCGACCTATAGAGATATTTCATCAAGTCCTACCATTTTTATCCGAAGGACTTGTCTCCCTTTCATGTCGTTCCCCAAATTTGACAACATTGTGGCTAGCGTAATTCTTACGCGTTAGATTACAAATCAATTGTCATACCTCTCCCTACCTATGGATGTGTGATATCAAGTCCTCAAATTTTTTTTCGCAAGAACATAATTACGAATCTATTTCTCTCAATGTCATATATCTCTCGACCTATAGAGATATGACATCAAGTCCTCCATTTTTATCCAAAGGACTTGTATTCCTTTCCTTTACATTTTCCAAATTCGACAACATTGTGATCAGTGTAATTCTTACGCATTAGATTACAAATGACTTATCTTCCTATCCTGTTGTTCTTAAAAGTCGATGGTCAACATAGTACTTAAGCGTTAGACTACAAATCTCATGTTATACCTCTCCCGACCTATGAAAGTTTGACAAAAAGTCCTCCAATTTTATCTCATGGACTTGTTTACAAATCAATTTCTCTCGTTATGTCATATCTCTCGACCTATAAAGCTATGACATCAAGTCCTCCAATTTTTATACATAGGACTTGTCTTCCTTTCTCGTCGTTCTTCAAATTCTACTGTATTGTTGTCATTATTATTCTGACACGTTGGACAACAAATCCCATGTCATACCTCTCCCGACCTATGGAAGTGTGACATCAAGTCCTCCAATTTTTATCTCAAGAACTTGTTTACGAAGCAATTTCTCTCTATGTCATATCTATCGACCATAGAGCTATGACATCAAGTCTTCCAATTTTTATGTCAATGACTTGTCATCCTTTCATGTTAGTCTCCAACTTCGACTACAATGTTATCAACGTAATTCTTACGCGTTAGACTACAAATCCCATGTCATACCTCTCCCAACTTATGGATGTGTGGCATCAAGTCCTCCATTTTTTTCTCAACGACTTATTTACGAATCAATAACTCTTTTTGTCATATCTCTCGACCTATAGAGTTATAATATCAAGTCCTCCAATTTTATGTCAAGGACATGTCTTCCTTTCCGTCATTCTCCAACTTCGACTACAATGTTGTCAGCGTAATTGTTACGCATTAAACTACAAATCTCATGTCATACCTCTCCCGACCTATGGAAGTGTGATATCAAGTCCTTCAATTTTTATCCCAAGCACTTGTTTACGAATCAATTTCTCTCTATGTCATATCTCTCAACCTATAGAGCTTTGACATCAAGTCCTCCAATTTTTATATCAAGGACTTGTCCTCCTTTCCGTCAGTCCCCAACTTCGACTACATTGTTGCCAATGTAATTCTTACGCGTTAGACTAAAAATCCCATGTCATACCTCTCTGGACTTATGGAAGTGTGACATCAAGTCCTCCAATTTTCATCTCAAAGGCATGCTTACAAATAAATATCACTCTATGTCAAATCTTCCAACATGGAGAGATATGTCATAAAGTCCTCAAATTTTTATACAAAGGACATGTCTTCTTTTCCTGTCGTTCTTCAAATTTGACTACAATCATGTCATACTTCTTTTCCGTCGCATGTCATACGTCTCCCGACCTATGCAAGTGTGACATGAAGTCCTCAAATTTTTATCTCAAGGACTTGTTTACGAATCAATTTCTCTATATATCATATCTCTCGACCTATAGAGCTATGACATCAAGTTCTCCAATTTTTATCCAAAGGACTTGTCTTCCTCACCAGTCGTTCTCAAATCTGACGACATTGTGGTCAGAGTAATTCCTACACATTAGATTACAAATCCCATATCATACCCCTCCTGTCCTATGGAAATGTAACATGAAGTCCTCAAATTTTATCTCAAGGAATTGTTTACTAATCAATATTACTCTATGTCATATCTCTCAACTTATAGAGATAAGTCATCAAGTTCTCAATTTTTTATCCAAAGGAATTGTCTTCCTTTCTTGTCGTTCTTCAAATTCGACTATATTGTGGTCAACATAATTCTTACGCGTTAGACAACAAATCTCATGTCATACCTCTCCCTGATCTACGAGAGTGTGAGATTGAGTCATCCAATTTTTATTTGGACTTGTTTACAAATCAATTTCTCTCTATGTCATATCTCTTGACCATAGAGCTTTGACATCAAGTCCTTCAATTTTTATGTCAATGACTCTTCGTGAAGAAGAGGGATGGCTCGTTGAGGATGTGTATTGATTATCGGATGTTGAATAAGGTTACCATTAGGAACCGGTATCCTTTACCCAGGATCGATGATCTTTTCGATCAGTTGCAGTCAGCGAGGGTCTTTTCGAAGAACGATCTGCGATCCGGTTACCATCAGTTGAGGATTCGGGATGCAGATGTCCAGAAGACAGCGTTCAGGACGAGGTACGGGCATTATGAGTTTTTGGTGATGTCGTTTGGACTGACGAATGCACCAGCAGCGTTTATGGATCTGATGAATCGGACCTTTCAGCCGTATCTCGACAGGTTTGTGATTGTCTTCGTGGACGATATACTGGTATACTCACCAGACAGAGAGCAACATCGGGAGCACCTGAGGATTGTGCTTAGCATTCTGAGAGATCAGCAGCTCTATGCTAAGTACAAGAAGTGTGATTTCTCGCTAGATCGGGTGGCCTTTCTGGGACATGTAGTGTCAGCAGACGGGATTTCTGTGGATCCAGAGAAGGTCGAGGCTGTGACTCAGTGGAGAGCTCCGACCAGTGTGTCTGAGATTAGGAGTTTTGTGGGCTTAGCAGGTTATTATCGTCGGTTTATTCAGGACTTTTCGAGACTTGCTTCCCCACTGACGGCTTTGACACAGAAAGGTGTCAAGTTCGTTTGGTCCCAGAAGTGCGAGGACAGTTTCCAGGAGCTGAAGAGGCGACTGACTACAGCACCGATCTTGATGTTACCGAGTGGTAGCGGAGGCTATGTGATTTACAGTGACGCTTCTGGCATCGGTCTGGGTTGCGTGTTGATGCAGCACGGGAAAGTGGTCGCTTATGCTTCGAGGCAGTTGAAGGTTCATGAGAAGAATTATCCGACTCATGATCTGGAGTTGGCAGCAGTGGTTCACGCGCTGAAGACCTGGAGGCATTACCTATATGGAGAGCAGTTTGAGGTTTTCATAGACCACCAGAGTCTGAAGTATCTGTTCTCGCAGAAAGAGTTGAATATGAGGCAGCGCAGATGGTTAGAGTTCATAAAAGATTATGACTTCACCATTTCGTACCATCCGGGGAAGGCGAATTCTGTCGCGGATGCCTTGAGTAGGAAGGTAGAGTTATCAGCTGCCAGCTTGTGCATTCAGGAGTGGAGGTTGCTTGAGGCCTTCACGGAGTGGAGACCTTTTACGGAGGGCTCTGAGGGGGCAGTGATTGCAGGACTTCGAGTGGAGCCGCAGACTGTTTCGGGAGTTGTTCAGGCTCAGAGAGCAGATGATGAGTTGGTCAGTCTGATGCAGTTAGCTGCTAAGGACGGATCGGACTTCAGTGTCGGAGTCGATGGAGGATTGAGGTTCAGAGGTCGGGTCTGGGTACCGAGAGCAGGTGATCTGAGGGATACTATTATGGAGGAGGCACATAGGGCCAGATATTCCATTCACCCGGGGAGTACCAAGATGTATAAAGATTTACAGCGGAGTTTCTGGTGGAAATGGATGAAGTGAGACGTAGCAGACTTCGTATCCTGGTGCTTGGTTTGTCAACAGGTGAGGATTGAGCACCAGCGGCCAGCAGGGCAGTTGCAGAGTATAGATCTGCCATAGTGGAAGTGGGAGCACGTGACTATGGATTTCGTCACCGGTTTGCCGAAGACGAGGAGATCCCACGACGCGATTTGGGTCATAGTTGATCGACTGACCAAGTCGGCGCATTTTCTGGCGATCAGGACCACCTTACCGTTGGAGGGTTTGGCGAAGCTGTACATCGAGGAGATAGTCCGGTTACATGGTGTACCTGTGAGCATTATCTCTGATCGAGATCCGAGGTTTACCTCCAGATTTTGGGGTAGTCTGCAGAAGGCTTTGGGGACTCAGTTGAAGTTTAGCACAACTTTTCATCCACAGACAGACGGGCAGTCAGAGAGGACTATCCAGACGCTAGAGGATATGCTGAGAGCGTGTACTCTGGATTGGGCAGGATTTTGGGATGAACACCTGCCGTTGATCGAGTTCGCCTACAACAATAGCTACCATTCGAGCATTGTGATGGCACCGTATGAGGCTCTGTACGGTCGGCCTTGTAGATCGCCGGTATGCTGGAGTGAGGTAGGCGAGAGGCTGTTGGTTGGACCAGAGATTTCTCAGATGTATGCTGAGAAGGTTGGCGTGATCAGACAGAGGTTGGCGACGGCTCAGAGCAGACAGAAGAGTTACGCAGACAGGCGTAGACGAGAGTTGAGATTTGAGGTGGGCGATCACGTTTTCTTGAGGATTTCACCAGCTCGTGGAGTGATGAGATTCGGGAAGAAAGGGAAGCTCAGTCCGAGGTACGTCGGACCGTTTGAGATTCTTGATCGTGTCGGAGAGGTTGCCTACCGTATTGCTTTGCCGCCGCAGCTTTCGGGTATTCACAACGTTTTCCATGTTTCTATGTTGAGGAAATACGTTTCCAATCCGTCGCATGTGATTGAGATCTGTGTTCCGGAGATCGGTCAGGACTTATCTCTCGAGGAGAGACCCGTGGAGATTGTAGACCGGATGGAGCACCAGCTCAGGAGGAGAACCATTCCGATGGTGAAGGTCAGGTGACAGCATCATAGCGAGCGTGAAGCCACTTGGGAGATCGAGGATGAGGTCCGGAAGAAGTATCCGGAATTGTTCGGTGAGGATTTGGTTCTAATTTCGAGGACGAAATTCTTTAAGGAGGGTGGATTGTTACATCCTAACCCTTGATTAATGGGTTTATTGTGTTTAGGTGGAGGATTAGAAGAGGAGGAGGTGGAGGGCTGAGATTGATTGGGTGGTGATGAGGTGGAGGGTGGAAATGAGGGGAGGTGTTGAGTAGGTGGGTGCTCTCTCTCTCTCTCACTTGTGCTTTCCTCTCTCTCACTCAAGTCTCTCTCTCTCTCCCTTGATCCGCAGCTCTCTGAGGTGAGGAGGAGCTCGAGGTTCGCCGGATCGTGTGGTTCGAGGCTCGCTGGATCGTGTGGCCGGAGGAAGGTGATCGCATTCGGATTCCGCCGGAGAAGGAGGAGAAACGCTTGTGGAGGCGACTTCGTGGGTTCTTCAAATGCTTCTTCAAGCCTTAAGGTATGCCAAGCTTTAGTGTAGACCTCCTTTTAGCCTTTGCGAGGGTTGGAGTGGCCGACGGTAGGCCGGAAGGCTCGTCGAGAACCTTGCAACAGCTTTTCAGCTCTGCAACGGTCGACCGACGGGATGGCGCAGTCGACTGGTCGTAGTGTAATTTGGGCGGAAAACCCTTGCACCGGTCGAACGATACTCTTCGAGTGGTCGACCGGTGGTACGTTTTACCAGGGGAAAAAGGCTCTGGGTGTTTTCGGTCGAACGGGTCCCCTTTGCCGGTCGACCGAAAAACACTGTTGTAGGTCGGTTGGGGGCGTTGACCATCTAAACGGTCGACCGCTCGTTGACTTCGTCCGACCGACGTTTAAGTTAACTTATTGGCCAGTCGACCGAGAGTGTGGTTTCGGTCGACCGTGTAGTGCGGTTTTGTTGGGGGATTCCCCTGGTTGTTTTCGGTCGACCGTGATCTGAGGGTCGTTTGACCGTTGGTGCTTTTTGAGCGAGAGAGGATTTTTCCCTGTTGGATTTCGGTCGACCGTGATTTGAGAGTCGTTCGACCGGTTGGACGTTATTTGTGTTTTTCTGAGGAATAGTTGTGGTGTTCGGTCGACCGTTTGGGTTCTTCCGTTCGACCGTTTGGGCACTGTTTTGCATATGGATGCTTGTGTCGTGTGTTGTTGGATCCGTCTCGAGGGCAACGGGTCTCCGGCCTTTTTGGGGCGATGGTACATACATTGCTGGCCTGAGAGGAGGGTCGTGTTGTGGCTCTGAGGAGCGGGTGCCGTGTGTGCACGTTGTTGTTGTGGCTCTGAGGAGCGGGTGCCGTGTGTGCACGTTGTTGTTGTGGCTCTGAGGAGCGGGTGTCGTGTGTGCACGTGGTTGTTGTGGCTCTGAGGAGCGGGTGCCTTGTGTGCACGTGTGATTGAGGGGTTGGGGTGAGAGGACCCTTGAGACCCGATGCCGATGTGTTCCGGCAGTGCCTGGTGTGCACGGGAGATTGTTATGTTTTACTGCATTTCATTTCATTTCATGTTTCATTACGCATATTATGTTCATATTTTAGGGGTTTGGCATACGGGGTTTCCCACGGGAAACTCATGCATATTCATGTTTTATGTCAGGTCGTACGCGTCATTAGGAGGTGGTGACTACGGACAGGAGCACCCAGACCAGGTCCTGTCTCTTGTGATCTTCGAGGTGGATGATTTTCCCTTGTACATGAGTTGTTATCTTTTGTGTTGGGTTGTAATCATCCTTGACTCTTGTATTGTACAGTTTACCTTATTATATATATATGTACTCGTGGTTTGGTGACGACCCCTGTGTTAATTCTTTATCCGTTTAAAGTTTTAAACTTTCCGCTGTTTCGGGGCGTTACACTTCTAATTTTTATGTCATGGACTTGTCTTCTTTTCCAGTCAGTCTCCAAACTCGACAACGTTGTGGTCAGCGCAATTCTTACGTGTTAAATTACAAATCTAATGGCATACCTCTCCCGACCTATTGATGTGAGACATCAAGTTCTCCAATTTTTATCTCAAGAACTTGTTCACGAATTAATTTCTGTCTGTCATATCGATCTCTCGACCTATAAATGAATAATATCAAGTCCTCCAATTTTTATCCAAAAGACTTGTCTTCCGTTCCTGTTGTTTTCTAAATTCGACAACATTTTGGAGCGTAATTTTTATGCGTTAGATTACAAATCTAATGTCATACCTCTCCCGACCTACGGATGTGTGATATCAAGTCCTCCATATTTTATCTCAAGAACATGATTACGAATCAATTTCTCTCAATAACATATCTCTCGACCTATAGAGATATGATATGCAGTCCTCCAATTTTTATATAAACGACTTGTCTTCCTTTCTTGTACGTTTTCCAAATTCGACAACATTGTGGTAACTGTAATTCTTACGTGTTATATTACAAATCTAATGCCATACCTCTCCCGACCTACGGATGTGTGACATCAACTCCCCCAATTTTTATCTCAAGAACGTGATTACGAAACAATTTCTCTCTATGTCATATCTCTCGACCTATAGAGATATGTCATCAAATCCTCCAATTTTTATCCCAACGACTTGTGTTCGTTTCCTGTCGCTCTCGAACTTCAACTACATATCTGTGTAATACTTATGTCTTTGACTACAAATCGCATGTCATACCTCTCCCGACCAATGGAAGTGTAACATCAAGTCCTATGTTTTTTTATCTCAAGTACTTGTTTACAAATCAATTTCAAGTCTCTGTATGCCATATCTCTCGACCATAGAACTTTGACATCAAGTCCTCCAATTGTTCTGTAAGGGACTTGTCTTCCTTACCTCTCAGTCTCCATCTTCGACTACAAAGTTGTTAGCGTAATTATTACGCGTTAGACTACAAATTTCATGTCATACCTTTCTCGACTTATGGAAGTGTGACAGCAAGTCCTCCATTTTTTATCTGAAGGACTTGTTTACGAATCAATTTATCTCTACGACATATCTCTCGACCATAGAACTACAACATCAAGTCTCCAAATTTTATGTTAATGACTTGTCCTCCTTTCCCGTTAGTCTCCAATTTCGACAACAATGTTGTCAGTGTAATTCTTACATGTTACACTTCAAATTGCATGTCATACCTCTCCCGACTTATGGATGTGTGACATCAAGTCTTCAAATTTTTATATCTGAACGACTTGTTTACGAATCAATTTCTCCTTATGTCATATCTCTCGACCTATAGAGATATGTCATCAAGTCTTCCAATTTTTATTTCAAGGACACATCTTCCTTTCTTGTCAGACTCCAACTTCGACTACAATGTTGCTAGTGGAATTCTTACACGTTAGACTATAAATCTCATGTCATACATCTCCCGACCTATGGTTGTGTGACATGAAGTCCTGCAATTTTTATCCAAAAGACTTTTTTTACGAATTAATTTCTCTCTGTCATATTTCTCGACCAATTGAGCTAAGACATCAAGTCCATCAATTTTTATGTCAAGGACTTGTCTTCCTTTTCGCCAGTCTAGTTCAGTCACCCTCAGGTCATAATATAGTATAGTATGACATCGGTAGGAAGATAATGCAGCGCCGAAGAACGAGCTACGGTGACGGTCAAAGTGTAGGTCACGAAGGCCTGGGCCGGCCAGCAACGTCGCGCTAGCGCGCTATGGAGTTGCTTGTTGGGCGCACTATTAGTCATCACCCGACCGAATCTTTTTCTTCTTCTTTTTGTGTGGAAAAGCCTATTTTACTGCAGAAGACTTGATGAACAATTGATTTGAGGACGGATGAAGCCCACCCACGACTTCCGTAAGCAGATGGTCCCTTCTTCGTTGATTGAATCGCCTTGATGCAAGCGACGATCGACCCATCCCTCGGCCCATCGGTGCTTCCCTATGATGCCAGCTAAACATTTCTTTTGAATGAATGTTGCTGCTTCGACTACGTTGTTGTCAGCGTAATTCTTACGCATTAAACTAAAAATCCCATGTCATACCTCTCCGGACCTATGGAAGTGTGACACAAAGTCCTACAATTCTTATCTCAAGGACATGCTTACGAATCAATTTCTTCCTATGTCATATCTCTTGACCTCAAGAGATATGTCATCAAGTCCTCCAATTTTTAGGTCAATGACCTGTCTTCTTTTCCTGTACGTTTTCCAAATTCGACAATATTGTCGTCAACATAATTCTTACATGTTAAATTACAAATCTAATGTCACACATGTCCCGAACTATGGATGTTTGACACCAAGTCCTAAATTTTTATTTCAAGGACTTGATTACGAATCAATTTCTCTCCATGTCATATCTCTCAACCTATAGAGATATATCATAGATCAAGTTTGCCAATTTTTATACCAATCACTTGTCTTCCTTTACTGTCTCTCTAGCTTCAGCTTAATTCTTACGCGTTAGCCTACAAATCTCATGTCATAGCTCTCCCGTCCTATGGAAGTGTAAGATGAAGTCCTCCAAATCTTATATCAATGACTTGGTTACGAATCAATATCACTCTATGTCATATCTCTCGACTTATAGAGGTATGTCATTAAGTCCAATTTTTAACGAAAGGATTTGTCTTCTTTTCCCGTTGTTCTTTAAATTCGACTACATTTTTGTCATCATAATACTTACGGGTAAACAACAAATCGCATGTATTACCTCCCCCGACCTATGGAAGTGTAACATCAAGTCCTCCAATTTTTATGTCAAGGACTTGTTTACGAATAAATTTCTCTTTATATCATGTCTCAACCTATAGAGCTATGACATCAAATGCTCCAATTTTTATCTCACGGACGTGTCTTCCTTTTCCCATCGGTCTCCAAATTCGAGACATTGTGGTCAGCGTAATCGTTACGCGTTAGACTACAAATCTCATGTCATACCTCTCCCGACCTATGGATGTGTGACATTAAGTCCTTCAATTTTTATCTCGAGGACTTGTTTACGAATTTCTATCTATGTCATATCTCTCGACCTATAGAGATATGTCGATAAGTCCTCCAATTATTATCTCCAGAATTGTCTTCATGTCCAGTCCGTCTTCATATTTGACGACAACGTGGTCAGCACAATTTTTACGTGTTAGACTAAAAATCCAATGACATACCTCTCCTGACCTATGGATGTGTGACATGAAGTCCTGTAATTTTTATCTAAAAGACTTTTTTACGAATCAAATTCTCTATATGTCATATCTCTCTTCCAAAAGAGATATGACATCAAGTCCTCCAATTTTTATCCAAATGACTTGTCTTTCTTTCCTGTCGTTCTCCAAATCTGACGACATTGTGGTTAGAGTAATTATTACACGTTAGACTACAAATCCCATGTCATACCTCTCCCGTCCTATGGATGTGTGACATCAAGTCCTCCAATTTTTATCTCAACGACGTGATTACGAATGAATTTCTCTCAATGTCATATCTCTCGACCTATACAGATATGGAATCAAGTCCTTTAATTTTTATCTCAAGGACTTGTCTTCCATTGCAGTCGGTCTCCAAATTCGACGACAACGTGGTCAGCGTAATTTTTATGCGTTGGGCTACAAATCACATGCCATACCTCTCCCGACCTTTGGATGTGTGACATGAAGTCCTGCAATTTTTATCTAAAGGACTTTTTACGGCTCAATTTCTCGATTTGACATATCTCTCATCCTATAGAGATATTTCATGAAGTTCTTCAACTTTTAACCAAAGAATTTGTCTCCCTTTCCCGTCGTTCCCCAAATTCAACTACATTGTGGTCAACGTAATTCTTACGTGTTAGACTATAAATCTAATATCATACCTCTCCCGTCTTATGGAAGTGTGACATCAAGTCCTCTAATTTTTATCTCAAGGACTTGTTTACGAATCAATTTCTCTCTATGTCATATTTCTCGACCTATAGCGATATGTCATCAAGTCCTTTAATTTTTATCCCAATGACTTGTCTTCCTTTCTTGTCAGTCTCCACGTTCGACTAAATTGTCGTTAGCATAACTTTTACGCGTTAAACTAAAAATCCCATGTCATACCTCTCCAGACCTATGGAAGTGTGACATCAAGTCCTACAATTCTTATCTCAAGGACTCGTTTACGAATCAATTTCTCCCTATGTCATATCTCTCGACCTATGGAGATGTCATCAAGTCCTCCAATTTTTACCCCAATGACTTGTCTTCCTTTCGTTTCGGTCTCCAGCTTCGACTACATTGGTGTCAACGTAATTCTTACGCGTTAGACTACGAATCTCATGTCATACCTCTCCCGACCTATGGAAGTGTGACATCAAGTCCTCCAATTTTTATCTAAAGGACTTATTTACGAATCAATTTCTCCCTACGTCATATCTCTCGACCTATAGAGATATGACATCATGTCCTACAACTTTTATTCCAACGACTTGTCTTTCTTTCTTGTAGGTCTCCAACATCGACTACATTGTTGTCAGTGTAATTCTTACGCGTTAGATTAGGCATCTCATGTCGTAGCTCTCCCATCCTATGAAAGTGTGACATCAAGTCCTTCAATTTTTATCTGAAGGACTTGTTTACGAATCAATATCACTCTATGTCATATCTCTCGACCTATAGAGATATGTCATCAAGTCTAATTTTTATCCAGAGGACTTGTCTTTTTTTCTGTCATTTTTTAAATTCGATTACATTGTGGTCAGCATAATTCTTACGCGTTAGACAACAAATCACATGTCATACCTCTCCCGACCTATGAAAGTGTGACATTAAGTCCTCCATTTTTTATTTCAAGGACTTGTTTATGAATCCATTTATCTCTATCTCATATCTCTCGACCTATGAGCTATGACATCAAGTCCTCTAATTTTTATCTGAAGGACTTGTTTACGAATCAATTTCTCGATGCATCCTATCTCTCGACCTATAGAAATATTTTATCAAGTCCTCCAATTTTTATCCAAAGGACTTGTCTTCTTTTCCTGTCGCTCTCCAAATTCGACCATATTGTGGTCAGTGTAATTCTTACTCGTTAGACTACAAATCCCATCTCATTCCTCTCCGGACCTATGTAAGTGTGACATCAAGTCCTACAATTATTATCTCAAGGACTTGTTTACGAATCAATTCTCCCTATGTCATATCTCTCGACCTATAAAGATATGTCATCAAGTCCTCTAATTTTTATCCCAAACACGTCTTCCGTTCCTGTCGTTCTCCAAATTCAACAACGTTATGGTCAGCATAATTCTTACACGTTAGACTACAAATCTCATGTCATACCTCTTTTGTCCTATGGAAGTGTGTCTTGAAGTCCTCCAATTTTTATCTCAAGAACATATTTACGAATCAATTTCACTCTATATCGTATCTCTCTACCTATAGAGCTATTTCATCGTGTCCTCCAATTTTATCTAAAGGACCTGTCTTCCTTTCTTGTCGTTCTTCAAATTCAACTACATCGTGGTCAGTGTAGTTCATACGCGTTAGACTGCAAATTTCATGTCATACCTCTCCCGACCTTTGAAAGTGTGACACTAAGTCGTCCAATTTTTATATCAATGACTTGTTTAGGAATCAATTTCTCTCTATCATATCTCTCGATCTAAAGAGTGATATGACAGAGAGAACAACATGTTCATCGTAAATCTTACGCGTCAAACTACAAATCCCATGTCATACCTCTCCGGATTTATGGATGTATGACATGAAGTCCTGCAATTTTTATCTCAATGACTTTTTACGAATCAATTTCTATATATGTCACATCTCTCGACCTAACGAGATGTGATTATGTTCTCTAATTTTATCTCAAGGACTTATCTTTCATTCTTGTCAGTCTCCAAATTCGACTATATTGTGGTCATCATAATTCTTACGCGTCAGACTACAAATCTCATGTTATACCTCTCCCGACCTATGGAAATGTGACATCATGTTGTCTAATTTTTATCTTAAGGACTTATTTACGAATCAATTTCACGCTGTCATATCTCTCGACCTATAGAGCTATGACATCAAGTCCTCCAATTTTTATGCAAATGACTTGTCTTCCTTTCCCGTCGTTCTTCAAATTCGACTACATTGTGGTCAACGTAATTCTTATGCGTTAGACTACAAATCCCATGTCATACCTCTCCCGACCTATGGAAGTGTGACATCAAGTCCTTCAATTTTATCTCAAGAACTTGTTTACGAATCGATTTTTCTTTGTCATATCTCTCGACATATAGAGTTATGACATGAAGTCCTCCAATTTTTATGTCAATGACTTATCTTCCTTTCCGTCAGTTTCCAACTTCGACTACATTGTTGTCAGCCTAATTCTTTCACGTTAGACTGCAAATCTCATGTTATACCTCTCCCGGCCTATCGAAGTGTGACATCAAGTCCAATTTTTATTTCAAGGATTTGTTCGCGAATCAAATTTTTTATTTGTCATATCTCTCGACCTATAGGGCTATGAGCATCAAGTCCTCCAATTTTTATCTCAAGGTTTTGTCTTCTTTTCATGTCGTTCTCCAAATTCGACAACATTGTGGCTAGCGTAATTCTCGCCCGTTTGACTACAAATCTCATGTCATACATCTCCCGACTTGTGGAGGTGCGACATCAACTCCTCCCGCACAGTCACCTCAATCTCCCACATAGCTTCTCATGGTGTGGTACTGTCACCAAACCTTAACCATCGGAATGACCCTCTTACGCAATTTTGCTCCATCCGATCGACTATCTCCACTGGTCGCTCTTCCAACGACACATCAAGCTGCACGCCAGACATATCCGACTCCAACATGTGTGAAGGGTCTACAACGTATGTCCTCAGTATCGAAACATGGAGACATTGTGCAATCCGATAGGTAACGATACCAACTCGGTCTAGAATCTCAAACGACCCTATGTATCTCGGACTCAGCTTCTCTTTGTGTCCAAACCTCATAATTCCCTTAGCGAGAGAGATCTCCAAGAACATGCGGTCCCACTTCCTCTCTTGAAGCTCAATCCTCTGCAACATGCCGGCAGACCTCTAGTGCTCGATCCTCAACCGCTGACAGACCAAACACCGGTACCCGAACTCCGCGATATCCTTCTTCATGCCCTACCACTAGTAATGTCTCTGAAGATCTCTTTACATCTTCGTGCTCCGAGGATGGATCTTTATATCGTACGATGAGCCTCCTCCGTGACCTCTCTCTGCAAGTCAGCTGTCACTGACACCCACAATTTACTCCGGAACCTAAGGCCTCCATCTGGAGCTATACTGAAATCTAATCCCTCAGTCTCTACTGACAGCATCGGGGCGTCCCTTTCTGGATCCTCTGCTTGTGTGTGGACAATGCGCTCCACTATGTTCGGCTCAACCCACACAATGGCAAGCATAGCTCCGTTGTGTGCTGCTGCAAACAACCTCCACTGAACTAGGTCCTCCAACAATCTCCGATCACAGACCCGCAGACTAGCCATAAAACTCTGCCACTTCTGATTTAGAGCGTCGGCTATTGTGTTCAACTTCCCCGGGTGGTAGACGATCGTGAGGTCATAATCCTTTACGAACTCTAACCAGCATCGTTGCCTCATGTTCAGTTCCTTCTGCGAGAATAAATATTTCAAACTCTGGTGATCTATGAGGTCCCCTAGAAACTTAATCTCTCGATGCAGAGGCAATCCTGCCAGGTCCTCTAGAAACACATTGGTGACTCTCGGTCAACACTGTGCTCACCAGAAATGTTGAGGCACACCCCCGACTCAAATGCTTCTGCGCCTTCAGTGCAGAAATGATGATATGACCCTCTCTGTCGCACACGCCACAGACCACCAGGCACTAACCCACTATCCTTGGAATCAAAATCTCCCGCTCTCGGCAATGAACTTGCACGTCATAACGGAACAACCAGTCCATCCCGAGTATCACATCAAAGTCCACCATCAAGGTAGCAGAAGTTACTCGAATACTTCGATATTGTGTACATCACCCAGAAGCCTAAATGAGTAAGGCAAGGGCAAGCAATAGCAGACTACCTGCGGAATCATCCTGTGCCTGGGTATTCGCTTTCTTTTTTTTAGTAAGGGGACGACCCGATATTGTGGTTGTCTTGGAACTTCTGTTAGCCTTGTCGTAGCAGGTCCTGCTCCTTCTGCTGAGACGGGCCTCTTTTTTGTTTGTTCACCGTTTTTTTTTCTTTGGAAGGTTGAGTCGAGCATACATACAATGCGTAAAAGGGACGGGAGGAAAAAAAGGGCGGTAGATGATAATGATAAGGGCGCCTAGCGTCTGGACGGGCAGAATTGATGAACGAAAAGTGCCATGGAGTTCAGAATATCCCGAATGGGAGGGAAGATAACGGAAGGGGAGGAGCGAACAAATGCACTTTAAAGCCTACTGATTGATAGCTTATCTTATTTATAGGCATTGCGGATGGAGAGCTTACCGTTAGTGGATCTTATATTCTAGTCGCGAGCAGAGAGAGCGTACTACCTTTGAGTTTTGTCGTGTTGTAGTCGGTCCTAAAAGGTCTTTCCACCTTAAGAATGTAAACCATGCTACGGCTGGTTCGACCGATCCAATACCAAGAAGACGTACATCAGACGTACCCAAGCCTTTTGATTTTTGTCGTATTCTTTGGTGCAATCTCTCACATTTGTATTATTACACGCAGGAAAACAAGAGTTATTATGTAGTTTTAATGATATTTTGGTCTTCATTGTTGCTCATCAAGTTTCATGATCATTTTAAAATTTATGATTCTCATATTGCATGGAATTTAATACTTTCTTGAAAAAGGCAAAGAGAATTATCTTATCTACCCAAAAAGCATACCATTTATATGTCAAGAAAATAAAATATTTAGATGAACGTGAACCAAATGCAATGAATTCAGGCTTGGGGTTAGAATCTGAAGGAACATTGAAAGATCTTCACTACGATGAAGTAAAAGAAAAAGGTTTACTTACGATTTTGATTGGACAGGTATAAATGGATATACTAATTTTTGGGTAAATAATTATTAAATAGGCCAAGTGGACAAAATCTTATCTACCTATCTACGTATTGATATTCACAAAAAAACTATCTAACGGGTCGAAATCTTAAGGAATCAGGATTCTAAAGGATCATTATTTGCTGCGCAAAATTTCAAATTCCGAGGGTGTCACTTAACCCGTGCTCTATATGTGAATCCTTGTTGTATGATGTGATATTCCCTTTGGTATTATGGCCACTATTCACTACATTCTATGGTGTATGTGGGTATGTGGCAGTGCTACAGAAATATTTTTTTGTGAAAATCTATGCCTATCTCATATAATTTAATAACTATTTTGGTTGTGGGGAAGAGAGAGGGCAGATGTTTTTGTATAATTGCCCTCTTTTGAGTTTTTGACGTTGTAACGAAGTATCAGGTATATTGATGTTCCATTCTTACTTTACTCCACATATTATTAGTGTAATCTTCACAATATAACTAGCACTTCATATAATATATGCTAAAGTTAGCATTTTTTGTGTTGTGAGGATGTATCATGTACATTTTCCCTTTTTTGTGTTGTGTTTGTTAGTACGATCTTGTCTTTGGATTTTCGTTTGATTGGTGGGAGTAGGGATGCGGTAGGATGGTTTTTGGAGATGACACCTGGTTGTAAAGTCAAGTCTTTTAACTTTTATTTGCGAGTACTGAATTTCAGGGTGGATTATGAGATAATTTTGTTCTTAATCTTGGGTACTTGTGGAAATTTGTAGAATAAAATTGTAACACTCTCAAGTTTAGTCCCACGTTGCTTAACATGAGAATGTTGAGGTTGGATATAATGACATGAGTCCACTACCATAACACTTACCAACTTAAATTTTGTGGCAATAGGTGGGTGTTGTGGGCCAGTGGGCATATGGGTGACGGACCGAGACCCAGGCTCGAGGCGGGCTCGGGGACGGGACGTTACTGATGGTATCAGAGCCTGAACCAGCCGGAATTGTGGGAACTAAGTGCTACACCTAAAAGGGTGGGAGTCACCTCTAGAATCCCACAACGCCTGGTGACTGAGTGACTTGACCCTGACGAGGACGTCAGGTGTTCATGTGGGTAGGTTGTAACACTCCCAAGTTTAGTCCCACATTGATTAACATGAGAATGTTGAGGTGAGATATAATGACATGAGCCCACTACCATAACACTTACAAACTTAAGTTTTGTGGCAATAGATGAGTGTTGTGGGCCAGTAGGCACATGGGTGACGGACCGAGACTCGGGCTCGATGCGGGCTCGGGGACGGGACGTTACAAAAATGGGTAATGAAGATTGAAGAATGTTTTGTTCTAAAGAAAAACTCCAAGAGTGGTTATGAATTTGTTTTGTTCTAAAGGATGAGCATTATTTCTGTTGCAGTTTTGTTTTTATTGCCTTCAAGTAGCGAAATCATTAGTGGTTAGTGCAATGGTGCTGCTGGAGGGATGACATGTTCAGACTGTGTTCTCCCTATTCTTTTTTTCCCGATATCCCTTTTTTACCCTTTGTACAGTGGATATGGGTAGAAACCTAAGGTTACCATTTTGTATCAGTTTGTGCTCGACCATCTTTAAAAGTAACGTACAGGTTCCTGTGGTAAGAACAAGAAGCTAAGAATTTCATACGACCAAAATGTTACTTATATATGTTATATGTGATACATTATATGGTTGTTTTGTTTTGTTCTATTCTCATTTCTTCTTTCATGCCATTGTTATTTTCAATAACGGTTTTCTTTTATTTCATGATATAATTTTATTTTTTGTGCTTAGTGACACTAGATTGATGATATTCATGAAATCATAAGTTTAGTTGACTCCCAATCTTATAAATCGTACATTTGATTGCATTTCAGGATTAGAATATGATAGTGACTGCATCGTAGGAGTTTGCCATTAAAAATCTCTCAAAAATTCTTATTATTTTTATCTTGTGGGTAATTTTTGTATATTTTTAATAGAAATGCGGAGTCTATCAATTGTTGTTAAGATTAAGAGACTTGGAATTCTAAAATATTGGCTTATTATAATCTTTGTTTTCAACTTTTTTATGTTAAATCATGTTTAGTTAGCCATACATTATAGAACACAAAATAGTTAATAACACTATTTTCTCTTATTATAAATTTCTAACTGGCCCGCGTGACGCGCGGGTACTTGGCCTAGGATATGTTTAAGGCGTACATTTTCAGAATATGTTACCTACTTCATTGTTATACCCATGCCAAAACTTTTCAAGGAAAACGATCCACCGACTGTGTACATATGAAGGCAAGGAATGACATGTAGTCTCCTCTGTTCATCACTTTCAGGGCCTTCAACATATTACAAAGGCCATCATCGAGGATGGAAATTACGACAATCTCAAGACTGACACAAAACCACAAGCTGATTAACATTTGAGTTCACCAAACTATTGAGAATAATGGATTGATTGCGGGCACTAGGTCCATTCTGGGAATTTTCAGATGACTGCAAATACGTTGTGGCCTTTGTTGGAGAAACAACAAAATAATAAAATACGATATCTTCTGGATTCCGACGTGATTTTATTGTGGTATTTTTTGTTGGAAGTTACTATGACGTAAATAAATGCAACCTATTGTAACAGTGCTAGTTAAGGTTGGATGTACTGCCAATCTGCATGCACCTCGTTTGTGCTTGTCGTGTTTACTGTAAAAAGAAAATGCTAGTTTGTAATTTGTGATGATTCTTTTTTTCCAGTACATGTTAAATAATGGATGGATATTGAAAGGAATAAAAGGGTTTCATGAACTTTGGGATGTACCTAGTACCATATTTTTGCTATTTTTGTGTTTTGAAATCTGTCATGTAATGGCTTTTATATGTTGCTCGTGTGAGGCTTCAATTGTTAAAGCTTCAGTTTGTGATAATAATCCGAGCGAAGAACCGTTTGTTACCAAAAGATTGCAACGCGAATGCAAAATTGTCATAGTATCACTTGATCCACTCCTATGCTTGATCCTTTAATTGATACCCACCATTGTGTTGTGGTTAGCATACATTAAATCCCCAATATTGCAAACCATCTCAGTGTATGTTGAAATAATAATTCAAACACATACCTCATAAAGCTCCGGCTCAGTGTTAGCATCCTTGCCATCATCACCACCGATCAAGGAAAGCATCCACTCATTGAAGACTCATAAGGAAAGCATCCAGACACAATCAATCCTCACCAAATCCGCATAATCAAGTGTATTAGGCAACTATGTAAACGGCTACATCTCAACGTCTCTTTTAGAGGTCAATATATAAACCTCTTGTATTTAAAACAAAAAATATAACAATCAATAATACAAAAACATTCATCTGCATAGTTTTCTACATGGTATCAGAGCAACGGTCGATGATCTCAGAAGCTTGCAGCTCATCATAGATCGAACTTGGCCTCAGAAGCATCACAAACCTCATTCCAATCGGAAAAATGACCTCCCATGTGTTGGATCGTGTGGGTTATGGGTCCACTAATCACTATTACGCTAATCCCTAATTAATCAAACAATAAACGCAGCGGAAACAATTTAAAGAATAGTAGGGAAATAACATGCAAACCACAAGAAGACACGGCGATTTTATAGAGGTTCGGCACCCCACCCGGGTCCTAGTCCTCTCTTGTAAGCTCCGCTCGACTCCGCGAGCTCCGCCTACGTCTTCACTAACCACTCCCCGTTCCGGGCCGGGAGCAACGCCTTTTACACTTCTTCAAGCTCGCGAACAACCCTCGCCGAGCTTGGCACCACCACTCACAATCCGAGAGGATCACTTCGGGCTTTCACCGAAGTCCTTGCTTCTTCTTCGGAATTTCACCAAAGTCTTTGCTTTGACAACTCAATGAGTGGGACACACTCTTCTCTAACTGAGCACAACAATTGCTAAATGTGTGAGTGATGAATAATGTGGAGATTTGAGCTTAAGATCACTAAATGAGAGCTTTGAGGATTTGGGATTTCTCTCTATGAATTTGACTATGAGGAATTGGAGAGTTGTGTTAACAACAAGTCTTGATCCTCTATTTATAAGCTCCTAAGGTATTCTAGCCGTTGGGGATAGATTTGATTGGGTTTTGTGCAAGATACACAAAGCAGAAAATCGGGCTGCAAATCTGTCCAGAACCGGTCGACCGAAACTAGTACACCGGTCGACCGTTAACTTGATTTCAAAGAGAACGGTCGAACAAAAGAATATTCGGTCGGACAAACGAGCTATAACTTAACTCTACTTAAGTGAATCGGTCGAACCAAAGTATGGGGCGGTCGACCGAGAAGGGGATTCGGTTGAGAGAAAGGTCAATCGGTCGAACGAGAAATGTGTCGACCGATAGCAGGGAATTTGGTTTCTGAAAATATGTTCAACCGGTCGACCGAAACAAGGTCTTCGTTCGACCGGTTACCGAATGTATTTTGGGGTTAAGTTTTGTTTTATACGAATACGACCGTTATAGGAATACGACAAGAAAAACGGTCATATTAAAATCCGGGATCGGTCGACCGAAAAGGTAGAACCGGTCGACCGGTAGAGTTCGGTAAAATCACTGTGAAGAGTCTGTTATAAACCGGTCGAACTGAGAACTGGTTCGGTCGACCGGTTCACACAGGAAATCTGGGTTTAAGTTTATAAGTGATTTCCGACTAAGGTTTGGGTGATCTAATGAAGTCCAAATAATGTGAAATTTCGTGTGTGACTTCTATAGGGAACCTATTGTGTATGTGATTGGTTTTTAACTCTTGTATGCTCAATTTACACATGTTCCTAAGACTCAAAATAAATCAAGATTACATGTCTTCGATTTAGCTTTAATTACATGTCTTGACTTCATTTCCTTCTTTCTTGAGTCTTGATCACCTATAGAGGTTAGCACAATACAATATACACGCAATGCAATATGTGTGCTACTCTACATCATCATAATTAAAATTAGGTTAATTAAATCATCAAAACATAGATTAAGGCCAAAAAGCCAACAATCTCCCCCTTTTTGATGATGACAACCTATATCTTAATTCTATCTAAATACATGGAATTTGTATATGTAAACTATGCATATTAATGCTCCCCCTATGGATGTGCATAGTTTTTGTTCAATTTTATGCCAAATTCCAAGTTACCCCCTTAATTATCTCTCCCCCTTTGACATCCATCAAAAATAAAAAAAAATATGACTTCAAGCATAGAATTTGGATGTCTTGTAATGAAGTTGCTCCCCCTAAATTTTGCACTTCATTACTCTAAAAGATATAACATTTAAGCTCCCCCTATCAATAAGGCTAAATGGAAACAATGAGTATGATTCAAGTTAAGCTCAATTTAGTTTCAATTTAAGCCTTATTCTAACATCCATTTACAATATGACATTTAAAATCAATGGATGTGGTAAATGATTTGCAATGAATAGGGTTAATGATTTTCAATGAATTGAATTCTAAAGATTATGACATTTAAGCACAAGGACTAGATTAGAGCTGAATTTTCAGAAATTTCAAAGATAGAAATTTATACCAATGTTGAATTCGAATTTAGCTCCAATCTCATTTGGTGATGCAACCGGATTTGAATTTGACTCTTGAGCTCACCCAGTCACCACCAATCTCCTCCTCAAGCTCCTACAAGAGTAGATTTAGGTACCCAAACAACTTTGGGTCCTTGAATGTTAGTTTTGGGAATCCAAACCATTTTGGTTTTGGGTGCCCACACACTTGAGGAACTAGATTTAACAAATAAATGCTTGCCATTTAAAGTAGTATGAGATACATGGTTTTTCAAATGCACATTGTATCCTAAACCATGTTTAGCTAATGATTGTCTTTGACTACTCAAAAGCATATCAAGCATTTTTGTTCCTTTAGTGAACATTTCAAGATCTTTTCTTAATTGCATATTTGAAGCTTTAAGATCTACATGTTCATCAATAATGGGTGTTTTACTTAGACTAGCAAGTGATGATTCATTTGATTCAAGTCTAGCAATCACCTCATTCTTTTCATTCATGATTAATTCAATTTGGCATTTGAGATCATTTATAGTTTTTCTAGCATTTTTGTTCTTTTCACAAATGATCTCATATTGTTTAACTAAATCATGAAATGCATTTTGTAGCTCATCATGTGTATATGATTCATCATTAGCATTAGAATTAGAGCTAGCACTAGAATATGATTTATTTGAACATGAATTGCTTCTAGTGGTGTAAGAGTTAGAAGATACCTCACTTCCTTCATCTTGAATTGCCATGTAGCACATATGCGCATATTCCTTTGTTGATGAAGGTGCGGTTGATTTGGATGACGACGACGATGTATCGTCCCAAGTGGCCTTGTGAGCTTCCAACCTCTTCTCTTTTCTCTTACTCCTCTCCTTTTCTCTTCTTCTCTCCCTTCTCTCATTTTTCTTTCCCCCTTCTCTTCTCTCATTTTCGCTCTCCTCCCTCTCTTTTTCTTTTTCTCTTTTCTTACTTCTTCTACCTCTTCTTTCATTCTTTTCTCCCTTATCCCTCTTGAGGTATTTGAAGAAGTCTTGGGCAAGGACCTCAATGTCCTCTTCTTCCACCCTCCTTGGCTCATCAAAATTTGCATGCAATGCCACCATGGAGTTTTTCTTTGAAGCTTCCTTCTCTCTTCGATGACTCAATTGGAGCTCATAGGCCATGAGATTTCCAATGAGTTCCTCCATCTTCAATTTTGAAAGATCGTGCGATTCTTCGATTGCCACGACCTTGTCTTCCCAATCGTTGCTCAATGACCGGAGGAATTTTCGAGTCATCTCTCCTTCATTTATCCTTCTTCCAAGAATCAAAAGAGAGTTAGTGATATCGGTGAAGCGAGTGTTCATGTCGCTTATGTTCTCACCGATTTGCATAGAAAATATTTCATATTTATGCATGAGAAGACTAACCCTAGTTTCTTTAGTTTTACTATCACCCTCATGATGCATTTGTAACCTATGCCATATTTCATTTGCACTTTCACAACCCCTAATTCTATTGTATTCTCCCTCATTAAGACCACAATAAAGAATGTTCATGATTTTAGAGTTTATTTCAATTTCTTTCATTTGAGCCCTAGATAGAGAATCTAAATCATCTTCATTTGGGGGTATGTATGGATTTTGAATAAACTTCCAATACTTAAGGTCATTTGATATTAAAAAGATTTTCATTCTATTTTTCCAATAATCATAATTTGACCCATTAAGCAAAGGAGGCCTTGTGGTGCATAAACCCTCTAAGTGATTAGATGTGCTAGCCATGCTAAAAATACGATTAAGTATAGAATTTAGCTAACAAGGCTCTGATACCAAATGTTGGATCGTGTGGGTTATGGGTCCACTAATCACTATTACGCTAATCCCTAATTAATCAAACAATAAACGCAGCGGAAACAATTTAAAGAATAGTAGGGAAATAACATGCAAACCACAAGAAGACACGGCGATTTTATAGAGGTTCGGCACCCCACCCGGGTCCTAGTCCTCTCTTGTAAGCTCCGCTCGACTCCGCGAGCTCCGCCTACGTCTTCACTAACCACTCCCCGTTCCGGGCCGGGAGCAACGCCTTTTACACTTCTTCAAGCTCGCGAACAACCCTCGCCGAGCTTGGCACCACCACTCACAATCCGAGAGGATCACTTCGGGCTTTCACCGAAGTCCTTGCTTCTTCTTCGGAATTTCACCAAAGTCTTTGCTTTGACAACTCAATGAGTGGGACACACTCTTCTCTAACTGAGCACAACAATTGCTAAATGTGTGAGTGATGAATAATGTGGAGATTTGAGCTTAAGATCACTAAATGAGAGCTTTGAGGATTTGGGATTTCTCTCTATGAATTTGACTATGAGGAATTGGAGAGTTGTGTTAACAACAAGTCTTGATCCTCTATTTATAAGCTCCTAAGGTATTCTAGCCGTTGGGGATAGATTTGATTGGGTTTTGTGCAAGATACACAAAGCAGAAAATCGGGCTGCAAATCTGTCCAGAACCGGTCGACCGAAACTAGTACACCAGTCGACCGTTAACTTGATTTCAAAGAGAACGGTCGAACAAAAGAATATTCGGTCGGACAAACGAGCTATAACTTAACTCTACTTAAGTGAATCGGTCGAACCAAAGTATGGGGCGGTCGACCGAGAAGGGGATTCGGTTGAGAGAAAGGTCAATCGGTCGAACGAGAAATGTGTCGACCGATAGCAAGGAATTTGGTTTCTGAAAATATGTTCAACCGGTCGACCGAAACAAGGTCTTCGTTCGACCGGTTACCGAATGTATTTTGGGGTTAAGTTTTGTTTTATACGAATACGACCGTTATAGGAATACGACAAGAAAAACGGTCATATTAAAATCCGGGATCGGTCGACCGAAAAGGTAGAACCGGTCGACCGGTAGAGTTCGGTAAAATCACTGTGAAGAGTCTGTTATAAACCGGTCGAACTGAGAACTGGTTCGGTCGACCGGTTCACACAGGAAATCTGGGTTTAAGTTTATAAGTGATTTCCGACTAAGGTTTGGGTGATCTAATGAAGTCCAAATAATGTGAAATTTCGTGTGTGACTTCTATAGGGAACCTATTGTGTATGTGATTGGTTTTTAACTCTTGTATGCTCAATTTACACATGTTCCTAAGACTCAAAATAAATCAAGATTACATGTCTTCGATTTAGCTTTAATTACATGTCTTGACTTCATTTCCTTCTTTCTTGAGTCTTGATCACCTGTAGAGGTTAGCACAATACAATATACACGCAATGCAATATGTGTGCTACTCTACATCATCATAATTAAAATTAGGTTAATTAAATCATCAAAACATAGATTAAGGCCAAAAATCCAACAATCTCCCCCTTTTTGATGATGACAACCTATATCTTAATTCTATCTAAATACATGGAATTTGTATATGTAAACTATGCATATTAATGCTCCCCCTATGGATGTGCATAGTTTTTGTTCAATTTTATGCCAAATTCCAAGTTACCCCCTTAATTATCTCTCCCCCTTTGACATCCATCAAAAATAAAAAAAAATATGACTTCAAGCATAGAATTTGGATGTCTTGTAATGAAGTTGCTCCCCCTAAATTTTGCACTTCATTACTCTAAAAGATATAACATTTAAGCTCCCCCTATCAATAAGGCTAAATGGAAACAATGAGTATGATTCAAGTTAAGCTCAATTTAGTTTCAATTTAAGCCTTATTCTAACATCCATTTACAATATGACATTTAAAATCAATGGATGTGGTAAATGATTTGCAATGAATAGGGTTAATGATTTTCAATGAATTGAATTCTAAAGATTATGACATTTAAGCACAAGGACTAGATTAGAGCTGAATTTTCAGAAATTTCAAAGATAGAAATTTATACCAATGTTGAATTCGAATTTAGCTCCAATCTCATTTGGTGATGCAACCGGATTTGAATTTGACTCTTGAGCTCACTCAGTCACCACCAATCTCCTCCTCAAGCTCCTACAAGAGTAGATTTAGGTACCCAAACAACTTTGGGTCCTTGAATGTTAGTTTTGGGAATCCAAACCATTTTGGTTTTGGGTGCCCACACACTTGAGGAACTAGATTTAACAAATAAATGCTTGCCATTTAAAGTAGTATGAGATACATGGTTTTTCAAATGCACATTGTATCCTAAACCATGTTTAGCTAATGATTGTCTTTGACTACTCAAAAGCATATCAAGCATTTTTGTTCCTTTAGTGAACATTTCAAGATCTTTTCTTAATTGCATATTTGAAGCTTTAAGATCTACATGTTCATCAATAATGGGTGTTTTACTTAGACTAGCAAGTGATGATTCATTTGATTCAAGTCTAGCAATCACCTCATTCTTTTCATTCATGATTAATTCAATTTGGCATTTGAGATCATTTATAGTTTTTCTAGCATTTTTGTTCTTTTCACAAATGATCTCATATTGTTTAACTAAATCATGAAATGCATTTTGTAGCTCATCATGTGTATATGATTCATCATTAGCATTAGAATTAGAGCTAGCACTAGAATATGATTTATTTGAACATGAATTGCTTCTAGTGGTGTAAGAGTTAGAAGATACCTCACTTCCTTCATCTTGAATTGCCATGTAGCACATATGCGCATATTCCTTTGTTGATGAAGGTGCGGTTGATTTGGATGACGACGACGATGTATCGTCCCAAGTGGCCTTGTGAGCTTCCAACCTCTTCTCTTTTCTCTTACTCCTCTCCTTTTCTCTTCTTCTCTCCCTTCTCTCATTTTTCTTTCCCCCTTCTCTTCTCTCATTTTCGCTCTCCTCCCTCTCTTTTTCTTTTTCTCTTTTCTTACTTCTTCTACCTCTTCTTTCATTCTTTTCTCCCTTATCCCTCTTGAGGTATTTGAAGAAGTCTTGGGCAAGGACCTCAATGTCCTCTTCTTACACCCTCCTTGGCTCATCAAAATTTGCATGCAATGCCACCATGGAGTTTTTCTTTGAAGCTTCCTTCTCTCTTCGATGACTCAATTGGAGCTCATAGGCCATGAGATTTCCAATGAGTTCCTCCATCTTCAATTTTGAAAGATCGTGCGATTCTTCGATTGCCACGACCTTGTCTTCCCAATCGTTGCTCAATGACCGGAGGAATTTTCGAGTCATCTCTCCTTCATTTATCCTTCTTCCAAGAATCAAAAGAGAGTTAGTGATATCGGTGAAGCGAGTGTTCATGTCGCTTATGTTCTCACCGATTTGCATAGAAAATATTTCATATTTATGCATGAGAAGACTAACCCTAGTTTCTTTAGTTTTACTATCACCCTCATGATGCATTTGTAACCTATGCCATATTTCATTTGCACTTTCACAACCCCTAATTCTATTGTATTCTCCCTCATTAAGACCACAATAAAGAATGTTCATGATTTTAGAGTTTATTTCAATTTCTTTCATTTGAGCCCTAGATAGAGAATCTAAATCATCTTCATTTGGGGGTATGTATGGATTTTGAATAAACTTCCAATACTTAAGGTCATTTGATATTAAAAAGATTTTCATTCTATTTTTCCAATAATCATAATTTGACCCATTAAGCAAAGGAGGCCTTGTGGTGCATAAACCCTCTAAGTGATTAGATGTGCTAGCCATGCTAAAAATACGATTAAGTATAGAATTTAGCTAACAAGGCTCTGATACCAAATGTTGGATCGTGTGGGTTATGGGTCCACTAATCACTATTACGCTAATCCCTAATTAATCAAACAATAAACGCAGCGGAAACAATTTAAAGAATAGTAGGGAAATAACATGCAAACCACAAGAAGACACGGCGATTTTATAGAGGTTCGGCACCCCACCCGGGTCCTAGTCCTCTCTTGTAAGCTCCGCTCGACTCCGCGAGCTCCGCCTACGTCTTCACTAACCACTCCCCGTTCCGGGCCGGGAGCAACGCCTTTTACACTTCTTCAAGCTCGCGAACAACCCTCGCCGAGCTTGGCACCACCACTCACAATCCGAGAGGATCACTTCGGGCTTTCACCGAAGTCCTTGCTTCTTCTTCGGAATTTCACCAAAGTCTTTGCTTTGACAACTCAATGAGTGGGACACACTCTTCTCTAACTGAGCACAACAATTGCTAAATGTGTGAGTGATGAATAATGTGGAGATTTGAGCTTAAGATCACTAAATGAGAGCTTTGAGGATTTGGGATTTCTCTCTATGAATTTGACTATGAGGAATTGGAGAGTTGTGTTAACAACAAGTCTTGATCCTCTATTTATAAGCTCCTAAGGTATTCTAGCCGTTGGGGATAGATTTGATTGGGTTTTGTGCAAGATACACAAAGCAGAAAATCGGGCTGCAAATCTGTCCAGAACCGGTCGACCGAAACTAGTACACCAGTCGACCGTTAACTTGATTTCAAAGAGAACGGTCGAACAAAAGAATATTCGGTCGGACAAACGAGCTATAACTTAACTCTACTTAAGTGAATCGGTCGAACCAAAGTATGGGGCGGTCGACCGAGAAGGGGATTCGGTTGAGAGAAAGGTCAATCGGTCGAACGAGAAATGTGTCGACCGATAGCAAGGAATTTGGTTTCTGAAAATATGTTCAACCGGTCGACCGAAACAAGGTCTTCGTTCGACCGGTTACCGAATGTATTTTGGGGTTAAGTTTTGTTTTATACGAATACGACCGTTATAGGAATACGACAAGAAAAACGGTCATATTAAAATCCGGGATCGGTCGACCGAAAAGGTAGAACCGGTCGACCGGTAGAGTTCGGTAAAATCACTGTGAAGAGTCTGTTATAAACCGGTCGAACTGAGAACTGGTTCGGTCGACCGGTTCACACAGGAAATCTGGGTTTAAGTTTATAAGTGATTTCCGACTAAGGTTTGGGTGATCTAATGAAGTCCAAATAATGTGAAATTTCGTGTGTGACTTCTATAGGGAACCTATTGTGTATGTGATTGGTTTTTAACTCTTGTATGCTCAATTTACACATGTTCCTAAGACTCAAAATAAATCAAGATTACATGTCTTCGATTTAGCTTTAATTACATGTCTTGACTTCATTTCCTTCTTTCTTGAGTCTTGATCACCTGTAGAGGTTAGCACAATACAATATACACGCAATGCAATATGTGTGCTACTCTACATCATCATAATTAAAATTAGGTTAATTAAATCATCAAAACATAGATTAAGGCCAAAAATCCAACAATCTCCCCCTTTTTGATGATGACAACCTATATCTTAATTCTATCTAAATACATGGAATTTGTATATGTAAACTATGCATATTAATGCTCCCCCTATGGATGTGCATAGTTTTTGTTCAATTTTATGCCAAATTCCAAGTTACCCCCTTAATTATCTCTCCCCCTTTGACATCCATCAAAAATAAAAAAAAATATGACTTCAAGCATAGAATTTGGATGTCTTGTAATGAAGTTGCTCCCCTTAAATTTTGCACTTCATTACTCTAAAAGATATAACATTTAAGCTCCCCCTATCAATAAGGCTAAATGGAAACAATGAGTATGATTCAAGTTAAGCTCAATTTAGTTTCAATTTAAGCCTTATTCTAACATCCATTTACAATATGACATTTAAAATCAATGGATGTGGTAAATGATTTGCAATGAATAGGGTTAATGATTTTCAATGAATTGAATTCTAAAGATTATGACATTTAAGCACAAGGACTAGATTAGAGCTGAATTTTCAGAAATTTCAAAGATAGAAATTTATACCAATGTTGAATTCGAATTTAGCTCCAATCTCATTTGGTGATGCAACCGGATTTGAATTTGACTCTTGAGCTCACTCAGTCACCACCAATCTCCTCCTCAAGCTCCTACAAGAGTAGATTTAGGTACCCAAACAACTTTGGGTCCTTGAATGTTAGTTTTGGGAATCCAAACCATTTTGGTTTTGGGTGCCCACACACTTGAGGAACTAGATTTAACAAATAAATGCTTGCCATTTAAAGTAGTATGAGATACATGGTTTTTCAAATGCACATTGTATCCTAAACCATGTTTAGCTAATGATTGTCTTTGACTACTCAAAAGCATATCAAGCATTTTTGTTCCTTTAGTGAACATTTCAAGATCTTTTCTTAATTGCATATTTGAAGCTTTAAGATCTACATGTTCATCAATAATGGGTGTTTTACTTAGACTAGCAAGTGATGATTCATTTGATTCAAGTCTAGCAATCACCTCATTCTTTTCATTCATGATTAATTCAATTTGGCATTTGAGATCATTTATAGTTTTTCTAGCATTTTTGTTCTTTTCACAAATGATCTCATATTGTTTAACTAAATCATGAAATGCATTTTGTAGCTCATCATGTGTATATGATTCATCATTAGCATTAGAATTAGAGCTAGCACTAGAATATGATTTATTTGAACATGAATTGCTTCTAGTGGTGTAAGAGTTAGAAGATACCTCACTTCCTTCATCTTGAATTGCCATGTAGCACATATGCGCATATTCCTTTGTTGATGAAGGTGCGGTTGATTTGGATGACGACGACGATGTATCGTCCCAAGTGGCCTTGTGAGCTTCCAACCTCTTCTCTTTTCTCTTACTCCTCTCCTTTTCTCTTCTTCTCTCCCTTCTCTCATTTTTCTTTCCCCCTTCTCTTCTCTCATTTTCGCTCTCCTCCCTCTCTTTTTCTTTTTCTCTTTTCTTACTTCTTCTACCTCTTCTTTCATTCTTTTCTCCCTTATCCCTCTTGAGGTATTTGAAGAAGTCTTGGGCAAGGACCTCAATGTCCTCTTCTTACACCCTCCTTGGCTCATCAAAATTTGCATGCAATGCCACCATGGAGTTTTTCTTTGAAGCTTCCTTCTCTCTTCGATGACTCAATTGGAGCTCATAGGCCATGAGATTTCCAATGAGTTCCTCCATCTTCAATTTTGAAAGATCGTGCGATTCTTCGATTGCCACGACCTTGTCTTCCCAATCGTTGCTCAATGACCGGAGGAATTTTCGAGTCATCTCTCCTTCATTTATCCTTCTTCCAAGAATCAAAAGAGAGTTAGTGATATCGGTGAAGCGAGTGTTCATGTCGCTTATGTTCTCACCGATTTGCATAGAAAATATTTCATATTTATGCATGAGAAGACTAACCCTAGTTTCTTTAGTTTTACTATCACCCTCATGATGCATTTGTAACCTATGCCATATTTCATTTGCACTTTCACAACCCCTAATTCTATTGTATTCTCCCTCATTAAGACCACAATAAAGAATGTTCATGATTTTAGAGTTTATTTCAATTTCTTTCATTTGAGCCCTAGATAGAGAATCTAAATCATCTTCATTTGGGGGTATGTATGGATTTTGAATAAACTTCCAATACTTAAGGTCATTTGATATTAAAAAGATTTTCATTCTATTTTTCCAATAATCATAATTTGACCCATTAAGCAAAGGAGGCCTTGTGGTGCATAAACCCTCTAAGTGATTAGATGTGCTAGCCATGCTAAAAATACGATTAAGTATAGAATTTAGCTAACAAGGCTCTGATACCAAATGTTGGATCGTGTGGGTTATGGGTCCACTAATCACTATTACGCTAATCCCTAATTAATCAAACAATAAACGCAGCGGAAACAATTTAAAGAATAGTAGGGAAATAACATGCAAACCACAAGAAGACACGGCGATTTTATAGAGGTTCGGCACCCCACCCGGGTCCTAGTCCTCTCTTGTAAGCTCCGCTCGACTCCGCGAGCTCCGCCTACGTCTTCACTAACCACTCCCCGTTCCGGGCCGGGAGCAACGCCTTTTACACTTCTTCAAGCTCGCGAACAACCCTCGCCGAGCTTGGCACCACCACTCACAATCCGAGAGGATCACTTCGGGCTTTCACCGAAGTCCTTGCTTCTTCTTCGGAATTTCACCAAAGTCTTTGCTTTGACAACTCAATGAGTGGGACACACTCTTCTCTAACTGAGCACAACAATTGCTAAATGTGTGAGTGATGAATAATGTGGAGATTTGAGCTTAAGATCACTAAATGAGAGCTTTGAGGATTTGGGATTTCTCTCTATGAATTTGACTATGAGGAATTGGAGAGTTGTGTTAACAACAAGTCTTGATCCTCTATTTATAAGCTCCTAAGGTATTCTAGCCGTTGGGGATAGATTTGATTGGGTTTTGTGCAAGATACACAAAGCAGAAAATCGGGCTACAAATCTGTCCAGAACCGGTCGACCGAAACAAGTACACCAGTCGACCGTTAACTTGATTTCAAAGAGAACGGTCGAACAAAAGAATATTCGGTCGGACAAACGAGCTATAACTTAACTCTACTTAAGTGAATCGGTCGAACCAAAGTATGGGGCGGTCGACCGAGAAGGGGATTCGGTTGAGACAAAGGTCAATCGGTCGAACGAGAAATGTGTCGACCGATAGCAGGGAATTTGGTTTCTGAAAATATGTTCAACCGGTCGACCGAAACAAGGTCTTCGTTCGACCGGTTACCGAATGTATTTTGGGGTTAAGTTTTGTTTTATACGAATACGACCGTTATAGGAATACGACAAGAAAAACGGTCATATTAAAATCCGGGATCGGTCGACCGAAAAGGTAGAACCGGTCGACCAGTAGAGTTCGGTAAAATCACTGTGAAGAGTCTGTTATAAACCGGTCGAACTGAGAACTGGTTCGGTCAACCGGTTCACACAGGAAATCTGGGTTTAAGTTTATAAGTGATTTCCGACTAAGGTTTGGGTGATCTAATGAAGTCCAAATAATGTGAAATTTCGTGTGTGACTTCTATAGGGAACCTATTGTGTATGTGATTGGTTTTTAACTCCTGTATGCTCAATTTACACATGTTCCTAAGACTCAAAATAAATCAAGATTACATGTCTTCGATTTAGCTTTAATTACATGTCTTGACTTCATTTCCTTCTTTCTTGAGTCTTGATCACCTGTAGAGGTTAGCACAATACAATATACACGCAATGCAATATGTGTGCTACTCTACATCATCATAATTAAGATTAGGTTAATTAAATCATCAAAACATAGATTAAGGCCAAAAAGCCAACACCTTGGTCTCCTGGAGGGCAACACAAGCCAAAGGATCGTGTCGTAACTACTCAACGGGAATAACTTCCTGTCTTGGGCGCGAGCGGTCACCCTATCCCTCAGCGGCCGAGGGAGACTCGGCTTCATCACCGGGAAAACTTCCAAACTAACTGGAGAAGGTAGTGAAGCCAAACAAGAAGAATGGAACTCAAACAATGACCTAGTCATGTCCTGACTTCTACAATCAATGGAGCCAAACATAGCGGAGATCTTCATGTACTCATCCACAGCAAAGGAGCTATGGGAGTCCGCTCAGAATCTCTATGGTAAACAAAAAAAATTCGCACATATTTTTAAGCTAAAAAATGATATTGCGCAGACCAAACAAGGAAAGGGCTCTGTCACTGATTATGTGGGGACACTCAAGGGCAATTGGGACAAGTTAGGGGTTTATGAACCACCTTGCTCGGATCCGCAAATCATTCAGGCATGACAAAATCAAATTGGGTGTACCAATTCTTATTTGGATTTGACTCAAGTTTCGAACAAATCCGAAGCCAAATCCTCATGTCGCCGGAGTTACCCCCACTCACGACAATCAT
This sequence comes from Triglochin maritima, assembly GCA_963682175.1. NCBI lineage: Eukaryota > Viridiplantae > Streptophyta > Magnoliopsida > Alismatales > Juncaginaceae > Triglochin > Triglochin maritima. The sequence goes on along the minus strand of OY821772.1, from coordinate 54,158,218 downwards.
CGCAACCATACAAAACGAAGAATCTAGACGGAAAACAATGACGCAACCATCACAAACCACTCCTGAAAGCCATGCCTTCGCCGCCACAAAAGCAGACCAAAACCACAACTCAAAAAAAGTATGGAAACAAATCAAGTGAAAGTTGCGATAACTGTAAAAAACAGGACACACAAGGAGAAACTGTTGGTTCCTATATCCCCATCTTTGACCGACTCGAGACAGAGAAAGGAGAGGAGACGGGAAAGGGGACGGGCAGACCAGCGGAGGAGGCGGCTTCACCAGCCAAAACCCTAACAGGGAAGGCAGATTCACCAGCCAAATCCGGCTCGGGTATGGCAGCGCGTGCTCAACCTCTACTGAAGGAAACCCTAGCCTCTCAGACACACAAATGGTGAATATGGCAACTACAGAGTCGGATCTCGTGGGCTTTATACTTCGGAGCAGAACCCGAATCCACCCCCACCCGACTACTTCTCCGGATCTTCCACTCATTCAGGTCGAACTCCGGATACAAACCAGCTGAAGGAATTGGTAGCCCATTTGAATGACTTTCTGCAGCTTCACCCCCCAAGAACAGGTACTATCCAATGTATGGTTAACTCCTCAGCAAATTGCTTTCATGTCCAATCTCCCATAAATGTTTCTAAGCCTGTGGATTATTGATTCTGGCGCTACTGATCATAAGACTGGTAACCCGAACCTGATTAGAAATATTAAGACCAATTTAGATTTTTTAAACAAATTTGTTACCATAGCAAATGGAAATCAAGTCAAAATTAAAGAAATAGGAGACATAAAATTACTTAATAATGATGAAAATGCCTTGTACATTCCTCATTTTGACGCCAATTTACTATCAGTTGCCAAGATCACAAAAAAATTAAATTGTAATGTTATTTTCTCACCCTTTGATGTGACATTTCAGGATCGTATCACAGAGAGGATGTTTGGTAGGGGAGTTCTAATCAATGGACTCTATGTGTTTCTCAAAACAAACTCGTCTTCCATTTTATCACTCAGGAAATAAATCAGGTCGACCTCTGGAGATGATTCATTCTGATATTTGGGGACCCGCCCCAATTAAATCTCACGATGGTTTTAAATACTTTGTGATATTTATTGATGATTTCTCACGCACTACATGGTTATACTTGCTTAAAACTAAATCTGAAGTATTTAGAGTTTTTTGTGAATTTGTTCCATTCGTTGAAAACATGTATAATGTTAGAATTACTATCAGTTGCCAAGTATAATGTTATCATGATATGGCAGGGTTTGCGAGTGCTACTTGATTCATTGAAGTGTATCTCTTTCAAGGTTTGTTTTGCTGAATTACAATAATGAATATTTTCTGTTTTACAATCTCTTCAGGTGACTGATGCTCGTGGCAAACTCGCAACTATTGGCTACCATCGGAATTCATTGCAGGAATTGGTTTGGGGTCTCGCCACATGTTGAAATTCTTGTACCCCACTCATGCGATTATTTACATTTGAATGTTTTCTCCAGAATGACAAAATGGATGTGGTTGAAGACAAGCAGGTGATTTTGCCTTTTTTTAATCTGCATGTGCCTTGATCCTAACTTTGTCAATATTTCTTCATTACTTTTTCAAGCTCTGTTTTGCCAAATGTTGATCTGTCATTGCCAGTTTTGACTTTGAAATCACAAAGAAAAAAACTACTAGATTCCTTTTCCAGAACTGGAAAGGTACATTGAACACGTAAAAATTGTGATATTGAGACCAGAAGCCTTGCTCAATAATATGGTATCTACTATCTGATGTATCAAAGGCCACCGAGGATGGCAATTACGGCAATCTCAAGACTGACACAAAACCACAAGCTGATAAACATTTGAGTTCACCAAACTATTGAGAATAATGGATTGATTGCGAGCACAAGCTCTGTTCTGGGAATTTTCAGATGACTGCAAATACGTTGTGGTCTTTGTTGCAGGAACAACAAAATAGTAAAATACGATATCTTCTGGATGTACTGCCAATCTGCATGCACGTCGTTTGTGCTCGCCGTGTTTACTGTAAAAAGAAAATGCTAGTTTGTAATTTGTGATGACTTTTTTTCCAGTACATGTTAAATAATGGATGGATATTGAAAGGAATAAAACGGTTTCATGATTTTTGGGATGTACCTAGTACCATATTTTTGCTATTTTTGTGTTTTGAAATCTGTCATTAATGGTTTTGTATGTTGCTTGTGTGAGTGAGGCTTCAATTGTTAAGGCTTCAGTTTGTGATAATAATCGGAGCGAAGAATCGTTTGTTACCAGAAAATTGCAGCGCCAATGCAAAATTCTTATAGTATCACTTTGATCCACTCGTATGCTTGATCCTTTAATTGATACCCTCCATTGTGTTGTGGTTAGTATACGTTAAATCCCCAACTTTGCAAACCATCTCAGTGTACACTTCTCTCGTCAACCAATATGGGTTCTAGTCCTAGGTTTTGGGTGTTGCCCTCCTAGTCATGCTCTATCTGAAACGAGAAGCTAACAGTCTTAACACGTCTACAAATATCCTTAGATGTCTTGATCATTATTTTGTGACACTACTATCAAATTTTGAAAAAGAAAAACACAAATTTGTTACTTAAGGCATGTGTGTTTTATATTTAAGATCTCATATATTGAATTATATTATGTAGTCGTCTTGAATCATTTGTTTTATTTAGTTCATTTTCTTATGATGTTTTGAATCATATATTGAATTACAATCACCGTTGCAATGACTGATTCCCATTTATTATTGCATCTTATTCATAAACATTATACCTTATTAACCATGAAGTAAGAAAAAACCAGTCAACATCGTAATTTTTAATGTCTCCTCTCTCGCTACTTCAAAGGTGTGAATTTATTATTTATGAAAATAGAAGGTTCCAGAGAAATTTAAATTCAATAAGGTTAGCTTCGATTATCCCGTCTATTTTCTGGTGATTTATTAAATGATGAAATTTAAATTCAATAAGGTTAGCTTCGAAAGGATCTTGGAACTTGTATACTCGAATTGTTTTTTCCAAAGTTTCCTCACAGCAATGGAGAAAAGAGTGTGTTAAAACAAAATACACACAGTTGTATTGTGTGTTAGGTTATGCAACGGCTATAATCCCACTCTTTCAAATAATTTTTTTTCTGAAAAATATCAATATTGACAAATTACAGGTTGTTTTTCTTGTGTGTTAATCTACGAATCCAACGGTAAAATATATTTCCCCTATAAAAAGGCTAGAAATTTCCCTCCACTTCCCATTCTTCCCTCCTCCCACTCACTCCTCTTCCTGTGCCCTTCTCCCACCCGACGGTTCCAAACCCTAATCCCGACCCCGATCCTCCCCCACGATCATCTTCAAACCCTAATCCGAACTTTCTCCGACCTCCCCGATCTGTCCCATCGCCGAAATGGAAGAACAGGACGAGGTTTGTGAGTTCTTTCTTTCCACACTGGTTTGGGTTTGGGTTTTTTGGAGTTAGAATCTCCATCGATTCGTTTTGGGGTTGGGTTAGAAACTCTTTTCATCTTCAAATCACGTTTTCAAACCTTATCCTCTACGACTGATCCTTGTGTTTGGTGGGTTTGGGTCGTGGATTTGGTTATGGAATTGCGGAAAAGGTGTGATTTTGAGATTCGAAAGCTGTGGTTTTGTGATGTATTTTTGAGTTCTTTTCTTGTTTCTGTTTTGATTTGTTTAACGAGGGTTCTGTTTTGATGTCAAGTCTTTTTTTTTGCTCGTGTGAATATCCTGGCAAAGTATTGTTATTGTCTCTTATATGCTATTTTTTCGAAACAGTGTAAAAACCATCGATTGGTGTTATAGTATAACTAATAATACATTATGAACTACTTTCACCATTACAAATGATGTTCTTGCACTATGAAAAACAAGATGACCACAAGAAAATTAACTAACTTCTTTATTAAAATGACTGCTTTTGTAAGAATGATTTCTTAAGTAGATATTTTCAGAGGTGGGAGCTCGAACTAGTGTGTCTAAAGATGTCTATTAGAATGATATTGTGTTTATGACAAGAAAAAAGTGATCACTGGAATAAAATGATCATTTAAGAATTAATTTTGATGTACTCCTTGTTGAATGGATGCAATAGTTGCAGCTCAAGCCTTCTCGTCTTGGGGATTCTTGCGTATAGCAATGTCATTAATTCATCATTGTCTGAAAAATAAAGGAAACAGTCTGATTTTTTTTACAGAAAGACGGTTACCGAGGATGAATACAGAGCATCCGTACCTCAATTTCTGGACAGGTAATATAGTATGTTCTGCATGAATTCAATCAGTGATTTTCCAAAACTGTTGGACTTCTTTGTCATGAAATTTAAAAACTGTTAGCAAATTTATTTTATTGGTATTTCACTCAATTTCTATTACAGCCATCACAAGACAAACTCATTAATCTTATGAGTCACAAGAAACTGACTTCAGAACAGAATTGGATTGTGACAGTGTTAACATTTATAATATGAGTTTTGCTACTGATTGATAGTTCATTACAGATTTTTACACTGTTTTTCAGATCAAAGGGAAATAAGAACAGAAAAAAAAACATGTAGATGCTGCTAAGGATACAAAGATGTCAATCTCTGTGCCTTTTCCACCTTGAAGAGGATGAAATATTTGCCACTTGCATTGCCATGGTATGTTACTGTTTTTTTTTTGTGCATAGGCTTTCTTCCTTTCCTTTTTTTTCATGATCACTTTTAAAGCTAACATGTGAACAAAGATCCTTACATCAACATGTCTGATTTTTCTCCTAAACTCAAATGTGGCAGGGTTACGAGACCAAAAAGATTAAGATAATCTGACATTGAACGTTCCGAGATTGTTTGAACAAGATTGCTGGCAGTAGAAAGAAGTTGTAGAATGCTAACACTTATGGCTTCACAGGTGAATAAATTATTTTTGTACTTCGGTTTCTACATACAAGCTCACTTCCTTCCATGTCAATTAGATGGAACTTCTCTACTTTAATAACATGATTAATATAAATGTCATCAACCTTTTTCTAAAGAGAGTTTGATTTGAACAAATTATAACGACCTAATACTCTAATTGATGCTCAAAACGTGTTACATCAAGTGATTTTTCTTATATTAATTTCATATGCCGTGTGACATTAGACTACCAAATTTAAAAAATGTAAGCACACTTTTTCAAACTAAAGACATGTTTTGTATATTTTAAAATCTCATATATGATTTATATTGTCTAGTGTTATATTTAATCGTTTGTTTTACTTAGTTCATTTTCCTATATGTTTTGCACTTCCCACTAGTACAATGACCATTCTCAATTTATTTATGCGTCTTATTCAACAACATCATGCCTCACTAACCATGAGGGCAACGATTGAAAAGACGGACGTTTGGGTGCCTAGAGACCGTATGCCAGTTAGTGGTGGGTCAATTAGTCACCCACTACATAATTGGCCAAGTGGGTAATCGAATAGGATGTTGGATTACCACCTACCTATGAAAATAAAAAACCATAACGCATACCCCCACAAGCTCCACGTACTTAGGCCTGACAATTGTGTCGTATCTTATACTTTCGTGTCGTGTTCTTTTACGTGTACTAGCCAACTTGGCCATACACTAACATGACCCGAAATTAATTCCACCTATTGAGTTATGACATGAAGTCATCTAATTTTTATCTTAAGGACCTGTTTACGAATCTGTTCCTCTCTATATCTAATCTCTCGACCTAGAAAGGTAGGACATCAAGTCCTCTGATTCTTATCTCAAGGACATGTCTTACTTTCCTGTCCATCTCTAAATTCGGTAAGGTCATTCTAATTCTTACGCATTCGACTACAATTCCCATGTCATACCTCTCTCGACCTATGGAGGTTTGACGTCAAGCGCTCCAATTTTTATCACAAGGACTTCTTTACGAATGAGTTCTTCTCTCTGTCATATTTCTCGACCTATAGATGTATGACATCAAGTCCTTCAACTTTTATTATAAGGACTCGTGTTTTTTTCGCTTTGGTTTTTTTAAATTCAAACATAGTGTGGTCAGCGTTATTCTTACGTGTTAGACAAAAATTCAGATGTCATATCTCTCTCGACCAATGGAGGTATGCCATTAAGTTCTCCCATTTAGCTTAGGACTTGTTTACGAATCAATTCCTCTCTATGTCCTATCTCTCGACCTACAGATGCATAACATCAAGTCCTCCATTTTTTATCTTAAAGAATTATTTACGAATCTGCTTCTCTCTATGTCCTATATCTCGACCTATAGATTTGTGACATCAAGTCCTCCAATTTATATCTCAAAGACTATACTGTGAACAATGTAATTCTTACATGTTGGACTACAAATCCAATGTCATACCTTTCCCGACCAATGCATGTGTGACTTCAAGTCCTCTAATTTTTATCTTAATGACTTGTCTTCTTTTCCTGTGGGTCTCCAAATTGGACCATATCGTGATCATCGTAATTCTTACGTGTCTGAGTACAATTTGCTTGTCATACCTCTCCTCACCCATGAATATGTGACATCAAGTCCTCCAATTTCTATCTGAAGGATCTGTCTTCCTTTCGTGTCGGTCTCCAAATTCGACAATACTGTGGTCGGCATAATTCTTACACGTTAGAATACAATCCTCATGTCATACCACTCTCGACCTATGAAGGTGTGGCATCAAGTCCTCTAATTTTTATCTTAAGGACTTATTTTACAAACCAATTCCTCTCTATGTCAAATCTCTCGATCTATAGATGTATGACATCAAATCCTCCAATTTTTATCTCAAGGACTTGTATTTCTTTCTGTCAGTCTCCAAATTCGACCATACTGGTCAGTGTAATTCTTACGCATTACACTACAAAATCCCACGTCACACCTCTCCTGACCTATGGATGTGCGACATCAAGTTCTCCGATTTTTATCTTAAGGATAATTCAAGAACTTGTTTACGAATCAATAACTCTTTTTGTCATATCTCTCGAACTATAGAGTTATGACATCAAGTCCCCCAATTTTTATCTCAATAAGTTGTTCACGAATTAATTTCTCTCTGTGATATCTCTTGACCTGTAGAGGTATGACATCTAGTCCTCCAATTTTTATCCAAAGGACTCGTCTTCTGTTCCTATCGTTTTCCAAATTCGACATAATTGTGGTCAGCGTAAGTCTTACGCGATAGATTACAAATCCATTTTCATACCTCTCCCTACCTATGGATGTGTGACATCAAGTCCTCCAATTTTTATCTCAAGAACATAAATACGAATCAATTTCTCTCAATGTCACATCTCTCTCGACCTATAGAGATATGACATCAAGTCCTCCAATTTTTATCCAAAGGACTTGACTTCCTTTCCTGTACATTTTCCAAATTTGACAACATTGTGATCAGCGTAATTCTTACGCATTAGATTACAAATATAATGGCATACCTCTCCCGACCTAGGGATGTGTGACATCAAGTCCTCCAATTTTTGTCTCAAGAACATAATTACGAATCAATTTCTCTCAATGTCATATCTCTCTCGACCTCTAGAGATATGACATCAAGTCCTCCACTTTTTATCCAAACGACTTGTCTTCCTTTCCTGTACATTTTCCAAGTTTGATAACATTGTGATCAACGTAATTCTTACGCATTAGATTACAAATCTAATGTCATACCTCTCCCGACCTATGGATGTGTGACATCAAGTCCCCCAATTTTTTTTTATCTCGAGAACGTGATTAGGATTCAATTCCTCTCAATGTCATATCTCTCTCGACCTATTGAGATATGTCATCTAGTCCTTCAATTTTTATCTCAAGGACTTGTCCTCCTTTCCCGTCGGTCTCCAAATTCGACGACAATGTGGTCAGCGTAATTCTTACGCGTTAGACTACAAATCTCATGTCATACCTCTCCCGACCTATGGATGTGTGGCATGAAGTCCTGCAATTTTTATCTAAAGAACTTGTTAACGAATCGATTTCTCTCTGTCATATCTCTCGACCTATAGAGGTATGCCATCAAGTCCTCCAATTTTTATCCAAAGGACTTGTCTCCGTTTCCCATCGTTCCCAAAATTCGACTCCTTTGTGGCCAGCGTAATTCTTACGCGCTAGACAACAAATCCAATGTCATACCTCTCCCGACCTATGAGAGTGTGACATTGAGTCCTCCAATTTCTATCTCAAGGACTTGTTTACGGATCAATAACTCTTTTTGTCATATCTCTCGACCTATAGAGTTATGATATCAAGTCTTCCAATTTTTATCTCAAAAACTTGTTCACGAATAAACTTCTCTCTGTCATATCTCTCGACCTATAGAGGTATGACATCAAGTCCTCCAATTTTTATCCAAAGGACATGTCTTCCGTTCCTATCGTTTTCTAAATTCGACAACATTGTGGTCAGCGTAAGTCTTACGCGTTAGATTGCAAATCAATTGTCATACCTCTCCCTACCCATGGATGTGTGATATCAAGTCCTCCAATTTTGTTTCGCAAGAACATAATTACGAATCTATTTATCTCAATGTCATGTATCTCTCGACCTATAGAGATATGACATCAAGTCCTCCATTTTTTATCCAAAGGACTTGTATTCCTTTCCTTTACATTTTCCAAATTCGACAACATTGTGATCAGCGTAATTCTTACGCTTAGATTAGAAATCTAATGTCCTACCTCTCCCGACTTATGGATGTGAGACATCAAGTCCTCTAATTGTCATCTCTCGACGTATAGAGATATGTCATCTAGTCCTTCAATTTTTATCTCAAGGACTTGTCCTCCTTTCCTGTCGGTCTTCAAATTCGACGACGACGTGGTCAGCGTAATTCTTACGCGTTAGACTACAGATCTCGTGTCATACCTATGGATGTGTGACATGAAGTCCTGCAATATTTATCTAAATGACTTTTTGCGACTCAATTTCTCGATATGTCATATCTCTCGACCTATAGAGATATTTCATCAAGTCCTACCATTTTTATCCGAAGGACTTGTCTCCCTTTCCTGTCGTTCCCCAAATTCGACAACATTGTGGCTAGCGTAATTCTTACGCGTTAGACAACAAATCCAATGTCATACCTCTCCCAACCTATGAGAGTGTGACATTGAGTCCTCCAATTTTTATCTCAAGAACTTGTTTACGAATCAATAACTCTTTTTGTCATATCTCTCGACCTATAGAGTTATGACATCAAGTCCCCCAATTTTTATCTCAATAAGTTGTTCACGAATTAATTTCTCTCTGTGATATCTGTTGACCTGTAGAGGTATGACATCTAGTCCTCCAATTTTTATCCAAAGGACTCGTCTTCCGTTCCTATCGTTTTCCAAATTCGACATAATTGTGGTCAGCGTAAGTCTTACGCGATAGATTACAAATCCATTTTCATACCTCTCCCTACCTATGGATGTGTGACATCAAGTCCTCCAATTTTTATCTCAAGAACATAAATACGAATCAATTTCTCTCAATGTCACATCTCTCTCGACCTATAGAGATATGACATCAAGTCCTCCAATTTTTATCCAAAGGACTTGACTTCCTTTCCTGTACATTTTCCAAATTCGACAACATTGTGATCAGCGTAATTCTTACGCATTAGATTACAAATATAATGGCATACCTCTCCCGACCTAGGGATGTGTGACATCAAGTCCTCCAATTTTTGTCTCAAGAACATAATTACGAATCAATTTCTCTCAATGTCATATCTCTCTCGACCTCTAGAGATATGACATCAAGTCCTCCACTTTTTATCCAAACGACCTGTCTTCCTTTCCTGTACATTTTCCAAATTCGACAACATTGTGATCAACGTAATTCTTACGCATTAGATTACAAATCTAATGTCATACCTCTCCCGACCTATGGATGTGTGACATCAAGTCCCCCAATTTTTTTAGTCTCGAGAACGTGATTAGGATTCAATTCCTCTCAATGTCATATCTCTCTCGACCTATTGAGATACGTCATCTAGTCCTTCAATATTTATCTCAAGGACTTGTCCTCCTTTCCCGTCGGTCTCCAAATTTGACGACAACGTGGTCAGCGTAATTCTTACGCGTTAGACTACAAATCTCATGTCATACCTCTCCCGACCTATGGATGTGTGGCATGAAGTCCTGCAATTTTTATCTAAAGAACATGTTAACGAATCAATTTCTCTCTGTCATATCTCTCGACCTATAGAGGTATGCCATCAAGTCCTCCAATTTTTATCCAAAGGACTTGTCTCCGTTTCCCATCGTTCCCAAAATTCGACTCCTTTGTGGCCAGCGTAATTCTTACGCGCTAGACAACAAATCCAATGTCATACCTCTCCCGACCTATGAGAGTGTGACATTGAGTCCTCCAATTTCTATCTCAAGGACTTGTTTACGGATCAATAACTCTTTTTGTCATATCTCTCGACCTATAGAGTTATGATATCAAGTCCTCCAATTTTTATCTCAAAAACTTGTTCACGAATAAACTTCTCTCTGTCATATCTCTCGACCTATAGAGGTATGACATCAAGTCCTCCAATTTTTATCCAAAGGACATGTCTTCCGTTCCTATCGTTTTCTAAATTCGACAACATTGTGGTCAGCGTAAGTCTTACGCGTTAGATTGCAAATCAATTGTCATACCTCTCCCTACCCATGGATGTGTGATATCAAGTCCTCCAATTTTGTTTCGCAAGAACATAATTACGAATCTATTTCTCTCAATGTCATGTATCTCTCGACCTATAGAGATATGACATCAAGTCCTCCATTTTTTATCCAAAGGACTTGTATTCCTTTCCTTTACATTTTCCAAATTCGACAACATTGTGATCAGCGTAATTCTTACGCTTAGATTAGAAATCTAATGTCCTACCTCTCCCGACTTATGGATGTGAGACATCAAGTCCTCTAATTGTCATCTCTCGACGTATAGAGATATGTCATCTAGTCCTTCAATTTTTATCTCAAGGACTTGTCCTCCTTTCCTGTCGGTCTTCAAATTCGACGACGACGTGGTCAGCGTAATTCTTACGCGTTAGACTACAGATCTCGTGTCATACCTATGGATGTGTGACATGAAGTCCTGCAATATTTATCTAAATGACTTTTTGCGACTCAATTTCTCGATATGTCATATCTCTCGACCTATAGAGATATTTCATCAAGTCCTACCATTTTTATCCGAAGGACTTGTCTCCCTTTCCTGTCGTTCCCCAAATTCGACAACATTGTGGCTAGCGTAATTCTTACGCGTTAGACAACAAATCCAATGTCATACCTCTCCCAACCTATGAGAGTGTGACATTGAGTCCTCCAATTTTTATCTCAAGAACTTGTTTACGAATCAATAACTCTTTTTGTCATATCTCTCGACCTATAGAGTTATGACATCAAGTCCCCCAATTTTTATCTCAATAAGTTGTTCACGAATTAATTTCTCTCTGTGATATCTGTTGACCTGTAGAGGTATGACATCTAGTCCTCCAATTTTTATCCAAAGGACTCGTCTTCCGTTCCTATCGTTTTCCAAATTCGACATAATTGTGGTCAGCGTAAGTCTTACGCGATAGATTACAAATCCATTGTCATACCTCTCCCTACCTATGGATGTGTGACATCAAGTCCTCCAATTTTTATCTCAAGAACATAAATACGAATCAATTTCTCTCAATGTCACATCTCTCTCGACCTATAGAGATATGACATCAAGTCCTCCAATTTTTATCCAAAGGACTTGACTTCCTTTCCTGTACATTTTCCAAATTCGACAACATTGTGATCAGCGTAATTCTTACGCATTAGATTACAAATATAATGGCATACCTCTCCCGACCTAGGGATGTGTGACATCAAGTCCTCCAATTTTTGTCTCAAGAACATAATTACGAATCAATTTCTCTCAATGTCATATCTCTCTCGACCTCTAGAGATATGACATCAAGTCCTCCAATTTTTATCCAAACGACTTGTCTTCCTTTCCTGTACATTTTCCAAATTCGACAACATTGTGATCAACGTAATTCTTACGCATTAGATTACAAATCTAATGTCATACCTCTCCCGACCTATGGATGTGTGACATCAAGTCCCCCAATTTTTTTTATCTCGAGAACATGATTAGGATTCAATTCCTCTGAATGTCATATCTCTCTCGACCTATTGAGATATGTCATCTAGTCCTTCAATTTTTATCTCAAGGACTTGTCCTCCTTTCCCGTCGGTCTCCAAATTCGACGACAACGTGGTCAGCGTAATTCTTACGCGTTAGACTACAAATCTCATGTCATACCTCTCCCGACCTATGGATGTGTGGCATGAAGTCCTGCAATTTTTATCTAAAGAACTTGTTAACGAATCAATTTCTCTCTGTCATATCTCTCGACCTATAGAGGTATGCCATCAAGTCCTCCAATTTTTATCCAAAGGACTTGTCTCCGTTTCCCGTCGTTCCCAAAATTCGACTCCTTTGTGGCCAGCGTAATTCTTACGCGCTAGACAACAAATCCAATGTCATACCTCTCCCGACCTATGAGAGTGTGACATTGAGTCCTCCAATTTCTATCTCAAGGACTTGTTTACGGATCAATAACTCTTTTTGTCATATCTCTCGACCTATAGAGTTATGATATCAAGTCCTCCAATTTTTATCTCAAAAACTTGTTCACGAATAAACTTCTCGATGTCATATCTCTCGACCTATAGAGGTATGACATCAAGTCCTCCAATTTTTATCCAAAGGACATGTCTTCCGTTCCTATCGTTTTCTAAATTCGACAACATTGTGGTCAGCGTAAGTCTTACGCGTTAGATTGCAAATCAATTGTCATACCTCTCCCTACCTATGGATGTGTGATATCAAGTCCTCCAATTTTGTTTCGCAAGAACATAATTACGAATCTATTTCTCTCAATGTCATGTATCTCTCGACCTATAGAGATATGACATCAAGTCCTCCATTTTTTATCCAAAGGACTTGTATTCCTTTCCTTTACATTTTCTAAATTCGACAACATTGTGATCAGCGTAATTCTTACGCTTAGATTAGAAATCTAATGTCCTACCTCTCCCGACTTATGGATGTGAGACATCAAGTCCTCTAATTGTCATATCTCTCGACGTATAGAGATATGTCATCTAGTCCTTCTATTTTTATCTCAAGGACTTGTCCTCCTTTCCTGTCGGTCTTCAAATTCGACGACGACGTGGTCAGCGTAATTCTTACGCGTTAGACTACAGATCTCGTGTCATACCTATGGATGTGTGACATGAAGTCCTGCAATATTTATCTAAATGACTTTTTGCGACTCAATTTCTCGATATGTCATATCTCTCGACCTATAGAGATATTTCATCAAGTCCTACCATTTTTATCCGAAGGACTTGTCTCCCTTTCCTGTCGTTCCCCAAATTCGACAACATTGTGGCTAGCGTAATTCTTACGCGTTAGACAACAAATCCAATGTCATACCTCTCCCAACCTATGAGAGTGTGACATTGAGTCCTCCAATTTTTATCTCAAGAACTTGTTTACGAATCAATAACTCTTTTTGTCATATCTCTCGACCTATAGAGTTATGACATCAAGTCCCCCAATTTTTATCTCAATAAGTTGTTCACGAATTAATTTCTCTCTGTGATATCTCTTGACCTGTAGAGGTATGACATCTAGTCCTCCAATTTTTATCCAAAGGACTCGTCTTCCGTTCCTATCGTTTTCCAAATTCGACATAATTGTGGTCAGTGTAAGTCTTACGCGATAGATTACAAATCCATTGTCATACCTCTCTCTACCTATGGATGTGTGACATCAAGTCCTCCAATTTTTATCTCAAGAACATAAATACGAATCAATTTCTCTCAATGTCACATCTCTCTCGACCTATAGAGATATGACATCAAGTCCTCCAATTTTTATCCAAAGGACTTGACTTCCTTTCCTATATATTTTCCAAATTCGACAACATTGTGATCAGCCTAATTCTTACGCATTAGATTACAAATATAATGGTATACCTCTCCCGACCTATGGATGCGTGACATCAAGTCCCCCAATTTTTTTTATCTCGAGAACGTGATTAGGATTCAATTCCTCTCAATGTCATATCTCTCTCGACCTATTGAGATACGTCATCTAGTCCTTCAATTTTTATCTCAAGGACTTGTCCTCCTTTCCCGTCGGTCTCCAAATTCGACGACAACGTGGTCAGCGTAATTCTTACGCGTTAGACTACAAATCTCATGTCATACCTCTCCCGACCTATGGATGTGTGGCATGAAGTCCTGCAATTTTTATCTAAAGAACTTGTTAACGAATCAATTTCTCTCTGTCATATCTCTCGACCTATAGAGGTATGCCATCAAGTCCTCCAATTTTTATCCAAAGGACTTGTCTCTGTTTCCCGTCGTTCCCAAAATTCGACTCCTTTGTGGCCAGCGTAATTCTTACGCGTTAGACAACAAATCCAATGTCATACCTCTCCCGACCTATGAGAGTGTGACATTGAGTCCTCCAATTTCTATCTCAAGGACTTGTTTACGGATCAATAACTCTTTTTGTCATATCTCTCGACCAATAGAGTTATGATATCAAGTCCTCCAATTTTTATCTCAAAAACTTGTTCACGAATAAACTTCTCTCTGTCATATCTCTCGACCTATAGAGGTATGACATCAAGTCCTCCAATTTTTTTTCAAAGGACATGTCTTCCGTTCCTATCGTTTTCTAAATTCGACAACATTGTGGTCAGCGTAAGTCTTACGCGTTAGATTGCAAATCAATTGTCATACCTCTCCCTACCTATGGATGTGTGATATCAAGTCCTCCAATTTTGTTTCGCAAGAACATAATGACGAATCTATTTCTCTCAATGTCATGTATCTCTCGACCTATAGAGATATGACATCAAGTCCTCCATTTTTTATCCAAAGGACTTGTATTCCTTTCCTTTACATTTTCTAAATTCGACAACATTGTGATCAGCGTAATTCTTACGCTTAGATTAGAAATCTAATGTCCTACCTCTCCCGACTTATGGATGTGAGACATCAAGTCCTCTAATTGTCATATCTCTCGACGTATAGAGATATGTCATCTAGTCCTTCAATTTTTATCTCAAGGACTTGTCCTCCTTTCCTGTCGGTCTTCAAATTCGACGACGACGTGGTCAGCGTAATTCTTACGCGTTAGACTACAGATCTCGTGTCATACCTATGGATGTGTGACATGAAGTCCTGCAATATTTATCTAAATGACTTTTTGCGACTCAATTTCTCGATATGTCATATCTCTCGACCTATAGAGATATTTCATCAAGTCCTACCATTTTTATCCGAAGGACTTGTCTCCCTTTCCTGTCGTTCCCCAAATTCGACAACATTGTGGCTAGCGTAATTCTTACGCGTTAGACAACAAATCCAATGTCATACCTCTCCCAACCTGTGAGAGTGTGACATTGAGTCCTCCAATTTTTATCTCAAGAACTTGTTTACGAATCAATAACTCTTTTTGTCATATCTCTCGACCTATAGAGTTATGACATCAAGTCCCCCAATTTTTATCTCAATAAGTTGTTCACGAATTAATTTCTCTCTGTGATATCTCTTGACCTGTAGAGGTATGACATCTAGTCCTCCAATTTTTATCCAAAGGACTTGTCTCCGTTTCCCGTCGTTACCAAAATTCGACTCCTTTGTGGCCAGCGTAATTCTTACGCGCTAGACAACAAATCCAATGTCATACCTCTCCCGACCTATGAGAGTGTGACATTGAGTCCTCCAATTTCTATCTCAAGGACTTGTTTACGGATCAATAACTCTTTTTGTCATATCTCTCGACCAATAGAGTTATGATGTCAAGTCCTCCAATTTTTATCTCAAAAACTTGTGCACGAATAAACTTCTCTCTGTCATATCTCTCGACCTATAGAGGTATGACATCAATTCCTCCAATTTTTATTCAAAGGACATGTCTTCCGTTCCTATCGTTTTCTAAATTCGACAACATTGTGGTCAGCGTAAGTCTTACGCGTTAGATTGCAAATCAATTGTCATACCTCTCCCTACCTATGGATGTGTGATATCAAGTCCTCCAATTTTGTTTCGCAAGAACATAATTACGAATCTATTTCTCTCAATGTCATGTATCTCTCGACCTATAGAGATATGACATCAAGTCCTCCATTTTTTTATCCAAAGGACTTGTATTCCTTTCCTTTACATTTTCCAAATTCGACAACATTGTGATCAGCGTAATTCTTACGCTTAGATTAGAAATCTATTGTCCTACCTCTCCCGACTTATGGATGTGAGACATCAAGTCCTCTAATTGTCATATCTCTCGACGTATAGAGATATGTCATCTAGTCCTTCAATTTTTATCTCAAGGACTTGTCCTCCTTTCCTGTCGGTCTTCAAATTCGACGACGATGTGGTCAGCGTAATTCTTACGCGTTAGACTACAGATCTCGTGTCATACCTGTGGATGTGTGACATGAAGTCCTGCAATATTTATCTAAATGACTTTTTGCGACTCAATTTCTCGATATGTCATATCTCTCGACCTATAGAGATATTTCATCAAGTCCTACCATTTTTATCCGAAGGACTTGTCTCCCTTTCCTGTCGTTCCCCAAATTCGATAACATTGTGGCTAGCGTAATTCTTACGCGTTAGACAACAAATCCAATGTCATACCTCTCCCAACCTATGAGAGTGTGACATTGAGTCCTCCAATTTTTATCTCAAGAACTTGTTTACGAATCAATAACTCTTTTTGTCATATCTCTCGACCTATAGAGTTATGACATCAAGTCCCCCAATTTTTATCTCAATAAGTTGTTCACGAATTAATTTCTCTCTGTCATATCTCTTGACCTGTAGAGGTATGACATCTAGTCCTCCAATTTTTATCCAAAGGACTCGTCTTTCGTTCCTATCGTTTTCCAAATTCGACATAATTGTGGTCAGCGTAAGTCTTACGCGATAGATTACAAATCCATTGTCATACCTCTCCCTACCTATGGATGTGTGACATCAAGTCCTCCAATTTTTATCTCAAGAACATAAATACGAATCAATTTCTCTCAATGTCACATCTCTCTCGACCTATAGAGATATGACATCAAGTCCTCCAATTTTTATCCAAAGGACTTGACTTCCTTTCCTGTACATTTTCCAAATTCGACAACATTGTGATCAGCGTAATTCTTACGCATTAGATTACAAATATAATGTCATACCTCTCCCGACCTATGGATGTGTGACATCAAGTCCTCCAATTTTTGTCTCAAGAACAAAATTACGAATCAATTTCTCTGAATGTCATATCTCTCTCGACCTCTAGAGATATGACATCAAGTCCTCCACTTTTTATCCAAACGACTTGTCTTCCTTTCCTGTACATTTTCCAAATTCGACAACATTGTGATCATCGTAATTCTTACGCATTAGATTACAAATCTAATGGCATACCTCTCCCGACCTATGGATGTGTGACATCAAGTCCCCCAATTATTTTTATCTCGAGAACGTGATTAGGATTCAATTCCTCTCAATGTCATATCTCTCTCGACCTATTGAGATACGTCATCTAGTCCTTCAATTTTTATCTCAAGGACTTGTCCTCCTTTCCCGTCGGTCTCCAAATTCGACGACAAGGTGGTCAGCGTAATTCTTACGCGTTAGACTACAAACTCATGTCGTACCTCTCCCGACCTATGGATGTGTGGCATGAAGTCCTGCAATTTTTATCTAAAGAATTTGTTAACGAATCAATTTCTCTCTGTCATATCTCTCGACCTATAGAGGTATGCCATCAAGTCCTCCAATTTTTATCCAAAGGACTTGTCTCCGTTTCCCGTCGTTCCCAAAATTTGACTCCTTTGTGGCCAGCGTAATTCTTACGCGCTAGACAACAAATCCATTGTCATACCTCTCCCGACAGTGTGACATTGAGTCCTCCAATTTCTATCTCAAGGACTTGTTTACGGATCAATAACTCTTTTTGTCATATCTCTCGACCTATAGAGTTATGATATCAAGTCCTCCAATTTTTATCTCAAAAACTTGTTCACGAATAAACTTCTCTCTGTCATATCTCTCGACCTATAGAGGTATGACATCAAGTCCTCCAATTTTTATCCAAAGGACATGTCTTCCGTTCCTATCGTTTTCTAAATTCGACAACATTGTGGTCAGCGTAAGTCTTACGCGTTAGATTACAAATCAATTGTCATACCTCTCCCTACCTATGGATGTGTGATATCAAGTCCTCCAAATTTTTTTCGCAAGAACATAATTACGAATCTATTTCTCTCAATGTCATATATCTCTCGACCTATAGAGATATGACATCAAGTCCTCCATTTTTTTATCCAAAGGACTTGTATTCCTTTCCTTTACATTTTCCAAATTCGACAACATTGTGATCAGTGTAATTCTTACGCATTAGATTACAAATGACTTATCTTCCTATCCTGTTGTTCTTAAAAGTCGATGGTCAACATTGTACTTAAGCGTTAGACTAAAAATCTCATGTTATACCTCTCCCGACCTATGAAAGTTTGACAAAAAGTCCTCCAATTTTATCTCATGGACTTGTTTACAAATCAATTTCTCGTTATGTCATATCTCTCGACCTATAAAGCTATGACATCAAGTCCTCCAATTTTTATACATAGGACTTGTCCTCCTTTCTCGTCATTCTTCAAATTCTACTGTATTGTTGTCATTATTATTCTGACACGTTGGACAACAAATCCCATGTCATACCTCTCCCGACCTATGGAAGTGTGACATCAAGTCCTCCAATTTTTATCTCAAGAACTTGTTTACGAAGCAATTTCTCTCTATGTCATATCTATCGACCATAGAGCTATGACATCAAGTCTTCCAATTTTTATGTCAATGACTTGTCATCCTTTCATGTTAGTCTCCAACTTCGACTACAATGTTATCAACGTAATTCTTACGCGTTAGACTACAAATCCCATGTCATACCTCTCCAACTTATGGATGTGTGGCATCAAGTCCTCCATTTTTTTCTCAATGACTTATTTACGAATCAATAACTCTTTTTGTCATATCTCTCGACCTATAGAGTTATGATATCAAGTCCTCCAATTTTATGTCAAGGACATGTCTTCCTTTCCGTCATTCTCCAACTTCGACTACAATGTTGTCAGCGTGATTGTTACGCATTAAACTACAAATCTCATGTCATACCTCTCCCGACCTATGGAAGTGTGATATCAAGTCCTTCAATTTTTATCCCAAGCACTTGTTTACGAATCAATTTCTCTCTATGTCATATCTCTCGACCTATAGAGCTTTGACATCAAGTCCTCCAATTTTTATAACAAGGACTTGTCCTCCTTTCCGTCAGTCCCCAACTTCGACTACATTGTTGCCAATGTAATTCTTACGCGTTAGACTAAAAATCCAATGTCATACCTCTCTGGACTTATGGAAGTGTGACATCAAGTCCTCCAATTTTCATCTCAAAGGCATGCTTACAAATAAATATCACTCTATGTCAAATCTTCCAACATAGAGAGATATGTCATAAAGTCCTCAAATTTTTATACAAAGGACATGTCTTCTTTTCCTGTCGTTCTTCAAATTTGACTACAATCATGTCATACTTCTTTTCCGTCGCATGTCATACGTCTCCCGACCTATGCAAGTGTGACATGAAGTCCTCAAATTTTTATCTCAATGACTTGTTTACGAATCAATTTCTCTATATATCATATCTCTCGACCTATAGAGCTATGAAATCAAGTTCTCCAATTTTTATCCAAAGGACTTGTCTTCCTCACCAGTCGTTCTCAAATCTGACGACATTGTGGTCAGAGTAATTCCTACACATTAGATTACAAATCCCATATCATACCTCTCCTGTCCTATGGAAATGTAACATGAAGTCCTCAAATTTTTATCTCAAGGAATTGTTTACTAATCAATATTACTCTATGTCATATCTCTCAACTTATAATCATCAAGTTCTCAAATTTTTATCCAAAGGAATTGTCTTCCTTTCTTGTCGTTCTTCAAATTCGACTATATTGTGGTCAACATAATTCTTACGCGTTAGACAACAAATCTCATGTGATACCTCTCCCCGATCTACGAGAGTGTGAGATTGAGTCATCCAATTTTTATTTGAAGGACTTGTTTACGAATCAATTTCTCTCTATGTCATATCTCTTGACCATAGAGCTTTGACATCAAGTCCTTCAATTTTTATGTCAAGGACTTGTCCTCCTTTTCTGTCAGTCTCAAACTTCGACTACAAAGTTGTCAACATAATTCTTACGCGTTAGACTATAAACCTCATGTCATACCTCTCTCGACCTATGGATGTGTGACATGAAGTCTTGCAATTTTTATCCAAAGAACTTGTTCACGAATTAATTTCTCCCAGTCATGTCTCTCGACCTATAGTGGTATGACATCAAGTCCTCCAATTTTTATCAAAATGACTTGTCTTCCGTTCCTG
The DNA here is from genome assembly GCA_963682175.1 of Triglochin maritima. Lineage (NCBI taxonomy): Eukaryota > Viridiplantae > Streptophyta > Magnoliopsida > Alismatales > Juncaginaceae > Triglochin > Triglochin maritima. The sequence goes on along the minus strand of OY821772.1, from coordinate 54,137,724 downwards.
TCATTTTCCGAATTTGGCAAGAATGTGGTCAGCGTAATTCTTTCGCATTAGATAACAAATCTAATGTCGTACCTCTCCCCATTTATGGATGTGTGATATCAAGTCCTCTAATTTTTATCCCAAGAACGTTATATGGAATCAATTTCTCTCAATGTCATATCTCTCGACCTATAGAGATATGATATGAAGTCCTCCAATTTTTATCCAAAGGAATTGTCTCCCTTTCCTGTACATTTTCCAAATTCGACAACATTGTGGTCAGCGTAATTCTAACACGTTAGATTAAAAATCTAATGTTATACATCTCTCGTCCTATGGACGGGTGACTTAAAGTCCTCCAATTTTTATCTCAAGATCGTGATTACGAATCAATTTATCTCAATGTCATATCTCTCCACCTATAGAGATATGTCATCAAGTCCTTCAATATTTATCTCTCGGACTTGTCTTCCTTTCCAGTCGGTCACCAAATTCGATGACAACGTGGTCAGCATAATTCTTACACGTTAGATTAAAAATCTCATGTCATACCTCTCCCGACCTATGGATGTGTGACATGAAGTTCTGCAATTTTTATCTAAAGGACTTTTTACGACTAATTTTCTCGATATGTCAAATCACTCAACCTATAGAGATATTTTATGAAGTTCAATTTTTATCCAAAGAACTTGTCCCATTCCCGCCGTTGCCCAAATTCAACAACATTGTCTTCAGCGTAATTCTTATGCTTTAGATATCAAATCTCATGTCATACCTCTCCCGTCCAAGGGAAGTGTGACATCAAGTCTTCTTGTTACATCCTAACCCTTGATTAATGGGTTTATTGTGTTTGGGTGGAGGATTAGAAGAGGAGGAGGTGGAGGGCTGAGATTGATTGGGTGGTGATGAGGTGGAGGGTGGAGATGAGGGGAGGTGTTGAGTAGGTGGGTGCTCTCTCTCTCTCTCTCTCACTCGTGCTTTCCTCTCTCTCACTCAAGTCTCTCTCTCTCTCTCCCTTGATCCGCAGCTCTCTGAGGTGAGGAGGAGCTCGAGGTTCGCCGGATCGTGTGGTTCGAGGCTCGCCGGATCGTGTGGCCGGAGGAAGGTGATCGCATTCGGATTGCGCCGGAGAAGGAGGAGAAGCGCTTGTGGAGGCGACTTCGTGGGTTCTTCAAAGGCTTCTTCAAGCCTTAAGGTATGCCAAGCTTTAGTGTAGACCTCCTTTTAGCCTTTGAGAGGGTTGAAGTGGCTGACGGTAGGCCAGAAGGCTCGTCGAGAACCTTGCAGCAGCTTTTCAGCTCTGCAACGGTCGACCGGCGGGATGGCGCGGTCGACCGGTCGTAGTGTAATTTGGGCGGAAAACCCTTGCACCGGTCGAACGATACTCTTCGAGTGGTCGACCGGTGGTACGTTTTACCAGGGGAAAAAGGCTCTGGGTGTTTTCGGTCAAACGAGTCCCCTTTGCCGGTCGACCAAAAAGCACTGTTGTAGGTCGGTTGGGGGCGTTGACCATCTAAACGGTCGACCGCTCGTTGACTTCGTCCGACCGACGTTTAAGTTAACTTATTGGCCAGTCGACCGAGAGTGTGGTTTCGGTCGACCGTGTAGTGCGGTTTTGTTGGGGGATTCCCCTGGTTGTTTTCGGTCGACCGTGATCTGAGGGTCGTTTGACCGTTGGTGCTTTTTGAGCGAGAGAGGATTTTTCCCTGTTGGATTTCGGTCGACCGTGATTTGAGAGTCGTTCGACCGGTTGGACGTTATTTGTGTTTTTCTGAGGAATAGTTGTGGTGTTCGGTCGACCGTTTGGGTTCTTCTGTTCGACCGTTTGGGCATTGTTTTGCATATGGATGCTTTTGTCGTGTGTTGTTGGATCCGTCTCGAGGGCAACGGGTCTCCGGCCTTTTTGGGGCGACGGTACAGACATTGCCGGCCTGAGAGGAGGGTCGTGTTGTGGCTCTGAGGAGCGGGTGCCGTGTGTGCACGTTGTTGTTGTGGCTCTGAGGAGCGGGTGCCGTGTGTGCACGTTGTTGTTGTGGCTCTTAGGAGCGGGTGCCGTGTGTGCACGTGGTTGTTGTGGCTCTGAGGAGCGGGTGCCTTGTGTGCACATGTGATTGAGGGGTTGGGGTGAGAGGACCCTTGAGACCCGAGGCCGATGTGTTCCGGCGGTGCCTGATGTGCACGGGAGATTGTTATGTTTTACTGCATTTCATTTCATTTCATGTTTCATTACGCATATTATGTTCATATTTTAGGGGTTTGACATACGGGGTTTCCCACGGGAAACTCAGGCATATTCATGTTTTATGTCAGGTCATACGCGTCATTAGGAGGTGGTGACTACGGACAGGAGCACCCAGACCAGGTCCTGTCTCTTTTGATCTTCGAGGTGGATGATTTTCCCTTGTACATGAGTTGTTATCTTTTGTGTTGGGTTGTAATCACCCTTGACTCTTGTATTGTACAGTTTACCTTATTATATATATATACTCGTGGTTTGGTGACGACCCCTTTGTTAATTCTTTATCCGTTTAAAGTTTTAAATTTTCCGCTGTTTCGGGGCGTTACAATTTGTTATCATAGCTTTCGGTCCCGGCGTACTTGTCCAATGAAACCACCTTAGAGGTCTTGCATTTAGTTTTCATTCATCATGCATTCATTCATAATCATTAATTCATTGTCGTTTTCTGTCCTCTTGTGTAGATGCCTCTGAGACGTGTGAGGCCACCTTCACGTTATAGGGGCGCCAGTGAGGAGACTGGTAGGGAGGACAGAGATGAGGAGGAGAGGAGGACCCTTCAGGGGACTCTTGGTAGGTTGGGTGAGTTTCTTGAGCGCCAGTCTGAGCAGGCCGAGCAGGCAGGGGCAGGGGCAGTGCTGGATCGGTTTATGCGACAACACCCTCCTTCCTTCGATGGCAGTGGTGAGCCGGAGGCAGCTGAGGATTGGGTCTTCAAGATCCGGAAGATCTTCAGAGCGATTGGGTGTCCTTCTGAGAGGCAGGTGGATCTGGCCACTTATGTGTTGGACGGTGAGGCGGCCAACTGGTCCACGTCGGCTGTTGTGTTTGAGGACAGCGAGGAGGTGGGCTGAGAGGAATTTTTCGCGGAGTTCAACCAGCAGTATTTTCCCCAGCATGCGCGGGATAGGAAGGAGGAGTTCCTGGCACTCGAGCAGCGAGAGATGACGCTGACGGCCTATGTTAGCAGGTTTCACGCCCTGGAGCGTTACTACCCGGATACTTATGTGACACCGGAGCAGAGAGCTCGGAAGTTTATCCGAGGGTTGAGGCCGCAGTTCAGGTCACGTATGACCACGAGTATGCCGCAGACTTTAGCTGATGCAGTGAAGTTTGCGACGATTATGGAGCAGGACTACCAGGAGACGGTAGAGGCCAGGAAGGTGCAGACGAAGGCCAATGTGCGACCAATGTGCACGTTGTTGTTGTGGCTCTGAGGAGCGGGTGCCGTGTGTGCACGTTGTTGTTGTGGCTCTGAGGAGCGGGTGCCGTGTGTGCACGTGGTTGTTGTGGCTCTGAGGAGCGGGTGCCTTGTGTGCACGTGTGATTGAGGGGTTGGGGTGTGAGGACCCTTGAGACCCGAGGCCGATGTGTTCCGGCAGTGCCTGGTGTGCACGGGAGATTGTTATGTTTTACTGCATTTCATTTCATGTTTCATTACGCATATTATGTTCATATTTTAGGGGTTTCGCATACGGGGTTTCCCACGGGAAACTCAGGCATATTCATGTTTTATGTCAGGTCGTACGCGTCATTAGTAGGTGGTGACTACGGACAGGAGCACCCAGACCAGGTCCTGTCTCTTTTGATCTTCGAGGTGGATGATTTTCCCTTGTACATGAGTTATCTTTTGTGTTGGGTTGTAATCATCCTTGACTTGTATTGTACAGTTTACCTTATTATATATATATGTACTCGTGGTTTGGTGACGACCCCTGTGTTAATTCTTTATCCGTTTAAAGTTTTAAACTTTCCGCTGTTTTGGGGTGTTACACTTCTAATTTTTATGTCATGGACTTGTCTTCTTTTCCAGTCAGTCTCCAAACTCGACAACGTTGTGGTTAGCGTAATTCTTACGTGTTAAATTACAAATCTAATGGCATACCTCTCCCGACCTATTGATGTGAGACATCAAGTTCTCCAATTTTTATCTCAAGAACTTGTTCACGAATTAATTTCTCTCTGTCATATCGATCTCTCGACCTATAAATGAATAATATCAAGTCCTCCAATTTTTATCCAAAAGACTTGTCTTCCGTTCCTGTTGTTTTCTAAATTCGACAACATTTTGGAGCGTAATTTTTATGCGTTAGATTACAAATCTAATGTCATACCTCTCCCGACCTATGGATGTGTGATATCAAGTCCTCCATATTTTATCTCAAGAACATGATTACGAATCAATTTCTCTCAATAACATATCTCTCGACCTATAGAGATATGATATGCAGTCCTCCAATTTTTATATAAACGACTTGTCTTCCTTTCTTGTACGTTTTCCAAATTCGACAACATTGTGGTAACTGTAATTCTTACGTGTTATATTACAAATCTAATGTCATACCTCTCCCGACCTACGGATGTGTGACATCAACTCCCCCAATTTTTATCTCAAGAACGTGATTACGAAACAATTTCTCTCTATGTCATATCTCTCGACCTATAGAGATATGTCATCAAATCCTCCAATTTTTATCCCAACGACTTGTGTTCCTTTCCTGTCGCTCTCGAACTTCAACTACATATCTGCGTAATACTTATGTCTTTGACTACAAATCGCATGTCATACCTCTCCCGACCAATGGAAGTGTAACATCAAGTCCTATGTTTTTTTATCTGAAGTACTTGTTTACAAATCAATTTCAAGTCTCTGTATGCCATATCTCTCGACCATAGAACTTTGACATCAAGTCCTCCAATTGTTCTGTAAGGGACTTGTCTTCCTTACCTCTCAGTCTCCATCTTCGACTACAAAGTTGTTAGCGTAATTATCACGCGTTAGACTACAAATTTCATGTCATACCTTTCTCGACTTATGGAAGTGTGACAGCAAGTCCTCCATTTTTTATCTGAAGGACTTGTTTACGAATCAATTTATCTCTACGACATATCTCTCGACCATAGAACTACAACATCAAGTCTCCAAATTTTATGTTAATGACTTGTCCTCCTTTCCCGTTAGTCTCCAATTTCGACAACAATGTTGTCAGTGTAATTCTTACATGTTACACTTCAAATTGCATGTCATACCTCTCCCGACTTATGGATGTGTGACAACAAGTCATCAAATTTTTATATCTGAACGACTTGTTTACGAATCAATTTCTCCTTATGTCATATCTCTCGACCTATAGAGATATGTCATCAAGTCTTCCAATTTTTATTTCAAGGACACATCTTCCTTTCTTGTCAGACTCCAACTTCGACTACAATGTTGCTAGTGGAATTCTTACACGTTAGACTATAAATCTCATGTCATACATCTCCCGACCTATGGTTGTGTGACATGAAGTCCTGCAATTTTTATCCAAAAGGCTTTTTTTACTAATTAATTTCTCTCTGTCATATTTCTCGACCAATTGAGCTAAGACATCAAGTCCATCAATTTTTATGTCAAGGACTTGTCTTCCTTTTCGCCAGTCAAGTTCAGTCACCCTCAGGTCATAATATAGTATAGTATGATATCGGTAGGAAGATAATGCAGCGCCGAAGAACGAGCTACGGTGACGGTCAAAGTGTAGGTCACGAAGGCCAGGGCCGGCCAGCAACGTCGCGCTAGCGCGCTATGGAGTTGCTTGTTGGGCGCGCTATTAGTCATCACCCGACCGAATCTTTTTCTTCTTCTTTTTGTGTGGAAAAGCCTATTTTACTGCGGAAGACTTGATGAACAATTGATTTGAGGACGGACGAAGCCCACCCACGACTTCCGTAAGCAGATGGTCCCTTCTTCGTTGATTGAATCGCCTTGATGCAAGCGACGGTCGACCCATCCCTCGGTCCATCGGTGCTTCCCTATGATGCCAGCTAAACATTTCTTTTGAATGAATGTTGCTGCTTCGACTACGTTGTTGTCAGCATAATTCTTACGCATTAAACTAAAAATCCCATGTCATACCTCTCCGGACCTATGGAAGTGTGACACAAAGTCCTACAATTCTTATCTCAAGGACATGCTTACGAATCAATTTCTTCCTATGTCATATCTCTTGACCTCAAGAGATATGTCATCAAGTCCTCCAATTTTTAGGTCAATGACCTGTCTTCTTTTCCTGTACGTTTTCCAAATTCGACAATATTGTCGTCAACATAATTCTTACATGTTAAATTACAAATCTAATGTCACACATGTCCCGAACTATGGATGTTTGACATCAAGTCCTAAATTTTTATTTCAAGGACTTGATTACGAATCAATTTCTCTCCATGTCATATCTCTCAACCTATAGAGATATATCATAGATCAAGTTTGCCAATTTTTATACCAATCACTTGTCTTCCTTTACTGTCTCTCCAGCTTCAGCTTAATTCTTACGTCATGTCATAGCTCTCCCGTCCTATGGAAGTGTAAGATGAAGTCCTCCAAATCTTATATCAATGACTTGGTTACGAATCAATATCACTCTATGTCATATCTCTCGACTTATAGAGGTATGTCATTAAGTCCTTCAATTTTTAACGAAAGGACTTGTCTTCTTTTCCCGTTGTTCTTTAAATTCGACTACATTTTTGTCATCATAATACTTACGGGTAAACAACAAATCGCATGTATTACCTCCCCCGACCTATGGAAGCGTAACATCAAGTCCTCCAATTTTTATGTCAAGGACTTGTTTACGAATAAATTTCTCTTTATATCATGTCTCAACCTATAGAGCTATGACATCAAATGCTCCAATTTTTATCTCACGGACGTGTCTTCCTTTTCCCATCGGTCTCCAAATTCGACGACATTGTGGTCAGCGTAATCGTTACGCGTTAGACTACAAATCTCATGTCATACCTCTCCCGACCTATGGATGTGTGACATTAAGTCCTCCAATTTTTATCTCGAGGACTTGTTTACGAATTTCTATCTATGTCATATCTCTCGACCTATAGAGATATGTCGATAAGTCCTCCAATTATTATCTCCAGAATTGTCTTCATGTCCAGTCCGTCTTCATATTTGACGACAACGTGGTCAGCACAATTTTTACGTGTTAGACTAAAAATCCAATGACATACCTCTCCCGACCTATGGATGTGTGACATGAAGTCCTGTAATTTTTATCTAAAAGACTTTTTTACGAATCAAATTCTCTATATGTCATATCTCTCTTCCAAAAGAGATATGACATCAAGTCCTCCAATTTTTATCCAAATGACTTGTCTTTCTTTCCTGTCGTTCTCCAAATCTGACGACATTGTGGTTAGAGTAATTATTACACGTTAGACTACAAATCCCATGTCATACCTCTCCCGTCCTATGGATGTGTGACATCAAGTCCTCCAATTTTTATCTCAACGACGTGATTACGAATGAATTTCTCTCAATGTCATATCTCTCGACCTATACAGATATGGAATCAAGTCCTTTAATTTTTATCTCAAGGACTTGTCTTCCATTGCAGTCGGTCTCCAAATTCGACGACAACGTGGTCAGCGTAATTTTTATGCGTTGGGCTACAAATCACATGCCATACCTCTCCCGACCTTTGGATGTGTGACATGAAGTCCTGCAATTTTTATCTAAAGGACTTTTTACGGCTCAATTTCTCGATTTGACATATCTCTCATCCTATAGAGATATTTCATCAAGTTCTTCAACTTTTAACCAAAGAATTTGTCTCCCTTTCCCGTCGTTCCCCAAATTCAACTACATTGTGGTCAACGTAATTCTTACGTGTTAGACTATAAATCTAATATCATACCTCTCCCGTCTTATGGAAGTGTAACATCAAGTCCTCTAATTTTTATCTCAAGGACTTGTTTACGAATCAATTTCTCTCTATGTCATATTTCTCGACCTATAGCGATATGTCATCAAGTCCTTTAATTTTTATCCCAATGACTTGTCTTCCTTTCTTGTCAGTCTCCACGTTCGACTAAATTGTCATTAGCATAACTCTTACGCGTTAAACTAAAAATCCCATGTCATACCTCTCCAGACCTATGGAAGTGTGACATCAAGTCCTACAATTCTTATCTCAAGGACTCGTTTACGAATCAATTTCTCCCTATGTCATATCTCTCGACCTATGGAGATGTCATCAAGTCCTCCAATTTTTAGCCCAATGACTTGTCTTCCTTTCGTTTCGGTCTCCAGCTTCGACTACATTGGTGTCAACGTAATTCTTACGCGTTAGACTACGAATCTCATGTCATACCTCTCCCGACCTATGGAAGTGTGACATCAAGTCCTCCAATTTTTATCTAAAGGACTTATTTACGAATCAATTTCTCCCTACGTCATATCTCTCGACCTATAGAGATATGACATCATGTCCTACAACTTTTATTCCAACGACTTGTCTTTCTTTCTTGTAGGTCTCCAACATCGACTACAATGTTGTCAGTGTAATTCTTACGCGTTAGATTAGGCATCTCATGTCGTAGCTCTCCCATCCTATGAAAGTGTGACATCAAGTCCTTCAATTTTTATCTGAAGGACTTGTTTACGAATCAATATCACTATGTCATATCTCTCGACCTATAGAGATATGTCATCAAGTCTAATTTTTATCCAGAGGACTTGTCTTTTTTCTGTCATTTTTTAAATTCGATTACATTGTGGTCAGCATAATTCTTACGCGTTAGACAACAAATCACATGTCATACCTCTCCCGACCTATGAAAGTGTGACATTAAGTCCTCCATTTTTTATTTCAAGGACTTGTTTACGAATCCATTTATCTCTATCTCATATCTCTCGACCTATGAGCTATGACATCAAGTCCTCTAATTTTTATCTCAAGGACTTGTTTACGAATCAATTTCTCGATGCATCCTATCTCTCGACCTATAGAAATATTTTATCAAGTCCTCCAATTTTTATCCAAAGGACTTGTCTTCTTTTCCTGTCGCTCTCCAAATTCGACCATATTGTGGTCAGTGTAATTCTTACTCGTTAGACTACAAATCCCATCTCATTCCTCTCCGGACCTATGTAAGTGTGACTTCAAGTCCTACAATTATTATCTCAAGGACTTGTTTACGAATCAATTTCTCCCTATGTCATATCTCTCGACCTATAAAGATATATCATCAAGTCCTCTAATTTTTATCCCAAACACGTCTTCCGTTCCTGTCGTTCTCCAAATTCAACAACGTTATGGTCAGCATAATTCTTACACGTTAGACTACAAATCTCATGTCATACCTCTTTTGTCCTATGGAAGTGTGTCTTGAAGTCCTCCAATTTTTATCTCAAGAACATATTTACGAATCAATTTCACTCTATGTCGTATCTCTCTACCTATAGAGCTATTTCATCGTGTCCTCCAATTTTATCTAAAGGACCTGTCTTCCTTTCTTGTCGTTCTTCAAATTCAACTACATCGTGGTCAGTGTAGTTCATACGCGTTAGACTACAAATTTCATGTCATACCTCTCCCGACCTTTGAAAGTGTGACACTAAGTCGTCCAATTTTTATATCAATGACTTGTTTAGGAATCAATTTCTCTCTATCATATCTCTCGATCTAAAGAGAGATATGACAGAGAGAACAACATGTTCATCGTAAATCTTACGCGTCAAACTACAAATCCCATGTCATACCTCTCCGGATTTATGGATGTATGACATGAAGTCCTGCAATTTTTATCTCAATGACTTTTTTACGAATCAATTTCTATATATGTCACATCTCTCGACCTAACGAGATGTGATTATGTTCTCTAATTTTATCTCAAGGACTTATCTTTCATTCTTGTCAGTCTCCAAATTCGACTATATTGTGGTCATCATAATTCTTACGCGTTAGACTACAAATCTCATGTTATACCTCTCCCGGCCTATGGAAATGTGACATCATGTTGTCTAATTTTTATCTTAAGGACTTATTTACGAATCAATTTCACGTTGTCATATCTCTCGACCTATAGAGCTATGACATCAAGTCCTCCAATTTTTATGCAAATGACTTGTCTTCCTTTCCCGTCGTTCTTCAAATTCGACTACATTGTGGTCAACGTAATTCTTATGCGTTAGACTACAAATCCCATGTCATACCTCTCCCGACCTATGGAAGTGTGACATCAAGTCCTTCAATTTTATCTCAAGAACTTGTTTACGAATCGATTTTTCTTTATGTCATATCTCTCGACATATAGAGTTATGACATGAAGTCCTCCAATTTTTATGTCAATGACTTATCTTCCTTTCCGTCAGTTTCCAACTTCGACTACATTGTTGTCAGCCTAATTCTTTCACGTTAGACTGCAAATCTCATGTTATACCTCTCCCGACCTATCGAAGTGTGACATCAAGTCCAATTTTTATTTCAAGGATTTGTTCGCGAATCAAATTTTTTATTTGTCATATCTCTCGACCTATAGGGCTATGAGCATCAAGTCCTCCAATTTTTATCTCAAGGTTTTGTCTTCTTTTCATGTCGTTCTCCAAATTCGACAACATTGTGGCTAGCGTAATTCTCGCCCGTTTGACTACAAATCTCATGTCATACATCTCCCGACTTGTGGAGGTGCGACATCAACTCCTCCCGCACAGTCACCTCGATCTCCCACATAGCTTCTCATGGTGTGGTACTGTCACCAAACCTTAACCATCGGAATGACCCTCTTACGCAATTTTGCTCCATCCGATCGACTATCTCCACTGGTCGCTCTTCCAACGACACATCAAGCTGCACGCCAGACATATCCGCCTCCAACATGGGTGAAGGGTCTACAACGTATGTCCTCAGTATCGAAACATGGAGACATTGTGCAATCCGATAGGTAACGATACCAACTCGGTCTAGAATCTCAAACGACCCTATGTATCTCGGACTCAACTTCTCTTTGTGTCCAAACCTCATAATTCCCTTAGCGAGAGAGATCTCCAAGAACATGTGGTCCCACTTCCTCTCTTGAAGCTCAATCCTCTGCAACATGCCGGCAGACCTCTAGTGCTCGATCCTCAACCGCTGACAGACCAAACACCGGTACCCGAACTCCGCGATATCCTTCTTCATGCCCTACCACTAGTAATGTCTCTGAAGATCTCTTTACATCTTCGTGCTCCGAGGATGGATCTTTATATCGTACGATGAGCCTCCTCCGTGACCTCTCTCTGCAAGTCAGCTGTCACTGACACCCACAATTTACTCCGGAACCTAAGGCCTCCATCTGGAGCTATACTGAAATCTAATCCCTCAGTCTCTACTGACAGCATCGGGGCGGCCCTTTCTGGATCCTCTGCTTGTGTGTGGACAATGCGCTCCACTATGTTCGGCTCAACCCACACAATGGCAAGCATAGCTCCGTTGTGTGCTGCTGCAAACAACCTCCACTGAACTAGGTCCTCCAACAATCTCCGATCACAGACCCGCAGACTAGCCATAAAACTCTGCCACTTCTGATTTAGAGCGTCGGCTATTGTGTTCAACTTCCCTGGGTGGTAGACGATCGTGAGGTCATAATCCTTTACGAACTCTAACCAGCATCGTTGCCTCATGTTCAGTTCCTTCTGCGAGAATAAATATTTCAAACTCTGGTGATCTATGAGGTCCCCTAGAAACTTAATCTCTCGATGCAGAGGCAATCCTGCCAGGTCCTCTAGAAACACATTGGTGACTCTCGGTCAACACTGTGCTCACCAGAAATGTTGAGGCACACCCCTGACTCAAATGCTTCTGCGCCTTCAGTGCAGAAATGATGATATGACCCTCTCTGTCTCACACGCCACAGACCACCAGGCACTAACCCACTATCCTTGGAATCAAAATCTCCCGCTCTCGGCAATGAACTTGCACGTCATAACGGAACAACCAGTCCATCCCGAGTATCACATCAAAGTCCACCATCAAGGTAGTAGAAGTTACTCGAATACTTCGATATTGTGTACATCACCCAGAAGCCTAAATGAGTAAGGCAAGGGCAAGCAATAGCAGACTACCTGCGGAATCATCCTGTGCCTGAGTATTCGCTTTCTTTTTTTTAGTAAGGGGACGACCCGATATTGTGGTTGTCTTGGAACTTCTGTTAGCCTTGCCGTAGCAGGTCCTGCTCCTTCTGCTGAGACGGGCCTCTTTTTTGTTTGTTCACCGTTTTTTTTTCTTTGGAAGGTTGAGTCGAGCATACATACAATGCGTAAAAGGGACGGGAGGAAAAAAAGGGCGGTAGATGATAATGATAAGGGCGCCTAGCGTCTGGACGGGCAGAATTGATGAGCTAAAAGTGCCATGGAGTTCAGAATATCCCGAATGGGAGGGAAGATAACGGAAGGGGAGGAGCGAACAAATGCACTTTAAAGCCTACTGATTGATAGCTTATCTTATTTATAGGCATTGCGGATGGAGAGCTTACCGTTAGTGGATCTTATATTCTAGTCGCGAGCAGAGAGAGCGTACTACCTTTGATTTTTGTCATGTTGTAGTCGGTCCTAAAAGGTCTTTCCACCTTAAGAATGTAAACCATGCTACGGCTGGTTCGACCGATCCAATACCAAGAAGACGTACATCAGACGTGCCCAAGCCTTTTGATTTTTGTCGTATTCTTTGGTGCAATCTCTCACATTTGTATTATTACACGCAGGAAAACAACAGTTATTATGTAGTTTTAATGATATTTTGGTCTTCATTGTTGCTCATCAAGTTTCATGATCATTTTAAAATTTATGATTCTCATATTGCATGGAATTTAACACTTTCTTGAAAAAGGCAAAGAGAATTATCTTATCTACCCAAAAAGCATACCATTTATATGTCAAGAAAATAAAATATTTAGATGAACGTGAACCAAATGCAATGAATTCAGGCTTGGGGTTAGAATCTGAAGGAACATTGAAAGATCTTCACTACGATGAAGTAAAAGAAAAAGGTTTACTTACGATTTTGATTGGACAGGTATAAATGGATATACTAATTTTTGGGTAAATAATTATTAAATAGGCCAAGTGGACAAAATCTTATCTACCTATCTACGTATTGATATTCACAAAAAAACTATCTAACGGGTCGAAATCTTAAGGAATCAGGATTCTAAAGGATCATTATTTGCTGCGCAAAATTTCAAATTCCGAGGGTGTCACTTAACCCCGTGCTCTATATGTGAATCCTTGTTGTATGATGTGATATTCCCTTTGGTATTATGGCCACTATTCACTACATTCTATGGTGTATGTGGGTATGTGGCAGTGCTACAGAAATATTTTTTTGTGAAAATCTATGCCTATCTCATATAATTTAATAACTATTTTGGTTGTGGGGAAGAGAGAGGGCAGATGTTTTTGTATAATTGCCCTCTTTTGAGTTTTTGACGTTGTAACGAAGTATCAGGTATATTGATGTTCCATTCTTACTTTACTCCACATATTATTAGTGTAATCTTCACAATATAACTAGCACTTCATATAATATATGCTAAAGTTAGCATTTTTTGTGTTGTGAGGATGTATCATGTACATTTTCCCTTTTTTGTGTTGTGTTTGTTAGTACGATCTTTTGTCTTTGGATTTTCGTTTGATTGGTGGGAGTAGGGATGCGGTAGGATGGTTTTTGGAGATGACACCTGGTTGTAAAGTCAAGTCTTTTAACTTTTATTTGCGAGTACTGAATTTCAGAGTGAATAGTTTTGTTCTTAATCTTGGGTACTTGTGGAAATTTGTTGAATAAAATTGTAACACTCTCAAGTTTAGTCCCACATTGCTTAACATGAGAATGTTGAGGTGAGATATAATGACATGAGTCCACTACCATAACACTTACCAACTTAAGTTTTGTGGCAATAGGTGGGTGTTGTGGGCCAGTGGGCACATGGGTGACGGACCGAGACCCGGACTCGAGGCGGGCTCGGGGACGGGACGTTACTGATGGTATCAGAGTCTGAACCAACCGAAATTGTGGGAACTAAGTGCTACACCTAAAAGTGTGGGAGTCACCTCTAGAATCCCACAACGCCTGGTGACTGAGTGACTTGACCCTGACGAGGACGTCAGGTGTTCAAGTGGGGTTGGGTGTTGTGGGCCAGTAGGCACATGGGTGACGGACCGAGACTCGGGCTCGATGCGGGCTCGGGGACGGGACGTTACAAAAATGGGTAATGAAGATTGAAGAATGGTTATGAAGTTGTTTTGTTCTAAAGAAAAACTCCAAGAGTGGTTATGAATTTGTTTTGTTCTAAAGGATGAGCATTATTTCTGTTGCAGTTTTGTTTTTATTGCCTTCAAGTAGTGAAATCATTAGTGGTTAGTGCAATGGTGCTGCTGGAGGGATGACATGTTCAGACTGTGTTCTCCCTATTCTTTTTTTCCCGATATCCCTTTTTTACCCTTTGTACAGTGGATATGGGTAGAAACCTAAGGTTACCATTTTGTATCAGTTTGTGCTCGACCATCTTTAAAAGTAACGTACAGGTTCCTGTGGTAAGAACAAGAAGCTAAGAATTTCATACGACCAAAATGTTACTTATATATGTTATATGTGATACATTATATGGTTGTTTTGTTTTGTTCTATTCTCATTTCTTCTTTCATGCCATTGTTATTTTCAATAACGGTTTTCTTTTATTTCATGATATAATTTTATTTTTTGTGCTTAGTGACACTAGATTGATGATATTCATGAAATCATAAGTTTAGTTGACTCCCAATCTTATAAATCGTACATTTGATTGCATTTCAGGATTAGAATATGATCGTGACTGCATCGTAGGAGTTTGCCTTTAAAAATCTCTCAAAAATTCTTATTATTTTTATCTTGTGGGTAATTTTTGTATATTTTTAATAGAAATGCGGAGTCTATCAATTGTTGTTAAGATTAAGAGACTTGGAATTCTAAAATATTGGCTTATTATAATCTTTGTTTTCAACTTTTTTATGTTAAATCATGTTTAGTTAGCCATACATTATAGAACACAAAATAGTTAATAACACTATTTTCTCTTATTATAAATTTCTAACTGGCCCGCGTGACGCGCGGGTACTTGGCCTAGGATATGTTTAAGGCGTACATTTCAGAATATGTTACCTACTTCATTGTTATACCCATGCCAAAACTTTTCAAGGAAAACGATCCACCGACTGGGCTACATAGATCTAGTTGGCTTGATTATATTAAGAGGCAAAGACATTGACTATAAAAAATCATATCCTGCCTAGGATCACGAGAAACTTATAACTTCAAGATAAAGTGCAAGTGGTTATAACTTCAGTTTGGTTAATTGCAACGCTTCAAAGGGCAAACAAGCATTCTTCTTTCTCTTTTTTGGTTCAGGCAACAAAACGCCACTTGACTCAGAGGATCGCAAATTTGGATGGAAAACTTGACAAACAAAAAGAAATGTCTAAAACGATCAAGAAAGAGGTATGCTGACTACTCACACTTCATTTCTAATGTGCTAAGTATTCGGATGTGGATTGAAAAGAGCAATCATATGCTGGTATCTACGGTTTGGAGTTTTATAATTATCATGATATGGCAGGGTTTGCGAGTGCTACTTGATTCATTGAAGTGTATCTCTTTCAAGGTTTGTTTTGCTGAATTGCAATAATGAATATTTTCTGTTTTACAATCTCTTCAGGTGACTGATGCTCGTGGCAAACTCGCAACTATTGGCTACCATCGGAATTCATTGCAGGAATTTGTTTGGGGTCTCGCCACATGTTGAAATTCTTGTACCCCACTCATGCGATTATTTACATTTGAATGTTTTCTCCAGAATGACAAAATGGATGTGGTTGAAGACAAGCAGGTGATTTTGCCTTTTTTTAATCTGCATGTGCCTTGATCCTAACTTTGTCAATATTTCTTCATGACTTTTTCAAGCTCTGTTTTGTCAAATGTTGATCTGTCATTGCCAGTTTTGACTTTGAAATCACAAAGAAAAAAACTACTAGATTCCTTTTCCAGAACTGGAAAGGTACATTGAACACGTAAAAATTGTGATATTGAGACCAGAAGCCTTGCTCAATAATATGGTATCTACTATCTGATGAATCAAAGGCCACCGAGGATGGCAATTACGGCAATCTCAAGACTGACACAAAACCACAAGCTGATAAACATTTGAGTTCACCAAACTATTGAGAATAATGGATTGATTGCGAGCACAAGCTCTGTTCTGGGAATTTTCAGATGACTGCAAATACGTTGTGGTCTTTGTTGCAGGAACAACAAAATAGTAAAATACGATATCTTCTGGATGTACTGCCAATCTGCATGCACGTCGTTTGTGCTCGCCGTGTTTACTGTAAAAAGAAAATGCTAGTTTGTAATTTGTGATGACTTTTTTCCCAGTACATGTTAAATAATGGATGGATATTGAAAGGAATAAAACGGTTTCATGATTTTTGGGATGTACCTAGTACCATATTTTTGCTATTTTTGTGTTTTGAAATCTGTCATTAATGGTTTTGTATGTTGCTTGTGTGAGTGAGGCTTCAATTGTTAAGGCTTCAGTTTGTGATAATAATCGGAGCGAAGAATCGTTTGTTACCAGAAAATTGCAGCGCCAATGCAAAATTCTTATAGTATCACTTTGATCCACTCGTATGCTTGATCCTTTAATTGATACCCTCCATTGTGTTGTGGTTAGTATACGTTAAATCCCCAACTTTGCAAACCATCTCAGTGTACACTTCTCTCGTCAACCAATATGGGTTCTGGTCCTAGGTTTTGGGTGTTGCCCTCCTAGTCATGCTCTATCTGAAACGAGAAGCTAACAGTCTTAACACGTCTACAAATATCCTTAGATGTCTTGATCATTATTTTGTGACACTACTATCAAATTTTGAAAAAGAAAAACACAAATTTGTTACTTAAGGCATGTGTGTTTTATATTTAAGATCTCATATATTGAATTATATTATGTAGTCGTCTTGAATCATTTGTTTTATTTAGTTCATTTTCTTATGATGTTTTGAATCATATATTGAATTACAATCACCGTTGCAATGACCGATTCCCATTTATTATTGCATCTTATTCATAAACATTATACCTTATTAACCATGAAGTAAGAAAAAACCCGTCAACATCGTAATTTTTAATGTCTCCTCTCTCGCTACTTCAAAGGTGTGAATTTATTATTTATGAAAATAGAAGGTTCCAGAGAAATTTAAAT
Organism: Triglochin maritima; assembly: GCA_963682175.1. NCBI lineage: Eukaryota > Viridiplantae > Streptophyta > Magnoliopsida > Alismatales > Juncaginaceae > Triglochin > Triglochin maritima. The sequence goes on along the minus strand of OY821772.1, from coordinate 54,120,467 downwards.
TCAATAAGGTTAGCTTCGATTATCCCGTCTATTTTCTGGTGATTTATTAAATGATGAAATTTAAATTCAATAAGGTTAGCTTCGAAAGGATCTTGGAACTTGTATACTCGAATTGTTTTTTCCAAAGTTTCCTCACAGCAATGGAGAAAAGAGTGTGTTAAAACAAAATACACACAGTTGTATTGTGTGTTAGGTTATGCAACGGCTATAATCCCACTCTTTCAAATAAATTTTTTTTTCTGAAAAATATCAATATTGACAAATTACAGGTTGTTTTTCTTGTGTGTTAATCTACGAATCCAACGGTAAAATATATTTCCCCTATAAAAAGGCTAGAAATTTCCCTCCACTTCCCATTCTTCCCTCCTCCCACTCACTCCTCTTCCTGTGCCCTTCTCCCACCCGACGGTTCCAAACCCTAATCCCGACCCCGATCCTCCCCCACGATCATCTTCAAACCCTAATCCGAACTTTCTCCGACCTCCCCGATCTGTCCCATCGCCGAAATGGAAGAACAGGACGAGGTTTGTGAGTTCTTTCTTTCCACACTGGTTTGGGTTTGGGTTTTTTGGAGTTAGAATCTCCATCGATTCGTTTTGGGGTTGGGTTAGAAACTCTTTTCATCTTCAAATCACGTTTTCAAACCTTATCCTCTACGACTGATCCTTGTGTTTGGTGGGTTTGGGTCGTGGATTTGGTTATGGAATTGCGGAAAAGGTGTGATTTTGAGATTCGAAAGCTGTGGTTTTGTGATGTATTTTTGAGTTCTTTTCTTGTTTCTGTTTTGATTTGTTTAACGAGGGTTCTGTTTTGATGTCAAGTCTTTTTTTTTGCTCGTGTGAATATCCTGGCAAAGTATTGTTATTGTCTCTTATATGCTATTTTTTCGAAACAGTGTAAAAACCATCGATTGGTGTTATAGTATAACTAATAATACATTATGAACTACTTTCACCATTACAAATGATGTTCTTGCACTATGAAAAACAAGATGACCACAAGAAAATTAACTAACTTCTTTATTAAAATGACTGCTTTTGTAAGAATGATTTCTTAAGTAGATATTTTCAGAGGTGGGAGCTCGAACTAGTGTGTCTAAAGATGTCTATTAGAATGATATTGTGTTTATGACAAGAAAAAAGTGATCACTGGAATAAAATGATCATTTAAGAATTAATTTTGATGTACTCCTTGTTGAATGGATGCAATAGTTGCAGCTCAAGCCTTCTCGTCTTGGGGATTCTTGCGTATAGCAATGTCATTAATTCATCATTGTCTGAAAAATAAAGGAAACAGTCTGATTTTTTTTACAGAAAGACGGTTACCGAGGATGAATACAGAGCATCCGTACCTCAATTTCTGGACAGGTAATATAGTATGTTCTGCATGAATTCAATCAGTGATTTTCCAAAACTGTTGGACTTCTTTGTCATGAAATTTAAAAACTGTTAGCAAATTTATTTTATTGGTATTTCACTCAATTTCTATTACAGCCATCACAAGACAAACTCATTAATCTTATGAGTCACAAGAAACTGACTTCAGAACAGAATTGGATTGTGACAGTGTTAACATTTATAATATGAGTTTTGCTACTGATTGATAGTTCATTACAGATTTTTACACTGTTTTTCAGATCAAAGGGAAATAAGAACAGAAAAAAAAACATGTAGATGCTGCTAAGGATACAAAGATGTCAATCTCTGTGCCTTTTCCACCTTGAAGAGGATGAAATATTTGCCACTTGCATTGCCATGGTATGTTACTGTTTTTTTTTTGTGCATAGGCTTTCTTCCTTTCCTTTTTTTTCATGATCACTTTTAAAGCTAACATGTGAACAAAGATCCTTACATCAACATGTCTGATTTTTCTCCTAAACTCAAATGTGGCAGGGTTACGAGACCAAAAAGATTAAGATAATCTGACATTGAACGTTCCGAGATTGTTTGAACAAGATTGCTGGCAGTAGAAAGAAGTTGTAGAATGCTAACACTTATGGCTTCACAGGTGAATAAATTATTTTTGTACTTCGGTTTCTACATACAAGCTCACTTCCTTCCATGTCAATTAGATGGAACTTCTCTACTTTAATAACATGATTAATATAAATGTCATCAACCTTTTTCTAAAGAGAGTTTGATTTGAACAAATTATAACGACCTAATACTCTAATTGATGCTCAAAACGTGTTACATCAAGTGATTTTTCTTATATTAATTTCATATGCCGTGTGACATTAGACTACCAAATTTAAAAAATGTAAGCACACTTTTTCAAACTAAAGACATGTTTTGTATATATTTTAAAATCTCATATATGATTTATATTGTCTAGTGTTATATTTAATCGTTTGTTTTACTTAGTTCATTTTCCTATATGTTTTGCACTTCCCACTAGTACAATGACCATTCTCAATTTATTTATGCGTCTTATTCAACAACATCATGCCTCACTAACCATGAGGGCAACGATTGAAAAGACGGACGTTTGGGTGCCTAGAGACCGTATGCCAGTTAGTGGTGGGTCAATTAGTCACCCACTACATAATTGGCCAAGTGGGTAATCGAATAGGATGTTGGATTACCACCTACCTATGAAAATAAAAAACCATAACGCATACCCCCACAAGCTCCACGTACTTAGGCCTGACAATTGTGTCGTATCTTATACTTTCGTGTCGTGTTCTTTTACGTGTACTAGCCAACTTGGCCATACACTAACATGACCCGAAATTAATTCCACCTATTGAGTTATGACATGAAGTCATCTAATTTTTATCTTAAGGACCTGTTTACGAATCTGTTCCTCTCTATATCTAATCTCTCGACCTAGAAAGGTAGGACATCAAGTCCTCTGATTCTTATCTCAAGGACATGTCTTACTTTCCTGTCCATCTCTAAATTCGGTAAGGTCATTCTAATTCTTACGCATTCGACTACAATTCCCATGTCATACCTCTCTCGACCTATGGAGGTTTGACGTCAAGCGCTCCAATTTTTATCACAAGGACTTCTTTACGAATGAGTTCTTCTCTCTGTCATATTTCTCGACCTATAGATGTATGACATCAAGTCCTTCAACTTTTATTATAAGGACTCGTGTTTTTTTCGCTTTGGTTTTTTTAAATTCAAACATAGTGTGGTCAGCGTTATTCTTACGTGTTAGACAAAAATTCAGATGTCATATCTCTCTCGACCAATGGAGGTATGCCATTAAGTTCTCCCATTTAGCTTAGGACTTGTTTACGAATCAATTCCTCTCTATGTCCTATCTCTCGACCTACAGATGCATAACATCAAGTCCTCCATTTTTTATCTTAAAGAATTATTTACGAATCTGCTTCTCTCTATGTCCTATATCTCGACCTATAGATTTGTGACATCAAGTCCTCCAATTTATATCTCAAAGACTATACTGTGAACAATGTAATTCTTACATGTTGGACTACAAATCCAATGTCATACCTTTCCCGACCAATGCATGTGTGACTTCAAGTCCTCTAATTTTTATCTTAATGACTTGTCTTCTTTTCCTGTGGGTCTCCAAATTGGACCATATCGTGATCATCGTAATTCTTACGTGTCTGAGTACAATTTGCTTGTCATACCTCTCCTCACCCATGAATATGTGACATCAAGTCCTCCAATTTCTATCTGAAGGATCTGTCTTCCTTTCGTGTCGGTCTCCAAATTCGACAATACTGTGGTCGGCATAATTCTTACACGTTAGAATACAATCCTCATGTCATACCACTCTCGACCTATGAAGGTGTGGCATCAAGTCCTCTAATTTTTATCTTAAGGACTTATTTTACAAACCAATTCCTCTCTATGTCAAATCTCTCGATCTATAGATGTATGACATCAAATCCTCCAATTTTTATCTCAAGGACTTGTATTTCTTTCTGTCAGTCTCCAAATTCGACCATACTGGTCAGTGTAATTCTTACGCATTACACTACAAAATCCCACGTCACACCTCTCCTGACCTATGGATGTGCGACATCAAGTTCTCCGATTTTTATCTTAAGGATAATTCAAGAACTTGTTTACGAATCAATAACTCTTTTTGTCATATCTCTCGAACTATAGAGTTATGACATCAAGTCCCCCAATTTTTATCTCAATAAGTTGTTCACGAATTAATTTCTCTCTGTGATATCTCTTGACCTGTAGAGGTATGACATCTAGTCCTCCAATTTTTATCCAAAGGACTCGTCTTCTGTTCCTATCGTTTTCCAAATTCGACATAATTGTGGTCAGCGTAAGTCTTACGCGATAGATTACAAATCCATTTTCATACCTCTCCCTACCTATGGATGTGTGACATCAAGTCCTCCAATTTTTATCTCAAGAACATAAATACGAATCAATTTCTCTCAATGTCACATCTCTCTCGACCTATAGAGATATGACATCAAGTCCTCCAATTTTTATCCAAAGGACTTGACTTCCTTTCCTGTACATTTTCCAAATTTGACAACATTGTGATCAGCGTAATTCTTACGCATTAGATTACAAATATAATGGCATACCTCTCCCGACCTAGGGATGTGTGACATCAAGTCCTCCAATTTTTGTCTCAAGAACATAATTACGAATCAATTTCTCTCAATGTCATATCTCTCTCGACCTCTAGAGATATGACATCAAGTCCTCCACTTTTTATCCAAACGACTTGTCTTCCTTTCCTGTACATTTTCCAAATTTGATAACATTGTGATCAACGTAATTCTTACGCATTAGATTACAAATCTAATGTCATACCTCTCCCGACCTATGGATGTGTGACATCAAGTCCCCCAATTTTTTTTTATCTCGAGAACGTGATTAGGATTCAATTCCTCTCAATGTCATATCTCTCTCGACCTATTGAGATATGTCATCTAGTCCTTCAATTTTTATCTCAAGGACTTGTCCTCCTTTCCCGTCGGTCTCCAAATTCGACGACAATGTGGTCAGCGTAATTCTTACGCGTTAGACTACAAATCTCATGTCATACCTCTCCCGACCTATGGATGTGTGGCATGAAGTCCTGCAATTTTTATCTAAAGAACTTGTTAACGAATCGATTTCTCTCTGTCATATCTCTCGACCTATAGAGGTATGCCATCAAGTCCTCCAATTTTTATCCAAAGGACTTGTCTCCGTTTCCCATCGTTCCCAAAATTCGACTCCTTTGTGGCCAGCGTAATTCTTACGCGCTAGACAACAAATCCAATGTCATACCTCTCCCGACCTATGAGAGTGTGACATTGAGTCCTCCAATTTCTATCTCAAGGACTTGTTTACGGATCAATAACTCTTTTTGTCATATCTCTCGACCTATAGAGTTATGATATCAAGTCTTCCAATTTTTATCTCAAAAACTTGTTCACGAATAAACTTCTCTCTGTCATATCTCTCGACCTATAGAGGTATGACATCAAGTCCTCCAATTTTTATCCAAAGGACATGTCTTCCGTTCCTATCGTTTTCTAAATTCGACAACATTGTGGTCAGCGTAAGTCTTACGCGTTAGATTGCAAATCAATTGTCATACCTCTCCCTACCCATGGATGTGTGATATCAAGTCCTCCAATTTTGTTTCGCAAGAACATAATTACGAATCTATTTCTCTCAATGTCATGTATCTCTCGACCTATAGAGATATGACATCAAGTCCTCCATTTTTTATCCAAAGGACTTGTATTCCTTTCCTTTACATTTTCCAAATTCGACAACATTGTGATCAGCGTAATTCTTACGCTTAGATTAGAAATCTAATGTCCTACCTCTCCCGACTTATGGATGTGAGACATCAAGTCCTCTAATTGTCATCTCTCGACGTATAGAGATATGTCATCTAGTCCTTCAATTTTTATCTCAAGGACTTGTCCTCCTTTCCTGTCGGTCTTCAAATTCGACGACGACGTGGTCAGCGTAATTCTTACGCGTTAGACTACAGATCTCGTGTCATACCTATGGATGTGTGACATGAAGTCCTGCAATATTTATCTAAATGACTTTTTGCGACTCAATTTCTCGATATGTCATATCTCTCGACCTATAGAGATATTTCATCAAGTCCTACCATTTTTATCCGAAGGACTTGTCTCCCTTTCCTGTCGTTCCCCAAATTCGACAACATTGTGGCTAGCGTAATTCTTACGCGTTAGACAACAAATCCAATGTCATACCTCTCCCAACCTATGAGAGTGTGACATTGAGTCCTCCAATTTTTATCTCAAGAACTTGTTTACGAATCAATAACTCTTTTTGTCATATCTCTCGACCTATAGAGTTATGACATCAAGTCCCCCAATTTTTATCTCAATAAGTTGTTCACGAATTAATTTCTCTCTGTGATATCTGTTGACCTGTAGAGGTATGACATCTAGTCCTCCAATTTTTATCCAAAGGACTCGTCTTCCGTTCCTATCGTTTTCCAAATTCGACATAATTGTGGTCAGCGTAAGTCTTACGCGATAGATTACAAATCCATTTTCATACCTCTCCCTACCTATGGATGTGTGACATCAAGTCCTCCAATTTTTATCTCAAGAACATAAATACGAATCAATTTCTCTCAATGTCACATCTCTCTCGACCTATAGAGATATGACATCAAGTCCTCCAATTTTTATCCAAAGGACTTGACTTCCTTTCCTGTACATTTTCCAAATTCGACAACATTGTGATCAGCGTAATTCTTACGCATTAGATTACAAATATAATGGCATACCTCTCCCGACCTAGGGATGTGTGACATCAAGTCCTCCAATTTTTGTCTCAAGAACATAATTACGAATCAATTTCTCTCAATGTCATATCTCTCTCGACCTCTAGAGATATGACATCAAGTCCTCCACTTTTTATCCAAACGACCTGTCTTCCTTTCCTGTACATTTTCCAAATTCGACAACATTGTGATCAACGTAATTCTTACGCATTAGATTACAAATCTAAAGTCATACCTCTCCCGACCTATGGATGTGTGACATCAAGTCCCCCAATTTTTTTAGTCTCGAGAACGTGATTAGGATTCAATTCCTCTCAATGTCATATCTCTCTCGACCTATTGAGATACGTCATCTAGTCCTTCAATATTTATCTCAAGGACTTGTCCTCCTTTCCCGTCGGTCTCCAAATTTGACGACAACGTGGTCAGCGTAATTCTTACGCGTTAGACTACAAATCTCATGTCATACCTCTCCCGACCTATGGATGTGTGGCATGAAGTCCTGCAATTTTTATCTAAAGAACATGTTAACGAATCAATTTCTCTCTGTCATATCTCTCGACCTATAGAGGTATGCCATCAAGTCCTCCAATTTTTATCCAAAGGACTTGTCTCCGTTTCCCATCGTTCCCAAAATTCGACTCCTTTGTGGCCAGCGTAATTCTTACGCGCTAGACAACAAATCCAATGTCATACCTCTCCCGACCTATGAGAGTGTGACATTGAGTCCTCCAATTTCTATCTCAAGGACTTGTTTACGGATCAATAACTCTTTTTGTCATATCTCTCGACCTATAGAGTTATGATATCAAGTCCTCCAATTTTTATCTCAAAAACTTGTTCACGAATAAACTTCTCTCTGTCATATCTCTCGACCTATAGAGGTATGACATCAAGTCCTCCAATTTTTATCCAAAGGACATGTCTTCCGTTCCTATCGTTTTCTAAATTCGACAACATTGTGGTCAGCGTAAGTCTTACGCGTTAGATTGCAAATCAATTGTCATACCTCTCCCTACCCATGGATGTGTGATATCAAGTCCTCCAATTTTGTTTCGCAAGAACATAATTACGAATCTATTTCTCTCAATGTCATGTATCTCTCGACCTATAGAGATATGACATCAAGTCCTCCATTTTTTATCCAAAGGACTTGTATTCCTTTCCTTTACATTTTCCAAATTCGACAACATTGTGATCAGCGTAATTCTTACGCTTAGATTAGAAATCTAATGTCCTACCTCTCCCGACTTATGGATGTGAGACATCAAGTCCTCTAATTGTCATCTCTCGACGTATAGAGATATGTCATCTAGTCCTTCAATTTTTATCTCAAGGACTTGTCCTCCTTTCCTGTCGGTCTTCAAATTCGACGACGACGTGGTCAGCGTAATTCTTACGCGTTAGACTACAGATCTCGTGTCATACCTATGGATGTGTGACATGAAGTCCTGCAATATTTATCTAAATGACTTTTTGCGACTCAATTTCTCGATATGTCATATCTCTCGACCTATAGAGATATTTCATCAAGTCCTACCATTTTTATCCGAAGGACTTGTCTCCCTTTCCTGTCGTTCCCCAAATTCGACAACATTGTGGCTAGCGTAATTCTTACGCGTTAGACAACAAATCCAATGTCATACCTCTCCCAACCTATGAGAGTGTGACATTGAGTCCTCCAATTTTTATCTCAAGAACTTGTTTACGAATCAATAACTCTTTTTGTCATATCTCTCGACCTATAGAGTTATGACATCAAGTCCCCCAATTTTTATCTCAATAAGTTGTTCACGAATTAATTTCTCTCTGTGATATCTGTTGACCTGTAGAGGTATGACATCTAGTCCTCCAATTTTTATCCAAAGGACTCGTCTTCCGTTCCTATCGTTTTCCAAATTCGACATAATTGTGGTCAGCGTAAGTCTTACGCGATAGATTACAAATCCATTGTCATACCTCTCCCTACCTATGGATGTGTGACATCAAGTCCTCCAATTTTTATCTCAAGAACATAAATACGAATCAATTTCTCTCAATGTCACATCTCTCTCGACCTATAGAGATATGACATCAAGTCCTCCAATTTTTATCCAAAGGACTTGACTTCCTTTCCTGTACATTTTCCAAATTCGACAACATTGTGATCAGCGTAATTCTTACGCATTAGATTACAAATATAATGGCATACCTCTCCCGACCTAGGGATGTGTGACATCAAGTCCTCCAATTTTTGTCTCAAGAACATAATTACGAATCAATTTCTCTCAATGTCATATCTCTCTCGACCTCTAGAGATATGACATCAAGTCCTCCAATTTTTATCCAAACGACTTGTCTTCCTTTCCTGTACATTTTCCAAATTCGACAACATTGTGATCAACGTAATTCTTACGCATTAGATTACAAATCTAATGTCATACCTCTCCCGACCTATGGATGTGTGACATCAAGTCCCCCAATTTTTTTTATCTCGAGAACATGATTAGGATTCAATTCCTCTGAATGTCATATCTCTCTCGACCTATTGAGATATGTCATCTAGTCCTTCAATTTTTATCTCAAGGACTTGTCCTCCTTTCCCGTCGGTCTCCAAATTCGACGACAACGTGGTCAGCGTAATTCTTACGCGTTAGACTACAAATCTCATGTCATACCTCTCCCCACCTATGGATGTGTGGCATGAAGTCCTGCAATTTTTATCTAAAGAACTTGTTAACGAATCAATTTCTCTCTGTCATATCTCTCGACCTATAGAGGTATGCCATCAAGTCCTCCAATTTTTATCCAAAGGACTTGTCTCCGTTTCCCGTCGTTCCCAAAATTCGACTCCTTTGTGGCCAGCGTAATTCTTACGCGCTAGACAACAAATCCAATGTCATACCTCTCCCGACCTATGAGAGTGTGACATTGAGTCCTCCAATTTCTATCTCAAGGACTTGTTTACGGATCAATAACTCTTTTTGTCATATCTCTCGACCTATAGAGTTATGATATCAAGTCCTCCAATTTTTATCTCAAAAACTTGTTCACGAATAAACTTCTCGATGTCATATCTCTCGACCTATAGAGGTATGACATCAAGTCCTCCAATTTTTATCCAAAGGACATGTCTTCCGTTCCTATCGTTTTCTAAATTCGACAACATTGTGGTCAGCGTAAGTCTTACGCGTTAGATTGCAAATCAATTGTCATACCTCTCCCTACCTATGGATGTGTGATATCAAGTCCTCCAATTTTGTTTCGCAAGAACATAATTACGAATCTATTTCTCTCAATGTCATGTATCTCTCGACCTATAGAGATATGACATCAAGTCCTCCATTTTTTATCCAAAGGACTTGTATTCCTTTCCTTTACATTTTCTAAATTCGACAACATTGTGATCAGCGTAATTCTTACGCTTAGATTAGAAATCTAATGTCCTACCTCTCCCGACTTATGGATGTGAGACATCAAGTCCTCTAATTGTCATATCTCTCGACGTATAGAGATATGTCATCTAGTCCTTCTATTTTTATCTCAAGGACTTGTCCTCCTTTCCTGTCGGTCTTCAAATTCGACGACGACGTGGTCAGCGTAATTCTTACGCGTTAGACTACAGATCTCGTGTCATACCTATGGATGTGTGACATGAAGTCCTGCAATATTTACCTAAATGACTTTTTGCGACTCAATTTCTCGATATGTCATATCTCTCGACCTATAGAGATATTTCATCAAGTCCTACCATTTTTATCCAAAGGACTTGTCTCCCTTTCCTGTCGTTCCCCAAATTCGACAACATTGTGGCTAGCGTAATTCTTACGCGTTAGACAACAAATCCAATGTCATACCTCTCCCAACCTGTGAGAGTGTGACATTGAGTCCTCCAATTTTTATCTCAAGAACTTGTTTACGAATCAATAACTCTTTTTGTCATATCTCTCGACCTATAGAGTTATGACATCAAGTCCCCCAATTTTTATCTCAATAAGTTGTTCACGAATTAATTTCTCTCTGTGATATCTCTTGACCTGTAGAGGTATGACATCTAGTCCTCCAATTTTTATCCAAAGGACTTGTCTCCGTTTCCCGTCGTTACCAAAATTCGACTCCTTTGTGGCCAGCGTCTTCTTACGCGCTAGACAACAAATCCAATGTCATACCTCTCCCGACCTATGAGAGTGTGACATTGAGTCCTCCAATTTCTATCTCAAGGACTTGTTTACGGATCAATAACTCTTTTTGTCATATCTCTCGACCAATAGAGTTATGATGTCAAGTCCTCCAATTTTTATCTCAAAAACTTGTTCACGAATAAACTTCTCTCTGTCATATCTCTCGACCTATAGAGGTATGACATCAATTCCTCCAATTTTTATTCAAAGGACATGTCTTCCGTTCCTATCGTTTTCTAAATTCGACAACATTGTGGTCAGCGTAAGTCTTACGCGTTAGATTGCAAATCAATTGTCATACCTCTCCCTACCTATGGATGTGTGATATCAAGTCCTCCAATTTTGTTTCGCAAGAACATAATTACGAATCTATTTCTCTCAATGTCATGTATCTCTCGACCTATAGAGATATGACATCAAGTCCTCCATTTTTTTATCCAAAGGACTTGTATTCCTTTCCTTTACATTTTCCAAATTCGACAACATTGTGATCAGCGTAATTCTTACGCTTAGATTAGAAATCTATTGTCCTACCTCTCCCGACTTATGGATGTGAGACATCAAGTCCTCTAATTGTCATATCTCTCGACGTATAGAGATATGTCATCTAGTCCTTCAATTTTTATCTCAAGGACTTGTCCTCCTTTCCTGTCGGTCTTCAAATTCGACGACGATGTGGTCAGCGTAATTCTTACGCGTTAGACTACAGATCTCGTGTCATACCTGTGGATGTGTGACATGAAGTCCTGCAATATTTATCTAAATGACTTTTTGCGACTCAATTTCTCGATATGTCATATCTCTCGACCTATAGAGATATTTCATCAAGTCCTACCATTTTTATCCGAAGGACTTGTCTCCCTTTCCTGTCGTTCCCCAAATTCGATAACATTGTGGCTAGCGTAATTCTTACGCGTTAGACAACAAATCCAATGTCATACCTCTCCCAACCTATGAGAGTGTGACATTGAGTCCTCCAATTTTTATCTCAAGAACTTGTTTACGAATCAATAACTCTTTTTGTCATATCTCTCGACCTATAGAGTTATGACATCAAGTCCCCCAATTTTTATCTCAATAAGTTGTTCACGAATTAATTTCTCTCTGTCATATCTCTTGACCTGTAGAGGTATGACATCTAGTCCTCCAATTTTTATCCAAAGGACTCGTCTTTCGTTCCTATCGTTTTCCAAATTCGACATAATTGTGGTCAGCGTAAGTCTTACGCGATAGATTACAAATCCATTGTCATACCTCTCCCTACCTATGGATGTGTGACATCAAGTCCTCCAATTTTTTTCTCAAGAACATAAATACGAATCAATTTCTCTCAATGTCACATCTCTCTCGACCTATAGAGATATGACATCAAGTCCTCCAATTTTTATCCAAAGGACTTGACTTCCTTTCCTGTACATTTTCCAAATTCGACAACATTGTGATCAGCGTAATTCTTACGCATTAGATTACAAATATAATGTCATACCTCTCCCGACCTATGGATGTGTGACATCAAGTCCTCCAATTTTTGTCTCAAGAACAAAATTACGAATCAATTTCTCTGAATGTCATATCTCTCTCGACCTCTAGAGATATGACATCAAGTCCTCCACTTTTTATCCAAACGACTTGTCTTCCTTTCCTGTACATTTTCCAAATTCGACAACATTGTGATCATCGTAATTCTTACGCATTAGATTACAAATCTAATGGCATACCTCTCCCGACCTATGGATGTGTGACATCAAGTCCCCCAATTATTTTTATCTCGAGAACGTGATTAGGATTCAATTCCTCTCAATGTCATATCTCTCTCGACCTATTGAGATACGTCATCTAGTCCTTCAATTTTTATCTCAAGGACTTGTCCTCCTTTCCCGTCGGTCTCCAAATTCGACGACAAGGTGGTCAGCGTAATTCTTACGCGTTAGACTACAAACTCATGTCGTACCTCTCCCGACCTATGGATGTGTGGCATGAAGTCCTGCAATTTTTATCTAAAGAATTTGTTAACGAATCAATTTCTCTCTGTCATATCTCTCGACCTATAGAGGTATGCCATCAAGTCCTCCAATTTTTATCCAAAGGACTTGTCTCCGTTTCCCGTCGTTCCCAAAATTTGACTCCTTTGTGGCCAGCGTAATTCTTACGCGCTAGACAACAAATCCATTGTCATACCTCTCCCGACAGTGTGACATTGAGTCCTCCAATTTCTATCTCAAGGACTTGTTTACGGATCAATAACTCTTTTTGTCATATCTCTCGACCTATAGAGTTATGATATCAAGTCCTCCAATTTTTATCTCAAAAACTTGTTCACGAATAAACTTCTCTCTGTCATATCTCTCGACCTATAGAGGTATGACATCAAGTCCTCCAATTTTTATCCAAAGGACATGTCTTCCGTTCCTATCGTTTTCTAAATTCGACAACATTGTGGTCAGCGTAAGTCTTACGCGTTAGATTACAAATCAATTGTCATACCTCTCCCTACCTATGGATGTGTGATATCAAGTCCTCCAAATTTTTTTCGCAAGAACATAATTACGAATCTATTTCTCTCAATGTCATATATCTCTCGACCTATAGAGATATGACATCAAGTCCTCCATTTTTTTATCCAAAGGACTTGTATTCCTTTCCTTTACATTTTCCAAATTCGACAACATTGTGATCAGTGTAATTCTTACGCATTAGATTACAAATGACTTATCTTCCTATCCTGTTGTTCTTAAAAGTCGATGGTCAACATTGTACTTAAGCGTTAGACTAAAAATCTCATGTTATACCTCTCCCGACCTATGAAAGTTTGACAAAAAGTCCTCCAATTTTATCTCATGGACTTGTTTACAAATCAATTTCTCGTTATGTCATATCTCTCGACCTATAAAGCTATGACATCAAGTCCTCCAATTTTTATACATAGGACTTGTCCTCCTTTCTCGTCATTCTTCAAATTCTACTGTATTGTTGTCATTATTATTCTGACACGTTGGACAACAAATCCCATGTCATACCTCTCCCGACCTATGGAAGTGTGACATCAAGTCCTCCAATTTTTATCTCAAGAACTTGTTTACGAAGCAATTTCTCTCTATGTCATATCTATCGACCATAGAGCTATGACATCAAGTCTTCCAATTTTTATGTCAATGACTTGTCATCCTTTCATGTTAGTCTCCAACTTCGACTACAATGTTATCAACGTAATTCTTACGCGTTAGACTACAAATCCCATGTCATACCTCTCCAACTTATGGATGTGTGGCATCAAGTCCTCCATTTTTTTCTCAATGACTTATTTACGAATCAATAACTCTTTTTGTCATATCTCTCGACCTATAGAGTTATGATATCAAGTCCTCCAATTTTATGTCAAGGACATGTCTTCCTTTCCGTCATTCTCCAACTTCGACTACAATGTTGTCAGCGTGATTGTTACGCATTAAACTACAAATCTCATGTCATACCTCTCCCGACCTATGGAAGTGTGATATCAAGTCCTTCAATTTTTATCCCAAGCACTTGTTTACGAATCAATTTCTCTCTATGTCATATCTCTCGACCTATAGAGCTTTGACATCAAGTCCTCCAATTTTTATAACAAGGACTTGTCCTCCTTTCCGTCAGTCCCCAACTTCGACTACATTGTTGCCAATGTAATTCTTACGCGTTAGACTAAAAATCCAATGTCATACCTCTCTGGACTTATGGAAGTGTGACATCAAGTCCTCCAATTTTCATCTCAAAGGCATGCTTACAAATAAATATCACTCTATGTCAAATCTTCCAACATAGAGAGATATGTCATAAAGTCCTCAAATTTTTATACAAAGGACATGTCTTCTTTTCCTGTCGTTCTTCAAATTTGACTACAATCATGTCATACTTCTTTTCCGTCGCATGTCATACGTCTCCCGACCTATGCAAGTGTGACATGAAGTCCTCAAATTTTTATCTCAATGACTTGTTTACGAATCAATTTCTCTATATATCATATCTCTCGACCTATAGAGCTATGAAATCAAGTTCTCCAATTTTTATCCAAAGGACTTGTCTTCCTCACCAGTCGTTCTCAAATCTGACGACATTGTGGTCAGAGTAATTCCTACACATTAGATTACAAATCCCATATCATACCTCTCCTGTCCTATGGAAATGTAACATGAAGTCCTCAAATTTTTATCTCAAGGAATTGTTTACTAATCAATATTACTCTATGTCATATCTCTCAACTTATAATCATCAAGTTCTCAAATTTTTATCCAAAGGAATTGTCTTCCTTTCTTGTCGTTCTTCAAATTCGACTATATTGTGGTCAACATAATTCTTACGCGTTAGACAACAAATCTCATGTGATACCTCTCCCCGATCTACGAGAGTGTGAGATTGAGTCATCCAATTTTTATTTGAAGGACTTGTTTACGAATCAATTTCTCTCTATGTCATATCTCTTGACCATAGAGCTTTGACATCAAGTCCTTCAATTTTTATGTCAAGGACTTGTCCTCCTTTTCTGTCAGTCTCAAACTTCGACTACAAAGTTGTCAACATAATTCTTACGCGTTAGACTATAAACCTCATGTCATACCTCTCTCGACCTATGGATGTGTGACATGAAGTCTTGCAATTTTTATCCAAAGAACTTGTTCACGAATTAATTTCTCCCAGTCATGTCTCTCGACCTATAGTGGTATGACATCAAGTCCTCCAATTTTTATCAAAATGACTTGTCTTCCGTTCCTGTCATTTTCCGAATTTGGCAAGAATGTGGTCAGCGTAATTCTTTCGCATTAGATAACAAATCTAATGTCGTACCTCTCCCCATTTATGGATGTGTGATATCAAGTCCTCTAATTTTTATCCCAAGAACGTTATATGGAATCAATTTCTCTCAATGTCATATCTCTCGACCTATAGAGATATGATATGAAGTCCTCCAATTTTTATCCAAAGGAATTGTCTCCCTTTCCTGTACATTTTCCAAATTCGACAACATTGTGGTCAGCGTAATTCTAACACGTTAGATTAAAAATCTAATGTTATACATCTCTCGTCCTATGGACGGGTGACTTAAAGTCCTCCAATTTTTATCTCAAGATCGTGATTACGAATCAATTTATCTCAATGTCATATCTCTCCACCTATAGAGATATGTCATCAAGTCCTTCAATATTTATCTCTCGGACTTGTCTTCCTTTCCAGTCGGTCACCAAATTCGATGACAACGTGGTCAGCATAATTCTTACACGTTAGATTAAAAATCTCATGTCATACCTCTCCCGACCTATGGATGTGTGACATGAAGTTCTGCAATTTTTATCTAAAGGACTTTTTACGACTAATTTTCTCGATATGTCAAATCACTCAACCTATAGAGATATTTTATGAAGTTCAATTTTTATCCAAAGAACTTGTCCCATTCCCGCCGTTGCCCAAATTCAACAACATTGTCTTCAGCGTAATTCTTATGCTTTAGATATCAAATCTCATGTCATACCTCTCCCGTCCAAGGGAAGTGTGACATCAAGTCTTCTTGTTACATCCTAACCCTTGATTAATGGGTTTATTGTGTTTGGGTGGAGGATTAGAAGAGGAGGAGGTGGAGGGCTGAGATTGATTGGGTGGTGATGAGGTGGAGGGTGGAGATGAGGGGAGGTGTTGAGTAGGTGGGTGCTCTCTCTCTCTCTCTCACTCGTGCTTTCCTCTCTCTCACTCAAGTCTCTCACTCTCTCTCCCTTGATCCGCAGCTCTCTGAGGTGAGGAGGAGCTCGAGGTTCGCCGGATCGTGTGGTTCGAGGCTCGCCGGATCGTGTGGCCGGAGGAAGGTGATCGCATTCGGATTGCGCCGGAGAAGGAGGAGAAGCGCTTGTGGAGGCGACTTCGTGGGTTCTTCAAAGGCTTCTTCAAGCCTTAAGGTATGCCAAGCTTTAGTGTAGACCTCCTTTTAGCCTTTGAGAGGGTTGAAGTGGCTGACGGTAGGCCAGAAGGCTCGTCGAGAACCTTGCAGCAGCTTTTCAGCTCTGCAACGGTCGACCGGCGGGATGGCGCGGTCGACCGGTCGTAGTGTAATTTGGGCGGAAAACCCTTGCACCGGTCGAACGATACTCTTCGAGTGGTCGACCGGTGGTACGTTTTACCAGGGGAAAAAGGCTCTGGGTGTTTTCGGTCAAACGAGTCCCCTTTGCCGGTCGACCAAAAAGCACTGTTGTAGGTCGGTTGGGGGCGTTGACCATCTAAACGGTCGACCGCTCGTTGACTTCGTCCGACCGACGTTTAAGTTAACTTATTGGCCAGTCGACCGAGAGTGTGGTTTCGGTCGACCGTGTAGTGCGGTTTTGTTGGGGGATTCCCCTGGTTGTTTTCGGTCGATCGTGATCTGAGGGTCGTTTGACCGTTGGTGCTTTTTGAGCGAGAGAGGATTTTTCCCTGTTGGATTTCGGTCGACCGTGATTTGAGAGTCGTTCGACCGGTTGGACGTTATTTGTGTTTTTCTGAGGAATAGTTGTGGTGTTCGGTCGACCGTTTGGGTTCTTCTGTTCGACCGTTTGGGCATTGTTTTGCATATGGATGCTTTTGTCGTGTGTTGTTGGATCCGTCTCGAGGGCAACGGGTCTCCGGCCTTTTTGGGGCGACGGTACAGACATTGCCGGCCTGAGAGGAGGGTCGTGTTGTGGCTCTGAGGAGCGGGTGCCGTGTGTGCACGTTGTTGTTGTGGCTCTGAGGAGCGGGTGCCGTGTGTGCACGTTGTTGTTGTGGCTCTTAGGAGCGGGTGCCGTGTGTGCACGTGGTTGTTGTGGCTCTGAGGAGCGGGTGCCTTGTGTGCACATGTGATTGAGGGGTTGGGGTGAGAGGACCCTTGAGACCCGAGGCCGATGTGTTCCGGCGGTGCCTGATGTGCACGGGAGATTGTTATGTTTTACTGCATTTCATTTCATTTCATGTTTCATTACGCATATTATGTTCATATTTTAGGGGTTTGACATACGGGGTTTCCCACGGGAAACTCAGGCATATTCATGTTTTATGTCAGGTCATACGCGTCATTAGGAGGTGGTGACTACGGACAGGAGCACCCAGACCAGGTCCTGTCTCTTTTGATCTTCGAGGTGGATGATTTTCCCTTGTACATGAGTTGTTATCTTTTGTGTTGGGTTGTAATCACCCTTGACTCTTGTATTGTACAGTTTACCTTATTATATATATATACTCGTGGTTTGGTGACGACCCCTTTGTTAATTCTTTATCCGTTTAAAGTTTTAAATTTTCCGCTGTTTCGGGGCGTTACAATTTGTTATCATAGCTTTCGGTCCCGGCGTACTTGTCCAATGAAACCACCTTAGAGGTCTTGCATTTAGTTTTCATTCATCATGCATTCATTCATAATCATTAATTCATTGTCGTTTTCTGTCCTCTTGTGTAGATGCCTCTGAGACGTGTGAGGCCACCTTCACGTTATAGGGGCGCCAGTGAGGAGACTGGTAGGGAGGACAGAGATGAGGAGGAGAGGAGGACCCTTCAGGGGACTCTTGGTAGGCTGGGCGAGTTTCTTGAGCGCCAGTCTGAGCAGGCCGAGCAGGCAGGGGCAGGGGCAGTGCTGGATCGGTTTATGCGACAACACCCTCCTTCCTTCGATGGCAGTGGTGAGCCGGAGGCAGCTGAGGATTGGGTCTTCAAGATCCGGAAGATCTTCAGAGCGATTGGGTGTCCTTCTGAGAGGCAGGTGGATCTGGCCACTTATGTGTTGGACGGTGAGGCGGCCAACTGGTCCACGTCGGCTGTTGTGTTTGAGGACAGCGAGGAGGTGGGCTGAGAGGAATTTTTCGCGGAGTTCAACCAGCAGTATTTTCCCCAGCATGCGCGGGATAGGAAGGAGGAGTTCCTGGCACTCGAGCAGCGAGAGATGACGCTGACGGCCTATGTTAGCAGGTTTCACGCCCTGGAGCGTTACTACCCGGATACTTATGTGACACCGGAGCAGAGAGCTCGGAAGTTTATCCGAGGGTTGAGGCCGCAGTTCAGGTCACGTATGACCACGAGTATGCCGCAGACTTTAGCTGATGCAGTGAAGTTTGCGACGATTATGGAGCAGGACTACCAGGAGACGGTAGAGGCCAGGAAGGTGCAGACGAAGGCCAATGTGCGACCAATGTGCACGTTGTTGTTGTGGCTCTGAGGAGCGGGTGCCGTGTGTGCACGTTGTTGTTGTGGCTCTGAGGAGCGGGTGCCGTGTGTGCACGTGGTTGTTGTGGCTCTGAGGAGCGGGTGCCTTGTGTGCACGTGTGATTGAGGGGTTGGGGTGTGAGGACCCTTGAGACCCGAGGCCGATGTGTTCCGGCAGTGCCTGGTGTGCACGGGAGATTGTTATGTTTTACTGCATTTCATTTCATGTTTCATTACGCATATTATGTTCATATTTTAGGGGTTTCGCATACGGGGTTTCCCACGGGAAACTCAGGCATATTCATGTTTTATGTCAGGTCGTACGCGTCATTAGTAGGTGGTGACTACGGACAGGAGCACCCAGACCAGGTCCTGTCTCTTTTGATCTTCGAGGTGGATGATTTTCCCTTGTACATGAGTTATCTTTTGTGTTGGGTTGTAATCATCCTTGACTTGTATTGTACAGTTTACCTTATTATATATATATGTACTCGTGGTTTGGTGACGACCCCTGTGTTAATTCTTTATCCGTTTAAAGTTTTAAACTTTCCGCTGTTTTGGGGTGTTACACTTCTAATTTTTATGTCATGGACTTGTCTTCTTTTCCAGTCAGTCTCCAAACTCGACAACGTTGTGGTTAGCGTAATTCTTACGTGTTAAATTACAAATCTAATGGCATACCTCTCCCGACCTATTGATGTGAGACATCAAGTTCTCCAATTTTTATCTCAAGAACTTGTTCACGAATTAATTTCTCTCTGTCATATCGATCTCTCGACCTATAAATGAATAATATCAAGTCCTCCAATTTTTATCCAAAAGACTTGTCTTCCGTTCCTGTTGTTTTCTAAATTCGACAACATTTTGGAGCGTAATTTTTATGCGTTAGATTACAAATCTAATGTCATACCTCTCCCGACCTATGGATGTGTGATATCAAGTCCTCCATATTTTATCTCAAGAACATGATTACGAATCAATTTCTCTCAATAACATATCTCTCGACCTATAGAGATATGATATGCAGTCCTCCAATTTTTATATAAACGACTTGTCTTCCTTTCTTGTACGTTTTCCAAATTCGACAACATTGTGGTAACTGTAATTCTTACGTGTTATATTACAAATCTAATGTCATACCTCTCCCGACCTACGGATGTGTGACATCAACTCCCCCAATTTTTATCTCAAGAACGTGATTACGAAACAATTTCTCTCTATGTCATATCTCTCGACCTATAGAGATATGTCATCAAATCCTCCAATTTTTATCCCAACGACTTGTGTTCCTTTCCTGTCGCTCTCGAACTTCAACTACATATCTGCGTAATACTTATGTCTTTGACTACAAATCGCATGTCATACCTCTCCCGACCAATGGAAGTGTAACATCAAGTCCTATGTTTTTTTATCTGAAGTACTTGTTTACAAATCAATTTCAAGTCTCTGTATGCCATATCTCTCGACCATAGAACTTTGACATCAAGTCCTCCAATTGTTCTGTAAGGGACTTGTCTTCCTTACCTCTCAGTCTCCATCTTCGACTACAAAGTTGTTAGCGTAATTATTACGCGTTAGACTACAAATTTCATGTCATACCTTTCTCGACTTATGGAAGTGTGACAGCAAGTCCTCCATTTTTTATCTGAAGGACTTGTTTACGAATCAATTTATCTCTACGACATATCTCTCGACCATAGAACTACAACATCAAGTCTCCAAATTTTATGTTAATGACTTGTCCTCCTTTCCCGTTAGTCTCCAATTTCGACAACAATGTTGTCAGTGTAATTCTTACATGTTACACTTCAAATTGCATGTCATACCTCTCCCGACTTATGGATGTGTGACAACAAGTCATCAAATTTTTATATCTGAACGACTTGTTTACGAATCAATTTCTCCTTATGTCATATCTCTCGACCTATAGAGATATGTCATCAAGTCTTCCAATTTTTATTTCAAGGACACATCTTCCTTTCTTGTCAGACTCCAACTTCGACTACAATGTTGCTAGTGGAATTCTTACACGTTAGACTATAAATCTCATGTCATACATCTCCCGACCTATGGTTGTGTGACATGAAGTCCTGCAATTTTTATCCAAAAGGCTTTTTTTACTAATTAATTTCTCTCTGTCATATTTCTCGACCAATTGAGCTAAGACATCAAGTCCATCAATTTTTATGTCAAGGACTTGTCTTCCTTTTCGCCAGTCTAGTTCAGTCACCCTCAGGTCATAATATAGTATAGTATGATATCGGTAGGAAGATAATGCAGCGCCGAAGAACGAGCTACGGTGACGGTCAAAGTGTAGGTCACGAAGGCCAGGGCCGGCCAGCAACGTCGCGCTAGCGCGCTATGGAGTTGCTTGTTGGGCGCGCTATTAGTCATCACCCGACCGAATCTTTTTCTTCTTCTTTTTGTGTGGAAAAGCCTATTTTACTGCGGAAGACTTGATGAACAATTGATTTGAGGACGGACGAAGCCCACCCACGACTTCCGTAAGCAGATGGTCCCTTCTTCGTTGATTGAATCGCCTTGATGCAAGCGACGGTCGACCCATCCCTCGGTCCATCGGTGCTTCCCTATGATGCCAGCTAAACATTTCTTTTGAATGAATGTTGCTGCTTCGACTACGTTGTTGTCAGCATAATTCTTACGCATTAAACTAAAAATCCCATGTCATACCTCTCCGGACCTATGGAAGTGTGACACAAAGTCCTACAATTCTTATCTCAAGGACATGCTTACGAATCAATTTCTTCCTATGTCATATCTCTTGACCTCAAGAGATATGTCATCAAGTCCTCCAATTTTTAGGTCAATGACCTGTCTTCTTTTCCTGTACGTTTTCCAAATTCGACAATATTGTCGTCAACATAATTCTTACATGTTAAATTACAAATCTAATGTCACACATGTCCCGAACTATGGATGTTTGACATCAAGTCCTAAATTTTTATTTCAAGGACTTGATTACGAATCAATTTCTCTCCATGTCATATCTCTCAACCTATAGAGATATATCATAGATCAAGTTTGCCAATTTTTATACCAATCACTTGTCTTCCTTTACTGTCTCTCCAGCTTCAGCTTAATTCTTACGTCATGTCATAGCTCTCCCGTCCTATGGAAGTGTAAGATGAAGTCCTCCAAATCTTATATCAATGACTTGGTTACGAATCAATATCACTCTATGTCATATCTCTCGACTTATAGAGGTATGTCATTAAGTCCTTCAATTTTTAACGAAAGGACTTGTCTTCTTTTCCCGTTGTTCTTTAAATTCGACTACATTTTTGTCATCATAATACTTACGGGTAAACAACAAATCGCATGTATTACCTCCCCCGACCTATGGAAGCGTAACATCAAGTCCTCCAATTTTTATGTCAAGGACTTGTTTACGAATAAATTTCTCTTTATATCATGTCTCAACCTATAGAGCTATGACATCAAATGCTCCAATTTTTATCTCACGGACGTGTCTTCCTTTTCCCATCGGTCTCCAAATTCGACGACATTGTGGTCAGCGTAATCGTTACGCGTTAGACTACAAATCTCATGTCATACCTCTCCCGACCTATGGATGTGTGACATTAAGTCCTCCAATTTTTATCTCGAGGACTTGTTTACGAATTTCTATCTATGTCATATCTCTCGACCTATAGAGATATGTCGATAAGTCCTCCAATTATTATCTCCAGAATTGTCTTCATGTCCAGTCCGTCTTCATATTTGACGACAACGTGGTCAGCACAATTTTTACGTGTTAGACTAAAAATCCAATGACATACCTCTCCCGACCTATGGATGTGTGACATGAAGTCCTGTAATTTTTATCTAAAAGACTTTTTTACGAATCAAATTCTCTATATGTCATATCTCTCTTCCAAAAGAGATATGACATCAAGTCCTCCAATTTTTATCCAAATGACTTGTCTTTCTTTCCTGTCGTTCTCCAAATCTGACGACATTGTGGTTAGAGTAATTATTACACGTTAGACTACAAATCCCATGTCATACCTCTCCCGTCCTATGGATGTGTGACATCAAGTCCTCCAATTTTTATCTCAACGACGTGATTACGAATGAATTTCTCTCAATGTCATATCTCTCGACCTATACAGATATGGAATCAAGTCCTTTAATTTTTATCTCAAGGACTTGTCTTCCATTGCAGTCGGTCTCCAAATTCGACGACAACGTGATCAGCGTAATTTTTATGCGTTGGGCTACAAATCACATGCCATACCTCTCCCGACCTTTGGATGTGTGACATGAAGTCCTGCAATTTTTATCTAAAGGACTTTTTACGGCTCAATTTCTCGATTTGACATATCTCTCATCCTATAGAGATATTTCATCAAGTTCTTCAACTTTTAACCAAAGAATTTGTCTCCCTTTCCCGTCGTTCCCCAAATTCAACTACATTGTGGTCAACGTAATTCTTACGTGTTAGACTATAAATCTAATATCATACCTCTCCCGTCTTATGGAAGTGTAACATCAAGTCCTCTAATTTTTATCTCAAGGACTTGTTTACGAATCAATTTCTCTCTATGTCATATTTCTCGACCTATAGCGATATGTCATCAAGTCCTTTAATTTTTATCCCAATGACTTGTCTTCCTTTCTTGTCAGTCTCCACGTTCGACTAAATTGTCATTAGCATAACTCTTACGCGTTAAACTAAAAATCCCATGTCATACCTCTCCAGACCTATGGAAGTGTGACATCAAGTCCTACAATTCTTATCTCAAGGACTCGTTTACGAATCAATTTCTCCCTATGTCATATCTCTCGACCTATGGAGATGTCATCAAGTCCTCCAATTTTTAGCCCAATGACTTGTCTTCCTTTCGTTTCGGTCTCCAGCTTCGACTACATTGGTGTCAACGTAATTCTTACGCGTTAGACTACGAATCTCATGTCATACCTCTCCCGACCTATGGAAGTGTGACATCAAGTCCTCCAATTTTTATCTAAAGGACTTATTTACGAATCAATTTCTCCCTACGTCATATCTCTCGACCTATAGAGATATGACATCATGTCCTACAACTTTTATTCCAACGACTTGTCTTTCTTTCTTGTAGGTCTCCAACATCGACTACATTGTTGTCAGTGTAATTCTTACGCGTTAGATTAGGCATCTCATGTCGTAGCTCTCCCATCCTATGAAAGTGTGACATCAAGTCCTTCAATTTTTATCTGAAGGACTTGTTTACGAATCAATATCACTATGTCATATCTCTCGACCTATAGAGATATGTCATCAAGTCTAATTTTTATCCAGAGGACTTGTCTTTTTTCTGTCATTTTTTAAATTCGATTACATTGTGGTCAGCATAATTCTTACGCGTTAGACAACAAATCACATGTCATACCTCTCCCGACCTATGAAAGTGTGACATTAAGTCCTCCATTTTTTATTTCAAGGACTTGTTTACGAATCCATTTATCTCTATCTCATATCTCTCGACCTATGAGCTATGACATCAAGTCCTCTAATTTTTATCTCAAGGACTTGTTTACGAATCAATTTCTCGATGCATCCTATCTCTCGACCTATAGAAATATTTTATCAAGTCCTCCAATTTTTATCCAAAGGACTTGTCTTCTTTTCCTGTCGCTCTCCAAATTCGACCATATTGTGGTCAGTGTAATTCTTACTCGTTAGACTACAAATCCCATCTCATTCCTCTCCGGACCTATGTAAGTGTGACTTCAAGTCCTACAATTATTATCTCAAGGACTTGTTTACGAATCAATTTCTCCCTATGTCATATCTCTCGACCTATAAAGATATATCATCAAGTCCTCTAATTTTTATCCCAAACACGTCTTCCGTTCCTGTCGTTCTCCAAATTCAACAACGTTATGGTCAGCATAATTCTTACACGTTAGACTACAAATCTCATGTCATACCTCTTTTGTCCTATGGAAGTGTGTCTTGAAGTCCTCCAATTTTTATCTCAAGAACATATTTACGAATCAATTTCACTCTATGTCGTATCTCTCTACCTATAGAGCTATTTCATCGTGTCCTCCAATTTTATCTAAAGGACATGTCTTCCTTTCTTGTCGTTCTTCAAATTCAACTACATCGTGGTCAGTGTAGTTCATACGCGTTAGACTACAAATTTCATGTCATACCTCTCCCGACCTTTGAAAGTGTGACACTAAGTCGTCCAATTTTTATATCAATGACTTGTTTAGGAATCAATTTCTCTCTATCATATCTCTCGATCTAAAGAGAGATATGACAGAGAGAACAACATGTTCATCGTAAATCTTACGCGTCAAACTACAAATCCCATGTCATACCTCTCCGGATTTATGGATGTATGACATGAAGTCCTGCAATTTTTATCTCAATGACTTTTTTACGAATCAATTTCTATATATGTCACATCTCTCGACCTAACGAGATGTGATTATGTTCTCTAATTTTATCTCAAGGACTTATCTTTCATTCTTGTCAGTCTCCAAATTCGACTATATTGTGGTCATCATAATTCTTACGCGTTAGACTACAAATCTCATGTTATACCTCTCCCGGCCTATGGAAATGTGACATCATGTTGTCTAATTTTTATCTTAAGGACTTATTTACGAATCAATTTCACGTTGTCATATCTCTCGACCTATAGAGCTATGACATCAAGTCCTCCAATTTTTATGCAAATGACTTGTCTTCCTTTCCCGTCGTTCTTCAAATTCGACTACATTGTGGTCAACGTAATTCTTATGCGTTAGACTACAAATCCCATGTCATACCTCTCCCGACCTATGGAAGTGTGACATCAAGTCCTTCAATTTTATCTCAAGAACTTGTTTACGAATCGATTTTTCTTTATGTCATATCTCTCGACATATAGAGTTATGACATGAAGTCCTCCAATTTTTATGTCAATGACTTATCTTCCTTTCCGTCAGTTTCCAACTTCGACTACATTGTTGTCAGCCTAATTCTTTCACGTTAGACTGCAAATCTCATGTTATACCTCTCCCGACCTATCGAAGTGTGACATCAAGTCCAATTTTTATTTCAAGGATTTGTTCGCGAATCAAATTTTTTATTTGTCATATCTCTCGACCTATAGGGCTATGAGCATCAAGTCCTCCAATTTTTATCTCAAGGTTTTGTCTTCTTTTCATGTCGTTCTCCAAATTCGACAACATTGTGGCTAGCGTAATTCTCGCCCGTTTGACTACAAATCTCATGTCATAC
This sequence comes from Triglochin maritima, assembly GCA_963682175.1. Lineage (NCBI taxonomy): Eukaryota > Viridiplantae > Streptophyta > Magnoliopsida > Alismatales > Juncaginaceae > Triglochin > Triglochin maritima. Next base: position 54,094,184 of record OY821772.1, on the reverse strand, counting down.
ATCTCCCGACTTGTGGAGGTGCGACATCAACTCCTCCCGCACAGTCACCTCGATCTCCCACATAGCTTCTCATGGTGTGGTACTGTCACCAAACCTTAACCATCGGAATGACCCTCTTACGCAATTTTGCTCCATCCGATCGACTATCTCCACTGGTCGCTCTTCCAACGACACATCAAGCTGCACGCCAGACATATCCGCCTCCAACATGGGTGAAGGGTCTACAACGTATGTCCTCAGTATCGAAACATGGAGACATTGTGCAATCCGATAGGTAACGATACCAACTCGGTCTAGAATCTCAAACGACCCTATGTATCTCGGACTCAGCTTCTCTTTGTGTCCAAACCTCATAATTCCCTTAGCGAGAGAGATCTCCAAGAACATGTGGTCCCACTTCCTCTCTTGAAGCTCAATCCTCTGCAACATGCCGGCAGACCTCTAGTGCTCGATCCTCAACCGCTGACAGACCAAACACCGGTACCCGAACTCCGCGATATCCTTCTTCATGCCCTACCACTAGTAATGTCTCTGAAGATCTCTTTACATCTTCGTGCTCCGAGGATGGATCTTTATATCGTACGATGAGCCTCCTCCGTGACCTCTCTCTGCAAGTCAGCTGTCACTGACACCCACAATTTACTCCGGAACCTAAGGCCTCCATCTGGAGCTATACTGAAATCTAATCCCTCAGTCTCTACTGACAGCATCGGGGCGGCCCTTTCTGGATCCTCTGCTTGTGTGTGGACAATGCGCTCCACTATGTTCGGCTCAACCCACACAATGGCAAGCATAGCTCCGTTGTGTGCAGCTGCAAACAACCTCCACTGAACTAGGTCCTCCAACAATCTCCGATCACAGACCCGCAGACTAGCCATAAAACTCTGCCACTTCTGATTTAGAGCGTCGGCTATTGTGTTCAACTTCCCTGGGTGGTAGACGATCGTGAGGTCATAATCCTTTACGAACTCTAACCAGCATCGTTGCCTCATGTTCAGTTCCTTCTGCGAGAATAAATATTTCAAACTCTGGTGATCTATGAGGTCCCCTAGAAACTTAATCTCTCGATGCAGAGGCAATCCTGCCAGGTCCTCTAGAAACACATTGGTGACTCTCGGTCAACACTGTGCTCACCAGAAATGTTGAGGCACACCCCTGACTCAAATGCTTCTGCGCCTTCAGTGCAGAAATGATGATATGACCCTCTCTGTCTCACACGCCACAGACCACCAGGCACTAACCCACTATCCTTGGAATCAAAATCTCCCGCTCTCGGCAATGAACTTGCACGTCATAACGGAACAACCAGTCCATCCCGAGTATCACATCAAAGTCCACCATCAAGGTAGTAGAAGTTACTCGAATACTTCGATATTGTGTACATCACCCAGAAGCCTAAATGAGTAAGGCAAGGGCAAGCAATAGCAGACTACCTGCGGAATCATCCTGTGCCTGAGTATTCGCTTTCTTTTTTTTAGTAAGGGGACGACCCGATATTGTGGTTGTCTTGGAACTTCTGTTAGCCTTGCCGTAGCAGGTCCTGCTCCTTCTGCTGAGACGGGCCTCTTTTTTGTTTGTTCACCGTTTTTTTTTCTTTGGAAGGTTGAGTCGAGCATACATACAATGCGTAAAAGGGACGGGAGGAAAAAAAGGGCGGTAGATGATAATGATAAGGGCGCCTAGCGTCTGGACGGGCAGAATTGATGAGCTAAAAGTGCCATGGAGTTCAGAATATCCCGAATGGGAGGGAAGATAACGGAAGGGGAGGAGCGAACAAATGCACTTTAAAGCCTACTGATTGATAGCTTATCTTATTTATAGGCATTGCGGATGGAGAGCTTACCGTTAGTGGATCTTATATTCTAGTCGCGAGCAGAGAGAGCGTACTACCTTTGATTTTTGTCATGTTGTAGTCGGTCCTAAAAGGTCTTTCCACCTTAAGAATGTAAACCATGCTACGGCTGGTTCGACCGATCCAATACCAAGAAGACGTACATCAGACGTGCCCAAGGCTTTTGATTTTTGTCGTATTCTTTGGTGCAATCTCTCACATTTGTATTATTACACGCAGGAAAACAACAGTTATTATGTAGTTTTAATGATATTTTGGTCTTCATTGTTGCTCATCAAGTTTCATGATCATTTTAAAATTTATGATTCTCATATTGCATGGAATTTAACACTTTCTTGAAAAAGGCAAAGAGAATTATCTTATCTACCCAAAAAGCATACCATTTATATGTCAAGAAAATAAAATATTTAGATGAACGTGAACCAAATGCAATGAATTCAGGCTTGGGGTTAGAATCTGAAGGAACATTGAAAGATCTTCACTACGATGAAGTAAAAGAAAAAGGTTTACTTACGATTTTGATTGGACAGGTATAAATGGATATACTAATTTTTGGGTAAATAATTATTAAATAGGCCAAGTGGACAAAATCTTATCTACCTATCTACGTATTGATATTCACAAAAAAACTATCTAACGGGTCGAAATCTTAAGGAATCAGGATTCTAAAGGATCATTATTTGCTGCGCAAAATTTCAAATTCCGAGGGTGTCACTTAACCCCGTGCTCTATATGTGAATCCTTGTTGTATGATGTGATATTCCCTTTGGTATTATGGCCACTATTCACTACATTCTATGGTGTATGTGGGTATGTGGCAGTGCTACAGAAATATTTTTTTGTGAAAATCTATGCCTATCTCATATAATTTAATAACTATTTTGGTTGTGGGGAAGAGAGAGGGCAGATGTTTTTGTATAATTGCCCTCTTTTGAGTTTTTGACGTTGTAACGAAGTATCAGGTATATTGATGTTCCATTCTTACTTTACTCCACATATTATTAGTGTAATCTTCACAATATAACTAGCACTTCATATAATATATGCTAAAGTTAGCATTTTTTGTGTTGTGAGGATGTATCATGTACATTTTCCCTTTTTTGTGTTGTGTTTGTTAGTACGATCTTTTGTCTTTGGATTTTCGTTTGATTGGTGGGAGTAGGGATGCGGTAGGATGGTTTTTGGAGATGACACCTGGTTGTAAAGTCAAGTCTTTTAACTTTTATTTGCGAGTACTGAATTTCAGAGTGAATAGTTTTGTTCTTAATCTTGGGTACTTGTGGAAATTTGTTGAATAAAATTGTAACACTCTCAAGTTTAGTCCCACATTGCTTAACATGAGAATGTTGAGGTGAGATATAATGACATGAGTCCACTACCATAACACTTACCAACTTAAGTTTTGTGGCAATAGGTGGGTGTTGTGGGCCAGTGGGCACATGGGTGACGGACCGAGACCCGGACTCGAGGCGGGCTCGGGGACGGGACGTTACTGATGGTATCAGAGTCTGAACCAACCGAAATTGTGGGAACTAAGTGCTACACCTAAAAGTGTGGGAGTCACCTCTAGAATCCCACAACGCCTGGTGACTGAGTGACTTGACCCTGACGAGGACGTCAGGTGTTCAAGTGGGGTTGGGTGTTGTGGGCCAGTAGGCACATGGGTGACGGACCGAGACTCGGGCTCGATGCGGGCTCGGGGACGGGACGTTACAAAAATGGGTAATGAAGATTGAAGAATGGTTATGAAGTTGTTTTGTTCTAAAGAAAAACTCCAAGAGTGGTTATGAATTTGTTTTGTTCCAAAGGATGAGCATTATTTCTGTTGCAGTTTTGTTTTTATTGCCTTCAAGTAGTGAAATCATTAGTGGTTAGTGCAATGGTGCTGCTGGAGGGATGACATGTTCAGACTGTGTTCTCCCTATTCTTTTTTTCCCGATATCCCTTTTTTACCCTTTGTACAGTGGATATGGGTAGAAACCTAAGGTTACCATTTTGTATCAGTTTGTGCTCGACCATCTTTAAAAGTAACGTACAGGTTCCTGTGGTAAGAACAAGAAGCTAAGAATTTCATACGACCAAAATGTTACTTATATATGTTATATGTGATACATTATATGGTTGTTTTGTTTTGTTCTATTCTCATTTCTTCTTTCATGCCATTGTTATTTTCAATAACGGTTTTCTTTTATTTCATGATATAATTTTATTTTTTGTGCTTAGTGACACTAGATTGATGATATTCATGAAATCATAAGTTTAGTTGACTCCCAATCTTATAAATCGTACATTTGATTGCATTTCAGGATTAGAATATGATCGTGACTGCATCGTAGGAGTTTGCCTTTAAAAATCTCTCAAAAATTCTTATTATTTTTATCTTGTGGGTAATTTTTGTATATTTTTAATAGAAATGCGGAGTCTATCAATTGTTGTTAAGATTAAGAGACTTGGAATTCTAAAATATTGGCTTATTATAATCTTTGTTTTCAACTTTTTTATGTTAAATCATGTTTAGTTAGCCATACATTATAGAACACAAAATAGTTAATAACACTATTTTCTCTTATTATAAATTTCTAACTGGCCCGCGTGACGCGCGGGTACTTGGCCTAGGATATGTTTAAGGCGTACATTTCAGAATATGTTACCTACTTCATTGTTATACCCATGCCAAAACTTTTCAAGGAAAACGATCCACCGACTGGGCTACATAGATCTAGTTGGCTTGATTATATTAAGAGGCAAAGACATTGACTATAAAAAATCATATCCTGCCTAGGATCACGAGAAACTTATAACTTCAAGATAAAGTGCAAGTGGTTATAACTTCAGTTTGGTTAATTGCAACGCTTCAAAGGGCAAACAAGCATTCTTCTTTCTCTTTTTTGGTTCAGGCAACAAAACGCCACTTGACTCAGAGGATCGCAAATTTGGATGGAAAACTTGACAAACAAAAAGAAATGTCTAAAACGATCAAGAAAGAGGTATGCTGACTACTCACACTTCATTTCTAATGTGCTAAGTATTCGGATGTGGATTGAAAAGAGCAATCATATGCTGGTATCTACGGTTTGGAGTTTTATAATTATCATGATATGGCAGGGTTTGCGAGTGCTACTTGATTCATTGAAGTGTATCTCTTTCAAGGTTTGTTTTGCTGAATTGCAATAATGAATATTTTCTGTTTTACAATCTCTTCAGGTGACTGATGCTCGTGGCAAACTCGCAACTATTGGCTACCATCGGAATTCATTGCAGGAATTTGTTTGGGGTCTCGCCACATGTTGAAATTCTTGTACCCCACTCATGCGATTATTTACATTTGAATGTTTTCTCCAGAATGACAAAATGGATGTGGTTGAAGACAAGCAGGTGATTTTGCCTTTTTTTAATCTGCATGTGCCTTGATCCTAACTTTGTCAATATTTCTTCATGACTTTTTCAAGCTCTGTTTTGTCAAATGTTGATCTGTCATTGCCAGTTTTGACTTTGAAATCACAAAGAAAAAAACTACTAGATTCCTTTTCCAGAACTGGAAAGGTACATTGAACACGTAAAAATTGTGATATTGAGACCAGAAGCCTTGCTCAATAATATGGTATCTACTATCTGATGAATCAAAGGCCACCGAGGATGGCAATTACGGCAATCTCAAGACTGACACAAAACCACAAGCTGATAAACATTTGAGTTCACCAAACTATTGAGAATAATGGATTGATTGCGAGCACAAGCTCTGTTCTGGGAATTTTCAGATGACTGCAAATACGTTGTGGTCTTTGTTGCAGGAACAACAAAATAGTAAAATACGATATCTTCTGGATGTACTGCCAATCTGCATGCACGTCGTTTGTGCTCGCCGTGTTTACTGTAAAAAGAAAATGCTAGTTTGTAATTTGTGATGACTTTTTTCCCAGTACATGTTAAATAATGGATGGATATTGAAAGGAATAAAACGGTTTCATGATTTTTGGGATGTACCTAGTACCATATTTTTGCTATTTTTGTGTTTTGAAATCTGTCATTAATGGTTTTGTATGTTGCTTGTGTGAGTGAGGCTTCAATTGTTAAGGCTTCAGTTTGTGATAATAATCGGAGCGAAGAATCGTTTGTTACCAGAAAATTGCAGCGCCAATGCAAAATTCTTATAGTATCACTTTGATCCACTCGTATGCTTGATCCTTTAATTGATACCCTCCATTGTGTTGTGGTTAGTATACGTTAAATCCCCAACTTTGCAAACCATCTCAGTGTACACTTCTCTCGTCAACCAATATGGGTTCTGGTCCTAGGTTTTGGGTGTTGCCCTCCTAGTCATGCTCTATCTGAAACGAGAAGCTAACAGTCTTAACACGTCTACAAATATCCTTAGATGTCTTGATCATTATTTTGTGACACTACTATCAAATTTTGAAAAAGAAAAACACAAATTTGTTACTTAAGGCATGTGTGTTTTATATTTAAGATCTCATATATTGAATTATATTATGTAGTCGTCTTGAATCATTTGTTTTATTTAGTTCATTTTCTTATGATGTTTTGAATCATATATTGAATTACAATCACCGTTGCAATGACCGATTCCCATTTATTATTGCATCTTATTCATAAACATTATACCTTATTAACCATGAAGTAAGAAAAAACCCGTCAACATCGTAATTTTTAATGTCTCCTCTCTCGCTACTTCAAAGGTGTGAATTTATTATTTATGAAAATAGAAGGTTCCAGAGAAATTTAAATTCAATAAGGTTAGCTTCGATTATCCCGTCTATTTTCTGGTGATTTATTAAATGATGAAATTTAAATTCAATAAGGTTAGCTTCGAAAGGATCTTGGAACTTGTATACTCGAATTGTTTTTTCCAAAGTTTCCTCACAGCAATGGAGAAAAGAGTGTGTTAAAACAAAATACACACAGTTGTATTGTGTGTTAGGTTATGCAACGGCTATAATCCCACTCTTTCAAATAAATTTTTTTTTCTGAAAAATATCAATATTGACAAATTACAGGTTGTTTTTCTTGTGTGTTAATCTACGAATCCAACGGTAAAATATATTTCCCCTATAAAAAGGCTAAAAATTTCCCTCCACTTCCCATTCTTCCCTCCTCCCACTCACTCCTCTTCTTTGTGCCCTTCTCCCACCCGACGGTTCCAAACCCTAATCCCGACCCCGATCCTCCCCCACGATCATCTTCAAACCCTAATCCGAACTTTCTCCGACCTCCCCGATCTGTCCCATCGCCGAAATGGAAGAACAGGACGAGGTTTGTGAGTTCTTTCTTTTCACACTGGTTTGGGTTTGGGTTTTTTGGAGTTAGAATCTCCATCGATTCGTTTTGGGGTTGGGTTAGAAACTCTTTTCATCTTCAAATCACGTCTTCAAACCTTATCCTCTACGACTGATCCTTGTGTTTGGTGGGTTTGGGTCGTGGATTTGGTTATGGAATTGCGGAAAAGGTGTGATTTTGAGATTCGAAAGCTGTGGTTTTGTGATGTATTTTTGAGTTCTTTTCTTGTTTCTGTTTTGATTTGTTTAACGAGGGTTCTGTTTTGATGTCAAGTCTTTTTTTTTGCTCGTGTGAATATCCTGGCAAAGTATTGTTATTGTCTCTTATATGCTATTTTTTCGAAACAGTGTAAAAACCATCGATTGGTGTTATAGTATAACTAATAATACATTATGAACTACTTTCACCATTACAAATGATGTTCTTGCACTATGAAAAACAAGATGACCACAAGAAAATTAACTAACTTCTTTATTAAAATGACTGCTTTTGTAAGAATGATTTCTTAAGTAGATATTTTCAGAGGTGGGAGCTCGAACTAGTGTGTCTAAAGATGTCTATTAGAATGATATTGTGTTTATGACAAGAAAAAAGTGATCACTGGAATAAAATGATCATTTAAGAATTAATTTTGATGTACTCCTTGTTGAATGGATGCAATAGTTGCAGCTCAAGCCTTCTCGTCTTGGGGATTCTTGCGTATAGCAATGTCATTAATTCATCATTGTCTGAAAAATAAAGGAAACAGTCTGATTTTTTTTACAGAAAGACGGTTACCGAGGATGAATACAGAGCATCCGTACCTCAATTTCTGGACAGGTAATATAGTATGTTCTGCATGAATTCAATCAGTGATTTTCCAAAACTGTTGGACTTCTTTGTCATGAAATTTAAAAACTGTTAGCAAATTTATTTTATTGGTATTTCACTCAATTTCTATTACAGCCATCACAAGACAAACTCATTAATCTTATGAGTCACAAGAAACTGACTTCAGAACAGAATTGGATTGTGACAGTGTTAACATTTATAATATGAGTTTTGCTACTGATTGATAGTTCATTACAGATTTTTACACTGTTTTTCAGATCAAAGGGAAATAAGAACAGAAAAAAAAACATGTAGATGCTGCTAAGGATACAAAGATGTCAATCTCTGTGCCTTTTCCACCTTGAAGAGGATGAAATATTTGCCACTTGCATTGCCATGGTATGTTACTGTTTTTTTTTTGTGCATAGGCTTTCTTCCTTTCCTTTTTTTTCATGATCACTTTTAAAGCTAACATGTGAACAAAGATCCTTACATCAACATGTCTGATTTTTCTCCTAAACTCAAATGTGGCAGGGTTACGAGACCAAAAAGATTAAGATAATCTGACATTGAACGTTCCGAGATTGTTTGAACAAGATTGCTGGCAGTAGAAAGAAGTTGTAGAATGCTAACACTTATGGCTTCACAGGTGAATAAATTATTTTTGTACTTCGGTTTCTACATACAAGCTCACTTCCTTCCATGTCAATTAGATGGAACTTCTCTACTTTAATAACATGATTAATATAAATGTCATCAACCTTTTTCTAAAGAGAGTTTGATTTGAACACATTATAACGACCTAATACTCTAATTGATGCTCAAAACGTGTTACATCAAGTGATTTTTCTTATATTAATTTCATATGCCGTGTGACATTAGACTACCAAATTTAAAAAATGTAAGCACACTTTTTCAAACTAAAGACATGTTTTGTATATATTTTAAAATCTCATATATGATTTATATTGTCTAGTGTTATATTTAATCGTTTGTTTTACTTAGTTCATTTTCCTATATGTTTTGCACTTCCCACTAGTACAATGACCATTCTCAATTTATTTATGCGTCTTATTCAACAACATCATACCTCACTAACCATGAGGGCAACGATTGAAAAGACGGACGTTTGGGTGCCTAGAGACCGTATGCCAGTTAGTGGTGGGTCAATTAGTCACCCACTACATAATTGGCCAAGTGGGTAATCGAATAGGATGTTGGATTACCACCTACCTATGAAAATAAAAAACCATAACGCATACCCCCACAAGCTCCACGTACTTAGGCCTGACAATTGTGTCGTATCTTATACTTTCGTGTCGTGTTCTTTTACGTGTACTAGCCAACTTGGCCATACACTAACATGACCCGAAATTAATTCCACCTATTGAGTTATGACATGAAGTCATCTAATTTTTATCTTAAGGACCTGTTTACGAATCTGTTCCTCTCTATATCTAATCTCTCGACCTAGAAAGGTAGGACATCAAGTCCTCTGATTCTTATCTCAAGGACATGTCTTACTTTCCTGTCCATCTCTAAATTCGGTAAGGTCATTCTATTTCTTACGCATTCGACTACAATTCCCATGTCATACCTCTCTCGACCTATGGAGGTTTGACGTCAAGCGCTCCAATTTTTATCACAAGGACTTCTTTACGAATGAGTTCTTCTCTCTGTCATATTTCTCGACCTATAGATGTATGACGTCAAGTCCTTCAACTTTTATTATAAGGACTCGTGTTTTTTTCGCTTCGGTTTTTTTAAATTCAAACATAGTGTGGTCAGCGTTATTCTTACGTGTTAGACAAAAATTCAGATGTCATATCTCTCTCGACCAATGGAGGTATGCCATTAAGTTCTCCCATTTAGCTTAGGACTTGTTTACGAATCAATTCCTTTCTATATCCTATCTCTCGACCTATAGATGCATAACATCAAGTCCTCCATTTTTTATCTTAAAGAATTGTTTACGAATCAGCTTCTCTCTATGTCCTATATCTCGACCTATAGATTTGTGACATCAAGTCCTCCAATTTATATCTCAAAGACTATACTGTGAACAATGTAATTCTTACATGTTGGACTACAAATCCAATGTCATACCTCTCCCGACCAATGCATGTGTGACTTCAAGTCCTCTAGTTTTTATCTTAATGACTTGTCTTCTTTTCCTGTGGGTCTCCAAATTGGACCATATCGTGATCATCGTAATTCTTACGTGTCTGAGTACAATTTGCTTGTAATACCTCTCCTCACCCATGAATATGTGACATCAAGTCCTCCAATTTCTATCTGAAGGATCTGTCTTCCTTTCGTGTCGGTCTTCAAATTCGACCACACTGTGGTCGGCATAATTCTTACACGTTAGAATACAATCCTCATGTCATACCTCTCCCGACCTATGAAGGTGTGGCATCAAGTCCTCTAATTTTTATCTTAAGGACTTATTTTACAAACCAATTCCTCTCTATGTCAAATCTCTCGATCTATAGATGTATGACATCAAATCCTCCAATTTTTTTCTCAAGGACTTGTATTTCTTTCTGTCAGTCTCCAAATTCGACCATACTGGTCAGCGTAATTCTTACACATTACACTACAAATCCCACGTCATACCTCTCCTGACCTATGGATGTGCGACATCAAGTTCTCCGATTTTTATCTAGATTTGCTTTACAAATCAATTCTTCTATGTCATATCTCTCGACCTATAGAGCTATGACATCGTCTCCCAATAATTTGAAGGGCTTGAGTTTCTTTTGTGTTGGTTCTTAAATCGACCTTAGTGTGATCAACTTAATTTGTACGCGTTAGACTACAATTCTCGTGTCATATCTCTCTCGACTTATGAAAGTGTGACATTAAGTCCTCAAATTTTTATATTAAGTACTTGTTTACGACTCAATTTCTCTCTATGTTATATCTCTCGACCTGGAGGTACGTATGACTTCAAGTTTTATAATTTTTAACTCAAGGACTTGGCTTCCTTTCCTGTCGGTCTTCAAATTCGACTATACTGTGGTTAGCGTAATTCTTGCACGTTAGACTACAAATCGCATGTCATACCTCTCCCGACCTATAGAGGTATGCCATCAAGTCCTCCAATTTTTTTCCAAAGGACTTGTCTCCGTTTCCCGTCGTTCCCAAAATTCGACTCCTTTGTGGCCAGCGTAATTCTTACGCGCTGGACAACAAATCCAATGTCATACCTCTCCCGACCTATGAGAGTGTGACTTTGAGTCCTCCAATTTCTATCTCAAGGACTTGTTTACGGATCGATAACTCTTTTAGTCATATCTCTCTACCAATAAAGTTATGATATCAAGTCCTCCAATTTTTATCTCAAAAACGAGTTCACGAATAAACTTCTGTCTGTCATATCTCCCGACCTATAGAGGTATGACATCAAGTCCTCCAATTTTTATCCAAAGGACTTGTCTTCTGTTCCTATCGTTTTCTAATTCCACAACATTGTGGTCAGCGTAGGTCTTATGCGTTAGATTACAAATCAATTGTCATACCTCTCCCCATCTATGGATGTGTGATATCAAGTCCTCCAATATTTTTCGCAAGAACATAATTACAAATCAATTTCTCTCAATGTCATATATCTCTCGACCTATAGAGATATGCCATCAAGTCCTCCATTTTTTATCCAAAGGACTTGTCTTCCTTTCCTTTACATTTTCCAAATTCGACAACATTGTGATCATCGTAATTCTTACGCATTATATTAGAAATCTAATGTCCTACCTCTCCCGACCTATGGATGTGTGACATCAAGTCCTCCAATTGTCATATCTTTCGGCGTATAGATATGTCATCTAGTCCTTCAATTTTTATTTCAAGGACTTGTCCTCCTTTCCTGTCGGTCTTCAAATTCGACGACGACGTGGTCAGCGTAATTCTTACGCGTTAGACTACAGATCTCGTGTCATACCTCTCCCGACCTATAGATGTGTGACATGAAGTCCAGCAATATTTATCTAAATGACTTTTTACGACTTAATTTCTCGATATGCCATATCTCTCGACCTATAGAGATATTTCATCAAGTCCTCCCATTTTTATCCGAAGGACTTGTCTCCCTTTCCTGTCGTTCCCCAAATTCGACTACATTGTGGCCAGCGTAATTCTTACGCGTTAGACAACAATCCAATGTCATACGTCTCCCAACCTATGAGAGTGTGACATTGAGTCCTACAATTTTTATCTCAAGAACTTGTTTACGAATCAATAACTCTTTTTGTCATATCTCTCGACCTATAGAGTTATGACATCAAGTCCCCCAATTTTTATCTCAATAACTTGTTCACGAATTAATTTCTCTCTGTGATATCTCTTGACCTGTAGAGGTATGACATCTAGTCCTCTAATTTTTATCCAAAGGACTCGTCTTCCGTTCCTATCGTTTTCCAAATTCGACATAATTGTGGTCAGCGTAAGTCCTACGCGATAGATTACAAATCCATTGTCATACCTCTCCCTACGTATGGATGTGTGACATCAAGTCCTCCAATTTTTATCTCAAGAACATAATTACGAATCAATTTCTCTCAATGTCATATCTCTCTCGACTTATAGAGATATGACATCAAGTCCTCCAATTTTTATCCAAAGGACTTGGCTTCCTTTCCTGTACATTTTCCAAATTCGACAACATTGTGATCAGCGTAATTCTTACGCGTTAGACTACAAATCTCATGTCATACCTCTCCCGACCTATGGATGTGTGGCATGAAGTCCTGCAATTTTTATCTAAAGAACATAAATACGAATCAATTTCTCTCAATGTCACATCTCTCTCGACCTATAGAGATATGACATCAAGTCCTCCAATTTTTATCCAAGGGACTTGACTTCCTTTCCTGTACATTTTCCAAATTCGACAACATTGTGATCAGCGTAATTCTTACGCATTAGATTACAAATATAATGTCATACCTCTCCCGACCTATGGATGTGTGACATCAAGTCCTCCAATTTTTTTGTCTCAAGAACAAAATTACGAATCAATTTCTCTCAATGTCATATCTCTCTCGTCCTCTAGATATATGACATCAAGTCCTCCACTTTTTATCCAAAGGACTTGTCTTCCTCTCCTGTACATTTTCCAAATTCGACAACATTGTGATCAATGTAATTCTTACGCATTAGATTACAAATCTAATGTCATACCTCTCCCGACCTATGGATGTGTGACATCAAGTCCCCCAATTTTTTTTTATCTCGAGAACGTGATTAGGATTCAATTCCTCTCAATGTCATATCTCTCTCGACCTATTGAGATATGTCATCTAGTCCTTCAATTTTTATCTCTAGGACTTGTCGTCCTTTCCCGTCGGTCTCCAAATTCAACGACAACGTGGTCAGCGTAATTCTTACGCGTTAGACTACAAATCTCATGTCATACCTCTCCCGACCTATGGATGTGTGGCATGAAGTCCTGCAATTTTTATCTAAAGAACATAAATACGAATCAATTTCTCTCAATGTCACATCTCTCTCGACCTATAGAGATATGACATCAAGTCCTCCAATTTTTATCCAAAGGACTTGACTTCCTTTCCTGTACATTTTCCAAATTCGACAACATTGTGATCAGCGTAATTCTTACGCATTAGATTACAAATATAATGTCATACCTCTCCCGACCTATGGATGTGTGACATCAAGTCCTCCAATTTTTTTGTCTCAAGAACAAAATTACGAATCAATTTCTCTCAATGTCATATCTCTCTCGTCCTCTAGAGATATGACATCAAGTCCTCCACTTTTTATCCAAAGGACTTGTCTTCCTCTCCTGTACATTTTCCAAATTCGACAACATTGTGATCAACGTAATTCTTACGCATTAGATTACAAATCTAATGTCATACCTCTCCCGACCTATGGATGTGTGACATCAAGTCCCCCAATTTTTTTTTATCTCGAGAACGTGATTAGGATTCAATTCCTCTCAATGTCATATCTCTCTCGACCTATTGAGATATGTCATCTAGTCCTTCAATTTTTATCTCTAGGACTTGTCGTCCTTTCCCGTCGGTCTCCAAATTCAACGATAACGTGGTCAGCGTAATTCTTACGCGTTAGACTACAAATCTCATGTCATACCTCTCCCGACCTATGGATGTGTGGCATGAAGTCCTGCAATTTTTATCTAAAGAACTTGTTAACGAATCAATTTCTCTCTGTCATATCTCTCGACCTATAGAGGTATGCCATCAAGTCCTCCAATTTTTATCCAAAGGACTTGTCTCCGTTTCCCGTCGTTCCCAAAATTCGACTCCTTTGTGGCCAGCGTAATTCTTACACGCTAGACAACAAATCCAATGTCATGCCTCTCCCGACCTATGAGAGTGTGACATTGAGTCCTCCAATTTCTATCTCAAGGACTTGTTTACGGATCAATAACTCTTTTTGTCATATCTCTCGACCTATAGAGTTATGATATCAAGTCCTCCAATTTTTATCTCAAAAACTTGTTCACGAATAAACTTCTCTCTGTCATATCTCTCGACCTATAGAGGTATGACATCAAGTCCTCCAATTTTTATCCAAAGGACATGTTTTCCGTTCCTATCGTTTTCTAAATTCGACAACATTGTGGTCAGTGTAAGTCTTACGTGTTAGATTGCAAATCAATTGTCATACCTCTCCCTACCTATGGTTGTGTGATATCAAGTCCTCCAATTTTGTTTCGCAAGAACATAATTACGAATCTATTTCTCTCAATGTCATGTATCTCTCGACCTATAGAGATATGACATCAAGTCCTCCATTTTTTATCCAAAGGACTTGTATTCCTTTCCTTTACATTTTCCAAATTCGACAACATTGTGATCAGCGTAATTCTTACGCTTAGATTAGAAATCTAATGTCCTACCTCTCCAGACTTATGGATGTGAGACATCAAGTCCTCTAATTGTCATATCTCTCGACGTATAGAGATATGTCATCTAGTCCGTCAATTTTTATCTCAAGGACTTGTCCTCCTTTCCTGTCGGTCTTCAAATTCGACGACGACGTGGTCAGCGTAATTCTTACGCGTTAGACTACAGATCTCGTGTCGTACCTATCCCGACCTATGGATGTGTGACATGAAGTCCTGCAATATTTATCTAAATGACTTTTTGCGACTCAATTTCTCGATATGTCATATCTCTCGACCTATAGAGATATTTCATCAAGTCCTACCATTTTTATCCGAAGGACTTGTCTCCCTTTCCTGTCGTTCCCCAAATTCGACAACATTGTGGCTAGCGTAATTCTTACGCGTTAGACAACAAATCCAATGTCATACCTCTCCCAACCTATGAGAGTATGACATTGAGTCCTCCAATTTTTATCTCAAGAACTTGTTTACGAATCAATAACTATTTTTGTCATTTCTCTCGACCTATAGAGTTATGACATCAAGTCCCCCAATTTTTATCTCAATAACTTGTTCACGAATTAATTTCTCTCTGTGATATCTCTTCGCCTGTAGAGGTATGACATCTAGTCCTCCAATTTTTATCCAAAGGACTCGTCTTCCGTTCCTATCGTTTTCCAAATTCGACATAATTGTGGTCAGCGTAAGTCTTACGCGATAGATTACAAATCCATTGTCATACCTCTCCCTACTTATGGATGTGTGACATCAAGTCCTCCAATTTTTATCTCAAGAACATAAATACGAATCAATTTCTCTCAATGTCACATCTCTCTCGACCTATAGAGATATGACATCAAGTCCTCCAATTTTTATCCAAAGGACTTGACTTCCTTTCCTGTACATTTTCCAAATTCGACAACATTGTGATCAGCGTAATTCTTACGCATTAGATTACAAATATAATGGCATACCTCTCCCGACCTAGCGATGTGTGACATCAAGTCCTCCAATTTTTGTCTCAAGAACATAATTACGAATCAATTTCTCTCAATGTCATATCTCTCTCGACCTCTAGAGATATGACATCAAGTCCTCCACTTTTTATCCAAACGACTTGTCTTCCTTTCCTGTACATTTTCCAAATTCGACAACATTGTGATCAACGTAATTCTTACGCATTAGATTACAAATCTAATGTCATACCTCTCCCGACCTATGGATGTGTGACATCAAGTCCCCCAATTTTTTTTATCTTGAGAACGTGATTAGGATTCAATTCCTCTCAATGTCATATCTCTCTCGACCTATTGAGATATGTCATCTAGTCCTTCAATTTTTATCTCAAGGACTTGTCCTCCTTTCCCGTCCGTCTCCAAATTCGACGACAACGTGGTCAGCGTAATTCTTACGCGTTAGACTACAAATCTCATGTCATACCTCTCCCGACCTATGGATGTGTGGCATGAAGTCCTGCAATTTTTATCTAAAGAACTTGTTAACGAATCAATTTCTCTCTGTCATATCTCTCGGCCTATAGAGAGAGGTATGCCATCAAGTCCTCCAATTTTTATCCAAAGGACTTGTCTCCGTTTCCCGTCGTTCCCAAAATTCGACTCCTTTGTGGCAAGCGTAATTCTTACACGCTAGACAACAAATCCAATGTCATGCCTCTCCCGACCTATGAGAGTGTGACATTGAGTCCTCCAATTTCTATCTCAAGGACTTGTTTACGGATCAATAACTCTTTTTGTCATATCTCTCGACCTATAGAGTTATGATATCAAGTCCTCCAATTTTTATCTCAAAAACTTGTTCACGAATAAACTTCTCTCTGTCATATCTCTCGACCTGTAGAGGTATGACATCAAGTCCTCCAATTTTTATCCAAAGGACATGTCTTCCGTTCCTATCGTTTTCCAAATTCGTCAACATTGTGGTCAGCGTAAGTCTTACGCGTTAGATTACAAATCAATTGTCATACCTCTCCCTACCTATGGATGTGTGATATCAAGTCCTCCAATTTTTTTTCGCAAGAACATAATTACGAATCTATTTCTCTCAATGTCATATATCTCTCGACCTATAGAGATATGACATCAAGTCCTCCATTTTTTATCCAAAGGACTTGTATTCCTTTCCTTTACATTTTCCAAATTCGACAACATTGTGATCAGTGTAATTCTTACGCATTAGATTACAAATGACTTATCTTCCTATCATGTTGTTCTTAAAAGTCGATGGTCAACATAGTACTTAAGCGTTAGACTACAAATCTCATGTTATACCTTTCCCGACCTATGAAAGTTTGAGAAAAAGTCCTCCAATTTTATCTCATGGACTTGTTTACAAATCAATTTCTCGTTATGTCATATCTCTCGACCTATAAAGCTATGACATCAAGTCCTCCAATTTTTATACATAGGACTTGTCTTCCTTTCTCGTCGTTCTTCAAATTCTACTGTATTGTTGTCATTATTATTCTGACACGTTGGACAACAAATCCCATGTCATACCTCTCCCGACCTATGGAAGTGTGACATCAAGTCCTCCAATTTTTATCTCAAGAACTTGTTTACGAAGCAATTTCTCTCTATGTCATATCTATCGACCATAGAGCTATGACATCAAGTCTTCCAATTTTTATGTCAATGACTTGTCATCCTTTCATGTTAGTCTCCAACTTCGACTACAATGTTATCAACGTAATTCTTACGCGTTAGACTACAAATCCCATGTCATACCTCTCCCAACTTATGGATGTGTGGCATCAAGTCCTCCATTTTTTTCTCAATGACTTATTTACGAATCAATAACTCTTTTTGTCATATCTCTCGACCTATAGAGTTATGATATCAAGTCCTCCAATTTTATGTCAAGGACATGTCTTCCTTTCCGTCATTCTCCAACTTCGACTACAATGTTGTCAGCGTAATTGTTACGCATTAAACTACAAATCTCATGTCATACCTCTCCCGACCTATGGAAGTGTGATATCAAGTCCTTCAATTTTTATCCCAAGCACTTGTTTACGAATCAATTTCTCTCTATGTCATATCTCTCGACCTATAGAGCTTTGACATCAAGTCCTCCAATTTTTATATCAAGGACTTGTCCTCCTTTCCGTCAGTCCCCAACTTCGACTACATTGTTGCCAATGTAATTCTTACGCGTTAGACTAAAAATCCCATGTCATACCTCTCTGGACTTATGGAAGTGTGACATCAAGTCCTCCAATTTTCATCTCAAAGGCATGCTTACAAATAAATATCACTCTATGTCAAATCTTCCAACATAGAGAGATATGTCATAAAGTCCTCAAATTTTTATACAAAGGACATGTCTTCTTTTCCTGTCATTCTTCAAATTTGACTACAATCATGTCATACTTCTTTTCCGTCGCATGTCATACGTCTCCCGACCTATGCAAGTGTGACATGAAGTCCTCAAATTTTTATCTCAATGACTTGTTTACGAATCAATTTCTCTATATATCATATCTCTCGACCTATAGAGCTATGACATCAAGTTCTCCAATTTTTATCCAAAGGACTTGTCTTCCTCACCAGTCGTTCTCAAATCTGACGACATTGTGGTCAGAGTAATTCCTACACATTAGATTACAAATCCCATATCATACCTCTCCTGTCCTATGGAAATGTAACATGAAGTCCTCAAATTTTTGTCTCAAGGAATTGTTTACTAATCAATATTACTCTATGTCATATCTCTCAACTTATAGAGATAAGTCATCAAGTTCTCAAATTTTTATCCAAAGGAATTGTCTTCCTTTCTTGTCGTTCTTCAAATTCGACTATATTGTGGTCAACATAATTCTTACGCGTTAGACAACAAATCTCATGTCATACCTCTCCCCGATCTACGAGAGTGTGAGATTGAGTCATCCAATTTTTATTTGAAGGACTTGTTTACGAATCAATTTCTCTCTATGTCATATCTCTTGACCATAAAGCTTTGACATCAAGTCCTTCAATTTTTATGTCAAGGACTTGTCCTCCTTTTCTGTCAGTCTCAAACTTCGACTACAAAGTTGTCAACATAATTCTTACGCGTTAGACTATAAACCTCATGTCATACCTCTCTCGACCTATGGATGTGTGACATGAAGTCCTGCAATTTTTATCCAAAGAACTTGTTCACGAATTAATTTCTCCCAGTCATGTCTCTCGACCTATAGTGGTATGACATCAAGTCCTCCAATTTTTATCAAAATGACTTGTCTTCCGTTCTTGTCATTTTCCGAATTTGGCAAGAATGTGGTCAGCGTAATTCTTTCGCATTAGATAACAAATCTAATGGCGTACCTCTCCCCATTTATGGATGTGTGATATCAAGTCCTCTCATTTTTATCCCAAGAACGTTATATGGAATCAATTTATCTCAATGTCATATCTCTCAACCTATAGAGATATGATATGAAGTCCTCCAATTTTTATCCAAAGGAATTGTCTCCCTTTCCTGTACATTTTCCAAATTCGACAACATTGTGGTCAGCGTAATTCTAACACGTTAGATTAAAAATCTAATGTTATACATCTCTCGTCCTATGGACGGGTGACTTAAAGTCCTCCAATTTTTATCTCAAGATCGTGATTACGAATCAATTTATCTCAATGTCATATCTCTCCACCTATAGAGATATGTCATCAAGTCCTTCAATATTTATCTCTCGGAGTTGTCTTCCTTTCCAGTCGGTCACCAAATTCAACGACAACGTGGTCAGCATAATTCTTACACGTTAGATTAAAAATCTCATGTCATACCTCTCCCGACCTATGGATGTGTGACATGAAGTTCTGCAATTTTTATCTAAAGGACTTTTTACGACTAATTTTCTCGATATGTCAAATCACTCAACCTATAGAGATATTTTATGAAGTTCAATTTTTATCCAAAGAACTTGTCCCATTCCCGTCGTTGCCCAAATTCAACAACATTGTCTTCAACGTAATTCTTATGCTTTAGATGACACATCTCATGTCATACCTCTCCCGTCCAAGGGAAATGTGACATCAAGTCTTCTTGTTACATCCTAACCCTTGATTAATGGGTTTATTGTGTTTAGTTGGAGGATTAGAAGAGGAGGAGGTGGAGGGCTGAGATTGATTGGGTGGTGATGAGGTGGAGGGTGGAGATGAGGGGAGGTGTTGAGTAGGTGGGTGCTCTCTCTCTCACTCGTGCTTTCCTCTCTCTCACTCAAGTCTCTCTCTCTCTCCCTTGATCCGCAGCTCTCTGAGGTGAGGAGGAGCTCGAGGTTCGCCGGATCGTGTGGCCGGAGGAAGGTGATCGCATTCGGATTCCGTCGGAGAAGGAGGAGAAGCGCTTGTGGAGGCGACTTCGTGGGTTCTTCAAAGGCTTCTTCAAGCCTTAAGGTATGTCAAGCTTTAGTGTAGACCTCCTTTTAGCCTTTGCGAGGGTTGGAGTGGCCGACGGTAGGCCGGAAGGCTCGTCGAGAACCTTGCAGCAGCTTTTCTGCTCTGCAACGGTCGACCGGCGGGATGGCGCGGTCGACCGGTCGTAGTGTAATTTGGGCGGAAAACCCTTGCACCGGTCGAACGATACTCTTCGAGTGGTCGACCGGTGGTACGTTTTACCAGGGGAAAAATGCTCTGGGTGTTTTCGGTCGAACGGGTCCCCTTTGCCGGTCGACCGAAAAGCACTGTTGTAGGTCGGTTGGGGGCGTTGACCATCTAAACGGTCGACCGCTCGTTGACTTCGTCCGACCGACGTTTAAGTTAACTTATTGGCCGGTCGACCGGGAGTGTGGTTTCGGTCGACCGTGTAGTGCGGTTTTGTTGGGGGATTCCCCTGGTTGTTTTCGGTCGACCGTGATCTGAGGGTCGTTTGACCGTTGGTGCTTTTTGAGCGAGAGAGGATTTTTCCCTGTTGGATTTCGGTCGACCGTGATTTGAGAGTCGTTCGACCGGTTGGACGTTATTTCGGTTTTTCTTAGGAATAGTTGTGGTGTTTGGTCGACCGTTTGGGTTCTTCCGTTCGACCGTTTGGGCACTGTTTTGCATATGGATGCTTGTATCGTGTGTTGTTGGATCCGTCTCGAGGGCAACGGGTCTCCGGCCTTTTTGGGGCGACGGTACAGACATTGCCGGCCTGAGAGGAGGGTCGTGTTGTGGCTCTGAGGAGCGGGTGCCGTGTGTGCACGTTGTTGTTGTGGCTCTCAATGTCATATCGCTCGACCTATAGAAGCATCACAACAAGTTCGATTTTTATCTCAAGAAATTGTCTTCCTTTCCTGTTGGACTCCAAATTCGTCTAATTGTGGTCAGCGTAATTCTTACGCGTTGGACTACAATTCTCATGTCATACCTCTCCCGACCTATAAAAAAGTGACATCAAGTCCTCCAATTTTTATCTTCAGGACTTTTTTTACAAATCAAATCCTCTCTTTGTCAAATCTCTCGATCTATAAATGTATGAAATCAAGTCCTCCAATTTTTGTCTCAAGGACTTTTCTTCCTTTCTTGTGGGTCTCAAAATTCGACCATATTGTGGTCAACATAATTTTTACGTGTTAGACTACAATTTGCATGTCATACCTCTCTTGACCCATGGAGGTGTGACATTAAGTCGTCCAATTTTTATCTTAAGGACTTGTTTTACATCAATTCCTCTCAATATCATATGGCTCGGCCTATATAAATACGACATCAAGTCCTCCAATTTTAATCTCAAGGACTTGTCTCCCTTTCTTGTCGGTCTCCAAATTCGACCATATTGTGGTCAGTGTAATTCTTACGCGTTAGACAACAAATCTTTTGTCATACCTCTCCTAACCTATGAGTGGGTGACATTAAGTCCTTCCATTTTTATCTTAAGGACTTGTTTTACAAATCAATTCTGCTTTGTCATATCTCTCGACCTATAGAGTTATGACATCAAGTCCAATTTTTATCTGAAGGACTTGTCTTCCTTTCCAGTGGGTCTCCAAATTCGACCATATTGTAGTCAAGTAATTCTTACGTGTTGGACTACAATTCGCATGTCATACCTCTCTTGACCCATGGAGGTGTGATATCAAGTCCTCCAATTTTTTATCCTAAGGACTTGTTTTACACATTAATTCCTCTCAATGTCATATCGCTTGACCTATAAAAGTATGACATCAAGTCTTTCAATTTTTATTTGAAGGACTTGTCTCCCTTTCCTGTCGATCTCCAAATTTGACCATACTGTGGTCGGCGTAATTCTTATGCGTTACGATGCAATTCCCTTGTCATACCTCTCTCGATCTATGAAGGTGTGACATCAAGTCCTCCAATTTTTATCTTAGTGATATGTTTATGAATCTACTTCTCTGTACGTCATATCTCTCGACTTACAGAGCTATGACATGTAGTCCTCTAATTTTTATCTCAAGGCGTGCGTTTCTTTTGTGTCAGTCCTTAAATCGACCTTAGTGTGATCAACTTAATTTGTACGTGTTAGACTTCAATTCTTGTGTCATACCTCTCTCGACTTATGAAGGTGTGACATCATGTTCTTTAATTTTTATCTTAAGGACTTGTTTTACAAATCAATTTTCATTCTATGTCATATCTCTTGACCTATAGAAGTATGTCATTAAGTTCTCCAACTTTTATCTCAAGGACTTGTCTTCCTTTCATGTAGGTCTCTAAATTCGAAGATATTGTAGTTAGCATAACTTTTACGCGTTAGACTAAAATTCTCATGTCATACCTCTCCCGAACAATGGATGTGTGACATCAAGTACCTCCAATTTTATCTTGAAGACTTTTTTACGAATCAATTTCTCTTTCATATCTCAACCTACGACGTATGACATTAAGTTATCTATTTTTTACCTCAAGGACTTCACTTCTTTTCCTGTCGGTCTCTAAATTCGACCATACTGTGGTGAGTGTAATTCTTACGCGATGGACTACAAGTCCCATGTCATACCTCTCCCGACCTATGGAGGTATAACATCAAGTCCCCCCATTTTTATCTTAAGGACTTATTTTAAAAATCAATTGCTCTATAGGTCGAGATTTCTCTCTACGTCATAGCTCTCTACCTATAGAGGTATGACATCAAGTTCTCCAATTTTTATCTCACAGACTTTTCTTCCTTTCATGTTGGTCTCTAAATTCGACCATTCTATGGTCAGCATATTCTTACGCGTATACAAGAATTCCCATGTCATACCTCTCCTGACATATGGAGTGTTAGGATCTATGGCCCCCTGATCTCTAGATAAATGTGGAATTAAAAATACCAATCGAAGGATTAAGAGATAAGACGTGCAAACCACAAAATCGACGACACCGGAGTTTAGAGAGGTTCGGCACCCACACCCGGGTCTTAGTCCTCCTCTCAAGCCTCGCTCGATCCCCCGAGTCTCGCTTACGGTTCCACTAACTGATCTCCGTTCCGGGCCGAGATCAACGTCGTTTACAACTCCAAGCCTCGCGAACAATTCTCGTCTCGCTCGTGTCTCCTCTCACAATCTGAGAGGGAGCTTCCTCAAAGCTTTACAACTTGGTGATTCATTGAATATGAAGATGGAATCACAATCTAACACTCTATACTTGAGCACACTTGGATATGGATATAGAATTGGATAAGCAAGTGGTGAAGTTTAAGTTTGAGTGTTGAAGAATATGCTTTGAAGGTTTGGGAATCGAGAGCACAAAGATAGTTGATGAATAGAGGGTGTTGATGGTTGGTTTGTGTCTCTAGAGTGGTGTTTATATAGGCTTCAAAGCTTAGAGATCTGTTGGAGAGTTGGTGGGGAAATGGACCAATGAGAATGCAAGATGTGACTTAAGTTCGGGCAGAAATCGAGGCATATTTGGTCGACCGTTATCCAAACGGTAGTCCGAAGAATTGGTCTGTATTAAGAACTCGGTTGATCGATTATGTATCGGATCACCGTTCACCAACCTCTAGAAGTTTTTATCAATTTGTCCCTAATTAAGTTCGGTTAACCGAATTCCATTCGGTCACCGTTCCAAGGTGGACAGTAAGATTGGTTAAGCTCTGATCTACTCAAGTTCGGTTGACTGTGTACACTTCGGTAGACCGAAGTTAGCAGTTAGCGCGGGTTTTGCGGTGATAGTTATATCTCAAATAGTTGTTGAGTACAATGGTCAAGTGCCACGTGTCAATAGTTGTTGTGAACCTAAAGCCAAGAGGGACTCGGTTGACCGATAGGTATTCAGTCGTCCGAAGTGGGTCAAGTCAATTGGGCTCTAGGGACTCGATTCGAATGCCACCGTTGGAGCAAAGTCCAAAACCGGTCCAGGGCTATTCGGTCGACCGAAGGTGGTTCGGTCTTCCGTTGGGGCAATTCCAAAGAACACCTAAGTTTTACTGGTGGGAAGTATTCGGGTATCCGAAAGGTGTTCGGTAGACCGAACTAGACAGAATTCGGTTGACCGAAGGTAGTTTGGTTTATCGATGAGGGACGGGACAGAATCCTAGTGCTCAAGTTTATATTAAACCTTATGGACTCAATAAATACAAAATTACATGTCTTGGTCCAAAGCTTTGATTACAAGTCTTGAGTCTTGATGTCTTTGTCCCAATGATTTCCTTGATTGTCTTGATCAACCTACTAAGATGTTTACAAGTATACAAGCATGTAATCATGTTTGTCCACTTTGATTGGCTAGGTTGATTGATTAAGATTAGTTTAATTAATCATCAAAATTAATATAGATTAAGGTCAAAAAGGCAACATGGAGGTGTGAAATCAAGTCACCCAGTTTTTATCTTAAGAACTTGTTTACGAATAAATTTGTTTATCTTTCATATCTCTTGACCTGTAGAGGTATGACATCAAGTTCTCCAATTTGTATCTCAAGAATTATAGTGTGGTCAGACTCCAATTTTGACCTATAGTGTGGTCACCGTAATTTTTACGCATTAGACTACAATTCTCATGTCATATCTCTATCGACCTTTGATGGGATATCAAGTCCTTCAATTTTATCTTAAGGACTTGTAGTTACTCAATTCCTATGTATGTCATATCTCTCGACCTATAGATTATGGCATCAAGTCATCCAATTTTATCTCTAGGTTTTCTCTTTTCTGTCGGTCTCTAAATTCGACCTTAGTGTGGTCAGTGTAATTCTTACGTGTTAAACTACAATTCTCATGTAATATCTCTCTCGATGCATGAGGTGTGACTTGAAGTCCAATAGAGTTATCATTTCAAGTCCTCCAATTTTATCTCAAGGTGTTCTCTTTTCTGTCAGTCTCTTAATTCGACCTTAGTGTTGTCAGCGTAATTCTTACATGTTAGACCACAACTCTTATGTCATCTATCTTGACCTATGGAGGTGTGACATCAAGTCTTCCAATTTTATTGTAAGGACTTGTTTTTGAATCGGTTCCTCTCTATGTTAATCTCTCGGCCTATAGAGATATGACATTAAGTTCTCCAATTTTTATATGAAGGGCTTGTGTTTCTTTCGTGTCGGACCCTAAATTCGACCTTAGTGTGGTCAGCGTATTACTTACGCATTAGACTACAATTCCCATGTCGTATCTCTCACTAACTAAGGATGTATGACATCAAGTCCTCCATTTTTATCTTAAGTCCTTTAATTTTTATCTGAAGGACCTCTATTTTTTCGAGTCACTCTCTAAAGTTGTCCTTAGTGTTGTGAATGTAATTCTAATGTGTTAAATTACAAACTCCAATGCCATATCTTTCTGGATCTATTAAGTATGATAACAAGTCCTCCATTTTTATATCAATGGCTTGTATTTTTTGTTTGAGTCGCTCCCTAAAGTCATCCTTAATGTTGTCAGTGTTAGCCAATAATTTCATGTCATACTTTCTACCTATGGAGGTTTGACATCAACTCCTCAATTTTTTATCTTAACGACTTCTTTATGAATCAATTCCTCGCAATATCATACCTTCCGACCTATAGAAGTATGACATCAAATCCTCCAAATTTTATCTTAAGAACTTGTCTGTTCTTTTGAGTCACATCCTAAAGGTGTCAGTGTTGTCAACGTAATTCTTACACATTAGAAAACAATTTCCAAAGTAATTCTTACGGCTTGTGTATTCTTTCGAGTTGCTCCCTAAAGTTGTTCATGGTGTTGTCGGTGTAATTCTTAAACTTTAGACAACAAATTAAAGTGACATATCTCTCTCGACTTATCGAAATATGACATCAAATCCTCTAATTTTTATCTTAAGGACTTAGTTACTTTTTTCAAGTTGCTTCCTAAAGTCGTACTTAGTGTTGTCAACGTAATTCTTACGCGTTAGGAAACAACAAATTGCAATGTCATAGCTCTCTCGCCCAAATGATACCAGAAATTTAATTGTATTTGTGATAGGGGGCTTACCATGTTTAAACGTTTAACCAAATGATGTTTTATTATGACTTAGTTCCTAGCTTTTTATACTTTTAGAATTTTGCACACAATCTTGTATAGCATTCATCCACTGCTCCATGACCAATGTTATGTAACCTGGGTTTAGCATGACGTTAATATGTAGCTTATAAGGTGTTGAAACCATAGTATGTTATACAAAAGAGTTATAATGTTATTGAACACATCAATCCCAGGTCAACTTAACATTGTATAGCTATATGATAAATATATTGTGCATATCATCACTGACTTGAACTACATCATGCTTAGAGCTATGAGATCTGTTACTATGGGTTTTTTCACAAGTTTTGCTGTTTCTACCATTTTTGAATGACACATCACCACATGTTGTAACGGTGTATCAGGTACATTGATGTACCATTCTTACTTTACTCCATCTATTATTAGTGTAATCTTGACAATATAACTAGCACTTCATATAATGTGTGCCAAAGTTAGCATTTTTTGTGTTGCGAGGATGTATCATGTACATTTTTTGTGTTGTGTTGGTTAGTACGATCTTTTGTCTTTCGATTTTCGTTTGATAAAATGGTGGGAGTAGGGATGCGGTAGGATGGTTTTTGGAGATGGCACCTGGTTGTAAAGTCAAGTCTTTTAACTTTTATTTGTGCGTACTGAATTTCAGGGTGGATTATGAGATAGTTTTGTTCTTAATCTTGGGTACTTGTGGGAATTTGTTGAATCAAATGGTTAATGAAGATTGAAGAATGGTTATGAAGTTCTTTTGTTCTAAAGGAAAACTGCAATAGTGGTTATGAATTAGTTTTGTTCTAAAGGATGAGCATTACTTCTGTTGCAGTTTTGTTTTTATTGCCTTCAAGTAAATCATTAGTGGTTAGTGCAATGGTGTTGCTCGGGGGATGACATGTCCAGAATGTGTTCACCACTTCACCCTATTTTTTTTTCCCTATATCCCTTTTTTAACCTTTGTACAGTGGATATGGGTAGAAACCTAAGCTTACCATTTTGCATCAGTTTGTGCTCGACCATCTTTAAAAGTAACGCACATGTTCTCAGGGAAGAACAAGAAGCTAGGAAATGTTAAGTGTGTTCTTTTTTCTGAGTTCTTGTTTAGGTTATTGGGCAAAATCCTAGATATATCTGGGGATATAATGATATCTGACACTCCACATCTTCTCAGATATATCTGGTTACCTCCAGATATATCTGATAGTATATTACATGCATTTCATTTCTGGTTTAATGCATATCTAAGGTAACCGAATATATCTATGGTAACTACAGTGATTTCGGTAGCTAAATATATCTGGGGTTGCCACATATGCAAAATTAAAAAAGTGAATTGACTGGAAGTGACAGAATAGAGAGAGAAATTATTATATAAAAAATAAAATGACCGGATGTGTGAGAAGAGAGAGAATGAGTGTGAGACATTTGTTAACGAGGAATAAAAAAAGAGCCTAAGAATATATTTTTCTACATTTTTTAATAGAAATGCGGAGTATATCGCTTGTTAAGATTAAGAAACTTGAAATTCAAACCTTGCCTTTTTATAATCTTTGTTTTCAACTTTTTAATGTTAAATCATGTTCAGTTAGCCATACCATTATAGAACACAACAGTTACTTGGAACAACAATAACTGTTTTTTCTTAATATAAATTACTAACTGGCCCGCGCGACGCACAGGTACTTGCCTAGGATATGTATAAGGCGTACATTTCAGAATGTTACCTACTTCATTGTTATATTTCATTGTTATACTAAAAACTTACAGTCCATGTGTACATCAAAAATTGGTACCATAACTTAAGAGGAAAACATAAAGAAAATAAAGAGCACCTTCATATATGCACGTAAATTCATTATTGAAATGAGTAATTTCTTTGTAATTTAATCAAAAATTGTTGACAAAATTAACTTTGATAATATTTATTAAATGGATGCCTAAAAACATGTAGTTTTTTTGTTTTTATTATTTGGTGTTACGAAATAACAGAAAAATATAGATGTGTCCTCTCTGTTATGTAGTATATATTTGGGTGTTGATATTAAAATATATAAAAATCATGCAAATGACGGAAAAATAAGTTATATTCTTGCTTCTATAGAGCGGTGGTGGGGGTGATGGGTCTGGATATGATTGGGGAAGTGGATCAGGGTATGGTGGTGGGAAAGGAGGATATTGTAGTCGTGGACTGGTTACATCATCTTCTCTGGACCTTACGTACATAAGAGCAAAGTCCCCCCAGAAATCAATCTCTAAATAAATATCCATAAGATATACGAAATAAAATCTATCAAAATATCTATAAAATTCTTAAGATTCCAAGGAGCATAAGCTTAGACCCTGTTGTTTATGGGCCCAAATTTCCTACATCAGGTGGAAAAGCAGTATGATATTAATATTATTATGGATCCGGTCAATTTTTAAAAATCAAAAGAGAGTTAGGATGGGAAGCCTTCTCTCGTTTCATCTCATATCAGAGCCAGGTTTCGATCCTGGGACCTGTGGGTTATGGGCCCACCACGCTTCCGCTGCGCCACTCTGATCGAAGTTGTTTTAGGAGTACGTTTAACAATAGATATAACGTTCAAAGCTTTGATTACGGTGTATTGGGATTAAGGCTTGATATTTTCGTTCTCAAAGGCAAATTGCAATTCAAAGATTTAAAACAGTGTTGTTTGTGAATTTGTTGGTCTTGGACGGACCCCTAAAAGTTGAGTATAACTTCCAGATTCCTATACAGAAAAAGTGATTCACATTCTCATTCTCCTCCAATCCTCAACGAAAAATATGAAAAATAAAAGTTTTGATTACAAACATGCTCTTCAACTGGACATGTTCTACCTGACAATCTTCAAGTTAGTTGACAAGATTTTTTTTCTTTTCCCTCACACTTCCAGTAAACGAAAACATGACACCTAATATATGGAACAGAGGGGAGACACCGGAACTACGGACATGTCAATTGCTTTTTTTAACTTTCTTCGTTTTATCTGTTGTTATTTGGCTGTTTTGGAGTTTTGGCGTTAAATAATGTTCCTAATTAAGTTGGTGCAATTTGATTTACACGAAATTATACGTGGGTAGTTTGATTTATAGCAGAACCGAGACATGTTTGATTTTATAGGTTTGAATCACTCGTCTACAGTCATGTTTTTATAAATTAAATTTGGCTCGGTATACTTCATGGAATATTAAGTCTAACATTGAGCTTTTAGAACCCAAAAGAAATTGTTAATCTAATTAAACTCTTTCCTGCCTAGAGCTCCACTTTGCAGGTAATACCCATGGACCCATAAGGGTGAGGATCTGTAGCTCGAAAATGACTTGCATCGATTGTTTCAAAGAAATTGTTGAACTAAAGTTTCACGGCACTTGTAAACCTCAACCTTCAATTTTGCTCGCTCATTCAATTTTCACAAATTCGATTCTTACCCATGTAATAACCCGTCGTAAGTGGGATGTAGATCCACAATCTACTTAAAAATTAAAATTAACTCTACAATTATCCACAAAAAAATATAGTCGACTAGTTAGATGGTCTATTTAGTATCTTATTAGATCAGTTCTACGTGAACGTGATTTCGCAAACAAAATACAATTCCTTTGCTAGTGCTGCAATTATTTTTTTTGTAAAAAAGACAGAGTTCCATGTGTAATTTACCGTCCATAAAAAACTCGTGGTATCAAGCCAATCATAATTTACCAAAGATAAGTTGCTTGGGGCTAAATGTAAAGACGAGCCTATAAGTTTGATTCTTCTTGAATTGGTACATTCAGTCATCCTGACGAAGTCACTCTAAACCTTAAATTTGTACCATAAACTGATGCAAAGTGAGATCTAAAAAGTTACGGTTACAAATTTCGAAAGTAATGTAAGAAAATTGCCGCTAACATTAAGGGCCAAGAGTAAAAAAGAGGAGTCGAAAGCGCAGTGGATATTATAATTTTATAGTAGTAATATATTCGAATGACAGAAAATAAATACGGATGTTTTTCGATTTCATAATGCATAAACCTATGGAGTTAAATTTATATAACAATTAAATACATACAGTAAGGTGATATTGTATTCATAACTTGTAAAATCATGAGCAATCAAATTAATTTATAAATTTAAATACAAGTACGAGTATAATATCATTATACATACTTTCATACTCTTATATTTACCATTATTACATTTGTTTAGATGAATTTTATATTTAACGACCATATCGACCATTGATCAAGTTGAGATATATCTCAACTATGGGTCACTTTGAGGTTGCAACAACCAAAAGTTGCAAACTTCAAACTCTACCGTTTGTAAAGATGTTGAAGTTTTTTTTTTCTTTTTTTAATATTTATTTGTATATAATTGTTGCGTTAAAATAAAAAAAAAATCAGAAAAAATATATATTAAAATAACATTTCTGCAAACAAAATCGAACTAGAATAAATATTATCCGGACCAACTTGACTCGGAAGGAGCGTGATGAGTCCATGAACTGTTGGGCTCTTCCCCTCCAAATTCAACGACCAACGGAGCTCTTCCCACCACCTCCGATGGCGTCGAAAACCCTCCAAATCCCTCCTCTCCTCGTCTTCCCCACCCGACTCCTCTCTTCCAAACCCCAGACCATCTCCCGTCCCCGTCAAACCCCCACCTTCCTCGCCTTCTCCTTCTCCTCCCCTCCGATCCCCTCTTCCTTCTCCGGATGGGACGACCTCGACCCCCTCGAAGACCCCGATGACCTAGACCCCTTCCACCACTTCCTCGCCTCGGTCGGGATCCACGACCGTAAGCACGCTTTCTTGTTCTCCCTAGGGTTCCTCTCCGCGCTGGCGCTGTCTAGGGTTAGGGTTTCGACGATGGCGGTTTTCCCCCTCTGCGTGCTCGTTTTCGCCGTCGGGTTGTCGGTTGGGGTTGCGAAGGGGGGCGGGGTTGTGGGAGGGGAGAGGAGAGGGAGACGGGGGAGGGGAGGGGGTTTCGTCGGGTTTTTGGACGAGTTGGATGTGAAATTTGGGGATTTGAAGGGCGGGTTGGAGAGGATTGTTGCGTCGGGCCGAGTGGAGATGGGTGAGATTAGGAAATATGTCGAGGTGGTTGAGTCGTTGAGGTTGGAAGCTTTGGCGTCAAGGAGATGCGTGGAGGAGGACTCTTTCGATGGTGATTGCTTGGATATGACGGCTGGTTTTGATGATTCGGTGATAGAGAGGAAGGCCACGAATCAGAAATCGAGTAGGAAAAGGAATGGTATGAGCTTGTCTGCTTTCGATTTGGTTAGATTTGTTGAGGGGCTATTTAAGGAAAGTTTTGCCGACTCGAGCTTTCTCAAAACAAAACAAAATGCAAAGAGAGAGGTTGGGGAGAAGGATAAAGGCATTGCTACTAATACCATTAAAGAAAATGTGGGTCGAGTGGAAGGAGATTATATGTATATTGATAGTGTTGATGGTCTTAACTGTGGAACTTCATTAGGATCTTCAGTTGATTGGAGAGCCAAAAAATCCGAGGCATCACCATACACACATGGGTTAAGAAGAAATGTAGAGGATAATCCGGAGGGTGGTGATGTGGAGCATGAGGATGAAAGTCCTGTTTCGTCAGCATATGGAAAGCAGTCCTCTTATTCCAGACATAATGATTACAACAAAAACGACATGCTTGGTTTCGATGAAAAAGAAGATAGTTTAGACGGGAACTTCAATAACACGGGCAGAGTAACAAGGATTTCTCAGAGTAAAAGCCACAATCGAGACTTAGAGAATCGAAGAAAGTATTACAAAGAGGAAGCGATGAGCTCACGTGCCGAGGATGTTGATGCATATAGGTCATCTAAGTCTGAATCTTCATTAAAGTTTCAAACAACCGTTCAAATACACAATCAAACTCACTCATGTTCTCATGTCAGGCAAAATGGAAAGCCAATTATAGACCAGGAAAATTTTGAAAGTAGTTTCAGCATTTTAAATGACCATGTTACATCTAATGGGACACAATCTAGGAGTAATCTTGAAGCTGGCATGCCGTCAAACTCAACAGCTTTGACGGATGATGAATTCAGCAGGAACATGGAGGAGGCTACTGACCTCTTAAGACGAGCAAGGGAATGTTTGAAGACTGAAGTTGATGAAGAATTGGCTGAGATTATGTTGTACAAGTCTGCACGGTTACTCTCTGCGGCATTAACTTTAAAGCCACTGAGCTTACTAGCTGTTGGTCAGTTGGGCAATACTTTTCTTCTTCATGGAGAGCTTAAATTGAAGAGAAGCCGTGAAATAAGAAGTCTACTTTCAAGAAAGGATTCAATGGAGACAGGAAAATGGCGTAGGTTGCAGTCAGAAAATTCAAATGATGTATCTCCAAGCAAAGACCAAATTGCTTCGAGCCTTATTGATATATGTGAAGAAAGTGAACAACTTCTTGTTGAGGCTGGAAGAAATTACAAGACAGCATTGTCCATCGATGGGGAAGATGTTAGAGCTCTGTACAATTGGGGTCTAGCATTGTATTTTCGTGCCGAGTTGATTGCAGACATAGGGCCGGTAAGCACATCATCTTACAATTTGACTGAAAAATCATTTTGTGGCCCTTTTTATATTATCATACTTCCTCATCTGTTCCCAAAGTTTATACATGTATCTATTCTTCGACTAATTTGAATAAAATAGGCAACTTAATAAATTACACACAGACATGTAAGTTGTGGCTACAATACTTGATTGGTTGCTCTTGTACAAATCCTTGCCTTTCTTTTATTGTTCAGCTTCTGCTTCTTCCCCATTCAACTGGCCCAACAATATCCCTAGTGTAATGAAGCACATTACCGATGGTCTTGTGATAACATTGTCAAATATGTTCCTTTTATATGTTGTTTCTTTCGACAATAAATGTAGCTTCATATGGAGCTGATGCCAGATGGGTGACGAAACAATTTAATGCTTTCAAACTCTATAAAGAAGAAGATAGCCAATATGACTATTGTTGGAGACACAGTTATCTGATGCTTTTCAAAATAGCAAAGCTGGATAGTTATATTGTAGTGCTCCAACTATAGAGTGTAGACTGAATTTAAATGTCAAAAGAAAAACTGAACTGAATTTGCCTAACTTCTTTTGTCATAAGTTTTTTGCTAGTTATAAAATGTTTCCCATTTCACTTCTCAAGGTCACAAATTCAAAATGATTTGAACATATACTTGTGCTCTTCTGTTATCAGTCTTCCTGTTGTTACCTTGACTATTTTAATCTAAGTTGGACCTCAAGTTGTCATAATTGATTTTGACGTTCATTTAAATGTTAACTATATTCGGCAGGAAGCAGCATTTGATGCTGACAAAGTTTATCTGGCAGCAATTGATAAATTTTCTGCCATGACATCCAGGAGTAATACTTACGCCCCAGATGGTATGTTCGCCTTAAGTCCAACCAAATAATTTTCTCTCTTTGCAATAGGTGTGCTTCTTTAAACAACCTGCAGTTTGACCATGCAACTTCTAGGCCGTATACACAGCAGTTATTGAAGTAGAATATCAGTTCATTGTGTTGGAAAGGGATGAGTTGGTCTGCCCTGTAGGACCTGCACTTCTCTCCTGCCATTATAGAAAGTCATATAGCGTGACTGATAAAAACAAGTTTTTGAGCATCATGATTTTTTGATGAGATCATGAGAGTGAAGGCATGGAGTGCAGCCAGCTGCATTAGAAATCTACTAGTCTTCTGTAAGTAAGAAACACTTTGATACAAAATGGGAGGCTACGAAAGTCATCCATTACAAACCTACACAATGCCTCCGATTCTCAAAATTTCAGTATAATATGCATTCAAGTCAATAAGCACACAAAAAATCTCTTCATGGTGTTGCTGCAATTTTGAAGAAAAATATATAAAGACAAAAAACAATCTAAGTTTTTATGGCCATTTGCGATTTTGTTGCCATGGTATTAAAAATACTTTTCACAAGTATGGTTCACAATAGTATTTCTTCCTTTAATGTTTTCTCATATTTTAGCAATGAACACTAGTTCACTTTTTCATTGTAATGAAGATTTAAATATCTTTTGTTGAGATAATTAAAATGGGTTTATTGAAAAACAATCTCACTGACTAGTAGAAATAGTAAGGAATTCTTTTTGGCTGGTTTACTGCCCAGCAAGGGCAAATGTTGATAAATCAATGACATGGTGTACGTTACCTCGGTGAGCTTCAGTAGGGTCTCTTGACATATCGCAAGCAGTGGACTGTGGGTTGGGCCTTTAGCTACTTGTCATCCCCTATTCTAATTTGTCAACCTAATTCATAGATATATGTGTCTCTGTTTGATGTTATGATGATGGTATTAAGATTCTTGGTTGTCAACTTTGTATTCATGAAAGTTTCCTGTCAAAAAAAGGTATCTACTAACATCCACAAAAGACCTACAATTTCAACATAGATGTACAATTTAAACAGTTGAATGATATAGTTATTGTAAAGTTTCAAGTTCTATTTGCTGCTTTACCATTTTAAAAGAACCTTGGCAAATATTTAGTTGGTGTCACCAGATCATTATTATGTGACTGATCTTTCCAGAGTGCCATCCCAATCTGATTTGTCATGCTGTCAAGTGTGTGTTCTTTTCTTGCTTCAGCCTTCAAGTAGTTCTTGATTAGTGATTGCCAAGAGTAAACATTTTTTATTTGCTCCTACTTAATTTGTTATATCTTTTTCAAGTATTTTTTCCAGGTATTCTATGCCTGTACAATTAGGGGTATACTATGTAAATTTGTAATTATCATAAGCATCTGGATGCCATATTTCATTAAATCCCACCCTTGAATACGTATGCACACATCTAATGATCTAAAAAGAAAAATCAGCCGATTCAAAAGGGGAGAGAAGATTATTCATTTTTAGTTGCTCTGTCTACTCCAATTCAAATCTTGTTCTAAAACGAAAGTTCATGCCATGCAGCTTTGTTTAGATGGGGATTGGCATTACAGCAGCGATCACATCTATGCCCACCCTACAGTAAAGAGAAGATGAAACTGTTAAAGCAGGCAAGGAGTTTATTTGAAGATGTGCTTTCTGTGGACTCTGCTAGCCCACTAGTAAAGGAAGCCTTGCTTTCTTGTTTATCTGAAATTAACTACAGTAGGCAATTGAATTGATAGGCAATAAAATCAACAGCTTCGTTGTGCTGTCATTTTTTTACATGAGCTATGGTTTTCAAGGGAGGCCCTTGCTCATTTACAACCATTTACAAAGTAAAATGCCACTTTGTAAACAACACAGAAAACAGAGAGAAAATCTTCGATAGATTCTGATATATGTTATTTTAAGGAAGATCTTATACTTTTTGATTGAGGACAAAACTGATGTCACTTACAAAGCCAAATATCCACAGTTTGGACAAACTATCATCACTCTTCTTGTATTATTTGCTTAGTTCTTGGTGGTTGCTGATTTTGTAATGGAAATTCATGAATATCATCAATGACCAGGAAGAAAAGAAATTGTGTGGACGTATAAAGGACCGAGCACATGCATAAGTGACATGATAATGCAATATTTTTTGGTATTATGGAGATCCATTTGGTTTCTAGCCATCTATCTGACTTGATCCTGTGGTTGGTCTTGGGATAACTTATTGCAAACTTGCAACCACCATATGGTGGCTTTCTCTATTCAATCTTTTTTTGATGTAATTGCTTTCGCTATTTTTGCTTTGGATTCTTGACTGTTACATTCTTTGGTATCTGCTTCTGCCAAACACCGGGTTTTGCGGTACCTGTTCTGTTTTGAGAAGAAACATAAGAGGCCTTGTGAAAATGGCTTTCCACATTGGTGTTTTTGGAGAAGTTGGGGTGTTTAAAATTCCACAATCTGACTTTTTCAAGCACGACGAGAGCATCAAGGAGATGATGAAGCAGAAATTTGTGACCTCTCCTTGGAAATTGGTAACTGTTGAGCCATAATGTTAAACATCGTATTATATGTACCACTTTGTTGCTTTTGACTCTCATGACAACATAATCTTATTCCAAGTTCATATACGTGCTTAACGTGAACTTTACTTTAAGCTTCAATATTTTTTTGATTTGATGTTCCAAGTTTCAACACGAGCTTTCCACCAATAATAGGGTAGAGAGAGAGAGAGAGAGAGAAGAATTTCTGAGTCGACATATGAACATGGGTAGCAAAAGTATGACATTGAGCTTTCCAGTCTATTGTAGTTATGTTGTGATACCAAGACAGTGCTTCGACACTTGAATCTAATGGGTTTCCCTTTTTTTTGATAATTAATCTAATGTGTTTCCTGAGCATTTCTATGGTTAAGAAATATAATGTACATAACCTATCCTGTGAAGTAACATTCCAAGTTGCACGCTTGCACCTCTGTTTTTACAAGCACAAGAAAGCCAGCACTCATCGTGGCATTAAATGTTCTCCGAACCTAATAAACTTTAACCATCACCCCCAGGGCACCACCTTATATAATTCATTGGCTCTCTTGCAGCCATCTTTTATTTATAAGACATGTTGCCCTCACTTTCCTATCCATTTCCCAACAAAATAGCAGACCTTTAAGTCAATCACACGTGCCATCTCTCGTGCACTAAAAAGGAAAATGAACAACCAACACATGACTGGTTCGTGAATTGGTCAAGCCTGTGTCAGTAGAGACCAGTAGCACTAATGGCTGCTGCCTCTTGGTAGCAGCAACATCTTCGTTCCAAACACTACAAAACCCTAATCCTTTCACACTATATTTTTTTTTTTTTTTTCAGAAGTGGACTATTAGTCTATTAGAAGAGGAATTTAGTTTTACAACATATTCTTAGATAATCAGTTAAGCTTACACCGCAAAAAGCCTACAACCCTTTTCAAACAATGGCATGCGTGTTCAGAACAAAAGGGTCCCAACACCAGCAATGAAGTCACAACCTCTTGTCACATCAGAATGGCACTATATTTTTTCTGCTCTCTTCCACGATAGTAGACTTCCCAACCACCACAGTTAAAACGAGAACAGTCCTCCCATTGGCAAAGTCCAAGTGTCGGCAGAACCTCGGAGGGGCATTTTGGGAATTGTAGGGTAAATATAGGAACACAACATCCCACGTGGCGCTATTGTGGACTGAGCATTACCGTTGCCAACGATCTTAACGAATCCACAAAACTTCATGACGAAAATACCCTTCCTTTAATCCAACTTCTCCCAACACATTGCTCTGCTCGAACATAGTTAACTTGGTATTTGTTCGCTAACTGTCCCAACCTGGTTGGGAGGTCAGTCACGAGAATATGTACCTAAAGATATTAAGATCGAATTTTACACTTATCTAGTAGATTAACATGAAGTCGGTCGATGACCTTGCAATTTATTTTCAGAACCGATACAAATAGATTGGAGAAGCTTTCCCATTAGCTAAAAAATTACTTCTCCCAAGACATGATAACTAAATCCGGACCACCAACTAAAATAAAGCAACGGCCGTCGGAAGACAAGGAGATACTGTCGGTGATTTGTTGAAAGGGGCATTTCGGTCATCCTTACAATATACCAACGCACATGCATCGATGTCGTAGCAAAACATAAACAAGCACTTCCCTCTTAAGATTAATTTCCACTCTTTTCCTCTCTTCACTTCCTCCATTCTTCAACCAACTTCCTCCACTCTTCAACTAACTTCCTCTATAAATACCCAAAGCTGACACCAACACCAACAAGAACAGCAAGAACAATGTTGGGCCAAAAGTCTCTGTTTTTGTTGGTGTTGTGTTGCTTTGAGGTCTCTGCTTTTGCTAAGTCTGTTTCAAAGTCGACTTGGCACACTGCCACGGCTACTTGGTATGGGAGTCCTGAAGGTGATGGAAGTGATGGTGAGTTACTATAAATCTTTTCTTGTCTTGCCCACATCCTACATTGCTCTTGCATGCCTTTCTCTGTTCTGGGTCTTGCTTGTTTAGTACCACATTGTGTTTTCTTTGGTTGTTTAGGTTCGTCGCAACTCGCAAGTGAAAGAAAATTAGTGGAAGTTAAGTAACGGTTGTGTTATGGTTTTGGAGGTTTTTGTTTATGTGATAATTGTCACTAGTAGAGTCTAAATGAACAGAACTAGACTTTTAATGGGCCCGGAGGCGGGTGTTTAAGTGAAATTTTTGGTAAGTGTTTTTTATAATTACTTTGGTAAACAACTCCAATAAAAACTTCAATTCTTACCTTGTGTGCTAGTAGTTTCTCTTAGCCTTCGCTGTCAATAATAGCTAGCTGTTCATGATGAACTTATGATGGTCAAAACTTATGTCACTGTATGGTGATGAAATCCTATGGTGGGGTGGGATCTTGAGACGTTGATATTCCTACCCTTCTTTTTTACCTTTTGCAATTTTGTGTGTTTTTTTCTAATATATGTACACTACCTTATTTTTACTTGGTATAAGTATCCAAGTATGGTGAATTTGGACACGAATTTCAGTCATACCATCTGCACTATCCTTAAACTTATACCAGAATTATGTCTACCCCTAAAATAGTAGAGAATCTGAATGTGGATGTGAATTTTGCTTTTAAAAAAATGTATTTTAAAAGCAATTATTAAAAGAGGGGGTGAGAATATCAAGATCACGCATGCATGGTGTCCCCACTTGTTCATGTGAACGAACACATGCTGTGTCAGGGTCCGGTCACGTCCGCAGCCTTCTAGCCGTTGGAACAAATCACCACTTCCATAATTCTAACTAAAACACCTTCCATGTTTTAAGCAGTACAACCAAAATTCAGAAAATCAACACAATCTGTTTACTCGGTATTCCTAAAAGTTGATCTGAACAAACATCATGTCAAGAGTTCATGTACTATGATTTTGTTATTGGTCTCGTGATTAAGTCACATGATATAACCTCAACTAGATTTTTTGATTGACTTTCAAATTAAAAAAAAGTGTCGAATTATGTTTTGATATCATTTTACATTTTAATGAACTTTAAAATGTGACGGTTATTTGAATTACGTAGGTGGGGCTTGTGGGTACGGGGACTTGGTGGACGTTAGGCCATTCCGGGCTCGAGTGGGCGCGGTGAGTCCAATTTTGTTCAAAGGTGGTGAGGGTTGCGGTGCGTGCTATAAGGTTAAGTGTTTGGACCGTCGGATTTGCTCCAGAAGGGCTGCCACGGTGATCGTGACCGATGAGTGTCCTGGTGGCTATTGCTCCAATGGTCACACCCATTTCGATCTTAGTGGCGCCGCGTTTGGGCACATGGCGGTTTCGGGCCATGCCGGTGCAATTCGCAATCGGGGCGTGCTTCCGGTCATCTATCGGAGGTAACGTAGCATTTTGTTTTTGGTTATTGAGAGGTTCTGGTGTTGAGCTTAAATAAAATGGTTTCAATTCGGATCTTTACCGACCAAATCATTTAAGTTGTTGAATAATCAATTATCTGAATTTATATTTCTTTTGGTTGAAATGTGAATGCACACAACTCACCTCATAATAACTCATTGCTCTGAACGCTGCTTGTTGAATTCAATACTATTTTTTGGACCACAAGCTTTAGTTATTTACTAATTACTGCTATAACATTGCTCAACTTGATGGGCCCTTCTCTGTAGAATGCCAACTTTTTTATATTTACCCCTGTCTTTTTTAATGCCAACTTGGAATTTATTTATCAAAAAAAAATATTTATCTTGTTTTGTTGAAATTTTCTGTCTTCCCACTACCTGATTCAGACCAAAGTGCAACATCATGCCATCTTTGTGTGGTGATTCTTTACTGATGGATGGCCTCTCTTTTGGTTTTGGTTTTGGTTTTGGTTTGCCTTTTGTTCTTTTGCATTGGTTGCTGCCATCTGCTTTTCTCTCTCTTTTATGTCCCTTCTCTTCTTGGGAGTTGATTCTGGTGCTTCTGCAGCTTACATAAGTTGCTTTTGACAGGTTTTTGTGTCCTCACTAGAAAATATTGACTGCTGTTAAAATATTGTGGCAGAAGGAAGGAATCTTCTCTTCATCTTCTTATCCTGTCTTCATCACATCAGGGTTCTTCACTTGTTTATGTCCCACTAACTTTGGTTAAAAGCCAAATTATCTTCATTTTGGCATTATTACCCCTTCTATTGAAAAGGGTTTTCTTATATTTACTAGTACGCTTAGCTTTGTTTATGT
This sequence comes from Triglochin maritima, assembly GCA_963682175.1. NCBI lineage: Eukaryota > Viridiplantae > Streptophyta > Magnoliopsida > Alismatales > Juncaginaceae > Triglochin > Triglochin maritima. The sequence continues at coordinate 54,053,849 of OY821772.1, read as the reverse complement.
TAAGATTTAATTGTGCTTATTTTTATTTTATTTTTGGGATATGTAGAACTCCTTGCAAGTACAGGGGTAAGAACATTGCATTCCATGTGAATGAGGGCTCTACAAATTTCTGGCTTTCTCTACTTGTGGAATTTGAGGATGGAGATGGTGACATTGGATCCATGCAGATAAAACAGGTATTATTCCCTCTTTTTTGATATTTTCCTCTTTGGTCTTTTGCATCGATGGATGTAGTGTACTACACACTTTACTGGATCACTAGATGACAGAGAAAAAGATGGCACCAAAGTTGTTTCTCCAAGTGGACTATCTTAGTTTTAATAGTCTTGTCTGTGCCATTACATGTTTATTTCGCCTGTCACGGATAGATGTAAGATGTTCCTTGCATGTGGGTCTTGTAAATATTTTTCATCAACATTATAATATGTCTCAATTATAATATAAAAACATTATAACATGTCTCGGATATTTGCCCCTCTTGAACAAATAATAATATGCACTTCTAGTGATTCAGCAAACCAACGCAAAACAGAACTATGACCTTTCAAAATAACAAATGAGAAATTGTTTTCTTTTCCCACGGAAAAGATTATTGTGCTCAAAATCTAAAGATATCTGTAGTCGTTGAACACTTTATTATACCATTTTTTTAAAGCACTTTATTATACCATTTACAAGTTAGATCCCTCACATGTGACCATGAAAAACTAGTCAACCTTTTGTTGCATCTTCTCAACGTGTCCTAAGAATGTCTGACACTACTCATGCTATGGAAGACAAAGATGGTTAGACCCACATTCCCACTTTTACAGCGTTGTTACAAGCACACTTGCCACTTTCTTGGACATTATGGGTGACACAATTTTTTATTTTTACATTCCTCATTATTTAGTTAATAACCAACATTATTAATTTCTCTAATACGATAATGTGCCATGCATGCAGTCTGGCTCCACAATTTGGCTTGACATGAAGCACATATGGGGAGCAAATTGGTGCATCATTGGAGGACCCTTGCATGGACCCTTCTCAGTGAGACTAACCACTCTAGACCACAAGAGGGTTTTCTCAGCAAGAGATGTGATTCCAAACAAGTGGTCTCCAAAGGCAACCTATAGCTCACGTCTCAACTTCACTTGATCACAGGAGGCTAAAACTTAAAATACATATACTACTTATTATAGCATATATATAATTCAGTTCTTGGCCGTTTGGCTCTACCAAAAAAGTAGCCGTTGGTCATTGCTTGATATCTTGGTAGTTGGAAGTTTGTTGTGATGTAAAATTGTGTGTCCCCTTGTAGCCTTCTCCTAAAGGAGAGAGAGCTATTGATGGATGTGGGACACTCTCGTTGTTTCTTTTCAATGTGTGAGATTTTCTTCTTCTTTTTTGGTGTGTGTGCCCTCCCTAGTGTATTGGTGTGGGGTGCTCCTTTTGATTTGGTTGGTTGGACCCTAATTGTTGTTGGGTCCTTTTGTGTTGTGTAATTGGTGCTTCTTGAGTAGTCACTCCTCCCAATGAGAGGAAGTGGAGAATGGGAGAGCAGCCACTGTGGTGTTGTGAAACTTTTGTGGGTTTGAGTTTTGGAGTACTATATTATGAATAAAATTGTTGTTTGCTCAATGGTTCATGGTTGTTCAATTGAAATTGCTATAATACTATGGTATATTAGCCAAGTCAAAATTCCACTTCTAGGTAGTGTAATAAGAGTATGACCACAGTGTTTATGAGAGAAAAAATGAGGAAAAAAAATCTCTTTCAATTTGAGTTTCATGAAAGAAATGATATGCAATCGCTAAATATTTTAGATCAGTTGTTAGAAGTTATCATAACCAGAGTTCAGAGGCTATATGTGGGATGTTGAATTTGAAGATAACTTGTGAATGCATATTACTTTCGAAGCAATTCAAGAAAAATTGTATCAATGTCACTTCTGCTTAATTGAAATACAAGGAACATATATGCCTGAATTAATAAGCATCCCTTCTTACAGTAAATTATGTTTCCAGACTTCAGGGTCATCAACATAGCAACAAATCTTCATTACATCAAGTGAGGTTGAACAACTTACACCTTGCATTAAAGAAAAGGGAGACACGAAAGTGAAGATATTACATTGTTGGCTCAATTCCTCGTATCATGAAATGTGTATTTTTTCCCCCAGAATTGCAGAACTAAGTTGTTGCACTCGACAAGTAAAGCCCACATTAAATTGGGAATAGGTGGTACCCCTGTAGTTGTTGCACTCATTAAGTTGTTGCACTCACTACTCCTGTAGTGAGTCTAGTGATGATCATCATCACCAGTCAAGTTTTTGGTCTATGAAAGACAGAAGAAGATGTTAAATGTTGTTATTGTAGGATCCTATCCTAATCCTAATTGAGTGTTTATTGTTGTGTTTAGGTGGTAATTAGGAGGAGATGGAGATGGACAGCTGGGATTGAAGGGTGATGGATTTGGAGGGTTGAGATGGAGTGTGTTGGATGAGTGGTGGAGATGGAATGGATTGGAATGGATGGTTGGGATTGAAGGGGTGAGAGATATTTATTGGTATTTCCCTCTCCCTCTCTCTCTCAGTTGCTTGCGTCTCTCTCTCTCTCCCACAGTGTACCCCGACGAGAAGTTGAGCTCCGGCGTGGTGGTGGTGTGCTCTGGCGAAGGGGAGCCTCGGGCGTGGATTGCGAGTTGAGGTGAGTATTGTGTTCTCAACCCTTTTCGTTGCGTTTGGTTTTCCCTCTCTCTCTACCTCACTCGTGTTTCTGTGGTTGTGGGTGGTTGGTTGAGGTTGCCGGAGGTGGAGTTGTAACATCCCGGAACAGCGGAAAAATTAAAAATTCTTAATCAAGACAAAGAGCACAATAATCAAGGCGGGACTGTTACTTCTCATAAACAATAAAGCGGTGCACCATAATACATCAGAGTTTGCCTCATTTTTTTTCTCATAAACACTGTGGTGTTGTGAAACTTTTGTGGGTTTGAGTTTTGGAGTACTATATTATGAATAAAATTGTTGTTTGCTCAATGGTTCATGGTTGTTCAATTGAAATTGCTATAATACTATGGTATATTAGCCAAGTCAAAATTCCACTTCTAGGTAGTGTAATAAGAGTATGACCACAGTGTTTATGAGAGAAAAAATGAGGAAAAAAATCTCTTTCAATTTGAGTTTCATGAAAGAAATGATATGCAATCGCTAAATATTTTAGATCAGTTGTTAGAAGTTATCATAACCAGAGTTCAGAGGCTATATGTGGGTCATCAACATAGCAACAAATCTTCATTACATTAAGTGAGGTTGAACAACTTATACCTTGCATCAAAGAAAAGGGAGACACGAAAGTGAAGATATTACATTGTTGGCTCAATTCCTCGTATCATGAAATGTGTATTTTTCCCCCAGAATTGCAGAACTAAGTTGTTGCACTCGACAAGTGAAGCCCACATTAAATTGGGAATAGGTGGTACCCCTGTAGTTGTTGCACTCATTAAGTTGTTGCACTCACTACCCCTGTAGTGAGTCCAGTGATCATCATCACCAGTCAAGTTTTTGGTCTATGAAAGATAGAAGAAGATGGCAGACATTAAATGTTGTTATTGTAGGATCATATCCTAATCCTAATCCTAATTGAGTGTTTATTGTTGTGTTTAGGTGGTAATTAGGAGGAGATGGAGATGGGCGGCTGGGATTGAAGGGTGATGGATTTGGAGGGTTGAGATGGAGTGTGTTGGATGAGTGGTGGAGATGGAATGGATTGGAATGGATGGTTGGGATTGAAGGGGTGAGAGATATTTATTGGTATTTCCCTCTCCCTCTCTCTCTCTCAGTTGCTCGCGTCTCTCTCTCTCTCCCACAGTGTACCCCGACGAGAAGTTGAGCTCCGGCGTGGTGGTGGTGTGCTCTAGCGAAGGGGAGCCTCGGGCGTGGATTGCGAGTTGAGGTGAGTGTTGTGTTCTCAACCCTTTTCGCTGCGTTTGGTTTTCTCTCTCTCTACCTCACTCGTGTTTCTGTGGTCGTGGGTGGTTGGTGGAGTGGTGGCTGTGGATCGTCGAGGAGGTGTTGATCGTCGTTCTAGCGAGGGATGTAGGATTTCATGTTTAATTATACATATATATTTTCGAAATTTTTATGTATAATAAGGATCAATTACAATTTTCTTTAATTTATTTCATGCATGCATCAGTTTGTTTTAACATCTAGTTTCAAAACTCTATTAAAACAAACAAGAGCTCCGAAATTCATACCTAGAAGTTCTCAAAAACTTCTTGAAGATTCGGAGACGTTGGGGATGCTTCTCGCCGCGCCGGATGCCTCCGAGTATTCACCAAACTCTAAACAAGATCGGAGAGAGGGAAGTTAGTCTCTCGATCTCCGATAGGGTTTAGAATCTAATTACTAACCCCTCTTTAATTCCCTTGAGAAGATGGTCTCTTAAGAACTAAAACTAAACTTAAGAATTAAGGGATTTTCGTGGAGAATTATGGAGAGAGAATTTTGCTCAAGAGAATAATGAATGAATTAAGGAGGTAATAAGATAACCTTGTATTTATAGGTTCTCTCCAAATTACCTATTCATGTGCAACCCCTTGCCCATGATCTCATGCAAAATTCCATCTAACCATCCATTATTTAATAATAAATAATATTAGCCACGAATTAAATCAATTATGGACCAATTCCATGCATGATCTAATTAATTCTTAAATTAATTCTGCATAAAACCGTCTGGACCAGTCGACCGTTACGAAGGTCCGGTCGACCGCTCGACCCCAATTTCGGTCGACCGTGCAAGATTTGGTCGACCGTTCTTAACGTAGAATATTTCATCGCAATGTTCGGTCGACCGACCGATAGATTCGGTCGACCGTTCCGAACAGACGAAAATTCCCTGTTATCGGTCGAGACACGTCCGGTCGACCGTGCACCTTCGGTCGACCGTTATCCATTAACCGGTCGACCGTTTGCACAATACTGCAGACTTGTCAAATTTCGGTTTAACCCCTACAAAATTTGACATTTCGGGATTAGTAGTAAATTCACAACTTATGTAACATATTATCCTATGTAATGATCAATCATTACACCCCATAATATTTACATCACATATGAATTTAATTTAGATTCTAATTATGTTATTAATCACAACATAATTTTGATTTTGCTTGTTCACCCCATGTGTCATATTTTCTACATGAAACCTGACACATCCTATGAACTCAAAATCCCCATTTCTTGTTTCCCAGTTTTGTGGTGTGACCTATGGGAGGATCTAAACTAAGTTGGCAGTGATATTAAGAGCTTAATATCACAAGCTATAAGCGGTATCTAGCTACACATTATAGCTCCCAATTAGTTAGATGTCTTAATTCCACTCGAACCAAAATCCGATCCACTTAGTGATGGAGTGCATCACTTGTGTCTGTCCCTTGCCTCATGATATTAAGAATACACACAAAGTAGTGTTGTGTCATCTTTGTATTAGTATTCATTTCTTGATCTCTTTAAGCTAGTTATAAATATGTGACTTAACTCAAATCACATTGTGCACATTATAATTTTGCTTTATCAAGGGGCCCACTAATATCATCACTCAATTAAGAGGGGCAATGATAATCTTTTGACTAACTATCTTCTCTAACGAAAGTTATACTTAACCAACCAATGCCTTTATACTATACTGATCGATAGTTCAAGACACTGATCTAATTAAGTATTCCTTAAGTGATTAGATATAAGTCTCATATCAAAGGACCAAAAGACACAGTAAAATATTAATGACACAGAAACACATTTCTATAATATTTTACTTATTAGGTCTATTCAGTATACAAAAGTAATATTTTCCTCTTTTGCATACCCGTGTTGTCACTCACTTGTAGAGCTACAATGATCTATGACCAACACGACAATCTTAACTCGGTAATTAATGTTTCATGTTAATTACCATGATTGTGAATATCTTTTGTTTTATGTAAACCAATATCTTTTAGAGCTCTACGGGCGGTCGACCGATTGTGCGTGGGAGGCAAGCCTAGTGAGTTTCGGTCGAACGGGTCCCCTTTGCCTTTCGACCGTGTGCACTGTCATAGGTCGGTTGAGGGCGTTGACCATCTAAACGGTCGACCGCTTGTTGACTTTGAGTCGACCGTGACTTAAGTGAGAATAGTGGTCGGTTCGACCGAAGGTGGTTTCGGTCGACCGGACATGTTGAGAAGTGTGGGGGAATGCTCTGGACGAATTCGGTCGACCGAGAGTGCTCGGGCGTTCGACCGGATTAGTGGTGAGAGTTGGGGGAATTCCCTAGTGGAATTCGGTCGACCGAGAGTGCTCGGGGGTTCGACCGAATTCGTTGTGGAGATTGTGGGATTTGTCCCTGGTGACTTTCGGTCGAACGACACCTTTGTCGTTCGACCGATTGGTAGTTTTATTCGTTGAACCTAGGAGTTGACCATCTAAACGGTCGACCGTCCCTAGACTTTGGTTCGACCGAACGAGTGCGGTTGATGGGAATCGGTCGACCGATGGAGTGTCGGTCGATGCGATTGCCCTGTTTTTACTTGATTCGGTCGACCGAGACTTTTGGTTCGGTCGACCGTTTGTGTCCAATTTTGCACTATGGAGGTGTGGTTGTTGTGGTCATCCGTGTGGGGCGAGTTGTGGTGCCGATGTTTTTCCGGCAAGTGTGCTAGGGTGCACGAGTGTTGCGGTGGTTGGTTGAAATAGACCTGGAGCCCTGTAACTGTGTGAGAGCTTGGGTTGGCTGAAAAAGGCCTAGAGCCCAGCTTAGAATGTGGTGTTGCGGTGATTGGTTGAAAAAGACCTGGAGCCCAGCTAGTCTGTGCGGGGTTGGTTGAAAAAGACTTGGAGCTCCGTAGTGCGTTCAGGTTGGCTGAAAAAGGCCTGGAGCCTGAGCTGGGACCGCGTGTAGAGGTTGGTTGAAAAAGACCTGGAGCCCTTGGACGTTTGGGTTGGTTGAAAAAGACTTGGAGCCATTGGTCGTGTCGTGGTAGCTGCGGTTGGTTGAAAAAGACCTGAAGCCCAGCTTGACGACGAGTGTGTGTTGCGGTGGTTGGGTGAAAAGCCCTGGAGCCCCGTGACGGTGGTGTGTGTTGTGGTTGGGTGAAAGAGCCCTGGAACCCAGCCTGTCTGATATGCTTTTCTTGTTAGTAGAACTGCATGCTATGGTGTTTTCATTTCCGCATTATAGAGTTTGGCATACGGGGTTTCCTTCTGGAAACTCAGGCATTGTTGCATGTTTACTTTCAGGCTGTGATCGGCGATAGGGGGTGGTGACCGAGGAGAGGAACACCGCTACCGGATCCAGCTTTCTCTCAGTTGAGGTCGAGTGATTACTGCTTTCGTTGTATGGTCTTTTGATGTAATCGCAACTTTTGAAATACTCTGATGTTCATATATATATTATATATATGTTGGTGCACATGTATTCCTTATTTGCATAATATCCTCTGTTGATTGTGTGTTGTTAAAATTTAAAATTTTCTGCTGTGTTGATGATGTTATAATTATGAATCACTTGGCTCCAACATGGTCTTCCATTAAGCTCCCCTTCCTTGAGGCAGAAATAGTGTTCATTTCACGTGAGGAGACCTGATAATAAAAGCACTGCCAATCTCAACTAAAATCCTGTGTCTGAAATCAGAAATTCCATCTTGTTGACTTTTGACTTGTCCTGTATTTGGAGTTGGAGCACCCTGTTTGCAGAAAGACATTAATTTGATTGTCCCTTCTAGTTTAAATTTGCTACAACTAATTCCAAATATTAAGACATGTTTCATAGATAACTTCCAACTGATCCAAGACATCACAAAAAATACTTGATGTTTTATAGCACCCTACGTGCTCTTCAATTACAATTAACTATAGCGTGCTGATTGTGATCTCAAACCAGTAAACTAAAATTTTCTACTTTAGTCACATATCTATTTTATTTACAAATTATCATCAAAACATGTAAAGAAGGGGTAAGTGAGTAAATCAGACAAATTAGATGATATATTGAAATTATAGAGGGCATTGGTGATATTTCGAATTTTCGAATGTTATTGGCACATTCTTCAAATCACTTTCACAGCATACAGAAGACAAGAAGAATATCCTCTAATCCAAAATCATAAGACAATCATTTTTTCGTAAAGTGGCAAAATACTTTTCATGTGTGAAAAAAGCTACTACACCAGCAAAAAAATTGTAAAGAAAAATATGAGCCAATGTCTTTGTCAAATGAGGCAAACAAATCACATATGGTGATGGAAAATCCAGTTTCTTTAACGTTCAAACGTATCTTTCATGTGATAGCTTCGGTGCGATGTCCATTTGCAGGAGATGTCAATTTCAACTTACTTTAATGCCAATAATTCCCTATAGTTTAAAGTCCGTAATTTTTTTAAATAATATTCATTTAAAAAAAAATTCGAAAACTAATCACAAAAAAAAAATTCAAAAGTACGCCGATCGCGGGTCCAATCCGCGATCCGTGCCCACGGATCGCGGGTCCAATCCGCGATCCGTGCGACGGATATAGCGTGATCCGTCGGGTTTTTTTTTAACTTTTTTTTTATTTCAGTTATTAAGTTTTTGAGTTTTCAGATTAAGTATTCAGTTAATTTTTGAGTTTTCAGATTAAGTATTCAGTTAATTTTTGAGTTTTCAGTTAATGTTTGAGTTTTCAGATTAAATTTTGAGGTAAAATCAGTTAATCTCAACTAGTTTTTATTATCTTCTCGGGTTCGCACGACACTTCTCTTCTAGTTTTTCTACAATTCGGAGCTCGCACAACACTTATTTCCCAGCTTATCTTGGACTCAGGTAAATTTTACACAAATTTTTTACTTAAGAATATTTTAAATTAAGATTTAATTTCTTTGTTAAATTTAAATTATTTGGAATTGTTTTGTTATTTTCTATTATATTTAATTATAAATATTAGTTGTATTTATGTATCTGTTTATAATTAAATTAATTGTATATACATTTAAAATTTGTATAACGTACATTTACGAAATTTATTATATAATATAAGTATTTGTAATAGTTATTTATTATTTTCTGTTAAATTAAAATTGTAATATTAGTTGTATTTATGTGTTAAATTGTTATAACTTTCATTATTTCTATAACATGCAATTTGTCATGAAATGTACGAGTAGATTATTTTTTAATTATTATAAGTAATTCTGTTTTTATTTTCATGAACAGTTGTTTTGACAAAATGAGTCATTTAAGTAGAAGTCGCTCTGTACAAAACGAACGTGAGTATAATGATGCAGTTGATAGAGAGTCTATTTCCCCACTTCTCGGAATACCAAATTGCATGTTCAGAGTCAATGATATTTGCACAAATGTAAGTACAAAAAAGTATATTGTGTTAATTTTGTAAATATTTAAATTACAATTTTTTAATTGATTTATTTTTCACAATATATTTGAATATATTATAGCCGGAGGCTGTTTTGGAATGTCGTGCACATCGTCCAGTAATTCCTTTCCACGATTGTTTTAGTCAAGCACTCAAAAATTTGGGATTATATCAACTTGCCCAAATAAAACATACAAGGACAGACAATAGATTGATTACTGCACTTGTAGAGCGTTGGCGTCCTGAGACTCACACTTTCCACTTACCGGTTGGGGAAGTTGGATTAACATTGCAGGATGTTAGCTGTTTGTGGGGTCTACCTATCAGTGGTATTCCAATAATCGGGCACAGTGATCGAGATAGTCGTGAGTTAATTAGAAATTGCTTTGGGATTGATATAAACGCCGAGATTATGAAAAAAGGTAAAAGAACGGTTGGAGGAGATGGGCCACAAATGTTCAAAGAGTCCGGATTTAGCATCAGTTTGCAATGGTTGCGGCTAAATTACGGGAATCTGCCAGAATTTCCCACAGATGAAGAAGTGGCACAATATACACGGGCTTTCATTTTAGATTTGTTTGGATCCATGGTTTTCCCTGATAGCTCTGGGACAGGTGTTCCAGTTATGTATTTGAGATTTTTGCAGGTGTTGGACAAGCCGATAGTATACAATTGGGGTGCGGCCGTGCTTTCATGTTTATATCGCAACTTGTCTATTTTATGTCAAACTGGGAAAAGGAACATTGGTGGTGCATTGTTACTTCTTCAACACTGGTCTTGGACTCGGTTTCCCGTAGCCCGGCCGAGACACGTGGGTCATGCTGAGTGTTTAGGTGGAGAAGACCTAGACTCGCGACCTCCATTTGCTATTAAGTGGCAATACCCACAGACTTATGAGGTTAGTGCCGCACATAATTGTCTTACACATTACAGAAATGAATTTGAATGTATGTTGGATGAGCATGTAAACTGGCAGCCGTATTATGAAAGTATGATGTCGCTTCCTGGCCGGGTATTTACTACAGATGCTGCATATTGGCTTGCGAGAGTGCCTTTGATTCATTTCTGGATGATTTCATGGCATTATCCAGAAAGAACTATGAGACAATTTGGATTTTATCAGACGACGCCACCGCCAGAACCTCATCCGTGGACAGAACTCAAAAGACTTGATAAGATAGTACATGCGGCCCGACAGAGAGATGATTGGTCAGCGAAGCATGAAATTTACATACGAATGTGGGAAAGACCGCATATTGTTCACGAAGGTCGACCATATGATCCGAGAGAAAATCGACGGTATCGTCAGTGGTTTCAGCATAATGGTATGTACACAGTCTACATACGAGACCAAATAGAGTTCGGTTTGGAAAGGTCGTTGCCACCCCCACGTGATTCTATTGAGGACTTAGGTTACGTTCCTGGTGGACCACGTATTCGACGTATGGTATGTATTTTGAACGACTTTGACGATTATTGTTTGTTGTGTTTTATTATCTAATTTTCAAACTACAATTGCAGGGCTTACGTGGTATTCAACGGGCTAAATTTGTTATCAAGCAGTTGTACAAACGTGGAACTAAGGGATTGTGTAAAATGTTGCTGAAGAGTCACCAACTCGATGTTGTCGATTGCGATCAGGTGCATGAATTTGAAAGAGTACTGTGCGATGCTGGATTACCTGGAGATGTGGAGTCGATTCCTGAAGATGATGATGGTAATAATGAGATTCGTGATGACTGTCCTGTACCTAGAGTTGCAGACCAAACAACATATAGTTTTAGGTTATCCAATGCATCATACGATGATTTTGTCCCAGATTCATCGCAGTTTAGAGGTTCATATACATACGATGACATTGGAGCAGGACCATCGCAGCCAACCCAGTTTGGATCTTCTGAAACATATGGTGACATTGGCGCAGGACCATCGCAGCCAACCCAGTTTGGATATTCTGAAACATATGGTGACATTGACGCAGGACCATCGCAGCCCACGCAGTTTGGGCTTTCCCAGATTCCCGAAGATTATCCAACTTATCAGACACCTGGTAGTAATTATGATACCCCTCAGTTGCCGCAAACAGACTTCGGGAATTTGTTGGATGGTATATTCAGTCCATTCACTGACCAAGGGTACACTTGTGAATTAAATCCTGTACCTTCCATAGTTTACGAGACTCAGTCACCTTATTTGCCTGTTCAAAATAAGTCACCTTTTCGACCTGTTGAGTCTCATTCACCTGTTCAGACTCAACCCCAATCTGAGTTGGTTCCATACGTCGTCTCTGATGATGAAGAAGAATCAGTGCATGTTGCGACTCCAGTCGGTCGAGGGTGCCGACGCAAGATGAAGACAAAGATTTTCACTCCCACGCAGTAGTTCATATTGTAATTCAGTTGTACTCGCGGTTGTACTTTAAGATCTTATGATTTTGTTTTGTAATCTTAATTGATATGGTTTGACTTATAAATAAGACATTATAAACATTATAAACATTACAACACATTCAACATTACAATACATTCAACATTACAATACATTCAACATTACAATACATTCAACATTACAATATATTAAACATTACTATACATTCAACCTTCCCTTACATTGCAACGATCGCTTGGGTGACTAATAGAACCACAACCTGTACAATGACCCGGACCTATCCTTCCTTCCATGACATTTGTCTCCCATATATTCAGGTCAATCCTCTTCCTTCCCGTACACATCGAAGTGACCCTCCCATGTGTGCACTAGAGAGTTGACACTGTAGTACGAATGTGTATATTCATTGGCATTGTAGTTACGTGCGGCACACACTGCCAAAACATGACTGCAAGCGATACCTGTATTTTGTAGTCCCCGACACTTACACTTCGGTCTGGTGCCGTCACGTAGAATCACCTTGTAACTACGATCCCTCCTACCTCCAGTTCTGCTCACTCTTTCATGTTTGGATATGACCTCATATACTCCTGTATCGAAATCAGTTATTTTCACCTCATGTTGACATGCAACTGCTGCAGATTTTTCCAATATTTGTGTAACCCTCTCGGAAAAGATGTGTCCTCTTTGTGCCAACACACGTGCATGTTGTCTTCTGTTGTTGAACCACTCCAACAGTTTATAGTATGTCGCCTCTACAATTGCACAAATGGGTAAACCACGAGCTTCTTTGAAAACATTGTTCAGACACTCTGCAGCATTGCTTGTCATTATTCCCCATCTTTGGCCTCCGTCGTGACACAACGACCACATACTAGGAACCTCCGGTTCATTCTCATTTGTTTCATCTTTTTTCCCTATCCCTTTTATGTATTGTAATGCATCTTTACTCCAATACTCAATTTGTTCCAAACTGGCTTTGAAATCCCACGGATTACTGTGTCTGCATGCTGCCTTGAAGGCGTCAACTGCATATTGATTCTTACAATTTTTGAGCAAGTTTTCGGCAAGATGCTGTGCGCATAAACGGTGAACTGCTTCATTTCCTTCCTCGTGCCAACCGTAACCGGGATTCCTAAAAATGTGTTTAATTGCAGCATGTCGATCAGATATGACACATATCTTCCTATCTCCAATCACCTCTCGTCGCAACCATCTCATAAACCATCCCCAATTGGATATGTTTTCCTTCTCAACGAGCCCAAATGCAAGAGGCAGTAGTTGATTCTCAGCGTCATACCCAACAGCAACAAGTAACCTTCCTTCGTATCTACCTTTAAGAAATGAGGCGTCTATGCTGATAACAGGACGCAGATATTTGAATGCCTGAATACAAGGACCAAAAGCCCATGCTGCACATTTAAACTGACGGACACCAGCGCATGGTAAAGGGTCAGAATGAACTACAACTTTACTTCCAGGATTTGATTGTTTAATAGCATTTAACAATTGAGGCAACAAAGCATATGAACCCGACCAACTTCCAAACATGTATGCAATAGCAATCTCGCGGGCACGCCATAATTTATTGTACTTTGGATTAACACCTGGAAATATTTTTCTTACCAGACCAAACACCTGTTTAATCGGGAGCGAGACATTATTTTCGACATCTTCACGGATGATATCAGCCATCATCTTTGCAGTCAGCTGAGCATGATCAAATCGGGCAGCTGTGGACCTGCATATATGCTTATACGGACATTTTCTTATAGACCATGCATCACCCGAACCGGTCCGTGTAGCGTACAACATCCAGCTACAATTTTCATCTTTACATCTCACCCTATATTTGGTTTTGCTGCTGTCTTGCACCTTGATCTCCCGATTATTGTCAATGTGTCATTTCGATATTGCGTTCTTCAGAGCGTCTTTTGATGAGAATGCTTGATTCTCAGCTAACGGACCTTCAACTATTACGCTGCTTTCTATAAATGATGTATCTGCAGGAACCCAACTAGAACAATCATGAAAGCTTTTAGCAGGGTGAACCGAACCCCTCCCTCTAAATGGGTTGTATTGGCTTAACTGACTCACGTTCGGACCAATATCTTCATCTTCCTCAATCTCATCAGCATCCTCGTCGTCCTCACCTGATGATTCATTCTCTGTATCTATATTGTAATCTTCGTCATCATTTTCTTCTTCATCATCTGTTGGTATAGGCACGAAATCAGAAGTTCTATTCGCAGGTCGACTGGTTTCTGCTGTGGTGTTTGCATCACATGATTGTTGAGATATGAAACCTGCACCACTACTACTACCCGGTTGGTTACCTGTAAACATCTCAACCCTCCACTCAATTTCCACAGGATTCAACTGTACATATAACTCCATCATTCCCATTTTGGAATAAGCTGTTTCATAGGCTATTCTCCAAGAATTCTCATCATATACAGACATCACATTAAAAAAAAAGTAACCGGTTGGTGCAATGTTACAACGATATTGAATATTCATCGAGTACTGAGATTCTTCGACATTCAAACCTTGATATATCCAACTCTTAAGTTCTTCTAAGGTTACATTTTCGCTCGTTGAAAGTGTAAGTCTTGGACCTATCGTGTACTCTACACCGTAACTTGCATTTTGAACTATTTCACCGCCAAAGTACACACTTACCGCAATCATTTTGTTAACTACAATGAAAAATTCTTTAATCAGTTTTATATTACAAATTATATCAAGATTTGATATTATTACCAATTATTAATAATGTGACATAAATAGAAATTAAAAATGAATAAAAAATTACCTCAAATTTTACCAGGAAAAAACACACGGATAACAAAAATTGATATCACCAGGCACAATTTGAAGACTGTGAAAAGAGTAGAATTTCAATATTTGATATTATTACCAGTTATTAGTAACTATAAATATAAGAATGAAAAAAATAATTACCTCAAATACCCCCAGGAAAGACACACGGATCAGAAAAAAAGTTATCATTAGGCACAATTTCAAGACTGTGAAGAGAGTAGAATTTCAATATTTGATATTATTAACAATTATTAATAACTATAAATATAAGAATGAAAAAAATAATTACCTAAAATAACACCATGAAAGACACACGGATCAGAAAAAATAGTTATCACCAGGCACAATTTGAAGACTGTGAAGAGAGTAGAATTTCAATATTTGATATTATTAACAATTATTAATAACTATAAATATAAGAATGAAAAAATAATTACCTCAAATATCACCAGGAAAGATACACGGATCAGAAAATTGATATCACCAGGCACAATTTGAAGACTGTAAAGAGAGTATAATTTCAATATTTGATATTATTACCAATTATTAATAACTATAAATATAAGAATGAAAAAATAATTACCTCAAATAACACCAGGAAAGACACACGGATCAGAAAATTGATATCACCAGGCACAATTTGAAGACTGTAAAGAGAGTATAATTTCAATATTTGATATTATTACCAATTATTAATAACTATAAATATAAGAATGAAAAAATAATTACCTCAAATAACACCAGGAAAGACACACGGATCAGAAAATTGATATCACCAGGCACAATTTGAAAACTGTAAAGAGAGTATAATTTCAATATTTGATATTATTACCAATTATTAATAACTATAAATATAAGAATGAAAAAAATATTTATCTCAAATAACACCAGGAAAGACACACGGATCAGAAAATTGATATCACCAGGCACAATTTGAAGACTGTAAAGAGAGTATAATTTCAATATTTGATATTATTACCAATTATTAATAACTATAAATATAAGAATGAAAAAAATATTTATCTCAAATAACACCAGGAAAGACACACGGATCAGAAAAATTAATATTACCGGGCACAATTTCAAAACTGTGGAGAGTAGAAGTGGAAATGTAGGAGGAATTGAAAAAATAATTGGATTTAAAAAAAATTGACGAACCGCGTATTTATAAGAACTCGCGCCCACGGATCGCGGGTGCGAACCGCGATCCGTGGGCACGGATCGCGGTTCGTACCCGCGATCCGTGGTGACGGATCGCGGGTCGAACCCGCGATCCGTGGGCACGGATCGCGGGTCGCACCCGCGATCCGTGGTTGCGCGGATCGCGGGTTCGACCCGCGATCTGCGTACTTTTGAAATTTTTTTTTTTTTGTGATTAGTTTTCGAATTTTTTTTAAAATGAATATTATTTAAAAAAATTTAAAGTTGCGACTTACTTTTATAACAATAATTTCCCATAGTTTAAGGACAAACCCGACATGGAAATTACATTATGGTAAGTTGAAATTGACATAATTTTAGTTCGAAACGGAATCATCTTTTAAAGGACAAAAATTAAAATAAAGACAGATAGAAAAGAACAGGGCTGTGGACATAAGTGGTCATATCTTGGGAGTTGGGATTGAGATAAAATAGAGGAGAAAATTCTTCCAAATTGAAAATTAGTGTACAAAGATAATGAGCAGTGAGGTTTGTGAAAGGCTTAATGTTTTGTAGTCTATGGCTCATAAGACAACCCAACAGCCCAATAGGCCTCCCCTTTTGAATGGGCCATGGATTATAAATTATATTTTTTACCTACTCATTGAAAATTTCAAATAAAATTCTAATTACATGATATAATTGATTTATCACAATAACCATACTCTCGTGAATCAACAAAGTACATGTCCCAAAATATTAGAAACTTCTAAATCCCTCTACGATTTTTCCACACTTTTCAAATCTCATTCTCCCCCAACTTCTCGAACCTTTGATCAACTTCTTCATGTTAATAGCTTTATCTTTAAAAAAGATAAGTCGGATTTCTTGAATTTGTAAATAAAAACGTGATAAGAAGTGGTTATATTCATATGATAAAAAATGGTTGTGTTTGTGTGATATTCAATGGAAAACCTACAATTTTACCTTTTGAATTTCATAAAAGAAGAAGATAATTGGAGTTCACTAATGCTTTTCTTAGACAGTCGGATGAATACTTTGATGGGGCGAAGTTTGCTAAACACTAGTGAGAAACTGAAGTTATGCAACTTTTACTATGTTATCAAATCATTAACTGGTCTTTCTGCATTTGGGATATATCCACGACAAATATGACCAACTGAGACTAGTTTGGTTGGGATATTATTTGTCTTGAAATGGTTAAGATTATGATTAAATATTAGCAATTTCATTCACATGTTTGTGATTTAAGATGAATAGATAAATGATAAATGTTGCATAGGTTATTCATGTTCTTATACTAGGAGGAAAAAAATACCTTCCAAAGCTCTTTGTTCCTTATTTTGATGGTTAAAAGTCGTGCTTAATGTTAAGAAATTATTCAATTATGCCACGCTCACTTTGCAATTTGAAGACACAAACATGATCACCAAACCACTCTCTAAAGTCTAAAGTCTAAACAATGGGCGCCGAACCTAACTTTCGTTCATGCTTGAGTTATATACGCTATCATATAAGTTGTTAGATGGGGCCTCAATTATAACAAAAAAAGTCAAAATTGGGTGCGCCATTGAACAAAAACTACTACGCCAATTGAGTGCTCTGTCCCTTTATCAAAAGGTAAGTGTTTTTTTCCATGACTCGAATTTCTCGGTACCCGCCTCCACTTGGGACAGGTGGGTTGCAGCTCCAAATTGGGGGTGGTCTAACACCATTTTCACCGGAACGCATTAACATTAAATAAAGTGTTTTGCTGGGATTCGATATTGTGACCTAAGGTTTGTGAATCCACATACCTAACCAACTTGGCTGCGTCCCGGGAGACAAAGGCAAGTTTTTTTCTGTGGAGAAGACAAAAAAACATGGGAATAAAAATAAGTTTTTGTCTGTGGTTTGTGAATCCACATACCTAACCAACTCGGCTGCGTCTCGGGAGACAAAGGCAAGTTTTTGTCCATGAAGAAGACAAAAAAACATGGGAACAAGTTTAATTAAAAAAGTAGAGGTGAGTGATAAAGAAAGAGGGCAGGAAAAGTAAAGCATGGGAACAAAAAAAACACCCTTATCCGTTTATCATAGTTTGATGGACATACATTTGCATGGGAGTGTATTGGGTGAGAGGTACAAGAGAAGACATTTATTTATTTATCTTTTATTAAAAAAATATATGTGTTGTTATCCTAAATTTCTCACTTGTGCCTACCAACTTCTATTATGTGGTTTTTGGTTTAGTGGGAGAAAATTAATTAGCACTTTAAGCGTACTTGTGTGTTTAATTTAATTAAAGGATATCACTCTCCTTATTAATTTCTAATTCATTGTTTAACAATCAAATGAGTATGCAATTTATATAGGAAATGTATAACAAATTGACATGTACAATTCAGTTACAAGTACTTAACTTTCTCATCATGTGGTTTTTTTTTGTGATGCATTCCATTATATCCATCTCCAGGTCCAATATTGGTTTCCTTAACTGCCTAACAACAAAACCATGGGAGTGGGAAAAAAATAAAACCTGTCATGGACTCATTGTTATACATTTTGATGACAGAAAGTGTGATTTTTGCTGTAAGAAGTATTAGTTGGTAGTTCAGAGCCTCAAAATGCTAATTTCAAAATCAAACCAACAATAACTATTTATAGAAGAGCAAATATAAAGCCCACAACGGAAGCATTGACTGTGTTTATGCCATGGTCTTGGTGGTGTTTGATGTTAGATAGGAGAGATAAGTAACCTAAGTTTGAGTCACGGATGACATGGTAGGTGGAATGAAATTTGCATCTGTTTGTCGGTTTAAAATAAGTCACAATTTTATGTCTTTTTATTTGATAAGATTGTGTATTCGTATCTATCAACTACAAGTTGTTACAAAGATAAAGATCGAATATACATCCCACTCAACCCAAATGTATTGTATGTTATGTCAAACTTAGTTTGAAGATAAATTGTTATATTTGTTTGCGCTTAAAAGCATCTTCAATAGCGATCGTGGACCAAAAAAAATAAATTCAAGTGAAATTATTTTGGTGTAGTTTTCTTAATTGAAAGTATTTAAATCATAACGAGACCCTTGCGATATGCTATGGTCGTATTTGTTTCGATACATTGAGTGTAATTTGATACAATGTATGACATACATGGCAGAACAAACATATATATCCATATAACTTGATAAATATGTGTACAGATTCAGAGCATTATCTCCAACTACAATGTCCCATCATGATGGCCCATGGAGTCCTCTCATCTGTTGAATCATTGCAAGAAGACATGTTTTTCCCCAGAAAAATCGTACGATATCTGCCTGTTCGATGGTGTCATCTTTCTTATCCTAATAGCAAAATATATGTACAAAAAAATCTTTTGGTTCATGGAATGTGGGCCCAATTCCATTTCGATAAGCCGGCAGCTGATATTCCAATGCTAGATTTCCAAGCCTTTGGTTTGGATGACTATTGATTATGAAGCAATATCCAATTTTGCAACTAAAAATTAGTTAGTATAAGCCATAAGTATATGATGGTACAACTTGTTTATTAAATTAAGTGTGGCTGTCAAGTTTGATTTTAAAGTTAATCTTGAAGATATGCGAGAAACATGGTAGGCACTTGAATGAAATGTACCATAAATATTCCTTAAGTGGGATTAGCATAATCTGAATCATCAGTTCATCACCAATCATTGCTGCAAGATCTATATTTTAAGGGGATAAGTGTCTGTCGTTTGATGTAGAAAACACATCATGTCATCTAAATGAGGCCATAAAATCAATTTTTTTGAACACATGAACTTCATATATCATTATAAATGGTGAGATAGCTATTATTCTTCTAAAGTCATTCTGATTTAGTCTTATTGGAGATAATTATTGTATCTTTTAAAGCAACTCTGAATTAGTCTTATTTTTACATTTATAGTTTCTATTATGACGATATCTTGTCTGAATTAGTCGTCTTATTTATAAACATTTAATTTTTTTTCTCATGAAAATATTAATCTTGTGAATTTTAAATACAAATAAACAAAATTCAATTGCTATGTTTTCTTAGAGTCTGAACGAGAAACTGAATAAATGCAAACAGATTAAGGTATGAGAGAGAGAGAGAGAGAGGAAAAAAGTATCCACCGACCAAACTTTAGACTTTCTCATTCATATAACATTGCCGAAAGGGTCATTCGTAATCGTAGTTGATGATAAATTTACTTTAAGAAAACGATATTTCAGAAAACGACCCTCAAAATAAAGTGAAACGTCATTTTAAGTAAAAGTTTCCCCATAAATTAAAGTATATCACAAGAAGTGCTGCCATCAAAAGTTGTAATTTCCTAACAGACCCGTAAACTAATTTCTCCTTCACGTCTTAACTTTTATTTAGTATGTTATAGATAGACTGTTGTAAATTCTTAACTTCTTTTTTCTATTTCGATACTTTACTCGCCTTTTAAATCAAGTATCATATATTGAAGTGTGTTGACGTCATGCAAAATGTTCGGATAGCGTGCAATAAAAACAAAACGTCGTATTTGTTATGAAACATCGCAAAATAGATGAGTTTGTCTTATTAATTTATTAGACAATTACATTGTAACCTCCTAACCTCCGCGTTCATGTATGATATGATATTCTCATTAATATGTATTTATATTTTCCAATAACATCCTGAAAATGATATATGATTGACTCATTAATAACTTTACCAAGTAAATCATTTTCAACCTAAGCCACAAAATTGTAGTTCAACAAAATGATATATGATTGACTCATTAATAACTTTATGATTATTAAAGTGATGAAATAATCCAAGAAAGAATCAACATTAGTGATTCAGGTTTCTCATCTTTAGGATCTATTTTAGGTGAAGAAACCCGTAGTCAAACGATTTAGGTGCAAAATTATCGGGAATTTATGAATCATAAAAAAAAAACCCATCAAACTATTAAAGCGTAAAATCAAATTGCTGGCTCGACTAATTTCTGTGTATTCATCTGATTTCGCAAAAAATCCGAGACGCAAAAGACGAAACTCATTACCCAAAACGTATGTATGACTTCAAGATAAAGAACATAAACAATTAAACATGTCCAAGGTGGAGATTAGGCGTTAATGCTAAGAATCATATCAGATTAGATTAAATAAATGAAAACAACGGATAAGGGTGTCAGTAATAAGAGCCCAACCCGATCTTTGCGGACTCGAAAATATCTCCACTCCCACCATCCATTTTTCCACGTGGCAAGATCCGAACCCTTTATTCCCCTCAGTTAAGCCATCCCCTTCGCCCCACTTATTCCATCACCGCTTTCTCTCTTCTTCTTCTTCTTTCTTCTCGCCTTCACTCTTTCGGGACGAAAAGGGAAATTAGGGTTAGGGTTTGCGATCGGTTGATGATTTTGGGTATTGGAGTGAGATGTACACGGCCTCCATGCGGAAAACGTTCAAGGACTCCCTCAAAGTGCTTGAAGCCGACATCCAACACGCCAACACCTTGTGAGATTTCGCTTCCGGTTTTTTCTTGTTATCAAAATCGCGCCTTCAGGAAATTTCATCCCGTTCTGCGCGAAAAGCTCGAGCTTTGGTCGAAATTCGTCTTCTGTTATGTGGTTTTCTTGGATTTTAGGGGTTTTAAGTTGTGATCGGGTTTCTTTGTGGCTTTAGGTTTGGATTGGTTGAGGACTTTACGAAATTGTGGTTTGATAATTGTTTTTTGGGGTTTCGTCTCTTGTTTGGATTCTATATTGTGTTTTTTTTTGGTGATTAGGTTTATTTAACAGTTGGCATATTATGATTTTGTGATTTATGGAAATAGCTGCGATATGGTGTTTTAAGTATGTTAATGTTGTGTCTAAGTTCTGTAGTTGTGTAGATTGCGGTGGAAGCAAAGTAGGAAAGAGGAGTAAAGGGAATATTTAGAACATTGAGAGCTTATTTATTTTGATTGCTTTGATGATTATGAATGTGAAGAAGTTATTTGACTGTGATCAAGTAATAATAGGGAAAGCTTGCCGATTTTGTATGATGATTAAACGGTGCTTGCGGGTTGCCTTGAAATGTTCAGGCTACTCAAGGAGTACCTCAAGAATGAGCTTTTGGAGGGCTTAGCTTAAGGAGATACATTTTAGTTGCCAACTTTGAATTTGAACTTGTACTTTCGTTTGAACAGATGAAGTGATGAACCATGGAGGTTGTTTTCATCTTATTTTTTCCTTCAAAGAAACTGCATTGTTCGTATTATGGTTTTGCTTATGTTTCTCTGACTTTTCGCCTTATGCAGGGCTTCAGATTTCCCAAGGGAATATGATGGTGCTTGTCTTCAGATGCGAATGTCATATAGCCCAGCTGCGCAGCTCTTCCTTTTTTTAGTTCAATGGACTGACTGCAGTCTTGCTGGAGCTCTTGGCCTGCTACGGATTCTTATTTATAAGGTTGGTTGTTTTTGCCTTTGGAGTACGTTTCGGTGCATGTTTTATATATTTATGCCTGTCATCTAAGACAACAATTTGTCCAGGTATACGCGGATGGGACGACAACCATGATGACTCATGAAAGAAAAGCAAGCATTAGGGAATTCTATGGTATGCATTGAATTTTGGATTGTTGCAATGCTTCTTGAGTTTTACTCGGGAGTTTATATTCAATATCTCCTGCAGCTGTGATATTCCCTTCTTTACTGCAACTGGAGAAAGGAGTAACTGATGTGGAGGACAAAAAACAAAAGGCATTATGCTCGGAAAGATATAGAAGGAGAGATGATTACGATAGGCAACATTTCTCAGAGATAGATGTTGAACGAGAAGAAGAGTGTGGCATATGTATGGAGATGAATAGCAAGGTTGTCCTTCCCAATTGCAGTCATGCGATGTGCATAAAATGCTATCGTGAATGGTAAGTTGTCTTTGCAAACATATGTTTCTCTTTCTTTCTGTCTAGTTTCAAATATGTTTTGATGTTCATTCCTCAAACCGTCAATCATTTGCCGCTGATGTTACGATGGGCAGTTCAAATATCAAAACAATGTCTCATGTTGTTCCTGAAGTAGTGGCAAAACTCATAGTAACGATGGGCAGTTACAATAGATGTTACGATGGGCAGCAGTGGTCTTTAGCTGCAAACAAAGTCTAAACTGATTCTTAGGGTCAGCTAGTTTCGTTGTGCTAACATTTGCTTAGTTTGATTTTGGCCCTGCAGTGAAAAAATTTGGGATGCAAAATCATGTCTGGACTAGGATCCACTTGACTTATAGATGCACCACATTATTCTGTTAAATAAGGATTTTGGAGTTCTATGATGATTGTGTAATATTTTTGGAACACTTTCTAAGGACTTGGTAATATGATAAATGCAATCTGGACTGTCCAGCGCTGGTTTCATAAGGGAATCTTGGAATTAGTTGTGCACATATTTCTTCCCGTCCATGACCCCCCTTAAGTGGTAGTAAGATTCTTTTTTGTTGGGTTCAGGATGTCCCTTCTTTAGACATTTACCTTCACTTAGTGGGTGCCATCTTTGTGGTTGGCCTTATGTTGACCATGATCTTTACTTAGGTTTGCATCCGCCTTGCTCAAAGATTTTGGTAAAGAGTACTCGTTTATCTTGTTCCCGTGGAGTGAAAAATATTTTCCTAGAAATCAAAGCAAGTTAGAAATGCAAATCATATTTTGTTGTTTTCTTGAAATTGAAGTGCTTCAACTCATAAAGATCCAGCACCACATAGTTCATTATTGGGACTGAAATCCTGGTATTCATCTAGTATTGAATTCAATATGTTGATCTTTTACAGGCACTCAAGGTCACAGTCCTGCCCTTTCTGTCGTGACAGTTTGAAGCGGGTTAACTCTGGAGATCTATGGGTATATACTGATGCGAGGGACATCGTTGATATGGCGACAGTGTCTAGAGAAAACTTGAAGAGGCTCTTTATATACATAGACAAGCTGCCTTTGGTTATTCCAGATTCAGTCTTCGATACATATGATTCTCATGTGAAATAGCGTCACACCCTTTGTCGTTGCTCATTTGATCCATTAATTTATGTTAGGACGATTCCCTGCCGGTGGTTGTGCTGTGTTTATCCGACTAGCAACCAGTGAACCAGTTTACCCAAGAAGGGGTCCGTAAATTGTCTATACCATTGTAAATACGTGTACAAAGTGCATCTTTCACGGTGTCGAAAAATCCATTTCGTTTCTTATATTAGGACTCGAATCTCCTGACTGGAATCACCTCGACCTCGAGGGAAAGAAGGTGATGCCTTTAGTGGTCAGTTGGGTTTGAGTTAATTTGCTGCTTTCAAGTGAGCGTTGTTTAGTGGTTGGTTGCTGCTAGATTGTGGTCTGTAATTGCTCTTCTTGGCAGATGCTAATTAACAAAAGCTCATTGTTCATCCGTTCTTGCTATCTATAGTTGTTTTCTAATTTCGTAAGCTGGCGCCACCGTTCTTTAGGCCGGATCACTTTGAATTTTGATATTGAGGAATAAAACATTTAAAGTCGGTCATTGCGCACGGCCCCTGGTGGTTTGGTATCAAGGCCGCTGTTCTCTCGTGGGCCTATGTTGAGGTAGAAAACGCCGGTTAGAATTTTAGCATCCAAGTGTGTGTGTGTGATTCGTCGGAACTATTCCAAACCCTCTTTTTTGCGAATTATCGTACACCATAAATCTTGATAAATAATTGTATAATTTAGTAAAATCCTGGATAGTTAAACGGTAATCACATATCACTTAAGATCAGACCAGCCAGAACCAGCCGTATATTGATGCGGTAAAGGTTGACGCGAGTGGGGCAAAAAACCAACACCACCATTTCCGCATGTAATTGGTTGCTTCTTCAAACATGTCACGTAATAACCAAATCAAGAACTCCAATCTTGCAAGGTTATGATAAACACACCAATCGTAATGCAGGACTAACAATCGAAGAACAAAACTCGGGTTAATACTTGGCAGGGGGCGTGCTAACGTGTACCCCCAAAACAACAAATTCTCCTACTTGGAGATGTTAGGGCACCCTCAACGGGTGCCCAGCAAATGTGTTACCAATGTCGCCCATGGGCATGGGCATGGGCGACATTTTGCTGCTCCCCTCAATGGGTGGCTCCCGCCCACTGGTTGTCTTGATTTTATTTTTTTAGTTTTAATTTTAAAATTTGTTTTACTGATAAATAATATTAATTTGTTAATGAAATTTATTAGTTTAATTTTAAACTTTATTTTATTGATAAATAATATTAATTTGTTGTTAAATTTCAAGACCTAAACACATAAATTTATGGATTAGATGAAGAACAAAACCACGAAATAAGAACACACGATTTTTACCCAGACTCACCCAATATGGAGCGAAACCCCTGACCGAGGAGTGGACATAAGGAGTACGAGACAATCCTAACATTTGTTAATTATTTCACATAAAAAATTATTTCACATAATGGGTAAAGATAATCTTAGGGCATGTTTAATTATTTCACATAAAAAATTTCACATAAAAAATTTAAAAAAATTCACATAAAATTTTTAATTATTTCACATAAAAAATTTAATTATTTCAATAACCAAACATTCATTAGATATACTACACACAAGACAACTAAATTAAAATTACCACAAGTAGACTTGTAATAATTCAAATTTAATTATAATAAATAAAATATGTAATATAATTAATTGAAATTGTGAGAAATTAAAAACGAGGGAAAAATAAATGATGTGGAAGTTATAGAGTGTTGGTGTGACTAGCTTGATATTTATGGGTGAGTTGTGGTTGAAAGATGAATAGTAAAAAATATGTCATACTAATGTGACCAAAAAAGAAAAATCCTTATTTGACTAAATTAACATATATGAAAAAATAATGGGTAAAGATAATCTTAGGGCATGTTTAACGTCGACACATCGGGCGCCCTCCACGTTCGCCTCCATGTCCGCGAAAACCTCCACCTTTTTTGCGCGGGAAGCCCGCCCGAGCGGATGATCACGTGACAGACGACACGATCATCCGCACTGGGCAGATGTGCTGAAGCCTGAAGGGTTGGGTGGGGGGCACTTGTCCCCCTCAATTTGTTGAAATATATATATTATTTTTGTTAAAAATCTGACAAAATTTATTTTAAATTCGTTTTAATTTTTTTATGAAAATTAATTTTTTATTTGTTTTTGTAAAATATTTTGTGAATTTTTATTTTATTTTATGTATGATTGATCTTCAAATGACATACTCGAGAGAAAAAAACCAGCCACTTTTGTTTTTTTTTTTTTTTTTTTTGCTCGAAGGACAAGAAACCCTCGGAAGTGCAAAGGGAGGTAACCATCGTAGAACCAGTCCAGGGAAGTATGGAGCAAAATTGCTCTGTTCATGCTTTATATGTCTCTTATCGTGTCACGTCTCGTAACTTTAGACGTTGGACTAAAACCCCATGTTCTCATATCACCTTTTCGGCATGACGTATCGTTATTAATTTATCATTTCCAACTTTTAGTAAGATCCGAACCAACGCCCAGGATCGTCTAATTTATTTGGAAGATATCCCCTGAACGGCCGAGATCGTCCTCTCTCCTCCACCGGTTGCAAACCCAACTCCAAACACGCTTTTCCAAAATCTCCAACGACACAAAACCTGAACAAGTCTCTCTCATCGCTGTCGATTCTAGAGAGAGAAAGAAAGAAAGAAAAAAAAAGAACAATGGCGGTGGAGAAGGAAGAGGAAGGCGTGATGGCTATCGACTTCTTCTGGTCGTACACCGACGAGCCCCACGCGTCCCGCAGGAAAGAGATCCTCTCCAAGTACCCCCAGATCAGGGACCTCTTTGGCCCCGATCCCTGGGCTTTCCTCAAGGTTGACCTCTCGCTTTCTATCCCGATTAGGGTTCGGGATGTGAATGTGTGTTGGTTTTGATTTCTTTCGACCCCAAAAGGTGGTTTCTTGGTGTCGTTTTGGGTTTTTTAGGGTTTGGATCTGAAGGAAAATTTGGTTGAGACAATGGTTGTCTTGTTTGTGTTGTTTTGGTTCTGACAATGCTCGTGTTGTTTGGGTGATTTGTTTGGTTGAAAGGAGAAACCTGAGAAACCTTTATGTTTATGAGCATTTCTTTGGGGGTCTTTGTGTCTGGAGGTTTTGGTGTGGGTGATTGGGTATTTATGTCAATTATCACTCTTATGATCTATGTCTTGTGGTTATTTTATTGTGTGATTGGTGGTTGATGCTTTCTGATGTGGTGGGTCTTGTTTTTATAGCATGGGACCTATTGTCCTTTCATGGATGTTGATCCCATATTGTGTGTTTTGGTAACTTATCTTTTAGTGGAAAGTTGACTTTTAGTTTGCTTTTCAAACTTCTATGGTGTTTTGGAAATATAGTGAGTGCTCTGTAGTGTGTGTGGATGTTACTTATGATTTGGACCTATATATGGATGATGATCGTTCTTCTTGGTCTTTTCACTACCATTGGTAAGTATTTTGATGTGTATGTCGGTTATAATAGTTGCCTAACCATATTTAGCATCCTTTGTGAATTGTGGGCCATGTTAACTAGAAATTTAATTTCGATGTTTTTTTTTTCAATTCAAGTGCTTCTATATTCAAAGAATTTGGAGAAAATTTGGGGTGGATAAGTTGCAACCTGTAAAAACCACTGATCACTCATGATGTTGGAGTCGCTAGGCTGTGAGCCTGTGACCTTTTATGTTAGCTTCCATTTCTAGATCCTTTAGGTCTTTGTATCATGATTTCATTTAAGAGTTTGATTACTTTGTTATTCCACAGCAAAGTTTAAGATCAAACATGTCACTGGATTTTATCCCATGACATTTTGTTTGGGAAATATATCCATATGTTGATACGAAGGGAAATTCTATGACCGAAGCTTCTCAGTTACTGAATTGGTTATAAAAGTACACTTTAAAAAAACCCTTAAGTCAATAAAATTTCAGATGATTAAGATATCCACATTCAACTCTACCATGGGAAACTTCGCATCGAATTGGTAGTGAGAATATACCTTTAAGAATCCTTGCAAGCCATAGTTTCCCCTGATAATTAAGATCTCATTAAATTCTGGTTTGTTTTATGAACTCACATAGACATATCGTTCCATGAGCTTCTTTGTCCTTGTGCAGATCACTGGAGTTGTTTTGCTTCAGCTGTGGACTGCAACAATACTACATGATGCTAGTTGGCTAAAGATATTAGTTATTGCGTACTTCTTTGGGTCTTTCCTGAACCACAACTTGTTTCTTGCCATACACGAGCTGAGCCACAACCTAGCCTTCTCCACACCTGTTTACAATCGTTGGCTGGGCATCTTCGCTAACCTCCCCATTGGTGTTCCCATGTCTGTTACATTCCAAAAGTACCACTTGGAGCACCACCGCTTTCAGGGTGTTGATGGGATCGACATGGACATTCCCAGCAATATGGAGGGCCGTGTGGTTACCAACATCATCGCCAAATCCATATGGGTCATATTACAGCTTTTCTTTTACGCTCTCCGACCTCTCTTCCTCAAGCCCAAGCCCCCTGGCATGTGGGAGTTCACCAACTTGGTCGTACAACTATCCCTGGATGCTGTGATGGTGTATTTCTGGGGATGGAAAGCTCTTGCTTACCTGATACTTGCCACATTTGTTGGAGGCGGGATGCATCCTATGGCGGGCCACTTCATATCGGAGCACTACGTGTTCTCTCCGGACCAAGAAACATATTCCTACTATGGTCCTCTGAATATGATGACATGGAGTGTGGGATACCACAATGAGCACCACGATTTCCCAAGGATTCCCGGTAGCAAACTCTACAAGGTGAAGGAAATGGCACCTGAGTATTATGAGAATTTGAAATCGTATAGTTCGTGGAGCCAAGTGATTTACATGTATATCATGGATAGGACAGTTGGGCCTTTCAGCAGGATGAAGAGGAAACAGTCCAAGGCGTGTGGAGTTGAGAAGAAGACCGAGTAGGAAGAAATTTTGGGCTTTGCTGTTTTTAATGATCTATCAATTTTATTTATTTGTAATTTGTGAGTTTCTTTCAAGTATGTACGTACGTATTTTATTGGTTTTTTGTGTATTTATCTTGGGGGGCTTGAGAGATTGAGCCGAAGAGAATGATTATCTTGTTTTTTGACGAAGAATTTCTTTTGCTGTAAGCTTCTGTGCATTAGCTCTTAAATGGTTACTTATCAGCTTGGAAAAGATGTGTATATTTTCCTTGTATGTGATCCATACATTTCAATCGAAACCACTAAATTGGTAGCCTTGGTTCTGCAACTTCCTGCCATTAAAGTTTTAATTAGGGATGCCCGTAAATGTCAGTGATGTTCGTAATCTGACTTTCTCTTAGTATTATTTATCTAAGAAAAAGAGCTCCGTAAGATTGTATTAGTTTCTGACCTGTAATACTAGTGAACTTGCACAGCTTAGCATGTGATTTGATATTTGAATATTGATGCATTTGATATTTTGATGCTTAGTACTAGCATGTGATTTTCCATATATTATGTATGTCTTACCGTGATATTTTTTTTTCTGATAACAGGGGACTCACTTGGAAAAGAAAATGTTCCATGCGGACCGAAAGCATATATGATAGGCTAACTTTATATTATAGATCATATATAATTATACAAGATTTCTCTAGTGAGCCCAGGGTTTAATTTTTCTAAATTAAATCCCCACAATATCCACCACTCATTTCAAATTGTAAGGTAGATTAAGAAAAAAATAGTTATGCTAATGAATGATGAGATTAATTATAAATAAGATCCAATAGTGAGATTGTAAGAGACTTAAACTAAATTTGATGAGCATTGAGCTCACTAAAGGTTGACCCTATAATTATATACAATTGGTTAAGTTATTCCTAGAAATATTTAGACCGGTCATTATTCATAATGGATTTGGATGTTTAACTTCTGATGTTTGATGTCTTTAGAATCAGTCAATTATGTTTCCCTGTGTTAGATCACTCAAAACCCGATTCTCGTACATGGTGATTTGTCGTCGTGGCAGATATGAAAAACATCATGATGCCAAATCTAGAACTTGGATTTTCAACAAATAAGTTAATGCAAATAAAAGACTGGTATCACATGCAGGAAGTTTCCACAAGAGAAAAGTACGAGTGAAACTCACGGGTTTAAATGACATTAAACCAACAAATACATGTAGCAGACACCAGGTGGGAACAAAAAAATACCCGTCAATATGCCAAGTTCAGCAGATAATTCAGCAGCCATCAGGGCCGTCAGCTTATAAAGTTTAATGTACAAAAGTTGCAATATAATAAACCAGCGAATACACTTTTTAACCAATGGGGATCCTTGGAAGCACGCTATCTAGCACGTTCTTACGTCCTTACCATGGATTCTTAAGCCATTCATAAAATATTCAGCTTACCTGCCCACCTGCAAAATACAAAGCGACCGGGTGAATAATTCATGAAAACGTTAGATGGTAAAAGCAGTGGTGCAGTACACAACTGATTGCCCTACCTTGTCATTGATGTTCAAATTCCATGAATGATTGTTTTTGTTCATGGAAGCTTGAGGGTCATTGACAACATACGGGCTGTTTTGAGTCTGATTCCTCAGTAGGGGAAGTCTTGCAGGAACAAGTTCATCATCACTGTCGTATTCATCTCCGCGATCTGGGCCTAATGCCCTCAGAATAATGGCAATCAGGATAGAAAATGCCTGTCAATTGTGGATACAGATCAAGAATTGTAAAAATATATCCAAGATTATAGTTATTGGCGAAACAAAGAAAAGTTTAGGACGATCAAATGACATCAGAAAGCGATTAAAACAAAGATAATTGGACAATATAAAGTTGAAAACAAGAATCAGGTTTTGAGTTTCAAAGTAGAGTAAAAAATTCGGTAGAAAGAAGATGAAACGTGATAAGTGCCAATGTCTGCAGCAGTAAACAGACATCACGTCTCTGCCTCGTAGCAGTTAAAATATAAACCTCAATGACATCATATTATCATGGAGTTACCTTCCTGGAAATTAAAGTGGAAAAATGATAAGCAACTAAATTTCTGACATGGAGTGAGATTACCTGAGCTCCCACGACTGCCAAGCCTATCCACTTGCAAATTTCAAAATTTGACCTAATAAAATCTTCCAATTCATGAAATTTACCAGTAGGATCATCTGGAAGAACCTACACAAGTACATGCCAAATTAAAAGCAGCTTGCTCAAAGAAAAGAAAAAGCAACTTGCTAAAGAAAATAAAAACAAGGAAACATAATTGAAGTGTCATACCTCCTCCCAGTTCTTATTCAGAAACACATCTGCTACCAGTGCAGCCTCCAACATCAAAAGCAAGAATACAACCAACATATACTATTGTGAGGTTAAGATCAATAACAATTAATCACTCTTCAATACTTCAAGCAATAACCAAGTTAGCCGGAAACGGATATAATACATTTTTCAAGAGACAAATTCAGCTCAGAACAATAATTACAAATTTACAATGCATCTTAAGGAAACTACTCACTGCATGGCATTGTTTTATACTTGACTTGAGCCTAGCTAAAGCATACACAACTAGTTTGGAGGTAATACCAAGCACACTTTTCATTCTTTATTTATGTATAAGAATGCAACCTATTTGGTTCGTATTTTCCTGAATAAGGGTGGCTGTGGCCTAAATCCTAATCATGAAGATATCTCCACATTATGCAATTGATCTGTTCAATATCAAAAGACTAGACCATAAGGATACACAAGAAAGGCAGTGTCCATTAGCAGTTTCGGCAGCAATATGTCCCGAGCAGGTTAAGAAGCAAAGGAAAAGTCCAATTCCAAGAATGGTGTAGATAAACCTGCACCCAGCAAATCAAAGATACTCAGGATATTAACTTTCTGGCAAGAACGTAAGAGCATAACGATGAGTGATTTTACAAGAATGATCATGGGCAGGCTAAAGCAGAAATTTTCCATTCTAGTGCGATGAAAAAGCAAAAGAAGACGACTGTTGGTGAATTTTCAAAACCCTTGAATTTGAGCAGAACATTGAATAAGCTAAGTAAAGAGTAAGTAGTAAACATATCGCCATGTCACGTAGGTTGAAGAAAAATAACTTCGACACCTTATGCCAACCCCAACTAATAAGAAACAAGTGCTACATTCTAGCCTGATAAATCTACCGCTTCAATCGAACATGAAAATAAATAAATTCATAAAATGAAGAAAGTTTGGATGTCTTAACCAGGATAGATAGGATCAAAGAGATAAGAATTTCCCAAAATAAATAAAATAGTGAAATTCGATGATCAAAATCCCACATGCTCAACTGTTATGATGGTTAAGTGAAAAA
Organism: Triglochin maritima; assembly: GCA_963682175.1. Lineage (NCBI taxonomy): Eukaryota > Viridiplantae > Streptophyta > Magnoliopsida > Alismatales > Juncaginaceae > Triglochin > Triglochin maritima. The sequence continues at coordinate 54,021,783 of OY821772.1, read as the reverse complement.
GTAATTGATGAAACATCTATAAAAGAAAATCAAAGTCACTCCTGCGTGAAATAAGAGTAGCAGAAACTACCAACGGGAATACCTTGTCTTTAAATTAATTAACATGCTAGAGAGCTTCAAAAGCTTCAGTTTTCATTATACATGTAGTTATCCAACAAATTCAATGCCATGGATTTTCAAATTAAACAAATAAAAACCAACACGAGACTGTCACACAGACAAGCATGTAATATGGAGCTTCAGTCACCATTCCAGCACATTCAGAAGCCAAATCTAGTAACTTTTTGGGTGAAAATTTCAAGTTACGAATAAAATACTGCCATTTGAAAAGTCTGAAATCATCACTCCCAAGTTTTCACACTTCCACTCCTTAAGAGTCTGATTGGTTTGCAGAAGTGAAGGAATTCCTAGAACTCTAGTTCTCTGACTTCTCCAGGATATGGAGTTGAAGTGGGGAAAGTCATTCGAAACACAAATTTATAAGGTTATGGAACTCTCAGAATTAGACTTCCATAACTCTATTAAATCATCTTACAAACCAATCACCAGAAAATATTATGGAAATCCAATTCCTTCACTTCTGAGCATTTTTCCTGCAAACCAATCACACCCTAAAACCATTTACGATGTAAGTACGAGTGCCCTTGCCACATTAAACATGTGAGCAAAGACCAATCAAACCTAACAATCTAAAAAAACATACATTAAAAATGAACCTTTACTTTTAGAGGAAAATTTTGAAATTTCCCCATAAATCAACATGAAACCAAAAAAAAAAAAAAAAACCAATCATTCATACCACGGGACTTGGGAAAGAATATCGCCTCCGCCACCCATCTGATTGTACCAAACCCTAATCATCCAGAGCGCGTACAGAATCATCGCAATCCCGGCCATCCCAACAAGCGAATTCACCAGCTTCATCGTCGACTGCAAACAGCTCCTCACCATCCTCCCCATCCCCTCCAAAACCCTAATTCCACTTTCCAACACAAAACTACACAATCAGAAAGAACGAAGGTCAGACTTCCGATCGAATTCCAGACCGCGGGGGTGTGGGATCGAAATTAGGGTTTTGGATTTGGGGGAAATCGAGAAGGACCTTCGCGTTCGTCCGTAGCGGGCGCGAAAATTTCTGTTCCTCCATTTTTTTTATTCTTCGTTTTTAAACTGTTCTGATTATGTGAGATCGTGACACGTGGTGAAAGGGTGAAATCCGCCGTTGATTTTGGGAGCTTGCTTCGGTGGAGATTCTATTTTTCTGCTTTTTTCTTCTTGGAGTTTTTTTTTTTGTGTGGGGAAAGTGATGGCAAAGTCTTATCTTTCCAACCGTGGTTTTTAGTTGGTTGTTTGATGATGACTTTGACAAACTCATGTTGAGATTTAAGAAAATGGAGAAGACCTTTCACTTGTTTAGAAGCGTTGTCCACACATTACATGTTATCTCGTCAAGTTGGTTGAGGGAAGTAAAATATTCGTTTCAAATACAAGTTTGAACTCTAACGACATAGTCAATTACATGTCGACGAAAAAGACATTGGATCACCTCTTGTTTTAAACAGGTGTCGGAAAATTGGTCATCACAGAAAGAAAGAAAAAAACAAATTAGCTTCGCAAGTGGTTTGTGGGATTAGATTGGTCCTTAGCATAGGCACGCAAAAATACCAAACAATACCAAGATTCAAACTTTATGTTGACGCAACACAAATATCCGTTGTTGATGAGGTTGTGAACATCACGTAACGTTGAGGTAGTATTAGTTGGCATTTGATAAATTGTTCTAAACATACCCTCAAACAATGATTTATATATTCAGCTAATGTTTGGTGTGTAACACCAATCCACTGCTTCCACTGCTAATTTATATGTAAATTAAGAATTTCTAAACCGCTGGCGCTGGTGGTTTTCTTTCCAATTCCAACCGGACCAAACTTCAGCTTTTGTGCACTATAGCACAATGCAAGTACAAATTTTATCCATCCTTTCAGGTTTCTGACAAATTGTTTTGGAGTTTTGGCCAAGAGGAATTGCTCATTATGTGAATTTTCCAGTAACATTTTTTATTTGAGAATGTCCTTTCAAACGATAATTTGGGGCGGGGGGATTTTTGTTCCTTGTGTTATATCCCTAAACTAGGTTAGAGTGTTAATGATGATTAGAAGAGGAGTTTGCATGGGAAAGGAGTGGTTGCACAGTGGTGTGCATGGGAAGAGGTGGATGGCGTGCACTATTGAGGGAGGTAGGGTGATGGAGTAGGGGTGGGGTGATGATGGGTTTGGTTTGGGTTTAAGAGAAGAAATCATTTTACCTCTCTCTCTCCCCCTTCCATACGTTTTTCTCTCCCTCACTCTCTTCTTCTCCTTGTGCGGCGAGCAGCAGCAGAGGACGACTCCGGTGGTGGTGAGGAGCGCGGTCGTGCGGTCCCGGCGTGAGGCGTGCGGGGGTGGTCGCGTGAGGAGGTGACGGAGGCGTAAGCGGTGCGCCGCCATTTCGTCGTCTTCTTTGAGGTATGCCGCTCTCTAGTGTGATTTAGTTGTTAACCCTCGTGGGAGAGTTGTGTTGGTCGGTCGGAGGAGGTCGGAGACCTCTCCGACGATGTGTTTTGATGGAAAATCTCGGCTGACGCGAGGTTGAAGACGACCAACGGTCGACCGGACACTTCGGGCGGTTGACCGAATGTTTGTATTTTGTTTGTCTGTTGTGTTTCGGTCGACCGGTTCCTTGTGTTCGGTCGACCGGAACTTAAGTGTACTTGTTTATTTATGCTTGTTCGGTCGACTGTTATATGATGTAGAAATAATAGGTTGACCCTGTTAGTTTTCGGTCGACCGAGACCCCTGAGTCGGTCGACCGATAGTTTGAATTTAATGTTGACCAGACTCCGGATTTTGATCTCGTTTCGGTCGACCGGTTTTAGACCTTCGGTAGACCGTTAAGACTTATGTTTTGCGCAAATAGTTCGACCGTTGTAAACGCTTCGGTCGACCGATTCCCTTGTGGAAGCGGTCGACCGAGTCGTCTCTTTCGGTCGACCGTTTTGCACAGGACATAATTCTTAGTTCCCTTTTGATGTCAACTCTGTCCACGGAAACCCGTATCCTCACCTTGTGCGTGAGCCGGGAGGTGACGGTGGGCGTGTTACGCGTGCCTGCCCAGGGACCGCCGTGTGGAAGAGTGTGGGTGTCCGGGACGCGTCACCTCCATGTATGGATCGTGACTAATTTGATGGATTGATTGGACTCATGGTATGAGTAGCAGACCTGAGGGATTGCGGATCCCAATGCGTGTGACGCATTGCTCGTGGAGTATGATGACCCTGCAGACTACGGTCTGGACCCGTCCGATGTTGTGCCGGACGTATGTTGTACCACCGATGTTGTGCCGGCGATGCCGCCGAGGTTGCTGCCGGCGATGATGGTGTCGACGATGTTCCGGCTGTGGTTGTGCCGTCCGATGTTGTGCCAGACGTATGTTGTACCGCCGATGTTGTGTCGGCGATGCCGCTGATGTTGTGCTAGCGATAATCCCCGATTGGGCACCTATCCTGGGATGTTGACCGACCGGGCTACGGCTCCGTCGAAGGTGGTGTAGACCACGTGGTTCTGTGCACGGAAGTGCGAACGCTCCTCACCGATCCCTTTGGCTCGAGTAGTCGCGTGTGGGGGGACGCGTCGCGTACTGTCCGTAAGACCGTATGTGCCTACGGTAGGTTTCCGAGGGAGACCCGTTGTTGTCATTGCTGGACTGATGTCCTTGTGGACCCTGTTGAGGGTCGTTGTTGTTGGACTTGGGTCCCGTTTACCCTGTTGAGGGATTTGATGCATTGCAGATGTGACATGACATGCTTCTAGTATGATATGTTCATTTACCGTACTATTGCATACATATAGGTGAGCTTGACATACGGGGTTTCCTAATGGGAAACTCAGGCATTGTTGTTTGATTCATGTTTCAGGACCACAGTAGGTTCTGTCGGGTGGTGACCGCGGGCGCACTCATTTTGGGGTCAAGATCCTCATCGGACTCTTCGAGGTCGTCGTGATTACTTTAGCTGTCTTTTCATAGTATTGTTATAATCACACCTTTTGACAAACTTTGTTGTATTATTGGTGCACCGACGGTTGATTTATTGAGTGACATTTCCGTTGATGAGTTTATTCTGATATTCTCTTGATTGTTTAAATTTTTAAAATTTCCGCTGTTTCGGGATGTTACACTTTGTCTCTTAAGGGTCCTTTTAAGTTTTAATCTCTTTATTATTTTCATTTTTCTGCTCATTGTGCTCACAAATAACGGTCTCTTCCTGTGCCGCCGGATTGAACCACGTACTTCATTTTTATGTTTTGACTCTCTCCCCATGACAAGCAGGAACTCCGTTGTGATTGTATTACTAATGTTTCATCATATTATTATTTTGATGTTTGCTTTTAGTTATCCCTAAATTACATATGTTTTCAGTTATTTTTTATATGGTTTTTTTTGTCTTTTTCATTCATGATTTTCACTTTCATATATTTCATTAAATGTTCTTATACCTTGTTTTTAATCCCCACCAACTATCTTCTACTTCATTTAGGTAACGTTTGGATGTCACCTAGCTCATGCTCTTCCACCACTAAGGAACTTCCTGGCCATACAATCTTTACTATTCTAAGAGCACCACTAACGGTGCTTTTTTGCACCCCACGTCCGGTCACGAGCCTCTTAACCTCAGGTCAACAACGCTCATGTCATTGAATATTTTATTATTTTTTGATTTTTTTGGTTTTGAATTTTTTGTTTGATTTTTTTTTGAAAATACGTTTTATAATTGTTTTGATTTTTTAGATTTTTTTTCTTTTCTCCAAGATAACCCCCGAAATGATGTAGAGGATAAAGATAAGTTGTTGTGGGTTGTGGTTAAGATGTGAATAGTGTAGGAAAGAGAAGAAAGTGGGTTGGTGGAAGAGAGAGAACGATCATGATTATGAAGTCGTCCGAGGTCATGATTAATGATGACCTAAGGGCTCCTCCACCTTTTTTTTTGTACACCGAGGGTGGAAGCTCACCACCACAGCTTCCACCTAATAGCTTCTACTTCCCAAAGGCAAGACCCCATTCTACCCCCATAAATTCCAAAAATTACTACTTATGTCCCAGATCTCATCTTTCCATCCTCTCGGGCATTTCCCAACCTATCCCCTTCTGTGGTGGTCGGGGGATTGGATTTCGTGCTCAGATTTCACGTTGGGGAAAAAAGTTTTATACAACAAACCAAACCAAATCAAACATCATCTAATTCACAATGAACGAGTTCGTGCATTGAAAGGATCAGAATTATGGGGAATGAGTTGCAGTCGACGATCTTCATGTTGTTCTGGAGATTGTTGGCGACTAAGAGGGGCGGATCGTCGTCCGATTTGGTGCGGCAATCATCCTTGATGGCCATGGAGGGGTTGACTCTCATGGATATTTCACTTTCCTTCCCAAAAGATGAAGCAATAGTTTATGTGTCTCCTCCAAAATCAGTAGAGAACCTAAAATTCATCCTTGAAACAAAACAATTTCAACCATAATACCATCTTATTCCAATGACAAATACCAACAAAATCTGCAAAAAAATGTTCCTCGACTCATGAAGTTCTGACCACGATACTGTGGTTGCCGAGCGAAGACAACGTAAAATTGTGATTGTGGCTTGTTTACGAAGACAATGACACTTTCGTCATTCCGCCCCTACAAGACCGTCGGAAGCTCCATCCGAACATCCAAACATGTGGGGTGAGATCCTTGGACAGGGAGGAGTGCGGGAGCTGGAAGCCGTACACCCAGACGCCCCCTGGTGAGTAATAGAGTTGTTCATTAAATATGCTTGCTATTTATGAACCCACGATAGAGTATCTTTGTATATAACTTATTGCATCGCCGTTAACAGCGTCTGAGCAGTTTTTGGACGTCCTGATTTCTTCCTTCGCCACGTCAGCTTCTCTCTCCGTCACGTCAGCTCAAACCAACCCCCTAAATTTTTCTTAACCACACCCAAAAACATCTCAAGCGCCCTACATTCTCTCTCATACACGTCATTTCGGGATCAATTCTAGGCAAAACACGAAAAATTATCAAAAACATTCTAGAAAATATAAACAAATAAAAAACTTATTTTCATATTTTTTTTTTGAAAAACGATTTTAAATTATTTTTAAAATATTTTTTAAAACAAAAAAAAAAATTCGCACCAATAGGTGGCCTGGGCGCTCGGGCAAGGGTGCTCTTAATGACGTATCCATTGGGGTGAATCTTTTAGGTACAAAGTAAGAATTGAGCTGTGGATAGGAGTTCATGTTTCGAGAGACATGACTGTCTTGTTTGTTGGTTGACCATGAATAATTTTGTTTTTATGTTTACGAGATAATTCTGCCGACGTGTGCCATAATATGTTAGTGTCCGTTTGAATTGGATTTTTCTGATAGGAATGTACGAGGGTTAAGATGCCATTGGAATTTAAAAAACAAGACAAAATTCAAAAATTTAAATAATGAGAAAGTCATGATAATTAACAGAATTAGATTTAGCTAAAACCAACTAATTCTAATAAATAACCGAAAAAGTAAAACAAATGCAAACGAAAAGAAGTGTCTAGTACTCAACATCCCACGTCACAATAGCACACCCACCGCATTCCATTCACTTAAACAGATCTTAGTTAGTGACCCGAAACGTACCCACAATGATCTGAAACACCTCTTCACGTAAAATCGTCGCAAATAAGGGTGTGCTTCAGTCTAAATCCTGAATCGGACGGGATCGGAACTCAATCCATCGTTATGGTGCAGACCGAATACCGGACCGATCAGATTCGAGTTTGGACAAGACCGGTACGGTCACGACTGGATCGAGTCCGGGCTGGTCGGGTCGGTCCAGACGAGACCTGTTTGTATTGAAAACCTACAAAAGTGTCCATCGGTCCGAACCAGGACCAGAACGGAACCCGGTTCGTCGTCACGGTACCAGCGTATCCCCTCTTCCTCCACTCCAACCGAGAAGAGAACAATAAAAAAACCCCCCTCAAAACCCCCAAATCCGATCTCGCGAGGATGCCTCAGGTGAGGATGGTGGCGAAGAACTTCATGGACATGGTGGCGGCCCTCCCGACCATGAAGCTCGACAGGCTCTACGACAGCACCTTCATCTGCGAAGCCATCCTCAGGTCGATCCCCACTTCCCTTCCATTCCCATTCCACTTTTTTAATTAATTAATTTATTAATTAATTAATTTATGGTTGTGATGATTAGGTCTTTGCCGCCGCTGGCGAAGAAGTACGTGCTGCAAATGATGTACATTGAGGTCCCCGTCGCCGCCAAGGCCATGGAGGACTGGGTCTTGCCGGATGGAATTTCTAAGCATAAGGTTTCCATCGATAGGTTGCTTCAGTTGAGAGTCTTCGTCGAGGTGCTCGACAGGTAGCATAGTATATATAATGCGGTTTTTTATTTTATTTTAAACTTTCTGAAATCGATCGTTTGAATTGTGAGAATATGGTTATTGTCCATAGTTTGTTGGAAGAGCGGAGATGATGGTAATTCACCAATTTAAGATCGCATCGTCGTGCCTATGTAGTCTTCTTCAGTGCTTCTTTGCTTGAACTGTTTTGCTTGCTTGTGTTCGTAAGCAAGTGTCATCAATGTAATCACCTTTCCCTTTAAAAACAAAAGGAATTCTGAGTTGGGTTTTTTGAAATTTATGTATCTTCTAGGATGAAGCCTTCGGGGAAAAGGGGACCAACTTGACGAAATTATTTATGTATATATCATTTTCTTTTGTTTAAAATTAACACAATGTTTTTATTTGGGAATATCACCTTGAGTGTATTCAAAGGTTCAGAACTTGAATAGTGGTTGTTGCAGGAATCCGTGAGAATGAAAAACAGTGATTTGTAAATGCAAATCTGTCATCTAAGATTTCATGTTCTCTTACAGGAAGAAGGAATCAAGCTACAAACTGAACTCCAAGTTTCAGAGTAATCTTAGAAAGTACTTGGTTCACGGGTAAGCATCACCTTTTAGTGGTTGCATAGTTCAATTGCTGGATCCAGTGTGAAGGTCTGGTTTTATGTTCCTAAGAGCTTTCTTTTTTATTGATATTGCCACAAAGATCCTCTTCTCCTGACTTATCCCCCCCAATATGTTATGTTTGCTTATTCAAAAGTTGTTCATTTTAAAATCTTTTTTTAGTCTACCTTCATTTCTTATTTTCCACTTTTTTGTGTTCATTTCAGTGGTACTTTGCCAAGAGAACCATTGTCTTCTGATGTTACAGCCAGACTGCCAACTCCTGAAAAGCTAGAAACCTATGCACTTGAGCAGTGGGAGGTTGCTTACCATGGATTTTATATCTCCTTTTTTGGTCTAACCATTTCAGTAACTGTCACTGACACATCCTTGCTTGGTTTTGGTGTACCAGTGCTTCCTGTTACAACTTATCACATCAGGTCACTCGGAAAGATCAACCAGCTTCAATTCTTCTATGATGAAGGTTTTTCAACGAGGTCTTTTGAGTGGAAGGTGTTATATACGAAGTGCATGGTTTTTGTGCATATTTTTTGCATCATCGAATGAATTCGAAAATTTTCTGGCGAAGATGCTCTAAAACTTATTTTAATTTAAAAAACTTTCGCTCCAGCTGACGTGCTAACTGCTAAGGTCATGAATAATGGTTACAAGTGCCATTTTATGAGCATTAGAGTTATTTATCATTATGGGATGAGTACACTGCACTTCTTGATTATGATATTGTTGTTAATGTAATGGTGACAAGTCACATCCCCTGACTGGAATGCAATGAAGAGGCGGTGTTTTAGAGTTTTTGGTTGCAGAGATCTACAAGATTTTAGTTGATTTGAATATATGTAAAGGACTACTAATGTGTTTACTGATTATAGAGGAAGATAACAAACAAATGATCATAAACATATATTCTTATCTAAGTCTCCGAGTCGTTTCCATATTCTTCAAATTAATTGTGCGTTTGCAATGTTCCGGCTGCTCTAATTGCCTATCTTTCCTTTGCCAATTTCTTTGACTCCACTTGGTCTCCCTTTCCCATTTACTTAATTACTTCCAATAGTTCAACCTGTCCAGAAATTTTTTGGCCAATGAATGTTCCTGATTTCTGCTCAGAGCCAAATTGTCATTATCCCAACTTCAATCGTCATCATGCATCTTTCGTACACTAGAATAGATTTGTCTACTTATGCTTGTGTCCCCTCATAGAGCCAATTACCATGATCTGTACGATATGATGGTCACTGGCCTTCCTGTTGACTATAGCAACGCAACAATACCTTGTTGTAGAACATCAGAAATTATTGTTAGCACTTTCACAGTCATCAACCTTCACGTAGTTTGAAGTTCACCTTTTTTTTAATAAAAAGCTTCCTTGTTTCACCCATCAGATTACAATTGTTTTAACATGAAACATGATCCTTTTTTAGAACCCCTTCGAGATAGTATGAAAAATGATTATTGAGTATCTCATATGTGCAGAGAAAATGAAGCCCCAAGGCTAACTGAAAATGGCTTTCAATTCTTGGTATGTGTGATGGTACCTGTGTTTGCTTCGTGCACCGTAAGAACATGACTTTTTGCTTACCTTGTTCTTTCACTTTCCTGTAACAGTTAATGGATACCAATGCACAGTTGTGGTACATAATTAGAGAATATATCTCTACATCTGAGGTATGAGCTTGGGATAGTGTATTTCTACTTTTTTATTGCATAATGGTGTTATGCTTCTGCTTCCATTATCAATGTCATTGTTGAAGTTCAATTTATTGGTAACCATCCATAACAATTTTTACAATTTAAAACATGTTCCTTGGGATGATCTCCAAGGAAATAATGATCATTCTATATTTGTTTGGAATTTTAAATTAATAGATCTATGCGGTAACCGCCTTGAAACTCATTCAACTTGTTTCTTCTCATGCAGGATCGAGGAGTAGATCCAACCGATTTAATTTCATTTCTTCTTGAACTTAGTTTCCACGCGTTGGGAGAGGTATTACAATAACATCTCGTTCGTAATCTACTTTTATTGGTCAAATACCACTTGTCTAGTTCACATAAAGACGTAGTGCTTGTGCACCTGGAACCTAATAGACCGTAGATATCAAGTGTTTAAGGTAATCTGGAAAAAGAAAAATTCTCTCTTTGTTTGCCTTTGGAACCCCTAATAGGAATCCTGGGTTTGAAATTCTCATGTGCCCCCTCACTCTCACAGGAAACTACTATATATTATTTTAAATTTAGTGTATTATCATTTAAATGTACATTAGATGGAATTATTAATTGAATTATAATATAAAATCTTTACATTATCATGTAGTTTTCAACAACTAAAATATAACCCTCAGACTCCACACATCATGTAGTTTGAATTAGTTAAATTATAGTCAAACTCAAATGTACAATTTCGAGTACAACTCAAATGTATAACGTATTATGAAAATAACTAAAATATGTTATATTGTTGAAACTTTTACAAATATTGCTTTTTAACATGAATCATGTTAAATTGTTATTTTTCGAAAACAAATCAGTAGATTCTAGTAGCATGCACAAACAACAAAAAATTGTTCAAAGGGAAACTTATTATGCTTGATTTACTTTTCTGTTGCTTTCGCTTTGGCCACAACATTTATTTTCAGGCACTTTCCAAGTGCAGAAACAGGGTCATAATGATGTAAATATATTTCTCAATTTCCATTAAAAGCAACAAAAGTAACCAAATGTATAATTTTTGCTGTTCATGTTTCAAACTGGATATAATGTTTGATATCTGATGTTATGTAACAATTTTTAACATGAAGAACTATTGCTTTTTATTGATTGTTTTAATCACGCTGATTTTAAGTTTCATTGTTATTACTAGTATTTCGACTGGTAATGCAAAAGGCTGGGCACATACCGTGAGCTGCTTTAGGGTAGGTAATATTGATTAGCAGGCAATTTTTCAAGATTAGTAGTTCATAAAATTTTTCTACCGTCATGTTTCAAATTTTGTTTGTCACCCTGGTCTTTCACTGATCTAACTGCTATAGGTCCTGCCATTGACCATGTGTGGTTCTCTAAATTTCAAACAACAAGATGATGCGTATCTTGCGATAGTATTAGGATGGTAGCATTTTTTCAGTTATCTGTCACTATTAAAAGAGAAAATACTTAGATTTTCTTCCCACCACTATGCGGTTAGCATACATGTATGTTGCTTTACTTTGAGATAGCTACGCTCATAAAAACTTCTGTGAAAACTCCTTAACTTCTAACCAAAAGGTTTGCAAGTCTACACTTAAGTTTTTTGTGGAATGTGATGTTGGAGACGTAGATATTTACTATTGGGATCTCATTAGATGCCAAGAATGGTCTTTCTTCAGTTCGTATGAAGATGAAGAATCTTTAGCCTAAAACGAAATCTCAACCTTATATGTTGGGACTTGGAGCAGGTGCAGAAGGTTTTTGTTGATTTTTAAATCCCAATGCACTTGAATGATATGTATTATCTTTATTGTTTATTTTGTATTATTGTGTAAATAACACCATCATTTATGAGTACCTTTTCTGCTTCTATATATATTTATTAAAGCCTTGATATTGGACAGGCTTATAACTTGAACACACTCACAGAAGTTCAAAGAATTGCCATCAAAGACCTAGCCAGTCTAGGACTAGTCAAACTCCAACAGGTTCATATGGAAATCAGCTTCCTGTTTTTATCAAGTTAATACATATTCTTTTGATTAAAATAATTGTTCAAGCTTTCCATTGGCATGCGTATTTTTAAATTTTCCACAGGGAAGAAAAGAAGCCTGGTTCATTCCCACTAAATTGGCCACAAATCTCTCAATGAGTTTGTCAGATTCTCAGTCACGAAAACAGGTGAAATAGTTCATAAGTATACTTGATTCTCGAAGTGATTTGCATCATTGCATATTTGCATGTATGCTTCTGATTTTATATAATATCACAAAATTTACAGCGAACACTATTTGCAATTTTTAGTTGGCTGTGGATCTGTACTTAAGGAGTTACAGAAATGTAGAGACTTCAAGGTTTCTGATATTACCAAAAAAATTGAACTTCAACTTTTGTTGTGCCCTTAATAAATTCACCTGGTGATGAGGATGCTGTGGTGTCTGTTTCCCTGTTTATTATTGAGCCTTTTGATCATAGGTTGCCGCGACATACAGGTTTCCTGTACAGTTTCAGGCTTTCAGCACGTTACTGTAGTCCATAACAGGTGGCACAGATACTTCTGGTATTATCGAACCATACACGGAACAATCCCAAGGCTTGCCTGGGATCCTAAGATCCTTCCTTGCAAATCGTATGGGCAGCAAGTTATGGTCATAATAATCGTTATGATATTACCTATTGTTTTCAGTAAAAAAGTTTTCTTCGCTTAATTCACACTTCCAATTTGACAATTACTAAGAGGTCAGCTATACTGAGAAGAAAATTTGCATTATGCCAATTAAATTTGAGTATTGCCAACTTTTCTCTTTGTAGTGCATGCGTTTAATGTAAATATGTATTATTGATCACAGGGATATGTTGTTGTTGAAACAAACTTTAGGTTGTATGCTTATTCAACATCCAAATTGCATTGTGAGATATTACGCTTGTTTTCAAGGTATGTTATTTTCTTCCAGCTGCGACATTGTCACCCTTAATTTTCTGGCAACATATATTAGGATTTCCATGTTGGTCTAAAAGGAATGAGCTTGTGTTTCTTTTTGCCAAAAAGCTACTTTCGAGTGGGAACTTATTCATTCTTGATGTTATTTTCATCAGCCTAGTCAAACAAGAGTCAAAGAGTATTAAAATGACGTCATTACATCTGAACTTGGGGCTTCAATGGAGCACATTGAAATTACAATAGTACTGTTATCATTGTGGGGGGTTCCAAGAGCTTAAGATGGTCAATCTGATCCATCCCTAGTACCATGATCTTATGGTTTCCAATACTTCCATGACCACCAAGCACCCTAGTTAACAAAGTGAAAGAATAAATAAAAAAAATTCTAAAACTGCTTAAGAGAATTTATTTATAATTCTATATTTCTTGTAAATGTTGGTTATTGAAATAGTGGCTTCTTTGTGGCGTGTAGGATTGAATACCAGCTTCCAAACCTTATAGTTGGTGCTATAACAAAAGAAAGCCTGTACAATGCATTCGAGAATGGTATAACCTCCGAGCAGGCAAGGCCATGCGATGTTCATTAGCTTGCCAACAGAAACATGTGACAGGATTATCCATCATATAGGACTTTCTGTTTTGATTCTTAATCTGTCATTCTTTTTTCCATTGAAATGTAATGACTGTGCAACCACAATTTTCAGATAATTTCTTTCCTTCAGCAAAATGCTCATCCTCGTGTTGCGGAGAAGGTACCAACAGTGCCCGAAAATGTTGCTGATCAGGTGCATTATCTTGCTTGAAAGAAAAAGAGTTGGGTTTTTGTACTGTCTGTCCATGTTGAGATCATGGACATCTTGATTTGTCCTCAGATGAGGTTATGGGAAACGGACAGGAACAGGGTGGATATGATTCCTTCACACCTTTATGAAGATTTTCCTACTAAGGTAACTTTTTAGTTCTAATTTAGTGACAATTAATAGTTTAATACCAAGGAGATGCCAGAGTTGGCATGTTTTTCGTCACGTGCCATTGGTTTGTTTTTTGTTTTTTGGGTGAAAGGGTCTTGTACTGGGAACATTCTTCACCTCTTAGGTATTACCACTAAATATTACGAACTCAAAATACTCATAATACTGAACTATTTTACCTTGGTGTGTGCTATTGTACCTTGGCAGTTCTGCAATTGGCTGGCCTGCCCAGTGTGTGTTGTGTACGTTCCTTATAGAAGGGTCAAATTGTGCGCCCGCACACACACACCATCTGAATTCATTTTGACATGAAAATGAGCTGGTTTGGGTGACAATTTGTTTTAGCCCTTAACAGTGTAAAGATTTATTTTCTCAAACTTAACGCAATAAACATCTGACTGTCTAATCACATCCAGGAGGTGTTTGAAGCTGCATGTGACTTTGCAAGAGAGATGGGTGGGCTGTTATGGCAAGATAATAAAAGGATGTTTCTAATTGTTCATGGAGAAGCACATCAAGATATGCGCGATTTCCTCCGTCGTCAAAAATAACCAGCAATAAACTCCCCATTGTTCTATTCTATTAACTGGTTAGTTTATTTTCTTTTATATCCTGCATTTATTATATTACTATATTACATTTCTCTAGATGATGTGGTTGTTTATGGTTTCAAGTGGCAACAACGTCTCTTTGCAGGATGAACGTGACACAGTCACACCGGATGATGATCAATTCCTTTGTCTGAGCAAGGTTGTTCTACTGGAGGACCTTCAATATTGCAATGAGTTCAATGTCATCCAAATTGGTTCAAGAGGGGAGCATCATACAATCTGATGAGCTTATCATAATTTATGCATTAAAGAGAGGAAGAGGCCATTTTTATCCGTAAAGCCTCTAGATTCTCCCAGCGGTTATGATTGAGATGACGAAGCAGGTCCAGTTTTGCATTTCGGAGTTGGTTTTCTATCTATCTCTGTTGTCATGTTTACAGTTGACCGATAAACACCATGACTATGTAATTTGATTCTAAAGCTGTTTTTTTGGGCAATTGATCTTTTTTTGTGCATGAATAAATCTCCGTATAAATTCTTTATTTATACATTTGACCGGGAGTAGAGAGCTTGATTTCCTTAATTTTGCAGAAGTTAAAATGAACATTTCCTAACATCATCGATCCATCCTTCCAGCAGCATAATTTTGGGATCGGTCGGCGCTTATTTTTAGGTTTTAGCAAATCGTGTTACCCGATGACAAAACAAACGTACGAACATATTCAGAATTCATACAAAACGCAATTTCTCCAAGTGAATTATCCGTTGGATACAATTTTTAGCAAAGAAAAATAAAATAAAATCATAAAACTCCGTGTGAAACAAACCAACTCTTGCAAATAAATCTCACAACAAGAGTAATGATGAATGGGCTTAAAGTGGAGGTTTAATAAGTAAAAATGTCCAAACCAAAGGCAAACAAGGCACAACAAAAAAGAGGATAAAAAACAAAAGGAAAACGTGACGGATTCCCGATTGATTATGGCAACGGAGGAAGGGAAGATGACGATCTCAGAGCTGGACGTCCGGCAACCCAACTCGGCGAAGTTGTTGGAGGAGATAGCGAGGTTGGAGAAGAGGATCTTTCCGAAACACGAGTCCCTCGCCGCCTCCCTCCGCCGCGACCTCACCAAGAAGAACACTGCTCTGCTCTACGCCTCAACCGGCGGCGAGGTCGTCGTCGGCTACGCCATCTTATCCTGGATCTCATCCCTTTGCGCTTCCATCACCAAACTCGCAGGTCCACCATCACCACCTCTTTTTTTAGGGTTCCCTTGTCTTTACTTGAATTCGCAACTCAATCCAAATGCCCAAACCTTAAAGCCTGAAGGAATGTTGTATGTATTACGCTAGAATCTGGAATTTTGCTGAAATCTATTGTTTTAGTTTAGAATATCAATCTAATTACATGAAGTTAGGGTCTGAAATTAGGTTGATTTTTGGAAAATGTACGAAGATTTAGAAAAGCAACTGCCAAACAAAAAAAAAAGAATGAAGAGATTTTTGAAAAAAATGATTTTTAAAATCCCAAATTCATATACAGAAACCTAGGACAGCCACTTTATATATAACTTAGAAGCATATTCTGTAGGAGTCACCAAAGGTGTTTTGAAGGACATGGTGTGTTCATTTGATTTGAACCCCGAGTAGGAATCTACCTCATCATATATTGTATTGAACTAGGAGCAGAATGACAAGCTTTTGCTGTTTTCTTTAACCCACTCTACTAGTACAATTTTAAATTCCAGAGAGTGAGTATGACTGTGGGGATTTGTTATTTGTTCTTGACTGTCTAAGACAAAAGATTTCCTCACTGAGCTAACCCCAGTTGGTATTAGCTTTCACTGTCAATAGTTTACTACTGTCAATAACTAATGAATGAATATTATAAAGCTAATTGTCTGCGTGAATCTTAACATAGAAGCTGGATAAATGCCTTGTAGAGTGGAAGGACAGCTTAAATGTTGATGAACATATCAACAAAGCATATTTTCACTATCTTTTCTCCCGTTATCTTGCAATGAAAAATGAGACGTCATTATGTATTTCCCGCACTTTGATCTTGCTGCTAAAAGTTAACTATCCGTGTAATAATGATCGCAGTCAAGGAAAACTACAGGGGACATGGTCACGGAGAAGCATTACTAAGAGCTGCAATCTTGAAGTCCAGAACTAGAAAAATCCAACGTGTTTCTCTCCATGTCGACCCCACGAGGACCGGTGCTGTTTCACTTTATAAGAAACTAGGCTTCCGAATCGATGAGCTGATCGAAGGCTATTATTCTCCAGAAAGACATGCTTACAGGATGTACCTGGATTTTGATGATTAGAGTTTCTTATTGAGAATGTCTCTCATTTCATTGTCAATCTTGTGCCTAATGTTTGTTTGTTTTTACAAAATTGGTGGATTCGTTAATTAAGAAGTTTGAGGTGTTATGAACCACAACACCTCACAGCCCAAAGTTTCAAAGCAAATGCCACTAAGCAATCCAGCATGGAGAATTAACAAGTTTGATTATGTGTAAGTTCACCATGCTGGATTGCTTTTCTGAAATTTTCAAGCAACCAGCGTACGAGCATTCAACTCAGTTTCATGTCGTCCTGCCTTTGTGGTCGTGAAGGTGGAAATTCACATTTCACCACGACATCCAAAAGAAAATAGAACACGTTTTATTTTGTTAATTAAATGCAGAATAGAAAGAGAAGACTTGCGCATCTATCCTTGAAGTACGTTCATCACAACATTCACACGAATACGGAGTTAGAAGAATCTACACCACCACCACATTTTAATGCACAGCATCCTCATCCAAGCACCAGTCTTGTTGCGGCTTACAATGAATCTCGAGAACCAAAATAGCAAGGAATTAATAAAATACAACTCCAAAGATGAGAATCCAAAAATACTCCCAACAGTGATCTATAGACCTGCAAAATTTATAAAAGCCAGTTAAACCCATTTGAGGCTGACCAATAACAATTGTCTCCTAAGAGTTTTCTAAAATCAGACGCTTGTATTTCAAGAAAAAGACAATGACTACCAACAAGGCTAACTCAATTAGTGGATCTTTTTTCTTAGATTAACCAAAATTGATGCAGATTGTGCGTTCAGATTTAGTAAAAATAAAGCAATTTTTTTTTTTGGAAAAATAAAAAGACGACGGAAAATGTATCAGGAGTGACACCTCATTTGTTCACCAGAACAGCGAAGAGGATAGACAACAGGAGTATGATGATAACAATCTGCACCAAAACATAACACAGATCAGATGCTATCTTGAAATCATATGTTAGAAGAGCATCGGAACTCACCATTATAGAGCGGATATTTGACTTGCTCTCATACACTTGAAATTGTCTGAAGAAACATAGAAGTCGTTACAGATAAAATCATAAAGACAGAAAAATTTTCTTGGAAAAGGAGGTTCAGGAAAAAAACCTTTCGTCTAGCATTTTAGAATCAAGACAGGCCTTTTCTATGGCTTCCAGCCGCTTCAATGTAAGGGGTGCATTTGGATCATTTTCATTAACCTGCAAAATCAATTTACTCATGGTTGTAGTTTGTTGAATATTTCCAAATTCAGGCTCATCTAAATACTTGGTGCATATACAGCTGTTATTGTCGGGATCTCTCAACTCTCTTTCAAGACATCATTGCTAGAAACATGATGTTAATCATCTACATTTATGATTTGAGTTAATCTTCCATTAGCAAACAATGTCATCATCAACAACTTTATACAACTGAAATTGCTTGTTCTAGCCGTCGATATCACACCTAACCTTTACTAAAGTCAAATTATGTAGTAAGTAAGATTATAAGAAACCTAGTTAACAATAAACCTTTTGTGACTACAAGTATAAGCATGAAATAGTTGGGGCAATGGAATTATTGATTGAACAAGTGAAAATACCAATAGATTAAAGACTGCTACCTTTAACTTCAATATGCGAGAGAATACAAAAAATGCATTATAGACGTCAGACATAGTTTGTGTTTGGTCCATAACCCTGGCGACAGTGCCTGAAACAAAAATGTAAGGAGACAAAAGGAGAAAATTCAGTTGGTACCTAGTTAACTTTCAATATTCTTACAGATGGATAAATTAGTGTATGGCACAAAACTGAGCACCAAAGAGAAAAACAACCAAAATGTTCAGCGCTTGTTGCATAGAAAAGTGGCTTGCTTTTACAATGTAATAAATGTTTCCTATGTTTCGTATTACAATAAACATGATAAGGTTGCAAGGTCTGTGATATGAGAATTGTTTGAGTGAAGGGAAGACTATCTAACAATTTCTCAACAGGATGTCGCATGAGGACGTTACTGGCTACCCGCCTAAAACCAAGTGACAGACAATCTTTAATTAGTCTTCCTTACAGTGAAGTCAAATGCCCCTCCCTGTCACAGATAGAAACAATTTTGACTGTTTCCTATTACACACTAAATTTTTAAATAAGCCCATGAACTAGAAGCACAATGTGTTGGAAAACAAGTACAAAGGTAGTCCTAGTACCACCTCATAGTCAACGTAAGACCTTTTCTCATACAATTATAGATGAAACATAATAAATTAGATGTGCATAAAAAATCATACATCATAACTGTACAAGGCAAAGGAGTTACATTAACCAAAGGAAGAGAAAACTTTAGTATGCTCTATGTTTGAAGCATTGACGAGTACGCAAAATATTACTTGTAGAGGTGGATGGATTGGCGTCTCATGAGAATATAATCAAATCCAAGAACAGAGATAGATATTTAGATGACCTCTTACCACGTCTCATTTTCACGACTCCCCGGAAGACATTGATGTTGTTATAGCATAGGGCAAGTGTTCCAATGGCCATAATCTGGTAGAGAAAATTTAATTGTACGTCTAAAGTTATGCCATGTATGCATTAAATGGTAATGATAAAGGAAGACCACATACAACAATTGACATGAAATTGAGGTGAGATAACCAATATTTCACAATTACAGCAGTATGCCTATGGTTGATTTACCTGAGGAATAGCACAAAAACGAAATATAGCAGGATCTTGCAAATCCGACATATACTGCAAGCAGTCTTCGCCATGTATTAAAGCGTTAGTGACCATGTCATTCAAGCATTCCACTGCTTTCGTGGAAACTTCCTCATTTTTCAAATCCTGGAGAAGTACCAACGTTGCAAATTAGGTCATTGCGTCAAAAGCTCAGATCAATACTCAATATCTAAACTTCGCAGATACAAGAGACAACATAGATTCACATATATAAATAATAAAGATTCACAGGAACGTTACACTGCCAAACAAAAGTACAA
The DNA here is from genome assembly GCA_963682175.1 of Triglochin maritima. Lineage (NCBI taxonomy): Eukaryota > Viridiplantae > Streptophyta > Magnoliopsida > Alismatales > Juncaginaceae > Triglochin > Triglochin maritima. The sequence continues at coordinate 54,002,279 of OY821772.1, read as the reverse complement.
AAGGTACAATGGAGTAACCAAATTACAAAATAGATCCCACAAACCTCAAGCTTTTCAGCATATTTGCTCCATATTTCCCTTGGCCAAAACATTCTTGACTTAGGTATTTCATTGATATCTTCCAGATAATCTCGAATTATATTTGTTTTCTGCACTTAAAAGATATTAATGTGAATCAACACCTCCACGAAAATGCAACACCACCATTAATTAAAGCAATTGGTGATATTAGATATGTGAAATGCAAGAATACCACATGCACAAAAAGAACTCTACCTGAAGAAATAAACCCATTGAATTTGAAAGAGAATCAGAAACAAGCTTTTCTGATCCTGAGGCATGAAAGAGCTTCGACAGGCCTAGTCCAACTAGTCCTGCTACATAGTGGCAATACTCATCATAGTCGTCAATGGTTTCTACCTACAAAAAAATAGAAAAATAGAGACAACGTAAATTTAAGGTACAATACTAGAGTGCATTAGTTAGATGAATACGTATACTCATACACACCTGTTAACGGGACTTTGTATATGTTATGTCCCTAACCGAGATTAGGAGGCTAATGGAGATTAGAGGAGAATTAGGGTTTGCTTTGCATGGGAAGTTGGGTTGCATGGGGAAGAGGCGGGCTACAGTGGCCTGAGGGTGTAGGGTGATGGTGAGGTTGGCGGGCACTGTAGCAGACGGGGTTATAAAACTTAGTTTTTCTTCTCCTTTCTTCTTTTCTTCTTCCTTTCCCTCATTCCTTCCTTTCCTTGCTGGTGCGTGTGGTGGCGAGCAGCTGAGGAGGAGACCGGAGATCGCGCGGCGTGAGGCGTGCGGAGTCGAGCGCGCGGGGAGATCACCGGAGGCGACGTGCGCGAGCGGAGCTCCGGCATTTTCGTCGTTTCTTTTGAGGTATGCCGCTCCTTAGTGTGGTTTGTTTGTTGACCCTCATGTGAGGGATGCGTTGGTCGAGTCGGGGGAGGTCGGAGACCTCTCCGGCGACGCGTTTCTTCGTAAAACCTCGGCTGGCGCGAGGTTGAAGACGACCAACGGTCGACCGGATCCTTCGGGCGGTCGACCGTTTTAGCACTGTTTGCCCGACTTTAACCTTCACCGGTCGAACGATGCCTTGGGGCGGTCGACCGGTAGTGCATTATTGCTGGTGAGTTGGGATTTTTCTACCTGTTATCGGTCGACCGGTCCTTGTTGTGTTCGACCGGAACTTAAGTGTACTGAGTAGAATTGCATGTTTTGTTCGACCGATTCCTTATTGTGTTCGACCGGTTGTATGTTGTTTGACCGATGGAAGTTTGCGTTCGACCGATTATATGACTTAGAATAATAGGTTGACCCTGTCTGTTTTCGGTCGACCGAGACCCCTGAGTCGGTCGACCGATAGAGTGGATTTTTATGTTGACCACACTCCGGATTTTGATCTCGTTCGGTCGACCAGTTTTAGACTTTTGTTCGACCGTTTGGGAATTAGTGTTGCGCAGTGAGTTCTACCGATTCAGACTTTCGGTCGATCGAATTCCTCGTGGAAACGGTCGACCGGTTAGACTATTTCGGTCGACCGAATCTGCTCAGAACTGAATTCCTGGTTCCCTTTTTGAACGCCAACTTTGTCCACGGAAACCCGTGTCCTCGCCTTGTGCGTGAGCCGGGAGGTGACGGTGGGCGCGGGATGCGTGCCTGCCCAGGGACCGCCGTTGGGAAGAGTGTGGGTGTTCGGGACGCGTCACCTCCATGTATGGACCGTGACATTTGAGGTGATTGTTGGCACTTTGTAGTATAGCAGGCCTGAGGGATCGCGGATCCCAGTGTTGATGTTGTGCGGGCACGCAACTGGCGTTGGGTGAGGTGACTACCGGCCCACGGGCTACGGAGGTCGCTGCCCTGCTTTTATAGCGGCGCGGTTGGTGTTCGCGGCTCGAGGAGCCTGATGACCTGGCAGACTTCGGTCTGGACCGTCCGATGCTGTGCCGGACGTTGTGATGGACCACCGATGCTGTGCCGGTGATGCCGCCGAGGTTGTGCCGGCGATGATGATTGTTGGGCCGAGGCTGTGCCGGCTTGTTGTTTTCCTCGGCTGGGCACCTACCGAGATGATGTTGTTATACCTTCCGGGCGACGGCCCCGTTGGTCCCTGTGGCCCCGACCACTGAGATTTACAGATCTGTTTCTATCGGCGCGTAGACGTGACAGAGGCTCCCTGCCGAACCCTTGAGTAGTGTAGCTGCGTGTGGGGGGTGCGATGTCGCGGGCTACTAGACTGCATGTGCCTGCAGTAGGTCTCTTCGGGAGACCCGATGATTGATTGTCGGACTGATGTCCTGTTTTACCCTTCGGGGGAACTGTTTTCCATTTCTGTTGATGCCATGACATGCTACTAGTATGATAGGTTCATTATGTGATACATGCATATAGGTGGGTTGGCATACGGGGTTTCCTTCTGGAAACTCAGGCATTGTTGTTGCATCTTTTTCAGGATCGCAGTAGGTCCGGGTGGGTGGTGACCGAGGACGGAGCGCTTTGGAGTCGGATCCTCTTCGGCAGTTGCTAGACCGTACGACTACTTGTATTCTATTCCTTGTATCAGTATTGTAGTTGTACTTCTTTTGGAAAACTCCTTGTATTTTGGGTGCACCCGGATTTATATACTTATATATTTATATATTAGTGACGTTCCCGCGTGAGTTGTCTGTTATGTTGGTTATTTTGAAATTTTAAATCTTCCGCTGTTTCGGGACGTTACAGTATATGAAACTATGAAAGTGATAGAATGCTACCATGTTAAACATAGAAAACTCATTTCAAGGAATTGCAGACTAAAAGAGTTTAAATATGAATTTAAAGAAGCTACATGGCCACATCACTACAGCTAGATCAAACTGCAATTCATATGTGTCGAGGAGCTGAATTATACAATACCATGCATCATCATCATCGGTCAGAAACTTACAGTTACTGATATTTATTGCTCAGCAACTATTAATCTACAAAATACATAGAAATAAGGTGAACACGTCGTAGAGTGGGACAGATAATGGGTTGCAGTCAAAACATACGAGCCATAATAACAGTTACAGCCAACTCAAAAAAATTATGTCAAAGTATTGAAACAAATGTCAAAGCACTTTTAAGTTTTGTAAAAAGATTTAAGATAAAAACCTCCTTGCAAATGAATTTTGCCATTCCTGCCCCCATCCTTTTTGTTATATCCTCGATGGCTTCTTGGTAACTGAAAGTCCACAATACAAAATAATAATAATCAGAAACTACTTCCTAGTTGATTCACTAAGCAGACATGAAAGTTCTAGATAAAACACAACTAGTTTCAAGATAAAAACATGAATGCAGAAATAGTATTAAGACACCAGTCAGAGGCTATAATTCGTAAAGATAGTTCAGGCCACTGAAACAAAACCATTATAGTGACATTCCTAGCACCAAATGTGTTTGGGATTAAAGGCTTGTCCAAGTACCAAATACAGCACACTTCTCTCGTAGCTTCAAAGATGCATAGGATTAGGATAAATGAAACACACTTGAGGGCCATTTGTCCATTTGTAGACATCTGTCGAATTTTCACTATACTTTTTTTCAAGAAACATTATTCAGGAGTATATTTGGTAGTAGTATATAATGTTGGATATACATCTTCCATTTTTATTATATCTTCTCCGAAAGATATTTTTAGGTGTACATTTAGGGCTGTAAATGGGTGCCTATTTGCCTTTTTACCTATTTACAGAGTATTTTTCTCATCCATTGAAAATTTCTTTACAAGTTTTACTCAATGTTTGATGGGCCAGGATCACGAGATAGTCAATTTTCTACCTGTTTATCATAACCTGTTAAGTATTATAAAGTAATCTACGATAATTTAATGGTTCGAAGTAGATTAAGTTTGTTACTTTACTAATTTGGTACTGATCCTTCGGTCCTCAAATCCTTGTGAGAATAGTCCCGCATCAGGTAATTTGGGGATGTGCCTTGGGGTTATAACTCATGTGGGCTCTCTCACCGACAAACTAGCCCTATTTCAACAATCCTACCCCTTGGGTATATCTTCGTTACAATGTTGACAATCCAATCCAAGAATATTCCTCTCTCACACCCGTTTCCTCCCTAACCATTACAACACCTCCTTAATCTCTCATTAATAACTCTTAATCCCTTCATAACTTCTCCATAATACATTATTACTACAACTCCTACCCTTCATCCGTTTCAGAACCCAACAATCACCTCACATTTCTCCAACATTTAAATTCCTCTCTCCAATCTCCACTCTACGGTCTCTTTCAACACCAAACATAAATTTATATTATGGATGAAATTCAATGTTCTAACTCTCGATTATGACGTGTTTGATTAGTGGAGTGGAGGATGTTTCATGTTTGTCATTTCGTAAAATATGAAAATGGTTTCATGTTTGATTAACAAATGCTTTTTAGTTGATAGGAAATTACTTGTTTTGTCTGTTTATTCATTTCGTCACCCGTCTTTTAGGGGGTAATGGGTACAGTAATGGGTGGACACTTACAGAATTGGTAATTACTCATTTTACCCACTCAAGATTATCAGCTAGGGTAATAAAATATCCTTTGTGCTGTCTTTAGACTATTCATCTACAACTACAATCCAATGAGTTTCAACTAGCGCCAACCCACAATCTTATAAATTCGCAACCCACAACCCTCAAAACTTGACAAATTATGTTGGCCCGACTTGGTTTTGCAAAATTGTATCTGTTTTGGGACTGAGTAATTGAAGACAATTCACTTGGTTAAACTTTCAATAACTCGAATACACTAACATAAACCATACTCTCAAGTTCGGTCTATTCTTTTATGATCAAATAAGCTCTCACACATGACATGTTAGTTATCCAGAATGTCGATCAGGATTACTATATAGATGATTTCCCTAAAATCAGTAACTTTGACGCCAATGTTCACCAACACACATTTCATAATCTTAAGCATATGAAATGAACCAATGCCATTTCTTCATAGGTTGGGTTCCGAGTGCAATCGTAAGAAAGCATGTAATTGTAGAAAGGTGACAGAAAAAGAAAGAACCTTTTGTCGAGCTCTAAAAAAGCTGTTGAAACATGATGAAATTCATCCATCAGAACTTTGTAATCCTTTGTACCACCTAGAGATTTAAGAATATACCAGTTAAAGCACGATAGTTAAAAATGGAGAAATGCATCTGGTAGCATATATTGCTAAAAATAATAGCATAACAACAGCCAATCGGAAATACGAAGAAAAAAAAACTGACATGAGAAATGCCATTTTGGATTGTATATGTGGCGATGGAAAGCATGTAGGATAGGCAATTTGATGTCAGAAGCGATACTAGTATCATCCTCTGTATATGAAAATGGAAGATGAAATTAGAGAAACAAAATTAATTGGAAAGCAAAGCAAAGCAAAGGTATAAAGAAAGATGAATATAGATAGACTAACCAACTGTGTCAAGGCCTCTGAGGACGAGATAGAAAATACAGACCTGTAATGAATAGAAAAAGGAAAGGATAGAGAATAAAATATTGTGTGCATTTGTTATGGAGTCATGCAAAACTTATGATGGATGAATCCATAATAGAAAAAAGAAAAAAGAGTTACGGCGTTGCGGAGGGAGGTAGGGAGTTGCTGGATGACGATGGAGAAGCTACGGGAGACGTTCTGGAGCATGGTGTAGCAGAAGGCCCAGTGCGGCTGCGAAGGGATCTGGCGTTCGATCCTCGCCACTGCCATCTTTAGCTTCACCAGCGCCACCACATCCTCCGGGTGCCGAAACGCTTCTCCGATCACCCCCATTCCACCACACCACAGATCTCTTCTGTTACGTAAGTACTTAAAATAAACCTTTTTTTGTTCTTTCAACACAATTATATATAAATTTGTAAATACTTATATTATAATATGGTTTATAAAGGATTTTATTGATCAATTGAAGTACCACTTTGTAAGGGTTAACTCATATATGTGTATATATATATATATGTTAACCAAAAAATAGGAATACCACAAATTCTAAATCTTAATCCGTAATCAAATAAAACATTATTAAACTCGAAGAACAAAGTAAACAATTTTTATTTTAAATTTGGATATAAATTTTAACCCATAAATAAGAATATATCAAATTTAAATTCTCAAAATACATAATAAATTAAAAAAATCAAACTAAAAAACACAAAAAATATTCCAACTCAAAATTTTCAATTGAAACATTATAAAAAAAATACTACAAATGATTATAACATGATAGAAATTTTCAACAATTTTCCTATTATAGTGTTAACAAAACTCACCTCGATCGGTGTAGACTAATTCAAATGGGAGTGAGAAATGAGAAGATGAGTACGAGGGAATGTTTAGGTGGGGAAGAAAAGAAGGTAGCACGGTTGGGTGACGGAAGATGGAACGAGGAATGTGTATTTATAGGTAACAAATTAGAGTTTTTGGGTATGTTTTTTTAATAAAGGTATTTTGGCCACTAAAAAATTATTTATTCACTTTCTCTCCATTTCTCTCCAAAATTGGAGAGAAAGTTGAATTAGAATTTTGTATAATAACATTTCTTTCAATTTCTATTCTTTTCTTTTCTTTTCTCTCCTTAAGTCGTTATCCAAACGATGGAAAACTCAATTTTCTTTTCCTTTCTCTTCTTTTCTCTCCTCAATTTGTTAACCAAACATACCCTTATAATTTTGTCGCACAACCAAAAGCGTGCACTGTCAATTTGGAGTCCAAATTGAACTCGACCCTTGCAACGTCGAGTTCTAACACTTAAAGTTTTTGTCGCATAAGCAGAAGTGTGTGAAAGGAATGTGTTCTAAAAGTTTTACTTTTATATGTCAATTATTATGAATTGGATGTGCAAACATTTTGTTCCTTGATTATGATATTCGTCTTTTGGAAGTGTTAAGGAAGATGCGCTTGATCCTTAACCGTAGAGCTCTAAAAGATAACAGTTTACATAGATCAAAAGTTATTCACAATCATGGTAATTTACATGGAATATTAATCACCGAGATAAGATTGTCGTGTTGGTCATCGATTGTTGTAGCTCTACAAATAATTGACGACACGAGTATATAAAAGAGGAAAATATTATTTTTATATATTGAATAGACCTAACAAGTAAAACATTATGAAATTGTGTTTCGTGTCATTAATGTTTTACTGTGTCTTGGATCCTAAGATGTGAGACTTATATCTTTTCACTCAGGAAGTGTTTAATTTGATTATTGTCAAAAACTATCAATGAGTATAGTGATAAAGACAATAGTTTGTTGAACATGACTTGTGCTGGAAAAAATAGATAGTCAAACGATTATTGTTGTCCCTCTTAATTGAGTGATGATATTAGTGGGCCCCTTGATAAAGTAAAATTATAATGTACACAATGTAACTTGAGTTAAGTTACATACTTATAATTAGCTTAAAGAAATCAAGAAATGAATATAATACAAATGTGACACATTTCTACTTTGTATATATTCTTAATATCATGAGGCAAGGGACAGACACAACTTGTGCATTTACATCACTAAATGGATCGTGTTTATTTCGAGTGGAACAAAGACATCTATGCTAATTGGGTAACTATAATGTGTAGCTATATACCACTTATAGTTTGAGATATTAAGTGTTTAATATCGCTGTCAATTTAGCTTAGATCCTCCTATAGGTCACACCACAAAACTGGGAAACAAGAAGCTTGATTTTGAGTTCATATGATGTGTCGGGTTTCATGTGAAAAATGGACACATGTGGTGAACGAATAAAATCAATATGTCATAAGAATTGACATAATTAGAATCATAATAAATTCATATGAGGTGTGTATATTATGTGGTGTAATAATTTAATATTACATAAGATAATATATTACATAAGATATGAATTTGCTAAAACCCCCAAAATTTGACAAAGACAAAATCGGGGTCAAACACGGTGAATCGTTTAAGGTTCGGTCGATTGGGGTGTCTTCGGAACGGTCAACCAAACGGGGAGCGGGTAAACACAATTGATTGACCGAAATTGTCTGGAGTGCCTAGACAATTGGGTTCGGTCAACCGAGAGAAAATATCTTGGGATATTTTCGGTAGACCGAAGGTGACACGGTCATCCGATGAATGTTCGCCAGGAGAAATTTTGGTGGGTCAACGGTCGACCGGAGCAAGACGCGGATCGTCTGAATTTTTCCAGAGAATTTTTCTCATGCATATTCGGTCAACCGTCTAGCTCACGGTCCACCGAACATGTGTTAAAACCGAATGGTTCGGTTAACCGAGAAGAACGATTTTTGCCTGAATTATTAAGAGAATAATTAGATCATGGGTTGGATTAATTTCAGATTTAATTAAACGTTTTTAAGAATGCTTATGTGACAATTTGAGATTAATTTTAGGAGAGAATAAGCAAGAGATCATGACTAAAGAATAGTTCTTGATAAAGATGTTTTGAGAGCCTATAAAAGTACCACTCATCTTACTTGTTTATGTTAATGCAAAAATCATTTCTCTCATTAATTTCTCCCTTAATCACCACAAAAATCTCTTAATAGTTTTAAGTTTTGGAGATAGAAATCTCAGGAGCTTAAAGATGTGTTATTAGCTAGATTCTAAGCCTAATTAGAGATTGATTGACTAGTTCATTTCTCTCTAATCTTGTTTAGAGTTTGGTGAACGCTTGGAGGCAAATCGGCGGACGATTCGACGAGCAACGGAACTCCGGATCTTCTGAAAGGTTTTAGAGAACCTTTGGGTATGATCCTCTATTCTTTGTTTATTTTAATATGTATAGGAATGCATGATATTAGAATAAACAAATACATGTACGTAAAATCAATGAAAATATGAAATCGATCTTGTATGTTGTATTAAAAATATTAAAATATATACATACATAGGGACACGAAATCCTACAGTGTGCACTGCTTGTTTGAAGTCCAAATTGAACTCGACCCTTGCAATACCGAGTTCATGTCCCTAAACTCGACACGTCCAATGCCGAGTTGAAACACTTAATTTTTTCCCGCCAGTTCGGAGCCCAAGTTGAACTGTGTAATGACAACGCCGAGTTTATTTCAAAGAACTTGTCAAGTCGGACGTCGAGTTTGGTGCTGACAGGTTTGGAGTTCAAATCATTCATTTGGTCGATAAGTGTTTCCTGTTAATTTTTTCCAATCAATCAATCGAAGCATAAACACAAAAGAAGCATAATAGTGATTTTCCCCCCAAATAAATCAAGCATAACAAAAAATTTGACATATGAACATAATATTTAAGATCAAAGTCTATATCATTGTTCGCCACCCACCCTAAATGACATCTCAATCTCTTCTTCTTCTTAGGACGTACCTGAGCATGTCCTCTACACGTCCGCAACCACATCCTCGTCGAGCATTTTCAACTTCTCCCGGTTCCTGAGTCGGATCCCCATCTCCACATTCTTGTGTAGGTGGAACAATAGTTGCATCTTCTCCCCATTCGTCTTCTTTCACTCGATCTTGACTTAACTGTAGTGTGAGTTCATGGGCACCGAAACACCCCAGGAAAGCCTTATCCTTCAGCTTTGCAGTCAATGACGAGCCTTCCTATGATCTTTGATTACTTCGTGGATTATGTGGAGTTCCTCGTGCAACTCGTAAACTTGATGCACCTAAAGCAAAATATACACTAGTCAAACATCAGAATTTCAAAACGACAATGGAAATCTTACAATCTCTTGTTCTCTACTCGTTCATGGTCTATACGTCATAGATTGAGAACCGCAATGTTGTGAACACTTCAACATAATGTGACGTTCTAATATCATTCAATATATATTTAGTGATTATCTTCAGGATTCATACCTAGCGGTGAATGTTCAAACTGTACATGATCTCTTCTGTTAGACTAATGTTCAATAAATCATGAATGTTCTGTTGTAGACCAAACTGTAGCATTACCTGATATGGACAATGCATGGCCACCTCTCTAAAGTTGATAGTCATGTTCGGCTCATCCATATCTCTGAACCTACTATACAAAGTGGTGGAAACTATCTCATATCCAAATATGCACAATGCTCCCAAGTGACTTGGTCGACCTCCTGGGTGTCGAGCTCATTTCGATAAAAATCTAGTGTGAACAACGTTCAGGTGGGCGGTCTCCTAGGAGACCGCCCCTGCTGGTGGTCGCTTAGGTGACCACCCGCACACATTGTGTGCGGGTTGTGATGTCGCCTAGGCGACCAAGCGATTCTCCCAGTCGCGTAGGCGACATGTGCCGTTGACAGCACAAAGTGCTTCCTCGCCGGAGCAACGACACCGGAGGTGTTGCTGCCGCCGTTGGTGACGCCGGAGGTGCTACTGCCGCCGTTGGTGACGCTAGAGCAACAACACCGGAGGTGGAGGTGGTGCTAGGAGGAGAGAGGGTAGTCATCACCTTTTGTTTTGGAATTAGGGTTAGGGTTTGAGGAGATGAGTTATATATATGGGGTATTTGGTGAGATGAAATCTTGACCCTCTATTTTTTTATTTAAGATGCCCATTCATCTCTTCCAATCATATAAATACCTTAGTGAGTTAGTGATTTAATTTTTTTTATTTTTTTGAGGCCAAACATATAATCTTTGTTTCTATAATTTTTTGGGTATTTTTCCTTACTGTTCATGATTTTTTCTGATTTTTTATAATTAAAATAAAAAAAATAAAAAATAAAAAATGGGTCGCCCAACTTTGGGTTACCGCACAAATGCCTAGGTGATTGCCTAGGCGTTTGGGCAGGCCTAATCGCCTAGGGTCGCCTAGGCGTTCCCTAAACATTGAGTGTGAAAGTTTTGATACTTCCCGTGAAAGATCTTGGTCTTCTCTAGCGAGCTCCCAATGGTGTCATCTCGTGATCCGGGTACACCAACAGTTTGGTCTTTGTTGGTCTTCCTATATGTAAATGCTCCTAACACCAAAGCTGCAGAAATGTCAAGAAACCACACAAATGTCTGGTCGGTATCACGCAAATATCGTCGAAATCGTGATACAAGGGGGCTAGAGCCTAGAGTAGTGCTTCCCCAACTATACTCCGATGCAGTTGCCAAAACTCTCAACAATGACAAGTATTGTATCATGGTGCCACTATTATCTGGCAAAATACTACAACCAAGTTGTAATAGAATGTACGCTTTCGTGTGACGTATAATAGCGGTGTCATCAATATTTTTTGGTAATATCTGAAATTGATCTTGCAACCAAGCCACTGACACAATATCCTTACGTCCTATGTTCTCCGGACAATCTCCCAATAAGTCTACACAGACATCAGACCATATGTACTCCTGAGACTCACAAATAGGCAAACTGTCTAATTGCAAGCCCGTATTAATGGAGATGTCACACAATGTACATGTCATTTCGTCATGTCTTAGGTGGAATGAATGTGTCTTCGGTCTCCAACGCTCCACCATCGCCCCCAACAAAGCATGATCCAACTGTACTCAACCCAACCTACTTATTGTGCTGAAACATGCCTTATCCAGGAGAAACCACATTCTCGGATATGTAATCTGTCAATCGTTGAGTTTGGAACCATACTCAACGCATTTTACACCGCCTGAATCTTTTTGTAAAAATATTAAATACATGTTAGAACAATATAAAATTAAAGTTGAGACGGATAAATTAGTTTGAAGTTAGATGCTTACAAAATCATTAAAAAGATCGAACTTGTGGTTAGCCAAAAGAATCAACACTATCTCATTGCCGAACCTTGTAACTACCTCTAACAAAGTGGATCCACCATGCTCCATCTGTCCATAAGATATCATTTCGTTGAGATTATATAAGTTTGATAGAAATACATTCAACCATAAATATAATTAAAGGTTCTAACATTACATGTAGCATTCAGAAACGACAAAGCTATCGAACAAAGTTAGTCCTTAGTTAGATATTTAAGAAGAAATAAGTGCAAGACTTTACATTAGGAAACAACAGAAACGTTTAAGTGTTATAACATGGACATTATATTAAAGGTAATTACATGACCAATAAACTATTAAACTAAGTAGGTTATTTGCATCCAGTTGTGCCATATACTATCACATCTTTTTGCGTCCCATTGACACTAACAGGTTCGCAAAATTGAAATCCAGTAATAGAAACACGAAGGCCTAGAATACCCGATTAAACCTCTCCTTTAAGGATTCAATCTTTCAACTTGTATTTCGATCGTGGTTTTAGGATTGGTATCCTTAAAACTATCATCTTAGGCACCAATTTTTTTCAACGCTTTCTCCCTAACATGTGATGCTTAATTTGGCATAATCAATTTCAAGTGAGTATTTTGTTTTCACCCTCTCGATTATCTCGGTTAGGGGTGCACATGGGTCAGGTTGGGTTGGGTTTGGGCTTGAACCCGACCCAACCCGAAAAATTCGGGTTTGGGAAAAACCCAACCCGAACCCGAACCGATTCGGGTTCAACCCAACCCAAACCCGAACCGATACCGATTCGGGTTCAACCCAACCCGACCCGAAATATTCGGGTTGGGTTGGACCCGAATCAATTAAGTTTGTTCAAATCTCACCTAAAAACCAACATGAACATGATATTTTAGAATTATTCGGGTTGGGTTGGGTCAGTTCGTTTGCATCTTTGGCTGCACTATTCTAACTCATTCTTCTAAAAACGAAACAAATACATAGAGTCGAATAAAATTCTCATATACACATAATTAACCACCTTATATTAGTAAATCTGCAAATCAAGCAATCAAAAGCTGTCTGTATTTGTAGCTTCTAAAGAAAAAAATAAACTTAAATTGTTGAACTTATGCCAAACCTTTGTCACAACAAACAACTTGCATACCGATTAACCGCCGAAGTTGTTCCGAATCAAGGGAACTTCTGAAACCCGAACCAATTTGTGTGGTGTGCCTGTAGACATTCAGTCCGAAGGTGCTCGGATCAAGCAATCTTCTTGTTCATATCACCCACAAGCCTCCTCATCTGAAACCTCCATAAAAAAACACTCCAAACCCAACACACCCCATAACCATCAACTGGACCCACTCGCCACCGGTATCGCGCTCCGACTGAGTCACATTCTCAAATACAGAACCACCTCTTCCTCTTACCACAACATTCTTGGCGGATCCATCTTCGCAGTCGATCCTAACCAGATTTCCGTGAGGGGGAGGTAAGGAGATAAGGAGGGAGGAAGGGGGTGGTGAGGAAGGTTTTGCCTGAGATGGGATCGAGGGTGAGAGAGGAGAAAGGGAGGGGGAGAGGGGAAAGGAAGAGGCAGGAGCGGGAGAGGAGGTGGAAGGAGGCGAGGAGGGAAGGGGAGAGGAGGGAGAGGATGCGGTGGAAGTGTTTGGGTGGTGTTGGGAGGGCACGAGGAAGTGTTAGGGTTAGTCGGTTTGGTGTAGGATGGACGGTCAGGATATTTTCGGGAAAATATTACAAAAATATCTTCGGGTTCGGGTTGGGTTGGGTCAACCCGACCTCTCAAACCGAAAATTCGGTTTCCAGATTTTTTCAACCCGACCCAACCCGAATCCCTTCCCAACCCGACCCGACCAGTCGGGTTCGTGTCGGTTTTCGGGTTCAACCCGACCCGTGTGCATCCCTAATCTCAGTAGGTGTGATTGTGAATTTGGTTCTAACGTAAGGCATGGTGAGAGCGCAAATAAATGATACACTGCATTGTTTATTATCATTCAGCAATATCAGATTGGAACATGTGTGTTCAGCCTGGTAAGTTCGAACTATAAAATATTTGAAGAATTTTGGAATTGATGCATGTAACGTGTCTTTGAAGAAACCACAATTGTATATTGAACATGTTTCTTTATGTGCCACGTCTGTAACGGATGCATCATCATCTTTCGTAGAAAACTATGTTTTCCCAGAAAGAACATCCATCTTGTGTCTTCAGTCATTGCGTGAGACATGGTTCGCACAATCAAAGAACGAGTGTTCGATGACTGAATTTTGAATTCAGTCGTCATCGTCAAAGATATATAGGAGTTCATTCAAAGTGGGAATCATGTGATTATTAACCACTACATCATCAATAACGTCGGTCTCTTACTGGTTTATCGATTGCCCAATCACATATATGACTTTTTGTGTCTCAAGAACTATTTCAGTTTCAGAAACATCTTGAGGTTCGTTCTCTTATGGGAAATGTGTACTGTAATCCCACAAATCTTCAGTCTCATCCTTTGCATCACTGTGTACCTCTTCTTCTTGGTAGTCTTCCATTGGACTTTGAACAGGCAAAGGCAGGTGGTATTGAATTGGGTCAACTTGTGGCAAACCCAGGCTAAGGAATGAATGTGAACTTGATGATCCAGCTCTATACTGAGAGACATGATCATTGTGTTGCATGGGTTCTAGTTGAGACAAACCGAGATCAAATTTTGTACTTGTTGAAGGATTGCCACCAATATTTTCACGCCATTCTGTGCCCTTATGAAAGTCGTGACTGGAAAAAAACTAACATCTTGGTAGATAGGAACTTCTGTAGAAGGGTTTGGATTTATATTCAGATCTAATCCACTATCCCACCCATTGAACCAAATTGTACCGTACTTCCGAACACGAGGGTTGGTTGTCAACGTAGGGTCAGACATTCAGGGTTCTAACTTCTACATACATTCCAACTACCGATATTCGTTTGAACATTCATATCATTTCATAAACTGACTTATCGTTGGTTAATGAAGCATATGTCCAATCGTTATTTAAAGACAACTTCGTTGTCAATTTTGACCTCAAACATATTCTTGAGATAACAACATTCAGATCTATTCACATTCAATAAATCTTTATTCTTGATATTCAATGACATGAGAACTATTTACGCTCAGTCCATGTATATTCTGCCGCATCACATTCTAATTTCTCATCGTACATGACCAATAAAGAACCATCATCGTCTTTATCCAGTACTAACATATAAAATTTAAATAAAAAATATGTTCACATTAAATGATAATTTGATATATGACAAATGAATCAAAAAATCATATGGATCTAGAGATTAGCTCCATCGGGTGTCGTAATAAACGCCTTTAAATGTCCAATAACTTTCAACCAAAATCAACTGCAATATATTAATGAATCAAAAACTCTATTTGTGTGAAATTCTTGATTTTACATAACTCAACGTCTGAGACATCAAGTTCTCTACATTAAAATTCAAGACTCGTCGTCGCCACGTGTCGCGACGTGGTGACAACGAATATAGTTTGAGAAATATTTTACAAATAGGTGTAGATTGAATTCTTTTAAAAATATTATTTTGAAAATTTCCCAAGTTCCTACTTATCTAAGTGATTGATGTATGATATTAACCATCCCAATGCAAGGGTTCTGTAGTAAAACCAACTTAATCGGTCGTCAAAAAGCTTTGTAATTATTTTTTTGGAAAGTTTTTCTACTTAAATGAAATCTCACGGTACAACTCACATCTTTTTAGCACTTGATGACATTAGACTAGGAATCTACCACGGGAACTATAATTGGAACCAAATACGTCAAAGGGTTGACCAAGTAACAGTTGAAGACGACCAGACCATCCATGTCCACGTACGGTTAGAAAAGCAAAGGAACGGTTGTACCCGTTTGTCGGACAACGCCAGACCTCCACGAGACATGTCATCGCACTCCTCTTTCCTTCCCACCAACTCTTCCGACCTCTCCATCCTCACCTTTTACAAGTAAACACATCTGTTTGCATTAATAGTTCTGAGAGATCCGTATGTGTTTGTCTGATTTGTGTGTATGGACTATTGAAGAGCATATGTTTGTGAAAATGCCTCGCTGGGGTTTCTAAGGAATTGAAGAGGGCCAAGGTTGATTTAGGATGGGAGAGGGTGCCAAATCAGACCTTTCAGTTCCGTCGTCCCCAACTTGGGCAGTGGCCATTGTGTTGACAGCCCTGGTTGGGGTATCTATGCTGGTGGAGCGTGGAATACACCGGTTAAGCCATGTAAGAACGACCATTATGATATGGTTTTGATTTTTTTTTTATAGTTTTTTTATCATGTTCATGTATATGTTACGTTTTCCGTTTTGCTTATGTGATGGTTACCACAACATTGACATAACATACTTTTTTCATGACTTGGTAAAACCACCAACAAGTGATCTAATCACCACAAGTCCATAACCTTTCTTGTCCATTTCACTTGCGAAAATCATATTTTGAAGTGACTTATATCCTCCTAAAATAGTTGATACTTGAAAATAATGATTTCCTCTAGACTTTTACTTGAATGGAGATATGAGAAAAACTCAGCCCCGAGCTTTTGGATATAGAATAGTTGTCATCATCGACTTTCCGCTTGCTGCAGTAACCTTTAAGGATTTATGTAGTTCACCTTTCATTTTTGCAATATTAAGAAAAGCTTACTATTTTCTCAGTGGTTGAAGAAAACCAATCGAAGCCCACTATATAATGCACTGGAGAAAATGAAAGAAGGTACCCAGCAACATTTAGTGTGGGATTTTCTCTCTCTCTCTCTCAGTTACACGTCAGTTTTACATGAAAAAATATTTTCCTGTTAACACTGATAACTCATTTGTCAGCTCATCTTCTGCTAAATTCATGTTTTTAGTTATTAACTTTACTGTTTCTATGTGCAGAGCTGATGTTGTTAGGGTTTATGTCACTTTTTCTCACAGCCACCTCCAGAACTATTTCTAGTATTTGTATGGATTCCAGGTACAGCCGAAAGTTTACTACATGTACTAGAGCTCACATGATTACACATAGAATTGAGCAATCTGGCAAAAGTGACACCCAGTCAGTCGGATATGATCTTCGTCACCCAGTGCAGATTTTGTATGATCTCAGTCACCATACATGTCAGGAGGCACGTGAGCAAACATAGAGATGTAATTCTAACTTCAATTTACTTCCCCCTCCCCCATTTTGTTATATCCTGTCCTCATTTCTGGTAGAATATTGAAGTTGTTTCAGCAATTTAAGGTGCATATATCAGTTAACTGACACGATCAAGGTGTTTTCACTTATCTAGCTGATCAGTGGCTCTTAAAACCCACTCACTCTATATCCCCAAATTCATTTAGGGATGCTTAGTGCCAGCAACATTGAACTTCATTGTCAACATTAACTGAAGTTTACTTTCATTTTAACACTTTCATCTTAACTTTTAGTCATTTTTGTGGCCGAAACTCGAAAGCATAGTATCCACTGTCTTTTAGTCATCTTAACTTTTAACAAGTATCACCACATTTGTGTCCGAACTGCTTATGTTTGCCATGTTCACATATACATTGTTGTTTGGGTGCGCAGGGTCAGGTACCATTTACTTCATATGGAGTTTTGGAACAGCTCGACCGTTTCGTCTTTGTGATGGCTGTAACTCATGTGCTTTACAGTTGTCTAACATTGCTATTGGCGAGCATAAAAGTAAGCTTCTTCAGTTATTATAAATAATGCCTTTGTATTCATGCTCAAGATTGATATCTTTAAATGTTATGTTGACATAATTATGGGCACATGAAACACGCAGGTATAATCTTGTGCATAAACATGCAGATTGGTTAGTATAATAGCTGACACAGTACTCCAGTTTTTTAGAAAACAAACAGAAGTGAAAATAAAGACAGAAGTATTCCAATGAATCCTGCCATATGAAGCTTAACACATAAGCCACAGTGGCAGTAGTGAAACCTGAGTTAATCACTCCCTATGATCATTATATCATCTCATGTATGAAATTGATTTCATTTGGTTGTTAAAAGGGCAAAAGAGACTGGAAAGGTTTTTCTTGGAAAGAGGGGAACTTTTTCAAGTGTTTGTTTATAGCTCATGTCCAAACTCTTAGCCAAAGAAATAGCCAAGTGCTGTTTTCCTTTAGGTACCATGTCAATTGGTATCTTGTGCCATATCCTGTCAGCATGCTTTTGAACATTCAGGTGCATTTCATTAAATTGTCTAAATAGTAAATACTAACTATGAAGGAAACTAATTCTAAAAACAATTTGCTTTTCCTCTTCGTTAGAAGTTAGAAATTACATGGTATGGTTCACTATTGTGATATTTAATATTGGAGGCGGTGATAAGTTATGAGTCACGTAATATTTATGAGCAGATACGTACCTGGCGGAAATGGGAGGAAGAAGTTCACAGAGACCTGCACAATCCCCTGTTAGGTGAGGCATAGTGGCATACCACTCGTAAATGGGATCCTTTGCATATGAAAATATAAGGTCAACCACAATTGTTATGCTGCTAAAACATCGGCATGTAGCTATATTAAATGTTCAAATGATTATAATCTTCAGAGAAGAAATTATCGCATCAATTAAAAAATAAATCATTAAACTGCTGTTTTTGCATGAATGTGGTGTTTATTCACTGTTATTTTTCATATTTTTCGTATTTCAGGTCTGCATTTAAAAGGAACTTAGAAAATTGTATTCTTCCTCTATTAAAGGATTCATAATGGCGAATTATGCTTCTCTGTTTAGGTTTATACAATTATACTCTTGGTCATCTGTATTTCGCAGGTTATGGGACTACAGTTACCAAATTGGAATTTGATGTTTTGACTTGTTTCCATTTTGAATACATTGCTTTGGTTTTTAACATCAGTCCTTATTGCATATAGAGTGAAGAGACAAAAGGAAGACCACCTTTTGTTAAGCATTTTTCGTATCTTACATGAACTAATGTTGCAAGTTGTAACAGAATCAAACGCAGCATCCGCACCATTGAGGCAATCTACTTTCTTGAAGTTTCACTTGTATAACACATGGGGTAGTAATAAGATTCTCCTCTGGTTGGTGAGTGATGATGGTATCTGATGGCTCTAAAGTTTTGCAACTGCTTCCATCTATTCATTTCATGGACCCATTTCCATCTTTTTCGTAATGAAAAACATTTTGCAGACATGTTTTACTCGTCAATTTGGGTGCTCCGTTCGTCGTACAGATTACCTGATCCTGCGTAAAGCATTTATAATGGTAGGTAGAAGCATGACATAAACAAAGAGGGCTTGTTTCTGTCCTGTGTGATACCTACTAGTGTAAAGGACAAGTTATTATCGTGTCAATAATTGTCGTAATTTTATTTTCTTATTCAATACCACGTAAAATGAAATGGTGAAATTTAAACAGTAAAAAGCCTTAGCGCTGATTAAGGAAAATTTTACTTGTCAAAGTCATTCTACGCTATTGAGAGAAATTGTTGAAGAATCTAACTCTGGGCTTTCAAAACGGCAGAACCATAATCTTTCAGCAACATACAATTTCCATAGCTATATGTTACGATCCATGGAAGATGAATTTAAGACGATCGTTGGTGTCAGGTATAAACCTCCACTTATTGAATTTTCATTTCAATATTTGTACCGTCGAACTGATTAAACTTGTATCGTTACACTAACGTAACATTTTTACGTAACGAGTCCTCTTCCAACACATATAAGATGCTATTTTCGATGGAGTGTTCCTCTATATAAGTAAGAAATTGTTACCATTTGTTTCTAACCTTTTGATTCGTCTCTCAGCCTGCCACTATGGGGATTCATTGTATGCTTCATGCTGTTTGATGTACAAGGTTAGTCTGCTTTCAGAACTAATCATTTACTGTACTTGCAATGCATAATCTGGCCTTCAGATTTGGTTGCACCCAATTTAAAAGAATAGTTAACCTTCCATTTCATTACTTCATAGTTCATAGTTCATTTATAGCACAATCATTGTTTTTGGCTATTCATGATGCAGGATCCAATCTTTACTTCTGGATAGCCATTATACCTGTCGCAGTAAGTAGTTGTTGAAACTATGCTATTCTTTCGGTAGGCGGAAGTAACTATTTGTCTCATTTATAACATTGTTTCTGGATGTGTTAGTTTAGATTAATGAACAAAGAAAATTAAATAAATAAATCTCATGCTCTTTTATACATCTGTAGCTTGTAGTTGTGGTCGGTTCAAAACTCCAGTACATAATTGCTGTACTGACACTGGAGAATACAGCCATAACTGGAGTCTTCACTGACACGAAGCTGAAGCCTCGGGACGGTCTATTTTGGTTTAAAAAACCCGAACTAGTCTTGTCATTAATCCATTTCGTTCTTTTCCAGGTCTGATTTGTTTATAGCATTCCTTTTTATCATCATATCACTGTTTCTGATTTCAAACAAGCTAATATATAGTTCTCATTTGCAGAATGCATTTGAACTGGCTTCATTTTTCTGGTTTTGGGTATAATTTTCTTCCATCCCCATTCTCATGTTAACTTTATTTCGTCTGACTGGAACTTTATTGTGAGTTATGAATGCTTTATGTTTCTACAGAATTATTGAGGTGTTTTTATGTGTTCACAGTGGCAGTTTGGATACGAGACATGCTTTATGATTAACCGTTGGTTCATACATGCACGCCTCATTCTAGGGTATGTTGTTGTGTACAATTATTTCTTTTAATGTTGAGAAACAATAAGTGATTATTTTGTTTAGTAATTATGCATATGGTCTAGCAGATTTCTCGGACAATTCCTTTGTAGCTACAGCACATTACCTCTCTATGCGTTGGTCACCCAGGTAATGAAGTTCTAAAATTGTAATATGACATTTTTCTATCTCATTCAACTAGTAAACTAAAGTTCATAATTTGATAAATATGTACATACAAAGATATAAAAAATGAACTTTTTCATTGCCAAGGTCTAATATAGAGAGTAAAACACCCAAACTTCGCTAATATCAAGGCATGGGTTAAATGTAATTATTTACATTTTATGGATGGAATTTTCCCATGTTTCTCATTTATACTTAATGATCCCATCAAGCACAATATTGTTTTACATGAATCTTTGAAATGTGCACGCCGTTAAGGTAAAATCATGTCTTCATTTTCTTGAATCACAATAACCAGATGGGCTCCAACTACAAAAGTGCATTGATATCGCCACGAGTGAGGCAGATGGTTCACGAATGGGGAGTTGCGGCACGTAAAAGGCAGAAGAGGAAGCTCCAGGCTGATGAGCTAGACATGACGGAATCAAATGAAAGTTACCCAGCCAAGGGGAGAAAAACCATTGACCATGACTCAGACAGTTCGGGACGATCAACCTCCAGCTTATTGTCCGACCAGCGTCACAAATAATTTCATTGCTGATCGTGATAGTTGCTGTCAGAGCAGGAAGAACTGGGTTTTATTAGTTGCCACCTCGTTCAAGTTATGGAAGAAAGAAGATTACAAGATCAGCTTCTGAGCCTCTTGGGAGAAACTAAGTGTATGTTTTTGTTGTGACTAAGTTGGTATGGGAAGAGATGTAGGAGTTGTAGACTTTTACAGCAACATAATATTTTGATATAGTAATCTGAATCTCAGTGTGTGACTTGTAGAATCTTTTTAGCTCAAGAAGGATTTTCACGTCTTTTTACAACTTCAACTGCTATTTGCTGTTAAATTTGATGTTGTGTTTATATTTTGATAATAAAAAATTGCTTCGAGGATGACATAAGAATTTTCAGATTTCTTGAGATAAATTTCTTGCAAGATTCACTACCTTAAAATTCATTAACATACGGTAACGTTCGGTAATAAAATAAAAAATGAACTCGAGTTTACAAATTCAAACCGTAGATCTTGATCTACAACATACGTAGATTAGGGATATAGAAAATTATAAAATTTAGAATATGTTTTATGTAATATCTAAAAATATAAAAATAAATGCACTACATTCGTTAGAAAATTGATTTCTAAATCTCTTATGAAATAATTACTAAATTTTATGATTTTGATATCTTTAATCTACTTCTGTTGCAAATCAAGATTTGTGGTTCAGATTTCAAAATTGTAGTTCATATTTGATTTTATTATCAAACGTAACCGTGTGTCAACAAAATTTAAAGGTAGTTGATCATGTACATTAATTCAGCTTAGAATGGTTGTTGCTTTGTGATCCTTTGGTGACATTTACATATATTTTTAAACACAATCTTAAATTCTTAATCGTCTTCTTCAAAACATAATTCTTCCTCTTGCAAATCCTAATAACCATTAAAACATCAACAACCTTTTTCATTGGTACATATCTTTACTCTCCATGACATCTCAATTCATTCTAATTGTTATCTCCATGACATCTATTTGATTCTAAGAATCCAACGAATCTGTACAAACATGACTTTGTAGTACAATATGTACCCCTTTTATAACGGAAATATATTTTGGTAATTTCAAATATACATTTTCTTCTTATCTACCTTTACATCGTTGTATTATTTAAAAGAATTATTCTTTTTTGTTATTAACAAACTTTAATCTTGATACCATATTCATTTTCTACTTTGTGAATCAATTTTTTCTTCGTCATTTATACAATATATAATTTCTTAATGTTTACGTTTAAGGTTAATTGGAAAATTACATGTCTACCTAAAAAATCTTTTAGCATTTTGTTTTCTTCGAAACTGTGAATATCTTGAATCACATGTTTTTTGATGGTCAGATACTTCAGTGTACTATATATTGAGAAGGTGGACCATGGAAGTTAGAAGCTGACGTGTGTTGCCACTTTTTATCACTCCGTAGGCGATGGTTAACTACACAACTAAAAGCTACCGTAATTATTATCCAAGAAAAAACATCACAAACAAACTACTTAAATTGTTCTTCATCGTCGGAAAACTACTTAAATTGTTCTTGCGAATTATCAGTTTGTCATTCTCTCATTTCTACTTATAAAACTCTTCATTTCACTCTCCTAACATCACTCTCTCTTCATATTACTCTTATATTCACCAAAAAGAATGTCTCGGATGCCAGAAAAGAGCAAGCGGACACCCTGTACTACTTGAATATGGTAAAATGTCTTATTTAGTTTTTTTTATTTACAAAAAATAAATTTGGGTCTGGCGTTCGAGGGAGACGCCCGACCCAACGGGCGGGCGCCCGTGGGAGCCCCCCATTGGGTCCCGACGTGTCGATTTTCCCCTTGGTCGACCCCGTACCTTAGTATTTTCTGCCAGTTCTTGATAGTTCGACTGATCCAGGTGTAACTGTGCATATAAAATACGAGAGACATTACGAATTATTGCAGGGTCTTGTGCTGATTGATCCACAAACTCTGATATCTGGACTTCTTCTCCAATGACAAGTGTTTTCCAGAATGGATGAATCTGCTCTGAATAAATTTCATCACATGACTCAATACACTCGTGCATGATACATGCACAAGGGATCCCATGTAGGGCTGTAAATGGGGCGGGTAAAACTTACCCCGACCCGCCTAAGTCGGGTAGCGGGGTAAAAAACTCAACCTGCCACCCGCCTACCTGAATACTCGCCAACCCGACTAATAAACGAGGCGGGTAGCGGTTGTATTTTCTACCCACTCCGTTTACCCGATTACCCGCCTAAGAATTTAATAAATTAAATAATAAATAATATATATGCACACTTATATACCATATACATATACATATTCTCCGATCCATAATTTACTAATAGTGTTATAAAGTTGAAGTTATTTATAATTTCATGGTGTTCATCACATTGGTAATGTTTTTAAGGTGTTAACGTGTCGTGTTTTTAATTTATAGTGTTATGCAGAAAGAAAGAAAAAACATATAAAAAATTCATTTATCCATCTACCCACCCCGCATAACCTGTTTACCTGACCCGCCCCACCTGCGTAACCCATTTACCCGGTCTTAGGCGGGTCGGGTAGTGGTTTAAAAAAATTCACCCGACCCGCAAACCCGCCTACCTTAGACGGGTCGAGTAGCAGTGCGTTTGAAACTCGCCCCAACCTGACCCGTTTACAGGCCTAATATCATGTGATGTCAGAAAAGCACACCCGCAGTGATATTCAACTTGATTGCTTAAGTCTTGCATTCTCTTCAACTCCTGAGTCAATAATGACAAGCAGTGATGCGAAACTCGACCATTTATATGCTGAAACAAATGACCTATATAGTTTGTCAAATTTCGACGTCTCGAACCTTCAAGAAGTTCCAAATATTCGTCAGTTGCATTTCAATAGCTGAGTTCACGCGGTCGAAAATAGTATCCAGAGCTGCAGTTGATGTAGTGATCCACTCTTTCAGAGCCGAATGTGCACTTTCCACCCTACAGTTCGTAGTGTTGCCGAAATGAAGGACTTTATTCGTCCAATTCAATACAAACTTTTCTTTATGCATTAATCATGTGTCTTCCACATATTCTGTGAGCACTAACCAGGATTGGAAAGAATCTTTCAGATTACGGACTGCTCTATCATAATCCGTCTGTGAATCAGAAAACATGACTCCTCTACTTTCCACGCCTGGAAATCTCTGCAGATTGTTTGTCCTTGCCGAAAACGTGGTATGCGTAGTTGTACACGTCTTTGTTGATATGTCAGGTACAATAGTAAATGAGCAGACTCAGGAAAAACCTCTGTCACTGGTCGCATCAGACCCAACTCCCGTTTCGTTATTATTGTAGTCGGGCTAACAATATCCAATAACATATCTCGCAACCTCTTCAACACCCACCGGTAACTAGACTCGGTCTCATCCTTCAAAATCGCATAGCCGACGAGGAAATTCATGTTTGTTGGAGTAACCCCAACCATCTCAAACAAAGGCATCTTGTACTTGTTCGTCTTATACGTCGAATCCATGCAGATTACAAGGGTATGTGGTAAACAACTGAACAGACGTCAGATGTGTCAAAAATGTGTGAGTGAGGACATTAGTTTCTTCATCTGCCATAATCCAATGCAAATACTTATATTGCACTATCTGACTGAGAAACTGCTGAGCAGAATTGCTGTCTTCAGATTTCGTCCTCATGTACTCTCTGAACTTATAAATGTGTCTGATTGAGATTATCCTCCAGAAATTTTTCCTTTACTGCCAATAAGATGTTACGTAGTCTCGTTTGTGCCGCAGTCATATCACGAACAATTTGCTTAACCGCAGAACTAAGACCGTTGATCTGTCAGTGACCCTCTGGATAAACTGCAAGTTTGTGGTTGTGCTGAACATGAGTACTATTAGAAACAACGACTCATCCATCGCGATCCCATCGCTCGACTACCTTTACCAAAAAACGACAACCGCAACATTTTCTTTTCGTGTTCTTCCGTAGTGCAATATTCCTATCACGAGAATCCATTTCATTTCTGCGATCGCATCTCAGATAACAATTCGTCCGATTATCTGCTTTTGATTTGTAGGATGATATTACCAAAAAAAAACAGCTCCTATGCCAACTTGTTTCGCTCATTTACACGTTTTCTCGATTGTTGTAAATACTTGTTTACTATAAAAATACTCACCGTAAACTACATCACCACCGAAATCTTGCAACGGAACATGAAAAATTTAAATTAACACAAAAATAGACTTAAAAAAATTTGGAACGTCTGACTTAGACGCCCGATACAAGGAGTGGGGCGTCTGGCGGAGACGCCCCCTCCATGGGCGAGGCGTCTTAGCCAGGCGCCTCATCCATGGATGAGACGTCTGGCTTAGCCGCCCGCACCAAGGCAGAGGCGACTTAGCAAGACGGGAAAAAAAATCCGTCTCGCTTACCTCACCAGATCCAGGCATTTCGCCTGACATTTTCGTGGTGTTGGTACTGAAATTGTGAGAAAAATTGAGGCAAAAATCTTATTTTAGGGCAAAATGATTATTGTTTGGACAATTTAACTAATTTTCCAGCTACGAATAGTAATTCCCGCAAAAAAATGCTACAGATATTTTACCATTACAATTTCTGGGTGTTATATCATTGCCTTATAATTAATCTTGAAAATTCTCTATTAAAAATACACTAATCTTATCTGAATTGCAAATATGTTAGGGCAAAGCACAAAGTTATCACTGATTCTCCATATGAGAGGGGAAAAATAATCACCCGTTGAAAGGCAAAATGTAAAGAATTCAGCCTTGTTAGTGCCCTTGCAACATAGTAACACTATACGATTGCATCGTAGTCCCATGCTTCCTCAACTCCAAGGTGATTCCATTCATACATCCGGAACCCAATCTCTCCTTCAACGGTTACCGCGAGTTCATAATTTCCTCACATCATTTTTTTTAAAGAAACAATGGTTTGACTGAAACTTACAAAGCAGATAGGACTTAAGAAGCAGATTTAACTGAACAAGTATCATTAAAACCATACCACCAAGTGTCAAGTGATTCGTTACATCCATAATGTTTTGCACGGTCATTTTAAGCTTAGCAAGCACAAGCATCCCGACTGCTGTGGTCACACACAATGAAAACGTACCAGCGAAAATACGTAAGTTGAAATAGATAGAGGAATATCATTACAATAATGATTACAAGATTGAAGTTTCCTAGCAGCCATTGAGGAAACGGGGTTATAACACATCAGAACTATACACAGACTTCTGGAAAAAAACACAATAAAGAAATAAAAATAAATAAATTAGCAGGATTAATTATTCTATACCTGCAGGATCTAGAATCACAAACTAAAGGTACACACACAGATTCCCCCATATCATTAGGGATCAGCACCATCAATAACTCATCCAGGCAATGCAGGAGCAGCTACCTTTGATATCAACATCTATATATACCATTCTAACGTGATTGTCGTCTTCTACTTTGGGGGCATTCTGAATTCACCCCCATTAACCTCCAAAGCTAAGAGACCAGATCTCATTTCCGAAATTGTTCAGCCAATTTAAGACGAGGAACAACATTCATAGCACGCATTTCCTGGAAGTGAATTTGAACATGGATCATTGCATGAACCATATTTTTGACAAGTTGCTAGATTAACAAGTATTAAATGCAACATTTTCGAACTGGGGAAGAAAAATAGCAAACAAACAGGTGAGTTTGACACATACAGGGGAGAACAGCGGACAATCAAATTGCTTAAAAAGCACACCCCACAGTCATTAAAATGCAAAAAAGACTTGGTGCAACATGGATGTCACTTTAACGTCTGAGGCTTAGAGCAATAGTCTGATAGATGACTAAATCAATCCCAAGAGAAGCTATAGATAGTAGCTTAAGCTTGGTAGAAAATTTAATCGTCCAGAAGCCCAACTACTCAACAAGGCATAGAACAAACCTACCTAAAAATGACAAAATGTCCCTTGACTTGCATGGTTGTAGGACTCCACTCAATAACTCAGTCTCAAACTATTGACATTTAAGATGAAAGTTGAAGCCTTAATATGGTATCAAAGACGACACAAAATACAGGCTGAACACATCACTGATTTAAAGTTGCACTCTTACAAATACTGGATGGTTTTTGCTGTTGGCTGGTTGGTTGGCTGTTAAACTTGACAGCAGGCAAGGGTGTAATACCATTATTATGACCCTCAAATCCTCAATGGATGAGAAAAATGACAAAGCCAATTTAAAAATCTTAGTAGTCTACTGTCTACTAGGATAGAAAGACTAACACTTCAGTATTCACTATGTGGTTTTTGCTTCTTCACTTCTTTTTTCGTCTTAAGTTGCTTTGGTATTTATATTTACTAACTCCAATAACAAGTTAAATGGGTGTTTAACACTTGGACTGTCGACTGTAGTACGAAGTGCCAACTAAGGAAATTAACAAAATCAATCTGAAAGCAATGATGGTAGTGAATCTCATTTACGATTTACAAAGTAAATCTGTGCAAACCGTAGGTTGCCTCAGATATAAGAATGGGACTCACCATCAAAAAGAAAAAATTATAAAAAAACCCTCAAGTTCAACCAAGGTTCAACGATTAAGCAGATCAACTTCCACATGCAGACAAGTAAAAAGTAGTTGCATAGAAATCCACCATTTTTCAAAACCATTTGAAAACTCACCATGAGGAACTTGTGAAATGTAAACCAGCAAAATCACTTAAGAAAATGGAAAATAATTTGTGAGGAGGAGGCTCACCTGAAATAGAAGTTTGCATGCATATGGCAGTTTCATAGTAGACACATTTTCCCCATTCTTACACATTGAACAGATTGGAGTTTTTAACTTGTGATTATAGTAGCCTAGGAGGCCACACTTCCCGCAAACCTAAAATGGACAAATCAACATGATTATGACCACAGCAGAATACGATAACTTAGATCATACAAATGCAATATGACCTTGCTTAACCTGACAAGAAAATAGATGATTACAGAAGCAGATCAACATGATACTACAAGAGTATAATATCACGTATTACATCGTTGATGATATGAGATGATGAGATATCAAAAATGACAAAGCGGTCGTGCAAGAACATCCATAGAAGACATGTATATGTTCATATAGCAGTTAATTCTTGCAAGTCCTCAAGGAAGCATGAATGTCATCTTTTCTTTGATCAGTATGCGATGTTGCATTACAATTTAATAATTGCTGAAAATCAGAACGAAAAAAACACATGCATGAGACAAAACCATCATCTTTCTTCTTCAAGAAATTTGTGTAGATATCCATCAACAACACAATAAGTAAAAGGCAAATAAGTTTATAGTTCTGCAAATTAGGATAGGGCCACAGTCAGGATTTCATCAGCCAAATAAAGCCTTAACCGGAGTATGGATAGTACGTAGTAATGCTAAAATGAGAATAAAGACAAAACAAATTATGCTTACCTGCACTTGATATGGGTCACTTGATAACATCAATCTTTCAAAAATCAACATACTAGCACCATAAGCTATCAAACAATCACGTTCCATTTCCCCCAGCCTCAACCCTGAAAATCGCAAGTACAAAATCAAATCGACTCCATGATATCATCAATCAAGAGACTTTTTTTTGTCTCAACCTCCATCACGGCTTCTTCCTTCAGTTGGTTGCCGGGTTAGAGTAACACGAGGGCCCCGAGCACGAGCATGCATCTTATCAATGACCTTATTATAGACACAAAAATAAGTTAACAAAATTTTGAAAAAAAATTTAACATACATTAATATACTCTTGTTTAGAGCACAAATTTTACTTAGGAATGTCAATAAATAGTGCTTATAAAATAGACAGGTGAATTTTTATTACAGGCAAAGGCGGCCCTATTTGTTCTTTGAGGTGAATGCATTTTTTAACATATTTAAATTTATATATTGCAGTTATTAACACAATAAATGCATTTTTCTCAAAAGAATGATCTTATAAGTTCATTATTTTGTTGGAATTTAAACAACACGTGACGTGGTAAATGCATAATTGAGGATACCCTCACTGGAAAAGTCTTAATTTTCTGCCTCTGTAAGAACGCACATACACATGTTTGTATGTATTTATGTATGAAAGTATGAGCTACACTGTAGCATGTAATTAGATGCCAGAACTCGAAAATTCCTCAAAGGACAAATTTTAAGGTTTAGTGAAAACCTCTAGAGTTCCTTTTGATAAGCAAATTGGTTGCCAAAGCCCAAAGGTGAAGTGGCTCGATGATAAATTAATGTGCTTGTTTTTTTCCTAAGTACCACAAGTTTGGTCCACATACTATATTTTAAGAGGATTAATAATTTTGTCGTTTTTACATTAACATCTATTAAGAAATTATACAAAGACAAAACTGGCCAGAAAGCACTCCTACAAGATTACTTTAGAGCTGAATGGATACAGTCAGTTGAACTTGACACAAGCAAACCATGTCAAGTTAAACAATTTATAGAAAAAAAAAATCTATTTTTAAAATTCTTGAATCTCTTATTAGGGCAAACTTTTGAACCAATAATTTTTTTGTAAGCAATGGGTTTCCCTCAAATGGAATAAGCCCCATCTTTAACGAGATTTTATGTCATAAGACTTGCTATCTAGGCTATATATGCCCACATTAGTTCTAGTCTCTTCGGTAAAACTTGGTAAATTCATAGAACATGGTGTTGCAGCTCATCTGTCAGGATTTTAACACATACTCACCATGTGTTTCAACCTCTGATAGTAAATTGGGCCCATGAATATGTAAGCTTGGATTGGACAGCCAGTGATCCCTGTATCAATTGTTGAAAATGCAAAATCAATGAACATGAATATAGCTAAGTCTTGCAAAGTTTAAAATGGTTATGGCCTGGGAAATACAGTACTTCTAGACAGGCAAGTCAGCATATCAAACAATGTATCCTCGTCGATATAAGCTGATAGGATGACCAATATTTTGTTGGGGACCTAATTAAAATAATTTTATTTCTTAATTTCTGAAATACTTAATTATACTTCTATATAACATCTAGGTAGCCCAATTTCGAGAAAATACAACTTTAAAACTTCGTTTGGTGCAAAACAGGAATGAAGGTAGGAATGGAGCAAAATTTTGGTTCTCTTATGTTATAGTTAACAGTTGACACACTTGGGAATTGATTTTGGAAATGGAAAGGAATGGTGGTTGCATTTTTATGTTTGGTATCACTTTATTACAAGGGAATGAAATTAGTTTGTGTTGTATTTCCAAATATGTCCGTTCAACCATTTGATGCCTATATATAATAAAATAATATAATACTAGTCTCAAAATCTGTGTTACACAAAAGAATCTCAATACCGGTCAAATTAATGAATTCTTCTTTATAAGCCCCTCTACATTGGTTCAATCTATATTTATCTTAAAACTTACACAATATGAGTGAGTTGTAATGTGACAAACATGATCTTGTATATATAAGTATAAAAGCAAAATATTGACATGTAATCTTATTTAAATAAATACAATTATTAAGATTAATGCAAGGAGTTGATGTGTTGTATATATAAGATTATGCCTATCTTAATATTGACATGTAAAACAATTATTAAGATTAATGCAAGGATTCGATTGACAAAACATTGACATGCAAGGCACTTTCGAGACACATTCTTTGAGAGAGTTGAAGGCAGTCACAGTTACTTGGTTCGGTGAAGAGAAAGGACGAAAAAGGTGATAATAAGGACGAGGATGGTCTGCAAAACCCGGATCCTGAAAGGAAGGTTTGAGAAATAAGCTGGGATCGAAGTAAAGGTTTCTTTCTCTGGCCAAGGGGAGACTCAGTCAATGAATCAACTGTCTGGTGGCCAGAAAACTGTTGCTGCCTTGGCCCTCAAAATTGCCATCCAGCGTTGCAGTCCTGCCCTGATTTACTTGTTTGATGAAATAGAAGCCACACTCAATCTGCAGTGCGGAACTGCTGTTGGGAATATGATCTGGCATTCAGCTGACATAGCTACAAGCCTAGCGCCCAGTTTATCATAACAACATTTCGTCCAGAACCAGTGCAGGTTGCAGACAAAATATACAAAGTAACTCACAATAACAAAGTAAGCCTTGTCAATGTGGAGGGATGAGGCTCTTGATTCCATTGAACAGTACGGAACACAGAATTAAGGAACAGGTTCTACTTTGGATGTCGACACACCAACAGTTTTTGGTAAGTGGATTGATAATTTACTATTGAATTGTTCTTAGCTAATGCTTACTGGTGTTCAGTTAGAGCTTACAAGATATTTTCGGTTATTGGTGATTGTTAGGGTAGATATATTTTGTGTTTGCGTTTACCAAATGCGTCTATGGGAGTAAATGAGGTGTTAGTGGTATCTAGTGATCAAGGGGGTTTGGGAAGAGAAGTAAAGTGTTAGGTACCAAAGGACAAAAAAATTAAAAGGCCAAAGTACCAATCTACACTGAACCATAATATTATTATAGATGCGTTAAATAAATAATCCAATCAGTGCTATCAAAAAGTAGAGTAACAATTCTAATAAGACATGTCAAACAAAGGATGGATACAATACCTGAGTAAAGAAAATCCTTCCCGCTGTAGCTAAATCCATTTTTCACTAGGGTTTCACTTTATTGATCCGATTAAAAATGCATTAGCAAAAACAACACAAAAGAATGGCGTTATTAGAAAGATGTGGAATTTGAGTTACCTTATATCTTCAACATTATCTGCATGACCACTTGGTTCCCCAAAAGCACTACCGTAGTGAAATCGTCCGCATGAAACCCCCGCTTTACCACCAAGAAGCTCAATCATTTTTCCTACAGTCATTCGACTGAAAAACAAAAAAAAGTGTATCAGACAAACTTGAAAGATGATATTTAATGCATCATAACAAAAAAACAAACAAAACAATCTCAGCCTTAAACATAAGAATGAATTTCTTAGGAAAGACACATTGGCACCTTCTCAGAAAGAGTTGTCCCAGGTAAAGATTTAATTAAAATACATGATTTTCTTAGGAAAGACTAAAGGTTAAAATTTTCTGTCTGTACTTTGTACTCATTATTGGGTGAGAGCTTAAAACGAAAGTAGGGATTGGCAATCTATCGTTTCACACAGTGATATTCTAACATATATTGTCTTTGAAGATTGGATTAAAAACTTCACATCGTTGTTTGGAATTTCAGAATGATTACAACAAATACAACTCTCGAGATTGAATTAAAACTTCACCTCGAGTATAATGTAATCAATATTAAAATTATTTTCAAAATTAAAATTTGCTACCCGTGGTTTCTCTCATCGAATATGAATGACCTCCGAAGCAAACACTTTTTTCCCTGAACATATGAAGTCCAGAAAAAATACTCATGGCACCTGCTCTGGGAGAGCAACCCAAGGTAAAAGAAACATCTCTCACTTTTTTGTTAAATAGGAAAGCTTATAGATAAAAGAATAAAAGATACATAATGCTTAGAAGCAAACACTTTTTTTCCTGAACATATGAAGTCCAGAAAAAATACTCATGGCACCTGCTCTGGGAGAGCAACTCAAGGTAAAAGAAACATCTCTCACTTTTTTGTTAAATAGGAAAGCTTATAGATAAAAGAATAAAATATACATAATGCTTAGAATTTATTACAAGAGAATACATGACCGCGCAAGCATAACATAACAACCAAAATAGGCCCTCGGGTGTTAATTATGCCTTTAGTATCAACCCCCCTCAAGATCAGTAGATAGAGGTAGGTTTGTACTGGAACAAATTGATCTAGCTTAGGGTCCATATTTTGAACCTGTTTACAAAATTGAGCACACTGATCCACCAACTCGCTTTCTTGGCATGTTAGATTACGTGGAGCCTAACCCGAACCGATCGCCTACGATAATATTATAAATGTATTCTATGTATTTATATGTTTACATGCAATTAATCGATTAATTTCTTGTGATTATTCATTATTGTTTAAGAATCATGTTTTTCGTTAAGGAATAACCATGTTGCTTAGGAATCATGATGGTTGGGATGTATTGTGATTATTTGTCAGTAAAGACGTAATTCTTACAATTTAAAAGATGACCTGCAACCTGATTTGTAGGTGGGTTGTGGTACGGGTTGTAGACGATTTTTATAAAGCAGGTTGAACCTACCCCACAACTCGCTAATATTACAGCGGGTCACATTCAGGTTGGTCCCAATCTGCCACAAATCCAACCACTTTACTCCCTCGGAGCAAGCATAGGCGAGGTTGCTTTTTGACTCAAAGCAACCGGCGTGAATAACACCTTATAAAAACATTGATGAGACAATAATGAGAGAGAGATGCTTCTTAGCAATCAATTCACACACAAAATGGAAGTCCTCACTCCGATTCATTCGTGCATGTAAAATGAGATCACGAGTCAAGACAACAGTCTAGGTATTGTCACAAAAGTATGTGGTGGCTGGTGGGGTTAGTTACCCAACAGGTAGCTCAAGAAGAGAGCTCAACCATGTGACCTCTGAGGAAGTATGAGCTATACAACGATACCCAACTTTAGTAGAAGAACGAGATATTGCTGCTTGCTTTTTCGCACATAAGGAAATAAGATCGTGGCCCAAAAGACGTAGAAAGATTTGATTGACTAATGATCAATGAAACACCCACTCGATCTGCATCCCGAAATGCCTATGGCTAGATAGTTTCATATTAGATGAAAAGTCCTTATCGGTCTTTCCATTTAGGAACCTCAATGTGATTCATGACTACCTCCATGATTAGACCATGTCCCTAAGATGTGGTGGAAGAAAGGTCCATTTGCTATGGAGACGTCTAGAGAGGATAAGTTCTTCAGAATAGGACAAAATAGAACACCAAGGAAAGGAAGAAGAGTGCACTAAAATTTAGGTGTTGCACCGAACACGGGATTCTTTCTCAAGCAAATGCAAGGAACAGGAATTCATTGGAGGGCACCTAATGGAGGTGACACTTGGTTAACTGCAAAATATGTCTGGTCTTTTTAACATAAGATATTGTGAAGCCCTAAGAAGAGAATATAAGGTTGGATCACTGATATTCTTAGAGGTGGAATCACCAAGCTTCAAGATGGAAGCAGGTGAGGCAATTTGTGTGCACCCAACCATGTCGGTCTAGTCCATCAGTTCCACAAATGTATTTGGTTCAACTCAAGTTACTCAAGTGAAGCCCTTGGGGATGATAGGTGAGCTCCATGCCAAGAAAGCAACTAACCACTTCAATCTTTCATGTGAAATTGATGAGCAGGAGTGTGGACAAGATTGATGATCCATTTTCCATTGGAAGATAAGTCATGATGTTATTGTATGATAAATGAACATTATGGCGTTGGGCGAAGTGGTCACGAAGTCAAGTCCCACAAGTGTTGCTGCAAAGGTGTTGTACCAAGCTTACGATGCTTGCCACCCATGGATAGACTTGATCACATGACAGACATGTAGGTTGTTGAGGATCTACATAGCTCAGTGATTTACTCGTATGGACTTCATCAAGGGTGCCATGGAGAAATAAGCTCTAAACATCAAGTCGTCGAAGTGGGCATTGCCAAGTAATTACAATAGACGAGGTAATACGAATACTAGTATCTTAAAAACGTGGCTAAAATTCCAAATAAAATCCACTCCTGATTGTTGATGGAAAGTTTTAACCGCCAAACGAGCTTTATGATGAGCAATTGACACATTAGGGTTTTGCTTGAGGCAATATACACCTTTTTTTAACCGTTCACGTTCATGTGGGGTTGAAAATTTTCTACATCATCCTGATGCCACTCCAAAGACTCAATAGTACTACCTTAACACAAAGGTTCAGAGGGGTAACATACTACCAAAAGAACTAGCAATGAATGTTTCTTGCACACAAGCATTATTCTTGTAGACTCCAGATTTAAGTGGTGTCCATTTCCACTGTGTCAAAGATTAAGTTGTTTTTTGACATTTGGAGCATCATGAACTATATCAAAGAGCTATTTAAACGATCTGCATTTCTTTTATTGTGGAATCGCAGATGATCAGT
Source organism: Triglochin maritima (assembly GCA_963682175.1). NCBI lineage: Eukaryota > Viridiplantae > Streptophyta > Magnoliopsida > Alismatales > Juncaginaceae > Triglochin > Triglochin maritima. Next base: position 53,967,099 of record OY821772.1, on the reverse strand, counting down.
TGCATTTGCATCATTTGGATCAATTGGAAACAACCTCACTGTTTTACAGTGGTAGGGTTGCGTACATCCGACCCCCCCTTACCTCGCTTATACGGGAGCCTCTTCTGAGACATTGGGGTTATGTTGATGTTGATGACTCCAGATTTAGGTGCATCACCATGGGGTGGGTTGACCCATGCTTCGGGGACCACTAAAGGTGTTGAGGCAGAGCACCAAAGTATTACTTGTGATGTTATGTTTGAATGCTCATTTGGAATTGGATCAAATCAAGTAGGCATGATGTTGATGATTACACACTAAGCATGGCTGCTACAATGATAGCGACTGGAAATGTTGCAACGGTTGATGGTGTGGGAGTATAAACCCACAGAGCTTCAGAGCCTAACTTCAAAAGGCATGGAGAAGTTCAGATTGTTCGTGCCAACTCATTAGTAGCAAAAGTGGATCCCTTTCATTTAAAGCAACAAGATTCAAGCCTTAACATGAATAAAGGAACAAATTGGGTTATAAACCGGTGGAAGTTCCCATCAAAGATGCAAGCTATCGATACCTCATACTTAACCACGAATTCGATAACGACAAGTTGGTTGTTGATGACCTTAAACTTTTGAAATTAATCTTGCATAAAGAGACAACCTTTCTTGAGATGGAGTTGCTTCAGGCTAACAACCGAGAGCACTGACAAGCAAAATAGCCCAAGCTTGTATACAAGAAAGCAAAGAGGGAAGATCCACGACAATAGTTGTTGATCTTTCTCATACCAAGCGGCATACACATCAGCACCAAGAGAGGAAGGAAGAACACCCCATTGACGAATTCGACGGGTTTGAGACCACGCAAGATCGGCTCGAATAGCAACTCCCAAGGGACGTAGTTGGAATGATCGAGCTTGATTAGAAAGAAATTTGTGATGTTAGATGTCACCTTAGAAGCACCTAGGTTAATTGTGGACAAGGCGCTGACCACATTAGAGGAGGATAGACGGGTGATCCTTGACTGGAGGAGGAGCAAAGGACTAGAGGAGTGTCAAAGGATCGTTTGAGGCAATTATATCAGAGGAGTGTTTGATACAATGAGAGCACACCAAGGTGGAAGAATCTTCTTTCTCACTCATTCATTAAGGAAGAGAATGAGACTTAATCAATATTTACAGGTAGAAAATACAGTATCTATAGTTTGTCAAATGTGCTTATGTGGCATAAATAATGGCACACACGCATAACAAAATGATCAAAATAAACCCCTAAATATTAGCTATGTCAATGTTCTCTCTAGGTACGAACTAATTGCAATTGTATGCCAACCATTTCCAGGAATTTTCAAAGAGCACAAACCCCTTCAAGGAAGAGAGGCCCGCCATAAACTTAATAACTTTGCAGTGGAATAATTACTGAACTAGAAATACGAGTCTACCTTGGATACCCATGAGGGTTCATGATTAAATCAGGACAGATACCACGCTCTGAAAATGGAAAGTCCTCTTGTTGAACAATTGTACCACATACACCCTTCTGCCCATGTCTACTACTAAACTTGTCACCCACCTGAGCAAACCAAATAAAAAAAATTGAGGCACAAATAGGACCAAAGTGAAGATTTAAGATAAACAACATATGTGTGTTCGAAACAATAACCTCTGGTCTACGAGTCTGCCTCATGAGAAATTTTATACACATTCTATTATTCATGTCAGAGGTTAACATCACACGATCAACAACATTTGTCTCCCCCTCTCGACATTTGAAAACTGCCGGAGTACGCTTGAAGTCACTGCACATGAGCACGTTACAAGTTATGATATATAAAATCATTAAATATTTCTCCAAGAAACATGCAAGGATGTCTACCTTTCCTTCAAGTTACCGGGCTTGTCAATAACTCTTTTAGGGCTCCATTTATTAACATACACATCGAGATTTTGAATGATCTCACCAGGAGCAGCAATCCCATCAGCATCCAATATCTACAAGATGAAAAAAAACATAATTCATGAATGGTTAACGGTTGGTGTTGTTTTGTGTGATTGAAGTAGACAAACTTGAGTATTTATGGGGTACAGAGAAACATAACCATGCAAGTTAGGTCATTTAAGTTTACGCTTTCCAGAAAATGTAAAACAAGTATAGATCCACATATATGACTAAGCCATCTAGAAGCAAGGTGGTTATTTCTCATTTTTCGTACTTTCAAGTAGTATTCTGATTTTTTCATACTTTCAAGTAGTGGTAAGATTATTACTTTCTTTTACATTACTATATGTAAAGAAAGATCACTACGTGGAGAATTTATATAAACCTATTAAAAAGTGGAAACCCATTGAACTTTGAAAAGAGTTGACTATATTCAATATGTTGAGCTTCTCTCAGAAGTTAGTAGTTTTTTTTTTTGGAAAAAAAGGGTTTTAAAATTTTGTTAGATATTATTTAATGTCAGGTTTTATTTTTCATAAAAAGAACATTTGTTCCCCTTTTGAGAAGGAAAAAAAGGTTTTGACTACAAGATTCCTTCAAGCCGATATTTGATACAATCAAAGTCAGTATGACTTGTCCAAATTCTGGACCTTCATCTAATTGAGTTTAACAACAGTGTTACAGGGAGATAGAAGCGAGCAAATAAAGGTTCTACAAGAGCAAACAGTCTTCAGGATGGCTTCAAAACCAATGGCATCAACCAGCATCATTCCTCCACCAAAATGTGACAACCACAAACCACAAAAAGACACAAGTATCCACACATTTACACGTGTTTCACAGTGTAGGAACCGTGTTTCTTGATGTGTTCCCTTTCTAGCTTACCCCAATTAGTTTGAGATGAGAGTTGTTTGTAGTTTCATGTGTTTCCCAGAATATTACAGCTCAAGTCAAACGCAATATAGTGGATTAGTGGAATCACCCACTTAGGTTTGCATCCACCCAACGGGGAAGGGAAAAGATTGGTATTATTTTGCAAACATAATTTAGTTATATCACATCTGTTTGTTTGACACAATAACGTGTGGCGATGACAAGTAAACATGGAATGAACACTTTTAGTCAGAACAACGTGCTGTGAAAATCAGTAAGCAATAATAACCTGCATATTTGATTCAATAGAGCCATCTTCCTTCTTTTTTGGCCTCACTATTCTGTCGGACACTTGACCGTTGGCATAAACTTCTTGGACAGCAGAATACCTGGTGTGTAACAATCAAATATGTCAGAAACATGACTAGAATTACCCGGTTCTTGCAAAATCAAGTGAATATAATATATATGCAGAATAGGCAATAAGCCAGTACTTTTTCAACACTATTGAACGGCCAAAACCACGATCCAAAGAAGATTTATTCATGACAATTGCATCCTCGATGTCATAACCACTGTAGCTCATAACAGCAACAGTAGCATTTTGTCCTGCTCCAAGCTTATCATACCCAACCTGCAATAATTACTTGTATTAATTGAAAGAGCATTAATGTGCAATCAGCTAAGGAGGATCAAAATACCAACCAGTTCAATTGACTTTGTTGTTAGCAACGGTCGCTGAGGATAAACCAAAATGTAGAGTAAAGTATCCATCCGACAAAGCTGTGAAGGGTTTATAGTAACAGTCATTAAATGCAATCATAAGAAATTGATCCTCAACATTGCAATTTGAAGCATAACCAAGTGGAATATCAGATATATGACGCATTCTAGATGCCTCAGTGTGTGCAGATGTAGACACATCTAAATAAGTGATATGAAGTATCATTCATTTATGTAGAAACCTAATACCTTGCTTAGGGAAAAGAATAAAGTTGGTTATGCAAACTTAAAATAGTAATATTCTTAGCAAAGAAATGCTTTTTTTCAGAACTTACTTGATTATAGGCAATGTTGCCCATAGCTTGCTTCCCCATGGCACACTATTCAAAATTAGCATGAAAATTCATAAATTTTAGACCATCACAAAATTGGAACGTGCATAAGAGAAAAGACAACGAAGTTTTCCCATACTTGATAGGTATTACGAGGAGATTGGTTGTGGTGTGGAAATGGAATCAATCCCGCACACACACCTAAAATGGTGAATGGCTCAATCTCTATATGTGTTGTGTTGGGTTTGGCCTCCCCCTCATACAAAGCAATCTTCAAAGAAATGATGAGATGTAATACCGTAGGATACACAAATCAGGCTGGCAAAAAAAAGTAAACTCACTCACCAGTGCATTATTTTCTTCATTGACATCAAGATATTCAATCAATCCATCACGTAGAAAATCATCAAACCTACGGACACCATCCTAAGAAAAAACACATATTACAAAGGCAGCTTAAGGAACTGTTAAGAAATGAAAAGTACACAAACCCGCAATTCTTTCATGTGTTGCTCCTTGATACGAGGTTTTCCTTTATCTGCTATAATAAGTGGACGACAAACACGGCCTCCATCCGAAGCAACATACACACAACTCTGTCCACCATTTCATGTAAAAGACAACAGTAACCAAATGTTACAATCAACTTTCAATATATTAGAATCTCAAGACCAAAAATATTAGTTATTTTCTTATTTGTAAGGCCATATACAGGCATTTGAAACAACTAAATATTCAACATGTTATTGATAATAAAAGCACAAAAAGAGGATCGTGTTATATTCAACATGTTATTGATAATAAAAACATAATAAGAATACTAGTTGCATGTAGTGTGTTAATAATACTCCACAGTGAATATTCAACAAAAACATGTTCGCTAATTAATAAATGAGTAGGGATCTACTACCCTTGACTTTTGTTAACATCAATTTACTCTTGTTCATAACTTAACTTTTAAACTTTAAAATAGAAAATACAAACCATAAATTTTGATCTATGACTCATATTATCTATACGTGCTGAAGATCAAAAAAATTGGAAGTCATTTGATATGAGATAAAGAGATTGTGTTTTTTGAGGAATATACTACGTTTATTTTTCCATCTCTTGACCTTATGTCAAATGACTTTCAATTTTTTGATTTTCGACACATATAGATAATGAGTCCTAGAGCAAAGCCTACGGTTTGGAATTTTCATTTCAAATTTTAAAATTAAGTTATTAGGAAGGGTAAATTGATGTTAACAAAAGTTAATGGTAGTAGATCCCTCCTCTTAATAAATACATCCTTCATTGGAGAAAGGAAGAATGATAGTCCTTGGTTAACCAGAAAGCATATTAAATTGCAAATGCTTGGACCATAGAACTTATAGCAAAATGTCCTCCAATGTGAGAATAGTACTTGAAGGACAACCATCTTGTGATTGCATCATTTGGAGACATTTACAATACAATGAACTGGGAAAAGTTATTATGGTACTGTAAAGAACTTACCTGTTTTTCATTGATAAAAACGCTGACGAATTCCCCTATTTTACCAGATCTCCGTAGTATCCTCATAGCTTGAGCAAAGCTCTTGAAAAAATTGGACACAAAGATCATAAAATAATCAATAAGTTTGCAGGCTTAAAAAGGTCATTGAAGTTTTCAATACACAAACCTCTGGTCTCCTATGCTTCCCAAGTATAAGGCCATTAAAAATAACCAAATAGGCTTTAGGTGCATGGAGCTCTTCTGCAGAGAGCATAGCTAAATCTTCCACCCCCAGACTATAACACTGCACCAACATATAAAAACTGACTTCCGACTCAAATATGGATATAAAAGAGGAACAGTAAAGGTGTGTGACAAACTCATATCATGCCGATAGAAAATAGAATCACGTGCAAAATAATTTGTTTTGTGTGGACAGGTACCGGCTCGTTTTGGTTGAATGGCCAAAAATCACCACATGGATCAAGGTTGGGCAGAGTTAAACAAGTAAAAGTGGAATCACATTAGCCACCACATATCGGGGATTAATACATTGTTCCTATCATCTTTTTATGGTCAACACTCAATAATTCCAAATTATTTTGTGATTGACACTGCTTAGCTTGTCCCCTAAATATTACAAATTCATTCAATCGCAGGTTAATTCTGAACCAAAACAATTCAAATGGCTGTACTTAAATCAGGTCTATCTTATGATATAGCCAAAACAAGTAGGAATCTGTAACTTCAGGATAACTGGATAAAAAACAACATCATGCCAAAGCATCGGAATATGGCATCATGCCAAAGTATCAAAATATGCTCTGGCAAAGTGTACTATCTACTGAAAGTAAAAGGTTTAAAATAGGGTAGTGCTGCAGCTTAGGAAATACAATTAAAAATGTCATAGCAAAAGTTGTTTAAAGAGAATAACTAACTAAAGAAATGTAAGGAGCGAACCAGAGAAATCAAAGGACCCTCCTCTTCATCCGTAGTGACATGCGTCATTAATGCCAAATTTTTGGTCAAGCCACAACCTTCACCTTCGGGAGTATCACATGGACAAAGCATACCCCACTATCTCAGAAATGAACAAATTAGTATCATAATTAGGGGGGAGTTGGAACAACAACGAACAGAAGCTAATGACCATTTGTGTAAGGAAAATCAAATCTATAACATATAAAATTATGTAAGCTTGTTAAAAAACTGCAATAAATTGATAGTGTGTAAAGAACAGCCTTACCTGGCTTGGTTGTAAGGCTCTTGGACCACTTACTTTTCGAGTTTTCTCAAACTGAGGAGATATCCTTGTCATGTGCCCCAAAGCTGCAATAAATGAAAGCCTACAAAGTGCCTGCAGACAACACGAATTTGAGTAACACACCAACATCAACCCAAGGATGGAGAGGGGAGCAAAAAAGGATAAAATATTACCTGTGAGACACCTTTTCTATGCATCTTAAACCGCTTCACATCCCAATTGCCGGTTGATATGGCCATCTCTAGCCCCTTTGTGATGCTAGAAGTTTTGATATACTACATATAAAGAGTGAAGCAATTACTTTGACTTTATCATACACAGTTCAGCACAAAGAGAAGAATGCAATATTTTTCATTTATCTAATAAAACAAAAGATGTGGATTTTCGGGAAAATAGGTATTCCAATTTTATTCCAAATTATCTTTTCCCTATACTAAATTCTTCACAAGTCGGATGAAAATGGTGGCTGTTATTTTTGTCGAGGCTATTAACATTTGATTTCTGTTTGTTTTAGCTCTCTCATTAATAACTCCAGCCTTGATTTTAGGAAGTATATCACCACCAATATCTAGTTATCTTGGTTGATAAATGTACAAGATTATGTGATTCTGCAAATATTTATTCTTGGCATTGATTGAAGTAAGGGCTAAGAAACACTACCTTAACGTCTCATCTGAATATTCTCGTAAATGCAAAGAAAGAAAGAAAGAAAGAAAGAAAGAAGGAAGGTGAGTGCTAGAACGAGGCACGATTCCATTTCATTTCATATAAGGTCTAACTTGTTATTTGGTACACCATGAACTTGGCTAAAAAAGCCACGCACTTATTTGACAAACATATATACTTATTCACCAACAGGCTAAGACAAATACAACGAAGGAAACACACTATAAGCTACTCATAAGCTTAGAGATTACACCAGGTGTGATATCTAGAGACCACTTGCATCACACGACCATCCAACTATCAGTTTATCACCAAACCACAATGTAAAATACAAAGGATCTCACTTAATTAATATAGGATCTGATCTAGTTCCTTTTTTGTACATTATAATATATTGTATATATGGTGAGGATGAAGCTTATTTTTTCCTTACAGATTAAAAAACTCATTTTTTCCAGTGAGACCCCTATACTTTTTGTTCCAATGAGCCCCCTGTACTTATGTAACATATTTCACAAATATATATATATATATATATATATATATATATATATATTACATCTACAACATGTGTCCATTCCTAATAAAGTCAAAGATTAAGTTATTTTTTGGCTTTTGAGTTACAATGAACTAAATCAACGTGGTTCATATAAGTTGCAATTCTTATTTATTGCGAATTAGAAATAAGTTGTCTAGGCATCAGATCACTGGTCAATATGAAACAACCTCTCTATCACAGGGTGACAGAGGTATGGTTGCGTACATCCGACACACCTATCTCTGCTTAATTTGGGAGTCACTTTGAGATTTTAGAGCAATGTTGATGTTACATCTGTACCACAATGTATAATTCTAGAATATACAATAATATAGGTAACTAATGTTAGGATAATAACATTTTTAATCATTTTCAGCTTGATTGTGGAGGAATGACCCAAATCTTCAAACTATTTGTTTATTGTGATATCTAACCTAAATCACATGGATATTTGATTGACCATACCCAAGAAATAGTAAACAAGACTAGTTAAGAAATGCCCAAATAACATTGTTAGCCACTTGTCATCACGTAAGCCAAAATATATGCATCAAATGGACAAGAATAATACCTTCAAGTAGCATAATCAAACAATTGAGCTTTGCAAAAAGAAATTGTAAGTACGTAGGAATAACAATACATTTATCATATTAAATAAAGAAGATTTAGTACATAATAAATTCAAAATATCTTATGTTTCCTTACTTGGGTAAAGTCCAATTGAGTAGCTCGAGAAGTTTTTGCATATACTTTGTTCATTTGTTCTAACGCCATTGAATTCATTGTCTTGAACAAATCTTCAAAAAGCAATGACACAAGCTGGCCAGATAGCTCCAAACGCTTGTTCCCAACATAATCCTGTCAAACGAAATGTGTATTTCAGTGATTCTAGGATAAGATTAAAATGCAATTTACTGTCCATTAATCATCATGCAAATAACTATAGAAAATAGGATGTCAATGGGCACATCTGTACATGCTTACACATTACATTTCTACATGTTGATTTGACTTGTGGCTATAATTTTATTACACATTTATAATATCCTATTCGTTTTTACACACTTCCTTGTAGTGTCGATAACGGAATAAATAATTTAGGTACATGTTTACTCATTTTACCCGTTAAGCACACAATGAAATGTTTTTTTTTAAATGTGTATCTATGTAACTCAATTTTTTTATTGCACGAGCTATGTCGTAGATAGTGGAAAATTTTCTTTCTATATTTATTTAAATGTTGTTTTATCATTACTTTGAAAGTTTGAATTTTGAATCGTTATGCATCTTGTGATGGATATGTATCGTTAACGTCAGTTAGTAGACATAGTTTTTTATATAGCATATGTATAAAAAATTCTCTTTACTTTTTAAATATCAATTTTCAAATGCTTCTTTGATAGATATGTAACATTCATATTTTGTGATCTCTCAGAAAATAATTCATATATCAATGTATGACTGCTTACTTTTTGTTTAACGATAATGAATTCATTTGTTTACCTACTGCCCATTTTGGGTTTTCTGGGACCGATTCCTACTACCCTTTTCGTTACCCATTCCTTATAGAGTAGGGGGAAGGGTAGAGTGAAGGCCTAAAAAAACAGATAATGTACTTGTTTCGTTGCACGTTTTAGTTAGCAGTTAAGCTAATGAAATTGCTTTTACCCCCACCTTACCCTACATGCTTACACCCTAATTAGTAACTCCCTAAGCTGGCTCATTAATAAAATTTTAGTGCATCAAACTTGTTGAATTGTCTCAATATCAAAAGAGAACATATATAATACATGTCCAAGTTATACCCTACATATGTTGACACATCAACATACAAAAATAGACTTTTAATTTTGAATCATTATGCATCTTGTGATGGATCCCCAACTAGTTTGGGATTAAAACCGAAGGCTTTGTTGTTGTTGTTGTGCATCATGTGATGGATATGTATCATTAATGTCAAAGTAACCATAGTTTCTTATATAGCTTATATTATTATTATTATTATTATTATTATTCTCTTTACTTTGTTAATATCAATTTTCAAATGCTTCTTTGATAGATATGTAACATTCGTATTCTGTCTGTGATCGCCCAAAAAAGAATTCATATATCAATACATGACTAACTAGTCTTTACTAAACGATAATGAATTCATTTGTTTACCTACTACCCGTTTTGGGTTTTTTGGGACCGATTCTTACTACCCTTTCCGTTGCCCATTCCTTATAGAGTAGTGGGAAGGGTAGAGTGAAGGCCTAAAAAACGGATAATGTACATGTTTCGTTACACGTTTTAGTTAGCAGTTAAGCTAATGAAATTGCTTTTACCCCCACCTAACCCTCTACATGCTTACACCCTAATTGGGAACTCCCTATGGCTCATTAATAAAAATTTAGCACGTCAAACTTGATGAACTGTCTCAATATCAAAAGAGAACATATATAATGCATGACCAAGTTATACCCTAAATATATTGACATCAAAATACAAAAATATACAAACTCAATCAGGTTCATGAGCTAAATAATAATTTTCACAAGAGAAGCATATGGCATGGAAATCATGAGAGAATAGTGGTGGAAGGTATTGAATTGTGGAGTAGAAAAAAAATCAGTCAACAAAACACAAAGATCAAATATGTGTGTTTTATGAATAATATAACGTCAGTGTACCCAGATACATTCCTCCTACTTATAGACCCTGACGTATGACCTTAATCTTGAAAATCGAACTGGTCCTATGAATGCCATTTCTTCCTACTTCAAAGACACTCACCTTTTGTACTCTGCAATTTTCCCTTTTATGACATCGCAAATTTTCCATCAGAATAGAATCCTACGCCAATTACCCGATAGACCATGGTTTCTATTATATGTTTGCCCATAGTTTTCTCACCACAATTTTCCTCCACACTTTCTTAGCGTCTCTTACAAATACAATATTTACTCTTCACTTTGCACAAGGGCGACAGTCACTACATGCTTCAGTATTCGCCAATGTCTCTCCCTCACTATCCAGGTTTGCCTTCCCAAACAAGATGTTGTGGTTAGTTGTTTCCAACTGCCCCAAGGCATGCCTGTTGCCAACTCATTGTGCAACTCCTTATTCAAAAAAAAATGCCTCCCACTAAATTCTATTGATTGTCCTAACATGAGGACATTCTTCAGGTTGTCATCAAAGACCACCAACTCCAGTCTACCGATGTTTTGCCGTTGTGGATACATCTTCTTTCCCCTTCCTCTTGCGCGGGAGGACACAATAATTTAGCTTTTGACTTAAAAGTATGCTAGAATTTTTCAAACCTACTTACTAGTGACGAAGAGTAAGACCTAAAAATAATATGTTGTGCCTCAATTATCATCATCAATGTTCATTCCAACACATGCTTAACTAATGACAATGGGGCCCATTTGCTAACTCGCAATAAACATGTAAAATGTCTACATCGAAGCAGAGAATATATCAAAAGATTTTTTAACATTCAAGGCCCAAAGGCCAGATTGTATTCCAAAAGATGTTTAAACAAGTGCATAGTAGTACAGGTAAAAAAAACTACATACTAGTAAAGGCTGCCAGAAATACCCATCCATAAAAAGCAAAAGATCAGGCCAGCAAAGAAGAATGAAGAAACCAGTTCAGACATAACTCGGATGGTCTGAATACAAAACACACTCATGATCCTTAATATTCTTAACTCATTCCAGAATTTCACTGCCCTAAATTAACTGCCAATCTGATTTTAAACTCCGAAATGCCCCCTAGCCACCATAAGAACAGCACACGGCAGCTCACTCTAAATGATCCTGTGCACAGGTAAAATACCATGCAAAATTGTTTCATTTCTGAAGATCCAAGCAGTCCACCAAAGCAACAAAGGACAGACCAACTGTTCTTCTTTGCAACAGTCGGAGCTCCCACTTGCCACACCTTCAGAAAGCCAAAAGAGTGATTGGATATCCCACTCCAATAACTTGACCATAACTCAGCTAGTCTACTAGAAGTCCAAAAAAGCCACGACTAACCCTACAGTCATAAATAAGTTACTAACATCCTCTTTGGCTTCCACGCACAGCCAGTATCTACTAGGTACATGCAATCACTTCCTTCGATTGGACCTCAATAGAAGTCCGCTCCAGCCACACCAAATCTCTAAGATAATAGCAATATAAAACAAAATCTCTAAAATGGTTGTTGGTTACATTACCTTGGAGTGACATGCTGCCAATAATAAATGACTAAGTATTGTACATGCGTAGTAGCATTTGTAGCATAAAATTCCTTGTAGGAGCCCATTAAAACTTTTTTTACCATGTTTGTCATCTCTTACCTAGCCTTTTAACGACCTTTTCTTTCAATTTTTTGAAGGACTTACCTAGCCCTGTAACAACCTTTTTTCATCCCTATAACAAGAAAACGAAGGATTCCTTGAAAGGGGACATTAAATTGACAAAAGGCGCTCATTTAGGATGGAAGAGCATATATCATTTGATAATCCATAGAGTTGTCTTTAAGTAAATTTAGAATTCTAAGACACATCAAACTACAAGTAAGTGTTCGAGGATAAAAATGTCAAGAATTATTAAAAATTTAAGGGGAAAAATTTGTTCAAAGTTTCATGGTACCTAATTCATAACTGATGAAACAAAAAATTACAACAAAAAGATCATCAATAGTATTAAATATTTCTGTATGATAACTTGGACAAGAACAGCAATATACAAATCATACACAAAAAATAGCATCTATTTATACCTTGTCATCAATTGCATCAGCATTCAAAATGGCATCCATCATGCGTCTTAGCATCACACCAGTATAGAAACACTTCGGGCGAAAGTTATCCAGCTTTATCTACAACAGAATAAGCATGTTAACTATAAAGAACTGGAAGTTGGTGTAATTTTTTTATGGACATAGAATCTTACAGGTACATTTGCAAGAAGAACATCATGAAGAAGATTTCTTGTTCTGTCTTCCTGAGGGCACAAAACGATTAGGTGAAGTGAAAAATTAATCTTCAAAACAACATTCTAAAAGAAAAGAATTTTTAAAAAAAACTAAAAATGCCAAAATGAAATTTCTAAAAATGTGATGAACCTAATGATACATTTTTTTTATGAGCCTTCTATTAAAAAGACCAAATAGTGACACGAACATTACTACTAAACTACTTGACTTTCAAGCTCAAGTGTCATGTCCCTCTGCCACCAATTTTCAAAAATTATGAAAGAAAGACATAGGGATTTGTGAGATCAGCTGCTACATGCTACAAAGGCTTCAAAGTTTAAATATGTTTTGACCAGTTTGATCGGTTCAAACTTCTTCAAGGACAAAAGAGGATCGTCTAAATTTATGAATGGAATGACTTTTATAGAAATGACGGTTCATCCCCACTTATTATTATTTCAAAGACACTAGAAATTAGATAAAATAACTTTAACATCACAAGAAACTACATCCACTATGGTATGTAGAATATTATAAATCTTAACAGCAATGCCGCAACATTCAAAGGCTTACTATTATTAGTAATAGCACAAAAGGCAACACAAAACTTACCTGATTGGATGTGAAATTCTTCCAACACGACCATTTTATTTTCTAAAATGTTTTTAAAGTTTCTTATTCCTGTGATAGGAATTGCTAAAGCGAACACTGAAGTATTACGTTTTGAAACTTATGACAACAGCTAGTAAATCACTACATAAGAGAAGGGAGGAAAGACCTTGCTGCTTCCATGTGATACATTTCCAGCAGGGACCTGTAAAAGACAATTTCAAAATTAAATAAGAAATACAGTTGACCCAGGAACTGATTGAATGTATTGCCAAAACATTATCACATGGAGGAGTTATAACCAATCAAAAAACATAGAGGAGTTATATAAATAGTTTGATGCCCAACAAACAATAAACATAAGATGGCTTAGAAGGCTGGAACCTGAGATTCTGATAACATAGATAAGAAGACCACTTGCAAATAGAGTACCACATTTTGGATATCAGTTTCACATTCGAACTTGTCTATGCATCACTTATGTTATACTTGGATGCAACGTCAAATACAAGCAACTTAAGTGGATCTGTTTAAGATTTTGAAATAAATTAGTGATAGCCTTTTTATTCCAATTAAAGCAACTTGATTTGGTTCTTCTTAGCTTCTCATATAGGTGGCAGAGTTGCACGTAAATAATCCTACACATGGCATTTGTTAAGTCAATATTAAGAGGACATAAAACCCCTTCTAGAAGAAGCTAGTTAACTCAAGGAGGGAAACCCTATAAAAAGAGAGGAAATATTCAATTCAGTAGTCCTTAATTATGACAAAAATAGGCAAATATAATTAGGGACCAAAAGAAAAGCAAACTACTCGGCTGTTTAACATTATTAACTGAACAGATCACATTTTATTGCATTTCTAACCTTATATGCTTTGACTAGGAAATCAAATGCTTGCTTCTGTGTATATACGCCAGCAGATGCACATTCCTGAATTACAAAAAATACAAACAAAGAAATTGTCAGCAGAAACATACAGCATGCATGCCATGGTACCATCTACTAACAGAGAAACTAAAAAAAAATGCAAACACATTTGTGCAACATGTAAAGAAAAACTAGCAGACTATTGCATTAAAACACTAACTTAAGAAGAAGAAAAATGTATCAACATAAGTGAAGCCTAGAAAAGTGATGTCTATTATGTTATTCTTTCAAGTAGACATTTTCTCTTTTTTCAGTTAACATTTTACTCTTGGGGAAGATACCTCAATATGTAGCACAAATGCCTTCTGTTATATGTTAAGAGCACATAGAAATGAGAGGACAATCTTTGTTTCAGAAAGAGAGGATTGTCATGATTGTCTAACATGAAGGTCTCAATACATTAGAGGATGTCTTGCCTGCAATGATGGTAAGAGAAGCGCACTATAGCGTGGATCTCTTCCGATCATTTGTACTATCTCTTGGTCACTCTCCATCCCCATAGACTTCAGAACAACCACAATAGGAATCTGAAAAGAAAAAAACATACATTAAGGCTTGCCACTTCAAAAGTACCACTGCTCTGAAAAATGTGAAAACCACTTGCCGGTTTAACAAACTGATTAAGCTGAAGATATATTTTCTCTTTTTCCATGACAAATACTGTCTTGCTTTTCGTTCCATGAGTACTGCTAGTTACCGATGCTGAAACACTATGCCCCCACAAAAGTCAATTATAAATCTCATGACTAAATAAAAAAATAAACTCCAACTAAACAGCAGTCATAAGGTAATGGAGATTGGCAGATCCAACAAGCACATGAAACACTATAACAGGATTAATAAAGTACTATGTGAATAGTAACATGCACAACACTCAGCATCTTAGGTTAATGTATTATGTATAAGCCAACAATGGCAGCTTTGGTAAAATGGGGTCCTATATAAGGAAAAAAGAAACATAGATAATTTAAACCAAATATCATGGCACATGAATAGGAAAACAATATGGAGGATTTTCCTTCACTATCCAGAATGTGATTTTCATATGAATATAAAATGAGGTACATTTTCTAAGGGGAAAAACACATCCTCATGTTCATACAATTTATTCATCATAGGGTATGGATGCACCGACTAGGGACAACTTATATGTTCGTCAAAGGTTATTTAGCCTAATGCAATAATGTTAAGCCCTGCAAAGGGGAAGGACAATAAAGTTTGACATGAAAGAATAGTTTTTCCAGAGAAACGGTGAATGACGTAAGAAAGACATCCTATAGAAGCTTTTAAACAATATATGTGGACAGTCAAAAAATGATCAAGTTGCAATGCTTTTGAAGCAAAATGCAGACGTAGTAATTGATGTAGTCATGCTTTGTAAGGCATGGTTCAGGGTTGTGCCCATCCAAAACTAATAATGGCACTGTTACATGAACAAGATAGGTTCAGTTAGTAAGAAGGCACACATTTATTATTATTATTTTGGATTTTGAATCACAAGATTTTATTATTATTTTAGATTTTGAAGAAAGACTTTTCAAGATTTACAATGTTTGTTTTCTGATTTTTTAGGTGGATTGGATGAAAGCATTCCTTATTTTATCAATTATCGTGCAATAATAAGTATGACGATGAAGATGAGAGATGGGTAGGTCAAGAAACTTATGTTGTCTACAGATGTATAACGTTGTTCTTCAATTTAAACCAACTCTTTGCTTTCTGAATTTTTAGGTGGATTGGGTGAAAGCATGTTTCCAATGAATTGATCTATTGAGAAGTGCAAAACTATTTATGTTGAGGGACTTCCCACGACAAGTGATGGCAATTGGCAAAAGACTTGTACATTCGTGACCAGGAAAAGCAAATCACTTTTGAACGGACCAATCAAGATACATATGAAGGAAATATCAAAACTCAAAGGAGAAATTGCTTCTGCAATTATAGAATATTCAGGTTGTCTAAGGATATTATCATTCTTTTACAATATGTACAGGAATATATACATTAACACTTTTGGTGATATTGATCGCAGTGGTTAGGTCAAAACATTTTGCAATTTCTAGAATTGTTTGAGTACTCAAACAATAAGTGCACCTCGCTGAGAACCTGTTGTACTAGCTCCTATTTATTTTTACTTTTTCCATTTGAAATTGTATAATTCAGAAACAGAACCAGATGACTTATTCGTTTGCAGTTGTTTGGCAGTAATATATTGGTTGAAATACTTCTAGACATGAAATTACTTTTGCACGAAAATATTATCAAGATGAACAAAATGGTACACTCATGTCAAACATACCACTTAAAAAATCTCCTATAGAGATTAAACAAATCTAGTGGTAGCAATACTAGGATGTGAAATTACTTTTGTGAAAAAGTAATATTGTGATGAAAAAACAAATGGTAATAACAAATATTCATGGTAAGATACCACTTGAAAAAATTCCTCTTAAAAGGCTTACTAAATCTCTTAATTATAATACTTGTAATGTGAAATTACTTATAAGAAAAGGTAATTCCGTGATGAACGGAAAATCAACACTCATGGCAAAGATACTAGCTGAAAACACCCGTAAAAAGAACTAAACCAGAGAGGTCTAAATATTGTGCCTTTTCCTGTGCTATCCTTTACACAAAAAATTCTTCTCCTAGTGATTGGAAATAAAACATGTCACTCCATTTACAAGGCGTAGGACCAAGCCTATATTGGAAATATCAAATGTTTTTTATTTTTATTTTGAATGATTAAACACTCTTAGAATAACTTTTTTGATGCTTTTCAAAAAGAAAAAAAGATAAAAAAATGAGTTAAGGCATTATTTTGTCCAATGGTATACTAATTCCTTTCCATTTGCCCTCCTAGATTCCATTATTGCTCTGTCTTCCTCCCTTCTTCCAATCTTTAATTTTTTAACATTAGTTGAGGCACTTAAAGGCCAAAATACCAATTCAACAGTGACCTATAAATATAAGATATGTATTTCTTACTGGTATGAAACATGGGGATAGTATCATATGCAACGGTCCTCAAAGCTACTGTGGATGTTAAGAAACCAATCAAATAATAATCCTGTCAACAACGCACTACTAGAATTCTCTATCTGAGTTAAATCAATGAACTCGCAATGGGATCATGAACATGCAATGCAACCATGGTCTTGGACAAGGTAAGGATATTATCATATTAGATCGTTAAACTTTCCTCACCGTCCTTTGTTGTCGGTATCAATGATTATACGATTCTTAGAAAGTTGTTCTTGCATTAAAATCACCTGAAAAAGAAAATCATTGATTAAGAAACTGAAGAGACATCTATTTGGGCCACAATGGATCTGGTGCAATCTATTAGAGGAGCATACAGTGACATTTAGAAAGGTGATGTGATGGAATAAAGTAAGTTAAACCAAAATCTTAGCCCTACCCATTCCCCACCTCCATCCCACAAGTTCCTTTATATCTAGACCCCTGCTCGTCACAGTGCAATAATTGTTGACAGCTAGCTGAGGAGTGGTCTTTGAGCTCAATTTTTTTTCCGTTTTTCTACATTATATTTTTATAATATGGAGAGGAGGATAACATAAAACATTTTTCATAAACAGTACCAAATAACAATGATGTCAACCTTTAAGCAACCTTATTATCAAAATTCGTTTGAAGTATAGCTATAATATAAAACTGAAAGTTGATGAGATACTATTAATACCTTCTCTGAACCTTTCACAATGAAGTATCCTCCTGGATCAAGAGGACATTCACCTGAACAAAATGATGAGATTCAATTTGTAGGAATTACAAGGAACATACACAAATTGAACATTGATTACAACATAGAGAACAAACCGAATTTTGCAAGTTCTGCTTCATCTTTTTCATTAAGCACGCACTTACAACTCCGAAGCATAATTGGCATTCGTCCAATTACAACATCTGTCTGTGTATAAAATGGCAATCATATTGTGCACGGACAAAAATCTGTGAATAGTGGCTGGAGCCTGAAGCATACCTTCAGCTCTGGAGTTCGTGGACCCTGGTTTCCTCTGGTGTACTTAACATCAACTTTTATTGGAGCAGAATAACTTCATGGGAGATCAAAATGAGTCAATGAAGTAATAAAAAACTATTAAATTAAAAGCAGGGAGACAGATATGGAGATAACCATCCAAATTGGAAACCTCTAGTGTCATGTTTGTCAAATGTAATCAACAGTGATCTCTTACAATTTACAAACATTATTACGTTTAAATAAATCGAACTCTGTGGATACTAAGTATAGTTGGAACACTCTGTTATAGTGTAATTAACTGCCTCATGGGATGTTATTCAACTTCTATTCTAGTGTAATTCAACTGCCTCCTAGGCTTCCACTTCGTGACTAAAAAATGGATGACATTTAAATTCTGAAGGATGTATGACCATTTTTTATCATTAAGGATGTATAACAATTCACACGTCTTATCTCTACCATGATTCTCATCTCTCCTTCATATCTCTCACCGGAGTCTCACTAAATCTCTCATCTTAACTACAGTAAACTGATCGTATCTATAATTTCTCCCATTTCTCTCTCACTAAATCTCTCGTCTTATCTTTAGTTTAACCCAACGTATCTATAACTTCTTCCATATTTTTCTTATCATTCTTTCTTGCCACCTTCTCTGATTTTTAGGCAATAATCTCTTGGCTAACTTTCCCTTGCTTGCGCCTCCTTTTTTAGCTTATTTCTCTTCACACCCCCATACTTATAACTTACAACTTATGTGGTTTATCACTCCAACGTAATAGAATTTGCACATGTTGCCGAACAATTTACTTCAATAAACTTGGTTCTTCACAATAAAATGTGATCTAGGTGCCTAGATATGGTTATGCTGCTAAATTACTACTTCTAGAAATTGGATATCACATAAACAGCTGCAAAAAAGTTGCATTTAGATAAACATTTGATTGTAAACACCAATGATTATTAAATATCTTTCAAAACAAACAGAACAAACTAAATAACAACTACAAAAATAATAACAAGCACAAAGAGTACAGATAGAAGAAAATGAGGCCATACGTGGTATCTGTAAGACGACATTGATGGGGAGTAAGTTTCAGACTCTCAAAGTCTCCCGGAAGAGAAGGATAATCGACACGTATGTTGGTATACCTACACATAAAGGAAACAAAATAACGTTAAGGAGATAAGAGAACGATTAAAATCAAGACATCGTAATTTCAAAACTTCAAAAGAAATGTATCTATTGAGGCTCAGCCTCTGGCAGGGACCGTTGCAGTTGATAGTGATTGCAACATACCAGATATGTTTGTTTTACGCAACATGCATCACACATTATTATTGGTATGGAAAAAACCATGGGTTTCAGAACCGAACCGGACGTCGAACCGGAATTCTTAAAGGTTCAAAGGTTCAAAGGTTGAACCAGGGTTGAACCGGTGACGTCATAAATAATTAAATATATATATATAAATATCCAAATAAGAAATTTAGGTACATAAGAAGGAGTTTAGGTAAATTAAAATTAAAAATACACAAAATTTGAGGTTGAACCGGTTCGACCGGTCGAACCGCCGGTTCAAGCCGGTTCAATGCAATTTCCGGTTTTTGGGCTTTATCGGACCGGACCACCCACCGGTTCACGGTTGAACCGGTTGAACCGGCCGGTCCGGTCCGGCTTTTAAAACAGTGGAAAAAACAAACACTCTTGTATTAGGAATGTAATATAAAAAAGAACAAGGTTATCTTTGTACTTTTAACTCACACATGTGGTACAAACATTTCTTGTGTGGTACTGAAATTGACATATTGTCTGCGACACAAAAACATTCTTTTTTTATAGTGCAAACTCTATTACGTGACACCAACTTGAAGTGAGATCAGCCCTCTATTTACTGATTTTGTAGCAACGGCATCTAAATGCCAGAAAATGGCCGGCTACTCCAAATACAGGCCAACTTTGTGGGGCTTTACAAACATATCAAGCTTGATCTTGACAATTGTAGGTGACAAAAAATATTGTGATTGGATCACCCTAATTTGACTGCAAGAAATCCAAGTTATAATCCCATTAATTGAATTACTTGTAATCAAATTGCGTTGTTTGGTAATATTGGAATTCACCATTTGAATCCCAATGCAATTAAGATAATAACTTAATAATTCATTAGCCATGGTAAAAGTCCAATGAGGTCGTCGAAGCTCCAACAAACTTCCAGCATGATCGAGATCAATTTTCAATGACGTGACAAGCTTTGAGTAGATTGAAGCAAGATGACTACATTGTAATGAAATTGGATTACGATCTCCAATGAGATACAAACCATTTTTTTAATAAATAAATTACCTTGAAATGGGTGTAATTGGATTGCCTACGGAATTTGATTACATAGTGAAACACCCTTCAATTCTCTCAACCAAACAATAGAATGTAATCAAAATACACTACATCCCATGGAGAACCAAACATGACTAAGTGACATCATCGGATCGGATTGATTTAGTAACATAACAAAAGCTAAACGCTAGAAATATAGGAAAGAGAAGCAAAGGGCATGAGGAAAATATAACTTTTTTCATTTTCTTACTCTTTCTTTCATAGAAAATATCACAAAAAAAAATTTATTACTCCAAATACAGGTCAGGATCATGAGCGCAAACGATCCTCTTATTGGCAAGCATGATCTTCTTGAGATCGCAATTAACGAAGTAGTTGAAGGAGTCGATATGCTCCTTCACCAACCCCCTCACCTGCAAAGACAGACATCGTCAAAGCAAAGTCTAATTCCACCAAAACTAAACTCAAAATAAACCATAATACTAATAATAATAATCCCACAAAGCAATCCAACTCCGATATGGAAATAATGACCTTGAGGAAAGCGGGGAGGAGTTGGAACTTGTCGACGGCGGACTTTATGGGGGCGGCGAGGACGGCCGGACTCAGGTGGTGATCGCCGTCGGAGTCCAAATCGCCCATTGCGGGAATTTGGAATCGGAGAAGGATAGGTCGGCGGTTATGGGAACGGGAGGAGACAGAGAGGGTTTAAGGAGTTGGGTTTTAAGGGATATTTTCCCCCAAAAAATACAAAAGGAATCGTAACTTATGGCAGTTTCCAAATATTTCCTAATGTTAATGTGGAGAGTGTTTTTATTGACGATTTTCTTTATTTTTTTAGGAGGATGTGTGCAAATTAGTGATTGGATATTAATATTATTTCTGAAAATAGTCACTCCTAGTAATTGAACTTGTGGCATTTGACACATATTATTGTACAGGTGAACTACCCGTAAGTATTTAGAGAAGAGAGTGCTTTTATTGACAGATACATTTGTTTTCTTTGGAGAGTGTATATAAATTATTGATTACGAATATCAATATGATGTTTTGGAAAGTTATGTTGTTTTTTTGGGAAATAGGACATGAATATTATGGATGGTTAGAGGTGTGATGTGAAGATACATTTTTGCATTTTTTATTTTGGTTGAACTAATTAGTGATTTGTTTTGTCTTCTTTGCTAGCGATTTATAATATCTCGTTGTTTGGCCTAATAAGTTTTTTGTTTTGAGCAAAGCATTGATTTTAGGGGGAAAATTGAAATAATCACCATTTAAAAAAAGAATATGCATCTAACAAACAAGCATATTAAAAACGACACATGTAATGTCATTTTTATTAACTAAAAAACGACACTATAAGTGTTTTCAAGAGAGACGATATGTCATTTTTGCCTAGGACAAAAAACAGCATCATAACCCATTTCTTTCTCCACTTCTTCCTATAACTGTTTTCCTCCTCTCATCCTCCATCTCTCCGACGATTTTCGAGCTCCCGATGCTAGTTCCACGTGTTTCATTCGTTTGTATTTGTGTGGATTGGATTGGATTGGTTTGGATTTGTGTGGATTGATAGGTGTTTGGTTGATTGTTTTAGATTGCTTTGGTTTGAAATTAGGTTGATTCAGAATAACGTATTGAATTCTAAATAATTATATAATGTTTGAATTTTGGTTGATTGAGAATAATGTAATTTATGTTTGGATTGTTTGTTTGTAATTGGGTTGATTGAGAATAATGTATTGAACTCTAAATAATTATATAATGTTTGAAATTTGGTTGATTGTGAATAATGTATTTTATGTTTAGATTGTTTTGGTTTGACAATGATCATCATATCGCATTTCAGTATTAACACTCATCATCCGTCTGTAATCATCTTCATATTTCGGAATGTCATCTACGAATGTAACAATTCCATCGAAAAAAACTATAACCAATCTGGTACCAGAACTCATTCATTCGGGTGTACAAAATCTACATTTGATACATGAAAATAATAATCATACATTAACTATACATGCATTACATTTCATATCGAAATCAAAAAAATCAAAAAACAAACTGAAAATCAACCTGAACAATGTTTGTCGCCGGAGAGAGAGAGTAACGGGGAGTGAGAAGTACTTTGGGTGTGGGAGAAGGAAGATAGTGGTCGGCCAGCACCTAGGCAAATGACGTCTTGGATGTTGTTTTTACCTCTTGAAAACGACATCACTAATGTCATTTTTCATTATAGGTAAAAACGATACTTGTCAATTTTACTATGTTGTGTCGTTTTTAGTTAATAAAAACAACATCATAGGTGTTATTTTTAAGATCCATAGTTTGCCAATTAAGTTTTCCATATGCATATTCTATTCTTTTTTTTTGTGATTATTTCAAAAAGAAAATTCTTATTTTTAATCACAATAGAGGGGTTTATGCTAGGTTGCTTGAGTATTTGTTTATAACAAATAAATCTTTGGCAAAATTTTGAATTATATTCTTTTGGAAAAAAATGCAACAATATAATTGTTGGAAAAATACTTGCACAACTATGCACACTGTCGTTCACCTAAGGTTTTTTTAAAATTTCCCATAATTTATTTTGAGATTTATATAGAAGGTGCTGTTAAATGTAGATAACATGGATGGTGTGATTTTGATTAACGTGAATTAGTGGATGGTTTATGAAAGAATAAGTCTCAAGGAATGTGAAGTTTGTCTATTTTGTCTAGAAAAATATATTTATTTCTCTCTTTTTATTTGAGATAAAAATACTTCTCTGGACCAATATTTTACAGAAACATTTTCAAATGACCATTGGTTCTATTATATTCAAATTGTATGTATTAACATTTATTTTTATTATATAGATTTGAGTATTCATCATCGACTACTAACAACTACTATTAGCAACTACAAACAGCTACTACTGTTAGCATTCGGCCCATCTTTCTAATAAGTTCAAAATTAGACAGCGAGTTTATCAATTATAACACGTTCAAACATTCTTTGTTTGTGAACAATAGAAGCAACTACTCCGAAGTGTAGTAAAGTGTTATCCGTCTTATATCATACGTGTAAAATTGGAGAGTATAGTAGGTCGAAAGACTTCAATTCGTGACATCGGCGTTCCTAAAAGTGTCATTTTATTTTATTTATAAGTAAAAAGTTTTGTCATCGACAATACAAGTAAGCATATTTGAGAAGAAAAGAGTTACTTTTTTCAACAAAAAACAATAATATGTATTATTTGGAGTAACCGAACCAACCTTTATTATAGGTTTAAAAACCACATTTTCTATAAAAAATACTTATTCGCTTCAAAAACCACACAATTTCAGGCTATTCAGACATACCCTTGCCAATCTAAAATTCTCAACACTGTCCCAAAGGCTAAGATACAAAAACACTTGAAAATGAAAGTTCACTATTTACTAAGCGCAAGATTTTAAGTCTCATAAATCTTTTTACAAAATTTAAAAGCAGAGCCAAGAAACTTATTCTCCTAATTTGGTGGTTGGAACTTCATGTCTACTAAAATATGTGATCCCATATTCATTTTCCCACAAAGAATGGTTTTTATCTTTCTCGTAACTAAGATAGGCACCTTCCCACTTTGCTAAAATTATGTCTCATACATACAGAATAACTGAAAATACATAATATAACATTGTTTACAAAGAAGAATTAAGTGAACAACTATCATTTATAATCACACCACATCTTGACTAATTTCTTCACCTATGAATTTTAGCTACACCCATTTTTAAAATAGCAGCAAAAACTGTACAGTTGTTGCAAGTGGTTGGGTAATATGTAATGCATGCTTAAGCTGTAATAATATATACTCTATTTATATAAGAAGAAGAAAAACCCAATGAATCAGTTAACCATTAATCATTCCATACCTGACACCAATCAGGATTTAAAACTACAAACCATGTGCACAACTTTACCCAAATTACCAGGTATTGGAAACAAGGATCGTCGCAGTAACCAATCCAGGTTGACATGCAAAATCGGGAGCTGCCGCGGGTATCAAATCCAATATGTATTACCATCAATCTCTAGAGTTGGAAGTGGCAAAATCTCATTCCCCAAAAGATTCACCCAATTTAAGACGAGGAACAATATTCACTGAACGCAATTCCTGGGGGAGAATTTGAACATGTATTATTGCAGTAGAAGTGTATTTTGAAAGTTAATACAATTATAAAAAACAAATGCAAGAAATAGCTAACAACATGTGAATTTTAATGATGTACGTCTTTACAGGAGTAGAAAAAAATAGGCAATCAAATGATTAAATACATAGAAGGGAAAGAACACCCTGTGATCATGCATTTGAGATGAAGTTAGTAACATTCCCCACTAACTACATTATAGTCGAAATTGAGCACCAGCTCAAACTTCAATAGACATATGAGAGAAATTACTACGAGAAGGTGCTTCATGAGTTCGCAAGAGTTGGTTGGTGGGGTTGTCCATAGTTAAGGATGCATGCCATTAGCTTGGTCATTACTGGAAAGTAACAACTCATGAAGGGAGTTTAAGGACTTGTTCAATCTACTCGCACAGAAAAACAAAATTACTTCATCGCTCGTATGTTTTTTATACTTTCTGAAGCATTCTTAAGTCGCCATAACATTAACCCCATTAAACAAAGTTAAGTGGGTGTCTGACTGTAGTATCAGTTGGGAGGCAATAACACAGAATTTGAAACTCATCATGGTAGTAAAATTCATTTACGGCCTATGCAGTCATCTATGCAAGCTGTCACTTACCTTAGGTAAAAAGATAAGGCTCATCATTAAGGCATCAAGTACAAAAGTTCATAAAAACCCTGTTGTTCGACAAAGTTCAATGCCTAATTGAAGTAACTTCAACATTAAATGCACAATTTTTTTTGCAAGTAAAAGGGAGGTCGGACCTCCAAAAATTTATTTCTTTTTGGAAAATTTACAACCTAAGCTCGCGTATACCATTCATAGAAGAAAAGAAAAAACTATGATCTACGCTACAAAAAGGGCACTCATCGAGCAAAGCTGAAGAGCCAAGCTAACGCAACCCAAGTACTAGCTTTGATCCCAAAATCTTGTCCAATTAAACAACTACGACCCACAACAAGGTATTTACCAGTATCCGGTCCATTAGTGCATCAACCAAGTGGGGGTTCCACTCCTCATGACCAACTAGGCCCAAACCTTCAGAAATTCCTCTCGCAGTCGCGTCTGCACCAAAGATGTCCCCTTTTATGCTCATGGTGTCAGCCACCCCTCGCCACCAACTGGGCTCAACCACTAGCCACCCCCTGAAAGGTTCTTCTATTTCGTTCCATCTAAATTTAATAGATGGTGGCTCCCACAACTAGGTACGCCAGACTCCTCTAGACCTTGCTACATCTTCGGAGCTTGTGGGCAATCTCATCGATAAACCCTGACCTGGGGTTTCCTGCAATCTGGATCCTACTTCTAATCTCCTCCCAAACAAGTATGTCGACGTTCCTCATCAGGTAGTCGTTATCCTCATCAGCCTGGTAACACAGCACACACTGTGGGTCGACCCACACACCACGCCTTTCCAAGAAGCTTTTTGTGGTCAGTCTCTCCCTAAGGACTTTCCACAATGTAATGACGTGCTTAGGGATGTGCAGCTTGTGCCAAACGGCCTTTGCCCACCAAATCCCTGATTGTTCTCGTCTGACCAGTCGTCAGGCATCCGTCATCGTGAACATTGGCTTCCGTTGTGGTCCCCAAACAAGTATGTCGACGTTCCTAGTTATAGGCGTGGACAGGATACCGGGCCATAATTTGGCCATAATCGGGGAACGTGGCTGTGGCAGACTCCACGAACCATCATAGATAAACTGGCTCACGGGGATGTCAATGGGTATCCACATACCATAACGTAGACGTAATTCAATCATTTCCGATATGATCGGCTTCCCCCACTCATGGGTCTTCGAAGAACCTGATATGCTCTTTTGTCCCTACCTCCATGCAGAAGTGCTCAGTTGCAATTTCCCGTACCCTGAGCACCCCTCTCCACACCTAGGAGCACTGCGAGGGTGCCCGGGCCATCTAGATAGTCTTGTTGTGCAGATATTTGGCACGCAACCATCACAGCCAAAGAGAATCGAAGTTTCTTGCCAGTAGCCAGAAGAGCCGAAGCATGCCGGCATCATTCCAATCTGTGAGTCGTCGTAGACCCAGCCCACCCTCCTGCTTGGGTGTGCAACAATCTTTCCATGATACTGCAATCTGGCCCTTGTCGGTGTTAAGCTGGAATCCTGATACTGTCGAGAAAGTCTCCATTATACTCTTGGTAGCCCGGGCATTTGCCATATCCCCTGGGGCAAATACTAGGAGGTCATCTGGAAATATGAGGTGGGACACCTGCACCTCTCTACATGCTATCAGACGTAGTACTCCCTTGCTAACTGCTCGTCAGAATAGTGCATTCAAAACCTCCATACAAAGAACGAAACAAGTATGGGCTATAGGGTCCCCCTTCCCATTTGTTGCCTGAAAGTACTCCAAGAACTGGTCATTCACGTTCACCACAAAGGACGCCTTGAGGCAAGCTTTTATCCACCTACACCATTTCCTGGAGAATCCAAAGCGTTTGAGGGCTTGTAGAAGAACACTCCAAGAGACCGAATCGTAGAGCTTCTTGAGATCCAGTTTGAGACACATATGGTTGCTCCCCAAGTCCTTGTGCATCATGTGGCAGATCTCATGGGCCAATAATATGTTGTCAGTGATGCGCCTTTGATGAAGGCGCTCTGTGCCTCCCCAACCAGTTGTGGGAGGACCGTCTTCAGGCGGTTCGCGAGGAGCTTTGTGAGGAACCTATAGAACTGTGTGCACAGGAGAACGGTCGATAGTCCTTAGGAGCAGTGAGCTTGGGAATCAATGTAACGAAGTTCTGTTCAGCTGCTTTAACATGTTCCCATCGGTGAGGAATGAAACCATCGCGACAAACATGTCCTCCTTTACTACCGGCCAGGCGGCTTTATAAAAGCATGCATTAAACCTGTCCAGTCCCGGGAACCTGTCTTTGCTCGCCTGCATTACCACATGCTCAAGCTCCTACAAGGTTATGTGGCGGGAGAGGAAATTGGCTTCCTGGAGGGAGAGGGCTAGGAGGTCGAGGTCCTGAGGGATATCACTGGTCGACGTACCTATGTTAAACAAGTTAGCAAAGAAGAACCGAAACGAGTCACGGATCTCAACCTCATTTGTCACTAGGATTCCATTTGCCGCTTTCGAGGAGTCTGTCCACATCAAGTGTGCCCCAGCCGTAGGCAGATCCATCAAACCCACATGATCAATGAAGTCATTAAAGTCTCCCACCACACGGGTGTTGAGGTTGGAACCACCAACCTTCTCATGGGACCCTCTGACCACATTGAAGGTGTGCATCATCTGGTCGGACTCCCGAGCGCGCGCCGACGCCACCACATCAAGGTCCCCGTCACTAAAATCCATCCCGTGTTTATGGAATCAGAGTTAGCAATCCACTCCGCATCCCTCCACACTCCCCAAGCAAAGGCCTTCAAACGATGGGCCTTGACCTTGTATTCAAGGATACAAGAAATAGCCACCTTCTCCCGGCTTATTTTAGTTGCTATTCCAATGTTTGCACCTCGTACATTCCAACAGAGTATCTTCATCTTGGGGTCGGGTTGGGGGACCGTCCACCAATTTAGTTGCACTAAATAGCAACAAGTTGAATTAGTTGCATAAAAACGCACCAGGTTTCAAAATTATTTGTCTTATCCAATGAACTTGTGAAACGTGAATCGACAAGGCCGCCTAGTAAATGTGGGAAGTGACAAATTTACCATTTGAAATGTGAACCAAAGAGGTCAGAAAGGAGTATGAAAAATAATAAATTTTATGTAGGAGAAGATATTCTTCGTGAGAGAGGCTAACCTGAAATAGAAGTTTGCATGCATATGGCAGTTTCAAAGTAGACATGTTTTCCCCATTCGTACACATTGAACAGACTGAAATTTTTAACTTGTGGTTATAATAGCCGAAGAGACCGCACTTTGTACAAACCTGCGATGGGTAAATCAATATGATTAAGATATAAGCAAAATACAATGACTGAGATTATATACATCCAAAGTGACCTAGTAATACATGCTTATCCTAATAGGAAAATGGACGATAACAAAAGGTAGAAGATAAAATCAACATAAAAGTGTAAAAAAATTTAGATGCAAATGTGTTACATGGTGGATGAGCTGAGATCATAAGATAGAAAAACAGGCAAGTGATCTGTAGTCGTGCATGAACATCAACGTAAGGCATTCACATCTCATGCATGTATATATTCATGTATAGCTGATTCTTGCAAGTTGCAACATATGGAAAAAAAGAATTCAAGGAGTAGATGACAGTGACATCAAGATGTCAAATTGCATAACAATTTAAATGACAACTAAGAAACAGAAACAATATGCATGCATGAGATGAGACCAATCATCATCATCTTCGAGAAGTTCAAGTGCATTTATATCCAACAATGCAATAGCTGCAAAGCAAATACTTCTTTAGTTCTCCAATTTAGCACAAGGCAACCTTCAGGGAGTAAGAGATGCATCCATGTCCACCAAATTAGACTCACACTGAAATATGTAAAGTGGCACTAAAATGATAACAAAGATTAAGAAAATCTTTACCTGCACTTGGTATGGGTCACTTGATAACATCAAGCGTTCAAACATCAACATACTAGCACCATAAGCTATCAAACAATCACGCTCCATTTCCCCGAGTCTCAACCCTGAAATATTAGTAAGTATTAAAACACACAGAACTTCACGGTATCAGGTAAATAATCAAGAGAAAGTTCTTCTTGAGTCTCCACCTCCATTGCGGCTTCTTCCTTCAGTTGGTTGTCGGGTAAGAGTAGCTCGAGGGCCCTGGGCTCGAGCATGTATCTTATCCATGACCTTATAAAAAATAAAATTAAACAAAATTTTAGCCATGTTGTTACACAAAGACAGAAATGGTTAGCCTGAAGGAACTAGCATGCCAGATCATTAATTACTTAAGCGACAAAAGAAAGCAAATTATGAATCTGGTATAAGCAAACAACGTCAAGCAAAAAACCATGTGAAGAAATTACCAATTTTTAAACAGGATCTCTTATACCTCCCCGATGAAAACCCAAAAGCAATAGGCTTCACCTGGGGGATCCTATTCCAGTAACATTCAGGTTTGCAAACTATTCATGAGACATACTCACCATGTGTTTCAACCTTTGATAGTAAATTGGACCCATGAATATGTAAGCTTGGATTCCAGTGATTCCTGTATCGATTATAGAAAATGAAAAATCAAAGAAGATCATGAGTATAACAAGCCCTATACAATTGGAAAAGGTTCTGGTATAGTGAGTACATTAGTTCTAGACACTTGACATATCCATATTTTATCAACATTTTGATATTTCCTGATTGAGTGATACATAACTGATATTTTGCTTGTATCACCATTTAGGTTCTTAGATACTTGACTTCTATAGAACATTTGAAGACAAAGGTAGCATACTTTCCAGAAAATACAACTCTAATGGTTATCAGTTGATGGATTCAACTGTATGCTGTAACTTCACACAAGTTGTTTGTTTTATTTCCTGTTCACCTTGTAGATTCTTACATATTTAATGTGATAGTATAACTCTTCTTTTAGGGCAAAATAACGTTATTTATATCAGAGAAAGATTAAATAACATATCTTTTTTGAGCCAGTGTCAAATCCAACTTTTACAATAATGACATTTACAAGTGTCAATCTCATTTTGCATCCATACTTCGTATTAGACATAAAAACAGGAACATTAAATCCTAAGTTCAAAATAAAAACAAAAACATAGGATGTTGCACACTGCATTCCCAAACGGAAAAAAGTCCATGATATACCCATGGGCCATGGCCATAGTGATAGTAGGACAACTAGGTTGGCGAGTAGTAGAATTGTTCCATGTGAAAGTGGACTATAAATATATAATCACATGAAGGTTCATTAGATAATGGCAGACTATCCATCTAAATATTTCGATTCTATTAATATTCCATATGCCATTTGGTTTTACATTACAGGATATCAGTATTATGTTTGGAACTCTCTCATAGATGTTTATAGTTATTTATCTTATTCATACTTTTTATCTTTAAGTACAGAATAGAAGACTTTGTAACACATAAGGAGCATTTCTTGTGTCAAACAACAAAGGATAGTTATGTTACCTGAGTAAAGGAAATCCTTCCCACTGTAGCTAAATCCATTCTTCACCAATGTTTGACTTTCAATCCAACAAAAAAAGGTTAAGGCATTAGCACAAACAAACCAAGGATTTACTACTAGAAATGCATGAAATTCAAATTACCTTATTTCTTCAACTTTATCTGCATGACCACTTGGTTCCCCAAAGGCACTACCATAGTGAAATCACCCGCATGAAACCCCAGCTTTACCACCAAGAAGCTCAATCATTTTTCCTACAGTCATTCGGCTGGGAATTGAAAAAAGGACATGTTAATGGAGAAAACCTGAAAAGTTAAGCTCAATACATGTACTGGGAAATGGAATCCTAGAACGGCACCTCATATTTCTGCAAAGCGTAAACTCGTTAAGGTATTCATATTACAAATCTCACCAGAACTGCTCATTTTTTATTAGAAGCCTGCATAGGATCTTTAAGAAACAATTTTCCCGGATAACAGTTCAACTTACTTTTGATATAAAAATCTAAAAGTTGAGACTTTCTTTCTTAGTGCACATTTGCTAGAGAAAGAACTTACAAAAGATACTAGGGTTCTTAGCAATTTGGCTATCTTATTCCAACAAATATGGCAGCTGAGATTACATTAAGACTTCACCTCAGATATCACGTCATTTAGATTATCATTATTTTGATATTTTCTGAAGTAAAGTTGCCTACTTATCGTGGGGTGGTTTTTCTCAGACAAGAACGTCCTCCAAAATCCGAAATCAAACAAAATATGTGTTTTCTAACAAACTAAAGTATAGAAGAAAAATAATCAGGTTAACTCTTCTCAGTTCATGCATCCAACAGATTTTCACAAATACAAAAGTATTTGTTATGATAAAGAAAGCATATTTATGTAAAAACTTGAAAAGGTAGAAGAGGTTTCACAAGAAATAAAACCTTCAAAGAGAGAAGAATGAAACCGTGGGAAGGAAAACACAAATAAGAGCTTCATTTTTTTAAATTCTGTTAGATATAAACAATTTGTTTCCTCTTCATGCCCACAGAGTAGAAACCCCGCTAAAGAAGAGAAGCCTAAGATGAACTGCATAACTTCGCATCGGCACAATTGTTAAACAGGAAGTAGAACTATCACCTTGGATACCCATGTGGGTTCATGATTAAATCAGGACAAATACCACGCTCTGAAAACGGGAAATCCTCTTGTTGAATGATTGTTCCACATACACCCTTCTGTCCATGTCTACTGCTAAACTTATCACCCACCTGAGTACACAACCAAAGAAAATAAATCAAGCACAAATATGACACAAAAGAACTGAGGAAAATCATCTATACAACATATTCTGTTTATGCATTCAAGGCAAACCTCTGGTCTTCGAGTTTGCCTTGTGAGAAGTTTTATGCACAATCTGTTACTGGTATCGGAGGTTAATAACACACGATCTACAAAAACTCCCTCCCCATCTCGACATTTGTAAACTGCACGATTAGCTTTATAATCACTGCATATGAGCACAGTCGAAGCACCACATCAGATCATTACGTATTCTTTTGAAGTGACACGCAGTAGGAAACAATGTTTACCTGTGCTTCACTGGAACAATATCATCATTAATATTTTTGGGGCTCCACTTGTTAACATAAAAGTCGCCATCCCGAATGGTTTCACCAGGAGCAGCAATTCCATCAGCATCCAATATCTGGAAAAGAAAACGGCAATGTAGATGATTTTTTACTGTTTTATATGATAAAAAAAGCAACAATTCACTATTTAAGTTAAGGAAACACAACAACACAAGCTAGCATGCGTGCAGCTACTCGTTTTCTAGAAAATTAAAGCAAGCACAGATCTCACGCTCATGGGTAACTATCTGCCATCATGGTGGCTAATTGGCTAGTATGTGTTTTTTGTCCTATCAAGGGATTACTCATTATTTTCCCTTTTCGATTTAAATAGAGAAAAAACACCATACAGAAAATGCATATAAATATATTTACACGCAAAAACCATTTTAGCTTTAAAACAACACTATATTCAATATTTTTAAAATTTTAGAAGCTATAAAATTATCCAGAAAACATTTGGGTTTTGTATTATAAATATTGTGAAACTTTTCACAAAACTATATAGTCAACATTTGAAGGTCTACCATGCAAAAAAAAAACATTTGATGGAACACCCCCCATTAAAATTTGTACAGTATCTTGAAAAGACCAACGGTTTTGAGCGTAAAGCCCGATATCGCATTTAATCTTAATGTCAAAGTGACCCCCGAATTTCATGACCTTTTTTGTACAATTTCAAGAGACCTTCCTCATCAACATTTGTTTAAAGCAGTGTTAGCAGGACAGCTGGAGTTAGGACATATAATTGCTACAATTATATATAGGCTCATAACCACTGTAGCTCATAACAGCAATGGTAGCATTTTGTCCGGCTCCAAGCTTATCATACCCAACCTATTACCATTTTTTGTTTTAGTTGAAGAAGCATTAAGTTGCAATAAACTAAAAGGTATTCAGAAACACAAACCAGCTCAATTGACTTTGTTGTTAGCAACGGCCTCTGGAGATAAACCATGATGTAAAGCAAATTGTCCATCCGACAAAGCTGTAGAGAGTTTAGTGGCAATAGTGAAAGGCAATAACAAAAAATGAGTTTTAAAATTGCAACTTAAAGAATATAAATTTCGTAGAATACGAGATACTAGTAGAGTAGTAGTGTCATGACACATGGACAATGTTTGAAATTTGTAAGCAACATTAACAAGATAAAAAAGGTTAGATTTCATTTTGTAGTGTTGACATTTCTTCTTTAGGTCAAAAAATAGAAAAGTAACTTAAGCACACTTAATTTTAATGTCTTAATTAAATGTAAAAATACCAACAACATTGAAACCATTTACCTGCATGGACACTCATAAATTTTGAGATATTTTAGTAGAAATGAACACATCAAGTAATGAATCAAAGAAATTTATGAAACATTAATGGAAATTATTGAAGTGTCAGTATTCAACTCTAAACTAATTGGTGATTAGTGGAGAAACCTAACATATTATAATCTACGAGAATTCTCAATGTTCTCCAATATGAGATTATAATCTAACACTCCCCTGCACGTGTGATCGAGATTATTATTATTATTTTCTCCAGGTCTACACATGGACAACATGAGTGGATGTGCTCAGCCAGTTGATAGGAGTTTTTGTCTCTGATACCATATTGAAGTCTCGGTGTCCCATTCAAAACCAATTGGTGATGAATAGATGGACTCAACATCTTATAACCCGGGAGAATGTCCCCAAATTCTCCAACGTAAGGTTATTTTCTAACAGAAATAATAAAAGATATGCTCAGTTCTCAAAATAGTGTTGCACTTTAAAGGTACAGAATAGTAGAATACACATAATAAAGCAAATAAAAAACTAAGATGTGAGTTTAGAGAGAAGGTGTACCATAAGCTCATCTCCTATTTATAGGACTTGGAGATGATCATTGGGTTCTTATGATTACAGGGATGTTAGGCAGGTACTAAGGTGAATGAATTGAGGTGTTATGAAATGTTTAATGCGTTATTGATGAAAGATTAAAGATGTGTTGGTAACTTGTGGTGTGGTTGTTAGAGTTTGTAGAAAAGAACAACTATGCATGAGTAAGGGTGCAACTCGGATTATTTGATTCAGATATACAGTGTATCCGAATTCGAATCCGAATCTTCAAAAGTTTCGAATACTAATTGGTATTCGGATATTATCCGAAATTGAATATATGTCTATTGTAATTAATTTTCGAATATTAATTTTCGAATACTAATGTGTATGTGGTCATGTATCCGAATAATTCGAATTTGAAACACCTTCTATCCGAATTCGTATCCGAATTTTAATTGGTATTTTTTTAAACCAAATCCGTATCTGAAATTAAATTGGTAAGATGGAACATACCAAATATCAACTAAATATAAATTTTCGAATTGAATACTCGGATAGTTGGTAACCATTTGCACCCCTACGCATGAGTTACATGGTTATTCACAAAAATAAGTAATGTGATTATTAGGGAATCATGAATTATGACTTGTTTCTAATTTTATATTCTTTCTTAGGTTACAAAGATGATCAAGTTTAGAAGGTATTGTTTAACATGTTGAGAAGGATAAAAAAAGTTAGTAACAATATGAAAGTGTCGTGGAGGAATTAAGGAGATTATTAAAGGAGGTGCTTGTAGCTTTGTGTAGTGATTTTTAAATTTTAACCTTTAGAACAAGAAGAGTTAGGATTTTGAGAGAATTGTTAGGACTATGGCTGAAATTCAAGAGTCGTGATTAAACTATGGAACCAAAGGACCAAAGACTAAAGGACTAAAACTAATCCATGGTTAGATTTAAGGTTGGATAATTTGAAGGTCATTACTAGAGGGATAAAAACATTCTAAAGGCTAGGATTGAAGGAACCAAGGACTAAAAGACCAAAAAATATCTACACTGAACCAATCTTATAAAATACTATGGTTCGACGTGGTTGGTACCATGGTACTTGGTCATGGTCCTTTCCTTTTTTGAAGTTAAAAAATCTCAATCGTTGAATACCAAAAGACTCAATCCCAACCCTATATCTAACACCTCTCCATCTTCTTCCTTGCACACCTTTTCCTCCCATAGAAATGTTGAAACCCAGCAATTAAGACTTTTAGTAACTCTTTCCAAACCCTAACAATCATGATCCACAACAATTCCATAGCTTGGGTAACACCAACAGCAGACTCATCAACTTCTACTGGTTACTCAAACATTCACCCCTACCTATATAAATGTGCAACCACGCTCTGTTTTACTTCGCCTTACTGGTTCAAATATTTCTAGCTTCAATTTCTTTGTGGATTTGGTTCTATTTGGTTTCTATTCTTCCCCAAATATGATGACGACAAGTGTGGCGGCGAGGAAGAACATGAGGACGATCCGCATGATCAGAGTACATGTGGTGTGTGGTACTTTGGCTGCGATGGTGGGGTTTTGAGCTGGGAGTGTTGGAACTGCCATTGCTAGATTTTGTACCATTCTTCATGGTTTACGTCCTATTTTCCCACATTTTAGTTGAAAAGTTCATATTCTTTCAATAACACTTCTTATTGTAGACATTTTGATGACCAATATTATTTTTTTGTTTTGTACTTCTTATTTCTTTTAATAATTAGTACAATTTATTGGTACAATATACAAGACCCATTTAATATAATAAATACATACGACCACTGTTTGTTTAGTTTTTAATCTTTGTCAATATTGTGGTTGAACCATCATTTTAACCAAGATGTCCAAATAATCTCTTATTCTGAAAAATTAAATTGAAACTGTTGTTTGTTGTGAAAAACATCTTTTTTCTTATTTTCGTATTCAATAATAATCCTTATTTATACAACTCTAAAAAGGAAAGGATTAAGTGGAGTTTATGACCATAACTTCAGACTTAACAACTGCAGTTATTTGCTGCAGTTACATACCCCAACAGACTCCTAATGGTTTGTTTTCCAACACTCCCCCTCAAGCTGGTGAATAGATATTTTCCATTCCCAGCTTGGATATAAACTTCTCAAATATAGGGCTACTCGATCCCTTTGTGAGAACATCATCAGTCTGTGCTTGGGTAGACACATAAGGTGTACAAAGCAGCCCACTTTCCAGTTTTTCTTTGATGAAGTGTGTCAATCTCAATGTGTTTAGTCCGATCATGTTGAACTGGGTTGTGAACTATACTGATTGCAGATTTATTGTCGCAATAGAGTCTCATTGGACCATCCCACTTAATTCTCAAATCATCCAGGATGATTTTTAGCCATGTAGTTCACATACACCCTGAGCCATTGCACGGAATTCAGCCTCTGTACTTGAACAAGCCACCACATTCTATTTCTTACTTCTCCAAGTCACAATGTTCCATATAAAAAGGTGCAATACCCTGAAGTTGACCTTCTATCAACCATAGATCCACTATAATCTGCATCAGTGAAAGCCTCAATCATCAAACCTTCATTTCTTTTATATAGAATGCCTATCCCTGGTGTTCCCTTGAGATATTGTAGAACCCTATAAGCTGCTTGTAAATGAAATCCCTTTGGATTATGCATGAATTGGCTAATCAAGCTTACAACATATGCTATATTTGGTCGAGTGTGAGACAGATAAATCAGTCTTCCTACCAGCCTTTGATACATCTGTCTATCCACTACCACATCCTCTTCTGCAATCCCAAGTTTAAGATTAGGGTCAATTGGAGTACTTGCTGGTTTGCACGCTGCCTTGCCAGCATCCCTTAAGAGGTCTATGACATACTTCTGGTGAGAAATAAAGATTCCCCTCTTAGAATGAGCCACTTCAATCCCAAGGAAGTATTTCAACCTGCCTAAAGTTTTAATCTCGAATTCCTTGGCCAACCTTTTGCTTAGAACCTGTTGCTCTTCCATGTCACTTCCGGTCACAATCATGTCATCAACATATACCAAGAGAATTGTAACTCCCCCTGAGACAAAATGTTTGATGAACAAAGTATGATCACCTTGACTTTGTTTATAACCCGTAGATAACATAACTCTGGTCAGTCTCCCAAACCATGCCCGGGGTGATTGCTTAAGGCCATACAAGGCCTTTTGAAGCTTACACACCGTATTAGCAGCCACATTCTTCTCATACCTTGGTGGAATCTCCATGTAGATTTCTTCTTCAAGTTCACCATGTAAGAAGGCATTCTTAACATCAAATTGCTGTAATTCCCAACCAAAATTGGCTGCAAGAGATAGTAATACCCTAACCGTATTCATCTTAGCAACCAGAGCAAATGTTTCTTGATAATCAATACCACGTGTTTGAGTATAACCCTTTGCAACCAATTTTGCCTTATATCTTTCAATTGACCCATATGCCTTATATTTCACTGTGTACACCCACTTGCAACCCACCTTCTTTCCAGCTAGTAGGTTTACAAGTTCCCAAGTTTTGTTCTTTTCCAATGCCTCCATTTCTACATTCATAGTTTGTTTCCATCTTTTGTTAGCTAAAGCCTCAGATAAGCTTCTAGGAATCGTGATAGAGTTAGGTTCACAAGGAAGGTTGTATGTGACGATGAAAGGTTTTCAAAGGACACATAATGTGCAAGAGGATACAAAGGTTGTGTTGTACATTTCCTAGTTCCTTTTCTGATGGCAATAGGTAAGTCTAGGTTCTGGTCATCATTTTCAACATGAGTAGTTTCATTAGAAGAATAAACAGAATGGTCAGAGATCGGTACCTCATTTGAAGGATTAGGACTAGACTCTTGGACATTCTCAAATTCAGGAACAACCATTTTCTTCCTTGTATAAACCTTGCCGAATCTTGTATCACTCGGAGCATTAATTTTGGGTGAAGAATCTGGTAATGGAGAATCTGGCAGGGACAATTCTGGAACCTCAGGATTATGGTCGAAAATAAGCCCATCAATCAAAGACTCAGAATTAGAAGTTTTGGAAAAATAAGACTCTTGTTCATTAAAAGTGACATCCATAGAGATATAGAATTTCTTGGTTGGAGGGTGGTAACACTTGTACCCCTTTTGAGTTGAAGAGTATCCTAAAAAACACATTTCACAGCCCTTGGATCTAGTTTGCCTATGTTTTGAGAATGGACATGGACATAGGCAGCACACCCAAATACCCTGGGAACAAGGTTGTTTGTAGTGTTGAGATTTGGATAAAAGGTGGAAAGAATGTCCTTAGGACTTTTAAATCCTAAGACTCTAGAAGGTAACCGGTTGATCAAATGTGTGGTTGTAAGGAGGGCTTCTCCCCCAAAAAGATTTAGGCACACACTTGTCAAACAACAATGTTCTGGTTTTTTCTAGGAGATGACTGTTTTTTTCTTTCTGCTACTCCGTTTTGCTGTGGAGTATTAACACAAGATGACTAGTGTATCATTCCCTCTTTTTGGAAAAAAAGGTTGAGGGTTTGATTGAAATAGTCCCTAGCATTATCAGACCTAACCTGTTTGATGGTGACTCCAAATTGGTTCTTGATCATGGAACAAAAAATTGAAAACACATTACTAACCTCAGATTTATGTGAGTAAAAAAAACTCATGTAACCCGAGTACAATCATCAATAAAAGACAAACCATTTAGTCCCAGGAACTGGAGTAGGTCCCCAAACATCACTGTGAACAAGAGAAAAATGGGTAGTACTCCTTTTAGTGGTAATTGGAAAAGATACACGTTTGTGTCTGGCAAGTTCACACACCTCACAGTGAAAACTACCAATATCCACACCCTTAAACAAAGAAGGAAACATGACCTTAATAATCCTAAAAGATGGATGTCCAAGACGACAATGAAGAAGTAAGATTTTTTCTTTTGTAGATGAAACAATCTCTGAAATGAAAGATGAGTAGAATATGCTCTTAGCGATACTTGATTGACGTGGTGCTGGAAGGTAATAGAGGACATTCCTTTCTTTAGCATGTCCAATCATCTTCCCTGAATCCTTCCCCTGAAGAACACAATACTCATCATCAAAAATCACATAACAACCTAAATCTCGAGCAATCTTGCGTACTGAGACTAAGTTGGTAGATAAATTTGGAACATGAAGAACATTTTTTAAAGTGATTGAAGGATTTATTTTAATGTTCCCTAGACCTGCAACAGTGATTGAAGTTCCATCAGCTATGGTTATTTTTCTATCACTAGGACAAGGTGTGTAGGTTGAGAACATGTGGGGTGATCTGGTTACATGGTCAGTTGCCCCTGAATCTATGATCTAGGAGTTGTTAAGGATTGTATCTGAGGTATTTAGTCCAACAAAAGATGGAGATTCAGTACCTGAATGTGCCAAAGAACCAGTACCTGATGCACTTTCAGCCTTTGCAAGACTATTAATGACTGATCTTACCCTCTCAATCTCCGCTTGGCTGAGACCAATTGGTTCTTGCACTCTTACTTCATCTTGTGAGTTTGTAGTAACATTAGCTTGAGCAGTATTCCTTGATTGACCATCTTTTCTTCCCCACTCTCTGCTGGGAGGTTTCCCATTAAGCTTCCAACATTTTTCACGAATGTGGTGAGGCTTCTTGCAGTAAGTACACCATAACTCATCACGATTCTGAAATTTTGCTGGTCCACCTTTTGTTTCACCAGGTGTGCTCGATTTGGCAGCCACCATAGCAGAAATATCCGTTGTTTGTGTTTCAAGCATAATTCCTCTTCTACTTTCTTCACCTCTAACTATTGCCACCACCTCATTGAAGCTTGGAACTTCAACCTTCCCAAGAATCTGGACTCTCACTTGATCAAATTCTGGATTGAGTCCAACCAGAAAATCATACACCCTGTCT
Organism: Triglochin maritima; assembly: GCA_963682175.1. Lineage (NCBI taxonomy): Eukaryota > Viridiplantae > Streptophyta > Magnoliopsida > Alismatales > Juncaginaceae > Triglochin > Triglochin maritima. The sequence continues at coordinate 53,926,897 of OY821772.1, read as the reverse complement.
TGTTCAATAAAATTCTTTAGAACTGCTGAATCATCTGGACACTTCGTTTGGATCACACGATAATGATCCAACTCTTGCCATAAGGACTTCAACTGGTTTGCATATTCAGTGACAACTTTATTCCCTTGTTTTGCAGCAATAGTCTTCACTTTAACCTCATACACTTGGGCAGCATCTTTGGCCTTGGAATAGGTTTGCTGAATAGCATCCCATATATCCTTGGCAGTTGCCAAGAACATACAAGTGTCGCTGATCACTGGTGTCATGGCTTTCCACAACCACGCCATAATCATAGTCTTCCTCATCCCATGCTGCAAATTTAGGATCCTCCGATTTAGGGTCTTCTCCCGTAAGATGGCTGATCTTCCCTTTTCCTTTCAATGTAGTTCGAATCAGTTGGGACCACTTCAGATAATTTTTTCCATCTAGCCTATAAGACGCATGAATGCTTGGCAATTCTCCAGCAGGCTGGACTCCAGAATTAGTGACACCCTTACTTTCCAACATTATGACAGAATCTTGGAACAATGCCTCCAACAGCAATAGAACAATGAAAAAGAAAAAAGACACGGTCGGCAATGAAGGGTGACAAAGAGAAGAAAAACCTTAGAACAGGTCTGACAGCTATGAAAGTCGATAGAGTAAATGGATTGGACGGCAATGAAGGCCAAGAACAAACCCTAGACAGACAAGAAAGGCTCTGATACCATGTTGTTTGTTGTGAAAAACATCTTTTTTCTTATTTTCGTATTCAATAATAATCCTTATTTATACACATTCTTCCTGACTGTTACAACTCTAAAAGGAAAGGATTAAGTGGAGTTTATGACCATAACTTCAGACTTAATAACTGCAGTTACATACCCCAACAGACTCCTAATGGTTTGTTTTCCAACAGAAACCGTTCTATGCTTTACATGGTCAATAACTAATTTCATCATTGAGTTAAAATTTCAGCTATTGGGGTGTCCATCACCACCTCTAAAATTTCAAATGATATATTAAAAAAACCCAACAAGTATCATGTTCATCTCCCATGATCTCAATTTACACAAAGGAAAATCAAGATTCACTTGCAAACCTTTGTCTTTCATTATTGTTTCCTATGCCTTTTGGTTTTTACAGTGTTTAATGTCCACTAATGGTGATTTTTAAGAGTTAGAAGATGGACATAATGCTCCTAAAGTATCATTAATTTGATTTTTGTAAGGCGGAGTTTAAAGGTTGATGAATTAATGGCAGTGTGTGTTTATAATATAAAATACGTATTTATTTTTTGCAATATAACTAAGAGAACGTCATGTAAAGAAAAGTTACGCAAACTTTTTTGATTCGGTTTTAAGTTATGTGATTGATTTTAGTGTGTTAGGTATATAAATTCGTTTTTGTCTGTTTATGTTGTGAGACTGTTATATTGGTAGTCTTATGACAATTTGAAATTAAAAATAATAATTGGTTACAATTTAATTAGGATTCATAATCAGACTTTCAATAGACCTAAATATTTTTCTCTTTTCTTATTTGATATTTTGCGTGCTAAATGTTAATTACATAACAATATAACGAATCTCGAATGCAAACATAACCGTGCCAAGCACGGAGCTGTCACTAGTGTATCATAATGCATAAGACAATCTATATGTTTGAGTGTTTTATGAGGATTAAAATATATTTGTAACTAATGGATTGGAAGTATCATTCATCAACGTCAGAACATGTGACATCACTTTCCTAGGAAAAAGAAACCAAGCTGGTAGAGTAATTTGAAATAGCAATCTTCTTAACAAAGAAATGCTATCCTTTTTTTTTCAAAACTTACCTGATTATAGCCAATGTTGCCCAGCCATAGCATGCTTTCCCATGGCACACTGTTCAAAAGTAGTATGAAGAATTTGGCCTCCCCCTCATACAAAGCAATCTTCCAAGGAGTTACAGAATATAATGCCGCAGGATGACCAAATCAGGTTGAACAAAAAAGAGAAGTTTCACTGACTCACCAGTGCATTATTTTCTTCATTGACATCAAGATATTCAATCAATCCATCACGTAGAAAGTCGTCAAACTTACGGACACCATCCTATGAAAACACACACATTACAAAAGCAACTAAGGGAATCTACAAAGAAATGAAAAAGAACACAAACCTGCAATTCTTTCATGTGTTGCTCCTTGATACGAGATATTCCTTTATCTGATATAACAAGTGGACGACAAACACGACCTCCATCCGAAGCCACATACACACAACACTGTCCACCATTTGGCATAGAAAGTGACAGTAACCAAATGTCAGAGTACACTTTCAATATAACCCGAAATAGTATCATTAAAAAAATCTCAAGAACAAAAATATTACTCAGTCTTCTTATTCGTACGGCCATGCAGAGGCATGTGAAACCACTAAATGTTAAAACATGTTATTGATAATACTAATATAGTAATATCTAAAGACGATAAGACAACGAGAATATTTGCTGCATGCTTATAATTCTTAGTGTGTTGATAATCCATAATAAATAATCAACATTAACACTTTCACAAATCAATAAATTCATCCTTCATTGGAGAAAACAAGAATGGTTAACGATAATCCTTGGTTAACCAGAGAGTATATATAGTTGCATACACTCTAATCATAAAAGGTATACCGAAGTGTCCACAAAAGTCATAATAGTACTTGAAGGAAAACCACTTTGTGATTGCATGAAGTTGGAGGCATTTAAAATACCATGAACTGGGAAAAGTTATTACAGTATGGTAAATAACTTACCTGCTTTTCGTTGATAAAAACACACGAATTCCCCTATTTTACCCGATCTCCGAAGTATCCTCATAGCTCGGGCAAAGCTCTTGAAAAAAATGGATGCAAAATTATAAAACAAAAACAGAAGACTCTGCAGGCTTGAAAGGGTAATTGCATAAGTCTTCATTATACAAACCCGTGGTTTCCTATGCTTCCCAAGTATAAGGCCATTAAAAATAACCAAATAGGCAGTAGGTGCATGGAGCTCTTCTGCAGACAGCAAGGCCAAGTCTTCCACCCCTAGACTATAACACTGCATCAACACATAAAAAATATCTTCTGATGCAAATATGGGTATGGATGAGGAATGGCAAAGGTGTGTAACAATCTCACACATGCTGATACGAAATAGTATCACGTGGAACATAATTTGTTTTGTGTGTGAGCAAGTACTGGTTTCTTTTAGTTGCATGGTCACAAATCACATCACCGATCATGGTTGAGCTGGGTTTACCAGGTAAAAGTGAAATAATAGGATGATATCAGCCCTAAAATACAAGGGATTCAGATGTTGTTGTTGCTATCTTCTTTTATGGTTAATTTTCCAAATTTGGGTGTTTTCATTGATTTTCACACTGAACTGTTTAACTTATCTTAATTATTACAAATCCATGCAATCACGAACTAATTCTGAACCTAAATAATTCAAATGGTTGTACTAGATTCAGTCAACCTTTTGATTTAGCCAGAACAAGTATGAATCCATAACGCATAAGGATAACTGGATAAAAAACAAAATGATGCGCTAGCATCGGAATATGCTCTGGTGAAGTGTATTATCTGCTGAAAGTTAAAACAGGATAGTGCTGCATTGAACTGTCCTACTCCATCAATCCATCTCAGAAAATACAATAAAAAAGTTGTAGCCAAGACTTCCACAAAAAAAAGCTAACTAAAGAAATGTTAGGAGCGAACCAGAGAAATCAAAGGACCCTTCTCTTCATCTGTAGTAGCATGTGCCGTTAGTGCCAGATTTTTTGTCAAGCCACAACTTTCACCTTCGGGAGTATCACATGGACAAAGCATACCCCACTATTTCGGAAATAGCATCAAAACAGTGTTATAGTTTTAGAAGGAAAAACAACAAAAAGAAGCTAACCACCATTTGGCTATGGATATTCAAATCTTCGGCCTAGAAATTATTTAATCTTGGTAATAAATTACCAATAGTTTGACCTTGAGGGAAGAACACCCTTACCTGGCTTGGCTGTAAGGTTCTTGGTCCACTTACTTTTCTGGTTTTCTCAAACTGAGGAGATATCCTTGTCATGTGCGCTAAAGCTGCAATAAATGAGAGCCTACAAAGTGCCTGCCGGATACACAAAATGAGAGGAATACACCAACATCAACAGTAGGAAAGAGCGAGAGAAAATGGATTATATATAACCTGTGAAACGCCTTTTCTGTGCATCTTAAACCGCTGCAAGTTCCAATTGCCAGTCAAAATAGCCATTTCTAGCCCCTTGGTGATGCTAGAACCTCTCCTGATATGCTGCAGGTAGAGGGAAATGTAGTGACTTTGATTTTACTATATGCAGTTAAGCATAACAATGAAAATACTATAGTTAACGATTATTTAGTAAACTTAAACATGCCCCTTGGGGAGAGGGGGGTGATAGTTCTGGTTCTATTATGAATTTTATCTTCATTATAATAAATTCACATGAAAATGGTACATATATTATTTTCTGCGACGAAATTAATGTTGCTTCTGCCCTGTCGAACCTCCTTGATTCCTTATCTTGATTCACAAATCCATATGCTTATTTAGCAAATTTAAATAGTTGTTAAAATGTGACCAATACAACACAAAATCTCTTGAGACATATGCACAAAATGGACAAGAATAATGTTCTTCGAATAGCTTTAGCAAAAAAATTATCATTGCAAAGATAAAATAAGGATTCCAAGTACGAGGAAATAGTATTTAATAAATCATTTTTAATAAGCTAACATAGTATATAATGGGTGTAAATTATTGTTTTTCCTTTCTTACAATGCTGAAGTCCGACAGATAAGATCGAGAAGAATTTTCATATGCTTTATTCATGGTTAGTACAGCTTGCTCGTTCATTGTCTTGAATAAATCTTCAAAAAGAATGATACGAGCTGTCCAGATAACTCCAAACGCTTGTTCCCGACATAATCCTGTCAAATAAACATATATCAGTGATGGTATGACAAAATTAAGATGTATTTATTGCCAATCAATCACCATGTATATAATTATAGAATTAAAAAATCTCTAAACTGGCTCATTCTTATAAATTTACTATTCCGAACTTGCCCAATAGCACAAAGAAATGAAAGCATCTGTAATGCAAGTCCAAGTTATGCCCTAAAATATATATGTTGAAACATCAAAATACAAGAATATACACCAACTCAGAGAGACTCGTGATCTATATAAACAATACATTTTCAACATTAAAAACATATGGTATGGAAATTACTAGAGTAACTCAGGAAAATGGAGGCTATTAAACAAAATCAGTCACAAATACTAATGACCAAAAATCCCTCCTTACAAGTAGACCATGGCCCATGATTCTTTCTGTGATATTATTGTATATAATTATATAAAGATTCTACCAGTATTGTCTAGATAGGTGAATATTTTTTGTTGCAAATTTTCTGTTGCAAATTTTCATCAAAACTGGTCCTACCGATATTGTCACTTCCCACATGTAGGGCCTCACTATTATTCTGTATAATCATAATGTCTAGATAGGTGAATCTTTTTTTCAAATATTGTGAGTTTTTTTAATCAGAACAGAGTCCTCAATGAACCATGATTTCTATCATATCTTCGTCCACATTTTCTAGACCACAACTTTTCCTCCACACAATTCTTCTTAAATTTTTTTCTCTCTTAAAACTCACTTGTTCACTCTAGAACCACTTTCCATAAGGAATTAGTCGTCAGATGCCTCAATATTTGCCAATAATTCTCTTACATGCCTGTCACAATGCCATTGCTTAATTTCCTTACGCAGAAAACGGAATCCAAAATCAGATCTTCCACCAAGTTCTATCGATTGTTCTTATATGAACAACTTCTGGAGATTTTCATCCAAGAGTATAAGCTCTGACACTGCCCACATTCCCACACCGTTGATGCATTGAATTTCATTTCCTCGATTAGAATTATTTGGAGAGTAACACAAAAACCTGAAGCTGAAGCAATATATAAGCATGTCCATTACAATATCATCAGGAAATTACAACCTTCCAGCCTTTTGACATTATTGCTTTCTGAAGATGTTAAACCTATAATATGGTCTTCTTGGTTCCATTACCTTTGGATGACATGTGAATATCAGATGACAATGAGGGGTTCCCTTATACATTAACATTTGTAGCATAAGATTCCTTTAAGGATCTGATTAATTTCTCAAATTGACAATCACTTACCTGGCCCCGTAACAAGTTTTCTTTTTGAAATAGTGGAAGACTTGTCATACCTCTTACAACTTAAAAGATCAACAAAGGATTCAACGAATGAGAACATTTGAATTGACAACCAGTAAACCATCAAAAAATTGATAGCGAGTATTTATTCAGAATGGAGGAGCATATCTGATATCGAGAATCCACTGAGATGGCAATAAGTACATGAGGCATAGGACATGTTGAACTAGAAATGATCAGAAGAGATACTGAGAAGAATTGTCAAAAACTTGAGATTTTTTTTGTTTGAAGCTTCTTGACACCTAGCTTATGATCAATGTGACAAAAATTAAAAACGAGAAAGTATTAATCATATTGTATATGGAATAACTTCAACAATTACATCAAAACATATATCGAACAAAACAGAAATGACATGTATATACCTTATCATCTGACGTATCAGGGTTTAAAATGGCATCCAACATGCGTCTTAGTATAACACCAGTGTAAAAACACTTGGGGCAAAAGTTACCCGCCTTTATCTACAATAAAAACTGTTAACAAAACAATTGGAAGTTGGTGTATAATTTATGTGAAATAGAATCTTACTGGTACATGGGCAAGGACAAATTCACGAAGAATAGTTCTTGCTTTGTCCACCTTAGGACATAGGGAATTTGGTTAGATGAAGATTATCCAAAACAACATTCTAGAAGAACAAAAAGAAATTAAAAATCTAAAAAGTACAAAAAGAATTTCTAGAAGAATACGATAAAACTTCTATTAAAAACTAAATAATGATCCTAAGATTACTAGTGAATTACTTCACTACAAGCTAAAGAAATTGGACTCCTGCCACCAACTTTCTAGAATTATTGATGGTATATGTAGGGAGCCATGAAAACAGGTACTATAAAAGTTTCAGTTCTAAAATATGTTTTCACCAGTTTCATGGGTTCAAACTTCTTCAAGGGAAAAATATAATCATCTACAATTATGAACAGAGGCTTTTACAGAAATGGTGGCTCATGTCCGCTAATTCAGTTAATCTTATTTTAAAAACACTAAAGTAGGATAAAATCATTTAAATATCACATGAGACTACATCCACTCGGGCTGTAGAATAATAGAAATTCTGCCAATTCAATTATGAAACAATTATCATTATCATTATTGGTTGTAAAAGTAACAGAAAAATTCCGTAAATGAATACAAAATTCTTCAAACTTGACCATTTATTTCTAAAAAATTGTCTTCAATTGCTTATACAATTTCTTAAAATAACACTAACTTGTCAAAGCTACTACGCAAATCATTACATAAAAGTTGGAGGGGGAGACCTTGCTGATTCCATATGGCATTTTTCTACCATTGACCTGAAAAAGATATTTCAATTTTTCACAAGAAACTGATCAGAAAAAATCATACAAATAAATTTATGATAGAAATCAATCAAATGTATTGCAGGAACATTGTCATATGGCCTAGCATTATTCATATGCTGGTAAAGGTTGTCGGCTATAGACCATTTGAAAGAGGTGGAGCATACAATATGACAATGACCATTGTTTGTTACCAGTACATGTTCCTACGGAAATACGAATGATTGGAAATTAACAAGAATGATACTTACCTATCGTTCTGTAAAATTGTCACGGATTATTATGAAAATGGTGCTCAAAACCACTTCTAACACAAATATCAAGTGGAACATATACTTTCTGGTAGAAATATGTTTTTGTTACTTTACTCGTGCACTAGATTTATAGTCATAAATCATCTTGTAACAGATATTTACGATATACCCATGAACAAACTTCTAACTGAATTATTTAGTATCTTGATTCTGTCGATCACATAACCCAAATCTTTATAATGTATCTGATCTAGCTATAACTGTTGAAACTCCTACCTATTCATATCAGCCATAACCATGCAATCTACCCTCATTGACTCTATGTTGGTTAGCGAATGACAAGCATAAGTGAAAACAAATTTTCAGTTTCAGATTTCACCCAAACCTTGAGGTAGATTGATCATTGACTGCCTCTGCATCCTGAACTCACATTGTTATTTTTCTCTTAAGTATTTAATGATACGAGAAGTGATACGCATTGAAGTTAGCATAGACGTGTTAAAGTAAATCTATATGAGACACCCAATGAAAAAATATGGATAGTTAAAAAACCTTGGAAACAATTAGGTAGATGACAACACAAATTGTAATTTAGTAGCACATTTTGCATGTCAGTTTCTCATTTCAAGTGTCCAACTGGTCTAAACCTCACATAGGTTAGATGTAACATCAAATACAAGAAACCTACTGTGAAACTGTTTATAGTTTTCAAACAAATTAGAGGTGGACTTTCTGCTTCATTCATAAAGCTTCTTGCTATAGTTGCTTTAGCTTCTCAGTCAGGTCTTCGAGAGATGCACAGAAATTAGCAGTTTAACACCATAGATGCCATTTCTTAAATCAAAATAAGAGGCCACAGAACTTCCTATTGAGGGGGGGGGGGGACTTAAGTTGGGGATGAAAACCTATACAAGGAAGAAAAATAATATTCAACTGAGCACTCCTCTTTATGAAAAGGAGATGCAAATATCATTAGGGAGCAAAACAAAAGCATGTAAGCAAGTGTGCAACTTTATGAAAGTGAACCGACCAAACACATTTACGTTGCATGTACCTTAGATGCGAGGAACTCCAATGCTTGCTTCTGTGTAAATACTTCTTCTGATGCACATTCCTAACGTAAAAAATAAGACCACAAAGAATGTCAGTGCAAACATACAGTATGCATTTAAAAGCACCCTCCAATGAAAGATAAAGTGGGAAAAAAATTGCAATCCCATAAGCTGTGTATGAAGAAAAGTAAAGCAGAATATTGCATTAGAAAATTATGGGAAGATAAAGAAAATCATTCAAGAAAAATGACTTGTGTATCCTTTCCAGTAGACATTTTCTACTACAGCACTACCTAAAGTGGCTTTCTTGCAGTTAAGCTTTGACTCTTGAGAAGGATGCCTCCATTAGACGTGGAAAGCAAAAATAAAATAGAGGAAAATTGCCTCAATTATGCTTCCAAGAATAGTCTTACCACCAATGATGGTAAGAGAAGCATGCTATAGCATGGATCTTTTCCAACCATTTGTACTATCTCTTGGTCGCTCTCCATCCCCATAGCCTTCAAAGCAACCACAATAGGAATCTGGAAAAGGTTATACATCAAGTCTTGTGGCTGCAAAAATATCCTTGCTCTAAAAAAAGTGAAAACCACTTACCGGTTTGACAAACTGATTATGCTGAATAAATATTTTCTCTTTGTCCATGAAAAACAATGTTTTGCTTTTTGTTTCATGAGTGCTGCTAGTTACTGATGCTGAAATACTATTCAATCCCACAAAAATGTTGATTACAAAATTCTGGATTAAACAAAGAATAAATCTCCAATCAAACTGCAGGTTCACAAGACAAGGAAACTGGCAAATCCAACATGGACAAGAAACACTACAAAAGAGCTAATGCAGTAGTATGTCAATGGTTACATGGACAATAGTCAGCATCTAAGGTTAATTTGTAAGCTGAAAAGAGGCAGCTTTGGTAAAATGAGGTACTATGCTATAGAAAGCAAAGAAACCATAAACAATTTAAATTAAATGTTGTAGCACAAAATGGTGGTGCCACGTCGAGAATAAGGGTTTTGGGGGACCCCCTGTATTTTGGTATTCCACCGACTTTGGCAAGAACCTTTGGGATTTCGACTCCCCCAAGATTTTTGATCCATTTAGATTTCGACCCCCGAATTTTTTTTATCACCAATCATAGGATAAGTAGATTAAATTTTATCCAATTAGTCCAGCATGACAGTATCTATTTACCCAATCTATTCAAACTCCAAATGAAACCAATGAAAATTCAGCACCACATGACTAGGAAGTCTGTAGGGAGAACTTTCCTTTCACTGTCCCGAACTTGTTTTCCCATATATAAATAATGAACGGGGCCGATTTTTTAAGGTAAATGAATACATCCTGAATTTGCACTTGCACCATCATAAGAAACTGATCATGTTGCATTGCTCTTACTAATTGATGTGTTGTAAAACATAATTCAGGTTGATCCTTGCTAAAGTTGAACATGTCATTGTTACATGACACATTAAGTTCAGTTAGTGAGTTTGTTCTTACATAAGTGTTGACCTTGTCTTGGTTTCATTTTTCAATCAATTAATTCAAAGCTCAAGTTAGTTGATTAGGATAACGAGAGATGACTAAATGAGATATCAGGCTCCTTATAGACCACACTTCCACCGTTTCTTCTGATGCCCTTATTTAATGAAAAACTTATTCAAGTGAAAAAAGAAGAAACTACCAATCTATTATACAAGGTGGGAGGCGATAAAACATTGTGCATGATAAGAACCATTGAAGATTAATTGTCCAAACAATGCATGAACAGATACGCTCTAACTGAGTAAAATAAATCAAATTGTAGTGGGACCATGGGCATGCAACCATGGTGTTGGGAAAAGCAATAATATTAAGAAGTTAAACATTCCTTACCGTCCTTTATTGTCGGTTACAACAATTATGCGGTTCTTTTAAAGTTGCTCTTGCATTAGAATCACCTGGAATTTTTTTTGACTAAACAAACAAACAGCTATCCAATTGTGCAGACAATATTTGTGGAACAAAGCCCCCCCCCCCCCCCCCCCCCCAGGTTCGTTGACCAAGGAAAACCAGACTCCTGGTCGTGACAGTCAAATAATTGTCGACCGCTGGCTGACAAGTCATCTTTTAGCTCATCTTTATTTATTTTGCAATGGCAAAAGATGATTGATATATAATGAGAGGGAGGCAGATATTTCGTAAACAGGACTAACCAACCAACAATAGTGGCAACTTTTAATCAATCGTATACCAAAAATTATTGGAAGTATAGCAATAAATATGTAAAATAAAACGGAAACCTGATAAGATAGCATTAATACCTTCTCTGAACCTTTCACAATGAAGTATCCTCCTGGATCAAGAGGGCATTCACCTGAACAAATTGATGAAATGTAATTCATAGGAATCACAAGTGAGGAACATGGACAAATTGAACATCAATTACAACGTACAAAACAAACCTAATTTTGCAAGTTCTGCTTCATCCTTTTCATTAAGCACACACTTACAACTCCGAAGCATAATTGGCAATTGTCCAATTACAATACCATTCTGTATAAAAGGTGACCAGATGATCATCATAATATGCACTGATAATATTAAAAACGTAAATGATGGCCGAAGCATACCGTTTGCTCTGGAATTCGTGGACCCTGGTGTCCTTTAGTGTACTTAACATCAACTTCTATTGGAGCAGAATAACTTTATGGGAGAACAAAATAAGTCAGGGAAGTAATAAACATAAAACATAAATTTAAAAGCGGAAAGACAGATATGTAGCCATCACAAGCGAGACAAACACAGTAAACCTCTAAGCCATGTTTTGTTTTATGCTATCAATAGAAATTTATTACAAACATTATTACATTTGAGTAAATTGAACCCTGCAGATATTCAGTGTAATGGAAGAGTTTATTCCAGTGTAATTAACTGCCTTGTAGGATGTAATTCAACTTCTACTCCAGTGTAATCTGATTATCTCGTAGGATATAATTCCACTTTGTGACTAAAAACAAATAACATTTACATTCTCAAATTTACGACAATTTTCACGTCTTATCTGTAACATGATTCTAGTCTCTTCGTCATACCCCTTAAGAGTATCTCTCGAAATTCTATATTTTCTCCATCTTTCTATTATCATTCTCTCATATCAATTTCTCTAATCTTTGCTATGATCTCTCTCCAATCTTATCATTATTGAATTTCCACATGCTACAGGACAATTTGTGCTAAATTCAGTTTTTGTCAAATCAAACATGGCCTAAGTACATTAGATAGGGTCATGATGCTCAATTGCCTCTATATGGAAATGTGACATTACAGGTATAGCTAGAAAAGTTAATTATGTACGTAAATAGTTGATAATAATCACCAACAATTATTAGATATCTTTCACAAAGAATAGAACAAATAAATGACACTAACAAAAGCACACAGAATGCAGATAGAAGAAAATGAGGCCATACGTGAAATCTGTAAGGCGGCATTGATGGGGGGTAAACTTGTAAGTCTTGTGGTCTACTACACGAGAAGGATTCCCAACACGTATGTCAATATACCTGCACATGAGGGAAACAAAGAACATTTAGAAAATTATAAAACAATTGTAAATTAACAGATAATAATTATGTTAATTAAAAATTGTATCCGTTGAGGTTCAAGGCTAGCAGGGAGGGATGCGACTTATACAGTGTGAAAACATCCGTGATATGTTTGTATTACTCGACATGCAACACAAAATCGGTATGAAACAAACAAAAAAACTGTTATATTAAGCATGTAACATGGTAAAACAAGGTTATGTGTGTACTCTAAGTCTCTAACTCAAGTATGTGGTACAAGTATATAGTCACTGGGTCGGGTTTGTATGGTACTGAAATAGACATATCACTTGTGATACAAAATATTTAGCAACAATGCAGTTTTATTACGTGGCACCATCTTTTAGTGGAATTAGCCATCGCGTCATTTTTGTAGCGTACAAACATTTAAATGGGAAGATAACAGATAGCACCACCTTTTACTTTTACGCTTTATTTGGTTTGCCGTAACCAACAGTGTGATGTAATCTAATTATACATTTGATTACATTCAATTATTTGTTTCAAAAATTAAAGCATGTAATCACTCAATAATCCAATTACAAAAGGTAATTTAGTTACACCCCTTTCAAGGTAATCGGATTACCTCTACGGATATCGTAATCTAATTACATTACAATGTAATCAACTCATCTCAGATTACTTAAAAATTGTCACATCTTCAAAATTCAACATTAGTTAACCCACAAGTCTCTGAAGCCTCGGTAACCCCATCCAACATTTATTAAAATTATTGAATTAATATAAAAAATCGATTATACTGAGATTAATGCGGTGAATACCAACATTACCACAATGTAATCTGATTACAAGGTATTCAATTCCTGAGAACGTAATATGCTTATATGTAATTCACTGGAACTGAACGTAATCTAATTACATCGAACCATAGTGAGACTGACCGATTTATTTAGTAGCATAACAAAATCGAAATACCAGACATTAAAAGAAAAGCAAAGGACTTGAAACTTTACTCCAAATAAAGGTCAGGATCATGGGAGCAGACAATCCTCTTATTTGCAAGCATGATCTTCTTAATCCCATGATTAACGAAGTAATTGAAGGAGTCAATGTGCTCCTTCACCAAACCCCTCACCTGCAAAAACAGACAGCGAGAGTCCAAGCAAAGTCTAATTCCACCACAACTCATCTCAGACTCAAAACCAATCCAAAATAAACCACAACCACCTTGAGGAAAGCCGGGATGAGTTGGAACTTATCGACGGGGGACTTTATGGGGGCAGCGAGGATGGCCGGACTCAGGTGGTGATAGCCGTCGGAGTCCGAATCGACCATCGCGAAAGGGGAAAGGGTTTGGTCGGAGACGAGGGCGGGCGCGATGGGGGTTTTATAGAACGTGGGTTTATGGGTTATGTTCCGTTCTGGGAATTTGTAGACATGGCCCATCAAAACAATTCCCTTAATATTAAGACATGATTAATTAATGACCCACTGACAGTAATCAGTTGGAACGTGATAAGGATTTGAGTTCGCAGTTTATAAACCTTTAAGACGTGTTTTGCCTAAGGGATGTGGGATTAATATTGACATTAGTAGCAAATCCAAGTTTTATAAAGTGTTATCCATCTTATATCCATACGTGTATAATTGAATAGTAGTCGGTCGAAAGACTTCAATTCATGGCTCCAACGTCCTGGCAAAGTTCAGAATGAGGGGTCCATACGTGTATAATTGAATAGTATCATGGTCGTTGAACCATTTGAACTGCCTCCTGCTTGCCTATTGTGAAAACTGAAATGCTTGGTGTAGTAGTTAAAAGTCTTAAAATTGATCATGATCATTTCAACCGTTTGAGTTCGAATCGACTCTTTGCTTACTACTACGTAACCGATTTTTTTTTATCTATCCATAAAAACTCCTTCCAAATAAATAAATAAATCGCCTCTTGTACCCTCAAATTCCCATTGTCGACCTTATAAATCTAAACTCTCGCCTTTCATCATGCTACTTCTTCAACTCTAAGCTCTGATAAAAGTCATCCATGAATCTAAGTTGAGGAAAGAAAAGCGTCACAACACCAAGTTTCGAGAGCGAACTCCTTCAATCAATAATATTGCCCAATGATCGACCGCGAAGGTGTCGGTGAGCCAACGCCATTCATCGAAAGACATCCATGCAGACAAACGTGGCAAATCGTCATCAAAGTTCATATCACTCTCCTACCCAAGGCAAAGGTCGATGAGGCCGTGAGATGTTATCATGCTCAATGCAATTGCCTCAAATTTGAACAAGGAAAATGATAGATGACCGCTCTTTAGGATACTTTTTGAATGACGCGGCTTATGTGACAATTTTCATGTCAGCAGAGAAAATAGTTTTTTTTTATTTTATCCCTCAATTCTTTTGTTATCCGTACAAATGTCTCCATCTCTCCATCACTCCCTCCATCCCTCAGTAATGCGTCTCAAATCACTTCATTCCTTCATCATTTTGGCGCTCATACACAGCAGAAGACTTGTTATTCATCTCAAGATGCGTCTTCCTTCCTTTTTCTTCCCTTCTCTTTTGTGGTCCTTCCTCTGTACTCCAATGGAAATCGTTCATGTGTCTTCCCAAGTGGAGCAGACGGCAAACGTTCCTAAGGAGGAGATGTTTTTTCCTTCTTTCAAAGAAGTCAAAACATTTTACGTGGACTATGCCGATTCTTGTGGTTTTGGTGTTAAGACAAGACAATCTCATTACGATCGTGGTGTTGTTATACGGGTCACGCTGACTTGCTCCAAGGAGGGCACGGCACCACCAAACCAAGGGCAAGAAAAATTGAAGCCTAGGTTATCCAGTAGAATCCAATGCACTGCTCGGATAAGGGTCTCCGGAAACCCAGCACGTGGTTACCACATTAACTTTGTGGATCTTAAACATAACCACGTCATGCTTGAACAGGAGCAAATGCGTTTTCTCAGACAAAAACGAACCGTCTCTGAGGCCGCCAAAGCACGCATATCGTGCAATGATAGTGCTGGGATATCGGCTGCTAAGACCATGCAATCTTTTGTGGTCGAGGCTGGAGGTCATGACAAATTGACTTTCAACGAAAGGGATTTAAGGTTTGTGTTCTTTCTGCCTAACATAATTGAAGTTCAGCATTTCGCGCCTGGTTTTAGTGGTTTTTGTGTGCAGGAATGTTGTAAACGAAGTCAGAAATTTAAAGATGGGACCTGGTGATGCACAAGCTCTTCAGAACTATTTCATTAGGATGCAGAAAATTGATTCCATGTTTTTCTATGTAATCGATATGGATGACAAAGGAAGACTACGGAATGTGTTTTGGGCTGACTGTCGTTCTAGAGCTGCATATTCATACTTTGGAGACGCAATATGTTTCAACACCACCTACATTACAAACAAATACGACATGCCTTTTGCCCCATTTGTAGGAGTTAATCACCATTTCGAGTCAGTTTTGCTCGGTTGCGCTTTGCTGTCTTCTGAGACCACTGAAAATTACATATGGTTGTCGTGCATGAACGGTAAGGTGTGATTGTTCAGTTTAAGTGATGTATGTGTTCGGTTTAAGTGGTGAAACTGTTGGGTTTAAGTAGTGGAACAATTCGGTTTAAGTGGTGTGACTGTTCGGTTTAAGTTGTGTATGTGTTCGGGTTAAGTGGTGTGACTGTTCGGTTTAAGTTGTGTATGTGTTCGGTTTAAGTTGTGGGTCTGTTCGGAATAAGTTGTCTGTCTGTTCGGATTTAGTTGTCTGTCTGTTCAGAATAAGTTGACTGTCTGTTCGGATTAAGTTGTCTGTCTGTTCGGATTAAGTTGTGGGTCTGTTCGGTTAAAGTTTTCAAAGTAGGATTTTGTACCTTTCAATATATGACTCACTCCTTTTAAATTTCCCCCCTTATGCAGATATACCCCCCAGCCATAATAACAGATCAATGTGGTGTCATTACAACTGCTGTAAGGAATGTCTTCCCAGATTCAAGACAGATTCTGTATATGGCACATAATGAACAAAGTTCCCGTGAAGTTGCCGACACAGTATCGGAAGCACATGTTATTTGATCTGAAATTGATTGTATATGATTCCAAAACCCCAGCAGAATTTGATCGTAATTGCCAGGGTTTCCATCTTGATTTTGACCTGCAGAACCATAGTTGGCTCAAATCGATTTATGCAATCCGAGAGTCGTGGATACCTGCATTTGTTGGTGATAGTTTTTTCGCGGGAATGACATCTACTCAGAGAAGCGAGAGTATGAACGTCTTTTTCGACAAGTATCTTACTTCGAAGACCACCTTTAAGCAGTTTGTTCAACAATACGAACTTGCGCTCCGCCATAAGTACGAGAAGGAAGCTCAATCAGATTTTGATTGTCTTCATAAGAGACCCCAGTTGGTTTCAATTTATCCATTTGAGAAACAGATGAGTGAGTTGTATAAAGCAGGGGTCTTCAAGAAAGTGCAGTTAGAAATTGGGAAGATGATATACTGCGATATAACGGAGGAGTTGAATATGAATGACACATTTCAGTACAATGTATCTGAACGTGTTTTGGCTGGTGAGCAGCTACTGTCGAAACGTTTCCTAGTACAAAACATATCCATGAACTTCACAAGTGATTGTAGAATGTTTCAGCACGTTGGCCTTCTATGCTGCCACGTTTTTGTTGTACTTGGACGCTTAAATCCTAATGCATTGCTCCCAGACTCTTACATCGTTAATCGATGGCGGAAGGATATTCAAAGGAGCTATCGAGATAAGATGTACCCAGACGATGGTGTAATGGAGAAGGATGCGCTTCGTCGTCACGACGACATCATGGGTCGTGTCGTTTGGATCGCACAGGAAGCCTTCATTTCCCACGAAAGGTATATTGAGGTCGTGAAGTGTATTGAAATGCTTAAGGCACGTATGCACACTACCCAGTTCTTGGTTCGACTTGATGAACCTGAGTCTGCGGGTACATCAGTTCTTAATCCAGATAATGTCAGACGTGTAGGAAGACCGCCGACTAGACGTTAAGTGTCTTTAGCTGAGAAGATAATTAAAAAACCATAAAAAGCACGCCCAACAACAAAAGAGAAAGTTCAAGATGAAGGTTACATCTTCGCTTCACGAAGTCGCACCAAAACCCGAGGATCTTGATTTATCTGATTGGAACATGAATTTGTATTACGAGGAACTTCCTCTTTAATTTAATATTTCTTGTTATTTTCAGTTATTGTAAAACCAAGAAACTTCTAATTGTTGATTTGTTTGGATCTGTAAATGGTTGTTATACACGTTCAGTTCGTATAAAACTGTGTCCTTGTTCGGAATATGTTGTGGGTATGTTCGGAATATGATGTGTGTCTGTTCGGAATATGTTGTGTCTGTTCGGAATACGATGTGTGTCCGTTCGGTTTAAGTTGTGTGTCTGTTCGGTTTATTTTGGGTGTCTGTTCGGTTTATGTTGTGTGTCTGTTCAGATTAAGTTGTGTGTCTGTTCGGAATATGATGTGTGTCCGTTCGGTTTAAGTTGTGTGTCTGTTCGGATTAAGTTGTGTGTCTGTTCGGAATATGATGTGTGTCCGTTCGGTTTCAGTTGTGTCTGTTCGGTTTTATGTTGTGTGTCCGTTCGGTTTATGTTGTGTGTCCGTTCGGTTTATGTTGTGTGTCTGTTCGGATTAAGTTGTGTGTCTGTTCCGTTTAAGTTGTGGGTCTGTTCGGAATATGATGTCTGTCTGTTCGGAATATGTTGCGTGTCTGTTCGGAATACGTTGTGGGTCTGTTCGGAATAAGTTGTTTTCCTGTTCGGAATATGTTGTGGGTCTGTTCGGAATAAGTTGTTTTCCTGTTCGGAATATGTTGTGGGTCTGTTCGAAATAAGTTGTGTGTATGTTCGAAATAAGTTGTCTGTTTGTTCGTAATATGTTGTGGGTCTGTTCAAATTAAGTTGTGTTTCTGTTCGGAATAAGTTGTCTAGGAAGAGTTTGTAATTTGTACATATAAAAAACACAAGACTATAAAAATAACCAAAATAAAGAGTTTGTAATTTGTACATGTAAGCAAATAAACACTAAAAGTTGTGTCTCTGTTCAGATCTGCACACACGATCGGCGGTCCCTAAGTAACATGACCGTCAATTCACCCCTGATACAGTGAATGTTATTGGTGTCCTTCTCCTTCGTCGGGTCAAGTTTTAACATTAGACACCTTATCCAGTATAAAACATAGGCACCACAATCGTTGCTCCCCGGTGGTTGTCGTTGGCTATTTTTCCTGAGGATTCTCAAGGGTCAGTCGACCTTTAGTAGATCCCTCCAGTAGTTAGCCACATCCGCTGCTGCGCATTCATGTACGCCTATGGTCTGCTCTAGATCTTCACCTTGCTCTAGCTCCCTAGAGAAACTGTTGAACGCCAAAATCTCATTCGACGGACCGTGGACAACCACCAGAGTCCAATGACCTGCAGACCAGCATGGTTGTGCGATTACGGACTCTGTTGGAGACGCACCTTCTATTTTAGGGAGGATAAAATCATCAATTGCTCTGTGATGAGAATTAAATTTATACCACAAGTGCACGACGTCAATGAAGACGTGACAAATACGGGTCGAACACAAGGAGGGAGAGATCTTGTTATTTGTGTGATTTTCGATTAAGGGGAAGAATGAGAGAAGAAATAAATTGAGTTTTTAGATTTTTGATTTTTAATTTCCTAAAGCATGAAACATGAACAAATAAAACTAAAGCAAGAATAAAGATGGTGAATTCTGTTGGGTGGAGGTTTAGGTATTGGGTTTAGATTAGAGAATTCAGAAACTTATAATAAATCATATTAGTTACGAAGCATTACATGATAAATGATTTAACATAAACTCAAGTAATCAAAATATACTAACACGAAATTAAAATAATAACTTTTATTCTTCTTCTCTTCACCCTAAATCCGTCACCTCCACCCTTTGGAAAGAGTTAGAAACTCATCGATGGAAAGGAGAAGAAGGGGTCCTAGAGGAATTACAAAAGAAAACTAAAAACAAGAAATAAAACAACAGAAACTTATTAAACTAAGGAATAAAAACTAGAACATAAGCTAAGGACCCTCACAACATCGTTTCGGGGCTATTTATAGCCGATACAAGGGACTTAGGTATAAAATAGGAAAGTACACGCGTCAACACGCAACCGGTAAAAAATTTAGAACATGAATCTAATTTGGTGCTGCGGATTCAACGCATTTTGTACATAAGGTGTGGCGGATTCGCCGCATTTTTAGCTCCGATTTAATCCGGATTTTTCCTGTGTGTTTATGGTATGATTTCAATATCTTTTGCGCATCTGGATTGATTCTTTCCTTTCTTTTGAGCTCCGACTTTATTTCTTTATATATTTGGAGATCCACATTGATTTTCTTTAGATTTTCTCCATACTAATAAAAGCTACTCGTAATTTGCAATTAGGTCTTTGGCTTTTTGCAATTAAGTCCTTGTCTACTTTTGTGCTTAAGTCATTGTCCTTTTTGTAATTAGGTCTTGAATGCTTTTATGCTTGGATGCATTTCCATTTGAAACCCGATAATCTTGAACTTGGTCTTTATGCCAGGAATGAGTCTCTTGCACGCATTTATGCTCGGGATATGGGTAATTTGCATTCAGGTCCCTGTATTTTGTAAATAAGACTAAACACATACCTTAGTAGCATTTATTGATATAAAATTAATCTAAATGAAAGACATATGATGCAATGTATGCAATGCATCAAATACCCCCACACCTAGATTTTGCTAGTCCCTCGCAAAACAGAATATAAGAAAAATGAAAACAGGAAAATCCTAACTCACTTTCGTAGGAATCACGGTTGCACTTAGCATGTGCAATAAGCCTTTAAACCCCCAAGTTTCCTTAGAGGACGAGTTTTGTCTCGTGAGGGTTTTCAGTTGACACACCCACAAAGTCTTAATTCAACATTCCATTAACAACTTTCAATATCCTCACCTCAACCTTATACATCTCACTTAGAATTCTTGCATGCTCATTATATAAATCTAACTCATCAAAATTCTGACTTGATCTTCATTCCTCCAATATTCACACCACTAACCCTTCTACACATGTTATCACTTAAATTATTTTGCACGCCTCCTCTGGTGGTGAAGTATCATTTGGATCAACCATGACATGGATCATTCTTTTAGCTTTGGGCCTTGAGTATCTTAAAGTATTTTCTTTTCCCGTGATTCAACACATTTGCTTTTTCTGACACTTTTACCATTTTTGCATTCGTGTAGCGAGTTTGGTCGATAATCCCGAGCTAATAGACTCAAGTTACCGGGTTTCAAGATACCCCTACGGACCAGTGACTCAAAGGCTTGGGCCTTTGTAATCATTTTGCAAAATGTGCTTTCCTCACTTTTATTCCGCTTTTATTTTCCTCAAGGCTTAATTGCTATTAGAAGTCCACACTTCCCGGTATATTTTCCTCAACCTCTGCTTTTTATCAACCACTTCAAAGATTTGATTCATTCAATTTAAGTGCATACATGTCTTAAAGGGTAATGAGTTATTTCTTTGGAACTTAGATTTATGTCACAGTTTCTACAAGCAGAACTATATAATAAGGAACAAAAAACTCAATGCAATTTGTACATAGGTTTTGGTGGTTCAATCTTAAGCTATGTCATGAAACATTGAATTTTTTATTTATTTTTTTTAACAGAAAAATAAAACAGATAGATAGACACCCCCCACATCTAAATCATGTATTGTCCTCAATGTATGCAAAGAAAAAGCAAATGCACTTATTACCTGAGTCAAATTGCGGTAGAGGGGTTGAATTTGCTCAGAGTCAACCATAGTCAGAACTGGATTGAATGACACCATGTTGGTGCATGTATCAAGTTGAATTGTTCCACATGTTGCACTGAGGCACAAATTCCACACCCCTCACATGTATTGGTTCTCTTATTTGCTCGAGTGATGGTGGGTGTGTCGCAGAATTACTCCTCATTTTCTCACTTCCTTTTTGATTTTGTGATGATTTATTTGATTCAGAAATCTTATAGATACGTGCTTTCATCACAACATCACTTTGATTGCATATTATTTCTGGCTCACTATCAACATGAAAGATATTAAATTCAGCTTTTAAGTTCCCAAAAGATAATTGCATGAGCTCATTTCGACAGTTTATCAATGCTTCAGAAGTGGCTAAAAAGAGTCTGCCTAGTATTACATGGATTTGTCTCTTAGGATTGACAACAGGTTCAGTGTCTAGAACGACAAAATCCACTGGGTAAATGAAGTCACAAACCTTAATCAAAACATCCTCGAATACACCTCTTGGTTTCTTAATAGAGCAATCAGCAAATTGAAGGGTTGTCTTAGAGGGTTTTAGTGGACCAAGGTTGAGTTGCTCGTAGACAGAGAACGGGAGTAGGTTAACACTAGCACCAAGGTGTAGAAGGGCTTTGTTGATAAAAGTATCTCTTATTGAACATGAAATTGTGGGACACCCAGGATCCTTATATTTTATAGGAGATGAGTTGGATAGAATAGAACTTATGTTTGTAGTTAAGAAAGCCTTCTTTGGTACGTTTGTTTTTCTCTTTTTAGTGCACAGATCTTTTAACAATTTAGCATAAACAGGTATTTGTTGAATCATATCTAAGAGTGGAATATTCACCTTAACTTGCTTAAATACTTCCAAGATTTTCTCCATTTGTGCATTTGAGTTCTTCTTGAGTCTATTGGGGAATGGGGCTTTAGGAACATAGACTCGCTCAGGTTCAGGTTGAGTAGGTGGGTTGGGCGTTTCAGATTGGACGTCAGGTTCAATGGTTAGATCATATGTGGGTGCTTGATGGCTAGATTGATTAGACATTCTAGGATTTACCACATTGTTATCAACTTGTCTTCCGGACCGTAATGATACTACAACATTTATTTGTTGGAACGGTCCTTTCTCATTAACCATTTGAACCGGTTTAGGGTTGTTATTTCCTGAAGGTGGTTGATAGGGCTGATATTGATTATTAGATCTAGGATTCACCTCAGGTTGACTTGGAAACCGACCCTTTTCTCTTTCACCTACTATGTGTGCTAATTGGCTGACTTGTGTCTCTAGCCTTTGGAAGGACTGATTGGTTGTTTGTATAAAGGTTTTCATCAAATTTTCCAAGCTTGTCAACCTAACCTCATGATCTCCATTGTTACTAAACCCAGATGATGTATTATTTTGGTTGTACGGGTTTGGTTGTTGTCTAGGAGGTTGACCTTGTTGGCTTGATGAGAAATTGGAATTATTACGCCAACCCGAGTTATAGGTTGATGCGTATGAGTCATTTCTAGCATGGTTAAACGTGACGTTAACTTGTTCCCAGTCCGCGCAATCCTCCATTAAATGACCAGTCCGACCACATCTAGAGCAAGGGATAGACGAGGCTTGTCGGGTTTGTAGTTCTAGACTTTCCATTCTGCGCATAAGGGTAGCTAGTTTTGGTTCAGCCGCTATGTTGTCATCTACAGCTAAGACACCTGGTTTGGGTTGACTTGCTATTCTAGATCCTATACTTGGGTTAATCGGTGTTCTAACATTGTCACATTGCATACTGTTTTCAGCTAAATCCTCAAGAAAAGTCCAGACATCGTTTTCATTTTTTGACATGAAGTTCCCTTGGCTTACGGATTCTACCATAACCCTAGATGTGGGTGTCAATCCCTCATAAATAATTTGGCACAATTGCCATCTTGGAATTCCGTGATTAGGGCATTGGGTCAGCACACTTTTAAATCTTTCAAGATAGGAATAGAACGACTCGTTCTCAGATTGAACGAATGCAACAATTTCATTCCTAATCCTCATAGTCTTATAGTTGGGGAAATATTTTTTCAGGAATACTTGAACAAACTCAGCCCAACTCCTAATAGATCTTTCGGCTAGACTATATAGCCATTTCTTAGCGTCATCTTTCAATGCTAGAGGCACGAATTTCAGACGCACTGCCTCCTCAGGGATATGCTGGTATTGCATAAGAGAGCAGATTTCCTCAAATTCTCTAAGGAAGAGATATGAGTCTTCCTTAGAGGTGAAGTTAGGCAACATACTCATGTATTGTGCCTTAAGCTCGAAGTCGCGACCCTGGATGATGGGCATAACGATGCACGATGTCTGAGCAGTCATCGCTGGGTAGCATCGCTCCCTCAGAGTTATAGGTTGTGCAACAGGTGGGTCAACTACATTCTCACCCATTGGATCCGGGTGAGGTGCTGCAACAGATGGATCGGGGCTAAGCTCTAAACTGGAATCTAGATGAACTCGTGAGAATCGATTGCTCAAGTCCCGAACCCAAATATGAGTGCACCGGTTAGAATTAATTTTTGAATTCAAATTCGAAATTTAAATTCCAAATTTAATTTCAAGAATTAATTACAATTTTTTTTTCGTTTATATATTTTTTTCTTTTAATGGAAACAAACAATAGAATGGGGAAAAATGAGAAAAGAATCCTAATCTAGAGAATTTAGGTGAGAAGAGAAAGAAGACTCAGCTGAGAAGGTAAACCTAACTCTAAAGATAGAAAGAGTGTTGGTCAGAAAATTCCTAAGAAAGCACAGTTCAAACAATCATAGACTAGTGTCGCTTAGATCTAGACGACTCCTAACTGGTTGAGTCGAATTAATTTGCTTGATTCACCTCCCTCACTAATCAAACCAACTTGGTCAGGCCGTGTATAGCTAGTGGGGGCGCTTCCGACAGAGTCGGTGCCAATTAGACAATCACTTCGCTTGGAAGACTTACGTCAACACAAAAACACTTTCTAGACACCAAATTAAATTCAATCGGCTTCAGGTCATAGCAAGTCAAACCAATTCTTCTCCTTAAATGAGTCCGAGTCCTTAGGAGTCAATGTCTAATTGATTTTAATTTAAGGCTTGGGTGACACTTTAAGATTGTGATTTGTGGGCCATGGAAGGGTGATGAAATCCCCACCGTATCTTTGCCTACGGAGTTGCCCTTAAGATAGTTTAACATAGATCTAGCAAAGATAGTCAAACATTGGTCTTTAGAGGGGGCAATTGCAAGGTTGTATGCAAACTAGATTATAAGCTTAAATGCAATCGATGAAAATCACGATACGTACATTGACTCCAGCACTCTTCAACAGAAATTGATTTGCAAGAATTTAGCAAGAATAATGCACACAAAACACTAGATGATGCATGCACTAAGGCCTTTCTAATTTTGCCAATTTTAGGTCAGAGTTGAATTATTGCCAATTATGGAATTTTTTTAACACGTGCAATTCTAATAAAAGGAAATTTTCTGAAAATAGAAATTACGAGGAAAAGAGGCAACAAAGGTTACTTATGCAATGCTCAGTCGGGTTCACTGCCCGCTCTCGAAATTTCAGTAGCTTCACGCGTCCACCCAGAGATGAGTGGCGTCCCAGAAAAGTTTGAAGCCCAGAAGCTCCAAGTGTGCGGCGGATTCGCCGCAAATTGCTCTATAGGTGCGGCGATTTCGCCGCTCGTTTAGCTCAGAATGTGCTCGGATTTCGCCGTGCACGTTGTTGTCTCCTGAAACACAAATCCAAATACTTAGATCGCGTACAAGATAAACAGGATAAAATTGAAATCAAAAAACAAAAACAAAATCTGCGTCGCCTCCCCGGCAACGGCGCCAAAAACTTGATGAGAATTAAATTTATACCGCAAGTGCACGACGTCAATGAAGACGTGACAAATACGGGTCGAACACAAGGAGGGAGATATCTTGTTATTTGTGTGATTTTCGATTAAGGGGAAGAATGAGAGAAGAAATAAATTGGGTTTTTAGATTTTTGATTTTTAATTTCCTAAAGCATGAAACATGAACAAATAAAACTAAAGCAAGAATAAAGATGGTGAATTCTGTTGGGTGGAGGTTTAGGTATTGGGTTTAGATTAGAGAATTCAGAAACTTATAATAAATCATATTAGTTACGAAGTATTACATGATAAATGATTTAACATAAACTCAAGTAATCAAAATATACTAACACGAAATTAAAATAATAACTTTTATTCTTCTTCTCTTCACCCTAAATCCGTTACCTCCACCCTTTGGAAAGAGTTAGAAACTCATCGATGGAAAGGAGGAGAAGGGGTCCTAGAGGAATTACAAAAGAAAACTAAAAACAAGAAATAAAACAACAGAAACTTATTAAACTAAGGAATAAAAACTAGAACATAAGCTAAGGACCCTCACAACATCGTTTCGGGGCTATTTATAGCCGATACAAGGGACTTAGGTATAAAATAGGAAAGTACACGCGTCAACACGCAACCGGTAAAAAATTTAGAACATGAATCTAATTTGGTGCTGCGGATTCAACGCATTTTGTACATAAGGTGCGGCGGATTCGCCGCATTTTTAGCTC
The DNA here is from genome assembly GCA_963682175.1 of Triglochin maritima. NCBI lineage: Eukaryota > Viridiplantae > Streptophyta > Magnoliopsida > Alismatales > Juncaginaceae > Triglochin > Triglochin maritima. The sequence goes on along the minus strand of OY821772.1, from coordinate 53,901,055 downwards.
CGATTTAATCCGGATTTTTCCTGTGTGTTTATGGTATGATTTCAATATCTTTTGCGCATCTGGATTGATTCTTTCCTTTCTTTTGAGCTCCGACTTTATTTCTTTATATATTTGGAGATCCACATTGATTTTCTTTAGATTTTCTCCATACTAATAAAAGCTACTCGTAATTTGCAATTAGGTCTTTGGCTTTTTGCAATTAAGTCCTTGTCTACTTTTGTGCTTAAGTCATTGTCCTTTTTGTAATTAGGTCTTGAATGTTTTTATGCTTGGATGCATTTCCATTTGAAACCCGATAATCTTGAACTTGGTCTTTATGCCAGGAATGAGTCTCTTGCACGCATTTATGCTCGGGATATGGGTAATTTGCATTCAGGTCCCTGTATTTTGTAAATAAGACTAAACACATACCTTAGTAGCATTTATTGATATAAAATTAATCTAAATGAAAGACATATGATGCAATGTATACAATGCATCACTCTGCCTTGGCTACCCAAAATTCGCCCTGACTCGAATGTTGATATGCATATAACTTTTTGTGTTGGGCGTCTTTCTTCGAGAACCGAAAACATAACGTCGATAGTTTGGTCGCTAATATCCATCTGAGGCGTTATAAGTTCCTTCAGGTCGGTGCGTGTTAAACTGCACATATCCCCTCTCCATATGACCTCTCTATTGTCCTTGTTGGCTGCGGTCAAGTTCAATATCATGTTGACCTCATCAGCTGACAACGTTCCCATTGCAGCCATGTCAACATCAGGCTTGTTCCCTCCCAAGTGGACAGTCAACCTATAATTCTCTTTTTTTCCATTTTTTTCTTTAGGCTCTTTGAGCCGCTCTTCTTTTTTTCCTCTTTTGCTCTTCTTCCACCTTCTTCTTCTTGCCCCGCTGTTCATTTTCCTTCCTCTGCTGCTCCACGATGGCCGCCGAGCGTTGTCTTTTCACGCCCCAGTTTGGTTTCTGGGGCTTGCTCTCTTGTTCCTTTTCCTCTTCTTGATTCTTCTCTTCCTTCTTCCTCCCCTCCTCCCTCTTCTTCTCTTCCTCCTTCTCCACTCTCTTCCTCTCTTCTTCCTTCTTCCTCTCTTCTTCTCCTCCTCCCTCTTCTTCTCTTCATCCTTCTCCAATCTCTTTCTCTCTTCTTCCTTCTTCCTCTCCTCCTCCATCTTCTTCTCCTCCTCCCTCTTCTTCTCTTCCTCCTTCTCCGCTCTCTTTCTCTCTTCTTCCTCTCCTCCTCCATCTTTCTCTCTTCCTTCTTCTCCTCCTTTCTCTTTCTCTCTTCTTCCTTCTTCCTCTCCTCCTCCCTCTTTCTCTTTTCCTCCTCCTCTTTCTTTCTCTCTTCTTCCTCTCCTCCTCCCTCTTTCTCTCTTCCTCCTCCTCTTTCTTTCTCTCTTCTTCCTTCTCCTCTTCTTCCTTCTTCCTCTCCTCCTCCCTCTTTCTCTCTTCCTCTTTCTCATCCTCTCTCTTTCTCTCTTCCTCATCCCTCTTCCTCACTTCTTTTTCCTCATCCTCCTCCATATTTAGATCTTCGTCTTTCTCCCCACCAGTATTTCCACCAGTCTCTGTCCCACGAAGATATATAATTTCTTCCCTCAGTCTCCCACACTCTTCCTGGGTCATCCTCAGTTCTTCCTTCAGGTCGTTAACCTCTTCTGTCGCCTTCTTAAGGGCAGCTTCAGCCCTCAGCCATTTCGTCTTCACCTCACTCAGCTCCAACTATTGGAGCAGCGGGTCACATGGAATGTTGCAGTCTGTCAATTGGAGCCTTGGCAAACTGCTTGTTGAAGCTGAGCCCTTTCGAACAGGAGTTCGAACAGAACTAATAAGTTCCAGCTCCCTTTCACTCATTGATGGAGCCCCCATCAGGTCGAACTTGCCGTTGTAAATCTGAGGTAAGGTAATTCCACGTTCCTCCTATTTCCTCAGGGTTAATCGTTTCCCAAACATTTCTGTCCAACTTCTCATTCGTGGAAAAACTCCAGTTCTGGGCTCTTCCAATTTGAATTTCTCACAAAGCCACACCTTCAAATGAAAAAAAAATCAACTGTTTAGAACGACTCAACAAACATACGTTCATATTCAAAATAGACACAACTTAATCCAAACAGACAGATAGGGGTGAGCTTCGGTCAAGGACCGGACCGGACCGAAACCCGAATTTTCGGGAAGTCCGGACCGAAGACCGGACCGAATAGGTTCGGTCCGGTCCGGGTCGGTCTAAAACCCAGATTTTCCCCTTAAATTTTTGGTCCGGTCCAGACCGAAGACCGAATTTCCAAAATTCTGTGGACCGAAGGCCGGACCGAAAAATTCGATTCGTTCCGGGTGCCCGGACCGGACCGAATTTTTCTCACCCCTACAGACAGACAACATAATCCGAACATACCCACAACTTAATCCGAACAGACAGATACTTATTCCGAACAAACACACAACATATTCCAAACAGACACTGAACATATTCCGAATAAACAGACAGCTTATTCCGAACATACACACAACTTAATCCAAACAGACATACAACTTATTCCGAACAGACGCACAACATATTACGAACAGATACATAACTTAATCCGAACAAACACACAACTTATTCCGAACAGACCCACAACATATTACGAACAGATACATAACTTAATCCGAACAGACACAACTTATTCCGAACAGACCCACAACATATTCCGAACAGACACACAACATATTCTGAACATACACACAACTTAAACCGAACAGACACACAGCTAAACCGAACCGACACACAACATATTCCAAACAGACAGAAAACTTAATCCGAACAGACACACCACTTAATCCGAACAGACCCACAACATATTCCGAACAGAAACACAACTTATTCCGAACAGACAAACAACTTATTCCGAACAGACAAACAACATAAATCAAACAAACACACAACTTAAACTGAACAGACAAACAACATATTCCAAACAGACAGAAAACTTAATCCGAACATACACACCACTTAATCCGAACAGACAAAATAAAACCAAAAAACACTTACTTGTAGTATTGCCACACAACCGTCGACGTTCCCCTGCCTCATAATGAGGTTCCGTGCCTTTCTTCTCTCCTGCAGTTCTAAGCTGACTTTCTCCAGACCCCCAACCAGGACTTCGTGAACTGCATTTGCTCATGCGTATCTGTTTATGCGTCTGATGTTCCTCAAAGGGTGCATGAACCATTGCTTCGGTCGAAGTGTTCCATCATAGAACAAAAAATGATTGAAGATGAAAAAAATCAATAGACGAACGTACTCCTCCGTCTCGCCCATGTTACTGCTTGCCAGCAGATGACCTAAAAGTTATGTGTTGTCAAGGTTCACCATTTCTCGCCTCTGTACACCCAATGGTTCCATCACTACGGTCTTCCCATGCACACGTAACCCCAAAATTAGGGCAACGTCTTCCGGTGTAAGGGGAACTACCCCTGATCCTATTCTCAACCTCACCTCCTCCGCATCGTAGTGTTCGACGAACCAACCGACTATTTCGTTGTCCGTAGTAATGTTAGGAAGGTCTAGGAAGTGACCGAAAGAGGTGCTCCGGAAAACCTCCTTCTCAACCTTCTTCATCCTGTCAAACTGCTTTCGGATGACCGTCCAGGAGCACCGGGATTCCCGGAAGTAGTAGGTGGTTCCAAAAAAAAATATTGAAGAAACGAAAGTTCATAAAAAAAAAACGACCCAGGGGAAAAAAATATATAAAGATCCACCGCTTCTGGGACAAGTTCACTATCGACGGCAAGAGTCGAAGAATCCATTATCGTTTAATCGGGAAGAAAGAAAGGCGGAAAATGTTCACAGGTACACTTCCTCCGTTCACAGGTAATACAATGAGAATGAAAGCGAAACTCTCCCTTTCGGTCTGGATATTTTTTTGTATCTTCCTCGGTATCCGAACCGTCGTTCGTAGAGTGTCTACCGCTGTCTTATCTGGAAAGCAACTGTTGTCGTTCTTCAAAAACTGTCAAAAAAAATTTAAAAAAAATTTAAGGTGCGTTTCGAAAGAGTGACATGACAATCCGACTAGACGCTGACTCGCCAACTTTTGGGTGTCACGTAGGACGCGTCACGGACGCCCGCGTCCGTGTATAACAACCCTCAAAATTGATGAAACCAAGTAATACAAAATTATATAAATCACATGGGAAGTTAACTTCCTGGACAGAGCATATATAAGATACAGTTAATATTTTCAGGTGTTCAAAAGGTACAATAACATTAAAGTTACACAAATCAGAGGAAGTAAATTCATCCAGGACTTGTAGGATCCACTGACTTAGGGGGGCTATTGATACATTCCGGTTAAAATCACATTCTCAATGGTTTTGACTTTGTCAGGATGAACTTAACTAAATTGATGAACACACAAGATTTGAGGAAATGATCCATCTATATATCATGTAGTCATGCTCCACCAGCATTATGCCAGCCTTTCGTGCATGGAGGTATCGCCATGAACTCATCAAATTCTTTGACATGAACATCACAACATTTCCACTGCAAAAAAGGTTATGGTTTACCTCAAGATCAATATGCAAGGACCCACTATGCAAAATGGGTACACAAATGTTGTATAAAAACGATGGAACTAATTTGGGTTTTCCCCAAAAAATGATGTAACTAACCCCTTTCACCCTGTCATGGAAAATAGGTGGTCCTGGATGATATTCACATGCTGTGTCATAGTTGTCTTTCTCCTTGAAAACTTTCCCACAACCCTTATTTCGACACGTCTGTGGATCATTCAAACCTGCTTTCTTTTTGGCAGGCTTGGGGAGAGTTGCAGTTTTCACATCAACTGTTGTAGGGGTCACCGGAGGTTTACCTTGGGAACCTGTAAATATAAGCATCTATTTGATTTGTTTCCTTCTTTGTTGGCTGACAAACAATACTGTGCAGTTGCGAGAATGTCAACTTACCATGATCAGAACAGAAGAAACCCTGCCGACACCTTGAACATGTCTCAGCTGTTTGTTTGGTCATTGGAGCTGAAGGTGTGGGCTTTTGAGATGTTGCAGCAGGAGCTTTGACAACAGGCTTTTCAGATGTATGTTTTCCTGTTTTGCATCTTCATTAATAGATAAAAAACAAGTCACAAACAAAATGGCAATCGGTGTTTCAATCAATCAACATATACTATCTTAGTTTGTTGTACAGCAAAGTTAACCAAACAAGGAGCTCATATCTGCAAGCACATGGTAAAAAAAATTCTGAAGAAAAACCATGTGAGAATCACTACACAAGCAAGTTAACAATAATATCAAGTGATGTGAAAGCTGTAGTGGTCATATTCGGCCAGAGGAAATTGAGAGCAAACACGCAAATTTAAGGATTAATTGTTGGACAATTGTCCTTAATAGTTGGCTCAATTTTAGTATTATTTTTTTTAACTTTTTTTATCGATAGGTATTACTTTTCTTGATATAAAAGATATTACGAATTAGTAATACTAATACATATTGTGAAACTAAATAAAATTGGTCAATAGGAGAAGGTTTTCAGAGTCGTCAGGTGGTTACACGGGGATGTGCGATAAAGACACGTACTTTTTATGCAAAGAGATTGGTCTTCTTTCTACCCTCATTACCTTTGGTAGCGTTCAATTCAAAATATCTTTTAAATTAATAAAAGATAATACTTAAATAGAGTCAATCAATTACATGTGCCATTAAGGATTAAAACTCAACATTTATTGTACGAAAAAATATTTTCAGATTGAGTGGTAGTTTGATTTCAGCATGACGTACTTTTCATGTAAATGCAAGTATGCATTATACTATGGTTCTTGAACACAGCACACACTAGAAAACAACAGGTGGAGGAGTAGAACATGGATAAGCAAAATATTTCTTTAAAAAAAATCCTTAAAAAATCAATTATAGATACTCACCCAGGTATTTGAAGAAACAAGCTAAAGTCGTGGCTTCTTTTTTTACAACAACTCCACTCTTTCATGCCATCATGGAAAAAGGGCTGGACAAGTCATTTTGGAGCTTGTTACAATGTGCACAAATGTATTTAACATGCTAAATACATTAAGAGTAAATAACTTACCCCCTGAAGGAAAACGAAATGCCAAGAGCAGTAGCAAAGGTAGGGAGCAATCAGGACAAAATGATCATCATTAGTAATTATAGAAATAAGCATTTTTTTAAGATAATATCAGGAAAACAAATATGCCTTTTCTTCTTTGCTTCCCCTGTGAATATAAGCAATCGAATAGCATGTGAATCTACCAACGAAATGTAGTTCTAGTGATACTAAGAGAACAAAGTAAAAAGTTCCTTTAGAACTTTAGCATGGTAAAATTGTTAATAAACCACGCAACTTTCCCATCATGCCTTATATTGCTTTATCATGATTACGTAAATAAAGCAATTCCATACTTACAACCAAAGTGAATTGTGTCGTTCTGTTAACAATCATCTGATTATCTCATTATCCTCAACAAACAATGCCCCAACGCAATAACTCCCTATTGCTAGCCACTGTGTACCCTTTGTGACCAACCTAGTAGTTTCAAGGCCAGCATATAAACAGTAAGTTCTATTTACACATACTCAAATCGTTTGGGTCAACATAAATAAATTTCAAGTGATTGGCTGTAACATTCACCATCATCAAGTTATCAAAGTAGCAAAAAGGAAGATTTTAGTATTTTGCTTAACCAATACTCCTAACGAAGCTTTCGAGAGCTACAAATACGTAACATAGAACTTTCAAGCACTCAAACATCCATAGAAGATAAATCCTTCTTAATTCATAAGCACGACTTCTTCAACAACTCCGACAACCTTCTCGCAAAAAATAAATAAATCAGGAAACAAACCCAACAAACTCTAAACAACCATCCCTTTAAAGGAAGTTCCAAACTCACTCAAATTTCTAAAATTTTAAGAACTAAAAAAAACCCAACAAAAGCCAAGATCTTTGAGATTCTCACCGAAGGATGGTATCTGCAAGACCCTTCGGGATTGTCCTCCTCCGTGAACGTGGCGTCGCACCCAATCCTCTGGCACCGAAGCCGACCTTCAGCTGACGCCATCTCCACTAAACCGATCTGCGCAACTCTCGGTCTCAAACCAAGAGTCGTACGAAACACAACCGACACGACACAAACACAGGGGTTGATATAAACACAGACAACGCAAAACCGGTCTTGTTGGGACTTATTGGGCCGCGGCCCATAGGAGGAGAAGATTATTTTAGTCCCACATCGGGAATTTCTTGATTTGGGATGCGGAAGTGGAAGTATAAAAGGGGAGACACGGCTACGTTGTTCCATACTTACCTGGACGGGGTTTATGGGTGATCAAGGAGGCTCATGGCCTAGGGTGGTGGCCTCCATTGCACATTGGAGGGGTGCCATCCTAACATCTCCCCAAGTGGGAGAGTGTACGTCATAATTTGTTCCTTTGGGGGTACGCGTTCGCGCGGCCCTGCCCAATATTAAACCGTAAATCTTAATTATTGTTTGTTAAAAAATATTTTATGCTTGTGACATATATAACTCGTACTTAATAGGTTTGTTGACATTTTTAGCAAGCTATGTGAGTTGTACATATATAACTTAAATCATAATCCGCAACCATCGGGAGAATTAGGTTTGATTTGGAACATATCTGGTTCGCTTTTGAAACATCTATCTAGACCATTCAATTTTATGTTTTACTAGAATAGTTGCACATGCTTTGTATAAAGTATTTTTCTACAAAGACAAACTAATTTTCGGTGAATTAATTATAAAATAATTTCGTGATACCGAATAATGGTGAAAACCGTTGGTTTCATCGTTAAAATATTTTTTTGTTTTATCTACTTTATCATCTGGTTCAACCTTAAATCTCAAACATTCTAAACATGTGAATGAGACCGTTAGGATTTGATGTATGTCTTTAGTATCTAAAAATAATGGATCTTGTAACTAAACTAGCACTAATTGGTCACATTGAATCTTGAAAACCAATTTAATCGTGACGATCATAAAAAAACCTTGTTGAGACTTGAGATGCATTCTCAGCCAACAAAAACCGCCATCTCTTCTGCATTTTATTCTCAATCGGTCTAAGCTTTGTCTTTGACTTTGGTCTTCGTCTCTCTCTCAACCATGTTTAACTGACAAAATGACAAATGGATACTTCCAAATTTCAACTCTTAAATCGTAATATTAATTAACTCAAAAATTGCAACTAAACTTAGAGGTTTTTTTTCCCGATGATAATGTAATTGTCTGTGTAACCAAAGCTGCATCTCTTGTGTCAACAATGACATCTTGTGTCTTTCAGGGGGCGTAATTGAGTGGTTAGGGACTTAGGGGTGAATGCGTGAAGACACATGTTCAAAAATTCGTTCTACAAACGATGTGAATAAACTTCAGTTTAGAACTACATGTTGTCTAACTCAAGTGGAATCGGATGTCGAAAAATTCTAGATCATTAAAAAAAACTCGCAGCCTAACCGTGGATCGGTGGATGGTTCCAAATTTAAACTCCTAAACCCTCGATAATATTCCAGTCACCGTGAGTGGTGAGTATCTCTCAAACTGGGACAAAATCTTTCCCATTTTCCTTCAAACAGGGTTTTGAATTTACTTCTCTCCCTCTTTCCCGATGACGGTCTCCGATCGGTTTGACGGCACGTCTCCGGTCCAAACCAAACGACGCAAAAGGGACAAAAACCCGAACCCGGAGCAACGCTTCCACCAAACCCTAACCGCATGCTCCAAATCCAACGACGCGGCGGCGGCGCTCGCCCTCTACCACTCCTCCACCGACATCCACCTTTCTTCCCACCACTTCAACACCCTCCTCCACATCCTCTCCAACTCCGACCACCCCTCCTCCGACTCCGCCTTCCGCGTCTTCGACCGCATGGTCCAATCCGGCGTCCGCCCCACCGAGGCCACCATTACCTCCCTGGCCCGGATCGCCGCCGCGGATTCGTCCGGCGGTGGGGATCGGGCGTTTGATTTGGTCAGGAGTATGGGGGAAAGGTACGGGCTTTCGCCGAGGTTGAGGACCTACAGTCCGGTTCTGTTGGCGTTTTGCGCGAGACCGGAAGATGCCGAGAAGGCGTATGAGGTTGAGGACAATATGGTGTTGGTGGGCGTGGTTCCGGAGGAACAGGAGCTTGCGGCTCTGTTGAAGGTCAGTTCGGAGGGGGGGAGAGAGGAGAGGGTTTATGGTTACTTGCAGAAGTTGCGAGGTTGCGTGAGATCCGTGGAGGAGTCGACCGCGGAGGTTGTGGAGAAGTGGTTTCGGAGTGTGCTTGCGGGTGAGGTTGGAATGGAGGATTTTGATGTGGGTTGTGTCAAAGATGCGATTTTGATTAATGGGGGTGGGTGGTATGGGAAAGGGTGGATTGGGAAGGGGAAGTGGAGCGTGACAAGGTCGAAAGTTGGGTCCGAAGGGTGTTGTCTGTGTTGCGGGGAGTGTTTGGCTTGTGTTGATATTGGTCAGGTGGAGACTGAGAAATTTGCGGAATCAGTGGCCTCACTTGCGATGGAGAGGGAGACGTCGTCCAATTTTGGAGACTTTCAGGTTATAATCTATTTTGCCTCTTTGGGTTGTCACTTAGCTCATAGGTTGTATTTGTATATTTTTATTTACTAGTTAGAGAATTGTACCGAATTTGTACACACCCCTTGTCATGTGATCACCGACTGCTTTGCAGCAATTCGTTTTTATCATACGGAATTATGTGTAATCTTAAGTAGATTAGAGTAGATGTCTCTCTCGGGAATTGACGTCTGAAACTTCTTCATGGAGGTTGACATAACAATCTCACCGATTGTATCATAAAAGACTAAGTAGAGTATAGTCAACAAATAGATAAATACAGATAGCCTGTTGCACAATTCGGGAGCGTTTTTAGTGATGGTTTGGGGGTCACAGAAGCAAAGCTATGAAACTTGAGCTTTGAAAAGTCATAGTAACATATGATAGACCTAGGGTTTGTTATTGATATAATAAATAGACCTAGGGGCTAGTGTTTGTTTAGGTGGACACATGTTTTCGTCGAGGGAGGGTGAAGTGCTAGAGGTACTGCTACATTTTGGACTTCTACGATTTTTTCTCTCAAACACCAAGAATACTTGTTGTGCCCAGCTTCTCATCCAAAGTGTTATTATGAGTCGAACTCAAGCTGTTTTCTCAATGCCAAATGCAAACCAAATTCTGAGTTTGGGGCCAATTGCAATCTACTAAATGCCAAATACCACCCAAAAGGATCCTTTGTTTGACTCCACATATTAGTTGTGTCGCAAAAATAAAGGGTTATTTTGCAATTCTTACAGTAGGTATGGCGTTCGCTATATGTAAAATTTTCTATTATAAGTGTAATTAACATAGTAAAGAAATCTAAACAAGAAATATTTGACAGCCGTTGGTAATGAACAGTTGTCTTCATGTCTTGCTTGTATTTGAATATTTTAATTTATAGCTTACCGTATTCAAATTCTTTAGCCATAAGCATCACCTCTTCAGTCAGCCAAGAGACCTCTAGCTTTGTTGATAACTCTTCACTTGTAGTGGTAAACTTTTTAGTAATCAAATTATTTGCTAACTTTGACTAAATTGTTTTACAACTTGCTTTTGTTAGGACTGGATAAGTGATCATGCTGATTATGGTGCAATAATAGATGGCGCAAATGTTGGATTCTACCAGCAAAATTTTGCAGATGGTGGATTTTCTCTTTCTCAGGTATGATGTTCTTTTGGACCTCTCCACAATGGAACCCAAGTATGTGTGAGATTATACCTTAAATGAAAATAACTTTTTTTACCATACATTTTTTATTTGTAATGTGTTTATTTATATAATTATTTCAGCTTGAAAATGTCGTTGAAGAATTATTTAAGAGAAAAGCAAGGTGGCCACTTGTCATTATTCATAATAAGCGCCTTCTTACTCTGATGGAAAATCCTAGCAACAGACAAAAACTAGAATATTGGAGAGCAAACGGAGCACTATATGCAACACCAAGTGGATCAAATGATGACTGGTAGGGATCACAAAAGACAAACTGGTTACAACTGATGTTTCACATCATAAATTTTGTGAATTTACCTTTGGCCAAATCTTAAATTTTTTGACTTTGTTGGTAATTATTTTAGTGAACTCACATCTTGCTTGGTTGTATCTACCCTAGTTTTTAAAAGTCCAAATGACTAACCTGCAATGTTGTTCCAGGTATTGGCTCTATGCAGCTGTCAAACTCAAATGCCTTCTTTTGACAAATGATGAAATGAGAGATCATATCTTTGAACTTCTAGGCAGTAATTACTGCACCAGATGGAAAGAGCGACATCAGGTATGTGTTCACGTTTGTTAATATTCTTACTATTTTCGGCTGAACGTTTCATCCTCATCGAGATCATCATGGTAGTTCCATATCATCTTGTTTGAGCTGGCTTTTGTTGGACATGTGAACATCCTTATAGCATAAAAAAATAGCAACAAGTGGTAAATTTGTATGTAGGGTGTCAAGAACAATCTACAGCTTGCAAGGTAAAATATGCCTAGTCCTTGAGAATTGATGGCTGGATGTAAGAACAGTAAAATGTTTTCTCATTTCAAAAAGTGTTGAAAGAGTAAAAGCTAGTATTCTGTTCTCTGTTGTTCTCACTAAAAAAATGTTATTCATTTTTTGATATACTTTCTGTTTTGTCGCTCTATCTCTAACATAATATTAAAACTGCAGGAATTTTGACATTTGACAATTGGTAACCAATGCTTCACAGAAACACATCTCTTATTTGTCTACTTGACACATATCACTTCTGTTGTCTCGCAGGTCAGGTATACATTTCTTAAAGGCACCTTGAAGCTTGAGATGCCTCGTCCGTATTCTACTCTTATTCAGGTATTATTCTCAATTCCTAGTTGTTAGTTATATACCAGAGTAGTAGAGGTGTTTTCTTGGGATTTCCAGAACTATGTTTTGTAATCTCCTTTTCCAAAATTCAACTTTTGTGGTGCTCCCTATTTTCTTCCCATGCTTCTCTTGTGGTTTAAAGTTTCCTTACCTCTTTGTCCCACCAAAGCTAATTGTTTTCTTTCTTTATTTCATGAAACTTAGGAATCAGAAAAGGGCTCATGGCATTTGCCCATGAATAGCAGTTATGAAGACGAGAGGCTGAGAACTTGGTTGTGTGTAAGCAGAAACCCATTGAAGGATGGTGCTGAAGCAACTGATAATGCACATAATTTATCAAATGATTTTCCTCAAAGCCATGATTCGAACTTGTAATCTATCTTTTTTTTTTGGGTGAAACGTAATGGTTGTTGGTCTTTCTACTAGTCCCTCATCATTTCATGCTGTATTTGCTGTTGTTGCCGTCTGTTGTGGTTATGAAGATTTTGGTAGTCCGATAATATTATTGTTTGTAAGAATTTAGTTAGTTAGCAACTTATTTATTTAATAAGTTAGTGAAAATTAAGTTCGTAATTTATGGAAAATTCTGGGTGCATTTTGGCCCCTTGCTAAGTTTTGCAATAAGATTGTTTGGTTGATCTTTTGTGACTTCAAGTCTGGTCGGGCATAAGTCGGTCCAAGGTTCCAGACGTTGATGGTCGGGTTAATTTGGGCACACTAGTTTGATTCGTGGGACTAGTTGAGTTGAAATCAACCGTCAATTAGTTGCCCAACTTTTAATTCATTCTGCCACGGTTCTTCACATGACTCATTTCTGTATATATTAATTTCTAAATTATTTCTCAACAATTAATATGTCCGAAAGACGTCCGTAGCAACGTAGGAATAAAAATTCTTTCGAATTATGACTAATATTTACACAATTTGTTACAAAAAACGTAGACGCCTAACTGGATGAACACTAAGAGCACCCTTACCTGAAATGGCCTCCATTAATGGGAGGGTGGTTCCCGGGCGGAACCATCCGGGTGTCCGATCTGGGGGGCAACCTAAATATATATATCTAATCTTTTTCTTTTAACCTAAAAAACAAAATAAAAAAATTCAACCAATCCGGATCAGGTGGTGGGTTTTCTGTTTAAATATTTATTTTAATGTTGATATTAAAAAATTAACCAAAATAATACAAAGTAATAATATTTTAAGGGAAAACATGATTCGTAAGTCCATACACCAGCCTTCTTGGTGTGTGCTTGTAACTTTAAATTTGTAATGATCTTCAATTTGTTAGATTAAGATTTAGTGACAAGTTAATGAGTAATAAGTTAAATTATATGTGTACCCATTAAGTAAGTGGGTTAACATGTTTTATTTGTAAATGGGTAGGAAATTTCAATCCTAACCCAAATCCACCGGGTCAAGTTTGACGGCTTGACAAGTTTAACCTAGACCATTTTGGGCATCAGTAGCGCCTTGGCGGAGGGTCGTCCGCCCAGACAACCCCTGACGACCCGGTCGTTGACAACAATACGTTTTTTAAAGTTTTTTTGTTTTGATTTTTTTTAAATTAGTTTGAATCTTTTTTATATTTTTTTTGAAAATAACTTTCTAATTATTTTGATTTTTTAGAATTTATTTTAATTTTTTTCCAAGATAAACCCTAAAATAATATGGAGTAGAAAGATAAGTTGTGGTTGATAAGTTAATAGTGTAGGAAAGAGAAGAAAGTGAGCTAAGAAAAAAGAAAACTAACGTGAAAGAGAAAAAAAATTGATTTGAAAGAAAGAGAAGAAGAGAAAAATCTCATGACCAGATCGTCCAGATCATGATTACCGATGATCTTACAACCCTAATACCTACATTGTTTCCTCCGGTGCCAACATTGGCTTTACATATAGTAGACGACCACAAACCTACTCCAAACTGAAATTTGAAACAATTTCTCAACATGTTAACAATCGTACAAATGACCTCATTTCTCAAAGAGCGCATAATATTGATACCAATCAGACAACACCCTAGTGTTGGATGATTTTACTTGTATAGAGCTAAACTAAACATAAGAGCATAAGATAGAGGCGAGCTCTAAGAAGAGTAATGGGCAAACTTAATCTGCAAACCAATAAAACATCCAGCTTTCTACCACCACTGTTGTGAATGCAAATTCATCTCTTAAGTTACACTGAAGATTTGCTCTGTACAAAAGGATTCGGAATATGGCTCTGCCGAAGTGCTTCCGAGTGCACAATTAGGCCGTCAGAGCTATCAATTTCCAACACGCAACATAATAAAATTAGTGAGGAAAGAATTGCAGTGGAGAGCATCGCATGAAACCAAAACGCAAACCCCATAAGGGCAATGCTTTCACATCTAGTCTCTTGGAGCACAAAATCAAGCCATGTAACTAAAAGAACAATTAGAGCTCCTCACGTTCCCTGGGTGAGTCTCTGCATTTCTCCTTGGCCATCAAGTGTTTCCATGAGAAGGGGTGGGGCGTATTGGGCTGTCCCTTGATGTTCTTCTGCATCTTGGCAGAAGGAAAGGATAATAGTGTCAATTGCCATTTCCACCACAGAAAAGAAAAGGGTGGCAACAATATAACCAAGTCCCCAACTCACCTGCACAAATACAACCACCAACTATAATAACCCACAGAAGTCTCTAAGAAATTATACCTTTAAAACTTTGTAATCATCTCATTCTCTTATTAACTCAAGCTTTTGTATTTTTAACATCCAACAACATCTATATCAAAGATTTAAATAGACACATGATTAGGTTTACTTCACCAAATTTCTTTTTCTAATAGTTCTAAAGAAATGGAATTACTGTTTGAGACCATGTAAAACAAATCCAATAACTTACCAGAACCGGAAATAAAGGAGAGGAAATCTTGTTATGTGCAGATTTATATTTGTGAGTATCCAACATAAGGAATGCAAATACTGCACAAAAGAGACTGACACACAGTTTGCCAAGAAAGAGAATAACATCTCCAATGACATTCACTTTTCCTATCCGAAGAATGTTATTCATGATCAATCCCGTCGCTATTTCAGATGATTTGCAGAAGCTTTTGCCTGTTATAGCAATCTGATTTACAAAAAGGAAGAGTTAGGGCGTGAATACATAAAACGTATAATGAATACAAGCCAACAGGCTTCAAATAAACTTTCATGAGGTAGGTAGCCTAACTCAAAAAAAGAAGTAAGACAATAATTTCATACTGACGCTATTAAATATTTATTGCCATCGGGCAACTTTATATATGTGTGTGTGTGTGTGTGTGTGTGTCAATTTTTC
The DNA here is from genome assembly GCA_963682175.1 of Triglochin maritima. Classification (NCBI taxonomy): domain Eukaryota; kingdom Viridiplantae; phylum Streptophyta; class Magnoliopsida; order Alismatales; family Juncaginaceae; genus Triglochin; species Triglochin maritima. Next base: position 53,885,855 of record OY821772.1, on the reverse strand, counting down.
AAGGTTTAGTAACTATGGCCCATTGGTGTACATGTGTTAGAAAACCTTTTTGAGTTGTCACAACAAAGCTCAAAGCAACTGAATGCATCAAGCATGTCACCTAATTGGGAAATAACTCTAGAAATGAACAAATGATGAGTGCATGATAGGGTATCCATCCACAAAACTATGAGCAAATAGTAACGAACTTGAGTATTATCCTAGAACAAGTGATGATCACACAGCAAAGCATTTTAACAGAAAAGCTCCAACATTGGGGCAGGAATCAAGAGAAACGGGCTGGATGACATGGTCTTGAAAGGTTAAAAGAAATCAGCTCTCACTGCATCAGGATCCAAGGTAATGTTAAAATTTCAGGTGAACTTCATTCATATAAAGCTTGAAATGTTAAGATCCAGCAACAAATATGTTTGGAGACAAAAATTACGAAGGCGTATTGTTTATGTGCATGCTTACCATGATATATGCATTACGGTTCACAGATCTGATAATCCATTCTATACTGCCAAGGCAACCACGTGAAGAAAATGATACTGCTCTTCCTACCCAGCCAGTAGATGTGGGATTTGAAAGCTTTAACCTGCGGCGTATTGACTCCAGGATAAATCGTATTGATTCAATAAAAGAAAGCACCAACGAACCAAGAGCTACAGAACCAAGACCGTAGCGTGTAAGTCGCTTCAAAGACGAAAAAACTGGAAGAAATGGAATCTCCTGCTGCATGACAAATAGTATTAGCTTGGTAGATGTCATATCTAAGATATGTAAAAGAGACAGTAAAAACAGAAAAAAGGGAAATCAAGATTCATCAAATACAATGGCTATTAAAAAAATTGCACAAAAATGTAACATCGTGATTACTCAACTAAGCTTGAAATATAAAGCCGGTGATATAAAAACTTAAATGTAATACGAAGCGTCATATCATTTGAAACCATATCTGTCCATTTGACTTCCTTGAGATAGAGAAAAAATATTTTTCTTTAGAATATGGATTTCTGAAGAAATTACATATTGTAGAATCATGTTTATGTTATATAAAAAGGAAACATTCCGTGCATTCCCTTTATATTTTGATCTGTAACGTCCTTTTGCTAAGGAAAACTTGAGGGGTGGGGCATGTCAATAGACCATAAACATTACACCAAAAGAATTTTGGATCAATTCAAAATGATTATGAGATGTAATGCTCACGGCAACAATGAATTTCTTTGAGCAACTATATTAGCATCTGTTTTGGGATACTACCTAAACTAGCATTACACCATCAAAATAATGTCATAAATGATTAAGAACAATGGTAAACAGAGTTGTCTTGATTTGCATCTTTATTGATTAATATTTCCAATCTAAAATTGAAGGAATAATCTTACAGGAAAAACGACATTGAACTTTTACTGCCAAAAGTAGTTAAATTTCATAAGTATTTGGTAGCACTTACAGATACTTCGCCATGAGCCCAATAATAAGAGGCAACGGAACCAGCAATTACTGTTGAAGAGGAGGCAATAATGAATTGTGTTGCCCAGAAACAACCAAATAGGTGAAAGAGAATCGCAACAGTTATGTGAGGAGTATAGTGGATGCCGTAGCCACAGCAATTATCACAATTAACCCGGTCAGACTTCAAATCATAAGAACAGCAGTTTGCATTGCAATCGTTTCTGATGATCTGGCCAGAGCTGAACAAATGAAGAGCGGCAGAAAACCAGAACATGTAAAATATCAGAAGTACTACATAGGGCAGGAGTGGAAATATTATAAGTGCCTGAACTTCGCCAATGACCTTCGCAGCAACCTGATTCAGGCATAAGTGGCTAAATTATAATTTGTGAGTAATTTTTACCTATCAGACAGCTTTAGATACAGAACAAAAGGAAAGTGGGTGCAATTCACTAACTTTTTTCATTCAAAAATGAATCACAACAACTTATCAGATTGAGACGATATAAATTACATTATCGTTAGTTCATAACCATATTGATATGATGAGCTCAAGCACTAACAGATTTAAAAGAGATTAAAATTATTTACTTGATTAAAAGATTCCCAGATGGACCAGATGTCCATTGAAAATCAAAACCTTGCTGACATACCTTCAGAACTGACGTTGCCATCAATATTCTGCGAACAATTGCTATGGAAGATAAGAAAGCTATGATCATTACAATTGTCATGAAAACAGCACAGGCACGTAGATGGTTTTGTTCCTGAAATTGAAGATGAGTATTAAGACAAAGCAAAATATTAAACCATTTTCCTATTGAAGTCTGGCTCTAGCACCTTACCCGGCCATGGACACCGTAATATGGATCAACTTCACCAATCACAGGGGATATGGCATCATCCCCTATCCAACCAGCTTTTCATGCATTAAAAAGAATAAATATTTAAAAATTGTGAAATAATTGTTGATGCGTACGATAACATGCTTTGAGTATAAGGCAACATGACTGTGAGGAAAGTGCTTACGTGTGCAGTCAGTATAAGCAAGCCTCCTAAGTAATGCACATTGAGATAACAAATCTATGCCCATAAATTTACCCATGGGAGTGAAAAGTATCGGGTTATATACCAACAGTTGAACTTTACAATTTGTTATACCAAATTATGCCACACTCCCGGTATGCGATGGTTTGTTATTTTCTGTACAGGCTTATCTGTTAAACCATAGATATTTATTCCTTTTGATCAACAACCTCTGCTTGCATTGACAAGTACTCATATTCATCCATTTGACATGCTCACTTTATAACCACAACTAACTAATATTTCTCTTTAAAAACAAAGTACAAATTATTATTTTTGTTTGCACCAAGAATAGAACCTTGCGACAACTTCAAATAAAATCTGGCATCATCACGTATTGTTTTCACTTCATTGCATTATGGACATGAGCAAGTTAATTTCCTCCCCAATCCCATTGAGTGGTTCTTAACCTGTACAGTCCTAATCATTTATATTTTAGAATGGAAAAAAAAAATTAGAGAGATACATGACACCCCACATTCACAGACTTGGAATCGATAAGGCATATTTTCACAAACTTTAGGGGTAGTGTTATAGGAATATTTGAAATTCTAGAAGAACTGATGCACATTTAACTAAGCCAACCAATTGTTGGTAACATCAACAATTTGAAAAGTAATCACCTTTTGCGTAGAAAAACATTGTGGCGGAAATTATGAGGGCGTTAAAAAGAATGACAGTTATCCAAGTCATGCCAGACACAAAATGTCGGATCAACAGCAGCCAAATCACTGACAAAAATAGTGGCACTATAGCTCCACAGACAATTAATACTGGCCATGACTTTCCAATATCTGCTACATATCTCTGTGGAACATAAATTATGCAAAAGAATGAATCATAATGGTGAAGCAATTTGGCAGATTTTAAGAAACACAATAACAAAACTCCAAGCTGTAATGATTTTGCATCTACACCGTGCCATAATAAAATGAAGGAATCTTACAGCTACATGCAAATTCAGCAAATTACAACAAAACTCTAATTTCGGGGTAAAACAATTAATTCATGATTATTTTGTGAAGGAACAATAATATACTGTTTGAGAGTATTTTTCAATGTCTACTACTGTTACACGAAAGGAAAAACTTTCATGGTAGAGGGCTTAAAACATGGCCACGACACATGAAACAGAAGTACCAAGTTTCAGTTAAAACAATGTCATCGGTTGGTGATGCAACAGATTCCACCTTCAATAATTTAGTCAATATTTAGGCAACCCCAAAACAGAGTGTAACCCAAAAATAAATAAATAATCATTTACATGAGTTCTAAGAACTAACCTTCAAAACAGCTGACCGAGAATTTATGCTCTTGTGAATAACTTTGTCTATTATGATGTTTTCATCAATGTTGACCCCACCCATTTCATGCCAATGCCTCAAGGAAACATTTGATGCACGTGCTATGAATTGGCAGCTCCAAAAAACTGAATGACATAACAGAATCACATTACTCTTCCAATTGCTCTTTTGTGGGATATATAAATAAGTCAATTCCTTTGCATAGAAAACAAAGAAGTGCAAGGCAAACTGAAGGATACTATGGCATGTGCACAATGTTGCAAGGCAAGTGGATGGATGCAGATAATGCAGGTAACATCAAGGATTAGAATACTCTATGGTCATCGTATAAAACCAAAAATGTGGCAAGACTTGCACAAATTATACCTAAAACATGTTGGCTGTTGCGCAATGTGCACTGTACCCAGAATGACATTTTCTGGAATCAGAAAGGTGATTATATTTGTCCAATAAAAGCCTTCTGGTGACCTACTACATGGTCTACATGACTAATAAATTAAAAAACCACCCAAAAAAATTATTAAAGACGTCATAGATGCATAGGTAAACTAAGCAAGACGGCCTCTTGTACCTTTTTTCATGAAATCCCTACTTAGTGCCCCTACAAATTCAGGAGGAACCAAGCAGCATAATTGTATTATTGTATGCCTTAATCAACTCACCATTAATACTAGGGAATATGACAGGGTAACACGGTCCTTGGAGCTGAAGAGAAGTATTTCTCATCCCTGGTGTAAGAAATTCATAATAGTCATAGTCCCTATCAATCCAATCTTCAACTGATATTTTAATGTCTCCTTCAGGATAATCACACACCCACACGAGTGTATCTTCTGAAGGAATAGGACATTCCATCAAGCAAATGCTCTTGGCATCTGAAAGTTTGAACTGACTATTTTTCAGGCCACTTTGGTAGACTTGGTTGGGATTCATCCAGTATTTGACTTCTAGCTCACCAAGATCTGGATCACCATGCCGGTTTCCACATACATTTCCTTTATAATCCAGACCATATGTAAGCCTGCACTAAGATTTCACTTCCATAAGCTCAGCGCCAGGTATCAATTACCAAAAATAAGTAAAGAAAAAGGAATCAAAGTGGCATGTAGAGGTCTCAGTTAACTTGATTATGATACTTAAATACTCCTTGTAAAGGACTTTCTTTGGAATGAACTTTGAATGTATAATGTGAACACCACATATGCTGATATCCACGTTCGAATGTATCATCTTAGAGCTTCATACCGGAACTTCAAAATCCAGCAACTTATCGCCTTTAATTTAAGGTTAAATGGAGAGAAAAAAATCTCGTGCCACTTTTTACTAAAATTCAAATATTTTTCTAAATCTTTTAAACCAGCATTTGGTCATGTGACAAAAGCTAAAAACAATTTATCGACCAAAAAAAGCAACAAAAAAAAAACTTTTCCCTCGAATCTCGCTTTCACACCACCAAAAGCTAGAGCGAGAAAGCGAGCAAGTAGCAAATACCTTAGAGGGTTCCCGAGGTTGAACCCGAAGCTGGAATTGACGATCATCGCGACCCAGAAGGCGACGAACAGAACGAGAAACACCAAATCCCTGCATTTCCGATTGTGCCTTATGATCTCACCCCCACTCCCGTCGCTCCTCGTCGGGTTCCTCCCTATGATCGCCCCCAGCGGGCCTCCCATCTCCTCCAAACCCTAGTTCTAGAGAGAGAAACCAACAAAGAAATCAAATCACACCTTTTTATTCTAGTCTAGAGAGAGAAATAAAGAAAGGTGAGTTCAGGTTGAGGACTGAGGAGTGTGTGGGAGTGGGAGTGGAAAGTGGCGGAGAAGAATAAGAACCCGGTTCGGTCTGGTGTGCCCGCCGGAACACGTTTGGAAGGCGCAGATCGGGGTGGAAGTGGAACTGGAGTTGGTGTGGTACTGTTTTGGCTTTTTTGGTTTGGGAACAGGTTAAGGGGATGGTTGCGTTGGAAAGGGTTTGCTTGGTTTTGTGGATTCGGCGTGGGCGGAAATTTGCCAGAGCCCCGTCTTTTTGTTTCTGCTCGACCCGGTTCGGTTTTAGACGGTGGTTCAACTTTATGAGTTAATTACTGTGTCAAACATGCTTGATTTTTTGTTGTTTTCGTTTGCATTGGGATGCTTTGCTTGTTGGTTTGGAGAATTGGTATTTTAATCTCCAGTTTTTAATATAATTTGAAGTCGAGGGTGATGACGTGGCGACGGTGGTAACTGCATGGAAGTGGAGAAGAAATTACCCGATTGCGTCTTCTTATAATTGTTGTATGTGTCATTGGAAGTCTGTCCTTTCTTCTTCTTTTTTCTACTTTTTTATACCATTACCATGTTATTATACTACTACAAAAGAAGAGATTGAGAGTTTTCTCAGAGTTTGAGTTCGATGAACGGATGGATGTATTATATTGTCTAGTAATACTTTTGGTTTTGGACATCCAAATTCACTTACATGAAAATTATACTTGTCAAAACACTTTTTGTAGGTTTTTAGGGGACAATGGAATGGTGGGAGATGGACTACATAGAGCCTAGGTTGCGACTTTGACTTGGTTAGTTTGTTAGGTGAACTGTTGCCAATGATTATTGCATTTGGGTACTAATTAAGTAATTCGCACGTAATTTTCAAGTAAAGGTTACTTTCACTCCTTCATACCAAACTGCCACTTTCATACACAGACAGATCGACACAGCCACAGTATCATTAATTTAATAATATTTAAATTCCATTATTGCAAAACCAGTAACACTTAAATGCACGACATCTCCTGCAGAATCTACTGTTTTCAAGTGGCCGTCGTCGTTGTGTCATCTGATTCTGGATTGGAAGAAGAAAAGGAAAAATTCAGTCCAGTAATAACTAATAACACAACTTGTGGAAATTGGTTAGGAGTAGTTGATTGCCTCGTTTAGTTGGTGGTTTAGTGGCGTAATCACTGCTTATGGGAAAAGAAACCACTGCCATTGACTTAAGTGCATCATTTCCGTCACTGATGAGCACTTATGTTTTTTTATAAGTTATAACTACGGTCAAGGTAATGTCAAGTCTGGAGGCCACAACATCACGTCCATGGTTACATGAACTACCAACGCAATCTTCCGGAGAAAGAACATGCAACTTCGACACAACATAGGTCAAAGAATCTCGAACGACTCATCAAAGCATGAAACCAACTTGATCAATTATTGATTTGTTATATTTTTCCCTGCGAAGTTGTATTTGAACTACTTTATTAGAAACAACTTAGCTATAACCTATAAATCATATTTTTTTAAGTATATTTCGTGGGTTTTAAGTAGAGACTTGAGAATCTCTTAATGTACGTCGAGTCAAATCAGAATATACGTCTGGCGTGAGGATTGAGGAACCGATCAAGGGCTTAAGAGCACCCTTAACGGGTGGTCTTTGGGGTCGGGTCTGAGGGGGACCCGACCCTAGCCGCCCTTAATGGGGGCGGGCCCAGGTCGGGTCCAGACCTGGGTCTGCGACCCGATCTGGGGGGCGACCTGGATTGGCCACGTGTCCAACCCGGGTTGGCTTAAATTTATTTTTTTGTTATTTTTTTGGTTTTTTATTTTTTTATTTGTTTTAATATATAAATATATATGTATAAAAAAATATATAATTAGAATTTATTCGTGAAAATTAAAATAAATAAAATAATTAATGAAAAATAATAAGATAAATGTAAATAATTAGTAAAAATAAATGTAAATAATTAAAGAAAATTAGTAAGATAATTGTAAATGTATATAATTAAAGAAAATTACCTAACAAAATAGAACACATGAATTTACCTAGGTTCACCAAAAACGCATTAATAACCCAAAAAATCGGCAGAGAATTACTAAAAAATCTCAAAAATAAAAACGCATTAGACCCCCGACCGACTAACCCGTTGGAGTGGTCACCAAAAACGCATTAGACCCCCGATCGACCCGTTGGAGTGGTCATTATTAAATCTAATTTTTCGAAATTGTTTGGCAATTAGCGTAATTTAATTAGATTAAGTTACTATAGAAATAATTTATTTAGTAGTTTATGTATTTTTGTGATGAAATAGAAAATGAGGTAAAAAAATTATGTGGATGAGAGAGAGTGTTGAAAGTGGAGTTGGGGTTAAGAAGTGAAAAATGGGTTGGGTTGGGGGTGAGTTGCATAGTATTTTTTGCTACGTGGCGGAGAGAGAAACTGAGTTGGAGGGGGAATTTTAGGTTTGGGTTAATGGTGCTCTTAACGGGATGATTTTCTGTTGTCCTACCAGGTCGGTCATCCACGACCTGGGATGACCAGGTCATCTCCCCCTTAACGGGGATGACCAGGTGTTGGTCAACCTGGTCGTCCATTATTTTAATAATTTTTGATTTTTTTTTGGTTTTGATTTTTTGGTTTTTTTTGTTTGAGTTTTTTTTTAATTTTTTTTTGAAAATATGTTTTTATAATTGTTTTGATTTTTTAGAAAAAAATTTAATTTTTTTAATTTTTTACCAAGATGGACCCTGAAATGATGTGGATGAGATAGATAGATTGTTGTGGGTTGTGTTGGTTGTGGTTAAAAGGTGAATAATGTAGGAAAGAGAAGAAAATATGTTGCGGAAAGAGAAAGTTGACGTTGAAGAGAGAGAAAACTGATGAACAGGTCGTCCAGATCATGGTAAGGGAGGGTCTAAGACAACAGATCCATGACGACGATTTTTAGCCAACGACCTAGCCTTAGCCTGAATCCTTTAACTCGGGTGCACTCGCACCTGTACCAGTGGGCTGAACTTCATTTGGTTCCTATTTGGTCGTCACTTCGGCCCAAAACTGTAACATCTTGAACACGAAACATTACCTTTTGATATCCATTCACTTTTTCAAGATTTAGCTAATATTTCAAGCGAAGAGAAAATTAAATAATAAAAAATTACACAGCATAATCCAAAAAAACTACAAAATTAAATATTTAGGTAAATACGGAAGAAATTTCGAGATATACACCCCTCAAAGGACCTGCCAAGTCCGAGGGTGATTTTTTTATGTTTTAATTAGTTTTGGTTTTATGTTTTGGTTTTTTTAAATTATTTTTAATCTGTTTATTAAATCTTTTTTTAAAATATGTTTTTGATTATTATTTTTCAACTTTTTTTCCAGGCTCGACCTCCAAATAATGTGGAGAAGAGAGTGTGTTGAAAAGTTAAATTATTTTATTCAATAAAAAAACGAATTCTTTTTATCCAGCATAATAATTTTTTTACAATTAAATATTAAACAAAAACTAAAACTAATTAAAACAAAAAAATAGGTGGGGTTGTTAAGTCCAAGGGTGTACACTTTTTTTATAGGTGATGGGTATGTATACCTTATTTTAAATTTTTTTGGTTTTAATTAGTTTTTTTGTTTTTGTTTAATATTTAGTTATAAGTATTTTAATATACTAGATAAGGAGAATTGATTTTTTATTGGATAAAATAACCAAATTTTTCAACACACTCTCTCTCTCTTATCTACAACATTTGGAGGTCGATCCTGAATTTTTTTATAAAACAGATAAAAAATAATTTTAAAAAAACCAAAACATAAAACAAAAACCAAAACTAATTAAAACAAAATAAATTAAAAAAAGGTGGAGGTCACCCCTCGGACCGGACTCGGAAATCCCACCAAACCGGGACCAATTGGGGGTTTGTCTGCTCCTCGGTCTGACGATCAACAGATGATATTACGCAATAAAAGGAAAACAAGTGTACCACATATATATAATATATTCGAGTATTTCAAAAGTGTGATTACATTCCAAAAGGCCAAAACAATAGATACAAGTAATCACTCCGACCTCAATTGAAAGAAAGCATGATCAGGTAGCAATGCTCCTCTCCTCGATCACCACCCCACCTAACGCCGGTCACCACCCCACCTAACGCCGGTCACAGCCTAAAAGCAAACATGCAACAATGCCTGAGTTTCCATAAGGAAACCCGTATGTCAACTCTATAATGCATGAAATGAAAAGCAGCCTAGCATGCAATTCTACCAAAAGAAAAACATCACAATCAGGCTGGGCTCCAGGGCTTTCTCACCCAACCACAACACACACCACTGTTACGGGGCTCCATGGTTTTTTCACCCAACCACCGCAACACACACTCTTCGCCAAGCTGGGCTCCAGGCCTTTTTCAACCAACCGCAACTACCACGACACGACCAATGGCTCCAGGACTTTTTCAGTCAACCCAAACGTCCAATGGCTCCAAGCCTTTTTCAGCCAACCCTTAACACGCGGTCCCTGCTCAGGCTGCAGGCCTTTTTCAGCCAACCTGAATGTACTACGGAGTTCCAGGGCTTTTTCACTCAACCTCACACAGACTAGCTGGGCCAAAGGGGTCTTTCACCCAACCACAGCTCTCACACAGTTACGGGGCTCCAAGACTCTTTCACCCAACCACCGCAACACCACATTTTCTAAGCTGAGCTTTAGGGTTTTTTCACCCAACTCAAGCTCTCACACAGTTACGAGGCTCCAGGGCTCTTTCACTCAACCACCGCAACACTCGTGCACCCTAGCACACTTACTGGAAAAACATCGGCACCACAACTCGCCCCACACGGATGACCACAACAACCGCACCTTCATAATGCAAAACTGGACACAAACGGTCGACCGAACCAAAAGTCTCGGTCGACCGAATCACGCAAACATAGGGCAATCACCTCGACTGACACTCCCTCGGTCGACTGATTCCCACCAACATCACTCGTTCAGTCAAACCAAAGTCAAGGGGCGGTCGACCGTTTAGATGGTCAACTCCCAGGTTCAACGAACAAAACGACCAATCGGCCGAACGGCAAAGGGGGCACGACCTGTTTGACCGAAAGTCACCATGGACAAATCCCTCACTCTCCACAACGAATCCGGTTGAACCCCCGAGCACTCTCGGTCGATCGAATTCCACCAGGGAATTCCCCCAACTCTTACCACGAATCCGGTCGAACACCCGAGCACTCTCGGTCAACCGAATTCCACCAGAGAATTCCCCCACACTTCACATCAAGTCCGGTCGACCGAAACCACCTTTGGTCGAACCGACCACTATTCCAACTTAAGTCACGGTCGGACGAAGTCATACAGGCGGTCGACCGTTTAGATGGTCAACGTCCTACCCGACCCATGACGGTGCACACGGTCGAACGACGAAGGGGACCCGTTCGACCGAAACCAACCAGGCTCGCCTCCTATGCACAACCGGTCGACCGCCCCAAGGGCATTGTTCGACCGATGTGAGGCAGAACCTGAATTCTCTTTACGAACGGTCGACCGTTTGCATCAACCGGTCGACCGATCAGGCAGTAAAATCTGTTTCACGTTTACTTACGACGAGCTGGAAGACCTACCGTCGACTTCCAAATACTCACACTACTTAAGTGAGCGAGTTGACATACAGGAAGATTTGAAGAAACCTTTGAAGAACCACGACGACGCTTCCACGAGCACGTTTCCCCAAAATCACGATCCGTCGACGAACCTCACGTTCGAACCATGATCAACACCTCCTCGACGATCCACACTCATGACTCGACCTTCGTCAACCTCCACCAACCAACCACGACCACAACAACGAGTTAGATTGAGAGAGAAAGGGAAAACACGAGGGATGGGTTAGCAAAACCACGAACTCACCTCCGACCACCAAACGACACCGATCACCCCCAAACTCTCCGGAGATCACCACCACCACGCCGGAGCACAACCACTGAGGGAGAGAGTGTGAGAGAATGTGAGGAAAACAGGAGAGAGAGAGCTCACCATAAATATCTTCCTCCGATCCAATCTTCACCATCCATCTAACTCCTCTCCATCTCAACCATCCATCCACCGACACTCCATCTCAACCCTCCAATCCATCTCCTCCTAATCACCACCTAAAACATCAAAAAAATCCAATTAGGATTAGGATCAAGATCCCACACCTCGGTCCGACGATTTCACAAAGTTTGGGTTCGATTTGGTCCAGTTCAATCTAGGTTTATTCGGGTTTGGTCTGATCCAGTCCGGATCGAAAGTATTGATACATTTTCTAAGCTTTTTTTTTCTGATAACAAATGTATTTATCTAAGGTTTATATTGTCTATATTTTAAATTTTAACTAATTTAAAATTTGTTATACGATTGAGATTAGTTTGGATGCTTATTATGTGATTTAAATAACGCCATTAGTATAAAAAAAATTAAAATGACACGTGATTTAGGTCCAAACCAGTTCAATCCGGGATCGGATCAAAGCCGATCTATTTAGTCCGAAGCGTTTATTCCGAATTTGGTCTTCGGTCCCGTCCAATTCGGTGGAGTTCTGGACCGATTCACAATCCTAGCCCCGATTATAAAGTCAAAAATGTCAGGGCGTGTGATTTAAGAAGAAACCAGCAAAATCCGGATCGGCGTCAAGAAATGTGAATGTATACCTTTTTAGATGCTCTACTAGACCCGACTTAAATGTTATCCACACATGTCAACACCATCAAACATTTTTTCCCCACACAGACCCATCGCTTTAGCCCAACGCATGTTTCTTTCAAACAAACAAAAAACAATCCAATACGAAAAAGGATTAACGTGTTATTAAAATTGTAATCTACAGTCCAATCGAACTTATCGAAATAGAATTCACTGTGGAATGAGGATTAGCTCCTCTAAAATCATTTCGAATTTGGAAAACATTTGAACTCACGAGCAATAATACCGAATACATCATCAACTATGTAATTATAAACAAGTTTTCAGGAGACGTTCAAGACTTACTTGCCCTGATTTCTTCAAATATGTTTATTACTTATACAGTAAAGTATCAATAGATTTTTTAAGTATCATTTAGGTCTCATATCGCATGCATGTATGTCGTTTTCAAGCAATCAAAAGTTCAGTTCATGTGAAAGACTGATCTACTTTTTCATAATAGTGCCCTGTGAACTATAATGCGACATGCTTAGTTCAGTCTTGGCTGTAAACCTTGTTATTATAACTGCAAAATATTTACCAATTACGCTACCATCCGTAATCCCAAATGAACGTGATTCATAAAAATGCTTTTTTTGCTAACGAACAAAGAAGTTTACAATGGTAACTCCCAAAATCAAAGAAAAAGGTATAATCCATCAATTAAACATTTAGCCCCTGGAACGTAGTCAAGCTGGTTAGAGGTGAGTGGAACACACATCTTGGGTTCAAACCCGAACAACGACATGTTAAACTTTTCGGTGAAAATGGTGTTGGACCACTTCCGGTTTAGAATTGTAGTCCGTTAGTCACAAAGTGAAGATGAGTATCGGAAAACTCCTGGCCATCAAAAAAACAATTAAACATTAAACTTTTGTGCCATTAAACTAATAATTACATTGTACGCCACTTAAAATTGTTCCCAAATAAAAAACCGAAATTACATTATTAAATCAATTGTTACTAGTTTAGTTGAAACATCTATTATCTTAAGATTAGGGGTAAAATTCCAAAATTCTTATTTACATGTTTGGAACGTTGGAATTAAAAACGAGAGTGTGAGATAAATGAAATAAAAGTTGTATTATTAGAATAAATTCAAATTCAAGTTAGTAATTAATAATTACCAAATAATTACAAAAAAATACCAAATAAATTTCAATTTCCGTAGAAAGAAGGGGATAATCGAGCTCAAAACAAAAAGGTTCATTCATATCTGCAAAAAAAGGCGTAAAAACTAAAAAGTCAAAACTCCGAGAGATGGGAGGCGACGGGTTGGTAAAGGACGTTCAGTCGAAGTCGGAGCTGGACGAGGTGATCCGGCGAGGCGCGCCGGTCGTCCTCCACTTTTGGGCGTCTTGGTGCGACGCCTCCAAGCAGATGGACCAAGTCTTCTACCACCTCTCCACCGACTTCCCCCACGCCCACTTCCTTAGGGTTCGTCCCTTCTTCTTTTTTCTCCTTCTACTTTTCGACGATATAAACCCTAATTTCTCATTTCTAGGTGATTGGATCTTAATCAGATTGTATGGTTTCCGCACACTAAATTGTGATTTGTAGATGCGATGGTGATGTGATCTTAATTTTATGCGTATTGTTATTTTGTTGAGGTGATAGAGTAGATATCGTTCTTCTTGGGTTTCTTTTCTGATTTGTTTGAATGTAAAAGGTTGAAGGTGAACGTTGCCGACTCTGTGGCCGAATACGCTGAAGTAATGTGAATTGGCGACTCTTCGAAGTGGGTTTGAGGTTATATATCACACGAATTTGGGTGGCTAGAACACTAAGTTTGACTTATTTAAAGTCCGAGTAGTGATTGAAGAACCTTATGAACTGGCTTGATCAATGAATATTTGATAGATCACCTGGGAACAGTTAATATGTAGCACGCAAATGGTTTTGAAAACTAAAGTTGCCCCATAAAAACGACGTATCCACGTGGCATTTCAAATGGCAATATGTTCTGCATGTAGTGTTTGTATCTTAGATTGGACCAAATTTACCATCCATTCTATGCTGTTAGTGTTCAGGTAATTTGAGGAATATCCTTTGCAGTTTGTCTATTATACAATTTTCAGCGTTCACAAATTTGTTTTTTATAGTTGAAAACCCATAGTTCCTACTTCCTACCTGGATGTTTTTTTCCCTTTTTTGATCAGACTGGAATGTTTATTTTTTGATATTGATTTGAAAGATATTGACATTTGAATGTCATATGTTTTACTGCGATGCCCATAAGACTGAGTTTGTTTTTTTCTCTTCCCCTGAAGTCTGAACCTTACTACCAAGCATTATCTGTATAGTGACTTGCACTTATTATTGTCCAGGTTGAAGCAGAAGAACAGCCAGAAATTTCCGAGTTCTACTCCATCTCTGCAGTTCCTTATTTTGTTTTCTGCAAGGTTAGTACAACTGTTTTTCCCTGGTAGATTCCTTAAGATATGTCTAGTGTTACTACAGCAGTTACTAGAAAGGCACTTACAAATTGGAATTCATCATTAATGCTTCCATTCGGGTATTTATTGTTGACAACGTGGTGGAAAGCGATGATGCACTTTATTCTCCAACTGCAAATTATTGTTTTCCCATTTGCAGCATTTTATTTCTTATATGCTTCGCAAGCACTAGCTCATTTTTTTCATGCAATCAAACATCATCTCCACAATTATAGCTACATTTAATCATCATATTATCATCATTACATAGTACATACAATACAAATGGCTATTGCTTTCATCATGGATACCTTGCCTATCTTGGTGATCAAATAAGTACAGATTATCTTAAAATATCACATGAACTGCTCCTGCCTCTTTTATTGTTAGGCATCCAAATGTAACAAATGTTACATGTTGATTCGAGGGATACTTTTGATGACCATGGAACTTGCCAAGTCAGAGTGTACTTTTTTTTAAGGAAAAAGTGTTTTCACTTCAATAACACTGACAATACTTTCTTATTTTTACATCATTGCTTATATTATATCCTTCAAGTGGAAAGTGGCTGGCTCCATCATGGAGTGTCCAAATAATGGATCACCCTTGAATTCCATTCATGGAGAGTTAAGAAACACATTGTTACTTGTTATTGTGAAAATAATGCAAATTTCTCCCTCAATTGTACTGAGAGTGAAAGTTGGAGAAGAACAAAGACCAACTTTGTTTTCTATCATTTCCATATATATGCCGGACATGGGTTCCTAACATAAAGTTGTTAGTTATATAGGTGCCACAAATGCACAAATTAAAAATCTAATGCACCCTTGTTTACTTGATCAGTTTATGAGAGTGTTACTTGGTAAAGAAAGGATAAATTTTACACCCATGTTTATGCATACGTTTTACCAACTGGATCCATGAAGTGGAATTTAAACTTGAGAGTATGTGATTGATGTGAAATGGTGTTATTATCTATTTATCTGGTTATCCTCGGGTCAAAAACAAATTATTTGCTCTTGGCAACAAAAATTCAGAAACTTTAGAAACGATGCCTTTTGTTATTTCTTTTTAGTGTCCATGTATTGTTGCATCAGTTGTTTTCTTATCTAGCTGATTCTTGTGTTAGTTTTGTATTCTTGGTGACAACAAAATTGATACTTCTTTTGCATGACATTTATCTTCAGGAGGGTAAAACTATTGACACTTTAGAGGGTGCAAACCCATCCAGCTTGGCCAATAAAGTTTCAAAAGTAGCAGGATCTGTTGAGAATGCAGATTCAGCTGCCCCAGCTAGCCTTGGAATGGCTGCAGGCCATACGATCTTGGAGAAGGTAAAGGAGATGTCAAAGGAAAATGGCTCTTCTTCTGCGGGGAACCAAAATCCTGGCCTTGATGAATCTCTGAAGAAGCGCTTGCAACAGCTTATCAATTCCCACCCTGTTTTTCTGTTTATGAAGGGTAGCCCAGAAGAGCCAAGATGTGGCTTCAGCAGGAAGGTTGTGGGCATTTTGAATGATGTAGGAGTTGATTATGGAAGCTTTGATATACTTACTGACAATGCTGTGCGCGAGGGAGTTAAAAAGTTTTCAAATTGGCCCACATTCCCACAACTCTATTGTAAGGGTGAGCTTCTTGGTGGCTGTGATATAGTCATTGCAATGCATGAAAGCAAAGAGCTGAAGGAGGTGTTCGCTGATCATGGACTCCTTGCTGTTCCCAAAGATGCTGATGCTGCCAAGTCAGGTGAAGACATTGTTGGAAAGACTGGTGGTGTTTCAGACTCCACTGGCTTAAGTGCTTCCTTAACTTCTCGCCTTGAAAGTCTCATCAATGCTAGTCCGGTGATGCTCTTCATGAAAGGGAAACCAGAGCAACCAAGGTGTGGATTCAGTGGAAAGGTTGTTGAAATTCTCAACCAAGAGAAGATAAAGTTTGGGAGTTTTGACATTCTTTCCGATGAAGAAGTCCGGCAAGGCCTTAAGGTTTACTCTAACTGGTCAAGCTACCCACAACTTTACATAAAAGGTGAACTCATTGGAGGCTCTGATATAGTAATGGAGATGCAAAAAAGTGGCGAGCTGAAGAAAATCCTTGTAGAAAAAGGTGTCATTCCTAAGGAAACATTAGAGGATCGTCTGAAGGGCCTTATCTCTTCTTCTCCAATCATGCTTTTCATGAAGGGAACTCCTGAAAATCCTCGTTGCGGTTTCAGTTCTAAAGTCGTGAACGCCCTCAAAGAGGAAGGAATCTATTTTGGATCGTTTGACATCTTGAGCGATGAGGAGGTGAGATCTGGACTGAAGACATACTCGAACTGGCCAACTTTTCCTCAGCTGTATCACAACGGTGAGCTGATCGGTGGCTCTGATATTGTTCTGGAGTTGCATAAAAGTGGCGAGCTCAAAGACACCCTTTCGGGGTAGAAAACCGCACGTGTCTTATGGTTGCATCCATGCTTATACTTGCGAATTTCTCAACTGATATGTTCTGTCCATTGCGTTGTTTTAACTGTTCCTGCATCTAATGCTGCTCCTTCGCTCTGTTGTGGAGCTCAAGAAGAAGGGGTGGTGAATGATTTCTTGCTTGGTTACTTATGACGTTGAAAAACATTAATTTTATAGCTTGAGCCCTGAGGGCTGAGGGCCGCTTAGTAGTCTGATGTGGTATTCGGTTACATGGTGTTTAATGAAATAAAACTTTTAATGAAATAGTGGATAGACACTGTCTATGTGTGCTAGTTTTCTGTTTGGCACATCCCCATTGCTCCGGGGATAGACGTGATCGGCGGCATCTTTCCTCCGGGGGTAATGTTGATGTCCGGAGTGTTAGAACTTTCTAATCATGAAAAGTGATATTGCACTGAATATTTGGATTAGAAATAATTACCCAATGAACTCTTGGTAGGTCATATCCCATTAATCCACAGCCGACGGAACTCATTAGGCACAATGCCTTCAAGGTTGACACCAGTCGCCGACAAGTCCAGTGCAGAAGTTGCAAATCACAAGAAAATACTCACAATTAAGCACAAATAGGGACCCTCCAGTATGGAGTGCGAACTCACCAACTGCTTATGTAACGAAATGCATCATTGCAAAGCCTCTTGCGGTAGGGCAATAACCATTCAAAAGATCCCAAACTTGAAAATAAATTGCACATTAACAAGGACAAGATCACATCTACATAAACGGTCGACCCCAGTTGTATAGTTGCTCTACAAGGTATAGCACGTGAAATGGTCTCAAAGGGTAACATCGGAAAAACAAAATTGGGAGGTGCCAAGTTCACAGTATAAATGATATTATTCTCCTCTCTGGCCCTCTGCAAGGAACAGGGAACAGAAAAACAAACTCGAAGATGATGCACTGCTCTCGAATAAGAAAACATAGAGGACATGTGACCGGGATGAGGTACACCATATTGCTACGGCAATCTACGTACATGACCTAAATACATTCACAGTTAAGCTTCACTTCACTTGTTAATTACATGGCAACATCCGGGTCCAGTCTTCTCTGAATTGCTGCAGCAGCCTGAGTAATACACAATAATGACTTTATGGGTGAAAATGGAAGAGAAAATAACGGATAGAATAAGGATGTCGTGTAAGAAATACTTGCCTCAAAGTTACCCAGTTTGTATTGATATGCCATTTCTTCCCTCAGTTGAGCTTGCTCCTTCATTGCTTGAGCCTGAAAATAGTGGTTTATCAACAACAATTTCGGCAAACAGAGCATCAAAATAACAACTCTACTCGGAGCAAGTAAGACAAAATGTAATGTTGACTTGGTAGAATAAGATCTTTTTTCCGGACATTTTTTGTGGACAGCTGCATCTTTCAAATAACACGACCAGAACTTCTTATGGAGGCTTAAACACCACCTCACAGGCAAATGAAGAACTAAATACCTAAGTTAATGTTTTAGAGATCATTGTCGTAGTTAATAAAGCCTCACTACATAGCCAACCTAAATAAGCACAAATGTTGAGGTATAAATACTTATTAACATTGAAGTTACATTCACTGATTTCCAGGCGTTAATCCTTATATATTAGTGAATGCATGCAAAGTTTTCATTTTCTATTTAGAATAGTCCGACCACTTGCAAAGTCGATAGAGAAAATCCAAAGAGGTTTATTTTAGTAAAGCCAAACATGCAATTAGCAAAAGAGTGTAAAATGTGTGATGGTCTTTGAAATGGCAAGAAAGCTTTCCATGAAAAAAGGAAAGTGGCAACAAAGGAAATTACCATTCCAGTTTCCATGGAACGCTTCAAAGCCACAACTTGTTCCTCTTTTTGTCTTTCACGTTCAATCTGCAATTCTCGCCTGCACCAAGAGGAAATAATCTCAAACTACAGTATCCAAAATGAGAAAAAGAAAGATAAATGTTTATAACCATTTCATATTTTCATATGTCAACACTCTTGATATGTTGACAGGCATAAGCTGCCCAACTTAAAGGCTGACATTGGGATCTATATGCAATTAACGAAGATACAGTCGTAAGGAAAAAACAGGGAAAAAGATGAAGGCAAATCCTGAAAATTGTTCAGACTCGTCTGTCTAACTTATCTCGAAAGGTCACAGAAGCCAACATACAGGAACTGCTCAAGTCCATGCAAAAAGGATGCATAGAATTTTGTAGTGAGGTTGGCTTCTCCCCGACATTAGTTTAGTTAGATTCATTAAGATTGGTTTTCTCATAGATATCTCCCCACATTAGTCTAGTTCAGTGTTCAGGCGGGCGGTCGCCTAGGCGACCACCCGCATACCGCACACAATGGTGTGTGGTTTATGCGGTCGCCTGATCGCCTCGCCTAGTCGTCTGGGCGATCCTGTTTAATTTTTTTTGTTAGTTTTTTTTAAATTTAATTAAAACAATATTAATAATAATTAATTAATTAAAAAGGGGTCACCCAGAACTGGGAGACTGCCCAAACACCTAGGCGTAACCTGAACTTTGGTCTAGTTTGTCATGTCAATCTAGATTTTCACAATGCGCACAACTGCCAATATATTTGAAATGTATTTTGAAGAAATCGGCAAGGTTTTCAGAACCAAACCGGACATCGAACCGGTAACGTCAAAGGCTCAAAGGTTCAGAGGTTCGACTGTGGTCAGACCGGAATCGAACCGGTTGAACCGGTGACGTCAGCATGATGTCATAAATATATATTATAGATATAATAATTACATTTAATTATTTATTAAGTAAAAAAATATTCAAAATATTCAAATCATATTATAAATATTCAAAAAAACAAAAAAAATCAGATTGTTCTCTCTGAACCGGTGGTTGAACCGCCGTTTCAGTCCGGTTCAACCCAAAAACGGGTTTGGGAGGTGAACCGGACCGGACAGGCCTCCGGTTCACGGTTGAACCGGCCGGTCCGGTCTGGTTTTAAGAACACTGGAAATCGGGAAACCAATTTTAAACCTTCACTAGCTGTACATCAGTACATGCAATTTATGTTCTGATGAGCGACAGGCACCAACTATGAAGCAAACTGGTTCATCTTGAGACATCCATGCTTTCCTTGATTTTTTTTAGAAAAAGAATATTTTTCTGCTAAGGAATCCTAAATAAATGAAAACCATATTGAGTTCTCTCAAAATAGTTTGCTGTGAAGCATTTTTGTGCTTTCTCATGTAATTATTGTTTAAGTCAAGGCCTTGTACCTTAGACTTCAAAGAAAGTAGTCTAAAAGAACATGTGCAATTAGCACTCAATAAAAAACTTCTCTCGACAACTCAATGCTCATAGGGAGATTGAGAAGCTGAAGATAGAGCTATTTAGCTGGGAGAGAGACCAAAAGTTCTGGGAAGCGTTTTGGAGATAGTAATTAATATAAAACCCATTGCACACAAGGAGCGAAGGAAATTCAGTTTAGCATTCCATGAAGAAGAATAAAAAAAGTTTTCTTGTCAAACAATTTTCTAATAAATTGCAAGATCACATCTTCAATCAAGTTTCTTGGATCCATTATAAAAAATAATAGTTGAATAATTCACAAACCTCCTTTGTTCTTCATCATTGAAAACAACACGCTCTTCCGGCGCAGCTCTTTTTAAACCCTTCTTCATTTCCTTAACCATCATTTTCTGATGATAAACATCTAGATTATAATACCTAAATGCAACAAGAAAGATACATAATAAAATTAGAAAAAAATAACATGAGAATGTAACCCTTAAATCATATGAAGACAATAAATGCTTTTATTGTGTTGTACACCTACTATCCCAAAATAATTAGCAACACATAGAAATTAACCAACGCTAACATTCATGACAACATGGAGTAACTTCAAAATCAAGTGAACAAAGTAGCATGAAAAGTAAGAAAATTACAATGTACATGTCCATATTTTTTATCATAAAATGACCATATTGAAATTGTTATTAACCGAAGAAGCAGACATCAGTCGATCCTTTATGAGATGGTATGTGGCAAGAAATAAAGGAACTTACTTTTTTGAAGGAAATGTGGCTGTGTTGTGGTCTTCCATGAAACTACAAACAAAGAGCACAACACATAGTTAGAAAATGTCACTTTAACTTCATACACGTTAAAAAAACCTCTTCATATTTTAATTTTGATAGAAAATGCATCAACTACAGCAAATAAAGCACAGAACCATGAGCAAAGAACTCATTTACACTTACTCCTTGAACAATTGTTTTTCTTCCCAGTTAGCCAAGCTCTCTAGGTTGACCTGCAGCCAAAATTTATGATTTATAAGTATTTGTGTTTCAATTTAAACAAAAAACATAAATATCTGAAAGAATCTTCATTTCTTTACATTGATCAAATGTGAAACGTAAAAAGGATGCCCTAACGTTGTTTGAATCTGCATTAACTAATGACTACATATTGTAATATGGCTGGACAAGGTAGAACCTTATGTGATAGGGTTAAGGATGTTATCCATTGATAACAGTGTGACTGAGTAATGTGTAAATTGGATAAGATCGAAAAGTTTAAACCTTTAGCTTGGGGAGAGTATCAATAGGGAAGTAGAGACTAGAGTTTATAACACCATGCTAAGAAAGAGCCGGTACTGGGTGGTTATATTTGTACACCAGAATTAACATGAAAGAATAGTGTGTTTCATCATCAGAACTGAGTTGAAACCAGATCTTTCTCTTATCCTCTATGACAAACACATTACTAAGTAATGGTTCTAAAACCGGGCATAAAAACAGTAAATAAAGCATTACAAGGGATCTATGGGGAAACAATAATACAATATGACTCCCAAAAAACACTTGAGTTAGTGATGGTGCTTTTGGCTCATTCTTAAACAGTTGAACAAGTCTCACAACCTGAGCTGAAAAATTCTCAACCCTGTATTTCTTATTCAATGTCAATGAGATTTTTAGCATACATATATCAAATATAGATGTTCATTTTCATGGCATCATTGGAACAAAACAATGTCAAGCTTCGATCACTATCATTTCCTGATAACAAAACAATACCTGTTTCACTTCAGCTAGCCATGCAGTAAACTCTGGTCGCTTATTCCTACAAGGGGGAGAAACAATAACTTGATTATTGATGAAAAGCCAAAAGCCGGAACTGACAAACACCAATTTAACAATCAGCATTCAGCAATGGACCAAATCCAAGCAATTCACACAGAGTGAAAGGAACATCTGTTTACAGACATCTAAGCATTGAGTACAAAAATAAATCAAAATTTCCAACAGAAATGGAGAACACACACATACCACAGATCAGTTTCTCTGATAATACCATACTTCCCCCAAGAATTCGTCACAGCTCCCATCTTCCCAGAGCTTTTCTCCTTCTTCCTTTTCTTCTTCTCCTTCCTCTTCCTCTCCTTCTCTTTCTCCTTCCCCCTCTTCCTCTCCTTCTCCTTCCTCTTCCTTCTATCCCTCTCGTGCTCCTTATCCCTCCTCCTCTCCTTCCTCCGCCTCCTCAGCTCCTCCTCGCTCTCCTCCGAATCTTCCGATTCCGAGTACGAACTTGAAGAAGACGAGTCCTCTTCCTCGGAATCTCTCCTCCGCGATCGCCTTCTACTTTTGCTTCTTCTTCGTTTTGAGCCTTTTATCCTGCTCCGATCCCTGCTGTGGTCGGAATCGGTGTAGTCGTCGTCGTCGGTACTGCGCTCGCGCCGCCTTTTGGGGTGCTTGTGGTGCTGTTTGGTTTGTTCCAGATCGGATGATTCCTCGGGGGTGGCGCCGTTCCTCTCCGGCGCCATTTTTAGGGTTTTGGAGGCGGAGAGGTTAGCGTGGAGAGTGCGGAGGGAGGTTGGGGGAGAAGTGTGCGTCTGCGATGGGGGAACGAAGCCAAGGGTTTTTTTGCATTCTAAACCTGTTAAATATTTTGTTATTTGTTTTGGTCTTTTATAATTTTGAGTTTTGACTTTCTCTCTAGCTATTTGCTAGCTTGTGGTTGTATCGTTTTTTACATTAGGAAAACGAATGCTACATGATTTTTTTTTAATTCAATAAATATGTATCTTAATTGGATAAAATACTGCAAAGATAAATTTCAAACCAACCTGTGGATTTTGTTACGGAAGAGTTTGCTGAATTTCAATGTTTTTTAAATATATTTACTGGACTGTTAATTCAATATCTGAAAACTACTTAAATCGTTCGTACGAATTATCATTTTTCCGTTCTACCATTTCTACTTATATAAGCTTTCATTTCACTCTTCTAACACCACTCTCTTTTCATATTACTCTCATATTCACCAGAAAGGATGTCTCGGAGGTCGAGAAAATAACCAGCGGATGCCCCGGATTACTCAAATCTGGCAAAATGTCTTGTTTAGTATTTTTTTATTTTAAATTTGGGTTGAGCGTCTCCCGCGACCGCCCCTTAGGATGGGGCATCTCCGTCAGACGCCCATTTTTTTATTTTTTTTAAATTACTTAAATTTATTATAAATTGTGATAATTGCTAAATAAATTGATCATTAAGTTAATAACAAGTTAAATTAGTTTAGTAAATCCATTATTGATTATAAATTGTGATAATTGCTAAATAAATTGACTATTAAGTTAATAATTAGTTTAATTATCTTAGTAAAAGATTATTGATTATAAATTGTGATAATTGCTAAATAAATTGATTATTAAGTTAATAATTAGTTAAATTCGTTTAGTAAATCCATTATTGATTATAAATTGTGATAATTGCTAAATAAATTGATTATTAAGTTAATAATTAGTTTAATTATCTTAGTAAAGGATTATTGATTATAAATTGTGATAATTGCTAAATAAATGGACTATTAAGTTAATAATTAGTTTAATTATCTTAGTAAAGGATTATTGATTATAAATTGTGATAATTGCTAAATAAATTGATTATTAAGTTAATAATTAGTTTAATTATTTTAGTAAATCCATTACCAAAATTTTATTTTTAAAATTGAATTAATAGTCATCGAGTTGCCGTGGAGGAAAAGGGAAATAAATCCCCTTACGTGCGGTACGTAGTTTAGCAGATGAGTCAAGTCCTCGTCATCCACGTAGACGGGGTATATTTTTGCTTCAGTTAGGAGAGAGAGGTCTTTTACGTCGTCGTCAGACACCTGATGATTCTTTCGACGACGAGGATGATTCAGATGAGGTGATGAGTCACGACGAGAGTGACGATGGGGGCCGGTATGGCTTCAAGCCACAGGAGGAGGCGATACAACAGTATGGTCGAGGACGGGAGTGACATTGTAGTACTTCGGCTGCGTTGGTCGTTAGGAAGGGTCGAGGTGGCTGGATTGTGATCGGTGATTCGAGTTCGTGCACTGCAAATGCCCGAACTCAGAAGAAGAAGAGGGGTGAGGACGATTCTTGGATCGTCACGGATATGATGTCCAGTGGTCCTCTAGATGACAGCGTCATTCTGAGTTTCAGAGACTACATCGCTAGACGCATCTCGGAGGGCGAGGATCGGATTGTTCTGAAGTTCCATAATCGGCACAGAGCTTGTATTACATTTCAGGTTTCGTGTTTAGTGATGACTGATATGATGATATAACCAAAAAATCTGGCTCCTATGACAACTTGTGTTGCCCATTTACAAGCTTCCTCGATTGTTGTAAATATTTGTTTACTATCAAAAAGCTCAATGTAATCTACTCCATCACCATCAAAATCTTGCAACGAAACTTGGAAAAAAAATTAACAGAAAATTTTAAAAAAAGGCGTCTGGAAATTATGGGGGAGGCGTCGAGTCGGAAAAAAAAATCCGCCTCCGTTACCTCACCGGATCCAGACGCTTCGCCAGACATTTTCGTGGTGTTGGTACTGGAAATGTGAGTAAAACTGAGTCAAAAACTTTATTTAAAGACACGGGACGAAATCAGTATGAAGTGATTTGTTAAGGGCAAAAATGTAATTGTTGTGGCGATTTAAGTGGTTTTCCGACGACGTACAGTAACTCCCTGTATTTAAACTTTTAAATACGTTGGAATCACTGTAAAGTACTCAATCATGCATAATTCTATCATTGTTTTCATTCCAACAATCTTTCAATTCAACACAAAGTATTTAACAGAAAGAAGGCATTCTGTTACAAAGAGATCTTTACATCAAAAAAATAGAAAATCAACCTAAAATTATGTCTATAACCGTTACAACCAAATACTAGATTAGGGGCTTAATCTCGCTTAGGTGGCTAATGGGTTGATTTGTTGGTTGGGGTTAAGGTGGGGTGTTGTGATTGGTTGGGGAATGGCTTAAAAGGTGAGAAACATTTTCATTTTTTCACTTCACTTCACTTCACTCATATCTCTCTCTCTCCCTCTCCCGTTGCTTTTTTGAAGCTTCAACGAGGTGTGCATGTCGACAAGCTATGAGAAGCTCAGACGGTGGCTAGTGGTGTGGTGATCGTTGCTGAAAGAAGTTCACCGAAGAAACGCTTGTGGTGAGGAGGTGATCGCCGTGGTTCTTCAAAGACTTCTTCAAACCTTAAGGAATGTCAAGCTTCTCTTTAATACCCACTCGATGTGTGTGAGTGGTCGGTCTAGTCGACGGTGGCCGTTTGGCTCGTCAGAGGTTGATGTGCAACATGTTGCTACTGAATAACGGTCGAGCGACGTATGCCTGAAAGGAACGTGTTCTAAAAGTTTTACTTTTAAATGTCTTTTATTATGAATTGAATGTATTGAACATTTTGTTTATTGATTAATGTATTCGTTTTTTGGAAGTATTAAGGAAGAGACTCCTGGTCCTTAACCGTAGAGTTCTAAAAGATAATGATTTACATAAATTAAAAATAATTCACAATCATGGTAATTAACATGAGACATTAATTACCGAGTTAAGATTGTCGTGTTGGTTAAAAGAGATATTGTAGTTGTACAAATATTTAACAACATGAGTATATGAAATAGAAAAATTATCTTTCATATATTGAATTGACCTTACAAATAAAACATTATGAATTGTGCTTGTATCAATAATGTTTCATTATGTCTTTGAATCATAATATATGAGACTTATATCTTTTCACATAATGAGTGTAGAATTTGCTTATTATCAAAAACTTTCAATGCATATAACGACAAATGTATTAGTTGGTTATACATAACTTTTGATGTAAAATGTGATATGTATAAAGATTATCATTGTTGGGTCTCTTGATAAAGTGAAATTATAATGTGCACAATGTAACTTGTGTATAGTTACATATTTATAATTAACTTGAGAGATCAAGAACTAAATATATAAATACAAAGATAACACATTTCTACTTTGTATAATATTCTCAGTATAATGAGACAAGTGATAAACACAAGTGATATTAAATATCATTGCAGAAATCATGTTTAGTTCGAGTGAGCAAAACATATTTGGCGTGCGGCTGCGGTTGGCGTACAATTTACCCAAATCCTAGAATGCTATGCTACCGTGGATTAGCTTCTCCATGTAAACCCATCCTCTCAAACGACCCAACGCCAACTTTGCGTCTTGGAGTTTTTGTAATTCTCCATCACTTTCAATTAGACTTGCGTACCAGCCCGACCTGCTATTTTTATTTTTAGGTATTTTTGTAATTTTTGAGGTATTTTAGTTGTTTTTTAAAGAATTTTAGAGGCATTTTAAAGTTTAAACAGACCAGGTATGTTTGGTCGAGGTGAAACCCGACCCGTGCCGGACTGGCACCCATATCCACTTTCGACGATGCCCAAATGCAATATACATCTAAAAGAACCCTATATCTAATAGAGTTGGGCTTCCAATTTGAAGTCTTTATACATAAAAATACTAAGCTCCTAGCCACGTTCAATGAAAAAAAATACAAGTAAAAGAGCAATTGGGCCCTCAAGCAAATATAATTGGGTTTTGACGCGTGGATTTGTGATGGTTCAATTAATTTATGCCCCCAAATTAAGAAATATTCGAGTTGCAATATATATTGGCCTTCTTTTGAAGAAAAGAAAAAAAAAATCCTGCATCCGCCACTAAATTCGCTACGACCATTGTCTTAGCTCGGCCACCCCCATTACTAGCATCGTGAGAGCACCACCATTAGTAGCACCATCACGTATCCGCTTACCAGACACAATCCCTACCGTTTAGCATAAGTTTTGTAATCCCAGGCTCCCAGCACGCATGTAGATCATTTCTCATAAATAAGAACTTCATCCACCCAAACTGACAAACACAATCACAACCGCCAAAGCAACAACTACCTCTTCCATCAGTTCCTCACTGAGTCACACTGTCCCCCATCAAAGAGTCTCAGGGGTGAACATTTGTCTACTACAAATAGAGTTATAGGTAAAATGAGTTATTATACTAGAGAAGTTAGCTGCTTCATTTGTTCAATGACATCAAAATTTGGAAGATAGTTTTCCTCATTCTGAATTGAGCTCATTTCATCAGGAACTCCTACTATTGTAGCAAGAATTTTCTTCTTAAAGTTAGAAAATGACTAAACCACCATTACCTCTTAATCTAGAACCTTGATAAAAAAAAACTAACAGGTTTCAAGTTCAAACAAACCAGATTACGACGTGGAACCAACCTTCGATAAACATTGGATCAGATAAAAAAGAAATTAGATGGGGTTCAGTGGGAACATCTATCTAAACAACATGCTTGTGACGTAGTCGCGTCAACGGACACAAAAATGAAGCTTTTGTCATATGAGTATATATATATATATACTATGAAAGAATCTAATAAAATTTATGGGAGCCACACTGAAATGGTAAGGAAATGCCCTCCACTATTGAGACAGAACAATAGTTGGCACGACATATGACATCGAAGGATGCTTCGTGTGAGTGGTTTACGCAACTCCTTTGACGTTAGCATATCAACTCGCCAGATTTTTGTATTACACAATTCCATTAAGTTTTTATGAGGACTGAGGAGCATATTCGATCCAGAGTTCTTTACCTTTTTATTTATTTTTTATTCCAACGACATTCATTTTACTCGCACTTTGAAAGAAAACTGAGAGTTATTGAGAGAAGATTGTTTAAGAAAAAAACAAGTGAAAGAAATAACCAAGACACCATTTTTCAAAGCAAAAGAGAAACATGACTGCAACTCCGGAACGACATATTTCCTTCACACTTTTTATAGTTTAAGTAAACAATCTGAAAACACAAATGTGACTTTATTAATCCACAGCGATTTCAAAGCACCTTCAAGCCTTCAACTGGACCCAAGCTATACAATTCGAGACATATACACACAACAAACGCCAAACAACCACAAATTCCAAAACAAAACAAAAAATCCCCACCGAAGTCGTACCAAAACTAAAAGCAAGAAAGCAAAGGGCATCGGCACTTTTAGAATAATACTGGGTCTTCAACGTCATTCATTGCCGACACCAATTACATTACTAAATACTAAATTATCACATATGAAAGCGACCCTCGTCAAGGTCCAAAAGTCCGAAAATTACAGTTGAGAAAATTGCTATTGACTGTGAACACACAACACTCAATCTACAACAACTTTTTATATCTACAAACATGTGATAGAATGGAGGAGGTCGAACCTGAATAGATATATTATTATGTAACCATCAGAACAACAGAAGGCACAGCACCATGCCGCAGAACAGGAAGAAGGAGATCCGGTGGAGCGACCTTTTGGCTTCCATCTCCTGCCTCTGCTGGCCGGGACTGCTCTCGTCACTCACCAGATAATACGGGTTGGAGTACTGCAGTCCTGGGCTGACATGCTCGCCGAAAACCCAAGGCAGCACGGCCACCGCAGAGCTCCCGAGCAATTGCGGTACTCCTTGCAAGGCCGGGGTGCTGGTGTTCAATAACTCATGGTGGGTCGAGCGGTGATTGTTGCGACGGCGGCGGTGTAATACTCTAGGGGAAAATTCAGGTTCCACCAGTGAGGCAGCAAGTGTCTGGCCCCGGTGTTGAACGGACGGCCTGCGAGGGATGTCGAGGTTGTGGTAGGATTGCTTGTTGGCGCTATGGCCTCGGCCGTAGAGAGGAACGAGAGTGGTCTCCGAGAGAGTGGCCTTGCAGACCGGGCATTGCTGCGGAGAGGTGCTCTCCAGCTCCAGCCACTTGTATATGCATGGCCAGCAGTAGAGGTGGCCGCACAATGTGACCACTGGCTCGACCGCATAGTCCAGGCAGATATTGCAGTCAAAGCAGCCGTTGGCAGCCGACACCGGTGCCGGTGATTGACTGGAATCCATGCTGCGTTTCATTGGTGAGTCTTGAATTGCATGTGGTTCCTCCATTGTGTCCTGAAGGAAAAGAGGAGGAAAGCTTCACCTTATGTGAATCGAAAGAAAAGCTTCCAAAGTACACTGCTTGACCACAAAATAGTGCTAGTCAATGAGACGTGGTGGTTGGAACCTTATATATATATATATATATATATATATATAAGTATAGGGTCTAGCTCTAGTGAGCCCAGAGCTCATCAAATTTAGTTTAAGTCCCCTACAATCTCACCGTTGGATCTTATTTACAGTTAATCTCACCATTCATTAGCATAACCGTTTTTTTCTTAATTTACCTTACATTTTGAAATGAGTGGTGGATATTGTGGGGGCTTAATTTAGTTTCATTAAGTCCTGGGCTCACTTGAGAATTCCTGTATAAATATATTACCAACAAAGGAAGTGGGGACACACTGATTGAATTCACGGAAAAGATAAAACTCCTGATCAGTTGGACGACAGGTGGGGCTAATTTCAAACCTAATCTTACTGTTAAGAAAAGCAAAATAGAGTAATAGGTCATCTGACCTTCAAATGACCACTAGTTAATTAGAATACCATGTGGTGATAATGCAGCTAAGATCCACGACATCAGCCTTATCTCATCACCAAGAGGTTAGGGAACCCCACTGGGACCGCATCGCAAAAGGACGAGGTCTTGTTTATGCGAACCACATATGCGACACATCCCAGAACAAATGATTTCAATATTTCAAATCTTATTTTTTTTCTTCAAATTTTCTCCCCCCTTTAAAGAAAATTAATATATTATTACTTGTATACTTAAACTATTATTTAATATTTATGTTAGGAATAATTCAAATTTTTACCTAATTTTTTATGCATATATATAATTTATAATTAATATGTATATTACTAAAAATATTTAATTATCAAACCGCATTGCATCCATAATCCCACATCTTATCCGCATCCCTAAACCTTTGGGGACCCGGTTTCATTGACACTTGGGTCAATTTATATGAGTAACCCCGCCGAGGAAATAATTGACAATAGCTCCAAAAAGGTCAGTGTCAATCCCAATCATCAAAATCGAACAAAATCACACTCGAAAGTCCAACTTAGGCGAAGGGTCATCGTTCCCGGCTATCTTTGTTTGTTGTATTTCTACAGGAGAAGCCCAACCATAATGGGATTATTTTTTAAATGAAAGATTTCAAATGAGATTTACAAGGATCATCCCAAGAAGAAAAATATCGAGAAGGGTGATTTTGGGCACTTGGGACGAATCTTTTGAGTAATTTAAAATTGAGGTTTGAAATCCAGTGTGAACCACCAAAATAAACTAGGGATGCTAGGAATTATACGATTGTAGATTAGGCAATACTAGGAAGGCTATGGGTAAGGTTCTGCTGACCAATCATATAAAAAATTAAAAGGCCAACTCATACAGGCCCAACAATCGACATCATGTCGGGTGGCAAAAATTAATTATTCATTTTAATAAAGAAAAATCCACGAAGACTAGCACTAGTAGTTTGAAAATTGGATGCCGAGAAACAGTCAGAAAATAACGAAAATGATAAGAGAGTGTTTCTCATTCCTGAATGTTAAGAAAAGTTAAAAATAGCAAAAGATTGTCCAAAATGAAAATGATAAGAGGGTGTTCCTCATTCCTGAAGGTTGAAAAGACGTCCTGAATGCCAAAAATGAGGTGTGATTCTCATTTCTGAATGTTAAAAAGCCTGTTGGCAAGAAAAAATGGGAAGGTGGATAATGATTTTTTTTTAAAAGGTGGTCCTCGTTATAACGCCCATCATGGCAACAAAAATTCCGATTTCTGAATTCAAAGGGAAGCAAGCTATCTTTCCCTTTGTCAATAACATTTATAGCTCAGGACAAGACTCGGGGAGGTGCAACAAAACACAACCACTTCAAGTCTTCAACCATCTCAAGCCTAATACTTAAAGAAGGATTTTTTTTTTGAATGGAATACTTTAAGCTAGATGGGTATATTGTAAATCTGCAATCTTACAAAATCCAACAAAAAGTAGTACGTCGCTTGCCTCCCAGTGTTCGAATAATCAATTTCGAATCCACTCTCTTAACAAACCCAAGTTGAGAGGAAACGTAACTATATCCCACCTTAATGATTAAAACCACATCTTTGACTTGTAAAAACAGCACCAATTCAAAATTTCTTTTACCTGAAATGGCAATTTTGCCCAAAGAATAATCAATTTTCAGACGCACTAAAAGGACTTTATTAGTTCAAGAGGCCAAAGTATTAGTCAGCACATATATCAAAGATAAGAACAAGACAGTTTCCTGAGGTTACCCTTCCTACCGGGCAGAAAAAAGAGGTTAGCCTTTATGGGTCCTACTTTAAATAACGGTAGGTCCACATACGGGTGTTAGTGGATATTCAAATATCCGAACATCCGTCTATATCCGTATTCAAATTTGGACATTCGAACCGTGAAAAAATATCCGTAAGACCGTATTCGTATCCGATCCATAAAGTCGTGGAGCAGATATGGTTACTGGTACATCCAGTCCGTATAATATTCGATCCGGGATCGGATATCCGTAGTACAACATCCGTATTCGAATCCGTATTATATATAGTTATTCTTTAAATTAATGAAATATTTATATGTTAAGTATCTTTTCTATAAATTAACCAAGTATATAAACTATCCTAAATTCCTAACCCTAAACCTACTTAAAGTTCCCCAAACACAACTCCAGCGGATATGAATACGGATACGGATACGGATAATATCCGTATTCGATTTATATCCGGATACGGATAATATCCGTATTCGATCCATATCCGACGGATTCTAAAATGGATATTCAATTTAATATCCGTCCGGATACGGATACATATGTATAATTTGTTCCGTGGATACGGATACAAATATCGGTAGATCCGGTCCATATTCGCTCCGTTGACACCCCCACTGACACCCCTACTGGCTACTACCTCCATTAGAACTTTGCTGAGAAACATTTACTGAAAAGTAGGTGATACTTTTGTTAGCATTACTAAGGCATAAGTGAAAAGGATAAACCATATGGATAGAATATCCAATTCCTGACTGAAAGGTTATGCAATTACCATCCTTAGAAATTATCAAACTGGAACCAACATTTTTAGTGAAATAAGCAAACTGAAAACAACATTTTTAGTGCAATAAGCAAAAATACTTTTCCTCTGAAACAAACTGATTTCTGATGTCCACACAAATGACATGATGTCTTCATACAATTAGCTTTACACGAATGGCTCTCCCTAAAAAAAGACAACGAAAGTAGAAACTCTAAAATAAGCAGAGAAGAAGATATCGTGCAGATGAGATAAGTTCTAAAATATCTGACAAGACAAGAAGAGGGCTAAGTGGAGCAAGAGATGAAGTAAAATATTTTGTTTTAATAATCACACCAAACAATTAAATAAAACCAAAGCAAGCTTTGTCTCCCACAAACTCATCCACAATTATTTATGAAAAAGATCAAAAAAATTCCAAAAACTTAAATAAATCATAAGACTCCACAACGAATCTGCACCAAGTCCATTCCATTCCCATCTCAAAGCAAAACCAAGGTTGAGATCATCCAAGCAAACTACAATAGACAATAAAACATCGAATAAAGTTCGAACCCCAAATCCCCCCAAAAAGTCTAATTTCTCCTGCTCTATTCCTAAAGCATTCAATTCTAAAGCGGGTCAACAAAAAAAACACGTCATATTTCCCATAAAAAAACAAAAAGGCATAAATGTAAAAAAAACGTAAAGATATCAAAATATTAAGTACCAAAAAACCCAAAAACCCGAAATCATCAGAACAAGCAAACCCAAATTCAACTATTCCACACCAATCCAAACCCAAAAAAAAACGAACCAAAAATCACACAACAATGACGTAAAAACAAAATCTACCCTTAAATCCTCAAGCCGGAGACACACGAACCAATCGAATCCACCTTCCACGCCCAAAAAAACCCCAAAAAGTAAAAAATGGAAGGAAACCAAGAGGAGAGGCAATACCAGTCGAAACGGCACAGAACCCGCTCCAAAGAGACCCTCCGAGAAGAAACGGAGGATCTCCAATGGCGGATCGGGAGCGAAGGTTTGGGCTTTTGGGGGAGAAGAGAGGAAACGGAGAAGAAAAAGAAGAGATTTTTGGTGTGGAGGAAAGAAACGCGGTTCCAACATAAATAAACAACCAAAGAGGCAAAGCAGGCGCGCACGTGCGAGACGGTGGAGTTGCCGTTACCTGTGATGTGGGGAGATCTGGACCGTTGGTTTTTGCTGCTGTTGAGTTTTTTGAGGATGGGGATTTTCGTTGGGGTGTGATGGCACGTGCGAGGATTGTGGGAAGTCCACTCATTAGGTGACCTCCAAATCATATGTACATTTTTCCACTGTCATGTAATTAGGTCATTTTATCGTTCAGATTAAAGTCTATAGGGTAGGAAACATGTCAAATCATTTTATGGCGATCGAAATGAGGTGTTTCAGAGCTAACGGTGTGTTTTGCTTACGTGAGTCAATTAGTATATAGTTGTGGCATTTGTTTAGTATAATGTACGATTATTTTTTGAAATTATTCTAGACTTGGGTTGGGAAGTCATCTTATTTTGGGAAGAATTGATGGCAAAGGGATAAGATTGATTTTATCCTTAGTTTTTGTGTTGGTTACTTTCTTAATTTCAATGACCTTTTTTTCTGGTAGATTCCATATTTTATGGCCGGAGACCTATTCAGCTCACTAGCTTCCATTCTGCGTCATCTTGTGTCAAAAGTTACAACTTCAGTTATTAGATTTGATAATTTAGTCATATTTTTTGTTGGAAAATCACTGTTATGGCAGCATAATTTCT
This sequence comes from Triglochin maritima, assembly GCA_963682175.1. NCBI lineage: Eukaryota > Viridiplantae > Streptophyta > Magnoliopsida > Alismatales > Juncaginaceae > Triglochin > Triglochin maritima. Next base: position 53,851,557 of record OY821772.1, on the reverse strand, counting down.
CTTTTCTGTTTGAAAAAAGAAGTTAGCGGGGAAAAATGATATACCACACATCTCTGCAGAAGTACTTTGGATAAATTGGAAAATTTTCCGAGAAATTTAAGTGTTCGGAAACGTGTCGAAGCTCAAGTTTTTGTTCAGTTGTGTCTTTAACTTATTACTATTAATTATATATTTCAGAAGGATACGTATTTTATTTTATTTTTGATGATCTAGAATTCTTAAGCATTCACTTCTTGTTTGGATTAGACGGACTGCATTAGACGAACTGCGACTTTAAACTGAAGGTGGTTACATGGTTTGGACCAAGACTTAATTAATTAAGTGGTTAGAATTTAAACTTACGTCAATTTAAACTTGCGTCAACCGGTACTTCAACCTTTTTATTCGCAAAAAATGGCTATTATATTGATAACGACGCTATCCCTTTGGATTGTAGTATCTGTTTAGGAACACACACATGTTATTTCTGACGGATAAAATTTGTTAGACACTGAAGGACAGAATCTCTTATTGCTGCTTCAGTTGTCTGCAAGCTGAATTTTAACTTAGCCAACGGAAGGACACAAGATTGTTGTCCTGTCAACGTTTATCTCAAGATACAAACAACAACGTTGTTTGTATTTTATTATAATAAAATAACAACAAAGGCAATTGTTGGTGCTCTTTTAAAAAAAATTACAGCATACTAGATATTTTCCATTGAACGGTAGTTGCCCAAAAGACGGAGGATCCTTGTACAGGGACGCGGACGTTCGTGACGCGCGCTGACATGTTCAGTACAGTCAGTAATACAGTAAGCAAAATTTAAATGTCTTTTAATTTTTGAACTTAACCAAGTAGCATATTTATTTTGTGTCACATGCAATTTTTACTTTCCCGGTACAACATTTTGATTCTCAATGCAACATTTCGTTTCCCCATTTAACATTTTCCCAATGCAAACTTATTCTGAACAGACACACAATTTAATCTGGACAGACACAAAACTTATTCTGGACAGACACAATTTAATCTGGACAGACACACAACTTATTATGGACAGACACACAACTTATTCTGGACAAACTTTGAACTTATTCTGGACAAACTTTGAACTTATTCTGGACAGACTTTGAACTCATTATGGACACACACAGAACTTATTATGGACAGACTTTGAACTTATTCTGGACAGACTTTTAACTTATTATGGACAAACACAAAACCTATTATGGACATACTTTGAACTTATTATGGACAACACACAACTTAATCTGGACAAACTTTGAACTTATTATGGACAAACTTTGAACTTATTATGGACAGACACACAACCTATTATGGACAAATTTTGAACTTATTATGGACAGACACACGATCTATTCTGGACAGACACACAACCTATTCTGGACAAACTTTAAACTTATCCTGGACATACTTTGAACTTATTCTGGACAGACTTTGCACTTATTATGGACAAACAGAGAACTTATTCTGGATAGACTTTGAACTTATTCTAGACAAACACAGAACTTATTATGGACAAATTTTGAACTTATTATGGACAAACTTTGAACTTATTATGGACAGACTTTGAACTTATTATGGATAGACACACAACCTATTCTGGACAGACTTTGAACTTATTCTGGATAGACACATAACCTATTTTGGAAAGACTTCGAACTTATTATGGACAACAAACAGAACTTATTCTGGACAATCACAGAACTTATTCTGGACAAAATAACGTGTTCGTCTGTCCATTTTATGTTGTGGGTTTTTCCGTGGGGGGATTAAAAGTTGCACTGAGAAAATAAATGTTGCATGGGAAAACGAAACGTTGCATTGGGAAACGTAATATTGCATTGGGAGAGTATAAGTTGCATGTGACACAAAATAAATCTGTTATTCAATTAATTTCAGAAATGAAAAGACATTTGACTTTTGATAACTAGACTGTTGCAACTGACTGGACTGACCACGTCAGCGCGCGTCCCAGACGCAAGCGTTCATTAATCATTTTCCATATATGTATATATGTATGATCCAAAGGCTCATCATATTTATTTAAGTTATTTATAATTTCACCATTAGATTAAATACAGTTAATCTACGGTTAGTATCATGTTAGATCATTTTATTAGAATATCCGTTACAACCTTAATCTATCTTACAATTTCAGATAACTGATGGATATTGTAGGTGCTTAAAATAGTTAGATTAAGTTCTGAACTCACTGGAAAATTACTATATATATACATAGGGTCAAGCTCTAGTGAGCCCAGGGCTCATCAAATTTAGTTTAAGCCCCCTACAATCTCACCGTTGGATCTTATTTACAGTTAATCTCACCATTCATTAGCATAACCGTTTTTTTCTTAATCTACCTTACATTTTGAAATGTGTGGTGGATATTGTGGGGGCTTAATTTAGTTTGATTAAGCCCTGAGCTCACTTGAGAATTCCTGTATATTTATATACAAGAATTCCTGTATATATATATACAGGAATTCTCAAGTGAGCCCAGGGCTTAATCAAACTAAATTAAGCCCCCACAATATCCACCACTCATTTCAAAATGTAGGGTAGATTAAGAAAAAAAACGGTTATGCTAATGAATAGTGAGATTAACTGTAAATAAGATCCAATGGTGAGATTGTAGGGGGCTTAAACTAAATTTGATGAGCTCTGGGCTCACTAGAGCTTGACCCTATACATATAAAAGAAACTGATTACGAAAATTTGCGTTACTTAATTTCTCTCACAGTGTCAAACGTACCAAGCCCAACCTAGCCCAGAGACAATTGTGATTCATGAGTTGCCTTTCAATCTATCAAGTTAAATGATGCTGGTTAATTCTTTCAAATTATCTTGCATCAATTTGTTCAATTTTAAATAGACGAAGATACAATTCTAAAATAGACGATTGAGTCTACAACAACTTACCTCTACCTGGTTCGAGATGCAGTCCACAATCTTTGGGCACATAAGCGAGTATTTGGTCACCAAAACACTTCGAAATGGGCATGTTTTTCGACGAAGCTTATGCGGTAGGAGTAACTGCAATACCGTCAACAAGTGTTAAGAGAATATATAAAAGAGTTAATTACAGTTCGTCCCACTAAACTATGACTTCTCTTTGTGTCTCTGAAATTTGAAAGATAACAATTATCTCGTTGAACTTTCGTTTTGTAACATTTTGTCATTCTGAACTTTAAAAATCTATTATTTAAACACAAATTCGTAGTTTTTTTGTAATTTTTTTGCGTTGTATGATTGTATCTTTAAGGGTACCCACTATCCCCAACCATTTTGATCTGAACTTTCACTAAATATAGGTACTAAATCCGACCCAAATTCATATTTTTTTGCATTGGTATTGAATATGACCTAAATTCAAACAAAATCTGACATCCATTTTGATCCGAACTTTCACGTAAATATAGATTTAAGAGTGTATAAAGAATACAACAAAAACTTACAAAAAAAGGGCGAATGTGTGTTTAAATAATGTACTTTTAAAGTTCAGGGAGGTAAAGTCTTACAAAACAAAAATTTAAGGGTGCAAAGTTATATCAAGACATAATTCATATAGGCAAACTGTAATTAACCCTAAAATCTCTAAACACACAACCTAAGTTTTTTCTTCGAAGTTAAAACAACACGACCAAAGTTGTCCATGGTATCAAGAGGCGTTCTAACGTCATTGGATGTCAATGCTCAAAAGACTAACAATTGATGTTAAAGTTGCGTTTGATATGTTGACTTTTTGAGCGGTCAGAGTTTTTGAAATGTGAGCCATTTTTCTGTTTGAAACATTAGAGCTGGGGTTTTATTTCCTTTGCGTTTAAGGTAGGAAAATTATTAATAAACGTTTACGTCTGGGACGCGCGCTGACGTGGTCAGTCCAGTCAGCAACAACAATCTAGTTATCAAAAGTCAAATGTCTTTTCATTTCTGAAATTAATTGAATAACGGATTTATTTTGTGTCACATGCAACTTATACTCTCCCAATGCAACATTACGTTTCTCAATGCAACATTTCGTTTTCCCATGTAACATTTATTTTTCCAATGCAACTTTTGATTCCCCCACGGAAAAACCCACAACATAAAATGGACAGACGAACACGTTATTTTGTCCAGAATAAGTTCTGTGATTGTCCAGAATAAGTTTTGTGACTGTCCAGAATAAGTTCTGTTTGTTGTCCATAATAAGTTTAAAGTCTGTCCAGAATAGGTCATGTGTTTGTCCAGAATAAGTTCAAAGTCTGTCCAGAATAGGTTGTGTGTCTGTCCATAATAAGTTCAAAGTCTATCCAGAATAAGTTCTCTGTGTGTCCATAATAAGTTTTGTGTTTGTCCATAATAAGTTCATAGTCTGTCCAGAATAAGTTATGTGTTTTTCTAGAATAAGTTCAAAGTCTGTCCAGAATAAGTTCAAAGTTTGTCCAGAATAAGTGCAAAGTCTGTCCAGAATAAGTTCAAAGTTTGTCCAGAATAGGTTGTGTGTCTGTCCAGAATAGATCGTGTCTGTCCATAATAAGTTCAAAGTTTGTCCATAATAGGTTGTGTGTCTGTCCAGAATAGGTTGTGTGTCTGTCCATAATAAGTTCAAAGTTTGTCCATAATAAGTTGTGTGTGTTGTCCATAATAACTTCAAAGTCTGTCCATAATATGTTTTGTGTTTGTCCATAATAAGTTCAAAGTCTGTCCAGAATAAGTTCTGTGTGTGTCCAGAATAAGTTCAAAGTCTGTCCAGAATAAATTCAAAGTTTGTACATAATAAGTTCAAAGTTTGTCCATAATAAGTTGTGTGTCTGTCCAGAATAAGTTTTGTGTCTGTCCAGATTAAATTGTGTGTCTGTTCAGAATAAGTTGTATTGGGAAAAAGTTGAATGGGGAAACGAAATGTTGCATTGAGAATCAAAATGTTGTATCGGGAAAGTAAAAATTGCATGTGACACAAAATAAATATGCTACTTGGTTAAATTCAAAAATTAAAAGACATTTAAATTTTACTGACTGGATTGCTGACTGTACTGAACATGTCAGCGTGCGTCACGAACGCCCGCGTCCGTGTATAAGGATCCTTTAAGGCACCCTCGTAGATGTCAAACACTGGTATAAGTTGTTTTAAATATGTTTCAAAATTTGTTCTCATTTTATAGAAAAAATGACATCTATTTAAAGGTTATATATGGTTTTTTTATCTTTCAACCCAAGTCAATTTAGAAATAGTTCTCAATGTAATTTTCAAATTTAATTAATTTTAGTATTGTTCATCTTAGTTGGGTCATTATATGTGTTAATTTTTTAAATTGCAAGATAAAAAACACATACCTATATTACTACAAATAAAGACGTTATAACACGGTAACACGTTCTCTTCGGGATACGACAAGTTTGAAAAAAATACGTTAGAAGTTTATCTAGAAAACCTAATTAAAAATAATACATGTCACACTTGGTGACTAAAACATTTAAGATATTTACAGAATTTGAAGAAAATTGTGATCCAATAAACTTTGTTGGGAAATTAACATTTAGAAATATTTAACTTACGAATCTAATTTTATTACATAAAGGGTAAGAACGTCCAAATTTGACGTCTCGTAAAAAGCTGAGTGAGAATATATTTTCAAATCAAACAAAATAAACAATAACGTCTGGATTCAACTACAAATTCTCAAACGCCAAAAGATTTATTTTGGACCAAAATATGCGTTCATTGTTTGTTGAAACTCAAACGTAGCTTCTCTAAATGTCTAAACAGACCTTAAGTTTAACAAACGTGTAATACATTAAGATATAACAATACATGTATCCAACCCAAAACCCAGAAGGTTATCTTATTAGAGCACCCCTTACCCCTTACGGGGCATTTTTCTCGGGTCATCCACGACCGGTTGAAGATGCCTGGGCATCACATCCTTAACCCCAGGTCATCCGAGGTCGTGGATGACCGGGTTGTCGACCTCGAAATGATGTGGAGGAGAGAGATATGTTGTTGTGGGTTGTGTTGGGTTGTAGTTAAGATGTGAATAATATATGAAAGAAAAAAAAGTAGGTTGAAGAAAGATAAAACTGATGTTGAAGAGAGAGAAAATTGATTTTGAAGAAAAAACTGATGACCAAGTCGTCCAGGTTAGTGACGTACTTAAAAACGTTTGAATGGTTCTTGAGAAGCGTTCTTGTTTGAAAACTAATTCTGGTATTTTTGTTCAACCAAACAAGATCTTTATGTCCAGTGATCATTTCAAAGTCAATAAATGGAAACTAGAAATTATGGCACATTTAGTTCTTTTGGTAATAATTTAATTTCGCGTGTGAAAAAAATAAAATCTAATGCAAGAGAAAATCAAAATCAGACTGAAGTTCATATCCATTCTCACCAAATTAATATAAACGAGAAAAACCTGCAATTATAATGCTGAATGGGGATCACATTTTTACACACAGATATATGCTGAATGCAAATTCAAAGCCTTCAGAAACCACAGAAATTGATGATTTATAACACCATTTCTGACACCCACAACTAATTTTCTTATTCAACAATGATTTAGCTAGATGGACATCAAGTGGTCCTTTGTGCATCTCTAGGAAACATAAGCAGCTCATTCACACCTCTAATACATTGCTGCCCTTCATATCCATAAAACTGGCTTCAGCACTTGTGTATCTATACGAAGTGATAAGAAAATCATGGCAGCAAACGGAGAATCTAACCAGCAAAGGTGCATGGAAAGCAAGAAAGTACAATATGATGATTCTTAATCTTTTGGAACAATATAGCTTCTAGTCTACAAGAATTTTTCAATGCTTGTAGTTAATGTGGTTTTCGGCACAGCACCAATAATTGCATCTTTCTTCTCGCCGTTCTTGAAGATCATGATTGTGGGAATGCTGCGAATACCATACTTCGTTGCGATGTCAGGGTTGCTATCAGTGTTGAGTTTTAGACATTTTAGCTTGCCAGCATACTCTTTAGACAGTTCGCCAATCACAGGAAGGATCATGCGGCAAGGTCCACACCACGGAGCCCAGAACTCAACAAGCACAGGAATATCACTCTCCGTGACAAATGATTGCCATGTTGCAGTTGTAACATCTGGAACTGCGTATTTAGAAAGGGAAAGACGTCAAAACAAATCATCCTGAAGAAACCTATACATACAGATGGAACAATATTTTGATAAACTAGTCCAAATTGGTAATCGAAAACAAATATCATTTTCTTAGGACTGAGTTGGATGACCATGCAAAGATGCCTACCCATACACTCCAAGATCAATTTTGCAGACCTCCACAGAATCATACAAAAAATATTCCCACCAAAAAGCTGTTTTAGGGTAAATTTCAATCATAAGAGTTGCTAACAAAAGATTTAGGCACTGCCGGTACTAGGTAGTGAGTAGGTATTTCAAACAGAACTATTATTCACTTCACTATTTCCATATCAGCAATTCCATCCTCAAACAGCCACAGATGGTATAGCATAAATATCCAATCACGTCCTTAAAAAAAAGTAAAATGAATAATTGGTATCTGCAAGTGAAACCAGGAAACTACACTGTTTCACCCTAAGGGAAAGTTTCAAGGTGACGGCTCTGTTCCTATCAAATTCAAAAGCACAATTTTTACAAAAGGGCATAATTACTACTGTTGTCAACACTTGAATGGCTAGAGACGCTTTGAAGGTGTCATAGCATATATAGCAGCAGCAATGTACTGAAAGTCTGAAACATGTTAAATAAGCACTTCTATCATTATTCGTGCCAATGTTTCATCTTTGTGGAGTTTTAATGGGCTCAAAAAACGATGCATAATTTGTAAAAAGGAATTTCAAGTCAGCTTCAATAAAAGCCGAAGAAACTTACAACTATGATGAAACAAATGGATTCTGCGATTAAAAGGAAGCTTTAAGCTATACCAAGAATCAACAGAACAACGAAACAGTGTAGTTCGGATGCACCAAGGAAGAGATCTTAACTGCCTGATTGCACTGAATTCAGTGCTATGCCTATATGCCATGATTCTTAAGGCAACATGTTCATGCAAAAGCTACCATTAAAAAAAGTTTGTGCAGAAGGCAAATCTAAAGCAGCAAGGCAGAACCATGACTGCCCGATGATATTAGTCGATGGGATAGTACATAAGAAATCAGATAGAGGTTGCAGAACATTGAGAATGGAACCAGTACTTTTTGTAGAATTTGTAGCTACACCAAGCAGGTAATTTTTCTTCTTCTTCGGAACGTATTTCAACTGTAGTAGTTTCCAGAAAATGTAACTTGTAAAACAAATCATATGAAGCTATTTCAGGCCACCAGTGGTATCTATTGGTTATACTGAAAGAAAGCTTAGTGCAGTTGAATTTATGGTTTGCCACCGAAATTCCACAATATGGATTCATGAAGTTAGAAGCACTTTGTTTCCGACGACAATAACCCTTGCACACAGAAGAGGCATTGATTGACTTATACAATCACTACCAAAAGATAAACAAAAGCTAACCAACGCTATGATGGTAAAAGCTATCCCGTAACAGCCTGAACAGCAGATGCTACTGCATTAATCGGACGCTAACATCCTAACAAATAATGACCTAGTTAACAACTTACATATACTATTAGACCAACCTGAAGCCCACAGGACCAACCAAACTAAGCCGAAACTTACAGATGGAGAAACAAAGATCTTACAGCAAGCAATATGCCAATCACAAAGAAACACAGACAATATCCTTTACAAAGCGTAGTGCAACACAAACTCCAAGATATGCATAGAAGTACCTTAAGATAAAACTCCAAGATATGCATAGAACTCCAAAAACCCTAGGACGCTGTAAGAAGTACACTGACTCACAAAACACTACTAAAAGTCAAACAAAAGTTCACGAACATTAAGATAAAAATCCATTAATAGATCGAAAATCAGATCCTGCAACACGAAATGGAAGCTAACATGCTAATAACCTAATTAACAACTTATAGATACCACTACACTAACAATGCAAGAGAGAGCTAACATGCTAAGAACCTAGTTAACAACTTAGAGATACTATTAAACTAACAATACAGCAAAGACAAAAACTAACTCACACAAACACTACGGAAAAAAACAAAGAAAAGCTAACCAACACTAAGATGGTGAGAATTATCCACTATAAATCTATAATAACCTGAAAAACAGATTCTACTACATTGGTTGGAAAATAATAACCTAGTTAACAACTTAGAGATACAATTAAACTAACAATGCAGAAAAGGCATAAACTGACTCACACGAACACTACGATAAGATAAAGAAAAGCTAACCAACAATAATAGCCTGAAATTCCACAATATGGATTGGTGAAGTTATCCACTCCACTATAATAGACTGAAAAAGCAGATTCTACTACATTAATTGGAAGCTAACATCCTAACAAGTAATAACCTAGTCAAGTAGTTAACAACTTAAAGATACCATCAAACTAACTCAAACCCCACAGAAGCATCTAAACACAGGCGGAATTTCACGGAAGAAGAAACAAAGAGCTTATAGCAAACAACAAGCTAATCAATCACATGGAAACGCATATATAATATCCACAAAATGATCTCCAAAAAACACAGGGCAAGAGATCGAAAAAAAAAAACTAACGGAACTAACTAATCGTCACCAAGAACTCTCACCGAAATCAAAGATTCACAGATCCACGCACAGAATCCACACAAAACTCAACGAAGACCAAAAGTCCATGCCATAAAGACGAAGAAACTACCATCGATCGCAGTTTCCTGCGCCTCGCAGACGACGCAGGGGCGGCGAGGAGCTCTCCTGACTCCGTATCCGACGGCGACGGACCTGACGTTCTTCCTGGCGGCCTTGAGGCCCTGGAACTCGGGGAGGCCGCGGGCGGACGGCGGCGGGAGCATGGCCATCCGGGGGGAGGAGGCGGAGGGCTTGGAGAGGAGGGAGGAGGCGCGGGGGACGGAGACGGACTCGAGGACGGCAGCAGAGGCGGCCATTGGAGTGGAGGAAGAGATGGGGAGACGAGGTGGTTTGGTGGTGATGACGAGGTTGTTTTATAGATCAGACAGGAGTGGAGGGAACCGTGTGTGGTGGATTGGATTGCTCTCCTGCCCCTTGTGGGCCCCGCTCGGGTTTTATAGGCCTTTGTGGTGGATTGGGCTGGGCTTTTAGATGGTGCTTTGGGTTGTGTTGTTTTTCATTGGTGGTGGTTGTGTTCTTGCGAAGTTCTGTTGTTTCTACATTTTACATAACTACATATGTGTATTTGTCACATGTTTAAGATAATAGTAGTAAAACTTGGGAAACCCATAACAACGTATTCTTCCCGTGGTCGTGTGTTTAGAGGCAAGAATACGTGCGTATGAGTTTTTTTGATAATTTGCTGGTATTTGTTTTAATAAGTGTAAAACAAACATGTACTTCCAAAAAAATTATTGTAAACCATATTAGTAGATCTTAAGATGTGTTTGGATGCTTTAAAATATTTAAGGGTGAATTTCTGATCTTGGTTTTTTATTTCTCCATAATCTATCTGTTGCTTAAGAATCTTAACCCAAAAATATTGGTTTGTGGATGCAAAAGTTTTTTTTTTGCTTATTGAGATTCTGCTTCCCAGATTCCCAGTGTCAAACGTTTTGTTTAGGGTATATTGAGCTTTTTGGGGATCTGAAACCCCAATATTTGAAGCAACGATACCTTAGTTTCAGATGTGATATTTGTCGTGTCTGAAATTTGGAACTCTTAACTTACAAGAAATTAATTGAAGTTTCGGTAATTGGATGTAAGGGTAATTTTATGTTGGAATCGGGCCCTGAGCTAATTGTCTAATTTCTGGAAAATTCACGTCTCAATGTAAGTTCAAAGTGGAAGAAGAGCTATCTCAATTCTCATGTATAAGTTTTATAAGTTTAATTGCTCTAAAACTCCAACTATATGTCAAATTGAATCTTTGATGCCTCCAAGTTTGCCGCTACCCCCAAATCCTATATAAACTACTCCAAACCTCTTCATTTTTCACAAATCTCTCATTCCCTTCTTCATAATTCTATTCTAATCATCAAGTTTCCTAATCATCAAGTTTTTGCGATTAAGTCTCCGGTCTGTTGCTTAGTTTTGAAGTTGGAAAGTGAAGTCTTCGATCCGGTTCTTCATTCTTCAACCGCCAAAATTAAGTGCACTCTTTCTAACTTCTCTTTAGAATTAAATTAATTAGTATTTTATTTTCATATTAGTCTAAATTTTTATATTAGTCTAGTTTTAAGATATGACCTACGTACCCGGCACTAGTCTCCCCATGCATCACGAGAGTTACGATGACCTAAGACCTACCTGTACAAATGACCATGGTTGGAATACTGCCCATTACATTAGTGCTAATGATAAAAATTGCATTGTCTGTGAGTTATGTGGTAAGGAAACTAGATGTGGTATAACCCGTCACAAACAACATCTTGCACACACACCCGGTAGCAATACTAGACCTTGTGATAAAGTTCCTGACTTTGTTAAACAAGACATAACTGCATACATGATTAGAAACAGTAGGTCATTACAAAACGAAAATGTATGTCTTGATGATTATGTAGACCGAGAAAACATAGAATTTGATCTGGAAACCGGGTCGGGTTCCGGTTCTGCTCGGACCCAACCTCCCGTTCTCGCCTCGTTCCTGGTCGAAAGAGACAAAAACAACGTTTGTGGGCACCATTTTGCGGACATGGCAATGACGTGGTTTCCGACCCCCAACAAACAACCATCGAAAAAACCTTTAGAAAAGAAGATAGGAAAACAATTAATCAAAAATGATGTAGGCTTTTCTATAGATGTGGTATATCATTCAACACTGTAAGGACGCCTGAGTGGAAGGAAGCAATATCCGCTACTTGTACTTACGGACCCGGACTTAAACCCATGACGTATACTAGAGGTATACTAGAGTCGTACAGACAAGATTAGTGACTCGTGCCTTAAACATGAAATTGACTACACTAGAGGTATACTAGAGTCGTACAGACAAGATTGTGCAATATACGGGTGCACGTTGATGACAGATGGCTGGACTGATAGGTCCGGTAGGAATATAATTAATTTTCTAGTAAATTGTCTGACAGGTACCATGTTCATGAGGTCTGTAGATGCTTCCGGTCACTCTCACACCGCAGACTACCTGTACAAGCTGATGGACAAGGTAGTTGGCGAGATTGGCGAAGAACACGTTGTTCAGGTGGTCACTGACAACGCCGCCGCGTATGTACTTGCCGGTAGGATGTTGCAGCAAAAAAGAAGAAGATTATTTTGGACTCCCTGTGCAACGCATTGCATCGATCTCATCTTGGAGGATATTGGCAAGTTGTTTTTGAAAACTATTGTTTTAGCTCGTAAGATCGTCAAACATTTCAACAGCTCTGCCATGTTGTTGAAGATGATGCGGATTGTCATTGAAGGGAACCTGCTACGCCCTACTGTCACGAGATTTGCCACCACCTTTCTGACTTTGCAAAGGTTGTTCCTGAAGAAAGACAAACTCCGAGCCTTCCGAGCCTTTGTTGTTTCCCCGGAGTACAACGATCCTAATGCAAGTTGGATAAAGAATAAGAAAAAGAAGGAGATCTCTACTGAAGTTGCCGAGACCATTCTACAAAGTGACTTCTGGACCAACGTCATGAAGGCACTGAAGGCCTTACAACCTATGGTCCAGGTCCTTAGACTTGTTGGCGGCGATGAGAAACCACCGATGAGATATCTGTGTGACGAAATGGAGAAAGCCAAAGAATAAATCATGAGGAACTTTGACGGAAACCCGAGGTTGTACAAGCAAGTCATCGACCTCATCGACACCAGGTGGGGTCGAGGGAAGATGATGTCCTCACCGCTACACTCAGCTGGTTTCTTACTCAACCATGATACATTCTTCTCCGTCCCACCTCAGGATCGAAATGTAGCTTTCAATGAGCATATGCCTGGATTCATGGATGTCGTAGAGCGACTCGTCCCCACTCCTGCAGAACAAGACAAGATTTGCGGTCTACTTGATCGTTACAAGAACTCCCTCGGAATATTCTCGAGGGATATGATCGTCAGACAAAGGACGGAAAGAAGATCTATATATTGGTGGCAATCTTATGGCGCAGACATGGGAGAGACCGCATTACAGAGGTTGGCCCTGAGGGTCTTGGGATTGACATGCTCGACATCAGGTTGTGAGCGGAATTGGAGTGTCTTCGAGCAGTTGCACTCAACGAGAAGGAACAAGTTGGCTGTGAAGAAGATGAATGACTTGGTGTATGTGAACTACAACCAAAAGTTAAGGCAAAGGTTTCAGCAAAGGATGGAGACGCCCGGATTTTGTGACCCCATCAGTGTGGACTACGATCTCTTCGACGAGCATTCATGGTTGGTAGAAACTGAAGATCCGGTCTTCGCTGGAGAGGAGCTTACATGGGCTGATGCCGAGGAAGCAGCTTTAGGACATTCTTCTTCACGGAGACGCTTTGCTCAATCCATGTCCACTGCATCTGACGTGCGATGTTCCACTGCATCTGACGCGCCATTATTAGGTGGTGGCATGGATGATGTCATCGTTCACATTAGTTCTAGAGATCCAGGTGCATCGAGTTCTCAATTACCGATGGACATCGACGAGCAATATGTCCAATCCGACGATGAAGAAACTGAAGAAGATGTCTACGTCGACAATCCGAGCGAGAACCACTCCGACGACTCTGATGGTGGTGGAGGATATGATACGGTTCCCAGTTGGACATTAGATCAATGTGTCCAATGGAATTAGTTAGTTAACTTGTAATTTTAATTTCTCTCTTATCTGCTATTGTATGAACTCTGAGTTTCATTTGTAATCGTACTACTAAGCAATAAATTGTATACCTAAGTGTTTAGGTGGGTAGAGGCGGTGCCTAGTGAGGTGTCTTTTCGAAGCCTAAACATGTATGATATTTTTAGATAATATTTGTGCATTTTTTCCTATTTTTCCCGATTTTCCTGATTTTTTATCTATTTTATAAAATTTAATTGAATTATAAAAAAAGTCCACCTAGAGTTGGGCGGTCGCACGAACGCCTAGGCGACCGGTCGCCTAGGCGTTCCGTGAACATTGAGGTGGTGTGATTTATATATTATTAGTAAAAAAATGAGTTGAAATCATGGGTACAAACACACATGAGATGTGTGGATCTGGTGGTTTTGGGAGGATCGACGGAATCTTTTGTGTTTATGCTTTGTATTTGCGTTGGGGAGAGTTAATAATCTGGATTGTTATTCATCGTCGGAAAACTACTTAAATTGCCCCCAACGAATTAGCATCTTGCTCTTCTCTCATTTCAGGAAGATCAAAAACTTACTGTCTTTACGGTTACAGTGAACCGAGTGAGACCCTCGAATGACCTGTCGAGGTGATATTTGTATGTCGGAAAGTTTTACCATGGGGGGAATTTGGATCTTCAAATTGTTGGATATGGAATTTTTTTGAATATTCATTACTTGCAAAAAAACTCATTGTAATCCGACCCGTTACCACTGAAAACTTGCAAATGAACCTCAAATAATTTGAGATAACACACCGTATAATTTTAAAATGTTTTTAGGACGGAGCGTCTTAGCCAGACGCCCCCTCCTCCCTTGGGTGAGGCGTCTTAGACAGACGCCCCCTCCATGGGGGAGGAGTCTGGGTAAAACGCTCCCCCTTGAGGGTGACGTCTGGCTAAGACGCCCCCACCATGGGGGAAACGTCTTAGCCAGACGCCTCCCCCATGGGGGGGCGTTTTACCTAAACGCCCGACTCGATTTGCTGGGCTTATTTCACCGAATGCAGACGCTTCGTCAGACATTTTCGTGGTGTTTGTACTGGAAAAATAAGAAAAACGTAGGTAGAAATCTTATTTTAAAAGATGATACGAAATGAGTATTAAATGAATTGTTAAAGGCAAAGAGATAATTGTTGGGACGATTTAAGTAATTTTCCGACGACGAACAGTAGCTCCTTTAGTAATTCACACTGGGTTTAATATGATTTGTGGCGTGTGTCTTTGAGTATAGTTATTGTCTAATCTGTGATATTTTCATCGGGAACAAGTTGTTCGTATCTGCTAATTCTATATCATTATATTATTATACGGGACTAATCAAAGTGCATGGAAGGACAATGATCTTCTCTACAAACAAATTGATTCCATAGTTGGGTTTTTTTTCTTTCTTTCAGAAGGATGACTCATCCAACTCCAAGACTAATTTCATCTTGTGACGTACTTAAATGGATGCATTCAATCTAAAATACGTGTACAATGGGAAGACATTGCAAATCACTTATAAAGATTTTTTAAGGAAAATCATAACTCAATGAGGGAAAAGAAATGAAGACCTTTAATTAGACCTGAGAACCGTGTCATGCCGTGCCGGCACAGCACCACCAAGTCAGGCCACTGGTCGTCTGTCGTGCTAGCACGACACGACAGCCGTCTCCCCAACTCGGCATGGCCCACAAATCATATTAAACCTCCAAATTAACTAATTTATTTATTAGAAATTATTAACTCAATTTGATAAACAATATATTGGTTACATATAAAAAATGCCTGAATGTTAATTAAACCTAAGGAGTAATGAAAAAACTTTAAGGGGTATTAGCAAAGAAATTATTCCTTAAACAAAGCGGTTTAGTTAATTATTTTTCAATCTTCGTCGTTTTCGTCGTGAATAATCATGTTCTGCATTCTATCCGCAGCGTCGAGTCAATCCTTCAGACATACGCTTATCTCGATGGACTTGTCCGATAATCTTTGACTATTGTCAGACAAGACTCACTTACCTGCACTAAAAGCAGCCTCCGATGCCGGAGGACATAATAAGTCTCGCGCCATCAAAGAAAACTAGTGGGAACATATCTGAGTTCTTTCTCCATTAGTCTAAACCATTTTAACTCAGTAGTACTTAAGTAAATTTCAGTGTTTAGAATGCAGTTTGGTTTCAGTTCGCACAAATTTAATTTTTTTACTTAATCAATTCTATTAAGAGTCGTCATCATCTAAATCTACTGCAGTTGGATGTGGTTGTGATGATGAACTAGCAACATTTGAACCAAAAATTTGTCTGTGTAGTCTTTGATATTCTTCAAAATAATCGTTTAACGAAGACCTACATTTATCTACATATTTTTGAAATTTTTCATAATTCATGTTTTCCTAAATTTATTCCAAGTAAACTTGTAAATCAATAATTTTAAATCTAAGATCCATAATAAAAGCTAAACAAAAACTAAGTGGATGATGATTCCAATATTTATTAAACTTTGCATTCATTTCAGTTAAAATGTCATTAAAACCACGATTTTCAATATATTTCGCAAATACTTTTGTAATCGGACATTTTCGTAAATAAATATGTTAGAGGTCGGATAATGTTGTCCACTTAATTTTAGTGAAGGTGAAAAAATATTTTAAAAAAAACTAACATAATGTTACAAATTTTCCAATCTTGGTCGGTTAAAATTACCTCATTTTGTTTTTCATTATAAAATGTTTGAATTGCAAGATGATGATTAGTACAATATTTTAACATTTCATAGGTAGAATTTCATCTATGGGGGACATCTAATTTAAATTTTCTAAGTTTGACATCATTATATTCACAAAATTCTCTAAATTCCTGATATATAGATGTACTACTACAACCTACAAATTATTTCCTAGGTATGATTTAATTAATTGAAGTCCTAGGTATGATTTCCTAACATATATATAAATATATAAATTCCTAACATTTCCTAGGTATGATTTAATTAATTGAAGTCCATCATGTACTACTAAGTTCAAAGTATGACAAACACATCTGATATGAAAAAATGAACCATCTAGATGTGACTTATAATAACTTATAAACATTATTATTGTTGTACTGTTATTAGTAACATTATCAAATGCAAATACACAAATTTTATTTTCAAGAGAATTAGCTACAATGACATCTTTAATGTGATCAAATATAATCTTGGTAGTGTGTGGATGCAAAATAGGTAAAAACAAAATAATTTTTTTATTTAACAACCATGAATCATCTATACAATGAGCAGTTACGCAATAATAAGGATAATTATTTAGATCAATCCAAACATCACTAGTTAATGCCACCTTATTGTTCATTTCATAAAAATAACTAATCATGATTGTTCTTTGTTTTTCGAATTTATTAAATGAAACGTTTTTAAGAGTTCTTCGTGAAAATGGTGTTAAACTAGGGATTATGATAGAGAATTGTTGTCCTAAGAGAATCAAATTCACATGTGCTAAATTGTAATTCATCTCTAATTATGAAATAAACAATTATTTTTATACCTTTAATTGGATCTTATTTTCGAAAAGGTAAATTTCCACTAGTTGTGTCTAAAACAAATTGATGTAAATCTCTTACCAACCCAGGATTGTTCTTAACTTTACATATCTTTAAATGTCTATCTAAATGACCGGTTCCCCCACTTGACACCCCTGAATATACATGACCATAGTAATTACAAGTAGTAGTTACTTTACCGGTTTTATCTCTACCTTCTTAAAAATGTTTCCATACTGGGCTAGTTTTTTCTAAAACCGGTAGTATTGTTTGGGTGGTCTAGCATGGAGGGGTTTTTCGGTATCATGATCTCCAGAATTAGTGAAAATAAACATGCAAATTACTAAATGTGCAAAGAAAAACTAGGTTTTTTCATAAAAGATAAAGTCATGATTACAGTTGATTAACTAAAATTAACTATTACAAAAGATTAGAAAAACTTGAGAAATGAAGAGCAGAGTCGCGAAATCAGTGGTTTACGGTCTGCTTGTAACTTTAGGTTTCACGCTTTAGCTCAAATTCAACTTATATCCACCCAAATCAAAGCAATTAGAGAAAGATTAAAGAAAATTAGAATTTGGAAAAAGTTGGAGAGAATTGTGTTGTGTGGAAAAAATGAGAAGAGTTGGGGCCTGGGGGGTTTATACAGGGTAAGAGAGGGATAATTTAGGGATAATAAAAATATAAAAAAAAACTAACTGCTCTAAAAGTCATTGGAACAGTACCGTGCTGGCACGACACGATGATCTGGCCGACGTCGTGCCGGCACGGTCCGACTCCCCGGTCTACCTTTAATCAAGGTTTCAAAATAAGTTCATATCTGAACTCAACGAGGGAAAATAAATAAACACCATTCGAAGTAGCAGTGGCGTATCCACAAAAACTAATCAGTGGGGGCTAAATATGCATTGATCATTAAACTAACTCAACACAATTTAACTTTAAACAATACCTATGTTTTGACGGTACAACATCAAACTTTCGGTATTTCTCTATTATTTTTCATATTTTGAAATCATATTTTGATAGAAATTGGTTTGTCATTAATAATAGAGTAGATTTTAGATGTTTTAAGTCACAACACCTAACACAAAACACAAAAGTTGTTCCCACCGATAGGAATAATAGTCAAATCTCAAAAGGTTTTAGCCAATACCATCAAACACATAAACACAACTGAACAATGTTGCTCCAGCCAATCTTGCGAATTGAACCAAGTCTCATAGGTCAGTGAAGAAAGTGATTTGTCGCAATTACCATATGATTTTTGTGTAATTAACAATTGAAAAATGAGAGAGGAAAGTGAAGAAAAGAGACTGAAAAGGTTGAAGAGAGATGAAAAATTGTGAGCAATAGAAAAAAATGTGTCGAAGAAGAAGAACGGTGAGGAAAGGTTGGAGAGAGGAGAGAGTAGAAAAAGTACAAAAATGTATGATACTATTTATCCAATACCATACTCTTCAGAAAAAAATACTATTCGTCGTCGGAAAATTACTTAAATCGCCCCAGAAATTACATTTTTGCCCTTAACAAATCAATTAATACATATTTCGTCCCGTGTCTTTAAACAATGTTTTTGACTCAGTTTTATTCACATATCTAGTACCAACACCACGAAAATATCTGGCGAAAGCACCTGGATCCGGCGAGGTAACGGAGGCGGATTTTTTTTCCGACTCGGGCGTCTGGCTAAGGCGGCTCCGGCGGACACCCCACCCAATTTTTTTTTAAAAATAATTAATTAAAATAAACAAGGTAATTTACCAGATTTGAGTAATCCGGGGCGTTCGCTGAATTATCTCCTGGCCTCTGAGACATTGTATCTGGTGAATAGAAGAGTAATATGAAGAGAGAGTGATGTTAGAAGAGTGAAATGAAGAGTTATTAAGTAGAAATGGTAGAAGTGCAAAATTGTAATATGTACGGAAGATTTAAGTAGTTTTACGGCGATGAATAACAGTTCAGAAAAAAAATGACTCGACATGGAAGACCCACGCACGTGGGTTGCGTGGGAATACACGTGGAGATCTTGGGATCCAATTTTGAATTAGTTACAACGTTGCATCCCTATCCAGTTAACTTTGAACTTCATCTATCAAAGTTTATTAAAGCTCCACTTAGAGCACCATTAACCCCAACCTCATTTTTTCCTCCAACCTAGTTTCTCTCTCCGCCACGTCAGCAAAAAATATTATGCAACCCACCACCCAACCCAACCTATTTTTCACTTCTTAACCCCAACCCCACTTTCAACACACACTCTCCTCCAATTTATTTCTTTTTACCTCATTTTTTATTCCACCACAGAAATACACAAACTATTAAATAAATTATTTTTACAACGATTTTATCTTATTAATTTTCATTTATTTTAATTCTTAGAAATTAATTCTAATTATATAAAACAATATACATATCAATTAAATAATTTACCTAATTTTTTAAATATTGATAATAGTTAATAATGTTAATATATTTATTTTAAAGTTATTTTAAATCTTTTTTTTAAGTTTTTTTTTTCTGAAAATGTGTTTTTTATTTATTTTCATTTTTTAAGATTTTTTAATTTTTTTTCCAAAGATTGATCTTCAAATAACGTAGAGGGGAGAGAATGTAGGGTATTTGATTATTTATTTTAATTTCAAAAAAAAATTATAATTATATAAATATACATATATCAATAAAAAAAATAGTAAACATATAAAAATTAATTTTTAATCATTTATTTAAAAAAACAACCAACCCGGGTTGACCACGTGGCCAACTCGGGTCGCAAATCAGGTCGGCACCCGACCTGCCAATTTCGCGCGCTAAGGGAGCTGGGGGGTGGGTTGAATCCCGCCGACCCCTGTTTTTTCCACGTTAAAAATGCTCTTAATCCTCACGTTCAATAGAAATCCGATGGTAGGATTTTCTATAAGTTCACTAAAAAATACGACATTGATGTCATAATTGGAGGACAACAATAACAAAACTTTTAATCCCAATTAGTTGAAGTGTGTTAGTAATTAATTCAAGGGAAATGATTTATGAACGCAGCGCGTCACGGACGCGCTCTACGTGGACATCCATGTCAGCCCTTACGTGGCCAAAGCATGAATGTTTTTTTGTTTTTTCTTCCTGATGTCCACTCAAATCACATTAAATGCGTTTCAACTCAGCACGTTCTCTCTCTCCACCCAAATACAAATATGATGACACTCTTTCTTTCTTCTTCATTCTTTCTCTCCAGAATAAATCACCATTTCGAGCAAGATATTAGGTCGAAGAAGCTTCTGATGCCGACTCCCAGGATTCTTCACAACGTAAACAACGTGAATGGGACGGTGCGAAGACTTCCCGATGTTCTACATAAACAGGAAATCTGAGATGCTATTTTTTTCCTAAACGTAATTCTTGTGGGGTAAAATATACAGTGGGAGGTTTGTTGAGTTTGTGCGGGGGTGGCAGGGGGCGGCAGCCCCTGCGGGGGACGTGAGGTTTTTTTGTTTTGACATCATATTATTACATTCCATATATTGATTCGTTTATTCCGACAATAATGAAGCCATATATTATTCCGGACTGCAAATACACTTATTCTGATTCCGGACATCAAATACACTTATTCCGGACAACAAATACACTTATTCCGGACAAACTTTATGTTCGGTTTCTGGACACACTTTATTCTTAAACCGGACAACAAATACACTTATTCCGGACAACAAATACACTTATTCCAGACAGCAAATACACTTATTCCGGACAAACTTTCTGTTCCGTTTCTGGACACACTTTCTTCTTATTCTGGACAACTACACTTATTCCGGACTGCAAATACACTTATTCCGGACATCAAATACACTTATTCCGGACAACAAATCAACTTATTCCGGACAAACTTTATGTTCCGTTTCTGGACACACTTTATTCTTAAACCGGACAACAAATACACTTATTCCGGACAGCAAATACACTTATTCCGGACAGCAAATGCACTTATTCCGGACAAACTTTCTGTTCCGTTTCTGGACACACTTTCTTCTTATTCTGGACAACTACACTTTTTCCGGACTGCAAATACACTTATTCCGGACAACAAATCAACTTATTCCGGACAAACTTTATGTTCCGTTTCTGGACACACTTTATTCTTAAACCGGACAACAAATACACTTATTCCGGACAGCAAATACACTTATTCCGGACAAACTTTCTGTTCCGTTTCTGGACACACTTTCTTCTTATTCTGGACAACTACACTTATTCCGGACTGCAAATACACTTATTCCGGACAGCAAATACACTTATTCCGGACAGCAAATCCACTTATTCCGGACAAACTTTATGTTCCGTTTCTGGACACACTTTATTCTTAAACCGGACAACAAATACACTTATTCCGGACAACAAATACACTTATTCCGGACAGCAAATACACTTATTCCGGACAACAAATCAACTTATTCCGGACAAACTTTATGTTCCGTTTCTGGACACACTTTATTCTTAAACCGGACAACAAATACACTTATTCCGGGCAACAAATACACTTATTCCGTACAGCAATATACACTTATTCCGGACATACACATAACGTAAACATGACAAACACATAATGTAAACTGCACACACACATAAAGTAAGCTAGACAAATTAAGTTGATCCAACGTAAAACTTAAAAACAAATATTTTATTATGATAAGTGTGGGCTCTGCACGAATAATGAGACTGCACGATGTCCTAGGGTCTGCACACTGTCTTATCTGTGTATTGGGAAATGAATCGTTCAACTTAAAGAACCAACATTTTTTAAAAAGACCAAAACGCGCGAAGAGAAATTTCACTGACTGGACGCTGACTCAAAGAAAAATATCTGAGCTGTACATATCCACGTAAGGCGCGTCCGTGACGCGCGCGTCCGTCTATCACAGCTCTTAATTCAAAAGATTCATTGACACAGAAATAGTACTTCTTTGCACATTCTAGAATCATAGGATTTTGATTAATCTTGAATAGTCTTTCTACTCATGAATAGTTCGACGCACGTGAATAGTTCGGATTTTGAATAGTATTTCTACTCGTGAGAGAAGTTGACGTACATTTGATTTACTAAGCAATAAAAGAACTGGTTAGGACCGTGAAAACAATTCGTGTTCGAAACTCAACTCCGTTGTTAATTTAGAATCGTATGTGAAGGTGCCGGCGTATTAAAAAAAAAACTTGAATCAATTTAATTAAAAAGTCAAGCGAGAGAGAGAATTTGCCATTTTCTCCGTGCAATCAATCTCACCGACCAATAGAATCCCAATCATGGGAATCAACGGCCAATAGAACTCCATCGACGTGTCCCACCATCGCGTATCGGAAGACGTGCAGACTCCAAACCGAAAGCCCCAACAAAGCAAAACCCATCGCAACCGTAAATCCCAACGGTCGATAAAGTCCCAACCTCGAACCGGTCCACGTCAGCAATTATGTTGGAATTGTTCCGACATGTTGGCTCTCGTGGGCTTCTATATATATATATATATCTAAACCTCTCGTCAGAAAACACTTTTCCCTTCTCAACAACTTTTCTCTCTGGCGTTGGACGAACCCTAGCGATGGGTGGATTAAGGAAGAACGACGCTTTGGTGCTCTTGGGATTAGCACTCGCAGGTGAAATGCTTTTTCAATCTCACTTTTGTAGGTTTGGGTTGGTTGTGAGGTTCGAGTTTTGTAATCCATGTGTTTGAGTACTTATTTTCCAAATGTTTTTACAGGATTGTACAATAATTTTTATCTCAAGAAAATGTTATTTCGAAAGTTGATTTTGGACTATGATGTTCGAAAGAGTGTAGTTATGTTGATGTATTTATATCGAGAGGGTGTCGTTAGGGAAGTATTTTAGGATGACCAAATTCTGTTAGAACCAATTCTGATATAAAACACTCATTAAGTTTGCGCTGTGTGGTTTTTCTGATTTTATAATCAGTTGTTTTGGTACATAAATTGTATGCTTACGTAGTGTATTGGTGTTATTGAAGATGGAAAACTATACATTGTATACTAATACTAGGGGTTTTATTTGTTCAGTTTTTGGTTTTTCCTGATTTTTACCCTGAATTATTGCAAGTGATAGTGTTTCGGTTATTTGCTAATATTCTCGCACCAATAGGTGTAAATAAATAAGCAATCACACAAGAATATCACAATCAGAAGAAAAATGAATTACAAAATGTCGTCGTAATCCTTAGGAACTCAAGAAAGAGGAGGATCCTGCAAGTTCTCAAATTCACTTACGCAAAGTTGCAAACTCATGCCATGCCAAATTTCCACAAACTAGGCACTAGTAATTTAAGTTAGAAACGATGCCAAATCCTAGTATTTTGCCCATGAATCAATGATTCATTAATTGCCCAGAGAAGCAAATTTAGCTATTTTCTGCAATTGATATGTCTCTGTTAACATCATATGATAATGCTGAACACGTTATGAAATAATCTGCAGGATGTTTCTTTACATTCGCATCTGCGAAAGGGGAAGCCTCAAAGTTGGGAACTGTTATCGGGATTGACCTTGGAACAACCTACTCTTTTGTCGGTGTTTACAAAAACGGTAATCTAGAAATTATAGCAAATGACCAAGGAAACCGTATCACTCCATCGTGGGTGGGCTTCACTGACAGTGAAAGATTAATTGGCGAGGCTGCAAAGAACCAGGCAACAGCGAACGCAGAAAGAACCATTTTCAATGTTAAAAGACTAATCGGAAGAAAGTAAGTTTAGCTTGTCTATAATCTGATTTATCTGTGGTTATCATTTTACAATGTAGTGTTGTAATGGCTGTCTGATTATTATTATTTTTATTTTTATTTTTATTTGTTCTTTAGGTTTGATGATAAGGAGCTACTGTAACGCCCCGAGCCCGGACAACTGCTCACCCGTCCGAACCCGGTGCGTTAAGATACAATCCACAATCCTGACCGCTGCGCACTCTGATATTTAAATTCATCTGATAGACCCATAATTAATCTGAAAAATATAATCAACAAATTGTGAGCTCGACAGCCCGCAAGTTCCAACCGTCAATCAATCAGAATCATAATCATGTGGAAAATAATACGGAATATGACATTCAGTCAATAAGCACAATCAAGAGACATGCATCACAAATAAAATACATGCATAACAATCTGGAACCTCCATTCGGATTCGACCACATCCCGTGCTTCTGAAATCTATCAATCAGTCAGACGCACACCTGGTAGCTCCACACTAACGACAGGCAGCCCTTTCCTCTCTCGGGTGGCTCCACGCTGTCTGTTAGGCAGTTCTTTCCTAAGTGGCTCAGCCAGAAATATACATACAGTCACAGGACATGTCAACCGAAACACCACCATGCAATAATATGCATATCAATGAAATCAACATCGATACTCAGCATGCATGCAACTACGAATATCAAGAGAGACAGACATGATATGAAACTGAAGAATAACGAATCAGTACTTGCCTCAAAATCTCTATCTTTTTCTTCTTTATATTCTTCTCAAAATTCCATCTTCTCCTAAAACCACACAATCATCCAATAATCTTAATTAGTCCATTAAGATATTTAATTATTACCTCAACTAAAAAATTCAGGATATTACAACTACAAAATGATACGAAGCTTGTTTCATACAAGATTGTAAAAAAAGACGGAAAACCGTACATACAAGTAAAAATGAAGGATGGGGATACCAAGGTATTCAGCCCCGAGGAAATCAGCGCAATGGTTCTGACCAAAATGAAGGAAACAGCTGAATCATTCCTCGGGAAGAAAGTGAAGGATGCAGTTGTAACTATAGCTGGTAATATTACTGCTTGTGCTACATTTATCAAAAGTTTCATGGGAAACATTAATGATTTTTGTCCTGATTCGATTTTTTTTCTTTGTGATGCAGCTTATTTCAATGATGCCCAGAGGCAGGCTACTAAGGATGCTAGTGTAATTGCTGGCTTGAATGTGGCTAGAATTATCAATGAGCCAGCTGCTGCTGCGATTGCATATGGATTGGACAAGAAAGGTGGCGAGAAAAACATCCTTGTATTTGATCTTGGTGGTGGGACATTTGATGTCAGTATTCTGACAATCGATAATGGAGTGTTTGAAGTTCAATCTACAAATGGTGACACCCATCTTGGAGGCAAGCTTGTCTTATTTACTGTCCTCTCTTTCCATCGTTATAGTATTCCAATTTCTGAATAACACGATAAGAATTGTGTAACATGTGTTCTTTACTAAAACACAATTTAAACAAGTAACAAATTGACAATTCATACCATCTTTAAGTTTGAGGTCAGTGTTATCTTGTGTCTTTATGAATTGAAAGTTTCAAACATCACTGCAGGAGAGGATTTTGATCACAGAGTCATGGACTACTTCATCAAATTGATCAAGAAGAAACACGGAAAGGACATTAGCAAAGACAACCGAGCTTTGGGGAAGCTCCGAAGAGAATGTGAGCGCGCCAAGAGAGCACTGAGCAACCAACACCAGGTCCGAGTGGAGATCGAGTCGCTATATGACGGTTTGGACTTCTCTGAGCCTCTAACACGTGCTCGTTTTGAGGAATTAAACAACGATCTCTTCAGAAAAACCATGGGTCTAGTGAAAAAGGCGATGGATGATGCTGGTTTGAAGAAGACCCAAATTGATGAGATTGTTCTTGTTGGTGGAAGCACCAGGATTCCCAAAGTTCAGCAACTTCTGAAGGACTTTTTTGATGGAAAGGAGCTAAACAAAGAAGTGAATCCAGATGAGGCTGTTGCATATGGTGCTGCTGTCCAAGGAGGCATTCTAAGTGGAGAAGGTGGAGAGAAGACCACAGGTGAACTTTCTTAATCACATCCTATAATTATTTTTTCATCTTGCTGCAACTCCACACCCAATTTTCAGTCCATGGTAAATCGTTGGGAACAGAATTCTAGAGAAATTAGTAAGTTCATGCAACTATAAAAATATATTCAACTAAAACCAACTTACATGTCGGAATATATTGGTTTTGAAAATAAACATTTCGTACCTTATGCATGTCATACAATCATGTAGTCATGTAAATGAAATTATATCTATTCTGTAGTGAATAGTCAGCAAACTGTTTCCCATGTTTGGATTGATAATAGTGAAATAATACCACACTGATGCTCTTAAGCTACTAAGCATCTTAAACATAAACCGATAAAAAAGCATCTTGAACATAAAACATTCATTCTCAAAAGTAAAAATCAATTGATTACCTTTCAGAAAGATTAGAAATGTGTCATATTCTCCCAAAGCTTAGTCTAACATTCTCCTTGTCTTAACAACCTGTTCAGATATCCTACTCTTGGATGTTGCACCCATTTCCCTCGGTATCGAGACTGTAGGGGGAGTGATGACAAAGTTGATTCCGAGGAACACTCTCCTCCCAACCATGAAATCCCAAGTGTTTACCACATATCAGGACAACCAGCCAGCCGTCTCTATTCAGGTACATTTTCACTTACCAATTTCCCTCTGATATATTTACTTAAAAGGTGAGCCCCTTAAACTACAAAATCGGCGATTTCAATTATTTATCTTCATATAATCTACATTCAGGTGTTTGAAGGTGAAAGGAGTCTCACGAAGGACTGCAGGTTGCTTGGAAATTTTGAGCTATCAGGGATAGCTCCTGCTCCAAGGTATAGTTTCTCTCCCTTTTCTCATGCAAGTCTGTATCTAGTTCTGATTCCAAGTTGCATTGTTCCATGTTCTGATTTGCTTGTCTTTAACGAACAGAGGCACATCACAGATCGAGGTAATATATGAGGTTGACGTAAATGGAATTCTGAATGTGAGAGCCGTGGATAAGGCAAATAAGAAGGAAGAATGCATTACGATCACCAACGAAAAAGGTCGTTTGAGCCAGGAGGAGATTGAACGCATGGTCCGTGAAGCTGAGGAATTTGCAGAGGAAGACAAGATTGACGCTCGCAACTCGCTACAACATTTGTTAAATCATACTCCAACGGCTACATATAATCCTTGATTAGGCTCAGTATCCATCATAGCCAATCAAGGATTATTTCTCTCATCTCCAGAATTATCAAGATGGCACTTTCCATAACTAGCATCTTCCACATTAAGATCATGTAAACGGCTATATTCATCCATGTATATATATATATATGACAATTGTATGATCAAATACGAGATATAATAGAAAAACAGACCTTCCATTGATCTGGTGTGCGTTTTAATATGGTATCAGAGCAATAGATCCTAATCTCAGACGAGCCAAAGCCCTCATCATCGATCGTTGCCTCAGAAATCTAGTGATCTCCTCACTGACTGTGACCAGACAACCTCAAATCAGGGAGGAGGGGGCTGAAGCTCGCGCAACATCCAAACCCTCAAAATGACAGACACGAGCAACATCCAACAAGAGGCAAACACCACTCAACGTCTGACCACCCAGCCCCTAAACGGGGCAAACTTCTCATCATGGGCACGGTCGGTCTCCCTCTCCCTCAGCGGGAAAGGAAAACTCGGGCATATCACAGACAAAACTCCAAAACCAACCAGCGCAAACACAGAAACACAACAAGAAGCATGGCAAAACTCAGACCACCTGATTATGTCATGGATCCTCAACTCCATGACCCCCCAACTCGCCGAGCTCTTCATATTCTCAAACTCCGCAAAGGAGCTATGGGAATCACTCGAGGCGATGTATGGAAACCAACAAAACTTCGCTCATGTTTTCAAAATCAAACAAGAAATCGCGCAAACAAAACAACAGGACAAAACCGTAATGGACTATCTCGGATCTCTCAAAAGCAAGTGGGACGAGCTCGGGGTGTATGAACCACCAAGCACCGACTTAAAAACCATACAACAGAGGATCGAGCAGGACCGGGTGTACCAGTTTTTGATCGGACTCAACTCAAGCTTCGAGCCGGTCAAGTCGCAGATCCTTCTGGCACCCGAACTCCCGCCGTTCTCCAGCATCGTAGCGATGGTCCACCGAGAGGAAACCAGACGCAACACGATGAACAACCAACCTGCGGAGAAAGAGAGCCAAGCATTCGCCTCAACCCGGGGAACAAACCAAAAAACAACAAAGAAAGAATACGGAAATCAGAAGGAGGAGTTTTGCGACAATTGCAAGAAGCAAGGACACAACCGGAGTCGATGCTGGTTCCTGTTTCCCCACCTTCGGCCACCATCCAGAGGAGCAAAAAACCCTAGATCGGGAGAGGGAGGTGACAAATGGGGGATAGACGGATCCAACCCGAGTAATCGGGCTCTTATAGGTGTAACCGATGGAGCTTTCAACCCGATCCAATCCCAGAGTCCAAATAATGCATCCGACTCCCAAGCCTTTAGAATCCAAATCGATCCATATGCTGCTGGAGCCCAACACACCCCAGACCGGACCAACACTCAATTAAACCAAATTCTGGCTCAGCTCAATCACATTTTGCAAAATCAGAACACAGGTAGTACCTCAGGTATCAACTCCAGCTCCTTTTTTGTTAATTCTATGAATCCTAATGTATGGATAATTGACTCGGGTGCCACAGATCACATGACTGTTAATCCAAATCTAACTAGCAATATCGAACCAAACTCAAATAAATCAGTAATTGTAGCTAATGGGCAACATGTCAATATAGAAGGAACTGGACATATTTGTTTGTTAAAGAAAATCAATCAAGATGTTTTATATATTCCTGATTTTAACACAAATTTGTTATCGGTTGCAAGACTCACAAAAAACTTAAACTGCAATGTAATTTTCTCACCTTATAATGTGACTTTTCAGGACCGAATAACAGGGAAGACGATTGGTAGCGGCTCCCTTGTGAATGGGCTTTACATTCTTAATCACGAAACTATTAGTGCTAATAAGGTCTCTTTCGACCAAAATCTCTGGCATAGACGGATGGGTCACCCATCGAATTCAGTTTTAAATTTTTTGTTTCCATGCATTAATTTAAATTCCTCTTGTTGTGATGTATGTCGCTTGGCAAAACAAACCAGATTACCTTTTTCAAATTCTGACAGCAGAACAGGTGCTCCTCTGGAGTTGGTCCATTCCGACATTTGGGGTCCAGCCCCTCTCGAATCCTACAATGGGTTCAAATATTTTATTTCATTTATTGATGATTTTTCTCGAACAACTTGGTTATACCTGCTTAAAGCCAAATCTGACGTTTTTTCCGTTTTTGTTGAATTCGTCACTTTCGTGGAAAATATGTATACGTCGAAAATTAAAATTTTTAGATCTGACAACGGGTCTGAATACACCAGCCATAATTTTCAAAAAATTTTGAAACAAAAAGGGATTTTTCACCAAACAACTTGCATTAATACACCTGAACAAAATGGAGTTTCAGAAAGGAAAAATCGGCATCTTTTAAATATCACTCGGTCTTTGCTTTTTCAAAATAATGTTCTAAAAATTTTCTGGTCCGATGCTATCCTAACTGCCGTATACTTGATAAATAGGCCTCCTAGTCCTGTCATTCATAACCAACAACCTCTCGAAATTTTGAATAAAAGAAAAATGGGTCTTCATCATCTTCGTATTTTTGGATGCACATGTTTTGTTCACAAAAACGTCATGATAAGCTTGATTCTAGCTCTATTAAAACGATATTTCTTGGTTATTCGTTTCAAAAAAAAGTTACAAATGCTTTGACCCAAAAGATCATAAACTTTATATCTCTCGAGATGTTACCTTTTTTTAAAATGAACCCTACTTCAAAGAATCTTGCAGCAACACATCTTCTCCAGGTCCAAATATATCGCTACCTGATGTTACCTTCCTCGAAGAGTGTCCCACTCCTCGGGAAGAAGGGGAGAGAAACAACACAGGGGGAGAAGAAACTAGGAGAGAAGACACAGAAGAAGATCACAACGAGCAACAAAACAACGAACCTCAGAGAAGGTCGCATAGAAATAGCAGGCCTCCTACCAGATTACAAGATTACGTCACATACAACGTAACATATCCCATCCAAAAACATGTGAGCTATGGTAATATCTCTCCCAACCACCTTGCTTTTCTTACTAGCATAGAGGATCATAAAGAACCAAATAATTTTCATGAAGCCATCAATGTCCCTGAATGGACCCAAGCCATGAAAGATGAAATAAAAGCACTAGAAAACAACAAAACTTGGACTTTAGTCCCCAAACAACCTGGAATCAAACCCGTGGGATGCAAATTGATCTACAAAATAAAATATAATAGCAATGGTACTATAGAAAGATACAAAGCTAGATTAGTAGCTAAGGGATACACTCAAACATATGGAATAGACTACCAAGAGACCTTTTCCCCCGTTGCAAAAATGAACACAGTTCATGTATTACTGTCTGTTGTTGTTAACCATGGCTGGAATCTTTTCCAGATGGATGTCAAAAATGCTTTTCTACAGGGTAATCTAGAAGAAGAGGTGTATATGACGCCTCCCCCTGGATACCAAGGGGATCATACTCAAAACCAGGTTTGTAAGCTTCACAAAGCCATATATGGGTTAAAACAATCTCCAAGAGCCTGGTATGCAAAACTCAGTCATGCCCTACTTACTTATGGTTTTTCCAAATGTTCTGCAGGTGCATCCATGTTTATCAAACACCATGCGCATACTACTCTCATCATTCTAGTTTATGTAGACGATATCATAATCACGGGCAACAATGACCATGAAATTAGCATAGTTAAAAACTATCTAAAAAGAAAATTTGACATCAAGGACCTAGGACATCTAAAATATTTCTTGGGCATAGAAATTGCACACTCTAAAAAGGGCCTATATTTGTCTCAACGCAAATATGTCTTAGATCTCCTCCGAGAAACTGGAAAACTAGGAGTTAAACCTGCCAAAACTCCAATGGAACCAAACCGAAAGGTCGGTCCCATAGATGGAGCTCCACTAAAGGATATAGGACAGTTTCAACGACTAGTGGGAAAACTCATATACCTTACAGTCACTCGCCCTGACATTACATACGCTGTAAGTACCATCAGTCAATTTATGCATGCTCCCCACACACACCACTTAGACATTGTAGATCGCATTCTTAGATATCTAAAGAACTCTCCTGGTCAAGGATTGTGGATGAAACCGAACAAATCTAACAATATAATTGGTTATTCTGATGCAGACTGGGCTGGAAGTTTTGATAGGAAATCCACCACCGGGTTTTGTACGTTTGTTGGAGGAAATTTAGTTACGTGGAGAAGCAAAAGGCAAAAAGTGGTGGCTCGATCAAGCGCCGAGGCAGAATATCGTGTCATGGCATCCACCACAAGCGAACTCATATGGCTTAAACAACTTCTTTGTGAAATGAAAATGCCACATCAAGAACCGGTACCAATGTTCTGTGACAACCAAGCTGCTCGACACATTGCATCCAACCCTGTCTTTCATGAACGAACAAAGCACATTGAGATCGACTATCACTTCATCCGTGAAAAATTCAAGCAAAGGAAATTGAAGTTCCCTATGTTAGCAAAAATCAACTCGCCGATATATTCACCAAACCCTTGGACACCGCTCACTTCCAAAGCATTCTTCACAAGTTCGGATCGTTCAATCTATTCCGACCCCAACTTGAGGGGGAGTGTTAAATCATACTCCAACGGCTACATATAATCCTTGATTAGTCTCAGTATCCATCATAGCCAATCAAGAATTATTTCTCTCATCTTCAGAATTATCAAGATTGCACTTTCCATAACTAGCATCTTCCACATTAAGATCATGTAAACGGCTATATTCATCCATGTATATATATATATATGACAATTGTATGATCAAATACGAGATATAATAGAAAAACAGACCTTCCATTGATCTGGTGTGCGTTTTAATAACATTACATCTACAACATGAAGAATACCATCAATGACAAGGACAAGCTATCGGATAAGATAGAGAGCGAGGAGAAGGAAAAGGTTGATACAGCACTTAAGGAAGCTCTTGAATGGCTCGACGAGAACCAAGATGCCGAGAAGGAGGAGTATGCTGAGAAGCTGAAGGAGCCGGAAGGTGTCTACAATCCAATCATAAGTGCTGTTTACAAGAGGCGTGGTGGCTCTGCTGGAGGCGAGTCAGAAAGATGATCATGATGAACTCTAGATTTACGTTTTCTTGCTTTAAATTTCAAACTATCTGCGGGACTGATCTTTCCGATTTGTTAGGAAGATGCAGAAAGCAGGTGGAGTTTTGAGTGATTACTGCACAGTTTTTTTTGATAATTTAGATATTTCTAGTGTCTGAACAGTTGGTTATGTTTAAAATGCTTTTGTTTTGTGTGATAATCACATGATTACTTTTGCATCAGGATGTTCCCTGTCTTTATTTTTTTAACGGTTCTTTATCCTAATAGTTTGAAACTTGGAAACAAACACCTAATTTGTTCTTCCTTTTCCATGTTTATGATCTATAGATCTCAATTATAAGAACATGCATATCATGGCAAGTTATGAGAGTCCATGCTAATTGTAAGAACATGTTGATTATATGAAATATCTCACCTTCAAACCAAACCAACTCAAGAAGTCCCTCCTTGAAAAGCCCAATGTTTCAGTTCTTCAAATCCATTAGCACATGGGAATGACTAAGGAAAATTTCATAATCGGTGGTAGAGATTTGAAAATCTAGTTCTATTTATTCAATTCATTGTTCAATCAGACTTCGATCATCGTTCTTGGGCCTCAAAAGTTATTTAAGTTATTATGTACTTAATTAGGCGTCATTGCGTATTTCAGCAAAAGAAGTACTTTAAATACTTCGTAGTCAACTTCCAATCATCCCAAAAAACAAAAATAAAATTTCTGGAGAACTGAAACTCCAATGACTTGACATCATTTTGCAAATCATTCCATTTTTCATTTGTTCTCTAATCTATGATGCACTCGAAATTTTCAATATGAAGTGATTTGAAAACTATTACCAACAAACTAACTGGAAATAATAGAAATGAAATGTTTATGTTATTTTGAAGATTATTAACCAATGTTATTGACGGATAAGAAACCAAGGAACAGAAGTAACTGTGAACTGGTGGCATCAGTTAACTTCAGAGACTTTATAAATGTTGCATCTTCCTAATCCTTAGTTCGATGTCGTTCAAGCTTTCAAATTCAATAAACAACTTACCTTTATTTTAAATTAAGACAAGTTGGTATTTATTAGAGCAAGATTCTCGTATCTCTACCTTTTATTATAAATGAGTAGTTATACACGGACGCGTGCGTCCGTGACGCTTCCTACGTCGACGGACAAGTCAGCTGTCAGTTCAGCGTCCAGTCAGCCAAAACTTCTGCGCGGGGAAAAGTAAATTACGAATTATTGGGTGCGACAGTTCATTTCCCGAAATCACGATTAGACGGTTCATTTCCCGAAATCACGATTAGACGGTTAAACTTCACGTACATCATTAGCGGCGGGACAGCATTCGAGTAACTTTTCTCCCAAGTCTTTTCCTTTTCCATTCCCCATTTCAGCCGGAGTTCCTTTCCATACGCTCATCCAAAACCTTCATTCCTGTTTTAGTCGAACGAAAATTATAACCAGGCGAAAATGAATCCTTCTCTACCTGAAACCTCCATCGCTCCTGAAATTGTAGCCGCGCAGGTGTTGTGTCAACCACGTTCTTTCTGGTTCATTTTAAGGTTCATTATTGGCCTCTAACAAATTTTTTTGGTGGTTTAAGGGAAGCACGTACTACTTCCGCGAAACCAAGTGCGGTTTCACGGCCCTTCACAAGTAGTTCGACCGGATGAAGGAGGAGGAGAAAAATGTCTTCCAACGGACGCCTTTCGGTCACTTCCTCTCCTTTCCTCACGTCACAACTGACAACGAGATACTGGGTTGGTTCGTCGAACACTTCGACGCCACTGAAGTCGGTCTGAGAATAGCCACTGGGGTGGTCCCATTTACGGTAGAAGACGTCGCCCTTCTACTTGGACTAAGAGCACATGGGCAGAGAGTGGATATGGAAGCAATGTACGTAGAGAAACGTGACGGGGTGAACCTCGACAACACCCAACTACTGGGTCATCTTACCGCCACGAGCAAGATGGGCGAGGAGGAGGAGCACGTCCGACTCCTTATTTCTATGATTTTCAATCATTTTTTGTTCTTCGATGGATCACTGCGAAGTAAAGCGTGGTACACGAAGCACCTTAAGAACCTCAAGCGCCTCAAGATATATGCGTGGGCAAATGCGGTTCACACTTTCTTGGTTGAAGGACTGGAGGAAGCCCAACGGGACCTCTCGAGGAGGAGATTGTCAGGGAACTTCTCTATGAAGCATGGCTACGTGTATGGTTGTGTTGCCGTATTACAAGTAAGCATCTTGGTCCGGAATGAGTGTTGTGTCAGTCCGTAGTAGTGTTGGTTTATGTCCGGAATAAGTGTTTTGTCTGTCCGGGATAGGTCTTGTGTCTGTCCGGAATAGTGTTGTCTCTGTCCGGAATAAGTGTCTTGAGGTTATACGGGAAAAGTATTACGTATGTCCGGAATAGTATTTTGTCTGTCCGGAATAGTATCTTGTTTGTCCGGAATACGTATTGTGTCTGTCCGGAATAAGTATTTTGTTTGTCCGGAATAAGAATTTTGTCTGTCCGGAATAAGAGTTTGTCTGTCCGGAATAGTGTTGCGTCTGTCCGGAATACGTATTGAGTTTGTCTGTCCGGAATAGTGTTGCGTCTGTCCGGAATAAGAGTTGCGTCTGTCCGGAATAAGTATTATGTCTGTCCGGAATAAAAGTTTTGTCTGTCCGGAATAAGAGTTTGTCGGTCCGGAATAGTGTTGCGTCTGTCCGGAATACGTATTGAGTTTGTCTGTCCGGAATAGTGTTGCGTCTGTCCGGAATAAGAGTTGTGTCTGTCCGGAATAAGTATTTTGTCTGTCCGGAATAGTGTTGCGTCTGTCCGGAATAAGAGTTGGTTTATGTCCGGAATAAGTATTTTGTCTGTCCGGAATAGTGTTGCGTCTGTCCGGAATAAGAGTTGGTTTATGTCCGGAATAAGTATTCTGTCTGTCCGGAATAGTGTTGCGTCTGTCCGGAATAAGAGTTGTGTCTGTCCTGGGGAAGTTATGTTTCTGGATTTTAACTCATTCCTGTTTTCAGGTGTGGCTTTGCGAGAAGTTCAAATTGGGGGATCCCCGGTCAGCATTTCCACGGTTCAAGTGTTGGACGGAAATGTTTAGCAGACGCCAAATCCTTAGAAAATGGGAAGATCGAGGCATCAACTTGTCCCGAATTTACTCGGGTCAATTTGAGTTGAAGGGCACCCCAAAACTCAGTGCACGGGAGCATTCACTGTTGTCAGAGGAGCAATTTCCTACAGCAGAAGCAACTCCCGCAGCAAAGGTTGTCTCGAAGGAAACACCTTCAACATCCACTCTACCAAGGGTACAACTCAGTGAATGCAGCATTCCATGTGACCCACTGCTACAAGAGTTGGAACTTAGTGAGGTGAAGACGAATTGGCTGCGAGCCGAAGCAGCACTTAGGGAGGCGACCGTTAAAATTAACAACCTGGAGGAAGAACTCCTGATCTCTCAAGAAGAGTGTCGTAGGCTGAGAGTCCGTGGGGAGGAGGAAGAGAGGGAAAAGAGGGAGGAGGAAGAGAGAAATAAGAGGGAGGCGGAGGAGAGGGAAAAGAGGGAGGAAGAGAGAAATAAGAGGGAGGCGGAGGAGAGGAAGAAGACAGAGGAGAAAGAGAGGGAGAAGAGAGAGGAGGAAGAAAGGAAGAAGAGGGAGGAGCAAGAGAAGAAGAAGAGGGAGGATGATGAGAAGAAGAGGAGGGAGGAGGATGAGAGGAATAAGAGGGAGGAGGATGAGAAGAAGAGGAGGGAGGAGGATGAGAGGAATAAGAGGGAGGAGGATGCGAGGAAGAGGAGGGAGGAGGATGAGAAGAAGAGGAGGATGAGGAGGGAGGAGGAAGAGAGAAAAAAACGGAGGGAGGAAGAGAGGAAGAAGAGGGAGGAGGAAGAGAGGAAGAAGAGGGAGGAGCAAGAGAAGAAGAAGAGGGAGGAGGATGAGAGGAATAAGAGGGAGGAGGAAGAGAAGAAGAGGAGGATGAGGAGGGAGGAGGAAGAGAGAAAAAAACGGAGGGAGGAAGAGAGGAAGAAGAGGGAGGAGGATGAGAGGAATAAGAGGGAGGAGGAAGAGAAGAAGAGGAGGGAGGAGGAAGAGAAGAAGAGGAGGGCGGAGGAAGAGAAGCCGAGGAAGGAGGAGGAGGAGAGGAAGAAGAGGGAGGAGGAAGAGAAGACGAGGGAGGAGGAAGAGAAGAGGAGACAACAGGAAAGAAAGACGAAGGCTGTGGTATCGCTACCGCTTTTGCACCCTCAAAAAATGCGGACCATTAAACCACGCTTGCGCACAGAACATATAGACGAAGCGCAAAACAAATCTGGCCAAGATGAGGCACAGAAGAATGCCGCAGAAAAACAAGAAGAAATAAAGGAGGCCGAAGAAGCCACCACAAAAACAAAAGGGGCCGAAGAAGCCAGTGAAGAAATATACGAGGCCGACGAAACAGCGAAAGATGAACTGGCCGCCCATGTTTCGTCCACGAGGCCCGATGTGGATGCGACCGCCTTGAGAACGCTGACCAATGATGATGTACGTCGTTTATTGAATGCAACGGCTCCCGAACGAGAAGCCAAAGATATTATCTGGAGGGGGGTTCTGAGCAATATCACCAGGGGTGATCTGAAGGAAATAATTACGGCAAAAACAGAATTCACCAACGAAACTCTTGACGGCCTAATTGAGGTACTCCTCAGAAGAGGAGGGCAACAAAAGGTGGTCTGCTTATCATCCTTTGAATCGGAAATGATTGTGGAGGGACAGGGAGAAGATATAAGGAAAGATTATTTACTCCCAAAAATTGAAGGAATAAATGTGGAGGAAGTCATCATCGCACAACCATGCTGTTTGGCTGGCCACTGGACTCTGTTCGTTGCCCACGGACCTCGATCAAAGTTCATTCAGTACAACAGCCTCTCCCGCACACTTAAAAGAGGTGACAATCCTAACCGTTTAGTCGGAACTCATGAATGCACAGCGTCTAAGACAGCGGGATTCTGGCGAGGGTTGTTGAAGGTCGAGTGGCCGCTGAGAGTTGAGAGGAAGGGTAGCCAACGACAGCAACCTGGGAGTAACGACTGCGGGCCATACGTTTTGTACTGGATGAAGCGTTTGATGGAGAATGCTGATCCGACTCAGCCGAAGCAGAGCAAGGTTATTCACCGTTTTAGAGGCGATTTGGCCAATTTCTTACTCGAAGACTCTGGGATGTGCGATCAACAATAAACGACTCTGGATGTTTTAATTTTTTTAACAAAGTTATACATGTATACATGTTAAAATTACATAGACTATTTGAATGATTTATCAATACAAGGACATTTGGTGTTGGGTTAAATTATGTATAAATTTATTTTCTTGTTTCCGGGCCAACATGATACGTAATCCGGACGTTAATTGCAGTCTTATTCCGGACTGCAAATACACTTATTCTGGACAGCAAATACACTTATTCCGGACAACATATACACTTATTCCGGACAGAAAATACACTTATTCTGGACAGCAATAAAACTTATTCCGGACAACAAATACACTTATTCCGGACAACAAATACACTAATTCCGGACAACAAATACACCTATTCCGGACAGCAAATACACTAATTCCGGACAACAAATACACTTATTCCGGACAACAAATACACTTATTCCGGAAAAACTTTATGTTCTGTTTCTGGACAAACTTTATTCTTAAACCGGACAACAAATACACTTACTCCGAACAACAAATACACTTATTCCGGACAGCAAATACACTTATTCCGGACAAACTTTATGTTCCGTTTCGGGACACACTTTATTCTTAAACCGGACAATAAATACACTAATTCCGGACAACAAATACACTTATTCCGGACAACAAATACACTAATTCCGGACAGCAAATACACTTATTCCGGACAGCAAATACACTTATTCCGGACACACTTTATTCTTAAACCGGACACCAAATACACTTATTCCGTACAACAAATACACTTCTTCTGGAAAAACTTTATGTTCCGTTTCTGGACAAACTTTATTCTTAAACCGGACAACAAATACACTTATTCTGAACAACAAATACACTTATTCCGGACAGCAAATACACTTATTCCGGACAAATTTTATGTTCCGTTTCTTGACACACTTTATTGTTAAACCGGACAACAAATACACTAATTCCGGACAACAAATACACTTATTCCGGACAACAAATACACTTATTCCGGACAGCAAATACACTTTTTCCGGACAAACTTTATGTTCCGTTTCTGGACACACTTTATTGTTAAACCGGACAACAAATACACTAATTTCGGACAACAAATACACTTATTCCGGACAGTAAATAAACTTATTCCGGACAGCAAATACACTTATTCCGGACATAAATATAACTTATTTATGTATTCCGGACATACTGGTCACTTAATCCGGAGAAAAATAAAACGTAATCCGGACATGGATGAATCGTAATCCGGACGGACATATAACGTAATCCGGACATACTTGTAACTTAATCCGGACATAAATATAACTTATTCCGGACAGACATACAACAAACCAAAATTACTTAAATATATTTGTCACCATCAGAAATTAATTCACAAACGAACAAGCAAAGAAAGAGTTGAATCTTATGCAATAATACGGACAGACATACAATGACTTTCAACAAAATTACATAGGAATAATTCCAACCAAGGACAAATACAATAATCAAGGAGGAACTGCCTCGTAATGCAAATTCATGTCCCAGTCATCGAAATCGTGATCCCCTGGTTTGGGTGCTGCAGGGTGTAACGGGGGTAGAACCTTATTCCTGATAATTTTCTTAACGTTACTTTTAATTATTTTCTCAGACAAAGAAATCCGTCGTTTGCTCGGCGGTCTGCCTTTCCGTCTTGTCTTATCCGGATTGATAACGGATGTACCATCGAACACAGGATCAGGTCGTTGCATACGTTCCTTAAGCAACTCAAGTGCCTCTACCGCCTGAAGATATCTGTCGTTTGAGTCGAAAGCGGCCTCGGCGATCCAAACCGCACGACCCATTATGTCGTCGTGGCGACGAAGCGCATCGTTCCCCGTTATGCCACTTTGAAGGGGAAACTTGACTCCATAGCTCCTTCGGATATCCTTCCTCCATCGGTGGACGATGTAAGACTCGGGGAGCAACGCGTTTGGACGTATTCGGGCAATAACAACATAAACGTGACAACATAGGATACCGACGTGATCAAACATTCTGCAATCGCATACCCACTTCTCATCTCTAATTTGCACTGTGAATCGTTTCGACAATGGGAGGATATGTGTCAATACATGTTCGGTCACGTTGAAGTGCAATTTGTCGTCCTCGTTGAACTCATCCTTGATGTCGCAGTACATCATCTTCCCAATTTCTAACTGCACCTTCTTGAAGACACCCACCGTATACAACTCACCCAATTGCCTCTCGAATGGATATTTCGAAATCAATTGCGGAGCCTTATGCTGACAATCGAAATCAGACAGAGCTTCCTTCTCATACTTGTGGCGTACTGCGAGTTCGTATTGTTTCACGAACTGCTTAAGTGTCGTCCTTGATGTGAGGTACTTATCGAAGAAGGCGTTCATACCCTCACTTCTCTGGGTTGATGTCATTCCTGCGGAAAAATAATCCCGCCAAAATGCAGGTACCCAGCGCTCTCGAATTGCATAAATGGATCGGAGCCAATTATTGTCGTGGAACTCGAAATCATCTAGAAAACCCTGCCAATTCCGCTCGAATTCTGCCGGAGTCTTGGAATCGAATACACAGTTGTTGAGGTCAAACAACGTATGCTCCCGGTACTTCGTGGGCAGCTTCACAGGGGCCTTATTCATTATGTGCCATATACAAAATCTGTGCCGCGCTTTAGGGAACACAGTCCTCACAGCCGCAGCTATGGCGCCACATTGGTCTGTTATGATCGTCGGGGGGCTTGTATCTGCACACAACGCGATCAAGATAAAAACATATGTTAATCCGAACAGAAATAACGTAAACCGGACAGACGTCAAGGGTAAACCGGACGAGCAAAAAACGTAAACCGGACAGACGTAAGGGATAAACCGGACGAGCAAAAAACGTAAACCGGACAGACGTAAGGGATAAACCGGACGAGCAAAAGACGTAAACCGGACAGACGTAAAGGGTAACCGGACAGGCACATAACGTAAAACGAACAAAGCCGGACAAAATAAAACACGTACCATTCATGCACGTCAACCATGTTTGGAACAACCAAATGTAATTTTGTGTCGTCTCGGAAGAGAGGAGTGCGCAACCGAGTAGGACGAACTGGTAGTGGTGATTTACCCCCACAAATGGGGCAAAAGGCATGTCATACTTGTTTGTTATGTATGTTGTGTCGAAACATATTGCATCTCCAAAGTAAGTGTAAGCAGCTCGAGAACGACTGTCGGCCCAGAACACATTTCGTAGTCTGCCTTCGTCGTCCATATCCATTACGTAAAAGAAGCGGGAATCATTCTTCTGCATCCTGATGAAATAATCTTGGATAGCTTTCGCATCTCCTGGTCCCATTTTGAGGTTTCTAACCTCGTTCACAACATTCCTGCGAAACATAATTTTTATGACAAAGCTAAATGCGTAATTTCAACCAGGTTAAGTGGAGAATAAATAACCTTAGGTCCCGCTCGTTGAAAGACAATTTATCGTGACCTCCAGCTTCGACCACAAAAGATTGCATGGTCTTGGCGGCAGATATACCGGCAGCATCATTGCACGAAATGCGTGCTCTGGCGGACTCCGGGACGGATCGTTTTTGTCGGAGGAAGCGCATCTGGTCTTCCGACAGCATGGTGTGATTATGTTCGAGATCTACGTAGTTAATTACGTAGCCTCTGGATGGATTACCGGAGACCCTAATCCGAGCAGTGCATTCGACCCTACCGGATAACCTATGTTTTGGTCTACCTTCACCTTGGTTTCCGGGAGCATTACCCTCCTTTGAGTAGGTAAGAGTGACCCGTATTACAACACCATGATCGTAATGAGATTGCCTTATCTTCACACCAAAACAACAGGAATCGGCGTATGAAACGTAAAATGCTTTGGCTTCTTCGAAGGAAGGAAAATTCATCATCACTTGAGGGACGTTGGAGGCATGAGCCGGCTGTGAGGATACATTTACGAGTGCCATTACAGTACAACACAAATGGAGGAAGGAGAGAAGAAGGAATGGTTCGTAGGATCGGAATAACCAAGACACTCATATTTGTATCTCCGTGAAGCGCCAAAGAATAAGAAAGAAGACGGAGGACGTGCTGATTTGAAAAACATTAAATGCGATGGTGGACGCATCGGGAAAATAAAACAACAGCAAAAAAAATTAGCAGTAAGTAGTACGTCTGTCCGGAATAAGTGTTCTAACTGTCCGGAATAAATAGTAACTGTGTCCGGAATAAGTTATGCGCTAGTCCAGAAACTAAAGAAAATAACTGATGTGTGTGTCCGGAAAAAAATGAATTTATTAATAAAAAGAAGGGAAAAAAATAGGAGGACGGATGTTGAGTAACTAGTCTTCAGTCTGTGTAGGAGCGGCAAAATGAAGTGAGTGATTTGAGACACATTAATGTGGGATGGAGAAATTTGTACGAAACGAGGAATAAACTAAACAAAAAAAGGAAAAATGTTTCTGGGCTGAGTGCGCACTCAGCCGCGTCTGCTAACTGGGTTGCCCACATCAGCGAGTGTGCTGACTGGGTTAGCAGCGTCCGTGACGCGAGCGTTCAACAAACATTTCCCATTATAAATATAGCTTTCTTTCGGTATAAAAGTACTTCAATGACAGATGGTAGTGGTAGGCCTTACCTTGTTATTCTCGTGAAATCAAAATAAAAGGTTGCAATCAATGCAATGTGTCTTTTAAATTAAAAAAAGATAAGATGAGCAACAATTTACCCATTCAACAATCAAACATGTTGCTTTGCTGTCCTCTCGACTTGGGAAGTTATTTGGGTGTGGTCCTCAATAAAACAAACAAACGCGTGGGGTGTTTTTAGTATGAAAATGACCCAACATTTATATTCGTTAATAGTAAGACATTCGTTATCAGAAGTGACCAAACCAAATAAGGTCGTCATTTCAAGTCAACAAACACGTATATTCGTTAATTTGGGACGAAGTGAACTGAACTGAACCGAAAATTAGGTACAAATGTTCTACTTACTCTGAAACCACAGGTTCCCAACAATAGTAGTTGTTTATATGCTTTCGCAATTACAACCACAAACTATTTTTATCCCAATTTTGAATATAGTTACCGTAAAAAATTACTTCTCCAATCAGAATAAATGACACTAGCAGTGACATGAGGCATCTCACATCTCTGTTCAATTATGGTGCCACCTTATTAAATCTTAAGCTGCCAGAAGAAGACGATATTTTATTCTGAATCCGGTACCTGAAAACAGAACAAACAAAGCGAATTCCATGTCCTATTATTTCTAGTGCATTATTATCAATAAAATACACGATAACTAAGAAAACAAACTGTTAAGAATATGACTGTTGGTCCAGAATCCATCCTTGTCAAATCCATCCCTCCAATTATGACAACCTTCTGGCAATCAAGCACATAAATTAAAGGAAAGAAATCAATCTTCAACATCTTCCATATATTCGCATGTACAACGGCTATGAGAGTCACACATCATATATATACTCACATGTAATGGAAAGAAACACAGAATACAAAAATACAAACTTCTGTTTACATTCTCGTATCAAATTCAATATGGTA
The DNA here is from genome assembly GCA_963682175.1 of Triglochin maritima. Classification (NCBI taxonomy): domain Eukaryota; kingdom Viridiplantae; phylum Streptophyta; class Magnoliopsida; order Alismatales; family Juncaginaceae; genus Triglochin; species Triglochin maritima. The sequence goes on along the minus strand of OY821772.1, from coordinate 53,808,342 downwards.
TAAGAGCATTGATACGAGAAAACCTCGACCTCAGACTCCCCCTGGGATCCTCATCGGCCTCACCTCATCCAAGAGGGTTGAAGGCAAAGAAAAGCCAACATCCATACCCAAAACCTCCACAGCATGTCGGACGACACAGGAGGTAGTCATCCGGAGGTGAACGCACCCCAACGCCTCGTCACGACCACTCTAAACGGGATCAACTACCTATCGTAGACGCGAGCAGCAACCCTTTCCCTCAGCGGTCGGGGGAGGATTGGCCACATCACCGGACAAACCAAAAAACCCGAAGGAGAAGAGACCGAGAAAAAACAAGAGGAATGGCAAACGATGGACCAAACATTGGGGAGATATTCATGTACAAAGAAAGTGCCAAAGAGCTCTGGGATTCGGTTAAGGAGCATTATGGAAAGGCGAAAAACTTCGCCCACATATTCAAAATCAAGCAAGAAATATCCCAAACACGTCAGAAATCGACGTCCATCACCGAGTACCTTGGTACTCTCAAGAGAAGGTGGGCTGAGTTGCGGATCTACGAACCTCCGACCACAGACGCCAAACTCATCCAAATCAGACAAGAGCAGAACCAGATCTACCATATTTTGGTAGGTTTGGACCCCAACTATGAAGCTTTAAGGTCTCAAATCATCATGGCGCTAGAGCTTCCAAGTCTCGCAACCATCACAAACCTCGTTCAACGCGAGGAAACAATAAGAAAAACCATGACGAACAACACCATCTCTGACAACCAAGCCTTCATCACCGGTTGAAACCAAGCTCAGGGTGTCAACAACAACAAAAGGATTCAGAAACAAAGCAAATGAGCACTACGAAAATTGTAAGAAACCCGAACATAACAAAAACTCATGTTGGTTCCTCTTTCCTCATCTCAGGCCCCTAAAGAACGGAGAGAGAAACACCAGAGCTAACTTGGCGGATGGAACCACCACCAGCAATACCGGCCAACCTGGCGGTGGCGGCAACCGCTCGGGCGAAAATCCTAACCCTAACCCTAATGCCACTTATGGCAACAATGGGAGTTTTTATATGCAGGGACAACCGACCGAATACAACCACAACCCGACCAACAACCCGACCAAGCACCACGAGTGGAGGGGAGAGGCTTCTGGTGGATCGGGAGGGCTCTTCTTCGGATCAGGAGGGTTCGCGGGCCCAACTTCGGGTGGTGGAGATCCGGATCCGCATCAACTAAGGGCTCTGGTGGGCCACTTGAATGGTCTTTTGCAAAATCAAACCCCTAGAACAGGTAATATGTCAGGTATGGAAAACACATTCAATAATCTTATTTTAACCCCTTTAACAGATAAATCAAATACTAAACATTGGATTATTGATTCCGGGGCTACCGATCATATGACCGGGGATCCTACCATGCTAAACAACATAAAAGAGAATTTGAGATTACTAAATAAATTTGTTACCGTTGCAAATGGAAATCTGGTTGAGATTAAAGGCACGGGAGATGCAAAACTAATTAACAATATTCATGATAATATTTTGTATGTGCCTAATTTTTATACAAATTTACTTTCCGTCGCCAAAATTACAAGGAATCTTAATTGTAATGTGATATTCACCCCTCGTGATGTCATATTTAAGGATCGTACTACAGGAAGGATGATTGGTAAAGGCATCCTCACAAACGACCTCTATATACTTGAATCAACTAATAAAGCCTTACATGCTGGATCTGAGGCTAATCATGAACTGTGGCACAAAAGGATGGGTCACCCATCCTCGAGTGTGCTAAAACAATTATTTCCTCACGTTAATTCTGAATTTCTGTGTGATATTTATCATTATTCTAAACAAACCCAATTACTATTTCCTATTTCGACTACTAAAACTCAATTGCCTTTTGAATTAGTTCATTCGGATATTTGGGGCCCTGCCCCTGTTGAATCATATAATGGTTTTCGTTATTTCATTAGCTTTATCGATGATTTTTCTCGAACTACTTGGATTTACTTACTAAAAAATAAATCTGATACATATACAATTTTATGTGAATTCCTCGTGTTTATTGAGAACGTGTATGATGCAAAAATTTGTTTTTTAAATCTGACAATGGTTCAGAATACATGAGTAATATGTTTAAAAATCTTTTAAAGCAAAATGATTTTTTCACCAAACCACGTGTGTTAACATTCCTCAACAAAATGGAATTTCTGAACGCAAAAACCACCTTTTAAATGTGACTCGATCTTTACTTTTTCAGAACAATGTCCCAAACACTTTTGGTCTGATGCTATTTTAACTGCCACAGACATCATCAATCCACTTCCTAGCCCTACAATTGAGAACAAACAACCTTTGGAAATCTTGCTCAACAAAAAAATGAACATCAACCATCTTAAACTTTTTGGATGCACTTGTTTTGTTCACAGCAAGCGGGAGGACAATGTCGACTATAGCTCTGTTAAATGTATTTTTTAGGATATTTCTTTAGGAAAAAAAGTACAAATGTTATGACCCCAAGAATTGTAAAATGTATGTATCTAGAGATGTTTTCTTTTTTGAGAATGAATCATTTTTTAAACCGGAGGCTGACACCACCAAAGACAATTCCGCTGACACCACCAAAGACAATTTCGCTGCTACTCCTTTTCCAACTTTGGATGAAATCCGGAAATTACTCCTCCACAAGATGAAGAAGAAGACGAACCTAGGGGGAGAAGAAGAAGTAGAAGAACCACCCCGAAGGAGGTCCACTCGACCTACACGCATGCCTGCCAGGTTCAATGATTTTTTGTGTGTCACAAGTCACCTACCCCATCCAAGACTACTTGTCCTATGACAACACATAAGAACCAAACCTACCTAACTAAAAGTGACAACCACGAAGAACCAAATTCTTACCATGAAGCGTTAGAAGATCAAAATTGGGTTAATGCCATGAAAGATGAACTAAGAGCCTTAGAAACCAACAAAACCTGGACTTTTGTCCCTCTCTATCCCGATATAAAACTTGTTGGCTGCAAATGGATATATAAAATCAAATACCACAGTAACGATAAAATCGAAAGATATAAGACACGACTTGTAGCTAAAGGATATACACAAACTTATGGACTCGATTACTTAGAAACATTTGCACCCGTAGCTAAAATGAACACTGTTTGTGTTCTTCTATGCATTGTTGTAAACCACGGTTGGAATCTTTTTCAAATGGATGTCAGAAATGCATTTTTACAGGGAAATCTTGAAGAATAAGTCTACATGACTCCATCTCCACGTTACACAACAACTCCCCATCAGGTATGCAAGCTTCATAAGTTTATATATGGACTAAAACAATCACCATGAGCATGGTATGCCAAACTCAGTCATTCTCTTCTTCTTTATGGTTTCAGAAAAGCTTCTGCTGACGCATCCATGTTTATTAGACATAATAATATCACCACCATTGTTCTCATCTACGTAGATGATCTCATCATAACTGGGGATAATAATCATGAGATAGATTTAGTTAAGAAATATCTAAAACCAAATTTGACATAAAGGACTTGGGGTTTTTTAAATACTTTCTAGGAATAGAAATCACATACTAAAAAAAGGTCTTTTTCTCTCCCAAAGGAAGTACATTTTATATCTCCTTAAAAAAACTAGAAAAATGGGCTCTAAACCCACAACCACTCCAGTTGAAATAAATGAAAAAATAGGACCCACCGATGACACACCCCTAAGTGACGTCAGTCAGTTTCAAAGACTAGTTGGAAAACTAATACATCTCACTGTCACTCGACCTGATATTATGTATGCGTTGGATCGTGTGGGTCTCTAATTCTAATCTTTTTAAGCTAATTACCTACTTGTTTAAACAATCAAAGATGTGCAGCGGAATTTTAACAAATAAACAAGCAAGTAAGAAGAGATAAGCAAACCACAATAGAGACGAGGGATTTTACAGAGGTTCGACACCCCACTCGGGTCCTAGTCCTCTCTTGCAAGCTCCGCTCACGACTTCACTAACCACTCCCCGTTCCGGCCGGGAGAGAACGCCTTTACAAGTCTTCAAGCTCGCGAACAACCCTCACCGAGCTTGACTCTTCCTCGAGAGGATCACTTCGGGGTCTCACCGAAGTCTATACTATTGTCTTGGGCTTTCACCAAGACCCTTGCTTCTTTGACAATGGTTGAGTGGAATTGATTACTAAGTGTGGAAGGTTTGAGTTTTTGAGTGTGTGGAGCTTTCTTTTTAATGTAGGGGACAATATGGAGTAGGAGAGTTGTGTTAAAGTGTGTTTTACAACTCTATTTATAAGCTCCTAAAGAGTTATAGCCGTTGGGGATGAAATGGGTAAAGATTGTGTAAGATACACACAGAAACTTGCAGGATGCAATTCTGTATAAGTTTGGTCGACCGGATCAGTAAGTTCGGTCGATCGTTGGGCAGTTTTGAACACGGTTCGGTCGACCGATTAAGGAACGGTCGACCGCAAGGCTATGACTCAGGTACACTTAAGTGATCGGTCGAACACCGAGATAGGTTCAGTCGACCGATTTGTAATAGACTTTACGGGGTTGACAAACAAGATTATATTCGGTCGACCAAAACAAGGTTCATGGTCGACCTAAAACCAACAAGCAATTTGGGTTTGTCGAGTTATCATATGTTCGGTCGACTGAACAAGGTCATCAATTGACCGATACACTAAATGTATTTTGGGGTATATGGAGATAATATGAATACGACCGTTGGGTATAATACGACAAATCTAACTGTCGGATAAATATGTTTACACTTTACATAGTCGACCGAAAAGGTATGCACGGTCGACCGAAACTCGGCAGGAAATACACTACATGGTAATCGATCACTCGGTAGACCGAACGGTCTGTTTCAGTCGACCGAACGTGGGCAGACAATTCTGGTTTTGGTTTGATGTTTTTTCCGGTCTAAGTTTGAGTGATCTATTGAAGTCCAAATTATATGAAATTTTGTGTGTGACTTCTATAAGGAACCTAGTGTGTTTGAGTAGGTTTTAGATCACGTGTGCTCAATTTACACAATGTTTCTAAGACTCAAAAGAAATGCAAATTACATGTCTTCAATTGAGCTTGATTACATGTCTTGACTTGAATCCTTTCTTTCTTGAGTCTTGATTACCTGTAGAAGTTAGCACAAAGAATAATATATATGCAATGCAATATTTGTGCTACTCTACATTGATTATAATTAAGATTATGTTGACTAAATCATCAAAACATAGATTAAGGCCAAAAATCAAACAGTATGCTGTAAGTATAATTAGTCAGTTCATACATTCACCTCATACTCATCACTTAGACGTCGTGAATAGAATTCTTTGTTATCTCAAAGGTACCCCAGGACAAGGACTCTGGATGAAACTCAATATCTCTAACTCTATAATTGGTTATTCTGACGCAGATTGGGCTGGAAGTCACGGCCGATAGTCAACAACCGGCTTCTGCACATTTGTAGGAAGCAACTTAGTAACTTGGAGAAGCAAGATGCAGAATGTCGTTGCTCGATCCACTGCCAAGGCAGAATACCGTGCAATGGCTTCCACCACTAGCGAACTTATCTGGCTCAAACAATTGCTCTCAGACATGAACATCAAAACTCAGGAACCAATGAAGATGTTTGTGATAACAATGCAGCTCAACACATCACCTCCAATCTAGTTTTCATGAACGGACCAAGCACATAGAAGTTGACTGCCACTTTACAGTTAGCCGATATCTTCACTAAAACACTCAGTCAAAAAAACATTTTCAAACCTTCTTCACAAGCTGTGATCCATCAATCTGTTTCGGACCCAACTTGAGGGAGCGTGTTAAGAATATGACCATTGGCTCAGAATCCATCCTTGCCAAATCCATCCCTCCGAGTATGTCAACATTCTGGCAATCAAGCACACAAACTAAAGGAAAGAAATCAATCTTCAACATCTACCATATATTCACATGTACAGCTACGAGAGTCACACATCATATATATACTCACATGTAATGGAAAGAAACACAGAATACAAAAATACAAACTTCTGTTTACATTCTCGTATGAAATTCAATACGAACAACCATAATTATGAAGAATCAGCACATACTAAGAAATAACCGTGGTCGGTGGTTAAAATATTGCAAAACGAACCATGAAATGATGTCACTCCTTCAGCCATTTACATTCCCAAACACGAGATAAAAACAATTTATCTACAAACCCAACCGATAAACGAGAAGGTAAACACAGAAGAGGAAATTATTTACTTAAACACAGACATGGGTTGATCATTTAAATACAATTCAACTTAAGATCTGAAATTATGTGATGGTTTTCAAATTGCATTCATTTTTAAACCCATTTCGGCACTTTAATCTCAACATTCAGAGCGAGAGAAAACTCTAACATCCACAAGATACGACAAAATTCTCACGTTCTCTCCAGCTTCTTATCTTCCTAACATCCACAAGATACGAATAAAACTCTAATGTGCTATGTAACTTCCGATTTCTCTGGGGTTGTTAGCGTCTCATTTTATGTATTAACCGTGTGTGTATACTTATATATATGTTTTATATTATATGCAAATTCGTATCCGATTCATTTAATAATTGTGTTACTGAAATTCTAATGTATCCAACTCATTTGTAATTGTATATAATAATATTTACCTGTTTATGTACGATTACTAAATGAGTCACGCTATACGACAAGTTTAGTACCCATTAGAGCACCCTTAACGGGTGCTCCTGCCTGGGTACCCGAAAACTGCCACGTGACCCTCCTAATTGGTCCCCAGTTTTTTTGTGTTTTGTTTTTCAAAAATGTTTTAAAAATAATTTAAAATCGTTTTTTCAAATATATTTTTATGAAAATAAGTTTTTTATTTGTTTATATTTTCTAGAATTTTTTGACAATTTTTCGTATTTTTTCTAAAATTTATCCCGAAATGACGTGTAGGGGATAGAATGTATGACACTTGAGGTGTTTTTGGGTGTGGTTAAGAAAAATTTAGGAGGGTGGTTTGAGCTGACGTGGCGGAGAGAGAAGCTGACGTGACGGAGAGAGAAACCAGAGCGCCCGGGAACTGCCCGGGCGCTGTTAATGATGCTCTTATAGGTACATGATTATTACCAATTTAATAAACATATAATACATCTTTACTGCACGATTACACAACCTCCACTTATTTAGTATACAAATCTTATTTGTTTATCACACAACTAAAATGATAAAACTGGTAAGTCTTCAATATATAAGGGTTAATATCTAATTACTTGTATATATTCATGTAATAATCATGTATTATTTGTATTTGTGTATTAAAGTGTTCAAATTTTTATTGTGTTAATTGTGTTTGACTCTTGAATATCCGATAAATTTATTAATGGTCTTACAACCATATATTCATTTATTAATAGTGTAATTCTCTAATCAAAACCCGACATCTAAACCTCCACCCGCTGGAATCTCATCCATATTTGTTTTTTCCTTAATTTGCTTTTGTTGTTTTTTGCTTTAGAAAATTAAAAACCAAAAATCTCAAACCAACCTCATTATTGTTCTCTCTTTCTCTCCTTAATCGAAAACCACAAAAATAACAATATCTCTCCCTCCTTGTGTTCGACCCGTACTTGCCACCGCTTCATCGCGGCCGTGCACTTGCGGTATAAATTTAATCTCATCAGCCCCCTACAATCTCACAATTGGATCTTATTTACAGTTAATCTCACCGTTCATTAGCATAACCGTTTTTTTCTTAATCTAACTTACAATTTGAAATGAGTGGTGAATATTGTGGGGGTTAAATTTAGAAAAGTTGAGTCATAGGCTCACTAGAGAATTCCTGTATATATATACACTTACTTTCTGTCATGTTCGAGTAATTTTATTTCATGTAAAATTGACAGCTTTAGATCTCCCTTACATCCACATCCTCAAGAAACCTAAAACAAAAGGAAGTTGCGTAGTTATATGTATTATGTTTTTTGAAAGTTAGTTGCATGTATTATTAAGTTGAGATATCTTAAAATACACACAGACTATATATATATATATATATATATATATATATATATATATATATATATATATATATATATATAGAATTCTCTACAGGAATTCTCTAGTGAGCTCAGGGTTTAATTTTTCTAAATTAATCTCCCACAATATCCACCACTCGTTTCAAATTGTAAGGTAGATTAAGAAAAAAACAGTTATTGTTAGAACCCAAACCCTCGTTAGGGTTAAGCTTGGATTAAGGAGGATTAGAGTTGGCTTTGCATGGGGAGGCGTGGTGTGCATGGGGAAGGGGAAGGAGGCGAGCACTGTGCGCGTGAGGAGAGGGTGATGGGTTGTGCGTAGGGCACTGTAGCAAGGAGTTGGTTTATATTGCGTTTTCTCTCTCTTCCTCTCTCATTTCTCATTTCACTTCTACCCTCATTCGTTCTTCTCCTTCTTGCGACCAGAGGGTGATCGGGAGCTTCCAGCGGCGTGAGGCGTGCGGAGGACGTGCGCGAGGAGGTCACCGGAGGCAACGAGCGCGAGCGGAGCTCCGGCGGTTGCGTTGTCTTCTTCGAGGTATGCCGCTCTCTAGTGTGGTTTTGTTGTTGACACTCATGAGAGGGTCGTGTTGGTCGGTCGGAGGAGGTCGGAGGCCTCTCCGACGTCGCGTTTGGGCGAAGAAACCTCGGCTGGCGCGAGGTTGAAGACGACCGGACGGTCGACCGGCCCTTGGGCGGTCGACCGAATGCATGTGTATATTTACTGCCTGTTGCGTTTCGGTCGACCGAGGCCTTGTGTTCGGTCGACCGGAACTTAAGTTTATTGGTTTATATTGCATGATGTTCGGACGTAGGCTTGAGTTCGGTCGACCGTTATATGACGTAGAAATATAGGTTGACCCTAACTGTTGTCGGTCGACCGAGACCCCTGAGTCGGTCGACCGATGGATTAAAAGAGTGAAAATGGTGTACTGTTAGTTTTCGGTCGACCGAGACCCCTGAGTCGGTCGACCGATAGAATGATTTGTAGTGTTGACCAGACTCCGGATTTTGACCTCGTTCGGTCGACCGGTTTTAGACCTTCGGTAGACCGTTTGGGGGATTGTGTTCTGTGCGCAGCGGTAGACCGTGTTAGGGACGGTCGACCGATTCCTTTCTGGAAACGGTCGACCGAATCTCCTCTTACGGTCGACCGTTCGGGCCCAGAACAGAATTCCAGGTTCCCTTTTTGAACGCCAACTTTGCCACGGAAACCCGTGTCCTCGCCTTGTGCGTGAGCCGGGAGGTGACGGTGGGCGCGTGATGCGTGCCTGCCCAGGGACCGCCGTTGGGAAGAGTGTGGGTGTTCGGGACGCGTCACCTCCGAGTATGGACCGTGACTTGAGATGATTGTTGGGCACTTTGTAGTAGAGTCCTTATACACGGACGCGGGCGTCACGGACGCGCCTTACGTGGACGTGTTGAGTCAGCGTCCAGTCAGCAAAATTTCTCTTCACGTGCTTTGGTCTTCTTAAAAACGCCGGTTCTTTAGGTTGAATGATTCTTTTCCCAATACACAGATAGTGCAGACCCTAGGACAGCGTGCAGACCCTTTATTCGTGCAGAGTCCAGACTTATCATAATAAAATATTGTTTTTAACTTTTAGGTTGGATCAACTTAATCCAAACAGACACACAACATATTCCGAACAGACAGTCTTCTTATTCCAAACAGACGCGCAACTTAATCCGAACAGACAGACTTCTTATTCTGAACAGACACACAACTTAATCCGAACAGACACACAACATATTCCAAACAGACACACAACATATTCCGAACAGACACACAACTTAATCCGAACAGACACACAACTTAATCCGAACAGACACATAACTTAATCCGAACAGACACACAACATATTCCGAACAGACAGACTACTTATTCCGAACAGACATACTTCTTATTCCGAACAGAAAGACTTCTTATTCCGAACAGACAGACTTCTTATTCCGAACAGACGCACAACTTAATCCGAACAGGCACACAACATATTCCGAACAGACAGACTTCTTATTCCGAACAGACGCACAACTTAATCCAAACAGACAGACTTCTTATTCCGAACAGAAAGACTTCTTATTCCGAACAGACAGACTTCTTATTCCGAACAGACACACAACATATTCCGAACAGACAGACTTCTTATTCCGAACAGACGCACAACTTAATCCGAACAGACACACAACATATTCCGAACAGATAGACTTCTTATTCCGAACTGACATACAACTGTTATACATGAAGAAAATGAAGAAGAATGTGATCATTCCTACATTTTTAAGGATGACTTTGGTCTTGTTTGTTGTATATGTGGAATTACACGCAAAAGCATAGAAAGTGTGTCCAGAAACGGAACAGAAAGTTTGTATTATTTATGTAGAAAACTTGTCTTGTTTATGTAGAAAACTTGTCTTGTTTATGTAAAAAGTTTGTCCAGTTTATGTAAAATGTTTGTCCAGATTATGTTGAAAATTTGTGCAGAAATGGAACAGAAAGTATTCCGAACATACACACCACTTAATCCGAACAGACAGACTTCTTATTCCGAACAGACACACAACATATTCCGAACAGACTGACTTCTTATTCCGAACAGACATACAACTGCTGTACATGAAGAAAATGAAGAAGAATGTTATCATTCCTACATTCTTAAGGATGACTTTGGTCTTGTTTGTTGTATATGTGGAATTATACGCAAAAGCATAGAACTTTCTGATTGAACTTTTAACAGTAGAACATCACGCCAAAATCCTCGGAAGCTTTGACATCATTGCATCTCGTTCCAGCACATTAACACCTGACCCAGAGGTAGCAAACAAACGGGTGTGATGCCTTTTCTTAACACAAAAACCACAAGAATCGGCATAAGCAACGTAAAATGTTTGGGCTTCTTCGAAAGAGGGGAAAAACATCCCCTCCTTAGGAACGTTTGTCAGATGCTCCACTTGGAAAGACACATGAACGATTTCCATCAAAGCACAGAGGTAGGACCACAGAAGAGAAAGGAAGAAAAAGGAAGACGCATGTTGAGTTTTATAACAAGTCTCCTGTGCTGTGTAGGAGAGCCAAAATGTTCATGGAAAAAGAGTGATTTGAGACGCATTAATGAGGGATGGAGGGATGTAGACATTTGTACGAAACGAGGAATAAAATAAAAAATAAACTTTTTCTGTGGAGACTGCCAACTCAAACGCGTCTGCTGACTGGGCTGACCACATAAGCGCGCGTCCCGAACGCTAGCGTCCACTAATCCTTTTCCTTGTAGTATAGCAGGCCTGAGGGATCGCGGATCCCAGTGTTGATGTTGTGCGGGCACGCAACTGGCGTTGGGTGATGTGACTACCGGCCCACGGGCTACGGAGGTCGCTGCCCTGCTTTTATAGCGGCGCGATTGGTGTTTGCGGCTCGAGGAACCTGATGACCTGGCAGACTTCGGTCTGGACCGTCCGATGCTGTACCGGACGTTGTGATGGACCACCGGTGCTGTGCCGGTGATGCCGCCGAGGTTGTGCCGGCGATGATGATTGTTGGGCTGAGGCTGTGCCGGCTATGTTGTTTTCCTCGGCTGGGCACCTACCGAGATGATGTTGTTATACCTTCCGGGCGACGGCCCCGTTGGTCCCTGTGGCCCCGACCACTGAGATTTACAGATCTGTTTCTATCGGCGCGTAGACGTGACAGAGGCTCCCTGCCGAACCCTTGAGTAGTGTAGCCGCGTGTGAGGGGTGCGATGTCGCGGGCTGCTAGACTGCATGTGCCTGCAGTAGGTCTCTTCGGGAGACCCGATGATTGATTGTCGGACTGATGTCCTGTTTTACCCTTCGGGGGAACTGTTTTCCATTTCTGTTGATGCCATGACATGCTACTAGTATGATAGGTTCATTATGTGATGCATGCATGTAGGTGAGTTGGCATACGGGGTTTCCTTCTGGAAACTCAGGCATTGTTGTTGCATCTTTTTCAGGACCGCAGTAGGTCCGGGTGGGTGGTGACCGAGGACGGAGCGCTTTGGAGTCGGATCCTCTTCGGCAGTTGCTAGACCGTACGACTACATGTATTCTATTTCATTGTATCAGTATTGTAGTTGTACTTCTTTTGGAAACTCCTTGTATTTTGGGTGCACCCGGATTTATATATTTATATACTAGTGACGTTCCCGCTTGAGTTGTCTGTTATGTTGGTTATTTTGAAATTTTTAAATCTTCCGCTGTTTCGGGACGTTACAGTTATGCTAATGAATGGTGAGATTAACTGTAAATAAGATGTAATTGTGAGATTGTAGGGGACTTAAATTAAATTTGATGAGCTCTGAGCTTATTAGAGCTTGACCATATATATATATACATATATATATACATACATATATATATATACATATATAGCCAATGCACGTTACAACATAAATCATAAATGTTACGTAGCAAAAAAAACTACATCATCAACCACAATTAACCACATAATCCAATGTATGCCACAACGAAATACGAAATCGGTTCCACAATCCGTGACAGACAGGAGGGCGGTGATGAGGCTTATGTTGCCCTCATTTTGATTGCAGTCTGCCATCAAAACCACCCTATTTTCGCTCCATCGCATTAAACTCAACCACTCCCCAAAGGCCAAAGCTGTTGAGGCTGTGAGTTGCTTTACACCAGCCATTATTACAAACTTATTTAAACGTGCTAAGTTTGCAACTAAAGATTCTTCTTCTTCTTCTTCAATTTACACACTTTCGCATGACCGTATAGACAGGTCCCTTCTAAATTTAGTTATTTGCATTTATACCCTCATATTTGGTAACATTATCCCTCGTCTTAGGTTCAAGAACATACCCTTAATCGTTATTGTAATTTTAATTCTCATATACAACTCGTACACTGGAACATAGGTTTGAATTCCATGGAGCAGTTGAGGTACAATAAGCCTTTGACGAGGGAACAACATGAGACTCATTCACTTAGTGTTTAGGAACCTTATCACTCATAATATTTTATTTTTCTGGTTTAGACTCTTACTTTAGGAGAACTAAGAGATGCAACGGGTAATTAAGTTTTATAACTGAATCATTTAAGGTTTTGTTCAGGATCGGGTGTCGTCTGCGTGGATGATAGTCGATTCTTTTCTGAACTGTTATTCGTCGTCGTAAAACTACTTAAATCGTCCGTACAAATTATCATTTTGCCTTTCTACCATTTCTACTTATATAACTCTTCATTTCACTCTGTTAACACAACTTTCTCTTCATATTACTCTTCTATTCACCAGATATAATGTCTCGGAGGTCAGAAAAAGAACCAGCGGACACCCCAGACTACTCACATCTGGTAAATTGCCATGTTTATTTTAATTAATTTTTGTTTTAAAAAAAATTCGGTCGGGCGTCCGCGGCAAGGGGGAGGCGGTTCCCGCGGACACCCGAACATTGGCTTAGACATCTCCAGTAGACGCCTCCCACGTAGGGCAGGCGTCTCCGGTAGACGCCTCCCACGTACGGCAGACGTCTCCCGTAGACGCCCCAAATTTTTTTTTAAAATTTATTTAAATTGATTATAAATTGTGATAAATTTAAAATAAATTGAATATTATGTTAATAATGAGTTAAATTAGTTTAGTAAATCCTTTATTGATTATAAATTGTGATAATTAATAAATAAATCGATTATTAAGTTAATAATTAGTTTTAGTAATGAATTATTGATTAAAAGTTGTGATAATCACTAAATAAATTGATTATTATGTTAGTAATTAGTTGTGTACGATTTTAGTAAAGGATTATTCATTATGATAATTGCTAAATAAATTGATTATTAAGTTAATAATTAGTTTAATTATTTTAGTAAATCCATTAATAAAATTTTATTTTTAAATTTGAATTAATAGTCATCGGGTTACCATGGAGGAAAAGAGAAATCAATTCCCTTACGCGCGGTACGTAGTGTAGCAGACGAGTCAGGTCCTCGTCATCCACGTACACGTGGTATTTCTGCTTCAGTTAGGAGAGAGAGAGAGATTTGTTACGTCGTCGTCAAACAGATGAGGATTCTTTCGACGACGATGATGATTCAGATGAGTTGAGGAGTCACGACGAGAGTGACGATGGGGGCCGGTATGACTTGGGGCCACAGGAGGAGGCGATACATCAGTTCGGTCAAGGACGGGGGCGACATTGTGGTCCTTCGGCTGAGTGAGTCATTAGGAAGGATCGAGGTGGCCGGTTTGTGACTGGTGATTCGAGTTCATGCACTGGAGACGCCCGAGCTCAGAAGAAGAAGAGGAGTGAGGACGACTCTTGGATCGTCACGTATATTATGCTCGGTGGTCCTGTAGATGTCAGCGTCATTCCGAGTTTCGGAGGCCACATCGCCAGACGCATCTGGGATGACGAGTATCGGAATGTTTTTAAGTGTCATAATCGGCACAAAGTATGTACGGCATTGCAGGCATGACGTTCAGTGATGACTGATGATATGACGGTGATGCATTGCATACATTGCATCATATGTCTTTCATTTAGATTAATTTTATATCAATAAATGCTACTAAGGTATGTGTTTATTCTTATTTACAGAATGCATGGACCTGAATGCAAATTACCCATATCCCGAGCATAAACACGTGCAAAAGACTCATTTCTATCATAAAGACCAAGTCAAGATTATCGGAATTCAAATAGAAGTTCATCCAAGCATAAAAGCATGCAAAGACCTAATTACAAAAAGGCCAATGACTTAAGCACAAAAGTAGTCATGGACTTAATTGCAAAAGCCGAGGACCCGACTGTAAATTACGAGTACCAAAAGATTATTTTGGAGAAGTTCTAAAGAAAAATCAATTTGGATCTCCAAATATATGAAGAAATTAACTCGGATCTCCAAAGATATGCAATAAATAATTCGGACGCGCAAATGACATCTAAAACATATCATAAACACACAGGAAAAATCCGGATCGATTCCGAGCCAAAAAGGTGGTGATTCCACCGCACCTCATGTACAAGATGCGGCGATTCCGCCGCACAAAAGTCGATCCGTGCGCTCAAATTTTTACCAATGCTGTATTGACGCGTGTACGTTCCTTTTATGTATTAGGATCCCCGGTTGAGGCTATAAATAAGGCCGAATCATGTATTGAAAGGGACTCCTCTCCTCCTCTTCTTTTTAGCAATAAAATTCTATTCTTTTATTTTGTGTTTTTAGTTTTCTTTTGTAGTTTGTCTAGGACCCCTTCTCCTTCCTTCCATCCATGAGTTTCTAACTTTCTCCAAAGGGTGGGGGTGACGGATTTAGGGTGATGAGAAGAAGAACGATGTTATTATTTTAATTTCGTATTAGTATATTTTGATTACTTGAGTTTATGTTGAACCATTTATCATGTAATGCTTTATAACTAATGTGATTTATTATAAGTTTCAGATTTCTCTAAACAAAACTCGATATCTAAACCTCCACCCGCTGGAGTCTCATCCACATTTGATTTATTCTTAATTTGTTTCTTGTTGTTCTTGCTTTAGAAATTAAAAATCCAAAAATCTCAAACCAACCTTATTTCTCTTTCTTTCTTTCCTTAATCGAAAAATCACAAAAATAACAATATCTCTCCCTCCTTGTGTTCGACCCGTACTTGTCACGTCTTCATTGACGCCGTGCACTTGCGGTATAAATTTAATTTTCATCAGACGACGACTGTGGTTGACAGTGGATTGGGTCATTTGTCGTACAACATATTTTCCTGCATCGACATGCTGTTGATTTTGGATTTCGTGGAGCGGTGGCAGCCTGACACCAAAACTTTCCACTTGCCGTTCGGAGAGATGACAATCATGTTGCATGACGTCTTTCAGATTCTGCACATTCCTGTTGAGGGTCCTATGGTCAGTGCGCAGGCACCGACATCTGAGCTGAAGTTATTTGTATCTGAGTTGTTGGGTGTCAGCTTGGAGGGTCTTGGGCGGGATAGCTCATTTTGGAGTGGCGGTGGTGTTAGTATCGATGTTGTGGACGAGTGTTGCAGACGGGGGCGACCACCACGGACTGAGGATACGCAGATGACTACTTACCTCTTCTTACTGCTAGGCTGCGTCTTGTTTGTCGACAAGAGCGGTTCCAGAGTCAGACAACGCGACCTACTGGAGGTGAGGGACCCATGTACCATTGGTCAGTACTCATGGGGGTCAACGACGTTGGCATATCTGTATCGCCAGCTGGGTATATCTAGTCGTGCTGATTGTTCTGGGATTACTGATTGTCTTACACTGCTGCAGGCTTGGATCTATGAGTATTTTCCTGCTTTCCGCCCACATTGGGAGCGGAAGATTATTTAGCGTGGTCATCCTCGTTCGCGTATGTGGGCTGTCCGGGCCGAGGATAAGAGTGAGGGTCGACTTCTTTCTATTCGTAGACGGCTAGATTAGATGACTGCATCGCAGGTATATAATGTATATATCATTCACGTTTATTTAAATTTTAACTTCATTATTATTAACGTATAAACGTTTAGGTGGAGTGGTTGCCGTATGGTCTCGAGCCTGTTGTAGCTATGTCGAGGACTACATTTATGGGCGTTATTCGTTATAGGGATATCACAGAACCTTATTTACCTGATCGCGTGTTACGCCAGTTAGGTTACGTTCAGGTGATCCCGGTTGACATCCCGACGCCTGAGCATGCAGTACGGTCTGCGACTGCGACGACGTACGACGTCAGACATAGCGTTTCGTTCGCGGAATTGGTTTCGATGACATTTCTGAGAGTAGGACGACTACACCTGGACAATCTGAGTCGTAGCCGCGACCGCTCCACTTGTGCTGCAAATTATTTGCAGTGGTTCGGTAGGTGCTCACATCCACTTATCGTACGCGGTATCATTCCGAGACCGGAGAGACCATTGGATAGGACATGTGCTGATGCGGTAAGTTTATCTAATTTTATTTTTAATTGTAATGTATATTTTGTTATTATTGTTAATGTACGCTAATTTTTATTTTACATACAGTTGATGAGTATGGCGATACGGTGTACGCTTTTACTATCGTTTTGTTATATGTTGCACTGTTACTACATTTGTTGGTATTTGCTTATGCTTATTTGTGTACTCTTATTATTTATTTCTTACGAACATATCTTCTACGTATTTCTTTGACTATCGTATTTTTAAAATTTATTTGTCACGAAAATATCTTCAACTTATTTCTTTAGATATCAAATAATATTTAAATTTAAAATACGGTAAAAGAACAACACGGTATAAGTACAAATACACGATATATTATACATTACAAAAGCATTACAAATTATAATCAAAATGTACTACGTAACCAGTTCCAATACTCCATCCTACTTTCGTACTGATCCTCCCATCCAACAACACTCTCATCGCGTATTTGATACCATAAGGTCGCTATAGGAGGTACTGAGAAATTATCATCTAATTCCAAACGAATAAAATGTATATAACTCCCCAAATGAGCAATGACAAACTCTCTGACAGACCTCGTCATGGCAGACGGACTCTCCCAAGGTAGCATAGTAAGACCCGAGAACAACGAACCATCAGTTCCCATTGCGAAATACATGACCGTACACTTGTAAAAGTTAGAAATAGGAAACAAGTCGGCCTAAACCTCAATATAATGATCATCGCCACAAGCTCCCCTGCCCCCAATCAATTCGTTAACGAGCCTCTCCCACATTGCCACAATTCTGTCATATCACGAACAATTTATTTTGCCTCATGACTAAGTCTGCTGACCTGTCGGTGACCCTCTGAATAAACTGCAAGTGGGTGGTTGTGTTGCCTATAACTGCTACTAGAAAGAATGACTCATCCATCACGATCCCGTCGCTCCACCACTTTTACCAAAAACCGACAACCGCAACCTTTTCTTTTTGTATTCTTTCACAGTGCAATACTCGTATCACGAGAACTCATTTCACGTCTGCGATCACATCTCAGGTAACAATCCATCAGGTTATTTGCTTTTGGTTTGTATGATGATATAACAAAAAAAAATCCGACTCCTAGTGCAACTTGTTTCGCCCATTTACAAGCTTTCTCGATTGTTGTAAATATTTCTTTACTGTCAAAAAGCTCACTGTAATCTACTCCATCACCACCGAAATCTTTCAACCGAACCTGAAAAAATTTAATTTAACAGAAAATTATTTTTTTTTAAAAAACGGACGTCTGGATAAGCCACCTCCACCTTGGTGTTGGTGTCTGGCTAACACGCCTCCGCATAGGTGGAGGCGTGTTAGCTAGACGCCTCCTCCTTAGTGGAGGCGTCCGGCTAAGACGCCTCCACCAAGGTGGAGGCGGCTTAGCTAGACGCCCGAGTCTGGAAAAAAATTCCACTCCCGTTACCTCGTTGTATTCAGGTGTTTCGCCAGACATTTTCGTGGTGTTAGTACTAGGAATGTGAGTAAAACTGAGTCAAACACCTTGTTTAAAGACACGTGACAAAATATGTATTAATTGATTTGTTAATGGCAAAAATGTCATTTTCAGGACAATTTAAATGGTTTTCCGACGAACATTAACGCCTATTCATTTTATCACGTTAAATAACTACTACTGAATTTCAAAAAAATGCAAGGTAAAAAGTAAAAAATAGAGTTAATTCTAGTTATTTACAATAGGAGGCAGTGACTGTGAGGCACATAATCACAGATGTCCTATAAATAACCCCAAACCGCGTTTCTCCAGCTGTCATCCACCCCAACTCCACCACCACCCTCCATATCTGGACCTCCTCCGGTCCATCCCTCACGTCTCCGGCCACAATGCCGACCTCCCTCACCCCTCTCCTCCTCCTCCTCCTCACCCTCTCAACCGCCCTCCCGACCTTCCGGGAGGCCCCGTCCTTCCGCAACGGCCCCACCTGCGGGCCCCACTCGACCGTACACATCGCCATGACCCTCGACTCGACCTACCTCCGCGGCTCCATCGCCGGCGTCGTCTCCGTCCTCCAGCACTCCTCCTGTCCCCAAAATGTCTTCTTCCACTTCCTCGCCTCCTCCCCTCGCCCCCTCCGCCGCGTCCTCTCCTCCACTTTCCCCTTCCTCGCCTTCCGCATCTACCGCTTCGACTCCTCCCTCGTCCGCGGCAAGATCTCCGCTTCCGTCCGCCCCGCCCTCGACCAGCCGTTAAACTACGCTCGCATCTACCTCGCCGACCTCCTCCCGGCCTCCGTCCCGAGGGTTATCTACTTCGACTCCGACCTCGTCGTTGTCGACGACGTCTCCAAGCTCTGGTCCATCGATCTCGGCGATCGGGCCGTCCTCGCCGCGCCGGAGTACTGCCACGCGAACTTCACCTCGTACTTCACCTCCCGGTTCTGGTCCGATCCGGAGCTTCCGATGATGGCGTTCGGGAATAGGACACGCCGGCCGTGCTACTTCAACACCGGCGTGATGGTGATGGATCTAGAGCGGTGGCGCGCCGGGGAGTACACCGAGAAGCTGGAGTTCTGGATGCGGGTGCAGAAGCGCCGGGCGAGGATCTACGAGCTGGGGTCGTTGCCGCCGTTCCTGCTCGTCTTCGCCGGCGAGGTCAGGGGAGTCGGGCACCGGTGGAACCAGCACGGCTTGGGAGGTGACAACGTCAAGGGTTTGTGCCGCGATCTCCACCCCGGACCGGTGAGTCTGCTCCATTGGAGTGGGAAGGGGAAGCCCTGGCTTCGGCTTGACGCCGGAAAACCATGCCCTCTTGATGGGCTCTGGGCGCCGTACGATTTGTACCGCCGGTCCGTCCGGTCGTCGCCGGCGGAGCTTTTCGCGGATGTATGATGGGAATTGATGATCAACTTAAGGTTGATATTTTTGGAGGGTTGTGATTTTGCCACGTCAGCGTCGGTGAGGTGGTGATGGAGATGGACCACCGGTTTGTGTTGGGTACAGCTAATGGTAGTGTTGATGGGAAGGATGTGGGATTGAGAAAGACAAAACAGTTGGTTTGGTTGATTGATTGCGTTTTTTGATGGAGATGGGATTTAATTGTGCAACTTTGAATAATGGAGGGCGATTAGGAGGTGGTTTGGTGGTTGATCGTGTAATTATTGGGTTGGTTATTTTGATATTGTTTTAGTGCATGTGAGGATGCACAGAGGGGGGGGGGCGAGGTTGGAGTTTTGATTCTCTGTGGTTTGGACTTGTTCTGGTTGTTGAGATGTGAGTTACGTGGTGGGGAGCAGAGGAACAGGAGTTGCTGTGGCTTGACGACATCGGGCTGGGAATCATGTGTGAATAATAGGAGCCTGTGATGGTAGGGTAATTAGAACTTTAGAAGAAGGAACCACTTGGGGGTGGAAGGTGTGAAATTCTTTTACTGTTTTTGCTATTTGTTATTTTTTTATTTAGATGAAATGGGAAGCAATAAAATTAAAAAAATCTTTTATTGGTGGGTGAGTGACTAACTGCTTAAAGTTTGTTGGCCTTTCCCCTGTATTTCGTATGATTCAGTAGTTATTTGTTAATCAAGTCATAAAGTGGGTTAGCTTTTGGTTGCATGGATGATCTAGCAGTTTACTGGTTGGTTGAATCGCAAAGTATGTTTGCCTTTTGTGTCTATGGTAGGATTTAAATTCATTACTAGTTTATCTATTCATGCCTCCTCTGTTCTGGAAGACCTCAATATTCAGTTCCAAGGTTTAAGGGTACGTGATCTCTACTCTAAGTGCATCTCTGTAAACTACCTCCATACTTTTGGCAAATGAAAGGTAAAATCCTTATGGTGTCATATTAACTTAACATCCTCAAAATGCAACTTGAGATGGTTTTATGAAATTTCAAAGATTCAAATTAATTTACTTTACCGATTGAGGGTCCACAATAATGTGGAGACAAATGACTACGATAAAGAAGTTTTGTGGCTTCAAATATGATCATTGCTCTGCTTTTCAAATGATTTAGCTTGGAGTCGATCCAGAACTTTGTATGATGTTACGGCAGTGTGCATAAGAGAAGCGGCTAATTCTACTACCATTTCCAGCTGAGCTGATCAATTTAGTGCGTGAATTTCACAAAAAAACGGAAGTAGAATGAGATAGATGTATGATCTTAGAAGTTAGAACTTTCAGAAAAGATTTATTTATGATCTTATAAATAAGAATGTTTCCAACCAACTTTTCCTCACATGCGAGAGTTACAGACCAATTGCAGTTCAAGGACATTCCCTTGCATCATTTGAATCTAAGTTTAAAATTTGTTGTTGGGAAAATATAGAAAATTTCAACAGAATAATCATTTAAATAACGTATAACTTACGCGTGTGAAATCACCGTTCGGGCCTTCATTCGAGCCACAATTTTCTATTTTTGTTAAATTAAAAGAGGAGCAAGGATAAGAGGAAGTCCAACAGCACTTACTCTGAGGTCTGGGGAATGTTGTAATTTTTTTTCTTTCGAATGGACTTATGACTGTCATTATGGTTATATTACATGGATTTTGTTACATGATGCAGAGTCTGCAGACTATAATAAAACTTCTTAAGTGAATTCGCTGTCTTGACTATATCTCTAGGTGAGGGATAAGTTTTGTTGGAATACATATTCACAACGACATTTCCAGATGGACCACCAAAGATACGCCAAGGCTGGAAAACTTCCCACTGATTTGAAAGTAATATACGATGTAATAATATTAGTGAAAGATTTTTCTTGAATCCCAAGCCAGATGCCAGCTTCTGCATATATCTCGTTAGGAGTTCTCTGGAACATTACAACCGTAGGAACAAAGAGGTGAAATAGTTGGAATTCTGTGGCTTAGATTGGCTTTGAGAGGGAGTAAATTTCTCATTAATTTCCCACATGAAATGGCCAACTCTAGGAGATAATATTCTATTTTTCCTCCAAACCTTCAGCTGGCATCGAATTTTCTACGCAGAACCAAAATTTGTAAAAGGCTTTGGTATTAAGTAAAGTAAAATCCAGATGTGAATAATTAGAAAAGTACCCATAAGTTTGTTGGAGAAGTTGGAATCAGTGGCCAACTACGTACCGAAAAGTGTCATTGTTTGTGGAAAGTAACAGGGAACTACTAAACGTCGCCCCAAAACTACTTAAATCGCCCCTTGAAATTACCAAATTGCCCTTAACAATATATTTAATACCCATATCGTCCCGTGTCTTTAAACAAGGTTATTGACTCAGTTTTACTAACATTCCTAGTACCAACACCACGAAAATGTCTGGCGAAACACCTAGACCAGGCGAAGTAACGGAGGCGGATTTTTTTTTCCGACACGAGCGTCTGGCTAAGACGCCTGTACCATCGTGGAGGCGTCTGGCTAAGACGCCTCCACCATCGTTGAGGCGTCTTAGCCAGACGCCTCCACGATGGTGCAGGCGTCTTAGCCAGACGCCTATACCATTGTCTAGGCGTCTGGTTAAGACGCCTCGACCATGGTGGAGGCGTCTTAGCCAGACGCCTCCACGATGGTACAGGCGTCTTAACCAGACGTCCCATTTTTTTTAATTTTTTTTTTCAAATTAAAATTATACGGTGTGTTATCTCAAATTATTTGACGTTTCTTTGCAAGTTTTCGGTGGTAACCGGTTGGATTACAATGAGTTTTTTTGCAAGTGATAAAGATTCAAAAAAATTCCAGATCCAACATTTTTTAAGTTCCAAATCCCCCGGTGGTAAAACATCATGACTTACAAATACCACCTCGACAGGTCGTTCGGGGGTCTCGCTCCCCGGTGAGCGAGCGGCATTCCACCTCGCCGGTGAGGTGGCGGGGGTGGTAAGGGGGCAGCGCCCCCTGGAAATTTTTTGGATTTTGAAATTGTTGGATCTGGAAATTTTTGAATTTTCGATGTACCGAAGAGGTATCGGTCATCCGAATATAGTAATTATTAACTTATTAATTAATTTAACAATTATCTAAATTTATAATCATTTATCTTTTTAAAAAAATAATAAAAAATTACGGGCGTCTGACGGAGCCGCCCCCACGTAGGAGGGGGCGTCTGGCTAAGACGCCTTCCCCATGGAGGAGGCGTCTTACACAGACGCCTGTCCCATGGGCGGAGCGTCTGGGTAAAACGCCTCCCCGATGGGTAAGGCGTCTGGGTAAAACGCCGCCCCCATGGGGAAGACGTCTTAGCCAGACGCTCCCTCCTACGTGGGGGCGGCTCCGTCAGACGCCCGTAATTTTTTATTATTATTTATTATTTTTTTATTAAAAAGATGTTAGATGTTTTACCAGATTCGAGTACACTGGGGCGTCCGTTAGTTCATTACTGACCTCCAAAACATTATTTTTTATGATTATAAGAGGAATATGAAGAGAGATGTGTGATAGGAGGGTAAAATGTCGCGTTATAGCAGTAGAAATGAGAGAAGGGCAAAATGGTAATTTCAAGGGGCGATTTAAGTAATTTTGGGGCGATGTTTGGCAATTCAGAAGTAATACTTTGCTAATCCGTGATGTTATTTTATTGGAAAAGGCAGACTTTGGAAACCTCTCGGAGATCTTATATCCCTACTTACTAGAGATTTGTAAAACTTTTCACTGTTCTTTTGCCGCAGATCTGAATTTGATGATGTATCACATCTTTTGACGCACCAAGAAACTTGATCTCGACTTTTAGATTAATGAAAAAACAATGGCCAAACAATTAATGCGCATCCAGGGAATCGAACCCTGGTCAGTACCGTGGGAGGGTACTATGATACCACTACACCAGATGCGCTTGGCTGATAGGTTTTCACTCATACTATAGTAAAGCCACAACTTTAGTGTTTTTAAACCATCAAATCTTCAACAGCGATATTCTTTCGGATTACAACAGCGATCTCTTTCATCTTTCTTTTTTATATCTTTCGTTAGTTCCTCCTCTCTTTTAGGCCTACTGAAAAAGTGTGTTGATAACCGAGATGAACCGTGAATCAAAATGCAAAGGATTTGACAAGCATACAAGTCATCCTACAAAGTTTAAATAGAACCCTATCAGTATCACACACAAATCACAAGAGAAGAGTATTACGCCGTTAAGCAACACTTACTCCTCTAGTGGTCAAGGGTTCCCTTCATTACAAGGCAGAGACATGGCTTAATTCCCGATTATATGACCCTCTAAGATTTGGGTCGTGTAACATCTCGTTTGATAATAAAAATTTAGAGGAACATAAAACAAAAGGCATAATAGATCTATGATATTATATATGGTTTGTACATCATTATCACATTATGGCCTTTGGTTGAGAAAATTCCCAGATTAATTCCAACAATTCAAAGAACATGGCAAACAAAACAACATTGGTCATCAAAGCATTCACCTGCAACCCAGTTCGGCTCTTCCATCTTCAGTGATGGAAGTGTTCCTACAAAGCTTTTGAAGATCAATGTAGCCTATAATGGTGTCCTCAAACACAGCATCTTGTAGTTGGGCATCATTGAAGGTGGAACCTGATAGAACAGTGTTCTTAAAGACAGCTCCTTGAAGATTTGCCTTTTCGAAGTTGACACGGTCAAGGACTGCATTTGAAAAGTCCGTTCCTGCACACAGTTTATACACATGTTTTAATATGAACAAGGAGCTTAATGCTGACCGTGATGTTATAACCGGCTAACCGCTATGAAGCATACGATGGATAGTATATTTGTACTTCCAAATTAATAATCTATATCGTTGCCTTGTCTTAACTATGTATATTATCTGAGATTAAGTGTACTAATTATATGTCTCGAGAAGATAGAAGAATCTCGAATACACCATCCAAATAAATAACATCTACATATTGCCACTAAACTAAGATAACATTTATCAAACTAAACAATGTCATCACTTAGAATCTGAAAGCATAACAAGGATTATTATTTTTTAATTCGTTAAAGATTGTAGAGTACTACATGCAAGCGTATTATTAAACATTTATTATTAATTCAGGCTATATCATTAGTTTATTATTGTATTAGTTTAAGGGTAACCTTTTTGTGAATCTATCGACAGGGCTTAGTTTATAAGCCAAATAAATGTCCGTTTTAATCACTTACTAAGAATTGAGAACTATAAAGCCTAATTTTGAGACATTATGTTACCCTTAAAGCTTGCTCCGACGGCATATGCTTTGGACATAACAACTTCTGACATATCTGCACCATCAAACTTGGCTTCTGACATCAGGGCAGCAGCAAGTGACTTCCCTTTGAGATTTGATTTCTCATTTGAGTAGTCGCAAAATCGGAGATCAATTGGTTTATCATAGACACCATTGGCTTGGCCAATTGTGTTTCCAACAAAGGCGCGCTCGCACCGGTTTGGTTCCGTTGATAGTGGAGGCAGTCTCTGTAGTACAGTAAGAGGACATCAATACAAATTTTAAACAGATTACAATTTTTTATTTTTTTTTCAAAATAATCAAAAAAAATAAAAAATTGTAAAAATATGCACTTCAGAAACTTATTTGGTAAAATATGCACATTGAAAAACGGCACCTGTGGTGCCGTTTTAATTAACTAAAAAAGGCACTGTAGATGCCGTTTTTACACATAATAAAAACGGTATCACTGAAGCCGTTTTTACCTGAGCAAATTTTTTCTTGGTTTCGAGATGTCGTTTTTAGCTAAGTTATGTTGAACTAGCAAAGGGTCGATCGGGGGTCTCGCTACAGTGAATTTTTTTGAATCTTGAAATTGTTTGATCTAGATATTTTTGAATCCTCAGGTAAAAACGGCATCAGTGATACCGTTTTTATTAAGTGTAAAAACGGCATTTACAGTGTCGTTTTTAGTTAATGAAAACGGTACCTGTGGTGCCATTTTTCAATGTGCATATTTTGCCAAATAAGTTTCTGAAGTGCATATTTTTACAATTTTTTATTTTTTTTGATTATTTTGAAATTTTTTCCTAAAAAAAACATAAGCACTGAACAGTGGTATTTCTCAATTCTCACTGAACCTGTATGGACGATTGTAAGTGTTTATTTGGATCAATAGAATTGTCATAGCAAGATGGGTTACCCCCTCTAGGGAACACTCCGCACATCGACCGTTCACTCACATTGAAGCAAGAAAATGATTCAAGAAAGACAAGTAACTAATAAAAAGCTAACAGACTAACTGGGATAACAGATAATGTTAAGATATTTTAATACATTTGACAGGCAAACTTAGGAGTAAGGCTGTAAAATCAGAAACATCAAACATATGAAATCATTCTGATGGGCATTTATAAGCTTGATCATGAAGTCAAATATAGAAGGAAAATTTGCTTGGTAAACCATATCAATGTCTGCAACTCGATAAACAGGATACAGAAGACAAAATCTGACATGAAGAACATTGACATAAATAGCTAGAAGTCATAAGATAATCAGTTATAGCAAGGATTCTTAATCTTTCACATGTTTGTCCTGTAGGAGTTAAGACTCGGCAGTAGATGTTGTAGTTGCAGTAAGATCTTGTTGATGCCCAAAAAAGGCCTTATAAATGCAAGGATTGACTGCAGATAGCTGCTGAGTGATATCCTCCACCACGAGTGAAAACATCTGTTGCTTTGTTCTTGGCATTTATATTATCTTTCAGTGAATAAAAAATTTGTTTATATATTTTCCAATGCAGTGGTATCTGACAACTGGTTTGTTTTGGCATATTAGACCTTCAGCCCGAGTAACACATCCACTTTGGCATAATTAATAAGCAGTTCAGTTTCAATTTAACCCGAAACTATGACTACCATTGTAACTATGACTACCATTGTTTCTTCAGGACGGATGAATTTCAAATGGGATAAGATGCTCATGAAGGACGGATTTGTGATGGACAATTGTATCACCTAGCCACCTAGGCAAGGATTAAGGACCCTCTTCTTTCTTTTCACAATGATCAAAGTTTTAGTGTGCAGTGTAGATACCTAATCAAATGCACACTATGTTTAATCAGAATATGGCAAGCACTCATTTTACTCAAAGCTTACGGGGGATTATCTACGAACATTGCTGAAAAATTAAGGTGAAAGAACCAACCAAATTACATTGAGCTAACCCCACGGTTATGTCGCAGCTAAATGATGAATGGAAATCTGTAAAAGGTACAAATGCAATGTAATAACATGCAAAGTATCAAAAGAAGGAAGGAATGAGGCTTGGAACTACAGAAAATAAAGACCTGATTCCCAGCAGCAACTGGTGATGCAGTTGACACTGCAAAGACAGCAAATATTCCACAAGCAACATTCTTCAATTCCTTAAAAGAGGTACAATTTTCTGCAACCTGATTATTTGCTGCAAAATTGCAAATAAATAAATGTCTTAGACTCTTAGATGGAAAACTAATCACAACCTTTTCGAGTTCAACCCACTGAAACAAGAGGAAAATCAGATTGGTCCTAGAGACCTAGACCATACACAGCTGAAGATAAGTAGTTCTAAAGCAAGCATATGGCAGGCCTAAAGAATCAAACAATGTCTAAGATTTTCTTTCATCCCTTGAAATCCATTTGTCTCACTAGAGTGGGCTAGGGTATGACTTCAGGTGACAAAGAGACTAGGGCTTGATTGCACTATCTCCCAATCTAATTCATCTGGTAGTAGTTGATGTTCTACTTTTCAAAATTTCATGAATTCATTTGTATATGAAGAGAATAGTCGCACATTGGACAACTCAAACTATTTTTACAATTTATAAGATCTTAGGTCACTCAATTCATCACCAATTGGTTTTGAGTTGGATACCTACATTACAATATGGTTTTGGAGCCAAAAATGCCGATGGCAGCCCAACACTTCTACCCATTTAGACATACACATGTTGGACCTATGAGACACCACATTTGTGGGGGAGAGTTGAGAATAGTTGCACATTGAACAACTCAGGTTATTCTTATGACTTATAAGATCCTGGGTAATTCCATTCATCACCAATTGATTATGAGTATACATGTATTCGTAAAGAAGATAATTACTTTATTTGAAAGAATTTCAAATATCAAATATGCTAGACTAGTTCAATATACTATTATAAGCACACACGAAGAAGACCGGTTGTTTGATTCAAAACACATTAAAATACTAGCCTTCAATCTCAAACAAAATCAGCTTATCCCCTCTATTCAGCCCATCAACATACCTTGGGGTCTAACAAGTGGAACCAAGTTGAATGCATTTAATTTCAAATCCAGCAAAACAATCTCATGTTGATTTGCGAAGTACTTGAATTACTAAAAAAAGTGGCAAATAACCAATTTATTTGTAAAATTGGTAGTTCATACGCACTTGAACACGGACGCAACTTTTCGTTCAATCCAAAACATAACACTTCTTTTTAATTTTTTGATGAAAAGGCAAACCACACTAACTCCAAGTTAGGTCACAAAGCTAATTCAAGCTTAGCAATTAGATTCTACAATTCCAATAGGTTAAAACTGTGATAATATTTGTAACCATTGAGAATGGTAAAAAAAACTATTGAGAATGGTATCATATCATTAAATCAAGGTCATTTCATAAGTTCTGAAGTCCTAGAGTACTCCACTCAACACCAAATAATTTTGAGTTAAAACTCTAAATTCAATGTGGTATCACATCTAAATGAATAGCACTAGGGACAAAACATCCACTAATCTTTGAGTACACACATGTTGGACCTAAAGAAGCCCTCATTTGAAGCTCAATGTTGAGATAATCCCATACTTGAAAAGGGTTAGTAACATTCTCATTAGTTTTGACATTTTAAGTCACTTCATTCAACACCAATTGGCTTTGAATTAGAAATATACACTTTAATAGTAAAAACCATTTCCTTCGAGCATGTAGAGCCTTGTCTAGTCCATCACTCATTACAGCCATTGACCCATACAATCTCATTATAGGTCACCATGTTTCGGGTTTCAAATAGACAGACTAGTAAAACAGCAGTAGCTATGGATACGATTCTCAATCAAAAATGGCAAAATGTAATATAAACTAGAAGCTGCTAAGGTAACATACTTAGTATACCTCTTTCAAACTTTTCTTAAATAGACCCATATAGCTCCCACAAACTTTGTCTTCCTATTCAACATATGACTATATTTTGGTTGACATATATAGCCACGTCAAGTGTGTGAAGTTGGTGTTCGGTACACACTTTTTCTTGTTAATTTGATATTCTCTCGCACCGATTTCGACAGACAACAAACGTGCAAACCCAGGGTGACTGGCCAAACTCACAAAAACTGACCACTCGTTTGATTTCAAATTTGAACACAATTATTTATATTGGGAAAACAATAAGAAATACTAACCCAACCCTAGGTTAATTTGGTCGCAAACGTAAAGAAAGAAAGAGATAACACGAAATGTGCAGGGAAATGACCTGAGCAGTGGATTCTCATCATGTGCTGAAGGCGAGACGTGTGAAAGGGAGTCGTGGAGAATCTGACGGATGGAGAAGAGTAACAACACCAAGTGGCCGCCATGGACTACGCCTTTTTTTTGGGGTACGACTACTACGACTACGAGAGGGAATTCCTTTCCTTGTAGTTGGCCGATCCCACCCAAGCTTTATCTTATCCATCGGAGGGAGGTGTCCACTTGGCATGCACGGATCACCACTTCACAACTATATCCGCTTCCGCATCCTGGCTGTGTTTTGTCTTTCAGGGTCAAATTCTTGGATATATTTTCAATTTTATTTGTATTCGAAATTTCAAATTGTATATTTCGATATATGACAGCAAGTTATAAACATGCAAGCTTTATTTTATTTATATAGCGCTAGAACGGCCCAACCCAAACTAACTAAACCTAGAAAATCGTTGCCTCTCCCGTCTCCTTCAGTCCTCCCCTCTCAAAACGCGCTTCCACACAGACATACAAAATAAATAAATAAACAAACCCAAAAAAAAAAGCAACCGTAGTCGTCTTCGTCGCCTTCTTCTTCCGCATCGAACTCCCCACGTTCTTTGTGTGACCATTCCCATTCCGATCCCCAAACGCGGATCAGATCTCGAATGGAGAGCTCGAGCCTGGTGTCGTTGGTGAAGCCGGACCAGGTGATGAACTGGCTGGGCGCCAGTGTCCTTTCCGCCTTCTTCGCCTCCCTCGAGAGGTTCTCCTGCATCAACCTCACCACCGCCGACGTCGACTCCGACTCCGACGGCGAAACCGAGGTCAGTATCACTCACCAACGCCCCAACACCACATCGACCCCCACGCCGACCTCCAACCTCGACAACGTCTGATCGCATCCAAGGGTACCTTCTCCTACGCTTTCGTCCTCGTCGGTTTGTAGATATGGATAGCTGTTGTCTGGGTCTTGTTGATTTACAGGATAACTTGTTGTTGTTTGGAATTTGGATCGTTTGCGATTTCGGGATTTGACTTTTTTTCTCTTTGTAAATGATGTTTGGTGTGAAATTTGGGGGGTTTTGCTCTTAACTAGTGATGGATGAAGGGATGAGTTGGCGAACGTCAATGAAATTGTTGTTTCTCTGTTTGTGGTGGATTTGAGATGTGGATAATGAAATTAATGATAATGTTGCAACTACGAACGCTTCGAATTTAGAAATTTATTTTCTGTTCATTAGGAATTTAAATCAAGTTATAAATTGATTTCTGTTATGTAGGGATTTAAATATCAACGTACATTTTTTGGAACCCTTTTCCCCTTTTGGTGTGCCTATGTGGTTCAGTTTACATCTCCTAGAAACTTAGATTAGAAGGTTAACATTTGTCTTACAAGTGATCGTAAAAATTTGTTGGTCATTTGTGTCTCAAGTTATTTTGATCGTTGGGGCCATCTGAATAAGGCTCCATTTCATTTGCCATGAGTTTTATATCCCACAAGAAATATTGGTTTTCATATTTTCTTGGTTACATGCAGATTATTAAGTTTAGGGTTTTTTTCCGTTTTCAAAAATATTATTGCAAGAAGCTTCAAATGCCGTAATCTACAAACTAAAAATATGCTAGGCAGATTTAGAATTCAGCTAAATAGTTGGCTTCATAATATGATTCTTAATGCCATAATATACGAGACTCTGGATGAGTTTGTAAGATGGCTTATTTGAGAACTAAATGGAATTTTACTTGCATGTAGACAATAAAGGGAAACCATCAGTTTAAGGGGTACCAGGAGGAATTAAAATAAAATTGAAACTGGTCTGACACTTTCTATGTTCATAATCACCTAACATAATTATTCTTTCTTTTACCGTCTAAGTCGTAATAAGACGGTTAAGACCTCCAGATAATCTTCTCAAGTTATGTTTTTATTCTAGCAGTAGGTTGACCTGCACGATTTGAAGGGTTACTATTAGCAAACAAGATGAAAATCTACAACTATTGTAGGTTGTTATATTTCTGAATTTTGACTGTGACTAATCCTTTCGCAAGTTCGTTGCTGTTAATATTTTTAAGACAAATACTCCAAGTGCCAGGGGCTTGTTCCAAGGTTTTGGCTTGAAAGTTTGTAAGTTGTTTTAGGTGATAACTCTGCGTTTGGCTTGGTTGTTCTTCTTCGAATTTCTGTGTATTACTAACAGGGAATAAATACCTTGATTGCTTGATGAAAACAATTACATTGGTTTTTCATTCTATCTTGTTATAGTTAAAAAAACAATCCATTAAGTACGGATCTCCAACATTTGCTGTGGACAAAATAATTACCTTAATGTTTGTGTTACTTATCATAGTATTTCATCAGTCCATTATTCTCTGTAAAACCTCAAGATGTTCCATTAATGAGTTTATGCGCTGTAACAAACTGACATCCCGTCCCCATGTGTGTTTAGAATCTGGTTAATTTATTAGTTATGGATATGGTCTATTAGTTCTCAATAAACTCATCATAAAGAGCATCCTAAAAGGGTTCTAATGTTTAAACTTGAAATCACTTTGGTGGTAGACTTTCGCCCCTTTTGCTCTTGCATTTTCCCCCTATATGCAATGTGAGGATATGATGAAGATACTCCATGGTTCCTTTCCATTTGCAAAACACCTCACATTTGAGAATTCTAAGTGTTCAACCCTTGGATGAAAGTAATGGCCTTGTAAGTCTCCAAGATAACAAATCAGATTGAGCTTCTCTCCCATCAAACATGCTCACCTTGAAACAATACGATATTTCAAACAAACGTATTTTCAAACTTGTGTATTTGGTTTTTTATCAGTCAAAAGTTTAGGGAGGTGGTCACCCATTATCTATTTACTTCACTTGTTTATCTACGAAACTTTGCTCTCATTTGTCACCTTTTACGCTTCCAGTGTTGTTATGTACACTGTTTCATCCCATTTTTACTAATTTCCATGTTGTATTTACAGGAAGTGGGTATTTTGTGTTTTTATAGTTTTTTTTTTCTTCATTCCATGCAAGATGCTCCAGTGATGGGTATTCCACTATGTGTGTCGTTTCAATTACTGAATCCTTTTGGATCTGTAGAGATGAAGAGACATCTGAGGAGCATCCATATTGTTCATCCCTTTTGTTCTTTTTATTTGGCCAACGTCGTTGCAGTTTTTGTATAAAGGATAGTGAATTACATGGGTTTCATTGATTAGGCCATAACTTGGTCGATTTTGAGGCTTGAAATGACAGTCTTAAGAAAGAGATCAGTATGTTATTTCATGATCTGATTTGTTTGTTGCAATTGGATATCATTTGTTATCCTGCTTGATCAGAAGATTGTGAAGGGTCGTGAATTTTCTATTTCCAGACTTTTTTTTACTTCTTCAATGCCATGCAAGCCGTGTTTACTTTTGATGTGTAATTGTAGATTTATGGTGCATAAACGGCGGTCGACCTGGGAACCGGGCCGACCGGCCCTCTACCCTATATAAATCCTCAAGCTTTTCTCTTTCTCCACACAAATATTTCCAATTTTTTGTCTAATTGTTTTGATTTTGGTGGAGATATATCGAGTTTGAGTTAAAAAGTTAAGCTTAAAACTACAAGCGTATCGTTGACCGTCGATTTGGTGACTTTTTTGCTCTTCATTTTACAAATTTTTCTAAGTTTTTTAATAGTTAATTTTAATTAATCAACCATAATCATTTACTACTCATTTATGAAAAAAATCAATTTTTGTTTGCATATTTTGTAATTTTTATGGTTTTGTCATCTGATTCTGAAAATAATGATAACTCACCGCATCTTTCTCTTGTTAATCCACGTAAGAAAAAAAAATGTAATACGGATACTATAAAAAAACTAATATGAGCTGATTTGATCAAGGAGGGGATGAGGAGGGCAATCCAATTGCTACTTGTAAATGGTGTATTCATGTATATTTGGGTAAGTCAAGTGGAGTTAGTCGTTTAGGTAGACATCATCTTTCATGTAAAATTAAAAATATTACTGCATCGGTAGTGCACTCACGTCAATCGGTTTTAGATATACCTAGTGAAATTTTAAATTACAAAAAATATTGTCTAATTAAAAGTAGAAAAATCATTGTTGATTGCATAATTAGAGATGAACTACTATTTAGCAATTCTCTATCATAATCTGCAATTTAAACCATTTTTTAGAAAAACACTTAAAAATTGCAATTTATAAATTCGTTAAACAAAAAGAAATCATGATTACTTTTTCCCCATCAATGAATAATAAATAACATTAACTAGTGGTGTTTGGACCGATCCAAATAATTATCATTACAATTGCGTAACTGCTTATTATTTAGATGATTCATCGTGTTTAAATAAAAAAAATTATTTATTTTTTTACCTATTTGCATCAACACACTATCAAGATTATATTTAATCACATTAGACATGTCATCGTAACTAATAATCTTGAAAATAAAGTTTGTGCAATTACATTTGATAATCCTACTACCAATAGTCCTACGATACAAATGCTTATTAATTATTGTCATCAACATTTAAATGATTTACTTTCCATAATAGATGTGTTTGTCATAATTTGAACTTAGTAATACAAGATTAACTTAGTATAATTAAATCTTAATTATAAAATGTTGTGAATGCAATTGCTTATGTATGTTGTAGTAGTACATCTAGATATTGCGGAATAGACTTGAATATAAGTTTAAATCCTACAACTAAAGTTCTAGCATACCCTAAAATTCATGTTTTCCAATCGTAAAACTTTCAAACATGTAGTGAATGACCACAAAATGTTGGTGATATTCCTTCAAGCAATGCAAATCCTTATCATGGTCTGTTGTAACTTGAAACTCTGCATCATAGACATGATGAGTTTGCTAATATTGTTGGATTGTCGAACTAAAATCCTTCCTTTGGTCTTGGTTTGTCGCTAGTTGACCCGATTAATTACGGTCGGCCAGAAATTCAACGTCCAAAAGAAGAGATGCATAGTGATGGAGATGATGACACTATGAATTAGGGGATTACAACACACCATTTGTAGTGGAAGACGAACTCGAAGGTGTTTCTGCTAATGAAGTTGTTCCCGTGGCGCAAGAAGTTATATATGTGATGGGTCAATCCGTAAACCGGGATGACAACGACGTTGTTGATGATGTAGTTGCTAACAACAACACGATTCTAACTCTGAATGCAATTCATCTACCTATCTTTCTGTTGGTATTTGAAAATCAATTCAAAGGGTGAAAACTTACATAATAAAAAACTTAAGAATGTCAGAATCCTACAAAAAAAGACATATAAACTATAGCAAAATCGCAGACTCCATGAGATTCACCCGACCCACCCCGTCGCTCTAGGTCCAAGGATGGGAGATCAATTTTCTTGATTTGGATGTAAGATTGGATTTGATCCTACAATGTTGCATGGGAGGAGGGTAACTAATACTAATGGTCGGTTTTGAAGTTAGATCAAATCAATATCTTTTCCCAAGTGTTGATGTAAACCTAATTACTAACATTTAGGTGTCAGCCTAGGCGATTCAATTGAATGTGTTGGAAGTTACCAACGTATGGGAAGGCAACCTTATGTTTTTAATAATAAAAAATCTTAATTGGCAAAATAACTGCTAGACATCCTTAAATTATGAAATTTATTTGTGGAGTTTTCATTATATTTATTGTTGAGTAGGTGGGCCTGATTAGAGATAGTGAGGATCGGCAAGTGGTGGTAAACCCTGTAGGATTTCGTGTCCTTATATACGTGTATATTTTAAAAAAATTAATACAAACATACATGATCGATTTCATATTTTCAGCAATTTTATGTACATTGTCTTGTGTTTATTCTAATATCATGCAAACTTACATATATTAAAATAAACAAACAAGAGATGATCATACCCAAAGGTTCTCTAAAACCTTTTCGAAAATCCGGAGTTGCGTTGCCCGTCGAATCACCCGCTGATTCGCCTCTAAGTGTACATCAAACTCTAAACAAGATTAGAGAGAAATGAGATACACGATCAATCTCTAATTAAGCTAAATATCTAGTTAATAACACCTTTAAAGTTCCATGAGATTTTATCTCCAAAAGCTCAAATTGATTAACAGAATTTCGTGGTGATTAGTTGAGAGATTAGGGGGAGAGAATTTGCAATCATATTAATTGTGTGTTTTTAACAAGTAGGATGACATGTGCTATTTATAGTCTCCCAAATCACCCACATCAAGAGCTATTCTATAACTATAATCTCTTTATTTCTCTCTCTTAAATCAATCACAATTTACCACATAATCATCCTCAAACATGTTTGACCAAATCTGGAATTAATCCAGCACATGATCTAATTACTCTCTTAATAATTCTGGCAGAAATCGTGTCAACCGGTCGACCGAAACTAACCAACCGGTCGACTAATTGGTAGTTAATTCACTTTCGGTTGCACCTTGAAACCAGGCGGTCGACCAATTCAACGCGAGAATCGGCTACTGGAAATTTCCGGTCGAACTGAGTTTCTAGTCGATCGACCGATCACTACGAAAGTCAATGCGAGAAATCTCCTGGAAGTTTTTGGTCGACCCAACTCATTATTCCGGTCGACCGTTCACACGCTCAACAGATACTGTGTATTTTCGGTCGACCGGTCTCCGAAAAATGTTCGACCGTTTTGTCCGATTTTTGCCTTTATCAAATTTTAGATTTATCTCCAACAAAATTTGATCTTTTGGGGTTTTAGCAAATTCATATCTCTTGTAATATATTATCCTATGTAATAATATTACACCCCATAATATATACATCTTGTACGAATTTATCTGTGATTCAAATCATGTCAATGAAAGGAATGTGTTCTAAAAGTTTTACTTTTATATGTCAATTATTATGAATTGAATGTGCAAACATTTTGTTCCTTAATTATGGTGTTCGTCTTTTGGAAGTGTTAAGGAATAGGCGTTTGGTCCTTAACCGTAGAGCTCTAAAAGATAATGGTTTACATAAATCAAAAGTTATTCACAATCATAGTAATTAACATGGAACATTAATCACCGAGATAAGATTGTTGTGTTGGTCATCGATTGTTGTAGCTCTACAAATAATTGACGACACGAGTATATAAAAGAGAAAAAAATTACTTTTATATATTGAATAGACCTAACAAGTAAAACATTATGGAATTGTGTTTCGTGTCATTAATGTTTTACTGTGTCTTGGATCCTAAGATATGAGGCTTATATCTTTTCATTCAAGAAGTGTTTAATTTGATTATTGTCAAAAGCTATCAATGGGTGTAGTGATAAAGGCAATAGTTGGTTGAACATGACTTGTGATGGAAAAAATAGCTAGTCAAACGATTATCATTGTCCCTCTTAATTGAGTGATGATATTAGTGGGCTCATTGATAAAGCAAAATTATAATGTACACAATGTAACTTGAGTTAAGTTATATATTTATAATTAGCTTAGAGAGATCAAGAAATGAATATAATACAAAGATAACACATTTCTACTTTGTATATATTCTTAATATCACGAGGCAAGGGACGGATACAAGTTATGCACTTACATCACTAAATGGATCGTGTTTTGGTTCGGGTGGAACAAAGACATCTATGCTAATTGGGTAACTATAATGTGTAACTAGATACCGCTTATAGTTTGAGATATTAAGTGTTAATATGGCTGCCAATTTGGCTTAGATCCTCCTATAGGTCACACCACAAAACTGGGAAACAAGATGTTTGATTTTAAGTTCATATAATGTGTCGGGTTTCATAGGACACATGTGGTGAATGAATAAAATCAATGTCATGAGAATTGACATAATTAGAATCATAATAAATTCATATGAGGTGTATATAATATGTGGTGTAATAATTTAATATTACATAGGATAATATATTACATAATATGTGAATTTTCTAAAAACCCCAAAAGATCAAATTTTGTTGGAAATAAATCCAAAATTTGATAAAGGCAAAATCGGGGTCAAACACGGTGAACCGTTCATGATTCGGTCAACCGGGGTATCTTCAGATCGGTTAACCGAATAGGGAACGGGTAAGCGCAATTGGTTGACCGAAATTGTCTGGAGTGCCTGGACAATCGGGTTCGGTTAACCGAGTGTGCACGGTCAAACGAGAAGTTGTATTTTTGGTAGACCGAATGTGACACGGTCATCCGATGACTATGTCCCAGAAGCGATTCTGGTGGGTGAACGGTCGACCGAGTAAAAGACGTGGTTCGTCCGAATTCTTTCAGGGAATTTTTCTCATACGGATTCGGTCGATCGTCTAGCTCACGGTGCACGAAACATGTGTTATAACCGAACGGTTCGATTGACCGAATAATTCTCGGTATACCGAACAAAAACGATTCTGCCTGAATTATTAAGAGATTAATTAAATCATGGGTGGATTAATTCCAGAGTTAATTAAAACGTTTTTTGTGGGTGCTTACGTGGAAATTAGAGATTAATTTTAGAAGAGAATAAACAATGGATCACGACTAAAGAATAACTCTTGATAAGGATGTTTTGGTATACTATAAAAGGACCCCTACTTCTACTTGTTTAATACTAATGCAAAAAATCTTTCTCTCATTAATCTTTGTCTAATCACCACGAAAATCTCTTAGTAAATTTAAGTTTTAGACATAAGAATCTCAGGAGCTTAAAGAGGGGTTATTAGCTAGATTCTAAACCTTGTTAGAGATTGATTGGCTAGCTCTTTTCTCTCTAATCTTGTTTAGAGTTTGGTGAACACTCTGAGGCAAATCCGTGGACGATTCAACGGGCAACGCGACTCTGGATTTTCAAAAAGGTTTTAGAGAACATTTAGGTATCATTCTACATTTGTGGTTTATTTTAATAAATGTAGGGTTACATGTTATTAGAATAAACACGAAGTAATGTACATAGAAATTGTTGAAAATATGAAAATGATCTTGTATGTTGTATTAATTTTTTTTTAAATATATACATACATAGGAACACGAAATCCTACAGTCAATTCTCACGACATATTGATTTTATTGATTCACCACATGTGTCCCTTTTTACATGAACCTGATACATCATATGAACTCAAAATCAAGCTTTTTGTTTCCCAGTTTTGTGGTGTGACCTATAAGGTCTAAGTTAAATTGACGGTGATATCGAACCAAACACGATCCATATAAACGGTATCTAGTTACACATTATAGTTACCTAATTGGCATAGATGTCTTGTTCCACTCGAACCAAACACGATCCATTTAGTGATGTAGGTGCATCACTTGTGTCTGTCCCTTGTCTCGTGAAAATAAGAATATATACAAAGTAGAAATGTGACATATTTGTATTATATTCGTTTCTTGATCTCTTTAAGCTTATTATAATTATGCAACTTAACTCAAGTTACATTGTGTACATTATAATTTTATTTTATCAAGGAGCAGACTAATATCATCACTCATTTAAGATGGGCAATGATGATCTTTTGACTAACTATTTTTTCCAACACAAGTCATGTTCAACAAACTATTGCATTTATCACTATACTCATTGATGTTGGATCGTGTGGGTTATTGGTCCACAAACTCTAATTAACATTTTAATGCTAATTACCTACTTGCTTAGACAATCAAAGAAATGCAGCGGAAATTAAAACTAAACAAGCAAGTAAAGGAAGATAGTGCAAACCACAACGACACAAGGGGTTTTATAGAGGTTCGACACCCCACTCAGGTCCTAGTCCTCTCTTGCAAGCTCCGCCTACGACTTCACTATCCGCTCCCCGTTGCGGGCCGGGAGACAACGCCTTACAACCGTCAAACTTGCGAACAACCCTCACCGAGCTTGGAATCCTCTTCTCACAATCCGAGAAGGATCACTTCGGGCTCTCACCGAAGTCTATACTTGTGTCTTGGGCTTTCACCAAGACCCTTGCTCTCTTGACAACAAATGTAACGAAGTGAGATTCACTCTCTAATTGAGCACACTTTGAGTAGTATGAGTGATTGAACAAGTGTGTGTAGTTTAGGCTTATGGAGTGTAGAAATGAGAGCTTTGAGGATTGAGGTTTCTCTCTAATGTATTGAGACAATTGGAGTTGGAGAGTTGTGTGTAAAACTAAGTTTGATCCTATATTTATAAGCTCCTAAAGATTTCTAGCCGTTTGGACAAGATTTGATTGGGTTTTGTGCAAAGCACACAAAGCAGAAAATTGGGCTCCAAATCTGTCCAGAAACGGTTGACCGAAAGGTGCAACGGTCGACCGAACTCTTAGGTTCGTTAAAGACACGGTCGACCAAAATATGGAATGGTCGACCGAACTTTAAGTCTATTAAAGCAACGGTCGACCAAACAAGGTTACCGGTCGACCGAACTTACGTTTCGGTAGAGGGAAATTTGGATCGGTTGAACGAAATAGTATCGACCGATAGCAGGGATTTTTTGACAAGATTAAACGGTCGACCGGACAGGGCAGATGGTTCGACCGTTGGTAAAGTATATGGGGGTGTATTTTGTTTTAATACGAATACGACCGTTGAAGAAATACGACAAAAATAACGGCCATATTAAAATCCAGGATCGGTCGACCGAAACGGTAGAACTGGTCGACCGGTAGAGTTCGGAAAAATCATTGTGGAGAGTCTGTTGTAAACCGGTCGAACTGAGAACTGGTTTGGTCGACCGGTTCACACAGGAATACTGGGTTTAGGTTTAAAGTGATTTCCGACTAAAGTTTGGGTGATCTAATGGAGTCCAAATGATATGAGATTTTGTGTGTGACTCTTACAGGGAACCTAGTGTGAATGTGATAAGTTTTTAGCTCTTGTATGCTCAATTTACACATGTTCCTAAGACTCAAAATAAAATCAAGATTACAAATCTTCATATAGCTTTATTACAAATCTTGACTTGATTTTCTTCCTTCCATGAGTCTTGATCACCTGTAGAGGTTAGTACATGCAATATATATGCAATGCAATATGTGTGCTACTCTACATTACTTATGATTAAGATTAGGTTGATTAAATCATCAAAACAAGAATTAAGGCTAAAAAGCCAACAATTGATAGGGCTGGCAATTTGGGTCATGACACGAAACTCGAACCCGACACTAAATATCATGATTCAGGTCGACACGAATGACACAAACTATAATTCGGGTTGACATGAATCACACGAACGGTAATTCGGGTCAGGTTCGGGTTGGAGTATCTCGTGTTTCGTGTAATTCGGGTCGAGTTCGTGTTTCGTGTAATTGGTGTCAAACATGCTAGTTTGTGTTCAGGTTAATTCATGTTTGTGTAAATTTGTGTCAAACATGTTATTTCGTGTTCAGGTTAATTCGGGTTTGTAAAAATTCTTGTCAAGCAAGTCAGTTTGAGTTATTAGGGTTAATTCGTGTTCTTGTCAACATGAACACGAAAAATAGATTCGTATCAATGTGGGTCGTGTTCGGGTTACCAAATTCGTGTTCTTTAACCCACGATTCCTAATAAAATAAAATAAATACAAGAGATTCCAAAATAAGTTGAAAACAAAGAGACCGATCTTAGAATCAGAATGAACAAGTTAACCTATCAGGGAAGCTTAGGAATTCGCAAAACAAGATATCCCAAAATGAATTGAAAACAATGAAATAAGTTTTCAATATGGAAGCAGAGTCATACGGCATTGGATTTTGTTAACACAAAAAAAGTGACGATCACCGTCATCTAAAATGTTTAACACGTGATTCCTAATAAAAATCAAACTTTTTTACTTACAATTACGAGTGGAACATTATCAGATGTTTTCATCTCCCGATATGGTTGCACTTCTCAAACACGAACTGATAGGATCATAATTATGATTCCAATGCAGGATCACCACATAAGTCACTTTTCAGTCGTGGAGCTTTGAGGTATCAATGTCGCCATTAGGGCTTGCCTCTAACAGATGTACTTTTGAAGTTCTCAGCTGCAACCTTCAATGCGGACTCTTGCGACCTCGTAATTGAAGTGTTGGACACTAGCTTTGATGAACCACGGTTCGTGGACTTTTTGTACGTGGTCTGGATTTTTTGTTGTTGTGCTTGTAACGCTTTAAGATCTTTTTAATCTAATGAAATCACCACTTATAAAAAAAACACTAACTTTGATGATTTTGAAGAAGTTAATGGACATGATGGCATCGTGATGCTGACATCTGGCTTTGAAGTATTTAGTC
Source organism: Triglochin maritima (assembly GCA_963682175.1). Classification (NCBI taxonomy): domain Eukaryota; kingdom Viridiplantae; phylum Streptophyta; class Magnoliopsida; order Alismatales; family Juncaginaceae; genus Triglochin; species Triglochin maritima. Next base: position 53,766,836 of record OY821772.1, on the reverse strand, counting down.
TGGATTTGACATCTGACATCTGGCTTTGATGCTGACATCTGGCTTTGGAGTATTTAGTCGTGATGCTGGCATCAGACATCTGGCTTTGATGATTTTTGTACTTTGTCTGGATTTTTTTGTTGTACTTGTAACGCTTTAAGATCTTTTAATCTAATGAAATCACCGCTTATAAAAAAAACACTAGCTTTGATGATTTTGAAGAAGTTAATGGACATGATGGCATCGTGATGCTGACATCTGGCTTTGGAGTATTTACTGCACACTGAAAATCTACAGAAACTTACGCCTGTCGGGGATGGCAAGGTCAACAACTATGCAGTCTGAAAGTCCATATGAGCTAGGAAGCAGGTCTAATAATTCATTGACAAATGAGGCATCGTCGCTTGGTGGAGGAGGTTGCCTCTCTAGTGACTCGAATCCCGAATTTCACATATTTCGATTCAGTTGCAAATCGATACCAGATAAACAAACGTCAGGATGCTAATCATTGGGACGGCGGGAAAGAGGCCTAGAGCATTAGCATATACCTCGTCACGCCATTGCAGAAAGAGTTTATGACGGTCTGAATGTGAACATGAACTTGTCAGGTTGTCTGCATCATTTATGTGTGCTGGTCCATTGTTACAACAATTGGATACATGAATCTCATTGCGCTCCCTTATTGGAAATGACAGCTACTAGGGATACCCACATGTTGGACCAAGAGCTCTAGGGAATTGGGGTGACGCTTCAGACTGCTGCTGAAATCATCGACGTCTCTTCATCCTTGATGGGCCGTACCAATGGTTTTTGACTGCAAAGAAAGTTTCGCAGATTAACAAATATTGTTGTTAGATATCGGATACTTATGAAACATTTGACCATAAGTGCTAACTTTATGATATGCCATCCAAGCAGAAGACTAGCAATTTTCGACCACTTGTTACCATATATCTGTTGGGCCTTCATCAAAGTGGTCTCCTCCTCCTCTGTCCGAGGTTCCTTATTTACAGTTAGGTCTAGATGGTTAAGCCACCTGAAAATTACAATCAATACGATTAAGAAATTCAACCTAGACATAAACGAAGAATGCCATGTGTGTAATTTCATTAACCTTGGACCCGATTATAGATGAAGAATTGGCATATTCCATTTTTCATGTATGTCTAGTTTGAATTTCTTAATCGTATTGTGTGTAATTTCCTGGTGGTTTAACCATCTAGACCCAATTGTAAACAAGGAACCTTGGATAGAAGAGGAGACCATTTTGATGAAGGTCCAGCAAATATATGGTAACAAGTGGGCAAAAATTTCTAGTCTTCTGCCCGGAAGGTACATAATAGAGTTAGCACTTATGGTCCAATGTTTCATAGGTTTTTGATATTTGACAGCAATATTGTTAATCTGTAGGACCTCCCTTGCAATCAAAAACCGTTGATATGACACATTAAGGGGAAAAGAGGTGTCATAGATTTCAGCAGCAATATGAAGCGGCACCCTAAATCCTTAGAACTCTTGGTCCAGCATGTGGGCATCCCTGGCAGCTATCATTTTTAGTAAGAGAGCGTACTGAAATTCTTGTATCTAATTGTTCTAACAATGGACCAACTGACATAAATGATGTAGACCAGCGAACAAGTTCACATTCAGTCTGTAAGAAACCCTTCCTGCAATGCCTTGACAAGGTACAGGCTAATGCTCTAGGCCTCTTTCCCACAATTGCAATGATTGGTATCCTGAGGTCTGTTTATCTGATATGGATTTACAACTGAATCGAAACATGTGGAATTCGGGATTGGAGTCACTAGAGGGGCAGCCTCCTCCGCCAAGTGTTGACGCCTCATTTGTAAATGAATTATCAGACCAACTTCCTAACTCATATGGACATTCAAACTCCATAGGTGTTGACCTGGTGCGTTGCCATCCCCAACAACTGTCAGCATTTATAGATTTTTCATGTACAGTAAACGAATCAATGATGGAGTTTTACTGTGTGGCCTGGTCATTGTTTCAATTACAAAATTTTCCAAGATTTTTTTTGGACCTATACCAATTAACACTAGTTGTTGGGTAAGGCTTTTGTCTTGATTTTATAACCATGTAGTGGAGATTTATGTTTCATTTAGGCGATGTAAGACTAAATTTCCTACACATGTTTCATTAATTTTACAATGAATATGTTGAGTGGAAAGTTTGAAGACGTATTTTGTTGGTTTCTTCAATCTGATGGTGGGTAGCTAATATATTATTAATATCTTAAGTACAAATCACACTCTAAGCACTTTTCTTGAGCAATAATTTTTTAATTAAATAATAGTAATTGTCAACACATAAATTCAAGAGTTACAAACTCACAACATTTTATGTCGAGTCTGTATTACAAGTTCAGATGGTAACAAATCGATTCTGGTTCGAGTATTGGAAGAACCAGAACCGGATCCGTTATAATTGGGTACCCAAAATCAAACCAAATCTTAATCTAGATAGAAAACTTGTATTATTCAAGAGATTCATTACTTATTTGCTTAAAAAAGCTCATACGAAAAGAATTGTTCAACTCACTTGAAGGTTATATAAGTTGGAATGGGAGATAGATATTCAATTTTTCCGACGTGAGACTAAATTTTCTACCCTTCAATCCCATTGACAAAACACTATTTATAGCATAATATTAATTAACAACTCTTGTGAGTTGGGGGATTAGTAAAAGTTATCTAAGTTGCCCTTGCAATTCAGGTACAAATCTTGTGAGTATCAACTTTTTAAGAAAATTCGATTTCAAATCCAATTAACTAGAAATCAAATCGGTTCTAAAATTAAATAACCAAATCCAATCAATATCCATTTTATCCAAATTCAATTCTTGTTCATTCCTTTGACAAAATTTGAATACCTATTATCACCCCAAATTACAAGACACAAACAAGTACACTAATAATACATGACACCCTAGAAGCACCGTTAAACGGTGAAAAAGAAAGACGTCAACCTAAAAATTAAAATAAGTACAACATTTATGACAAGTTTTTTCCCCCAATCATAAAAACGATTTATGGTAGGTTTTATTAGCCCAATAAAAAAACTGCTCTTTCCAAAAGCTGCACAGTGGGGGCACGTGATACATTTTTACTGAATCGTTCATTTAGAAGAAGAAATTGTGGTGTAAAGAGGAAAAAAATTGGTATGTAATAACGGTATTTTGTATGTAAATAATATGACCAATTTTTATTAAAATAAAGAAGACATATCGTGTATCATAATAAATTATTTTGTTTAATATATTCAAAAAACTTATAGCTAAAGAAATAATGAAAGAAGGACGACCAGGACGAATTCAAGGTACTAGAACATAGACAATGAAGTTTGAAATGAGGGTACATGAATATACAAGGTACATACGAATTAACGAATACAAAAGACAATTCAGGTACGAAGTTCGATGTTTGAAGTAGTGAGTGTGAGATACTACAATTTTCTAATTAAAAAAATCTCAATTAGAAAAATAAAGACTGGACATTAAATAAAACTGGATTTCGGTGGGCGATTAGGGATCCGGAGGGGAGAGATCGGACGGGATGAGACCAATAGATGAGAGATGGGAGGAGACAGATGAGAGAGCGCGTATTTATAGAGAGGTAAGATGGGTTGTGATTGGTCGAGGTGGAGGGGTGTGGATTGGTGAGGTGGAGGTTGTGGGTACCGTTGGATTGGCTTGTGAAATGGACGGTGGGGATTGATTGGTGTGGGTTTTGTTGGTAAATGGTAATACATACATTAGGAACTTGGAAGATAGGTTAATGTAAGTAATTGTTGGTTTTAGAATCTGGTTCAATTGTTAGTTATGGTATATATATTAGTTCTCAATAAACTCGTCACAAAGATCATCTTAAAAAAGGTTCTAATGTTTAAACTTGAAATCGCCTTGGTGGTAGACTTTAGTATTCCTTTCTGCTGTTGCATTTTTTTCTCTGTAGGCAACGCGAGGATATGATGAAGATACCGCATGGTTCCTTTTTATTTCCAAAACACCTCACATTTGAGAATTCCAAGTCTTCAACTCTTGGATGAAAAAAAAAGGCCTCGTATGTCTCCAAGTTCTTTGACGAGAACCATATTGGTATACTACATGAAATAACAAATACGATTGAGCTTCTCTCCCATCAAACAGACTCACCTTCAAACAAGACAATAAATTTCAAAAGAACGAATTGTCAATTAGGAGCTTCTTCCCGAAGTTATATTATTTTAAGATGCGTAGGTTGTGATTGGTACCTAAAAGTCAATAATAGATTATTGAACGAGTTTGATGGAATGCATTTTGAGCCATTCTATTCAATATTTCAATTGTAAAATTAATACTTATGTACGTGTGCAAAGGTTTTAGTCCCACATCGTCTAAACACAACATTCATTTCCCACTGCAAATATAATACCAATATAAGAGCATCAACCAACAACTCAAGTTAATTGGTATAGGTCTAAATATAATAACAACAAAGAATTTAAATACCCAAATATATGTCTAAATATAATAGCAACGAAGAATTTAAATGCCCAGATATCACTACATGCATCAGTTCCAACGTCGGAGACATTGTTACCATTTTGAGGTTGAGTTTTGGCTATTCAGGAGCTTATCGGTTTGTGTTCGATCCTTCCTTGATATTACATTTTGGAATCTTATCGGTTTGTGATCGGAAAGTCAACCATATCTTGAGAAGAAGACTTTTGGTAATGTTTCATTTGCAATTCTATTTTTTTTAAAATAAATTTTATTTGAAATCGCGTGTTACCCCTTTTATGATCCATTGACGTATGACTTGTGCTTTTTGATTCAATGAGTTGATCGAATATTTTGTTTTGTGAATTCATTTACTTTTGTAATAAGAGCATAGTTAACCGGCATTGTCCCACGCAGTGGGCGACCCGGTTGGCCTCCTCGGGTGCCCACAGGTCTCCTATTGGTTCAATTTTTTTTAATGTGGAGGATTAATTGTAACGCCCCGAGCCCGGGCAACTGCTCACCCGCCCGAACCCGGTGCGTTAAGATACGATCCACGATCCTGACCGCTGCGCACTCTGATATTTAAATCCATCTGATAGGCTCATAATAATCTGAAAAATATAATCAACAAATTATGAGCTCGACAGCCCGCAAGTACCAACCATCAATCAATCAGAATCATAATCATGTGGAAAATAATACAGAATATGACATTCAGTCAATAAGCACAATCAAGAGACATGCATCGCAAATAAAATGCACGCATATCAATTTGAAACCCCCATTCAGATTCGACCACATCCTGTGCTTCTGAAATCTATCAATCTGTCAGACGCACACCTGGTAGCTCCACACTAACGACAGGCAGCCCTTTCCTCTCTCGGGTGGCTCCACGCTGTCCGTTAGGCAGCTCTTTCCTAAGTTGCTCTGCTAGAAACATACACACAACCACAGGACATGTCGACCGAAACACCACCATGCAATCATATGCATATCCATAAAATCAATATTAATGCTCAACATGCATGCAACTACGAATATCAAGAGAGACAGACATGATATGAAACTGAAGAATAACGAATCAGTACTTGCCTCAAAATCTCCATCTTTTTCTTCTCTATATTCTTCTCAAAATTTCATCTTCTCCTAAAACCACACAATCATCCAATAATCTTAATTAGTCCATTAAGATATTTGATTATTAACTCAACTAAAAATTCAAGATATTACATTAATAATGTTATTAGATGAAATTGATAATGTAATGGATATTTTTGATTAATGTAGGGGTAATATTTTTGTATGTTATTTATTTAAATTAGATTTGTAATATGTAAATTAAATATGTATTGTTAAATTAATTTTCTTCAATAAAACTACCAAGTCATTAACAATAAATAAAGATTAAATGCTCAAATTAAAAAATATATTAATACTACATTACCTCCGGCATCCTCTCTCATCTTCTACAACATGTTATTGCCATTGTCTACAACTCTTAACTCAACTGCTGAAAATGAGAAGAAGGTGCGGGGAAATTATCGTTGATGATACCTAATGGCAAGGTGCTTCTTTTTCGACTCGGTTGACCTCCTGGAGAAAGGTTTTGATCAACCAATCGCGCCCAATATCTATACCTCTCTCGATCCACCAATAGTGGGCATGGAAAATAATAGATTACGTTACGAAATACAAATAACTACGAAATAAAAACAAAATACGGACTACCTATAACCTATAAAATACCATAACAAAATAAAACTACATTAAGTCATTGTCTTCCACCCAGTCGATGAGTTTCTGAATTATTTTTGTATCATGCTCCGTCGGGTTATCTTTTTCATCAGAGAGTGTAGCATGTTGATCTTTCTTTTTTGGACATGTCTCTCAAAATTCCTTTCTGCTAGTTCCTCCTCCTTGTGAAGCCTTCTTCTCTAACTTTAGCGGTGTATGTCATCTCAGCAGCAAGTTCAAATACTTTGGGGTTGCCTTCGGCCTTTAATGAACTTTTACCCATTTTTTGCCTTCTTCACACCTTATGGACGTTGGGGAGGTTATGGTGTCATTTCTTCCGGCTTCGGTGTTGAGTGTGCCACATAGTCATCAGTGCACTTTTTTTCCCGAGGCTTTCTGATTGGGGACTATTTTCACCTTGTATTTTTGGGGATGCAGTGTAGGATTTCGTGTTTAATTATACATATATATTTTTCGAATTTTCATGTATAATAAGGATCTATTACAATTTTCTTCGATTTATTTATGCATGCATCGGTTTGTTTTAACAACTAGTTTCAAAAACTTATTAAAACAAACACAAAGGGACTCCGAAATTCATACCTAGAAGTTCTCAAAAACTTCTTGAAGTTTCAGAGACGTTGAGGAAGCCAATCTTCGCTTCTCGTTGCGTCGGATGCCTCCGAGTGTTCACCGAAACCCTAAACAAGGTTGGAGAGAAAGGAGCTAGCCAATCGATCTCCAAACAAGCTTAGAATCTAGCTACAAACCCCTTCCTTAGCCTCTGAGATTTCTCCTTCCAAAGACTTAGAAAACTAAGAGAATTTTCGTGGGATTTTGTGGTGAATTAAGAGAGAAAATAATTATTGAATTGTGTAACCCAATTAGGGAGAATAAGGACCTATTTATAGGTTCCAATCTTACTCTTAATCATGGCTATTCTTTAGCCACGTTTTTCTTTACATTTTCTCTCATAAATTAATTCCCTCATGTATTACATGCACCCACAAAACGTTTGACCAAGTTTGGAGCTAATCCAACCATCAATCAAATTAATCTCTTAATAATCATAGGTAGAAAATCAATCGTTGTTCGGTTGACCGAGACCCATTCGGTTAACCGAATATGTCACGATTGGTTGACCGAGTACTAGACGGATGACCGATTCTTAAAGAGAAAAAATCTCCTTAACCGATCGGACGAATTCTCGTCTAAGACCGAGTGCCATTCGGTTAACCGAAAATATCGGAACTTAACATTATTCGGTCGACCGATTTTGGTTCGGTACACCGTACCAAAGTTCCAGGCACTTTGGTCAAGTTCGGTCAATCAAATATGACTATCCGTTCCACGTTCGGTTGACCGATCCATAGATCCTTCGGTCGACCGAACCTCAACGGATTACCGAACTTCTACCCGATTTTGCCTATTTCAAATTTTGGATTTATTTCCAACAAAATTTGAACTTAAGGGGGTTTTAGCAAATTCACAACTTATGCAATGTATTATCCTATGCAACAATAAATTATTGCACCCCATAATATATGCATCTCATTATGAATTTATCATGATTCTAATTATGTTATATATACAACATAATTGATTTTACTTGTTCACCACATGAGTCATATTTTCTATGAGAAACCCGACACATCATATGAACCAAAAATCAAGCTTCTTGTTTCACGGTTTTTGCGGTGTGACCTATGGGAGGATCTAAACTAAGTTGGCAGTGATATTAAGAGCTTAATATCACAAGCTATAAGCGGTATCTAGCTACACATTATAGCTCCCAATTAGTTAGATGTCTTAATTCCACTCGAACCAAAACCCGATCCATTTAGTGATGGAGTGCACCACTTGTGTCCGTCCCTTGCCTCATGATATTGAGAATACACACAAAGTAGTATTGTGTCATCTTTGTATTAGTATTCATTTCTTGATCTCTTTAAGCTAGTTATAAATATGTGACTTAACTCAAATCACATTGTGCACATTATAACTTTGCTTTATCAAGGGGTCCACTAATATCATCACTCAATTAAGAGGGGCAATGATAGTCTTTTGACTAACTATCTTCTCCAACAAAAGTTGTACTTAACCAACTAATGCCTTTACACTACACTCATCGATAGCTCAAGACACCAATCTAATTAAGAACTCCTTAAGCGATCGGATATAAGTCTCATATCAAAGGACCAAAGACACAGTAAAATATTAATGACACAGAAACACATTTCTATAATATTTTACTTATTAGGTCTATTCAGTATACAAAAGTAATATTTTCCTCTTTTGCATACCCGTGTTGTCACTCACTTGTAGAGCTACAATGATCTATGACCAACACGACAATCTTAACCCGGTAATTAATGTTCCATGTTAATTACCATGATTGCGAATATCTTTTGTTTTATGTAAACCAATATCTTTTAGAGCTCTACGGTTAAGGACCAAGAGTCTCTTCCTTAACACTTCTAAAAGACGAATAACATAAACAAGGAACAAAATGATTTCTCATTCAATTCATAATAATTGACATTTAAAAGTAAAACTTTTAGAACACATTCCCTTCAATCTCCCACTTGTTATCAAAGTTTTCTTTCACATACATTCTCAATGTATAAAACATTAATAACTAGGGTAACCTTCCTAAATCACCTATCAAGCCAATCCACATGGATCCTCGGATCCATGGACTCGAAATATATTTCGTCTCTTAGCTTGGTATGAAGGTTTGTTGAATGGATCAGTTGTGCCACTGTTGTGTCCACCTATTTATTTATTTTGTCTTTCGTTGGTGGTTGAGTTAGCTGTAGTGATATTGCTCCTAACTACACTAGCTCATACCTCCACATTCGATAATGATGACGCATCATCACTCCAACCTCTTATTGTCTAGAATTCCTATAAGAATTGCATCAAAACAGCCCTCGGCTATTTTCTCCTTTGTCTTCCATAAACAAGAACCTTATCTTTAGTCCGGTTAAGGTACTTCAGAATATTTTTGACCGCAATCCTACGATTAGGACTTTCGTTGGATTGGTGACCACTTGTCACGTTTAGAGCATACGAGATATTGAGTCTTGTGCAAGTCATTGTGTACATGGTCCTTCCTTTTGCCGAAGCATAAGGGATACCTTCATGTACTCCAAGTCTTTGTGTGATTGAGCACATTGAGACTTCTTGGGTTGCACACCTATACTCATACTTATTGGCATATTGTCCATATCGGAATTGTTCACCCTGAACATTTCCAAAGATCTTGTCAATGTATGCACGTTGACCGAAGCCAATGAGTCTACAGGATGTATCTCAATGTATCTTGATTCTCAAGATGTGTTGAGCCTCATCCTTTTCTTTTCATTGAATACACTGATTTCAACGAAATTTCTCGTTTGCTAATGCAAAGGTATATGATTGCTCATGAGTAATATGTCATCGACATATAAGATCAGAAGTACTACATGGCTCCCACTAATCTCCTTGTATATACAAGGTACTCCTTTACTTTGAATGAAGTGAATCTTCTTCACCTCTTCGTAAAAGCGTTTGTTCCAACTCCCCGATGCTTGCTTCAATCCATAAATGGATTCTCGAAACTTGCATTTCTTCTCGCTACTATTTGGATCATCAAAACCTTGAGGTTGTACCATGTACATATCCTCCTCCAAGTTCCTGTTTAAGGAACGCCATTTTGATATCCATTTTCATATCCCACAATTGTGAAATGCGGTAATAGTGAGCATAATCTGAATAGATTTTAATATGACAACTTCTCAAAAATTTCATCAAAGTCAATTTCTTGAATTTGAGTATAACTTTTGCTACAAGCCTTGCTTTGTAGGTTGTCAAGTTACTATCCATGTCTATCTTCCTCCTAAAAGCTCATTTATACCAAATGATATTTTCTCTTGAGGAAGGCTAATCAAGTTTCATACTTGATTATCATACATGGATTCTACTTCGGATTCCATGGCTTATAACCATAGTTTGGAGTCTTTTCTATTGCTTCTCGGAAGGTCAAGGGATCTTTGGTATCTAGTACCATGACCTCATGAAGTCCCACATACTTATTGGGTTTCTTCCTTTCCCTCATTGACCTTCTTAGTTCTTTTGGTTCTTCTTGTGTCTCTCGAACTTCTTCCACAATTTCTTGAGGAATAGGTTCATGTTCGACTCTCAAACGCACACTAGGTGAGGATGATTGAGATTCTCTCACAATTTTTGTAAGGATCTCTAGCTCATGCTCCCACTAACCAAATGAATCTCGGTTGGGCCTTCATGATTTTGAATGCAATATTCACATCATGATCTTGTAGAGTATCTTGAGTTTGCTCAAGCTCAATTCTACTCCCACTACTTTTCTCTCTTTTCCAGAAATTCCAGAAAAACCATATCTCTCTCTACAATCTTTCGATTGGAGGTGATATACCAAAAGTAGTATCCTCTTGTCACACGAGGACAACCTATAAAGAAGCATTTAATCCGTTTTTGCTTGAAGTTTGGTCGACATCAATTTCTCGACGTAGACCTCACAACCCCAAATCTTGAGAAAGTTGAGCTTAGGTGTCTTTCAACTCCATAGCTCATAAACCATTTTCTCCACGGATTTGGATGGAACATTATTTAGTGAGTTTGTCATTATTTGTAGTGCATAATTCCAAAAGTAAATCGGCAATTTAAATTGACTCATTATTGATCGAACCATGTCGAGCAATATCCTATTCCTACTTTAGGAATGAGCCAAATTAGGTATCCTAAGCACTCACCCCTACGAACCGTTCATAGAGACTCGATATTCTTGTTGAGTCGGTTCATTACTTCATCCTCGAATTCCTTGAACTTGTCAAAGAATTCACTTTTGCTTCCCATTAGACAAATATAGTCATAATGACTATAGTTGTCCGTGAACAAAATGAAGTACCTTAAACCGTCTCTTGCACTTGTACTTATCGGACCACATACATTAGAATGTATCACATCCAATTAGTTATTCGTTTTCGTTCCTTTCTTCTTGAAAGGTCTCTTGGTCATTTATTTGACCAATCCGATAGTGCTACAAGATTGTATCATTCACGTGAGTTATCTTAGTTTTTCTTTTGTTATTGTTTGTTTGAGTTTGTTTATTATTTATTTCAAGCAAATAGAAATCATTCTATATGAATGTATTTGCATAGAAAATTCCATTCTTCGATATAGACAAGCAAGAATTAAAATATTTATTAAAATTTATCCATATCTAAAACTTGATACAGAAATGTTCTTGCTAATCGAAGGCATATAACAAACATTCTTCAAAGCATAAATTTAAATCACTAGACTATTGAAGATTCATAGAATCTTGTACAATCGCAGCGATGGTTGTACTATTTCCAATCTTCAATATCATCTCGTTCCCAACGAGTTCCTTCCTATCCTTCAATAGCTGCACATCAAAATTATGTGAGCTCAAGATCTGGTAACCATTACCAAATCAAGGATAGAGGTGATTAAATTTATCTCAATAACAAACATACCTATGGCGCTTCTCGGGCGCCTACGTTCAATCATCCCATTTTCAAGGTCTTCCTTGTACTTGGGGCAATTCGGTCGGATGTGTCCCTTTTCACCACAGTGAAAGCACTCCGTGTTGGGAGTTGGAGATTTGAAAGATTTCCCCCTTGAAGCACTCCCATGAGTACCTCCTACTCCCTTGCTCTTGATTGACGTATCATTGGTAAATTTGCCTTTACCTTTGTTGATCTTTTTGCTCCTCTCATGGACGGCTAGGACGTGATTGTCCTGACCCTTGCCCATGTCAACTTCAGCCGTTTTGAGAGCGTTGTGAAGCTCCTCAAGACTCACCCCTTTTTCACGCACATGATAGTGCATCACAAAGTCCTTGAAGGACGGGGCTAGAGAGCCAAGAATCAGATCTTCGACAATGTCTACTGGCATTGGAGAAGAGAGCTTCGACAACTTCTCAAGGTATCCTTGCATCGTGAGAAAATGCATGGATACCGATGTTCCCTCCGCCATATGACACCTTGTGAGTGCGATGGTGGTCTTATAGCGCTCCTTTCGGGCACTATCCATGAACATCTTGGTTAGAGCCTCCATGGTCTTCTTGGGTTTTGAATCCAAGTATTTCGCTTGAAGCGAGTCACCCATGGATGCTAGTATAAGACCGTGAACTTGGTTCTCTTGGTCTTCCCACTTGGCTATCGCCTCTTTCTCTTTATCGGTTGCCTTCTCATTTAATTTTGGGATTTCACCATCCAAAATATGAGATAGTTTTTCAAACCTCAACACGATATTAAGATCGAGTTGCCATTTCATGAAGTTTGAGCCATCATTTTGCAAAGGGTTCTTTTCGATCATAGATCGCACAATTGGTTGGATATTTGACATTTCTACAAAATAAATTATATAGGTTTTAATGCCAATTTTATGTTCTAATACATACATGCATATATATATCGAATATGATGTAAATACTGCAATTAAAATCTTGCCCGTAAATGCAGTAATCCAAGATCCCATCAATTGTAATATAGACTAGCTAAGGGCTATCGAATACATTACAACATCAAGGTAAGAAAACATTTTCTAATCACAACCTTTTTGAATTTTAGCAACATTTAGCATCTTCAAACTTTTGTGACTCTTGTCGTTTTAATTATGAGGGAATGCGACATATCCTCGTAAGAAAAACTTTTTCCCAAAACCGAGCGAGGGCTCTAGGTAATGTTAAGAAAACTTATTTTCATTTGATACGAGATACGTTTATCTATTGTATTCACAACTAAACATACTTGGGGTTCACTAGGGTGAGACACACCTCATATATTTAATTGTGGCACAACAACAGACAACCTTTATATCTCCCACTATTCCCAAAGATAGAGGGAGCTATCTCCCGCTAAGGGCGAGCAGAGTATCCCTCGATCAATGGCTGCTAGTGGATGAAATAAGAAGGAAAAATTAATCTTAATTTTTGTTGGACAATTTCATTTATCAACATGTGATTTTGAATTTTAGTTTATCATGCATATTAAAATTTATACACATCCTAACATTCACCATTCATCACATGCATAGCAGAAATTATAAAAACAGAAATTAAACATTCACACAATCCACATCGTGTGAGTTTATATGTTCCCTTCGATCCTCGATCGATGCGCTACAGCGGCGACTTCCTCTTGCACCGGAGATGTAGATTTTACAGAAAATAAACATGCTCCTCACATTCGATAAAAACAAACTAGTGCAAGTCCTATGTAAAAACCTCTCACATGCAAATGCAATTCTAAAGATAGAAAATAGAGAATATGGCTTTTACATACATAAGCCCCTGTATAATAATAATAATGACATACATTCATAGCTTCTGATTTTGGAACATATAAACTCACAATCCTGCAAAGCAACTCAAGCATCCATGCACGCAATTGCTATAAACTACAGAATCTAATTTATCAATCATCCAGAATTCTCAACAATTCTTTGAAAAATATTTTGAAATCCATTAAAAACATTTTTCATTCATCCATAATTCAAAAATTAATTATGAATCGCTGTCCATCCAATTTCCAATGGAAAGATGAATCGCAGTTTTTCGGTTTTGTTGATTCTCTTACAAAATAATCGTTTATACTTAAAACGAAATTATTGCAAGTTAGACTTATGTCCAAATCATAATTCTAGTAATTTCATGACATGTTTTAAACATTCAAAACATTTAAAACGAATTATTACAAAGAACTATTTCAACAAACATTTAAAGACCGAAAAACCGGTAAAACGAATTGTTTAAATCCTAGATGGTAAACTAAATTTGTTTACAGCCATAAATCATGAGAAAATTGAACCCTAAGCTCTGATACCACTGTAGGATTTCGTGTTTAATTATACATATATATTTTTCGAATTGTCATGTATAATAAGGATCTATTACAATTTTCTTCGATTTATTTATGCATGCATCGGTTTGTTTTAACAACTAGTTTCAAAAACTTATTAAAACAAACACAAAGGGACTCCGAAATTCATACCTAGAAGTTCTCAAAAACTTCTTGAAATTTCAGAGACGTTGAGGAAGCCAATCTTCGCTTCTCGTTGCGCCGGATGCCTCCGAGTGTTCACCGAAACCCTAAACAAGGTTGGAGAGAAAGGAGCTAGCCAATCGATCTCCAAACAAGCTTAGAATCTAGCTACAAACCCCTTCCTTAGCCTCTGAGATTTCTCCTTCCAAAGACTTAGAAAACTAAGAGAATTTTCGTGGGATTTTGTGGTGAATTAAGAGAGAAAATAATTATTGAATTGTGTAACCCAATTAGGGAGAATAAGGACCTATTTATAGGTTCCAATCTTACTCTTAATCATGGCTATTCTTTAGCCACGTTTTTCTTTACATTTTCTCTCATAAATTAATTCCCTCATGTATTACATGCACCCACAAAACGTTTGACCAAGTTTGGAGCTAATCCAACCATCAATCAAATTAATCTCTTAATAATCATAGGCAGAAAATCAATCGTTGTTCAGTTGACCGAGACCCATTCGGTTAACCGAATATGTCACGATTGGTTGACCGAGTACTAGACGGATGACCGATTCTTAAAGAGAAAAATTCTCCTTAACCGATCGGACGAATTCTCGTCTAAGACCGAGTGCCATTCGGTTAACCGAAAATATCGGAACTTAACATTATTCGGTCGACCGATTTTGGTTCGGTACACCGTACCAAAGTTCCAGGCACTTTGGTCAAGTTCGGTCAATCAAATATGACTATCCGTTCCACGTTCGGTTGACCGATCCATAGATCCTTCGGTCGACCGAACCTCAACGGATTACCGAACTTCTACCCGATTTTGCCTATTTCAAATTTTGGATTTATTTCCAACAAAATTTGAACTTAAGGGGGTTTTAGCAAATTCACAACTTATGCAATGTATTATCCTATGCAACAATAAATTATTGCACCCCATAATATATGCATCTCATTATGAATTTATCATGATTCTAATTATGTTATATATACAACATAATTGATTTTACTTGTTCACCACATGAGTCATATTTTCTATGAGAAACCCGACACATCATATGAACCAAAAATCAAGCTTCTTGTTTCACGGTTTTTGCGGTGTGACCTATGGGAGGATCTAAACTAAGTTGGCAGTGATATTAAGAGCTTAATATCACAAGCTATAAGCGGTATCTAGCTACACATTATAGCTCCCAATTAGTTAGATGTCTTAATTCCACTCGAACCAAAACCCGATCCATTTAGTGATGGAGTGCACCACTTGTGTCCGTCCCTTGCCTCATGATATTGAGAATACACACAAAGTAGTATTGTGTCATCTTTGTATTAGTATTCATTTCTTGATCTCTTTAAGCTAGTTATAAATATGTGACTTAACTCAAATCACATTGTGCACATTATAACTTTGCTTTATCAAGGGGTCCACTAATATCATCACTCAATTAAGAGGGGCAATGATAGTCTTTTGACTAACTATCTTCTCCAACAAAAGTTGTACTTAACCAACTAATGCCTTTACACTACACTCATCGATAGCTCAAGACACCAATCTAATTAAGAACTCCTTAAGCGATCGGATATAAGTCTCATATCAAAGGACCAAAGACACAGTAAAATATTAATGACACAGAAACACATTTCTATAATATTTTACTTATTAGGTCTATTCAGTATACAAAAGTAATATTTTCCTCTTTTGCATACCCGTGTTGTCACTCACTTGTAGAGCTACAATGATCTATGACCAACACGACAATCTTAACCCGGTAATTAATGTTCCATGTTAATTACCATGATTGCGAATATCTTTTGTTTTATGTAAACCAATATCTTTTAGAGCTCTACGGTTAAGGACCAAGAGTCTCTTCCTTAACACTTCTAAAAGACGAATAACATAAACAAGGAACAAAATGATTTCTCATTCAATTCATAATAATTGACATTTAAAAGTAAAACTTTTAGAACACATTCCCTTCAATCTCCCACTTGTTATCAAAGTTTTCTTTCACATACATTCTCAATGTATAAAACATTAATAACTAGGGTAACCTTCCTAAATCACCTATCAAGCCAATCCACATGGATCCTCGGATCCATGGACTCGAAATATATTTCGTCTCTTAGCTTGGTATGAAGGTTTGTTGAATGGATCAGTTGTGCCACTGTTGTGTCCACCTATTTATTTATTTTGTCTTTCGTTGGTGGTTGAGTTAGCTGTAGTGATATTGCTCCTAACTACACTAGCTCATACCTCCACATTCGATAATGATGACGCATCATCACTCCAACCTCTTATTGTCTAGAATTCCTATAAGAATTGCATCAAAACAGCCCTCGGCTATTTTCTCCTTTGTCTTCCATAAACAAGAACCTTATCTTTAGTCCGGTTAAGGTACTTCAGAATATTTTTGACCGCAATCCTACGATTAGGACTTTCGTTGGATTGGTGACCACTTGTCACGTTTAGAGCATACGAGATATTGAGTCTTGTGCAAGTCATTGTGTACATGGTCCTTCCTTTTGCCGAAGCATAAGGGATACCTTCATGTACTCCAAGTCTTTGTGTGATTGAGCACATTGAGACTTCTTGGGTTGCACACCTATACTCATACTTATTGGCATATTGTCCATATCGGAATTGTTCACCCTGAACATTTCCAAAGATCTTGTCAATGTATGCACGTTGACCGAAGCCAATGAGTCTACAGGATGTATCTCAATGTATCTTGATTCTCAAGATGTGTTGAGCCTCATCCTTTTCTTTTCATTGAATACACTGATTTCAACGAAATTTCTCGTTTGCTAATGCAAAGGTATATGATTGCTCATGAGTAATATGTCATCGACATATAAGATCAGAAGTACTACATGGCTCCCACTAATCTCCTTGTATATACAAGGTACTCCTTTACTTTGAATGAAGTGAATCTTCTTCACCTCTTCGTAAAAGCGTTTGTTCCAACTCCCCGATGCTTGCTTCAATCCATAAATGGATTCTCGAAACTTGCATTTCTTCTCGCTACTATTTGGATCATCAAAACCTTGAGGTTGTACCATGTACATATCCTCCTCCAAGTTCCTGTTTAAGGAACGCCATTTTGATATCCATTTTCATATCCCACAATTGTGAAATGCGGTAATAGTGAGCATAATCTGAATAGATTTTAATATGACAACTTCTCAAAAATTTCATCAAAGTCAATTTCTTGAATTTGAGTATAACTTTTGCTACAAGCCTTGCTTTGTAGGTTGTCAAGTTACTATCCATGTCTATCTTCCTCCTAAAAGCTCATTTATACCAAATGATATTTTCTCTTGAGGAAGGCTAATCAAGTTTCATACTTGATTATCATACATGGATTCTACTTCGGATTCCATGGCTTATAACCATAGTTTGGAGTCTTTTCTATTGCTTCTCGGAAGGTCAAGGGATCTTTGGTATCTAGTACCATGACCTCATGAAGTCCCACATACTTATTGGGTTTCTTCCTTTCCCTCATTGACCTTCTTAGTTCTTTTGGTTCTTCTTGTGTCTCTCGAACTTCTTCCACAATTTCTTGAGGAATAGGTTCATGTTCGACTCTCAAACGCACACTAGGTGAGGATGATTGAGATTCTCTCACAATTTTTGTAAGGATCTCTAGCTCATGCTCCCACTAACCAAATGAATCTCGGTTGGGCCTTCATGATTTTGAATGCAATATTCACATCATGATCTTGTAGAGTATCTTGAGTTTGCTCAAGCTCAATTCTACTCCCACTACTTTTCTCTCTTTTCCAGAAATTCCAGAAAAACCATATCTCTCTCTACAATCTTTCGATTGGAGGTGATATACCAAAAGTAGTATCCTCTTGTCACACGAGGACAACCTATAAAGAAGCATTTAATCCGTTTTTGCTTGAAGTTTGGTCGACATCAATTTCTCGACGTAGACCTCACAACCCCAAATCTTGAGAAAGTTGAGCTTAGGTGTCTTTCAACTCCATAGCTCATAAACCATTTTCTCCACGGATTTGGATGGAACATTATTTAGTGAGTTTGTCATTATTTGTAGTGCATAATTCCAAAAGTAAATCGGCAATTTAAATTGACTCATTATTGATCGAACCATGTCGAGCAATATCCTATTCCTACTTTAGGAATGAGCCAAATTAGGTATCCTAAGCACTCACCCCTACGAACCGTTCATAGAGACTCGATATTCTTGTTGAGTCGGTTCATTACTTCATCCTCGAATTCCTTGAACTTGTCAAAGAATTCACTTTTGCTTCCCATTAGACAAATATAGTCATAATGACTATAGTTGTCCGTGAACAAAATGAAGTACCTTAAACCGTCTCTTGCACTTGTACTTATCGGACCACATACATTAGAATGTATCACATCCAATTAGTTATTCGTTTTCGTTCCTTTCTTCTTGAAAGGTCTCTTGGTCATTTATTTGACCAATCCGATAGTGCTACAAGATTGTATCATTCACGTGAGTTATCTTAGTTTTTCTTTTGTTATTGTTTGTTTGAGTTTGTTTATTATTTATTTCAAGCAAATAGAAATCATTCTATATGAATGTATTTGCATAGAAAATTCCATTCTTCGATATAGACAAGCAAGAATTAAAATATTTATTAAAATTTATCCATATCTAAAACTTGATACAGAAATGTTCTTGCTAATCGAAGGCATATAACAAACATTCTTCAAAGCATAAATTTAAATCACTAGACTATTGAAGATTCATAGAATCTTGTACAATCGCAGCGATGGTTGTACTATTTCCAATCTTCAATATCATCTCGTTCCCAACGAGTTCCTTCCTATCCTTCAATAGCTGCACATCAAAATTATGTGAGCTCAAGATCTGGTAACCATTACCAAATCAAGGATAGAGGTGATTAAATTTATCTCAATAACAAACATACCTATGGCGCTTCTCGGGCGCCTACGTTCAATCATCCCATTTTCAAGGTCTTCCTTGTACTTGGGGCAATTCGGTCGGATGTGTCCCTTTTCACCACAGTGAAAGCACTCCGTGTTGGGAGTTGGAGATTTGAAAGATTTCCCCCTTGAAGCACTCCCATGAGTACCTCCTACTCCCTTGCTCTTGATTGACGTATCATTGGTAAATTTGCCTTTACCTTTGTTGATCTTTTTGCTCCTCTCATGGACGGCTAGGACGTGATTGTCCTGACCCTTGCCCATGTCAACTTCAGCCGTTTTGAGAGCGTTGTGAAGCTCCTCAAGACTCACCCCTTTTTCACGCACATGATAGTGCATCACAAAGTCCTTGAAGGACGGGGCTAGAGAGCCAAGAATCAGATCTTCGACAATGTCTACTGGCATTGGAGAAGAGAGTTTCGACAACTTCTCAAGGTATCCTTGCATCGTGAGAAAATGCATGGATACCGATGTTCCCTCCGCCATATGACACCTTGTGAGTGCGATGGTGGTCTTATAGCGCTCCTTTCGGGCACTATCCATGAACATCTTGGTTAGAGCCTCCATGGTCTTCTTGGGTTTTGAATCCAAGTATTTCGCTTGAAGCGAGTCACCCATGGATGCTAGTATAAGACCGTGAACTTGGTTCTCTTGGTCTTCCCACTTGGCTATCGCCTCTTTCTCTTTATCGGTTGCCTTCTCATTTAATTTTGGGATTTCACCATCCAAAATATGAGATAGTTTTTCAAACCTCAACACGATATTAAGATCGAGTTGCCATTTCATGAAGTTTGAGCCATCATTTTGCAAAGGGTTCTTTTCGATCATAGATCGCACAATTGGTTGGATATTTGACATTTCTACAAAATAAATTATATAGGTTTTAATGCCAATTTTATGTTCTAATACATACATGCATATATATATCGAATATGATGTAAATACTGCAATTAAAATCTTGCCCGTAAATGCAGTAATCCAAGATCCCATCAATTGTAATATAGACTAGCTAAGGGCTATCGAATACATTACAACATCAAGGTAAGAAAACATTTTCTAATCACAACCTTTTTGAATTTTAGCAACATTTAGCATCTTCAAACTTTTGTGACTCTTGTCGTTTTAATTATGAGGGAATGCGACATATCCTCGTAAGAAAAACTTTTTCCCAAAACCGAGCGAGGGCTCTAGGTAATGTTAAGAAAACTTATTTTCATTTGATACGAGATACGTTTATCTATTGTATTCACAACTAAACATACTTGGGGTTCACTAGGGTGAGACACACCTCATATATTTAATTGTGGCACAACAACAGACAACCTTTATATCTCCCACTATTCCCAAAGATAGAGGGAGCTATCTCCCGCTAAGGGCGAGCAGAGTATCCCTCGATCAATGGCTGCTAGTGGATGAAATAAGAAGGAAAAATTAATCTTAATTTTTGTTGGACAATTTCATTTATCAACATGTGATTTTGAATTTTAGTTTATCATGCATATTAAAATTTATACACATCCTAACATTCACCATTCATCACATGCATAGCAGAAATTATAAAAACAGAAATTAAACATTCACACAATCCACATCGTGTGAGTTTATATGTTCCCTTCGATCCTCGATCGATGCGCTACAGCGGCGACTTCCTCTTGCACCGGAGATGTAGATTTTACAGAAAATAAACATGCTCCTCACATTCGATAAAAACAAACTAGTGCAAGTCCTATGTAAAAACCTCTCACATGCAAATGCAATTCTAAAGATAGAAAATAGAGAATATGGCTTTTACATACATAAGCCCCTGTATAATAATAATAATGACATACATTCATAGCTTCTGATTTTGGAACATATAAACTCACAATCCTGCAAAGCAACTCAAGCATCCATGCACGCAATTGCTATAAACTACAGAATCTAATTTATCAATCATCCAGAATTCTCAACAATTCTTTGAAAAATATTTTGAAATCCATTAAAAACATTTTTCATTCATCCATAATTCAAAAATTAATTATGAATCGCTGTCCATCCAATTTCCAATGGAAAGATGAATCGCAGTTTTTCGGTTTTGTTGATTCTCTTACAAAATAATCGTTTATACTTAAAACGAAATTATTGCAAGTTAGACTTATGTCCAAATCATAATTCTAGTAATTTCATGACATGTTTTAAACATTCAAAACATTTAAAACGAATTATTACAAAGAACTATTTCAACAAACATTTAAAGACCGAAAAACCGGTAAAACGAATTGTTTAAATCCTAGATGGTAAACTAAATTTGTTTACAGCCATAAATCATGAGAAAATTGAACCCTAAGCTCTGATACCACTGTAGGATTTCGTGTTTAATTATACATATATATTTTTCGAATTGTCATGTATAATAAGGATCTATTACAATTTTCTTCGATTTATTTATGCATGCATCGGTTTGTTTTAACAACTAGTTTCAAAAACTTATTAAAACAAACACAAAGGGACTCCGAAATTCATACCTAGAAGTTCTCAAAAACTTCTTGAAATTTCAGAGACGTTGAGGAAGCCAATCTTCGCTTCTCGTTGCGCCGGATGCCTCCGAGTGTTCACCGAAACCCTAAACAAGGTTGGAGAGAAAGGAGCTAGCCAATCGATCTCCAAACAAGCTTAGAATCTAGCTACAAACCCCTTCCTTAGCCTCTGAGATTTCTCCTTCCAAAGACTTAGAAAACTAAGAGAATTTTCGTGGGATTTTGTGGTGAATTAAGAGAGAAAATAATTATTGAATTGTGTAACCCAATTAGGGAGAATAAGGACCTATTTATAGGTTCCAATCTTACTCTTAATCATGGCTATTCTTTAGCCACGTTTTTCTTTACATTTTCTCTCATAAATTAATTCCCTCATGTATTACATGCACCCACAAAACGTTTGACCAAGTTTGGAGCTAATCCAACCATCAATCAAATTAATCTCTTAATAATCATAGGCAGAAAATCAATCGTTGTTCAGTTGACCGAGACCCATTCGGTTAACCGAATATGTCACGATTGGTTGACCGAGTACTAGACGGATGACCGATTCTTAAAGAGAAAAATTCTCCTTAACCGATCGGACGAATTCTCGTCTAAGACCGAGTGCCATTCGGTTAACCGAAAATATCGGAACTTAACATTATTCGGTCGACCGATTTTGGTTCGGTACACCGTACCAAAGTTCCAGGCACTTTGGTCAAGTTCGGTCAATCAAATATGACTATCCGTTCCACGTTCGGTTGACCGATCCATAGATCCTTCGGTCGACCGAACCTCAACGGATTACCGAACTTCTACCCGATTTTGCCTATTTCAAATTTTGGATTTATTTCCAACAAAATTTGAACTTAAGGGGGTTTTAGCAAATTCACAACTTATGCAATGTATTATCCTATGCAACAATAAATTATTGCACCCCATAATATATGCATCTCATATGAATTTATCATGATTCTAATTATGTTATATATACAACATAATTGATTTTACTTGTTCACCACATGTGTCATATTTTCTATGAGAAACCCGACACATCATATGAACCAAAAATCAAGCTTCTTGTTTCACGGTTTTTGCGGTGTGACCTATGGGAGGATCTAAACTAAGTTGGCAGTGATATTAAGAGCTTAATATCACAAGCTATAAGCGGTATCTAGCTACACATTATAGCTCCCAATTAGTTAGATGTCTTAATTCCACTCGAACCAAAACCCGATCAATTTAGTGATGGAGTGCACCACTTGTGTCCGTCCCTTGCCTCATGATATTGAGAATACACACAAAGTAGTATTGTGTCATCTTTGTATTAGTATTCATTTCTTGATCTCTTTAAGCTAGTTATAAATATGTGACTTAACTCAAATCATATTGTGCACATTATAACTTTGCTTTATCAAGGGGCTCACTAATATCATCACTCAATTAAGAGGGGCAATGATAGTCTTTTGACTAACTATCTTCTCCAACAAAAGTTGTACTTAACCAACTAATGCCTTTACACTACACTCATCGATAGCTCAAGACACTAGTCTAATTAAGAACTCCTTAAGTGATTAGATATAAGTCTCATATCAAAGGACCAAAGACACAGTAAAATATTAATGACACAGAAACACATTTCTATAATATTTTACTTATTAGGTCTATTCAGTATACAAAAGTAATATTTTCCTCTTTTGCATACCCGTGTTGTCACTCACTTGTAGAGCTACAATGATCTATGACCAACACGACAATCTTAACTCGGTAATTAATGTTCCATGTTAATTACCATGATTGCGAATATCTTTTGTTTTATGTAAACCAATATCTTTTAGAGCTCTACGGTTAAGGACCAAGAGCATCTTCCTTAACACTTCCAAAAGACGAATAACATAAACAAGGAACAAAATGATTTCTCATTCAATTCATAATAATTGACATTTAAAAGTAAAAATTTTATAACACATTCCCTTCAATCTCCCACTTGTTATCAAAGTTTTCTTTCACATACATTCTCAATGCATAAAACATCAATAACTAGGGTAACCTTCCCAAATCACCTATCAAGCCAATCCACATGGACCCTCGGATCCATGGACTCGAAATATATTTCGTCTCTTAGCTTGGTATGAAGGTTTGTTGAATGGATCAGTTGTGCCACTGTTGTGTCCACCTATTTATTTATTTTGTCTTTCGTTGGTGGTTGAGTTAGTTGTAGTGATATTACTCCTAACTACACTAGCTCATACCTCCACCTTCGATAATGATGACGCATCATCACTCCAACCTCTTATTGTCTAGATTTCCTATAAGAATTGTATCAAAACAGCCCTCGGCTATTTTCTCCTTTGTCTTCCATAAACAAGAACCTTATCTTTAGTCCGGTTAAGGTACTTCAGAATATTCTTGACCGCAATCCTACGATTAGGACTTTCGTTGGATTGGTGACCACTTGTCACGTTTAGAGCATACGAGATATTGAGTCTTGTGCAAGTCATTGTGTACATGGTCCTTCCTTTTGCCGAAGCATAAGGGATACCTTCATGTACTCCAAGTCTTTGTGTGATTGAGCACATTGAGACTTCTTGGGTTGCACACCTATACTCATACTTATTGGCATATTGTCCATATCGGAATTGTTCACCCTGAACATTTCCAAAGATCTTGTCAATGTATGCACGTTGACCGAAGCCAATGAGTCTACAGGATGTATCTCAATGTATCTTGATTCTCAAGATGTGTTGAGCCTCATCCTTTTCTTTTCATTGAATACACTGATTTCAACGAAATTTCTCGTTTGCTAATGCAAAGGTATATGATTGCTCATGAGTAATATGTCATCGACATATAAGATCAGAAGTACTACATGGCTCCCACTAATCTCCTTGTATCAACAAGGTTTTCCTTTACTTTGAATGAAGTGAATCTCTTTCATCTCTTCGTCAAAGCGTTTGTTCCAACTCCCCGATGCATGCTTCAATCCATAAATGGATTCTCGAAACTTGCATTTCTTCTCGCTACTATTTGGATCATCAAAACCTTGAGGTTGTACCATGTACATATCCTCCTCCAAGTTCCTGTTTAAGGAACGCCATTTTGATATCCATTTTCATATCCCACAATTGTGAAATGCGGTAATAGTGAGCATAATCCGAATAGATTTTAATATGACAACTTCTCAAAAATTTCATCAAAGTCAATTTCTTGAATTTGAGTATAACTTTTGCTACAAGCCTTGCTTTGTAGGTTGTCAAGTTACTATCCATGTTTATCTTCCTCCTAAAAGCTCATTTATACCAAATGATATTTTCTCTTGAGGAAGGCTAATCAAGTTTCATACTTGATTATCATACATGGATTCTACTTCGGATTCCATGGCTTATAACCATAGTTTGGAGTCTTTTCTATTGCTTCTCGGAAGGTTAAGGGATCTTTGATATCTAGTACCATGATCTCATGAAGTCCCACATACTTATTGGGTTTCTTCCTTTCCCTCATTGACCTTCTTAGTTCTTTTGGTTCTTCTTGTGTCTCTCGAACTTCTTCCACAATTTCTTGAGGAATAGGTTCATGTTCGACTCTCGAACGCACACTAGGTGAGGATGATTGAGATTCTCTCACAATTTCTTGTAAGGATCTCTTACTCATGCTCCCACTAACCAAATGAATCTCGGTTGAGCCTTCAAGATTTTGAATGCAACATTCACATCATGATCTTGTAGAGTATCTTGAGTTTCCTCAAGCTCAACTCTACTCCCACTACTTTTCTCTCTTTTCCAGAAATTCCAGAAAAACCATATCTCTCTCTACAATCTTTCGATTGGAGGTGATATACCAAAAGTAGTATCCTCTTGTCACACGAGGACAACCTATAAAGAAGCATTTAATCCGTTTTTGCTTGAAGTTTGGTCGACATCAATTTCTCGACGTAGACCTCACAACCCCAAATCTTGAGAAAGTTGAGCTTAGGTGTCTTTCAACTCCATAGCTCATAAACCATTTTCTCCACGGATTTGGATGGAACATTATTTAGTGAGTTTGTCATTATTTGTAGTGCATAATTCCAAAAGTAAATCGGCAATTTAAATTGACTCATTATTGATCGAACCATGTCGAGCAATATCCTATTCCTACTTTAGGAATGAGCCAAATTAGGTATCCTAAGCACTCACCCCTACGAACCGTTCATAGAGACTCGATATTCTTGTTGAGTCGGTTCATTACTTCATCCTCGAATTCCTTGAACTTGTCAAAGAATTCACTTTTGCTTCCCATTAGACAAATATAGTCATAATGACTATAGTTGTCCGTGAACAAAATGAAGTACCTTAAACCGTCTCTTGCACTTGTACTTATCGGACCACATACATTAGAATGTATCACATCCAATTAGTTATTCGTTTTCGTTCCTTTCTTCTTGAAAGGTCTCTTGGTCATTTATTTGACCAATCCGATAGTGCTACAAGATTGTATCATTCACGTGAGTTATCTTAGTTTTTCTTTTGTTATTGTTTGTTTGAGTTTGTTTATTATTTATTTCAAGCAAATAGAAATCATTCTATATGAATGTATTTGCATAGAAAATTCCATTCTTCGATATAGACAAGCAAGAATTAAAATATTTATTAAAATTTATCCATATCTAAAACTTGATACAGAAATGTTCTTGCTAATCGAAGGCATATAACAAACATTCTTCAAAGCATAAATTTAAATCACTAGACTATTGAAGATTCATAGAATCTTGTACAATCGCAGCGATGGTTGTACTATTTCCAATCTTCAATATCATCTCGTTCTCCACGAGTTCCTTCCTATCCTTTAATAGCTGCACATCAAAATTATGTGAGCACAAGATCCGGTAACCATTACCAAATCAAGGATAGAGGTGATTAAATTTATCTCAATAACAAACATACCTATGGCACTTCTCGGGCGCCTACGTTCAATCATCCCATTTTCAAGGTCTTCCTTGTACTTGGGGCAATTCGGTCGGATGTGTCCCTTTTCACCGCAGTGAAAGCACTCCGTGTTGGGAGTTGGAGATTTGAAAGATTTCCCCCTTGAGGCACTCCCATGAGTACCTCCTACTCCCTTGCTCTTGATTGACGTATCTTTGGTAAATTTGCCTTTACCTTTGTTGATCTTTTTGCTCCTCTCATGGACGGCTAGGACGTGATTGTCCTGACCCTTGCCCATGTCAACTTCAGCCGTTTTGAGAGCGTTGTGAAGCTCCTCAAGACTCACCCCTTTTTCACGCACATGATAGTGCATCACAAAGTCCTTGAAGGACGGGGCTAGAGAGCCAAGAATCAGATCTTCGGCAATGTCCTCGGGCATTGGAGAAGAGAGCTTTGACAATTTCTCAAGGTATCCTTGCATCGTGAGAAAATGCATGGATACCGATGTTCCCTCCGCCATATGGCACCTTGTGAGTGCGATGGTGGTCTTATAGCGCTCCTTTCGGGCACTATCCATGAACATCTTGGTTAGAGCCTCCATGGTCTTCTTGGGTTTTGAATCCAAGTATTTCGCTTGAAGCGAGTCACCCATGGATGCTAGTATAAGACCGTGAACTTGGTTCTCTTGGTCTTCCCACTTGGCTATCGCCTCTTTCTCTTTATCGGTTGCCTTCTCATTTAATTTTGGGATTTCACCATCCAAAATATGAGATAGTTTTTCAAACCTCAACACGATATTAAGATTGAGTTGCCATTTCATGAAGTTTGAGCCATCATTTTGCAAAGGGTTCTTTTAATACATGAAGGAATTAATTTATGAGAGAAAATATAAAGAAAAAAACGTGGCTAAAGAATAGCCATGATTAAGAGTAAGATTGGAACCTATAAATAGGTCCTTATTCTCCCTAATTGTTACATACAATTCAATAAATTTTTTTTCTCTCTTAATTCACCACAAAATTCCACGAAAATTCTCTTAGTTTTCTAAGTCTTTGGAAGGAGAAATCTCAGAGGCTAAGGAAGGAGTTTGTAGCTAGATTCTAAGCTTGTTTGGAGATCGATTGGCTAGCTCTTTTCTCTCCAACCTTGTTTAGGGTTTCGGTGAACACTCGGAGGCATCCGGCGCGGCGAGAAGCATTCCCAACGTCTCTGAATCTTCAAGAAGTTTTTGAGAACTTCTAGGTATGAATTTCGGAGCCCTTGTTTGTTTTAATAGAGTTTTGAAACTAGATGTTAAAACAAACCGATGCATGCATGAAATAAATCAAAGAAAATTGTAATTGATCCTTATTATACATAAAAATTTCGAAAATATATATGTATAATTAAACATGAAATCCTACATATGCAACATGACTCGAGCATCAAAATAAAGAAATTTGCACTTATTAGTTCGCTCGTAGATCACATGAGCTTGCCAAACGAGATCGTCGTCATTGTGGTCGCTCCTTTTTCGTCGGAGCGCCTCATTGAAGCACCCGACTCACTTGTTCACAGATGGTGCAATCCTCCTCCTATGTCCTTTTAATGACTTTGCATTCCACTCGGGAAGGTTTATTTCTTCGGTTGAGTCGTCGTTGTACACACGTTTCACTCTGGTCCATAATGATTTGGACCTCTGGTTTGTCCCCGTTACCGCATCGCAACTGATTTCCATATATGCAGACACGAGTCTCTCGTCCTCAGCTGTGGACCACGTCTTCAGCTTGCTTTTGTCGACGGTTTGGCGTGGTTGTTTACTCTGGGATGGTGGTGCATATTCATTGTCATTGTGGGCTTATTCTTCAATGTTTGCAACATACGCACTACCTTATCCGGATAAGTATTTGCCATTTATCTGATGGTGTGGGACTGGTGGTTTTGGTCTGGTGGTGGGAATGGTGGTGCGTATTGGTGAAATTGTGGGACTGGTTGGTTTTGGTATGGTGGTGGGAATGGAGGTGTGTATTGGTATTGGTCTGGGTGTTGGAATGGTGGTTGGTAATACAGAAGTGTTGGATATTCTTGTGGATAGAATGGACGTGGATTGAGTTGTGGACGATAGGCGGACCGATTGTGATATGGAGAAAACATTGCAAACGACGACGAGAAAATGATAAGATTGGATTTTTGGTGAGTATAATGGGGGTGAGGTGGAAGTGGTATGGAGTGGAAGGTATATATAGGCTAGAATTGAGATTTGTTCCTGCACTGTGTAGTCGCGTGGGCACTATGTAGTCACGCTCCTACTGTGTAGTCACGCAGGAATCTCCTTATCTACTCCAAACTATAAATACACGAACAAACTTGGTTTATGGACATCTCTTTAGCTCCAACTACTAACTTCTTCTCTCGATGACGTCCTCTGATAAATCGTCTAGTTCAAAATCCACATCCTCAGATGAGGACAACTGGGATGAGATTTTTGCCCTCTTGGACCGTGTAACTGAAATGGCAAGTCAATATGTGTATGAAAGGGTTGCACGCCCTAGGAGGCGTCGAAGGAGAACTATGAACCCGATAGAGATCGTGAGCATGGTTACAAATGTCTCGTTGTCGATTATTTTCTGACAACCCTGTGTATTCTGATACTATTTTCAGGCGAAGATTTTGGATGCAAAAGCATGTCTTTCTGCGCATTTCTAATTCCCTTGAAGCATTTGATGTCTTCTTCCAACAAGTACCAGACGTGACTGGTAGAATGAGCATCGCGGGCTTACAAAAAAGTACAACATCACTGTGAATGCTAGCCTATATGGTGTGGCAGCCGATGGGGTCGATGATATTGATGAATGAGTACAACAACAACAACAAATGTCATCCTCAAATTCTGTGAATGTGTCATTAACAAATTCAGTGTTGAGTATCTACGGCGGCCAACTGCAAATGACTCGACACGTTTCTTTATGTTGGTGAGCAACGTGGGTTCTCAGGCATGATGGGGAGTATAAATTGTATGCATTGGGAGTGGAAATATTGTGTTGCTGCCTGGAAGGGACAACATCAATGGAGTGCTGGGAAAGCAACACTTATCCTTGAGGCGGTGGTATCGAATAACTTATGGATTTGACACTCTTTTTTTGGAATACCAGGTTCGTCCAATAACTTAAACATCCGACAACAATATCATGTTTTCGAAGACATACTAGAAGGACTAGTCCCTCCGGCAGCATAGATTGCCGACCCCCTAGAAGATGAGAGGGAGATGTGAAAAGTGAATGAAGGGGAGGGTGACGAGCGAGAAGTGAAGAAGGAAAGGAAGAGTGGAATGATGTTGTTTTCTCACTTAAAAACCAAAATCCACACCAACCCAACACTCCCTCCCATACTCTGACGTTCTCACCATACCCACCATACAGGGGCGGACCCAGGACATAATTGAAGGGTGGGCACCTTGTAACTGTAAATGGTCTCTAAGAGCACCATTAATGAGACTTTTTATTGGGTGTCCAGGCGAAACCCCCTCTAGCAGGAGGGGTTAGGGATGCAAATGCTAACAAATTATCCGAGTATTCAATTCGAAAATTACAATTTGGTTGGTATTTGGTAAAGATGTTTTTACCGAATACAATTTAAAATTTAAATGATTTAATTTTTTTACCATTTTTAGATTCGGATACGAACTTGAATATAAGTCAAACCATATCCAAATATCCGAAAATATCAATTTTGATATCAAATATATGTGGTTATTAATATTTGTATTGTGAGTTAATAAAAAATAAACAAAATACACGTTGTTAAACCCAGTATATACATTAATATCCTATTATTGCAGTGGTAAAGACAAGATGTCAAGCATGGGAACCGAACTCAGGTTTCAAGCTGTTGGGTAATTAACCGCTATGCCATCACATGCTTTGGTTTAAAATTGAAACAAGTTTGTTATTATTCTTTGAATATGTGAGCCTGTGTGGGAAACCATTTAATCCCACATCTCGGAAGAGTTCAAAGTTTTAGTTTGTTTCAAAACTCCCTAGTCCCTATGTTAGATGTGGTGTTTGGTAACTTTTCTCCTTGTGTCATGGTGAGTGATTATCTTTTCCTAAAAATAGTTACAATTTATTTATAGTTACATTTGGGGTATTTTGTGTATATCCAAATTGGACACGAAATTATATGGGACATACGGGATAAGATGATGTGTCTAGTACGTATAAACCAACGTGAACACTCTAAAGAAAACAATACATAGTGTAGGCGCCCTAAAGAAAACAATACATAAGTTTATTAACATAAAAATCCAAAGGTGGGCACTTGTCTACGCGTGCCCACACCTAGGGCACCATACCTTCCATCACCTCACCTTACTCCACATTAATCACACCTAATCTCCCACTTAACCTCCTTAACCACGGTTTGGGATTTAACAGGCATCCCCCAGGGAACGAGTTTAGGGTACTCTTACATGTGCCAGATCGTACGGGATTTAGGGTTTTAGTAGGGTATAAGTAAGTTGAAAACGAAGAGACAGGTCTTAGAATCTGAATGTACAAGTAACTTACTAGGGAAGCCGGAAGCATATGAATTCACAAAACAAGAGATCACAAATTGAATAGACAACTAGGAAACAAGTCTTGCATCTGGAAGCATAGTCATACATTATTGGATTTTGTTCCATACAAAAAAGTGACGATTTCCATCATCTAAAATGTTTAACACGTGATTCCTAAGAAAATTCAATATTTTTTACTTACATCATCTAAATTCAATATTCACAGAACATTATCGGATGTTTTCATCTCCACATATGGTTGCACTTCCCAAACACGAACTGATAAGATCACAATTATAATGGCAATGACAATTTTTCAACTGACTGTTAAATATCACCACATAACTCACTTTTCAGTCCTCGAGCTTTGAGGTATCAATGTCGACGTCAGGGCTCTCCTCTAACGGATGTATTATGAAGTTCTCAGCTGCAACCTTCAACGTGGACTCTAGGGACCTCCTAAGAAGTACTGGTCCATTGTTAGAACAATGAGATACAGGGATCTCATTAGATGCTGGACCAAGAGTTCTAGGGATTTGGGGTGACGCTTTATATTGCTGCTGAAATCCATGACACCTCTTTTTCCTTGATGAGCCATACCAACGGTTTTTGATTGCAAGGGAGGTCCTGCAGATTCACAATATTGCTGACAGATATCGGAAACTTATGAAACATTGGACCATATGTGCTAACTTTATTATATACCTTCCGGGCAGAAGACTAGAAATTTTTGCCCACTTGTTACCATATGTCTGCTGGGCCTTCATCAAAATGGTCTCCTCCTCCTCTGTCCAAGGTTCCTTGTTTACAGTTGGGTCTAGATGGTTAAGCCACCTGGAAATTACAGCCAATACGATTAAGAAATTCAAACTAGACATACAGGAAGAATGAAATATGGCAATCTAAAACATATAAGAGAATTGCCAAAGGAACTCCAGGAAGAGATGGTGGAGAAGGTATATTAAGAGATTCAAGAGGTCAAATGTTATTCTTTGTTACAATTATTATGGCGTCACAACAAGCATGGTGGATTGGTGGCTGAGAATCAAGCCATTATAGACTGTCTCAGGGAAGAGAAATTTCATTTATGCAGAACATATACTCAAATAGGAATATCTTTCTGTAATATCCTGAATTTTTTAGTTTAGTTAATAATCAAATATCTTAATGGACTAATTAAGATTGTTGGATGATTGTGTGGTTTTAGGAGAAGAAAGAATTTTGAGAAGAATATTGAGAAGAAAAAGATGGAGATTTTGAGGCAAGTACTGATTCATTATTCTTCAATTTCATATCATGTCTGTCTCTCTTGATATTCGTAGTTGCATGCATGTTGAGCATTAATATTGATTTTATAGATATGCATATGATTGCATGGTGGTGTTTCGGTCGACATATCCTGTGGCTGTGTGTATGTTTCTAGCAGAGCAACTTAGGAAAGAGCTGCCTAACGGACAGCGTGGAGCCACCCGAGAGAGGAAATGGCTGCCTGTCGTTAGTGTGGAGCTACCAGGTGTGCGTCTGACAGATTGATAGATTTCAGAAGCACAAGATGTGGTCGAATCTGAATGGAGTTTCAAATTGATATGCATGCATTTTATTTGTGATGCATGTCTCTTGATTGTGCTTATTGACTGAATGTCATATTCTGTATTATTTTCCACATGATTATGATTCTGATTGATTGATGGTTGGTACTTGCGGGCTGTCGAGCTCACAATTTGTTGATTATATTTTTCAGATTATTATGGGTCTATCAGATGGATTTAAATATCAGAGTGCGTAGCGGTCAGGATCGTGGATCGTATCTTAACGCACCGGGTTCGGGCGGGTGAGCAGTTGTCCGGGCTCGGGGTGTTACAAATGGTATCAGAGCAATACGATCCTCGGAATTAGTCGGGATTTGGATTTGAAATAAAATTTTGATTGAATTGGAATTTGAGAAATTGGATTTAGAAGTATTGACTATTGATTTAAATGTGAATTTTGACTTAGTTGGATTTGCTACCAAATTATTAATAAATAATGAAAGATGAATTTAGAGATATTTGGACTTGAGTTTAAATGTGAATTTGGATTTGGTTGGATTGATTATCTAAATTATGAGCGGTGTTAGGTTTTTAGATTTGATTAATAATGAGTTGAAAAATTTGTATTGATTTGTTTGGATTGAGACAGTATTGAGATCAAATTTCGAGGACGAAATTTCTTTTAAGGATGGTAGAATGTAATATCCTGAATTTTTTAGTTTAGGTAATAATCAAATATCTTAATGGACTAATTAAGATTGTTGGATGATTGTGTGGTTTTAGGAGAAGAAAGAATTTTGAGAAGAATATTGAGAAGAAAAAGATGGAGATTTTGAGGCAAGTACTGATTCATTATTCTTCAATTTCATATCATGCCTGTCTCTCTTGATATTCGTAGTTGCATGCATGTTGAGCATTAATATTGATTTTATAGATATGCATATGATTGCATGGTGGTGTTTCGGTCGACATATTCTGTGGCTGTGTGTATGTTTCTAGCAGAGCAACTTAGGAAAGAGCTGCCTAACGGACAGCGTGGAGCCACCCGAGAGAGGAAATGGCTGCCTGTCGTTAGTGTGGAGCTACCAGGTGTGCGTCTGACAGATTGATAGATTTCAGAAGCACAAGATGTGGTCGAATCTGAATGGAGTTTCAAATTGATATGCATGCATTTTATTTGTGATGCATGTCTCTTGATTGTGCTTATAGACTGAATGTCATATTCTGTATTATTTTCCACATGATTATGATTCTGATTGATGGATGGTTGGTACTTGCGGGCTGTCGAGCTAACAATTTGTTGATTATATTTTTCAGATTATTATGGGTCTATCAGATGGATTTAAATATCAGAGTGCGTAGCGGTCAGGATCGTGGATCGTATCTTAACGCACCGGGTTCGGACGGGTGAGCAGTTGTCCGGACTTGGGGTGTTACACCTTCATGTACTGATGTGATGCACTGGCTAGCAGCTATCAGGAGCAATAATTTGAGTCAAAGATTATGGAGAAGGTGCTCCACAACCAATGCTTTGCAACCTTGGACCCGGCTGAGTAATAACTCAGCCGGAACTGGGTTGTTTCTATCACTTATCATAATTCTATTAGCATCAACCCTCACTTAAGAAACGATGAAATCAATG
Source organism: Triglochin maritima (assembly GCA_963682175.1). Taxonomy (NCBI): domain Eukaryota; kingdom Viridiplantae; phylum Streptophyta; class Magnoliopsida; order Alismatales; family Juncaginaceae; genus Triglochin; species Triglochin maritima. The sequence goes on along the minus strand of OY821772.1, from coordinate 53,732,541 downwards.
CATACATGATTCAATGCTTGCAGGAACTAGATGCAGGTATTATTATTCTCACGATCATTGTGAAGGGATAAAAACAGCACAATAACAGATGGGAAGATCAAAGCAGCAACTACATTAAGCAAGGCACATATTCAATTCAAGAGAAAGTGGACTTCGAGTGGGCTTATTAGAATTAGATGCAATCGAGAGTTGATATGCAGAATTTATACTTGATGGAGAAGGCTGAAACTTCAAAGATTCGTGTTGATGGGCCAAAATGATTTAGTATTCATGTTAACTTTGGTTTTTGTAACAAGTAGAGAACACTTATGGGGATTATATCCTTCCAAATTGTATGTGTTTTGAGATTGATGAATAATGCGTGACCCCAGCACAAACAGATTTTGAGGAGTTAAAAAAAATCTCAAGAATATCATTCGAAAGTAAACAAAAACTCATTGTAACCAGTAACTAGCTTACCTGTCACGACAGCTCTTTCCGGTCCGACCGGGCACTACCTCAGCAATAATAAACCAATTCTTGGCACCATTCACATTCACTTGCGCAATGAGTTTTTCATCCTCCTAATAACAGAAAATTCTTTATTACAAAACGTAAACCTTGAATTTGGTGAGAAATTCATAGATTCACTGAAATTTCGAACCTCCTTGGTCCATAATCTACTGGAAATACTCGGGCCAACCTCAACCGGAGCATCTTGATTTGCCTCGTGCACTTCCTCCAACGACACCTTCAAATCCGCAACATCCCTTTCTGCACCAATACCAAACCCAATATCGGTACAACATCCGTTCAAATCAAATTAAACACAAACCCAAACCAAAAGAATATAAAACCCCACATTGTAAGAATCCTGAAAGAAAAAGATCCAAGAACAAAGAAACGAGAAAGAAACAATAACCAAGTCGAATGGCAGCCAGAGGGAGAGATTCGGCTTGCGGAGAGAAGCTGCTAAGGCCGACATCAACTTGAGCACTTTCTAAGGCCTCAGCCATCTTGCCAGTGGCCATGTTCATATCAGGGAGGTTACTCTCTGCACACAGTTATATCAGCACGTTCAAACTAAAGAAAAACTCAAGCGAAAGGAACATAAAACCATTGAAAGAATTATTATGAAGGAGATTCAAGAGGAGTTTTATTTTGAAAAAGAGAATGAAGCAGAAATGGATGGTAAAGAGGGCACATACCTGGATCAGTGGCCGGAAGGAAATACTCGGGTTGGGAAGCGGAGTTGCTGGTGGACTGGTGTGGCGGGTGAAGTGAATATAAACCCACATTCACTCGCGCAATGAGTTTTTCATCTTCCTAATAATAATAGATTTTTTTATTACGAAATATAACCTGGAATTTGGTGAGAAATTCATAGATTCACTGAAATTTCGAACCTCCTTGGTCCATAATCTACTGGAAATACCCGGGCCAACCTCAACTGAAGCATCTTGATTTGTCTCGTCCACTTCCTCCAACGGCACATTCAAACCCGGGATGTCCCTTTCTGCACCAATACAAAGCCCAATATCGTTACAACATCCGTTCAAATCAAATTAAACACAAACCCAAGCAAAAAGAATATAAAACCCCCCATTGTAAGAATCCTGAAAGAACAAGCTCCAAGAACAGACAAACGGGAAAGAACCAATAACCATATTGAATGGCAGCTGGAGGGAGAGATTCGGCTTGCGGAGAGATGCGACTAGGGCCGACATCAATTTGAGCACCTTCTAAGGCCTCAGCCCTCTTGCCAGTGGGCATTCTCATATCAGGGATCTCATTAGATGCTGGACCAAGAGTTCTAGGGATTTGGGGTGACGCTTTATATTGCTGCTGAAATCCATGACACCTCTTTTTCCTTAATGAGCCATACCAACGGTTTTTGATTGCAAGGGAGGTCCTGCAGATTCACAATATTGCTGACAGATATCGGAAACTTATGAAACATTGGACCATATGTGCTAACTTTATTATATACCTTCCGGGCAGAAGACTAGAAATTTTTGCCCACTTGTTACCATATGTCTGCTGGGCCTTCATCAAAATGGTCTCCTCCTCCTCTGTCCAAGGTTCCTTGTTTACAGTTGGGTCTAGATGGTTAAGCCACCTGGAAATTACAGCCAATACGATTAAGAAATTCAAACTAGACATACAGGAAGAATGAAATATGGCAATCTAAAACATATAAGAGAATTGCCAAAGGAACTCCAGGAAGAGATGGTGGAGAAGGTATATTAAGAGATTCAAGAGGTCAAATGTTATTCTTTGTTACAATTATTATGGCGTCACAACAAGCATGGTGGATTGGTGGCTGAGAATCAAGCCATTATAGACTGTCCCAGGGAAGAGAAATTTCATTTATGCAGAACATATACTCAAATAGGAATATCCTTCATGTACTGATGTGATGCACTGGCTAGCAGCTATCAGGAGCAATAATTTGAGTCAAAGATTATGGAGAAGGTGCTCCACAACCAATGCTTTGCAACCTTGGACCCGGCTGAGTAATAACTCAGCCGGAACTGGGTTGTTTCTATCACTTATCATAATTCTATTAGCATCAACCCTCACTTAAGAAACAATGAAATCAATGCATACATGATTCAATGCTTGCAGGAACTAGATGCAGGTATTATTATTCTCACGATCATTGTGAAGGGATAAAAACAGCACAATAACAGATGGGAAGATCAAAGCAGCAACTACATTAAGCAAGGCACATATTCAACTCAAGAGGAAGTGGACTTCGAGTGGGCTTATTAGAATTAGATGCAATCGAGAGTTGATATGCAGAATTTATACTTGATGGAGAAGGCTGAAACTTCAAAGATTCGTGTTGGTGGGCCAAAATGATTTAGTATTCATGTTAACTTTGGTTTTTGTAACAAGTAGAGAACACTTATGGGGATTATATCCTTCCAAATTGTATGTGTTTTGAGATTGATGAATAATGCGTGACCCCAGCACAAACAGATTTTGAGGAGTTAAAAAAATCTCAAGAATATCATTCGAAAGTAAACAAAAACTCATTGTAACCAGTAACTAGCTTACCTGTCACGACAGCTCTTTCCGGTCCGACCGGGCACTACCTCAGCAATAATAAACCAATTCTTGGCACCATTCACATTCACTTGCGCAATGAGTTTTTCATCCTCCTAATAACAGAAAATTCTTTATTACAAAACGTAAACCTTGAATTTGGTGAGAAATTCATAGATTCACTGAAATTTCGAACCTCCTTGGTCCATAATCTACTGGAAATACTCGGGCCAACCTCAACCGGAGCATCTTGATTTGCCTCGTGCACTTCCTCCAACGACACCTTCAAATCCGCAACATCCCTTTCTGCACCAATACCAAACCCAATATCGGTACAACATCCGTTCAAATCAAATTAAACACAAACCCAAACCAAAAGAATATAAAACCCCACATTGTAAGAATCCTGAAAGAAAAAGATCCAAGAACAAAGAAACGAGAAAGAAACAATAACCAAGTCGAATGGCAGCCAGAGGGAGAGATTCGGCTTGCGGAGAGAAGCTGCTAAGGCCGACATCAACTTGAGCACTTTCTAAGGCCTCAACCATCTTGCAGGTGGCCATGTTCAATATCAGGGAGGTTACTCTCTGCACACAGTTATATCATCACGTTCAAACTAAAGAAAAACTCAAGCGAAAGGAACATAAAACCATTGAAAGAATCATTATGAAAGAAGAGGCTGGATGGAAATACTGAGGTTGGGAGGAGGAGAAGCTGATGGATTGGAGTGGCGGGTGAAGTGAAGTAGTTTGAAAGTTGGTTTTTGCGGGAGAGGACGTTACGTCAGGAGAAGGATTTATGTATGGGTAATTTACTTCCAACTGAATTAAGGAAATGCCAAATATACCCCTTGTTCTATGCAGTCATTACAATCCAGTGGGAAGCTGATTGGGAAATTTCGTCGAACATCTGGTGTGCAGATTATTTCTTGACAAACTTGACGAGCTGGTGTACGAACGGCGACTTGGATTGTTGATTTCCAAGTCGGAGAAGACTCTAACGAAGTTGTAATTTGGCTGGCAATTTGCGGTCGCCGATGCCGCCAGTGGCGAGGGAGCAGATGACCAACTCAATGCCGTCATGGTGTGTTGAGATGGACGATCCATAATGGGGTTTGATTTGGGTTCCAACTCGGGAACAATGCTTGACTTGGCAAGGGTGGGACTGGATTTGGACGTTCCACTGAAAGAAGGTAAGGTAAGGGTGTAATGTGTAAATGTTGGGTGAGGCAAATTCAGGGGGTAATTTGTAATTTTGGGAGAAGGGTGTGGGTAGGGGTGCACATGGGTTGGGTTCAACCCGAAACCCAACCCGAACCCGACTGGTCGGGTCGGGTTGGGTCGGGTTGAGGAGGGGTTCGGGTCGGGTCGGGTTGGGAAAATCAAAAACCCGAATTTTCGGGTCGGGTTCGGGTTGAGGGGGTCGGGTTGACCCAACCCAACCCGAACCCGATTTTTATTTTTTTTTTATTTTTTTTATTTTTTTTTAATTTTTTCCCAAATAAACCCGATCCAACCCGACCCAACCCGACCCAACCCGAAAATAAACCAGACCCAACCCGAAAATAACCCCGATTCAACCCAACCCAACCCAAAAATTTCCAAATTCGGGTTCAACCCGACCCAACCCGACCCAACCCGAAAATTTCGGGTCGGGTTGGGTTGAACCCGAACCGGTTCGGGTTCGGGTTCGGGTTGGATTTTTTCCCAACCCGAAAATTTCGGGTTGGGTCGGGTTGAGGCCCAAACCCGACCCAACCCGACCCATGTGCACCCCTAGGTGTGGGGTTTTTCGTGTTATCCCAATGGCTAGTTATCCTTTGTCTGAATAGAACTTACAATTTTAATAAGAGTAGTTATAGACGGACGCGGATCTGTACAGCTCAGATATTTTTCTTTGAGTCAGCGTCCAGTCAGCGAAATTTCTCTTCGCGCGTTTTGGTCTTTTTTAAAAACGCCGGTTCTTTAAGTTGAACGATTCATTTCCCAATAAACAGATAAGACAGTGTGCAGACCCTAGGACATCGTGCAGTCTCATTATTCGTGCAGAGCCCACACTTATCATAATAAATTATTTGTTTTTAAGTTTTACGTTGGATCAACTTAATTTGTCTAGCTTACTTTATGTGTGTGTGCAGTTTACATTATGTGTTTGTCCTGTTTACGTTATGTGTCTGTCCGGAATAAGTGTATATTGTTGTACGGAATAAGTGTATTTGCAGTCCGGAATAAGTGTATTTGTTGTCCGGTTTAAGAATAAAATGTGTCCAGAAACGGAACATAAAGTTTGTCCGGAATAAGTGTATTTGCAGTCCGGAATAAGTATAGTTGTCCAGAATAAGAAGAAAGTGTGTCCAGAAACGGAACAGAAAGTTTGTCCGGAATAAGTGTATTTGCTGTCCGGAATAAGTGTATTTGCAGTCCGGAATAAGTGTAGTTGTCCAGAATAAGAAGAAAGTGTGTCCAGAAACGGAACAGAAAGTTTGTCCGGAATAAGTGTATTTGCTGTCCGGAATAAGTGTATTTGCAGTCTGGAATAAGTGTAGTTGTCCAGAATAAGAAGAAAGTGTGTCCAGAAACGGAACAGAAAGTTTGTCCGGAATAAGTGTATTTGCTGTCCGGAATAAGTGTATTTGTTGTCCGGAATAAGTGTATTTGTTGTCCGGTTTAAGAATAAAGTGTGTCCAGAAACGGAACATAAAGTTTGTCCGGAATAAGTTGATTTGTTGTCCGGAATAAGTTGATTTGTTGTCCGGAATAAGTGTATTTGCTGTCCGGAATAAGTGTATTTGCTGTCCGGAATAAGTGTATTTGTTGTCCGGAATAAGTGTCTTTGTTGTCCGGTTTAAGAATAAAGTGTGTCCAGAAACGGAACATAAAGTTTGTCCGGAATAAGTGTATTTGCTGTCCGGAATAAGTGTATTTGCAGTCCGGAATAAGTGTAGTTGTCCAGAATGAGAAGAAAATGTGACCAGAAACGGAACAGAAAGTTTGTCCGGAATAAGTGTATTTGCTGTCCGGAATAAGTGTATTTGTTGTCCGGTTTAAGAATAAAGTGTGTCCAGAAACGGAACATAAAGTTTGTCCGGAATAAGTGTATTTGCAGTCCGGAATAAGTGTATTTGTTGTCCGGAATAAGTGTATTTGTTGTCCGGTTTAAGAATAAAGTGTGTCCAGAAACGGAACATAAAGTTTGTCCGGAATAAGTGGACTTGTTGTCCGGAATAAGTGTATTTGTTGTCCGGAATAAGTGTATTTGCAGTCCGGAATAAGTGTATTTGCAGTCCGGAATAATATATGGCTTCATTATTGTTGGAATAAACGAATCAATATATGGAATGCAATAATATGATGTCGAAACAAAAAAACGTCCGCAAAGCGCGCTCCCTCTGTCCGCTCGCTTTGCGGGGGGGACTCACGTCCCCCGCAGGGGCTGCCGCCCCCTGCCACCCCCGCACAAACTCAACAAATCTCCCACTGTATATTTTACCCCACAAGAATTACGTTTAGGAAAAAAATAGCATCTCAGATTTCCATTACAAACACAAACACACACAAATTACAAAAATAATATATATTTTCCCAGTAAATCGGAAAGAAGATGTAAGACTTAAACATGACCGTCTCATTCACGCTGCTTACGTTGTGAAGAACCTTGGGAGTCGGCATCAGACACTTCTTCGACGTAATATCTTACTCGAAATGGTGATTTATTACGGAGAGATGTACAACATAAACCGAACAGACGTAAGTCTTCACCACGGAGCGTTGACAAGAACATCGGGAAGTCTTCGCACCGTCCCATTCACGCTGCTTACGTTGTGAAGAATCCTGGGAGTCGGCATCAGACGCTTCTTCGAAATGGTGATTTATTCTGGAGAGAAAGAATGAAGAAGAAAGAAAGAGTGTAATCATATTTGTATTTGGGTGGAGAGAGAGAACGTGCTGAGTTGAAACGCATTTAATGTGATTTGAGTGGACATCAGGAAGAAAAAACAAAAAAACATTCATGCTTTGGCCACGTAAGGGCTGACATGGATGTCCACGTAGAACGCATCCGTGACGCGCTGCGTTCAACAAACATTTCCCTTTTAATCATTACCAATGTGATGACACTAGAAGTTCTAACACTGTAACACAATAATGTATTATGCAACTTAAGTTGTTGTAATTCTTGGTGGAGTAGTATTATAATAGATCTAGCTAGTTTTGTGAATTGAAGGATCTTTGTCGTCATAGTGAGTTTGTCATGTTTTGTTTTTGTATACATGTAATAAACGACATCACCTAAGGTAATGCAATCCACAAGGATTTTTGAGGTAAACAATCAAGATATAAGATTTTGGCAGAAAATATTTGAAAACTTTAAGGTATATACATAATAATGTATCAAAAATAAAGGTTGCCAATATAAATAACCCTTACATAACATTAACAATAAAAAATTCACAAATAAGTTCATCAATAAAGAAGAAAAAAATTAAGTGGTAATTATTGGATGATATGTGCTACGATCTTAGCAGACCAGCTTTGACCGGAGAAAATGAATAAAGAATTCCTAGACGTATCGACCATAGACCTAGGTGTCGGAAGTGCCATGGGCCCAGGTGGGTCCGGCCCGGCTATTTGTTTATTTTAAAATATCCCAAAAAACTTTAAAAACAACTAAAATAATACCAAAATTAATGAAAAAACTTTTTTCAAAAAATACCAGGCCCGCATGCCGTTAAAGTAAATTTGTAACAAATATTTTAATTAAGTTACCCAATCTAGAGATATATTTTTTAGAATGTAAAAACTTTTCCTATTGACGTACAAACTCAGACGTTTCTTTATTCACACACGTTAGCCGTTATAGTGACAAATATTTTGATTAAGTTACCCAATCTGGACATATATTTTTTAGAATGTAAAACCCATTCTCATTGGCATGGAAACGTATTCCTTTTTTTAGTACTTCAAGTTAATTTTAACGCAAAATAACAGCACATTCTCGTGGCATTTTCTCGGGACACAATAATGAGTAGTTTTTTAAAAAACATTTTTTGCTTACTTCGAAAATCATCTAATCTGCTAGTGCCTTGTGACACGTGCATTTGTAGTTTTGTACAATGTACGTGTAAAATTATTTCAAAATTGACTCATTCATAGATAGAGTTATTTTTTTCGAAAAAAATAAAAAAGTTACAAAGCTAGTGAACTATTAGTTGCATAAATCAGGCTTAAGTGAAAAGAATACATAAATCAGGCTTAATTGAAAAACACATCACATTGGTAATTGTACAAGAAAATTATCAATTCATAGATTAGGTATACTTTAATGTTTCCAAAATTAACGATAAGACAAAAATCAAACACATTTATTAAATTTGTGACTTCATATTTAACATACAAGCATATTTATATTGAAAAATAATAATCTATTTCAATATGTAAATTTATATATATTCTTTTTTACTTATATGATTGCCTATCTGTCATCAATTGTGGTGTCTAAACTTGAAACTCTGAAGGCATGTCATGGTATCATTTTTTGTCTTCTAACTCATCCAAATCCAACCCTCACGCATCAATACATTACACAAACCATTGATTTGATGCATGCACAAAATTGTTGAGGTATGTCATCAATTTACACCTAAAGTAATAACAAAAACCACCATTGATAAAATCCTTTGAAAATAATTTATCACCATCTATTGAGATCTGTCACAAATACTCACTTCACGAGTGAATAGTTAATACACACCCCAGTTAGGTAATCCTTAACGGGAGGACGTGGCCCGGGCGCCCAGGTCCACGTCCTTCAGCCCAAACGCGAAAATCGGGTGATGGGTGACACGATTTTGTGCCCTGGGCTCCCGTCAGGTGTGAGTTTTTATTTTTTTACCTAAGATTAATCTCTAAATGACGTGAATAGGAGAGAGTGTAGGGCGCCCTGACGGTTTCAGAGCATGGTTTAAGGATAATTTGGGGTGAGTAAGGTGAACTGACGGTGGTAGAGAGAGAAAATAGGACGTCCGGACGTTGTTATTTATGCTCTTACCGTCTTGATCAAAACTTCTAGGGTGGTGGACCGAGTGGTTTTCACTTGTGATTGTGCTTAAGAGTGAATTATAAGTGTGTTAGATTTCACCCTTGTGGATTTGATGGGGTGAAATCTTTTTTAAAGAAAAAATAGCCGAACTTGAACACCTTCAGGTAGTCATTAGGCAAACTCAACGCTCCTGTGATTAAACGTCACGGATTCAATTTTTGTGGCAATTTCCCTGGGCTCTAGGAGCGATAATTGTGAACTTCATTTTATGTTTGTTAAAAAAGAGGGTAAAATTGATATAATTTTTTCAGTAAACTGATTTAAAAAGTATAGGACTATTAATGAACATGCTTTGATACTACAAAACGATAGATTTGAAACTGATGATCCTCTCCGTTTGTGTCTAAACTTGAAACTCTTGGGGTATGTCTAGAATGATCATATTTTGATTCCGATCCAAAAATCAAGAATCAAATATGATTATTGACATCCAAAAACTTAAAATCTTCGAACCAAGGGTTCATTCAAAATCATATATATATTGATATTCCAATTCCAAAGATCAATATTCACTTATTCAGATTGTTATTTACATTTAGCATCTAAAAGAAGGGTATGGTTTGGGTATGTCTGCGCACTTATTCTGAAATTTATCAAAATTTAGAAAATCTTATTATCAAATTCTTAGTCTCTGAAGACTCCAATGCACGAAATACCCAACAAAAGGAAGAAATAACATAAATTTCTGTGACATCGGACAAGGAGGGTGCGTTTGTCGGCAGAAGTGCTCATCTCGATCAGAACGTGGAGAAAATAGTTTTAAAATTGTAATGCTTCAAGTCAATAATACGTAGACGTAAGGGCACGATGACATGAGGCTTCCTCCACCGGGCAATGGCATAATGATGTTTTGACAATGATTAATTGATTAGTGAAGCATAATCATGTGACGAGTGCAGTAACTCAACCTTTCTTTGCTATTCTACTCAAATATGACAAATTATTAATCTTGTTATAATTTTTACCAACCACGACCTATAATTTTTTTAGACTTGAATTGTGAATTCATGACCTCAAAATTATATTAGGAATTTGGAATGCTAAAATTGCTGGCAACAACAAAGTGAGTCCTTACCGATTAACAATAAAAAGTAGACAGAGAAGTTTAGAACAATCAAGATCAGAAAATATCATTCAGGGAAATAGAGATGTCTTAGGTCATCACTAACCATGACCTGGACGACCTGGTCATCATCACTCTCTCTCTTCAAAATCAACTTTCTCTCTCTTCCACATCAACTTTCTCTTTCCTCAACCCACATTCTTCTCTTTCCTACACTATTCACCTCTTAACCACAACCCAACATAACCCACAACAACCTATCTCTCTCCTCCACATCATTTCGGGGTCTATCTTGGTAAAATTTTAAAAAAAATTAAAAAAATTTCTAAAAAATCTAAACAATTATAAAACGTATTTTCAAAAAAAAATTAAAAAACTAAAACAAAAAATTCTAAAAATCAAAACAAAATAAAATAAAAAACAAAAAACAAAATTTTAAAATTATTTTATTCGACGACCCGGGCGTTTCAACGCCCGAGGCAGTGACCTGGGCATCTTTGTCCCTTTGTTTTCCCGCGTTAAGGAATGAAGAATGCACGGTCATGGATGACCGGTCGTTCACGACCGAGAAATCCATGCGTTAAGGAATGCTCTTAGTATAAACCTTTTTACACAGCAAGAAACTTTTTATCCTTCTTATCTACTCTGAAATAATTTGACCACTCAAAGATTAATCAAATGGACTTGCAATAACAATTGGATTAATTATTGTACAACTTAGACACCAATTTCAAAACTTACATTACCCTGAATCATGTCTATACTATCTTGCCATAGCAAAAATGTTAACCCGAGGGTGAAGTTTCTTTAATACACTTTTGATTTTTGATATAATTGAATATCCAAATCATATATTTCTACTTACCACACAAGTTAACCATGCATGTTGAAAATCGTAAAATTTGATAATTATTTCACATAAAATTGAAAGATAGCAAAGTATAGGAGTTCATTTTTATTTGTCTTGATCTTGTTGAAAATATATATCTAATATGATTCACTTTATAAATCAAAATATACAATTTTAATTATCAATTATATAAAGATAAAAAAATATCGAACCGAATCTTTATCACAGCAAAGGGGCGGGCGAGTCAACGACCCGGACATGGGTGGGGGGGGGGGGGGGGGGGGGGCAAGAACACGTTCGTTCCTGTTCCCACACATATAAATAGAGTTTTCCCATAATTCCGTCTCACACCCATATTTATTCCCATCCCAATCCCCCAACAGATCCGATTCAGAGATGTCAAGCGGAACGATGGAGGTCCTCCTCGTCGGGGCGAAAGGCCTCGAGAACACCGATTTCCTCTGTAAGATAAGAGATCCACTCCTAAACGATCCGTTACTCGTCGCGAACGATCTGTTTGGATCACGTCTGTTCGATTCGTTTCAGAATTCTGCAATGTTTACTTAAGATCTGTTTGGAATCACAATTTTTTTTTGGTTAGATTTTTAGCTGAATTTCGGAATCGGTTCCCACACATCATTCCCCACCCAGCCATAGGGTTTGTTTGGAATAACATTTTGATTCCCGAAAATTAAGACTTAAAAATATTTGGCATCTAATTAGGTTCTTAAGTATTAAGGCGAGAGTACGTTTGGGAATTGATATGGAGCTTTTGGCGGTCGGAGTTTGGAAAATATGATTATCAAAATGTGATTTCAAAAGAACCTTTGGTCAAAAATTCTAAAGTTTTAGATGTCAATTGTTGATCACTTTTGATACTTGATTTTTGATGATTAAATTCTAGCTATCAAACTAAATGGACCCTTAGATTTTGTGGAATCTATTTTTTGGGATACTGAGTTGTATCTAGTTGTAGTCTACTGTTTCACCTTGATGTTGTGATCTTTGAGCTGTTATTTGTTTTCTGATCTATAATTTACTTGTTCCTACTAATTATGCGTGTTTTGGTTAGTTTTTGTTGTTGACAGTTTTTTCTTCTTTCGATATAATTGAGTTTAACATGTTTATTGATGGAAAACTTGAACTGCAGGTAACATGGATCCATATGCTGTACTAACTTGTCGAACTCAGGAGCAGAAAAGCAGTGTTGCTTCAGGTGCGTCTCTATTTTTATATGCTGCCGAATTAGCATCTACGGTGGAGTTATCGTGGAACAAATATCATGTTAAGAACTATTGATCTTATATGTACAGTATTTGTCATTCATTGTTTAACCATAGAATGGCATTACCAGTACTTTAATTCTTCAAGAAACTGGAGCTTTTCAAACTCTAATTTGAATTTCACCAATGCTTATGCTTCTGGAATAAGTTACTTAAAGTAGTTAATAAAGCTCCACAGTCTGTAATTGGGTGTTGGTTAAGGATTCATGTGATTCAACTCGTCCATAATTTCTAGGAAACTTCATGTTATTTGCAATAATGACATAATGTGGGAATCAAAATTTGGTGAAGAGATTAATAAGGCACAATTTGACGACATTTTATGATGGATTATAAGGCACAATTTGATGCAAAAAATTCTACCATTATACAAGACTTAATTGTTACGCGGAAACCCATACTCAAACATGATTGTGGGACATTCTATTGTTTTTCCATGAATATTTATGTTCAGATGTTCTTAAATACAATATAACATCTTTATTGCTATTTTTTCATATCATATTCAACATAAAGATGCAATTTTCTTGATACAAGTACATGATTACACGACATAAAAATTAGCATGAGAGTGATGAGGCAAGTATTTGTCAAGTATTTTTGTTGTTGCAGCCATCCCGAATGCCTAATATAAATTTGAGGTCATGAATTACAATTCAAGTCTAACAAAATTATAGGTCGTGGTTGGTTATAACTTATAAACGCCTTTCCTCCCCCCACGACGGAGATGAGTGATGAAACCACGACAGAGTGTAATGCTTTATTTAGTCTGTACATACATCAATAATCGGATGTAGAAATCCCTTTTCAGATTAATAACTGTTCATAGTTGACTAGAATAGAAAGTAATCATTGTCAAAACATCATTATGCAAAGGAAATGAACTGTAGCTGCAAAGGAATGTTGTTTAAAAAATTTATGAACTATGAATTTTGCAGGCAAAGGAACTGAGCCAGAATGGAACGAGACTTTCGTATTCACTGTTTCCCAGGGTGTATCAGAGCTCAATATTAAGCTCATGGATAGTGATGCTGGCAGCGATGATGACTTTGTAGGAGAAGCTACGTGAGTATTTTGCCATTTATAACATGTTTTGTGCTACATATTAACAAACAATAATAAATTACATAACTGTCATCCTGCAGAGTTGATATTGGCCTACATATTATGCAACACTTATTCTTATAAAAAAATGCAACACGTAATCTTGCATTGAGAATTATCTCGCAGGCAATTTAGACTATTCTTGTAAATCGTAAGATCTTGAACACCTCTACTCACTGCTAATCGGTTGTGAATTGGACACCGCACTTTAATATTTTCCTTTTATTAATTGCATGCATTTTTAGGATCCCTCTGGAACCATTGTTCATTGAAGGAAGACTCCCTCCAACAGTGTATAATGTGGTTAAGGATGAGGAGTATCGTGGGGAGATTAAAGTGGGCTTGAACTTTACTCCTGATGTAAGTTTCTCAACATTCTGGTATATTCATAATATATAGTAATTAAGTGACTGATGATCCAATATAGAAGGTGAAAATCCTTCTAATGCACTTTATTGTTGTAGAGTAAAAGGTTGAATTGGTTTTGGAGGCCTTACACATAAGCATTTTATTTCTCTGTTGCACATTACAACTTCTATTTGAGTACTTCATTCTACTTGTAAGTTGTAGTGGATAAACATCACTCTGTCCATTACAGATCCAATGCGCTCAAATCTGTGATGACTTATATATTGGAAAGCACAACATATCCCTGTTTTTCAATCTTGTACTTAGTGAATGTTTTTTCCTTCTGATTCACGGAAATTTCTGTAGATGGTTATGTTTCTAAAGTTCCAAATTGACGTTAATGTTTTGCATCTGGTGTTAGCATAAAAATCACGTTTCTTCAGAATTTTTTTGTCGAGGTACGTGATATATCTCCTTTCTCCCTTACAGGAGACCAGATTTGGAGGTGGTGAGGAAGAGAGCTACGGTGGTTGGAGGGAATCTTCTTAAAGTTGAGCTGCCATTTGAATACTCTTTATCAGTATCATGTTGTTACGTTCTATGCCATGTCGACAGTGCTCATGTCATGTTTGTTTCTTCTTTCAATTTCACTTTGATCATCACTTTGTTGGCCTTTGCACTTGTGTTTACTATTGTAAGAGTAATCGGTATTTGCCTTGTATCAAGTGTAACGTTTATGATTAGAGAAGTTTGCAGACACTTATGCCAGCAAATAATCTTCTACTCCGTGCGAAATTGCCTTCCCTTATTTTTTTTCCTTTCGCATTAAAAGTTGTCCTTTTTTTAATTCAAATTAGAACCTGTCCTATATAAACCCCACAAGGATGGTGTTCATCTGCGGTTGATTAAATGGATTTCCCTAACGACCATCCAGTTCTTATCGTTAACGGTGCGTTAGCAACTTCATTTTTCCACCAACTGGGATTAACTTAGTTTGAATATCTTTAGTCTTTAAATTAGGCTTGGACCAGAGATTAATCCCATCATTAAGTTATATATTGGGTTTTAATTTAAAAATCTATAGTACCTTTGAAAAAAAACGTCACCTTTTCCGTAAGATACAAGTACTGTTACCAAATGGTGTCTGTAGTTTCCTAGTTTTTTTATAACAATTGAATTTGCATTTTTAAATAAAAATATACGTCTGTATTCCAATTGTTCTTTGCCATCAGTTCATAGAAGGAAAAAAAAGAAAAAAATTCAGGTGTAATTTTCAACGTCTATATTTTGTCAATTAGTTTATGCGGGTGCGAATTTTTTACTTTTTTATTTTTTTTGGATTATTTTGAAGAAAAAATTCAAAAAAAAATCACATTGGAAAAGAAAAAGCAGAAATAACAAAAACCAAATTTACATGAAAAATCCCATGGAAACCGGACCTTCTCCTCGCGCCCTTTCTCAACTTCTATCCAAAGAAACAAAACACACGTTCGCTGCACCACCCGTTCGAATCCGCTTCATCCAGGCCAGAAAAAAACAAGATTCCAACATCGAAATCAAAGTCCCGAACACAGACAGAAACCAACCCCCAAACCAACGCAATGCTCCCGACTCCCTCCACTCCCCAATGCCAAGTTGTGTTACTTCCCTCCCCCAAGCCCATCACCCCCACTTGGCGACCTCCGAACATGTCTTCCTCCATGGCGACGGGTACATGTCTAAGAGTGTGCTTTTCGTTAGCAGAAAAGTTCGTTCTTGTTTCAGGTCTAGGGTTGAGGTCGACGAGGGTGTGGAGGAGAGAGAATGGCGTGACTCGTGCAGGAAAATCTTTTATGATCCCCAGAGCTTTGGATGCCTCCACCACTTCCACTTCTGGACCCAGGAAGAGGTATAAGCTTGTAGTTTGAGCTGGAAAACTTTTTTTTGTTTGTTTTAGCAAACTGTGGCTAGTGTGTATTAAGGACGCAAAGGTTGGCCAATTATATGTTTTTTTAATTCTTTTTTGGCATTTGGGAAGGATTTTCCAACAACTAAACTTTCAAATTGATATTGGTTCAAAACACCTTACCTGTTTTTTTCCAATTTTGGTATGGGTCAAATAGTATTTGAGTATCTGAGTAAACCAATTTCGTAGATATAAGAAATGTAATATTGGATGACACTCATATAAGGAAAATTGACGTTCACATATAAATGTGTACTTCATATCTAGTAGACACGCCTGACCAAATTAAAATATACAAGTCATAAGACATCTCTTAAAATAATTTTAAATCTTACAGTTGATATATTGTTGTTGAGAATAAACTCACACTTGACAATTCAAACTATGTGTATGACTTATAAAATTCTGAGTCCTTCTACTCATCCCCCAATTGGTTTGTTTTAGCCAATTATATGTTTTTCTTTTTGGCATTTGGGAAGGAATTTCCAACAACTAAACTTTTAAATTGATATCGGTTCAAAACACCTTACCTTTTTTCCAATTTTGGTATAGGTCAAATAGTATGATAGTGTCTGAGTAAACCGATTTCGTAGATATGAGAAATGTAGTGGTTAATATTGGATGACACTTTAATAAGGAGAATTGACGTTCCCACATAAGTGTAATTTATTTCTAATAGACATGCATGACCAAATTAAAATATACAGGTCCTAAGACATCTCTTAAAATAGTTTTAAATCTTATAGTTGATATATTGTTGAGAATAAACTCATACTTGACAATTCAATCTATTTTTATGACTTGTAAAATTCTAAGTCCTTTCACTCATCTCCCAATTGGTTTTGTGTTGGATTTTCACACTTTAATATGTTACATTGTGATGTAAACTCTGATGTTATATGAACGCAAATTTAAATCACATAACTTTTCAAATTCACAATCAAAATCGAAAACTTCGTAGGAATTTGAATATGGTAAGCTTAGTTGGAATAATATTCAAACTTGGATACTGTCAGATTAGTTGGATTTCAGAATTGAATTTAGCTAGTGGACATACATGTGATTTGAACTTGATCAGTTTTGCGTCCTTCCTAGCTATAGTGCTTCATGGGATCATATGTGTCCAAATTTAGAAATCAAACTATTTGTGATGACACATTTTTGGGATTTTATCATCCAATGTACATTGTTTTAGTTGCTTCGTTGTTTGAGAGTTAGAAATAGTTGTCGATTTGCCGTCATGGCAAGACATTTGTGATTAATATTCTGTAATAGTGGTTTTAATAAAGTGTTACTTTTCATCTCAAAGCCCATTAGTGCCTATTGTAGACTAACTTATTAGAATGTCTTTTATTTCTATGAAACATCCCAACACATCAAAGTGTTTAGGATTTTATGGACTTATTGCAATTATTTCAAGCGTGTGTTGAAAATGAACCCATGCATACCCTCATATAGAAGCACTTTGACGTATTGTGTATCTTCAACAAAACACAAAATGCTGCCTAATTTTTTCAGTACTAAATTGATCACCACGTCCTTTTTAACCAATGAAATCTCTTGCATTTTTTTGATATTAGTGGGTTTGATTTTTTTATAATCAAGATGTAAACCCTGCATGTAGCTTGGTGCCTTGGTTGATAAAACTGATTGTGCCTTTTGGTCTTCCAGGAAAGTAGTAGAACACATTCTTTTATTGAAGATGAAGACTGAATTTTCTGTGGAAGAGGAAAAAGATATGTTTGATTTTTTATACACGTTGCAGTATCAAATGAGAGGAATTCTAGCAATATCTTTGGGTAAGCTGATACTACACATGGTTTGGTATTATTAGTTGGAACAGTGATTATGAATGCAATCTGGATCTTAAACTTTTAATCTTGTAAGCTGTATAGAGATTTGTGCCATTTGTAGTTATAGTCTTCCATTTCTTAGTTTTTCAATCATGATGTTAATACAGTTACTTGAGATCTAGACTGGACTTTGCAACATTTGATTAAGAACACCGATTCATTTCTAAAGCTCGTCTTCTAACTGCTGACCATTTGAATGTTATGACTTATGATATTACCTCTATATTAGTCATCAAGAGCCATGAACCCTTGGTGGAACCTATAATATTTTTCATACCGTCGATCCTAATATGTTCCATATTAAAGCCACAGAAAGCCTACTTTTAGGAATTGCTTACATATGCTCAGTGTTCAGTATTGTTATTTACTTGTACCCTTTCGTTGTATGTTTTTCACAGTCATGGCACTAAAGCAATATTCATTACTTGTGTAACAATGATGTACGATAGAAGGAAAAAAATTAAACCCAATAACCATTAAGGCATTGGGTTTTTTTTGGTACAGTCTCCGTTGGGTATTTATATCTTGATTATATTTGACGGTGCAAACAAATTTGTGAAATAAATAGATATTTTGACTGATCATAAAAAAGTAGATATTTTGACATCAAGAATAGCAAAAAACATTGACTTAAGAAGATGAAAGGTTTTGATCTACTTTTGCGTTTGATGCCAATTTGTTTTGAGCTGCTGGCCGGGAATTTGACATAATTTTAGAGATAAGGTCCAGCAGAATTTCAACAATTCAGTAGTGGTGCTTCTTTGCTGAACTGCAGGTCGCATTGCAGAGCAAAATGTTGATGGATACACCCATGGAGTTTATATGCGTTTTCAAAAAACAGAAGATGTACTAAAATTTTATACGAAATCCTCTTACTTGGGGGTTCTTAAGGATCATGTAACACCACACTCCTATGTATGCCCTGACATGTAATCACCTGATTTCCTTCTCTATTTCTTCTATTCCTAAATAATTATTGTAAATTCTCCTTTAACCTCTCATGAAAGCCAGCTGATTGTATTCCAAAACAATGTTCCTGTAGGGCTCCATTTCTGTGGATTATGAATCAGAAGTAGAAGATGATATACTACCTATGTTCCGCAGAGGGGAGGTACCAAAAAGATTTAATTTCTGTAACCACCAGAGGACCTACACACTTGGCAGTCAGATTTAGCTGAAAAAAATAAAAAAAATATAAGAAATACAACAATGTAAAACAAGTTTTAGTATTTTACCATCCCCAAATGGGATATTTTGCAATGAACAACTTTTGTAGATTGTTACTGGCTTATGCTTGAAATGATAAGTTTTGTATGAATCTTAAGTTATTTGCAGTTTCGGAACAATAATTGATAAGTGTCTGTGTGGTCTGGTACTGTAATTTTTTGAATGCCATCTATTTTACAAATTTCTATTTTGTTCATGTCCAAACAGGATTTTAACTCGGGGGTGGAGTTTGTCCTTTTGATATCCATGCACAAAGATGCACTTCAAGATGCTGTAGATGATGCATTGAGTTCACTGCATCAATTAACGCTAGAATTTGAACCACTAATTGTGCAAGCAACTCAAGGTACTTAGATAGCAAACTTGTACTTAAGCTATTTGAGTATTTGTTCTTGTGATTGATTCTCCTACCCATGCCTTAATAATTTTCGTCATCTTATTTTAGTTTAAGAGTGCAATTTCTTCTTTTATCGTTATCAAAACTCTTTTATCTTTAGCACCAAACAAACGGCCTCGTTGTGCTTTTGAGGATCCATATAGTTGTGTTAATTGCTGGATTGATCCTCACTTCTGCCCCCTCCGCAGGTTCAAATTTCAATGATGAAAGCCCTGAATATACCCACTGTGCAATAATACGCTTTCCATCGCGTAAACATGCTGAACACACAAATCTTCTTAAACATGTCAACTTTAATTAGTAATCGACTTTTAATCATTTTATGTGTTTCATTTTGCAGTTGAGGCTCTTGAATTGTTTAAAGGGTGTCCGCAATATAAGGATGTAAGGACTCTGGACTTATGAAATTTATGCAGTACCATTTGGTAATAAGCTGCTAAAAAATGTTAAATAAGGCTTTGGAAGAACTTCCAATTCTGCTGTTATATGGTCTTGCTGCCGGTTTCAGATTCTTGATCAGAACTATTTCATAATCCAAAAACATTCTTCCTAATCCTAATTGCCTGGTTCAAACATTTTTACCATGGCTATCTGGTGTGCTTATACGACATTGTTAAGTTGTCACCCCTCATTTTCAGTGTTGTGTTTGCTTCTGTTATACAGATGTGGAGAACGAAATTCGAGCCCATCACCCGAAAATATCTTGCGACGTATTTCACCGTAGATCCAGTGGGCACTGAACTAATGTGATAGCACTTGATTGCTGAATTCTTTCTCGGCTTTAGATATCTTACAGATTTTACTGAAAGAGTTAAGATGTAAATTTAGCCCATTTCTGGTGCGTCTCTCGACTGAATGTACTTGAAATAAGCTAATGAGCAACTATTCAGTGATTTTCTGCTGTATATTTTTATTCATGTATGATTTTGTTTAGGTTGCTCAATACTCCTCGTGCCTTGAGCAACGGTTTTGAACTAGTGTCTTCTGCTTTCACTAACAAGAGGTTTAAAAATAAGGATGATAAGTAAAAAATGGTAAATGAGTTACCGTTTTCTACTTTTGAAAATGGTACTTCCACTATAATTTTCATTTCTTATACAAATATTTTCACTAACTCTTATATTTTGTCATTTTTTTTATTTTTTACTCACAGTTTACCAGCCTAGTTCTACGGTCGTCTTATTATCCTAAACATTCATTCAATTTGAACTATTATGTAATAAGCACAATTTTTCATTTCAGAACAAAAGAATTTTGAAGATGTTTTTATGGGAATATTACCAAATGAAGGGAAACAAAAAACCCACAAAAATTTCCAAAACAAAACCCACCAAATTGGTTGCTACACTTCTGTATGTTGTTTGGTCTGCAACTCTAGGTACAGGACAGTCATCACGAATCTCATTATTACCATCATCATCTTCAGGAATCGACTCCACATCTCCAGGTAATCCAGCATCACACAGTACTCTTTAAAATTCGTGCACCTGATCGCAATCGACAGCATCGAGTTGGTGACTCTTCAGCAACATTTTACACAGTCCCTTAGTTCCACGTTTGTACAGCTGCTTGATAACAAATTTAGCCCGTTGAATACCACGTAAGTCCTGCAATTGTAGTTTGAAAATTAGATAGTAAAACACAACAAACAATAATCGTCAAAGTCGTTCAAAAAACATACCATACGTCGAAAACATGGTCCCCCATGAACGTAACTTAAGTCCTCGATAGAATCACGTGGGGGTGGCAACGGCCTTTCCAAATCGAACTCTATTTGGCCTCGTATGTACACTGTGTACATACCATTATGCTGAAACCACTGACGATACCGTCAATTTTCTCTCGCATCATATGGTCGACCTTCGTGAAGAATATGTGGTCTGTCCCACATTCATATGTAAATTTCATGCTTCGCTGACCAATCATCTCTCTGTCGGGTCGCATGTACTATCTTATCAAGTCTTTTGAGTTCTGTCCACGGATGAGGTTCTGGCGGTGGCGTCGTCTGATAAAATTCCAAATTGTCTCATAGTTTTTTCTGGATAATGTCATGAAATCATCCAGAAATGAATCAAAGGCACTCTCGCAATCCAATATGCAGCATCAGTAGTAAATACCCGGCCAGGAAGCAACATCATATTTTCATAATACGGCTGCCAGTTTACATGCTTATCCAACATACATTCAAATTCATTTCTGTAATGTGTAAGACAATTATGTGCGACACTAACCTCATAAGTCTGTGGGTATTGCCACTTAATAGCAAATGGAGGTCGCGAGTCTAGGTCTTCTCCACCTACACACTCAGCATGACCCACGTGTCTCGGTCGGGCTACGGGAAACCGAGTCCAACACCAGTGTTGAAAAAGTAACAATGCACCACCAATGTTCCTTTTTCCAGTTTGACATGAAATAGACAAGTTGCGATATAAACATGAGAGCACGGCCGCACCCTAATTGTATACTATCGGCTTGTCCAACACCTGCAAAAACCTCAAATACATAACTGGAACACCTGTCCCAGAGCTATCATGGAAAACAATGGATCCAAACAAATCTAAAATGAAAGCCCGTGTATATTGTGCCACTTCTTCATCTGTGGGAAATTTTGGCAGATTTCCGTAATTTACCCGCAACCATTGCAAATTGATGCTAAATCCGGACTCTTTGAACATTTGTGGCTCATCTCCTTCTACCGTTCTTTTACCTTTTTTCATAATCTCGGCGTTTATATCAATCCCAAAGGAATTTCTAATTAACTCACGACTGTCTCGATCACTGTACCCGATTATTGGAATACCACTGATAGGTAGACCCCACAAACAGCTAACATCCTGCAATGTTAATCCAACCTCCCCAACCGGTAAGTGGAAAGTGTGAGTCTCAGGACGCCAACACTCTACAAGTGTAGTAATCAATCTATTGTCTGTCCTTTTATGTTTTATTTGGGCAAGTTGATATAATCCCAAATTTTTGAGTGCTTAACTAAAACAATCGTGGAAAGGAATTACTGGACGATGTGCACGACATTCCAAAACAGCCTCCGGCTATAATATATTCAAATATATTGTGAAAAATACATCAATTAAAAAAATGTAATTTAAATATTTAGAAAATTAACACAATATGATTTTTTTGGTACTTACATTTCTGCAAATATCATTGACTCTGAACATGCAATTTGGTATTCCGAGAAGTGAGGAAATAGACTCTTTATCCACTGCATCATTATACTCACGTTCGTTTGTATAGAGCGACTTCTACTTAAATGTCTCATTTTGTTAAAACAACTGTTCATGAAAATAAAAACAGAATTAATTATAATAATTAAAAAATAATTTACTCGTACATTTCATGACAAATTGCATGTTATAGAAATAATGAAAGCTATAACAATTTAACACATAAATACAACTAATATTTAAATTTTAATTTAACAGAAAATAATAAATAACTATTCCAAATACTTATATTATATAATAAATTTCATAAATGTACGTTATACAAATTTTAAATGTATATACATTTAATTTAATTATAAACAGATACATAAATACAACTAATATTTAAAATTAAATATAATAGAAAATAACAAAACAATTCCAAATAATTTAAATTTAACAAAGAAATTAAATCTTAATTTAAAATATTCTTAAGTAAAAAATTGGAAAAAATTTCAAAATAATCAAAAAAAATAAAAAATTGGAAAAATATGCACTTCAGAAACTTAATTGGCAAAGTATGCACATTGAAAAACGGCACCACAGGTGCCGTTTTCATTAAGTAAAAACGGCACTGTAGATGCCGTTTTTACCCTTAATGAAAACGGCATCAGTGATGCCGTTTTTACTTGGGTAAATTTTTTCTTGGTTTCGAGATGTCGATTTTATTTAATACATTATGAAATTCCCTGCCTTTTTCCTCTCCTGCAGTTCTAAACTTGCTTTCTCGAGGCCTCCAACCAGGGTTTTGTGAACTGCACTTGCCCATGCGTAGCTGCTTAGGCGTTTGATGTTCCTCAGAGGGTGCATGAACCATTCCTTCGGTCGCAGCGTTCCATCATAGAACAAAAAATTGTTGAAGATGAAAGAAATCAGGAGACGAACGTACTCATCCGTCTCGCCCATGGTACTGTTTGCCATCAGATGAACTAAAAGTTGGGTGTTGTCAAGGTTCACCCCGTCTCGCTTCTGGACGCGCAATGGTTCCATCACCACGGCCTTCCCATGCGTACGTAACCCCAAAATTAGAACGATGTCTTCCGGTGTAAGGGGAACTACCCCTGATCCTATTCTCAGCCCCACCTCCTCCGTATCGTAGTGCTCGACGAACCAACCGACTATTTCGTTGTCCGTCGTAATGTTAGGAAGGTTTAGGAAGTGACCGAATGGGGTGCTACGGAAAGCCTCCTTCTCCACCTTATTCATCCGGTCAAACTGCTTTCGGATGGCCTTCCAGGAGCATCGTGATTCCCGGAAGTAGTACGTGGTTCCCTAAAACCAATAATTTAATAAACGGAAGTTCATCAAAAAACATAACGACCCAGGGAAAGAAAAAATTAGAGACCCACCGGTTCTGGGACGTGTTCGATATCGACGGTCGGAGTTGAAGAATCCATTATCGTTTACAAGGTGCGCTTCACAGGGAAAGAAAGTCGGGAAAGCTTCACAGGTGCGCTTCCTACGTTCACAGGTAAGAAAGAAAGAAAGCGAGAGTCTCCATTTAGTTCTGGATATGTTATCTTCCTCGGTATCCGAACCGTCGTTCGTAGGGTGTCTGCCGCTGTCTAATCTGGAAACGAACTGTCCTTCTTCGAAAATCGTCAAAAAAATTTTAAAACAATTTAAGGCGCGTTCGGAAGGAAAGCGTGACATGGCAATCCGAGTAGACGCTGACTCCTCCACTTTTTGAAGCCACGTAGGGCGCGTCACGGACGCCCGCGTCCGTGTATAAGGACTCAAACATTTTCCTTATGGAATTCATACATTTAGGGTTGAAAGTAAAGCCTCTGGCAAAGCTGCTCATGTTGGCGAACTGCAATTTCAAGGTGTCTCTAGCCCAGATCTTTTAAGAAAGGTACTTATTGGAGGTTGTTTCATCAATTTCTTAACACTCACACACTGCCAGGATTCATTGATGCTTTTTTTGTGCCGTCACATGTCACATAATCTTTTCATCTTTTACGTTTTTCTTTATAAAGAGCATGGGTTTCTTGCAAATGCATAGCAGTACACATGAGTACATTGCTGAAATTCTATCTCAAACATTGAAAATTGTCCAATATTTGTCAGGTGGATTTAAGTTTTTCCTGCCCTGCCTCTAGCTATGTTTACTGGGGATGATATGCACAATTTGACATGGTTATATTTTTTCTTTAATTATACTTCCAGTTCCAGTCATCGTTGTTCTTTATATATATATATTAAATTCCAATAATCTTGAACAAAAGATTGTCTATCACATGATTCACATCAGGAAATTGCAAATTAAAATATTGAGATGATAACCATTATTCCACATGCCATCATGTAATTTAGTTATAACTCATCATGCCATCCGCAACAGGCCTTATGCAATCTGTACATCTGTTGCCTGTTCATTGCATGTAGATTATTGTTGTTGAAGCTGCGAAGAATGCTCAAGAATTTAGGAAGGGAATGTACGTTGGGGATGGAGAAGTTACACCAAACCGTGCAGGATATGGTGCCAACATGTCACCACTGCCAGTCAACGGATGTCCATCTCCCAGGGCAAAGGTATATTGCCTTTGGCTGCTTTCTCTATCCCTGTCCGTTCCATTCCTTGTTAAGTGATTTTATCATTTCAGTCTATAAGTTTGGATGTGGTTAATTCTCTTTCCTTTTTGTGTTCTTACTTCTTCCTATGGCCGTTATCTCTTATTTCCCCTCCTTTTCAAGATAGATTTTTTTGGTCATCATACCAAAATTATATGGGATATGTGTTCAGAAATGTTTTGGACTTTGGTCTTCTTTCTTTAGTTCAATAAAATAATGCAGAAACTTAGAAGTGTCGTGATCTTTTATTTCTTTGAGTTAGGGAAAGAATATACTTTTGACTCGTGCGACGTGCATAAGTAATCTGTTGTGCTGTCATGCAGATCCTTCCGGCCCCACAACTTGCTTTGGATGATGGAAGCACAATATCTGACTAACTTTTGTTGCATAAAATTGAAGACATGAGGAAATCTGTGAAGGTAATTATCCACAACTTCCCGATATTTGTTTAAGGTTCTGTTTGCATGGAAAGTCTTGGGGCATTTATGTCTTCGAATGCCTCTAAATACCTATGATACCACCCAAACTTAGAGATTGAAACCGGTTCTCTTGTTTCGGGTTTTAAGGAGTTGAAATGATTCCAGAAAAAGGAAAAACTCAATCCAAATCAAATTGAATTGATATCAGTTAAGTTTGGTTCAATTTTTGGTTTACTTTTTTGACATCTTAATCTAGTACAAAGTTGTAGGAGTTGAAGAAAATAAAGTAACAAATGGAACCATATATTGTAGTTAACCCTTGTTTGATTATATTTGAGTAGATTTTTGATCTTAAAGCATGGGCTGTAGGTTTTGATCTTTCTATTGAATTATATGTTGCATGAGTTCTGGTATTATAACATGAATTGTATAGAAAAGAATAAGTTGGTTCTGTTAGGTTCACCAGAAACCTAAACAAAAAATGATTCATTTTTCAATTTGTTGACCTACAATTGGAACTTTGGTTTGGCTTTTCAGCTATTGACATAAGTTATACATCCCTACCTGCATTGGGTTTTGGTAATTATGTACTCGAAAATCATAGTAAAACACCCACTTGACATGGTAACGTCAATCCAGAAGCTAGGTTACGAAAATGCAGGTAAAATTTCAAAATTCTTCATTAACATTGCAAAACTAGTAGATAAATTCCTCTTGTATATCACACTATGTATCATAACCAACTTTCAGTTTTGGTTGCACACATTGCTTAGGTCATTATTTTGGTATTGCTAAGGTCGCATGTAAAACATTTTACTGAAGTAAACATCTAAATCTCAATCTCAATTTATTGGTTTATTTTTGACATGATGTCTTACCGCAATAATTTTCCTTACAATAACTGTCCTTGGTAATCATGTTTTATTTCTTAGGTGAAATGATAAAGCGGCTTAAATGACAGCTATGTTGACAAGTTTTGCTCATTACGGTTCATAAGAGCTCTGTTGTGCGTGCAGAAAATTGAATCACTTCTAGGGGGATCAGAGGATGTTGAGCGGGCAGACTAACCACTGATGTGTGGTTTTTCCCGTAGGGCTTCGTGTGTAAAAAACTCTGCTACCTACCTTGTTGGAGAATAATGTTCTTGAGGTGAATATTGGTATGTTTAATGAGCTTCTCCTATAGCAGTTGTGGTTATCCCAATTAAGTTCCAATGTATGATGAGGATTAACGAATACGACATATTCTTGTTTCACAACGTAGGTTTTTGAAATGTCGGCTCGTACTAGGGCATGAAACTAAGGGGTGTCGACGCCTGGTTCTTTTTCTGGTCGTGAGCGAGTTGTTAAAATGTCGAACTTGGAAGTCTATCTGGAGAACCGCAAATTGATTATCTTATGGCATTTTTTGTTTGAGAAAAGATAGGATTTGTAACTAA
Organism: Triglochin maritima; assembly: GCA_963682175.1. Classification (NCBI taxonomy): domain Eukaryota; kingdom Viridiplantae; phylum Streptophyta; class Magnoliopsida; order Alismatales; family Juncaginaceae; genus Triglochin; species Triglochin maritima. The sequence continues at coordinate 53,705,693 of OY821772.1, read as the reverse complement.
GGTTTGGAATTGCCAACGCTAATACAAGATTGACGATTTATGTTTTTCAACACGGATATTTTAGTAATTCCCAAAATTACTTCACAAATTACCAATGGAAGGAGTGGCTCAAATGGTCACTTTAAATTCGAAACAAAATAAACAGAGATAAGCTGAGAAATGACTGACCTTAGGAGTTAGAACTATCAAAGTGAAATAACAGGCCTGTTCTCAAGTATATTCGCACGGATTATTCCCACTTATAAAGGTTCCCTGTGGTGTTCTTAACAACGTCATAAGCCAAACATACAAAGCGCCTTTATGAAGCCAAAGGTGGAAAACCTTTACGTCTTATCACAAATAAAAGTTTTGAGACCTCATACATTTACTATGCCAAAACATAATATATATAAAACCTAAATTGCACCATAAACCTTCAACCACAGCAACAAGTATCAAGGCCCTTGTTGTGAAATTCAATTTGTGTTGCCTTCAACTTCTTTCACTTGTGTTGTTTCCACAGCCTCAGACTGCACTGGGTTGGAGTCATTGGTAGACTTCACCGGGTTGGTAGTCACCGGGTTGGCATCATTGGTAGACTGCGCCGGGTTGGTAGTCACTGGGTTGGCGTCATTGGTAGACTTCACCAGGTTGGTAGTCACCGGGTTGGCGTCATTGGTAGACTGCGCCAGGTTGGTTGAGTTGGTAGTGTTCTCTACCCCCGAAGGAGCACTGCTTGTGTCTGCTTCACGAGCAGCTGATTGTGTGGTTTCAGGGGCATTCCCATCAGCAACTTCTTCTGCAGGCTCAGGCTTGATCGTTCCAACTTTAACGTATTTGCTCATGAACTTGTACTCCCAGTCCTGAAGCGCATCAAGTTCAAATGCCCCTAGACCTGAGATATCTCCAGTCAAATCCTCTACTTCGAAGGACATCTTTGCCAGAGCTCTACTAGCATCTTTCCCAGCAAACAATGCATATGGACCTCCAGGTCCGTAAAACATCCTGAGAAGAAATGTCAAAGATGGGAGATAAGGAGATACTGTATAACAAACATGAGAAATTGTTTTCCTACTTACATCACAATACTAGGAGATAAACATCCAAAGAAACTTTCTATTAGCTAGATGCAGTAAATAATAATGATAATAATAACCGAAAGCTTCCATATTGGCTTGGTTCGTCAATCACAACATACAAGTTTTCTTTGTGGAGTGTAATTCTTAGGTACAAATAGAAATGTTCAATGATGTATCCTCGAACAGTGTGGCTCAATCAGTAATCATCTCTGATAATGGAGATAGAAAATAATAATAATGCCGGAAATCAGCTCAACAAGAACAAAAGGGTCGAGAATAGAGCACCAGTTTACTAACAACCAGTCCTAACTAATACAAAACTGAGCAGTGATCAACTCCAGTGGGGAGAGGGGACAAAACTGAATTTTGCCCATTAAAATTGGATGGCAAAAACAATATCCATTAAAGTGCTAAGGAATAGCTACTACACTTGGATATTATAAATAACATACTCTACTAGACTACTACATATCCATTAAAGAGCTAAGGAATGGCTACTACACTATAAAGTACTTAGATATTATAAATAACATACTCTACTACATAGTCTTTTCAACAACCAAAGAATAAAATTTTGCAGCTCCTGATTGCTCTCCTGCAATTTTGCCCTTCAATGAACTAGAGGACCGAAAAAAACCACACAAAATTAGTATGCCATGGACTGCTACGTGCAATCTTAACAGAATCAACACACCAGAATGCCAAATCCTTACAACCAAATTTCAATCCACTTCCACCAACGTGATTTTACGGCAGCAAAAGGAGGAAATCCAAAATTTGACAAGAAAACGAATGTCGGGAATTATTCTTTCAAAAGCAAACACAACAAACACCAACGTTGTAGAAAGAGAAACAGGACAAGAGCCGTAATTGATTTACAAGAAGTGTTCGAGTCAAGGCAGGTGTAGTTCAAGGAAACAGAGAATGTACTTAAGTTTCCCATGACACCGAATTTCAGTTATAGCGGGTAAAGAAGGATCTCAACTTGTACATCGAATTTCAGGCCATCAACTCAAAGTTATAGTGAGCAAACGAGGAAACTCAACTTATACATCGATTTCCAGATAAAAAGTCCAAAACTTTCATCAAATCAAATGACATTCAAAGTCCAACTTTTCACTTTCCATCTTTTAGACGATACCTTTTATTGAACTTTTAGATTAGACTTTGCAAACCAAACACAAAACGACCTCTAAAATCAAAAGAAGACAACTTTGAGCCCAAAAAACACAAGTTCTAATCCAAAACAGCACAAACCAAACCATCGAAACAGAACCAAAAAAACTTTATAATCTCGAAAAATAACACAAAAATCCCCCAATTTTTTTTGTTGAAAAAGCACCTGCTCTGGGAGACATCGTAGATCTGGCCTTTGATGGCCATGAGCAGCGGGTTCTTTGGATCGGATCCATCGTAATTCTTGAGCTCCACGGCGGTGATCTCCCCGAGCTGGACGGGGGGAGGGAGGGGCTCGACGTCGTCGAAGTCCCTGGAAGCGCTCGGGGGTGGCGTCGGGGAGCGGAAGAGGCGGGAGACGACGTAGTAGAAGGTGAGGGCGACGGCAAGGACGGTGAAGAAGGTGGCCGGAGATAGGCCGGTGTAGGCCGAAATCGCGTTCTTTAGGGTTTCCCAGATCGCCATCGCCGACGATCTTTTAGAGTTTCTGTTCGGGGTTTGGTTTGGTTTGGTTTGGTTTGGAATGGGCGAGTGAGAGTGGGTTTGCGGATTTGGTTTGGTGTTGTTGGTTTTTATTTATTTATATATATTATTATCTTTCGAGTCGAGCACGACGTTTCGGTTGGGGCGCTTAATTACGGTAGCTGTTTGGGAAGTTTAACGGACTTGTGGGATCAAAGTCTTTATCTTTTTTGTCAATTTTACGCACAATTTAGGACAAAAAGGTATTATATAGTAATAATTGTGTACCTATATAGTAACGGCTAAACATGTAAAAGTGTTGTGTCATAACATGTACACGACATGACCTATTTAATATTCGTATATAAAAGTAAAAATTCAATTAGAAATGAATTGAACATGATAAGGTCGGATATGGATTTGTATATAAGGTTTATTTATATGTTCGAACGGACACGTCACAATTAGTTAACAAACCGATATAATTGACAGGTTTAGGTGTCTCATTTGCATATTTGAGATTTAAAACGAAATGAGTAGTACAGTAGATTAAGTATAAAAAAATATCTTTTCTTTTCAAGATAGCTAGTTCACCAATTGAAAGTGAATGATGCGGAGGAGAATTAGTTAATATGATGAGATTAATCTTAGGAGAATATTGTTTTTCTATTGTAGGTTTGGGATACTACAAGAATTGTTGATACGGAAATTGTTTCAGAGCGTAATTTTTAGAATCAGACATGACAAATGGCTTGATGAAACTCAATCCAACTCGTTGGTACTTTCTTAAGTTCGTTTTCGGTTTTAAACGAACCTAGATAATGGAAGAGAGCAAATAGAAGAAGAAGAAGAAAATGTATCACACCCTCTGTTTTAAAACCAGACCGAACCGGCGGTCGGACCGGGTTGGACCGTGAACCGGTAGCAAACCGGTCGGTTCGGTTAAAAAACTGGTTTCTCTCATGAACCGGAGCGAACCGAAGAAAACCGAAATAACCGACCGAACCGATCGGTTTTTTCGGTTTGGTCGAACCGAAAAAACTGGTTTTTTCAATTTAAACAAAATTTGGTTTTTATTGTTTTATTTTTTGTTCAATTTTGACCTAAATTCTAAGATTTTTACTTTTTACTACTCCTTCCCCAACCCCTCACCACACCTCCACCCTCGCGATCTCCACCGGTCCACCCCTCATCGCACCGCCACCTCTCGCGATCTCCACCAAGGCCGGTAGACCGGCGGATCTCTAGGACAGTCTACCACCCCTACTGCTTTAGATGTTAAAGTAAATGTTTGTTCATTTGTTAGAAGAAAGACTAATATTACTTAGTTACATGTTTGTTCACTTTTTTTACTGATTTTAATTAAGTTATTTTACAAATGGATAATTTTTGTTGAATTGTTCATAGTTTAGGTACTTGGTTATTACTTATTATGTTAAAAAAATAATAGGAAAAATCGGTTCAATCGGTCCGACCGTCGGTGGGACCGCCGCTACGGAGTCGGTTCGGTTCAACCCTCGGTTCACAAAATGCTGATGTCATGCTGACGTCATCATCGGTTGGACCAGGTTGAACCATCGGTTCGACCACTTTGAACCAAACCGAGATGTTTTCGGTTTACTCTTCGGTTCGGTTTTTAAAACATTGATCACACCATGATAAATGGATTACCCTCCTATATGATTAAGAATATATATATATATATATATATATATATTTTCAACCTAAATATTTTACTCATTTATGAGAAGCCAGTCGGTCGGTCCTAACCGATTGCATGGCCGATTTGCCTGATGTGGCTGATTTTTGTTCATATTCTTCCTTGAAGAACGACATTGGCACTCGACGTTGGAAAGGCTACGGAGGGGCAGGTGGTGGGAGGTGGTTGTATCTTGTAAGAAGTTAACGCTCATTAGTTTTTTTTCGATACATATGGGTTGTCTAAATTATGTCACTGATTTGATTTGATTTGATTTGATTTGTTTCTTAACATGCCAAGCTCCTTCACTTATTTCGAAGTATGGGATCTGCTAAATGGATCGGCTTTAATTGGTCAACAATCAAGAAGATGACAGCATTTTAAAACAAGACATCATCATGGGCATGACTCCATGAGCATCCCATGTACCACAAAGTAATCCTTTTCATGTAAATTGAGTTAAAACTCCTAAGTATCTTATCGTTTTGGAATCCAATCAGTTCATAAACCATGAAATAAATGTAAGAAAATGTTGATGCATCTTTTAATAACTAGAGTAAGCTCTTTGTGAATTAGGACGTGCATCCGACCTGCAGAAAAGCCATGGCACATTGGTATGAATACCAGATAGTTCATCGACGACCGATGCAGGGCAATAATATATTTTTTAATTTACATATTATCTTAACGAATATTTTGATAGGTGCGTTTGAAAAATCCACATATACATGGAATTTGTTGACCCTTAATAGGGCGGTAAATAGGACGGGTGCAGGTTACTGACAAAAAAGAGTTTACCTACTAACTCATCACCCGCACAACCCACATGATAAGCAGAGTGTGTTGCGATTTACTTGCAACCCACGTAACCTAATAATCATGCTCGTGTTTGTCTTATATTTAGTTTTGATCTTTTTGTATCTAACTTTAAAAACATACATCGATTGATTTTTTTTCGTGATTTTTTGTATCTAACTTTAATCAAAATGAAAAATGTTAAGAAAAATAGATTGATATTTATATTTAGTTTAATTAAAAAATAACCCACTAAACCCACCTCGTCCCGTCTCGTAGCGGGTTTTTCTTACCCCGTTCCGTCCCACTTACCTGCTTAACTTAGGCAGGACGGGTAAAATCTACCCCGCTTACACCCTATCCCTTAACAACTAGAGTAGACATAATAAACCACTACAATGGTATTTTTAAGACTTTATAACCTTGCATCTTCACAAAAAATCTCATCCATCTAATTGGTTGTGTGGCGACTACCCTAATTTTTGTAAAAAAAAATAAAAAAAATGACACATGGTGACATGGATGTTGAGATTCGATTTTAATCGAGGTCAATCCAATAGGAAGAAGTATCTACCAACCAAAGCTCTCGGACTCTGAGTTGGTGAAACTTTTATAATTTTCATTGTTGTACCTGTAAACAGACAACGTGATAAATACGCTTGTGTTTCTGAGAGAGAAAATTTAGATGCCCACATCCACCTACTTCATAAAACATGAAGGAGCATTTGCGTTGTAGAATCAATTTGCAATAAACCATCTTCCTTATAATAAAAGAATTACTACAATTCAATGTTCAACCAATTCAAGAAGTTGTCCTCGGTAACGGCCCGGCACAATAAGCCGGTACGGGTCCTCTACGGGCCGGGTCGACCCGTTACCCAACGGCCATTATAGCCACTGTGGCCGGCCCAGCACGGCACCTGGGGTAATTGATAATTGTCTGGGTGAAATATTCGACGTGATCATGGGTTCTACGACAATCCAAAAACTTAGAAGAAGCTCATGATAATTGATAATTGCAATACTCTACTAGGCCAAAAAATGACCTCGATTCTACAACAAGCTACATGACAAGAAGATCAAACGATACCTTTGTATATTTTCAGTTCGAGTTTGCTAAAATTGCTGTATAAGAAATATAAATACCATATAGTAGTACCTGTCGACTCCAATCATTAGCTTTAAGATATGAATGAATGCTTGGGTTCATTTTGGTGGCTTATGTTGTCATTTCCTCTTTCTTAACATCAACTGTGTTGGTCATTATTACAATGTGATCTAGTTTCCAGTGACAAAAGTATTTATCTATTTTTTTAACAGTAGTTTAAGATACTAAATAATAAATGTACCATGATAGTTAAGGATGCTAACAATCTCTGTGGGTATTTAAATGTTACAGCAAAATATCAAAAATGTTAATGTTAGTTAGCTTTAAGTACAAAGAATTAGGAAAAGGGTTGCAAATTTAGCTTGATACCTGTATGATTACATAAACAGCAGCCTGAGTCTCATGAGAAGCATTTTGATAATCCAGCTCGAGGGAAAGCAGCAAGTTGCATAAGATCCGTAGTACTTGTGCTGAAGTTATGTCCAGTCCCTAATTGCTGCAAACTCATCCGACAAATATAACACCTGATGCTTTAAAGTTCAAGCTAGAGAATGATCCGATGATATCATTGTTAGGGGAAAAACTGTAACCTAAGGAAATCATACGACGGGAAATATGGATCCTTATCGATGAGTGTGTAAGAACAACATACTGTGGTGACAGATACGGGCCAAATTTCTTCAAAGTGAATCCACCAATAAAGGTCATTGTGCTTGCTCGATTTCAATAGTTCAATTAGCCAATGTGTTGAGCAGACAATTCCAGATGACAAGTTTGAAGTATAACTTGAAAAACATTTTATTCCGTACAGGATAGGCAGAAGATAGGTTTTACGGAAAAGAAAACAATTTCACTTTAACCAGAAATTTTCCTGATGTTTGGATCAGTCTTGGAAAAAAAAAATCTCTTTGTTTCCCTTTACCATCCAAAATGTACTGAAAATTTTCTCCTCATTTTTTCATACCCATCACAGGAACCCAATGAAAAGTGCAGTAAATTGTTAAAAAATGTACATGTCTATCAAACTTACTTAATATTTATTTTTAGAAAACATTTTCAACTTATAACAAAATAAATAAATTTGGAAGAATATGCACGTTAGAAACGTAAGGACAAACTATGCACATATAAACGACAATTGTGATGTTGAATAAAGTAAAAAAAACGACATCACATATGTCTTTTTTATAAATATTATTTTCTTTTTAAAATTAATTATACTATAAAAGTATAAATAGTAAATTAATTTACTACATGAATTCTCTAGTGAGTCCAGGGCTTAAATTTTCTAAATTAAGCTCCCACAATACCCATCATTCATTTCAAATTGTAAGGTAGATTAAGAAAAAAACGGTTATGCTAATGAACAGTGAGATTAACTGTAAATAAGATCCAATGGTGAGATTGTAGGGGGCTTAAACTAAATTTGATGAGCTCTGGGCTCACTAGAGCTTGACCCTAATTTACTATAAATAGTATAAATTAAAAACGATACGCTCTATAAATAGTATAAAGGAGTAGTATTTTGGTATTTGAATTAATTAACGTCTTTTGAGATTTGAATTAATTTATTTATTCTTAATTTTTCAAATTTAAATTACTATAAATAGTATTTTGGGATTTGAAAATCTTAGTATAATTACAATATAAATTTCAATTATAATATAAATAAATAATTAATTAAGTGTATAATCTCTTATGTTTGCTTTGCTGAAAGACGAGTCTCGTTGTGGGAGTGAAGACATCACCGCATCTCCTAGTTTTTGTTTGTTAGTTGGTTGGAGTAAAGGTTAATTGGATGATTGTGGTAAAATGATATTTTGCAGCGTCGTTTGGGAACAAAAATAATAGTAAGTGGTGTGAAGGGTAAACCATGTACAAACCTCGATCATATGAAAATTGTCATATGATATGGATTCGTCCATATGAAACCAAACTCGTGCGTACATACGAGACCACCAGTAGTAGTTGGCGAAACAATTGTAGAACTTATTGGAAGCAAGTAGAGATCGAAAGTCATAGGACTTCCAGCCTTCTACTTACGATCACAAATGTCATAAGAAACTAAACTAATAAATTGATGACAAGGATCAACAATAAAGCATGACATTTGTTGCAATCTAAAAAAGACAGTCCTCCGTGACAATCTATACATACATATATTGATGTATCATGAGTATTAGTATTAGTATTAGGGGAGATCATTGTTGGGTTAGATGATTATTATCATCACCAAAATCATCGGAATGTTGAATTGCAATTTCACATGTAGAATTTAAATTACAAGGATTTGAATTAATTATAATTTATATTATAATTATACTAAGTATGATTTCTTCAAATCCTAAAATACTATTTATAGTAATTCAAATTTGAATAATTAAGAATAAGTAAATTAATTCAAATCTCAAATACGTAAATTAATTCAAATATTAAAATACCACTACTTTATATTATTTATAGAAAATTAATTTACTATTTATAGTATAATTAATTCAAATTCCAAAATAATATTTATAAAAAAGACATCCATGATATATCGTTTTTAATTTATACTATTCATAGTAAATTAATTTACTATTTATAGTATAATTAATTTTAAAAAAATAATATTTATAAAAAGTGTCGTTTTTACTTAATGAAAACGGCATCTTAGTTGTCATTTTCAAAGTGAATAGTTATCCAATTAAGTTTCTTACGTGAATATTCTTCCAATTTTGTTTTCTTTGGTGATTATTTTGATTTTGTTTTCCATATTACATAAAAACTTAACTACAAAGACATAAAATTAATTTTAAAAATTAAATAATATGATAATCTTTAAAAAAATAATGACAATATATATGTTACAAAATTATACTATAAAATTTGATAATAAAGAATTACCATAATAATACATCTCGAACTCCGTAACGTCTTGTTAAAATAAAATATTATTCAAATTTTAATTTAGTGTATATGTATATAATTTAACTATCTCATTTTTTAGTTAAATTAAACTAAAATGTGCAATGTCTATTTAAATTTCAACGTACATATTTTTCACAATAAAATTATATATTTATATATACAACATTTACAAATATGATCAATTTTCCGTACATGAGTTAATTAATTTTTTTAAAATTTTCCAAAATCTTAGTCGAAATGAAAATGATTTCCTTTGATTTATATTTTCCGTTCATTTCCTTTTGACCACGTAATTCATTTTCTAACAATCCATTTTCTAACAATTTCATGCACACAAACACCCCCGTAATCAACAACTAAAGGGCATCTCTTATCATAAAATGCTACCTTGAGTTTGCCTTTCAAGGTAATGGCATGAATTCTCATGGTTTGCACATCACAAATTTAAATCAAAGTTGAAACAAATTAGTCTCTGGTATACATTGAATTATATTTCCTGGCTTTCAGGGACTACCCGTGCCAGGAACTATCTAACACTACAACATAACTTCCCAATACTGAGGAAAGATTTGTTGGTTCTTTTCTTATACTTAAACCAACACAACTCAGAAAGCTTCAGATACCTCAAGTATTTTATTGTTTAGTCTCGGGATATTTGCTCTACACACCACTCATCAAACAACTTGCCATGATCACCGAGATCAAGAGAGCTTATTTCGTCTCTTCTCCAGAACCAGTCTTCGTATTTGTACCATCTCATGTAACCTTCATCTCTATCCATCCTCATACATGCGAGACAAGAACCAGCTTGGCAGTAAAAGAACGTTCGCAATTTTGAAGTCTTTTCTAAGATGGTAGGATGCAGCTCTTTAACTACTCGCCTGGGCACAGTAGAAGAGATAGCTGATCCTTCCATAAGAAGACAGTGGGAGATGTTAAGCACCTCTAGGTGTTGCATGTGGTCCAAGATGAACAAAAGTGCTTCTGTTGCCAGCCTAGAGCATCGGATACTCAAAACTTTCAATTCCGGAAGGCAGTTAGCTATGGTGGCGGCAAACTGTACATCGAAGGAACCCATCACCTTGAGTTCGCTAAATGTTTTGCAGCACCGACGTACTTGCTCCATGATGTATGGAGGGTGGCCAATACTTGGCATGGTCATTGATTCTAGATCTTCCCATCTACGGATAGCCTGACAGATTCCAGTCTTCGTGATGCGGTTCCAAGCTGGTAAGACCAGCCGTTTCAGGCGTGGACACCTGATATAAGACATCAAAGTTGACATCAAGCTACACAAATATGTCTGTATATTGAGAATACAGTCATGAATCATGATAAGCAATATTAATGAACATGTTATCACCAGATTCTTGGAAAAGATGGGGATCTTCACATTTTGTTTCTGTTATATCATATTCAGGTTCAAGCTTGCTTTTAACTTCTATGCATAAAAAAGATAACATAAGCAGTATAATTGAATAATACCAGAATAGTGCTCATCTTGCTAACTACAGAAATATTTTTAACCAGTTTTATAGAATTCACCTGATTGATTAAATTTAGATGATGTCAATAGCTTGCTATTGAAGACCATAAGAAACTTAGCCCCGAGATCTATCCTTCATACAAGAGGTGAAGAATCATACACTTGCTTAGGAATGGCTAGAAGCCTGGAAAAGTGGAATTCCTTCCAACATTGGGGGAACGAAGGACATTCCTTCCAACGACGAGAGACTGAGGGACGTTCTTTCCAACGACGAGGGAATGAGGGACGGGCCAAAAAATCAGACGAAGAGATTCACATGCAAGGTACAACTAGCTAAATATAGTATGCAATCATACTAGCACATCCAACTGGTGACCATACTTATATAGACACATGAACAGTACATGTATAATATCATGTACCACACAATCACACATATTGGCAAATTGAAAGGCTTGAACAGCTAACTAGAAATAGTATTTCTACCAAAGAAAATGTTAGACAAAAAGGTTTCAAAATAATCATAAACTTGAACCTAGACAAACCTAGAAAGATATAAATATTTGGGCATTTTAGAATACCAAGAAATATTTTAGCATCAAGCAAAATCTAGATGTTGTAAGAATTGCCTGGTGAAACAATTATAGGAATAATAACATGCACACGCATGATAACACAAAATGGGTGTTGCTTACCGTTCAGCAATGTAACTCAAGTGTTCATCCTTCATGTATAAATTGAAGTGGAAAATCATGCAAGTTATGCTTCCCTGACTGAGCGCCATGGAAGTCCGCAATACTCGACTCAACCTTCGGTCAGAACGATCATCCACATAGATATATGGTGAAGCTCGAGTGTGTATGAAGTTGGATTTCAACAGCCCTAAATCAAGAACATTCCATATCAGTGGATCCGAGCATGCCAAACGCCAGTTGCGACAGACTTGAGAAACTGGAGCCAATTCTATCATGTTGAGTGCCTTGAATATTTTCACCAGGACATCGATTTCCATGTCTTCCCATCTCTTTATTGTCAACTTTACATCAGTCATCCTTTCTTTTATTAAAGGGGCACAACGCCTTTAGACTCTATAGACACAGTTGGAATAGATGTATCAGCTTCAATTATACATGATATAATAAAGCCCACATACAGTATTGAACTATTGACACTTGAGTGAAAACCAATAATCCGCTAGAAAATTGCATGCAAGGAAATCATAGGTTTCAGGTCAAATGTATGTAGTTAGGATGTCACAGGCATTGGCCAAATAATTGGGGGGGGGGGGGGGGGGGGGGTCGTTGTCCCGTTGAAACAATCTTAAAAGAAGTATAGGAAGAACAAATTAAACCAAGAATTAACTAAAGTATATGTGACTGTTTTTTGTCTGAAAATCAACATTAGTTAATTTATCAGATTGGAAAACCTATCTTAAAACAAACCGTACCAGATATCTAATTGTACCTATAATTTTGATTCCATATATTAATTTAGTAAAAAAATAGATCAATAAATAAGGAAACAATTATTCTGAGATACAAACAGCACTGGCACAGATAGTATGCAGATCAGTACGTGATTGATCCACCTGACTCACATTTACAGGCATTAGGGTAACAAAATTATGTAAAACTATTATACCAAAATTCAATAATAAATTGGTTCCTAATGTACTGTTACAAATAGCAATGCCTTTGCTATGATCTACGAAATTTGGAAATATACTGTTACAAATAGCCCTACTTTTGTGTCTTACACACTAATTCATATTCATCACTGTGTTATTGATGTGAAGTTACACTAATGAAAAACCAACTTCAGAACAGGTAAAGGTTAAAAGTCACTATAAAAACTTCCAAAATTACCAAATAAATCAGTGGATGTCTGGTCTTATGCAAAGAAAGAAGTATAGACGAATTCGATTTCCAAATTCAACGAAACAGAAAATGGAAAAAGATAACTCGTGGCTTTCCTCAAATCTACGTAACAGAGCAACGATAAAATAAGCTCAATTGCAATGAAAATATCATATTAAAGTGAATCAAACAGGTTAAGCAAAAAAGTATTTTGAATAAAAATCACTCTCAAGTAACATCAAAGAGGCAACTTTGGGCATCAACACCAAATCAAAGCTCCAAACAAACATCACCAACGATTCCGCCCCGCAAACCGGAAGTCGATCGAACCAGAAATTCCTACTCAAACAAAAGATCTACTTCCAATCCCCCCCCCCCAAAAAAAAAAAACCGCACCTTTCCGAATCCAAAAACCAGAACATATCCAACCAACCCCCTCACACCAATTCCGCCCCGAAAAACACAAGAAATCCACAAAACCAAGTCCCCAAAAGCCAGAATCCGATCCAATCGGGTCGATCGGAGATCCGACCCACCAATCCCGCGAGAAAACGCCTCTCGACGCCCCGTGGGGTCGGGAATGGGCGGATCGGAGGAGAAAGATCGCACCTTTCGGAGCATCCGAGGCCGATCCACGGGGAATTGGGTCGGCTGGAGTGGTCTCCTTTGCCGTATTTGGGTTGTTGTCGTTGGAGGGGAGAAGGGGTCGGTCGGGACGGAGGAAGGGTATTTGTGAAATTTCGCTCCTTTTCGCGTCCACGAGCGGAGGAAGGTGAACGGGAGAGTTGCCCCTCGAGTTTGCGGTTATTTACGTGGGTTCGGATGACGTCATGCGCGTTGTGTCCTGTCTGCGGGAAATTAAGGATTTTTTTGGTCAATTACATGTTGTTCTTTTTATAATTTTGTTCTCTGAATTTTAAATATTTAATATTTAAACACATATTTGTAGTTTTTTTAATATAATTTTTTGTATTGTATTCCTAATACTGTACAATCTGATTCAAATTTCAATCATATCTGACCTCTTATTTGATCTGAAATTTCACGTAAAACTAGATTTATGAATGTATTAGGGATACACCGTAAAAAAATACAAATAAAACTACGAATGTGTGTTTAAATAATAATTTTTTAAAGTTCAATGTGACCAAATGTTACAAAACGAAAATTCAGAAGAAGTAATTGTTATCTTTTAAAATTCAATAGTACAAAGTGATATAAATGTATGGTTCAGGGGACAAATTGTAATTAACTTAATTTCTTTTTAAAGAAACATGATAAGCTGCGGGATTGATCATGTAGGATCTATTGTTATGGTTTTTCCTTAAATTTTGTTGTTTCATCGAAATTTGATATACACCCTGACATCAGTTCTTTCAATCGGATCAAATACATGTCTCACTCCCATCAATTGGTTTAAATGTGTATATTGGTGGGATAGATGATTTCCCCCCCTTCCGACAAGCAACCATGCAGGTAAATATGTTGTACTAATAATCATATGGTTAATAATGTGATGGAAGTTATAAGTTTAACTTTTGGTGTATTATTATTTTCGGAAAGTGCATGTTCGTAAATGTTATTTTGTTTCTTTTTTGCGAAAATTAGATTCACAGGGAAATTACAACTGCATTCGTGAACTTCCCTTCTTTTTATCGATGACAAAAGATACTTGTAAAACAATTTAGCTTTTTATATCGATAAAAAAGACTAACAAGATAGCTGGATATTTTTCTAAACTTAGAACAGATTATGTCAGACGGTTAAGGTTTGTGAACGATCAGATTTGCACATCTCGGTCTCGAGTGGAGTATGTAAACAGATCGTGTAGTCACGTAGAGATCGATTTTTCTAAAAGATATGTTTCTTTTCGGAAAAGGCGGATATTCTTTGTGATGTTTAGCAATGGCATTTGCTTAAATAAACCATACACCGTGGTTCATTTCCTAAGGCACTAAGATTTTTTCCCCATGACATGACCAGTATGTTTCAAGTGATCTGTCGTTACTCATTAGCCATCGCTTTCACTAAAAAGATGGCTGTAACCCAATGTCTTGGTAATATTCCAAGGTTGGTTGGTTTGTCTCGTCAAATATACATAAAGATAAGAAAAGTTTTGATGGGTTTGGAGATGTGAACTTCTCATTCAACACGATGTAAGATACGTTGCCTTATTACTTAGTATGCATGACTAAGGGAATCGATTCATGGATTCCTTTTAACATGTTATTCACGATGCTTTCGACGTGGATGACAATTGACATTCAAGGATGCATGTAAGTGTGTTCCACACTAGATTGGTGTGTCCCGTGAGAGATTGGTGTTGGTCTCATGGGAAAATTGTATCTCATGCGGGACAAATGTGGGTCGCACGAACAAATGTGTCCATTCTTTACATTTAAAGTATCTACTAATGAAAAATCAATTGTCTCTTATTTTATCGAAAATCACATTTTAAAATAAAAAATGTAAATGATAACATGGCACACGTCCGTGTATTAGGATTTTATGACTAATATATATGTTGTTTGGATATAAAAGAAGGAAAAAAATTCAAAATAATCACCATTTTTTAAAAGAATATGCATGTGAAAAACTTAATTTGCAAACTACACACGTTAAAAACGACATTACGGATGTCGTTTTTTATAAATATTAATTTTTTAAATTAATATACTATAAATATTATTTATATTATAATTATACTATGTATGATTTTTTCAAATCCCAAAATACTATTTATAGTAATTCAAATCCCAAAAAATACGTAAATTAATTCAAATCCAAAAGTATTATTAATTTATAAAATTAATTTACTATTTATAGTATAATTAATTCAAATCGTAAAATAATAGTTATAGAAAATGACATTTGTATTGTCTTTTTTAATTTATACTATTTATAGTATAATTAATTTTAAAAAATATTTATAAAAAAATATTTACGATGTCGTTTTTACTTAACGAAAACAACATCTCAGTAGTTATTTTCAAGGTGCATAGTTTGTTACTTAAGTTTTTCAAGTACATATTCTTTCTATTTTATTTGTTTTGATGATTATTTTGAAAAAAATCCAAAAACAATTCACAGACATCAGTCGTTTAAAGTAGTAAAACGCAACTTAGTACGGATGGTATTTAGTATTTTAGGCCAATCTAGTGAGGAAAAGGTGTTTCTCCATGGAAAGATAGAAATACCATTTTGTTTTGATTCGTTTTCCTATTTCTATTGGTGTATATGAAAACAAGACCGTGCGCCGTTGTGAAAAGAAAATCAACAACCTTCTTCAAGGCCAGTGCATATGACGTAAACTCATAGTAAAAAGGAACTCAAATACAAGGACTTTCATCTGACTTTCACTAATTTACTATGACATACGTCATCACATTCTTTTTTATCAAAATCATTAATTTTCTTATCAATTTTATTCTATTCTAAAATCATTTATATTTAACAAAAACATTAATAATATATTTGAAAAAACTAAAATACCAATAAATCTCGTATTTCCAAATTACATATAATTTTTTTATTTAACCATGCAAATACTAAATATCGTTAATATTAATAAAACAAATATTACATTAAATTAAACAAACATAACTGAATATGTCCTTAGTGTGAGATGAGTTTTATCACGAACGCGATCTTTGTTCACCATGTAACTGGTAATGTCAAGAATACCAATATTATTAAACTCCTAATTATTATAACAAATACTAATAAATCTTGTATTGTTATTTTTTAAAATAGTTTTTTGAATCTTATTTTTTTTAAATATGTTTTTTAATTGTTTTTATTTTTTCTTTTTTTTAATTTTTTTCTGAATCAACCTGAACTTTTCAATACTTCTTACTCATTATTTGGAGTCGATTTTGCAAAAAATTAAAAAATAATTGATTTTAAAAAAAATAAAGAATTATAAAACGTATTTAAAATAAAAATAAAACAGAAAACAATTAAAAAATACCCGACCGACCCAGGTTGCTCCAGCGAAAGTAAAAGACATATTGACATCCAACCTCTAACGAACCATTGTCTAAATAATTAAGGATTTGTGTGATACGATAAATGAATTTTTTACTTGCGTCCACTGCAAAACACCAAAATTACTAAATTAGCTTTCTACGATCTTTCTGCCCTTGTGTCATTATGTTTTCGAACATTGCCACTCTGTTAGATTTGACCGACTACGTTAGATGCGTGTCTTTCTTTGGTTGGTTGCATTTATTAATAGTCATCGTTATCCTAAAATAAGGAGGAGACGGAGTAATTCAAGGAGAAGAGGAACTTGGTATCGTGAATTTGTGATCCGGATTTGGGGGTTTGGGGTTTTTAGGAGTTGAGGGTTTTAGTGTTGGAACAGCTCTTAAGAGTTTTTTTAGGCTTCTTCTTCCCTTGGAATTGTGTTTTTTTTTGTTTTTGTTTATTCAGGTAGTGTGCGATAAATAATTGAATTTGGAGGCCTTTTTGGAAGTACGATGGGAAAATTGGGAGGAAAAGATTAACTAGTTTAAGAGGTAACTAAAGTTAAATAATCGGAGAGCTGACGGAATTAAGGCTTCAATTAAACGGAATGGCACTGTGTCAAAACATAATAGTTTATCAGAAAATATTATGTTTCATAATGGCATACCGGGAAATGTTAAGTTTTTTAATGGCAATCAGTGAAATAGAGAGAGAATGGCGGTAAAAAGCTAATTTTGATGTTTTACAGTAATAAAAAACCCCAAAATAATCAACCCTTATACCATCCTTATCGGTCCAAAAATACCAGGCGCTCGAAGACAAACACCCGACACATCAACATTCTGAGCTCCATGTCTTCCGCCCGAGCGGGTGGTCTCCTGATTGGTTTTTTTATTTTTTTTATATAAAATGTTTTAAAAAATGTTTGAAAAATTATTTTAAATCGTTTTTTCAAGTTTATTTTATGAAAATATGTTTTTTATTTGTTTATATTTTTTTTTAAAATTAATATTTTTTTTGTACTTTACCCAAAATTGATCACCAAATGACGTATAGATGGGAGAATGTAG
Organism: Triglochin maritima; assembly: GCA_963682175.1. Classification (NCBI taxonomy): domain Eukaryota; kingdom Viridiplantae; phylum Streptophyta; class Magnoliopsida; order Alismatales; family Juncaginaceae; genus Triglochin; species Triglochin maritima. The sequence continues at coordinate 53,688,104 of OY821772.1, read as the reverse complement.
GACGTGTGTTTGAGTTGTTTCTGAGTGTTGTTAAGGAAAATTTAGAAGAATTAGTTTATACTGACGTGACAAAAAGAGAAAAACCGACGTGACTGAGAGAAAAAACATGAAGCCTAGGAAGTACTCGATGGTGTTAAAGATGTTCTTAAATATACTAGTGATACCCGCATCATCCAGCACGAAACACCAAGTCTTACCCGGTAACAAGCCGTTTCTATCACATCTAATGTACCTTTCCGGCAAACTAAATCTCCCGCAATACTAAGAAGCTTAGTTTCGTATAACCTACAAACTTTTGGTTCAGATCTTCTAATTACTTAATTAGAATCCCACTTGTCCCCCAACATTTTCAAAAAAATCCCAAAATTTTAACCCCTAACACTTTTTGATTATTGAAAGAGACCACAACTTCACAATAAACATATTGACTGGGATAAACATTCCATACAAGAGCACCATTGATCGTTAGAGATCATCATTAATACGTTTTATGAACATCTTGAGTTCCCTCACCTTCCTCAAGTGTTCTGGAGATACATCGTCATCAGAATCCACAATGTCAATTACATCCACATGATCGGCAGTAGAATTTTGACCCCGTTCTGAGTTGGAAACGCTCACATTGTTTTGGTGTTCCTCTAATGATTCCTCCCGATGTTTGTTCACATCGGTTGCAATTGCATTAGTGTGCTGTAGGTTCTCTTGATGTTTGGTAACATTGCGAGCACAGATTGGTGGGGGTGGGGTCAGGAGATCAATGAAAACTGGCTCGGTGTCTGGCACGGCGTTGGCTGTAGTGGACGGGAGACTGCAAATTGACGTTGGAATGTGTTTGCTGCCTTTTGACTCTATGCTAAGCATCAAACCTTGCAGTTGTAGATCAAGTTCATGCATAACATCCCGGTTTGATTTCTTTGATCTTGGTTTTGTCTTTCCTTTCTTCTTACATTTCGCCTCCATGAATTCAGCTATTATCTCAGGGCAGGCACTGGAATTACAAAGCGCAGAGAAAGGTATGAAGAATCAGTGCTTGACAAAATGTAAACAAGAATGACTCTCTTTCGCACAAGTTACTAACTTACTATCCATTAAAAAACCTGTCATTAAAAAAGTTACTATCAAGTAAAGATCTAACCAATGGACTGCAAATATGCTAACATCCAATATATTCATGTATGATACCTGGGAAATTTTTGCATATAATCTGCATAACTGAGCCAAATGTTTAATGCTCATGTCCCGATGTGATGGAGATAGGAGCCACCAAAATTACATCTCTAAGTTGATCTAAATTAGCCCCCTTCCTGGAAAGTTTAAATCCAGCAAAAATGTCTTCCATGTGCCTTCTATTTTTTGTATTTAACGAACGATGGAAAGGCATAAAGTCGTGAACAAAAGGCTGAATCCAATAGTTAAGTAGTCTACCTTTGGATCAGATCAGATGGTACAACCGATGACGCTAACCCATCGATTCCTTGCCAGGAAACCTCATAATGTCCTTGCCCTTGCACCTTCCTCGGCTTGATAATAGCAGACACTGGACAGGGGACTGGCATCTGTACAATCTCATAAATGAGAGTCCAGGGTGAGAAACAAGGTAGAATCAACTAGACTTGTATCCTTACAAGAGAGAAAAAACAGTTTTGAAGTAAAACAGCTACCCAGCTACCTCTTTTAACTGAACTTGGACACCTGCTTGTGATGAAGTAGCTCGCAAATTGGCAAACCTTCTTAGATTTCTTTCAGCAATTTTTGGAAGAATGTACTGATCTGAGACAGAAGCAACCCCTTTAAGGATCAAAGGAAAAATAAATCCAGAATAAAGTACCTATTGACTCCCTTCTTTGTTAATACACAAGCAATAATGTCTGGTTGGACCACGCCATGAAAAGTACCGGCTAATAGAGAGCCCGATTAAATACAGATAGGTAAGACATGCTTTCGTAAGCAAAATCAATGAAGAGAATGACATTAAAAAGTGGCTATATTAAATGGCAGTAAGGATGTTAAGTCATACATGAGAATTAAATCCTGAACAATTGCCAGCTATATTCCAAGTTTCCAACAAAATAAACTTACGTCAATGTCCCTTGTCTCATACAGACAAATGCAAAAGGTAAGCTTGGGTAAATACTGGAATTTATCGAGCTAACCTGTTTTCTCCGGGCCCCAGCCAAAACATTGAGCACAAATCTGTTGAATTTCATCGCGTTTAAATGGAAGTGGAGCACACACTCTACAAGGATCAAGTATATGGTTATCATATTAGTTGTCTTACTCAGAAATTGTTCGATCATATACACGTTTCTCAATAATATATTAAAAAGATTGCCCCTTTTGACATTTTAAAACGTAATACTGCCATTTATAAACCAAGAAAATGCTAAGGCCATTGGACTCACCTCATTACAATATCAGAATCTACTGAATGGCAATTTGGCTTCAAATACGCATCTGCCACTTGTAAGAGTTCTTTGTTGACCTTATCATGGTTGCTTTCTACAAAAAGACCAAAAGAGTCAGTACGTCACTAGTGTGCAATAAAATGTAATCTTGACCAAAGAAATTCGTCCTAATAAATTCTATTGTTTGTAGAAGCGTGTTCACACGTATGACGTATTGTTTGCATTCCTTGTCCAATCCTTGACATTTTGAGGGGGAAAAACTGTTTAAATATCCAACTAAGAGGTACAGTAGTGTACAACTGGAGGCAAGGTTGGTTTGGAGAAAAATTACAAGAAACAAGGGGATAGAAGCAAAACGAAATGTAAATACAACCACGGGACAACTCTCCTCAACCAATTAACACTTCATCACTTCCTCTGATGGTCATGTGGGTTTCGTGTCGTTGGGTCATTCTAGCCTCCGACATGTAGGCTAGTTGGCACCATGTTTGGTTCTTCACTTTTTCTTATTAATAAGAATCTGACCCTTTGCTAATAAAAGAAAGCACATCATCACTTTGCAAGGAATACCATTTTCTCAACACAAGGCCTAAGTTCATCATGAACCAACAGATTGAACTGAAAAGCTTCATCACTTTCACACTTTGTTGAACTATATTGAAGCAAAAACACATATATGCCGTACCCACTGCGTTTTCCAAAAAACGATTTATACATTTCCTTCTGGTGAAATTAGTGACATGGTTTGCATGAATGGCTGAAGATGGTTAGAATTAAAAGTATGAGAATGGTGGGAATTTTCATCCATCATAGGAACTAGAAAGCAAAATTAGGAAATGGACCACCTGCAATAACTTAGGTCGGGGTTAGTATTTTCTCTGTTGACTAGAAATTGACTGTCCTAACTGTTAAGGAGGCTCATTTGTTTGACTAAATGAAAGCTGCACTCATAACAAACTACGGATCAGGACAGATGTCATTGCACCAAATGCCTGAAATCAATTAACTAAATGACAACAAGAAGGGCCTTTATTACCGCATCCCACTCCCAGTTTTGGTGGATTAGAAAAGTAAAAATGCAAGTATATTGCTCGTACCACAATAAAATTCACAGGTAGTGCTCTGCTCATGATCTTGAAAATGCTGCTTGCTTCTGTTGTAGCAGGAAGTCTTTTCTTTCTGCCTCGTCTTTTTTGTCTTTTTTTCATACTTAAATCCAGGCGACATGACATGCTGAAGAACATGGACCTCCCCTAGTGATTTAACAATCTGACATGCAGTCTCCTGGCATTTCAGTTGTGATACTTGATTAAATCACTGTTTTGTAATAAAAACAGAGTGAGAAATAGCTAACAAACAATCAACAGTTTCGGTCAATTGGTACTTTATATTTAGTATTTCGAATAGTTGAACTAATGTGCATTTGCTGCAGGAAGACATTGTGGACAGAGCAGTTAATGTTGTGATTTAAAGGTGAAAATGTGCAAATTTTTATGACACTTACTGGGCCAAAACCATGCAGTCCGTGTGAATAGTCACAACCGAGAAGAAGAGCAAGAGCAATCTGAAATCCCAAACGACAAATTCGATAAAAATTTCAATATCAGACAGCATGTTTTCCAAATACAAGATCAATCGAATCAACATAGCAGCTTATAATAGAACTGTGTATTTAAGACATTCATACAAGTAAGAAGAGAAACCAAGGTAGCATGCAAATATGATTTATTTATTTTTATGATCATATGTATATGGTGGGCTTTCAAATCCACCCAAAGCTACTACCTTCAGAATGTTCACAGTAAAGAAATTACCATGTACTTGTGTAGATTTTAGCTCTGCATTATCTGCTGAGGACACAAAATCAATCTTCTTCTTTCCAATTTTAAGACACCTAAAAATAATTTTACAATTTATTTTGACCCACGAATGATAGATGAGACCTTTGCCATCAGAAACAACATAAGTGGCCTATCGAAAATATGTTTCTGGTCACAAACATCAACATACATGGAATATGAATCATCTGAAATGTCAAATCAAAAACCATATATCTGAATAAGGTTTTCAAGTCAGTAATTTTAGCTCATAGTTCAATACTCCATAGACATGAAGCAAATATAAATCCTAAATGGTATACCAGAAAGTACAAAAAAAATTCCTGATTTGAGTAGGCGAGATAAAGAAGCCACTCTGAACCAAAGTATCTACTCTTCAACTTACTAATGAGTGGGTGTGTTGTCATTTATGACTCACATTATCTCAGGATAAAATCACAAAGTTAACTGCTTGTTTAAACAGAAAGGAAGGGTGACCATCATCGTGAACAGAAAAAACATCTCAGAAAGGTAAGCATAATGACAAGAACTCACAAGTGAGTTTCTTCCATATCCAAGTTTCTGTTCTATGTCTACCATGTCATAGCAAACTACATGACCACCATTCCCTGACCACAATAAATAAATTCAGTTATAATAAAATACATAGCCTACCCCCAACTAGTTTGGGATTAAAGGCTTTGTTGTATAATAAAATATATAGAAAGTGGTATAACATTGACGTCAGACATGGTAAAAACAGGCTCCAAAAGACTTACCTAAGAAAATATCTCTATACACAGTCTTCGCGCCGAAAAGAAAAATATCTGAATCTGCAGAAAAGCATCCATCCTGGAGATTGTATCCACCATTATATATCAAAATACTCATCTGCAGAGTTGTACAGAATAGTTTTGGGGTTTATCAGGATACATACACATATGTTAAATAAGTTAAGCAAGGCGCATTGTGCTTCTCCTTCCTCGAGACTGTTTATTTCATATAGCTTTGATCAGTAGAATTTAGTTGAAGGGTTAAGTACATAACACAAACATGTTCTATCATAATTGTTTTTTGAAAAACATTAGTTCCTAATTTCATACATCAAATTTGGGGGGATTGTCGCAAACCTTGGTTTTACCTGAGATAATTACTATATAATTTTATATTTCAAGCTCAAAAAGTAAAACAGAAATAACCAGTCCAGCCTACGTATCAGTGATTGAAAAGGTGTCCGCCTAGCACCTAGCGGCCCATGGGCGCCTAGTGATTTATGGCCACCTAGTCGGCCCAAGGATTGACTAGGTGGCCGCCTAGGTGGGCTAGGCGCCTAAGTGCCCTTCCCTTGCCTAGTGACTGCCCAGCTGCCTTCCAATCATCGCTGCGTATAGACCCAAGTATCCAACAATATAGACATTGATCAATTAGGAGGCAAGAGGAAAGACTTACCTATCCAAGCAAGGAATTCCAAGTGACATCCCTAAGAATTTTGCTTCCTTAATCATGCATGAGAATTCGGATCCCATGTTTCTCTGAAGAGGAGAAATTGTCTGTGACATAGTCTCCTCCTGAGTAACCAAGTGAAAATCAAGGCACTTAAGTCACCAGATGTTTCCTGAAGTAGATATTTACATGGTGAAACGTATCAAAATTAAATTGACCCCGGATTTAGAGTTACTGCATCCCAGCCTTCGTCTGTAGGTAGCCAGCTTGAGAGCAGGGATCGACCCATCTGAGCAAACACAAGAAAGAAGACACAGTTATTTATTGCAATTCAAAACACAAAATTGGAAACCTATTTGCCTTTGTAGGCCTTACAATACACATGAAAGAAATGTGATTTTTCCACATATCATTTCTCTAAAAACAAAAGTTTGTCGTGACTATGAAAATTTATTCACACCTTTTTTTTCTTGGGCAATTTGATATGTGATTCATGTACGTCTTCTATTTTTTTATTTACCTTTTCCATATCGAAATACATCTTATGTATACTTTGAAAGTCTTCATAAAACAAAGCCAAAAGTTATGTTGTCTTTTTTAGCACTATACGACACCACTAAAACCTACAAATGCATAATGTATAGTTTGTATTTACAATGCATAATGAGTTAAAGATGATCATAAAATCAAATGACTTCAACAGTCACCATTGTAATCAGAAGATTGTTTTCGGTTGACCCATTAATGCAACGTCTGCTAATTAGCAACAAATAAGAAATGCATGTTGTTCCAATAACCAATTTGATTTACTCCATTATAATCCAAGTGCGAATTTTTTTTTGATCGTTGGCCCATTGGAAAAGGACAGAAATCAACATCCTAAAAATTCACTATTCATCCACAACCATTCAGTCCACTCCAAGACAAAACAAACCAGTGATCGAAACGTCACTACAGTTTATGGTGCGGTTGGTTTACAGGACCTCAACTTGGAAGTGGGGGAACTGATTTCCAAAATGATTTCTGGTGTTTGGTTTGCAAAAAAAACTTAACTAAGTTCTGTGAGTTCCAAACCCTTACAAAATTGCACTGTGAATGACTCCCCACACTTCCACTCTAAATTCTAAGGAAGTCATAGAATTGAAATCTGAATTTTCCACAAAACCAATCACGTCCAGTGAAACAAGTTACTCGGTAGATGAAATTCTCATAACAAAAAGAAAAAAAAAGATCATCTTTCATCTTTGAGAGAAACAAACCCTAAAAGCTAAACCTGTGACCAAAATGAGGCTACAGTTGAGGGCAATGAGAGCTCTGAGGCGGTGGAAGAGGTTCCTGAGGTAGAGCTTCTCGCGGGGACTGGAGGAATAAGACCTCCCGGCGGTGTGCAACTGGACGATCCAGCACGACAGGTCGACGCACAACCTCTTGTTCCTGCCGATCGGAGCAACAACAAACAAGGGTTAGTTAGTAAATTAGATTGCGGGAAGAAAGGGAGGATGGGAAGAAGGTACTGGAGGTGGTGGAGTGGGAGGGTTTGCTTGCAGGACTCGAGTATGTCCCACAGATTCTTCACTCCCATGCCGGCTATTTTGAAGAAGGAAGAGGGGAAAGTTTTGGGGATTATCTTGGGAAATTGGGAGTGTGGTGTCAGAGGGAATTTCGGCTGATTTGTGATATTGCACTCTACTTTTGAAATGTCTGGTTTAAGTGCACAAATTTTGTGGGATTCCGTGGGGTTTTTCTGTTTGCTACTTTGTATGTCACTGGATAAAAGAATTATAAGTTAATTACGGTTTATCTTTTTGAGTTGTTTTCGTATCACTTTGCATATCCGAACTTAAAAGATAACAGTTATTCCCCTTAAATTTTCGTTTTGTATAATTTTGTCTCCTAAATTTTAAAAATTCATTATTTTAACACACATTTGTAATTTTTTTGCGTTATATCTCTAACACATTCGTAACCCGTGAAATTTTAGAACGAATCGGATATCACATGTGGTTGAAATTTCACGTAAAATTAGGTTTATGAATGTATTATGGATACAATGCAAAAAATACAAAAAAATACAAATATGTGTTTAAATAATAAAATTTTAAAGTTTAAGTGGGTAAAGTGTTACAAAATGAATGTTAGAAGGGTGATAATTGTTACCTTATAAAGTTCAAAAGTACAAAGTGATAACAATACACAGTTCAAGAGGTAAACTGTAATTAAAGATTTAATATTAATATTTCATGTAATAGAATTCGTAAAATTTATAATTAAATATTAATTTTATTAAGACAAAATTACGACGCTTCAAATATTAGAAAAGATGAATTTCAATTAGATCAGTATACCCTTAAATTTCAAATATACATTCACCATGCTCTTTTATCAAGTTTACCTTGTAGGCAACTGGGTTAACTTAACTTCTAGGAGTTCAATTCCAAGTTCGTTCTTTTTTCTTTCTTTAAAAATCAAATATAAATATAATATTAAATTAAAAATAAAGAGAAGGAAATTTTGTTTGAGTTTTTTGTTTACAAAAGATTAAAAAATAGATCTATAGTTCTTTTTTCTGGTACTTATTTTTACTCTTTTAATAAAAACTTTGTATATCTATGAAGTTTATAAGGAAAAAGGGCAAAAACGTAACATCAAAGAGTTAGCTCAAGTTTATGTTGAGAAATGTGAAAAAAGAGAATGTGTGAAAGAAATAATCCTGGGATTAAGGATCTGTCTAAGTTGAGGGTATGGTGATGTTGAAGTGTATTTGAAGAGCATTTATGAAATTCCGCCTATTAAAAATGTTTTGGTGTGATATTTAAAGAAATAGCTACAAAGTGATTGCAGATTTCGAATAACCTGTTGTAATGTAGTAGCACCCAAACAAAACAAACAAAAAAACCCGTCTATTCATTATGGGGCGTCCTCATTGTATACATGCCGGTGTGCCACAGAAGCTTAATTACAGTATCTGCTTATATCTTTTCTAACCAACCACTAAATTGCAAGCCTGTAACATTAATTGTTCTGCTCCAGCCCGGCATGATATATATTGATATGGTGTTCTGTGAGGAAGGATTCATAGTTGAAGAAGTCATGGCATGTTCGTAAAATTTCTGGTCTATGGCAACAAAAGGAAACAAAAACTGCAAATTCAGGAAGTACATCCAAACACGAACAGAACATCCGAGTCCATAAAATTAACTTGGAAATGCATTGGAAGGACAAGCTGCAAAATGAATTTGTAATGCAGAACGTGTTGTAAATCTAACACCATCAGCAAGCTGCAGTCGAAGAACAGCAAACTGAAATGTTCTTACTTCCCAAGTGTTAATCTTACACCATCTTCGAAATGTTCTTACTTCCCAAGTGTTAATCTTACACCATCTTCAAATGGAACTGGAGTAATACCGAGAGACTCCATCAGCTTGGTGATGTTCATAGATATATCAGCAGGGGAATTAACGCCACGGTTAACCTGAAACAAATGAATTTTACAAGTGAGAATTTCAAATATCATTGTTGATTGTACTGTAGCAGTAAGTGATGAGATAAACAGGCATACAGCAGATGCAGCTGACACTGATCTAACTAGAGAGGAGTTGTGTTTTCCGACTGCTGCCACAGTCTCAGCCATTTGCAGCCTAGATAACCTGTTTGGTCCCCCAACGTTCAGCAGCACTTGCATCTTCTTTTCATCTGACAGCAAAGAAAACAAAATTGTATAAGATAGTCTCGAATTGGATAATTTGATGTTATTTTGTAACTCACAAGATCCTGAATACCCTCAGAACTCAGTCAATGACTCAACACTGATTGAGTCTGTCTTACAGTAAGTAGCAAATAGAAATCTTTCATCAGGAAAAAAATCACATGTCTATATTGTTGAAATTTTAAGGCAAGATGATATGTTACTCGCACATGACATTTATCTGTGGAGAAAAAGAGTTGCCACTCCCTAACTTTCAGAAGATAATTTTTTTTACCTGTTATCCCTTTTTTGGCCATAGCTAGTATGGCATCCACTACGTCCTTGACATAAACAGGGCACCGGAATTCATCAAAGAAAAACTCAACTTCCTGCCCATCTGAAAGGGCACCATCAATCCACTGCAAAGCAGAGAAATAACCAGAAAAGTCAAATTTAGCAATACGAAAAAAAATAAAGAACAATTTTACTGGTTCAAGGATGACAGTAAATCAATCATTATATAACAATTCAACATGCAACTGAAGGAATGTATCTGGCAAATGTATGATTCTACTCCATGCCTTTCACAAAGAGTTCCCAAAAGAAAATCTCACTGAACTTTAAAATAAAAACCTAGCAGGCTAAGTTTGCTACGAAATATGTAGATCAGATAAGCTTAGGAGGTAGGAGGTTTATGCATATATAAAAACAGAAAAATATGCAAATAAAAGATTAAATTTAAGACTACATGTTCAAAATCCTAAATTCACTGTTGAAAATCAAATATTCAATTCCTGGTTACCTGAATGGGAAGAGATTTTGCAACAGGTGAGATGGTCTGTGGTCCATATATGATACTGCTCCTTAAGATGGCAAAGTTTGAGTAGTTCGCGAAAATATAGTTTTCTGCTGCTAATTTTGATTTTCCATATGTATTTACAGGGACAGTCTCATCATCTTCTTTGTAGAATGATTTTGTTCCTTCGTAGACTAAGAAGACATCTGAATTAGCACACAGTATGGCAACAGCCCTATAGATGTACAGATGCAAACGTCAAAGCTATTCCTGAATACTAACCAGTAACCAACATTAGTAATGAGAACACAAATAAGAAATAGAGATATTAATACAGCTTTAAGATGCATTCTTAGGCAATGAAGAATTCGAATTTTTGAGTCACAACATCTACCTAGAAGGTACATGCCACGTTGTTCTCTTGGAATTCAAGTTTAAAATCAATATATATCTATGAAGCATGGATACAGACATGGGATATGGGTATGTTACAAATATGAGGAATTGAGGATACATCATTTTTCATACAAGTATGATATGCTACGACAATACAACATGGCTCTTGAAATTTTGTTTAATATAAATATCATGTCATTTATCTTAAAATGAAATTACTAAATATGAAATAAATATGAGAACATTTACGAAGTGAAGAAAATAAAAGATCAAATGGTGAAACAATCAACTTTCACTAGATAACTCAATCCATAAGCATTTATCGGGGCCATTCTATAAACAATATTGTTATACGTTTTATTGATCGATAACGATATTGTTATACGTTTTAAACAGTATTATATTTTTATGTTATATTTCATAATGGAATTTTAAAGTATTCTTAGGTGTCCATGAAGTAACAGGAAGTATCTAAGAAGTACTCATAAGTCATAAGGCAATAAGTATCCAAACTTAAAATCATAATTACTAAATTAGGATACTCCAAAATGAAGATCAGGATCGTATTCAGAAGTATGGGCTACTATCGGTATCCGACACGAATACTTCAAGGTCTCAAGGGTCTGGAAGTATCGATGTATAACTATATCCTAGATTCCTAGTTTTTGACATGTACTACTTTTTTGGTCGACATGTTGTAAAAAGAGTATCTGTCATAATTAATATTGATTACCTTGATCGGTCGATAAATGTATTAAAAGTGTGGAGCCATCAGAGAAGCTTGATAACCAATTTATTAGAGATGAAGGAACGTTGATAGCCATAGCAGCCTCACGGTCCATTTCACATACCCGGGGAACAGATAGTGCAGCGCAGTTCACAACAACATGAGGCTGATAGTGACAAAATGAAATCTGATTTAGCTTGAAAGGAAGAAGAGAGTACTCTTTTGAAACAGAGTTAAAACACACTACTCTGAAAAGAAGTATGCATTTCTCACAACATTTCACTACAAAAAGTCCACTATGACTCCATGACCTCTACAACTTAAAGAAAGGTAGCTTTCTGAAGAACAACAGTACCACTTATTCTAACAAAACAGAAAGGGGCATCTATCCTATAAAAAAATTACATAAAAAGTGTAGGTAAGATACTAAGATATTACATGTCATGCTTAACTAATCTCCATACTCTTCTATTGTCCTGTCTCATTACAACATAGTCTCTTTTCTACCTTTATTTTCTGAGTTCCTGAGAATAAATCTTTAAGGAGAAACCAAGAAACACATATAGTAGGAAATCAGCAATAGATTTGCTGGAATATTATTTCAGTTGACTGATTATTATCTTTAGATATTTTTGACCTGGCAGTCATAAATTGAGGGTGGCCAGGTGGAGTTGTGGTCAGAGTTGATCTGTACACATTGCACACATTTCACCACAACCAGTTTTTTTGAAGAATTTTTTTTAGGATGCACAAGACAAGAAATGATCTAAGTAATCATAATGAAAAAAATAGCATGGGCACAATAAACATAGAGAAATCTTCAATTTTCTCTGCCCATCATAGACATTCTTAAGTTCCAAAACAAGATTTGTGGCTGCATCCTCCAAAGAGATACAAACACATAAATGAGAAACATGGGAGAAACTCACCTATTGGCATCACCCCTTAAAAAAACGCAAACATCATCAAGACCCACTTCCACATGGACCAGTTACTACAACAACAGGAAACATAAAAAAATATTCTGCACTCAAACTCCAGTTGCCTGATCCTAACAAAGAACAATTCTGTATAGTATGAAGTGGTCATTAGTTGTAATCTTCAATCTTTCAGCATTACTCAGAGTCAGTTAAGAGTCATATTTGCAAGTATTATGCACAACTAGTTTGAGATTTAAGGCTTTGTTGTAAACTTGTAGTTGTTGTTTGTGATTAGAATCCTGGAGTTTATGGCTCTTAAAAAGGAAGACGTGTCAACACTGCTCAAGAAGAGTATAAGTTTGATGTGCTTTTATGGAGGTCGTGTATTTCTAATAACATACAAGTTATAATGATCGGACTACAGTCACAAGTAGTCCAATGCTTTGTATCACACTGGTAAGTCACAATTTCTCAAGAATAGTATAAGTTTGATGTGCTTTTATGGAGGTCATGCATTTCTCATAACATACAAGTTACAATGATCGGACTACAGTCACAAGTAGTCCAATGCTTTGCATCACACTGGTGAGTTACAAATGTACAACATTGTAGTGATACAATTGTAAGAGAACTCACCTCCAAAAGCTAGATGTTCAGGTCATCAGATGAGACCGTGACAGAGCCCATGCTAGAGGATCTGCTGGTACGTAGGCAAACAATACTTGACTACTACTCGATTCACCAAGTGACACACCATGTATGTAACAAATAGTTATTCTTAAAATAAGAATGAGCAAAGATCACGAGGATGGTATATTAATCGTCCTTGTGATTGTCGACAACGACCATCAACCCATTTAATAGTAGGTATGTTCTCTAGTAGATGCATAACAACGCATCACACATCCGATCCAACATCCTCAGTAAACACACCCTATCCCTTTGGCAAATCGCCTGTTCCAAGACTCTGACAAATGTTACAAGAGTTGACTCCAACAACACTCAATACGAGCCTTGGAAAATTCGTCCTCACAAACTACCCATCGAGATAAGGCTCGTGGATAAGGGCGGTGTTAAATTGAGTCAAGAGGTTGGGATTTTAAGATTTCACCTAATATCGAACGACACTTTTGACATTCGACCCCGTGAATTTATAAAATTCCGACCTCCTGACTTTGAATTACTGACACCGCCCTACTCGTGGAAGAGTGTGAGCTACGTTTATTTTATAAAACATAAATGGTTCTTAAAATCGTGATGGGTCTGTTTGTTTTGAGATCCTCACCCGTCCGAAGGCATCGGAGATGGAATCGAACCCGGCGCCGGTCCTCAAGTCGACGCGAAAGGGGCGGACGGGAGAGATCGCGTGGATGAGGTCCGGAGGAGGGATCGGACGGTTGTGAGTGAATGCCAGATCCCACGGCGTGGCGGCGTTCCTGTCGTCGGCGAGGGATTGGAGAAGGTGTTGGCCGAGGTAGCCGCTGCCTCCCACCACAAGCACTTTCTTCTTCTCCATTCCACTCTCCAACTCTTCCTCTCTGCTCTGACTTCTGACGGAGTGGTAATTGGAGATGAAGGGAAAATTACGAGTTCGATCTTACAATTTATTTATTTATTTGTTTCATCCGCTTCGTATCATTTTCAAATATCGAAGATACAGATACGTATGTCGGAATTCAATCTATGGTATCTAGGGGCGTAAAATGGTAGACGTGAGATTTCGAGCCTCAAGTATTAACATATATAATTATCAAATACAACAAAAAATTATAAATTGAATAATAAACAATTCAAGTAAAACATTTGAGTCGAGTTTTAATTCTTTCGACTTCGAACAAATCTTTTATCGAACCAAATTGATAGATTTTTTTATTTTTTATCAAGATTCTACGTTTTCAAGTTAAATTATAGTTGAACATTTTTGGAGTCGAGTTTCCAGCTCGAACGTCGATTTGTTTTTTGTTTTTAACGGTAGTGGAAAAAAAATTCAAAATAATCAAAAAAATAAAAAATTATACAAATATGCACTTCAGAAACTTAATTGGCAAAATATACAAATTGAAAACGGCACCTTAGATACCATTTTTTATTAAGTGAAAACGGCACTGCAGATGTCGTTTTTCAACTAAGTAAAAAATGACACTACTAGTGTCGTGTCGTTTTTAACATAGGGTTAAAAACGGCACCAATGCCCCCTTTCTCCAATCTTCCCAAATAGTTTTGTATTTTTTCCTCTCCCTCTCTCCAGTGATTTCAGGTATTTTTAGATCATTTTTTGTTAAGATTTTGTCTTATTAGTTTGTATTTATGTGCATTTGATTGGTTTGGTTAGGATTTGTGTGGATTGTTTGATTTGAATTGGATTCGATTGATTGATATTTGGTTGATGAGTTTACCCTACTTTGTTTAATTAATCTTGTGTGGATGATGTTATATTGTTATGATTATTAATCTTGTGCGGATTTGATGATTTGAATAATGGATAAATTAATCTCCGAAGTTCCAATTTAATAAGTTTGCATTGTTCGGTGAGTTTCGCATTGTATGGATTTGTGTTAAACCAATTAAATTGAATGATGAATGTTGTAGTTGTTGAAATTAGATTGATTGTGGATAATGTATTGAATTTGTTTGGATTGTATTATTTGAACTGAATAGTATGTAAATTTATTTTCAATTTTATGTCATGTGTTCGAAATGATTTTTCCCCCTTAGGTGTACAAGACTTGGATTTAAAATCCAAAAGAATGGAATGAGAAAACAGATTTTTCCTGTTATCTATCTGCTAAAGAACGACACTAGTAGTGTCGTTTTTACTTCAACAAAAGCGACACTAGCCACATCGTATTACTCGTCCACTTTGTTCGTACATGTTGTTTTTGATTCTTTTTGTTTTCGGTCGCTCACTTCGTCTTACCATGGAAGGTGCTACTAAAGCCGTTTTTATCTAGGGTGAAAACGGCACCAGTGGTGTTGTGTTTTAACCAAGTGAAAAACGACACCAGTAGTGTCGTTGTTTACTTAGTTGAAAAACGACATATGTAGTGTCGTTTTCACTTCATAAAAACGGTATCTCAGGTGCCGTTTTTCAATGTGCATATTTGTCAATTAAGTTTTTGAAGTTCATATTTTTACAAAAAAAAATTGAAATTTTTTCCTAAATTTAATTAAGAAATGTGATTGTGTTATTTTTAAATAAGATATCTTATAAAATAAAAATAATTAAATTTTAAAAATAATAAAATGTCATATTTTGTGCATTAGGAGATGAACATTTTAATCTTGTTTGCTCATGTGATAGTGCTCACTCTATATGGCAAACATTAGAAAAGAACTTTGGTGAAGGAGATTCATCAACCGGGGAGAAAGGAGCAACCACTCCAAAGGATGTAGCTCGAGCAAAGAAAATGGAGATTCACTCAACATCTTCATCATCGTCAAGCTCATCCGATGGAGAAAGTGAAGATGAGGTATCTTCTAGTCACTCTTCAAGTTGTAATTCAAGTGGAAAATCATCACATTCACATAAACTACAAAATGCATTTCTGAAAATGGTAGAAAAATGTAAAGAGCTTCATGAATCAAATAAATTAGCAAACAAGCAAATAGATGAGCTTAAATGTCAAAATGCATCTATGTTAGATGATAAAGTTGATTTGCTTGCTAAAATTGATGCTCTTACTTTAGAAAATGCATGCTTGAAGAATGAGTGCTTAAATGATAAATCTACCTCATCTAATGCAATTGATAGTCATATGCTAGAAATTGACACTAATGACTTGCTTATTAAATTTGATAAATCTCATTTAGAAAGCAAACAATTATTACATGACTTAAATTGCATGAATGAAAAGGTTGCAAACTTAGAGATTCACATGCTTAACATGAATGAAAAGTATAATTCTATGATTAAAAATCTAAATGAATCTCTATCAACTAAAAACAGTGAACTTAATGTCTTAAATGAAAATTTGTCAAATAAATTGCATAAGTTCACACATGGCAATAAAAACAATTTTTATGTTAAAAACTTTCCTATTCAAATTAATGTTAAACATAATTTTGCCATGAAAAAGAAAGTAAGTGTAGAGGTACCAAAATCAACTTGGATTTGGGTACCAAAAGCTAAACTTAATGGACCCAAAGTTGTTTGGGTACCTAAGTCTACACTTGTAGGAGCTTGATGAGGAAATTGGTGGTGACCGGGTGAGCCAAAGCGTCGAATTCGAATCCGGTTGCATCACCAAATGAGATTGGAGCTAATCAAGATTCAAGTTTGGTATAAATTTCTATCCTTGAAATTTCTGAAAATTTAGCTCTAATCTAGTTTATATGCTTAATTGTCATATCTTTAGAAGTTCAATTCATTGAAAATCATTAACCAAATTCATTGCAAATCATATACCACATCCATTGATTTTAAATGTCAAATTTTAAATGGATGTTAGAATAAGGCTTAAATAGAAACTTAATTGAACTTAACTTTAATCATACTCATAGTTTCCATCTAGCCTTATTGAGAGGGGGAGCTTAATAGTTATATCTTTTAGAGTAATGAAGTGCAAAATTTAGGGGGAGCATCTTCATTACAAATGGCATCCTAAATTGAACTCAAATAGTTATATATAATTGTCAATGGGGGAGAAATTAAAATTCATATATTACATTGATTATTGTATTTTTTTGATGGATGTCAAAGGGGGAGAAGTAATAGATTAGGGATACTTGAAATATACATGAAATTGTCAAGAAAAACTATGCACATCCATAGGGGGAGCATTTATATGCATAGTTATCTTATATATTTTTCAAGTATTAGGTTGGTTTAAGATATAGGTTGCCATCATCAAAAAGGGGGAGATTGTTGGCTTTTTGGCCTTAATCCGTATTTTGATGATGTAATCAAACCTAATCTTAATAAGGACATGTAGATTAGCACATGTAGTATAATAGTATACATGTTGTATTGTGCTAACATCTACAGGTGATCAAGACTCAAAAAAAAAATCAAGTCAAGACATGTAATCAAGCTAGGATTGAAGACATGTAATTTTACCTTTCTTTGAGAATTAGGAACTTATGTGAATTGAGCATAACTTAAGCTAATATTCATGCATTCACACACTAGGTTCCTTTTAGGAGTCACACACAAAATATCATATAATTTGGACTCCATTAGATCACCTAAACACCTAAAACATTGGTCGTCAGTCTGCCTGAGTTCGATGAAAGACATGGGTGAGGCTCAATACATCTTGGGAATCAAGATATATCGAGATAGACCCCGTAGACTCATTGGCCTCAGTCAACGTGCATACATTGACAAGGTCTTGGAAAGGTTCAAGATGAACAACTCCAAAAAGGGCAGTGTGTCAATGAGTATGGGTGTGCAACTCAAGAAGTCTCAACGTGCGCAATCACGTAAGGACTTAGAGTACATGAAGGATGTCCCTTATGCTTCGGCAATTGGGTCGATCATGTACGCAATGACTTGCACAAGACCAGATGTCTCGTATGCTCTAAGCGTGACAAGTCGTCACCAATCCAACGCAGGTCCTGAGCATTGGATTGCGGTCAAGAATATCCTGAAGTACCTTAACAGGACTAAGGATAAGATTCTTGTTTATGGAGGACAAAGAGAATTGATAGCTGAAGGTTACTCAGATGCGAGTTTCATGAGTGATCCAGACGATAGAAGGTCGCAATCAGGATACGTCTTCCTTCTGAATGGTGGAGCTGTGAGTTGGCGTAGTTGGAAGCAAAGCACTACTGCCGACTCAACCACTGCTTCCGAAGTGATGGTTGTCGCTGAAGCGAGCAAGGAAGGAGTGTGGATTAAGAAGTTCCTTGAAGAGTTTGGAGTAGTTCCCTCGAGCGAGGGACCAATAGAGCTATTTTGCGACAATAGTGCATCTATCTCGCAAATCAAGGATCCCAAATCACACCACAAAGTGAAGTACATGGATCGTAAGTACTTCGTGACGCGTGACCTCATCGACGAAGGCAAAATAAATCTGTTATGGGTGGACACCAACAGCAACACAGCTGATCCATTCACAAAACCCTTATCCCAAGCCAAAGGCGAAATGCATTTCGAGTCCATGGGATTGAGGAACCATGTAGATTGGCTTGATGATTGATATGTAATGGGGTTTACCCTAGTTATTATTGTTTTATGCATTGAGTATGTATGGGAAAGAAAACTTTAATAACAAGTGGGAGATTGAAGGGAATGTGTTCTAAAACTTTTACTTTTAAATGTCAACTATTATGAATTGAATGAGAAATCATTTTGTTCCTTGTTTATGTTATTCGTCTTTTAGAAGTGTTAAGGAAGAGGCTCTTGGTCCTTAACCGTAGAGCTCTAAAAGATATTGGTTTACATAAAACAAAAGATATTCGCAATCATGGTAACTAACAAGGAAAATTAATTACCGAGTTAAGATTGTCGTGTTGGTCATAGATCATTGTAGCTCTACAAGTGAGTGACAACACGGGTATGCAAAAGAGGAAAATATTACTTTTGTATACTGAATAGACCTAATAAGTAAAATATTATAGAAATGTGTTTCTGTGTCATTAATATTTTACTGTGTCTTTGGTCCTTTGATATGAGACTTATATCTAATCACTTAAGGAATACTTAATTAGATCAGTGTCTTGAACTATCGATCAGTAGTGTAAAGGCATTGGTTGGTTAAGTACTACTTTTGTTGGAGAAGGTAGTTAGTCAAAAGACTATCATTGCCCCTCTTAATTGAGTGATGATATTAGTGGGCCCATTGATAAAACAAAGTTATAATGTGCACAATGTGATTTGAGTTAAGTCACATATTTATAACTAGCTTAAAGAGATCAAGAAATGAATACTAAGACAAAGATGACACAATACTACTTTGTGTGTATTCTTAATATCATGAGGCAAGGGACGGACACAAGTGGTGCACGCCATCACTAAATGGATCGGGTTTTGGTTCGAGTGGAATTAAGACATCTAACTAATTGGGAGCTATAATGTGTAGCTAGATACCGCTTATAGCTTGTGATATTAAGCCTTTAATATCACTGCCAACTTAGTTTAGATCCTCCCATAGGTCACACCACAAAACTGGAAAACAAGAAATGGGGATTTTGAGTTCATAAGATGTGTCGGGTTTCATGTAGAAAATATGACACATGGGGTGAACAAGCAAAATCAAAATTATGTTGTGATTAATAACATAATTAGAATCTAAATTAAATTCATATGTGATGTAAATATTATGGGGTGTAATGATTGATCATTACATAGGATAATATGTTACATAAGTTGTGGATTTACTACTAATCCCGAAATGTTAAATTTTGTAGGGGTTAAACCGAAATTTGACAAGTCTGCAAAACAGTGCTCAAACGGTCGACCGGTTAGCAGTAAACGGTCGACCGGTAGGACACGGTCGACCGGACATGTCTCGACCGATAACAGGGAATTTTCATCTGTTCGAACGGTCGACCGAAAGTGATCGGTCGGTCGACCGAACATTGCGATGGAATAGTTCCAGTTACGAACGGTCGACCGAGCTATTGAACGGTCGACCGAAACTGGTTCGAGCGGTCGACCGAACCTCCAAAAACGGTCGACCGGTCCAGACGGTTTATGCAGAATTAATTTAAGAATTAATTAGATCATGCATGGAATTGGTCCATAATTGATTTAATTCGTGGCTAATATTATTTATTATTAAATAATGGATGGTTAGATGGAATTTTGCATGAAATCATGGGCAAGAGGTTGCACATGAATAAGTAATTTGGAGAGAACCTATAAATAGAGGTTATCTCATTGCCTTCCTACATCTTAATTAATATTGCTTTTCATGCAAAATCTCTCTCCTTAATTCTCCACGAAAATTCCACAAATTCATAAGTTTAGTTTAGTTCTTAAGAGATCATCTTCTCAAGGGAATTAAAGAGGAGTTAGTAATTAGATTCTAAACCCTATCGGAGATTGAGAGACTAGCTTCCCTCTCTCCGATCTTGTTTAGAGTTTGGTGAATACTCGGAGGCATCCGGCGCAGCGAGGAGCATCCCCAACGTCTCCAGATCTTCAAGAAGTTTTAGAGAACTTCTAGGTATGAATTTCGGAGCCCTTCTTTGTTTTAATAGAGTTTTGAAACTAGATGTTAAAACAAACCGATGCATGCATGAAATAAATCAAAGAAAATTGTAATTGATCCTTATTATACATAAAAATTTCGAAAATATATATGTATAATTAAACATGAAATCCTACAATCATCTTCTCAAGGGAATTAAAAAGGGGTTAGTAATTGGATTCTAAACCCTATCGGAGATTGAGAGACTAGCTTCCCTCTCTCCGATCTTGTTTAGAGTTTGGTGAATACTCGGAGGCATCCGGCGCAGCGAGAAGCATCCCCAACGTCTCCGAATCTTCAAGAAGTTTTAGAGAACTTCTAGGTATGAATTTCGGAGCCCATATTTGTTTTAATAAAGTTTTGAAACTAGTTGTCGAAACAAATTGATGCATGCATGAAATAAATCATAGAAAATTGTAAATTGATCCTTATTGTGCATAAAATTTTTGAAAATAAATATGTACAATTAAACATGAAATCCTACAATCACTCCCCGAGCTGGGGAGATCTTCAGAAAAACATGGTCGTCAACCTCAAAGCTCAACACCCGTCTGCTCTGTCGGCATAACTCTTCTGCCTGCGTCATTCGGTCGACCGTGTAACAACAAATTTCCGACCGTTAAGACTTGTCGTATTATACCAACGGTCGTATTCGAATTATTCACAAATACCCCAAAATACAAATTGCCTATCGGTCGACCATACCTGTTCGATCGATCGAGCTTTATTGTCTCCAAAATTATGCAACTGCCTGGACATTTTCGGTCGACCGAAGACTTTGGATCGGTCGACCGAACTTGAATATTTTTATCAACCCCGTAGAGCATGTTGATTTTCGGTCGACCGAACCCTATTCGGTGTTCGACCGTTAACTTAAGTGTACCTAAGTTATAGCCTATCACTCAACCGTGCATTTATCGGTCGACCGAACCGAGTTCACAATTGCCCAATAGTCGACTGTTCTGCCCGATTCGGTCGACCGAACTTACTCAGAATGGGGTCTTGCAAGTTTCTGTTTTGTGTATCTTACACAAACACTTACTCAGTTAACCCCAACGACTATAACACCTTAGGAGCTTTATAAATAAGTGTTCCTATGACACAATTACACCATTCGACTCGTAGAAGTGATTAGAACTAAGCCGGATTACGATCCTACAAACTTCATTCCATTCGTAGAATGCTAGATCAGATGACTACATCGTAGGTATGAAACTATATATCATTCACGTTTATTTACATTTTATTTTTATTATTAATAACGTGTAAACGTTTAGGTGGAGTGGTTGCCCTATGCTCTTGAGTCTGCTGCAGCTGTGCCGATGACTGTATTTATGAGCATCATTCGTTATCGGGATATCTCGAACAAATGCATCTTGTACTTGTTTGTTTTGTAGGTCGAATCCATGCAGATTACGAAATGGTATGTGCGCAACAACTGAACTGACGTCGGATGTGCCATAAATGCGTGAGTGATGACATTAGTTTCTTCATCCGCCGTAATCCATTGCAAGTACCAATACTGCACTGCCTGATTCAGAAACTGCTGAGCGGGATTTCTGTTTTCAGATTTCGTCATCCTCATGTACTCTCTGATGTTATAAATGTGTCTCTAATTGAGATTATCCTCCGGGAATTTCTCACTTACTGCCAACAATATGTTACGTGATTTCTCTTGTGTCTCAGTCATATCACGAACAATTTTCTTGGTCCCAGGATTAAGACCGCCGATCTGTCGATGACCCTCTGGACAAACTGCAAGTCTATGAGTGTGTTGCCCATGAGTACTATTAGAAACTACGATTCATCCATCACGGTCCCTTCGCTCGACCACCTTTATTAAAAAAGACAACCACAACCCTTTCTTTTTGTGTTATTTCGTAGTGCAATATTCATATCACGAGAACTCATTTCATTTCTGCGGTCGCATGTCAGATAACAATCCATCCAATTATCTTCTTTTGATTTATAGGATGATATTACCAAAAAAATCCAGTTCCGATTACAACTTGTTTGCCCATTTATTCGCGTCATCGATTGTTGGAAATACTTGTGTACTCACAAAAAGTTCATTGTAATCTACTCCATCATCACTGAAATCTTGCAACGGAACCTGAACTAATGTAAAATAACACAACATAAATAAAGTAAAAATAAAAATAAAAATTGGAACGCCTGGCTAGAACGCCCTCACCTTGGGGTAGGTGGCTTAGACAGACGCTCGGGACGGGGAAAAAATCCCGATTTACCTGACCAGATCCAGGCGTTTCGTCATATATTTTCGTGGTGTTGGTACTGGGAAAGTAAGGAAAACTTAGGCAGAGATCTTATTTAAAAAGACGAGACGAAATATGTATTAAATGAATTGTGAATGACAAAATTATAATTATTAGGATGATTTAAGTAATTTTTCGACGACGAATAATAGTCTTATTTAATCACATTATTTTCATTTCACGCGGAATCCATATATCTTGCATGGTGGGGTATCACCTTTTAGGGCCATACATAAGCATTATAATTGGCCAACGTCTTTTGACGGATTTGAGTGTGGTTCACGGGCGAATTCTTAACCTAATCTAATATAAGAACTAAATTTCAAAAAAAAAATGATATGGACTGTACTTACAAACTGCGAAGTGAGTA
This sequence comes from Triglochin maritima, assembly GCA_963682175.1. Classification (NCBI taxonomy): domain Eukaryota; kingdom Viridiplantae; phylum Streptophyta; class Magnoliopsida; order Alismatales; family Juncaginaceae; genus Triglochin; species Triglochin maritima. The sequence continues at coordinate 53,665,134 of OY821772.1, read as the reverse complement.
TTGCAGACCGTGTTTTCATTTGGTTTCGGCTATACCATATTATATGAACGCATTAAAATTTACCTATCCTAATTTCGTACATTTAATTGTAGGCCAAAATCACATTATTAACTAAAATTTCAAAGCACCCTAATTAGCACCTTAATCTTTGAAAATTGAACATGTTGATCTAATAACTTAGAGTAATAAGTGGATTACTTTCAGGTAGGACTGTCAACTTTGGCTCGGTTCGATAGTTCGACTCGAATTCGACTCGAAAAACGTTTGACTCTAGTTTAACTTGAAAATGAAAGATTTTGATGAAAAACAAAAAAAATCTTCAAATTTGATTTGGTAAACGAGTCGTTCGAAAAATTAATTGGCCAACGTCTTTTATTGTTTCATTTATAATAAAAATTATATTTGATAATAACACAATATAATACTTATGACTCAAAAATTTGCTCAACTCGACTCATTTACACCCGTACTTTCAGGGGTGACGAGCCGTGACACTAAAAATTCCTTTGTCATTCGACTCATTCCGCCGCTCCAACTGGGGTGAATATTTTACTTCACCCCCTTAGACATCGATGACAAGAAGTACATAAGGTTGAGTTTGGAGTAGATAAGTGGTGTTCAGAATGGGGGAGAAAAATCATATCTTGTGATTCTATAGTCAAACATCAAATGCAAAATATCCTAAACGGAATGTAGCTCGCATACGAGAAAGAAAATAAAAAGATTACCTTCGTTCTTAAACTGAATTGTTAAACATCGCCCCAAAATTACTTAAATCGCCCCCTTAAAATTACCATTTTGCCCTTCTCTCATTTCTACTGCTATAACACGACATTTTACCCTCCTATCACACATCTCTCTTCATATTCCTCTTATAATCATAAAAAATAATGTTTTGGAGGTCAGTAATGAACCAACGGACGTCCCAGTGTACTCGAATCTGGTAAAATATCTAACATCTTTTAAAAAAAATGATAAAAAATTACGGACGTCCGACGGAGTCACCCCCACGTAGGAGGGGGCGTCTGGCTAAGACGCCTTCCCCATGGGGGCAGCGTTTTACCCAGACGCCTTACCCATCGGGGAGACGTTTTACCCAGACGCTCCGCCCATGGGACATGCGTCTGTGTAAGACGTCTCCCCCATGGGGGAGACGTCTTAGCCAGACGCCCCCTCCTACGTGGGGCGGCTCCGTCGGACGCCCGTAATTTTTTATTATTTTTTTAAAAAGATAATTGATTATAAATTTAGATAATTGTTAAATTAATTAATAAGTTAATAATTACTATATTCGGATGACCGATACCTCTTCGGTACACCGAAAATTCTAAATTTCCAGATCCAACAATTTCAAGATCCCGGTGAGCGAGACCCCCGAACGACCTGTCGAGGTGGTATTTGTAAGTCAGGATGTTTTACCACCGGGGGATTTGGAACTTAAAAAATGTTGGATCTGGAATTTTTTTGAATCTTCATCACTTGCAAAAAAAAACTCATTGTAATCCGACCGGTTACCACCGAAAACTTGCAAAGAAACGTCAAATAATTTGAGATAACACACCGTATAATTTTAATTTGACAAAAAATAAAAAAAAAACGGAACGTCTGGCTAAGACGTCTGTACCATGGTGGAGGCGTCTTAGCCAGACGTCTCCACGATGGTGCAGGCGTCTTAGCCAGACGTCCGAGTCGGAAAAAAAATCCGTCTCTGTTACTTCGCCTGATCTAGGTGTTTCGCCAGACATTTTCGTGGTGTTGGTACTAGGAATGTTAGTAAAACTGAGTCAAAAACCTTGTTTAAAGACACGGGACGATATGTGTATTAAATATATTGTTAAGGGTAATTTGGTAATTTCAATGGACGATTTAAGTAGTTTTGGGGTGACGTTTAGTAGTTCCCTTCTTAAAAGATAGTCTGATCAAACCTGGATCAGACTATGTTCCGTTTATTGTTTGCTTTTGCGTTTGGTTTAAGAAGATGCTTTTGAGCGGTCAAATTCTACCTATCTAAAAGCAACGTCTGGGGTAAAGCACTCTTTGCAAGATTTTCACTCAACGTTTTTTTGTGTATAAATCCATTTCCAAATGCAAAACCAGATTCTAAAATTGTTATTAGGGTGCCACAAAATGTGTAATTGTTTTTGAAAAACCACTCACCCAGACGCTAAATGCTTGCACATCCAAACTAGGCAAGTTTGGATCTCAAACGTATTTGTCCCAAAGTAAAGCGCAAGGTGAGTTTTTAGGGGGGAAATTCGATTTTTATTTTATTTTTTTCGAATTAAATTTTATTGGAAATTATTTTCCAACACGTTGCGACGATGTGTTTTGTTTTTTAGTGTATACAGAACTCGACGTTTGAAACGTCGAGTCCTGTAATTTTATTTTATTTGGAAAACTCGACGTGTAAGATGCTGAGGTCTTCATAACACAACCCGACGTTTAAGACGTCGAGTTCTACGTAGTTCAAACACTTGGAAAAAATTTCACACCACCTCAGGAGGGTACGAAGTCAGTTTGGATGATTAATCGAACTCGAATGAAGGTGTCGAGTTCTGTAAAACTCGACGTTTACGTTGTCGCGTTCAAATATATACACTAAAAAATAAAATCCGTCGTCGCCACGTGTCGTGACGTGGTGACAACATATTTAGTTTTTTTCTTCCAATGATAGTTAATTTGGAAAAAAATTAAAATAATTTTAATTCGAAAAAATCCATTTTTATTGTAAGAAATAAGTTGGACTTCCAATTTTGCCCTTATTTTCATTAGTAAATGAAATCAAGTAATTAATCATCAAAACTTAAACCTCCATCCACTCACGCTCCGAAGGTTTCCCTCAATAAAGTCATCGTCACCAGCAAATAAATGGCCACGGATGCCGCTGGCGCCGCCGTCCACCAGAGGTCACGTCTATCTTAAACCCTAAATCGAGCAGACAAAAACCCTAAAAGTGGATTTTTTGTGGCTTTTGGCACCAAAGCACTATTGTTGTATAATCTTTGGCTGTTGAGCTTTCTAATACAGAATTTGCTATTAGTTCGTTAATTTTACGTTTCGATCCAAAGCAATGGTAAAATGGGAAATGTCTTTTGAAAACTTAAATTTAGTTTAAAGGATTCCTTTTTGACCGGTGAGATGTCCTAGAGTAGATGTAACCTTTTTTAAATGGGGGTAGTTTGACGATAAGACCACGTTTAACGGGACGGGCAAAAGCATCCGCAGCCACACTTCTGCGTTTATTCGATTTTCATATAAAAACTCCAAGTTGTCAATATCTAATCGCATTATTTTATTTCATGGGGAATCCATATATCTTGCATGGTGGGGTATCAGCTTTTAGGGGGCGTACATAAGCAATTAGCCAACATCTTTTGACGGATTTGACTGTGGTTCACCGGCGATTTCTTAACTTAATCTAATATAACAACTAAATTTCAAAAAAATATGATATGGACCCTACTTACAAACTACGAAGTGAGTATGGCAGATCAATGTGTTTTTGTTAGGTTTCGGCTATACCATATTATATGAACGCATTAAACTTTACTTATCCTAATTTCGTACATTTAATTGTAGGCCAAAATCACATTATAACTAAAAATTCAAAGCAACCTAATTAGCACCTTAATTTTGAAATTGCACATGTTGATAATTTAAATAGAATAATAAGTAGATTACTTCCGGGGGTGACGAGCCGTGACACTGAAAATTCCTTTGTCATTCGACTCATTCCGCCGCTCCAACTGGGGTGAATATTTTACTTCAACCCCTTAGACATCGATGACAAGAAGTACATAAGGTTGAGTTTGGAGTAGATAAGTGGTGTTCAGAATGGGGGAGAAAAATCATATCTTGTGATTCTATAGTCAAACATCAAATGCAAAATATCCTAAACGGAATGCAGCTCACATACGAGAAAGAAAATAAAAAGATTACCTTCGTTCTTAAAAGATAGTCTGATCAAACCTGGATCAGACTATGTTCCGTTTATTGTTTGCTTTTGCGTTTGGTTTAAGAAGATGCTTTTGAGTGGTCAAATTCTACATATCTAAAAGCAACGTCTGGGGTAAAGCACTCTTTGCAAGATTTTCAGTCAACGTTTTTTTTTGTGTGTGTATAAAACTATAAATCCATTTCCAAATGCAAAACCAGACTCTAAAATTGTTTTTAGGGTGCACCAAAATGTGTCTAATTGTTTTTGAAAAACCACTTACCTAGACGCTAAATGCTTGCACATCCAAACCAACCCATAGGCAACTCAAACATATCTGTCCCAAAGTTCGGTGAATCTGGGTGATTTTCTTAGGAAATGTTTTTGAATTAAAATTATTTTTTCAAATTAAACATCGTTGGAAAGTATTTTTTATACTAGACTCGTTGTCACCACGTCTCAACACATAGCGACGGTGAATCTTATTTTTTAGTGCATACAGAACTCGACGTTTCAAACATCGAGTTCTATAATAATAAATTTTTTGAGGACTTGGACGTTTGAAACACCGAGTTCTGTATATATATTTTGAAAAACTCGACGTATAGGATGTCGAGTTCTTCATAGCACAACTCGACGTTTAAGACGTCGAGTTCTACATAGTTCAAACACTAAGAATTTTTTTCGCACCACCCGAGGAGGGTGAGAACCCAGTTCAGATGCTTAATCGAACTCGACAACGAAGATACTGAGTTATGTAAAACTCGACGTTTACGTTGTTGCGTTAGATCTACCGCTGCCAAGTGTTGCGATGTAGTGGCAGGGGTATAGTATGGAAAGTAATTTCCAACAATGTTTAATTTGGAAAATTAAAATTAAAATAATTTTAATTCGATTTTTTCCATTTTTTATTGTAAGAAATAAGTTTGACTTCCAATTTTGCCCTTATTTTCATTAGTAAATGAAATCAAGTAATTAATAACCAAAACTTAAACCTCCCTCCACTCACGCTCCGAGGCTTTCCTTCAATAAAATCATCGTCACCAGCAAATAAATGGCCACTGCAACCGCCGTAGCGGCCACGGAAGCCGGCGGCGCCGCCGTCCACCAGCGGTCACGTCTATCTAAAACCCTAAATCGAGCAGACGAAAACCCTAAAAGTGTAGGTTTTGTGGCTTTTGGCACCAAAGCACTATTGTTGTATAATCTTTGGCTGTTGAGCTTTCTAATACAGAATTTGCTATTAGTTCGTTAATTTTACGTTTCGATCCAAAGGAAGGGTAAAACGGGAAATTTCGATCCCTTTTTGACTGGTGGAACCATAACTATGTGCTAACGAAGTAGGTCACCTTAAGATTTAGAATTTTAGTTAGGATAGAGTAGATGAAACTTTTTTCTTTCTTTCAATTATTCAAGAAGCCAATTTGATCGCTATATTCGTGTAAGGCATCTATATGATTTCGAGCTATAATCAAGGGTAACATAAAGAAAAATATGTCATATATTCAAATCCCCAAGATGCAAATCTCCATACTCTACCGAATTAACCTTTGATTTCACATAGATATCCTAATTTCTGGAGTCATAAATTGGGTACCAAGAATATCAGGGTCCAAGTTATGGTCCACTAGATGGAAGACGGTTTTCCAAATTTTCAACTTCTAATGATGGCTGCGTTTGCATTCTTTGACCAAACTAAGTAGCAGATTTTTTTTTTTGTTGGTCGGAAGCAACTGTATATATACGTAACCAAGACATCGCAGGGTTCATAAGTTATTTGTAATTCCATCTTGTCTCTCAATTTTAAGCACAACTACTATGGAAGAAATAAGCTCAATTTCCTCATCAAAGAGGTACTACTGTGTATCCTTATGCCTACCAAGTTGACAAAAATTAATTTGGCTTTCGTTTGACGTGCGGTTGGTGTTATATTTTCCAGGATTGCTGTTGTTACTGGTGGTAACAAAGGTATTGGATTGGAAATCTGCAGGCAGCTGGCCACCAAGGGAATTGTGGTTGTGCTCACTGCTAGAGATGAAAGGAGAGGTACTAAAGCTGTCGAAGATCTGAAACAATCTGGGATTGCCAATGTGGTGTTCCATAGACTTGAAGTCTCTAATCAGGCTCACATTGCTTCTCTGGTTGATTTCATCCGGACCAACTTCGGAAAACTTGACATTTTGGTAGGATAATGGATAATAAATAACTTCTGTGATTTTATTTTTTTCCGTTTTGGTAGTATGTTTTTTTGTTCTCTTTTGTAGAATCAGATTCTTCATCTGTTAGTTTTGGATTTTCTATCTTGTGTGTTCATCTATGGAATTTATTTGCAACTACACGATATCACATTCTCGTTTTGTTCGACTTCCTCTTACTATTTTTAAGAACCATATTCTGCAAAAACATTTTTTCTTTGTTTAGGAGATTCCAAGTTATAAGTCAAACTATGTTTTGTAGAACTCAATAGAACAATATTATACCACTGAATCAGCGAGACATACTCAATTAAACATGGAAATTATCTCACTATCCCAGATCACAAGGTTTTTGCAATTTTTTCCAATAGCGTTTGGTATTTTCCCCATGATATACTTGTTTTATTTGCCAGTTTTCGCAATTGTGTTGGTGCAGAAAGAAGCAACTCTTCTATAATAAGCATGATAAAGTTGAAAAATTGTAGCTTTTATCCTAAAATTTACATGAGATTAAGCATGACACTACAGGTGAACAATGCTGGAATTGGTGGGACGGCTGTGGCGAGTGTGGATAGTAACACTGCACTAGGAAAAACTCTCACAGATTTAGAGGTAAAAGAACTACTATGCAATGTAAAATAATCCAAAACTTCAACAGTTTTGGTTGTCAGCATGTCATGAACTACTTCGCATTTTGCAGCAAAATCTGATGACCGCGGATGCACCTCAGGCTCATACTTATGAATTGGCAGCAGAATGTATGAATACCAACTATATTGACTGTCAAAGACTTACTGAAGCACTCATTCCACTTCTGAAACTGTCCAACTCCCCCAGGATCGTGATGGTTACTTCTAGTTTTGGAAGACTAAGGGTAATCATCCACCACCTTGAGTCAATAAGCAATGCCACTACATTTCACTATGAAGAGCCGTTCATAATATCATTACTGCTAGATTGATATTCATTTTGCCCCTTACTAACCATTATTTTATTCTTTTTAGTTCATTCCCAGTGAAAGTATAAAGAAGGAACTTAGAGATTTGAAGTCCCTGACCGAAGACAAATTGAGCGATTTGTGCCAACAGTTTCTGAAAAGTTTCCAAGAGAACAAATTGGAAGAGGATGGTTGGCCCACCAACATTTCTGCTTACAAGGTTTCCAAGGTACTCATGGTTGCCTACACGAGGGTTCTTGCAAACAAATATCCTGGTTTCTGCATAAACTCTGTCCACCCTGGGTATGTGAAAACTGATATCAACTTTAACCTTGGGAGTATGTCTGTGGAAGAGGGTGCTAGAGGCCCAGTCAAGCTTTGCTTACTTCCTGATGGAGGCATCTCTGGTGCTTACTTTTATGAAACAGAAGAATCAAGCTTCGAATGAAAAATTTATCATATGGTTATGTAATGTAAGTACAAGTTGGTCATGAGATCCATGTAGTAGTATTTGAAGGGTAACTTCATTTTGCTTAATCATTTTTCACTTTTTATGGGCTTAACTCTGAAGATAAACTTGATAATTCGATGTCATAATTGTGTGAGTTATTGTGATTAAATACAAATCTGTTTTTGTACTTATAGACAAGGGTCTGAATTGTTTTGAATGGTCTTTTTGTTCATGGTAATGGAGTACTTATAACTTATTGGTAAAGAGACATCACTAATAAGTTTGAACCCGGATCTTATGGAGTTGTGGGAGAACTCAAGAGGCCAAATTCAACCAATCTTAACCATCTATTCATTTTCAATGCTAGATGTTTCATATCTAATTAATGGCAAAATTGCATCCTTTTCATTAAGAGTTGTGGGGTGTAACATGCAATTAACTCCCATCAATGGAAGTATGTGGTGTAATTTAAAACAAAATAAAACCTAAACATACAAGGGCATCATTTTTTTTTTGACATTGGGTATGATTGCTTTGCTTTTGCTACATGAGATGAGCTCTTAGTAATTCAAGATATGATTTGGCAATAAAAGTTTGAGAGTTGTTGCATGTTACTCACACAATTCTTAATGAAAAGAAGCAGTTTTATCATTGAATTTGAATGAATAATTGAGATTGTTTCGATAATTGAGAATGAACATGTCTATATTCTTTCCCATTTTGAGGATGAACATGTCTACGTTTTGCATGTTAAGAAATTGTCCCGGGGATTTAAAACCCAGTGAGGATGAAGTCGTAAAGCATTACATTTTGTAGAAAATACTGGAGAAGTTCTGAATTCTAATGTGCAATTGAAAATCAAATAATGCATATCATCTTATTCCAGAATGATGTATAAACTGTCTCCTAAAAGGAGCAGTACCCCCTAAAATACTGTACAAAACAGTCTTAATATTGTTTATCTAACTCTCATTTTTCCTGATTGAGAAAACAGAGCTCATTGGCTTGTCCTTGATCCACCAAGTGAGATTAGATCAGGTAATTTTTGTATCCACATTTAAATGTTTGTTTGTTTTCATAATTCAATTACAGGCATGTTGGACAACCTTATCTTCGCTGATATCTTTTGTCAAAGGAGAAGTTAACGGCGACATGTTTGTTTTCTTCATCCTGATATTCCGTTACAGGCCTGTTAGGAAGCCCATACTGTGGTGGTAGGTCTCCAATGCCCTGCATCTCCACAACGGTCTCTCCTTCAGTCCTCGCATTGGCATGGTGTTTGGAAGAACTCTCAGAGTTGAAGCCGGACCGATCGAGAAATCCATCTGCGTTGCGGTGGTTGTTATTTGGTGAAGCTTGGTAGCTGTCAATGTCCATGTCAACATCCCTCTGATAGTGTTGCAGTAGATGCAATGGTGAGAGGCCGTTCGCAGGCGAGAGGGTGTGTGGGGGGGTTTGTGGCCTGCTGGTTACTGGTGATGTAGTAACTGACCCGGATTTGCGATTCTGTTTTACGTGTTTCCTTGCGGTGTGATGCCAATGCCGGAGTGCGTTTGCAACCCTCTGGTTGAAGATCACTGGCTTCATGTTGGTTCCCATCTGCTCCATAGGTAACAAATACCTCTCATAAGAACGACAATATTTCCTTTATATTTTTGTGTCGACTATTATTAAAAAATAACCAAGTTACTAATGACTGGACAAAATCACGAACCCATTATGTGCCAAATTAGTGGAGATTCACTTTATGATCAAACGATTTAATGGAATTAAATATGTTTCTATGTATAGTACTATACAAGGAAATTAAGGGATCCAATTCTTGATTTTGCAGTTTGCAAGTGTTTTAGAATGTACCTGTGTTACCAATGCGTACAGAGGGAGTGTAACGTAGCTACATAGAATCTGTACTGAAATCCTGAAACAAAAAAATATTGTACTAAGATTCTTAAAAATATGACGATAACATGATGCTTTTGAAATAAAATATGATGGTAATTGTGGAAAGTCGAAATAGTTCGAGGAGAAGAGATGAATGATTAACTTACCCCATGGTTAGTCTGATTATAATGTCCACGTCTTTTTCATGGAAACATGAGTGGAATCCAAATTCGTACTGCAAGTTTATAAGCAAAAATTGACTTAAGTTTAAGAGAAAAGGTCTCTAAGTTAGGTTTATTTTTCTCTGTCATAACTCTTGATCTTTTGCTTGTCACTATTTGTTCTAACACAAAGAGAAAAATGGATTTGGATTGTCGACTCACCCAGCTCCAAGCGAAAAAAGCAACTTGGAAGGCATTCTGCACAAAGGAAACACACACACAAAAAAAAAATCTAGTTGTCAAGAATAGTCTTATTTTGGACAAATTTAGAATATTCTTGTGACCTATGAGATCTTATGTTTCTTCACTCAATACCAAAGTAAGATACATATTTATAGTGTGAATGTTGCTCTTGCAGTGTACCAGGAAGAGAACAAAGTGGATGAGATTTAGCATGAGCTGAGGCCTGTTAAACCAGAAGTGCTTATCAGCAGGATGAACTACTGGAACACCCTTGATGATGTCCCCTCTCTCTGTAATCTCCAGAGCCATCCTTGTAATCACAACTTGGAGCTTTGTCCCAACCGCCAGAACAATCTGTTCATGTGTTTTAACATGTCAGATTGTCAGGTACAAAGAATTGATCTCTGTAAGTAGTTCAGTGAAACAAGCAATATAAATACTTACAATTAGTGGAATAAAGGGGAGCCAAAAGTAGGAGTACCATCCTGTCAAAGTAAAAGAAAATATTTCCGTAAGTTGTATGTTCTATGTTAATGGATGTCACCTTGCTCTTAAGTGGTAAAATAAATTATGTATACCATGGGTGTTGAACAGCAGGAATATCACTGCAAAGAACCATATCAGTGGACTGCAATCAAACCACATAAGATACATATCAGAACAGTCTTGGAAAGTTGGCTTGAAAGATTTAATATTTGGGTAATTTCACAACCCTTCTTCGATTGCATTTCACTAATACGAAGCAAACTTTTAGCAGTGACCTGTTTCGAGTCATATTTAAATTTTAAATACTCCTTTCTTTTTCATTCTGTGCTGAAATAGAAGATTGAAGCTTCTGAATCGATTGTACGTGAACTTGAATATAGTTTAAGTCAAAATAAAGGTATAACAACTAACAAAATGGTACTATTGAAGGTATAGGTCAAATTGGAGGATATCTAAGGTATTTTGAAAAATAAAAGATGTTGATGATACTTTGAACTATTTAATCATCCCATTACCATTTACAGCAAGAATGGATAGTTCTTCGAGAATCAAATAAATGTTACTTATAGTTTCTAGTCAAGCAAGTATGACCAACAAAGGTTATGAAATATATGACTTAGGATCCACTGGTACTTGGAACTAATTGACAATCAAAAGTTGATAAGATGCCCATGGAATAAAATGAGCCAACTTGCTGTTTATTTAATATTATAATTTCAGATAAACATTTGTGTCTTTGAAGTCTTTGAATTGGATGGTCGGTGGGTATTACCTTATTCCGACCACAACTTTGAAGTCATTTTCCAATGATTTTTTTATGTATTGCTGGAAGTCAAAGTGAGCAAGGCTTTGTGGTGACAAGTGAGCCTGAGTCGATGGAGAAGTACATAAGGTTAGTCTTTCGACATACTGAACAGAGAATATTAAAAATAAAATAAATATTTACCATTATGAATCCATGTCTGAGAGTAAGATAGTCCACTTTGGGAACTGATCTCACGAATTGCCTAAAGAAGCATACCTGAACCAAGAGAAAAGAATCATATTATTATTAATCAATACTTTGCAAACAAACTTGTTTGATGGTGTTAAAAATAAAGTTATAACTGGTATTCCGCAAGTATTATCGATTTATCAGAAAACAATAGGTTTCTTTTGAACTTTAAAATTTTAATTTAGTGTCTCAAACAATTGAAGATTGTACTTCTCATGATGTTAGTATTTTATGTGCACCACTTGTACCCTTATCCTGTGTTTGGTCTACTATGGCTTAGGAATTTGACGATACACGTAATTGGTGTATGGATATAATTGGTAAAATGCATTAAAATCTTGATACGGGCCAATACAAGTTTCAGTAGTTTGAGATAATGAAATGAGAAGCAATATAACTCAGGGTATCAAAGTGGTTTCGGTCATAATTGGGGCAAGATTAAGAAATTTATACTATCACTAACTATAGGCCTTTTGTTTTACCATTATGACTTATTTAGCAATTTAAGAGCATGTCATTATGTAATAGTAATTAGTGTAGAAACTCCTGGTTATCTTCCCGTAGATATGGAAATATTTTTCAATCTTTGATGCTTACATGTCTGTACTGTTTTGGTGCCTTCATTGTTTCGCAGCACCACAAAAATGGAATCAGCTCATATTAGAAATAAATTTTTCAACTTAAAAAAAGACATATATACTTACAATCCAGATTAGAATGGGTGATCTGGTCCAGAAGTTCAAATGTCTTCGACCAAAGGAAGTTTCCCTTGTGAATCTGAATCTCTCCGGATCTAAAGAACACAAAATCAAGAATATTAACTTAAGCAATCATGTGATTATGTGAAGGTGCATGGTTTTGAAAAATATACATGAACTTGATTAATTACCATGAGAATACTGGTATTCCACAGTCTTTGTTTCTTTTTCCCATGACTTCCAACGTCTCATCTGCATTAATTTTTTTACAGTTTTGTGTTTTTAGTGGATATACATAATACCAATTTGTAGTAAATTTATGTGAACAGACACATACCTTCAATCTACCCAAGGCCATTGTGGTGATACAATAGAGCACATGGAATAAAGCCAACACAAATATGAAAATATGAAGTTGGTGTATTCCACTGGTGGAAATCAGTGGAACCTTTCCCTGCAAATTAAGAATAAAGAAGCCAATAAGATTCCAATTAATTATAAAACTTCTCCAATTATTGTTCAAGTTATTAACTATATATGCCAAACATAAGTTTCCATTTATATGGATAATTAACTACAATATGTAGGAAATTATTCATGTCCAAGACGATTATATCTAGAAGCATATGGTGTGAGATGAGACATGTCGATATATAGTTATATATACTTTTCATAGTACTTGCATATGTTTCCAATATCCATGGAAAAGTCTTCAATTTTTTGACACATGAAGTGTGGATACGTTGAAAACAAAATTAAAAAAAAAACCCATGACTTGATGGATATCTTAAGCAAGTAATAAGCCAACTTGCCTTCTCAGCACACTTGTCCTCCCCATAACCGGCAAGAACTCGCCGGGAAGGCCCATATCCGTCTTTCTCGACAAGTCTCCGGCCGACTGACGCCAAGAGTTTGCCGGAGTTTTCCTTACGTTTTTGAGGTCCACACGGGTGCCATGACTTACCTACGCTTTGAGGCACACATATCTGTAGAATTAGGGACTGTCCCACTGTTAGCAGCAACGATATGAATCCCAGCAGCATGAGCTCTACACCAACACAAAAACAACTCACATCAATCAATTTTAAAATAACACATAAATATTATTTAATAAGACCATGCAACAAAGAATTAGAATATTTGTCAAGCACGATGCCCGATTTTGTTTCGGGTTTGCTCAAAATTACAAATTAATTAGCGGTTTTTTGTAAGGACTTACCGGCCTTGATTTTTTCCAGCGCCTCAAACAATTCTTCCTTCTTGTGCTTCTTCAGCCACTGCACGCATGCACATGAAATTAAGTTGTTTCGGCAGTAACACGAATATTACACGACACGATAGTATTTGATGAAAAAAAGAATTACATACCCTTCCGACGAGGTGAATGAGTTCTTCTATGAAGATCGAAATCACAACTAACACAAAACAAACAACGGCCACCGCCCATGTTGGGGTCTCCTCGAGCGACTGACCACCACCACCGGCCATTCTCAGCGATCGATGATGGTTGGTAGTATGTCGGGGTGTGTGTATATAGAGAAGATTATATAAGTCATGGAGTTGGAGTTGGTTTGATGTATGACTTTGGAAGATTGAAAATTAGAAGTGAAAGGTGGGATTAATACAGACTTTGACAAGGAGACACAAGAACACGCAAATGGATTGACCTGGTTATTGCACCACAAGTCTGGTGATTTGGACATGATGTTTAGGTTCCAATTGAAACCCAATTGGTCTTCTCAAGTTTATTGAAGGCTTTAATTCAATAAATACGTACGTGCTCAGATAATCTTCAATTCAAATTTGCAAACCTCCATTGTAGTTTTTACTGAAATCTTAACTGATATCCAATCTTCAGTATTTAACCGAGTTTTGGTTTTAAGTAAAATTCTCTAGTATTGTGTATGTGAATCCATGATTAATTTAGAAGGATTAGAGCATGTTTTTAGTACAAAAGGTTGAGAATTATCAAATTAGAACGTTCAACACTTCACGTTGCTAGAATTATATATGTACAATCATTTATCAATCTCATGCATGTCTCTCGTAAGATTTGCGAGTTCTTTGATGTGACCCTCGAGAAAACTTTGGATTGTTACTGGGATTATAAAACTCATAATATATTAATATTGTTAATGCTGTCATTGATTTCGTCTGTCTCTGTTATCGAAATCGAAGTCAATGCTTTCGTCACCTAAGTATTACTCTATTATTGTGAAACAAAAATCGTTTAAACTTCCATCTTGGATCTAGAGACGCCGACCCAACTTCCGATTTTCTCACGCACTCCCATCGGTCAAAAGCACATTTAAATTATCAAAATAGACCTCTCTGTTTCCTTGATACCGATAAAAAAAACGATGGTCCCATGATGAATGTGTATTGCATATTTTTTGATAGATATTTCATATTGGTAAAGATGACTTATTTGTAGACCGCATTTTCCATATTCATATCATATATGAGATCCCTGTATGTAACCATCAGATCCCTTGTCTCTCGTAAGAGACATTCATGAGATTGATAAATGATTGTACATATATAATTCTAGCAACGTGAAGTGTTGAACGTTCTAATTTGATAATTCTCAACCTTTTGTACTAAAAACATGCTCTAATCCTTCTAAATTAATTATGGATTCACATTTTTCATACTAGACCCGCTAACACCACGTGGTGACACGTGGTGGCGGCGGATTTTGTTTTTTAGTGTCTAGAGAACTCGACATCACCAGTGTCGAGTTCTGCTTGACTTTCTTCCTAAATTTCAACACACCAAAAAATTCAAGTTTAACACAATAAGGAGTTTAACATTTTAACATAAAACCAAAAATAGTGTAATAACAACCAAATAAGTTTAACACAACTAAATATCTATCATAAATGACTTCTCAATCTCTTCGTCCTTTTAGGACTTGCTTGAACACGTCCTCTCCCCCTACAGCGTCCCCCTCCTCGTGCTGCATTCTCTGTATCCTGAGTCAGATCGCCAGCGTCTTCTTGAGTGTGTTGATCTTCTTCTTCAACGACGCGATCCTGACTCAAATGTCATGTCGGTACTTCAGCACCAAAACACATCAGCCAAGCTTTCATTTTTTCCTTCAATTTTGCAACCATCGAAAAGCATGTCTTGTGATCTCTGATTGCCTCGTGAATTTGATGGAGTTTTTCTTGGAACTCATAAATTCCGTGCACCTACATATAATTAAACAGTTCATCAAACACTAAACACAATTTTAAAACATGGTAATTGTTAAAATAAATGTTTAGATCTTACCATCTCCCGCTCTCTACCCGCTTGACATTTGTATAAGTTATGAGTCGGAGCCAATGTGTGATGAACAATTCAACGTATGGTGATGCTCCAGTACCATTCCATATACAGATGTGTGCTCTCTTCAGGAGTGACACCTAGGAGTGGTCACTCAAACTGTATATGATCTCTTCTATGCGACCAATGTTGAATGAATCAGTGATTTTCCGCCAACCAATTAACATCCGACCTCCCCTGAGCCGATTTCACTACATGTCTCTCCATCGGCTCTGAAATGTGCTGATGTAGACCGAACTATCTCATAACTCGGTCTGGACAATGCATAGCCACCTCACAAAAATTTATAAGCCAAGTAAGGCTCGTCCAGATCTCTCAACCTTCTGTGCATAGTGGTGGTAACTGACTAAGATCCAAATATGCATAAGGGTCTCAGATCACTTGATCGAATTCCTGCACGTCCAGCTCATTCCAATAAAAATCAAGTGTCGTCGTCTTCGCACTACCCTTGAATGATTTTGGTCGTCTCCAATGAGCACCTAATGGTGTCATGTGGTCCTCCGGGTATGCTAATGGTATGCTCTTCAAAGGTCTCCCAATGTGTAAATATTCCCAGCACCACAATTGCAGGAACGTAAGAAAACCACACAGATGTTTCGTCGGAATCAGTGAGGCTTCGTCTAACATGTGATATAAGTGGGTCAGAGCCGCACTACCTCAACTATACTCCGAGCAAAGACATGTACTTCAAGTGAACCATCGTGTCACTCTTATCTGTCACAATACTGCATCCCAGCTGGAACAGAATAAAGGCTCTTGTGTGTCGTGTAACCATCTCATCGTCAGCGTCAAAATGCAACTGCTGAAACTGGGCTTGCAACCAACCCAAAGCTACGAAACCCTTACGACCCAAGTCATCGGGGACCTTACCTAATAAATCCATGCAGACCTCTGACCAAACGTACTCCTCAGACTCACATACCGACAAACCATCTACGTGCAAGCCGGTAATCAAAGACATGTCATGCAAGGTGCAAGTGATCTCACCATGTCACAAGTGAAATGAATGAGTCTCCGGTCTCCAACGTTCAACCATCGCCCCCAGCAAGGTATGGTCCAACTGGACTCGGCACAAACGAGTGACTGTGTCAAACCCTATCATATCTTGCAGAAACAACATTCTCTCATCAAAGATCTGTCATTCGTTGAGCTTCAATCATTGCTCAACGCATTTTACGTCATCCACATCCTTCTGCATAATTTAAGATAAATGTCAGAATATTAATACATACGTGCAAATATTTCACCTAAAGTAGTAAAATGCTTACAAAATCTTTGACCAAGTCAGACTTGTCGTTGGTCTGCAAAACCAACACCGATCTGTCTACCGGACCTTGTGAAGCGTAGCTGCATCTAACCGAACCAGTACTGAAACCACCAAACTTCATCTGTACATAACACGTTAAATATTAGAAAATATTGAAGTGTTGCAAATCATATCTTAAGAAACAAAGTAATATTCATTGAAGTCTTACATCACAATCAAATCTTAAAAACATTCAACTCTTACACCACCAAGTCTTACACCACATTAATTCAACTCTTACATTTAATCATCATTCAAGTCTCACATTTATCTGAAATCCTACATAATAGTAACATAGACATTTTTTAAATAATTTTACTATATAGGTTCCTTGCATCGTTTTCTATTATGCCACAAACCGCCGCATCTCCAACATCGTACCCTTCTTCCAAAGTGCTCGTTCATCTCGTTTCGGATTCACGTTGATTTTGAACGACCAGGAGGTCTTTGAAGGAAATGTGTTCTAAAAGTTTTACTTTTAAATGTCAATTATTATGAATTGAATGAGAAATCATTTTGTTCCTTGTTTATGTTATTCGTCTTTTAGAAGTGTTAAGGAAGAGGCTCTTGGTCCTTAACCGTAGAGCTCTAAAAGATATTGGTTTACATAAAACAAAAGATATTCGCAATCATGGTAATTAACATGGAACATTAATTACCGAGTTAAGATTGTCGTGTTGGTCATAGATCATTGTAGCTCTACAAGTGGGTGACAACACGGGTATGCAAAAGAGGAAAATATTACTTTTGTATATTGAATAGACCTAATAAGTAAAATATTATAGAAATGTGTTTCTGTGTCATTAATATTTTACTGTGTCTTTGGTCCTTTGATATGAGACTTATATCTAATCACTTAAGGAATACTTAATTAGATCAGTGTCTTGAACTATCGATCAGTGTAGTGTAAAGGCATTGGTTGGTTAAGTACTACTTTTGTTGGAGAATGTAGTTAGTCAAAAGACTATCATTGCCCATCTTAATTGAGTGATGATATTAGTGGGCCCCTTGATAAAGCAAAGTTATAATGTGCACAATGTGATTTGAGTCAAGTCACATATTTATAACTAGCTTAAAGAGATCAAGAAATGAATACTAATACAAAAATGACACAATACTACTTTGTGTGTATTCTTAATATCATGAGGCAAGGGACGGACACAAGTGGTGCACTCCATCACTAAATGGATCGGGTTTTGGTTCGAGTGGAATTAAGACATCTAACTAATTGGGAGCTATAATGTGTAGCTAAATACCGCTTATAGCTTGTGATATTAAGCTCTTAATATCACTGCCAACTTAGTTTAGATCCTCCCATAGGTCACACCGCAAAAACCGTGAAACAAGAAGCTTGATTTTTGGTTCATATGATGTGTCGGGTTTCTCATAGAAAATATGACACATGTGGTGAACAAGTAAAATCAATTATGTTGTATATAAACATAATTAGAATCATGATAAATTCATATGAGATGCATACATTATGGGGTACAATAATTTATTGTTGCATAGGATAATACATTGCATAAGTTGTGAATTTGCTAAAACCCCCTTAAGTTCAAATTTTGTTGGAAATAAATCCAAAATTTGAAATAGGCAAAATCGGGTAGAAGTTCGGTAATCCGTTGAGGTTCGGTCGACCGAAGGATCTATGGATCGGTCAACCGAACGTGGAA
This sequence comes from Triglochin maritima, assembly GCA_963682175.1. Lineage (NCBI taxonomy): Eukaryota > Viridiplantae > Streptophyta > Magnoliopsida > Alismatales > Juncaginaceae > Triglochin > Triglochin maritima. The sequence goes on along the minus strand of OY821772.1, from coordinate 53,646,842 downwards.
CGGATAATCGTAATTGATTGACCGAACTTGACCAAAGTGCCTGGAGCTTTGGTACGGTGTACCGAACAAAAAACGGTCGACCGAACAATGTCAAGTTCCGATATTTTCGGTTAACCGAATAGCACTCGGTCTTACACGTGAATGGGTCCGATCGGTTAAGGAGAATTTTTCCCCTTAAGATTCGGTCATCCGTCACGTACTCGGTTAAACGATCGTGACAAATTCGGTTAACCGAATGGGACTCGGTAAACCGAACAGCGGTCGATTTTCTGCCTTTGATTATTAAGAGATTAATTTGATCAATGGTTGGATTAGCTCCAAATTTGGTCAAACGTTTTGTGGGTGCATATAATGCATTATAGAATTAATTTGTGAGAAAATTTGTCATAAAACCGTGGCTTAAGAATAGCCATGATTAAGAGTATGATTGGAACCTATAAATAGGTCCTTATTCTCCCTAATTGTGACACACAATTCAATAATTATTTTCTCTCTTAATTCACCACAAAAACCCACGAAAATTCTCTTAGTTTTCTAAGTCTTTGGAAGGAGAAATCTCAGAGGCTAAGGAAGGGGTTTGTAGCTAGATTCTAAGCTTGTTTGGAGATCGATTGGCTAGCTCCTTTCTCTCCAACCTTGTTTAGGGTTTCGGTGAACACTCGGAGGCATCCGGCGCGGCGAGAAGCATCCCCAACGTCTCCGAATCTTCAAGAAGTTTTTGAGAACTTCTAGAAAATTGTAATTGATCCTTATTATACATAAAAATTTCGAAAAAATATATATATGTATAATTAAACATGAAATCCTACAGTCTTTTGGTTTGCGGAGGCTTCATTGTGATGTTGTCACGATCTGGTCAATATCTCACATCAGGAATTGGGATAAATATCGGTTTGTACGTGTTTCTGTACATTTGAACCTCATAATACGGAGAGACCAAATGTGAAGTGCTAACATTTGCATGTCTGCCCCTGCAAACTGCTAGTACATGTAAACATGGGACGTGCATTACAATTATGTATCCACAAGTGTAAGTAATAACTTCTTCAAATTTCACAACATGGTACATCAACTAGTGGTATCGAGTTACTGTATGAGTTCTGGCCAGATTTTTGTTTGTCGTTACCACGGTGTAGACCGTCGGTACATATGTTTCATTCCATGACTCAGCGACATCCCTTCTTTTAATAAAGAATTTATTCAAATGGAGAAATGTCATCAAAATCATGGTCGTAATTGGCATACCGCGTACCCCTCGTAAGACATTGTTGAAGCTTTCTGACATGTTTGTTGTCATACATCTGAAACGTCGACCCCCGTCGTGACAACAAGTTCATCTTTCCAAAGGACTTTGATGCTTAATCCACTTGTATACCGTTATTTTCGTATGCAATAGTCTTCATTAGCTCTTCAAATTTCATAAAGGAATGAGTTTTAGCTGCTTCGTAAAACTTGATTTGTCTCATTCTTTCCTTGCAATTTTGATGTTTAGCAAGATTTGCTTTCATGTGTCGAAGACAGAATCGATATACATGCCGCTCTAAAGGTGGAAATGTGGATCACACACAAGCATTTATTCCTGAAAATCTGTTGGTGATAATACACAAATTAGGTCACCTAGTCACTCTACTTGCCAGCAATTGAAGGAATCACGTCGACGACTCTGTCTTCTCGCTCTCTACAACAGTAAATGTCAAAGGAAAAAATTCATTGTCTGCATCCGTGCCCACAACAATTAGCAATAAACCTTTATATTTGCTATAGAGGTGGGTTACATCCACACTGACAATGAGTCTAAAATATTGAAACTCATTAATTGATGACCCGAACGCCCAAAACACACGCTTAAACATCTTCTCGTATGGATTTACTTGTACGGTCTCTATTTTGATAACAAATCCTTCATTGTTTTGACAGAAAAACTGTGAGGAACATTCGCAGATTCCTAAAACTGTCTTCTTTGACACCATAAATTCGGCTCAACGTTTTTTGCAAATCAACGAGGCATGTGAGGTTGTTAAACATTTTTTAAAAATAGTGGTTGGGATATTGTGAAGGGCTGTTTAGAAGGAAATTTTTATTGCATATGCCTTCTACATATGTTTCTTTTTATTTAAATTTTGATATTTCGTTGGATTTAGGAGTTACCGAAATAACACGTACGTTTTACGAGGAAATCACTTTACATGCAACATTGGTTTGAAACTACCCGTATCAGTAGATGGATATAACCTCAATGTTCTATGCAATTACTTATGCTTACGTTGTTTTGAATATATTCACATTAATAGACCATCAACGGCAACAATTACATTGGTGAATAAACCCACGTCAGTAATAACTTTTGTAATTACCATCACAAACTACTATAATTCTAATTTGCAAATCATAAAAGGAAATTGACCTACGTACCGTTGGAAATGGTTGAAACAAACAGAAAATATAGTGAAACTTCAATTCTACGTGACTTCGCCTACCGCCTAAACCTGGTGCATAGGACACCTTTCTAATTTTGTAAGTTCCGACGTGGTTATTTTAATATCCTCAATTAGTATGCACAATATTGTAGGTGTCGTGTGCCTCGTAATAGTTGCAGAATTACTTGTTATTACAATTTTCATCGATGTTCAAAATTACATCGATTCTATTCTGGATGATGTTAAAGGAGTAACACCTACAACATTAAGTATACCCATATTTCAAAAAATCCAAACAAATAAAATAGGTGAAAATACCCTCAAATGTTGTTTTGCAGTTACCAACAATTACAAGGGCATGAAATTACCCACATCGATATGTTGAAATACCCTCAATGTTATTTTCATTATACCACACACCGCGTTCACATTCCAAACAATTACATTTTTCGAAAATACCAACATCAGTAGATGAAAATATCCTCAATGTTTTTTACATACTCCCCAACAAGTACGAGGGTGTAAAATTACTCACATAAATATATTGAAATACCATCAATGTTATTTTTACTAACACAAACCAAACACATTAAAATACCCAGCAAACTTGTTCCTAGACACACTGGGTTTGCCAGAAGGTTTGCACAATAGTTTTTTTAATAGTTTTAATTTTTAAACATACCCTCGTATAATTTGACGACTTTCATAAAAATTTATAGGGCTCTCGAAGTGGCTATAACTTTGAAATTCTTGCAACCAATGAAGAAATGGAATTTGGTGAAGAGATGCATTTCACTGCTTTGTTGTGCAACAAGATTGCTTTTTTTATGGAGGAGGTGTATGAGCTGAAGGTTCGAATTGAAGAGATGCATGTTTCTCTGAGGAAGGTAGAAAACACCTTTAAAATCATGATCCTTATCCTTGTTGTCATTTTAGTTTTCCTCGTTGGTTTGTGTTCGAAATAAACTTAGTGAGGTAATTGTTTGTGGTTTGGTGGGTAACATATTTGTTTCCATGTGTTAACTTCTAGTTGTTAACCTATGTTATGTTTTTACAGTCAGGGTTCCATAGAATGTAGCCTGACCTAGAAGGGTAATAACCTACTCGTAAATTTTTAGGATAGTACCCAATGAATCACAGTAAGGTAACAATCTTGAAACCAGTTCCACGTAATTTTGGCCAAGGGTTTAATGTCAAAATACCACAACATTCGTTAAAAAGTAACTGTTGTACTTAAATTAAGTACACATAGATTTGTAAATTAAACCACCGACCCGGACCGGGACGGGACGGACGCGCGTGTGTGGAGAATTCTCTCCTCCTCTCTTTCCACCTACAAAGTGACAAGTGAATAGTATGTTTATCTACATCATTCAACTTGTTAGCTTCACCAATGTGGGACTAAAAGTAGAGGTGAGCACATGGCACATGGGGCAATAGTTCTCATCTTCATCTCAACATTGAATTTCTTCAATTGAGGTATTCATGGGCCTAGCCCAAACTCAATAGTCCAACAGTTAGTTGGTCCATTTGATTGGCACTGCAGTTTGAACATAGTTTTCTGAAATTGGTTCAAGTGATGGCAACCTTTTTTGCCTGATTGCATTGATATAGTTGTATTGCTACGCTTCGTGATTGGTCTTCTTCCTAATTTTTTGTTGGCATGCCAATGCTCTTTACCACGTTTGGATCCAACATCTTAAGAGGTATTCTTGGGGAATCCTACTATTGCGTTGGTTTTTTTTTAGATTTCACATATGGTGGAGTCTTGAATTGGTTGGTTGAACTCACTTTAGAGTGTGACCTTGTTAGCTGATTAAACTCTTGCTTTGCCTTATCAAGGGGGTTAGTTTCGATGCGGCCGTCAACTTTTTTGGGTATTTTAGTTTTCTGCATTTGTTTTCGAAAATGATGTTTAAATACCGAGCAACCCGTAATAAAGTACCTACAAGAAATACCCAGGAACAAGCAATAAAGTACCACAATGAATAAAAAGTTAACTATTCATATAATCAAATCAACCAATACAAAATAAATAACTACCCATAAGCAAAATAAATAACCAGCTATATTAATACAAATAAATCACAATCGAGAAGCACCATACTCACTCAACTAAAGGGATACAACTCGAGACCCCCAGTAAAATACATGTCGATATCTACCCAATTAGATTAAATCACAATCGACAATGTGTATATCCGCTAACAATACCCATCCTCACAGATTAAACTACCCAATTCAATTCAATAACTAACCCCCTTCGTATAATCAACAAAACTTCCTAGCAACACGCAGTAAATAATCACAATGAAAAACAGTTGACCAATCACATAATAAAGGTATAACTCCAACGCAAAATAAATAATGAAGCAAAATCTATGAACTACCTCAAGTTTACCAGCTATATTAAAAATTATTCACAACTCAGAAGAAACAAACAACATAGCTATGATATACAACTCAAGACCCTACGTAAAAAATACATAGTAAAGTACCACAACCATGTAATCTAATATACCCAAACCGTAACAAAGAGAATCACCACTCAAGTGAAAAAATAAATCATCCACTTCAACCAACCAAATAAGTAACCCCACTCTTATATTGGGTTACCTCTGAAGGGTAACATGCACGACCACAACCGGTGACAGCGTGTTCAGTAGTCTTAGTAGTCGAATAGTTCAAATGTTTGGAAATACATTTTGGGTTTTGTTTCCTTAGAGAAAGCCTTCAGATTGGTTTTGACTGTTGCTGGAGTGAAATGACGTTCGTCGTCTTCGGAGGTAGGTGGATCATTTTGAGTAAGTTGAGGAGAGTCACAGTCAGAGTTGTCCGATGGCAACAACGAGAGAGTTGGAAATGAGTTAAGTTGATATTCGTGTGCTCTTCAGAGTTTGCTTTCCCCTCTCTTTGGGAGAAGGAGACTAGTCGATATTGGAGTCAGAATCAACATTCACGGCGCCTACAGTCAAAAAAGAACATTAACTCCATTTAATGTTATTAAAAAATAACAAAATGCACTTTAATATAAAGAAAATGCAGGATACAAAAGACAAATGAGTAATAAGATGTGAAGTTGGAAGCAGAAAGGATGAACTTAATAAGAGTGGTACAGTAAATGCAAAGGTGAACGTAAGAATAAGGAACGTGGAACAATAAATTACAATAAATATGGGTTGTGCACAATAAATACAACATGGGCATATGGAAAATACAAAGAAAGAGCGGACCAGGAATGTCGTTCTTCGTCATAACGTCAAAAGGGTGATGAAATCTCACAGATGAACAATGGCAGCTAATTTGAATTTGGGAGAAGGAGGTGGAATGGGTGGAGATCGGAGGTGGAGTGAGTTTGAAATGAAAGATAGCTGACAAACAATTAATGCGTACAGAGAGACCTTTTGGTGTACGGAGAAGAATGCGGTGAGAATGTTTTGTTTTGTTTTGTTTTGTTTTATGCTTGTATATTTCACCACATAAATCTTCTCAGCACATTTTTCTTACTTACCTCGTGCTTATTTGGAATGTCACTTAGGATTAGGAAAGGGAACTATACTTACTTACAATTACGTAATATGATAATAATTAAGCTCACAATAGCGTACAAATACTGTGACATAAGCTCTTTCCAAAGAAGAAAATGTTCAAATTTTACGGTTAATAAAGACAAAGACGTTTGCATAATTTGACAAAGGAACGAAGAAATTGAAGGCAATATTAATTAATCAATTATTTAAGTGCCCCCACCATCATTAAGTTCTAGTCATAATCAAAAGAATATTCACAAAACAAATCTGAAAGTTCTAAAAGTTTGCTTTTGCTCATTAATTTTGCGGGCACCTTGAGGCTTGAAACACATGTTTGTTGGAAGGATTTAACATAGACATGTGGTGCATACTTCAACTAATTTATTGGGTTAGGATTATGAATAACTCAATTGAGTAAATCCAATGTTGAGTTGAAGATGAGAACTATTGTCCCATGTGTCGTGTGTTCACCTCACTTTTAGTCCCACATTGGTGAATCTAAACAGTTGGAGGATGTTGAAAAACATCATCTTCACTTCACCATTTGCAGGTGACAAGAGATGATGAGAGAATTTTCCACACACGCGTGCCCGCCCGGTCCAGTGTGAGGCGAGATGGATGATAGGTGTATCTTTTTGGACCTCATGTTAATTGTCTTTTGCAATTAAGTCTTTGACGGTTACAAAATTATATATATATATATATATATATCAGTTAGTTTCTTCTTGTACACACGTTTTTATTCACATTTTCTCCCTACGAAAATCGTCCCTCTCTGGAATTTTCGATCTCCAAATCCAGAGTTCTCCTACGATCGATTCTTGCAAGGTTCCACGTTGTTCTCGTGGTCTGTCAACTCTGGTGTACGCCTGATCGACGGTGAGATTGTTCTACACTGGGAGAAAACTGGCAGACCATTAAACACACTGGTATGTGGGTCGATATTTTCTCTGAGACAGGTCGCCTTCCGACAGCTCGGTCTTTGGGGTCGTCTCTGATCAATGTTCGTTCTTTTATTGTTTTCCTATACATATTTTTGTACCTTAGCTTTATTTGGATCCTTATGGAATATTTATTCGACATATGTAAACTCTTATATTACATGAATCTATTTGTAATTGTTTCAACAATCTCAGAGAAAAATTTAATTATGTCGTCTAATAATTCGTTCGCACCAAAAATGGACATGTCAGGCATGTCAGAAAAGTTTTTCGGGCAGAATTTCAAACGTTGACAACAACGTATGAAAATCTGGTTGAACGCTAATTGTTTGGTTGATGTAATTGAAAAGATTTTTCCACTTTCTGAACTTGAAGATCCCACAATCAAAGCAGCACAAGAACTGTGGATAGAGAATGACAAATTATGTCGAGAGTGCATTTTGTTGACTTTGTCCAACATGCTCTTCGATGTATATAGTTTGTCCTCATCTATCTCTGTAACGGCAAAGGATTTGTGGGATGAGTTGGATAAAAATATAATATTGAAGACTTAGGTCATGAAAAGTATTATGTTGGACAATTCCTGAAGCTTCAAATGGTGGAAGCCAAGTCCGTTACTGATCAGGCCATCAGTTTATGATCTTAATCCATGGCTTAAAAGAGGCTGACATAAAGCTTCCTGAGAAGTTTCTGGTAATGTCAATTATCGAGAAGTTCCCTCAATCAAGGGAGGACTTTGGTATGTCTCTAAAGTATAGGAGGGGAAAATTGACTATGAATGATCTCATGGTTGCTATTGCAATCGCGGATGAACATCGAGGTGAAAAACCATTGATGTCTGTAGAGTTCCAATGAAAGACAAACGTTTTAATTGGATCCTCATCTAAGTCGCATTTTAAAGGAAAACCATAATATTCTAATAAGATAAAATCTAAAGCCAAAATCCAGAAAAAGCCAACAAACAAACCATGTTGGAATTGTGGACAGGTGGCACTGGGCCAAGGATTGACCTTCCAAGAAAGCCAAATGACAACAAGGTATCACTGAATCGACTCCACAGGTCAATGTATTGACTGGGGTGGACGAGACCAACAATAAGTTTGTTTCTGTTAATCCTCAAAAAAATCCATTTATGAACCACGTGAGTGGTTGGTTGACACTGGGGCTAATGTGCATGTATGTGCTGACAAGTCCATGTTTGTCTCTTACTTGCATGTTGATCGTATATTTAATGTGATGGGCAATAAGAATGTTGCAAAGGTGCTTGAAATTGGACGTATCGACTTGAAGTTACCTTCAAGACGAGTTCTTTCACTGCACAGGGTGCATCATGTGTCTGTTGTTTGTCACAATATTATTAGTGGTTTGTGTCTGGTAGTTGAGAGTTATGAAGTAACATTTAAATATAACAAAGTTGTGATTACTCTTTCTTGTACTTTTATTGGCAATGTGTACTTGTCTTGTGATGCTTTTCTAATTCATGTCGAACATGCTTTTTATAATCGCAATGTTATTTCTGTTAAAGATGTGTCTTCTCGTGTTGTTTATTCCATTGAATCTAGTGATGTTTGACATAAACGTTTAGGACATGTGAATTATCAATGTTTGAAAAGAATCATGAATTTAAATATGATTCCTAAGTATGTTATTGAGAATAAAAAATGTCAAGTGTGTGTACAGGCTAAACAATCGAAAAGATTGTTTCATTCTGTGACTAGAAATACTAGTATTTTAGATTTAGTACACTCTAATACTTGTGAATTTAATGACATGTTAACTAAGGATAAAAAAATATTTTATCACTTTTATTGATGATAGTTCAAAGTATTGTTATGTTTATCTTTTGAAAAGTAAGGATGAATCATTGTCTAAGTTCCTTATTTTTAATAATGAAGCAGAGACAAAAACTGAAAAGAAACTTAAGAGGTTGAGATCTGATAGAGGTAGTGAATATACGTCTAACCTGTTCGAACAAGTGTGTCAGGATTCTGGCATAGTTCATGAGGTGACGACGTCGTATTCTTCACAATCTAACGGAATTGTTGAACGGAAAAATAGAACATTATCTGATATGTAATGTTTCATTGGAGAGTTCTGGAGTACCCAAATATATGTGGGGAGAAGCTTTGAATACGGTTTCTCATATTCTGAATAAAGTTCCTCAGAAATATAAGGAGGATAGTCCATTCGAACTTTGGTGTGGTCGTAAACCTAGCCTTAAATATTTTAGAGTTTGGGATTGTCTTGCAAAAGTGATAATCTCTGAACATAAGAGGAAAAAACTTGCTCCCAAGACTGTTGATGCAATATTTATCGGATATGTGATTAATAGCTATGCGTATAGATTTTTGGTAATCAAGTCTGACATATCTGGCACAGATGTTAACACAATTGTTGAATTTTGTGATGCCACATTTTTTGAGGTAGTATTTCCCATGAAATCTGGAGTTCCTCAACAAGTTTCTTCTTCAGTTGATCCATCGACGTCTGGTTCCATTCACGAGCATGTGGAAAAGATGACAAATGTGGGGGGGGGGGGCAGATTTGTCCATTGCCAATTTTGAGTCTTCTCAAACTCAAGTTGAAATTGAACCAAGGAAGAGCAAACGTTCCAGAATTGCCAAGGATTTAGGAAGTGATTTAATAACATACCACGTCGATGGTGATCATAACACTTTCAAGGATACAATGACTTCATCTGAAGCAAAGCATTAGAAAGATGCAGTTAAGGTCGAAATGGACTCTATTGTTTCTAGTGTGACATGGGAGTTGGTAAATCTTCCTCCAGTTTGTTCAACGATTTATTGTAAATGGATATTTAAAAAGAAATTAAAACCAGATGGTTTCATCGATAAGTATAAAGTCAGATTAGTTGTCAAGGAGTTTAAACAAAATGAAGGAATATACTATTTCGATACATATTCTCCAGTGTCTTATGTGACTACTATCCAAGTGCTTTTAGCATTGACGTCTATATATGATTTTACGATCCATCAAATTGGTGTAAAAATTATTTTTCTTCATGGTGATCATGAAGAAGAAATTTATATGGACCAGCCTGAAGGATTTGTAGCTTTTGGAAACAAGAACAAAGTTTGTAAACTTGTTAAGTCTCTTTATGGACTTAAACAAGCCCCAAAAGCTTGGCATGAGAAATTTGACAAAATTATTCTATCATTTGGATTTCAGATTATTGATTCTGACAAATGTGTTTATTGCAAAGTTTAAGGTAATGTATGTATTGCATTGTGTTTATATGTCGATGACATATTACTGTTTGGCTCTAATATTAATATAATACATGAAACAAGTTTTTCTTGTGTACTAAGTTTGAGATGAAAGATATGGGGTTTTCATATCTCAATCTCACTATGTTGAGAAGATTCTTGAGAGATTTGGCTATACAAATTGTAGATATGTGAAAACCTCATATGATTCATCGAAACCTTTGTACAAGAACAAGAATGGTGTTCCAGTTTTACAAATGAGATATTCTCAGATTATAAGTAGCTTGATGTATCTTGCAAATTGCACACGACCAGATATTTCATTCTCGGTGAGCAAACTTAGTAGATACACAAGCTGTCCTGATTGTACTCATTGGGAGGCTTTGGATAGAGTACATAAGTACTTGAAGGGTACTTCTATCCTTGGGCTGCATTATGGGAAATTCTCAGTTGTACTAAAAGGGTACAGTGATGCAAGCTGGATAGTCAAAATCTTTGGGAGTAACAGTATTACAGGGTGTGTTTTTACTCTGGGTGGAGGTGTAGTCTCCTGGAGGTCTACAAAACAGACCATATTGTCTCGATCTACTTTTGAGGCTAAACTTTGTACTTTGGATACAAGTGGAATGGAAGCTGAATGGTTGAAATGACTTCTTTCTGAATTACCAATGACTAGCAAATCAATTCCTGCAGTTTCTGTGCATTGTGATAGTATGACTACTATTGCAAAGCTAAGAAGCTCAAAGTATAACCACAAACAAATGAGACACATCCAAGTCAGACTGAAGTCTGTAAGGGAATTAATCTCGGAAAGGGTGATAACTGTTGATTTTGTTGGTTCCAAAGACAATACAGTTGATCCTTTCACCAAAGGACTTGATTTAGCTCAAGTTTTGAAATCCAAGTTGGGGATGGGAGTAAGACACATTTCATGACTCATCTAGAATTGCAACCCAACCAATCTGAGTGGAGATCCCACGAAGTTGGTTCAATGTGGTAATAACAAGTTCTTGAGTGAGTGAAGAACAACTCATTGGTGATACATTGTAGGTCATACATTGTATATGTGTCAATACCATAAAGAATGGATGTGTTGCTGAAACTGCAAGTTTAGTAAGAGTTTAGACTCTGAATGTGTTCAGGTATTTGAGACAAGATGTTAGCAGTGCATCTTTAGAGAAACTCAACTATGTGAATACAATTGTGTGGCTACAATTAGAGGAATGCAGGTCATTCCTTGAAAGCATTCATGAAACAGGATACGGATGCATGATCATAAAGCATGAACCCTGTAGATTGCAGCATAACCTGCTTAGTGTTGTTCTTAATGGACATCTTCACACAAAAGGTTCAAGTTCAAGATATCGTTTCACTTAGTTCCTGTGAGGGTAAAGTTGAAGGACTCAGGTTGTGGTTCAAACCCGAAAGGTATCATTACTGAAAACACTAGGCTGCAAGGTTTGGTCGCTCGATCAACAATGGATTTGTGGGGGATTGTTGGATTATTGAGTTTGAGCTAGGTCCATGAATAACTCAATTGTCTTTGACGGTTACAAAATTATATATATATATATATATATATATATATATATATTACAGTTAGTTTCTTCATGTACACGTTTTTATTCTCATCGTCTCTCTACGAAAATAGACGATTTTCGATCTCCAAATCCAAAGTTCTCCTACGATCGATTCTTGTGAGGTTCCGCGTTGTTCTCGTGGTCCGTCGACTTCGGTGTGTGCCTGATCGACATTGAGATCGTTTTACCCTGGGAGAAAACCGGCAGACCATCAAACACACTGGTATGTGGGACGATATTTTCTCTGAGACAAGTCGTATTCCGACGGTTCGGTCTTTGAGGTCATCTATGATCACTGTTCGTTCTTTTGTTATTTTCCTATACATGTTTTTGTACGTTACCTTTGTTTGGATTCTTATGAAATATTTATTCTACATATATGAACTCTTATATTACGTGAATGTATGTGTAATTGTTTCAACAGTTATATCCTCAGCTTAAGGTATCTCCTCAGCTTAAGGAAGATTGCTTCTTCAACTTTCGATTAGTTTTCCGTTATCCTCGAGGAATTTTCCTACCTAAACTGAAAGCGTTTCACTAATCAAAGCTTTTGACATAAAATGATCATGTTGCTTCTAAGCATAATAAAAATTGTATAAGATCAGTCAAAGTATACGTGTTCGGAGTTTTCGGACTATATAATCGTGGAATACTCAATCATGGTAGATACCTTGAGAAACTTAAAAACAAAATGAAGACTTAAATGTTAATTTGGTCTTCATAACACATGGTAACAGACAAAATTCTAAATCAACACCAGACTTGTATTATAACACGGCAATTCTTCTGACTTGTTCTTAATCAATAGTTGCTTTCTATCATATTTGTCCATTCAAAATAGCAAACCATATAAAAGGTAGTTATGTCAATATACTAAGTTCTAACTCAATAGTTGCCTCTTAATTATGTCAATATCCAATTGAATGTGGAATTGAATCATGGGTGGTTATTCAGATAAGTCTTGGCTCCTTCATCACAATGGAGATAACTTAATAGAAGATTCAAGCTTTGACTGAATATCAATTATCGCATTACCTTTCTGGGTGAAATTAGTTTTTGTACTAAAACATGGTGAAGTACGTACGTCCATCTATCACTTCCAGTGACTTGAGCATAGAATTATGAATTATCTACTGGGGTTTGAATTTGAGAGATTGAACTACAAATTCAAAACTGAATGGAAACATGATTATTCTTCTTGAAAGTGAAGTGTTAATATTTCATATCTTGGCATGAATGCCTATTTCTTCATCATGACATTTCATGAAGACAAAATTGTACCATGAGACAGACACTTGCACCTAGTTGAGCCTACATCAATCGGTATATAGATTACTAGATTGTTATAGTTATGACTTATGACCAAGTCCAAGCCTGGGGGTTTTAGAGAATCATGTAAACGTATAACAAAGAAGGTTTTAACAAAAACAACAACAACATAGGATATATGAGATGTTACTCCATATCAGGCGAATCCGTGAATGTTAATGACACATCGATCGGCAGATGTATATATAAGCATGATTTTAGTTTTTTTAGTAAAAGAAAGTAAGATGAATAGAAGTTTTTTTATTGCAAATTTCATGAGGATTGCATCCACTAATTAAGTGCACAAATAAAATCTTAGGAGAATAGAAAAAGGGAAAGGCGAAAAATCCGTATCTTGATGAAAATTCTACTTTCAAAAAAACGCAGATTGATTATCATCGCCACAGACATGTGAATTGCTCCTTGACCACATACCATAGTTCTCGATAAATCTTAATTAAGATTTAGAAGAGAAAATGGCCTGACAAGGACAGGACTGTAAGGTGTGGAATTGTATGGAATAATTCTGAAATTTGATTTTTGCAATAAAAGGTTGCATGGAATAATATTGATTTCACATTGTCGTCCACTGGCTGACTTCATTTGAAAAGCAACACAGATAACGTAATGGATGGGAAGAAAATGAAGAGGGACAAAAGGAGCGTTCAGTAATTCCAAAAGAAGATGGAATATTAGATATGAAGATCGTTATGAGGTTGTGAGCAAAGTAAATAAATATAAACACGATGATATTCATTCTTAGTTACTCCTTTCTTGATTGTAATTTGTTAAAATTAGAATATGACAAGTCAAGTCTTCTCCATTCACACAAAAACAAAAACAAAAAACAACTTATTATGTTGATTGCTTGATGGTGTAGGATATATGAGATAAACACACGCACACGAGTCTTCACCCCTGGTCCATGCATATCACTATAACATGGGCCCAATTAACGTGTTCAAGATTTTGTACGACTCCTCAAAGAGAAAGCCATACATCATTTGATTGAAAATAATGAGTTTCAATTTCCGAACACTACTTTCCTTCATTAACTAAACATAATTAGGTTGGTATACATCCATTTTATAGGCCCACCAGCATTGAAGGCTCACTTTCATGAACCGGAACAACTACTGTGGCCCAGCTTATCTGGGCCTCTACTTGTGTAATCCAACTAAATAAATCAAGGTGGGATATATTCATATATTTGAAATTTGTTTAAATCAATTTACCGTTAATAGTTTGGAAATTCAACATCAAATGAAAATCTAAACCGTAAATCATAATCATGACTCAAGTTATCTACACGCGTTGAAAATCATAAAAGGTAAATACAATTTACTTAGAACTATTCACTCGTATGCCACATTGTTTGATTACTTTCTTCAACTATGTCTTTTTTTCATTTATCGAACTTTAAATTAAAACATCATATTTACTCGCACCTTGAAGTCCTACGACCTAAACTATGGTTGTTTTAAAACATTATGCTCTGATACCATGAAATAATAAACACATCAAATCTATGTCCCCGTCTATGGTCTGAAATCACTTCATTTTGTAACTATAAATGTCATTGATTCAATGATGTAGAATATATGTGAAAAATTCGTTTGTTATATGTTTTTTCTTGTAGTTCTCGAACTCAACCGGTTGAACATCACCTGGATTTTTCGATCCTCCAGTGTATCCACAATCACCTCCTAATCACTAACTCACCGGTATGACAAATGTGAAATGAATACTAGCAAACTATATGTCTTGAAAAAAAACACTCTCTCTTCTAGACGTACCTAACGTCTAAACCAAAACAGTCATTGTGTATGTCAATTAATCTAGGTGACATTTATCATGTTCTGACCTAGTGAACCTAGGGGCAAAAGTTGTCTAGATAATATCTACTCCGACCAATATATAATCACGAATGTAGAGTCTGTTTAAATATAGTACCAAATATTGTATAAAATAATATTTAGTTTGTATTCATTTTCGAATTCTTAATTTCGAGATTTCCCATAAAATTCTAGTTAAAAACATAATCTCCGGTACATATATGTATCTGCTTGTTGTCTGCATCCATTTAACCCCTAATAGTTATGTATTATAAAAACAGAAAAATAACCATATATGTACCGTATTTGTTATATAAGAATTATAAATTATAGCAAAACCGATACTCATTCCGTATATGGCTATAAATGGGGCTGGTAAAACCCGCCCAGACCCGCCTAAGTCGGGTAGCAGTGTAAAAAATTCAACCCGTCACCCGCCTACCCGACTAATAAACGGACCTGATAGCGGTTGTATTTTCTACCCGCCCCATTTATCCGATTACCCGCATAAGAATTTAATAAATTAAATAATAAATATTATATATAATCACACTTATATACCATATAGATATTCATATTCTCTAATCCGTAATTTACTAATAGTGTTATAAAGTTGAAGTTATTTATAATTTTATAGTGTTCATCACATAGGTCATGTGTTTTAAGGTGTTCATGTGTTTTTTTAATTTACGGTGTTATACAAAAAAAGAAAAATATATATAAAATCAATTTATCCATCTACCCGCCCGCGTAACCCGTTTACCCGATCTTACGCGGGTCGGATAGCGGTTTAAAAAATTCACCCGACCCGACCTGACCTGTCAACCGACCTACCTTAGACGGGTCGGGTAGCGGTGGGTTCAAAACCCACCCCGACCCGACCCATTTACGGCCCTAATTCCGTAGTTATTCGCGCACCTCCTTTAACAACTCGGAAATTTAGTGAGAGTTAACGATTAAAACAAATCATCCCACACTTAACAACAACAAAAAGACGTACTTGACCAAAAGTAAACTAACCACATATTAGGTTGATCTTGTTGTTGTTGGTGGTGGTCTTGTTGTGGTCACAAATGGCGTCATTGTCCTCCTCCATCTCCGGTGTCTCCTCCCCAAACCTCCCCTCCTCCGATCCCCACCGGAGCCTCTCTCCCCACACCACCCCTCCCACTCTCCGCTTCCCACACCTTACCCCCACGTTCGCTCCCCTTCACGCCTCCGCCGGGAGAACCCTCCAATCCCCCCTCCCCCTCGATCCCAAGGTTCCGCCAACTTCATCTGCGAATTATTTATTTTTATTTATTTTGGAAGGAATTGTCATAATGTGTTGGAAAGATCGCATCTTTTTGGTCGTCAGTTGTGGAACCGATGGGTTTGGTTTCGAATTTAGGGTTTTGTTTTTTGAATTGTGCATCTGAAAAATTTTAACCTTTTGGTCTTTATTAGGTCATGTTAAATAAAGTGCTGGGAATGGTGTGCACTCTATAATCGAGTTGGATCCACTGCTCTCAATCTAAGTCGTTACTGCTTTGGTTGAGGTAGAGATCGTAGCCTGTATCGATTCATCTCTGAGAATCCCCTACGCTTGCTTTGACGCCTCATCTCATTTTGAATGGCCTTGATTCCGTTATTATGGCTTAACCCTGCAAAATTGTGTAGCTCTTTTTAAATTTTACCCGTTCTGAGACGAGCAGAGTTGTGAAGATTGGTTCTGATACTAGACACAAACCTAGGAGAATTCAACCCCTAAAGCTAACTATTGAGGATGGTACGGGATTATCAGGCTATCTGAACCTCGTTTTGGTGGAAGAACAATGCCAATGATGGTGCTTTTAATGGTTTTGTTTTCAGCTTTAGATATGACAGACATTAGGCTTAACATATGATGATGATATGCAAAGAAATAGGGTCTTTTTCCTGCTTGAGAGCTGGAATGCTTGGGTTTAGCCGAAATTCTTTTTTGATGTTTTTTAAAATCTTCAAGTCAGTGGTTAGTTATGCAAAAGAAGATCTATTACTGAAGTATTAAGGGGAAAAAGCTGATCTGATTGAAGTTAAAGGAACCAAAAGAGACCTAGGAAAAGTTATGTTTATTATTGAAGATTATGAAGCAGCAAAATCTGCTTATAGTTGATCGTCAACCAAGAGTGCTGATGGAGTTCAACTACTAAGTTTGCTACGGACAGTCACACCAATCCGTGTTTGCTCTTTTTTCTCTGATTGCATTCATATTCGTGGCTGTGTCTGAAAAAATATGGGATGTTCACTATTTTGATGACGTAACTATTTGGAGGGAAATTGTTTCAGGTTTATTCATTGTTAGGCGGCCTGAAGTGGGATGAGAAGGGGCTGATTGTCGCCATTGCTCAGAACATAGACACTGGAGCAATACTTATGCAAGGATTTGCCAACAAGGAGGCTATTGCGACAACAATCTCTTCTCGAAAAGCAACCTTCTACAGCAGGTCACGGTCATCATTGTGGACGAAAGGGGAGACTTCCATGAATTTTATTAACGTGCATGACATTTTCTTCGACTGTGATCTTGATTCTGTGCGTCTTTGTCTCTAACACTTGAAAGATATTCCGAAAGCATTTATTCATCACAATTGCATGTCAATCTGATGGTTGTTTTTCAGGTCATATATCTCGGGACACCAGATGGTCCAACTTGCCATACAGGAGCAGAAACATGCTACTATACATCCATATCAGATTTACTGAGCAAGCCCAAGGTACAATATTGTGCATACATTTTAAGTTTCCATCTTAACATTAGATTAAGTGTTAGTTGTTACATATCTATGACAGGACACTCAACACCAATTGGCTTCAACCACCTTGTACTCCTTAGAAAATACCATTTCTCAGCGTAGACATGAGGAAGGTCAGGTTGGAAAACTTTCCTGGACGAAACGTTTACTGCAAGACACTGAGTTGCTCTGCTCTAAAGTCCGGTAAAATCTTTACTTCAACTTCACCATAAGATATTTCGTGAAGGAAAAAACAGTAACCTAACACTAGTAACATTTGGGTTGTTGAAATTTCAGGGAAGAGGCAGAGGAGCTTGTTCAGACTCTGCTCTGGAGCGAAGATAGGTCTCGAACCGCATCCGAAATGGCAGATTTGCTCTATCATGCTATGGTGCTACTTTCAGTTAGGCGTGTAAAAGTAGAAGAGGTTCTCCAAGTCCTGCGGAATCGATTCTCACAGTCTGGTATTGAGGAGAAAAGCAGTAGAAAGAAGGTGGTGGACAAGTAAGGTGAAACAGCTCGGAGATTTGGAAGCACATGAAACTTTATCAACATTGTTTTGCTCCACCTATCTTAGAACTGGAGGTGGATGTGCCATTTGTTGAATTGTAAAAGCTCGAAATAATGAATGTGCCAACTAAAACTTTGAATAAAAGATTCCTTTGTATAACATCCCAATTACAGCATTTGGTTTTTGTAAATCTTTCCCAGCCATAGTTTGAATCTCCTCCCAGCAAAAATACCGTATGGTTTTTAAGAATTTATCCAGTGTAAAATATCACATTGTTCGAAGACCTTGAGATGCTGTTGGAGTATCCAGTAGTTGTTTATAGAATCATAAATGGAGATCGATAAACAAAGAATTTTGAACAATTCGACATCTTTATGGATGTTCATCTTTTTCGGGGTATTTGCAACTGGAGCCTAGAGTTTCTCCCATGTAAGAATTTGGGAATTGCAATTGCTTCAGGATCAAATTCAAGAGGTGAGAAATAGCCATGGGAAAGGGTCTGAAAACAATCAAGTTTACAGTTTTCACTGTGCTTTTGAAAGTTAGGTTATAGATTCCTCTTCAGAGCACTAGCACTGTGGGCTAGTATACAAGTTGTTCAAGGTAAAGGAGTCGGGTACGTGTTTAAGACTTACATAAACATAAGTCTCAGCCTCTCAACGCCTGTCGGATGCCACAGAGTCTGCAGAGAACAAGTACTTGACGCGGGACAGAACAGAATCATGCGCTGGATCATAAGGGTGATCCTTGGAAGGAATTTCCAGAATAGCAGGAATGGGCTTGTTGTAACTGTCCACAAGAAACCTTACCATATTTGCAACCTGCAACAGGCAGTAAGATCAGGATGTAGCAATTCAGGTGATCACGTTCGTTTTAGAAAACAATCATAATAGCAAATGAAAATGACATGGTTCAAATTAGAAAAATACATTTGATTTCACAGCACAGATGTAGCATTGATGTTCGGTGGGCTGAAATGATATCGGCAATGGAAAAGATGTTCAAAATAAAATTCTGTTCAATTTGTTTTCAATCAGAAGTACGTCAAACAAAGGCAGCAATCCATTTAGGTATCATTCTAAGCAATTAACCTTTTTTTTCAAATCTTAGCTACATTAGTCCAATTCCAGCTGATGTGATTTAAAGAAGCAATTAAACAAGCAAAACCGACTGTTTTATTCTTTATCAGTTCTCTGTACTTTTTCTTCTATATGCACGGCTGCAGTATTTGGTCAAAAGAAAAGGCTACATGTTTACAAATTGAAGAACTGAGGAATATTCTAAAGGGACATAAAACTGAGGCTTACATATTGGCTAATCAGGACAATGGCAACATTCTCCTTGTTGGTAAAATCTTTGAATGCATCCTCAATTTCTTTTATAGTTGTTTCTGAAAGTTAAAATAAGAGCAAACACACTTTGTCAGTAAACCTGCAAGGCTTCAACTGCACAAGCAATAAATGATCGAAGTCAGGAGAGTTAGGACTTGACTTGGGAAAATCAAGGTAGTGCTCGAAATAAAAGCTGCCTAATAGAAACATATGCATGATATAGGTTTGCTTTCGTTATTTAAGAATAAAAGATTATCTAGCATCACATATGACTACACGAGAAGCTTAGGAATCATATGTGAAAATGAATAGTTCTAAAGTTCAAAACCTAATTGATAGCTAATATCTGGTTAAAAACGTACGAATCCTTTGAAGTGTGTATATAAGTTATGATTCTCAAACTTCGGACACATCATATCATCGTTCGAAAAACAGAACATCCACCTAATAATATAATGACTAGAACATGTGTTTCTCTACAGTCATACATACCATGTATTTCCTCTGACTACGCAGAAAACTAGGTGCAGTACATGAAACAGGAATATGAGGAAAAATATCTTATTGGTTATTGCTAGGACATGTTTGCTCTGCAGCCGTGCATACTATGTATTTCCTCTAACTACGTGGAAAATTGGGGGCAGTACATGAAACAGTAATATGAAGAAGAAAAACTTATTAATTGCTATCTCACAGTCACAGGATCGGCATTACATAATTTCCTTGACTTCCCTTATGCTTTTCAGATACAAGTCTCAAAATAGCACTTAAACATGTATTTATATCTTGCAATTTCAAGTTTCAAAAATATTCTATCGAAGCATATTAAACATATATGACCATTATGATTTCAAAAAGGAAAAAATCTAACTCCAGCGGGATTTAAGAGGGCAAGACTAGTACTAGAGTTCACGATAAGAAAGTTGGTCTTTCTTCTCAGATCCACATCTCCCACTCCAGCAAGCAGAAAGCCAGTTACAGTATCCTAAACATGCAATGAATAAAATTTTATCAGATGTAGTTAAAGGTCCAACTAACTACATAAGAAAATACAAATGCATCAACAATTACCCAATCTTTATGAGTCAATGACACCTAATTATTATTTAAGCATCAACTGGGAAAGGCATATGGGATGTTTTGATTTTTACATGATAATATTTGTCATAGAAAGAGTATTCTTTAGTGAAAAGAAGGTGATCTATAATCATCCTCGCCCTGCTCACTTGCATCAGAAAGAAGGAACCGCAATTCCACAGTACCCATTGTAGAGATATTATATGTGTGAGGTGAATCCTGATTATTTATGCATTTAAAACTGATTAGGTGATAATTGTGGACTACTATCGCAAATTTATAATGAGCCTATTTGTGTCTACAAGAATCTTGAGTCTATGAGAAAAACACACTGAATGCTTCAACCCTCAAAGAAAAACACATCAACCTACATATTTGAAGTGCACCAACCATTTATAAATGGCCAATTACCTTCTACAGGTAATCTAACATTAATTATGTTAGAGACACAACGGTCACTATCCGTACCTTACGGCCATTGTGCTTGCGGTGTAAGAAATTAGAAAGAGTTCAACTTACAAAATTTCAACTTTAAATTATAAAATGGCAACTAACTTTTTGAGAGAGGTTAAAATCACACCCCCACAGGGGAACACAACTTGTTCCCTGATTACATGGCAAATGATGAAGAAACATACTTTGTTTGACGAAGAGTACAGACATTTCATGGGTCATGAAAAGAAAGGCATGAGCAAAGAAAAGGTCGAAATAGTATGTGAAATCCAAGTGCTTAAATAAAAGTCATCAGATAGTAGAAGTTGTAAGACATTAATGCTTGCAGCAACCATGTAGAATACTATCTGAAAAAGGTTTGCAATTTCCCGATCCTACAAGTTACCACTTCAGCAGTATAACGCGTTAATTTGGTTCGTTAAGTGTTGCTTCAACAACTTTCAGAATAAAACGTACATACCTCATCAGCAATCATAGCAATAAGTGCTGAGCTTTTAGTCGGGATTTGAGCTCTATTTGCCATGGCCTGGAATATATAGAGACGGTACTTCAGATATCAAAAAAAAATTAAGAAAACTAATAAAAATTAAGCAAGTGAGAAATATAAATTGCTGTGGTTGTTAACATATATAGTAACAAAAAACACTTCCTCTCACTTGTATTACATCATGCTTCATTAACCCTCCCTACATCACGTGATTCTCCAAATCATAAAACAAACATCCAACTCATACAAATATCTTCCCAACCAGGCCAGGCCGAATCGGGCCACTACGTCGGGATGGGAATGGCACATGCATCATTTGATGAAAGCACTCCAGTCCAGCCGCCTTTTCGACTCAAGCGTCTGTTTGGTAGGCGCTGCCTACTCACCCTTATCTCCACGAGCAATGCAATGCTCTTCATACGAGAAAGTTTTCAGTTTAGCCCAGGTATTCGGTTCATGAGCGAGAAATGACCGCTGTTGTGCACTGTCTAAGGACATGGAGAATAATAATCTACATTCTATGTTTCAAAAAAAAACAGCAGCCACGTAGCGCTCTTAGTTTTACATATATGACATAACTCTTTTCGCTTCAGGAAACAGAGATTATAATTGATAACTAAAAACTCTCCCCATAGGATCGTACTAATCTTTTTATCGTTGGAAAAAAAATTGATAATTGGTAGGATTAATTTAGATTATTAGTTGAATTGCATATCAACATCCCACCTACTACAAGTTGTTACGAACTTGTTACCTCTCCTCACCCAAGTAGTACATGAACCACTTGGAATGTACAATATTACAATCGGTGTGTAATAATTGTTTATCGATTGCTACAAGAATCCCTACCCCTACTCCGTATTTTTCGTGTGCAATCTCAGTATCTCCCATATAGTAGTGCCACACAATTCAATTTGTATTCCCCCATCATGTGTTTCCAAAGGTTATCCTCAAATAAAACTCCACCTCTAATTCATATGAAAGTTCAATTCCTGAAAAACACAGCCACCAACGAACTCCTATTCCTCCTCCAACCTCTAAAAAACATTATTTTTCACTTCCAAACAAACCTAAACATGATATCGACTAAAATTCACTTCTTATTTTTTGAAATTTTCATCAATACGCCGTTACAGAACACATACTTTCGCAATAGCACCGAATCGAGATAAAAGAAAAACAAATTGAGGGGAATTGAAACGATACCTGAATCGAAGACGCGAGAATTCGCGGTTGAGATTTCTCTCTCTCTCTCTCTCTCTCTCTCTCCCTTTTGGAAAATTCTAATGAAAAAAAGGTGGAAAAAATTGGATGTTATTTATCAACATCTACTGAGTGGACGGTCAGGATTTCTCTAAGACTTGGCACGACAAGACGGTATGCTTTCGGAAATGAGGGTATTTTGCATGCTAACCTCACTAGTAGCAAAAAATAAGCGCACATTTTCTACCCTTTCCATTTTATGGATAAATTTAATCTTTACGGAGGTACTATTCGTCGTTCGCAAATTACTTAAATCGCTTACCTCAATTACCATTTTGTCACTCACATTTCATTAATACTCATTTCGTCTCGTCTCTCAAAATAAGGTTTTTGTCTTAGTTTTTCTTAATTTTCCAGTACAAACACCACGAAAATGTCTGACGAAACGTCTGGATCCGACGAGGTTAGTACACCCAAAAAAAATTCTACCGGGGCATCTGCAAAAAACGCCTCCCCCATGGGGAGGGCGTCTGGCTTGGACTAGGCGGCTCCAACCCCCCCCCCCCCCCCCCCTTGAGGGGTAACTAAGCCAGACGACCCTTAATTTATTTTTTTTATTTTAAAATAAGCTGGTAAATTTACCATATCTGAGTGCACTGGGGCATCCGATAACTCATTTCCTGGTCTCCGCGACATCGTGTTTGATGATTAAGAAGAAGAGGAAAAGAGTGTGATGGTGGAAGACTAAAATGAAGAGATATATAAGTAGAAAGTGGAGAATGACAAAACAGTAATTGACATTGACGATTTAAGTAATTCGCGGACTACGTTTAGTTGTCCAATATCTTTAACTATGGATAATGTTCGAAGGTGGCAACATTACGTTAGTTAAAATGAAGTTTAAATCTCCCTGACATCGTCTCACACGAGGAAGATGTAACCCTACTTTCGCCTCTCCTCCGTCACACGTTTATCACGTAAAAATACGTCATACGCTCACACTCCAAAACTTGTTTGACTCCACCTAGTTTTAACAGCACATTATTATTTCCAATTTCCATTGGATTTCCTACCCTCATTTTAACTTGTAAGTATACTCTAAATGTTATTTTAACTTTTGATTAAAGACAACCAAAATATGATTGACTAGTTTAAGACATAATGTATCATGTCCATAGTTCAATAGTAAGGCTACTCAAGCATAAACCCATATACCCATTGCCTATAGGTACGGAGATCGAAATTATAGCCTTACTTGGTAGTCGTAGATTGTGCCCATCCTCTTCTACGTGACAAATTGATACGAGAATGGATCAATTTATCAAGTGCCCAATAAATATATAGTATGCTTATTACAAATGGTAATAACAAATAACTAAGGGTGTCGGTGGATGTTCGAATTTTGAGAATCTGTCTGTGTCCGTATTCTTTTTATTTGAGAATTCATCATCCGTAAAATCGAATTCGTATTCAAAACTTGATGTCCAGGAACTCATAGAGCGAATATGGATATTGATACATTCAATCTGAATAACATCCGATAATTATGGGCATCCTTTTTTTTGCTTAAGTTAATTACCTCTAAGACGTACAGAGAGGTCGTTGGAAGGAGATGGGGTGGAGGTTGGGGAGGACGTGGGAGGAAGGGTTCTTGTAGGGGAGTTATTGGAAGTTTGGATTTTGGAAGTCTTGACTCTTGACAGTGTTGTTATTGTTAGTATACTAGATATAATATCTTGTGTTTCGTAGTATTGTGTTTGGATTGAGGTTTTAGTATAATAAATATAATCTCTTGAGGGGGAAAATGTAGAAGATTTGCAACTCGTAAAAGAAATGAGTACATTCATCTGCATTCACTATAAAATCAAAAATACAGTTATATATTTGTATGTTTTGTTCAGTTTCATGTTATATTATTCATCTACCTGAGTTATATATTTAACTTATTTCAGTAGAACAAGATTTGTTCATCATGGTCAGAATGATATTTTGAAAATTGCTCATTCATTTGCAACTTTACTAATCAATGTTTATTATTCGACAGTATAGAATCTGGGATGTGATGCTTTGGAAAAAAAATCCGGAGTCAGATACGAATGCTTAGACATTTTTTTGGCTAATTCACGATGTGATTTGGATCCTCAACTCTTCAAAACCAAGGGATTTATTGTCCAGGGGCATAAGTGTGATACTTTAAACTTGGAGGAGTCAAATATTATACCCTCATAGTTGAGGTGGTAACCTAAACCTTTCGATCGCCCAAAACCACCGTCGCCGGAGAGACGGGTCGGACGATGGATCCGCCATCGTACACGGTGAGCAGCCCGAGGAGAACGCTCTCCCTTCTCAAGAAGAGAAGGCCCCCCAAGTGGTCCCACCAACCATCCTTCTCCGCCTCCGGTGGCGCCGCCGCCGGACCCAAGCCGGCCGAGGTCTACGGATTCGTCGGCGCCATAACCACCATCATCGCCACCGGTAAAATCTATTTATTTATTTATTTTGAATTTGACGTCAAAATCATGTTTTTAACTAACGATGCTGGGATTCCAGTAGGATATCGGAGATTTACCAACTGAATTTCTCAAAAGAATTGCGTATTTTTTAGTTATATAAAACGAACATGTAACTCGGAGATGCTAAGATTCTAACTGAAGTAGTCTCAGTTGGTGTTCCGGAACGATAATTTAGGAGGATGTTTTGGTTTGGTTTCTGAATTTTTGCAGGTGTGTTTTTGGTGTGGGCTTATACTCCAGAGCTGTGGCTTCATTGGTTGGGGATCACTTACTGCCCTAGCAAGTACTACTAATCTTTCTTCCTCTTCCTCTTCTTTTTCTTTGCCATTTTGTTCTTTTGTACAACTATGGATTTCAAATGCTTTTTGTGTAATTAGATGTTTAGAAGATTGTAGAGTTTTTAACTATAATTTGTTTGAGATTTGGAGTGTACTCATTAAATCACTCAGTTTGTAAACATTATTACGGAAGTAGATGAAATGTTACCCTACTTAATGTGGCAGTCTCTTTTGAGTTTTGGGAGTATTGTTGATGAAATGTTAAAATATGCATATTGTCTTTGTACATAAACGAGGTTGCTCTCATTGGGGAAACTCCCCCTAAAAGACTAAATAATATGCCTGCCTAATCTAGTTCTTAGATGCTTTGGATTCTACATTCTAGTTTTTCAACGAAAATTTTGTTTCAGTGTGTATAAATTAGGTTGCTCTCATTGGGAAAACCCCCTAAAAGACTAAATCATATACCTGCCTAATCTATTTTTTAGATGCTTTGGATTCTACATTCTAGTATTCTCTACCTAATTTTGTTAATGTAGGTCTTTTTAGGTTAGTTGATGCAGTTGTTAAAACATCTCTGTCACAAGGTGACAGGGGTATGGTTGTGTACATCCGACCCCTCCTTACCCTGCTGAATGTGGGGCGGCCTCTTTGAGGTTTTGGGATAATGTTGATGATGATGGGACCAAAAGTTTATGATAATGTCTGAATCAAATGGTCTATAATGTAAAATACGGAATGCCTATACTTTCAAAAAAATTCAATGGACTTTGAAGGATTGATATTCTTTTTTGTATGAAAAGGATGACTGTACATTTTATTTCAATCTGTGTGAAAAGGTATTGATGGCTTTCGACCAAAAATTCATGTGGAACATGTTTGTATTGACTATTGAAACATCATGTTCTGTGATTGTGTCTGGCTTAGTCTGTCTAGATCAACTTATATTAGGGCTTTAAGCATTACTATATGATGTTATACAATTAGCTGAACTATGGGTATGACATTGGATTCCACATAACTGATATCCATGTTTGTGTAGCAAATTCAGGAACCTTTAGTTTTCACTCTCGTATGGCTTAGTATTTCAGGAAAAATCGTACATTTGAGACTTGCAAGCTTATATAATTGATGCGTCATGCACAGGCAACCATCTGGCTCCTCACTGCATCGCTGTGAAACTTACTTCAACTGTGTTATCTGATTACTACTGATTTGCGTGCAGGTATTGGGCACTTGCAGTTCCAACTTATTTCATGGTCGTGGTGTTCTTTGCTGTCGTATCCTACCTGGCAATGAATTTCATAATCACTCCTCCTCCAACTTCATTGAATACAATATTCGGTAGATTTCTCAAGCATCAAATTGCGTGATTCAACCTTTCTGTTTATCTAGTGTTACTTGATAGCCTTATCTTACCATTTTTCCCCTTCTTTCAGATGAATACAGCAGAGAGTCTATGGTACATACAGCTTTAGAAAAGGATGCAGAGCCTCCAATTGAGCCAATTTCCGATTTAGGAATCAGCCATATAAATGATCTTATGTTTCGTAATGCATCATAAATAGACACTGCTCCACAATTCTTCAATGGGGATGGACACCGGGGCGCTTTGAATAGGTTCCAGCTGAGATCAAGATAAAAGAAATATAGGATCCCATCCGTGCTAGTGCATGCTTTCCAATTTCGTCACCGTTTGCTGGATCTTGGATAAGATAGAACAGCATTGGAATCAACAGGCCTTGGCAATGGTAGTGCAGCATTAGGAAGAAATGACGACTTCATAACATTCTTTCATTGATATTCAATATCTTACAAGTAGTACACATTAGCATCCAGCAACCTTCTAGTTGTTGGTCAGGCCGCTCAACTGTAAGTCTCTAATCTGAAAGTAAAATAATCTCCCCGTCCGCTCTGTTTTGGTTTTACCCATTATAAAAGTGGGAACCTGCTATTGTAACTTATTTTCGAAAAGCAGGTTATATTAATAACTTGATGGTCAGCTGGGCTATTGTTACTTGTTCAGCGGTATTCTTAGGCTTCTCAATTTGCGTTACAATCCTATTTTTGTCAAGTAATTGTGTCGTTCCCCTGTATTTCTTGCACAGCATAATTTATAAGAAATTCTTTCTGAATTGATAGTGCCTGACCATTTGGAATTTTGGATTGCTGTTGGTTAAATAAGGTGAGTGACGAATTGTCATTTTCACACCACCATGCGAATCTTCAACATTTTTTGAGTTAAAAACAGTTGGTTAGCACTCCAAAGATGTTAAATGTGTCACTTCTGTACAATTGAATTGCTTGGGTGTCGAGTATCAACTAATTTTTTCCATGTTAATTCTTCAAAATCCACTACAGCTAAGGCCTAAGGGAATCGACCCAAAAAAAAACCTTCAGATCGCTTAGAAGAGTTAGGAATGAACTTAAGAGTATTTGAGTTGAGAATATGGATGGCAACGAAAAACCAAAGAGAATTTTCCTACTCTTCGGATGACTTACTGCATAGTTACATATATATCATGGTCCAACATGACTGTCCAGACAAAGCATTAAGCCTTAAATACAAGGCCATTTATAATAATATACAGTAATAAATCATCACTCCGCTCCCGCCAAAAAACGAGCAACTCCCAATGTTCAAAGGGGCGACATCTGCAGCTACTAGCACTTGGTTACATCTCAGGAAAGTCTCATAACCAAACCGATTAGTCTTCGTAGGAGTCTACCATTCGATGAAAGAAGCCATCGGCTACCCTGAGTATGTTCTTCAAAATTCAATGAGCGATTAGAACCAGATCGCTACGTGATTGCCATAATCTTTCCCTGAAATTTGTTCAAAATTGAGATGAAGAAATACCACTTACCAACAAAAAAAAAGAGAACACACATTATTGTCTTTTTTTGAAAGTCGACTTCTCCACTGGAAAACCCAAAACATATGTATATACTAAACTCAACCAATCATTGTCCACAAAAAAAATGCAACGCTTAATCACAAGCACTTACTTATAATCACATTTATAGAATCACCAAAATTAATTGATAACTGCTGTGCTCAGTGATCAAACAAATTATTTTCCTTTTATTCCAAACCATAAGAAACCCCAAAAAGAAAAACCTGAGGATTTCTTTGTATGCTACAGCATATGCATTCAGCCTTTTTTATGAATCGAACTCTAGGATGTAAACGAGCTGAGTCGAGCGACATTTCGAACCAATTGTATTATCTTATGTTATTACTAAATACAAAAAAAAAATTATAAATTGAGCAATAAAAAATTCGAGCAAACTATGGAACCAAGTTTAAAGATTTTTTTTATTTTTCATCAAGATCCTTCATTTTCCAGTTAAACTAGAATCGAACATTTTTCAAGTCGAACTATCGAGCTGAGCCAAAATTGACAGTCTTACTCAAGGCATGAATAATAATAATAAATTAATAATAATATAATAAAGCATACCTCTTCCAATATGCTCAGTGCTATTTTTTTAATTTCCTTCAAAGAAGATAAAACGTCAACTTGGTGAGTATCACTTAATACTGGTTGCAAAAGACGCAGAAACCTATTGAAGGATTCCGCAAACTCATTAAAATGTGTGCTTGGTTGATAGGAATCTCCAGGTTGTACAGAATTGCAACTCGCCCCAATGTTGCTGGGTAGTGCTGCTAATCTTGTATCCCCATTTCGCACCAAATGCTTTCTTGTACGTCCACTGATCTCCGTTTCCAACTCAGAAGCCATGACAACAGCTCGTGCTATACATGAAAGGGGTAACTAACCACAACAACCAAAAAAAAATTAATTCGAGCCAGAACCAACATCCAAGTATGGTGAATTAAATAATTGGCCAATGTTTGGAGTCCAAAGTTCGAACAAAATAAAAAATACATAACAGGACTCCCTAATTATACATCTATACTGAATCCAAGGATTCAATTGCCATTTAAAAGATTTTTAAGAAGACACGGCAATTAATGTATTGTCAATCTAAAGCCACAAACTCCAGCTCTTGTTCATAGCCACATGATATATTATAGGCCTGGTTGACAATTTAGGGGGGGAAACCAGGACAAAGCAAAACAGGAATAAAGCTACTAAACATATAACATGTTTCTATTTTGGAGATGTTGCAGTCACTCGTAGCCATTATGGATGTATGCTAATGCTACTTAGGCATCCTGGAAATTTTGCCTAGGCAGTTTTATCTAAAAAAGGTGAGCGTAGAAATGAAGAAAATGGCAAAAAATAGACAAGATGAATCAAAGGAAGAGAAGAAATTAATGATAATTCAGAGTACTAAAATCCAACTTACAGATAATAGGGTGTAAGAAGAAGAAAAACAGCATAAACCACATGATGCATTCAATTGATCAATCACACGAACAAAGAAAAATAATGAGCGAGAGAGAAAAACCAGTTGACTTCAAAAACAATTTACCTGAGCAAGCCGTGCAACATTAAGGCCAAAAGTTTTACCATAAACTCCAGGAACAACCTTATAAAGGAAGGTAATATCGGTTAGGCCCAAGCTTTTGGTGTTCCCATCATGTTCCAATTGGTCTATCATCAAAGGGTTTGGTGAGGTCAGATATGAAACGTGATAGGCTCCAACGGATCCTGAAAATTCATGCTGGATGTCCAAAAGTTTGGGATAATGAGTGACAAAAAGGACCATACACCTCTTCTGCTTGAGTATGTAATGCAGTGTCGCATAAGCAATAGCTACACCATCATGAGTACTAGTGCCTCGTCCAAGTTCATCCACAATGACTAAAGAACGTGATGAGCATCGTTGCAGTAAGTATGAAGTCTCACTGAGCTCCTCAAAAAATGTGCTTTTTCCTTGTTGAATGCTATCAGAGAATCCAATACGAGTATAAATCCCATCCAGCACATGTAACCTTACTGACGAAGCTGGAACAAAGGAACCAATCTGGAGGGATCAGAATGTGCAATAGTTATGCAGCAGTCACAAAAGGATAGAAAACAAAACCGTCCACATAGTTTTGTTAATTAAGCAAATGGCTACTCACGGTATTCTGGTTTCTAAAGCAGTTGGCTCTAAAACGAATCCATTCAATAGCCAATGGTATATTACTCTATTTCACCAACCTCAAAGCTTCCTCCAATTTGAAAAATGATTATAAAACTTTATTGTATATAGTATCAGCTTTAGCTAGAAGTGGAATACTGACATCATGTGTGTGTGCAAGCAAATACTGCTTTTCAATTCTCTTAAATAAATTATATTTAAGTAGATGCATGAACAATACTTTCTTTCACTCAACATGCCAACACAGAATCAAATTAGGAGCATACAGAATGGATTTGGAAGAGAAAGCTAGATGAAGGTCCAAGCAAAGGGAAGTAGGTTCTTGGTTGGTTATAGGTGTTAAAGAAGGAAATATCAATATGTTTTCACCCCAATCAACACATACATCTAACAAAAACAACATAATTGATTTGTGAACTCGATATATATTCCAATAAAAGATCATTGCAGCTATGGTCAAAACAAAATTATACTTGAGCCATGATGGTGATGAGAGCAACTTGACGAATATATGAACTCTTCCCACCCATGTTTGGTCCCATAATGATCTGGCAATACTCCCCAAGCGCATGCAAGTTAGTATCATTTGGAACAAAGTTATCATGTAGTATTGATTCAAGGACCTGTAAAATAGCACAAGGATAACAAAAATGGTCATAATTTATAACACATGTGAATACCTACATTCAATCATAGGCAAATGAGGAATAAATAATTTATACACCTATCCTATCTTTACTTACATACGTATAACCCAGAGTTCTATTCATAAGATCCTCACATGACTAATCAGAGCACAGAAATTTCTAGTTACTGATAGATGCAATTGACTTGTATTTTATTATAATAGTAATATTTTCTTCTAAGCATTTTCTGGGTTATTTTGCAGCCATGAACCGTGATTTATGGAAAGTGTCACTGTATTATTATAGTATTACTATTAGTGAGAAGATATAGCTCCTAATCATAACTGGCATAAAACGGTGATAGCAGCGTAGAACCAAAATGAAAGATTGAAAATTCACCAGAATTCATTTTGTATGGTTATTGCATGATGCATAAGTGCAATTATTACAAGAGGTTTTATCAGGTTACAACATCAAAACATACCTCCCCATTACACTTGCACAAGATTGAGCCTTGTTAAGCAAGCATACATCTTTAAATGGTTCCACATCCACTACGTCTATAACTATAACAATTTAACATATTAAATTCGTTTTTACGATTTCAAGGCTTGGGAAAACCCTAGCAACATGAACATGGTTCCCAAAAGTCAAAACTTGGAAAACATCTTTTTGTGCACAAGGCAAGACATCCATAACATAAGTGACTTTTTCCTCACAATCAGAATAACACAAAATATTATTACCATAAAAATTAGAAATGGAAGAAATGAACTTTCACTTGGGTGCGCTTGGAATGGAGGTTAAAATTAGGGGAAGAGATTCCAGGGTGACCACTATGCGAGTAACCTTTTAGGGGGTAATAATTATTTTTCCCTGGGTTGGGTATGTTAAGGGAAATTTTCATGCAGTAATAATCTCAAAACTTGAAAAAACTCAACCCGACCTAGCTAAATTAGTACAAAGTGGGTGAGCTTTCGTTTTTAGTTGTCATACAATGTATTTCTACCAAATAGATGTATTATAAATGAAAAGAAAATAATATAAAATTTCCATAATTTTTAGCCTATGGGGGGAGGAGGGGAATGGATTACCCTTATATGGGGGTAATAGATTCCTCCGCCATAATAATTCCCCTCATTCCAAGCATACTCGAGGGGGTGAAAAATTAACCCCTTAATTTTCACCCCTTGTTACTCCCATAACAAGCACACCCTTAGAAAAAACAAGCAGGGAAGTCATCAACAAGGAACAATTCTTTCATTAGGAAAATTTCATTACAGATCATTCCAACTGCTGAAAGGTCTATTAATGAAAGCAGACTAAGTAGATCCCAAAAGGCAGACTCATCAAACTTATATCTACTTACTCCGCACAAGAATACTAATACCCTCCGCTACGAGAAAGGGCCAAAAGATCCACGAATACATAGTACATGAAAGCGAACAACTTTTCCAAGACATCTTACCGGATGGCGTCCAAATAGAATTTCCAATTGACTTGGATCATCATCACCAATAAAAATTGGACGAACATAGTTCTGAAGAATCATAGAAACAAGATATTATGTGTTTCAGCTCAGGAAAGCATTTTAAAATAGTTTGAACTTTGAACAAAAGGAAAAGTTTATAGTGCAGTCCAAAGCAACAGCACTTGTGTTTGTTTACCTTATTCCTTGAAACAATGGCAAGTGAGTACAAACAGTCCAAAGAAGCAAGAGCTTGAACAACAGCTTGAAACTGAGCATAATATTTGCCAAAGCCTACTAGAAAACTCTTCCAAGCATCTCTACACGCCACTGCTAGTTCTTCTTTAGCAAGAGCTAAATCATCGAGAGCTTTTATAACTTTTGGGGAATGATATCTTGTTGTTTTTTTCGTACTATTAATCATCACCCAGTTTGGGGGTACTTTTACATTGTGAAGCAGCTACAAGCAAAACCATATGATAGTTAGAAGAAGAGAAATAACTAAAATAAAATGATAGAAGATTAATCTGCAATCATGGAAAACAACACAAAATGTCACTAATCAACACAAATGTGTTTGATTTACCATGTCTATGAGAAACCACTTGAAACTAGACCTGACAATTTGACACGAAAAATCTGTGTTTGGGTTTAAGGATTTTGTGTTCGTGTCTCTGGTTCGGGTACCCGAAAAAAACACGAAATACACAAAACAACGAAATGCCTTGCAAATCAGTAATCACTCAACCATTCAGCATTTGATTTCATTTCACCCTCACAAAACAAGACAAAACCCTAACCCTCCGGCTCAGCCCTCAGCCCCTCACGTCACGGCCGGATCACCTCGACTTCAGTGCCGGAGGTGGAGCTTCCACCTCCAGAAGAGCATCTGCTCGTCCTACTCCTGCAGTTACTAGTGTGAGTTCCTTTTTTTCATGGAAAGATCGGATCTTTGGTGGGTGGTGGATGTGATCTTTGTTTTGTGGATGGGAGGGGACATTCAGGGAGGACGTGTGGGCGGGGGTGGGTCATGTGGGTATTTCTAGGGTTTTGCAGGATGGGGAGGTGTTTGAGAAGGCCGGGGTTAAATGTTTTAGTGGTTTATGGGGTCATGCCGCCGGGGGCGTATAGGGCGGCCAAAGGGGAGGCGAGTGGTGGGGAGAAGCCCGACCCATTTTTTCTTGTCGTTGAATTTGGTAGCAGCATCTATATTTGAGAATTGAATTTGGTAGCAGCTTCCATTTTTGAGAATTGAATTTGTCCATCTTGATTCTTGACAAATGACGAATTCTTGTGAAATTGAGGATCAAACTAGATTTAGAATTTAGAAGAACGGATCAAATTGATTGTGTTTTTCTTTTAATTTGCTGTTTTACTCTGATGTAAGCTGGTGTTTTGTCCAACCAGTTCAACTCAGATTTACTGGAACAAGAACAAACTTTTGTATGTATGTTGGTTGCTTTTTGTGCTGTGTTCTTCTGGCTTTGTTTGTGTAGTTTTTGCTGTTTTATTATGATGAAAGGCTGTTTTTGTCGTTTTACTATGATGCAAGGCTGTTTTTGTCCTGTAAACTTTAGTAGATCAACTCATATTTCTGGAACAAGAGCTAACATTTTGTTTGAAGGCGTTTTACTTACCCACGGTTGGTATGTAAGATGTTAGTATATTTCATTTGTTTTATGATTTTGTGATGTTTTATTGCTCTAGTATGTTTTATGACCTTATGCTTAACATCATGTAAGAATACGAAATGAGAATTCTTTGTTTCTATTCTAATTTAATATCTACTGATCCAACTATTCAATGGACTAATCTGTTCTTTTTTGGTAGATAGCATTCGGCCACAAAGTCTTCCAAAGCACTGTGGGTTGAGAACTTTTGATTGGAATAGTCTATTTAATATCTACTGATCCAGCTATTTAATATCTACCGATCCAGCTATTCGATGGACTAATCTATTGTAATAGTCTTATCTCTTACGTCACAAACTAAACTTGTACGGTGCTACTTGTTGCCTTGTTGGTGGATGATTGGAGATTAAATGATGGTTATATTTACAAGTTCATGTTTTCTTTTTTAGATTTGATGATCGTGTTAACTTTTAGGTGTTCTAATTTTGAAATGACAAATATTTTAGGAAAATCGTGTACCGGTTTCGTGTAAAATCGTGTATTGGTTTTGTGTATAATCGTATATCGTGTCATGTCGTCAGTACACGATATGTACACGAAACAAATTTGTGTACATACTGTGTCATTTCATGTATACACAATTAATTTCATGTCGTTTTCGTGTACCGAAAGGCAGACACAAAAACGATATGTGTCGTGTCCGTGTTAAGCAAAAACATCTAATACCCACGAAATTACACGATTGTCAGGTCTACTTGAAACTGATAAATGAGTTGAACAGAATAGGGTGGGAAGTGATTTGTGCTATCCGTAATTGAAACTATTAGGTTCACAAAAGGATTGTAGCTTTAAACTTGGACTTGTCAGTACTCAATACGGACTTTAAATGTGACATTCCTTGTAAGTCAACTATCAATGCCAACGGTAACATCAAAAGCAAGCACTTGAAAATGGAGCTGAACATAGCTTGTATAAGGAATCAACGAAGTGGAGAAGATGTCATGAAATAGTAAAAAAAAAAGACAAAAAATGAGACCTAACGCGATAAAAAGAAGCTAAGAAAGGTTTTACTAGATGCAATTCACAAAATTGTGATAAGACTGATAGGCTATGATTTATTGAGAATGTGAGACAATACCTCTATCAAGTGTGTGCTTCCAGACACACTAAGAAATTCCAATTTTGGCATCCGAAACTTCCTTCGGTATTCTGAGATCAGCAAATCCAACTTCTCCTGAATTATCTGCATCATCGTGCGCTTTTCAACGACCTGCCAAAAGTGTTACAAAGACATGAAATATAGCACACAATATGTAAATGACAACATCAGCTACCCATTCCTACCTCAGGAAAGTCACTTGTAGAGGTATTCAACAAATTTAACATGTCCTTTCTGTCAGCTGCTTCCTTGTTCAAACATGACAGGAGCTTTGAAGCACTTGCCATTACCATTGATGAAGAGGCGGTTGAAATTAACCTTCTCAACAATGCAGATTGAACAGTCCGGTGTGGCCGTCCCTCAATGTTTGTGCTCTCTTCAAAGTGCAGTTTCTGCAGTTGCTTTCCAGCAAGTAATATTGCATGAATAACAGAAATAACCTGTTGGATGCTCATGATTTTAGTTGATGAAACAGTACAACCATAAAATACAGATCAAATAAAAAAGAGTACATGCATAGAGCAAAGTAAGGTAAACTAGGGTCCATTCATTTGTCAATGCGGCCTGATTTCGAGCAACTTCAAAGCATATGATGTGGTCATCTTTTTTTATTCTACATTATAAACATTCATTTGTGGGACTCGTGAGTTGTGACCGGTGGTAAGCATATTCAGAATCATCAATTATGGCATCTAGGTTCACACTGTTGAAGTGAGGGGAAAAGAAAAAGAAAGGATGGTTATTATTTAAGGGAATTCTCTATGTAGAGATGTGAGGAAACAACAATAAGGAAGCATCAATTAGGAAATAACAATTAAGGAAAGTCCTATTGATTGGACATCTAATATCCAATTATTTTATATTATATCTTTCAAATATCAATTTGTTCTAACACGACTGTGACAGAAACTCTCTGGCACCATTATGAGTTTTAAGTGCCAAAGGCCTATCACCAATAGATGTCACAACACCAACTCGGTAACCCACCTTGATCCACTTTGACCCAAGTATTGGTCGGTCGTAAGGCATGACTTGCACAACATCTAGAAGTTGCTCAATTATGTATATTAAAAATAAAATAAACAATTCACTATCTCAAAGGATTGTTATCTCGAGGATTCATCGATATAATAAGATGATTTGAGTGTTATAGCTAGTGAAATAATAACAACAACAGAACAGGAAGACCTCTGCTGGTGTGGCTGTTAGGTAGAAAATTCTCATTATTCCTCTCTGAACATCTGAAACCCTTCCTAGTCTTCCTAAGACAGAAGAGAGCAAATGACTGATCTCCGACTGAACATCTGTGCTAGTTAGTGGTTCCTCGTCCAGCAAAACTACTTGGTTGGAACCACTACCTGATCCCATTGAGTCTGTGATCTCTGAAACAGCATCAAGACGAGCAGATATTGAAACTCTATCACATAATGGGTGGGTCACCTGGAAGCACACGTGGAATTGTAACATCCAAAAAAAAAGATATATTGTAGTTAAATATTATAGTGAATAGCTCTACCCAATGTTTCAGAAGTCTTGAACCAAAAGACGTGTATGTATGGTCCATAACCTGCAGCAGTGATCCTTCCACTGAACCATCACATTTGTTCTTGACAATCTACAACCTCATGGTGAAAACACAAGAATCAGAAAACATAAACAGAAGGGAATAGGTCACGTCACGTATACTAGATTGTGTCTTTAAACACAATAACAAAAAATGTGACTGGTAAAAAAAGAAACACAATGACAAAAAATGCTATATACTTCTAAAGCTGCATAACCATCGAAAAGCTCAATCTTATTCGAACCGAAGGAAACTTGGGAGTTCTACTGAATTTTTCCTTTGAAGGTGAAACCTATAGTATGTTCCCCTGGCCTTTAGAATATAATAATTTGCTGCCCTTTAATTATAAGATCACCTTTGCAAAGCATTATGTAGTTCTTAAGTTCTCAACATTCAAGCAAAATTGCATAACTTAAGTTCATTTAGAGATTTTCGAGATAGAAAAGGTGTTCAATGTCTAAAACAAATCGGAATACAATGAGATTTTTTTAATGTACAGGGGAGTTCATGATAATAATAATAATAATAATAATAAAACTCTCAGCAACAGTGGCAAATTTAATGGATTTAGCCAAACTGAATTAGTAAATATCAGATGTAACCTTTTGTTGTTGAAGGCTTAATACAGTAGAGGTACCCAACAACTGCTAAAGAAGGTGACGTCATGTAGCACATGAGTAAATGAAACTCGTTGATCAACGTAAAGAAATAGTTTGCACTCTAAAGCAACCAGGAAATTTTAGGCCCAAGAAAATCATAGAGGATATGTTCTTCTCTAGATATAA
This sequence comes from Triglochin maritima, assembly GCA_963682175.1. Classification (NCBI taxonomy): domain Eukaryota; kingdom Viridiplantae; phylum Streptophyta; class Magnoliopsida; order Alismatales; family Juncaginaceae; genus Triglochin; species Triglochin maritima. The sequence goes on along the minus strand of OY821772.1, from coordinate 53,609,107 downwards.
CTCGACATTCAACGGTGTTGATTACCCAATAAATAGTATTGTATGACTAAATTCATCCACCAAAGGTTCAATATCTTCCCCTGAATTGGCGAATTGGTTCAATATCTTCTCCTGAACAACAAGAAGAAGGAAAGTTACCTCCAACTCGTGAAGAGCATTTGCTGACAGCATCATCTCAGAGTTCCCAGTGAGAGGCCGAAATGAAGAACTCAAACACAATATTCTTTCAAAGCCAAATTGCTTCAGATATCTTACAGTCAATGCTAACGCTTGAACAGCTAATTCTGGCATTGCCATAATTTCCTGAGTGCACCAAAGTCGAATATCTATGTTCAGCACATTATGAAACCAACAAAAAACAGTTTGCTTTGGAAAACAAAAGCACAAAAATCATTTAGCTAAAGATTGGTGTGTGTTTTTAAATCGGTATATTAGCGACAAAAGTTGGATACCTATTATTAAGATAGTGTCTTCAAGCAGATGAACTTAGAATATTAGAATGGTCTCTAACAATAAGAAGAAGAAAATTACCACCAATCAGACCACATAATGGTTCTTGAATATGTTATCTCTTGCACATAATCACACCATCCACAAATTTACAGAACCAAATGAGTACCTCAACATCGAAATGCTTTACTTCTGGTAAACTTTGGCCTTCTCCAGTTGGATACACCAGCTTAGGACTGTCATTGGCTACACTCTCGTATAAGGATATGAGTTCTACAAGTGCACCCCCGTCCTTATGGCAATCATATGATGTACGCTCTATCCGAACATCGGATGAAGATCCAGCATATGCAAGTAAAAGCTGACAATTATTATTTGTAACATTTCAGAACCATACCTTAATGGATAACCAAAATATAAAACAAACTACTTCACCATAAACAACTAAACCTACCCATACACACATAAAACTTCCGGGCTAAACTGCTAGAGTACACGAGCCAAACAATAGAAAGTTAAAAAAATCGACATGAATCCACTTCCAATACCTTCTCGGTGACATCTGAAACGGGAGTTCCAATAAGAATCTCAGCAGGAGACAAACTCAACAGCACGGACTCAACCCCGGACCGCATCACATTATCCTTAAACTCACCATAAACAACATCCCCACTCGAAATCTCCACGGCCACAACCCCAACCTTAACATCGAAACCCCCGTCCCCACCTTGTCTGTCAACCGGCAAGTCTTTCTCCACAACACAAGCCAGATACCCACTCCCTCCCTCCCCCTCCCCCTCCCCAGCCTCTCCCCCCAAGTCCTCGGCCGCCTCGATCGTCGCCCTGGTATAAACTGCGGCCAACTCCCTCTCAAAAGCCCCGCCTTTGTTCTCCCCTCTGGCCTTCATCGCCGCCGTCTCGGTCTGCCTTACGACTCCGACCTTGAACCCGGCGGCGACGAGGCGCCTGACGTGGACGTGGAGGCGGAAGGCGGGGATGCTGGCAGTGAGGAAGTTGCGATCCGGGTGGGCCACGATCCCGAGGACTCTGGCGGCGGCGGAGGCGTGGTCGGAGAAGAAGCGGAACTTGTAGCCGACCTCGACGGCGAGGAGGAGGTCGGGGTGAGCGGATTTGAGACGGAGGAACTGGAGCTCAAGGGGGGTGTGGGGAGGAGGGTTGCGGGGGCGCTTCGGGGGTGGGGATGGGGTTAGGGCTTTGGAGAGGGAGCGCTTGGCGGAGGTTGTGGAAGCGGAGAAGGCGACGGTGGTGGTGGGTTTGGGAGGTGGGGTCAGATTGGGGTTAGGGTTTGGGGGTTTGGGGGAGAAGAAGCGGGAGATGGTTTGTTGCTTCGGCTTCTTCGACATCTGTGGAGTGGAGGGAAATAACGAAGCGGTGGAGTGGAGTGGTTTTATATTAGGGTTGTTTTGCTTGGGTACACCTGTAAAATGGTCGAATTCGAATATAGGATTCAAATTTAACCATACGGTACATTACAAGTATATTTGGCAAAATATCCGAGGAAAAAAGATTAATATGTGAAAATAACATTTTCATGGTAGTGATTGGGTCAAAATATTACCCAAATCAAAATTTAAGAGATACGACCATGAGTGTACCATTTAAGATGGGAACTACCATTCGTCGCAGGAAAACTACTTAAATCGTCTCAACAATTATCATTTTGTCATTCACAATTCATTTAATACACATTTCGTCCCGTGTCTTAAAATAAGGTTTTTGGCTCAGTTTTACTCACATTTTCAATACCAACACCACGAAAATGTTTGTGCGAAGCGCTTGGATCCGGTGAGATAAAAGAGTCAGAATATTTTTTTTCGTCTCGGACGTCTGGCTAAGCTGCCTCGCCTATGGAGGGGGTGTCTGGCTAAGACGCCTCAGCCATGGGCGAGGCGTCGTAGTCAGACGCCCCCACCATGGCTGGGGCGTCTTAACCAGACGCCCTTGTTATTTTATTTTGTGTTAAATTAAAAAAAATTCAGGTTCCGTTGCAAGTTTTTGGTGGTGATGGAGTAGATTACAGTGAGTTTTATTATAGTAAACAAATATTTACAACAATCGATGAAGCTTGTAAATGGACGAAACAAGTTGTCATAATAGTCGGATTTTTTTTGGTTATATCATCATACAAATTAAAAGCAGATAACCGGACGGATTGTTACCTGAGATGTGATCGCAAACATGAAATGAGTTCTCGTGATACGAGTATTGCACTACGGAAGAACACAAAAAAGAAAAGGTTGCGGTTTACCAGATTTATATCGTGTTGTTCTTTTACTAGATTTTAAATTTAATTTAAGTTACTATAATATGCTCGTGACAAATAAGTAATAAGCAGAAGATAGCTAAAGAAATATGTAGAAGATATGTTTGTCAGAAATAAATAATAAGAGTACACAAATAAGCAAATACCAACAAATGTAGTAACAGTTCAACATATAATAAAATAAATAATGTGCAAGCCAACTAGAACTCATCATCCTAATCATGATCAGAAACGCCCAACTGACTGTTCCACTTTATCAATGAGGTGATCCCAATCTGTACATGCAGCTCTCGTCACCTCGTTCGGCATCTGGTCCCTATGCTGCAAGAACGGCTGCATATACCGCATCACCATACTCATCCACTGTAAGTAACATAAAAATTAGCGTACATTAACAATAAAAACAAATATACATTACAATTAAAAATTGAATTAGATAAACTTACTGCATCGCCACATGTCCTATCCAGTGGTCTCTCCGGTCTCGGAATGGTACCGCGCACGATAATTGAATGTGAACACCTGCCGAACCACTGCAAATAATCTGCATCACAAGTGGAGAGGTCGCGACTACGACTCAGATCGTCCAGGTGAAGTCGTCCTACTCTCGGAAATGTTCTCCAAACCGATTCCGCGAACGAAACGTTGTGCCTAACGTCGTTCATCGTCGCAATCGCAGACCGTACTGCATGCTCTGGCGTCGGGATGTCAACCGGGATCACCTGGATGTAACCTAACTGACGCAACGCAATCAGGTAAATAAGGCTATGTGATATCCCTATAACGAATAACGCACATAAATGTAGTCATCGACACAGCTACCGCAGGCTCAGGACCATACGGCAACCACTCCACCTAAACGTTTATACATTAATAATAATAATAACGTTGAAATTTAAATAAACGTGAATCATATACATTATATACTTGCAATGCAGTCATCTGATCTAGCTGTCTACGAATAGAAAGGAGTCGTCCCTCACTCTTATCCTCGACCCGGACATCTCACATACGCGAACGAGGATCACCCTCCTCAATGATCTTCCGCTCCCGATGCGGGCGGAAAGCAGGAAAATACTCTTATATCCAAGCTTGCAGCAGTGTAAGACAACTCGTAATGTCTGAACAATCAGCACGACTCGTTATACCCAGCTAGTGATACAAATATGTCAACGTCGCCGACCCCCATGAGTATTGACCAATGGTATCTGGCACCCTCACCTCCAATAGGTTGTGTGGTCTGATGCATTGCATACATTGCATCATATGTCTTTCATTTAGATTACTTTTAATTCAATAAATGCTACTAAGGTATGTGTTTAGCCTTGTTTACAGAATACAGGGACCTGAATGCAAATTACCCACATCTCGAGCATAAACGCGTGCAAAAGATTCATTTCTATCATAAAAACCAAGTTCAAGTGTATCGGGTTTCAAATGGAAATGCATCCAAGCACAAAAGCATTCAAGGAGCTAATCACAAAAAGGTCAAGGGCTTAATTGCAAAATGCCAAGGACCTGATTGCAAAATAAAAGGACCAAGTTATTGTGTGGAGAAAGTCAAAAGAAAAATCAAATATAAATATCCAACAATGGAAGGAATTAATCCGGAGCTCAAGACAATGGAAAGAATCAATCCAGACGCGCAAAGGAGGATCAAATCATACCATAAACGCGTGACAAAAATCCTGATTAAATCCGACCAACGTGTGAGGCGAATCCGCCGCACAATACACATGATGTGCGGCGATTCCGCCGCCCATTGGTCGATCTGTGTGTCCCAATTTCGTCCAGTCGTGTATGGACACGTGTACTATCCAATTCTATACCTAAGTCCCTTGTAGCAACTATAAATAGACCCGAGAACGATGTAAATAGGGTCCTTGGTTGTTGTTCTTATTTTTACCTTAGTAATAAAATTCTGATTTTGTTTTGTTTTGTTTTTCTTTTCTACTTCCTCTAGGACCCCTTCTTCTTCCTCCCTCCATGAGTTTCTAACTCTCTCCAAAGGGTGGAGGTGATGGAATTAGGGTTAGAGAATGATGAATGCATGTTATTATTTTAAGTTCATGATTAGTGTATTTTGATTACTTGAGTTTATGTTAAGTCATTTATCTTGTAATGCTTCATAACTAACATGATTTACAATAAGTTTCAGTAATTCTCTACTCTAAACCTAAATCTAAACCTCCACCCCACGGATTTTCCTCTTTGTTCTTGTTTTAATTTTAATTGTTCTTATTTCGTACTTTAGATAATAAAATCCAAAAATCCCACAAACCCAATTTATTTATTCTTCCCTTCTTCCCCTAATCGAAAATAACAAAAATAACGAAATCTCTCCCTCCTTGTGTTCGACCCGTACTTGTCACGTCTTCATAGACCCCGTGCACTTGCGGTATAAATAAAATTCACATCAAGTTTTTGGCGCCGTTGCCGGGGAGGCGACGAAGATTTCGTTTGTTTTTGTATTTTCGATTTTTTTTTTCTGTTTATCGTGTGCGCGATCTAACTATTTGGATTTGCGTTTCAGGAGACAACAGAGCGCGCGGTGAAATCTGACCGCAATCGGAGCCATCTAGGCGGCGGAATCGCCGCATCTTCAAGAGGACTTGCGGCGGAATCGCCGCACAAGCTAGGGCTCTGGTCTTCATTTTTCTCTGGGGTCGTCGGCATCGCTGGGTGGTTGCATTGAGCTACTGGAATCTCCGAGAGCGGGCGGCGAACCCGACTGAGCATTGCGGAGGTAACTTTTCTTGCCTTTCTCGTACAATCTGAATAGTTGAAAAGTTTCATTTCGTAGAATTGCACGTGTTAGGGTTACAATTCCATAATTGGCAATAATTCAACTCTGACCTAAAATTTGGCAAAATTAGAAAGACCTTAGTGCATGCATCATATAATGTTTTGCTTGCATTATTCTTGCTAAATTCTTGCAAATTAATACTTGTTGAAGATTGCTGGAGGCAAGGTACGTGTCGAGGTTTTTATCGATTGCATTAGAGCATATAATTTAGTTGCATACAACCTTGCAATTGCCCCCATTAAAAGGACCATTGTTTGACTATCTTTGCTAGATTTAAGTTAAACTATCTTAAGGGCAACTCCGTAGGAAAAGATACGGTGGGGATTTCATCACCCTCCCGTAGCCCACAAACCACAATCCTGAAGTGTCGCCTAAGCCTAAAATTTAAAATCAATTAGACAGTGGCCCCTAAGGACTCGGACTCAATTAAGGAGGAGATTGGTTTGACTTGCTATGACCTGAAGCTAATTGAATTCAATTTGGTGTCTAGAAAGTGTTTTTGTGTCAACGAAAGTCTTCCAAGCAACGTGGTTGTCTAATTGGCACCGACTCTGTCGGAAGCGCCCCCACTAGCTATACACTAACTGGCCAACTTGGTTTGATTGGTGAGGGAGGTGAATCAAGCAAATCAATTCGACTCAACCAGTTAGGAGTCGTCTAGATCTAAGTGACACTAGGTCTAGGATTGTTTTGACCGTGCTTGTTCAGGAAATTTCTGACCAACCCTAATTTTTACCCTTTAGAGTTAAGTTTCCCTTCTCGTCTGAGTCTTCTTTCCCTTCTCATCCTTACCTTTCTATTGTTTGTTTCCTTTAAAAAAAAATATTAAAATTCAAAAATTCAAAAAAAAAAATTTGTAATTAATTTTTGAAATTAAATTTGGAATTTAAATTTCGAATTTGAATTCAAAAAATTGATTCAACCCGGTGCACTCAGATTTGGATTCGGGACCTGAGTAATCGACTCTCACGAGTTCATCTAGATTCCAGTCTGGAACTTAACCCCAATCCACCTGTTGCACCACCTCACCCGGATCTAATGGGTGAGAATGTAGTGGACCCGCCTGTTGCACAACCTATAACTCTGAGGGATCGGTGCTACCCAACGATGGCTGCTCAGCCATCGTGCATCGTTATGCCCACCATACCGGGTCGCGACTTCGAACTTAAGGCACAATACATGAGTATGCTGCCTAAGTTCACCTCTAGGGAAGATCCATATCTCTTCCTTAGAGAATTTGAGGAAATCTGCTCTCTTATGCAATACCAGCATATCCCTGAAGAGGCAGTGCGTCTGAAGTTTGTGCCTCTGGCACTAAAGGATGACGCTAAGAAATGGCTATATAGTCTAGCCGAAAGATCTATTAGGAGTTGGGCTGAATTTGTTCAAGTTTTCTTAAAAAAATATTTCCCCAACCATAAGACTATGAAGATTAGGAATGAAATTGTTGCATTCGTTCAGTCTGAGAGCGAGCCGTTCTATTCCTATCTTGAGAGATTTAAGAGTGTCTTGACCCAATGCCCTCATCACGGAATTCCGAATTGGCAATTATGCCAAATTATTTATGAGGGATTGACACCCACATCTAGGGTTATGCTAGAATCTGTGAGCCAAGGGAACTTTATGTCCAAAAATGAAAATGATGCATGGACTTTTCTTGAGGATTTAGCTGAAAATAGTATGCAATGGGACAATGCTAGAACACCCATCAACCCGAGTATTGGATCTAGAATAGCGAGTCAACCCCGACCAGGTGTCTTAGCTATAGACTCCAACATAGCGGCTGAGGCAAAACTAGCCACCCTTATGCGTAGAATGGAAAGTTTAGAGCTGCAAAACCAAACCCGACAAACATCCCCTACCCCTTGCTCTAGATGTGGTCAGACTGGTCATTTAATGGAGGACTGTGTGAACCTGGAACATGTTAATGCCACATTTAACAATTCTAGAAATGATCCTTACGCATCAACCTATAACCCAGGTTGGCGTAATCATCCCAATTTTTCGTGGACCCAACAAGGACAACCTCCTAGACAACAACCAACCCCATATAACCAAAATAATACATCATCTGGGGGTAATAATGGAAATCATGAGGTTAGGTTGACAAAATTAGAAAATTTAATGACAACTTTTATACAAACAACCAACCAATCATTCCAAAGGCTAGAGACACAGGTCAGCCAATTAGCACAGATAATAGGTGAAAGAGAAAAGGGCCAATTTCCAAGTCAACCTGAGGTAAACCCCAGAACTAATAATCAATATCAATCTTATCAACCACCTTCAGGAAATAACAACCCTAGACCGGTTCAAATGGTTAATGAGGAAGGACCGTTCCAACAAATCAATGCTGTAGTATCATTACGGTCCGGAAGACAAATTGACAATAATGTGGTAAACCCTAGAATGACTAATCAATCTAGCCATCAAGCACCCACATATGACTTGACCATTGAACCCGACGTCCAAATTGAAAAGCCCAATCCACCCACCCAACCTGAACCTGTAGCTCAACCTGAACCTGAGCGAGTCTATGTGCCTAAAGCCCCATTTCCCAATAGACTCAAAAAGAACTCTAGTGCACAAATAGAGAAAATCTTGGAAGTATTTAAGCAAGTTAAGGTAAACATTCCACTCTTAGACATGATTCAACAAATACCTGCTTATGCTAAATTCTTAAAAGATTTGTGCACTAAGAAGAGAAAAACGAATGTACCAAAGAAGGCATTCTTAACTGCAAACATATGCTCAATTCTTTCCAACACATCTCCTATAAAATATAAGGACCCGGGGTGTCCCACAATTTCATGTTCAATAGGAGATACGTTTATCAATAAAGCCCTTCTAGACCTTGGTGCAAGCGTTAACTTGCTCCCATTTTCTGTCTACGAGCAACTCAACCTTGGTCCACTGAAACCCTCTAGGACAACCCTCCAATTCGCTGATTGTTCTGTTAAGAAACCGAGAGGTATAGTAGAGGGCGTTTTGATTAAGGTTGGTGACTTCATTTATCCAGTGGATTTTGTCGTACTTGATACTGAACCTGTTGTAAATCCTAATCGACAAATCCCTGTAATTCTAGGTAGACCCTTTTTAGCCACTTCGGAAGCATTAATAAACTGTCGAAATGGGCTCATGCAATTATCTTTCGGGAACTTAAAAGCAGAATTTAATATCTTCCATATTGATAATGAGCCAGAACTAATATGCAACCCAAGTGATGTTGTGATGAGAGCACGTATTTATCAGAATTCTGAATCAAATAAATCATCACATAAGCAAAAAGGAAGTAAGAAAAAAGGGAGTAATTCATTTACCCAACCACCATCACTCGAGCAAACAAGCGAACCAATTCAAGTGAGAAGAGTGGAATCTTTTCCTCAAGTCAACATGAGGAACAATTCAACTGGATACATGCACCAACATGGTGTCATTCAGTCCAGTTCTGATTATGGTTGACTTTGAGCAAACTCAACCCCTCTACCGCAAGCCGACTCAGGTAATAAGTGCATTTATTTTATCTATGCATACATTGAGGACAATGCATGATTTAGGTGTGGGGGGGTGTTTATATATGTACATATCTATCTATTTGATTTTCTGTTCTGTTTTATTTAAAAAAAAAATTAATATTCTATGACATAGCTTAAGATTGAACTGCCAAAACCCGTGTACAAATTGCATTAAGTTTTTGTTCCTTATTATATAGTTCTGCTTGTAGAAATTATGACATAAATCTAAGTTCCAAAGAAATAACCCATGACCCTTGTAAGACATGTATGCACTTAAATTGGATGAATCAAATCTTTGAAGTGGTTGATAAAAAGCAGAGGTTGAGGAAAATATACCGGGAAGTGTGGACTTCTAATAGCAATTAAGCCTTGAGGAAAATAAAAGTAAAATAAAATAAAAATAAAGTGAGGAAAACACATTTTGCAAAATGATTACAAAAGCCCAAGCCTTCGAGTCACTGGTCCGTAGGGGTATCTTGAAACCCGATAACTTGAGTCTACCAGCTCGGGATTATCGACCAAACTCGCTACACGAATGCAAAAAGGGTATAAGTGTCAAAAAGGAAAAGCAAATGTGTTGAATCACGGAAAAAAAAAATACTTTAAGATACTCAAGGCCCAAAGCTAAAAGAATGATCCATGCCATGGTTGATCCAAATGATACTTCACCACCAGAGGAGGCGTGCAAAATAATTTAAGTAATAACATGTTTAGAAGGGTTAGTGGTGTGAATGTTGGAGGAACAAAGACCAAGTCATATTTTTAATGAGTTAGAATTGTATAATGAGCATGCAAGAATTCTCAGTAAGATGTATAAAGTTGAGGTAGGGATATTGAGAGCTATTAATGAAATGTTGATTCAGGATTTTGTGGGTATATCCGCTGTAAACCCTCACGAGACAAAACTCGTCCTCTAAGGCAACTTGGAGGTTTAAAGGCTTGTTGCACATGCTAAGTGCAACCGTGATTCCTACGAAAGTGAGTTAGGATTTCCCTGTTTTTTATTTTTCGTATCTTCTGTTTTGCTAGGGACTAGCAAAATCTAGGTGTGGGGGTATTTGATGCATTGCATACATTGCATCATATGTCTTTCATTTAGATTACTTTTAATTCAATAAATGCTACTAAGGTATGTGTTTAGCCTTGTTTACAGAATACAGGGACCTGAATGCAAATTACCCACATCTCGAGCATAAACGCGTGCAAAAGATTCATTTCTATCATAAAAACCAAGTTCAAGTGTATCGGGTTTCAAATGGAAATGCATCCAAGCACAAAAGCATTCAAGGAGCTAATCACAAAAAGGTCAAGGGCTTAATTGCAAAATGCCAAGGACCTGATTGCAAAATAAAAGGACCAAGTTATTGTGTGGAGAAAGTCAAAAGAAAAATCAAATATAAATATCCAACAATGGAAGGAATTAATCCGGAGCTCAAGACAATGGAAAGAATCAATCCAGACGCGCAAAGGAGGATCAAATCATACCATAAACGCGTGACAAAAATCCTGATTAAATCCGACCAACGTGTGAGGCGAATCCGCCGCACAATACACATGATGTGCGGCGATTCCGCCGCCCATTGGTCGATCTGTGTGTCCCAATTTCGTCCAGTCGTGTATGGACACGTGTACTATCCAATTCTATACCTAAGTCCCTTGTAGCAACTATAAATAGACCCGAGAACGATGTAAATAGGGTCCTTGGTTGTTGTTCTTATTTTTACCTTAGTAATAAAATTCTGATTTTGTTTTGTTTTGTTTTTCTTTTCTACTTCCTCTAGGACCCCTTCTTCTTCCTCCCTCCATGAGTTTCTAACTCTCTCCAAAGGGTGGAGGTGATGGAATTAGGGTTAGAGAATGATGAATGCATGTTATTATTTTAAGTTCATGATTAGTGTATTTTGATTACTTGAGTTTATGTTAAGTCATTTATCTTGTAATGCTTCATAACTAACATGATTTACAATAAGTTTCAGTAATTCTCTACTCTAAACCTAAATCTAAACCTCCACCCCACGGATTTTCCTCTTTGTTCTTGTTTTAATTTTAATTGTTCTTATTTCGTACTTTAGATAATAAAATCCAAAAATCCCACAAACCCAATTTATTTATTCTTCCCTTCTTCCCCTAATCGAAAATAACAAAAATAACGAAATCTCTCCCTCCTTGTGTTCGACCCGTACTTGCCACGTCTTCATAGACGCCGTGCACTTGCGGTATAAATAAAATTCACATCATGGTCTGACTCTGCTACCGCTCTTGTCGACAAACAAGACGCAGCCTAGCAGTAAGAAGAGGTAGGCAGTCATCTGCGTATCCTCAGTCTGTGGTGGTCGTTCCCGTCTACAACAGTCGTCCACAGGTTGATGTTAACACCATCATCACTCCAAAATGAGTTATCCCGCCCAAGACCATCAAGGCTGACCATGAGCAACTCTGATACAAAAAACTTCAGCTCAGACGTCGGCGCGTGCGCACTAACCATACGACCATCAACAGGAACATGCAGAATCTGAAAGACGTCATGCAACATGATCGTCATCTCTCTGAATGGCAAGTGGAGAGTGTTGGTGTCATGCTGCCACCGCTCCATAAAGGCCGAAATCAACGGCATGTCAAGGCAGGAAACACATGTTGTACGGCAAGTGACCCAATCCGCTATCAGTAATGATCGTCGTCATATCATCAGTCATCACTGAACGCCAAGCCTGCAATGTAATACAAGCTCTGTGCTGATTATGGCACTTCAGAACCTTCTGATCATCGCCCTCCCAGATGCGTTTGGCGATGTGGCCTCCGAAACTCGGAATGACGCTGCCATATAGAGGACCACCGGACATCATATCTGTTACGATCCAAGAATCGTTCTCACCCCTCTTCTTCTTCTGAGTTCGGGCGTCTGCAGTGCACGAACTCGAATCACCGGTCACAAACTCGAATCACCGGTCACAAACCGGCCACCTTGACATTTCCTAACGACTCACTTAGCCGAAGTACTACAATGCCACCCCCGTACTCGACCATACTGTTGTATTGCCTCCTCCTCTGGCTCCAAGCCATACTGGCCCCCATCGTCACTCTCGTCGTGACTCATCACCTCATCTTAATCATCATCGTCGTCGAAAGAATCCTCAGGTGTCTGACGACGACGTAAAATATATATTTATCTCCTAACTGAAGTAGAAATACATCATCTACGTGGATGACGAGGACCTGACTTATCTGCTAAACTACGTACAACGCGTAAGGGAATTGATTTCCTTTTTCCTCCACGGTAACCCGATGACTATTAATTCAATTATTTTTTAAATTTGTTAATGGATTTACTAAAATAATTTAACTAATTATTAACTTAATAATCAATTTATTTAGCAATTATCACAAATTATAATCAATAATGGATTTACTAAAATAATTTAACTAATTATTAACTTAATAATCAATTTATTTAGCAATTATCACAAATTATATTCAATAATGGATTTACTTAACTAATTTAACTAAATATTAACTTAATAATCAATTTATTTAGCAATTATCACAATTTATAATCAATTTAAATAATTTAAAAAATAAAAAAATGGGTCGTTTGCTGGAGACGCTCGACTCAACAGGGGGGGGGGGGGGGGGGTCCGCCCCGGGTTTTTATATATATTAAAACAACTAAACAAGATATTTTACCATATTCGAGTAATCTGATGCATCCTTGTTCTTTTCCTGACCTCTGAGACATTTTTTGCGATGAATATGAGAGTAATATGAAGAGAGAGTGGTGTTAGGAGAGTGAAATGAAGAGTTATATAAGTAGAAAGGGTGGAAGGGCAAAATGGTAATTCGTACATACGATTTAAGTAGTTTTCCGACGATGAATAGTCGTTCAGTTTAAGATTAAAGGAGTCAAAATGTTACTTGATCATAATTGAGGGGAGGAACTATAATTTATCCTTTATATTATATTGTGGTGGTGATTTTGTAAGTGTTGCTGGGATAAATTGTAAACGATGGATATGTCCTTCCACGTTTTCAAAATCTACTAGAGATGCATGTCTCTAGGTGATCCGTCATTTCCATTGCATGCCTTTTCAGTTCGTCAATATTCTAGTTATGTGTTTGGTGATGTGTGGATTAAAATTGCATCATGTCTTTCTCAGTTTCTTGTAATTAATGGGGTCGATCTTTCTGTGGATACTAAGGAAATCTTGTTCGCAAAATATATTAGGAGTTTATTGTTTCGGCATAAATGATTAATTATACACAACTAACATAAACTTTGTTATTTCTAAAATTATCTTAGATACATTTGAATAATTTGACATAAACAACAAATGTGTTTCGTTGAGGTATGTTTTAGGTTGCATTGGAGGGTTGAGCATTGCGGTATACGGAAATTAAAAGTGTACTCTTATAGTATTAACAACACAAACAGTGTCATTTGTTTTTTTTTCAAAAATATTAAACCACATTTTATCTTTTTAGTGCATCATATATGATGGTGAATGAAAATGTTAATTTCAAGGTTTTTTTGCCTGCATATGACTCGAAAGTATATTAATTGGTTTTATGTCATAACTTTTACAAAAATATGGTTGTACCACTGAAATTGCGATTATTTACGTTAGTGTATGTTTTTTTAAATCACGTCAATTTGTTAACTTTTTGTCACACTCTATTAACTAAATGAATAATAAATTGAGAATTTTGCGAACAGACACCAGACAATCTAATATATTCTTCTTCTTTTTTGCAAAAATCACCCTAACTCATTTTAAAATAAAAAAATTCACGTCATTTCTCACTCTCTTCATTTCCTCTCCCCTCAGTCTAATCTATCTCTTAATTATCTATATTTATTTATTTTCTCTCCTCTTTATTGTCTATCTTTCTTTCGCACTCCTCTTTCTCATTCTCTTCTCTTTCAATCCATACATATTTCTCTTTCTTCTTTTTTCTTTTATTGTTCTCTCTTTGCTCCATCTTTTTCTTCCACACACACACTCCTTTCCGGCACACTTTTCTTTACTCTAATTTTTTGTTTTCAATTTTTTTTCCATTTTTTAGTTTTTTTTATTTTAAATATATAACTTTTTTATTACAAAATTAAATAGATAAAAAGAATTGATACTAAGTTAGGAAAAATGGAGGAGATATATTAGAGTGGTAGAAAGGGGAGAGAGGGAAAGGAAGAGAGAGAAGTAAGAGAGGGGGAAAGGGACGTAGATATTTCTTTAAATAAGTTAGGGTGTTTTTTGCAAAAAAAAGAATTTATAGACTGTGAAGATGTTCTGCAAAATTATAAATTTTAATATTCATTTAGTTAAGAGAGTGTAAGAAAAAGTTATAGAATGCCCTGACTCAAAAACTCAATGACATTAAGATCATTGACCTGGACGACCCGGTCATCAGCTCTTACTCTCTTCAAAATCAACTTTATCTCTCTTCCACATCAGCTTTCTCTCTCCTCAACCCACTTTCTTCTCTTTCCTATACTATTCACATCTTAACCACAACCCAACACAACCCACAACAACCTATCTCTCTCCTCCACATCATTTCGGGGTTCATCTTGGTAAAATTTTAAAAACAATTAAAAAAAATCAAAAAAATTATAAAACATATTTTCATCAAAAAACATTTTTTAAAAAATCAAACAAAAAATTAAAAAAAAATCAAAACTCAAACAAAACTTAAAAAAAACTAAAAAATATTTTTTTATTTAACGCCCGGGTCGACGACCCGGGCGTTTCAACGCCTGGGTCATCGACCCAGTCACAGATGACCGAACATTTTCAGCTTTAAAAACAAAGGTCATATATGACCTGGTCACGACCTGCTGACGACCTTAAAATTTTAGCGGGATGCTCTAACATGAAAAATTGAAATTTCAATGGCACAATCATAATTTTTCGAAAAGTGGTAACATAAAACCAATTAAGATAATTTCGAGTTGTATGCAAGCAACAAACCCTAATTTAAATTATGATTGTTTTTGAAAAGCTTTAAATCGGATTATCAATCGTGTCATGTTGTGTCTTAATTGTCTCCTGCACATAGGGGTGCAAATGGTTACTAACTATCCGAGTATTCGATTCGAAAATTTCTATTTAATTGGTATTGGTAAGTTATATTTTACCAATTTAATTTCGGATACGGATTTGGTTTAATTTTTTTTACTAATTACAAATCGGATACGGATTCAGATACCAAGTTTTTCAAATTCGAATTATCCGAATACCAAATACATATTTATTATATCCTAAGAAAGAATTAAAGTTTTCCGTTGGTGCATTGGTTAAATGTGAAATTGTCAATCCTGGGGACCCAAGATCGAACCTCACCTAGTCACTCTCTTTTTTTATTTGGTCGAAATTTGAAAAACTAAATAAACCCAACCACTGAGCCAAACTCCATTTCTGTGTATCTCGCATGTTAAACAAGATACATAGAGCACGTTCCGTGGCTCTCAATACTTTAGTCCCACATCGCCTGAGTTTGTTTCTCAAGAATCAATCCTCTCTATAAAACTAACACTCTCATTCCGAGTTTCACCCAACCATTTGTGTGTTGCCCTCTAAACAGAAAATATTTATGAGTAAATATTGGAAATAAAAAAAATGTTTGTTTCCTTTTATTTAAGGTAGTGTTATTTTTGTTTATCAACAATTTGAAATTGAAATTTTTTGTTCTATTTAATTTCGGATAATATCCGAATACCAATTAGTATTCGAAAATTTTGACAATTCGGATTCGAATTCGGATAGTTCTTCTGATTTCGGATTCGAATTCGAATTTGGTAATGAATTATGAAATTCGGATATACTAGGTATCCGAGTTAAATTATCTGAGTTGCACCCCTACCTGCACATTGAATTCCCTAACACACTTAATAATCGTGTCACTGGATTATTTCAGTTTCATCGTGCATATGTTGGTTGGCTCTTAATTCAGAATACTTTTATGAGTAAATATGATGATTGGACTTCGGTCGTTCAAAAAAAATCAAGTAACAAGGTACTTTGAGTCTCGTTTCATATTATTATAAGTAATAAAAGAAGTCATTTGTGGGCTTAAGTTGCACCCACTGGAGAGAGAGAAAAAAATCCGAGTCCGCCACTTCCTTTAGGAATGAATTGAAGTTCTAAAATTCGTTTCATATGAAGCCAATCCATTGTATGGCTAAAAGGGTTGGAAAAATGACAGAAAAGATTCTGGGTTTAAATTGCAAGATATTCGAATATTAGGAGAAAAATTGTAAGCAAATTAATACTCGAAGGATGTTGATGATTAGGGAAGTCGGTAGATTTTAAAACCAAACATTAATTAATTTATTTCATCAACACCAACGGCACCAAACCGAACACAACATAAACTACAAGTACAAGTCTCTCCAACGGGCTAATTCAAGTGCAACCAAAAAGACAGAGTAGACCAAGAAGAGATGTCTGTAATTAATCAGCTCATGCCGATTGCTCGACCGGAGTCTCGACCGACTCCTCAGGCGTCGGTGGGGCGGCAACGGCAGATCGCTTTATGGAGGCCATCTTAATGAGATGGCTGTAGCTGCCCTTCTCCTTGAAAAGCTGAGCAAAGTGGTGCTTGCAGTAGAGGATCCCATCCAATGCAGCATAGGAGGATGTGGTCAAAGGACAGCCTCCATGGGAGCACTTGAAGCACTTCTTGTGGTATGATTCTCCTTCAACAGTGAGCTGGATTGTTGGAGATAATTAATGATGTATTAGTTGATGTTGTAAGTGGTCACAATTAATTATCATAATTAACCAACCTTTTCTAGTGGGTATGCTGTTTTGTTGCAGGTGGCACATTTGTCTTGGGTTCCACTGAACAGGTAGGAGAGCCTGCTTGGAGTTCTGGCCTGGAATCATTGCAAGCAATATGAAGCACATGTTAGCATCATTCTTTTGTATACTTGATTACTTTACTCCGACCAAATTCAAAGACACCACATGCTTCTGATATTTAGTATTGATTCATATTTCAAGATCGATCAGGACTCTATCAACTAGACTAATCTTATGTCTTACATGTAGAAATAGTTGAATGCGTCAAAATCAAATGTCTTTTTTGTGACGGATTTGAAGCGTGTACTTCTGTTAATAGTTTGTTTGTTTTTTATCTTCATGTTGTATAATCTATAGAACCTTGCAGTCTGTAGGTTTCCTAATTAATATTAAACAAATTAACTATGGGTAGCCAATTATATGCATGTTACAAAACCTCTTGGTGAAATTAATTGGTAGAAAATAGTTTGTCTGAAACTGAAAGAAACTACTGGCACAATTCAAGAGAGAAATGATTCCTGAAAATTAGCTAGGCATATATTATCCTGATTTTTGTAGATTAAGGATTAAAGAGAAACATTTCTGACAAGCGTTTTAAAGCCAAATAACTTACCAGTTCATTGGGTCTGTCTCCAGATCTTGCAGCTGAAAAAAAATTGTGTTAGGGGCCATGTAGTAAGAATTAACATTATACGAAAACATAATTTGTATTTTGTTTCTCTTGGGTTTCAGCCTAGTGTCCCACTGCAGACATACTCGATAAACAATTCCCGTGATCGAAAATTTCTAGGTGAAGAAAATGATATATATATATAGTCCTTTAAATTGATTCGGTTATTTCAACAAGAAGTCAAAAATTATTTTAACGGAAATTAAAGGATTAATTCTTACGTGATTGGAACTTCTTAGTGAAAGTACCAGTCTCCTTGAAGAGTTGCTCAAAGTGTGGCTTGCAGTAAAGAACACCATCCATGGAAGAGTAATTACTCATCTAACAACAATCAAACAATACGATCAATGTATAGTTCAATACATCTCTCACAATTAAAATATATAAAAAAAACATACCGCCAGTGTCCCATTGCAGTGGCTACACCTGAAGCAAGTCTTGTGGTACGGAACTCCATCGATCGTCAAAACGTCGACAACATACACCGTCTTGTCGCACGCCGTGCACTTATCAAGAGTTCCACTGAACGCCGCCATGTCGCGAAAAATTAACCGAGCAATTAAGAAAAGAAAAAAAAAACAACCAAATCTAGATCAAGTCCAACTCCCGGCCCCTCCCAATTGGTCTAAGAGATCGACAAGAATTCTCAAAGACCAAAGGCGGTGGGATGAATTCGTGAACGTGGATTGGTTGCTCCTCTCCTCTTGAAGAGAAGATACAAAGGTGGTGCAATTAAAAGGAGGAAAAAGATAATGCATGTTTGATTAAGGGGTGGGATCCCGTGTAAAGTGGTGTTAGTGATTGGATAAAGCTGTCCCGTCCAGTGGAATTCTGGGGTGCAACTTAGTGGATGCCAGCCTTGAATGGTGAGGAGGAGGAGGAGGAAGAGGAAGAGGGTGGAGTTTAGACCGTTAATTCAAGTGGGGGGTGACATGTCTTTCTTTGTACTTGTCAATGGATGTCCAAATTTGTCAACGTTTGGTATAATCTTGAGTTCAAGTTGACTTAATTTGGACATTCGATGTCATATCTCCAATTCTAACGAAATGGAGAAACTAGTTATGTCAGGTGGATTTTTCAAGGGCAGTGTTAGTGAAACAAATAGATTTAAAAAAACAAAGAATTCCATATACTCGATCGGCTTGTATAGTACAACTAGTTCTTAGTTTAAAAAACACTTCCCTTTTTTGCAATATAATTAGAAAGTCAGCCGACCATAATATGAACATGAGTTGGGCCGGTCTGGGTGGCTCCTTGTGAAATTGTAACTTGGGCAGCCCAACGCGGCCCAATCTACTTGGAATCTGCCAAGGAGATTTAAGTACACCGTTCACCCAAAGCCCATTTTATAATTACCTAATAATCTAATAAATTATCATTATATGAGTTTTATAGCTAAATTCTAAATTCTAACGATTTGTTGGGTTTTTTTGGGTGTAATGTGGTGTGGTATTCCGTTAAGCTTTGAATTGGTTAACAAAATGCTTAAATCTTGTTGTCGGGTCTTGAAATCAAAATCAATTTTTGCAATTATTTATGAAGAGTTTTCGTTGAAATCGACTGTGTTCGGTGATGTATCTCGTTTGTTTTTTTGGGTTTTTTTCTCTACGGTTGGTGTCTGCCGACGCTCGTATTGATGTGAAATTTGTCTTTTTTGTTTGTATAAACATGTCATTTTCAAATGAAAACAACTAGTTGAAATAATTAGAAGTTTGCCTTTTCAATTTCACTTCTATACAAATGACGAGCTTTCAAACCAAAATTCGTACAATTGATACAAAAATAAATGCAACCACATTTGTTGACCTTTAAAGTTTGACATGTAATGCATAATGTTTGCATTATTATTAGGCGTTTTGCTTCTAACAGACTTAAGCTGAAATTATTGATGTTCGTCTCACAAGATGAAACTGTATTTACAACTACGTGCATATTGGTGATGTGAAAAGTATCTTATTTTGCGTTTTACTAAAGAGACTCTTGAAAATGAATAAACTCAGAATTACACTGGCTTTATATATTAGTGACTAATTTAAAGAATGCTTTACATCGCTGTTGATATGGCAATAGATAACAGTTACCAGGAATCTGGCATAGGGATTAAAAAAAATTACTCCACATAATTACACAATTTAAAAATATGACCCTCTATAACTCCAGAATGTTGAAATATAATAGCATTTATTTGGATTCAAGAGTCCAATTGTGTTAAGGATTATAATCTTTCTAATTTCTTGAACCTTGTATGGTTCAACTTAAATTCGGTATTACGTTCTAAACATAATCATCAACTGCAACTTTCAATGTTTAATAGAATAATAGCGATTCAAACAATTTAACCATGGGCAGCCAGGCAGGCTACCTGGCCCTGAAGTCCTAAACCAATCCAATAAAATCCACGTGCGGGAGTGTGGAATTTTGAGACATAGTCAATTAGCTAGTCATGTCTCCTAAGTCAGCTTGCTTTATTTAATTTACATGTTTTTTCGATCACTTTAGGAATGAAATTATTGTTCTATTTAATATTTGTATAGAATGATTTTTAGTTGTTTTAGCGTTATTATTGAAAGATAAATCAGAACAAAAAATAATGCCAAGGGTTTTTCTTGTGGTCCCGTATATAGCCAACAGAATGATATTTTGTGTGATGCAAAAGCTAATACTCTTTAATAAAGTGTGAGGTTTCAGCTTAATAACAAATTGATATTAAAACAACATTATATCATCTTAGAAATCATAATAATACTTCGAGTTTATCAACGTGGATTTGTTTTCAATCCTCTCTAGGATATGCAGCAATATTTAAGTTCGACGTGTAAATTGGTTGAAAAGAAACTAATAATTTGGTTAGCGTTTCGTAGTAGCCCTGGACCTAGAATGCACATTTTCCACATAATTAGATTGCATTTCCATGAGTTAGATTACATGTAATGAAATAACGTTATTTGGTGATACTACAATTCAACGCAGAAATTGCAATGTAATTCCAAATAATTTGTAATTTCATAAATATGATAAATGCCCAAAATGGTCGAAGCTTCCCCGTACTTCCGACAATATCGAAATATAATTTCGACTACGTGACAATGTTTGAGTAATCCGAAATGACTTTATTATATTACTATGTAATTGGATTACGACATCAAATGAGGTAATCCAATTACCTTCAAGGAGTGTAATCGGATTACGTAGGTAATTGAATTAAGAAATGATTACAATAGGAAAAGTTGATTTTTTATGCTCCAAGTGATCTAACTTCCGGAAAAAAGATTCTATTTTGACTCTCTTTGAAAAATATATTTATTTTCTCACTTCTCCCCAAAAAATCTCAACCTAAACCGTGTGAGACCATTATCTTTCTCTCTTACTTTTTCTCTCTCTTTCAGCCCTCAATAATCGTACGATGAATAGTTCATATCACGCACATATCAAGTGCATCGAGATTAGAGTTCTCCACACCGTAACGATTCGAATTTCGTTCGTTATAAAACATCCTAAAAAATTGTGCGGCGAAAAGTCGTGTTTTTTTCAAAAAATCTAAATTATCGAGAACATATCACACACACATCGAACTCGTCGAGTTTACAGTTCTCCACACCCAAACGATTCGAATTCCGTTCGTCATAAGACATCCTCAAAGATCGAGCACATTCTATTGAGCTCCATCAGACACATAAAAAACAAACTCAACATTAAATTAAAACAAACTTAACAAACTGTTGCCGGAGCTTTATCGAGCTCAAATGTAAAAGGATTCGAGCCTATCGAGCACAACAATTAAGTTCTTGTCGAACTCATATTGAGTTCATCGAGCTTCGTTAGAAACACAGAATATCGGTCTGAATTCCATCGATTCAATCCACTCCACAAAACACTGTCTAATGTTATCGAACTCATATCGTTCCGATCGAGCTTCGTTGGAAATACAAAAGACATCTGTTTTTGGTATCTAAACTGTTAGATTTCCTAATAAATCTCCAAGTCCAAAAATACATTGTGCTTGACTTCTAGGTGGAGCGTCGCTCGCTCACCGGGGAGCAGGACCTCCGACCGACCCGTCGGAATAGGCATAAATGAGTCAATCCCAATACAAATCCCCTAAATCACTTTCCGAATATGCACAAACAACCCTCCCAAAAACATATGAGTTTGATTATGACGGGGAAGAGTTGGGTGAAAGAGAGGGAGAGAAGATGAGTGAAAGAGATGAGTTTTGAGTGTTTTTAAAGACATAAGTATTTTGGATAAAACGAGAAACATAAGTATATTTTTCAGAAGATGTCAGAATGTGACTTTTTTTCTAGAAGTTGGACAACTTAGAGTATGGATAGACAAATTTTCCTTACAATAATCAATTTTATCAACCAAACAAAAGAATCAAATTAATGGTGTAATTAGATCACATTATACCTATCTCGACAAGCGGGGCAGCTTAACTATAACTAATTCTTGCCGTCAAAGGGAAGAAGAGGGTTGCAATTGAAAATGGAGTTTTTGTTAAATTTATTCCATAATATTTAGAAATTCTGATATAACAAACACGTTTTACGGTATAATATTTTGGCAAAAATGATATCCAAAAAGGGTCAGAACTTAATGATTGGTTTGGAAAAACTTTACAGGATTGTGGGTTGGTGGTGGCATGTTTTGCCAAAAATGGCTTTTCATTTAGCCACCTCTTACTAAAACTGAAAATGATTGTGTTCCTTTCTGGAAATAAAACTTAAAATGATTGTGATAACCTTTTGATGATGACAATTTGAGACTTTTGGGTCGCTGAAACTGACCTCAATGCCAAGTGTCATTATAATTAAGGATATGAAAGGTTTATACTTTTCAAAAGACATTATATTATGTAATTGGATAACTTAAAGATCAAGCTATATATAATTTATTTATTTCAAAAAAATAACTGACCTCGAGTCATCGAGACAACTGAAACTTCCATGAAAACGCAGTGATAAATTTTTAATCGTAGAACTCAAGCGAACCTATAGAAATACGCCTACGTTTACAAGATATATATATTATAATCTCATTCAGATGCTTCAATCTCAATCACTATTATTGGTTTAAAGGTTTAGAAAAATGGTTCTTCTGAAAGTAATGTACCTGTTATTTAATTAAGATCAAGATGATTGGTGTGTCATTTACAAAGAATTTGCAGTTTCATTTCGAACATCAAGCGCCAAGCGGAGCTAAATGGGTAGAAATTCGCAGCCTAACGAAGTATGTTGTATCCTGGAATATATTTAAAAAATATTTTTTTTCAGAATTAATAAAAATCACATATATTAAACGCATGTTTGAATAGTTCAAAATGTTGGACTATTAAATTTGAGTTTAGGCTTATGAACTTAATTGAAAATCCAGTATTGAGATGTTATTTGTATTGAGATGTTATTTATTGAGACAAGTGAGATTCTCGATCTATTTTAGTTCAACATTGGGGAACATGGAATCTTGGAGAATTTTATTTAACATTCATTTCCCATGACTTTTGTCTGGAAGAAAGAGAAGACGAGAGAATTAGAAGTTTTGGCTTCGAGGTGACAGAAATATATTTTTTATCATCGATTTAAATGCATTTTGCATTTAAGTCTTTGACGGTTACAAATGTGGATATAAATCACGTTCGGTTTCCTCCATGATACACACGTTCTTTTTACTCTCTCTCAAAACCGAAAACCGCTCCTGCGATTTTGTTCCTCTAATCTCCAGCGCTCTCCGATGATCAATTCTTACAAGGTTACGAGTTGATTTTGTGGTTCATCGACTTCGGTGTACGCATGTTCGACGAATGAACCTTTTATCCTGGGAGAATTAAAAATGTTAGACTCATCACACTGATACGTGAGAGCGATATTTTCTCCAAGACAAGTCGCAAATCGACGGCTCGGTTAAAAGATCTTTCTGATCATTGCTATTTTCTTGTTTGTTTGTTGCCTAAATATGACGTTGCTTGTTGGTTTTGTTTGGATCCTGTTGTGTATTTTATTCGACATATGTAACCATATGTTTAACATGAATATATTTGTTAATATTACAACACAAACCACTATGATTTTCCACATTATTAAGAAAAATACATTTTTCAATTCTATGGGGTGTTTAATAATTGATTATAAATATGCATTTTTGCTAAAAATGATTTTTTGAAAAAAGATTTAATATCTTTATTATTATTATGTTGCCTTAACAAACTTGATCACTACAATTGCTAGCTACTTTATTATTGTTAGGGAATAAGATCAATCCTAAAATACGTAGTGGAACAAAATAACGAATCCAATGGAAGAAAAGAAACACAAATAATGCAAATCACAAACGCCAAATCACGCAAACACGCAAGACACAAGGAATTTAACGTGGAAACTCAATGCGGGAAAAATCACGGATGACACAACTTTAATCTACTATAGAGAAACGAATGACAAAAGAGACTTACAGAATACACTGACCAACCGACGAAGAAATCCCGATTGAAATTGCTCATACCGAATCCACAATGATGCTCTTTTTCTTTCTCTCAAAATGCAAAGTAGAATAATAAAGATGATTGATTATACAATGGGGGGCAAAACTGTCTTTACATACTAAGCCAAAAATAAGTGTTAATTGCACCAAAAAATGGAATAAAGAATGTGCAGATCGTGGGCAAAACTGTTCCTAATGGTCGACCGAAGGTTCATCGGTCGACCGTCATGCACCTTTGGTCGACCGAAAAACTCCATGCAATGTCACAACACTCCAACCGGTCGACCGATTGAGAACTACCGCTCGACCGATGTGTCCAGACACTTTGTCCAGGACATCCAGACATAGAAACGGTCGACCGATTGAGAACGACCGGTCGACCGATTGAGAACGACCGGTCGACCGAAAATATCCAGACACTTTGTGCTGTCCGCCAAACTACAATATTGGTCGCCCAAACTTCTACCGGTCAATCGTATGTCTATTTTTCTCACAATAATACCGAATTCACACATTCAAGGTAAACAACAACAATTATGGACACTACTCAGTGAACAAATTGGCTCACCAAACCAAATCGACTCGCTAAATCAACTCTTACGCTTGGGTTGTTTCTTCGAGACCCATTTGTCGGGGAAGTATTCTTCCGAGATGCGCTCGACGTCGTTATTAGAAAATTATTGTATCATTGTATGTAAACTGCCAAACAAGGCTACCGAGTGGTACCTATCGTCGTTATTAGTTCGGTTCGGTTCTTAGGTGCTGTTGGTAAAGTCATGTACTCATGGTCGATTTTGAGTAATATATTTATTTCAAAATAAAGTATTCCACACAGAAGTTGCATTACGAACCAAATTCCATGTCAATTCACGATTTCATGACAAATAAAAACAAAAAATGACATGATTATTTGTTTGTTATGTAACTTAGATGGTTGGCATAATCAAAGAAAACACACGGTTCCTTTTTTACCATGATGAGGTCAAACCGATTCAACAAAATATATGTAACATCCTCAAACAGCGGAAAAATTTAAAATTTTCTAAACAACAATCAACAGATGATATTACTCAAACACAAGGAAGAATCTGCACCAACATATATAATATATATATACATCTGAGTATTTTCAAAAGTATGGTTACATCAAAAGTCTAAACAATAAATACAAGTAATCACTCCGACCTCAAAATGAGAGAAAGCAAGATCTAATAGCAGCACTCCTCTCCTCGGTCACCACCTCCTAACGTCGGTCACGACCTGAAAAGCAAACATGCAACGATGCATGAGTTTCCAGAAGGAAACCCCGTATGACAAACTCTACAATGTGCAAAACTGGAC
The DNA here is from genome assembly GCA_963682175.1 of Triglochin maritima. NCBI lineage: Eukaryota > Viridiplantae > Streptophyta > Magnoliopsida > Alismatales > Juncaginaceae > Triglochin > Triglochin maritima. The sequence goes on along the minus strand of OY821772.1, from coordinate 53,583,768 downwards.
ACAAACGGTCGACCGAACCAAAAGTCCCGGTCGACCGAATCTCACAACTATAGGGCAATTGCCTCAATCGGCACTCCATCAGTCGACCAATCCCCACTACAAACACTCGTTCGTTCGAACCAAAGTCAGGGCCCGGTCGAGGGCCCGGTCGACCGTTTAGAAAGTCACCTCCCAGGTTCAATGAACACAACGACCAAACGGTTGAACGAGAAATGAGACTCGTTCGACCGAAAACCACCAGTGAATTCCACCAACTCTTAACCTCCAACACTGGTCGAACCCCCGAGTACTCTCAGTCGACCGAATTCCACCAGTAGAATCCATCATCGCTCAACATCAATACCGGTCGACCGAACTACCACCGGTCGAACCCAACTACTATTCCAACTTAAGTCATCGGTCAGACAAGTCAAACAGGCGGTCGACCGTTTAGATGGTCAACGCCCAACCGACCTACAACAGTGCACACGGTCGAACGACAAAGGGGTCTCGTTCGACCGAAAACAACCAGACTTGCCTCAAATGCCCAATCGGTCGACCGCCCAAGGGCATCGTTCGATCGGTGGGAGGCAGAGACCCAAAATCTCATAGAGAACGGTCGACCGTTTGCACCAACCGATCGACCGATCAGACAGTAAAATCTGCTGCACGTTTGCTTGCGACGAGCCTTTCGGCCTACCGTCGACTTCCAAATCCTCACACAACAAAAGTGAGCCACGACAACTAGTTTGACATACCTTGAAGGTTTGAAGAAACCTTCGAAGAACCCCGACGACGCTTCCACGAGCACTTCTCCCCAAAATCCGATCCGTCGACGAACCTCGCGCTCGATCAATGATCACAACTTCTCGACGCTCCACTAACAAGACTCCACCTCCGTCAACCTTCTCCAACCAACCCCAACCGCAGAAAACGAGTTAGGTCGAGGGAGGGAACCGAAGCAAGCTGAAATGGTTTAGAAACCAACACTCACCTCCACGCGCAGCCCAAACCCGACGCACGCCTCCGCCTCGCCGGAGCACAAAAACCCTCGCCGGAGCTCAACCAGGACAGAGAGAGACGTGGGAGAGAGAGAGACGAGAGAGAGCTTCACCCGTAAATATCTTTCTCCCTTCAATCCCAACCCTCCATCCACTCCACTCGATCTCAGCCGTCCAAACCCATCTCCTTCTAATCACCACCTAAACCATCATTAAAACTCAATTAGGATTACGATCCCACAATATAGACTCGTGTTTGCATGATTTCATTAATGCTTAGAACAATAATAGAAGATCTAATCATTATATATGATGTAATTTTGATTGTGTAACATTACTAACATAATATCATGTTGCTATAACAAATTTAAAACAAAAGTTTTCTCCAACTTCGGTAATTTTTTTCACGATCATGTATAAGTTCTAGTTGTTGTATCTTTTTGTAGAAATCTTGCTTTTGATGATGTTCTGACGCCACCAAATAACAGTATCAATGATTATTTTCGTCGTATTAATTAGCATAATTTTCTTAAATTTATCCATTGGTAGGGTCCTTGACGTTCATGTGACAGTCATTAGTATTATTACAATTTAAAATTATCCTTTTCATACGAATTTACTATTATGGTTTGGGTTTGAAGAGAATTTTGTATGACTTGTAACCATCATACAAGAATACGAAAATAAAAGGGTCAGTAATTGATATTTTGCGGTTGAATACTTGTGTTGAATATCGGAATTGCTACCTCCAGTGAGGAAAAAAATAAGCTAGTAATTCATGAAAGTCAATTATAGATGATTAAGGAAAATGTTTTGTAATTTTCGTTGACATCAATAACAGTTTAATTTGCGGCTCTTTGGAAGACGTGTTTAATACCAGCTTTGATTTGTATAAAAAACTCTCTTAATTTATACCAAATGACGAATATTATTCCAAATTTATTTACGTAAGACCTGCAAATTAAGAAAATGATATTTGTATTGTCAAACGCATTTAGGTCATAATTATTGCAATTTAACTTATGCTTGAGGTCATAAACATTCTATTGAAAACTGATATACAGATCTTATTTAACATCGAGTAAATTACATTCTGTCAATCTGTCTATATCAAGTAGAGCCTAAATTCAAAGTACGTGGCACCTCGAACTAATATACGCCCCCAAACATGCCCTTTTACTATGTAATGTGTATGTATTATTTACAACAAAAATATCCCCAGTTAGACATTAAATAATTGGTTTGTACGAAAATAACTAATAAATAATGGTGCTAGATTTCCATAATGTTTTTTTTGGTGATAATGAAGTTCTGGAAGTTTAACTTTAAGAGTTCCAAAACATTATAAATTTATATTTTGAATGATTTCTTCCGTTTCCAATCCAATTTTCATTATTCCGTAGAGATTACGAAACTAGAGTTTTGAAAATTCATATAAATCAATCACATCATAATGTTCATTACATTAAATTTTGAAATTGACCTTTAAATTATCGAAATAACTTTCCAAAAACTAAAATTTGTGAACTTCATTCTATAGCGCATCTTAAGGACAAGAGACGAAAAATTTGGTAATTTAAGAATTTGAAGTTAAGGAAACCTCAGAATATAAGAAAATTCACACTTTTGTTTTTGTTTTCAAGTTTCACGTGTGATTTTCATTTTGTTCATCTGGAGAAGTCATCACATGTTTGAATTACAAAGTCAAAATTTCTATACCTGCACAAAACTTATTTGAAACTTTACTTCTGTTTTTGTGCAAACCAAATATATATAGGTTATTTGCTTGGGTGCCACCAAGAAACAACTAAATTGACTTTATGTCACATGATTCTGACAATTTGGTCTAATATCATAGAAAAATCAAACTATTTATCTTAATGGTATAGGAAAACAAAATATTTATCTTTATATCATTCCGTCACCGTTAACTTTTCCGTTAACGTCCGTTAAGTATATTAATATTTAATGAAAATTTTGCAGAATCACATTGAATAAACAAAAAATTCATAAAATTAATTATATGTGTTGTTAAAATTACAAAAAAATACTTAATTTTTTTTATTTATACTCTCTCATCACAATATTTTAACTTTCGTTTCTTCTTCGTCTCTCACTAAACTTAATGGCTCGATTGCTAAACTAATGAAATTCGATAATTTTTTTAATTTTAAAAATACAAATTAATTAATTATTTTTTATTAAAAAATCAGTTGTCTAATAAAAATTCATTTTTTATATAAAATGTGTATAAAAATTCATTTTTTATATAAAATGTGTATAAAAATTCTTTTACTAAAATATTAAAAATCATGAATATGAAATAAAATAAATAAAAATAAATAATTTTTAGAATTTTTTATTGAATTTCATTAGTTTAGTAATCGAGTCATTAAATTTAGTGAGAGAAAAGAAGAAATGAAAGTTGAAAGATAGAGATGAGAATATAAATGAAAATTTTGAATAATGTTTTGTAATTTTTACAACACATATAATGAATTTTTGGTTTATTCCTGGTGATTCTGCAAAAATTCCATTAAATATTAACATACTTAACGGACGTTAACGAAAATGTTAACGGTTTACTGACGGAATGACATAAAGATAAATATTTTGTTTTCCTATGAGATTAAGGTAAATAGTTTGATTTTTCTACGACACTAAACTTAATAACTCGATTACTAAATAGTAATCTTATTGTACCATTTTACAATAATAATACATGACTATATAAGGGGAAACCAATCAACAATTCGATCGATATAGTTGAGGAACAAAGTGTAATTTACCTAATTTTTATATTAGTCGACAAGAAGAAAAACGTTGTAGAAGCATCTGCGTGCGAGATGATGATATAGAAATGACGGGAGATATGAGTATAAGACAAACAAAAAAAAAGATATTAAAACAACAATGAGGAAAAATAATCAAGAGCAAATTAAGAACACAAAGTAAGATTTCACGTGACCTCAGTGTTGAAACATTCCGCACATCATTCTATATGTCATGTACGTGTCTAGCAAGTTACAATTATAAACAAGAAATTTAGGTGACTAATTTCTATAACTAAAGCAATATGAAGTTTCAATGTTGATAGTATCAACGGTGGCTAGTGCGCAAATTCACCATGTTTATTCAGAAGAAATGGTTTGCAAATAATACATCGGTGGAGAAGTTTGGGGGTGACTAAAGACTATTGACTTCGAAGGTCATTTGCCAGGAGTTAATTAATGTAGATTGAGGAAAAAGCCCAGTCATTTTCCCTCGTCATGACTACTCTTTCGAAGACTCTCAAACAAAATGTGCAATATTGGTTCAATGAAAAGAAGCAACAAGAAGTAAAACTGAATAAATATTGAAAAACCTCAACTACGATTATGTAGAGTGAAAGGACATCGCTCCCCAAACAAGAAAAGAATCAATGTTTGGTGATTTGGGCAAGTTATTTGCCCACCCCAATCCTAACACGAGATAAATAATAACTTCTCGAAACCTCTCCTCTTCCTCCCCAACTAACGAATGCTACTGTTTTATTCAAATTTGGATAGAGAATTCTTAATTAAATTACTCTCCTATTTATAGACCAAAACTTACAAGAGGATCGTTCAACGATCATGGAAGCACGTACGTCCAAAAAGATTGTGGAGAATCAATCTCACAATCTCTTATAAGTGAAAACAAAATCGTGTCTCACATTCACAACAAAAAAGAAATTGGGGGTTTTCCAAAAAAAAAAGAGGCATCTATCAATTCCAAAAAATTTGAGAAAAAATGTCTAATGAAGATAGGATTTCCATAATGGCATCGCAGATTCGAGCGAAAACTCTTTTGGTCTAAAGTCTTAGGGTGTACCCTGTACGTAATTCCTTTCGAAACACTAATTATCGAACCCTTAATTGCAGTCTTATACGATGTTCGTAGGGGTGCAACTCGGATAATTTAACTCAGATACTTAATATATCTGAATTCGGATCTGAATTCCATAATTCATTACCAAATTTGAATCTGAATCTTCAAATTTTCAAATACTAATTGGTATTCAGATATTATTCGAAATTGAATAGATATGTCTATTGAAATTAATTTTTAAATCAAAATTTTCGAATACTAATGTGTGTATGTGGTCATATATATCCGAATAATTTGGATTATTTAAATTTGAAACAACTTGTATCCGAATTCGTATCCGATTTCTAATTGGTAATTTTTTTAAACCAAATCTTTATCCCAATATTTGCTTGGGTAGAAAAGGTTATGATTACAAGCTATAAGCTCGTTATCAGCTTAAAGTTACTCGTTTGTAGTATTAATTTATTTATAAATATAACAAGCCGTTTTTGCTCATTATTAGTTTGCTGTGGATCCACCAGTCTCGTGTTGTTATTAACCAACTGAAAATTCTCTATTCAAATTTGAGGACAGATTGTTACAATTATAACAATGACATCGATTTTAGATTTAAATGTCAATTATCAACCTCATCAACACAAATTATTTTAATATCCAAAGACAGACTTCTTTAAATTATAAATAGTTAACATTCCCTCCTCCATCCATCAAACCCAATAAGTCTCTTTCCACCCTCACTGACAACCACCTCCAGAAACTACTATAGCTTCACCAAGCTATGGCTTGCCATTCATGCAAGAAGACCAAAATCAAGTACAAGAAGGGGTTGTGGTCGCCGGAGGAGGACAAGAAGCTCACCGATTGCGTTAACAACTACGGCCACGCTTGCTGGAGTGTCGTTCCAAAGCGAGCCGGTGAGCTTGACTCTTGCAACCAATACGTGCATAATTAGGTTGAAGCCTTTGTATTCTTAATTATTGTGAGATCAACAATGTAAAATATGATTTTGTGTTAACTTTGTTAACATTATATGTGTGTACTCCAAACTGAAAAATGAACCATCTCATCATTGAACAAAGAATAAGCACGCTAGGTTCAAATCCCACGAAGCGTGCATGACCTGCACTTTGTTGTGATGGACAAAAAAACAAAAAACATTTAGGTCAAACGGCAATAACCAACCAAACCTTTTCATATTGTTTCATTGTTGTTAGCATATGCATGGTCTTATTTGAAGTTGATACATTTAGTAGTTGACTTTTATTTGGTATTAGATTCTTATGCAATGGGAATTTTTAGATTAAATGGGTTATATTTATCAATTTATGTCATGACTGAGAGAGATTTCATTCTTTGGAGTAGTTTTGATTTTTATTTTTATTTCTCACTTTTCTTTTTTATCCAGATACATAGAAATTACTTTTTTTACGGACCTCAGGCTATTACTTTCATTTAATTATTTCAGGAAGTTAAAAAGTGTTACTGAAACTACTTTGACATGCAACATTTCATGGCACGCTTTCATGCTGTCATAAAAAAAGGCGGATAGAGAGAAAACTAAGTAAGATATATAGTGTCGGCATAAAAGTCTCAAACCTTTAAATATAATATATTGTGAAACTAAATTTTCAAAGTTTAAAATATTTCACATCTCGCTATCTTAAGATATTACTGAAGATTTAACAACTACTTTAACTATTATGGTTGACATTGGGTTAGGTTAACTATCAGGTTATTGGAGTATATCATTAAGACATTGTAGCTATCATGGAAGTGTGGAACCAGTTGCTAATCTCATTTTCATGGGATAATTATGTTGCAGTAGAATATATATTCCTACGAGCTTAAACTACCTGAAGTACTTTTATCTTATCTCCCATGTTTTTTGATTCACCATATAAAAATTCATGCACGACTAATTCTTTTTTTTTCTCGAGTTATTTGTTCACACATTTCATGTTTAAATACATTAGGGTTGCAGAGGAATGGAAAGAGTTGCAGACTACGATGGATAAATTATTTGCGACCGGGTCTGAAGCGAGGAGCCTTTACAACTGAAGAAGAACAAAAAGTTATCTCACTCCATGCGATTTTAGGCAATAAGTGAGACTCCGCGCTTAAGAATTGTACACTATTGACTTTTTTGGAAGTTGTTTTATGTGTTAGAACTTAGAATAACCATAAAAAATGTGTTAGAAAAGTTGGGAAAAAGAGATGAAAGATAACTAAAATTTAATTTACACCTTGCTCCTATGCAAATGAATTATTTCGGTAAATAAGATAATATTTACGTTATTTTCAACGGAAATATCAATAAGTGTCCAATAAATGCCGTTTTAATCCCAATTGTAGACACCGAGACAATAAGTTTATAATTATCACAAACATTATTTATATACTTTCGGCCGAAGGTAACACGTTTTTAATCATGAGTTTTTTTCCCCTTTATTCGAGAATTTCGACAAAAGATATTATCGACCATTAACATTTTCTCATTATTAATGTTTTTGTTGTTCAGGTGGTCTCAGATGGCAACACAACTGCCTGGGAGAACAGATAACGAAATCAAAAACTATTGGAACTCTTACCTGAAGAAGAGAGTACACGAAAAATCTTACTCTAATTCCAACCCTAATCTAACAAACTCCCAACTAGACACTCTTGACACTTCAATTACCAACTCAACATTGTGCTACGAAAGCAACTCGAAATCAATAAGCGTCAACTCGACAGACTCGTCCTCATCCAATCCGACCCGAGCCCAATCGACAAACAAAGGGCCGAAGATTTTGTTTGAAGAGTGGCGATCGATGGATGTCTGCGGTGACCATAAACAAGATGTTTACTTGGATTCTATGATGAGCTTGCAAATTGAATCATTTGACTCGATCATTGATAATTATTGGGAGAGTTGCTTTTTTTTCGATGAATTTGTTTGCAAAAATAAGTTTGAGCTTATGAGTTGTTGAATTGGGAGGTCGAACCCCAGTTCCTTGAATCTGGGCTCCAAAAAATAGATGTGTTTGTGGAGAAGTTTCATAAACCTCTTTGTACTCCCTGTGATATGTGAATACTGAATAAAACAGAGTCGCCTCCGATTTGTGAATAAACATGGTCTTTACTCCTAATCTTACTATACCCTTGCACTGGCAGTATGTCTTTTTGGCCTTTTGCCTTTCACGCTCTTTTTACTCCAAAAATGTTTGTGTTTCAATTAAACTTCAGGATGCAACATAGTTTAAAGAGGGGAATTGGCTCTTGATTGTAATGATACCACGAATTTATCAATGAACGATTGTATCTTAAAATTCAAATAAAATATACATAAAAAATATTCAATAACGTACGTTGAGGCCTTGCTATGGCTCATAGCAAAGCGTGTTAATATGTATTATTGCGCATTGAGGTTCTCGTGGTCCCTTGACTTTGTGCGCCATGTCCTCTCTTTCTACCGACGAAGAGAGTACTTTGTTTTGGGCCATCCTTTTTTTAATACCGACCCATTTCTGTATTGTATAATTATATATGACAACAATTGTGCCATTTCCCCACCTTAACTGGTTTCCAAATATCGAAAATTATGGTTGTGTTGGATATTCTGAAATCACTCCAATTTTTGAAAAAAAAACGTGATCGTTCACGACACAATTTTTGATGTGGTTTTTGACTGTCTACGTATGGACCATTTGGATGCCAAAACTAATTTTCAATTTTTTCAATATCTAATTACGACGAAAAGCCTTCATGTTTTAAAGTTTGATCTTCAATTGAGAAGAAAGAACAACAACAATGGCTTAATCATGCATATTTTGGAAAAATGGGTGGATTTCGGGTTTTTGTTAATTAAAGGGAAGTTGGATTTTGGGTGGGTGTGAATTATTTCATTCTATGAAATAACATAATAAAATCGAGGGTATAACAATAAAAATTCAAGTGACAAACACATGTAATTGTATAAGAAACGATATCTAAACAATAAATCTTTGACGTGAATCTCACTTAAAAACTCGAAAAGCTAACTTTCTCGGCTTTTTTGAATCCCAGTAATAATTGTCAAAAAATAGGTACATTTTTTTTTTTGGAAAATGATGTCTGACCATTTTTATTGAATGTCTAGAAACCAAAATATTGGATTTTATAAATAAACATGAGCATTTTTAATGTTTTTTTTTGCTTGGGTGTGCACCTCCCAACGTGATTTGTTGGGCATTTGCAGTAATGTATTTTTTATTGCTCCCAAACGCCCAGGAATCAAGAAAATTGCTTGGGTACACCTCTCTTAGACGTTGTTACTGTTTTCCGTTTCTCCGTTAGTTACGTTGTGACACCGTCACTTGGGCCGTTAAATGAAATCGACTTACATCAAATGACTTAGTCCCGACTCGAGCACACTTACCTAACCATGTATCCAAACTGACGCAACCTCCAAATCTTCTTCACCTCAGTCCCTAATTTCCCACCCCAACGACGTTTCCCCCACTTCCGAGCTCACCAGCACATCATCGACGACCTCGGCGCCCCCATTCTCCTTCCATCTACACTCCACCATCTTCAACTGACTCACACACCCTATCGACGTTTCCCCCCATCTCTAATTTCCCCACTTCCGAGCTCACCAACACATCGTTGACGCCCCCGCCCATTTGTCTTCCTAGGAGTCGTCGTCGCCGACAATGTCGGGCTCCAACAGTGATGCTTGGGCATGACTGGGTATTGGAGAAATTCCCATGTGCAAGTGCGAGTTGCCGGCGATGATCAAAACGTCAAACAACCCTATGTTGTCTTGTCGATAATTTTGGGTTTGCCCAAAGTGTTATCGAGTATGATTTGTTTGTGTTTCTTTTTTGTTAAGGTTTTAAGTGATGCACATAAGGTGTTTGATGATTTGATACTATGATTTTGTAGACTCCCGATTCTTGCGATTTTTTCAATGGTTCGAGGGGGAGTCTGGCTACTCAGTTACTGATATTTCCACAAATTTAGATGAGTGTCGTAAAGCTGTGGTAGAGAACTTTGCCCGAACAGAACAAAAGTTGGAGTTTTGTTTGGATCAAGTTGTGGAGGTTATGGTTCCTTTTGACGAAATGTATGAAACACTCCAAGAGATTAAGAAGGTTGCCGATGAGCTGAAGCCAATTGTGGAGAATGTGGAGATATTGATGATTGTTGTCACTGTAGTGTTTGTGACAGTGTTCCTTAAGTTTTTGCTTTAGTTTGGTTGTTCCTGTTCCTGTTGTGGTTGGTTGTTGGTTGGTGAAGATTGAAGATGTTGTAGGTTGTGTTGATGGTTAGGTTGGTTTTGATGCTTTGCTTGGTGTTTATGTTGGTTTAGAAGTTTTAGTTGGTGTTCATGTAAGTTGGTGGTCCTGTTGAACTAGGGATTATGTCATCATGTGTTGTGTTATGTTATTTCAGTTTTTTTTGTTAATTTTTTAATTTTTCATCCTTTAATGCTCGACGACGACTGAAACTGAAACATGCATGTTTCTGAATCAATGATTATGGTCCAAATTGTTTAATGCATATATATGTTGCAAAAGCCATTAATAAAATATAAAATTTCTTTTCTGAATTTCTCATGTTTTGGTTCCTCAATATTTCAAGAAAAAATTGATATGTAGTTTTGTTTGATAAGTATTGGAACATGATTATCGAAGAAGTTATGAATTGTAATTTGGTTTTGTTTGGGTTGTGGATGAAACTGGAATGTGTTGAGTCTGGATGAATATGGACGAGTCTGGATGAATACGGAAGAGTCTGGACTAATGTGGACGAGCCTGGATGAATGTTGATGATTCTGGATGAATATGGACGAATGTGGACGAGTCTGGATGAATGTTGACGAGTCTGGATGAATATGGACGAATGCGGACGAGTATGAATGAATACGCAAAACTCAGTCACTCTCTTCTCCATTACGGTTTTACCAAATGTTTCGCTGATGCATCTATGTTTATCAAGCATTCTAACACATTTATCACCATTGTCCTAGTTTATGTAGATGACATCATAATCACTGGAAATAACAATGTTGAGATTAACTATGTAAAATCATACCCAAAGACCAAGTTTGACATTAAAGATCTAGGAATCTTGAAATATTTTTTAGGCATTGAAATTGTCCATTCTAAGAAAGGCTTATTCCTATCCCAAAGAAAGTATGTTTTAGATCTCCTTAAGGAAACTGGTAAATTATGGTCTAAACCTGCCCACACACCCATTGAGATCAATAAAGATTGGATCCACCGATGGGGAACCTCTTCATGACATAGAGCAATACCAACGACTAGTAGGAAAACTCAACTATCTCACTATTACCAGACCCGACATTATTTATGTCGTTAGCACAATAAGTTTGTTCATACATACACTCATCACCTTGACATCATAGATAAAATCCTTAGATATTTAAAGAAAACACTAGGACAAGGGAATTGGATGAAGAGAAACAACTTTAACTCAATAATTGGTTACTCTGATGCATATTGGGTCGATAACTATGATAGAAAGTCCACAACAGGGGTTCTGTACCATTGTGGGTGGAAATTTGGTCACATGGAGAAACAAAAAACAAAACGTTGTCGCAATATCTAGTGCTGAAGCTGAATACCGGGTCATGGCATCCACTACTAGTGAGTTAATCTGGCTCAAATAACTCCTTAGCGAAATGAAAGTTCCCTACATAGAGTCCATGTTAACGTATTGTGACAATCATGTCGCTCGACATATCGCACTCCAACCCCGTTTTTCATGAAGGGACCAAACACATAGAACTAGATTGTCATTTCATTAGAGAAAAAAAATTCAAGCCAAAGAAATCAATGTTCCTTATGTCCAGAGCAAAGACCAACTCACAGATATCTTCAACAAGTCACTCGACCAGAAACAGTTCCATAATATTCTTCACAAGTTGGATTTCTTCAATCTCTTCCGGACTCAACTTGAGAGGGAGTGTTGAAATACATGATGACTCAGACACTTAAACGATCATCACGGCCTAAGGAAATCACGCATCAGCTACATCCATCAATAGGAAACATAATCAAGCTCACATTCCTTTCATGCATATTATTCTAATAGGCAACAAATCATCCCCCTTCAACGTCTTTTTTTAATCTCATATATAAACTCACATTTGTAACACGATTCATTAAGAAAAAATATAATACAAACCCTACCAAATTCAATAATGTTAGGCGAATAATACTGAACACATGTTCTTGATTCAAAGTGAGCAATATGCAATACCACCTATTCGAATATACGATTTTTGTAGATGACTTTCATTTTGCGTAGGTGGTATATAACAACATAGTGGAAATAATTGGATGTCAATCCACCACCAATATATTCAACGTCGCATTTAGAGCAAGCTTAAAGGGTCGTCGTAGGGACACATCACATCCCTGTTGGTTTATTTTATTTTATTTTTGTTGTTGTGTATATAATTGAGTTTAAATGATTTGGGGTATTATTTTGTAAATAGTATTTATATTGAAATAAAATAAAAGTTAGTGGAAATAAAAGATGATGTAGATGATAATGATGAGTTGTGCTTAAGATGTGAATATTGTTAGAAAAGAAGAAAATGAGTGTAGAGAGAGAAAACTGATGTGTATGAAAAAAGTTAATATGAAAGAGAGAGAAAATTAATGACCGGGTTGACCCTGATCATGATGACGGATGATGTTAGGATTCTAAATTTCTAACGTAAGCTATTGAGCTTTGTAGGCGTGCAAAAATTGGTTGGAGGAACACTTTAATTAAGTGTCAACTCGGCTAATTCAGTCCAAAATGAAAATAATGTATTATGTATTGGTGACAATTTAAAACGTACTATATATATGTTATGTTACCGATGGAACTTTATGAAAATAATAGCACATCATATTCTAGGCCCATGCCTTTCCTATCATGACCTTCTTCTTAGCATCTTCCGATTTATTATTTCCGAAGAGCATCGTCATCCGCCATTATCCTTGCCTGTTGAATATCTTATTTGTTGATGAATCTCCATCTTTTATTTATTTTATGCATCATGTTATTATTATAGTCAACTGGAGTCATTGGGTGGCTCTCGTTCTTCAGCCCAAAATCTGATTTTAAACCGTCGCTACATTCCCAACAAAAACAATGAGCTCACGTAGACTACAGGCACAAACCACGTAGTATTACGATACATTAATCACTTTGGTAACGAAAATAGTTTCGTACCGTGATTAGTGTGGAGTGAACAACTAGTATTTCATCGTATATGTAACCTCGTCTTTTCCTAACAAGTCCATCTAATGGCAAAACAATCAAGTTATTTATTGCCAAAAATGCTTAAATCTCCCATAAACTGCCAAACAAGGGTAGCCACTCAATCACTAATAATGGTTGCTGCGGTGGTGCCTCGTGTGTGTTGGAATATATGAATGTTTTTGGTGCTTCAGTGCATTTAAAAAAAAGGTTAATTACAGTTTGTCCTTTTAAACTATGTCTTGGTATCACTTTGTTCCATTGGAGTTTCAAAGTTAACAGTTACCTCTACTGAACTTTAATTTTATAACACTTTGTCCTATTGAACTTCAAAAACTCATTATTTAACACACATTCGACTTTTTTGAAGTTCAAGACGACAACATGTTACAAAATTAAAGTTCAGGGGAGGTAACTGTACGTTAACTTTGCAACTTCAGGGGGATTAAGTGATACCAAGACATAGTTCAGATGAGCAAACTGTAATTAACCCTAAAAAAATTGAATTCTTTCCATATGCACTCACGTCCCATGTCATACTCAGTTTGTACGTCAGTTTTTCGCATTTCACCTGGATCGTTAGTGAAATCTACTCCGACATGTTAGAATTTTTTCAAAAAAAACATCTTAAAATAAAAAAACCTCAATGTTAAATAAAAATTAAAGAAATACAAAATACAAAAAAAAATTAAACTCACCCCTCCAGCATCCCAACGATCTGTTCCTTCACGTCGAGCACTAGTTAATTGAGTATACCATGCACAAGGTATATAAGATGTACTTTAAACATATTGTGATAAATCAAATTTTGTCATTCTGATGTGTAATTAATGTTATCAATCGTTTCACCTATAATGATTTCTAAGTTGGGTATGTAAGATTTGTTTACATATGCACCGAGTTTGGGGAGAACATTTGGGTTCAAAAATGATTCACATGTGAAAAAGCCAGTAATGCTACCTAAAAGTATCAAACAACACTAGTGAAAGTAAAGTGTTAATTGACCCAAAAATTAATCGGTCGTTAAAAATGATTAGAAAACAACAAAAAAAGGATAAATTACAATTTGACATCTCAACAATGATGGGGGTAACACTTTGACTCATTGAATATTAAAATGTTATATTTATATTTTTTATACTTTTATTTGAGTAATATTTTAATTTTTTTTTTTAATATATTCATCATTTTTCTCAAAAAAAATATTAATCGTAAAAAATATTATTTTTTAATATATTCATCATTTTTCTCAAAAAAAAGAAGATCGTAACGTATTGTTACTGTAAAATTTGAATCAAACTAGAAATCATATTTTATTCAAATTAAAAGTACGTACGAGACAATGTCATTTACGGATGAAAAATAAATATCAGACATAGTCAGATACCAACCTCATAATCCAAAATGAGTCCTTATACACGGACGCGGGCGTCACGGACGCGCCTTACGTGGACGTGTTGAGTCAGCGTCCAGTCAGCAAAATTTCTCTTCACGTGCTTTGGTCTTCTTAAAAACGCCGGTTCTTTAGGTTGAACGATTCTTTTCCCAATACACAGATAGTGCAGACCCTAGGACAGCGTGCAGACCCTAGGACAGCGTGCAGACCCTTTATTCGTGCAGAGTCCAGACTTATCATAATAAAATATTATTTTTAACTTTTAGGTTGGATCAACTTAATCCAAACAGACACACAACATATTCCGAACAGACAGTCTTCTTATTCCGAACAGACGCACAACTTAATCCGAACAGACAGACTTCTTATTCCGAACAGACACACAACTTAATCCGAACAGACACACAACATATTCCAAACAGACACACAACATATTCCGAACAGACACACAACTTAATCCGAACAGACACACAACTTAATCCGAACAGACACACAACTTAATCCGAACAGACACATAACTTAATCCGAACAGACACACAACATATTCCGAACAGACAGACTACTTATTCCGAACAGACATACTTCTTATTCCGAACAGAAAGACTTCTTATTCCGAACAGACAGACTTCTTATTCCGAACAGACACACAACATATTCCGAACAGACAAACAACATATTCCGAACAGACAGACTTCTTATTCCGAACAGACGCACAACTTAATCCGAACAGACACACAACATATTCCGAACAGACAGACTTCTTATTCCGAACAGACGCACAACTTAATCCAAACAGACAGACTTCTTATTCCGAACAGAAAGACTTCTTATTCCGAACAGACAGACTTCTTATTCCGAACAGACACACAACATATTCCGAACAGACAGACTTCTTATTCCGAACAGACGCACAACTTAATCCGAACAGACACACAACATATTCCGAACACATAGACTTCTTATTCCAAACTGACATACAACTGTTATACATGAAGAAAATGAAGAAGAATGTGATCATTCCTACATTTGTAAGGATGACTTTGGTCTTGTTTGTTGTATATGTGGAATTACACGCAAAAGCATAGAAAGTGTGTCTAGAAACGGAACAGAAAGTTTGTATTATTTATGTAGAAAGATTGTCTTGTTTATGTAGAAAACTTGTCTTGTTTATGTAAAAAGTTTGTCCAGTTTATGTAAAATGTTTGTCCAGATTATGTTGAAAATTTGTGCAGAAATGGAACAGAAAGTATTCCGAACATACACACCACTTAATCCGAACAGACAGACTTCTTATTCCGAACAGACACACAACATATTCCGAACAGACTGACTTCTTATTCCGAACAGACATACAACTGCTGTACATGAAGAAAATGAAGAAGAATGTGATCATTCCTACATTCTTAAGGATGACTTTGGTCTTGTTTGTTGTATATGTGGAATTATACGCAAAAGCATAGAACTTTCTGATTGAACTTTTAACAGTAGAACATCACGCCAAAATCCTCGGAAGCTTTGACACCATTGCATCTCGTTCCAGCACATTAACACTTGACCCAGAGGTAGCAAACAAACGGGTGTGATGCCTTTTCTTAACACAAAAACCACAAGAATCGGCATAAGCAACGTAAAATGTTTGGGGCTTCTTCGAAAGAGGGGAAAAACATCCCCTCCTTAGGAACGTTTGTCGGCTGCTCCACTTGGAAAGACACATGAACGATTTCCATCAAAGCATAGAGTTAGGACCACAGAAGAGAAATGAAGAAAAAGGAAGACGCATGTTGAGATTTATAACAAGTCTCCTGTGCTGTGTAGGAGAGCCAAAATGTTCATGGAAAATGAGTGATTTGAGACGCATTAACGAGGGATGGAGGGATGTAGACATTTGTACGAAACGAGGAATAAAATAAAAAATAAACTTTTTCTGTGGAGACTGCCAACTCAAACGCGTCTGCTGACTGGGCTGACCACATAAGCGCGCGTCCCGAACGCTAGCGTCCACTAATCTTTTCCATCCAAAATACCAGACCCAAGTGGATAACTCTGTACCTGACTGGCCTCCGAAACAAACTAGAGCCCTTCCTACCCTAACCAAAACCAAAACCTAAACCCTCGCAAATCTCCACCTCATGAACCAGCGGGGAAGATTCCCTCCGCCCGCCGGAAACCCTAACCCCAACTACTACGCCCCCCGGATCCCCCCGCCGCCACCGCATCAGTACGTGCAGAGGACCGACACGAACCCCTACCAGCCGCAGTGGACCACGAGGCCCCAAATCGGCGGCGGAGCTGCTGGTGGCGGCTCCGCCGCCCCCGTCAAGACCGAGACTAGCTCCGATTTCAGGTCTTCTTTTTTTCTTTTTTGTTCTGCTTGTGATTTATCATTTGTGGTTGAATCGGAAGATTGGATGAGTATTCGAGCGCGGTTTTAGTTGCGGATCAGTTCATCTTATTGTTTTGTAGAAGATGAGATGATTGAGATGAAATGCGAATGACCTCTTTACCGAAGAATGTTGTCGCTGATGTGAAGTTTGAAAGATGCTTTGGGGTCGATTTTTGGATGTCATTGTCCCTTGTTAGCACTCGTCTCGTTTGTGTTATGCTTAGCAATGAGTGGGGTTATGACTTGCATTTCGTTATCGTGAGAAATGTGTATTTGCATCTTGTTGGATCGGTGCTCTTTTTGCGCCTTCATTATTATTCGTTTCTTTTGTGTAATACTTGGCAACGTGGGGGCCGTGAGCCCGTGACTTCCTTTCCGCCTGACCCAACCAAATTGAGCCTTTGTCAAGCGAAAGTGTGCACTTCTTATTGGATGGTGGACTTGTTTATTCGTTTTATTATTCCTCACTTTTTTTTTCAAACTTCCGGTGAGTAACTCGAATATTTTAACGAAAGAAACCTGAATAACGTATAGTTCATATGAAACCAATTCCTTTTTGCAATCTTTTCACATCAAAGAAGCACATTGTTATTATTTAGGTGGTCTCATCTAACTAGTATTTACCAAGATCCTGTTCTGAATTGCGTGGTCACTTGCTCTAGCCTACATGGTTGTCTATCTAAGCAAAATTGCTGCTATGGCTGGAGACTCACATTTTTGCTACGAGTTGCAAAGTGATATTGAATATGATTTAATATAACAACAAAACCTTTAATCTCAAACTAGTTTCAGTAAGTTAAATACAGAACTCATCAAGAATTAGGGCTTCGGTACATGAATCACCTCCTTTCACGCGTTCAGTTCAGGGTTCCAATCCTCTGAGTCATTTTACACTGCTCTTCTCTTCTTCTCAAGTGCCTACCACTCGATTTTTTTTGAGATTCTGTTCTGTCGTAGCCATTCTACAAATCATTAAAGACCATATGTAAGTTTTTTTTACTTGTCGCCTTCATCTCTTCATAAATTGTCTAATCAAGAATGTAATGTCAGTGTTCCGGACATCAAAATGTTTGTTTTGCAACACTTCTGTTTCTCCTCAGACAATGCCATTAACTCGCCCCCATGATGTTATGGTATTGGAAATAAATTTGTTGTCACTGTAGTTAGTTTTTGAAATTGAATAACTAAATTCTTAATTTTCTTCTTCTTCTAATTGTATGTAGAACTTGAACTCTAAACAAATCAGGTACATCATATGCGAAATGATCTAGTAAACTATTATCGATAAAAAATCTAATAAACTATTATATTCGAGGCCGAGTCTAACATGCTATATTGTTGCCTCAATGTATCTTTGCTCCAGTTGCATGTCTGGGACATGATGACTCTATTGGATTACTGCTCCATGTATGATCTCTATGTCTATCTGTGCTCTATGGTAACTCGACAACATTAGGGGGATTGTCTTTCTTATATCAACTAATCAATTTTGGCATATCATGTTGAGAGGTATTCTGGTTGCTAGTTTTGCACTAGAAAGTGTGTTTACTTGTTTTAGTCAAAACACGATACATGTGAGTATGTGACAACTGACAACCTTATAAATGGCTGCTTGTCCTTGATCAATTTAGCTATTTGTCTTGATTATTTTGATTAGTTTTTCAATGTACTAGAAGATTTTTAAGAATTCCATTAGCAATTTGCTTTACATGTTTCTGTTATCTCTAACGTATGTTGTTTTTTTGATCATCTGGTTTCAGCTCTGAAGATTGGAAATCACAGTTGAAGTTACCTCCGCAGGACACACGATACAAAACAGAGGTAAACATTCATCGTGCAATGCTGTTTTTTCATTCCTGCTTAGAATATTGAAGTGTTTGCTATATACAAAACAGCGGTAAGACTATTCATTGATATTCCATCTCCATATACTACACAATGTTCCTTTTTTTGTTACAGTTCATATGCTAGAGGTTACACCTAGCTTTATGTGCACAGAAGCATAAATGTCCGCATTAAGTTTTTTAGAGTTGGAATATTGTTGCATTTCTAATGGAAAAACCTTAATATAAAATGTGACGTTTGGATGTAATCATTCCACACTTATTTTAATAATAAAAAGTGTAATGTTTTCAACTCAGACTCACTAATGCAACGTTGGCTTTAGGACTTCAGGTCAGTCTTTTTTTGTTCCGACTAGTCAGATTATTTGAAAAGGCAGTATAATAGATGTATTTACTGGTATTTGTACTCATATGATTATAACAACCACAAGTCAACTCCACCACTCCCAATTCCCAGCAGATCAACCCTGCCACCCGCTTACCTCAAAGATTCACACTGCCTGGTTGCCTACTCTGGTCAGGAGGTGGCTTGCTATGTGTGTTTTTCCCCAGTGTTGTGTTTTTGGAGAAGGAGAAACTCCAGTTAATAGGAGTCGTGAGCTGTGATTGAGTCAAGGTCAATTTCCATAGGTTCTGCCTCCGTCCAATTGCTGAATTCTTGAGATTTTGTTATTGTCCTTTCAAAATAATATATACCTTAGAAGAGATCAGATGAATGAATGAAGAAACTCAGATTTGAACGATTGAATATGGACCATTTGAACTGTCCTTTTGTGCAATGATATACTATTCTTGTTGTGGGCTTATGTCTTGTGAATTGTGATTAGTAGTGTACGATAAAAAAATCTCTAATGATGTCTAAATTATAATCAGTAAGTGATTCTTTTGCAACACAATGACTCTTAAAGGTGTGATTAGTCGGCTGACCAGTTGACAAGGCAGTTGGACCAACCAATGTTTCTATATCCAACTTGATATCCTTGACCAATATTTGTAAGCATATACATGATATATTATAGTAACTGAAATTACCATAAGATATTTAACACCTGCGTTTTAATATGTGAATCTTGAAACTAATCTTTTGACATTTGAGTATTTGACTATTTAAGAATTGCTCTGGTGGAATGATGTTGTGTACAGTCATTGTATTGTACTGTTTGAGATGTGACTTTGCAGTGCAATCTGCAATTTGGTTCTAACGTGGTATTTCCATGATAGAGGGTCCTGAATTTCTGTATTACTACTATATTGAGCTATATAATCTAGACGACTTTGTAAATTCTCAGTCGTGGAATACTTAGTCTACAGCAATTTTCTTTTGAATTGATTATCATTTTCAACCATCTTTTGATCCGGTACACATGCTGATGTATTTCTGCAAGTCGTCATTTTTACCATTGTGTAGGTGTCTTTTCATGTAAGGGTGCATTGTCCATGTTATTGATAATTTAGTCATGACTCCTGATTTCTGTTGCCCACTTTCCTGCTACTTGGGTAGGTTGTTCTCTATGTGTATATTGTGTAATGGTTGTATTATTCTACATGTTGATTGCTTTGCACCCTGTGAGTTGGTCTTTGTACTTTCTGTTCCAATCTGATATCTTAATCATTTTTAGGATGTGACTGCTACAAAAGGAAATGAATTTGAAGATTATTTCCTGAAAAGGGAGCTGCTGATGGGTATATATGAGAAGGGTTTTGAGAGGCCTTCTCCTATTCAAGAAGAAAGTATTCCTATTGCTCTTACTGGCAGTGACATTCTTGCAAGGGCTAAAAATGGGACTGGCAAGACTGCTGCATTTTGCATTCCAGCATTGGAAAAGATAGACCAAGATAATAATGTTATACAAGGTCTTGCCACTTTTCATTCATATAACTGTAATGCTTTCATTCTAATAGGGAATGGGTGAATGCATGAGCATGAGATAGTAGTATCTAGATTTCGCTAGTATTATGAGATTACCTTTTATATGATTTTAATTTGTTCTCTCCACTAAAGAGTTTGTGGCACCTAAAATCTGTATGTTTTCCCAATGAAAGGTTTTTGTTGATGTGATTCTGCTGTTTTTAGCTGTTATACTGGTGCCTACGAGGGAGTTGGCTCTCCAAACATCACAAGTTTGCAAAGAGCTTGGGAAACATCTGAAAATTCAGGTGATGGTGACCACTGGGGGCACCAGTTTGAAGGACGACATCATGCGTTTATACCAACCTGTTCATTTGCTTGTTGGAACACCTGGTCGAATTCTTGATCTCACAAAAAAGGGAATCTGTGTTTTGAGAGACTGTTCAATGCTCATCATGGATGAGGTATATTATCGCGTACTGTGGTGGTTGCAAGTTTCTTTCACTATTGTTGCACCCATAGTAATTATGTTTTCCAGTTATTTAGTAACAAAGATGTTTGTTTTGGCGAGATGGAAGTTGCACCTCCAAATAATTTACAAAATGTCTGGAGCAAGAAAAATAGCTGATTTTGTTTTGTTGAAATCCATCAAGGTTTAGGTTGTAGAGGTTTAAAAAGAAGTAAATTAGGATTTGCAAGAGCAAATGTGAAGTTACATTTGACTTTTGGCTATTACCTATTCTTGTTTTCTTTGTAGATTTATCTTTTTGTGGGGGAGACATGCTATGATTTTTTGACCACAATCTGCTGGTGACTTTCGCTGTTGCGGTGATTTTCTTGAGAATATTAGTCTGTTTAAATTCTGTTTGCCACAGTTTTATGTGGATGCTGGATTTATTTACTTTTCTATATTTTATATGCAATTAAGTTGTGCTTGTGACCGGTCAAAACTAAAAAAAGCTGTGCTTATCAGAACTGAGAAATGGAAATTTCGTCCGTCGATACCCCCTCTCCACATAAACACAGTTAGATTTTTTTGAAATTCTTTAACAAACATTTAATATCATGTGCATGTTTTTGATTTCGTATCTGTTTCTATGCGGCAGGCTGACAAACTTCTGTCACCAGAGTTTCAACCTTCAATTCAGCACTTGATACGTTTTATGCCTGCTAACCGCCAGATTCTATTGTTCTCTGCAACATTTCCTGTTACTGTTAAAGAGTTCAAAGATAAATATCTTCCAAAGCCTTATGTGATCAACCTTATGGATGAACTCACACTGAAGGGTATAACTCAGTATTATGCTTTTGTTGAAGAAAGGCAAAAAGTTCATTGCTTAAATACACTATTCTCAAAGGTAACATCAGCAATTTTTTTCTATGTATTTATTTTTTATATCATTCTTTTTGTATTTATTATTTTATAAGATTTTTTTAAAGAAAAGTAGCCTAATATTTTTTTTTCCAGCTCCAAATAAATCAGTCAATCATATTCTGCAACTCTGTGAACCGGGTGGAGCTTTTGGCAAAGAAAATTACAGAACTTGGTTATTCTTGTTTTTACATTCACGCTAAGATGTTGCAAGATCATCGCAACCGGGTGTTCCATGACTTCCGTAATGGTGCATGTAGAAATCTTGTTTGCACAGGTACAAGTTTTTTATGATCTGTAATGGTGGAACTTGTCAATCTTAATATCAATTTGGAGTTTGAATCTAGCAGTGCACCTAATTTGTGAGTTGGGACATACGTTCTGAAAATCTCAGATAAGCATATAAAATATCTTGTTGCTCTATAATTAAAAAAACTTCGAAGGACAAACGATGTATTCTGCGGAATTATGGACAGGCAAAATTTTGAATGAATACTGATAAAAAAAAAGTATTAATAAACATTATTGCCAATCATCGACTTTGTGAATTTTTTTCGTATAGTAGTTTCCAACTGTTTGAATAATAAAATAAAGTGGTTGTATTGAGAAGGCTAGTGGGTGGGGTACCTCATATGTTCTTTATTTTCTTGATTTACATTCCTAGCCTTTTGCTATATTTGTCAGCATTGCATTACCGGCTGTATATTGACTTCTGTTTTGTCTGCAGATCTTTTTACTAGAGGAATTGACATCCAAGCTGTTAATGTTGTTATCAATTTTGATTTTCCAAAGAACTCAGAGACATATTTGCACAGAGTATGTTGTCGGTTTATTTATTCTTAGCATCTTTCTTATTGATAACTTGATTATGACTATTTTTCACCTGCAAGTAAATTCTCAACTTGCAACATATAATGAACTGTCCTAGACGTTTTAGATTACAGTTTGGTCTTGTGCTGTGATAATTCATGGTTACATGTGAAAAGTTGTTTAGTTCTTCAGGCTCATTGAGTGCTGGTATTTGGCAGTCGATTTGGATCTGATTTGGTTCTTCAGGCTCATGTAAAAAGTTGTTTAGTTCTTCACGCTCAACTTTGGTTACAATGGATCTGATTTTGTCGATTTTACTTTCGACAATGGAGGGGTTTTTTAAGCAAAGGAATCATGACAACTTATTTTATCAAAAATTATCACAACACGTGATAGTCTTACTTTCGAACAAGATATACATCATGATTTGTTATTTTCAGTATTTCAATGTTCAGAACTACGCATTTTTTATTAAAGTATTTTGTTTTGCTATTGAAGCTTTTAACATAGTATATGGTGCAGAAAGAAAGCATTGATAATATTTGGATTAAGCTCACTAAAAAGTAAACAACATTCAGAGTCCGATAAAAAATTCAAACTTCAAAGTTGCATAAAAGACTTCATACTAGTCTGTACCTTGGAAGTTAAAGTAAGTGCAATCTTGCCAACGGTTAAGACAGTACAAGGAAATATATATGGCGACAGTATTTTTTTCCAAAATGGTTCTAGAAAATGTGAATGTTAAGGTGATGGGCATTTGATGGTTCTGAGAATTCATATTTGTCATAATGAAGTGATGAATTCAATAAACGGTCGGAGGGCACTGTATTATTTTCCTTCAATTTTATCTTCTAAGAGGAAACTTGATGACATCTGCAGGTAGGACGCTCAGGGAGATTCGGCCACCTAGGCTTGGCTGTTAATTTGATTACTTATGAGGATCGTTTCAACTTGTATGTCAGGCTCTCCCATTTCATTTTAAGTGCATTTCCATTATTTGTTAATTTTTATTGCTGGTTCATATTGGTGCGATTAGGATGTGGCCTGGTAGCGTCAGATGTTTATTGACTGTTGATTCTTTACTGGCAAACAGGTATAGGATTGAACAAGAACTTGGAACTGAAATCAAGCAGATTCCTCCGCAGATAGACCAGGCTATTTATTGTAGGTGACAACTGCAGTTTTCTTCATGTTGAGTAATCAAAGACTTCACTATCTGTACATATGGACCATTGTGTAAGTGATGCTGCAAGAGTAAGTTTAGAGGAATTGTTTTTCATCTCTCTATTATTATCCCACATACACATACTGGGGAAGATAATATAGTAGGTGGTGCTGAAAAACAGAGAATTTAAAATAAAATTATACATGCTTTCCTTGGTAATGCTACACTAAATTTTTTTTCACGGTTAAGGGAACTCTGAATCTTTTGTTGACTCTAATATTTAGGGTCCCAAGAATGCGCTGCGCATTATCCATGTTGGAGTGCTAAGGCATTAGACATAAAGGTTGATAAACTGCTAAAAAGATAACACTATTTGCAATGAAAGCTCTGTCACTGCATGTCTTAGTGCTTGGGCCTCTAATATTGAATCTCTATAAGATAGTCTTGTTTCCATGAATGTTATTTCTGCCTTTTTTCCTTACATCTGTTCGGTTGTTTATCTTTTTGTATATTTACTGTTTTGCATCAAAAATATGCTTTATCCTTTCATATGAATGTTCGACTGATGCTTCTTCAATTTGCACAGCTGTAACGAACGTGTTGCTGTCTGGAGTCCCACCCAAACGGCACTTCTTTGGCCCTGTGGGCAGTTGAAAAATAGATCTGATGTGCGAACCCATCTGCTTGCTACTCATATTTCACAGATGTAACATTGCCCTTCTGAAGATTTAGATTGAGGTAGGTACTTAGGCTCTCTGTTGCGGCTTGCAGGTGCCTTCTTGTTCAGTTTAAATAACTTTGTTTTACCCCCAGCTAGTTCAGACCCTCGGTTTTCTTAGATTAACAACTTATAAGATGGCCTTGGACTCCGGTCTGATAGTATGTTATGATATAGATGGGAGATGGGACACTGGTTTGGTTTCCTTTTCCTTTTAACCCATGTAAGTTCGTTGCCTATTTTTCCATGTCGAGATGCTACGTTCAATCCATAAGATTATTATTATTATTATTATCCTTGGAGACCAATTCGAGCGTCTCGTGTTGTTTTCCTTACCTTCTGAATTTCTGAGAGGTTAGGCAGCGACACTAATACTAATGGGCGAGTTAGAAAATGTGTTCTGTTACGTATCAGAAACGGCGTGGATTATTGTACAAAGGTTTGTCTTGTTTCTATTACGATGCCTTATTGTTTGAAACAGTACTGACCCTTCAGCCTTCAGTTGATTGGTTTTCAAGTGCTTTTGTAGCATCTAACTGAACAGCTCCGTCATGGGTCCTTTTCGTATCTGTTAGAAATTAAATTGCATCTTGTGTAAGTCAAACGTTTGTTTAATTGTTCTCGTACTATTTGTCGTCCTCGTTATTAAGGTACCACTGGGTTGTGTTCTTGGTTGTACAAGTAGTGAAGTCGATGCAATTGGGAATCTTTCTTTAGATTTTATGCTACGCAGTAATGAAATATCCTTGTTTAGATTTTATGCCATAGCCGTAATGAAATTCCAATACAACACAAAAATGAGAAACAATGTATCAACTCCAAAAGCGACTACCATTTTAAGGCCCCTTCAACTTCTTTTTTTATAGTTTTTGTTGGCCCATAGATCGTTTTCAGGCCCCTCCAACTGTTGGATAACTTATTTGGGTGGCATTTTGGACGGTTTGAACGCCTTGTATATGGCCATATGGGCGGTCGATGGGTTGCTTTTTAGATTGGCCCGCGTTGTCGGACGAATGATGATGTCATGGGCGGTGGATTCTTGTCCCGTTTGTCTACTGATTTACAGGGAAAAATGTCCTATAAGTTTCACCCTATTTTCTACTCCAGTAATAAGGTATGTTTCGGTAGCATCTCATTCTCAACGAGGGGAAAAAAAGAATATCTGCCTTGATTGCCTTCTTTTTCTTTCGAATAAAGTATCTGACTTGAATGTTAAAAGAGGAGAAAACTAGAGATGCGTGGAAAATGAGGACAACTTTCTCTTCAATTTTGAAATTTCCAAAAATCGCAATACAAAATGAAGAATAAATAACTGCCGGTATACTTTTAATATAGCAAACTGTCTGTATCATTGCTTGCTTTGTATCTGAGAGACTAAGCTGTAACACTTTTGTGTGTTATTTTCTCATCTCTCCATACATTTATACTGTTCGACAGTCCTTCCTAACCTACTGTGTTAGTTAATCTAGTTTTCATTAGTATTTAACTTATAATAAGTTTCCAAGAACTATACATTTACAGGAGGTTTTTCAGCAGGAGTTGGATGACAAGTGGTCGACGGACTCATATGAGGTGTCGCACTGTCGCCCGTAACACTAGTCAAACAAGCGACCTATTCCATTCCATATTTCCATCCCACACTCCACGCCATCACATCTCCCATCTATTTTATATATTTATCTCTCCAAAAGAACACATCCCTCCCTTCACTCGCCTTCTCATCTCCAAACTTGTTCCACTCGAGGTCCGTACTCCACCACCTCCTTTTCTCATACACACTAGATTCTCTCTCCATCATCATTTATATCACATTTGTACTTTCCAGTGCATTAAATGTGAATGCCACACATCCATCAATGCTCTGTTCTCTTCTCCCTGCCTGACCCAAGTTAGTATGTATATACACACACATCACAACAGCATCTCTTCTTAATTTTCTCCTCTCTAGGACTAGCTGGTAGGGTATCAATGGGGAGAGCTCCTTGTTGTGAGAAGGAAGGGCTGGAGAAGGGGCCGTGGACGCCGGAGGAGGACAAGATCCTTGTTGACTACGTCCAAGCCAACGACCATGGCAGCTGGAGGTCTCTTCCCAAGCTCGCAGGTGCTGCTTGTTTGTGTTAGTTACCACTTAATAGTTAAATACCATCCATCCGTGCTTCTCTCTTTTCTTTGTTTCATGTTTTTTTTTTATTTTGTTAATTTTAAATAAATTTGTTGTATTTATTTATTTATTGCACGGTCAAAAATCAAAATCGCTTTCACCGTACGTGTTGTGGTGCATTGAATGTCTGCATTTATGATTTGTGTGTATTCATTCAATGGTGTATGACATCATCGGACATCCATACTAGTGTCCAAATGTTTGCCTAGTCGAAATCTCACCCGCTTCTTTGGATAAAGCACACTGCAACAAAAATCCTTGCTTGCGTTGGAAATTAAATACATTGAGAGCATAAAGTAGTGAGAGAGACAGAGAGTTGCTTTTTGGATTTTTGTTTTGCTTTGTTTTGGTTGGTGGATGGTTGTGGTCGGCATTGGGTGTTTCTCTTCGACTGCTTCACATGGTCACGTCGTGTTCAGGACTTGAAGCGATTGTTTGCTACTAACTTGAAGTTGATTTAGGTTGAAACATGTATTACTTGTACATTTTAGGTCTATTGCGATGTGGGAAGAGTTGTCGATTGAGGTGGACAAACTACTTGCGCCCGGACATCAAGCGTGGACCGTTTACTCCCGAGGAGCAAATAACTATCATCCAACTCCATGGCATCGTTGGAAACAAGTAAATTCCTATGGAAATCTCTACTGAGGTTCATTCTGTTGTTCACTTTCATGAACTGCATTTGTTTGTTATGCATCCTTCTATGCCACTCTTGTTTTAAACATCATTTTCATTTCATTTTCTCTATTCTACTTATTTTGATTTGAAGCATTCAAGACTTACTTGCTTTAATATCTATTTATCATTATTATCGACTCAGCATAAATAGTGGAACTTCTTTGTATAATTGTATTGGATTTTTCCCCTTCCTTTTTGGAACTTTTTTAGCATAATATTTCGTGAACTCTGATTGCCACTTAAACAAAATGATAGAATTATACATATATTTCGTGCAAATATTACTACGGATACCTTATTTTTTGAATATAAAAAAGATTGAATTTATGAATTTTGCGAGTCTAAAATTTGTAATCCTCCTTGTAGATGGTCCAAGATAGCCGCGCAACTACCAGGACGAACGGACAACGAGGTCAAGAACTACTGGAACACGCATCTCAAGAAAAGACTCCTTAAACTCGAGCCCAACACGTGTTCACCGGCTACCATCGCCGGCGACGCCCCAATCTCTCCGGCGACGTCCACCTCTGGTTCTTCTTGCTCCGCCACCCGCCACATGGCCCAGTGGGAAAGCGCTAGGCTCAAAGCTGAGGCTCTCCTTGCCAAGGAATCTCTTCTCGGATGCCCCGCCGCCGTCGAATATACTCCTCCAGCGAGCGTCGCCGGCGAGAAGCCCGAGCCGGCTCCGGAACCCGACTTCTTCCTCCGGATTTGGAATTCCGAGGTGGGCCGGGCGTTCCGGAGCGAGTCGGGGAAACGCGCCGGGGGGTCGCCGGCTGCCGAAAAAGCGGAGGTGGGGCCGGTGAGTGACGTGGCGGGTGGAGAGTGGTTGAGGGGTGCTGACGTGGCGGAGGATATGTATTTGGACTTCGATTCTGAGATCGGGAACGATCAGTACGATGGGCAGATCGGTAATTTTATGCTTCTTGATGGGGACTTGAGTTTGAAGTGGGAGTTCGAGAAATCGACCAGGATTTGACGATGGTTTGTGTTTTCCTGGCTAACTTCTGATGTTTTGTTTTGGTTGTGATGGTGTTTATATGTGGGTTGGTTGTGGTTACTAATTAGTGTTGATGTATTTTCTCTTTTTTGTGTGCAAGTATTTATTTCATGACGCACTACTTATTTTCGGGAAAAGTATTTGGACCAACAAAAATATTGTGAAAATTATGTTTGGCATGCTGTTTATAATAGGCCCATGGACCATTGAAGAGAAATAAGGCCACATGAAACTAAAGAGTTTACTCGGACGTGAGTGTGACATGAGCTTTATAATCTCGTACGAGAACTTCCAATCTACCAATACCAATGTTAGATCGTGGGATTCATGTGTACAATTTGAAATGTATTCAAAAGCCATGAGTACGGAATGTTCCAAAAGATCTTCCGCATCAGCTTAACTGTTTGGGGTTCATAAATGCTTTTGTCCAGTTAACAAATAGCGCAGTATTGAACACAGCAGAATAGGTCATAGGTGGTCAGGTCAGACGTATTCAGCAATAATGCAACAAATAAATCACAACACTCGGAACAACAGAAGCGTAAGGAGAAGAATGGTGTTGGGATTGCAATAATAACCCAATAACCTACACCAAAAACAACACGTGTATTTAATGCAAATTTAGTATGGTGACATGAGCAAAACATGGCATGTTGGTGTTCTGATTCACTCAGTTCATAAGCAACATAATTGATTCGAACTTTGTTGTTTATAGAACTCCAATTTTAGAACATAAACAACCAAATCATTCATCATAATCATTTAGGTGCAACTCTATTCTAAGCATTCATGTGCCCAACAAATGCATGTAGCTGTACATAGATTGTATGCGGACACAACAAAAGTAAATGTAAAATGACTGCAAAATTTGTAAGTACTTTCTCATTTGCAGTAAAAAGGAGTAAATTTTTTTTGGGGTCGATTTCACGATTCACTACTCACTACGTTAGCTGTCATATCCTTGTCATATCCAAATTTAATCTTCACAAACCTCATCCGAAACTAATCCATAGAATCCAACAAAACGTTGGAAGTCTTGATTCGAATGTCACGACAGATATTCCAAGAAGTCAAGAACAATATTCACCACATCAAGTTTCTGCATGCTTTTCATTCTGCAAAGATATGCTACAAACAACACATCAATCCAACAACAACAAAAAACACATACATAATTAAATCACACTCCACAAAGTAATAATTGTTTATCTTTTTTAAACATGATTGAGCAAATTCATCAACCAAAGCAACCAAGAATCTTCTTAGGAACAGTTCTGGTGGCACGATATTTGGCTGCTGTCTCATCTGCCTTGAGAATCTCTTGACTTTTTGTGGCTTCAACATTGGCTTTCTTCTCTTCAGCTTGTCTGTGGATCATAGCCACCTTGTTCTTCATTACCTCAGTGTAATTTGCTTTTTTCTTTTCCAGTGACTCCTGCATTAGCAAACATAAATAATCATGACAATGTTCAGTTCAAAAGAGTGATCCATCATTCATGAATTTAACTTATGATACATACATGAGTAGAAACAGTAAAAAAATTGAAGTTACGTTGGCCGAATAACTGTGGTGCGTATGATATTACGAAGAACTTTAAAATGATGCGTCTTGCAATTTTTATGATTTTCAAATGACTCGATTTGTGTTTCTTTTGTATGGATAAACATGTCATTCCAAAATGGTATCAATCGAAAGATCATATAACATGTTGTCTGTAGCGTTTATTCCAATTCAAACCAAATGCATGATAACAATACATATAATGTTGTTAATATGAGTGCATATTTACAATTATTGGATTGCATTACCATCAATCTGAATTTATCAGAGTTAGACCATGTCATGATAAATTCAAATTCCATCTCTGTACTTGGTGATTTGTTTCTAAAAATGTTTATACAGAGGTGGTATCTCAAAGTAGCATGGAGCATTACAGATTCTCTATGAACTTCATTCAAAAAAGTTG
This sequence comes from Triglochin maritima, assembly GCA_963682175.1. Lineage (NCBI taxonomy): Eukaryota > Viridiplantae > Streptophyta > Magnoliopsida > Alismatales > Juncaginaceae > Triglochin > Triglochin maritima. Next base: position 53,553,355 of record OY821772.1, on the reverse strand, counting down.
TTCTAAATGACGCACTTTCGAGTTACAAGTTGACTTGCTGCATCCAAACGCAACCATACATATTCTAGAATTCAGCTCATGGGATGAAAACATGACAAAACCAAAAAAAATAACATTATTTGATTAGCTTCCATAATACTGTACAAATAATTTTGTTTGACTGTAATACCATCTAACGAGCGACGAGGAAGAACGTACCTCAATTTTTTTAAGTTTTGCTTCAAGATCAGCCTTCTTTGCATTCTCCCACGAGACAATGCCTGAAATCTTCTTAAGAGCTCTGTCCAACAAAACCAATTCTTTCATCAATCTAACAAACTAACAGTAGCAGACAAATGGATGAGTCTCATTTTCAGACTGAGAAATTAACAAAACAAACACATATCTGTGAATGAGATATACTTGTTTTGAGACTTGCTCTTTTCATTTTCTTCCCATGCCTTGATCATGGAACTCCTCTTCTCGGCTTCCACATTTGCAAGAGCGATATCTAAAGCAGCATAATCATTACAAACTATTGGATTTTGGGCTAATAAAAAGTGTTAAATGTTCTTTGATAAATGTAATTTCGTACCTCTTTCACTTGAACCTCTTGGGGGTTTCTCCGCCTCTGGATGTTCAATAGCCTCTGCAACACAAAAGAAAATTAAAGAATTTAGTGCTAACAAAAGCATTTAAAATGATGAATGATTACAAAAATGTATTTTCTAGAGCCAGAGAATTAGAGACAACTTGCAATTTAAGGAATTACCATCCAGAATAAGTGAAATTTGAGTGAAGAATCCTAAACTTCTACCAACACCTTTACTAACACCCAGACATTAAACGCCAGTCAAATGTTATTCAAGTTCTGTGTTTCTTTCATTTATGCAATTTTTTGTTACGGCAGTAGGGCAAGATTCAATAAAATTTTGGTCAGGTTATCTTAATTTGCATAATTCTTCTAAATAATCAATATAAAAATTGCAACAAAATCACAAAAAATAGTGATAAGAGTGTGTTTCCAATCACTCAGGATTTCTAACACCAACAATTTTCAGATATCAAAAGAACAGGATTAGACTGGGTTAGAACACAAAAAAAATTCCAAACATTAATCCTTCCATGAATTTAAATACTACCCAACAACATGTAAGCTGCTTGAATTACAAAGCTAAAACCAGTAGATTTTTTTCCAAAAAGATACAAAAAATCTTACTGTCTACTACTACAATAGCCTTGGAGTCATCCACTTTCACATCAACTGGGGATTTCTCCATTGTGACCCTGAAGGTCAATAGATGGAGATGAAATCAGAAGTAAGCGACCTTTTGTATTCTGCAAAAGTTATTTGGTATTTTGTGGGGATGTCTGGAATAATTGAAAGCGATGTAATAAAATTTATAAGTTCAGAAGAGGCCAGATGTGGTGATATGAAATCATTAAACAATATATTGCTGGAGGAGGAAATGGATAACAACAATTAAGAAAGGAAAAGTTGATTATGACAATTAATAAAATGAGGAAGTGGTTGAGGACACCGTTTTCTTTTCAAAATTAATTGAAGTTGCTGGTCTAAGTGAAAATATTCGTTGTCGTGGACATTATTATCGTCTTTTTTCCTGGAAAAGCAGAAAAGTAAATGTGCTGAATTAGGTTTTTCTTAAAGGTTGATCGAAAGTTACATAGAAATAACAAAATCCCAATAATTGAATTAGTAGAAGTACGATACACGTTGATGGGTTGTTACAAAAGGAGTAATACAACTAAATAACAATCCACCCAATTAATTGTCATTATAGACCTGCAAAAATGCATAATTTTGTGGAGGATCTATTTTGTGATGTTGTGCCATAATTAACAAAAAGAAAAATTAGTACTCTAGAGGACAACCTAAGAAAATTTTCACATAACTAAAAGAATTTTGTGTATTATTACGACTAAAATTAAAATACAGACATCTGGTAAGATCGAAACGGTACGAAAAACTTGAGACTCACGAAATTGAGAAATGTTTGTTTTGCAAAATATGAAAAGGAGTTTGGGGTCCAGTGGGTGTGGCCGTGTGGACCCAAAGGTGCATGTGGGTTGGTGGTTTAAGACCGAAACAGTACATATATATCCAAACTTTGCGGGCCCAAAATAACAACCTGGTTTTTCAACTTCTTCTGCTGTCGGCAGCTCAACTGATTTGATTTTTTGGTTGATATTATAATCAAGTTTGCTATTATTATTGCCACAAACAAAGGAACGGAGAGGATAAGAAAAAAATATTACCATAGTTATTATGAAAGGAGGGGAAAGATGGTAATTTGGTATAAGAGTTGTTGAAGTGAAAATAATCTTATTTTATGCGACGCAAATTTATTTCATTCAGATCGGCCGACACATGTGGATTAGATGTCTCTTTGGAAACATCTGATAAAAAAGTGGGACGATATGTGTGGATTAAAAATGACTTCCATGTGGTGCACTAGTCCACAACAGAGTAAGTTGATCTTCATGTAATGTATCCATGGTCCATGGATCTATAAAATAGATATGTTTATCGACAAAAAAAAGAAAAAAGGGAACACCGAACAATCAATTTCATTGAAATCGTGAATTTAGAGTAGTCGCATATCCAGTAGCTCATCCATCGATAGATCCAGTCGCAACCACGTCCGGTGATCCGCATCCAATCTTTTTTGTCATCCCTCCATTCGAGGTCCAGGTATCAGCATCCATCCAATCCTCGAATCTCGATCTCAAACACCATCCAAAACATTCATGTTTAAATATGTATAAGTCTCTCTTGGACTCAATATTTGTGTCTGAACTTAGAATGCAAAACAAATGGAGTAAATAATGACAAAGTTAATTTTAAAAACGGCGTGAAAAAGTCTTCGTCAGACAAAGATTAAGTTATGCAAAACAAGATCTTCAAATAATAGAAAGTGAGTTTAACAGTAAGGTTTATACTATACTACGTAACTTTTATGTTCTATATTTGTTGTTCTCACATGTTTATTAGGCCACGGCCCATGGCCGAGAAAAGAAAATCCCAGAGCTCTGGCCATGACCTACTTCAGTAAGGGCATCCCTTAACGCGGAAAACGTTAAGGTCGTGAGCAGGTCGGTCACATATGACCGAGATTTTTTTTGTTAACCGTGAATTTTTACGGTCGTGGATGACCGGGTCGTCCATTAAAAAAATATTAAATTTTATTTTTTGTTTTTTGTTTTGATTTTTAAAATTTTTTGTTTTAGTTTTTTTATTTTTTTTTGAAAATACGTTTTACAATTGTTTAGAATTTTTAGAATTTTTTTTTAATTTTTTTAAAGTTTTACCAAGATGGACTCCGAAATCGAAATGATGTGGAGGAGAGAGGTAGATTGTTGTGAGTTGTGTTGGGTTGTGGTTAAGATGTGAATAGTGTAGGAAAGAGAAGAAGGTGGGTTGAGGAAAGAGAAAGCTGATGTGGAAGAGAGAGAAAGTTGATTTTGAAGAGAGAGAGAGCTGATGACGAGGTCGTCCAGGTCATGATTAGTGATTGTGTAAGAGACTCTAAACTGAAAAAATAAACAGGCGTAGTGAAAGCCGACATATCCCAAAAGCTTTAGGAAATTTAATTACCTGCCAAATAAATTCATATTCAATAAAGAAATATATGCATCAGTAATGACTAAGTTTGCTTCCCGAAAAATCAAACTAGGATAATCATATCGTTCGGTTGATTTTTTTGGTTCCTACTTCCTAGCCACCACTGATAGAAACCTTAATTATATTAAACCGAAATTTAATGCTTCACGGTTTAGTGCCCAATTTTATTTCCCAATATTATCCAACACGCAAAAAGTCACAACCTACCATATCTTTTAAAATGGACACCTAACGGACTTCCCTGCCCTGCCTTTCTATATCTATATAATTTAAATTATATTTTTATATTTTTCGTATTAAGACCCACTCAAACGATTTAATTTAAACTAAAATGCCATTTCAATGCTCTCCTAAATTATTATCAATAAAAACACGTATTCTTTTATCTATAAATTAAGTTACTATAATTAAAGAGCCGTGATAGACGGACGCGGGCGTCACGGACGCGCCTTACGTGGATCTGTACAGCTCAGATATTTTCTTTGAGTCAGCGTCCAGTCAGCGAAATTTCTCTTCGCGCGTTTTGGTCTTTTTAATAAACGCCGGTTCTTTAAGTTGAACGATTCATTTCCCAATACACAGATAAGACAGTGTGCAGACCCTAGGACATCGTGCAGTCTCATTATTCGTGCAGAGCCCACACTTATCATAATAAAATATTTGTTTTTAAGTTTTACGTTGGATCAACTTAATTTCTCTAGCTTACTTTATGTGTGTGTGCAGTTACATTATGTGTTTGTCCTGTTTACGTTATGTGTCTGTCCGGAATAAGTGTATTTGCAGTTCGGAATAAGTGTATTTGTTGTCCGGAATAAGTGTATTTGCTGTCCGGCTTAAGATTAAAGTGTGTCCAGAAACGGAACATAGAGTTTGTCCGGAATAAGTGTATTTACTGTCCGGATTAAGTGTATTTGCAGTCCCGAGTAAGTGTATTTGTTGTCCGGAATAAGTGTATTTGTTGTCCGGTTTAAGAATAAAGTGTGTCCAGAAACGGAACATAAAGTTTGTCCGGAATAAGTGTATTTGCTGTCCGGAATAAGTGTATTTGCTGTCCGGAATCGGAATAAGTGTATTTGTTGTCCGGAAAAAGTGTATTTGTTGTCCGGTTTAAGAATAAAGTGTGTCCAGAAACGGAACATAAAGTTTGTCCGGAAAAAGTGTATTTGTTGTCCGGAATAAGTGTATTTGCAGTCCGGAAAAAGTGTATTTGTTGTCCGGAATAAGTGTATTTGTTGTCCGGTTTAAGAATAAAGTGTGTCCAGAAACGGAACATAAAGTTTGTCCGGAATAAGTGTATTTGCTGTCCGGAATAAGTGTATTTGCTGTCCGGAATCGGAATAAGTGTATTTGTTGTCCGGAATAAGTGTATTTGCAGTCCGGAATAAGTGTAGTTGTCCAGAAAAAGAAGAAAGTGTGTTCAGAAACGGAACAGAAAGTTTGTCCGGAATAAGTGTATTTGCTGTCCGGAATAAGTGTAGTTCATGTCCGGTTTAGGAAGAAAGTTTGTCCTGTTTATGTAGAAAGTTTGTCATGTTTTGTCTTGTTTATGTAGAAAGTTTGTCCAGTTTATGTAGAAAGTTTGTCATGTTTTGTCCTGTTTATGTAGAAAGTTTGTCCTGTTTATGTAGAAAGTTTGTCATGTTTATGTAGAAAGTTTGTCATGTTTTGTCCTGTTTATGTAGAAAGTTTGTCCTGTTTTGTCCTGTTTATGTAGAAAGCTTGTCCTGTTTTGTCCTGTTTATGTAGAAAGCTTGTCCTGTTTTGTCCTGTTTATGTAGAAAGCTTGTCCTGTTTTGTCATGTTTATGTAGAAAGTTTGTCCTGTTTATGTAGAAAGTTTGTCTTGTTTATGTAGAATGTTTGTCCAGTTTATGTAGAAATTTTGTCATGTTGATGTAGAATGTTTGTCCAGTTTATGTAGAAAGTTTGTCCTGTTTATGTAGATACAATGAGAGCACAATGAGATATTGATGGTACATATTATTGATGATAACTATTACACAATAAGATACAATGAGAGCACAAAGACAAACAAACAATACAAGCACAAACACAAACACACAAAAATTACAAAAATAATATATCTTCTCCCAGTAAATCACACACAAACAAACAATACAAACACACACAAATTACAAAGATAATATATATTTTCCCAGTAAATCGGAAAGAAGATGTAAGACTTAAACATGATCGTCTCATTCACGCTGCTTACGTTGTGAAGAACCTTGGGAGTCGACAGCAGACGCTTCTTCGACGTAATATCTTACTCGAAATGGTGATTTATTACGGAGAGATGTACGACATAAACCGAACAGACGTAAGTCTTCACCACGGAGCGTTGTACCTCTATCCGGAATAAATCACCATTTCGAGCAAGATATTATTTAGAAGAAGCGTCTGATGCCGACTCTCAGGGTTCTTCACAACGTAAGCAGCGTGAATGGGACGGTCGATGACACTCTTTCTTTCTTCTTCCGTCTTTTTCTGTCATGGGCACTCCAACAATGCAGCAAAGATGTTGTGGTGCGAAGTCTTCACCACCGGATCGTCACATTCACGATGCTAACGCTGACAAGAACATCGGGAAGTCTTCGCACCGTCCCATTCACGCTGCTTACGTTGTGAAGAATCCTGAGAGTCGGCATCAGACGCTTCTTCGACATAATATTTTGCTAGAAATGGTGATTTATTCTGGAGAGAAAGAATGAAAAAGAAAGAAATAGTGTCATCATATTTGTATTTGGGTGGAGAGAGAGAACGTGCTGAGTTGAAACGCATTTAATATGATTTGAGTGGACATCAGGAAGAAAAAACAAAAAAACATTCATGCTTTGACCACGTAAGGGCTGACATGGATGTCCACGTAGAGCACGTCCGTGACGCGCTGCGTTCATAAAACATTTCCCATAATTAAAAAAAAATCAATATATCTTCAAATCTATTAAGCACAACCCCACACCACAACACAACTCCCCCTAAAAAGGCTAAACTCCCTCCCGCAACACTAACAACGTGTTAAAACTCCTCAAACTCTTCTTCTTTTTGTGAGTGCCAGTGTGCCACCACCCACATGATTACTTGTAATCCCACTTTTTAAATTATAATTATTACCACCACCCACGGTTTGGAACTCCAAAACCATCCGCAAAAGTCATCACACCACATTGGAAACAAACATCACACACAATCCAGTACTATATGTGTCCCTTCTCGGGCTTTGTGGCCGCGAAAACATGGGACTCAAGCCCACTGGTTTTTACTACAAAGTACGTACATGTGTTAAAGTTGCACCAACGCTATAAATATCTCACACATCAAAACGTCACATTTCAACATTCTTGGTTTTTACACTCTTTGTTATGGATGTGTATATATCTGAGGAGTATAAGGTGAGCAGGAGAAAAGAGAGGAATGGGAAGAAGCAAGGTGGTGGTGGTGGTGATCAGAGGGAACGGACGGACAGGATTGGAGATGGTGGTGGGATGGTTGATCTGAAGCCCTTCTTTTTTGGGAAGATTAGTGGTGGTGATGGTGTTGGGGGTAATGAAGATCTTGTCTTCATTTGGTTCTCTGCATGACACTAGTATATAATTTTTTTATATTTGGGTTGTATCTTGAATTTGTTTTTAGTGTATGTGATTCGAAAGAAAAGAAATATGACCAACCTTTTTTTGGTTTATGTGGTTTGGTGGTTGTTTCTTGGGTTTATTAATTTTATGTTTTTATGCTAGCTGTTTGGCGTTTGCATGAAACTTTCATGTAATTTTGCAGTCAAGAGTACACATTCTTTAAGTACAATTACAGTAAAAAAAATTGAAGTATATTTACAATTTTGAAACCTTTACTTTTGTCAAGGGTGGGTTGAGAAACTAGTAGATCTGAACATAGATTTGACAAAGAATGAAATAGTAAATCACTTCAAACAGCAAAGAAGAATACAAGAGTAAAGGTTCAATTTGTGAGTACAACCAGTTTACTGGGTATGAGTATTCAAAATTTCGAAAAAAAACACCACATGAAAATCTCATGAAATCAAAATAAAACATCATGACGTAAACAATTCATTTCCTCTGTTTGCAGGACTAGGCGTGTAACCCAGTTATTTGGGCCAGTTAAAAAAAATCTAAAAGAAATCAAGAAAAAATGTCTTGATTGCATCACTTTACCAACACCAACAGTATTGACTTTGAGAGTCAAAAACTATTTTTTTTCTGAAAAGCAAGCAATATACTCCAAAGCAAATGTTACAGGATGAAATATTTCACAACCACCAAACGTATATATGTCCAGTCACAAACTCACAATTCACAAAAGAAAGATCGTAAAGTTCAGAGACTAATTCTGACTCCCATACTCTCATTACATTAGTATACAGACACAATCAGAGATCAATTTTCTGGTATTTCGCTATAAGAATTTGGAACCTCAACGTTAGCAGGAAAAACAGTAGATAGCACAACAACAGCGCCCATCAGAATCACTACCAGGGCATTGAAATTAACCAGAAACGCCTCGGTCCCGTACTTTGGCACACCTGAACTCTGAAGGAATGTGAGTTTCTCTAAGAAGCCGAGTTGTGACGTCGCGATCGCCAAAACATACACCATCATTCCAAACAGAACGTGCCACGGGAGAGCTTTACGTCTGAATGCTGGAGAGGCTCCTGGAAAGAAAAATGTAACGAATCCGAAGAGCCACTGCAACACAACATTTAGAGATCCAAGTCATCAGTAAGGTTGTACTTAGTGGGTGTATTAAATTAATTAATAATAAGCACTTATCTATATACTAGTGATGATGAAAGATAGAGCATTTCAAGGTGTTATCATAACACTCTACGTTGCTTTTTTTCCTTAAGGTCATCACTAATCATGACCTGGACGACCTGGTCATCAGCACTCTCTCTCTTCAAAATCAACTTTCTCTCTCTTCCACATCAGCTTTCTCTTTCCTCAACCCACATTCTTCTCTTTCCTACACTATTCACCTCTTAACCACAACCCAACATAACCCACAACAACCTATCTCTCTCCTCCACATCATTTCGGGGTCTATTTTGGTAAAATTTTAAAAAAAATTAAAAAAAATTCTAAAAAATCTAAACAATTATAAAACGTATTTTCAAAAAAAAAATTAAAAAACTAAAACAAAAAATTCTAAAAATCAAAACAAAAAAAAATAAAAAACAAAAAACAAAATTTAATATTATTTTATTCGACGACCCGGGAATTCCGGGTCGTCGACCCGGGCGTTTCAACGCCCGGGGCAGTGACCTGGGCATCTTCGCCCCAGGTTTTTCCCGCGTTAAATTTTTTTTTTGCCAACGACCTGGTCACGACCCGGTCGTGACCCAGGTTTTTCCCCCGATAAGGGATGGCCTAAGAGGCTCCCCCCTTCAGCTGGTCGAATGTGCAGAGTCTTAATTTACCCCCTGTAACACTAATTCTGGTTGACCCTTATATCCAGAAGGGCAAAATTTGAGGTGTTATCATCACATTCTAGAAGATAATTTCTTCGAAGCTAATTCAGGAGTAGAATCAAACGGATCATTTGAAGCCATGGTTCACGTTGTTATATATACCACATATAGACAAATAGTATTAGTTTGGTAAACAAAATAACCATACAAACAGGTGTTGGGAGTTCAGTTTTAATGATAGTGAGAAAAATATCATATTGGGACAGAAAACATGTTTTTCAGCTACGATGGAACATACCTGAAGGGCATACAGAGAGATTGTTCCAATACCAACCCAAGAGTGCAAGCTGTACAAATTATCTATGCCACTCTCATTATGGAACTTGAAGGCAGCATAAATTCCTACAGCGCCAAGAGCGAGCGCGATTGCATGGAAAGATAGATGAATCTTTTTATTGACTTCCTTGCTGAATGGAAGAGTTTTGTAGCTCAGAATCGCTGCAAAGAGAAAAGAAAAAAAAAAAGAACTCAAATTACTTTCTAAGAAAGAAAAAGAAACTATTTGATTTTTTTAAATTTGATATATTAGCAAAACAAGGGAGAATAAACTGGTTGGGCTGCCCACCTTCACTTCCGAGGATAATGAAGCCAATTAGCATAAGAACTGGATGAATCTGTACGTACACACACAAAATTTGAGAATGCCGAAGTAAAGCAAACAAACAAGAGATGGTCGTAATAAATTCCCAATCACAAACATTAAGTTGCAGCACTTCTTACCATGCTTTACCATACGAAGACATAAGAATTAACACGATAATATATCCAGTGATTTGGTTGCACATTTTCATGATGAATTAGTGATGGATTTTCTGAAATCTTATTGAAGTATGTAACTATGTTTCAAATAGTGTTACAAAAGACAATAGTATTCAATCGTGTAGCTTCATACCTTGAAAGTGTTACAAATATTATCATATAATACATTGAGTTATGCATGTCGAATAAATTAGACAGATGACAGAATCCATACAAAAACATATTAGTACATGTCTCAATAACTTTCATATACAACATTAAAATTTTCAATTAAATTATTCAGGGACATAATCCAAATTTAATAGTCCAACAGAAAGTTGATCTACTTAATTATTTACTAATTACTATTCGTTCTCTAGATCTGAATAGTGAAATAATATCGCACAATGTACTTTCCAAACATGATATATCATAAAATGTTACAGTTTCATTTTGCCACTCATGGTCCTGTATGTTACTGTGTGTACACACGATGGGTGTGATTAAGTTAGTTAGAGAGGTGATTGGATTTGTTATAGTTTCATTTTCCACGTGTCAGCTGTGGAGTGAGTGTGTGGTTCCCAATTGTAACTAACCTCTCTAGGAATAGCATCTCATAGTCCCCTTTCGTTCTGATTTGAAGGAAACTATTTTATTTTGTCTTGGTCTTGATTCTCGCACAGTATTCCGATTGTGTTTGAGATAATTATAATTATTAGTGGGCTTAGAATATATATAATCCAGTTCTTAAACACACGAACATCCACCGATCTCGTTTATTTGGAAGCGATATAGCCCTTAGAAAATAAATTTCAAAATTCCAGTTCAAGAAAAGGGGGAAAACAGAAGACGGGGTTCAGTACTCAAGAAGAATCTAAATTATATCACAAACTTCTGCATCTTTTGATTTTGAGGTTGTTATAAGAAGTCCAGAATTTCAATTCCTAACCTCTTTTAGTTTTATTATAGTGGAAGTAAGGGATTTAAATATTTCAACTATTTTTAAGTAACGAAACTCTAATTCCAATTGTTTAGATTTTCCTGAAACAAATCACCAAACAATCCATCAAAAGTAATCATCACTTCCTTGAAGTACTCTTACGAACGAAATCACACCTAAGGAAAAGAAACAGACACAGTGCAAGCGTATGTCGGAATCGAAATCGACCACAACCCTCCAGTTTCCAGAAGAAAAAGAAAAGAGAAACATCGAGCGGACATAATAAAAACACGACACGTGGCTGTCGGAAACGGAAAAGGATGGTGATGATGATAAGGAGAAGAGAAGTTACGTTGAAGATGAGTGACTTGTTGGTGGATTGGAAGGCGAGGCCGCCGCGGAAGTGGATGCACCAGACCAGCACCAGCACCGCCGCCGCCAGCTCAAGAAAACGCGCCCCCAACGCCAAGGGCCACGCCAACACACCACCCACTCTTCCCATCTTGATCTTCACTAGTGTGCTACTGTTTCTCTTTCTCTTTCTCTTGCTCGACACAACACAAGACAATATATTTTCTTGTATATTATCAATAAATAAATTGCCGATGTAGACGTCAATGGCCCAGATCACGAGGAGAAGGAGATTCACGATTTTCTGGAGATATATCTCATTTCTCACCGCATCCAAAATGGGTGGGGGGACTGACTGGGGGTCAAACCAAACGTGTTACTTTTGTCTTCTTCCGATCCATCTTATTTAATTGTACCTAGCTAAGGTTAAATCTGAAATATCACCGTAGACAGATTAGGACCGGTAATTCGGATCATGACACGAAATCTGAACTCGACACTAAATATCACAATTCGGGTCAACACGAATGACACGAACTGTAATTCGGGTCGGATTCTGGTAATTCGAGTTGACACGAATAACACGAACTGTAATTCAGGACGAGTTCATGTTTCGTGTAATTAGTGTCAAACATGCTAGTTCGTGTTCGGGTTAATTCGTGTTTGTGTAAATTTGTGGCAAACATGTCATGATTGGTGTCAAACATGTTATTTCGTGTTCAGGTTAATTCGTGTTTGTAAAAATTCGTGTCAAACAAGTCAGTTCGAGTTATTCGGGTTAATTCGTGTTCGTGTCAACACGAACACGAAAAATGGATTCGTGTCAACGTGGGTCGTGTTCGGGTTACCAAATTCGTGTTCGTGTCGACTATTTCTTATTAATTCGTGTTCGTGTTCGGGTCAAGGAAAAACAGTTCGTGTCAATTCGTGTTCGTGTCAAACACGACACGAAACACGAATTTGTCAACCCTAAGATAGATGTAGTAAAATTTTAAAAGACGCCCCTCATTTTCCCACGCACAATTCTACGCGTAAGGTGGACACACGTTTGCAAGGTTCAGGGAGGTCTAGCCATATATATCTGCAAGGTTCAGTCTTTATTGTGCAAACATTTTTTTGTTCGGTTTGGAAAAAATACTTGACATTTGATAAGACCATTCACACTTATCTTTCAAATTTCATTAACTCTTTTTTTCCTTCGGATTTGTGGGGTAGAATCCGATGTTCTAGGCAGTTAGGCAACTAATTCGGGTTGGCTGGGTACTTCGCTTAGGTATATTACATGTTTTGAACAAGCAGGGATAAAAGAAAACTTACGTCATATTAATAACGATATAATACCCCAAACATGCAACGGGACATGATAATAGGCAAAGATATAATATGGTGTACACAAGTATTGACAAGCTACGTAAGCATAATAAAGTTACACCCAACAACTGAACAGACAATTGATATACCCCCTGAATAAACGCATTCTAAAAGAAACCAATGGTGTGGTAGTCTGGTAGATAACAATTGTAATGACCCTAACCTAATTGGTGTCTAATGGTGATTATGTGTGCTAATTATGGAGGGTTTGCATGGGGAGTTGAGGAGGGAATATGAGGAGTGTTGTTGGTGAGGTGTGGTGGAAGTGATGGGTTGTGGAGTAGGGTGGTTGTTGTTGTTGCTGTCGGTGTTGAGTTTGAAGAAGGAGAAGCACATCTCTCTCCCTCTCTCTCTCTCACGTTTTCCTTCCTTTCTTCTTTTCTTCTTCTCCTCTCCATCCATTCCTTCCTCTCCCTTTGAAGCTCGGGCGGCGTAGTGGTGCGAGCAAGGCGCGCGTGAGGCAAGGACGTGGTGGGAAGAAGGCACGAGGAGGAGGTGCGTGCTGTGGACCGGAGTTGGTTGTGGAGCTCCGGTGTTCTTCATTGTTCTTCAAAGAGAGGTATGCCAAGTTCTTGCATTAGATGCCTTTAGTGATCACCCACGTTGGGGTGATGTTTTGGTCGGTCGCGGGAGGTCGGAGACCTCGCCGGCGACGAGGAATCGACGTATAATCTTGGCTGACGCGAGGTTGAAGATGTCTGACGGTCGACCGGGTCCCTCAGACGGTCGACCGAACGTAGCGTATTTTGACTGTCTTTTGTGTTTCGGTCGACCAGGTCCTTGTGTTCGGTCGACCAGAACTTAAATGTACTGGACCTTTTATTGATGTGTGCGGTCGACCGTTTTATGACTTAGAAATATTAGGATGCCCTGGTAGGTTTCGGTCGACCGAGACCCCTGAGTCGGTCGACCGATAGATTCGATTTTGATGTTGACTAGACTCTGGATTTTAACCTCGTTTGGTCGACCGGTTTTAGACCTTCGGTAGACCGTTGGGACTTATGTTTTGCGCAAATAGTTCGACTGTTTCAGACTTTCGGTCGACTGATTCCCTTGAGGAAACGGTCGACCGAGTTGACTCTTTCGGTCGACCGTTTTGCATAGGACAGAATTACTGGTTCCGCTTAGGACACCAATTCTGTCCACGGAAACCCGTGTCCTCGCCTTGTGCGTAGTCGGGAGGTGACAGTGGACGCGTTATGCGTGCGTGCCCAAGGACCGCCGTGTGGAAGAGTGTGAGTGTCCGGGACGCGTCACCTCCATGTATGGATCGTGACTAATATGATGGATTGGTTTGACTCGTGTTAGAGTAGCAGCCTGAGGGATTGCGGATCCCATTGCTTCAGCGGGCACACAACTGTCGTTGGGTGAAGTGACTACCGGCCTGGATGGCTACGGAGACCGCTGCCCTGCTTTTATAGCGGCGGAGTTGGTGTCTGCACGTGGAGCTCGTTGACACCGCGGACTTCGGTTCGGATCTGTCGATTGTCTGGCCCTTTGTGTGGCAGATATGTTCGACTGACCTTGATAGGCAGTGATTGCACGCGCCCGTGCGGCCTGTGTGGCGGCAAGAGGGCCCTTGTGCGGCCTGTGTGGCGGCAGGGAGGATCGCGCGTGGCCTGTGTGGTTGCGGCGATGGACTGCTGATGATGTGTTCCGGCAGGTAGCTTAATTGGGCACCTATCGAGTGAGATACCGTGCGGTCTGTGTGGCGCCGGTGATGGACCGACCTGAGCGACGGCTCCGTTGGTGTGGTGGTGGACCACGATGTTTTCAGATCTGATTCTACCTGCGCGGAAGTGCGAACGCCTCCTCACTGATCCCTTGGCTTGTGTAGTCGCGTGTGGGGATGTGTTGCGTATTGTCCGTTAGACCGTATGTGCCTACGGTAGGTCTCTACGGAGACTCGATGTTTCGACCGTGTGGCCTATGTGGCGGCGGCGATGTTGTGTACTGTGTGGCATGTGTGGTACCAGTGGTTGTGGACCGTGCGGCCTGTGTGGCGACGACGATGTTGCGAACTGTTGGGTCTGTGTGGCAGCAGTGATGATTGTAGACCGCAGGACCTGTGTGGCAGCGGGAACGATTGCAGGACAGATGTCCTGTTTTGCCCTTTTTGGGAATGTTGTTTCATTACTTGTATTCATGTCATGCTATACTGGTATGTTAGGGCATATATGTGAGCTTGTCATACGGGGTTTCCTTATGGAAACTCGCGCATTGTTGTTATGTTTATTTTCAGAACCGCGTTAGGTTCCGGCGGGTGGTGACTGAGGGAGATTGCACATTGGGGTTGGATCCTGTTGTCTGCCTATTTTAGGTGTCGTGATATGGTGCACCAGATGTATTTGGGTATTTCTTTCAGTAATGTCCCAACTCTTGATGGTTTTACCCTCGTGTTCCCCTTGATTTTAAGAGTTTAAATTTTCCGCTGTTCGGGGATGTTACATCTGGTAGATAACAACTCATGTGAAAAGAAAACAACTGAACAAACAATTGATATACCCCCTAAATAAACGCATTCTAAAAGAAACAATGGTGTGGTAGATAACAACTCATGTTGAAAAGAAAATAGGTAAGTAAAATTACATATGAAAGCAAAAAAGAAGAGAAAAAGAAACAACAACTCACAACTAAAATAGAAACCTCAAAACTGAACTTTAAACCAAAGAAAGGGCATGATGGAACATAAAAAAGGGTAAGAAAAATTATAAGAAACATAAGAAAGGGCACGATGGAACATAAAAAAGGGTAAGAAAAATAATGGGTAAGAAAATTAACATGTGAAAGCAAAAGGAAAGAGAGAAAAAGAAAATAACAATTCATGTCTAAAAAAGAAGCCTAAAAAAGGAAGTTTAAAACAAGAAAGGGTAGGGTATAACAAAAAAAAGGTAAAAAATTTTACAAGAAAAGACAAAAAAGGACGAAGAAGAAGAAGGAACATTAAGATTTTAGGATAAAAAAAATTAACATAAAAAGAGAACTTTAAAACAAAGAAAGGGTTGGATTGAAAATAGAAAGGGGTAATCCAAGCTAAAAAAACATATAAATGGTACATTAAAACAAAAAAAGGTAGGATAGGAAACACACAAAATGGTAAGAAAAATAATGGTAGTAAATGGTAAAGACAAAACGAATGAACATAACAGTAGACATGGTAAATGAGCTAGTAAATTAAAAGAAAGAACGAGAATGAGATTCATGAAACAATAAAACAACAAGTTGTTTAAAACATTAAATACAACAAGCTAGTTAACCACATAAATAAGAAGAAGAAAATAATAGTCTTGACTACAATATAAACCACATGAACATGTGAAAAAATACGTAGAGGGAGCAAATCATGGTGGTCGTTCTTCATCGTAAAGTCGAAAAGAAAAATAACAGGGGAGAACGGAGGTATGAGAGGGCAGAGGATGGTTTGTGTGTTCGAGTTCCCCACAAAATTGAATTTGAATTTGAATTTGGTTGGAGTTGGATGAGATGAGAGAGGAGTGGTTTGAAACTAAAGATGACTACCTAACATTAATTTGTACGCGGAAGGAGAGGAAGAAATGTTTTTTGTCTTCTTTATTTTCAATTTGCCACGTAATTCCTACCTACACTTAAACTACCTCTTTCTTACTTGGAAGACCACGTAGGATGGTTGGGGAAGATGGTGAGATCATGGGTAATTTATGGGAACTACTAAACGTCGCCCCAAAACTACTTAAATCGCCCCTTGAAATTACCAAATTGCCCTTAACAATATATTTAATACCATATCGTCCCGTGTCTTTAAACAAGGTTATTGACTCAGTTTTACTAACATTCCTAGTACCAACACCACGAAAATGTCTGGCGAAACACCTAGATCAGGCGAAGTAACGGAGGCGGATTTTTTTTTCCGACACGGGCGTCTGGCTAAGACGCCTGTACCATCGTGGAGGCGTCTGGCTAAGACGCCTCCACCATCGTTGAGGCGTCTTAGCCAGACGCCTCCACGATGGTACAAGCGTCTTAGCCAGACGCCTATACCATTGTCTAGGCGTCTGGTTAAGACGCCTCGACCATGGTGGAGGCGTCTTAGCCAGACGCCTCCACGATGGTACAGGCGTCTTAGCCAGACGTCCCGTTTTTTTTAATGTTTTTTGTCAAATTAAAATTATACGGTGTGTTATCTCAAATTATTTGACGTTTCTTTGCAAATTTTCGGTGGTAACCGGTCGGATTACAATGAGTTTTTTTGCAAGTGATGAAGATTCAAAAAAATTCCAGATCCAACATTTTTAAAGTTCCAAATCCCCCGGTGGTAAAACATCATGACTTACAAATACCACCTCGACAGGTCGTTCGGGGGTCTCGCTCCCCGGTGAGCGAGCGGCATTCCACCTCGCCGGTGAGGTGGCGGGGGTGGCAAGGGGGCAGCGCCCCTTGGAAATTTTTTGGATTTTGAAATTGTTGGATCTGGAAATTTTTGAATTTTCGGTGTACCGAAGAGGTATCGGTCATCCGAATATAGTAATTATTAACTTATTAATTAATTTAACAATTATCTAAATTTATAATCAATTATTTTTTAAAAAAATAATAAAAAATTACGGGCGTCTGACGGAGCCGCCCCCACGTAGGAGGGGGCGTCTGGCTAAGACGCCTCCCCCATGGAGGAGACGTCTTACACAGACGCCTGTCCCAAGGGCGGAGCGTCTGGGTAAAACGCCTCCCCGATGGGTAAGGCGTCTGGGTAAAACGCCGCCCCCATGGGGAAGGCGTCTTAGCCAGACGCCCCCTCCTACGTGGGGGCGGCTCCGTCAGACGCCCGTAATTTTTTATTATTTTTATTATTTTTTTATTAAAAAGATGTTAGATGTTTTACCAGATTCGAGTACACTGGGGCGTCTGTTGGTTCATTACTGACCTCCAAAACATTATTTTTTATGATTATAAGAGGAATATGAAGAGAGATGTGTGATAGGAGGGTAAAATGTCGCGTTATAGCAGTAGAAATGAGAGAAGGGCAAAATGGTAATTTCAAGGGACGATTTAAGTAATTTTGGGGCGATGTTTAGCAATTCAGTAATTTATTACCTCTACAATTCTAAAATATATTTGTGTTCTCAATGTAATTGGGTTCAAATATAGAATATTTGCTTATGCAGATTTGGTGTCCAGAATTTGACTTGATGAGAGTGTTTTCTTCTCTAAAATTTGTCAAGATAAGAAAACGTGAAATACTAAATATAGACGCAAGTGGAAAAAAAAACATTTGTTAGCTATAAATATATTTAAGCGCCGGTTATGCAGGTCTGAATTTATATCTGATCAGGGTAATAAACGAGTCAACCGAGTCAATTTAGTTGCAATTTAAATCCACGAAATTCTAATTCAAAACTTGCTCGTTGTGTCCAATTTGTGGCCTGAATTTGATTTGCGGTCAGAAATTGCCTGATCCACCAGCAAGAGTAAATGACTAAATGTGCGTTCTGAATTGCTATGAATCAGTGAAACCATTTTTATTTTATTTTATTTTTATAAAAAAAACTATTTTTTGGGAAGGTGCAATTGCAAGCGTGTAACGTTGGGGGGTCTAATGCTTAGTTTTCTCTCGTTTAACGGCCAAGGAGTAGCATGTTCGGTTAGGAGTAACGCAAACGATGTCGTGTCCATGTGTGGATGTGTTATTAGGTTAGCCACGTTGTTACTTCGTTCGGGTTTCAATCAGGGTTGGAATGTTTGAGAAGGTATTGGATGCTAGCAAGTAAGTGAGATTAAGTTTCTATCATAAATGTCGAAACCTCGAACAACCACTTGGGAGCGTCCACTTGATAATCTGGACGGTCAGTCCATATCGAGCTTAAGCAGTTGCTAATTTTCTTAACCAAGAACAGTCCCGACAGTTGGTCACTTTGGTAGGTGGCCACGAGCCCACACAACTTACCTTCGCGTTGTGGATTGTGAGAATAAATGAAAATAAAAACCCAAACGACAAATGAACTTACAAGATTAGATGATTACTACATAAATATGTTAATCGGAACGTAAGCACTTACTAAGTCCCCAACGATGACTAAAATAACCTTATGCACCTTTCAGGTCACAGGGATTAAAAAAACAATAAATTACAACAAAACCCAAAAACGCCGTTGCCGGGGATCGAACCCGGGTCACCCGCGTGACAGGCGGGAATACTTACCACTATACTACAACGACTTCTTGTTGTAAATGCTTTAATTATATATCTATAATTATATTTATTATTTTATTAACAATATCTTTTTCTTCTTCCAGCCCAAAAGCTTCGTGGGCCACCAAAGTGTTTAAAGTGCTTTTTCTGTAGAAATCAAGTCCTAAGAGCATGTTTAACAGCTCTCTCTCTTCCACGTCAGCTTCTCTCTCTGCCACGTCAAGCTTCTCTCTCTTCCACATCAGCTTCGTGGGCCTTGCATTCTCTCTCTGCCACGTCAGCTTCTCTCTCTTCCACATCAGCTCACCCAACCCACCCCAAAAACCCTCTTATCCATGCCCGGGCTACCCCGGGCGCCCTGCATTCTCTCCCCTACACGTCATTTCGGGGTCAATTTTAGGCAAAACACGAAAAATTATCAAAAAATTCTAGAAAATATAAACAAATAAAAAACTTATTTTCATAAAAAAATATTTGAAAAAACAATTTTAAATGATTTTAAAAACATTTTCTAAACACAAAAACAGAAAATTAAAAAAAACAAAAAAAAACTGACCAGTGGTGGGGGGACACGTGCCCCCCCCCACCAACCTTTCTCCAGGCGCCTGAGGCGCCTGGGGCGTTATTTCGGGCGGCAGACCGCCCGAAATCACGCCCCGTTTTTTTTGTTTCGAATATTTTACTATTATTTTGTCTGATGTCTCGGGGTGCCTGGTTTGTTTTGCCCCCGTTAAGGATGCTCTAATGTTTGGAAAATGGAAACGGTTGCATTGTTGGACAAACTCCGTTTGTGGTACTGCAAGTTTGGACATGGATGTTCTATTTTAACCTTAGCCAAAGTTGTCTTCTAACCAACATATTAGATCTGTTAGGATCATACGACTCGTGTCTCAATAATGTCCCAATGGTAACATCCTATCATATTTCAAACTCGTTATTGGTGTAATTAAAATTTTCACGCGTTCCAATCTATGAACCATCGTGACAAATTTTCAAATCTATTCACTTCCTAAGTTTCAGGCTGATTAGTAATGATGGGAGCCGAGTCCAAGCAGTAATAAGCATGAAAAATTAGAAACACCAAGGCTCCAAACAATGATTTCTACTCACCACCTCATGACCAACCCATGAATAGCAAGCATTAAAGCTTGGTAAAGACAAAAGCAACCACTCCACACACCTAACCCATATTAATATATTATACATACATAGTACATGGCCACATGTGGTCTCACGCTTTGCTGTTAAGTCCCTACTATTTATTGTTGCAGATGGATTGATATCTATTTGTGGTGCTTTAGTTGGGATGCTTTGCTAGTTGCTGCTGTAAATTCTGAAATGCATGTTATTATATTTGAAACTAATAGGATCAGTGTTTTTTTAATAGGTGATTGTAGGCTGGAGGAAGCTTATTGTTCTTTTAATGAAGTTTATGGGAAAGATTTGCAGTCAAACAAAGGCATGACATGACTTTCAATCTAATCTTGCTGTTTTTGATATTTCTGAAGAGTTGTGGTGTCCAAGAAGTCATATGGAAACTTGCTGGGCACATATACCCTTAAATTCTGGTTGACAACAACAAAATTCCAAAAAAAAACATTCACTAAATTTTAGGTAGTGTCTAACTGTCTATGTAAAGTACTCGATCACCTTAAATTATTTAGTTGACAGAGATTTTAGTACAATTCTGGCTTCGAACTAACACTAATCAATACTTACAAGATTGAAAATGCTCTATTCATAGTTCACTGTTCCATAAGTCCACGTTTAGAAATGATCTCATAACAGACCATCATAAATTCATAAATATACCTGCAAAATGCTAATTAAATTGCAGATTGTTAGGATATGATGCATCTATTTACTCATAATTAATTCCTACTATGCATGATGTCTTGCTTAGTCAATACAAAACTATAATTAATGTGTTTCAGTCGACCCACAAATCAAAACTAATTATCTCTCACCACGATTTTAATCTTTTGGCTGGAGTGCATCTTTCTTTGCTTGGTGAGTTCCATCTTTTAAGTCTAATCCGTTTATTTTAAGTCAGGTTTTCCTATAATTAGTGTAGGTCATGGTTGGCTATCTGGTCATTCAGAAGGAACTTAGTCATATCATAAAAAAGCAAAATGATTAACTGATGAAAGTGACCCTTTAACACAAAAGATTTGATACCCGACGTTGCAACAAACACCTGGAATTAGACAAGCTAGAAAGCCAATCTGGTGGCGGTATTATATCACAAATATAACATATTTTTTGTTGGAATATTGAGTTTGGGCTAGGCCCATGAATAACTCAATTGAAGAAATCCAATGTTGAGATGAAGATGAGAACTATTGCCCCATGTGTCATGTGCTCACCTCTACTTTTTAGTCCCACATTGGTAAAGCTAACAAGTTGAAGGATGTTGATAAACATACTATTCACTTGTCACTTTGTAGGTGGAAAGAGAGGAGGAGAGAATTCTCCACACGCGCGCGCGCCCGTCCCGTCCGGGTCGTGGCGAGGCGTGACGTGACGTGACGTGACGTGACGGGGGATTTGGGGGAAATTTAGAGGCTTTTAGCCTCAGGGTGATGGGTGTATTTATTTTTGGACCTCAAGGTACTTGTTTTTTGCAATTAAGTCCTTGACGGTTACAAGAATAAATACATATATATATATCACACGTTCTATCCTGGGAGAAAACCGGCAGACCATCAAACGCACTGGTATGTGGGCCGATATTTTCTCTGAGGCAAGTCGCCTTCCGACGGCTCGGTCTATGAGGTCGTTTCTGATTCATGTTCCTTCGTTTCTTGTTTTCCTTTACATGTTTTTGTATGTTGGCTTTATCTGGATCCTTATGGAATATTTATTCGACATATGTAACCTACTGTATTACATGATCATATTTGTAATTGTATCAACATTTTTTAACATGACTTGTGCGATGTTCTCTCAACGTTTATGATGGACGTGCTTATGGTAGGTTTATCATGTAATATATTTAAGTATACATTCTCTTACAATACGAAGCCAATTTTTTAAAAAAATCTGGTTGTTAGTGAGATGGAATTTTTAGAAACATGTCCATCATCCTATGTTCCTAAAGCCCACTATATGCATTTATCATATATTAATGGGCGCGCGGGTACCTATATACATTAATTAATACCAGCCTTCCAGTATTGCTAAAGTCAGTAAAATCCTTTGAATACTTGTAATATCATTAGTACCCTAGATTTAATTAATTTCTTTCGGACATTCCTTTTTTCCCCACAATATATACCAAGCGCACCATCTTTTTTATTTATTCAACTAGTCGGACTGAAATATCATTTGATATATTACATATTGTTATAGCTACTGTAAAAATGGAGAGAAATGACTACAGAAAACAATTTCCCGGATGCAACATTGAAAAATCTTGAGTTTATTTCTTTTGCATCTGTCACCTATAAACAAACTCACTTGAAGATCTAGGTCCTAGGATGGTGATATTAAACAAATTAAAATATTAAAGTGATAAAATGAGAGATGAATTATTTAAGAATAAAAAAGGTGAAAATTGGTACATCAAAAGAAATCAGTTAAATCTCAGGATGATATTGATTTTTTGATGTTACGGATTAAAATCATATGCTATTTCCAATTTATTAAGATATTCAAAGGATATCTTCACTGTCATGGACGCATATACACGTACATACATATATGTTCTTATATATACATATACATGTTGCTTTACTTCCACATTAATTTCAAAAATAGAGTCAATTATTCAATTACCAAGAAACTAGTGAACAGCGGACAATGAGATGGGATCTAGAGACCTAGTTATCATCCTAAACAAGCCGAGCTATTATTTATTTCTCATCCCATTTTATGTTTCATTCATGACATACGAACAAAACAGTTGAGATTTGATATACGATCTTGACTATCAGAAGACAATAAAAGTCTTGTGACCATAAATAATCATACTTGGACTAACATCACCCGTCATGTTCTCCCTCTCTGTCACGTTAGTTTACCTAATTCATCCAAAAAAAAACCTTTTAACCACGTCCGAGCTCATTCATCATATATTTTCTCCGTTCCGCGTCATTTAGATATCAATTCTGGGCAAAATATATCAAAAAAATCATAAAAATCTACAAAATAAAAAAAATATTTTCAGATTTTTTTTGAAAAAATAATTTAAAACGAATTTAAAATGAATTTATAAACATTTTCAACAAATAACAAAAACAAAAAAAATAATTTTTTTTTGATTTTTGGGGGGCGACACATGGATCGAATAATAATATTAATTAATAATAAAGTCGAGCATCACATGATCATCATCATGCAAATGGATCGGAGAAATAAAGAAAATTAAAGTAATGATACGTCATGTGTTTACAACATGCCAATACATACTAATTGTTCTCCTCGTTTACTAAGATTCTTCTCCTCCAGTGCTACTCCTGCATGCACTGGATCTCACTTGCATTGCCACTTTCTACGATCAAATTGTACTGTTCTTTATTAATTTGGTGAAATATATATATATAGAGAGAGAGAGTTTCGATATGAGTGATCCAAGCTGTTTAAGAACGTGCAAACAAATGATGATTACCTTCCAAAGGTTTTCCAACACCTCCCCCTTTTGTGTCAGGAACATGGCTCATGTTGTCTTCCAAAAAACATGTGATTCTCAGTGAATATCTACAAGGACGTGCTTGGAACTAGGGTGTCAATTTTGATTTGGTTCGATTCGAACTTGACTTAAAAAATGTTTGACTCTAGTTTAACTTGAAAATGAAGAATCTTGATGAAAAATCAAAAAAAAAATCAAACTTGATTCTATAAACGAGCCACTCGAACTCGAAAAAATTTGATATTCAGTTCGATAACTAGTTTGAAATTTTTATTGCTTCATCCATAATTATTTTTTTGTATTTGTTAATAACATAAGATAATACTTATACCTCGAAATTTCACTCGACTCGACTCGTTTACACCCTTATTCGGAACTGTTATTTAAGGAAATGATTTCATTAAACTCGTGTTTGAGATGATGAACATATACAATACTAAATACTCATTTTGAAACAATTCTCATATTTTCACTGCAACAAAATATACTCCCGATCGAAGGTTGAGCTGTCAACACAACTATATGAAACCATGTTTTACCTAGAATCAATTTAACTCAATGTTTTACATGATAATATTGGTTAGTCTCACATCAGAATCAACATGCATGGTGGTAACTTACTAACTTATGTAAATGTATCGCATTGGATGAAGTCGCATTTATTAAATAAAATTGGATCAAGTTCCAGTAAGCTCATGACTCATTTTATTTAATTTAGACATCCTACAATCTTACAATTGGATCTTATTTACGTTTAATCTCACATTTAATTAACACCACTGCTTTACTGTTAATCTACCTTACAAATTCAGATAAATGATGGATATAGTGTGAGCTTAAAATAAAAATTTAAGCATAAGCAAATGAAATAAAATAAACGCTCGACTAGATAATTCATGAAATAAAATAAAATAAGAGCTCGAGCATAAACGCTCGACTCACTAAATAATTCATGAAATAAAATTTACAGGTGGCCCTTGTAAGAAAATGAAGTACGTATGATGTCAGGAACATAAACAACTCTCACCACTGAGCAAATGAAAATTAAATTTGTCTGTATGAGTGAATTATCCAGAGTTCAGACACAGGGCGGAACTGGTGTAATCGATCTCTAAACGAGCGATCCGAGCCTGCTCAAGATTGGCTCGTTAAGGGTTTCGAGCGGAAAATTCTGCTCGTGCTCGGTTCGACCTGCTCGCGAGCGGCTCACGAGCGGCTTGTTAACCTGAATCTTTTTTTGTTGTATTGAATTGCTAATAATGTTGTCCTAACAATTAAATTATAAGATTACTTAAGACAAATATAATAATAGTTACTAACATAATTTTAAAATTAACACCTAAAATAAACACAATCTTATAAATTATACGACAATATCAACATCTTATAAATAAGATTACACACTTAGATCATACAAAATCAACAAAATCTTAAAATCAAACACAATCTCTTCAATTATAGGACAACTCACAACATCAACATCTTATAAATAAGATCATACACCTGACTCAAACCTTAATTTATTTGAACTTTTGGTGTAGAAAAGAATGAGAAAAAGAAAAGAAATAATAATAATAATGGAAAAAGAAAAATTTAAGACTAATAAGGTTTTGATTCTTATGAGTATTTTGGTTTGGTTTGTTAAATGGATTGTTGTGTTTGGTAAATTAGTTTATTAAATGAGTTTAATACTTAACCGATTGGGTAATTGGATAGAATATTCATGTTAATCAAATAATTAGATATAGTAATCAGGTTTCGAGCGATAAATGAGCGAGCACCGAGCGAGCATCGAGCGAGCGGGGTATGCTCGTGCTCGGCTCGTTACTTATCGATCCGAGCAACTTCGAGCAAAATCGGAGCATAATCGAGCGAACATCGAGCGATCTATCGATCACGAGCAGAACTTGACAGCCCTAGGCGGAAGTGTTTGTTTGGAGTTTGGACAGAAAAGATGAGAAGAGCGAATCTTTGTGAAGTAAGTACATGATCACGTGGGCAGCTGTCTGTGGCAAACTAAGGAAACCACACTTCAGAGATTCACATGGAGGCTGTGCATGTTAGGATGGCTTTGCACGCATCTCTCTCATCCCTAACAGAAATAAATCTTTTCGAGTCCATTTCGGCATTGGATGGTCTTCCGTTTTCGTTCCTTCGAGTCTCAAGTTTTTTTAACCAACTTGTTTAGGGACTCAAGTTAGCTAGAAGAATTGTTGTTTTGTTAATTAGTTTATTTGTCTTCAAGTTAAATCATAGTCGAGATTTTTTTAAGCTCAATTTGAGTCTGTCTTAAATTTGAGTTGACAACTCTCGAGAGACTTTGATTTGTGGATTCAATTATCTGCACATATTCTACGTTTTGAGTTAGACATATGGCCTGAAGTTTAAATTCATGTTGCATAATCCATTACATTCGGAATTTAGTTTTGTAGTTCTAACAATTCAAACGAATTTTGTTGTTGTTTACCTTGAATATGTAAATTAAGTATTACTGTGAGAAAAATAGATAATCGGTCGACTGGGTCACAAGTTCGGTCGACCGATAGTGTAGTTTGTCGTCCAGGAAAAGTATCTTGAGTTTTTCGGTCGACCGGTAGTTCACACTCGGTCGATCGTTTATATTTCTGGACGTCCTGGACACGTCCGGTCGACCGATTTTCTCAACCAGTTGACCGTATATGCATTCGGAGGTTTCAGAACATTGTCTAAATTTTTTCGATCAACCGGTAGTTCGGAACCAGTTGATCGATTGAAGTTTCGGAACATTGCCTAGAGTTTTTCGGTCGACCAAAGGCTCGCGACGGTCGACCGAATGACTCAAGAATTAGTTACAGGTTTAAGTTCGATCGACCGTCTCACCCGTCGGTCAACAGAACAGAACATTTCTGCCCACGATCTGCACATTCTTTACTCTGTTTTCTGGTGCAATTAATACTTGTTTTGGTATAGTATATAAAGCCAATTTCGTCCCCTTTGTAATACTCTAATTATTATTGTTTACTTTGCATTCTTGAGAGAAAGAAAGAGAGAGAACATCCTTGTGGATTCGGTATGAGCAATTTCAATTGAGATTTTTTTCGTCAGTTGGTCGTGTGTTCTAAAAGTCTCTCTTGTAATCAGTTTCTCTATAGTAGATTGAAGTTGCGTCGTCCGTGGTTTTTCCTGGAGTATTTTGGTTTGGTGTTCTTGCGTGTTTGCGATTTTGTGTTCTTGCGTGTTTGAGTATCTTGTGTTCTTACGTGTTTCACGTGGTTTGATGTTTGCAATTTGCATATTTGTGTTTCTTTTTTCTGTCGGATTTGCTATCTCGTTCCGCAATATATTTTGGGATTGATTTTATTCGACGGGAGATTTTTTGCTTTTTTGGTAGTCTATATAACCTCGTACGGTAGGACAATAAGATTCTCTATCTAACCTGCCTCATATCGTAGGACAATAAGATTCTCTGTATAACCTCTTATATTTTCCACAACATGAAAATCGAATCAATTAAAAGAAAATAATTTTAGATGAGGATTTTGGTGGCGGAATTGAGTGAGGACCAAGACAGGAGCCTCCAAACACAGACAACATAAAATATGTGTCGGTGAAACCAATGGTCAGAACTACCATTGTGTGTCTCTGAAGCCAAAACCTGAGCAGTAGATCATACTCTACTCCGTTTTTTTCTAATTATTTTCTTCTTTTTCATATTCTGTTCATCATCCATGGGTGAAGTCTGAAAAGTGTGGAAAATGAAATTTCGTTTGGGTTGAGAAGTAGCTTTCCTACCAAACCAAAGTAGCGTCCCAAGTTAAATTAGAAGCAATGGGACATACACGCGCGGTTGAAGTGGATTCTTATTGGTTATGGAAGTTGAAGTGAATGCATGAGGATATATGGAAGCCACCACCATTCCCCACCACGAAGTTGACTATTATTAGTAATAATATTTGTTGTTTATAATGTTTGATATATGTTGCAAAGTTGACAATTTTTTCTAATGCTTGATGCCACACTACATTACTAAGAACCAACTTTTGAGGTAAGACATTTATTTATGTGAGGAGATTTGTTCTTCTCACGAAGTTGTTTTTCAATGTTGTTCATTAGTGGGAGGTTTGTGTGAGTTGATTACCTATTTAGGAAATCTCGTGAAAAAAGTAAAGATTACCCACTTGTGAACGCAGAGGGGTAATTCACTAAGAAAGAAAAAGGATAGAAAAAATCGACTTAGTTATGAATTCTTTTTAATTCTTCTTTGAGAGTCCTTTCATATCTCTCATGTTACATTTTTATATTATAGATACGACAGTTTTATTACATATATCATCCGTAATTTTTTTATATAATAAAAAAAACTAAAAATTCGAATTTTAGGAATTTTTTTCCCAAAACTACTCGAATCGCGGGTGTGACCCGATCCGTGAAATTTTTTTAAGAGCAATGAATTTTGCTGTATCGACCTCCAAACTACTCTTAAATTTTTTTGCAATCTTAATTTTTTTTTCTGTATCGACCTCCAAACTACTCTTAAGAAAAAAAAATTAAGAAATTATTTGTACTCAACTTTTAAGATCGCGGGTCACACCCGCGATCCGAGTGACCCGCGATAACAAAAAATTTCACGGATCGCGGGTCACACCCGCGATCCGAGTAGTTTTGGAAAAAAAAATTTCTTCCTAAAATTCGAATTTTTAGTTTTTTTATTATATAAAAAAATTACGGTATATCATGTGATTTATCCAAGTAGAAATTGGAGATTAATGTTATGTCATCCGTGCATGATTCATGCTCGTTCGAGTCACAATAATATATATATATATATATATATATATATATATATATATATATATATATATATATAGAGTAAGGTTAGAATGAGCCCTGGGCTCATTTTGTTTAAATGAGCCCCTAAAGATCTAACCATTGATCTCAATCTGAAGGGTTGTCAGCATTTTACTTTAAGTGAGGGTAGTAAAGTAATTCTCACTCACCCCCAATTAATTCCAGAAATTATTATAATTTCTTACAAATCCTCCCCTTTCCAATTTTGTTGCTATCTTCTTCTTCCTCCTCCTCTCAATCTTCCACCCATGACTCCTCTCAATGCCTCAATTTCGCCCCTTTCAATTTTGTTGCTATTTCCTTCCACTCACTCTCACAATCTTCCACCCACGGCTCCTCCCAACCCTTAAACTTCGCCCCTTCCAATTTCATTGTTATCTTCTTCCTCTCCCTTCTAATCTTCCACCTACGGCTCCTTCAAACCCATCAACTTTGCCCCTTCCAATTTCGTTGCTCTGTTATTTCTCTCCCTCCCAATCTTCCACCTACAACTTCTTCCAATCCCTCAACTTCGCCCTTTCCAATTTTTGCATCTCAAAATAGTTGTTAGGTTTTGTGGATTTTTGGTTTGAGGTTTGATTTGCTGATTGAGTTTGGTTTGGTTTGGTTTTGAATTTGTTTTTTACAGTAAAATCAGTTGATTTCGTGGATATTTGATTTGGGATTGGTTTGATGAATTTGTTTGGTTTTGTTTTGGATTTGTTGTTCAGAGAAATTCAGTTGGATTTGTGTAGTGTTATGTTTGCAGCCCTAATATGAAATCGTTAGCCGTAATATAGTGTTATTCTGTGGATATAATAATGTAATAATGTTTCAATAGCTATAATATCATTTAGTTCTTATGTAACACATTATCAACATACAAATAATGTTTATGACAGTAACATGTTTCAATTTAGTCCAAATGAATGTAATATTATGTTCACAACCGTATTATAGCATTGTTAGCTGTAATATAGTGTCATTCAGTGGGATATAACGTTATAATATTGTTTTCAGTAGTTATAATATTGTTTGGTTTTTTTTGCTCCTGATTTCTGTTTTGTTTTTTATAGTTTTTTGCTGCTGGTTCAATTTTGCTTGGTTTTTGGCTGCTGATTTTCGTTTTTTATTTTGTGGATCTTTAATCTTGCGGTTTATTTGGGATCTATATAATTTTTGGTAGAACATTGGGTTTATATTACGACTTGTGGGTTTGAAATTCATTTCGATTTGTATTTGTTTAATAACATACTGTCACTCTCCAATAACATACTGTCGAATTAATTTGAGTTCTTGTGCAGGTACATGTACATTACGATTCTTTTCAAGCTTGCATATATATTTGATTAGCTGTAACATAATTGTTATAACTGTAATATTAAGTTATGATATTTAATAATATTGAATGTTACATAAACAAATATGAGTAGTTCACCCGGTTTTTGAATTCAATATCATACACTTGAATAAGTGGATTGTGATGTCATAAATTAAGAATTGTTTTTATTAAATGTAGATTAGAAGTGGCTCTAAAGCATCAAAGAGAGAATGAAAATAGATGTGTTTATAATGACAATAATAAGAAAGGAGAGCTACTGACTGAATGGAACCTTGAAGCTGAAATGGAAGAAATATACACTAGAAGTATCTTTCACATATTTCAGATAGAGTTAAAGAAGAGTTTTATGTGCAACGTTACGATTGAAATAACAGATGAAAATTCAGTTACATACAATGTCAGCAAGATAGATGAAGATAATGGAACGATGCATGTAAGGATCGAAAGGATTGATCATGTGCCTGTCTGTGACTGTCACTTTATGGAATTTCAAGGACTTCCATGCCGACATAGTTTGACAGTTTTTAAATGGATGCAATTTTTTGTACTTCCCAATTAAGAAAATGGATGCCTAATAATGGGTAAAATGTAATTTGGTTTTTCATATAATTTAAGGTTTACAAATGTAATATTACGTAATATTTCATTTTTATTGTTAAAAAACTTATTACTTATCACAAATGTCCTTAGGGGAGCAATTATCCTCCATAGCTTTAGTCTCGGTGGCCGTCCCATACTCATCCATCCCACACACGTAGAAGACATTATATCCCCGTAACTTGTATGACAGTATCTATTAGCAGTAGTATTACGATAACAACCGTAATATCAACAAGATGTTGTAATATTATTTTTTAAACTTAATATAAAAAGGGTATTACATTCATTAAACGTGATATCAAAATGTTGTAATATTAATTTGTTAGACGTAAGATAAAATTAGTATTTATTGTCTAAGATCAGAAGCAATTTATTGTCTAAGAAATTCTGCATTAGATAATTTAATAGTTGTAATATTACGGAGACAACTGTAATATCGAGGGGTTGCTAGTAATATTATTTTTCAAAACGTAATATTAAATGGATATTATATTAACCATATGTAATATCAAGATGTAATATTAATTTGTAAGACGAGGAAGCAATTCTACCAACAGAAGAAGAAGAAAGCAACATTATTCTGGAGAGTCATTAGTCTACAATTGTTTTGTCATTCTCTCTCTGAGTGATGTGGAAGTGTACGGGTAGGAGTGTTTGCTGCACATGAACAAGGAAAAATGCTTCATTATTTGTAATTTGTAACCAAAGGTATATGTATTTGTCTTCGTTAAATTAAATTTTCTTCTTTCTTATTTCTACTATGATTTTACCACAATTGAAACACCATTGCACACTCATAGCTTGTTTGGGAAGAAACCAATACTAGTATGATTTTTCTGCAATTGAGTGATGTGAGTTCATGACGCCAAATCTTTGTTTTGGTTCCCAAGCGACCTTCCGTGAGTGGTTTGAGATTGGGTAGTTGGTTATAGTGTAAATTTGTGTCATTACAAACTATCATTCCATGGAAAAATGTATATCAAAGAGTGTCATATCATAGAGTTACAAATTCAACATGACAATTTCTCCAAATCAACCTAATTAGGTTATTTAACATTGAAAATTGCGAAAGCATATGGAAAAAATGGTTCTTTGTGATTTATAAATGTTAACCGTAATATAATATAATAATTTTTAACAATATTTCTCAAACAATGGTGAATGACTACAACTTGTGAAACATGTATCGCTATTCGTATAAACGTTAATATTATCTTCACAACCGTAATATAATGTTTTTGCCGTAATACAGTTTTGTTAACCGTAATATAATGAAATTATTATTAATAACGTCCCATAAAAATATGATGGGTGACTGCATCATTTGTAACATGTATCGTTGTTTGTATAAAAAATAAAATTACGTTCACAATAACATTATATTACGGTTGTGAATGTAATATTGATGTTTAGACAAACTACATTTTTTGAAACAAATGATTAAGACATCCCTCACTTTTTCCAAAACATTGATAAACAACCATAAATTATATTACGGCTAAGGACGACATATTATTAGAAGAATATTGTATTACAACTTCGAATGATATATTGATTTTTATAGGATAACAATTTTATTTCAACATGAGTTAGTCATCCCTCTCTTTTTGTGCATCACTTAAATTATTTTATCTTACATCTAACAAATTAGTATTATAACATCTCGATGTTACGTTTTGTGAACGTAATATTATTGTTATATTAAGTTTAAAAAAATAATATTACAACATTTTGTTAGTATTACGGCCGTTAACGTAATATTACTGCTTCACCCTGCATCTCTTCCAGTATTTCAACAATTTGATGGGCTCATGGTCGTTTGTCTTGTGTCCCCATGTCTTTTATAAGGTTGATGATCTTTTTAGAAGTCAACCCTTGTCCCTTCAGAACATCGTGGACTTTCACATTACAATTGTTATCAGTCACTTGCATCAGCTGCTTACTTATCAACTCGTGCAGGATGCATCCATAGCTGAAAATGTCGGATTCTCTGACCTTGTGCTCCCCTACATGACGTATTGCCAATTGACAGAATTGAAACATGAATATGAAAATTTGGATAGTCATTTTCCTAAGAAAAATGTGATGTATATGATAATTTGCATTACAGGAAACGTTTTCCACTTCAAAAACTATCTACTGCTTCACTTGCCACATCATCAAGATCAGAAGCAATTTATTGTCTAAGAAATTCTGCATTACATAAAGTAAAAGATGATTAAGGAAGTGCCTCTATAAGAAAGTACTTTATTCTATTTAAACTAAACAATTTCCAACTTCTCACGAAAGATGCAAAATCCACACCTCATCCCAAAACCAAACTCTCCAATGGAATCAATAACACTTTGCTCTCATAATTATATTGTCTTTTCATTCTAAATACACCATTTGAAAACAAGAAGAAATGTTTTGGAATGAGATTAAAAATATGTAATGGATTGAGAGATGAGGCAATCATTAGGCTTGACTCTGAGACAATATTAACATCGAAACTACATTCCTTCCCAGATTTGTGATTTTCTTTCAGTTTCAGCTTTTAAAAGAAAACCCTAAACCCTACAAGAAAGAACAACACAAATACATTTTACTTTGGTATTGCTTCTTTTCATACATTTCCAGAACTAATCTCAGAATATGTCTAAAACCTCCACGCCACAACCAAAACTCTGTACCCTAAACAAGCTTATAATCATCATCTAAACCAACTAGACATAAAATAACAGGTCAAACCTAGCCCTTACAACTACTCTTACACCAATCAAGTCAATCTCAAGAAGCAAAACAACGAACCTGAGAAGGAGAATGCACAAGTTCATCCAGCCGATTAGCGGCAGAATTCACTTTCCTGAACGAAACAAATCAACAGATAAGCAAATAAAGCCTCCAAATCTCACGAAAGAACCTTCAAATACTCGATCGAACACACACGAAACGGCGGGGACTCGTCTGATCACGACGTTCAAACCCGTGGGGATCACGAACTCCTCGTTCTCAAACCTAGCCCTTACACGAAAGAACCTTCAAATACTCGATCGAACACACACGAAACGGCGGGGACTCGTCTGATCACGACGCTCAAACCCGCGGGGATCACGAACTCCTCGTTCTCGTACCCGCGGGGATCATGAACTCCTCGTTCTCGTACGCCTCCAAATCCAGTTCGGATTGGATTTTTCAGATATTTGTGTGGATTTCATGAGAGGTGTGGATGCGGTTTAGGGAGAGGAAGGGAGGATTCGGGGGGAGAGGATGGCTAGGTTTAGGGTTTAGAGCCAGATCGAAGGAGATGGAAACGTGGGAGAGAAGAATGGTTTCGTTGGAGGCGTGAGGGAGGGTGAGGATTTCGTGTGAATGGTAAAAAACCCTAACCAAAGGTAAAGTAAATACCGATCCTACCCTTCTACTACTAAAATTAACCAGAGCTTACTCTATACGTTGGATTTGTATTGCACAGTGGATGATTAAGGAGCTCATTTAAGCCTAATTGAGCCCCGGGCTCATTCTAAAATTTCTGTATATATATATATATATATAAAACGGAATATACATCATGCCACTGACTATCTAATCGTATGATAACCCAACATCTTATTTTACATCCAGATCAAGGGACTCGACAAAAATAATTGCTCTTATCTT
Organism: Triglochin maritima; assembly: GCA_963682175.1. NCBI lineage: Eukaryota > Viridiplantae > Streptophyta > Magnoliopsida > Alismatales > Juncaginaceae > Triglochin > Triglochin maritima. Next base: position 53,519,672 of record OY821772.1, on the reverse strand, counting down.
ACCTCTTACCGACGTTCATCCTAATCATGCATTCAGTAATTAATTTCAAAATAAAACAAAATAAGTACGTGAATGAAGTTATTACACATTAAGAAACTTCTGTGTGAAGTGGATTTTTTTTGTTTTACTCAAGTTAACGTTGCAAAACTAATTCCGCCTATCTTATATGATAGATATCAATTAGAGTCCGACATAAGACCATATACGAGAGTTAATGCTATTAATTACCAAATCCATCAAGTCAGCTTAAGTTTATGTCATTGGCTTCCCCGTGGCGAAAAAGAATGGAAAGATTCTCTCGAATTATGTGTGGTTTTTTTACTTTTAATGATTTTCAACATTTGATGTAATCAAATATTTATTCGTTCACTACAAAGAAGTCTTCGTTTGGCAACACTAACCCATCCTAAATTCCAATCCGCCCCACCACGTTGCAACCTTCACCACTTTTCTATCAACGGCTCCACACACTGAACGTATCAATTTAAAGCCGTTTTTATCCAAAAAAAAATCACTCACAACCTAAAGTGTGAGTGTGTGACCATCACATTCGAGCATCCTTATCGCGCGGATGAACCCCCGGGACAAGCCGATCATCCAAACGGTCGGGTTGTGCCACTTCCGGTTGGTTGCTTTTTTTTGTTAATTTTATTTTTGGTTTTGTTTTTTTTAAATCAGTTTTAATATATTTTTTAAATCTTTTTTAAAAAAATATGTTTTGTAATTGTTTTTAATTTTTTGTAATTATTTTGTAATTTTTTTCAAGATCACCCCCAAATGATATAGATGAGAGAACGTATTGAAAAGTTGAGTTATTTTATTCAATAAAAAATAAATAAAAACATATTTAAAATATATATTTAAAAAACAGATTAAAAATGATTTAAAATTACTAATACGAGATTTATTGGTATTTTGATTTTTTAAAATAGATAATTAATGTTTTTGGTAAATATAAATGATTTTGGATTAGAATAAAAGTTGATAATTTTTTTAATGATGTGGTGGAAATAGAGTGTGATGACCAATGTCATGGTTAATTGGTGAATAATGAGAGAGAAATACGAGATTGTGTCATGATGACGTAGCATGTAGAGAAAGAAGAGATAGAAAGTTGATGACCTAGGTCATTGCTGTGGGTGTTCTTAAGACTTTTCACCCACATTTGTTTGGACTGGTTTTCGGGTTATATATAAAAAAAGAAGTCATTGAATTCAATAAGTTATACTAGTTTACGTAATATACATATATATTATAGGATTTTAAACAAATATTACAAAAGTCGCACAAATTCACGTTTTTGTAAAATTTTGAGCTTATATTACATTTTTTAAAATGTGGTACTTATAAAAACTATAATGCAATGAACTCAAAGTCGTCTTTGATGAATCAAGTCCTATACGTCCATGGGGTAAATTACGGTTTGTCCCTCTTAATTATAATCGAGTAATACTTTAATTCCCTTGAATTTTAAAACATCACACCACGTTCCTTGATTTTTTATTCGTAAAACATATTGACTTCCTCTCCATCAATTTTTTTTGATATATTCATCATTTTTTCTTAATTTTTCGTGATGTTTGCCAAACATACTTTTAGTGTATTCTACAGTAAAGTTTGAATCAAATGTGATGTTATATTTTACTTGAATTTGGGATTAATTGGTTCAAAATTTGATCTCAATTCGAAATAAATTCGACATCCGATTTCATTTGACTTTACCATAAAGATAGATTAGAAGTGTTTAATAAGTAACACGGAAATTTTGAGAAAAAAAATAAATATATTGAAAAATAACATTTTTTATGGAGAGTAGAGCTTTAAAATTCAATGCGTTAAAGTATAACTCAATCATAGTTGTGAAAATATGTTGATTTGGATGATAAGTGAAATTTCCACACATTTATATTTGATTTTTGTTTTAAATATCATTTGAATCTACTTGTCTAAGTATGACTTGTATATGAAGGTGTACGTAGAAGTTGTAAATCTCTAGAGCCTTTATGTCTTGGTTATATCTCAATTGATAGTCTATGGGCGTAACTTTGGCAAAGATTATTGAATTAATACACAAACATGTTGTGGAGAAAGAATAAAAGGCAAATGAAATGGTTATTAATACACAAACAACTAAATTGGCTTTATATCACCTGATTTTGACTATTTGACATAATACTATAGAAAAATCAAATTATTTATCTTAACGTCATAGGAAAAACAAAATATTTAACTTTACGACATTCGGTCAGTAAACTGTTAATTTTTTCGTTAATGTCTGTTAAGTATATTAATATTTAATAAATTTTTTACAGAATCTCATTGAATAAACCAAAAATTCATAAATTCATTATATGTGTTGTAAAAATTATAAAAAAATACTCAAAATTTTTACCTATACTCTCTCATCTCTATATTTCAACTATCATTTCTTCTTTGTCTCTCACTAAACTTAATGACTCGATTACTAAACTATTGAAATTCGATAATTTTATATTTTAAAATAATTAATTATTTTGTATTTTGTAACATAATTTTGTACTTATAGTTTACAAGTGAAATTATAGGAGTGTACATTAGGTAAGTCAATGCGAATCAGAACGGATATGTATTCTAACTTGTCAACAAGTAATAATAAAACAAGTAGAGTGAAATAGATATTTAAATGAGTATCCATATCCCGTTCCATGAACGTCATTTTGCGGATTGCAATGCAGGTTGGTTGACGGTGACAATTCAATGGATCAATATAGATTGAATTATTTTTTATGGCAATAGGATGTTAAAACTCATATTAAGTATTTCAATTGAACTATCCTCCCCAACATTTGCGTATCTCATCGAAAGCATTGGAACGTTAACCAACCTACAATTCTGGTTACACAAGAGAAACTATTCACGAGCAAATTCAAACCTTCAAACCCCAACAAAATAGAACCAAAATGACAAGACAATAAATAATTGAGTTTTTCTTCCAAATTTGGTAGAAACATATTATATTGTTGGCAGTGAGACCCCAGATCTGGCACTCTCTTCTCTGTTCTCTTCCGTTTGAGTCCAACTCCAAACCACACAAACCCAATTCCCATTTATTCCCTCCCTCTCCTTTCCCACCACCATCAAATGCTCTGGTTTGGTGCGGAACATCGTGTTTTCTGGGACCTCTCTGTCCTCCACCACCCTCCACTTGTTCTGACACTTGCCCACTTCAAGATTTCCACTTCCGGATCTTGGGTAGAACTCAGTTTGTGAGAGGGATGCTGCTGGAGTGAAGGGTGGATAGAAGAAAATGTTCAAGGCATGGAGGAGCGAGAAGAACAAGGTCAAGGCTGTGTTCAAGTTGCAGTTCCAAGTCACGCAGGTAAGCAAAGGTGTCATCTTGATGCGTAATCTGAAATGGGTCAGTGTCGCTTTTCGAAAATGTTTCGAAACTTTGAGTTTTTTATTTTTTTTTTGTAATTTTTTTATGTGAATGTTGAGTTTACCAGTGTAGTTGTTGTGATGTTTGTAATGTGGATTGTTTTGCGATTATGTGTTTTTGTTGTTATAGATATCACAGTCGGGATGGGAAGCTGTGATGATCTCTCTGGTTCCCGTGGACTCCGGAAAACCGACGGTGAAATCCGAAAAGGCTGTGGTGGTTAATGGGGACTGTTGTTGGGAGAAGCCAATCTTTGAATCTGTTAGACTCTCTACAGAGTCCAAGTCAGGAAAGATATGTGAGAAAGTTTACAGATTTGTCATATCAGCAAATGTGAGAGGATTTTACATTTCACTATGTCTATTAATTTGTTTTGGATTACTCATATACTTATTTTCTATCAAACTAATTTGTTTGTTCTGGGTTTTTGTAGGATTTGCCAAAAGGAAGAGTTTTGGGAGAAGCCATATTTGATTTTGCAGAATATGCTGAACTGGTCAAATCTTGTTCCATCTCACTCCCTCTGAAGGCTCCAAATTCCAACACCATCTTGCATGTGAGTGCCTGCAGATCTTAAATCTGTTGATTACTAATCTTTCAAGAAATTCATTTTCTTCAACATTGTTTGTTTGTAAGTAGAAAATGAGCAATCACTTGTTCACACATGTTCGTTCAATGCAGCTTTGTTGATATTTGAAAAGAGTGTTGTTTTGTTCCATCATAAGAATGACCGATTGTTTTCTTTTACAGGTTACAATAGAGAGAGTGCAAGATGATGTTGATGGAAGGTAAAAATAGATTGTCTAATTTTTAATTTACCTATGATACTATCGATGAACATGCACAATTTATGGTCTTACAATTATATTCTTGTTTAGATGCAAAGCGACAGAAGAGAATGAAGCCAGTCAAAGGAGAAAGACATTGCTGAATCAGTTCAGCAATGAGGAGGAGCTAGACACAGTTTCTGACATGCATGGGAGCTTCAACTCTACAAATGTATGAACTGAAAATTTCTTTGAGAAAACATATTTTTGTTGCCAAGGCTCACCCTACATTTATCTGTAAACATGCTCTGACAGAAAAATTAATATCAATGGCTACTTTTAGGAGTTAAAACATTTAGTGATTTGCAGTAAATAGTCATCTTTAAGGAATTTTAATAAGATGGCTTAGACTGCATTGCAATTCCTATTACGAAGACCGAGTTAAGGTTATCCGTGAAGACATCTTCTGATTAAGGAACAACACCAGTATCATTTTGTAATTAATCTTTGGCATGCATGCAATTGAACTTAAGAATTAAGATACCAACTTTAAAATTCTTTTTTTCTTCATATCTGAACTTCTCTGATAAATTTACTAGGGCCAGGGAAACCATCAATATCCTCCACCAATATTAAGAAAATTAGAATAGGTTACATATAGAGCAAAGGCAATGAGATTTGATTCCAACCTGATTATAGGCTCTGTGAGAGTTGAATTATTTTTCTTTGTGATATTGGATCAGGATTTATCAGTGCTTAACAGTCGGAAGCAACCAGGAACGTCTTCCAGCAGGCAAACATCATTGCATGCTGATTCTAATGGAGACTTGGTGAAATCAAGAAGCCTCGATGCAATATCTGTATCAGAGTCGGACGGCTCAGACCAGTATACTCCTAAAGATTTCGGTTTGAAAACCGAGTGTAACACTACACATAATGGTTTCTTGTCGCCTCTTGGAAATAATAATCCCACTCAGAAAGCAAGGAACGATTCCTCCGACTCGCTTACTGATTACGGAGACCACTGGAGGTCGGCTACAGAATGGTATGTTACATCTGCTCCGGATGGAAGTTCGGATGGATCTATTAACAGTACAGAAGATGTTGGACTTAGGGAGAGGTTGAATGGGCCAGAGATTTCTTCAGAGAAGCTTAGAAGTGAACTTATCACTTTGGCAAGACGAGTTGAAGTCTCTGATCTGGAACTGCAAGCGCTCAGAAAGCAAATTGTTAAAGAGAGAAGACAGGGTGAAGATTTTTCGAAAGAACTCCGTGTCGTAAAAGACGAAAGAGACGCTCTCAAGAGAAAGTGTGAATTGCTCAAAGCGTCCGAGACAAATACCGGGATAGAACGAATTAATAGCTTTCCGTTTGACGTGGAGGATCTGAGGTCCTTGTTAGAAGAAATGAAACAGGAGTTGAACCATGAAAGAAACCTAAATGCAAATCTTCACCTTCAGTTACATAAGACGCAAGAATCTAACTCGGAGCTAATTCTTGCAGTAAAAGATCTCGAAGAACTTCTGGAGCAGAAAAACAACAAGAACAAAGATACCGTAAGACCAGCAGATGATTGTGATCACTCGCAAACCAAAGATGTCGATGGATTCTCGTCTATGTATCAAAAGGAGAGTGTTATAGATATATCAGAAACAATCTCCGAGCAAGAGGAGGATGAAGAACTTGAAGTTCTAGCCATGGAGCGAGAGGAAACGAAGGTAGATCACTCGCTCGAACAAAAGATAGTGGAATTGAAGTCAGAAATCGAGATGTATAAGAAAGACCGCGATGAAATAGAAATGCAAATGGAGCAGGTAGCTCTCGACTTTGAAATCGTAAAACAGGAAAACCATGGTCTCGCTTCCAAACTTGAGCAATCACAGCTACGAGAACAACTGAAGATGCAATACGAATGCTCGGCCCACATGTCTATAATTAGTGATCTGGAAGCTCAGGTTGAGAGCTTGGAGAATGAACTTGAGGCACAGGCTGTGGCATTTGAAGCAGATATAGCGTCTGTCACAAGTGCCAAAGTCGAGCAGGAGCAAAGAGCAATTAGAGCCGAGGGGGCATTGATGAAGACTAAACGTAACAACGTGAGCACTGCCGAGCGGCTCCAGGAAGAATTTAAAACACTTTCTGTCCAGATGTCAACTGCATTTAGTGCAAATGAGAAGTTCGCCATGCAGTCACTAGACGAAGTTCGCGAGTTGCGTTTGCAGAAGAAATACCTCGAAGAATCATTAGATAAGGCAACTGAAGAGCTAGCTTCGGTTAAGTGTCAACACAAAGGCCAGCTTCACGAGCTAATAAGGCAAATAGATTTGAAAATAGAAGACGAGAATCAGTTGATTCTGAAACTCCAAAACAAGTCTGAGCAATTGGAGAATCAGAAGAAATCCGAAGAGAAAACAAGCAAGGCTCTGTTGGTGGAAATATCGACCCTGAAAGTTGCCGTAGAGAAGCTCTCACATCAAAAGAGTGTTCTTTCTGAACAGATGCAACAAGAAAAGGATTTGATGGCTGAGATGGAACGAGATAGATATCGAGATAAATCCGTGCTAGAAGCACAGCTTGCTTCAACTATAGACGAAGCAGAGAAGTCGATAGAGGAGTTGAAGAAGCTCAGGCAATTGAAAGACGAGAAAGATGTGATTATTGGTAAACTAAGTTCCGATATCGATGCCCTCCAAGCCCAACACAGAGACCTGGAAATTTCCTTATGTGAGGATGGACTGGAAAAAGAGAAACTAAGAAAGCAAATATCACAATCACAATGCGACGTGCAAAAGAAGGAAGAACCAATTGCTGAACTTGAGAAGAAACTGAAGGATATTAGTGCCAATCTTACGAGAAACATGGACGGTGTATCTGGTCAACCTCTTCCCGCTTCCAAGGACCTTGCCGGTTTACAGGAGAAAATTCGGTTACTTGAGGTAATTCATTTATCTTAAAACTGTCATTTTCCTTAATGAATAGTTAACTGTAAGCTTCAGATTGGCAAAAGATTACACATCTAAGCTTATAGTCAAATACATGCTCTTTTGTACCTGGAGGGTAACTTGTATATTTGATGCGTTTTGCAGGAGGAGTTGAAGCTGAAGGATGCTGTGTTTTCAACTAACAATTCTTGCTTAAGCAAGAATTATTTGGAAGATAAGGTACTTTACAAGTTTGTCGAAACTATAGTATGATATTACACAATAAAAAACATTCACAATGCTTTACAATTACAAGTGACTAATGTCAGTTAATTACTTGGACTTTAAAGAGGTCATGTGTTAACAATATTTGACATGATATCAAAGTGAACCACTCAACTTTTGGGGGTCCATTCCAACTCACATTGTCTAACCTTTGACACAATAACGATGTTAATCATTATTGTTTTGTGTCAGAAATATCTTTACAAAGTGTGGGTTGAGAATCGGTCAAAATAAGAATGAACTATCGTTTACGCTCTGTTTCTCATTTCTACGGCAAATTTTATTTTGACAAAATTAACAAATTAAAATTCACTCGTAATTCGCAGAATGCTGTCATGATGAATTCTTTGGAACATGAAGGCATGGCACAAAAAGGCGAAGGTCATAGGTACATTCTCAAGATCTTCATGATTTACGCAGAAATGAACAGGAAACATTTTTTCTATATAATTTTTGAAAGTTGCTTACATTTGTTGGTCTCTCATGGACTTCAAACCCCTGGATTTTGAACCCTTAGATTTTCCTTAGTTAAAATACTTCAAACACTAATTGAATATCCATTTACTTCATTTTAGTGGAATTCATCTTTGTAATTTACATTCTTTCCACAATCAGTTTCAAAGTTTTCAATTATTTCTGCAGAGACGGTGCATCAAATTCACATAACGACGAATCACTACGTGAGATCGCATTGCTGAAGGAAAAGAACGATGCCATGGAGGTAGAGCTGAAAGAGATGCAAGAAAGATACTCAGAGATAAGCCTCAGGTTCGCAGAAGTCGAGGGTGAAAGGCAACAACTTGTGATGAGACTCCGATCTCTGAGGAATTCCATGAAAAGTTAATGAAGACTTCATTTGTTAATACCAACAGCAAAGGGTTTTGTTTTTCTTCCTTTTGTTTTTCATCAAAAAATAAATAAATTTGTATAGAGGTGTGCTGGTTGACATGCATTTCCAAATCCTACCTTGGATTGCTAATGTGAGGTAAGGAAGGAAATCATATATAATTCATGGTGTGGAGTTTTTTCATTGGTTTTAATATAATAATTATGTATATTGTATGTTGGAATGTTGAGAATGTACAGCAACATGTTGTTAATGAAGTGGCATTATTATCTATATAATGCTCAATATGAGAATGATTTATTCCGTCAATTATTATGTTTCAAACTTGGTTGCTGGTGTGTTTCATACTTTCATTGATTGAAGAAGAGTCCTTATACACGGACGCGCCCTACGTGGCTTCAAAAAGTGGAGGAGTCAGCGTCTACTCGGATTGCCATGTCACGGTTTCCTTCCGAACGCGGCTTAAATTGTTTTCAAATTTTTTGGACGGTTTTCGAAGAAGGACGGTTCGTTTCCAGATTAGACAGCGGCAGACACCCTACGAACGACGGTTCGGATACCGAGGAAGATAACATATCCAGACCTAAAGGGAGACTCTCGCTTTCTTTCTTTCTTACCTGTGAACGTAGGAAGCGCACCTGTGAAGCTTTCCCGACTTTCTTTCCCTGTGAAGCGCACCTTCTAAACGATAATGGAATCTTCAACTCCGGCCGTCGATATCGAACACGTCCCAGAAGCGGTGGGTCTCTAATTTTTTCTTTCCCTGGGTCGTTATTTTTTCTTTCCCTGGGTCGTTTATTAAATTATTGGTTTTAGGGAACCACGTACTACTTCCGGGAATCACGATGCTCCTGGAAGGCCATCCGAAAGCAGTTTGACCGGATGAATAAGGTGGAGAAGGAGGCTTTCCGTAGCACCCCATTCGGTCACTTCCTAAACCTTCCTAACATTACGACGGACAACGAAATAGTCGGTTGGTTCGTCGAGCACTACGATACGGAGGAGGTGGGGCTGAGAATAGGATCAGGGGTAGTTCCCCTTACACCGGAAGACATCGCCCTAATTTTGGGGTTACGTACGCATGGGAAGGCCGTGGTGATGGAACCATTGCGCGTCCAGAAGCGAGACGGGGTGAACCTTGACAACACCCAACTTTTAGTTCATCTCATGGCAAACAGTACCATGGGCGAGACGGAGGAGTACGTTCGTCTCCTGATTTCTTTCATCTTCAACAATTTTTTGTTCTATGATGGAACGCTGCGACCGAAGGAATGGTTCATGCACCCTATGAGGAACATCAAACGCCTAAGCAGCTACGCATGGGCAAGTGCAGTTCACAAAACCCTGGTTGGAGGCCTCGAGAAAGCAAGTTTAGAACTGCAGGAGAGGAAAAAGGCAGGGAATTTCATAATGAGGCAGGGGAACGTCGAAGGTTGTGTTGCCATACTACACGTAAGTTTTTGTTCCTGCTTCACACTTCCTCTCTTCCTCTTTTTTTGTTTTTGTTCTTTTCGGAAGACGATGTGTGTCTGTTCGGAATACGTTGTGAGTCTGTTCGGATTAAGTGGTGGGTCTGTTCAGATTAAATGGTGGGTCTGTTCGGGTTAAGTGGTGGGTCTGTTCGGATTAAGTGGTGGGTCTGTTCGGATTAAGTGGTGAGTCTGTTCGGAATAAGTGGTGCGTCTGTTCGGATTAAGTTGGGTGTCTGTTCGGATTAAGTGGTGGGTCTGTTCGGATTAAGTGGTGAGTCTGTTCGGAATAAGTGTTGCGTCTGTTCGGATTAAGTTGGGTGTTTGTTCGGATTAAGTGGTGGGTCTGTTCGGATTAAGTGGTGAGTCTGTTCGGAATAAGTGTTGCGTCTGTTCGGATTAAGTTGGGTGTCTGTTCGGATTAAGTGGTGCGTCTGTTCGGATTAAGTTGGGTGTCTGTTCGGATTAAGTGGTGCGTCTGTTCGGATTAAGTGGTGCGTCTGTTCGGATTAAGTGGTGGGTCTGTTCGGAATAAGACGTGTGTCTGTTCGGAATAAGAAGTCCGTCTGTTCGGATTAAGTTGGGTGTCTATTCGGTTTACGTTTAATGTATGTTCAGATTCAGTTGTCTTTCGAATTTGAAGGTACGTTGGTATAGTAGTTCTCATTTTTTTCCTTTCCATTTGAAGGTGTGGCTTTGTGAGAAATTTAAATTGGGGGAGCCCAGAACTGGAGTTTTCCCACGGATGAAAAGATGGACGGAGATGTTTGGGAAACGATTAACCCTGAGGAAATGGGAGGAACGTGGAATTACCTTACATCGGATTTACGACGGCACGTTCGACCTGATGGGGGCTCCATCAATGAGTGAAAGGGAGCTGCAACTTATTGGTCCTGTTCGAAAGAGCTCAACTTCAACCGTCAGTTTGCCAAGGCTCCAACTGGCAGACTGCAGCATTCCATGCGACCCGCTGCTCCAAGAATTGGAGCTGAGTGAGGTGAAGACAAAATGGCTGAGGGCCGAAGCTGCCCTTAAGAAGGCCACAGAACAGGTACACGAGCTCAGCGAAGAACAGAGGATTTCCCAGGAAGAGTGTGGGAGGCTCAGGAAAGATATTATATATCTTCGAGGGACAGGGACAACTGGAGTCCCTGGTGGGGAGAACGAGCGAGAGCAAGAGGAGGAGAATAGGAAGAAGAGGGAGGCGGAGGAAGAAGAGAATAGGAAGAGGAAGGAGGATGAAGAAGAAGAAGAAAAAAAGAGGAGGGAGGAGGAGGAAGAAGAAAAGAGGAGGGAGGAGGAAGAAGAAGAGAAGAAGAGGAAGGAGGAGGAGGAACGAGAAAAGAAGAAGAGGAAGGAGGAGGAGGAACGAGAAAAGAGGAAGAGGGAGGAGGAGGAATGTGAGAGAAAAAGGGAGGAAAGGACAAAGGAAGAAGAGGAGAAGAAGAGGAAGGAGGAGGAGGAACGAGAAAAGAGGAAGAGGGAGGAGGAGGAATGTGAGAGAAAAAGGGAGGAGGAAAGGAAGAAGGAAGAAGAGGAGAAGAGGGAGGAGGATAGGAAGATGGGAGAAAAGAGGAAAATAGTGGAGGAGGAAGAGAAGAAGAGGGAAGAGAAGAAGAAGAAGGAGAAGGAAGAAGAAAGCAAGGCCCAGATAGCAAACTGGGTCGCGAAAAGAAAACGCTCGACGGCCACCGTTGAGCAGCAGCTGAAGGAAGGCGAACATCTGGCCAAGAAGAATAAGAAGGAAGAGCAAAAAAGAAAAGATAGAGCGGCTCAAAGGAGCCTGAAGAAAAAAAGGCCGGATGTTGACATGCCTGCATTGGGCACGTTGTCAGTTGATGAGGTCAAAATGCTACTGAACCTGACCGAACCCAACAAGGACAATAGGGAGGTCATCTGGAGAGGCGATATGTGCAGTTTAAAACGCTCCGACCTGAAGGAGCTTATAACGCCTAGGATGGATATTAGCGATGAAACTATCGACGCTATGCTATCGGTGCTCGAAGAAAGACGCCACCCAGAAAACGTTATATGCATATCCACATTCGAGTCGGGGCGAATTCTTGGAGGGCAAGGCAGAGAAGTTGATGATTTTATCCTCCCAAAAATCGTAGGTGCGTCTCCAACACAGACCATGATCGCACAACCATGCTGGTCTTCAGGTCATTGGACACTGGTGGTTGTCTATGGCCCGTCCAAAGAGATTTTGGCATTCAACAGTCTCTCTAGGGAGCTAGGCGAAGGTGATGATCCGGAGCAGACTGTAGGCCTACATGAATGTGCAGCAGCAGATGCGGCTGTATACTGGAGGGATCTACTCAAGGTCGACTGGCCCCTGAGAATCCTGAGGAAAGAGAGCCAACAACAACCACCGGGGAGCAACGATTGCGGGGCCTTCGTTTTATACTGGATAAGGTGCCTAATGTTCAATCTTGACCCTACGAAGGAGAAGGACCCCAATACCATCCACTCTATCAGGGGTGAATTGGCGGTCATGTTACTTAGGGATCGTCGGTCGTGTGTGCAGGTCTAAACAGACAAAGATATTTTAAGTTTTGTTTATTTTTTGGTTTACATGTACAAAATGTTTACATATTCAGTTCACAAACTATTTACATGTAAAAATACAAACATTACCAATGTCATTCTTAAGCTAACTTTATTCCGAACAGACAATCTTCTTATTCCGAACAGACCCACCACTTATTCCGAACAGACTCACAACTTAATCCGAACAGACTCACAACTTAATCCGAACAAACGCAACATTTAATCCAAACAGGCTCACAACTTATTCCGAACAGACAGTCTTCTTATTCCGAACAGACCCAACACAGAATCCGAACAGACGCAACACTTAATCCGAACAGACTCACAACTTAATCCGAACAACCGCAACATTTAATCCAAACAGGCTCACAACTTATTCCGAACACAGTCTTCTTATTCCGAACAGACCCACCACTTATTCCGAACAGACCCAACACTTAATCCGAACAGACGCAACACTTAATCCGAACAGACTCACAACTTAATCCGAACAAACGCAACATTTAATCCGAACAGAACCACCACTTATTCCGAACAGACCGAACACTTAATCAGAACAGACCCAACACTTAATCCGAACAGACTCACAACTTAATCGGAACAGAACCACCACTTATTCCGAACAGACCGAACACTTAATCCGAACAGACTCACAACTTAATCCGAACAGAACCACCACTTATTCCGAACAGACCGAACACTTAATCAGAACAGACCCAACTTAATCAGAACACTTAACTAAGCAGCGTCTGCTGAGTGGACTGGCCACATCAGCGCGCGTCCCGGACGCGCGCGTCCACTAAACATTTTCCTTGAAGAAATATGTACAAAGCAGTGGAAGAACTCCACTACACCAGTCAGTGCAGTCACCCACTTGGATCGGTCCGTCCGACCAATAGACTGGGATTTTTGCAATTCCACCCAGACACCAAAAGAAGCACTTAAAACAGTTTTGGATCTAACATCACCATGTGAAAGTAGCGTTTGGATTTTGACTTGCTATTCGTCGCCGTAAAACTGTTGGCTTTTTAGCCTTAATCTTTATTTAGTTTTGATGATTAAGTAATCTAATCTTAATCTATATTTAATCAATCAACCTAGACAATCAAAGTAAGCAAACATGAATACATGCATTGCATATATATTCGTGTACTTGCGATATTCTTAATAGGTTGATGAAGAATCAAGCTAAGGAGCTTGGGGACAAGAAGATAAAGACTCAAGACATGTAATCAAGCTTTGGACCAATATGTAATGTAGTATAATTTGAGTCCTAAGGATTAATGTAAACTTGAACACATTAGGATTCTGTCCCGTATCCCCACGGTTAACCGAACCCTTCTCGGTAAACCGAATCTTGTAGAGTTCGGTCCACCGAACACCTTACGGTCAACCGTGTAGAATCCTTTAAGTGTTCCCTGGAATAACCACCTCGGTATACCGAACCGCCTTCGGTAGACCGAATTAGCCTGGACCGGTTTTGGACTTTGCTCCAACGGTCGTATTTAAATGTTGAACTAAAGCCAAATTGACTTATCCATATTCGGTACACCGAACTTCATTCGGTCAACCGAATCATATTGCTTTAGGAAACCAACGGCTATTTAACTTGACCGTTATTGGTAAACCAATCTCCCACGCTTTGTCAGCGCAATTCCCGCGCTACTTCGGTATACCGAAGTAGACACGGTCAACCGAACTTGAGTAGATCAGAGCCCAATCAATTCTACTGTCCACCTTGGAACGGTGAACCGAATGGACTTCGGTGAACCGAATTTAATTAAGGCTAAATAGATAAAAGCTACTGGAGGTTGGTGAACGGTGATCCGATACATAATCGGTCAACCGAGTTCTTTGTTCAGACCAATGTTTCGGACTACCGTGTGGATAACGGTCGACCGAATCTGTCTCAATTTCTGGCCGAGCTTAAGTCACATCTTGCTTTCTCATTGGTCTATTCCCCACCAACTCCCAAACGGCTAGATGAGCTTGAAGAGTTATAAATAGGACCTCATTTGGTTGCTTTGGACATCTTGAACACTTCCTATCTATCCAATACTCAAAGTCAAATCCTCTCCATCTTCAAGCTCTCAATCCACAACACTCAAGCCTAAACTTCACCACTTGCATATCCAATTCCATATCATATCCAAGTGTGCTCAAGTATAGAGTGTTAGTTAGATTGTGATTCCAATTCCTTATTCAAGAATCACCAAGTTGTAAAGCTTCGAGGAAACTCCCTCTCGGGTTGTGAGAGGAGACACGAGCGAGGCGAGGTTGTTCGCGAGGCTCGGTGTTGTAAACGACGTTGGTCTCGGCCCGGAACGGAGATCGGTTAGTGGAACCGTAAGCGAGGCTCGGGGGATCGAGCGAGGCTTGCGAGGAGGACTAGGACCCGGGTGTGGGTGCCAAACCTCTCTAAACTCCGGTGTCGACGAATTTGTGGTTTGCAATTGTCTCTTCCTTAATCCTTCGATTAATATTTTTAATTCCGCATTTTTCTATCGATTAGAGGGTCATAGATCCTAACAATTGGTATCAGAGCATTAGGTTGCTAATTTCATTTACTTAATCGTAATTTAGCATGACATCTACTTCTAATCATTGTGAAGGATCATCCACATCTAAGTCACCTTTGTTTAATGGGTTTAATTTTTTTAATTGAATTTAAATTGTTATAAAATTAAAATAAATTGAATATTATGTTAATAATGAGTTAAATTAATTTAGTAAATCATTTATTGATTATAAATTGTGATAATTAATAAATAAATCGCTAAATAAATTGATTATTATGTTAGTAATTAGTTGTGTACGATTTTAGTAAAGGATTATTGATTAATTGTGATAATTGCTAAATAAATCGATTATTAAGTTAATAATTAGTTTAATTATTTTAGTAAATCCATTAATAAATTTGTATTTTTAAAATTGAATTAATAGTCATCGGGTTATCGTGGAGGAAAAGGGAAATCAATTCTCTTACGCGCGGTACGTAGTATAGCAGACGAGTCAGGTCCTCGTCATCCACGTACACGTGGTATTTCTGCTTCAGTCAGGAGAGAGAGAGAGATCTGTTACGTCGTCGTCAGACACCTGGAGAGTCTTTCGACGACGAGGATGATTCAGATGAGGTGAGGAGTCACGACGACAGTGACGATGGGGGCCAATACGACTTGGGGCCACAGGAGGAGGCGGTACATCAGTCTGGTCGAGGACGGGGGCGACACGGTGGTCCTTCAGCTGAGTGGGTCATTAGGAAGGATCAAGGTGGCCGGTTTGTGACCGGTGATTCGAGTTCGTGCACTGCAGACGCTCGAGCTCAGAAGAAGAAGAGGGGTGAGGACGAGTCTTGGATCGTCACGGATATTATTCCCGGTGGTCCTGTAGATGGCAGCGTCATTTCGAGTTTCGGAGGCCACGCCGCCAGACGCATCTGGGATGGCGAGGAGTGGAAGGTTTTGAAGTGCCATAATCGGCACAGAGCCTGTACGACATTGCAGGCATGGCGTTCAGTGATGACTGAGGATATGACGGCGACCGTGGTTGACAGTGGATTGGACCACTTGCCGTACAACATGTTTTCCTGCATCGACATGCCGTTGATTTCGGCATTCGTGGAGCGGTGGCAGCCTGACACCAACACTTTTCACTTGCCGTTCGGAGAGATGACGATCATGTTGCATGACGTCTTTTAGATTCTGCACATACCCGTTGAGGGTCCCATGGTCAGTGCACAGACGCCGACATCTGAGATGAAGTTATATGTATCTGAGTTGCTGGGTGTCAGCCTGGAGGGTCTTGGGCGGGATAGCTCATTCTGGAGTGGCGGTGGTGTTAGTATCGACGCTGTGGACGAGTGTTGCAGACGGGGGCGACCACCACGGACTGAGGATACGCAGATGACTGCTTATTTCTTCTTACTGCTAGGCTGCGTATTGTTTCTCGACAAGAGCGGTTCCAGACTGAGACCACGCGACTTATTGGAGGCGAGGGACCCAGATACCATTGCTGATTACTCATGGGGGTCGGCGACGTTGGCATATCTGTATCGCCATCTGGGCATATCCAGTCGCGCTGATTGTGGTCAGATTACGGGTTGTCTTACACTGCTGCAGACTTGGATATATGAGTATTTTCCTGCTTTCCGCCCACATCGTGAGCGGAAGATTGTTGAGCGTGGTCATCCTCGTTCACGTATGTGGGCTGTCCGGGCGGAGGATAAGAGCGAGAGTCGACTTCTTTCTATTCGTAGACGGCTAGATCAGATGACTGCATCGCATGTATATAATGTATATATCATTCACGTTTATTTAAATTTAACTTTATTATTATTAACGTATAAACGTTTAGGTGGAGTGGTTACCGTATGGTCCCGAGGCTGCTGTAGCTGTGCCGAGGACTACATTTGCCGACGTTATTCGTTATAGGGATATCACAGAGCCTTATTTACCTGATCGCGTGTTACGTCAGTTAGGTTACATTCAGGTGATCTCGGTTGACATCCCGACGCCCGAGCATGCAGTACGGTCGGCGACTGCGACGATGTACGACGTCAGGCACAACGTTTCGTCTACAGAATCGGTTTGGAGGACATTTCCGAGAGTAGGACGACTACACCTGGGCGATCTGAGTCGTAGCCGCAACCCTCCACTTGTGCTCCAGATTATTTGCAGTGGTTCGGTAGGTGCTCACATCCACTACTCGTACGCGGTATCATTCCGAGACCGGAGAGAGCACTGGATAGGACATGTGCCGATGCAGTAAGTTTATTTAATTTTATTTTTAATTGTAAAGTATATTTTGTTATTGTACGCTAATTTTTATTTTACATACAGTGGATGAGTAGGGCGATACGGTGTACACAACCGTTCTTGCGAGAGAGAGACATCATGCCGACTGAGGAGACGAGACTTGCATGTACAGATTGGGATCACCTGATCGAGGATTGGAACAGCCAGTTGGGCATTTCGGACCATGATTCAGATGTTGAGCTGTAGTTGTCTTGCTTTTACTTTCGTTTTGTTGCACTGTTACTATATTTGTTGGTATTTGGTTATGTTTATTTGTGTACTCTTATTATTTATTTCTTACGAACATATCTTCTACGTATTTCTTAGACTATCGTATTTTTAATATTTATTCGTCATGAAAATATCTTCAACTTATTTCTTTAGATATCAAATAATATTTAAATTTAAAATACGTTAAAAGAACAACACGATATAAGTAGAAATACACGATATATTATACATTACAAAACATTACAAATTACAATCAAAATGTACCACGTAACCGGTTCCAATACTCCATCCTACTTTGGTACTGATCCTCCCATCCAACAACACTCTCATCTCGCATTTGATACCATAAGATCGCTAAAGGAGGTACTGGGAAATCATCAAGTAATTCCAAACGAATAAAATGTCTGTAACTCCCTAAATGAGCAATGACCAACTCTCTGACAGGCCTCGTCATGGCAGACGGACACTCCCAAGGTAGAACAGTAAGACACGGGAACAACGAACCATCCGTTCCCACTGCGAAATACATGACCGCACACTTGTAAAAATTAGCAATAGGAAAGAAATCGGACCAAACCTCCATATAATGATCCTCGCCACAAACTCCCCCGGCCCAATCAATTCGTTGACGGGCTTCTCTCACATTGCCGAAATAGACACTCTCATATATAGGATGTGCACCTATCTCATTAGAAATCGCACGACGGGCGTACGACCAGTTCTCCTGACCACCATGAAAGACATCGGCAACACATCGAAATCCACAGTTGCCATCGGCACGTACGTCATTCCACCTATCCAGAAATGGTAAAATGATTCCTGGCAGTCTATCATTATATGGGAAGTTGTCCACGTCAACCCGTCCGGGCACTATAAGATAAGTAAATAACAATTCATTAAAACAACAAAATTAGGAGATAATATATAATATATTCAACCCCATTTAGATTACTGATATATATTAAATTAAATAACATAACAACAAAGATATCAACATACCAGAAGATCCTGTGCCCGTATTCACGGACGATCGAGACGAATTAGACTGACGACCCCTGCTGCTCCGATAACAAGTGTTTTCCAGAATGGATGAATCTGCTCTAAATAAATTCCATCACCTGACGCCAAACACTCGTACATGGTACAGGCACAAGGAATCCCATGTGTTGTCAGGAAAGCACACCCACAACGATATTCAATTTCATCACTTAAGTCATGCATTCTCTTCAACTCCTGAGTCATTAACGACAAGCAGTGATGCGAAACTCGGCCATTTATATGCAGAAACAGAGGACCTATGTAATGTGCCAAATTTCGACGTCTCGAATCTTCAAGAAAGTTCCGAATATTAGTCAGCTGCATTTCAATAGACGAGTTCACTCGGTCGAAAAGAGTGTCGAGAGCGGCAGTCGATGTAGTGATCCACTCTTTCAGAGCCGAATGTGCACTTTCCACCCTGGAGTTCGTAGTGTTGCCGCACCAAAGGAAATCATGACCGGAACATTGTTAGCAAATCATGAAGGATTTAATAATGTTGGTTCTCTGCTTCCTTGTTTTTGGTATTACTTGTTTTGCGAAAAAGAAAACCTTTTTGAGGGAGATATAATATAAATATACTATGATTTCATAAAGGCAACACCAGATCCATGAAATGATCTTACACAGTATTTTAACTTCTTTATATGGTTTTAAAGATATTTTGCATCTTTGTGAAATTGACAGTGAAAAGAAGACATAAAAATAAACATAAAGAAATTCACATAACCACAGCCTCCTTTCTACATCTGTTATCATCAATTCATCACTGCTTATGTATGGAAGTATGGAACAATAAATAATTCAAACCCTTTCCTTTCAAGCTAAAAAACTTGGAGTAGCTGCACCTTTTTTGACCGTAAAGAAATCAAATCAACAGCACCACCAACCAAAGAAACAAAAACAAAAGGAAAAAGAAAGAAAGAAAACAAGAGAACTGAAACACCAGTACACCATTGCCATGTGCAACTACAGTGCAATTCCCACAAATTAATACCATCTTTTTTGTTCTCTTGTTTGAACTTTGAAGCCTTGCAGAGGCCACTCGCTTTAAATTATTTCTTAGCTCAACTTTGTTAATTGACTTCTTCATGAATGGTTCTTGTTGGATACTGTTCTGAGTTGCAACTCCAAACATCCTAATGCCACCGAGTGAAATATACTCCGATACACCTTCTAATCTAATAATTATAATCAATGATTGGCATGGTCTACATATGTCGCACAACTTCAATAAATACCTATACTGATGGGGTTGTCAATTGATGTATATATCATTTAAGTGAGCTAGATTTGTTTCAAGTTGTAATGAGTCATCAGTAATCATTCAATCATGATAAATGTTTTCAGTCGTTTTCTGATTTTATTTTGTCTATTTTTGTGCATTATAAATTGTTAATTTGATTCAGCCCTTTAAAAAAATATTACTTGTGGTGTTGCTCTGAACACAAATATTACAATGTGACATTGTGACTTGAAAAAGAATAATGAATAATAATTTGATATCATAGAGTTGACAAATGTTGTACGGTTTTCCAAGGGAGCACTGAATGAGTACAAAAGGATAACTTCTACTACTATATAATGTGAATGATTAGTATTGGTAATCATAGTTACATATTGCTATTTGTCAGATATGCATGTAAACACATACTGTAGAAGATGACACAACAAATTTCAGGTTTTATCTGTGATTTGTCAATCTTTTCACCTTTTGTTGCAAGAGATGGTCCAACGTTGTGAAACATAAAAGTGTGCAATACTTTGTAACAGAAGTGAATCCAATGCCCTCTCATCTAAGTGTTTGAGTTTAGCTGAAATGGCAACTCAACAACATTTTACGCTTTTCCTTCCAAATGACGACCCTTGATTTCTCGCTCTAAGGCAAATACACATTGCACCACTTGAGTTGGGCAACATTTCATAGTTAAGAATCTTAAGATACATGCATTCACACTTTTTAATAATCTCCATAGGTTTAATGTTTTTATATTTTGAGCAAAAGTGACATTAACCTAACCTCATCCAGGTGTGAATTAGCTACTTTTGTCGAAGAGAAAGGAAATCCTAAGAAAAAGACTTCCGTTTCTAACGCATCTACAAAACCATAGCTGCTATTACGGAGTTGTGCGGTGACAGTCGCACACACCCGCACAACACTGTGCGCGCGCGCATATGCATGCACACACAGTCAGCTATTCTGCGTGCGAGACAACATCGACTGGTTTCGCCCTGCCTTGGGCTCGTCAGGGAAGCAGCTTCAGCTCCCAACCAGCCCTACGCTCCCAACTGCATATAAGTGCAGTTCCGTAGGTGCTCACCTTCGAGTTGAAGCTTCTCCCCCATATAGCATCTATGCTCATATGGCCACCCGATGTTCCTCAAACAGTCTGCACGCATCAACACCCCCTGGCGGAAGACTTTAAGGGTGTGACAGCTGCTGTCATACAGGTCACACTACATGTGATCAAGAGATACAATCAAACACCTTTTTACTTTGATTAGTTTTTTATATTAACTTTTTTTCCTTTAAAAAAGCTTGTAAAACTCCCCACCCCCAAAAAAATAAAAAAAAGTCGACCCATTCATTTGAAAAGTAAAAGCAGACCAACGGAAACATGCCCAAGACACTCCTTCGACATCAACAACGAAACAGATATTTCTTTTTAACATTTTGGACCATAGTGAGTGGACGGAACCAAATTGTACAATCAACTATGTAATAATAACGTGGAGACTAACTCATTTATTTCCTTTGCCGTTCTCCATTTATTATATTCATTCCAAACCTCTTCAATTTAATGCTCTCTCCAAAATAATTGCATAAGGACTTGGAACTTGAGCCTAGATGACGTGTCAAAATCCAGAACTTATAAATATACACACTGTTAAGTTCGCAATTTCATGCCAAATTGATGGAGTTTAATGACATTTGGGTGAATAAGAAGTTGACTGGACGTTAGATGTGGATAATATTTTTGCTTAGTTTTTTTTACGTTGGATTTGATGCTTAC
The DNA here is from genome assembly GCA_963682175.1 of Triglochin maritima. Lineage (NCBI taxonomy): Eukaryota > Viridiplantae > Streptophyta > Magnoliopsida > Alismatales > Juncaginaceae > Triglochin > Triglochin maritima. Next base: position 53,498,342 of record OY821772.1, on the reverse strand, counting down.
CCGATCTCATGACGTTGTAAGATTGCGTGAAGAAAACAAATTGGAAGGAAAATCTCTCACGCGTAAGAATCATAAGAAAGTAATACCAACTATACCTCATATTCTTAATTATCCTATCTAATCTTGTTAGCTGTTACATACACCTTATCTAATTCAGGAAGATTGATATCACAAGATTTTTTTTTAATCTCTGGCAGATGCGTAGAACACACGAAAGAAGGGGAACATGCATGTTATTATAAAATATAAGTCAAGGAGACAAGTCGTGAAAATGAATACAAGTCAATGAAAAACAGAAAAATAAACACATACGGAAAGAAGCTGTGAATTCTGGATCAGAAATCGAATTATCCGCTAGTGACTTTCAGGTTGAGCACGTAGATTCATTTTAAGGAATGTGGATACAAGTTCAACAAGTGTTACACATTTCAGGATACTTGAAAAATATATTTAAGGACACTACACAAACTAATGTTAAGTGAACCTAGGATTTTTTTTATTATAATATGTAAATAAACAAAAATAATATGTAAGAATAATACCTAACTTATACGAGTTATAATTTGATATAATTTTCTTGAGACTACTGTTTGGAATTTGAAATAGAGAGCCCTAGAAGATGTCACATGCATAATGCATTGGTTCCTTGCAATAATTTGAGCACCTCCACCGCTCTACTTTATTCCCACCCAACTACATCATCCACGTGGACGCTTTTTATTCACTTGGACCCCACATCACAACATCCTCACCGTCCATTCCAGCGCTGCATAAAATAGGAGTGTGTGTTTTACGCAAACACCCATGAGTCTTATTTTATTCTTTTAACCCTCTTTTTTTATTTCTAACGTTAAAACTTTTCAATTCGAATCAATAAAAAAGGGAACATGACTTCCTGAAAATAATTGCCATTGAGCCAACATTGTAGCTATCATTATATTATTTCTAAAACTCTTGGTAGACTTCATGAAATATCGTGTCATCAGAGCCAGTGTTGGAAATTATGGTTAGAGTAGTCAAAACTATTGATTGAACACATAATTTGTGACGTATCTCATTTACCCGGACTACTAGGGACCATATATATTTTTAAGGCAAAAATTTCAAACAGAGGATCTATTTAAATAGTTGATAATAAATGATTTTTCATGCTTACTCAAAATGAAATCTATCAAAGAAAAATGTCCAAAATAAGAAACAGAACTTTAGAAAATTCTCCCCACATCCCGCAAGTTTAGACAACTTTACCAACAACGTAATTTTTCAACCCTCGTGCCTAAGCTTTGTCAGATTCCCATTTGGTATACATTTTATAGGCAAAATCTAAGAAGAGGTTGAGCCCCTTGGTCCCTAAGTGGCACAAGTATTGCCTCTAATACTCACAAAAATAGAAGATAAAATTAGATAAATTCAAGCAAGAACCCAAAAATAATAATTAAAGTCCTGTTTGGATCCAATTTGAATAATAATTATCATTCAAAATAATGTGTGTTCGTTAAAAAAGTATTTTCATAAAATCAAAGTTTCATAAAAACAAAAAAAGGAAGAAGAGACAATATATATGAGATTGAGAATTAAAAAAATGCTACATTTTTTATTCTGAAAACACGTTTTAGCAAAAAGACCAGAATTATAATCCATTATTCTACCATTCAGGTGTACCCAATGAGTGAAAGGGAGCAATTTCATTGCTATAAGGTCAACTATTCCAATCTTAATAGCGATGTTAGATAAAATCTGTTTGATGTAAATGATGTTGGTCACTTACAACTTGGAATCACAACTCATTTATCCCAAAATATGATGAATGTCGAAGAATTCTAGATCATCCAGAAAATATAAAAACACATTATTCAATGTGATCAAAGAATGACACAATGTACACTGAATTTTTGTAATAATACAATTTTCCTAAAAAAATAATATAATTTGATGATATCCAACCAATAGTCCATACTCCACCACCATTAGCAGTTGAGTTTATTTACTATTTTCCCATCATTTATTTATTTAAAATAAAAATCAAACAAGAAGCCCAAAACCCTCACTCACTCACACCCACACTCTCTCTCTCATCTCTCTCTCTCTCTCTCTCTCTCAGAGACAGACAGAGGTAGTTGGTAATTGGTATGGTGTGGGTGTTCACTACCTTCTCCATCTCCCCAAACCCCTTTCACCCCCACCTCCCTCTAACCCTTCCCCCAACACCATGAACAAACTCCTCCTCCTCTCTTTCACCCTCACCGCCGCCTGGGCCTGGCCTTCTTCTCCCTCGTCCTCCTCGATCGCAGTCGAACGTAAGTAAGCTCGTTCAAATTAAAATTTCCGGAAATTCGTTTGGTTGTTTGAGCTGCATTTGGGATGGATGGATGGCAGGGAATGCTCTGTGGGCGTTCAGACAGGCGGTGTTCGAAGATCCGCTCTACGCCTTCTCCGATTGGAACCCTAACGACGCCGATCCTTGCGATTGGTTCGGGGTTTCCTGCTCCGGCGACCGCCATCACGTCATTTCCTTGTAACTCTTTTTTAAATCTTTTAATTTCTTCTTTTTATTGTTTATTTGTATGTATCTCAACGGTTGCGATTTAAAGTGTGGGATAATTATGGGTCGGGATTATCTGAAATGACTAGGAAAAATAACCAAGATGGCCACCGCACAGTCACTACTCACTACTAGTATATATATCTCTTTGGCTGGTTAATTTGTACTTAAACTCCGAAGGAGCTTCCGGTTTATTTTTCTTGACGGTACAAAATCAGGGAAATCAGATTTCACCTTGCTTCTAGGATGCGGAAAATTCCTTATTTTTTACGGAAAATCTTCCTTCTTTTTTTAAAAGTATGTACCCAGTTGTGATTAAAGTTGTAGGACAATCATGGGCTAGGATTATCTGAAAGGAAGGGTAGTTATTTACATTACACTATAGAACTAGTATAGATGCCACTTTAGCTGTTTATATGCTGATTTTTGAATTTCTACTTTTTATCCAATCCAAAGGAAGTTGTGCTTAATTTTTCATTACAGTATAAAACTAGAGAAATTAGATTTAACCTTTCTTTCGAGGTGCAGGATCAACACATGAGGTTCAGATTAACTTATATATTATAATTTGTTGAAGATTGTGTTGTTGATGCTATGGTTATGTGGCATTTGTTCTTTTCTTGCAGAAAACTATCTAACTCGTCGCTGAAAGGTTTCATTGCACGGGAACTCGGTTCGTTGACTTTTTTACATGAATTGTATGTTTCTGTATGCTTTCCTTTTATGCATTTGAACATTTGTTTTTCTCATTTGTGCAAGCACTTGGTCAATTGATTCTATGTCTTTCTTTACTTGGCGTGTTTAAATTTCATTTTTCAGAATGTTAGGCAACAACTTGTTTCTCGGGACGATACCAAAACAACTTGGCATGTTGAAAAACTTGAATATGCTAGAGTTGAGTGGAAATCATCTCACAGGCCCTATTCCCCCTGAGATTGGAGGACTGACAAGTATTTCTAAACTGTATGCCATACATGTGTAAAAAATTTAAAAATATCATATTCTGCTTTTTATTTATTTAAAATTTACCATGTAGTTTCTATTTTCCTCAGCTATCTCCAGTCCAATGGCCTAACCGGTAGATTGCCTTCTGAACTTGGAAATCTGACAAACCTGGTGGAGTTACGGGTTGACAGAAATAAGCTCGAAGGCCCTATTCCAGGAAGCAATTACTCACATACATCCTCTACTAAAGTTAACACGTAAGTTGAATCCTCATTGTTTTTGTTAAAATAGCATAATCTTGTAAACCATGCATGTTGGCAATACGTTGAAGCACACTTTAGATGCACCTTTCTAAGTGACGGCATATAGGGATGCTAATATTCATTCAACTTTACCCCAACACCTCAACTTTACCCCAACACCTCAACTTTACACTTGTAACGTTCCTGAAAACAGTGGAAATTTAAAAAATTTAACACAAGGATTCAACTCAACCATGCGAGGATGCTACTCAAATCACATAATGAAGGTGCACCATTTATACAAGAGTTTGTCAAGAGTATGATTACATTCAAGATGAAAAAATGGACTATACACATGTAATCATAATAACCTCAAAGTGAGACAGAAGGATCCGGTAATGATGTGCTCGTCTTCAGTCTCCACCCTCTCCTTGTCACTCAAGTCCTGAAAAACATGGAATTATGTCTGAGTTTCCATAAGGAAACCTTGTATGTCAAATCCACCTATATGCATATGATATCTTATTACATAACCCTATCATATTGGTACACATGACTTATAGTACAGTAACACAAAACTTTACTTAACATAATAAAATAACATTCACATTAATAATAATAGAGGGCCCTACATGGTCACCCGTCACATCCATTTAGCCGGAAATATCGTCGGCCACGTATTTTGCCGGAATAAATCATTGGCCACATACTCTTACTCATAAAAAGTACATAAAGTATTCATAAATCAACATAACATCCACCGGATAATATTACGGTGGTCAACTCCGCCGCCGTAAAGACTGGGAAAAAGCTCACCTCATGGAGGCTAGGTAGTCTCCACGCCCTCACAAAGTTGAACAACAACATCAATCATAGTATACAGAAGATAACATGAAACATCACTTACCAACAAGATCACTGAATTTGAGTATCACACAAACCTCTTGCACAACATCATAATTTAGTTGAACAAAAACATGGAAACAATTGAACAAACCACACGATCGGTCGACCGAAACTTCTCAAACAGTCAAACAAGCACATATAACCGGTCGATCGAAACTACTCAAATAGTCGAACAATATAACTGTAATCGGTCAATTAAACCACTTCAACAGTCAGACAATATCACATTTTCAGTCGACCAAAACTACAAAATCGGTCGAACAACTTCACATAACCGGTTGACCGTTTACAAGTTTCAAAGCATTATTATATTCATATCACCGTGACTATTGAATTTGAGTATCACCTAAATCGATTGCACAACATCATAATTCCTTGAAATAAAACATGGAAACGGTCGAACAAACCACATATAACTGGTCGACCGAAACTATATAAACGGTCGGACAATATCCCATAATCGGTCGATCGTTTAGAGACTTAAAAGTATTATGATATTTATATCAACAGTCGAACGACAAAGGGGACCCGTCCAACAGCAAACTACCAGGGGCAACCTAGCGGTCTCTAGTCATCAATCGGTCGAACTTACTCATAAATCGGTTGAACATCCATTTAGTTATTTAAGTTACCAGTCGAACAATTCATTTAATCGGTTGACCGTCTAATAGTATAAATCAAAACCGACTTATTTTACATTTAAACGGTCGAACGGCAAAAAAGACCTGGTCGACCGAAATACCACAAACAATTCCTATATTTTCTCGAAGTCATCATTGGTCGACCGAAATATGAATCAGTCGAACCACATATAAGTTATCTTAAGTAATCGGTCGAACAAAATCAATGAGCGGTCTAGATGGTCTATGCTCTGACCGACTTACTTTTTAATCTAATTAGTCGAACAACTAAGGGTCTCATTCGACTGATTTTAAACATAGTCGTTTTCTTCCCACGAAATTATGCATAACCGGTCGATCGTACCACTAATCGGTCGACCGAAAGCAACAGAATTCTGCTAGACAAAACGTCCAACGATCCTTTCGGCTACCGTCGACTACTCAAACACTCACACAACCTTGGGTGAGCATAAGAGCAAGGCTTGACATACCTCTTCTTCGCGATTGTCGGAGTTCCACACAACACCGACAACTTTACCTCCTTTTTTTCTTGCTTTCTTGATGTCTTCTCGTCGCTGCTTGACCAGAACTTTAATCACCACCTCCAATCGTTTGTGGTGGAGAGACACCATCAAAACACCTAATCATAACACCACACCACACCACACCACACCTCACCTTCACTTCACCAACTTCATTTCCTTCTCTTAACCTTCTCTTTCTCACAACTTCCTTCCTCAACTCTTTCTTTACGTTGAAAACCAACACCCTCATGTTTTACCCCATCTTACTATATATACTCATCTTTTAACTTACCACCTCCAAAGGCTCCACTCACATGTCAACACCTCAACCTCTACCAATAACAGCAAGCATTTCTCTCCAACCAAAACATAACCATTAAATCAACTTATGCGTAAATCTTATCTTCCAACATCACATTCCTCTTTCACCCAACTAACCTTCCCTTCCACGAAAAGCCAACACCCACTAACCACAATTAATTCTTCTAATTTGGGTTTAGGATTTAAGGTTCTAACAACACTAGTCAGAGAGGTTTCCAGTTTATCCATTGATGTAGAGTTGACAATTTACTGTCTCAATGATCAAGAATCATAGTCAGTCTAAATAGTCATTTTGATTTGGTTCATGATAATCCAAATGCCAAAATGCAACTTAATCTTTGATGTTCAATTCATTTATCTTTCATTCAATTTGAGTTTGGATTCTAGTCCCACTTTAGGTTCGATAACATTATAGAATTTTGAGTTGAGTTTGTTGCAGGCTGTTTTAGTAAAGAGCTAATTTGAAGTTTAATTCAATTTGACTTCAACTCGTGAATAAGCTTCTTAGAACCTTATATTCACTCAGTTTTGATATATGTATCACTTGTATATACACAGAGAAATGTGTTTTTAAAGAAATAAAAGATCAAAAGCATATAATTCCGTCATAGTTTCCAACCATTAAGCGAAGGATACAAGTTACTTTTGTACACAAGAAGATAAATTAGTAATAAGCACACAAGTGCATGAGCTGATGTCCATTTGTACTGAAAGGGATAAATAAATACTGAACCAAATAGAGCTATTGATGAATGAGTGAACGTAAGTTGATATGCAACTCATTAAGCTTGTGCTGCTAGGAATCCAAAATTTTGTCCGATCTACTAAATCTGGAAATTCAAACTCAAACCAGGCCGAATTCAAGTTATTTTGATTGAAGTGGAAGCCCTATAGCATAGCAATTGCCGTGCTTGAGTTCCATTGGATTCTTTGTTAGCATAGTAAATATTTGAATTAAGTCTTCGATCAGTATTCAACAAATTGCAACAGCATCCAATACTATTCCTGATAAACATTTTCTAATACCAGCAAAAACCTTTTCAATGGGAAGATAATGGCAATTACAACATCATGAATGTCAAAGGGAAATCAGTTCATAATCTTATGCTTTGGACCCCATCTTGGTTAATTATTTTTGTGTACACAGAAATATGTATGTATGTATGTAAAAGAGACCTGAAAATTCACCATCAGTGAAAAAGACATGACATGTTGGTACTCTTGCTTCAGATCGACTTCACTCAGGGATGCTGGTTTATGCTTGCTAAAGCAGCTAAATGTTGGAGACTTCTCATATAACTTTTTTATTGGCAAAGTTCCTGCATGCCTTGATTATCTTTCAGGGTACATCTTCAAAGCACATATTTATTCCTTTCGTTTGTTCTAGCTACATCCTAACATTTCTTTTGTTCACCTACAGAAATAGCTTCCAAGGAAATTGTTTCACAGATAAGAATTCAGCAAAGCAGCGAACAGCAAAACAGTGTGGTTGGTATTACTGTATATGCATTTTGTCTGAATAACTCGACCATGAATTTCCTAGAGATGCCCTCGTATATGTTTCTTATCTAGGAATTCACAACTGCCCCACAACTTGAAAATTGAAGTCATGTCACTCAACATCCTCCTCTTCGAACACAATCTTAGTGGAAACTTCCTCATTACGATGCTGAGAGCTCAGGGCTGTGAAACTTTTTTTTAATATCGTGCAATGCTAATTCCTAGAAATACCATGAAAATGAGTTGGGTTTTCTTTCTCACTTTTGTGTTTCAATCTTTCTGTCCCCTCGACCTGAGATACTCTGTACCTATATCATCTTTTCACAAGCTAAGTGCAATATCAAAATGCTAATCCAGATGCAAAGATGGGCAGACTGGATCTGTCTAAATATTGTTTCTGCACAAATCTTTATGTGCTTCCAAATATTCCAAATGGGCCAACTAGCTGATTTTATAATTTTAGGTGTGGCACCTAGTTGATATGCCCAGGATGTAATATATTTGCATGAGTTCTCGCAAGATTGTAATGTATCATGGAAGGGACCACATTGCATATATTGTCTGTAAGAAATAATACCACTCATTAGGGTCAATGTGGTGGGTCTAACACTTCGCTTTATGCATGTATTTTTGTATGTCAAAATTAGTGATTGACCAACATTGCAGAAAGAGTGGTTGTTGAATGTTGACTATATATTGCAATGGATCGTTAGATTTCCTTTACAGTGGATAACAGTGAATAAGAGAAAATGGTTAATACCATTAGACCAAAGAAGATAAAAGGCCCGGTTAATTCTTCTGTGTGATATATCTGAAGCTCCCCTATATACTAAGCAATTGAGTTGGTTATCATGTTACTATCCTTGATGGCAATTGGATTTTTTTCTGTCAGAAATGACTATCTATTTTCTCTGAATTTCATATTTAAATTCATATGCTAAGTTGAAACATATATTTGATTTCAGAGAGTTATGGTTCCCAAACAAGTGCAGCAAGTGGACGAGCAGGATCTCATCCGAAGCACCAAAATAGTAAGCAACCACAATGGCTTCTGATTCTGGAGATTGTCACTGGCGTTGTCTTCATCATTTTCCTGGTCACTTTTGTCTATGCTGCTGTTAAAAGATGTAGACGAAAACCATCAGTGACGGTAACTTGGAAAAGTTATTTCAAGACAAGGGACCAATCTGTAATATCCATAGGTATATGTATTTTTAGGACGCATTGTCTTTCTAATGCTAGACTGAGAAGTTCTAAGTTTTGATACTTTTTCCTGTGTGCTTCTGATGACAGATAGTGAAATGCTTAAGCATGTTACAAGGTTAAGCCGCCAGGACCTTGAAATTGCATGCGAAGATTTCAGTAACATCATTGGCTCCTCCTCAGACAGTATAGTCTACAAAGGAACTATGATAAATGGTCCTGAAATTGCAGTTATATCTTTGTGCATCTCGGAAGATCACTGGTCTAACCATCTCGAGCTTTATTTTCAGACTGAGGTAGCCGATCAAACAAAACGGAGAACAAGTTTCCAGATTCTTTACTTTTTGTGCACCTGTTTTTGTTAAAAGTACTTATAAAAGCTGCATATGCTTAGGTGGCAAATCTTGCAAGATTAGTTCACGAGAACACGGCAAAGTTGTTTGGTTACTGCAAAGAGAGTGACCCCTTTACAAGGATGCTCGTCTTTGAATATGCATCAAATGGAACACTTTACGAGCACCTTCATTGTAAGTGATGTAATCTGAAGCATCTTTTGGTGATTCATAAGCATCACACCCTAAATCTTATTGTATGTTTCATAGATGGTGATGACTGTCATCTATCTTGGAGTAGGCGGATGAAAATCGCTCTAGGCATTGCACGTGGACTAAGGTATATGCACACTGAAATGCAGCCGCCTTTCTGTTTGTCAGTGCTGCATTCAAGTACAGTGTACCTTACAGAAGAATTTTCCCCAAAGGTAAGAGTAAGGCTGTTTGAGTTTGATTTACATTAATCAAATGCTGCAATGTTCCTTCTGGCAACATGTTAATTTTTGTAGGTGACTGTGGGATTGAGGCATTATTATTTTATGATTGTGCAGTTGGTTGATTTTGAAAGCTGGAAAGCAGTACTTTCCAGATTAGAGAATTCTGGTTATTTAACCACTGGGAGGGTTCGTCGTGGTTTTCAAGATTCATTCAAGAAAATGCATGTAGATGTTCAAGAGAATGTATTTTCTTTTGGTATTCTTTTGCTGGAAATTATCAGTGGAAGGCCTCCATTTTGCAAAGAAAGAGGTTTCTTGGTGGAATGGGTTAGTTATTTGTCCTTTCATAATCTTGAATTGCATGCTGTTGCGAATTGAAGTCCTACTCACACTTCAATTTTTTGTTTGTGTACTGCTATACCACTTATACTGCCGATAACAAGTGAAAATAGTGACAGAAAAAAATATCAAATGGCAAAAGATGCAACCTTGGGCTTTAGAAAGATGCACTTGTAATTTGGTAGGGTTGCGTAGAAATTAAGATATCCTGGTAAGTTATGAGAAGGCCGAGTGGGTCTAGAAATTAGTATCAGTTGATGTCCGATTCAATTATATCCAGTATCCAATGGATGTAAAGAAAATTTTAATCCTTGTCCCTTGGATAGCACTTCATTTGTTTTGGTTTTCTCCATTATGAATTATAAGAAATGAAGGTAAGTACGAGTTTGCAGTTCCAGTTTGGTAGTTGATACGGTTTATTTTGCAGGCAACTCGGCACCTGGAAAAACCAGATATGATGTGTCATTTGGTGGATCCAGAGTTAAGATATTTCAATCATGACGATCTTCGAGCTATATGCAATGTAGTGAGCTTGTGTGTTCAGCTTGAGCCTTCTAAGAGGCCATCCATGCAAATCCTAGCAGGGATGCTGGAGAATGGGGTCGACACGTCAGAAGCCGCAGCTCTTAAGGAATCCCCTTTGGCATGGGCAGAGCTAGCACTGTCATCATAGAAACAGAAGAGTCGTCTTTGTAAATCCGAAAATGCTAACAAAATTTGGATTCTTTCATGTTTTCCTCTTTCTTTGTTGTTGGGCTCTTTTCTCATTTACTTTTATTATTATGCGGATGTAAGGGCTCTGCGTGCTTGGTTTGATGCTTCTGATTATTTACTTTCCTGGCTCCGTTTTCAATTTGTGCATTTGTCATTGCGCTCATCTCTTTCCCGCCTCCATCACCATATTGTGGTGTCATTAGGTTCTGCTCAACTACAGTGGAAAGTGGTCGATCATGTTAGTGGTAATCTTTCGAAGATATGCATCAAGTAGCTAGAACTAATTCAACACTAAAAAACCCATGCATAATTTCAGGATCCTATCGTGCAAATTCTATTGAGCACAAACTAAGCGCAAGAGATCATCGTACTCCCGAATTTCCCACAGCACAATACGTTCACATTGCGTAAATCTTTAAGAACTTCACGGCCAATATGAATTTCATGTACGCGCTTGGAATGAGGGTAATAGCAATGTGTACACAATCACAATAAAACAGTTGCAAGCATGATGATATTTCAATTGCTTTCCTTGCCAACGAAGTGCAAACTTATGTCATTTGACAATTACACATTACAAAGTCTCACTACAGACTATCAAATAAGACGACAAGTGCACTATGTCCTAACCAAGAATCTACAAAAGGAGAATTGGCAAATGACTCTTCCAACACTTAACAAGATAATTTATACAAAAGAATAGAAATTACAGACTAAAAACCCGCAATGAACAAAATTCTCTACCCACTGTTCTCTATTTCTCTACAAGACCTATGTAAACATAAATTACATCTTCCCATGGCCCTTGGGAAAAACAAGCACTTTCGTACAAGTGATTGCACTACGGGGAGTGAAAAGTTCCCAGCATTCAACTCAAACCACGGATAAATCATAAATGCCTTCTCATTTCATGAGTGGAGAAAGTCCATCACCTTCCCATCCCAAACGGAGCATCTGATCCACTACCTTCAGACTCAGCTGAAAAGTAACGGGTGTAAATTGATGCGTTAGTACGTGTTAACTACTGTTTGAGGAAAGCAGAAATAACTGAAGAACTGCTGATTTCAATTGACACCTAAACCTTCTTTTGATAAGATGATATGACCGATCGACAATCCACTATCCTTCAGTTCATTTTTTCCTATCACTCACAATGTAAAGTTGCTATTACCATCAATTCCTACAAAGCCTCAATCCCAATTTCACTTCAGATTTTGCTATTAAGCTACAGAGTACAGACAGATAATAATATAGACACAACTGCGTGACGTAGTTGACATTTAGACACATACCATAGACTGGTCATAACTACGTGACGTGGTTTGACTTTTAGAAACAAGAATCACCTAAGATACAAAATGAAACTGCTGGAAACGTTGTAAAATTGCTCTCCCTGAAATAATGTTGAATAAACCATATATAATGAAAAAGAACCATGTTGATGTATGTGAAGGGATACTTACAGTGGGATCCGTGAAGACTATCAACTCTTTACTTGCAGCTGATACCAATAGATTTGTGTTATCCTTGTTCAAGCCTATAGCTGTGACATCTTGGTCTTCTCTAAGCACCACGCTATGGAACATCTACAAGATATTATGCAACGTTTAGAAGTAAAATTTTAACAAGCCAACATAACAGAAACTATAAGAAGATTGACAGTCGTAACTTTTTTTTATCAGTAAATTAGCAGCCAAACTATTACAATGCAAGGTGAAAAGAACCAAATCCCAATCTAAACAACACTAGAAAAATGGTGGTATTTTCCCTTAGAGCAATAGTGAGATAGAGCTTGCAGCAAAACCTTGAAGCAAACTGCTATCATTTAACATTAAAAGACTAGGGAGGGGGATAGGGGCCAAGACGTTGAAAACGTCAACTAGAGATAGAGACAGGAAGAGAATGAAAGAGAAGTCAAAAACCGTTGTAACAGTAAGTACCTCAAGAGTGTGCAGATTCAGAAAACATATGGAAGGAACAGGCAGTGACATCTGGTTTGCGGTAACAGCAGCAATGTTTCGAATGCTGCCTGTAATACTAGCACTGTCCAACTCTACATCTGTGGTTTCACTTGTATTATGCTTATCTCCTTGCTTATCCATCCTACAAGAGCTGGTCCCAATAAGAACATTTTCCCCGTCAAAAGACACCTCCATGCAAGTTATTCTGCCAGAGAAGGGCCAAAGGGAAGCTGTGGAAATTGGAATACCGTTCAAGGTAAAGGTGCTAAGCTTTTGTTTGGTCTCACTCCAAGTCAAAATAACTCCCCGAGAAGAGAGACATAAAGCATGGGCTTCCACGGCATCAAGCTTTCTTATCAACCTACCTTTTCTCAAGGAATGAAGTAACACCCCCGCACTGTAAGAGGAGGAAGCAATAATGCCTAGATCAGAACTAACAGAGCAGCACAGTATTTCACCAAGATGACCTCTTATAACATGCATAGGACCTTCGATTCGGCGTCTACGGTTATCGTCAAGAGAACCGCTTGAGTTACTACCACTTGCAATTGGACTAGAAGGGGTTGTGGGCATTGAAGTCCCTGAAATATTGTTCAAATGTGAAGGTGAAGCGCGATGAATTCTCCAGAGAATTACTGTAGTATCCCTAGATCCTGTCACCAAATAATTGCTATCATGTGAAAGTGCAAGACACGTAATAGGTGCGCAATGGCCTTCAGCAGTTTCAATAGTCTTTGCGCCATCAGATGATACCACTTTTACGCTATTATCTGCATGACCACCTTTTCGAAAGCATCAAATGTTAGATGACTCGACAAAATAAACATATGAAAGAAACCATGAAGAGAAAGGATGATTTGATGATGCATATGAAACAAAATTGCTTTAGTCCCTAAGTCAAACCAAATCAAATGTCTTGAGACTTCAGTTTCATTCAATAATTTGTAAGAGATTTCGAAGAGCTATGGTGCGACTCATAGATGTTTCGCAAAGTAGTTTTCGAGAGCCAATTGCAATGCAATAGACACCACCTCGCCAACTACAATGTTGCAGCTTGCCTAGGGTGTTCATCATAACTTCTATTCTTTTTTTGCGAAAACTGTAAATTGTCAGAAGAGTAGCTTCATGAAGTAAAGCTGGCATTGTTTTCCAAACTCTGCGGAAATAAGAACAAGCTGACCATGGAGATTCTCACAAGATCTTTAGCTATAAATTTGCTACGACAAAAGCAGCATCAACCAGATCTATAGCAAAGGATAGATCTAACTTACCACCAAGAAACACATATTACAAGGAAGCCCATAGGAAAGCAAAAGGAATAGACGAAGCGATTAAAAAAGGAATAGGAATTATGTTTCTGAATCTACAACAAAACCGTGTAATGCAGCATTCAACAATCTTATGCAGTCATTACATGATCAGTCATCTTGAGTTTAAAACTTTAAATGTGACTTTGCATCTGGATTTATACCAAAAGGATGAGGATTTGGTGGCATAAGAAGATAAATAATCTAGAGATCAAGCCAGTCATGGAAGGCAATGAGATCTTGAGTAGTTATGTGACTTCGCATCTGGATTTATATCAAAAGGATGAGGCTTTGGTGGCATAAAAAGGAGATGACGCCAGTGTTAACGACAAAAACATAACAGAAGCTGGTACTGAGATCCAATTATCCAAACAAAAGATCTGTTATAGGTCTATAACAAAATACAACATAAGCCAAAGTACACCTACCAGTAATAATCTCTTTGTCCAAGGTGATTGCAACAACAGCTGAACCTCTAACTCCCGAAGTAGCAAATGCTAATGCACGAGGGAATTGCCACTCTTCAGGACTAGATCCAGCAGGTCCTTTAAACATGCGCATGAATGCTCCACTGGTGGAACTTCCTGCAGATTTTCCATGATGAAACAAAAACGGTGTTCCCTGTCCATCAGGTGTATTTGGTTGCCATTTGTGCAGTGCAATATTTGCCGCCGGTACATTGACATCTACAACTATAACAGAATCCTGGGATGCATAAATAGCGGCAGCAGGCACATTGCATTTCTCTGGATTTGGAATCACATAAAGTTTGATCTCTTTAGGGTTCCGGAAAATAGTCTGCGTAAAGAGGAGCATGAAGTTAAATTTAGTGCCACAAAACTATCCTAGCAAGAACATATACAGGCACAGATACCATTGGTTGGGCTAAGCCAATGTTTTTATGCATCAAAGATGCTATTAACATATTGAAAGAAGCAATGAACAACACAACCATAGGTGTTTCTCAAGCTGTACTAAAAATACATACAACCAAGAAAAGGGCAAAGATAAAAAGCATGCTTGAATTTGAGAGGCTAGGACATGAAAAGGTCACAGAGCACACCCTAAAGCAGAACCTACAAAAGATTCACTATTTATGGATATACTGCATCTTCTCTAAAATAATGTAAAACACTATAAGGCCACCATATTTGAGAAAACATTATAATCATTTTCGGTGAGAAGAAAGATCAAGGCAACCTTGGACCGACTAATTTCTGATTACCCATTGGAAATGAAGAAAAACCCTAACCCTAACCCCATCGGCCACGACAACCACCGACCAAACTCCAAGAAACGAATGATTGCAACTGATTTCCCCAACCAGCAGCTGACTCTTAGTGGTGCCAGTACCCCCTACACTCCTCTTCCTAATATAATTGGGTTCTTTGGTATTAGTAGAATTGCTTTACTTGTTAGCACATATTTATTAGTAAAATTTGTCAAATAATAGGTTCTTCAGGAGAAAACTGACCATATTAGGCAGCCGATTAGTAACCTGGCAGCCCTAGTGAACTGACCGCCTTTAAATCATTGCCTCTTAGCAAAAATACTTTTTTTAAGTACCTCTAAGTAAATATGGTACAGAGACACCAACAGTCTAGAAGTGATGCATCCTCGCTTATCTAAAGGAAGGGAATTCTAATAAATATTCTTCACGTTTTAATCTAAGACTGTATATTTTTTATATTAATGTAAAATATCACAATTAAAATATTAGATGTCAAGATTTTACAATTAAGGGATTATGCTTTTCCTAATAAGTAATAACTCATAGAAACATGACATAAAAATGCTCCCCAGCCTTTTCATGCCAATGAAAATTTAAATTGGACTAGCAACAATGCAACTACTGTAATTGGATGCTCAGTCACCTTTAGTAATATTGGGGGGGAAGTGCATCGGTATATATAAATAGGTAAATGTTGGATGAATATCTATTCTCAAGGAAGTGAAGCTTCCACTCTCTAATCACCAGAATGGTCAAGATTCAGGGTGTAGCTTCCACACTCTAAACACAAATAAATTCATCTACCTACAGACTTTCAGGTTTTGAGATCTAAATATCTAATATCAACACATTAAATTAGACTAAATTAATATTGTTTTACCAAACCAGGCATATTAATCTAAGACAAATACCATACCTGCAGGTGTAAGGCTTCTGCAAGTGGCCGCTTCTTAAGATGTGGAACAGTCAAAAGTTGTGAAGGAGTCTGTCCAAAGTAAGCAATTTGATCTTGTGTGGCACGTTGTTGTACCTTTTACATGTGTTTTGCCGGTACAAAGTAAGAATCATCATGTTTGACAAAAAGAAAATTTTCGGTGTGGTTTGTTGAAAATGGCAAAAAATCCAAAGGAAAGTGAACATACAGGATCAGAGATTTTATCAATGTCAACAGTTCCTTCATATGTAATATAGAAGAAAACATTGTGGGCTGAAATTGCTTCCTTCCCTCTCTGCTTGAAGCTAAAACATACAATAGTTCACATAAGTAATGCAGGAAAAGCAACTTTTTTATATATTTGTTCCAATGAATAGTATGTGTTACAAGAGATAAACCCTGTTATGACTTATTAGTATTAGACAACTACTATAAATGAATTGAGACAAGCATACCCAAAAATGAGGTCTATCCATTCGTGAAGATGTTCTGAAACATGCTCACTTTCAAGTGCCATTCGATGCTTGTGGATGAAATCAGCAGGATCACTGGCCCAGGGAGGCAGTTTGACCGAGTCTGTATTAATGTCAGCACTAGGTTTAGTGGCATAAACATCTGATGAAATATTAACGAAAGTGCAAATTGGTACATCGTACCAAGTTTTTCTCCATGTTGTGTAGTACCAAAGTCAATGCAATTTCCATTAGTTAAGACCTCAGGAAGATAAAACAACTCAGGCACCTGAAGAAACAAATGAATATCAGCTATCACATATTTTGAGTGTTTGTGTATGGAAAAGGTTGGTTAAGCTGCAAAACAAAAATGCAACCCTTAAAGGACACTAAAGATCAATACAACAGATGCAGTATGCAGATCAGTACCAACTCTTTAACATCACTCATATCTTCAAGTACACCATCCCATGTAGCACCAATATCTGAGAACATGCGATCAGCATGATCAAATTTACCACCTTGTAGTTGAATAGAAAGAGTTGTGTATGGCTCAACTCTAACAAGATAGTACAATACCTGCAAGGAGATAAGAGCTATTAGAAAATAAGGATAGAAATACAAAAGAAAGAACAAATTTATGGATCAATATGCAAAAATAACATCTAATCAACTATAAAAAACTTGCAGAAAAATATAGCAAGAGGTCCTAGAAATAGTTTCACGAAATAGGTTCACGAAAGCGTCTTAAGAAATAGGTTCACGAAAACCCCATTTTAGAAGCCAAAAGGCCCATGCAAAGAAATATTTTTTTGGAAAAACAACCACTTGGTAAATTTACGTTTGGTAACCAAAACAAACCATCATGGTTTCAATGCTGAGAAAAATGTCCCTAAGAATAACTCAAGTATCAAATAGTGAAGGCAAAGAAATATTTAAAAAACAGAAGACTGTTCCAGCATAAATTATGTAGCTATTTGAAGTATATCACAGGTCAGAAGTCTACGCACCAGAGCCCTCAGGGTAAGCTGGCTATTTATATTGAATCCGGAGGGATAACGTGTAAAGCTGAGATTCTTGGAATAATCACTGATGTGATATATTGGGCAAATTGTCTCATTACTCCATTTTTCCGAGTTTTTAATTCGTTTCCAGTTTAATTTGAAAATTTTAATGGTGGCAAAGTTGGGGAAAGCTAGAAGTTCATGTGTTAGATGTCTCAGGTCAGCTGCTATCTGTTTGTTTTCATTTCATGTTCAAGGAAACAACCCATACAATAATGGAAATCAAAGTGTCAATGTTGGAGTTTATTAAAAATGTCTGAATAAGTAAGACGATATCAGTTTAGTTTAGTTTTATAATCTCACTGTCCATGTCCAAGTGAGCTTTCAGACCCTCCTGCGAACTCAACACAATGGCCCAGATGGCTCAATTTTCTGGATCACTTCCAACTTGGTGAGAGAAGAGCTATGTCCCACTACTTTTATAATTTTTGACGAGTTTCATTTCTAGCCTACTACCCTAACTGGTTTGGTTATGTTGACAACAACAAAGTCTGACAACATTTACAGCAGTTCAAGACCAGTTTTGTATTGCCTAAGAATATCATCACAGGAAAATCTTCTGGATGCTTTCAAGGAACAGAAATATAAGATTATAATCTAACACTATATAAAGAGGCTGAAGAGAGTGATGGCATGGCACACGTTGATCATGATAGCAAAGAAAATAACCATGAGATAGAAAAGGAAAGACATCGATCACATGCAACACATGCTAATTTTCTTCTTTCCATTTGTATGAACATCTTTAGATAAACAGCTATACGATAATTTAGAGTTTTCTCATAGTTTTTTTCTGGTCAAACAGGGATGCTCTTTCTAAGGCACTTAGTATTGCCCTCTGGTAGATTATGGTGATTGATCATGTTGCTTTGGATGAGGAGTCCCGAAAAACAATGATTTAATACAAGTTTAAGCAAATTGATCATATTCAAGCATAATAAAAAGAATTACTGTTCCAGCACTGGAGTAGTGTGAGCCATAATGAAATTTAGGGATGACAGGATCATCAAAACTAGAGTATCTCTCCTGGACTTTTCTTAATCGATCTGCATTAAGGGCACCAACTGGCTGCAGTAAACAAGCACATAATTAAACTATAAAAGAATGTCCAAAGTCAACAACAAAACAAGTCGTAATTTCCTATACCTTTGAAAGATCTCTAAATGACTTCGGATCAGAAAGATCTAAGTTGTTTGAGCTATAGTCAGACAGAATCCAAGGGAAAACAGGATACTGCAAAAGGAGATAACTTGATAATTAAATTCAGTAATGTTTATTTGATGAAATAACCTATTACGTTACATTGACTAAAGAATTAACTTTAACCACCTGTGTGATGTCATTGTAACTTCTTCCTGCCAGGGTATTCAGCTCCATTAAATATTCAAAATTGCTGATCTGCAAGATTATTGGTTTAGGTGATCATGAGAAATCTAGCATAAGCAATTCCATGCACACAATGTCAGATATAAACATTGTTAAAAACTATCAAGAATCAAAACTATATGAAGTTTAATTTACATAGTTTTACCTCCCACCTAGACCATCGTTCCATAAGCTGAGTTCTTTTAAGAAGTTGATCAGGTCTCTGCACATAAAAAAGTCACAGATGGAACGTCCTTCGATTGAGAAAAATATCAATATCCTGTTCAATTTGTGCAATATATACCTGAGTTGCTTGATAAATATTGTTCAAGAGAGGAGGACGTGCTTGAACAATTGCATGGTATGCATTCTTGCGGCTTTCAATGCTCTGGAAAATAAAATAAAAAAATTCAATTATTCACACCCAAATATTAGATACCCATGCAAGTATTTCAATCGGTTAATGGAATAATAGATTAAATTTGCATTTTTCTAACGACAAATTCCAGAAATAAAGAAATAAGAAGATCAATGATACCCCAAAGTCGAAGAAGAAGTTAGACCGGTCAACCATAAATAGTTCTAACGCACATCTCCTCAAAAGATATCTGCAATAGAGCACAAAATTATAGAGTTTGGTGAGCACACTTAGAGATTCACTAAACGTACAAACAGATAAAGTTTCTCCTTTGAAGCACCAGAAGCAAGGATATTTATTGGACGTTACTCTTCAAGACACTTTATAACGTCGTCCTAAATATACTACTAATACTAAATAATATCCCCGAAAAGCAGTGAAATAACATCAAATAATAGTGTAGTCGCAGATTAGTCCAGAGTGCTCCTTTTACGCATCCTTTAATGTTTCAATGACCATGGAAGCTTTGAATCAAGGTGTGCCAGCACTATTATTACTGACCTAAAACTAAATGTTAGGTAGTTTTATCTTTAACTTTTTAAAAAAGTATAACGAGACTGACATTACATTAAAAGTGAAACAAAATGTCACCGAACCTTTGGGTTCTTTTGCACTCTGCAAACCCTAAATTGACACTTTTTTAAAAATAACAGCTCAATGGCATTGGATATTCCTTTCAGTCGGACTACATAGATACCAACTCGATGAGAAATATAGTTGTATTGTAGGTATCTATTGAACATTGTTTGCTAAATTATTATTCGTGTGATCTGACTACTAATAGTTAGATATATCAACCATCTTAAAAGATGTCCCCAAATTGGCACAACAATCTCAGGCAGTACGCCATTATAAAGCATAAACAGTACCATCTACTGTACCTTCTACTGAAGATCTGATGAAGAGAAGAAATCGACCAGCTTCTATTCTTCTCTCGTTCTTTGCTTTGTCCACTAGAAGACTTGTTGTCCTCAATATGTTCATCTTCGTGTTCATCTACTATGAAGTGGATCCTCTTAGAAGTAATCTGAAAACATTTGGAGTAATGAAGTTAAAGAAGAAGCTCAGTCCTGAACATTTGTGACTTTATTAGTAATTCAAATTCTGACACATCAAGCCCACTGGAATTTTTTTATCCTTCGAGTTCTGGCAAGCATTCAAATGAGTTAACTTACATAGTAACCTTAGAAGTTAGAATGTACCAATTTGCTTTTTAGTCATGTAAAAACTGCACTAAGAGTGCCTAACGCAACCACATAATGTAGCAAAATTATTGCACAATGAACAATAACATTTCATTTCAGAATTTCAGACCAGATTGAAAAATGCAAAAATATTTGATATTTAATAAATGAATTGTTAAATAAATCATCCGAGATAAATTATTTCATCAACCTCTAATTAAAATAAAATATCCTATATTCTGTTATTACTAATTAATAGATTGTTACGTACTAATTTTATGTGTATAAAGTATGTTGTTCTCTTTCCATTTTAACCTTGATGGGTGAAACTTATAAGTCAAAGACAATGGAAGGGAAATGATGGAAACAGTAATGAAGAATATGAAGCTGAATAAGAGGGGAGAGAAGATAAAATGAGATGATGACGAAGAAAATGATGACGCATATTTTAACTTTTGCACCATGAAGGTTATATATCAACCATAATTACTAGACGGGAGGGTAAGTTGTTTGGTTAGAAGTGTGCTTCGTTTGACAGAGATGTAGTTTTAAGGATTTTTGTGTTTTCAAAACTATAGTTCAAGTAGAATAATATCTTGTTGACTTCTCATGTGTTACAAGCGGACAACTTACAAGGTAAAACCTCACCTCACCCATCCATTCATAAAAAAACTTTAATATTTAGTCATGCGTCTTCCTTCATAGTCAAAGACTTGGGGGAAAAGTAGTTTGCTTGGATAGAAAAAATAAATGAACTTTAAACTTCCATTAGAATATCTAATAGCATCTATGATGAATCATGGAAAAATCAGACAAAGGCTGCTACAAATAAGTTTTTAGTGTCCAACTAACCCGGAAGATTCCCTTGACAACTTTTAGCGGCCGCACAATCGACGATGAAAGTTCAAGAATTATTCTTTCATCCATATCACTTGGCAAATAGCCAGGGGCTGCCACTGATGTGGTTTGCACTAAATTCTGATCAGCAGAAGCATCAGAGCGGTGGTCATCTAGTGATACAGGTAAAGACTGGTCAGCAGAACCAGAGATCCTATGCTGGTGATTATCTGCATTGTCATTGACATTGTCAAGTTCCACAGGCTCATCATCTTCATTCCTTCCCTCCAACAAGATTGCTTCCGCTGTCACAATTGAAGCAGTTGAAGGCAGGCCAGCATCAAGTGAAGACTCAGAGTCATTTCTGGCTGCCTCTAGTTTGTCATGTGAGTGATCATCTACATAATTTGCAGCTGCTCCTGAATGATCAGATCCTTTGTAGTTTCTCTTAAAAAATCTTCTCATTCGAGAAGAACTTTCCATAACATCTAGTTTCCACAAAACCTGCTCAATTTTAGAATTGCAAGAGCAAAAGAAAATAAGAGATCAAGGAATGCCTGCTGATATTCATTACTTGCAATAGTAAATTTGAAGGATATGTACTTTATTGTGATTGTACAACTGGCTCCCAAAACAGCCAAAAAGTCCATCCATTTCCAATAGATAGTGAATGAGTTTCCTCCAAGTACGAGTTCCAACTGAAGAGCGATGAAGATTTAGTAGTTCAACTTCGGAACGCCTATCCATCTGAAGATTCAGAAATAAAATCAATCCAAGACTTCATATCATATAGGAAATAGGTTAAAAAGAGGATATGAAACAAAATCAAAGAGACCTCCAAACGCTGTATATTTCTTGCTAAAGCAAAGCTTGCAACCAAAACGGCAACATATTTATAAGATAATGCAGAGAAATCTTTCCCTGAAACTGATTTTGTATCCACAGATTGCAAGCACTCCGTCCATGCTATTCCCATGGCTTCTGAAACATTCCATCTTTTTGCACGGTCCATGTCACTTATACTCCTTCTCTGTGCTGATGTGGCCATTGCAACAGCACTGAGACCTCTTCCTGTACCAATCTTGGAAAGCCGTTCAAGATCCCGGGCAGCTGCTAACGCAGCAGCTTTTGCAGCTGCTTTGTCCTTTGGAACTGATGGGGAAGCTTTAGCCGGCTCTGGTGGCTTTTGAAAGCTTGCAAATGTATGCAGTCTGGTCATTCTTGTTTCACGTAGTGAAGCATCACGCTTAAATGCTGAATTTTTTGGAGGTGGCACAGTTTCTCCACCTGCAGCACCTGCAGCAATCATTGCTAACGCCATCGCTGCAGGAGGTGAGGCAAAGGCAGCAGCCCATCCCGGAGTTATCATAGAAAGTGCAGCCTGACACCAGATCAACAAATTATTATCTTGAAAGCACAAAAGAAAACAAACTTATTTCAATGCTACAATTTACGAATTACACTATTACAGGTTATCGTAAAATGAAGTCTAGCAGAATTGCTCAATTACTCAACCAAAATGCATCCAAAGATTGGAATTCCACATAAATGAAATTTAAGTAATAACTACATGGCTACACTAATCTAGATAAAAGCTGCTTGGAGAGGCAACATTTGGAACTCATGAAATTCAACATAGAAGCGACATGCTCTGTCATGCACATTTGCAAGCATAAGAATTAATGTCTGCAATGAACTTCTGCAGTACCTGAAATACAATATAGGGACATAATCAACTGATGGAGTAGCAATAGCATAAAGTGTCACTCCTTTTGAATTGTCGATGTTGTTTAGAACAGGTGATTTGAGTATCCAACCCCTTCGCGATGTACATAAATATGATTTAAAATAAACTACCTCGAGAGGCAACGCATCAGCTGCCAATGCTCTGTCATCAACAATC
Organism: Triglochin maritima; assembly: GCA_963682175.1. Taxonomy (NCBI): domain Eukaryota; kingdom Viridiplantae; phylum Streptophyta; class Magnoliopsida; order Alismatales; family Juncaginaceae; genus Triglochin; species Triglochin maritima. The sequence continues at coordinate 53,475,061 of OY821772.1, read as the reverse complement.
AGCGGATTCTGGCCATCTGAGGATGTCAGTTCATGGATGCCTGCCAACAGTGGCCTCCACCGTCTTAGGATTGCAATAAAAGGTGGTAAAATTGCCTCCAAATACTGCTTCCGGAGAGGCTTCCTATCTCTGCCAACAGCATGCCATACCTGAATTGGAAGATAATGAATAAATTTCTAAAAGAACTTACAGAGAGACTGATAAGGGTTTTGAGGAAAGGTTCATGGTATATTTTATACTTCTTTACTAGTGGGTCAGAGAAGAAAAGAAGCTAACGTATGGCGATGTAATTTGCATAATTTTCAAATACAAAAATAAAATTCTCAGGGTCAGCAGTGTATGGCATGTTGGTTGGACAGCTAAGAGGTATGAGACGATGATAGGATTTTTTTGATTGATAACTGGAAGCCATTAAACATTAATAATTAACTAAAATGACAAATGGTCATATATGACTTCCAAGTTCCAATAAAATAACAAGAAACAGCAACTGAACCTAGAGTCCTACAGGATGGAAACTAACCTCAGCATACAGAATAGATGAAGTGACCAGCACTCTTTGTCTCTTGGATTCAGAAATTGGCATGTTAAGAATTGGCGCAAGCACACTGTTCATAAGATTAATGTCAGTTAAAAAATGTTCTGCTAGCAAAATAGATCTGATATGACATAAAATCAAAGATAGCAGGCTAAACTCCATCAACTGGGACAAAGCTTAATGGGGAAAAAATTCAACGACAACTTCTAATCTTGATATGTTATGGTAATGACCAAATATCAGAAAATCCCCTAATTCAGATAGTGCGATAATTTTAAATGTTATGTTGCACAGTATGATTGAAAATGAACTATAAGATTAAGAGCATTGCATTCCACAGTTACCATCAACACACCTTGCTTAAGAGATCTCAATGTAAAACAGACAATTTTGGTTGGATAAATCATGACCAGCATGTTGCATCACTGAACTAAGGCAAACTGCTGGATAGAATTCTGGGCAATTAGCCATTTTAATGTGAAAAATACAAGGATCATTACTTTCATTTGACTGGCTAAGTTTATGGACAAGAAACGTACATACGTATGTATGTATGAAACATGGGGATATAAATGGCGAGTTTTATTATATCAGTAAACATGGGGATGTGTATACCTCCAAACTAAAGCTGATCGAGGTTTTCGTGCGGGTAAGCGATCCGAAGGCATATTCCCAGACTGCCAAGACAATCCTTCAGATATTCCTTCTTTGACGCTTATGTTCCTCATAAATATATCATCCTCCCCATCGTCATCTTCCCTCATGGACACAAGTACCATCCTTAGCATGCATAAAAAAGGTTGATCGCTATCCAGCAATTGATAAAGTGCTGCCATTCCACCCATTCCTGTACCAGACCCACCTCCAATTCCCAGTCCACCACCAATACCAGATTCATCTAACAACAGGGCCTGGAGCATTGCAACTGATTTCTTTACCAATGGAAGCTCGATCCAAATTCCATTGGAATCCTTCTCCAAAGCAGATCTCCAAGAGTCCCAGCCACTTCCACCACCACCAAAGATGGCAGTTTTGGAAGGGAGCCCCACACCATACCACATGCGGCTTCTATATTTCCAGCCTTCAGCTAGATCAGATCCACAACTCCCATAAGAAACAAAGGCACATCGAACAGATTCATATGGCTCTGCTGCAGCTGCGGCAGTAAGACGTTCCATAACCACAGCAGAGATTTGTCCATTTGCATCAGCCATGGAAGCAAGAACCTGGTATTAGTTAAGAATATGATGTAAATGGCATGAATGTAAGATGGTTAATGAGGATAAATAAAATAAGCATGCATGAAGATAACTCCAACAATGTCATAAAAAAAATCACTGCAGCACTAAAAGGCACTTTCTAATGGTGGGGGCAAACTACAAACAACATGAAGAGAATAGTCCAAGCCCACTGGCCAAACAAAATAAATTCATCTTTTTGTTTTCTGATATTTAAATGTAGTTGCTAGAGCCTTGCCCTTATATGAAATTTCAATTAAAGTTGGCAGTTGCAATTCACACTGTACGAGTCATGGAAGAAGCATTTAAAGGAAAAGGGCAACTGAGGAGCAGGGATTTGGCACTTGGCGTTGACTCTGAAATTGGAAAATGCTACACCAACGAACAATGGAAAAATCTCCATCTAATTTAAACAAGTGTTAGGAGGCAACTCTGACCAATGATGCAATGAGCAATAATAATAAATTGACAGTTAACGCAGAAAAAACTAGAGTCAAGTAGACACATGTAACAGAAGACGTACATCAAGTGGAAGCCCAGCAGAATCACTGGAAACTGAAGTTCTTCTAGAGCTTAAACTATCTTGTGGTTCTCCAGCTGAATTATCTATCGAATTTGAGCGGCTAACTGTTGCTGAAGATAAAGATGCAGGAGAAGCGGAACCATCTACTGGATGTGAAGCAACATAAAGTTGACTTTGCAATCTCAGATGATCTTCAACGAGCATTAAGATGACAATTGCATTTTCAGCTAAAGCCACAGAAAGTTGAGCTGCATTTTCTGCTTCAACTTTAGCTTCTTGAGGAGATAAACCCTCAGCAGCGACACCAGCAGCTGCCGCAGCAATAACTTGAGTCTGCTGCAAAATAAAAACTGGAATGAGATTAGGAAGTACTGACAACGTCAGCTTAGGAAGATGATCATTCATCTTATTAGGATTAATGTTTGTTAATGAAAATGGTTCCACTGTTATGGTATAATAAACAGTAGAAGGAACAACTCAGGCAAGTCCTAGATCAGAAGAAAATTGTGTTCAAAACCAGCTGTTAATATCCTTCTGAAAACTAACATGCTTGACTCAACCAGAATAAGTGATTACAACATTGCTTTTAGAATGTTACGAGATATAGACACATAAGCATGTGCATGTTCAAGAACAGGGTGACAGGAGCATGGTTGCGTACATCCGCTCCCCCCCCCCCCCCCCCCCCCCCCCCCCAAATTGTGGGAGCCTCCTTGAGGTTTTGGGGTAATGTTGATGGTTGTAAAAGCATACAAACCATTAAGTCACCTGAACTTGAAGTTCTCTTGACGCAAAATCCAGCAGACCACCTAAAAGTCTTCTCTTAAAAATTGGCAATGATTCCTCGCGCCTAAAGTAGGAGGAAAAGACAAATCAAAATGATTGTTGAGTGAATAACAAACATATAAAGAATTCTTGGGAGAAAACCCAAATGGTTTAAGTTGTACTTTGTGGTGCTTTTCACATCCTAAGCAACAAGATACTTCAATTCATCTGCATTTTACAGCTTAAGAAAAAATTCTACACCATGTTTATGAACTTATTACTCATTATTAGTTTCAAAGTTAATCTGAGTTAAACTTATTTTTCTTGTGCAAAAAAAAAGTTTAAGACTTATTTTGACAATTGTCCTCTAGAGTATTTATCTCTAAACATTTGTAAATGGTATCATTTGAACCATTTCTACCTTATGCTGTTATACTAGCAGAGAGCCTTGTGAACTAGTGTTGGCTTTGTTGCCCTTTTTTCCTATCTTATGACCATAAAAAGCAATGTGTACTTAATTATTCCCATGAAATTACCTTGAGTTGAGATGTATCACCCCATAATGTCACGTTGAAGTTCGTGACTTAAACATTCTTGCAACAAATTAAACTGGTACCCTTCAGGAATTTGAGAATCATTGGAAGTTTCAGGGACATTCTGATTACTGATGCCATATTCTTAATTCAACACACAGTAACTAAACACCAAATTCTTAAAGAACATACAGTAACCAATATCACCAGAGACCTGGAAGTCAAGCTCTGAAGGGGGAAAATAGCAGGTCCACTGATAAACAAAATATCACATCACATGCGAAATGTAAGCAGCATTTCAACACAGGTAGTTGATACGTAGATTGCTGAGCACCTTGGCCCACTCAGTGCAATTTAAAAATAACAGAACACCAACTTATAAGGCATCTATGTTATGATGGTATTGCTACCTGATTCGTAAATCTCCAGTGCTAGATCCTCCAACCATGGACAGCCATTCTGCACAATGTATTGTTGCTTCTATATCCTGTAAAGGAAACATATGAGGACCAAGAGAATAATCCGTCGCAGTAATCATAAAAGACCATACAAACAGCATCAACGTCAAGTGATGTTCTTATTTCCTTCCATGTAGTTAAGCATCGCCGTGCCGATGATATAGGGACATGTGAACCATAAAATATACCTTCATGCATTCATCATTTCATGACACCACTTACGTGATAACGGTATTACTCTTGATCCAAGGATTTGATAAATTTGTGTACATGTGGTCGCATCTGGCAGCAATTCTCTTGTTTATTTTTTGAATTTTACTATAAATTGCTTACTGTACAATTTAAAATTGTTAGGGTAAGAAATGCAGCATTGGGGGGGGGGGGGGGGGGGGGGGGGGGGGGGAGTTAGTGGAAGCATTCAATTTTCCTTAAAGGTAAGTGAAAACAGAATGAGTCATTTGAGAGATTTCCTCTGACCTAATGAGCTGAGTATTTGAATCACTTGGAATGACTTTGTTTAAGCATTTTCAGAATAATATAGACCACTGTCGGGACTGTTTCGTTTCAACCCAGGCCAAGAGGTCACTAAACCTGTTGGATTACAATATCTAGTACTAGTCTCAACTCTGTGTGTTGCACAAAAGAATTCAATTTGGACAATCAACCAAATAACAAAATTGATTTCAGAATCTACAATTAGCATAATGGTAAAAATTCACACATTAAATAACTTAGCCACCACACATACGATTAATTTTTGTAGATGTTTTGTGAGGTGTTCATAAGATTCATGCAAGTCTCAGCTCTTTGTTATTTGATAAATCAACTAGTTCAAAAAGAGACAAAAAGGATTCCACCGAGATCTATTCATTTGGAATGAAAATATCGCTTAAGAAGACAAATAATATGATGTTAATGACAACAATGCAGTGGAATTTTGTTTAGACTAGATTGTTTAAAAGATAATGACATGACACAAAAAACATGTAAATATAACTTTATCATTGGTGCTATCTTTAGGTATGACTTGATTAATTGATTAAGTTCCATAATTCATTAAATCACCTACCAAACTAAAAAAATGTCACAAGAAAATATGACCTTAGTTATAAAATACTATAGTGATAACCGTAAAGTTGACAACAAAGAAAATAGATTACAAAAAAATAGATATGAAAAAAAAATCCTAAATATTCTTCATGCTACTGGTGGAGAAAATGTATTGTGTGGACATGTTTATATAGCAGTGAGGGAGAAGAAGGTGATGGTTGGGTTCTTAAGAGTAAAAGAGAGTGATAAAGATAATAGGAGGATTAAAAGAGGTGTTAGTAGAGGAATTAAAATAGGTGTTAACAAAAGGAATAAAAGAGGTGTTGGTGCTTTAGTCAAGTGTAGTGATTAGGGGGTTAGGGAAGAGGGGCAATTAAGTGTTCAAGTACCAAAGGACTAGAGAATCAAATTACGTCAAACCATAATATTACTATAAATGTTTTTTATGGAAAAATAAAACATCTTAAAGAAAGAAAAACAAAGGGATACAACTGGACAATAGGAAAAGAAAACAAACCTTCCATCCATCTTTCTGCCGCATTGAATGTTCTAATACAATAATTAAGAAGTTGTGTATCAAATCTTCAATATCTCCGAGTTTAGGACCGTTTGGGTATTTATCTGAACCCACCTGTAGAATGAATCGTATAAGCAAATAATGATTATTTAGCAAAATAAGCACTTCAAAAACATTAAATAGTATATACAGAACTATTTATCCAAGGAATTCTAACACTTGAGGCAAAGAAACCTAGCCAATCAACATTTCAAAAAAGAAAAAAAAATTGTAATGAATGTAAGAAACAAATAAACAAGCTTTGAGACAAGTCACCTTATCTGGAACGACTCAAAATTAAAAGGCAAGCTGGGAAAAGAAACCTACCAAAATAAAATATGCTAAACAAGTTGTTTCGAGTCAGGTATGTAAATACCTCGTAATTTGAGATGAGGACTTCCAATATCCACTCTGGCCACTCCTCCATGCAAGTTAAACTACTCCTGTTGTCAGAATGACTGCAAGCCAAAAACAGAAGATCCTGAAATAATATAAGAGGACAATTTCAGGAAGCAAATGATGTATTAGATAATTGAACACAATAAGAGAAAAGGACAGCACTAAAATTAGTAAAATTAGAAATTCAATAGCAAAATCGTTAGTCGTTCAAACTTACCCAAACAATTTATTAAAACTCAATTAAAGACAAAATTATTGGCTCACTGAATGACAAGGATATTTAATAAAGTAAAACAAAGATTCTACTCTGAAGAATAAAGATTGGGTAGACTAATTCACCATGTTCTTTTGAATAGCTATATGTAGCACAAAAAGGAGCCAGCATGTTTATGGTGACAAAAGATATATTTCAAACTAAATACGTCCTCAATGCATCAAAAATACCATCAACGAATATAACAAAATCTTTAATCCAAAATTAGTTCGGGTAGACTAGAAACGAAACTAATTCAAATATGTCCACAACTTTGAGAGAATATTGTGCTTATATTTGCTTCATTTCTTCAAGAAGCTTGAGATTTTACCTGTATCGCTCGTACTTGAAATGACCTAGAAGCATATGGAAGTGAACGTAGAAGAACCACCAAGAGTTGTAAATGTTCAAAACAATGACCAGAGTCATAAAGGTTTAAACCGTCATCAGCAGAAGACACGTTCATCTGAAAATCAAAACCAACCAGTGACGAACAAAGTTTTCAGGAGATATGAAATGCAATAATAAACACATTAGAGAGATGAGGATGTAATCTAAAGTCAATGTTTTTATTCTATGTGATGATCAATATGCTGAACAAGTTCATGGGATATGTAAATTTCGGTTAGAAACTCCTAGTCTGGCCTTGCAGCAACTTTTGATTGAGGTTTCTTCTTCGGTCAAATTTTGAAGAGTAGTATCATAAAATGATTTAGGGTTAATTATAGTTTACCCCCCCCCCCCCCCGAAATACGTCTGGATATCACTTTGCACTCTTGAGCCTTCAAATTTGACAGTTACCATCCCCGAACTTTCGTTTTGTAACACTTTACCGCCCTGAACTTTAAAAATTCATTATTTAAACTCACATTCGCTTTTTTTTGCAATTTTTTGTTGTATCCCCAGTAGACTCCTAATCCTATATTTATGTGAAAGTTAAAATCGAAACGAAAGTCAGATTTGGTTGGAATTTGGGTCAGATTCAGTATCAATCCGACCAAAATTTCAACCATTACTGACCTCCATTTCAATCCGAACGGTCACGTAAATATAGATTTAGGAACAAATTACAAAAAAACGGTGAATGTGGGTTTAAATAATAGATTTTTAAACTTCAAAGGGGCAAAGTGTTGCAAAACGAAAATTCATGAGGGGTAACTGTCAACTTTGAAAGTTCAGGAGTGCAATGTGATATTAAGACATAATTTAAGGGGGTCAAATTGTAATTAACCCAATGATTTATATGTTGAAGCCTTTACTCTTTAATTGTGCTAACTAGGATATGAAAGTTTCAGTGTATCATACCTATAGCAATAAAGAAGGTAAGATGAGGTTTACAAAATTACAAGAAACAAGGATACAGAAAATTATACTTAGAAATACGCACCCTGGGAAGTCACAATACAGATTCACAGAGGACATCCACCTTGAATTACACAAACTGTCATGAAAACCCAAAGGTGGTTGCAAAATGAACAATTCAACCTAGACTCATTGATGACTCCTTCCATTTAAAATGAGTCGGCGAGATTGAAGTCCAAAGTCCACTTAAACATTCAACGATCTCCTTTACCTTTGCGCTTAAAAATTACTCATTTTAAAGGTAATGTCATGGTCTTTCACTATTGCTATTGCTAAGGTTATCAACCAAGCATAGACGGAAAAATGATCGATGTTATTGCAAAATCAGCCATAATGTAAACTAGAACAACTAAAGCAACTGCACAACCTACGAAAAATGGGCAGTTATAAGCCCATCAACTATTGTGGTGGTCAAATATTTAATTCTATAAGAAATACCTAAAGCCACTTGCTCATGTGATAGGGGAAAAACTTCCTTGTGGTGAGTGAAGAAGCTTGATAGTGTCACTGACTAGGGTGGTGCTAAAAATGTATAGATCAACGTAGATACCTAAGAGCAAAGAGGATTCTTTAAGAGAGAAACTTACAACATATTGCAGATCTAACAGCAGAAAATTGGATAACTGTAAAAATACTGAATCAAATATGACAATTAATTGATGAAGAAGAAAAATACCGTTGCACCTATCAAGGCCATATACACATTTGTAGTCAGTAATCTTTGTGGTGCTGCCTGAAAAGCCTTTTGCAACGCAAAAGGCAACAAAGAAACTTTATCACCAAACATACTGCCGCTATCTTCTGTTGCATTACCCAGGATAGACGATGTAGATGATCCAAATTTAAGATAACCTGATGTAACTAAAGCACCTAACAAGCTAATTATTCCAACAACAATTCCATCACCATTGTCAACATTGTACACATTATTCCTTGCACTTTCAGCACTTATAGAAAAACTTATGCCTCCTAAATTCCTTAGAAGCTGATTCTCTGACAAGGATGACTCTCTTTCAATGTTGGTCAACAAGGTGTCCATGGTATATTCACCATTTTCGGAGGACTCCAACTGAGAACATTCCACATAAGATTCTTTTTTGTTAGGTGTTGGTGGAGTGCCAGTTGTGTTTCGCATCTCTGTACAAGTGTCAAGTCCACTATCTGCACTGCTTTCTGAACGCTTAAGATCTTCCAAAATATTATGATTTCCAGCCTTTGCTTCTCGCTGTAGAAGAACAAGGAGGGTTTCCAGTCCACCGGATGAAACAAATGACTCCGCAAACATGTGAGATCTTGAGGCATTCGGCTGAACCACCAGCCTATAAATTAGATGCAGCACTCTAGCAACCTGAAAAAGAATATCAATCAGGAGAGGTAATAGGTATGTGGAACAAAAAAACCTTTAGTTTCCACCTTTTTTTGCATTTGTTGACTAATAGGGTGGTCTGTGGACCAATGGTAAGGAAACTGCTTTGTGACCAAAGGGTCACGGGCTCAAAACACAGAAACGACCTCTTTGCTAAAAAAGGGTAAGACAAAGGTTGTGTTAGAATATACCCTCCCCAAACCCTGGCAAAGTGAGGACCATTGTGCACCGGGGCTGCCTTTTTAATCAGCTAAACCTAAAACTGAAAAAAAGGAACTTTATTCGAGGTGAAACACAATTGTCCTGAAATTAATAGAGCCTGCTGGGTGAAACACAGTGTATAAGGATTTATGACACCACTTGGAAAACTATAAGAAGTTGAAAATTGGGAAAATCATTGACACCAATAACACAATTGTTAAACCATCTAGATAATCGTACCACCAATGACACAAGGAGCATGAAAACACATCCAATAGATAGTACTTGATAGTAACCACCTTGAATCACTAGTTCTTTCACAATTCCATGAGGCAATTAGACTCTAATACATGAATTTGAAGTCACGAAGTAGTGACAAACTGATTGCTATCGAATTTTTAATGTTAGTAGAATACATGCAATTCACATATGATTAATGATGTTTAAATGCCAATGGATGGCACTTCTTGATGGATCGTCACAGTATGCCCAATCACAACCTGTTAATAAATCACTTTTGCTTTTAGCCCTATGTTTGCTGGAAAACTCAAAAGTTTTTTTCAACTTAAGCACCATAATACATGAACAAAAGAAACAATCAGATCTGATGCAGCTAAGGCTCATATGAAAATGATTGCTTTAAATTTTCTTTCAAGGTCATATAGTCCTATAAATAAACAAAAGTGGACTCCACCTGGTTAGGTTGTGGGCAATCAACCAAGAACCCTATCAACCGGCGAACATCGGCAGCAGCCAATGAAGGAGTTGCGACTCCAATTAAAAGTTCAATAACAACTAAAAGCTCATCCACCAGTGCATTTATTTCCCCAAATGGTCTCGGTGCATCATGTAATGAAAAGGTATTGATTGAGTCATTTTCCCTCAGTATCCAGTAGCATCTCCTACAGCCATCAAGTAACATCTGGACTGCATTGGCATCGCGCATAGCTGAGGACTCTGTAAACACCATGTCGGCAAGAGAAGAAAGAAGTTTTTTCTGCAAACTATAGTTGCACAGGCTCCAAATTTTTAAATCAAGCAACAAAGTGATGAAAAATTGAACTTTTAGTCCATGGTTATTCTTCTGAGATTGGCAAAGAGACAAAATTGCAGCGACAAGCTCCTCGTCACTTAGTCCTGTTTGCTTTGCAATGTCCGCAGGAGACAATATCTGAAGCAGATAATGTAAAATTGTTGACAAAACTTCAGGTCCTCGTGTTCGAGACAACTCTTCATTATTTCCAGGATGCTCAATAGCCATAGAAATAATCCTGAAAATAGGCGCAGAAAGTTTGGCTGTTGCAATTGCAAGCGGTAAATCACCAAGAACTGGCTCCAAGCTGTCTCTTTTCACATCCCCAACAGCCAGTGGAAGTAAAGCCATTGGTCCCCCATAGGCCAAGGCCCACAGAGATTCAGTTGCCCGTGCTCGAGAAGCAACATGAACCAGACCAAGCACCTCAGCAGGTCGACGATGTGCACCTGAATATGAACATATTTCAAACTTAGAAACAATATCCAAGCACTACTCCGAAAGATGTTAACAAGAAACATTGTGTTCTAGTTAGTCAGGTGCTGCATTTTAATATTCATTCCTCTATCTGCCTTGGGTTCTAGGTTTTAGGTACTACACAACAATATCTCATGGTTCCAGGTGGAACATGAATACCAACTGTAAAATCTGGATTCCAAATTTAAAAAGGCTTGATGTCGGGCTTGAGGGAAAGTGACTTAAATGATAGCTGGCATCATTAACAAGCATTGCAAATTTCTAGTTCAAGCATTGTTTTAAAGTGCAACCGCATAATCGATTATGCGGTCGCACTAAGCGGTCTTGGAGTTGGGGTCGCATATGCGGCCACACAGTGGCTGGGGAGGGGAAGGGAGGATGGGAGAGGTGAAGGGAGAGGAGGGGAAGGTAGAGAGGGAGGAGAGATGTTGTCGAAAGGGAAGGAGGAGAGGGGGAGGAAGGAGAAGGACTTTTCTCACAAAAAAAAAGAGGAGAGCGGAAGACGTGGAGTAGATGAGAAGATAATGGGTAGATGAGAAGATAAGGGGGTAGATCAGGTAAGGAGAAGATATTTTATGATTTTTTTCGATTTTTTAATTTTTTCCGATTTTTTTTCAAAAAAAATAAAAAAAATTAAATTTTGCCATTGTGCGGTCGCTTATGCGAGACCACACAACGCATATGCGGTCCTGGGCAAAATTTCGCACAGGACCGCATATGCGGTTTTAAAACCTTGAGTTCAAGATCAAACATCATATTTCTTCTAAAAATCAGCAACAGTACAGACTTTAAACTGGAGTGAATCAGTTACCTTCTTAGAGATACTTGTGAACATCTTACAACTAGAATGGGTCAAATAGAGATAGCCATGTGATAACATAGCTACCCGTGTGAACAAATTAAGTTCACACATGGTAGCCTCGTCTTATGGGGTGCGTCATGGTTAAAAGTAATATGAGGTCAACAATATGGGAATTAGAACCTGATGTTTATAGCTAGAACATAACATTTACCATTCAAAATAAAGGATGGCTAAATTATTGGATTCCATTAAGAATGAGGATATCCTCCATAACTCATTCTTATTTGATGAAGTTTTTTGAGCTCAGCTAATATTAGGCACCATGAATACAAATATAAGATCTGCTGGAATTAGAAAAAAGGGACAGACCTTCATCACATGACAATGAGCACTCGAAGTGATACACAAAGTAAGCATCCAGTTCTATTCTATAATCCTACACTCCTACAGAATACCAATTTTGTCACTTCAAGATCAAAATAAAGATGTTGTATCTAAATATAAAGGTTAACTCACCTTTTCAGATTTTTTTTCTTTATCTCATTCTGAAGTCAGATTTTTTCTTGAGTACAAATTGCTCAAACAATATTGTCTTCAGATTAAGTTGGCAATCATCTCAAAATCAGCTGACATTTTAGTGGTATAGCTTTATTTTTACCGGTAAAAGTAACTATTTTAGTAAAAAGGGTAAACTGTATTAGTGGTATAACTTTATCAAAATATTGGTTATACATAGCTGATAGCTCTTTCATGTATACACTTTGCCCTCAAGCACAAGGCTATAGATAGGTAATGTTTAATGCTATCACAATTTAGAAGCCACCATGCTTCTAGTTTACCTATGCTACGATGATTTCTCCAAACAATATATTTCCAAATTCCAACTGCGGCACAGCGTCATAAGATAGATTCCAACATTTCTCTTCATAGGAAAAGGTGACTACACTCCATCCTGCACGTGTATTCTGATAGAGTTCACAAACTTGAGGCTTTTGAATTACAAGCTAGCATATCATGTGAAATTGCACAGACAAAGAGTCCGTTAGGAGAAATGGAGAAACTTCCTCTACAAAGCACTGTCACGCAGTTACAACTCCCACTCTGTACCATCTCACATTTCTTTTGCAAGTAAAAAGGAAGTCAAACCTCCAGATATATTGATTGCAATTGTGAAGGAACAACATAATTGCATTTGTGATTGCATCTGAAGGAACAACCTCCAGACTTATGTTTTTTTTATTTGTCAGCCTTAACAATTATCATCTAATTCTCACTAAACTTTTTTTTGATCGGTAATTTTCACTAAACTTAAAATGATTGCATTTGTGAAGGAACATCATAGACGTTCTCTCAGATCCATGTTTCCATTTTTTTTCCGGTGATCCATAATTCCAATTTTCTTCAATATATCCACCTTGGCAACACATTATGTATTCCACACTACCTCCTGCTTCCATCATGTCAAGTCGAGAAGTATGTTGCTATGATCCTTCCAGAATTTCAATTGTTCCTAACAACACTACCTTTTCCCTGTGGTACTCCTTTTTTTAGTAGTAACTTACTCTCCTAATTGGACAATGAGAAGTACATTGATTGCTGTGATCCTTATTTTCAATTATTTTCTTTCATCTCTATCATTTCCCTACATTATTCTCCTAATTGATCATTGCTTTAAGAAGTGAATTGTTAAAAAAAACATGACAGTCACTTTGCGAACTAAGATAAATCCCATATATTTTGTTGTTTTTTAAATATTTTTCACAATTCAAAATGTTTCAAATAATGTCTGTTTTCCCATCACAGATGTAAGCTGTTCATGAGTTCTAAGTTTTACACCTATAGCAGAAATTAGGTTAGGGCCTCCACACGAGTATCTCATTGGCAGTGTTACATTTCATATATATTCTTTCATAGTCTACATTACTGTGTTCAAACTTCACACCAATGTTCTCACTCTTAAAAGTCGGTAAGGAAAATATACTGCAAAGGATATGATGCTGGAGAATGCAAAAGTATTCTTTTTCAAGAGGCATTCCTGGAGAAACCCAGATAGAACTCAAGGTAATGTTGTCAGCACTTGCAACTCAAGACCAAGAATTGAGAAATAAGCTTCGTAATTTAAAATGGAATGAGATTTTTGCCAACCTGACGCACCAGAAGGCGAAGCGTCGGGACAGAAGCGTCCAGAGAGCAAACTAGGGTGATATAAAAGGTGCAAACTCCCACTGATCTCAGAATCCAACATGAAACTTTCTTCAGCCCTACTTCTCATTTGTGCATTTACTCCAAGACAAGGAGACCCAGCACCACCACCAAAACAAGGCAAAGCATCTCCTCCTCTGTTTGCCAACCATATCATTCTCTCTGGACCAATTGGCTCCTTAAAGATATAAACAGGCCCCATTTCTGCGAATAAAGGGCATTGCCGTCGCCGTCTCTGTAAACCGGCCATTGTAGGGGGTGGGTTCGTCCCAATGCAACAAAAGGCTAGAGGCTTCGATATTTTTGGAAACTCAAAAGGGCGGCTTTCATATAAGCTTCCGTTCACATATAATCTCAATTCACTCTCTGTTTTCCCAATCAGCCCCTGCTTACAAGTATGCTCCAGACCAACAAAATACCAGCATTGAGGCTTGAAGGCATGAGTGAAATGAAGCGAAGCCTTCTTTCCCTTACCACCACTGCATTCCACCACAAGGAATTGCCCGTGGAAGTAGGCTTCCACGCCATGGTTCTCCGGAGACAAGAAACTAAACAATCTCGGCATGTGAGTAGTCCCTTCTCCAGCAAGAGCACTAGCTGCCGCCGCCGCTGACATAGGAGACGACTTCCCGGAACTAGCAGCAGCCGCAGACGCAATAGCGGCCGCCGCAGTGGCCGTATTCAAAGTATCAGCAAAAGACTCAATGTAAATCCAAGTAGCAAAACCGTATCCATTTGAGAAAGGCCACCGGCTCTCCCCTGGACCAAGCAACCCCGAACTCTCCCCATCAAACTCAAATGAGTGTGCTGGACCACGAGCTTCTTTCCCCGCCATGGCCTTCTCCAACGCCAACACCAACTGCAAAGCCCACTCCGTCGCAATACTCCTCTTCGCGAGTGTGAGCCAGAAATGTAGATCAGCCACACTCAAAGAATGTCCTGCCAAAACCTGAATGCACTTGCACAACGGCCGGCCATCCCAGACAGCAGTATCATCCGACTCAAGGAAAATCTTCTCCGCGCACTTGAGAAGCACTCTGAGCAACCCCGACGCAGAACACATGGCACGGTTCCTTGTACACGACTGCAGAATGCAAAGCAAACCCTTAAGCATTCTAGTCCTCGGAGACATCCAATTCTCGAGATCGCCACGGCAAGGCAACCAGGGCACCAACTCGGCCGCAACAATGGTGGCACGCGAGTTAAGCATAACCGTGGGCGGATTCCCTCCGCCTCCGGTCTCATCCAAACGGTCAACTCCCCCCGTGGTAGCAAGCAGCGCATCAACAACCGACCTCGCAACGTCCTCAGCCGCGTCCCCAGTAACCATCTCCCTCAACCTCTCGACGCTCTCCTTAACCCCCATAATCGCGGAATCCACCAAATGCACGAACTCCGGCGCAATGGTGGGCATGGAAGTCCTCGGCACGAGCCTCGGCGGGGAGCGAGCGGGGGAAGAGTAGGACCCGAAGCTAGTGGAAGAGGCGGGGATGGTGAAGGAGTCGGAGGAGGCGGGGTCATTAAGGTCGTCGAAGAGAGGGGTCCGGGAGAGGTGACCGGATCCGATGGTCCGGTCGAGATCGCGGAGGGACACCGGCTCGAAGAGGTCGTCCTCCGAGATGGAGCTTCCGGTGAAGGATCGGTCCGGAGAAGCGTCGATCGGGCGCGGCGCCGGCGCCGATTCGGGTTCGTCCTCCATTCCGGTTGGCTCAGTGGATTCCGGAGAGTCGCATTGACGGGATCTGGTCGGGGGTTGTGAGATCTGGAATTTGGAGGTGGAGAAGAAGGCCGATCTGGGGAGGAGATGGAATGGAAATGGGAAGTAAACCGGTGCGATTGGGTCGCGAGTTGGTTTTGTAGGTTCTGGTTTTGGTGCGAACCGGGGGAGGAAGTGGGGATAATCGGATCTGGTACTCGTCCCAAGTATCCGATTAGTGGAGTCATAAACGGATTTGATGTGAAGATCGGTTTATGTAGTGGTGGACTTTCTGTTTGTGGAAATTGATTGGGCCTGGACTTGGAGTATTGTGATTAAATTAGTTTTATCCTTTTTTAACATTATTGTGTCTGTGGCATTGTATTATTACCAACTGGAATTAACTCACTTGACAGATCCTTTATCTGGAGGTGCGTGGTATATATGAAATAATCTTGTTATATTTCCAATAATCTTGTTCTTGTATTTGGAATGTCGAGATTTAAAATGAGGTGCGTAGTATATATGAAATCAATCATCTATTAAACCCATAAATGTTCTACCAATCACAGGAGGTCAGGTAAGAGATAACACAAACGATTTCATGCGATTTTTTCGGTGAACATAGCAACATTAGGAAATTAAATTCAAAGTCATAGAAACATTCAAAAACAATCAAAACGTGTTAAAGAAAGATCAATACAGTGGATTTCTTAGCAAGAAACAAAGATGGTTATCTATCTAGCATAGTGTCTTTATCAGACATGCTTGTTTGATGGTAAATATTTAACTGACAATTACACCCTATCAAACTCTTGGCGTGATTCAAAAAATCTATTTTTTTTTAAATGTTGTGAGTGTGACTCACATAGTATATCTAGTCCAACGGTTTTATTTTCAATACAATTGTGATCAGTGATTTCAAATGGAGTTGGTTCTCATTCAAGGGGAAAACGTCGCATTTGATATTTATGATAATCTTGGTTGATAAATGTGTTTTGATGAGGGGAAAAAATAATCAGTGCAGTGAATCGACCTGGGAAATTTCATAGACAGTTTATTCGATTTCGTTGTGCTACAACTTTATACCACACCCTGTATCTATGTATCGTTTCAATTTAATGAACAATATGTTGTGTCCCTTTTAAGACATTACAGATAGTCATTTTTTATTAGATTAAATTCAGGTTTGAGTATTTGACTCTTCAGCAATGGATGCTGTGTGTTTTCCAGCCAAATCATAACCCCTTTTTTGTACCATGATAGATTATAACCGTCCATGTCAGAATGACATTTAAAAAAAAACTTGTCCATTAGTCGTTGATACTGAATCACTAATTTATATCATTCCAAGTTCAGTTATCCATTAACCGGACTACCCACAGCTCATAGCTGGTTATCTTCGTTTTAAAATATATAAACCACCAGGAAAGTTTTCTTTCGGCTAATACTGAAACAAAGTTGAAATACAGCTCTTATATTCGTAGAATCCATGTGAATAATTTACTGAAAAAGTATGGCTATAATGTTGCCTTGCGTATCACAATTAAACTGTTTTTTGCTGGTGAACTTACCGTGACCTACAGAGCAGAACAATTCACTGCGTTCAGTTTTCCAACCCTTAGTTGCATAGCAATCTTAACTATAGATACATAATCAATTTCCTAGAAGATTGATAAAAACCGCATTACATATATAATGGCACATAAAAGCAGAATCAATCAAATTGTCCTCGTAAAAGTTGTGACAGAATTGGAAAAAGGAAAATGTTACTGACAGTACTCTTCAGAACAACAACAAAAAAGAGAATCTCCACACACAACACAAGTGCACATCAAATAACAGAAGTAACAAGAGTTACATGACTAGAGTAAAATTCTGAGACATAATAATGTGAGGGTTCCAACAGAAAGAAGCCTAGAGCTGGATCGGTTTCTGGAAAAGGCGGTGATGGCATGTTCAGAGGGCCCGTCCCTTGACGATGTCCATGCTCATTTCGCTGGGGTCAGTGGCCTGCAATTCGACTTGGACGCCATCCAATTCTCTCCTGAATCTGTCTTTGGAGCTCGCATACAACATCTTACTCCTCACCCTTGAGGAATCAGGAGACCTGCCCACAAACAGAATTAAATTCCACCTCACTAGTTTCATTGTTTATCACAAGAAAACATGTTTCTGTCTTGGTGTGTATGTTGTCTTAAGTTCTTTATACGAACAAAATATGTTCAGAAAGTAGCTGATTATCTGTTTGTTGTGAAATTTCAGTTCTTTTCCCCTGAGGCATGAACATGAGGAACCATACTGGAAGCTTGATACTCATAAACCAGTATCACCATTCAATTTTTGCTGCATATCCATGTAGGAAGTACTAATCCAAACAAGTCAAACAGTAAAACGATTGTTTGCACTCATAGGCACTCTTCAAATTAATCAAAATCGTATATTACCAATAGCCCAAAAACCTCCAGTAACTTCCAATTATACTGATTATACATGTTCTAAGTCGAAATAACTTCAATTTCACATTTCAACCATCGAGTGACTTATTTATTATACATGAAACAAAACAAAAGATTGAACTTATGAAGCTAATGTTAATTGAATTCAAACTACCTTTGGTCAAAATTAAGGTTAAAATGGACGGGAAAAGGACTCAACTGAAAACTTTGGTCAAATTATGGTACATTATCATTAATATTATGGAAAGTATATATCAGTGATGTTCCAAATTATCTGAGAGGTACTCAATTATCCACAATAGGGAGCAATTTTACTTTTTCCCTATGTAAGGATTACCAGGCAATGAAGAAGATCTTGCTCTTCTGGCAGTTCTCTTCGGTGACGAAATCAAAATCGAAAACCGCATAACGGCACTCATTGGCAGGTAAGCAGGCAGTAAAATCATCGTAGCTTTCACTTGGATCGCCGAGTTTCTCCACAGTCACTTGTTGTATCTTCTCGTCTATCTTGAACACGATGAATCGGTAGTTCCTCTTCGCCTTCAGCTCCAAAAACTTCAGCTTGCACTCGTCATTAACTGCCATTCCAGACGCCGAGTTCGCCTGAAAAGACCAGAAAACCCCGACAAGGAACACAACTCTCATGCATCTATATGGAATTGGATAATCACGATCGATTTCACAATCAAGGTTCTGAAATACAACTTCATGTGTATCCTAATAATTTTTAAGCTTGGATTCCACTTCAAGACCAAACAGTCTCAAGAGGATCTATTAAGGTTCTTATACTCAAAAGAAGATGACCTTAAATTTTCAGATGAGGGTTGGGGCCAGATTGTCATTAATCCTCCTCGTATGTGACATCTTTGTGGTCAAACGTGTCTAACTAAGATATGTAAGACCATTGGATGATAATGTCACGTTGAAATATGAACAATGCAGAGTGATTGAAAATCTTGCTATTTAAGAAAATGACATTAATTATTTAACTTGTGGTTATTCTCAACGGCAATAATCCATTAATATTAAAACAATTTAAAACAACAAAAGTCCTTTACCAGATCTTATACGAATAAGCAAGAGATGTTACAAGAAGTTAGATCTCAAACACAAATGTTGGTGTCTGTTAAACACGTACGAACCACGTAATTAAAAACAAGTTAAATCTCGCATATCTAAACCGAAGAACCACACCGGCAGTCCAAAACAAGACGACCTTCACCTGCTAATCTAATAAATATCCTAAGATCAATAATCACGTCTCTAATTATTATTTTATTTTAATCACGTCCCTAACTATAAAAAAAAGTTTCGAAACAACTTTTCACGTGCATGCATGCATTGTAATAAGATCATGCATTATGATTAAATGTTGTGAAGACAAAAAAAAGATTGATTACCATGTTTGCTGATCCCTGAAGACTCAGGAGGGCGTTGTGAGGGAGAAGGGGATGAGAGAAAGAAAACAGAAGGAATAGGAGATGAGAGAGAGAGATGGGAGGGTTGAGGGGAGATCCTGGTATTGTGGGCTTTATGTTAGAGAGAGAAAGAGAGATGGAACGAGGGAACGAGAGGTCTTTGTGGGGGGAGCCCATCGTGCACCGAAAAACAATATTACACCGCCACGTACCATCCCTTTGACGTGGACCGATGATCACTAATATCAAATTTGGCACTAATCTTATCATAATCCTCACTTAAATATTTTCATATATATATGTACATAGTACCTAAATAAATTCCCATCTGCAAATGTTGAAGCCCCATCTCATTCGTTATTTGCAACAAAAAAACAGGGGATTAATTAGTCTTCTATTATTCATATTTATTTCCTAATTATCATCTCATTTGAAGTGAATATGACCTCGTATTGAAGCATTTTAAGAGTCTTGACATTCATCTTGGTTGATTGTGATTATCAAATAGCTATTGAAGTTGGTAATTCTTCTGATGCTAAACTATGGACTAAAATTATCTGATTAAGTGTTTGATAAAGGGTACATTTGAAAAGGAAATTTTGAGTATTTATGCTTGAAGTGACCAAATGTTTTAAAAAAATTCATACATTGACGTCTTTTAAAAAATATACTTATGTTTACATTTTTACCCAAAATACATTTACCCTTTAAAAAACCAAAAACCTCTTTCTCTTTTTCACGGGAACCCATATGGAGCTTCCTATCGTAGTCGAACCCAGATCGAAGAAAACCTTATTCATTGAAGTCGACGACGAATGTCAGTTTTAGGGCATGTTTTGTTTTTTACTTTTTTGATATTTTTTTGATGATTTTTAAGATTATGTTATTATTTCTATCAAAAATGTAGTTCATTACTTCCATTTTATTAGTATTGATCTGGTTTTTATGGAGTGAGTTGAATCAATGGAAGTTGAACTGATTTTCTGTATTTCCGACGAAACTCGATAGACTCGATATGAGTTTGATAGTAACTCGATTGTTGTGCTCGATATGCTCGATATCTTTTATATGTGTGCTCGATAGGATTAGATTGAGTGTTTTGCGGAGTAGGTTGAATAGATGGAAGTCAGACTGATTTTCTATGTTTTTGACGAAGCTCGATATGCTCGATATGAGTTTGATATGAACTCGATATGAGTTTATAGAAACTCGGTTGTTGTGCTTGATAGACTCAATTTTTTTACATGTGTGCTCAATAAAATTAGATTAAGTGTGTTTGTGGAGTGGGTTAAATTGATAGAAGTCGGACTGATTCATCGATGTGCTTCAACCATAAGAAATTGTCATTCGTCATGCTTCGTCGAGCATATTATCGAGAACTTATCAAACTCATCGAGTATCATCGAACTACATTGAGAAATGAAATGGTTTAGACAATGGTATTTTGGGTAGCACATGGAACATAAAAATATTTCTACGATAATGTCAAAGTGTGAACTTTTTTTCAATTATTGAGTAACTTCAACCATAGAGCTCAAGTTGAATTTTAAAGTGCCGAACATAATATCAGATAGTGAACAATATTAATGATATTTTGAATTATTCTGGCAGGTAGGATGTAATTAGTCTTTCACATCTATATCTATATTTATATCTATATCTATACACTTCAAAAAGAGAATAAAAATACTCTTTCTTTAATGTAATTCTCGTTTTAACCTTAATTTTGTTGGGAATTATATATATATATATATATATATATATGTCTAATTCCAATATTATATATATTAGAAACATATAATATTATATTCTAATAACACTTGAATCAAGATGGACCACAAATTTAATATAATATTATATTGTTAAATTTTTCATCTTTTAATTTTCATAAATACACCTTTTAGTTCATAAATACACCTTTTAGTTCAAATTTTATAAAGTTTCTTTATAAGAGCAACTTATTTTTAGTTCCACGTTATTACTTATTAGCCTTTCAGGCTCTTTTTAAAGATAATGCTAAATATATACGTAACAAATACTTGTAAACTTAAGCTTTCGGTAACTATAGGTCACGGCAATAACATATATACTAACGCTAATATACAAAAAGTTTAAACTGAAGCTTGGAGTTCTTAAGCTTAGTTAAGTAAATTCTTTGCGCGAAATGTTGTGGAACATAATATAAGCTATTGAACCGTAATATGACCGTTTGATATGTCTCTCCCGTGATATGATAAACTGTTAGAATTATCCGGCCTAAAATAATTTCATTAATTTAATTAAAGTACTTATCCATTACATGAGTTAATGAGTAGTTATGGATGATGGTCATTTGATGGAGAAAATCGTACATTAAAAACTCTATAAATAAGATGATGATCCTAAAAGTTGTCCAAACATTATTTTTCAACATAATTACTTCCAAACTATAAGGTTCTTTTGTTCCATCGTTTTGGTTTGGGAAAACCGTTGAAAACCACTTTCTCAAGATTTTACTTCCGTATTGCGTTCTTTAATATGTCTTTAACATCTATTTGTAAGTATTTTTTATGTTATTTTATACATAATTTAGTAGAAGATCTTGATTATTTGATTATGTTCTTGATGTATTTGAACACACTTAAATACTAACATAAACATGTTGGAATGAACGTGAAATTGTGAATTTCATGCAATATTTGTCAAATAAACCAAACGTTAAACTGTAATTAATAAATTGTGAATCAATCATATGTACGTAATATTAGTAAATCGTTGGAATATAATATATATCACCAGTTAGAATGAATGTGAAATCGATGCCATTTTTTGTAATTTTCATCAGATTAGACGTATTTCTTCACACAAATCATGAAATATTCTTCTGATTTTTTATCTGCACATACAACTCTCGTGGTAGATCAAAATCAACGGCCAAATTTTTGGTTTGACAAATCGAATTTGTAGAAATACAAGGGACCTCACTTTTGCTATAAAAAATTGAGACTTATTCAACGTGTGATTTGTTTGCTATCACTAATAACCTACAAATTTTGAGATATGTCATCGTAAGGAGTCAGAACTATTTGGTGTAATTCCAAAAAAAAAACCACTGACATTGTAACGTACCCGAAAACAGCAGAAAATTTAAACAATAATAAAGACCGTCAACGGTCAACACAGGGCACGTCACGGGAAAACAAATCAACATATATATAAAATATATAAGATACAGACCCACGTGGAAGTCAAACTATACAAATGAGTCAACTGTGATTACAACGAAAGTGAATGTACATGTAATCACTACCTCAAACAAAGATATACAAAAGAGAACAGGATCTGATCCCGGGGGCACTCTCCTCGGTCACCACCTGACTCTAATGCTACTCGCTACCTGAAATGAAAACAAACAAACATGCTTGAGTTCCCTGAAGGAACCCCGTATACCAAACCTCCCAAAATATAAAAAGGAATTAAAGACAATGCAATGCTATGCACATGATCATCCACCTCGGGCCCACAATAATGCCCTCACCGCCTCCGCGGCACTGAACCACTCCTGTCACTAGGGTCAAGTCAGTCCACCGCTGCCTCACAAGGGTCAGTCGACACCACTGCTCCCCAAAAGTGCAGGAAGGAACCCCCGGTACACGCCGCCACCCCAGGAGCGAGTCAGCCCGCCGAATACACAACTCGGGTCAGACGACAGCCGCTGCTCCCCCAAGAGCCGCCAGACGCGCACCCTGCCGGAACATCCTCGGCCTACCGTTAAACCCTCGCAAACTGCCCAAGGTTTACGGCACACATCCCTCACACCCCGCTCGGTAAGAGAGGCAACAGTAATACAATAATACGCCTTCGTCGAAGGTGAAATCCGTCGCTCTCAAAGCCAGTAATCAACCTTCGCCTCGGAGCCGGTAGTCGACCTATACTCAACGGATCGCGTGTGGATAAATCCACCAACCTGCGGCAGATCGGTCGACCGCTAAAAGCACAGCGGTCGACCGGTCCCCCACACAGTACACAGTACTGTACAAACAAGTCTACCGGTCGAACCACGCCAACCGAATTACCGACCAATCGGTCGAACAAAAGTCATCTAGCGGTCGACCGTTTGGATGGTCTACGTTATACCAATTTATATAATATATATATCCGATCGGTAGAACCAAGGGGTCGTTCAACCGATAACAGGAAATCTCAGTATCTTGCCCAAGTGACATTCGGTCGACCGGAACTGCTATACAGTTCGACCGAAACATCACAGACACTCTACTGCTAAATTAAAATGCTCAGTCGGTCGGCCGAAAGTTAAAGAGCGGTCGACCGTTTTGATGGTCAAAGCTCTCAACCGACTTAGCATCGAATAGATCGGTCGAACAAGGTTAAGGGCGTTCGACCGTTTAATAAGTCAAAACCCCCAACCGACCCATTCTCATTGTTATTCGGTCGACCGGCTAAGTGGTCCCGTTCGACCGATAACAACATCAACCCTTTTCCCGCACAAATCTGGCATAACGGTCGACCGTCCTAAGACATCGTTCGACCGTTCGCGGGTAAACATCAATATAATAATAGGATCGGTCGACTGCCCACAGGCACCGGTCGACCGATCGTCGTCTTCAACCTCTGAAAAGGTTGCAATCCGACGGGGAATTCGACACCAACGTCGATCCCCAACACTCACAAGGCTTATGTGAGTTATAATGAAGATTTGGCATACATTTTCGACGGTTGTGGAAGCCTCCCAAGCTTCAGCAAGCCTAACCCAACTCTCCACCTTCACTTCCTCTCCTTCTCTTCTTCTCCTTCTTCTTCTTCTCCGAATTCACTCCTCTCACGCTCTGGATAGGGTTTAGGTGAAGAAAAACGTCAACCCTAATCTCCTCTACAACTTCTCCTTAAATAGGCAAACCAACCTACACCTCAACCAATCGAAACCCACCAATTCTCTCTCCTCTCACATTCCAACACCTCATGCTTCACTGTTCCAAGATTAGATTAGTGTTAATTAGGTTTAGGTTTAGTTAATTAAAGTGTTTTAGATTAGGTTATTACGACATAATGACATTTGTTCACATGCTATTAGTCTTTTAGGTCACGCCATTATGTTAACTTCTGTTCATTATATTATTATCTAATGAAATTTTGCTTACTCACAATTGAATAAAGTTTGAAACATAAAGTCGATTATGTGTTATAAATTTTGCAAAAAATAATAATAACATTTCAATAATTCATTAAATGTTTTCACATATCTCCTCTCTGTCTCTTCCATCTCTACTCTTTGTCTTAATTCTCACTCTCTCTTCTCTATGTCCATCTATTCTCTCTCGCCGAAGGTAATGATTAAATCATTAAATTATTCAAAAATGGTAGTTCTTGAATTTAAAATGAATAAATTATTTTTAATATATATTAAAAATATAAAATATATGTTAAAATTATTTCTAAAGATTTTTAACAATATTTTATATATTTTAGGAAAATATTACTTTTTATTAAGTTATTAAAAAACATTTATTTAATACATCAAATTATTAAAAAGATATAAAAGTTCATGAATTTAAAATAAGATAATAATAAAATATCTTTTGGAAAATTTATTTGATAACAACAATTTTTTTAGAATTTTTAAATAAAAATCGGTAATTATTTTGTATTTTTAAAATATAAAAATTATCTTTTTAGATAATTTAGAAAGCGAGGCAATAAGTTTAGTGTGAGATATAAGAGACGAGAGGAAAGAGAGTATGAGAAGTGAGAGAGAAAGAGTAAATAAGTGAAAAATATTTAATAAATCATTTAAATGATTTTTGCAAAATTTACAATACATATACGAAATTTATGTTTCAAGTTTATTTAAGGTTGATTAAGCAAAATTTTATCAACTAAATATTAATACAACTAATGGAAGTTAATGGTACGAGAACACGTTTCATTATTCTTTTGGCATTACACGAAAAACTTGCTTTCCGATATATTTCTTCAATTTTGTAAGTTGCTAGCCGAAGGAAATCACTCTTATTCTATTGTTGCCAAGCTATTATATTTCCATATATCTTATCTCCTCCTCCCTTCCACATATAATAGGGTGGATATCCATTTACCAATATGCACATTTAATATTTTTAATGAAATTTAGTGTGTTTACGCTAATTCCGCTCTAAACATGCAGAATACCCAAATAGACGATAATGTGAACGAAATATTTGATGTTGTGTAATTTTTGAGTTTTATTAATTCTTGCCGGTAGAGATCAAGAAATGAATATAATACAAATGTGACACATTTCTACTTTATATATATTCTTAATATCATGATGCTTATGTGGCAATTAGAGATTTTAGGGTGCTTATGTGGCAATTAGAGATTAATTTTAGGAGAGAATAAACAAGAGATCATGACTAGAGAATAGTTCTTGATGATGATGTTTTGGGAGCCTATAAAAGGACCCATCATCCTACTTGTTTATGTTAATGCAAAAAAAAAACTCATTAATTTCTCCATTAATCACCACGAAAATCTCTTAGTAATTTTAAGTTTTGAGGATAGAAAATCTCAGGAGCTTAAAGATGGGTTATTAGCTAGATTCTAAGCCTAACTAGAGATTGATTGACTAACTCATTTCTCTCTAATCTTGTTTAGAATTTGGTGAACACTTGGAGGCGAATCGGCGGGCGATTCAACGGGCAACGCGACTCCGGATCTTCGAAATGTTTTAGAGAATCTTTGGGTATGATTCTCTCTTTGTGATTTATTTTAATATATGTAGGATTGCATGATATTAAAATAAACACAAAATAATGTACATAAAATTGTTGAAAGTATGAAATTGATCTTGTATGTTGTATTAAAATTTTAAATATATACATACATAGGGACACGAAATCCTACAATATCATCACTCAATTAAGATGGGCAATGATAATCTTTTGACTCGCTATTTTTTCCAGCACAATTCATGTTCAACCAACTATTGCATTTATCACTATACTCATTGATAACTTTTGACAATAATCAAATCAAGCATTTCTTAAGTGAAAAGATATAAATCTCATATATTAGGATCCAAGACACAGTAAAACATCAATGACACGAAAAATAATTCCATAATGTTTTACTTGTTAGGTCTATTCAATATTTAAAAGTATTTTTCCTCTTTTATATACTCGTGTCGTCAATTATTTGTAGAGCTACAACAATCTATAACCAACACGACAATCTTATTTCGGTAATTAATGTTTTATGTTAATTACCATGATTGTGAATTACTTTTGATTTATGTAGATCATATTTTTTAGAGCTCTACGGTTAAGGACCAAACACCTCTTCCTTAACACTTCCAAAAGACGAATACAAAAATTAAGGAACAAAATGATTGCACATTCAATTCATAACAATTGACATATAAAAGTAATATTTTTAGAACACATTCCTTTCATATATTTGGTGGTGGTATACACTTGATAGTCAGTGAATTTTTTGGTTTTCGAGAGTGGTCTTTGGTTCTGGTTGTCATAGGGTGAGACTAGGGATGTTGTGCATGAGGAGGGGCTCCTTGAGAGGAAGGTGGAGTTGATTGAGCTTGTTGTGGTGTTGTGTCTAAAGCTGGGACAAGATTAGTTGGGGTATGATGATTGGTGTGTTGTGTTGTGTCTAGGGTGGTACTAAGGGAAGTAGGCTGGACTATTGTTGAGGCAGATGAATGCGCTATGTTAGAGATTGAGGGAACGGGTATGGTAGAAGAAGGCAAGGTTCCACTGCCAGATACCCAAGTCTCTCTACTAATAAACTCATCATGAAAAGGAAAATGGGTTTCATTGAAAGTAAACACTAGGAGATATGAAAATACGTCCATATAAAACATGCTGACATTGGTATTATTTATAAGAGGGATTGTATCCAAGAAAAAACACATAGTTTAGATTGTGGTTGTAACTTATTTGAGTTCTAAGGTTGGAAATATGGATAACAGGCAAACCCAAAGACTTTAAATCTATTGTAATCAGGTGTTCGACCAAATAGTTTCTGGTAGGGAGAAATATTATTTGAAACTGTTACGAACATAAGAGTGAGTTAACAAAGATAAACCAATATCCATTATATGTCCGTGTTTTTGTTCAATTGCACCATTTGCTGGTGAATACGGGGACAAGAAATTCTATGTAAATTCCATGAGTTTCAAGAAATTTAGAGACAAAACGAAATTCACCACCTCAATCACTTAGGAAAGACTTAATTTTGGTAGAGAAATAGTTTTCCACTTGCATTTTCCACTTTTGAAAGATTTGAAAAACATCTGATTTAAAAGTAATCGGAAAAACCATGTATATCTGCTGAAATCATCTACAAATGAGACATAATAGTGAAAACCACACGTAGAAATAATATGAGAGGGTTCCCCGTACATCAGCAAAAATCAATTGTAAAGGTGCAGTAGAACGAGAATCAGAGTGTGAAAAGATTGGTTATTATTTTTTATTAAGGGACATGTATTACAAAAACGTAGTTTTTGAGGACCAGAAATTGGTAAGCAATTATTATGAATTATATAGTGCATTATTTGAGCAGCAGGGTGCCCGAGGCGGTTATGCCAAGTATTAATAGAAGTTCGTTCAGTCAAAAATACCAAATTGGCAAAAGATGGTTAAGAAATGTGGAGCTTGTAGAGACTATTTTCAAGATGCCCTTGGAGAAGGACCTGCATCGAGTAAAGATCATTCACAAAACAATGAAAAAGATAAAATTCAAAATAAGCATTGTTATATTTTGAAAACTGAGGAACACTTAAAAGCTTTTTTGTGACCAAGGGAACGTAAAATACTTTATGCATCGTGTTGAACGTTTTAATTTAAACCGCAAGTGCACGGCCGCGATGAAGCGGTGGCAAGTACGGGTCGTCCTCAGGGAGGTGAGTAGTCTCTCGCTTGTACGAAATCAAGTGGCAAAAATAGGGGGAGAAAGATGTTTATGCTAACCTACGCTACACTACGCTAAGAAGTATGAAAGGTGAAAGAAGCAAACAAACGATGAAATAAGAACTAAGCTAAGAACAAAACAAGAATGCTGGAATTTCAGGAATGGAAAACCCCTAAGGGGTGGAGTGAGTGCACACAAGCAAAGAGGTGGGTGTAGAATACATTCTTTAAGCACATGAATGTGGTGTTTATCAAGCATAGGAAGTGTCTAAATGTTATGGCAAAACCTATCAATCTATTCACCAACTTGGTTGATTAACATTTACATATGCAAGTTGTTTATTTCAGAACCTAAACAAGCATGAGAGGTGTCTAATCATTTTGGCAAAACTCATCAAGTTATAAATTCTATCCTAAACAAGCAAGCATACATTCATGTTTTATCAACACATCAAAAATAAAGCATTCATCCCATTCTCTAATGCATGTATGTACATCTACTCCACCTCCCAAAGGGGATGAAAACTACTCACTAAACATTACACTAATTATTAAACTAAGCAAAGAAAGCATATTAAAACTAAGCTAGAAATAAAAGACGATTAAACCAAAACATGCACAAACAATAAAAGAAGCATAAACAAACAATGAAAGAAATACAAAACTTTATTGATAAAATGACTCACATTAAAAGTAGCATCCTCCTACTTTAGTGTGTGCTTCAATGCCTCACTTCTAGTAGGAAGAATAGCCACTTAAAATATGGAGTCATTACAATAGGAGGTGAAGAGTTCTATTTATAGCCATGGAAAAAGCTAATCTGGGACAATCCCCCGATGTGGGACTAAACAGATACCACAAATAGCCTAAACATCCTCTAAGACATGTGCTGGAGAAATTTGAGCGCATTGGGGCCAAAAGTGACCGCCAATTAGCGGTCTTGGACCGCTAATTAGCGGTCTACAGTGTCCGGATCGCTCTGGAATTTCTTGTGGGCTTTTCTGGAAGGCTTTGTTGGTATATGATGCATCTATTTTGCATGTTGAAGCTCCGACCCGAATAGAATTGCCAAAATACTCCCCATGATGGTGAGGACTATTCTGTTTTGCTCTTAGGTCCTTCGGTCTTGCATTCAGGTCCTTCTTCCTTGCATCTTGGTCCACAGATCTCACAATTCAGTCCTTTTCCCAGCTTTTGGGTCCTTTTATGCTTCATCTCTTCAAACCTATTTATTCCTGAAAACTAAACATAAAACTCGTGACATAGCATTGTTTAGGTGAAAGATAATGGATATAAGATACAAATATGAGCATGAAATGATGTCAATCAAATACCCCCACACCTAACTTTTGCTAGTCCCGAGCAAAACAAAGAAAGAGAAAAGCATGCGAAAAACAAGAAATCCTAACTCACTTTCGTAGGAATCACGGTTGCACTTAGCACGTGCAACAAGCCGTTAAACCTCCTTGTCACCAAGGAGGAGGAGTGTTGTCTCCTGAGGGTTTTCAGCGGATATACCCACAAAATCCGAACAAGATGCATTAATCAATCTAGCTACACGACTCGTTGGACTTATTTTGTCGATCATGGGATGCGGTAATACTACGGGTCGACTCTATATATGTAATCGGTCCACACACCTAGACTAATGAGTTATTCGTGAGAGTTAACTAAGGAATTAAGTGAAAGACATGGGCAACCTTAACTTCTGAATGTGATACAACGTGTAAAGTCCATTTTGGTTCTTATTTGACTCTCTTTTTTTCTTTTTTTTTCTTTTTTTCTTTTTCTTTGGAGCATTTATTGGTTGGTGTTTGATTCTCCCAGGGTCAGGTTTCGTGCATCATTGCCTATGAGGACTTACACTATCACGTACACCTTCCCCCAAATCTCCACATAGGGCGATCCCTACCACCCGTGTAACGGGAGTTCAGTCGGTGCATCCCAAGTCAGATGACTCGAAAGCACCAGGCACAAAGTCCCCTCAGACCTACTTTCCCGAGTGATAGGAGCCGTGCGAGAAGAGAGAACACCACTTATTTATTTATCTACGTGGGAACCAAAACCCCTACACTTAAGTTTCACAAAAAGAGATTAAGGGCCCTTGACTACGACAAACTTCCTTATACTAACAAACACGAATTATTTGACTCACTAGGTTCAGGGTGGACTTCTTTAAATGTTTGAGTACTGAAACCCTATGATTACACGCCCCCTGAGGGAAAACCAGGGTGCATCCTAACGACACGACAAGACCTAAAGCCATTAAACTAGAAATCCTAATGCATCAAGTTCAAGACAATTTTGGGAGCTTTCTTTTTACTTTGCCTCTCAACGGTTTTGCACATGCTAAACACACGCAAAACCCACAAAAACATTTTCTTTCGCAAACACATGAAGATTTTGAAAGAAATGTGAAAATTTTAAAGCACTCGGCAAGCAAAAGAAGACAAGTCACCCAAGGATCATGGCAAGCAGATATATCAATGTTAAATGCGGCACACTAACATGACCCTAGCAGTACAAACAAAAGAATACAAAAAATCAAAAGAAAAAGACTCGACTATGTACACACGTAAAACACCCCCCCCCACACCTACTTCATGCATTGTCCTCAATGAATGTGAACAAGATACTACATGGATACATGCATGAAAAAGGAAAGATCTCACCAACATGAAGTACAAAGGGACGTTCAGGGTCATGTTGATGGACACAAACCCAAATTCCCTCGAAACCTGTGAGAAGCTGAAGAAGGGAGATAAATACGTGAAGAAATTGGGCCCAAGTACACAAGGGTTGGGGCCCACAACAATCGATGCTCACTGAAGGAGTCTTTTATTACACACTTCTTCTTCTTTTTTTGTTTTTTTTTGTTTTTTTTTTGTTTTTTTTACAACCAAGATATTCTCATAATCATTTGGTCAAGGAACATCAAATGAGAACATCATGTTAGGAGGACCAGAGACTTGCCGAGATGGGCAAACTCCACTGGTACTCTGAGGTGTCATGAGGGGTGAAAGGTCAAAGCTGAAAGGCTCGAACCCCTCATGATATTGGTTGGGTGTGGGCAACAAAGAATGAAGTTGTGTTGCCTCACTAGGGTTTAATTGCTCATCGAAGAAAACCCTCCAACCAATAGGCGGGTGCATCGGAATGAGTTCCTCAGGCTCATTCGATGGATGCAACAGACTTGCATCACTAAGAATGGGGCTCTCCCCAAGTCATCCAACAAGGACCTCCCACCATCGTTTAGATCATCAAGCATAAGCTCGGTCATAGGTGGGTCCTTGTTGGAGTCAAAATGAAGCTCAAATGGCTCAATGGCCATGGGACATGAGGTAGAGACACCTTCTGGTATAGGCATATGATGAGGTGTCTCACTCTCACTAGTACTCTTAACTGAATCATGCAACGAACACTCCCTTTGGACATTCATGTTCGAGGCCAGCTCACTCTGTTGCATTGCGAAGACAAGCAATGAGTTTTCGCTGGGCCCACGAATATTCTCAATGGGTTGCATTGGGGTTAGGGGTGTTCGTTGATCCTGTGGTGCTTTCTCCAATTGGTGGATGAGATTTAGATTTAAAGGTTCATCCATGGGTTCCTGTTGCCTACCAGAGTTGAACACATGAAACTCGGCACTCATGTTACCGAATGAGAGCTTCATGAGACCATTTCTACAATTAATCAAGGCATTGGAGGTTGCCAGAAATGGTCTACCCAAAATCAAAGGTATTTGAGAGTGGGTGTTCGCAACAGGATTGGTATTGAGGACAACAAAATCGACTGGAAATATAAAATCTCCAACTTTGATAAGCACGTCCTCGATAATCCCCATGGGAATACGAATGGATCTATCCGCCAGTTGGAGGGTGATCTTAGTTGGTTTCAATTCTCCCAAGTTCAACTGTTGATAAACAGAGAATGGGAGGAGGTTGACCGCTGATCCTAAATCAAGCAAAACATTGCTCAATCTAGTGTCCCCTATCGTACACTGAATAGTAGGACACCCCGGGTCCTTGTATTTTGTGTAGGTAGGATTGGACAAAAGTGAGCTGATATTTGCAGCCAAGAATGCTTTTTTAGGAACATTGGTCTTCCTCTTGGTTGTGCAGAGATCCTTCAACACTTTGGCATATTGAGGTATTTGTTGGATGACATCCAACAAGGGGATGTTAACTTTTACTTGCTTAAACACCTCTAATATCTTGTCCATGTTGTCACTCTGTTTTTTGTTTAACCTACTTGGATAGGGAGCTTTTGGCAGGTAGGTTTTCTGCTGTGCCTGAGAAGAAAGCTTTGGTGTATTACCCTCACCCTCAGCTTCTTCTTCACCACCATTCCCACTGAGGGGCTGGATAGGTGGTGGGTGCGGCAAGGAAATGTGATTGTCAACCTATTTTCCATTCCTTAAGGTCACAATGGAATTGACATGGTGAACAGGTTCCTCCACATGGTTCACTTGCCTCCCCCGAGGTACCACATTCTCATTTTGCATTTGTTGCTGTTGGTACATGCGGGGGTTAGCCTCAGGCTAGCTAGGAAAAGACCCTCTCTCTCTTTCATGTACAGACTGAGCCAATTGGCCCATCTGAAGCTCTAGAGATTTGATGGTCTGCTGATTTGAAGTGAGAACTTGACTCGTGGTTGACATAAAATTTTTCATTGAGTTTTCAAGTCCACGAGTCAAGGTCTCAAGCGAATTGAATCGGGTTTCCATATTATTGGAATTTGGGAAACCCGATGGATTGGTGGTTTGCGCTTGGGGTGGCTGATAGGAATGCGCATGCATGGGAGGTTGGTGTGATTGGTAAGGTGGTCTCGAGGAGTTTGGAGGACCACCCGGGGCATTAGTTTGGTTCCATGAAAAATTGGGGTGGTTCCTCCATCCAGGATTATAAGATGATGAGTATGGGTCATTCCTGGCTCTATCATAGACGGCGTTGACACGCTCCATCTCAGGAGGAATGGACTCACACTCGCTTTCTACATGACCTATCCTACCACATGAATGACAGGGAACTGGACCAGATGTAGACATGTGAGGTGCACTTTGTTGGTTTTGGAGCTCAATCGAGTCCATACGGCGCATTAAGGCCGCCATGCGTGCCTCGGTGGCCGTAGTTGTATCGATAGCAAATGCGGTACCCGATCTAGTCGAGTTTGCATTCGTGATCCTCGCTCCTATGCTAGATGATGCAGGTGGTTCCCTCACACTCTCCCACTGCATGGTTTTCTCAGCGAGGTCTTCTAGGAAGGCCCATGCCTCCCTTTCATCCTTTCCCAAGAACTCTCCTTGACACATGGACTCAAGGAGCGTTCTGGACGGGATGTGAAGACCCTCATACACAATCTGACAAAGACGCCACAACTCAATGCCATGGTGAGGGCACGAGGATAGTAGCTCTTTGAACCTCTCAAGATATGCATGAAATGGTTCGGTCTCATGTTGATAGAACGAATTGATTTCGTTCCTCAATTTTTGAGTCCGATGATTAGGAAAGTACTTCTTGAGGAATGCAGATTGAAACTCATCCCAAGTCCTAAAGGAATTCACCTGGTTGCTGTACAACCACTTCTTGGCGTCATCCTTTAGTGCAAAAGGAACGAGCCTAAGATGGATGGAGTCTGTGCTAAGTTGTTGCAGCTTGAACATAGCACAGACCTCCTCAAATTCCCTGAGAAAGATATAGGGGTCACCTTTCCCAGTGAAATGAGGGAGCATGGAAATGAATTGAGGCTTAACCTCAAAATGGTTCCCATTAGCCTCTGGTAATACGATGCATGAGGGTAGAGCTGTACGGCTCGGGTAGCATCGATCACGAAGAGGTATGGGAACGACAACTGGAAGCACTGGTCGAACAGGTGGGTCCAGCAACTGCTCCTCCTCACGGAAATTAGCAGCCATTGAACCCGGACTGCGTGCGACACGAGAGGAGGGAGGTGTCGAGAAATCGATGACTGAAGCCGGATTGACAACGCTCCTCGTCAAACGACCACTCTCGTCTCGTGTCCACGAAAGCATGCACAAAGGTGCACACACACAAAACAAAACTTTTTTTTTCTTTTTTTTTTCTAACAAAGAATGTGCGTAGAGGAGAAGACGGTGGAACACAGGAGAGAAAGAATGACTCAGGAGAGAAGGGAAGAAGTCCTTAAGCTACGGCGGATGGGTACAGGTAGAAGCACACAAGCAAACAAGGCTCAAGCAATCCTAAGGTCGCTATAGGTCCTTACAGCTAGACGACGCCTAACTGCGAGGTCAC
Organism: Triglochin maritima; assembly: GCA_963682175.1. Taxonomy (NCBI): domain Eukaryota; kingdom Viridiplantae; phylum Streptophyta; class Magnoliopsida; order Alismatales; family Juncaginaceae; genus Triglochin; species Triglochin maritima. Next base: position 53,440,560 of record OY821772.1, on the reverse strand, counting down.
ACGGCCTCAACACGCCTCACCTCCCTACAACGAAGACCACAAAGCCCAGCAAGTGAGCCAAGATCCGGGGATCTCGTCTCTCCTACTATCGACAAAGTGGGCAACGCCGATCAGGTCATGACGGTCGGGACCGGATCACTCTCCTAATGCGCCCGAAATCCTTAGGGACAATGTCTACTTGATTTTAAAATTAGGCTCTTGATTAGTGTGGTTTTTGGGGCGAAGGAAAGGGTGATGAAATCCCCCACCTTATCTTTTATGGGACAGCCCCTCCTTAGTAGCGTTTTGGAGTCCTAATCTAGCAATCAACTCTCCAAACAAAACGCTCAACTCACACTTGTTTCAATGCACTTCCTACTAACTAATGCATGTTCATACGAAATGCATGAATGAGAGTAGAAGGTGCGTACCTGACGCCAGCTCTCAGCAACAGAAAATAAAGCTAAGATAAAAGACAATCTAAATGCCTAAGTCACATACATGATGCATGACCTAAACAAGAATGAATGCCTAATCTTTTGCTTTGAGTTTTAGGGTCCAAGTTGCTTAAAGGAGGTTTGATTATTGATCTGGGAACGAACTATAAGTCAAAACATGCCAAATTGAGTCCCAGATAACTAGATCATTTAGAGAAACAACAGCAAGAAATTAAAAGATGAACAGAGCTCAACAGACCGCTGATTAGCGGTCTCAGACCGCTGATTGGCGGTCTTAAGTGCTCAGGTCGTCTGGAAATTTCTCCAGTAGCCTCCACTTGCTATTCCCGGTCTCCTGAAATAAAGAAAAACTACAAAACAAAAATTAAATCCACTCGAATCGTCCAAACAAGAGTCTGGACTGGCACCTCCCCGGCAACGGCACCAAAAACTTGTTGAACGTTTTAATTTAAACCGCAAGTGCACGGCCGCGATGAAGCGGTGGCAAGTACGGGTCGTCCTCAGGGAGGTGAGTAGTCTCTCGCTTGTACGAAATCAAGTGGCAAAAATAGGGGGAGAAAGATGTTTATGCTAACCTACGCTACACTACGCTAAGAAGTATGAAAGGTGAAAGAAGCAAACAAACGATGAAATAAGAACTAAGCTAAGAACAAAACAAGAATGCTGGAATTTCAGGAATGGAAAACCCCTAAGGGGTGGAGTGAGTGCACACAAGCAAAGAGGTGGGTGTAGAATACATTCTTTAAGCACATGAATGTGGTGTTTATCAAGCATAGGAAGTGTCTAAATGTTATGGCAAAACCTATCAATCTATTCACCAACTTGGTTGATTAACATTTACATATGCAAGTTGTTTATTTCAGAACCTAAACAAACATGAGAGGTGTCTAATCATTTTGGCAAAACTCATCAAGTTATAAATTCTATCCTAAACAAGCAAGCATACATTCATGTTTTATCAACACATCAAAAATAAAGCATTCATCCCATTCTCTAATGCATGTATGTACATCTACTCCACCCCCCAAAGGGGATGAAAACTACTCACTAAACATTACACTAATTATTAAACTAAGCAAAGAAAGCATATTAAAACTAAGCTAGAAATAAAAGACGATTAAACCAAAACATGCACAAACAATAAAAGAAGCATAAACAAACAATGAAAGAAACACAAAACTTTATTGATAAAATGACTCACATTAAAAGTAGCATCCTCCTACTTTAGTGTGTGCTTCAATGCCTCACTTCTAGTAGGAAGAATAGCCACTTAAAATATGGAGTCATTACAATAGGAGGTGAAGAGTTCTATTTATAGCCATGGAAAAAGCTAATCTGAGACAATCCCCCGATGTGGGACTAAACAGATACCACAAATAGCCTAAACATCCTCTAAGACATGTGCTGGAGAAATTTGAGCGCATTGGGGCCAAAAGTGACCGCCAATTAGCGGTCTTGGACCGCTAATTAGCGGTCTACAGTGTCCGGATCGCTCTGGAATTTCTTGTGGGCTTTTCTGGAAGGCTTTGTTGGTATTTGATGCATCTATTTTGCATGTTGAAGCTCCGACCCGAATAGAATTGCCAAAATACTCCCCATGATGGTGAGGACTATTCTGTTTTGCTCTTAGGTCATTCGGTCTTGCATTCAGGTCCTTCTTCCTTGCATCTTGGTCCACAGATCTCACAATTCAGTCCTTTTCCCAGCTTTTGGGTCCTTTTATGCTTCATCTCTTCAAACCTATTTATTCCTGAAAACTAAACATAAAACTCGTGACATAGCATTGTTTAGGTGAAAGATAATGGATATAAGATACAAATATGAGCATGAAATGATGTCAATCACATCGTAAGGAACGAGTGTGAGAAATGATAGTGAAAGAAACACTGCTAAGAATAGGCAAACCTACACCACTGGCAGTGCGAATATTTTCACCGCCATGGTAATCGGAGGAGGCTTGAAAGAAACCAGCGTCGTTAGTCAGATGATTTGTTGAACCGAAGTATGGGTACTAGGCATCATCAGAGACTCGACACAAGATGACCATCAGGGCAGACATAGGTACAGGAGCAGTAAAGGATGGATCATAGCGTCGATAGCACTGAAGAGCATTGTGCCCCATTTTGGAGCAGATTTGGCGCTAGATTTTTGGACACCGAGAGTTGTTGTTCAAAGGAAAAGGAGGTTGGGAACCAAAGTTGGATGTGCCAGGAGGTCCAAGTGGGTTGTTGTTGTTGTTGTTGTGGACGCACCCCCGTCCTCGTGCCCAACCTCGGTTGTTGCTGAAGGGAATGTGTTCTAAAAGTTTTACTTTTAAATGTCAATTATTATGAATTGAATGAGAAATCATTTTGTTCCTTGTTTATGTTATTCGTCTTTTAGAAATGTTAAGGAAGAGGCTCTTGGTCCTTAACCGTAGAGCTCTAAAAGATATTGGTTTACATAAAACAAAAGATATTCGCAATCATGGTAATTAACATGGGACATTAATTACCGAGTTAAGATTGTCGTGTTGGTCATAGATCATTGTAGCTCTACAAGTGAGTGACAACACGGGTATGCAAAAGAGGAAAATATTACTTTTGTATACTGAATAGACCTAATAAGTAAAATATTATAGAAATGTGTTTTTGTGTCATTAATATTTTACTGTGTCTTTGGTCCTTTGATATGAGACTTATATCTGATCACTTAAGGAATACTTAATTAGATCAGTGTCTTGAACTATCGATCAGCGTAGTGTAAAGGCATCGGTTGGTTAAGTATAACTTTCGTTGGAGAAGATAGTTAGTCAAAAGATTATCATTGCCCCTCTTAATTGAGTGATGATATTAGTGGGCCCCTTGATAAAGCAAAGTTATAATGTGCACAATGTGATTTGAGTTAAGTCACATATTTATAACTAGCTTAAAGAGATCAAGAAATGAATACTAATACAAAGATGACACAATACTACTTTGTGTGTATTCTTAATATCATGAGGCAAGGGACGGACACAAGTGGTGCACTCCATCACTAAATGGATCGTGTTTTGGTTCGAGTGGAATTAAGACATCTAACTAATTGGGAGCTATAATGTGTAGCTAGATACCGCTTATAGCTTGTGATATTAAGCTCTTAATATCACTGCCAACTTAGTTTAGATCCTCCCATAGGTCACACCGCAAAAACCGTGAAACAAGAAGCTTGATTTTTGGTTCATATGATGTGTCGGGTTTCTCATAGAAAATATGACACATATGGTGAACAAGTAAAATCAATTATGTTGTATATAAACATAATTAGAATCATGATAAATTCATATGAGATGCATATATTATGGGGTGCAATAATTTATTGTTGCATAGGATAATATATTGCATAAGTTGTGAATTTGCTAAAAACCCCTAAAGTTCAAATTTTGTTGGAAATAAATCCAAAATTTGAAATAGGCAAAATCGGGTAGAAGTTCGGTAATCCGTTGAGGTTCGGTCGACCGAAGGATCTATGGATCGGTCAACCGAACGTGGAACGGATAATCGTAATTGATTGACCGAACTTGACCAAAGTGCCTGGAGCTTTGGTACGGTGTACCGAACCAGAAACGGTCGACCGAACAATGTCAAGTTCCGATATTTTCGGTTAACCGAATAGCACTCGGTCTTGGACGAGAATTGGTCCGATCGGTTAAGGAGAATTTTTCTCCTTAAGATTCGGTCATCCGTCACGTACTCGGTTAAACGATCGTGACAAATTCGGTTAACCGAGTGGGACTCGGTAAACCGAACAGCGGTCGATTTTCTGCCTTTGATTATTAAGAGATTAATTTGATCGATGGTTGGATTAGCTCCAAATTTGGTCAAACGTTTTGTGGGTGCATATAATGCATTATAGAATTAATTTGTGAGAGAATTTGTCATAAAACCGTGGCTTAAGAATAGCCATGATTAAGAGTAAGATTGGAACCTATAAATAGGTCCTTATTCTCCCTAGTTGTAAGATATACAATTCAATAATTATTTTTCTCTCTTAATTCACCACAAAAACCCACGAAAATTCTCTTAGTTTTCTAAGTCTTTGGAAGGAGAAATCTCAGAGGCTAAGGAAGGGGTTTGTAGCTAGATTCTAAGCTTGTTTGGAGATCGATTGGCTAGCTCCTTTCTCTCCAACCTTGTTTAGGGTTTCGGTGAACACTCGGAGGCATCCGGCACGGCGAGAAGCATCCCCAACGTCTCCGAATCTTCAAGAAGTTTTTGAGAACTTCTAGGTATGCGCATCGGAAGCCCTTGTTTGTTTTAATAGAGTTTTGAAACTAGATGTTAAAACAAACCAATGCATGCATGAAATAAATCAAAGAAAATTGTAATTGATCCTTATTATACATAAAAATTTGGAAAATATATATGTATAATTAAACATGAAATCCTACAGTTGCGAGGGTTGGTGTAGTTTTCCAGAGGACCCATTTTGACTACGACGTTGGCAAAAGCATCAGAAGGGATAGTCTGTTGAAGGTGAAGCTCCTAAACAGTGAAGAATTCAATGCGGATGGACGTAAAGATTACAAAGGACTCATATTTAGGGTCGACGCTAGAAAGGACATGAAGCACTAGGTCAGAGTCAATAACGGGTTGTGCAACAGTTGCAAGGTTATCATCTATTGTTTTCATTTTTTGAAGGTAGTCAGAGATAGAGAGATCTCCTTTTTGGTGCTTTGTAATTGGAGGTGAAGTTGTATTATGCGAGCTTTCGAATGAGAAGCAAAATGCCGCTCTAAAGTGGTCCAAACAGCATAGGAAAAGGTACACCAAGCAACATGTGCAAGAAGTCCCTCTGTCAAGGGTGACAAAAGTCATACCAGAAATATCTGTAAATAAGAAGAGATAATCTCTTCTCAATCTGATAAATTGAGAGAGAGAGAGAGGTGATTTTATTTATAATAGTATTGTAGAGTGTAATATATACAGTAGTAAATATGAGACTAATCTAAGGCTTATCATTACAAGTGTGAATAATATTAGAGGATATTGTTTTGGGACAAACGGGTCGTATCTATATGTGATGTTCATTCTGGGCTTTGGTCCTCAACAATAAGAAACACATGGTAAAAATTCAAATCAAATGACTCATCGTAAACTTTGATGTGAACACTTCGAAATTCAGTAAATTTTAGTCATTCAAATATGAGCATTTTAGTTATAACTTAAGAGATAACAATACATGTGATTAAGTGTGATTTAAAAAAATTAATTTTAAAAGTCTTAATTTTGAGTGTTACAAACAAATTGGGTATAAGAGCTCTTACGGTCCCACTGGCGCGCGTGTGTGCGCACACACACACAGATATATATATTGTAAGCGGATGTTGTCCCTTTGTAAACTGAATTGCTATTCATCGTCGGAAAACTACTTAAATCGCCTCAACCAATTACGATTTTGTCATTCTGTCATTTCTACTTATATAACTCTCAATTTCACTCTCCTAACACCACTTTCTCTTCATATTACACTTATATTCACCCAAAATCATGTCTTGTAGGCATGGAAAAGAGACAGCGGACGCCCCAGTTTACTCGAATCTAGTAAAATGCATTGTTTAGTTTTTGTATATTTTAAATAAATAAAAAATTAGGTCGGGCGCGTGCGGGCGCCCGCCGGAGCCGCCCCTCGCTTGGGGGAGGCGGCTCCGTCAGACGCCCCCCATTTTTTCAGATTTTGTTTTAATTTAAATTGATTATAATTTGTGATAAATGCTAAATAAATTGATTATTAAGTTAACAATCAGTTAAATTAGTTTAGTAATTAGTTAAATTGATTAATTATTATAATTAGTTTCACGATCAATTTGTAAATCCATTAACAAATTTTTATTTCTAAAATTGAATTAATAGTCACCGGGTTACTGTGGAAGAAAAGAGAAAACAATTCTCTTACGCGCTCTGTACATAGTTTAACATATGAGTGAGGTATCCGTCATCCACGTAGACGGGGTATTTCTGCTTCAGTTAGGATATATATATATATATATATATATATATATATATATATATATATATATATATATATATATATTATGTCGTTGCCTGACACCTGATGATTCTTTCGACAACGAGGATGATTCAGATGAGGTGGAAAGTCACGACGATAGTGACGATGGGGTCGGTATGACTTGGAGCCGCAAGAGGAGGCGAGCCAGCAGTATGGTCGAGGACGGGGGCGACATTGTAGTCCTTCAGCTGAGTGTTGGGGTGAGCATTCGGTCCGGACCAAATTTTTGTCCGGGGTCCGAACCGAAGACCGGACCGGACCGAATCGGTCCGGTCCGGTCAAAAACCGATTTTTTTAAATAAAAAACAAAAAAAGACCGGTCCGGACCGAACCGAACCGAACCCAAAATTTTAAATTGGACTGGACCGAAACCCGGACCGGACCTAACGAAACCAAAACTTCCCAGACCGAACCCGGACCCACCGGTCCGGTCCGGGTTTTGCTCTCCCCTAGCTGAGTGGGTCATTAGGAAGGGTCGAGGTGACCAATTTGTGATCAGTGATTCGAGTTCGTGCACTGCAGACGTCTGAGCTCAGAAGAAGAGGGTTGAAGACGATTTTGGATCGTGACAGGTATGATGTCCGGTGGACCTCTAGATGGCAGCGTCATTCTGAGTTTCGAAGGCCACATCGTTATACGCATTTGGGAGGGCGAGGATCAAAAAGTTTTGAAGTGCCATAATCGGCACAAAGTTTGTACGACATTGCAGTCTTGGCGTTCAGTGATGACTGATGATATGACAACGACCATTAGTGATAGTGGATTGAGTCACTTGTCGTACATCATGTTCTCCTGCCTTGACATGCCGTTGATTTCGCCCTTCGTGGAGCGGTGACAGCCTGACACCAACACTTTCCACATGCCTTTCGGAGAAATGATGATCATGTTGCATGACGTCTTTCAGATTCTGTGCATTCCTGTTGAGGGTCGTATGGTCAGTGCTCAGGCACCGACGTCTGAGCTGAAGATGTATGTATCAGAGTTGCTCAGGGTCAGCCTTGATGGTCTTGGGCGGGATAGCTCATTGTGGAGTCGCGGTGGTGTTAGCAACGACAGTATGGACGACTGTTGCAGACATGGACGACCACCATGGACTAAGGATACACAAATGACTGTCTACCTCTTCTTACTGTTAAGTTGCATCTTGTTTGTCGACAAGAGCGGTTGTAGAGTCAGACCACGTGACCTATTGGAGGCGAGGGACCCATATACCATTGGTCAGTACTCATGGGGGTCGGCGACGTTGGCATATCTGTATCTCCAGTTGGGGATAGCGAGTCGTGCTGATTGTTCTGGCATTATGGGTTGTCTTACGCTGTTGTAGGCTTGGATATATGAGTATTCTCCTGCTTTCCGCGCTCATCGAGAGCGGAATATCATTGAGGATGGTCATCCTCGTTCGCGTATGTGGGTTGTCCGGACCGAGGATAAGAGTGAGGGACGACTTCTTTCAATTCGTAGCCGGCTAGATCAGATGACTGCATCGTAGGTATAAAATTTATATATCATTCACGTTTATTTAAATTTCAAGTTTATTATTATTAACGTATAAAACATTTAGGTGGAGTGGTTGTCGTATGGTCCAGAGCCTGCTGTAGCTGTGCCGATGACAACATTTATGGGCGTTATTCGTTATTGGGATATCACAAAGCCTTATTTACCTGATCGCGTCTTGCGTCAGTTAAGGTATGTTCTGGTGATTCCGGTTGACATCCTGACATCAAAGCATGCAGTACGATCTGCGATCGTGACGACGTACAACGTTCGGCACAACGCTTCGAACGTGGAATCAGTTTGGAGGACATTTCCGAGAGTAGGACGACTTCAACTGGACAATCTGAGGTGTAGTCGCGACCCCTCCACTTATGTTGCAGATTATTTGCAGTTGTTCGGTAGGTGCTCACATCTAGTTTTTGTTTGCGGTATCATTCCGAGACCAAAGAGACCACTGGATATGACATGTGGGGATGCGGTAAATTTATCTAATTTTAATTGTAATGTATATTTTGTTTTTATTGTTAATGTACGCTAATTTTTTATGTTACAAACAGTGGATGAGTAGGGCGATACGGTTCACACATCCGTTCTTGCGATACAGGGACAAGATGCCGAACGAGGAGACGAGAGCTGCATGTACAGATTTGGCTTGCCTCATTGAGGAGTGGAACAGTCAGTTGGCCATCTCGGACCAGGATTCAGATGATGAGTTGTAGTTGGTTGGCAAATTATTTATTTTATTATATGTTGAACTGTTACTATATTTGTAGGTATTTTCTTATATGTTGTACTCTTATTATTTATTTTTGACGAACATATTTTCTCCTTATTTGTTTAACTGTTGTACTTTTATTATTTATTTCTCACGAGCATATCGTAGACCTGTTTGGTATATGTAATGTAATTTAAATTTAAAATCTGATAATAAACAACACGATATAAGTACAAATACATGATATATTATACATTACAAATCCATTACAAATTACAATCAAAATGTACTACGTAACCGGTCCCAATATGCTCTTCTACTGTCGTACTCTGTCTCCCATCCAGCAACACTATCATCTCGAATTTGATACCACATGGTCGCTATAGGAGGTACTGGGAATCTCTCGGCTAATTCCAACCAAATAAAATGTTTGTAACTCCTTAAATAAGCAATGACCAACTCTTTGACTGGCCTCGTCATGGCAGACAGACTCTCCCAAAGTAGCACAGTAAGACACGGGTACAACGAACCATCCGTTCCCACTGAGAAATACATAATTGCACACTCGTAAAAATTTGCAATCGGGAACAAGTCGAACCAAATCTTCATATAATGATCCTCGTCATAAGGTCCACCGCCCCAATCAATTCGTTGACGAGCCTGTACGACATTGCCGTAATAGACGTTCTCATAAATAGGATGCACACATATCTCATTAGAAATCACACGATGGACGTACAACCAATTGTCTTGACCACCATGAAAGACATCGACAACATATCCAAATCCACAGTTGCCATCAGCACGTACGTCATTCCACCTCTCAAGAATGGTAAAATGATTCATGACAGTCTATCAACATATGGGAAGTTATTAACGTCAATCCGTCCGGACACTATAAGATGGAAAAATAGCAATTCAGTATATATATTAATAAAAACAAACAACTAAGTAATAATAGTAACAACAAACATATCATCATACCAGATCATGCGCCCATGGTTACGGACGATCGAGACGAATTGGAAGACTGACCACGACCCCTGCTCCCACTACTGCAAGCCGAACACTACCTCGCTCAACATACTCAAAGGCACTCGGGTCCCGACGTGTCGACTTTACCTTTGGTCGACCTCGTACCTTAGTATTTTGTGCGGGTTCTTGATAGTTCGATTGCTCCGGGTGTAACTGTGTGTATAAAATACGAGAGACACTACGAATTACTGCAGGATCGTTCCTTAAAATCTCATCAACAAGCTTCCAAAAATGCTCGACGCTTTGTGTTGACTGATCCACAAACTCTGACATTTGAACTCATTCTCCAATGACAAGTGTTTTCCAGGATGGATGAATCTGCTCTAAATAAATTCAATCACCTGACTCAATACAATCGTGCATAGTACATGCACAAGGAATCTGATGTGATGTCAGAAAAACACACCCGCAGCGATATTCAACTTGATTGCTTAAGTCCTGCATTCTCTTCAACTCCTGAGTCAATAATGACAAGCAGTGATGCAAAACTCGACCATTTATATGATGACACAAATGACTTATATAGTTTGTCAAATTTCGACGTCTCGGATCTTCAAGAAAGTTCCGAATATTCGTCAGCTGCATTTCAATAGCCGAGATCACGTGGTCGAAAAGAGTGTCCAGAGCTGCAGTCGATGTAGTAATCCACTGTTTCTGAGCCTAATGAGCATTTTCCACCCTACAGTTCGTAGTGTTGCCGAAATGAATGACTTTATTTGTCCAATTTAACACAATTTTTTCTTTATGCACTAACCACGTGTCTTCCAGATACTCCGTGAGCACTGACTAGGACTGGAAAGAATCTTTCAGATTACAGATTGCTCTATCATAATCCGTCTGTGAATCAGAAAGCACGACCCTCATCCATTTTCCACGCCTAAACTCTCTTCAAATTGTTTGCTCTTGCCGAATACGTGGTATGCATAGTTGTACACGTCTTTGTTGATATGTCAGGTGCAAAGTAAATAAGCAGTCTGAGGAAAAATATCTGCCACTGGTCGCATCAAACCCAACTCCCGGTCCGTTATTATTGCAGCCGTGCTAACAATATCCAATAACAGATCTCGCAACCTCCCCAACACTCATCGGTAACTAGACTCGGTCTAATCCTTCAAAATCGCATAGCCGACGAGGAAATCCATGTTTGTTGGAGTAACCACAATCATCTCAAACAAATGCATCTTATACTTGTTCGTCTTATACGTCTAATCCATGCAGATTACGAAATGGTATGTGTGCAACAATTGAACTGACGTAGGATGTGCCAAAAATGCGTGAGTGAGAACATTAGTTTCTTCATCCGTGAGCACTGACCAGGACTGGAAAGAATCTTTCAGATTACAGATTGCTCTATCATAATCCGTCTGTGAATCAGAAAGCATGACCCTCATCCATTTTCCACGCCTAAAACTCTCTTCAAATTGTTTGCTCTTGCCGAATACGTGGTATGCATAGTTGTACACGTCTTTGTTGATATGTCAGGTGCAAAGTAAATAAGCAGTCTGAGGAAAAATATCTGCCACTGGTCGCATCAAACCCAACTCCCGGTCCGTTATTATTGCAGTCGTGCTAACAATATCCAATAACAGATCTCGCAACCTCCCCAACACTCATCGGTAACTAGACTCGGTCTCATCCTTCAAAATCGCATAGCCGACGAGGAAATTCATGTTTGTTGGAGTAACCACAATCATCTCAAACAAATGCATCTTATACTTGTTCGTCTTATACGTCTAATCCATGCAGATTACGAAAGGGTATGTGTGCAACAATTGAACTGACGTAGGATGTGCCAAAAATACGTGAGTGAGAACATTAGTTTCTTCATCCGTCATAATCCAATGTAAGTACTAATATTGCACTGCCTGACTGAGAAACTGCTGAGCGAGATTCCTGTTTTCTGATTTCGTCATCCTCATGTACTCTCTGAAGTTATAAATGTGTATCTGATTTGGATTATCCTCCGGAAAATTCTCCTTTACTGCCAATAAGATGTTACGTGGTCTCGTTTGTGCCTCAGTCATACCACGAACAATTTGCTTTGCCCCATAACTAAGACCGTTGATCTGTCGATGACCCTCTGGATAAATTGCAAGTCTGTGGTTGTGTTGTCCATGAGTACTATTATAAACAACGACTCGTCCATCACGATCCCGTCGCTCGACTGCCTTTACCAAAAAACGACAACCGCAACCTTTTCTTTTCGTGTTCTTCCGTAGTGCAATATTTGTATCACGAGAACTCATTTCATTTCTTCGATCGAATCTCAGATAACAATCCGTCCGATTATATGCTTTTGATTTGTAGGATGATATGACCAAAAAAAATCGGCTCTGATGACAACTTGTTTCACCCATTTACACACTTCCTCGATTGTTGTAAATACTTGTTTACTATAAAAAAACTCACTGTAATCTACTCCATCACCACCAAAATCTTACAACATAACCTGAAATAATTAAAAATAACACAAAATAAATAAACTAAAAATCAAAAAATAATAATTCAGGGGCGTGTGGCTGGGATGCCCCTACCTTGGAGGGGGCGTCTTGCTGGGACGCCCCGTCCATGGAGGAGGCGGGTAAGCCAGGGGCCTCATCCAAGGATGGGGTGTCTGACTTAACTGCCTCCTTGAAGGTAGGGGCGTCTGGCTAGGTCGCCCCCACCAAGGAGGGGGCGTCCCAGCCAGACGTCCCATCCTTGGATGAGGCGGCTTAGACAGACGTCCGAGATGGGGGAAAATTTCTGCCCCACTTACCTCACCAGATCCAGGTGTTTCGTCATACATTTTCGTGATGTTGGTATCGTAAATGTGAGGAAAACCGAGATAAAAATCTTGGTTTAAGACACGAAACGAAATGAATATTAAATGAATTATGAAGGATAAAATGATTATTGTTGGAACGATTTAAGTAGTTTTTCGACGACAAATGGTAGTTCCTCTGCGAATGCTTACTACCTTTGGTATTCAATTTTTAACACATCACAGTTGGGCTATCATACCCTATCCATACCCGATCGCTTGACGTGGGTAGCTACTGATCGACGAGCAGGCAACATAAAAAAAATCGTGATATCTATGGTTAGTAAAGTAGAATAAAAAGGAGTCCAAAGAAACGTCTAAATCTAATACAATATATTATATTATAAAAAAACTTTTGACAGGAGAGATTGTCACAACGTTCAAAAATAGTAAGGAACTGAGGAAGGCATATCCGAGCTTGTCCTTGTGTGTGGTGACATCGAAAGCATGCTTTAGTTAGGACAAAACTAATTGTTAATGAGACGTCGAGATCCATTTTTCCTTGATTTTTAAACTTTTGTGCTGCTGTTTTCCACTCCACACACATAGAATATGCCCAAAAGACAAGTTCTGCGGTTTTAAAATGAAGGGGACCTTCGTTCCCTTCATTTTACACTTCTGGCCGTCGTTTAATTTCCCAATTTGCGTTTCTGACTTCTTTATACACTATTTTACACTTAAAACCTCGAGATATCCCCCAAACAAGCGTATTGAATATTTTTAAACAAAAATAAATTTAAAATATTTTCTTACACTCTTCGAGTGTTAACCAAAGCACAAAGGTCAAAGGACGTTCAAGACAATTAATCACAAAGTGACAAATGTGGTAATTTTGGAAAATACTTGGAAGCAATAAAGGAAATAAAACCTTGGAGTCTTGAACACTCTATAGCGAACCAGGATCGAAGGACTCCATATGTAGGACTTAATTAATTGATACATAATATATTACCCATAATAAAATGCACTAACAGTTACATTGGCAATGTGACTCGGTGACCAAGCGAAGGCAAGCAGAGGGCGAAATCAGGCCTCAGACTTAAGGACATTGACGGCTGGGATCTGAGCCAGGAAGTGTTCTGTGACTATCCGCCGTTGGATCTTCCCAGTGGCAGTCTTGGGGAGCGAGTCGGTGAAGAAGACGCGCTTGGGCACCTTGAATGCGGCCAGATTCTTCTTGCAGTGACCCAACACTTCATCCACGTTCATCTTCGACCCTTCTTTGGGAATCACAGCACAATTTATCTGAACCAACACCAAGCACACACATATATCAACATGTTGCGCTGTAAAATTTATCCACATGCATGCTGGAGTGTTGGTTTTAATTGTTTTTATGAGGAATACGCTTAATTTAGATTATCAAGATTGGTATTAATGTTTTTGGTAAGGGATAGTATAGATTTTCGTTATGAAGATTAGTTAGTTGTGTAACTACACAAGGGACAAGGTTAATTTTATTATAGAAATGGAAATCGGATCCACATGCTACACATCTTGCATAGTAAGTATTAGTATTATTACTATATTTTTATGATTCATAATTTCCCTACTTTGTAAGAGGAGCCCAAATTAGAGATCACCAATAATGGGTACCGGAGATGTAGGATTTTGCAGGTATGATTTCACTCCTCCAACAAGCTATAAGACTAGTATTATTCGATATTGTTTTTACCTCTTCGCCGTACTTGTCATCAGGAACACCAAAGGAAACAGCCTGAGCGATCTCAGGGTGCGACAGCAACACGGCATCCACTTCGATTGGCGATATCTTTTCACCTGCCCATAACACAAACCAATACGTTTAATACTGGTGCCTTACATCCGAAAAGCTGAATAACATTAACATGCTACACACATGACACAGGAAATATCAACAAACTAAGTCCATTATTAATTGGGTACACCTAGACAAACGTCGACGGACAGATGTACGAGATGTATGTGGAGTTGCAATCTTTCACGGTGGACTGGAATATCATCTTAGGTCATTTAAATACAGATATTTATTGGCACGTAGTAATAAGTCGAGCAAAATCATAACTTCTGCTTAAAGACAATTCAAAAGCGTAACAACGTCATGTAGTACGTTCAGGATATAACCTTACGGCTTACGCTATCTACGTATTGCTTATAATTTTGCAGGCACTACTTGTTGTAACATGAGATGGGGGAAAAATCAAACAAGTGAAACAACTTTACCAACGAGGCAATGATAATGATATGCTCATTAAAAATATACCAAATGATACCATTTTAATACTCACCACTACCAGGCACCAGCAAAATAAATTTCTTTCGCCACTTCAAAAAGACAAAGTGGTAATATGAAAAAAGCTGATCAACAACTCAAAGAGAACACGGTTTCCGCTACCGGAAAAAGGCATATAATATATGTGTGTCGCTTTTTAATCCATGATTCAAGTTATCCATCTTTCAAAATAAAAATACCGTAAAGTTAGCTCGGAATGCTTAAGCTAAAAAAACTAAGAAGCAAGACTATTGTATTATTGGAATTTGATGTCACACGACCGATATTGAGTGGAATGACAAAACATGTTATAATTAAGGAGAATAACCTTAAATTGCTTATTATAAGATTAACATCTACGAGTTATATTACCGTTTTCGAACAAACAAAAAAGTTATAAATTACATTCACGGTGACAAAACATGTTATAAATAAATCAAGAGATTTTTCTTAAATTAATTAATTATTAGGATATTAACATATTAGAGTTATAAATTAATTACCTCCACGGTTGACGAGTTCCTTGATCCGTCCGACCAAGCAGAGATACCCATCGTCGTCGACAAAGGCAATATCCCCAGTATGAAACCACCCAAACTTAAACGCCACCTCGTTAGCCTCATCATTATTCTTATACCCCATCGTCACATTAGGCCCTCTAACACACACCTCTCCCTTCACGTTAGCTGGCAATACATTCCCCTCCTCATCCAACACGGCCATCTCCACCGACCTAACCGCCTTCCCCACCGTCCCGGCCTTGTGGGGCCCATTCTTGGGCAACGGATTCGACGCCATCAAATGTGCTGCCTCCGTCATCGCGTACGCCTCCAGCACCGGCGCGTCGAACGCCTTCTCCAACCGCTCCAGTATAACCGGGGCCAACGACGCGCTGCAGGATCGAATGAACCGGAGCTTTGGGTAAGAATCTTCCGGTTTGGCCTCGTGCCGGTCGAGGATGATCTGGTGGATCGTCGGGACGGCGGTGTACCACGTCGCGTTGGAGGACTTCATGTCCGACCAGAACCTCGAAGCCGAGAACCGGCCCGAGGCAGGGAGTCTCAAGGCGGAGCCGGCGGCGAGGGAGCTGAGTAAGCCGGCGAGGAGGCCGTGGACGTGGAACAGAGGTAGAACCACGACGGTGGAGTCCGTCTCGGTGAGTTCGTAAACCGATATTATGTTACGAACCGTCGCGGCGAGGTTGCGTTGGGTCAGTGGGACCCCCTTCGGCCGGCTCGTCGTGCCGGACGTGTGGAGAAACAGCGCCACGTCGGATTCAACGGTTACACCCAACTTCTCTTCCCTACCGTCGGATCGGAGATCCAACGGTGAGATTTCCACCGTCCCACATGACTCTTTCAGGACGGCGTGGGAGCACGGGATGTTAAGTTTCGCCGCGGCTGCGGATGCCGCCGCGTTGCCGTCTTTGCCGGTGATGAGACGCTTGGCTCCGGAGTCGGAGAGGTAGAATTCGAACTCCTCCTGGGTGTAGGCCTGGTTGAGGGGGGCTGCGACGGCGCGGGAGCGAACGACAGCGAGGAAAAGGACGACGAACTCGATTGTGTTGGGGAAGGTGAGGGCGACGACGTCTCCGGGGGAGACACCGGAGGAGAGGAGGAGGGAGGCGGTGCGGTCGACGAGGCGGTCGAGGTCGGAGTGGGTAAGGGTGAGATTTCCGGAGAAGGTCACCGCCGGGCGGGATGGGTAGGTCTCGGCTGCGTGTTTTAGGAGAGCGGTGAGGGTTGAGGTCTCCATCGGGGACTAGATTTTTAGTAACGGTGAGATGAGTTCGAACTTCGAAGGAACGTGGATATTTATAGGTGAGAGACGTGGTGTTGGTCGATGGAGTTGCCCACGTGGCGGGGTGTGAGAGGATGCGTGGTACGTAATCTTACAAACTGTTTAAACCCCTGCAATCTAGTTTCTCATCAAATTTAGTTTAAACCCTTACAATCTCACCATTGGATATTATATACAGTTAATCTCACCATTCATTAGCATAACCATTTTTTTTCTTAATCTACCTTACATTTTGAAATGAGTGGTGGATATTGTGGGGTCTTAATTTAGTTTGATTAAGCTTTGTGCTCACTTGAGAATTCCTGTAAATAAATATAAATATAATCAAGAGGATCGAAAGTTGAACGAATTGAAAATCAAATTCGATATCAAAATCTATAAAATTTATAATATATTTTACATAATATTTAGAGATGTAAAAATAACATATTTTTGCTAAAAAAACTTGATTTCTAAATCTCACATAAAATATTTATCAAATTTTATGATTTTCGATATTCTAATTTTAATTATATTGTAGATCAAGATCTACGATTCAGATTATTAAGTAAAAATTTAAATTTAATTTTACTAAAACACAACCATATCTTGATAAATTTTAAAGGTATTGATGCCTCCTAAATATAATAATGGTTTGAATGATATAATATAGTTAAACTAATGTGTAATTCAATCGAAGGCAGTGAATTCATAACCTTCAGATCTCATAAATCCGTCTTGATGAAAAAATGTTGGATCATCCAACGTGGACCCACTTTCCCAAAGTGGGATGAGAGTTGAGAAATTCCGTGTCATAAAAATATATATAATAAATATACTTTTACAAATATGATTGTTTATAGCAAATTAGAAATATGGTCCTATAACAGAAATAGTAGTAGTCTGATACTCTAATATGGTCCTATATTAGAAGGAATAGTAGTCTGATACTCTAATATGGTCCTATATTGTATTAGAAATTTAGAATTATTTTCCTTATATTAATTATATGTTCCGTGTGGTGCGTGACGACACTTTTCACCGTTGACAACGACATAAATAACCTACACCAATATCAGCATTCCGTCAATTGCTGTAACGATGTACGTCTTGTTTTGCCTTTTTATTTTCTACTAGGAATTCAATTTTATTGTATATATGCTTAAATGAGTTAACCCGCACAACCTTGCAAAAAAAAGTACATGCTAACACGCATAATAAGCGATACGGGTTGCTATTTTCTCGTAATCCGTCCTGCACAACTCGCATAACGTGACAACCCAAATACCCGAATATCCGAGATGAAACGAATTTTTGTACGTAAAATACTAAAAATAACATATTGAACGAGCAGCAGTGACGACCAGTAGTGGTGTAAAAATCCGCTCAACCCCGCTTAGACCCTTACCTTTCAGTCTTATGTTGCCACGTAAAGTCGTTGAATGTCGTGATTGTGTTGTTTGGTTTCTGTAATTTAGTGGTTGCTTTCGAATTTTCGCTATTTGGCTTACATACGTGTTTGGTTGTTTGCTATGATATCTCGTTTTTTTTTTTTTGGGTGTGGAAAAGCTGGTGATATTTCCGTGTTAGTTGTCATCTAGAGACAATCATATCGGTACACCTTTCGAAAATAAAAATTGAAAAATCCCATCCTTCTAAATTATTGAGATGACGACGGGAGACCAACAACGATAGCCGAATGGACTACTTAGATACCAAGTGGCTATGATTCGGAAAAGGCATGTAAGGTAACACCTGCCTTGCTATAAGACATAAGAAAGTAATAGTACTTTTAATCCAAAAACAATTTGAAAGTTGATAGATTACTTTTGGGATTTTTTTGCTACGATGCACCTGTCCGAAGAAGTAATTGACAATATGCATTTGTGTTTTTTATTGTCCGAAATACACTTGTGAATCAATCTAATGTTAATGACTTGTACTCTTAATTGTGTATATGTACCTCTACCATTGTAAGTCGATCTTAATTGCGTATATGCACTTCTACCGTAATTGTCGATATACATCCATTATCGTTTACGTTCAACACCATTAGAAATTTTACAAATTACAACTCTTGAACTTACAAATGTCGTTGATACTATGAACAACAATCCCATTGGTTTTTATATGTTCTTTATGACTTCTTTTTCATCTTTTTTGTTTTTTTGGTACAATCATGAGATAAATTGGGGGTGGAGTATAGAGGTAAGGGTTGAGCCATTTTATTCAAATTCACATAACATAATAATTTTATATCTAGATGAAGCAATGAACTGTTAATATGTTGCGAATATGTCAAATATTTCTACTGTTTTGAAGAATTCAACTTGTAAAGAGAATTTGTGATGTTTTCTTAAGAGTATGAAGTCTGGATATATGCAAAAATCCAATTCACTTATTTATATTCACAAACATATATTTCAAACAAATCTTTTGTCTGGAAAATTAGTTGGAGAGGTCTCCAGTAGGTATGGTAAAACAAAAAAAAACATTTGATACAAAGTTCAGCCAATTCCACTAAAGCTAAGCCAGGGCGTTGGTTATGATTTGATCATATCATAATTCAAAACAATGGAAACACAATCACATAATTCAAACCCAAGCGTTGTATCTCTAACGAAAAACCAGAAAAGCATCAACCTAGGTAGTGATTCTAATATCCTATAGTCAAATTCTATCCAATCAAAATAACTACAACCATATCACTCATAATGATCCCAACTTGCACAACTCAACCACTAATTCAGCTAACATAAACAAATCACTCACAATTTCACCCGAAAATAAATAACAAGAAGCTGAGATTCAGAAGGATCCAAAAGGCAGCATCAAAACCTCATCCTTGGCACTCCAGCAAGCTTCCCTAAGGATGGCCACCACGGGTCGGATTCGCTGCAGCATCTACACACCTAATCTACAACTGAAAAAAACTGACATTCTCCTTGCAATCTAGATCGGGAGAAACCTTCGTCGGAGAGGAATCCAAAAAACCAGACGACAAAAATGTTCGTGAAGTTGTGAGTGATTTTGTGGCGAAGGTGAAAGACGCCTGAATTTTTATGTTAATAATATTATGGATTCTTTTTTGGAAATGTGTCCACCCTTATTTTTCGCAAGAGAGTGATCATCTTTTGAATTTTAGGTCATTTTTAATAGCACTTTGATTTCTCTTTATGTTCACCCCTAATCGTGCAATTAAATCCCCCAAACAACCTACATTCTCCCCCTTCATGTTATATGGATATCAATTCTAAGTAAAATAAATAAATAATTATAAAAAATAAAAAACATATCTTCAGGAAAAAAGATTTGAAAAAAGATTTTAAAATAACTTTAAAATAAATATATTGCCACTATTAACTATTAACAAAATAAAAATAATAAAAATGAGGGGACGTGCCACCCACCAGCCCTGGCGGTAGGCCCCTCTTACGGATGCAAATAGATATTTTTGAATTTAATATAACTGGTATCCGAATTCCAAATAAACATACTAAATTTGAATTCAAATTTAAAATTTTAAAGCTTACCAATTTCATATCCCCGTGTAATGTGCACAGTGTAACTTAAGTTAAGTTACATAGTTATAATTAGCTTAAACAGATCAAGAAATGAATATATTACAAAAGTGACACATTTATACTATGTATATATTCTTAATATCATGAGACAAGGGACGGACACAAGTGATGCACTTACATCACTAAATGGATCATGTTTTAGTTCATATGATGTGTCGGGTTTTCATGTGAAAATAGACACATGTGGTGAATCAATAAAATCAATATATCATGAGAATTGACATAATTAGAATCATTAATAAATTCATATGATGTGTATATATTATGAGTGTAATAATTTAATATTACATAGGATAATATATTACACAAGATATGAATTGGCTAAAAACCCCCAAAATATTAAATTTTGTTGGAAATAAATCCAAAATTTGACAAAGTCAAAATCAGGATCAAAACAGAAAACCATTTTGGGTTCGGTCGACCGAGGTGTCTTAAGGAA
This sequence comes from Triglochin maritima, assembly GCA_963682175.1. Lineage (NCBI taxonomy): Eukaryota > Viridiplantae > Streptophyta > Magnoliopsida > Alismatales > Juncaginaceae > Triglochin > Triglochin maritima. Next base: position 53,419,996 of record OY821772.1, on the reverse strand, counting down.
TGGTCAAACCGAACAAGGGTCGGATAAAGCAAGTAATTGACCGAAATTGTCCGAAGTGCCTGGGCAATTGGATTCGGTCAACCGAGCATAATCGGTCAACCGAGAGAAAATATCGAGAAGCTATCTTGGGATAATTGCGGTAGACATAATGTGACACGGTCTACCAAAAAAGATTCGCCAGGAGAAATTTTGGTGGGTCAATAGTCGACCGGAGCAAGACCTTGATCGTCTAAATTTTTCCTGAGAATTTTTCTCATGAATGTTCGGTCGACCGTCTAGCTCACGGTCAACCGAATGTGTGTTAAAACTGAATGGTTCGGTCAACCGAGAAGAATTCTCGGTTCACCGAACAACACGATTTTTGCCTGAATTATTAAGAGAATAATTAGATTCTGGGTTAGATTAATTACAGATTTGATCAAACATTTTTTAGGATGCTTATGTGATAATTTGAGATTAATTTTAGCAGAGAATAAGCAAGAGATCATGACTAGAGAATAATTCTTGATAAGGAAGTTTTGGGAGCCTATAAAATGACCTCTCATCCTACGTGTTTATGTTAATCCAAAAATTCTCTCTCCCATTAATCTCTCCCTTAATCACCACGAAAATCTCTTAATAGTTTTATGTTTTGGAGATAGAAATCTCAGGAGCTTATTTCTCTCTAATCTTATTTAGAGTTTGGTGAACACTTGGAGGTGAATCAGTGGGCGATTGGACGAGCAACGGAACTCCAGATCTTCTGAAAGGTTTTAGAGAACTTTTGGGTATGACCATCTCTTTTTTGTTTATTTTAATATGTGTAGGAATGCATGATATTAGAATATACATATATATGTACGTAAAATCAATGAAAATATGAAATCGATCTTGTATGTTTGTATTAATTTTTTAAAAATACACAAATACATATGGACACGAAATCTTACAAACCAAGCATCAAAGTAAAAAAAATAGACTTATCAGTGCGCTCGTAGATGTGGTGAGCTTGCCGATCGACATCGTCGTCGTTTTGCCCGCTCCTTTTCCGTCGGTACGCCAGATCGAAGCACCTGACCCACTTGTTGACAACATGTATAATTCTCCTCCACCGTCCTTTTGTGGACTCTACATTCCTCTCAGGGAGGCCCGTTTCGTCGACGAAGATGTCGTAAACCCGTTTTACTTTGGTCCACAAGGAAGTAGTCTTCTGGTTTGTCCCCGTCACCGCATCATAACTAACCTCCATATATGCCAACACGAGTTGCTCGTCCTCATGTGTGGTCCACAACTTCGTATTGCTTTTGACGGGTTGGACTTTGCGGCGTCGCTGTGGACGTGGGGATAGTGGTGCGACAGTCTGGTGTGATGGGGACTCATCGTCGTTTTGGTCGTTTTCTCGAGTGTCCTCAATACTAGGAGTACTTACTTGTGACATTTTGTGGCCAAACATCTGAAATTGGGGTTGATTTTGTTGGAATGGTGGTGCGTATTACGGGAATTGTGGAAATTGTTGGTTTTGGTCTAGTGGTGGGAATAATGGCACGTATTGGGAGAAGTCTGGTTGTTGGAATGATTGTTGGAATTATTGTTGGAATGACTGAGCGTAATAAGAGAAGTTTGGTTGTTAGACTGGTTGTGGGAAATATGGACGGGGGTATCCTCCTGGATAATGTGGACGTGGATTTGATTGGGAACGACGAAGAGAATGGTTGTGATCTAGAGAAGACATTACGAAGTTGTGTGAAGTTTATGTTGTGTTTGTATAAGGTATATATAGAGCGACAATCAGACAATGTGCATTCACGGGTGTACTGTACATTACGCGGATACTGTACATTCACGTGGACTACTTTCGTTGCACGCGTGTACTGTACACGCACCCGGATACTGTGTATTCACGCAGACTACTTTCGTTGCACGTGTGTACTGTGCATTCACGCGTTTACTGTACATTTCTAATTTTAATTACTAAAATTTCCCGTGGTTTAATATTAATTACTAATTATTAATATTAATCATTTCGTCAATTGGAATTATAACCTAATTAGAATTAGAATTATGTAAATTGTAATTTGTTAAATGTGGTGTAAGAATTCAAATTGTTTAATTAAGAAATGATGTGGAGGAAAGAGAATGTATGACATATGAGGGGAGCACAGGCGTTGTTAAAGTTTTTTTTTTGTGGTGAAGAGAAGTTGAAGTGTCGGAGAGAGGGAGCATGGTGTCCGGGTAGCCCGGATGTTGTTAAACATAGTCTAAAGTTTTCAAGTGATGGTCAAAAGGGCCCAAGAAGTTTGTTCTGGACTTCAACTTTGGCGGTGGAGCAGGAACCACCGTCGATTCTCCAAAAAAAACGAAATGAGTATCGACAAAGACCTTGTCCAGAGAGAAGCAAAAGTAGGACCAGGAGACATCATAGAAACGATGGCAAAGGACAATAAGCAATGACTACGATTCTACCTCTTACCTTCGTGGATTTGACGGAAGCAACGACGTCACATTGCTTGGGCCCACGGATACGATTAGTCTAACACGGACTATATGGCCTGGTAATACTAGGTCCGACAGGTTCCTCTAGAAAATTAGACCACGAGTGTCCAGGAATTTGCCTCCCTCGAAAGCAGCATGCGGAAAGGCCACTTAAGCTGACCGTCGGCCGTTTCAAAAAGGAAAATGATACATGACTGCTCTTTAGGACGCAGTTTAGTTGCCACTCTCCATATCAGCAGATAAAAGAGTTTCTTTATTTTTTTTATCCCTCAATTCTTTGGTTGCCCGTACAAATATCGTGAGCAATCACTCCATCTCTCCATCCCCCCTCCATCCCTCATTACTGCGTCTCAAATCACTTCATTCCTTCCTCATTTTGGCGCTCCTACACAGCAGAAGACTTTTCTTCTTCATCTCAAGATGCGTCTTCCTTTTTCTTCCATTCTCTTCTGTGGTCTTTCCTCTGTACTCCAATGGAAATCGTTAATGTGCATTATCAAGTGGAGCAGCTGGCAAATGTTCCTAAGGAGGAGATGTTTTTTCCTTCTTTCGAATAAGTCAAAACATTTTACGTGGCCTATGCCGATTCTTGTGGTTTTGGTGTTAAGACAAGGCAATCTCATTACGATCGTGATGTTGTTATACGGGCCACACTGACTTCCTCCAAGTAGGGCACGACACCAACAAACCAAGGGCAAGGGAAATTGAAGCCTAGGTTATCCAGTGGAGTCTAATGCACTGCTCGGATAAGGGTCTCCGGAAACCCAGCAAAGGGTTTCCACATTAACTTTGTGGATCTTAAACATAACCACGCCATGCTCGAACATGAGCAAATGTGTTTTCTCAAACAAAAACGAACCGTCCCTGAGGCCGCCAAAGCACGCATATCGTGCAATGATATTGTTGGGATATCGGCTGCTAAGACCATGCAAACTTTTGTGGTCGAGGTTGGAGGTCATGACAAATTGACTTTCAACGAAAAAGATTTAAGGTTTGTGTTCTTTCTGCCTAACATAATTGAAGTTCAACATTTTGTGCCTGGTCTTAGTGGTTTCTGTGTGCATGAAACGAAGTCAGAAATTTGAAGATGGGACATGATGATGCACAAGCTCTTCAGAACTATTTCATTAGGATGCAGAAGATTGATTCCATGTTTTTCTATGTAATGGATATGGATGACGAAGGAAGACTACGGAACGTGTTTTGGGCTAACTGTCGTTTTAGAGCTGCATATTCATATTTTGGAGACGCAATATGTTTCGACACCACCTACATTACAAACAAATACGACATGCCCTTTGCCCCATTTGTAGGCGTTAATCACCATTTCGAGTCAGTTTTGCTCGGTTGCGCTTTGCTGTCTTCTGAGACCACTGAAAACTACATATGGTTGTTTCAAACATGGTTGTCTCTAACTGTTCAGTTTAAGGTGTGTATATGTTCGGTTTAAGTGATGGAACTGTTCGGTTTAAGTGGTGTGACTGTTCGGTTTAAGATTTGGATTCGTTCGGTTTAAGTTTTGTGCCTCTTCGGTTTAAGGTGTGGATCTGTTCGGATTAAGTTGTGTGTCTGTCCGTTTTATGGTGTGCAGCTGTTCGGTATAAGTTGTGTGACTGTTCGGTTTAAGGTGTGCATCTGTTCGGTTTAAGTTGTGTGTCTGTTCGGTTTAAGGTGTGGATCCGTTCGGTTCAAGTTGTGTGTCTGTTCGGTTTAAGATTTGGATCCGTTCGGTTTAAGGCGGGTGACTGTTTGGTTTAAGGTGTGGATCTGTTCCGTTTAAGGTGTGGATCTGTTCGGATTATGTTGTGTGATTGTTCGGTTCAAGGTGTGCATCTGTTTGGTTTAAGTTGTGTGATTGTTCGGTTTAAGTTGTGTGACTGTTCGGTTTAAGGTGTGCATCTGTTCGGTTTAAGTTGTGTGTCTGTTTGGTTTTAGGTGTGGATTCGTTCGGTTTAAGTTGTGTGTCTGTTCCGTTTAAGTTAGGTGACTGTTCGGTTTAAATTTTCAAAGTAGGATTTTGTACCTTTCAATATATGACTCACTCTTTTTAAATTGTCGCCATTATGCAGATATAACTCCCCCTACTATCATAACAGATCAATGTGGCGCCATTATTGCTGTTGTAAGGAATATCTTCTCAGATTCAAGACACAGATTCTGTATATGACACATAATGAACAAAGCTCCCGTGAAGTTGCCGACGCAGTATCGGAAACACATGTTATTTGATCTGAAATTGATTGTATATGATTCCAAAACCCCAGCAGAATTTGATCGTAATTGGCAGGGTTTCCTTCTTGATTTTGACATGCAGAACCATAGCTGACTCAAATCGATTTATGCAATCCGTGAGTTGTGGATACCTGCATTTGTTGGTGATAGTTTTTTTCGCGGGAATGACATCTACTCAGAGAAGCGAGAGTATGAACGCCTTTTTGGACAAGTATCTTACTTCGAAGACCACCCTTAAGCAGTTTGTTCAACAATACGAACTTGCGCTCTGTCATAAGTACGAGAAGGAACCTCAATCAGATTTTGATTGTCTTCATAAGAGACCCTAATTGGTTTCAATGTATCCCTTCGAGAGACAGATGAGCGAGTTGTATACGGTAGGGGTCTTCAAGAAAGTGCAGTTAGAAATTGGGAAGATGATATACTGCAATAAAACGAAGGAGTTCAATATGAATGACACATTTCATTACAAGGTATCTGAACGTGTTTTGGATGGTGAGCAACTACTGTCGAAACGTTTCCTAGTACAAAACATATCCATGAACTTCACATGTGATTGTAGAATGTTTCAGCACGTTGGCCTTCTATGATGTCATGTTTTTGTTGTACTTGGACGCTTAAATCCTAACGCATTGCTCCCAGACTCTTACATCGTTAATCGATGGCGGAAGGATATTCGAAGGAGCTATCGAGATAAGATGTACCCAGACGATGGCGTAATGGAGAAGGATGCGCTTCGTCGTCACGACGACATCATGGGTCGTGCCGTTTGGATCGCACAGGAAGCCTTCATTTCCCACGAAAGGTATCTTGAGGCCGTGAAGTTTATTGAATTGCTTAAGGCATGTATGCACACTACCCAGTTCTTGGTTCGACTTGATGAACCTGAGTCTGCGGGTACATCAGTTCTTAATCCAGATAAGGTCAGACGTATAGGAAGACCACCGACTAGACGTCGGGTGTCTTTAGCTGAGAAGATAATTAAAACAAGCCATAAAAGACAAGAGAAGAGAAAGTTCAAGATGAAGGTTACATCGTCGCTTCACGAAGTCGCACCAAAACCCGGGGATATTGATTTCTCTGATTGGGACATGAATTTGTATTACGAGGAACTTCCTCCTTAATTTAATATTTCTTGTTATTTTCAGTTCTTGTAAAACCAAGAAACATCTAATTGTTGATCTGTTTGGATCTGTAAATGGTTGTTATACACGGTCAGTTCTGATTAAACTCTATCCTTGTTCGGTTTAAGTTGTGTGATTGTTTCGTTTATGGTGTGCATCTGTTCGGTTTAAGATGTGTGACTGTTCGGTTTAAGGTGTGAATATGTTCGGTTTAAGTTGTGGATCTGTTCGGTTTAAGTTGTGTGTCTGTTCGGTTTATGGTGTGGATATGTTCGGTTTAAGTTGTTGATCTGTTCGGTTTAAGTTGTGTGTCTATTTGGTTTATGGTGTGCATATGTTCGGTTTAAGTTGTGTGACTGTTCGGTTTAAGTTGTGTGTCTGTTCGGTTTAAGTTGTGGATCTGTTCGGTTTAAGTTGTGTGTCTGTTCGGTTTATGGTGTGCATCTGTTCGGTTTAAGGTGTGCCTCTGTTCGGTTTAAGGTGTGTGTCTGTTCGGTTTAAGTTGTGGATCTGTTCGGTTTAAGGTGTCAATCTGTTCGGTTTAAGTTGTGTGTCTGTTTGGTTTAAAATGTGGATCTCTTGAAACGAAAGGAAAGAGTTTGTAATTTGTACATTTAAAAAACACAAACACTAAAAAAATAACAAAAAAAGAGTTTGTAATTTGTACATGTATAAAAATAAACACTAAAAAAATTGGACTTCAGATCTGCACACACGATCGACGGTCCCTGAGTAACATGACTGTCAATTCACCCCTGATACAGTGGATGTTCTTGTGGTCCTTCTCCTTCGTCGGGTCATCCCTTAGCATTAGGCACATTATCCAGTATAAAACACCGGCTCCACAATCGTTGCTCCCCGGATGTTGTCGTTGGCTATTTTTCCTGAGGATTCTCAAGGGACAGTCCGCCTTTAGTAGATCCCTCCAGTATTCAGCCACATCCGCTGCTACGCATTCATGTACGCCTATGGTCTGCTCTGGATCTTCACCTTGCTCTAGCTCCCTAGAGATTCTGTTGAACGCCAAGATCTCCTTGGACGGCCCGTGGACAACCACCAGAGTCCAATGACCCGCAGACCAGCATGGTTGTGCGATTACGGTCTCTGTTGGAGACACACCTTTTATTTTAGGGAGGATAAAATCATCAATTGCTCTGCCTTGGCCACCCACAATTCGCCCTGACTCGAATGTTGATATGCATATAACTTTTTGTGGTGGACGTCTATCTTCGAGAACCGAAAGCATAGATTCGATAGTTTGGTCGGTCATATCCATCCCAGGCGTTATAAGTTCCTTCAGGTTGGTGAGTGTTAAACTACACATATCGCCTCTCCAGATCACCTCTCTATTGTCCTTTTTGGATGCGGTCAAGTTCAATATCATGTTGACCTCATCTGCTGACAACGTTCCCAATGCAATCATGTCAACATCAGGCATTGTCCCTCCTAAGTGGACAACCAACCTATAATTTTCCTCTCTTTTTTCCTTTTTTTCTTTAGGCTCCTTTGAGCCGCTCTCTCTTTTCTCTTTTGCTCTTCTTCCACCTTCTTCTTCTTGCCCCGCTCTTCATCTTCCTTCATCTGCTGCTCCACGATGACCGTCGAGCGTTGTCTTTTCACGCCCCAGTTTGGTTTCCTTGCGTTGCTCTCTTGTTCCTTTTCATCTTCTTTATTCTTCTCTTCCTTCTTCCTCCCCTCCTCCCTCTTCTTCTCTTCCTCCTTCTCCACTCTCTTTCTCTCTTCTTCCTTCGTCTCTTCTTCCTTCTTCCTCTCTTCCTCCCTCTTCTTCTCCTCCTCCCTCTTCTTCTCTTCCTCCTTCTCCACTCTTTTTCTCTCTTCTTCCTTTTCCTCTTCTTCATTCTTCCTCTCCTCCTCCCTTTTTCTCTCTTCCTCCTTCTCCTCCTCTCTCTTTCTCTCTTCTTCCTTCTCCTCCTCCCTCTTCCTCTCTTCTTCTTCCTTGTCCTGTCTCCTCATCTCTTCTTTCTTCTTCTCTTCCCTCTTCCTTTCTTCTTCCTTCTCCTCTTCTTTATTTAGATCTTCGTCTTTCTCCCCACCAGTATTTTCACATGTTCCTGTCCCTCGAAGATATACAATTTCTTCCCTCAGCCTCCCACACTCTTCCTGGGACATCCTCAGTTCTTCCTTCAGGCTGTTAACCTCTTTTGTCGCCTTCTTAAGGGTAGCTTCGGCTTGCAGCCATTTCATCTTCAACTCATTCAGCTCCAACTTTTGGAGCAGCGAGTCACATGGAATGTTGCAGTCTGTCAGTTGGACCCTTGGCAAACTGCATGTTGAAGCTGAGCCCTTTCGAACAGGAGTTCGAACAGAACTAATAAGTTTCAGCTCCCTTTCACTCAGTGATAGAGCCCCATCAGGTCGAACTTGCCGTTGTAAATCTGACGTAAGGTAATTCCACGTTCCTCCCATTTCCTCAGGGTTAAACGCTTCCCAAACATTTCCGTCCAGCTTTTCATTCGTGGAAATGCTCCAGTTCTGGGCTCCCCCAATCTGAATTTCTCACAAAGCCACACCTTCAAATGGAAAAGTTCAACTGGTTAGAACGACTCAACATACATACGTTCATATTCTAAACAGACACACAACTTAATCCGAACAGACTCACAACTTATTCCGAACAAACACACAATTGTCTTTCTCCAGGCCCCCAACCAGGGCTCCGTGAACTGCACGTGCCCATGCGTATCTGTTTATGCGTCTGATTCCCCTCAAATGGTGCATGAATCATTGCTTCATTCGAAGTGTTCCATCAAAGAACAAAAAATGGTTGAAGATGAAAGAAATCAGGAGACAAACGCACTCCTCCATCTCACCCATGACACTGGTTGCCGTCAGATGACCTAATAGTCGTGTGTTGTCAAGGTTCACCTCTTCTCGCCTCTGTACATTCAATGGTTCCATCACAACGGTCTTCCCATGCATACTTAAGCCCAAAATTAGGGCAACGTCTTCAGGTGTAAAGGGAACTACCTCTGATCATATTCTCAACCCCACCTCCTTCGCATCGTAGAGTTCGACGAACCAACCGACTATTTCGTTGTCCGTAGTAATGTTAGGAAGATCTAGGAAGTGACCAAAAAGGGTGCTCCGGAAAACCTCATTCTCAACCTTCTACATCTTGTCAAACTGCTTTCGGATGGTCGTCCAGGAGCACCGAGATTCCCGGAAGTAGTAGGTGGTTCCCTAAAACAAAAAATTGAAGAAACGAAAGTTCCTAAAAAAACGACCAAGGGAAAAAAACTAAATAAACCCACCGGTTCTGGCACAGGTTCGCTATTGACGGCAGGAGTCGAATAATTCATTAATGTTTAGAGGGGAAAAAAGAAAGCGGAATAGGTTCACAGGTTCGCTTCCTCCGTTCACAGGTAATCCAACGAGAAAGAAAGCGAGACTGTCCCTTTCGATCTGGATATTTTTAATCTTCCTCGGTATCCGAACCGTAGTTTGTAGGGTGTCTGCTGCTTTCTTATCTGAGGTTTGGAAAACAACCGTCGTACTTGGAAAACCGTTAAAACATTTAAAAACTCATTAAATGCGCGTTTGAAAAGGGTGACATGTAAATCCGACTAGACGCTGACTCGCCAACTTTTGTGTGCCACGTAGGGTACGTAACAGACGCCCACGTCTGTGTGTAACAACCCTTTAAAAAAGGGAAATGTTTAGTAGCCACTCTCCGGGACGCGTTCGCGGGACGCTGCTGAGTTGGACAAATCCAGCTCAGCCAAAGTTTAATATTTTTGGCGGGCAGAGGGGGCAGCCGCATTTAATGCATCTCAAATCAGACGTGCTCCAAATCATATCATTCCTTTTGGCGCTCCCACCTGCTCCATACCTCTTTTTGACGAAGATGCACGGAATGGCCACCGTCACTTCTTCCTTTCTTTTTCATTTTCGTTCATTTCTCTTCGTTTTGAGAGAAATCTTCGCTCAAATGGAAATGGCGTCAAACGTTCCTAAGGAGAAGATGATTTTCCCCTCTTTCGAAGGAGCAAGAGCCTTTTACAACGACTATGCTGATGCTTGTGGTTTTGGTGTTAAGCTACGACATACTCATTACGACGCTGGTGTGGTTACCCGGGCTACTCTTACTTGTTCCAAGGAGGGTAACGCACCAACAGACCAAGGTCAAGGCATAATGAAGCCACGTTTATCTAGTAGAGTTCAGTGCACGGCTCGCATCAGGGTTTCTGGAAACCCAGCAAGGGGATACCAGATTAACTTTGTCGATCTCAATCATAACCATGAAATGCTGCAGGAGCACCAGATGCGTTTTCTAAGACAGAAACGATTTGTACCTGAGGCCGCCATAGTACGAATAGCGTGCAACGATGCTTCTGGGATCTCTGCCGCTAAGACCATGCAATCGTTTGTTGTTGAGGCTGGGGGGCATGACAAACTTACTTTTAATGATAGAGACCTAAGGTTTGAAGACTTTTGTACGCTATTTTGTTTGTAGAAATCTGCGGCCTTAATATTTTTTTTGTGTGCAGGAATGTTATAACCGAAGTAAGGAATTTGAAAATGGGACCCGGCGATGCACAAGCTCTTCAGAACTATTTCATTAAGATGCAGAAGATTGATGCAATGTTTTTCTATGTCGTGGATATGGATGACGAGGGAAGACTAAGGAACGTTTTCTGGGCCGACTGCCATTCCAGGGCTGCCTATTCATACTTTGGGGATGCTATATGTTTCGACACTACGTACCTCACAAACAAATACGACATGCCCTTTGCACCATTTGTGGGAGTTAATCACCATTTCGAGTCTGTGTTGCTCGGTTGCGCTTTGCTGTCTTCCGAGACCACTGAAAACTACATATGGCTCTTTCAGACGTGGCTTTCGTGTATGGGAGGTACGTATGTAGAGTTGTCCTTTATGATTTTTGAGTTATTGGTTTTCCTTTTTAAGTGATGTGTGTTCCTTTTTAAGTGTTGTGTGTTCCTTTTTAACTTATGTCTGTTCCTTCTTAAGTGAAGTCTGTTTCCTTTTTAACTGGTGTCTGTTCCTTTTTAGTGTTGTCTGTTCCTTTTTAAGTGATGTGTGTCCCTTTTTAAGTGAAGTCTGTTCCTTTTTAAGTGATTTCTGTTCCTTCTTAAGTGTAGTCTGTTCCTTTTTAGTGTTGTCTGTTCCTTTTTAAGTGATGCCTGTTCCTTTTTAAGAGATGTCTGTTCCTTTTTAAGTGTAGTCTGTTCATTGTTAAGTTGTCTGTTCCTTTTTAAGTGTAGTCTGTTCCTTCTTATGAGTAGTCTGTTCCTTTTTAGTGTTGTCTGTTCCTTTTTAAGTGATGTCTGTTCCTTTTTAAGAGATGTCTGTTCCTTTTTAAGTGTAGTCTGTTCATTTTTAAGATGTCTGTTCCTTTTTAAGTGTAGTCTGTTCCTTTTTAAGTGATGTATGTTCCTTTTTAGGGGATGTATGTTCCTTTTTAAGAGATGTATGTTCCTTTTTAAGTGAAGTCTGTCCCTTTTTAAGTGAAGTCTGTTCATTTTTGAGTGATTTCTGTTCCTTCTTAAGTGTAGTCTGTTCCTTTTTAGTGTTGTCTGTTCCTTCTTAAGAGATGTCTGTTCCTTTTTAAGAGATGTATGTTCATTTTTAAGTGTAGTCTGTTCCTTTTTATGTGTAGTCTGTTCATTTTTAAGTTGTCTGTTCCTTTTTAAGTGTAGTCTGTTCCTTCTTTAGTGTTGTCTGTTCCTTTTTAGTGTTGTATGTTCCTTTTTAAGTGATGTATGTTCCTTTTTAGGGGATGTATGTTCCTTTTTAAGAGATCTCTGTTCCTTTTTAAGTGATTTTTGTTCCTTTTTAAGTGATTTTTGTTCCTTCTTAAGTGAAGTCTGTTCCTTTTTAATTGATGTCAGTTCCTTTTTAAGTGACCTCGTTTCCTTTATAGCGATTTTTCTTTTTACTTGCAGATATCCCTCCACCAGCCATCATAACGGACCAATGTGGGGCCATTACTGCTGCTGTAAGGAATGTCTTCCCAAATGCCAGACACCGATTTTGCATTTGGCACATAATGAACAAAGCTCCCGTGAAGTTGCCGACGAAGTATCGACAGCACATGTTATTTGATCTAAATTTGATTGTCTATGACTCAAAGAACCCAGCTGAATTTGAGCGGAATTGGCACGGTTTCCTGGTTGATTTTGACCTTCAAGAACATAGTTGGCTCCAAACAATTTACGGTATCCGTGAGTCTTGGGTACCTGCTTACTTGTGTGATTGTTTTTTCGCTGGAATGGTTTCTACCCAAAGAAGCGAAAGTATGAACTCCTTCTTTGACAAGTACTTATCTTCTAGAACCACCCTTAAGCAGTTCGTTCAACAATACGAACTTGCTCTACGTCACAAGTACGAGAAGGAAGGTCAATCGGATTTTGATTGCCTGCATAAGAAACCCCAAATGGTTTCAATATATCCCTTCGAGAGTCAAATGAGCGAGTTGTATACCGTAGGGGTTTTCAAGAAAGTACAGTTACAAATTGGTAAGATGATGAACTGCGACCTAACCGAGGAGTTGCAATCAGCCGACGCGTTTCATTACAAGGTGACTGAACGTGTACGGGTCGGTGAGCAACTATTATCGAAACGTTTCCTTGTAGAGAGGACAGGTCTGAACTTGACATGCGATTGTAAACTGTTTAAGCGTGTTGGTATTCTATGCTGTCACCTTTTGGTCGTATTTGCACGGCTAGATCCTAATGCATTACTCCCGCCGTCTTACATCACAGATCGATGGCGGAAGGATATTCGTCAGAGCTATGGAGAAAAGGTGTACCAAGCCGATGGCGTATTGGAGAAGGATGCGCTGAGTCGTCACGCCGACATAATGGGTCGCGTTCTTTGGATTGCACAGGAAGCATTCATTTCTCATGAAAGGTATCTTAAGGCCGTGAAGTGTATGGAGTGACTCAGGTCTCGTATTAACATTCCCCACGCCCCTCCCATAGTTGATGAAGTTGTGGCCGGCGGTACCTCTTTGCGCAATCCAGACAAAGTAACCCGTCCAGGAAGACCGCCTACTAGACGTCGGGTTTCCTTAGCCGAGAGAATTCTTCAAAGAAGCCAAAAAAAGCGCCTCACAGCAGAAAAGAGCAAGTATCGAAGGAAGGACAAATCACCTATGCATGAGGTCGCACCTAGACCAGGGGATCCAGATTTTGACGATTGGGACATGAAGTTGTATTACGACCAAATTGCTCCTTAATTATGCACCAAGGCTTGGTCTTTGAATTTTTTACATTTTTGTAAGACAACAGTTATTCTTAAGTGTAAAGTTCTCTTTTAATTCTGAGTGTAAAGTTCCCTTGTAAGTTTATGGTTCTCCTTTTTAACTGTGACTTGTATCTTTTTAAGTGATATATGTTCCTTTTTATGAATTGCTTGTACCTTTGTAAGTTAGCGGTTCTCCTTTTTAACTGTGAGTTGTAGTCTGTTCCTTTTTAAGTGCGTTTACCTTTTTAAGTGTGAAGTTTTTCTTTCTTGTTTTTTGGTTCCTTTTTAAGTGTTGTATGTTCCTTTTTAAGTGTAGTCTGTTGATTTATTGTGTTGTCTGTTCCTTTTTAAGTGTTGTCTATTCCTTTTTAAGTGAAGTCTGTTCCTTTTTAAGTGTAGTATGTTACTTTTTAAGTGAAGTCTGTTCCTTTTTAAGTGATGTCTGTCTCTTTTTAAGTGAAGTATGTTCCTTTTTAAGTGAAGTCTGTTCCTTTTTATGTTATTGTCTGTTCCTTTTTAAATTATTTCTGATCCTTTTTATGTTATTTTGGTTTCTTTTTAAGTGATGTCTGTCTCTTTTTAAGTGAAGTCTGTTCCTTTTTAAGTGAAGTCTGTTCCTTTTTAACTGATGTTTGTTCCTTTTTAAGTGTAGTCTGTTACTTTTTAAGTGAAGTCTGTTCCTTTTTAAGTGATGTCTGTCTCTTTTTAAGTGAAGTATGTTCCTTCTTAAGTGAAGTATGTTCCTTTTTAAGCGATGACTGTCCCTTTTTAAGTTAAATCTGTTCCTTTTTAAGTGATTTCTGTTCATTTTTATGTGAAGTCGGTTCCTTTTTAAGTGACCTCGTTTACTTTTTATGTGAAGTCTGTTCCTTTTTATGTTATTGTCTGTTCCTTTTTAAATTATTTCTGATACTTTTATGCTATTTTGGTTCCTTTTTAAGTGATGTCTGTCTCTTTTTAAGTGAAGTATGTTCCTTTTTAAGTGAAGTCTGTTCCTTTTTAACTGATGTCTGTTCCTTTTTAAGTGAAGTCTGTTCCTTTTTAAGTGTAGTCTGTTACTTTTTAAGTGAAGTCTGTTCCTTTTTAAGTGATGTTTGTCTCTTTTTAAGTGAAGTATGTTCCTTCTTAAGTGAAGTATGTTCCTTTTTAAGCGATGACTGTCCCTTTTTAAGTTAAATCTGTTCATTTTTAAGTGATTTCTGTTACTTTTTATGTGAAGTCGGTTTCTTTTTAAGTGATCTCGTTTACTTTTTAAGTGAAGTCTGTTCCTTTTTATGTTATTGTATGTTCCTTTTTAAATTATTTCTGATCCTTTTTATGTTATTTTGGTTCCTTTTTAAGTGATGTCTGTCTCTTTTTAAGTGAAGTCTGTTCCTTTTTAAGTGAAGTCTGTTCCTTTTTAACTGATGTCTGTTCCTTTTTAAGTGAAGTCTGTTCCTTTTTAAGTGTAGTCTGTTACTTTTTAAGTGAAGTCTGTTCCTTTTTAAGTGATGTCTGTCTCTTTTTAAGTGAAGTATGTTCCTTCTTAAGTGAAGTCTGTTCCTTTTTAAGCGATGACTGTCCCTTTTTAAGCCATTTTGTCTTCAACATTGCAAACTCCAATTCTTCCCGTAGTGGGTCCCGAGTGATGCTGCAGTCCCTCAATTGCAGCCTAGGTTCGCTGCTTGTTGATTGGCAATCACTATTGGTTCGTAGGGTTGGCTGAGTTTTTTCAGCCTGACCAATGATTTCCCTCTCTTTCTGAGTCAGGGTCGTCGACTCAGTCTTATTGAAGTCTCCCTCGTAAATTTTTGAAAGGGTGATGCCCTTTTCCTCCCATTTCTTCAGGATGAGCCGTTTTCCAAACATGCTCGACCACCGATTCCGCCTAGGATGGCCTCCCATTTTAGGCTCTGCCAGGTTGAACTTCTCGCACAGCCATACCTAATAAAGAACAAGCGAAACTTAAAAAGGATCAACTTGAACTTAAAAATGAACAACTTCAACATAAAAAGGAACAAACGAAACTTAAGAAGGACAAACTAATCTTAAAAAGGGACAACTTCAACTTAAAAAGGAACAACTTCAACATAAAAAGGAACAAACGAAACTTAAAAAGGACAACTTCAACTTAAAAAGGAACTTCAACATAAAAAGGACAAACGAAACTTAAAAAGGAACAAACGAAACTTAAAAAGGAACAAGCGTAACTTAAAAAGGAACAAGAGAAACTTATAAATGAACAACTCGAACTTAAAAAGGAACAATTTCAACATAAAAAGGAACAAGCGAAACTTAAAAAGGAACAACTTGAACTTAAAAAGGAACAAACGAAACTTAAAAAGAAAAAAACGAAACTTAAAAAGGAACAAGCGAAACTTAAAAAGGAACAACTTGAACTTAAAAAGAAACAACTTCAGCTTAAAAAGGAACAAACGAAACTTAAAAAGGAACAAGCGAAACTTATAAAGGAACAACTTCAACATAAAAAGGAACAGACATAACATAAAATGGAACAACCGAAACTTAAAAAGGAAAAAGCGAAACTTAAAAAGGAACAAGCGAAACTTAAAAAGGAACAACTTGAACTTAAAAAGGAACAACTTCAGCTTAAAAAGGAACAAACGAAACTTAAAAAGGAACAAGCGAAACCTAAAAAGGAACAAGCGAAACTTATAAAGGAACAACTTCAACATAAAAAGGAACAGACATAACATAAAAGGAACAACCGAAACTTAAAAAGGAACAAGCGAAACTTAAAAAGGAACAACTTCAACATAAAAAGGAACAGACATAACATAAAAAGGAACAACCGAAACTTAAAAAGGAACAAGCGAAACTTAAAAAGGAACAACTTCAACATAAAAAGGAACAGACATAACATAAAAAGGAACAACCGAAACTTAAAAAGGAACAAGCGAAACTTAAAAAGGAACAACTTGAACTTAAAAAGGAACAACTTCAACATAAAAAGGAAGAACTTCAACATAAAAAGGAACAAAAGAAACTTAAAAAGGACAAACGAATCTTAAAAAAGATCAACTGTAACCGAAAGGAAATTCTTGAACATAAAAAAATACAAACGAAACATAAAAAGGAACAAGCGAAACATAAAAAGGAACAACTTGAACATAAAAAGGAACAAGCGAAACTTAAAAAGGAACAAGCGAAACTTAAAAATGAACAACTTGAACTTAAAAATGAAAAACTTCAACTGAAAAAGGAACAAACGAAACTTAAAAAGGAACAAGCGAAACTCAAAAAGGAACAGACATAACATAAAAAGGAACAACTTCATTACCTGTAGTACAGCAACACACCCCTCGACGTATCCCCTTCTTAAAATAGAAGAACCGGTAGATCTCCTATCGCGTAGATCCCGGTTTGCCTTCTTCATGCCCCTCACAAGTGCCTGGTGAACAGCCTCGGCCCACGCGTACTTGTGTAGCTTAGTGAAGTCGGCCAAGTGGTCGAGGAACCAAATTTTGGTTCGAAGGGTGCCATCGCAGAACAAAAAATGGCTGAAGATGTAACAAATGAGTAGCCGGACGTACTCCTCCTCCTCATCAACCAAATATCTCGTAGCCATCATCTGGGCAGATAGTTGGGTGTTGTTAAGAATCTCCCACTGTCGGGTTGCGACTTCCTTCGGCTGCATTCTGACAGCCTTCCCATGTAATCTGAGCCCCAAAATTAGGGCAACGTCTTCGGCGGTGAAGTGTACTACCCCACAGCCGATCCTCAACCCCACCTCCTCGGGGTCATAGTGTTCCACGAACCAGTCGATAATGTCATTATCGACATGAACGTTGGAGAGGTTGATGAAGTGACCGAAGGGTGTAGCCCGGAAGGCATCTTTCTCTGCGTCCCTCAACTTCCCAAAGACCTTCTCTATTGGGGTCCACGAACATTTGGAGGGCTGGAAGTAATGCGTAGAAGCCTAGGAAGACATCAACCGTATGAGAACATTCCTTTTTAGAGTATCGCAATTCAATGTTACGGTAAAAACGACAAACCTGGTGCACCACAACCCCCGAAATAGAAGCTTGAAGTGTAGAATCCATTTGGTCGACGGATATCTAGGGTTACGGTGAAGAACTGGGGTGATGAATCGGAGAAAAGTTGAGAAAGGGAATGTGAGAAAGATCGGAAACGTTTTTGGTTTTCTTTCGCAAGTCGGGATGTGAACAGGCGCGTCTGATGTCCCTTCCCGGTCTTATCGATACGTCAGAGAAGGAACCGTCGCACGAAAGCCGCAGCAGTTTTCCCATTTTTCGAAACAACGCGCGCTTTTATTTTCGCTGATTGGGCAGCTGACTGGACTGCTGACTAGATGCCACGTAAGCCGCGTCCTGGACGCGCGCGTCCGTGTATAAGAACCCTTTAAAAAAGGCATCCTTGCTACGTCACCATCTGCTTTTAGGGGTTCCATTTTTTAGTTTTTTCATTATCCAAAAACTTAATTCAAGTTTCAACGGATGCAGATACAAAATGTTTAATTTGTGGATATGAATATGGGTAGGAAAATTCACCGAGTTTTTTTTTCTCTAGTTGCGTACCAGAAGTAGGAATTCAAGTGAGTTTTTTTACTTTACACCTTTTTTTTTCTGAACTGCTATTCGTCGCCGTAAAACTACTTAAATCACCCGTAAGATTACCATTTTGCCCCTCTGCCCTTTCTACTAATATAACTCCTCATTTCACTCTTTTAACACAACTTTCTCTTCATATCACACTTTTATTAACCAAATAGAATGTCTCGGAGGCCAGGGAAAGAGACAGCGGAGACCCTTGACTACTCACATCTGGTAAATTACCTTGTTTATTTCAATTAATTTTTTTAATTTTTTTTTTGAGTCGGGCGTCTCCAGCGACCGCCCAACCCAATGAACAGACGTCTGCGGGAGACGTCTCCGACGTACGGTAGGCGTCTCCGGCAGACGCCTACCACGTAGGGTAGGCGTCTCCCGCAGACGCCCGTTTTTTTTTTAATTTTATTATAAATTGTGATAAAATTTAAATAAATTGAATATTATGTTAATAATGAGTTAAATTAGTTTAGTAAATCGTTTATTGATTATAAATTGTGATAATTAATAAATAAATCGCTAAATAAATTGATTATTATGTTACTAATTAGTTGTGTACGATTTTAGTAAAAGATTATTGATTAATTGTGATAATTGCTAAATTAATAGATTATTCAGTTAATAATTAGTTTAATTAATTTAGTAAATTCATTAATAAATTTGTATTTTTAAAATTGAATTAATAGTCATCGGGTTACCGCGGAGGAAAAGAGAAATCAATTCCCTTACGCGCGGTACGTAGTATAGCAGACGAGTCAGGTCCTCGTCATCCACGTAGACGTGGTATTTCTGCTTCAGTTAGGAGAGAGAGAGATCTGTTACGTCGTCGTCAGACACCTGGAAAGTCTTTCGACGACGAGGATGATTCAGATGAGCTGAGGAGTCACGACGACAGTGATGATGGGGGCCGATACCACTTGGGGCCACAGGAGGAGGCGGTACATCAGGCCGGTCGAGGACGGGGGCGACACGGTGGTCCTTCATCTGAGTGGGTCATTAGGAAGGATCGAGGTGGCCGGTTTGTGACCGGTGATTCGAGTTCGTGCACTGCAGACGCCCGAGCTCAGAAGAAGAAGAGGGGTGATGACGAGTCTTGGATCGTCACAGATATTATTCCCGGTGGTCCTGTAGATGGCAGCGTCATTCCGAGTTTCGGAGGCCACGTCGCCAGACGCATCTGGGATGGCGAGGAGCGGAAGGTTTTGAAGTGCCATAATCGGCACAGAGCCTGTACGACATTGCAGGCATGGCGCTCAGTGATGACTAAGGATATGACGGCGACCGTGGTTGACAGTGGATTGGGTCACTTGCCGTACAACATGTTTTCCTGCATCGACATGTCGTTGATTTCGGCATTCGTGGAGTGGTGGCAGCCTGACACCAACACTTTCCACTTGCCGTTCGGAGAGATGACGATCATGTTGCATGACGTCTTTCAGATTCTTCACATTCCTGTTGAGGGTCCCATGGTCAGTGCGCAGGCGCCGACATCTGAGCTGAAGTTATATGTATCTGAGTTGCTGGGTGTCAGCCTGGAGGGTCTTGGGCGGGATAGCTCATTTTGGAGTGGCGGTGGTGTTAGTATCGACGCTGTGGACGAGTGTTGCAGACGGGGGCGACCACCACGGACTGAGGATACGCAGATGACTGCTTATTTCTTCTTACTGCTAGGTTGCGTATTTTTTGTCGACAATAGCGGTTCCAGACTGAGACCACGCGACTTATTGGAGGCGAGGGACCCAGATACCATTGCTGATTACTCATGGGGGTCGGCGACGTTGGCATATCTGTATCGCCAGCTGGGCATATCTAGTCGTGCTGATTGTGGTCAGATTACGGGTTGTCTTACACTGCTGCAGGCTTGGATATATGAGTATTTTCCTGCTTTCCGCCCACATCGTGAGCGGAAGATTGTTGAGCGTGGCCATCCTCGTTCGCGTATGTGGGCTGTCCGGGCGGAGGATAAGAGCGAGAGTCGACTTCTTTCTATTCGTAGACGGCTAGATCAGATGACTGCATCGCAGGTATATAATGTATATATCATTCACGTTTATTTAAATTTAACTTTATTATTATTAACGTATAAACGTTTAGGTGGAGTGGTTACCGTATGGTCCCGAGCCTGCTGTAGCTGTGCCGAGGACTACATTTATGGGCGTTATTCGTTATAGGGATATCACAGAGCCTTATTTACCTGATCGCGTGTTACGTCAGTTAGGTTACGTTCAGGTGATCCCGGTTGACATCCCGACGCCCGACCATGCAGTACGGTCTGCAGAAATGGCAAAATGATTCCTGACAGTCTATCATTATATGGGAAGTTGTCAACGTCAACCCGTCCGGACACTGTAAGATAGGTAAATAACAATTCATTAAAACAACAAAATTAGGAGATAATATATTCAACCCCATTTAGATTACTAATATATATTAAATAACATAACAACAAAGATATCGACATACCAGAAGATCTTGTGCCCGTATTCAAGGACGATCGAGACGAATTAGACCGACGACCCCTGCTCCCACTACTGCCAGACCGACCACGACCTCGCTCAGCATACTCGAAGGCACTCGGGTCCCGACGTGTCGACTTTCCCCTAGGTCGACCTCGTACCTTAGTATTTTCTTCGGGTTCTCCATAGTTCGACTGATCGGGGTGTAACTGTTCGTATAAAATACGAGAGGCACTACGAATTACTGCAGGATCGCTCTGCGAGATCTCATCCACTAGCTTCCGAAAATGCTCGGTGTCTTGTGCTGACTGATCAACAAACTCTGACATCTGGACTCCTTCTCCGATAACAAGTGTTTTCCAGAATGGATGAATCTGCTCTAAATAAATTCCATCACCTGACGCGAAACACTCGTACATGGTACAGGCACAAGGAATCCCATGTGTTGTCAGGAAAGCACACCCACAACGATATTCAATTTCAGCACTTAAGTCCTGCATTCTCTTCAACTGCTGAGTCATTAACGACAAGCAGTGATGCGAAACTCGGCCATTTATATGCTGAAACAGAGGACCTATGTACTGTGCCAAATTTCAACGTCTCGAATCTTCAAGAAAGTTCCGAATATTCGTCAGCTGCATTTCAATAGACGAGTTCACGCGGTCGAAAAGAGTGTCGAGAGCGGCAGTCGATGTAGTGATCCACTCTTTCAGAGCCGAATGTGCACTTTCCACCCTGCAATTCGTAGTGTTGCCGAAATGAAGAACTTGATTCGTCCAATTCAACACGAATTTTTCCTTATGCACCAACAACGTGTCTTCCACATACTTCGTCAGCACTGGCCAGGACTTGAAAGAATCTTTCAGATTACGGAATTCTCTATCATAATCCGTCTGTGAATCAGAAATCATGACTTTCCTCCACCTTCCACGCCTGAAAATCTCTGCAGACTGCTTGTCCTTGCCGAATACGTGGTATGCGTAGTTGTACACGTCTTTGTTGATATGTCAGGTGCATAGTAAATGAGCTGACTCAGGAAAAACCTCTGCCACTGGTCGCATCAGACCCATCTCCCGGTCCGTAATTATTGCTGTCGGGCTAACAATATCCAATAACAGATCTCGCAACCTCTCCAACACCCACCGGTAACTAGACTCGGTCTCATCCTGCAAAATCGCATATCCGACGAGGAAATTCATATTTGTTGGAGTAACCCCAACCATCTCAAACAAAGGCATCTTGTACTTGTTCGTCTTATACGTCGAATCCATACAGATCACGAATGGGTATGTACGCAACAACTGAACTGAAGTCGGATGTGCCAAAAATGCGTGAGTCAAGACATTAGTTTCTTCATCTACCACAATCCAATGCAAATACTTATGTTGCACTGCCTCTCTGAGAAACTGCTGCGCAGGATTCCTGTCTTCAGATTTCGTCCTCCTCATGTACTCTCTGAAGTTGTAAATGTGCCTTTGATTAGGATTATCGTCCGGAAATTTCTTCTTTACCGCCAACAAAATGTTACGGGGCCTTGTTTGTGCCTCTGTCATATCCTGAACAATTTGCTTTGCCCCAGCACTAAGTCCGCTGACATGTCGGTGACCCTCTGAATAAACTGCCAATGGGTGGTTGTGCTGCCCAAACATGCTACTAGAAACAATAACCCATCCATCACGATCTCGTCGCTCCACCACTTTTACCAAAAACCGACAACCGCAACCTTTTCTTTTTGTATTCTTTCGCAGTGCAATACTCGTATCACGAGAACTCATCTCACGTCTGCGATCACATCTGAGGTAACAATCCATCTGGTTATCTGCTTTCGGTTTGTATGATGATATAACCAAAAAAAATCCGGCTCCTATTGCAACTTGTTTCGCCTATTTACAACCTTCCTCGATTGTTGTAAATATTTCTTTACTGTCAAAAAGCTCACTGTAATCTACTCCATCACCACCGAAATCTTGAAACGGAACCTGAAAATTTTGAATTTAACAAAAAATTAAAAAAAACAAAAAAAACGGGCGTCTGTCTAAACCGCCTCCACCTATGTGGAGGCGTGTTAGGCAGACGCCTCCACCTTGGTGGAGGCGGTTTAGTCAGACGCCCGAGTCGTGAAAAAAATTCCGCCCCAGTTACCTCGCCGGATTCAGGTGCTTCGCCAGACATTTTCGTGGTGTTGGTACTAGGAATGTGAGTAAAACTGAGTCAAGCACCTTATTTATAGACACGGGACGAAATTGGTATTAATTGATTTGTTAAGGGCAAAAATGTCATTTTTGAGACGATTTAAGTAGTTTTCCGACGACGAATAGTAGTTCCCTTTTTTTACCAGCGCTTCACTTATCTTATACACATATAGTTCTAAGTTAAACAATTCAAATCTACAGCAGGCATAAATTTTATATATAACAAATTGGATTAACCCGGGTTATTTTATTCGTTCACAACTCACACGATGTATCGCACTAGCGCAGTAGTTTCCGGCCGAGTTTTTATTTTTTTTTAATAAAATAAAAGTATGTAAACTGGGCTGAAAACCAATGGGATCCATTGTGTGCTAGTCTCGGTCGTAAAGAAGAGTATTGGGCTCAAATATTGCCACAGTATTATTGGACCTGGGCTAGTGGGTTCTCCCTTGAAATTATTTGAAATCTTTTAAAAATAATTTTATAAATCCATAATTGAAAACACACAAAATATTTAAACTGCTGTTTATCCAATTTCCAAAAATAAAATTTTTAAGGAAAAATAAACATATGCATTTTTTTGGTTTTGTCGATTCCTTATAAAATAATCATTTAATTAAAAAAACGAAAATTTTATATATTAGACATAAGTCTAAATTTTAATTCTAACATTCACATGATGTGTTCAAAAACATTTTAAACTATCAATTAGAATTAAATCAACAAAACTATCGGAAAACTCGAAAAAGACATAGAACATGAATTGTTTCGATTGTAGTTGGTAAACTAAAATTAATTATATAATCTAATCATTAAAAATATGAACTAAAATCTCTGATACTACTGTTGGATTTCGTTTCCCTATGTATGTATATATTTTAAAAAATTTAATACAAAACACCAAATCGATTTCATATTTTCATTGAGTTTACGTACATGTATTTGTTTTTCAAATATCATGCATTCCTATTCATATTAAAATAAACAAAGAATAGAGGATCATACTCAAAGGTTCTCTAAAACCTTTCAGAAGATCCGGAGTTCCGTTGCTCATCGAATCGCCCGCCGATTCGCCTTCAAGTGTTCATCAAACTCTAAACAAGATTAGAGAGAAATGAGCTAGCCAATCAATCTCTAATTAGACTTAGAATCTAGCTAATAACCTCCATTTAAGCTCCTGAGCTTTCTATCTCCAAAACTTAAAACTATTAAGAGATTTTCGTGGTGATTAAGGGAGAGATTAATGAGAGAAAGAATTTTTGTATTAACATAAACAAGTAGGATGATGAGTCCTTTTATAGGCTCCCAAAACATCCTTATCATAACTATTCTTTAGTCATGATCTATTGCTTATTCTCTCCTAAAATTAATCTCAAATTGCCACATAAGCATCTTAAAAAAACGTTTAATTAAATCTGGAATTAATCCAACCGATGATTTAATTATTCTCTTAATAATTCAGGCAAAAATCGCGTTGTTCGGTTAACCGAGAATTCTTCTCGGTCAACAGAAGCATTCGGTTTTAACATATGTTCGGTGAATGGTGAGCTAGACGGTCGACCGAATATGCATGAGAAAAATTCTCTGGAAAAATTCGGATGATCCGCGTCTTGCTCCGGTCGACCGTTGACCAACCAAAATTTCTCATGGCGAACATTCATCGGACGATCGTGTCACCTTCGGTCTACCGAAAATATTCTTTCTCAGTTGACCGTTCACGCTTGGTTAACCGAAGCCAATTGCCCAGGCACTCCAGACAATTTCGGTCAACCAATTGTGTTTACGCGTTCCCCGTTCGGTTGACCGTTCCGAAAACACCCTAGTCGACCGAACCCTAAACAGTTTACCGTGTTTGACCCCGATTTTGCCTTTGTAAAATTTTGGATTTATTTCCAACAAAATTTGATCTTTTGGGGTTTTAGCAAATTCATATCTTATGTATTATATTATTCTATGTAATATTAAAATTATTACACCCCATAATATAAACACCTCATATGAATTTATTATGATTCTAATTACGTCAATTCTCATGACATTTTGATTTTATTCGTTCACCACATGTGTCCCCTTTTCACATGAAACCCGACCCATCATATGAACTCAAAATCAAGCTTCTTGTTTCCCATTTTTGTGGTGTGACCTATAGGAGGATCTAAGCTAAATTGGCAACGATATTAAACACTTAATATCTAAGCGGTATCTAGCTACACATTATAATTACTCAATTAGCATAGATCCATTTAGTGGTGTGACCTATAGGTGGACCAACCAAAACACGATTCATTTAGTGATGTAAGTGCACCACTTGTGTCCGTCCCTTGCCTCATGATATTAAGAATATATACAAAGTAGAAATGTGTCATCTTTGTATTATATTCATTTCTTGATCTCTTTAAGCTAATTACAACTATGTAACTTAACTCAAGACATTTTGCACATTATAATTTTGCTTTATCAAAGGGCCTACTAATATCATCACTCAATTAAGAGGGGCAACGATAATCGTTTGACTAGCTATCTTTTCCAGCACAAGTCATGTTCAACCAACCATTGCCTTTATCACTATACTCATTGATAGCTTTTGACAATAATCAAATTAAGCACTTTTTGAGTGAAAAGATATAAGTCTCATATCTTAGGATCCAAGAGACAGTAAAACATTAATGACACGAAACACAATTCCATAATGTTTTACTTGTTAGGTCTATTCAATATATAAAAGTAATATGTTATTCTTTTATATACTCGTGTCGTCAATTATTTGTAGAGCTACAACAATCGATGACCAACACGACAATCTTATCTCGGTGATTAATGTTCCATGTTAATTACCATGATTGTGAATAACTTTTGATTTATGTAAACCATTATCTTTTAGAGCTCTACGGTTAAGGATCAAGCGTCTCTTCCTTAACACTTCCAAAAGACGAATATCATAATCAAGTAACAAAATGTTTAGACATCCAATTCATAATAATTGACATATAAAACTAAAACTTTTAGAACACATTCCCTTCAGAAAGCAGCGCAGAACCTCGCAAGAATCGGTCGCAGAAGAACTTTGGATTC
The DNA here is from genome assembly GCA_963682175.1 of Triglochin maritima. NCBI lineage: Eukaryota > Viridiplantae > Streptophyta > Magnoliopsida > Alismatales > Juncaginaceae > Triglochin > Triglochin maritima. The sequence goes on along the minus strand of OY821772.1, from coordinate 53,394,650 downwards.
GAAGACCTAAAATCACCGGAGAGGGACTGTTTTTGTAGAGAGATGATGAGAATAAAAAAGTGTCTCATGGTGAAAACCAACTGTCAAGGACGTAATTGAAGAAAAAAAATTAACATGAGGTCCAAAAATATACACCAATCACCATGAGGCTAAAGCCTCTAATTTGCCCAAACCTCCGCTGGCTCGCCTCGTCTCGCCCCGCCCCAAACGAGGGAGTGAATAAGATGTTTATCAAAAATATACACCCATCACCATGTGGAGAATTCTCTCATCTTCTCTTTCCACCTACAAATAGTCAAGTGAATTGGATGTTTATCAACATCCTTTAACTTGTTAGCTTCACCAATGTGGGATTAAAAGTGAGGTGAGCACATGACACATGAAGCAATAGTTCTCATCTTCATCTCAACATTGAATTTCTTCAATTGAGTTATTCACGGGCCTAGCTCAAACTCAATAATCCAACATCCAATTCATTGGGGTTGGTTGTCTGATTTTATAATTCTGAGTCCAAAGATCAACTAGCTGGGCTGAATCTATTGGGAAATACATTTGTGGGAGTGGGATTATAAGGTTAACTGTATAAATTATTGCTTGCCTTAGATGTTTCTCGAAAACTGTTGGTATTGCAAGTGTCATTGCCGGTGAAGGTGAAACATTAAACCTGTTCTTCGATGATCAATTAGCGTTCTCTTAGTTATTGAATTTTGAGTTTTAATGTAGCCAAGATCTGAAACCACGGTGTTTGGATGACAATCCACTACCTAAATAACATGAAATTTGACGTTCGAACAACGTTTTGGGTAATCCAAATTTTCCGGTGGCTACAGGGGCTATTACAAAATCACATCTTTTTTGGTGATATTGCATGTGTGCTGATTCTACATTTCGGTATTGATGCATGACACTTAGTTGGACCTCAATTAAGATATTCGTTAGAGCACCCTTAACGGGTGCTCTTTTTCGGGCGCCCGAAAAGCCCTCCCTTAACGGGAGGGCGTGCCCGGGGCGGTTCGCCCTGGGCACTTTTCCGAGGGGGGAGCACGTGGCGCCCCAATTGGGTTTTTTTTGTTTAGTTTTTTTGTTATAAAGAAAAAGATTAGTTATATATAATTAGGTTAATGTATTGATTAGTTAAATTGTAATTAAATTAATAAGGTTTTGAAAATTAATTAAAAAATTATTTTATGATTAATTAAATTATTTTTGATTTATTTAGATAAAAGTAAATTAAAAAATTAAAAAAAATACAAAATACGAAATAGTAGTAAATACTCGTAAACTTCGGAAACGAAATACAAAGCAAATACGGAAACGAAATACAATACATAAACTACGAATTTTAAACTTCTGATAAACTACCAGAATACTGATAAACTGCGAAATTTAAACTACCACAATACTGATAAACTACGAAACATACATTTAGTTAAGTCTAAATGAAAACAAAACCACCTACAGAAATCTTTCTGATTTGGCCCACGCCTTGCGTTCAGCAAGTGTTTGTTTATCGATCTCGTCATTGTTTTCCTTCTTTAGCAGAGAGAATAGGGCGTCGAGTTTCTTGCTGTTGAGTTCCCTTTGGAACTTCACCTCAGCTTCAATGCGTTTCCTCTCCACCCGTTCTTCGTAGCGCAAGTAACTTTCCTCTCTCACTTTTGCGCTATATTCAATTTGTTTCCCCAATTCTAACACACCGGGATCGAGTTGCGCTTAAAGTGGTTGTTTTCCCTTCTTTTTTTGGCTTTTAACACCTTCAGGACGATGACATGGTTCGAACACCATTTCATCTGTTGACGGTGTTGCGTGACTCCCATCGTCGTCGGTGCTTTTTCTTTTCCCGCTGCTGAAACTCCCCGGACTTTCTACAGCGACGTCTCCGGTGGGAAGTCCAAGCGCAATTGACTCCCATTTAGGGTACCTGCGTAACATAAGACACACATGCATGTACTGAAATTTGGTGTTGTGTGTTCGTTCGTAGATGGTGTGCACATCATGGATGACATCGTCCTCGTTGTAACCATTTCTCTTCCTCCGCACCGCCTAATCGAAGCAACCGACCCATTGGTTCACAGCCGGTGATGTACGCCGACATCGTCCCTTCAATGACTCATCGTTACGCTCTACTGAACCTGGCTCGCCTGATTCATTGAAGATGCGCTCTACACGTCTCCAGAAGGATCTCATTTTTTGGTTTGTCCCATCCACAACATCGCCACTTACAATCATGTAAGCCGAGACGAGTCGCTGATCCTCTTGTGTGGACCACGATTTTTGCGTCCTTGACGTCGTGGGTTTGCGTGTTCCTTGACGACTTGTAGGTTGAACGATATTTTCGTCATTCACATCAGGTGTCATGCGGCTTACATTTGCACTACTTTTGCCACTTAGGAGGCGAGTATACATACCCATTGGGAATTGGGTTTGACCTTCTTCCTGATTTGGCAGTTGGTATGGATTGTGCGGGAATTGTTGATATTGATGGTCTGGGTAGAACCCTAGTTGTGGGAAAAATTGGTTTGGGTAGGACAGGTGGAATCCTGGTTGTGGGGTAAATTGACTTTGGTATGACGGGTGGAATCCTGGTTGTGGAACATTTTGGTATGGGAAAAAGTGTTGGGTTGGGGGTGGACGACGTGGAGATCGTCGGTACTCTGGTGAACCATTGCCTTGTGAAGAGGACATTGTGAGACGAGGGTGGAAGAAGTAAGATCGGAATTGAGGTGAGTAGAGAAGTAAGGTTGTTGGGGTATATATATTCAAGTAGTCACGCGCACACTGTATGTCCTCGATGCAATCGTCTTGTCTTTTGTGTAATCACACGTACACTGTAGGTCCTCGATGTAATCGGCTTGTCTTTTGTGTAGTCACGCGCACACTGTAGGTCATCGATGCAATTGTCTTGTCTTTTGTGTAATCACGCGCACACTGTAGGTCATCGATGCAATCGTCTTATCTTTTGTGTAGTCACGCGCACACTGTAGGTCCTCGATGCAATCGTCTTGTCTTTTGTGTAGTCACGCGCACACTGTAGGTCATCGATGCTTGAGAAGTGCAAGACTCGATGCAACTATAAATGCAGTCCTCCTGGTTGGTTCTCACTCATTCATCTATGAACAATGACTTCATCCGATAAGCCTTCTAGTTCGAAGTCTTCATCTCCAACATCCAATGACGAAGCTTACGACAAAGTGTTGAACTGCTTAACGGAGTATGTCTCCGAAGTGGTGGGCCGAAGTTCTCAGAGGAGTAGAAGGCGAACTTCGAAGCCGGATAGAGATAGGGACCGAAGACCTAATAGAAGTGATTAAGCACGACTACTTCACGTTGGTGAGCAGCGTGAGTTCCCAGGCATGATGGGAAGTATCGATTGCATGCACTGGGTGTGGAAAAATTGTCTGGTTGCTTGGAGGGGCCAATATCAAGGGCGTAGTGGTAATGCCACTCTTTTCCTCGAGGTAATGGCGTCGGTTGACTTGTGGATATGACACTCATTTTTTGGCACACTAGGTTCATGCAATGACTTAAATGTCATGCAACGATCTCCAGTTTTTGACGACGTAATGGAAGGACGAGCTTCACCTGTGACTTTGCAGATAAATGGTTCTCGATATAATATGGAATATTATCTTACTAATGGTATTTATCCAAAATGGGCAACATTCATTCCATCCACAAACACTGAATGAGAGGTTATTTGCTGAATGACAAGAAGCAGCACGCAAAGATGTAGAACGTGCATTTGGAATCTTGCAAGCACGGTTCGCGATAGTGAAGAAGTCATCTCTTGCATGGAGTAAGGTTGTGCTTAACAAAATAATTGTTGGCTTTTTGGCCTTAATCTATATTAATTTTGATGATTAATTAAACTAATCTTAATCAATCAACCTAATCAATCAAAGTGAGCAAACACGATTACATGCATTGCATATATATTTGTATACTTGCAATCATCTTAATAGGTTGATCAAGACAATCAAGGAGATGAGCATTTGGACAATGACATCAAGACTCAAGACTTGTAATCAAAACTTTGGACCAAGACATGTAACTTTATATTTATTGAGTCCATAAGATTTTATGTAAACTTGAGCACTAGGATTCTGTCCCGTCATTTCTCGGTAAACCGAACCTTATTCGGTCAATGTAATGCATAATATGATAGTGGAGGATGAACGTGATTCCTTCGGTAATTTCGGAGATTGGAATGAATTTGTTGACGACCAACCTGGAAATTCCGTGAACGAGCCGGTTCGGTATTCCACTGAACGTGTAGTGGATATTACTAGGTACTTGAGAAGGAGAGATCAATTTGCGTGATTACACCACTCATTTGAACCTTGAAGCCGATTTGATCGACAATATATGACAATGATTTGGAGGAAATGTGACTTGATGTATTTTAAGTTTCGTATTTTAGTTTAGCATTTAATGATGTATTTTTCGTTTTAGTTTTTATATTTCGAGTTAATGTACTATGTAATGCGATTTCCTAAATTTTAATAATATTTTCGTATTTATATATTAAATATTAATTAAAAACGAATGAATTGTTGATATTAAATAATTACGATAATGATTATTAAAAGATTTTGTTGATTGTTGAAAGAGTTTTAGATAGAACAATAAAACTAACGACGTGACAACAAATACTGTAGCGTGACTGAGTGGATTGGATAATGGTTAAGGATTTTGAAAGGGGTTGGTTTGTGCTGACGTGACGGAGAGAGAAGTTGATGTGACTGAGAGAGAAACCAAGGTGTTCGGAAGCTCCACGTGCACAATTAACGATGCTGTTGGAGTTTGTGCATTTTATTTAGAAAACAACTGTATACAGATTCCACGTATAATGAGGTAGGTAGATAATGACAGTGTGTGTACTTTATGGTCAAGAATCTGTGAGCAAGGAATGTTGGTCCAAGCCGATTAAGGTGGAATTAATTTAAACAGGACAACTTGTTCATCCTCCAAGCTCAGCCTCTAATCGAGAATACTGCAAACGCATCTTGATTATATTTTAATACCATACTTACATATTTAATTGTCAAAATTGAAAGTTGTGTAATTCGAGAAAGATCCAAGAACAGGTGTTAACCGTAAGGGCACCCTTAACGGGGGTGCCCCGCCCGGGCGCACCCCCCGTTAACGGGCGGGGCACCCGTGGGGCGCCCGCCCGGGCGGTGGGCGTCCCGGGCAGACGCCGCCCATGGGAGGGGGACACGTGTCCCCCTCCTATTGGTTAAATTTTTTTTTTGAATTTTTTTTTGTTTTGGTTTTGTTATTAATGGATTGGGTATTTGTTGTCCCCCTCCCATTGGTTAAATTTTTTTTTTGAATTTTTTTTTGTTTTGGTTTTGTTATTAATGGATTGGGTATTTGTTATAAATGTGGGATAATAATTTTTTGTAAGTGATTAAAATTAAGAAATTTCCAGAACCAACAATTTCAAGTTAAATAGAAAAAAAAATTAATACAACAATACATTAATAATACTAAAATACGAAATACAACCAACCACATGAAACATATGTTAAAGGGAAATACAAACCATACGGACTACTACAACCCGAAATACAAACTAAGGGAAATACAAACCATACGAAATACGGACTACATCAAACTACACGTACCCATTCTCTTCTGCCCAGGCGAGAAGTTTATCGATTACTTTTTGATCCTTCTCCGTCGGGTTGTCCTTCCTCAACAGAGAGTGAAGCATGTCCAACTTATTTTTTATTAAATGCCTCTGGAAATTCTTTCCGCTAACTCCTCTTGCTTGGAGAAACCATCTTCTCTGACTTGGGCGGTGTATCGCATCTGTTGTGCAAGTTCTCTAACATCGGTGTCTCTTTCGGGGCGTAATGCACTATTAGCCTTTTTCTTAGCCTTCTTCACACCTTCTGGGCGTGTAGACGACTCCGGCATCGGCTCTTCTGCATCCGAGGGTGATTGCGTCCTTGAGTCGTCCGTGCTCTTTCTTTTCCCAAGGCTTCCTGACTGGGGACTATTTTCATCGTGCAACTCCGAGGACTCCCAGTCAACACGCACGGCATTAGCTCCGGAGATCACACTCTCCCATTTTGGGTACCTACGCAACATAACCCAAGCATCAAAATAAAGAAATTTACTAGGCCCATGAGTTCGCTCGTAGATCACGTGCGCTTGTCGGACAACATCGTCGTCATTCTGGCCGCTCCTTTTCCGTCGGAATGCCTGATCGAAGCACCCGACCCACTTGTTCACAGCAGGTATAATTCTCCTCCACCGTCCTTTTAAGGACTCTGCGTTCCTTTCGGGTAGGCCTGTGCCTTCCACGGAGATGTCGTACACACGTTTCACTCTAGTCCACAATGAAGTAGACTTCTGGTTTGTCCCTGTCACCGCATCGCAACTGACTTCCATATATGCAGAGACAAGTCTCTCGTCCTCAGCTGTGGTCCACAACTTCGGATTGGCTTTGGCAGTTTGGACTTGCTTGCGGTGACGACGTTGTGGAGGTGGGGATGGTGGTGTGGGGGTGTGTCGTGGTGGGGACTCATCGTCGTCGTTACCCTCATCTTCAGTGTTCGCCATACTCTGGCTACTTTTTTGAGACATGGGTCGGCCAAACATCTGGAACTGCGGTTGATTATAAGGGAATTGTGGTGCATATTGAGAGTATTGTGGGAATGGTAAGTTTTGATCTGGGGATGCGTAGTGGGAGAATTGTGGGAATGATGAGTTTTGGTCAGGTGGTGGGAATGATGGTGCGTACTGGGAGAAGTCGGGTTGTTGGAATGGTTGTTGGTAAAATGGACGTGAGGGATATGGTTGTGGATAGCGTGGATGCGGATTTGATTGTGGAGGAGGGGGGAACGATTGTACTCCGGAGAAAACATTGTGGGAGAGATATGGGATGTAAGTTGAGTTTTGAGTTTTGTGGAAGAGATATGGGGTGTAAGTTGATTTTTGTGTAGGGTATATATAGAGAAAAAATTAGACACTGTGCAATCACGCGGATTACTTTTCTTTCACGCGTATACTGTACATTCACGCGGACTACTTTTCTTTCACGCGTATACTGTAGATTCACGCGGACTACTTTTGATTCACGCGTAGACTGTGCAATCACGCGTATACTGTGCAGTCACGCGCGTTTCGAAATTCAAATATTCAAAATTTTGTGTTTAATAGTGATTAATATTGTTAATTAATTAATAGTAATAATAAGTATATCGCGAATTAAAATTATAATGTAATTAGAATTAGATTTATATATAATGTATTTTGTTAAATGTTGTGTGAGAATTAAATTTGTTTAATTAAGAAATGATGTGGATGAAAGAGAGTATATGGTGGGTGGGGGTAGCCTGGGCATGGATAAGAGGATTTTTTGGGTGGGTTGGGTGAGCTGACGTGGCAGAGAGAGAAGCTGACGTGGCAGAGAGAGAGTGCAGGGCGCCCGGAGGTAGCCCGGGCGCTGTTAAATATGCTCTAAGGGTCAAGGGTCAACTATTCACATGCAACTTGTGAGGGCTCATTATCTTATCATTAGAAAAATCAACGGTGCTTATTCAAGTGGAGTAGTTGTACTCAACTCATCAATTCAATATGCAGCCGTCCATTCGATTATATTCACGAATGACAAAAAACAAGTAACCACTTGGGAAGTTGGCTTTTATGTATACAAATACATGCTCATGAAATAATATTTTTCTAAGATTATTAGTTAATTGATTACAATTACGTTTTATGGCCCTAGAAGCAGCATTGCCCCGTGTAATTGTATTCACAATGAAAAGTGGAGTACAATTTTATCAACAAAACCATGTGCAATTACAATTTTATCATTTATTACAACCATGGCACTTGCTTCGTTAATAGAATGCTTACTAAAAGAACAAATAAACTTGGAATATGTATATCGTATCAGGAGATATCAATTCCGAAATTGAAGATATGATAAGTAAATTGTCTAGGTATCCATTCGTATCCGTATTCGTATATGACTTTTTAAGGATATAGATATCAAAATTTTCATATCCCCCCATGCAGATACAAATATTGATTTTTTTCACATTTTCGGATGGATATCAAGATCAAAAAATAAGTGGATATGTATTCAGAATGAATATATCTTTTTCTCTCGAATACAGATACGAGATATCTACAAGGTTAAAAAACTACAATATATATTAGTTATAAACTTAAGTATACAATAATTTTTTTGATTTCTTATAATAGTTACTCAGAATGTTCTAATAACTAAAATCATTGTATAAACTTTATTTTTGTTGAATTTTTTTTTTTCTCTATCATGTAAATCACAACAATTTATTAATTAAAATATTCCAAAAGCTAGTTTTAAAAACAAAATCTAAAGTTTTTTTGTAGTTTGACATAGAACATGAAAACATGGCACGAACATGAAATATCTGTGTCGTTTTGGTGGTACAAGAAAAATATTTCGTATCATTTCCGTGTCTCACATGTCGGGTACTTGAAAGTACACGACATACATATTACCCAAATACCAAGCCATCTAATTACCCAAATACCCAATTAAGAATTATCCAATTAACAATTAAAACTTGAGTTTGTTTAATTAATCTATTTTGAGTTTTAAAATGAAGTATTTTTTAGGAAAATCGTGTATTTTGTGTACAAGCGGGTTCTAGTCGGTTTGATTGGTTAAACAGATCAGTGTTGTTGCCACGTACTTTAAACACGTTAAGTCTTACATAAACCTTTAAATTACTTGACGAGATATTCATTACATAAAGATATTAACTCTTTTAGAGCGTGACTAGTTCGAAGGATGTGGGTGAAGATCTGGATGTTCAATTCTTAGAACTTAAATTCCCAAAATTTTAGTTCTCAAAATTAGAATTTTGGTGATCGGTAGAATATGTTTTCTTTTGATTAAGTTTGGGAAAAATGGACATTATAAGAAAAAAAACATATTTGGATAAACTGCATCGAATTGGATTTCAGTTGGAGATTTTATTTTTAATATAAAATATGGATGTCTTGGAACTCGTGAAACTTTAATTTTAAAACTTTTATGTTTTCTACAATAATCATGCATAGCTCATAACACATCCTCAAAAGTCTAATTTCACTTCCATGCAAATCAATCAATCATACCCTTTAACACATGAACTTCTCAACAAGTCTGAGATGCAACGTTGATTTAGCTGGTTGAGATTAATGTTTTTTTAATTTCTAGGTTTCTAACTATATGTAAAAGAAAGTATTGAAATTTTTGTCAAAATAGAATTTTTATGTTTCTAGCTTGGAGTGTATAGAATTTTTATGTAGGTATAAATTCAAAACTTTAATTTAAAATATATTATGTGGTTTGATGGATAGTGGATTCCAGTGATAGGACTGTTAGATCCCTAACATATGGTTAGTGGACTAATGATGGTTAAGGTATGGTTTGCATGGGGAAGTGGGTGTGCAGGAGATTGCATGGGAAGGTGAAGGGTTGGGGTTACTGTAGCATCCGAGTTAATAAGGCACTTCTCTCTCCTTCTTCTTCTTTCATCTCCTTCCTCGTTTCTTCTTCCTCCATTCTCACCAAACACACACCTTCTTCCTCAGTCGCTCAAGCTCAGGTGGAGGAGGCTGCGTCGGCGTGAGGTGTGAAGCGGTCCAGGCAGGAGAGGTGCGGAGTTGAGCGCACGAGGAGATCACCGGAGGCGACGTGCGCGAGCGGAGCTCCGGCGTTTTCGTCGTTTCTTTTGAGGTATGCCGCTCTCTAGTGTGGTTTTGTTGTTGACACTCATGAGAGGGTCGTGTTGGTCGGTCGGAGGAGGTCGGAGGCCTCTCCGACGTCGCGTTTGGGCGAAGAAACCTCGGCTGGCGCGAGGTTGAAGACGACCGGACGGTCGACCGGTCCTTGGGCGGTCGACCGATTGCATGTATATCTTTACTACCTGTTGCGTTTCGGTCGACCGAGGCCTCGTGTTCGGTCGACCGGAACTTAAGTTTATTTGTGTATATTGCATGTTGTTCGGACGTAGGCTTGAGTTCGGTCGACCGTTATATGACGTAGAAATATAGGTTGACCCTAACTGTTGTCGGTCGACCGAGACCCCTGAGTCGGTCGACCGATGGATTAAAAGATTGAAAATGTTGTACTGTTAGTTTTCGGTCGACCGGGACCCCTGAGTCGGTCGACCGATAGGATGTTTTGAATGTTGACCAAACTCCAGATTTTGACCTCGTTCGGTTGACCGGTTTTAGACCTTCGGTAGACCGTTGGGGGGATTGTGTTCTATGCGCAGCGGTAGACCGTGTTAGGGACGGTCGACCGATTCCTTTCTGGAAACGGTCGACCGAATCACCTCTTACGGTCGACCGTTTGGGCCCAGGACAGAATTCTTGGTTCCCTTTTTGAACGCCAACTTTGCCACAGAAACCCGTGTCCTCGCATTGTGCGTGAGCCGGGAGGTGACGGTGGGCGCGTGATGCGTGCCTACCCAGGGACCGCCGTTGGGAAGAGTGTGGGTGTTCGGGACGCGTCAGTTCCAGGTATGGAGCGTGACAAATGTGATGGATTGATTAGACTTATTGTAGTATAGCAGGCCTGAGGGATCGCGGATCCCAGTGTTGATGTTGTGCGGGCACGCAACTGGCGTTGGGTGAGGTGACTACCGGCCCACGGGCTACGGAGGTCGCTGCCCTGCTTTTATAGCGGCACGGTTGGTGTTTGCGGCTCGAGGAGCCTGATGACTTGGCAGACTTCGGTCTAGATTTGTCTGATGCTGTGCCGGACTGTTGTGATGGACCACCGATGCTGTGCCGGTGATGCCGCCGAGGTTGTGCCGGCGATGGTGATTGTTGAGCCGAGGTTGTTCCGGCTATGTTGTTTTCCTCGGCTGGGCACCTACCGAGATGTTGTTGTTATACCTTCCGGGCGACGGCCCCGTTGGTCCCTGTGGCTCCGACCACTGAGATTTGCAGATCTGTATTCTATCGGCCCGCAGGCGTGACAGAGGCTCCCTGCCGAACCCTTGAGTAGTGTAGCTGCGTGTGGGGGGTGCGATGTCGCGTGCTGTAAGACTGCATGTGCCTGCAGTAGGTCTCCTCGGGAGACTCGTTGTTGATTGTCGGACTGATGTCCTGTTTTACCCTTCGGGGGAACTGTTTTCCATTTCTGTCGATGTCATGACATGCTACTAGTATGATAGGTTCATTGTGTAATGCATGCATATATAGGTGAGTTGGCATACGGGGTTTCCTTCTGGAAACTCAGATATTGTTGTTATATATTTTTCAGGACCGCAGTAGGTCCAGTGGGATGGTGATCGGCGGGCGCGCGCGTTTGAAGTCGGATCCTCTAGTCAGACCACTGAGGTCCACATGATTACATTTATCTTCCCTTATCGTTTTGTTGTAATCATGTATTCATTTTGGCAAACTCTGATGTATTATGGTGCACCGCTTTATTGTTTATGAGAAGTAACAGTCCCGTCTTGATTATTGTGCTCTTTGTCTTGATTATGAATTTTTAAAATTTCCCCTGTTTCGGGATGTTACAAGGACAATCTTAAACACTTTTATTATACGTGCTGGACTGGTTAATAGGTTCAAAATAGCGACCCACATGTGTTCGGCAGTTCGAGGGGAATCAGATTGATGAATTATTTGTTACCTATGATGCGCCCGAATTAAATCGAAATTTGCTGGTTAATATTTTTATTATATTAAGAAAACATTACCGAACTTGAACCTCAAGGAATCCCCATCTATTTTACTTCTGTTGGTGGAAGCGTGATTGTGAGAGTAAAGTCACCCAACCAGATACCCAAATTATGAGCTGAAATTTACTAAAAAGAACTACAAATTTTTTTAAAAAAATACTAGAAAAATACAACAAATTTACTAAGAACATATAATTATGATTATATATATAACATAGAGATAAGATGCTACAAGGAGAAGGGGCCACCACCACCCACCAACCAAAAGACCACGATACGAACACTGTACACCTATCGAGACGAACAGAAACCCTTCTCCAAACAAACCCTTCTCTTTTTCGCCAACATAACATCCCATTTGATTGGTATGGGAACAACCCACGCATCAATTCGAAACATCATCAAGCCATGCATCAACCACTTTACGTCCACTGCACACACAGCTCTCCAGCTTCTCTTTTGATCTACCAATCAAACTCTTCCAAGCATTGCGGCCTTGAACCTCCTCTTGAGCTCAGTCCTATAGATAACACAAAGGACCATCAAAACCCATCCAAACAACCATATATATTAACAAATCAGATGTTAATTGAATTGTTCGTAAAACAAACAATTGTTGGGATTTCATTACTTTATTGACTATTTCAAAGTCAAAGATATACCAACTGAATTAATTTTTTTAAGTATTAGTTTGTATAAAAAATACTTTTAAGTTTCAACATCAAATGTATTCACCGTAGAAAAAAATGATAATTAAATTGGTAGATCTTTGATCTTGAAATATTAAAGAAAATGACTAAACCGAACAATACACATATGCATTATATGTTTAGGCATTGCATTGCCAACTTTAGACAATAAAATTACATGTTCTCAATACACACACATGAATCCAATAATGTAGTAAGTACCTCATGAGATCGCGGTCAAGAGTGGAAGCAGAAAGAAGTCCCCTGTTCTCCTCAGCTCTCCTAAGGAGGTAAGGGATGACCTTCCCCACTGGTCCAAAAGCCAAGTACTTGCTCACATTAAACCCTGCACTCTTGAGCCCCAAAGACAGCCCCTCAGCCATTCCCTTCAGCTGCGCAAACTGCAGCTTCTTGTCTGTCTTGTCCACTCCAAGCTCCTCAGCCTTTGCAGCTGCTGCTTTACCTGAAAATCGATCAGCAAGTTCAAACATATAATTAGACATGGATCGCGATTTTTCTTGCCTACGTACGTACGTACAATTGATTAAACATTAACGTTGTTCAAACATAAAGTAAAAAAGTTAATTAATTACCAGATTGCAGGTTGTGAGTGGCAAGCACAACAGAGCCCGACCCTTTGGCTGCCTTCTCGAGCATGAAGGCAGTGCACCTATCGTAACAAGCATGAGTCTCCCCAATGGTGGCATGAATGGGGGAGTTGGCGCCCAACGACTCGGCCAACTTAGTCTCCCTCGACATATACGCCCCTCTCACCAACTTAAACCCGACCTTCACCCCCACTTTCTCGGCCGCCTCGGTCGCCGCCACGAGCCTCTCCATGGAGTCCCTCAAGTACGCCTGCACCGTCCCGTAAACGATGGGATTGGTCTTGTTGTACTCGAGCATTGCGGAGTAGGTGAGGTAGTCGATGGCAGGTTGGACGGAGGTGTACTCGGCGTCGACGAGGAGCGGAAGGGAGATGTCGGAGCAGCGGCGGGTGAGGGTGGAGAGTCGGGAGTAGGCGAGGGAGAGGTCGCGCTCTTCGGAGGCGGTGAGTGGGGATGGTGGGGTGGAGGTGTGGTAGAGTGGGCTGGATTCGGTGAGGACTGGAAGGGTTGGGAGCTTCCATGGGAGGCGGAGGGTGGGATCCAGTTTCTCCCAACGGAGGAGGTTGCTCACTCGTTCTAGGAGAGCTATTGGGCATATCGCTGTGATCTTCACGCATGCGAAGCTCACCTGAAACAAACACACATTTTGATTAGATAATTACCAGATTAGATACTTTTTTTTAAAGACATCACGGTAAAACTGACATGCAAGGTTGGAAATAACTGGGCGCGGCGCATCTTAATTAAATTTCTACCGTCTAATAAGCAAAGGCCCAACAAAAAGCTAGTAGAACATGAGAAAACCGTGGTGCATCCGTAAAAGTTAATTAAGGGAAAAAAGCATGTTGAACAAGTGATACATCATAAGTACTAAGTATTTACAAATAAATAACGGATCTACAGGGACCTGATGATAAAAAAAAATAAAGTTTAAAAATGGGTTAGATGAGCAATGCGATGACGTGATGTTGTTATTTTTTGGGATTCCGTTAGTTTCCGTTCGAGGTTCGAAGATACCGGAGGGTTCAGGGACATGTGTTATGTACGTGTCAACACCGACAGACATGGCCCAGCCCAGAGCTGGGATTTTGTTGTCGGCACGTGTAGGTTGCATGGGAAGGAGGGAGCCATGGACGTGACCACTGTTTTGAATTCACTTCATCTCATAAATATTCTTTAAATATATAAATATTCTTATTAAAAATTATTGAAATGAATCATGGGAAACAGCTAGATAGATCCTGGGATCTTGGAGGCATACAGTAGGAGAGTCGGATACACGCACTCAATTGGAAAAACAAACTAGGGAATATACATTTCATGTTGAAAGACTACTGTAACTACGTAAATAGATGTAGTAGTAGTTAATAGATCTTCTAAAAACAAACAAATGAAATCACGTAAATAGCAAGATCTCTAAAAACAGAACCCTATAACCAAATTAAGGAGCCAGCTGTTTCTTTTATATATTTACCTAAACGTAATTAATTGCCTTCGTTATAATCCAGATTCCATAACAAAAAAACAAGAAACTCATATTCATACATATATGTAGTTCCAAAACCACAGAATCTACACAGAAACTATAATACAAAAATCCCACAACGTATCAGAATCTCAAAAACAAAACATCCAAACCACCACCATATATATATATATATATATATATATATATATATATATATATATGAATTAAACATCTGATAAACATCGAATTAGAATTAAAAGAAGATCAGGATGGACTTACAGAATTGGGAGGCAAGTGGGTGGTCATCTCGACAGTCCTCAAGAACTCAACGAGATTCTTATCACAAGCAACGTTCTCCTCAGCATCCTCCAAGCCATAGTCGAGAATGCCCCCTAATCCCTCCTCCCAAAGCTTCTGCAACGTCTTAGACGCCTCTACAATATTCTCCCCAGCACAGAAGTGCCCATAAACCGTCTTCTTCATCCCCAACATCACCATCTTCCTAACCAACCCCTCCCTCTCCACAACCCTCGACTTCATCACCGCCATTCCCAAGTCCACCGCCGGCTCCATCGCCATCAGGTACAGGTTCGCCAGTGAGGCCAGCAGCGTCCTTGTCGGGACCGACGCGAACAGCTTCTCCCCATCGCTTAGGTCGAGGGTGTTGTTGAAGGTTGTGGTTTGGATTGGTGGTGTTGTTGTTAAGGTCAATGGCGTCGCCGCCGCTAGGGTTTGGGAGGACCGCGACGGGATTAATCTCGTGGCCACGTCGATAACGGTTTTCTGCTTCGTGACGACCGAACAACTTGTTGCCATAAAAGAAAGGAAGGATTCAAACACAGAAATCAGAAATGGAATTGGAATTGATTATGGATTGGCCGGAGAGACAAAAACACAACAACAACAAGGCAAAAGACACGAACGAGAGGATCCTTCCCTTTTTTTTTAAACAATTGTGGTGGCGTGGTTGCACCTTGCCCACCCCACGGGTATTTATAGAGGTTGGTGGGGGGTTTTGCGGTTTGGTGGCTGTGGTTTCCGGGAACTGGGAATGGGGACTTTTGGGGTTTGTGGTTGGGAGGGTTTGTAGGAGTGGACTTCCCGAAATGCCCTTGGTGGGGACCACGTGGCTTTTGGGAGTGGAAGAATCTCAAAGATTCCGACGTGCTTTTTACTGCAGGGTCCCCCCGAATATGTCTCGAGATCTGTGTCGGTATTTGATTAAATCAACCGAAGGAGGAATCAATGCCGGGAGATTCACGTCAATGAGTTGTTGTAGTTAGGTGGATCAAACTGTACGCAGTAAGATTGGAACAAGAACAACTGTTATATATATTTTTTATTCTTTATTGTCAGATGTTCTTGTTATTTACTGATCTCGAGATTCCGGGAATCTTTGAAAATCGTCGGAGCTTGGTGCTATGAAATGCAGTCATTAGATTCCTTTTGTTGTTTGAATTCCAAAGTCCATTCTTATTCCCCACTTTTTCCCTATTTTATCATGCATCTTAAATAAATAAATAAATTGTGTTTACTTAAATTTACATTGTTTGAAGTTGTTTCAGGTTGAGTCGTCTACGAATATTTAATTGAGTTGCACAATCTAGGTCATAACACTCCAGATCAATCAGGATTGTAGTTCAATATGACCACTGACCAGATATAGTCGATCGATTTCAGTCCATCTATGCAATCGGTCACAGATGATACGTGCGTTGGATGCCAAAATAATTAATAATAGTTTTGATGAACTATATATATATATACAATCTTAGACCAGTCAAGAAAATACAATCCAAATTGATTTTGAGTTGGAAGAAAATATGCAGTAGTGAGTCAATGGTGAATATTTGAATTTGAATCTAAAGAAGAGTTGAACAACAACCAAGAAAAGAGGAAGACTAGAGTATCCATAGGCGTGAAGAGAGGAGGGGTTGGTGAGTGGAGGAGAGTTGGAGATTCCATTTCCCAAAATAGTTAGATTAGTATTGGAGATGGGTAATTAAGTGGGGCGGAGACAGCTAGGAATGGTCAAATAAATGGTGTCTTTTATTAGAAAGGGGTGTTGGTGGGGAGTGAGGAGGAGCTGAGTCAGATGGGCGTGGCAGTGAGATGAGATGAGATGAGATTACACCCCCTTCCAGTGTTAACGGGATCATGCCTTCGTACAGCTCATTTCTTTCCTTTTTTTTCTGCCCATTTTGCAGTTTGGTCCTCCTAGAAGCTCGATTACGCTTGTGAATGGCTGGGTTGGAGATGAGGCGGCGCTGAGTCAGATAGACGTGTTGATATGTACGTCCTCTGCGGACATTTCAAGGTCTGTCCTTTTGTTTACTTCTTTTTTTCGTGTTTATTATTTACTCATTTACGTACTTTACTCACGGAAGATACCACTCACGAGGCAACAGCGGTAAAAAAACAAATCGGTCACCAACTTAAATTGTTCCAAAAAAATTAACTTTTAATCCTTAACAAATCAATTAATACTAATTTTGTCTTATATCTTTAAACAAGATTTTTGACTCAGTTTTACTAACATTCCCGGTACCAACACCAAGAAAATGTCTGACGAATCACCTGGATCCGCGCGAGCGCCCGACCAATTTTTTAAAAAAAATAAAAAAAATAAACAAGACAATTTACCAGATTTGAGTAATCTGGTGCGTCCGTTGGTTCTTTTCTCGACTTCCGAGACATTATTTCTGGTGAATATAAGAGTAATATGAAGAGAGAGTGGTCTTAGGAGAGTGAAATAGAGTTATATAAGTAGAAACGTAGAAGGGCAAAATGATTATCTGTACGGGTGATTTAAGTAGTTTTCCGACGATGAATAACCGTTCAATAAAAAAGGGAACTACTAAGCGTCGCCCCAAAACTACTTAAATCGCCCCATGAAATTACCAAATTGCCCTTAACAATATATTTAATACCCATATCGTCCCGTGTCTATAAATTAGGCCTACGGTCTTGTATATTCATAATTTATCAGTAAAAACACCACGAAAATGTCTGGCGAGGGTGATGCATCCGGTGAGGTAAGCCTGGCGCGGGGCAAATTTTGGGTCGGGTGTCTGCATTAGACGCCTCCCCCAAGGTGAGGGCGTCTGCGTAGGACGTCCTCCCCTTGGCCGAGGCGTCTAACGCAGACGCCTACGCAATGGGAGAGGCGTCTTATGTAGACGTCCTCCGCTTGGGTAAGGCGTCTGTAGTGGACGCCCTTCCCTAGGGTCAGGCGTCCTACTCAGACGCCTCACCCTTGGGAAGGGCGTTTAACTCAGACGCCCCTCCCATGGGGTAGGCGTTTAATACAGACGCCCGATTTTTTTTTGATTTTTTTAATTTCGATTTTATTTTTGTAGGTTCCGTTGGAAGATTTCGGTGGTGATGGAGTGGATTACAGTGAGTTATTTCAAACTACACAAATCTTTGAAACAATCGATTAAGCATGTAAATGGACCAAACAAGTAGCTATCGGAGTTGGGTTTTTTTTGGTCGTGTCGTCGTACAAAACAAGATCAGATAGTCGGATGGATTGTTATTTGAGATGCGACCGGCGAAATCAAATGGAGTCTCGGGATATGGATACTGCACTTCGAAGAAACACCAAAGTAAGGGTTGCGGTTGCCGTTTCTTAATAAAAGTGGTGGAGCGACGAGATCGTGATGGATGGGTTGTGGTTTTTAATAGTGCTCACGGACATCACAACCACAGACTGGCAGTTTATCCAGAGGGTCATCGTCAAATTAGTGGTCTAAATTCTGGGGCGAAGAAGATTGTTCGTGATATGACTGAGGCGCAAGCAAAACCACGGAACATCTTGAAGGCAGTAAAAGAAAAATTCCCGGAGGACAATCCAAATCAAAGACATATTTATAATTTCAGAGATTACATGAGGAGGACAAAATCTGAAGACCGGAATCCCGTCCAGCAGTTTCTCTATCAAGCAGTGCAGTGTGAGTACTTACATTGGATTATGGCGGATCCAAAAACTGATGTCGTCACTCACGCTTTTTTGGCACATCCGACGTCAGTCCAGTTGTTGCGGACATATCCTTTCGTTATCTGCTTGGATTCGACTTACAAGACGAACAAGTATAAGATGCCTTTGTTCGAAATGATTGGGGTCACACCAACAAACATGAATTTCCTTATTGGATATGCGATTTTGATGGATGAACTTACTCCAGTTATCTGTGGGTGATGGAGAAGTTGCGAGATCTGTTATTGGGGATTGTCAGCCCGACTGCAATAATAACAGACCGGGAGTTAGGCCTTATGCGACCAGTGAGAGAGGTATTTCCTGACTCTGCTCATTTACTCTGCACATAGCACATCAACAAAGACGTATTGAACTACGCATACCACGTATTCGACAAAAATAAGCAGATAGCAGAGACTTTGAGGCGTGGAAGATGGAGGAAAATCATGCTTTCTACTTCAGAAGCCGAGTATGATAGAGCTGTGTATGCTCTGAAAGATTTGTATAGATCGTGGCCGGCTATCACGGAGTATCTGGACACCACGTGGTTGGTTCATAAAGAAAAGTTTGTGCTGAATTGGACGAACAAAGTCCTTCATTTTGGGAACACCACGAATTGTAGGGTCGAAAGTGCTCATTCGGCTCTAAAAGAGTGGATTTCTACATCGACTGCAGCTCTGGACACTCTTTTCGAGCACGTCAACGCAGCTATTGAAATGCAGCTGACGAATATTCGAAACGCTCTTGAAGACTCGAGACGGCGAAATTTGACTAATTTCGAACATGCTCTATATCGTCACATAAATGGTCGAGTTTCGCATCACTGCTTGCAATTGCTGAGTCAGGAGGTGAAAAGAATGCAACAGTTAGATGATGAAGTTGAATATCGTTGTGAGTGCGCTTTTCTGACTTCTCATGTGATACCTTGCGCATGTACCATCCGCGGATGTCTTGAATCAGACAACAGAATTTACTTAGAGCAGATTCATTCGTTCTGGAGGACACTAGTCATTGGGGAAGGAGCCAGGAACGCAGAGTTTGTGTTTCAGGCAGCTCAAGACGCCGAACATTTTCGCAGCCTGGTTGATGAGATTGCAGGAAGTGACCCCACCGTAATTCGATCTGCCTCTCGGGTTTTATTCGAGCAGCTACACCCCGAACATGCGAATTTAAGAGAGCCTGCAGAAAAAACAAAGCTACGAGGTCGACCAAGGGGAAAGTCGACACGACGGGACCCTAGTGCGTTTGAGTATGCAGAGCGAGGTAGTGGTCGATCTTCAGGTAGTGGGAGTAGAGGTCGTGGTCGTTCTTCCGGTAGTGGAAGCAAAGGTCGTGGTCGATCTTCTGGTTCTTCGTCTGTGAGGGGAGGATCAGGTATACCATCCCTATATTTATTGTTATTATAATTTTGTTATTTATTTCAGTAAATATGTATCTTTTGTTATTATATGTAACTGTATTTTTTGTTGATATTGTAGTGATTGGGCGGGCTGACGTAGACGACTTCCCATATGCGGATAGGATTCCAGGAATCATTATGCCATTCCTACACCAGTGGAATGATGTACGTGCTGATGGAAACTGTGGATTTCGATGTGTCGCCGATGTTTTCCACGGTGGTGAAGACAATTGGCAACTCGCCCGTCGTTCGATTTCAAATGAACTAGCTGCGAACCCATCTTTTTATGAGCACGTATACTACGACGGTGTGGCGCAGGCTCGTCACCGGATTAATTGGGGCGGGGGACCTTGTGGCGAGAATCACTACATGGAGACGTGGACGGACTTGTTTCCCATTGCAAATTTTTACAAGTGTGCAGTTATGTTCTTCTCTCTCGGAAATGATGGTTCGTTGTACCCATGTCTTACAGTTCTACCTTGGGAGAGTCCACCTACCGTGACGAGACCGTGCAGAGAGTTGATTATTGCTCATTTAGGGAGTTACGCTCATTACATTCGTTTGGATTTGAATGAGGGATTCCCCGTACCTCCTATAGCGACTCTGTGGTTTCAAGTACGAGATGAGAGTGTTATTGGATGGGAGCTGGAGTACCAAAATAGGATAGCATCTTGGCAACAATTATGTAATATGTCTTGATATGTTTGTACCAATTATGTAATATGTTTTGATATGTTTGTACACTATATATTGTTGCTTTATTATGTAATATGTTTTGATATGTTTGCTTTATTTGCATTATATATAATAGTACGATACGTTAGCAAACACAAATAAAAATAATAAGCGTATGACAAATAAGCAAACACAAATACAAATAATAAGTGTACGATATGTTAGCAAACACAAACACAAATACAAATAATAAGCGTACGACAGATAAACAAATATAAATGCAAATACTAAGAGTACGGTACAACAGATCAGCCTACTCATCATCCGAATCATGGTCGGAGATGCCTAACTGAGTATGCCACGAGTGTATGATCTCATCCAAATCTCCGCATGCGGCTCTGGCATCGTCTGGCAGCTCATCCCTCATCTGCAAGATTGGGTCTACAGCCCGTATCATCTTACCCATCCACTGCACATAACAATAACATTAGCGTACATTAACAAATTATACGGTACAAATAAATATAGATAAAATGAAAAAATTACCAGATCGCCACACGTCCTATCTGGTGGTCGATCTGCTCTCCGGGAGGCACCACGGACGATGATAGGATGTGAGTAACTACCGAACCAATCAAGATAACGTGCATCACACTCGGATGGGTCGCGACTACGTCTGAAGTCGCCAAGGAACAGTCGGCATGATCTCGGAAATGTCCGCCAAGTCGATTCCGCTGTAAAAGCGGGGAACCTGACGTCGTACGTCGCTGCTGTCGCAGACCGCACCGCATGCTCTGGTGTCGGGATGTCAACCGGGATCACCTGAACATATCCTAACTGACGCAAGACCCGATCGGGCATATACGGCTCTATGATATCCCGATAACGAATAAGACCCATCAATAAAGTCCTCGGGACATCCGCTGCTGGGTCAAGACCATAGGGTAACCACTCCACCTAAAGTTTAACACATTAATAATAATACATCTTAAAATTAAGTAAATGGTGTAAAATTTGATACCTATGATGCAGTCATCTGATCTAGCCGTGCGCGGATGGAACGCAATCGTCCATCGCTCTTGTCCTCGCTCCGGACGGCCCACATACCCGAACGTGGATGACCCTCGTCGATAATCTTCCACTCACGATGCGGGCGGAATGCAGGAAAGTACTCGTATATCCACGCCTGCGGCAGCGTAAGACAACCTGCAATCCCAGAACAATCCGCACGGCTAGCTATCCCAAGCTGACGGTACAGGTATGCCAACGTCGCTGACCCCCACGAGTACTCACGAACGGTGTCCGGGTCCCTAGCCTCCAGTAGATCGCGTGGTCTGATCCGACAACCACTCTTGTCGACAAACAAGACGGCTCCGAGCATCAAGAATAGGTACGCCGTCAACTGTGTATCATCGGCCCGCGGAGGTCGTGCCCGTCTGCATAGGTCCTCAAGGGAGTCGATGCCGACACCACCACCACTCCATAAAGTTGTATCTCTCGCCAGACCATCAGGTGTGACACCAAGCAACTCTGCCACATAACACCTCAGCTCAGACGTCGACCCCTGAGCACTAACCAGACGACCATCCACAGGAATGCGCAGGATCTAGAAAACATCGTGAAGCATGATCGTCATCTCTCCGAAAGGCATGTGGAAAGTGTTGGTGTCAGGCTGCCACCGCTCCACAAACGCAGAAATCAAAGGCATGTCGAGATAAGAGAACATGCTGTACGGTAAGTGCCCCAAATGCGTGGCACTAATCTCCTCTCTGATATCAGCACTCAGTGTAGACCGCCAACCCTGTAGTGTTGTACAGGCTCTGTGCCGATTATGGCACTTCAGAACCTTCCGATCCTCTCCGTCCCAGATCCGTCTAGCGATGTGACCCCAGAAACTAGGAATGACGCTCCCATCTAAAGGACCACCAGGCGTCATACTGCTCACGATCCAAGAATCGTCCTGGACCCTCTTCTTCTTCTGAGCGCGGGGATCAACAATGCACGAGCTCGAATCCCCGGTCGTAAACCTCCCACCCCTACCCTTCCGCACCATCCATCCCGCGGAAGTAGAACTACCCGCTCGACCACGTCCTCTGCTATACTCCCCCTGCCTCTCCACCTCCGGGCGCTCTAACTCATACGGGTCATCATCGTCGCTCCCGTCGTCGGGACTGTCCACATGCTCATCATCGAAGGAATCATCATCCTCCTCACGACGACGTAATGCCTCTCTCTCCCTCCTGACCGAAGCAGATATCCCCCGTCTACGTGGATGACGCGGTGCTGAATCATCCTCTAAAGAACGGAAGGCGTGTAATGGTATCGACTTGCCTTTCCCTCCACTGTGACCCGATGACTATTAATTGAAATTTTAATTACAAATTTGTTAAATTTGTTAAACTAAATTATCATATTTATCACAATTGTTAAACTAAATCAAAATTTGTTAAACTAAATTATCACAATTGTTAAACTAAATCAAAATTTGTTAAACTAAATTAAAACAATTGTTAAACTAAATCAAAAATTGTTAAAACTAAATATCACAAATGTTAAACTTAATAAGAATTTGTACAATTATGTAATATGTTTTGATATGTTTGTACATTATATAGTGTTGCTTTATTATGTAATATGTTTTGATATGTTTGCTTTATTTGCATTATATATAATAGTACGATACGTTAGCAAACACAAATAAAAATAATAAGCGTATGACAAATAAGCAAACACAAATACAAATAATAAGCGTACGATATGTTAGCAAACACAAACACAAATACAAATAATAAGCGTATGACAGATAAACAAATATAAATGCAAATACTAAGAGTACGGTACAACAGATCAGCCTACTCATCATCCGAATCATGGTCGGAGATGCCTAACTGAGTATGCCACGAGTGTATGATCTCAACCAAATCTCCGCATGCAGCTCTCATGTCATCGTCTAGCAGCTCATCCCTCCTCTACAAGAATGGCTCTACAACCCGTATTATCTTACCCATCCACTGCACATAACAATAACATTAGCGTACATTAACAAAATATACGGTACAAATAAATATAGATAAAATGAAAAAAATATCAGATCGCCACACGTCCTATCTGGTGGTCGATCTGCTCTCCGGTTGGCACCACGGACGATGATAGGATGTGAGTAACTACCGAACCAATCAAGATAACGTGCATCACACTCGGAGGGGTCGCGACTACGTCTGAAGTCGCCAAGGAACAGTCGGCATGATCTCGGAAATGTCCGCCAAGTCGATTCCGCTGTAGAAGCGGGGAACCTGACGTCGTACGTCGCTGCTGTCGCAGACCGCACCGCATGCTCTGGTGTCAGGATGTCAACTGGGATCACCTGAACATATCCTAACTGACGCAAGACCCGATCGGGCATATAAGGCTCTATGATATCCCGATAACGAATAAGGCCCATCAATAAAGTCCTCGGGACATCCGCTGCTGGGTCAGGACCATAGGGTAACCACTCCACCTAAACTTTAACACATTAATAATAATACATCTTAAAATTAAATAAATAAATGTAAATGGTGTAAAGTTTGATACCTCTGATGCAGTCATCTGATCTAGCCGTGCGCGGATGGAACGCAATCGTCCATCGCTCTTGTCCTCGCTCCGGACGGCCCACATACCCGAACGTGGATGACCCTCGTCGATAATCTTCCGCTCACGATGCGGGCGGAATGCGGGAAAGTACTCGTATATCCACGCCTGCAGCAGCGTAAGACAACCTGCAATCCCAGAACAATCCGCACGGCTAGCTATCCCAAGCTGACGGTACAGGTATGCCAACGTCGCTGACCCCCACGAGTACTCACGAACGGTGTCCGGGTCCCTAGCCTCCAGTAGATCGCGTGGTCTAATCTGGCAACCACTCTTGTCGACAAACAAGACGGCTCCAAGCATCAAGAATAGGTACGCCGTCAACTGTGTATCATCGGCCCGCGGAGGTCGTGCCCGTCTGCATAGGTCCTCAAGGGAGTCGATGCCGACACCACCACCACTCCATAAAGCTGTATCTCTCGCCAGACCATCAGGTGTGACACCAAGCAACTCTGCCACATAACACCTCAGCTCAGACGTCGACCCCTGAGCACTAACCGAGGGAGCGACTTCCGAGGACGCCCGACCCATGCGGGGGGCGTCTCCCTCGGACGTCGACCATTTTTTTTAATTTTTTTTTGAAAACAAATAAATAAAGTAAGGTTACCGTATACGGGTACACCGGGGGAACTGCTGGCTGCTTGCCTGACCTCCGAGACATTCCTAATCTTCTGTAGTAGGTATAGGAAGAGAAAGTTTTGAAAAAAGAGTGAAATTGTGAGATATATAAGCAAAAATAGGATGAAGGGCAATTTGGTAATTTCAAGGGGCGATTTAAGTAATTTTAGGACGATGTTTAGCAATTCAGTAAAAGAATCGAAGGATAAAACTTTTATGTAACGTCAGAATTAAGAAAGTCAGAGTTCTTTATGGAAGATCATGGCATTAAATTGACTAGTTTTGAATTAGTCAGCTTTGCCTCTTGTAGATATCAATAAGTAATTTCTAATCAAAGTCAAACATTTTGATGTTAGGAACAAGATTTTCAAAACAAAATCGAATAGTGAACTGATAAATGTTCTGTTTGATTCAAAATTGACATCATTATTTTATGAATCGAACCGACTTCAAGATAATAGTCTAATCGGTAATCGGACTGATTGAACCGAACTTCATCAAATATTTAAGTACTTAAATTCCTTATACATTATATAAGTAAAATTAATAATGAATTTTACAAAAATATCGAAACATATTAGTTATTATATAATAATTATACCAACAACAAAAAAGAAAAGATGAATTTCAAGGATACATAGTTAATTAATTTTATTTCATTATTGCAATCTAACTTTTTAACAAACCGACTGGTTAATTTTTGATTTTTTGTTTTTTTCCGGTCCAACTCGGTTCGATCCGGTTTGACGAGGGATTTAATTTTTTCAATGAACCGACCGGTTAACTTTTGGTTTTTGTGTCATGATGATCACTTGAGATTTTACGTGTGAAGTTTGAGGACACTGGTTTATGTGTGATAAGTTGGAATCATAATTTTGTGTAGCCAATGTGTGCAGCACGGATAAAATGAAATTATATTTTGTTAATCAACTAATATTGTCTTTATTATTATTATTATAAATATATGGTCAGACTCTAGTGAACCAATAACTCATCTTATTTAGTTTAAGTCTTCTACAATCTTACCATTAGATTTTATTTACGGTTAATTTCACAATTTATTAGCAGAATCGTTTTCCTCTTAATCTACTTTACAATTTTCAGATGAGTAGTGGATATGGTGGAGGTTTAAAATAGAAAATTAAATCTGGAACTCACTAGATAATTCTTGTATAAATATATATTGCCCGCTATCGTCAAACTGATAATTTTCAAAATTTTAGGTTATACGCTCGCATGTTAATTTCATGACCACTATCTGGTATCCAAACATCATAGTCATTAATTCTCGGAAATGTAGAGATGCTTGAATATAAAATTATATTGGAGACCTTTTCGACCCATCAAGCGTGACTTCAAAGTTAAAACACATGAAGTCGAAAATCAATCTTGTAATTTACAATGGAATATTCTTCAGTATAGGATGTTTTTAATAAGTACAATGACCACAATGTTCTTATAACCAATCCCAGATTCATCTCGAATGAACTGATAGCCGACAACGTGTACACGACGTCTAAGCAAACGTCGGCATTAAAATATGATTTAACCGATAGTTTTGCAACTAATCCCGTTCAACAAACAAGAAGTAAGAATATTCATACTCCACAGCAAACTTAATCCATGCACTAAATAATGTGTGATGCACATGAAATAGAAAAAAAAATCAATTCGATTATCGTCACATGCAAAAGCACAACCTTAGATAGGAAAAGTGCAAACAATAAGAACAAGGCACAACAGTGAAACGATACGAAAAGGTACACACGATTTTTTTTCCATAAAAAATGTGATTTCAAAAAACCTAGAGCATGACCTTAGAACGTGGGGCCATCTGAATGTTGATAATATAAACCAGACATTGAAGTGCTGGTCCATGTTCCAACTTCCAACCTTGCATGCTCAGGACCGTTCACATGTGTGGTCACATCGGGACATATCACAGAAGGACCAGTCCTTGCCAATTCACAGCAGTGAGACCTTTTGCCCTCCGGAGATCGTACACCCGAATATACCACTCGACTCGTGCAAACTTTGTTTTCTTCCCATTTCACAAGATTCATCAAGTTTAATGTGGTCATTTATAGTTTCTACTGTGGTGCGTAAATCATATCAGCCAGCTCTTGCGTCCCCATTGAACAACGATGGAAAAGCCTGCAGACATCAACTTGCGTAGGAAGGACACGAGGTGATAAAAAGAAACCAAATCATGTACTTAAAATAACCTATCACTTAACGGATGTTGACGGCATTAGGTAGATTCACTTAGTTGTTTATTGTTTAATGATATCGTGTATTAGATTATTAGTGTGGTTACCTTTAGCTTCCAAGTTGTCTGGATTTTGGATAGGTACATGAACATTTCCACGTAGTTCAAACCACAAAAGCGAGGATGATAACAAAATACCATCATGTATTTCTGAATTTAATTTCTTTAGTCAAAAAAGGTAATCTACTAATCTGTAGCCAGGGGTAGACCTGGGAGTCGTCCCGTGCTGGCACGACACTGTTCCAACGGCTTTCAGAGTTGTTGAGTTTTTTTTGCTTTTTTATTTTATCCCTAAACAACCCGTCCCCTACCTTATATAAACCCTCAACCCCTCTCATTTTTTTCACACAACACAATTCTTTCCATTTTTTCCATTCTTCCAAATTCCAAAATTCTTTAATCTTTCTCTAATTGCTTTGATTTGGTGGATACAGGTTGAGTTTGAGCTAAAGCGTGAAGCTTAAATCTACAAGCAGACCGCTGACCGCTGATTTCGCGACTCCGCTCTTCATTTCCATGGTTTTTCTAATCTTTTGTAGTAGTTAATTTTAGTTAATCAATCGTAATCATGACTTTATCTTTTAGTAAAAAAACTAAGTTTTTCTTTACATATTTAGTAATTTGCATTTCTTCTTCGTCTGATTCTGAATATCAGGATACCGTAGAACCCCTCTCTGCTAGACCACCCCAAACTACTACCGGTTTTTTATAAAAACAATTAGCCAAGTATGGAAACATTTTCAAGAAAGTAGATATTAAAACAGTAAAACTACTAGTACTTGTAATTATTGTGGTCATGTTATTCGGTGGCGTCAAGTGGGCGAACTGGTCATTTAGGTTGACATTTAAAGGTATATAAAGTTAAGAACAATCCTGAGTCGGTAAGGGATTCACGTCAATCAGTTTTAGGCACAGAAAGTCAAAATTTAACTTTTCAAAAATATGATCCAATTAAAGATAGAGAAATAATTGTTGATTTCATAATTAGAGATGAATTATCATTTAGCACATGTAAATCTGATTCTCTTAGGGCAGCAATTCTCTATCATAATCTACAGTTTAAACAATTTCGTAGAAGAACTCTTAAAAATGCTGCATTTGATAAATTCAAAAAACAAAGAACAATCATGATTAGTTATTTTTATGAAATGAACAATAAGGTAGCATTAACTAGTGATTTTTGAACCGGAACAAATACTTATCCTTGTTGTTGCGTAACTGCTCATTATATAGATGATTCATTGTTGTTAAATAAAAAATTATTTCGTTTTACCTCTTTGCATACACACACTACCAATGTTATATTTGATCACATTAAAAATGTCATTGTAACTAATTATCTTGAAAATAAAATTTGTGCAATTGCAATTGATAATACTACTAATAACAGTGCAGTAATAAGAATGTTTATAAGTTATTGTAAACCACATCTAGAGGGTTTATTTTTTCATTTCAGATGTGTTTGTCATACTTTAAACTTGGTAGTATAAGATGAATTTCAATTAATTAAACTATACCTACGAAATGTAAGAAAATGCAATTTACTTTGTAAGTTGTAGTAATACATCTAAATATCAGGAATTTAGATAATTTTGTGTATAAAATGATGTTAAACTTAGAAAATTTAAATTAAATATCCCCCTATATAAAATTATGCTTATGAAATGTTAAAATCTTGTGGTGATCATCATCTTGTAATTCAAATTTTTTATAATGAAAAACAAAAAAGATGCATTTTTAAGCGACGAAGATTGGGAAATTTGTAACATCATATTAACTTTTTTTAAACTTTTTTTCACATTCACTAAAAGATTAAGTGGACAATATTACCCGACCTCTAACATATTTATTTGCAAAATACGTCCAATAACAAAAGTATTTGCGAAATATAGGGGAAATCCTGGTTTTGATGAGATTTTAACTGCAATAGAGGCTAAGTTCAATAAATATTGTAATCATCTTTTGCTTAAATTTTGTTTAGCTTTTATTATGAATCTTAGATTTAAAATTACTGATTTACAAGTTTACTTGAAACAAATTTAAGAAAACATGAATTATGAAAATTTTCAAAAACATGTAGATAAATGTAGGTTTTCGTTAAACCAATATTGTGAAGAATATCTAAGATTAAATAGACAAATTGGTTCAAATGTTGCAAGTTTATCATCACAATCATCTCTAA
Organism: Triglochin maritima; assembly: GCA_963682175.1. Taxonomy (NCBI): domain Eukaryota; kingdom Viridiplantae; phylum Streptophyta; class Magnoliopsida; order Alismatales; family Juncaginaceae; genus Triglochin; species Triglochin maritima. The sequence continues at coordinate 53,365,443 of OY821772.1, read as the reverse complement.
CTGCAGTGGATTCAGATGATGACAACTCACAATGGAATTTGTTAAGTCAAAAAAAGGCTAAATTTGTGTGAACTAACCCCAAAATCAATTAACTGCATATCTAAACACTGAAGTTTACTTAAATACTGCTAAGTTAAAATGTTTTGATGTTTTAGACTCGTGGAGAAAGAACTCAGGTAGCTTTCCTACTAGTATATTTGATGGCGCGAGACTTATTATGTCATTCGGCGTCAACTGTGGCGTCGAAGACTGCTTTTAGTGTAGGTAAGCGGGTCTTGTCCAACAAGAGAACGTTTGTCGACAAGTCTATCGAGATGAGTGTATGTCTAAAGGATTGGCTCGACGCTGCGGATAGAATGCAGAACATGGTTATTCACGACACCAACGACGAGGAAGATTGAATAATTTTTTTTAACTAAACCACTTTGTTTGAGGAGTAGTTTTTTCCTAATACCATTTAAGTTTTTTTATTACTCGTTAGGTTTAGTTAGCATTCAGGTATACGTAACTAAAATATTATTTCTCGAATTAAGTTAACAATTTCTAATAAAAAAATTAGTTAATTTGGGGGAAAATAAATTTTGTTTTGGTTTTATCTTACTAAATTGTCATTCTATACTTAATTCGACACTAAAATTAGAAATCACCCTGACCCGCCAAATCTGTCCTGGATCCATGCCAGGATCCAACCCGACACTGTTCCCGTGTCGGCACGACACAATTCCAGGGTCTAACGAGGGGTGGATCCATAAAAAAAATTAGGTGGGACAAAGTGTCTCTACATTGGTCATTTTTTTTGGAATGACCTATAACTTAAAAATGATACTTTAAATTAATTTTATTAATTAAAAAAAATAAAAATTGAAAATATTTTGTCTATTTGTAATATTTTTCTAAACCCTGAATATATTAAAATTCAAACATCCAAAAGAAATTTTTACAACCATAAGACACGATACATCACTTTAATTGATTTTTGCCTTACAACTCAAATGTCAATATCCAAACACAAAACAGATGGTTTGGGAAGATTTATCGGTTTTGTTCGTTTTTAAGTTTAAAATCGAAAAAATCTAAATAAATAGGGAGAAAAATAGTGTATAAATACAATCTAAAATTATAATAAAAAAATTTGTAATAATTATTACTATTTATGTTTACTATTATTTTCATTCATGGAATTGAAAACTTTAAATTTATTATTCATTCTACGACTTTTCTCTATAAAATGACCTCATTGAATAAGTTTGCTATAAATACTAGTTTATTTTAACTTTTCATTCCAATGTCAACCGATAAATGAACTCGACATTATCAAAGCGAGATATAACATGTCAATAAGCATAACTGTATAGATTGCACATCATATTCAAAAAAATCAAATTCCAAACAACCATAACACCTAACTAAAAGACATGCAATGTTCATTTTTAAAGTACCCAAACCAAACTGTAACAAATTGACCGTAAATCAATTTTTGTCAAAATATTATCTCAGGTCCCCCCAAATCCCAAATTAAACCACAATTAAACAATTATACCACGTACGTGGTATAATTGCGGTGCCCTGGTGCCTCGTACGTGCCTCCGCCAAACTGTAGCATATTTACCCCACATTGCAAGGAAAAATGGATAAGGATAAGGAACAGCCGAACAGTAAATTATAAATTAGTTGAAACTGTAAGTCTACACAACTGTAGATCTTTGTTTCTTAAATAGCGAATATTTAAATGGAAGGGTCAGTAATGAAATCCACCACGTAGAAGAAATATTCTGGTGGTGATGCCATCTGGGATCAGCATCGGACACGATTACTCTGTCTAGCCTCGTTTTTAGAAGCCTTCAATTGCTCTGAGTCATAGTGTTGGAAAGCAGCATCGAGAGCCTTTAATTCGTAACAGAATAGAATGCAACAAAGATTAAAATTTGGGACAGAAAATGGACGATATCAGAGTAACATAAAATCAAAAAATAAATAAATAACAGTAACATCACCAAGTGGGCATAGCGAAGGAAAATGTTATTAAATCTTAACATGTGTAACTATGCTAGCAACGTGAAGTATAACATATTAATGCGAAGCATCGTTTATTCTAGTTTCTACTCGTTAATTTGAAAGAGTGGGTCTAAGGTGCTCCTAACTTTACCTTTGATTGAGAAGTCCACCCTATGAGTTGATCCAACAAAGTCTGTTTACTAAGTAATCAGACGTCAACTTTCAAATTGAAGTCCAAATTAAGATAAGAGCACAACAAGCAGATAAGATAAGCAGGCAACCCCAGTACATAAGTACATGTGAATTACAACCACAATTTTCTTTCCTAACAAAAAAAAACTACGCATGGCCATAAGACCATGATTCAAAAGAAAAAACAGAAGGTAAAATCCCCAATTTATCATATGATATTAACGCAAATGAACTATTCCAAGGTTACATTCGAAGCAAAGCAAGTAACACTTTTCGAGAATAATTTCCAACAATTTGCTTTTCCACCCAACCGACGAGAGAGTTCAAACTTCTCTTTAGAGGAATGGACTCTGATAAGATGGATCAGGAGTCAAGGGAGTCGGGGAAAAAAATACCTGATGCATTGGCTGAACAAGGAGCGACACTTGGTGCCGAAAATCTGATTGCACAGATTTCTTTATCTCCTACAAATCATGGAAATAACAGTTGGCGGCAGCATATTGTGGATAGAGAGCACGTACACGAATTGGTCAAGATTACATGCTATGTTCATGCAGCCTAACAAGATTCAGGTTTTGTTTTGGGACATAAAAATCTTGATATGAGTTATGAGTACACGTGTACTTTAAACTCCAGGCTACCGAACTACTGATATAGATCAAATTTACAGTCAAACAAGCTAATGACACAAATGTAAAGTTGCGGAAAGTGTGAATGCAAACGGAAGAGTAGATTTTACCTCCAACTTGAGATATATCTGAGACATAGCCTCTTTCAATCTAATGATCTGCAGTGAAGGATAAAATAGTACAGACATTGATGAATGTAACATTTAAAACTCTTGGTACTGACAACAATGTATAGCACTGGAGTCGAACAAAGCTGACAGTAAACATACTTCATTAGAAAGAGGCAAGGACCCAGCGATTCATAGGAGTCCACCAAATTTTAAATTAATTAGGAAAGAAAAGTTGGAAAGACTCATATAGTAATTTAGTATTAGAGGACCTACACATACACTAAGGATACTTCTCATAATTGCACAATGCTGATCGATGTGAAAGTTAATGTATTAGAAGCAGACCCAGTTCTGGAACTCTTCAGTTCCTAAGGATTCATATAAATTCTGCACGTAGGATGTCACGTACACATTTTGTGCAGTTGTGACTGTGTTAGATAAAATGCTTCCCACACAGACTTCAAACCAGTATTGATATTGTTCAGCATTACCAGATCTCCACATCAGTATAATAGTTGAAATACTGGGGGCTGAGCAATTGGTTCTAAAAACTAGCTAATTAGAAACTTATCATAACTTAGCATGATCATATACCCTAATTTTAGCTTTCAAATAGTGGGCCATGTTCTCGCTCTTTGTCTGAGTGTCTATCTCTGCGTTCAGACCATGTACGAGGAAAAAAAAGTTTCAAATAGACGTTGCTGAAAGGAGTAAAAATAATTCCAAAAAAATTAAATTCAAGCAAGGTATGCATCAATATACCATTGTAGGAGATGTAGGGCAGTGTGTCAGTGTGTTCTGTATGGGTGGAAGGTACCAATTGAAAACATTTCTTTGGTCCTGATTTGGATACTAAAATCAAGCCAAGCTCCCGAAAAAGATGATTCGGCTTATAGTGCAACTGTGTGATACTAGATATTTCAAAATAAAACACTGCTCAGTGCTCCTCATCAGCCACAAAACAAGGGAAAAAAATATAGGGACTCCTCATAGAGAAATAAAACATAAGAGAGAAAAAAATGCATTAAAAATGCATCAAAGTCTTGATGGTTTCCATAACAGCGAAACATTTAACAAGACAAAAATCAAATAAGCAGCAGCTAAGAGTTCAACAACCATAAAATTAGAAACATGAATTTGCCAGCAAACTCTACGAACGAAATCTAAGCAATTATGTTAATGTCGTCAAGAATACCTTAAGCACCTCATCCTTATTGCCAGAAAAAGAAACATTTGAATGGCAAAACTGTAGCCTAAGCATTACCTTGTTGTGCAGATAAGTAGTTGTAATGGGATATGATGACCAAAAATGCTGCAATAATTCTTGAATAGATGTCCAGTGCTGGAGGCAATCAGTGTCAGTTTAGCAACACAAACCAATTGACCGACCAAAGGAAGATATTTTATATACTACTAAAATTTTGACATGGTGAGCATGATGGAAACTGAATTGTCAACTTTAAAATGCTTCAAAAGGTGCCTCAGTAAGAAACTTCATCCTATTCGTAAAGGAAAATATAGACACGATGTTCAAGTTTTTGTAAAGCAAAAAAATAATGAAATTGACTATGGCCATCCCATACTAAAGTTTATACTTGTGAACATCCTATTGGTATTGAAAATCATAGTAATGATGGGGAAAAAATGTAAAAACAAAAACTCACGAAAATGACTTTTGACCATCCCTAGTACATCCTATGTTTTCTCCTATGACCAGCTGCATATTTAGTAATGAACTAACATAGCTTGGGTTTTGATTTTCAAATGCCTGCATGGGTGGAACTTGTATAAAATTGTCCAAGGCGTGACTACAGGAGCAAAATGCAGCACAGCTGTTACTGAGATTTCGAGAAGAAACTCACATGCAAGAGTTCCTCTCTCGTCTTCCTAGGCAGACTTTCAAGAACGCTCTCTTGGATATTCTTTCCCATATGATACTTGCTACTTGAAAGATGTTGATTCAACCAACTAAAAGCCTACAGAAAATAACCCACCACATTTATGAAAATAACCCACCGCATTTGATAAGATACAAAATATTGTCATCAACGGGAAATCAATAGAATAACGGTTAAATATCAATATATCATATTTTGAACAACACCACATCTCGTTCATAGAATTCTACAGGATCAAACCAAAGAACAATTAGAAATCAATTGCATAGATTAACAGAAACCAACATGATTTTGATACTGTTTACTGGAACAAGTGAAATGGATTACTCACTCTTTATTATTTTACATAGAAATTTAAACAGAAGCTATGAAATAAAATTTCCAGACTTGATATCTCAGAAACCAAGGAAGTGAGGAACTCTTAAAAAGGAATATTTCTATTTTTAGTAGGATGAGAGATACCTTAAAAGCAGCATCAGGTTGAACAATGGGATTATCTAACCCTACTTTGACGTCAGATATATGGTCCATCAGACATTGATAGGCTTCGTCGGAACTAAGTCTATAAGAACCAAGCTTTGTTCCCATTCCAGCATCCCCTAGAGCTTTAACAGCATTAATTTGTTGAGAATCGAAATACTCTCTGGGATCCTGATGGAGCCAAAAAGTCAGGGTGGTTAGGTTTTAGTCCGAATTGATGTGGATGCATGCCATTGAACAAAAAGCAAACTACATAAACCTTGATACATAGAGGTGCAAATGGTACACTACGAGGGGGCAGAAGATCATCAATTTCTGCAATACGAGAAACTCTTTCTAACCTCTTCAGGTTGGTATCTTCTTCTGACACTTCAGTAGAATCTGCCATAAATTGACGAACTGATCACTAATGAAAGGTTGCATGGACAAAAGGAGCAAAAAAAGTAACATGCAGCTAACCCTTTTTGGACCTTGTGAGGGCTTCTGCTACCGCCCTTGTGTCACCCAGCTCTACATCTGTAGACATTCAATTATTCTATTATAAAGATAACAAGTAACATAAATGAGCGCATAAAACACTTCGTAACAGGATGGTACCAGTCTACCTGATGTAAATATCATGTCTGACTGATTTCAGTTCAACACTAACCAGACATTATCAGAAAAAAGTAACAAGACATTCCAAGGATGAAGTTCTACTTACATTTCTTACAGACCAATAAACCTCCGGTTCTAAAATAGTTTAATTTTTTGGTAACATATATACGGTGTGATGAAAAACACAAACAAAATTGTATCTCATTTGTTCGCCTACTAAGAGATTTCAAAATAAACAAGGAATCGCCAATAGAACAAAAATTAAATACGGAAGAAGATGAGGTCAAATATTGTTGGATTTTTTTATAATAGTAATCAGAATGTGTATCAAACTTTTGCCTGTGACGAAATAAGATTTGGTTTATGTTGGATTTATTATTATTATTTATGTTGGAGATAGAAGGTGCCAATGAACTACAGGCCCTACAGCTGAAAGTAAAACTTAGATATGCACCAGTAGTGCTTGAATCGTCATATATCTGTGGGAAGGGAGGTCACAAAAAGGTCAAGAAATTTTGTAACTTGCAACCGATGGAGAATGGTTCTATCCTAGTTGAAAGTAAGAAAGCCAATGTGCAGAAAGCGACAAAGTTCAACAAAAACAAAGGCCAAGGTGGAGCTTTACCATCTAACTATATAAAATGTGAAACGTTCTGAATTTTGTTGTAACCAGAATACCAGATAGACTTCCATCAGCACAAACAAAAAGCCTAAATGAACTTGCTTACCTAATGACCTTCCCTCAAGGACAACTGCCCCGTGCCTATTGAGATCTTGAGAGAGAGACCGCCGTGATAACTCGTTTTCTGGTTCAACACCACTCTCCTTGCTATCATCTCTAGTAATTCCATGGCCCTGCGGACATGGTCAATGATATAGATGCTACTATGGAAGAGTAGAAAGTTCTCATGTAGGAAGAAAATTAGTATTCCCCTGCTACACAGAACATGATTACCGTACTACCACCATATTCAAGTAGCATTGGCAAAAGAGTTGTGTTGGTTAAATTGCACCATCTTAGATAAATAAATGAACAAAATTACAACTATTGACATGCTTTTAAGAGGGACCATTTTCAATCTCAAGTGGCTGTCATTTTTTGTTGTTACATTCAAGCAAGTTCTAAAGCCGAAGTCTCTGCATCCCCTACTTTTCCTCTTTCAATGGTTATTGGAATGAAATTAGAATTAACAAATATAAGGCCTACCTAATGCATTGTTGTATATCAAACAACCACCTTCATAAAGAGATTCATGATTGTTGAAATGGAAACTTACCGAAAACATGCAAGTAATGTCAAATATTTACAAGAAAGGTATTTGGAGTTTGTGTTGACTTCCCTAGAAACTTCGTTTTTTTTGTTTTTTCTGCATTAAGATATAAGAATATCAACAAGTCCTTCATAACAGTGCATGACCAGCAAAATGAACGTGAACACAATAAGTATTGTATTCAGAGTCAATGTTCTACTATGGGACTGAGAAAAGAGACTGGCAAGTGGCAACCACTTCAGCAAGAGGTGTTGATTGATGTAAACAAACATCACAAGAAGAGAAGACCCATCAAAATGAGTTTACTCCATCAAAAGGCATAACTCTATCCAAAAAACTGATTTGTTGCACCATGACGTCCAGTGTTTACACACCGAACACTGGCAGTCATACGCTATTGACTCACAGTGAAGCAGTAATACACAGTTACACTTAAACCATAAGAGTAAACCCAAAGTGCATCATACATTCACAATGAACTCTTTGAAAAGACAATTTTGACATAGATAGTGTGGACTCGAAATAAAGAAACAAAATGCATACAAAAGAAAACAGAAATATTTTTTCGTAGGCTTCTGGAAATCATCATACCGGAATATGCAGATAATCATCCCCTAAATCAGAAGCCATGTCTAGAGTAGGATCAACACGCCTAATCTGCACAGAAGAAGTCCTTCAGGTAAAAGATAATAATGCATGCACGGTTACTTCCAGTGCTTCAATCTATGCTGCTAGTGCTAAAAATATATCAATATAAATGATAAATGAGTGAAATGACCTGAAGCTTTAAAGGTACCTTGTGACGAATTTCATTAGCTAATATATCATCATGCTTTAAAAAGATAGCAAGCTCCTCATCTTCTGCTGCTTCTGCAGCAGCAGCAACAGCATTCTTAGTCCTATAGAGATACTCTGCTCTACAATACTTCGTCCAAAAATCTTTTTCAGACATCTAAATAAAAGAAAAGAAAGGTAGTCATTAAGGCAAAGGGGAATAAAAATAATAATCCTTCATGTCTACACAATGCAAATGCTTGCGCAAAAACAGAAATGAATGGCAGTAGCCAAAAGATACCTTGTTGGGTACAAAATTTAGAAATGCCCGGTGAACAGCAGGTTTCTCTGCAAAGATCTGAAAGAATATATATACTTTAGACATCTTATTGTAACAAATATCTATGAAGAATAACCAGGCATACTTTATAGAAAAAACATTGCAACCTCCAGAGGATTAAACTACTGAGGATGGAGTCAGGGAACCAATTAATGGACTATCAAGGATTTGGGACCATGTTCTCTACTTCCTTCGTCATATCATTTAAGTTAACTATTCATTTTCTTTTGGTAACCAACCAGCAACTGAATACTCAGTTTATCTTGACACTCTAATCTATCAAATTGAACTCAAATTATGGCTACAGCACAATAGATATTTGTGATTTGTGAAGGCTAACAGACAGGAAAAGAAACAATTGATCATGATAGAATCGACTGTGAATGAATTTTTCAGCAACTGAAAAATAAGATACCTGATGAATAATCTCCGGGGTCAAGTTAAATGTAACTTTGTTGGTCTGCCACAGGACCAAAAGGTTTTAGTATGCTTCTAAGGCAATCAAAACAAAAGAGAATAATTAACAGCGATAACCAACATAAAACGTATATCTGTGGCATGGTTGTCTATGACAAAACAAAAGTGTGCGACCACACATAATGGTCTAAGATCTAATACAAACTTTTATAATAATAAAAAAGCATAATATACCCGACCATCAGTCAGTGGTCTGACATCTGCAAGAATTGCACTTTTGAAACCAGTCTGTTGCTTCGATGTTCTGTAAGTATTATTCTCAAGCAAATTCTGCAAACCAGAGCCCAGAAGAAATATATATAACCTTTGGTAAGGAAAATCCGGGGCAACTGCAAGTGGTAGAATGTACAGCAAGAGAGAATTGAAAAATAACATATTGACGTTCTTTGTAATAGGTGCACCTACCTTAAGCATCCGAAAGACAAACCGAAAAAAAGTAAAATATCTAGAAGTGCAAATGTGACTAACCTTTCGGGTTGCCCAGAACTCAGCTTCAGTCAAGACACCACTAATGACAAATTGCATATGCAGTTTCTGCAATTCACTGGGACAAGTAGCTAATCAGAATCCATTCAATATAGTGTAATCTAAAAGGCACTTGAATACTAGAGCACTTTTTTCCCGATTGGTCTAGAGGTCATGTTTAAATATCATGGGACAATCTGATGTTGAGATGGTAACATTCAAGTATTACATTACATTAAGCCTTACTTGGGAAGGCAAAATGTAGCACATCATAACCTTTTGGGGCTTGACTTATTTCCTTTGGGTTCACAATGTACATGTTTGATGTTTGGCATTAATATAGGCTGGTTAAAGGTCATTTTAGATGATATGACGTTTGGTTCTTCAGAAAGCAATTTTCCAATCTCTAACTATATGGAAATTACCATTTCCAATGATAATAATTCCCAAATTTTACTATAGCAGTTTACGAACATTAAAATGTATTATATGGGATAATTTCTGTCCATCTTATCTTATAGGATTCAGCTTTCAAGTGAATCATAAACAGTGGATATAATTGACATGCCTGAAACTCACATTTACCTTGATGTTCTTGAAATTAGGCTGAACACATTTATAAGCACATTTCTATTATGACCTTCGGGGGCTGGGGTTGGTGGGGGGGAGGGGGAGGGCAACTGGGCATTGTGCAGAAACCATTCTTTTATGCAGACTGTGAGGTCAGTGCTACTTCTATACTGTGTAGTAGTGTCAGGAACAAGTACTGATCAACTTATGACATTTGTTGCCTCAGGAACTTGGATCAGACCAGCATCTTTCACAGAATTTGAAAGCAGAACTATATGGTTTTCGAACAGACAATGTCATAACGTTCAAGGTAGTCCTTTACTCTCCTAATCATATAACCTTTGAGGGACTTAAAAGGTAGTCAATTGCTTTCATAATCATCAAAAAGAATTCCTTATTAGAGAGCTATACGATAAAGTTAATGAGGCTTCAAACTACCTTGCTTAAAAAGATCCAGTACAGAACATATTGCAAAACACCATGGCAATTGAAGTTCAATAAGAGAAACATACATATACGGGCATCCAAAACCAATTCAGGGGATCCTAAGCAAAATTCTTTGACAAATTAAATTTACCTGTCCTCCCCAAGTAATTTCATCCGATGCTCCATCTCTGCTGTACTAAGAGAAGTACGTGAAGGGGGCTGCACACCAACAGCTTGAAGCCTTCCAAGAACATTACCTAGTAGGAGAAAACCAAGTAGTGTATCACGGGTAAATTTTAGATAACTCTTCAATGTTGACCACGACAACATCAACTGATCACTAAATCAACGACCTTTAGCTAGAAAAGGCACATTGCCAGAGACTTCACATGCCACTTATAAAATTTCTTTGAGTGCATTTCATATTATTTATCAAAGAGATGGAATGATAATGCACAATATAAGTTATTCAATGAAGTGCCTAAAAGGATGAACCCTTTATATCTACATATAAGGTTAGTATACACTATAGATTACCACTTATAACTGCACACAAGAATCTATCAACTCAACAGGTATTCTACAAGAATACTTATGTATAATAAAAATGAAACTTTTGCAATGAAAATGAGAGGACTTTACCAACAAAGTCTCGGCAAATGTTACGATCAGAGAAATTGTCAAATTCAAAAATGTATCCACTGCCTGTCCCCTAAAATAAGATATAAACAGTGCTTATTCCAACATGTAATACATAAGACTTCTAAAAGTATATAACAAGAGGTGTATGAAAAGTGCCTCAGCTTTTAGAAATAGTTGTGTGCGTGTGCGTGTGTGTGTGTGTGTGTGAACAGAGTAGATAAATGAAGGAAAAGAGAGTAAAACCTTCTGAGTTTCATAGGTCAGATTTAGCAAAATTTGTTTGCTGCCCTCTTTGCTGAACTTGTGGCCTAAAGCACATACGAAAATGTTATATGTCAATTAGAGTATAAGAAAAAAGATATCGCAGAACAAAATCTTATCAAGTATAATATTCTTGAATAAAAAACAAAGTGAAAATCATCAAGAGCTGTATATTTGATTTTTCATCAATAATATCAATTGATTGACATTGGCAGAGATTACTAGCTAACACAGTATATAGTTTCACATTACACACCGACTGCTAAACACTACTGCTGAATTCAATTCGAAAGCAAAGTTCAATGCTTATGTGTAGGGTTTTTTTGCAAGTAAAAGGGAGGTCGGACCTCCAGTATATAGGGTTTTTTTTAACTTTACAAACAGTGTGTATACACTAGCAAACCAACAAGCTATGCTAAGTTGTCTTCATTTTTCTGTTTTGGCTATATAGTTCAATCGTGAAGAGCTCATTTGAGCCTTCCGAGATTATAAATGTGTCTTCTAAGTTTGCAGCAAAATATCCCACTGATAATATGGATGTGGTTCGCTCTATTGTAATTACTACTTATGAGTGTTGAATTTATTATCTTAAGAACATGAATATGTATCTCATTTATCCGTGAATATCTGCATCAAACACATCCACTGTGAATATGAATATGTTATCTAGAAATCTAGAACCAGGTGATTGTAGCACTCGGCCATAGACCAAAACCAACTCTCTAGACCATATAAATACATTCTGGGCTTTCTAGGTGACAGAAGAAGACTAAAAACGTGCCAACAGGGGTACCGTAATCATGGAGTGCCAGAGCAATCGAATATTGGACAAGTCAAGCAGGTACAGTCAAAAGGTATTGCAAAAAGATCATTTGATTAGCATGATGTCAAGAATAAGAGCAGTCACTTGCAAAGAAGCATGGTAGTGCAGCTTGAGAAGATCAACAGAAGCTCAGGATTTAAACAGAAAAATGACAGGAAAGAGCAACTCATAACAGTAACAGTTCTTCAACAATGTTATGGTCACTATTTAATGAGCACATATGTCGGAGTACAAAAGTCATATGGCCTTGCATTTTGAATTACATGTGCAAAATCAAAAGGGTGACTGACTCTAACAGAATCATACTCCCTCTGAAGGATAGGAAAAAAACCCAACCTTTGATGCTTCTGAAGTCGACATCAAGCTTTGCAGTCGATCTGGGATCATTAGGCGTAAATTTGAATCTATCTTCAGTCTGCGATCAAAAGAATATATATTAGATCAAAGCAAAAAAGAACATCTAATCAATGTATAAATTCAATCTAGATGAAAGTCCTACAACCAAGTGCGGTGCTGATTAAAACAAAAGCCAAACTGTTGATTACAAAATCAATATTGATTAACAAGAACCATTAGTTAACAACTTAATATCATATTACTAAATGCCATCAGAAAAGCTGAAAAATCTTGAAGCAAATTTACAAGGTTTTTTATAAACAACTGGGCAAGGATTCAGCTGTGATGCCCAGACTGATTGCTTTCATGAAGTTATATATGTAGGGGAAAAGTTTTTCTTTTCTTTTTTTTGGGTCGGACCATTATATAAAGATAAGAGAAAGTCTCGAGGGCCAATAGAAAAGGGGGAAATAAAAAACTCCAGCTTAAAGCACCAATTTAAACTGCCAACTGCTTGTGCTGACAGTATCTCTTTGACCCGTGAAATATCATGTAAATTTGGAACAAAAACCAATATTTGGATAAACAAAATATGCAGAGGTATCTGGAATTATGCTTCCCATTTCCCATAAATCTCCATGATTTACACTACTATGTAACTTTAAGCATGACCATCACTACATCATCGTACATGATTACCAAAAAAGGGAGTACAAAATGTCATGGTCTCTCGCCATAAAAGCAGACTTACAATCCTCAAAAATACCATGGAACTACGTGAGACAGGGTAACAACATGATCATGAGAAAGGCAATTCCTCCTTATACTTGCTTTGAAATGAAAACTTCAAACCATCACAATGCAGCAGCTTACTCCCCATTATAGCTGATTGCCAATAGTCCCAAATCATCCATACCACAAAACTAGCTCATCCAACCAATCAAAGCTAAAAAAAGTTTTCAATTAGTCATTAGCACATTGTTGCTTCCAAACTTGACATTGAAACACAATCGAAAAGAGGAACATGTGTTTTCCAACTCGTAGGAGAAGATCAATGAGGTGGACAGATTTCACACTTCCAAAGGTACAACCGTACAAAACCTCTACAGAACAAAAAAAAAAACTTTGAAATTTTGCTGAAGTTCTTTCGCTCCAAATATCAACAAACCTCCTATTTCTACGGTTGTAAACTCCGGAACTCTAGTTGATTACACGCAAACCACCAAACCAATTCCGAAATAACTAATCAGGACACAAGTATCAAAGTGGACAGATTTCACAATGCCTAGAGCACAAAACCTCCAACGAAAAAGAACCAAAAACCGCAATCACGATCCCAAATAATTCCCGGCCGACCGCTCAACCCACCTAATCCTATTCCATATTCATAACTCCGAAACTCAAACTAATTACAAACAATCCAACAAACCAATTCCGAAGCAACTAATCCAACAAATAGAGGCGTCATCGAAAAAAACAGAAAATGAGAGATGAATACCATGATTAGCACGCCGGGGATCCCCGGCTCCTTGAGGGCAGGCTTGTACTTGGCGGGTTTGTTGATCACCTCCATTTTCCGTCCCTAACTCGATCCGGATGCGCGTGGCTTGGGAGGAATCGCGTTAATTTCCGCCAGAATTGGAACCACTCCACCCTCCTTTCCGGTCCCGTCGAAGGTGAAATTGAAACCCTAACACGCGAGCGGACGGGCGGAGGGTAGTGAAGAGAAGGGAGTGGCAATGTTGTAATGTTGTTGATGGTCGGAGTTGTAAATTGGGGTGAATATATTCCGGGTCGGACTGGGAATCCGACCGAATGCAATCTCGGGTCCTGGAAGTTAGATAATTGATCAATGATCATTCCGATCTGATTCAGTTTAGATCGATTTTTTATAGGTTTTCAGTGGTTTAATAAGGTATTTATTATTATTTATAATATTAGACTAGATTAATTCTAAGAGTTAGTTACAATTTGCCCCCTTGAACTATGCATCGGTATCACTTTGTATCTTGAAATTTCAAAGTTAACAGTTAACTCTCCTAAATTTTCATTTTGTAACATTTTGTCTTATTGAACTTCAAAAATTCATTATTTAACACACACTCGACTTTTTTTCCCAATCTGACATCCGTTTCGATCCAAACTTTCACGTAAATATATCTTTATGAGTGTATTAGGGATACAATAAAAAATTGGAAAAAAACGTCGAGTATGTTTTAAATAATGAATTTTTGAAGTTCAATGAGACAAAATGTTACAAAATGAAAGTTCAGGAAAGATAACTATTAACTTTAAAAGTTCAGGGGTACAAAGTGATACCAAGATATAATTCAGGGTGCAAAGTGTAATTAACCCTAATTCTAAATTAACTTTAAATCTTGAATTAATGGTTTTTATACTAAAATAACTTTAAATAGCGGTATTTAAAATTAAAAAAAAATTAAAGCATTCCAAACCATAACATTGATCGGTTCCCGAACTTAGGAAACTTAATCCCTGGTCAGGTCCGGGTTTGAACTTGTGTACAAATGTACAATTGGACACCCGAGTGTAAATTAATAGCAGCAAAGGGTAAATTGTCCATAAAATTTTACCAAAACACCCAAATTTTAAGTTGTAAACAAGATAACTACGATCCATTTGCACGTCTATTCGTCTCATTGGTATGGGCACAAAATATCATATCTTTTCAAATACAACTCATTTACACACACCCATTTATAAGACGGAGTCAAGTTTCGAGCTAGAATTTTGACGAAGTTTGTTTTCAAGTTGACATATTACTACGCTATGATAAGCTTCAAGTCAACACAACAAATTTTCCTCCAGTCATTGTTAAGCTGAAATGAACGGATCCCTTGCGTCCAGTGTCCAAACTCCAAAGACATGAACGGATCGCAAACATCTACGCAGACAAAAATGTTAATTTGACATGACATGTCTTTGATAAACTGAAATATGAATGGAATCACATTAAGACAAGTAAATAACTTGTACCAAGAGTTGCACCACCTGTAATAAAGCAGTACCATTTGATTTAAATTATCTTTCATGAAATGGCCATATGCTACCATTTTTCCACATCTCATAAAACAACTAGAGGAACTTTGTTAGAATTCTTCACAGGTTAGTAGTGCACTAGCACTGTCTTCATCTTCAGTTTGCTAGGTACATGTTCATGAGCACATACTTGAGCCACAAACCCTCTGCAGCAGTTTGGACATTACATATGCACATCTGTCAAGTCAATAACAAAAGCTACCCTCGAGTGAGATCGAAATCCTCGTGTGGATCTTTTCTATGCATAGGCCTTGTGCCATACATTGCGTGAATACTGCTCTCGCTCCGTGATGTTCCTGAGTCGGTCATAAGATTATTATCCCTTAGTGTGGAAGGTAATGTTTCAGCACTAGAATCGGCTTTGGTCATGTCATTTGCTTTCATCGCATCAAAATTGAAGCTGCCAACGATTACCTGGCAAGGGACGAAGAATTCAGTATGTTGGAACTAAATAAAATCAATATTAGGGATGTGTCGAGGAATATGTAAAGAGAGGTGACATGGTCATAAATGATTTCTGTAAAACCAAGCACCTAACATGACAAGTTGACAACTAAAATGTACCTGCATGGAGGTAGCTGAAATGAGAGGTCCGTAAACTTCACCTCCAAATACAAGACCACTTGAATCTGATAGAGAAATTTTAAGGACACCATGTTCTTTTTTGGAGTCATCGTCATTGGTGCCAAAAAATGTACCGGTCAAACCTATCAACTCAAAATGTCCCTGCAGGGCAAACAAGTTTCCTTTATAATTTGGGTTTGTATATATATATTAGATGATTTATGATCTACAGATTTTATGGAAATAAACAATCTTTAGAAGATTCCTTGCGACAATTCAAAGAAAATAACAAGGCAGTACCAAGAAAAGTCTTTACAGCATAAACCAAGTGCCAGTTAGAAAATGTCATTCTTAACATAAAATGCTCAATAACACGAGAATTGATCTATGAAATATGTGAAGGATGTTTACAACCTTATATGTCACGGTGCTACCAGTATCCGTGGGATGGCAGAGAGTCACTGTGGAAACAGTACCATTTGCACACATAACGCAAACAGTTTTCGGCACCTGTTGTGAAAATAACAATATCTTTGAAGCAATGTCCTGGAATAGGAAAAGGCACATTTTAACAAGTTCACAAGATGAAATCAACTACGTAAGATGAAACGGAAAATTAAATTCAGTCACAGATAAATCTAATCAAGAATTTAATCCCTGAAACATGGTTGACACCTTAAAACATTACTTACGTGGTACAAATAAAACACATCAACAAGAGGTGTCTAGCTCAAGAAAGGTGATGAGAATTTTGATCATAGGTTTGAGGTTTAAAACTTTCAATGATGAGGCTTTATATATTGGTAGAATTTAGAAGGTATAAAGGAAGTTCTGTGTAGCATCCATGAATCACTTGATTTTAAAAAATACTCCAATCCAAGTTGACATGGTGACCAAGAGGTCTCTGAAGTGAAGATACAGTATGACCTAATCCTACTCAACCTCAAGTTACATGGATAATTCATATAAAGTCCAAGATTATAATATTTGATGACAAGAAAAATGTAAATACCTCGCCCTCTGAAATTAATATTACATGAGGAAGAAATCCTGTCCCGGTTGGGAGTGACATCAATCCACCTAGAAACAGAACAAATAAGTCATCTTCGCAAAGTAAGTACATTACAAATGCTACAAATGCGCCAACTTCACCTCGTGAAATCAAAACTTAGACACATGAAATGAATTGATAATATTATCAGTAAGAAAAATGGCAAAAGCAAAAGAATTTCGGGACAAATAACACCAAAATTGTTTAACATGTAGACTGGTTAGAGTAATGCCGGAATGACATACAAATCTATCACCTGAAAGGCATTTATTTCATTATGTCACCAATAGTCTAAAGTATAAAATTCCTCTGAAAAACATAAGAGCTGGCCAGTAAATCACATGTAATGAAAATTTCAATATTTCTAGACACGGCCAAAGAACAAAAGGGAAACAGCTTCGGAAAAGAAATTAAATGAACAAAAGCTGCTATTGTATAGCCAGACAATGCATATGATTTGCACAGGTGATAATCCAGCTTAAAGCAATTAATATAAAGAGATTATGGTAGCTGAACAAGGAAACTACTTAAAACCGATGTTGGTAATTTTAGCAAATAACTGAAATAGATGTAGGCACATAAGCACTAGTCATGTGTTGATGATCCTCTTCGAACAACTATGGAATTTTTATATGAGTATTCAACAGGTAAAACCATTCTGGGGACAAACTTGACTTCAGTACCTCACTAATTGGAAAAGAGCAACCCCAGTGAGACCTACACTAAAATATGTTCACATATTGTGGAGGCAAAATTTACTTGTTTCATTTACTTCTGAAGAGAGATAGAAGCTACAACATTATAACAATAAACATCTACGTAAGGGATAAAATAATCTCACCAAGAGCAGCCAATTTCTGCCTCCAGCCAGATCCTCGAGGACGCCCTCTTTGTTTCTTCTGCATCGAGGCTGCCAATCCAGACCCAGAAACTGATTCTTGTCGATCTCCAGAACCATAATCCTGACCAAATGAAATAGATGAGAGAGCAAGTTCAACAGTCCCATCACGGCAATCCTTCCCCGCTCTTTCCCTCTTGATCTGCTCAAGTTTGACTTCGGGCGCATCACCTTGGCAATCACCATGTTGTGGCACAGAAGATGATTGCTCCCGATAAAACATGGATCTGGAAATCCCTTCATTGGAACTACATGATGGGTGTGGTGCCGGAGTTCCATAAAATCTTGGGTGTTGTCCAGAACCAAAAGTGGAACCAGTACCACCCCTAAACATATAGAAGATAGGGCGTCCACGCTCATCGATGTGTTCCCTCCCGTCCATTTCGAGACAACAAGATCTCACTATATATCAAATACAAAGAAGAGGTTGTGTAGAACAAGACAACAAGTGATCATCAATGGATGAATAAAGTGGTGTTTGGAGAAGTATAACCATAAGTACAGAGTAGAAAGGAAAAAATAATAATAATAATAATCGAGGAAACACATGAAAACATCAAACATTAGATATTTTCTGTCCCCACACCACCATAACACAAACAAACAGGAACCATAGTAAATAACTTCACTTCCTTACAAATGCCAAGAAAATCTCACCCCAGAAGTACTCATGTTTTCACATCATAAGTTACAATAACAAACAAACAAATATTTTCACCAAAACAAGTGTTGAGACCACATTAGAACATCAACCATTTGAGCATTTTTGCCCCATCAGTTCCAACAAACCAAAACCTCAAGTAAAACACCACAAACTAATTAATCAGAATAGGGTCAAGAAAACAAATAGAAACAAAGAGGGAGCACAAGAAGACACCAAAAGATGGGGCTTTTCTGCTCCCATTCCACCAAAGCCCCAACAAACCTCCAAAAAAAATTCAAAAGACATGTCCAAAGGATCATCATATCTTCTAAGCACTTATCAAGTAAAAAAACCAAAGATCGGGACCTTTTCTGCCTCCATTCCAAACAGACAATAACCTTAAGAGAGGAAAAAAAAACCAAACTTTTTAAGAAATGTCGAATTACCAAAACACCTCACCCCAAAAATGGGATTTTTTTCGCCCTAAACCACAACCCTAGAGTTGAAAGGGATAGAGTAGCAGTACCAAATGGAGAGGTTTCCAGGAAGCATCGGCTACAGCAGTGGAGAAGAACGCCATTGGAAATCTACTCACTTCATTCACTGTAGTCTTGGTTTGTTCTTTTTTTGTCGATCTGTTTCCTATGTGCGTCGTTAATATTGTTTTTTAAGAGGAGCGGAGTGGAGTGGGGGATGTTTGGGTCGGAGTTGGGACAAGTTTTATGCACCAACTACCTACCTACCGTAAAGGCCTGAGTGTACTTGTTGGAGTTTGAGTGAGGATTTTAAGTTTTTTTTTAGAGTGAGGTGTACGAAAAAAGAATTTATGTTATATTTTTGTAATAAATAAATAAATTGTGATTACCTATATTGATTCGTTTTTATTGTTTTTGGTAAATTGTGGCTTTCTTCCTGAACCATGTCGCGAGTTTTGATGGTTTTTGAACTTTATAATCTGTCAACCACTCCATGTAGTTCTTATTTGTAACGGTTTGACTTTTTTTATCAATACGTTGATTTTCGATGAGTTTATCCTTTTATTTCCATGAATACTTGTAATCTTGATTTTATAACGGTTTACGTATTAGACTTGATTTCAAATATGACATAAATTTGATTCCAATACGAAACAAACTATATCTGCCGCAAAATTTAAACTTACTTTTTTATTAATATTTGGTTTGCTACATTTTTATCAAATGCGAGATCAAACATACACACGCTTCACAATTAGTTCAAACGATTGCCTCCACGAATACACTCATGATTTGAACAAATTATGGGATCAAGATGGTTGATTGCAAAAGGACCAGAGAAATCCGAAATCTAGACCTTTGACTTCTTTGATCGTAGAGCAAACGGAATGACTAAATTCAAGTACAAAAAATTTAAAAACATAAAACTTCAATTTCAGGTTTTTTAAAGCTTTCATACAAACAATCACATTTTTTTGACGATTCAACAAATAACATGTGTAGTCCTCGGGAGGGGCAGCCGAGTTGGTTGGGTATGTGGTTTTACACACTCTATGTCACAAAATCGAATCACAGCAAGACACTTTATTAATGTTAATGCGTTCCGATAAAAATGGTGTTGGATCACCTCCGATTTGGAGCTACAGCCCGTCTGTCCCAATTGGGAGCAGATGCTGAAAAATTCTGGGTCATCAAAAAAAAACATGTGTAAAGATTTGATGGAGGGTGGTCCAAAGTATCATAGGATTCAATATTGAGACGGATGAGTACATAAGACCATGTCCTAAACAAGAAGACTACTAGATATCGTACCACTGTTAAAGGATGCTAAAGTGGGTGAAAGAAAAAGGGAGCTACTTAAAATTCAAGCCGGAAAACTACTTAAATTGCCTCCAACAATTACATTTTTGTCATTCTGGGGGGCGTCTGGGTAACCCCCTCCTCCCAAATGGGGGTGGCGTCTGGGTAAAATGCTCGTTATTTATTATTATTATTATTATTATTATTAAAAAGAAGTTGGACATTTTACCAGATTCCAGTACACCGGGGCATCCGTTGACTCATTACTGACCTCCAAAATATTATTTTTTATGATTATGAGAGGAATGTGAAGAGAGATTGGTGATAGGAGGGTGCAATGTCGCGATATATGAGTAGAAATGAGAGAATGACAAAATGGTAATTCATTGTGGCGATTTAAGTAGTTTTCCGACGATGAATAGCAGAAGAAAAATTACACCCGAAAAACTAATTTGGTCCTCGGTGGCATATCCTAGCAATTTTTTGATTTGTAGTTTCATAGCACATAGACACGTTCCGTTTCCAATTTGAACGGAAAATGCTTTGACACAAACGATGCGGTGAACCTCCTGAACCCACTTGTTTTTAAATTAAAAAATTGAGAACAAACTTTTTTACGGGTTAATTACGATTTGACCATCTGAACTATGTCTTGATATCACTTAACACCCTTAAACTTTCAAAGTAGATAATTATCCCCATGAATTATCGTTTTGTAATACTTTGGCTCCTGAATTTTAAAAATCTATTATTTAAATTCATATTCGACATTTTTTGTAATTTTTTATGTTGTATCTCTAGTACACTCTAAACATATATTTACGTGAAAGTTCGGATCGAAACGGAGGTCGGATTTGGTTCGGATTGGTACTGAATCTGACACAAATTCCAACTAAATCTGATGGTTGTTTCGATCCGAACTTTCACGTAAATATAGATTTAGGAGTGTACTATGGATACAACAAAAAAATTGCAAAAAAACGACGAATATATGTTTAAATAATGAATTTTAAAAGTTCAGTAGGACAAAGTGTTACAAAATGAAAATTCAAGGATGCAAAGTAATATGAAGACATGGTTCAGAATGTCAAACTATAATTAACTTTTTTTATAAATAGAAATAACTTGTGATGTGTTGTGGAATTTTTTGTCATTAATTACATTTAAATTGTGGGGGTGATTTTTTGGTTTATATTTTTATTTTCCATCGCAAGTCCTAACGTTATATTTGTCGTTTCACTATTAAATCATCAATTTTAATTATTGAAACAGACAAAAAAATGTATAATCACCAGACATATACTCGTTTATCTAAACAACATTTAATGTTAGGGCACCCTGGTCGGGCGCCCGGGCGCACCCCCGTTAACGGGCGGGGCGCCTGCCCGGGCGCGTGGCCGGGCGGTGGGCGTCCCGGGCAGACGCCCGGACGCCCAAGGGAGGGGGACACGTGTCCCCCTCCCATTGGTTAATTTTTTTTAAAAATTTATTTATTGGATGTTTTGTTATTAATGGATTGGGTATTTGTTATAAATGTAGGGTAATAATTTTTTGTAAGTGATTAAAATTAAGAAATTGATAAAACCAACAATTTCAAGTTAAATAGAAAAAATATTAATACAACAATACCATAAGAACAATACATTAATAATACTAAAATACGAAATACAACCAACCACATGAAACATAAAGGAAAATACAAACCATACAGACTACTACAACCCGAAATACAAACTAAAGGAAATACAAACCATACGAAATACGGACTACAACAAACTACACGTACCCATTCTCTTCTGCCCAGGCGAGAAGTTTATCGATTATTTTTTGATCCTTCTCCGTCGGGTTGTCCTTCCTCATCAGAGAGTGAAGCATGTCCAACTTATTTTTTATTAAATGCCTCTGGAAATTCCTTTCCGCTAACTCCTCTTGCTTGGAGAAACCATCTTCTCTTACTTGGGCGGTGTATCACATCTGTTGTGCAAGTTCTCTAACATCGGTGTCTCTTTCGGGGCGTAATGCACTCTTAGCCTTTTTCTTAGCCTTCTTCACACCTTCTGGGCGTGTAGACGACTCCGGCATCAGCTCTTCTGTATCCGAGGGTGATTACGTCCTCGAGCCGTCCGTGCTCTTTCTTTTCCCAAGGCTTCCTGACTAGGGACTATTTTCATCGTGCAACTCCGGGGACTCCCAGTCAACACACACGACATTAGCTCCGGAGATCACACTCTCCCATTTTGGGTACCTACGCAACATAACCCAAGCATCAAAATAAAGAAATTTACTAGGCCCATGAGTTCGCTCGTAGATCACGTGCCCTTGTCGGACAACATCGTCGTCATTCTGGTCGCTCCTTTTCCGTCGGAATGCCTGATCGAAGCACCCGACCCACTTGTTCACAGCAGGTATAATTCTCCTCCACCATCCTTTTAAGGACTCTGCGTTCCTTTCGGGTAGGCCAGTGTCTTCCACGGAGATGTCGTACACACGTTTCACTCTAGCCCACAATGAAGTAGACTTCTGGTTTGTCCCTGTCACCGCATCGCAACTGACTTCCATATATGCAGAGACAAGTCTCTCGTCCTCAGCTGTGGTCCACAACTTCGGATTGGCTTTGGCAGTTTGGACTTGCTTGCGGTGACGACGTTGTGGAGGTGGGGATCGTGGTGGGGACTCATCGTCGTCGTTACCCTCATCTTCAGTGTTCGTCATGCTGTGGCTACTTTTTTGAGACATGGATCGGCCAAACATCTGGAACTGCGGTTGATTATAAGGGAATGGTGGTGCATATTGAGAGTATTGTGGGAATGGTAAGTTTTGATCTGGGGATGCGTAGTGGGAGAATTGTGGGAATGGTGAGTTTTGGTCAGGTGGTGGGAATGGTGGTGCGTACTGGGAGAAGTCTGGTTGTTGGAATGGTTGTTGGTAAAATGGACGTGAGGGATATGTTTGTGGATAGCGTGGATGCGGATTTGATTGTGGACGAGGGGGGGAACGAGGGGGAACGATGGTACTCCGGAGAAGACATTGTGGAAGAGATATGGGATGTAAGTTGAGTTTTGTGTTTTGTGGAAGAGATATGGGGTGTAGGTTGAGTTTTGTGTAGGGTATATATAGAGAAAAAATTAGATACTGTGCAATCACGCGGATTACTTTTCTTACACGCGTATACTGTACATTCACGCGGACTACTTTTCTTTCACGCGTGTACTGTACATTCACGCGGACTACTTTTCTTTCACGCGTATACTGTGCAATCACGCGGATTACTTTTCACGCACGCGTATACTGTGTATTCACGCGCGTTTCGAAATTCAAATATTCAAATTTCAAATATTCAAAATTTTGTGGTTTAATAGTGATTAATATTGTTAATTAATTAATAGTAATAATAAGTATATCGTGAATTAGAATTATAATGTAATTAGAATTAGATTTATATAAAATGTATTTTGTTAAATGTTGTGTGAGAATTAAATTTGTTTAATTAAGAAATGATGTGGATGAAAGAGAGTGTAGGGTGGGTGGGGGTAGCCTGGGCATGGATAAGGGGTTTTTTTGGGTGGGTTGGGTGAGCTGACGTGGCAGAGAGAGAAGCTGACGTGGCAGAGAGAGAGTGCAGGGCGCCCGGGGGTAGCCCGGGCGCTGTTATTTGTGCTCTTACATTTTCTTGCACCCTTCGATGGGTGCAAAACCGCGCATCCCCGCACGACCAGGTGTTGGGTCACCTAGTTTGGCGACCTAGGCGGATGAAATGATTAGTATTGGGTATTAAAATGATTTTGTTAATGACACTTACTATCCTAATTCAACTTTTCGACACTTTTTCTCCTCCAAATTATTTGGAGGTCGATCATCGATCAAACTAAAAACAAATTTTCAAAAAAATATATATTTAAAACAAATTTAAATAAATCGAAAAAAAACACTAAAGGACCAATGGCCTCACTTAACTGTTATTTTTTATAATGTACAGGTAGGCGGAGTTCTCCCCAACGGCTATCTGTTGTTTTTTTAAATTACAAGATTGCAACTACCCCAAATCCTATATAAACTCTTCCAAACCTCTTCATTTTTCACACATCTCTCATTCTCTTCTTCTTCATCATTCTATTCAAATCTTCGAGATTCCTAATAATCAAATTTTCTCGATTAAGCCTCCGGTCTGGTGCTTAGTTTTGAAGTTGGAAAGTGAAGTCTCCGATCCGGTTCTTCATTCTTCAACCGCCAAAATCAAGTGCACTCTTTCTAACTTCTCTTTAGAATTAATATTTCATTTTCATATCAGTCTAAAATTTGATATTAGTGTAGTTTTAAGATATGACCTACGTGTTGGATTTCGTGCCCTATAGTATTTATATATTTTCGAAATTTTATAAACATATAGGATCGAAACATTCATATTTTCTTCGATTTTCATATAGACATGAATTTATTTGTCCTAATTAATTAACATGCATTAGAACAAACAAACAATTGCAAAGAGAATCATACCTAGAGGTTCTCTAAAACCTCTTGAAGATCCGTAGTCGCGTTGCCGGTCGAATCGCCCGATGGATTGCCTCCGAGTGTTCACCAAACTCTAAACAATGTTGGAGAGAAATGAGCTAGCTAATCAATCTCCAAACGGGTTTAGAATCTAGCTAATAACCCCATTTTTCTTTCCTGAGATTTTACTCTCCAAAAACTCAAATTAACTAAGGAATTTCGGATGAATTAATTGGGGTGGTTAGAGAGAGAGAGAATTTTGCATATATTTATTCTTAATGAGGGAAATTATGCCTATTTATAGGCTCCTTTAATTTCCACATCATGGGTCATGCATTGACCCATTCTTCCATGTTTTTCTCTCTTAAGACCAATTCCCAATATTAAATTTATTAATTCACATCCAAATATAATCATAATTGACCAAGTCAAAACCATGATCAATAATTCCTTAATTAATTTGCATTTATCGAATTTTGGATTAATTCCCAACAAAATTCGTTTTTTTTGTTTTAGGAAATTTAATTAATTTGCCTTTATCGAATTTTGGTTTAATTCCCAACAAAATTCGTATTTGGGGTTTTAGCAAATTTAATTAATTAATTTGCCTTAACGAATTTTGGATTAATTCCCAACAAAATTCGATCTTTGGGGTTATAGCTAATTTATATATCATATGCAATATATCATCATATGTAACATCAAACAATCACACCCCATGATATATTTACATCTCATATATAAATTCATGATTCTAAATATGTCATTTTCATGACATAATGATTTTATCGATTCACCACATGTATACGAAACTCGATACATCATATGAACATAAAATCACCTCACTACTACAAAAAAGACCATAGACGTCGGATGTTAGGGTATATACACGTCGGATATTAACATCCTCCCATCCGACGTGTATGCGCACGACGTCTATTCTTAGACGTCGGACATATAGACATCTGACGTCTATTGTCCAAGGAATAGACGTCGGATGTCTATGAATATCCGACGTCTATACATACAAGCATAAACGTCGGATATTCAAGACATCCGACGTCTATTCCTAAACATTGACAAAAAAAAGCATCCTGCACAAACACAAACATACAAGCATATATAGACAATCATTCATTACACATTAAATTGGGGTTATTATATTAAGGCATAAATTGTATACATAAATATACATGTGAACTTGTTACAAAGAAATATACAGCACAATTAATTTACAAAAAAATGATAGTGACATGAGAAATTCAAGATAAACATAAGTCTTCAGTTGCCACGTCGAGAATTTCCTCCATGTATCTCATCACGTAGTGGGTGCTGAAAGGAAAGGAAAAGGAAAAAGTTGTTAGTTAGTGTATTAATTAGGATTTTAGCTAAGTAAGGAGGAGACACCTTGAGGAGTTTGTTGACAATTTTGCAGACCAAAGTCTTGGGGAAACCAAGCGGACGCATGGCGTCGACAGCGACATCAATCCTCTTTAAATCTACTTGTAAACAGAGGAAGGTAGGTTTAAAGAGGATTGACGCCGCCGTCGACAGCGACATCAATCCTCTTTAAATCTACTCGCAGACAGAGGACTATAATTTTAACATGAAAAAATATGTTAAACAGAAAATATCATGAATGTAAGGTGTATCATCTACCATCTACTATTTTTTCATATACACTAACATCAACCAAAACTAAAGGGTCGATCGCAAGCCACTAATGGATCTAAAGTTAAAGTTTAAAATGAAATGCAAATCAAAATCTACACTAACAATCAACCAAAAAAATTAAGAGGTCGAGAGATTAGGGGTTGAGAGATTCAACCAATCTCCGGAGATGCGGAAGAGAACAAAATAGAGAAGATCGAAGATGGCTGTAGTGGCGGAGGAGATCGCGGGATGGATCGGAGAAATCAGACGGGATGAATCGAGGAATCAGATTGGAGGAATCACAGGCGGCTAGGGTTTCGTATTTTCTGTCTGGAAAGAGTTAAAGAAAACGCAACTGTCTGATTCCTTTTAAAGACCAATAGACGTCGGATATTGTATACCTCCGACGTCTATTCCCTGTCATGAACAAATAGACGTCGGCTTCTGTGAAGTCCGACGTCTATTCCCCGACGTCTATTGAGTATAGACGTCGGTGACTAACAGCCGATGTCTATTCCCCGACGTCTATTGAGTATACACGTCGGAGGTATAGACGACCGACGTCTATTTGATCTTCTCTATATTAGACGTCGACCTTTGTAACAACCGATGTCTATTAGACGACGAGTATTCCCAATTCTGCAGTAGTGCCTTCTTGTTTCCCAGTTTTATGGTGTGACATATGGGAGGATCTAAGCTAAATTGACAGTGATATTAATAGCTTAACATCACAAACTATAAACGGTATCTAGCTACACATTATAGTTCCCAATTAGCTAGATGTCTTAATTCAGCTCGAACCAAAACCCGATCCAATTAGTGATGGAGTGCACCACTTGTGTCCGTCCCTTGCCTCATGATATTAAGAATACACACAAAGTAGTATTGTGTCATCTTTGTATTAGTATTCATTTCTTGATCTCTTTAAGCTAGTTATAAATATGTTACTTAACTCAAATCACATTGTGCACATTATAACTTTGCTTTATCAAGGGACCCATTAATATCATTACTCAATTAAGAGGGGCAATGATAATCTTATGACTAATTATCTTCTCCAACAAAAGTCCTACTTAACCAACCAATGTCTTTACACTACACTTATCGATAGCTCAAGACACTAGCCTAATCAAGTATTTCTTAAGTGATCGGATATAAGTCGAGCCTAGGTGTCTTTCAACTCCATAGCTCACAAGACATTTTCTCCACGGATTTGGATGGAACATTATTTAGTAAGTTTGTCATTATTTGTAGTGCATAATTCCAAAAGTAAATAGGAAATTTAGATTGACTTATTATTGATCGAACCAAGTCGAGCAATATCATGTTCCTACTTTAGGAATAAGTCAAATTAGGTATCCTAAGCACTCACCCCTACGAACCTTTCATAGAGACTCGATATTCTTGTTGAGTCGGTTCACTACTTCATCCTCGAATTCCTTGAACTTGTCAAAGAATTCACTTTTGCTTCCCATTAGACAAATATAGCCATAATGACTATAGTTGTCCGTGAACAAAATGAAGTACCTTAAACCATCTCTTGCACTTGTACTCATCGGACCACATACATTAGAATGTATCATATCCAATTTAGTCATTCGTTTTCGTTCCTTTCTTCTTGAAAGGTCTCTTGGTCATCTATTTGACCAATCCGATAGTGCTACAAGATTGTATCATTCACGTGAGTTATCTTAGTTCCTTTTGTTATTGTTTGTTTGAGTTTGTTTATTATTCATATCAAGCAAATAGAAACCATTCTATATGAATGTATTTGCATAGAAAATTCCATTCTTAGACATAGACAAGCAAGAATTAAAATATTTATTAAAATTTATCTATATCTAAAACTTGATACAGAAATGTTCTTGCTAATCGAAGGCATATAACAAACATTCTTCAAAGCATATAAATCACTAGACTATTGAAGTTCCATAGAATCTTGTACAATCGTAGCGATGCTTGTACTATTTCCAATCTTCAATATCATCTCGTTCTCCACGAGTTCCTTCCTATCCTTCAATAGCTGCACATTAAAATTATGTGAGCACAAGATCCGGTAACTTTTACCAAATCAAGGACAGAGGTGATTAAATTTATCTCAATAACAAACATACCTACGGCGTTTCTCGGGCGCCTACGTTCAATCATCCCATTTTCAAGGTCTTCCTTGTACTTGGGGCAATTAGGTCGGATGTGTCCCTTTTCACCGCAGTGAAAGCACTCCGTGTTGGGAGTTGGAGATTTGAAAGATTTCCCCCTTGAGGCACTCCCATGAGAACCTCCTACTCCCTTGCTCTTGATTGACGTATCTTTGGTAAATTTGCCTTCACCTTTGTTGATCTTTTTGCTCCTCTCATGGACGGCTAGGACGTGATTGTCTCGACCCTTACCCATGTCAACTTCTGCAATGTTGAGAACGTTGTGAAGCTCTTCAAGACTCACCCCCTTTTCACGCACGTGATAGTGCATCACAAAGTCCTTAAAGGACGGGGCTAGAGAGCCAAGAATCAGATCTTCGGCAATGTCCTCGGGCATTGGAGAAGAGAGCTTCGACAATTTCTCAAGGTATCCTTGCATCGTGAGAAAATGCATGGATACCGATGTTCCCTCGGCCATGTGGCACCTTGTGAGTGCGATGGTGGTCTTATAGCGCTCCTTTCGGGCACTATCCATGAACATCTTTGTTAAAACTTCCATGGTCTTCTTGGGTTTTGAATCCAAGTATTTTGCTTGAAACAAGTCACCCATGGATGCCAACATTAGACTGTGAACTTGGTTCTCTTGGTCTTCTTACTTGGCTATCGCCTCTTTCTCATTACTGGTTGCCTTCTCATTCAATTTTGGGATTTCACCATCCAAGATATAAGATAGTTTTTCAAACCTCAACACGATATTAAGATTGAGTTGCCATTTCATGAAGTTTGAGCCATCATTTTGCAAAGGATTCTTTTCGATCATAGAACGCACAATTGTTTGGATATTAGACATTTCTACAAAATAAATTATACAGGATTTTAATGTCAATTTTATGTTTTAAAAATACATACATATATATCGAATATAAATGTAAATACTGCAAATAAAATTTTGCCCGTAGATGCAGTAATCCAAGATCCTATCAATTGCAATATAGACTAGCTAAGGGCTATCGAATATATCACAATATCAAGGTAAGAAAAACTCTTTCTAATCACAATATTTTTGAATTTTAGCAATATTAGCATCTTCAAACTCTTGTGATTCTTGTCGTTTTAATTATGAGGGAATATGACCTATCCTCGTAAGAAAAACTTTTTCCCAAAACCGAGCGAGGGCTCTAGGTAATGTTAAGAAAACTTATTTTCATTTGATACGAGATACGTTTATCCATTGTATTCACAACTAAACATACTTGGGGTTCACTAGGGTGAAACACACCTCATATATTTAATCGTGGCACAACAATAGACAACCATTATATCTCCCACTATTCCCAAAGATGGAGGGAGCTATCTCCCGCTAAGGGTGAGCAGAGTATCCCTCGATCAATGGCTGCTAGTGGATGAAATAAGAAGGAAAATTACTCTTAAATTTTTTTGGACAATCTCATATATTAACACGTGATTCGGAATTTTAGTTATCATACATATTATCATTCATACACATCCTAACATTCAATCACATTCATCACATGCATAGCAGAAATTAAAAACAGAAATTAAACCATTCACACAATCCACATCGTGTGAGTTTATATGTTCCCTTCGATCCTTGATCATCGATCCCTGATCTTCGATCCTTGATCGATGCGCTACAGCGGCAACTTCCTCTTGCACCGGAGATGTAGATTTTACAGAAAATAAACATGCTCCTCACATTCGATGAAAACCGACTAGTGCAAGTCCTATGTAAAACCTCTCAAACGCAATGCAATTATCTAAAGATGGAAAGAGAGAATTTGGCTTTTACATATACATAAGCCCCTGTATATTAATAATTTCATACATTCATAGTTGCTGATTTGGAACATATAAACTCACAATTCCTGCAAGAACAACTCAAGCAACGCATACACGCATGTCCAATTTAAACTATTTAATCTAGATTATCAAGCATCTAAAATCTAACAATTCTAGAAAAATCATTTGAAATCCATTAAAATGATTTTCATGCATCCATAGTTCAAAATTAATTATTTTGAACCGCCGTTCATCCAATTTCCAAAAGGAAAGATGAACATTAGTCCTTTTCGGTTTTTGTTGACTCCTTTATAAAATAATCATTTAAAATAAAACGAAAATTCTATAAATTAGACAAATGTCTAAATTTCAATTCTAACAATCATGTGTGATGTTTTAAAACATATAAAACCTTCAAAACGAATTTATTAGAATTTTATCAACAAAACATCGAAAAACTCGAAAATAACATAAAACCGAATTGTTTTGATTCTAGATGGTAGCCTAGATTGATTTTATAGTCTAAATCAAAGATAATATGAATCAAAAGCTCTGATACCACTGTTGGATTTCGTGCCCTATAGTATTTATATATTTTCGAAATTTTATAAACATATAGGATCGAAACATTCATATTTTCTTCGATTTTCATATAGACATGCATTTGTTTGTCCTAATTATTTAACAAGCATTAGAACAAACACACAATTACAAAGAGAATCATACCTAGAGGTTCTCTAAAACTTCTTGAAGATCCGGAGTCGCGTTGCCGGTCGACTCGCCCGATGGATTGCCTCCGAGTGTTCACCAAACTCTAAACAAGGTTGGAGAGAAAGGAGCTAGTCAATCAATCTTCAAACGGGTTTAGAATCTAGCTAATAACCCCCTTTTTCTTTCCTGAGATTTTACTCTCCAAAAACTCAAATTAACTAAGGAATTTCGGATGGATTAATTGGGGTGGTTAGAGAGAGAGAATTTTGCATATATTTATTCTTAATGAGGGAAATTAGGCCTATTTATAGGCTCCTTTAATTTCCACATCATGGGTCATGCATTGACCCATTCTTCCATGTTTTTCTCTCTTAAGATCAATTCCCAATATTAAATTTATTAATCCACATCCAAATATAATCATAATTGACCAAGTCAAAACCATGATCAATAATTCCTTCATTAATTTGCATTTATCGAAATTTGGATTAATTCCCAACAAAATTCGTTTTTTTTTTGTTTTAGGAAATTTAATTAATTTGCCTTTTATCGAATTTTGGTTTAATTCCCAACAAAATTCGTATTTGGGGTTTTAGCAAATTTAATTAATTAATTTGCCTTAACGAATTTTGGATTAATTCCCAACAAAATTCGATCTTTAGGGTTATAGCTAATTTATATATCCTATGCAATATATCATCATATGTAATATCAAACAATCACACCCCATGATATATTTACATCTCATATATAAATTCATGATTCTAAATATGTCATTTTCATGACATAACGATTTTATCGATTCACCACATGTATACGAAACTCGATTCCCAATTAGCAAGATGTCTTAATTCAACTCGAACCAAAACCCGATCCAATTAGTGATGGAGTGCACCACTTGTGTCCGTCCCTTGCCTCATGATATTAAGAATACACACAAAGTAGTATTGTGTCATCTTTGTATTAGTATTCATTTCTTGATCTCTTTAAGCTAGTTATAAATATGTGACTTAACTCAAATCACATTGTGCACATTATAACTTTGCTTTATCAAGGGGCCCATTAATATCATTACTCAATTAAGAGGGGCAATGATAATCTTATGACTAATTATCTTCTCCAACAAAAGTCCTACTTAACCAACCAATGTCTTTACACTACACTTATCGATAGCTCAAGACACTAGCCTAATCAAGTATTTCTTAAGTGATCGGATATAAGTCTCATATCAAAGGACCAAGGATACAGTAAAATATTAATGACACAGAAACACATTTCTATAATATTTTACTTATTAGGTCAATTCAGTATACAAAAGTAATATTTCCTCTTTTGCGTACCCGTGTTGTCACTCGCTTGTAGAGCTACAATGATCTATGACCAACATGACAATCTTAACTCGGTAATAAATGTCACATGTTTATTACCATGATTGCGAATATCTTTTTTGTTTTATGCAAACCAATATCTTTTAGAGCTCTACGGTTAAGGACCAATAACCTCTTCCTTAACACTTCTAAAAGACGAATAACATAAACAAAGAACAAAATGATTTCTCATTCAATTCATAATAGTTGACATTTAAAAGTAAAATTTTTAGAACACATTCCCTTCACTACGTACCCGACACTAGTCTCCCCATGCATCACGAGAGTTACGATGACCTAAGATCTACCCGTACAAATGACCCCGGTTGGAATACTACCCGTTACATTAGTGCTAATGATAAAAACTACATTGTCTGTGAGTTATGTGGTAAGGAAACTAGAGGTGGTATAGTCCATCACAAACAACATCTTGCACACACCCGGTAGCAATGCTAGACATTTTGATAAAGTTCCTGACTCTGTTAAACAAGACATAATTGCATACATGATTAGAAATAGTAGGATATTACAAAACGAAAATGTATGTCTTGATGATTATGTAGACAGAGAAAACATAGAATTTGATCTGGAAACCGGGTCGGGTTCCGGTTCTTCTTGGACCGCAACTTCCCGTCCTCGTCCCGTTCCTGGTCGAAAGAGACAAAAACAACGTTTGTGGGGACCATTTTGCGGACGTAGGAAGGACGTGGTTTCCGGCGCCCAACAAACAACCATCGAAAGAACCTTTAAAAAAGAAGATAGGAAAACAATTAATCAAAAATAGTCTAGGTTTTTCTATAGATGTGGTATATCATTCAACATTGTAAGGACGCTTGAGTGGAAGAAAGCAATATCCGCTACTTGTACTTACGGTCCCAAACTTAAACCCATGACATATCATGAAGTTAGTGACTCCTTCCTTAAACAGGAAATTGACTACACTAGAGGTATACTAGAGTCGTACAGACAAGATTGGGCAACATACGGGTGCACGTTGATGACAAATGGCTGGACTGATAGGTTCGGTAGGAATATAATGAATTTTCTAGTAAATTGTCCAACAAGTTCCATGTTCATGAGGTCTGTAGATGCTTCCGGTCACCCTCACACCGCAGACTACCTGTACAAGTTGATGGACAAGGTAGTTGGCGAGATTGGCGAAGAACACGTTGTTCAGGTGGTCACCGACAACGCCGCCGCGTACGTACTTGTCGGTAGGATGTTGAAGCAAAAAAGAAGGAGATTGTTTTGGACTCCATGTGCAGCGCATTGCATCGATCTCATCTTGGAGGATATTGGCAAGTTGTTTTTGAAGACTATTGCTTTAGCTCGTAAGATCGTCAAACATTTCAACAATTATTCCATGTTGTTGAAGAGGATGTGAATTGCCATTGAAAGGAATTTGTCACCGTCTTTCTGACTTTGCAAAGGTTGTTTATGAAGAAAGACAGACTCTGAGCCTTTATTGTTTC
Organism: Triglochin maritima; assembly: GCA_963682175.1. Taxonomy (NCBI): domain Eukaryota; kingdom Viridiplantae; phylum Streptophyta; class Magnoliopsida; order Alismatales; family Juncaginaceae; genus Triglochin; species Triglochin maritima. Next base: position 53,331,537 of record OY821772.1, on the reverse strand, counting down.
CCCGGAGTACAACGATCCTAATGCAAGTTGGATAAAGAACAAGAAAAAGGACATCTCTACTGAAGTTGTCGAGACCATTCTACAAACTGGCTTCTGGACCAACGTCGTGAAGGCACTGAAGGCCTCACAACCTATGGTCCAGGTTCTTAGACTTGTTGACGGCTATGAGAAACCACCGATGGGATATCTACATAATGCAATGGAGAAATCCAAAGAACAAATCATTAGGAACTTTGAAGGAAACCCGAGGTTGTACAAGCAAGTCATCGATCTCATCGACACTAGGTGGGGTCCAGGGAAGATGATGTCCTCACCGCTACACTGAGCTGGTTTCTTACTCAACCCTGATACCTTCTTCTCCATCCCACCTCAATATCAAAATGTATCTTTCAATGAGCATATGTCTGGATTCATGGATGTTGTAGAGCGTCTCGTCCCTACTCCTGAAGAACAAGACAAGATTTGTGGTTTACTTGATCGTTACAAGAACTCACTTGGATCTCTAGGGATATGGTCGTCAGACAAAGGACGGAAAGAAGACCTATATATTGATGGCAATCTTATGGCGCAGACATGGGAGAGACTGCATTACAGAGGTTGGCCCTGAGGGTGTTGGGATTGACATGCTCGACATCAGGTTGTGAGCGAAATTGGAGTGTCTTCGAGCAGTTGCACTCAACGAGAAGGAACAGGTTGGCTGTGAAGAAGATAAATGACTTGGTGTATTTGAACTACAACAAAAAATTAAGGCAAAGGTTTCAGCAAAGGATGGAGAAGCCCGGATTTTATGACCCCATCAGTGTGGACTACGATCTCTTCGACTAGCATCCATGGTTGGTAGAAACTGAATATCCGGTCTTCGCTGGAGAGGAGCTTACATGGGCCGATGCCGAGGAAGCAGCTTTAGGACATTCTTCTTCACGGAGACGCTTTGGTCGATCCACGTCACTGCATCTGATGCGCCGTTATTAGGTGTTGGCATGGATGATGACATCGTTCACATTAGTTCTAAAGATCCAGGTGCATCGAGTTCTCAACCACCGATGGACATCGACGAGCAATATGTCCAATCCGACAATGAAGAAACTGAAGAAGATGATGTCTACGTCGACAATCCGAACGAGAACCACTCCGACGACTCTGATGGTGGTGGAGGATTTGATATGATTCACAGTTGAACATTAGATCAATGTCTCCAATGAAATTAGTTAGTTAGCTTGTAATTCTAATTTCTCTCTTATCTACTATTGTATGAACTGTGAATTAGTTAACTACCTTTGTAATCGTACTACTAAGCAATAAATTGTATACCTAAGTGTTTAGGTGGGTAGAGGGGGTGCATAGTGAGGTCTTGGTCGAGGAACTATGTGTCTTTTGGAAGCCTAAACATGTATGATATTTTTAGATAATATTTGTGCATTTTCCCCCTATTTTTCCCGATTTTTCCTGATTTTTTAACTATTTTATCAAATTTAATTGATTTTAAAATATTAAAAAAATGACCGCCCAAAAATGGGCGGTCGCATAAACGGCCAGGCGACGGGGCACACCTGGTCGCCTAGGTGTTCCCTGAACACTATTTTTTTTGTTATTTTTTAAATTTGTTTTATTGATAAATAATATTAATTTGTTAATTTAATTTTTTTGGTTATCTGTAAAAAAATTCATTTAATTATAATAAGTTATGATAAATAAAATATGTGATATAATTAATTAGAATCGTGAAAAATAAAAAAACGAGTGAAAAATAAATGAGTGACTCGTGATTAGACTGAAGACCGAAATTTTCGAAAGCCCGGACCGAATAAATTCGGTTCGGTCCGGTTCGGTCCAAAATCCGAATTTAACCCTTAAAATTTCGGTCTTTGACCGGACCGAACCGAACCGGACAGGACCGAAGACCGAAATGTCGTGGTCTCCCGGACCGAAAAAGTTCGGTCCGGACCAAAAATTCGGTTCGATCCGGACATCCAGACCGAACCGAATTTTGCTCACCCCTACTCGTGATCAAGAGGTGAATAGTAAAAAAAAATCATGTTGACGTGACTGTCATGACAAAAAAAAAATACTAACTTAATTATATTGACATGTATGAAAATATAATTGGCTACCCTCGGGCGTCCTGTTTCCTCTCTCCGCCACGTCAGCTCACCACACCCACCCAAAAAAACTCTTTAATCATGCCCGGGCTACCCCACTCACCCTATACTCTATTTCCTCCACGTCATTTCTTAATTAAACAATATTAATTCTTACACGACATTTAACAAATTATACTTTACATAATTCTAATTACCTTATAATTCCAATTGACGAAATGATTAATATTTTTAATTAGTAATTAATATTAATAATTAATATTAGTTCGTATTTGGTTTAGTTTATATTATATTACGTTTAGTTTGTTGTATTTCGTATCGCTTCATGTTTCGTGTATTTCATTAAGTATAAATATATTTTCTAATTTCAGCACTCAATATGAATTTATCTTTGATTTGAGCATTAAATTAAATGTATAATTTTTAAATATTTTTCAAATTAGATCATACTGTTAAACTACCTCGACAGGTCGTTCGGGGGTCTTGAAATTGTTTGATTTGGAAATTTTTGCATTTTTATCACTTGTAAAAAACTCATTGTAATCCAACCCGTTACCACAATAATAAAAATTTATGACCCCACGTTACTAAAAAATACCCAATACATTATCAATTAACTATAATAACAAAATCACCACTAAAATATTAAAACAAATGACGAAGGGAGGGAACACGTCTCCCCCGCCCGATGGGCCCCCAAGCGCCAATTCAGGTGCTCCGGCACCTGATTGGTCGCCCGGAGGGGCACCCGGGCGCACAGGTCGAGCGCGAGGGCGCACCCGACCCGTTAAGTGTGGTCTAAGACTTAAGTCTGACGTAGTACTCGAGCCACGGCTGCGAGTTGCAGTCGATTGCTATGAAGTGATCGTCCCTGTTCGTACCGTGTGTTGGAATTATTACAACACCATCACGTGCCTCTCACTATGGGCTGTGCTTACCAAGTTGGGGGTGGACAAGTGGGGTGAGCAAACGAAGCTCTGCTATCTTGCTTTTTCCTATTTTCGGATCGCAACAACAGGCTTCGAGAGTAGTGCTCTGTTTCTTAAAGAGACCTGCTCTCCTGCCTTTTAAACTTGTATTGTAAGACGCCCAACTATTAAATGACATCCGTCTAGTATAGTGATGTAGCTTTCGAAAAGCTTTTACATAAATAGAATGAATTGTTGTAGAAGTATGTTTAGTCTGAAACAATATTGTGGGGATATTAAGCTTAATACAGCATGGGTGAAATAACTATAAAGTCCTGGAGAAGTCACATTTCTTGTCATTCATTTAATGAGCTTTCTAATGGAGTAAGACATGCTCACATAATTTTTAGACATAAATCCATGTGCAAAGATGCGATGCAAACCCACTCAATGAATCACTTAAATGTATCCAATTGATTACAGAATTCCATGCGCAAAATATACTCCAGATTTGCGTGGTCTCTGGTATTGCATGACAAGTTACTTTTACCTCCAAAACAAATACAAACACTCAAACGCATGCATATTATATAAATCCATTATCTTTACTTTCACAACTCTTCTCCAGCGTACTTATAGTTCCTCACTATACAAACACCTAAACAAAATTGAACTCCACCAATATCCCAACACAACAAGGCAATCACTCATAATTTATAACAGGACTAGGACAAACACTACGTGCAAACTTTTTTCTTATGATTCTAGCATTAGGATTTTGGAACACATAAATTTAATTATGCCATCACTGGAGGCTGAGCAGCAGAGTTGAGCTCCAGCAAGTGTATTACTGGTGTTGAAGCATGACCAGGCGCAGCAACTGGCCCTCCTGCGGCTTCGCCGTAGCTTCTCATCTCCGACATAGCTCGACGGGCGCTTTTTTCTGGTCGGCATAGGTTGGGAAGGAAAGTGCCTGTCACAAGAAAGAGTTGGAAACAAAATAACCATCAATTCAAAATCTTTGATACTTTCATTCAGCATCAATTGGTTTGAAATGGAATAACACATCTACAGATGTATGTTGATGTTAGCCGTGCAAAGGTCGTTTCTATCTGCAAGAAATTTAATCTACAAGAGTGGTAGGTCAAAATTTTGGAGAACTTAGAAGTAACACACATTAAGGAAAAAATATATGCCAAAAATAACAAATTGACTGCATTTGAATTTGTATGGCAGAAATAATATAATCTCCAACATCTTGTTATTTTATTTTATTTTTGAGAATTTAATTACCTTCACCAGCAGCAAGATTGAAGTAAAGACCGACAATGTTGGGACAATTATAGTAACACCCGGAAGAACACAGTTTCTGGACAAAGCTCGGTTCCAACAGCAAATCTGAAGAAACGCCAAAGGTTTCCCTCTCGAGCCCACAAGCTTTAATGCATCCATCACTCTCAACCCAATCCTTCAGACCCTCAGCACCAATCTCAGATTCGCGACATGTTTTTACCTCCATTCCTCCCCTATGGAAACGCTTCTCAAGCACACATCGTTTGCCGGTCGATGACACGGCAAACGCGCAATTTGTCTTGTCGAGGTTCTCGCAAGAAATGGCCCCTACGAATGATGTTCATTAACAGTTGAGTGGATTATAAATGATGTGGAAAAAATATAGTGTTTGTTAAGATTAGTGCCGCAATTAACATCTTTATATCTAACTTATAGCAAGTAAACTAAACAATTATTATCAGGGGCGTATCTAGGTGATTTGGTGGGTGTGACAGATAACATACGGATTGTTTTCGGACATATTAGAGGAAAAATTTGAAGTTCACAAATCTCACAATTAAACAATCCACAACTGAAACCAATACCACCTCATGAAATTAGGTCTTTTTCTGAATTCCAATATCAAAATAATAAAATATTCACAAATCTCAAATTCCAATACCCAAACACACAACTCACTTCAATTCAAAAACATTTCTAAATATAAAATCACCACCAGCAACCACATCAACTCCATTTTAATAGAAAATCATCATCACCAACAACATCAACACAAGATTTCTCAATTTCAATGACTTACTAACAACAAATTCATTCAAACAAGAATAAATCTTGTTTCTCATAAATCTCACAATTAAACAATCTACATCCAAGAACAAGACAATCTCGTAAAAATCACGTGTTCTAAGATGTAAGATCCAATAAACAAAACATGTAATCAACAATAATTTACACTAACAAAAACAAAATATGTAATGGACTACTAATCCATTTTTTCTTAAACCACAAAAACCACCAAAACATAAATACAGTCACTAGACTCAAATAGATATCAACATATTTCGGTAAAAATATCTTAATCAACATAATTCTACATGTTTGGGCTCGAGTTCAAAGAGGGATTTTCCCCCCAATAATTGAGGCAAATTTGGGTGGGGCAATTGTCTCACCTGCCCTCAACCTAGGTTCGCCACCGATTATAATCTATCTGAATACAACACTTTAAATTTAGGGTTAATTACAGTTTGACCCCCTGAACTATACCTTGATATCACTCTGCACCCCTGAACTTTCAAAGTTAACAGTTACCACCCTTGAACTTTAATTTTGTAACACTTTGCCCCCCTGAACTTCAAAAACTCATTATTTAACACACATTCGACGTTTTTTTTCCTAATTTTTTTGTTGTATCCCTAATACACTCCTAAACCTATATTTACGTGAAAGTTTGGATCGAAACGGAGGTCGGATATGGTTGGAATTTGAGTCGGTTTGACACTCAATTCGACCCAAATTTCAACCATATCCGACCTCCGTTTCGATCCAAACTTTCACGTAAATATAAGTTTAGGAGTGTATTAGGGATACAACAAAAAAAATTAGGAAAAAAAACGTCGAATGTGTGTTAAATAATGAGTTTTTGAAGTTCAGGGGGGCAAAGTGTTACAAAATTAAAGTTCAGGGGAGATAACTGTTAACTTTGAAAGTTCAGGGGGCAAAGTGATACCAAGGCATAGTTCAGGGGGTCAAACTGTAATTAACCCTTAAATTTAATCAAAATTCGAAAGAATAAAAGATGATCCAAATGTGCCAAAACGTATATAAGTTTTGCTTACCCAATGCCCCATGCATGCATGAAAGAAGCACAAGAGAGAAGACCACAAGGAGACCCCTGAAGACATTGCTTCCTTCCATTGTTATGTTTACCAATTAAGCACTAAATATACTATTTATATATATGGCAGAAGAAACTAATTGGAGAATGAAGAGTGTCTGCTGCTTCGATACCTTGAGAAGGTTTAGAGGCACTTATATAGGAACGTAAGCGGAAGATTATTTCGTAGTTAGTTAGTTGTGGCGTGTATGAACAAGTACTGTCATGTGGATTTTCTTCTACGTTGGCTTGACCTTGTGAAATGACTTGCTTGGAAAGATAGGTAGTCGCATGGGACCTCAAAGTCTTCTGCTCGGACCAAATCTGGTCACTTCCCATTTGCTCCTAACTTCTAAAGAAAGAAATAAAATCAACCGTGTTTTACCCCCCAAAAGATCATTTTAAGTTGAGATTTACTCATACCTAACCTACATTTACATCAACGTACGCTGAGGATCCTGTGGTCCTTAGCTTGCTATATATGACAATCTGGGGAATTCTTTCAACCTTTTGCTGTAAGAAAAATCTCCTTGCAGACAGTTAATTGGTCAAAAAAAACACATAAAAAACTAAAAATATTAATTACGTTGCGAAACGATGTATTAGCTAACAAGATAATACTTAAGCGGTTAAGCCGATGCAAGGGCAGAACCAAGGGCGTGTGTTCTCCCCTTAATTTTTGCAAATTTTGAATGTCATATTATGCTTCATGTGCTTGTACATATTTCTTTTTGGATCCAACCATGTTAACACCTCAATTCAAAAATATAAAAAAGTTTCACGTAGAAGTTTTTTTTTTTAAATATAAGAAATCTTTTTTTATCTTTTTTATTTTATCTACTCTACTGCATACATCATTTTAATTATCAACACCCCAAACCCACAAATGAGACGGATTCAATTTCTGATATTTAATATCTGATCACGACAAAAGATATCTTAATTGAACTATTCCAAGTTCATAAAGATTTAATTTACAAAATGTTACCGAGATAGATGAAATATCAAATCAAAACTAACACACCACTACATCTACGAAACACACACATATTGCAATCATGAGTTCCAAAACAGGTCTAATATGATGTATCCAAACAGTAATTTACAATGAATCCTTTTCTCTTGTGTGTGTGTCTAAGTCAATGAGATAAATTATTCATTAAACAGTTAAGTGAAAACGAGACTAGTTAACCTGTGGAAGTGGAAGCTTCATAACGTGTAGAAGCTTCATGGAAAATGAAATATATATGGTACAAATTAACGTTCCAATAACAAGAGCCCTCAAGGCTGCAAAGACCAAAAAGAGAAGAATTGGAACACAACACCAACTCCTTGACGTACGTGGAATATGGGGTTCGTAGTTTGTAATGTTTTGTAGAAAAATAGTGTTTCAATGTAGGAAAAACAACTACACAAGTTGTATTTCTGGTGATCCAAGAACATGATGAAAAGAGTTGGTTGAAAGAGTCAGAAAATAGGTTTACGTTTCTGGATGGTACTGGACTACTTTGGGCTGCCAGCCCAATAAAATCAAGTGCCTATCAGTTGTACACTTGTACCCTTGATGGTGACAAATGTTTATCCCTCCCATGGGCCTTAGTAGTAATGTTTGTGGATTATTATTATTTTTATAAAGAATTATCAAGTCTTAAAATTGTTAAGAACTATCAAACCTTACTACCATTCACCATTTCAGCTTGCTGACTTTAGTATATAAAAATTAAAAAAAAAATCAAAATTTTCATTCCAACAGAAATAGGTTTGCTCAAACGGACATGGATTTTCTAGAATTAATATATTAACTTTATGTGTTTTTTTAAAATTTGATATGTCTGTAAACATAGCGAATCGTAATTTCCTTGAAATGCTGACATTCAAAAATATGCATCCGGTTTAACTTAAGGTCGTATTGATTGGGTGGATTTACTGTGTTCTCATGCTATATTTAGTTGTGAAGAAACCAAGCCAACTAGCCAAACAAGGATATGGTCCTTTCTTTTGTTGGTCTTCATAAGCTGAAATATTGTTCCACATCTTTCTCATAATCTATAATTTAGGTGATCAGGTCACTGCTAAAAACATGTTCGTTTTACTTATCTGATTTTTTAAGGTACTTCATATTTTTATAATTAAATTCCAACATGTATTTCACTTATCAGTTAGGGTTCGACCCCTCATTCAATTAATCCAAGATTAGGTAATCTAACGACCAAAGTTATATCATTTAATTTTTATTTACTTATTTGTTAAATATAAAGTTTTACATCGTACAAAAGTAAAACATAGCATATGCATCGATTACAAGATGTGTAACAACTAACAAAGGTTTCCTTCAAAAATTTCTTGGATTTCAGGAAATTCGTTCACTAAAGGTTCTCAGACAAACGTGCCAGTAGAAAAGGCAAACCAAAACATGGCCCCAAAAAAAAATCCAAAGTTGACATGAAATAATTGAGCTTTTGATATGATGATGTCACCAAAAGATGTGAGCATGTGGCAATGTTCCACCACAAGGAAACACATGTCAACAACAATTACCTGCCTGTGAGCTAGTGAACTGTGAACCAATCGACCTCGTGCATTGAGCACGAAAGCAACTTGAAATGCCGGTACTGTTATCATCCTAAACTTCATGCCCTCTTCACAACTGCGTATCTTAACTTCTCTACATGAAATCAGTAACAAATTGTCTTCCTAAACATAGCAAATATCATCCTTCGGTAAAAACAACTAATAAATGAACTTGAGAAGTAGTCCTTCAACCCAAATTTGACTATTTGAGTCACAGGTATGGCCATTAGCAGGTTGTAATATTATATTAATGTATGAAATAATTTAAATAAAAATTATATTCAAGGAAACTATAGATTTCTAAATGAAAACTGATGATTTCTAAGGTCTAACACCACCACATAATTACTGGAAAATGAATAGCACAGAACATTGAGATAGTAACAAACTCACTCTTGTTCGACATTGAAAAAGTGCCCCATTTGTGGAGAATAACTTCATTGATTATCAAACAAAAGGTTGATTGATTTACATTATAATAAACTTTTGGTGTATTATAAGTATGTGTTCTTCAGAACTGCTCAGGAGAATCAATTGTAGATAGAAATGGTCCAATAAGGACAATAATTTATAGGAAAATTTGGAGTACTTTGTTTCGAACAAAACAACATTATCAAGTAGAGATCATGAGTTGCGTATTAATCCATCGATTGACTGGTCTATTGATTTGTCTAAGAAAATCGACAAACAATATTTTTATCTTCTTTTTTGAAAAAATATAAATTAGATTGGATGATAATACCTAAGGCTGTAGGCACAGCCTTGGTGCAAGGTACAGCTACAGCAGCATTAGTTTAGGACTTCAGGGGCATTTCATCCCCATCGCAAACCATAACAAAGCAAATAAGTCTTGAAACATTCTTAAGTTGACAAACAAAATTGTCTAACTTAATTTGACACTATAAAATTGTAGTTACTCAAGCAAATTAGACGATAGAAGTTACAAAAAAGAAGAGATTTTATTCACCCCTTTTCCATTTTTTATAGTACTCAAGTTGGCAAATATAAGTGTGAACCTATCATTTTTTATATCATGTGAACACTAAAGAGAATCTATTAGATACATCCTCCGTTGTTATATTAGTATGATAACAGATTTGTAAAGATCAACTCAATATCTGGACCATTATAAATCAGAATCCCAGCATCAGAACGGAACTCTGACGTTTACTTGGACAATATATATCTTGGCTTTGAGTTGATGTTGGAATTAATAAGCTGTGTTTAATGTGGGGGAAGAAAAAAAAACTTTTTGCTACAAAACTGTAACTCATAGAATCACATAATCAAGTGGTAATAATCAAATCAAACTCAAGAGAAGGCTTTATGAGAACCAGCCGACAGAGATCCAAAAACCATGCAATCCACGTACCTTGGGCATCACCAACTTGCTCTAAGATATAATAGAAACATAAACTGCTCCTGGAAAATTCCAAAGGGATGGCATGATCCAACACCATCTTCAATAACAATAAGATTCAAAAAAAAAAGAGTTCATGGATCAATGCGATCCCTTTGGAATTCTCCAAAAGCTGCCATTTGCCCACCAAGTTTCTCCACATATCCAGAAGAAGAAGAAGAAATTACCCCCACAAACTTGTTCACTCCCCTCCTTCACCTATCCCACTCTTTATGGGTGATGGGTATTTATAATGGAGGTTGTGAGTGAAGGATAAAGTTTGGAAGGAGAAGAAAAGTTTAAGCAACAAAGGATGGAGTAAGTAGGATAGGGGAGTCCAACTGGGCAAGTGGCATGGGGTGCTCCCCATATGTACTACTGCCTTCCCACATTCTTACTAGCTAGTGGGACTTGGAATTTTGGTATTTAATTGCCCACCATCGGATCTCACACATCTGTCTTGTCCCCATGATATGACCAAGTTTTGCCTCCAACAACGTATCCACCTTTTTTTCTTCTTTTATTTTTCTTGTTTTTTAATCCTTAATGATTAGAATTATTATATAAGTTTTCTTTTTCTTTTTACCACGTTTTATAAATTATTGAGAATAACCCTACATTAAAAAAAATTGTGATATCTTGTAACGTATGAGTACTTCCACTCGACGTCTATTTGATCTTAACCCAGAAGACTACACTTTAATATAGGTATCGTTTGGCAACAGTTCCAATATGAGGTAGTGTTTGGGGTCTTGGTGAAATTTACTCAGACGTTAGACGTTGGCTCGCTCCATCTGTCTTATTGTTATTGGCCAAAGCACAAAAATCTTCCACCAGACGCCACATGATACCAGATGCCATACACCCTTTTTTTTTGTTTAGTTCACCTTCCAGTTCCACCAACATGGCCAAATGGGTCTTGCGGTGGGTTTGCAAATTCCCCCTTCACCATCAAAAAATAAGTTTGTTCTTCCATCCATCTCGTTCTAGCTAACGTGTTGGCGGAGTTTAGTTCGTGGTCCGTGTGTCCCAAGCAGATGAATCACACTTGAGATTCTCCACACCTCCTCCGTGAGTAAAAAAAAGATATGCATCAAATGTATAAATGGATGTACATTAGTTTTCATCATTATTATCATGTGCATGGATCTTAGGTGGTTGATGAATTTAGAAATCATTTCTATGTTAATTTTTCGCTGCGTTTCATCGTAACCCAACAGTCGTATGCGCTTGTAATTTTCGAAAATAATTTCACGTTGGAAAAATTAGATTATTTTTATAACTTATAAGATCTTATATATGTTCCTTCACTTTTATGCAACTTGCAGGAATAGCACACCTAAATACAAGTCATGTCGTTGGTTGTCGTTGATCACTTGGTCAGTCACGTCTTTGTGGTTTTAGATTCCAACAATAAAGGTAGAGATGGTATCAAATGGGCACAAGCTTAAATATTCATTTGACCGTATCTGCTAAATTGTTAAATACCACTTTGCCAATGTATGCCATGCATGCAACTTCAACGAAATTTAGTTCCCATTTTTTAGAGCACATGCAACAGAAGGTTTTTTGTGTTCCATAACATTATATATATATATATATATATATATATATATATATATATATATATATATATATATATATATATGACCCACGAATCTCTCTCTTTAAGTTTGTCATCACAAAATAAGATTATCATAGATTCCAAATCTAAAGCTTTAAGAATAAATTCCAAGCTACATCCAATTCCTTAGAGTTATTTAAATACAACGTAAGGCATATGCTATCACATATATGAGATTCCTTCGTTAAGTTTCCAACAAGTTATTAACATATATACTTGTAAACAATTCGATCCTAAGCAATGCCTATGGGAGAGGTCTATTCTTCAACACAATCATTTCTAAGATGATGATGTTGACAGTAATTGTAAAAGCTATAAAAAAAAGTAATCAAGGTTACACATAATCATGTACACTCTGAAAAGAAATCAATCCTCAGACCCAGGTATAAGGGTGTCCTGATAACCTGATAACATAACAACAAGGCTTGATAGATTTCGGGGAAACCAGACCTGAAAATCAATTTTTCTCAACCTCGGAACACCAAGAAATTGCTTCCCCTAACCCCTCAAAACCACCTCAGTCCTATTCAGAACCACCTCAATCCTATACGAATTTGAGTCTTGGGAGTGTTATAGCTTCTAAGAAGCAATAATCTGATTCGTACTATTGGCTGTGATGGGCCACATGTCAAAGTTTATCCCACAAGCCATCACGACACATTGAACCATGTCACCAAACAAACCCTGAACAGACATGCACATGGATACAGTTGGAAGCAGTTTGAGCATCTATCTTGACGATCGAGCTAGAAACTTACCGTGGAGTAAATATTTCAAAATTTAATTCCACCGTAAGCCTCATGTAATCAGGTGTTATACCTTGATGGGGATGTTGAAATATGAACGGCTCAGACACAAACGGTCATCACAGCCATATATGGACACACATCCTCAATCAAGCAAATCATTCATCCAGCAAATCTTCACCAAAGGCAACACAACATTCACTCATCAAATGACAACGGCTAGATCTTGTATTAGGAAATAAACCAATCTCATATATATACATGTATCCGTATTATTTTGAAATCAATATACAAAAATCATACATACACAATTTCATCATGGTATCAGAGCAATAACTGGGACTCAGAAAAAGGGGGAGTCTCCTCACCGGTGACGGTCTCCGACCATCCCTCAGAAACAAACCCACCAACATCATCACAGTCCCACCCACCTTCCGCTTCACCACCAAAACCAAAACAAAATCCACCAAAACCGATCATCACTGGTCAATCAAACCTCAGAAAAAAACCCTAACACCTGAGAAGGGGTTGACATAAACGACATCCATACCTTCATCATGGCCGACGGAGCAGCACACAACCCTCCAAGGTTGACCACCCAGCTCCTAACAGGGGCGAACTACCTCTCATGGGCACGCTCAGTAACCCTTTCCCTCAGTGGCAAGGGGAAGCTGGGTCACATCACCGGAAAAACGCCAAAACCGACCACCGACAGTACACAACAAGAGGAGTGGCAGACCGCCGACCACCTCGTAATGACGTGGATACTAAGCTCCATGCAACCAAATATCGGCGAACTTTTCATCTACTCAGACTCCGCCAAAGAACTGTGGGATGCCGCCCACGAGATGTACGGCCAACAGAAAAACTTTGCACATACATTCAGAATCAAGCAAGAAATTGCACAAACCAAACAAGGGCAAAAATCCGTCACCGACTATCTAGGAGCACTCAAGAGCCGATGGGACGAGCTGGGTGTTTACGAACCACCTAGCATCGACCCGAAGGTTCTCCAAGAGCGGCTCGACCAGAACAGGATCTACCAGTTCCTGGTAGGGCTCGATTCAAGTTTCGAAGCACTCAAATCACAAATATTGCTATCATCAGAGCTTCCGCCCTTCAACACAGTAGTCGCCATGACCCAACGAGAAGAAACAAGACGACAAGCCATGACACAACCCACCGAAAAAGAAAACCAAGCATTCGCGGTATCTCGCAACCAAAACCAAAGCGCAAAAGGCAAAAATCAGTTCGGCAAAAGAAAAGACGAACACTGTGACAACTGTAAAAAGCAGGGGCACAACCGGGAAAGGTGTTGGTTCCTCTACCCTCATCTCAGACCGTCGCGAGATGGGGTGGGAGATCGGAGAGGAGAGGGAGGCGGAAACATGGGCGGGAGCGGCAGAGGCCCTAACCCTACCTCCGGAAACCCAAACCCTAGCGGCGGAGGCGATTGGAACAAATGGGGACAAGTCGGATCTGGGGCTTCTTCTCGGGGTTTTATATCCGAGACTTGCGCGGATCAACCCGGATCCGAATCCGATCTCCACAGGCGAGTGCATCCGATAAACCCAGACCACCACCGTTTCTCTCAGCCCACAGTCCAGCAACAAATGGGTCAGGTGCTAGCCCAGTTGAATAGTCTTCTCCAGAGTCAAAATCAGGGTCAACACTCAGGTAATCTCTCAGGTATTGACTCTCCTAATGATCCTTTTAATTCCAGAGCTAATCACGTTAATTCTAGTAATACATGGATTATAGATACGGGTGCCACAGACCATATGACAGGAAATAAAAATTTATTAAATAATATTCATTTTGACCCCAAAATAAATAATCGAGTTACTGTTGCTAATGGAAACCAAGTCGAAATTGATGGAGTAGGAGAATCAATTTTTTTGAATAATATACCTGAAGAAGTACTCTTTATTCCATCATTCACATCTAACCTATTATCTGTTGCAAGGGTCACTAGAAAATTGAACTGTAATGTTATTTTCTCACCCTTTGACGTACTGTTTCAGGACCGTCTATCAGGGAGGACGATTGGTAGGGGCACTCTCATAAATGGCCTTTACGTATTTGATAGTTCCGAAAATTTCTTACAGGCTAATAATGTGTCCTATCAGTCTCCTGAACTGTGGCACAAGCGCATGGGTCACCCATCATATGCCGTTTTAAAACATTTATTTCCCAATTTGCGTATTCAAGTTGATTTATGTTGTGATATTTGTCGTTTGGCAAAACAAAGCAGACTGCCTTTTTATTCTTCCACAATTAAAACAGGGAAGCCCTTGGAATTAATCCACTCAGATATCTGGGGACCTGCACCGGTAGAATCATATAACGGTTTTAAATACTTTATCACTTTTATCGATGATTTTTCCCGCACAACGTGGTTGTATTTACTTAAATCAAAGTCTGATGCTTTCTCTGTTTTCTGTGAATTTGTCACCTTGGTAGAAAATATGTATGACTCTAGAATTAAAATCCTTAGGTCTGACAATGGCTCAGAATATACTAGCAATGTTTTTCAACATTTTTTGAAAACTAAAGGTATTTTTCATCAAACTACTTGCATCAACACCCCTGAACAGAATGGTGTTTCTGAACGGAAAAATCGTCACCTTCTTAATGTCACTAGGTCTTTGTTATTTCAAAACCATATTCCTAAAATTTTCTGGTCTGAAGCCATATTAACTGCTGTTTATCTTATTAATCGTCTTCCTAGTCCTCTTATTCAGCATAAACAACCCCTTGAGATATTAAATGGTAGACGTATGAGCATCAATCACCTTAGAATTTTTGGATGTGTTTGTTATGTTCATAAAAAAAGGGTCGACAAATTCGACCCTAACTCTGTCAGAACTGTTTTTCTTGGATACTCATACCAAAAAAAGGGGTACAAATGCTATGACCCTCAAGAATGTAAACTATATATCTCTAGGAATGTCTCCTTCTTTGAAAACGAATCTTATTTTAGGACTACAGATAACCTCTCTGCAGGTCAAGATGAGACATCTCCTTCCCTCCCGACTATGGATTTATTTGAAGAAATACCTTCAGGTCTTGAGGAAACAGTCATCCCTCAAGAAGGGGGAGACGACAATATCACAGGTAATACAGGTAATGAGAATATTGTGCATAATGAAGATCAAGGTAATACAGGAATAACCCCTACAAGAAGGTCCTCACGACCAACTCGTGCTTCGTGTCTCCTACGAGACTTTGTTACTTACAATGTTACTTATCCCATTCAAAATTACGTTTCTTACAAAGCCGTCACTCCTAATCATCACAAGTTTCTAACTACAATGGACTCTCACCACGAACCAACTTCGTATCACGAAGCTCTAAGAAATCCAAAATGGGTTAAGGCCATGGAAGATGAATTAGAAGCTTTAGAAAGGAATCATACATGGTCCATGGTCCCCCTTAAAATGGGAACCAAACCTGTAGGATCCAAATGGGTATATAAAATAAAATACAATAGTAACGGGACGATTGATAGATATAAAGCTAGGTTAGTCGCTAAAGGGTACACTCAAACTTACGGCATTGACTATCAGGAGACATTTGCTCCTGTTGCAAAGATGAATACTGTTAGGGTCCTTTTATCTATTGCTATAAACCATGGTTGGAACCTTTTTCAAATGGATGTCCGAAATGCCTTCCTTCAGGGGACCCTTGAAGAGGAAGTCTTCATGACCCCACCTCCAGGCTATGCTTGTTCCCAGAATCAGGTTTGCAAACTTCACAAATCTATCTACGGTTTGAAGCAATCCCCCAGAGCATGGTATGCAAAACTCAGCCACTCTCTTCTCCACTTTGGTTTTTCGAAAAGTTCTGCTGATGCATCCATGTTTATTAAGCATTACGATACCAACACCATCATTGTCCTTGTATATGTAGATGATATCATAATAACTGGGAATAGTGATAATGAAATCAACCTAGTAAAAACTTACCTAAAAACCAAATTTGACATTAAAGACCTAGGGTTCCTGAAATACTTTTTAGGCATTGAAATTGCACACTCTAAAAAGGGTATGTTTTTATCCCAAAGAAAATATGTTCTTGACCTACTCCAAGAGACAGGGAAATTAGGTTCCAAACCTGCAAATACTCCTATTGAGACAAACCGAAAGGTAAGTCCCACTGATGGAGAACCTCTAAAAGACATAGGACAATTTCAAAGGTTAGTAGGGAAACTTATTTACCTCACTGTCACCAGACCTGACATTACTTATGCTGTTAGTACAATAAGTCAATTTATGCATGCTCCCCACACTCATCATCTTGACATTGTAGATAGAATTCTCAGATACCTGAAAAGAACACCTGGTCAATGAATATGGATGAAAAATAATAATTCTAACTCAATAATTGGCTACTCTGATGCAGATTGGGCTGGCAGCCACGACCGCAAATCCACTACAGGTTTTTGCACATTCGTTGGTGGAAACCTAGTCACTTGGAGGAGCAAGAAACAGAATGTGGTGGCGAGATCAAGTGCAGAAGCAGAATATAGAGCCATGGCATCTACTACAAGCGAGCTCACTTGGCTTAAACAACTTCTAAAGGAAATGCATATCCCATGCCAAGGACCAATGCAAATGTTCTGTGATAATCACGCTGCTCGACATATAGCTTCCAACCCTGTGTTTCACGAACGAACAAAGCATATCGAAGTGGACTGTCATTTCATTAGAGAAAAGATCCAAGCAAAGGAAATCGAAGTTCCTTATGTTCAAAGCAAAAACCAACTCGCAGATATCTTCACCAAGTCATTAGATCAAAAACAATTCAATAACATCCTTGACAAGTTAGGATCCTTCAATCTCTTCCGGACACAACTTGAGGGGGAGTGTTGAAATATGAACGGCTCAGACACAAACGGTCATCACAGCCATATATGGACACACATCCTCAATCAAGCAAATCATTCATCCAGCAAATCTTCACCAAAGGCAACACAACATTCACTCATCAAATGACAACGGCTAGATCTTGTATTAGGAAATAAACCAATCTCATATATATACATGTATCCGTATTATTTTGAAATCAATATACAAAAATCATACATACACAATTTCATCAGGGGACAAGGTCTGCAGAGTAACCTTCAGATTGTAATGGCCATTAGCAGACAAGTTCTTTCACCCAACAGCTACGTTGGGTGGCAAACACACAAAAAAAGTTATGCTTCCAAAAAAGGTGGCGTTTCATATTCTCTTTCTTGCTTGTTATTGTAGCTCCATGTTTATGGCTTGAAAGCAAGCTTTTGCTTGCTTGATATGACTTGCAAGATTCTTTGTGTTGTGCACTCAATTGGCTTCAATGATGGAAAGCAAAAATACTGGAAAAGTTAAAGAGATTGCCATATAAAACATCAATATGAGATCATCTTGTGATGACAGCTCAACTCATTCCATGTATTACTGTTTACAAGCTACTTTACCATTCTAACACTGTTTTACGTTTTGTCTTCAAAACAAATGGAACTCTCGTGATTTACTCATGTACCTCTTAATTAGAAAGTTATGCAATAATGTCATAAATAAATCACCAAAGTATTGTTGATTTTTAGGCTTTAATCTATGTTTTGATGATTTAATCGGCCTAATCTTAATAGCAATCCAAAGTAGAGTAGCACACATTATGGATAACATATATATTGGTTTGTACTAACTTTTACAGGTGATCAAGACTCAAAAAAAAGAACTCAAGTCAAGACATGTAATCAAGCTTATTGAAGATATGTAATTGTGTATTTCTTTCTAAGTCTTAGGAACTTTGTGTACTTAAACATACTAGAGTAAATAACTAATCACATACACACTAAGTTTCATATAGAAGTCACACACAAAATCTCAGATCAATTGGACTTCAATAAGTCACCTAAACTTAGATCGAGAAATCACTAAACCTTAACCTAAAACTATTTGTGCCAAATCGGTCGACCAAACGTTCTCCAGTCGACCGAATGTTCAGTTTATTTTGTTACCCCAATAGTGATTTACCCAGCTCGATCGGTCGACCAGGACATTTTCGGTCGACCGTCTACACATGTCATTTGACCGTTAGACTTGTCGTTTTCTTCAACGGTCGAATTTCCCAAAACCCCAAAATACTTTGACCATCGGTCGACCGAACGTAGATTTCCCTTGAAACACAAAATGTTTGACGTTTTTCGGTCGACCAGACTTGCCTTTGTGGTCGACCGATATATCATTTACTCTTGCCAGATTTCTTTGAACGGTCGATCGTCCCACATTTTAGTTTGACCGTTCACTTAAGTGAACTTAAGTTATAACCCGTTTTCGTTCGACCATCCCTTGCTCGGTCGTCCATTTTATTCTTAGACTTTTCTGGACTCCATTTCCGGATGGACTCCGGTTGACCGTTAGGCCCGTTTCAGTCGACCGAGCTTGACTAGAACAGTGTGCTGAGTTTTTCTGCTTTGTGTTTCTTACACAATCCTTTACCACACTTAACACAACGACTATAATTCTTTTAGAACTTATAAATAGAGGTTCTCCAACCATATTTAAACAACTCTCCTACTACTATTTACCTCCTACATTAGATAGATCAATCCAAACACTCAAAGCCTTCATATCCAAACTTTAGTACTCATTTCCAAATCATACTCAAGTGTGCTAAAGTTAGAAAGTGTGTTCCACTCAACAAGTTTGGTTGTCAAAGAAGCAAGGATTTCTGTGAAAGCCCGGAGTGTTCCCTCTCGGGTTGTGAGGGGAAGAAATCAAGCTCGCGAGGATTGTTCGTGGAGCTCACTGTGTAAAGACGTTGTCTCCCGGCCCGGAACGGGAAATGGATGATGAAAACGTGAGCGGAGCTCGAAGTGTCTAACAGAGCTTGCAAGTGAGAGAAAAGAAATTTACAATGAAAGTGCAATTAGAAAAGAAAGTTACAATGAAAGTGCAAGAAATTTGAATGTTAGTTTCCTTTTTATAAACTTAGGTTGCACTTCATTGTAACTTTCTTTTCTAATTGCACAAGAGCAACAATACAAATGTAAAAGTCTAATTGTTTGGATGTCATTTGAAAAGACTGTAATTCTTAACTGCTACCACTTCACACTTATTTGTTGATATGCATCAGAAAATTAACATAGTATATCATATGTCATTAAACTTTCAAAATTGACACTTTGTTAGTAGTCCACGATAAAGACGTTAGTTAAAGTATATTTTATTGTTAATTAATCATTAACTAATTATAAAATTTACAAAATCTACCTTGTATAATCAATTTTTTTTAAAAAAATTATCCTCTATCTATATATTCTATTTCTTTTCTCTCATTTCTCTCTCTCTCTCTCTATCTCTCTTCAATCAGCCTTCAAGTCTTGCCTCGCCTCTGACTCCACGTCGCCAACTCCCTCATCTTCGCTTATGCCAAAACCGGCCTCCGCCTTCTTCTCCATAATCTCGTACACAATCCCTTGGCATAATATTATGGAGAAGAAGGTGCAAGCGGAGGCTAGTTTTGGCGTAGGAGGAGATGAGGTTGAACTTGTGGGCTAATTGGAGAGAGAGAGAAAGAGGGATAAGAGAATGGAGAGTGAGGAGAAGTTTAAAAATATATTTAATTATACAAGGTAAATTTTGTAAATTTTACAATTAATTAATTATTAATCAACAATAAAATATATTTTAACTAACACTGTTACGGTGAACTACTAACGGAGTGACAATTTCAAGAGTTTAATAACATAAGATATACTATGTTAGTTTTCTGATGGTATATGTGCAAATAGGTGTGGAGAGGTGATTGTTAAGAATTACGGTCTTTTCAAATGATATCCCAGCAATCAACCCTATAAACAATAAATACGATGGTTTATCAATCTTCTTGAACAGAGCAGACATTAAACAAAGACTGAAAACCAAGAAAAGAGAAAAGGAAATGCCAATACCAGTTTAAACAAAATTCCCGATGCTGTCTGAGTGGAATCTTTATGCAAATCAAGCAATGTTTTTATTTGTGGTTGATGCTGACCTTCTTGACACTTTTCGGGTTGTGGCTTTCTGAGACCTACTTAGTGGATCCTCTTCTTTTAAAGCAAGAGCAGTAAAGGCTAACGTGGAGGAGGAATCGGAATGATGTTGGTTGGCGTTGGTTTCTCCCGACGCAATGTGGATGGTAGGTAGATTAGTCCCCAAAACAATAACAGAAAAGTAAACTACGATCCTAATTAGAATTGTCAATAAAGAGTAACCTATTTAATTAAGAGTAAAGGTCCACCATTCATGGTCACACTCTAACCGGTTGAATCTAAAGTAAGCATCCCTTGTTGACCATATAATAGCATCCCAACAGTATGTAAAACATCTATTGTTAATGTTTAATTCTAGGCTAATGTTTAGTGAAATTATTGTTCCCTAGGAGTGAAAAGGGAATTAAAGTGATGGGCAGGAGACCAAAAGAAAAAGAAGTGTTAGATGTGGACTTTGTTTACTTACTCAGCAAAGTATAAAAAGAAAAAAAAACTGGCTTTGCTGGTATATAATATATGTACAATAACAGGTAATGCTAAACCACCACAACAGCAAATGCTACATGACCACTTATTCCATCAACAAATTGATTCTCACGTCAATATGCCCTTCCCACCAACAATTCCATTCCTTTTGTTACATGTTCTCTCATACAGCAGAAATTCTTAATGTGGAGAAAACAACAGGGACCATAGCAAGTGGAGGCCCACATATCACGTGTGATGTTAAGAAATTAGAACCCATGACCACATTATTTCCAAACAGTGGGACTGGGTCAGCATGAACCCCTAGTACAATAGCATGTGGGCCTACAGATAAAAGAAAATGGTAAGAATGGGTTACAATGCTCTTTACTTTCAACTTCCTCTCTCAACTTGCCCCTTGAAGAGACAGAGGTTAGTACTCGGTGAGAACTTGAGGAACCAAAACATGGACACATGACCTCCATAATGACTTGATTGAAACATCCAACTGCCACATACAACCAACTGAATGAACGGACGCTATAAGGTTTGCAAGCGCCTAAATGTCCTCATTTTAAGTCGAGCATAAGGAACCTCGAGACAATGACAGTATTGAAGATTCCAGCAATTCAAGAAAGCAACACTAGGACGACACCACGACAGAACATCTACCGGTCCAGGACAGCATCGTGTCCGGTATTGTTGTGAACATGTGAACTTTTAGCCCAGAACCAATCAGCTCGGGATCTTATAGTCATGGGCTCATGGCCACTGGATATTGCTTGGACCAGTTTGATAGATGATAGCTACGCAAGCTCTGGCCCGGGTCCATTATGCTGGAATTGGATTGCCAGCATACAACAAGTCCCTTTCTCATATCCTGCCAAGCTGAGATAACTTCTAATCACGGTCATCAATTCTTTTTGGTATGGTTATGTGAGGCTGACCTTTCAGCTTTAATCAAGCACAACAATCCAGAAAATCACATCATTTTCACATGTTAATTGCTTATCTTCAAATTTAAGCTGGCAATGCACCCTTCAAGATATGAGGCCAAACCATATGGTGGTCGATGAACTCAATTTTCAGTTGTGAGGGTATAAAATCATTCTCATAATGCTGAAAAATCCACATTGAAGAACATAGAATACCAAAGAACCACTGACAAACCAGTTTAATTGCTGGACCTGAAATACATAACCATTAGAAAAGGCAGAGACAATATGTCATGCTAAAAAAAGGTAAATAGGAATAGGCTATAACATAGCAATATGATATAACAAGTGCAAACATGCAAAATCTGGATCAGAAAACACTACAAGTTTTGCAGGATGATTATAACACCTAGCTTGATGTTTACAGATGTTGGACCACAGAACGACGTGTACAGAGGATGATTGTAGCAGTTTTTTAATTTTGCAGCGTATGTGTGAACATAGGAACATGGATCAGATCACAAATGCTAATATTCAAGAGAATGTTGGAATAGCTCCAATTGAAAAGAAACTTGTACAACAACGTCTAAGATGATTCAGACATATCCAATATAGCCTTTGAAGGTACCAATAAAGTTTTTCATTCTGAAGGACTAGAAGGTGTCAGGAGAAGCAGGGGTCGGATGATTAACTTGGGAGAAAGAAATCAAAACAAGCCTGAAGGATCATAATGATCCAAAAATTAGGCATTGAACACGAGACACGTTAAAGGAGACAAGTCAAGCGCCGAATTCAACAATTTTTATTTCTTTGATTTTTAACCTACATATAGTTCACGATTAAAAGTTTTGTTGTTGTTGTTGATATCTTTATTAAGTGTCTAAATTCAGTTTATATAGAAAATGATGTTTTTTATTAATAAAAAAGAACACCAATTTTAGTTTCATAACCTTGTACAACATATTCAAAATTTAAAGGCCTGAGACATGGAAAGACTAGATACACAAACATTACTATTTTCGATAGAAATCCCATCCAGATCACACATCCAGTCCTTTCGAGTTTAAAATTACGCCACCAAAACTGACTGTACCATGAGACAGAAGCAAGAGGAAATCTGATGAGAATAGGATCTTAAATCACATTCAAACAGTTTTTACAAGTATACATCAATTGTGATATGATAGGTTCTCAAAACTAAAGAGTTTGATAATCGTTTTATGAACAAATAATGAAAATCCTTAGTCATGTTATATGATTTGGATCCTCACGAAAACAGCCAATAGTTTAACAAAATGTGCACAAATATTTGGAAGTTACAAACTTTTATGCTAGGAATAGCAAGTAAGAATTTATTTATTTTTTGAGAGTTTACGTGCACGCAGTTTCTCATCATCTAAAAGCAACAAAGAGGTGCAGAAAGTCAAAATTACATTAGCTGCGAATGAAAAGTCAAAGATATTGTTTAATTGATTGTGTAGCTGCAATTTGTGCTTACCCAACATGGTAGATTCATATAGACTCAATTTTGACCGTAGAAGTTTGGTTCTCTGTACAGGCATAATGTCTAAAGTTTTTTAGTTTGGAAGTTATCATACCTGATACCTTCTATTGACATGGCCACAAGTCTGCATGGATATTCTGAAATCAATCTATCTTCATGGATCTTTTCTAGTACTTTGCTTAAATTGCAATATTATCATTTCACACCTCCCAAGTTAAAATCCCAACCCTGCCCTATCATTAGTAATTAATGGAGTGGCTGAATTTGCGTTTCTTGTTAAAATGATGTAAGATTGAAGTCTCTCACTCTATTGCTTTACAAATTTATATTCAAGTCTGAAAGGCTTTATGTTGACTTGATCAAACAGAAGATGTTTTGCTTCTTTATGTTATTTGATTTGCATAATGTTAGGTTGTACACTTTAGATATGACAATTGTCTACGTTCTCTTGGGAACTGTATCGTGTTTCTTTCCTTTGTGCAACACTATATAGTATTTACTAATACTTACAGACCTCAATCATTGACAACTACATGGAACTTGGACAATCAAATTGACTGTAATGGCTATCCACATGAAATCAACACCAATTATTTGCGAGTTATTCTTAATCATATGGGACTTCTAACCAGATCAAGTTGTTTTTATCATATCAAAGTTCTAAGTGATTTTTATAATATCTTTTTCTTTCATTTAGGATGCAAATGGTGACTATTTTTCTAATAGCTGATTTGTTACCAACTTACCATAATTTGTATTACTCGACCATCTTCTTATTGATTTCAAAATGTATTTAATGTTGCACCCCACGTTACATATGTTGGACAACATTTGAGACCTGAAACCAAATTGTAAACATGCTTGAGATATGTTGGAGTTGGGCATCTCCTTACATGGTTGTATGAAGAGTATCTAAACAATATTTCTGATTTTATTCTTATAAACATAATAAAAGCAAGCGCGAACATCACCAACATCAAAAAAATATTATGTTTTATGGTTAGTCTACTTAGTAATTGGGATACAAGGAAGAAAAAAAGATCGGGTGGCACAAGAAGTTTACTTCAATTATCACTAAATCCTCTTACACGTACAATAGAAATTTGCTCTCTTCAAGATATCACCACCCTTTCTACAATGAGACCACCACAATCATCAAATAGGAATAACTTCAAATAGTTTGCTTCTACAGATTCCTGCCTAAGATGGCACCAACTCAATCAATATACACCGTAAAAGTCCACAACTGTCCTATTTACCCCATTTTAAGTCAATCCAATTTAGTTTCAACTCAACCCTTTGCACCTACGACCACTTCAATCTCAATCCCGATCCAACCATTTCACTAAACAAACTTCATTTCCTAAAAAATCATTATCAAACCAACACAACGCAACCCACTACAACAAGTCCAATTCATTTGCAAATACTTGTTTTCCAACTAAATTAAATCAAACTCCTACCAATTTAAACCTACACTAGGCAGTAGGTCACAATTTTTGCTCCAGAATGCACAGCCAAAACTAGGGTTGTGCAAGGTTAGGTCTAGGGGTGCAAATGGTTACCAAGTATCCGAGTATTCGATTCGAAAATTTCTATTTAGTTGGTATTTGGTAAGTTCAATGTTACCAATTTAATTTCGGATACGAATATGGTTTAAAAAAAATTACGAATTCGGATACAAGCTATTTAAAATTCGAATTATCCGAATTATTCGAATACATAGTCAAATACACAAATTAGTATTCGAAAATTTAGTATTCGAAAATTTTAATACGAAAATTTAGTATTCGAAAATTTTGATTCGAAAATTAATTATAATATATATATATATCTATTCAATTTCGGATAATATTCGAATACCAATTAGTATTCGAAAATTTTGAAGTTTCGGATTCGGATTCGGATAGTTCTACTGAATTCGGATTCGAATTCGGATATAACAGGTATCCGAGTTAAATTATCCGAGTTGCACCCCTAGTTAGGTCCGGTCTAGGTTCTGGCGACCAACTGGGTTTCGGTCCGGCCCGAACCCGGTCTATTTCCCAAATATTTATTAAAAATCCGGTCCGGGTTTTTGGACCAGATCCGATCGGTCTGGTCTTCAGTCCGGACCCCAGAGATGGTTCGGTCCTAGACCGGTGCTCACCCCTAGCCAAAACCCACTAACAATTAGGCAAGAAGTACGATACGCTCGTTTATGTCAAGCAAGCTTCACCCTTTCCACACTTCGTTGAAATCATCTCACAGTCCACGGAAAACGTGCTTAAATTAATGCCTAACCCCCACCCTAAGCCTTAAGACCTTAACTCGCATTGTCCTTTTCTCGAATTCGAAAACACACAATGACACAATTGAACTCGACTATTAACTCCCCTTTATGAGCAAACGGCTGGTTGTTGTGTTGTGTGGGTCAGTGTTGTCCAAGTGCGGAGTGCGAGAACCTAAGACAGAAAACAAACTCTGAGATTTCATCTGTCATAACTAAACCTACCTACCAAGAATGCTAGTGAAGAGTGGAGTCGCTTCCCCAAACCAACTCATTTATTGGTCACATTGTCACACTACCAACTAGGGCTGGCAATTTGGGTCATGACACGAAACCCGAACCCGACACTAAATATCACGATTCAGGTCGACACGAATGACACGAACTGTAATTCGGGTCGACACGAATAACACGAACTGTAATTCGGGTCGGGTTCGAATTGGAGTATTTCGTGTAATTCGAGTTGACACGAATAACACGAACTGCAATTCGGGTCAAGTTCGTTTCGTGTAATTCGTGTCAAACATACTAGTTCGTGTTCGGGTTAATTCGTGTTTGTGTAAATTGGTGTCAAACATATCATAATTGGTGTCAAACAAGTTATTTTGTGTTCAAGTTAATTCGGATTTGTAAAAATTCGTGTCAAACAAGTCAGTTCGAGTTATTCGGGTTAATTCGTGTTTGTGTCAACACGAACACGAAAAATGGATTCGTGTCAACGTGGGTCGTGTTCGGGTTACCAAATTCGTGTTCGGGTTTAAGATTAGATTTTCGTGTTCGTGTCGCCTATTTCTTATTAATTCGTGTTCGTGTTCGGGTCGAGTAAAAACAATTCGTGTCAATTCGTGTTCGTGTCAAACACGACACGAAACACGAATTTGTCAGCCCTACTACCAACCAAGTCCGCCATCTTACAAAGATAAGAAAAGAATATTCATAGAGACAAGTTTAGAGGATGGTGTCAAGTGCATTCCAAACACCATTGACGATCTTCCTTTTATTCTAGCCTTCTAGCAATATGCACTTGGTATTTATTTGGCTATAAACTATCACTGCTTGCATGGATTTGGTGATCAGTCTTTTTATTAATTTTTTGTTTCCATTTTGCTTTGAAAAACTAAGTTATTACTCTATCTTTTGAACTTTCCTTGAAAAGAGACTGTGATCAGAACGCTCATTAAAATTTAAGTTGCACAATTTTGAACACGTGATGGGAAAAAATGAGGTTTGAAGTTGTGGATGTTTATCTAAGTTCAGGTACAAAATTGGGTTTGGCTTGGCAAACCTCGATGCAAATCCTAATTAACTTGAGATATAGATCAATGATACAGATTCCCATGCACAGCATCCAACCAATTTTTATTTTTATTTTGATCGATAATTTATATATTAGGCTGTGTAAGAAAATTGATTTTTCAAAACCTGGTCCTGATGAATCATCCCATACCCAGACAAATAACCATTTTCAAAATTGGTTCGCAACTTAATATCAACAACAACATCTCGGAACCATGTTTCGTACCGGTCGGTAGTGACCTTTGATGCATTTCATTTTACAAGTCAAAACGCGCTGAATTCAATTCCCAAACACACCGTCAATATCTCTCTCGAATTCCGGAATCACGATTCTACAACTCTAAACCTAGCAAGCCGAAAACCGGAAGAAGAAAAAAACCTAACAAGCCGAAAACAGCAATGCAGGTGGAAAAGAAGCGAAAATCAGCAAACCCTAGCAGTGGATCGACGAGCCGTTCCACTCCGAGCATAGGACGGCGAGCTCGGCGTCGGTGGGATGTGCTCGGCCGGGACTGTCGCAGGGGAGGATTCCAAGTGGGGGTTTATCTAGGGTTTCTGAAACGTGGAAAATGAATTTGGGTTTATCTAGGGTTTGTTTTTTAGTGTATACAGAACTCGACATCACCAGTGTCGAGTTCATTTTGGTTTTTATTGCGGAACACTTGTCGATTTTTCTTGAAGTGATTGCCAGGGGAACACGATTTCAGGTAGAACTCGGCATCACCAGTGCCGAGTTCATTTTTGTTTTTATTGCGGGAACCATATTTTCCAAGTTGAACTCGGTATCATTAGGACCGAGTTCTACCAAATCGAACTCGACAGTACCAGTGTCGAGTTCATTTTGATTTTTATTCTCTCAACTCAGATATCGTGCATGAGACGGTTGGTTGGCCAGAAAAACATTGTTTTAAATAGAACTCGACATCAAAAACACCTAGTTTTGTCATGCTATAAAAACAGTCTGACCCCCCTCTTCCTTAGAGTTTCGATTTTTTTTCGTTTTCCACCGTTTTCTTGTTTTTTTATGTATTAGGATGATATAAATTGTTGTTTTAGGTATGATTGTAGTGATTTTGTTGGTTTAGGAACTTGTTTGGTACAAAGTCGATTTTGATTTTGGGTTTTTAGGCCAAACCATTTATTTCTTGTTTCTTAGTTGATTATTGATTTCATTTTTGTTGATTGTATGTCTACGGTATTAATCTTAAAAGTAGTTGAATTTAAGTTTGATTATTGTGATTGAAATTATATTTTTTGTTGTTATTTTGGTTTGAATGTATGTTAGTTTTAATGAATGTAAACTTAAAATGATTTATTTATATTTGAATGTATGTGACTTTGATTGTACGTGAGAATTGAAGTTTGAATTTTGTAATCTTAAAAATAGGGTAATGAATGTATGTGAGTTTTAATGGAAAAAATGATTTGAAGTTGAGAAATACGTTCGTTAAATATGTGGTGATTTGCATGTTGTTTGAATGTATGTCGTTTAAAGTTGTGAAATACGTCGTTATTTAGATGTTTGGAATTTAAAGATGTTATTTGTACTATTGTCAGTTCGTTTTACGGTTGTTTCAAATTTACGAATTTGAACATATAAGGAATGTTTTGTCAAATTTTAAAATAAATTCTAACATTATTCATAACGTTGTTTATTGTAATTGCTTTTACTACTACACTCATTGCTCGACGTTTACAGATGTTTGTTATTACACTCGATTGAGGTAATTTCTAAATCTTTTTAATACTTTCAAATTTTTAATTAAGTAGTAATAGAAGAACAACCATCTCATTTGAACACATTTTCAAATTTAATTAATATATGTTAGGAATTGATAAAGATGATGAAGGATCTTTGTTGGTCATGTATAATAGGAAATTAGAATGTAACGGAGATGCGATAGAGTATACAGGATCTGACCACAAATTGGTAGTTGTAACCATAAATATACATTATTTAGTATTTAAACTTGTCAATTTCTTTTTCAATATACATGCTTTCAACGAAAAAATGGAAACTTCTTAATTATGTCGTACGAAACATCGAGGGTGAAACCAAGAAGGGGCATGGAAATTTGATTTTTTTATTTTATAGGAGTAAATGTACAACCTTGTTTTTCTTCTCAAAGGTAACAACCATGTTTTTATTTGGGAACTACTATTCGTCGCCGGAAAACTACTTAAATCACCCCAAAAATGACATTTTTGCCCTTAACAAATCAATTAATACCGATTTCGTCCCGTGTCTTTAAATAAGGTGTTTGACTCAGTTTTACTCACATTCCTAGTACCAACACCACGAAAATGTCTGGCGAAGCACCTGAATTCGGCGAGGTAACTGGGGCGGAATTTTTTTCACGACTCGGGCGTCTGGCTAAACCGCCTCCACCAAGGTGGAGGCGTCTGCCTAACACGCCTTGGTGGAGGCGTCTGTCTAGGCGTCTGTCTAGTCCTTGGTGGAGGCGTCTGTCTAGGCGTCTGCCTAACACGCCTCCACCAAGGTGGAGGCGTCTGTCTATGTGGAGGCGTGTTAGGCAGACGCCTCCACCTTGGTGGAGGCGGTTTAGCCAGACGCCCGTTTTTTTTGTTTTTTTTTTATTTTTTTGTTAAATTCAAATTTTTCAGGTTCCGTTTCAAGATTTCGGTGGTGATGGAGTAGATTACAGTGAGCTTTTTGACAGTAAAGAAATATTTACAACAATCGAGGAAGGTTGTAAATGGGCGAAACAAGTTGCAATAGGAGTCAGATTTTTTTTGGTTATATCATCATACAAACCGAAAGCAGATAACCGGATGGATTGTTACCTCAGATGTGATCGCAGACGTGAGATGAGTTCTCGTGATACGAGTATTGCACTGCGAAAGAATACGAAAAGAAAAGGTTGCGGTTGTCGGTTTTTGGTAAAAGTGGTGGAGCGACGAGATCGTGATAGATGGGTTATTGTTTCTAGTAGCATGTTTGGGCAGCACAACCACCCATTGGCAGTTTATTCAGAGGGTCACCGACAGGTCAGCGGACTTAGTGTTGGGGCAAAGCAAATTGTTCGGGATATGACAGAGGCACAAGCAAGGCCCCGTAACATTTTGTTGGCGGTAAAGAAGAAATTTCCGGACGATAATCCTAATCAAATGCACATTTACAACTTCAGAGAGTACATGAGGAGGACGAAATCTGAAGACAGGAATCCCGCGCAGCAGTTTCTCAGAGAGGCAGTGCAGCATAAGTATTTGCATTGGATTGTGGCAGATGAATAAACTAATGTCTTGACTCACGCATTTTTGGCACATCCGACTTCAGTTCAGTTGTTGCGTACATACCCATTCGTGATCTGTATGGATTCGACGTATAAGACGAACAAGTACAAGATGCCTTTGTTTGAGATGGTTGGGGTTACTCCAACAAATATGAATTTCCTCGTCGGATATGCGATTTTGCAGGATGAGACCGAGTCTAGTTACCGGTGGGTGTTGGAGAGGTTGCGAGATCTATTATTGGATATTGTTAGCCCGACAGCAATAATTACGGACTGGGAGATGGGTCTGATGCGACCAGTGGCAGAGGTTTTTCCTGAGTCAGCTCATTTACTATGCACCTGGCATATCAACAAAGACGTGTACAACTACGCATACCACGTATTCGGCAAGGCGAAGCAGCTTGCAGAGAGTTTTAGACGTGGAAGATGGAGGAGAGTCATGCTTTCTGATTCACAGACGGATTATGATAGAGCAGTCCGTAATCTGAAGGATTCTTACAGTTCCTGGTCAGTGCTGACGAAGTATGTGGAAGACACGTGGTTGGTGCATAAGGAAAAATTCGTGTTGAATTGGACGAATCAAGTTCTTCATTTCGGCAACACTACGAACTGCAGGGTGGAAAGTGCACATTCGGCTCTGAAAGAGTGGATCACTACATCGACTGCCGCTCTCGACACTCTTTTCGACCGCGTGAACTCGTCTATTGAAATGCAGCTGACGAATATTCGGAACTTTCTTGAAGATTCGAGACGTCGAAATTTGGCACATTACATAGGTCCTCTGTTTCAGCATATAAATGGCCGAGTTTCGCATCACTGCTTGTCGTTAATGACTCAGGAGTTGAAGAGAATGCAGGACTTAAGTGATGAAATTGAATATCGTTGTGGGTGTGCTTTCCTGACAACACATGGGATTCCTTGTGCCTGTACCATGTACGAGTGTTTCGCGTCAGGTGATGGAATTTATTTAGAGCAGATTCATCCATTCTGGAAAACACTTGTTATCGGAGAAGGAGTCCAGATGTCAGAGTTTGTTGATCAGTCAGCACAAGACACCGAGCATTTTCGGAAGCTAGTGGATGAGATCTCGCAGAGCGATCCTGCAGTAATTCGTAGTGCCTCTCGTATTTTATACGAACAGTTACACCCCGATCAGTCGAACTATGGAGAACCCGAAGAAAATACTAAGGTACGAGGTCGACCTAGGGGAAAGTCGACACGTCGGGACCCGAGTGCCTTCGAGTATGCTGAGCGAGGTCGTGGTCGGTCTGGCAGTAGTGGGAGCAGGGGTCGTGGTCGGTCTGGCAGTAGTGGGAGCAGGGGTCGTCGGTCTAATTCGTCTCGATCGTCCTTGAATACGGGCACAGGATCTTCTGGTATGTCGATATCTTTGTTGTTATGTTATTTAACATATATTAGTAATCTAAATGGGGTTGAATATATTATCTCCTAATTTTGTTGTTTTAATGAATTGTTATTTACCTACCTTACAGTGTCCGGACGGGTTGACGTGGACAACTTCCCATATAATGATAGACTGCCAGGAATCATTTTGCCATTTCTGCAAAGGTGGAATGACGTACGTGCTGATGACAACTGTGGATTTCGATGTGTTGCCGATGTCTTTCATGGTGGTCAGGAGAACTGGTCGTACGCCCGTCGTGTGATTTCTAATGAGATAGGTGCACATCCTATTTATGAGACAGTCTATTTCGGCCATGTGAGAGAGGCTCGTCAACGAATTGATTGGGGCAGGGGAGGTTGTGGCGAGGATCATTATATGGAGGTCTGGTCCGACGTGTTTCCTATTGCGAATTTTTACAAGTGTGCGGTCATGTATTTCGCAGTGGGAACGGATGGTTCGTTGTTCCCGTGTCTTACTGTTCTACCCTGGGAGTGTCCCTCTACCATGACGAGGCCTGTCAGAGAGTTGGTCATTACTCATTTAGGGAGTTACGCTCATTTTATTCGTTTGGAATTACTTGATGATTTCCCAGTACCTCCTATAGCGACCTTATGGTATCAAATGCGAGATGAGAGTGTTGTTGGATGGGAGGATCAGTACCAAAGTAGGATAGAGTATTGGAACCGGTTACGTTGATTGTAATTTGTAATGTTTTGTAATGTATAATATATCGTGTATTTCTACTTATATCGTGTTGTTTTTTTTACCGTATTTTAAATTTAAATATTATTTCATATCTAAAGAAATAAGTTGAAAATCTTTTCGTGAAAAATAAATATTAAAAAATACGATAGTCAAAGAAATATGTAGAAGATATGTTCGTCAGAAATAAATAATAAGAGTACACAAATAAACATAAACATATACCAACAAATGTACTAACAGTGCAACAAAACGAAAGTAAAAGCAAGACAACTACAGCTCAACATCTGAATCATGGTCCGAAATGCTCAACTGCCTGTTCCAATCCTCGATCAGGCGATCCCAATCTGTACATGCAAGTCTCGTCGCCTCACTCGGCATGACGTCTCTCTCTCGCAAGAACGGCTGCGTACACCGTATCGCCCTACTCATCCACTGTATGTAAAATAGAAATTAGCGTACAATAACAAAATATACTTTACAATTAAATATAAAATTAGATAAACTTACCGCATCGGCACATGTCCTATCCAGTGCTCTCTCCGGTCTCGGAATGATACCGCGTACGAGCAGTGGATGCGAGCACCTACCGAACCACTGCAAATAATCTGGAGCACAGGTTGAGGGGTCGCGGCTACGACTCAGATCGGTCAGGTGTAGTCGTCCTAGTCTCGGAAATGTCCTCCAAACCGATTCCGCAGACGAAACGTTGTGCCTGACGTCGTACATCGTCACAGTCGCAGACCGTACTGCATGCTCAGGCGTCGGGATGTCAACCGGGATCACCTGAATGTAACCTAACTGCCGTAACACGCGATCAGGTATATAAGGCTCTGTGATATCCCTATAACGAATAATGCCGGCAAATGTAGTCCTCGGGACAGCTACAGCAGGCTCGGGACCATACGGTAACCACTCCACCTAAACGTTTATACATTAATAATAATAATAAAATTAAATTTAAATAAACGTGAATGATATATACATTATATACCTGCGATGCAGTCATCTGATCTAGTCGTCTACGAATAGAAATAAGTCGACTCTCGCTCTTATCCTCGGCCCGGACAGCCCACATACGCGAACGAGGATGGCCACGCTCAACAATCTTCCGCTCACGATGTGGGCGGAAAGCAGGAAAATACTCATATATCCAAGCCTGCAGCAGTGTAAGACAACCCGTAATCTGACCACAATCAGCACGACTAGATATGCACAGCTGGCGATACAGATATGCCAACGTCGCCGACCCCCATGAGTAATCAGCAACGGTATCTGGGTCCCTCGCCTCCAATAAGTCGCGTGCTCTCAGTCTGGAACCGCTCTTGTCGACAAACAATACGCAGCCTAGCAGTAAGAAGAAATAAGCAGTCATCTGCGTATCCTCAGTCCGTGGTGGTCGCCCCCGTCTGCAACACTCGTCCACAGCGTCGATACTAACACCACCGCCACTCCAAAATGAGCTATCCCGCCCAAGACCCTCCAGACTGACACCCAGCAACTCAGATACATATAACTTCAGCTCAGATGTCGGCGCCTGCGCACTGACCATGGGACCCTCAACAGGAATGTGAAGAATCTGAAAGACGTCATGCAACATGATCGTCATCTCTCCGAACGGCAAGTGGAAAGTGTTGGTGTCAGGCTGCCACCGCTCCACGAAAGCCGAAATCAACGGCATGTCGATGCAGGAAAACATGCTGTACGGCAAGTGACCCAATCCACTGTCAACCACGGTCGCCGTCATATCCTCAGTCATCACTGAGCGCCATGCCTGCAATGTCGTACATGCTCTGTGCCGATTATGGCACTTCAAAACCTTCCGCTCATCGCCATCCCAGATGCGTCTGGCGACGTGGCCTCCGAAACTCGGAATGACGCTGCCATCTACAGGACCACCGGGAATAATATCCGTGACGATCCAAGACTCGTCATCACCCCTCTTCTTCTTCTGAGCTCGGGCGTCTGCAGTGCACGAACTCGAATCACCGGTCACAAACCGGTCACCTCGATCCTTCCTAATGACCCACTCAGATGAAGGACCACCGTGTCACCCCCGCCCTCGACCGGCCTGATGTACCGCCTCCTCCTGTGGCCCCAAGTCGTATCGGCCCCCATCGTCACTGTCGTCGTGACTCCTCAGCTCATCTGAATCATCCTCGTCGTCGAAAGACTCTCCAGGTGTCTGACGACGACGTAACAGATCTCTCTCTCTCCTAACTGAAGCAGAAATACCACGTCTACGTGGATGACGAGGACCTGACTCGTCTGCTATACTACGTACCGCGCGTAAGGGAATTGATTTCCCTTTTCCTCCACGGTAACCCGATGACTATTAATTCAATTTTAAAAATACAAATTTATTAATGAATTTACTAAAATAATTAAACTAATTATTAACTGAATAATCTATTAATTTAGCAATTATCACAATTAATCAATAATCCTTTACTAAAATCGTACACAACTAATTACTAACATAATAATCAATTTATTTAGCGATTTATTTATTAATTATCACAATTTATAATCAATAAACGATTTACTAAACTAATTTAACTCATTATTAACATAATATTCAATTTATTTAAAATTTATCACAATTTATAATAAAATTAAAAAAAAACCGGGCGTCTGCGGGAGACGCCTACCCTACGTTGTAGGCGTCTGCCGGAGACGCCTACCGTACGTGGGAGACGTCTCCCGCAGACGTCTGTTCATTGGGTCGGGCGTCTCCCGCGACCGCCCGACTCAAAAAAAAAATTTTAAAAATTAATTGAAATAAACAAGGTAATTTACCAGATGTGAGTAGTCAGGGGTCTCCGCTGGCTCTTTCCCTGGCCTCCGAGACATTCTATTTGGTGAATAAAAGTGTGATATGAAGAGAAAGTTGTGTTAAAAGAGTGAAATGAGGAGTTATATTAGTAGAAAGGGCAGATGGGCAAAATGATAATCTTACGGGCGATTTAAGTAGTTTTACGGCGACGAATATCAGTTCAGTTTTATTTCGAGCAAGATTTTTTACTGTTCATATTGTGTGTGTGTGGGGGGGAGGGGGGGGGGGTTCTTAAAGAATGTTGCCAATGTCAAATTAACAGAAAATTTGACTTCAAATTGGCCAATTAGCTACGTAAAGATATAGTTTTGGATAGATATGAATCAATCAATTTTCAATATTCTTAAACTAACCGATTTAAATTATTTGTATAAAATTGTAGTTTTATCGTATTTTCGTTGATTTAACACGTTTAGTTGATTAAAACATTATTGCAGTTTTATCATATTTTCATTGATTAAACACATTTAGGTCATGAAACCCATCGTTGAAATTGATTTATTTGATTAAGACATTGACGATATAATGTTTATTATTTTTCAAAACATGATAATTTGTCAAGGTAAATTGTAGATCTATCATAAATATTAATAATATTTTTTTTATATTTTCAGTCCTCTCTCCTCTTTCCCTCCTCCGGGTTCCTTCGTTGCAAATTACAATTAGTTGTGTTGTATTTTGTACATTAAGGTTGCTAAAGGATACGGGTTGAACTCAAAGTATCCACGATTAAACCAAAATAATTACGTCGTAAAAAGCAAAACTTTCTGAGTTCATGAAAAATTGACTTACAAAAAAAAATTACACCCTCGTGAATGTACTCTGAAAATTTTACTTTTATATGTCAATTATTATGAATTAAATGTGCAAACACTTTGTTCATTGATTATGACATTCGTCTTTTGGAAGTGTTAAAGAAGAGACGTTTGATCCTTATCCGTAAAACTCTAAAAGATAATGATTTACATAAATCAAAAGTTATTCACAATCATGGTAATTAACATTGAACATTAATTACCGAGATAAAATTGTCGTGTTAGTCATCGATTGTTGTAGTTCTATAAATAATTGACGACGTGAGTATATGAACGAGGAAAATAGTTACTTTTATATATTGAATAAATTTAACAAGTAAAACATTATGGAATTGTGTTTCGTGTCATTAATGTTTTACTGTGTCTTGTGTCCTATGATACGAGTCTTACATTTTTTCACTCAATAAGTGTTTGATTTGATTATTGTCAAAAACTATCAATGAGTATAGTGATAAAGACGATAGTTGGTTGAACTTGACTTGTGCTGGAAAAGATAGTTAGTCAAACGATTATCATTGACCCTCTTAATTGCGTGATGATATTAGTGGACCCCTTGATAAAATAAAATTATAATGTGCACAATGTAGCTTGAGTTAAGTTACATAGTTATAATTAGCTTAAATAGATCAAGAAATGAATATAATACAAATGTGATATATTTCTACTTTGTATATATTCTTAATATCATGAGACAATGGACGGACACTAGTGGTGCACTGACATCACTAAATAGATTGTGTTTAGTTCGAGTGGAACAAAGACATCTATGCTAATTGGGTAACTATAATGTGTAGCTAAATACCGATTATGGTTTGAGATATTAAGTGTTTAATATCGCTGCAAATTTAACTTATATCCTCCTATAGGCCACACCATAAAACTGGAAAACAAGAAGCTTGATTTTGAGTTCATAAGATGTGTCGAGTTTCATATGTAAAGAGACACATATGATGTATCAATAAAATCAATATGCCATGAGAATTGACATAATTAAGAATATGAGGTGTATATATCATACGAGGTGTATATATCACGGGGTGTAATAATTTAATATTACATAGAATAATATATTACATACGATATGAATTTGCTAAAATCCCCAAAATGTCAAATTTTGTTGGATAATCCAAACTTTGACAAATGCATATTGCTAGGGACAGGAAATCCTACGGTCAGAACCAAAACCATGGAAAAACCAATATAATTAAAAGTCATCTTTATTGTTAGAGCTTAGAAATAGATTAAAAAAGTAATATTTACAATGATCGACCATGTAGAAGGTGGTGAAGTCGGTGTTCCTGGATCAGAGCATGGCATTGCTATCGACGTCGCATTCAACCTTTACCCTATCCCCTTGGTTTGCCACATTCCGTTGGGGAGGCAGCATTCCTCCAAGGAGTCGTTGTCGTTCTTCAGGGTGGCGAGTGGATGCGGTGATGTTCCCCATCCTCCACTGTCACTATCGTCGTCCTTGGCCATTGTGCAACCATCGTCAGAGTCTTTCCCCACCTCCAGTTCACTGCCGGAATCTGGCACCAGAGTCGTTGAGGACACTAGAGTTGTTAAAGAGTTTTCCTTTGGCCTAAACACGACTTAGATAATGTTGGAATACAGTCGAAAGGGATGTGTTGTCGGTTCATGCACCCCTTTTGCCTGGTGGATGTTGACGCAACTCTGTTCAACGCCCCAGATACCTGAGATGCAGTGGAGGGACGGAAATTGGTAATTTACGGGGCATTATATACTCTTTATTAGTTTGTTAGATGGTTACAACATTTTTGAAACTAAGAAATCCACGTTGGGTTTAGGTTGGCCAAAGTATTTATGAATTAAAATATGCAAATCAAAGATACAATATATATACAACATTCTGGAGGGATGGTTTTAGAAAACTCCCAACCTTATTAGTTATTACTACATCCGCGATGATCCATTCATGCAACCTCCGAAAAACAAAAGGAAACCCACTTACAAACTGACCGACCTAGGGCCGAGCATGGACTAGTCTAGTCTGGGTTCGGTCCGGATTGAAACCAATCGATTCGGGTTTCAGTCCGGACATTGCTGAAAATCTGGTTCGGGTCCGATCTGATTTTTGGTTTTTTAAGGTAAAAATCCGTTCTCCGGTCCGAACCAGTCCAGTCCGGTCTCCGGTCCGAATACCGGAAAAAAAATCCAGACCTGATGCTCAACCCTACCCGGACGCCATTTTTCCGGAATCTCCTCTTCAATCCCCACCGTCCATTCCCCTCCGAACACATCCGACGGCCCACATCCCCTGACGTCACCACCTCCCTTCTCGAGCCGAGTGGACGCTGACGTGTGCACTGATGTCACAACCGGTAGAAGAGAGAAAGAGGAGTCTCTCATCTTTTCTCCTTGTTAACTCATAATCACTCCTCTCTCGTCGCCGATCGCTTCCGATCCCAGCATTAGCCCTCGCGCGTCCCCAAACCCTAGGTTTGAGGGGTTTCCTTCTTTTTTTCGGAAAAATTATCGCTTCCGAGTTTGATTTGGGTGCGATTCCCCTGGGTTCGAAGTGAATTCTGCGTTTTGATGTGTTTTTAGATGTTTTTGGTTTGGTTGGTGGAGAGGTGGTTTCTGGTTTCTGTTGGTGTTTGTTGTGGTTTGGGTTGAGGTTGGTGTGGGGTTTGGTGAAGTTCAAAGTTTCGCGGTGGATTCCGGTTTTGGTTGCCGGCGCTGTAGTCTGCGGCTGGTCTGGTGATTTTGAGTTTGTAATGTCTGTTTGTGTTGGAATTTAGTATGTTTGGTGTTTATGCGTTTTAATTTTGGTTTTGCTTTAGTGAAACGCTTGTGTCTCTGTCTATTGTTTGGTGGCAATGTTTATTTGTTTCAGTGACAATGTGTAATTTGCATTTGCTTGAATTTGTCAGTGTTATACAAAGATAGTTATGAAATGGTTGTTTAGTATCTGCAAGTGATTTTCAATTTAGTTGCTCTGTAACTGTGTTGTAGGAGGAGGACATGACACTTATTTCGCATGCATCGTCGTGTCAAATTTTCCGGTCAGAGGCTTCCCGTGGTAGTGGACTGGACCAGGATTCCATGCATGTTGGGGAGTGTAATGCCTTTTTGAGGAATAAGGATAGGGAATCTTCTTGCTTGGTGTGGAATGCTGAGAAGAGAAGTCGAGTATTGCGATTGGAAGTTTCTCGATCAAGAAGGGACAGTAGCATGGTGGTTGCTGCAAGTCCACCGACAGAGGATGCTGTAGTCAGTACTGAACCATTGACAAGAGAGGATCTTGTTGCATATCTTGCTTCTGGTTGCAAGCCTAAGGAAAAATGGAGGTACAACTGATTGCCTATCTCTCGCTACATGCTCTATACCTCCTGTTAAAAGTGTTTTTTTGTCTCTTCCAATTTGAGTTTCCATGCCTTGCAGACAATGTTTGATTTGATTCTTTTAGCGTATTAACTTGTCATTTTATTCATTTGAATTGTGTGAAACTGCGAACATAAATATACTGAACTGACCATCTTAATATTTGATAACTCCTCCTGAGATATTGCCATCTTATTGTCAGTGAAAATTATGTAATTAGTTATAGTATTTGAATTTCCTAGCTGAGTTAAGTTTTTTATTATCAAATATTGGTTTCTGCTTATTGCATTTGCAATTACACTTCCATCTTGTTTTATTTTCGTTGACAGAATAGGTACAGAACATGAAAAATTTGGATTTGAAGTTGGAAGTCTACGTCCCATGAAGTATGAGCAAATAGCAGAGTTGCTCAATAGTATTGCGGAGAGATTTGATTGGGAAAAAGTGATGGAGGGAAGTTATATTATAGGACTCAAACAGGTATGCGTCTCCCTGCGGCTTTACTTTCTTTTATTTATAGTTTGTTGTCTTCCTTTTCCCTTTTCATGAATATATTGAAATTTCGCTCAAGTACTAATGACTTCCTTGAAAAATTTGATATTTGGATAAGTAGGGAAAGCAAAGTATCTCACTAGAACCTGGTGGTCAATTTGAGCTTAGTGGAGCTCCTCTGGAAACCCTGCACCAGACATGCGCTGAAGTTAATTCACACCTTTATCAGGTAAGATCCGATATTAGCTTTGCTACTATCAGTAGTAGTGTTCTGATCCAACCCTGCTTATCTTCATAGGTGAAAGCTGTAACTGAAGAGATGAATATTGGTTTTCTTGGAATTGGTTTTCAGCCAAAGTGGGGAAGGAATGATATTCCCATAATGCCCAAGGTGAATTTTCCTTTTATTTATTTCCTGTTGATGCTAGTCTAATAACTCTCAATGGCTTCAGTGTTGGCATGCATTTTTCAAGTTAATATGAAATTCATATCTAATATATTCACCAAGTCAACACGCTTTGACCTGGTATTTTAGGTGGTGCATGGAGTACTTTCTTTCAAGATTAAGTATAGAGTAATTTATGTTATGTGTTTATCTCGATTTTATCGTTTTCTATCCACAATTGACTTTGGATTGGTCTCATAATGTACATCAAAATTCAGCCACAAGAAAAGGGAATTGTATATCGATTTACACATTTCAAGTATAATCATCCTTTACATTTGTTTTTTCCCCAATGGTGTCAAATATTCAATGTTAACTGTCTTAGCAAAAGTCTCTCCGTGCAGGGAAGGTATGACATTATGAGAAATTACATGCCCAAAGTGGGTTCTCTTGGCCTTGATATGATGCTTCGTACCTGTACTGTTCAGGTGAAATTTGCTCTGCTGCTGTTTTTTTGAACTTATCTTCATGAACTTGATATGCTGAAATATTCAGTCACTTCTTGAATGAAAAGGCGATGTTTCTAGTTACATTTTGTCTAGGTATCCATTCCAATTTCATTGACTTCCGTTCATTTGTAAACTTTTGTATTTGCAGGTCAATCTTGATTTCAGTTCTGAGAAAGACATGATAAGGAAATTCCGTGCGGGCCTTGTTTTACAGCCAGTAAGGGTTTTGCAATTTATATTTCATTTTGTTTTGTGTTGTGATATTTATGAAAAAAATCTCAAAACAGATTGCAACAGCCATATTTGCAAATTCTCCTTTTACCGAGGGAAGGCCTAATGGTTATCTTAGTATGAGAAGGTCTGAGGATTTTTTTTCCTTCCTCTTTGTTTTGTTTAATCTATTGTTTTTACTAATGAATTTCTTAAACCTGCCTTAGCCATGTTTGGTCAGACACTGATCCAAACCGGACTGGCATGCTTCCTTTTGTTTTTGACGACTCCTTTGGGTAAGCATCTAATTCTGTCTGTAAGATTCTCAACCGTTCCCTTTTTCTGAGTTATGTAACTCATACTATATGTACTGTTTTGAGTTTTTAGTGTTAATGATAATCAGAAATTGTTTCTCTTAACACATGCTCATCTAACCGAATTTCATCTGAAAGTTGTTCCCATGGCATGTCTTTGACAATATATAAATTGTGCTAAATGTAGGAAGTGGTACAACATAATAAGCTGACGAATCGTGAGATCAAAAACACTAGGTCACAGCTTGAACATGACAGTTTGTCAAATGTTGGTAACGATAATTAGGCTAATAGTTCACATCGGTTGTAACATGACACCAAATGTTCAACCTGATGAGCTCGGGAGTCATATTTAGGTAAACTATTGTGGTAGCTCAATCACTTTAGGTATCAATAATATCATGTGTGGGTGGTAGGCGAATGCTCCTTCTTTTAAAAACATATTTGAGATACCCTATTTATTGGATTACTAGCTTCACCTACTAAAATAACCAAGTCATGAGCATCTTGTTACCTTGTTAATTGAAGATGAAAATTGGACATTTAATGCCAATTGACAAAAATACGAACAGTTTGATTGTGTGAATGAAATGACTGCACATCATCTGTTTTTCCTCCCATTTTCGTATTACCCACTATTTACGGTTCATTTTGAAGTATAAGCGATTGGTGAGTCCAATCCTGATCACATTTTCAGGCCAGCTACTGCTGAATTTGAATTTTAAATGTAATTTCCCATCTCACTTGTGATTTGTGAAAAAGAATGGTATCATTAAAATTTTCCCAATCAGTTATATGCATCACTATTTGTTCTTTCACATTGCAGGTTTGAACAGTACGTTGATTATGCTCTAGATGTCCCGATGTATTTTATCTACCGGAATAATAAGTATATTGATTGTGCTGGAATGTCGTTTCGGGTTTGGCTCTGACTTTTCCTTTTAACTTTGTAGTTGTGATATTTAAGACCTCTATTGAATATGATATGGATTTTAATCCTATGTACTATTGTCCATTTCCACTGTGTCAAAGATTAAGTTATTTTTTGACATTTGGAGCATCATGGACTATATCAAAGAGTTATTTAAACGATCTGCATTTCTTTTATTGTGGAATCGCAGATGGTCAGTTGCATTTGCATCATTTGGGTCAATTGGAAACAACCTCACTGTTTTACAGTGGTAGGGTTGCGTACATCCGACCCCCCCCCCCCCCCCCCCCCCCCCCCCTTACCTCACTTAGGCGGGAGCCTCTTCTGAGGCATTGGGGTTATGTTGATGTTGATGTACTATTGTCAAAAGATTTTGTTTGGTGTTTGTTATGACTTCTGACTAATGTTTCCTGTAAATATGCATGCAGGATTTCATGGTGGGAAAACTTCCGTCTGCTCCTGGGGAGTTGCCAACATTAAATGACTGGGAAAATCATCTGACAACCATTTTCCCTGAGGTTTTTTCTTCCCCAACATATGTTGTTTCTCCCTTCAGTAAAATGGTAATAAAAATGGCATGGTCCCTTATCCTGTTTAAGCACTTAACAGGTTAGACTTAAGAGGTACTTGGAGATGAGAGGTGCAGATGGAGGACCGTGGAGGAGATTATGCGCCCTCCCAGCATTTTGGGTAATTTAAAGTCACCAATTTTTATGTCCGGACTGCATAGTTCTGATCTAACCGTACTCGATATTAACCGTAAGAAAATCCATTGGTTGCAAAACCATGCCTGTTTAATGCAACTTTCGTGGGGGTGGTATTGCCGCCAGAAAATCCATTGGTTGCAAAGCCATGCCTGTTTAATGCAACTTTCGTGGGGGTGGTATTGCCGCCCAATTGCCCATGCACTCCCAATTTATTAAATGACATTAGATAGCACTAGAGATATTCTTATACCATTTTTATCATTATAGAAGACCACTAAGTCCCCCAATTTATTCACATCCGTTTTGTGACTTGATGTTAACATACTTCACACAGGTCGGTTTGTTGTATGATGAGGATTCATTACAGAGTGTTCTCGACCTGACAGCTGACTGGACCAAAGAAGAAAGAGAGATGTTGCGCAGAAAGGTATAATAATTATTTGTCAATATTTGCATTTCTACTCCATGGACTTCGTGCAGCACATGTAGACTCTGTACTTTCAGCATGTGCACTTTTTCTTCAATTACAAGTTGGAAGTATGCTCTTCTTGTGCATTTGTGGTGTGGTCTTGTCTTACTG
Organism: Triglochin maritima; assembly: GCA_963682175.1. Taxonomy (NCBI): domain Eukaryota; kingdom Viridiplantae; phylum Streptophyta; class Magnoliopsida; order Alismatales; family Juncaginaceae; genus Triglochin; species Triglochin maritima. The sequence goes on along the minus strand of OY821772.1, from coordinate 53,288,044 downwards.
CCTATGTTCTTTCCTTTTTGTGACTGGTTGCTTGTGATAATGATGGCCTAAATATTTGCCAGTGTTTGGTGATATTATTGTCATTTTCGTTTCACTTTGTTTCATATTACATTAAACTATTAAAGTATCATTTTTCCACTTTAATATCCCGAACTATATTTTTAACAGGAAGGAAAAGGATAAAATCCTTAACTTCTAATTGAGCCACATAATCCGGCATAATTGTTTTCACGGTTATTTTATAAATATATTTTCCCTTGGAGAAGTCTTTTTAGTTTCAGGCAGTTAACTGCAAACATTGGAAGGAGTCAAAATAACTAACATTTGCTCCTAAGACCTCTATTGACTTTTTTGGAAAAAAACCCTCACTTTTCCATTCATTCTATACTAATATATAGTCTATACACTTTACATATAAGATCCTAATATATTCTATATTCTCAATACTCCCCTTCTAGGTGGGCAAAAGATATCCACTAAGCCCATCTTGTTACATAATCCAGAGAGGCTTAGAGAGCTAAGACCCTTGGTGAGGCAATCCGCTACTTGATCCTCAGTCGGAACATAGCTCAGCTTTAGTAATCCACTGTCTAACTTCTCCTTGATGAAGAACCTGTCAATCTCAATGTGCTTGGTTCTATCGTGTTGTACTGGGTTATTGGCGATGCTAATCGCTGATTTGTTACCACACAAAAGGCTCGTGTGAGCTCCTTGGTCCATCTTCAACTCCACAAGAAAAGTCTTCTACCACAACACTTCAAACACTCCCAAGGCCATTGCCCTGTACTCGGCTTCAGTTGTAGACCGTGCTACCACCGCTTGCTTTTTGCTCTTCCAGGAGACTAAGTTGTCCCCTACAAAAACGCAATATCATGAGGTGGACCTCCACCAATTGTGCCTTGCAACGATCAATTTTCCCTTCTGGGGTTTGCTTTACTACGAAGATCCATTTTCACCCAACTGTCTTTTTCCCTGCTGGTAGTGACACTAGCTCTCACGTCCCATTTTCATCGAGGGTCCCAAGTTCCTCCAACATGACAGCCCTCCACTTTGGGTCTTCTTTTGCCACCTGTCAACACTTGGATATAGAAATAGTATCTAGAGAAGCAATGAACGCTCTATATGTCGGTGATATAGTAGAGTATGATACACAGTAAGCAATGTCGTGTGAAACCATAGCGATCGGGGGGATGTCCCGCATTGCTACGAGAAGTCTGCTTCAATGGTGCAGAATGAGTAATGGCACTGGAATCACAAATATTTGTGGAGGCTTGCGGAGTTGACTCAGCCCGAGGCACATCAACCTCTTCTGGCATATCAACCTCCGTTGACACAGACATAAGATCATTATTCTGCTTTCTTCTCCTTTTGAACAGTCTCCACTCCCCCTGAATTTGGCTCTCCTCCTCCCCCTCAGTCTGGTTCTCTTCTCAGTTTGCATCGTCCATGTCCCATCCATTCAACTCACCCATAGGGCAAGGCCATGGGACAGATCCTGCTGTCACATGAGTCTCCCTATCATCACCGCTATTCTCCTTCTCTCGCTTAATGCCACCGATATCAGGCAAGTCATCAAAAGGTGAGGTGACATCCAAGTAGTAAGGTTCTAGCTCTCGAAAGGTGACATCTATACTTACAACTTCCGTTCTACTGGACTCCAGCATACATATCCTTTTTGAGTGGCTGAGTATCCCCCAAAGATACATTTTACTGCTCGGGGATCCAATTTTCCCATTGTCTGTCTGTTGTTTTTTACAAAGCACACACACCCAAAGACCTTTAAGGGAAGCTTGCACTGGTTCTCTCCCTTTAGCATCTCATGCGGAGTCTTCCACTTCAACACCTTAGTGGGCATCCTGTTTATGAGGTACTGTCAAGACCGCTTGTCCCCACAAATGTTTCAGAACATTCATGAATATCATCATGCATCTGGCTACCTCCAGGAGGTTTTTATTTTTCTTCTCCGCCACACCATTCAGGGCTGGTGTGTAGGGGTATATGGTATGATGATGTATCCCATGAGCTGGTAAATACTCCCCTAGGTACTTGTTCGTATATTCTGTCCCATAATCAGACCTCAGTAGAGCAAGGTCCCCATACATCTGAATGTACCAAATCAAAAGCACAAGAACTCTTATGGTCAGAACTCACATAAGAGTGCCTAGTATGCTTGCCAAACTCTAATGCATCACACACAAGTTTCTGTTTGTCATGTTTTTCATACATAGACGGATATAAAAGACTTAGTATACTAAAAGAAAAATGCCCCATGCGCTGATGATATAGCTGCAACTCATCCTCTACACTTCCTGCCTGGTCCTCTCGCCTCTCTCCTATCTACCAAAGATGTCTGTGCTGTGTCATTCCCTCTCTATCCAGGTAGCATAACTCCCTACACCACGTGTCAGTCCTAAGTCGTCGGCCTGTCCCTTTCTCTTGAAATATCACCTTAGGAATGTCAAAGGAAACAATGCATTTGAGTTGAAGAGTAATGACACTAATGGAAAGCAGATTCACAAGAAAGGAACACTTGCAACACATTAGATAGGGTCATAGTCTTGGTAGGTTGTGTGGCATCCTTGCGTAGAACATGTTGTTCGGTACCATTAGTAGTTTGAATGCTTTCTGGAACAACAAGGTGTGGGTCGGTGAGAAACTCATGATGAGCTCCTGTGACATGTCTAGATGCACCAGAATCTACTATCCATTCAGATGCTCTTTTGGTGAGAATGGATGTGAGTGCATGTGCATTAGTACCTGTGTTCGAGTGGGCATAAGTGGCGGTGTTACTGTCGCTAGCCAGTTGCATCATCCTCCATATCTCCAGGACATGTTCCTCACACGGAGGTTGAGTGAGTTTCCTCCTCCGTCACTGTCAGATTAGCCTTGTGCCCTCCAAATGAGCCAAATTTGCCTCGACGACCACCACATCCATGGTTGCCAGACAGTCCTCGTCCACCAACCTCTTTCTCTTTAGTAGGTTTCAGACATGCCCTGCTCAAATGACCCACCTCACCACAGTTGGAGCACTTGTGAGTCTCACTGTGGCTCGGATTCGATGTGTCAGTGCCGATCACATCCCCGAAAGTCTAGTGGCATCAGATAGTTTTATCCGACTCTCCTCTTGCATCATAATTGCAATTGCATCCTCAAGTGTGGGAATTTGCGAGCAAGAAGAACTGCTCTCCTCTAATCAAATGAAGGGTTGAGGTGTTTTAGAAACTGCATGGTCCGCCGTTGTACAGAGACCTCTTTGCTCTTGCATTCAGGATCCTTACACACTGTCACAGGCGAGAAATGGTCATAGTCGGTCCAAAACCACTCCAGCTCTATGGCATATTTCTGGACATTCCTATCAGCTTAAAGACCGCATCTATCTCTTGCTCAATCTGGAACACTCTCATGTTCCCTTCACCGACATGTCTTCTGCAATTTTGCCCAGATATCTTTCACACTTTGAATGCCATCAACAGTAGTGGCAATCGATGGAACCATGGAATTGAGCAGCCAAGTATACAACGACATATGTATAGTTCTTCAGGTCTTCCACTCAGCAATCCCCTGTCTATGCTCTTCCTCCTCTCCTGCCAGGTAAACCCTCAAGATCTCTTCCTGCCAAGGCACCTGTGATCCGTTGTGACCAACTTAAGTACGTGGTTGGTCCATCAAGCTGCAGATCAACTGGAAGAAGCTCCAATTTCGGCGATTGTGTCCCTGACACCGACACTAATGTCGAAGCCTTTGCCTGCTTCATCAGTACCTTTACATCGTCCTCATCCAGCTTTTCTGAAAAGTTTCTCCATTTTTCCCCTTTTTTTGCAAATCAGATAAAATCAGAAAACAAAATAATCATAAAGCAAAAAAAAACAAAACAAAAGGTCAACCAAAAAAGTTTGTTCCTGCCCTCTTCCTCACCTCACGACCACTTCCTTCTTCCCGTCCCCTCTCCTCCATTTGCTTCGCGAGGGGCTCACTCCTTCCCTCGTCGTGCCTCCTCCAACAACGGCAACCGTCACGAGGACATACTGGTGCAGTGCTCCTCCCTGTTGCTCTGGCAGACGTAACGGAATACGTGGTGCTCCGGCAGGACCTGATCGACTCGTGGCCGCTTGGGAGCGTCGTCACCCAAAGCTGGCATGCCTCCGTTGCTGCCGTTTAGGCCTACCGAGACCCCGACATCGCCGCCTACTGCTCACCGGACACTATTCCAGAACATTAGGTTGTTCAGGTGCGCTGATATCTCCTCTCTTAATGACGGTAACGGGCGCGGCAGCAGTGGTTACTGGTTAGCGTTGGGTTTGGGTCTAGGCTCTTGATACCATATTGACTTTTTTTTTAAAACCCCTCACTTTTCCCTTCATTCCATACCAATATATGGTCTATGCACTTTACACATAAGACCCTAATATATTCTATATTCTCAACAACCTCCCAAGATTTCCAAATCAAAACAGAAAATATGCTTCAACTATTTCACTACAGCTAATGGCCAGAGAGCTTGAATCCGTGAATGTTAACTTCAATTAATCGGCAGTCCATGCTAGCAAGCAATATAAATATTAGAAATTGGAAACTTTTTCTTGGAATATCCAGGACCGTTTCCTTACAAAAACCGTGCTCGGCATTAGCAACGTATAATGTTATTTACCAAGTCATTTCTTACCAAGTACCTGATAGAATATTGGTTGTGAATAGGTTACTGTGACTGGTCTGAAGACCCCATTTCGGGATGGATTGCTAAAGCATGTTGCAGAGGACATCTTGAAGCTGGCTAAGGTTAGTTCTACAAGCTTTTGCAGTGGTTGCTTGCTAAAATGTGTCAGTCAAGCTTCTGTAAACATGATTAATCTTTATTTTAATCCACATTTCATGCAGGATGGTCTTGAAAGAAGAGGGTACAAAGAAGCTGGATTTTTGAGGGAGGTTGCCGACGTTGTTACAACAGGTAAGAATATGCTTTTATCCACATGCTAAACAAAATATTTTTCTTGTTGTGAGGAACTGAGGATTCACTTACCTCGGGTTGTTGTGCTTCCCCAACTGAGCTATGATATCGTTGGTACTTGTCATCTCAGAATATTGTTTTCTTTAGTCTTAACTATATATATCAACTGTGTTCTTCAGGAGTTACCCCTGCTGAGAAGCTCCTGGAATTATACCATGGAAAATGGGGACGAAATGTGGATCCTGTTTACGAAGAGCTTCTTTACTAAGTTGCAGTCTTTCTTCTTCCCCGATTATTCGTATATTACACCGGAATGGGGCTATCTGCTAAGTGATGAATACAAATTCCAGTGTTGCTGTTTTAACTTTGAAATAATATAGAAGTAGTTTGATGCCATTTGTGTGAATATTGTCACAAGTGAGTGAATTTTAACTTCACGTCTTTCTCGCTTTTGCTTGGGGTTCTTTTTGTGTGGGTATGTGGTATGAGATATCGTTGGGGATTTGTCGATCGTGAGGTTCGAAAAGTGTGATTTTTAATCTAACTTAATAATAATAATAATAATCTTTGAGTTTCTCATTCAATTTATGGGAATCCATCCTTTTCTGATTCTCTTATGGCCGATATTGGATTTTACACGCGTTAAATGCTTTTATGGCAACAATAATGGAGTGATGTTTTCTTCTGTCTAGAAAAGTTTCACCACGTATAAGATGAACGATATCTCCTGCAATCCCTCTTTTCACCATTGGATTTATATCTCAGGCGTAGCGTAGCCGAAGGTCAAGGAATCGGAGGTATTATGAATTTTGTTCTTAGCAACACCTACGGTGGATATTGTTCTTCGATAAATGGTTTGAAGAAAAAATCAGCTATAGTCTGATCTTTCGAATCATCTGTTTGATTGATTTGCAAAAAATAAAAATAAAAAATCCACGATTTAACAATAATATATTTTTTGTTGTAAAACAAAGCAAACCAAAGATGAAAAGTTGAGAGATGGAGAGATGTATGTATTTCTTCTCTTGTCTTGTGACCAAACATGTACAATAATCCCCTATATATAGGGTGAGGATGTAGTAGGAGTTACAACCAAAATAAATGGAATTACACCACATAAGTAAGAGTAAAACCTACATAAACTATTGGGGGTTAAAAAGGTGAATCATCCACAAGACTTTTGAAATTCTTAACACTCCCCCTTGGATGATCACCTTTATACGTTAGGGATGCTGCATCGTTAAAAACCTTACCAAGAAAAACCCAGTGGGATAAAAACCTGGTCAAGGGAAAAAGAGTGCAGCGCGTATAATGCTCCCCCTGACTTTAGCAAACATTCTTCAAACGACGAACACCAATCTTGTGAACAAGCCCCTCAAAAATTTTAGTAGGCAACGCCTTTGTAAATAAATCTGCAAGATTCTCGCATGATCTGATTTGACAAACATCTATCTCTCCATTCTTTTGTAAATCATGCGTCGAGAAGAACTTTGGTGAAATGTGCTTTGTCTTGTCTCCTTTGATATAACCTTCCTTTATTTGGGCAATGCATGCGCTATTATCTTCATACAGCAATGTTGGCTTGTCCTTTATTCCTTCAAGACCACATTCCTTTTGTATGTGTTGGATTACTGATCTCAACCATACACATTCTCGACTAGCTTCATATAATGCAATCAATTCTGCTTGATTTGAAGATGTTGCCGTCAGGGTCTGTTTTGTCGATCGCCATGAAATGGCGGTGCCACCATATGTGAACAAGTATCCTGTTTGTGATTTTGCTTTGTGGGGGTCTGATAGATATCCAGCATCTGAATATCCAATAAGTTCGGACTTCGAGTCCTTTCTATAAAATAACCTCATATCACGTGTCCCACTAAGGTAGCGGAATACATGTTTGATTCCTTTCCAATGCCTATATGTTGGCTCAGAGCTGTATCTTGCTAGAAGGTTCACAAAAAAACATATATCAGGTCGTGTATTATTAGCAAGATACATTAAAACTCCAATAGCACTTAGATACGGTACTTCAGAACCGAGGACTTTGTCACCCTTTTCTCGGGGACGAAAATGATCTTTTTCACTTATAAGTGATCGAACGACCATTGGTGAACTCAATGGATGAGCGTTATCCATATTAAAGCGTTTTAACATCTTCTCTATATAATTTGCTTTGTGAATAAAAATTCCACTCGGAAAATGCTCGATCTGCAGGCCGAGGCAAAATTTAGTTACACCAAGGTCTTTCATCTCAAATTCAGTTTTCAAGTATTGAGTTGTAATCTCAATATTCTTTGGCGTCCCAATAATATTGAAATCATCAACATATACAGCTATAATCGTAAAACCAGATGAAGAATTTTTAATGAAAACACATGGACATATGGAGTCATTTTTGAATCCTTCGCTCAGAAGACTTTTGCTTAGACGATTGTACCACATTCGTCCAGATTGTTTTAATCCATATAAGGATCTTTTTAGTTGTATGGAGTACAACCCTCGCGGTTTGGAAGTACAAGTCTCTGGTAGTTTTAGTCCTTCAGGGACTTTCATATAGATGTTTGTATCTAATGACCCATATAGATAAGCAGTAACCACATCCATGAGTTGCATTTGAAGTCTATTTATGACTGTGAGACTGATAAGAAATCTTAGTGTTGTTGCATCCACTACAGGTGAATACGTTTCTTCATAATCAACACCGGGTATTTGGGTGAAACCTTGAGCCACAAGTCGGGCTTTATATCTTACAATCTCATTTTTCTCATTTCTCTTTATCGAGAACACCCATTTGAACCCCATAGGTTTTACGTCATTGGGTGTAAGCACCACAGGTCCAAAAACATTATGTTTTTCAAACGAATGCAATTCTGCTTGTATTGCATTTTTCCATTGTGGCCAATCATTTCTTTGTCAACTTTCTTCAATAGATTTTGGCTCACAATATTCAACATTCATTACTTCATTTGCTATAGCATATGAAATTTTTTCATCAACGATGGTTTCGTCTCGATTCCATCTTTTCTGATTGTGCACATAATTTATTGAGATCTCATCTACATTTTCATTTTTAGACACTTCGGTCTCTCGTTGGTCTATGTTGTCATTTTGTTCTTTCACTACCTCTTCAGGGGTATGGATAATATTAGCAGTAACATCTTCAGGTGCTACGCTTTTCTCTTTCCTTTTTCTTGGTTTTATATCATTTGACCCAATTGGTCGTCCACGTTTTCGGTGGATATTTAACTCATTTGACAACTTAGGGATATCAACTTTTGCTGGTGCATTTTCAGCATGTATATGTGATTTTGTAACTTTCTTTGCATCTGTAAATGCATCTGGTAATTCGCTTGCAATTCTTTGCAAATGAATAATCTTTTGAACTTCTTGTTCACATCGGTTTGTACGGGGATCAAGATGGGACAATGAAGATGCATTCCAAGTAATTTCAGATTTTTCCATCTTCTGTTTTTCTCCCCCTAAGATTGGGAATACTTTTTCATCAAAATTACAATCAGCAAAGCGTGCTGTAAAAATATCACCAGTTAATGGCTCCAAATATTTAATAATTGATGGAGACTCAAAACCGATGTAAATTCCCAATCTTCTTTGAGGTCCCTTCTTTGTACGTTGTGGTGGGGTTATTGGGACATAAACCGCACAACCAAATATTTTTAAATGAGATAAATTTGGTTCTCTACCAGAGACCAGCTGTAAAGGGGAATATTTATGATAAGTTGCCGGTCTTATTCTGATAAGTGCCGCAGCATGTAAAATGACATGACCCCAAAGAGATTGTGGTAATTTTGAATTCATAAGTAATGGTCTTGCAATTAGTTGCAATCTCTTAATTAGAGATTCAGCTAGACCATTTTGTGTATGGACATGAGCAACCGGATGCTCAATTGTAATACCAATTGACATGCAGTAGTCATTAAATGTTTGAGACGTAAATTCTCCTGCATTGTCCAATCAGATTTTCTTAATTGGATAATCAGGAAAATGCGCCCTCAATTTTATCAATTCTGCTAGAAGTCTAGCAAATGCAACATTTCTAGTTGACAAGAGACTAACATGTGACCATCGGGTGGATGCATCTATCAACACCATAAAATATCGAAATGGTCCACATGGAGAGCAATGGGTCCACAAATATCACCTTGAATTCTCTCTAAAAATAAAGGAGATTCATCTTTAATTTTGCTTGTGGACGGTCGGATTATCAGTTTTCCAAGGGAGCATGCTGCACATGAAAGCTCTTTCGATGATATAATTTTCATATCCTTCAGGGAATGACCATTTGAATTTTCAATAATTTTTCGCATCATTATATCACCGGGGTGTCCCAATCTATCATGCCAAAGTTTATAATGCACTTGATCAACTAACTTCCGGTTAGTGACCATATTTGATTCCAAAGGGGTGATATAAGTGCAATATAATCCCGATGAAAATGCGTTCATCCTTTCTAAAACGATTTTGTTACCATTCACGATGGAGATAATGTGAAGGTATTCATCATTATTTTGATTTATAGTTTCAAGATGATAGTCATTACGACGTATATCCTTGAAACTTAGTAGATTTCTTCTGGATCTACTAAAATATAAAGTATCACTTATTTGTAATTTCGTGTCATTGGGCAACAAAATACAAGCTCTTCCGGAGCCTTCAATCAAATTACTAGTGCCAGAAATTGTGTTAACACTTGTCTTCGAGAAATGTAATTCGGAAAAGAATGTTGTATTTTTCAAAATCGTATTTGTTGTTCCACTATCTACTAGACATTGATCTTCATCACTCATGATAGTATCAACCATGTCTTTGTCCTAAAAAAAGAAGGAAATAGAGCAAAAATTATCTTTTTGTATATATAGTATCATAATACTATAGTATAAAATTTTAAGGAAAAACAAAAGCAAATATTATATTATAAAGACACAAGTCTTACATTTTTTTTTGGAAATGAAAAAACATCGAAAATAGGATGTAGGAAAACCAAACTAAGCATTTTGATGGACATTTCCATCATTGACAGAAACATCGATATTGTCATCATTTAAAAGAAAATCCGAAATATCTAAATGAGTGTCCATGATCATTCCATCTTGGTTGTTTTCAACCAAGTTCATTTCGGCACCTTCTTTTTTCTTGAGTGATGCTTGATAAAGATCAACAAGGTGCTTGGGCGTACGACATATACGCGACCAATGATTTGTCATGCCGCATTTGTAGCAAGCATTCTCATATTTCTTTGGAGGATTTTGCACTTGATTTCCTCTAGCATTTCTTCCATTATTATTTGCATTGACATCATGACCACCACGATGGCTACGGCCACGTCCATGACCACGTCCTTGATGTTGCCCGCGTCCGTATGCGCGACCACGACCACGTCCACGTCTACGATTGTAAGATGTCGCATTCGCTTCAGGGAATGGGTCGCGTTTGCGTTTGTGATTAGCCTCATTCACTTCAGGGAATGGAGTGGAACCAGTGGGTCGAGCTTGATGATTTTTCATCAAAAGTTCATTATTTTGCTCGGCAACAAGAAGACATGATATTAGTTCCGAATATTTCTTAAAACCACGTTCTCGATATTGCTGCTGCAGGAGCATATTCGAGGCATGGAATGTGGAGAATGTTTTCTCTAACATATCATTATCAGTAATTATTTCTCCACATAATTTAAGTTCAGATGAGATTCAGAACATAGCAGAATTATACTCGCTTACAGATATAAAATCTTGTAATCGCAAATGAATCCACTCGTCGCGAGCTTTTGGGAGAATCACTTGTTTTTGGTGGTCATACATTTCTTTCAAGTTTTTCCATAACTCTAACAGATCTTTCACCGTTAGATATTCGGCGTTTAATCCCTCATGGAGATGATGCCGGAGAAAAATCATTGCTTTGGCACGCTCCTGCGGGGAGGCATTATTTTCATCTTTAATTGTTTCTCCAAGATTATTTGCCGTAAGATGGATCTCCGCGTCGAGAGTCCAAGGGAGATAATTTTTTCCCGAAATATCAAGGGCAGCAAATTCAAGCTTGGTAAGGTTTGCCATGTAAGTAACTACAATGAGATGTATCGAGATGTGAACCGCCGAAAATAATAATAAAAATAGTAATAAGCTACATTAAATATTGAAAGGGAAAAGGAAAAGTAAACTACAATGATATGTATCCAGGAGCTCAACGAAAGTTTGCACAATGATTTTCAAGCATTAAAGATGTTGTGAATATATTAATTTGCATTTTTTTTTGTATTACAGATAAGATATGGAACGTATCTATGCTTCCAATGTGATTCTTTTTATTTAGATCAAGAACTACAAGCGTTCCGGGCTTTATTTAATAGAGGAGTTATAATAGAGGAGTTATAATTTGATGTACAAGATTCATCAAAATTCTTATTTCGTCACAAAACAATGTGGAGTAACGTTCAAGTATTTTTATTTTCGTTTCCAAGTTTGCATGATATAAAAGATATTAACTATCACAATATATAATTGATTTTCTTAGTTTTGAGCCAAATGAATAGCAAGGAAATGCTTAAAACCACCTAAACCGTGCAATTGACTCCGAGAAAGGGAAACAACTTACCATTAAAGTCTATCAAAATTTAAGCAAACTTATTGCATAAACTTAATTCTCAATAATCATTCTTTACATGTCAAAAATTAATGTCCAATGAAGATGAAACAATAGATAATGGGAGTATACGTCAGAGTGAGACCTTCTTACTAAATATAATATATGCGAATCATGATAGGAAAAAAATCCAATTTTTACTGCAGAAGCTATACGAAATCCAGTAATATAAAAGTGTCTGCAATTTTTCAATGCACGAAAAAGCAGCAGATACCCAAACGAGTGAATCGTGGTGTCGTACTAGTAAATATAAAAAAAAGCAATAAGTTTCATTCCGTTGGAGTCAAAGTTTTCGTTGTCGTTTTGATATTAACTTGGTGGTAATAGTATATGTTGCTGATTGAGTCAACATATGATTCCAATACAAGTTCTACGGTGCAAATCTACACACAAGCTATTAAAAATCATATAATTCTATAAAACTAATATTAATTTTAGAACAAGTTAGAACCTCAAAATATGACCTGATTTTGATCGTATTTCTTGCATGATTAATCAAACATTTGAGAGTATTTTTCAATAGCAAGTAGAAAAATCTACAACCACAATACAAAATATTGCATCAATATAATTCTTCTGTTAGATATTTCATTGAAGTAATCCTAATAGATGGCAGAATGGTTGTGCGTGATAGATTGCATATACATGACATATTGATAGTTTTATGGATCAATAGCCTTACGAAAGAAATGTTCACAAACCAAACTGGGTCTATAACGGTTGAAAGAACCAAATACAAGACTACATATACATGCTAGATATTATGAAGATAAACTATATTAACCCACCAATCCAGCATGAGGTAAAACAATATGGTCGGTAAAGTAAACGAAAACATCCCGAATTATTCTAGATGCAGATCAATACCATGTCAGACTTGAATCAAACATCGGGGGTGGGCAACATTACCTTTGGATGATTTTTACAATATCAATCGGGATAGACTCGTGCTTTTGAACAATAGAATAGATGATTATGCAAGAGTCGATTCGTGCTGATAACGTGTTGTAAAACAAAGCAAACCAAAGATGAAAAATTGAGGGAGGGAGAGATGTATGTATTTCTTCTCTTGTCTTGTGACCAAACATGTACAATAATCCCCTATATATAGGGTGAGGATGTAGTAGGAGTTACAACCAAAATAAATGGAATTACACCACATAAGTAAGAGTAAAACCTACATAAACTATTGGGGGTTAAGAAGGTGAATCATCCACAAGACTTTTGGAATTCTTAACATTTTTATGATTATTCTCTAATTCTTTTAAACTAGTCACTTCATCCTTTTAATCACTTGAAGTTGAATTCTGGTTTTCCTTTACTTCTTTCGACCTAAAATCACTTTTTAGATTAAAAAACGAACTCTTCATTACCATTTCGTATCACGTCCTTCACGGAGCGGATACTTAAATACTCATTACTGTTTTGCATCATGTCTGTCATGGTGCATGAAAGACGATTGGCAATCTCCAAAGGAAAACAATGACCATAATCTCGAAAAGAAAGATCATATATGATTACAGGGAAAACAGACTCCGCTTTATGAAATCATTCTTCCGGAAGCTTTTCTTGGACAGCATAAAGACCTGCCCTATGGTCCTACACTCCTACTGCAGTCCTCTGAATAAAATAACCTTAAAATTTGTGATAAGGGATAAGGTGGGTAAGGGAAGCAAGTTCAGCTTTATGGAATCTCCTTCGGGAAGCTTTCTTGTTCAATTCTACATCATTTAACATTTCAGATGCAGCAACATCTAACAGAGCTTATTGGCAGGAGTAATTATCAGTCGAATAATTGCCACAATCAAATAGAATGGTGGGAACTTGTTAAGTTTCTACCGAATTCAATATCTAAGCTGGTGCAGAACTTAACTATTCAAAATGAAAAGTGGAAACCTTCTCTCAAAATTTCAGAACCAATATGCACATGATTATCATTACAACATTTTTATGACGTGACGTGGTTACAAATGAATTTAGTATTACAGATCGAAGTACGCAACAGATCACCTAAGCTAAAGGCCAAGCTCAATTGCTATGTGCTTTTTAGCTCCATCAAGTTCACTTGTAGATGAACAAAGATCTCAGGGATTGCTTCAAAGTTCAAACCCACATGGCCTAACTGTCTTAAACTCTTCCAATGGGAGAAAAAGGTGGATCGAGCACGTATCGCATGGGTAATGAGTCTGCATTCATCTGTTTTGCCTTCATTTTCTCCTCTGCAACAGCTCCAAGTAAGTGTCTCACTTCCTCCTCGAGCAGCAACTTCAGAGATTTTGAATGCAACATCGGCACGTTAGTATCTTCACCATTAATGGAGAAAGACCTGAGGCCATGTAGAATTGCAACACAAATGGAAAATGCTTGTAAGGAGGAGAATTTTGCGTGGAAGTGGACTGAATACTGTCCGTCCTCGTGAGGTGACATGGTTAGTGAAGGGATGGTGTCTTTCTTTCCCTATCAAATGAAACACAAATTGAAAAGCAATGAGACAATGAAAAACTAATTGAAATACAAAAACCAATTGACAGACTATTATACTAAACAATGGATTGAGTATAACTAAGCATTAGTCGTTATAGGAAGGTCTTTTTTTTCTTCCATGTCGAACACAAAAAGGAAACGGAATGTTTCAAGACTCCAGCCTATGAATGATGCCCTATTCCAATTCTTATCCAAAAATACACGGATTTGTACTTATGCTGGAGACTTTCAGCTCATATTTTTTTCTCTCAAAAAAATAAACTGTTTATTTTTTATACATTTATTACACCATCATCGCGACATGAAGAATATTAGATACCATTGGTGGTGAGCAGGATTACAAAAGAAAACAATTTGTAGGAAAAAAATGGTTGCCCAATTACCTGACTAAAAAGTTGAAGAGGTTGGCAGCCTTTCTTAGGAAAACAACTGACGGTATTGTCACATTGGTTGTTGTCGAAAATGGCAATTGGGCAGCCCATGTCCCAGCCACCACAATCACAAACTCCACCAGACTTCCACCTGTCGAGCAAAGGGGATGGACGACCTTCCGTACATGCAAGACCATGTCTTCCACTTGGGATAATGACTTTCAGGTTTGGCGGGTGTGCAGCAGTCCTAGTATCCTGGTTTGCAATCGATTCACCGTCTTGTCTTTCGTTCACATTGTCATCACCAACTTTCCTATTTCTAAAGCTTTCTTTCATCTCACATGGAACCTGCATGGCAATAGCTGCAATCTCCAAACTTGGGAGAAGATCTGCAGGTGCCAAAGGGCGTGAATCTGGCACATCTGGATTAACGTCACCTGTACTAGCCTGAGATGAAAGTTTAGGTTTCTTGGAATCGATTGTGCCATCCCCCTCAATGGAACTCCCTCTAATGGAGTTATCGACCAATGCATCCTTTGGAGTCTGAGGGTCCTCAGCAAGACCATTAGATCTTTCATCACCAGCAGTGCTCCTTCTTGCTTGAGCAATGTCGTATAATACAAACTCCATTACTGTGGAGTTCTCTAAGGACTGGTTTTTGCTAATTTCGGAGCAAAGATAGCAAGAAGCCTGCATCTGTCCAATTAATTGGGGAGGCTGTTTACATCTATCTTTCATAGTCCAGCTGCTGTTTCTTGTTTTACTCCTGTGGAAGGTGTATACCCAATTTAGTGCGTTATTTGTTCTCCATGCCTTCGCAGAAAGACAATCCTCTGGGTCCTTTGTGACAAACTCAAAAGATGATTTCCCACATCTCTTGTCCAATTTGAGTGTCGCACTTAAGTGAACAGGTGAAGAAGCCATCTCTTCTACTTGCATATCCACCACTTCTTGGATCATCTTCTCGGTCTTGTTTGGTGTTCCGGAGACATCATTGAAGAAAGACTTCGGACGTGCATTACTTGCCGTGCCCCTGGAGTCAGCATTTGCATTACGGCCCTTTTCCTCTCTCGACAACATTGGACTACGCTGAGATTTAGATTTTGCCATACAATCTAGAGTCTTCCTGGTTGGCCCAAACCTAGATCCAGGGCTGACCTTGAAAACATCATCGCTGTGATCAAGTGACCTGAGCATTCCCACCTTGGCTGAGAAAGACTTGGCCAGAGGTTGTCGTTTATCACCTTGTGAGGGAACATTACAATCATTTTCAAGGCAAAGATTTGTATCACATCTTGGTGTAGAAACCTCAAAAGAATCAGTCCCAGCAGGTTCAGAAACTGTATTTGAACGGCACTTACCTAGGCCGTCAGGAAACAGAGTAATTTCTAAAAAATCTTCTGATGTTTCACCTTTCTCTACAACAGAACCACGTAATGAGTGACTAGCTGCTGGTTGATGTTCTTGAAGAGGACGAAAAGACAAATCTAAGAAATCATCCGAGCTTGTCATAATGGTACTATCAGTAGCTGCTGAATTTTGATCCTTGGTTGAAGAAGTTGACAATGATTTCTTCTTACGTGCAAGCAATCGGCTTTTGCTTTGGCAGTGAAGAGAGTAAGAGTTGCTGATCTCAAAGGATAAAAAAGCATCATCACCTTGAGCCTGTTCAACTTTTCTTCGATATTCTTGCATTCTTTTCATTTTTCTTACCTCACTGGAGCTTTGGTACACAGACCCTCTTCTTTTAATCATTTCATCGCCTTGAACATCCATACCAAATGGCCTGGATGGCATGCTTCGTCTATACGGACTTGAAGAATTTTCACTATACATTTCCATCAAATCACCATTGAGATTATTCAGTAAGAAATTTCTGCTTGATAACTTTTCCTTCTCGTCTGCCTTCTCTGATTTGGGGCGCTGACATCCTGAAGATTGAACTGATTTCCTCGTGATCCCTGCTTGATATTGATTTTCATTTTCCAGAATTGTGTGCAGCCCCATAAGTGGAAGTGCTGCAATGCAATTACAAACAATCAGCTTCAGCAGAAGGCTACGATAATTCCTCCAAAATTTGCAAAATGATTAAAGACATTGTGTACCCTTTTGCTTTTATTTGGAAATAACCTGTTGAGTGTTTAATATTAAAGTTTGCATTGTATTGGACAAAAAAAAACTAAGATCAGCAGCATGTTCCTAGACTTTTCAGACAGTTGGAGTGATCAGGCAAACAAAAATTACAGAAGCTAAAAAGAATAAGATCACGATGCCAAATATTCACTCCAAATTTAACGTAGATCTGGGAACGAAGTATTTTAAAGTGAAGAGAAAGGACCAAGAGAGATGCAATCCATTTTATATAATCAACAGTTACACAAAACATCAACAACAAAAAAAAACTTTTACCATGACAAAACCAGAAGTAACAAAAAAAAATCAGATCATGGGATCACAACTTGGAAACCACCATCTGGTAAAAAAATTGCATTAACCAGCTTCGCATTCACACCCCAAAACTGAAAACGCCAATAAGCAAACACCAACTCATTGCATCTTCTCATACAAAAAAATCTCAGAGCGCTGACACTAAAGCTCAGATGAAATCCCCAAAAAATCATACAAAAAACACACAAAAAACATAAAACAGCAAAATCCCACTCACTAATCACAAATCCAAAACGTTAAATAAATAAAAACTTTATTCTTACCTTCAACACTACTAACTCAGAAGAGCAAAAGTAAAAAAACACACCTTTACTCTACCAAACACTTCTCCACCAGATCTAACCAAGACAAGACCCGACCAAACCCTAGCACCACATCGACCCCGACAAGACAACGGCAAGGCCGAAGTCGGTGTTCAAAGTGATGGCGATGTGGCAATGTGATTGGTTGGTTAGAGTTGGAGAGTAGGAAAAGGAAAGGTGAGACTGAGAGGAGTGTGAGGTGAAGTGGTGGTCGTCGGTTTTGGTTTGTCTTGGCCTTGCTTGGCCTTCGGACCAAAGCAAAAGAACATGTCGTCCGTGGTTGGATGGATGGTTGGGATGGAGTGATGCCACACCATGCCATCACCGGAGCATTGGGATGCGTTATTTCTAATCACATCATTACATTAATTAATATGGCTCTCGGTCATCCATCACTCAGTAAAGTTAATGTTATAATATGTTGGATTTTTACTTTTTATGTTCTGTTACCCTAATATTTTAAAACTCAAACATCTCAAACACCTTGAACTTTTTAAAAATCAATTTTTTTAAAAATATCGTGAGAATAAGAATTTTTGTTATAGTTGGCAAGAGGACGGATAACTTCTCAGATATTTTTACTTTTCAGATTTTGGAATTATGTTTATTTTGTAAAAACCTATTTGGACTTCGAAGTCTTTAAGTTCAAAAATTTAAACTCCGTAAATATTTTCGAATATAAAATGAATGTATGCAATTTTGTATAATCCAAATCAAATCAAATCAATCCATTCTCAATTATTTTCTGACCATCGTTACAAAATCTGACCATTCATGGTATCACCCCTGTACGTTTTTATGAGAATTAATATTTATTTGTTCTCTTAACGTCGGGGCCTCTGGGCTTACCTACTAATCTTGTAATTAAATTTTGGGCGTAGTTGTAAACCACATAGCGGTCTACTGTATAGCTGTTGAGCTTATGTCTTCACAATCACCTTATTAATCTAATCCGTTGTGGTTTTTAAAGAATGATGGAATAGGAAGCTGATGCACCTTGGGATTTTTACAATCATACATTTTGGTTTAGAAAATCTTATGTTATATTTGGGGGGGGGGGGGGGGGGGGGGGGGGGGGGGGGGTAGATATTTGATGGTTTTATACTTCAAAGGGATGTGTTCCGCGAACCGTAGTTGGATAATTTTTCGTAAAGATTAATAGGTAAGTGTCTGTGTTTGTTTTATGTTTAGTTAGTAGGTAAGTCTCTTTGTTTGTTTGTAAATAACGATGTGATTGAAAGATGTAAGTTGATGACTTGATGTGTTACGAAACTGTCGTTTTCCACATCAAAGGTCGAGTGAATTTGTGCACACGCCCTTGTGTTTGTTGGTAAATGATGGTCAGTGATTGGAGATCGGAAGGATTCTCTCAGATTTTGGCACCTTCTGGTGCATTGCACCCATTGCTCCTGCAAGTTAATTAGGTCATCTCTTGCGGGATACAAAACTTCGGTCATCCCGGGTCGGTCGTCCAACGACCTCGGATGACCATGTCATCTCCTCCTTACCGGGTGGTGGACGATCTGGTCGTCCATTTTTTTATTATTTTCTGTGTTTTTTTTGTTTGGATTTTTTAAATTTTTTGTTTGAGTTTTTTTTTTTGAAAATACATTTTGTAATTGTTTTGATTTTTTTGATTGTTTTACCAAGATAGACCCTGAAAAGATGTGGAAGAGAGAGATATGTTGTTGTGGGTTGTGGTTAAGAGGTAAATAGTGTAGGAAATAGAAGAAATTGAGTTGAGGAAAGAGAAAGGATGTGGAAGAGAGAGAAAACTGATTTTGAAAAAAGAAAGAGCTGATGACCAGACCGTTCAGGTCATGGTTAGTGATGACCTTAATATGGTTAGCGATGACCTTAATACTACCGATTATTGATTTTGGATGTTTTGATACTCTTTTCGTCCCTTGTCATTTCCCAAAAAAAAAACCTTCCTGGATCCTTCGTACGAATTTGAATTATAAATTTTGGCCTGACCTGAACCCAATCCATGACATTACACCTGACTAAATGCGCAATAAAATATTATTCATTAAACGATATTTAGCGTAGTATGGTAGTTACTTGAAAAATCCCAAAGATTATCCCTTTTGATGTCATCTCTATTTTTCTTTCCAAATTGTTAGGATCTATCAGACTATCAATACATCACACGTTGTGACATCATTTAGCAGGGTTAGAAGGGAAAATAAAATAAGATAATTACACTTTAATTCTCATACATTCATATTATTCAAGTAAAAAAACATGCGTCGTTTCTAAATTGATAGGCATATGTATATATTTTTAAAATCTTATGATACTTATAACTGATGACTATTGGGATCCCCTGCTTGAAATGAGAACCCTTTGAAGTTCTATATGCGCTCACCTACCTTTTTCTTTTGACCTTTTTGACATTCAATGCCTTCATGTATTGCCGCCTTCATTTCGTATAATTTCTACCAGAAAAAGATTATAAATTTATTTACCGACAAAGTTGCGTACAGCCGAAACAATTGTCACCACTTTGCCGTCCCAGCATCATTTGTAGGTGCCTCGTGATCTAGCAAGTCCCACGATTACTCATAATACTCAATAGAACCACGTCTAATCCAACAGCGCAATCATGATGACTTGAAAGCTCCTACGTTAGTGGACAAGTCCAAGACGTAACTCTTCTTAACTTCAAATTGTAATTCGCAATCCCTAAACTAGCAAAGGACGATCGTGTTATGTTGGCACGTCAACATCACATTCCCAACAAAAATCGTTCATCGATTTCATTCACACATGTTTAGACTTTAGAGACGACAATCACATTTGCTCGATTAAAGTTGTTGGAATTCCAAATTGGAAGTCCCAAAGGAGAAGGCATTGGGGCCCATAATGGACTCTTCTCCGTTACTCAACTGAACTGACGTTGCTTTCGTGACCCAAAAATATAGAAACGAGACACATTCGCACCAGTCTACAACTCGTTGGCACATGATGTTGTACCGAATCAATCTCATCCGACACCTTTTCCTGTTCTGACTGGTCAATCTTCGAGGTGGGAGGAGTCAGTGGGGGACCTTGCTCTCTGGTCTGGCATTTTGCATTTATAACATCTATTTTAGTCGTATTTGCTATTTGCCATTGATATCCCCTAGAGCTAAACGCTGTTAAACGCTGTCACTAGTTAGTCTTTATCGTCTCCGATTTGACTTGCATTCTTCGATGCTTGAACTGTAAATTATGTTTCCACGAGAGGTGATTTTATATTCAATCATTCGCTTATTTGGTTTGTTTATGTAAATAGACATTGAGAATCACTTTAAGATAAAATAAAATCCATAATACGCCATGTTGATGTTTTTGTAGGTACAAATTATGACTTTGATGATTAAATGCAAAAAATAGGAGTTGTAGTTTTAATAAAATAGATTTAGTATACTTATCCAAATTGGAGGATGTCAACGTAAAAGGACCAAAGTGAGATATTTGTGTAAAACAACGCAAAGTATATATTCTATTATGACCTCACACAAGGTTGTGGCACATAATGACTACACTACAGTCTCGTTTGGATATAACGTGGATGTAGTTTTTTGTGGAGTTTTTTCAAAAAAAAAACTCTACTGTAGATGTCAAAAATTTGTTATCTAGTTTTTCTTCAGCTTTTGTGGTTAATTGTACATATAAAATTACAGAAAATTCCTAAAAAATAACTTTTATACACACGATGGAGTCAAAACCAGTATTACATAGGTGAGTCCGTGAGTGAATGAGAAACTGTATAAAAGAATCTTCTGTGAGTTTTTCAATCCAACCGCAAAAAGTACATAGAAATGTGCGACAGTAGGAGGGACAAACTGAAAAACTCCCCCCACCCCACACTCATTGAGTCATTTCCTTGCGTTGATATTACATCCCCAGCTTCTGGGGACACATGGTGAGAGACTGAGAGCTGATAAAAACTCTCCTCACATGTCATTCAAACCATACCTATGGCTATGGGTGGTGAATTCCCCAAATTATTGAGTCATTTAGACCATGATACTTTGTAAAACTACATAGGATTTCGACCCCCTTATTTTTTTACTTATTTATGTTTGACCCCCTAATATTTTCCAAATGCCAATAATTGGATAGGTAAATGAAATTTTATCAAATTAGTGTAGTACGAAAGTACCTAGTTACCAATTAATGGGTGAACTACTTAATCAGAGTCTAAATCAAACTAAACTAACAAATGTCTAATTATTTTTTAACAGTCTTTACAATTTTCAATTTCCCTGCCTTAAATTCCTCATATCGCTTCCGACAAGCATCAATATATTTGATAAACTCTAGAAGACATCATAGCCAATAGGAAATATAACGAAATTGAAAATATTGATGCAAAATCTGTTTATATTATGGACCACTTTAACCTGCACTACCCGTGGCACTCATTGCCGCTTCTTTTTGGTGTTTTATATTTAGGAAAAGGGTCATTTTTTCAAACTTTAATCGAGTGATTAGATGCCTATGGACTCACACTAGGATTACTGGTACACTTCTTGAGCCTTAGATACTCGGTGACAACACGGGTACACCTTTTGAGCCTTAGATACTCGGTGACAACAATTGGGCTTACGTTAGGATGAGGACGTGAGGCCTAATTGAAACGTCAGCATAGTGCAAGCAACACAAACAGAGGCATGGGAGCAAGGCACCATCTAGGCGCGCGTTGGGCAAGGCACACAGTGCACGCATGTGAGGTAATTCAGGCACATGAGTCGATTAATTGTTGTTAGCCCATAAGCACTTCCATATTTGGGTCAGGGACTTAATTATAACTGTCGTGTGTACAAGAAATGTGGAGATGCAATCTGGCAGGGGCGGATTCTTAGGACACGTTCTTGGCTACACAAGGGAAGTTGAGCGATACACTTAAGCAAAATGGGCAAGTATTTAAATTGTGGCAACACACTTGTGCACATATGGAAGGACGAGACCACTTGCAAGCTGGGAGATCTCATGAGCAAATGCAGGGCATCTAAAAGGTTCAAACCTGTGGGACGTGATAGAGCAAATAATGAAGCTTTTGTGATGCCTCTTAATATTTCTGGAAACACTTGAAGGCACGCCACCACGCACATCCAGATTAGGCAACTCATGATTGTCTATCAGGCAAATAAGACAACAACGCTAGAGCAATAAGCACCAGGAAATGATTCGAGGATTCTAGTAGTATTCATGAAGTTTGAATGCACCTGCATGAATCGGTTATAGGCTAGATGGCTTGTATAAGGGGGCGTTAAGGTATGAGTGTGTCATAATTAACCCTAAGAGAGATTCATTCATGAGCATTGTAATCTTTGTAAGTTCTATGTGACCTTAGAAAACGAAGACATTACTTAAAACTTGGTGTTTGTGCTTGCTTTGTTGTAGACTACAGAGAATCACTTGTAAAACAGCGAACTAGTGTTTCTTAACCACTTTAATTTAAAAGGCAACGGCCATGATCTAAGTTTCGCAGGGCCTTATATTTGGGTATAGCTTGAAGGCTAGTGAGCTAACACGATGTTGCTGATCCGGTTTTCAGACTTATTTCATAGCCAAGAGAAGACTCTCTCGCTATTATCATATAGCTATGTTTGTAGGCTTTTTCTTGAGCACTATCGAAAGGGTGTGGTTCCAACATGAACAAACCCTACCCAACCTCAAACCGCTGAATAGAAATTAACCTACAGCTCAACCTTTCTTACCTACTTTCCTTCCAGTTCAAGTGACAGGTCCTGCTAATTCTTATAATCAAAATAGTTAGTGCTATATTAAAATTGCATCATCCCCTTATTTGGTTCCTACAAAATAAATGTAGAGAGTTTCTTCGCAAAATTCCTATTTCCGGAGCTTCACGTTTGTCCGTGCATTTATAAATGCTAAAGTGCATAAAATTTATCAAATTTGTGTTGTACAAAGAGAACACTTGACTTGACTTCACTTGAATACGTAGGAAAATTCATTGCAACTATGATTTTATTTTATTTTACGTTTTCTGCTAATCAACAATCAAAACTTAAAATCAATTAGTTTAACTCTTTTTTTCACCTTCTCAAGATCTGTGCAGCACATTTTCGGTCTGTGAGATATTGCTAACACCATTTGGACTTCTGGATGTCATATGCGCCTACACGAAAAAGTTTCCCACTGTTTAGTGTTCATTCCAGATTTACTTGCATTGGATTCGCTAAAGAAACATCAAACACGTATTTCTGTTCTTTTCTCACACATGTTTTATACTGTCAAGGCTGGAGCCCATAAGTTACGAAGCCCTTTGGGCTTAATACAGTGACTTAGGTCCTGCAATGGAAGTGGTTTGTTAAATGTTTGGTTCCTTGGGACTCAAATTATTTAAGATCTAAACAGGTCTTCAATCTGGGCGTATGTGTGTGAGATCCTGCATCTACGGGCAGGGGTGAGCTTCGGTCTGGGACCGGACTGAATAAATTCGGTTCGGTCCAGTTTGATCTAAAACTCGAATTTAACCCTTCAAATTTCAGTCTTTGACTGGATCGAACTGGACCGGATCGAAGACCGAAATGTCGTGGTCTTCCGGACCGAAGACCGGACCGAAAAAGTTCGGTCCGGACCGAAAAATTCGGTTCGATCCGAACACCCGGACCGAATCGAATTTTGCTCACCCCTATCTACGGGTGGAGGACTGCACCTTCACGTGAACTTGGAAGTCAGCTGGGCCCGTATCCAGGGGCTTTGGCATCTATTGGGTCATGATCAACGGATGATGTGCTTTGGGCTATTAGGCCGAAATAGAAACCACATTAGAATTGTTTGCATTATGATATCTATGCACATTTTTAAAGACAAATTGCAGTTTACTCTTTAACTTTTTGATTTGTATGTGCTTTGCATCCATGTCTTTTCGAAATAGACACGTGTACATCCTAAATTTGCAATTTTGACAATTTGTTTCGTGCACTAAGAGCACCCTTAAAAGGTGCTCTTTGCCCGGGCGCCCTCCCTTAACGGGAGGGCGCACTCAGGGCGGGGCGCCCTGGGTGGATTCCCGGGCGGCAGGCCGCCCGGGAATCCGCCCTGGGCGCCCGGGCGGGGGGCCACGTGGCCCCCCCATTCGTCCGAGAATTGTTTTTTATTTTTTTTGTTTTTGTTTTTGTTTTAAAAATAAAGATTATTTATATATAATTAGGATAATGTATTAAATAGGTAAATAGATTTTAATTAATTAGGTATTAAAAAATAATTAGAATTTTTTTATAATTAATTAATTTTTTTTGACTTACTTAAAAATAAAAAAATAAAAAATAAAGAAATAATAGTACAATACTCATACATTAGGGAAACAAAATACAATACAAATACATAATACGAAATACAACAGAAATAAAGAAAGGAAATACAGTCCTCCTACAGATACGAATACATAATACGAAATACTGATAAACTACCACAGACATATTGAAAACATAAGCACCTACAGATATCCTTGTACTTTAGCCCACTCTTTGAGTTCAGCAAGTGTTTCTTTATCGAATTCGTCCTTGTTTTCCTTCTTCATTAGAGCGAAGAGGACATCAAGTTTCTTGCTGTTCAGTTCCCTTTGGAAATTTGCCTCAGCTTCAATGTGTTTCCTCTCCAGCCGTTCTTCGTAACGCAAATATTTTTCCTCTTTTACTTTTGCGCTATATTCAATTTGTTTCCCCAGTTCTAACATCTCAGGATCAAGTTGTGCCTGAAATGGTTGTTTCCCCTTCTTCTTTTTGGTTTTTTTAACACCTTCAGGACGAGCACATGTTTCGAACACCATTTCATCTGCTGACGGTGTTGCGTTACTCCCATCGTCGTCAGTGCTTTTTCTTTTCCCGCTGGTAAAACTCTCCGGACTTTCTGCAGCGACGTTTCCGGTGGTATTTCCAAGCGCAACAGACTCCCATTTAGGGTACCTGCGTAACAAAAGCCAAACATGCATGAACTGAAATTTGGCGTTGTGTGTTCGTTCGAAGATGATGTGCGCTTCATTGATGATATCGTCCTCGTTGTAACCGCTTCTCTTCCTCCGCACCGCCTGGTCGAAGCAACCGACCCATTGGTTCACAGATGGCAATGTACGCCTCCATCGCCCATTCAATGATTCATCGTTACGCTCTACTACACCTGGCTCGCTTGAGTCATTGTAGATGCGCTCCACACGTTTCCAGAAGGACTTCATTTTTTGGTTTGTCCCAACCACAGCATCGCCACTAACAGCCATGTAAGCCGAGACAAGTCGTTGATCCTCTTGTGCGGACCACGTTTTTTGCGACCTCATCGTCGCGGTTTTGCGTGTTCCCTGGGTCGCGGTTTCGTCATGCACATCAGTTGTATAGCGGCTTGCATTTCCACTACTTTCGCCACTTAGGAGGCGAGTATACATACCCATTGGGAATTGGGTTTGCCCTTCTTCCTGAGTTGGCGGTTGGTATTGATTGTGTGGGTTGAACCCTGGGTGTGGTAAAAATTGGTTTTGGTGGGACTGGTGGAATCCTGGTTGTGGGGTAAATTGGCTTTGGTATAACGGGTGGAATCCTGGTTGTGGAACATTTTGGTAAGGGAAAAAATGTTGGCTTGGGGGTGGACGACGTGGAGATTGTCGGTAATCTGGTGAACCATTGCCTTCTGAAGATGACATTGTGAGTAGAGAGTAGATGTGAGTAGAGAATTATGGTGGAAAAAGTAAGATTGGAATAGAGGTGGTTGTGGTATATATATTGAAGTAGTCACGCGCGTACTGTAGGTCCTCGATCCAATCGTCTCGTCTTTTGTGAGTCACGCGTATACTGTAGGTCCTCGATGCTTGAGAAGTCTAAGCCTCGATCCAATCGTCTCGTCTTTTGTGAGTCACGCGTATACTGTAGGTCCTCAATGCTTGAGAAGTCCAAGCCTCGATCCAATCGTCTCGTCTTTTGTGAGTCACGCGCATACTGTATCTCCTCGATGACTGAGAAGTCCAAGCCTCGATCCAATTATCTCGTCTTTTTTGAGTCACGCACATACTATAGGTCCTAAATTTTAAATTTTAGATTTTAAATTTATTAATTTGTGGTTTTCTTAATTTTAATAATATTTTCGTGTTTTTTAATTAAATGTTAATTAAAAACGAATGAATTGTTGATGTTAAATAATTACGATAATGATTATTAATATAATTTGTTGATTGTTGAAAGAGTTTTGGAGAGAAGAATAAAAATAATGGCGTGGCAACAAATACTGTAGCGTGACTGAGTGGATTGGGTAATGGTTAAGGATTTTGTAGGGGGGTTGGTTTGTGCTGACGTGGAGAGAGAGAAGCTGACGTGCCTGAGAGAGAAAGCAGGGCGCCCGGGAACTGCCTGGGCGCCGTTAATGATGCTCTAACAGTCGCATTTTTTTAGCAATAACAACACATCAGTACTTTCGTTCTTCTGACTATTTTAATGTGTGGTCCAAACTCCAACTTGACCGTAATTGTCATGAATAAAAAGGATGGTAGAAAGAACAAGAGCACCCTTAACAGGTGCTCTGAATTAGGCACCCGATTTGCTCTCCCTTAACGAAGGGCATGCACGGGGTGGTTCGCTCCGGGTACTTTTCCGGGCAGCAGGCCGCCCGGAAAAGCACCCAAGCGCCCTGGCGGGGGGCCACATGCCCCCCATTGGTTGATTTTTTTTGGTTTAGTTTTTTTGTTTTAAAGAAAAAAATTATTTATATATAATTAGGTTAATGTATTGATTAGTTAAATTGTAATTAAATTAATTAGGTTTTGAAAAATAATTTTATGATTAATTAAATTATTATTTTAATTTATTTAGATAAAAGTAAATTTAAAAATTAAAAAAATCATATACAAAATACGAAATAGTAGTACAATACTCATAAACTTCGAAAACGAAATACAATGCAAATATGGAAACGAAATACAATACATAAATTACGAATTTTAAACTACCGATAAACTACCAGAATACTGATAAACTGGAAAATTTAAACTAACACAATATTGATAAACTACGAAACATACATTTAGTTTAGTCCAAATGTAAACATAACCACCTACAGAAATACTTCTGATTTGGTTGACGCATTGAGTTCAACAAGTGTTTCTTTATCGATATCGTCATTGTTTTCCTTCTTCTCCAGAGAGAATAGGGCATCGAGTTTCTTGCTGTTGAGTTCCCTTTGGAACTTCGCCTCAACTTCAATGCATTTCCTCTCCACCCGTTCTCTGTAACGCAAGTAATTTTCCTCTCTCACTTTTGCGCTATATTCAATTTGTTTCCCCAGTTCTAACACATCGGGATCGAGTTGCGCTTGAAGTGGTTGTTTTTCCTTCTTTTTTGTCTTTTTTAACACCTTCATGACGATGACATGGTTCAAACACCATTTTATTTGTTGATGGTGTTGCGTAACTCCCATCGTCGTCAGTGCCTTTTCTTTTCCCACTGCTGAAACTCCACGGACTTTCTACAACGACGTCTCCGGTGGGAAGTTCAAGCGCAACTGACTCCTATTTAGGGTACCTGCGTAACATAAGCCACACATGAATGTACTAAAATTTGGTGTTGTGTGTTTGTTCGTAGATGGTGTGCGCATCTTGGATGACATCGTCCTCGTTGTAACCACTTCTCTTCCTCCGCACCGCCTGGTCGAAGCAACCGACCCATTGGTTCACAGCCGGCGATGTACGCTGTCATCGTCCCTTCAATGACTCATTGTTACGCTCTACTGAACCTGGCTCGCCTGATTCATTGAAGATGCGCTCCACACGTCTCCAGAAGGACCTCATTTTTTGGTTTGTCCCAACCACTGCATCGCCACTTACAACCATGTAAGTCGAGACGAGTCACTGATCCTCTTGTTGGACCACGATTTTTGCGTCCTTAACGTCGTGGGTTTGTGTGTTCCTTGACGACTTGTAGGTTGAACGACATTTTCGTCATTCACATCAGGTGTCATGTGGCTTACATTTGCACTACTTTCACCACTTAGGAGGTGAGTATACATACCCATTGGGAATTGAATTTGGCATTCTTTCTGAGTTGGCGGTTGGTATGGATTGTGCGAAAATTATTGGGATTGATGGTCTGGGTAGAACCCTAGTTCTGGGGAAAATTGGTTTGGGTATGACGGGTGGAATCCTGGTTGTGGGGTAAATTGACTTTGGTATGACGGGTGGAATCATAGTTGTGGAACATTTTGATATGGGAAAAAGTGTTGGGTTGGGGTGGACGACGTGGAGATCGTTGGTACTCTGGTGAACCATTGCTTTCTGAAGAGGACATTGTGAGACGTGGGTGGAAGAAGTAAGATCGGAATTGAGGTGAGTAGAGAATTAAGGTGGTTGGGGTATATATATTCAAGTAGTCACGCGCACACTGTAGGTTCTCGATGCAATCGTCTTGTCTTTTGTGTAGTCACGGACGCACTGTAGGTCCTCGATGCTTGAGAAGACCAAGACTCGATGCAATCTTCTTGTGTTTTGTGTAGTCACGCGCATACTGTAGGTCCTCGATGTAATCGTCTTGTCTTTTGTGTAGTCAAGTGCATACTGTAGGTTCTCGATTTAATTGTCTTGTCTTTTGTGTAGTCACGCACATACTGTAGGTTATTTCTCACAACTATAAATGCAGTCATCCTGGTTGGTTCTCACTCATTCATCTACGAACAATGTCTTCATCTGATAAGTCTTCCAGTTCGAAGTCTTCATCATCTTCAACATCCAATGACGAACCTTACGACCAAGTGTTGAACTGCTTAACATAGTATGTCTCCGAAGCGGTGGACCGACGTCCTCAGAGGCGAAGAAGGCGAACTTCGTACCCGGATAGAGATAAGGAGCTTGGTTACAACCGTTTGATTGCCGATTATTTTTCTAACGACCTTGTTTATCCTGACAACATTTTCAGGAGAAGATTTAGGATGCGAAAGCATGTCTTTCTTCGCATTGTGAGTGCCATTGATGCGTCTGATGTCTTCTTCCAACGTACACCAGACGCCACCGGTAGGATGAGCATCTCTGCCCTGCAAAAATGTACCGCGGCGATCCATATTCTAGCGTACGGTGTTGCGGTTGATGAGGTGGACGAATACTTAAGGCTAAGTGAATCCACGGCAAGAAACACACTTGAAAAATTCTGCGACGGTGTAATTAACAACGTCGGCGGTGAGTACCTCCGAAGACCTATTGCATGTGATTTAGCACGACTACTTCACGTTGGTGAGCAGCGTGGGTTCCCATGCATGATGGGAAGTATCGATTGCATGCACTGGGTGTGGTAAAATTGTCTGGTTGCTTGGAGGGGCCAATATCAAGGGCGTAGTAGTAATGCAACTCTTGTCCTCGAGGCAGTGACGTCGACTGACTTGTGGATATGCCACTCGTTTTTTGGCACACCATGTTCATGCAATGGCTTAAATGTCCTGCAACGATCTCCGGTTTTTAACGACATAATGGAAGGACGGGCTTCACCTGTGACTTTTGAAGTAAACGGTTCTCGATATAATATGAGATATTATCTTACTGATGATATTTATCCAAAATGGGCAGCATTCATTCCGTTCATCGTTCATCCACAAACACCGAAGGACATGTTATTTGCTGAACGACAAGAAGCAGCACACAAAGATGTAGATCGTGCATTTGGAGTCTTGCAAGCGCGGTTCACGATAGTGAAGAAGCCATCTCTTGCATGAAGTAAGATTGCGCTTAACAAAATAATAACAACTTGCATCGTAATGTATTATCTGATAGTGGAGGATGAACGCGATTCCTTCGGTAATTTTGGAGATTAGAACGAATTTATTGACGACCAACCTGGAAATTCCGTGAATGAGCCGGTTCGGTATTCCACTGACCGTGTAGTGGATATTACCAGGTATTTGAGAATGAGAGATCAATTGCGTGATCGCACCACATATTCGAACATTCAAGCCGATTTGATCGACAATATATGACAACGATTTGGAGGAAATGCGACTTGATGTATTTTAAGTTTCGTATTTTAGTTTAGCATTTAATGATGTATTTTTCGTTTTAGTTTTTAAATTTCCCATTAATGTACTATGTAATGCGGTTTCCTAAATTTTAATAATATATTCGTATTTATATATTAAATGTTAATTAAAAACGAATGAATTGTTGATATTAAATAATTACGATAATGATTATTAAAAGATTTTGTTGAAAAAGTTTCAGAGAGAAGAATAAAAATAATGACGTAACAACAAATACGGTAGTGTGACGGAGTGAATTGGATAATGGTTAAAATTTTTGTAGGGATGTTGGTTTGTGCTGACGTGGTGGAGAGAGAAGCTGACGTGGGTGAGAGAGAAACCAGAACGCTGTTAATGATGCTCTAAGTCTCCTGTTATAGAAGAGAAGGACAACTTTGGTAGAATATTTACAGGGACAGTCAAATCGACAAGTCTTGAAAGTGAAGGGGTATGTCTATTATTTTCAAACGACAGTATTTGTTATCAATTTTGTGTTATACTGGTATTTTGTGTTATCAATTTTGTTGATTGATGTCAATTACTTGCTATCCATGATTTATGTCCATTGTTGTTTCGTGACGTGATAATGATTTATTGGTGTGTTTTTTTATAAATGTGTTTTATGGTTTTTTGTGACGTGTTTAGAGTCCAGAGAAACAAAAGAATAAGAGGAAGATTACAAGACATTTGTTTTTGATGTACTGCACGCTCTCTCCACTGGACTCTCACGACCGGGATACAAAGTGGTGTACCGCCTCAAAATTGAACCAACGACCGAACTTGCTAGTTAATCTAAGGCACAACAAGTACCAATAAACTATTCCCGACCTTGTAAGATTACGAGACATCAACAATGAGAAAAAAACTGCTCATGACACCTACATCGCTCTGAATCGTCGAATGGTTTGATTCCATTGAACATGAGTTCCAGAGTCTGGCCGAAATATTACTACCTTAATATAGTTTCCGTTGGTCACATTTTGAACACTTATTTTCCAAGAACATCAAGTAGACACATTCTTGTGCTACAGCATCAAACCTCCCAGCCTATTTTGGATGAAATGATCCTAAACGTCGTTAACTCGTTATACTTGCTTCCCACTAGAGTCCAGAACTTCCATATCAATCAGTTAATTGATATAGTTTGTTTATTTCTCTTGAATCAGTGTATACATCCGAAAATGAGAAGTGCACAACTCCAGCCTTCCACAACCTAATCCACTCCAACCATCACCATCCACACAAAGCCAAGCACGACAATGGCACCCAAACAACACCTGCGCCATCTCCCAATAGTACCCAAACACCAAATCCCCCCAAACCCCGAAATTCCAATTCCCAATTTTTTTTCTCTCCTTAAAAACGAAAACAAATGCTGCTGACTCTCCACTGGAGTTCTATAAATACCCCATCACGTCTCCACCTCGGATTCCCACTCCCACCCCACCTGTCCTTCCCCTCTCGCGACCACCGGAGAAAGGGAAAGGGGAAGCCTCGCCCTAACCCGATCCTTAGGGCAATGCCTTCACCTCCATCGTCGACGGGCCAATCCGTTTCCGGCGCCTTCTGCTTCGACGACTCCAGCTTCCTAGCGTCCCTCATGCCGAAGAAGGAGATCGGTGCCGATCGCTTCCTCGATAAGCATCCCGAGTTCGACGGCAGAGGCGTTCTCATCGCCATTTTTGGTATAACTCTTGTCCTTAACCTGATTCTCGTCTGCGGATGAGGTTTTGGTGGAACGTAGGGTGTCGTTGTGTTCCAAGTGTTTGTGTTCTTTTTTTCTTCCTGATTTGGGGGTTTTTGCTGGAGGTTTTGGTGGACGGTTGGTTTTGAAGTGTTTATTTCACGGATCGGAGTTTACCTGCAAGGTTTGCAACTTCGAAGTTGATTTTTAGGCAAATGTAGTAGGAAATTAGGACTGCGAAGAATATGTGGTGGTCGTCATGGTGGATTTGTGTGGGAATCTGTATAAGTTTAAGCTTAAACGAGTAAATTTTAATTTCACGTGGTGTAATAACTCCTTCCTGATTGTGCTTGGAGTGTGAATTGTGGCGGATTTGGTTGATCCACAAAGTAAAGCTGCATGTGCATTCTCCATTGTCGATGACTCGGGGATATGATGGGGTTTTGTCTAGATGAGTGTTGACTGGTTTTGACTTCCACCAGACGAGGGGATAACTGGATGAAAAATTACCAAATAGGTTTCGTACTTTCATGGCTGAAAAAATGGGTTGTGATCATATTTTCTTATTTAATTATCTATACTCGCACTTTTGCACTAGAAGAAAACTAAGTAGAATATGCAATGCAATGCCATGTCCTTGTTTGCTTTTCCAAAGGTTCGCAAAATGTGTAAATACTGTCACTAGATTTTCTTTTGCATCACATGACTAATGATATGGATCTTGTATGTGTAATGGTGTGCCAATGTGTGGTCTCCGTGTTGGTCAAGGGCTCGATCCTTGAAGCTGTTGGCAAGCTTCTATGTGTGCGATGTTTAATTTAGCAACTTTATCTCAAAAAATAAATCTTTCTTCCTGATCCTAGCAGTGTTAAAACTGACGTCGTTGTATTTATGTGGAGCCATAGGGTTTAATATAAACCATACTCATTTGGGAATGGAATTGCTTCTTATTCCCCAATTAGTTAGCGACTTTGCTTCCCATTATTAACTGTGTGTCCTACATTTGTTTACCTTGGCATGCCATATCTATTTCTCTTTTTTTTCCCCTTCCAGATTCCGGTGTTGATCCAGCTGCTGCTGGTTTACAAGTGACCTCAGATGGGAAACCAAAAATCTTAGACGTACTTGATTGGTATTGTTGTGGACTTGCATTTTTCCTTTATTTTGAATATGAAGTTTCTCACCAATTCACTTAGAGCAGTGAATTGCCATCTGAACTTTTACAATGCAAATAATCAGATTATTATTTTCGCACCTATAGTACAGGAAGTGGTGATATCGATACAACAGAAATTGTGAAGGCCGATGATGACGGTTATATCAAGGGAAAATCTGGTAAGTTGTACGAAATTTGTTATAAATGGGGAATGTGGATATATTAAATCCAGTTTATTATTTCGTTTTTTATCTTAACGTTCATATTATAGTTTGTTACATTTTAAGGGAAATCTTAAGTGAACCATATGAAGAAGAGGTGTTGTTTTCCAGAGATTTTGCACAAATACCTTAGGACTTGAAACCCATTTTAAACCCCACGAAGGGTAATTCTAAAGGAATTTGTATTTTTACATGGGATTCTAAGTTGCTAAGCTTGAATTCGGGGAAATTGCCTACATATAGGGTTGCAAATGGATATTTTCGAATTTGGTATAACATGTATCTGAATTCGAATCCGAATTCCAAATAAACATACTAAATCCGAATTCGAATTCAATTTTTTATAGTTTACCAATTTCATATTCGAATTTGAGAACTTTTCGAATTCGGATAATATTCAAATTCCTATAACATATTTTTATATATATTTTGTTGTATAATCTAAAATATTTTGGAAAGTTGTTTAAGAGAATTATATTATAATTTGCTTTTACATTTCTATTATGTTTATATTTACATAGGAAATAATTTAGTTTTTTATTAACTCACAATACAAATATTAATAACCCCATATATTGGATGCTAAATTTGGTATTTTCGGATATGGTTTGACCTATATCTGAATTCGTATCCGAATTTGAAAACTGTAAATTTTTTGAAGCAATTTCAATTCCAAATTGTATTCGGTAAAAACTTCTTTACCAAATACCAACCAAATTGTAATTTTCGAATCGGATACTCTAGATAATCGGTTATCATTTGCATCCCTACCTACATATGTTAGTCCCCCATGGATTTTGATCTCCTTGAATTTTCTCTCTCCTTTCGATCCCTTGGATTTTCGATCCCCATTTATTTTGACCCTTGGATTTTGACTTTGACCCATTTAGTCTTTAAGTCCCTTAAAATTTGAATTGACTTTTAACAATTTCTCACTCCCCAGATTTCAATTCTAGTCACTGCCCGTGGATAGGTTGAGCCTATAGAAAATGAAGTGACAAGATTATGACGTGGACTTAGTGAACAAATGGTTGACCAATGTATAGTAAATATAATTATGAAATTCCCAAGCTTTTTTTCAATTTTTTTCTTTATGTAGCTATATAATGTTGCAGAGAGTGGTCTAAGTTTCTTTAATGTAATTTAATGTAATCTTGCCAACAAAAAATGCAACAATACCACGAAAGGCATACTTCAATATGAGTTATAACCAATGTTCTCCACAAAGCTCCGAGAAATATAATTGAAGAAAAATGTTTTTGTTTCTCTTCCACTTCGTCATTATCACAAAGCCTGATTACTAGAGGGTGATACATGGCATAATTTTAAATATGACGTGGAAATCACATAGGACTGGTTTAATTGTTTCAGGTTTGTTTCTGAATAAGCCCAATGTTGTATCAACATATCTTTTTCTCCATGGTCCGTGTTCTCCTTAATCTCCTTAAAAACACAATCCAAAAGTCCAATAAGCATGTCCTGAGATACTCATGTCATTTGTTGATGATGTAAAGAAAGTGTTGGCATGAGGGTAACTAAGAAACTAAATAAAATGTATTTCTTATGCAACTTTCTGTTGAGGATGAGTTTTGGTACCTCGGCTAGGCGATGATCAGGGAGAACATAACAAATGCACTCAGATGGGTTGACAAAACTTGTCTACCTAATCCACAAGACCTCGCCAGTCAAAGAGAACCCACTATTGAGAAAATATTATGTAGAACAATCTGAAGTTTTGCCACACGCTTCTCCCAGTAGTTCGCTAGTCTCAACTTCTCAAAGTTACAACTCCAAGTCTTTCTAATGATGGATGATTGTGTACGGGGTTAACTGTATGCTTATCCCAATCTGGTATTTTCAGTTACAGGATGTAGCCTTGATTGCCGGAGTTCTCTATTCCTTTTACAGTAGGTCCACTACAAATCTCTTGTGCAAAGTGGGTCCCAAACTACCCTTAAACCGGCCCAAAATATCTTTGCCTTGACAGCTAGTCGACAATTTTCTTGTCAAGAGATGATTTCTTCTTGGTTAAAATGGAATTGTCGTGATATCACCAGACATATAACCAGTAAACAATTTGGTGGCATATGTGATCCCCCAAGTTGAGCCATTTTGTCTGGACCTAGGCTCCAGAAAACCAAAATTTCTTTGTTGCAACTGTTGCTCCACGTCTGCCATTCACCCTACTTCGTCACAAATGGTTACCGCCCACAATAAAACATCATCACCTCGATCTCCCATCACAATCTCAATTGGAATTGCCAGCAAATCCCTACAATTCCTTCAAGGTTACGACACAACAAAATTCCCACCTTTTTAGGATTAAAATGACATGTTAGAGGAGAAAACCTGAAAACCACAATCCAAAAATGAAGAAGTGTTTGAAAATTGAATGTCAAATTCAAAATTTAGAGTCAATTCACTAGTGTACTATCCAATATTTCTGTGTGCATGCAACTTATACCATATGAAGCAATTCTAAAGAATTAGTGTTGTTAACATTGCTTAGGAGGGTAAGATAATACAAAGTTAAGAGTTAACACTGATAAACAAATAAATCACTAATACCTAGAAAATGACACACATGGTTGCAAACTGATTGGATATGAAACAAACATAAGTATCTCTATATTTGGTGTCTCCATATTAGTATATGGATAGGGATGTGGTTTGCTTCTAGTGTAGACACAACAATGCACATACAACATATCCATATCTCCAGAAAATGGATCCAGGACATATATCTCGCAGACAAATAAAGATACAGAGATTGACCACCGTACACTGCAACCAACACACCACTTTTTGCTCCGTCCATGGAGCATATGAATTTCAGTAGTAAACAAGTACTGATATAGAAAATAACTTACACAAGATTATGCATGTAGCGTAGAACTTGAGAATAAACATCAAAAGTGAACACATTACTTTTCACATTTTTCTATCTTTTTGGTCTCTTATTGTTCACCTATTTTTCAATTCTTTTAATCTGCTGCATGAGTTTGATTCCACATATCTCTTGGACTAAGATATTGTTCTTATATGCCTTCTATTTTGATACTTACAATGCTTACATTAATGTCCTTAAAGGTATTCGATTAGCTGTGAACCCGTCGTGGGAAAATCCTTCTCAAGAGTGGCATATTGGCTGTAAATTAGTCTATGAACTTTTCACAAAGACCTTAACAACACGTCTGAAGGTACATATTTTCTCTGTTTAAATTTAAAATACGTTTCATTATACTTCTTTTGTTATCACCCCTAGAATTTAAATACCATAAACAGGAAGTGAGGAAGAAGAAATGGGAAGAGAGAAATCAGGAAGCCACTTCAGAAGTTCTGAAGCTTCTGAATGAGTTTGACAAGGTAAAGCAATTCACTGTTGGTCAAGAGTGGCGCCAGCTTTAGATTATTTTCCTTATCATTCATTGTTAGAGGAAATAGACGTACAAACTAAAATTTACTCATCTGTTAGCATATATCTCAATTTAAAAACTATAAGGAAATTGTTGAGCATTCAACTGCATGACCTCCATATATTTTCCTTCCTGTCTGGTTGGATAAGAAAATTCTTTGTTCTGCAGTTTTTTTGATGGTTGCCTTTCCATTGAAACTGCATTATAGCTGCTCTCTTCTTCATGTGCCTTTTCAAGTACTTAATAATCCCAAACTCCACATTGATACAAATACCATGCTGCACAATTTATTTTAATGAGCACCATAGATAACATAAAAGTAAAGGATTAGTTCAATAAATTAAGAATTATCAGGGATTTATATTTAGTAATCCGACATATGGATAACTTTGTTTGATGAAGCTCTAAGATTGCATGCTCTCGTTAGTTTATTATTTGTTTAATTGTTTCCTTTCCTGTAGACCAGATATTGCTGCAAAATACCATACTACTTACTCTGATGAGACAACATGATGCTCATATGCTTGCACTTTTTGTGTGCAAATTTTTAATTATCTAAATGCCTGCAGAAGCATGATAAAACAGAAGATAAGGAATTGAAGAAGGTCAGGGAAGATCTTCAAAACAGGCTTGATTTCCTTAAGAAACAAGCGGAGGTACTTCATTGACATGTTTTTCTTTATATAATTGTGGTGATCCTGGAGATAGGGTTAAAATACATGTTGCTTTCCATTCCAGAGCTACGATGACAAGGGGCCTATTATAGACGTTGTTGTCTGGGATGATGGCAGTGTGTGGAGGGTAGCCATTGACACTCAGTCTATGGAGGATAACAAGGAGCATGGCAAACTGGCTAATTTTGTTCCTATGACAAACTACAGGCATGCACATTCTTGAAAGTAGCACTGTTTTTTCCCCATCTGTGCTGTCAATGTTTTTTTCCTCTCGTATTGTTTCTTACTCCAAGACAAGGATTAAACCCTGCATTCAGCTTATTTGTTTATGTTTATCAAATACTGGATTTTTTTTTCTTGCAGATTGTTTTTTATTGCAGCTGATGCATTTCTGCTGTTTGTTTCTGTTGAAAATTGAAATGATGGAATACCATAGGCCTGATTCAAGAAGTCGTCTTCTTTGATCGGTTCGGTTGTGTGTGTTTGGGTGATGAGGTCCATAGACATTGGTTATTTCTAGATCAGTGAGTTAAACACACATCATTGGGAGTGTTGATGAACTAATGGACCCTTTCTAACATTTCAAACTTTTCCCATTTTTCTCCATCCACATAGTGGGCATTACAAGAACACCTCACTAATTACATACTATAAATTGTTTACCCTACACATGATTCTTGTATGTGGCAACTATAGAGTGGATTGAGATTATAGTTCTCATATGAAGTGTGATGGTGCTTGGTAGATTGCAGCCTTTCAAGTTTCATGTGTCTAGTGTCATAGAAAATTGTGCTCAATGTTTTTTTTAATCTAAAGAAGGTCAAAAGCTAAACGAATGATTGTCTGTCATCTGCAGTCCACAACTGAGTGCTTACTGTTTTTTTTTTTGTTTTTTTATATCGTTCGATCCTTTTGTCCCATCATGTTGATTATATCCTTTTCTTGATTCCTGTGGTCTCTTCAAGCAAAATGGTATTTTATATGGTACTCTGCATGGATTTGTTGTCATCGGCTGATCCGTCAGGCAATGGATTGACAATCACTCCATCTCCATATTCCAGATAAAAACTCTATCCCCTGATTAGGCTTCCCTTCCCTCTTGATCATGTAGTATATACTAGCTGGGCTTTCATTCCTTGACCAGACTACATAGTTTGAACTTGTTGAACTACAATTTTGCAAAAAAGACAGATGTAATGTTGTCTTAGCGAAACTTCCACCTTTTATCTTCCATAAATAACAAATTTCAGGTATTGAGAATCCCTTGGTCATTATGGGCCTTAAAAATCCCTATCAATTTGTTACCCGTCGGATCGCCATTCCATCCTCTGAACATTCTTGTGCATCCACCTATACCATTTTAGTGCTCTCCCTTCAAGGTAAACATCAAAATGTTCTTCTGTCCTAAAGACCCAATCTTAGGGCTCATCCAGGCTGGCATAGACAGGAAATGGAATTAGAATGGGTTTCACCTGAAACGACGGTGGGTCAGGTGGTTGATGACCTAACCCTCAGGAGATCGAGATCTCCGGCCCGACTCCATCTTGTCGATTCGTTCGTGGATCTTCCCAAGTTCCTGGTGGAGAAGTGTCTGGAAAAGGTCGAATTGGTCCTCACCGGATGTGTATGCTGGAGGTTGTTCTGATACCACTTTGTTACTCGTCGGATCGCCGTCGACAACCATGGGGGTCGACCTCGCCTTTCGCCTGGTTAAGTAAGCCGTGATGGTGGGGAAAAGGGAGCAGAAACCCTAGAGATGGTGGGAGGAAGATGGATTTGAGTTTCGAGCACTCGACAACTCCAATGGGACGAAACCCTAGATTTTCGCACAAAAACAATCACCCTGAAATTTGGGTTGTTAATTGTATTTATACTGATAAAATGGGTACAGGAAAGTTCGTTACACCACAACGACCTTATATGCCACGTTGATTGAAATTTAACAAACTAAAACAGAAAACTCCAAAATGGCTTTCCATCGGGGAAGGCAATGAACAGGAAACCTTAACCGAAATAACACCCTCTCCACCCATTAGTTTGAAGCCTTGAATCAATATCGGCCGTTGGATCATCTGGCCCCAAATCTGCACTTTAAATGACGCCCCTTGGATGACTTCAAGTCATCTTTTCTCGACCATCCAATGCTGTAAGGGTTATTGGATAATTGGGTTGGCCGGATCCTCGTTTTAACCCGTGTTTTTGCTGCCATTTAATTACCAATACTAACACAATTGTACTGAGTTCCAACTATTAATCTTGTTTATTGATTCCCTTTAGATTAAATTTGTCGATATATAAATGCTTGTCTTTCTTTAAGAAGAAAAATCGTCATATATTGAAAACAAGGACAACAACATGCTTTGATGTTGACAAAAAGTTTTAAAAGGTGCTCATAGTTCCTGGTGATCAGTTATATATTGTGGGTGGGATTATGTAATAGACTGCCAACCAATTCATTATTATTGAATATCTGTAGTTGCAACTAATGTATGCAGGTTAGAAAGGAAGTATGGCATATTCAGCAAACTTGATGCTTGTTCTTTCGTAACTAATGTTTACAACAATGGAAATCTGTTAAGCTTAGTCACAGATTGCTCTCCTCATGGTACACATGTTGCTGGTATTGCTGCTGCTTGTCATCCAGAGGTACTTCTGTATTGCTTTTCTTAGTTTACAAAGAAATTTTACATTGTAATTACCACTCTTCATGTTGCTACACAGGAGCCTTTGCTGAATGGAATCGCACCAGGAGCTCAGTTAATATCTTGCAAGATTGGAGATACTCGCCTTGGTTCCATGGAAACTGGAACTGGTTTGGTCAGAGCATTGATAGCTGCAGTGGATGTAAGGAAACTCTACGGGATATCTTTCAGATTCACATAAATTTATAGAACACTAGAATCTAGAGCTAAGTATTACTTAATGATGTTAACTCTACTAGAAAATGAAGTCTAAGATAGGATGTGCATTTTGAAATTTAAAATACAATTTGTTAAGCGAAATTAATCTTCAGAATTAAAATTGATTTATTTTACAAAATATTGTTATCTAGAATCTAGTTGACACTAAAAGTTCATTAATTCAAAGAGCATTAACCTACTTCCTGATAGCAAATTCCTAATGAAATTTAAGACATAAATGGACATGATATATTGGAACTTTTAAACTAATATGAAATACTTTTTATCATATAGTTTTTCAATACAGTGTCATGAGCATTTATATTTTATAGCTTATAGTGCTATATACAAATTACCAAGTGCCATTTGATAATGTTCATTTTGGAATGATGAACACCCTTGACAACTCTATGAGGCGAGACACTAAAGACATTAAAGCAAATGCTTTATTCGTGCTAATATCAATATTATGATACATTTATGGAGGCTCAATGGGATCCGTTTATCTCACTTTCCAAGTAACTCCTAATTCAAGTCTCAAGTTACTTTAGACCATGAAATTCGCTAACCCATAAGGCCACATCAACCCCATGCTGGGTGTATAATTTTGTTGGTTCACCACCTTTACAATATTGTGTCAGTTTAAAACAATTTATCATCTACTACCATAATGTTATGACAAATTTATGGAAGCTCAGTGGGATTTGTTTGTCTCATTTATCAAGTAACTCCCGATTCAAGTCTCATTTTGCTTTAGATCATGAAATCCGCTAACCCATAAGGCTATAACAATCCCAATCGTGGATGTATAATTTGGTTAGTCCACCACCTTTGTAAAATTTAAGCACTTAGGTAGTTGATAGAATCCGAGTCTATGGTAGAGTGTTGAATTTTTTTAGTGTTAAACAATAAAATACTATTTCCCAAATATTCCTTTTGACATGTGACATTTATTTTCTTCGTGTCTATGTCCAAACAATATAGGTAGGAGTGGAACCCGACATGTCAACCAACCACTCTAATACCATGCCA
This sequence comes from Triglochin maritima, assembly GCA_963682175.1. Lineage (NCBI taxonomy): Eukaryota > Viridiplantae > Streptophyta > Magnoliopsida > Alismatales > Juncaginaceae > Triglochin > Triglochin maritima. The sequence goes on along the minus strand of OY821772.1, from coordinate 53,246,764 downwards.
AATTTGGTTGGTCTACTACCTTTATGAAACCTAGAACTTGGGTACTGTATAATGAATCCAACTTTATCATAGAGTGTTGCATACTTGTAGTGTTTTGCAATATGAAATTATTTTCGTAACAGTGGACAATCTCACACTACTTACATGATTATGTGGTTCATGCATATAAAATCTCCCCCATTTTTCTTGTCTAAGCAATATGTTACGAAATCGCATGTTGGAATATGCTGTAATTCGGTGGCTTGCTCGGCACATGTTTGGATAAATCGGTTGGCACTTGACATTCCTTATAATTATTACGATATATGTTGGCTATTACGATTTTCAAATGATGTGACGTGATTCTTATATTAATAATTACTTGAACATAATAAAATTTGTGAATGATGTTGGATCCACATAGTTTTAATTTGTTCCAAGAAAGTTGTGTAGATTTTGTTTCTTATTATGTCCTTTGTTATCTCACAATTTCATATTATATTTACAGCATAAATGTGACCTCATCAACATGAGCTATGGAGAACCTACCCTTTTGCCCAACTATGGCCGCTTTGTGGATTTCGTCAACGAAGTACCATCTAATTTCTTTGAACTAAATTGCTTCGTATTTGTTACATAATATTTGTATCTCAGATACTGTTTTTTATTAAGGTTGTGGATAAGCATCGCTTGATATTCATCAGTAGTGCGGGAAACAGTGGACCTGCATTAAGTACAGTTGGCTCTCCAGGTGGCACCACCTCTAGCATCATTGGAATTGGTGCTTATGTCTCCCCTGCCATGGCTTGTGGGCCCCATTGTTCTGTTGAGGCTCCATCTCAGGGGCTTGAGTATACTTGGTATTTCTCTTTAATTCCCAGGTTTTCTATTTTGAAATAAGGATAAGGTCTTTGGAGATTTCATTTATTTTCTACAGTTAGTTAAACTATCAACATTGTTGGTGAGGTAGTCCAACCTTTGACCCCAGACTTAGAATGTGGTATCGTATTATATTTATACAGAGATGGTGATATTATGCGAATAGAGAAGTTCTTCAATATAAACTGATGCGAGTGTCAATAATAAAAGTAACCAGGTTTTTAAGTAACTGCAAATTGATTGGTATGTGCAACAAACTAGAAGATACATGTTGCTGTTGATGTGGATTTAGTAAATGTATAAACAAACTAGCAAATTTGTTAAAAGTGCTAGGTTCCTATTTTAATCACTCTGACTCTCGATGTCTTCTGTGTTAAATATGGTTAACTGAGTGAATTGACTTGTAATCTTGTTAATTTGGGATTAAATTTAAATAAATTGTCGCTAAGCTGTTAGTGACTATGAAATGAGTCTTTCTAGATTGATATTTGTGTGACCTATGTTGTGAACGATAATGTGAAACTTTCATGAGTTTATGGACATAATTTCAAAAAACTCATAATTGATGTTTGGTGGTCAAGAGACAAACATTTTCCAAGTAGAGCCCATATCCAAGTGAGTTTCAATAACGTGGCATTTAGTTTTACCTGAAACAAGTTTTCATATTCAAGTTTACTAAAAAGAAGAATTTTGCTTCTTTTCCAAACACAATTATTCTTTTTCAAAGATCCCTAAGTATAAACAAGTATGGACATGTCATGTGTTCACAGCTTTTTACTTCAAAAGTTGTCTTCCAAACCCCTGCTATTCTATGAACCCACTACCAATACTCCGTTTCCCAAGCAAGTTTTTGAGTTCTTTAAAAGTTGTTGAGTTCGGAGAGCCCCTAACCCACCTCAGAACACAATGTTTGCCAAAGTTCAAGATTTTGGAAACTTATCCCAACCAACCTTCAAATGTTTATGTCCTCCAAAATTGTTATTATTATTGTTATTTTGCAAACAAATTAAAAAGCATAATTTTCCAGTGTGTCAATTTCATGAATATCCATTCATTTCATTTTTTCAAAGATCCCTTGTATTAATGAACAATTCTCAACTTTCTTAAAACTGATTTCCTTCAGTAAATCTTGACAGTTTGGTTTATGTGAATCAGAAAAAGACCGATCTTAGCATGTAGTTGCCAAAAGGTTGCTAAGATGAATAACATTGAGAATGAGAAATTAGCAACTTATTATCTGCCCGGTGTTTATTTTTTCGATATTATGATTTTTGCTTATCTTTGATGATATAGCGAGACAAGTGTTGATATGTTGTAAATTTTACAGATTACAGTTTAAGCCCTGGAAGTTAGTTGATTGGACAGATACATTTGATCGATCTACCTTCTACAATTTTCATTTTATTGATATCAATTTAGTTCTTTAACGTGAAATGCTTGAGTCTAGAAGTTGCATTCTGGATGCCATCAAGCATTTAATCCCATCTTTGACTTTATACGATTATACATGCCAATTTCACACGTTGCACTACTCTTCAGTCAATTTTTTAAAGTTATTGAAAGACTGAATCTTTTCATTGCTCAAGTAATTTCCTCCATTCTTTCCTTCCATTCGAAAGAGTAACTAAGGCTAAAGCAATGATGTTTTCATTTTCCTATATATCATTTTATTTTTTGATTGCTATAGTAGCATTTGATCAACTCAGCATCTTGAAATAAAATCAAGAAATCTTTCTCAAGCCATTTCTTTGCCCCCTCAATCTCCAATAATCAAGATCTTTTTAAGTCCGAATTTGTTTATCTAGAGCCCAGATTCTTCTACTTTTCCGATAAAGAAAGATTCATCTACTTACTTTTCTTTACCAGTTTTTTTCTTCATTTGTATTGATTTCCTTTTCTTCTGTTTTTATTTGCATCCATCAAAATTTCCTGAGTCTTGCTGCTAAAACAGATGAGAATAATTCTTTCATAGCCATTTCTACACGTTCAACATGGACATTAGAAAATTTTGTTGAGACTGTTTGTTTGGCAAGGTCCTATCTGGAGTCATGAGAAATTATGTTGGGTTGCAGAACCAATAGAGTATAGTGCATATTCTTACTTTGAATAAAGATGTTAAAGAAACAAATGAGCATAGTGCACACTATTGATCTCGACTAAATCCTGATACAGGTCCAGTCGAGGTCCGACATATGATGGAGATATCGGTGTGTCGTTAAGCGCCCCTGGAGGTGCTGTTGCTCCCGTGCCTACTTGGACTCTACAACGGCGGATGCTTATGAATGGAACGTCAATGGCATCTCCATGTGCATGTGGTGGCTTTGCTCTTTTGGTTAGCGCCATGAAGGTAATGTACCACCAGGTTAATAGACGTATTTTATTCCACGGATAATATAATGACAGTCTCTTATCAGGCCGATGGTATTCCAGTGAGTCCATACACTCTAAGGAAAGCCCTAGAGAACACTGCAGTTCCCATTGGAGGTTCTCCTGAAGACAGACTATCTGTTGGTGAAGGACTCATGCAAATCGACAGGTCTGAATATCTTTCTTCAAGCACAGACATGGATCTGTTATAGTTGTAAACTTTCAAATCTCATAGTGGTCAACTGGTTATAAATCTTATTGTTTTAACTAATTTGTTGGCAGTGCACATGAGTACATCTTGCAGTCCAAAAATGCACCTCTTGTCTGTTATAAGGTAGAGATCAGTAGAAGTGAAAAGTCAAGTAAGTTCCTTTCAGTTCTTTTATTGATGTCTTTCATGTTTTTCTTGAGCTGTTTAATCATATCATCAAACAATATATTCCTCAAATATACTCGACAGTCGATAACTATTGGCATTTGCCCCAAGATCTTCATGGAAGACAATTGTTTTTCTTTTCAGTGCATGTAAATTAGAATGTCTGTGTTTGTTTTTATTAATGCAAGGTGTTCTAATGTTGTATCATAAAGTGACTTAATCTAGTATCTCTACATCAAAATGATGAAAGCCTTACCTAGTATTGCATTAAATATGGAGGAATGAAAAACTTAAAAAAGTTTTCAGTTTTGTTAATGTATTTTTAAACTTCTCGCTCGAACATCTTGCAAACATGATCAATCTTTTTCTTCTTCTTTTGCCTGATATTCTGAAGTTGAGTTGAGCAATACATGATGAATATTCATGGCCAAGAACAAGAATATGGTTGTGGCCGAGAGAAAGGATGTAATAAGGAAACAACAATCATGAAACATATTTAGGAAACACTAGTTAAGTAGACCTGGGTGTCGGGCCGGGTCGGCCAACCCGACACACTCCAGGCCCAACCTGGCCAATTTTTTTTAAAATACCCTAAAAATCTTTAAAAACAATTAAAATACCACAAAACAATACAAAAAAGGTATGCAGACCGGGCTCGAGGCTCAACCGTTTAGACTTCTGGGTCGGGCTCTAGGCCCGGTACCCAGGTCCAGTGTTCAGGAATGCGACCCGATGTGGCTGCATATGCGGATGTGGGGGGATGCGGCCGCATCTCAAAACACATTTTTTTTTACTATGATTTGTTTAATATTGAATTATTGATGTTAGAAATTATTCAAAATTTTAGCTAAATTTTTAGTTACATGTATATAATTTATAATTAATATATCTATATTATATTATTTATATTTGTCCATTTCCATTGTGTCAAAGATTAAGTTGTTTTTTGACATTTGGAGCATCATGGACTATATCAAAGAGCTATTTAAACGATTTGCATTTCTTTTATTGTGGAATCGCAGATGGTCAGTTGCATTTGCATCATTTGGGTCAATTGGAAACAACCTCATTGTTTTACAGTGGTAGGGTTGCGTACATCCGACCACCCCTTACCTCGCTTAGGCGGAAGCCTCTTCTGAGGCATTGGGGTTATGTTGATGTTGATGATGTATATTATTTATATATTAAATCGCAAACCGCATATGCACCTGTATCATATCTGCACCCCGCATTTCTGAACCTTGCCCAGGTCTATAGTTAAGGGAAGTTCTGTCCATTGAATATATTATATTCAAATATTTATTATCTATTTCTTAACATCTATTGCTCTAATAGTTATAAATAGATTACTCGTAGCTATCTAGATGCTTGATGTATATATATCATGGGACTTATATATGTATCTGATACGATACTTGGGGTCTCCTAATCAAATGATTGTTACCTTTTCACTTCTTAGCTTGCCATCAAATGTATATCACCATATTCTTTCAGCTACTAATATATTGGATATATTGCTTTTGTTTATTTTTATTTATTGAATTATCGTCATTTAAAATCTCATAGATATCTTTCATCATTCTCTATGTGAAATATGTGATGCCTTTCACCATGTCATCTAATCTCTCTTTATCCATGGATTTTCTTTTGTATTTTAAGAGTTGGAACTTAATTTTTCGGCTTAGAACCAATTAGTCCATCTCCATCTATTATTAGTTATCGTATGTATTATTATGTATATTCACCTTCAAACTTGCTTAAATTCTAATGCATCTATGCATTATCCATTGTTCACATGACAATTGCCTAAGTTTCATTCCATCAAAGTCCAAAAAAAATCATTTTAAAAGTTGAATCATGCCAATTTGCAAACAAGTTGCAGAACAGAATCTGTCGGAAATATCTCTATCAATTTGACGCACAAACATAATACAAGATTCAGATGGGTGCACCATGATATGGATAAGTTGATACATCATTCTTCTAGAAGTAGGACGTGTTGATAGTAAATTTAATTATTTTATATATTAGTAATTTTGCCCTAAAGTAAAAATAATTAATATCAAATCTATGTATAAGATTATTAACACAAATGGAAAATTTAGTGACAATTTCACCATGCAACACATTTCATATGAGTTTGTCTATTTGTACTAGAAGTATCATTAGGTATCCAAGAAGTAGTCCAAAAAATTCTAAGAAATATCCATCAGAGGTTGGAACTTATAGTTGTGTAATTTCAATACTTTAGATGAAACATTGGCTATAAATCTGGGGATATCAGGTGAGTATTGGTCTATTACAATAGGGATACTTCTCAGGTCTATAAGTATCCTTGCTCTGTAATTTTATTAGAATGTAAGTTAAAAGTGGTCATGAACATTAAATTGGAAAGTGAAATATAGTTTGATTGAACATCAACAACAAGAAGTTAGTACTGTAATTTGGTTGATCTTTTAAATTTACTTGTCTTTTCTTACTGTGAATATGAATATCTTTATGTTGACGGCTTCACTGATATTGTCTGTAAACTAAGAAGTAATTAGTTGCGTAGAGGATTTTCCAGTTTGAAGTATACCTTTTTCCTTAAAAATGTGGGTTGTCTCAGTTTCTTACCATATGAATTTTGAGGAAACAGAGTAAACATATGAAGTTTGTTACCTAGCCAAATCAGAGTAAACATCATATTTGGACTCATGAAGCTCGTTTAGGAAAACAATATGAATTTTGTTATATTACGGTCAAAGAATACCATCTATATCTATTTTCAATAAAGTTAATGTGGGGGAAAAATGTACCCTATAATGAGAAAAACAACCTTCACATATTCTGACTTATCTTTTGGAGTCTTTATTGTTGCAGTTCCTTCATTGCGAGGGGTTTATCTAAGAGAACATGGTTCATGCACACAAGCAAGTGAGGTATGTTTCAAGCCAGTGCTACTATTGTCAATGCCAGTCATTTCCTCAGCTTGTGGTTGCATCGTGATTTTGAGATTATTTAATTGTCTTTTGTCCCAATTTGTTTTTTTCTTCTTAATTCCGTATTTGCTCCTGACTACTAGTCCATCCTCAATATGCAAGAGACATACTTTCTGTTATTCATTTCCATATAAAGTATCTTCTCTTTTGCATTGACATGGTCACATAATGTTCTATACAAGTTAGACTGCATGGGATGAATAAATTACAACCTCAAAGATCCATCCACGTGAGGTTACTACACAAAATTGGTCCCTTGTAGCTTACATTGCCTTGTTTTCTTGGCATTGTTGATTGCTGTGATTTATTTCTAGTTGCCCCATTGAGGCGAAGTGTAATTGATGTTTCTAATTTCCCCATTGATGTGAAGTGCAATTGAATGTCTGCTGTTTCACAACAAATAAGGAATACTAGCAATTTAAAGTCATTTTCATTTCGTTCATGAAATTTCAAATGCCAGAGAACAATTTAATCTTTGACACACTGGAAATGGATGTAATTCATTACCTTTCTCCATTATTGGAATTTCCCTTTCTTTGGATTAGAATCTTGTTTTCTTTTGTACCATGATAGGTTTACCTTCACAAATGACCATGTGTTGTTTTCTCGTTTGTTATTATTTGCTTGAGGTGTGGGTATTGTTGAAGTAAAAGAGAAAATCACATAGGTGTCCTATAATTACATCTATTTTAGTGGGTATTGATGCACAAAACCGTTAATCTTATCTCCAATTTAGTTGTTTTTCCTTCTTCTGTATGTAAGAGCTGTAGCACTTATTATTATTCATCGCTACACAAAACCATTCTTCTCTTATGCAACGTTAGTAAGTATTTTGTGCATCATCACGTTAACTAAGTCAATATATAGCCTATTGGATATCTTGAATTGTAATGTCTTGCTCTTCAGCATGTGTTCATTTATAATTTATTAATTAATCTTATAATGTATTTTGATTCACAAATTGATATACATGTATTCCTACCTTTTCCTTTAAATGGTTGATATTGCATATATCATCAGTGATGTGTTGTGTTTCTCAATTTTAATTTACCTTCATTTTGTCTTTGTTATCAATCTTCCTTTCATTCCCTGTCTTTGTTTCTATGTTTGATACATCTGAAGTATGAAAACTTTAAATAAGAAGTTCGGTGCTTGTTTAGTGGGACTTCTTTATTTATCTAAGTTTGTGTCTTTATTTTTGTTACTTATATTCTTTCTTGGTCTAAAGATCTTTATTCCAAGCATGGTGTCTTCCATTGTTTTTGTAAAATTGGAACTTTGGTTTCAACTAAAGCTATTTCACTTGCGGGCTAGTAATCCAAGGATGTCTTGAATTGTTGAACCAATGGTCATTTCATATTTTCATCTGTAATCAAGGTAAAGGGATAATTGTAGTAACTTACATGTGGCCATCAGATGAAAACTTTTGGTTGCTTGATAATCTAGGGGTTATCATTGACACACGTCGATGCTAGACAGAGATAAGATATAACACAATTATGAGACAATTATTAAGACTGGTTACACAACTTGGATTTTTTGTATTTAGACTTAAAGACCATAGCAAAGATGTATTGGAAGAACTGGTTGTTATGTTATAATTATTTATTTAACTCAATCTTTGTAGATATGATTGGAAATGATTTTGATCCATTTCTAGTTTCTGCTGAATTCCATACCATGTGCTTTCCTGTACAGTTGCTAATATCTTATAATAAACAAATTTCTCAAACTTTCCTTTTCTCTACATTATTGCTACACATTTTTTCTGACTTCCCTGCTATATGAATTATTTAACATTTTTTTGCAGTGGACAGTTCAAATTCAGCCAAAGTTCCACGAAGATGCAAGTAATTTGGATCAACTAGTCCCGTTCGAGGAGTGCATTTGCTTACATTCTAGTGAAAAGACTATTGTCAAAGCCCCTGAATATCTGCTTCTGACAAACAATGGCCGTAACTTCAAGTTAAACATCTCTATATGCTTATCTTATCAATTTATTACTCAAACAGCATTTTTTAAATATTTAAAGATTCTCATTCGAGTGATAATGCTAGATGTATTAGCTTCCTTGGTTGGAATCCTTCTTGTTCTTAGAAGCTTTCATGATTATCTCTTAACTGAAAGATAGAAGATTACTCAGCTTTTTTGTAATTATTCCTCTAGAATTTTACTTGCCAACAATTCTACTTTAATATTTGTTGAAGCAGTGATGGTTACCAATCAATTTGCACACTTTAGGGTATTCTTTAGTGAATCTCTATCATGCTACTAGAAGAGTGTCACACTAACTTAAAAATGTAAACTTATTCTTAAGATTTGTTTCTTCCTCAAGTGTTAATTGTCAATAATTGTTATGTACTCATGATGGGTCCTTTTACTTTATTCTATCTCTTCAAGTACAGAAAAGTCATTTTTTTCCCAGTACTGGTCTGATGCCCTTCGTTCACCAAGTTATTCAATTTCATCTTGTGGGCTTCTATTGTGTTTTACTTGTATTCATGCCCTTGGTTTTGACAGAGTTCTTGTTAATAACCTTGTTTTTAACAGTTATGTCTTATTCTATTTGTCATCATCAATACAAGGCTCTAAAAATCCATCAGTGTTGCTTTTTGTTTGATACTAATATCAGGTGCACTACTCGATTTCAACATTTTAGTGCTAAACTCCTAATAAGCAATTTGTCTTGAGAGACTGATACAGTTCCATTGAAGTTATTTTTTTTCCTGACTATAATGCTCCTCTGCAACTCGTTATTGCACTTATGTCCTTGACTTTTTCCCCACAATGACGCGAGAATGAATAATGATGCTTGCCGAAGACTGGTACACTAGTTACTCAGTTCTCAATATCATGCCACTTGATTTTCACGTTATTTAAGATTATTTATAGATCCGGTGTGAAAATCATGCTTGTGTGCTTCAAAATAATAATCTTTAACTGGATGATAAATAAGTTAAGGCTTATAATCAATATGGGGCCAGAATCTTGAATGGAAATTGTGTTGGAGAACCTAGCAAACAAGAACTTAACAAGCTTGACCCATCAATTTTTGTTCCTATCTGACCTGCCTTTGAATAAGTTTCCTGCAAAATAAGAACCTATCAAATGTACCATAGGATTAGAAGATAAGTTACGGTACCTTTTCGAATTTACAAATTTGAAGGTACAATTTGTTGGGTTTGTTGGTGAAATTGTAAACTCTTAACATCAACATCAACATAACCCCAATGCCTCATAAGAGGCTCCCGCCTAAGCGAGGTGGGGGGGGGGGGGATCGTATGTACGCAACCCTACCACTGTAAAACAGTGAGGTTGTTTGCAATTGACCCAAATGATACAAATGCAACTGACCATCTGCGGTTCCACAATAAAAGAAAGACCATTCGTTTAAATAGCTCTTTGATATGGTCCATGATGCTCCAAATGTCAAAAAACAACTTAATCTTTGACACAGTGGAAATGAACATAAATTGTAAACTCTTAAATTTAAAGAAAACATTGAGCTACATTTTGTGTGGCAAAATGTTGGAGATCTACTTCTAAATATAATCCTCTTGTGGATTTTCTTACTTCTACATGACATGGAGCTTTAAATTTAGAAAGACTTATTCAGTGTCCAAGGAGCTTATCTTTATTTTCTAAATGGTCTCTTAAGAATTAACTTATAATTACTGTACTGTGTTTTGATTTGCTTCTGAATTTTTCTTTAACCAAGCAATTTATTTTCAACTATTGTCCTGATCATTATTCTTTTAGACTAATATTGTTCACACACATATGCTTCTCCAGGGTAGTTGTTGACCCCACACACCTTTGTGAAGGTCTTCACTATTGTGAAGTCTATGGCGTAGATTGTGCTGCGCCTTGGCGGGGCCCACTTTTCAGGGTGCCGATTACTATAATAAAGCCCACGGTTCCTCTAGGCCAGCCTCCTCGAATTTCATATTCAGGAATTTCTTTTCTGCCTGGTATTGTTCTGCTGTCCTATTATAGTGGAATTACTTTCTGTTATCACATACTAAGATGTAGGTTAATTATCTAGATCTAGGTAAAAACAGTTAGTCTATAGGCAAACATGTAAATGGAATGCTGTAACTAACTTTTTTTGTTTACTGTATTCATCTCTGTCACGTTGGTATTCCAAGTTCTCTTACGGTGTTTCGTTGAATACTGAAGGTGTTTGATTTGTGTACACAATAGATAGCATACAACAACAAAGCTCCCAAACTAGTTGGGGTAGGTTAGAAATGAACTCAAAAGAGTCACAGTTCATGTACGTGAAAAACCTTCTTCCACTCACTCCTATCCGATGCCAAATCTTGGGGGATGTTCCAATCTTTTAGGTATCTTTTGTCCACTTCTTCCCAAGTTAATCTTGGTTTGCTTCTCCCTCTTTTTATGTCTTCATCTCAGCTCAACACTCATGTTCTTATCGGTGCCTCAATTGGTCTTCTTTGTACAAGTCCAAACCATCTCAGCCTATGTTGTATATACTTCTCTATTGGGGCAACTCCCACTCTCTCACGAATGTTTTCATTTCTAATCCGATCCATATGTGTATGTCCACACATCCATTGTAGTATCCTCATTTCATCCACACTCACCTCTTGCACATGTTGTCTTTTCGTGACCCAACATTCTGCACCATACAACATCGTAGGTCTTACAACGGTTCTACACAACATATAACATATTCTTGAAAATCCAAAAGAAGTCTGTTATCTTAATTTCCTTGTGTAGATAATTTGGCTTGTTCTAATAATTATTCTGAAGATTGATGTTCACTATTGCCTAACTTCTATGCCTTTTTCTACACATGTTCACAAATGAAGATTTGGACTTTGTCGTAGTAATTCCTATCTATTGATTAAATAATAACTTTTTTTAAACATAAATTTTAAATGGGTGGTGTAATCTCAATGTTATTTTGCTTCTTTTACAAGTGGTGATAATTTATGTAAACACTTGGGTTTCCAACTCAAAACCACTTGGGTTTACATGTAACTGAAGTAGTTCAAATTGTCCAATGTGGGAATGTTTTCAACAGTCCCTCACACATGTTGCATCTGATATGTCCATGTTTATATTTTTAAAAAAGTGGATGTGTTGGGCTAGCCCTTTGGTCTTTCTTTTGGATCTACTATCATATTACAGTGTTGATTTTCAACTCAAACTCAAATTTGGTGTTGAATGGATGTACACGGGACCTTATGGGTCACAAAGATGTAGCCAAGTTGTCCAATGTTTATGTTGTGACAACGTCATTCAACAAATTATACATTTTTTTCTTATTGCATTGTCTTTATATTTTGACGTTGTTACTATTGCAGTTCTTTCTTAATTATTTGCTTTAGTTCCTTATTTGTCTGAAGTCTTTTCACTGTATATTCAGATTTCTTAAGTGAAGTTTTCATTAGGTCACTTATATGACCCTTCAACAATTCAGTTTGATAATGCTTGGCTCCTCATAGCTAACACTGCAGGAACTTCATTTATTGCTTTAAATATGATAATTTCTGATGACCGGTGCCTTTTCCACTGGTGTTTTACAGGCCATATTGAGAGGAAATTTATTCAAGTGCCACTTGGAGCCACTTGGGCTGAGGCAACTATGCGAACATCAGTGTTTGATACATTTCGAATGTTTTTCATTGATGCCGTCCAGGTATATATGACACATTCTTGGTAATCTTTAGCAACTGAGAGAAGATTTGACATTCTAAAATATTAGTTTTTGGTGTTGCTACACAGCTTTCTCCCTTGGAACGGCCTATTAAGTGGGAGCGAGTAGTCACATTCTCATCTCCATCTTTTAAACGTTTCAACTTTCCTGTGAGAGAAGATCTGACGTTGGAGTTAGTTATTGCTCAATTCTGGTCTAGTGGTATCGGGAGCAAGGAAGCCGCATTGATTGATTTTGAGGTGCTATTCACTTCCCTAAATTGCCAGTTATTAACGAAACAGGATCATGTAAATCTATGATTCTGTCATTTTGAACACATTAAATGAAATCCAGATTGTCTTTCACGGGATAAACCTTAGCCAAAATGAAGTGGTACTTGATGGAAGTCCAGCGCCTGTCAGAATAGATGCCAAATCGATGTTATGTAGCGAGGAGCTTGTTCCTGCTGGCATGCTAAGCATGGTAAAGCAACTATAGTTCTTAGACATGCAATATCAGTCAGATTTATTTTTTATGTTTTAAAAATGTGTCTGTATGCTTTTGTATATCTGAATCATGTTTAATTTACAGGTAAGAGTTCCTTACTGTCCTGTGGAATCTAAGCTCAGTACACTTTTGACAGACAGAGACAAATTACCCTCTGGCAAGCAAATTGTTGCTCTGACTTTGTTGTGGGTTTTCTTCTATTTGTTGCTCTCACATTGCTAGAATGTGATTTTCTTTATTTAATATATATATACTTTTTTCTCATGCTGCCAGATACAAGTTCAAGCTGGATGAAGGAGCTGAAATACGACCACATATTCCACTACTTAATAACCGTGTATACGACACCAAGTTTGAATCACAGTTTTTCATGATTTCAGATTCTAATAAGGTATTTTTATTTTTACCAAAGATCAATACTATTTTTTTTCACGAGTTAAGAATTGTTTGTGAACTTCTAGCATTACAACAGTGTAAAAGGTTGGTAGGTCTGGCTAGTTTTGGTCAAAAGGGGCTGTGAGGGTGTCAACGTAGAGGATATGTATCGGATGCACCTGTATCTGAATTTTAACTCAAACCTTCGGACCCGGATCCGACCGGATATGAAGATCTAAATCCGAATCCGTCGGATCTGGAGCGAATCCTGATGTATCCGGATCTGCTGCAATTATTTGGTTTGGAGCAACCACTAATCTTACACTAGACTCAATCCTAGAATGGTGAGTGTCAAAGCTAGTGATCTCACCTACTTATCACTGTAGGATACAACCAAACTTTTAGTTTCCACCGATGTGGGACTTAAGTACCACAAATCCATAAAATAAAGAGTAAATGTCCTTTCTAAGCAGTCTGGCATTATAAGATTATTTTAAAAAACAACAGTCCACCTCTCTCTAGGGATTGCACCCTATATCTCAAGAACGACTTGGAGCGGCCAAACCACTGCACCACTGAAACGGTTGTGATATGATTCAACATTTATTTTATAATATATATTTACGGATATTGTAATACTAATATTACTTCTTGGAGCGGATATGCTAATATCCATATCCACTCTACGAATAAGTTGGATATTTTGACTCAGATATGAATACGGAAGCTATTTTCTCGGATAAAATATTAAATCCCAATACGGATACGGAAGGATATCTGGATTTCAGATATGCGTTGAGACCTGTAGCCGTGACAGTAGTTGACTATGGGTTTTTCTTTGAAAGGTTTTACTTTTGATCTCCTACTTTGGTGCTTTGAATGTAATGGATTCTTAGGTGGGGCTTCTACACTTCTGTTGCTAGACCACATCTCTACGTTGTGAAATCAATTAATCATTGTTCTTCACATGGTATTGAAGTCAATCAGTTGATTTATGCATCTACACTACTAATCAACAGCGACCACGACTCACATGAGATGCATGACATAATCCTGAGAAGTGCACTGGCTCTCACTATTAGGAAGTCTTGGATCTACAAAAGTCAAACCAATTCAAGTTTTTTTCTTCTAATGGCTCAACAACTTTTTAGATGCTTACGACATAATTGTTTGAAGCCAGTTGAGATTTGGAGCTGGAAAGTGATTTAACTTATTCTAAATCAGTATATAGTTATATACTATCTGGGCTTTCCATTGGGATGGCTAAGTGATTTTTTTGGAGCCTACAGTTTTACTTATGTTTCATCATTCTTCTCCCTTTGCTTCTATCCTACTTTCAATCTTCTCACATATGATTTTTGTTTTTTTTGCAATGAAGTTCCTTTTATTTATGAAAAACAATTTTTCATGTCCATAGAGAGTTAATGAACTTAGGATTTTCGATATATAGTCATTCTGTAAGGTTGTTGCTTTGGTGGTACTTGGCCTGAACCTTTGGTTTTATATGAGTCGTTCATTCGACCATATGATATATATGATTATGTTATGCATATTTTAGGCCTAACATAATCATCTGTCTATTTCACTTTTGACTTAACTTTTCTTTAACATCTTATCAATCTACTTCACTCTTCTTTTATATAAATGGTAGGATGCTTATGATACACCATTTTTAAAATAATATGGTAAAGTGTAATGAAAAATCCTTATCCGAAAATCATAGGCACACAATTCATAATATGAACTGCCACTTGTGATTATGCTGGTTTTTTACATTAATTGAGATACTTTCACTGATTTTGGCGCTCAATGTTGTATATCTGACATCATTACTGACAAGGCCTACATCAAAAAAAAAACGACAAGGCGACAAACAACTATAAAATAACTCATAATTTTGTAAAAAATTGCGGTGGTATATATTCAGGAATTACAAGCAATGTTTGGTGAATTTTTCCTCATGCGATGGTTATAAATGTAATACTCAACATCTTAAATGGGAGAATAATTTGATTTATTGGTCTTCAGATAATTAATTTGATAATTTATTGTTACACAAAAATGTTTGTTTTCACCATCTTTCTTTACAACTATATGTTCATGAAACTGATCTTTGTTCCTGATAAAAAAAATGTTAGCTACCCATGAGATATGTTTATTCCTTGCTCTAAAATATTGTCAATTTTTTTGTTCATTAAGCGTGTTTATGCAAATGGAGATGTATATCCTGAATATGTGAGGCTTCCCAAGGGAGAGTACAACCTCCAATTGTACATAAGGTATTTTCGGTCTACCTTTGGAAATATGATACTATAAATTTTCCACCCTTTCTAATTAATTTATGCAAATATTTTTCTTGCCAATCAATGTGTGTGCTTTGATTGTTATGAAATCCTCTCTAGAATGAATTAATATTTTGCAAATTAGCAGACCTATTTGCTCTACTTTTCTACTGGTTCCTAGCATACAATGCTGGCTGAGACTCACGGTTGTGATTTCCTAATTGATTCCTATTCTACTTTTGCATGGTTTTTAGTTCAAATTTATGAGTTTTAGTTAGGGGTGTCAAGGGATCGGATATGGACCGGATATAGGTATATCCATATTCGTATCCGCATGAAATTTACGGATTCAGATACGGATACAGATTGTTTGCGGATATGAAAAGTCTATATCCGTTCGGATATTTGACGGATTCGGAGCGGATACGGATAATATCCGCATCCGTAAACATAATTCCCAACCTTATAACATTTTTTTATTTTCACTTAGACAAATTCTTATACATAGTCACATTTATAACTTTATTTGGTTTCAAATATTATTTTACTTTATCTTAACTTCTAACTCCATATTCTGAAAATGAGAAATATTCAATGCTTGAATAAATGCGATCAGTAGATGTATTTTTATTTGAATAAATAAATTTAAAATATATATTCAAAATATAATCACACAATGTTGAAATAGGAATACTTCTAGGTATAATAATGTATTGCATAAGTATATAAAACAAATATGAATATAAATGTTGAAATACAGATATGTAGTTCCGAAGCGGATATTAATCGGATTAGTACTTTAGGGGTAGTAATTTAGAATAGTTTATATATTTAGGTAATTTATAGAAAAAATACTTAACTTATATATCATTAATTTAAAGAATAACTATATATATAATACATATACAAATATAGATGTTGAACTACGGATATTCGATCCTGGATCGGATATTATACGGATCGGATGTACTAATAACCATATCCGCTCCACGACTTTACCGATCGGATACGAATACGGTCTAACGGATATTTTTTCTCGGATCGAATGTTCAAATTCGAATACGGATACGAACGGATGCTCGGATATTCGAATATCCACTGACACCCCTAGTTTTAGTAGACCTTTTTTTCCTTGTCCTGAACATATTTTTGCTAATATGCAATCTGAATTTTGACATGTTTCTGAATTTTGATGGTACTGATTGGATTATCTTGATTGATATTTTTTCCCTCCTGGCTCTTGCCAAACTATGGTTATTATAGTCAAACTTCGATGATTTAAAATTTCTGCATTTTTAAGTATTCAGGTGAATTTTCTCTTCAGAGTTCCTATTATAATCCTTAGCTGCAAGATTAATTAATTAATTAATTAATTCAGTCTGAGGCTTATGCTTTGTTTTCAGAAACCCCTATCGGCTAATCTCAACCTACTGAAAGCATTCAAAGATTTTTAAACTAAAGAAGTTTCATATTCGATATTACCATCATACTTCAAATTCAATTAACGTACCTATTCAAAAAATGGAGCTAATATATGTATATTGACCGTTTCTTTAGTTTTCTTCTTCTTTAGAATTGTCAGTGTCTTGTGTGAAATGTTCCTGACAGAATCAAATTCTGGTAGTGCTTCCCCTTGAGGATCCTTCAAATATCAAAATGCGGACTTAGCACCAGTAGTACAATACCACTGAATAGAATAAGGTTAAAGCATTTTATGCAGAACATTGATTATAGTATAAACTGTGAATACTTTGGTACTATATATAATTGGATGGAAGTTGGCTTATTATGCTTTGACATCCTCTTGCTCATAAATAATGTCCACAAAGGGATTATTTTTGTTATTGTATGTACTTAACTCATTTTTTGCACTTGTCTTCGGCTGAACAGTTTTTGTTCCACCATTTCTACATTTCGTTCTGCACACTTCTTATGTTGCTTCTTTACAATGAGATTGTGTGCACTGTGCAGGCATGAAAATATTCTTTTTCTGGAGAAAATGAGGCAGCTAGTTGTGTTTATTGAAAGGAAACTGGAGAAAAAGGTACTTGTAAATTATCTCCTCTTCTGGTCATTGCTTTAGATTAGTTTGATCTAACTTCAGATATTTTTTGGACCTTTGTTCATATATATTGATTTTTACCAATATCATCTTGAGGGTTCACTTGATGGCTGGATTATGATCTTTCTTGGCAAGAAAAAATATTTTCCTTTTGAGATGCCCGTACTAACCTAATAGGATTGTGAATCTGTTAGTGGCAGACTTCACCTTGGCCCTGTTTAGTTATAGAAACTTCCTCTTTTAGTATGTAAAGGGAATGACACAATCTCATGTAATTATCCAGTCAGATCTCCTTTCTTCTGCCTGGTTTTATTCCCAGAATGTAGGCTTGTTCACCCAACATGGATGCTCCAAAATCATATTTTTCATGTTCTTATGACGTCCTGCTATTGTGCATGTGTCAGTGTATCTTATTGTTTGTTATAGAAAATTCAAGATAAGTAAAAGCAGTCCATCTTGAGACTATGATCATGTACCAACTGGGGTTAGCTCAGTTGAGAGATCACTTAACTTGAGATAGCTAAGACCAGGGACCAAATTTCGGTAGTTTCATTCGCATGTTAGGGATGTTCGATATTAAAATTGGAAGATGGGTGGGGGTGGAGTAGAGCAGATTAAATTAAAAAAATCTGATTATAAAATTTTGTTCACATCCTTCATAATAATTAATTTGTTATTATGGAGTTTTTCACCTAAGAACTTTCGTATATTTAAGGTTGGTTGTCATTTGGGTTGCAATGTCGTGATCCACATTGGTTTCAATAGTTTTGTCTTTGTTTCTTTACTTCTGAGCGAAAATGTCAAGAAATATAACCTATTTTATACTCTGATTAATTTATATTACAATTCTCCATGTTGCAGGATTTTATTCAATTGAACTTTTTCTCTCAGCCAGATGGTCCAATAATGGGCAATGGCTCATTCAAATCTTCAGTTCTGTTACCTGGGTACGTTTTTTATTGAGTCACTTTGCATTTGCCCTTCTAGACCTGACATAACGTGTCAGGTATCTTTTCACAGTCAATTAGAAGCATTCTATGTGAGTCCACCAGCCAAAGATAAAATTCCAAAGGTACATGTAACACTTAGATTTTTTTTATTTTTATATATTGCACCTAAAAAATAAAAAAATAGTATGATTTGGGTTATGACACTGACAGACACATTAGTTTAGAAGTTGGTAAGTTTCTTTTACTTGGGCGAGGGAGAGCCCATCCTCAAAAATTATTAAAATCAAAGAAAGGTTACAATATCACTTAGGTGGGGTACTACCCATTACAAAGTCAACATTTAGTCAGCTAGAGCTAGACATCTCACAGCCATAAGAGCAACATGCTATTTAGCTTTGGCTTTGATAATTGCATAACTATACATCTGTAATATCCCAGTAGTCGATAGTATCGCAGGATCAATTTTCCTTTTATTGATGAAAGCTAACATTTCAGTTTCTTGCAGAATTGTCCAGCAGGTTCTGTCTTGTTTGGAACAATTTCTTATGGAATGGCATCGATGCTTGGGGAGAAAGACAACCAAAATCAGCAGTGCCCAGCATCTTATAAGATCTCTTATATAGTTCCACCACCATCTAAGGTTTGAATGTTCTCTTTTTTCTCTTGCTGTTCTGTAACTGCTGCACTGAACAAATTATGAAAATGCAAACACATGCTGTTATTCTCCAACTGGATGAAGTGTTTTTCTTTTTGTTGGCAGCTTGATGACGATGATAAAGAGCAAGAGAGCCTCACCAACAATAAATGTATCTCGGACCGCTTGGAGAAAGAGGTAACTACTAGACAAATACATGTTATTATTCTCATGCATATATTTTCTTATCTTCCCTGGCTTGTTTACTGTGGTGCATCACTAGCATGTGAAAATCGATGATTCCAAATACACTCTTAACATGTTCACCGAAATAGTGATGTTGGAATAGTCCCACATTAGGTAAAAGTATATATGTGTTGTGAGTTACAAAGTCTGAAAAGTCAACTTTTGAGGTTTAGAACTCCTTGCGGGATCTGACCTAAACCCATACTTAATATGGTATTAGAACATGTTGTCTTTGGGATCTACCTAAAGTAATATTGATTATGTGTGAACCCTGTTGTATTCACCTATGACATGCGTGAACCTAGCTGTATATACCACGTGTGAACCTAGTTGAATCTTCCTAGAGCGTGTGTTAACCTAGTTGAATCTGCCTAGAGCGTGTCTGAACCTGGTTGTATCCACATTGTTGAGCAAGTAGTTCGACATTGCTAAACACAAATTGTGTGCAACACTTTATAATAGAGTTAGAACCACTATCCTTCACCTAAGTGCTTAGGTTTTGTTGAGACAATGTACCAACCGAATTTCATATGGTATCAGAGCGGGTCGATTGACCTATGAGGGTCCATTCCAACCTATATTGTCCACGCGCAGACACAGAAAATAATCCTGGTCACGCGTGCGGAGAAGTGTTGAGCAAATAGTCTCACATTGCTAAACACAAGTTGTGTGCAACACTATAATAAAGTTAGACCCACTACCATTCACTTAAGTGTTTAGGTTTTGTCGAATATGCCTAGAGCGTGTCTGAAACTGGTTGTATCCATATAAATCTGGTGGGTTCCATGCGCTTATCATCTGATGATCACGTGTGGGGGCGTTGGAATAGTCCCACATGGGGTAAACTAAATATGTGTTGTGGATAGCAAAAGCTCACAATTCTCTCCCTTACAAGTCTAGACTTTTGAGGTGTGGAGTTCCTTGTGGAACCTGACCTAACCATACTGAACAGGTTAAATCGAAGAATACATTTAGAAAGGAATCTTACATCTTCAGTTCACAGCACACTGAAAGAAACAGCAAGAGAGGGTTTGCATGCTGAAGTGGAGTGCATTTTAAGGAATCCACTTCAACATTGGCAAACATTGCCATAGCGCCCCAAAAGAGGCTTCTACCTAGGCGGTGTAAGGGGGTCGGCCGGATGTACGCAACCATAAACCAATTAATCAAAGAGGTTGTTTCTGGTTAGCCCATTGATGTGAAACACAATCAACTGTATGCTATTTCATGATAATTAAGACATACCAACAATTCAAATAATCATTTTGAATTAGTCCATGATAATCCAGATGACAAAAAACAACGATAAAAGAAAATCCAGATGACAAAAAACATTTTAACCTTTGACTTATTGGAAATGGACAAATTGTGTAACATCAAAATAATTTTAGAAAAAGTGATCCAAGATGTGGTGGAACCTCACATTTATAAATACCATGAAACTCACCAGTTTAGGTTCTACTATTTATTACATTTTCAACGACACCCCAAATCCTCCTTAGGGGTGGGCTGGGGATGGTCAGATTGCACAACCTTACCCCTGCAACAGAATAGACTGTTTCTGACTGACCCTTAATCCAAAATCTAGCATGGTTTCCTATCTCACAATTAATAAGCCAAAGTTTTATTTAATCATATTTCATATCAATTTAGTTTACTATTATCATTTTTATACCCATGGATACAGAAAAGTTACTTACAGTAGATCACAGTGTCACATACTACTTAGAGGCTCATCGAGAAGAAAATGAGTAGGTGCATGCTACCATGATCCTATATGTGGTTGTATAAAGGGGGATCCAACCTATTGTTCTTAAAGCAGTATTCATGCATGCAATACTTACAAATAAACAAAATCAAGTGCTTTGGTCATTTATGTCTCACAAAGATGATAAATCATTAAGTCAATAATATCAATAAAAGGGTGATTTTTCTATCATATTTAAGAATGAAAATTAAAATGAATTGAACAAATCATGCATTGATGGGTACATGACACCAGTATAAGGTGATTGTGTTGCTTCCAAATTTTGCCTTAGTTTCATCCTCGCTGAATACAAAATGATCTGTGAGAAGCTGACAAATTGAACGCATTGATCGTAAAAGACTCAAATAAATAGAGTTGATCATCTTAATGTTGATTTTTTCCGAATTTGCTAGAAACTAAATCCAAATTAAATGGTCTGCAAAGGAACAGACAGATTTTGAAGATATGAAAAATTATCCAGTTGCAGTTTATATACCTTACATGCCCTCAAACTAAACTATAATTTAAGACATTTGACAGATAAGATAGAAACTGAATGTGGAACAAAATGATATGAAAGGAAAACTGTATACTTAGATTACTTAATAACTTGATATATAGTTACTGATTTACATTCTATAACACTTGGACTCTATCACGTGTGAATTATGATCTATATACCTTTATGAAAAGATTGTATAGCTAGTGAGCTTTTCACATAATTTGGATTCTAGAGCAAAGAGAACCATGTATCTTCAGTTCCATGGTTATAAGGTTGGATGCCTAAGTCGACTAATTTGTTTGCAAGTGTTTATGCTGACAAACACCATGAAGTTTGGACATGGTTTCTTGAAGTCATGGGCGAGCAATTTTTTTCAAGGTTTTCAGAACCAAACCGGACGTCGAACCGGCAACGTCAAAGGTTCAAAGGTTCGACCGGGGTCATACTGGAATCGAACCGGTTGAACCGGTGACGTCAGCATGACGTCATAAATATATATTATAAATATAATAGTCAAATTTAATTATTTATTAAGCAAACAAATATTCAAAAATAAAAACAACAGGGTTTTTTTCCTGAACCGGCGGTTCAACCACCGGTTCAACCCGGTTCTAGGCAAAAACGGTTTTGGGAGGTGAACCGGACCGGACAGGCCTCCGGTTCACGGTTCAACCGGTTGAACCGGCCGGTCCGGTCCGGTTTTCAGAACAGTGATTTTTTTGACTCTCTCAACGTTTGTAGCAACCGGTGGGGTACAATCAACGTTTGTAGAATATTTGGGTTTCATTGGGCCATTGTGGAAATAAATGATAATACACCACTCTTAGGAGGTGGCAGGGAGAATGGTCCATGGTGGTTCTTGAGTTTGCTGCTGTGAATTTCTTGGGACTCCCATGACAATAGTGTGTTATTTACTGGTGGAATAGTATGTCTTGCACATAGAATGATTGAAACTAAAAAAATATGCTCCAAAATAAACTGCGCCATATCTCAAGTCTCCGGTCGTCCTTCTAAAATTCACTCGAGGTTGTTGGCCAATATTTAAAAGTTGGAACAAGAGACACTGTTTGGAAGAAGGGATTTTTTATATATATCGATAATAGAATCAATACAACTAAAACTATAACATCCAAATTCCCCCCCCTCTTGGTACATATGACACTCTTATATAGACTACTAACTTTCCTAATACATTAATAGAAACTAAAACTAATACTCAAGCTAAACTATAAAATAGATATGTGGTATTGTTCTTATTTCCTTGGCAAGTCCAAATTTAGGTAAGTTTCCTTCTTTATATGGTAGTTTCCTTGCAACTTTCAATCTCCCAAATTAGGAAGGATCTAGTGTCTATCGTAGTTTCCTTGCAGCTTCCAATCTCCCAAATTAGGAAGGATCTAGTATCTATTGTGGTGCACTAGACTTTAAAGAACGCCTCACATAATATTTGGTCATACGTGGCTTTTGAATAATTGTTGTTGGGTTGACGCTTGGATTTAATTTAGTCTCAATTTCCATCTCTGCGTCATGCTCCCTGTCCTCTTGAGAGTTTGCTCTCAAGCCTGGGTTATCACCATGGAAAGGATATAAATGTCGCACGTTAAAAATGTTGGTTATGCTCATTCCTTCTGGTAGTTGTACATGATAAGCATTATTTCCCAACTTCTCTAAAATTTGTCACAGACCAAATTTTCGGGGCTCAAGCTTGTTGTATTCTCCCATAGGGTACCCGTCACGGGTTATATATACCCACACAAGGTCACCAACCTCAAAGTTTACTTATTTGCGTGACACATCCCTTTGTATTTAGCACAAGTAGCTTCAAGATTGGTCCTCACCTTACTTGGCTCAAGTTGTTCAAACACTCCTCAACCTTCTTACGTCCTTTGTTAGGTTCATCAATAGCTAGCAAATCAAGAGGTACACGGGGATTGTATCCATACACTATCTGACATAGGAGTTGCTCGTGGAGCGGTTAACCGAACTCTTGGATTCAAACTCTATTTTAGGCAAGAGACTACCCCAGTTACCTAATGTCTTAACTTGAGCACGCAACACATTACCCAAACTTCGATTCACCACCTGTTTGTTCATCGTTTTGTGGGTGGTACGGGCTGCAAAGCTTGAGAGTTGTCCCCAGTAGCCTTCATAACTTCTTCCAGAAGTGACTTATAAATTTTGTATCATGATCTGAAACGATAGTAACTGGCAACATGATGTCTCATAACTTCTTTGAAATAGAGATGAAATCTGTGACCTTTGAGGCATCTATGGTTGTCTTGTAAGCAATGAACACCGTCATTTTGCTAAAGCGGTGGACAACAACTAATGTTGTTATAACTTCTCTTTATGTGTGGTAGTCCCACGACAAAATCCATCGACACGTCTTCCCAAGGGCCATACGGTACAGACAACGACGTGTAGAGTCCGTGATTGCTATCAATTCTTTTGGCTTGTTGGCATAATCAACATCTTTTCATAAACAATTTGACATCCTTATCAATACCCGGGCTAAAACCTTTCTTTAACTAACCACGTCGTCTTTTCTTGCCCGAAATGACCTTCGTTATGAAGCTCCTGAATTGTGAGAATTCGTAAGGAAGTGTTACGGATGCATAAGCAAGTTCCACAAAATAAATAACCATCTTGTAATGAATAATCACTACGCAGCTGGAGGCTAACGAATTCCAAATATGGACCGAATTCACTATCTTCGTGAAGTGTGTGGCAGATGTGCTTGAACCCGAGAGTGTGCACTATCATTGCAGAAATCAGTGTGTGTCGTCGACTTAGTGCGTCGGCCACCTTGTTGGTTGCACCTGGCTTATGCTTGATATTAAATGGAAACTCTTGCAAGGACGCGACCCACTTGTCTATTACTTAGCTTATGTTGTCCCTGCAAAAATCTTAAAGCTTGGTGATCAGAGAAAAGCACAAACTCCCGTTGTAAAATGTAGTGTCGCCAATGTTGGAGTGCACTAACTACGACATACAACTCGAGGTCGTACACCGAATAGTTGAGTTTTGGTCCGCTCAACTTTTCACTGAAGTATGCTATGGGTTTCCCTTCTTGGGTAAGAACAACCTCGATCCCAACCTTTGAAGCGTCATACTCTACCTCAAAAAGTTTGCTGAAATTAGGCAATAACAAAACTGGTGCACATGTTAGTTTGCTTTTGATCTCTTCAAATGCATGTTGAGCAGCAGAAGTCCACTCAAATAGAGTTCCCGTGAGTAGATCAGTGATGAGAACAGTGATATGGCTGAAATCCTTGATGAGTCGCCGATAGAACCCAAGCAAGCCCAAAAAGGAACGTACTGCTGTGATAGTGGATGGTTACAGCCACTCCAATATTGCTTGCACATTGCTTTTATCGGGGGCAATGTCCTCAGCTGAGATAACATGTCCCAAGAATATTAATTTTCCTTCCATCCAAACACAATTCTTCGGATTCACAAACAGGTTATGCTCTCGCAAAGTAGCCAGAACTTGTCGTAGATGTTGCACATGGTCATCTTGTGTTTTGCTGTAAATTAAAATATCATTAAAATAGACCGCTACAAAGTCATCAAGGAACAGTCGTAGAACTTGGTTCATGACCCGCATAAAGGTAGTCGGCGCGTTAGACAACCCGAACGACATTACCGACCATTCGAATAACCTTTTTTTTGTTTTGAATGCTGTTTTCCATTCATCTATAGGCCTGATTTGGACTTGGTGATACCCATTCTTAAGATCAATTTTGGAAAATATCTTGGCTCCGCTGAGTTGATCAAGCATATCATCCAAACGAGGAATGGGAAATTGATATTTGATGGTGATTTGGTTGGTGACTCGACTATCTACGCACATCCTCCAACTCCCATCTGCCTTTGGCACGAAAATTGTTGGAACGACACAAATGGCTCATGCTATCCTGGACAAACCCTTTGTTAAGTAATTCTTGGACCTACCTTTTTAGTTCATGTTGTTGGGGAGACATACGATAACGTGCCCTGTTGGGGTGTGACGTACCAGGTACCATTTCAATCTGGTGTTGAATGTCATGTGGCAGAGGCATATCGTCAGGCAGATCATCAGGAAAAACGTCACTAAACTTGGTTAGAATAGGTTCTACTTCCTTTGGAGGCCTGTGTTTTGCCTCCTAGGCAGCAAAGGTGTTGGCCACTAGTGCGAACAAACTCCACTGGATGCAACTTCTCCCTTGAATTCAGCTTTCGGGATACACACTACAACTCTCTTCTCGTTGGGGACATCCTCGCTCATTGGTTGTAGAACTATCCTTTTATTACCATATTGTATGGTATATGTTAGGGAATAAAATCATTCCCAAATACGCAGCGGATCGAAAAACAACAAATTCAATGGATGACATAAAGAACACATCCAAATCCAAACACCAAATCACGCAAACACGTAAGCTTTAACGTGGAAACCCAATGCGGGAAAAACCACGGACGACACAACTCCAATCTAATATAGAGAAAACGAATTACAAAGAGAGACTTACAAGACACACGAACAACCGACGAAAATACCCGGTTAAATTTGCTCCCACCGAATCCACAAGGATGTTCTCTCTCTTTTCTCTCAAGAATGCAAAAGTAGACAATAACAATAGTTCTAATTGTTTTCTATACAAAGGGGGACGAAATTGACTTTATATAGTAAGCCATAATAAGTATTTAATTGCACCAAAATCGCGTGGAGAAAAATGCAGTTTGTGGGCGAAACTGGGTCCAATGGTCGACCGAACTTCAAACCGTAGCACAATCCAGGGCTTCCTCGGTCGACTTAAACTTAAGTTCCGGTCGACCGAAAAACAAAAGACACTTTACTGATTGTTTGAGTGCATATTCGGTTGACCGAATCACTTAAGTTCCGATCGACCGAAAAACGACACACTTTTGCCCAGCTCCGAGTGTGTGCCCGATCGACCGAAGAGCTCCTATCGGTCGACCGAAAAACGACAATCACTTTTGCTGGACAAGTCAGAACACACGTCCGGTCGACCAAACTCTTTTCGGTCGACCGAACGTCTGTTTTATCCCACAAATAATTTAATCACATATTCAAGGTAAACTACAACAGTATATGTGTGTGCTCTTCCGTCATAAATTATCCTATTTTAATATTACCATGGTCATCCAAGGATAAGGTGAGAAGCATCCATCGGCACAACATCAGCTTTAATAGTCGTTTTATAGTGTGGTTTGATTGCTAGTTGTACTTTACATCTCGTCTACTCGGATATCGGTGTCTCTATTCACCCACCCCAATCGATAAGGATACATATGTGACTCAGTGGTGAGGTTGAGTTTGTGAACTACTTCTTTGAAGATAATGCTCTCCCAACTATCGGTATCGACGATAACTTTGCACCGTTTATCGTCAAAAGTGCACTTTATGGTGAATATATCACACATCCTCCAGTCTACATTTGTTTTCGGTGCCAAACACATTCATCTTATAACCAAGCTTTCTCCTTGGATGTCATCGGGTGCCACGTAAGAGGTATCATCTTCAGGGAATAATTCAGCCTCAAATTCTGTTGTATGTACATTTTCTGCCTTCCCTTCTTTCATGTATAGTTGTGCACGTGCCTTAAGGCATTCATTGGCATAGTGACCCAGTTCTTGACAGCAGTGGCAGCACACAGTGAGCTTTCTGTTGTCTGATCTGAACTGAGGATTGGAGGCTGCAAGGGCAGGGACTCGACTGGAGTTTGCTGCTGGAATTGCGGATTGTTTGGTGGTGTGGGAAGTTGCTCCCAGGGCTTGATTGGGTCTGCCTCGGCTGGCGGCATACGCTCGGTTGCGTGCAATGCTTCATTCGATGGCCAATGCCTTTGATTGTGCCTCCGTAACATTAACTAGGGTGTGAACCTGCAGTGCATCCTGAATTTGTGGTCGAAGACCATGCATATACCGAGCCACAAGTTGTTCATATGTTTCACTCAATTAATTTCGGGCTACCAATCTATAAAATCCAAGGGTATAATCATCAACACTCTTAGGTCCCTGCATCAGTCCCTGAAGTTGTTGGTAGATAGTTTAACGATAATTTAGAGGGAGAAACTCCTTGTTCATCTCTTGTTTCAATTCTCCCCCTTGGCTGAGTAGAGGTAGACCGTTGAGGTACCGTCGGTAGCGATATGATTGCCACCAAGCTGCTTCCCTATTACAGAATCGAATGGCATTAAGTGATACTTGTTTATTGGGTGGTACCTCTTTTAGTGTCAGAACCTCATCAACTGTAGCGGCCCAATCCAGGTATTCATCGGCATTAAGGCTTCCCTTAAAATTTGGCATTTCAACACTGAACCCTTCGTCCCAACGATTGTGGTAACCATCGCGTGGTTGTCGATCATCGTAACAAGTAGGGGTGTAAAATGGGGCAGGGCGGGATGGATTTTTGCCCCACCGCTACCCGTCCCGCCTAAGTTAAGCAGGTAAGTGGGGCAAGGCAATACAAAATCGCTACCTGCTCTGCCTAAGGGTGGACTAGGCGGGGCGGGTCTTGCGGGGATTTTCCCACTTTAAACCCCCGTGCTTAAGATTTTCCCACTCAAATTTATAATTATCAACACAGAAATGTATGTACCCCTCACATACAAGATCTTATGATCTTGAAGCCCATAAGTTCTTTTCAGCTTCCTACCACTACATAAAACTCACCGCACATGAATAACTCCCATGAATTCAGAACTGATCAAAACTTCAACAATAAATACATCAAAATGTGAACTTCAAGTTAACTCTACTTCATAAAAATAATACCCATCACCAAAAGACAAATACATTGAGTGTCAAAAAAATAAAAATTGCAACAACACAAACCAAAGAAGTTTATAAAAAAACGAAGAACATACATTGTTAAGCGGGTTGCGAGAAAATTGAAACTTGCCCTGCTTATTATACGGGTTTTGCGGGTGACGGGTTGGTGGGTAAGTTTTTTTTATCCGCAACCAACATTGGGTGGGGTGGCGGGTCCCATTTACAACCCTAATGATAAGTCATCTTGGGGATCCTAAATTGGTTCGGTGGTGGCTGCATTGGTGGTGCGAGTCGTTCCATCATCGCGTTGAGGGTTTGCATCATTTGTGTCTGCAACCGTTGTAGCGTTTCATTGTTGTGCTGAATGGATTCGTTTGTTTGTTGCAATGCCTTGAGCACCATGCCAAAGGATGGTTCTACTGGATCCATTTCAGTGCGGGAATATGATGCGTAGCAGTAGAAACCTTGCTTTGATACCAATTTGAGTTTGTTTGTTGCAATGCCTCAAGCACCATGCCTATGGACGGTTCTACTAGATCCATGTACGTGCGGGAATATGATGCGTAGCAGTATAAACCTTGCTCTGATACCAATTTGACGTCAGATCTTAAGTCTCCAGTTGTCCTTCTAAAATTCACTTTGAGGGCGTCGGGCCAATATTTAAGAGTTGGAACAAGAGACAATGTTTGGAAGAAGGGATTTTTTTATATATATCGATAATAGAATCAATACAACTAATAGAATAACATCCAAATTCCCCCCCTTTTGGTACATATGACACTCTTATATAGACTACTAACTTTCCTAATACATTAATGAAAAGCTTTCCCAATACATTAATAGAAACTAAAACTAATACTCAAGCTAAAATATTTATTTCCTTAGCAAGTTCAGATTTAGGTAAGTTTCCTTCTTTATATGGTAATTTCCTTGCAACTTCCAATCTCCCAAATTAGGAAAAATCTAGTGTCTATTGTGGTGCATTAGACTTTGGTAACACGTGGCTTTTGAATAGTTGTTGTTGGGTTGACGCTTGGATTTAATTCAGTCTCAATTTCTCCCTCTATTTCCAGCTCTGCGTCGTAAACCCACAATGTGGTAATCTATATCTGTAAGTATCATATAATATTTAGCAGAAGTTGAGTATGACTGCCGACTGGTTTCCTGAATTTCAGGCATCCTTGTGGACTCTCAATTAGGGATAATATTAACCTGACGAGCTTTGCATCGGGTTTCAATGTTTAAGCATAATTATTAGGATTCCAAAATTTTGGCAAATGTTTTAAGAACCCAGTGTCTCAGGAGGTATATCATTTAATAATGTTAAGCCGCAACTTTCAAGCATCCTAATTCTTTAATTTAATGTGTCACTGTTGGAATCCTTGGAGATGCATCTTTTCAGGCAGTTGATATTTTAAAGTTTTTCTTCAATCAGGTGAAGGATACTAAAATAAGGCTTTTGTCAAGCATGAAGCACATTACTGAAGATGAATTGCAAGCGTGGAAAGACTTTGCTTGTTCTCTAAAGGTAGTTGTGTCAGTGATGTCCACCATCTCTATTTTACTTGTTTGGAGGTTAACCATCCATGCAGGCTCAGTGATCTAGACTCTGATGTACTCTGCATATGTGTTTTTGTTGTGGAGACTTAATGTATGCTGTCTATGTTAACAGTTGGAGTATCCCAAGTGTACTGAGTTGCTGAGTAAGATATTGGAAGGCCTGCTTCCTTGTGGGGTTCAAACGAACAAAATTACTCATCAAGAAGAGGTAACAATTATGATTATGTAGCACTTTTGTGATTGCAATATCACCATTTTTCATTCCATTTGCAATATTGGCCGGTTGAAAATTTTCTGTTCCACTACAATTCGATATAGTTTCTGTGGTTTGGATGAAGTTTATGCCCCAATCCATTGTTGGACAAACATTTTAAACCATAATAAAAAGTCCCATCTGCCTAACGTAAACAAGAAGCAAAAAGACCCTGTTTTTGCAATTCTGATTCAGTTACACTGATTCTTTTATTGTTTACAATTTCCCTATTGGAATTGTTTTAGTACCACAAATAGAACCGTTTTATCAAATAGAGTAGGTTCATTTACAAGTGGAAATCTTAATATTGCGTATAGTCGAACTTACAAGAAGAATAACAACAAAAAAACCCTTTAATCCCACACTAGTTGGGGTGCAAGTTGAAGAACCAGAAATTGAAAGAAGAAACTGCAGAAACACAGATGGTATAACATATCAACAACCGACTAATATCTGGTTTATGGAACTCTAATCTTGTGTCATGGACACGATCTGTTTACTGTATCATATTCATAAATGGTTAGGTTCCTTAAACTGTCATGTTCAGAAGCTGGTCCGATGTCAGAGGATTTATTGTATTTTGTTTTTTCATGGTTAGTCCTTATTTTGGTGTGCGTGTCGGGTAGGGTGGAGGAGGGATGGGATGGTTGATGCTAACTACCTAGTTGGCCTGCCTTTTCTGTATCATTATTTTCTGTGGAGAAAGGCTTAGAAGGCTACTAAGTTATATTAATGTTAGTAGGGCAATACCTCTAGAACTGGTAGAGATTGCTGTAATGTTAAAAAATGTGGTAATCTCAAATCGATTCTGATGATTGTTTGGGCACTTGAGGAGTCCTGAGTGAAGGGATTGATATTTCCTCAGTGCTTTGCTTGTTGGGTTGTCGTGTAATGTATTGATGTTTGTGGATCACAGATTAATAGATTCTACAGAAACGTAGTGAGATATAGTGTGTGATCTTGGGCCTGGGCATATCCACCTAAAATTGTCTAGTTTTGGAGTTTGGACCTCATTTAGTCTGGCATATAATTGGTTTTTGTACAAACAAAGATATCTCCATAACATCAATATAATTCCGCTTGTTACAAACTTTTTACATGTAACTGTTTAAATAGTTTATCAAGAAAAGCGTACACCTTGATGATGAGTTGTTCCATGAGGGTTTTGCCCTGCACTATGGAGGGCTGGCTAATCCTCGGTCTTGTCAATTTACTGATTAATGGCATAGAGGAAAGTATAATGATATAGACAATTGTAATGTAGTATTAGGAGAGAGTAATCTACTGATAAATTCAGTTTAGTCGCTATCAATGCAGTAGTTCCTGGTCCATTTAATGTCACAATAGCCCATGAATTTCTTTCTATCAAGGTAAAGGTTTATTTCCAATATCATGTATCACCAAGGTGACAGTGATTAATTGAGCTTGTTAATTATTTCCATGTCCCTTTTTCAGATTGTAAATGCAGCTGATGAGGTGATTGGAAGTGTAAATAAAGATGAGCTGATTAAATACTTTTCAGTGAGAGCTGATCCAGACGATGATGGAGCAGAGGTGAATAATTTTTTTCCTTTTCATGTGTCTTTAGCACCCAAAGAGGCTTGTGTTAACCATACAACTTTTTATGTGATGCAATTTATCTCCATTTATAAAGTCATCTGACAAGTAATTCAACTCAATGATTCGAAATTTGATTGTCTAGGCCAACTAAATATCTAGCTATTGGTCCCATAAGTCCAAGATCAGGTATTCGGAGCCCTACCCTGTCAACCACCTCAACCACTGATTGCAACCACAAGAATTAACTGTATTTGACTTTCCCACCCATTGGCCTACTCAGCAGTGTTGGCTAGTTGTAGCGACCCCTCCATTGGCTTCCACAACCTTATTATTCTAATAATTTTTTATTAATGATTGATCTGTGCACTTGTTAGCTCATACTATTGGTTAAATTGCCCAAAAAAGTTTTTTTGAGAGGTAACTGACCACATCAGGCAGCCGTTTAGTGTCTCCTAATCAGTTGGCGATTAATCACCTCACACTTGATAGTACAATCTCGTTCAGTCGCCGGGAAAGTACCGGGCGCTCGACCGCCAGCTCAAGCTCCCTCCTGGCAAGCTCCTCTTGGACTTACAGTAATTTGGCAACAGGCCAACGCCTAACAAACCACCTTTTGCTTAGACTGGGTCCTTCAATACGTCAGTAGATATGTTAGAGCTCTTCGGGCTTGTTCATATGCTTTATTTTTGTTTAGAAAAATCACCAATTGGGAATTTGCCCAGGTTCTAACATTTCTTGTTAGTGGTTCACAAAAAAAACTAGCTAGTGATTTTTGATGTTACACGAGGTGCACCTATAAGAAGCCTAACAAACACATGAATCTATAATGCCAATAAACCCAACCAATGAATCTCTGGGATTTCTATTTCTAAGCATTCAGATAGTCAGATGTGTACTGAGCCTTAGAACACAATCATGGTATTTAAATTCATAGTGTCACATTGTTGTGATCCCTATATCATACTTGAGCTTTAAGCAAATGGAAAGATAACTATAATGCTTAAGCACATGTAAATGAGGTTCTATGTGCCTATGACTTTTCTCTCCTGCACAATGTAGTACTCATAAACATGAAAACACACAAGGTCATCACGAAGTAAGTGATTTTTTTCTTTTTTGCTCACTCAGTTTGGTACACAATTAACACCTTATTCTAAAGCCTGGTATCTTCTTCAACACCTTATTCTAAAGTTTGCTTTGCTTCTGCTAACTAGTACTTGCTGAAGTAGTTGTTGTTGTTGCTACTATTACTATTGCTACTGTTGGGACT
The DNA here is from genome assembly GCA_963682175.1 of Triglochin maritima. Lineage (NCBI taxonomy): Eukaryota > Viridiplantae > Streptophyta > Magnoliopsida > Alismatales > Juncaginaceae > Triglochin > Triglochin maritima. The sequence goes on along the minus strand of OY821772.1, from coordinate 53,213,792 downwards.
ATTGCTACTCTCATCAACTGCATCGTCTGAAGAATTTCTTAATATCAATTTCTTTGTTACAAGCTGGTTGCAGTTGATATGTATACTCCAGCTTGAGAGAGAGTGTTAAATAGGAAATTGATATTAGGAATATTCTAGATATTCATGAGATATTATAAAGATATTCTAGGGATATCGTTATCTACCGGATATTGAAACAGACCAATCATATATTGATCGATCCTAGTTGTCTTTCCTTTTTTACCTTATCTAACCTCTATAAATTGAGGTGTTTCTCACAATAATAGACGATCCAATTGTCATTGTGTTTTCTTTTCTACAAAAATGATGTTATTACAAACATTTTCATACTCAATGATTATTTGCTTTAATTGTTTGTCGTACACATTCTAAAAAAATTAGAATGTTAAATCTTCACACCGCATTAATCTACCGATGTGTCTGACTAGTTCATGTTGCAGCATCTACCTTGTCAGATGAGCATCGGTACAATTGTATAAATATCCTTTGTTTTGACAATTAGCGGCAGCTCTGTGGCCATATTTCAAATAGAAACTCTTGTATGCCACCTGAGGCATTGCCAGATGTTTGATAATCCCATAGTCTCCATACAGGAGGTGCTAGCCACCAAGGGAACAATGACCGTTTGCTGGCATAGCATCATTTTGCTTGCATGCATTGCATTTTAGTACACTGATGGTTCTGTTGTTTTCTTCCTGCAGTTTTTGCTATAAGTTTACCATTCTTCATTATTTGTGTATATATTCTCCTGGAAATATGAGTCATGTCCTGTTTTAATTTTTCAATAGATAATCAAGAAGAAGATGGAGAGTACTCGTGATCATTTGGCGGAGGCACTATATCAGAAAGGACTAGCTATGGCAGAACTTGAACGGTCAAAGGTTGAACCGTCTCCTTCAAATATCATTTTTGTTCAATGGCTTAGTCTTCCTAATCTTGACCTTCTACTGTGCTGTTTGTTTAAGCTTGTAAAATGTAGAGGAATCAACTTAAGGCATCTTTCTTTGATTTTATGTCATTTGTTATAATGGCATTAAGATGAGGCATCTTCCCTTGATTGTATATCATTTATTATAGGGGCATTAATATGAGATATCTTCCCTGGATTTTGCTTTAATACTAATTCTACTTTGTAAATTTTATGAACTCTCTAAGCTGCTCCACTGTGGATGTCAATCGTGCTGTCGTGGCAAATTTCACTTTTTGTGGATCTTAGTGTTGAAATCTAGGTGTGTGCTTAATTTTAGTTTCTCATTTGCAATTATAAATAATCATGATACCATGATTCAGAAAAGATTTGACTTTGGATCCATGTGCACCTCTGATCTCTAACATTAGTCATAAATATACAAAACCAGCTTACAGATCACACTATTAAATGCTGTTCTGATTATCTAATTGCTTGCTGGTGCTATCTTAAGATTATTATTTTTGTTTCTGAATTGACCGTTATTTCATATAATTTTGTTTCACAGGTTAATACAACATCAGAGCCACTTGCAGGCAAAAAGGATGAAGATCTGTCAGCTCTTGATAAACAATCAGATGCCTTTGAAGAGAATTTCCAAGAACTGAAGAAGTGGGTAGATTTGAAATCTCCCAAGTATGCCATGTTGCTGGTTGTACATGAGAGGCGGAAGAGAAGACTTGGAACTGCATTGAAGGTATAATTTTGAATTTGTAATGTCTGGATCCTGTTTTTATTTCTCGTTTCTATTATTTGTGCTCTTTCATATAATTTCAATGGTAAATACTCCTTTCACGTGATTCTCCATGCTTTGCATCTATTGCTGTGGAGAATTTCCTCATCTTGATTATTATTTCTGCGTAGTTAGCTGCTTGTTTTTGATGCCAATGAACTGTGGGTTATTCATATATACTTGGGTTAATTACAATTTGTCTTCCAGAACTATGTTTTGATATCACTTTGCATCCTTAAATTTTCAAAGTTGACAATTCTCCTCTGAACTTTCGTATTGTAACATTTTATCCTCCTGAACTTTAAAAATCTATTATTTAAACACACATTCGTCGTTTTTTTGTAATTTTTTTCGTTGTATCCCTAATACATTCCTAAATTGATATTTACATCAAAGTTTGGATCGAAATCGAGGTCACATATATAGTTGAAATTTGGGTCTGATTGGGTACTGAATCCGACTCAAATTTCAACCAAATCTGACATCCGTTTGGATCCGAATTTTCACGTAAATATAGGTTTAGAAGTGTATTAGGGATACAACGAAAAAATACAAAAAAGAAGAAGAATGTGTGTTAAATAATGAATTTTTAACATTTAGGGGAATAATTGTCAGATTTGAAAGTTCAGGAGTGCAAAATGTTATCAAACCATAGTTCAGGAGGGCAAATTGTAATTTACCCTATATACTTTTGTTTCTCCAAAAAAACAATTTAATCGGTAATATTGTTTACAAAGTTGTCTTTTTTCTCCATCTTCCCTTTACCTTTTGAATATAAGTATTACCAGAAATCATCATTACATTTTTGGTCGTCTTACAGATCTTTATTGTAGAACATAGATGAAAGCACCTATTATACCTTTGGAGGTCCAAGTAATTCATATTTAGAAGTTTAGGACCCATAGTCCCATACTATACTTGACTGGGTAAATAAATGCACAAAGAACGCTTACTTGAACTTGCAGAGAAACACTACGGTTGAGACTTATGCTATCAGCAAGTGGAGCCCCATCTGTTGCCTTTGCAGCTTCAGCTCTAGAACCCTCTTTTAGTGCCAAATCGGTATGCAACTGTGGGATCTAAAAGCTATGAGAGAAAATAATATGCCATATCGTGACCACTGGACAGCATTGTCATGTGAAGAAGGATTGATGGTTTTCTATTAATGAATATCTATTACTGCATAGGTATATGTAACACCTCAAACATAGTCCCACATTGCCTAACAAAAAGTTAAGTGTGTAAACTACCAGGACGTGAGTTTTACCTCCATGACTCATTCCAACATAGCTATGTGGCAACTTTAGAGGGTGTTTTACTGGTGGGACAGTGAACTCGTGGTTAACTGTTGAGTAAGGGTAGGTCAAGTCCTGCAAGGAGCTCCACACCTTAAAAGTCAACTTGTAAGGGAGAAGGATTGTGTGCCTTTATAACTCAATATATATATATATTTAGTTTTACCTGATGTGAGACTACTCCAACGGTATTATGCTACATTTCTATTTGGCGATAGTTTTATTGCCCATTTGTATCATCAAGGTTGTGATGTACTGAGTAGGGATAATAGTTCCCTGACTATCTTGTTGACCTTGAATCTTGACCACGTCTTTGTAAGTTTTATGCACCACATTTTTTTGAGATATTGCATATAGTGGTAGAAAGTGGTAAGTCTTGTTCCCACAGTTGACTGTTATCATAGTAAAAGCAAACCAGTAGAAGCAATTATTAAGTTCTTCGACTTACTGATAATAGTTCACACGATTCATATTTGGTCTTGTTCTATACATGTCACAGGTACTGGATAGTATTATTGAAGATGAATCAAATTCGTTGAAGAAGAATCTTTGTGATATTAAGATTGAATTGTTAAATGAGATCGGATGGCAGCATGTTAAATCTTACGAGCAACAATGGATGCAAGTTCGTTTTCCCCCAAGCTTGCCATTCTTCTAATAAACCTTCCTCCTGTTTAGTTGATGGTCATCAGTGCTTGGGCATTAATTGAACCACATTCCTCAGTCTTTTCAGTGATAATGTGAACTCCCATGTCCACAAGAATATGACATTTAATAAGAATTTGCGTTGTTTCATCTTGGATAGCAACAAGTAACTATTCTGTTTTTAGAAATCTCTTCTGCATTCAGCTGCTTCAATTGACTCTTTATGGACATAATATGGTGCATTTTATTTGTATAGATTTCAGCAACATAATTGTTCCTTGTTATGCATGCCTTGTGTTTGAAAAATGGATACTTGTAATGTTTTTCTTCTATTTATCTAATTTAACTTTTAAGAACGTGACCTGCATCCAATGGAGCTCAATCCGTGGTATTGTTTGTTTGATTATTTTAAAACCAGAGATGTATCAATTAGTTGGTCCCAACTAAACTATTTTTTTTTTCAGGCATAAAAGTTAAAACAGGCTATCAGTTTTTTTTCACAAAATTATAAGTACCATTTCAACCGCCAACGGGTTCTAATTTTGAACTCGGCTGTAACCAGGGCTGTGCATTGACCGGGTCAAACTGGTCAACCGGACCGGTCGGTCCGGATTCGGTCCGGAAATTTTTGAAAAAATCCGGTCTGGTCCGGGTTTCGGTCCGGCAAATTGTAATTTTCCGGTCCGGTCCGGACCGGTTCAATTTTTTTTTAAATTTAAGGTAAAAAAATGGGTTTTTGGACCGGACCGAACAGGTCCGGTCTTCGGTCCGCCTATCTAAATTTTTTCCGGTCCGGTTTTCGGTCCGGACCTAATTTTTTTTTCCGGACCGGACCGGACCGATGCTCAGCCATAGCTGTAACATTGTTTAAGTAGTAGTGATAAATGAGCTTAAAATTGAGCTCATTTTGGACTCCAATCATTTCTTAATAGTGCATATCTAGTCGTTTTTGCAAAATACCCACCCAAATAATATCTAGATATGAAGATAACCAGTACAGAAATTACCTAGAGGTAATTGTTCCATATCATCTTCTCTTTAATTGGATTTCAAATTTCAAAACCAAATTCTTTCACTCCCTCCTTCCATTCCCACTTTCGTCATCCTTCAGTGTCCTCTCATTTTCCTCCAACCTTCTCCTCTTTCGGTTTCTCCTTTTGGTATCTTCACTTCTCAAGCTTCGTCCTTCGACATTCTTCTCTTCTAGCTCCATCCTTCGTTGGTATTCTCCTTGAATTTCGTCTTCTAGCCTTGTCCTTCGATATCCTCTTACTTTTCTTTTCTTCAGCGTTCTCCTTTGTTCTTGAATAATGTGAGACATGTTCGGGATAAAATTACATTGGTTTTTCGTTGGATAGAAGTTGAGTGAGAGCATGAGTAACTATAGATTTGATATCTGGATATTTGATACATTGATGTCTCGATGTGTGTGAGTATATAGATATCTAGATTTATTTTAAATATTTGTTTAGTATTATGAACTTTTATATTTTTAATGTTTTTGTGTGATAACATTTTATCTGATGTTTTAATGTTCATCTTGGTATAACTACATGTTGTGTCTGAATGAGTTTATTTTTTTATGATGTTGTACATGTTCGGATTAAATGTTTTCAGGTTTCATACATGTTTAAGAGCTTTGGAATAAATTTATATATCTAGATATTTATGTGGATATATATAATCAAATACAGTAGATAAATCTAAATACTTTTTGAAGTTGACAAGTTAACGAAATAGCAAAAGAATAATACATTTGATGTCTAGATAAGTGATGGTACAATATTGTATTGTCCAGTTGTTTGATACCTTATATGTATGTCCAAACAAAGACAGTCCAGACATGTTTGACATGTCCAGTAAGCACAAACATAAGCACAAGCGTAAGACAATATATCTGGATAGGAATGAACAATAGTGTGTGCAAATGAAAATGATGATACAAGTTAACTGTTAACTTATATGTCTAGAATAGTAATGATACAAGTTTTTGTAGGTGTAAACATATTACCAACCTATATTTGAACAACTAGATATACAGATATTTGATTACGATATATCTTGTTCAAACATTTGCTGACATGTCCAACAAACACAAGTATATGAAAATATAAACGGTAGACTTGTTATCTATATCTAGACGAATAAATATAGACACTATATATTTGCGGACCTCATACTGATTTGAAAAATGTGGGGTGATATATGTCTGGATAAGTGATGATACAAGATAATTGTGTATTGTCCAACTGTTTGATACCTTCTATGTATGTCCAGACAAAGACAATTACTCATGATATTTTTTTGTGGGAGAAGCAAAACCAAAACGGCTGGAACTTATATAGATAATTTATATGGTTGTAAAAGTCATCCCAACCCTTGGGAAATATGATCCAGAATGTGTGGACATGTCAACATCTGGATACGACTTGTGCATTGTACCATCTTCTGGTAAGGATGTGTCAGGGGCGTCATCGATCGATCGTCATCTTCGTCCACGTTTCTACTGAGGTTGTTCTCCTTTATGTCAGTGTCACCTTTGTTGACTTTTTGGCATTAATCCGTATTTTGATGATTTAATCAACATAATCTTAATCACAATCAAATGTAATGTAACACACATAATGCATAAAAGCTATATTGTATTGTGCTAACATCTACATGCGATCAAGACTCAAGAATGGAATGAAGTCAAGACATGTAATCAAAGCTAATTGAAGACATGTAATTTTACTTTATTTTGAGTATTAGGAATTTGTGTAATCTTGAGCATACAAGAGTTAAAAAACTTACACACTAGGTTCATTGTAGAAATCACACACAAAATTTCACATCAATTAGACTCCAATTGATCAACCAAACCTTAGCTGAAAAATCACTAAACCATAACCTAAATTATATGTGCCCATCGGTCGACCAGAACTAGTTTTCAGTTCGACCGTTTATAACAGTCTCATAGTGTATTTTTCTTATTCCACTGGTCGACTGGTTTTGACCTTCGGTCGATCGTTCTCGTATTTTCGGATGACCATTAACCTTGTCGTATTATACCAACGGTCTTATTCCTATAAATTCAACAAACCCTTAGAATACAATTGGTCACTGGTCGAATGTTGACCTTAGAACGATTGACCGGATGAAGACATATCTTGAGCCCAAAAGTTTTTTTTCCGGTCAAAGCACCTTTCGTTCGACTGATTACCTTGACCGTGGCCAAAAACCCATGAATGATCAACCAACCCAATTATTTTGTTCGACTGTTCACTTAAGTGAGAGTCGTTTAGGTTCGATCGATGCTTAATTCAGTTCAAACGTTTTCTTACGTTTAAGAAAACAGTCAATTGGGATTCGGTCGACCGTGGAAAGATAGAATTGCAGATCTTCAATTTCTATTTTGTGTATCTTACACACAACTCAATCAATTCTTCCCCAACGGCTAGAAATCTTTAAGAGCTTATAAATAGAGGTCCAAACACATTGTTTATAAAACTCTTACATTTCCAATTGTCTCATACATTAGAGAATAGTCTCCTAATCCTCAAAACCCTAAATCATACACTCCAAGTCTTAAACTTCCACATCTTTGATCAATTCTATATCATACTCAAAGTGTGCTCAAGTTAGAGAGTGTTATTTCACTTAAACTTTGTTGTCAAGAAGCAAAGGTCTAGATGAAAACCCAAGACAAAGAGTAGAGACTTCGGTGAAAGCCCGAAGTATCCTTCTTGGATTGTGAGAAGATGATTCCAAGTTATACGAGTGTTGTTCGTTAGCTTGAAGATTGTAAAAATATTGTCTCCCGGCCCAGAACAGGGAGCGGATAGTGAAGTCGTGAGCGGAACTTGCAAGAGAGGAAATAGACGAAAGACTGAACCTTTATAAAAAGGAAAAAAATTCAAAATAATTTTTTTTAATTGTTTTTGCCAAAATAGACCTCTATCAAAAGTATTTCTCAAATTAGAGCCGTTGCCACCACGTGGTGACACGTGGCGGCGGCGGGTTTTGTTTTTTTTGTGCATAGAGAACTCGACACTGGTATCACCAGTGCCGAGTTCTTCCAAGAAGAACTCGTCACTGGTGATGTTGAGTTCTCTCTGGGAGAATATTGCCAACACTTCATATTCCACTCGACGCGAGTTGTCAGGAGAATAGTGATTCAAATAGAACTTGGCATTGAGGATGCCGAGTTCTATTTGGACCTGTTCTCCTGACACTCTGATCGTGTATCAAAATGATTGGACGACCAGGTCTACAATAGAACTCGACATCTATAATGCCGAGTTTAATAGGCATAAGTCGGAGTTTAATAGGCAGAAGTAGGCAAATTTGCGGTCCTAAAAATACATTACATTAATTCAAGTCTTACAATTAATTCAAGTCCTAAAAAATCCTCAGTGCCGAGTTCTCTTGTAGAGTTCATTGATCTAAGAACTCGAGTTTTTTTTCATTTCCTGTTTGACAACAAAGACAATTCAACCACGACACACAAACAACGAAAACACAATTCAACCACGACATACAAACAACGAAAATACGATTCAACCACGACACACAAACAACTACGATAAAACACAATTCAACCACGAGTGGAATATGAAGTTTAACATTTTAACATACAACCAAAAGTACCATATATAAAAACAACCAAATAAGTTTAACACAACTAAAAATCTATCCTAAGTGACCTCTCAATCTCTTCTTCCTTTTAGGACGTGCTTGAGCACGTCCTCTCCCACTGCTGCGTCCCCTTCCTCGTGCTGCATTCTCAGTATCCTGAGTCAGACCGCCAACGTCTTCTTGAGAGTGTGAATCTTCTTCTTCAACGACGTGATCCTGACTCAAATGTAATGTGGGTTCTTCAGCACCAAAACACATAAGTCAAGTCTTCATTTTTCCTTCAATTTTCTAACCATCGAAGAACATGTCTTGTGATCTTTGATCACCTAGTGAATTTGATTGAGTTCTTCGTGAAACTCATAAACTCCGTGTACCTACAGCTAATTAAAAGTTAATGAAACACTAAACACAATTTTAAAACGTGGTAATTATTTAAATAAATGTTTAAATAAACGTCGGAGCCAAGGTGTGATGAACTATCCAACGTACGGTGATGCTCTAGTACCATTCCATATATAGTCGTGTGCTCTCTTCAGGAGTGACACCTAGGAGTGGTCGCTCAAACGGTAGTTGTTTGTGTGACGTGGTTGAATTGTGTTTTCGTTGTTTGTGTGTCATGGTTGAATTGTGTTTTCGTTGTTTGTGTGTCGTGGTTGAATTATCTTTGTTGTCAAACATGAAATGAAAAAAAAACTCGAGTTCTTAGATCAATGAACTCTACAAGAGAACTCGGCACTGAGGATTTTTTAGGACTTGAATTAATTGTAAGACTTGAATTAATGTAATGTATTTTTTAGGACCGCAAATTTGCCTACTTCTGCCTATTAAACTCCGACTTATGCCTATTAAACTCGGCATTACAGATGTCGAGTTCTATTGTAGACCTGGCCGTCCAATCATTTCATACACGATCTGAGTGTCAGGAGAACAGATCCAAATAGAACTCGGTATCCTCAATGCCGAGTTCTATTTGAATCATCCTGACAACTCGCGTCGAGTGGAATATGAAGTGTTGGTAATATTCTCCCAGAGAGAACTCGACATCACCAGTGACGAGTTCTTCTTGGAAGAACTCGGCACTGGTGATACCAGTGCCGAGTTCTCTATGCACAAAAAAAAACAAAACCCGCCGCCGCCACATGTCACCACGTGGTGGTAGCGGGTCTAGTTTGAGAAATACTTTTGATAAAGGTCTATTTTGACAAAAAAATTATTTTGAAAAATTTTCCTTATAAAAATCGTCTTGCATTTTGTGGTTTGCATTGTTTCTTCCCTACTTATTTTAAATTCGTTTCGGCTGCATTTTTTGTTAATTAAGTAGAGATTACATGTAATTTGATTAGACATTAAGTAGGTCATCGATCCTAACAATCTTCAGAACACTCGTCGTCTGAGTGATGAATCTCAAAACTAAACACCAAGTCAATGTCCACGTAGACATAAACAAGAAGTTATGAATAAGTCTCTGTATCTGGATAAACCAAAACATTTGAAAAAGTAGTTTACCTATGAATTACATTGAGAGTGTTGAAGAAAGTAATGAGAAATGAATTTAGTGGAGAATTTTAGAAGGATGATTGACATTAAATGAAGGGAGAGAATGTCATAGTCACTACCATCACATTGTATTAAATGTGGTGAGAGAATGTCATGATTACAATCATTTACTTTTTAAATAATAGGAAGAGAATGCGATTTAGAGATTATTTGACATAAGTTGGGAGACTAATCGTAAATTGCCCAAAGCATGAGACCTGACGGCCTATGAGTGGATGAAATTGTCTATGCACCTAAGTGCGTGATGGAAGGTTGAGAGGTTGGAACCCGCCCAAACATTTTTCCTTGTTTAAGTCTTACATGATTGTGGTTTTATTGCAGTAGGTTAACAACTCTGTGTTTAGTGGGCATCGGCATCAATTGTAGATGTAACGTCAAGGGGTCGTGTCATCGTGTCAACCAGAGGGTGAGGGTCATTTTTAAGGGTGATTGTGGATTGTCAACGTTATTTGTTTGTCACTCAACTGGGGCGAGTTTGGTAGTTTGGTAGCATAGGATGTGTTGGGGTCGCGTTTGAAGTTTGAGCGCTCGGGTCGTGCAAAACTTGCATGGCCTTTCGCAAATCTCTTCTACAAAAATATGTGCACAGCCCGTTGGCCTCCCCATTGGCACGACCTTAGGCGGCCAGCTTGTTTGTTGCTCGATGCTTGTTTGGTTGGTACATTTTCTGATTGGTTTCTCAGCAAATTATTGACAAGAAATTGTCTGTAGTGTTCATCGGCCATCAGCACATCATCATCATCGGTGCACCCATAGCCTTCCCATTGGCGAGAAGTTGATGACACAGCAGCCAATACAAATGACAAAATGTATGCCAACAATTATTGAACCGACGAGAAATGCTGTTCCTTGCGTATTCATTTTGGATTCTGGTTCGGCCTTGGATTTTGTCACGGTGCGGAACCGTTGCGTTGTGCATTTTATTCTTCAGGACTACTAGAAAACAAATGAAGACCTTCTCGTCCACGTTGTGAACATATAACAACACTCAGAAGTCAGAAGGTGATAGTTATCTTCTCATCACTACTAACGTAGTGTTACTCATTTCGCCAACTAGTCCTGTCCTATGTCGACTTAAAATAACTAGTCATAAATATGAACCCAAGTGTATCTGTACGGTTACTGCACTGTAAAAAGTAGGAAGTGAACTAGAGTCATCCAGGATCCATACATGTTTTTCTCTAAAGAAAGTAAGTCCTTACGTCGGACCACCTAAATAAACCGCAATAACTAGAAGATAAACATTTTTTTCTGGCGGTCGTATTGTCAATCATCCATTGGTTTGGTAGGATTTCCATGTGACACAAGTTCAATTAATTTCTTCCGTGGGCCATCAACGTATGCATTCGTGGTTGTTCGCCAACTCTTCATTGCGTGACTCTTTGTTAGTTCACCTCTTTTGACCTTTTTTTAATATTAATTAGAAATTAGAATACAAATTACAAAATCTAGATAAAAAAGGAGTGTATTCTATAATTTCTATACACTGCTGCTAACTCCAACCAAAACACATTTCCAACTTTGGATACTGATCCTGATTTACTCAAACAAAGCCAAACGAGAGAATATAATTAAGGGGAATTTCATCAGAACATCTTCAAGACAGGTGAACGAATAAAATTTTCAAGTTAGATATCGAAAGATAACACATTCGATTCATATGGAACACAAGGGTCTTCTTCCACCACCGTTTAAGGTGGGGTGTTCTGTATGGATAATTGGCACAACTTTACGAACTTTGTCATTGTCCAGTCACATCAAGTGTACGGAAATTGTCGGTGCACCCATTTTTCTTCCAAATTTGGTCTGCTTTCTTAACAAAAGACAAGAAACCGTGATAGAACGAACGTAAGTAGATGAGGCATGGAATGAGGAGAAAGTTGCACTCACTTGGAAAGTAGTCAGCTTGTGTTATATATGTATGTTTAGACAATTCAGGTGTACTCATTTGTAAACTACGGATATAGCAATTAATATAGCATTGTCGGCTGACCCCAAGCCCCAACATATATGCTCATTTGACTCCGACTCCCCGCCCAACAAAGTACGCAGAATGATTAGGGCGTACACAGACAATTTTAAAGCCTACATTGGTTTTTTATTTTCTTTCTTGTGAAACTTCTCGTGTATTCATTTTTCTTAATACAACAACAACAAGTGGTCTTTAATTCCAAACTAGTTGGATTTTCATTTCAACGGAAGTAGCTGCATTTTTACTCTAGTCGTATGTTTTATTAACTTCTTAGGGTTACTTTTTTGGGTAACTTTATTTGCTACCAAGAGTTTACCTATTAAACATTTTGTTTGAGCCTTTATCATCGATCATGAATCTACAACTGTGATTTATCATTTCGATGTAAATTCAGTTATTCATCGGTCCACTGTCGCGTTCGTTAACTACAATATCCGTAACGTCTATTGGTATGGTAAAGACTGGAGTGTTCGACCACAATAGATTTCTTGCCGATTTGTCCACCAAATACTGAAAAATTATAACAAACAAACATCATGCACATGCCGACCTAGCCTATACATATTCGTCGAACTTGATCTCCCGATTTAACTTCTCAAACCGGACAAAAAACCCGTCAATAATCACCACTCGTTCTCTCTCTAAACTATAAATGCCCACCGATATGTCACTTATTACATCAACTTTCTTCCCTCCATTAAAAACCATCAAAGTATCCAACTCCGACACTTCATTTCCCTCTACCAATCCAAGAACACAAACCCCTGCATGACCACATTGTAGTTGTTATTCAGGTCTGTTTGCAACAAAACCCTTGTAAAATGTCGTTAACACCACGAAGTCCAGACCCAGACACCAGCGACACCACCTCCACGCCTCGTCCGGCGTCGGCTCCGAGCAGGTACGAGTCCCAAAAGCGGCGCGACTGGAACACGTTCGGGCAGTACTTACAGAACCACAAGCCGCCGCTGAGTTTGACCCGCTGCAGCGGCGCGCACGTGCTGGAATTCCTTCGCTACCTCGACCAGTTCGGGAAGACCAAAGTCCACGTGCATTCGTGTCCCTTCTACGGGCAGCCAAAACCTCCTGCTCCCTGCCCGTGCCCGCTCCGACAGGCCTGGGGAAGCCTCGACGCGCTCATAGGTAAAGTTGCTAATGGATCGAGTCGACTCAGACTCGAGCTTAAGCTTCGTTTTTCAAACTTATTTTAGTTCGGATGAGTTTGAAATTCAGTTTCGAAACACATGAAGGTTTGAGAAACTCATTCAATATGTCTTGGGTTGTGTGTTTGTTTTCCGGAATTTTTACGTTGGAAAAGTTTCGTGTATAATTTACTTATTTAGCAAATTTTATATGAGTTCTAAAATTTAGAAAGAACGTCCCACAAAAAAATTCAATTTTTTATTTATATACGCATATCCTGAGCTAAAGTTTACCTTATAAATTCAAGATGTCTAAGTAGTAACCATCATACCTATAATTGTACCGACCATTTTCACTTGATTGTGGATTTAAGATGTTTTTGAGACTAAATTATAAGAAATTTACTCCTTCAAGCTTGATTTTTTTAACTTACAAGCAGAAGCTGCAATGATAAATTAAGAGTATATATATATATATATATATATATATATAGTCATGTAATGTTGTCTTCCTTTGAGTACGTCTTGAGCTAGACATTTAGCCGAAGTCAGTTGATGTATATGGGTCAAACTAGAGTGATATTTTTACTAGGTATCATTTTCGAAAGATTAAAAATGCTCTGGCAGTTTCTGAGGGCAATTTTAATTTAATTGTTAATGGTGCTATTGATGGAACCGGCCTACAATAAAAATCCAAACCATGTTGGAGAATTAAGCTGAAGCTAAAATTGAAATTATTACTGGTAGGACGCCTCCGGGCAGCTTTCGAAGAGAACGGAGGGCAGCCCGAGAACAACCCATTTGGAGCAATTGCGGTAAGGCTGTACTTAAGAGAAGTAAGAGTGTCGCAAGCAAAAGCAAGAGGTGTAACGTACGAGAAGAAGCGAAAACGACAACAGCAGCAACAACAACACATGCAACAACACCAACAACAAGTAGTGGTTGTATCTCAGGATTTGAATTCGCAGTCACGTACATTTCTGTATGGGCACATGCTCATGCCCGCCAACGACGCTGCTGATGCCTCCGATCTGAGTCCAATGTCGTTGCAATATTAGCTAAGATTCTATGTTATTAAGAATTTATGTACAGTGGTTGCAAATTAACGGTTGTTAGTGATTTTACTGATTTTGATGTTCATTTTGGCCTTGGCGACAGCATGTTGTTTGTTTCCCTAGTTAGCTTTTTATTTAACAATTTCATATTTTTATTAAATCTTCAAGAAGAAATTCCACACTGTTAAGATTCAATTTAGGGTCCAAATTAATTTTTTAAGAGTACATATGAGCTAGTCTCAAACTCCCAATTAGTTGTTCCCAAGTTAATATTGTGCCCGGCAAATCTGTTGACTTTCTAAATTACGAGCAAAAACTGCTCTAACGTCCTAAACTGTAAAGCATGTCAAATAAATATTTCAAATCTTAGAAATCGTGAGTAAACCGTAAACCTAATGATGTTAAGTATTTTTTACTATCCCCAACTGAACAGGAGTTACAAAATTTATCCCCAACTCAACCGAAGTCTGAAATGTTTAGAGGCGCTAAGTTAGACATCCAGATTACGAAAACTAGTCGGTGGATTTTGTACGCCTGACAAACTTATTGAACCAAGATAACAAAGCTAAACACGTAGAAGGCACAATCTTGGTTCACGCAAGTTTTTATATCAGCTTCAGAACTCTAATTACATGACCATGTCTTCGAGAAACTTACACATCAGTTGCTCATGATCAAAATTAGTCTCAAATCAGATCAATGTAATCAGAGTATTCAATACATAATAAGTCAAAGCGTATAACAGATTGGCCTGGGACTGAGACTATCTGCATCTGGTCTCATATGCAAGATCCATCCAATAACTCAATTTAGCTTGAGACCCGTGATTTCTTTCTTGACTTTCCTTGTTTGGCAATGTATGATTCAGCAAAAATGTGATGGGGCTCTTTCTTCTTAAAATCTTTTGCTTTCTCCTGCAAGAGATAAGTTAATATTAGCATGATATCAAAGGCAATTCAATGTATACTAGATGGAATAGTTCTTCAGCATGCCGATGTAATCTGTTGTTAATATTGTCGCTCAAGTGGTATAATGGCTTCTTGTTTCGCAACCACAAAAAATCTAACATGTTACACATTATGACAAAGTAACTTGGTAAGAGAAGGGTGTTGTATTACTTGTGTGCAAGTACCTTTATGGACGACATCATGACAGCTATTTCACTTTCTTGATTTCCTGATTGTGTAGATTGAGCAACATCATCCAAGCTCTCCTGCAGAGTAATGCGGGAGATTGATTTAAGGAAAAAATTAGGAGGCATAAATACGATAACAAGTATTCCATTAAACTTTAAACTAACCTTAGGTGGGACAAAGGCAGCATCTCTCTTCCTCTTGTTTTCGGCTGTTTTCTTGGCTTGTTTTTCCTGCCTCTCTTGCCACTCCTTAGCAGATTTGTTTTTATTGTTTAGGAAATATTCACCACTTTCCAGTTCGATATCAATCTGAATGACATTTCATTATTAGTAAGCATTTCAAGATTGGTATAGTTGTATAGGTACAGATGACAATGTCACAAACATTAGATCACTAGAAGCATTTTCAAATGTATGAGTATAACCAATGGCAAGGTGCCACAATCCACATGCATATCAACCACAAATGTCTTCTAACCAGAAGGTTAAAATCTCACACTTATGGTAAAGATAAGGCTTGTCGGCCAAACATAATGTCACTGCTATAATATTGCAGATAAGGGGCAGATTTTTTTTCAATATAATGCAAGCAAAGATAGTGAAGGTGGACTTAAAGTTGATGAGCTCCGGCTATCCAACGAGTAAAAACAGAGGGAGTTTACAGGGAGCGATATTATGGCTATAAAGTCAGGACGAAGTATGTCACAAATCCATAGTGTACACTATAGACTTAGAATTTTGGTTAGCCTTTCAACAAAGAACCAAATCTCCTGAGCAATATAAGTTACAAATTTGTAAAAGTATGTATCATCATAACATGAAATTACTTTCTACCTTGCTTTGAGGTTGTTCCGGAGGGAAAGGTGTATATGGCTTCTTCTCTTTGCTCTTTACTTTCTTTCGTTGAACATTCTTCCTGAAAACAAATCCACATTTTGCTGAAAATAAGCCCCTGAATGTCATAGACCCAAAAATAGCTATTTCAAAGCAGTATGCCACAACAATAAACATGCAGACAGGATTTTTTTCATACTTCTTGAATTTTGGTAGGAATCTGTCCCAGTTCTCATTTTTTAGTTCAGGATTTTTGGCCAGCTCTCTTTTTACTAAAAGAATCTGTCAAACCAGCAGAAAAGTAAGTTAAAATCAGCACAGTGTACATACATAATACATTTAGAAAAAATTCACATAAAAAAGAGGTCGAGGAAAGGCACCTTGATGTTATAAATAGGGTGCAATACATTTTTAATACATTCTTCAACTACTTTCCTGACTTGTTTAAGACCTTTGACTGTCCCCATTGCAGCTACCGTATTTCCCTGCCATTTTAAATTTTATTCAAGTTATTCTAACTACATTGGTTATTGAATGCAGTACTAGATATCAGGATAGGACAAAATCATTACTAGTACAAGGATGAGAGTCAATGATGTTATGTACTTCAAACCAGTACACCACTAGAAAAGCAACATTGAAATACAGGCAATATATGAATATACTAGGCATGAAAATTCCAAATTTTGTTTCAGGACGGCAGAAAATGAATTTCAAGATCTTTAGAATACATTATTGGTAGCTGCCAGCTGGAGATCACAGCAACAAGAAAATAATATTATACTTACTTTTGCAATGTGAAATATGAAAGGCAAAATTAAGTGAAGGTAAGAGGTGGACTATGATTCATTCATCATGCAAGCACTAATAGTCTAACAAGATTCATGGCGCATGGGATGTCTTTAGAGAGAAGAAACTATAATCCAAATGTCTGATTGTCTTGCTGAAATTCATGGAGAATAAGACCATTAAAAGCTGCAAAGAGTTTTTTTATAGTTCAATGAAAAGTCCAAAATAATACAGGCCACAACCCAGGGAAACAATATAGCATTGTCCCCAAAACAAGTGTTTTTCATGAGCTTTGATCAAACAATGAAAATTGATGACAAAGAACCTAACTAAATAAATGCTTCTACCTGGGTATAAGTAGGTCAAAATTTTGAATAACATGTTCCATAGAACTTTGCAAGAGAATGAACTTAACAATTAGTACCTGGACTAAAATATAGCAACTTGTCAATATCTCAAGAGCCTGAAACAACAAAAAATGACAATAATTTAAAAGCTGCAGTGCCAAAATATGCGCGTACTAACACAAGCAAGAGCTAATTTTCATTTGTCAACAACATACCTTAAGAGTGGATGAGTTAGGGCCTATAAGACGTTGTCTTCGTCTAACAAAGTTATCCTGTCAAAGTCCTCAACATCTTAGGGCTATTACATTGATGCATATGATTCATAATCACTACAAAATAAAGCAATTTATTCAAAATCACATTGTTTTTTTCCTTTTCATTTACAAACTACAGATAAGAGATGATGCACAAACTTTCTTTATCTTTTTTATTGGTAAAATGATGTATAAACTAAGGTAGTAAGAATGAGAAAAACCAAACACCAAGAATTGGTAAATGACAATTTACAAAAAAAAATCCTTTTTCATTCATGATATAATCATTTTTACATTTAAATCATTGTCACTCATGCAAGCATTTCTTGTAGTGCTGTAAAGGAAGGGAATTTTGGATAACTATTTCCTCCGGTACATGTAACAACTACTTCTACATGATTTTTTTGGCTTGATCCAAATAGGTGATGGCATAATGAAAGGTGACATCCTGCAACTTATGTGGTTGATTATCAGTGGCATGAGTTGATTACGTGCATGCAACAAGACCAGTAACTAGTAAAGGAACCTTTCCTTATTTGCAGTTCCATAGCATCATCTAAGCTACAGTGTTCCTCCATAATCAAATGGACAATGTTCAGGTTTGTGACATGTGTATGTTGCATAAATTGCATAGACTGTAAATAGCATAAGCGATTGTCATCTATTGTATATGCACCATACGCAATTATGATGGTCAATTAGTTATAAAAAAATAGGCATGCCTCGCATAATTTATCATAGTTACAATTCTGAAGAAAATCATTTTTTCGGGGTCAGAGACTACATGTCGCATTAGCAAAATTGAAAAGGTTCTACATAAGCAATGACATGGTTGATTACGCAAAGATGTCATTAGTAGAAGCCCAAACCTTGTTCCGTACTAATCTGCCTATTGATATAATGTCACAGTACATCTCATCGTCTAATATCTTGATTGCCTGCGAAAGGAAGGTATAATGTCGTTAGACATGTAAATGTAACCAATTGTTTACAAGCCAAGGAAGTATGTGGAAGAAACTTACCTGCGGTGCTGGAACACTTCTTGATAATAGTTTAATGAGATCTCTGGCTTTCAGAATGATAAAAGGATCCCTGGTTTTCAAAGTTGTTGAGACGGTCATGGATCCTTCACGCTGACAAAGGAATTTCAAATTGATGTTTAAATGATGGTTGTGAATAGAAATAATATAGAACAAACATTTAGAACTTAACATTTGTTTTTTTGTTTTTGCACTTACAACTTCCTAAAAAAAACAAAAAAAAACGAATAGCATGCATGCATAATAGCACTTAAGAAGTCAATATGCATGCATAATAGCATTGTAGTTGAAAAATAAGAAACTTAATTACCAGATCAAGCTGACAAGAAATCCCATAATCTTTGAGAGCACGCTCCACAGTAGGCCAACCTTCTTGCAAGTATTTTTCTGAAGGAGAATAATAATTAAAGAATATCCATTCTGGAACCAAGCAGAGCAGAGTTATACCTCTGTAGCGGGGGAAGAGAGTGGAGAAGGAGCTGACTTCGAGCATGCCGCCCTCGTTCCAGGAGGGATCGAACTTCTCCACCTTCCAGCGGTCGATGTTGGGGTCGTCGTCCCACGGCTTCGGCTTATTGTGCTTGCCCTTGTGCTTCGCCGGCCTCGCCTCGCCGGACTCCATTGCAAAACCAAAACCTAATAAGGTTTCAGGACTACTCTGTAGAGTGGATTGGTTGGTTTATAAATTATAATGTCGTCGTAGGCCTTTTTCGATATTTCTCGGCCCACTAAAGTTTTGTAATGTATGTAATAAGTGCGTTTTATGGTTATAAATTTATAACTTTGTAATGTGCGTTTTGTAATGTATGTAATAGATCCACATACATCTTTATCGTTTTATGGTTATAAATTTATAATAAACTAAAAATTGTTTCGGCTTAGGCGTCCGGCGCGCTCTCCCGATCATGTATTTGGGGATAAAAGAAAGGGAAAAAAGAAAGTAAAAGAAATTATGTTTATTTTCTATTAGATAAGTTACCAGAAAAAATAATATAACTGTTATCAAATTACACATAATTTTTTAACCATGTTATTTCATTTTGGGACATTTCAAGAATAATGGATAAAATAAAAAAAAAAGTTTATTTCTCTTCATTCTACGGAAAAAAAATCATTTTGTATAAGATAATCTCTCAAAAAAATTTCATCTCAATTTATCTCCGAGAGAAAATCTAATATTTTTTCTTTTCGCTTCCTTATTAATTTGTTAACATTTACAAACTTTCACAAACCCCATCTATCTTACCTTCATCTTTGTCTCTCGCCTCCTCTGTCTGCAGCCCTTCAATCTCCAATCCTCTCCGATCCCATCTTCTCCTCCGTAGATTGCTAATCTCCCTTCCATCACCCGCCAACGGAACAAGTTGTTCCCCTTCGTGCTCATCTCTTATAATCAGGTCACAAAGTTTTGTCTTAGATTTGGATTTATGCTAATCCATTGTGGGTTTTGTTGGGTATACTTTTGTAGTCCCAAAAATGTTATCTTCTTTGGAGTTTAATTAGTTTTGAGTTTGTGATTACTGATTAGTTTTTATTTATTTATAATGAAGCCTTGAGGACCACAAAAGTTGCTTTACTTTGGGTTTATGGAAAATTCTATCCACCCACAAATGCCATCTTTTTTTTTCTTCATTTGGTTTATGTCATGTGATATTTCATATCTCATTATTCTTCTATTTAATAATAAAACTTCGTTCCTTTTAAGATGATTTGTGAGGGTAAAAAATGTAGGTCATTGGATTGGGCAGTGAGCCACGGGAAGTGTTTGATGGTATGCTAAAATGAATTGTGGTGTTGCGCATATAATTATTTTGTGTTTGGATGTAGATTTATCTTTAAAAGCTACCATTGGTTTTGTATTGGGCTGTTAAGGTTGTTTGCGCTGATATATAAAAATATAAACCATAACAGAGATTTTTTTTTTTAAAATAGAGATGAGGAATATTTATCTTTACTGTTGTCTTCCTAAATCACCAAATAATCAATTTGGATATCATTTTTCAGTAAGTTTACTCTTAGTAGTTAATTTGCTCGGCTACAACCACACACATGAATGCCCAAAAGAGAGAAAAAGGGCAAGCATCATGCACTTCAGCAATGACTTCCATCCTCAATCTCAAGGGAATGATGACAATCTCTGCAATCCTGCGAATTGCTCTTGTTTTCTACGGGGAATGGCAGGATGCGCACATGGAAGTCCGCTACACTGATGTGGACTACTTTGTCTTCTCAGACGCTGCTGCTCTGGTGGCCTCAGGGAGATCCCCGTTTGAGCGGTCAACCTATCGGTACTCACCTCTGCTCGCTATTCTTCTTGTCCCCAACTCCTTCATCCACCGGACATGGGGCAAATTCCTCTTTTCATCTGCTGGTATTGATAAACTAATATCCCTTTTTTTCTGGTAACATTTGCACTGTCTATTTCATCTTAAATTTCTGCAAGTAGTTGAATTTCCTTAACTGTTTTTTGTATTGAATAGGCAGTACTTGTTCTGGTTGGGGTGACTAATTTGTAAAACAATGCCATGGAATTTTGGATCACTAAAGTTCAAAAGAGACTTCGATCATCTAATTTTGTAGAAAGATCTGAAATTGAAGTTTTGGGGATTAGATTTTGTTCTCCAAGTGACTTCCATCCGATATAGACTTACATTGATTATTTTGTGTCGAAACTAGTTTCTTCTTTTAGCCTTTTACAAACTTCTATAATAATGAGTCTTTTGATCTGCTGATTTCAATGTACTAGGGGATATGATAAAGGAAGTTTATTTAAGCAGCAAAATTAACATATAGACGTTTTGGTTATGTCTCTCTGCTAACTGATGTTATCATTGCAGACTTACTTGTAGGCTTCTTTATAAGTATAATTCTGAAGAAACGTAATGTTCCTGAGGTTATATGCCTTTATTCAGTGGGAGCTTGGCTATTTAATCCCTTCACCTTCACAATCGGTACACGTGGAAACTGTGAACCCATCGTCTGTGCAATGATTCTGTGGATTATAATTTCTCTTATGAATGGTATGTGTATTGTTTTTCATTTTCTTGCTCTTCCTAACTTCTTCATACTTCAAATAATATGTGTACCATGGCATTTTCCCCACTGTCCCCCACTGTCGCAACATTGATTTAATGATATTCCTTTTTGGAGTTTAATTGAATAAACATAACCTTAAAGTGGCTAAAATTGCAGGCCTTATACTTAGACGGTTATCAACCTCCAATAGCACCAATCTTTCCCTAGAAAATTGTCCCATACTTGTGGAACCTATGTGCCATTTTGTTGTTGATCGGTTGGAACCTATGTGACATGAACTGGACCTTTTTGTTCTACCAATGTCCAATGCATTAATGCTTTTGGCAGAAATCATGATTCATTATTGTTTTCATGCACTGATCAGAGCCTCAAATGCAATTTTTGTATGTGTTGGAATTCCGAGACATTCTTATACTTCATTTTTTTATGCAGGTAATCTGTTTCAGGCAGCCTTGTGGTATGGTCTTATTGTACATTTCAGAATCTACCCAATCATTTATGCTATTTCTTTCCTTGTGGTTATCAGTGAGAATAATATTCAGGCTGGTATCAAACCCGTTTTGCAAAATTATAATGCAAGAATATCTAACAGACCATCTTTTGGTTGGAGAATGATCTTGAGTCCATCTGTTCTCCTCAGATGCATATTGACCAAGGAAAGGATATTCTTTGGGTTATTGTCAGGCTCCACGTTCTTGCTCTGGACTGCTCTTTTTTTTTACTGTTATGGATGGGAATTCTTAAACGAGGCACTACTTTATCATCTTACACGCGTCGATCCAAGACATAACTTCTCAATATATTTTTACCATATTTATCTTCATCACCTCTCAGATTTCTCAATCTTTGAGAAGCTTATATCTTTTCTGCCTCAGTTAATCGTGCAGACCATTCTCATTTTTCACTTTGCTCAAGACCTACCATTTTCCCTTTTTGTTCAGACTGTTGCATTTGTAGCATTCAACAAGGTAAAAGAATGATATGTTGTGTTCTTATCTATGAAAGAACATACCTGCCACTCGTTTTGCAAATCATGAGATGATAACCCATGAATTCCTAAAATATTCTTATCCAACTTGCTAAACATGCAATTCTTTTGTTATATAATACATCTCTTCTCTAACTTGCTATCTTTGTGCTTCTGTGGGTTGAGACTTGAGACTAAGTGAGCATCTCATATTGTTTTTTTGTGATATTGTTACCAGGTTACCACAGCACAATACTTTGTGTGGTTCTTCTGCTTATTGCCATTAATTCTCCCTTGGAGTAAAATGAAATTGAAATGGCAGGGGTTGCTTTGTGGTATAGTCTGGATCACTGCCCAATTACATTGGTTGTTATGGGGCTATCTCTTAGAATTCAAGGGCAAAAATGTCTTTGTTCAGCTTTGGCTCGCAAGCATAATATTTTTGGCTGCAAATACTTATGTTATAATAATGGCAATTCGCCACCATCAATTTACTCCTCTTTTCCTGCAGTTCAGTTATGGTGATAATATATCTGCAAAGAAAGAAAAGTAAGGTAATTGATTTATTGTTTCTTACTTATTTAGAGGGTTTGACATTTTGACCAGATGGATGATGTTTTGGGGTTTGAAATTTGAATTACGCATTGGAGGAGGAGAAAGTTTAATTTGAACTCAGTTTCATGATTCCCCAAGAGGTAACCTAGGCAATGTATGAATGTAACTTCTCAAAGTTGCATAGTGATTTTTGTCCCCCAGAAGCTGTACATGCACATCCAAACAACTTTTAGGGGGAGACAACCTTCTAACATTTTCACGATTTTCCATGTCAAATTTGTATTTGGTTGGAGAAATTGAGGAAGCTTCTCTGTAGCTTCTTATGCAATGTGATATGAAATACTTGTATTTGTCCTCATCACATGTGCAAAGTCAATATTTTTTTTGGATTTTCTATAATTTCACATGTGCACTTATCCCAATAGTAGAAAAACTAAAAGACAAACTCTGTCGTCTACAGTGTAGCTTGTTGGAAAAAACTCTACAAGAAAAATCACATCCAAACATACCCCTAGTTATTGTGAATCCTAATAGGAAAAAAGCTTGAGGGCTAGCGTATGTGATGGTGACCAGTAATTATAGGCTTATCACATAGGCACATTTGACGTGATGGCCATCTCTATGCAATCATGCGTCCTGTCTCTTTGGTGTCATTTATCCTGTTACAAGGTTTTTTCATCTTCCAGAATACATGGCAAGAGGGCAGTTTTAAGTTGCATACTGATCTACAGAAAAAGTTCCATAATATTCTTAAATAAATCCAATACTCTGACATTTCTTGCTGAGTTTGATTTGTTGCTTCTGATGTTCTCTAACCAACTCTTGTGCAGGTGCCGTCTGTAATAAAAACGTTGCTGCACTTTGAAAACTCATAAGTGGGTTGATACTGCCATCTCGACAAGGATGATATCCCATTTATATCTTAATTTTGATTAATCACTATCAGTTGTTGCTCATGGTGAAATTTCTGAGGCAGATGTGAATTCCATTGCCACTTTCACAGTCCTGCATTCTCGGCTCATGGCCGGTAGTGAAGAGGCTATTGTTCTCAAATGGTTATACAATCCGGTCCATGTCTTTTGCTCTTTGTAGTGATTGTGGACTCTTAATTGCTTGCTTATTTTGATCTTCGGCCTAACACGGTTTGAGAATGAAATCTGCAAAAGTGGAGTTCAGCTGAAATTTTCATTTTGAATTTTTGATGTGAGTTTTGTCTTCTGAGTTAAATTACTTTTTTTGTGTGAATACTTTAGATCCTTTAGAAGAGTGATTATGTATGTTTCGATTGAGTTGTGTATGAATGAATGATAAATGGCAAAACTCCTTGGAAGTAGATCCTTGCATGGTATGATGAGAAAGTGCCATGGTAATTTAGTAAATGTCAGTTTGGATGAGTTTTCACAAGAGAATTTGATAAATATTCCCGATAAAATGTTGTAGCATTGTGACGAAGTTTGGAACAACATATGTTGTTTTATTTGCATTTTGTAAAATCAAATTTTCAAGGGTTCGTGAGTTACGGACTCAAGTTTCTTATTCCTTTCTGTTTGGTTTGTTCTGTTTTAGTTTTTCCTAAGAGCTGGATTAACCAACCTATTTTTGGCAATGATGACAGAAAGGGATATTAGACAGTTTCTTGTGTAAGGAAAAGCATCCACTCAACCCAACTATAATTCCATGCAAAAAACTGCAGGTTCGCACCTTCTGGTGCTCAAGTTCCGTGGGAGATACACGAGTCATCTACTTTAGTACCAGAGCATTGAAATTTTTGTGTGTGTTGCTTTCAAACGTTAATTTTCTTAACCAAATTCATCTAATAAATAATGTTTCCATCCCCCCCCCCCCCCCCCCCCCCCCCCCCCCGGGTAAGTAGGGTTCCCTGCTTATAATTTCATTCACAAAAAGGGTTGAAAATAAAGACCACAAATTAATATGTTTTTGTTTAATGTGAAAATGATAATAACCGGAAATTCTGATTCCCCATTTGCTATCGTTCCTGACATATCCAACACCTAGTCCTCCGGGACGCAGCCGAGTTGGTTAGGTATGTGGGTTCACGAACCTTAGGTCACAAGATCGAATCCCAGCAATGCACTTTATTTATTGTTAATGCGTTCCGGTGAAAATGATGTTGGACCACTTCCAGTTTGGAGCCGCAACCCGTCTGTCCCAAGTGGGAGCGGGTGTCGGGAAAGTTTGTGTCATAAAAAAAAGAAAAGACATATCCAACACCTACAATCCACAGCCCATGTAAAAGGCCCACAGGAAACTTCCAAACTCGTATTCTTATTGTTCTTTTCGTTTCTTTTCCCTCCTTCGGTCCTTCCATTTCCATTTCCAGACGACTCTCTGGTCTCTGCACAAAAAGGACAAAACCACCCAACGCACTTTACCACAAACGTTGTGTCACAGAATGGAAGAAACCAACCAAAACCTAATCAGTCACGAAACCACCACCGCAGAAGCAGAACGTCGCAACCAAGAAGAGGAATCTGGACGCCGTCGGGTTCCGGAACTCCACTTTCTCCAAGTTACGCGCCGTCATCAAGGACCTCCGCCCCTGCTTCGCCGAGGTGACTCGTTGGTTGTTCCATTCTCTGTGTTGCGTTTGCGGAATGTATGATTATAAGTTTTGGTTGGGGAAGGTTTTGAGGCTTTGTACTAAACCCCATGCAAACGTTCAATTTCTTTTATTTCATTACAACCATCAAACCAGGCCCAACTTGACCAAAAGATAGTGTAGTTTTTGTTGGGGGCATTTAAACAGCACATGTTTTAAAATAAAAGTTTTTTATTCCTTAGTATTAGAACCCGGAGGTATGGTCAATCAGGTCGCCTTCGTATACTATCGTGTCAGACGGTTCTAACTTTCATATTAAGGCATTTCAATCATGCAAAATTTCGTGTTAAGTTTTGTCTAAATTGTGTCACCGTTTCGTGTCGTGTCAACGTGTTGTGTCGGAAATCGACAAGCTTAGTCATACAATTTTCAGTAGTTCGATATATTAATTGATGGCACCGATCGAAAAAGGAGAGAGATCTTAATTGATGGTTATTATGGTTCAAGGTGCAAAGTGATTTTGTGGTTCATGACGGTTTGTAGTTTGTACTTAAGAATATCAAACTGATTTTAAATCGTAGTTTAGGGTACCAAGTTCATAGGTTTTATTATTTCTGATCCAGCGTAGTAAAATGATTCTCGGCCATAGTTCAAGATATTGATTAAAAATTAATCCAAAATTTAGTTTGGGAATAACATGTTTGGTATATAGTTGGTGTCTCCTACAAAGATAACCATATATGCTGCATTGTTCTCTAGTGACTGGGATTCTGATGGACCCAACTTGCTTTTAGTGGGATGGTGAGTGAGATAATCACTTCAAAATTCGAACAAAAACGCTATTGTTTGATGATATGTTTATTATCTTCTCCATTTAATTGATTATGAATGTTTCTTTCACATCCTAGTTATATTAGTGCAACTTAAAGTGATAGTGTCCTGAAAAGTTGAAACATGCTTAGATAGCCCATTATGTAAGCATCCAACGGATAATGGATACAAATCCCTGTATTCGTTTAATTTGACTTAGTTCATGTTGTCAAATTGCAGTATATTATTATCAAACGTGTGACTGGTTTAAGTTCTATTTGATCGTATTCTTGATGGTTATCTTCCCTTGTATTTGTTTTTTCTCCTGACCACCTATGTGTGTTTACTTATGTCAAAACCATTATCAAATAACTAGGCTACACTTCAGTGTTTTCATTTCACGGGACACACTCATCTTGCGGAAAAAAGTTGTTTGTAAATTGTAAGATGTGAAGTATCAAATATGACAAAGATGAGACATTTGTATTTCTCATCAAATTGATTGAGCTATTGCCATGTCTTAGCTATTCTAAATTAATTACTTATGAGCTGTCAAGGTGAGCTGTTTGTTTGTTATGACAAACTCTTCTTCAATATCTCTTTAATGAAGTTGCACGGCCAAGATTAGCGAGTCCTTTCAATTCTGGTTCGTTCAACTATACATTGCCGATATAGCCCAGAAGTGTATCATAATTGTTCATGATTTGCTGATGTTTCAATTTGCCTTTCAAGTAAACTTTTTCTAGAAGGACTCGATACAAGCAATTATGGTTCCTTTCTCACATTGAATTTATTTTCCTTCGTTTATTCTTTTTAATGAAGGTTATCCATGCTAGTGATTTTCGGGACAGTAAAGCCATCCAGGACATTCAGAAAAGTAAGCCCTTAGTGCATGTTGTACAATGTACACTTAGAAAATATTTAAGTTGTTTCTTTTTATCTCTTGTCAGTCAGAATTTGATTGAGACGGTTGTGGTTTCATGTGTAAGCACTTCTTTCCAGGCAACTTAATAATATAGGATCGTATTTTGGATTCATAAGTTCAGATCAACAGTAAGTATTATTGTGTTTTATGAAAATTTGATTTAGTTTCCTACTACTTTTCAACTAATCTCTGAAAGGATAAGCTTTATAGTGTTTCTAACTTTCTATTCCTTAAGTATCTTACTCTAAAACATACATTTACAATCAATTTTTCTATTACAACAGCTGGTAGGTAATCAGATCACCAAAGAGGTTTTTCGCAGGCATCTCATTTTATTGACTTGCCAGATGTGTCTTGGAGCAATAACGTTTACTCCATTAATATATCTTGACCGGTTTCTCATATGGTTTTGCTCCCAAATACTTCCATACTGCGAAATTTGTGTCCTTCCTGATTTCTGTTTTATACTTCATTGTCACGTGGTGATTTTGTCTCTTGCACTGATTTTGTAGAAGTATTGATGATCTTCTTTGATTTTTTTAAGGTTTTATTTGATGCAAATTTACGATCGTGATTTATTTTGATCATCGATATTATCCTACTCTTGCTCAAGAACTTTTGTAGTGTAGTGTGTGGTAACTCTTTTGAGCTGATATATCTTATTTGATATGTTTTGATTGCAAATTACAAATAACAGAGATGAAGTTGATGCTGGAATTGTCCAAACAACTCAGAACAGAGACATCCTTCCACCCGAAGAAACAACAAGAAAAGCATGATGTAGCGGTAGGAAATGGATTGGGGACTTCTTCAAGGAAGCCTTCCCAGTCCGGTGAGCCTCCTATTGTATCAGAAATTGCCGGTAAAACCTCAAAAGTTCAATCAGCCTCCATTCCGATGGTCCGAGATTCAATCATACTGGAAGCCAAGGACATTGAGCAACATGTGCAAGAACACAAAAGCAACATATATTGTCGGTGGATCACCAATTGGGTGGAACTTTATTGTCTACCCAAATGGAGACCCAGTTTACTATGGTGTATCCAAAGAGACGTGGTTATCAAATCTGCCTTGCAAGTCGAACAGTAAGATTACAAATTGATAGCATAGAGGGAACCTTTATATATACCTTAACTTGGAAATTGGTAAAGCAGAAAACAGAATAGAAGTTTGGAGTTTGAATTCAGTTAAAGATTACAGGTTCTGTTTTCAGACTTTTTGACATTGACGGAGTTACTGTTGTTTCGATTTACCAGTGAATATTTTGACCATATAAAGACAGAAGAACAATGATATATTCTCTCCTGTTTACTTATCGTTTAGCTTGTAAGTGAAATGAAAATGGATAAAAAAATATTATTTTATCGAGGCAAAAAAAACCAGGCAACGTTTCATTTATTATGTCATGTCCTCGATCATGTTTCTGGTTTATCCAAAAAATAATTTTGCAATCGATGATGATGTGCAGTTCTCCATAAGGATTCTTGCGCTTATTAAGGGCTACATAACCACCACGGCCGAGGAGTTAATAAGCCTCCTCTTGGACATCAATCCAACGGTCACGCAACATTAGTGGGAGAGAGGATGTTGGCTTCCCGCCGTGGCCTTCTTACACGGTGCACACCAACTGTTTGTTGTTTGTCCTCTTCTTCCACATGTTTGTTTCTACAGCGTTCATTCTGTTGACAACGATGATGATGGTGGTGTTGGTGCAGTTGTGCTGTACAATTATCCTTCTTTCTCCGGAGCCTTGGGGGCACTCTTTGCTCACCTCTATCACTCCTCCCTCAAACACCGCTTCCTCGTCCTCCACTTCTCTTCTGTTGTCCCCTTCGCCGCACATGATTTCAGCAACTTGCCCATCCATACATGCTTTCTTCTTGATTTTGTCGGCCCTCCCACTTTCGCTCTCCATCTCTCTAGCTTTATCCCTCGGTAACAGACTAGCCACCCAACCTTTAAATATTCTTTTTTTATTTTTTATTTTTTTGCAACCATACATATTTTTCTTACACAAATGACCCATGATTACATGTAACATCAATTCTTTGTGCAGGGTTATTGCCTTTGATCATCGGACATCCACAACATGTAGGATGAAATCTGAGTTTAGTTCTTGTCCTGATAATCTGCAGCTACACATTGACACACACAAGAGCAGTTCCCGTGCTGTCTACAATTACTTCTCCCAAAAATTTCTCTCGTCTTCCTCTCTCGTACCAGTTCTCTGTCATTCAACTAAACTTTTTCTTCTTCGAAAATATATTATTCAATTCAAATTAATTTCCGTGCTATGGATAATGTGATGATGCAGGATAAGAGTACCTTCAGTCTGTTCAGTGAAGAAGAAGATCGAATTCGTGTTGAGGGTATTCTCCAATACATTGAAGATGCTGATCTTCGCAATTGGAGCCTAGCTTGCGCCAAAGCATTCCACATTGGAATCAGAGACGAGCGTTCCAAACTTAATTGCCTTACCAATCCTTCTATGTTCCACCTGGTTTGGTTTAGTTAATTTTTACATTTTCTTTTGTCTTTCGTATTCATTAATAATCCTTCCAATTGTTTCTTTGTGACAGTTGATGAAGTTGGATCCTGATATTCTTATAGCAAAGGGGAACTCCCTCACTTGTTCCCGTCAAAAGGCTGCAAAGAAGTTGTTAGGAAAAACCTTCAGGATCAGGCTTGGAAGAGGCTTATACGGGGAATGTTTGGTACATACACTATTTATTTTGTTTTCGACGTACATTTCTCCAACTATTGCCAGCCTCTCTTGCAGTTTTACTGCAAACATGTTGATTACTTCGGAGTCCAGAAGTGTATGCCCAAAAACATTGTCATCACCATCAAGTTCCTGTAATCTACACTTCTGTCAATCAATTTGTTTTGGCGTTACCAGGATTTTGGCATCACAAACCATTTTATAGGCATAGGAGGAAGCACATACTCTTTACCATCACATTTGTTTTTCTAGTTTCGCTTGTTCAACAACATTGCAGGAAGTGATAAGAATTGTTCTTCCTTGTGCTCTGGGTCCTATTTGTGGTTGCTGATGTCAATTATACTTTGTTTCAGGGAATCAGGAGCGATGGGAATTCCAATTTAAGCCATGAAATTGGAATTGAACTGAGCAAACTGAGTACTGAAGCTGGACTGAGGTCTGATTCTTGTTTTCAAATGAATGACCAAATATTTCTTACATTTGTTAACCTCGTTGATCTTATGATGTAAGTTATGAACAGGAAACATACTTCTTCGTATGAGCACAAATACTCCTATTTTTCAAAATCCAAAAGAAATAGTGCACAATTTTAGCTATCTGAGACTAAGCTAAAGGAATTGACTTCAAATAGTGTTGACACCCTTGCTGATTGTTGTGTATCTTAGTTTGATTAAAAGGTCTTTCCTAGATTTGTTGTCCACATACTTGCAGAGCTATAGGTGCTGTGGTGTTCATGAAGCATGGTATTTTGAAAGTGTGTTTACGGAGCACTGACGATGGCGTTAACACAGCAGAGATAGCCAAGGTAACTATAGTTTCCGCAATTTGAACTGAACTTACTGCCTTTTACCTCCAAATAAATGATTGAGCAACCCTCGAAACGTGAATTATATTGTGCAGGCATATGGTGGTGGTGGGAAACCTGGTGCGAGCTCTTTCGTGATGACTATGGATGAATATAACCACTGGATTCGGAGTAGGTAATGAGTCCATGAAGGTATAGAAAGTAGTTTGGAACCAGTGATGGTTTTACGAGTAATGATGTTGGTAGATAGGTACTGAAAACAATGAATATGTAATGTTGCAGTTGATGCTTGCTTGGTACTCGTTCTACCAATGAACGAATGCAAATGTCGTCCTTTATTTGTGTTTAATATTTTGACTCTCTCTATATGTAAACGAAGAATGCAAACAATGTATGTTGGTAGATAGGTACTGAAAACAAAAATATATTGAGATTTTAATATACAAAAAATGCTTAAAAATGGAAAAGAAAAAAGAGAGGGAAACAGTGGTGTTGGTAGATGGGCCTAAAGTGGGTAATAGGCTGGGGATCCAACACACAATGAAATGGTGGGGTGATGAGCAGCTAAGGAAGAATTGCTCCATTGCTTGCAGTTTGTTGCGAAAGGATGATGACAGGAGGAAGAGGAGTTTGCTGCGCATCTTCTTTTTCCTCTTCTTCTTCTTCTACGACGAGTAGTAGTAGTACATTATTATTTGTGTTGTGTAGTTGTAGCAGCACTAAACTCCGCACCGCTACTGCTCTCTTTTATCGTCGTCGTGCAACTTTGCCCTTTCCTTTAGGTAATATAATTAATCACTCTACCAATCAACGAAATTACTTGCTTTCATCTTCACTTCAGTGCCTAAACCCTAAACCCAAAATAATATTAATAATCTCATCTCATATTGTCGCACACAGCCACAGACAGCAGCAACAGAAGCCTTCTTTCTGCTGCTGCTGCTTCCGGCGCACGTTCACCAGCAGCAGCAGAAGAAGAAGAAGAAGAAGAAGAAGAAGTGGCGGAGGGATACAACATGACCCAATTCTGCGACAAAATGATAGACGTGTTGCTCCACGACAAACCTCACCCCAACGACTGGAGGAAGCTTTTGCTCCTCAGCCACCACCACTGGACCACCAAGTACAGCCGCGCCTTCCACGCCCGCTGCCAACTTCGTGCCCAGCAGGACCCCATCATGAAGCCCAACCTCGTCCAACTCCACACCAAAATCCTTAACGTACTCACTCACTCCTCTTCTTCTTCTTCTTCTTTCCTCCATTTCAACCAACTACCTACCAATAATTTCCATTCAGATTGAGCGTGAGATACATAACCACAATCATCTTCTCCAAGAGATCCAACAAAATCCCACTGATATCAACGCAATTGTCGCAAAACGACGCAACGATTTCAACAGTGATTTCTTTCGCCATCTCAATCTACTCTCCGAAATCAACGACACTAGTTTGGAGGACCGCGATGGTATCTGTCTGCTCTCTTTTTTCGTTTTTCTACACCACGCCACCATCATATATACATGTATTCATCATTCTGTTGGATTACAGTGATTACCAGGATTGGGGCCAAGTGCCTTTCTGCGGTAAGAGCATATGACTCTGCCACTGAAAATTTAGAGACCTTAGATGCTGCCCAGGCTAAATTTGATGACGTCTTAAACTCACCTTCTCTGGACGAGGCTTGTCGAAAGATAAAGAGCATGGCCAAAGCAAAGGAACTCGATTCGTCCTTGATTTTGTTGATAAACAGGTCCTGGGCAGCAGCAAAGGACTCCACAACAATGAAGACTGCAGTAAGCCATTAATTTGCAGACTCCATTTGTTACTCCTCTTGCATTATTTTTATTTATTTCATCCTGGAACACTAGAATTTATTTTGGACACTTGTAAGCTTACAATAGCTTTTTTGAGTCTTCCAACCAATGATTAAATTGATCATCAATTAGAGGACTTTATCATTCTTGTCAATTGGGTTACATCAGTTACATATGCCATTTATACAATTACCCATTCCTCACCGGCACCACCCCTTTATGCGTGAACTTCAGAAACTTCAATTGTCTTGAGTAATGCTCTAGAATCTGGACAATTTCACCATTTTTTTATTATGTATGTAGACTAACTAGGTCACACACAGTGACATAAATATGGTTATGTGGATTTCGGTGTTGCAAGCTCATTGGTTTTCATACAGTGCTCGTTCTTTGCTCACAATGAGACTTGTTGCAGTTGGCTCTTTTAATATCACCATTCTTGCAAAAATATTTTCTGATTGTAGTGACCAAATTTCAGGCTAAAGATATAATGTACCAAATATACAAAACCACTAAAAGCAGCATCAAGAGCATTGCCCCTAAGGAGGTAAAGTTGCTCAAGTACTTGTTAAACATAATAGACCCAGAGGAGCGCTTTTCAGCTCTTGCTTTTGCTTTCTCTCCTGGGAATGAACATGAAACAAAAGACGAAGATGCTCTATATAGGTAAGAAAACTTATATTTTGAATTTATTGATTTACCACATCAAATTATGGTTAATTGATCTTCGCAGTATTTCTTTTTTAAATTAAAGCTAAAGTTTTGTTTCTTGGCAATTTCTAGCATCCACACATGCTGTGAGCCAGTGACCTTGATAAACTTTCAATGGGCGCATCGAGTGGATTATTTTTTAAGTAGTTTTATAGGAAAACAATTGAGTATGGTTTTTACGGTGCTGAATGTCCAGCTTAAGTTGTATAACTTCACTTATGTGAGAATGTCCAGCTTTTATGCATTTTATTTATCTATCATGCTCTAATCTACTCGTCCGAACTTAAATTTTGTATGAACTCATTACCATTTGCATGTGCCGTGATTGCACCACTCAAATGTACACCAGGTTAATCAATTTTACCTGCCTTTGCCTAATTGAACTTCTTTCTCCAAGTTACTGTTTTAACTTTCAAACTTGAGATGCTCAAGCTATTGATATTTTATACTCTCATGTGTGTTACCTTTGATAGATGTTTGTAATTGGTTAACCTTTGGTTATTGTTCTTAAACAGCACACCTAAGGAGCTGCATAAGTGGATCAAGATCATGCTAGATGCTTATCAGCTGAACAAGGAAGAGAGTGATGTAAGGGAAGCCAGAAATATGACAGATCCTGTTGTTATTCAAAGGCTTTTCATTCTTAAGGAGACAATTGAGGAAGAATACCTGAAGCTAAGGGAGAAATCGAAAGAAGGTGAGCCAGAGGAGTGAAAACAATTGGATGTAGTAGCACACTAACGAAGAGCTGTTGGAACAGTAAACAACTTCCACACAATTTTCGGAAGTTTAAGACAGAAACCAGAAGAAAGACCATAATATATTTGGCAAAAATGCTCTAGAAATGCTCCCGGCCCTACTACCAAGTGATCTATGATAAACGAGGGAGATATTGGCATCCATTAATTGTGAGGAAGTGTATCTTTATGTGTGATATTGTACTGGCTTACTATACAAAGCCTAGAATGTCAGCATTTTGGTGTTAACGTCTGTGTTATTTTGAGCAAAATGTAGACTTTGCTGCATATTAACGTCTGTGTTCTTTTGAGCAAAATGTAGACTACTGCATCCATGAAGCGAATCAAATAAAATATGGTTTTGATTTTTTCATTTTTTTTGGGTTTATTAATACAGCTACCTACTTACCTTGAGCCCTTTTTCACCAACTAAAAAACAGGAGGGTATACAGTTGGTGATTTTAGTGTCATCGATTCATTTTAATAGTAATGTGATTTACTTGAGACCAATGCGATTTATCGTTAGGTTCGGAAACGAGTTTGGGTAGTGCGGAGTGCACGCTTGTTGAGTTAACGGTTTATCGACCACGAATATGAAGCAGGGGTCGAGGGGGCGCAGCCCCCTCGCGGGGTTCAAGGGGCGGAGCCCCTACGGGGTCCAAGGGACAGAGCCCCGAAAGCTCTTCGGGAAATCCATATTGATTCTTTATTGGATTTTATGTATTTCCGTTTGAGTGGATAATACCAACCGAAAAGCGGTTGTGTAACCGCCCAAAGCAGTTGTGTAACCGCCCAACCGTCATTCTGCTTTTTCGACTATCTCATTATTAGAGGGATTCGGTACTCAAAAACAAATATACGAAATACATACTCCTGTTCTACCTTTCTGATCGAAGTTCATATTGCCTGAACGAGATTGTTCCTTCTCAGGATTATCCCCGCAAAGTATTCGTGCAACCCGGGCAGTGTAATAGGGTCGAATAATCTTGTTCGGAAAGTGATCCGTACACGATCTGAAAAGAGTCCAGGATTATCACAACCCATTAAATACAACATATACTGCAAATACGAATGGTAGAGTGACCCCGTATTGCTTTTATTATTATCCTACAAATTGATAATGATCCTTGGGGCAGCCCCTTATTGTTACACTTGCAGGCAACGCAAGAAATAGCGAAGAACTCATTCTTCTGCCAAGAACTTGAACAACATGGTGTGCCTGTTGGAGCTTGAACAACATGGTGTGCCCGGAATAGAAGTTTGGACATCTTCGATTGGAGTTTGAATTCAACTTCTTCTTCTTTTGATAATTGGTAGGATAATATTAAGGTTAAGTTAACGTGGCTGTGGAAACACCACCAGAGTTATGGTCTCACGAAGGAGAACCGGCAGAAACCGATTGAGTAGCTGAATACGATTTAAAAAAAACTCTCGACTTTTGCCAAAAAAAATTAGGATAGCAACATCCAGGGAACCATCAGGGGTGACCAAGAAGTTCGGGCTATTGGTTGGACTCCTCCAACTGGGCAGTGTCGGGTTCATCCAGAGAATCAACCTATCCCGCATCAACTTCCTCGTTCAACAAGTTGACAGAAGGAACATTGAGGGAATCACTTTGTTCTCTTGACTATGAATTATGATTTCATTTCACTTTGTATGGTTGAACTTAAAAAGTATTTATTATCCTACAGTACTTTGAATTTGCAATGCTTTGCTACTCTTTGCTAATAATTTATTAGTTTTCAAAATATTCACCTTTATTTTTTAATTTTGAGCTGCTCAACAAAAATCCTTAAACCAAGCTTTCTAACAAAATTAAGATATACAACATGTGATATATAGTATAAGTTATTTTGACAAGTGTTTTTTTTTGCATTGTATTTTAACAAGAGGTATTGTAATTTGTAAATATCGTGGGACGTGGACTAGTTGTCATGCGTTTGGTCAGTTCTCTGTTGTGTCACGTTTCGTGTGAGACTTGCGACTCCGCGAAGAAATGCAATTGGCACGCGACGACCACGTAAGATCTCATCCGTCCGATCAGAAAAGTGAGGTTTCCATACCCGTCCGATCAGTAACCGGAAACCTCACCTCCCCTCTAGAGTCTCCAATCATGCGAGGCGTCCGTGTCTAAATATAAGAAGACTAGACACGCTTTCCCGACACACGAGCGAAACCCTAACACGCTTCTTGCACCCACACATCCCCTTCCTTCCCACGAGCCAACCGCCGCCGTGACCTCGCCGGACCCCACCTTGGTCCACTCCCGAAGACCTCCGGAGACGACCGGAGGAAGATCGGAGATTCGGATTCTCGCCGTAAAAACCGCCGGAACCTCGTCGTTCTCCTCGTTTCCAGCTTTCGCGAAAAAACCCGCCTGAAGCTCGAAATCCTAAGGATTTTTTTCTTAAATTGTTCGATTCGCTTACTTTTCACTGACTAAATTTTCTATTTTTCCGTTTCCAACTCGATTTCCGTCAGTATTCTCAATTTGAGTTTCAATCAATTCAGCCAGAAATTTGAGTCTCGACGAAATGGACGATGACGAGGAAGAGATGAAAGAGGAGTACGAAGACACCGACGAGCACTACCAAACCCCGACCCCGATCACCACCATCGACCAACACCCCCAGCAGCAAGGGGGAGTCATCCTCCGAAGGTGCCGTCCGAAAGAGGAGAAGGAGCGGACGAAACTCCGGGAACGGCACCGGCGGGCGATCACGGCGAGAATCCTCGCCGGGCTCCGGCGGCACGGGAACTACAACCTCCGCGTCCGCGCCGACATCAACGACGTGATTGCGGCCCTAGCGAGGGAGGCGGGGTGGGTCGTGCTCCCTGATGGGACCACCTTCCCCTCCCCATCGAACGCCCCCCAGGTTAGTGTATATAAGGCAAAATAGTGGGAGTGGACGGCTGGGATTGAGTGATGGACGGTCGTAGTTGGTTCTGGATCGGATGAGTCCATTTGGTGATGGTTGGGCTTGTCACGTGGTGTGTATGGCGGAGTTGTGTCTGACTGGTGGGAAATGGGAATGGACGGTGGTGATCTTATGCTACTTTTATTTCTTCTGATGGGTGCCATCTTTTACACCCTTATGTTTTTTTTCTTTTGTAATACGTATTACGTACATGTAATTTGTGTTTGTTCACATGTTTTCCCGATAACTTTGTTGGCAACACACGTGAGTCCCACCTTCTTCTGGAGAAGCGCAAATATTAATCGAAATTTAACAAGTTATTATCAAATCCTATAGTTGTCAAACCAGAGGTCCAAACCCGGCCACGTACGTACAATGGGTCCTACCATCGAGGCCATTTTGGTGGGAGGGAAATATGACCATTTTGTTAAAAAAAACGAGATTTCAATCAATTAATTAAATAATCGTAAACTTTCGCCACCCCAAAAATTGGACAACCGTCCAAATAAATCATGGTTTCTCGGGAAACAATAACATGTATATATATATATCAGCCCAAAGGCGTAATAATCGGATCAACAACTGAAATGCCTTCCATCTCTGCCCATCTTTACATGCAGACAGCTGGGACCGGAAGACCGGCAGGAACACCTCCTCCGACTCTCCCTCCGCCAACAAGCTCGAGGGCCGT
Organism: Triglochin maritima; assembly: GCA_963682175.1. NCBI lineage: Eukaryota > Viridiplantae > Streptophyta > Magnoliopsida > Alismatales > Juncaginaceae > Triglochin > Triglochin maritima. The sequence continues at coordinate 53,176,138 of OY821772.1, read as the reverse complement.
TTCTTCCTCCGACATCTCCCCCCCTTATCGCTTGAAGGGTGTCTACACGCCTCCACTCACTCCTGCCGATACGTCCCTCGTTCGTTCTCGCTTCGTGCCGATGGCCAGCGCTGACGGAGCGGGAGAAAGTTTCGTCGAGGCCGCCACACCACTCACGAATTCCATGGATAGTATGGATCACAAGCAGGTAATGCTGGCTGGAATGGATTCAAGGGATGTTTATTTGGTTGTTTGGTTTCGTGTCATTGAGGTCTTTTGCTTTGTAATCAACCCAAGAGAGTGAAACTTTTGCGGCACACTCTTTCTTTCTTTGGAAAAATAATCTTGCAAGTTAACATCTATGTCATTGATTTGTTGGAAGTTTGAAAGTTTTGTTTGTGAATGAAAGATTTACTCGGATGGCGTCACCCATATCAATTAATGGAAAGTCAAGGTGAACATAACATGAAACAAATTGAATTACTTTCTGCATTTCCTACTTAGAGACAGATTTGAAATGAATCACCAAATATTTAACCTATTCTTTAACAGTTGATAAATTTATAATTCTTAGAACTTAAAGAGTTTTCCAAATCAGTCACGCCCTATGGTGTTACTGGTTTGAAGGAATTTATCTAGCTTAAGAACTTATAGTCTGTGAGGTAAGGTATAAAACAAAATGTTGGTATTAAAATGTGTTGGATATCATGTCATTGTGTATTGTAGAAGTCAGTGGAAGTCTTTTAGAGGTTTAAGTATTGAATCACAAAATTAGTTTTAAAAATTCCTTCAAACCAATCGTTTAAAATTCAATTTAATTTTTCTTAAAAACTTTCTTAAAAATTCCCCTTTCAGCCAATGTACACCCTCACAAAAGTTTAGGCCATATTGTAGTCATTGTAGTTTCAACTTTGTGAAATTTCCAATTAGTAATTGTGTAAGCTTCCATCGTAAGATCTCACCCAACATCTTAATTTTTATCGTAGATAGAGGACATGCACTGCTTCTTTTGGTTTAAAGACTAAAATCTCTTACTTGCAGGTCATGGATGTCCAGCCAAAAATCCAAGAGCGTGATTTTGCAGGCACACCTTATGTTCCAGTCTATGTGATGCTACCCGTAAGTTGCGGTCATGCTTGGTTTTTGACTCTGTTTCTCCATTCTCGATGAAAACACACTTCACATGATTTTCATGGAGGCTAATTCTGCAGGGGAAACTTGAACTACCCATAAAAACTATTACGTTTTCAAAAACTTTGATTTGATAAATATTGGGTTTTAAGAGATACTGAGATTGTCTTTTTATTATTTGTGATGTAGCTAGGCATCATTAATATGAACTGCGAGCTTGTTGATCCAGATGGGCTTTCAAAGCAGCTAAAGGAGCTAAAATCTATCAATGTGGACGGTGTGATGGTTGACTGCTGGTGGGGCATTGTTGAAGCAAATGCACCCCAAGAATACAATTGGGGTGGTTATAAACAATTGTTCCAAATTGTTCGTGAACTCAAGCTCAAGTTGCAGGTTGGTTCAATCAATTTATCATTCCGTACTATAGAAAAGCACCTCATATCCCACTTTTTTGTAGCTCTATATCAAGCTATTTTTTGCCTGATTGTCATTCACCTTGCTATAATGTGAATTATCAGTTTTAGATGAGGACCTAGGGCTAACCTTCATAGTCGGACTGACAATAAGAGAATAACAAAGACTCATAAAAGTAATAAAGAGGGATTGCAGGTTCACGATATGCTATTTTTTCAAATTTGTATTAATTTGGTTCTGCAATTTAGGAAGCTGAATGGTCAACCTCCACTTGTTTAAAAACACAACTCCTCAAGTCCTAATACTTTTTCTGTAGAAGTTATGGTGCTTGATCTATCATTACTGACTCTGACCGGTCATAGATCCTTCAAAAATTATACATTTAACATGTGTCCCTTAATTATTGTTTGTCTACCATATCTTAGAGCTCATTTTATAGGGTGGCTGGAATACATAATAGTTTCATAGATGAACTAACAGTCGCAAGGCACTTTATCTTTTAGAGAAGCATATTCCATGTAAAAAAATAGTTGGGATTAAGTTATTGATTCGTTAATATGGTCAAATATGTTTTATCTTATTAAGATAGCTTACTGATACTTATTTGCCTTCTCCTGTTTTCACCGTCACATGTCAATTTGCACGATTCTTGCTTTATTTTTTTGTCTTATCGAGCAATCTTCTATGTTTCTTCACATGCATGGCATTTTTTATCAGTTTATGATTAAAGGTTAAAATGTGAATGCAAGGTTGTGATGTCATTCCATGAATGTGGAGGCAATGTTGGTGATGATGTATGCATTCCTCTGCCTCACTGGGTGGTGGAAATTGGTAGAAGCAACCCAGATATTTTTTTCACCGACAGGGAGGGTAGACAGAATGCTGAATGTTTATCATGGGGAGTTGACAAGGAAAGAGTATTGAGAGGACGGACAGCAGTTGAGGTAATACTCGAAGATTGAAATAGCAGAACTTAGTGATCTATCATTAGTCTATCTTGAGGATCGTAAATCTTCAGTGGTATCCTGCTCCCACATATTCTGTTGAGAACTGTATGGCTGCATAATATGTGAAATTTGTTTACAGAACTTCTAGAAGTGTTTGGAGATGGATTGCATCATGTCATTCAATGCTGACCCTTATGCAGCATAATTTAAGTGTACATATTATCATGTCAGTACTGTAGTTTTTCTAGCCTGGGCATTTCTTTCTGTACTCTATTACGTTGGTCTCTGTCCTCTTCACATTATCATGCAATTGGCGTGCAATGATTTGCAAATATATAATCTGATAATTGATATTCATGTCTTGGGTTGTTTTTGACAATGATTTTGCATCTTCCCAGATTTAAGACTCTAGGTTGCTTTGTCATTCTTTTTTATGTGTGTATCACTTCCTAATGTCACTGGTCAGTTGGAAAAGTATATATACATAGTACTGACCATGTATTTTGACTTTCTATTTTAAATGGTTGATTTGGTCATTAATACTATTTTTTATACTCTGCATACAATATTTGGCTTGTTTTTGGAAATGTGCTTTGTGAAATTTATTTCTTTCAAATAATTTGTTTTGTCCTCATCGTGTTACATGGTTTTTAGGTTTACTTTGACTATATGAGAAGCTTTAGGGTTGAATTTGATGAGTTTTTTGAAGATGGAATTATCTCTGAAATTGAAGTTGGATTGGGCCCTTGTGGTGAGCTGCGTTACCCTTCGTATCCAGCAAAGCATGGTTGGAGATACCCAGGCATTGGAGAATTTCAGGTTTGTCTTCTGGCCATGTATTTGTCTAGTTTCTTTTAATTACTATCCGTTTATACTTCTTTGTAGTAGCCTTGTTTCCTATGTCAAAAAAAAGTAAAATAGGCTTTCGGATTTCATCAAATGTGAGAATCCTAAGTATTTGGTTCAGATACTGTAGATATTCATTCTGCACAGGATTCCCTTGGCAAGCACATGCTTTCCATAACTAAGTTTATTCTGATGTTGTATCAAATGATGTGGCCATTTTAGCAACGACTCTGCTGATTTCTGCCTTACAAAATGTCAATTTTGCAGTGTTATGACAAATATTTGCTGAAAAGTTTGGGGAAAGCAGCCGAAGTAAGGGGACATTCATTCTGGGCAAGAGGACCCGAAAATGCTGGAACATATAATTCTCAGCCCCATGAAACTGGATTTTTTTGTGATGGGGGAGATTATGATAGCTATTATGGTAGATTCTTTCTAGGGTGGTATTCCAGCGTGCTTGTTGACCATGCTGACCGTGTGCTTTCCTTGGCCCAGTTGGCCTTTGAAGGAACATGCATTGCTGCAAAGGTGCGCTACCTTTTTTTATTTGCTGGTTAATGAGTATTGCTGTTCAATATATAAATCTTTAGTGAAGAATGAGACTTGTCCAATCTTTAAGCCAATAACATCAAAATACCTCATGAATGTTTAATATTGGAACTTGGAAGAGGTTTGTTTTACTGGTAATGGCTATCTGTAGTTTCCTTGAATCTACAGGTGTCAGGTATTCATTGGTGGTATAAAACTGCTAGTCATGCTGCTGAGTTGACTGCTGGGTTCTACAACCCTTGCAACCGTGATGGCTATGCAGCCATTGCCACAACATTGAAAAAACATGGTGCTGCTTTAAACTTCACATGTGTTGAGCTGCGTACACTAGACCAGCAAGAGGAGTTCCCAGAGGCATTGGCAGATCCAGAGGGTTTGGTATGGCAGGTAATCCATTGGAGAAATTGTTGAGACATTACTTACAAAAAAAAAATGTGAGACATTAACCCAAAGCCCAAATGAAATTGGAATTCAACATTCGTACTTTAGCGTCTTCTGTATTTATTTCCGACAAATTCCATGATGACATGTGTTCATTATTGTTAGAAATGCTTCACATCATTTTTTTTAATTTTCTATTTTCAGGTTCTAAATGCTGCGTGGGATGCAGCTATAACTGTTGCTAGTGAAAATGCTCTTTCCTGCTATGACAGGGATGGCTATAACAAGATTTTAGAAAATGCGAAACCGTATGATGATCCAGATGGAAGGCATTTATCTGCATTCACCTACCTCAGACTTAGTCCGGCTCTTATGGAGAGGCAGAACTTTCTAGAGTTTGAACGTTTTGTCAAGAAAATGCATGGTGAGTTTGAATTTTCTCCATTGGCTATTTGAAACCACACGTTGTTCTAAGTATGTGTGGTTTGTTCTTATATACTCACATTTCTTGTGGCAATAATATGTCTTCATCCAATGTTATAAGTTTTGCTCTTAGATGGTATATTCCCATGCCACTAGAGTAACTAAACTAACTGTTTGATTGGTTTAAGACTCTGCAGCAAGATGAAGAAAAAATTACTAAAAAAATGGGAAGGTTGATTTAACTAAACATTTGAATGCCAGTATCTTTTCTTTCTCGCAAATTTCAATTTTCTTGGGTGTGTGTGTGTGTACGGTAGCCTTAGATTATTATTGCACATATGAATTGATCTAAAAAGGTTTGTCGAACTATAAGTAATAACGATGCATACCTTGTTAATTTGAAATTTCAGTGTTCAGTCTCCTGCTTACTTATCCTCTTTCACTTGGGACTGATGAAATATAACTAATGGTGATGTAACTGAATTTTCCTATTTTCTTTTGTTGCTATATTTCACAAAATGGTTCATTTCTTGGATCCTTGGTTTTAAAATTTTTTGCTCGTAATCCTTATTTTGTAGCACCGAATATCTATGAAGTGTATCTTTCAGGAATAATCAAGTTCTTTTTTTCCCTTTAACTATGCTTGTTTTGCATTCATGGTTAGTGGTTGAGCCTTGAGGTGACAAGCTATCTAAAGAAGGATTGATTGTTGCAGTGAAAGAAATAAAATGTTTTTCTATTTTATTTCAATATCACTTGTGCTAAATTCTAATCGATGTATGCTACATTGCTACATGTATTCATAACGTATGTGTTGAGTTTGTGATTCTTAGGCAAAATAAATAAATCCATAACCTATAAGATGCAATTATTGGAACTCTTCAGAGCGACGTGACATAAGGGTATCCAGGTTTTAGAACTATGAAATGATGTTTAAAGAGTAGAGCAATTGCTGAAAGCTGGACTTTATTTCTCTCTGATGTTAATTTCTTTTCTAAAATTTACATGCTTTACGAACCAGGCCTACTCAATTTGTGCAGATTAAATCGGGAGAGATATTTCCCTCCTACCGAGATAGCTTGTACAATAAACTCTGTTCATATTTGAAGCACTGTAGTCTGAAGCATCCCTTGGTGTGTGTGTTTTCCCCCTTAACCATACATCGGGATAATAATTTTTTGCGTGTAGGATAGTCATAATCGTCACAGAATTCACAAAAGATAGGCACATCTCTGTTTGACAATTTATTCTTTTACTTTCAGGTGAAGCTGTTCTTGATTACAAACCGTAGGTGAGATCATCCAACTGCAAACCCCTTGTCTATTATATCCATTTCGTGACGTACCACTCACTGCCTCATTTTCCGAAAGGAATACCATACTTTGTAAGATTAGGGATCATTCAAGCCACCCCTGCCTTTCCTCGTATCAAGATACTTTGTTCCACAGCAACAGATCGCTTGGTCATATTGCTGCTTCACTCATGACGTCAGTGAATAATTTGTATTTAACAATTACTTATTTATTCAACGTGCAATCAGTGATTGCGAGTACAAAATGTTCATTAACAAACACTGATGTGCTTCTTGACTGGCTTTCGTTGCAGAGGCTAACCTGATTCCCTAAATTTATAATATGTTGCACTGCCGCTTTTCCTGTCATTTTTCTCCATCAGCGAGTTTTGGAAATTAAAAATTGATATGTAAAGAGGAAAAATGAAGCATGAACTTGTAATTCCAGAACCAGCAAAGGAATTGCATTGCACTGCATTTTATTTTATTTAATATTTATTGCAGGAAACACATGCAAAAAGGTCAATTGCCTAAAGAATACAGGAAGCAATGAGAAGAATTTTGAATATGACAAATACATGATCACTAAAAGAATATTGCCCGATATATTTTACACTATACAAAAATATTAACATCTGAAATATCAATATGAAGTTGATCTGCGAAAAACCATGTGCATAGATTCATCCTTCTCATAAAGCCGATCAATCATTTCATCCCAGCTTTCCTGCTTGGTTTTCCTCGGGGATGAGCCTTCACCAGCTCCACCAAAAGTGCCATATGATGGGGTAGACGCATCTGGGACTGCCAATGTGACAGCCCGTTGGAGTGCAGCCGTGTACTCCTCGTTATGTTCTACTGCCATAGTTTCCTGTCTTTCCATTTTCTGCTTGGCAGGGATCTCCGTTGTCGTTTCCTCTGCATGCATCAGCTACAAAAAAAAGCTTGTTTTACTTGCGTATTGATTGACATCATTTTATGTTTATATTTGTATCTTATATCTATTATCTTTCACCTAAACAATGTTACGTGACGAGTTTTATGTTTGAATTTAAAAAATAAATATGTTTGAAGAGAAAATGCATAAAATGACCTAAAAGCATGAAAAAAAATTTGATTTGAGAGACTCAAGGACTAAGATGCAAGATCGAATGACCTAAATGTAAGATCGAATGACCAATGAGCAAACAAGAATACTTCACACCATCATGAGAAGTATTTTGACAATTCTATTCAGGTCGGAGCTCTAACAAGCAAAATAAATGCATCAAAGACCACCAGAGACATCCAGAAAAGCCCACACGAAACAACGACCGGATCCAAACAATATAGACCGCCAATTGACGGTCTGTTTTGATCCGGATCCGCTAAGATTTTGTAGGGTCGCGTATTAGTGTGTATTTAGTTTATTTTTGGTATTTGTTTAGTCTCATACCGGGAGATTGTCTCGGATTACCTTTTTCCATGCCTATAAATAGAACTCTTCACTTTCCTTTATATCTACTCATTGTTTGGTGGCATTCTCTCTACTTGGAGTAAGTCTTGGAGCAAAATCTCAAGGTGGAGAAGAATGTTGCTAGTAATGTGAGTCATTTAATAAAATAATTTTTCCATTGTTTTGTTCTTATGTTGTTTCTTTATGCATGTTTAGCTTAGTTTTATTTCTTTGATTGTAGACTAAAGTAGTTAGAATGTTTCCTTTCTTCTTTAGTTTAATTGTTAGAATAATGTGTAGTGAGTAGATTCATCCCCCTTTGGGGGTGGAGATGATATTCATACATGCATTAAAGAATGGATATGAATGTTTTATATTTTGATTGTGTTGATAAATATGAATGTATGTTTGATTGTTAAGAGTAGAATACTACATTTGATAGTTTTGTCACACATCTTAGACATCTCTCATGCTTGTTTATGTTCTGAAATAACCAGCTTGTGTATATGAATGTTAATCAATTAGGTTAGTTAATGGATTGATGTGTTTTTCCATAACCTTTAGACACTTCCTGTGCATGAAAACACTACCTACATTTGTGCCTATAGAATGCATTCTTCACCATCTTTTTACATGTGTGCACACACTCCACCCCTAGGGGTCTTTCTCTTCTTGATTCCAGCTTAATTTTAGATTCTTTTAGTTTTGATTCGAAGTAATCGTTAGTTGTTTTACTTTGTATTTTTCTTCTTAGTAGTTTAGTGTAGCGTAGATTAGCATAGAAAAACTCTTCACCCTTTTTGTTGTCACTTGATTTCTGAAAAACCAAAGGTTACTCACCTCCCTGAGGATCGACCCGTACATGACACCGCTTCAACGCGGCAGTGCACTTGTGGTTAATTAAAACGTTCAATCACGTATCACCAATCTGTACAAGCTGATATTATACACTGTTTTTTAAGCAAAAAAAAACCCAACTAATTGCATTTTCCAAGTAACAAATTCATTATAATGTGCTGCGATAAGGTGGGGGAACAGGAATTAATTTTTTTTTTAAAGTGTTGTTTCTGAATGGAAGGCAATATCCACAATGGAAATAGAAAGCAGAAAAACATGAAGTCAAGTGTTTTGGAGCTTGATGATATATTTCAACACTTAAAATTTTGAAAAAGTAATTAGCATATCTTAAAAAATAGTCAAATATGAATTTGATTCTTAGCAAAAGGACATCATAATTTCTTGAAGAATTATTTATACATATAAGATGGCCTTCACAGAAGTGTTCAAGATATGGGTATAAAAATAAACATTGGCGGAGTTGCAATCTACAAAATAGGAAGGTGGATAATTACACGGTCTTTGTTAGGATTTCAGTACCAAAAAGGACACTCCAGCCGAACAGTAGAAGGCACTCTGGATGAATTCTATTACTTGATTTACGCCATATGAAAACATCCTTAGATGTCTATATAACATGTCCAAGCGACATTTCTCATTCCTAAAAATCAAGGAACAATTCTATCAATATTTTTTGAATATGCTCCTTGACATTCTTATGTGCGTGGAAGAACGTGATTCATGTGCCATAAGCGTGATTTCTAAATGAGTTTCGTTTCTAATCTACCCCAACTTGTTTGGAAATAAAAGCTTTGTTGTGGTTGTTGTGGTTGCTCCTTGACATTCTAATTCTAAATTCTATATTTTATGGGCATTAACTTCATTATCCACTTAATTTACTAGTTCTACGTTTTCCACTTATCTGCAGCCGCATCTATAGATCTGTCTAGTTTTCTGGTAGGAATTATTCGGGTTGTACATGGCATCACACATCACAATTTACACATAAACATCCACATCACAATTTACACATAAACATCCACATCACACAAATTTTAGCTACTTGAGTTGAGGATAAAAGTAGTCACTCTAGTTTTTATCTGCAATACGTCCATAATGCCAGAAAAATCCTTACGTATAAATGTGATACTGAAGCATGCGCACTCTAAATATATGAAAGTACCAACCAAAGCACAAAAGTAAAAAGAAATTTCTTATACAACTTACTTCAAGAGCTCGCCTTGCTTCTCTCTCTACCCAAATGATGGCGTGATCAGAAGTAGCATTGCAAGAAAGGACAATGTGCTCGAACCTTCCATCAACAGGCACTGCAGTTCTAACCACAGGCAGGAACCTTCCACACCTACAACATTAATTATGACCAGAGGAGTTAAACTGTATTCTGGTACATACTGTATCGGTGCATCTATGCTATTTGCACCTACCTGCTGCAGTTCAAGCAACATGACAATAGTAAAGTAGCAGCCTCTCTCATTTCCTCTTCCAAGGATGGCTTTTCCTGCATATATTTTTTTATTTACTAGATAGAGTCCTTCCTGCATTTTCTTTATTTCTAGTCCACTAGCTACTAAGATCTATCCCTCGCATACTTCAACTTTTTACATTCATCCTACCTTGTCCTTCCAACTATAGTTTCCCAGAAACTACAAATATTCCTTGAAAACTCTTCATAAAGTAAGGTTGATTATTCATTTACTTGACACTTGATATCATGATAAGAAAGATCCATATGATTTTAATTGAATTATAGATAATTTTTTGTTGGATAACAACCCAAGATAATGACTTGCTGCAACATAAAATAATTGGGACAGTTGTGCTGATGTCCATGGAAATCAAGGGAATATCAACAACAACAACAACAAAACCTTTAATCCCAAACTAGTTGGGGGGAAATCAAGGAAATATGGTAAACAAAATAAAAATATCATCCAAAGTCCAAACATTCATCAGTAACTTGTATTTCTTCTAGCTTCAAATCATCAACAAATTGAACCACATAGGTTTATCCTTATTAGTTTGTCTCAGATGAATTTTGTTCTGCTACACTTTTTGAGCATATGATCTACAACTAGTGGTGCACTAAATACAAAAAATTGACAAAATAATGCCAAATCCATCGTAGATGTGAATTTCGGACCTATGAATAGGGATATTCCCAATACTCACAAAGATAAAAGGAAGTGATTGAAAAATACCACCTTGGAATTTGGAACATAAATTCATACTCAGACGGTTAACTATACAAAATTGGTAAGATAATCTAAGTGACAATTTTACTTAATTACTTCGAAACATATACATGCACCTAAATGTAACTTTTGGATAATCATATCTCGGTCGTATGTCTATCACCTCCTATTGTACTACATATCTTACAATTACCTGAATGGCTTCCTCTCAACAATGTGATAGAGGCAACCAGGTGCATAGAGTCGCCTTGGATCTCTGAACATTTTCTCTTCTGACATACAGGTGTCCCTCATGCACCTCAGGCAAAGTAGGCAAGGCAAGCTGCACAAAGGAAGCTGAGTAAGACGTTAACTGATGTAGAGAATCTGATATTGGAAATGAAAATTTTAGGTTCAACAAATTAGCTAAATAGACACCTTTAAATTTGCCATTAGATATTCAAATTCTCACTGGAGACTGGGAATGAACAAACAAAAACACAGAGAAATGTGAATTGATTGAAGAAAAGGTGGATAGAGGTGCAACAATTTATATTTATGAAAGACTTTTAGAAAATTGTAAAGAAATATTAATCGTAAATGACAGAACCTATTTCTCAAAGGACAATTTTTTGAAAATATTAGTTAACAGATCAGTTGCGAAAACTGATAATGAGAAATCAGCATGCTGCATAACCTATAAAAATGACCCGTATCAGGGAACCATCATAAGATGCATCCTTTTTCTTTACATGGCCACAAGATTGATGAAGTTGGCATCAAATAATCAGCTCAAGCTTCCATATCTATCATGGTCATGGATCTCGAAAAAAATTTAGGTGGCCTCTAATGTAAAGATTTCTCCTTATATATGTCTGTCTGCTAATTTATGGGGGACTTTGAATTACCAGAAGAGTGACTTGAATATATCTTCCAATGGGGTGGCTGTTCGTGGCAAGAAATCATCCTGCATAAAAATGTCATTATATACACCTGCAATATGGGCAATAGCTGATTATGGAATTGAAGAGAAACTTTAAGTCTCAAAGTAATTTTCATGCATCATGGAAGAGTTTGTTTATTTCCAAACAAATTCCTAATTTGTGGCACAAAACATTTAAAAATTTATCAGAGCATTTCGCAGCAAACTGGGGTCCAACAATGTTTTCAGAGAAATTTAGTTGAATATGATTCACAGTTGTTTATATTTGTGATAAGACTATAAGAAAAACCACTAATATATAATACTTTTCAAGTCCTTAAGCTGACAACAATAACTTAACCTTAACAATGTTTTTCCTCTTTATCAGATCACATGAATACAAATAAATAGAATTTATCATTTGAAAGACCACCACAAAACAAGAAAAGGGAAACATGTCCACTGATGTAAAGAGGAAACAAAAGAAACGATACCCAATGTGGAATCAGTGCTTGCCTTCTTCTGTACTTATGAACTGAAAAATAATTTTAAATGTCATCCTAAATAATCAAAAATCTTCTTCAAGCAGATGACAGAAACCCCGATGGCGTCTCATGCCTTGGCCCATCAATGTATAGGCTATCATAATATACAATCGTAAAAAAAACTCATACATGAAGTTTACATATTAAAAAACAGCAAGAAGAGTTGAGTGGATATGTAAACTTGCCTGAAGAATGACAGAATTGATAACATCTGCATATTTAACAGCCAAATTAAGAGACATACACCTTGCAGGTGCCATTGCATAACACCTAACCCTTTTCCGATCAACATTTGCCAATCTTTCCCTATTCTGCACCACCAGCATACCCAACATTGCCGCAACACCAGAGCCCAGTGAATGCCCAGCAAAAGTCAAGGTATAGCTTGGGTACTTCTCCAATAGATCTCTCAAGACATCACACTCCGCATCTAAAACCCAAGCCGCAGCCTTCAATAGCCCATTATGAACATACCCGCCATCATAAGGCGTCTTCCCAAGCCTGTTATCCAACATCAGAGCATAATCACTCTCCTTAGCCAGATTAAGCCCTCTAAGAGCAAGCACAATATCACCATGATCATGATCAAGGTAGATCAAGTAGGGCGTGCACCGCCCACATGTGTCCTTGTAGTCCTTCCTCCGGACAACGAAATTGGGATCCACACCATATCCCCCAGGAGGGGCAAGCGTAGGATTTTTGAGGTCATTCTCATAATTAGCAAGAATCATGCGACAAAGACGAGGAACGGGCTCAAACTCTGCTATTGAAGCAAGACTCCAGTTCTCACTGTCATGGCCAGCGGTACGGAGACAGCGCTTCCACGCCCACCGAGTACAAGCAAGGCAATAGACACACTCAACCACCGGAAAACCACACAAGAGGAAAGACATTGCTCCAAAAACAGCTGCAATCTACACAGCCAATTTGCGATAAAACATGACGAATTCGGTTGAAGCGATAGATGGAGCAACCGGGGCAGAACGAATGAAACCTTCTAGTCTATCGATACTCCAAATTGTTACCTGAAATTGAAGTATCAGACTCTTGAGACCAGTTCCACTAAAATTTATCAGATTGACTTGAAAAAATCACAGTTATTATTTTATCTAACAATAATCCAAAATAACAGAAATTCAAGTAAAGAATCAAGGAATAAAGAACACGATTCCACAACGACTTGAAATCAAAATTTTCTGGATAAATTCCCATGCTGAAGCAATCAGTAAGGTTCGTAGAATCCAAATCTTCAAATAAAAAAAAACTAAAAATAAATAAATCAAAAGCGTTCTCCAAAATCCCAGACGGAACTGAAAACGCGAAAGATCCAAATCACTTCTTCGTACCGGAAGCTCAGAATCGGAAGTGGAGAACAGAAGTCGGATTCTGTGTGGAGTGGAATGTTGTGGTTACTCTGGTTGGGAACCGAATTTATAGATGATGAGAAGGACGAGAGGTGAAGAGACGAGGTCAACTTTAACTCCACTCTTCTAATCATCATGATTTTTGAGTAATTAGTGTAGAACGTCCCGCAGGCGCGGAGTGGAATCTAGTGGTTAGGGTGGGTGAGTGAAACGTATGTTAGAAATCTTGTTCTGCATGTCAAACATCAAACGTTCCTGTAAATGTGGATCATTTTTAGTTTAGAATCGTGGTCCGTAAGTAGGAACACGTATCGAGAAATTCTGGATTAAAAAAAAAAACTTTAACTCCACTCTTCTAATCATAACGATGCCTCTCACGTAATTAGGACAAACAAGCTGTCGTTAGTTCGTCTTTTGGACTTCCTTAAAGTGATCTGTGAAGAATAAAGGTACCATTGGAGCATCGTTGATTTGCAAAAACACTTAAGGAATTAGGCATTTACAGTTCTAAATGATTTTTGAGTAATTAGTGCTAGAACTGAGATACAACGGCTTAATTTGCAACTTAAATGAGCTTTGCTATCTTTATTTTAGGGAAAGTAAAGTTATTCTCTCGTTATAATAAGAAAAACATTAACTTCTCTCCACTTCAACAAAATAATAATAAGGAAAAAATTTCAAAATAATCAAAAAAAAATAAAAAATGGAAAAATATGCACTTCAGAAACTTAATTGGCAAAGTATGCACATTGAAAAACGGCACCACAGGTGCCGTTTTCATTAAGTAAAAACGGCACTGTAGATGCCGTTTTTACCCTTAATGAAAACGGCATCAGTGCTGCCGTTTTTACTTGGGCAATTTTTTTCTTGGTTTCGAGATGTCGTTTTTATTTAATACATGTTGAACTAGAAACGGGTCGTTTCGAGATGTCGTTTTTACAGTGCCGTTTTTACTTAATGAAAACGGCACCTGTGGTGCCGTTTTTCAATGTGCATACTTTGCCAATTAAGTTTCTGAAGTGCATATTTTTCCAATTTTTTATTTTTTTTTTTTGATTATTTTGAAAAAATTTCCTAATAATAATGCATCCACCTTTTTGAGTTCTGAAAATCAAGCTTATACATTACACTAGGATCAGACGACCCTTTGAATGAATTTGTATAGAGAATAAGGTAGAGTTCCTATGAATATATTCGTGCGGTTTGCTGGTTGCCATGTTTTCATTTTGGACCCTTGTACACGGACGCGGGCGTTCGTGACGCGCGTTGACATGTACAGTACAGTCAGCAGTCCAGTCATTAAAATTCAAATGTCTTTTACTTTTTGAAATTAAATAAATAACATATTTATTTTGTGTCACATGCAATTTTTTATTTTCTCGATGCAACATTTCGTTTCCCAATGCAACATTTTCATTTTCTCATGCAACATTTTCATTTTCTCATGCAATATTTTCACAATGTAACTTATTCTGAACAGATACACAACATACACAAACTTATTATGGACAGACACAACCTATTCTGGACAGACACGTAACATATTCTGGATACACACAGAACTTATTATGGACAGACACGCAACCTATTCTGGACAGACACAACCTATTCTGGACAGACTTTGAACTTATTATGTACAGACACACAACTTATTATGGGCAGACTTTGAACTTATTATGGACAAACTTTGAATTTATTATGGACAGACACACAACTTATTATGGACAAACTTTGAACTTATTCTGGACAGACTGTGAACTTATTATGGACAGACACACAACTTATTATGGACAAACTTTGAACTTATTCTGGACAGATACACAACTTATTATTGACAGACTTTGAACTTATTATGGAGAGACTTTGAACTTATTATGGAAAGATACACAATTTATCCTGGACAGACTTTGAACTGATTATGGACAAACTTTGAACTTATTATGGACAGACATACAACCTATTATGGACAGACTTTGAATTTATTATGGATAGACACACAACTTATTCTGGACAAACTTTGAACTTATTATGGACAAACTTTTAACTTAATATGGACAGACACAGAACATATTCTGGACAAACACACAACTTATTCTGTACATGATAAGGTGTGGGTCTGTCCATTTTAAGTTGTGGGTCTGTCCGTGGGGGAATCAAATGTTGTATTGGGAAAATAAATATTGCATGGGGAAGCGAAATGTTGCATTGAGAAAGTAGAAGTTGCATGTGACACAAAATAAATCTGTTATTTAATTAATTTCAGAAAGTAAAAGACATTTGACTTTTGATGACTGGACTACTGATTGCTGACTGACTACGTCAGCACGCGTCCCGGACGCAAACGTATATTAATGCTTTTCCTTTCATTTTTGGAATAAACTAAAGGTGCCCGATATTGAATTTCACAAAACCAACCTTTCAGAGAAAGCAAGTTACCCCGCAACAGCATCCATTTCATTGCACACGCAACAGAATTACAAAAACGTGGACGACAACTGGAGCACAATTCAAGCTCATTATTTTGACGAACGGTAGAAAAAATAACATGATTGTCTTTTAAGACATCAAAGTTCTTTGAGCGTTGGTGTCCTTAAATTATTGCCAAGCTGGAATAGGTCGAAGACATCGCCAGTTGTGATAACTGGATATACTTATTCTGTTTCTCTCTTGCTCTCTTCCATATCTGAGATATGTGGAGGTATCCTATAATGAGGGGTCCTACTTGCACTATACTTTTAAGTGTTGCACTCTGCTTAAAATTTGAAGTACAAAAAGGAGGTAGCATGGATTGTGGTGAGGCTCTCAGGTTTTGAACTTCTGTGTAAATTTTTCCATGTTTTCTTTGCAATCTTCAATGGTTCTCTTGGCACCATCTCTGACACCTGAGCCAAACTCAGAGGCACCATTCTTGAAATTCTGCATGGATTTTTTTATTTTTCTAACGACAATGTCTCGGTGTACAACAAACTCCTTTGATGCTGTGGATGCCTGTTGCTTCAATGCTGAGATGATTGTTTCGATTTTCTCGATGATTATCTTGATTACGGCAGCAGATTTGCCCCTTACTTTCACTGCCATCACCTTCAATTTCTCTACCAAGCTTTCAGCTCTGACCTTCATTTCTTCAATTAGATTTTTTGACCTTAACCTAAGGCGCTCCGCAAATGTTTCAGTGCTCCATGCTTTTTCTTCAACGGGAATCTGCCTTTGGGTATGGAATGAGACTCCATCTGAAGCAGTCTGTTGAAGCTCCTCATCTACAATGACTTTGATGCCATGTCTCTCCCAACGTTCACGGGCTTCTTCTAGAGCTTTAGCCTGCTCCCTTGCCCTCATTGCTTCATCTTCAGCCCAGGCCCTGATAATCATCATATATTATACCATAAAAGGCCAACATGATGCTTAAGATGTATGATTAAGCTTTTAATATTGATAGATGCCTTAGCTGTGAAAATAGAAATGAGCATGCAAAGATAGAAGAAATATGATGCCTCGAGCTGTGAAAATAGAAATGAACATGCAAAGATAGAAGAAATATGATGTTACCTGGCCATGGCAAGGGCTTTCCTCTCCACATCCAGCTCATTTTGCGACTGAATGATGGCGTGGTTCTCAGTTTCTGCTGCCATACGAAGCTTCTTAATATGATCTCTCTCGAAGGCAATCTCTGTCTTGTTACTTATAAGACTTTGTAATTGTTCCTCAACCTCATTCCTTAACCTTGAAAGAATTTCCATTTCAGATTCTACAGCTGCCCTCCCCTTGATCAGTATATTATTTTCTTCATCCCTTTCAGTTCTAAGTTTATCCAACTCAGCTCTGGCTTCCTCAGCCAGTCTCTCTATGGCAGCTAACTTTTCCCTTTCAAGAGCAAGCTCCTTCACAAAGCTTGCATTCAAATCCTTCTCCATCTCAGCAACTAGAGCAGTATGAGCTTCAACAGCAGTTTCTGCCAGTGACTCAGCTTCAATCCTTGCTAGTTCCTCTCCGACAACTTCAGCTGCATCACCAGTTGAAAGTGCAACAGCAGCTTGAGCTTTGGTGACAGGTTTTTCTGGTTGAAATAACCGTGTATAACCTAATAGCAAACAAGCATCGAAAGTTGTGTCAATCATATGCATACCCAATTCAAATGTAAAAATTCTGTTTGTACTCAATAAACTATTACTTGACACTTCCATTAGAAATTGCGGTTTGTTGGGAAAGTGGACAATTCAAAAATGATGCATGCTAACTTAGTTTAAACATGTTTGGAGTCTATCATCTATCCATCTAAATAAGTGTTAGACAGAAAAATTACCGAATGTAGAAGATATATAATTGAAATTTATGGAAATAATAATTACTCAAATATACAATTTAAATCTTAAATCCTTCAGGTAATGGTACTGTGACAAGGCCTGGATTATCATGAGTGGTGCTTCATAGCACCAATGGTATGAAGGTAACAGAATTCGTCTTTTTAGGAGCAAGGTAGCATTGTAATTTGTAAGTACAACTGCTCAGATTTCTAGCTATATGATGCTCCTCCCACAAACTCTTCAAACAGAAAGATATCTAAGGCCTCAAAGTTATTAACTAAACCAGACTTTGAATAGCATATTTAATTTCAAAAACAAAAACCAAATATGAAGTTATGAACAGTAGCAAAATCGAATTTAAATTATTGCCTCCATTTTGGTATTACGAGACTTATAATCCTCTTGTATAATCTGTATTTAAGGTATGATGAGAGGATAGCTACATACCAAAGGCAAGTGAGATGATGCTATTTTCCCCGGAAGACAAATCAGTTAAAATTGCAGGCCAAGCATCTTTATTTATTTTATTCATATCTATATATCCGGTGGACTGATGAAATATCTGATTGCAAAAGAAACTGGATCAAATTAGCATAACATGTCTAAAACTTCACAATTTTAAGTGAATACTGAACAGAGACTTTTTTAACCTTTCTGTCAACTTCTGAAAGCTGCCTTTTCTCTAGAGCCATTTTCCAGCTCACAAGATCTTGACGTGATAGAGGACTGCATTACATTATTAATAGGTAAACAGCTTATCCGAAAAAACAGTGGCTGGGGGAATAAGGAAATAACATAAATTTGACCTTTCAGGGACAAAGAGCATTTTGCCCACTTGTTCCTCTTTTACATCATTCATGTCAGCACGTGAAAGTTTGCTCGAAATAAGTCCGGCTTCCGCTAAACCTACAAATCAAACATGAGTGATATACCACAAGCCACAACCACATTCACAAGTAAGAAAAACAATATACAGAGTGAGTTCCCTCTGTTACCATATAAGTGCATGAAAATTCATCTAACCTTGGATGCACGAGAAATCAGAGTCTTCAGGAGTAATATCATCGAATGCAAGTTCCGTCACATTCTCTATGTACATGGCAGGGTATACTTTTGATGTTGTGTTTCTGCCAAAAAAGAGTACCAATGAGATTAATGAAATCTGCCTACTACTCTTAACCTGATGAAGGCTCTACAGCTATAGCCTGTTTCGTTCCATGACTTATATTTAGTGCTTTCAAAAATTCCTTAGTATTATGACTGATTCTTCTTTTACAGCATAACATGTAAAAACCTTGAGAGAGTGCTGCTTGCAGAAACCAACCATCGAGCATATTCTCGACGACTACATATATCCCCTGGTTGAACATCATTCTCAATAACCTAAAATAGGAAAAAAGACATCACATTAAACCAAAGCAATTTTTTAATGATCAGCTTCATATGTGTAAATCAATGACAAAGGCCTCTCCATCAAATCTTTTTTTTTCTTTACGCTAATGAAATTTTGCAGAGAAAATCTTGATGAGTGAAGTGATAATGAACCCAACTTTCCAAGTATTATAAGTAGAAACTATAGACCTGAACTAATTAAACTGATAATCTTCCATTAGATACAGCCATGTGGCTTCTCCATCATCTTTCGTAAAATTTCAGTAAAGCATGGGCATATGATAAGAGGAACTAGGCAAGGAAATTTGTTACTACTGAAGCATATCGGCCAAGCACCCATAAGCTGGGAAGCATCAACCACAATTGAGAAGAATGAGTCGGTAATTTTGATTTAACTGCGCCCAAGAACTCAACATTTACGTTTTGATAATCAACAAGTTACACATTGCTTCTTCAGAGTACTAAAGCTTCTTAAGGAAAATTATTCGTTCATACTATTTTAGAAATTACCTAGAACACTAATATAAAGTTTTACATGGGCATGAATATAATTTGAGCGTCCCCACTGTATTCATTACCTTTTCTTTTTAACAATCATAACTTCACTACTGATCTTAAGCAAGTAACCTGCATCTGACAAAACAATTCAGCGAAGCATTATATTGTGACAGTTTCTTGGTGGTGTGAAACCTACCGTAGTACCAAGTCATTTTCCCAAACTCAAAGTGGAGTCCAGTAACAATCACTTATACCATCTTTCAATCTAAGATATTGTTTACAGCCTATCTATATGAACAATTGGAAATAAAAAGGTTTAACTAATCATATTATAGACATTAACTAGCCATATGTTTTCTCTGCTGAGGTTGTATTCTTACGCATAAGATGCTAAAAAGCAAATTTACTGCAACCTAAAATCATCTCCAATGGACTAAAAGGCTTGACCAAATTTACCTTCAGAGTTTGTAATGCAGTAAATGCTTGGCTTTGAACTTGGTCAACAACTGCAGGAACCAAAACTTTTCCAAGAGGAACCTGTAGCATTGGCGAGGCTACAGATGGAGCAGGTATTCCAATATTTAAGAAAGATTCGTTCGGCAAAAATGATTCAGTTGGAGTTTGACCATAATTAGGTGGTGTTTGGGGTGTTACATTAGGTTCTCCAAAGTTACCATTTCCATTTACCAAACCCTTATCTAAAGTTGAGCTTACAATCTCTCTCATAACCACATCTGATACAGAGATCGATTCATTGATAACTTGCTGTAATTGTAGCATGGTACTAGTCTCACTTTTATGTTGAATTTTTTCATCACGATCTGTTTTTGGTTCACTTGAAAAATAATCCACCATCTCAGATAGATCATCCGAGGCAGCCTTAGTATCCAGTGAAGTATTTGATTCTAGTTCTGTATGACTGCTTCCTACTAAAGTCTCGCTGAGAACTGGGACGTTGGCCTCACCCAAATTCTCTGGTTTCTCAATTTCGGATTGCATGGAATTATCCTCCTGCTGGACAGCATCTCCAATTTCAAGTTCATCACTAGCACATGAAGCAGGATCAGCAGGATGAACAGCAGCTGCTTTGTGTGTTTCAACAGTGAAATCAGTGTTATCAGATTTTAAATCTCTGTGCAAGTAGTCCTGATGGGACACATTAGCAAATCCATATACAGGTATTGCACTGGAGCTTTGATTAGAATCTTGATTATTCTCCAAATCTTCAGTAGGTGATGTATTAACAGCCTCCTCATCAGCAGTTTCGCTATTTACTGCTGATGTGGTCAACTCGGAGAAATTAACATTGAGTCTACTTTCAGAAGCAGATTCATCAGTCTGCATGTTATCCTCTACGGATGGGTTTGGGCTTTCACTGGTGCTCGGCAGTTGAAGAGACTCCACGACATTATGCAATTCTTCAGGACTTACTGTATTAACAGCAGCAGAGGCAATTCCGGTTTGTTGTGTGGGCAATTGTGGTTGTGGAGCATCAACATAGGACCTACTTCTAGAAGAAGAGTCAGCAATTGGCTGCGGTGTAGTATGGTATTCGTTAGCGTTTGACTCGGGATCATTGATATCATCATTTGGCAGAGCAATAACGCTTTCTTGAACAATATCAGGTTTCTTGTTTTCATCCTCAGAAGATAATAGTACCTCTTGCTGAGAGGTTAGAGGCTCCATCTGTGGCTTCAACCCTAAGCCATTTACTAATAATTAATTGATCTTTTCGCTAGAACAGAAAATAAATTAGAAAAGTTCTAAATGATAAAGTAACTGGCTAACTGTCAAAACATGAAATGTAGCATGGATGAAGTTACGATGGTGTCATAAAGAGGAAACGTGCAAAAGAATATTGCATTTAATTAGTTGACTTTTCCAACATAGTTATGAGTTGAATTTATTCACGGTTTCCGTTTTTTCTCCTTTCCTTTTCTTTCACACACTTGGACCTTTTCTTTTGAAAATCCTCCACAGTAGCAGCTGAGGCTAGCTCAATTGGGCGATCACTTGTCTTGATATAGTCAAGAACATGGATCGAATCCCAACAGTTTCATTCGTATGTTTGGGATGTTGAGATTTTAAATGGGGTGGTAGTAGAGTGGATAAAATAAAATAAAACCACAGTAGACTGTCTTATTGATTGCTCTATTTCTTAAAGCTTTGATGTAGAAAACGATCTTCCATCTAAAGTTATGCTTTGATTGGATTTTATTTAGTACTAAATTGGAAGGGTTTTTTATCAGTATAAAAGGAGAGATTTTCATTAGGTAAAGAGTATCAAAAGCAACACAAAAATGTCAAAAAACAAAACTACAAGACATTGGTCTCCCACCAAAAGAAAAAACAAAGGAAAAATGAAATCATCACCAGTACACGTATACTAAAATAAACTATTAAGGTATATGATACTAAATG
Source organism: Triglochin maritima (assembly GCA_963682175.1). NCBI lineage: Eukaryota > Viridiplantae > Streptophyta > Magnoliopsida > Alismatales > Juncaginaceae > Triglochin > Triglochin maritima. The sequence continues at coordinate 53,154,270 of OY821772.1, read as the reverse complement.
AATCATTGAGGTTGATTCTAGGAAGGCATATGGAAGATGGCAGAGCATAATTTCCTGAATATTAAATCCATCGAAATTTGTGTACCAGTTGATCGTTTACTGCCAAAAGATAGCACTGAAAATGTAACTCCAGCAGCAAGGAAAACTCCAGCAAGTCCTACTCCTATGATCCCTGAAAAATAACTAACAGAAATTATCACTAGTTAACCCAAAAAACAGCAAACATCAAAAGTACACCCCCAAGAAGGTGGCATGGAAATTTAACCAACAAAAGCTAAAAAAAATAAGTTGACTAATTATGAAAATCTTTTAATTTACAATAGAGTCAAAGTTGTACTTTTTTTGGAGTTTTGGATTATAACAACAAAGCTTTAGGCCCTAACTAGTTGAAGGTACGCTAAAAATGAAGCTCATCAATATTCACGTGGTTTGACTTATGTGAGTATTTATATATACAAGGAAATTTAGTGTTCTTTTAAGTATACAGTTAAAAACTAGCAAGTTTCATTGCGTTATTTGTAATGCCCGGCAGACTTGTTGTCTATAGAAAGGTTACATCATTATAAAAATAACAACATACTAGTGACTTTCCCATGTATGTCTCAGATTCATTAGTGAGGATCCTCAAATTAGTTGACCACGCATCAATTGGTTGGATAGATTTATCAACAAGATGTAGACAAAGGAAGTAGACCTACAGTGACAAGGATCATGAGAAGAGATACTTGAGAAAAAAGGACGAGTAGTGAGGGAGGACTGAGGACCGAATGTAAAAGATGGAAAAATACAACATTTGCATTGTTCCACTGGCTCATGGAAGCAGTCAACCAACACAAACAACTTCTAAAACATTGGATTGGTGGTTGAACAATCCAGAGGGATTGCTGAAGACGTCCTGATTGAAAAATCAAGGAACTGTTGAAGACCCATGCAATCAATTGGTTTGGTCTTCGGGTCATTCAAGTATTAAATTCCTGTCTTCATTCCTCTTCAGATCCATAACGGTAGACAACGTTACTTGTAACCTCCTTGAGAAGAAAGATTGAGAGAGTTTGTGCAGGGAAAGTTGAGACGAGAGTGTGTGTTTTTTGCAATAAAGGTTGAGATGTCAGATGAGAGTTCTTTGTGGATTCTCTCTCAAGTTTAAGGGCCTATGATTAGCCGAAGAGAGTCTGACAGACACCATTATTTTTTTTCTTATTCTCTTGTCTACTAGTGGGGGATCGGTGCAAATAATTTCCAAGAATAAGCACCATAGATAAAGCAATAGATCAAAAGAACAAAATATATACCGATCAAAAAATATATATTCTACAAAGTGAGTTCTTTTGAGATGAGGATGCTAGATAAACTCAAGCCAATGGGAGGGTAGGAAATTGAAGTTGTGATGCGTAGTTATACTGAAGAGTGATCAACATTTTGTGTGGAATGGGAATCTCTAAAATGTCTAATATTTAAAAAATAAACATGTACATCTATCAGAATTTGAAGCACTGTCAGACAATTACAATTCCTATTCTCTCAGTTAATTATATTTCACCAATAACGATATCAAATCAACTTACACTCATCTCACTTAATCTTACCCCAACTGTCACTGCAACCAATCTTCCTAAGCACTGGCACTTTCACCTACGATCTTCAAAACAAATCAAGCTTCATTCTCCAAGAAATTATATTTATATCTTCAAAATGGTTCGATTAACTGAACTGGATTACACTATTGCCACTCCTTTTTATACCAATAAAAGAAAATGATTACACTATTGTCTGCCAATAATAAACCAAACTTCTTTTCTTCCTTAATTACATCAACCGAAACCCCTACTGATAGAAATACCAGTTGCAAAGCTTTCCTAACGACTACAACAAAACAATTGTGTTTGGGGTGTTACCCTCTTAGCGACGCGCTGCATCGGGTCCCGGATGTAGTGATTTAAGAGTGCTTGGAAAAAGATTATTCACGTGCCCGAACCATGATCATTTTAAGTTCATTTCTAGTCTATCCCAACTAGTTTGGGGTTAAAGGCTTCGTTGTTGTTGTTGTTGTTGTACAACAAAACAATTGGCGATGCATTCCTTTCATCGGTCCTATTGTTCAGTTCAAATGAACTTACCAAATTCTATTCCAAATTCAACGAAACTCGACTATCTTACGTCAATAAAACATCCAAAAAAACCAAAGACTGAAAATAAAACATCAAAAAAAAAACAAAGCAAGTAACCAAAAACCTCATCCTTTAAACTACACCAAACTCATTCCAACCACGACAAGCCAATAGATTACCACCAAAAACAGAAACTTTCACCTTCAAAACTCTTCTTCCCCTCCGAAGCACCACCTTTGGAGTCCTCCCCAAACCACCCGGCGAACGGATCCTGCAGCCTCGACGGCTTCTCCTCCCCACCTCCAGCCTCGGCCCGCACCGTCCCAACCTGCCTCCTCCGATCGAAGGAGCCGAACCGGACCCTGAACGGGACATCCGGAGATCGGCGGAAACGGAAGCCCCATCGGAGCTGGACCGAGCTCGGGCACACCGGAGTCGCCAACGCGACCATTGGGATTCTAGGGTTTTGGGATTCCCACCTTACTGGTTGGGGGGGAGTGTTGGTGCAGAGGTTGGAGAAGTCAGAAGTAGGTGGGTGGGTGGGTGGGTTGGGTTGAGAAATGAGAAGGGAGACGTGGATGGATGGGTTTTGGTTTTGGTTTTGGTTTGTTTTGTTTTTTTCTGTTTTGACTATTCGTTTGCTGTAGGGACTAGGGACCAACACCGTGGTTGCGGAATTTTATTTTATTTTATTTTATTGGACTTTTTTGAAATAAAAAAAATAAATCATAACCCATTTGAAAGTATATTTACCAAAGTATAAATGTAACACTCGGAACATGACACGTGGTGGTTGTTGTGTTTAAATTTTTTTCTCCCCCAAAACTCAAGAACTTGAAGTGCAAAGTTCTTTAGATTTCAAGATTTTTTTACCCCGAAGGGAGATCGGGAGAGATGATCGCTAGTTTAGAAATTTTTCAAGTTCTAAATGTCTAAGTTCCAAATGCTTGAATCGGCAATTATGTGTCGAGTTTATCTTGAACTCGGTATAGAGTTCTCAAAACTCGTACTTCAAGTACCATGTTCTTAGAGGAAGAATTCATAACTCAATTGCAACCACATGTCACGATCTATACTCAAGTGCGATATTTCTTTTTTTTATTTTAATATTTTTATTTTTTTTATTTTTTTTCTTTTGATTTTCTTGCGTAAATATTGTTTGCATAATACTTTGTTTTTGAATTTCAATAATGTTTTTAGTATTGTTTGATTTATCGTTTTTAATTTTTCGTATTAAAGTTTGGATCCCGTATGCTAGATTTGATTCTAATCTGGGTTTGATTTGAATCAAACACGATACAATTATTTTATAACTAAATACAATGTTCGATTTGATTAAAAAAATTAACGTAAAGTTACGATTATGTTTGTCATTGACAAACAACACAAAATCAATTTTTAATCATGTACATGTTGAAACCTACAAATTCTAAAGTTCAAGACAATAATTTGTTCTTTTTATTTATGAAATGTAGCATTTCCATTCATTCGTAAACATCCCAAAAACAGTAAGTCTTAATAGCACAAATAACAACGTTCAGGCTATCCCGGGCGCCTTGCACTCTATCTCTGTCACGTCAGCTTCTCTCTCTACCACGTCAACTCACCCAACTCACCCAAAAAAATCATTAACCATGCCCGGGCTACCCCCACTCACCTTACACTTTTTTTTCTCTACATCATTTCTTAATTAATTTTTTTTAATTTTCACACAACATTTAACAAATTACATTTTTATATAATTCTAATTACATTATAATTCTAATTAACGATATAATTAATATTAATATTAATTAATTAACAATAATAATAATTATTCATTAATAATATTAATCACTATTAGACCATAAAAATTGAATATTTAAAATTTGAAACGCGCGTGAATGCACAGTATACGTGTGAATGTACAGTATACGCGTGCGTGAAAAGTATCTGCGTGATTGCACAGTATACGCGTGAAAGAAAAGTAGTCCGCGTAAATGTACAGTATACGTGTGCGTAAAAAGTAATTTGCGTGACTGCACAATGTCTAATTTTTTCTCTATATATACCTTACACAAAACACAACTTACATTTCATCTCTTCCACAAAACAAAACGTTGCAATGTCTTCTCCATATTATAACCGTTCCCCTCATCGTGCACAATCAAATCCGCGTCCACGTTATCCACAAGTATACCCCTCACGTCCATTTTACCAAAAATTATTCCAACAACCAGACTTCTCCTATTTTACCAACAACTCGTGTTGTTGTAGTCCGTATTTCGTATGGTTTGTATTTCCTTTAATTTGTATTTCGTGTGGTTGGTTGTAGTCCGTATTTTAGTATTATTAATGTATTGCTCTTATGGTATTGTCGTATTAATATATATTCTATTTTAAACGTTAAATATGGATTTACATTTGTTTATTTAATGCATATATGTCAAATTTTATTCAATTAATTACACCAAAATTTTATTACCCCACGTCAATAACAAATACTCAATCCATTAATAACAAAACCTTCACTAAATACTTAAAAATTAAAATAAAAAATTGGACGAACGAGGGGGGACACGTGCCCCCCACTCGAGGGTGCCCCGGACGTCTGCCCGGATCGCCCAACGCTCGGGTGGGCGTTCCCCGTTAACAGGGTCTCGCCTGGGTTCTCGACCCAGGCGCCCGGGCGAGGGGTGCCCCGTTAAGGGTGCCCTAATAGTAAGTCTAAAGTAGGCAAAATTTAGATATTGGTCGTATATCTATTCGGAGTACTCTTGGTGGGTAGCAATGGTGAATACAAATTGCACACTATGCGGTCTCATTTTGCCTTACGTATTTGAGTAGATTATATTATTCAGGTTAAAAACATAAAATGTTGAGTTTTCACAAGTATCATTCTTGGCACTAGAAATTTTCTTAAAAGAGGCAAAGTGTAAAGGTTCTTAGAAGAGAGAAAACTCCAAGTTTGACAAAAAACTAGATTCCAACTTCCAATGGAGCAAATTGTTAAATAACGAAACTATAAGGAAATGATGGACGGATTTTTAAGTTCTTGGATGCAAAACAATATGAAAACATAATTCATAGTAGTAAATTGTAATTTAAGTTTTTATCAAACTATAAGGAAAAAATGTTTTATTTATCCTCTCTTTTAGGCTGAAAAGAAAACAATCATTTTTACCATTAAAAATCTAACTTAACCCTCTAATATGAGATTTACATCATTCTATTCCCACTCCATCGACAACTTAAGCACTTAACGGTGGAGTGGGTATAATACTGTAGACAACTCAGATTTGAATTACCAACATCACATTGCTTATATACTTGAAATTATATAGTTCGGAAATTCTTCAAAAAAAACACAATAAAGACATGGTTTAATTCCTCCAAACACACAAAACATGTGTTTTTCGATTGATGTGAATGTAAATATCATTTTGACCAACCAAATCAATCATCATGCCTTTGCGAGTTGGTAGATTCTTTCATGTCAGTACCTAATATTTGTTGATTAACTCAGCAATGCATGCCGAATCTTTGTCATTTAACCATCATCAAATTGTACTTGTAAAAATAATTACTCAGAATAATGATGATTTTTAAATATAAAAAAAAAGAAAACCTCGAGAAAAAACTCTCGAAGTCTCGACTACAGTCTTAGAGAAAAAATAAAGCATTTTCCACACAAAAAATACACATCGGACACCCCGATTTGGTACCGCTGCTGCTGACCTGATGAAGTCAGACGGGTGGCTGGTCTGGAAAAAACTTCTCTCGACTTCCATAAACCCTTCGTGCCCAAAACAAAACCCCAATCGCCAAACCTTTGGATTCTTCCCCGCGTCATCCTAATCAGGTACGACACCTTTTCCCACCCCAAACCCTGCTTTTTCCCCACGACGAATTCGTGTTCCGACTCGATTCGAAGTGGAATCACTAAAAGTGCTTCTTCTTTTTGAATGACATCAGCTTCTAGCTTTGTCGATTTGTCGTGTTAGAATGGGTTCCGGTCAACGGCCGTATAGGAGGAAGTCGTCGTCGATAAAGTACAAGTGGGTTCCATTGGAGGATTTAGCTGTTGATGCCATTAGTGGCGCTAGAAGTGGTAGGGACGAGAAGAAATCGCAAAAAGATGATGTTTTGGGCGAAAGTTCTGACTTGAATGAGGTTTCGAGTAGGATGGTGAGCACTGCGGAGCTTGCGTCGGCGGTCGGGGCAATGTGGAAAGTGATTGGTCATCCATCAGTTGTTCGGAAATCTGAGAAAGCTAGTGTGACGAATGGAGGGGAGAATCTATGTTTGGTTGGTAATGGAAGTGAGAAGAATAAGTCGGTATCCGTTGGTTGTTCTCCATCCACGGCTCGTTCGGACTTTGAGATATTTAGGGGAATTAAGAAGAAGTTGATTTGTGGTTCATGGGGACCGTTGTGCGTCAATAATGGTATGTTTTTGGAGAATGTGGATGTTCTATGTCCTGGTGAATCCAGAGGGTCTGATACGATTAACAGTTGTGGTTTGGTCTATGCGTGTGTAAGCATCAACAAGAGTAGTTTTTTGAGCTTGAGCGATATGTTAAACATCGGTAGGAGTGAAGATATGAAATTGTTAGAGAATTGTACCGCTGAAAATGTAGCTTGCGCTGTTGACATATTTGCTGTAACATCCCGAAACAGCAGAAATTTAAAAATTTGTAATCAAGACACAAGAACTCAATAATCAACGACGGGATTGTTACTTCTCATCAAACAAATAACGGTGTACCAAAATTACATCAGAGTTTGTCAAAATGAATACATGATTACAACAAAACGACAACAGAAGATAAAACGTAATCATGCCGACCTCAGCGGTCCGAGAAGAGGATCCAACTCCAAAATGCACGTGTCCGCCGATCACCACCCAACTGGACCTACTGCGGTCCTGAAAATATAAAACAACGATGCCTGAGTTTCCAGAAGGAAACCCCGTATGCCAACTCACCTATATGCATGCATTACACAAGTGAACCTATCATACTAGTAGCATGTCATGGCATCAACAGAAAGGAACCAGTTCCCCCGAAGGGTAAAACAGGACATTAGTCCGACAATCAACATCGAGTCTCCCGCGGAGACCTACTGCAGGCACGTGCAGCCTTATAGCACGCGACATCACACCCCCCACACGCAGCTACACTACTCAAGGGTTCGGCAGGGAGCCTCTGTCACGCCTGCGCGCCGATAGAATACAGATCTGTAAATCTCAGTGGTCGGAGCCACAGGGACCAACGGGGTCGTCGCCCGGAAGGTATAACAACATCATCTCGATAGGTGCCCAGTCGAGAAATCAACATAGCCGGAACAGCCTCGGCCCAACAATCATCATCGCCGGCACAACCTCGGCGGCATCACCGGCACAACATCGGTGGTCCATCACAAACGTCCGGCACAACATCCGACGTATCCAGACCGAAGTCTGCCAGGTCATCGGGCTCCACGAGCCGCAAACACCAATCGCGCCGCTATAAAAGCAGGGCAGCGACCTCCGTAGCCCGAAGGCCGGTAGTCACCTCACCCAACGTCAGTTGCGTGCTCGCACAACATCAACACTGGGATCCGCGATCCCTCAGGCCTGCTATACTACAATAAGTCCAATCAATCCAACATCTCATTCACGATCCATACCTGGAGGTGACACATCCCGAACACCCACACTTTTACACACGGCGGTCTCTAGGCAGACACGCGGAACGCGCCCACCGTCACCTCCCGGCTCACGCACAAGGCGAGGACACGGGTTTCCGTGGACAAAGTTGACATTCAACAAGGGATCCAGAAATTCTGTCCTGGGCCCAAACGGTCGACCGAAAGAGGTGATTCGGTCGACCGGTTCCAGAAAGGAATCGGTCGATCGTACACCTAACACGGTCTACCGCTGCGCTCAAAACACAATCTCCAACGGTCGAACAAGGGTCTAAAACCGGTCGACCGAACGAGGTCAAAATCTGGAGTCTGGTCAACATTAAATTCAAATCTATCGGTCGCCTGACTCAGGGTCCCGGTCGACCGAAAACTAACATGACATTTCTACATCATTTAAAACTATCGGTCGACCGACTCAGGGGTCTCGGTCGACCGATAACAGATAGGGTCAACCTATTATTCTACGTCATAAAACGGTCGAACGCAAGCATACACCGGTCGAACAAACATGCAATAATATCCAGTACACTTAAGTTCCGGTCGAACGACCCAAGGAACCGGTCGACCGAAAACAGACAGAAATTCCCAACCCACCAGCAAATATGTACTACCGGTCGACCGCCACAAGGCATCGTCCGACCGGTGAAGGTTAAAGTTGGGTAAAACAGTACATTCGGTCGACCGCCCAAGGGGACCGGTCGACCGTTGGTCGTCCTAAACCTCGCGCCAGTCGAAGTTTTACGAAGAAACGCGCCGCCGGAGAGATCTCCGACCCCTCCCCGACCAACCAACACCTCCCCCACACTTGGGGAGCAAGAAAACCACACTAATGAGACGGCATACCTCAAACGAAGACGATGAAACGCCGGAGCAACGCTCGCGCCTCCGTCACCTCCTCAATGCTCACGTCAGAATCGATCTTCTGCCTTCGTCACCGACCGCACACGCTCCGCCCTCCTCAACTGCCGCCGAAAAAGAAAGGAGAATGTGAGGGAGGTGGTGGAAGAAATGGAATGGAAGGAAGAAGATGAAGAATGAGCTTCCTCTCCTTAAAAACCCAACCCATCAACCCACACCACTCCACCACACCCCTACACACGCAGCCCATCCCCTAAGCCATCACTTCCTCTCTCTCTCTCCACAAAAGTCAAACCCCTCCATATCTCCTTCTCTCCTCTTAATCCCTTCATTAATTCTCTAATCTAGGTTAAGGTTCTAACATTTGCTGCCGGAACAGCGAGGGATAACAGATCCTCTGCTCATGTTGGTAGCTATTATGATAGTGCCAAGTGTGTTACTTTGGTTGAATCCACGACAAGAGTGGCAGAATCCATATCTGTTTTGAGGGATCTAGACCTATGTGCGGATTGTGATAGCAAAATTCTACGTTCAAGTGACTGTACATCCGGTGAACGTCGGCAATTACTTGATTCTCCTGTTGACTCCTCAGAAGAGCGATCTATTTGTGATGTTGGTGATTCAAGTCCGAGTTGTAAAGACTCAATTTCTGACAATGGTGTACATGAGAGTGAATACCCTTCCTGCCGACCATTGTCAGATGAAGACGTATCAAGTGCTTCTTTCTCAAAGAAAAAACATGGTCTTGCTGGTGCATTGGCGGGAACATTTGTTAGTCTTTCCTTGCATCCTGTTGATACAATAAAGACTGTTATTCAATCTCGCAGCCTAAACCAAACATCAATTCGTGGAACTGTCAATTCTATTGTATCCGAAAGAGGTGAACTTTGGATCAACTTCTTGTAATTGCTTATTGGTGCAAATTTGCCTTCCATGTTCAGGATTCAAGTATTGACTTGTTATTATCATCTTCATAGGTCTAATGGGTCTTTATCGTGGAATTGCTAGCAATATCGCTTCCTCAGCACCAACTTCTGCTATTTACACGTTCACCTATGAAACAGTTAAGGCAGCAATGTTACCTGTACTGCCAAAGGTATATTGGTGCAAACACCTTTTGTTTGGTTACTTGGGACTATGGAGTAACATCTGACTGTCCGATTTGCTCATTGTCTCATGCAGAAGTACCATTCTCTGGCTCATGGCACAGCAGGTGGTTGTGCAAGCATAGTAACATCGATTATTTTTGCACCCAGTGAGCGCATAAAGCAACAAATGCAAGTTCGTTCTCATTATCAGAACTGCTGGTAGTGGTATTTGCAGTTTACCTCTTTTCCTCTTTCGTAGCATGCCATAATAAACATTCTCGATATCTCGTATAATATTCTTAATTTCTGATACATGGTTCTGCTTTTTGTGTTTTCTTTACCTAAAAGTCATATGTCTTATCTCTTTTTGGTCACACTATTATCTTGACAACACGACGGTGTTTCAAACATCAGCAAACATTTGCATCTCATTATTGATGTTGATTATCCATATTGCCTTCTCATTCGAAGACCCTTGCAGGAATGCCATCGTAGGGATTCTGGAAAAGGGTGGCTTATCTTCACTTTATACTGGTTGGGGTGCAGTGCTTTGTAGGAATATCCCACACTCTATTATTAAGGTGAGACATCCCCCTAGCCATATTCATGTCTCATGTTAGGTTGCTTAGATCCATGCTTTCATAGAAATCATTCTAATGTTTAAGAGTTTCTAGTTGTTATTGTTCTTGCAATGCAAATTAACTTCTTAACCTCTGCGTATTTCATGCATGTGTTATTCACTGAATATTCGATGTGGGTACTTATAACAATATTATTATGCAGTTATACACTTATGAAAGACTAAAGAAGTCACTATTGTCATCATCACAACCCCATTCCGGTCTCAATGCATGGCAGACGGTAATTCCTTCTAGTCATTTTCATTGTTTTTTGAATTAACTTATTTTTAATCTTCAAAAGCTTATTCTCATTTTACCGATCAAAAAAAAACTTACTCTCATTTTGCTAGATCCTTAAAGAAAACCCATGAGCCTATAGTTTACATGATCATGAAGTTAGGCTTCGTTGATATTTTCATTTTCGTTTTGAAAATAAAAAAAAAAGTTAAATACTAATAGTAACTTGTTTCTGCCACTTGTAAACACACAGCAGCCTTGTGACTTGTGAGGTAGCTGTTCGTTGCACCTGTGTATGTGTTACCCAGATTTTTTGTTTTTCAAATGCATGAGTTAGGGTCCCGCGGTATATTCCTGGCATATGTCCTGTTTCATTTTTCCACGAAAGGTCTTCCTGTCTTTTTATCAGGACACTATACTATATTGTATTACTCATTGCTTTACTTTTGTAGTTGTTTGCTGGTCCTATTCTTATATAGTTATATCACATCAAACATTTTACCTCTTCTTTAAAAGTGGTCCAAAACTTTATTCACCACCTTCTGTTACAGTTTCTGAAGATATTAGCTCATAGCTGTGTCAGGAGTGGTAGTTATCTACCTTAGGACTGCATGATTCTCCTGTGGAGTAATGCTGTGATATTTGGAAATAAACTTTTGCATAAAATGATGATTTTAGCCAGCACTTTTACCATTTTGTATACTTTTCATCATGTTTCAGCTTACGTGTGGTGGTCTTGCTGGATCTACTGCTGCATTGTTCACAACTCCTTTTGACGTGGTCAAGACGAGATTACAGACACAGGTTTGCATCATGGACTGTATTTTCTAACCTTAAATCAGGAAATGCTGATGTAATACTAAGCCTTATCAATTTGAGTTTGTACATTAAACAAAAATGACTGATGAAAGACCTGGTTATTCATGATGACCTTTTAAGTGGCAACTTAAGGAGATTATTGAAACATTTTACTAGATGCCACTCCGTAGAGCTTGGTAGTGTAAAACTTGTAAAGCTACCAACTTGAAGAAAAGACAAAATAAGTACCTATTTCCTACTACATGAGGCTGTCCACGTGGACTGCTTTTCCTACAGAAAAATAAGCTTGTAGTTTAAACTTTTTGAAAAAGATTGCATACATTAACAAAGCTAGTCTAGCCTCTTCAGATGGATCAATTGTCAGCTTCATTTGCCACTATTTGGAAAATGATTGCCTACATTAAAAATGAAATCACATGCCGGTATACGTTTCTGGCGTCACTTATAGTCACGGTGAGACTGATTTAGCACATGAGAGATGCACTTCTCATATGAATTCTGGTGGTACTTTTTAGCTTTGTGAATACCAACTACAACATGATTATTGCTAGTGTTGATTGTTGAATATAGAGAAAGGTAAAACTAGAGAATCACTTGTAAGTACATACTACTTTTGTTGGCGAAAGTAGGAGTCCATCTTATATTAAGGTTCAAAAGGCATGTCGTGTGTATCAAACATATGTGTGTTTGTGAAAGGCAGATGTAAACATGTGATGGTGTATATATAGCTCCAATCCCCGAACTTCATTTTAATTCCTCAGGAGCACGTTAACATTTTAGCATCAAGTTGCTGCTCATTATTTTTATCTGCGAGGAGTAGGCTAACATGAAATACATGCTGGAACATATAGCCTTTTCTAAACCATGGAGATTTTAAGAGCTTTTTTTAGTTCATATTTCACCTTAAAAAATCACAATTTTCCCATCCATTCAATGTTTCTTGGTAAAGAAGGCACTAGAAGCTGGCCTTACTGTAACGTCTTCGAAAACAGCGGAAAATTTAAACAATAATAAAGACCGTTAACGGTCAACGCATGACACGTCACGAGACGACAAGATGAAATGTATATATATAAAAAGGTATAGATTCACGTGGAAGTCAAAATATACATATGAGACAACTGTGATTACACCAGAAATGAATATATATGTAATCACTACCTCAACAAAAGATACGAAAAGAAGACAGGATCAGATCCCGGGGGCACCCTCCTCGGTCACAACCTCGATTCTAATGTTGCTCGCTAACTGAAATGCAAACAATTGAAACATGTCTGAGTTCCCTGCAGGAACCCCGTATGTCAAACCTCCTAAAATACAAAAATGGAAATAAAGACAATGCAATGCAATGCACATGATCATCCACCTCGGACCCACAATAATACACATCTCCGCCTCCGCGGTACTGAACCACTCCTGCCACCACAAGAGTCAAGTCAGTCCACCGCTGCCTCACAAGGGTCAGTCGACACCACTGCTCCCCAAGAGCCGCAGAAAGGAACCCTGGCACTACGCCGCCACTCCAGGAGCGAGTCAGCCCGTCGAATGCACAACTCGGGTCAGACGACAGCCGCTGCTCCCCCAAGAGCCGCCAGACGCGCACCCTGTCGGAACATCCTCGGCCTACCGACAAACCCCAGCAAATAGCCCAAGGTTTACGACAACCATCTCTCACACCCCGCTCGATATGAGAGGTCAACAATAATACGCTCTCGTCGAAGGTGAAATCCGTCGCTCTCAAGGCCGGTAATCGACCGTCGCCTCGGAGCCGGTAGTCGACCTAAACTCGACGGCTCGCGTGTGGATAAATCCACCAACCTGCGGCAGATCGGTCGACCGCTAAAAGTACACCGGTCGACCGGTCTTCCGCACAGTACTCGGTATTGTACAAACAAGTCTATCGGTCGAACCACGCCAACCGAATTATCGACCAATCGGTCGAATAAAAGTCATCTAGCGGTCGACCGTTTGGATGATCTACGCTATACAATATTTATAATATTTATATATACGACCGGTCGAACCAAGGGTCCGTTCAACCGATAACAGGGATCTCAGCATTTTGCCTAAGTGGTATTCGGTCGACCGGAACTGAAATACAGTTTGACCGAAACGTCACAGACACTCTACTGCTTAATTAAAATGCTCAGTCGGTCGACCGAAAGTTAAAGAGCGGTCGACCGTTTTGATAGTCAAAGCTCCCAACCGACTTAGCATCGAATAGATCGGTCGAACCAGGTTAAAGGCGTTCGACCGTTTAATAAGTCAAAACCCCAAACCGACCTATTCTCATTGTTTCGGTCGACCGGCTAAGTGGACCTGTTCGACCGATAACAGCATCAACCCTTTTTCCCGCACGAATTTGGCATAACGGTCGACCGTCCTCAGACATCGTTCGACCGTTTGCCGGTGCAAAACAATATAATAATAGAATCGGTCGACTGCCCACAGGCACCGGTCGACCGATTGTCGTCTTCAACTTCTGAATAAGTTGCAATCCGACGGGGAATTCGACACCAACGTCGATCCCCAACACCCACAAAGCTTAAGTGAGTTATAATGAAGACTTGGCATACCTTTTTGACGTTTGTGGAAGCTTCCCAAGCTTTAGCAAGCCTAACCCAACTATTATCCTTCACTTCCTCTCCTTCTTCTTCTTCTCTCCTTCTTCTTCTTCTCCAAATTCGCCTCTCTCACTCTCTGATTAACTTGAGGATGAAGAAAAACGCTTCAGATAAACCTAACACTTCTATTTATAGTAAAAACCTAAAATCTAATTCTTATCCAAACCTCCACCTCATGGTTTACTGTAGCAAGCTTAATTAGGTTTAGTTTAGTTTAATTAAGGTGTTTAGATTAAGGTTATTACACTTACCATTCCTTAAACGGTTCTATGTAACAGATGCCGGGTTCTCATTCACAATATAATGGGGTTCTTCCTACACTTCAAATGATTGCAAAGCATGAAGGTCTGAGAGGTCTTTACAGGTACAAATCAGAGTCCATACACGATTCACTTGTCTTAACGTGATATCTTGTGCGCATAAGTGCCGAGTTTTTCTCTATATTTTGGATGGTAAATAATATCTTTCAGTGTTCTAACTTCTTTAGGACGTGTCTGTGCAGCGGCTTGACACCAAGGCTAGCCATGTATCTCTCACAAGGAGCAATCTTTTTTTCTTCTTATGAGTTCTTCAAAGCTGTCTTTTCTTTGGATGTGCATGATTTACGTGCGGTGGTCATTGAAGAAAATAATGTTGAAGTTGAAGACAAAGCTCCATTAGACAAACTGCACAGATATGAATATTCAGGAAGGACATTTTCATACAGACATGGCAAATAGAACTAAAATATGAGATACTGAAGCATATAGAAATTACTTAGCTCAATTTTGATCGGGTCTGACTGTTGGCATTTTCCCCCGTTACTAGCCATTGATCTATCTGATTTCCATTGATATGCACGACAACTGCATCACAAAAACAAAGAGGCAGCTTGCTTCAGGCTTTTAGCTCCTGAAGGTACGTGTGATGGCTCAAATATTCCGTACTTGCTTCAAAATTTTAAATATAGCGAGTCATTCCTAAGTGTGATTAACGAATACGAAGGCTTTAAAAGTTCGTTTTTCATATTTTTTGGAGAATGTAAAAATGCATTTTTTCGTGCCCAAACCATAAACATCCACTCTTTCTTTACGAGATGAGTCACGAGTGATGTTCGTTGTTCGGTTAACAATAGTTGAAAATGTTATAGCTGATGAGTGACGATGATTTGTAAAGTTTATTTTCTGTTGTCCTTTCGTTAGTGCAACACTAATGCCGCGTGGCATGAGTTGGTGGGATATTCTTGAGTAGCACAACTATAATTCCGCACGACACCAGTCGGTGAAATAATGCCCAACAGTAGTTCAGAAGAGAGAATGTCTTGTTGACATTCAACCGATCTGCAGATTCACTTTACACAGGCGGAGACTAGAATGCTTCACTGTGTGATTCTCCGAATTAGTACCCTATCATCTTTGTGCAAATCGTTCGACCTTTTAACAATGGCGGTTGCTCTTCTTAATTAACGTTTAAATATTACAATTTTTGACATTAAAACAACCGTCTGGGTGGTGTAGTTGGTTATCACGCTAGTCTCACACACTAGAGGTCCCCGGTTCGAACCCGGGCTCAGACAGAGACATCCTTGGAATATTTTGCATTTTTCCCCACATTGATTTTTGCATTTTTTTTAAAAAAGAAATGCCTTATTAATTTAGTTATCCTCTTTAAATTTATTCAGTTTTCCCCATCAATTACTACTATCTTCTGATCTTCGCTCGTCCGTCATGTTCTAACACTGGAAAATTTGTCTCGAGCGAACTAACACTGGAAAACCTCTGTTTGGAGACAATCCATCTGGTGTCTACTGTCACTTGGACTAACTAACCTCGGATTACATACAGTCAACAGTTCAAGACGCAACAAAATACAAGATATACAATCTACAACGAATCAAATGAGAACCGAAGCTCAAGTTCAAATCCGTCTGAATTCCTAAATGAGGTTATAAGGAGTTTAACCCAAACAAACTGTTTAACCCAAACGCGATGTAACTGCCCAGGTTCAAAAATAAATTGATAAATATATCAAGTTGAATAGGTTTTTTTTTCAAGTGGAGCTAAATTAGCAACCTTACAAGTGGTGATAGAACCTTGAGCCATAAAAATTTAGATCTGATAATTTGAACACTTCGGCTCAAAGAATTAGAGTGATGCAAAACTTCGGGGGTAAAACTATTCTTGGGCCAATTAATATATCAAAGTTTTTGTACTTTTGTACCTATAAAATGGTTATAATTCGTTCCTTGGAATGTCTAAGAATGTTATGATTTGTAATTAGATAAATCAATACATCTTATCAACTGGCCAACCACGAGGGGTAGAACTCCATTGGAACTCCAATAGTGCAAGAAATTTATTACATGGCTTGCAGCAACGCAGAGTCGCAGACCAGTTCTAGCATCAAGCATCAAGCATTTTACATGACAAAAAATGAAGCAAGAAGATGATTCTTTCTGAACTTCCTAGCTCATGTAAAGAATACCGAAAACAGAATGAATGTACCACAAAGATATCTTGTGATTCAGAAATGCTGAGGAAACATGAAATTCCAAACAATCTTGATGCAAACTCCGCACCAACAAATTGATTACATGTAGTTGGAGTTGCCACATACAGTATTAGAGAAATCCACAAGCTTATGAACAATCATTCTCCATTCAGAATTGGAACAATTAAGGGATTCAACTGTGCAAGGTACACGATAGCCCACCTGCAAAGACAGAGAAGTCAATAGCAGTAGAATACAAATGCAAACACATAAAAAAATTTGGAAATATTAAATTGAAATATCTCATAGTTCATAAGAAAAACATGATTACTTGCGGGTTGAAATGGAAATTAGCTACTGTACAATTTAACAGATTTACATGCTTAACATTGCTCACAATACAAGCGGATACGGGTTTAACAGTAGGTGAATATGGTTATCCCTGGAAAGGAAGTAGTAAACTAAAATTGACATAAGAAACTTTGTAAATCCTGAAACCATTTTACTCCAATTGCTTTGTGCTCTTCTGGCAAACTTTGTTAATTCCCTTATAAAATGTACACACTTATTGAGTAAAATGTGGAAGAATAATGCACATCACAACCATCAAGGGTAGCATCAGTATCCGAGATGTAAAAATTGACATGCAAAGTTGTTTTTATCGTCACATTGACATGCAAAGCTTAACACAACAATTTGGGACTGGACCGTAAGCTGACTCCCAATGTTTTCACACAGATCAAGGCAAATCAGCTCACAACACACTACATTCTGAAATCTAGACATAACATTTTTATCAAATAAAACCATATGGATTTTCAATATAGCATGACAAAGACCAGCTCAGGCAAAGTATACTAAATTGGTACATCAATTCACAAGAAATCATTCAATTAGATTCTTCCTCTACGCAAAGGATGAACAAAATACTAATGTTACTGAGATTTAAGTATGTCAAAAAATAAAAATAAAAATGCAAGCAGATAGGAGCAACAACTTACATCATCCAGCAACAAACTGTTGCTGTAACAGCCAAGGTGAAGTGCAACCTGTACAAAAGTACATAATAATATTTTAGAATGCGGTTTCAGCTGAGAATAATGATCAACCGGAAAGGAGGAGAAAACGACTAAGAAGAAGCTAGATGTTTTGTGTTGCCCTATGTTGTTCAAGTGGCCTGTGGGATTCTAGGCCATTCCTTTCATTTTCTCCAAAAACAAAAACTGAAACAACTAAGAAGCTTACAATTAAGACTTCTAGTAATGCACTCAGTGGTACCAAATCATCGCGTTAAGCTTGTAAATAGACTAGATATGATGAAAAAAGTCCTGCCTTTTCAATTACATAATTATTTTATAGGCAAATAAGCAACCTGGATTTAAGCAAGCATGCAAGGTATAAGAGCTGAATAGATCACTCTCCTTTGAAGCTGTAGAGTTAATATTACAGCTGAACAATTAACATAAGAATTACACAAATAAAAAACTATTTTCCATCAAATAAGTGTCACAAGTTTCTTAGTTAAGACAGTTGAAGCAAATAAAATTCCAATTTGCAGTCATGCCAGCGTGCTAACAACTCCTACTTCAGCATTTTAAGTAGGACCTACATCGACTAATCTAACACATATTCCAGGAATTAATGGCAAACATACCCTATCTCAAAGCCAAAACCAATTATTTAATGAGGAAATTCATCATCTAAACTTCCCATTCACAACCCCTTACTATCATTTAGTGACTACAAACATCCAATGTACTAATCCATGCATAGCAGCCTCCCCTTACTATCATTTAGTGACTACAAACATGTAATGTACTAATCCATGCATAGCAGCCTCGTAAAACTATGTCAGTAATATCAAAAGACAACAAGAGCTAAATTTAAATTACTTATAAGATCATCCAACATCTATGAACATCAGATAAATCTATAATTTCAGGGGGAAAACAAAATATTGACAATTCCCTTAAAGCACCCATAAAATCTAAGGAGACAAAAAAACAATCTTTTTCCTCAACATTTCTAATCAATTGCCTCTCCTTCCCCAAAATCAGGATACATTGACCAACTTCTCCAATCCACAAAAGAAATCTACTTTGACAAACAACTACATGTCCGGATTCCGAGATCGAGAATCCAGAATCTAAAATCAACAACACAAATAGGGGACAACATTCAAATCGACAAGCAGCAACAAATCGCATGCGGTTTCTCTTCCGAAACCAAATCAACATCAAAATCCAGAGGAAGGAATTCGAATCGAAAGAGTAGACTTTACAGATTGGTGGAGGGGCCTCTGTTGCAGCAGAGTCTGAGGGAGATAGAGGCGATGATGCCGACGATGGCGAAGATCAACGTGGTCTTCCAGAAGGCCATCGCGATGGCGTTCGAGATTTGGTGGTTTTCTTGGTAGACTTTTTGTGGGAATTTGAGAGAGAAGGGTTCGTGGTGGAGATCAGGACTGGTGGGATCTCGTCTAATTTGATTATTTCAGCTATCCATGTGTACTTTTTTAGAAGTTATGCTTAATAATACTAGGAGCATGACGTATTACCTTTAAAATCGGTTGATTCTTCGTTGATATTCTTCTTATTTTCAAAATTCGAACTCTTAATTCAAATTGTCGATCTTATTTTGTAACACATGTTAAATATGCATGTTAAATTCCATTAAGTTTAGAGCTCATTAGCTTTTAAGCTCAAGTAATATCAATTTTTTAATAAATATGGTGCATCGATTTTGGTGACTAGTTATGATATGTAAATGGTGTTTGAGCTCGAGTGTGATGTTTGTGGTGTGAGAATTAGAGTCATGTTATCACAACAAGATAATCTAATCATTTTACATAGCGAAAAGTTAAATTAGCACGACAAAAATGATTCACTTACGAATAAAAGCTTTATGTCATTGTCTATGCGCTCAAGACTTGGGAAAAACTATATCGTTCTTGTCGAATTCGTAAATTATTCGAATCATCAAGTCATCAAGCACTTTGACGCACTTCACGTTGCTTACTTATTATTCCAATAGGTGGTTCGCTTGCATGGTCCAAATTCACGTTTTTTTCTCGCTCTTGTATACAAACAAACTCTTATCATCCAACTCATTTCCTCCGACGGATCCCCGCCAAGATCTCGAATTCGATATCCCGTATGCCAATGAATCTTTTTTGTGGTGATGAAAATAACAGAGTTCAACTATCGCAAGTGCAAGCTTACCTACATCACACAAATGCTCATTAGACTTTAAATCGAGTTTGAGTTCAAATCGAAATTTCAACAAACCTATTACGAGCTCATTAATTTAGTGTAATATCATTAAAATAAATAATTTAGACATTTTGAATATAAATATTAAATATTTATTGTAAATGTGTGGTGGATATGTATTTTAGTTTCTGACACAATATTTAAAATCAATATTATAATATATATAAGATACATACTAATGTATATCAACAATTTTATATAAAAAATATATTATTTAACATAGTGAGCTTTTAACGAGCCGAGCCGAGAATGCTCAATTATTTATTTGAGCCTAAAATTAGCCTCATGGCTTGGCTTAGTTAGTGCTCGAGTTAGAAGAGTACAACTGTATTATTGATGTTAATAAAATAATTTATTTTATAATCGATTAATTGAGGGCATATTATTCTCTTATAGGTGTTTCCCACCGAGTTCATAGCATCGCATCACCTCTCTTACCCCTCACCACACGGGTAATCGCTCGGAAGAATATTGAGTAGATAGGTGATTTATTTTCAAATCTTGTCCAACATGTATTAACCTTTCTACCATAAGAGTATACATGAAAATCAAAATACGTGTGCAGCGTGTAAAAATAAGATTAAAAATGATGAATCGTTTCTCATGTTACATATCTTCGGAACAAATATACATCAGCATTAGAGCATCACCATGATTTTGGGTATTATCCATTTGATGATGTGGATCACATCTTATTTTAGAGCTTACGGTTGTCTGAGTTTAATCAGAGGCAAGCAAGTATGCAGAGAAAGATCACTTGATCTCTTTGATTTATTCATTTACTCGGATTACGGGATTCCATCTCTTAGAATCCACATATGAGCTCCTCATTATAAATATGTGGTTGTCATGAATTGCCAAAATATTTATTGAATCCCATTCTTTCTGAGCTACTTAAGCATCCAACTATCCAAGTATCGAAAAAGTTTCGTCCAATGAGAAGTTTTTTATGCATTTTTGAATTGGATTTCAGGGAAACACAATAAAAGTGATAGCTATTATGGAGAGTCACATCAATGATCCCACATTGGACTGTTATTCCGCTTACTTTTTGAGGCTTCATAGTGACGTACAAATGAAAAATTGTTGGCACAAGAGTGAATTTCCTCTGGTTGTGTGTCTCATCGGATATTAGAATTACTTCCTATTGGATGTTGAGTTATATTAGCGAAATGATTTATTGGATGATAGATGTAGAAGTACCCATGTTATTATTGTTTGACTTGATTACGAAAAAAATATTGTGCATCAGATTTCTGGACTCGAAGTTATCTACTACAATGTGTTGCGGCATGTTAGTTTTGTTCCTTGAAAACCTGTGTGGAACGATCAACTGATTGGAAAATGGTTGACCGAATAGTGGGCGACGGTAAAATCTGGATTTTCTGGCCTGACCAAAAACGATCAACCTATTTTGTCAAGACATACACATTTTGTAGTTACTAGAATTTGAAGTTCGCTCGACCGTTTCTGGGCGACGACTAAACTTATTAAGCCTATTTTTGGCATTTCTTCTCTACCACTTATATGTCCTAAGCTCTAGTATATATATCATTTTACCCTTTAGGGTTTGGAAAAACAACCACCAATTATAGTCTCCTCTCTCCTACCACCTCTATATAGCCACCAAGAGTGAATTACTATCTTATGGAGCATCTTCTTAGAGCCACCTAGTGTGGATTCCATAGCTCAATGAGTCATCAAGTTGAGGAAGTTACCGGAGCCATAAAAAAAGGAACTTTGAGATGTTGAAGAAGACCAATGAAGATGAGGAATTCTTCCATATAATTAGCATTCGTGCTCTCTATGTTGCTTCAAGATTGAAGATTCGAAAGGGACGGGTTTTGGTATCTACTGATGCTCCTTGGAGGTTTATTCTTCTCCTTGCTCTCTCATTTTATTGGATTGCTAGCTTATACTCTCTTGTCTATGTATCATCTTGTATGGATATTAGATTAGTCATCTTGTCAAACTTAGGGTTTATTGTACTTAGAGGTGTAAACATCCAAAGTCCTGGTCAAACTGCAAGCTATTATCTCCATGCATGATCTGTCATTTTATCACCGTTTACACCATAATTCTGCTGTCTCTGCCTGTGGTTTTCCCAAATTGGATTTCCAAATATATATATCTTGGTGTTTGTGTTGATTAATTGTGGTTTGTCTTCAGATATTTGCATGATTTGGTACATGATGCTAAATGTTTGTGAATTTGCTTATTCTGGCTTCTATTGAGTTTTTCTGCACCAATCATTATGGCTTCCGCATTATAACTTAGACACACTATTGTTCCAATTTTCCTAACAAGGCTTAAGGTCTTTGAGAACTTGCTAGTGATCAAGACAATGTCAATTCAAGATTAGGGAAAGACTGCAATGATAGTTCATGTTGAGTTATGGTTTCAAATTGAGGAAAAGTTTTACTCGAATATGCTTTTGATAAAGACCATTTTAATGCTATTGGGAGAAAACATGTCATTTTCCTGTCGTTAACACTTTTACAGGTGACTTTATACCCCTGAGGACAACGTGGTGTTATAAATTATAATTGATGATACCTAAAGTTTTGAACCGACACTAAAGCAATAAACTTGTATTTTTTGTTGGAAAAAAACATGACGCCTTTGTTGACATATATATTTTTTGTTTAAATCTCAAACAAATAAAAATGTTTAAATTTCAATTATCTCAGTTACTTTCTTTTGTAGAGAGGCTTGGGCAGATGGATCGTCCTCTATATCCTGTCAAATCCATTGTCAGACACTTTTTGAGATGTTTATCTTTGCAACTTGCCGTTTGGTAGGAATAATCTATAAAAATATATTTTTTATGTGATGATAAATATCTTGAAAAATAACGGAGAAAAACATAAAGTGTTAAAAACTGAAAGTTCATGACAACATTTTAATGTGCAGCCGCATACAGTGCGACTCGACCGTCTGGGGTCGTATATGCGACCGATAGGCCGGAAAGCGGAAGGGAGGAAAGAGGGGATGTCTTTGACGAGCGTCGGGAATGGGGTAACGTGAAAGGATGACGGAGGCAACGCGGTATGTTGAGGGGTCGACGAGCTTTCCAAAAAAGGAGGATAGGGAGAAGGAGATCAAGTTGAAGAATTTTTCCAAAAAAGAAAAGAAAAGGAGGAGAGGGGAATATGAGATTGGAGGAGAGGAGAAGATAATGTTGCACGTGTTCTAGGCTTCCTACTGTGTGTTTAAATATTTATGGTTTTTCTGATTTTTTGAAGAAAAAAAATCATTTTTTTCTTTTTTTTACTGTTGTACGGCAGCATATATGAGAATAAATGTTACTTTTTAAAGTTCGTGGAGTAAAATGATTTGGACCCATATATGAAGGAGATTATCTGTAATTTACCCCCCTTTTTATGCGGTATATCTTTTTAGAATGACGTAGAGCTGATATTCCATAACGTCCTTCCACATTTTTTTCCTCATAAAAACCACAAATGGACGTCAATCGCACATACGCCTGTAGTTAGACCCAACCATACACTGTAGCTAAACTCAAGATATCTTGAAGAACTAGTTGGAAAGAGATACGCCTGTAGTTAGATTCAACCATACACTGTAGCTAAACTCAAAAGATATCTTGAAGAATAAGCTGGAAAGAGTGCCCAAACAGGGTAAATATAACACATGTGGACAATATCCAGGAATCTAACTATTCATTTGTACTGTGGAACTGATGCATAGTTTTGTACCATATTCCAGTCATCATCTTAATTTTATAACTTGCAGCATCTGTCTTACAGCGGGAGCTCATCTACAGCAAATTGCCTCTCCCAAGAAGGGCATGTATTTGGCTTTTCAGAGTATATAATTACCAGCATTCCAGTTTTGACAGTGATGTGGGGAGACGAAGCGCATGTAAGATGAAGGGTAGAAACACAGCATCAAGTACAGCTTAGACCTCCAAGGAATGAGCTTTATCGTTTGTACTAGGAATTGATCCTTCCCAGAGCTCGCCAAGTTCATTTCTAATCCAAGAAAGAAATATCACCGGTCCCAACGTTGAGGGCACCTACAATCATTATATTTTCGTGAACATTTGTCACATTCAGAAAGCTGATTTAGTACACAGGAGAGTTAATACATTGATAACTGGAAGGGAAAAAAAAAACTGCAACCAACAAAGAAAACCGAGATTCACGAACTCTCAGTCTATATGACCCCAAATGGTCCACACATAATTTACCTTGGATCACAAACTTTTCTTTTCAAACAGACGATGCTGTGTTTGGGTTCTTTGGTCACATTGGCAGATGGGACACTGTCAATGACTATTACTTACCTGATTAGAAGCCCAAAATTATTGTTCTCAGCTTAATCACCTAAAGTAATCTAACAACTTAGTTACTGAGAATGAATTTCAGAGTTACTGACACAAGTAACAGGAATTTACATCTAACATTATTTGGATGTCATAGGATAGATTATGCATAATATTTTTCTCACAAAGAAGAGGCACTTCTTTAGTTAGAGGACAAATCAAGATTCATAAATAGCAGAGACGCATCCAATAACTTAGTAAAAAGGGCAGGCAGATAAGATTGCAAGCACCAACTGCTAAAACAGAATACACCCGTCCATATAAAAATATAGCTTGCTTAGGAGAGACTAATATCCATAATGTTTGAATGATTGTGGAAAATACCAGATAAAGAAGAGCCGGTTGAGGTGAGTGACTTAAAATTCCAGCAGCTAAAGCAGTAACAAGACCAATGGCATAACCAGCAAGGGCATACCATATGTATTTGCGCCCTTTAGAGATAGAAGCATCCAAAGGATTTACCATGTCTTTATTTTTACGGTGATCGAAACAAATAACCAAAGCTAAAAGCATGCCGGGAATAGCCTACATATAATAGGAAATAGAGTTAACAACTGTAGCAGGTGAATAACAGAGCATTCCACAGAAACAAAGATCGGAAAATGCATCTCATATAGACTACGAAATATAAAGTTTGCAAATGGTTAACAGATTTAAACCTCATATTTCAAAGTGGAACTGTTGATTTCCATCAGAAAACCAAAAAGAATTAGTAACTGACACCTACCGTATTGATGAGTTGATTGTATCCATATTAGGTCAGACATAGTAATTGTTTTGTTGTGTATACTCCAATCAAGACAATATGCCATCCTACAAGTACTTTATATACTGCAACGTGCAAACCAAAGCAAGATTGCCCTAAACATATCTTTGTTCTGTGTGGTCATTTCATCTATTA
The DNA here is from genome assembly GCA_963682175.1 of Triglochin maritima. NCBI lineage: Eukaryota > Viridiplantae > Streptophyta > Magnoliopsida > Alismatales > Juncaginaceae > Triglochin > Triglochin maritima. The sequence continues at coordinate 53,129,260 of OY821772.1, read as the reverse complement.
CATATTCTTGGCTAAAACCCTTAAGTTTACTTCATCAACACAAGATTTTCTGCCAATATTAGTGAAACTACATGACATGTCACACAAATCAGCTTAAAGTATGCAGGTGAAAGAAAAAAAATCAAATGCCTCATTGGAGGTTGAAAGCAGTCAAGAAAAAGAACACAAGATAAACAATTAGCAATTTACCAGCACGATCAGAAGAGAATCTAACAGAAAAAGAAACCTTCTGAAAATGTGCAGTAGCCAAGTTATAAAGAGAACAAACATACCATGTCTCCAAGACCAAGCATCATATGGTCCATGTTAGCGCTGCCAGGAATCACACCACCCATCAAATTTCTTGGAAAGACAAGTTTCACAGGGAGCTCCAGCTTCTTTGTTATCATCTGCAACCCAGGTAGGCTAAGTTTGTTTGCCACTGTATGAACAGGATTCGAAGCTTTCCGTGTGGCCACTGAGACCATGACATTCTCCCCAAAAAAACTTTCCGAGAAGAAGACCCAAAACACATCATACACAAACAAGGACAGCAGAAGCATAGAGCAAATCTTAATGTTGGGAAGCCGCACATGGCTAACAAACGCTATGCATATACAGATTCCCAGCAAATTGTTCAAGATCCAGTGCCCAGAAACAAGCCATGCACACACAGTCACCACACACATCAACAAAAGCATGCCCTGCATGCGCGTGAAAGATTTCGAGCAGCAACGAGACACAAATGGGTCTGTCAAACTAAACTGTGTCTTGACATATGCAACGTAAGGAGACAAGCAAAAGTATAGAGCAGAGCCGGAGGCTAAGGCCGTGAAGGCGGTCACAAAATGAGACACTGATGCGAAAAGATAAAACATCAACAGTAGACTGCAAGAGCTGGCTAGAGGGATCATAAGCGCTTGGGATCCGTCAAGCGTTATGGATGCTTCCGATATATCCCTGTTTCTCTCCATCTCCTTACTGTGGGTCAGAGCCCGAGAGGCAGATGCGAATGCCACAAAGACGGCTGTGGCGATAAGCGTAAGAGAAGCAGGCTCAAGCAGATAAGTGAGCTTCCATAGAGATTCCATGGCAATCAACTTATTAGCACTAACACAATTTCACACACAAAAATAATTTCCTTTCTAACAGTAAGACCAAATCCTTTGATGCGATTTCGGCTATAAAGATTTGATCATATCAATTCGCGGCTTCACCGAAACCCGATTCTTCGAAATGCGCTTCCAAAGGAGAAATCGGAAGCGATAACACCTGGTAAAGACCAAAATAGAAGTTCAAAAAACCTTTTCCCCCCCAACACGAGTAATCCAAGACAAATTTACGCCTCTTTCGGCCGAAAAAGATTCGATTAGCAAGTAAATTCGAGCACAGCTGGGATTTCAGGTTTTGCATCGGAAAATCGAAAAAAACCGAGAAAAATCAGCGAAAAAATGGATTTTGAACGGGAGCAAAGGGGCAGATCTAGGAGGAGAGGCGACCTGCGGATCTGGAGGAGGTGAGGGAGTGGAATCCAGCGCGCATTGGGAGATGGCGGAGTAGGTTTTGGAGAAAGAGGGGAGACGATGGATTGAGTGCTTCAGAGTTATAAGTCTTCTGGCCCCAAAAAGGAGATTCGTGGAGGCTGAGCGTCACGGACGTTGCAGACGTGGATTCCATTTGGATTTTATTTTTCGCGTTTTCAATTGGAATTTCACGTACTTTAGTCTTGCTTATTTTTTTCAACGGTTACCGGACATTTCAGACAAGTCATGTGATGAGATCAGGTAATGTCTTTGGAATCATTCCAAATACAGTCTTAAATACTTTCAATCATCCCTTTTCTTTCATATTTCATCTTCCATTTTCTCCAAATTTCATGTTCCATTTGCCCCATCCCAGCGTTGGCAAAGTTTCACAAGTAGTGTAATTTCTTACATAATACGAGCATCGCTTCGATGCCGACGTCGAAGTTGGAAGACCCTCTTCTGGTAGCACTTGTAGACATCGATTGATTTTGGAGAAGGAGAGCGGTAGGTGGCGAACTCGGAGATGGTGAGGGGGTCGAAGTGGTTTTGGGCAATATTGTGGATGAATTGTAATGATTCAATAGTTATGAATGAATTATCAGTTTCTCTTGTTTGTAATGATTTTGTCCAAGAATAATAAATGAATTGTCTATTTTTGTGTCCATCATTTTGTGTTTGTAATGATTCTTTTCAAGAATTATGAATGATTTGTCTGTTTCTAATTTAGCAAAACATTATATGTCTGATTCGTTCTTTCAATGATAGAAAAGCAACTTGTGTTCAGTAATGGTATAATTATGGAAACATTTTGTATTGATTCTCGTTGCTGGACTCATTTTGAACACACTATAAATTGATTATATATTCTATATTAACTCTGAACACTCTTTGTATTGACTCTGGACACAATCTGAACTAATTATTGGCACACCCTCGACACATTGAACAATGTTGAATGATTTTGGAATAACAATGGATTAGCTCTGGACTAATTTTAGACTATAGATTAACTCTGGTATCATTCTGGAATGCCGCTGGATTGACTGTGGACATATTCTGGAATCACGGTTTGGAATTATCTCTGGACACTTTCTGGAATGACTGTGGGAATAACTTTGGACTGATTTTAACTCTGGTCTTATTCTGGAATCACTCTGGTCAGACTCTAGACACATTCTTGAATGACTCTGGACACCACTGGAATGACCTTGGACACATTCTAGAATCACAGCTTGACACACGTTGTCCTGATTTTGGAAGCATTTTCCAATGACTCTAGAAACATTTTGGAATGACTCTCGAATAACTTTTGACTGGTTTTAACTCTGGTCTTATTCTGGAATGACCTGTTTGGTCTTCCATTACATTCACTCTGAGAAGACACATTTCGGTCGACCAAAACTTGTTCGGTCGTCCGTTTTCCTTATCCAAACTATTGGAATTTTTACATTGTGTTTGGTTTTCAAGGGGTGTTGTCCTTTTGCAACCCCCGTCACCTCACCTAGAATGACCCCCGACAGACCCGTCGCAATGAACATAAGAAGTATGAGCAAACAACAGAATTCCCTCTTTCCAAATCATTTTCCGACACATACACAAACAACAGAAATCTGTCTAAGGGAAACTATTTTTCACTGGATTTTATTTTCCTCTACTTTCTGGTTGACTCCGAAAATCACCTTCTGTCACTTTCCACGCCACTAACACCCCCTGGTCTTATTCTGGAATGACTCTGGACATATTATGGAATGACTGTGGACACCCACTGGAATGACTTTGGACATATTCTGGAATGAATCTGGACACATTCTGGAATCACAGCTTGTCACATGTTGTCATTGTTTTGGAAATATTCTGTGTGACATGACTGTTGATTGCACTTTGTTTGAGACAACTGTTTTCTTTATCGATAATTTCTCATGTTTGTTGACATACTGAGTAAGTACTGACATGTGTGTCCGTGACGCTCATCCTCCATGTATCAGCACTCCCCAAAAAAAGGTGAGGTGATTTTGGAGTACGACTACTGACGCCGTTTTAGACGCTATGTGAGTTGTCCAAATATAGAATTGTTTATAGATGAAAGAAACATTAAAAGATATTGCAAAGAGACTTGAAGTTGGAATGGATCCACACGTTTCACCTTTTTCAATTGGTGATTGATGGCGGGCAAACCCATAAAATGAGTTCAGACCCACTCCGCGTGAATAGTTTGGCAAATAATCAAGCCATGAGTTCAATTTTATTATGAAGTAATCGCAACAGCTCGTCTATTTTTGTATTATGTTATATTTAACTAGAAATACTCAAAATACGTCTTTCAGTTTCGCTCTAGATTTTTATTTAGCAACACTTTAGCATCCAAGCATATCATATACTAGTCAATAACTCGTGCGTTGCACGACTAAGATTTCTCCGTAAGTGATACTTAAACTATTTATTGTTGAGTGTTAACCCACAGTAACGAATTAACTCGTAGTGGAGTTTCTTAAGCAAGAACTTACGACCTATTTAAAAATAGGTTTAAACCGTAACATAATAAGTTTTAAAACATTCAAATAGCATTGTAATAGAATAAAATAAGCTATAAAATCAAAAAACAAAAAAAAACTTCCTAAGAACCACAATACCACATATTTCCATTTATTGTAATTTTGCAAACAACGACAACGCGGATGGCAGTCAAATATGTCCACAATATTATCAATTTTCTTACTCGTCCCAAACCAAAACAAATATCACACCAACACAACGAAACAATAGTCTCATTTGCATGTTTGAGTTTTAAAAGTAATTTTTTGAAATATTAAAAGAAATTGTAAGAATGTAAAAGATGTGAAAGTATTTTGAAAAATTATAAACATTCCACTTAGAACATGACGCCTGGTGACGATTAAGTTCCAGAACTCAGCAGATGAAGGGTCAGTCATTGAATTTAAGAAAAAAATTCCAAGACAGAGACTTCCAAACTGAAAACGGTGGGAGAAAAGATTCCAAGCCTTGCACTTAAATCACAAACCCAACCACAAGACACGCACATAGTTTTACATTATTACAATTTCTTATTTTTGTTTTAATTTATTTTTTAAAAAGACCTTTATAATGATTTGCACAAGTGAAGTAAATTACTCTTCCACGTTAACTTGCTTAAGCGAATGGCAACGAAGGTGACAGGTAGTGACTACTAAGACCATATGTAATCATGATCATTGTTAATATGAACTTTTTTTCTTTTATTTTTTTTTACACGTCAACTTCATCTCCTTCCAACGTAATTTTTTCTTTCTTCACTACTATTCACATCTTAACCACAATTCATCAATCTCCTCCACGTTGTTTTTTATTTTCACTGATTTTTATTTTATTCCAAAATCAATTATATTTATCTAAAACATTAATAATTCAAACAAAATACATATTAATTAGTAGATAATAATAAAAATTATTAATATAATAAAAAACATATTTATTTAAATGTTTGTACGTAACACAATATACTTCATCTTCTCGACTGACCCCCTCTTCCTCCTCCCACCTCCAAATCACTCACACTCTTCATTACTCATCGTTTTTATATGTTGAACTAACTACGGGTCAGTTAGGGTTCTATTAATAAATCTTGTGGGGTAAAACAAAGAGTAAGAGATTTGTTGAGTCTATGATTTTGATTCGGAGTGCGGGGGTGACAAGGAGCGACAACCCCTTGCAGGGGACGTGAGGGAGTGTGTTTTGCAGACGTTTTTTTTTCTGTTTTGATACCATATTATTGTATTCCAGATATTGATCTGTTTATCCATTTTTGCAGTGTTCACGTAGGCGATCGCCTGTCGCGGTAGTCGCCTGGGCGACCACCGCCTTTCGCCCAGCAAAGCTAGGCGAAATGGGTGATCGCCTCGCCTAGGCGATCGCCGTTGGAGGCATTCCAACGGCTCTCTACTTTTTTATTTTATTTTTCAAAATTTACATGTTTGCCACTACCCTCAATTCCTATTTAAACCCCTCCAAACCTCTTCATTTTTCACAAATCTATCATTCTCTTCTTCTTCATAATTCTATTCTAATCATCAAGTTTCTTAATCATCAAGTTTTTGCGATTAAGTCTCCGGTCTGGTGCTTAGTTTTGAAGTTGGAAAGTGAAGTCTCCGATCCGGTTCTTCATTCTTCAACCGCCAAAATCAAGTGCACTCTTTCTAACTTCTCTTTAGAATTAAATTAATTAGTATTTTATTTTCATATTAGTCTAGTTTTAAGATATGACCTACGTACCCGGCACTAGTCTCACTATGCATCACGAGAGTTACGATGACCTAAAGACCTACCCGTACAAATGACCCTGGTTGGAATACTGCCCATTACATTAGTGCTAATGATAAAAACTGCATTGTCTGTGAGTTATGTGGTAAGAAAACTAGAGGTATAGTCTGTCACAAACAACATCTTGCACACACACCCGGTAGCAATGCTAGACCTTGTGATAAAGTTCATGACTCTATTAAACAAGACATAACTGTAGGATTTCATGTTTAATTATACATATATATTTTCGAAATTTTTATGTATAATAAGGATCAATTACAATTTTCTTTGATTTATTTCATGCATGCATCTGTTTGTTTTAACATCTAGTTTCAAAACTCTATTAAAACAAACAAGGGCTCCGAAATTCATACCTAGAAGTTCTCTAAAACTTCTTGAAGATTCGGAGACGTTGGGGATGCTCCTCGCTGCGCCGGATGCCTCCGAGTATTCACCAAACTCTAAACAAGATCGGAGAGAGGGAAGCTAGTCTCTCAATCTCCGATAGGGTTTAGAATCCAATTACTAACCCCTCTTTAATTCCCTTGAGAAGATGATCTCTTAAGAACTAAACTAAACTTAAGAATTTGTGGAATTTTCGTGGAGAATTAAGGAGAGAGATTTTGCATGAAAAGCAATATTAATCAAGATGTAGGAAGGCAATGAGATAATCTCTATTTATAGGTTCTCTCCAAATTACCTATTCATGTGCAACCTCTTGCCCATGATTTCATGCAAAATTCCATCTAACCATCCATTATTTAATAATAAATAATATTAGCCACGAATTAAATCAATTATGGACCAATTCCATGCATGATCTAATTAATTCTTAAATTAATTCTGCATAAAACCGTCTGCACCGGTCGACCGTTACGAAGGTCCGGTCGACCGCTCGACCCCAATTTCAGTCGACCGTGCAAGATTTGGTCGACCGTTCTTAACGTAGAATATTTCATCGCAATGTTCGGTCGACCGACCAATAGATTCGGTCGACCGTTCTGAACAGACGAAAAATCCCTGTTATCGGTCGAGACACGTCCGGTCGACCGTGCACCTTCGGTCGACCGTTATCCATTAACCGGTCGACCGTTTGCACAGTCTTGCAGACTTGTCAAATTTCGGTTTAACCCCTACAAAATTTGTCATTTTGGGATTAGTAGTAAATTCACAACTTATGTAACATATTATCCTATGTAATGATCAATCATTACACCCCATAATATTTACATCACATATGAATTTAATTTAGATTCTAATTATGTTATCAATCACAACATAATTTTGATTTTGCTTGTTCACCCCATGTGTCATATTTTCTACATGAAACCCGACACATCTTATGAACTCAAAATCTCCATTTCTTGTTTCCCAGTTTTGCGGTGTGACCTATGAGAGGATTTAAACTAAGTTGGCAGTGATATTAAGAGCTTAATATCACAAGCTATAAGCGGTATCTAGCTACACATTATAGCTCCCAATTAGTTAGATGTCTTAATTCCACTCGAACCAAAACCCGATCCATTTAGTGATGGCGTGCACCACTTGTGTCCGTCCCTTGCCTCATGATATTAAGAATACACACAAAGTAGTGTTGTGTCATCTTTGTCTTAGCATTCATTTCTTGATCTCTTTAAGTTAGTTATAAATATGTGACTTAACTCAAATCACATTGTGCACATTATAACTTTGCTTTATCAAGGGGCCCACTAATATCATCACTCAATTAAGAGGGGCAATGATAATCTTTTGACTAACTATCTTCTCCAACGAAAGTTATACTTAACCAACCAATGCCTTTACACTACACTGATCGATAGTTCAAGACACTGATCTAATTAAGTATTCCTTAAGTGATTAGATATAAGTCTCATATCAAAGGACCAAAGACACAGTAAAATATTAATGACACAGAAACACATTTCTATAATATTTTACTTATTAGGTCTATTGAGTATACAAAAGTAATATTTTTCTCTTTTGCATACCTGTGTTGTCACTCACTTGTAGAGCTACAATGATCTATGACCAACACGACAATCTTAACTCGGTAATTAATGTTCCATGTTAATTACCATGATTGCGAATATCTTTTGTTTTATGTAAACCAATATCTTTTAGAGCTCTACGGTCAAGGACCAAGAGTATCTTCCTTAACACTTCTAAAAGACGAATAACATAATCAAGGAACAAAATGATTTCTCATTCAATTCATAATAATTGACATTTAAAAGTAAAACTTTTAGAACACATTCCCTTCAATAACTACATACATGATTAGAAACAGTAGGTCATTACAAAACGAAAATGTATGTCTTGATGATTATGTAGACCGAGAAAACATAGAACAAGACAAGATTTGCGGTCTACTTGATCGTTACAAGAACTCCCTCGGAATATTCTCGAGCGATATGGTCGTCAGACAAAGGACGGAAAGAAGACCTATAGATTGGTGACAATCTTATGGCGTAGACATGGGAGAGACCGCATTACAGAGGTTGGCTCTGAGGGTGTTGGGATTGACATGCTCGGCATTAGGTTGTGAGCGGAATTGGAATGTCTTCGAGCTGTTGCACTCCACGAGAAGGAACAAGTTGGCTGTGAAGAAGATGAATTACTTGGTGTATGTGAACTACAACCTCATATCTCTTCGACGAGCATCCATGGTTGGTAGAAATTGAAGATCCGGTCTTCGCTGGAGAGGAGTTTACATGGGACGATGTCGAGGAAACAACTTTAAGACATTCTTCTTCACGGAGACGCTTTGCTCGATTCATGTCCACTGCATCTGACGCGCCATTATTAGGTGGTGGCATGGATGATGTCATCGTTCACATTAGTTCTAGAGATCCAGGTGCATCGAGTTCTCAACCACCGATGAACATCGACGAGCAATATGTCCAATCCGACGATGAAGAAACTGAAGAAGATGATGTATACGTCGACAATCCGAACGAGAACCACTCCGACGACTTTGATGGTGGTGGAGGATATGATATGGTTCCCAGTTGGACATTAGATCAATGTGTCCAATGGAATTAGTTAGTTAACTTGTAATTCTAATTTCTCTCTTATCTACTATTGTATGAACTCTGAGTTACTTTTGTAATCCTACTACTAAGCAATAAATTGTATACCTAAGTGTTTAGGTGGGTAAATGGGGTGCCTAGTGAGGCCTTGGTCGAGGAACTAGGTGTCTTTTCGAAGCCTAAACATGTACAGTATTTTTAGATAATATTTGTGCATTTTTTCCTATTTTTCCAATTTTTTTATCTATTTTATAAAATTTAATTGAATTTAAAAAAAAGACCACCCAGAGTTGGGCGGTCGCACGAACGCCCCCGGTCGCATAGGCGTTCTGTGAACATTGCGTTTTTGTGATTATTTTGATTTTTTTAAACCTAAAATTCATTAAAATGAAAATCACAATTAATAAAACCACAATTAATTCGTTATTTTAAATAAATCTTAATAAATACCAAAATATTTACAAAATAATACTCCCAAATCATTTAAATCTAATTACATATACAACCAAAAAAATTAAAATAAAAAATAATTTTTTTTAGAACCAACAGGACGATCGACCTTACCAGTCGTGGGTCATCCACGATCCCGTTAAATGTAGTCTAAGGGCACCCTTAACGGGGGTGCCCCGCCCGGGCGCCCTGGTCGGGCGCCCGGGCGCACCCCCGTTAACGGGCTGGGTGCCCGTGGGGCGCCCGCCCGGGCGCGTAGCCGGGCGGTGGGCGTCCCGGGCAGACGCCCGGTCGCCCAAGGGAGGGGGACACGTGTCCCCCTCCGATTGTTTTTTTTAAATTTATTTAGTTTAGGTTTTATTATTAATGGATTGGGTATTTGTTATAAATGTGGGGTAATAATTTTTTGTAAGTGATTAAAATTAAGAAATTTCCAGAACCAATACACTGTTTAATCACGGGTGCAGTATTTAATCACGGGTGCACTATTTTCAATCACGCGTGCACTGTTTTCAATCACGCGTGCACTATTTGCAATCACGCGTGCACTTTAATCACGCTTCCAAAGAGTAAACTGTGCAATCACGCGTGAACAGTGCAACAAATACATCCAAACCCTACCAACTATAAATACATCTATCTATCTCCTGATTTCTCACATTTCCTTAACTTCTCAACTTGTTAACTTCTTCTCTCATCAATGTCGGATAATAGTTTAAACTCCGGTCAATCCGACGATGATAACTGGAATGAGACATTAAATCTAATGGACTGTGCTATTGAATTAGCCGGACAGGGCTCCGTAATATTTACTGTTATGTACTTAGACATAACAGTTTATGTAATATGTACTGTTGTTTCTTAACTTTGAGTGTAATATTTCCTATTTCAGTTTGTCTTAAATGTAACGTGGTTCCGTAATATTTAATAATAATTTTGTGATTTACCAGTAATTATTAACAATATTTCGAGTTAAAATAGAATTATAATGTAATTAGAATTAGATTTATATAAAATGTATTTTGTTAAATGATGTGTGAGAATTAAATTTGTTTAATTAAGAAATGATGTGTATGAAAGAGAGTGTAGGGTGGATGGGGGTAGCCTGGGCATGAGTAACGGTTTTTTTTGGGTGGGTTGGGTGAGCTGACGTGGCAGAGAGAGAAGCTGACGTGGCAGAGAGAGAGTGCAAGGCGCCCGGTGGTAGCCCGGACGCTGTTATTTGTGCTCTAACCTTTTACCAGGGGTAAATTATGTGAAGTTTCGGTTTCCGTATTCGTTCGTCCCAACTCCCATACCCAAACCCAAACCCAAACCGGCAAGGGCAAGAACACATCAACAGTCCCACTTCCAGTCTTCCAGCAAACGCAAAACCCAAATGGCCTCCTCCGAAGCGGCCCTGGAAGTGACCCTCCTGTCCCTGACCCTCCCGACGACCCCGACCCGTTGCTACGCCGTGGCCTGGCTGGACCCCACCACAAAACAGACCACCTCCCGCATTCCCCGAAAACCCTCCAAAAACCCTCCTAAACTCTACTTCTCCATCTCGCCCCAAACCCTAGACGCCTCCCTCACCATCCAGATCCTCTCCCGCTCCCGCCTCCCCTTCCACGCCCCCAAACTTCTCGCCACCGCCGTCCTCTCCCTCTCCTCCGTCCCCATCGCCGCCACCGCCTTCGCCCTCCCCCTCCGACGCCCCTCCGGGGAGGTCCGCGGGACCGTGTGCGTTTCCGCTAGGGTTCTGTGGGACCTCGGGTTCCGGAGACCGCCCGAGGTCGTGGATTTCGATTGGGGTTCTGCCGTGGAGAGCGTTGCGCCGAGTGCTCCGCCGGAGCCGGAGAGCGTTGGATCTCCGCCGGAGCTGGAGAGTGTTGGATCGCCGCCGGAGCTGGAGAGTGTTGGATCGCCGCCGGAGAGAGGTAGAGGGAGGGTAGGGTTGGGGTTGGTTTTGGGGGCTTTTGTTGCTATTGTGGTGGGAGCTGTGGTTTCCCGATCTTGGAGGGGGAAGTGTAGTCTGTCTAGTGTCGTTAATTAGGATTTGGGTTTTGGGATTTGTAATGTTGGATTTTTTGTAGGAGAAGATGAAAGTATAATGGATTCGTTCGATCATTATTTGTTTTCTCTAAGTTTGAGTGCTGAAATGATTGTAGGAAATGTTGCTCCGACGAATGTTGTCTTCATTCGTGTTGAATGCGAACTCATTGTTTGGAATTTTGATCGAATACATCGAATAGATGGTGAGGTTGTAGCCAGGCTTGATTTTTGACGCAAAACGTGAAAGTTTCGCGATGAGGACGTAAGACCCGGTTATGAAAGTTTCACGTCAGTTTTCTTTTTCTAACTAATTTTCTCGTTTTCTAATACTAATCACTTCTTGATCACAATCCAATTTTCTCCACCACAAAATAATACCCCTAATTATTTAAACCCAATTTTATACACCATCACGCATGGCCTAAGTGCCGAGGGAAGAAACGGAGAGGGATTTTTGCTACTGTCAATGAAAAACACGTCATTTCCTGAAGTGTCGTTCAATTGCAGGGTTTTTTGGTGTAAGAGAGTAAAATGAATTAAGTCTAAAATGTCATTATTTTTTTAGCCATGTCATTCCGTCTTATTTTTTGTCAACCCTCATTTTCCGTTTAATTATAATTAATTAAACAATTATCGCATTAATGATGAGAAATTCGTTACCTATCACATTGAAACAAAAACTTTCCCTTCCCTTCCTTCGCATACTCTGATCTGGTCTCCAACCATGAACACGTTCTTCCTCTCTTTCTCCCACCACTACTGCCTTCGAATCCCCCAAACCTTCACCTTCCCTCCTACTCCACCTCCCCATCTCCGCCCTCGCCGTCCGTAAAACATGTCATCCAAATTGTTATGTATCCAAAGTCAGAATTTATACTAGCATAAACCCAAACCCAAGAGTCAAAACCAAAAGCAAAGACACAAAAGATGTGTTGTGCAGATGTCATCGACTCATCATTGCCTCTTATGGAATGATGGACAAATACATGGAGATATGGGGCAAACATAATGATTGGAAAAGCAAGATAAAGGAGAGGACTCACTTTCAGAAAGGGGCAGCCACTTCCAACTTCCTCCAATTAGAAGACCACAATTCTTTCTTTTTCTTTGGAGAAACAAAAGTAATTTCAGGCCTCTCCAGAAAACCCACTTGAAGAAAGTAGTACTAAGAACACACACGGATGTCAAAACGGAGGGTAGTATTGATGAAAGTATCCGGATAAAAGCAACAAAGAGGCTCAAATTTGCTTTAATTCAATCATGAAACCAACTGGCATCTTTCAAATACCATATTCAACTACAATATCCTAAAACACAACCAGAGAAGGCTCGGATGTGCATTCTTTCAACAGACATGGCATTTCGTCTTTCATGTCGTTTGTGTCAACGGTTGCCTGCAAATGTTACTGAGCATAACAATGTACAAGTCATTCAAATTGCAGACAGAAATGGATTTTTAGCTCAAATACAAGTGTAAGAACAAGCCTTCTATAAAATCCTTGAACCTGCAGCAACATTTGGTGTTGTGGTGGAGAATGAAGGGCACCATTTAGGAAATAAACAAAGTAGCAGCAGCAATTGTTTCTGTCACATAGAAATTGTTTCATATTTCATTATTTCTTCATCTTTGAGAGGTAAAGGGTGTCACTGGTGTTGAGAAGTTGCAGCACAGTAAAGAGTTGGAAGGTTTGGCAATGGTGAAGGAGGATAAAGAGTTGTCTATTTCATACGAAAATCATCAGCCAAGGAGTGGTGGTGGGTGTCGGTTGAGCCGTTGAGGGGGTAAGAGTTTCTTAGATAATTAAGATTTAATCATGTGCCTAATTCAAGCATTAGGAGTTGCTATAATTATGGGACGAAAATAAAATACTTCAACTAACCACAAAGTGTCACGTTTTCGAAGATAACGTAGGGTAACGACAGATAATGAACAGAGTGACAACTTAAAAATCATAATTACAATCTGAAGGTAATCTCTCTTTTTTTAGTTGCTCCTAAGTAAATAGTCATAACTGAGTGATATTTAGCAATTCAAATGTTTACGAGCGACACAATAGGAAAAAAAAAAAACAAAAAAAAGGGAAAACTGAGAATAAGGTTCATTTCAAATGGTGCATATCATACTTCTTTGAGAAAACGTAATAATTTTCGTCACTTACGCCTCAGTTGTCTCGGGCAACTCGTTGCTTGACGAAATGGCGATAAAATGCAGCATCTGGATCTACAGGACCCTATTAGGCCACATTTGAGTCTGATTTAGTGAATCTTGAACCTGTCCAGGCCGACAGCAACTTCTTGATAAATTACCACATTATGCTTTAGAATATGATGTTGACATACTTAATGCAAGTGAAATAATTTCCGAATACATCTAAACTAGCTCTTTTCCACTGTAAACCAACCAGACTGCAATCTGTGGCAATGCCTCCTTGTCTTATAGACTGACACATACAGAATGAAAACATAGTAACGAGTGGGTTTGGATTCTTTGGAAGTTTTCCATGTCACCAGCGAGGTTTCACTCATATACCTGAATTGGCAAAGTTTCAAATTTATACCCAAGCCCATTCCAGGCAGACAAAACATCCACATTGCGAAATGCGAACTGCAAAGCAATGTTACCAAATTACTGAGTGTAAAATAATTTTTTTCTCCCAAATCGGTAACCTTTTATCGCTTACAAATTTGGGAGTGAACAGACTGCCCTCTTTTCCTTTCTGCATTGATGGTTTGGTACATAGCAACCGTAAGTGTTGAGCGATGCTAACAGTTTTACAATATTGTGGGATAAAAAATGATCCTAGCCAACTTCATTCTATTCTTGATACATTTACTCTTCTGAGGAATATGAATATTTATACATACAACCCCCACCACCACATCAGGGCTGAAAGCATAGCAGTTAATGGAGAGGCCAGAAAAATTTGTTAGTCGCCGAGCTGAAGCAGACTCGGTTGGCCTCAGAGGTGCCGCTACTGTTTACCAAATTAGCCTGCTGCTTGGGAATAGTTTTAAGGATGACTGCTTAAACCATCCAAAACAAAGTGATCAAGGCGCAACCAACTCGAGCAGAGATGCAGAACAGTCAATCCTGATTATATCAGGACTGCACCGTATTCCAACAAGGAATAGCAATACAAAAGCAAGAGAGTGTCAGCTACCGTCATCCATGACTCCAATATACGAAAGATCGGTTCTTCTCACTCTCACTGCACCCTTGAGCCAATAGGCTGCCTTCAGATTTGATTGGTCATTGCCAGAGCCACCCAAGCTATTGTTATTACTTGAACAGCACACTGACCCGACACCATCTTCTAACAACGTCCAAGGGTCTATTTCTATGTCAGGATCGTGAGATGGCAATGACTTGCTTCTACTAGTGGCAGATCGTGCATGGACACTTCTTTGATGTAAATTTGAATTGCCTTGATTTAATCCTGTCGTCAACATGATATGCTGCAACGAAGATCGTGAAGCAGAAGATATTATTTGAGGGGCACAAGAAACAGACAAAGAGGGTGGAGAAGGAAGCATCGGTATTGCAGCTTGAAGACGTCGCCGGATATTCATGGGCAAATGCATGCAATCCAGGTCAGCCTGAAAAGTTATGAATTAACTAAACAATTTAGACAAATAATTAGTGAAAACAAAAAAAATGGCGACTTTAATATAACCAATAAAAAATTGGTTATAAATGTCTTAACAAAACAAAGACCTTCACAGTATGACAGAATTAGTTTGTCATTATGAACAGGGACGACAGAATGTAACCTCTATGGTGAAAATGACAAATGAAAAACACTTCGTTGAATAATTGGGTTTTTCAATGGAAATATCATCTTCAGATAAAACCTAAGGAGGATCACAATTACAAAGACCATTCAATGTAGGGAATTGCATTGGCAACTCATCCTAGACCACGTTGACGGGGAAAAACTTACTAGAAAGGTGCACACATTCATAAAAATGATTTATTCAGCAATTTTAGAAAAGTCACAGTTGTTCCAAATGCAGTGCAGTGCAGTGCAGTTTACTTCAAAGACAATGCTCCAGTGCCACAACCATACCAATCTGACCATTTTTTTAAAGGTTCATATTTTACATTTTTACTTGCTGCTTAAGCTTAGAAATCCTAGACTGGGAGCTAACCTGTAGGCTTTCCAAAACTTCCCGATCAACTGCAGAAAAATCTCTAGAAGATCTGCTGTTTGATTTAGAGGATCTGGACTTCAACCAACTTGGTGTGCAGCCAGATAGCAGTCCATAGAGCACAGCTAGCATCATGTCAAACAGACAGTCACCCGAGAGGTCCAGTGAGTTGCCATTCGATACACCCACTGCTTCCAGCTTCTTCCTTGATGAATTTCTTTGCATGGGTAAAAAAGATGTTTCTACGTCATTATATACAACCTGAGTACCAAGGAGATGGAGTAAAATTGTTGCAAGATTGTTCCGCAAGTTTCGGCTGGATGTTTCCCTGAAATCCCAAAAAAGGCTTAGTGCATATGATGGCTTAACTCACAGGGTATATTGCTGAAGTACATCTGTATAATTCAGAGGGCAATGCAAAAGTTAATATGAATGTTGATTTGAATTGCGACTCTTATTTGATATTTTGATATGTGCCATACCAAACGACTAATTCATGTTACTTTTAGTTTCCGGAGAGGAAGGGATCGAGAACAAAGAAGTTCAAATTTCCAAACTATTTTCAAAGTGGTGCGCAGAGGTTTGCCGAAACGTAGCAAATTAAGAAATTCAATAACTTTTGTTCTACCAGTGGCATTGAAGTAACACATGGTTGAGGTTTTGGCTATATAGGTTGGGTGAAAACATCACAAATGTGTTTACGGATGCACCAAAATGAAATTAGAGGCCTCTTCTAATCAATCTACGAAAACAGTTGGGCTTTGGGCATACAGAAACAAGACAAGATAACTATAATAAGTTAACAAAACCCATTCAGGCATGGAAAATACAACACAAAATAAGAAAAGACATGAAATCACTGAGACCACATTTCATATTTCTAATGCGTGGAAGAAGAAAAATACATATTTCGTTTTTTAACAGTTACATATTTCATATATCATCAGTAGAAATACTGAAGTGTATCACAACATTCAGTTTTAAACAGTAGTAGTTAAAGGCTAAAGACTAGCACATTGGTGTACCAAATATCCTCTACAACTATAAGCAAAACCCATGTATAAATCAGAACCTTCCCCTAAAATCCTTTCGGTTACTCGTTTCTTAGCCTTGGGAGCATATATCAATGATTTCATCTAAAAAGCACGACACCTCAGATTCCACGGATACCACATATCTACAAGCATCATGTTTCTATAATCCCAAAGACCGCCATCAACAAGGATTATGCTTCTTAAATATAATTGTGAAATCCAAGGCTTGCTTACGGCAAACCAAGATACCTAAAACTAAAAGTCTAAAACTAGTGAAACTGAATGCAGCAAAAGAATTGAGTAGAAAAAAACATGGTTCTGTCATCGATTGGCACTTTTGCATTACCAGAGCAAAGTTCTACTTTGCCCAGTGATGATTTAGTATACATCCCTAGTCAGTGCTATACTAAAAAACAACATAAATGGTAATAGAAATATTCAAATGTACCTGTCTGAATATATGAGAGGAATCAATCTGAGAATAAATTGCAACCGCAACCATATAGATGCTCTCAATGCTGTAGCGGAGGATGGAATAGAATCCTTTGCCCCTGGCGATTGTCTTCCAATTCCAGGGCTTCCAACACGTATACCTTTTCTACTGCTTTTGCTTGAAGTACCATCATTTCCAGATGGAGACCCAACAGAATGTTTACTGGCACTACGAGTCAGAATATTTATATGGTGATTTATAGCATTCATCTGTTTAATTAACTCTGCCACAAATGCTGCCCGAGATTCAGCAGAGCTCCTGTCAATGCAAGGAAGAACTAGTTCTGCAAGGGCCTTATCGGTGGGATATTGTCTCTTGTTGTTGTAGCCTACACCGTCAAGCATTTGGATGCCTGATTTTACAGAGGACCTAGCATCCCCTCCTTCTATGACTTCACCTTCTTCAAAAGAGCTGGCTTCTAGCTTTCTCTTCTCAATTTTTTTACCTGATGTGTTCGAAACAGAACTAGACCAACCCCATGGTTTCCAATATTGTGATTTTGTTGAGAGGCCTCTTAGCTGAGCAACATCAATAAGTCGTTGCCTGATTGATTTACGTCCCAAAAGAACATCATTTCCAGCTAAAAACCATTTAGCATGTAACAACAGCTTATCCTCAAAAGATCTCCCGAGCAGATGAAAAACTTCAGAGTAAAGGGAAGCAGCATCAGGCCTCACGAGTAACCTTGTCAAGACAATATCAGTAAAAGCATCTTCGTTCTCAGATAATGCATCATTTTCAGCAGCTGATGAAAGAGAACGAAGTGCTTCTACTATGGACATGTTATGACCTTCAATTTTTTCAATAAGAGCTTGCTCATTCAAAAGAAGCCTCAGTTCCACCCACTGCCAATGGAATTTTGCCGGTTGTAAGGTATCCAAGACATGCACAAGCTGACCTAGGAGTTTGGTCTCATTCTCAGCATGTCCAAATTGCCCTGAAATCCCAGAACCATTGTCCTTCATCAATGTAAATGATGGCATTGCAGCGTCCACGATAGCATTGAGAAAGAGCCTGGCCCTAAGAGGAACAAATGACATTGCCTTCACATGTTTATCCAAACTGTGCAGTTCCACTATAGCCTCAGACTCAGACTCGCTAAAATCAGAAGACATTAATTCATAAAAAGCACGGGTATCTCGCAAGAACAAATCTCGAAAAGGTTGGTGTCTAATGGCATCGGAGATGGCTGCTAACAAAAATTGATATAGTTGGTTGTCTTCTCGAGATGCTATGTTGGTATGGATATATGGTCTCCAAATGACCATTGCGAAGATGGAATAGGCAGGAGGGAAAACCAAGTTAAGCTGAAGCATATGTTGCATTCTTGAGAGAGCCAAGGCATATGATTCACCAAGAATATCAATGACCAATCCATCAAAAACAGTCCTGCAGTTCCCAACAAGTAATCTGAACCAATGTATATGTGTTTCAATGCAATAATCCAACTTTGAGTGGCCAGTTGAACGAGACACACCATTGGTACTGGATCTTGAACTTTTGATGAACTGCACAATATCCAAACCTTCTTTTAGCTTAAATACCGAAATCATCCTTTCAAGGCTAAATACTCCACGGACAATGATTCCAATGATAAATGCCGACACGGAAGCTGCAATTTTTGAAGCCCTTGAAGAAAACAACTTTGTGGAACTGTTCAAAATGTCACTTGAATAGCTTGAGCTAACATCTATGGCCTCAGGAGAGAGTTGAAAGTGACCACGTTGAACTTTTCCAGATGAAAATATGCCTGAAATATATGAAGAAGCTTCAGCTGCAAGAGCAATCTCAAACATACGATTCAAACGCTCTCCAAGAGCTTCCTTAAGCAAGCAGATACAAGCAACAAGAATGTTTACTATACCCCGAACACAAGACACCCAACTCGTAGTTGAGCTAGCATTTTGAGAGTTGCCACTTGAAGCAAGTTCTGGGAACTTTGATATCGCAGTCCCTATGCTGGAAACTATTGCAGAGACAACAGCAGCTACCAATGAAGGGTCCACTTCTTGAGAGGTGCTACCATTTTGCCTAAAACATTCCAAGAGTCCTAAAACAATTTTATGAGCTATTTGATATCCATGATCCCACTTCTCCAAGGATGAAACTTTAGCATCTCCGTTAGCAGGCAAAAGCTTTCTGTCTTTTCCATATAAATGGAGCATAGCTTCCTCAATATTTTTCTGAACTATGTCTTTCATTATTTGAGCAACCCTAGGTATCCTCGAACATATCTTTTGCCTAAGGTATTCATCGAGGTCTTCAACTCCAGCTGGGATTCCTAAAGAGTGTCCTATGTCACCACCTTGTGGTCTTCTGCCATCAATCTCAGCAAGAAGCCTAGGATCACCAGTGGCTTTAAAATCTCTTTCCCACTTTACAATGCTGGTGGCATTTCCATATTTCTTTATGAGATTTCGTGCATAAACAAGTGTCAATGACGCAGAAGCTCGACCACTTGAAGCCAAAATTGTTGCAATTCGACCCATACAAATATTGAGCACTTCGGGAAGAAGATCTGTCACTACAAGCACTTTTTCATACCTAGAACAATATTATTAGTAAAACAGAAGGTAATAGTATTACATAAAAAAGAAAAAAAATTTGTCCGACTGATGTCACAAAAGTGGTTCACCAATATAAGGACATCTTGTAGAATGAAGAATCTTCCACTTTTTTTTTTAAATTTGAAAAGAGGGATTGGAAGGCCACTCAAGAGTGTAGAGGGTGACAATAAAAGACTTTTTAATATTTTACCCCAATCCGTTCTACACTATGTTGTCTAGGGAGTTTTCTTCCATCTGCACTTGTCACTCATCCTTTAAGTCCAAATTGCCTTTGTAGAGGTTCCACTCAAGCTCCAAATTTCTGGTTAAATATTTTAATATCCTTATCAATCTGGGACTTTGCTTGGAGCATCTATTTTTGGTTTGCAATACTACGCATGCTCCCCTCAAAATCCAAGTTTTCGTCATGATCCTAAATGAAATTTCCTTGAAATCAAAAGGTTGCCATTGCCAGCATGGTTGTTCCCATGCAAATCAAAATAAGAAAATGGGCTATGTTTGAAAACTGTATGGTGACATTCTGGTTTTGCTCCCTATTTCCAATGACCTTAAGTTCTTCATTTTGGAATTTAAGAATAATAATTTTGGGAACTTTGACTGCTCCAAAGAGTGCACAGGTGGCCAGGCAAGCTAGGAAGGTGTTAGGTATGACTGCTGAGCCACAAGCTATTGTGTGGAATATTTCAAAAGAAAAGTATCATTTTTTAAGCCAGGAAGCAATGTGGGTCTTTTTGGCAGGCTATCCAAGTTTCGGTTTCAGCCTAGTTAATGGCAGATTTTTAATCCTTTCACCTTCACATAGTGGAGGGTAGTTTTCTTTTACTTTTGAATGGGACATATTTGTAGGCTTTTTAGCCTTTTCTTAATATTCCTACTTTTTACCTTAAAATATATTTTTACCGATTGAAAAGGACAACCCCACTAGGAGGGTGAATTCTAGTGTTTGTGTATGCCAGACAAAGGGAGCCCAAGGAACCTCCTCTCGCCTTGCGCACACTCTATCCCACGCTAGTCTCATTGAGAAACGTGTTCCCCGCTCCTCACCAAACAAGTGTCTCTTCCCCCAACAATAGGTGTTCCCAAAATCTTGGTCCAGACCACTCGCATGTCCGCAGATGTGGGTGGTGGAAGACGCCATTGCCCATGCTCCATAAAATAGTCAACCCTAGAGCTTTTCATGCTAGCTTCTGCTCAGGCAAGGCTATCTAACGCCTCCTCCATTTGATCATGTCTTGCCTTAGCAAATCTGTTGGCTGCAGGGCATCTCCCTTCATCTTGCTTGGCCACCTCCTGGAATTCTAGTGTTCTAAACCATACCAGTGATTGTGTGGGAAAAATAATCAGTACTTGAGCATTTGAGATTGTGTTGCAACTTGACTTCAACGTTTAGCAGAAGAACAAATTTTGTTACCGATGCCCATGACATGTACACAAGAAACTTTCCATGTTAACCTATTAACTTAGTAGACCATCTTGCTCTGAGGATATTATGTCCCAATTGCCAACAGGCAGCAGAAGAGCCAAAATACCAAACAAGAAAGAATACACATGGTCAATTGCAGACAAATAATTGTCAAGGGCAATTATATGTTGTCTTTACCGAGAGATAAAAGAGGCAAAAACAAGAAAAATTGCATTTCAGATGAAAAAAATGTACCTCTGAAGAGAAGATAATAGGAATGATTCGCCTATGCTGACAACAGGGCTTTCTTTACTTCGTGGTATAACAATAGTGTTTCTTCCAAGATGAGGATCAGAAGACCCATTTAGAATTTTTGGGGACAACCACAATAGAAATTTCACCAAGGAATACAAATCGGAACATGTGTCCAACAAATACAATATGGAAGCTAGGTCGTCTTCACCAAGTTTCCATCGCATACCACTCTCATCTTCAACTGATGGAGAAAAGGGATTGTTGCACTGCACCATTTTAGAAGCAGACTTCTCAGGATGCTCAATGAGTAGCCTTATAGATCTTAATAACCAGACAGCAATGGATCTCTTTTCGACCCAACGTAATGATTTCAAAGCTCTCCCGATGTCACTAAGATGACTGAGTGTCCCTCTACTAACAAAGTTGGGGATTTCTCCTTCAAAGCCAGGCTGCTGATGGGGGCAGCTCAACTTCTTATCACACACATGACTGGTTGATGCTCCCTGACTACTTTCAATCCTAGCTGCTGCAAGCTGGGCCAGACTTTGTGTTTTCCGAACAGATTTTTGTCTACCTCTAGAAGTTTGTTTTGTTGGTTTTTCTGTTCTAAAGGACTCTAGGTACTTGGGCCCTTTCTTCAACCACCAACTATCCTCGTCATCTGCTTGGGTGGGTGGAACCCCCCGAAGATTAGGGATTCTCCCATTAGCTGTCTTTTGAAGTTTTGCCCTCACAAAATCGTCATAATCTGGCCTTCCTTCTTCCAAATCAAGTTTGGAGCCAATCGACCCTAAGGATCTCTTCACACTACCTCGTGATTCAGCACATTGTGTTTCGATGGTTGGACAACGAGCATGTGGAAAATGCAGCAGTGTTGAAATGGCAGCTTTCAGCTGCAACACCTTGGATTTTGATTCACCCTTCCTATCAGAGAGACTTGAGCTTATGGTGAGGGCTTTATGGTTTTCCATCACTAGTGCTGAAGCATTGCCTCTGGCTACGGTGAACTTGTTTTTATGTTCCTTGATGCCGGAACCCTGACATCCAGCACATTCATTTTTCTTACGGAAAGATCCATTAAGCACAAGATTGCGCTCGTTTGAGTAGACATGCACAACCTCATGTAGCAGTTCTTCACCTGCAATATTTGGTTCCTCCAACACATCAAACAAGTATAATCCAGGTAGTTGCCTCAGAATCCGACAGTGTCTTCTTTGTCTATCAAAATCCAATGGGCTTCCAATTTGATCCATTACTCCACTTACAATGAGCTGACGAACATATATGTGAGGATAAAACATGCCATGACGAATCAGTTCCATTAAAAGGATTTCTACACGTTTCAAACCTTCACCTTTCCCAATTTCATGCTGATCTAACCAACACACGACGATGTCATGTATTGGACTGGGACTTTGAAAATTATCCAGTAGATCCCTCTCCTTTGAGCCTTTATTACGTCTTCCATGTTCATAATCATTTCCAAAACCCATTCTATCTGATACATAATTATCGGAAGAAGCATTTTTCCCTTTGACACATGAGTCCTCCATCCAAATTTTCAATAACGACACTGCAAGATATACTTGACAAAAATCTTTCCTTCCACTGAACTTTACATCCAGAGGCAGTGCATCTCTAAAATCTCTAAAATCACAAGTAGCCCATTCACAGACAAAAAACACTGCATATATTACTGACATTTCAACTGCTCCAATCCACTTCAAAGAAGATCTTAAGAAGGGATTAACTTCTTCAATCCAATAGTCTTTAATTGTTGTATCAAATAGTTCCTCAAAAAGTGAACTATAAGCACCCCGACTGTCCCCTTCAACTACAGCTTTATCTAAAGCTTGCACAACTTTAGCGACGCCCTGGCCATTAACATTAGTAGTAGCTATCTTGGACAGAATCGAAGCACGTCTCCACAAAGAATAGGTGACATGTCTGTATGACAAGTAACAACAGTAAGCATCTTCTGACCCAAATACGGCCTTGTCTCCTAACAGAGGTGGCATCAGGAAAGATTCTGCACCATTCCTCACATCTGGAGCAACAATTACTGGAAGGGGAAAGCAATCTAGAGCGACAAACGCATCAGGTGCCACAAGAAGCAGATATCTCAGCACCTCGACCAGCATTGACACAAGGCAATATTGCTTTGTGTTCACCCTGAAATCTGCAGTTTCAGGACTAATATTGTGAAGGACACGGGTCACTATGTCGACAAAAGAGCGCACATATATCTGTGATAATGCAATACTGTCAATCATATCAACTATGATGGGCACAAGCAACTCCAGAATATCAACAGAGTCTTTCTCCTAAAAACACAGAGATAGATGATATAATCTATATCGTGCTTAATAAAAAATAGAACGGTATATCAGAAGGATGAATATTACTTGGAGTTGAGCAAGAACCCATTCTATGATAAAAGAAGGAGAAATTAGTCCTTCAGCGTAATGCCATTGTAGCAGTCGAAGCATATAATCCCAGTTAAATTGCACAGTGAGGTCACTTTCACTTGAGATAGATGGTGAAGTATCATTTCGTTGACGAGGTAGTCCGGAGACGGTGGTTCGTGGTGTTTGATCCCTGTTGTGAGGAGAAAATCCATCATTCGCAACAAAGTCATCCAAGAGACTCTGCAAGTACTCAACAAGATCTTTGGTCCAGAGTTCTGTGCGAACAAGCTGTGTTTTGTCAGGCGTACCAGAAGATACACCAGCAGCGGCTGGTCGAACCTGCCACTCGCTAAACAATTAGTTTAAATTGGACCAAGTTTTGAACAGAAAGACCAACTGGGTAAAGATCTAAACCTGATTAAGGTATGTAACTTTAATAAACCAGGTAGCTCTTAGGAGTGGAACATTTTGCCAAATAATAACATCTAGTAGTCCTTTTTTCCTATAACCATGAGGAACAAAATCTGCCAAGGATCGCAACCGTTTGTGCTGCTGAGACAAGCCCTGCCACAAAAAAACAGAACCTGTTATAAATAATATACAAACCAACCCAGCTGAAGATTCAGAATGAACATATTAGTTCAACCCTAGGGATCTCTATATTGAATTGCCATATCCCTGCTCAAGCCTGTAGTAGTGTCTCACAACTTAAAATTATAGCAAGACTACCTCAGAAAATAAGAAGGTAAAGACTAGCTGAGTCTTAGGTAATGACCTTATTTACAGCTTGAGTACGATATGCACAAACACTAGTCATGCACTCTTGCATTTTATCTATCCTATGCAAACCTTCAATAAAAGGGTGAACACTTTCAAATTTCTCATATACTTTCAAACTCCATTAGCCACTAAAAAATATAAAATATTTCAAACATTTGAAGAAAAATTACACTATCATTATTAGAAATATCCTAAAGGTGAAGTGCATGACACTCTGTCAGCTAGATTATTCAAAATACTAAAACATGTTTTAATTAAATATTCCAAAAATGTAGGTATATTAGATGCGAGCAACATACATAAAAAAATCCTTAACTGTAACTAATGACTTTTCTTTCTCCAGGTCAGAGAATATAAATAAGAAAGCTGAGACAGGGAATATTATTTTCTGGCTATTTTACCACAACATAACCTGTTCAAATCTGATGCACTGGGACAGAAAATGAATTGAAGGTAAGAGACGCTATAATTCATTGCTATGCTAGGACTACAGAAAAAAAATAATGCTCACAGAGTAATGGTCACAGATGTTACGGAATTATTCTGTTCATTGCATGTAAAACACTTCTAACAAAATGTCAAAAAGTGAACAACAAAGGGGATGAAAATCAATCATTCTCAACTAAGATTCCTACCTCAATCCATTTCTTACGGGAGTCTTCTGCAAGTTGTTTCTGTTCAGGAAAAATACCAGGTTTGACCAATAACTGCCCAGAAAGAGGTGCTCCATAAACCTGGCCAGCCTGTTACATTGCATTATGGGAAATGAATTGGTTATTTTCTTAAGAAGCAAGAGAACTAAAAAACTAAAATATGCAAGCATGCAGGTCCAAAAATATAATCCAATCAAACAATTGGCATAATAAGCTATTGACGCATCCTGACTTTGTAGTTTCTACAAAATAAATATGTGATTCCACCTTCCGCTTTTGTGCACGAGAATCATTGATGGCTCTGAGACGTTTCTTGATTGCCTAGAGATGGCAAAAATCGAAAACAAAATCAGCGACAGATATACCACTTCAATAAATAAAATAAGGCGAGAATGATGTTTATGTATATGAGTGTGTGTGTGTGGAAAGTTAAGCATACAAGCTGGAAAACCGAACTTTAAGAGTTTATTAGTGTAGTAAATCCCAAAAAAGCTGCATGAGCATTAAGCTTGACTAATCTACAGTCACCTAAGTGTACAGATAAAACATATAAGAACATAAGGTTACGTGCCTATAGAAATATGTCATTGCAAGCAATAAACCAGCAGAAACAATATCAAATGATAAGGTTATCAGTGCAAATAACGAGAACCTCTTTGTATTTTGAAATAGCAGGCTTTGGCAGCAGCCCAATCTGAGATAGTACGATCTCCCTGGCTTCCTGAAACAATACTCAATTTTCAGAAGAAAAAAAGTAGCATCAAGGCATCAACAAGGCTATATGTTTGTGGCAAGCCGAGTAAAAAAGAAGGTAAAAAACCGTAAAACACTGGTAGTAAGGGCATCTATAATGATGGAATTACAAATCTTAAGCATAAGATCATGGTAGTGGAAATAAAAGATAACTCTCTTTCATTATAAGAATGATACTTGAAAAGAATGACAAATGTCAGAATGAAAGATGAACTCCACTACCATGAAACAAACCACTGCCTTTCAAATACAAAAATAGCCTGATATGTGAGCATTTGGGTATATGTCCATGAAATCAGAAGTCCATTGGAAAGCTAAACAAATTTATTTCCTAATTCTTAATGATTACTGATTAAAATTAGTGGATTTTATTATACAATACAATGTGTATAAGTGCTTCCCATGATGTCAACCCAACCCAAAGTTTTTATTTGCAAATTGCAACTAGTCATTCCAGTAGCTAAGCAAGAGTTTCCAATTAGACATGTCAAATGGGAAAGGTGCTAGAACCAGAGAAGCAAGTTATCCCAATGACATCCATATTTGGAAAGTTTAAGAACCTCAGAGGATAGACAGCAACAACATAATATTGTAAGTGCGTTATTTCAATTAGCAGTACATAGAGGAAGTAAGCAAGAATATTTTCTGCTGATGGTTCTTTGTTGTGGTATAAGTTTCCACCAATAATGCTTTGTGGTACAGTAGTGATTTAACAAGTTATTTAGTTTAGTTACATGTTTTTTGAGACGGAAAACTAATAAAAATTTCTTCAATATTACAAATCATAAGGCTCAACATTTTTCTTACTACCCTAGTAATCTAAACATTGTGACAGATAGTTTGATATAAAAGGAATCTTAAGTAATACCTAAATGATTTATTTATGCAATAGAGTTTTTTTTTTCTAGGCAAGGCTTACCCTCGCATGACATCAATTTTATCCATAACTTTTGTGATTAGTTTTATTAGTAGCTAGTTGGTACCATTCCATGTGACTTCCTTCAGCAAGACACGATCATAATACAAACCTTCATAGAGTGAAGATTAACAGGGACAAACCATGTTTATTAAAGAGATACCAAACATCAATAGCAATATATATTTTTAAATCTTATGTAAGTACAGTATGGTAATGCTCATGTTCCGCTATGATATGGATGGAAACATTAAAATAAAGATTCTCTTGTGATGATTGTGATATTGATACTATGCTTCAAAATTCAAAAAGAACTTCACATGTCATTGATTTATATTGGTATTTAGGTTCCCTTCCTCCAAATTTCTAGCAACTCCTAAATGTTGGACAGCTTCATCTCTGTTGGTCCATTGCTAACACATGGCGAGCAAAACTGCTCCGTAACATCCAATAAATCCCACAAACCCAAGACACAAGCATCAATTGTTACAACCATTGAGTACATAATAAGTTGTAACATGATAAGAGAGGACATGAAATACAATAAAAATGCCAAAATCAAATATAAAAAAAGGGAAAATCAAACCTCTATCCCCTCAACCGTCTCCTTGTATCCATGTGATAGATACTCCCTTGTTAGTGTTTCTTCTGGGCAATTTGGGGTTTGAGAAATGAAATCAGGAGGTCCAAGTCTGATAGAGAGTGTGAAGTAAAACACATAATGAGAAAGAGGAGGAACTAATGATTCCCACTCCCAAATGACTTAACTAACAACAAACGCTCAGCAGATTTTAAAAACAGCATTTCTTATTTGTTACTTTAAAGATTATTACCGGCAGTTAAGAGGTTCCTTCTCACATTTGAGTTTGTATGGTGTGAGTTGTAATGCTCTCCTGTACAGTAAAAATTACGTGAAAATATATCAACAAAACCCCAAAATGTAAAAGGTTGAATGAGAAATGCAACAAAGAAAATCAAAATTCTGATATTAGCCTCAATAAAAAACCAGTACAGGCAACAATGAAGACAAGGAACCAGCAAGAGTCAAGCATCACAATAAAATTTGATAGCTTTCTGCAACTTTGTTCGTATGATTAAACTTGAACGATTTACTAGAGTGTATGACTTCATAAAATACAAGTCCTCTATAGCATCACACCATCACATCAATGTTGCCACAACGCCTCAAAAGAGACATCTACCTTGCAGGGTAAGGAGGGTTAAATGCACGCAACCTTACACCTGCTAATCATAAGATGTTGTTCCAAGTTCATCGATGTGAAGCGCATACAACCATCAACCATTTCACATAAGGAAGAAATGGAGACACCTTAAATAGTCTAATCCAGTTATTCAAACCATTATTACAGAAAGGCATTTTGCACATCCTAAAACTACAGACTGAATTTTGAAAGAAGAAAAAAATATCGGTAGAATGAATTTTGAATTGAAAACTACAGAAACAAGTTAACTTTGCATTGTGCTGACTGGCTTACAGCTGTCGGCTTAAGTTACAAGACTTCATGAGAAAATAGCTATGCACCATCATAAAATGCTCAGTTGTGCTTTTACTCACTTCCACTAGTCCCTCGCCCTCAATATATCACAATACTAGATTACTAGTTAAAATTTAACGAATTTCCCAGAAGTTTGTTCTTGAAGTATTCATATACTGTTAGATGAAGCATTTTTTTAATAAAAAGCATCTCATTATTACATTTAGGGTGGAGACCTCGTGTTTAGCTATTTCTCTAGAACCACACACATACTTGGAATGTGTTGCCAAAGTAATAGCGAAATAATGAATGTTGCAACATATATTATGCATTTGGGGACTTCAATGGGAAGTTGTGAGTGCAGAATTTGCAACCAAGCAATCAAAACATCAAGATGAAAGATAAAACTTACTGAAACACCGTTTAAGATTATTGAAACAACAAATGGAAGATAAAACTAACGGGGCTCTAAATGAGAGCAGAGTAAAAAGTAAAGGAAAGTTTGACCTTGAGTTCAGAGCATAATTTGATGAAGAAAAGGAATCGCTCCTGGGATTTTCTCTGGCGGAAGTCCCGCCAACTGCAGCATTAGTGAACCCACCACCACAGTTAGAAGCAGAATACCTTTGCATTTCTCCCTACAATCACCGGCATACTGCCGTCAACATCAACACGGTAACAAGAAACGAAAGCGGCATTCCATCACGAAATCCAGCCAGACACACTCGTTGTTTCTTCCTTTCCGAGTTCCAACGTCAAAGAAGAGAACTTTCAACCGATAGCAGCGTGGTTAGGACGAACTTCTTCAAGCACGAAACTGAACGAATTTCAGATTCCCTAGTCAGAAATCTTCGGCCAACACCAAAAACACCAGCCGAAAATCGGCAGAACCACTCCGCGGCTCAAAACACGATCTCCAAACTAAAAACCAACGATTTCAGCAAACCAACAACTTCAGCTCCGTATTCGCCCAACAAACTCCCAAACCAAACCCAAAGAAGCCGAAACTCACCTTCCAATCCAAGAAAAACCAAAAAAAACCTCAACCAACTCCCGCACCAATCCCCAACGGATCAACCCCAAATCCGAACCTCAAAACCCACCAAACCGTCAAAACCCCGCAAATTTCCACCAAATGTCGCCGCTAGGGTTTTAGCCGGGGCGGCCCCTCTCAGATCGAACCGTCCCTCCCAATTCCACGCCGGAACGACCAAATCGACGAAACCCTTCGAGTCTCGACCTCCGATTCGAAACCCTAGAAAGAAGAGAGAAAGGGAGAATCGAGGGTGTTTGACTCGATTTCAATCTCTCTCTCTCTCTTCGTAGTGGAGAAACGTTTCCGTTTCGCTTTCTCCCGTCGTCGTCTTCTCCCACTCGTGTGCTGCCGTCGAGCTCGCCTTTCCCTTTGTGTCGATGGACGCGAGAAATGGGGAAAAGAAGGGGGCATCCAGGAACGGAACTTTGGGGGCGGACGATATTGCCCTTCCCAGATAGGTGCGGAGTCCAGGGGCAACGTTGGGTGGAGGGGTAAATTGGGGTCGGAAGGAGGGGTGGTTTGGGGATTTGGTTGGTGTGATTCTGGGAGATTCAAGGTAGTGCCGTCTGTACTGCCGTGTGTTTGTCTCGTGAGGGTTCGCTCGTTCTTTATTCTGATCTGTCGGGGCACGTTAAGAACTGCTTCTTTTCGTCGTTTTTTTGTGGGTTGTGAGGATTTGGATTAAGTTGGCTCGAGATTGGATTATGATTGAAAATAATTGGTGTTGTGAGGAGGGTTTTTATTTATTTTGATGTTGGTGGTAAATTAGTTGGTTTGGTGGTGATTGGTCGACTAATGCAGGAATTGGGTTTTGTAACTTTTTTTGGAGCACGTAATTAGTCGTGGAGATTTTTCTATTTTTTTGGGCAAATGACGTGGAGTTTTTCCCCTTGTCATTAGGTTGAAACGAGACTAGGGTTTTGACTATGGGCAGTGTACTATTAAAGGTTGGAAAAATGGTAAGATTTGGATTGTGATTGTCTGCACTGAAACTGTCCCATTCCATACTTGTCTGACAGAAACTGACTTTTTGGAGTTTGGAAGAAAAAAACATTTTATTTTTCTTTAGGGGGTATTTAAATTGGTAGTTAATTATTTCATTTTGACGCAATTTATTTTGGACTTTTAACCTTTAGGTGCTTAACTTGGGTCAAGGTTAGTTATCAATTGTTTGGGATTTTATTCTTGAGAAAGCATATCGAGTAAAGGGATAGATTGAGTAAATTTTTTTGATAGTTGTGGTGAGCGAAAATTGGTATTTTACTGTTTTCATTTAGAGATTGATATCTTTTGTGATGCCTTTGAATGAGAGAGAAATGAAGAGAAATTGAGAGAACGATACTTCTTTAAGAAGAGAAAAGAAGAAAATATTTTCTATACAAATTAGTCTTTCAACTTTTTTCTATAAAATTGGAGAAAAAGTTGGAAAACAAATTTCATATCTAAATTACCCATACTCATTTCAACAAAATACCTACTCATGTGTTTCTCTTCTTGATGACCCATATTTACTACCATTGATTGCATTTACTATTTTATGTTTTGATTTATTATTAAAATATTTATAACTATTCATCAAATGAGTTTTTTTTATAATTGTGTTTTTATTGTTTAGTGCAAACATATTTTTTTTGTTTTTCAATGTGGTTTTTTATATTTGAGTTTTTGAGATTGTGTAACAAAGTTATTACAATTATTAGGGATATTGACATACGATATTGGAATTGAATTATCACATGCTAATTTATAATATGTTGATTGATATAATGCATTAAAAATAAAAGTGAAAAGCCCCCACTCCGCTCGTTGGCGCCTCTGTCTTCTCCGTTCACCTCAACCACCCCCACTCCCTCGCCCTCGAGCAAACCCCCAAAACCCTAACCCTAACTCAGTCGACTCGAAAGAGGTGGAGGTGCTTCAGGAGCTCATGGAGACGAAGATCAAGGAGGGGAAGCTCTCCGAGGCAGTGGAGGTCATGGATCGACTTCTGGCTCTCCAACCCGGAGATAAAGACTTGCTTTTGCTTAAAGCTCACATTTTTACCCATGCCGGGGACATCGAATCCGCAAGGATGTCTTGTTGTCGATGCAGACCACTAGGAAGGTCAGGACTATGTTCGGGGACGCGAGCTTGATGGGTTCAATGGTTGCCTCCCCGGAGTTGCCGTGGAGATTTGGTTGAACTAAAATGATTGGGATGGATGAGTGGGCTATTTTGGTTTTGATTGGTTTGAATTTTGATTTGCATTTGATGTTTTTATTTGGGGATTTGTAAATTTTGAATTGAATATGTAAAACAAGAAGATGCAGTATTAGAGTTATTTACTACTTATGTTTGTGATGTTGTTGTTGGGTGGTGTTGGTATTAGTTTGAGATGAATATGTATGTTTCGTTAATTTGGATCAATCATATTGTTGGTGATTGGGTATTGATGTTATTATTAATTTGATTTGTTATTGACTTGTGCGTTTGCTTGTGTTTTGATATTTGAATGTTTCAATTTGGAAAGTTTAATTCAAATATTTGGTTGAATCTGTACTGCGATTTGGAGGAATGGATGAGAGTGATGGAGAGAGAGAGGAGTGTGGAGAATGAGGGAGTGGAGAGAAAACGTAGGAGAGAGGAGTGAGAAGAAGAGAGTTAGAGAGAGGAGAATGAGAGAGTGGAGAGATAACGTAGGAGAGAGGAGTGAGAAGAAGAGAGTTATTAGCAAAATTTAAAATGTGTAATGTGTAAATTTTTCTAACAGAAAATGTTATTAGTAAAAATTATAAAGTGTAATGTGCAAAAAAATTAATAGAAAATATTTTTAATAAAATTTATAAAGTGTAATATGAAAAATTTCCAACAAAAACCATAACTGAGTGGACCTTACAAACAGTAAATATGCATATAAGTAAACAATTTGAAATCCAAACAGTACTTGGCTAATTATCAAAAACATTGATGCACGATTGCGTCCAGACGAGGTGTACAAAACCAATTCATCCTCTAAAAAATATTAATAACACGGGGTGACAGACCCACGTGTCTGCACAACAAATCTTCATGGCTCATGAGTCAACTTTTTCCCCCTCCCATCGCCCAACTGGCCAATTCCCAAAAAAAAAACTAAAACCCCAACATTTTAACATAGCTTTTTTTAAGACATCATTCCTTGTGCCCTTGACATTAGTGGAGTAGGACTGGAGAGTTGAGTTTGTTTCGGCTACTAGTCTATCTTTCTAAATACAATTAACATACTATAATTAAATATTCTGAAAGAACCCGAAAGGATAACCTTTGACCCATGACGTGTTTTTTTGTCTTTACTTACCGTCAAGACTGAAGAACAAGGCGAAACTGCTTTAGGCGTGATTTTATATTATATTTATAATCCTAATTCCTAATGCATCATTCAAGTTGGTGTTTTTATCCTAAATTTCTACAGATAAGACTTATCAATTTTAGCTTATCAGAAGTGGTTTGCCAAAATGGATCACGTTACCGTTTTTGTTTTGCCAGAACTCGGAAGTAATTGATCATGACATACCGTCTTTGTTTTGCCAGAACTCGGAAGTAGTTGATCACGAGTCACGACAAACCCACACACGTGTGCATGTTAAAAGTCAATAGGACTTCAAGTTCAATACCAAAGTCCAACCAGCAAGTAACGCGTGTGTTGCACGGTCGGTTTTCTTCCTATATAAAGACATCTTCAATATTAGAAAAAAATGTGACTACAGGAGACATCTAACCCTACTATTTTAGCCATGAAGGATTGCATTTTCCAATTAAATTAACGGAAAAAATTCAAAATATTCACACAGAAAAAAGAAAGTTCGAAAAATATTCAAATCTGAAACTTAACTCACAAACTATGCACATTAAAAATAACACATAATGTGTCGTTTTCATTAAATAAAATTGGCATCACATGTGTCATTTTTACCGTAATTGAAAACCATACTGGTGTTGTCGTTTTCAACCCAGGTGAAAATGACATCCGAGATATCGTTTTTGCCTAGGACAAAAAAACGACACCAGCCCCCATCTTCCTCCACTTCTTTCCCATAACCGTCCACTCCCTCTTCCCCTCCCTCTCTCTGGCGATTTTCAAGCCTCTAGTAGTAGTTTCACGTTTTTCATTGGTTTAAGGTATATTTAGCTTCTTCTTTTTTAAGATTTTGCTTGATTAGTTTGTATTTGTGTGGATTAGATTGTTTTGGATCTGTGTGGATTGGTTTGATTTGGATTGATGTTTGTTTGATGGGTTTAGATTGTTTTGGTTTGAAATTGAGTAGATTGAGAATGTATTCAACTCTAAATAATTATATAATGTTTGAAATTGATTTGATTGTGAATAATGTACTTTATGTTTATAGATTCGACTTGGTTTGAAATTGGGTTTATTGATAATAATGTATTGAAATGTAAATGTAAATAATTTTATAATGTTTGAAATCTGGTTGATTGGGAAAAATGTATTAAACTCTAAATAATTATATAATGTTATGATTTGTTTATATATTTATAATTGTGTTTGATTTTTACAATTCGACTCAGTTATATATATGCTCGTTACATAGAGATAAATTGCTTACAATTCAATATTTGGTTTGCAACGACACCAACCTGGCATCTAGTTTGAGATTTAATTATACAAATTATATAAGTAAGAAATATAGATGTTTTTGGTATGAAATTGATTTGGATTGTTTTATTTAAACCCAAGACTAACTCATGTTTTTTGGTTTATTTTGTTTCAACGGTTGCAAAAATGCCAAATTCACACTATTCTCATGGTTATGTGGATCATTCAGTCATAGTATTACAAAAAGATCATATATCATATTCGATTCTCGAAAATGTAGGTGTATGAGTTTTCAATTTAAAAATTTCTGTGTATTGGTTTATATTAGACATTAAGTAATTAATTATCTTTTTCAGGAGCAATTGATGGATATTAAGTGTGTCGAACACGTCATTCAGTTCAACACGTAGAATGTGGAAGATGGAAGGGTTTGGGATTTGTTAGAGATTGCTGGATTTGGTGTCATGTCTCGTTTGTAACGACTGCAATTGGATTGAAATCTGATATGTGTTGTTGTGGAGAGATGGATGCCTGAGACATATACCTTCCATTTTAGACACGGGGAGGACCATCACGCTATAAGACGTAGCTATGCTTGGTGGTCTTCATGGATGGTTTGGCGGTGTGTGCAACCTTAGATCATTATTGTATTGAGGTTTGAATGAATTTGTTGGGTGTTGAAGAAGAAGAAACAACAACTGCAGTGAAATGTGGATACATGTCATTGTAATGGTTGCATCAAAATTATCAAGTTGTGGCGTCAGATGCAACATATGAGGAGGTGATGCAACACACGAGAGCCTAGATTTTGTTTCAGTTGGGATTCGAGATAGTAAGTGATAAGAGTGGAAACAAAGTTCACATTAGATATTTACTCTTATTGGAGAAGTTATTTGAATGTGGAAACTAAAGTTGGGAGCTGCAGCATTTGGTTGTTTGGTACAACTATATGGATCAGGCATGTCTGAAAAAAGGAAAACAAGTAACTGGTTTCCTGACATTGTTACATATTTGATGTTGGGAACATCTTCATGTCAGACGACCATCTAGAATTCCCGGTGTGCAACTTCCATTGTGTCATTTAAGTTCACGTTGGTCGACTCCTAGGTCGTGAGTCAACAATGTGAAGATGACTCAGATTGAATTTTACACACGACTTGGACGTTTAAGAAGAAAATCAAGTTTCTTGGACCCCTAACAAAGAAGTAGATATGATGGTGTTACCTGCTGATTGTAAGAACATGAAGTCTTGATGAGTAGAACATGGATGATTGTTTCGGAGTTGTTGCTATGCACGTGCCAGACAAGGTCATGCGTCAGTTTGGGATGCAACAACATATTCCAGAATTAATGGAGATCTGCAAGATGAAGAATGCTCAGTGGAAGCCTAGAGTAAATTGGTTGCAAGAGCAACAATTATACATTCAAGCATGGTCACATCAGCGAGAATTTGTGTAGATGGAGACACTTTCACTACCAGAAGACTCAGCTAGTTGTAGACGTATTTATCTGAAGTGATACTGGTAGATTACCGTGCAATGGTTGACGAGAAGAGTTGAGGATGCAGAACTACCGAATTATAGGTCTGCATCTACTAGGGATCGTTATTTGGTAAGGAATTTAGTTTTTATGATTTTACTTGAGGTTTTCATTTGTATATTTTGCTTGTAATTGTCGTATTTCACGGCTTACACAGGTTACATGAAAATATTAACCACCTTGAAGTGATGCATTCTACACACAATCCCATACGGTCCTAACGTCAAAATTGAAGAAAAAGCTCAAGTAAATGATGACGTGCTTCAAGAGTATAGATCTGTGGTTGAAGTTATCAGAAGGTTTAGGCTCAGAACCAGATCGTCAAGATTCTGAGGAAAATCTCCCAAAAATAGGAGTGACACTTCATGAAGAGGATAATTTCATTTTCACTGGGATGTCTACTTCCGATGGAGGAATTTTGACTCAAGAATCACACGGTACCACGTTCTTTCTGTAGGATTTCGTGTCCCCATGTATGTATATATTTTTAATACATCATACAAGATCGTTTTCATATTTTCAGCAATTTTATGTGCATCTATTTGTGTTTTATTCTAATAACATGCAATCCTACATTTATTAAAATAAATCACAAAGGAGAATCATACCTAAAGGTTCTCTAGAACCTTTTGATGATCCGGAGTCGCGTTGCACGTTGTGTTGCCCACAGAATTGTCTCCGAGTGTTCACCAAACTCTAAACAATGTTAGAGAGAAATGAGTTAGTCAATCAATCTCTAACAAGGTTTAGAATGAAGCTAATAACCATTCTTTAAGTCTTCTGAGATTCTAATCTCCAAACTTAATTTTACTAAGAGAAATTTCGTGGTGATTAGGGAGAGATTAATGAGAGAAATTTTTTGCATTAGTTTTAAAACAAGTAGGAATAGGTACCCTTTTATAGGCTCCCAAAATATCCTTATCAAGAGCTATTATTTAGCCATGATCCCTTGTTTTTCTCTCCTAAATTAATCTCTAAATTCCACTTAATCACCCACAAAAAAACATTTTAATCAAATCTGGAATTATTACACACATGATTTAATTAATCTCTTAATAATTCAGTCAAAATCGTTCTTGTTCGGTAGACCGAGTATTATTCGGTCAACCGAATTATTCGGTTATAACACGTGTTCGGTGCACCGTGAGCAAGAGGTCGACCGAATCCGTATGAGAAAAATTCCCTAGAATAATTCGGACGAACCACGTCTTGTAATCGGTTTACCTTTGACCCACCAAAATCGCTCCTGCAACATAGTCATTGGATGACCGGGTCACCTTCGGTCTACCGAAAATACTACTTCTCGGTTGACCGTTTCCAATCGGTTAACCGAACCCGATTGTCCAGGCACTCTGGGCAATCTCGATCAACCAATTGCGTTTACCCGTTCCTTATTCGGTTAACCGATCCGAAGATGCCCCGGTCGACCGAACCATGAGCGGTTCACCGTGTTTGACCCCGATTTTGCCTTTGTCAAATTTTGGATTTATTTCCAACAAAATTTGATCTTTTGGGTTTTTAGCAATTCACATCTTATATATATTATCATATGTAATATTAAATTATTACACCCCATAATATATACCTCATATGAATTTATTATGATTCTAATTATGTTAATTCTCATAACATATTGATTTTAATTAATTCACCACATGTGTCCCATTTTCACAAGAAACCCGACACATCATATGAACTTAAAATCGAACATATTGTTTCCCAGTTTTGTGGTGTGACCTATGGGAGGATCTAAGCCTAATTGGCAGTGATATTCAACACTTAATATCTCAGACTATAAGCGGTATCTAGCTACACATTATAATCACCCAATTAGCATAAATGTCTTTGTTCAACCTGAACCAAAACACGATCCATTTAGTGATGTAAGTGCACAACTTGTGTCCGTCAATTGCCTCGTGATATTAAGAATATATACAATGTAGAAATGTGTCACATTGGTATTATATTCATTTCTTGATCTCTTTAAGCTAATTATAACTATGTGACTTAACTCAAGTCACATTGTTCACACTATAATTTTGCTTTATCAAGGGACCCACTAATATCATCACTCAATTAAGAGGGGCAATGATAATCGTTTGACTAGCTATCTTTTCCAGCACAAGTCATGTTCAACCAACTACTGTCGTTATCACTACACTCATTGGTAGTTTTTGACAATAATCAAATTAAGCACTTCTTGAGTGAAAAGATATAAGTCTCATATCTTAGGATCCAAGACACAGCAAAAACATTAATGACACGAAACACAATTCAATAATGTTTTACTTGTTAGGTCTATTCAATATATAAAAGTATTTTTTCCTCTTTTATATACTCGTCTCGTGAATTATTTGTAGAGCTACATCAATCGATAACCAACACGACAATCTTATCTCGGTAATTTGTGTTCTATGTTAATTACCATGATTGTGAATAACTTTTGATTTATGTAAATCATTATCTTTTAGAACTCTACGATTAAGGACCAAACACATTTTCCTTAACTCTTCCAAAAGACGAATACCATAATAAAGGAACAAAATGTTTGCACATTCAATTCATAATAATTGACATATAAAAGTAAAACTTTTAGAACACATTCCTTTCACTTTCAAGGTAAGGGTTCATCATTTCACGTTGGTAAAGGTTCATCATTTCACGTCGGTAAAAGTTCATCATTTCAAGCTCCTGAAATCGAAAGAGGTGATGACGGTGGGGTTGTTGAAGACGATGTCGATAAGATAACTCATGTTTACCGTCGTCGGCCTTCGAAGGTCCCACGACGAGATGGGTTGACCAAAATTCTCACTAAAGTATTCTCTCCACCTTAGTTGTAATTAAGTTGTGGTTTAATGCATTCCGACTATGGTTTAATTGTGTGTTAAGAACAATTTCATGTTTAAACTTGGACTAATTTAATGTTTCATTGTGTGTTACGAACAATTTTTCTGAAATGTGTTTGATTGTTGTATGCTTGTTGTGGTATGAGACTAGAATCAATTTTTTTTCTCACAAGTGTACAAAACTTGGAATTAAAATCCAAAAGAATGAAAAAAAACAGAACTGCTGGAAAATTGTCGTATGCTAAAATGACACGAGCAGTTGGCAGAGAGAGTGAGTAATGGGAAGTGGAAGATGGTGGCTGGTTAGTCACATTTTTGCCCTAGGCAAAAACGACATCTCGGATGTCGTTTTTACCCACCTTAAAAATATCATCCATAATATCGTTTTCCTTAAGAGTAAATGAAAACGACATCATAGGTGTCGCTTTTAAGGTGTATAATTTGACAAATAAGTTTCACATTTGTATATTCCTCCAAAAAAAAACTTTAAATAAAAATCAAATGGTGGGTAAACTAACCGTGTTGCTAGATTTGAAGTTGAACTATGGACGAAATTCCTAGGAATCAGTTGCTCATTTGCAAGGAGACTGCAAACACAAAAAATTGGTATATAATTGACACAAAGGAACCATTGCATCGAGAAGAAAGAGATGCAACGACATATTTGGTACATAATTTAGACAAAGGAACCATTGCGTCGAGAAGAAAGAGATGCAACGACATACCATTTGAAAATTGAGATCTACATCTATAACAATGGTGTTTGTTGTTTGACCAAGGATTCAAAGGGGGCTAGGCACCTAGCAGGGATGAAGGGCACACAGGCGCCTAGAGTCACCTAATATTCTGTCCGAAGCATAATGATTTTTATCAATTGTCGAATTTCAGAAGAAAGAAATACTAAAAAACATTGATGCATAAAATTTTAGATCAATGAATTTATGATTTTTTTTGACAGATGAGAGTGAGAGATTTTGTGTCTAAAATGAAGTAAGAAAAATGAGAACCATATAGACTGCCATGACATATACATGTTAGAAAGTTGAGACATAAATTAAGGTTCTTGAAACATAGTTAAAATAACTTATTAACCATCAAATTACTGAAGGAAAAACATTAAAAAGAAAAAAAATCATATTATATGCTTGTTAAAAGAACTTAGTTAATAACTGAAAGTGGAAGATTTGAGAAGGAAAAATGTGAACTATATATTACTTAACGGTGAAAATCTTTGAACATGAATCGAAATGCAATATTTAGACCTCTACATAGACTCCAGAATTTCTTCATACATACATTAAGTAACTAAATAAAGCTTAGTGAAGAATATGTAATAGTTCCATAAATAGAGTTCAATGAAAAATGGTATAAAAAATAAATAATTGGACTGTAGTTTCCAATACAATAAAGATGTTCGTAGAATGTATTGTATGTTAAAAGAATAACCATAGAAGGAAAATAAATAGATGTGGTACATAAATAAGTATTCATTTAGATTTAAAAATATATAGTTGTCAGACAAAAATAATAATCTATGAAAAATCATATGTTTAAGTATATATTCAATACTAATGTGAAAATGATAAACCAAAGGGGTAAAACCAAAAGATCAAGTTCATCTTAATCCGAAGTAAATGAAAAAAAAACCTTGTGATACCTGCTAAATAAAACCAAACAAAACTCTGACTCCATAATGTTGGTGAAATGATGCAAAATGGCATCATCTGCATAAAATACAACTTCAAACCTGCAGTAAATGAAGATCAAAGTAATTACATAGAGTAATGACAAAAAAAAATTGTGATACCTGGTAAATGAAACCAAACAAAACTCTGACCCCATAATGTTGGTGAAATGATGCAAGAATGGCATCATCTGCATAAAATACAACTCCAAACCTGTAGTAAACTAAGATCAAAGTAATTACATAGAGTAATTTGTTTGAAAGGAAAAATAAAACACACCTTCCATGGCAAAAGCATAAACATGGACCTATTTTAAAAGAGCAGAGAAGATGATTGATTCAAGGTTAGAAGAAATTTAATAATTTGAACCAAGCCTCATTGAAATAATGATATATGGTACTACAAAATGAAGATTGGATATCTTAAAACAACTGAAAATGAATTGTGATCATGGTATTTCAACAATGACAATCCAAGTATAAAATATAATCTTTAAGTCAACCAAACTGAAATCCCCAATGTTGAAATAGTGAGAATAATGACGTAGATCTAAAACCATCGCTGATGTAACAACACCAATGCAAGATGAATAGCCCTAATATAACAGCACCATAGTCTATAATCCAAAATGAGAGAACCATAAAACCCTCATGAAACCCATAGAAGGCAACCACAGGAAAACCCAACAACACAAACCTGAATGGAAGTAATCATGAAGCCAATAACATGGAAAACCTATTGTTTTTCCGTTTTTAAACCTACACGTTGTTCTTGTACATTGAATATAACATATTTAGTGGATGCACCTGCATGGCAACTGAATTTAATAAAGATCCTTTTGCCTAAACAATTAGATATTCTTCGGTGCATATTATTTTAGTCTGTGACTCATGGCATTTAATTATTCAAATAGATGTTAGGCAGAGATCTAAAGTTAAGAAAACCTATATTGTGTTCTTGTATGGTATAACTAAAATCGAAATGGTAGGATCATGAATAGAAAATGAAGGATAAATAAGCAGAAAAGACACATAACTTAAAGGGAAAAAACGATTTAATTACAAAAGTGGAGGATAAAACGTTTTGACTAGAAAGAAGAAGGATATGAAGCGGAGAAACACTGATAGGAAATCAAGAGGTTCCTCAAGTCGACGATGGTTGGAGGAAGTAGAGGTGGTGGTTAGTTGTGTCGGGAGGGAACTGGTAAAAAAAAGAACTTTTGTAAACTGGAGTTTGACATCCCAATTACCTTGAACAACTTATATACGATTATCTAGTATGGACAAAAAAAACCCGAACAACTTATATTCGATTATCTAGTATGGACAAAAGGTTAAGAAAAAAACTTTCAAAAAGTAAACATATTTAATATTATGAGATCAACGATCTACTAACATGCTCCAGAAAGTGCTTTTCAATGTAGGTCACATTTCTGATCCCAATCTGCCAAAGTCAAGAGTGTAGACATCCATGGAGTCATCTTCAAAGGCTAATGCGCATCTCCCCCAACCCAACGAAGGACATTGTCCTTGCTATGTCCTGCAGATCAGAAGATAAACTGAAAGGCGTGACGTACATTTATAACTTAAAGAATATATCAATTTTATATTTGATCTACCTTAACATGTCAGAATAACTAATTAAACAACTTTACACAATGAAATGGTCACTAATCACCGCAGTTGCCTTGCAGACTTGCAGAAGAGGATACGTGGGAAAGTGAAGGTTAGTCCGTCCGTACGTGTCTCTTGGGTAGTAAAACATTGTTATCCAAACATTATTACCTAATGATGCATATTCTGCTTTAGAAGCATGGATCGATGGAAGGGTGATGTTCATGTTGAGTTCAAAAGTGCTTGTGGATCGACAGAATTCCTGCATTTTAACATAGAAAGAATTATAATTTCAAGTCAGAGAATGGGGAGGGAGGTAAATTAACCAACAAAATTGAACAAAACAAAAAAAAAACTGTGATTTTCGAGGAAATAAAACCAAAAAAATGTGATTTCTCTGTCATCATAAGGGCACCCTTAATGGGTCGGGCGCGCCCTCTGCCGCCCCCTGCCACCCCCGCACAAACTCAACAAATCCCCCA
The DNA here is from genome assembly GCA_963682175.1 of Triglochin maritima. Lineage (NCBI taxonomy): Eukaryota > Viridiplantae > Streptophyta > Magnoliopsida > Alismatales > Juncaginaceae > Triglochin > Triglochin maritima. The sequence goes on along the minus strand of OY821772.1, from coordinate 53,087,266 downwards.
CTGTATATTTTAAATTAGATTTAAAATATAAAATGTAATTTGTTAAATGTTGTGTGAGAATTAAATTTGTTTAATTAAGAAATGATGTGGATGAAAGAGAGTGTAGGGTGGGTGGGGGTAGCCTGGGCATGGATAAGGGGATTTTTTGGGTGGGTTGGGTGAGCTGACGTGGCAGAGAGAGAGTGCAGGGCGCCCGGGGGTAGCCCGGGCGCTGTTAAATATGCTCTAACATAACCAGCGGAAGGTGCAAGGAAAACATTAGAACCAAAAGATGCATGTTTACACCCAAAAAAAGGGGGGAAATGTCAGAGAGATCAAAATAGAAGCAGAAGAACCAAAATCTGGAACTTTGGGGTGGAGAAAAGCAGAACATGTCTTCGAAACGGAAGATGGAGAAGGCCATGCAGAGATTATTTCTCTAATAGAATAGTATCTTGATTTGCAGGAATAAAAAAACAATGAAGTTCGTGATTAAAAATACAAAGGTCGAACCAAAAAAGTAAAATTCCAAAAAAAAAAAAACTGAACCTACTTAGTCAGGGTCTGAAACAAAAACACCCAAACAACAACATGATGATCGTCGAAGGTTTCAAAAAGGGCTAGGCGACATTTGGAGAGGAAGGTTATTAGGATGTCTTAGCGAGACACGTGTAAAGATGTTATTGGGTATAGGGACAGAAAATCCTAATTACGGACTATTATTTATCTTTGGAAAAAATTCAAAATAATCAAAAAAAATAAAAAAATTGGAAAAATATGCGCTTCAGAAACTTAATTGGCAAAATATGCACATTGAAAAACGGCACCGGTGTCGTTTTCATTAAGTAAAAACGACACTGTAGATGCCGTTTTTACCCTTAATGAAAACGGCATCAGTGATACCCTTAATGTGCATACTTTGCCAATTTAGTTTCTGAAGTACATATTTTTCCAATTTTTTTATTTTTTTTTGATTATTTTGAAAAAATTCCCTTTATCTTTTGTTTGGTTTCAAAAAGGCAGAACATCTATATTGTTTGCCCCTTAGAATTTTTTCACCACATTAATCTAAGCAATAACGTTACCGTAGGAAATGCAATATCTAATTTGGACTGTGGTTCTGTTTGGGAACCGGTTTCTCGTTTGCGTTACGTGGTTTTGGAGGGGCGACTTAGTTTGTTTGTAGCTCCTAAATCTCAATCTCTAATGGGAAATTAATTTTTGGGAATGTGGATTTTTTTCTTGAAGATTGAGAGTTGTTTGGATAGCCAGAATGTTTCTGTTATTAGGTAATGTTTCGTTAAAGTAAATTTCTAAATTAACTTCATATTTTGATTAAATAAAAATTCATTATAAATTTGTTTTAAATATTTTTTTCAAAAATAATTTCAGAAAATATGTGTTATTTTTTACAAATTTTTCAATTTTATTTTTACACTTTATTATTATATTTCAGATGTTGATAAGTTTACCCATTTATAATTCTCAATGTAAATAAACAGATCAGCATCTGGAATAGAATAATAAAGTGTAAAAACAAAAAACAAAATCTCACATCCCCTGCTGGGGTTGTCGCCCTCTGTCACCCCCGTATTTTTTATTTAGAAAAAAATAGCATCTCGAATTTCGTTTTTATAGCGATGTTTTCATATAAAACACACAACATCCCGGATTTCTTTTTAACTTAGGAAAAAACGACATCACTGATACCGTTTTCATATAGGATAAAAACGACATCAGTGATGCCGTTTTTAGTTAATGAAAATGACATCATTGGTGTCGTTTTCAATGTGCATATTTTGTCAAATAAGTTTTTCATGTGCATATTCTTTCAATTTTTTTTTGATGATTATTTGAATTTTTTCCCTTTTTCTTGTATTTTACGCAAAACAAAGGTAATATGATGTGTCATGCTCAACTAAGATGATTTCTTATATTCTTTTCTCAACCAATGTAATTAATCGTATTTTTTTGCCAATGGTATCAATAACTTCAAATTTCAAAATGTTCCCCAAACAACTCGTCCCTTGATTTTGAATTTTGCACTAAACCACAACTAAACCTTCGCTTTAATAACTCACCCCCAAAACTCTGCCTTTTCCAAACCGCAACCGCAAACTCATGGTTGCCAAATGGACCATATGTAAACAAAAACTAACTTGGAGCGCTAAAGTGTTATAGATGCACAATCGGAAATTGGAACATCTGGACAACAATTGCTTTTTAGGGTCCGTTTGGGACCCGTTTCCCTTGCGAGTTACGTTTGCGATTGGGAGCACTTATGGGTCGGAATTTCCTCTATTTCCTTAATAGTAACAATACATTTAGGTACAGACTCTTCAAGCTCGTCCTGTTCAGTATTTAAAACGTCAGATTCAGATACGTAGAATGAATATATTTGTGTAAAAAAAGACAGATCATTTGAGCAAATAAATGAGGGTCTGTACTCTGTAACTTCACAATATCTGCAATCCACCGATCTACATATCCCCAAGAGAATAAAATAAGAAAGTTAGGAAGAGAAAGAGGCTTACAAGCAGAGTTTATTCTGTCCGACACAAGTTTCTCCCAACTGTTCAGTTTCTCAAAAAAACCCTCGGGAACTCACATCAGCATCAACAACAAGAAAAATAGCTAATTGTGAGAGTGAAAAAGTATAAAAAAACTTTCAGGTGTAAGTACACTATGCAAGCAATCCAGTTTTGCTAATCAAAACTCCAAGCATGTCACGCTCCTATTCTGATATTTGACGTTTAAGTCCTGCCAATAGAAACCAGCTGTGAGCGATTTTGTTCCACGAATTTTTGTCTAACATTTTATATGAGGAAAACTTTTACCCATCAGCAGTAATTATCCTTGCTCGAGGGTCAACGAACCGTCATTTGCACCTTTCATCACCTCTAGCCTGAATCAGTCACTGGGAACTTGAGAACAAAGACACTTACTCCCACAACTCAAGTATTGTTTCTTCTAAGACTTTATCCAGTATCTCGTTCTCAAGTTGTACTCCAATTTCTTCCACACTGCAACGGATATCCATCCATCTGGAAAATTCCAAGTCCCTTTTTATGATCCCCACCAATTTCTTTGGAGCCCATGGGACAAAACGAATCTTTAAGCCTATCCAGGCTTCTCGAATGAGCTGTTCTCCACGAGGGAATGGTCGGAACTTGGATGTGTTAGAAGATACATGGGGCAAGCAACTAGATGAACGTTCATAAATCTCCTCAAGGACTTCATTTATGCAGTCAAAGAGGAGTCTTAGATCATCTGGGGCCTCCCCATTTGGAGTCTCCACTTCATCATAAAAAGAAGAATTGAGCAACGGACCCGATCCTCTCTCTAAGGGGTCAAAATTACATAAATCAGAGGCTTCAAGTAAAGCTTTCATGTACCCAAACTTAAACTCATCATCGCCTGCACATGTTTGTAGGTTCATCATGAGGTTTGAATAGATAGTAATAGAATCTGAAGCATCATGTTCTTCAATACGAGGTTTTCGTGGGGATTTTCTCCGCTTATCTGCCGGCACAGCAAACCAAAAAAAAATGTAGCAGTCAAACTAACCAACACTGAGCATGTAAGACATAGCATTAAAAATTATAGGGAATTCGAAACCATGAAAAAAACACTCTTAGCAGTCCAAAAAACCAAAGCAACTCCAAGAGACACTACATCAAAAGAACTTAGTAAGTATTTAAGTGATTCCTTACCACGAGGCTTCACGATTTTGTCCAAGAACAGTGACTTTGGAGCAGACATACTAGGTTGTTTTGGCTTCTCAGAACTCTCCGGCATTATTTCGTCATACGGGATAAGTAAAGAACTTTCCAAGTGGTTATTTACATGTATTTTTTCTTCAGAGAAATCCTGAATAATTCACATTAAACCAGTGACATTATTAGATCTTAAAAAACTGCATTACGGAAAAAACTTCAATATCGTTCGAGAAAGGGTGCCTTACCAAAGTTGAGCACGGCGAAGATTCAATGTTTTCACATCTTATGTCTGCATGATCTTTGCAACTACTCTGAGTTATCTCATCCTCGCAGCTATGTTCTTGGTCCATGTTATCATCCGAATCTGGAGAATCATGAGAAGCAAAAAAATTCAACCCAACCGTCAATTGAAATACTTGAAAAGGTATTATGTAGAACATACATTTGGGACTTGATGTCTCTGTAGTGGAGACACTTTCTTGCATGTGGGTGCTCACTTCTGCAGAACCAACTTCTTCAAGTGTATAATTTCTATCAATATCCCCTACTCCTACTTTATTGAGGCCTAATGGATCGTACTGTTTTAAGTTGATTCCCAATTTAGGACTAAACTTAGCAGAAGAAAAGTTTTGTGAAGGCATGCGAGGAAATCCCTCCATTGTGTCAGACATTTTGTCTCCTGAATGGCCATTGCTATCACCACCATTTGTCATATTAACAAAATGGTGTTTATCTTTTCTCAGATTAATAGAATCCCTGTGCTGAGAATTTGACATTTTTCTCACATTCAGGCTATTACTGCCATCAACCCCATATGAAGTTGATTCAGATTCAATATTTGACATGAACTTTTTCGATTTGACCTTCACTTCTCTTCTATTGGCAGACCAAAATAGCAGAGGTTTTTTACTGTTAGAAGAACCTACTGAATCCGACGAGCTAGAATCCTTGGCTTCCTGTTCTGGAATGCCACACGAAGCTTGTGCTTCACATTGTCCTCTTTGCATGTCTTCATAAGTTCGTGAATCCTTTGTGTTCATCCTAAAGGCTTGTTTCAATCTCCTTTTAACTTCTTGAATGAAAAAGGCTAAAGCCACTGACTCCTTTCCCCTACTTGAGCCTGCACTATAGGAAGAATGCGGTGAAGAGCTTGGATCGTTAACATCTGAAGAACTTTGACTTCCCGAAGTGTTGGGCTTCAAAACAACTATTCTGTTTACCTTCTGAGAATCATCAGGTTCTCTGGATGGTACTGTGCCTTTAGACGTGCCCTCTAGGAAAAAATCATGTAAAATTTGCTTGCTGTGCTGATCAAGACTAGTGGAACCATCAAAATGGTCTGAAATATCATTTTCAGCTTGACATGATATTGAAGCTGATGACTTCCGAGCATCAGCAGTACGAAGATTCTGGAAATATTTCACTAAAAGTGAATTTGGATCATGAAGAACCTTCAGGAAAATTTCTCTGTTTGAACTGAATGTCTCTAAAACCTTGATCAGATCTTCAGACTGGCTTCTTGTTCCATCTGAAGCTGTATGAATCGTGTCAGATAGTTTAAGTATAAGATTATCCAATAACTCATCTAGAGCTTTTTCCAGAATAGGATCTTTCTGATCCTGAAGCAGCTGGACATCAGACCAGTCAATATGATCATACTTCTTACCAATTGTGCCCTGTTCAGAAGGATATGAATGAATTTTGTTGTTTCGAAATTGCTGATCGTTTGTCTTCTTGCTATATATCTCCTCCAACAAAGCAACTATGTTGATATTACTGCAAAATCCTTCATCCAGATCCAAAAGATGAGATTGGTATGCATGCAAGGCTGTAGAACCTCTTGAATTATCGACAGGATGATGGTTGAATACACCAAAGTTTCTAGTTGTTTCCTTCAGACTTTTGTCAGAATAGGAAACAGACCCTGAGCTGGGTAATGCAATGCTTTGATCCTTAACAGTTTCGACTCTTGCTGAACTGAAATTGGTCTTTTCTGCTTTAGGCTGGTCAAAATGAGCGAGGGTTATAATAATCTCAAAAATATGTCATTACAAAATATAAAGGAACAACACTTCAAGAAGAAAAAGACACCGATATTGTGCATAGAGATGCAAACAAGTTATTATACTTGGGTGGACTTGAAACTGTGACACGGCTAATATCTAAAAAAGCTAAGTTTTCTAATAATGATGAACTTTAGTTTCCACAAGTACGAAAAAAGATATGAAACTTAAGAAAGAACTGCAACTTAAGAAAGAAAAAACTTGGTAGATGAACATGACCATGGCACAAAGATGTCATTGAATTGTTTGTTGCAAAACATCCGACCATAAGCATTCACATGCAGGACAAGCCACTACTCAATTTGCAAGACGAGGACCGAAAGAAAGGGATATCAATTTGTAATTTTAGAATGCCAAACACAAATTAAAAGGCTATAAACAGACCCCAAAAAAATTGAAAAAAGAAAAACTAGTACAAAATTCTGTGCGGGGCTTACTTTATGTATTAGAAAAGCCAACTAACCCCCCCCCCCCAATGCAACTTTGACTAGAAAGATAAGAAATAGATAGCATAAATAATAGTAGCTTTTATGAGTATGAAACCCTGTAATTCATGCCAAATTTGTCCATTTGTATGGATAGTTAACGGCACTGCAGAACAGCTTCCAATTTTCAGTTAACTTCATTCATTTGGCCAATCTCTGGCCAGCCTGTTATTTTACTTGATGTAGTTTCTTTACTTCAGAAATGGACATCTGTAACTGTTTAGCAGGTGATTTGCGCTGATAATCTACAGAAAGAATCCAGCATTACAGGCATAACCTACACAACTCCATGTATCTTCGTATAAAGTAAACAATTTAAAGGCTGGATCATGAATGAAAGAAGGTTCTGCAACTAATGTATCATAATGAGCACAAGATGAGCAAAGTGAAAGGAACCACTTTCTTACTTTCAAACTGTGTTTGTCTTCACCATTCGTCAGCCTTTTCAGTTTATTTCGCTTCCTTAGAAACCATTTTCCTGCATACAATAATAACAGTTAATTCTATAGGCCATACATTAATAGAAACCTCGCTGTTCATCAATGAGTATAGACATTAGAATGTTTGCTATGTGACCTAAGTAAAAACAAATACTTCACTTTATATGACTAAACATATTTATGGATAACTCAGAGCATCTTATTTTAGAAGAAAAGAATACAGCAGTATGAAAAAAACTTACATCCTAAGAGCACTAGCTAGCTAGGTAACACTCAATGGTGTCACTTATTTGAACATCAACAAAACAATAATACATATAATCTCAAAAGTTCATATCACAATACAATCCAAAGTTGAGAACCAAGATCTACACTACCACCACATCATCATGTGAAGAAGGATTCTTACGGAAGGAATGGCCATCACTTGTGTGAGACCTGCTACTGCCAGTGAGCAACTTCTTGGAATTGCCACCATGCCGTATATAGAACATGTCCACTAAACCATGCATACAGCCTATACGTTCTTGTTTCGATTGAACACGTTTTACAGGTGTGTTTGACATCCTGAAGTTTACTTTTCTCACTTGAAGTCGAAATATTCAAATTAGTAACTGCTTCTGCACTCTGACAAATAAAAAATAAATCAAATAACATAATAAAGTCTAAAGTAGTCAAAAAACAAAAGCAGAACTCATGGGATAATATTATCATGGAATGTAATCATAGAGTTTACAACATTTGTGGGAGTTAAACTGACAGTTTCCAATAATATGAAAGCAATACAAACTTCTAATTATCTGTGAAATTTAAGTAAGCGTATGATTTTGAGTGACATTGCATGACCAAGCATAACACGCTTAAAAACAAAACCAATGGAAATGAAGAGCATTTACGTTACTAGTTTAAAATAAACTAAGCATTATTGCTACAGTGTTTCCATGGATAATACTAGTTGTTTCCCTTTAGCATCATTACCTTCCGGAGAATCACAATTTTCTTTTTTAAAAAAGTGTATTCCAGATTATCATGCCTGTGTATTATCGCTTCAAACCTATGCGGCATGGAACAAATCCAAAGCTTGGTTGGTTAGCACACCCTCTTTGGCTCTCATAACAAGTCCATTAAACAAAATATTCATGGTCAACGGAGATTTCTTCTGTAATAGGAAGCCTTTTCTTTATCCAAAAGTGGAAATCTCACCACTCACCAGCTTCATTACCATGATTATCACCAAAATTACAGAATTACCAGCAATGGCTTTTTCCCTTCATATGCCTAGGCACAATCAGAAGGTCCTAAATCCGATTCAAATGTTTAGCTTAGATATCGATATATGTCAAACTTGTCACACCGTGTTGTCTACAGAAGGTGGTTGACATAGTGATACTTAATTAACCTTCACATTGGAGTGGTAGTCAAAATGATGTAATAGATGTCCTCTCCTATAAAAATAAGTTGCAATGGTACAATGAATATTTGTTTTTAGCAAGGTTCTGGAACCCAACCATATGTCGAGCCGATCGGGGCACTAGATCAATAGGTCACCTACTGAATCGTGACATTAGCATAACTTCATATGTGCATTACTAGTTTCAAAATTTGACATTATCCAAATCATTTAATTTATAATTTGATTGGACTACAAATTTTGGACACTAATAATACACTAACCAAATTTCGCAGTAAATTGGCCAGGGGTACAGGGAAAGCGGTCCTGACAAGTGACAAGTTGACCCGAAAAACAGCAAACTTTGTTAAAAGCACTTCGACCTGGTACAACCAGATTGAACTAGCCTAACCACTGGTTCAGGCAGCAAACCAACAAAATTGATTTTCTACCACTACCCAAACCAGCCTGTCGGCCCGGTTCAGGTGTAACCATCCGTCCGTTCCAGTGGACATCTATACCTGGTAATTCTGCAGATAAAGGAGTAAATAGCACATCCAAAGATTCAAACCAGTGAATTACACTTGCTTTGATCTTCATATGGATTTGTCAGTATTATTTCAAGGCGGCAAAAGGGCAATAAAGTAATAAGTGTGCGCCATTAACAACGGCTTTCATCGACCAAGAGGAGATCCAACTTACCAACAACTTTACTTGACAGAGTAAAAACTCACCTCTTCTCCCTTAATTAGATAAGAGAAAAACATAAGGAAAGTAAGTGCTCACCTTGTTTCAGATGACATTACTTTCTCCGACAAGAATTAACTGCACAAAGTATACGACCGGAAACTCTAAGGATCTGACTCGACCGGTCAACCGAATCACTCTAAATTTGCTTCAACCAACAGAAACTCCCAACTAAAAGATTGAAATCTGAAAAAGAAACGGAATACAGCTTTACTTTGAACAGAATTCTAAGAATCAGGCAATAAATAAATAAATAGCGAATTCAGATTATTCAAACCACTCTAGACCTCTTCCAATGGGCGAAAATTTCCAGGAAAGAAGTCTTTTACCTCCAAATCATCTCCCGCGACGTATTAAAAAATTATCCGAAAGATACAAAAAGTATTTTTTTAAACCCGACTTTGCTTTTACGAACCTCACTTGAGATCTCGACGAAGAAAGAGGAGGAAAACCCCTAAATCTCGAGTCCACTCTGTAGAGACGGATAGGCTAAGATCGAGGAGGGATTCGGAGTAGGGAAGTCGTTTTCCGTGGAATTCTGATTCCCGGAAATGAGATTCCGGCATTGGGTCTCTTCTTGCTTCTAAAGTACGATTTGTAATAGTCGGAATTAGAGACTGTAGTTTTCTCACTTCTTCTTTTTTGTTTGTTTGGGGTTTTTGGCTTTGATTCGCGTCAATAAGGAGAACATGTAAGGTATGTATGATGGTGTATTGGTGTTTGATTTTAATTTTTTTTAAATGGGAGGGAGAAGAGGTGGTGTTCCACGTAAAATAGGCTGAGACTCTCCATCCGTCTCGCGTCTTAAATTTTGATTTTGTTTTTTCCTTTTTTTATTTTTCACATTCTCACAAAAAAAATCTACTAGAAATGCAGGGACTAACACCGTAGGATATTCTTGTTGTCAGAAAAATTAGTTGATCTAATTCTACTTGCATATTTCCAAAAAAGTTTGTTAACGCATATGATTAACATTATGAAATCAATTTTATGAGAAAATTAGTATTTTATGAGAAAAATGGTTGTTAAAAAAAACAATCTTTGAGTACAGGTAAAGTTCAAAAGGTTCGATCTTATCCAGTCAAATTTTAATATTTTGAGTTGATATAGAATTTCAATATTCTCTTCCATTGCAATCGGATTTATATTCTTATAATTTTGGGGTGGTTTATTACCGTTTGGATGTCCCAAAAGTCTACACAAAAACTGATTTTTTTGGGAATTCGTTTAAGCTGAGTCGTTTGGATGTTCTTAAGCGGCACCTAGCTTCGAAACATCTCTTCAATAACTACCACATTACCCTCGTCTCAGGAGTATAAAGGTAATTTGATCTGTAACAAGAGTCGTAAAAATAAACAACAAAAGACCTAAAAATGTAACCTTCAACCGTAGGTCCCACCAGAAAAGCTAAAAGTTTGTTTTACCCAGCTTTTACGGTCTTATTCAAAATGGATAAGTTGATCTCAACTTTTACGTAAAAGTTAGACCACTAAAATTTTGTTTGGATGCAGTCTCCAAAATAACCAGGTTTTATTGAAAAACTGTTGATTTTTGGGACATCCAAACGGTACCTACTAATGATTTTGAACCAAATCTGGGTTGAAAAGCTACACATATCACCGTTGTCACCGTTTGACGACTTTATTGTATTTTAGAAGAAAAAAAAAGCAAGGCCGATAACTTAATTACCGAATTTACTTAATACATGACGTGGAAATGACACATTTATGCATCTAAGGAAACTTTTAAGCGTAGGGCCGAGGTGAACGGAGAAGAGGACGGATCTTCTTAATAGGATAACAACAGTGCTGAAAAAGTTACTCGTGCAATTGAAACAGATTTTCCTTGCAAATGAAGCAATGAAAATCTAGTTGGAGACATGATCCATCAAACCATAAATTATATCAAAAACGACTAGCGGTCCAGGCCTCCCAGTCATCATAATTTCAGGGAAATATATTACTTTCTGGCACGTGAGAAGCGTATTTCATGTTTTTATTGTTAAAGTTAGTTTACTGAATTTAATTGCTTGGTGGTCTTTTCGTTGAATGAAGAATGAAAGTTGTGTTCCGCATGGACGGACAGGACGGTATTATTGGGTGAACAGAAAAGTTAAAATAATTATCATCCATCTCTAGCTGGCAAAGTTTAGGGAGAGATACTAAATTATTGTGGGGGAGTCAAGATCTGCAAGTAATGTGAACATGGGTGGCAGTCTGGCAGAGTATATGATAGTTGCATACTGCCGAATCCAGAGCATACATAAAGGCACTGGACATGCACCAAACCTTCGTGAATATGATCCACTCTTCGATGTTATCAACATTTTATTTTGGCAGAACAATGTTTTATTTACCATTATCCCATCTAATAGTTGTTCTTTATCTAATCAGTGAAGAAAATAAAACTCAGTAGAACAATGGACATGAACCATGCGAAAGCGTGTAACTGATGTAAATGATTTTTTTTTATTTCTAAGAATCTTAGTAGTAAAAATTCTGTTCAAAAAATTAGATTAATAAGTATATGTGTATATAAGATGGAATTGAAAGATATTACCTAATTTTGTACTGGTTTTCACATTTCCATGTCGCCGCAAAGATACAGAGAATAAGCAGAAGTAACAAATTTTATTTACAAAGTAGTGAGTAAAAAATAACAGCGTATGTGTTTTTTGAGGATACCAATGTGTTAGTGTATCGAATTTTGTTTAAAACTTGATTACTTTTTTACTAAGTAGACATCTGTCTTTCGAATACAAAGTGAGTGCTACTAAAACAAGATGCCTCATAATTCATGTAAAATAAATCAAATTGAATCGGCTCAACCTCTCAACCGAGAACCAAAGAGCCAGAGTTTCTTCCCAACCTGTGGTTGGAATTAAATCCTATTAGTAGGTTCTTAGCGATAAATTTTCTCTATCTATTTCTCCCGCCAATATGCTAATCCTAGAAAACGACTTGTAATTTTTGTCGTTGTTGTAAACGAAAGGGAACCTACCAGGTACATGAGAGCTACAAAAGGCTCTTTGCCCTAGTGACCTTTTGGTGCTGCTCGGGAAGGTGGTGGGTCTTAACTCTCAAAAGTCCCAACCTGGGCGTCTTTGTCAGATCTAATGTCTCCTGCACTAAAGCATCAAAATTCTAAAAGCTCCTCTTCTGACTTGTCTCCTTCGATATAACCTACCAAAATAATAAATGAAAAGCAAAATTCTGCATAAGGATTGATATCTGATCCACCGACGAGTCCAGACCAACATGTAACAATGGATTATGACAAGTTAAAAATAGAAAGTTATTGACAATGCAAAAAAAACAAATAAAATCATAAACACCACCTGATTTTCGGTATACTTGTTATAGCAAATCTTCAAAGTATTATGAACCACAGATGTAGGTGAGATAGAAATATATACATGAGACGAACATACAAAGATCGCAAAAAAAGTCGATAAAAAAATCAAGGCATTTATTTTGCCGTAAGAAAATATACATATCTTATCATATTGCAAGGTTTCTACCAATATACTGTTATAACTATTCGTTGCTCTTATTAAGCATTAAGTTGTTGCATATATTTCGCACAGTAAAAAAACAGGCGATCAAACTCAGTTGACAGTTACCACTCCGGTTTTACAAATAAAAGATGAAAACGGAAACTAAGAAGGGATCACTTCAAATCACGCAAGACGGTAATACTAGAGAATTGGATTCTAAGTTTGATTGTCGTGAGAGCAAGTGTTCTCCACCTCCACGGTCCAATGTGTTGGTTCCCTCGACAATCTATTTACTATTTACTTGTGTGTGTGTGTTGATAGAATGCAGACAATATGTGCAGAAGTGTGTAGATATGTGATAAAAACAAGTCTAGCAAAAATTCAAGAATACTATACGATTTGGTTTAATGAGATTAAAATTTACATTGAACTATGGTAACAATTTGCATTCAATTTATCTTGAGTTCAACAAGATAATTGTGCTCAAGTATTATAAAGACATGATAAAACTGACTTCATAACATCTGCTCATCTGCTGACTCGATAGAGATGATAGGGTCCTAGGCGGAAATTTCACAAATAATATATTTTGTTTGGGAAATTATTAAGAACTTGTGGTGCTGGAGAGCATCTATAAATGCACCAATAACTGAGGTCTGGGGTCTGGCAATTTTGCCAACCCATCAGAAGAAAATGGTGGAAAGATGACTTGGTCGAGTCTTAAAGAATGCACGCAGAGTTTCAAGGGATAAACAATCCGATAGTCATCACTCATCAGCAAGCCATTATCATAAATAGAAAGAACCACAAAGTAGATAATATTAGGTGATCGACACAGGAATTTTTCAAGATAACATCCAGCATAAGATAGATAGAGGTGTACATGTCTAAAGAGACAACATTTTGCAAATAGAATCACAGCCAAGATGTGATTGTTTTTCCCTCCCGAAATGCATCACCAAGTCCACAGACTTAAGGTATGTTTGGTTAACAACTTAAGGAGAGAAAAGAAAAGAAAAGAAAAGAAAATTGGATTTTCTCTCATTTGGATATTTGGATAACGACTTAAGAAGAGAAAAAAAAATTGAGAGAAAAATTGTAATACAAAATTGTAATTCAACTTTCTCTCCAAATTTGGAGAGAAATTGAGAGAAAGTGAATTAATAATATTTTAGTGACCAAAATACCCTTTCTAAAAAAATCTACCAAAAAATCCTAATTTTCTACCCATAAATACTCGTTTCTCATTCCGTCTTCCTCCACTCATATGTTCTATCTTATTTTATTCCCCTTCTAGACATCTCATTCTACTCATCTTCTCGTTTTTTGTGTTAGAAGAACAAAAAAAACTCATTCGAAATATATCTAAAGATTTTGTATATTTATTTTTTAATTTTACATCAAAAATGTTTTTTTAAATATATTGTCTTGAAGTTGGTTAGTTACATTACTGAGTTTCTAGAGAGGGAAAAACTCAGGTTGGGTGGACATATTTTATTTGTAATAATTTATAATTCTTAACATTATTAGGATAACGTAAAACGATGTATGTTATTGTATAATACAAAGAAAAAATGTATTTTGGTATTTTAGAGTGTTTCTTTTCTCTTCTCTCGTAAGATGTTGACCAAACGATAAAAACTTATTTGTCATAGTGGTTATCCAAACAAGAGAAAAGAAACACATTTCTTTTTTTTTCATTTCTTTTCATTTCTCTCGTAAGTCGTTATGCAAACATAACATTAATGTAAATCAATGCAATATAATATTTCCAAATATGCTGACATTGGGAGCCTGTTAGCTAACAGTGTATTATTGAAAGACCTGCATCCCTAATCCCTATCGTGATGGGAAAGTGTGCGTACCCATCATTTCCGTAAGAAATCACTTTTTATTGATGTATCTCACTTCAGCTATCGTGGATGCTGAATCCGTGACTTCAGCGAATTGGAATATGGTCAGTACTACCTTCGGAATCCTACAGCCTACAAAACTTCCATTGGGGAAAACAGACATCGTAACAAACCTAAGGTACACAAACTACAATATATATTGAACATACAAATATCTTAGATCTATATTTTTTATCAGTTCTTGTTATTATTTTGAAAGTTTGGTACTAACCAATTATCAAGGGAAAGTAGTGGATCTCTAATAAGTTGTTGCCATGTTTGTTTTCTATATATGAGCACAAACTGATCCCCTAATTGGCCAAAACAAAAGGAAAGAGTTATGAAAATATGTTAATCTTTTATTCGATGTAACAGAAGAAACTTATGGATAAACCACACAGCTTCTGCCCAATTGTTTTAAAAACGAAAGGGAAAGTTTCCTCAATTCGCAACATCATAGACCATATGAGTCATAAAAGTGCCGGGCTTGTTAATGAAGATTTCGACTTCGGCTAGATCACAAATAGATCAAAGCAAAATCAGCCAATTCAATTAACTTTACAGTGTCGTATCCAGACTCTGTCCAATTCACATTACATATTGTATGAACAATATCTTTCCCACAAAATAACTAATTTCTGGAATAAATCATGTGCACCTACGGATCTAAAGGTCTTCCAACAAATAATTGGAAGCAAGATTTTGGGACTTCGCATCTAAAAGCACAAGTTGCATAGTTACCAATTAGTGACATTAACATCTACCAAGCATTTTTTTTCTTTTCTCACTGTCACCTCCAAACACTTCTCTTAATTAGATAATACAATCATTGCATTTTTGTGTTCTCCCATAAGCGGAAGTAATCACATTGATTAAATCACCTACTTCTGTGTAAGACAAGTAGGTCATTTCAATTTGAAATTCCACAGATACTACAATTGTCCAAACCAGCTTTAGATGAAGTCATGAAACCAATAATCTAGGCTCTCTAATGAGTCTCCATAACCTCAATTGTCGTAAGAGAGGCATAATTATATAGAAGTTCCCTCTTTCATTTCACTGTTGATAACTTATTACCCATATCCATAAAGAGACTACCATGCAAATGAAAGACTCGATGACTGTTCATGTTCGGCATTTCTATTTGAAAAAGAAAGTCCATGATCTTTTCCTGAACCAGAGCTCTGTAAACAAGAGCAAGTGATGCAAGTCTCAGTTTTGTCGTCTAGACTGTTTCTAACTAATCAAGGTAACCTCTCAAAACAAGTTAACTTTCATCCGTAAAATTAAAACCAAGTTTAGAATATGGAGATAGAATAGAAGACATCATTAGCCACATAAACTGGTATCGTACCTTCAATCTAGAATTACAATGTCACGGGCTTTTCTTTTTCTCCTTGCTTTCCTTAGAACATGCATAGGTTTGTTGGTCACTTCCGCAGATAAATATTTTACTTCACCTATAAAACAAAATGTTTTAGCCAAGCCAACCCACAAATGCTGCATTGCATTCAAATTTCTTTGCCTTCAATGAGAGACTTCATTTAACATGTGAATGCGAATTGTAATAATAAAGTATAGAATATAGATAAAACCTCTTCCACCGTGGAGTAGGGAAGAAGTTTAGAGAACAAAAACAAATATTGGCTTGATTACCTGGTTCCTTTTTCTTAAACAAGAAGGAGAAAGCTCTATCCATCTCTTCATCTGATTCAATCATTACATTAGAATCATACTCCTGCATAAACCACACGAATTGAATGTTTATCTAGCAATTAGCCGGTTTCAACGTAGAAAATAGGATGCATTAGTTACTGTACTGAGGAGTTAGATATTTAGATGAAAAGGCCCTTATGCTGTTCTCAGGGTCACAGAACCTTTGAAACACATGTGATGTGTTGCAGTGGGACTGGCTTCATCAAAATTTGAAGAAATCGGCCATATTAAAACATGAAGTTTTTAAACTTAAAGACATATATCTTCGGAAGCATCTGTCTGTACAGGAATATTTAGGCTCTTTTCACAACCTTTACAACTTACTAAAATATGTATTCTTACTTCTTCCTCAAAGTTTTGGACTAAAAGGGGCAAAATACATGTAGGAACTACAAACATATAAAAGTTGGGAATGGAGTGTTAAAACGTGATCAAACATCAAATCCTTCTCACAAGGGACACTGACATGAACGTGAGGTGAAATTATAAAGGTACTTTCGAGATTTGACTAGTGCGGGAAAGGGTTAAAGTATTTCTTCTTAAGGAAACATCCTCAAGTACATTAATGCTTCACTACAAAGTCAGCGAAGTATTTCTGCTTAACTATATAAGTACATTAATGCCAATATTTAGCAGAAATATAATAAGGTAAAATATAGTTAAGCAGTTATTCAATTCTAGAAAGGGTTGAAGACTTGAAGTTTGTATGTCATCAAATATTTTGAAATGGATTTTTCTCAAAAAAATGCTTGTATTCTTAATAGATGTCAATCGATTTGTGTTATCATTTAACAATACATTTGTGTTGTAACATTTGTAAATCGTAATAGAATAAATTAATATAGATATTTCAATTTCATCTAGCTTATTTTTTACTTGAGTTTTAAAATGTTCACAGGTTGTTTTCAAAAGCACATTAAATGTCAATTCTAACTTATCTGTTCTAATAATCCAAGAACTCCTTTCGCGTGGTCATTATGTGTTGTATCTGATAACAAGTATATGTTTGGCATATATTTTTACTTAAATAAAGTTCAATGCATCAATTAGGCATCAATTTGAACACAATATTTGTACAGACCAAAGTGCAAATCGATGATCAAATTTGCTTGTTAATTTTGGAATTGGAGAGAACCCTCTAGTACACTATTGCAACAAGGAAATGCCAAGTTGTCAAAGAACTGAAAACCTAAAGCACAGATTACTACGATATGTCTATGACAATAAATTTAAACTAATTCTGCAGCGAACAAGATTCTCATCGTACTACATAGTGGAAAATGGCTTGTTCTCCAACTATGAGGATTAAAAACTTGCCTGTTCAGCTAAAGCCATTGCTTCCTGCTTTTCCACAAAATCCAGCCTTTTCTTGATGAAGGGGAAAGTATTGGGTACTTTTGATTTATCTTTTTCATCTTTTAACAGGGTACCACCTGTTGCATGAACGGATGTTCCCCCAAAATGCCTGAAAGAGGAACATAAATGCATAAGGCAGTTAGTGTAGGAATTGAACATGAAAGCACGAAACAAACCTTACAAACGTGACCATAAATTATAAATGTGATAAAGAAAGGAAGTCAGCAAAAGTGTAGTAACTAATTGACAGATGCATGTCTCGTCAAAAAAACATTAACAAGGGCATCTGGGCAAGTAAAGAACCAACAAATGTAAATCTATACTTCAAGGAAAGAATATCAGAAAACTGGAAAACCAGGACGAACTGCTCACATAAAAGGTGCAAGCATAAACCTTGGGTGCTGATAAATAAAGAGACGCATAAAGATCCTTGACTAGATAACAGAAAGAAACAAAAAACCCATCCACATATTTCTGCATTCACTATCCACTTAATTCAAATAGAATGTACATGCCTCCACCTGCTTCTAACTATCCGATATAAGTATATAACATAAGTAGATAAAGGGTTATGAAGACAGAGAATCATACAACTGGACTTACTTAGGTCGTTCAGGGCAATAACTGGTGGCATTGCAGCTTTTCCTCTGCATAACGCATAAGCTAATGCATTAATAACATAAGCAATGTGTAGTCTCAAACGAAGTGTCAGGCTGTCAGAAAGGTACCAACAGTGGTGTTGAAGGTCGTAATTGATTATTTTTGGGTGGCTTGAAACGACTGGCAATCTCCTACGAGGAAAAAAATGCAAAAAAATTGTTTCAAATAACATAACAGATTCCGTGGACAATAAATGGTTAGCATTCTCACAGAAAATGATATAACGAGTGCTTGTGCAGCAAATAAATTTTTGTTATTTCATTACCAGTATCTGACATAAGATCAATCATCAAAAAATTGTTACCTTCATTTCCTTCATCATGGCTTCAAAAGCTTTGCTTTGAAAAGCTAAAACTTGTGATTCAATTAGATTTGGCAGAGATGAAAGCGTAGAGTTGATCTCATGCAACTTGTCCTCGTTATGTTCCTTTTTCAATTGTTCGTTGGCACTTCTTAGACCTTTATCAAGGCTAGCTTTGAGATCTTCTTCCCCCTTCAACTATTTACATGGTTCACAATGTAGATGAGTCCAATTTCCAAACTTTAAAGAGAAACTAAACAGAAACATGTAGGTAACTGAAAACTTTTCTGCTCTTACTATTAACTGCAACGAATTGTCCTGAAGAATCATCTTCTGTTTTATGCTTTCCACTGAATCATAGCACAATTGAGGAAAAAGAGTCAATAAGAATACAATACTCGACAGTGCTAAGTTTTGAATCATTTACAAACTTTTCGTTGAAATAAAAATTAAAGGCAGGTGCTTTAAAATTTATTTAGTCATCCGATGACAAATCATCTCAACTTTTTGTGTGCATCACACACACACGGTCACTTACTCTCAAGTGTGAGTTCCTTAACCAATCTGTTTACTTGCATGACATCGCTCTGAACATAATCCAAGATATTTCCCAATCTGCTCAGGTTAGTTTCCACTGATCCAATCCTGTGATTTATGTTTTCACTTGACTGATCTGGCAAGGAAACGTAATATGTCAAGCGTAACTTTTTCCTATTCTTTGTATGCTAGATTGAGCGTCATTAGGGCTATGTAGGCACAAAGTCATTCATTCTTATAACTAAATACATACATCTTTGCTCTGAGATAGAAGTTGCATTTCTTCGACGATATACATTAGTTGATGGTCGTGCAAGCTGTAGATCTGCCTCCTCTTGATTACTTGTGGTTGGTGCTAAGCATGATATTCTTATAGAAGGTTGATCTTCCGCACTTAATCTCTACAATCATATATGTACAAAAAATGAAGTTATTCGTACAAATAAAAAAGATAACCACTCAAATACAGACATTAGACAACATCTGAGGAAGAATAGTGACTTCCTCAGATTATTAACATTGCATTATAATGGAAAAGAAGTGCTATTAAAATTAATATTAGACCGCATAGGAATTAAATTAGTCATTTAGTACCAAAACATTTGGTTAGAAAACTGTAGTTGCTGTCATGTCGCATGCTTTCCAACTAAACATTCTGATTAGACGATCAAAGTTGTAGCAATTCGAAAATGGATAAATAGCAAATTACAAGAAGCTTGAAGATTATATCTGCATGCAAACAGATCTATGGAGATATAAGAACCCTAAACGCAAGCAAGTAAGCAACTACCTGTTGGCTGACCAAAATATCATCAAAGGAATTCTGCGACAGCTGCGAGAGCGACATCCCCTGTGAGAACGACTGCTGCGACTGAGATCGAAGCATGGAAGCCTGATTTCTTCTCAAAACGGAAGATTCCGCACCGGAAAAGCTAGAATTCGCTCTCCTACATCGATTATCCTCCACATCCATCAGAAATCAAACGGAAGCAAACCGAAGCCGTGAAATATGCATAAAATATTCCGTAAACATCACAAATCGGATGGATTTGAACGGAAATCGCAGATGGTCTGTAGAGACGACGAGGAAACCTGGATTGGGGAGGAAGAACGGAGATCGAACTCAGATCGCACGCTTTGTTGATCTTGAGCGTCATCTACGCCAGAAAGGGAAATTTGAGAGGTTGATTTGGAGATCAGATCGGCTTCTGGAGGTCGGAGTGTGGACGCGAGACGAGATTGGAGAAGAAGAGCGAATGGGCGGGGGACAAGTGAAATCGATTTATATAGCGCGCCACTTGAACTTTCCCTTTTGGAATTACGCAACTGCCCCTGCTAGCTCACGCATTGGCTTATTAAATACTTGGACTGTGGATATTTTGAGTTTTCTACGTGATGTAGATGCAATTTAATCCATTGCATCTCTGCTTTGATATTCATGTTAGACAAATAAAGTTAATTTTACCAAACACTTCATCATATTAGATTTTTACACTTTAGACCATATGTATATTTTGCTCATGGGATCTTGCAGTATTTGCTATTATGATTTTTCTTTAACTTCTGTTGTTTCTACTCTTTTTTTGTTAAACACGACATCTCATGTTAAATTCTTATCCATCTTTTAAAAATAACTACATCGTACGTATAGGTATATATCACATGTTAAAGATAATACCAATAAAAATGGGCACAAACTAGATAACAACGGATCCTTTTGTTTTCTTATGTTTAGTTTTCCTTACCTAGCTTAATATTTTTTATCTATGATATTCAGTTATGCATTCTTGCGAAACACCCATGTAATGTTACATTATAACAAGCAATAGACATTTGTGTCTTTTCTTCCTCTCAAACGCTAAGCGTGAACCGGTATAGTAGGTTGTTTTCTCCGAGTACAAACGTAATCCTACTTGAATTATCCTAATAAGACATCAAATGGTATACTCAATAGTTAAACTTGCGATGTAACTAAATCACATCTCAACAGGTACCGACTTGACTATCGGAGAGTCCATGTTAAACGACATGTACTAAATTTGACTATAACAACAAGTACTAAATTTGTCGATAGGATTTTTTTTGAAATAATCATGAAAAATGAAAAATTAGAAGAAAATATAAAGTTGGATTTTTTTTAGTGGCAAAATATGATGTTAAAAACAACACATACGATGTCATTTTCATTAACAGAAAACAACATCACGTATGTCGTTTTATCTTTAATGGAAACGACATCACGGATAATTTTTTTACTATAGGCAAAAAAGAACATTCGAGGTACTATTTTTCAATATGACAGAAAGAGAGTGGGCAACCCCTCGCTTCCCATAACCGCCAACTCCTCTCCTCCATGTCTCTGACAATTTTCGACCTCCTGGTGTCAGTTACGTGTTTGATTCGTTTGTAAGTACGTTTAGCAATGGGGATGGTGATTGAGAGGTGAGAGGAGAAGAATGAGGGGGTGGTTGGCGGCTTATTTTCTGTTTTAGGTAAAAACGACACATCCGATACCATTTTTCACCTAAAATGAAACACATTCGTAGTGTTATTTTCATTATGAATGAAAAACGACATTCGTAATGTCGTTTAATGTTAATGAAAACAACAACACATGTGTCATTTTTCTCATCATATCTTGCAAAATAAGTTTTCCAATTATATATTTTTCCAATTTTTTTATTTTTCGTAATTATTTCAAAAATAGAAGTTTGTGACATAGTTAGGCATGTTAAACGATAAAAAATACAACAAAAATAAGGAGTAAACGACAGTGGCGGGAATCAAACTTACCCACAAAAACGCACCCGATCCCAACCGTCCAAACCAGCCATCAAACAAAATCCAACGGCCAAAACTCAGACCTCTCTTCCAAATTCCAATCCAATTCCACCACCACCACCATTATCCATCCACTACTGAACCTCCACTCCAAAATCCCTAAACCACCATGCACTTCCCTTCCCTCCTCCTCTCCCCTTCCCCACCACCCTCCTTCCTCTTCCATCCAAGACACCACCCCTTCCACTCCCTCACCCTCTGCCGCGCCTCCAGTAGGCCCCACCCCCACCCCTCCCCCGGCGACGAAGACCCCCCGGAGGCCCCGGAGGACTCCTCCCACGGCGTCTCCCGCCTCCAGCAGTTCCAGCGCCAGGTCTCCCGCGCAAAGAAGACCCAGGAGGAGCAGTTCAAGAAGGACCAGCCTTTGTTCCTCGACGCCCTCTCCCCCGAAGAGGACCCGCCCGACGGGGCCGACTCCGATCCCCCCGTTGGGTCCGGGGATGACCTGTTCGGGGACATTGACCGGGCAATTGCCATGAAACGGAAGGAGTTTGTTGACCAAGGCTTGCTTAAGCCGAACCCGCCCGGGAAGAAGAAGGGGAAGGAGGCGGAGGAGAAACTCTCAGAGGATGAGGTTGGGGATTTGGATGAGATCGGGAGGCTGCAGGGGATGGAGAAGGAGAGGTCTGGTGATGACGGAGGTGGTGGTGTGGATGAGATTGATTTGGTTGCTAATGTGAACGGGAGAGCCGGAGGAATTTCGGATTTTGATATTGATTTGGATAGTTTTGGGAAGCCGAGGCCGAGGATTATGGAGCCTAAGTTCGAGATGACGCTCGCGGAGCTTTTGGATGACAGTAGGGTTGTGCCGGTTTCGGTTTACGGTGATTTGGAGGTTTCACTTAGAGGAATCCAGCATGATTCCAGAGAGGTCACTGCCGGGGACCTCTTTGTTTGCTGCGTGGGGCCTAAAACTGATGGGCATTTATACTTGAGTGAAGCTGACAAGAGGGGTGCAGTTGCGGTGGTCGCGACAAAGGAAATTAATATAGATGAGACACTTGGTTGTAAGGCGTTGGTTATTGTGGAGGATACAAATGTGGTGCTGTCTGCCCTTGCCACTTCCTTTTATAGGAACCCGTCAAAGAATATGTCCGTGATAGGGATTGTGGGGACTAATGGGAAGACAGCTACGTCACATTTGATTAAAGGGCTTTACGAGGCGATGGCTGTGAGAACTGGAATGTTGAGCAATGTTGGGTGTTATATACATGAAGACATCAAGTTGGAAGGTTCCTATATTGATCTAGATGCTGTCATGGTTCAGAAAATTATGGCAAAGATGTTGCACAATGGCATTGAGGCTATGGTAATGGAGGCATCATCTCGTGGACTAGCAATCGGGAGGTGTGATGAGATTGATTTTGATATTGCAGTTTTCACAAACCTTACTTCCGACCATCCCGATTTTGAGGGAACGGAGGAAGAGTACAGGGACAGTAAGGCCAAATTATTTGCAAGAATGGTTGATCCTGATCGGCACCGGAAAATCGTGAACATTGATGATCCGAATGCGCATTTTTTCATCGCACAGGGAAGTGCAGATGTTCCTGTGGTGACCTATGCCATGGAGGATAAGAGTGCGGATGTGCATCCTTTGAAGTTCGAGCTATCTTTGTTTGAAACGCAGGTTCTGGTTAATACGCCACAGGGGATATTAGAAATATCTTCTGGTTTGCTTGGAAGGCACAGCATCTATAATATTTTGGCAGCAGTGGCTGTTGGAATTGCAGTAGGTTCACCACTGGAGGACATTGTCAGGGGGATTGAGGAAGTGGATGCTGTTCCTGGTAGGTGTGAGTTGATTGACGAGGAGCAAGCATTTGCTGTAATCGTGGATCATGCACGTACACCAAATGCTTTATCTAGACTTCTTGATACTGCCCGGGAATTGTCTCCTAGAAGAGTCATTACAGGTATATACTGTCATCTACATATTGCACGGGCTTTTGTTTTTACTGTACAATTCAGTTCCATCTGAGTTTCATCTTAGAATAAGTTATAAGTTCAAATTTTTGTTGTACAGTTTTGATGGGCAAAATGCAATTTTGAGTTGATAAACTCGATAAATAGAAATATAGTCAGGATAAGATTGTTGAAAAGGTACCGATCAAAAAAAAGAAAAGAAAAGGTGAATTATAACATATTTGTACAATTTGTTTCAGAAGAAGATAAAAGAAAACATGGTATTCCACAGTTTTAGGCTTTTAAGGTAATTCCTCTAAAAGTTCTTTTAGATCAGATCATAAAAGTTCTTTTAGATCAGATCACAGCTAGATTGTCGGACCATCAGTCACCGCTCATGTCAATACACTAGAAGTGTATCTAGTGTATGTATGACAATTTCATAGTTATATATCATGGCTTTTATCATGGGAAATTATTGAAAACAGACATCACATTATGTCATTTCTCTAGGAATAAATACCAACTTACTGTCTTTCAGTAATCAGTTTCTTAGCTGTAGGCTTGTTGTTATGACGTCTAATCAATGGAGTTGAAGCGAGGCAGAAGACACAGGAAGTAAATATTAATCGAAAGAACACTTCCTACTGCACCCTAACATTGCTAACCAGCAGGCAAAAAAATGAAAGATTTTTTATTTTTCTTTTCCCCCTTATTATAGATGCTATTTGCAGGAACTTTTATTTGTTTGAGTGGATTATTCGTGCTCATGTAATTTTACATGTAAAAACATGAAGTTAATAACTTTGGATCACTTTCCAGCTGAACTATAACTATTATATTGTTATAAGTAACGTAAGAACAACAGAAACTTTGTTTTGACACTTCCTACATGAGTAAAACAGATGTCTGTTAACTTAAAAACTGATTTTCTGGGAACACAGTCGTTGGATGTACCGGCGAAGAGGATAGAGGAAAGAGACCATTGATGGCAAAAATTGCAACTGACAAAAGTGATGCGGTTATTTTGACATCTGATAACCCTAAGAAGGAAGATCCATGTAAGTGATTCTAATGCTCACCTCCATTTACGTTGTACCAAGGCATTTTAATTTTTCCCCCTCCTAAATTAATGTGCTTCTGTTTCCTTAGGAAAATCACCATTTCTTTTCCATTTGTTCCTTGACTAAGAATTTCTCAAATATGTTCAGTGGACATATTGGATGACATGTTGGCTGGTGTTGGATGGACCATGCAAGATTACTTGAGGCATGGTGAAAATGATTATTATCCACCTCTTCGTAACGGTCATAGACTTTTCCTACATGATATCAGAAGAGTGGCAGTGCGGGCTGCTGTAGCTATGGGCGAAGAGGGCGATATAGTGGTAATTTATTTCCCAAGATCGTGCTTCAATATGCTCATTAATTTCTTCATCTAACATTATATCACAATATTGAATCAAAATTGAGCAAGAGATACTCAGTGTGTTTTCTTGCGTACGACATAATTATATCAGTGCTTTTGGTTTTGGGCTAAGGTTGCTACAATCTCTTCCACAGAAGTTGACCAATTTTTGAACTCATTTAAAGAAAAAAAATCATTTTTTCCAGATTCGCAGTGAATGTTTTCGAACAGAGAAGTTTTTCTTAGATTGTATTAACCTTAACTTTCAATTGTTTTTGGATCCTCAAGTATACCATTAAAATGATAGTGGCTATGGCAAATAGTTTGTATGGTGGAACTGATTCTATTGGAGGATGTCTTTGCAAGTTGTATTTCTGTATTTTATTTTCAACAAGCTGTCCGAATCACATTTGGTAACATATATAGAAATTGAAATTACCTGTCTCTTAGGTAGTTCAACAAGAAAAATCAAACAGTAAGATAGGCAACAAGAACAACTTCGTATTATGTTTACTGATGAAGAATGAGGACGTTGGCCATTCGGTTGGCAAAATAAGCTTTGTAGTAGAGACTAAGGAGCCTATGGCTGGTTCAACCGGTGAGTAGGAGTACAGTATTTTCTTGGAATGCAATGTATGGTTACAAACTGTCCCAGACTTGTAGGCAAATGCAACCTGCTTATATCTCCTTAAAAGTAATGTTTCTGATTCAACAAAAAATGTGAGATGTCACTCCCATTTTTTATTGTAATTTCCATTTGTAATCTCATCATTTCATTCTGTCATTAAGATGAATTTTGGATCGCAAGGATGATTCAAACTCGGTTGTCCATGTTCTTTATTTTCTGACTATTTCAGTTAAATCATGCATAATGCAGGTTATTTCTGGCAAAGGCCATGAAGCATATCAAATAGAAGGTGAGAAGAAAGAATTTTTTGACGATAGAGAAGAGTGTAGGGAGGCACTACATTATGTGGATGAGCTGCATCAAGCAGGCATAGACACTAGTGAATTCCCCTGGCGGTAAGATTATAAACATAATGATAAAAGCCTTGGTGTCCTTTCAACTAAAATTACTTTCACATATCTGTGTTGTTCAATGTTGGTAGCATGTAGCATATTTGATCAGCCTTTTGAATTGAGCTCTTAGTGTGCTTTTCCCCACGAACACCATATCTTCGTAAAAACCTGTCCTCTGACTGCAGTAGCTGCACATTGCTTTTTGATGAGCAATTATTTGAGTGTCTAACTTTGGTTTTTTACTCCCTTCCAGGCTACCTGAAAGTCATTGAGATTTTGTAAAAGAGGTGGCAGTCAGACTTGTATATCCGGGATAGCTGACTGATTCTGATATATAATAAATGGGTGCTTTCAGACGAGATGTTCAATGATTTTGGAGGTAAACAAGCAGAGACATTTTTATCAAATAATTATGTTTTGCCATTAGACTCCTTTCACTCTGTCACAACTCATAAGCTGTAAAAAACTGATATTAAAACATCTTATCTGTCCTTAAATGACAGCAATGAAGGGGCGGCTGCTGCAGCTTAGTCTCAAAATTCAGTTTTTATTTATTCTATGCAGCGAAGAACATCTGACTTGGAATGTTTCAGGGTTCGAAAGTCAGAACTGCAGAACTAAGATAAGTTAGGCAGATCGCAAGACTTTTTTCTCTTCTTTGTTTCTTCCCTTTAGGCCATACAAGATGTATCTCAATCAACATAGATGAGATTAAGAAAGCCATGAATTTTGATGGGGGCAAGGATTAGGATTTCCTACTGAGCTTTGAGTTTTGACCTTCTGTATAATGTAAAACAATTGTTTCATTGCATTCCATGTTTTAAGCTGGGATTGCATTTGTCCTTGCTTTTGATGGTACGGGTATATTTAATGAGTAAGCCGAAATGACCCATTGTTTTCCTTTTGTAGTTCTTTTAGAAGGGATTCTCTAATCTCTATCTTATGGTCTCGTCAAGACGGTGATGTTTTACATTGTCTGAATCATTAAGTGATAATAGAGCTATCTTGATGATGACATGATTATTTTGAAATATTCTAGTGTTAGCCGTGGAGGGCGGTTCAGGGGGCATTAGCAAGGTCATGGGTTGAGACCTGGAAACCATTTTTTTGTTGAAGGCAAGAGAGAAATTGCATATGCAATTTTAATCATACCCTACCATAAAATTTGTATTGGAAATGTTACATTTGCAGAATTACAATTATTCTAGTATTTTTTCCTCTGGGTGCTGCAATTGTTGTTCATGATATCGTTTTGTATTGCAGTTTAGATTTCTAGTAGAATTATGTTATATACTTGGGTTCATCATCTTTGAAAAACTAAATATACTTAACAGGGTGATGCATACTGTTTAACATGGTAGATTTTTTTAATTATCAGTGAGTTAATATTTCTAAATTCATTTTAACTTCTGGCCCTAGTCAAAATCTAAGTTAGTATAGAACTACAGATAGTTTGAACTTCAAGATACGTAAACGGTGAATCGGTGATGGAACATAGATATATAAACCTAATATGCATCTAGTTCACTAGCAACTTCGATTACATGATCGATATGCGCATAGAAAAATAAGCTAAAACGCGGGTGATAAAAAATATCTTTTTCTTTTTATATAGAAAATTTGAAAACAGTAAAAAGAAGAAACAGAGAGTTATTTCCCTGTTTTTTGTGTGTAAAATGATATTTTTTCATGTAAAGACTAAAGGGTAAGTGTTAAGATCACAAAATTACCTTTTCTTTTTATTTTTACTTTCAAGTTGTTTTTTTAACTTTATTCAAAGGAAAAAGGACAGAGGGGTTCCTTTTTTGCTCCAAATTTGACTCCAAACCTTTCCAACTTCTCATCACGTGTGGCACAGGGCTGTAAATTTTGACTCGACTTGATAGCTCGACTTAAACTCAACTCGAAAAATGTTCAATTCTAGTTTAACTTGAAAACGGAGGATCTTGATGAAAAATAAAAAGATTTTCAAATTTGGTTAAGTAAACGAACTGATCGAACTCGAAAAAAATTGAGACTCGACTCGTTAGCTCGCTTGAATTTTTTATTGTTCCATTTATAATTATTTTTTTTGTATTTAGTAATAACATAAGATAATACTTATGACTCGAAATTTTGCTCGACTAGGCTCGTTTACACGCCTGCGTGTGGGTGAAGAGTTTTTCATCCACTCATAGCCCTTCGCTCTGGGCAATTTACCATAAGTCCTCAGCTTATGCAAAATTAGCTTCAAACTACAAACCCCCCCGTGTGCACCATATTATCTAAATGGTTGTAATCATTATATTCTTGTTAAAAGAACATCTCCCACATGTAAACTACATTATCTTCCTATTGTTTAAAGAAGAAATAGTTGTAATCATCACATTCTCTCACCATATTTAATGCAAGATAATGGTGATGACAACATTCTACGTCTTCTTCAACACTCTATTTCACTTCATGCTTTGGTTTATCCGGATATAGAGACATATCTGCTGGTTAACAATTAATCAACTTGACATTGAAGGGAATGTGTTCTAAAAGTTTTACTTTTAAATGTCAATTATTATGAATTGAATAAGAAATCATTTAGTTCCTTGTTTATTTTATTCGTCTTTTAGAAGTGTTAAGGAAGATGCTCTTGGTCCTTAACCGTAGAGCTCTAAAAGATATTGGTTTACATAAAACAAAAGATATTCGCAATCATGGTAATTAACATGGAACATTAATTACCGAGTTAAGATTGTCGTGTTGGTCATAGATCATTGTAGCTCTACAAGTGAGTGACAACACGGGTACACAAAAGAGGAAAATAGTACTTTTGTATACCGAATTGACCTAACAAGTAAAATATTATAGGAATGTGTTTCTGTGTCATTAATATTTTATTGTGTCCTTGGTCCTTTGATATGAGACTTATATCCGATCCTTTGATATTAATATTATGGTCGCTTAAGGAGTTCTTAATTAGACTAATGTCTTGAGCTATCGATGAGTGTCGTGTAAAGGCATTAGTTGGTTAAGTATAACTTTCGTTGGAGAAGATAGTTAGTCAAAAGATTATCATTGCCCCTCTTAATTGAGTGATGATATTAGTGAGCCCCTTGATAAAGCAAAGTTATAATGTGCACAATGTGATTTGAGTTAAGTCACATATTTATAACTAGCTTAAAGAGATCAAGAAATGAATACTAATACAAAGATGACACAATACTACTTTGTGTGTATTCTTAATATCATGAGGCAAGGGATGGACACAAGTGGTGCACTCCATCACTAATTGGATCGGGTTTTGGTTCGAGTGGAATTAAGACATCTAACTAATTGGGAGCTATAATGTGTAGCTAGATACCGCTTATAGCTTGTGATATTAAGCTCTTAATATCACTGTCAACTTAGTTTAGATCCTCCCATAGGTCACACCACAAAACTGGGAAACAAGAAATGAGGATTTTGAGTTCATAAGATGTGTCGGGTTTTATGTAGAAAATATGACACATGGGGTGAACAAGCAAAATCAAAATTATGTTGTGATTAATAACATAATTAGAATCTAAATTAAATTCATATGTGATGTAAATATTATGGGGTGTAATGATTGATCATTACATAGGATAATATGTTACATAAGTTGTGAATTTACTACTAATCCCGAAATGTCAAATTTTGTAGGGGTTAAACCGAAATTTGACAAGTCTGCAGAACAGTGCTCAAACGGTCGACCGGATAGCAGTAAACGGTCGACCGATAGGGCACGGTCGACCGGACGTGTCTCGACCGATAACATGGAATTTTCATCTGTTCGAACGGTCGACCGAATGTGATCGGTCGGTCGACCGAACATTGCGATGGAATAGTTCCTGTTACGAACGGTCGACCGAGTTATAGAACGGTCGACCGAAACTAGGTTCGAGCAGTCAACCGAACCATGAAACAGTCGACCGGTCCAGACGGTTTTGTGCAGAATTAATTTAAGAATTAATTAGATCATGCATGGAATTGGTCCATAATTGATTTAATTCGTGACTAATATTATTTATTATTAAATAATGGATGGTTAGATGGAATTTTGCATGAGATCATGGGCAAGGGGTTGCACATGAATAGGTAATTTGGAGAGAGCTTATAAATACAAGCTTATTTCATTACCCAATTAATCTAATTCATTATTTCCTGTGCAAAAATTCTCTCTCCATAATTCTCCACGAAAATCCCTTAATTCTTAAGTTTAGTTTCAGTTCTTAAGAGATCATCTTCTCAAGAGAATTAAGGAGGGGTTAGTAATTGGATTCTAAACCCTATCGGAGATTGAGAGACTAGCTTCCCTCTCTCCAATCTTGTTTAGAGTTTGGTGAATACTCGGAGGCATCCGGCGCAGCGAGGAGCATCCCCAACGTCTCCGAATCTTCAAGAAGTTTTAGAGAACTTCTAGGTATGAATTTCGGAGCCCATATTTGTTTTAATAAAGTTTTGAAACTAGATATTGAAACAAATTGATGCATGCATGAAATAAATTATAGAAAATTGAAAATTGATCCTTATTATACATAAAAAAATCGAAAATATATATGTATAATTAAACAAGAAATTCTACAGACATATCTCTAGAAATTAAGATCTTGGTGGATATCTACTCTTTCCTTGTGAAGTTTGCTAGATGTGTCTTTGATATATCTAATATTTTTACTTTCTAATGTTTCACTACTATTTAATGAGATTGATTTGAGTCAAATATTCACATAATAACATTGGTGGTACCTAAGGTTGTGGATCACACATCCAATATACACATATAAAAGACTAGCTATGTGATGATATCCGAACAACAAATAAATACAAATAGACATTACATTCTGGATCAAATTTGCCAGGGGTTGGGATGTCTTTTACATCCTTATAGATTATCTAAATAAGTTTCAACCTTTTTGGTTTTGCTTCTCCCACAAAAGGTATCACGAGTAACTGTCTTTTTCTGGACATACATAGGAGGTATCAAACAGTTAGATAATACACAATTATCTTGTATCATCACTTATCCAAATATATATCACCCAACTTTTTCCAAATCAGTATGAGGTTCGCAAATATATAGGGTGTCTATATTTATTTGTCTGGATTTATATTAACAAGTTTATGAAACTGATTATTGGCGACATATCAATGTCTGTCGTTTAGATTTTCATATGTTTTTGTTTGCTGGACATGTCAGCAAATGTTTGAACAATATATATCATAATCAAATATCTGAATATACAGTTGTTCATATATAAGTTGGTAATATGTCTACACCTACAAAAACTTGTATCATTACTATTCCAAACATATAAGTTACCAGTTAACTTGTACCATTTCCATTTGCACACACTATTGTTTCTTCCTATCCAGGTATATTGTATTTCACTTGTGCTTGTGATTGTGCTTGCTGGGCATGTCAACCATGTCTGGACTGTCTTTGTCTGGACTGAGTCCAATTTTGAGCTCATTTATCACTTCTCAACGTGGAATTGTGATATGTAATATCCAGACCACTATGTGTTACAAATTATATAAGTTAAGGTTCAATGTTTTGTTGATATCTGAACATGTATGTCTTGATATTTGAGATTTAATATAATGATATATGAGATTGGATTTACATTGACAATGTTTGCATTTATATCTTGATTTATCGTCGTACATTACAGTCATCACCTTCTTGATCAGATTTTCCAATGGTTGGGATGACTTTTACAACCTTATATATTATTTGGATAAGTTCAAACATTTTTAGTTTTGATTCTCCCAGAAAGGTATCATAGATAATTGTCTTTATTTGGACATACACAGAAGGTATCAAATAACTGGACAAACACAACTATCTTGTAACATCACTTATCGAGACACATATCAAATGTGTTAATCTTTTGCTACTTCGTTAACTTGTCAACACCAAAAAGTATTCATACATATCTATTGTATTTGATCAGATATATCCACATAAACATCCAGATATACAAATTTATTACAAAGCACCCAAACATCTATGGAATCTCAAAATATTTAATCCGAACATGTACAACATCATAAAAAATAAACTCATTCAGACACAACATGTGGTTATACCAAGGTGAACATTAAAATCTGTTGTTTTTTTGTCTTAATTTATATTAATTTTGATGATTAGTCAAACTAATCTTAATCAATCAAAGTGAGCAAACACGATTACATGCATTGCATACATACTTGTATACTTGCAATCATCTTAATAGGTTGACCAAGACAATCAAAGAAACGAGTATTGAGACAAAGACATTAAGACTCAAGACTTGTAATCAAAACTTTGGATCAAGACATGTAATTTTGTATTATTGAGTCCATAAGGTTTAATGTAAACTTGAGCCCTAGGAATACCGTCCCGTCAAGATTCGGTAAATCGAATCGCTCACGGTCCACCGAAACCCTTCTAGTTTGTGAAAGGAATGTGTTATGAAAGTTTTACTTTTATATGTCAATTATTATGAATTGGATGTGCAAACATTTTGTGTCATTGATTGTGATATTCGTCTTTTGGAAGTGTTAAGGAATAGACGCTTAAGCTCTAAAAGATAATGGTTTACATAAATCAAAAGTTATTCACAATCATGGTAATTAACATAGAACATTAATTACCAATATAAGATTGTCGTGTTGGTCATCGATTGTTGTAGCTCCACAAATAATTGACGACACGAGTATATAAAAGACGAAAATATTACTTTTATATATTGAATAGACCTAACAAGTAAAACATTATGAAATTGTGTTTCGTGTCATTAATGTTTTACTGTGTCTTGAATCCTAATATATGAGACTTATATCTTTTCACTCAAGAAGTGCTTGATTTGATTATTGTCAAAAGCTATCAATGAATATAGTGATAATGCGATAGTTGGTTGAATATGACTTGTGCTGGAAAAGATAGCTAGTCAAACGATTATCATTGCCCCTCTTAATTGAGTGATGATATTAGTGGACCCCTTGATAAAACAAAATTATAATGTGCACAATGTAGCTTGAGTTAAGTTACATAGTTATAATTAGCTTAAAGAGATCAAGAAATGAATAAAATACAAAGGTGACACATTTCTACTTTGTATATATTCTTAATATTATGAGGCAAGAGACAGACACAAGTGGTGCACTGACATTACTAAATGGATCATGTTTAGTTCGAGAGGAACAAAGACATCTATGCTAATTGGGTAACTATAATGTGTAGCTAGATATCACTTATGATTTGAAATATTAAAGTGTTTAATATCGCTGTCAATTTGACTTAGATCCTCCTCTAGGTCACACCTATGGGTGTAAGCGGGGTGGGGTGCGGTTTTGGTCCACCGTTACCAGCATCGCCTAAGTTAAGCGGGTATGCGGAGTGGGGGGGGGGGGGGGGGGGTCAAAAATAAAAAAATTGCTACCCGCCCCGCCTAAGGTTGGACTAGGTGAGGCGGGGCGGGTTTGGCGGGGTTTTTTATATTTTTCCCAAGAAAAATAAAAGAACATCAAAACTTGAGAAATAGTAATCACTCATTGTATTTTTTGGGAAATTGGATGTATGATGAGTAAAAAATTAGACATTCGGTGAGTGTTGAATAGTAACTTGATACAGTGGGTTAATGGTTACGAGTAAAATTGAAACATTAAAATGATTTTCGTATATAAAAATTAATAATATATTTGATTAGGCGGGCTGCGGGTTATGCGAGGCGGGTTGCAAGATAACCGCAGGTCCGCAACCCGCCCGCTTATTAGGCGGGTTATGCGGGTGCCAGGTTGGCAGGTAACATTTTTTGTCTGCTACCCGCATTAGGCGGGGCGGGGTGAGTCAGTTTGCAGGTAAAATCCTACCCAATACAACCCTAGTCATACCACAAAATTGGGAAACAAGATGCTTGATTTTGAGTTCATAGGATGTGTCAGATTTCATATGAAAATGGACACATATGGTGAATCAATAAAATCAATGTCATGAGAATTGACATAATTAGAATCATGAATAAATTCATATAAGGTGTATATATTATGTGGTGTAATAATTTCATATTACATAGGATAATATATTACATAAGATATGAATTTGCTAAAAAACCCAAAATGTCAAAGTTTGTTGGATATAAATCCAAAATTTGACAAAGGCAAAATTGGAGTCAGCACGGTAAATCGTTTAGGGTTCGCTCGACCGAGGTGTCTTTGGAACGGTCAACCGAACGAGGAACGGATAACGCATTTGGATGACCGAAATTGCCTGGAGTGGCTGGACAATTGGGATCGGTCAACCAGGCTTGAACGGTCAACCGGGAGAAAATATCCAGGAGATATCTTTGGATATTTTTTGTTGACCGAACGTGACACAATCATCTGAAGAAATTCGCTAGGAGAAATTTTGGTGGGTCAACGGTCGACCGGAGCGAGACGCGGATCATTCGAATTTTTCCAAAGAATTTTTCTCATGTAAATTTGGTCGATCGTCTAACTCACGGTCATCCGAATATGTGTTAAAACCGAATGGTTTGGTTGACTGAGAAGAATTCTCGGTGAACCGAACAACACGATTTTTGCCTGAATTATTAAGAGAATAATTAGATCATTGGTTAGATTAATTCCATATTTGATCAAACGTTTTTGATGATGTTTATGTGGCAATTTGTGATTAATTTTAGGAGAGAAAAATCAAAAGATCATGACTAGAGAATAGTTCTTGATATGAATGTTTTGGGAGCCTATAAAAAGACCCCTCATCCTACTTGTTTTATAACATGCAATATAATTGTCTCTCTAATCCCTTCCTTAATCACTACGAAAATCTCTTAATAGTTTTAAATTTTGGAGATAGAAATCTCAGGAGCTTAAAGATGAGTTATTAGCTAGATTCTAAGTTTAACTAGAGATTGATTGACTAGCTAATTTCTCTCTAATCTTGTTCAGAGTTTGGTGAACACTTGGAGACGAATTGACGGACTATTCAACGAGCAACGGAGCACCAGATCTTCTAAAATGTTTTAGAGAACCTTTGGGTATGATCATATCTCTTTTGTTTATTTTAATATGTGTAGGAATGCATGATATTAGAATAAACATATACGTGTACATAAAATCAATGAAAATATGAAATCGATCTTGTATGTTTGTATTAATTTTTTTAAAATATACACACATATATGGACACGAAATCCTACTGTTTGGTCCACCAAACACCTATCGGTTATCCGAATACTTCCCACCAGTAAACATTAGGTTGTTCTTTGGAATTGCCTTGTCGGAAGACCAAACCACCTTCGTGTCGGATTTCATGTTTAATTATGCATGTACATTTTTCGAATTTTTTATGCATAATAAGGATCAATTACAATTTTCTACGATTTATTTCATGCATGCATCGGTTTGTTTTAATAACTAGTTTCAAAAACTCATTAAAACAAACATTGGCTCCGAAATTCAGACCTAGAAGTTCTCTAAAACTTCTTGATGATCCGGAGATGCTGAAGAAGACGATCGTCGCTTCCCGTTGCGCCGGATGCCTTCGTGTAGGATTTCATGTTTAATTATACATATATATTTTTTCGAATTTTCATGTATAATAAGGATTTATTACAATTTTCTTCGATTTATTTATGCATGCATCGGTTTGTTTTAACAACTAGTTTCAAAAACTTATTAAAACAAACACAAAGGGACTCCGAAATTCATACCTAGAAGTTCTCAAAAACTTCTTGACGTTTCAGAGACGTTGAGGAAGCCAATCTTCGCTTCGCGTTGCGCCGGATGCCTCCGAGTGTTCACCGAAACCCTAAACAAGGTTGGAGAGAAAGGAGCTAGCCAATCGATCTCCAAACAAGCTTAGAATCTAGCTACAAACCCCTTCCTTAACCTCTGAGATTTCTCCTTCCAAAGACTTAGAAAACTAAGAGAATTTTCGTGGGTTTTTGTGGTGAATTAAGAGAGAAAATAATTATTGAATTGTATAACCCAATTAGGGAGAATAAGGACCTATTTATAGGTTCCAATCTTACTGTTAATCATGGTTATTCTTTAGCCACGTTTTTCTTTACATTTTCTCTCATAAATTAATTCCTTCATGTATTACATGCACCCACAAAACGTTTGACCAAGTTTGGAGCTAATCCAACCATCAATCAAATTAATCTCTTAATAATCAAAGGCAGAAAATCAATCGCTGTTCGGTTGACCGAGACCCATTCGGTTAACCGAATATGTCACGATTGGTTGACCGAGTACTAGACGGATGACCGATTCTTAAAGGGAAAAATTCTCCTTAACCGATCAGACGAATTCTCGTCTAAGACCGAGTGCCATTCGGTTAACCGAAAATATCGGAACTTAACATTATTCGGTCGACCGATTTTGGTTCGGTACACCGTACCAAAGTTCCAGGCACTTTGGTCAAGTTCGGTCAATCAGTTACGACTATCCGTTTCACGTTCGGTTGACCGATCCATAGATCCTTCGGTCGACCGAACCATAACGGATTACCGAACTTCTACCCGATTTTGCCTTTT
Source organism: Triglochin maritima (assembly GCA_963682175.1). Taxonomy (NCBI): domain Eukaryota; kingdom Viridiplantae; phylum Streptophyta; class Magnoliopsida; order Alismatales; family Juncaginaceae; genus Triglochin; species Triglochin maritima. Next base: position 53,050,795 of record OY821772.1, on the reverse strand, counting down.
TCAAATTTTGGATTTATTTCCAACAAAATTTGAACTTTTGGGGTTTTAGCAAATTCACAACTTATACAATATATTATCCTATGCAATTATAAATTATTGCACCCCATAATATATGCATCTCATATGAATTTATCATGATTCTAATTATGTTATATGCAACATAATTGATTTTACTCGTTCACCACATGAGTCATATTTTATATAGGAAACCCGACTCATCATATGAACCAAAAATCAAGCTTCTTGTTTCCCGGTTTTTGCGGTGTGACCTATGGGAGGATCTAAACTAAGTTGACAGTGATATTAAGAGCTTAATATCACAAGCTATAAGCGGTATCTAGCTACACATTATAGCTCCCAATTAGTTAGATGTCTTAATTTCACTCGAACCAAAACCCGATCCAATTAGTGATGGAGTGCACTACTTGTGTCCGTCCCTTGCCTCATGATATTAAGAATACACACAAAGTAGTATTGTGTCATCTTTGTATTAGTATTCATTTCTTGATCTCTTTAAGCTAGTTATAAATATGTGACTTAACTCAAATAACATTGTGCACATTATAACTTTGCTTTATCAAGGGGCTCACTAATATCATCACTCAATTAAGAGGGGCAATGATAATCTTTTGACTAACTATATTCTCCAACAAAAGTTGTACTTAACCAACCAATGCCTTTACACTACACTTATCGATAATTCAAGACATTGATCTAATTAAGCATTCCTTAAGTGAATGGATATAAGTCTCATGTCAAAGGACCGAAGACACAATAAAATATTAATGACACAGAAACACATTTATATAATATTTTACTTATTAGGTCTATTCAGTATACAAAAGTAATATTTTCCTCTTTTGCATACCCGTGTTGTCACTCACTTGTAGAGCTACAATGATCTATGACCAACACGACAATCTTAACCAGTAATTAATGTCTCATGTTAATTACCATGATTGTGAATATCTTTTGTTTTATGTAAACCAATATCTTTTAGAGCTCTACGGTTAAGGACCAAGAGCATCTTCTTTAACACTTCTAAAAGACGAATAACATAAACAATGAACAAAATGATTTCTTATTCAATTCATAATAATTGACATTTAAAAGTAAAACTTTTAGAACACATTCCCTTCACTTCGGTCGACTGAATAGCCCTGAACCGATTTTGGACTTTGCTCCAATGGTCACATTTGAATCATGTTCTTAGAGCTCAATTGACTTGTCTTAATTCGGACGACCGAATACCTATCAGTCAACTGAGTCTTTATTGGCTTTAGGTGCCCAACAACTATTTACACGTGACACTTGATCGTTGTACCCAACGACTATTTGAGCCTTAACTTTTAGCACAAAAACCGTGTTAACTTCTGTCTACCGAAGTATACACGGTCAATCGAACTTGAGTAGATCAACTCTCAACCAATTCTACTGTCCACCTTGGAATGAGGAACCAAATGGAATTCGGTTAACCAAACTTAATTAAGGCTACATTGATAATAGTTACTGGAAGTTGGTGCGGTGATCTGAACCATATTCGGTCAACCGTATGCTTAGTTCAGACCAATCAAACCATTGTGTCTTGGACTACTGTTACTTGAACGGTCGACCGAACGTGGTCTAAAATCTGCTCTAGCTTAAGTCACATCTTGCTTCTCATTTGTCCATTTTCCCACCAACTCCCAAACGACTAGTAGAGCTTGAAGACTTATAAATAGGACATCATTTGTTGATTTTGAGACATTTGAACACTCCTTATCTATCCAATACTCAAAGTCAAATCTTATTCATCTTTAAGCTCTCATTCCTAAACACTCATGTCAAAATTTCACCACTTGTATATTCAATTTCATATCAATATCCAAGTGTGTTCAATTATAAAGTGCTAATTAGATTGTGATTCATCTCGATATTCAAGAATTACGAAAAAGTTGTAAAATTTCGAGGAAATTCCTTTCGATAGTTCTTGTGTTACGTGCTTACGAAATATTTAGAAAAAAAATGTATCCGGCTCGATAGACACGTTGTACAAAAAGTGCAAGAGTCAAAACTGCAATGCAAAAGATGATTTATCCACGTTCTAAGCACCAATCACTAACGTGTATCGTTCTTGTCAACCATTTTTTATGATTAATGAGAGTACCGAGTTTAGCCAAACTGTTCTTCTGCTAGGAAATGCAAAATTAATTTATCCAAAATCCAGTTTTGATGCATCCCCCTGGAAGCAATAATGTGAATTGTGATGCGGATATTCGAAATTTATGTAAAAGTAAGGATAATAATTCTCTAATTATTATATTATAATATATGCTACTTGTATGTTCTTATATCCTTAGAAATTTTATATTTGCCTACATTCCTAGGTCATCCTTTTTTTTCTCCTTCTAATTCGTTCATATTTGCCTACATTCTTCGGGAAAAGGAAAATTTTGCACCAATGCTCTTAAAGTTTTATCATTCCTAGAACTCCGCACAACTATTTCTTTTGGCATTAGGCATCAACTCAATTGTATTTAAACATGCTTTTTGGCAAAGTATTGATTTCTATTAAGAGTACTGCTTTATCTATGTTGATTTTTTTATTATTTATGTCAAATTATATTTGAACCAAATCTATTTTTATGGGAAAAAATAACTTATGTAATAGTCTAACTAAATCTTTATTTGTTGGAGTGTGAGTTGTTAGTTTGTATTATTCCACGGTTGAAGGTAACAAGTAAGATAATAAATCCAAATATCCTTTCATTTATGAACTTGTTGTGCAACATGTGTTTATCCAACACGTGTTTTACAACGTTTATTTCAACGACAGCATCAAACTGAAGCAAAGGGAAGTTTAGAAATTTTATTCTTTGACTTTCTTCAATTTCAGAGTGAGAGTGAAGAATTCCTTTTTAATACAAACTTCTAATTTGAAGTGTGATGGTTGTGTAAATAATTTGGAAGAAATAAATGTGTTAGGAATAATGTCAATACTAAGAATTGAAGTCTAGCCAACTAAATTTAAGAACTGGAATATTAGAATTGAACTTTTGGATTTCCATCCGCTCCTATAAATTGATAAAGCCATCGCACTTTGAAGAGAAACTCAAAGAAACTTAGAATTGAAGCTCCAAAACCAAATAGATTAAAAACTCAAATAGCCCATTCTTTAAGGGCGTCAGTGCAGAAGTCAATTTGAATGAATAAAACGTGAGCAAGAAAGAAGAAGAAGAAGAAGAGAAGAACTCCATTTGGTTCCAAAGGACCAAAAGACTCCTCTCCTCGCATCCCTTAATCCATCCCTTCTCTCCAAAACCTTGTCCCCTTCGCCTAAGTGGTATGGAGGAAGATAGGGTGTTCGTGGCCGTGAAGAGGGACCACAGGGAGAGCAAGTCCACGCTGGTGTGGGCTCTCAAGAACAACGCCAGCGCCAAGAAGTTTGTTCTCGTGCATGTATTCTCCCCTGCTCAGATGATCCCCTTGAGTGAGATTCCGCAAACATGTTTCTTTTTTGTTTCCTCCGTTCAAATTTGTGTAACTGTTAAAACATTTTTAAATGTCAGTGGATTGTGTTTGGACGATGAAATTGACACATTTTGTCACATATATGGTTCTCATACAAAATGGAGCAATTGTATATGTATGTATGTATGTAATTACTCGAGCATAGGGTGCCGGAGACGAATAAAGGTTTGATCATAGTCATTTGATCATGACATGTGGTTTCGTGTTGTAAATAGGGTGTATGATAAATTAAATTGAATATGTTTTATGTGTGTGACATTTTTTTATATGCTATGATCGTGTAACGAACATGTGATTCTCATGTTAGGATTTCATGTCTTGTAAATTCCCAGCGATTAAAATTTTCACACGCATATCGTGTTTCGTTGTGTGGGCATGGAGATTTCGTTGCGTTTGTGTAGGTTTATGTAAATGTGGAAGTTTTTTACGTCTTTTAGGTATCTATGCTTTCTAATGCTCAACTTGTTCTGATATATTGTCTTTCATATTTGTAATTATGATTAATTGTTCGTTTTTTTTTTCTTTTGCTAGTGGGAGGAAAATTTCCAGCAGAACAATTACATAAGGATCATGTGGCAGCTTACAGAAAAATTGAGAGACAGAAGCTTGATAAGGACTTAAACAAGTACATTCTTATGTCCAAGGGTTTAGAGGTACATCAGAACTTGAAAGTCCTCTTGTGTGGTTGACCTTCCGAATTACACATGAAAGTAGAATTTATTTATTATATATTTTTTTCGAAAATGTCAACTACTTCAATGCCATACTGATCAGAGTTTGGTTGACCTTCCGAATTCTAATGTCTCTAGTATCCTTCTGCGTGCACCAATTATTAATTTCAAAGAAGTTTGAAACGAAGAGATTTTAGAATTTTTTGGTTTACAAATGATGCGAATATATTAAGTCTATCTTAGTTAAAGACTCCATACTGATCTCCATCAACATAACCCCAATGCCTCATAAGAGGCTCCCACCTAAGCGAGGTAAGGGGGCGTCGGATGTACGCAACCCTACCACTGTAAAACAGTGAGGTTGTTTCCAATTGACCCAAATGATGCAAATGCAGATCGTTTAAATAGCTCTTTGATATACTCCATTATGCTCCAAATGTCCATACTGATCTCCATCTTGATGATATTTTATCAGATATCTGCATTCACATTTCAACGTTGAAAACATTTATCTCAGTATGTAGTTTGTATTTATACCATCTTGAAATGGTCTGAGTAAGATTCATGTTATCGTAAGTTACATGGCATTTCCAAAATCTATCTCGTCACATGCAAAGATCCTTTTCATATATATATAGATATGACATTTTCAAAGTTACACCAAAAATTTGCACATTTTCATGTGCAACAATGACAAGCATTTTTTTCTTCCTTCTTAAGTTCAAATGAAGTACTACATCTACACAAAAAATGGTGACTGATTCCTGAAATAAACTGATTTCCCCCTTGCAGTGTCAGGTCGAGCTTCTAGTGGTTGAGATGGATAACATAGCAACCGGGATCCTAGAGACAATCAAAGAACATGGTGTCACTAAACTTGTGATGGGGGCTGCAGCTGACAAGCATTATACAAAGTATGCACACTTAAGCCTCTTTAGACTTGAGCATTTTTATTTATGTTATACTTGTGATGTTGCAACTAATATTTTCCATGATGCAATTCCACATGGTTAGAATGTTTCAAGTTTGCAGCATTCTTTATTCATTATTCCTTTTACTTTGCTCTGTTTGGTACACTATATTACTTAGCTAGATTAATATGATATATTTGTAATGGTTGTGTAATTTGCTAACCAAGATTAAAAAACCCCTTGCTTTAGCCAACACATTTAACTGGGTCTTTATGAATCACAGAAAATTGAAAGTTATAAGATCTACAACTGCATGCACTGTACTGAAGGAAGCTCCTTCATTTTGCAACATGTGGTTCATTTGCAAAGGGAATTTGATTTGCTCTAGGTAAGCCAGATTAATAACTTTGTCAGTTGTATTTCTCTGTAATGTTTCTGCTTAATTTCCTCCCGTTCCATACTTCAATAGTGGTGATTTTATGGATGAGTCTGGAGTGCCCGGGTCTCAGATGGGAAGTACAGGAAACCGGTCCCCAGAAACCAAATATTCGGTATCTGAATTTTCTTCTCAGGTGGGAAGTCCAGGGAACCAGTCCCCTGAGATCAGACATTTGGCATCTGAATTATCATCTCAGTCGAGCCAGCGTTCGGATAGTACAAATGACTTTGCAAATCGAATGTCAATATCCCACAGCAACACACATACTCCTAAAAGTTTGAGTTCCTTATCTGGAGACAGTCCTGTCACCAAGAACCAGGATCCTTCTTTGTGGTCAGAAGGTTCAAGAAAGAGTGTCAGTTTAGATCCGAGTGCGCATGTCCAGAGGAAAAATGATGGTGTAGTCTTTGAGATGTTGCACATGTCTGAAGAGGTAGTTATCTCCCATGTCTGTGCTTTGATAAGGGGTCGGCGTCGCTGACTTTAATGATCACTTTTCTTGAGCAGGGGATTTTTCTTTTTCGTTTTTCCAGCACCCAGATTACTTTAATGATCATTTTCTTGTTCCCTAGAGGATCAAGTCTAATTGATTATTTTTATTTTCAAACAATTTCTTATTAATTTACAGATTTAAAGATATATAACCAAAGAAATCTTGATCTTCACAGGATGATCTGAAGGTAGATGATGTGTACGGTAAACTACACGAGGCCCTCCTAGAAATTGAAAAAATGAAAGATGAAGCTCACAAGGAGTCTCTTATACGTCGTAAAGCTGAAAAGGAGCTTCTTGATGCAAATTACAGAGTAAGTTTTTATTTCTGGTGAAAAAATTGACTGGAATAACCTGCATGAACTATGCATCTACTTTTTTGTTTTTAGAACCAGTTAGTGAACTCTTACTACAAATTGTTTGCAGGCCAGAATAGCAGAATCGAATTACAGCAAAGAAAAAAAACTACGCGAGGACATTGAAAAAGATCTGGCAGAAGAGAATTTTGAGTTGGAGAAGTTGAAATGTCAGCTAAATGGAGAGAAACAACGTCAGAACTCACCTGTCCAGAGCACTGATTCTGGTCGTGTGCTCAAAGATTACGAGGCAAGTTTGTCAGCATTACAACTTCTTGTAAGTTCACTCCAAGAAGAGCGACAGATGCTGCAGAAGGAGCGAGATGGCTTCCGGAAGGAGCGAGATGCTGCGATTAAAGAAGTTGAGGAGTTGAAGAAATCAGTGCAAGGAAACTGCAGCTGTAAAACACCTAAGGTTTTGGAGTTCTCCTATTCGGAGCTCGAGCAAGCAACTGGCAATTTTGACGATTCACATAAGATAGGAGAAAGCAGATATGGAAAAGTTTATAAAGGATCTCTAGAAGGAACAACTGTTGCAATAAAAATGCTGCAATCTAATACCATGCTTAGTCAACCAGAGTTTCATCAAGAGGTAAAGGGAACTTCTTGTCTTGTAATGTCTGCATTAAACGGTTGTATGAATCTATGACCTATTATTCATTCATTATAGGTCTCTCCGTAAAATATCTAAATTCTAAAAGCTAGGATTCACAAATCTCATTTTTAGCTTTACATTTAGAAGACCTTAATAAATAAACTTCTGCTATTGTTCCTCTAGTCAATTGAATTTTTTCGTTGTAATAGGTCACTAAGATTTGCTAGGCATAAAAGTTTGCTAACATAAACTTCACTTGAGCTTGGGTTATCTGTAATGGCATTTGCATTCCTTGATGGGGACTAATGAAATTTGATTCGGATCAACAAAAAAATGGTTAAAGTTTTTTTTAATTATTGGTGGCCAAGATTTGATTAAGTCTTGTGCTTATCGAAATTAGCCTCTTCGTGAGATCTACTTTTGAAATTTTTGTGTAAATGTGATATTTTGTAGTATTACAAAGGATCTTAAAACCCCAGAAAAATCATCCGAACTGGTCATTCATAGCTGCCATACCTTCAAATCATCTCAAGTTCAAGTACAATTCCAAACTACTACAACCAATTGCAAGTTGAATCTGCTCTTTTTGCTGGATCATTCCTGACATTGTTATTCTTTGTAGGTGGAAAGTCTCAGCAAGCTGAAGCACCCGAACCTGATCAACATAATTGGAACTTGTTCAGAAGAAAGAGTGATCATTCATGAATTCCTTGACACAACTTTGGAACACCATCTTTCTTGCAAAGACGAAAGACCACCTCTTCCTTCGCATTCCCGAATCCGCATTTGCATTGAGATATGCTCCGCACTCGTGTGTCTCCACTCACACCAACCTGAAAGTATCATCTATGGTGACCTTAGACCGATCAACATCCTACTTGACGACAACCTGGTCAGCAAGATCACTGACTTTGGCTTCAACAGGCTCGTCCCATGCACGGCAGTCACAGTTTTCCGCTGCTCCGATCCCAAAGAAATGTTCGCGTACATGGACCCAGAGTTTTTCTCAACCGGAACACTGACAGCAAACTCAGATACATATTCTTTCGGAGTCATAATTCTTCGTCTTATGACGGGACTGCCAGCGATTGGGATTGTTAAGGAGGTGCACTACGCAGTCGAGAGTGGGAAACTGAATGACATTCTTGACCCTGATGCTGGAGAATGGGATATTGTGAAGGCAGAACAGTTGGTGCAATTGGGACTCCAATGCTGTGAAATGAGCCGAAAGAGTCGACCGGATATAATCACTGATGTGTGGAGCATTCTGCAGACCATGTAAAACTGAAGAAACAAACGGCCACGGCATGGTGGTATATATACCAAGGGAATAAGGTTTCATGGAAGCTAATGTTGCTAAAAAAGATGATATAGACATGTTGCACGAATATGTGTTTGTTACTTTGAAATTTGTCATGTTGTTGGGGGTGACTAAAATTATGGCTACAACATCATTTGTTATTTTTTATTCTTATTATGCTTTTGAATAAAGGTTCTCTATCGAGTACAGTTATAGAACAAATGAAATTTGGAATGTAAAGCTTTGTTCATCAGTAATCGAGAAAGATATATATTTTTCTTTACTGTTAGAATATAACGAGTTTTCATCATCTGAATAGGAACTAATAAAGGGGGGAAACCTAATTTTAATAGATTTACTTATGTAACTTTCTTATGTTTCAATGAATAATCATAATAGTTTTTGTTGAAGGGTGATTTTGCAAGCGTCTCTCCATTTTCTCTTCGTTATTGGAGGAAGTTGAATATATTTGGGTAAGTTTTTTTCTTTCCCATTTTTTTTAAATCTTAACGAAAAAAGAAAAAGAAATCCAATTATTTTCTCTCTTTAGCTAATTGCCTTGCCACCCCCCGAACAATCAATTTGAAAAGTCATAAAAACCTCAAAGTGGTTTACCAAAATTAATATTATATTTTTATGTACGAAAGTCAGAGAGGAATGACAACTAGGTTACAACTGCAATCGTGAGAAGTCACCAATAGGGCGGTCCGGACCCGACCCATCTTTGGAGTTCGGACCGAAGATCGGACCAGTTGGATCCGATCGGGATCGAACCCTGATCGATCAGTCCGGTCCAAAAACCCGGAGCGGATTAGGTTTTATATTAAATTTTGGGAAATAGACCAGGTTCGGACCAGAGCGGACTGAAACCCGGTCCGTCTCCAGAGTCCGGACCGGAACCCGGAGTGATTGGATCATGTCTGGTCCAAAAAACCAAACTAGACCAATTTCTACACAACCCTAGTCACCAATATTCCAAAGCTTCTTTGGATTTCAATTGGCACCCAACCAGATTGGCGTTTGTGACACCTGAAGCCAACATCTAGAGTACTCTTATGAGTTTCCAGGGTTTTAGGGTTTGAGAAGCAAAACTTCCGGACATTAAGACAACATTTGGATGAGAGGAGATATAGCTTCTCTCCTATCATGGAGCTGCTGCAGTTCACTTGGTCATCCAACACATGGGAACGGATATTGTGGAGGTCAGCTTCTAGCACGACAACCAAGAGATGTTTTGCATGTGGATGAAGAAGCTCATGGGAGGAGTTACTAATAGTTCCTCTACTTGTTGGATTTTTATGACGATTTTACTCCTGTTGATTTCAACATATACTTGCATGAACTTTTATTTAATAAAAGTTTGAGAGTAATTTGATGATTTACGACAAAACATTTGAGATTTTTAAAAGTCTTTTGTCTCTCCAAACAACTCCCCACCTTAGGAGAAGAAGTTACTCTTGGATCCACATTTTCAGAACCTGACTTTCCACCGGAAAGTTGGGGTCTCATACAAACCAAACCATAGAACCAACCCTCTCGAAGCTTATCTTGGACGCAATCTCCGGTACAAAAATCTACCCACCCAGACGTTGGACGTTGACGTCAAAAACCTATTTAGCTGCAGCAACTAGCGTCTGACTTTTTCTGCAATTTTTCAGGGCATAACAAGGCCCTTAGTCCATAATCCAACACGGTCTACGTTTACTTCAAATATTGTTGGGCTTATATTAGTGTAGCCCATTTAAGCCATTACCACGTGTTTCTGCTTTCTCGCGCGCAACATATCAAAACAAACCCCACTCCCAATTCCATACTTCCAAGTTCGAATTCAAATCTAGAAGAAAGGAGAAAGTTCTTTTACCGCGAAGGATTTCGTTCGTTCGTAGCTTCGGTTTGATCTTAATCTCTCTTGATTTCCTTGCGAACTGATGTGGTCATGTGTGTGCTGTCGATTTTTCCTTTTTCTTGATGTGTTTCGGTTTGTGAGCGCAAATGAAATCTTGCTAATGTTTCCTTTCTAGATGCTTTTGCGATGAACAGATTTAGGTTTCGGAATACTTCTTGAAGATTTTTGATCAAATCTTTGTGTTTTTTTTGGGTACTTCATGAACGCATTTCACAGTTTGTTTGATATCCTTGGTGTTTTTTGTTACGTAATATGAGTTCTTCCCCTTTTCCGATTCTTCCTCAGCCCGTTGGTTCGACATGATTTTCCCAAGTCCAATTAAGGGTCCGTTTGGAATCACATTTTGACATTATTAGGTCGATGTATGGACTTACCTTCATAAAATAATAAATAGGTAAGGGAATGTCCTATTCTTTCAAATATTCTTTTGTGGAAGATTTAACTTTATTTGATGGATACATCTTCAGGTTTGGATTGCAGTGTCAAGGAGAGATCTTAAGATCCACTGTGAACCCCTTAAACTCGATTGTATGAACCCCTTTAACTTGATTGCAATTTGGACTTCGTCACTTCAGTTCACTATGTCATCATGGTTCTTGTTTTGTGTTGATAGCTTCCAATATTTGTGTTCCTCTTTGCATTTGATATTACCATGAAGCCAATTGAATTACAATTAACAAAATAGAATATTTTGTTCTAATTCATATTAATTGTCCCGTCTCAGGAGCCTTGGAATATTATATTTGCATTTTTGTACACACTTTGTTTCCAAATGGGAACTAGAAGAAGCCTTGATGCCAGTCAGTCGAAGCCTGAACATAAGGAGCATATGCACCTAGACAGTTTTGTTCATCAAGCAATTGGAAAAAAGAATTGTGTACCACTTTCTCCAACCAACGGTGCTTCTAATCGATGGCTCCAGTTATTATATGATCTTGAGCTTTCTAGGAAGAACAAAATTTCTGAAGATTTAGGCGATGATCAAGCTTCTCAGTCCCTGGTTCTGCAGATTCATCACAATGACTTCCTTTCATTGCCATCTTATTCAAGTGATTTTAAAAGAAATAACATATTGGGTATGGCTAGTGAAGGCATCATGACGAAGGAAAACAAGAGAATGGCGGTAAAGGAATGTCTTAAATTTTCGGAATCTCTAATTTCCTTTGTTCGGGATGCTGCTAAGGGTATCGACGACACAGTAAACTGTATGTCATATCTGTAAGCTGGTTTTTTGTGTTAATAATAAAAGATAAGCAAAAATGGTTGAGAGGCAACATGTTTTAATTTTAGGTACACTTTTCTACATTTTGACAGGTTTACCTGAACAGCCTCAGTATTCACAAGCAAAAGTTCCTCTTGAAAAATGCCAAAGGTGTTCACTTGAGTTTTGTTCAACAATTAACTACAGGCGCCACACTACTATACATCGGCGTTCTTTCAGAGTTGATAAGGTCCCAATTTATTACTTTCATGTCTTTTGTGTTTTTGTGCTGATCAAAAGTCAAGCTGATTGAGAACTTGAAGGAAGATAAATTGTGAGGAAAATATTTTTCATTATTTAGTTACTGCTGAATTATTTTTCCTAGCACTCTAGGCTATGACAGACCTTAGTCCAAAACATTACATGTTACAACTACATCAATTTCTTCAAGCAGCACAAGTAAAGGTCTTGTCTGCGTGCTTGTATTCGTTTATCTTAAACTAGAGAGTCCATTGAAATAGCTTATGTCCTATATAAACTCTGAGTGCCAGTTCTTAACACATAATGCAGTGATTTAGTTTTTCATGATTTTATGTAGTAATAAAGTTTCTCGTTCACATGTTCACGTGATCAATAATTTTTCAGTTTTCCCTCTTGCCACTTCGCTTGTTTTTGTGTTCCTTGTCCACTTTTATAGCTTTGGCATGTTCAGCTTGTCCATTTGAAAAATATATTTGATATTTGATTCATCCTACATTAACCTTCGCAGGATTCTAAGGAATCGCTGGGCTCCTTCTGGGACAAGGTATCCTTCTTCTTGACACTATTTCTACTTTTCCAGCTTGCCGAAAATAACTAATTTTGTCCCAACCTTCTCTCTCTCTCTCCATATTTGCAGCTATCTGTCAATGAACAGAAGGTCTTCCTATCATATAAGAACGTGGAAGTGGAGGTGATGATAAATTCTATCAGATAGCCTTTTAAAACAACATTTGAATTAACCCACCCATCTGGGATCATACTTCAATGGCTAGCTCTTTTTTAATTGCTTTCAAGAGTAGCTGTTAATTTCCAAAATACATCAGTTACTGGCTGCATTTCAACTTGACACTTAGTTTTTATGGTTGATTGTTGAAATGCTCTCAAAACGTTTAACGAATATTACTGCTGCAGGAACTGTTAGATTGTTGGTGTTTAGTTTTGTCATTTCTAGTATCTCCATTGTAATTTTGAATTCATGTTTATATTCTTCGTAAAACAACTATGTACGTGTACATAACCTGTCCCAAGCCAGGATAAAGGAGGAGGGTTGCGATAGGTGTTGCGAGCCAGCGTAAAACCCTAGATACTCCCATGATTATACAAAAGATGAGTGTATCTGAAATGAAGATGTTGAGGTGGATGTGTGACCATACGCGAATGAATCGGATTAGAATTGAAGACATTCGTGAGAGAGTTGGAGTTGCTCCAATGGAAGAGAAAGTTATACAACACAGACTGAGATGGTTTGGATATGTACAAAGAAGACCTATGTAGACACCTATAAGAAGAGGAGTATTGAATCAGATTGAAGACACACAAAAAGGAAGATGTAGGTCACGATTGACTTGGGATGAAGCAGTCAAAAGAGATCTAAAAGATTCGAATGTTCATCGAGAATTTGCATTGGATAGAAACACGTGGAAGAAGACGATTCATGTGCTTGAACCGTGACTCCTTAGAGTTTCATTTCTAGCCTATCCCAACTAGTTTAGGATTAAAGGCTTTGTTGTTGTTGTATTCTTCGTAACCACAATACTGCCACTGTGCTGATTTCTCTTCTTTGGAAGAATGAAAACTATATGAAAATGATTTCTCTTCTTTAATAATAGCAGGACATTGAAGAAATATGTTATGAATATATAGGAGACACTGAATGCGTGATATAGTTCATTGATTGTAACACATGCTTTTGTTTTTTAAAAGTTTCAAACTGCTCTGCTATTTTCAACATACGTGTTTGTTTTGATTTGATTTGATTTGAACTATTGACCTTGTTTATGTTTCAGGGAGTATCAGACTCTTCAATTACCAATTTGTTGTTTCTGATGATTTCGAGATGGGGGTTTGCCTCACTTCCTGAAATTTATGTGAAGGCTGGTTCCACACTTTTGGTAATCTTCCGTGTCATTTGTTCATTTTTGTAAGATAGAGTTCATCATTTACCTACATAGCATTTGACTTGGAACATAATTTCTGCAGGATCTTGCTCAAGCTAACCCTTCGAGATTTCCTATTTCTTCTAGAAAGCTATTCTGTATATTTGATGATGCATGCGAAACAACATTTTTATGTGCTGGAACTTCTGTCTCCTCACAATCTGTTTTCATGGATGGGGAAATTGATACGGTTTGCTTGGAAGCGAGGAATGTTATTGCTTGTTTTGCTCTGCTTATTGAGGAGAAACTGGTACTGTGAATTCTGTTGTCTCGATTCTAACTTTCCCTTCTTACATAAAATTATTCTCTAATAAACTCTGGCTGTTGAAACTGTAGGTTAAAGCGTGGTTGGTGGATAAGGATGCTGAAGCTTTGAAAAACCAGGAATTGCTCATGGAGGAAGAAGCAGCAAAAAACATAAGGTAAAAATGTTATGCAGGAGTATGACATAGCATTAACTTTAAAAAAATTGTGACGATTGTACTAACTTTCAAAACTTATATATCATTTTTGCTACCATTAACGAGGGGCACTTTAGGGTGACATTGTGTGACACTATTTTTGTTTTGTAGAACTGCAGGCAGTTATTTGTAGAAGCTGCTTGAAATTAATTATAAGGGGTATTTTGTCAAAATCATCTCATGTTGGTTGTTTTAGATTTAAATGAAACTCCTCGTGTTTTGATTTATTTTTAATATTTTACAGCAGTTCTGAAAAGGAAACTAGATTGTGGACTTTGTAAACAACATATAGAGCATGGAGGCTTGTTACATAGTCACAATAGTTCACCACTTTATTTGGGAGAGGTTAGAGGCATACTTGCTTGTTTTTTCTGCTACCAGCAAGATAATTTCAACACGTTTTTCACCCTTACAATAACCTTATTTAGTGGATTTTGCATGTGTAAAAAGATTTTACCTTGCCACTATTATGATTATGCATTCTTGTTGAAGAGGATGCCAATTTGGACACTGTGTGTCTATGTTGCTAGACATGACAAGGAATATTTATCTTTATTATATATCTTATGAGTTTTTACCAAATTTGATGTTAAAACATACAAACGCACCTGTTCACCTACATGCAGAGCGCCCCTTCACCAATCGTCGCTTCCTCTCCCATACGATGCATCTCTTCACTCAGCTTTTACTTCAAACAGTCACCCAGCTTTCCCATGTATATATATAAACTCATGTAAACCTCAGTAAACATATAATAGAAATCAATCCCTTTTTCCCTATTCCCGTTTAATATGGTATCAGAGCAATCGTTCCATCACTGGTGAATCTCAGAGTGCCCTCACTCATCATCGATCCACCTCAGAAAAAAACCGAAACCAAAAATCCCACCACCCATCACCTTCGCCTTTCAAGGGGGTTGAAGGAGACAAAACAAACCCCGACATCCAAAACCCCTGAAGGAAAAATCAAAAATGGCGGACTCAGAAACAAACGCTCCAAAACTGGTGTCACAGTTGCTCAACGGACAGAACTATCTGTCTTGGGCACGGGCTGTTACGCTAGCTCTCAGCGGGAAGGGAAAGCTGGGACACATCACCGGGACAGCAAAAAAACCAGAGGAGGATGCCACCGAAACAAAACAAGAAGAGTGGCAGACGGCTGACCATCTTGTAATGTCATGGATAATCAACTCCATGACGTCCAAAATCGGGGCTATCTTTCTTTACAAAAATTCCGCAAAGGAGCTATGGGACGCCGCTCAAAGCATATACGGTAAAACCAACAACTTTGCTCACATATTTAAACTAAAACACGATCTGTCGCAGACAAAACAGCAAGGACAAACTATCACGGAGTATCTCGGGACACTGCAGCGTGGATGGGACGAGCTCGCCATCTACGAACCCACGACTGCTGACCCAAGAGTCCTACTCGAACGAAAGGAGCGAGATCAAATCTATCAGTTCCTCATCGGACTCGACGACAGCTATGAAGCCATCCGAAGCCAAGTTTTGATGACCCCCACTGTCCCTGATCTCGCATCCATCATAGCAATGATCCAACGGGAGGAATCCCGTCGGACCACCGCTCAGATCGCGGACCGATCTTCGGAAAACCAGGCATTCTTCGCCGGAAAACCCCAAAATCAGACAAGAAAATATGGAAATAAACCTCAGGAAACATGTGACAACTGTAAAAAAACCGGGCACAACAGGAACTCATGTTGGTTCCTACACCCTCATCTTCGACCAACACGGGAAGGAGGTGATCATCGGAACAAAAAACGGAACGGCGGACCAAAAGGAAACAGTGCGGCGGCAAACCCTAACATGGAAGAGGAACAACGAAAATGGGAAGGCGAATCGGTTATTCGCTCGGATCCACGGGGTTTTATAACCACGCGTGATTCGGGCGGATCCGGGTACTCGGGAGGATCCGGGTATGCAGGCGGAACCGGGTTTCCTTTAAACCGACCCGAAATCACAAACCGACCAGATGCTGCAACCGCTAGTCCTGGATCCAGCTCCAGATCCGACCCGATTCCACTAGATCAATTGCTGGGACACCTCAGCGCATATTTGCAGTCCACCCCTCAGAGTTCAGGTAATTACGCAGGTATATCCTCTTGTTCCAAAAATTACTCTGCCAACAAAACAGAAAAAACACTTAGACACATAAATAATCAATGGATAATTGACTCAGGTGCTACTGATCATATGACCGGAAATTCTGGTCTAATAAGGAAAATAAAGAAACATGTGAACTCTCCTCATAATTTTGTGACTGTTGCAAATAATAATCAAGTAGAAATAAAAGGGATAGGAGAAACCACCATATTAGATCAAGTAAATAAAAATGTTTTATATATACCTACCTTCACCTCTAATCTTCTTTCAGTATCAAAAATCACACAAAATTTAAACTGTAATGTTATATTCACCCCTACTGATGTATTCTTTCAGGAGCGAACTACACGGAAGACGATTGGTAAAGGGATTCATACCAATGGCCTTTATGTTTTAGAGGCTCAAAGCAAGAGTTTTCATACTACTAGTTTATCAAACCATATTCTATGGCACAAACGAATGGGACACCCATCTCATTTGGTTTTAAAAACGCTATTTCCTTCTATTTCTTCTGATTATGCATGTGATGTTTGTCAGTATTCTAAACAAACTAGATTACCTTTTTTTAACTCTAAAACCAAATCAAGTGTTCCTTTCGAAATAGTTCACTCCGATATTTGGGGACCCGCTCCTGTCGAGTCTTACAACGGTTTTAAATATTTTGTGTTGTTTATCGATGATTTCTCACGAAATACTTGGACTTATCTTCTCAAAAACAAATCCGAAGTTTTCCAAGTTTTTTGTGACTTTACAATTTTTGTTGAAAACATGTATGATTTTAAAATTAAGACCTTAAGGACAGATAACGGGACCGAATACACCAGCCACAACTTTCAAATTTTTTTGAAAAATCGGGGAATATTACACCAATTAACATGTATACATACCCCTGAACAAAATGGAGTTTCGGAACGGAAAAATCGTCATCTTCTAAATGTAACAAGGTCATTGCTCTTTCAAAATCATGTTCCCAAACGTTTTTGGTCTGACGCTATCTTAACTGCGACTTATCTAATAAATCGTCTTCCTAGTCCTACTATTCAGAATAAACAACCGCTTGAGATACTCTTAGGACGAAAACTAACCCTAGATCATCTTAAAATCTTCGGGTGTGTATGCTTTGTTCATAAGAAACGCTTAGATAAATTTGATAGCAATGCTGTAAAATGCTTATTCCTTGGTTATTCCTTTCAAAAAAAAGGGTATAAATGCTTTGACCCTGAGTCGTGTAAAATGTATATCTCCCGAGATGTAATATTTAGGGAAACTGAACCCTACTACAACCCTACAACACAATCTCGCCCAGACTCCTCACAAGTTCTACCTGAGTTCAACATCAAAGGACAAGGAGAAGGACAAGGAGAAGGACACGAAAAAGAAGAAGGACAAGGAGAAGGACACGAAGAAGGAGAAGGACAAGGAGAAACAAGAGCCCCAACCCCAAGGAGGTCTACCCGACCAAGACGTCCTCCCACTAGGTTTAATGATTTTATCACCTCTCAAGTAACTTATCCCATTCAGAACTACCTCACCTACAAACAAATACAGCCAAACTATAGAGTTTTTCTAAACCGAATAAACGAAACCCTAGAACCAAAAAACTACGAAGAAGCTAGTAGCAATCCTAAATGGCAAAAAGCAATGCAAGAAGAACTTGAAGCCCTAGAAACCAACAACACTTGGACTCTCATCCCTAGACCAAATAAAACAAAACCCGTTGGATGCAAATGAGTTTACAAAATAAAATATAATAGCGATGATACTATCGAAAGGTATAAAACTCGCCTTGTAGCAAAAGGGTATACTCAAACCTATGGACTTGACTACCTAGAAACCTTCGCACCAGTAGCAAAAATGAATACTGTTCGGGTTCTTCTTTCCATAGCAGTTAACAAAGGATGGAAGCTTTATCAAATGGATGTCAGAAATGCTTTTCTTCAAGGCACCCTTGAAGAAGAAGTATACATGGTACCCCCTCCAGGTTACAACACTTCTCCCAACCAGGTATGCAAACTCAATAAAGCCATCTATGGCCTAAAGCAATCACCCCGCGCATGGTATGCAAAACTCAGTCACTTCCTTCTTGCTTATGGTTTCTTTAAATCCTCTGCTGACGCATCTACGTTCACTAGGCATCATAAAGGAGAGATTCTCATAGTCTTGGTCTACGTAGATGATATCATCATTACTGGTGATAATAATGAACAAATTAATCAAGTTAAACACTATCTAAAAACCAAATTTGATATAAAAGATCTAGGATTCCTAAAATATTTCTTAGGAATAGAAATTGCATACTCAAAAAAGGGTCTATTTTTGTCACAAAGAAAATATGCCCTAGATCTCTTAAAAGAAACAGGAAAACTTGGGGCTAGACCAGCTAATACACCCATTGAGGCAAATCTCAAAACCAGTCCAACTAACGGTGAACCTATTAGAGACATTCACCAATACCAAAGACTTGTAGGAAAACTCATATATTTAACCGTAACCAGACCCGACATTACATTTGCTGTTAGTATAGTAAGTCAATTCATGCATGCACCTCGAACATCACATTTAGATATTATTGATAGAATTCTGAGGTACATAAAACAAACACCAGGACAAGGGTTGCTAATGAAAAATAACAATTCTAACAACATCATTGGTTTTTCAGATGCTGATTGGGCAGGAAGCCATGATCGTAGGTCAACTACCGGTTTTTGCACATTTGTTGGTGGAAATCTGGTTACTTGGAGAAGTAAGAAACAAAAGGTGGTTGCTCGATCAAGTGCAGAAGCAGAATATCGAGCAATGGCGTCTACCACCAGTGAACTCATTTGGTTAAAGCAACTTCTTCACGATATGGGTCAAACTCACACTAAAGCTATGAATATGTTTTGCGACAACAACGCCGCACGACACATTGCTTCCAATCCCGTGTTCCACGAAAGGACCAAACACATTGAAGTTGACTGTCACTTCATCCGTGAGAAAATTCAAGCTGGAGAAATAGAAGTTCCGTATGTCTCCAGTAAAGAACAATTGACGGACGTCTTCACCAAAGCCCTAAGTAAACAACCATTCGACACCATCATAAGCAAGTTAGGCACCTACAATCTCTTCCAGGCCCAACTTGAGGGGGAGTGTTAAAACATACAAACGCACCTGTTCACCTACATGCAGAGCGCCCCTTCACCAATCGTCGCTTCCTCTCCCATACGATGCATCTCTTCACTCAGCTTTTACTTCAAACGGTCACCCAGCTTTCCCATGTATATATATAAACTCATGTAAACCTCAGTAAACATATAATAGAAATCAATCCCTTTTTCCCTATTCCCGTTTAATATTTGATACTCTTTACCCTACAAGTAGTTGCATCATCTCATGTAGAGTTCTCTTCTGTCAGTACTTGTCTTTCTCGAGGAACCATCTAATCCCTTCTCTTGCAGACAGACTAAAATCTTGGAACAGAAAAGCATGAAGAAGTTAAGACAAAAGGAAAAGAAGGCAAAGGAACATGATAGTGAAAAGACGTCGAAGATGAAGGAATATGATAGTGAAAAGAAGGTGAAGGCAAAGGATCATGGTAGTGCAAGTGAACCCAACCTTAAGAAGGATGGAACTTATGTCGTTGAAGACACATTCTCTTCCCTAGATTTGACATATGAGCCGAAAGCTGTACAGCAGGACCTAAATTCTGCAGCCTTACTAGATCTGGAACCACCATCTGAGGTTCCTACCTTGTCATTAAGTACTTCAATGAAATCTAGGCTGACAGATAACATGGAAAAGAAAGGGCCGAAGAAGTCGAGGCAAAAAAAACAGGAAGCAAAAGAGCGTCGTAGTGCAACCAGAGCCAATCACAAAGACACATGTAACGTAGAAGCAGAAACATCCCTTTCTGCAGTAATGTCATATGAGATGGTTCCTTTAAATAAATGTGAGGACACACCTGATGTAGCAGCAGTCACTTTACTTAATGCAGAAATGTCAAATGAGACGACTTTGCCGAACCCTGTCGTAACGAAGGGACCTTCAGAGGATTCAGCGGATACTTGTTTGATGGATAGTGAAGCAGTTCAAACCAAGAAAGTCAAGTCTGAACAAGTTTCAAGTAGTGCAGAGAAACTCGATAAAGAAAGAAGCCAAAGATCTGAGCAGACTCTTGGTTTTACAATTGAGAGACCAATTGTTGAACCACGGAAGCAACTCAGATCTCAGGAGAAAGAAAATTCTTCTACACCTACGAATGTAGAGGACAAAGTGGAAGTCGAGGAATTCCCAGAACCAGAGCAAAACTCTACTCTTTGTGATGTGGATGAGGATTCTAATAAGGTTTTTAGACCTAATGATGTTTCTCGTCGGCGGGGGTTTTTGGAAACAGTAGAAATGGCAAAGGTTTTATTTGCGCAGAGTAAGATACTTTTCCCTGCTCGACTTTCTTTTGTGGCAATGTCATTGCTAGGTGGTCTTGTAAAGAATAACATACTGTACATTTTATGAAATCTCACTTCCGTTTTGCAGGATGGAAGGACGCTCTTGAATCTGATCATATGATGATTACATCGTCCCCTACTGATGAATCCAATGGGCACCTTGAGGACCATGATAGCAATTGAGCAAAGACCTTTCCATTGTGAATCATTCTCGTCTAGCATTTCATGGTAATTTCGAGATTTTGCAAGACTCTAACAGGTCCGGACAGATCGCGCAAAACGAGCTGCAAGGGACCCAAGTTGAAGGTGAAGCAAGAGAAGAATGCAATGGTAGTGAAAGGTATCTTTTGCATGCTAACGGTAGTGTTGAAAGATCACAATGCAGTCTGAGATACACAATAGTGCAGTAACCAATGACAATCTTGTTATTTTCAGCGGAGGTCTTGGTTTTATGATAGTTTTTTGTTTTGTTTTACTACGCAGAGAAACAACAGTACCGATCATTGTTCCATTTTTTTTTTCTTTTCAGTTTTATTAGTTTGCCTTGTGTAAATGTAACCCTCGGATGGTCAGATGTTCAGAAATATGTTTACTGTCTAAACCATGTCAGCTTTCTATCTCCCTTTAATAGTCAACTTTGTTGATTCACAATTTCACATTAGGATTCAAGGGAACCATTAAGGATTCTTTGTCTTGTACCCTCACACGCAGCATGGTTTCTCTTTAATCTAATACAAGGGATCCGCAGTTCTTCACATAATTGGCTACTCTTTAACCAAAATCGTGGGTCCTAATTATCCAACCAGTTACCACTCTGAAAGTTCAATGACCACTATAGTTACTGCTAGATAGTGCTATAAGTAAAGGACCTTCCAAAAGAACCCTTTTTGCTGAACCTATTCGCTGCATTGCCTTTTGAGCCTTTTGCTGAACTTTATTAGTTAGGATTTTTCATCTCGAAATACAATTATTTTTAAAAAACTTTCCAAATTAGACATGTTTGGGAAATATTTTCCAAACTAGACTTATTGTCACCACGTGTCAAGCAGATCTTGTTTTTTAGTGTATACAGAACTCAGTGTCTGAGACGTTGAAGTCTGATTTTTTTTTATAGAATTCGGCATATGCATTGTCAAGTTCTAACACTTATAAAAATCTATGCACACCCAGTAGAGTGCAATGTCAATTTAGAGTCTCAAATGAACTCGACACTGACACTGTCGAGTTCATTTTTATAGAACTCGACATCATGGTTGTCGAATTCCTTTTGGTAAAACTTGGCAACCAACGTGTCGAGTTCATTTTGATTGAACTCAATAACCAAAGTGTCGAGTTCATTTTGATAGAACTCAAAACCAAATCGGATGACTTACTCGTTTGCGAGTCTTAGGAGGTACCTTTGAGAGCATGTCGAAGAAGACCACGAACCTTTACAGGCTTCATCAAGATTTTCCCCGTTGGATTTCTACAGAAATTAGTTGGACACACAAGAGATGGATCAAGTGACGTGGGGCTCCTACGTACATCCGGATCTGTAACAATTACTACCGTTGTGTACAAAATGTTCAGAAATATGGATGAGCCGAACATGACTTATCAATTTTGGGGAGTTGGTAATGCATTGTTCCAACCGGGTAATACAATAGCTTGGTCTTCTCCAACACATTCCAGAGTTGATGAAAAAACATCTAGTGAAGTCAACTCAGAGTCAGGCATATGTCAATTGACTAGTGAAAAATGCTCGTTTTATCCACATAGAAGAGATCATGTCTAATTTCAGGGTTCAATGTTGGGTACCAAACCACCAATCCATAAGACATCCGTCGATTATATATGGAATGATATTGGAACATCACGGAATAGTTGACTTACTGAATATTGTGGTTTCTCAACCGACCACTGTAAGGAGAGAACGAGAAATTGAATGACTTTAATTTTCACTTTGCAATTGTAATTTTTAATACTTGTGTTTGATATTTTACTAATGCATCTTTTCCTACATGTCCATCAAGTTTACAAGTTCGATGATGAGCTCCACAAAAGACACGGAGTTATTAATGACCCTAATGATGACTCCACACTCATTGCGAAGCTGAAAGATAGAATGAAGGTCTTCTTTGCATGTTTTGGTGCCCATGACCCTACACTACAATTGAGTCAGGATCGGGGAGAAGAGAAAGAAGAAGATGATGATAATATTGTTCGAGACACCGCAGCAGGTAGAGATAAGGGTCTTACACAAAGAAACATAACTTGTAAAGTAGATAATTTGGAGTTGTAAAATATATATCTTTTTTGAGGTTGAGTAAATTTCACTAGGTGTCTTTACAACTCCAAAAAGATAATCTCGATCTACTATTTAACAAACTTATTTTGCTACAGGAACCACTAAGTTTACTGATGGGGGTCCCAAATAATTTGGAGTTGTAAAATATATATCTTTTTTGAGGTTGGGGAAATTCAGTTGTAATAATTTATTTATTTCCTTTTAAGTATGTGTGATTATTAGAAAAATCTCACATTGCACACGTAGATCGTATTCTTCACTCTTGAGTCTTAAGAATATTTGGCTAAGCTCAGTTGGAAAAGTCATGTCTTGGATGGTGGGTTCAAACTAGAGTGGTTCATCGCAAATTAATGTTCGCTAAGAATGAATTTTAGATTAGTGTAGAGTTTTAAATTTACTTCTTTACTTTTAGGAGTTGGATGAATTGTCTCAATCAAATAATGGTTGGAAATTGGGTACGGAGTTATGTACTTATGGTCCGCTTAAAGGAAGAGAATTTTTAGGATAGATTTGGCTTTCTTTGTATATGTTTAACTGAAGGCTAAACTTCAAGGTTCAGAGATGTCTTTTGTTTTTTAGAAGAGTATATTTTCAAGGGGAACGTAGTGGACTAATGATGTCTTTGTTACAGAGGGCTAATACGTGTTACTGTTAAGGATGATAGTGGCGAAATTAACGCAACGTTATTTGGAGCAAACCTAATCCACGCACGTGCTTGATCCTGAAAAAGTGCTTCCATAGGTAAACACCACTATTGTAGACTGTGTTACTTATTTTAGCAATTAGTTTCTACTACTTAACAAATTATTAATTATCGATTCAAAAACTAATCAGTGAGCATGCTTAAACTGTCAATTTAATGCATGGCAATAACGATTTTACAAAAATCATCCGTACTTCGTCAATCAACTATCAATCTAGAATTCTAGATCAACTCAAATACCACTACCTATTAATTGTTCATGAGTGTGTACGTGTAACAACAATTCTACGTTTTACCTTGGAAGCATGTACATTATCTTAAGTAACTCCAGACATATCTATGAAAACATGCAAATAATATGTCTCAACATTGTTAGGGCACATGTAATGTGTGTGGGTCATCACCGGATCCTCACCGGGGTCACGACCAGGTTGGTGGTCGACCTGGTCGTCGTCTCGTCGACCAAGTCGACCCTGATCGGGCACAGGGACGTGCCAGTTGGTTAATATTTTTTTTAATTTTTTTTTGTTTTAATTTTTTTGATTGTGTATATAATTGAGGTTAAATGATTTAGGAGTTTTGTTTTGTAAATAGTTGGGTATTTATTGAGATTTATTAAGTTGGGAATTATTTTTTAAAATAATCACCAAGAACGAGTAAACTGGTAAACGGATCAACATCTAGAATACAATAATAGAGTATAAAAACAAAAAATTTATTACACATCCCCCGCTGGGACTGTCGCCTCCACACTCCTAATCAAACACATGGACTCAACAAATCTCCCACTATGTATCTGCTAATTATTAAAAATTATATGCTAATTAATATATATTTTGTTTGAATTATTAATGTTTTGGGTAAATATAATTAAATTTGGAATATAATAAAAGTTAATGGAAATAAAAAATGATGTGGAGGAGAGAGATGAGTTGTGGTGGGTTGTGGTTAAGAGGTGAATAATGTTGGAAAGAGACGAAAGTTGGTTGAAGAGAGAGAAAACTGATATGGATGAGAGAAGAAAAAGAGAAAGCTCATGACTAGATTGACTTTGACATGATTACGGATGATGTTATATGTTGACGATGATGCTCATTTTAATTGAAGGCCACGGATTACATTATTACTGTTCAGATGCTTTTATGTTTAGCAAATGATCACATCCGTACTATTACATATTTTCCAAACTAATTCACCAACGACGTTTTCAAGAATGTTTGGCAGGACAAGAAGCTCGTGATCGAAAGAATTGATAATAAAGACTGACAAAAGTTTCACAAATTAATACATACTACATTTTCGATATAGCTGAACACCTATACAATACTCAATATACATGATTTGATTTCAAATATCACTGTGTTGTTATATTGCGGTTGATATATTTGTTGGGCCGATGCTGGGCTTTACTAATCCTAACCTACACCACACGTGTAGAAGAGAGAAGTAGAGTCAATAATGGAAGGAGAGTAAAAAGGAGAAGATACTAATATTTTGTTATTAGTGTATTTGTGAACTCAGTGTATGATACTAATATCGTGCGTGTAGTAAATGTTTCATTTTAACATATACTAACTTTTTATTTACTATTTCGAACACAAACTACGCCCTTATTATCTAAAGCGTTCATACTTCATACTCTAGACAAATCGAACGCTAACAGAACTTGCAATCTGATTTCTAATAGGCTTTCAGGATAACAGATTACAAGTAGTAATTCACACTGACTGATTACCAAAGCTCCAGATTATTTGACAGTTCTCATTTCATGCAACCTTACACATGCGTACGTAGCATGTGCCAGGTTTGTAGTACTTATAAAAGGAAAACATAAAATCCAAAGCTTCATTTGTCCGCTCCAAAAGTTGTTGGGAGTGGGCTTATTTATAGGGTCATTTGCTTGGGTAGACCTCAAAAGGTGCACAATTGGCGAAATACACTTGGATTTTTACTATTCACTTGGGTACACCTCGTTGCACTGCATATTGCTTGCATGCCCTTGAACCGTTTATGGGTCCCACTCCGTTAAATTTTCTGTTGGTTTATTTACAAAACACACCCTCTAAAATTCAAATATCCTTAATATTAAATATAAAAACACAAAACAAATATTTTCTTTACAAACACACCCTTATTCTCATTCTCTCTCTTTTCTTCTCTCTCTACTCTCTATCTCTATCCACCCTATCTCTTGTTTTCTCTCTCCTCTCTCTCGCTACTCTCTCTCTTGTTCTCTCTCTCTCTATTCTCTCTCCTCTCTCTCTACTCTCTCTCCTCTCTCTACTCTCTCTCCCCTCTCTTTCTCTCTTTTGTTCTCTCTCTACTCTCCACTCTCTCTCTTGTTTTCTCTCTCCTCTCTCTCTCTCATGTTCTCTCTTCTCCCTCTTTCTCTCTCTCTCTTGAATTCTCTCTCGAATTCTCTCTCCTCTCTCTCATCTCCCTCTCTTCGGTTCTCTCTTCTCCTTCTCTCTTTCTCTCTCTCCTCTTCTCTCTCGAATTCTTGAGGGACCTATATATTTAGATTACTGATTACAACAATATTCACTACGTACGTCTCATTCTCTTGAGATTGGACTTGGTCCATCTTAGATTCTTTTGAGAGGGAGAATTCGAGAGGGAGAAAAGAGAGAGAGAATTTGAGAGGGAGAAAAGAGAGAGGATAGAGAATTCGAGAGGGAGATGAGAGAGAGAGGACAGAGAATTTGAGAGGGAGAAAAGAGAGAGGATAGAGAATTCGAGTGGGAGATGAGAGAGAGAGGACAGAGAATTCGAGAGAGAAGAGAGAGAATTCGAGAGAGAGAGAGAGAGAGAGAGAGAGAGGGAGAAGAGAGAACATGAGAGAGAGAGGAGAGAGAATAGGAGAGAGAGAGAAAGAGAGAATGAGAATAGAGAACCGAAGAGAGAGAGAGAGAGTAGAGAGAGAACAAGAGAGAGAGTAGCGAGAGAGAGGAGAGAGAGTAGAGAGAGAGAGAAGAGAGAGAGTAGCGAGAGAGAGAAGAGAGAAAACAAGAGAGAGAGTGGAGAGTAGAGAGAGAACAAAAGAGAGAAAGAGAGGGGAGAGAGAGTAGAGAGAGAGAACAAGAGAGAGAGAGAAGAGAGAGTGAACAAGAGAGAGAGTAGCGAGAGAGAGAAGAGAGAAAACAAGAGAGAGAGTGGAGAGTAGAGAGAGAACAAAAGAGAGAAAGAGATGGGAGAGAGAGTAGAGAGAGAGGAGAGAGAGTAGAGAGAAAGGAGAGAGAAAACAAGAGAGAGGGTGGAGAGAGAGAGAGAGAAGAAAAGAGAGAGAATGAGAATAAGGGTGTGTTTGTAAAGAAAATATTTGTTTTGTGTTTTTATATTTAATATTAAGGATATTCGAATCTTAGAAGGTGTGTTTTGTAAATAAACCAACAGAAAATTTAACAGAGTGGGAACCATATACGGTCCGAGGGCATGCAAGCAATATGCAGTGCAACGAGGTGTACCCAAGTGAATAGTAAAAATCCAAGTGTATTTTGCCAATTGTGCACCTTTTGAGGTCTACCCAAGCAAATGACCATTATTTATATCATCGGTGCAGCCCATTCAACACATTTACTTGTATTTCCGCTTTCTCGCACGTAAACACGTCCAAACCAACCCCACTCCCGATTGATTCCAAAGCGTCTCCTCCCTTCCCGGCGTCTTCTCGGCACGACTCGTCGAAACTTCTAGGGTTTGGTTTCCACCTCGGTTTCGCCGCACAATCTCTTAGGTCGTTTCCGTTCTTGTTTATTCGTTCCTAAAAGTCTCTCTACGTTTTCTTCCCATGCATGCATGCATGCTTGTGCTCTTTTGTGTGGATTTTTGCTAGTCTTGAAGTATTTCAGGTAGTTTGAAGCTTTGATGTGTTTAGGTGCTTTTGCATGAAGGCTTGAAGGATAGGATGCAGTTTTAGGGACTTTCGGTTGAATCGTTGCTTTTTTTTTTGGGGTAGCAATGAGCTTCCATGTTGGTATTTTCCCATATTTCCGGTTTTGTCGATCGCGTCAAGAAGTAGGTGCGATTATACACTTGGTATGTTTGTTGTGAATTTGAGTCCTTTCCGTTTTTCGGATCTTTCAAGTTTGTCGAAAAATAAGTGGAGAATGAGTATGGATGTCTAGGTTCATGGTGAGCGGATACTTTCGTAACAAATGAATATGGATGTCTACGTCACTCTCCAACAATCTATGGGCTGATGCGATGGGATTTTTGTTTTCTCTTCTTTATCGCTTGTTCTCTGAAAATTGGCGAACACATTTTTGTGTGAACGGTTTTATACTTTATTTGGTACGCAGGGAGAATTAATTAACAATCATGAACTTGGTGTAAATGTCACTTACGGTTCATTATATCATCAAACTTCTAATTTTCTGGCATAACTTCTAATATATGCTTCCTTCTGTGCATTTGATTCTACCTCATGCTATGTGTTCCTTTTTGCTCATGATAGTCTACACGTCAAAACTGACCTAATAGATTTTTATCCGTACGGACCACTAATTTTTATTCTGTTTCAGTAGCAATATATTTGCATGATTGTAAACACACCAGTCCCAAATGGAAAAATTAAAGGGCCTGGATGCTAGTCAGACAAAGCCTGAACATAGGGAGGATAAACACCTTGATAGTTCCGATCATCAAGCAATTGGAGGAAGACATTTTGTACCATTTTCTCCTACCGATGATACTTCTACTCGATGGCTCCGAACAATTTCTGATCTCCAGCTCCAGAGGAAGAAATTTTCTGAAGCTTTGGGTGTTCACTATGTGGAAGGGGCTCAGTCCCTAATTTCGCAGATTCATCACAATGACTTCCTTTCATTGCCATCTTATTCTAGTGATTTTAAAAGAAATGACATTTTGCGAGTGGCAAGTGAAGGCAGCGCGACAAAGGAAAACAATATAAAGGGCGTACAGGAATGTCTTAAATTTTCTGATGCTTTTATTGCCAAAGTTTCTGATGGCACAGTCAAATGTAATTCTGACTGTCTGCAAGCAGGTGATCCTGTTGATAATAAAAAAAGGCAACAGTTGTTTTGCGATATAGTAATTTAGGCACATTCTTCTATTTTCTGGCAGGTTTGCCAGGAGGACCGACTCTTTCACCAGCAAAAGTTCAACTTGAAAAATGTCAAAGGTGTTCCTTGGAGTTCTGTTCAACAATTAACTACAAACGGCACATCCGTTTGCATCAACGTTCTTTGAAAATCATTAAGGTCCTCTCTAATGCCTTTTGTGTTTTTTTGTGTG
Source organism: Triglochin maritima (assembly GCA_963682175.1). Lineage (NCBI taxonomy): Eukaryota > Viridiplantae > Streptophyta > Magnoliopsida > Alismatales > Juncaginaceae > Triglochin > Triglochin maritima. The sequence continues at coordinate 53,021,962 of OY821772.1, read as the reverse complement.
TTGTTGTGCATGCGTCTATCAATAGTCAATTTGATTAAGAGAACGTAGGATGATCATCGGCCACAAGATATCTTTTGTTTTCCTCGTACATCCGAAAGTGACCTTCATAAAAATTTATGCTAAACGGTTCTTAGACCCAAAGGCTACATGTTACCTACTGCTACATCATTTTCTTTCAGCCACACAAATAAAGATCTTGTTTATGTATTTATTCCCATTTCTCTTAACCTCGAGCGCCATAGAAATAAAGTTTGATTGTTTTGTATTAACTTAAGTTCTGTTTTTCACACGTGATATATTTATATATAGGTCTCCATAATTTTATGTAATAATAAATGTTTGCTATTCATATGACGTTTGTTAATAACCTCTCTCTCTTGTAAGAGCTACTTTAGTTGCATATACCTTCCTTTTTGATTCGTATAGCTTTTGCATGTTTACTTTGTTCATGAAAATAATATATATGGCATTCAATTTTGTTTTACATTGACCTTCGTAGGTTTCTAGGGAGTTACTTGGTTCCTTCTGGGACAAGGTATTCTTCTTCACTTGCCATTTTTCTTCTTTCCAGCTTGACTAGGAATAAAATATTTCCTGTACTGTTGGATGAGTTCATACGGCTCTGTACTTCTTTTCTATTCTTTCTTGCAGCTACCTATCAATGAACAGAAGGACCTTCTATCATATAAGAATGTGGAAATGCAGGTGATGATAAATTCTTCCTCATAATCATTAGCTTATCTTCAACGCCTGACTGTTGTCAGCACATCATATAATTCGCTAATTGTAATCTGTACTTTTGTTTTTCTTGAAGATTAGGTTGCTTTGCTAACATTAATTTCCATAGACTAAAGAACTTGTGATATATATATATATATATCCGCACTACTTTGGGACAGAAGGCGTAGTTGTTGTGTATTGTTTTCACTAATGAAATTACCATCATGTCTAACATGCAGAAGTTATGTATTGTTTTGTTTTCTTTTGGATTGATTTTTAGTCTTGACCTGTTTTAGGGAGTATCCCGCTCTTCAATTACCAATATGCTGACTACTTTGATTATGAAACACGGGTTTACTTCACTTCCTCGTGTTTATGTGAAGGCTGGATCCAGTCTTCTGGTAATCTTCCATTTCTTTTATTACAGATTACCCCTTCCACCATCCATAGTCTTTCACTTGGAATCTAATTTCTGTAGGAACTTGCTCTAGCTAACCAATCAAGATTTCCGATTACTTCTCAAGAATTGTTCAGCATACTTGATGATGCAAGTGAAAAAACATTTTTTTGTGCTGACACTTCTGCTTCCTCGCGACCCGTTTTCATGGATGGGGAACTTGATAAAGCAATGTTGGAAACAAAGAATGTGATTTCTTGTCTTACCTTCCTTCTTGAGGAGAAATTGGTACTTGTACTCTTTCCTGTATTCATTCCAACCTTTTCTTTTCACCGAATTTTTTTCGCTAAACTATATCTGTACTGTTGGTGTGTGTAGGTTAAAGCCTGGCTTGCGGATAAGGATGCTGAGGCTCTGAAGCGCCAGGAATTGCTTCTGGAGGAAGAAGCGATAAGCAAAAGATAAGTAGGTTAAGCATGACGTATCATAGACTTAAAGATTGGCAATGTGGTACTCCTATTCTCCTCCATCCCCATGCACGGCACTGTGCTACACCCCTTCCTCATGCAAACCATCCTCTTAACCACCCATTAACCCCTAATCGGGTTTAGGGTTCTAACAAGTAGCCTGTTTCTCCATGACCAGTAACAAGTTGTCAACCTTGTTTCACCCTTTCCATAATAGTATGTTATGTGTTCCTTTTGTAGCCTTGCCCCATTAATAGTTTTGCATTCTTGCTAAAGAGGATATCAATTTGGACAGTATGTCCCTATGCATTTCAAACAGCCTATTCCATTGATTATAACATCTTATGCGTTTTCTATACCAAACCTGATGTTCTTCAGCCTACCAACATTGACAGTCTTTCGTTTAGGAAATTGAATATCAAGGTGATAAGTACATTGCGTTTGAGGAGGATGTTAGATTTTGCTTCTGTCAACTTTCCCCTTTCTTGAGAATTATCTGTACCCTTTTTGCAGTCAGAAGACACTTTTGCAACGGAAAAAAACTGAAGAAGTCTAAACAAAAAGAATAAAAAGGTGTGTAGATGGGAGTGGGTTTTTACCCCACCACTATCCGTCCCACACAAGGACCGATTAGGCGTGGGGGGTGATGCATCACCAAAAAAGTAGGGACCGATTAGACCCAAGGTAATTAAGTAGGTAAATGGGGGTTGGGGTGATGCATCACCAAAAAAAGGCAATCGTCATCCGCTCCACCCAAGGACCGATTAGGCGTGTGGTGGGTTGAGTATAGATTTTCGTATCTTTGTAAATTAGAACATATAAAACCATAACAAATTCATTTATATCATTAAAAAAACCTAGATAACAAAAATTACATATAGCATAATCTATTTTCACACCGTATAGCACTTAATGAAACCGCAGGATACTATATATGTTCAAAAGAAATAAAAATTATTCAATAAATAAAATAGTTCTTGAGTCCAAAGACTTTTCTTTTTGTTACTAAACTTGTTCCGTTAAAATTTTACATTAAACTTATGGTAGGATTAATGCAGATGTGTTATATGTATTAATTTCCATCAAATATAGTTTGAATAAGTTTGATTTAAAGTCTTAATACCAAAATCTTAATTATATATTTATGATGTAACACACATATATATATAAATTGAATAATGAATATATTTAGACGAGCTGGTAAGTTAAGCGGGACGAGTTGAGAGACAACCTCAACCCGTCGTATTTATTAAGTGAGATGGTGGGTGATGGGTTGCTGGATTGCTTTTTTTGGCAGCAACCCCACCGTAATAACCCGCCCTACCTAGGACCATGGTAGTGCAATTGAAAGTAACCGTAAGAGAAGACGCGCGAGATACTTGATTTAGAGCTTGATCTTTATTCTGAAGCATTACTGGATCCAGTATACCATCCAATCTGTATGATTTCAAACCACTTTGTCAAACATCCACTCTGTATGATCAAGTACCTCAGCGGAAGTTGGTTTGACTAACAACTTGGAAGAGAAAGGGCTGAGGCGACAAGGACTGGAAGTGAAGGAGTGTGGTCGTGCAACTAAAGCCAACTAAAAGAACACATCTGATGTTGTAGATCTACAGAATGAGATACCCTCCGAAGCATCTACAGAACTGGCATTCTCGAAGGGTTTCGGTTGAGCAGACTATAGTGAATTGGAAGAAGAAGAGGAAAAAAACACTGAAGAAGTCATGGACCTCATGGCTAAGAGAACAGATAAATGCAAACTGACATAGCCATACAAGAGAGACCGATCCTTTGACATGCTGTTGAAATGCTGAGCGAGATTGCTTCTCTACAAAATGATCTAACACTCTGAAGTTCCAGCTGAACTGATCTCTGGTACGAGCATCTCAAAGGAATCTGATTTGGTACGCCAGAGGGAAAGTGCAGATGTTAATTTTTCTTAACCATAACACATTGGATGAAGGTAGTCGATCAGAACCACAATGTTGCTTCCTGTGAACAAAGAAAGTATGAAAACGATTCAAAGTTGATTCTGACAACCTCCCCGAAGTCGGTTTTGTTGAAAGGGCCGCTCGATTATACAGAGGACACTTCTTTGGTAGACAACCAAGTGGTTTAAACTAAAGAAGACAATCAACTGCCTTTTGTGGTGCTCTTCTCCCGTAGCTACTAGGTATAGATGGTAAAATAGTTTGGGCGTTATTTTTTGCAGGCCTTGAGTGTAGGGCATTCTTCCGCCCTTTTTAGCTGTAACTAATTAGTGGGTATGCCTCGCAGCGTCAGACAATGTCAACTTTGGAAGTAACTAATGTATGTATTATATATATGTAAGCATAGGCGAGTCGGAATTAATATTAACAAAACAAAGGTTTTATGTAACACTTGTGCTTTAAACCTGATAATGTTACCATTTCTTTGCAATATGTTGTGTAATACATGTTATAATACAAGTTGTTCAACAAAGAATAAGAAAAGAGGAGCCAAATTAATCTTGGGTTGTAGGTTGTGGTATTATTGATCACCAGGTTAGGACCGTGTCTTAACATACTGTGAAGTAATAACCATATAACGTTTACCCAAAAATAATATTTAATTCCTCATGATTAACTTCTTTTTCTACCATTTACCGTAAACAAGAAAACCCAAACCCAATTCTCATTCTCTCTTGCCAACACCATTCTATCAACACGAAAACGCATATGTGTGTATAAATATGTACATGTATACATATATGGGACATTCATAATTATTTTCTATGTACATTCTTCGTGACTTCTTGTCTTGAAATTGATTTATAATTTTTTCCTCTTCAATAAACTTAAAAATATTATTTTCTATGTACATGATAAGACAATCATTCAAACAATCGTATCACCCACTAAAAAAATTAAACGTGATAAGACTGAAAAAACTATATGGATAAAAAATATATGTACTATTACGAGGATAATTATAAAAGATAGTCATATATATTATAAAAGATAGATCCTAGCTCAATTTCGCTCGTTCAACAGCTCGACTCGATTGTTAACGAGTCGAGCAAATAAACCAATCACAGATTTCTGTTATAAAGAAAAACCATTAAAAAAATATCAACAATCTAAATGTATTAGTGAGTGTTGGACATTTGATCTCACATCGAAGAATCCAAAACCTTACCTCCACCACACCGTATATATAAGTAGTCTCTATGCACAAGTTACCATTGTTGTGCATTAGTGCATGACTACTAAGAGTAGGGCTGTAAATGGACGGTTCGTGTGCGGTTATAGGGTTTACCCGTGAACCTACCCGTCTAATTAAACGGTTCGCGGTTCGGTTAGAAACCCATTTATTTTTATCTCTACCCATGAACTTACCCGCCTAATTTAATTAAACGGTTTTGGACAGTTAAATGGATAAAAACATGTCAAACGGTCTATATAGTTACAATAATTTCCATAATGAAATATATCTATATTTCGATAGTATAATATAAACAACTTTAACAAACAGGAAATACTAACCAAATTTTCACAAAAAACATGTGCACTGGCAGCCAAACAAAGAACAAACTTGGAGCATAACTATGATGGCAAATCCATTTGCAACTAAATAGCATATTACTATATTAGACGGACCATAACCAAGCTTCCAACGGGAGTAAAATAAGAGGCAATTGACAAAAGAAAGAACCAAAGTAAAGATAAACGGCACCACAACAAGCAAAATAAAGGGCATCAGTGCTCTCAAATTGACGTCTATAGTTGTCAAAATAATACAAAGTTGGAGTATTTTTAGAAATTATCGACATTGTTAATAGTCACAGCTTCCGCCATAACTTCAAGTTTACCATCATCCAAATCCGTTATTGTGCCAAGATTTGCATCAACAACTTTAGCACCTACATGCACAAAGAGGAAGTAAAATCACACAATACATCTAGTAATAGGCTAATAAAACAACATGAAACAATTGCGATTTGATAAAATTTAGATTACCCTCAAATTTCTTTCGAATCCAATCTTTTGAGCATATAATGTAGGATTTCATGTTTAATTATACATATATATTTTCGAATTTTTTATGTATAATAAGGATCAATTTTCAATTTTCTATAATTTATTTCATGCATGCATCAATTTGTTTCAATATCTAGTTTCAAAACTTTATTAAAACAAATTTGGACTCCGAAATTCATACCTAGAAGTTCTCGAAAACTTCTTGAAGATTCGGAGACGTTGGGGATGCTTCTCGCCGCACCGGATGCCTCCGAGTATTCACCAAACTCTAAACAAGATCGGAGAGAGGGAAGCTAGTCTCTCGATCTCCGATAGGGTTTAGAATCTAATTACTAACCCCTCTTTAATTCCCTTGAGAAGATGATCTCTTAAGAACTAAAACTAAACTTAAGAATTAAGGGATTTTCGTCGAGAATTATGGAGAGAGAATTTTGCTCAAGAAAATAATGAATGAATTAATTAGGTAATGAAATAAGCTTGTATTTATAAGCTCTCTCCAAATTACCTATTCATGTGCAATCCCTTGCCCATGATCTCATGCAAAATTCCATCTAACCATCCATTATTTAATAATAAATAATATTAGCCACGAATTAAATCAATTATGGACCAATTCCATGCATGATCTAATTAATTCTTAAATTAATTCTGCATAAAACCGTCTGACCGGTCGACCGTTTCAAGGTTCGGTCGACCGTTTCGACCGAGTTTCGGTCGACCGATCCATATTCTCGATCGACCGTTCGTAACAAAAAAGTTCATCGCAATGTTCGGTCGACTGACCGAGAATACTCGGTCGTCCGAAAACGAACAGACGAAATTCTCGTTACGCTCGATACACATCCGGTCGACCGCGCAACATTCGGTCGACCGTTTATGGTCTTGCGGTCGACCGTTTTTGCACAGTGCATGCAGACTTGTCAAATTTCGGTTTAACCCCTACAAAATTTGACATTTCGGGATTAGTAGTAAATTCACAACTTATGTAACATATTATCCTATGTAATGATCAATCATTACACCCCATAATATTTACATCACATATGAATTTAATTTAGATTCTAATTATGTTATTAATCACAACATAATTTTGATTTTGCTTGTTCACCCCATGTGTCATATTTTCTACATGAAACCCGACACATCTTATGAACTCAAAATCCACATTTCTTGTTTCCCAGTTTTGCGGTGTGACCTATGGGAGGATCTAAACTAAGTTGGCAGTGATATTAAGAGCTTAATATCACAAGCTATAAACGGTATCTAGCTACACATTATAGCTCCCAATTAGTTAGATGTCTTAATTCCACTCGAACCAAAACCCGATCCAATTAGTGATGGAGTGCACCACTTGTGTCCGTCCCTTGCCTCATGATATTAAGAATACACACAAAGTAGTATTGTGTCATCTTTGTATTAGTATTCATTTCTTGATCTCTTTAAGCTAGTTATAAATATGTGACTTAACTCAAATCACATTGTGCACATTATAACTTTGCTTTATCAAGGGGCCCACTAATATCATCACTCAGTTAAGAGGGGCAATGATAGTCTTTTGACTAACTATCTTCTCCAACAAAAGTTGTACTTAACCAACCAATGCCTTTACACTACACTGATCGATAGTTCAAGACACTGATCTAATTAAGTATTACTTAAGTGATTAGATATAAGTCTCATATCAAAGGACCAAAGACACAGTAAAATATTAATGACACAGAAACACATTTCTATAATATTTTACTTATTAGGTCTATTCAGTATACAAAAGTAATATTTTCCTCTTTTGCATACCCGTGTTGTCACTCACTTGTAGAGCTACAATGATCTATGACCAACACGACAATCTTAACTCGGTAATTAATGTTCCATGTTAATTACCATGATTGCGAATATCTTTTGTTTTATGTAAACCAATATCTTTTAGAGCTCTACGGTTAAGGACCAAGAGCCTCTTCCTTAACACTTCTAAAAGACGAATAACATAAACAAGGAACAAAATGATTTCTCATTCAATTCATAATAATTGACATTTAAAAGTAAAACTTTTAGAACACATTCCCTTCAATCTCCCACTTGTTATTAAAGTTTTCTTTCTCATACATACTCAATGCATAAAACAATAATAACTAGGGTAAACCCCATTACATATCAATCATCAAGCCAATCTACATGGTTCCACAATCCCATGGACTCGAAATGCATTTCGCCCTTGGCTTGGGATAAGGGTTTTGTGAATGGATCAGCTGTGTTGCTGTTGGTGTCCACCCATAAAAGATTTATTTTGCCTTCGTCGATGAGGTCACGTGTCACGAAGTACTTACGATCCATGTACTTCACTTTGTGGTGTGATCTAGGATCCTTGATTTGCGAGATAGATGCACTATTATCGCAAAATAGCTCAATGGGTCCCTCGCTCGTGGGAACTACTCCAAGCTCTTCAAGGAACTTCTTGATCCACACTCCTTCCTTGCTCGCTTCAGCGACAACCATCACTTCTGAAGCAGTGGTTGAGTCGGCCGTAGTGATTTGCTTCCAACTACGCCAACTCACAGCTCCACCATTCAGAAGGAAGACGTATCCTGATTGCGACCTTCTATCGTCTGGATCACTCATGAAACTCGCATCTGAGTAACCTTCAGCTATCAATTCCCTTTGTCCTCCATAATCAAGAATTTTATCCTTAGTCCGGTTAAGGTACTTCAGGATATTCTTGACCGCAGTCCAATGCTCAGGACCTGCGTTGGATTGGTGACGACTTGTCACGCTTAGAGCATACGAGACATCTGGTCTTGTGCAAGTCATCGCGTACATGATTGACCCAATTGCCGAAGCATAAGGGACATCCTTCATGTATTCTAAGTCCTTACGTGATTGCGCACGTTGAGACTTCTTGAGTTGCACACCCATACTCATTGGCACACTGCCCTTTTTGGAGTTGTTCATCTTGAACCTTTCCAAGACCTTGTCAATGTATGCACGTTGACTGAGGCCAATGAGTCTACGAGGTCTATCTCGATATATCTTGATTCCCAAGATGTATTGAGCCTCACCCATGTCTTTCATCGAAAATGCAGATTTCAATGAACTTCTCGTTTGCTCAAACAAAGGAATATGATTACCCATGAGCAATATGTCATCGACATATAAGATTAGGAATACTACATGGCTCCCACTAACCTTCTTGTATACACAAGGTTCTTCCTTACTTTGAATGAAGTGAAGCTTCTTCACTTCCTCGTCAAAGCGTTTGTTCCAACTCCTTGATGCTTGCTTCAATCCATAGATGGATCTTTGAAGCTTGCATACCTTCTCGCTATTCTTTGGACCTTCAAAACCTTGAGGTTGTACCATGTACACATCCTCCTCCAAATTCCCATCCAGGAACGCCGTTTTGACATCCATTTGCCATATTTCATAATCGTGAAATGCGGCAATAGCGAGCATGATCCGAATAGACTTGAACATGGCAACCAGTGAAAAAGTTTCATCATAGTCAATTCCTTGAACTTGAGTGAAACCCTTCGCTACAAGTCTCGCTTTGTTGGTTGTCAAGTTCCCATCCATGTCCATCTTCCTCTTAAAAACCCATTTATTATGAATGGTCTTTTTCCCTTGAGGAAGGTCAACCAAGTCCCATACTTGATTATCATACATGGATTCTATTTCGGATTCCATGGCCTTAAGCCATAGTTTGGAGTCTTCCCTTTCCATTGCCTCTTGGAAGGTTAAGGGATCATTGGTATCTAGTACCATGATTTCATGAAGTCCCAGATACAAATCGGGTTTCTTCCTTTCCCTTGTTGACCTTCTAAGTTCTTTTGGTTCTTCTCGTGTCTCTCGAACTTCTTCCACAATTTCTTGAGGAGTGGGTTCACGTTCAACTCTTGAACGTACACTTGGTGGGGATGATTGAGATTCTCTCACAATTTCTTGTGATGGTCTCTCGCTCACGCTCCCACTAACCAAAGGAATCTCGGTTGGGCCTTCATGATCTTGAATGTCATCATTCATGTCATGATCTTGTAGAGTATCTTGAGTTTCCTCAAGCACAACCCTACTCCCACTACTTTTTACTCTTTCTAGAAATTCTTTTTCCAGAAATGCGGCATCCCTCTCTACAATCACTCGATTGGAGGTGATATGCCAAAAGTAGTATCATCTTGTCTCACGAGGATAACCAATAAAAAAGCACTTATCCGCTTTTGGTTGAAGTTTGGTCGACATCAATCTCTTGACGTAAGCCTCACAACCCCAAATCTTGAGAAAACTGAGCTTAGGTGTTTTACCACTCCATAGCTCATAAGGAGTTTTCTCCACGGATTTGGATGGAACATTATTTAGTGTGTAAGCCGCAGTTTGTAGTGCATAACTCCAAAAGTAAAGAGGTAATTCCGCATGACTCATCATTGACCGAACCATGTCGAGCAATGTCTTATTCCTCCTTTCAGATACCCCATTCCACTGAGGTGTACCGGGAGGGGTGAGTTGAGGTACAATACCAAACTCCTTTAGGTATGAGTCAAATTCGGCACTTAAGTACTCACCTCCACGATCCGTTCGTAGAGACTTGATTTTCTTGTCGAGTTGGTTCTCTACTTCATTCTTGAATTCTTTGAACTTGTCAAAGGACTCACTTTTGTTTCTCATTAGATAAACATAGCCATAACGACTATAATCATCCGTGAACGTAATGAAGTACCTGAAACCATCTCGTGCACTAGTACTCATTGGACCACATACATCGGAATGTATCAAATCTAACAAGCCACTCGCCCTTGGGCCTTTCTTCTTGAAAGGCTTTTTGGTCATTTTTCCCATTAGACATGGTTGGCACGTCTCCAATGATTTAAAATCAAGTAGACCAAGAAGGTTAGCTTCTTGCAATTTCTTGATGCGCTTTTCATTTATGTGACCAAGACGATAGTGCCACAAGAGAGTATCATTCTCGTGAGTGGTCTTAAGTCTTTTGTTATTGATATTAAAGATTTGTTTATTATCCAATTCAAGCAAATAGAGACCATTCCTTATGAACGCATTTGCATAGAACACACCATTCTTCGATATAGACAAACAAGAATTTGAAATATTTATATTAAAATTATCCATATCCAGACATGATACAGAAATAATATTCTTGCTAATCGAAGGTACATAATAAACATTCTTTAGACATAAATTTAAACCACTACATAATTGAAGCACCACAGAACCTTGTGCAACCGCAGACACGTTCGCACCATTTCCGACCTTTAATTCTACCTCGTTCCTTACGAGTTCCTTCCTATCCATGAGTAGCTGCACATTAGAAACTATGTGAGCACAAGATCCGGTATCAATTACCCAATCCTGGACAGAGGTGGCTAAATTTATTTCAATAACAAATATACCTTTGGCCTTTTTGGGGCGCCGACGTTCAATCACTCCGTTGTCAAGGTCTTCCTTGTACTTGGGGCAATTTGGCCGGATGTGTCCTTTTTCACCACAGTGAAAGCACTCCGTATTGGGAGTTGGAGATTTCTGAGATTTCCCCCTCGAGGCACTTTTATGAGCACCTCCTACTCCCTTGCTCTTGATTGAACCACTTTTGGTAGATTTGCCATTTCCTTTACCAATCTTATGGCCCCTCCCATGGACGGCAAGGACTTGCTTGTCCCTACCCTTGCCCATGTCAACTTCAGCAGTTTTGAGAGCGTTGTGAAGCTCCTCAAGACTCACCCCTTTTTCACGCATGTGATAGTGCATCACAAAGTCCTTAAATGACGGGGCTAGAGAACCAAGAATCATATCTTCAGCAATGCCCTTGGGCATTGGTGAAGAGAGCTTTGCCAACTTCTCAAGGTATCCTTGCATCGTGAGAAAATGCATAGATACCGATGTTCCCTCCGCCATATGGCACCTTGTGAGTGCGATGGTGGTCTTATAGCGCTCCTTTCGGGCACTATCCATGAACATCTTTGATAAAGCCTCCATGGTCTTCTTGGGTTTTGAATCCAAGTATTTCGCTTGAAGCGAGTCACCCATGGATGCTAGCATAAGACCGTGAACTTGGTTCTCTTGGTCTTCCCACTTGGCTTTAGCCTTTTTCTCTTCATCGGTTAATCTCTCATTCCACTTTGGGATTGGACCTTCCAAAATGTGAGATAGTTTCTCAAACTTTAACACGATGTTGAGTTTGAGTTGCCAACTAATGAAGTTTGAGCCATCATTTGCTAAAGGGTGTTTTTCTATCATGGATCGTACGATAGGTTGGATGTTCGACATTTTTCTACAAAATAAATCATACAGGTTTTAATGCCAATTTTATGTTTTAATACACGTGCATACAAATATCGAATATATAAATGTAAATGTTGCAAATAAAATTTTTGCCCATAAATGCAACAATCCAAGATCCCATCAATTGTAATATAGACTAGCTAAGGGCTATCGAATACATTACAATATCAAGGTAAGAAAACATTTTCTAATCACAACCTTTTTGAATTTTAGCAACATTTAGCATCTTCAAACTCTTGTGACTCTTGTCGTTTTAATTATGAGGGAATACGACCTATCCTCGTAAGAAAAACTTTTTCCCAAAACCGAGCGAGGGCTCTAGGTAATGTTAAGAAAACTTATTTTCATTTGATACGAGATATGTTTATCCATTGTATTCACAACTAAACATACTTGGGGTTCACTAGGGTGAAACACACCTCATATATTTAATTGTGGCACACCAACAGACAACCTTTATATCTCCCACTATTCCCAAAGATGGAGGGAGCTATCTCCCGCTAAGGGCGAGCAGAGTATCCCTCGATCAATGGCTGGTAGTGGATGAAAATAAGAAGGAAATTTATTCTTAATTTTTGTTGGACAATTTAACATGTGATTTAGAATTTTAGGTTATCATGCATATTATTAATTATACACATCCTAACATTCAACACATTCATCACATGCATAGCAAGATAAAAACAGAAATTAAACATTCACACAATCCACATCGTGTGAGTTTATATGTTCCCTTCGATCTTTGATCCTCGATCCTCGACCGATGCGCTACAGCGGCGACTTCCTCTTACACCGGAGATGTAGATTTTACAGAAAATAAACATGCTCCTCACATTCGATAAAAAACCGACTAGTGCAAGTCCTATGTAAAAACCTCTCATATGCATATGCAATTTATCTAAAAGATGGAAATAGAGAATTTGGCTTTTACATACATAAGCCCCTGTATTATAACAATTATAAACATTCATAGCTGCTGATTTGGAACATACAAACTCACAATTCCTGCAAAACAACTCGAGCATCCATGCACGCAATATCGCTATAAACTATCCAACCTAGTTTATCAAGCATCTAGAATCCCAAACAATTCTTTGAAAAACATTTTGAAATCCATTAAAAAACATTTTTCACGCATCCATAGTTCAAAAAATTAATTATGAACCGCTGTCCATCCAATTTCCAATGGAAAGATGAAATGCATTTTGTCGGTTTTGTTGATTCTCTTACAAAATAATCGTTTATACTTAAAACGAAATTATTGCAAGTTAGACTTATGTCTAAATCATAATTCTAGTAATTACATGACATGTTTTAAACATTCAAAACATTTAAAACGAATTATTACAAAGAATTATTTCAACAAACATTTAAAGACCGAAAAACCGGTAAAACGAATTGTTTAAATCCTAGATGGTAAACTAAATTTGTTTACAACCCTAAATCATGAGAAAATTGAACCCTAAGCTCTGATACCACTGTAGTATTTCATGTTTAATTATACATATATATTTTCGAATTTTTTATGTATAATAAGGATCAATTTTCAATTTTCTATAAGTTATTTCATGCATGCATCAATTTGTTTCAATATCTAGTTTCAAAACTTTATTAAAACAAATTTGGACTCCGAAATTCATACCTAGAAGTTATCGAAAACTTCATGAAGATTCGGAGACGTTGGGGATGCTTCTCGCCACAACATAATTTTGATTTTGCTTGTTCACCCCATGTGTCATATTTTCTACATAAAACCCGACACATCTTATGAACTCAAAATCCTCATTTCTTGTTTCCCAGTATTGTGGTGTGACCTATGGGAGGATCTAAACTAAGTTGGCAGTGATATTAAGAGCTTAATATCACAAGCTATAAGCGGTATCTAGCTACACATTATAGCTCCCAATTAGTTAGATGTCTTAATTCCACTCGAACCAAAACCCGATCCAATTAGTGATGGAGTGCACCACTTGTGTCCATCCCTTGCCTCATGATATTAAGAATACACACAAAGTAGTATTGTGTCATCTTTGTATTAGTATTCATTTCTTGATCTCTTTAAGCTAATTATAAATATGTGACTTAACTCAAATCACATTGTGCACATTATAACTTTGCTTTATCAAGGGGCCCACTAATATCACCACTCAGTTAAGAGGGGCAATGATAGTCTTTTGACTAACTATCTTCTCCAACAAAAGTTGTACTTAACCAACCAATGCCTTTACACTACACTGATCGATAGTTCAAGACACTGATCTAATTAAGTATTATTAAGTGATTAGATATAAGTCTCATATCAAAGGACCAAAGACACAGTAAAATATTAATGACACAGAAACACATTTCTATAATATTTTACTTATTAGGTCTATTCAGTATACAAAAGTAATATTTTCCTCTTTTGCATACTGATGCATTGCATACATTGCATCATATGTCTTTCATTTAGATTACTTTTACATCAATAAATGCTACTAAGGTACGTGTTTAGTCTTATTTACAGAATACATGGACCTGAATGCAATTTACCCACATCTCGAGCATAAACGCGTGCAAAAGACTCATTTCTATCATAAAGACCAAGTTCAAGTTTATCAGGTTACAAATGGAAATGTATCCAAGCATAAAAGCATTCAAGATCTAATTACAAAAAGAACAAAGACTTAAGCACAAAAGTAGTCGGGGACTTAATTGCAAAACGTCGAAGACCTAATTGCAAATCACGAGTAGCTTTTATTATTATGGAGAAAATCTAAAGAAAAATCAATGTGAATCTCCATATATATAAAGGAATTAATCCGGAGCTCAAAAGAATGAAAAGAATCAATCCAGACGCGCAAAGGAGGATCAAATCATACCATAAACACACAGGAAAAATCTGGATCGAATCCGAGCCAAAAAGGTGGCGATTCCGCCGCACCTCATGTACAAATTGCGGCGATTTAGCCGCACAAAAGTCGATCCGTGTGCTCAAATTTTTACCAATGCTGTATTGACGCGTGTACGTTCCATTTATATATTAGGATCCCTTGTATCGGCTATAAATAGCCCCGAGAACGATGGTAGAAGGGTCCTTGGCCTTAGACCTAGTTTTTAGTTGTTGTTTTTATTCCTTAGTTTAATAAAATTCTGTCTTTTATTTCTTGTGTTTTTTATGTTTTCTTTTGTAATTCCTCTACGACCCCTTCTTCCTTCCTCTATGAGTTTCTAACTCTTTCCAAAGGGTGGAGGTGACGGATTTAGGGTGAAGATAAGATGAATGAATGTTATTATTTTAAGTTCGTGATTAGTATATTTTGATTACTTGAGTTTATGTTAAATCATTTATCATGTAATGCTTCATAACTAACATGATTTATTATAAGTTTCTGAATTCTCTAATCTAAACCCTAAATCTAAACCTCCACCCAACGAAATTCACTTCTTTATTCTTGATTTAGTTTTATTTGTTCTTGTTTCTTGCTTTAGATAATAAAAACCAAAAATCTCAAAAACCCAATTTATTCTTCTCTCCTTCTTTCCCCCAATCGAAATCACACTAATAACAATCTCTCCCTCCTTGTGTTCGACCCGTATTTGCCACGTCTTCATTGACGCCGTGCACTTGCGGTATAAATTTAATTCACATCAAGTTTTTGGCACCGTTGCCGGGGAGGCGACGCAGATTTTGTTTATTTTTGTGTTTTCGATTTTATTCTGTTTATCTTGTGCGCGATCTAAGTATTTGGATTTGTGTTTCAGGAAACAACAGAGTGCGCGGAGAAATCCGGGCACATTTGGAGCTAAACGAGCGGCTAAATTGCCGCACCTATAGAACAACCTGCGGCGGAATCGCCGCACACTTGGAGCTTCTGGGCTTCAAACTTTTCTGGGACGCGCATCATCGCTGGGTGGACGCGCAGAGCATCTGAAATTTCGAGAGCGGGCGGTGAACCCTGTTGGCTTTTTGGCCTTAATCTATGTTTTGATGATTTAATCAACCTAATCTTAATTATGGTCATGTAGAGTAGCACACATGTTGCATTGCATATATATTGCCTTGTGCTAACCTCTACAGGTGATCAAGACTCAAGGAAGAAAGGAAATCAAGTCAAGACATGTAATCAAGCTCATTTGAAGACATGTATTTTGTATTTCTTTGAGTCTTTAGGAACTTTGTGTAATTGAGCATACTTGAGCTAAAAACTACTCAACCACACACTAGGTTCCCTATAGAAGTCACACACAAAATTTCACGTAATTTGGACTTCAATAGACCATCCAAACTAGAACCGGAAAACACCTAAACAAAATTGTCCAAAACGGTCGACCGTTTTAACCTTTCCGTTCGACCGTTTCCACATATTTTCAGGTCATTTGTTTTGTCGTATTATTCCCAACGGTCGTATTCGTATTATTCCCAAATACCCCAAAATTACCAAACATCTGGTCGACCGAAACTTTCTTAACGGTCGACCGAACCAACACAATTTGGTCTCCCAGAAGTGCCTGGACTAATTCGGTCGACCGATCCCCTGAGCCCGTTCGACCGTTAACTTAAGTGAACTTAAGTCAAAGCTGGATTTTGACCAAACGGTCGAACGGAATACCAAATTCGGTCGACCGTTTTTAGGCAGAATTGGGTTCTGCAGGTTTCTGTTTTGTGTATCCTACACCAACTCTTACCCAATCAATCCCAACGGCTATAACTCTTTTGGAGCTTATAAATAGAGATGTAAAACACATTTTAACACATCTCTCCAACACCTATTTGTCCCCAACATTAGAGAGAAAGCTAAACACACTCAAAAGCTCAAACCTTCCACACTTAGTGATCAATTCCATATTCTACTCAAGTGTGCTCAAGTTTAGAGAGTGTTGTTCCACTCAACCATTGTGAAAGAAGCAAGGGTCTTGGTGAAAGCCCAAGACACGAGTATAGACTTCGGTGAGAGCCTGAAGTGATCCTCTCGGATTGTGAGAGGAGGAGCCAAGCTCGGCGAGGGTTGTTCGCGAGCTTGAAGACTTGTAAAGGCGTTCTCTCCCGGCCCGGAACGGGGAGTGGTTAGTGAAGTCGTGAGCGGAGCTCGGTGATCCGAGCGGAGCTTACAAGAGAGGACTAGGACCCGGGTGGGGTGTCGAACCTCTATAAAATCCCCCGTGTGATTGTGGTTTGCATTTTCTATTCCCTACTTGCTTGTATTTGTTTTAAATTCCGCCGCATCATCTTTTGACTTGCAAGTAGAGTTTGTTTAGGATTAAATTTGTTAATTAGCCTTAATTGTGGACCCATAACCCACACGATCCTACAAACCCGACTGAGCATTGCATAAGGTAACCTTTGTTGCCTCTTTTCATTGTAATTTCTATTTTCAGAAAATTTCCTTTTCGTAGAACTGCATGTGTAGGGCAAAAAATCCATAAATTGCAATAATTCAACTCTGACCTAAAATTGGCAAAATTAGAAAGGCCTTAGTGCATGCATCATCTAGTGTTTTGTATGCATTATTCTTGCTAAATTCTTGCAAATCAATTTCTGTTGAAGAGTGCTGGAGTCAAGGTACGTATCGTGGTTTTCATCGATTGCATTTAAGCATATAATCTAGTTGCATATAACCTTGCAATTGCCCCCCTCTAAAGACCATTGTTTGACTATCTTTGTTAGATCTAAGTTAAACTATCTTAAGGGCAACTCCGTAGGCAAAGATACGGTGGGGATTTCATCACCCTTCCGTGGCCCACAAATAACAATCCCAAAGTGTCACCCAAGCCTTAAATTAAAATCAATTAGACATTGACCCCTAAGGACTCGGACTCA
This sequence comes from Triglochin maritima, assembly GCA_963682175.1. Classification (NCBI taxonomy): domain Eukaryota; kingdom Viridiplantae; phylum Streptophyta; class Magnoliopsida; order Alismatales; family Juncaginaceae; genus Triglochin; species Triglochin maritima. The sequence goes on along the minus strand of OY821772.1, from coordinate 53,004,295 downwards.
TTTAAGGAGAAGAATTGGTTTGACTTGCTATGACCTGAAGCCGATTGAATTTAATTTGGTGTCTAGAAAGTGTTTTTGTGTTGACGTAAGTCTTCCAAGCGAAGTGGTTGTCTAATTGGCACCGACTCTGTCAGAAGCGCCCCAACTAGCTATACACGGCCTGGCCAAGTTGGTTTGATTAGTGAGGGAGGTGAATCAAGCAAATCAATTCGACTCAACCAGTTAGGAGTCGTCTTGATCTAAGCGACACTAGGTCTAGGATTGTTTGAACCGTGCTCTCTTAGGAATTTTCTGACCAACCCTCTTTCTATGTTTAGGGTTAGGTTTCCCTTCTCATCCGAGTCTTCTTTCTCTTCTCACCTAAATTCTCTAGATTAGGATTCCTTTCTCATCTTTCCTCATTCTATTGTTTGTTTCCCTTTTGAAAAAAAACATAAAAAAAATATATATAAAAAAACGAAAAAATATAAAAAAAATTGTAATTAATTCTTGAAATTAAATTTGGAATTTAAATTTAGAATTTGAATTCAAAAATTGATTCAACCCGGTGCACTCAGATTTGAATTCGGGACTTGAGTAATCGACTCTCACGAGTTCATCTAGATTCCAGTCTGGAACTTAGCCCCAATCCATCTGCTGCACCACCTCACCCGGATCCAATGGGTGAGAACGTAGTGGTCCTGCCTGTTGCACAACCTATAAATCTGAGGGATCGATGCTATCCAGTGATGGCTGCTCAACCATCGTGCATCGTTATGCCCACCATACCGGGTCGCGACTTCGAACTTAAGGCACAATACATGAGTATGTTGCCAAAGTTCACCTCTAGGGAAGACCCATACCTCTTCCTTAGAGAAGTTGAGGAAATCTGCTATCTTATGCAATACCAGCATATTCCTGAGGAGGCAGTGCGTCTGAAATTCGTGTCTCTAGCACTGAAGGACGACGCTAAGAAATGGCTATATAGTCTAGCCGAAAGATCCATTAGAAGTTGGACTGAGTTTGTTCAAGTATTCCTCAAAAAATATTTCCCCAACCATAAGACTATGAGGATTAGGAATGAAATTGTTGCATTCGTTCAGTCTGAGAGCGAGCCGTTCTATTCCTATCTAGAAAGATTCAAAAGTGTTCTGACCCAATGCCCTCATCATGGAATTCCAAGATGACAATTATGCCAAATTATTTATGAGGGATTGACACCCACATTTAGGGTTATGGTAGAATTCGTAAGCCAAGGGAACTTTATGTCGAAAAATGAAAATGATGCCTAGACTTTCCTTGAGGAATTAGCTGAAAACAATATGCAATGGGACAATGCTAGAACACCGCCTAACCCGAGTATTGGATCTAGAATAGCAAGCCAACCCAAACAAGGTGTCTTAGCTGTAGATGCCAACATAGCGGCTGAAGCAAAACTAGCAACCCTTATGCGCAGAATGGAAAGTTTAGAGCTACGAACCCAAAACCGAGTGAATCAAGCCTCGTCTATCCCTTGCTCTAGATGTAGTCAGACTGGTCATGTAATGAAGGATTGTGCGGAATGGGACCAAGTTAATGCCATGTATAACCATGCTAGAAATGACCCATACGCATTAACCTATAACTCGGGTTGGCGTAATAATTCCAATTTCTCATCAAACCAACAGGGTCAACCTCCTAGACAACAACAAAACCCGTATAACCAAAATAATACATCATCTGGGTTTAGTAACAATAACGATCATGAGGTTAGGTTGACAAGCTTGGAAAATTTGATGAAAACTTTTATACAAACAACCAACCAGACCTTCCAAAGGCTAGAGACACAAGTCAGCCAACTAGCACAAATAGTAGGTGAAAGAGAAAAGGGTCGGCTTCCAAGTCAACCTGAGGTGAACCCTAGATCTAATAATTCATATCAATCCTATCAAGCACCTTCAGGAAATAACAACCCTAGACCGGTTCAAATGGTTAACGAGGAAGGACCGTTCCAACAAATAAATGCAGTAGTATCATTACGGTCCGGAAGACAAGTTGATAACAATGTGGTAAATCCTAGAACGTCTAATCAATCTAGCCATCAAACTGCCACATATGACCTAACCATTGAACCCGATGTCCAATCTGAAACGCCCAACCCACCTACTCAACCTGAACCCATAGCTCAACCTGAACCTGAGCGAGTCTATGTTCCTAAAGCTCCATTCCCTAATAGACTCAAAAAGAACTCAAGTGCACAAATAGAGAAAATCTTGGAAGTATTTAAGCAAGTTAAGGTGAACATTCCACTCTTAGACATGATTCAACAAATATCTGCTTATGCTAAATTCTTAAAAGATTTGTGCACTAAAAAGAGAAAAACGAACGTACCAAAGAAGACATTCTTAACTGCAAACATAAGTTCTACATTGTCCAACACATCTCCTATAAAATATAAGGATCCTGGGTGTCCCACAATTTCATATTCAATAGGAGATATTTTTATCAACAAAGCCCTTCTAGACCTTAGTGCTAGTGTTAACCTACTCCCGTACTCTGTCTATGAGCAAATGAACCTTGGTCCACTAAAACCCTCTAAGACAACCCTTCAATTTGCTGATTGTTCTATTAAGAAACCAAGAGGTATAGTAGAGGATGTTTTGATCAAGGTTGGTGACTTCATTTACCCAGTGGATTTTGTCGTACTAGATACCGCACCTGTTGTAAATCCTAACCGACAAATCCCTGTAATTCTAGGCAGACCCTTTTTAGCCACTTCGGAAGCATTGATAAACTGTCGTAATGGGCTCATGCAATTATCTTTTGGGAACTTAAAAGCTGAATTTAATATCTTTCATATTGATAGTGAGCCAGAAATAATATGCAATCAAAGTGACGTTGTGATGAAATCACGAATCTATAATATTTCTGAATCATCACAAAATCAAAAAGGAAGTAAGAAAAAGAGGAGAAATTCATCTACACACCCACCATCACTCGAGCAAATAAGAGAACCTATTTATGTGAGGGGTGTGGAACCTGTGACTCAGGACTCTCATTGCAACATGGGGAACAATTAAACTGGATACATGCACCAATATGATGTCATTCAATCCAGTTCTGACTATGGTTGACTTTGAGCAAATTTCATCCTTCCACCGCAGTTCACCAAGGTAATAAGTGCATTTGCTTTATATTTGCATACATTGAGGACAATTCTTGATTTAGGTGTGGGGGGATGTTTATGTATATATTTATCTATAGATCTGTCTTTTATTTCAAAAAAATATACCTTAAAAAAATCAATGTTTCATGACATAGCTTAAGATTGAACTGCCAAAACCCGTGTACAAATTGCATTGATTTTTTGTTCCTTATTATATAGTTCTGCTTGTAGAAATTATGACATAAATCGAAGTTCCAAAGAAATAACCCATTACCCTTTAAGACATGTATGCACTTAAATTGGATGAATCAAATCTTTGAAGTGGTTGATAAAAAGCAGAGGTTGAGGAAAATATACCGGGAAGTGTGGACTTCTAATAGCAATTAAGCCTTGAGGAAAATAAAAATAAAATAAAGGAATAAAGTGAGGAAACACATTTTGCAAAATGACTACAAAAGCCCAAGCCTTTGAGTCACTGGTCCGTAGGGGTATCTTGAAACCCGGTAACTTGAATTTACCAGCTCGGGATTATCGACCAAACTCGCTACACGAATGCAAAAAGGGTAAAAGTGTCAAAAAGCAAATGTGTTGAATCACGGAAGAAAAGAAAAAAAATACTCAAGGCCCAAAGCTAAAAGAATGATCTATGCCATGGTTGATCCGAATGATACTTCACCACCAGAGGAGGCGTGCAAAATAATTTAAGTGATATCAAGTGTAGAAGGGTTAGTGGTGTGAATGTTGGAGGAACAAAGATCAAGTCATATTTTTAATGAGTTAGATTCATATAATGAGCATACAAGAATTCGAAGTGAGATGTATAAGGTTGAGGTAGGGATATTGAGAGCTATTAATGGAATGTTGAATTAAGACTTTGTGGGTGTGTCAACTGAAAACCCTCACGAGACAAAACTCGTCCTCCTTGGCAACAAGGAGGTTTAAAGGCTTGTTGCACATGCTAAGTGCAACCGTGATTCCTACGAAAATGAGTTAGGATTTCCCTGTTTTTATTTTTCTTATTTTCTGTTTTGCTAGGGACTAGCAAAATCTAGGTGTGGGGGTATTTGATGCATTGCATACATTGCATCATATGTCTTTCATTTAGATTACTTTTACATCAATAAATGCTATTAAGATACGTGTTTAGTCTTATTTACAGAATACAGGGACCTGAATGCAATTTACCCACATCTCGAGCATAAACGCGTGCAAAAGACTCATTTCTATCATAAAGACCAAGTTCAAGTTTATCAGGTTACAAATGGAAATGTATCCAAGCATAAAAGCATTCAAGATCTAATTACAAAAAGAACAAAGACTTAAGCACAAAAGTAGTCGGGGACTTAATTGCAAAATATCAAGGACCTAATTGCAAATCACGAGTAGCTTTTATTATTGTGGAGAAAATCTAAAGAAAAATCAATGTGAATCTCCATATATATAAAGGAATTAATCCGGAGCTCAAAAGAATGGAAAGAATCAATCCAGACGCGCAAAGGAGGATCACATCATACCATAAATACACAGGAAAAATCTGGATCGAATCCGAGCCAAAAAGGTGGCGATTCCGCCGCACCTCATGTACAAATTACGGCGATTTAGCCGCACAAAAGTCGATCCGTGTGCTCAAATTTTTACCAATGCTGTATTGACGCGTGTACGTTCCATTTATATATTGGGATCCCTTGTATCGGCTATAAATAGCCCCGAGAACGATGATAGAAGGGTCATTGGCCTTAGACCTAGTTTTTAGTTGTTGTTTTTATTCCTTAGTTTAATAAAATTCTGTCTTTTATTTCTTGTGTTTTTTATGTTTTCTTTTGTAATTCCTCTAGGACCCCTTTTTCCTCCCTCTATGAGTTTCTAACTCTTTCCAAAGGGTGGAGGTGACGGATTTAGGGTGAAGAGAAGATGAATGAATGTTATTATTTTAAGTTCGTGATTAGTATATTTTGATTACTTGAGTTTATGTTAAATCATTTATCATGTAATGCTTCATAACTAACATGATTTATTATAAGTTTCTGAATTCTCTAATCTAAACCCTAAATCTAAACCTCCACCCAACGGAATTCACTTCTTTGTTCTTGATTTAGTTTTATTTGTTCTTGTTTCTTGCTTTAGATAATAAAAACCAAAAATCTCAAAAACCCAATTTATTCTTCTCTCCTTCTTTCCCCCAATCGAAATCACACTAATAACAAATCTCTCCCTCCTTGTGTTCGACCCGTATTTGCCACGTCTTCATTGACGCCGTGCACTTGCGGTATAAATTTAATTCACATCACATACCCGTGTTGTCACTCACTTGTAGAGCTACAATGATCTATGACTAACACGACAATCTTAACTCGGTAATTAATGTTCCATGTTAATTACCATGATTGCGAATATCTTTTGTTTTATGTAAACCAATATCTTTTAGAGCTCTACGGTTAAGGACGAAGAGCATCTTCCTTAACACTTATAAAAGACGAATAACATAAACAAGGAACAAAATGATTTCTCATTCAATTCATAATAATTGACATTTAAAAGTAAAACTTTTAGAACACATTCCCTTCATATAAGTGCTTCAACTGTAGTTGCATGCATTGAACTTCTTGATGGACTTATCACTCTACCTCTGGTGCTAAAAGCCGACTCAGATGCTACAGTGGATACCGGAATAGACAATATGTCATGTGCCATTCGGCTCACAAGAGGATACTTAGAAGCATTCACCTTCCACCAACCAAGAATGTCAAACCCATTAACTTTAGGATGCACTACTTCCTCTAAATAAAGTTGCATATCAGACTTTTGAGGTTGTGCAGTGGATTTCCTGTGAAGGTGTTTCTTATACGCATCTAATGCATTTGCTAGACAAGGGACATATGCACTTTTCTTTGCATAGGTTGTGTTTCCACTGCTCAAACTGCTTGTGCCACTCTCACCATAGGCAACCATAACATGACACCCGAACTTCAAACGATACTCATTATAGATATCCATCAAACTATTCTTTATTTCTTCTACTTTCTCATCACCATTTGCACCATATATTAAGGACATGTAGAATTCAAATGTTTCCAATTTCTGGCACGGATCCAAGATAGATTCAATAGACAAAACTAAGCTTGCATCCTCCCAATACTTTGAGAATTTATCTAACATCCTCTCACCCATGGTCGACACAAATGGAACATCACTACTGCACATATCTCTTATTGTGGTGTTCATAGCACAAACATGTGGGAAAAAGTAGTTTGCAGAAGGAGGCATGGTAACGGAGAACTCTTTTGTCACTTCATAGAAAAATCACAAACATTCACAAACAACTATAGCATTTTCCCACATCTTGAGATGGCATATGTGAGTAAGAACTATCAATGAAAGCTAACCGATTGAATGCATCCTTAAACTCAATAGCAGTTTCAAGCATTAAAAAAGTTGAATTCCACCTAGTACACACATCCAACACAACAGATTTGTTTGGAGCTTTCACTTGTGCTGCAGCTTCTTTGAATTTCTCTTCTCTAATAATTTCAGAATTCTCTTTTGCAACTCCCACTCATCATCAATGTAGTGTCCAGTCCACATGTCACTTGTAAGGCTAATGCGAGATTCCAGATTTTCTATCTTAGTATACAATGTCCCTTTCTCCTCAAGAAACATTTCAACACAATCTTTCTTAATAGTTGTGCGAGAGACCATCTTAAATTCTGGACGAAGACCTTTACAAAAATCTCTAAATGCCACATGGTCAACTATAGAAAATGGGTACTCATGTAGGATTATCATTTTGGCAAGATCTTTTCTGCTAGTTTCCTGATCAAATTTGAAGTTTCTAAGATCCATTGTGTCATCTTTCTTTTTGTCCCCAAAATTCAACGTTAGTTGAGTAGCACCTCCATCAATTTTGCTAGGGTGTTTATTCTTCAAATGAGTTTTTAGTGAGCTTGTACCATTTGAAGATTTAGCAAGAAAACCAGTTTTGCAGTAATTACATTGTGCTTTCTTAGTCCCATTAACTGTGATGGAAGTGAAGTGATCCCGAACAACAGATGTAAGTTTTCTCTTTTTTCTACCCTGTTCAGTTTCTTCATCAACATCAATCAGTGTTACAAGAGTGTCACTATCATCTACTTGAATTGATTCTGACATATCCTATTATAAAACACAACTCTAAACATTAATAGGCAAATCAATTCGGGAACCTAATCAAACAAGAGACACAAATCAATCTTAGCAGTGCTGCAATTCAAAATAAGGTATTTCAAAACAATCAAAATCAATAAGCCGAGACAACTCACAAAGAGAGGAGTGGAAGAGAGGAGATGGGGTTGGTCGACCGGTTGGAGCTTGCTTGCTTGAAAGAGGGCTGGAATGGAGCTTGCGTGGAGAGAAGAGGGATTGGAGGCTGGGGCTTCTGTGGAAAGAAGAGTACCTGCAAGCTAGAGCTTGCTTGCTTGGAAGAGGGGCTGGATGCTGGAGCTTGCAGGGAGAGAAGATCTTGGAGAGAAGAGGGGCTGGGCTGGAGCCTAGAGCATGGGTGGCGGAAATTAGGGTTGAGAAACTAGTTTCTCTTCTTCTTTTTAACCCTTTCGGATGGATTTCAGAGATCTCAGACTCACCCTCCATTTCGGATGGAATTACACTTCAGTCCCCGTTGGATTCCAAGTTACACCATTTAAACATAGCTTTCAATGTAAAAAAGAAGAGAAGAGGGACTATGGAGTTCAATGTAAAAATTTATATGTATATAATATATAGAATAAAATTTTATATTTATTTAGTTTTGCGGTTAAACGGACGGATTAAATCATGTAACCTTATCCGCTCATTTATTAAACGGTTTTGATTTTTACAACCCGTGATCCTACCCGTCGGTTCAGTTAAGGTGGTTAAACGGTTTTGATCCTACCCATTTGCAGTCATAACTAAGAGTGTTAGTGTATGTTCGAAATCCGGATATTCGTTTGCATCTATATTCGATTTTGAACCTCCGGTCTGAGGGAAAAATTGTAAGACCATATTCGTATCCGAATTTAAATATCTGAAAACTCGTGGAGCAAATATGAATATTGGTACATCCGATCTGGAACTGAATATCTGTATAACATCTGTATTCGTATCTTTATATATATCCGTAATTTTAAATATATATTTTTATATATTTATACAGAAAGTAATGTGGCAAAATGTGTTGTGGTTTAGTCCCACGTCACCTATATAAAAATTCATCATTGATTTGCTTTTGATTTATATCATATTATCATTAAAATTATGTCACATTTTAACCAAATTGGATCTGAATTTGTCTTAAAATTAAAACTTACTTATAAAGTTTATAAAGTTGAGTTTGGCTCATGCTAAAGGTTGAATCATGATTGTATTGAAAAACACCATTTATAAATGGAGATGGAGCAAAGTGTACGGATCCAAAATTTCAAGTATTCAAACTGAAATTAAGCTTAGTTTACGGGTTAAACTGTTATTTACCATTGTTTATTGAGTAGAGAATAGTTGATGTTTGGTCTGCATATTGAAACAACATGTTTATTAATTATTACAACCTGTTACTTTAGTCCCACATCGATGGGATGAAAATTAGAGAGGGTGGGGAAGGGTTATAAAATGGAAGTGGGCATTCGGTTGTTGAAATTATTCGCATGTCTGTGTTTGCCGAAGACATGATTGCCTGGTCTAATTCGGGTTAACTAGTGTAGTGGCTCTTGAGCTCATCTGGCTCTAGTGTCCGGACCGGATTTTTATCCGGATCTGAAATTATAAGAATTTCTCGAATTTATAAGAATTTCTCGAATCGGACTGGGTCGGACCAAATGAATCCGGACCATTCTGGGTTTTGCTCAGTCCTATCTGGCTCAGTTGAGTTTTGATTTGAGTTTGAGCTCTGTAAAAGATTAACAAGTCGAGTCGAAGTTACTTTAGAAAGAAAAAAAATTAGTAGTAAAATTATTGGATGAATATGCGCTATCTGCATAAAACAAAGCCCAAACTTAAATTCCTTTTAACCGTGAAATTGTGATACGAAAGCTTCTTAAAATAATTACGCAACTAATTTGTTTCATTTGATGCACATACTTGACGAAAGGATAGTACTAATAAATTCATGCACGAAAATTGAGAGATTAACAAAGTTAAATTATGATCTTTTATGCAAATCCATCACAGTGAAGTTAAGTTCCCAACACTAATGCATGGAACATGGAAAAATAGAAATTACTTCCTCAAACCTTCCACAGATTTTGCTATTTACTCTTGTAAGATTAGTAATGTACATGATGTATATTGCTGATTCATCAAGGCCCGCCCCTGATTGTTGGGGGGCTTTTTTAATTTAGTTGGTGGGCCCATGCCCACTCGGGCCTATACGAAGGCCTACTGTGTATACAAATACACATACACATACACACATATGTATACAGAGACCCATGGGTTGTAGGAGCTCTTGTAACTTAATTGACTGTGAAACTAAAAATTAATAAATTTTAAAGTTATTTTTTTAAATCAATTTTAATTACATGTATTGTTTTCTCTTAAGCTATAACATGTTACATTTTTACGTCAATCGAAGTTAATTTCACCGTTAATCTAAAATGCTCACATTTGAACGACTGAAATTTAATTAATTTCGAAGTGATTGAATCATGATCTACGATGATTCATTTGATCTGAAATTTTTACCACATGTTTCTTATATATAGTATATACCACATAAATTTTCATAGAAAAAATTAACTGGAAGTAACTGAAAATGCGGTCTCACAGCCAAGATGGTTGTAGGCCTCCCACATTTTTTTTATCATATATATATATATATATATATATATATATATATATATATATATATATATATATTGTTGATTTTCTCATAGCAGTTGGAAGATGAGAACCTGTATTCCGATCCTTCCTCTAGCAACGTGTGGTGTAATTGATCAACCAAATCAATTCCGTCCAAGTATATAAAAACAACTTTATGGACAGCAAAGACAAACTGTGGTTGACTTATGGTTTTTCTAAGTTAAGGAACCACAAATAGATTATTAACCCAACACAATATAGAAAAACACCATATACGAATTCATGTTCGTACCTTACTCTTCGTTAATGTTTCGAAGTTCTAACATCACGAAATTCACTCTTAGGTTGATCATGGAAGTGATGGAACACAATAAAGTGGCACACTTCCTAATAATATTTATCTGCTATAGGACGGTTAAAATGGCTTAGAGTTAGTACTAATCCCAACTTGGTTTTTCAACCTAAGCACCTACTACAATGACCTAGGTCATCCATTTTCTCTTCCTACCACGTCATCATTACTCAACCTCATATTTTTCTCTCACTATTCAACTCATAACCATGACTTAGGTCATCTCACTCACTTTCCTCCACATCATTAATTTCCTTATTAACTTTTATTTTATTCCAAAATCATTTATATTTACCAAAAACATTAATAATCTATTTGGAAAAAACCAAAATACAAAGTTTTGTATTTTTTAAATCATTTTAAATCAGTTTTTTAAATCCTTTTTTTTAAAATATGTTTTCTAACTGTTTTAATTTTTTAATTTTTTTATTGAATAAAATAACCCAACTTTTTAATACGCTCTCTTCTCTACATCATTTAGGGCCGATCTTGGATATTTTTTTAAAACAATTAATTTAAAAATAAAATAAAAACAATTACAAAACATTTTTTTAAAAGGGTGCAAATTGATTTAAAAAAAACAAAAATAAAAATTAACAAAAAAACCCCAACCGAGTTGTGCCAAGTGGTACCACACGGTCGACGACCAGGTCAATGGAGTGACCTGGTCGTCGACCCGATCGTTGGACGATCCCGCCAAGAATGCTATAAAACAAAATAATTAGCTTCTGGGAAGCAATGACCTTTCTTCTTGGGAACTACATGTTGGTGTAAATCACCATGTGAGGCCAAGAATCTATAATTCTTGGGTCATTATTGGTTGGCATTTTGCAAATTTTGAACTTTAGAGTGGATTTGTGTTTGGATAAATAGGTAATTAAGAGTTTGTTTTTTTTGGAACACAAGATTTTGATTTTCCGGTCAACAAAGGGATACAAAGTTCAAGTTGTATATTTATCTTGATAATATATATAACTATATAAGTAAGCCTAAATTATTTTGAGAAACAAACATATTTAATGTGGCCCCATTTGACCCACCACCACCTAATGTGGCTCAATTCTTAACCTCAAAAAAGATACACCCCATCATCTCAACTCCAATCACTTTCAACTTCAACATGACTTCAAAAAAGATTTTCCACTTGATCTCCTCGTATCACCAATAATTATCTCCCAAGTCCCAAGATATTTTGGTCCCAATGTTAATCCCATTAGGGTTAATCAAGTACTAGTTTTGATATTTTAGTTGAAATTTGACACATACCAAACAAAAAATTTACATCAAAAGAGAAATCATCCCACGAAAAATTTCTTATAGATTCATGGTCTGATTTTTTTTATGTGAAGTTCAACTAAATGATTGGCAATGAAATATCTCCTATGGAGCCCTAAAATATCATATGCAAAAAAGACAATGTATGCCCATAAAGAAATTTATTCCATGTCTTCATAAAGGAAAAGGAATGAGTGATACTTTGGAATTCATGATATACCAAAATGAAATTCTAAATTTAGGTATCTTAATGATAATGATAAGGTTTGGTCTCTTAAATGTTTAACATTCCGAAATAGCTAAAATACACTCCAACCAAAAAAATTGGATCAATTTCCTTATATATATTAAAGTTAAACCATAAGGTTTGATCTCTTAAATATTTAACATTCCGAAATATCTAAAATACGCTCCAACCAAATTTTTTGGATAAATTCCCTTATATATACATTAATAAAATATTAGACGTTATATTTTTTTCAAAAATTATTAAATACCTCTTGTTGTATTTTCTAAAATTTTCCGATCCACTGCTACCATTTCGTTAAGACTTAAATCTTAACCAAAATAATTTTGAAATCCAAGAAATTCACCCTAATCACAACTTCATCATTGGTTACATACTCTTCTTGGCCCATCACATTAGAGTGTCTTCCCACGTCATCAAATCTCGACTGTCCCATCCAATCAACGTACAGAGTATTAATTTATACTGATAAAATTAAAGAAAGTGAGAATGATGTAATTTCAACTCGTAATTAACTAAATCAAGTTCTTTCATTCCACATAAGCAAGCAGTTAAAAAACTAGAGTTTAGATAATTTCAACTCGTAGATCACAACAACAAGCATGGATCACATTACAAGTTGTGTATTATTTAATTTTAGTTGTGGGTCCAAACTTGTAAGTGCACACCTCGTATATAGGATTTTGATGTGATGTGCAGACATAAACTTAGGATGATACCTTGATATTATTGTGTTAATAAACGTTAGATGAATTTATCATTATTAATATCCTTGTGTATGGCTTCTTTTAAGTTGGGACTATTGTGCAGTTAAGTTGCAATATGGTACCATAATTTCTTTTGTATATCGACATGAAAAGGGCGCGATGTTAGAAGTGACTTGTAAGTCCTTTATATGTTTTCTTCCAGTTTGCTATTAAGAAATCAATAAAATTGGGAAGCCAAACATATATTGATTTTGGTTAGAATTATATAACTCTATAGAAAATCAAGCTAAATTGTTTTGGTTACGGCGATATGAGTTTAAATTCACACAATCTTATCCATATGTTGGATATAAAATTAATCTACGCAATTAAGGTTGATCCTAACTTAGTCCAAAGAATTTGTTTGGAAACCACTTTTGATAATCCATGTAAACAGAAGTTTTATGATACAAATGATAAACGTGGTTTATTCACATTTTCTAATTTTAGATAAAGACTAGATTTCCTTAGGATAAACAACAAATTAATAGTTGATTTTAACATTTTTACTACTCATTCCAACCAGAATCTCAAAATAGTTGTTGTACAACTTGAATGTATTTGAGGTAAATCTCATTTCGTATCAGTTGTATGAGTAAATCGATACGAATACCAAACTCTCGGAAAAGTCGATATATTTGCCAGTTTTGGAATCGAAATAGAAAAGTGAATGCTGATAATGTGCAATTTGCCCCGATAGCCATCCCAACATGTAGCCTCGTCAGCAGGTGCCTACTAGAATTCATCAACGGCAACTTCTCGCCACGTCCAAAGTTCATCTAAGAGCATCATTCACGTTCCCGGGTGCCTTTAATGATACTCTAAGGGTGCTCTAAGTGTACCAACAAAAAATATTAAATTTCCACGTCATTGCTTACATCACAACACACGAAAGTGTATTTGTCGTCTCCAAGTCCTTGGTGTGGCAACTTTGAAGATAATTCGCGGACGCAATGTGATCTCCATTCAAGATCAGGGGAAGGTAAGACATTCTTCTTGTATTCCTTCGTAAATAATAATCCATTTTTGTAGGAGAAATTGCAAGTCCACTCCAAAAGTAGATGTGTTGAGATTTTGTAATTGTATCTCACCGTTGTTCGTCTAAAAGCCAAACATGCATAGGTTTTTTTTGACACAACCAACTTTTGCGATCTCGTGTTTGTATAGTTGGCAAAGTCACCTAAAAGCACGTGAATATACTTAAATGGGTTTTAATGATCAAACATGTAATTTCTGGTATTTGGATTTTATATAAGAGCGAAGAAACTAGCCGACAACTTTTCGTCAGAGGCAATTTGAGTAAAATTGCAACTACTTATAACAAATTTACCTCAGACACCCCTATTTAAGATGTTTTTCATCAAATGCAATTTGAGTAAATCGCAACTACTTATAACAAAATTATCTCAGAGGCCCCCATTTAAGTTGCTTTTCGTCAGATGTAATTTGAGTAAATCACAACTACTAAAAGAAAAATTATCTCAAACACCCCCATTTAAGACGTCGCACGCCAAAAACTGTTGCCCCCAACCAACCCATAATAATCAAAATAAGTAGGCTCAAGCTAACAACTAGGCAATCATATGCGGCAAAAGGCATACCAACAATGCTACTATCATTGAAAACGACACCTTCCATTAAGTGGCCGACTTAGGCAACCAAACATAATGAATATGTTGTTTTGCTCCTGCAAGTCTAGTGTGGTTTTATGTGTTGATTTTTATGTGATAGTTTCTCCTAACAAAATTTCCAATAAAAACAAAAAAATGCAACATCAGTTGTGCTGTAAATAAATAGGATTTTACCCGCAACCTGCCCCATCATGCCTCACCTAACACGGGTTGCGGATAAAATATGTTACCCGCCAACCCGCTACCCGCATAATAAGCAGGACGGGTTGTGGTTTCCTCGCAACCCGCATAACCCGCAATCCGCATATGCCTTGTATTTTGTTTGATTTTTTGTATTTTGTTTTGATTTTGTTTGTATTTAGCTTTGATTTTTTTGTATATAGTTTTAAAAACATACATTGATTGATTTTTTTTCTTGATTTTTTGTATCTAACTTTGATTAAAATGGATAATGTTAAAGAAAATGAATTAATTTTTGTATTTAGCTTTAATCAAAGAAAAACCCGCCAAACCCGCCCCGCATAACTAGTCCACCCTTACACGGGGCGGGTAGCGGATTTTTTTGACCCCGCCCCGCCTACTCCCTCACTTAAGCGGGGCGGGTAGCAGTGGGGCAAAAACTCACCCCGCTTACGCCCCTAAACATCACACAACTTCACGTTTTAATGAGTGATACAAATTTACAGAAAAACAATATCCGATGTATATTTCAGTGTGCGAAGATTTTACAACATTTAGTTAGAGACAACACCTACAATCAAATTAAAACTTTTACTAAAAGTGGGAAATTCGTTTGATCTGTTTCCTTTACAAAAAAAACTTAAAACAGTTAAGTGGGATTAGGATTATCAATTTTGACTTGACTTGATAGTTCGACTCAAAATCGACTTAAAAAACGTTCGACTCTAGTTTAACTTGAAAATTAATTTTTTTAATGAAAAATAAAAAAAATCTTCAAATTTAATTCGGTAAACGAACTACTTGAACTAAAAAAATTGAAGTTCGATTGGATAGCTCGTTCAATTTTTTTATTATTTTATTTATAATTATTTTTTATATTTAATAATAACATAAATTAATACTTATGATTCAAAATTTCGCTCGACTCGAATCGTTTAATCAAAACATTCCACGTTTGATAATGCAGTCAGAAATACGAAACCAATTTCTCCAACAAGACAATACGTCAGCGCATCGTAGCGTCCAAAACGGGAAACACAACATGTCAACGACAACAATTTAATCGATCCCATTTTATATTCCACTTAATTCTTTTAAAATTCAAAAGATGTACGTTGTTTGGTTTTTCAAAATAAAATAAAAAAGAGAAAAAAAAACACATCGTTTGATTTTATTTAAGTTTTTTGGTTTTATTACGTAGTTGTGAGTCACCAGCTGACCTGGAACCCATCACTTCTACGTGTTTAACGGGACCAGAAAACGATCGTGAATAAACAAAGATTTTTTGGGTGCAACATCCACACGATCCGCGCGTCCATAAACGCGGATGGTGTGATTTTGTTTTTGTTATTTTATTATTATTTTAATAGTGATGGAGCCATCAGCCATTTATATTTTGGATTGAATAAAATAAAGTGAAATAATTGTATTGTCTTAAAATGAAAATATCTTGAAAAATAATAGTAATATAAGTTTAAAAAATCATCATAATTTTTATCTCTTCAATTTCTTTACGGATAGACACCCGTGTTGTTATATGAATTTTGTAGTTTCAAAAAACTAGATTTTCGATTGTTATTTTAAACGGAATAATTACCAAACTTGAAATGTTATATTCTCGTATTACACCTTACATAAGTGATAATATATTATTTTTTGATTTATTTATAAAATGTAAAAAAATAGATGAAGGAAATGGAATAGTTTATTTGATAATATTTTTTATTATAAAGATCATGAGAAGATAAAAGAAAAAATATATGAATAAAAATGGTGAAGTGAAAAATTGATGTGACAGGAAGAAAAAATTAAGATTATATCTTTTAAGAAGGGAAAAGAATATTAATTATCTCTTTCCTGGCAGACGATTCTATAAATAAATGTTGAATACAGACTCAACAAACACGCACACAACCAAACCCAAAGTCGAGGAGAAAATGGACAATGTCGTAAGTGGAGGTTTCTCCGACGAGGAGCCGTGGCGGACGATTCCGGCATCGGATCTGAACGTCGTTACCTCCGGGGGCAAGAGTTTCCCCGTCCACTCTAGCGTTCTGGTACGTAAGAGACAGAGGAAGGATTAATTTGGGTTTTTTGTTCGGATTTGAAGTTAATTTTCAAGGATTTGTTGATGGAGATTTAATTCCGTGATGAATTTGATGTTTCAGACGTTCATCAATCGAGTTTAATTCTGGATATCAAGTTTATGTAAGGTTTAGTGGTGCCGATTTGCTTTCCGTGATGAATTTTAAGTTTCAGGTCTCGTTTTTTTTGTGTTTTTCTGATTCTGAAGTTAATTGGATCGAGTTAATTTTTAGATTTTAAGTTTAATTTGTGGTTTTCAATCCTAGCCTGTTGTTCCGAATACGTTTTTTGAAGTTTCAGATCTTGTTTTAATTTGCCAATTAACGATGGTCTGTTAGTTAGTTAGTTAGTTAGTTAGATTTCTGAAGTCGTTTTGACCTTCAGGCCTCGGTGTCACCGGTGCTGGAGAACATAATACTCGACAAGCCGAGGAGGCGAGGCAACGCCGTCCCAATCCTCGGCGTCCCCTCCGACGCCGTCGCCGTCTTCCTCCGCTGCCTCTACACCTCCAGGTCAGTGGCTGGAATTTATTTGTTATGAATTTCAACTAATAAAGATGGTCCAAATAATTCTGGACGGCGAGGTTAGTACTCGGGGTAGGCAATATCCAATGTCTCCTTCCCTTGCTTTCCGAATGAAAAATACCCCACAAAAGATTTTTCTAACTAAATTAGCCCTAATAAAAGAAAAAAACGAGATCTCAATAAAATAATTGTTTTTTTGTCGTTGTAGGTCACCTTTGGAGGTTGAGATGGAGAGGTTCGGGGTCCACCTCCTAGTGTTGTCCCACGCGATGCGCGTGCCGTGGCTCAAGAGATCAGTAACAACTGGTCTAGTGGCCACCCTGACGATCGACAACATCGTCGACGTCCTCCAGTTGGCCCGCCAATGCGACGTGCCGAGGCTCCGTGTCCGGTGTATGAACCTGATTAAGAAAGAGTACAAGTTGGTGGTCAAGACGGAGGGGTGGAGTTTCGTTCAGGAGAATGACCCCTGGCTTGAGCTTGAGGTGCTTCAGTTCCTTCAGGAGGCCGAAAATGTATAACGATGTTAACCATCACCTTGATCATGATTTTGTTCCTATTAAATTAACAACTTGAGAGTTGATTAGTAAAATCCATCTAATTTAAGGACCAATTTGCAAAGTACCCATATTGTTGATAGAAATCGTAGCGCTTGACAGATTCCTAGTTTACTCAGATAGTAATTTAGCTTTCCAAACAAGTTTCTATTCTGATGATGATTCGTGGAAGCAACTTATAAGCAACGCCGAGGAATATATGTGTAGCCCCGACTTGCAAAGTCAATGACATTTTTAATTTCTTTAACACGTACCTCTACCAAAATTTTCCATCCATACCTGATTGAATGAATACTTAAAACATTTTAATACGTGCGTGTGGTTTAAGAAAGCTGGGCACTAATAGTGTTATCATTTCAAAAACTTCTTATTTCATTGCAACTAATAGCGTAAATTGCAGATTTCTCCCAAAATCTACGAGTTCAATTAATTTTGCCTTTACGAACTTTTGACTTCCGAATTCTAATATTAAATTATTACCTTAAACTAAAAAACCCGAGTACCAATCAACAATTAATATGTTAGTTAGTCTGAACGAAATATAATGTAGTTGTAATGATTTAATTAATGATGATAAAAATGGGTGTTCAATTAAAAATGCAGAGGGAGAAGCGCAGGAAAAGAATGAAGAAAGAGCAAGAAGTGTACACGGACCTAAGCGAGGCGATGGAGTGTCTCCTCCACATCTGCACGGAGGGGTGCACATCGGTGGGTCCCAGAGACCAGACGACGACAACAACAACACGAGGTGGGCCGTGCCAGTGGGGGCGCACGTGTGAGAATTTGCAGGAGTCAATCAAACACTTTGCCACGTGCGGGAGGAAGAAGGAGGGGTTGAGTTGTGTCCGGTGCAGTAGGATGTGGCAACTCCTCCGCCTCCACTCCTCTATCTGTGACACCGCCATTCACACATGCAGAGTCCCGCTTTGCTCGTAAGTCCTCTTAACTTTTTATATTGTATTATTACTATTATTATTTAATATCACGTATTGTTTGGTTCGGCTAAATTTCAATTCATGACATCTATTAATTAGATTTTTATTTTTGTTTTGATGAATTGTAAAAATATGTTTCTCTTACACGATTATCTCTGCCTCTGCCACGTCGTGAATGCAACAAATTTCATTAGGAAAACAATATCGAGCTCCAAGACTTCATCAATTTCCCTCAGTGAGGGAGGGGACAGGGCCCGGGCTTTTGGTGCTAATTAAGAACTTGATTTAAGGATGCCGAGATCATTATAAAAAACTCAACATTATAAGGGTCAATTTCTAAGAATTTCGGAAAATTAGAACAGAGTTCTTTGTAATGAATTCGGTCTCTAAAATATTGACTTGTTTATTTTATTTTATCTGCTTTATTATTTCCACCGTAATTTTGAATTCTAACCTCGGAAGCGTTAGAAAGATATTGCTAGTATTTGATTCCTTTGTTGTTGGTATTTGATCTCTAATCTTAACTAGCTCAAGACAAAAAAATTCGCACCCGAGCTAGCCTTAGTTGGTAATACTTACTTTTCTTTAACTAACTTCTTTGAAATGAAATTAATCCTTGAACTTGACTAATCTAAAATTAAGCACGCTCATGATTTTTTTTATTGTTGAAAGACGTTAAGATGCAATAATCCATCGATCCTGTACAAAAGGCTTTTGATTGATCACAAGAGTACTGATTTCTGAATTTAGTGAATGGTAATGTGATGTTGATTGTGTAATGTGATGTCGCAGTCGTTTCAAGGAGAGGTCAGGAACGGAGAAGAGAGGCGAAATGGGGAAGTGGGCGGTGTTGGCAAAGAAAGTGGCCTCCGCCAAAGTCATCTCCACCCTCTCCAAGAGGAAAAGAGATGATGACATCAACAAACTCACATCTCTCGGTCGTGCAAGATGTGATTGAAATCAACGCCCAAAAAACAATATTTCAGATCGCCCCCACCCCCCAAAAAAGATGTTTGTAGCATGCAGTGACTGCACTAGTTAGTCAATTGTTTACTTCGGTGTTGCAGAATGTGTTTGAAGGTGTAGTTGTGATGCTATTTGTGTGATGAAATGAAAATGGTGTAAGATTTCATGTCCTTGTATATGTATATATTTTTTAATACAACGTATAAGATCGATTTTTATATTTTCAACAATTTCTATATACATTACTTTGTATTTATTCTAATAACATGCAACCCTACATTTATTAAACTAAATTATGTTCTCTAAAACCTAAAAGATTTCGTGTTATGTATATATTTTTAAAAATTTAATACAACATACAAGATCGTTTTCATATTTTCAACAATTTCTATGTACATAGTTTTGTAATTATTCTAATAACATGCAATCCTACGTTTATTAAAATAAATCACAAAGGTAGAATCATACCTAAAGATTCTCTAAAACCTTTTTGAAGATTCGGAGTCGCGTTGCCCGTTGAATCGTCCACGGATTTACCTCTGACTCTTCACCAAACTCTAAACAAGATTAGAGAGAAAGAAGTTAGTCAATCAATCTCTAACAAGGTTTAGAATCTAGCTAATAACCCATCTTTAAGCTCCTGAGATTCTTATCTCTAAAACTTAAATTTACTAAGAGATTTTCGTGGTGATTAGGGAGAGATTAATGAGAGAATTTTTTTGCATTAGTGTTAAACAAGTAGGAGTAGATGTCCTTTTATAGTCTCTCAAAACATCCTTATCAAGAGTTATTCTTTAGCCATGATCTCTTGTTTATTCTCTCCTAAAATTAATCTCTAATTTCCACATAAGCACCCACAAAAAACGTTTTAATTGAATCTGGAATTAATCCACACATGATTTAATTAATGTCTTAATAATTCAGACAAAATCGTTCTTGTTCGGTGGACCGAGAATTATTCGGTCAACGGAACCATTCAGTTATAACACGTGTTCCGTGCACCGTGAGCTAGACGGTCGACCGAATCCGTATGAGAAAAATTCTATGGAAGAATTCGGACGAACCACGTCTTTTACTCGGTCTACCGTTGACCCACTAGAATCGCTCCTGGGACATAGTCATCGGATGACCGTGTCACCTTCAGTCTACCGAAAATACTACTTCTCGGTTGACCGTGCACACTCGGTTGATCGTGCACACTCGGTTAACCGAACCCGATTGTCCAGACACTCCAGATAATTTCCCCTTTCTTGAGAATTATATGTACCCTTTTTGCAGTCAGAGAAAAAAAACTGAAGAAGTCTAAACAAAAGGAATAGAAAGGTGTGTAGATGGGGTGAGGGTGATCGTCATCCGCTCCACCCAAGGACCGATTAGGCGTGTGGTTGGTGTAGGATTTCGTGTACTTAACCAACTAATGCCTTTACACTACACTTATCGATAGTTCAAGACACTAATCTAATTAAGTATTCCTTAAGTGATCAGATATAAGTCTCATATCAAAGGACCAAAGACATAGTAAAATATTAATGACACAGAAACACATTTCTATAATATTTTACTTATTAGGTCAATTCAGTGTACAAAAGTAATATTTTCCTATTTTGCATACCCGTGTCGTCACTCACTTGTAGAACTACAATGATCTATGACCGACACGACAATCTTAACTCGATAATTAATGTCTCATGTTAATTACCATGATTGCGAGTATCTTTTGTTTTATGTAAACCAATATCTTTTAGAGCTTTACGGTTAAGGACCAAGAGCCTCTTCCTTAACACTTCTAAAAGACGAATAACATAAACAAGGAACAAAATGATTTCTCATTCAATTCATAATAATTGACATTTAAAAGTAAAACTATTAAAACACATTCCCTTCACTTTCACCCAACCTGAACGCACTACGGAACTCTAGGGGCTTTTTCACCCAACCCCGCACAAACTAGCTGGGCTCCTGGGCTCTTTTACCCAACCGCAGCTCTCACACCATTACGGGGCTCCAGGGTTTTTTCACCCAACCACCGTACCACACCTATTTCCAAGCTGGGATTCAGGGCTTTTTCACCCAACCACAACTTTCATACAGTTGCGGGGCTCCAGGGTTTTTTCACCCAACCACCGCAATACTCGTTCTCACTAGCACACCTGCCGGAAGAACATCGGCACCACAACTAGCCCCACACGGACGACCACGACAACTGCACCTCCAACGTGCAAAACTGGACACAAACGGTCGATCGAACCAAAAGTCTCAGTCGACCGAATCTCACAAACACAGGGCAATTGCCTTGACCGACACTCCATCGGTCGACCAATTCTCACCAACCACACTCGTTCGGTCGAACCAAAGTCAAAGATCGGTCGACCGTTTAGAAGTCGCCTCCCAGGTTCAACGAGCAAAACGACCAATCGGTAGAACGACAAAGGGGCCTCGTTCGACCGAAAGTCACCAGGGAAAATTCCCTCACGCACAACAACGAATACGATCGAACCCCCGAGCACTCTCGATCGACCGAATTCCACCAGGGAATTCCCTCAACTCTCACCAACGAATCCGGTCGAACCCCAAGCACTCTCGGTCGACCAAATTCCACCAGAGAATTCCCTCACGCTCAACATCAAGTCCGGTAGACCGAACCACCTTCGGTCGAACCAACCACCAATCCAACTTAGGTCACCTGTCAGACAAAGTCACACAGACGGTCGACCGTTTAGATGGTCAATGCTCCAACCGACCTAAAATAGTGCACACGGTCGAACAGCAAAAGGGGACCCGTTCGACCGAAACCAACCAGGCTTGACTCAAATGCACAACCGGTCGACCGCCCCATGGGCATCGTTCGACCAGTGAGTGGTAGAACCTGAAATCTCATTAAGAACGGTCGGTTGTTTACACCAACCGGTCGACCGATCAGACAGTAAAATCTGCTGCACGT
This sequence comes from Triglochin maritima, assembly GCA_963682175.1. Taxonomy (NCBI): domain Eukaryota; kingdom Viridiplantae; phylum Streptophyta; class Magnoliopsida; order Alismatales; family Juncaginaceae; genus Triglochin; species Triglochin maritima. The sequence goes on along the minus strand of OY821772.1, from coordinate 52,981,925 downwards.
TTGCTTGCGACGAGCCAGAAGGCCTACCGTCGACTTCCAAATACTCACACTACTAAGTGAGCGAGTTGACATACCGTGAATGTTTTAAGAAACCTTCGAAGAACCACGACGACGCTTCCACGAGCACTTCCCCCAAAATACGATCCGTCGACGAACCTCACGCTCGAACAACGATCACCACTCCTCGACGCTCCACAGACCCGTAACCACCTTCGTCGACAGTCTCCCCAACCACTGGAAACGAGATGGGTTGAGAGGGAGAAAAGAGAAAACACAAAAGAGATGAATAAGCACACAACCCAACTCACCTCCACCAACCAACCGGTGCCGACCACTTCTCCTCGCCAGAGCACAACTGAGGGAGAGAGAGTGTGAGTGAGAAACGAGAGTGAGAGAGAGTGAGAGAGAGATTTTTGTCACCATAAATATCTTCCTCCAATCCATCTCATCCATCCACTCCACTCCACTCCATCTCAGCCGTCCATCTCATCTCCTCATAATCACCACCTAAATCAACATAAAAACTCAATTAGGATTAGAATCCCACACTTTTGATTAACAAACTTGACGTGTAGCTTCTGGTGTCTGGACTTTATCGAAGAATCAAGAAGTTAAATAGACCAATTCTTCTTATTTAGGTGTATCATTTTTTATCTACCTTAATTCACTCATTTTTAGATTTCAAACAAAGTTGGAATTCAATTATTGATCTTGAATATTTCAAGATTAAAAATATCTAAAACAGATCTGGTTTTAATTCGTAAAAATTTCGTTTATGATATATATATTTTACTCGACTCCACAAGACCAGAACTATCGTAGGATTCATAGCGCATCAATTAGAATACCCTTTGAGAGTTAAATCTGAGTAGCCTGAACTCCACGCTGTTGATGACTACACGTCTCTCCATTAATTAGCGACCACTTAGATTCACAAAAATCAACACACAAGATCTTGACAAATACGAAACGTGATCAATAACCATTAATCAACGAACACCAATGGAACTCAAAATGCAACCCAAACCACACGTTAAGCGGTTGTCATTCAACAGTTCCTATAACAAAAGGAAGTAGACAATCACTATCCAATTATCCATAACCATATGCACCACACCAACTCAATCTCCGCTGTCACTCCAAATCTATGTACGTTGGAACGTCACCCACTACGTAATGGATGCATTAATGGAAGATTCAACTGTTGAAGGTTCCATATCATTGTATCTGTTTTTTTTTTACAAGTCATATCATTGTATCTGTTGTTGGATCTTGTCGAGTGGTGACTTGTGAATCTTGTCCCGGTGATGAGTTCTGTTAGGATTCTATTTTGCAGATCCAATTAAACACTTTAAACATGAACAATAGTACTATTATTGAAGTGTGAGTATTCAATTTAAAATTAATCGACGATGAATCGACAAACCTAATATATTTGTTATGTTTGTGGGTACGATTAAAGCACGTTTGCGATGCGGGTTCAGAGGAGCAGCAACCCCTTATGAGGTGACGAGTTGACAAATCATATTTGAATCCTTAATCAAGTTAACCTGGATGTTAGTAAACCCTTTGGATATGGACGGTCCATATAAACCTCGAATTATGGTTATGTATAAAAACACTTGTATATCTCTCTTCTCTTATGTATAAAAGCACTTGTATACATATATTAAATTGTAAGTGTCGATTGTCATATTTATTATTTTTAAATATATAACTAAGTTCTTGTAAATTTACATAATACGCAGCTACAACATACTTTAACGTGGGAGTGGTTAATTAAAACAGATAATTTTGTAATTATCTGGAGTGTTTTTAAACTTAAGAGAAAATATTTACTGCACTGATTATTTTGAATTAAAACTTGAATTTGCCCCCTCGGAATGAAAACCATTGTATGATACCACTATTAAAATGAATTCAGAAATTGTCCAACAAATACCATATCCAAATAGTTTTCGCGATTTTTTTCCCGCAATATCAATGCTCACTTATTGAAAGACCGCTAATATTTCGGTATAATATCTTTAATTATATTTAGATGTTTTAATCTTTTAGAGGTTTGATCAAGGCGAAGAATTATCCGACTAAACAATAATGGTAACGCGTCGGATGAACAAAACGATATCTTTCGACAATGTTTTAAGTTATATATAGAAGGAAGATCAAAGATTAAATACTTATCAGTTTATAATTATAGTAACCGTATATAGATACAATGACAATTAGTATGAAGATGCTAATCAAGAAGCCAGACAATAAGGCTGCCGTTTATGTCGGTATTTTTGGGTTTTTTGGTTGCAGAAATTATAGTTTTTATCATTAATTTGGTTATGTTTTTTGTGTTGGAGGAGAAGAAACAAGGTTGGTTCGATCTCCAACCGTGGTATTGTTTGGAAACACCAAGGTTTTGCATATGCATACTGGAGTAAATTGCAGAAGTACTGAAACGTCAATTTTGACATGCAAAGAAGATTCTTTGGGTTGGAGTTGTTGGTTCAGGAAAGTTGTATTTCACTATTTTGTATAATTACTTGCGCCAATTATGGGCGGTGTTAGAAATTTAGCCCAAGAGGCATCCGATTTTTTGCTTTGATTTGGGACTTGGTTTGAAGTTTTGATTAGGTAACTAACATACAAGTGAATAAATAAATACTTTTGAACTAGACTAATTTAATAAATTTACATCTACCTATCTCGTTATTCGTATTCGGAAATCCACGAGTCAAAATCCCAAAATGTCTTTAGGAACTAGAGTAATTCTAAATGTCTAAGGGGGTTATCGACCTTGTCACCTTGCTACTTGTAATGTGGCATCACCACTGGCGTCGGACCAAAAACAAGTCAGATCCACTTTTAACATCAAATATCCACGTATTGATAATGAAACGCCAAACATCCACAAATTAATAATGAAACATCCAAAAAATTATCAAAATTTTACCTGTTCAATTTATTAAAATTTTAAGATTTTTTACCCATAGGGTTAGGATGGTTAAACAATATTTTACCCTACCCACTTACAAGTATATTTTACACCGATTGAGCTACACCTTATTACTACAAATTTGTATCGGTATTCAACCACGTCGTCTGTAAATAAAATATACTTTGATGCCACCGATTTGAACTCAATAGGGACACATGTATATGTTTAATTATAAATGCACTATACCAATTTTAGAAGGAAAAAACCCCATCACCAATATATTTATTTTAATTAAGAAAAGGGAACAAAATACAATATAAGAAACGACCCCATTTATTTTTTGGTTTAGGTTTTTGTTAATTACATGTTATTAGTTATTATTATTATTTTATTCAATTAATATTTAATAATATTTGTTTTGAATATTCCGAATTATTAATTAATTACGTAGTGTTAATTTTCGTAATTATTAATAAATTACATTAAGTTATGTAAACGAATGTGAGGTAGAAAAAAGATAAAGTAGTGAGATAAGATTTTTAAATATTCCGAATTATTAATTCCGATTTAACAGTGTAAAGAACGTGAAGATAAATATTATATTTATATGGACGACAGAGAAGTTGATTTAAAGTATAGAACGTGAATTATGATCTTTAAAACATAATAAAGGAGACACAGGTTGACTCTTCCCCACTCATGTTACGACTTATGACCAGGGGAGTGAAAGTCTCTTCACTTCCCTTCCCATATTTAACCACACTTCCTTCCAACACAACACAACCAAAACACACCGCAATCTCTCCCCCACCGCCGATGAGTACCACCCACTTCCACCACGCCTCCCCTCCTATGTCCTCAACGCCCCCTCACTCTCCCTCCCGGACACAATCCCAACCCGGTCCCTCCTACTCTCCCACCTCCCACCCCACTTCCACAATGGAATCAAAGAAAGAAATATAATTCGCATCCATCCAACGCTTCTGACCATTCCCCGTCGTTACACTCCTTGATCGAAATTAAACCATCACTTATTGTGGGCTTGCAGCTATGCCACTAATTTGACCATCTTACTTTACACTTAGGGGTAAGCATCTAGTTCGGACTGGAATATTTTCCAGAGTCCAGATCGGTCTTCAGTCTGGTCTAAAATTCGATTTTTTTTAAATAAAAAAACAAAAAATCAGACCGAACCAGACCGGAATCGAAATTTCAAAAAGTTTCAGATCGGAACCCGGACTGGTTGGATGCGGTCCAAAAAACCGGACCTCACCCCCAACTTCGCAATATCTTCGACGAGTTAGTTATATATACGTACGTACGTGTCACTGCATTCTATGAACTCCGTCTAAACTAGCCACGTAACCCCAGTCCTCACAGAATAAACCCGGTCCTTATGTCGCTCGCAGATAGTTATGAAGTATCATACCACGTCCATCCTCTAGTCTAGGCTACCTTCTAACGTACGTGTTCTCAACCCTAATACAGAATTAAGTTCTCCGAGAGATCAAGTACTGAAGATGTCAGGTGGAGTTGGGCCATGCAAGGACATCGGTCTGACGTCAACCGACCAACAGAAAAACCGTTTCCTCTCCTTCCGGCAGCTGAACTCCCTCGCGGTGATAATTGTCCTCTCCTCATCCGGCATGGTGGCGGTCGCCGACTTCGCATTCGCAATCTTCTCCTTCCTCTAGCTCCTCTTCCTCTCGAGGCTGATCTTCCCCACCACCCCTCCTCCCAACCCCAACCCCCTCTCTTCAACACCCGCCTCCTCACCCTTTACTCCCTCGTCGGCACCGTCCTCGGCCTCTTCCTTCCCGTCCTCTACATCCTCCAGGGAGTCATGGAGAACGACAAGGACGGCGTTAAGGCCGCCACGCCCCACGTCTTCCTCGTCGCTTGCCAGATGTTCCTCGAGGGGGCCATATTCAACGGCAACTTCTCCCCGCCGATACGCGCCTTCGTCCCGCTGATGTACAACGGGAAGAGGCTGGTGGCGATAATGGATTGGTTGTTCTGCGAGGTGGAGGTGCACGGGTCGAGGAGGAGGCTGATGATCGGCCGTGGGCTCGCCGTCGCGAATATCCTGTTTTTGGTCGTTTAATCTGTTCGGGGTGCTCGTGCTGGTGTTCCTGCCGAGGGCCTTTAAGAGCTACTACGGCGGTGGTGGTGATGGTAAGGACAAGGACAAGGATCAATGACATTACGATCATGTGATAGTGATATTCGTGTTACGTTCTAGTCTGTTGCAGTTCAATATATATGATGAATATATGAACTCCAACCAAATCTTTTCAAATTGCTAGGAATCAGTGGCGATGCCAATTAGGATCTAAAGTTCAGAATTTTACTGTGAAATGTATATCATAATATCAACCTCCATTGATTTTAGATTTTACCTTGTTAAGTAAATTGTGTCTTCTGACGTGAGATCTTGGCACCGGAATTATAGTTAGGGCTTAGAATTCTTGAATAATAAATACTTCACTGTTTAGTGTGTATAAACACGGCGATCAAAGTAAATTTTAGAGATCCCATTAACTATATATGCTGGTAAAAAACATTTCATGGTAACTAAAATATTTTCTTAAATCCGGGGGATATTTTCCTTACCTCCGCTCCATGCCCGATAAATCTATATTAGAGTAGAAAAATATCACAAGATAAAGTTTTGATGGTGCTTGCCAAGGCTTCATGCGCGTGTGTTAGTATATATTGTGCTTCCTGTCGTCTCCGATTCCCTTAAATTATCCTACAACATCTTAAGCTTCATATCCTACAACCTCGGTTAGCTATCTTAAATCAATAGTTATATTTAGGTTGTTCTCATTTTTCATGTCTGATCGAAAATCTTCCATATGCTTATGCATGCATCTTCGTGGCGAACTAACAGAGATATGTACAGTATAACATACGTTTGTAAATTTGCGGAATATTTGATATTGAGGGGCAGAACAATTGTATATCTGCTACTTTTCGAAAGTCCACAGGTACATGCAGCGATTCTATTTCATCGACGCGCAAAAATCATTTTTTTCTTTAAATCAGACTTACGAACCAGAATACGGTTGTAGGAAGTCAAGCCGACCATCTTACTTCTAGAATGTCAACGTCGATGCATGCAGTGGCGGACATTATGGGCAGTGGGGCACGGCTCTACTCAGATTTTCCCACAAAAAAATACTATTTTTTTAATTATTTTTTGATTATGACGTGTAATCTTATTCTTCTAGTACAATTATGATTATTGACATATTATATCTCACTTTGACACTGAATATGGAATGAAAATTTATTTAAATTAACATTTATATGAAACTTATTCATCAATGTCATTCTATACATAAGAGTCGTAGAATGAATAATAAAACAAAAGTCTGCAATTCCACGAATGAAAATAACAATGAACATAAATAATAATAATTATTACAAAAAAAATTATTATAATTTTAAGTTATACTTATATACTATTTTGCTATCTTTATTTGTCTAAATTTTATCTATTTTAAATTTAAGAACGAACATAGCCAATAAATCTTACCAAACCATATGCTTTGTCTGTTGGATATTGGAATTTTAGTTGTAAGAATAAAATCAATTTAACTGTGTCGTGTTTTATAGTTGTAATTTTTTTTGAATGTTTAAATTTTAATGTATTCAGGTTTGGAAAAATGTTAAAAATAAGCGGGATATTTTCATTTTTTTATTTTTTTAATTAATTTATTTAAAATATCATCTTAAAGTTGTAGGTTCTACATAAAAAATTCGACCAATGGAAAGACAATATGCCCCACCCAGAAAAAAAATTCTGGATGCACCCCTAGATGCATGGTATGGTCTTGTCCATAGGATGTTTAGCTAGAAGCTGATGGGGATTTTGAGTTTGGAACCTAAGTAAAAAGAAATCTGGTAACAGCAGAAGTGTACTTTCCAAAATACAATGGCCACAATATTCACAAATTGCTCTCTATTAGAACGGCGAGATAAGATTCTACCATATGAGTTCTTTTCAGGCTTTTCTAAAACAGAACAAAAACCAAGCATGCATTAACCATGTGATGTAGAGTATCAGACAGGAATCCACTCGCTTCGATCACCGCCGAAAATCCATCTGGGGTCGTCGGAATCCACCAGCGCGCAAGAAAGTGAAGTAGGCACAAAAGGCTCTAGAAACTTCTTGCTGATTTTTCTTATTCTCAGCTCATCATTCTTATATTTACAACTCATGCAACCAACGTGGTCACATCACCATTTAACTGACCACATGGCCACATCACCACACTAAACACATGTCCACTAAACTTTAGCTACACATTAAGGAAAATCTAATCTCACGTGCTCTTATTACAACATATTTGGACACAATTACGTGGCTTGACGTATTTCGTCAAATCAAATCAACCTGGTTCGTCGGCTCGAATCGTATTTACTGGTGGCGTTTGGATGACTTCCGTCTCTCCAATTTGTCTAGGAACTCTTCCGCTATGTTCTCCGCATCAATCCCTCCCCCTTGAATTGGACTCGCCCTCGAGTCAATATCAACTTAGGACGACTCCAACGATGCGTGATACTTGAAGAGGTCGGACACATTGAATGTCTTGGAGATACTAAAGTCTGAGGGTAGATCAATGACATATGCGTTGTCATTGATCTTGCGCAAAACTTTGTACGGTCCATACTTCTTTGGGACAACTTGTGGTGTGTGCCGACCAGGAGGCGCTCCTTCCTTAAATCGACCATAACAAGGTTGCCCACCTCGAAGACCACATAACAACGATGTTGGTCGGCTGTAGCCTTGTACTTCGTATTGGCAGCAGTCAATCGCTTTGCGACTTCTTCCTGCACACTTTGAATCTCAGTAGACATTTGAATGGCTAAAGGATTCACATCCTTTGTCTTTGGAACAGGGATTAGATTAAGAGCATGGCGAGGAGTGGCACGATATACCACATTGAATGGTGTGAACCCTGTAGAGTTATGAATGGCGTTGTTGTATGCAAATTCTGCTTGCGGAATGACACGATCCCATTGGCACGACTTGTCCAAACACAGGCTGCGAAGCAAATTACCAAGTACGGTTGACGACCTCGGTTTGGCCATCATTTTGTGGATGAGCGGTGGAACTATACTTGAGACTAGTATCGAAGCACTTCCGCAAAGTTGTCCAGAACACGGCTAAAAATTTGGTGTCCCGGTCTGATACGATAGACATTGGAATCCCACGAAGTTGGACCACCTCTTGGAAGAAAAGTCGGGCAATGTGGACAACAAGAAATGAAATGAGACATTTTTGAAAAAAACGATCCACCACAAAGATCGAGTTCACGCCGCATTGAGTTCGACTTAGTCCTAATACGAAATCCATGCTAAGGTCCTCCCAAATTCCCGTTGTAGTAGGTAGTGGCGTATACAACCCGGTGTTCTGCACGTGACCCTTAGCTTGCTGACAAATGGAGCATCCACGCACCAAGGCGGCCACTTCCCTTCTCAGTTGAGGCCAGAAAAAACGCTCTGCCACGACCCATGTCTTTTTGTCTCGACCAAGATGACCGGATAGACCCCCAAAATGAGCCTCTCGTATAACTTGTTCGCGAAGAGAAGTCTGGGGAAGACACTGAAGGGAATGTGTTCTAAAAGTTTTACTTTTAAATGCCAATTATTATGAATTGAATGAGAAATCATTTTGTTCCTTGTTTATGTTATTCGTCTTTTAGAAGTGTTAAGGAAGAGACTCTTGGTCCTTAACCGTAGAGCTCTAAAAGATATTGGTTTGCATAAAACAAAAGATATTCGCAATCATGGTAATTAATATGGAACATTAATTACCGAGTTAAGATTGTCGTGTTGGTCATAGATCATTGTAGCTCTACAAGTGAGTGACAACACGGGTATGCAAAAGAGGAAAATATTACTTTTGTATACTGAATAGACCTAATAAGTAAAATATTATAGAAATGTGTTTCTGTGTCATTAATATTTTACTGTGTCTTTGGTCCTTTGATATGAGACTTATATCTAATCACTTAAGGAATACTTAATTAGATCAGTGTCTTGAACTATCGATCAGTGTAGTGTAAAGGCATCGGTTGGTTAAGTACAACTTTCGTTGGAGAAGATAGTTAGTCAAAAGATTATCATTGCCCCTCTTAATTGAGTGATGATATTAGTGGGCCCCTTGATAAAGCAAAGTTATAATGTGCACAATGTGATTTGAGTTAAGTCACATATTTATAACTAGCTTAAAGAGATCAAGAAATGAATACTAATACAAAGATGACGCAATACTACTTTGTGTGTATTCTTAATATCATGAGGCAAAGGACGGACACAAGTGGTGCAGTCCATCACTAAATGGATCGGGTTTTGGTTCGAGTGGAATTAAGACATCTAACTAATTGGGAGCTATAATGTGTAGCTAGATACCGCTTATAGCTTGTGATATTAAGCTCTTAATATCACTGCCAACTTAGTTTAGATCATCCCATAGGTCACACCGCAAAAACCGTGAAACAAGAATCTTGATTTTTGGTTCATATGATGTGTCGGGTTTCTCATAGAAAATATGACACATATGGTGAACAAGTAAAATCAATTATGTAATATATAACATAATTAGAATCATGATAAATTCATATGAGATGCATATATTATGGGGTGCAATAATTTATTGTTGCATAGGATAATACATTGCATAAGTTGTGAATTTGCTAAAACCCCCTTAAGTTCAAATTTTGTTGGAAATAAATCCAAAATTTGAAATAGGCAAAATCGGGTAGAAGTTCGGTAATCCGTTGAGGTTCGGTCGACCGAAGGATCTATGGATCGGTCAACCGAACGTGGAACGGATAATCATAATTGATTGACCGAACTTGACCAAAGTGCCTGGAGCTTTGGTACGGTGTACCGAACCAGAAACGGTCGACCAAACAATGTCAAGTTCCGATATTTTCGGTTAACCGAATAGCACTCGGTCTTGGACGAGAATTGGTCTGATCGGTTAAGGAGAATTTTTCTCCTTAAGATTCGGTCATCCGTCACGTACTCGGTTAAACGATCGTGACAAATTCGGTTAACCGAGTGGGACTCGGTAAACCGAACAGCGGTCGATTTTCTGCCTTTGATTATTAAGAGATTAATTTGATCGATGGTTGGATTAGCTCCAAATTTGGTCAAACGTTTTGTGGGTGCATATAATGCATTATATAATTAATTTGTGAGAGAATTTGTCATAAAACCGTGGCTTAAGAATAGCCATGATTAAGAGTAAGATTGGAACCTATAAATAAGTCCTTATTCTCCCTAGTTGTAACAGACAATTTAATAATTATTTTCTCTCTTAATTCACCACAAAAACCCACGAAAATTCTCTTAGTTTTCTAAGTCTTTGGAAGGAGAAATCTCAGAGGCTAAGGAAGGGGTTTGTAGCTAGATTCTAAGCTTGTTTGGAGATCGATTGGCTAGCTCCTTTCTCTCCAACCTTGTTTAGGGTTTCGGTGAACACTCGGAGGCATCCGGCGCGGCGAGAAGCATCCCCAACGTCTCCGAATCTTCAAGAAGTTTTTGAGAACTTCTAGGTATGAATTTCAGAGCCCTAGTTTGTTTTAATAGAGTTTTGAAACTAGATGTTAAAACAAACCAATGCATGCATGAAATAAATCAAAGAAAATTGTAATAGATCCTTATTATACATAAAATTTTCGAAAATATATATGTATAATTAGACATGAAATCCTACAGACACAACACGCGACCTTTGAACAAAAGCCCCTCCAAAATATGGAAGTTGCCGGCTGAAATCCTGCGTGAGCATTTACTCCACAACTCGCCAAAGTCTTCATCATCTTGGTATAGTTCACGCAACAAGTCTAGCCCCAGCAATCTCACTCCACAGTTTCATAAGCAAGACAGTCTAACGACTTAAGGCATCAGCGAGTGCGTTTTGAGATCCGAATTTGTGCTTAATTGCGTACGAGAATTGCTCCAAGTACGAAGCCCACTGTGCATGCATCTTATTCACGTGTTGTTGCCCTTTGAAGTAGCGCAAAGACTAGTGGTCGCTATAGATGATAGATTCCCCGGGGATAAGATAAGACTCCCAAGTCTTTAAAGCTCAGAAAATGTCGTAAAGCTCCTACTCATACGTGGACCATTTTTCTCGTGCTTCGTTGAGCTTCTCACTAAAGAAAGCAATGGGACAACCACCTTTTGACAGGACTCCACCAACACCAACACCACATGCGTCACACTCCAATTCAAAAGGCAAGTTGACGTTGGGAAGGGAGAGAATGAGAGACTATGTGAGCTTCTCCTTGATGAGCTAAAAGCTCTCCTCGGCCTCAGGAGTCCATAGAAAGCTACCATTCCTCAAACAATTGGTAAGAGAAGCCACGATAGACCTGAAATGCCGGACAAAACGACGATAAAAGGTTGCGAGGCCTTGAAAAATTCGCACCTCGATGGCTGAACTAGGCGTAGGCCATTCCTGCATTGCCCAAACCTTCTCCTCATCGACTTGGACTCCTTCAGCGCTGATTACGAAGCCCAGAAATACTAACTTGTTCGTGAGGAAGTGACACTTTCCGAGGTTTACATGAAGTTGGTGGTCATTGAGAGTGGTGAGGAGTTGGTGCAAATGTATGAGGTGCTCTTCCTGACCATGGCTATAAACCAAGATGTCATCGAAGTAGACAACGACGGATACTCCAATGTATGGTTGCAATACATGGTTCATGAGTCTCATAAACGTGCTCGGTGCATTGGAAAGGCTGAATGGTATCACAAGCCACTCATATAACCCCTCTTTGGTTTTAAAAGAGATCTTCCATTCAACTTCGGGTAGGATCCTTATCTGGTGGTAGTCACTCCGAAGATCAATTTTTGAGAACACTCGAGCTCTGCCCAACCGGTCTAGCATGTCGTCTAGGCGTGGAATTGGGAAGCGATAATAGATGGTAATCTTATTGATAGCTCGACTATCAACACATATTCTCCAAGTACCATCTTTCTTGGGAGTAAGGAGGGTGAGAACCCCACGTGGATTGAGGTTATGGCAAATAAAGCCTTTGGAAAGCAACTCCTCAATTTGCTGAGTCATCTCTTATGCTTCCACGGGGTTCATCCGATAGTGTGGCAAATTCGGGAGGTTGGAACCGGGAATCAAGTCAATATGGTGCTGAATATCCCTCATCAGAGGTAGACCATGTGGCAGCTCTGGACTCAAGATGGAAGCAAACACATCTAAGATTTTCTGAACACGTGCGGGAACACTATGGGTAGAACCATCGCTGCCTTTGACCACTAATGCGAGCACCATATGGCTTGCGGTTGCACTGTCCAAGAACTCACTTCGATTTGCCAAAGAAAGTAGAGATTTGTTGCTAGGTTGACTACGAGCTCCACCTCCCTCACTTGGTAACACGACATGTATCGCAATCTTGTTCTCATTCCACCAAAAATAATACAAAATTTTCGGACCTTTATAAGCAGCATCAAAATCGAACTGCCAATGTCGCCCCCAACAAGACGTGACAAGCATCCATATCAACCACATCATATTGGACCAAATCAGAGTAAGAGTTTCCATAGAAATCGGGACGCGACAGGTGCTCGTGACTCGAACAATCAGGCCTTTGGTGATCCATTTCACATCATACGACTGGTTACGAGTGTAGGATCGTGAGGGTCTACAATTCTAATCACTTTTAACCCTAATTCTCTACTTGTTTAACGATCAAAGATATGCAGCAAAATTTAAACTAAACAAGCAAGTAAAGGAATGGAAAATGCAAACCACAAGGAGTCGGGGGATTTTTATAGAGGTTCGGCACACCACCCGGGTCCAAGTCCTCTCTTGCAAGCTCCGCTCGGATCATCGAGCTCCGCTCACGACTTCATTAACCACTCCCCATTATGGGCCGGGAGAGAACGCCTTTACAATCTTCAAACTCGCGAACAACCCTCACCGAGCTTGGCTCCTCTCACAATCCGAGAGGGATCACTTCGGCTCTCACCGAAGTCTATACTCTTGTCTTGGGCTTTCACCAAGACCCTTGCTTCTTGAACAAGCAATGAGTGGAACACCACTCTCTAAACTTGAGTACACTTGAGTGAGAATTGGATTTAAGACTAAAGTGTGGAAGGTTTGAGGCTTGGAGTGTTTGAAGTTTTCCTCTAATGTAAAAGACAAATAGTAATGTGAGAGTTGTGTTAAAATGTGTTTTACAACTCTATTTATAAGCTCCAAAAGAGTTATAGCCGTTGGGGATGAATTGGGTAAAGATTGTGTAAGATACACAAAACAGAAACTGACTGGACACAATTCTGAGTAAGTTTGGTCGACCGGATCGGGTTGAACGGTCGACCGTTTGGCAATTTAGAACTCGGTTTGGTCGACCAATAAAAGAACGGTCGACCGCCAAAGGCTATAGTACAGGTACACTTAAGTGATCGGTCGAACACCGAGATAGGTTCGGTCGACCGATTCACACCAGACACTTTGGGGTTGACAAACAAGATCATATTTGGTCGACCAAAACAAGGAATACGGCCGACCAAAAACCAACAAGCACTTTGAGTTTGTCAAGGAACATGAATTCAGTCGACCGAACAAGGGCCTCGGTCGACCGATATAGTAAATGTATTTGGGGTATATGGAAATAATACGAATACGACCGTTGGGTATAATACGACAAAACAAACGGTCAGAAATTTGTTGTTACACGGTCGACTGAAATGGTCTGGACGGTCGACCGAACTTGGGCAGTAAAACACGAACAAGATATATGATCACTCGGTCGACCGACCGGTCTGTTTCGGTCGACCGAATGTGGGAGAATTGTTCAGGTTTTTTTTAGTGTTTTCCGGTCTAAGTTTGGGTGATCTATTGAAATCCAAATTATGTGAAATTTCGTGTGTGACTTCTATAGGGAACCTAGTGTGTGTTTGAGTAGTTTTTAGCTCAAGTATGCTCAATTATACAATGTTCGTAAGACTCAAAGAAATACAAATTACATGTCTTCAAATGAGCTTGATTACATGTCTTGACTTGATTTGCTATCTTTCTTGAGTCTTGATAACTTGTAGAGGTTAGCACAAAGCAATATATATGCAATGCAACATGTGTGCTACTCTACATGATCACAATTAAGATTAGGTTGATTAAATTATCAAAATATAGATTAAGGCCAAAAACGAGGAGTTATTTGAAGTTATAAGTGCTCGACAAGCCGCTTCAATACGATATTCTCGTTGCTTCCATTATCAATAATGAGATGACACACTTTGTTGAGAATTGATCATCGAGCATGAAAAATTTACTTCCGTTGCGAGTTGTAAACCTCAGAATTGGGAGCGAGCAACAACTTTCTAACCACGAACGAGATTGTCTCCCTTTCCTCTTCAGCCACCTCGGCATTCTCAAGACCATTGTCCTCGTCCGAGACGTCACCATCTCATGCCACGACCGTAAGGGGTTTGCGAGTAGGACAAACATTAGATTTGTACCCCAATTCATTACAACAGTAACAACGATCAAGTGTGGGACGCGAGTATGGGTTTGACAGAGTTACCTTGGGAATGGGGGGCCCGACGGGTTTGAACCGCCGGGAGTTGTCGAGCCAACCCACTAGACTTCCATCGTGTTTGACGCGTCCGGACTGGCACGTTGCGGACCAACAACCCCATCACCGATCCCACCTCTCGTGGTCTCCACCATAGGTCGCCGGGCAACGCTCCTCGAGTCTGATCCTTCCGCTCGAAGTGCCATATGGTAGGCCTCCTCAAGAGTAAACATCTGTTGTAAGCTAAGTTTATCTTGAAGTGAATACTTGAAACTGTTTACGTACCTAATTGCTTGTTGCTCATCAGACTCGGCGAGATCGCATTGAGACGAAAGACGCATAAATTCCTCGGTGTATGCCGCAACCGTGCGTGCTCCTTGGATGCAGTTTTGGTACTGTTGGAAGAGGCGTTGGTGGTAGTCCAGAGGGAGGAAGCGGGCTTCCAGCAATTTCTTCATCTTGTACCACCCTCGGACCGGTGCCTTGCCCCGAGTCGTCGCACATTGTGTGTTTGTTCCCACCAAGCCGAAGCTCCGCCCCGCAACTTATAGGCGACAATCTTGACTTGCTTGTTCTCAGGCACCTCCATCATCTCTAGGAAACGTTCCACCTCATACATCCACTCCAAGAACGTCTCGATATCGGGGTTGCCGTGGAAGAACGAGATATCCACTTTCAGACGATACTCGTCCGCATCTCGTCACGGATGTCGATCCCCACCTCCCCGGCGAACGTGGTGGCCAGTCGGTTGCTCCAACTCTTCTTCACTTGACTCCGGATCCCGAACATCGTCACGTGAGCATGTCTGAACTGGTCGCGTCTCCTATCCACTCGTAAGGCGGCGATGGCTTCCCTCATCTCACGGAAACCTTGATCTATCGAACGTTGATGTGCCGCGAGGGTTTCCCAAATTTGTTTGATTTCGTCACCTCTCGCCATGATCGTCGTCGCTGCCAATGGTAGAGGTTTGGTGATGAAGCAAGAATGGCTATGGTACCACTTGATGTAGAGTATCGCATAGGAATCGACTCGCTTCGATCACCGCCGAAAATTCATCTGAGGTCGTCGAAATCCACCAACACGCAAGAAAGTAAAGTAGGGACAAAAGACACTAAAAACTTCTTGCTGATTTTTCTTATTCCCATCTCATCCTTCTTATATTTGCAACTCATGCAACCAACGTGGTCACATCACCATTTAACTGATCATATGGCCACATCACCGCACTAAACACATGTCTACTAAACGTTAACTACACATTAAGGAAAATTTAATCTCATTTGCACTTATTACAACATATTTGAACACAGTTACGTGGCTTGACGTATTTCGTCAAATCAACTCAACTTGGTTCGCCAGCTCGAATTGGATTTACTCGAAGCGTTTGGACGACCTCCTTCTCTCCGATTTGTCTAGGAACTCTTCCGCTATGCGCTCCACGTCACCACGGGCATGTACTAATCGGTTCCACTATTTCCTGAAACAACAGCCCTCCACATATGCCTCACCTCACCTGGTGTTAGTAACTGACGTACGTCTAATCACCTATTGGACAACAGATGCCTATAAGAACGTGTGAAACAAGATATTCGTAAGCTGTGAAGCGTGGCATTGCTCCAGAAACTCGTCGGCCCCACGAACAGCAATCTTGGTATGTTTATAATGTCAAGTGGTGTTATTGCAGATGTTGTAATAGGGATCGCATATGTTATTGCTCAAGCTTCTCACGTTCTTTGAGAATATGTCGCCAGAGCCATTTCTTAAGTGATTAATCTCTTAGCTGTTGCAAATTTGCAAGACTTGCACGTGTTCTTTGGAATGTTTGAGAATAATAATTCATGTGCACTTGATGTTCTCGTAGAAATATTTAATTTGTAGATAGTCGCTGCAGCAAAGATTCAAGATTCTCGTGAGTCTTTTCGAACTCCAGTAGAAGTTTCACAGTTAACTTCTTCAACATGATCATAGATATTTCTATGGCACCCTATCATTATTCTATTCTTTCAGTATATATATAGTAGCTATGAAAAATCTCAACCATCATCAAATACCCTTCAATACTATCATGGATCTCTATGGTGGTGACCGTGAAATAGCCAAGGGGGTCAAATAAGATATTAGAACACTTCTAATGTTACTGATGATGCTGGGGGTCCAAGAATTTAGTATTTTATGTAAATAATTCTTAGAGGGGTCTCGTAGAAATTGAAGAAGGTTTTCATGGAGATAAGTTTTTAAAATTGATATAAAAATGTATAAGAGGTTAAAGATCAATTAAAATGTCGATTAGCTAGTTTTGGTTTAATTAAGAGATATCATGACAGAAATATAACACGTGTTAATGAAAATGAGTAATAATATGTTGGTATTTGGTGAATTACAAGTAATAAACCAACAAAAAGATTTAACACAATGAATAAAGTAATTTATACAATTAGTACGCAAAATATGTTTAACTAATTGAAGATTTGAAGGGGCTTGGGAAACTTTCCCAAACTTCCGAATAATTTTTTGAAGAAAAAGTCGCCTATCCGCTTTTAGATTGAAAGTTAAATATTTTTTGAATTATACAGGGTAACTGCCGTGAAATATGGTTGTACATTCATATAATATCACCGATTTGGATGCCAAAAAAAACTTCATCTGAAAGTTAACCATGCATTTTCCATAATAAATATCACAATTTAGAAACAGAGGTGAACCGACGTCCTGGTATGGGCGTTTCTTGTGACAACCATTAAGTCCATTATGAGAAACATTTCCGTAAAACAGCTATCACTAATTGGATTTCCGATTGAACCGTTTGGTAGGTGTATAAATCCCAAAATGAAATGCCATAAACACATGTTAATCCATTCGTGTGTGTGATTTCCTATCGCAGGAAGAGAGAGAAAAAATCTTGTTTCGGAAATGCCGAACTTATTTTTAATTCCTTTACATGTTCGAGTCTCTTTACGTTCTTTCCATACTTATTCCAATCTACCCTTTATAAATCAACAATTCTGGTAGTGCTCCGGATGCAACCTTGAAGGCGGTCATGAAGGTCTCTGTGTTTCGTTGGTTTTTGGTGTTTGTCCTCTCGGTTCACTTCATAGGTATAGTTTTTTTTCTTCGTTTTACCAGTCAAAATTCTTTATTTTTTTGATTTTGAGTTTTTGGTTTATGATGGGAAATTTAAAGTGAGTATCGGTTGATTTGTTTGGTTTTGCTTGTGTTTTTTGTGGTACAAGCAGGGAGATCAGTTGGTGCATTGCCTTATGACTATTCTGCAACCATCCAGGCAAGATGTTATGATTTTTTCTTCTTCTCCGGCAAATAACATCAAAATAGATAATATTTTTGGATTTTTGTGATAAAAGTTGTCGTTTTTCCTTATGGGGGTATTTTTACGTCGCTATTTTCACAAAACATTTTATTGGGAAATATGAAGATTATGGAAATATATTACTAACAAGGAAACAGAGATGCACAAGAAATATGCAATCGAAATCTGGACTAAAGGCTGATCATAATACGTATTGAACTTTATGATTGTATATATTTGACGGAATCTGTAGATTTTTAGACTTTTCAAAAACTCATCTGTTTGGTAAGTTTTTTTGTGTTTTTGACCTGTTACCTTAACAGGTTATATTTCTACATTTGAAATTTGGAAAAGAACATCACTGGTTGCTATACCAATGAAATGGTAATTGATTAGTAACCAAAGTGATAAGAGTTCTGGTACTTTTGCAATGTCTTCCCTACATTTTACCCCCAAAAATCCCACCCATTACTTCCTTTTACAAAGAATAAATGTTAAAAAGTACTTTTCTTTAACCTTCCAGTGTTTGGATGGGCCTCTAAAGCCTCAATACGGGGGAGGAATAATCCAAAACCCAGAGTTCAGCAGTGGAATCCAAGGATGGTCAACATTTGGTGGTGGGCAGATTGAGCAGAGAGAATCTAATGGAGGGAACAAATTTGTGGTCTCACACAGCAGAGGCCAACCTTATGACAGTGTGTCTCAGAAGCTTTACCTGAGGAACACAAAGTTGTACACATTTTCTGGTACATAATTAGCCGTTAATCTTAAATTATCATTCATCATCACTCCCTTAGGAATGAACATATACATGTATAAAATCTAACATGGAAATGTCTGTGTTGTTCCAGCATGGGTGCAAGTGAGTGAAGGACATGCACCAGTTATTGCAGTTTTCAAGAAAAAATCTGGTTACACTCATGCTGGGTCGGTTGTTGCCAAATCTGGTTGCTGGTCTATGCTCAAAGGTGGTGTCACCGTGAATGTTTCAGGCCCTGCTGAACTTTACTTTGAGGTATACACATGACTACTATGACATTTTCTAAACCATATCAAGTGGGACCGGTTCAGGGGGTAGATTCCCAGTTTTGTTGACCCTAGACTAGAGTTTGGATCGTAACATCATGAATTAACACATATAATGCATAAAAAGCTTTTTTAAAAACATTTTCTAATTCATAACTTTGCTTAATTGTAGTTTCATCTTCCAATATATAAGTTAAATTTCAGGGTGGTGTTTTCCTTTTCACATTGATATTTGTGTTTGGGGCAATGTACTTAAATGTACATAATTATGTGCGTATAGACAAAAGATACAAAGGTGGAAGTATGGGTGGATAGCGTCTCCTTGCAACCCTTCACCGAGCAAGATTGGAAATCTCACCACACCCAAAGCATAGAGAAGGTATGTGTATGTATTCAAATTTCAAACAACAAAGTCTATTTTCTTAAATGAGACTACAGGACCACCATTCTTGATAATTAACTACCCCTGTTTTAAAATTCTACAAGATCTGTTATTCAACACGTAGCCCTAATTACATTTTTCTTAGCATTTATGTATCTACACCATTTCGTTACTTGAACTCACTAATAAATGACATAATTATTTGTTTCAATTATTATACGTTGAGCATATAACTAAAGGGGAAAAAACAAAAAAGGAAACTGCCACCCAAAAAATACAAAATATCTTGTATGTCCTAATGTTTCATGATATCTTATCTAAGATACGTTTTAGTTTGACAAAATAGCCACTTTGTTTTTTCTTTAAAAAATGGAGGTTATATCCCAACGTGAGGTTATTTCTGGGTGGGTTTTGTTTTATTTGAAGGATCGACATTGATGATTTCTCGAGTTAATTAAAAGGTTACACAATAAACTCTAGAGTCTAAACGAAAATATCTAAATACTGGGGATTGACTACTGTCAACGTTCCTTCTTGAAACAACGTACCTGCACATGCATGCGCCATGCAGGAACGCAAGAAGAAAGTCAAAATCCAAGTGAAGGACATCAACGGCACTCCGATCCCAAACGCCAAGGTTTCACTCTTCCAAACCAAATCAGGTTTCCCATTCGGATGCGCAATCTCCAAACACATCCTCACCAATCCGGCCTACCAGAGGTGGTTCACATCGAGACAGTTTACGGTGACCACTTTCGCCAACGAGATGAAGTGGTACACCACCGAGCAAGTCCAGGGGAGGGAGGACTACACTCTCGCCGACCGCATGCTCGCCTTCGCCAAGCAACATGGGATCTTGGTAAGAGGACACAATGTGTTCTGGGAGGACCCCAAGTATCTGATGTCGTGGGTCAATGCTCTGTCTAAAGACCAGCTTAATGCAGCCACTGAGAGGAGGATCTCTTCTGTCATGTCTAGATACAAGGGAGAGGTTAGTAATTAATTTGCATCATTTATGTCATATATATATTTACATAATTAATACGAGCTAAGAACGTTGTATTGTTCTATACTAAAATCAAATCAGTTTTAATACCAAATTGACATTGTACTACATACGTACATAATGTAGACAAAATTACATAAATATATATAGTTTCTTTAAAAAGGTTTTAATGTGATGTTGCAAAATGACAAATGTTGTAATCAACTCATTCGTGATTTGGTCTTTAATCCATCCATCATTCCCTAATAATAAAAAATAATAAAATCGACTCACATAATTTAGAAAATTAAACTCTAGACGTAAATGTAATTTCGTTTATGATATTTTAAAAGATTTGCAACTCCAATCATAATATGGTTCCCAACCATTTGCTATACATCAATATTTTCCATAAATAAACGACCACATTTATAATCACAATTAATCATTTGAGAAACAATTGACTAATCAATCCATGCAGTTGATAGCATGGGACGTAGTGAACGAGATGCTCCACTTCAACTACTTGGAGAGCAAACTCGGCGCAGACGCCTCTCTGAGATTCTACAAGAGAGCGACCCAACTCGATCCGGGAACCACGCTGTTCATGAACGACTACAACACGTTGGAGGATCCCGGCGATCCGAACTCGAAGCCCGACAGGTACATCCAAAAGATGAACGAGGTCTCT
The DNA here is from genome assembly GCA_963682175.1 of Triglochin maritima. Taxonomy (NCBI): domain Eukaryota; kingdom Viridiplantae; phylum Streptophyta; class Magnoliopsida; order Alismatales; family Juncaginaceae; genus Triglochin; species Triglochin maritima. The sequence goes on along the minus strand of OY821772.1, from coordinate 52,961,050 downwards.
GCTTCTGTTGGCGGACGACAACATATGGCGATTGGGCTTGAGGGACACTTCCACACCTCCAACATTCCCTACATGAGATCTGCGTTGGATGTTGTTGCTGCTTCGGGTTATCCCATTTGGCTCACTGAGGTCGATGTTAGCGAAGGCAATCGCCAGGTCACCTCCCAGACACCTGCTTATTATTATTAACCACCTTTTAGTTTCATTCACTATAACCATTTGGTTAAGAGGTGTTGCCAAGAAATATATTCAGGTGCGTTCAAAAAGGCATATAGATAATTAAAGACAGGTGATTAAAGAAAATATTAGCAACAAACATCTCAACAAGAGATCTGATGTCTACATATATTATTAACCTTGAACTTGGAAAAACTCCAGGGTTTGAAATTTAAATTTATTGTAGAATTTGTGTATTTATGTTATTTACTTTCACACTACCTAACCATGCTTTAAATCAATGGATATCGCTTGAACCCCCAATTTTTGCCTGGCAAAACCATTTCACTACTATCCACAAGGGTGATGACAAGAGTTCTAGCTAGGGGTCAAAATTATTGAACTGTCCTATGCTTTTCGATTTCTCTGTGTTGTTATTGGTGTTGACAAAAGTATAAGTAAATCCAGATAAAATCCCGATTGGCCAAAACCTACCAACTTTTCTATGGTAATTATGTGATTTTCCAAATTCTAATTTTGGCACACAAAACCTGGAACAGAATCAGTTTTTAATTTATGCATTGGGGTGCTGGGGCTTATTCATACCAAATATATTCCATGAAGATATAAGAAAACACGAACCTTATTCTATGTATTATTTTCATATAAAAGTGTTTGAAACATAATTATTAGAACAGAGACACGTATTTTTAGCTGCAGTTACACAAAGTATTGCTGTAATAATTCGTAACACATCTAAAACTTGGCTATGTCCCTAATGAAGGCAGAGTATCTAGAGGAGGTGCTGAGGGAGGCTCACGCCCACCCAGCAGTGAAAGGGATCGTAATATGGGGGGCGTGGCAACCGGAAGGCTGCGACGTAATGTGTTTGACAGACAACAACTTTAAAAACCTTCCGACAGGCGATGTGGTCGATAGGCTACTTTCTGAATGGAGATCTCACCCTGCCTCTGCTGAAACAACTTCAACAACAACAGATGACAGTGGTTACTTGGAGACAATGCTGTTTCACGGTGACTACGGTTTAACCGTCACCAATTCCTCCTCAAATCTCCATCTGACAACTGCGAGCTTAAGTGTGAGTGGTCATGATTAGGGGTGCACACGGGTCGGGTTGGGTCGGGTTGGAGGTGAAACCCGACCCAACCCGAAAATTTCGGGTTAGGGGAAAACCCAACCCGAACCCGAACCCGAACCGGTTCGGGTTGAACCCAACCCGACCCGAAATTTTCGGGTCGGGTTGGGTTGGGTCGGGTTGAACCCGAAAATTTGACATGAAGTATTTGCACACCAAGTGCTAAATAATTCCTGAAATGTAAGCAATAAAAATGATATGGATATTCCAAAAACCACAACCATTCAATCCTAACTTATATAAATTGATTTCAATCCTAAATTAAAAACAAACAACCAAGTGAAACAACTACATAACTTCAAACACACCTTAAATGAATACAACTTCAAAATCAGCAAGCAATAGACAATAGTTCAAGCCTTCAAGGTGTCAAGCCAAGAAGCAATAAGTTCAAAATAACTTCAAAATCTAACAATTAACTTAAAACACGATGCCATGAAACAATCCTAATTCCGACATAACATCCAATATTCGTAATGACTAAATAAAATTAAACATTACATCAAATAAGTTGAGCAAGCCTCTCCACGATGTCTTTATCTTCCGAAATAGCTGAAACAATCAAAATCAAACAAATATGAGATCGGATACGTAAAGAAATTTAACTGATTGCAAATATAAATGGTTCGTACCTAGACTCTCAACTTCTAGAAGCTCTTCCAAAGTTGTAGGCCACTCAATGTCAAGGTTCCCTCTCATCCAATCTTGTGTACAAATTAGACACTCAACAAGCTTTGGAGTAAGTGAACTGCGATAATCGCTAAGAATCCGACCACCTGTGCTAAAAGTCGATTCAGAAGCAACTGTAGACACCGGAATGGCAAACACATCTCTCGCTATTGTTGCAAGAGTTGGGTATTTGCTGGATGCCACCTTCCACCAATCTAACAACTCAAAACTTGTATTGTCATCTTCACAATTCTCATCCAAATACTTCTCCATTTCTGATTTGGCATTTTGGTCATCCTCTTTCAATCTCTTTTGGAAATCGAACCTGAAGTGGTCATCATCAATGTCCTCATCAACACCCGTATTTGTGTGCACAACAATCTGCATTTCATTCACCAACTCATTCCCACTACTACAAGCAACCTCTGACAATCTGTATTCCTCAAAAAGAATCTTCAATTTGTTCAACACCTTTTCAGTTGCTATGTCGATTTCGTCCTTGGTATCATATAATTTGCCATAACAAAACCTCACAAACTTAATTTTGTATCGAGGATCTAGGACAACTGCAATTAACAACAACTCATTCACAGATTCACTTTTCCCCCAATATTTATCAAACTTCATTTTCATTTTTAATGCCATTGCAGATAAATGTGCATCACTGTTCTTTGACCATTCCTTCAACATACTATCCACCAAGCAAACTTCTTTGAAATAAAGGTTAGATGTAGCATAAGTAGATCCGGAAAGACGCTTCGTTGACTCATAGAAACGTCTCAAAATTCTAACCAAAGTACGAGCTTTAGCCCAATCCGTTTCGGTTGGAATGTCTGAACCAACATCACTAACAAATAATGGAACTTGTTCTTCCATTCTCTCAAAGGCCTTTTGATACTTCAACGCACTATCTAACATTTCGTACGTCGAATTCCACCTAGTACAAACATCCAAACTCAAGCCTTTCTTTGATGTTATGCTTTCCTGTTCCACACAAGCTTTAAAGTGTTGCCCTCTAGCCGTTGAACTTTTAGTGTACTTAATAGCCGTACGAATTCTTTTAACAGAATCATCGACCTCAGATAGCCCATCTCTCACTATTAGATTTAGTATGTGAGCACAACAACGAACATGAAAATATTGACCACCAGAAAGAAGACTATTTTTTTTCACCAGTTTACTTTTCAAGTATTCAACGGCAACGGCATTGGCACTAGCATTATCCAAAGTGATGCATCCCACTTTTCCAATTCCCCAATCGAGAAGAAACAACTCAATGACTTTACCAATTTCTACCCCTTTGTGGCTGGGAACACTTACAAAGCTTAATATCTTCTTATGTAACTTCCAATTGACATCAATGTAATGGGCCGTTAGACACATGTAAGAAACTTGGTTCCTTGATGTCCACTGATCACTAGTAAGACAAACCCTTTGCCCGGAAGACAACATTTTTTTCAGTTCTTTCTTCTTCGACGCAAACAACTTTACCACATCTCTAGCATGAGTTGTTCTAGAAAGAATTTTAAACTTCGGTTGCACCTTACTCATGAAATTCTTAAAACCCTCTCCATCTCCAAAATTAAAAGGCAATTCGTCGACCACAATCATTTTAGTAAACGCATCTCTAGCCTCCTCTTGATTGAATTTCCATGCAGACAAAGTACTACAACTCCCAAACTTAGATTCAGACACAGAAAATGACAAGGTTTTTTGACTTTGATCTTCCACTTGAACCTCTGACTTTAGAGGACTTTTACGACACATGAGCCTAAGATGTTTCCACATTGTACTTGTTCCATGAGCAGTATTACAAGAATAATCAGTGTTATGACAATAGTTACAGACAGCTCGTTCAACCCCTCCTTTTCCTTTGACCCTCTTGAAGTGACTCCACACTTCGGATTTACGTTTCTTACTACTTTTCAGTTCTGATCTAGTACTACTTGGTTCGACCACTTCATCAATAATGTCAAGCCCCTCTACATGATCTTTTTGTTGATCAGATGACATCTACCAATAATAAGATGACATGATCTCAGCACATAACAGCAACAAAATTTGAACAACATCAAAACGACTAAATAAAATCATCAAAACAACATCATTATTCATTGTACATAACAACAACATCAAACTGGAAATTCCAGAATGAAAACCCTAACCCTAATCCTACACATGGTTTAACCCTAACAAATATGTTTAAATAAAAGCATCAAAACAACATCATTATTCATTGTACATGTAAAACACAAGAATGAAAACCCTAACCCTAACTCCAGAAATTCCACAAATTCCACAAAACGGAACACTAATCCGAAATTCCAGAAATTTAGCATCAAAACCCTAACAACAACCCTAGCCGTAACCCTAACAATAATCGGAACCCTAACAGTAACCCTTACTAAAACCCTAACAGTAACGCTAACCCTAAATGGAAGTTTGAAATTACCTGCACCGAGTTTGAAGAGGACGTCGTGTTGGTGAAGCGGGATCGACGACTAACGGCGGCGTCTGACGGTGACCTTCAACCGGGCGACGATATGGAGAGAGACGGACGACGATGATATGAAGCGTGAGGGAGAGGAGGAACTAGAGCGGGAGAGGGATGCACCGACGGGGGATCGAACGTGAGCGTGAGGGGGATCGACCGGTAGGGGGATCGAGCGTGAGTGTGAGGTCGGGAATTGGGGGTGCTGTGGTCGGGAGGGATTTGGGGGTCGGGAGCTTTTCGCAACAAGAAGCACTGAAGCAGTTGTGGAATCGGGTAGCCGGGTAGGGTTTGCTTATATTTGAGCGGGTATTTGGGTCAAGGGTTAATGGGTATTCGGGTTATTAGTGGGTATACGGGACAGAGGGCATTTTTTTAGCGGGTTCGGGTCGGGTTGGGTCAACCCGACCCCTTCAACCCGAACCCGACCCGAAAATTCGGGTTTCCGAAATTTTTAACCCAACCCAACCCGACACACCTACCAATCCGACCCAACCCGACCCGACCAGTCGGGTTCGGGTCGGTTTCGGGTTCAACCCGACCCGTGTGCACCCCTAGTCATGATGATGGAGTTGGAGTTATTCATATTAGAGTTTAAGTCATAGTGATTATAGATAGATTTCGGGAACATTTCTCGATTGTTATGATGCACTAATAATTGTTTGAAGGGTAACACCCTTTGTCAAATGTCTGATATTGACTGATAATTCATAATAAAATTGGGGTGATTTCATTTTTGCTTTGGGCAATGTAACACCAGTCTTGGATTGTCGTAACGATGGGCTTAATGTAATGCAATGTAATTATGTATTTGCTAAATTTAATTTTATCTTATACATTTGCGACTTCAAGAAAGCTCATGGCTGCTGGCACAAGACAGATCAGTAGCCATACATGAGTAGGACTGCTCTTTAGCCTAAGCGGGTATTTTGGTATTTCTGACGCAATATATGCTCGTATTAATTAGTGTTGTAATGCCATGACATTGTGACTGTGAGAATGAGGCAAAATTCAACAAAACTTGAATTTAAGATTAACTGGATTGAGTCGTTCAGGGTAGGATTTCTAGTTTAATTGTACATATTTATTTTCGAAATTTTTATACACAATAAGGATCAATTACAATTTTTCTATGATTTGTTTCATGCATGCATGAGTTTGTTTCAATAACTAGTTTCAAATCTTTATTAAAACAAACATGGGCTCTGAATTTCAAACCTAGAAGTTCTCTAAAACTTCTTGATGATCCAGAGACGTTGAGTATGCTTGTCGCTGCGCCAGATGCCTCCGAGTATTCACCAAACTCTAAACAAGATCGGAGAGAGAAGAGCTATCCTATAAATCTTCAATAGGGTTTAGAATATAATTACTAACCCTTCTTTAATTCCCTTCAGAAGAAGATCTTCTGAAAACTAAAATTAAACTCAAGAAATAATGGAAATTCGTGGGTAATTATGGAGAGAGATTTTTGCACAAGAAGATAAAGAATTAATTAATGAGGTAATGAGATAAACTTGTATTTATAAGTTCTCTCGAAATTACCTATTAATGTGCAACCTATTGTCCATGATTTCATGCAAACTTTCATCTAACCATCCATTATTTGCTAACAAATAATCTTAGGCACGAATTAAATCAATTATGGATCAATTTCATGCACGATCTAATTAATTCTTAAATTAATTCTGCATAAAACCGTCTGGACGGTCGACCGTGTTTGGAGGTTCGGTCGACCGTTTAGACTAGGTTTCGGTCGACCGTTAATAGTTTGGTCGACCGTTCGTAACAAAAAAATATTTCATCGCGATGTTCGGTCGACCGAAAACGAACAGACGGAATTCATGTTACGTGTGCCACATTCGGTCGGCCGTTTAGCGTCTAGCGGTCGATCGTTTTTGCACAGTACTCGCAGACTTGTCAAATTTCGGTTTAACCCCTACAAAATTTGACATTTCGGGATTAGTAGTAAGTTCACAACTTATGTAACATATTATCATATGTAATAATTAATCATTACACCCCATAATATTTACATCACATATGAATTTAATTTAGATTCTAATTATGTTATTAATCACAACATAATTTTGATTTTGCTTGTTCACCCCATGTGTCATATATGTGACTTAACTCAAATCTCATTGTACTCATTATAACTTTACTTTATCAAGGAGCCCACTAATTGTTGGATTTCGTGCCCTATAGTATGTATATATTTTCGAATTTTATAAACACATAGATAGAAACATTTATATTTTTTTTGATTTTCATATAAACATGCATTTGTTTATCCTAATTATTTAACATGCATTAGAATAAACAAACAATTGCAAAGATGATCATACCTAAAGGTTCTCTAAAACCTCTTGAAGATCCGGAGTCGCGTTGACGGTCGAATCGCACGGTAGATTGCCTACGAGTATTCACCAAACTCTAAACGAGATTGGAGAGATAAGAACTAGTCTCTCAATCTCCAATAGGGTTTAGAATCCAATTACTGACCCCTCTTTAGTTCACTTGAGAAGATATCTGAAAACTAAAACTAATCTTAGGAATTAAGGAAATTTGGTGGAGAATTATGGAGAGAGATTTTTGCATGAGAAAATAATGATGAATTAATTGAGGTAATGAGATGAACTTGTATTTATAAGTTCTCTCCAAATTACTTATTCATGTGCAACATCTTGCCCATGATTTCATGCAAACTTCCATCTAACCATCCATTATTTACTAATAAATAATCTTAGCCACGAAATAAATCAATTGTGGACCAATTCCATGCATGATCTAATTAATTCTTAAATTAATTCTGCATAAAACCGTCTGGACCGGTCGACCGTTCGTAGGTTCGGTCGACCGTTCTACATTCGGTCGACCGTTCGCAACAATAAAATATTTCATCGCAATGTTCGGTCGACCGACCGATAGATTCGGTTGACCGTTCTGAACAGACGAAAATATTTCCTCTTTTTTGTACCCGTGTTGTCACTCACTTGTAGAGCTACAATGATCTATGACCAACACGACAATCTTAACTCGGTAATTAATGTCCAATGTCAATTACCATGATTGCGAATATATTTTGATTTATGTAAACCAATATCTTTTAGAGCTCTACGGTTAATGACCAAGAGCATCTTCCTTAACACTTCTAAAAGACGAATAACATAAACAATGAACAAAATGATTTCTCATTCAATTCATAATAACTGACATTTAAAAGTAAACTTTTAGAATACATTCCCTTCGTTCAGACATCCCCAACCCTATATTTCACGACCGCACCTCCATTACAGCGGCAGGAAATATGAGACTATATATGTTTGGTATTTCATTCTTAAGTAATATGTTATGCATATTTGTAGCTTTCAGTTTGTAGGATTGTGCCAAATCTTAAGTCACATCAAGTGGAAATTAAAGATTATAAAGAATCCTATCCGGCCGTTGTGTTTTAATAAAATCCTATATATCCATTCTTGGCCGCAATTTTTGATGGAATTATTATTATTATTATTATTATTATTATTATTATTAAATGCCGTGTCATGGTTTCCCAATGACGAAGGAGACAATGCACAATCTCTAGTTTAATCAATTAATCATCATCCCTAAAATCATGCACCTTGGTCGGTTGGATTTGGTTCATTATATTTATGGATGTGGTAATCCAACAATCATGGAGTGGTATATGGATGTTTTGCGGACCACACAATTCTAGATGGTAATCAATTAAATTAAATTTCAAACAATCAAACGACAAACATATTTGTATGCCACAGCAATAGCTCCAAGAACTTGAAGTTATTGTGATCTAAAAACGATTCGTAACCAAGACGAGCGCACTCACAAAAATTGCAATCTGATTAAAAGACAACAGACTTTAAAAAGCATGTCGAGGAACCAATTCGAACAACAAACCAACAAAAAGTTGGGCAAAACCAACCACAACCCCGCACGTGAAAACAACAGCCCGAACGACCGCAACCATAGTGGAGACCAGCCAACCCTAATAATTTCCCATTGCAGTCCACGTGGCAAGTTGTGATTGGAAGGACGGCCCTCCAAAGACATGGAATTGGAGGGGGGCACATTATTTTCCCCACGGAGATGATGATGATGAAGGCGTGGGAGGAGTTGGTGGTGAGTTGGGCGGTGTGGTGTCCCGTCATCAATACTTGGCATCGTATCCTCCACGTATTTGCAGCTTTCTTCTCATGTGATCATGGGGATGTTAGTGGTGTGGAAAGTGACGGAAAGTGATTTTCGAAGTCAACCGGAAAGTAAATGAAAACTGAATCCAGTGAAAAATAGTTTCCTTTTGACTGGATTTTGTTGTTTATGCATGGGTCGGAAAATGATTTGGGAAAGGAAGATTTCTGTTGTTTGCTCATATTTCTTATGCCCACTGCGACGGGTCGGTCGGGGTTCCACCTCGCCGATGAGGTGGCGGGTGTTAAAAAGGGGCAGCGTCTCCTGAAAATTAAGCACAATGTAAAAATTCCAACAGTTTGGATAAGGAAAACGGACGACCGAACTAGTTTCGGTCTAACGAAATGAGACTTCTCAGAGTGAACATAAACGGAAGACCGAACTAAGTTCGGTCGTCCAAACGGGTCATTCCAGTTACGATTTCGGTGTACCGAAATATGTTCGGTCGTCCGTTACAATCATTTCGGTGAACCGAATGTTTGACGGTCGACAAAAAAAATCGATTTTCGTGGCTTTCCGATCTCAAAGTGACGGAAAACTCAAAGAAAATTTTATACATACCACATAATCCGACGGAATTCATGTCTCCGTGCGCAAACAATCCCGTTCCGGAGTCAACCAGAATCTAAATTCGGTTTCGGTCGTTTTTTATGGACATTGGATAATTTTCTTATAGTCTAGAATAAATTAATAATGGATGTGGATATGGGAGGTGGATGGAGTTTGTTTGTTATTAATATATGTTCAGTGATTGTAACATAATTTAGTTGAAGTTGGTGTGTGCATGATTAAGTGTTGTTTTAGAAGGTAGCTCCATTCGTACCCGACATTCTCTTGTGGGGGCTTAAGTGGCGGTTGGATTGTTTTTTCATGAATCAAATCATTGAAGAAACTTGATGAACAGAGGAATCGTACTGGATTTTTTATTTCTGAAAATCAAAAGGCCCTTCTATTAATTTGGATAATGGTTTTGTTCAACGTTCAGGCACCGCCTAGGCGAGCCTAGGCGAGCCTAGGCGGCCGGCGGCGTCCGGTCGCCTGGGCGATCGCCTAGGCGGTTGTGCGACCGCCCAGGGCTGGGCGGTAATTTTTTTTTTTTTTAAATTCAATTAATTTTCATAAAATAGATAAAAAAATCAGGAAAAATCGGGAAAAATAGAAAAAAATACACAAATATTTTCTAAAACTACCATACATGTTTAGGCTTCGAAAAGACACCTAGTTCCTCGACCAAGGCCTCACTAGGCACCCCCTCTACCCACCTAAACACTTAGGTATACAATTTATTGCTCAGTAGTACGATTACAAAGTAACTCAGAGTTCATACAATAGTAGATAAAAGAGAAAGTAGAATTACAAGCTAACTAACTAATTCCATTGGACACATTGATCTAATGTCCAACTGGGAACCATATCATATCCTCCACCACCATCAGAGTCGTCGGAGTCGTTCTCATTCGGATTGTCGACGTAGACATCATCTTCTTCAGTTTCTTCATCGTCGGTTTGGACATATTGCTCGTCGATGTCCATCGGTGGTTGAGAACTCGATGCACCTGGATCTCTAGAACTGATGTGAACGATGGCATCATCCATGCCACGACCTAATAATGGCGCGTCAGATGCAGTAGAACACCGCGGGTCAGATGCAGTGGACATGGATCGAGCAAAGCGTCTCCGTGAAGAAGAATGTCCCAAAGCTGCTTCCTCGACATCGGCCCATGTAAGCTCCTCTCCAGCGAAGACCGGATCTTCAGTTTCTACCAACCACGGATGCTCGTCGAAGAGATCGTACTCCACACTGATGGGGTCATAAAATCCAGGCTTCTCCATCCTTTGCTGAAACCTTTGCCTTAACTTTTGGTTGTAGTTCACATACACCAAGTCATTCATCTTCTTCACAGCCAACCTGTTCCTTCTCGTTGAGTGCAACTGCTCGAAGACACTCCAATTCCGCTCACAACCTGATGCCGAACATGTCAATCCCAACACCCTCATGGCCAACCTCTGTAATGCAGTCTCTCCCATGTCTGCGTCATACGATTGCCACCAATCTATAGGTCTTCTTTCCGACCTTTGTCTGACGACCATATCCCTCGAGAATATTCCGAGGGAGTTCTTGTAACGATCAAGTAAACCGCAAATCTTGTCTTGTTCTGCAGGAGTGGGGACGAGCCGCTCTACGACATCCATGAATCCAGGCATATGCTCATTGAAAGCTATATTTCGATCCTGAGGTGGGACGGAGAAGAAGGTACCAGGGTTGAGTAAGAAACCAGCAGAATGTAGCGGTGATGACATCATCTTCCCTGGACCCCACCTGGTGTCGATGAGGTCGATGACTTGCTTGTACAACCTCGGGTTTCCGTCAAAGTTCCTCATGATTTGTTCTTTGGCTTTCTCCATTGCGTCACACAGATATCCCATCGCTGGTTTCTCATCGCCGTCAACAAGTCTAAGAACCTGAACCATAGGTTGTGAGGCCTTCAGTGCCTTTACGACGTTGGTCCAGAAACCACTTTGTAGAATGGTCTCGGCAACTTCAGTAGAGATCTCCTTCTTTTTCTTGTTCTTTATCCAACTTGCATTAGGATCGTTGTACCCCGGGGAAACAACAAAGGCTCGGAGTTTGTCTTTCTTCAGAAATAACCTTTGCAAACTCAGAAATGCGGTGGCAAATCTCGTGACAGCAGGGCGTAGCAGGTTCCCTTCAATGGCAATTCGCATCCTCTTCAACAACATGGCAGAGCTGTTGAAATGTTTGATGATCTTCCGAGCTAAAGCAATAGTCTTCAAAAACAACTTGCCAATATCCTCCAAGATGAGATCGATGCAATGCGCTGCACAGGGAGTCCAAAACAATCTCCTTCTTTTTTGTTGCAACATCCTACCGGCAAGTACGTACGCGGCGGCGTTGTCGGTGACCACCTGAACAACGTGTTCTTCGCCAATCTCGCCAACTACCTTGTCCATCAGCTTGTACAGGTAGTCTGCGGTGTGAGAGTGACCGGAAGCATCTACAGACCTCATGAACATGGTACCTGTCGGACAATTTACTAGAAAATTGATTATACTCCTACCGGACCTATCAGTCCACCCATCTGTCATCAACGTGCACCCGTATGTTGCCCAATCTTGTCTGTACGATTCTAGTATACCTCTAGTGTAGTCAATTTCTTGTTTAAGGCACGAGTCACTAACTTCATGATACGTCATGGGTTTAAGTCCGGGTCCGTAAGTACTAGTAGCGGATATTGCTTCCTTCCACTCAGGCGTCCTTACAGTGTTGAATGATATACCACATCTATAGAAAAACCTAGCCCATTTTTGATTAATTGTTTTCCTATCTTCTTTTCTAAAGGTTCTTTCGATGGTTGTTTGTTGGGGGCCGGAAACCACGTCCTTCCCACGTCCGCAAAATGGTGCCCACAAACGTTGTTTTTGTCTCTTTCGACCAGGAACGGGGCGAGAACGGGAGGTTGGGGTCGGAGCAGAACCGGAACCCGACCCGGTTTCTAGATCAAATTCTATGTTTTCTCGGTCTACATAATCATCAAGACATACATTTTCGTTTTGTAATGTCCTACTGTTTCTAATCATGTATGCAGTTATGTCTTGTTTAATAGAGTCAGGAACTTTATCACAAGGTCTAGCATTGCTACCGGGTGTGTGTGCAAGATGTTGTTTGTGACGGGCTATACCACCTCTAGTTTCCTTACCACATAACTCACAGACAATACAATTTTTATCATTAGCGCTAATGTAATGGGCAGTATTCCAACCGGGGTCATTTGTACGGGTAGGTCTTAGGTCATCGTAACTCTCGTGATGCATAGGTAGACTAGTGCCGGGTACGTAAGCCATATCTTAAAACTAGACTAATATAAAATTTAGACTAATATGAAAATAAAATACTAATTAATTTAATTCTAAAGAGAAGTTAGAAAGAGTGCACTTGATTTTGACGGTTGAAGAATGAAGAAACGGATCGGAGACTTCACTTTCCAACTTCAAAACTAAGCACCAGACCGGAGACTTAATCGCAAAACTTGATGATTAGGAAGGTTGATGATGAGAATAGGATTATGAAGAAGAAGAGAATGAGAGATGTGTGAAAAATGAAGAGGTTTGGAGGGGTTTATATAGGATTTGGGGCTAGTGGCAAAGTTGTAATTTTTGAAAAAAAAAATAATAAAAAAATTAAAAGGAGAGAGCCGTTGGAGAGCCTCCAACGGCTCTCGCCTAGGCGAAATGATCGCCTAGGCGATCGCCTATTTCGCCCAGCTCTGCTGGGCGAAAGGCGGTGGTCGCCCAGGCGACCACCGCCACCGGCGACCGCCTAGGCGACCGCCTAACGCCTAGGCGGTCGCCTACGTAAACGTTGGTTTTGTTAGAACCATTTATTGTAAAATGGGTAAAAATGTAAAATTTTCCCACGAAGTTATAATAAATAATGATAAATAAGTAGTCACACATCCATGTATTTGCACAACTATATAATTTATTTCATAAATTGAAAAATTGTAAGTATGAATATCATTCGTTTTCCAAACTATGGACTATCATGTTACTAACTTTTTCTTTCATCTAACACAAAACAAGGATGAACCCGCGTGAATATCATTTTCAACCAAAACATTGTTGTAATTATGAATACGACTCTTGATTTGTATCTCAAACCTATTTACTTTTCCCATGAAATTTCAACCAATGAATCTATATTAACCACCACTCGATTAATTTCCATATTGCTTTGAGCACTAGTGTGAGGATGAACGGAGGCGTGAATTCTGAATGACGAACAAATCTCACAATGCTTTTATCTCTAAGAAGATTACTTCAAATTCAGCGTGGGTCTCACACTCTTTATTGTGAATTCCTACTCGCAACAAATTTTGTTACCTTTGCGTGTTCAATGATTATGTTGGTTCAATTCTCTCAACAACAACCTCCAACTTCATTTAAGATGATAATTGAGAAAGATCGACTAAAATGCAAGTATTTTGAAAATACTAGTGTTCCAAATTTGAACCAAATAGTTTAGAGTCCTTATACACGGACGCGGGCGTCACGGACGCGCCCTACGTGGCTTCAAAAAGTGGATGAGTCAGCGTCTACTCGGATTGCCATGTCACGCTTTCCTTCCGAACGCGCCTCAAATTGTTTTAAATTTTTTTTGACGGTTTTCGAAGAAGGACGGTTCGTTTCCAGATTAGACAGCGGCAGACACCCTACGAACGACGGTTCGGATACCGAGGAAGATAACATATCCAGAACAAAAGGGAGACTCTCGCTTTCTTTCTTTCTTACCTGTGAACGTAGGAAGCGCACCTGTGAAGCATTCCCGACTTTCTTTCCCTGTGAAGCGCACCTTGTAAACGATAATGGAATCTTCAACTCCGGCCGTCGATATCGAACACGTCCCAGAACCGGTGGGTCTCTAATTTTTTCTTTCCGTGGGTCGTTATTTTTTTTGATGAACTTCCGTTTATTAAATTATTGGTTTTAGGGAACCACGTACTACTTCCGGGAATCACGATGCTCCTGGAAGGCCATCCGAAAGCAGTTTGACCGGATGAATAAGGTGGAGAAGGAGGCTTTCCGTAGCACCCCATTCGGTCACTTCCTAAACCTTCCTAACATTACGACGGACAACGAAATAGTCGGTTGGTTCGTCGAGCACTACGATACGGAGGAGGTGGGGCTGAGAATAGGATCAGGGGTAGTTCCCCTTACACCGGAAGACATCGCCCTAATTTTGGGGTTACGTACGCATGGGAAGGCCGTGGTGATGGAACCATTGCGCGTCCAGAAGCGAGACGGGGTGAACCTTGACAACACCCAACTTTTAGTTCATCTCATGGCAAACAGTACCATGGGCGAGACGGAGGAGTACGTTCGTCTCCTGATTTCTTTCATCTTCAACAATTTTTTGTTCTATGATGGAACGCTGCGACCGAAGGAATGGTTCATGCACCCTATGAGGAACATCAAACGCCTAAGCAACTACGCATGGGCAAGTGCAGTTCACAAAACCCTGGTTGGAGGCCTCGAGAAAGCAAGTTTAGAACTGCAGGAGAGGAAAAAGGCAGGGAATTTCATAATGAGGCAGGGGAACGTCGAAGGTTGTGTTGCCATACTACACGTAAGTTTTTGTTCCTGCTTCACACTTCCTCTCTTCCTCTTTTTTTGTTTTTGTTCTTTTCGGAAGACGATGTGTGTCTGTTCGGATTAAGTGGTGGGTCTGTTCGGATTAAGTGGTGGGTCCGTTCGGATTAAATGGTGGGTCTGTTCGGGTTAAGTGGTGGGTCTGTCGGGGTTAAGTGGTGGGTCTGTTCGGATTAAGTGGTGAGTCTGTTCGGAATAAGTGGTGCGTCTGTTCGGATTAAGTTGGATGTCTGTTCGGATTAAGTGGTGCGTTTGTTCGGATTAAGTGGTGAGTCTGTTCGGATTAAGTTGGGTGTCTGTTCGGATTAAGTGGTGCGTCTGTTCGGATTAAGTGGTGCGTCTGTTCGGATTAAGTGATGCGTCTGTTCGGATTAAGTGGTGCGTCTGTTCGGATTAAGTGGTGCGTCTGTTCGGGTGAGGTGGTGCGTCTGTTCGGATTAAGTGGTGGGTCTGTTCGGAATACGTTGTGAGTCTGTTCGGAATATGTTGTGAGTCTGTTCGGATTAAGTGATGGGGCTGTTCGGAATATGTGGTGGGGTTGTTCGGATTAAGTGTTGGGTCTGTTCGGAATACATTGTGAGTCAGTTCGGAATACATTGTGAGTCTGTTCAAAATACATGGTGAGTCTGTTCGCATTAAGGGGTGGGTCTGTTCGGATTAAGTGGTGGGTCTGTTCGGAATAAGACGTGTGTCTGTTCGGAATAAGAAGTCCGTCTGTTCGGATTAAGTTGGGTGTCTGTTCGGTTTACGTTTAATGTATGTTCGGATTCAGTTGTCTTTCGAATATGAAGGTACGTTGGTATAGTAGTTCTCATTTTTTTCCTTTCCATTTGAAGGTGTGGCTTTGTGAGAAATTTAAATTGGGGGAGCCCAGAACTGGAGTTTTCCCACGGATGAAAAGATGGACGGAGATGTTTGGGAAACGATTAACCCTGAGGAAATGGGAGGAACGTGGAATTACCTTACATCGAATTTACGACGGCACGTTCGACCTGATGGGGGCTCCATCAATGAGTGAAAGGGAGCTGCAACTTATTGGTCCTGTTCGAAAGAGCTCAACTTCAACCGTCAGTTTGCCAAGGCTCCAACTGGCAGACTGCAGCATTCCATGCGATCCGCTGCTCCAAGAATTGGAGCTGAGTGAGGTGAAGACAAAATGGCTGAGGGCCGAAGCTGCCCTTAAGAAGGCCACAGAACAGGTACACGACCTCAGGGAAGAACTGAGGATTTCCCAGGAAGAGTGTGGGAGGCTCAGGAAAGATATTATATATCTTCGAGGGACAGGGACAACTGGAGTCCCTGGTGGGGAGAACGAGCTAGAGCAAGAGGAGGAGAATAGGAAGAAGAGGGAGGCGGAGGAAGAAGAGAATAGGAAGAGGAAGGAGGATGAAGAAGAAGAAAAGAGGAGGGAGGAGGAGGAAGAAGAAAAGAGGAGGGAGGAGGAAGAAGAGGAGAAGAGGAGGGAGGAGGAGGAAGAAGAAAAGAGGAGGGAGGAGGAAGAAGAAGAGAAGAAGAGGAAGGAGGAGGAGGAACGAGAAAAGAAGAAGAGGAAGGAGGAGGAGGAACGAGAAAAGAGGAAGAGGGAGGAGGAGGAATGTGAGAGAAAAAGGGAGGAGGAAAGGAAGAAGGAAGAAGAGGAGAAGAGGGAGGAGGAGAGGAAGATGGGAGAAAAGAGGAAAATGCTGGAGAAGGAGGAAGAGAAGAAGAAGAAGGAGAAGGAAGAAGAAAGAAAGGCCCAGATAGCAAACTGGGTCGCGAAAAGAAAACGCTCGACGGCCACCGTTGAGCAGCAGCTGAAGGAAGGCGAACATCTGGCCAAGAAGAATAAGCAGGAAGAAGAGCAAAAAAGAAAAGATAGAGCGGCTCAAAGGAGCCTGAAGAAAAAAAGGCCGGATGTTGACATGCCTGCATTGGGCACGTTGTCATTTGATGAGGTCAAAATGCTACTGAACCTGACCGAACCCAACAAGGACAATAGGGAGGTCATCTGGAGAGGCGATATGTGCAGTTTAAAACGCTCCGACCTGAAGGAGCTTATAACGCCTAGGATGGATATTAGCGATGAAACTATCGACGCTATGCTATCGGTGCTCGAAGAAAGACGCCACCCAGAAAAAGTTATATGCATATCCACATTCGAGTCGGGGCGAATTCTTGCAGGGCAAGGCAGAGAAGTTGATGATTTTATCCTCCCTAAAATCGTAGGTGCGTCTCCAACACAGACCGTGATCGCACAACCATGCTGGTCTTCAGGTCATTGGACACTGGTGGTTGTCTATGGCCCGTCCAAAGAGATTTTGGCATTCAACAGTCTCTCTAGGGAGCTAGGCGAAGGTGATGATCCGGAGCAGACTGTAGGCCAGCATGAATGTGCAGCAGCGGATGCGGCTGTATACTGGAGGGATCTACTCAAGGTCGACTGGCCCCTGAGAATCCTGAGGAAAGAGAGCCAACAACAACCACCGGGGAGCAACGATTGCGGCGCCTTCGTTTTATACTGGATAAGGTGCCTAATGTTGAATGTTGACCCTACGAAGGAGAAGGACCCCAATACCATCCACTCTATCAGGGGTGAATTGGCGGTCATGTTACTTAGGGATCGTCGGTCGTGTGTGCAGGTCTAAACAGACAAAGATATTTTTAGTTTTGTTTATTTTTTGGTTTACATGTACAAAATGTTTACATATTCAGTTCACAAACTATTTACATGTAAAAATACAAACATTACCAATGTCATTCTTAAGCTAACTTTATTCCGAACAGACAGTCTTCTTATTCCGAACAGACCCAACACTTAATCCGAACAGACGCAACACTTAATCCGAACAGACGCAACACTTAATCCGAATAGACTCACAACTTATTCCGAACAAACGCAACATTTAATCCGAACAGGCTCACTACTTATTCCGAACACAGTCTTCTTATTCCGAACAGACCCAACACTTAATCCGAACAAACGCAACACTAAATCCGAACAGACGCAACACTTAATCCGAACAGACTCACTACTTATTCCGAACAAACGCAACATTTAATCCGAACAGGCTCACTACTTATTCCGAACACAGTCTTCTTATTCCGAACAGACCCAACACTTAATCCGAACAGACGCAACACTTAATCCGAACAACCGCAACATTTAATCCGAACAGGCTCACAACTTATTCCGAACACAGTCTTCTTATTCCGAACAGACCCACCACTTATTCCGAACAGACCCAACACTTAATCCGAACAGACGCAACACTTAATCCGAACAGACGCAACACTTAACCCGAACAGACTCACAACTTATTCCGAACAAACGCAACATTTAATCCGAACAGGCTCACTACTTATTCCGAACACAGTCTTCTTATTCCGAACAGACCCAACACTTAATCCGAACAAACGCAACACTTAATCCGAACAAACGCAACACTTAATCCGAACAACCGCAACATTTAATCCGAACAGGCTCACAACTTATTCCGAACACAGTCTTCTTATTCCGAACAGACCCACCACTTATTCCGAACAGACCCAACACTTAATCCGAACAGACGCAACACTTAATCCGAACAGACGCAACACTTAACCCGAACAGACTCACAACTTATTCCGAACAAACGCAACATTTAATCCGAACAGGCTCACTACTTATTCCGAACACAGTCTTCTTATTCCGAACAGACCCAACACTTAATCCGAACAAACGCAACACTTAATCCGAACAGACGCAACACTTAATCCGAACAACCGCAACATTTAATCCGAACAGGCTCACAACTTATTCCGAACACAGTCTTCTTATTCCGAACAGACCCACCACTTATTCCGAACAGACCCAACACTTAATCCGAACAGACGCAACACTTAATCCGAACAGACGCAACACTTAACCCGAACAGACTCACAACTTATTCCGAACAAACGCAACATTTAATCCGAACAGGCTCACTACTTATTCCGAACACAGTCTTCTTATTCCGAACAGACCCACCACTTATTCCGAACAGACCCAACACTTAATCCGAACAGACGCAACACTTAATCCGAACAGACTCACAACATTTAATCCGAACAGGCTCACTACTTATTCCGAACACAGTCTTCTTATTCCGAACAGACCCAACACTTAATCCGAACAGACTCACAACTTAATCCGAACAACCGCAACATTTAATCCGAACAGGCTCACAACTTATTCCGAACACAGTCTTCTATTTCCGAACAGACACAAGTAAATCTGAACTGAACTTGTATAACAACCATTTACAGATCACAACGTATCAACAATTACAAGTTTCGTGGTTTTACAAGAACGGGAAAAAACAAAAAAATGTAAATTAAGGAGGAAATTCCTCGTAATACAAACTCATGTCCCAATCGGAGAAATCAGGATCCGCGGGTTTTGGTGCTACTTCGTGAAGCGGCGAAGTAACCTTCATCTTCCACTTTCCCTTCTCTTGTTGGGCGTGTTTTTTATGGCTCTTTTTAATTATCTTCTCAGCTAAAGACACTCGACGTCTAGTCGGCGGTCTTCCTATACGTCTGACCTTTTCCGGATTAAGGACCGATGTACCCGAAGACTCAGGTTCATCAGGTCGAACCAAGTTTTGTGTAGTGTGCATACGTGCCTTAAGCATTTCAATACACTGCACGGCCTCAATATACCTTTTGTGGGAGATGAAGGCTTCCTGTGCGATCCAAACGGCACGACCCATGATGTCGTCGTGACGACGTAGCGCATCCTTCGCCATTACACCATCGTCTGGGTACGTCTTATCTCGATAGCTCCTTCGAATATCCTTCCGCCATCGATTAAGCATGTAAGAGTCTGGAAGCAATGCATTAGGATTCAAGCGTGCAAGTACAACAAAAACGTGGCA
Source organism: Triglochin maritima (assembly GCA_963682175.1). NCBI lineage: Eukaryota > Viridiplantae > Streptophyta > Magnoliopsida > Alismatales > Juncaginaceae > Triglochin > Triglochin maritima. The sequence goes on along the minus strand of OY821772.1, from coordinate 52,941,327 downwards.
GCATAGAAGCCCAACGTGCTGAAACATTCTGCAATCACATGTAAAATTCATGGATGTGTTTTGTACTAGGATACGTTTCGACAGTAGCTGCTCACCAGCCAAAACACGTTCAGATACCTTGTACTGGAATGTTTCATTCGTATTGAACTCCTCCGTTATATCGCAGTATATCATCTTCCCAATTTGTAACTGCACTTTTTTGAAGACCCCTACGGTATACAACTCACTCAACTGACTCTCGAATGGATAAATTGAAACCAACTGGGGTTTTTTATGAAGACAATCAAATTCTGATTGAGCTTCCTTCTCGTACTTGTGGCGGAGCGCAAGTTCGTATTGTTAAACAAACTGCTTAAGGGTGGTCTTCGAAGTAAGATACTTGTCGAAGAAGGCGTTCATACTCTCGCTCCTCTGAGTAGATGCCATTCCCGCGAAAAAAAAATCACCAATAAATGCAGGGATCCACGACTCTCGGATTGCATAAATGGATTTGAGCCAGCTGTGGTTCTGCAGGTCAAAATCAAGAAGGAAACCCTGCCAATTACGATCAAATTCTGCTGGGGTTTTGGAATCATATACAATCAATTTCAGATCAAATAATATGTGATCCCGATACTGCGTCGGCAACTTCACGGGAGCTTTGTTCATTATGTGCCATATACAGAATCTGTGTCTTGAATCTGGGAAGACATTCCTTACAGCAGCAGTAATGGCACCACATTGATCTGTTATTATAGCTGGGGGGTATATCTGCATAAGGGACCCAATTAGAAAGGAGTGAGACATTATTCCGAACAGACAGACTTCTTAATCCAAAACAGACAGTCTTCTTATTCCGAACAGACACAACACTTAATCCGAACAGTCAGGCCACTTATTCCGAACAGACACAACACTTAATCCGAACAGTCAGACTTCTTATTCCGAACAGACAGACTACTTATTCCGAACAGTCAGACTTCTTATTCCGAACAGACACAACAAGTTAATCCGAACAGTCAGACCACTTATTCCGAACAGACACAACACTTAATCCGAACAGTCAGACTTCTTATTCCGAACAGACCCACCACTTATTCCGAGCAGACACAACACTTAATCCGAACAGACTCACAACTTATTCCGAACAGACACAACACTTAATCCGAACAGACACAACACTTAATCGGAACAGTCCGACCACTTATTCCGAACAGACACAACACTTAATCCGAACAGACTCACAACTTATTCCGAACAGACACAACACTTAATCCGAACAATCCGACTTCTTATTCCGAACAAACGCAACACTTAATCCGAACAGAGAGACTTCTTAATACGAACAGACAGACTTCTTATTCCGAACATACACTCTTCTTATTCCGAACAGACAGACTTTTTATTACGAATAGACAAACAAAAAAGAGGAAGATATGAAGAGGGAAGAAGGAAAAAAACTTATCGTTCATGCACGACAACCAGGTTTGGAACAACCATATGTAATTTTCAGTAGTCTCATAGGACAGCAAAGCGCAACCGAGCAAAACTGATTCGAAATAGTGATTGACTCCTACAAATGGGGCGAATGGCATGTCGTATTTGTTGGTAATGTAGGTTGTGTCGAAACATATTGCGTCTCCAAAGTATGAATATGCAGCTCTAGAACGACTGTCAGCCCAAAAAACGTTGCGTAGTCTTCCTTCGTCATCCATATCTATTACATAAAAAAACATGGAATCAATCTTCTGCATCCTAATGAAATAGTCCTGAAGAGCTTGTGCATCACCAGGTCTCATCTTCAAATTTCTGACTTGGTTTACAACATTCCTGCAAACAGGAACCAGTAAGACCAGGCGCAAAATGTTCAACTTCAATTATGTTAGACGGAAAGAACACAAACCTTAAATCCCTTTCGTTGAAAGTCAATTTGTCATAACCTCCAGCCTCGACCACAAGAGATTGCATGGTCTTAGCAGCCGATATCCCAGCTTCATCATTAACCGATATCCGTGCTACGACGGATTCAGGGACGGTTCGTTTTTGCCTGAGAAATCGCATTTGCTCCGGGTCAAGCATGGGATGGTTATGGTTAAGATCCACAAAGTTAACGTTGTAACCCCTTGCTGTGTTTCCGGATACCCTTATCCGAGCAGTGCATTGTACTCTGCTGGATAACCTAGGCTTCAATTTTCCTTGCCCTTGGTCCGTTGGTGCGGTGCCCTCCTTGGAGCAAGTCAGCGTGGCCCGTATAACAACACCACGATCGTAATGAGATTGTCTTGTCTTAACGCCAAAACCACAAAGATCGGCATAGGCCACGTAAAATGCTTTGGCTTCTTCGAAAGAGGGGAAAAAACATCCCCTCATGGGGAACGTTTGATGGCTGCTCCACTAGGGAAGGCACGGGAACGATTTCCATTTGAGTACAGAGGAATGACCACAGAAGAGAAGGGAAGGAAAAGGAAGAGGCATCTTGAGATTGATAACAAGTCTTCTGTGCCGTGTAGGAGCGCCGAGCGCCAAAATGAGGAAGGAAGAGAGTGATTTGAGTCGCATTAATGAGGGATGGAGGGAAGGATGGTGGAAATGATGACGGTACGAAAATAGAGGAATAAAAAAACAAAAAACTTTTCATATCCCATCGCGCCAACTAAGCAGCGTCTGCTGAGTGGACTGGCCACATCAGCGCGCGTCCCGGACGCGCGCGTCCACTAAACATTTTCCAATAGTTTATGCATGTCAAAAACCTCTTGGGGGTTCCAAAAAAACCCAAAATGCATTCCTACACGCACACTAAATTAAAATCGTATTACTTTCCTGAATTAGCACTAACAATTTATTTAATCCCGGCTAAATCTAACCGTTCGTTTACGATACTAAGGTGGTCCTGTGAAAAACCAATTTAAAAAAAAAAGGTGGTCCGGTGAAAGACGTGACAACGTAGATTCTGACATGTCATTGTTAGCGACGGTCATGCTTCGTTACACAGGTCTTACCCCCACACCCTCTTTTACCATTAAACTCAAGAAAACTGGCACGATACCTTTCACCAGTTAACCAGTCACATTCTTTATATAGAAATAGTTCTTGGAAAACACATGTGATGATATCAGCCACCATGCCAGCTTATTATTTTACACGATGGTGGTGGAATGGTGGTCAAATTGAGCTGATGACTAAATTTTGTACATAATTATGTAGTCTTCACTCTTCACTCAATAAGTGGACAGCAGTGAATAGCAATTACCCTGGACCTGGAGAGGTGATCTTTGTCATCTTTTCAATCATAGCCCTGTTTTTTTTTTTTTTTGTCAGTCTCCCATCTGGTGGCTACAGTGTGTTTGCCACTAAAGTAGTAATACCCTGTGAAACAAAAATTTAACATGAACTCCATGACTCCATGGCTAGTTTTTTATACAGAAATAGTATGATTTCATTGCTGGGTAAAAGCTACATATTATTAAGTGCATGGTACAAGCAAGAGGTTTACAACAAACAAATACTACTATAAAAGGGATAACATTGGTTTGCCCTAAGGATAACTTTTATAAAATCAAAGTCCGAGAGACGTCTTTTGCTTGAAGGATAGTGTAGCACTGGGTAAGATTTGTATTATGCAAAGCAACTCGTGTGAATGTTAGTGGAGAGCTGGAGGACGCGATGCAGAGGTTGGGGGAGATCGAGTTGGCGTCAAGTGGAGAGCGCAGGATCCCCCCGGCGACGGTGGAGGCGCTCAATCGGGGTCGGAAGGGGTGGAAGGGTTGGGGCAGATGTGGGGTTTTAAGGGTAGCTTGTGGCCGTCAGATCTGAAGGGGTGGACGGTTGGGCCGATTTGCGAGATGGAGGTGGGATTGATGGGGAGCCACAAGTGATCGACGTTGGGCAGCAAGGTACCACAGGCATGCTGCACGGGAAACAGAAAACAAAACGACAATGTAAACTAGGAGCTAACAAAGTTGATCATTAACAAACTCAGATTCCACCAAAAACACTTCCAAGTAAACGGAAAATCAAAATGATAACAAGACAATTCCAAGTAAAAGTAGTGTAAAACTCCTCTCAGAGACCCTTGTGGAATGGGAGAGAGCTGGAGTGCTGAGGGTACAACTACCAAAAGTGGAGCCAGGGGCTGATGGAACGTAGGAGCGATATAACGGAGTTTGGTGATGGGCGTGATGGGCAGTAGCAAGACTTACGAAAGTGGACTGGCCCGCATCCAGTGCTGACAACCTCCATGCGGATCGAACGAGTGGAGGAGTACGAAATAATGGTGGTTAAGATAGTCAGAGTGTGGATGGCGACGAGAGACCAATATACGAACAAACAAGAGGGGAGAGAGTCTGGATGGGATTTGGAAATGGAGAAAAGGGGAGGGGGAAGAGGGTTGGCAACGGGTGGGAAGGCGAAATCGCCTCAAACCCTAATTGTCGCACTCCATGACTAGTTGAGCAGAACATTAAAACTTATGAGTTTGAACATTTTTGAATTTTTCAAATTTATATATACTACATATTTCAGGATAATGAGATTTGATCTCTCATCCTAAGAGCGTAAACGAGCCAAATCGAGAGAAATTTCGAGTCATAAGTATCATCTTACGTTATTAACAAATACAAAAAAATAATTATGAGTAAAGCAATAAAAAAATTCGAACGAGCTATCAAGTCGACCATCAAATTTTTTCGAGATCGAACGGCTCATTTATCGAACCAAATTTGAAGATTTTTTGATTTTTCATCAAAATCATTCATTTTCAAGTCGAACGGAACAAAAGTTGATAGCCTTATCTCATCCTAATCAATCCAAAACAATGAACAAGTTGCATTTCATGGTCCTTAATCTTTGTCTTTGTCAAAAGTAGTGCTATCGAATTATCAAGATCCGTGATTAAACCGGAACCGAATATGGGTGGAATTCAATATGCTTAGCACAAAAATCTAGAAAGGTCCATGTTTTGTTATTATTTTAAAATAACAGAAGAGCAGAAAGCAAGCAGAGTGGAAATTGCAGAAAAATATAAGGACCACTCGAACATGGTCCGTCCCTTTAAATTCCAGGGGCATCCTTTCTAAATCGTTTCTATTGTTTAAAGTATTTATTGGATTCCTATTGAATGTGAAACTAATAAGCCTTCAAAAGCATGACTAGAGTAGTATTGGATGATAAATTTAAGATTCAACAATAGTTAGTTTTGAACAATAACCAATACGAGTTACTTTGTCTTATGTTTGAATTACACATTTTACTCATTTTCCAAACTTCTCTATCTTTGCGCAACCGCAAACTAAGTTGTATGAACTTATTTTACGTTTCAAAGAGAAGTATGCAGTTACACAAAACCACCATTTAGATGGTGCAGCATGCAAATACCCCAGATAGCGTAAACAACACCCATTCTTTTAAATTTGAATTTAATAATAATAATAATAATAATCAGTGCTTGCTTTTGCTTTCGCCATTCTCTCTTTCTTCTATAAGAACAAGAACACCACACTTTCTCTTGTACTAGAGCACCACATACACAGCAAGAAAGAAATCACAAGTTAGGAGCAAAAAAGAAAGATGGAGGGCAAAGAGGAGGATGTGAAGTTGGGAGCGAACAAGTTCTCAGAGAGGCAACCAATAGGCACGGCAGCCCAAGTGCAAGACAACAAGGACTACAAGGAGCCACCACCGGCACCTCTGTTCGAACCCGGTGAGCTCACCTCCTGGTCCTTCTACAGGGCCGGCATAGCCGAGTTCATGGCCACCTTCCTTTTCCTCTACATCACCATCCTCACCGTCATGGGCTACGCCAAGGCCGACAACAAGTGCAAGACCGTCGGGACTCAGGGCATTGCATGGGCTTTTGGAGGCATGATCTTTGCTCTTGTCTACTGCACTGCTGGCATCTCTGGTACCACTCTTGTCTTCTCTACACTTCTTTTTTTTTCTTTTTCTTTTCTTTTTGCCTTTAAGGGTGTAAACGAGCCGGATCCAGTCGAGTCGACCTTAAATTTTGGTGTTATGTTGCCAGAGATCATACTAGTTGGTAGGTTTTCTTATTTTATTGTGGTCACTATAATATAGTAAGAGTAATCCCACCTGCCACATTTTTTGTGTTTTTTCTTAAAAATCATATTTTGGTTTGAGAAAAATTGCTGGGTGTTATTTTGATGTTTTTTGTGTGTGTTTTGGCAGGTGGGCACATCAACCCTGCTGTGACCTTTGGGCTGTTCCTAGCAAGGAAGCTGTCCCTGACCAGGGCTGTGTTCTACATGATCATGCAGTGCTTGGGTGCTATCTGTGGAGCTGGAGTGGTGAAGGGTTTTGTGAACAGCACCAACTACACCATGTTGAAGGGTGGAGCCAATGTTGTTGCCTCTGGTTATACCAAAGGATCAGGCTTGGGTGCTGAGATTATTGGCACTTTTGTTCTTGTGTACACTGTCTTCTCTGCCACTGATGCCAAGAGGAGTGCCAGAGATTCTCATGTCCCTGTAAGTCCACCTTTTTAATGAAATAAAAAACTTGTTATCTTTTGAGGTTTTGTACTTCGGCTGTAGTTTGTCTTCAGATCACAGTTATGTTTGACTTGTGTTTTGGCTTAATTTTATTTTTTGATTTGGGTGTTTTTGGTGTTTAGATTCTTGCTCCTCTGCCCATTGGGTTTGCTGTGTTCTTGGTTCACTTGGCCACCATCCCCATCACTGGCACAGGCATCAACCCAGCCAGGAGTCTTGGAGCTGCCATCGTCTACAACAAGGCCCCTGCATGGAATGACCATGTGAGCTCCACTTCCATATCTTCATCAAGCATGTTTTCCATCTCTACAAAATATGTTTTTTTCTAACCTTTTTTTTGTTTTGTTTTTGAATTTGATGCAGTGGGTGTTCTGGGTTGGACCCTTCATTGGAGCTGCTCTTGCTGCAATCTACCACCAGATTGTCATCAGAGCAATCCCATTCAAGAGCAGCAGGCCCTAAGGAAGTGTTCAGTAGTAGCATGGGCTCTTAGTTTGTGTGGAAGTGTGTGGAGTCAATTAATCATGTTCTGGAGGAATTTATCATCCTTTATTTATGGTGCATGTGTGGTCATCAGCTCTGGGTTTGTAAATTAAGCTTCTGGTTTTATGTTTGTATTCAAATGAGGAAAGCTTATGGATTTTTCTAGTTGCTTACTTTCCTTGTCCTTTGGTTTGGTAAGTGTGATGAAGCAAACCTCCAAGTCACAGCACATGGAATGCGTCACAGGCTCACAAGTCACGAGTACTGCTTCGCAAACCTGTATTCCACTTTGAAAAAAATGCCTTACACAAGTTACAAAAGTAGCAACCCTCGTCCCTATAAAAGTTCCTCAGATTATTTGCTGATACCTGATAGTAGAGGCTTTCTTTTACCGGCCTTTTGTTTTTTTTAAGTGGCTTAATATAAAATAGAACAGTAAGGCCATGGTTAACGGGGTGGCCAGCCGTCTGGACGTTTCCTCAGGTGGTGGGCGACCCAGTTGGCCGCCTGGGGTAGGGGGATCGTGTCCTCCCCATTGGTCTTTTTTTGTTTAATAATATGGAGGTTTAATAATGTTATTAGATTAAATTTACAATGTAATGAGTATTTTTTATTAATGTGGGTAATGTTTTTTAGTATGTAATTTATTTAAATAATATTTGTAATATGTAAATTAAATTTGTATTATTAAATTAAATTTCTTCAATAAAACTATTATGTCATTAACAATAAATAAAGATTAAATGTTAAAATTAAAATATATATTAATACTACGTTATTTCCGGAAATAATACATTACAAAATACAAATACAATACGGACATCTAGAAAATACGAATTTGTTGAATGTTTTGGAAGAATTAAAATTGAAAAAAAAATACGAAATGAGTTAAAGGAAAGAGAATGTATAGTGTTTGGGGGTAGTGGGTATGGTTAATGAGATTTTTTTAATAGGTGTGGCTAACATAATATAAAGAGAAATTGATGTGACAAAAAGAAAAAATAAGACACCTAAGAGCACCCTTAACGGGAATGCGCCCTGGGTGCCCGGGCAGCCCTCTCTTAACGGGAATCCACCCTAGGTGCCCAGGCGGGGGGCCACGTGCCCCCCCCCCCCATTCGTCCAGTTTTTTTTGTTTTGTTTTGTTTTTGTTTTTGTTTTAAAAATAAAGATTATTTTTATAATTAGGATAATGTATTAATTAGGTAAATGGAATTTAATTAATTAGGTATTACAAAATAATTGAAAAAATATTTTATGATTAATTAACAATTTTATGATTTACTTAGATATAAAAAAAATTAAAAAATTATAAATAAATTAAGAAATACAAAATACAAATACAATACATATACACTTCGGAAACAAAATACAATACAAGTACAGAATACGAAATACTGTAGGTCCTCGATGTTTGAGAATTCCAAACCTCGATCAAATCGTCTCGTCTTTAGTGAGTCACGCGCGTACTGTAAGTCCTCGATGTTTGAGAAGTTGAAGCCTCGATCCAATCGTCTCGTCTTTAGTGAGTCACGCGCGTACTGTAGGTCCTCGATGTTTGAGAAGTCCAAGCCTCGATTCAATCGTCTCGTCTTTAGTGAGTCACGCGCGTACTGTAAGTCCTCGATGTTTGAGAAGTTCAAGCCTCGATCCAATCGTCTCGTCTTTAGTGAGTCACGCGCGTACTGTAGGTCCTCGATGTTTGAGAAGTTCAAGCCTCAATCCAATCGTCTCATCTTCAGTGAGTCACGCGCGTACTGTAGGTCCTCGATGTTTGAGAAGTCCAAGCCTCGATTCAATCGTCTCGTCTTTAGTGAGTCACGCACGTACTGTAGGTTACTTCTCACAACTATAAATGCACTCTTCCTGGTTGGTTCTCTCTCATTCATCTACGAACAATGTCTTCACCCGATAAGTCTTCCAGTTGGAAGTCTTCATCATCTTCAACATCCAATGACGAAGTTTACGACCAAGTGTTGAACTCCTTAACGGAGTATGTCTCCGAAGTGGTGGACCAACGTCCTAAGAGACGTAGAATGCGAACTTCGAACCCAGATAGAGATAGGGAGCTTGGTTACAACCGTTTGATTGCGGATTATTTTTCTAACGACCATGTTTATCCTGACAACATTTTCGGGAGAAGATTTAGGATGCGAAAGCATGTATTTCTTCGCATTGTGAGTGTCATTGAGGCGTCTGATGTCTTCTTCCAACGTAATCCAGACGCCACCGGTAGGATGGACATCTCTGGTCTGCAAAAATGTACCGCGGCGATTCGTATGCTAACGTACGGTGTTGCGGCTGATGAGGTGGACGAATACTTGAGGCTAAGTGAATCCACGACAAGAAACGCACTTGAGAAATTCTGCGATGGTGTAATTAACAACTTCGGCGGTGAGTACCTCCGAAGACCTAATGCAAATGACCTAGCACGACTACTTCACGTTGGTGAGCAGCGTGGGTTCCCAGGCATGATGGGAAGTATCGATTGCATGCACTGGGTGTGGAAAAATTGCCCGGTTGTTTGGAGGGGCCAATATCAAGGGCGTAGTGGCAATGCCACTCTTGTCCTCGAGGCAGTGGCGTCGGCTGACTTGTGGATATGGCACTCGTTTTTTGGCACATCAGGTTCATGCAATGACTTAAATGTCCTGCAACGATCTCCGGTTTTTGACGACGTAATGGAAGGACGAGCTCCACCTGTGAATTTTGAGGTAAACGGTTCTCGATATAATATGAGATATTATTTTACTGATGATATTTATCCAAAATGGGCAGCATTCATTCCGTCCATCGTTCATCCACAAACACCGAAGGACAGGTTATTTGCTGAACGACAGGAAGAATCACGCAAAGATGTAGAACGTGCATTTGGAGTCTTGCAAGCGCGATTCGCGATAGTGAAGAAGACATCTCTTGCATGGAGTAAGATTGTACTTAACAAAATAATGACAGCTTGCATTGTAATGCATAATACGATAGTGGAGGATGAACGTGATTCCTTCGCTAATTTTGGAGATTGGAACGAATTTGTTCAGGATCAACCTGGAAATTCCGTGAACGACGCGGTTCGGTATTCCACTGACCGTGTATTGGATATTACTAGGTACTTGAGAAGGAGAGATCAAGTTCGTGATCGCACCACACATTTGAACTTTCAAGCCGATTTGGTCGACAATATATGGCAACGCTTTGGAGTAAATGTGTCTTGATGTATTTGAAGTTTAGTATTTAAGTTTAGTATTTAAGCATGTATTTTTAGTTTTAGTTTCTCAATTTCCGGTTAATGTACTATGTAATGTGGTTTTCTAAATTTTAATAATACTTTCGTATTTATTAATTAAATGTTAATTAAAAACGAATGAATTGTTGATATTAAATAATTACGATAATGATTATTAATATATTTTGTTGATTGTTGAAAGAGTTTTGGAGAGAAGAATAAAAATAATGACGTGACAACAAATACTGTAGCGTGACTGGGTAGATTGGGTAATAGCTAAGGATTTTGTAGGGGGGTTGGTTTGTGCTGACGTGGCTGAGAGAGAAAGCAGGACGTCCGAAAACTGCCAGGGCGCCGTTAATGATGCTCTAAGGGTAGCCGAGCATGATTATTTTATGTTGTATGGGTGGGACATGATCCACGACCTCCCCGCACAAAAAGCTGTAATATAGCTGGGTCATTAAAGCCCAATAACATAAAGCACGTTAGCCGAAAGAGTTTTGCGAAATTTCTTTTACAACAACAATGGTCCTATAGACCAAAAACAGTTCAGCTCGAATGCATCCCGCTCACGGTATGCTGCATGATGGTTACCAATGGAAAAGGAGAAGGCAGTTGAGTTGTTTGAGGTTGATTGTCGAGTTGCATTGGAGTTTGGCCAGGAGGCCTGTTGTCGAAGAGGAGGGTGCGATTGTTCGAGATGTTCTCTGCACGCTTGTTGTTACGAGCCTTTGGTTTTCTTTAACTACTTTATAAATTCTTTTCATAGGATGGTTAAGGCTAAAGAGTGATGTTGCCATCGGGTCTAGTAATCGAAGCGACTTTGGTGGATATAATGTTAGTGAGGTAGATGGGATGTGAGGTGAACTAAGGTGGAGCTTTTTGGCACAAAACATGTACTTGTGTAACTGTGTTAGAGGAGTGAGATCAATACTTTACTCTTTTTAGCTGTAGCTTTATTCTGATGTGGTGGGTGAAATAAAGACTCCATGTGGGGATGGTGATAGTTGTGTGGAAGATGGAATTTCGTATGTTTCCGATCGTTCAATTTATCTGAGAAACTGCCTTGATTATTGGGTATTAGTATTCGTCGTTTGCAAGTTACTTAAATTGTCTGTACGAATTATCATTTTGTTCTTCATTTTTATTTAATACTCATTCTGTCACGCCTCTTGAAAGAAATTTTTTCTATAATTTTTCCTCATTCTACCAGTATCAACACCAAGAAAATATCTGATGAACCGTCTAAATCCAGCACGGTAAGATCAAAAATATAAAAAAATTGCTCGAAATGTGAGCCAAATTTATTTTTTTCGCCAGACGCCTCTTTTTTTTTCCCCAAAGAGATAAAATTTTACCATATTCGAGTCTAACGGTGCGTCCGTCGGCACCTTTTCTTGTCTCCAAGATATTAATTTTGGTGGTTGAGAGAAAAATAAAGAAAGAGTTGAATGAAAATAAGATATAAGTAGAAATGAGAAGAAGAAAATATAATAATTACTACAGACGATTTAAGTAATTCACATGTAATCGTTCACAAATGTCACCTTAACTCAACACCACAAGAGTTACCTTAACATTGTAGATTTCAAATCCTAACAATAGTTACGGCTTACGATAATCAAAGAATAGTTACAATTAGGGGTGAGCTTCGGTCCAGGACCGGACCGGACCGAACCGGACCGGACCGAAACCCGAATTTTCGGGAAGTCCGGACCGAAGACCGGACCGAATAGGTTCGGTCCGGTCCAGTCCGGTCCGGGTCGGTCCAAAACCCGAATTTTCCCCTTAAATTTTCGGTCCGGTCCGGACCGAAGACCGAATTTCCAAAATTTTGTGGACCGAAGACCGGACCGAAAAAATTTGGTCCGGTTCGGTCCGGATGCCCGGACCCGACCGAATTTTGCACACCCCTAGTTACAATAATGGTTGACCGCGTCCCTTCTCAAATCCTAACAATAGTCACAGTAATAGTTGATAGTCTCTTTTTCCTAGCCTCCCTCGCCCTAGTGTAGACGTGTCCCTACCTTTTTCTCATTATACTCCCTGTTTTGTCTCATTTAATCATGAACCGTGATAGACGGACGCGCCTTACGTGGATCTGTACAGCTCAGATATTTTTCTTTGAGTCAGCGTCCAGTCAGCGAAATTTCTCTTCGCGCGTTTTGGTCTTTTTAAAAAACGCTGGTTCTTTAAGTTGAACGATTCATTTCCCAATACACAGATAAGACATTGTGCAGACCCTAAGACATCGTGCAGTCTCATTATTCGTGCAGAGCCCACACTTATCATAATAAAATATTTGTTTTTATGTTTTACGTTGGATCAACTTAATTTGTCTAGCTTACTTTATGTGTATGTGCAGTTTACATTATGTGTTTGTCCTGTTTACGTTATGTGTCTGTCCGGAATAAGTGTATTTGCAGTCCGGAATAAGTATTTGTTGTCCGGAATAAGTGTATTTGTTGTCCGGTTTAAGAATAAAGTGTGTCCAGAAACAGAACATAAAGTTTGTCCGGAATAAGTTGATTTGTTGTCCGGAATAAGTGTATTTGCTGTCCGGAATAAGTGTATTTGCAGTCCAGAATAAGTGTAGTTGTCCAGAATAAGAAGAAAGTGTGTCCAGAAACGGAACAGAAAGTTTGTCCGGAATAAGTGTATTTGCTGTCCGGAATAAGTGTATTTGTTGTCCGGATTAAGTGTATTTGTTGTCCGGTTTAAGAATAAAGTGTGTCCAGAAACGGAACATAAAGTTTGTCCGGAATAAGTTGATTTGTTGTCTGGAATAAGTGTATTTGCTGTCCGGAATAAGTGTATTTGCAGTCCGGAATAAGTGTAGTTGTCCAGAATAAGAAGAAAGTGTGTTCAGAAACGGAACAGAAAGCTTGTCCGGAATAAGTGTATTTGCTGTCCGGAATAAGTGTATTTGCTGTCCGGAATAAGTGTATTTGTTGTCCGGTTTAAGAATAAAGTTTGTCCAGAAACGGAACATAAAGTTTTTCCGGAATAAGTGTATTTGTTGTCCGGAATAAGTGTATTTGTTGTCCGGTTTAAGAATAAAGTGTGTCTAGAAACGGAACATAAAGTTTGTCCGGAATAAGTGGATTTGCTGTCCGGAATAAGTGTATTTGCTGTCCGGAATCGGAATAAGTGTATTTGCAGTCCGGAATAAGTGTATTTGCAGTCCGGAATAATATATGGCTTCATTATTGTCGGAATAAACGAATCAATATATGGAATGCAATAATATGATGTCGAAACAAACCTCCCACTGTATATGCCGAAATGGACGATGTCGAAATATATGCCGCCCCCTGCCACCCCCGCACAAACTCAACAAACCTCCCACTGTATATTTTACCCCACAAGAATTACGTTTAGGAAAAAAATAGCATCTCAGATTTCCTGTTTATGTAGAACATCGGGAAGTCTTCGCACCGTCCCATTCACGCTGCTTACGTTGTAAAGAATCCTGGGAGTCGGCATCAGACGCTTTTTCGACCTAATATCTTGCTCGAAATGGTGATTTATTCTGGAGAGAAAGAATGAAGAAGAAAGAAAGAGTGTCATCATATTTGTATTTGGGTGGAGAGAGAGAACGTGCTGAGTTGAAACGCATTTAATGTGATTTGAGTGGACATCAGGAAGAAAAAACAAAAAAACATTGATGCCTTGGCCACGTAAGGGTTGACATGGATGTCCACGTAGAGCGCGTCCGTGACGCGCTGCGTTCATAAATCATTTTCCTTTAATCATTATGAAACACTTTCCAAAGCATTGTTTCTATAAACATGCTTGTGCATGTTCCATGCGGACAAGGTTCCTCCCCTTTTTTTTTGAAATTACAATGTTAAGGTAACGTTTTGGAATAGTGCCTACGGATAATTAATGCTCTTCCTAATTGTAATTACACCATAATGTTGGACTTGTTTTGCTAATGTTCCATAATTAACCTTACAAGTAAATTGTTTTGTCCATGTTTGATTATGATTACTCATTTCCAACGAGTTTTAGCAAACTAACTTATAATTATGAAGTTATATATTGTGTTTCTCGAGGTTTAGAGAAAGCACAACCGCACCATCTCCAAGATTTTACAAACTGTTGTCGGGGATGACTTCAACTTCAGAAATCACCATGACGCGTCCATTTCAGCAACAGTTCAAGACATAGACGAGGAATTCGTGAGTATAGACTACGGGTGAGCATTACCTGGTCAGGTCCGGTTTTTTGGACCGGACCAGACCGGATATAACCGGTTCAGATCTTTTTGAAATTTTGGTTCCAGACCGGTCTGACTTTCGTTTTTTATTTAAAAAATCCGATTTTGGACAGGTCCGGACCGGATGTGCACCCCTAGCATAGACGATAAGGAAACTGAGCAAAATGGAACCTACCACGAGAACTATGATGACTTAAAAGATTCTGATGACATAGATGATGATCATAACTCTGACGTACCTCAGTAGATTAAGGATCAAACAGTCCCGCTAAAGACATCGATCCCAACTACTGCCTACTATTATCTCATATGGCCTATATACCTTAGCTACTACTTGTGTTAGACTCTTAGTATTTTTATTTGATGTTATGTGTAAGATTCTTAAGTTTACCTTATTTTCTTGTAGTAATTGAAAGTTATTGAATGAAAATATGCCTAGTAGTTTGGTGGGTAAATGAGATTTCTAGTGATGTGATGACACCAAGGAACTAGATGTCTTATTTTTTTTGATGGTCTAGAATTCTTTGGCACTCGTCTCCGCTTTGGGACAGACAGACTGCAATTCCGAGGAGATCAAACAATCATCCGAACCAACTCTGCTACGTTCCGGAAGACAAATTTAGATGACTTGTTGAAGCCAAATCAGCTTAGGTATTATATATATATATTGTTCTTATCTCCTCGAGGTTTCTTATATTTTTCCAGTTTTTTGTTTTTTCAATTTTTTGATATTTTTCTCGTTTCAAAATTAAAAAAATACAATTTCACGGTTGTAGTACACACCACGTAGGCAATTGGACGGTCTGAGTATGTGACCCTGACACGCACCAACATGCATACACAATAGGTGAACATTGTTTGATCATCTAAGACCATCCACTGTGGGGATGACCTCCCCACCGGTCGGTCATCTGACCTGGTCCTTGACCGGGTCATGACTTGTTAGTTAGAGGTTTTTGTCTTTTTTTTATTTTTTGGTTTTGGTATTGTTTTTTTTAAAAAAGCTTTTTTAATCTGTTTTTTAAATATATTTTTTATTTTTTTAAAAAATCGACCTATCGAAAAGTTAAGAACGATTCAGGAAAAAATTTAAAACAAAATTTAAAACAATTAGAAAACATATTTTAAAAAATAAAATTTAAAAAACAGATAAAAAATGATTACAAGAAATATAAGATTTATCGATATTTATTATAATAATTAGAAGTTTATATTTTGATAAATAATTAAGATTTAATTTCAAAAGTCAGATATCGACAAAAACCATTCCCTAATGTTAAAATCAGACAAATGACAAAGAAAAAAAACCACAACCAAAATCATTAACAAAACAAATCAACGAAAAAACTTCTCTGGTAGTACTTAACCAAATCTTAAAAAAATCAATACGAAAACAAAATACACTAAAAAAAACAATACTAAGTACTAACCCAAAACACAAAAACTTTTGGAGATCCGTCGCAAATCAAAATTTGAATATCCACGGAACAAACAACTCACTGGAAAAAGCAGAACAAAAAAAAACTTCTGCTTTCCTCGGGGAAAAAATCTGCCGTTCAAAAACCAATTTCAGAAGGAAAAGAAGAAGAAAGAAAAAACATTTTTTTCTGATGAAAATCCTAAATTCCACTGACCCATCCTAGATCCTCCAACGATTTTCGAACACTAACCACGAAACCAAGAATGGGTCAGCAACATTTCTCACGGAGAAGGCGACCTCCCACGGCTGGAACACCCTACCATATCAATGGTTGGACTTCAAACTGAGGGCGATTTTGGAATTTGGAGGCCGTCCGGGGTTGCAGTTTGCTGTAGCTTGTTGTGAAATATGGATTTTGAAGGCCGAATTTAGGGTTGGCTGCATTTGAAATTGGGTTTATATTGGGTGATAGGAAGCGGAAGAGACACGTGAAGAGGGAGCGGGCTCAGACGCTTGGGAGCTCGTGGATGCAGCATTTAGTATCATTTTATTAACTATTCTTATTTGCAATAACTACTGGACTACGAGGATGCCAAGGGGGCGTCCTTCAGGTGTCCACCCGGAACGTACATCCGAACGCTTGCTCGGGCGTTTCGGCCAGGCACTCGGGGCACCCTCCAGTAGGGGGCATGTGTCCCTTCCATTCGTCCAAATTTTTTTAATTTGTAATTATTTTGTGGATGTTTTGTTATTAATGGATTAAATATTTGCTATTAATGTGAGGTAATAAATTTTGGTGTAATTAATTGAATAAAATTTGAAATATATACAATAAATAAACAAATGTAAATCCATATTTAACGTTTAAAATAGAATATATATTAATACGACAATACCATAAGAACAATACATTAATAATACTAAAAAACGAAGTACAATCAACCACATGAAATACAAATTAAAGAAAATACAAATCATACGAAATACGGACTACAACAACACAAAATACAAACTAAAGGAAATACACATCATACGAAATACGGACTACAACAAACTACACGTACTGATTCTATTCTGCCCAGGCGAGGATTTTATGAATTACTTTTTCATCCATCTCCGTCGGATTGTCTTTCCTCATCAGAGAGTGAAGCATGTACAACTTAATTTTTTTAAATGTCTCTGGAAATTCCTTTCTGCTAACTCCTCCTGCTTGGAGAAACCGTCTTCAATGACTTGGGCGGTGTACCGAAGTTGTTGTGCAAGTTCTCCAACAACGGTGTCGCCTTTGGGGCGTAATGCACTCTTAGCCTTTTTGTTGGCCTTCTTCACGTGTAGACGACCTTGGCGTCAGCTCTTCTGCATCTGAGTGTGATTGCGTCCTGGAGCCATCCGTGCTCTTTCTTTTCCCAAGGCTTCCTGATTGGGGACTATTTTCATCGTGGAACTTCAGAGACTCTCAGTCAACACGCACGGCATTAGCTCCGGATATCACAGACTCCCATTTTGGGTACCTACGCAACATGACCCAAACATCAAAATAAAGAAATTTAGGCCCATGAGTTCGCTCGTAGATCACGTGCGCTTGCCGAACAACATCGTCGTCATTCTGGTCGCTCATTTTACGCCGGAACGCATGATCGAAGCACCTGACCCACTTGTTCACAGCAGGTACAATTCTCCTCCACCGTCGTTTTAGGAACTTCGCATTCCTCTCGGGGTGGCATTTGCCTTCCACGAAGATGTCGTACACATGTTTCACTGTAACCCACAATGAAGTAGACTTCTGGTTTGTCCCTGTCACCGCATCACAACTGATTTCCATATATGCAGAGACAAGTCTCTCGTCCTTAGTTGTGGTCCACATCTTCGGATTGGCTTTGGCAGTTTGGACTTGCTTGTGGCGGCGTCGCTTTGGAGGTGGGGATGGTGGTGTGGCGGTGTGTCGTGAATACTTATTATTGTTAATTAATTAATATTAATAATAATTATATCGTGAATTAGAATTATAATGTAATTAGAATTAGAATTATATAAAATGTAATTTGTTAAATGTTGTGTGAGAATTAAAATTATTTAATTAAGAATGATGTGGAGGAAAGAGAGTGTAGGGTGGGTGAGGGTAACCTGAGCATGGTTAAGGTGGGTTTTTGGTGGGTTGGGTGAGCTGACGTGGCAGAGAGAGAGTGCAGGGCGCCCGGGGGTAGCCCGGGCGCTGTTATTTGTGCTCCAAGACCACGTTTAAACATGCCCAGGCTGCCCTGGGCGTCCTGTTTCCTCACTTTGCCACGTTAGCTCCCCCACTCACCAAAAAAAAAAACTTAACCATGTCCGGGCTACCCTCACCCACTCTACACTCTCTTTCCTCCACATCATTTCTTAATTAAACAATTTTAATTCTTACACCACATTTAACAAATTACACTTTACATACTTCTAATTATAATTACGTTATAATTCCAACCGACGAAATAATTAATAATTACTTATTAAACCACGTAAAATTTTATTAATCAAAATTTGAAATGCACAGTAAACGCGTGAATGTACAGTACACTTGTGAATGCAAAGTACACACGTGCAAAGAAAGCAGTCCTCGGGAATGCACAGTATACAAGTGCTCGTACAGTAGACGCGTGAATACACAGTACACGCGTGCAAAGAAAGCAATCCGCGTGAATGCACAGTGTCCAATTTTCCCTCTATATATACCTCATACAAATATAACATAAACTTCACAAAATTGGAAAATGTCTTCTCTAGATCACAACTGTTCTCCCTGTCGTTCCTAATCAAATCCACGTCCACACTATCCACAATGATACTCTCGTTCATATTTCCCCCAACCAGACTTCTCTAATTACGCTCAACCTTTCCAACAATGATTCCAACAGACAGACTTCTCTCAATACGCACCATCATTCTCACCACTAGACCACAACCAACAATTCTCACAATTCCCGCAATACGCACCACAATTCCCACAAAATCAACCCAAATTTCAGATGTTTGGGCGCAACATGTCACAAGTAAGTTCTCCTAGTATGGAGGACACTTAAGAAGACAACCAAAACGACGATGAGTCCCCACCATGCCAGACTGTCGCACCACCAACCCCACGTCGAAAGCGACGTCGCAAAGTCCAAGCCGTCAAAAGCAATCTAAAGCTGTGGACCACACATGAGGACGAGCGACTAGTGTCAGCATATATGGAGGTTAGTTCTGATGCGGTGACTGGGACAAACCAGAAGTCTACTTCCTTGTGGGACCAAAGTAAAACGTGTTTACCACATCTCCGTAGATGAAGCGGTCTCCTTAAGAGGAATGTTGTCAATAAGTGGGTCGGATGCTTCGATCAGGTGTACCGACGCAAAAGGAGCTGGCAGAACGACGACGATGTCGTCCGACAAGCTTACCACATCTACGAGCGCACTAATAACTCTAAATTTCTTTACTTTGATGCTTGAGCCATGTTGCGTAGTTATGCGAAATGGGAGTCCCTGCTATCTGGGGCAAATGTCGTGCGTGTTGGTCGGGAGTTCCCAGAGTTTCACGATGAAAGCAGTCCCCGTTCGGGAAGCCTTGGGAAAAGAAAGAGCACTGATGGCTCCAAAACGCAATCACCGGAGGCAGAAGAAATGACTCTCGGGTCGTCTACACGACCACCAGGTGTGAAGAAGACAAAAAAACAGGGGTAAAAGTTCATTAGGCCCGGAAGGCAACACCGACGTTATGGAACTTGCACAACAAATTGCGTACAACGCCCAAGTGAGAGAAGATGGTTTCTCGAAGCAGGAGGAATTAGCCGAACGTAATCTTCAAAGACATGTTAAAAAAACTAAACTCGACATGCTTCACTCTCTGATGAAAAAAGACAACCCGATAGAGCGAGATCAAATAGCGATTGTGAAACTCATGGATTGAGCGGAAGAGAATGGTTTCATGTAGTTAGTTCATATTAGTTTGTATTTCGTGTAGTTTATATTACGTTTAGTTTGTTGTATTTTGTATTTCGTACCGCTTCGTATTTCGTGTATTTCGTTTAGTATTAATATATTTTCTAATTTCAACACTAAATATGAATTTATCTTTCATTTGAGCATGAAATTAGATGTAATGTATAAATTTTAAATATTTTTCAAATTAATAGCATTAAAGTTATCACCCCACATTACTAAGAAATATCCAATACATTATCAATTAACCCTAATAACAAAATCTCCACTAAAAAAGTGACGTGCTCTTGTAGGTCATGATTTGCGAGTTTCTTAAAAATTTGAAGCGCCAATGACTATTTCTTGCCTTGAATTACAAACAGTGTCTTAGGGCTGTGTACCATTTTCCTCAACTTATCCAAAATATGCCTTAGTTTTGCTCATTAGTCATCAACAACGGGAAGTTAGGGTAACATAGATAATCAGGAAGCTTCAATGAAGTGAATAAATGAACTTATAAAATGACTTTGGTAATTAGTTAGTGGGAAAAACTTTCAAAAAATTGGAACCTTAGTTTCAAAAGAAAACTCAGACTCAAAATTTATAGCTGTGTTTTTCTATTTCTTGTAATTTAAAACGTGAAAAAACAATGGAAGTGTATTTTTAAATTTCCTTTACTTGCTACCTAGTACCTACAAATCACACCATCAATCGGAAAAACATAAAAAAAATTGATTGCTATATAAGCCTATAATGTTTGTGAGCAAGGATGACTGTCTTAAATCTCAATCAACGGAAACTAGACTAGTGTAGACTCGTATGAGTCTGTCCATTTATGATATAGCTGTGTTGTGTTACAGTGTTAGTCGAGTACTGGTTGCGGGACCGGTGAGGGTAGTGGAGTTAGTTTTGTTTGTTACGGTGGGACCGACACCACTGCGTGGAGGAGTTAATTGTGACAGTTGCCACTGAAAGCATACCCTCGTGAGGCCTCATCCTCTTCCTCCCTTTAGAACCCAAAATCTTTTGCATCCCATTTTGATATAAATAAATTGCATCCAATCTGGACTCTGAGTCTTCGCTTCGCAATTTTGTGACTGGTGTAAATGTGTATATAACATATAATCAGTATAGGCGGAATACTTTTACTCAAGGGTTTTGACGGAACTTGCCGGTCATTATCCGTCACTTGTCCGACCCCTGTGTCTTAATTATAATAAAAACACTTGGGCAACCAGCTGTACCCCACAAATAAAAGAAAAGGATGAATACATAAATTTAATTCTTCATGGCAGAGTAATCACTGCTAAATAGATATATCCTTCATCACTAGGCAGAGTAACCACTGCTAAATAGATATATTCTTCATCACTAGGCAGAGTAACTACTGCTATTGTACTTAGTGTGGGAAATAGACCTACTACGGCACACGCAAGTGGTATAAACAGGTAGTTGATCCTACACATCCACTACCATCGTGATGTTGCCGAGATTAGGACACCAACACAGTCGTAATAGAATTTATAAGGGTCCATATGATATCACCATTGAAACCCCCAACTACCATAACCTACTCCACACATCACTTGCGCGTTCTATCAATATAATACTCATCCAGCATCGATCCATAACACTCATTCAAAACCAATCAATATACAATACAAGTCAACCGAATTAAGTGATTATAATACAACCCAACCCTTTTCTATCTTCGCCTTCCTTGCTTAATTAATCCTTGTCAACATCATTATTCCAATATAGGTTTTTTTAGGACCTGTGAGAATTGTTAAAGACAAAGTCAGAAATGTTGCGGGGCAGCGAGATAACGAACCCTATGGGAAGCCATATAAAAGTGAGGAGAGCGTGGAGAGGATCCGGTCGCCGGGAGAAATAACATTTACCGGCTGGAGCAATGTGGCCAAGTTCCTGCGGTGATACCTTGGCAGCAGACGGGTTGGGGATCACCATGTAAGCCTTCTGTCAGATAGCATTACATAAATAATGGTAAGTTACCATGGAAGCATAAATTAATGAAGGAAGACTTTAGAATGTTCTATAAGCCTATGAGTGATTGACTTCTATAGTTCTATACTTCTATTAATCCATATGTAACTTCCACTTAATTGCCAAACTAGAACCTAAGGAAAGTGGTATGTGAAATTATAATGGCAACAAATTTTATAAAATACAACATATTGTTTTACAAGAAGCAGTGTGAAATGAATGTTTGGGTTGTCAGACGATCCTCTGGATTTTGAGATCCCATCCCAATCATCAAAATCATTTGGTTTCCACCTAAAGATTGTTGGTTTCTTTGAACTTTGTCTCCATTCACTTTGAGATTTTATTCCGTAATAAATACCCTTGGGGTTCCAACCCCATTGAGTATTTCAAATACCAATAATTACACTTATATATTAGGCTTTTATATATTTCTATCTTAGACCGGAATACTTATATTGACTACTAAAACTAGGTCTTTGTTGTCCAAAAAATTTGGGTATGCAATTGCATACCCACCCTACATGGTGGATACGCCGAATGATTAATCCTCCGTTGCTAATTCGTTACAACAATTTTCCTCCACCCATAACAATATACCATCTCTGACAATTTGATCTGTTTGGAGGAAAATCTAATTCAAAGTGAGGTGAAAATTTTAACAAGAACTTTTAAAAAAACTAAAATTCCTCATAGTTTGCGTCAATTGTAAACAAATAAAAGTTAAAAAAAAGAAATTCAAGACTTGAAATATCATCATCTGCAAACAAAAACAAACTAAAATAACGAACCTTGCAAAGCTCCATGAAGCAGTGATCGGACTCCCGATCTCCCAACCCAACATCCGGCAACTTCTCCCGGAACTCCGTCACAACCGCATCCCTCTTCCGAGTCCCGACCAAAACCCCGGGACTCTTGACCCACCCGGTCGCCTTCCCGTTCCCATCCACCTCCAACTCCGACCCGAGAACCACGTCCCCACCCAACCCCTCCTTAACAAACGCCTCCACCACCACCCTCGGGTTCGCCGTCACCACCGCCTTCTTTCCACCACACCCCTTGAACACCTCCCAGCTCTCCCTCCTCACGTCCTCCGCGTAGAACCTCACCAGGACTCCCCTCGCCGTCGCCTCCACCTTCGCGATCGGGAGCCGTGAAACTGACACGTACACCATGAGCTGGATCCCGGCGGACTCGGAGACGAGGGAGTAGAGGAGGAGGATGAGGGGGGAGGCGAGGAGGAGGACGGCGCCGCGGAGGGGGCTGCCGGCTTCCACTGCGAGGAGCATGAAGTAGGGGAAGGAGCTCCGGGAGACGAGGAGCGTGCCGTCGAGGTCGGCCGCCACGCCATCTGTGCTACCGTCGACGGGAGTGGCGGCGGAGATAGGGGGGAAGCGAGGACCGGACGACGATCCCATTGGGATTAACTTTTGTTAATTGTGATCGTTAGAAACAAGATCTAATTTGGACAAGTTATTTGGTGGAAGAGAAGGAGATACAAGATGTAACAAACAAAACTCTTTTTTTTCTTTCACTTTACTTCACTTCACACCCTTCAACTTACATCAACCTTTTATTTATAATGAGGGAATTAAATGACTTACACAATATTCTAGACTCACATTAACTCAACACAACTTACTAAACAACAACCCACACAACTTCCTAAACAACATTTACTTCTCACAACTTACTAAACAACAACCCACACAACTTCCTAAACAACATTTACTTCTCACAACTTACTAAACAACCCACACAACTTCCTAAACAACATTTACTTCTCACAACTTACTAAACAACTCACACATAATTATTTCATCTAGAAACTCCCAATCATTTACTTTTAATCTCTTTAATAATTTGAGGTTATTTCAACATACTCCCCCTTAACCTCAAATCTCGTCCGTCCATCATGCCAAGACCCTTTTTGCCTCGGTCAAATAATTCAGTTGGCAATGCCTTTGTGAAAATATCTGCTGCTTGATCTCGACTTGCGACAAATTTCATCATTATAGTACCTTTCTTTATTTGCTCTCGAATAAAGTGAAAACGCACATCGATATGCTTGCTCCTTTCATGATGCACCGGATTCTTCGCTAGCTCGATTGCGGACTTGTTGTCTACAAAGATCTCAGTCGCCTCCATCTGTTGTAACTTTAGATCCTGCAACAAATTTCTCAGCCAAATAGCATGCATCACACACCATGCTGCTGCCACATATTCTGCTTCACATGTCGAGAGTGTGACAATCGGTTGCTTCTTCGAAATCCATGTGAAAGCTGTGTTCCCTAAATAGAACACATATCCCGATGTGCTTTTCCGATCATCAATATCACCGCACCAATCACTATCCGAGTAGCCATATAACTTGAAATCTTTGGTTTTCACATGCATGAGCCCGAGATGTATCGTACCTTTGATATAGCGCAAGATCAGTTTCATTGCCTTCCAATGTGCATATTTTGGCTTCTCCATGAACCGACTCATAACGCCGACACTGAACAATATATCGGGCCTTGTGCACGTGAGGTATCTTAAGCTACCAACAAGGCTCCGGTACATGCTCGCGTCAACGTTATCTCCATCTTCATATTTGGAGAGTTTCACTCCAAGCTCCATTGGTGTGGCTACCGGATTGCACTCGTCCATTTTGTACTTCTTCAAGATTTCCTTTGCATATCCTTCTTGGCATACGAAAATTCTAGAGTCACCTTGTCTCACCTCGAGACCAAGAAAGTACTTCATAAGACCCAAATCGGTCATCTCGAACTCGCGAGTCATCACCTCTTTAAACTCTCTTCTCATGGCCTCATTATTTCCCATGAAAATAAGATCGTCCACATATAAAGCAACAATGAGAATGTTACCTTTGGATTCCTTCAAGTACAACGCATGCTCAAATGGACATTGTACGAATCCTGCCGCCTTCAGATAGTCGTCGATATGAGTGTTCCATGCACGAGGCGCTTGCTTCAAGCCATAGAGCGCCTTCCTCAACTTCAGTACACTCGTCTCCTTTCCAGCCTTCATAAAACCTGGGGGTTGCTCGACATAGACTTCCTCCTCTAATACGCCATTTAAGAACGCTGATTTGACGTCCATTTGGTATATTGGGCACTGAAGTTGAGCCGCTTGTGAGATGAGAAGTCGAATGGTCTCCATCCTTGCGACTGGAGCAAAAACTTCATCATAGTCAATACCAGCCTTTTGTCGATAGCCCTTCGCAACGAGTCTAGCTTTATACCGCTCGACTTCACCCTTCGCATTTGTTTTCTTTTTGTATACCCACTTTACTCCGATGGGTTGGTGTCCTTTTGGTAGCTCTACCAAATCCCACGTCTCGTTCTTCTCTATGGAAGCGATCTCCTCATTCATTGCCGCTTTCCATTTCGGATGTCTCACTGCTTCTTCAAATGTGATTTGTTCGGCATCTGCTAACAAACAAACCAAATGCAACTCACTAGTCGAGTCATAGAGCTCCTGCAAGCTCCTCATTCTTGGTGGCCATCGCTCATCATCACTTTCATTTCTTGCCTTTGCCTTCTTGCTCTAGAGGTTGAGCTTTCTACCACCTCAAAAGTCGATGAAGACTCACGCCGAGGACTTTGAGAGTCGTCTTCTTGTGACCCTCGAAGATCATTTTCACCATTGCCATTTGCTACGGGATTCCCAAACAAACCTGAAACGAATTGCTCCTTCTTGTTCTCCCAATCCCATGCATTCTCTTCATCAACACACACATCACGACTAACGGTCACCTTCTTGTCATTTGGGTCGAAGAGCTTATAAGTCTTTGTGTTCTCGTCGTACCCGATGAAGATATACCGCTTGCTCTTATCATCCAACTTTGTGCGCCTTTGATTAGGCACATGTGCATAAGCTACACTTCCAAATATCTTGAGATGAGACACGGTTGGCTTGACCCCACTCCATGCTTCTTGTGGTGTTAGATCTCCAAGCTTTGCATGAGGGCATCTATTTTGCAAGTACACCGCACATTGCACCGCTTCAGCCCAAAACTCCTTTGGCATGCCCTTGCTCTTCAACATCGATCGAACCATGTCGAGAATGGTCTGATTCTTTCTCTCCGCTACACCGTTTTGTTGCGGGGTGTACGGTGCAGTTAGTAGCCTCCTAATGCCGTGTTTTTCACAAAATTTTGTGAACTCGGTGGACATATATTCGCCTCCTCGATCGGACCGCAATGCTTTTATGAACCGTCCGGTTCCTTTCTCGACCATCGTCTTGAACTTTTGGAAGGTTCCAAAAGCCTCGGATTTCTGCTTCAAGAAATACACCCAAGTCTTCCGAGTCTTATCATCAATAAAGGTTATGAAATACCTTTTACCTGAAAATGAACCGAGCGTGATAGGTCCGCATATGTCGGTGTGGATCATCTCTAGATTCTCCTTTGCTCGAAATTCTGTCGTCGGGAATGGGTTTCTTGCTTGCTTCCCCATCACACACCCCTCGCAAAATTCCTTGGTGTAGTTCATCTTTGGCAATCCATGAACCATACCCTTCTTAGCTAGCTCTTCTAGGCCACCATGATTTAGGTGCCCAAACCTCAAATGCCACAATGATGCCTTGTCGGTCAAGTCCACTCGCAAGCACTTCTCGTGTACATTTTACAAGTTGAGCTTGTACATCCGATTTGATGTCATCTCGATGCATGCCACCGATTTACCATCTTTATCTTTCAACATCATTATTCGATCTTTCATAAAGATTGAGTATCCCTTCTCCATCAATTGTCCCATGCTCATGATGTTGTTTCTCAAGCCGGGTACATAATAGACATTTTCGATTTCGCACTCTTTGCCATCACAAGAAAAATGAATTTTACCTCGACCTTTCACTTGGATTTGGGATGCATCACCGAATGACACGTGCCCGTTCGTCACAACCTTCATTCCCACGAACAAGTGCCTTTGTCCGCACATGTGGTTGCTTGCACCAGTGTCCAAATACCTAACCGAATCGTCATCGGCCTTGGTCTCGTGGTGTGTCATCAACAAGAATTCACTCTCCTTTGAGTCATCCTCCTTCATAAGGTTTGAGTTCTCTTCCACTTTCTTTGGCGACCAACAATCTCGTGCATAATGACCATGCTTGCCACAGTTGTAGCACTTCACATCCGGACGCGTACCTCGACCACCTCGTCCACGATTGCTTCCTCTACCACGTCCACGCCAATTTTGTTGTGGTTGTTGCGTTTCACCATTTTCTTGATGACTATGCCTTTGTTCGCGACCTCTTCCGTGACCTCCTCGGCCTCCACGACTGCTACGGTTGTGTTGCACATACAAGGCCTTATCATTGTTGATTTTGACCTTCGCTTGCAAAGCCTCGTCGAGAGACTCTTGCACCTTTTTCTTCTTTCGGTGCTCGTGTGCTTCCAACGAGCCCGATAGATCGTCAACGATTATCTTCTCAAGATCTCATGACTCTTCGATGGCACACACAACATTTTCGAAATTTTCGGTCAATGACCGAAGAATCTTCTCAACAACCCGCGCCTCTGTTAGGGTTTCTCCATTCCTCTTTAGTTGATTCACCACCGTTTGAACACGAGTGATGTAATCAACCACTCCTTCTCCTTCTTTCATCTTCATGCTCTCCATTTCACCACGAAGTGTTTGGAGTCTAACTTGTCTCACTCGGTCCGCACCTTTGAAGATTTTCTGCAAGGAGTCCCATGCCTCCTTCGCCGTGGTTGCGTCGACTATCTTCTCGAAACGGAATCGTCCAACCCTTGGTAAATCAGAAAAAGAGCACCTTGGTTCTTCTTCCGATTTTCTCGGGTTACCATTTCTTGCGCATCGGATTGCGCTGCTACATCCTCTTCGGATAGCTCTTTGAAACCGTCTCGTACAACCTCCCAACACTCTTGCGCACCAAGAAGAGCGCGCATCTTCATACACCAATTGTCATAGTTTGACTTCGAGAGTTGCGGCACCGAAATGTTTCCAACTAAGGATCCTCCAGGACTCATCTTCACCAACGCTCTAATACCAATTTGTTAGGAAACAAGATCTAATTTGGACAAGTTATTTGGTGGAGGAGAAGGAGATACAAGATGTAACAAACAAAACTCTTTTTTTTCTTTCACTTTACTTCACTTCACACCCTTCAACTTACATCAACCCTCTATTTATAATGAGGGAATTAAATGACTTACACAATATTCTATACTCACATTAACTCAACACAACTTACTAAACAACAACCCACACAACTTCCTAAACAACATTTACTTCTCACAACTTACTAAACAACAACCCACACAACTTCCTAAACAACATTTACTTCTCACAACTTACTAAACAAACCACACAACTTCCTAAACAACATTTACTTCTCACAACTTACTAAACAAACCACACAACTTCCTAAACAACATTTACTTCTCACAACTTACTAAACAACTCACACATAATTACTTCATCTAGAAACTCCCAATCATTTACTTTTAATCTCTTTAATAATTTGAGGTTATTTCAACATTTCCTCTTCCGTTGACATGGGGTTATGTAGGAAACGTGGGTTTCGCTTTCGCTTTCGAGGTGTGGTTGACGGAGTGGTTGCAAGGGGCTATCCAACCCCCCAGATTTTAAAAAAAAAATCCCATTAATTTTGTTTTCGCATTTCATTATTCCATAATTAATCTATTAATCACCTGAAAATGGCCTATTAAGCAAATCATTGTGTAGAAATTAAATGTATTTTCATCCATGTAATGTCTTTACTGATTGACTATTCAAGTGAGCCTAAACTACAAGTCAATTTGATTGAAGATTGATTTTGAGATTTGAGACTTCACATCTCTCACTTGTATTAAATCTTATAATAATATAATTTAACTTTTTAATATTAGGATGTAAAGATTTATTAGGACTTTCTTCGCAAATTTAAGCGGAAGTAAATGTTCTATATCTGAAGATTCTGAACCTCCGACTGTTGAATCTGACAAGTTCAAGCGGAATTAAATGTGAATTTGCTACCTTCTATCCCATTGAGTTCAATGAGAGTGACTGTGTAATGCTAAAATTCAACTCGACATTTACATTACTCATATGAGGGGCAGTCTAGATTTTTCATATTTGAGGGGTACATCTGATATTGCGGGGAAGATGGTTGAGAGGGGAATAAGTGAAGTTTATCCTTTGTTTTTTTTGTTTGTCAAGTTAGTTTTAACTTTGCCGGTAGCAACAACAGATGAAAGAGCATTCTCGGCTACGAAGCTTATAAAGATCAGATTTCGTTCTACGATAAGTGATGATTGGATGAATAATTGTCTCGTCACTTACATAGAAAATGATGTATTTAATTATGCTTGCTGATACCGAATTCTATTGATACTGAAACAATCATAAAACTATTTCAGAACATGAAACCTAGACGAATAATCTTCTAACGACTTTTATGTGTTTTTATATATTAAAACTTTGACTTTATTAATGTTTTAGTTCGACTACCATGGAAAAAATCTACCCCCTGTTATGAAATACAATTTATGAAGATGGAGAAAGGATGGGTTGTGAGTTGTGACCTGTAAGTGTAAAAAATCGTGTAGAAATACTTGATTTTTGTTCTGAAAGCGGATTTTGTTGATTACTAATTACTAATTAGTTGGTAGATGGGTGTTGGAAGAGGATTATGGTTGACGGTTATGACATGCAGGTGGTGTGGAGTAGGAATGTATGTATTGATTTTGTATTGGTAGTTGGGGTTTCGGATTGCCCCTGCAGTTCGGAGATATTACGGCGACACCTGTAGACGTGCGGAAGGAGGTATTGACCGCCGCAGACAGGATGACGGCAGCTTTAGGCTGGGAGGTCGGGTGTGTCGGTGGGTAAGGTTCGTGCGTGCATGATAGGAAACTATAAGCCGTTCTGTGAGATGAAGATGAAAATTAAAGTCATCGGCGATGGCGATCGGCATTTGTTTAACTATAGAGCGCGTCGGCGAGTTCGTGCGTACACGACAGCACAAAGGGTGTTAGCAAATAGCAATGGGGCTTCACAAATCACAAATACGTCATGGGAAAATGCCATGGCATGACGTTTATTTTCCCTCTCAAACGACCGTTAGAAAAAGTATTCTCCTGCGAAACAAGTCGTGGGCGGGTACGCCTCATCTTCTTTTCAAACCCAATCAAGACCTGCCCACGCTTCGCGCGATTAAGCATATCACATTCGCTTCTCAAGATCTACTTGGAATTTCAAGATATGAGGTAAGACAACCCTCACTCTTAAATAAATACTTATCAGAGTACGGCAAAAATAAAGCTTAATCTTTTATCCTTTTCAGTTTTGTTTTTAGAAAAATAATTGTTATTTGACTATTAGTTGCTATAGAGAGAATACAGAAACAATTAAGACAATAGAAGGTAAAATGTATAAACTCAAAAATGAAAAGGACCGAAAGTGATAATTTATTTAAGAGACTGGACATTGCAAAACAAAAATAAACAGTATTCACATGAATACAAGGGTTCCACTATTGCGGTGATATAAATTCAAGAAATCTTTATCACATGCTCCACAACCTAGCAGCGGTGCAGATCAGTAATGGTCCACGGCAAACGTGTTTTCTTCGGTGATCAAAATGACTAACAATCTATAACACAATTACAGTACATGTTAAAGAGGGAAAAGGCAGCCTATGATCGGTCAATTATTCTCTTTAGGGAGTTCAAATGTACACTGTTCTCCTGCAAACATCAAATAACGATTTAGGCGACAAACAATGGGCAATTGCAAAATTGATCACACACTTAACTAAATGGAATTCAAGTGGACCTAGTGTCCAAGTAGAACCGAAACGTTGGATGGAAGAAAAATCGACCTTTTCATGTTCAGTTGATGTTGCAGAAATTACACCTTCGAAGCTAGCTCCCTTGCTACTGTCCTATGTTTTCCAAAAGAAAATCTGAAAGATAATTCTGAGTCAATTTACAATGGCCTTCTCATCCACCACTGGGTATTCTCGGAAGAAAGAAACAGCTTTGAATTGACCAAAGATAAAATGCCGATGATCTCCATTACCAACTTGCCGATGGTAGCTAATCCATGCCCATCAGATGTCATCAACATGGTGAGAAACGTGATCTAGAAACCTGAGTGAGTTGCAAGCTAAACACCAGTAGTCTGCTATCTGCTATTTTGATTTTTGATCCAATAACAGCTGATGGCCATCGTATGGTTCACAAGTACCTCCAACTGAGTGAGATTCAGAAGCAGAAAACCCCCAGAAGGAATGTGAATTTGGCTGCTTTCCATGACGGAGCTCATGTGGGTCATGGCCTGTAAATCCATCCAAATCCAAACTGCAAGGGGACAATCTTGGCATGTTACAATGCCCTTCATGTATGTAAGGAGACCAAGTCTCATGCAGGAGATGGCCACTATTATCGACCGTCACAGGTGTGGATGAGCCTGAGTTGGCCACAGGACTTGATATAGGAGATGACGACTTTGTGCCATCAGGAGGGGGTCTAGAGTGCACAAAAGGGCTTCCAATTGCTGAAACTGGACAGGACACATTCTTCAAATGGCTTTTACTGCGAAATGGGATAGCAAAGAAGCTAATATTGAGTAATTGTTTGTTGTCTTCACAATTGAAGAATGTACAAATTTATATATAAAATTACATCACGATATCTAAACAAGTCACATAAATTGAGTTTAATTTGAACTCTTTCTAAACATGAGATTTGTTTTGAGAGACAACTGACCTAGTCGTTAGGCCAGGTCCAAGTAACTGTTTCATTAGTTCACTACAAGAACTTTAAGCTCTTCCTAAGACTTGTGAATAGAAAATTTGTACGAATCTTCAAAAAAACTAAATCCACCAAATTACTGTTTTGTCTCAAATAGGAGCAACAAAATCGCATCCCCCATATACAAGTCATTTAAGAATATGGACTGTAATTTTCAAGTTAATAACTCAACAGAAAAGGCAATGTATAAAATAAGTATGGCATATGAACGTTTAAGAAAATATCTAAGACGAAAAGAATCCGACATTTGTTTGAGTGTGGTCATCAACAATGCTGACGAAGAAGACCCATATTAATGTTATGACTTATGATGGTCTATAGAAACATGAACCTATCCATTTATTGTACATGCCAGGGTCTCTTCCCATCATTTCTAACCATGTAAGATACCATACAATCATGTAACAACAATTATGCTATACGTCTAGGAGTGCAAAGTTGGCATGTGATCTTGAAAACATCTTGATGGAAGCATTAGCCAGAATTGCTCATCTTGACATACAAATACAATAGCTAATACTAATGTCACATAGTATGAAACTTTCATTTTGATGTGATTTATCTCAGACAATTGTATAAATATGTGTTAGTCAAATAACGTTATTTTCAGTTTGATATAGATATGAAGTCTTTTTCTCAGTCTCAGGCATGATCCAATCTTGGAATGTTGAAATCAGTATAAAAATATAGATATACGCAAACAAATCTAAGAGAACCTTAACTTTATATTTCAACATGTTTTAGTTCCACTAGTAAATTTAATTCATAATTGTGTCTGATTTGTTTCCTTGGTCTCAGAATAGACATCTGATAAGGATACAGGACAAATTACCTGAACATTGCAATAGATTTCGCCGCTTTAAGCCTTTGAGTCACAAAGCCTTCCATATCCAATGTGCCTTGATTTCTAGCATGATGAGCATCCTGTGATTAAAAAAATGAAGATGAGATTTCTAAGCATATATTAATGGGTTTTTCTCTCATATAAACAAAAGAAATGTGATTGAAATAGTAGAAAAATAACAAATGTCTTAATGTTGACATCCATGTCCATTTTTCATGATATTACACATGGATCAAGCATAAGTTCATTGCCTTTGAATAATAACAAAGAAAAACAGAAACAACCGAAAGAAAATATCTTCAGAATAAAATTGTGAATGGAGATGTGATATCAAAACCAAAGCATAAAATTGTAAATGGATTATATGAAAATTCAGCTCCCAAACTCTCTTAATAAGCTTAGACATGGGAAGGATTACAAATATAATGCAAACCATAAACTATAAACCAAGAAAAGCCTTTGATTTCTTGGTATCACCACAAAGAGTTAATGTAATCATTACTTTGAATTGACCTCAATTGAAACTCTGACTTTGTGAAAGCCCTCTTTGACTCTACACCACTCAAAGGTGAGGTTATTTGACTCCTTAAATGGCTAGAGGAAAAAGCAATAAAAGCTGCACAAATATGAAGCATAAGATAATTTTAAACAACAAGATCTCCAGCTATCTTCCCAAAATTGGCCTCTCCTTTAAGAATGGAACTGAGTTATTTTTACCACCACAAAAACTAGAAATTTGATCATTGTTGGATCTCGCTACATTCTGTTGGACTATATTAGACAACTTGCACAGATCAAATCATGACGTTCTGGCAGAAAATAAGCAACCGTTTGAGTTAATCAAGTAAAGTTGAGAATATAGGATTGAAAAGTGACCAATGTTTGCTTTGTCATGTAGCAAATATCTGCATACAACTGCTGGAACTGGGAAGGAGATCCCAAAAGCCACAGGGCAGATCGACAGGCAGAGAATGTAACGTGTAACATGTGTTTGTGATCTAGCAAATCTGGCAGAAGCTAAAAAAAGCCCTTAACCTGGAATATTCAAAAATTCTCATATATACTGGAACTCCATTTGCAGAAAACGTATTTAAATAAAACATCAGTTTTTTCCAGGTTTTCATCATTTAAGTACTACCTTTAAAATCATTGCAGCTGTATTTCCTGCTTGCTTTAAACGCTCAGTGCTAATGGTCGAGGTTTCTAGATTTTTCACAAAAGGATGCTGCAAAAGTTTAGCAGCCAATGGACGTTTTGAAGGTTCACGCTGCAAACAGAGTTTTATGAAATCCTTTGCGACATCTGAAAGGTGACTTGGTATAACTGGTAGCTCCTTGCTATGACCAATCTTGAACATAGCTGCTATCTACATACCAAAACATTGAAAAAAAGATCATCAACAGCACAGTGTCGCACATATGATAGAGAAGATAGATAATTTTGGACATGGAAATCACTTCGAAAATGAGCTTGAGCATGTATTTGTTACTGATTATTTCTCTAACCATATCATTAACATTTTAAAATATTCAATTAGTGAAATAAATTAATAACCAATCACAAAAAATAGCTTCGCATGAAAACAAAATATTGATACTATTTCAACATTTGGTAGAAAAGAAAACTAAAAATTTGCTGATTTTCTAGTATGGGATTTAATTGAAAATTAATGAACCAGAAGCAAGCTCTCAACACCTACCCCTTCATACCGACTCCAAGGTGGTTTTGAAGTTGCCATTTCCAGAATAGTACATCCAAGGCTCCAAATATCAACTGATGTGCTGTAACCATCTGTATTTGTAATAACCTGGGAACAAAGGGGGGAAATGTGAACTAGTCTTAATTGCCGTAACATAATGATGAACGAGAATGGGTGCATTCAAAATTAAGAATGCAAATACTTGCCTCGGGTGCCATCCAGTAAGGGCTTCCCTTCAATGACAACGAGCCTGAGTTTGTGATCTGAATTTTTTTGCCATTTAAGAGCCAAGCAAAATACTTACTATTTCTTCTCTAAAGAAAGCATTACAAGTGTACAAAAATGATTGTATAGATAGTATAATTCCTTCTAGATAAGAAAAGTAAAAGATCACAATGCTGGTTGCACGAGGAAATACGATTGAAAGGAAATACATATCCATTTGTGTCCACTGTGTAAGAAATCCTAAAGTAAGAATAGAAGGCAAAATAAAAATGAAACTTAACAATTCATAATGGAACTGAAACATTAGAAATTTACAAGGCAAGTAACATAAATTGATAAATATATTCATTATGAAGAGCTTTTATGAGAAAATGTACATGTTTGGCCATCCCAAAATCTGCCAGTTTGACTCGACCATTGGGATCCACAAGTATATTTGCACCTTTGATGTCCCTGCATAAGCAATGTCACTATAAGTTTAAGATTGGATGTATGCAAAAAGCATCAACCTACCAGTTTGATGTTGTGCGTCTCTTTTTCAAACTAACACTATTATGATCTGGAAGCAAAACTTACTACACAAACCTGTGGACCGTTCCTTTAG
This sequence comes from Triglochin maritima, assembly GCA_963682175.1. Lineage (NCBI taxonomy): Eukaryota > Viridiplantae > Streptophyta > Magnoliopsida > Alismatales > Juncaginaceae > Triglochin > Triglochin maritima. Next base: position 52,906,402 of record OY821772.1, on the reverse strand, counting down.
AATGTAAGTATGCAAGTCCAGAAAGAATCTGACGCGTATAGTTTCGAATTGCTAGTTCACCAAAATTACCATAATCTTGAAGAAGTTTATGAATGGACCCACCAGAAACATACTCCAACAATATGTACGATCTATCATCTATCTGTTTATAAAAAGAAGCATCTTATGAGCTCATTAATTAAAGATGAAGAGAGCACATACCTTTCAATAATAATACCCATGCCATGCCAACAAGAAAATTGTTAGGATTTCAGGGTGGCAAAATTACTTGTCCGAATGCTTAACACCTCGATCTACGCTTAGTCTTGGCCATCTATATCGAGCCCCTTATTGGCAAGGGAATGCCAAATATCAAAGTACTTAAACATTTATTTAGAATCATATTTACTTTTATGCTTATAAGCATACAAATAATTCCCTATGTTAGGCATGGATCCAGATCAGTAAGACATGCACCTATTGGCAGTTCCCACCACATGCACTATCATTGTGCACATCGTTTGTCCTTATCCATTTGTAGTCTTCATTTTTTTAGGTGATACAAATGTCTACACTAACTAAACAAGAAAAAAAGTCAAGGAAAATTGTCGCTTTGAACATCAAGGGAAAAAATCAAGGTAGAGTGACTACTGAGACATTAAGAAACCAAATGAAACCAGTTCTAATGTTTTATTTATATTCAAGACGAGAATATCAACTTTGCAGCAGCATTTAAATTAATTGAAGTCCAAAATATTATGCAAAATGGATGTCTAGAGTAGTAAATTGATAGAACATTACCATTTCGGATCCATAGTACTGCACAATGTTTGGATGATGCAACATACTCAGAAGGGATATTTCCTATCAAAATGCAGATAAGAAATTATAATCTGTCTTTCAAAAATAATAGGTAAGCTACATAAAGAACACGCATTTGAAGACATTATTCAGAAAGGAAGAGCACGTACTTGTTCCATATGCTTTGTGCTTTCTTTTGACCCCGCATTGTCAGAGAAAAGCGTAACTTCCTTCATAGCACACATTTCACCACTTTCACTACCAAAAATAATTCACGAAATAGCAAAATAATAAAACTAAGAACACAAGTAAGGGAAATAAAGGAATTTGATATCAGAGAAAATGAAAAGAAAACAAGTATAAAAAATGCAATATAAGTTCCTTTCAGAAAACAAAAGATGAATGTATAAGCTTATTGGAAGTGGTGAGCTGACAAACGTATTTTAAAAAGAATACATACTTGAGGATCGTGTGAATCAAAAAACACATAAAAAAAATGCTTACTTTAGGGATGGAATGAACGAACAAACGCATATAAGAGAATGTTAAATGCTTGAGTATAGAACAAATTGAAAAACATATCAAAGATATTGAGATAACTGAGTATTTTCAGAAGGAAAAGAATGAAGCATCTACATATCGTCCAGTACACTAGGTAGATGACAGGTCAGACATCAATTAACACGAGGAAATGCTAAACTACCTAAAATTTCTTTTGAATTTGTCATTGTTTAAGTACCTTATAGTGATGCTCGTGGTAACATCTGAATCATCAAAGATAACAAAAGCTAAGCAATTAGTGCCTCTTCTAAGGCAGACAAGTGAATAGTATATGAGGACTCGTATGGATTGGCCAAGATCTAATCTTCCATATATGATTAAAAACAGCTAACAATGCCTCTACTAAGACAAAACATCAAACAGTATACAATGACTCATAAGGATTAGCCAAGATCTTATCATTAGGAGAATATCAAACACAAAAGTTATGCACCAGGATATCAGAAGTAGAGGTTCTACAACATTAGCAAACCTTGGTATCTTACTCCCGTGGTAAATTAACATACCTTAATTCGAACTTATCAATTCTTTCTAACTTGGGAGCAAAAAGGAAGTAATATTTTGGTTGTAATTTCTGCTTTCTTCTGCAGGAATGTCTTTGAAAGATTATGTTTCCATTTATTGCAAGGTGGGTGTCCAACTCAAAATCAATTGGTAATGAGTGGAGCAACTCAGGATCTTATAAGTCACAATAATAGTCTGAAATATCCAATGTGAGACTATTCTCAACACCAGTGACACAAGTCATTGGAATAAATATGGTTCTTCAGTTGAGATAGAGATGCTAAAAGTACTTTTCTACTTTAAAAGTTATTCCAGAAGATACCAAATACAATCCCTTCATAATTACCTTTTTTTCTTGCATGACTGCAACAAATAATATTATTTCAAGTGTTTCAAATCATGATGATAAAAGATACCTTTGTTCCCTAACTATATCCCTTAAAAGGAGCTCAATAGAAACTAAATAAATAAATAGGTATTGCTGAGATCATCATTGTTTTTGGAGACATTGTCAAAAAAGGAGCTTATTTATGGAAACCATATAGGTATTGCTAAGGCAATTTTGTGCTAATCTTGTTCTTACAATGTAATGCACGAAATAGAAATAAATAATGTAAAAAATCCAATATCACAATTTTCTTCCACGGAAAAATGGTGTACAAGTAAACAAGAAACCCATAAAGAGTTATAGACGGGTAAGTTACCTGTTAAATCCGATATAAACATGCCCAAAAGTTCCCATTCCTATCAGTTTCCCTTTCTTCCAGTGTGAAACATGGGTATTTTCATGATTCCCTGTATTCTGAGGAATGGTTGGGGTTTTGTAGGATACTGAATGGGTTGGTGAAGAGGGTGAAGCATTCGAAGTTGTTGGGGGAAGTGGGAGGCGATGACTTTGTGCATACACCTCGTTGGTTTGGCCAGTAGGTGAATCTGGTGCATGTCCTGGAGGCCAAGGATGTGGCGTGATGATACTACCACTTTGCCCCCTTGATTTTGGACCAGGACTCATTGTTCTGGGACTACGAGCTGGGGAGCATCCCCTGGAGCATTTTTTGTTAACCTCGATAGCTTGAGAAACAGAAAATTGTAGTGCCATCTCTCCAGCATGTCGATGTACAGAAATGACAGAACCACTTTGTATCTTCGAGCTAGCACCAGGGCTGTTCGTTCTACTATTCGGAATAGGAGAGTGTTCTTGGCTACCCTGAAACTGCTGCAAAGGCAACTGTTTTGTAATATTCAGTCCCACTGAACTCTGCCCTGATGTTTGCAAAACAGAGATGAACTTCTCTGTCGTAGGCTCAGAATGTTCTATTCTCAGGGGGCTCTTACAAGGGCTTGACAATGAACTGTGTGATGCACTTCTTAAAGCAGTACGATGTGACTTTGGGATGCAGGACTGGCAGCTGAAATCAAAATCAGCATACCACATTAAGACTATTAAAAAAAATATTGAGGCATGTGGAGTATGATGCTTATGCATACCAGACCTCAACGAAATTAAGCGAGGAAGAAGAGTAAAAAAAACTCAAGAGTAAACAATAAATCACATGGTATACAGTGTAAGGAGGCAAATATTGCTGGCCATCACCAACCTTGAAGAGCTCAGGGAACTTTCAGACACAGATATTTCAGGACTATGAGATCGAGAAATTGTTGCAAGGTCATCGGCTTCTGAAGCATTTGAACAGCTTGCGATGTGATGGGGAGCAGATATTGGCAATACCAGAGGTGTTCTACCACGTTTTTCCAACACCGTTGCCTTGCTTTCCGTGGATGTCCAACCTGAGCATTTGGGGACTGGAGTAGGAAGTGGTTGGGAATATGACCTGTCAGCAAAACTATGACAGCGTGTGACATTGGAAATTGGGGACGGTGACCTTGATGCAGCTCGAGAGCGGGAACCTTTCCCAGATATCACATCCTTACATCGTCGTCGAGGCCAAACTGATCTGATAATTCCTTTTTTCTCAGTTGGACTGAGTAGATTTGGTGATTCACTAGCATTGTCCTTGCTTTTCCTTTTGTCTACATCTTTGGATGAAGATTTTCCCCACCACAATGGCATTTTATATAGAAGTCAAAATATGTGATGACTGCCAAATACTACAAAATGGCACTTTAGCAATAAGAACACAGCCGCAAATGAGAACGTGAGTGACACGGGGCATGGAATAGATTGCCACACTTGAAACAGTTCAAGGATCACCTCAGCTGCCTCCTCAGTTACTTTTCAGCGTGTTACTGGAAGTGTCCATCATCACAAATTGAATATGTTGTGTCATGTTGACTAAGACGTATCCTACAGAAGAGGGGATTTCCTGAACCTGAATAGGAGAAAATTCACCATTTTTTCAAAGGTCGGCATACTTACGAGTCAGCACTTAACCTTTAGCATTATATCAAAATCAACTAAGCGCTTATAATCACATGCACGTTGCATTCCAATTTATCACATGTTGAAAAAATTCATATAACATAAATAACAATAAAAAATCTCAATATCGAGAAGCCAATGGGCTTGCTGATTACCTAGCTAATCTATCCATTACCTGCAAAAATAACAAGATTTATCATGCTCTTTCTGAATTGGACAATCTCGGAAGAGGATATCTCTACTGATAAGCAAGCTCTTCCCTGTGTTAGATTTGGCTAACATCTTTCTCAGTTTTGTAGATTTTGTGATGTTTGGCACATGTCTTGTTACACATTGGCGAGCCATTCATGGTCCCGACCAAATTGTTCATGAATTGATCAATTTGGTCGGAAATGGGAAGTTTCTTTCCCATCTTTCCTATCATTTTATTCATAGATTTGCTTCCTTATCAATCCAGTTTACTCACATTTTTATGGTTAAAATGGAGATTACTGCTGTGGAGGCTATGGAGTGGCATTTTGATGCCTTTGCTAAGACAGAGAGATATTGCGCTCATGGCAAATGTTGCTTCGCATCGGCTTGCCAATTCGGGACCCGATCAAATCAATCCTAAGATTGATTTGATCGGAAATGGGAAGTATTTTTCCGTTTTTTTTTTTGCAATCTTTTCAATCCATTATGCTTACATCTTTTATGGTTGATAATGGAGATTTGCAGTGGTGTCTTTGAGGAGGCAGAGGATTTGCAGCAAAAGCAATATGCATTTATTGTTCTTGAACGTTTATGGCAAGTTGGATTGGTTTTGTGCTCATTTCAAGTTGGCTTCCGTCACTCTCAAAATCTGAAGCAATCATGGGATGGTTCGTCGCACCTTTGACGTGCCACTAACTCTTTTAAGCTCTTTTTATCCTAGTTTCTCTTATAGGAAAGGATTGTATTTGAGCTAAGTCATTTGTCTAGGAGATGGTTTTTCCTAGTTCACCCCAACTAGGTTTTTTCACCATCTCCTTGGCTTAGCTAGCCTTTATGGCATATTTTTAGGGTCGCACCTGTTTAGCTCAGTCTAGAGCAAACAATTTTTGTAACTGTTGTTCAGCATTTATGAAAATGGTGTGACTTGGGGGGGGGGGGGGAGACAATAAAAAATCTCAAGGTATAATTTTCATAAATCTACACTTGCGAAATTGATAAATCAAGTGAGTGCCAAACTATGACGGCGCACAAGTTAAAGAAGAGAACGCTTCAGATTTCTAGAAAATATGCACAAATCTATACACTCTTCAGTAGAAAGAAAACCAGTTGAATGCAACAGCAGAATAAGTCAACCCTAGGAAGGTAAACACTGAGGCGAAAATTCTAAGAAATGTGGAGAAACCAAAATAGGGGAAATCTCCAGGGAATAGGTTGGAAAATTCGGACGATCCGGTACTAATTGAAAATCGTAACTAGTTGATTAAGGCATATTGAGAAAGTCTAGTTGAGACTCGAGACTAATAAAATTGCAGCCTAAGATCTTGACAAAAGACGAACTAAAAACGGTAATTTACGAACGGCCTACGTTTTAAGTAATCGCAACACTTGATGACCTTCATCCCTACCATAGTCTAGCAAACATACTCAAACATTTCCAGAAAAAGGCAACAACTTTGTTTCTACGCTTCGAAAAGAAAACAGCATATTTATGGATCCGAAAACCGTCAAATACGAAAAAACTGAAACTTCACGTTTTCTACTCCCAAAAAAGACGTTCGAACTCTCCTTACAAAAACATCGAAACATCCGTCGACCAAACGGAAGTGACGGATCGGAGCGGAAAGTGGAGGTTTACCGGAAGGCGAAGTGAACCGCGGGGGGTTCCGGTGGAGGATCGGAAACGAAGCGGAGTGGGGAACCCTAGAAAGGCGCGAACGGATTTGGTCAATTTGGTAGTTCGAGTTGATGGGGATGTGTGGAGGCGTTTTAAATTGGATTTGAGGCGGACGTTTGAATTTATTAATGACGATGAGGTGTTCGTTAATTGGATACTAATGACAGTTGCATTGTTTTTTTGTTTTAATCTTTGTTTCGGTCGCTTTCCAGTATATACTATTTAATTCTTTGTTACAATGAATCTTCTGAATTTTATTCTATTCCAAAATCAATTATATTTACCTAAAATATTAATAATTCAAACAAAAAATATATTAATTAGCAGATAATTATTAATAATTAGCAGAAACATAATGAGAGATTTGTTGAGTCTATAAGTTTAATTAGAAGTGCATTGATGGCAGAGGCGGCACCTCCTGCGGAGCGAGCAACCAGAGGGAGCATGTTTTGTGGACTTTTTTTTGATATTATTATTGTATTCCGGATGTTTATCCGTTTACCTGTTCTTGGTGATTATTTGAAGAAGAAAATTCAACTATTTACTCAACTTAATAAATCTCAATAAATACCCAACTATTTCCAAAATAATACTATCAAATTATTTAAACTCGATCATATACACAATCAAAAAAATACAACAATAAAAATAAAAATAAATAAATAAACCAACAGGGACGTGCTACACGACATGGTCCGACCGGGCCATCCCGAAGGTGATGGTCGACGACCCGGTCGTCTGGGGGTAGTGAGCACCCCGTTAATTGTGGTCTAAGGAAGTCCTTGGAATAATAGTATTGTATTCCAGGAAAGCAATAAACTGTAATTACATATATAATTTGTTTGAAAATACACTAACTTTCTCTACAAACATCATTTTAATTGTGTTTTCCTAAGTTATATTTGAATTGTGTCATCAGGTTAGATTTTAACTCACATGAAGTATTTACAGAACTAAAAATACACATCTAGATTTAGTAACTTGTATGTAACATAAAAATATAGTCCTCCAGATTGTAGTATGCTCAGTTGTTTATTGAATTGCAATTGATAGAATAAACATTCGTCTGTGAGGTTTTTTTAAGCAATAATCATCTATCTAGGACTATTAGCTGAAGGATTTCCTGCATCATCAATTACCGATGAGCAAAGGCTATTATTCTAGATATAGACATATAGTTGATCATAAATTTGTCATTTATACATCTCAAAAATAATATTGTTAAAGTTCTTCTTGAGATTCCCGTTCCAATGTTCTTTTAAAATCAACCAAAACGTAAAAAACTAAAACGACTTCACCTCTTAAATATACCAAGCCTACCACTCACATATACACTTATTTTCAAGTTCAAAAGGAGTTTATACAAAGAGAATTTCAATTAAACGAATTTACTTTTATTAAACATTAAATCTTCAAGTAATAATCTTTGATTTCATTGAAAAATGCTTGGTTTCATGAATGATCAGCACTAAACCTCATGGTTTCAATGCCAAAAGAAACACCTCAAACTTAACGAGAACATATTTCGGGGATTATCTATTAGGGCCTCCTTAACGGAGGCCCTTTTCGGGTCGGGGCGAAATTCGCCCCGACCTGGCTCCCCTTAATGGGGAGCGGACCCGGGTCGGGTCGCGACCTGGGTCTGCGACCCGACCTGGGTCCCGACCCAGGTCTGGCCACGTGGTCAGACCTGGTTGGTTGAATTTTTTATTATTATTTATATTAGTTAAATAATATGTTAATAAATATATATATAATTAAAATAAATTGTAAATAAATATAATAATTAATAAAATAAATCAATTGAATTAACTATAATAATACAAAATCAATATTGAATTTAATATCAAATTTAAAATTGTGTTTACCTTTCAGGGGGCGCTGCCCCCTGAAACCCCCGCCAGCTCACCGGCGAGCTGGACAGCCGCTCGCTGACCGGTCAGCGAGATCCCCGCCAGCTCACCGGCGAGCTGGGCAGCCGTTCGTACGAGTTCAATATGTTTCAATCCAACTTTTAAAAAAAATTACATTTTCTTGTGTTTTTGTTAAATAAATCAATTAAAGTGTATCACTTATTAATATTTGTTAATAATATAGTAAACAAAAAAATTGAAACTCAAATAAATTAAATTAACTTCAAAACAAATTAACAACCAAACACATAACATAGATTTCTACTACAAAAAGGAAATAACATGAAATTTGACTTAAACTAAACTTGACTGAAATCGATTAGCAACTAAATACATAACTAAACTAATTTAAAGATGTCCATTTTTCTCAGCCCAATCCAGCAACTTTCCAAGTGTCTTTTCCTCCACTTCTGTGCGGTTCGATTTACCAAATAATGTGTTCATTAATGCTATTTTCTCAGTGGCCAGCTTCAACATTGTTTTTCGCTTCGATTTTTCACCTCTAACTTGCGAACAATATTCAAGTTTTGAACACAAGTCTACAACCCGATCGTCCAGTTGATTACTGCTCGAGCTTTTCCCTTCTTCTTTGCCTTTTTAACCCCTTCCGGACGCTGAAAGGATTGTTCTGGAGTTTCATCTGGTGTTCTTTCGTTCGGTGGAGACGACCGGGTCGAAGAGCCTTCCGTGCTTTTCCTCTTACTCCCGCTTCCTGATGTTGGAGTAGTTTCTACTTCCTCTAGTTCAATTATGGGTGGGCGTGCACGTGTTGCACTTCCCGAACCAGGTTTAACGAACGACTCCCACTTTGGGTACTTACGTAACATTTCCCATACATGAAGAAATGAGAACTTAGAACCAACAGTGGATTCGTAAATAGCATGCGCTTCACGAATTACATCGTCGTGGTTGTATCCGCTCCTTTGACGTCGTACAGCTTCATCATAGCAACCGCTCCATTTCATTACAAGAGGCGTAAACCTCCTCCAACGACCTTTTAAGGAGTCCGACAGGCGTGGGGCTATGTTCTTGTTCGAGCGGGTAGCATGCTCGTACACACGTGCCACTCTACCCCATAAAGCTCCGGCTTTCTGTGAGGTCTCGACAATGGCATCCATACTAACCTGCATGTAAGCCGAAATCAACGCTTCATCCTCCAACGTTGACCACGCCTTCACTTTATTTGGTTGCGGTGATTGTGTTGGTTGGGAGGAGGGATGGTCGTCGCTCTGATTCTGATCATTCACATCGGCATCATTCGGATCATGTCCACTAATTAGGTTGGCATACATGACATAAGGTGGTAATGGGTTGTTATATTGTTGTGGTGGTAATGGGTTGTGATATTGTTGTGGTTGAAAAATTGTGGTGGTGGATTTTGTGGTAAGCTTGGATAGTTGTAAGGATCGAACTGGTAAAATTGTGGTTGGGAAATACCCCGTGCAGGACGTGAGTCACGATTATGGTCAGGAGAAGACATGTTTGTTTAACATGCGAGACTAGCTTTGGATGAGTTGTAGGAAATGAAGTTTGAAGTGTTAGCTTATATAACAATGAAGGGTGAAGATTTGTCGACAACGCATGACAACCAATAGTGAAGATTCGTCCGACAATGCGTGACAACCAACAGTGGAGATTCGTCGACAATGCATGACAACCAACAGTGAAGATTCGTCCGACAACGCGTCACAATCAACAGTGGAGATTCGTCCAACAACGCATGACAACAAAAAGTAAAGATTCGTCGACAACGAGTGACAACCAACAGTGGAGATTCGTCGACAATGAGTGACAACAAATAGTGAAGACAACGCGTGACAACCAACAGTGGAGATTCGTCGACAACGAGTGACAACAAATAGTGAAGTCAACGCGTGACAATCAACTTTGAAAGTTCGTTTAACAACGCGTGATGATGAACAGTCGTCCGACAAAACATTATAAATAGAAGGTCATTTGCAAGTCTTCCTCAAACCTCAAGTCTCAACTATGTCGAGTGACAAATCTTCTAACTCTAATTCCTCGTCTTCATCATCTGATGACCTAGATGAGGCCATAGACCAGACAACTGAAATGGTTGCCGAGTACCTCTCCTCTTACCTCGAAGCACAACGACCACGTAACAGGAGGCGACGAACTTCTAACCCAGATAGAGATCGCACTGTTGGTTATAATCGTCTAATTGCAGATTACTTTAATGACAATCCTGTGTATTGTGATCGTGTTTTCAGAAGGAGATTTCGAATGCGGAAGCATGTCTTCCTTCGAATTGTAAACACGCTTGAGGCTACCGATGTGTTCTTCCAGCAACGACTGGACGCTGTGGGTCGACTTGGCATATCAGGTATCCAAAAATGTACTGCAGCGCTCCGGATGTTAGCATATGGTGTAGCGGCAGACGAGGTGGACGAGTACTTACGTCTAAGCGAAGCAACAGCAAGACAATCTCTCCAAAATTTCTATCAAGGTATCATTACCAATTTCGGTGATGAATATCTACGAACCCCTACCGCAGCGGACCTAGCAAGACTGCTCCAGGTTGGTGAGCTACGAGGGTTTCCAGGCATGATGGGGAGTATCGATTGTATGCACTGGGAGTGGAAGAATTGTCCAGCTGCTTGGAAGGGACAATATCAAGGTCGAAGCGGAAAACCGACACTTGTTCTGGAAGCTGTTGCATCTTACGACCTTTGGATTTGGCATTCATTTTTTTGGGATCCCAGGATCGTGTAACGATCTCAATGTCCTCCAACGCTCTCCAGTTTTCGATCACATTCTGGAGGGTCGCGCACCACCTGTGAGATACGAAGTGAATGATAACTCGTATGATATGGGTTATTATCTTACAGATGGTATTTATCCAAAATGGGCAGCATTTATGCAATCAATCATCCTTCCTCAAACACCTAAAGATAAATTATTTGCCCAATTTCAAGAGGCAACGAGGAAAGATGTGAAACGTGCATTTGGAGTGCTTCAGGCAAGATTCGCCATCGTGAAAAGACCGTCGTTAGCATGGACTCCAGACATTCTCGGTAAAATTATAACTGCATGCATAATCATGCACAACATGATCGTGGAGGACGAACGCGACTCTTATGAACAGTTGGTGGATATAAACGAATTTATACATGAGCGCCCTCAAGAAATCGGTGAAAGTTCAAACCCGTCGGGTCTCCGGTATTCCACTGAGCGTATCGTGGATATTAACAAATATCTGCGTAACAGAGATCGAGTTCGCAACGCTCAAAAACATATGGCATTGCGAGCCGATTTGATCGAGAATATATGGCGACGTTTTGGACGGAATGAGAATTAATTATGTTTGTAATATGTATTGTAATATTTTATCTTTGAATTATTATAATATGCAACGTTTACGTAGGCGACCGCCTAGGCGTTAGGCGGTCGCCTAGGCGGTCGCCGGTGGCGGTGGTCGCCTGGGCGACCACCGCCTTTCGCCCAGCAGAGCTGGGCGAAATAGGCGATCGCCTAGGCGATCATTTCGCCTAGGCGATCGCCTAGGCGAGAGCCGTTGGAGGCTCTCCAACGGCTCTCTCCTTTTAATTTTTTTATTATTTTTTTTTCAAAAATTACAACTTTGCCACTAGCCCCAAATCCTATATAAACCCCTCCAAACCTCTTCATTTTTCACACATCTCTCATTCTCTTCTTCTTCATAATCCTATTCTCATCATCAACCTTCCTAATCATCAAGTTTTGCGATTAAGTCTCCGGTCTGGTGCTTAGTTTTGAAGTTGGAAAGTGAAGTCTCCGATCCGTTTCTTCATTCTTCAACCGTCAAAATCAAGTGCACTCTTTCTAACTTCTCTTTAGAATTAAATTAATTAGTATTTTATTTTCATATTAGTCTAAATTTTATATTAGTCTAGTTTTAAGATATGGCTTACGTACCCGGCACTAGTCTACCTATGCATCACGAGAGTTACGATGACCTAAGACCTACCCGTACAAATGACCCCGGTTGGAATACTGCCCATTACATTAGCGCTAATGATAAAAATTGTATTGTCTGTGAGTTATGTGGTAAGGAAACTAGAGGTGGTATAGCCCGTCACAAACAACATCTTGCACACACACCCGGTAGCAATGCTAGACCTTGTGATAAAGTTCCTGACTCTATTAAACAAGACATAACTGCATACATGATTAGAAACAGTAGGACATTACAAAACGAAAATGTATGTCTTGATGATTATGTAGACCGAGAAAACATAGAATTTGATCTAGAAACCGGGTCGGGTTCCGGTTCTGCTCCGACCCCAACCTCCCGTTCTCGCCCCGTTCCTGGTCGAAAGAGACAAAAACAACGTTTGTGGGCACCATTTTGCGGACGTGGGAAGGACGTGGTTTCCGGCCCCCAACAAACAACCATCGAAAGAACCTTTAGAAAAGAAGATAGGAAAACAATTAATCAAAAATGGGCTAGGTTTTTCTATAGATGTGGTATATCATTCAACACTGTAAGGACGCCTGAGTGGAAGGAAGCAATATCCGCTACTAGTACTTACGGACCCGGACTTAAACCCATGACGTATCATGAAGTTAGTGACTCGTGCCTTAAACAAGAAATTGACTACACTAGAGGTATACTAGAATCGTACAGACAAGATTGGGCAACATACGGGTGCACGTTGATGACAGATGGGTGGACTGATAGGTCCGGTAGGAGTATAATCAATTTTCTAGTAAATTGTCCGACAGGTACCATGTTCATGAGGTCTGTAGATGCTTCCGGTCACTCTCACACCGCAGACTACCTGTACAAGCTGATGGACAAGGTAGTTGGCGAGATTGGCGAAGAACACGTTGTTCAGGTGGTCACCGACAACGCCGCCGCGTACGTACTTGCCGGTAGGATGTTGCAACAAAAAAGAAGGAGATTGTTTTGGACTCCCTGTGCAGCGCATTGCATTGATCTCATCTTGGAGGATATTGGCAAGTTGTTTTTGAAGACTATTGCTTTAGCTCGGAAGATCATCAAACATTTCAACAGCTCAGCCATGTTGTTGAAGAGGATGCGAATTGCCATTGAAGGGAACCTGCTACGCCCTGCTGTCACGAGATTTGCCACCGCATTTCTGAGTTTGCAAAGGTTATTTCTGAAGAAAGACAAACTCCGAGCCTTTGTTGTTTCCCCGGGGTACAACGATCCTAATGCAAGTTGGATAAAGAACAAGAAAAAGAAGGAGATCTCTACTGAAGTTGCCGAGACCATTCTACAAAGTGGTTTCTGGACCAACGTCGTAAAGGCACTGAAGGCCTCACAACCTATGGTTCAGGTTCTTAGACTTGTTGACGGCGATGAGAAACCAGCGATGGGATATCTGTGTGACGCAATGGAGAAAGCCAAAGAACAAATCATGAGGAACTTTGACGGAAACCCGAGGTTGTACAAGCAAGTCATCGACCTCATCGACACCAGGTGGGGTCCAGGGAAGATGATGTCATCACCGCTACATTCTGCTGGTTTCTTACTCAACCCTGGTACCTTCTTCTCCGTCCCACCTCAGGATCGAAATATAGCTTTCAATGAGCATATGCCTGGATTCATGGATGTCGTAGAGCGGCTCGTCCCCACTCCTGCAGAACAAGACAAGATTTGCGGTTTACTTGATCGTTACAAGAACTCCCTCGGAATATTCTCGAGGGATATGGTCGTCAGACAAAGGTCGGAAAGAAGACCTATAGATTGGTGGCAATCGTATGGCGCAGACATGGGAGAGACTGCATTACAGAGGTTGGCCGTGAGGGTGTTGGGATTGACATGTTCGGCATCAGGTTGTGAGCGGAATTGGAGTGTCTTCGAGCAGTTGCACTCAACGAGAAGGAACAGGTTGGCTGTGAAGAAGATGAATGACTTGGTGTATGTGAACTACAACCAAAAGTTAAGGCAAAGGTTTCAGCAAAGGATGGAGAAGCCTGGATTTTATGACCCCATCAGTGTGGAGTACGATCTCTTCGACGAGCATCCGTGGTTGGTAGAAACTGAAGATCCGGTCTTCGCTGGAGAGGAGCTTACATGGGCCGATGTCGAGGAAGCAGCTTTGGGACATTCTTCTTCACGGAGACGCTTTGCTCGATCCATGTCCACTGCATCTGACCCGCGGTGTTCTACTGCATCTGACGCGCCATTATTAGGTCGTGGCATGGATGATGCCATCGTTCACATCAGTTCTAGAGATCCAGGTGCATCGAGTTCTCAACCACCGATGGACATCGACGAGCAATATGTCCAAACCGACGATGAAGAAACTGAAGAAGATGATGTCTACGTCGACAATCCGAATGAGAACGACTCCGACGACTCTGATGGTGGTGGAGGATATGATATGGTTCCCAGTTGGACATTAGATCAATGTGTCCAATGGAATTAGTTAGTTAGCTTGTAATTCTACTTTCTCTTTTATCTACTATTGTATGAACTCTGAGTTACTTTGTAATCGTACTACTGAGCAATAAATTGTATACCTAAGTGTTTAGGTGGGTAGAGGGGGTGCCTAGTGAGGCCTTGGTCGAGGAACTAGGTGTCTTTTCGAAGCCTAAACATGTATGGTAGTTTTAGAAAATATTTGTGTATTTTTTTCTATTTTTCCCGATTTTTCCTGATTTTTTTATCTATTTTATGAAAATTAATTGAATTTAAAAAAAAAAAAATTACCGCCCAGCCCTGGGCGGTCGCACAACCGCCTAGGCGATCGCCCAGGCGACCGGACGCCGCCGGCCGCCTAGGCTCGCCTAGGCGGTGCCTGAACGTTGATAATATGTAATTGTCGAATTTTAATAAAATCTAATTATTATGTGTTGTTCGTAATTATTGTAAGTTAATTAGATTAAGTTATTATAAAAATAATAAATTTAATAGTTTGTGAATTATTATGTTGATATAGAAAATGAGGTAAAAAGAAATGATGTGGAGGAGAGAGAGTGTTAAAAGTGGGGTTGAGGTTAAGAAGAGAAAAATGGGTTGGGTTGGGTTGTGGGTTGCATAGTGTTTTTTGCTGACGTGACAGAGAGAGAAAGCTGACGTGTCAAGATATTTGGGGTTGGGGTTAAAGATGGCCTTAAGTTAGAATATTATTAATGCCAGGCCAAAGTTTTACGTTTTGTTGTCTTACTTTTGTGTATGGATGATACACAATAATACCTCGGTAAATATTCAAAGAAATTTATCTATTTCAATTTTCAAAACAGCGGACATGTTGTTACTCTACAGTTTACACCTTCCCTCTTCTCCAAGGAGGAGAGTATGCAGATTATATTAGTGCATGCATGCAGCGAGCATCGGCTAATGGAATAATGATTTGTTATATGATTTCCTCAGATCTACCAGTTTGATGTTAATTCATCATTTACTCGATTACATCCAAACCTTATGACTGTTAGGTTAGAACTTGAAGAGAATTCACACCAACACAAACAATGAACCTCCTCTCCAGCTCTTCTGTTCACTGGTAATCATAGAAAAAGGTTTAGGTAATTAGGTGCAACAAATTGTTGACATGGTATTGGACTATTGGTTTAGAGCACCATTAACCCCAACCCAAAAATCCCCTCTAATCAAGTTTCTCTCTTCACCACGTCAGTAGAAAACACTATACAACCCATAACTTAACCCAACACATTTTTCATCTCTTAACCCCAACCCCATTTTCAACACACTCTCTCCTCCAATTTATTTCTTTTTACCTCATTTTTTATTCCACCACAAAAATACACAAAGTCACAAATTATTAAATAAATTATTTTTACAACGATTTTATATTATTAATTTTCATTTATTTTAATTCTTAGAAATTAATTCTAATTATATAAAACAATATACATATCAATTAAATAATTTACCTAATTTTTTTAATATTGATAATAGTTAATAATGTTAATATATTTATTTTAAAGTCGTTTTAAATCTTTTTTTCAAATTTTTTTTCTGAAAATGTGTTTTTTATTTGTTTTCATTTTTTAAGATTTTTTAAAATTAATTTTTTTTCCAAAGATTGATCTCCAAATAACGTAGATGAGAGAAAAGGTAGGGTATTCGATTATTTGTTTTAATTTTCAAAAAATAATTATAATTATATAAAAATATATATATCAATAAAAATATATTAAACAAATAAAAAATAAAATTTTAATAATTTATTTTTTAAAAAAAACAACCAACCCAGGTTGGCCACGTAGCCAACCCGGGTCCCAAATCAGGTCAAGTTGCCGACCCAGGTCGAGACCCGACCTCCGAGTTTCGCGCGCTAAGAGAACCGGGGGGTGGGTTGAATCCCGCTCCGCCCCCAGTTTTTTCAGCGTCAAAGATGCTCTTACAATAGACTTCCATACCTAGCCATAATCCAACGGCTAATTTTGCTCCAATGGGCCATAGTGGGCCGAATAAATACGAGCCTAGATGACCTAACAATACATGAGCACTCAGGATGAGCAAAGATCTAATCATTTGGAGAATATCAAACAACGCAAAAGTTATGCATCAAGATATCTATCAGTAGAGGTTCTACATCACTAGCAGCCCGCGCTATCTTAGTCCAATGGTGTGTTAACAACATGCCTTAAACTTAATAATTTTTTCTAACTTGGGAGCTAAAATGAAGTGCTATTTCGATTAATTTTTGCTTGCTTCTGCAGGTATGTCTCTGGAAGCCTGTATTTCCATCGACAAAATCTTTTGAAGAAATATGGTCCCACAGTTGAGAATCTTGAGATAGAGATACTAAAACTTCCCTTTTAAAAGTTATTTCAGAAGAAACCAAAATTAACCTTTCATAATAACCTTTTTTGCATGACCGCAACAAATAATATTCTTTCGAGTGCTTCAAAACACGATGATGAAAGATACCTTGTTTCCTAACTATATCCCTTAAAAAAAGTTCTATATAAAATAAATAAATAAATGCTGCTGAGATTGACAAACAGTACATAAACTAAAACAAAAAAAAGGTATTGGCGTATTACCAAGTGAAGTTTGTGGTCATCTTGTTTTTACAATGTAATGTAAAAACATATAAACAAAAATGTAAGAATTCAATATCACAATATTTCATCCACACAAAAGTGGTATACAAGTAAACAAAAAAAAAACAAAGAGTTAAAGCCAGGTAAGTTACTGTAAAATCCGATGTAAACATGCCCAAAAGTTACCCATCCTATCAGTTACCCTTTCTTCCTGCGTGAAACATGATCCCTATGTTGTGAGGAATGGTTGGGGTTTTGTAGGATACCCAATAGGTTGGTGAAGAGGCCAAGAAGATGAAGCGTTTGAAGGTTGTGGTGGAAGTGGGAGGCAATAACTTTGTGTTTAATTTCTTGTTAAACCTCGACAGGTTGAGAAACAGAAGTGATGGCACCACATTGTATCGTCAAGCTATCGTTCTAGTACTCGGAATCAGAGAGTGTTCATGGCTACCCTGAATCTGCTGCATAAGCAACTGTTTTGCCATATTCGTTCCCACTAAACTCTGCCTTTATGTTTCTGAAACAGAGAGGGACTTCTTTGCTAAAATTAAGCCTAAAGCTTGAATTATGCTCGGAATGTTCTATTCTCGACGGACTCTTACAAGAGCTTGACAATGAACTGTGTGATGCACTTCTCAAAGCAGTACGATATGAATTCTGGACGCTGGATTGGCACCTGAAATCAAAATCAGCATACCATATTAAGACCATTAGAATTTAAAAACTTATGCATACAGATCACATACCTCAATGAAATTAACAGAGAAGAAGAGTAAAAAAAAACTCGAGAGAAAAACAATAAAATCACATGGTCTATGGTGGTAAGAAGGCAAATATTACTGGCCATCACTAACCTTGAAAAGCTCAGGGAACTTTCAGACGCAGAAATAACAGTAGAATTACTGGTTTAACAATAACAACGACCTTTTTCGTATTAATACCATCTTAGGCATCAACACTAGTCAACTTCCACATTCCAAACCCGTCCTGGAAAAAATAGCAACGAGTTGATGAACGGCATCTTCACAGTCCAGCCCTGCACAATCCATTCTTTTCAAAACTAGCACCTCTCTTCCCAAAAGCCACCACATAGGGCCACAGTAAGCCAGTAAGCAAGCAAGCATCAAAAGCCAACTTTTGCTCGTGTTAATTCCACATGCGTCTGTAAGAGAACCCTCCAAATTTGTTCTGATGGAAGGCAGTGTCGAAGCCAAATTGGGCCGTCTCATTGATGGGAAATGGCAGCGTGCATGTGGAAGTTAATTCCATTTCCACCAGTTTCAGCTTCTTCCCCCAATCAGCTGGTTCCATGGTATGCCATGTTGGATCTTGTTTATACACTTTTAACCCAAGTTTGAAGACCGTAGGATCAAAACATGTCACTAGTGTAGTAGTACTGTTGTCTTCTTCTAAATCACCATCAGAACAAGAAAAGAATAGAACATGCAGATCACATGTACTAAAGTGTTTGATCAATCAAAGAACAATATAGATGGTTACCATTCATGTGAAACAACAACCAAGCCCAACAACACTCCCACTGCCACGAACCCGGCCATCTTATTTATTACCTTTGCAAATATTCATAATCATATAGAAAGAAAGTATATGCGAGAGGAAAGCCAAAACCGGCCCCTCCGAATTTCTTCTAATAAAATTTGAATTGCTACGTACGTACCACTCTTTTCAAAATCCCACTCCACCCACCACCTTCTTCTCTGTTCCCAATTCCCATCCAACCACTAATATATTCACACACAAAACCGAACAAACATGAGACCGCACGCACGTGTCTATCTTCTCGTGCCTACGCAACAGTGGCAACCACCTTAACTCCCGCCTCACCAACCCCAACCAACCCAAGTGTCCCTCCATTTACTCCACTCCGGCGAGCCCTCACCGCCGCCGACACCTCCGACAAGTCCCTTGTCTTCACGTTCACTCTCAGTCCGTACTTCATGAACAATGTCAGCGACATCTTCTGCTCGACTCGGTGCCCGGAGGCGACTTCCAGGCGGTACCGGAGGAGGACCCCCGCCGCGATGGACTTCATCTGGAGGTATGCAAGGTCTTTACCGAGGCATATGCGCGGCCCCGCGTTGAACGCAACGAAACGGAACGCGTCCTGGGGTTGGAACTGCTTGCCGTCCGGAGACAACCACCGATCCGGACGGAATTCCATGCAGTCTTCACCCCAAACTGATTTCATCCTACCCGCCGAGTAGATCGAGTAGGTCACCGCTGACCCCGCCGGCACGAACGTGCCGTCGGGTAAGACGTCGTCTTCGACCACGTGTTTGGAGTCCTCCGGGACGGAAGGGTAGAGGCGGAGGGTTTCCGATAAGGCGGACTTTAGGTAAACAAGACGGTCGGCCTCGTCGAAGGTTAACGGCTCCGCTAGCCATTTCGTCGTGTCGTCGCCTCTCGTGTCGGCCAAAGTCGAGCAAATTTCTTCGAGGATCTTCCGTTCGATGGCCGGATTCTGCGTCATGAGCCAGAAGAACCAGCTGAGTGCCACCGAGGAGGTGTCTCGGCCGGCGAGTATGAAATTGAGCGCGACGTGTTGGAGGAAAGAGTTGGAGTAAGAGCCCTTCTTCATGAACCGCGAGAGCAAGTCGTCGTGCTGCTGTAGTTGTTGCGAGTCGAGCTCGAGCTTTCTGGCTTTGATGACACTCGAAAGGTACTCCTCCACGTGGGTAACGCTCTCGGTAAGTGTCACCTCCATGCCGAGTCTCAGTAACTTCTTCAGCTTCCACATGAACTCCGGGAGAATGAACCGGTGCAAAGACGCCTCGGTCGCCCTATCGAACGCGTTGGCAAACGCATTCTCCGGTAACCCAGCCGCCAACGTCTCGGGGTCCTTCCCGAAGGCAAGACCACAAATATTATCAAACGTAAGCCGGAGGAGCAGATCCTGCAAATCGACACTCGAATTCGCCTTCCGGGCGGAATCGAGAATGGGAAGAAGCCGGAGGTGGATCGCTCTGGTAACCCACCTCGACATCGCCTGCCGGAGAGTCCTAGTTGTGAACTCCAAAGCCGCGGTCTTCCTCTGGAAAAGCCAGGTGTCACCGTCGGAGTTGAAGATGCCATCGCCGAGGAGGTCATGGAAGACGGCGTGCCAGGTGGGTCCCTTCGGGTAGTTGTCGAAGCGGGTCTTGAGAACGTGTTCCAAGTTCTTGGAGTCGCAAGTGACGGTGGTGAGGCCCTGCTTGCGGGCGAGGAAAGGGACAGCGCACGTGCACGTCTGGTAAGTCCCTCCGGTGGCCTTGAGGTTGTCGGCGATCCAGTCGTGCATCCGAGCGCAGTTCTGGATAAGCCCCGGTAAGCTACCAAGCAACGGCCACAACCTCGGGCCGGTCAGCGACCGGGAAAGCCTTGAGAACCACACAATGTACGCCGCCACGGCGGTGAAGAACAAAACCACAACAAAGATGTCCATTGGTGATTTGGTAGGGTGGTGTGTTGTGTTTAATTAATTGTGGGAAGTAGGGAGGAGGAGGGGAGGAGGTTTTATAAGAGTGTAGAGGGAGTTGATGGGTGGGGCGGTGATCAAGAGCATTTAAGAAGGACAGACTGTTATACACTACCTCTCTATCTTCTTGTCCATCGAATCACAAATACCTTCTTCTCTCTTTTCTTTTCCTTCCTTGCTTTTTCTCCTTCTTGCACCTCTCGAACATAAATGGACTCACCATCTGAGAGACGCCATTAAATGCTGTAAGAGGTCGTTGGGTCCGGCCTTTTCTTTTACTCTTGTTGGTTGATGCCTCTCCTTCTATGATTGTGACTAGTCATGTATTGTAGAGTCGAATGTGTTGTGAGTTGGATATATATTGGAAGGTGGTTAGAGTTGGGTGTATTGTTTTACGTGGTCAATCTTTGTGATTTGCATGGATACGGATGGAGGTGGATGGGGAGGGTGGTCAGCATTTTTTTTTCTGGTTTAATACTTTTTTTGTTTGGGGGGGGGGGGGGGGGGGGGGGGGGGGGGGGGGGGGTAATTGTCTTACTTCTAACAATATCTAAATTGGTAATCCATGTGCTGATGTGGGTCACCCCGCAAACAGACGCCACCTAATTTTAAGGCCGTGTTCATCTTTCCCTTCTTATTAACACCAGCATTGAATATCTGGTGGGTGTTGCATGAAGTAAATTAATGTATATGCATTGTAAAGGATCACAAGAATATATACAAAAAAAACACCACATGATATAGTCGATTGAAGAGATTAAAAGTAATGGAGAAAGTAAAAGAAAATTTCCCTTAAATTAAAATGTTCAAACCTATTGTATGTAGCATTTTCTAACTAACCAAGGTTAGCATTTGGTTTTGACTACTTGAAGGGTTTTTTTTTCTTTCTGAAAGTGGTTTTGGCTACTTGAAGGTAAAAGATCTCTTAAATATCCGATGGGAATAGTAAAAGATGAAATAGAATGTTGGAGCTAAGTGGCTAAGAAGACCTTTTTTTTTACTTTATCAATGTCACTTAAAGGTTAAAACCATTCCTAGAAAAAAGGTTGGATTTTTGTGGATAAATTAATGTTTCAGGACTAGGAACTTAGGAAGTATAGGGTGTTGAGATTGGCCATCTGTTTTATAGGTGTTCAAAGTGGTGGGGTCAAGGGAAGTAAGATCTTTTAGGTGGTGAACTGGTGATGGGGTTCAAAGTAAAGTCTTAAACGAGAATTATCGTCCATTTGTTAATATAGTTTATGACTTTATGTTGTTGAGTGATGGTATTACTGTTTATGGAATTTTTGCTCAACGTCAGTTTGGAGTTTGGTGAACGACCCCACCTGCACGGCAGTTTCTTTTCAAATGTATGTCAAATTAGATTGATTGGACTTTAACGTTATTGTCGTTGGGTATATAAAAGGGTTTTTGTTTTGGTACATCAAAATTAAAATTAGCATCATGTATATGTTTCTTTTTATATTGGTACCGTTCCTATTTTTATATTGAATATTACTTTATGCACAGTAGGGTCGGACCATCACCCGATAGACTCTCATAATTATTTCCGTCTTGGGAGTCTAACAGACGTGAGTCGCACGTTAACTTATGTACAAGAAAGCAATTTTCAACCAAAAGTACGAGTATTACATTAATTTTGATCTTTTTAATGTGTACCGAAGTAAAAAAAAAACTCGGTTAGGATTGGATAATATTTACTCCAGATTGGACGATTGTGGATCAATTGGTCAATCAATTTTTCATTTTTTCATCTAATATTAAATAGTCAACCTTGGGGACTTGGATATGATATGGAATGGATAACAGAACAGTGAAGTTTTGGATTTGAGTGTTAAAAACAAGAGTTTAAAAGTAACGAGAGTTTCTCTTTAGAAAATAACACATAACGTTAGAGATATATAAAATAACGGAATGAGTAGGATTTGGTCGTCTGATCTTAAAGACTAAAGAAGAAAGGGCGAGGGATATTAAAATGATTTTTTTTCTTGGGTACTCATTCAAAAAATTAATTTTAACGTGATGCTCATGCTTCTGGTTGAAAATTATTATCGTGCACACCAGTTAATGTGAGACTCATATCAATTAGATCGTTACGAGAATCTAACGGATGTGCATGAGAGTAATTTTGAATCCAGATGATGAGTGTCAGACCAATATACATAGAAACATGTGTATCATGCTAATTTTGATGTTTTCGATGGATACCCAAGAAAAAAATAGTATATAAAATCATGACTTCGCTTATTATTAAATTTGTCGTACGACTCAGATTAATTAAATTCATTATATTAAACTTCTCGTATTAACCTTCAATGTTTTAGAATGACGTGTTTCCTAGTGAGAAGTGATCAAATCATACATTATGGGATTTTTCCAGTTAACAGCTATTTCATTTCCTATCAATTTATGGTTATTGTGAGAATAAAGTAGAAAGATTGTTAAGATATCTTGGATGGTACAATAAATCATAATGCCTACACAAATTAAAATACTACCCAACATTAAGGTGCTATTAATAGGGAACTACTATTCGTCGCCGGAAAATTACTTAAATCGCCCAAAAAATTACCTTTTTGCCCTTAACAAATCAATTAATACCCATTTCGTCCAGTGTCTTTAAACAAGGTATTTGACTCAGTTTTACTCACATTCCTAGTACCAACACCACAAAAATGTCTGGCGAAACACCTGAATCCGGCTAGGTAACGGAGGCGGATTTTTTTTTCCGACTCGGGCGTCTGGATACGACGCATAAACCATGGTGGAGGCGTGATAGCCAGACGCCTCCACCAAGGTGGAGGCGTCTTAACGAGGCGCCTCCACGAACGTGGATGCGTCTGGCTAAGACGCCTCCACATAGGTGGAGGCGTGATAGCCAGACGCCTCCACGTTGGTGGAGGCGTGTTAGCCAGACGTCCGTATTTTTTAATAATAAAAAATAAAAAATAAAATATAAATAAATTCTTAAAATTATACGGTGTGTTATCTCAAATTATTTGAGGTTCTGTTGCAAGATTTTTGGTGGTAACGGGGTCAAATTACAATGAGTTTTTTTGCAAGTGATTAAATTTTCAAAAAATTTCAGATCCAAAATCCCCGGTGGTAAAACCTCCCGACTTACAAATACCACATCGACAGGTCCGTTCGGGGGTCTCGCTCCCCGGTAAGCGAGCGGCATTCCATCTCGCCGGTGAGGTGGCGGGGGGGGGGGGGGGGGGGGGGTGGCAAGGGGGCAGCGTCCCCTGGAAATTTTTTGGATTTTGAAATTGTTGGATCTGATTTTTTTTTGAATTTTCATCAATTGCAAAAACTCGTTGTAAGGTGATGTCGGACGGTCGACCGTTTGCTTCTCGGTCTACCGAACATGTTCCATGCGGATGACCGAGTTTCCATCGATCCACCGTGATCGTAAATACAGTAAGTTTTTGATCTTCCTAGAATCATTGTGTCGGTTTACCGATCTCTACCCGGTTATCCGAATATTTATTCTCAGTAGTTTCGACATTTCTCTGGAAATCTCTATTCGGTGTACCGAAAGGGTATCGGTCATCCGAATATAGTAATTATTAACTTATTAATTAATTAATTTAGTAATTATCTAAATTTATAATCAATTATCTTTTTAATAAAAAAATAAAAAAATAATAAAAAATTGCGGGCGTCTGTTTAAAACGCCCAGCGTAGGAGAGAGGCGTCTGGCTAAGCCGCCCAGCGTAGGAGAGAGGCGTCTTAGCCAGACGCCCGTCCCATGGGCGGGGCGTCTGTGTAAAACACTGCAGGCGTCTTACCCAGACGCCCCTCTCCTACGCTGGGCGGCTCCGCCAGACGCCCGCAATTTTTTATTATTTATTATTATTTTTTTATTAAAAAGATGTTGGATATTTTACCAGATTCGAGTACACCGGGGCGTCTGTTGGCTCATTACTGACCTCCAAAACATTCATTTTTATGAATATAAGAGGAAGATGAAGAGAGATGTGTGATAAGAGGGTAAAATGTCGCGTTATTGCAGTAGAAATGAGAGAAGGGCAAAATGGTAATCTGTTGGGGCGATTTAAGTAGTTTTAGGGTGACGAATAGCAATTCAGTATTAATAAGTATTAGTTGCATGCCATGATATTTAATTGGAGGGTATTGATGTAAATTACCCTTACATCATACATGTGTTATGTGTATACAACTGGAAGCCTCATCTACGGTCTTCTCGTGAAGATTAAACATGTCACTTTCTTGTGCGTCCATAGAGATAAACTAAGGGTGACTAGAAGATTAAGAGAGATACTAATTAGAGTTAAAAATTAAAGAAGGTTTAATGCGTTGCTGGTTTTCTTCACCCTTCACCTCAATTTTCGGTGTTTATGACAGTCCATGTGCTCCCATTCTGCCCTTACCCACCCTTCAGTCTTCACGAGTCATGACTCATGACCAAGCTTAACAATTTTCTTCACCCTTCTATATCTATATTGATATATAGATATAGAGGTTGTTGCCCACCTGATCTTTCGAATTAATTACAACAACCGAACTCCTAACTCTTTCTAGTAAATCTTCGTCCCAAAAATATTAAAAAAAAAACCAACCCTTTTTTATCTTCACAAAACATCCCACGGTAGACAAAAGGAGAATTAACAAAAAAGTACAGTTGCATTTTTATACATTGTTGGAAATCCTTTCATGCCAAAATTATGAAAATATTGATCTCTTGACATCTTTAAAGTGCTTAAGTTATTTTGATGATAATCTTTTAAATTTTCCTTTGACATATTAAATTCATTTAGATTAAAAAAATTGCAAGACTCACTTGGCCCCATTTTATAAAAAAAATCTCTAAGGGCTTGTTCACCATTTAAAAAAAGATTTCTCTAAGTGCTTATGGATATAAGTTCATGATGATATCTCTTGCATCGAAGATCTCAAGTTTAACTTTTAATTTTCCCAAGGTCTATGAAGAAGAAAAACTTTGGGACATATGTACGAAGTATCAAGTACTTTTTAAATTCTTCAAGTAAATAAATAAAAATGTGGTCCTCTGAACCGCTGCTATTACTACAGTTTGTTTGGAGTTGGAAATGCCTTAGGAATTTGTATAGGTGTGGGAACAATTTTCTTGGTTCCATGGATCATAATAGCAGTGGCACTGAACAGTTATGGGTCTTTAGGCCATTGGGCACTCATGGTTGACCCCATGTTTTCTTTTTGAATTGAGGGAACAATGGTTTGACTTGTGTTCCTCGTTTGTTTCTTCTTGGTTGGTGTGTGTGATCTGAGTGAGTTGACCCTCAACGGTTTCTCTTGTTGTTTGTATTGAGTATTGGGAAGGAATGGGTGAGACTGCGTTGTTGATTCTCATATGGACAAGTGTCTTTAGCTTGAATCTAGAAAATGCTTTTTTTTATCACTTCCCAAACAAATGCCTCAAGTTTGTATGTCTTTTATGGTAAGATGTTGTGATAATCAAGGTATGTAATGTTTAATTCGAACAATATAAGACATTAGCGTCTCAATTAAAACCTAACGTCGACACACAAACACAAGGATAGTGCAAAACAATTGCCCTTTTTATATAAATCGATTGATATCTCACATCTTATCTTAGTATTAAATCCTTGAAATACTGACATCAAAGGTGCATTAGTGAGCTGAAAGTTTACGGGGCTTCTTATTTAAGTAGGAACTGTAAGGTTGGTGCATTAATAACAAATCGGCAGTGATAGTGGGTTTCATTCGATGATCAACGATGGTCCCATCTAAGGTTGTTGGAATTGATATATCTATGTTATATTTAGGTGCATCAATTAAAGAAATTTAAGTTCAGTAAAATGATGCCCTGAGGGCTGAGGTTGATATTCGATCTACGTTAGAGATTTACCACTAAATCAATCCCCTTGGAGTTAGCTTTAGAAGTTACATTTATCTAGTGTTATACCAATCTTTCTGAAACAAAAGCACGCCCATGGAAGCTTAGGTAATGAGATAGTCATGGTCCAACATTGAGCCAATTAACATTATTATTGTGCATAGAACATTACCATTAACCTTTTGTTTTATTTTATATACTATACTCCCAACTGCCATTTTAAATCTCAATTTCTCAAATGTTAGAATAAGACTGTTAAGATTCAATCTCTGATCTTGATCATCGAATGATCTCCCAATTGAACTACTCTCAATTGATATTAACTCTCTCTTTTCTTATGAGATAACTATGTCTTCTGCACACGCACATGTAATCCAAACAAGCAATCTTCCTTGGGTCACGTCTAAGGCCGAATCTCATAAACAAGTATTTATGTAACATCCCCGAACAGTGGAAAATTTAAACTTTTAAAATCAATGGGAACACGAGAATAAAATCATCAAGAGTTGGGACATTACTGAAAGAAATACCCAAATACATAAGGTGCATCATAATACATAAGAGTTTGTCAAAAGAGTGATTACATCATAACACAAAACACATAGTACATGTAATCACGACAACCTAAAGTAGGTAAACGACAGGATCCAGTCTCAAACTGCAATCTCCCTCGGTCACCACCCGCCGGAACCTAACGCAGTCCTGAAAAAGATGCAACAACAATGCCTGAGTTTCCATAATGAAACCCCGTATGACAAGCTCACCTATATGCCCTAACATACTAGTATATCATGGCATGGAATACAAAGCAGTAAAACAACATTGCCACCAAGGGCCAAACTGGACATCCGTCCTGCGATCGTTCCCGCTGCCACACAGGCCCCGCGGTCTACAATCGCCACCGCTGCCACACAGGCCCCACGGTCCGCAACATCGCCGTCGCCACACAGGTCGCACGGTCCAACAACCACCGGTACCACACAGGCCACACGGACAAACAACACCGCCGCCACACAGGCTGCACTGTCCAAACAACGGGTCCCCATAGAGACCTACCGTAGGCACATACGGTCTAACAGACAGTACGCAACATATCCCCACACGCGACTACACAAGCCAAGGGATCGGTGAGGAGGCGTTCGCACTTCCGCGCAGGGTAGAATCAGATCTGAAAACATCGTGGTCCACCACCACACCAACGGAGCCGTCGCTCAGGTCGGTCCATCAACCAGCGTCACACAGACCGCACGGGATATCACTCGATAGGTGCCCAGTCGAGCTACCTGCCGGAACACATCATCGGCAGTCCATCGCCGCAACCACACAGGCCACGCGCGATCCTCCCTGCCGCCACACAGGCCGCACAGGGGCCCTACCGCCGCCACACAGGCCGCACGACACGTACAATCACTGTCATCAAGGTCAGTCGAACATATCTGCCACACAAAGGCCAGACAATCGACAGATCCAAACCGAAGTCCGCAGGGTCAACGAGCTCCACGTGCAACACCAACTCCGGCTCCAAACGAGCAGGGTCGCGACCTCCGTCGCCGTCAATAGGCCGGTACCTCTCTGGACCTCCGTCTCCAATCCTGGACGGTAGTCACTGTGCCTCCGTAGCCATCGGCCGGTAGTCACTGCACCTGTCAGCAGTTGCGTGTTGCTGAAGCAATGGGATCCGCAATCCCTCAGGCTGCTACTCTAACGCGAGTCAAACGATCCACCAGATATAGGCGCGATCCATACATGGAGGTGACGCGTTCCGGACACCCACACTCTTCCACACGGCGGTCCCTGGGCAGACACGCATAACGCGCCCACCGTCACCTCCCGGCTCACGCACACGGCGAGGACATGGGTTTCCGTGGACAGAGTTGGCATCCTAAGCGGAACCAAGAATTATGTCCTGTGCAAAAACGGTCGACCGAAAGAGACACTCGGTCGACCGTTTCCTCAAGGGAATCGGTCGACCGCTGTGACAACGGGTCGACCGCTTCCACAAGGGAAATCGGTCGACCGAAAGTGACAGCTCGGTCGACCGCTTCCACAAGGGAATCGGTCGACCGAAGCTTCTGCAACGGTCGAACTATTTGCGCAACACAATAATTCCTAACGGTCTACCAAAGGTCTAAAATCGGTCGACCGAACGAGGTCAAAATCCGGAGTCTGGTCAACATCAAAATCCAATCTATCGGTCGACCGACTCAGGGGTCTCGGTCGACCGAAACCTTACATGGTCAACCTATTATTTTCTATGTCATAAAAGGTCGGCCGAAAACACTAGCATCCTACTGGTACACTTAAGTCCCGGTCGACCGAACAAGGGAACCGGTCGACCGAAACACCACAGACAGTCAAATAACACTACGTTCGGTCGACCGTCCAAGGGACCCGGTCGACCGACAAACGTCTTCAACCTCGCGCCAGCCGAGGTTTTGACGCTGAAACTCGTCGCCGGCGAGGTCTCCGACCTCCCGCGACCTACCAAAACATCACCCCAACGTGGGTGATCACTATAGGCCTCTAATGCAAGAACTTGGCATACCTCTCTTGAAGAACGACGAAGGACACCGGAGCTCACCGCCTCGCTTGCCTCCGACGCTCACCACCTCGCACCGCACCACACCCAGAACTTGGCTCAACAGTGCCCTACACATCCAACCCATCACCTCTCACCCCTCTACAGTGCACGCCCCCTCTTCCCTTCCCCATGCAAAGTCTTCTCTCTCCTCCTATACCCTTCTCCTAATCACGATTAATCCATTAACCAAGATTAGGGTTTTACAATTTATACCCAAAGCCTCTGTTCCAAAAGAACAGGGTTAAATATAGCCAAAATAAAAGATATGAATATAAAAGGCATAAGTAATAGAGGGTAAATTTATATTATTGTATAGATCATTTGGAAGTTAATAGTTTGCATTAGAATGTATGAATATGATTATCATAAGGATTTTATATGCAAGAAAGCCCAAAAACATGCATTCCATGAATGATGTGTACGTTGGGAGATACCAATGTCCTTTTGCTTTCATCATGATGCCAATCAATTTTTCATGACATTATGTAATATATATAATAGAGAATTCCTCCGTAATTTTTTTAAATAATAATCATTTTAAAAAAAATCGAAAACTAATCCAAAAAAAAAAAAATCAAAAGTACGCAGATCGCGGGTCGAACCCGCGATCCGTGCTCACGGATCGCGAGTGCGATCCGCGATCCGTGGTGACGGATCGCGGGTGGCCCGCGATCCGTGGGCGCGAGTTCTTATAAATACACGTTTCGTCCATTTTTTTCCTGGTGTCATTTGAGGTAATTATTTTTTTCATTGTTATATTTATAGTTATTAATAATTGTTAATAATATCAAATATTGAAATTCTACTTTTTTCACAGTCTTCAAATTGTGCCTAGTGATAACATTTTTTCTGATCCGTGTGTCTTTCCTGGGGGTATTTGAGGTAATTATTTTTTTCATTCTTATATGTATAGTTATTAATAATTGGTAATAATATCAAATATTGAAATTCTACTCTTTTCACAGTCTTCAAATTGTGCCTGGTGATATCATTTTTTGTTATCCGTGTGTTTTTTCCTGGTGAAATTTGAGGTAATTTTTTTTTTCATTCTTAATTTCTATTTATGTCAAATTATTAATAATTGGTAATAATATCAAATCTTGAAATAATTTGTAATATAAAACTGATTAAAGAATTTTTCATTGTAGTTAACAAAATGATTGCGGTAAGTGTGTACTTTGGCGGTGAAATAGTTCAAAATGCAAGTTACGGTGTAGAGTACACGATAGGTCCAAGACTTACACTTTCAACGAGCGAAAATGTAACCTTAGAAGAACTTAAGAGTTGGATATATCAAGGTTTGAATGTCGAAGAATCTCAGTACTCGATGAATATTCAATATCGTTGTAACATTGCACCAACCGGTTACTTTTTTTTAATGTGATGTCTGTATATGATGAGAATTGTTGGAGAATAGCCTATGAAACAGCTTATTCCAAAATGGGAATGATGGAGTTATATGTACAGTTGAATCCTGTGGAAATTGAGTGGAGGGTTGAGATGTTTACAGGTAACCAACCGGGTAGTAGTAGTGGTGCAGGTTTCATATCTCAACAATCATGTGATGCAAACACCATAGCAGAAACCAGTCGACCTGCGAATAGAACTTCTGATTTCGTGCCTATACAAACAGATGATGAAGAAGAAAATGATGACGAATATTACAATATAGATACAGAGAATGAATCATCAGGTGAGGACGACGAGGATGCTGAGGAGATTGAGGAAGATGAAGATATTGGTCCGAACGTGAGTCAGTTAAGCCAATACAACCCATTTAGAGGGAGGGGTTCGGTTCACCCTGCTAAAAGCTTTCATGATTGTTCTAGTTGGGTTCCTGCAGATACATCATTTATAGAAAGCAGCGCAATAGTTGAAGGTCCGTTAGCTGAGAATCAAGCATTCTCATCAAAAGACGCTCTGAAGAACGCAATATCGAAATGGCACATTGACAATAATCGGGAGATCAAGGTGCAAGACAGCAGCAAAACCAAATATAGGGTGAGATGTAAAGATGAAAATTGTAGCTGGATGTTGTACGCTACACGGACCGGTTCGGGTGATGCATGATCTATAAGAAAATGTCCGTATAAGCATATATGCAGGTCCACAGCTGCCCGATTTGATCATGCTCAGCTGACTGCAAAGATGATGGCTGATATCATCCGTGAAGATGTCGAAAATAATGTCTCGCTCCCGATTAAACAAGTGTTTGGTCTGGTAAGAAAAATATTTCCAGGTGTTAATCCAAAGTACAATAAATTATGGCGTGCCCGCGAGATTGCTATTGCATACATGTTTGGAAGTTGGTCGGGTTCATATGCTTTGTTGCCTCAATTGTTAAATGCTATTAAACAATCAAATCCTGGAAGTAAAGTTGTAGTTCATTCTGACCCTTTACCATGCGCTGGTGTCCGTCAGTTTAAATGTGCAGCATGGGCTTTTTGTCCTTGTATTCAGACATTCAAATATCTGCGTCCTGTTATCAGCATAGACGCCTCATTTCTTAAAGGTAGATACGAAGGAAGGTTACTTGTTGCTGTTGGGTATGACGCTGAGAATCAACTACTGCCTCTTGCATTTGGGCTCGTTGAGAAGGAAAATATATCCAATTGGGGATGGTTTATGAGATGGTTGCGACGAGAGGTGATTGGAGATAGGAAGATATGTGTCATATCTGATCGACATGCTGCAATTAAACACATTTTTAGGAATCCCGGTTACGGTTGGCACGAGGAAGGAAATGAAGCAGTTCACCGTTTATGCGCACAACATCTTGCCGAAAACTTGCTCAAAAATTGTAAGAATCAATATGCAGTTGACGCCTTCAAGGCAGCATGCAGACACAGTAATCCGTGGGATTTCAAAGCCAGTTTGGAACAAGTTGAGTATTGGAGTAAAGATGCATTACAATACATAAAAGGGATAGGGAAAAAAGATGAAACAAATGAGAATGAACCGGAGGTTCCTAGTAAGTGGTCGTTGTGTCACGACGGAGGCCAAAGATGGAGAATAATGACAAGCAATGCTGCAGAGTGTCTGAACAATGTTTTCAAAGAAGCTCGTGGTTTACCCATTTGTGCAATTGTAGAGGCGACATACTATAAACTGTTGGAGTGGTTCAACAACAGAAGACAACATGCACGTGTGTTGGCACAAAGAGGACACATCTTTTCCGAGAGGGTTACACAAATATTGGAAAAATCTGCAGCAGTTGCATGTCAACATGAGGTGAAAATAATTGATTTCGATACAGGAGTATATGAGGTCATATCCAAACATGAAAGAGTGAGCAGAACTGGAGGTAGGAGGGATCGTAGTTACAAGGTGATTCTACGTGACGACACCAGACCGAAGTGTAAGTGTCGGGGACTACAAAATACAGGTATCGCTTGCAGTCATGTTTTGGCAGTATGTGCCGCACGTAACTACAATGCCAATGAATATACACATTCGTACTACAGTGTCAACTCTCTAGTGCACACATGGGAGGGTCACTTCGATGTGTACGGGAAGGAAGAGGATTGACCTGAATATATGGGAGACAAAATAATACCTGATAGAACTCTCGTCAAGAAAGGAAGGAGAAGGTCAAAACGTTTACCGATGACGATGGATGTCATGGAAGGAAGGATAGGTCCGGGTCATTGTACAGGTTGTGGTTCTATTAATCACCCAAGCGATCGTTGCAATGTAAGGGAAGGTTGAATGTATAGTAATGTTTAATATATTGTAATGTTGAATGTATTGTAATGTTGAATGTATTTTAATGTTGAATGTGTTGTATTGTTGAATGTGTTGTAATGTTTATAATGTTTATAATGTGTTATTTATAAGTCAAACCATATCAATTAAGATTACAAACCATATCAAATCATAAGTCAGTGAAAGTACAACCGCGAGTACAACTGAATTACAATATGAACTACTGCGTGGGAGTGAAAATCTTTGTCTTCATTTTGCGTCGGCAGCCTCGACCGACTGGAGTCGCAACATGCACTGATTCTTCTTCATCATCAGAGACGACGTATGGAACCAACTCAGAATGGGGTTGAGTCTGAACAGGTGAATGAGACTCAACAGGTCGAAAAGGTGACTGATTTTGAACAGGCAAATAAGGTGACTGAGTCTCGTAAACTATAGAAGGTACAAGATTTAATTCACAAGTGTACCATTGGTCAGTGAATGGACTGAATATACCATCCAACAAAGTCCCGAAGTCTGTTTGCGGCAACTGAGGGGTATCATAATTACTACCAGGTGTCTGATAAGTTGGATAATCTTCGGGAATCTGGGAAAGCCCGAACTGCGTTGGCTGCGATGGTCCTGCTCCAATGTCACCATATGTTTCAGAAGATCCAAACTGCGTTGGCTGCGATGGTCCTGCTCCAATGTCACCATATGTTTCAGAAGATCCAAACTGCGTTGGCTGCGATGGTCCTGCTCCAATGTCATCGTATGTATATGAACCTCTAAACTGCGATGAATCTGGGACAAAATCATCGTAAGATGCATTGGATAGCCTAAAACTATATGTTGTTTGGTCTGCAACTCTAGGTACAGGACAGTCATCACGAATCTCATTATTACCATCATCATCTTCAGGAATCGACTCCACATCTCCAGGTAATCCAGCATCGCACAGTACTCTTTCAAATTCGTGCACCTGATCGCAATCGACAGCATCGAGTTGGTGACTCTTCAGCAACATTTTACACAGTCCCTTAGTTCCACGTTTGTACAACTGCTTGATAACAAATTTAGCCCGTTGAATACCACGAAAGCCCTGCAATTGTAGTTTGAAAATTAGATAGTAAAACACAACAAACAATAACCGTCAAAGTCGTTCAAAATACATACCATACGTCGAATACGTGGTCCACCAGGAACGTAACCTAAGTCCTCAATAGAATCACGTGGGGGTGGCAACGGCCTTTCCAAACCGAACTCTATTTGGCCTCGTATGTAGACTGTGTACATACCATTATGCTGAAACCACTGACGATACCGTCGATTTTCTCTCGGATCATATGGTCGACCTTCGTGAAGAATATGCGGTCTTTCCCACATTCGTATGTAAATTTCATGCTTCGCTGACCAATCATCTCTCTGTCGGGCCGCATGTACTATCTTATCAAGTCTTTTGAGTTCTGTCCACGGATGAGGTTCTGGCGGTGGCGTCGTCTGATAAAATCCAAATTGTCTCATAGTTCTTTCTGGATAATGCCATGAAATCATCCAGAAATGAATCAAAGGCACTCTCGCAAGCCAATATGCAGCATCAATAGTAAATACCCGGCCAGGAAGCGACATCATACTTTCATAATACGGCTGCCAGTTTACATGCTCATCCAACATACATTCAAATTCATTTCTGTAATGTGTAAGACAATTATGTGCGGCACTAACCTCATAAGTCTGTGGGTATTGCCACTTAATAGCAAATGGAGGTCGCGAGTCTAGGTCTTCTCCACCTAAACACTCAGTATGACCCACGTGTCTCGGCCGGGCTACGGGAAACCGAGTCCAAGACCAGTGTTGAAGAAGTAACAATGCACCACCAATGTTCCTTTTTCCAGTTTGACATGAAATAGACAAGTTGCGATATAAACATGAAAGCACGGCCGCACCCCAATTGTATACTATCGGCTTGTCCAACACCTGCAAAAACCTCAAATACATAACTGGAACACCTGTCCCAGAGCTATCAGGGAAAACCATGGATCCAAACAAATCTAAAATGAAAGCCCGTGTATATTGTGCCACTTCTTCATCTGTGGGAAATTCTGGCAGATTCCCGTAATTTAGCCGCAACCATTGCAAACTGATGCTAAATCCGGACTCTTTGAACATTTGTGGCTCATCTCCTCCTACCGTTCTTTTACCTTTTTTCATAATCTCGGCGTTTATATCAATCCCGAAGGAATTTCTAATTAACTCACGACTATCTCGATCACTGTGCCCGATTATTGGAATACCACTGATAGGTAGACCCCACAAGCAACTAACATCCTGCAATGTTAATCCAACCTCCCCAACCGGTAAGTGGAAAGTGTGAGTCTCAGGACGCTAACACTCTACAAGTGCAGTAATCAATCTATTGTCTGTCCTTGTATGTTTTATTTGGGCAAGTTGATATAATCCCAAATTTTTGAGTGCTTGACTAAAACAATCGTGGAAAGGAATTACTGGACGATGTGCACGACATTCCAAAACAGCCTCCGGATATAATATATTCAAATATATTGTGAAAAATAAATCAATTAAAAAAATGTAATTTAAATATTTAGAAAATTAACACAATATACTTTTTTTGGTACTTACATTTGTGCAAATATCATTGACTCTGAACATGCAATTTGGTATTCCGAGAAGTGGGGAAATAGATTCTCTATCCACTGCATCATTATACTCACGTTCGTTTTGTACAGAGCGACTTGTACTTAAATGACTCATTTTGTCAAAACAACTGTTCATGAAAATAAAAACAGAATTAATTATAATAATTAAAAAATAATTTACTCGTACATTTCATGACAAATTGCATGTTATAGAAATAATGAAAGCTATAACAATTTAACACATAAATACAATTAATATTACAATTTTAATTTAACAGAAAATAATAAATAACTATTCCAAATACTTATATTATATAATAAATTTCGTAAATGTACGTTATACAAATTTTAAATGTATATACATTTAATTTAATTATAAACAGATACAAAATTACAACTAATATTTAAAATTAAATATAATAAAAAATAACAAAACAATTCCAAATAATTTAAATTTAACAAAGAAATTAAATCTTAATTTAAAATATTCTTAAGTAAAAAAATTGTGTAAAATTTACCTGAGTCCAAGATAAGCTGGGAATTAAGTGTTGTGCGAGCTCCGAATGGAAGAAAAACTAGAAGAGAAGTGTCGTCCGAACCCGAGAAGATAATAAAAACTAGTTGAGATTAACTGATTTTAACTCAAAATTTAATCTGAAAACTCAAAAATTAACTGAAAAGTTAATCTGAAAACTCAAAAATTAACTGAATACCTCTGAAAACTCAAAAACTTAATAACTGAAATCAAAAAAAAATTAAAAAAAAACCAGACGGAACGCGCTTTTATAGCGCGATCCGTCCCACGGATCGCGGATCCAAACCGCGATCGGTGCCCACGGATCGCGGCTCCAAACCGCGATCCGTGAAACACGGATTGCGGTTTGGACCCGCGATCCTTGGTGGCGCGGATCGCGGGTTCGAACCGCGATCTGCGTACTTTTGAATATATATTTTTTTGATTAGTTTTCGAATTTTTTTTAAAATGATTATTATTTAAAACAATTACGGGAATTCCTGATATATATCAATTTTTCATGACATTATGTAATATATAGAGAATTCCTTATATATAATATACAAACACGTAAGACATCTGGATAATGTTCTGTGGAAAGAGGTTCATAATCCTTAAGAAAACACACTTTAGTATGGTTAGGCAAGAAATTTGACAAAGGAAGACAATTCTATGTCTGCTCAACTAATCTCACTCTAATAGATTTCTTCCAAATCTGATTGGCAATTTGTACTTAACTGTCCCATTCTTCCAACTACTTGTAACCAAACATCTCCTTTCTTTAGAACACGCGACAACTGTTGCAACTATAAAATAAAACATGCAACGCAAACAAAACAGATTTTTCCTGGCAATTCAAGTTTGTGGCTACAACTTGATTAGTATTTGACTAATTGAAACGGTGAAGGGAGAACGGTTTTGTACTATTGCTGGTGATATAAGTCATGGGCTGAGTTGAATATATGTAACTGCTGATGCTGGACTAGGAATCAAGTTTTGTATTGGTTGGTCATTAAATATCTAGATTATAAAATGTAGATATACATGTCAGATTGTTTGAATCTTAGATGGATTTGTTTGGTCTGTTGATCTCACTCATGGTTTTTGTCAATTACATTGTAAAATAGTACTTTTAATTTTAAGTAGTTTATAAATATCGTTCTACGACAAATTTCTCAAATTCGACATCGGGAAACAAGAAATTAAACATGGATTTTATCCATTTCCCTTCTCCTATCTGTCCTTGGAGGCTCTGCACGAAAACTCACTAGTCATAACCAAAATCTCCTCCAGTTTACCACTTCTTAAGGAAAACAATCGAAATGCATAGAGATTTTCTCTTCAACTTAATGTTGACATCCCCTGGCTTTCTATAGTGGCGATTGGTTTGTAGGAAACCATGAGAAAATAGTGAAAAGTACAAATTGAATTTTTAAGCAATTAAGTCCTATGAACTTCTATAATAAGAAAATGGATAGACATTTTACTATTGGTTTCAAATTTAATTATTCACTTGTTTTGGAGCTTAGCATAATTCCAATAAAAAATCGGGAAGAGTCATTTCATGTTAAAAAAGAAAACTTAAGATATCAAATCCCATAACTTTGAACAAATCAATCACCCAAGAGTTAATTAAAGTCAAATTCCCCAATTCCAAGTAATTTCAGTCTAACCTATCTGGTTGGTCAAAACATCAAGATCGTATGGGATCAACTTCAAATAAAGAACATTCTAAAAAATATATATATAAAAAATCAAACAGAGAACAAATTCTAAAATGAGGCCCCATCACTCCAGCAGTGAATTTTCAGACTGTCCATTTATGCCTCTCGTGGCCCATGTCAATATGGCTAAAGAACAGAACCTGTTGGTATTGTTGTAGGATCACAGGTCCAGTTGCCAGTTTTTCACAAATCGGTTATTAACTTCAAGCTGAAAAGAAGAAAAAAGTTGAATATTATGAATTGATTACAACTGCATAATGCAGTACACAATTATGACGGATTGA
This sequence comes from Triglochin maritima, assembly GCA_963682175.1. Lineage (NCBI taxonomy): Eukaryota > Viridiplantae > Streptophyta > Magnoliopsida > Alismatales > Juncaginaceae > Triglochin > Triglochin maritima. The sequence goes on along the minus strand of OY821772.1, from coordinate 52,868,633 downwards.
CTACAGTCACTGCATTATGTTTTTTATTATAAATTATAGTCCAATCTAAAACAGCTCACTTGTAAAAGGATGTAATTTTCTCGGTAATAGTGCATCATGCCATGAGGGGGAAAGCTGGCTAGTGCTGAAACGTCAAAAGTTATTATTCCTACAACAATTAGAAAGTCTCATGTAATTTCTTCTTTTGTGAAATATAAAAAGGTGAGTATCTGTAAAAATTACTCAATGAAGTGCTACAGAAAAAGGAATTCATTGTCCTCGGCCTATCTAAGGTAAGAATAAAGTGGGAAACTGAAAGCTCACTTTGTTTCAGTTAAATGAGATCACTATTTCCTTATCCTAAGTATCCAACCCGCAACCAAATACAAAGACACATAAATATCTGACCAAATTCTTAAGACCAAATTTGGGTTTACTTCATATAAACATAAGTGACAATTGAAGATCCAACCACAAATAGCACTATACAATTAAATTTGCAGTTGCCTTTTGGTTGAGTTGATGAATCGTCTTCCAAAATTATTCCTCATCTTCAAACATAATCTGTTGTTAAGCAACTCATTAAAGGAGTCACACAAAAGTTATCAGAATCTTTCTAATGGAGTGAGCATGAAGAATACCAAAGCAGAACTCTACTAGCAAGCTTACATGGAAAGAAAGGTACCAAACACTAAAGAGAAATCCCAAAACCCAAGAAGCCACAGCCTGTTAATAACATCTTTACACTTCACAAAACCAAAAAAACACATTCAACAATATATAACAACTTTCTACATAGCCTTCTCCGATCATCGTCTAAGTTACGTACCGAAAAGCTTTTATTCGAGAATGGCCAGCGAAACACATAGCCGAGATGAGAACCGACGCAAAACAAAGTCTTTGAGACACACCGTGCTCCGGTGCGTCTTGATCACGGCTCTTACGATATTTGTGGCGGTCGGCGTATCGGTACTTATCATATGGCTTGTTATCAAACCCGCCCGGCTTGAGTACACGGTTGAGAACGCCACAATTCGTAGCTTTCATGTTGGTAACTATAGCAAGCTCAATACTACGTTCCACGTCAGTCTCATGGCAGACAACCGGAACAAGAAGGTGGCCGTCTACTATGACTCGCTTGAGATCACGCTCTGGTAAGGATGCATATGGATCAAACACGAATTAAATCTTTTGATGTGTCCAGTATCATGATTCAAATATGATGTCCTTGTTGTATTTGACACTGAGTCCGAGTTAAAACCTTCCAAGTTAAAAGGGAAGGTTCCCATTTTGAGTACCAAAATTTAAAATTTTCCGAAATTTTGAACCAAGATAAACCTAAAGACATCCTCAACCATTTGATATTTTACATATTTTAGGAGATGTCTACGTACTCGTTTTACATATATGTTTATTTTTTTTTGTATACGATCCTCCATATGAATAAGTTTTGGTGTATATATTTACTTTGTTTGTTAGTTATCATCTCAACATTAACTATCGGTTGGCTACTTCCATGTAACATGTATAGTTTTTTTTACACGTATACGATTGGATTTTGGGGCTTATGATTTTGTCCAAAATTTGAAATTGATAAACTTTTATTAATTGTTAGATAATAGTCTCATATCGTCTAAACGAAGATATTCTCTAAGAAGTTTCTCACCGAGTTGAAATTAACCAAATTTGAGCTTTTGGATCGAACTTAAGCAAAATAATAAGTTGTGATTTGCATGCATTCTCAGGTACGAAGAAGTTCTGGTGGCAAAAGGTGAATTGGCGCCATTTTATCAACCGTCACGAAACGCTTCACGTCTTACGACGGATCTGGTGGCCAAAGAGATACCGTTAAGCGACATAGAGGCGAGGAATCTGCGGTTGGATCGGGTGTCGGGGAAGGTGGAGGTGATGGTGGAAGTGAAGGCGAGGATAAGGTTTAGAGTGGCCGGACTCAAGTCAAGGCGTTACACTTTGAGGGCTAATTGCTCTCCTGTGATTGTTTACTTGAAGTCTGGGAATAACTTCCAGAGGGCTTATTGTGATGTGGATCTTTGAGGCCTGAGGGTAGTTAATTAGCCCTTGTTTTTGTTATTTTGATTGGTGTAATTAATGTTTGAAGTGTGCGTGTGTGGTTTTTGGTTTGTTCTTGTTTCATTCATTTTTGCTTTTCTAAGTTTGTAGGTTGGGATTTGATGGGGTTTTTTATTGTTACGATGAATATTATCAAATTGAAGTTTGTCATGCTAGGATGGTTTTGAATCTTTTGATGTTGTTAAACATTTCGTATTTCTATATTTTGTTCATGAGAACTTGAAAATTCTAATTCTAGAGTACTTGTTACTGCTTCAGTTACCAATAACTTGTATACGCGCGCCACGTGATGTGTAATGAGAAAATAACGGTCTTGAAAATGCGTCTGGTAACACAAACACCCCATAAATCTTTGATTAAGGGCTTTTACCATCCAAACAAGAAAATTCTAGTTTATGTGAAATTGGATGCACAAATTTACGTGGGAGCAACTTGGTTTGGAGAAGCATTGGTATATATATGAGAATTATCCGATGCATTTCGGATGCACCAAGAATTTGATGAGAACTTCAATCTCAACCTTCCGTTTCTAATCTAATGGTCAACGTTGTAAACTACTTTTAGTTATCTTAAAACCAATCGTGTAACACCTCAAACAATAGTCTCATATTGTCTAACATAAAAATGTAAGTGTGGAATATAAAGACACGAGTTTACTATCACAACACTTATCAACTTAAGTTTTGTGACAATAGATGAATATTATGGGTATGTGACCTTGTGGGTGATGGAACGAGACCCAAGCTCGATGCGGGCTCGAGAACGAGACCTTACATATTATTTGTGTAGGCCTTATTGTCTGTAATTGATTTTATTATCAATCAATGAATCTACAATGTTTAGTCCAAAATCACACTAACCCTCATCGCCAAAAATTGCAGGAATTTCTTCAAACTCCTCCAGTTGAGGAGCAGTTTAGACATTCTTGTGGGCAATTGGCTTCTTGATGTGTATGGGGAAATTGAGGTTTTGAATTATGAGCGCAAGGTGTTCGAGGAAATGCCGGTGAGGGATGTCGTGTTTTGGTGTGGTTTGATTTGACTTTCATTAGGTTCATTTTCACCTTCAAAGTGTTTCGAGTGTTAGAGTTGGTTTGTGGGAGCAACGTGAGGCCAAGCGTGTTCTTGGAGTTGCGGTGTTGAAGGGTTGCTCATGTTGGAGTTTGAATCCTTACTTTGAAATCCATGTATGTAGTGTGATCTTGAGTTTGAATCTTAAGTTTGGAATCCATGTATATTTCAATGCATGTATTTGTGTGATTTTGGGTTATAATGTGATTGTTGTTTTGTGATGGTTGGATGTTAGAGTATGTTGATAATAATTTGAGTGATTTATTGAGATTTATTGCGGGATTTTTGGATAGCAAGAATGAGTTATAAAAAATAAAAAAGGTATTGGAATATGTTATAAAAAAAGTGAAACATTCTTAACTTACAAGAGTTTGAATTTGGGAGTAAGTTTAGTGTAATTTAACAAATAAGTAAATTTAAGGATGAAGATATAATATGATATTTATGTTTGGGTGTGTATGCAAAATTTCTAATCATTTTAACATAAAAAGTTACTCATCTCCAATAAAAAATGTGGGACCCACATATAATCATATGTTTTAAACTAATTAGTTGAGTTAACAAGTGTACTAGAACAACAAAAGATTTAAAGGTCCAATAAGCCATTTTGTAAGTGTACTCTAGTAAAAAACTAATTTTATTTGAAGATGGTCGAAAAAGTAATATGAAGCATATCATAAATTCATAAACTAGAAGGAGTTTGAATAATTTTCAACACTTCGAGTTTTAAGGGAGATGATGATTTTGTGGAAGTATGTGAAAGAAATGTGTTCTAAAAGTTTTACTTTTATATGTCAATTATTATGAATTGGATGTGAAAACATTTTGTTCATTGATTATGATATTCATCTTTTGGAAGTGTTAAGGAAGAGACGCTTGGTCCTTAACCGTAGAGCTCTAAAAGATAATGGTTTACATAAATCAAAAGTTATTCACAATCATGGTAATTAACATGGAACATTAATCACCGAGATAAGATTGTCGTGTTGGTCATCGATTGTTGTAGCTCTACAAATAATTGACGACACGAGTATATAAAAGAAGAAAAGATTACTTTCATATATTGAATAGACCTAACAAGTAAAACATTATGGAATTATGTTTCGTGTCATTAGTATTTTACTGTGTTTTGGATCCTAAGATATGAGACTTATGTCTTTTCACTCAAGAAGTGCTTAATTTGATTATTGTCAAAAACTATCAATGAGTATAGTGATAAATGCAATAGTTGGTTGAACATGACTTGTGCTGGAAAAGATAGCTAGTCAAACGATTATCGTTGCCCCTCTTAATTGAGTGATGATATTAGTGGACCCCTTGATAAAGCAAAATTATAATGTGCACAATGTAACTTGAGTTAAGTTACATAGTTATAATTAGTTTAAAGAGATCAAAAAATGAATATAATACAAACGTGACACATTTCTACTTTGTATATATTCTTAATATCATGAGGCAAGGGACGGACACAACTTATATCACTAAATGGATCGTGTTTTAGTTCGAGTGGAACAAAGACATCTATGCTAATTGGGTAACTATAATGTGTAGCTAGATACCGTTTATAGTTTGAGATATTAATTGTTTAATATCACTGTCAATTTAGCTTAGATCCTCCTATAGGTCACACCACAAAACTGGGAAACAAGAAGCTTGATTTTGAGTTCATATGATGTGTCGAGTTTAATGTGAAAAAGGGACACATATGGTGAACGAATAAAATCAATATGTCATGAGAATTGACATAATTAGAATCATAATAAATTTATATGATGTGTATATATTATGAGGTGTAATAGTTTAATATTACATAGGATATGAATTTGCTAAAAAAACCAAAAGATCAAATTTTGTTGGAATTAAATCTAAAATTTGACAAAGGCAAAATCGGGGTTAAACACGGTGAACCGTTCAGAGTTCGGTCGACCGGGGAATCTTCGGGTCGGTTAACCGAATGGGGAACGAGTAAACACAATTGGTTGATCGAAATTGTCTAGAGTGCCTGAACAATTGGGTTCGGTTAACCGAGTGTCAACGGTTAACCGAGAAAAAATATTTTTGGTAGACAGAAGATGACACAGTCATCCGATGACTATGCTCCAGGAGAAATTTTGGTGAGTCAACGATAGACCGAAGAGAATACGTGGTTCGTCCGAATTTTTCGAGAGAATTTTTCTCATGCGGATTCGGTCGACCGTTTATCTCACGGTGCACCGAACATGTGTCATAATTGAATGATTTAGTTAACCGAGAAAATTTCTCGGTCGACCGAACAGTGCGATTTCTGTCTGAATTATTAAGAGATTAATTAGATCATGGGTTGGATTAATTCCATATTTAATAAAACGTGTTTTAGGGTTCTTATGTGGCAATTAGAGATTAATTTTAGGAGAGAATAAACAAGAGATCAGGACTAAAGAATAATTCTTGATGATGATGTTTTGGGAGCCTATAAAAGGACTCCTCCTCCTACTTGTTTATGTTAATGCAAAAATTCTTTCTCTCATTAATCTCTCTCTTAATTACCACGAAAATCTCTTAGTAATTTTAAGTTTTGGAGATAGAAAATCTCAGGAGCTTAAAGAGGGGTTATTAGCTAGATTCTAAGCCTAATTAGATATTGGTTGACTAGCTCATTTCTCTCTAATCTTGTTTAGCGTTTGGTGAACACTTGGAGGCGAATCGGCGGACGATTCAACGGGCAACGTGACTCCGGATCTTCGAAAGGTTTTAGAGAACCACCATTTAATTCACCTTTACAAAATGTTTGCAATAAAAAATACAAGTCAATCATAGTCTAAACATGCAAAATCACCAACAAAACGGCACTCACAGTCTCACACGATCCACAAACACAACAAACCAAAGCCAACAACATCGGGAGCGACAGATCCACAAAACGGATATGAAACCAGCACATGGGTTTCTATCATAACTGAAATATAAATCTGTAATAATTACACAAACAACCAGAAACCTGTTGGGAGGGATCTAAGATGCACTAACACGACTACAGATTATACACACCACAAATATAGAATATTGATTGCGGAAATTAACTTCGGATCCTCTCACAATCTCAATGCAACAAGTAAACACGAATAAGATGGAAATAACAAGCAATCACACAACACACCTGAAGCAAACCACGACACACGCGATTTTACAAGGTTCGACAAGATGCCTACGTCCTTGGGGGGTCTCCTGCGGGTTTTCTTTCCTTGAAGTTCTTCTCCAACAAGAGAAGTCACCGAGATTACAAACGATTGGAAGCAATATGTCTCCCAAAGCACTATAGATCTCTCTCTAGCCTAATCTCTCTCAAAGAAATACGTATTGTATGTTCTGTTACAAAATTAGGGCAAAAAACATATTTATAATGGGCTAAAACCGTACAGTAAATCATTCAAATCGTGCATAATTGTCGGAAAACGGTCAACCGGAATTCTCCATCGGTCGACCGGTTTTCGGTTAGTTCGCGTAACTGCCATTAATCGATCGACCGCTCACCTCGAGTCGTTCCGCGCTTCTGTGCAGCACCTGAAGCTCCTGGACGTTTTCGGTCGACCGCGCGTCCAACACCGGTCGACCGATCTGCATGCTGATTTTCATCTTGCAGCTACTGTCGTTTTTCGGTCGATCGTGTACCCAACACTGGTTGACCGAATCTCGATCAATCCTGAGCTCTAAATCTCCTGACGTTTTTCGGTCGACCGTGTTTCCAGAATCGGTCGACCGATCCTGAACTGATCCAAGCCCCTGTAGCTCCTGGAGTTATTCGGTCGACCGAGATCCCAACACCGGTCGACCGATTCTCCCAATTTTCCTGTACTTAACAATTCTATAAACCAATTCCAACAAAACCCACCAAAAAATTTACAAAACAACCAACATCGCCTTTTATCAGAATCAAATTGCACCTACGGTTGACACATAAATCCATCACGCCAAACATAAAGGACTTTTTGCATTCCAGGTCCATTCCCAAAACCAAAAACCAATTCGCACATATGTCTCAAAAAACATAATTCCACTAATTTCACGCACAAACACCCAAAATAACACAAAATGTGTAAATACCATTAGAGCATCCTTAACGGGTGCTCTAAACACTACAACAGTTTTACCCTTTAGTCACGGTAGTTATCCGTGGTTATAGCTAAGTATCCGTCGTTATGGAGCAACAACCACGGATTTTTACCGTGGCTATAGCTGGCGTCACTGTAGGGTATCTGTGACGGATTGTGTGACGGATGTGTACTGTTACTGATACTTTTTGGAGGGAAGAAATGGCAGGATGGAAAAGACCTTTAGTGACGGATTTTAAGACCTTTAGTGACGGATTTGTCCCGTGGCTAAAAGTTTTTTCAGAAAAAAAATATAAATTCTCAGCATTTAATAAATCACTAATACACCTATATTTATAAACATATCTATATTCATTCTAATAACTTACAACCGTGCAATAAATATGAACATATCCCTATTTTCAACATTCATAACTCACAATCTCAACAAACCATCATCATATATAACACACATCTCTCAACAAAATACAAATGTTCAATTCGTAACTATAATGTGATTTAACTTTAAGTACGACAACTCGACAAGAGTATAAAAGTTAAACATAAATTTTCAGCATTGAATAAATCACTTGTACACCTATACTTATCAACATCCACAATTACATAACATTATAAACCACAATCAAATTCTTATAAACAATTATATAATACAAAATGAATATGATCTTGTCAAATAACACTAACAATATTCAAATTGATATTTCATTCCGAATCAATATCCTAATCGACAAATAAATTGACAAATATGATTCCACTATTCACACATTTCATAAAATACAAACAACTACTTTGACATTGATATAAGCATCTCAAAATTTTAAATTTTTACTTCTTCCACTCTTAGCTCGAATAAAGCACAAATGCAACACAAAACACTCAAATTCAGCACAAATCACTACCAAAATAAGCCAAGATGCAACTGAGTTGCAGCCAAAGATTCAATCCATAATCAAGTATACAAACATCTATATTAAGATCACAATATCAACTATCTAAACACAAGTAATATAAGCAAATATTGTCTACAGAGACCAAGTAAATCAAATAAGAACTACACCTACCACTTGACTAAAAAAACGTTCTTAAATCCTTGTTGACGTGTCAGTCGTGCATTTGATTCCTGCAAAAAGGAACATGAATTCAATCAAATGAATAAAAACATACAAGTAAAGACATTCACAAATTCACTTGCTCAACTACTAAACATGTGGATCACTTCTCACTTGCTCTTTACGACATACACCACACACTAACGACGTTCAAGCCATTTTGTAAATAAATAAATAACCATCATCGCCACCGACATGCGACAACTGCCCAACACCCAAAAAGACCCAAAGTCGATCAAGTTTTTTGGATACCAAAATTTGTGTACCCAAAAGAACAGTCACCATTTCCATCAGAAAAAATCATCGAAAGAGATATTATGAATTAAGATAAAAGGTAGACAAACATATCCAAGCTTGGAATACAAGTTAATGATCTTTAACGGAATAACATAAATATAAGGTGAAATTTAAAATCCACCGTTCACTGAATCACTTTGTGCAAAGCCAGGTAGATCAGCAATAATAAACGTGTAAATTCAGAAACAAAAAATCCTGAGCATTTTATTTAGACCAACGAGCCTAAAACATATTTTATAAAATTGGGAAGCCAAAATGACAATCGCCATAATAATAAGAAAAAAAGAACGCAATGTTGTTAAAATAACATAGAATTATTCAGTAAATTTGTATCTACCAGTAATGCCAACCTAAGTAGTATACCTTGATCCGAAGTAAACCTATGAAGCCAGGTAGAAGACGAGTTGATTCACATATGACTGCAATTAAAAGTTGCATCCTATGGATATCCAGCTTCTCTAGTTCAGACTTTCCTTTAGTTGATGTAATATATAATAGTTTATCTGCAATGAAGATTACAAGAAAAGTAGACTACGTGTCAACAACCAATTCTTGCCGGTACTTATCTAAATAAGCTACAAAAGCATACAGTCAAGTCAATCATTAATTTGCAAAATAACAAAACCGAGGTAACCAAGCTATAATATACACTTGACATAGAATAAACTACATCACTTATATCATAATATGTTTCGTAGAAACAGATTTATTATTATTATTATTATTATTTGTAAGTGTTGTTTTTGCAGGATTTTATTTTTCAGATTATCTCGTTAAATGGATGAAGTTGATTACTTCCTTAGAATTCCATTCACACAGACCAACAAGTTGAAATCCTTGAGTGGAAGCAATAAACTGATGAAAATTTGATGAGATACTAAAAATAGATTAAAGAAATAAACCACTTATATATTTTCATTCTCTTGTTCCAATCCTCATAATCCGAATTCTTACCATAAATCGATCCAACCTCATAAGGTCAATATATGATATGTCAGTTGAGTACAAAACTAACAAGATCTGAAGGAATACTAAAAACCGAAAAGCTCACCGGAGATATCGGGGATCCTCGGTGAGGAGCACAAAGGCGAGCCAGAGGAAGAAGACGAGGACCAAGAGGAGAGTGTGCAGGATCGAATCAAAGCCTCCATTGTGATTGAGGCGTTGACTGTTCTTTTGGGTACATGCGAATCATGAAACAACCATAATCCCCAAATACACATTCTAAACCCAAAATCAAACTATCCAGCAAACTAGACCAAACCAACATTTTCAAAAACCCCAAATCCAGCATACTAAACCAAATAAAATCGAACACCCCCAAAATTTGAACTTACAACGATTACCTCAGCGCCGGAGTTGAATCAATGCCGCAAGAAATGGGGCCGGCGAGGGACGACGCAACATGTGACAGAGCCGGAGAGGCACAAAACTGAGAGGACGAAGACAAGGAATGACACCGGTGTGGAATCAAAGCTGACTGTGAACGGCGCCAGCAATCGAGTACTGCCGTGATGTGGGAAGACGCAACAACGAGGAGCGGTGATGGCAGTCGCAACGACGAGGAGAGGCGGTGGGAACTGTGACGGTGAGGAGCGGTGGTGGCAGTGATTGACATCATTTCGTGCTTATATTTGTATCTTATATCCATTATCTTACACCTAAGCAATGCTACGTGACGAGTTTTATGTTTAGTTTTCAAGAATAAAGAGGTTTGAAGAGAAAAACCATGAAAGGACCCAAAAGCAGGAAAAATGACTTAATTGTGAGACATGGGGACTAAGATGCAAGGGAGAAGGACCTGATCGTAAGACCGAAGGACCTAAGAGCAAAACAGGAAACTCCACACCATCATGAGAGTATTTTGGCAATTCGATTCGGGTCGGAGCTCCAACAAACCAAGTAGATGCATCCAAGACCAAGAAATACTTCAAGCAAATCCCAACACAAAAAGCAGACGGATCTGGGCCTTATAGACCGCCAATTGGCGGTCTGGATCATCTCAGATCCGCTAAGATTTCTCCTGGACTTGTATTAATGTTTGTTTAGGCTATTTTTGGTATTGGTTTAGTCCCACATCGGGGGATTGTCCCGGATTAGCTTTTTCCATGCCTATAAATGGAACTCTTCACCTTCCATTGTAATCATCTATTGCTTGGTGGCATTCTCTCTACTAAGGAGTGAGCATTGAAGCAAAAACTCAAGGTGGAGAAGAATGCTACCTTCAATGTGAGTCATTTGTTAATAAAATAATTCTTCTAGTTTATTTTAATCTTGTCTTTTAATTTGTGCATGCTTGTTTAGTCTTTCTTTTCCTTTTAAGTTTCTTTAATATTTCTTGCTTGATTATTGTAGTTTCATTTCAGTATAATGCTTCATTTTGTTAGAGTAGTTAGTTTAAATATGTGTGAGTAGTTCCATCCCCATTTGGGGGTGGAGAAATATGTGATATAATCATGTAGTGTATTAAGTGTTTGTTATCTTTATCTCTTGAGCTTTATATGATTTCCATAACCATCTAATGAGTTTTCACTCTTATCTTTGATATGTTAATGCTCTTGAATGAAGTTTAGCTTATGTTTTGATTAGTGGACCTATTTTATGGGGAATGATAAGGTTAGGATATGGATGAAGTTAATATTGAAAACACAATTTGTAGTGTATGTGCTCTTGTTGACTTTACCTTAGCTAATGTCTTGTATGTTTTAATGATGTAGTCTTATCTTAATTCATGTGGAGGCATAGTAGGGTCTAGTCTTTATACTTGAGTTCATTTAGCTTCATTCCAATTATTGTCTTGTATGTTTTAATGATGTAGTCTTATTTTAATTCATGTGGAGGCAAAGTTGGATGTAGTTTTATGATTGCATGCACTACATGTTGTGAGGAGCTTAATTGAACACACACACACATCTTTATATTCACATTATTTCTCTACCCCTTATGGGGTTTAGTTTTTATTGCTTATCTTTCATTTCCTTTTGCACCTTAGTGTAGTTTAGTGTAACCAACATTTCTCTCCCTTTTTTACCACTCGCATTCGCACAAACCAAGCGTCGACACACCTCCCAGTGGACGACCCGTATTTGACACCGCTTCAACGCGGCCGTGCACTTGTGGTTTAAATAAAACGATCAATCAGGTAGTCACAACGACGAGGAGAGGCGGTGAGAATCACGACGACGAGGAGCGGTGGTAGCAGTGGGAGGCGACAATTTGGGGGTTTCGGGTGGGAGTTGCGATTTGGGGTTTGCGGATTTGGTTGGGTTCGGGTGAGGAGTCAGGTTTGTGTTAGAAATTGGGATTATCTTTTCCACCACGGGACTTATCTGTGGCTTTTCTCTCCTATCCGTGGCTGATTCCTAAATCAGTGACGGATTCTACAACCACATATATACCTACCGTGGTTGTAGGTTCAATTCCTTGTAGTGAAATCGGGCACCCGATTTGCCCTCCCTTAAGAGTATCTTTAACAGAGGGCGGGTGAACCCGAACGCCCGACCACGTCGGCTTTCCCGTGCCACGAAACCCGCACTTCCCTCACCTGGGCGTGAAATTGGGTGATGGAGCTCGCGATTTCCCGCCCGGGTGGGTGGGAGATTTGGTTGGGTGGGGGGACACAACGTTATTTTTTTGAGTTAAAAAACTTAAAAAATCGTTTTAAATAGATTTTAAATTTTTTTATCAAATTTTTTCTTCTGAAAATATGTTTTTTATTTGTTTTGATTTTGTATATTTTTTATTTTACCTAGGATTGATCTCCAAATGACGTGGAGAGAAGAGAATGTAGGGTGTTTGAGGTGTTTCTGGGCATGAGTAAGGAAAAAAATTCGGTGGGTTGAGTGAGCTTACGTGGCAGAGAGAAGTTAACGTAACAGAGAAAGAAATTGACGTGACAAATAGAGAGAGCAGGGAAGGTGAGGGTAGCCCAGACACTATTATTTATGGTCTAATGGGAGGGCGGTGCCCGAGTGGAATCGCCCGGGCACCCCAATTGGGGGGGGGGGGGGGGGGGGGGGGGGACGTTCCCCGTTGGTTCAATTTTTATTTTATTTTATAATTTTGTTTTCAAAAATGTTTTAAAATTTATTTTAAATTGTTTTTCCAATTTTTTAATGAAAATATGTTTTTTTTATTTTTTATTTTTTTAATATTTTTGTGTTTTACCCAGATTTGATCCCTAATGACGTGAAGGGGAGAGAATGTAGGGCGCTTGAGTTATTTTTGGGTGTGGTTAAGGAAAATTTGACAGGTTGGTTTGTGCTGATATGACAGAAAGAGAAGTTGATGTGACTGAAAGTGAAAACCGGACGCCCAAGAAATACCGGAACCTGTTAACAATGGTCCCAGGGGTAGCTTTGAAAAGGGATAGATCAAAGGAATGGAACCGTAGTTTTTTTTAGAGAGAGAGAGGAGAGAAACGATGTTTTTAAAAGAAATTGAGAGAAAGGATGTTGGTTTTTTTTTCTAATTGCGAGTGTCTTGCTGTGCGGGTCGGATCTAGTAAATGGGCCGGTTTACTGGATGGGTTGGTTTCTTTGCTAGTTGAGTTTGTTGGTTTCTGACATCTTTCCTATATATGTATATATTGTTGTTACCAGTTTTCCCCGTAAAATAGTTGATGTGGGCTGGAGCCTGGAGATATGGGATGATCTACTAAATGGGCACTATCTACTACAACTTGCTAGACAACAACTGTAAGAAACGGTCAGAAATATGTAATGTTTTACTGTTTAAGTAAGGTTGATCATGAATCATGCAATATATTTAGTATCTCAGTAAGATTTTTTTATATTACATTAACGTTGTTTCCAAATATTTCCAAGAACAATGCCACTTCCAGAGATTGAACGTGTGACATTTGACAAATAAAATACTTATTGGGATTTGGTATCGATGAATGACATAAAGTTGTTCTATTTTAGTAGGATTTGGAGTTTTTTTTGTCATTTAACCATGCATTTTATAAGATAAATACTTTTCATATCTTAAGAAAGTTCTTATGTAGTATGTACTGTGCGAGTACTCTGGAGGAAAACCTCTTAAGATGTTTTCACCCTTCCCTATAGCAAGACTTAAGTGGCTAAAATGACTGAAAAACGATCTAGGCCTCATTCGATGATACTTTTTATGGATCTATTGAATATGATTTTATATGGTCCAAGTTATCAAAAATATGAACATAAAATGATACCAATCTTACTGCAGCTGTTCTTGTAGCTTTCCAGTGGCAAGCCAGAGATTGATGTTTCAATTTGCAGTCATTTTAAATTTGTTATTTTTCCTAGAATAGGAATATGTGTTTATGTTAAGTGCTACCTTTTGATCCGGTAGCAAGATGTGGCTGGTTTTGAGACACGGTAGATTTGATACAGATTAAACAACTGAATTCACGGATTGGTTAATGGTTATTCCGGCGACAGTGGGTATTTTTGTCAATTATTTAATCGCCACTCGCCAGAGCTATAAAGATAAACCACTTGCCAACTCTTTCAGATGATTAATCAATGTGAAATAGAAATATAATAATAGTCGTTCTGAACAAAGCATTTTGGAAATATCAGCAGTAGATTCTGATCAACATCAGGGAACAAAGCAAGGTAGCTCAGCCGTACCAAAATGAGTCTCCTATTTATTTTTTGGATATAAGTTGAAATCTTTAGTTTGATAATTACCTAAAAACATGGTTGTAATTTCATATCTACTGCAATATTCTCCCTCAAAATCCAGAATGGTGGTTTTCTGAGAGAATATATACTTGTGGTTAGAAATGAAAAGTTGGGAATTGAGTTCTGTAATATCTTCACATAGATCACTGGTCTCAAATTCAGATCAATAGAATATAAAGTGGTACATAACTTCGTACTAAAATTTAAAATAAAAAAACCCAGTGCCACCAACTTGTGGTCTCTCTTGTTAAACTTATATAGTGATATAAAAAGAAGCTATTCACGTCCTCATGTTAAACTTTTGTCACCCATTCAGCATCCAACGAGATGCATTGTAATGTCATGTGCTAATAAATATGAGTAGCTGAAAGATGCTCTATTTATCATCAGGGGCAGTGGTCCACTAAGTTAACAGATGGCACACTGTGGAAATCTGGAACTGTGAACAATTATAGATATCATTGCCAATATTTATTAGTTTGAAAGGACCTTGCAGTTCATATATGCTCTCTGGTTTCTTTTAATTTTTTTTATAAATAGCTGTTCTGATGTGGGAATGATCCAGAGTCCCTAAACTATTGATTGTTGGGCGTTGCTGTTGTTGATAAGCTTGTAATTAAGTTGGACTATCCACATGGCTCTGGATTCTGGAATCAGGTTTGGAGGGAAAACAGATATAAAAAGCTGAGGTTCATATTGATACAAGTTGTTCAGCCAAGATAAAAGAATCTTGCAATCACAACGTCTCTACTATCTCATAAATCCTGAATGTGATGCATTATCAGTTAAACATGTAACATCCTCGAAGCAGCGAAAAATTTTAAAATTTATAAACACTCAATCAACAGAGGATATTACGCAATAAAAAGGACACAGGTGCACCAACATATATATAATATATATCCGAACATCAGAGTATACAAAAGTTGTGATTACATCAAAAGCATATACAAAGGAAGCAGTAATCACACGACCTCAACTGAGAGAAAGCTGGATCAGGTAGCAGCGCTCCTCTCCTCAGTCACCACCCCCTAATGCCGATCACGGCGTGAAAGTAAACATGCAATAATGCCTGAGTTTCCAGAAGAAAACCCCGTATGCCAAACTCTAAATGTACGAAATAAAAGCATCCTAGCATGCAATTCTACAACCCAAGAAAAACATCTCAACACGCCCAACACCAGGGCTCTCTCAAACTCAACCACAGGACACACTACTGGTACGGGGCTCCAGGTCTAATCTCAACCAACCGCCGCACCCACCACAGTCACGGGGCTCCAGGTCTAATCTCAACCAACCGTCGCGACACACTCGTCGCCAAGCTGGGCTCCAGGTCTAATCTCAACCAACCGCAACTACCATGACACGACCAAGGGCTCCAGGTCTATTTTCAACCAACCCAAACGTATAAGGGCTCCAGGTCTAATTTCAACCAACCCCTACACGCGGTCCCTGCTCAGGCTCTAGGTCTAATTTCAACCAACCCGAACGCACTACGGAGCTCCAGGTCTATTTTCAACCAACTCCGTACAGACTAGCTGGGCTCCAGGTCTATTTTCAACCAACCGCAGCTCTCACACAGTTACGGGGCTCCAGGTCTCTTTCAACCAACCGCCGCAACACCACAATTCTAAGCTGGGCCTCAGGCCTATTTCAGTCAATCCCAAGCTCACACACGGTTACGGGGCTCCAGGTCTAATTTCAACCAACCACCGCAACCCTCGTGCACCTAGCACACCTGCCGGAAGAACATCGACACCACAACTCGGCCCACACGGACGACCACGACAACAGCACCTCCATAGTGCAAAACAGGACACAAACAGTCGACCGAACCAAAAGTCCCGATCGACTGAATCAAGCAAATACAAGGCAATCCACTTCGACCGGCACTCCATCGGTCGACCGACTCCCAACACCACACTCATTCGGTCGAACCCAAATCAAGGGACGGTCGACCGTTTAGATGGTCAACTCCCGGTTCAACGAACAAAACGACCAATCGGTCGACCGACAAAGGGGTCCCGGTCGACCGAAAGTCACCAGGGAACAAAATCCCACAACTCCACAACGAATTCGGTCGAACGCCGAGCACATCTCGGTCGACCGAATCTGTCCAGGGAATAATCCCTCACTCGCGCCATAAATTCGGTCAAACGCCGAGCACATCTCGGTCGACCGAATCCCTCCAGAGCGTTTCCCACGCTCAGCGCACAAGTCCGGTCGACCGAAACCACATTCGGTCGAACCGACCACAAGTCCACTTAAGTCACGGTCGGACGAGATCAAAGAGCGGTCGACTGTTTATATAGTCTATGCCCCCCAACCGACTTAAGATTGTGCACACGGTCGACCGGCAAAGGGGACCCGGTCGACTGAAACTCACCAAACTTGCCTCCAATGCACAATCGGTCGACCGCCCCACAGGCATCGTTCGACCGATTTGAGGCAGAGCCCGAATTCTCTTCACGAACGGTCGACCGTTTGCACCAACCGGTCGACCGATCAGGCAGTGAAATCTGCTGCACATTTACTCACGACGAGCCAAACGACCTACCGTCGACTTCCAAATACTCACGGTAATTAAGTGAGCGAGCTTGACATACCTAAAGGTCTGAAGAGACCTTAGAAGAACCACGACGACGCCTCCACGAGCGCGCCTCCCCAAATCACGATCCGTCGACGAACCTCGCGTCCAAACGACGATCAATCGTCTCCTCGACGATCCACAACACCACACTACCTCCGGCAACCTCCACAATCCAACCACAACCACCAAAACCCGAGTGAGGTCAAGAGAGAGAAACCAAAACGAGCCGGAAACGAGCCGAGAGAGTAACACTCACCTCAAACCACCAACTCCCTGGAGCCGATCTTCGCCTCGCCGGAGAACACCACCACCACGCCGGATCACCACCTCTGAGGTAGAGAGAGTGAGCAAAGGGAGAGAGAGTCGTGAGTTAAGAGAGAGAGAGAGAGCTCACCATATAAATATCTCCTCCTCCTCCAATCTCAACCATCCAATCCAATCCAATCCATCTCCACCACTCATCTCATCCCCTCTCCATCTCAACCCTCCATCCATCCATCTTCAATCCAAGCCATCCATTCCAAAACCCCTCTAATCACCACCTAATCAACCACAAAACACAATTAGGATAGGATTGGGATCAGAATCCTACAATCCACCCTCCTAAAAGAATTTCGTCCTCGAAATTAAGACTGAAGCTTACCAAACAACTCCGGGAACTCCTTCCGGACCTCCTCATCGATCTCCCAAGTGGCCTCTCGCTTACTGTGGTGCTGCCACCTGACCTTCACCATCGGAATGGTCCTCCTCCTCAACTTATGCTCCATCCGATCCACAATCTCCACCGGTCTCTCCTCAAGAGACAAATCCTGACGGATCTCTGGAACCTCCAACTGAATCACATGAGAAGGATCCGCTACGTACTTCCTCAACATCGACACGTGGAAGACGTTGTGAAGACCTGAAAACTGCGGCGGCAACGCAACCCTGTAGGCGACCTCTCCAACCCGATCGAGAATCTCAAACGGCCCGACATACCTCGGACTGAGCTTCCCCTTCTTCCCGAACCTCATCACTCCTCGAGATGGTGAAATCCTCAGGAAGACATGGTCACCCACCTCAAATCTCAGCTCTCGCCTACGCCTATCCGCGTAGCTCTTCTGCCTGCTCTGAGCCGTCGCTAGTCTCTGCCTTATCACATCAACCTTCTCAGCATACATCTGCACAATCTCAGGGCCAACTAGTTGTCTCTCGCCTACATCACTCCAGCATACCGGTGATCTACACGGTCTCCCGTACAGGGCCTCGTACGGTGCCATCCCAATACTCGAATGGTAGCTGTTGTTGTAGGTAAACTCGATCAATGGCAGATGCTCATCCCAATGACCTGCCCAATCCAGAGTACACGCTCGCAACATATCCTCTAGCGTCTGGATGGTCCTCTCAGACTGACCGTCTGTTTGCGGATGGAATGTCGTACTGAACTTCAACTGAGTCCCCAAGGCCTGCTGCAAACTCCCCCAGAATCTGGAAGTGAACCTCGGATCTCGATCTGAAATAATACTCACAGGCACTCCATGAAGCCTGACAATCTCCTCAATATACAACTTAGCTAGACCCTCCAGAGGTAGAGTGGTCCGGATAGCTAAGAAATGCGCCGACTTGGTCAGTCAATCGACTATAACCCAAATCGCGTCGTGAAATCCTCTCGTCTTCGGCAGCTCGGTGACAAAATCCATCGTCACGTGCTCCCACTTCCACTCTGGAAGCTCAATCCTCTGCATCGGCCCCGCAGGTCTCTGGTGCTCAATCTTCACCTGCTGACAAATCAGACATCTGCCAACAAACTCTGCGATCTCCGTCTTCATCCTCTTCCACCAGAAATTCCTCTGAAGATCTCTAAACATCTTCGTGCTGCCCGGGTGGATAGAATAACGGGATCTATGCGCCTCCTCCAGAATGTCCTGCCTCAGATCTCCTCCCTTCGGCACCCAGACACGACCTCTGAACCTCAGCCCACCATCAACTCCAATACTGAAGTCTGATCCATCTCTGGCAGCTAACTGCAGCAACCCAGCTAACTCATCATCAGTACTCTGAGCCTGAACAATACTCGAGACCAACTGAGGCTCCACTCTCAGTCCAGCGATCACTGCACCTCGCGACTCATCGGTGAACGGTCTCCACTCGGTCAACGCCTCAAGCAGCTTCCACTCCTCGATACAAAGACCTGCAGCGGTGACCTCCGCCTTCCTGCTCAAAGCATCAGCAACCGAATTTGCCTTCCCCGGATGGTACGAGATGGTGAAATCATAATCCTTAATCAGCTCGAGCCATCTGCGCTGCCTCATATTCAGCTCCTTCTGCGAAAACAGATACTTCAGGCTCTGATGATCTGTGAACACCTCGAATCGCTCGCCATACAGGTAATGCCTCCAGGTCTTCAAAGCGTGCACCACTGCCGCCAGCTCCAAATCATGAGTGAGGTAGTTCCCCTCGTACACCTTCAACTGCCTCGAAGCATATGCAACCACCTGCCCATGCTGCATAAGTACACATCCCAGTCCAATGCCTGACGCGTCACTGTAAATCACAAAACCATCACTGCCACTGGGAAGTGTCAGAACTGGAGCAGTCGTCAACCGACTCTTCAGTTCCTGAAAACTCTCCTCGCACTTCTGGGACCACACGAACTCGACGCCCTTCCGCGTCAGAGCCGTCAACGGCGAAGCCAACCTCGAGAAATCCTGAATAAAGCGGCAATAATAACCCGCCAGACCCACAAAACTCTTGACCTCTGCTACACTCGTCGGAGCTTTCCACTGTGTAACGGCCTCAACCTTCGCTGGATCTACTGAAATCCCATCACCAGATACGATGTGTCCCAAGAAGGCGACACTGCTCAGCCAGAACTCGCACTTCGACAGCTTAGCATACAACTGATGATCCCGCAAAATGCCAAGTACAACTCTCAAGTGCTCTCGATGCTGCTCAACATCTGGCGAGTAAACCAAAATATCGTCCACGAAGACAATCACAAACCGGTCGAGGTACTGACTGAACGTCATGTTCATCAAATCCATAAACGTTGCAGGCGCGTTCGTCAACCCAAACGACATCACCAGAAACTCGTAATGCTTGTACCTCGTCCTGAATGCTGTCTTCTGCACATCTGCCTCTCTGATCCTCAGCTGATGATAACCGGATCGCAGATCAATCTTCGAGAACACCTGCGCTGACTGCAACTGGTCAAACAGGTCCTCGATCCTGGGCAAGGGATACCGATTCCTCACGGTAACCTTGTTCAACATCCTGTAATCAATACACATCCGCAGTGATCCGTCCTTCTTCTTCACGAAGAGTACTGGCGCTCCCCAAGGTGAGACGCTGGGGCGGATAAATCCCGAATCCATCAGATCCTGCAACTGCCTCTTCAGCTCTGCCAACTCTGCAGGTGCCATCCGATACGGCGCCTTCGACTGCGGCGTAGTCCCAGCTACCAAATCGATCCCAAACTCAATCTCTCTGTGAGGCGGCAACCCAGTGACATCATCTGCAAATACATCTGGGAACTCCCGAGCAATCTCAATGTCCTCTAATCTCCTCGCCTCTGGATCTGGAACTACCAAAGTGGCCACGAAAGCTCTGCAACCCTGCTGCAACAACTTCTGTGCCCTCACTGCTGATACGATCACTCTGCCTCCTCTATCTTTTGTCCCCCTGATCAGCACATCAGGTAGACCCTTCCTCAGGATCAGAATCTTCTTCTCCCGGCACAAAACTCGCACATCGTACTGGGACAGCCAATCCATCCCCAGTATGACGTCGAAGTCCTCCATCGGCAACAAGATCAGGTCAGCCGGAAACTCCTGATCTCCCGAAACAATCGTGGCGCTGGGGAGGAAGCTCCCCATAATGCCCACCAGACCCAAGGGTGTGCTGACTTCCAACGTGGCAGTCAACATCGCAGGGGTACGGCCCAACACGCTCGCAAATCGCTCCGAGATAAACGAGTGTGTGGCCCCACAATCAAACAGCACTCTCGCACTCAACCCAGCAACAAAAAGCGTACCTTCCACCACCGTGCTGGCATCTCTCGCCTCGTCCGCCTGGATGGTAAAGACTCGTCCAGTCCTCTGACCCTGCTGTCGCTGCGACGCAAAAGGTCGGCGACCTCCGCCTCTGCCACCTGTCGGCTGTCCCGACTGCCTGCTGGACCCGCCTGGCCCACTCGGACAATCTCTCATAAAATGGTCTGGCTTGCCACACCCGTGGCACACTGCGCGGCCCAACACTCTCCAGAGTGAACTCGGCCACAACCTCTTCACGCCTCTGGCTGGCGTGATCCACCTCCTCCGATCCGGGGCCTCTTGCCCGGGTTCCCTGCTAGTGGAGCACCCGGACGTCCACTGACCTTCCCCGGTGCTCTCCTGGCCTCAGCATAATTCTGCTGGTAATCTTGATCAATGAGCGTCGCAAATCTCACCGCATCTGCCAGCGTCTGCGGCATACTGTAGGTCACCTGAGTACGGAGGTGCTTCCTCAGCCCCCGTATAAACTTCCTCGCCCTCTGCAGCGGCGTCACACAGATCTCCGGACAGTAACGCTCCAGCGCGTTGAACCTCCGGTATACTCAGCCAGGGTCGCATCTCCCTGCTCGAGAGCCATAAACTCCTCTCGCCTCTCATCTCTGACATGCTCTGGGAAATACTGCTCGTTGAACTCCCGCAGGAATTCCTCCCAGCTGATCTCAGTCCTGCCCTCAAACACCACCGCAGATGTGGTCCTCCACCAGTTGGACGCGTCTCCGCCCAACACGTAAGCTGCCAAGCCTGTCTGCCTCTCAGGCGGGCACTCAATCGCCCGAAGGATCTCCTGAATCTTCAGGACCCAGTCCTCCGCAGCCTCAGACTCTCCTCTACCATCAAAGGTAGGCGGGTGCTGTCTCATAAAGCGGTCGAGCATCGCTCCTGCCGCCGCTGTCTCTCCTCTGCCTGACTGGCGATCCAACATTGCTCCCAGTCGACCCACCGTGTCATAGAGCATCCGTCGCTCCTCAGCCCAGTCCGTACTCCCAGTATCCCCACTGGTGTCACGGTCCCGTGGGGGAGGTCTCACGCGTCTCGGAGGCATCTATACACAAAGAACAGTACACATCAAAACCATGAATGCATGAACTAATGCAGACTCTAAAACTCTAAGGGTGGTTTCTTTGGATAAGGACACTGGAACCGACTGCTCTGATACCAAGTTGTAACAACCTCAAAGCAGCGGAAAATTTTAAAATTTATAAACACTCAATCAACAGAGGATATTACGCAATAAAAGGGACACAGGTGCACCAACATATATATAATATATATCCGAACATCAGAGTATACAAAAGTTGTGATTACATCAAAAGCATATACAAAGGAAGCAGTAATCACACGACCTCAACTGAGAGAAAGCTGGATCCGGTAGCAGCGCTCCTCTCCTCGGTCACCACCCCCTAATGCCGATCACGGCCTGAAAGTAAACATGCAACAATGCCTGAGTTTCCAGAAGGAAACCCCGTATGCCAAACTATAAATGTACGAAATAAAAGCATCCTAGCATGCAATTCTACAACTCAAGAAAAGCATCTCAACACGCCCAACACCAGGGCTCTCTCAAACTCAACCACAGGACACACTACTGGTACGGGGCTCCAGGTCTAATCTCAACCAACCGCCGCACCCACCACAGTCACGGGGCTCCAGGTCTAATCTCAACCAACCGCCGCGACACACTCGTCGCCAAGCTGGGCTCCAGGTCTAATCTCAACCAACCGCAGCTACCATGACACGACCAAGGGCTCCAGGTCTATTTTCAACCAACCCAAACGTATAAGGGCTCCAGGTCTAATTTCAACCAACCCCTACACGCGGTCCCTGCTCAGGCTCTAGGTCTAATTTCAACCAACCCGAACGCACTACGGAGCTCCAGGTCTATTTTCAACCAACTCCGTACAGACTAGCTGGGCTCCAGGTCTATTTTCAACCAACCGCAGCTCTCACACAGTTACGGGGCTCCAGGTCTCTTTCAACCAACCGCCGCAACACCACAATTCTAAGCTGGGCCTCAGGCCTATTTCAGTCAATCCCAAGCTCACACACGGTTACGGGGCTCCAGGTCTAATTTCAACCAACCACCGCAACCCTCGTGCACCTAGCACACCTGCCGGAAGAACATCGACACCACAACTCGCCCCACACGGACGACCACGACAACATCACCTCCATAGTGCAAAACAGGACACAAACGGTCGACCGAACCAAAAGTCCCGGTCGACTGAATCAAGCAAATACAGGGCAATCCACTTCGACCGGCACTCCATCGGTCGACCGACTCCCAACACCACACTCATTCGGTCGAACCCAAATCAAGGGACGGTCGACCGTTTAGATGGTCAACTCCCGGTTCAACGAACAAAACGACCAATCGGTCGACCGACAAAGGGGTCCCGGTCGACCGAAAGTCACCAGGGAACAAAATCCCACAACTCCACAACGAATTCGGTCGAACGCCGAGCACATCTCGGTCGACCGAATCTGTCCAGGGAATAATCCCTCACTCGCGCCATAAATTCGGTCAAACGCCGAGCACATCTCGGTCGACCGAATCCCTCCAGAGCGTTTCCCACGCTCAGCGCACAAGTCCGGTCGACCGAAACCACATTCGGTCGAACCGACCACAAGTCCACTTAAGTCACGGTCGGACGAGATCAAAGAGCGGTCGACTGTTTATATAGTCTATGCCCCCCAACCGACTTAAGATTGTGCACACGGTCGACCGGCAAAGGGGACCCGGTCGACTGAAACTCACCAAACTTGCCTCCAATGCACAATCGGTCGACCGCCCCACAGGCATCGTTCGACCGATTTGAGGCAGAGCCCGAATTCTCTTCACGAACGGTCGACCGTTTGCACCAACCGGTCGACCGATCAGGCAGTGAAATCTGCTGCACATTTACTCACGACGAGCCAAACGACCTACCGTCGACTTCCAAATACTCACGGTAATTAAGTGAGCGAGCTTGACATACCTAAAGGTCTGAAGAGACCTTAGAAGAACCACGACGACGCCTCCACAAGCGCGTCTCCCCAAATCACGATCCGTCGACGAACCTCGCGTCCAAACGACGATCAATCGTCTCCTCGACGATCCACAACACCACACTACCTCCGGCAACCTCCACAATCCAACCACAACCACCAAAACCCGAGTAAGGTCAAGAGAGAGAAACCAAAACGAGCCGGAAACGAGCCGAGAGAGTAACACTCACCTCAAACCACCAACTCCCCGGAGCCGATCTTCGCCTCGCCGGAGAACACCACCACCATGCCGGATCACCACCTCTGAGGTAGAGAGAGTGAGCAAAGGGAGAGAGAGTCGTGAGTTAAGAGAGAGAGAGAGCTCACCATATAAATATCTCCTCCTCTTCCAATCTCAACCATCCAATCCAATCCAATCCATCTCCACCACTCATCTCATCCCCTCTCCATCTCAACCCTCCATCCATCCATCTTCAATCCAAGCCATCCATTCCAAAACCCCTCTAATCACCACCTAATCAACCACAAAGCACAATTAGGATAGGATTAGGATCAGAATCCTACAAAACATGCATTCTTTTGGTCGACAGATAACTAAATATATTGAACTAATCGTTGGTTATTTTTGAACTGTGGTACAATACTCTATCTTGAATTTTCATATCAAAATTAATTGTTTGATTTTTCAACATATACATAGTATGAACCCAGAATGCTGTTATCTGTCTTGCCGTCTTGGTCCGGTTGATCGATTCTAGTATTTTGATACTATATCATAGTTTGGACTTTTCATAGCATTTTCTATTTTCTTATTGGTATTGTGTGGTAATGTATGGATTTATTAAGCCAGAAGAGTTTTCATTGATTACTGACCAGTAAAATTAGATTGTACAGGCATTGAATTTGTTGCTCTTAGGAAATAACTTCAACGGTAATCTGAAAAAGGTTTAACGTTGCAGTAATCCATATCGCGTGCTTTATGCAAAAAGTTGCTTGATCAAGCAAACGCGTCGAATTCAACTTTTTCTGTTTAAAGCAACTGGTTCTGAAGTATTTAGCTTGAAATTTTACTTACGAGTGCCATTTCCAACCACTTCTAGCTTTCTAAGTCACATTGTTTCGTCTAAAACAAAAAACAAAATAAAATGACATCACGTAGTTATCTTCTTTTTGCTTAAAAAATTGCTCTTCCAACTTTTTCTTAAATATAAAGCTGGTGCAATTGAACAAAACATCCCTTTGAATTGCTTATAAATATGGTTAAAAACGCATAATAAAATGCAGAAACAGATCTGAATTAATTGGAATCGAACTTAACGTTCCGAACAAAAGCAAATATTTAAAAACGAAAACCCAACGGCAACGGCCACATACCACACGTGCACGTGCAACAAAAGTCCCATACGAAAGACTTTGTGCTTTATCCCAAACTTCAAAGCTACAGATCCCAAAACAGAAAAGCAAAAGGCTGGAAAAAATTCCGCAAAACCATGCGTAAGGTGGAAAGGCAAGAATCAAACTTATACTAATAATTCCAGGAAGATATAGGTGAAACTAATCTTTAACTAAATAATCATGTTAAACATTGGATGCGTTTTACAGCGCGTGGTATCAAGTTTCAAGTATGTTATGATTATCTACTAATTCATGATCAGGTGTGTTTATATAATTATTTTAAACCATTGTGTGAAGAATTCACCGGAAGAAGACAGATTTTTTGTCTTTGTTTGACGAGGTGCGTTCATTGAAAAAGGCACCACAGAAAGTGCCAAATATTTTAGGTTATGAAGTAAATAAGGAAATTGAGAAATTTGCTCTTTACACCCTTCCTTTTAACTTTACCTCGAAAAATGCCCTGTCTTTTAGGCATGCAAGCTCTTTTGGGAAAAAATAAATAAAGGTCAAAGATCTTGAGAATTATGTACTAAGAAACCAGATTATCAAAATAAGGCAACCTCAAATAGATCGGTGGACTTTTTCCCCGTAGTAATATTCTTCGTCGATTTTCTTTTATGCCTTGGTTATTTAAAGACAAATTGGCAAGAAACGTTAGTTATATTATATTCTTCAAAGAAACTACGATTTAAAGTGCATGTTGATATCCAATTGGTTTTTATTTTTCCATAACTCAACTGAAAATCACATTTGGATCGCTGACATGTGCTTCAACGGATCTTGCTTTAGTTAGATCAAACAACATGAGGTAAGATAAATTTTTGGTGGAGTATTTAAACTATGTGCAACTTGATCTTGATTTTGGCTTTTGTAAGTACCAAAATAAGTTACAAAAAGGATGTCACTCAACACAAATATCCCCATATAAATATAGTATTGTGCATTTCTTGTTCACGGTTCTTCTTGGGAAAAAAAGTGATATTTTAATTATAAAAGAACTCTTAACCTTAGTCAATTCATTGTCAACAAGTACCATAACGGTCGCCTCTTGACGGAAAATGACTTAATTCCTTAACAAACGTCAAAACAAAATGAAACTATGTAAATCATCTATCACAGTCTAGAGAGTACTTTATCGCCTTTGCAGTCTCTAATTTGATATTTTCAAATTCTAAATTAGCTACAAAAGAAGCTTCGAACTTTAGCTCCAAAAAACATCTAATTGCGTTCGTAAAATTCTTCGGGAATTCAGAAAACCAATTAAGGGAATAACATGAGCAATATCAACAAAGTCCCTAGAAAACATTACAAATTACAACATGTCGCCAACTTCGCAACACCTTTAAAAAAATAGGTCCGTCCATTTGGGGAAAAAGTAAAAATAAACCCGACACTCACCTTCTTTCTCTCTCCTCTCTCTCTCTCTCTCTCTCTCTTCTATCTTTTGATGCTCCCCTCCCGTTGGGGCTCGATTCCTCTCCAAATCCAACATGTTCAAGCTGCACAAGCACAAATCTGACAAGTCCGGGGAGAGAGTCGAGTTCCGGTTCTCCCACCTCCAGGCATCCCAGGTTTCGCGTTTTCTCCTTCGCATTTCGATTTTTTTTCGTTCGTTTCGTTTTTCTCGGCTTGGGGATTTGGTTTCGTGGAGAAAGGTGGGATCTTTGGTGGTTTGGGGGCGGGTTGTGTTTTGGTGGTGGGAAAGGAACGTGTTTTTGCTATTAATGGTGGACGTCAATCGTTAGAGAAGCGATCCGTCGTTTGGTTTGGTTTAGGGAAGGAAGAGAGATTTGAGTAGAATGTGTCTTGATTACGGGTTTGCGTTTTTGTTGATGTCTAGATGATGTTTTGTCTGCTAATTTTAGTTGTTACAATGTCCTGAAATTTGGAACATCGTGTCGAAATATATCGAAGGAAGGGGAAGCGTCTGTTTTGATGCTAATTCGTATCTAGTCAAGGGGGACATGATTTTATAGCTTAGAGAAACATCTATTGATTAGGGATTTTACGATGTATATGGCATAACTAATAACTATGAGTTTTATGTTTCCTCTTGGTGTGAATGTGATGTTTTGTCTTACAACTCGTGGTGGTTGTGATTTCCTCTAAATTTTGGAACATCGTGTCGATACATATTAAAGGGAGGGGGTTCATGTCAACTCTAATTTGTCTCGTAATTAAGAGATCACCAAGTGTTATGGTTTATCAAAACATATCTTTTGATTTGATTTTTTTTCCAATGTGCATGTGTTTTAGATAAGATGGTCTGGACTCCGGAGTTTCTATTTGTTCGGTAGGTGTTTAGGATAGTTTGGTGATGGTCTGATTGTCGGGCAGAGGTAGGTGTTCTTCTAGCTTTTGCTTTAAGTTCCCACTGTTTTTGAAGTAACAAATCAAATACTGGGTAACTTTGGCCTTTTATGGTTGATTGGTCGGCTAGGCAGTCAGACTGATTGTCATGTGAAAGGGTGAGCTATAAACCCTCATTGGCCAGATGTTTCGGAAATATCAGGAAAATGGTGCTTTGAGTGAAAATTTGGTGGGACTTGGGATTGTTTAGGGCCAATTTGTTCATCAGACTTAATTGGAGAATATAAGCAGATTCTTGTACAAATATTGAATACTTTATCGTGTTGTATTTAAGTTTAGCTTGGAAGTTGGAATGGATGTCTAGAAATACATTACAAAGGTCTAATAAAAAGTAGAGCTTACTAGTGCTTTCGCCTTTAGGTGGTGGTAGCTGTGGCTTCACCCTATTCTGCTTATTCTTTATGTTGGATGCATTGCGATTGCTCAAATAATTATGTTCTCAAGAGTCAAGCAGACATGTGCTGTAAAATTTGAGGCTCCTTATAAGAAGCTTGTCTTTGTCAGGTAATAGAGTTTAGGCTGGTCTCACATTGTAGCGAATATACGGTACGAGACGCACATGATCATGAAGAGCTGATAATAGCAAGCCACAACTTATGTAGAAAATAAATCAAGGTTCAAATGCTAAATCAACAAAAAAAATCCACAAGAGGAGCTGCAGCAGTGTGTAATTGCTACTATTTTCTTCTTGTACAATTTTCAGAAAATCCTTTATTTATTGTCTTGAATTTTATTAGACTGGGAAAACCACTTAGGGTATGTACATTTACGCCATTTTGAGAACAGTTATGGGAGCTTGTTTTCTTACTTTCTTGACTTCTGTATATTTGCAATATTAGGTTCCTAAAGGCTGGGACAGGATTATACTTTCTATAGTTTCTGTGGAATCCGGCAAAGTAATTGCGAAATCTAGCAAAGGTGTAGTTCGTAATGGAAATTGTCAATGGTCTGATATATTAAAGGAGTTTATCTGGATTCCCCAAGATGGTGAAGCAAAGGAGCTTGAAGGATGCTTATGTAAACTTGTGGTTTCCATGGTAATATAATTCATGATTTTTCTGTTATGATTTTATTTTCTTAGCTCATGGAATGATGTTTTCGAAACTTTGATCCCTTACAATCCTATCATTTAAAATCATGATAGCTTATGGGTCTGATGTTAATCATATCTACAGAAATCTTATTTTTCAAAATTCCACATACTATCATATGCATGGCAATGTTCATGTTAAATTTTATGTCTCCTTTTTAATCAGCATATCTCCATTTTTTTGGATACCCCTAAGAAGTATAGCTTTCAAATGCATTTTTTATATTTATTGCTTATAGATTTATGTGTACACACTTACTACGAGGTTAATCATCTGCTCTGATTCTTGCAGGGTTCGGCAAAAATTGGCATTCTTGGTGAAGCTCATCTGAATCTAACTGACTATGTTAACCCAAAAGATTCTGGTTTGATTTCATTTCCACTAAAGAGATGTAACGATGGAACTATACTGAAGGTGAGTAATTAGTTCAGAGTTTATTCTTAAAGCTTCATAGATTTGTTAACTAGAAACTGCCGAGGTTTTAATTCTTGGATTTGGGAGCGTTGCAGAACTTTGATAATGAATTAGTTCTGTATGTTATATTTTGTATCATATGTACTCGATTTTGTTTTTGACATCACTCTGACATGTAAGAGTGGACTTGAATAGTGAAAACCGTGAAATATAAAGTTGTGCTGAGTTAAAAAAATCAATAATGAGGGAAGGGGAATAAGAAAGATCAATCATGTTTTCAAGTGGCAGTTCATGGTTGTTTTATTGATTTCTTTGGAGATGAGTAGTAGACTCGCTTCAGAGATGTCGTACTACCATTTGATGTTTTGGCAAAAAAAATACAGAAGCAATTGCAAAGACTTTGCTCAAAGTAAATTGCAGTGGTTACATGGTTGCTTTTCTACACAATAATTTCTCTAATATGTGAAGAACTGAAGATGGATTGCAATTTTTAATGATCTCAATCTGATTAACAATTCACCCTCGTGATTTCGATAAGTGTTATTTAAACCAGGAAGAATCTTCCTGAATCTTTATCAATGTGCTTAAAACCATGATATCAGATGGATTTCAAATTTTCAATACTTCAGCCTATATTTTTTCAACATGCTCATGTGTCTATACTGCTATGTAGAACACAGGATGCAGGAACATTCATAGTATCTGTACGTGGAACACTTTTGTTATGTTTCTTTTATTGTTATTCCACTTATTTGTTGCTGTTCTTCCAAATTGTCTGCTGTAAACAAATTCTTGGGCTCATTTGTCTATCAGCTGTGTTTATCTGGTGTTCCGTCTGTTATGAAGGTATGTAATGTCATCCGTGCTCCTTAGCATTGGAAGCATTTAGGATGTTCAGTTGGTAAATTAAAAAACAAACTTTTACATGACACGTCCAATCTCCGGTATTTGAGTAATTCTCTACCACGAACTGTTAGTACCACTTTCTGCTGATTTGAGAATTGTATATCTTCATTTGCTAAAGTAGATATCGTTTTTGAAGCCACATGTTCCTCATTGCAGCTTAAAGTTCAGGGTCTCAGTTCCAAATCAAAGTTCAGGTATTTTCTGTTCTATTTTTCTATTGATGATTCGTTAATATGCTCGGGTTATCAACGTTTAATTTTAACTATTGAAATATCCAGGGATGGAAGGTCGTTGAGAGGAACTGCTTCTTACATTGAAGATCCAAATGCAGATATTGACAATTTTGAATTCAAGTCCGATGAGTCTGACAGTATTCTCAATCGTGGTGTGGGATCTTTTTCCAATTCATGTCCAGAAGAACCTGCAAACAGGGTGTGGCTCTTTTCCTTAGTAACTAGTATCAGTTATTCGATTGGTGTTTTCATTTCATAAAATAAAAGCCTGGAAAAACTACATCATTCCTGATTTGCTTTGTGCTCTGCTATTTCTAGCAATATATTTCTACCCAATAAACATCATGCTTGTTATGTGTAAGGATCCTGTGATGGGAAGTCAACCTACTATTTTAATACATCTTACCATGTTAACGATGAAAGAAAATAATTAGTTAGGTTTCATTGCCATTCATCTATTTGGTGCATCAGCTTTCCAACTGAGAGGCGATAATCATTATAATGGCTGTTAGAAAAATTTGAATTATTGACTTACTTCCTCTTCTATTTTTATGTCTCTTTGTTTGATCTGTTCACGTCCTTATCCCTTCTCGCTAGTCTCAGTAACATCCTTGGTAGTGTTTCTCTTGCAATTGTTCCTCTAATAATTACTTAGGCCCCACCATTCGTAAAAAATGTCATTGGTGTTGGATATGTTGTTAGGTACATGTACTTGCCGATACATTATTGTTCTCTTGTATCGATATGACCATCCTGTTTGTATCTGCCAGTAACATTTGTAATTTTTTTTATTGATTCAGAGCCTTTCCGCTTCAGGGTCACACCGCAGCTCTGATTCCAGTGAAACCTACATGACGAGGCCTCATTTATCTCCTAAAAACAGTACAAGTGGGGTTGCACACAGCCTCGTGGGAAGACAAGATTCAACCAGTTCTCAGAATAGCAGCTTTGGAGGTTTTAATGATGATTTCTCTAGATCTAATCATTCGTCGTTCAATTCAAAGGGTAGTAACTCACAATGGCCAGATAGCAATTCTCATTCCCCACATAATCACTCACTTAGGCACTCTGATTCTGCAAAAGAGTTTCTTGAAGCCGCGCAAGAAACAATTGAAGAACTACGTGGAGAAGCTCGAATGTGGGAGAAGACTGCACGGAAGTTTAAGGGAGATTTTGAGGCCTTAAAGAAGGAGTTTGCTGATCAGTCCAATCTTCGGTCAGAATCAGATCTGGAGCTTCAGGCTGTGATCTCTGAACGCGATGGACTGAGGCTGGAGCTTGATCAATTGAAACTACTCTTAGATGAATCCGTAGAGAAACAGGAGTCATTAGGTTCAACTAAATTCTTAGAAGGGGACATTATTCACAAGCAAAAAGAGTTGGAAGATGAAGTAAAGTTCCAAAAGGAATCTCATGCCAATTTATCTATTCAACTGAAGAAAACTCAGGAATCAAATATTGAACTTGTTTCGATTCTTCAGGAATTAGAAGAGACAGTTGAGAAACAAAAACTCGAAATTGCTCATCTTTCTTCACAACGGCCAATGGATCAGGAAAGGAGCTTGTACAAGAACATTGATATCAAGGAAGAGAAAGAAGATAGAACAAAATTACCAGTGAACTCCTGTGGAATGTATTCCACATCTCACACTGATAAAACACAAGATCTGGAGAAAGAAGTAGAGGAATTAAAATATAAAATACAGGAGCTTGAAAGAGACTGTGCAGAACTCACGGAGGAGAATCTAGATCTCATTTTTAAGTTGAAAAAAACAGAAAAGGATGTTGGGAAAGTCGACAACTCTTTTGGGTCTGGATCCAGTACACTTCAGTATTCCATGTACTCAAGTAACAATGACTTTGAACAGGAAGCAGAGAAGAAGGAAATTTTCAGCGAAGGTGTTCCAACGGAGTCCTTGACAATTCGTTTTCATGAACTCGAGAAAAAATGTACAGATCTTGAGCTGGATTTGCAGTTTTATAAGGATAAAGCATGTGATCTTGGAGACAAGCTTCAGAGGAGTCAATTGGAAGTTGAAGAAGAAAGATTCGGTCTAACGGAACTGCAAAAAGAATTGGAGAAGTACCAAAAATTTAATACCTTGAAAACTAATGAACTTGGTTGCAGAAATGTCGAGCAATCTGAGTTAGGGAGCCATTCTAAGCTTGCACTGTTGATCTCAGAATTGCATAAACAACTTCAGAAATCCATCGTGCAGGTGAAACTCCCATGGTTTGAAAGTGATGCTTCTGTGATAACTGAACCAGATGCTTTTGGCAGTATGAATCCTTTGAGTCCGCAAGAACAAGCAACAGCCTTATTGCATGATGCCATTGAATTAAATAAGCTTTTGGAAGAAAAAATAGATGATTGTAGGAGTATGCTTCTGCATGAGAATATGGATACCAGTTTTCCAAAAAGAAATCTCCTCGACACCGACAAGCTCTCAAAGACAACAAGTTTTGAAGAACCAGCAAGTCTTCTCAGTCAGGCACATCACTCATATGAGGAATTGCAGATTCTTCTGTCTAGCATGCAGTGTCAGAAAGATCAGTTGGAGGAAAAGCTGGATGTTGCACTCAATGAAAGTATTAGTGCTTCTAAATCCTTGAATGATGTCCGCCAGGAACTTGTACTACTAACAAGCAACATGGATGTACAAATTTCAACAAATAAGATGCTGGAAAGGAAGTTAATGCAGCTTGAAACTGGAAAGCGAGATTTAGAAATGCACATATGTGAGTTTGAGCAGGAAAATGTTCAATTGTCGGAGCGGATATCTGGATTGGAAGCACAGTTAAGGTATTTAACAAATGAAAAAGAAGCTAGCAGACTGGAACTTGAGGATTCTAAAGCTTCTGTAATGAACCTTAAGAATGAAATCTGTAAACTTGAAGCTGAAGTAGAAGCACAGAAGGTGGATGTAAAGTGGAAGCTGCAGGAAACTCAAAAAGGGTCTTCTGAAGCACGAGAAGAAATTGTTTACTTAAAGAGATCTCATTCTAAGTTGCAGTGCACAACTGAAAGTCTTATGGATGAGTGCAGCTCCCTACAGAAGATAAATGGTGATTTAAGGAAGCAAAAGCTGGAGTTGCATGAGAAATGTACACAGCTGGAGCTTGAATTGAGTAAATCACAGGAAAAGAATTTTGAGTTTCATAAGAAAGTTGAAAGTCTGGAATCTAATATTACATACATTCAGAAAGATTCTACAGAGAAAGAGAAGTCATTGATTTCACAGATAATAACCATCAGTGAAGAGCTCAAACAACATGAAGAAAAACTTCAAAAGGTAGAGATTATGCTAAATGAAATGGATACGGAGCAGAGCAGTGAAGTAGAGGCCCTTCAAAGAGAAGTCGCTCATCTCACTTTTCAGATGTCTTCAACTTATGATGAAAGGGAGAGAGTTGCTGCAGATGCAGTTCGTGAAGTTTCCAGTCTGCGTGCTGATAGAAATAAACTTGAAGCAAATTTCCAAGAAGCACTTGCTCAGGTGCAACTGTATGAAAAAGAACTTACTAGTGCCCGACATGACTCTGAGGACAAACTTCAAGGGTTAACTGCTTTACTTGATGCTTCGAAGCAGAGTGAGGAAATGCTCATGGCAGACATTAAACGGATGCGAAAATTAATTGAAGATGTAAAATCCAGAGAAGAGAAAATGGAAAAAACAGCAAATGAACTAGAGTTGAAGCTCAGAGCCTCTGATTATGAAAAATTACAACTGCTGGATGAGATTTCCAGCTTTGAAGATCAACTCCAGAAGATACCAGACATGCAAGATGAAATATTAGCTCTGAAGAGCTCCCTCGACGAGGAAAAGTTTGAAAAGGATAAACTGGAAAAGTCACTTTGTTCGGTATCTGATGAATGTGAAGAAGTGAAAGCTGAGAGGAACTCATTCGTGGAAAAGTGTTACGACTTACAAAAGGCTCTTTCTGATGTAGAAGATGCCAAACTAAGTAAGGTAGCCTTGGAAGAAAAACTTCTGCGCCTGGAGAGTGATCTAACTGCAGTGGAATCGTTATATGCTCAGGATGCCGAGCTGAAGAATGAAATCAATCGTATCAAAAGAGCAAATAGCCAATATCAGAGAACAATACAGTGCCTTGAGGAAGAGCGAGACGAGTTACTCAGAAGATTGCAGGATCTTGAAAAGGAACTAAAACTGAAGAACGGAGAGGAAATACTTCATGAGGTATACACTCCCCTTAACGTAGCACTAGGTTTTGTTTATCAAGAACTTTTTCTTTTTATATGTGACCATGGGAATAAATTTTGACAATTTTTTATTTTGTGATAAGGTGAGGATAGATTTTGACCAATGAATGAAATGTAGGATCATAATGACAGTGAATTGCAATGAAATGCATGCGATGCCAGAAAACTAATTTCCTAGTGGCTTACAATTCTATGAACCATATTGAAATCAAACAAAAAACCCATATAAAAAGTTAAGAACTTAATTTCAGTTTAACGCTTGCTAAAATTTCCTTCAACGGTAATAAAGAACTTCAGTTTCACTATTCTCAGGTTTGTTTAGTTTAGCCATCTCTTTCTCAAGGAAATGCCCATCTCTTACTAGTCACTATGGCATGCATTGAAAGTTTGAAACCATCACACTCTGGACTCTGCAAGTATACTTTTTGGTGGTTTTTTTTTTTGCCGCTAGTGTTTTCCATGTGACATACTTGAAAACTGTACTGTTCCTCTTTCACCACTTGATCTGTATGACTTTTCTTATATATCTTATATAGACTAAAAAAAGAATTAGATGAATTGCATGCTTCTTTCTTGTTAGTCAACCCAAATGGGTTGAGTTTCTGTTGTTGATTCAGTTAAATGTTCAAGTAAATCATCAATTTTGTAACTACGAAGTTTATGAAATTTCTTTTACAGGGAGAAAACTGGTCAAAGGGTGCTATTGCACTGCAACCTCTCGAAGGAGCTGGAATAGAGTCAAAAATTCAGAAACTTGAAAATGAACTTGCTGAAGCTCTGCGCTCAAATGACTTGTACCAGACACAGCTGAAAAGGTAAGTCTATGTATAACATGCATATCTTATTCTTGAAGCAACTGTGTCACAGTCTCACAGGAGCATAATTTGTTTGATATGTTGGCCTTCTGCAATCTTCTTATAGCTCTTTAACACTATAGAAGAATCTTTCGTTGTTGCACTCTGATTTGCTCTTTTGTTAAAAGGGTGTTACTTAGATAATAGTATAAAATTCCCAATTTGAGGTTAAAGTTTCAGAATGTTCAGGCTAAAAAGTCTATGAAATCCTCACCAATGATACAATGAGCCCCAATTTTAGGTTATTTAATTTCAAGTTAAAAATTCAGAAATCCTCCTCGATAAGGCACTGGAGCAAGAATGTGGAAGTATGATTGTGTCAACGAGCGTGAATTCCTACTGCCAACGATATAGTCAACATACGTAGGGATCACATTAAAATGGTATGGCCCATTAATTTATTTGAGAATACACATAAAGTTCCTCAAAAAATAACTGCTCTGGGTAATTTTAAATAGTATAGGTTTAGCCAGATTCGTTTACATACACTTTGAAAACTCGTAGATGAAACAGTTTGGGGTCATTTTTCATCAACTAAGAGACATAAATTATTACTCTGGGTGCTGATGAGAAAATCTCACAATCCAAAATCCATTCAATTTGGCATTGTTATCATTTTTTATTATCTCGAAACAAACTTATCCTAGTTGATCGACCCATGACCTACGATGTGAGTCCATGGCGAGTGACAACACCTACAACTTTATAATCTTCTGGAATTAATGTATCAGTCTCCATTTTTGTAGACACAAATTAGCCACTATGAATATATTTATAATGAGAGCGAATTAACTTGAAGTTAGTATTACATGTGAAATTATTGGAGACAGCAGTGTAGTGTTACTTGTTTGCAATCTTGCATTCATGGTAGTTTGCTCTATATTTCAACTAAATATTTTCTGAGCCTGACCAGTACAGCTTCTCTTGCAGCCTTCAATCTGAGAAGCAAACTGCAAATTCTGATGTTTCCGAGAATTCTTTATCTGGAAATGGAATGGAATTGCATAACCAGGATGTGAGATCTTCCCTAGAGTCTGAGCTAAAAGAAATGCAAGAGCGTTACCTTCAGATGAGCTTAAGATATGCTGAAGTTGAAGCACAACGTGAAGAAATGGTAATGAAGTTGAAGTCCTTTAAAAAGGAAAAGAGGTGGTTCTCGTAGTAGATTCGATTTTTGTGGCTACTTCATCCGCTACTAATTTTTCGGTATCAAGTTTGTCTTCATTCTTCTTAGGAAAGGAATAAAATTTTCCATTATGGAAATGTATATACTATTACATAGTTGAAAATAGAGAAGAATCCAATAAAGCTAATCCTAATTTCACTAGTTCTCTTTTTTCCTTGGGGTTACAATTACTAGTTTTTCAGGATTTTACATGACTAATTGATATGATAGAAAAACATCTTCAGAACTCAGGAAAAAATATCTCTACTCTTGCTTGTATAGGAATATACATTAGTAATCTTGATTTACTTGATTCTGTCAACAAACAAGTATAATAGGTTCTTCATTTATTCCTAATTTTGTCCTACCTCTATTCTCAGATCATGCATTCAAGGAAAAGTTTGCATTTAATCAAAAGAACAAACTCAACCGCAAAGTATGATTCTTCTTTATGGTGTTGGGTCGCTTTGGGCTTTTCTTTGTAGAGAAGTAGGAGACAGAAAACAAAATAAAGCATTAGAAAATAGAAACTGTTGTCCACAGACCGATGAAAAAAACAAGGGAAATTCTATTGCCTGAAGTATCATAAGAGCACTTGTCATCTGATAAAATAAATACTAACATCTGATCTAACACGAGAAAAAATATCATACTCATAGATATGATGCCACCTGTCTCAAACCAATTAAAAACAAAAAAAAGACTAACATGTTACGCATAAATTGCGCCGAAAGTTGCATCTCTAACTAGTATTTCTTGGGATATATTAACATATAGATAATTCAAGGTTTGACTACCAATTCAACTTTCTCAACATCATTGCTATTGTTTTCTTTCTATTCAACTCTATTGAAGATTATCTTTAAGAAATACATGCAATCAATGAAGTGGTCAAACAAGCCACCGACTCAACAAAAAACTATAAATTTGCCCGAAGATGTTTATAGACATTATCTGCTTGTTTTGGTGGGTGCACAGAATGGGGCCTCATCACCTTCCACCCATGATTACAAATGACTAACCTAACCTTTAATAATTACATCAATGAGAAGCACAGAAACCTAAGAAAGATCTGAAAGACAAATGCAATCCACAGCACATCCAAGGGTGATAGGAAGCAGTGTTTGTGAGCCCCAAAGAGCACCACCATCCATCATGCATGAAATGACCAATCACCCCACAAAGGACCCCTCCAACCAACATGAGTCCAAACCATTCATACATACATTGGTGGATGGATTCTTGGAAAAGGTTC
This sequence comes from Triglochin maritima, assembly GCA_963682175.1. Taxonomy (NCBI): domain Eukaryota; kingdom Viridiplantae; phylum Streptophyta; class Magnoliopsida; order Alismatales; family Juncaginaceae; genus Triglochin; species Triglochin maritima. The sequence continues at coordinate 52,830,816 of OY821772.1, read as the reverse complement.
ATTTGCTGAATCCCTTGAGGATGACGGGTGGCAAGGGGACAGCTTGCATGGAAATGGAGACCAGAGGTGGACTTTTGACGGGCTAACAAGAACACATCTATGTGTACTGATTAGGTGATTGGGATGTTGTGCATGAACAAACACATGGGAGCCAAATAGGTGGAGGGCAATCCCCACCATAATCAAACATGCATGTCTTTTGGAGCCTTTTTGCCTGGAGTTTCAATCCTTTTCTGATCATTCTCTGTTCTGCTTTACCTTTTGGTACTTCAAAAGAAGAATTTGACATGTTTCATTTTTGCCTTGCTTGCTTCATGTTGGAGGCAGTACACAAGCTCAATTCGTTTTGCTATTTACAGTTAACTACACTTGTTTTCTTTGTTAACTAATATAAGACTAACAATTTGCAATGTATTTCCAAAAAGACAATCTTTGTTGTGGGAAAAAAATATTTCATTATATAATGCCTCCTCTTACATGCTAATTGCTAAGAATGTGCTATGACTATATATGTTTTAAGTCAAGTTCGAGCTCCTCCATCTGCATGTTTCACTTTTAAAATTTGATCTCCAAATTCTCCACCAATCAGTATTTATTGCTTTGATTGCGTATAATACGACACTATCAAAATAAAAAAGTAAAATCTGCAAGAATATTATTAAGTGAGATGAAAATCCATATAACATTCTCGGAAGAAGTCACAGAGATAATAAGCAGGTAAAATGTAATATCCATGGGGGCTAAATGCAAATTTTAAAATTATAAAATGCCATATAAAAGGGAAAAGAAATGTTGAGAGTGGGATTTGAACCCACGCCCTTTCGGACCAGAACCTTAATCTGGCGCCTTAGACCAACTCGGCCATCTCAACTTTGTCATTGAACATCAACTTAATAAATTTACCCATTATAATCGGAAAACTTGAGTCATATAAAATGCACCAACTACGTAAAGACAATTGCCTAACAACATCAATCCGTATATTTCTTTATGATTTATATATTTAGAAGAAAAAAAACTCTGGTTTGTATAATTAATTGGTCACTTCAAAGCAAACTATACCCAATAAGAAAACAATCACCAAAAATTAGGGGTGAAAACGGAACGGATACGAAGCGGATGTGTCAGTATCTGAATTCGTATTCGTTTTTTTTTTCTCGAATCCGAATCCGAATTCGAATCCGATCGAATGTATGAGAAAGGGATCCGAATTCGGATCCGAATTCGAATAAATTCGCATCCGAATTAAGTTTCAAATCCATTCCGAATTAGGATATCCGAATTCGTTAAAAAATCCGAATAGACTTAAAAATATTTTTTGATTGATCTAAACAAGAATAAATTTGAACCTTTATTTTTTGCCTACATGAAAAAATATTAAATATAATATAAATAACATAATTTAATTCATATATATTGTATATATATTTTTTATTTATATGTGCATATAAAATACGAAACAGATATTATTCGAATCGGATGTACCAATATCCATATTCATGTCGTTTTTTTACGGATATTTATATCCGAATACAAATTCGGTTGCGGATTTTTTTTTCTCGGATAATTTTTTTGATTTCGAATACGGAGTCGGTCGGATTGACGGATTTCGGACACAAAGTTTCACCTCTACCAGAAATACCATAAAACTGTAAAAGTAAAATCAACCCAACCATACAAATACAACCATCTTCTCTTACCTCAAAAGAAAAAAAAACACGAGGATCACAAACCAACATCAAGATCTGAAAACCAGGAGTAGCACTAAACTCGTAGTAGTAACATGACAAAATAATCCACGTTGGAACGAGTGGTTTTTAGTGAGTAGTGATCCATGTGAATATATTTTGATATCTCCATCGGTCCGATCGAGTTGATCCACTCACTTACATACATACGTGCACTGTCTTCAAGTTCTTGGATCCGCCCATTGATTGGCATTGCCATGCATGCATGCATGCTGGCGATGTGGATAAGACCACACACACACCACTGCAGTGAATTTGGCCGCTTGGCAGATGTACATGTCTCCCACCCTGCGGATGAAGACATGAGTGGGAAATGTTCACTTCGTGTCATAATTTTTATTGTATATGTGTTAAAAAAAGGAAGTTCATATATGGTTGAAGTGAAAGTAATGTATACACGGGTCTACATATGCTGAGTGAGTGAGTGGTGGTACTAGTTACAAGATAATTTCATATATATTTCACTTCGATGGTAGTCATTAATTAGACACTAATTGTGTACATTTCGGTTGAGAGTATATTACTAATTCGAAAATCTTTTACCGAACATGCATGCAGTGATCCAGAGGTTTAGTTCCTTAAGGTTGAGGTGTAGTAGGCAATAACTTAAATATATCTTATGCTATTCTGGCATCAAAAATTATTGTGACAAAATATTACTACTTCGATGGTAGTCATTAATTAGTTACTAATTGCGTATATTTCAACGATCGAATACCAACAGTCTCATTTGTATTTTTAGGATGTTTGAGATTTAAAATTGAGTGAATAGTAGAGTAGTTACAATCAATAAAAATAATAATAATAATAATCAGTTTAGGCAAATTCAATAAATTTGATTATACTACTTTTATTTCTTCTTCGTCAAATCACATCGTGTTCGGCACTTGTATATATTTTGTGAGTAACTACTTGTTATTATTTATGGTAATGCGCAATCCAATTAATGGAATAAGAACCAGTTAAGTTTGATTTAAATCATTCTAACAAAGCTACCTTTCGTAAACATGCTTTATGGATACTCAAAGTTAGGGGGGTCAATGGATGTTCAAAATTTGGAAATTTGTTCGCGTCCAGTTCGAAAAATATTCGGTCCGAACATTATCCTATCTGAATAATATTTGATTCGTGTAATATTAGGGACATGTGAATGCAAATATGGATATTGATACATCCGATTCGAATAACATCCGATCCGAGATTGAATATCTGTATTATAAGATCCGTATCCATATTTGTATCATATACTTATGCAATACATTATTGTACCTAGAAGTATTTATATTTCAACCTTGTGTGATTATATTTTGAATATATAATTTAAATTTATTTATTCAAATAAAAATACATCTACTGATCATATTTATTCAAACATTGAATATCGTTATCATTTTCAGAATATGGAGTTAGAAGTTAATATAAAGTAAATTAATATTTGAAACCAAATAAAGTTATAAATGTGACTATTTATAATAATTTGTCTAAGTGAAAATGAAAAATATTATAAGGTGAGGAATTATGTTTACGAATGCGGATATTATCCGTATCTACTTCGAATCCGTCAAATATCCGAACGGATATAGACTTTTCATATCCGCAAACAATCTGTATCTGTATCTGAATCCGTAAATTTCATGCGGATACGAATATGGATATACCTATATCTGATCCGTACACCCTACTCAAAGTAGTAATACTTTGTCACAAGAAATTTTAATGCCAGAATAGCATAAGATATATTGTAGTTATTGTTGGAGACTTGGGTTGTGATAATCCTGGACTCTTCTCAGATCGTGTACGGATCACTTTCCGAACAAGATTATTCGACCCTATTACACTGCCCGGGTTGCACGAATACCTTGCGGGGATAATCCGAGAAGGAACAATCGAGTTCAGGCAATATGAACTTCGATCAGAAAAGTAGAGAAGGAGTATCAATTTTTCGTAATCATGTTTTTGAGTACCGAATCCCTCTTATAATAAGATGATCGAAACACCTTTTGGGTTGGGCGGTTACACAAACACCTTTTGGGTTGGTATTATCCACTCAAACGGAAATACATAACATCCAATAAAATTAATATGGAAATACATAACTCCGCCCCTTGGACCCCGTGAGGGGGCTGCGCCCCCTCGACCCCTGTTTCATATTCGTGGTCGATAAACCGTTAGCTCAACAAGCGTGCACTCCGCACTACCCAAACTCGTTTCCGAGCCTAACGATAAATCGCATCGGTCTCAAGTAAATCACATTACGACTAAAATGAATTGATGACACTAAAATCACCAACAGTTATTGCCTACTACACCTCTACCTCAAGGAACTAAACCTCTGGATCACTGCATGCATGATCGGTAAAAAAAATTCGAATTGACAGCACCTTATAAATATATATAAAATTTTCGAATTGACACCACCTTATAAATATAGATAAAACCCTCGAAAAGTGAATATATAAAGGAGGATATATATATATATACGTGTGTCAAACTCTCCATCATACAAATATACAATTATTTAATTAAGAGTATGACGTCAAACCCTGAACTATTATTGGCTTTATGACATGCCTTAGCTCTAGATTTTCACCAACCATGTGATCAAGTTCTTTGCCCTCAAAACCAAAACTGGTGGGCAACTTGTTATGACAGACATCCGATCTTGACATTTCTTCGATGTTCTTCTCAACAATCATGCTTTTGATTAGTTGATATCATCATACATGTTTGACTAATCAACTTGAACTCTAACTCACTAGCTAGATGAATACTTCAATTGCTCAATAGTCAATAAAAGATCGTGTCGTTGCAAATTGAGATCTAAACTCGAAATCTCCACAAGCAATTCCACAGATTTTTCATGTTAATTAGTTGAGTTTTTCAAAAATGACATCGAGCCGAACACAAAACAACATAAGTATACATATATCCACGCCACACCTATCCTTTTCCATGTTGATATGGGCTATATTTTTCAGTACTGTGACAATACGAAAAACATGAGATCTATCTGCTACAAAACAACCAGTACTTCAAGAAAGGAGGCGCACTAAATGAACCCATGATTGTGTGGCTTGGGTTCGACCAATGCACAGTAATGATCAACAAACATTTCGTTAAGACAATGATATACATGGACCACTTTTTTTCGTGAAAAAATGGAAACACCTTCTGAGAGCATTGCTAGTACGATTGGTCAAGCTTCCTTCATCTCTATAATTGTTTTAGCTTTGTTTGAGGTAATCAAGTGGGGAATGCTACACTCTGTGCATGAGGTTATCTTACCCAGGACAAGTAGATGAGCATCTGATTACATGTTAATAATTCATAGAAGTTGTTACATATTTTTGTTGAATATATTTTTTTAGAAATCATTTCTCAATATCATAAATTTTTGGAATTTTCATGAGTTTTCTCACTTTATTGATTTTTCTTCCAAAATTGGATGGGTGCTATTTTTCCTAAAAAAGCAGAAGAAAGATGATTTACTTTTCATTGGCTCTTTTTGTGTAGTTATTAAACCTATAACGTGACACTCATCCAGCATTCACATTATGTGTCTGAGATAGACAAATAAGAAAATCCAGTTTATCGCATATGATCGTATTAAGGTATATATTTAATATTTGTATTCTTGTCATGCCAACTCATTAAGAAACCTAATATTTATATTATGTACTCTACGGATGTATCGTATCTAAATATTTAATATCCAAGAAAAATAGTTGTTTCTATATATAAAAGAAACAGTTAGGTTAAAATCATGTGACTAGGCCTAGTCGCCTAGATAGGCGTTCGTTCACTGATCAGACCATTTCCACTCACACCCCTTTTCTCTTGGTGTGATGCAACATGATTACATCAGATCCAAAATAGACAATTATAGTTTTAAATTATGTCTGTTTTTTGATCAATAGCCTCTGACATTGCCACATCTTAGTTGCTTTGTTTATTATATCATAAATTCCTTTTTGTAATGGTCAGTTGCCATCTAGATTGCTTGACAGTAACATAGCTGTGCAAATATTTGATCATTTGGATTCAGATATTTCTTATTCACAAACACTTGGACTCATGTTAGCTCAGAATAAGAAGTCATATTTTATCATTGATTGTGCTGAATTTGAACAAAGATCGTGTCAGTGGAAAGTCTCAGACTCAGATGCTGCAGGAATCTTTCTAAGCATGTAGCCTTTATTTTTTCAGGTAGGAGATCTTCTCATTTTAACAATTTTGATCCTAATTAATAAGACGTAAATTTACTTCGTGTTTTAAAGACCTGCCATGCTCAAGGCATGTACTGTATAATTTATTTTCTGTTCTGGGGAATGGAATTGGTGAATACATAGAGTCAGCTACGTGTAGCAAATGCTTGAAATCATATATATATTTCAGTTGGTATATCCATCAACATGGAATAGTCAAGACCAACATCGTGTTTTAATGGAAGCAAGATGCATGTTTCAGTATGATTACAATAGGGTAGAAATATAATAAATAATATTTCCCCATTCCAAGGAATATATGATTTGTTTAAAATCTTTAAATTAAACAATAATGCGAAATGGGAATGTCGTTAAATTTGGAGGCAAAATTGTGTCGGTCAGCTGCAGTTAACGTGGGGGCACGTCTGAAATGACAAGGAAGATTTGTACAAGAACACCTCTATTTTCATACTATCATAATTTAATCCTGAGCTTAAATGCTCCCAGGTTTGTACAAGATTTGTACCAGAACTATAAGTGCTCCCAGGTTTGCTAACGACTACTAAATGAGCACAATAATAAAGTGGCACGAATCTGTTAAATGACTTGAGCTTAGAGCATCCTTTGGCAGGGTCATCACCCCGAACGACACCGTCGTGGGAGACCCTTGAGGTCGTCCAATGATCGGGGTTCTGCCACTTGATGCAAACCGGTTGGTTTTTTTGTATTTATTTTAATAATTAAGGATTTATATTTTGATAAATAAAACCACTAGTTGTAGTTTTCAACTAGTCGTGGTATTTGTTTATATTTTGAGCGAGACCCCGAGGCCCCGATTGACATATCGGGGTGGATTATGATTAAGGGTGTTATTTTGTCAGTCTGACAAGATAAAAACATCACACGCGTAACGTAGATAAATAGATTATTAATATTTTTGGTAAAAATAAATGATTTTGAAATATAATAAAATTTGATTTTTTTAATGATGTGGAGAAAAGAGTGTGATAACCTAGGTAATGGTTAATGTGTGAATAGTTAAGGAGAAATATGCGATTATGTCATGATGACGTGACACAGAGAGAAATAAGAGAGAGAGAGTAGATGACCTAGGTCATCAAATGCTCTTAGTGTTTTGATCGATCAAAAGTATTTCTCCCACGCATTTCAAACGTCATATTGACATTCATAGTTAGTATTATTCATCATTCTAAATTAGTAGGGTTGTAAATGCATCGGGTAAAAACTGTTTAACCGTCCTAACCGAACCGGCAGGTAGGATCATGGGTTGTAAAAATTATAACTGTTTAATAAATGGACGGATAAGGATTGTGAAAATCATATCTGTTTAATAAATGGGCGGATAAGATTACATGATTTAACCTGTCCGTTTAACCGCGAAACATAATGAATATATATAATATTTTGTTATATATACTATATACATATAATTGTTTGTATTATTATTGTCATTATGTGTGGATGTTTGATGTTGTTTTATTTGAATTTGTGGATGTTTAGATTATGAATTTTTGGAGGTTTTATCATAAAATTATGGATATTATGATGTTTTTAACAAGTTTGACAAGTTTTTATCCATTTAACCATTTACCCAATTCTTATATCGATTTTAGTATCCATTAAGTTTTAACCATATAACCACCCAAAACCGTTTAATTAAATTAAACGGGTAGGTTCATGGGTAGAGATAAAAATAAACGGGTTTCAAACCGAACCACGAATCGTTTAATTAGACGGGTAGGGTCATAGATAAGCCCTGTAATCACCTACGTACCACCCATTTACAACCTTATAAATTAGACTACAGCAAAAGAGACTTATAGAGCCTAAAAAGTGGGTCAGATGCCATTCAGTGAAATGATCACAACATAAAAGCATTGAAAATATATGATTGTAATAGACAAACAAACTACGGTAATAATGATTACAGGGGGTATGCATATAAATTGGTCTTAACTAAAGTGAGTACTAACAAAATATAATTTACTTGGATTGTTAATTTGTTATATAGCAACATCATCTAAAAATATTAGCTGAATGTTGTAAGGCTTGGGCATGTTCTTGGTGCAACCATCATCAACCAAACTGATAAGGATAAGACGTATTATTATTATTATCATCAAGAAAAACTCTTAACTTGTGGATCTAATCCACAGTTCTGGGAAACCTTCAGATATGTGACTGCCTTTTGCTTCCATTAGATATTATGTTAATGGAAGGTTCTGGTTGTTTCTTGTGCCAGCTTTCAATTCTCGTATGTCAACTTCGATGAATTACTCAAAAAACAAAAAAAAACTTCCATGAAATTTAAACTGTCACTCACTTTCAAAAATTATAATACTCTGTGCAGGATAATATCAGAAAATTTCCAATATATTTTAATTACAAGGACTTCTTGTAGGTAGCCACCGAGTACCATCGCGGAACACACTAAAAAAAATCATTATAACGTCGTTGGGAAAATGCAAAATTCAAAGACGAAATGCTGCACACAAGCAAGATGGACCACTACAAATAATGACATTTAAAAATTATCATCAAATACCTATACAATGACACTACAAAAAAGTGACTTATATGTTCGTATCATTAATTAAAAGTGACATGAAATTCTACTAAGTCACTTTCTCAAAAGTGTCATCGGAACCTTTAAAATCACTTATTTAGACATTAAAACTCGTCCAAATCATTTCTCTAAATATGTCATTGAAACTCTTCAAAAGTATTTATTTAAAAATGACATTAAAAGTGTATTTTAAAAACATGACTATTCTGTGTCTACGGAACGTACATGACTTATGAATATCTCAAATAACTACTACAACACTTTGATGTTTTTGAAATTTTTTATGCTTACTAAATATATATTACTAATATATTAATATTGCTAGGATTTTAGGATTAGTTTACAAATAACTTTGAATATCAATTCCAATACTAACCTTATTTACATATTTTATTATTAATATACATATATTATATATTCATATAAGTTCTTAAAATCAAATATTAAAAAAAATCTTTAATATTTCAAAAATACGCTTTCTACGGCAATCACTTAGGGGGGGTAGGGCAAGTTTTACACCCTAATGCGGGTTGTGGACAAAAGATGTTTCTCGTAATCCACCCAACATAACGTGCACAATCCTAGTATTTTGTTTGGATTTTTGTATGTACCTGTGAAAACATACATCGATTGATTTTTTTTTTGATTTTTTGTATCTAGGTTTGATCGAAATGAAAAATGTTAAGGAAAAATAGATTGATTTTTTTATATTTATTTTTGATCAAAGAATAATCTGCCTAACCCAACTTGCTTAGTTCATCCTTAGGCAGGGTGGGTAGCGATTTTTTTTTTGACCTCGCCCCACTTACACCCTACAATCATTGATTCGTACAAAATTTTCGAATTGATCTTTTCATAGCTTTGTAATATTTTAGAAAATTACATAATCAAAACTACAACCTTATTGTTTTAAAAAATTAAACATTTACATTTTCAATTCTTAATATAAGTGTTTCCAAAAGTTTTTTAAGCCTATGTTTCTATAAAGAAGAAATGTCATCATAGTCGGTTTTTTATAGAAAAAACCGAAAAAGTGTCCCAGTACCATTACTTTTCCCCAATGTTATTTTGTTAATTAGCAAACATCCGTAACCGGTAACTTTTTTGAAAATGACTATTAATTATATTTAATAATTTTTAGATTCACCCTAAGTAAACAGAGAATTCCAAAATTCATTATATGGGTTGTAAAATTTGTAAAAAAATCACTCAAATAATTTATTTAAACTTTTTCTCATCTCTTGATTTCTTCTCTCATCTTTTTTTATCTCACTTAACTTAATGGTTCGGTTACTAAACTAATGAAATCTGATAATATTTTAAATTTTAAATTATAAAATAATTAATTACTTTTGATAAAAAAACATTTTCTAATAAATATTTTTTATAGATTTTTTTCCTTTCAAAAAAATTATTATTTTATAAAACTTATTTTCTAAACTATTTGTTTATTTTTCTCATTTTAAATTCATGATTTTTTAATATATTCAGTAAAAGAATTTGATGATAAAGAAATGATTTTTAAAGAAATTAACAAAAAGTCAATATTTTCAAAAAAATACAAAATATATTTTTCAAAAAAATATTATTAATTTAAAATTCAATAATTATCATATTTGAATAGTTTCATAATCAAAAGTTTAACTTTAGTGAGAGAAATGAGAGATGAGAGAAAGAGGAGAAATGAGAGAGAAGAGAGGAGAGATGAGAGAAATATTATTAATTTAATCTCAGTTTATTTAGGTGTTTTCGCAACAAATAAATAATAGTAATATAACTAATGAACATTAATAGAATAGTTAACGGTCAATGAATGACTGCTAACAGAATGACATTAGGAAAAAAGTAATAACATTAAGAATAATAATGAATTTTAGATAACATAAAGTCAATTTCGTTGATTATTAGCAATACCCAAACAATTCACTCATACACACATATATATATATATGTATGTATGTATATACGACTAATACATATTTAATAATGAAGTTGCTGAAGTGGGTGTCTAGCCAGTAGCAACCTTTGCATATCTCATTGCATAAGTCATTGCTACCTAATTTTCTGCTGTATGTGCCTCTTATAATAGCAATAGTCTATCTGTGACAGGAGACAAACCAACCCACAAAGTAGCGTAGGAGTAAGAGAACAGGTTTCTCCCATTCATGTTTGATATGTTCTTGGTGCTCACAACAAAGTAATTAACTACCAACAGTCTTCATCACCTAATTTTACTCTAACCACATTCACTTGCTAATTTATCTGGCAGTATTATGTGGCAGTACTTATTCTACATGATTTGTATGTTCACATATCTACATCTATTATTTGGTAGTATTTGTAATTGTATATCATGTCATGACATGTCCATATATATGACTTTTGCAAGAAGAAGTTCGATATCATATTGCTCGAATTGTTTTCGTCAAACTCATACTTGTTTGACTGATATTGCATGTGTTGTTTTTTATGCTTGTCGTAATTTTTCGTGAATTAAGAAAAGGAGTCCTTCATTTCAATGATAATAAGTTTTTTTGTTGAGTTCCTGATTGATAAAAAAATTATGAAATTTTGCTAACTGCAATCAGTAAAGTTTACACGGATTACAGTTTACATACTCTTAATTTATTTATTCAAGAAAAAAGATTTCGTATATATGGTATGCCTACAATATTTTTAATATATCAAATTATATATCGATACATACGACCATGAACTTTGTGAAATATTAGAGATGCCTTGGTGGATTAAATGTCCATCTAAGTACTAGATTATGATTTTCATTATTTATCATATATATGCTGAAAAAGTATTGGATTTTCATTGACAATTGATTTCTACATGGATGGATGGAGAAGTAACACCAGATTACATTTCTAGATATACTAGTCTTGTCTTGACGGTGTGAAGCAATTCTTGGATTTTTGAGTTTGGACTAGGCTCATGAATAATTTAATTGAAGAAATTCAATGTTGAGATGAAGATGAGAACTATTGCCCCATGTGCATGTGCTCACCTCACTTTTAGTCCCACATTGGTGAAACTAACAAGTTGAAGGATGTTGATAAACATCCTATTCACTTGACCTTTTGTAGGTGGAAAGAGAGGATGAGAGAATTCTCCACACACGCGCACGCGTCCCGTGGCGTGGCGTGGCTTTAGCCTCAGGGTGATGGGTGTATTATTTTTGGACCTCAAGGTAATTGTTTTTTGTAATTAAGTCCTTACGGTTACAAGAATAAATACAAATACATATATCATGACGTTTTGCTCATGAAAATACACGTCTTATTTCCCATCATCTCTCTATGAAAATTGTCCCTCTTCGGCGATTTCATTTTTCCGAATCCAGAGTTATTCAGTGCCCAATTCTTGTGAGGTTCCGCGCTGCTTTCGTGGTCCGTCGACTCCGGTGTGCGCCTGATGGACGGTGCGACCGTTCTATCCTGGGAGAAAACCGGCAGACCATCAAACGTACTGGTATGTGAGTCGATATTTTCTCTGAGGCAAGTCGTCTTCCGACGGCTCGGTCTTTGAGGTCCTCTCTGATCACTGTTCCTTCGTTTCTTGTTTTCCTTTACATGTTTTTGTATGTTGGTTTTATCTGGATCCGGAATATTTATTCGACATATGTAACTCACTGTATTACATGATTATATTTGCACTTCATTCAACAGTAATACCATTATCTTACCTATGGAGTATGGACTATGATCGCTCCAAATACCATTGCTTTGCGAACAAATTCAGTCATGTGCTTAAAATTGTCTTTTGAGAAAACAAACAGGAAAAATTCCTTTTTCAGTATGAAAAATTACCACTATATGAAAACGTTATTATTAATATATGATTCTTCTATTTATTGAGAGCAAACAAATTAAGTGTTTTTTAATTATTCTTCCCCAATCCTCAATGTTATTTAGTATTTTCACATCTTTTCTTTGCTTCTGTTCCTCTTTTGGGTGGCTCACTTTTACGCTGCAAAGTGACCTCTCATCTGAACTTTAAGTTATTTCCTAAATGATGATAATGCATGTAAACAAACTGATTAAGTCTACTAAGAAAGCTGAAGAACCTTGAAAAAAACTTTGTAAATTTATACAATTGACACTTAATCATTATATAATCCGGAAATATTCAATAACCTACTAAAAAGCTACAAAAAAAACTATAGCTCTACTCTAAAAAGGAAGTAGCTTAAGCCAGAAGTGACACCACCCTATAAAAGACCTGTATCACCCTATAATTGGTGTTTCTGATTTTGGTTTTTCGTTTCTTTCATTGTGACCATTTCAATAGAAATCAGGAAGTCCTCCACCTAATTTTCAATAAATAAATAAATAAAAGAAACAATTTACAAAGCGACGATTTGAATGCGTTGTTTTGTTATCAGCTGTAACTTGAGGGTCGGTAGTTCGGGTTGACGTGTTGTGTTTGTGTCAAACATGTCTAATGTCTAAGAATCAATTGTGATTACGTAGACTTAAATTCCTCTCAATTTTTATCTATATAACCTAAATTGAGTTCATGTGTGACTTGGAAATAAGATTCGACTAACACAAGCTTAAAATAAGTGGGGTTGTGTTCTTGTCTGGTTAAATTATCCATATAATTGTACTTGTGGGAAAATTTGAACAATCATTTGTAATAGAAAGAGAACGTATATGTATGAAAATAACATGTTTGAAAATAGAAGAGGCAAAGAGAATGTTTAGGCTAACCTTCTGATTGATTTGGTAAGCTGGGCAGTTGACCAGACCCTACCACGTACAGACAGCAAGCGACGAGCTGTGCCGGTTTCTCCGAGACTGCTCTTCCGAACGACATAGGATATGATTTCCATTCTCATCGACTCGGGAACAGATATTCTCGACGAGTACAAAAATTAGCAAAAACAATTAATTTGCTAGTCAGCTGATTAATTTTTGCCATACTTTATGATTGAAAAGAACATATAAAATATGTTTAAACAAGTTGTACGCAAGTTTCATTTATTAAGCTAAAACCTAACCAATTTTATCTACGTGGTGAAAATAACACGCTTAAACTCCTTTATGACTCAAATTTGCTTTGGTAAAACTCGCAACAATTTTTTCAACGCTAGGTTCGTGCCAAAATGTAACGAAGCTGTTTAATTGTTTATACGATCTTTCCTAAATCATTACCCGATGAAAATTGTAACTCTACGAGACTAATATAGAATGAAAGATGACTATTTCTCTTAGGGTATCCCTTGACGGGATGAAAACCAAGGTCATATCCCTCTTAACGGGGGAGAAGACCTGGTCATCTTCGACCAGGTCATCGACCTGGGCGTTGAAACGTCAGGTCGACGACCCGGAAGATCCGGTCGTCAAATAAAAAAATATTAAAATTTATTTTTTTTATTTTGATTTTTAGAATTTTTTGTTTTAGTTTTTTTAATTTTTTTTTGAAAATACGTTTTAGAATTGTTTAGATTTTTTTTAAAGTTTTACCAAGATGGACCCCGAAATGATGTGGATGAGAGATATAGGTTATTGTGGGTTGTGTTGGGTTGTGGTTAAGAGGTGAATAGTGTAGGAAAATGAAGAATGTGAGTTGAGGAAAGAGAAAGTTGATGTGGAAGAGAGAGAAAACTGATTTTGAAGAAAGAGAAAGCTGATGACCAGGTCGTCCAGGTCATGATTAGTGATGATCTTATGTCTCTTTTTGATAGTCAACGTCTCTCTCGCTTTTACTGTGTTTGGAGTATAAATTGTTTAGTAAGCCTAAAAATTACTTTTCTATTAACACATGATATTACTTGTAATCATCAACGTCAACAAAAAATGATTTGAGATTCTATCAAGAAATAATTATTCGGATAAAATTTTAATATTTGTTTGTCCACGGACATAAAAAAAATGTCAATTTCGAGTTTTCTCGTGAAGCGTTTCTTTCTGCACAATCTTCAGTAGTTAATCGAAGCACATTTGTGTTTCGTAGAATCGAACTCAACACGAGTTGGCGTTTCATGTTTCACATCTTGTAAATAACAAATTTACACATAATTTTCTTTGGATGTTAGGTTGCAATTACAAAAATAAAAATCTCCAAATTTATATTTTATTTTCGGAAAGAAGAAAGAGTAATACACAAAAGGAACCCTGGCTAAAATCAGAAAGAGGAGAGATTGGAGAGAGACAAACTCCAGCACCACGTGGTTGTCGTCCACGACCCCTCTCCCCAATTGACGTGGACGTTAAGCGAAGCGCTCTTAAACTCCTCCTCCCGATGACGTACCCTTCCCTTCCCTTTCCCCTCTTCCCTCCACCCCTTATTTCGCCGCTTCCCCTTTTCCTCGAGATCTTCCCCCAATGCCTTCGATTACCCCTATAAATACCTTCCCTCTCCCCCACTCCCTTTTCTAGGGTTTCCTTCCCCCCCTTCTCGTCCGATGACGGATTTCAGGCACAAGCAGGACTCCGTCGGCGTGGCGTCGGCGCCGTCCGACGCCGAGTTCCGCCGCGAGCTGGAGGAGCTCGTGAGAGGCCACTTCGACGGCTGCATCTCGGCTATGGCTTCCTGCTCGTCCGCGAGGACGGAGCTGGACGACGAAGAGGACGACGGATCGGACCAGCTAGCGAGGAGGAGACGGCGGTCGGACCTCGAAGGGGACGATCTGGCGGAGTCGTCGGCCGCGAGGAGGCGGCAGTCAAGGATTTTGAGTCGGTGGGTGGCGAGGCAGGCGGAGGAGATGATGACTACAATGGAGAGAAGGAACCGGGAGTCGGAGCTGATGGCGTTGGCCGGGTTGCATACCGTTTCGATGCTCGATCCCTCGTTCCTGAGGGAGCCGAGGAGGGCGTCCGGTGCGGCGGCGATTGTGGAGCGGCCGGTGGCGGCGAGGTCGTCTACAATTTTGCAGAGATGGAGGGAGATTGAGGATGAGTCGGCCGGGAGGGATCGGAGGAGTGTTGGATCAAATAGAGGCGGAGAGAGGAATGAGGGGAGAGTGGATATGAGTGAGAGCGAGTACTCGCAGTGGTCGGAAGGGCGGAATGATGTGGGGAGGGAGCAGAGGGATGTGGGGGAGGAAGAGGAGGATCAGAGGTCGAGTAGGGAGCAGTCGCCTGATCTTGGAGAAGGAGAGAGGGAGCGGGTGAGGCAAATTGTGAGAGGGTGGATGACCGAGAGAGGAATTGTGGATCATAGTTCTCCGATTTCGCCGCAGATGGGTGAGAGTCCTAGGGCGGAGTGGCTTGGTGAGACTGAGCGTGAAAGAGTGAGGCTTGTTAGGGAGTGGGTGCAGACGGCCAGCCAGCAGAGAGATAGCCGTTCCGGTCGGAGGGAAGAACAGGATCGAGATAGGGTCAGCCACGATGGCTCTGTCACTGATCATGAGGATGGCCAGCCCGAGCATATCCGAAGAGACAGGTTGAGGATAAGGGGACGTCAGGCCCGGCTTGAATTGATCATGCGTATAGCTAGGGAAAGGCAGAGAGAACTCCAAGGCCTTTCTGAGCATCGAGCTGTATCTGATTTTGCACATCGCAACCGCATTCAGGTAATTAGCATATCTATATCTGTTGCACATTGCACTTGTAGACAGTTTCCCTGGTTTCTTTGTGCTGATTATTCTGGTTGAACCATCGCAGTCCCAATTGACAAATGACGATTCATGTTCTTGATGTGTAGGTTTTCTAACTGCAGTCAACTTGTATATCTATATACCAATCAAAAAAATTGTAATTCTATAGTTTAATAGTGGCGTTGCATTCTGACGTACAATTTTTATGTGGGGCAGATCAATTCTGGGTACTAAGTATTTTTTTTAACGTTTGCAACAACCTATTGTTATTAGTTTAAAAGATCTGCAAGGCTTTATTTTTCGAGTGTGGTAGTGGGAATTCAGCTTACTGTGGTCCATTGCAATTGCTTATTCAAGTGTCAAGCTGATATTATCTGTAACTAGTGGTGGTTTTCACTTAATATACAGGACCTGACCAGATATTTATACCATTGTAATAATTCAACTGCAAGAGTATTTTCTTTTGCTTTTCTTTCCCACTAGTCCAATTTGGTTGTTTCTATTTTGATCATTTTTTCTCAATTTGATAGAAATAAATTATTGTTTCAGTCGCTACTTAGAGGTAGATTCTTGCGAAGTGATCAACCCAGGGAGGAGGAGAGGCCACCTTCTACTGCTGCAAGGGAATTGGGTCTTTTAAGACAGCGACACCCTGTTTCCGGATTAAGGTACCTGATTTTGTGTTTGCTAGCCCAGATATTTGGGTACTGTGAGTTTTTGTGTTCATGTAAAATTTTCACCCAATTTATTATAGCCTCAAGCTTTTATCGTTTAATGCATGCTGGTTCTCTGGGATGGTGGTATTGATCTCCTTCCTGCTCAGTGAGAATGTGAGATGCATCTAATTTTTGTTTGGCGATATTGTTTTGTACAGTCTTTAGATTTGTCAAGATATATTCATGCTTTTGAGAAATTTGTGAAAATCTGATCAGACAAGGAAATGCATTTATTCTTTTATTTGGCCCTTATTCTTATTTACCAGTATTGGGGATCCACTGTTATTTACCTATCTAGTAAGAATTAATACTTATATTTTTTATAGGGTTAATTACAGTTTGCCCTCCTGAACTATATGCCTTATTATCACTTTGCACCCCTAAACTTTAAATTTGGGTCGGATTGAGTGTGTGTTAAATAATGAAAGTTCATGGGATGTAACTGCTAACCTTGAAAGTTTAGGGGTGCAAAGTGATACCAATGCGTAGTTTAGGAGGGCAAACTGTAATTAACCATTTTTTATATTGTTTCTTTACCTTGATCAATTTGAAGTATAAGAATTTCAACATGAAGTTGTTGCTTTTAAGGTGAAGACAAGAACACAGTTCATTTTTAACAAGTGCGAGTGTTTTCCTTGATGCATTTTTTTACCCAGATAGTAACACTACATATCCTCTTGTTAGACTACGATTTTTTTGTATTTTTTTAACTGTACACTAACCTTTTCTTATTCACTGATTGTGACTCATTATTCTAGTTTCTGTACGAATTATTAGTTTTGTCTTCGCTGTTAAACAGGGAAGGATTTCGTTTCAGATTAGAGAACATTGTCCGTGGTCAAGTCAGCAATCATTCTGACGCTTCAACTGGTCGCAGTCAAACTTCTTCAAGCAATAATCAATCTCAATCCAGCATATCAGCTGAGCCTTCCGTTGTGAACAATGAAGAACCTGAAGCCAGGACTCTTGGCAGTGATAGTCTTCCAGAAGCCCCAGTAGGGGAGCTAGATAATCACACAACCACAAATAGTATAAGTCAACAGGAATCTTCAAGTCTAGTAGAAACCTTGCAGGATGTTAGACAAGAAAATAGAAGAGGATGGCAAGATGCAGATGAAGTTGCTTCAAGTGGATGGCTTGAAGAGACTGGAGGAGAATCTGAAGAGAATTGGCAAGAAAATGCACACAGGGAGTGGACACGGGAAGCTCCAGGAAATGAAACTGAAGATGATCATCTTCCAGAAGCTCATGAGGACTGGCACGGGGGTAGGTCTAACTCCATGGATGAGAATTGGCAAGATGAGCATTCTGCTCCATCAGAAAGTCAGAGACCTGTGCCCTTGAGAAGTATGAACAGATTCATTCCACCTGATGATGATAGTGTGTACAGTATGGAACTCAGGGAACTTCTCAGCAGGTATTTTCAAGCTACTAGATCTTAATAGCATTCCATGTGAAATGACAAAGCTCATTGCTATAGTTTTTACCAAGAGTTACCTAGGCATACTACTAAGTATTTTATGTAGTGCTTTATCATGTGTTGAGATTCAGCTTTTTGTATACAGGAGAAGCGTTTCAAACCTTCTGAGCAGTGAGTTCCGGGAAAGCCTTGATCAATTGATTCAATCATATGCGCAAAGGCAAGGCCGGTCTCCAATTGACTGGGAGCTGCAGCAAAACTCACAAGATTCCGTTTTACCGGAAGAAGACCAAGATCCGCAGAGAAATGATCCCAATTTGGATCAGCTAGATGCTGGTGTCAGACCTCCACTACCACAACCCCCCTTGCCCCCTCCTCGGCCAATCTGGCACCAGGAACTCCACCATAATAACTGGAGTCGACACAGCATGCGTCGTCCAGATATTGTATTCTTCTTTCTCTTTGCTTTCTCTCTTAAAATTTCATGTGTGCTCTCGTTTATCTCTTTGCTATGCTTCAATGCTTGTGCTAGACGTGCAGAATGAAGTTAACATACTCGGTCAGTTTTTTATTGTTTTTATCAAATTATTTACTAGAATATATTGTTCATTACATTATACTGGGTCTGTAGCTGCCTGTACTCTTGAGTTGTTTTAAGTTGCATTGAAGTGAGAATGAGGGAAGACCTTTTTTTTGTTTTTCCAAGCTAATGTGAAAGGTGTTATAATTTTACTACTTAAGAAATTGAATATCAATGTTTGAATGCATACATTAAATCAAAAGATAAGATTAGAAAGAATACACTATTTAGAGTAAATAATTTCATTTGGACTGACAAACATTCAAAGAAAATGTGCAGTTTCACATGCTACTTTATTAAATTTAACTTATCTTTCTGTCCTTATCCGATCTCCATTGATAAAGAAAATTTGCAGTATTGCATTCTGCGTTATAAAGTATAACTTATCCTCCTGTCCTCATCCGATCTCCATTGATATGGTTTCATAGATCTTCACCATGGCATCCGGATGGTTACCATCATAAAGGATCTTTATTATTATTTATGAATACATTTTTTTAGAATTATTATTTAATGAATAATTGTGAATGATCTTCTGAACTTTTTTTATTTGTGCCTTCATTTTTCTTCTCCTTGTATTTGTGGTTGCAACCCTAATTGTCACGTAAATGGTGCAGGAGTGGGATGTTATAAATGATCTAAAATCTGACATGGCTCAACTTCAGCAAGGTATGAGTCATATGCAAAGGATGTTGGAAGCATGCATGGATATGCAACTAGAATTGCAGCGTTCTGTCAGACAAGAAGTTTCTGCTGCTTTAAACCGTTCACTTGGTGGCAAAGGTTAGTACATAATATGCATCCAAGTTATAGGAGTTACCTTTTCATTTTCCAATTTACTTTGTACTAATAAATAAAATAATAAAAACATGCATTATTTGTATTTGGTCTTCATGTCACATGGATAACTTATCCATTGGATTGCAAGACAACTCACTACAAATAACCTTGCATTGTTCAAGTTGATGGAGAGTGATCGTGATATAGGAGTTTCAATTACATATGTAGTTGAATGTGCCCCATAATCAAGTTTCTTAGGACCTAATTGTTTCTTAATAAATTTCTTGATTTAGGACACAATGTTTTTTATTCTTTTGCAAGTATGCAAGTAGGGGTGTAAACGAGCCGAGTTGAGCGAAATTTCGAACCATAAGTATTATCTTATGTTATTACCAAATACAAAAAAATAAATATAAATAAAGCAATAAAAAATTCGAGCGAGCTATCGAGCCGAACATCAATTTTTGTCGAGTTCGAGCGGCTCATTTACTGAACTAAGTTTGATTTTTTTTTTGTTTTTCATCAAGATCTTTCATTTTCAAGTGAAACTAGAATCAAACATTTTTCGAGTCGAGTTCGAGCCGAGCCAAAGTTGACAACCCTATGTGCATGTAATCCACAAGCTACAAGCTATATCAGTTCTCAATTGTGAGCTTTCTGGTCCTAACATTGAGTGGTTTTAACCTCTAAAAATAGTTTAAATAAATAAAAAACTCCTGACCTTAAATCAAGACAATGCTACAACCCCTGAACAGCATGGGTTGCTGATCGACCATAAAACTCATATTCGTCAAAGTGACACTTATATGAACCCACCCATGGTGCCCTAAACATCATTTGATGTCCCAATGTTGAAGTTCATTTCATGTGTTTCAGAGAACTATAAGATTATTGTTGTTTATCACCGAGTAAAACATCTTTTGAACACTATGTGGGCTTGGATGATCCATCTACACCTAAAAAAGTCTTATTAGATCATGTAATCATCTCCTCTGCCAAAAATAATAATAATGCAATGAAGGTCATTCCTTACAAGTTAATATTTTCCATGGAGCAGTGTGCTATTCATTGTTCCTAAGATTAAGGGTCTTGCTTAGGTGTCCCTCTGAAGTTGTTTAATTGGCCTTTTTCCATGTCAAGTTTTTAAATGGGTGTAGAGACTTTCATTTCCCTTTACATGTTACCCGAATGCCTTTTGTTAGGCATGTTGCTGCCTTTGCTTTGCAACTTTAGTGCAATGTGTTCTCTTTTCCGTTGTTGTAGCAAGCTAGGAAGCACTAACACTTCAAACATGCTTACTTTTCCATGATTTATCTGTGTTTGGATTGTCCTTGGATACGTGTTGGATATGTCATTTGGCGTGTCCGGGTTAGTTTCTGTTCTCTACTAATCTGGACACTAGGAGACTTCTCTTACATGTGTTAAATACGCCATGTGTCGTGTCAGGCAATTTAGATATTTGACAAGTTTGGAAACGTCTCACACAACATTAATACGTGGAATTGTTTAATTCTTCACTTCATAATGTTTTTTTTTGTTACGATGTAAAAACAGTGGTTCTTTGTTTAAAAGTAAAAATCAAGGTTTTTGTTTCACAAGATAGTTTAAATATTTCTATTTTTTGACAAACGTTTAATATTGCCTGGCCCCTCTGTTTTAGACTAGGATCAAACAACTTGACAAAGGCACTAATGGTAAACTGTGCAATTGACACCGATAAAAAAAACTGTATGATTGACATTATTTTATGTTTTGATATCCATATTTATGTCAAAAAATTAATAGGATTATTAATAATGACATTTTTGCATCTATGTCCTTGTCGTGTTGTGTCGTATTTTCAGAAGATGTGTCCTCGTAATTATATTGTGTCATGTCCATATACAGTGTCCACTCTTGTTCTTCCTAGGTAGCAACTTTTAGTTAAGTTTATAATTGATGACTAATCTTTTACATATTAAATAAAATCTAAATGTAGGGTTTTAATATAATATTCTTAACCTTATCAAAAGGTCAGTGCAATCCTGGTTGCAAAGGATGGGCATTCACAAGGGCTTCAAATATCCTTAAGTGAAAGATAGTTGGGTGGGATATTAATGGAATTAAACGGTTGGGTTCGTGATTCAGTTGTGGTTTTGTTTGAAAGATGGATTGCAGTGTTGGTAGAGAGAGAGGTCTATTTTCAAGTATATTTGCTTGTAGTTATGATAACCCAAGTCTTCTGAATTTATATGGTAGAGCTTTGAGTTGCTGAGTTTTTTCACCACCTCTTGAGCATTACAAGATATTACTTTCTGTCTTGTGAGAGAGAGAGAGCAGTGTTGATTGATATGTTAGTTTTGTATATCAGTATTACCTTACTGTTATGTTACTAGTTTGGAATGATTCAACTCAATCTAAAGCAATATATGTTACTTTTGGTGTTATTTCAGTATTACCTTACTTTTACTAGTTTGGAATGATTTAACTCAATCTCAACTATTAACCCGGTATGTGGCAATTGGCATACTTCTGTAGATGTTCTGTACTTGCTTTGTCACATACTTTGGTATTTATAATCGTTGAAGAATGATTTGCAATGGTTTTTGAGATTGGTTTTGACCTAATTGCCCAAAATATGATTTGTACGACCATGATCTTCAACATTTGTTAAATCAATTTTTATATTGGGTGCTTGAAACAATATAATTGTGTGAAGCTATTTAGATCCATAATGTGGTGTTCAGAATTCAGAAACAATCTTCACACCTCTTGATTCTTGAAAGTTGAAACCAGTTTGAGTCATTTCCTCAATACTCAAATAATTAGACTTGTTTGCCCCATATAGCATAAGTAGTAGTTTCAGTTTAATTAATCCAGGTTCGACCCTTATGGGTATAATAGTTTCTGAAATTTCATAGCTACGTGTTGTTCATTGACAAATTTAATTTGATATTAATTTCTTGTGCAGGTGACTATGCTGAAACATCAGAGGATGGATCTAAGTGGAGTCACGTAAGAAAAGGAACTTGTTGCGTGTGCTGTGATAGTCATATAGACTCCTTATTGTACAGGTACGAACTCATAGTGTTGTTCACAATATGTTGAGTAGTGACTACTATTTTGACAACGGAGTGGTGATTCCACATATCATGTTGACTAATCTTTGACTGTTCTCAGATGTGGGCATATGTGCACTTGCTCCAAATGTGCAAATGAGTTGGTAAGAACTGGAGGTAAGTGCCCACTGTGCCGGGCACCTATTGTCGAGGTGATCCGAGCTTATTCCATACTGTAAAGTATAACATAGAAAAGCAAATGGAGGGAAAATTGCAGGTGCCGGCAATAGCTGATTATCACGTCTGCTTACAAGTTTAACTTCATGGCAAGAACTGTGATAGGTCTTTTTGTCGCTCACCTTTTCCTTCCCCCTTACATCTTCATTCTTTCTGAAATGTTGGAACATGTTGGAATGAGAAATGGTATTTCTGTTTATCATTCCTGTCGTCAATAGGAAAATCTGTTAACAGGTATCCCCCATGTATGTTCATTTCTGGGGATTCAACTCTCTACTCAGGCAAAAAATCGTTCCTTCTGAGGGAAGTTGAAGGCAATAGCACCTTGTCTAATTTGCTTAATTTAGCACAACTTTCACTTAACTACTTTTTTTGTCCGTCAGATAAGATAGAATTGGCATTCCTATCTTTTTATTCTTGCTTGTGTGGTTGGCTGTTGACCGTGACTCGAGCATCTTATTTCTTAACTTGTAAGTATATTTTGTTTTGGTTCTATTGAAAGAAAAAGAAACCGGAAAATAGCTCGGCGCTACTGTTTGGTGTGGTTTTCAACTACTACTAATGGGTGAATCATAAACCAGTATAAAAGATGCAAGTCTGGGCCTCCAGCTGGGGATTCATCCGTAAGTCTGTAACCCTAAGCCAGTCGACTGGGGGTTATTGTGATCGGCCGGGCCCATGGTTGAGCCGGAAATTTTGTTTAATTGGAGGTTAGTCTAAGTCCACAAATCGCTGTAGATTAATCACCTATAAAAAAAGATCAAAATGTATGTGTGACTAGTTTGAAAAGAAACAATACTTTAATTCAGGATTTCGGCAATTTAAGCTCGTAGTCTTGTTGATGGGCCGAGCAGCTCAAACACGATCTTTTGCAGTTCAGAATGACAATGATATCCGGTATGATCATCAAAATGATTAAAATTTAAATAGTTTCGTAACGGCTCAGTGCTCGGTTCGGCATCAGAATTCGCCCGTTCTTTCCGCAGGAAAAGTATTCAGCTAAATAGTTAAATTACACTGCCAACCTCATTACTAGCAACAGATTATCTGAGCGTCCAAGGGAGCTCGGTACACGTTATTTTTTAGCAATCTAATCCAAATGCCCCCAATTGGTGCTCCATCTGAATTTAACTCAGACTCCTCCGCAACAACCAGAAAAAAGGTACAATTTGTGAACAAATAGACATTACTTCTGAAACTGCATGACAGTGAAGAAGTGGTCCAAGTGTTTCATTGCCTGGAAGTGAGGGAACGCTGCCAACTCCCCCAACTGTTGATACTCCAGCTCTGTCCTCTCTCTTCCTTTGACTCTGTAGGTGGTCATCACGAATATATCGCCTGCCAACAGAGTACGAGTCCTCCGGCTATTATCGGTTTCCTCTGGTAACACTGGCTCGCAAGCGATGGCCTTTCCACCAGCTGGTAGAGCATCATAGCAGTTCTTCAGTATTGCGACAACCTCGTCATCCGTCCAAGTAGTAATCACCCACTGTTGTTAATTTTGTAGATGCCATTTAAGTTAGAAATTAGATGGTCAACGCTATATTTTGTCGACAGCTTTCTGTTACCTTCATGAAGATAGCATCACCAGACGGAATCGATTTAAACATGTCACCACCAACGTTAGTTACACCTGCAAAATGTCCAAGGACAACAAACGCCACTTAGAAAAACCAGCAAGAAATTATCTCTGTACCAGTCGAAGATCCTTTTATGTTCCTTTAAATTTTCAGATCAGGTTGTTATCAAGGACAAGAGGGAAGGAACATTTATAGAGCCCTCCTGAAAAATTTAGACAGCTGCAAAGCATTTGGAAGTACAAATCGAATTAGTGATCAACATGGTGTGTGTTTTAGCGGAGAATACATGCCCTAACAAACATTCCAATTATGTATAACCTCATTGAGCCAAAATATCCTATGACCCTTCGAAATGGTTACACTTACCCCTTCCATTAGTTAACGCAGGGATAATTACATGGAATTTCTTTCCGATTTTTTTCCTTCTCTTATCTAATTTCACCTTTAAGTTTCAAAAAGCAAAGGACCGTTTTAGAATCCTCTCCTCCCCACGAGACAACCCAACATCATGATAGCAAATGCGTAACATCTCAACGGAAAATTTAAATTTTTTATAACACACAATCAAGAGAGGATATTACGTAAATACTGAACACAGGTACACCAACATATATAATATATATATGAACATTAGAGTATTTCAAAAGTTGTGATTACATCAAAAAGACTATACAAATAGAAAGTAATCACTCGACCTCGACTGAGAGAAAGCTGGATCCGATAGCGGTGTTCCTATCCTTGTTCATCACCCCCTATCGCCGCTCACGACCTGAAAGTAAACATGCAACAATGCCTGAGTTTCCTGAGGAAACCCCGTATGCCAAACTCTAAATACATGAACAGAAAGACGCCCTACCATGTAATTCTACTAAACAAGAAAAGCATCAAAATAAACGGCTGGGCTCCAATGCTCTTTCACCCAACCACAACACACACCACGGTCACGGGGCTCCAGGTTTAATCTCAACCAACCACCGTACCACACACTCGTCGCCAAGCTGGGCTCCAGGTCTTTTTCAACCAACCGCAGCTACCACGACACGACCAAGGGCTCCAGGTCTTTTTCAACCAACCCAAACGTCTAAGGGCTCCAGGTCTTTTTCAACCAACCCCTACACGCGGTCCCTACTCAGGCTTCATGCCTTTTTCAGCCAACCTAAACGCACTACGGAGCTCCAGGTATTTTTCAACCAACCGCAGCTCTCACACAGTCACGGGACTCCAAGTCTCTTTCAACCAACCGCCGCAACACCACAATTCTAAGCTGGGCCTCAGGCATGTTTCAGCCAATCCCAAGCTCTCACACCGTTACGGGGCTCCAGGTCTTTTTTAACCAACTACCGCAACACTCGTGCACCCTAGCACACTTGCCGGAAGAACATCGACACCACAACTCGCCCCACACGGACGCCCACGACCACAACATCTCCATAGTGCAAAACTGAACACAAACGGTCGACCGAATCAAGCAAATACAGGGCAATCATATCGACCGACACTCCATCGGTCGACCGAATCAAGCAAATACAGGGCAATCATATCGACCGACACTCCATCGGTCGACCGATTCCCACCCACCGCACTCGTTCGGTCGAACCAAAGTCAAGGGACGGTCGACCGTTTAGATGGTCAACTCCCAGGTTCACCGAACAAAACGACCATTCGGTCGAACGGCAAAGGGGCCCCGTTGACGTTCGACCAAAAGTCACTAGGGACAAATCCTACAACCCCACAACGAATTCGGTCGAACACCCGAGCACTCTCGGTCGACCGAATCCCACCAGGGAATAATCCCTCACTCGCACCACGAATCCGGTCGAACGCCGAAACCTCCTCAGTCGACCGAATTCTACCAGAGCGTTCCCCACGCTCAGCACACAGGTCCGGTCGACCGAAACTACCTTCGGTCGAACCGACCACTATTCTCATTTAAGTCACGGTCGGATGAAGTCAACGAGCGGTCGACCGTTTGGATGGTCAAGACTCCCAACCGACTTAAGACAATGCACACGGTCGAACGACAAAAGGGACCCGTTCGACCGAATCTCACCAGGCTTGCCTCCCATGCATAATCGGTCGACCGCCCCTGGGCATCGTTCGACCGATTTGAGGCAGAACCCGAATTCTCTTCACGAACGGTCGACCGTTTGCAACAACCGGTCGACCGATCAGGTAGTGAAATCTGCTGCACGTTTACTTACGACGAGCCGGAAAGCCTACCGTCGACTTCCAAATACTCACATTACTTAAGTGAGCGAGCTTGACATACCGGAAGGCTTGAAGAAGCCTTTGAAGAACCGCAACGACGTCTCTACGAGCACGTCTCCTCAAAACACAATCCGTCGACAAACCTCACGTCCAAACGACGATCAATCGCCTCCTCGACGATCCACAACCACAACACCACCTCCGGCAACCTCCAACCACCAACCACAACCACCAAAACACAAGTTAGGTAGAGGGAGAGACAACTCAAAACGGAAACCACGAGATGAGCTAACAACCGACCAACTCACCTCACCACAAACGACTCCGAACTCGACTCGCCGGAGACCACCTCTTCTTCCACGCCGGAGCACACCCACTCGCCGGAGCTCAACCTAGGAGAGAGAGAGAAATTACGGGTGAGAGAGAGAGCAACGAGAGAGAGAGGGAAAAACTCCTAAATATCTCCCCAAAATACATCCTCACCATCCATTTCCTTCCTTTCCATCTCCACCACACATCTCATCTCCTCTCCATCTCAACCCTCCATCCATCTCCTTCAATCCAAGCCATCCATCTCTATCTCCCCTAATCTCCACCTAAACCACATCAAAGCACAATTAAGATTAGGATTAGGATAGAATCCTACAAAATGCTTCCCTTACTTCTTTTCTTCTTCCTTGAAATTTGATTGGGAGAGAACTAAAAGTCGGAAAACACATCTCGGGAATTAGATTTTGGGGTTTGGCCTTCTTTCGAACTACAATTCCAAAATTTCTGAATTGTTTTAGGTTTTCCAACGTTGTCTAGAAATTTTAAAATAGCATAGTTATATAGAAGAAATGATTTTCTAGAAGAGGGGGAAAATTTGCTCTTCCTATAGGCATAATTTAACTAAACCATGCCACAGAGTTCAAATTTCACATTTAACTTTTAGCAGCTTATATTAGCATATTCAAATATGAGACGGAGATCATATACTAACCTGGAAAACTGTGAGCAGCAGCAACAACCTCCGGAAGATCAAAGTTAATCCCGGCCTTAATTGTTGGAAACGTCTCCATAATCATACTCAGACATTTCCCAGAACTACCTCCAACATCCACCAATTTCTCCCCATCATACCCATCAAGGAAAGCCTCCATAAAACGAATGGATACACCCCACATGGCCTTCTGCATGATATCATTTGCTGCAGCATCCTTACCATAGTACTCATATGCTGGCATTCCATGTACCCTGGCAAAGGGCTCAGCCGAAGGGTCTAGCACTGCTTCATGCAATGCTGACCAAGCACGGACCATGGCATCTTGATGGTGTTGCAGAACATAGGTGGCATAGGTGTAACATCCTAAGAAATTAAATTTTTAATAACACACAGAGAATATTATCTAAATGAACGAAACATGTGTACCAACATATATAATATATATATATGTACATCAGAATATTTCAAAAGTGTAATTACATCAAAAGGTTATACAACAAATACAGTAATCACCCGACCTCAAATGAGAGAAAGCTGGATCCGGTAGCAGTGCTCATCTCCTCAGTCACCACCCCCTAATGCCGACCACGACCTAAAAAGCAAACATGCAACAATGCATGAGTTTCCATAAGAAAACCCCGTATGCCAAACTCTACAATGATGAACTGGAAAGCACCCTAGCATGCAATTCTACAAATAAGAAAAACATCACAACCAGGTTGGGCTTCAAGGCTTTTTCACCTAACCACAACACACACCACAGTCACGGTGCTCTAGGGCTTTTTCACCCAACCACCGCAACACACACTCGTCGCCAAGCTGGGCTCCAGGGTTTTTTCACCCAATCCAAACTACCACGACATGACCAAGGGCTCCAAACCTTTTTCAGCCAACCCAAACGTCCAAGGGCTCCAGGCCTTTTTCAGCTAACCCTTAACATGCGATCCATGCTCAGACTCCAGGGCTCTTTCACCCAACGTGAACGCACTACGAAGCTCCAGAGCTTTTTCACCCAACCCCGCACAGACTAGTTAGGCTCCAGGACTCTTTCACCCAACCGCAACTCTCACACAGTTACGGGGCTCCAGGGGTTTTTCACCCAACCACCGCAACATCACATTTTCTAAGCTGGGCTCCAGGGCTTTTTCACCCAACCCAAGCTCTCGCACCGTTACGGGGCTCCAATACTTTTTCACCCAACCACCGCAACATTCGTGCCCACACACACTCGCCGGAAAAACATCGACACCACAACTCGTCTCACACGGACGACCACAACAACCGCACCTCCAATGTGCAAAATTGGACACAAACGGTCAACCGAACCAAAAGTCCCGGTCGATTGAATCTCACAAATACAGGGCAATTGCCTCGACCGACACTCCATCGGTCGACCAATCCCCACAAACAACACTCGTTCGGTCGAACCAAAGTCAGGACTCGGTCGACCGTTTAGAAGTCGTCTCCGAGGTTCAAGGAACAAAACGACCAATCGATCGAACGAAAAAGGGGCCCCGTTCGACCGAAAGTCACCAGGGAAACAAATCCCTCACGCACCACAACAAATCCGGTCGAACCCCCGAGCACTCTCGGTCGACCGAATTCCACCAGGGAATTCCCCCAACTCAACCAACGAATCCGGTCGAACCCCCGAGCACTCTCAATCGACCGAATTCCACCAGAGAATTCCCCCACGCTCCACATCAAGTCTGGTCGACCGAACCACATTCGGTCGAACCGACTACCAATCCAACTTAAGTCATCAGTCGGACAAGATCACACAGGCGGTCGACCGTTTTGATGGTTAACGCCCCAACCGACCTACGACAGTGCACACGGTCAAACAACAAATGACCCCCGTTCGACCGAAACCAACCATACTTGCCTCCTATGCACAACCGGTCGATCACCTCAAGGGCATCGTTCGACCAATGTGAGCCAGAACCTGAATTCTCATTAAGAACGATTGACCGTTTGCACCAACCGGTCGACCGATCAGACAGTGAAATCTACTACACGTTTACTTGCGACGAGCCGGAAGGTCTACCGTCGACTTTCAAATACCCACACTACTAAAGTGAGCTACGACTACAAGTTTGACATACCGTGAATGTTTGAAGAAACCTTCGAAGAACCTCGACGACGCTTCCACGACACTTCTCCTCAAAACACGATCCGTCTATGAACCTCTCGCTCGAACGACGATCGCCACTCCTCGACAACTCGAGCACTCCAACACCTCCGTCAACTTCCAACCACCACGACCACAGAACACGAGTAATGTTGAAAGAGAGAGAAACAAAGCAAATGAACGAGTTGGCGGAACCATGAACTCACATTCGACCACCAAACGACTCTGATCACCCCAAACTCTCCGGATATCACCACCACCACGCTGGAGCACCACTGCGGGAGAGTGTGTGAGAGAAACGTGAGAGAGAGTAGAGTGTGAGAGAGAGGGAAACCACAATAAATATCTCCTCCTGCCTCAATCCTCACCATCCATCCAAATCCAATCCATCTCAACCTCTCATCTATCAACACTCCATCTCAACCCTTCATCCATTAACCTTCAATCCCAGCCGTCCAATTGCAACTCCTCATAATCATCACCTAAACATCATTAAAATTTCAATTAGGATTATGATCCCACGATAGGAGGGGCCACTTCCGTCACCAGCTATCGAAACAAGTGTCTTGCCTGTTACAATTTGATATCAAAGATTCTTTTCAGGTCAAATAATGTAAATATTAAAATATAATAAGAATGATATGTCAAACACATTACATGATAACAACATTTTGCAACAAAGATACGATAAAATATTGTATACGGTCAGCGATATGCTCGTATTGATATCATTTTTAAGTGGTATATGCTTGTATTAGTGTCATATCCATGGGTTCAAACATGTACAATTATAGCACTACAAAAATCTTGTGATTCACAGCCCAACCATCAACAAAACAGATAAAATCACGTGACTGTTGATAAATTCAAGTTTGAGCCTTCTCGTGCATCTCTTGACATTTAACCACAAAAATGACATGTTTCTTCAGAAGGATTTACTTATAGTGGATCAAAAGTTAGTCCAAGGGTTCAAATGAGAAGTTTACATCAAGTTATTGATCGTTCATGAATTAAAAATTATAATAACCAACCCTGTCTCTCGAATCTGGATTTTTATTTTCATCATAAGATATGCGTATGTACTACTGTAGAATGTAGTATTCTCTTGTGCGAACAAATTTTGTTTCAATGCATGTCTTTCGTCTAAATATGCATGCACAAGCACTTTTGACTGCAAAATTTTATTCGAACAATTATCACACGTGTACCTCACGTGCACCTATAAATAGGTGTGACTTGGCTTGGGGCAGCAGGCAGAATTGCACAAAATTAGCAAGAGTTATTGACTAGGTTGAACGTTAGCAAAAAAATGTGAACAAATCTGTAGAAGTTAGGCTATCAATTTTATTCCTTTCTCAACAGTATATTCTGTCATCTCACATTGTGAATGAAACAAGAGACCGAGGATCAATTTCAATCTTCTTCTTCTGGTATAATCTTTTTTTTTTGTTTGTGGGTATCCACATGCTTTTGCAGGAAGATATAACTGCAACAAGAAGAAAGTTTTAGACTTATCCACATTTCGTTAAACTGTAAATGCAAGCTCCTGCATTTTATTGATTGCAATAGCAATGCCTTTTCTATTTCTTCATGTGCAACCTCTCTATATCCTTTTTCTGGTTCGATAGTCTCCCAATTTCTAAACATTTCTTTAATTGGTTTTCGCAATAACAACTACTATCTGGGAAACAAAAGAACAAAAGAACAAAAGACAAATGTACAAGGATGTCACTTTCACTTCCGGTAAACAAAGTGATGCACTACGATGTCTCTTTCTGATTTCAGGAAGCAACGTTCCTCTTATCTGATCATTAACTATCCCTACCTAATCAATTTGAAGGAAATTGTTTAATTCTAGGAACTTCACTTCAGAAAATGTATTGGTATGTTGGTGTTTGGTAGAAAAGGGCTACGGTGAGTTTATTTGTTAGTTTACCTAATAATTTTAGCAGGTAATTAAACGGATGGAATTCTTATTATATAAAGAAATTCACCCAATATAAGATAAAATGTATTGGAAGGGCCTTGGGCAAGATGGAAAAAACCATGTTTTTCAAAATGTCAAACCACTAATCGAGCATCATACATCATCCAAAAAAAAACAAGTTGACATCCAACAACATGAATATTGTGTACGTAATTTTCTTTTAAGAAACTTAGATTCTACTCATCAAGTAAATGCAAGTATTATTTCCTTTGTAGAACACAAAAGTTAAAATTTGAAAATCAGAAATATATACAACAAATAGAGACTAAGATTATAAAACATAAAACATAATGAAGCAAACCTTCAAGTCTGAAGTCTAAACTTGAATTAGGCACACAGATCTTGGTGGAAATTTTTCTCCCAATTTTATTTTATTTATTTAAATAATTAATAGGTGTATAAAAAACATTAGATATTATCATCAACAGATAATATAGGTACACAGGTTAAATATTCATTTTATCTTCTACATTATGAACATGCCGATAAAGTGGGTATGGCCATATTGTTAAAATTGATAGCAAAGAAACCAGGTAGGCAATTTACATGTCAAACCCTACTCAATTGAATGCAATGTTTATATAACCCAACTCAGCAGGTAGGTAACAATTGAATGCGATGATATATAAATGTGTAGGCAATCACAACCCTATTGTTAAGTTAAATTTAAATGGGAAGCGAAAACAATATTTAGCTATGTTTCTTTTATCGGTAATCATCTTAACTATATATTGTATTTTAAAGTTAGAAAAAGTGTTGTAAGTCATCCCAAGTATGACTAAAGTCTAAAGTTAAAAACTCAAATCCTAAAACTTTCCACAAACCGATTAGTGTCCTCGATTGGTAAAAAGTCAATGCAATGGTATATACAAACTAAACCAACAGATCTGAAGCCCTAATCTTCCTACTTTTTGAGCAAATAATAAAGAATGAAAATCCACGAAACCGGAAGCATACCGATCTCGGTGAGGGAGTATCGTCTTTCCTGCTGCGACTCTTGCCCTTCCCCTTCCCCTGTGTGCTCCTGGAAGACGCCGTGGCTGGAGAGCAAGCGGAGCAGCCTCTGGAGGTTTGCGGCGTCGGCGGTGGGTGGAGGTGGGGGTTGGAGGCTTCGGAGGATCTGGGAGGCGGTGAGGGGCGCGTTGCGACCGGAGTCGTAGATGAAAGAGGGGACGTTGAGGCGGACGACGGCGTTGAGGGACATCGGGACGGGACGGAGAGCATGTTGGACAGCTCCCTCATCGCCAGGGTCGCCGATTTCTGGTTCATTTCTTCGCCGTTGATTTTTCGCGTTCGTCTCCCATTCTGCGGCTGGAGTCGACTGCTGCTGTTCTGTTGTGGAATTAAATTGGGTAGGGGTGGGTGAGGATATTATTACTGTTACATGGAATCTCGCATCATTGGTTGCGTTTCTGGGTTTTTTTCTTCTATCATCGTACTTTTACTGGTTCACAAACAGTCTGACCTGCCCAATCTTTGTGGGACACCGTGGCCGGGACACTGACTCCGTCTTCAGGTTGTGCATCTTCGAATATCAATAGTAATATACTTAGAAACTAACCAACGTTTATATTATCGCGTCGTTAATTTTAAAAACAAATTAAATAGTTAATAAAAAAAATCTTTAATGAATCATATAACTGAACGTTAAGAATTTCATAAATGACGCGTTAAAAAGATTATAAATCATTTTCTTTTAAAATAATTCTTGAAATTAAGTTAGTTTCAAATAAAATTGTACTTTCAATGATTTCTCCTACTTTTTCCGTAATTTCTTGGAAAATTATGGAATTAAGTTCTAAACTTTCCACTCCATCAAAATTTCCCGTATAAGATCGTCAAGGTTAAAGCTCAATTGGAGCTCAAGTTTGTGTTTGTATTTGTATTTGAGTATGTATTTTTGGACTATGAGATGAGACTTTTTTTAAGAATGCCACGAAACATCCACAACAATCCCCCCCCCCCCCCCCCCCCCCCCCCCCCCCCCAAATAAAATTCAATCGCAAATCACCCCTTCCTTTGCAAACTCTATGAAAGAGTGCGTCTAGATGCCTTAAAAACGAACTTAGTTTTTGATAGAATCCTTATTTTTCATTTTATGGCATCCAAACAAAATCTGTTAGACCTCAGATTCGTGAGAAACCGTGCCCCGATTTATGGCACTAATACTGGAGGGAGGGGGGGGGGGGGGGGGGGGGGGGGGGGGGTTGTGAAACCGGAATCCGAGGGAAAGAAATCCAGATGCTGGTTGACTCCGAAAAGGTTTTTTGTGTGTGCACTGAGAGGAATTTTTCGTCGGAGTCCATGGTATATATAAAATTTTCTTTGAGTTTTTCCAACGTTTGAGGTCGAAAAGCAACGAAAACCAAAAAAAATCGGTTGACCTCCAACCACTCGGTCCACTGAAATGATTTTAGCGAACGACCGGACATATTTCGGTCTACCGAAATTCCCAACTGGAACAACCAATTCAGAAGACCGAAATTAGTCTGGTCGACCGTTAACGTTCGCTTAGAGAAATCACTAGAATTCTCACTTCAATTCAAACGACCAAAATTTGTTCAGTCGTCCGTTTTTGGCTTCCCAGTTTTTGGATGGGGCCACGTAAAATGTTTGTTGTTTAGACAATGTTTGTTGTACAATTATATTTACTGAACCGCTAAACGTCACCCGCGAATTACTTAAATCGCCATGCCAATTACCATTTTGCGGACACTCCGGTCGATTTTTTTTATACTAACATCGCCGGATCCAGACGCTTTGCCAGACATTTTCGTTGTGTTTGTACTGATAGAGTGAGAAAAACTAAAACAAGTCTTGTTTTAAGAGACGAGACGAAATGAGATTCTTGAAAACTAACGTATTTAAATGAGATTATTTTGAACATGCTTGAAAACGAACGCATAAACACACGAAAAACATAATATCCGGACGACTCGCAATAAGGTAAAGTAATGATCAAATCATACCTCGATATTTCGTGATATCCACCTCCTTGCCATTTTCATCTTTGTCCAATTTAATGCTAGTGCTCATGGGAGTGTTATATGACTTGCTATCTTCAAGACCAAAGCGTTATAAAAGTTCTTTTGTGTGCTTTGCTTGGTGTATGAAATTCTCATTTTGAGTTTGCATAATTTGGAGTCTGAGGAAGAAATTTAGTTCACCGATTAAGCTCATCTCGAACTCCCCTGCATAGAGGTAGACAAATTCTTGGCAAAGACATAGGTTATTTACACCAAATATTATATCATCAACATAAATTTGTACCACTAGTAAATCATGATCAAAAGATTTAACAAAAGGAGTGATATCCACTTTACCCACACAAAACATTTGTTGACTAAGAAGTTTTTGAACCTCTCATACCAAGTTCTAGGAGCTTGTTTGATGCCATAAAGAGTCTTCTTAAGTTTGAACACATGGTTTGGGTAAGCTTCATTTACAAATCACGAGGGTTGTGCAACATAAACTTCTTCATTTATAACGCCATTTAAGAAAGCACTTTTAACATACATTTGAAATAATTTTACGTCCATATAAGATGCATATGCTAACAACATGTGAATGACTTCCATTTGAGCGACGGAGGCATAAGTTTCATCAAAGTCTATACCCTCTTCTTGGTGATAGCCTTGAGCAACGAGTCTAGCTTTGTTCCTAACTACATTCTCATCTTTATCAAGTTTGTTTTGAAAGATTCATTTGGTTCCAATAACCGTTTGGTTGGTAGGTTTCTCAACTAGCTCGCAAACATCATTTCGAACAAATTGATTTAGCTCTTCATGCATAGTCATTAACTAAAATTCATCATTGTTAGGATCTTTGGCCCTCTAATCGATAGAAAAATGCGGAATTAAAAATACTAATCGGAGGATTAAGGAAGAGACAATTGCAAACCACAAATTCGTCGACACCGGAGTTTAGAGAGGTTCGGCACCCACACCCGGGTCCTAGTCCTCCTCGCAAGCCTCGCTCGATCCCCCGAGCCTCGCTTACGGTTCCACTAACCGATCTCCGTTCGGGCCGAGACCAACGCCGTTTACAACACCGAGCCTCGCGAACAACCTCGCCTCGCTCGTGTCTCCTCTCACAACCCGAGAGGGAGCTTCCTCGAAGCTTTTACAACTCTTTGATTCTTTGATATGGAAGTTGAATCACACTCTAACTAACACTCTATACTTGAGCACACTTGGATATGATATGGAATTGGATATGCAAGTGGTGAAGTTTAGGCTTGAGTGTTGTGTATTGAGAGCTTGAAGATGGAGAGGATTTGGCTTTGAGTATTGGATAGATAGGAAGTGTTCAAGATGACCAAAGCAACCAAATGAGGTCCTATTTATAAGCCTTCAAGCTCATCTAGCCATTTGGGAGTTGGTGGGGAATGAACCAATGAGAAAGCAAGATGTGACTTAAGCTCGGCCAGAAATCGAGACAGATTCGGTCGACCGTTATCCACACGGTAGTCCGAAACATTGGTCTGAACAAAGAACTCGGTTGACCGAATATGTATCGGATCACCGTTCACCAACCTCCAGTAGCTTTTATCTATTTAGCCCTAATTAAATTCGGTTCACCGAAGTCCATTCGGTTCACCGTTCCAAGGTGGACAGTAGAATTGATTGGGCTATGATCTACTCAAGTTCGGTTGACCGTGTATACTTCGGTTCACCGAAGTAGCGCGGGAATTGCGCTGACAAAGCGTGGGAGATTGGTTTACCGAAAACGGTCAAGTTAAATAGCCGTTGGTCTCCTAAAGCAATATGATTCGGTTGACCGAATGAAGTTCGGTGTACCGAATATGGATAAGTCAATTTGGCTTTAGGTCAAGATTTAAATACGACCGTTGGAGCAAAGTCCAAAACCGATCCAGGCTAATTCGGTCTACCGAAGGCTATTCGGTATACCGATGTGGTTATTCCAGGGAACACCTAAAGGATTCTACACGGTTGACCGCAAGGTGTTCGGTGGACCGAACTCTACAAGATTCGGTTTACCGAGTGGGGTTCCGTTAACCGTGGGGATACGAGACAGAATCCTAATGTGCTCAAGTTTACATTAATCCTTAGGACTCAAATTATATTACATTACATATTGGTCCAAAGCTTGATTACATGTCTTGAGTCTTTATCTTCTTGTCCCCAAGCTCCTTAGCTTGATTCTTCATCAACCTATTAAGAATATCGCAAGTACACGAATATATATGCAATGCATGTATTCATGTTTGCTTACTTTGATTGTCTAGGTTGATTGATTAAATATAGATTAAGATTAGATTACTTAATCATCAAAACTAAATAAAGATTAAGGCTAAAAAGCCAACAATCATTACATGCTTGTTCTACTTTTCTGGGTTCTAATGTAGAGATAAATGCATAAGAGTCACAAACTACAAGAGCTCTAAAGCGTGTTTTCACATCTTGTGAGATATCTCCTATCACAAAGTCTTTCGAATGATCTTTTCTATAAGTTCAATCTTTAGGAAGATCATCTTTGTCCTCTTGTGTCGAATTTGGAGGTTCTTGATGAGACTTAAGAGTGACATCTTGTGATGATACAAGTCTAATGATATTTATGCAATCATCGTCAAGAGAGGAGTTATCTACACAAGCCAACTCGTCAAAGATTACGTCTAGAGATTCCTCGACACAACTAGTTCGTTTATTGTAAACTCTATATGCTTTACTCATATCGAAATACCCAAAAAAAACGACATCATAAGATTTTGCATCAAATTTATCCAAATTGTCTTTAGTATTGAGTACAAAACATTTAGAGCCAAAGACTTTAAAGTAAGAGATTTTGGGAATCCGGTTATGTCAAAGTTCAAAAGACTTTTTCTTCAAAATGGGTCTAATGAGAACACGATTTAAAACATAGCAAGATGTATTAACAGTTTCGTACAAAAAATATTTTGGAAGCCATTTTTCCACAAGTATGATTCTTGCCATTTCTTGAAGTGTTATATTTTTCCTCTCAACTATCTCATTTTGTTGAGGAGTGCGAGGAAAAAAGAAGTTATGCTCAATTTCATATTTTTCACAATTTTTTTGTAACGACTCATTTTCAAATTCTCTTTCATGATCACTACGAATAACGATTATGTTAGAATATTTTTCTCTTTGAATATGTTTGCAAAAGCTTTTAAAATTTTCAAATGCATCATTTTTGTTTGTCAAAAATAAAACCCAAGTGAATCTTGAAAAATCATCAACGATCACAAAAACATATCTTTTCCCTCCTAGACTCACGACCATTGAGGGTCCAAAAAGATCTAAGTGTAAAAGCTCAAGAGGTTTTGAAGTTGACATCACATTTAAAGATTTAAAACACGATTTAAATTGTTTTTCAAATTGACATGCATCACAAAGTTTGTCCTTTTTGAAATCAATTTTTGGTAGTCCTCTAACCAATTCAAGTTTGGATAATTTTTGCAATTGCGACATACTAATATGCCCCAAACAGTTATGCCATAACCAAGCTTCATCATGTGAGCACTAGTGCAGAATGCTCAATAGACGTTACCAAATAGACGTCGGATATAAAAACATCTGACGTCTATCAGTATAGACGTCTGATGTTTGGACCTCCGACGTCTATAGGTTTGTAGAAACGTCGGTTGTTTAGTATAACCGACGTCTATACCTCCTGAAAGAAGAAAATATTTTTGTTTATTTTTTTGAATTTATTTCGTATAAGAATTTATGTGGATTTATTTTGTATTAGAAATAACACATTTTTTGGGATTTATTTCGTATAAGAATTAACTCATTTTTTTGGAATTTATTTTGTATAAGAAATAACGCAATTTTTTAGGATTTATTTCGTGTAAGAATTTATGTGGATTATTTTATATAAGAATAATGTGGATTTAAAAATAGTTACGTCATTGTAACTATCACATGTGTGTGTATGGTGACATGTTTAGTCCCACATTGGAGAAAGTTTTTTGTTGGTGGAGTTGAAGTACTCCATCACTCCTTTACTTCTAAATGGTAGTTTGATACCACACTACAAAATGCAAGTGAGATACATATATATATTTAATGGTCAAAGGATTGGCAACTTGGGCTTAAAATGGTTGCAACGTTTTTCTACTATTAACCCATGTATAGACTTCGGTTGTATATGGTAGCCGACGTCTATATGGTGTATTTTTTATTAATTATTGTTATTTCAAAGTATAGACGTCGGATGTATAGCATGACCGACGTCTATAGGTCGTGCTGTATGAATAGACGTCGGTTAATCTATATATCCGACGTCTATTTGGTGTAATAGTTTAGTTCCACATCGGATAATTTATTTTTGTTGGTGTGGTTGATGTACTCCACCACTCCTTTACTGCTGAACGCGAACAACTTGGGACACCTGAGCATGTTGGGCTTGATATTCGTGGTTATTTGTCAAAAGATTGACATTTGGGGCACTTGGGCAGCTTGAGCTTGATTAATGTGAGTGCAGAATGCCCGATATATGTTCCAATGTATTTTTTAGTTAATTAACATATAATAGACGTCGGTCGTATATAACCGACGTCTATACAACAAGGAATAGACGACGAGGAAATAGACGTCGGGTACTTGGACCGTCAAAATCCAACGTCTATACTCCTGTATATCCGACGTATATGGACTTTTCTGCACTAGTGGAGACAACTAAACATGTTTCAACAGTTAAATTTCTAAGGTAATCAACACACACAATGTAAATATTATTTGACATATAACCTTTGAAAACGATTTTCATGTCATGTTTAGAAATGATATGACAAGTATGTTTATCAAACACAACTAGAAAATTCTTATCGGTTAATTGACTAACACTTAGCAAGCTATCACTAGTGCAGAATGCTCAATAGACGTCACCAAATAGACGTCGGATATAAAAACATCTGACGTCTATTGGTATAGACGTCGGATGTTTAGACATCCGACGTCTATAGGTTTGTATAAACGTCGGTTGTTTAGTATAACCGACGTCTATACCTCTTAAAAGAAGAAAATATTTTTTGTTTATTTTTTGGGATTTATTTCGTATAAGAATTTATGTGGATTATTTTGTATCAGAAATAACACATTTTTTTGGGATTTATTTCGTGTAAGAATTAACACATTTTTTTGGGATTTATTTTGTATAAGAAATAACGTAATTTTTTGGGATTTATTTTGTGTAATAATTTATGGGGATTATTTTGTGTAATAATAGTTACATCATTATAACTATCACATGTGTGTTGTACACATGTGTGTGTATGGTGACATGTTTAGTCCCACATTGGAGAAAGTTTTTTATTGGTGGAGTTGAAGTACTCAACTACTCCTTTACTTCTAAATGGTAGTTTGGTACCACATTACAAAATGCAAGTGAGATACATATATATATTTAATGGTCAAAAGATTGGCACTTGGGGCACTTGGGCTTCAAATGGTTGCAACGTCTTTTTTTTACTATTAACTCATGTATAGACGTCGGTTGTATATGGTAGCCGACGTCTATAGGGCGTATTTTTTATTAATTATTGTTATTTCAATGTATAGATGTCGGATGTATAGCATGACCGACGTCTATAGGTCGTGCTGTATGAATAGACGTCGGTCAATATAAATATCCGACGTCTATTGGGTGTAATACTTTAGTCCCACATCGGAGAATTTATTTTTGTTAGTGTGGTTGATGTACTCTACCACTCCTTTACTGCTGAACGCGAACGACTTGGAGCACCTGGTTATGATGAGCTTGATATTCGTGGTTATTTGTCAAAAGATTGGCACTTGGGGCACTTGGGCAGCTTGAGCTTGATTAATGTGAGTGCAGAATGCCCGATATACGTTCCAATGTATTTTTTTGTTAATTAACATATAATAGATGTCGGTCGTATATAGCCGACGTTTATACACTGTATAGACGTCGGTCGTATATAGCCGACGTCTATACAATAAGGAATAGACGACGGGAAAATAGACGTCGGGTACTTGGACCGTCGAAATCCGACGTCTATACCCCTGTATATCCGACGTATATGGACTTTTCTGCACTAGTGTATGTTTCAACACATCTACTTATAGAACTTTTTCAAGATTTGGAGTAGAAGTATTGCCAACATTACCTATACCGATAATGTGACCTTTAACATTATCTCCAAATGTGACAGTTCCTCCCTTCTTAGGCTTTAAGCTTGATAGAACTTGAGAATTTCTCGTCATGTGCCTTAAGCACCTGCTATCGAGAATCCACTTCCCCTTTCTCCTTGCTTTTATTTACAAACAAGGAAATAAGTGAAGACTTTGGTACCCAAGTTTGTTTGGGTCATTGAGAGTTAGCTTTTGGTATCCAAACTTGAGTAGTCTTAAATACCCAAACATTTGAATAATTTACTTTCTTAACAAGAGAGTTGTTCATTTTAACAAAATAAGATGTGTGTTTCTTTTGTTTCCCTCCCTTGTACCCTAGACCATGTTTTGTTAGAGATTGAGTTTGTGTTCCAAGAAGCATGTTAAGTATTTTTCTTCCAAAAAGTGAATTTCTCTAAATCTTTTGTGAGTTGCTTATTATTGGCAATGAGATCTTCATTTGTATGACTCTCTTTTGTAGATTGTAAAGTTTTTATCTCATCATTTAGAGTTTCGTTTTCTTTGACTAGCATGTCATATTTGATAGATAGTTCTAGATGCACTTTTCTTCATAATTTATTTTTATGACAAATTATTTCATAACGCTCAGCAAGTTCATGAAAGGCATCTAACAAATCATCATAAGAAGGTGTTTCATTAAGGGATACATCATCGTTGTCAATCTCCACCACGTGAGGTTGATCACTCGCATTTGGTGATGGAGGTAGACTTGAGTCGAAATCATCATTAGTAGCCATGAAACACAAGTGTGTTTCATCTTCTTGGGAGTACTCGGAGTCGTTGTCCTTTGATGAGCTTGAGTCATCCCAAGTGGCCTTAAAAGCCTTCTTCCCATCTTTCCATCGACGATCCATTCTCTTGTAATCATCACGATCACGTATTCTAGGCCTCTCTTATTTGTCTTTTCGTGAGGGTCTTTCTTCTCTATCTCTTCTTGGTCTCTCATCCCTTTCTCTTTTAGGAGGATATTTCTTTTCTTCTTTTCGTTCACATGTGGCCGGTTTTGTTGCATTCGTAGAAAGTGAATGACCGAGAAGATTCTCCTCTTTCTTTTGCAAATTTTCTTTTGGAGAGGAACTTCTTGAACTTGCGGGTTATGAAAACGACATCTTGATCGGTGTCCTCATCTTCGATTGCTTCGGAATCCGAGGTTGCTTTTAAAGCGATTTGACTCTCTTTCCGTCTAGACCCTTCATGTTCATGTTCCTTCTCCTTCTCTCTTCTTTCTTCCATTTGAATCTCACAAGCCATGAGACTTCCAATGAGGTCATCTATCTTCAATTGTGAGAGATCTTTGGCTTCTTAAATTGCCGTAGTCTTTTTCTCCCAATCCAAGGTTAAAGCCCTAAGAAACTTTTGTTCCCTATCACTTTCAACGAAAACCTTACTAAGGTTCTTCAAGGAGTTAGTAATAAGAGTAAAACGAGTATGCATCTTGCTAATGGATTCATTCGGTTTCATAACAAACATTTCAGACATTTGCATAAATAAATCTATCATAATTTCTTTAACCGATGATCGACCTTCAAAGTGACTTTCTAACATATGTCATGCCTCAAATGCGGAATCACATGCAATAATTCTACTATATTGTTCTTCGGTTAAATCACATATAAGTATGTTCATGAGTTTAACATTCATTTGAATCATGGCTAATTCGTCATCATCCAGGAGTTCTAATGGTTTGCTTTGAATGTATGGTACTTGAAAAAAACATCCATAATTTAACATCATATTATTGTATGAACGTGGTCATATGGTTATTCCAATAGGCATAGTTGGTTCCATCAAACAACGAAGGTGTCCCGGTGTGAAATCCATCACGTTGTTGGGTCATTGCGACAAATGAGAATTTGTCTAAATACAATTAACAAGACTCTGATACAAAATGTAGGATCTACTAGGCCCTAATATTAGTCTAAAAGGAGTGAATAGATTAATTAAGTATTTTAACAAACTATGTCAAATTTAAAACTAAAGCAATTAAATGTGAGGAAGAGAAATGCAAACCACAACACCGGATGTATAGAGGTTTGGATCCAACCACCAGATCATAGTCTTCTGTTATGAATTGCTTTTACTTGAGCAACTTCCTGTCCTCCGCTAATCTGATCTCTGTTACAGGCCGAGATCACGCCTTTACACCACAAGCTTTGTGAACACTCTCGCCTTGCTTGGACCACTTTCTCACAATCCGAGAAGAACTTCACACCAGAAGCTAGTACAACCTTTGAAGACTTTACTTCTGCAACTAATATTGGGCACTTGAAATGAATGATGCAATCAAAGAGGTGATTTCAAGTGGAATGATGTGAGCACAAAAATGTTTAGAGCAAGTTTGAGAGTAGTAGTAAGATTTTAGCTTGGAGAAAGATTGGTGACCTTAGAAGTGTGTTCTCAACTCTATTTATGTGCTCTAAACTAATTCTAGCCGTTGGGATTAAGTTGGGAAGTGTTGTGTAAGAATACCCAAAGCAGTGAAAGCCATGACACAAATCTGCACCCCAACGGTCGATCGGATCGTGTCAAAC
This sequence comes from Triglochin maritima, assembly GCA_963682175.1. Taxonomy (NCBI): domain Eukaryota; kingdom Viridiplantae; phylum Streptophyta; class Magnoliopsida; order Alismatales; family Juncaginaceae; genus Triglochin; species Triglochin maritima. The sequence goes on along the minus strand of OY821772.1, from coordinate 52,787,394 downwards.
GGTCGACCGGTAATTGGAAATAAGGATTTCGGTTGAGCAAATGTGTAGACCGTCGAACCAACTGGGCTAGAACTTAAGTGACCGGTCGAACAGAAAGGATCAAGTGTTTGACCGGAAACTTCCAGTACGACTGGAACTGGGAAGTTTCATGAACCGGTCGACCGTTAGAAGAGTTTCGTTCGACTGTTTGGAATATTTGGTTTTAGACAAATCTGTGCAAATGGATAATCGGTCGAACAGAATAAGTCAAGGGTGTAGGATCTAATTGCCCTAAATATTAGTCTTAAGGGGGGGTTTATAGACTAATTTCTCACTACCAACTATTTGAGCAATAACAAGATAACCAATGAAAATAGTGAGATGAAAAGGCAAACCAAACACCGGATGTATAGAGGTTTAGATCCAACCACCGGATCCTAGTCCTCTCTTACGAATTGCTCTTCCTTGAGCAACTTCGCGATCTTCACTAATTTGATCTTCTTTCCGGGCAAAGATCGAGCATTTACAATTCAAGCTTGCGAACACCCTCGCCAAGCTTGGACCTCCTTCTCACAACCCGAGAAGAGCTTCACTCTGGAAGCTTGTACAACTCCTTTGTAGTAGACTTTGTGTAACCTACTCTTGAGCACTTGAATTGATGATGAATGCAATTGAATGATTGATCAAGAGAGTGGTTGAGAGCAATAAAGAGAGTAAGAGCACTTGGAAGTTTTTAGCACAATGAGAGCTTAGAGAATGGATTGGTAACCTTGTAAAGATGATCTAAGCTCTATATATAAGCCTCTTAAGTTTTCTAGCCGTTTGAGAAAGATTTGATTGGGTTTTGTGCAAGATACACAAATCAGTGATTCAGGAAGTAATTCTGTTATAGTTCGGTCGACCGGTAAGAATGAAACGGTCGACCGGTTACGTGAATAGTAGTCAAACGGTCAGACAAACTAGGAACGGTCGAACTGACTGGGATGAAACTTAAGTGTACCGGTCGAACGAAACAATGAACCGGTCGACCGATGTGTAAGGTTCGGTAGAGACAAAGTGAGTTCGGTCGAACCAAGATGGTATCGACCGATAGCAGGAGGAATGCTACGAACGATCAATGGTCAAACGGTCGACCGATAAATAAGATTTGTTCGACCGGTTAAGCTATGTATTTAGGGGTATGGTGAAAGTATGTGTGTACGACCATTGTATAATACGACAAGTATAACGGTCACAAAAGAAGACAAAAATAGAAATCAACCGGTCGAACTGAAAATGACTTTCGGTCGACCGGTTTGCACTAAGGCACGTGTCTTCCAGCACGTCTGAACAGTTGATCGGTCGACCAAAACACCTCAAGTTACTCTAATGAAACGGTCGAACCAGAACACCGTTCGGTCGACCGAAAGGGTTCAGAAAATAGTTTTAGATGAAACGGTCGAACCAGATGGTCGACCGGTCGACTGGTTGAGTGCAAAATTCCAGGATATGGTTTGATTGATTTCTAAAGAAGTTTTGTATGGAATTTGAAGGTCTAGTTCTACTTCTATGGAATCCTAAAGAGTCATGATATGCAATGCATCAAGATTTAAGTGCTCAAGTTACATTTAAATCCTAATGACAATAATGTAAACCTATCTACTCTTCAACTTCATTCCTCGTTAAACTTGTCACCTGAAATGTTAGTAAAAGACGATATATGTGTATTGTGCAAGAGTGATATGAATGAATTACATGTGTTTAAGTTATATGTTGATTAATCATCAAAACGGATAAGCAATCATTAGCCAAAAAGCCAACAAAGGGTTCGATCGGAAACATCCAGTAAGACAAGGAGCTGTGAAGTTTCAAGAACCGGTTGACTGTTAAAGGAATTTCGGTCGACTGGAAAACCAAATCTAAGTTAGGGGTTAGGTGAGTATGTGTATACAACTGTTGGTATATACGACAAGTATAACAATCATATTTAAGACGAATATCAAAATGCAATCGGTCGAACAAAATAAAGTTTCGGTCAACCAGAAGTCACACTAAACAGGACACGTGTCAACCTACGATTGGCAAGATAATTTGTATCGGTCGAACTGAGTTCTATCGGTTTAAAAGAGAAACGGTCGAACGGTAAAGGTAGTTCGGTCGACCGATTTATACTGGGAAACCAGATATAGAATCGGTCGAACTAAAAGATGATTCTGGTCGACCGTTTAGGAAACAAGAGGTTGTCTGAAGAAGTCTGTTGAAATCCGGTTGAAGCAAATGGTTCTACCGGTCGACCGGGTTACAAAAAAATCACGTAGGATTTCATGTTTAATTATACATATATATTTTCGAAATTTTTATGTATAATAAGGATCAATTACAATTTTCTTTGATTTATTTCATGCATGCATCGGTTTGTTTTAACATCTAGCTTCAAAACTCTATTAAAACAAACAAGGGCTCCGAAATTCATACCTAGAAGTTCTCTAAAACTTCTTGAAGATTCGGAGACGTTGGGGATGCTCCTCGCTGCGCCGGATGCCTCCGAGTATTCACCAAACTCTAAACAAGATCGGAGAGAGGGAAGCTAGTCTCTCAATCTCCGATAGGGTTTAGAATCCAATTACTAACCCCTCTTTAATTTCCTTGAGAAGATGATCTCTTAAGAACTAAACTAAACTTAAGAATTTGTGGAATTTTCGTGGAGAATTAAGGAGATAGATTTTGCATGAAAAACAATATTAATTAAGATGTAGGAAGACAATGAGATAACCTCTATTTATAGGTTCTCTCCAAATTACCTATTCATGTGCAACCCCTTGCCCATGATCTCATGCAAAATTCCATCTAACCATCCATTATTTAATAATAAATAATATTAGCCACGAATTAAATCAATTATGGACCAATTCCATGCATGATCTAATTAATTCTTAAATTAATTCTGTATAAACCGTCTGGACCGGTCGACCGTTTTTGGAGGTTCGGTCGACCGCTCGAACCAGTTTCGGTCGACCGTTCAATAGCTCGGTCGACCGTTCGTAACAGGAACTATTCCATCGCAATGTTCGGTCGACCGTGCCCTACTGGTCGACCGTTTACTGCTATCGGTTCGAACATATGAAAATTCCCTATTATCGGTCGAGACATGTCCGGTCGACCGTGCCCTACTGGTCGACCGTTTACTGCTAACCGGTCGACCGTTTGAGCACTGTTTTGCAGACTTGTCAAATTTCGGTTTAACCCCTACAAAATTTGACATTTCGGGATTAGTAATAAATTCACAACTTATGTAACATATTATCCTATGTAATGATCAATCATTACACCCCATAATATTTACATCACATATGAATTTGATTTAGATTCTAATTATGTTATTAATCACAACATAATTTTGATTTTGCTTGTTCACCCCATGTGTCATATTTTCTACATGAAACCCGACACATCTTATGAACTCAAAATCCCCATTTCTTGTTTCCCAGTTTTGCGGTGTGACCTATGGGAGGATCTAAACTAAGTTGGTAGTGATATTAAGAGCTTAATATCACAAGCTATAAGCGGTATCTAGCTACACATTATAGCTCCCAATTAGTTAGATGTCTTAATTCCACTCGAACCAAATCCCGATTCATTTAGTGATGGCGTGCACCACTTGTGTCCGTCCCTTGCCTCATGATATTAAGAATACACACAAAGTAGTATTGTGTCATCTTTGTATTAGTATTCATTTCTTGATCTCTTTAAGCTAGTTATAAATATGTGACTTAACTCAAATCACATTGTGCACATTATAACTTTGCTTTATCAAGGGGCCCACTAATATCATCACTCAATTAAGAGGGGCAATGATAGTCTTTTGACTAACTATCTTCTCCAACAAAAGTTGTACTTAACCAACCAATGCCTTTACACTACACTGATCGATAGTTCAAGACACTGATCTAATTAAGTATTCCTTAAGTGATTAGATATAAGTCTCATATCAAAGGACCAAAGACACAGTAAAATATTAATGACACAGAAACACATTTCTATAATATTTTACTTATTAGGTCTATTCAGTATACAAAAGTAATATTTTCCTCTTTTGCATACCCGTGTTGTCACTCACTTGTAGAGCTACAATGATCTATGACCAACACGACAATCTTAACTCGGTAATTAATGTTCCATGTTAATTACCATGATTGCGAATATCTTTTGTTTCATGTAAACCAATATCTTTTAGAGCTCTACGGTTAAGGACCAAGAGCCTCTTCCTTAACACTTCTAAAAGACGAATAACATAAACAAGGAACAAAATGATTTCTCATTCAATTCATAATAATTGACATTTAAAAGTAAAACTTTTAGAACACATTCCCTTCAGTTCTTAGGAATGTTTAAGTGATTCGTCGATTTCCTATTGAAGTCAAATTGATATGGATTTAAATGTGAGACTTGTATAGGTTTCCTAAGGGTTATGCAATGCACTTATCAAAGATTTTAAATGCCAAGTTACATTATAGCCTAAATACAAGAAATGTAAACATATATACTCTTCACTCTTTATTTCTTGTGTTAAGTCAAACTTAGTTCCTGAAACGTTAGAAAATACAATAAATGCAAGCGATGATATTTAGAGAATACATGTGTTTATTGATATGTTAGTTAATCATCAAAACTGATTAGCAATTATTAGCCAAAACGCCAACATGGAGGACATTTCCGAGAGGAGACCGACTTCACGTGGTTGATCTCACACGTAGAAGCGACCTCTCCACTTGTCATGAAGATTATTCGGATTGGTTCGGTCGGTGCTCACATCCAGTTCTCATGCGCGGTACCGCCTCGAGACGTGAGAGACCACTGGATAGAACATGTTGCGATGCGGTAAGTTTTTCTAAATTAATTTTATTTGTAATGTATATTTTGTTTTTATTGTTAGTGTACACTAATCTTTATGTTATATACAGTGGATGAGTAAGATGATACGGGTTACGCAACCATTCTTTCGATACAGGGACCAGATGCCAAACGAGGAGACAAGATCTGCATGTGCAGATTTGGATGACCTCGTACATGAGTGGAACAGTAAGTTGGGCATTTCTGACCATGATTCGGATGAGTTGCGGTTGACTTGTACATTATTTAATTGGGTTGTGAGAAATGGACGCGGGCGTCCGACACGCGCCTGACATGGTCAGTTGAGTCAGCAATCCAGTCAGCAGAGAAATTCATTTAATAACATGTTTGTGTCACATGCCATCTTTAGTTTCTCAATGCAACATTACTTTTTTACTGTAACGTTTAGTTTTCCCATGCAACTTTTACTTTTCCCAACGTAACTTTTGGTTTCTCTATGCAACATTCGGATAGAAAGGTAAAATGAAGAGTTCATTTTTTGTCATTTTAAACATATAAGTATGTTTCTTTTAACATCTACGTATGTCCTTTTTTACATAAGAGTTTATCATTTTTAAGTATCAGTTTGTACTTTTTAAGTATGGTTTTGTTATTTTTAACATAAGAGTTGTCGTTTTCCTTTTTAAGTATTGTTTCATCCTTTTTAAGTTATGTTTGTTCTTTTTTAAGTTGTTGTTTCGTCCTTTTTAAGTTGTTGTTTTTTCCTTTTTAAGTTTTGTTTCATCCTTTTTATGTAATGTTTGTTCCTTTTTAGGTACTGTTTCATCCTTTCTAAGTTGTTGTTTTTCCTTTTTAAGTATTGTTTCATCATTTTTAAGTTATGTTTGTTCATTTTTAAGTTGTTTTTTTCCTTTTTAAGTTGCCGTTTTTCCCTATTTAGTTTGTCATTTTTATCACCTGTGTTTGTCCTTTTCAAGAACACGAAATCAAACCCAATACCGTGAAAATAAATCAGAAACTCCCAAAAATTAATATCAAAGACAAACCAACTTTAAACAGGAACACCACAAAGAAAACAAAAATTTCAAAATAATATCGAAAAACCAAGATCGATCCATCACATAACAAAACCAAAAACTTCAAATCAACCACAGAGAAACAAACTTTTCTGCAAAATCTCAACAAAAAAATCTCAAATCAGCTACAAAGAACCACACTTCCAAAAAAATAAGACCAATCAATTATAGAACAAAACCAAAACTTCAAATCAGCTATGAAAACCAAACTTTCCCCAAAAACACCACACAAAAAACTCAAATCAGCTACAAAGAACCACATTCCTCATCATCCTCGCCTCGAGACAGACTCCAACGCCGACCACTTCCTCCTCCTCGCCGACCAACTACGGTGTGACCTCTTAACCGACATCATCGGTGTCTCACCTCCTCCAGACTCACTCACGCGTCGTCTCTATCGGCATTTCTTTTACCGATCTCGCCTTCCACCGGGAGAAAATGATGGAGAATGAAAGGTTTTGAGGGATAATGAAAGGTTTTGAGGAGATATTTATGATGACAACAAAATGTCTCATAGTTTAGTGTGCGTGTGATATGACACAAAATAAATAAATAATATATGATTTAATTAATCTTTGGTTTTTGCTGACTAGATTGACCACGTCGGACGACGTCCCGGACGCACCACGCCAATAAATCATTTTTCTATTTATTTTATTATATGTTGAACTATTACTACATTTATTGGTATTTGATTATTTGTTTTACTCTTATTATTTAATTCTAACGAACATATCTTCTCCCTATTTGTTGATCTGTTGTACTTTTATTATTTATTTCTGACGAGCATTTTTTAAATTTGTTTGGTATATGTAATGTAATTTAAATTTAAAATATGATAAAAAAAATAACACGATATATGTACAAATACTCGATATAATCGCGGATAGATTATACATTAAAAATACAACTTAACAAATACATTACAAATTACAATAAAAATGTACTACGTAACCGGTCTCAATACGCTCTCCTACTTTCGTACTCTATCACCCATCAATCAACACTGTCATCTCGCATTTGAAACCACAAGGTCGTCATAGTAGGTACTGTGAATCCTTTAGCTAATTCTAAGCGAATGAAATGTCTGTAACTCGAAAAAAAACTCGGCTAAAAAAATGGTTTCGTTAAAGGAATAATAGTTCCAGACTTGAAGTGCGGAGCCACATTTCAAGTTACGTGAAAGGGAAATAGCAGAAAAGGGAAGATAATAACCCTCACGGGTGAATAGTTCCTCGATACGAGCATAATAAAACGATAAAAAAAATCAAGAAGAATGTCATCCACAAGATGAAGACTGGGAAGCAATGGTCTCAATACCATCATCATCATGATCTTCAGAACCCTGAGCAGGCAGAGCAGCCACCTGCGCGCGCGACAGGGTCATCAAGAAAATCGTCTTCATCAAGGGAGAAGCGGCGGATGTTGAGAAACTCGCAGATGGCTTGCTCAAGCTGCTTTGACGTTCGAATCTTTTTTGGACGCATTCGGATACACTCATGTGATGATGGCTTTTTATTAGTTGATCGTCAAAGTTTGATCCACCACTCCACCAGGATCCTCATCAATCATCATAACATATCATTATATCGTAGATGCCAAAATACATGTACCTACAGGTGAGCAAAAAAATTAGCACGAGCATGACGAAATGCTTTTCCCCACGAAATGCTTTTCCCCAGGGGCAGGACTGTCACACGCGATTCACAAATCAGATCTAATCTTTCGTATAATGTCAGACGCAGACCCAATACAGTAGGATCTCGATTTCCGTTCGAGGCTATCACAAACAATAGCAAATAGCAAAAGCTACAGCGGGTTAATACCATAGGACCACCAAAACAGTCGGTCCATTTCTGCAAGCCCAATCAGATCACAATATTAGTGGGGTCCAGTTACCCATTAAATCTACTTCTGTCACCGTGGTATTCACATTGGGCCTTCTGTCGTCGGGGGCCCATTGTTTGTAATGTTCTTCAACTTGCTTGCATCCAATTAATGAGCTTCGTCAGTTTGTCAAATGATTTTCTGTTTTACCAAGGGAGTCTTAGAAGTGTAGACCAATAGGATCCAAGGTAGGGTGAGTTTAGAGTACAAAATTCAAATTTTATTACTCAATAATTGATTAAAATGCAAGCCATAGAGTGTCACTTGTAAGTGTTGTTCTTGTAAGTCACACACACAACTTTGGGGATTTATACAATTGTGGAAGATCATGGATCTAATGAGCTGACATCAGTTAATCTGTAAATGTGTTCCACACAAAATGTATTAAATAGAACTGAGAGTGTGGTAGTAGGCTAGTCCATAGCTCATAAATGTAGACAAACACCCATGTGTCAACTGATGAGTCCCAGTGAATATCAATACCACGCACCGAGTGTGGTCCTTCAATTGGCAAACACAAGTGCAAATTGTCATGGCAAAACCTATCCAGACCCAGTCTGCTTAATTTGGCTTATTCCTTGTCATATACATACTCTCCTATCACCATGCATGCTTAATTAGCAGCACATACGATAACTCAGAGGTGTTTGGATTATTGTTTGTGGGCTTCCTAATAAAGTATGTTACAAAATCTTTGTGCCATCATGTCAATAGAATAATAAACCATTCATATCATATGTGCAAAGTTGCAAACCGTATGAACTCTCAACCCTTCGCATCCAAGACAACCACAAATGACTAGATTCCAGTTTGATATTAACTATGGACATGAACTGACCAGTGTAGAATGTCTCAGCTCCCAACACACTGATCCCCAAAGATGAAAAGCTGGGACACACTTTGGATTCCCCAATTGAGGTAACCGCTTGGCCATTCTCTAATCATCTGTGAGTTGTTACAAATGTGTCATAAGAGGGTGGAGGTTGTTATTTGGTAGGTTTCAAAGTAAATTAACAATAGTTTTTAACTCTTTGATCGATTATTTTTTAAAGCAGAACCTTTAATTATTGAAGCATGCATGGATGGATGCATCTCTAATATATACTTTCCCTGTTCTTATGCCTCTTGCATGACTAATAAACATACATCTGAGTGTAATATATATTATAACCTTTTTCGCAGAATCCTTACTAAACCCTTTTTCTTTCCTTCTAGTTTATGGTGTTTTTCTTTAAAAAATAATTATATAAAAAACCTCAAGATATGACATGCTTCGTTTATTGTGATCTTTTATATATCTTAGTTATATAAGTTCAAAGGTTAAGCAATTGAGATTGTACAAGTTGATTTTACTATATAATGTTAAAAAAAATACTACAAACAAGTTTGATACGAAGATACCAAGGAAAGCCAAGCAAAACGAAAATTAAGGAGAAACAACTTTACCCTTATAACTACTTACCACTGTACAAAATTGGTTACCAAAGAATTGAACTTGCAGAACAGTTTGAGGTGATCTTAATTGGTAGGACTTTAATCTTAAATTAATCAGAATTAAAAATATACGTTATTTCAAAATAACTTGTGATTATTACCGACCAAACCAACCCAAGCAGGAGTTATGAAGCAAATGTGAACACAACCACCAAAATCAAGATGTAATAATACTACCTCTCGTCCATTTCAACCTTGAAGCTCCCGTACTCGTTGCATGTGCGACATCGCAGGAATCAAAACATCGATTTCACATGCAAAAGATGCCTCGAACCCCAACGTACTTAATTCCCCATCACTTAAATTAATCGTAGTTATCCACTCCACTTCCATCTCGGTAATATAATCTTTCTCGATTAGCACGCCCGCAATCCATGTCAATTTTTGCTCAGAAAAAGGCGGGTGTCTCACAAAAATAATCAAAATATCTGCGCCGAATCCAACAATGGCATCCTATGTCGTGTTTTTTTCAACCCTCTGATCTGACGGCTGGAAAAATTTCCTCGTCATCATAGGATGCTCTGGTTGCGGCCCATACCCTAAAATCAAGGTATCCGATGCAGAGAACTGGAGTTTTAAAAGTTTTGCAGCGGCGGATCTCAAATGTTATTAACCAACTAGCATAATGCCATGACGCGTGAAGGTGTTCATCATTTTTGTTTTTGATCTGTCATTTTAATATATTATCTTCTATTTATTGATTCTTTTGAATCTGCAAATGCGACGAATTTTAGAATATTATCGAAATTTGGAATTCCAAAGTTATGCATTCAAGTTAAATAGTTCTCTTGAAATTAAGACAAATTCTAATATTATTCAAAGTTTTATTCTAGAAGAAAGTATACATGTGTTACTTGTAATGGTTGAATCAGGTTGATCCATTGCTTCTTAATTTGAAAACAGTGGCTAAAAGATAGCACATAAGACTACTATAGATTTATTGTATACTGGGATTATATACTATAGACTTTTAAACTTTCTCTCGCACTTGTGAAGATGTTAAAATTTTGGGTGATCTTGCTATTGAAGTGTCATGGGTTTTTAACTACGTAAGACCAATTTCAGGACAACAATCCTTATCCCTAACAAATGTAAAATATGTTAATGTTCATGTCCGAAAGACTGAAATGAATCTGATCAAATACACACTAAAAATCTTCAAGTCCAAAATTTAAGCCTTAAGGGTGAAGACAAGCTTCACACAAATAGAAACTTATCTCATTCGCAATCTTTGATTCTTTGTTCCCTATAAGAGGTCAAAAACCAAAGATAGCCCAACCCCACCACAACTGGAGTATAAGTACAAGAAATAGGATAATAATAAGGGTAATCCACCACCCTATAGAGTGGTCTCCCATCTTACCTTCTCGTCCCCCAACCATGTCTGCTTCTCCAGAGATGAGAACAAGCACTCCCACTCCCTTCCTAAGCAAAATGGCCTCAACCCTTTACAGGGTAGAAGCTGGAGACGACCATGAAATTCCAACAACCACAACAAAAATGCAACAACACGATCACAAGGAAGTGGAAGAAGAGTGCCAAACGCCAACAACCAAAGAGTACAAGATACCCATTAGAGGAAGTTGTCCTCCAGCACCAAAGAAGACGAGGCCAAGCTTGATGGTATGCAGGAGGAGGCTTGAGATGGACGTGAAGGTTGTCCATGTCAAGCATGAAGACACAAATGGTTTGTTCAGGAAGTTGTTCGCTCCGACGATCATCGGCAAGCGCAAGCGTTGCTTTATTGACGATGAGGGTGAATGAGTTGATTTTGATTTGCTTGAGTTGAGTTTGGGTTTTGTTGCTTGTTTTTAAGTAGTTCTTGTGTCTAGTTAGTTGATGTAACTATCTTGTTGCTAGTTAGGATTTCATTTCTTGACATGTACAATATTTAGTGGTTGGAAGAAAGAGATGCTTTTTCCATCTAGAATTCTTCCTATATCAATTTCATGGATCAAAGATGTATGTTCTTTTCTTAAATCCGTCTTTCTTCTTTTGTTGAATCCACAACTTGTTATTGAGTGCTCGCGTTTAAATCGTCTATTGAAATTACCAAATTGCCCTTAACAATATATTTAATACCCATATCGTTCCGTGTCTTTAAACAAGGTTTTTGACTCAGTTTTACTAACATTCCTACTACCAACACCACGAAAATGTCTGACGAAACACTTATATCACGCGAAGTAACGGAGACGGATTTTTTTTCCGACTCGGGTGTTTGGCTAAGACGCCTGCACCATCGTGGAGACGTGTGGCTAAGACGCCTCCACCATGGTTGAAGCGTCTTATCCAGACGCCTCCACGATGGTCCAAGCGTCTTAACCAGACGCCTATACCATGGTCTAAGCGTCTCGCTAAGACGCCTCGACCATGGTGGATGCGTCACGATGGTACAGACGTCTTAGCCAGACGTCCCGTTTTTTTTAATTTTTTTGTCAAATTAAAATTATACGGTGTGTTATCTCAAATTATTTGACGTTTCTTTGCAAGTTTTCGGTGGTAACCGGTCGGATTACAATGAGTTTTTTTGCAAGTGATGAAGATTCAAAAAAATTCCAGATCCAACATTTTTTAAGTTCCAAAATCCCCCGGTGGTAAAACATTCTGACTTACAAATACCACCTCGATAGGTCGTTCGGGTGTCTCAGAGCGGCATTCCACCTCGCCGGTGAGGTGGCGGGTGTGGCAAGGGTGCAGCGCACCCTGAAATTTTTTTGGATTTTGAAATTGTTGGATCTGGAAATTTTTGAATTTTCGGTGTACCGAAGGGGTATCGGTCATCCGAATATAGTAATTATTAACTTATTAATTAATTTAACAATTATCTAAATTTATAATCAATTATCTTTTAAAAAAAATAATAAAAAATTACGAGCGTCCGACGGAGCCGCCCCTACATAGGAGGGGGCGTCTGGATAAGACGCCTGTGGGAGGCGTCTTACACAGACGCCTGTCCCATGGGCGGAGCGTCTGGGTAAAACGCCTCCCCCATGGGGAAGGCGTCTTATCCAGACACCCCCTCCTACGTGGGGGCGGTTTCGTCGGACGTCCGTAATTTTTTTTATTTTTTTATTAAAAAGATGTTAGATATTTTACCAGATTCGAGTACACTGGGGCATTCGTTGGTTCATTACTGACCTCCAAAACATTATTTTTTATGATTATAAGAGGAATATGAAGAGAGATGTGTGATAGGAGGGTAAAATGTCGCGTTATAGCAGTAGAAATGAGAGAAGGGCAAAATGGTAATTTCAAGGGGCGATTTAAGTAATTTTGGGCGATGTTTAGCAATTCAGTTAAGAATCACTGTTTTCTTACCTCAAATTTCCTTATCACTTGCTATGCCAGAAAATATTCAAAAAAACCCTTAAATATCCTAAACGAGTTTATGATCATGATTTAGTAAGTGGGCATATGTGTTGGGCTTCAATAAAATTACAGATAAGGTATAATGTTTTTGTTTGTTGTTCATGTCACAGGGATAAGAGCACCCTTAACGTGTGTTCTTTTTTGGGTGCCCGAAAAGTCCTCCCTTAACGGAGGGCGGTGCCCAAGAGAAGCGCCTTGGGTGCTTTTCTGGACGCCCATCCGTCCGGATAGTGGAGTCTTGCAAGCGTTGTTCGCGATAGTGAAGAAGTCATATCTTGCATGGAGTAAGGTTGTGTTTAACAAAATAATGACAGTTTTGCATTGTAATGCATGATATGATAGTGAAGGATGAACGTGATTCCTACACTAATTTTGGAGATTGGAACGAATTTATGGAGGACCAACCTGGAAATTCCGTGAATGCCCTCGTTCGGTATTCCACTGGCCGTGTAGTGAATATTACTAGGTACTTGAGAATGAGAGATCAGTTGCGTGTTCACACCACCTATTTGAACATTCAAGGTGATTTGGTCAACAATATATGACAATGATTTGGAGGAAATGCGTCATGATGTATTTTAAGTTTAGTATTTAATGATGTATTTTTACTTTTAGTTTTTAAATTTTCAGTTAATGTACTATGTAATGCGGTTTCCTAATTTTTAATAATATTTTCATATTTATTAATTAAATGTTATTTAAAAACAAATGAATTGTTGATATTAAATAATTACGGTAATGATTATTAATATATTTTATTGATCGTTGAAACAGTTTTAGAGAAAAGAATAAAAATAATGACGTCGATTGGATAATGATTAAGAAATTTGTAGGAATGTTGGTTTGTACTGACGCGACAGAGATAAAAGTTGACGTGACTAAAACAAAAATCGACCATGTTTGTGTAATTTGTCTAGTTTGATGCTCAATCCAACATATTCTTGCATCACACATGTTTGGTGTTTTTTTTTCTTTTTTGAAATTTCCATGTGCTCTCATTCGCCGCTTGGACGTAGCAGCGTTTGCAGTTTGTTTTTGTTTTCTAGTACCAACAAGGAACATGGATGGCAGTTTCTGCAGTTTTATTTAATGCATATTTATATTTAAAAAACCTGTTGCTGGATCCAACAAATAACAATGAGATATTCTTACTAATCGTCGGTTTAAGTATCTTGATTTTGATGTATCATCGTCCAAGCTTGTGGTTGATCAAGAAAACCAGAATCATATAATATGTAAATTAAAGTTCAAACGACCAAAGTCGGAATTGGTCTAAATACACAAGAGCAGTATAAAAGAAAGCCAGAAAATTTTAGGATGACAAAAAAGTCAATACTTCGACAAGTTGACCTAGATTCAAAATGTTGGGGGCTATAGGTTTACGCTGTGGTAATTATCATGTCTTATCTTTAATTTATTTTTGTAAGCCCTACAAAGTTTATAACAAACCTAAATGAGACGGTGACATTTTTCTCTCCTCATTCCTAAATCTAAAAAACAAAATGAGATGGTGTAGTTGGTAGAGAGGATTTACCCGCTTTCGGGGTCCTCCTTTCTCCTGTTGCCATTATACTGCATAGTGCATATCCTTTATACAACAAAAAAACATTAATAAAAAACCTGAGTTGAGATAATAGCTTATCGTATGGGTCCAAACTCCAAAGTTTACAGTAGACGAACACCTATTAGAATAAAATAGTAGGTTATTGGCAGAATTGTACTTGTAAAGTACTGATATTGGAATAATACGTACACATGAGTTTATCATATTTATTTAAGTTTACTTATAAATTTGAGAAATTGCATGTACACACTTGCAAAATAGTGATATTAGAGAAATGCAGTTGAGTTCATTGAATATATTTTGGTGCACTTCTAAACTTGAAAAATTACTTTGGTACATTTGAGCGAATGTGTCTCATTCCAATCGTTCGGTTGTGATATCTGAACTTGTCTAGTTTATGTATTTGACCTTGTTTATTTTCTTTTATCTAAAAAAATCTATATAGCACATGTGGTTGTGTAAGTAATTTTTCAAGAATTGAAATTTTTCTATAGTTATTTTGGCAAAATTAGAAATGGAGTATGCTTTTGGTCGTATTTCAAAACAAATATATAAACTTAAAATTAGTATAAATGCATAAGTGTCTCAATGTAATTTCTTAAGGTTTAGAAGTGCACCAAAATAAATCCTCTAAACTTAAGTGCATTACTTCAATATCTCTGTTTTGCAAGTGCACCTATGCAAATAACCTATAAGGGTGTGTTTGGATTTGTCGCTCGTACATAAAATTCCAAAGTTTGTGGAATTTGAAAATGTGTCATATGTAAATACCATGTTTGGTGGGTTGAAGATGTGAATTTGTAAATTCCAAATGGACAAAACCAAATTTCACATTTTTAGGTGAAATTTACAAAGGAAATTTTGACTTTCAATACCTCAAGTGCCCCAACTTCTGAAAAATATCTCACATTTTGACACTCTCTGTATGCTCATGTTTCCTGTTCTACCCAAAATACCCCTACCTTTTAAAAAACCAAAAAATCTCTATGTCACGCATCTTCTCTTCCCATCTCTCTTTCCCTTTCTATATCACGTATCTTCTCTCTATCTTTCCTTTTAACAGAATTATGTTGTTTGTGCATGTTCGGGAAGTGATTTGGGAGAAGGGGGTGTTGGGATTGTCTCATACTCGTTATGCTCACTCCGGCATGTCGGTCGGGGGTCTCACTCCCCGGTGAGCGAGCGACGTTCCACCTTGGACACTCATTCTGGATACGTTTGGAAACCGTTTGGAACCGTTCCACGACCGAATTGGCGGCGAGGAGGTTGCAAGTGGAATTGTTCTACGACCGAATTAATTTACAATGAAGCTCGATGGGCTCGATAAATACTTGATGAACACACTTTGGACACTCATTCTGGACATATTTTGTCTAGAAGTTGGTCCAATTCTGGACACTCATTCTGGACAGTCGATCTTGACACTCATTCTGGACACACTTTGTCGAGTACATGTGTCCAGGTTTGTCCATCTATTAGTCCCATTTTGGACATTCATGGGCACACATTCTGGATACACCACTACTAGAAATTATGTTTGCATCCACGAGAGGTATATCCGTGATTCTAGCATCCGTCGCTGATTCATACATCAGCGACATATATTGTTGAATCCGCCACGGATAACTATTGTGACTGAAAGATCCTCTAAACGAAGAGCCAAATTGACCCCTCATCCCCCGCTCCCTCGAATCCCTAACAAACCTTCTCCCGCCGACCCCCCCCCCTCCTCGCCTTCTTCACATCCTCACAGTTCTCCCGCCGTTCCCCCTACGTTCCTTCTCCATTCCACCCTCTCCTCCACCTCCCGCCCGCGACACTCCGTTCGTTCTCCAGTCCAAAAACGTACCCGCAGCAGGCATGGACGATCAGGAAGAACAGTTACATCGTCATCAAGGGGAGGCCCTGCAAGGTTGTTCCCGTTTGATTTTGGTTTCGTTTCGTTGTTTTGGTTCGATTTGGTTTGGGAAGGATTTGGTGTTTACGCTTTGATTTCTGAAAAACGGAGTGAGTGTTTGTGCTCGTTTCACCATTTGATTTGGTTTGGTTACGTTGTTTTGGTTCGATTCGGGAAGGAGTCCGCGCGATTGAGGTGGTTTTGTTGTGATTCGGTTTGGTTTGGTAAAGGAATTGGTGGTTTGAGACAGTTTGATTTGGTGATGGTTTAAGAAAAAAAGGAGTTATGTTTGGTTTGGTTTTGAATCGGTGTTTGAAAACTGATAGGTGTTTGGTTGTTTTGTTTGCTGTTTCCTTTCGATTTGGGAAGGAATTGGACTTCTTTTTGGGAGAAATTTGATGGTTTGGGGGTTTGAATTTGATGATTTTGGTGTTTGATTTCATGAATTGGATCTTTGGCTTCGGTTTTGTTTGGGATTTCTTTGAAATTTGGTTTCTTTTGGAATTTTTTTGGAGAAATTCTAGGGTTTCCTTTTTGGATCTTTGCTTCTGTTTCCTATTTGAATTTTTTGAAAAAATTGTTTACTTCAAGCATGGATCTGTTTTTAGTTTCAAATCTGGGTTTTTTGTGTTTTTGGGGCTTTTTGGGAGTGTTTTGAGTTGGTATTTAGATCTGTTGTTGGTTAAGTTGTGGAATTTTTTGTGTTTTTCAATGGTTTTTTTCATATATATGAGTTGCGTTTATTTGGATAACTTAGTTTGGGTCTGATTCTTACTTTTCATGTGATGGTTCAATTGGCTTACTTGAATGCAGAGTTTGTGGGACGAAATTGGCGAGAGCGATGAGGAAATAGATGCACTGATTTTGCAGCTTGAGAAAGAATGTCTTGATGTATACCAAAGAAAGGTGGATCTAACAAGAAATCTTAAGGTAGATTTCCACCAAGCAATGGCCAAAGCTGAAGTCGAAGCATCGACTATTATCTCTGCTCTTGGAGAAAATGAACTTTGTACACAGGTTTGCCTTCTTCAATCCCTAAGATTGTTTATCTAAATTATGTCACACCTATTTCCGTTTAGTTCGTAAAGCCAAAGGGAACTCTGATGGAGCAAGTAGCGGCAATGAAACCTGCGTTGGACAACCTGAGAAAGAAAAATGAAGAAATATTGAAAGAATTTGTGGACATTCAATTGCAACTTTCTAGGATTTCCGAAGAAATAGCTAGGTGAATTGAAGAACCATTTTGAAGAACTTCAAAAGGATAAGGTCTCTCTTTACGTTCTTGCTTGATCTAGCTCTTTTTATTTATACTCATTTAAGCTGGAAATTTTCTAATACTTTCCTTGATCTATGCAGAAGAACAACATGCAAAAAGTCAACTCTTGTGTGCAGATGATACATGAACTTATTTGTATTTAAGTCTTAAACAACTTGAGAGGTATGATTGAATTGCAAACTTGAGTTGTTTTAGTATATGTTTTATTATCTTTATTCCTTGGTTTGTAAATATATGTGGTGTAGTGATGGAAATATGGTTGTTATGCATTTTGAAGCGAATCTGGAAGACCCACCTCCAACTCGAGCACAAATGTGGTGTTTGATGCATTCTGACAAAGGACACTTGATGAGATGAAAGAGTGGATGAGTCAGCTGGAGTGCAAGATGAAATTTTGCCAATGACTATAAGAAATGAACAAGGAGATGTGGGAGATGTTTATGAAGGAAATGTGTTCTAAAAGTTTTACTTTTAAATGTCAATTATTATGAATTGAATGAGAAATCATTTTGTTCCTTGTTTATGTTATTCGTCTTTTAGAAGTGTTAAGGAAGAGGCTCTTGGTCCTTAACCGTAGAGCTCTGAAAGATATTGGTTTGCATAAAACAAAAGATATTCGCAATCATGGTAATTAACATGGTACATTAATTACCGAGTTAAGATTGTCGTGTTGGTCAGAGATCATTGTAGCTCTACAAGTGAGTGACGACACGGGTATGCAAAGAGATCATTGTAGCTCTACAAGTGAGTGACGACACGGGTATGCAAAAGAGGAAAATATTACTTTTGTATACTGAATAGACCTAATAAGTAAAATATTATAGAAATGTGTTTCTGTGTCATTAATATTTTACTGTGTCTTTGGTCCTTTGATATGAAACTTATATCTAATCACTTAAGGAATACTTAATTAGATCAGTGTCTTGAACTATCGATCAGTGTAGTGTAAAGGCATTGGTTGGTTAAGTACAACTTTTGTTGGAGAAGATAGTTAGTCAAAAGATTATCATTGCCCCTCTTAATTGAGTGATGATATTAGTGGGCCCCTTGATAAAGCAAAGTTATAATGTGCACAATGTGATTTGAGTTAAGTCACATATTTATAACTAGCTTAAAGATATCAAGAAATGAATACTAATACAAAGATGACACAATACTACTTTGTGTGTATTCTTAATGTCATGGGGCAAGGGACGGACACAAGTGGTGCACTCCATCACTAAATGGATCGGGTTTTGGTTCGAGTGGAATTAAGACATCTAACTAATTGGGAGCTATAATGTGTAGCTAGATACCGCTTATAGCTTGTGATATTAAACTCTTAATATCACTGCCAACTTAGTCTAGATCCTCCCATATGTCACACCGCAAGAAACCGTGAAACAAGAAGCTTGATTTTTGGTTCATATGATGTGTCAGGTTTCTTATATAAAATATGACACATGTGGTGAACAAGTAAAATCAATTATGTTGTATATAAACATAATTAGAGTCATGATAAATTCATATGAGATGCATATATTATGGGGTGCAATAATTTATTATTGCATAGGATAATACATTGCATAAGTTGTGAATTTGCTAAAACCCCCTTAAGTTCAAATTTTGTTGGAAATAAATCCAAAATTTGAAAAAGGCAAAATCGGGTAAAAGTTCGGTAATCCGTTGAGGTTCGGTCGACCGAAGGATCTGTGGATCGGTCAACCGAACATGGAACGGATAGTCATATTTGATTAACCGAACTTGACCAAAGTGCCTGGAACTTTGGTACGGTGTACCGAACCAAAATCGGTCATCCGAATAATGTTAAGTTCCGATATTTTCGGTTAACCGAATGGCACTCGGTCTTAGATGAGAATTCGTCCGATCGGTTAAGGAGAATTTTTCCCTTTAAGAATCGGTCATCCGTCTAGTACTCGGTCAACCAATCGTGACATATTCGGTTAACCGAATGGGTCTCGGTCAACCGAACAACGATTGATTTTCTGTCTTTGATTATTAAGAGATTAATTTGATTGATAGTTGGATTAGCTCCAAACTTGGTCAAACGTTTTGTGGGTGCATGTAATACATGAAGGAATTAATTTATGAGAGAAAATATAAAGAAAAAACGTGGCTAAAGAATAGTCATGATTAAGAGTAAGATTGGAACCTATAAATAGGTACTTATTCTCCCTAATTGGTACACACAATTCAATAATTATTTTCTCTCTTAATTCACCACAAAAACCCACGAAAATTCTCTTAGTTTTCTAAGTCTTTGGAAGGTGAAATCTCAGAGGCTAAAGAAGGGGTTTGTAGTTAGATTCTAAGCTTGTTTGGAGATCGATTGGCTAGCTCCTATCTCTCCAACCTTGTTTAGGGTTTCGGTGAACACTCGGAGGCATCCGGCGCAACGGGAAGCGACGATCATCTTCCCCAACGTCTCCGAATCTTCAAGAAATTTTAGAGAACTTCTAGGTATGAATTTCGGAGTCCCTTGTGTTTGTTTTAATAAGTTTTTGAAACTAGTGGTTAAAACAAACTGATGCATGCATAAATAAATCGAAGAAAATTGTAATAGATCCTTATTATACATGAAAATTAGAAAAATATATATGTATAATTAAACATGAAATCCTACAGTTTAAGTTAGTTGGCTTCAGATCTTTGAACCTTAGAAATTTGCAGCTTTGTCTTAACTTTGGTTTAATTTACTTGGACTAGTAAATTTTTAACTAGAATTGTTGTTTGACTTAGTCTAATTAATACCGACATTTAGTATGTATACATGTATTTGATAAATGAATTTATTGTATGAATGTGCTTGTATAAGAATTGGAGTATGAGTTGGGACTTGGATATTCATGATCTTTTGACTAAAACAGGGAACAACAGGAAAAATCTTGATAGCGATCTACAACCAGGAATAATTTCCGTGGCTAAATGATAATTCTGTTGTAGTGCAGATTGTCTAGTACATGTGTCCATGTTTGTCCATACATTGATCACATTTTGGACACTCATCCAGGACACTCATTCCAACGAAGCTCAATATGAGTTCGATTGGAATGCAATTGTTGTGCCCGATAAGCTCGAATACTTTTGTATGTGAGCTCGAAATGAAGCACAATATATTTTTGAGATTGAGGATTTATTAGGAATTCGAACAATTTGGATAGAAAAAATGGATGATCTTTTGTATTTCCAACGAAACTCGATGAGTCCGATAGGAACACGATTGTTGTGCTCGATAGGTTCAATTACTTTTGCATGTGAGCTCGATAAGACTCGATAATAGTTTGTTGAGTTTGTTTTAACTTAGGGTTTGTTTGGATTGGATTCTTAGCTCGGATTACAGCAAGTATCATGAAAGAATCCAATTGGGCTATCCAAATAGAAACCAACTTCAGATTTTGTAAAAATCTCTAGATTCTTAACAATGAAATTTGTGTAGAATGAAGAAGCTGAATTTTTATAGCTTTTTGTAAGAATCAAAATTTTAGAGTGACATTTACCATATTACCCTAAGTTGTATTTATCATAATACTCTCATATTTTAATATTTTTATTTGATAAATTTTAAATTAGAAACTAATATTTTACGATGTTTATTAGATAAATGTCATATATATTATATTTTATGATATTTTTTAATATTACAAACTAATATTAAAAACATACAGTTGTCATTAACATTGAAACATAAATATTCTACCTTAGTAAAAAAATCATACTATATCTTACAATAGTAATCTAATAACAATATAAATTTAAATCTAAGGGTATACTGGTCATTTAACATTTAGAATCATGAGCATGAATTTGTTTCATCCAAACGAATTTTGTTTCTTTTGGGAATCATAATTCTTACATTTCCACTTAGAATCTGGATTCTCACAAGAATCATATCTAAGAATCCTTATCCAAACAAACCCTTAGGGGGGGGGGGGGGGGGGGGGTTGTGCAGTCGGATTCCGAGGGAATCCGACGGAAACAGATTTTGGATTCTGGTTGACTCCGAATTCGTAACTGGAATGACTCGTTCGGACGACCGAACTTAGTTCGGTCTTCCGTTTATGTTCACTCTGAGAAGTCTCATTTCGGTCGACCGAAACTTGTTCGGTCGTCCGTTTTCCTTATTCAAATTGTTGGAATTTTTACGTTGTGCTTCATTTTCAGGGGGCGCTGCCCCCTTGCAACCCCTGACCGACCCGTCGTAGTGGACATAAGAAGTATGAGCACACAACAGAAATTCTCCTTCCCAATATCACTTCCCTGCCGTATGCACAAACAACAAAATTCAGTCAAAGGGAAACTGTTTTCCACTGGATTTTGTTTTTCTTTACTTTCCGGTTGACTCTGAAAATCACTTTCCGTCACTTTCCACGCCACTAACACCCCCTTAGTGTTGAGTTTGCTTTTATGTGCTCAACAGAGGCTTGATGGAGCTCGATGTTGTTTTCATTGCTGATGCAGGAGCTGCTGGATATTTTATGATGGAGTCGTTGGATAGCTGCCAAATCAGCAAGGAAGGTTCCCTACAACCGTCCAACCAAGTCAGCAAGGAATCCGACGGAATCCGACGGATTCCGAGGGAATCCGATGGAAACAGATTTTGGATTCTGGTTGACTCCGAATTCGTAACTGGAATGACTCGTTCGGACGACCGAACTTAGTTCGGTCTTCCGTTTATGTTCACTCTGAGAAGTCTCATTTCGGTCGACCGAAACTTGTTCGGTCGTCCGTTTTCCTTATTCAAATTGTTGGAATTTTTACATTGTGCTTCATTTTCAGGGGGCGCTGCCCCCTTGCAACCCCTGACCGACCCGTCGTAGTGGACATAAGAAGTATGAGCACACAACAGAAATTCTCCTTCCCAATATCACTTCCCTGCCGTATGCACAAACAACAAAATTCAGTCAAAGGGAAACTGTTTTCCACTGGATTTTGTTTTTCTTTACTTTCCGGTTGACTCTGAAAATCACTTTCCGTCACTTTCCACGCCACTAACACCCCCTTAGTGTTGAGTTTGCTTTTATGTGCTCAACAGAGGCTTGATGGAGCTCGATGTTGTTTTCATTGCTGATGCAGGAGCTGCTGGATATTTTATGATGGAGTCGTTGGATAGCTGCCAAATCAGCAAGGAAGGTTCCCTACAACCGTCCAACCAAGTCAGCAAGGAAACCATCCAGCCAAGCCAGCAAGGAAGTTTCCTTCCAACCAACCAGCCAAGTCAACAAGAAGCTTCCCTCCTGCCACACATGAAATTTAATTGCTTCCAATTAGGTTTATGGAAGGTTCCCTGAATCCCAGCCGACCATTTCCTTACTGTTATTTGTTTTATTTAGATGCAAATCAAAGGAGTTGCCTGATTGATCGTTTTATATTAACCGCAAGTGCACGACCGCGTTGAAGCGGTGGCAAATACGGGTCGTCCACTGGGAGGTGTGTCGACACTTGGTTTGTGCGAAGGCGAGAGGTAAAGAAAAGGAAGAAGGATGTAGTACACTAAGCTACACTACAATGCTAAACTAGGAAACTAAGAAGCTGAAATGAACTAAACAACTAAGCTAATCAACTAAATGCCAAAGATGAAATCACAGAAATGGAAAACCCCTAAGGGGTGGAGTGTGTGTGTGTGCACATGAAATAAGTGTGGTATGAAATGCATACAATAAGCTCAAGTTAGTTAGTGTTGTTAATGCATAAGAAGTACCTAACTATGGCAAGACCTATCATTACAACCCTAACTTGTGTGAATAATATGAGCAATGCAAGGTTTTTATTAAGACACTTAGACAAGTATGGAGTGTACCCTAGCTATGGCAGAATCCATCAAGTAAGGTTCTTAATAATTCAAGCAAGCATACTAATATTAACACAAAACATTTATATTAAGCATTCAAACCAACTACATAACATGTACATACACCTGCTCCACCCCCCATGGGGATGGAACTACTCACTACTCTTTACACTAACTATATTAACAAAAGAAAGCATAATACTGAAATGAAATTTATCTAAGCAAGCAAGAAACAGAAAAGAAATTATAAGACTAAAGAAACAAGCAAGACATGTAAATCGAAATTACTAAGCAATGTAAAAACTAAGCAAACAACAATTAACTACAAAACTTCTATTATTAACTCACTCAAATTACAAGTGGCTCTTCCTCCACCAGAGTTTTGCTTCAAGGCTTCACTCTTAGTAGGGAAGATGACCACGAAAGAGAGAGATGGATACAATGGGAGGTGAAGAGTTCTATTTATAAGCATGGAAAAAGCGAATCCGGGACAATCCCCCGATGTGGGGCTAAACCAATACCAAAAATAGACTAAGCACACATTAATACAAGTCCAGGAGAAAGTTAAGTGGATCTGGGCCAATCCAGACCGCCAATTGGCGGCCGATAGGATCCAGATCCGCCTGGATTTGTTTGTGGGCCTTCCTTGTTGTGTGTCTTGGTCTTGGATGCATCTGGTTGGTTTGTTGGAGCTCCGACCCGAATCGAATTGGCAAAATACTCCCCATGATGGTGTGGAGTTTCCTGTTTTGCTCTTAGGTCCTTCGGTCTTACGTTTAGGTCCTTCTCCCTTGCATCTTGGTCCCCAAGTCTCACAATTAAGTCATTTTTCCCTGCTTTTGGGTCCTTTCATGTCTCTCCTCTTCAAACCTCTTTATTTCTGAAATCTAAACATAAAACTCATTACATAGCATTGTTTAAGGTGAAAGATAATGGATAAAAGACACATGAATATGAATGAAATGATGCCAATCAAATACCCCCACACCTAAGTTTTTGCTAGTATCGAGCAAAACAAAGAAAGAGAAAAACAAACGAGGAACAAGAAATCCTAACTCACTTTCGTAGGAATCACGATTGCTTTTAGCACGTGCAACAAGCCGTTAAACCTCCTTGTTGCCAAGGAGGAGGAGTGTTGTCTCCTGAGGGTTTTCAGCGGATATACCCACAAAATCCGAACAAGATGCATTATTCAATCTAGACTCAACTCGTTGGACAAATTTTGTCGATCAATAGACGCGGTAATGCTACGGGCCGACTCTATATAGGTAATCAGTCCACACACCCAACCTAATGAATCATTCGTGCAAGTTAAATAAGGAATTAAGTGAAAGACATAGACAACCTCAAGATCCTCAAGTGATACAAAGTGTAAAGTCCATTAAGGTTCTTATTTGCATTTTTTTCTTTTCACATTTTTTTTTCTTTTTTTTTCTTTTCATTAGTTGGAGCTTCATTCTCCCAGGGTCAGGTTTCGTGCATCATTGCCCATGAGGACTTACACTATCACGTACACCTTTCCCCAAATCTCCACATAGGGCAATCCCTACCACCCATGTAACGAGAGTTCGGTCGGCGCATCCCAAGTCAGACGACTCGAAAGCACCAGGCACAAAGTCCCTTCAGACCTACTTTCGAAAGAAAATGTTTTGTGGGTTTTGCGTGTGTTTAGCATGTGCAAAACCGTTGAGAGACAAAGTAAAAAGAAAGCTCCCAAAATTGTCTTGAACTTGATGCATTAGGATATCTAGTACGTGGCTTTAGGATTTATCGAGTCGTTAGGATGCACCCCAGTTTTCCTTTGGGGGTGAGTAATCATAGGGTTTCAGTGCTCAAACATTCAAAGAAGTCCACCCTGAACCTAGTGAGTCAATGATTCGTGTTTGTTCATTTAGGAAGTTTGTTGTAGTCAAGGACCCTCTTAATCTTGTCGTGAGACATTAGTGTAGGGGTTTTGGTTCATGTGTAGATAAGAAATAAGTGGTGTTCTCTCTTCTCGCACGGCTCCTATCACTCGGGAAAGTAGGTCTGAGGGGCCTTTGTGCCTGGTGCTTTCGAGTCATCTAACTTGGGATGCGCCGACCGAACTCCCGTTACACGGGTGGTAGGGATTGCCCTATGTGGAGATTTGGGGAAATGTGTACGTGATAGTGTAAGTCCTCATGGACAATGATGCACGAAACCTGACCCTGGGAGAACGAAGCTCCAACTAATAAAAAGAAGAAAAAAAAGAAACAAAAATGTGTGAAAAGAAAAAAAAATGGTAATGCAAATAAGAACCTTAATGGACCTTACACTTTGTATCACTTGAGGATCTTGAGGTTGTCCATGTCTTTCACTTATTTCCTTATTTAACTTGCACGAATGATTTATTAGGCTAGGTGTGGACTGATTACCTATATAGAGTCGGCCCGTAGGATTACCACGTCCATTGATTGACAAAATATTTCCAACGAGTCGAGGTCTAGATTGAATAATGCATCTTGTTCGGATTTTGTGGGTATATCCGCTGAAAACCCTCAGGAGACAACACTCCTCCTCCTTGGCAACAAAGAGGTTTAACGACTTGTTGCACGTGCCAAGTGCAACCGTGATTCCTACGAAAGTGAGTTAGGATTTCTTGTTTTTTGTTTGCTTTTCTCTTTCTTTGTTTTGCTCGGGACTAGCAAAAACTTAGGTGTGGGGGTATTTGATTGACATCATTTCATGCTTATATTTGTATCTTATATCCATTATCTTACACCTAAGCAATGCTACGTGACGAGTTTTATGTTTAGTTTTCAGAAATAAAGAGGTTTGAAGAGAAGAGCCATGAAAGGACCCAAAAGCAGGAAACATGACTTAATTGTGAGACCTGGGCACCAAGATGCAAGACAGAAGGACCTGATCGTAAGACAGAAGGACCTAAGAGCAAAATAGGAAACTCCACACCATCATGGGGAGTATTTTATCAATTCGATTCGGGTCGGAGCTCCACTAAACAAGTTAGATGCATCCAAGACCAAGAAACACTCCAAGCAAAACCCAAAACAAAAACCAAGCAGATCTGAAGTTTATAGACCGCCAATTGGCGGTCTTGGACCGCTAATTGGAGGTCCATATGACCCCAGATCCGCCAAGCTTTCTCCTGGACTTGTATTATCATGTGTTTAGGCTATTTTTGGTATTAGTTTAGTCCCACATCGGGGGATTGTCCCGGATTGGCTTTTTCCATGCTTATAAATAGAACTCTTCACCTCCCATTGTATCCATCTCTCTCCTTGGTGGCCACCTTCCCTACAAAGAGTTAAGCCTTGAAGCAAAACTCTGGTGGAGGAAGGGCTACTTGTAATTGAGTGAGTTAATAATATATGTTTTCCTTTAATTGTGTTGTTCCTCTCTTAGTTTAATTTCCTTTCATATGCATGCATGCTTGCTTGTTTGTTTTGTTTTATGCTTCTTTAATATTTCTTGCTTGATTAGTGTAGTTTCATTTCAGTATAATGCTTTCTTTTGTTAGAGTAGTTAGTTTAAATATGTGTGAGTAGTTCCATCCCCATTTGTGGGGTGGAGAAATATGTGATATAATCATGTAGTGTATTAAGTGTGTGTTATCTTTATCCCTTGAGCTTTATATGATTTCCATAACCATCTAATGGGTTTTCACTCTTATCTTTGATATTCTAATGCTCTTGAATTAATGCTCTTTGATATAAGCTTAGCTTATGCTTTGATTAGTGGACCTATTTTATGGGGAATGATAAGGTTAGGATATTGATGAAGTTAATATTGGAAACACAAGTTGTAGTGTATGTGCTCTTGTTGCCTTTACCTTAGTTAATGTCTTGTATGTTTTAATGATGTAGTCTTCTCTTAATTCATGTGGAGGCATAGTAGGGTCTAGTCTTTATACTTGAGTTCATTTAGCTTCATTCCAATTATTGTCTTGTATGTTTTAATGATGTAGTGAAATCTTAATTCATGTGGAGGCAAAGTTGGATGTAGTTCTATGATTTCATGCACTACATGTTGTGAGGAGCTTAATGAACACACACACACACACTCTTTTATGTTCACATTATCTTCTCAATTTCATTTCAGCTTTGTAGTTTAGATTAGTGTAAGACATCTTTCTCTCCTTCTTTTACCTCTCGCCTTCGAACAAACCAAGTGTTGACACACCTCCCATTGGACGACCCGTATTTGCCACCGCTTCAACGCAGCCGTGCACTTGCGGTTAAATATAAAACGATCAATCAAGTTTGGACGGTTGTAAGGAAGGTTCCCTACAACCGTCCAACCAAGTCAGCAAGGAAACCATCCAGCCAAGCCAGCAAGGAAGTTTCCTTCCAACCAGCCAGCCAAGTCAACAAGAAGCTTCCCTCCAGCCGCACATGAAATTTAATTGCTTCCAATTAGGTTTATGGAAGGTTCCCTGAATCCCAGCCGACCATTTCCTTACTGTTATTTGTTTTATTTAGATGCAAATCAAAGGCGTTGCCTTGTTGGTTAACTTCCTAATTTCTATACTGATTTAAAGCTATAAAAGACCTGACTTGTAGGTCAAGAGACAACCAATTTTCGTCTTGAATAATTATACAAAATTCAGAGATAGTTCTATCTCAACTTGGTGTTCTTCTCATCAATTTTCTTGTAGTTGTGGGTGTCATACGCTTGTAGAATCCATCACAATTCTACACGGCGTCAGTTGGTACTAGAGCCGAAATCCTGCCTTTAGTTGCTGATTCATCAGCGTGATGGCTGGTAGACGTGGTGGTCGTGGGCGTCGTGGAGCTAATCCAGGGGAGGGACTCCCGCACCATGGTCGCAGCAACGAAGATGCTGAGTTGATTGAGGATCTACAAAGACAAATTGCTGAGCTAACCCAACGTCTTGCTGCGCAAGATCCAGGCCATCGTGAAGCTGAAGATCCGGACTCCGACGCAAGCTCAAACCTCCACAACATGTTCCATGATCGTGGTGCTGGTCAAGGACACTGTGGGTGGGGTGATCGTCATGGAGACCTCGGTTTCAAGATGGAGCTGCCAGAATTTTCTGGTACGTTGCATGCTAATGCTTTCGTGGACTGGTTGAATGAAGTCGAACGAGTATTCGACTACAAGGAGGTCCCGGAGCATATGAAGGTTAAGCTAATCGTCATCCGACTAAAGGGGAGAGCATCTGCGTGGTGGGAACAATTGAGGTGCACACGCGAGAGGCAAGGCAAGACCAAGCTTGTCGAATGGTGCAAGATGAAAAAAAAGATGAAGGAGCACTTTCTTCCTTTCAGCTACACGCAATCCCTATTTCAGAGGCTTCATGCTTTGAGGCAAGGCGTGAGGTCGGTGGATGACTACACGGAGAAGTTCTATCAGTTGGTGGCTCGGAATGATCTATCGGAGTCGGAGGAGCAGTCAGTGGCACGATACTTGGGGGGGGGGGGGGGGGGGGTTACGACCATCCCTACAAGACGCCCTCAGCCTCCACTCATTATGGACGGTTTCTGAGGCTTATCAGCGAGCCCTCGAAGCGGAGAAACAACAAAGAAGGCGAGTCACCACCAGCCAGGAGCAGCAGCAAACCAACCGGACTGCTAGACCTTCTGAGGTGCGCCCTCAGCAACCACCGTTCCAGGGCAAGCCTAAGATGGGTGTGAAGTGCTATAGGTGTGGAGAGGAGGGCCACATCGCCTCCAGCTGTGGGAAAACGACCAGTAAGGGTGGCAAGAACCTCCTGATTGAGGATAACCTTGGGAGCGAGGATGAGATCGATGAGGAGCTCGTGTTTGATGAGTACGATGACGAAGGTGGAGTGTTGTATGGGGATGGACCAGAAACTCTACTCATCCGCAAGAGTCTGCTAACATCTAAAGGTGGGTCTGGAGATGAGTGGCGGAGACATAATAATTTTCGTACTACTTGCACGGTCGCGGACAAGGTGTGCAAGATGATCATTGATAGTGGAAGTTGTGAGAACGTGGTGTCCGAAGAGGCAGTCCGGAAGTTGCAGCTGAAGACTGATTCTCATCCCAAACCATACAAATCATCTTGGCTGAGCAAGGAGACGGAAATAAACGTGGACAAGAGGTGCTTGGTGTCATATTCAAGCGGAAGAAAATACCTTCACAAACTGAAGCCCGAATGTTTGTTCATCAATCGAAAAAATGTTCGTTCTTTACAACCTCAGTCACCTTCCTTAGATTTGTAGTGTCTATTGACGGTGTTCGTGCTGTCCCTGCCAAGGTGAATGCCATTTATGAGTGGCTTCTACCAAAGGATTTAAGGACTGCTGATATGTTTAACATGAAGCATCTTAGTCCGTACTTCAGCAACGAGGGGGAATCTGAAGCAAAGTCGAGGACGAACTCTTTCCAACCAGGGGTGACTGATGCAGGAGCTGCTGGATATTTTATGATGGAGTCGTTGGATAGCTGCCAAATCAGCAAGGAAGGTTCCCTACAACCATCCAACCAAGTCAGCAAGGAAACCATCCAGCCAAGTCAGCAAGGAAGTTTCCTTCCAACCAGCCAGCCAAGTCAACAAGAAGCTTTCCTCCAGCCACACATGAAATTTAATTGCTTCAAATTAGGTTTATGGAAGGTTCCCTGAATCTCAGCCGACCAGCTGAGCCAACAAGAAGTTTCCTTCCCCAGCCGCCTATGATTGCTCCCAATTTTCCTTTCCCAATCGCACATGATAGCTTCCCATTAAGTTTATGGAAGGTTTCCTGATTTTTATTTCCTTTAGACAAGTATTTCGGTAGTTACTTATTTCCTTACTGTTATTTGTTTTATTTAGATGCAAATCAAAGGAGTTGCCTTGTTGGTCAACTTCCTAATTCCTATACTGATTTAAAGTTATAAAAGACCTGGCTTGTAGGTCAAGAGACAACCAATTTTCGTTTTGAATAATTATACAAAATTCAGAGATAGTTCTATCTCAACTTGGTGTTCTTCTCTTCAATTTTCTTGTAGTTGTGGGTGTCATACGCATGTAGAATCCATCACAATTCTACACGGCGTCAACTGCCCAATTTTTAGGGCATTTTATGGCGAACAGAATTCGAATCATTTCGGTGTGGAGAACTATTCACCGCACGATTTTTGAGGGGCTGAAAGAGATAGAAAGAAATAGATAGAAAGTTGGAGAAAGAGAATAGTCTCATGGTTTAGGCAGTGGTATTTTGGGTAGAATGAAAATCATAAGCATATTATTCAAAGAGTGTCAAAGTGGGGGATATTTTTCAGAAGTTGGGACACTTGAGACATAGAAAGTCAAGTTTTAAAGGCAAATCCCATCTTAATTTCCAACACCAAATTCCACCCCAAATCACGACACCTCTACGCCTCTGCCACCGCCATCGAGATTCGTCGCCTTTTTCTTTTTATTGTGTTTGGTTTGATTTTAGTATATACATAGAATTTGAAAATTTCCAATTTTCTTCCAAACGTAACAAAATTAAATGATGAGATTTGTAAATGTCGTCATTTGGAAATGACATTTACTTAAACGATGTGAAAACAAATGACGTAATTTAGAAATTTCAGGATTTACAAATTCCATTATTTAAAAATTCATGGAATTTACATATGACGCATCCAAACACAGCATAATAGTATTTTGTACACGAGAAATGTAGCTCAATTGGCTTAAAAGATTAATTGGAAGGAGTGGAAGTGTGGAAATTAATATGATCCCCATGTTTGTAACAACCTGTGTTCGGGGATGCGGTTATGCAACACAACTTACTAATTAAAATTAATTATGCGAATCAGAAGAGGAAGAAACTAATAGCATTTTGTAGCGGTAAGATGTCACTTTTTTCTCCATATGACAGGTGGGAGTTTGAGAGCTTTATTAATAATAATCAATGTTTACGTAGGCGACTGCCCGTCGGCGTGGTCGCTTGGGTGACCACCGCCTTTCGCCCAGCAAAGTTGGGCGAAATTGGCGGTCGCCTCGCCTAGGCGACAGCCGTTGGAGGCATTCCAACGACTATCTCTTTTTTTATTTTTTATTTTTTTTCAAAAATTACAAGTTTGCCACTACCCCCAAATCCTATATAAACCCCTTCAAACCTCTTCATTTTCACACATCTCTCATTCTCTTCTTCTTCATAATTCTATTCTAATCTTCAAGTTTCCTAATCATCAATTTTTTGCGATTAAGTCTTCGGTCTGGTGCTTAGTTTTGAAGTTGGAAAGTGAAGTCTCTGATCCGGTTCTTCATTCTTCAACCGCCAAAATCAATTGCACTCTTTCTAACTTCTCTTTAGAATTAAATTAATTAGTATTTAATTTTCATATTAGTCTAAATTTTTATATTAGTCTAGTTTTAAGATATGACCTACGTACCCGACACTAGTCTCCCCATGCATCACAAGAGTTACCTTCTAAATTCTCAACCACCGATGGACATCGACGAGCAATATGTCCAATCCAACGATGAAAAACTGAAGAAGATGATGTGTACGTCGACAATCCAAACGAGAACCACTCCGACGACTCTGGTGGTGGTGGTGGAGGATGATATGGTTTCTAGTTGGACATTAGATCAATGTGTCCAATGAAATTAGTTAGTTAGCTTGTAATTCTAATTTCTCTCTTATCCGCTATTGTATGAAATCTGAGTTACCTTTGTAATCGTACTACTAAGCAATAAATTGTATACTTAAGTGTTTAGGTGGGTAGATGGGGTGCCTAGTGAGGCATTGATCGAGAAACTATGTGTCTTTTTGAAGCCTAAACATGTATGATATTTTTAGATAATATTTGTGTATTTTTCCTATTTTTCTCGCTTTCCCTGATTTTTTTATCTATTTTATCAAATTTAATTGAATTAAAATTAAAAAAAAACCGCCTAGAATTGTGCAGTCGCACAAATGCCTAGGTGATCGCCCAGGCGACCGGACGCACCCGGTCGCTTAGGTGTTCCCTGAACACTGATAATAATAGAAATTTACAACATAAAGAAATAAAGGAAAAACTAAACAAAAAACACTCGGACTATTGGGCTCGGGAGGAATATAACACCTCATGGTACAAGACTACCGATCGCAATAACCATTAGCTTTTATGTGGCTAATATATCTCAACTCTCTCTTACTTGTGATCTCTAAACCCTTTGACATGCAATGTATTGTTTAAAAACCGCCTATAATCGAATTTATTTTTTGTTATATTCCTTAAAATCCGTAACTGAATTAGTAATTTAATTTTCAGGAAAAAATATGCATAAAAAATCGTAACCTATTTGTTCCTGCAATTTCAAAAAAGCATCTTCAAGGCACTTCCTTGCTATACCGTAGGAAAGTACAGATTCCAAGTATGCTGAAAATACGTCCATAATGTTTCAAACAAATAGCCATGCTTACCTGTGAAATGAGCTATTGTAATTTCACGACCAAACTACGTAATAAGAGCTAACAGTGTTAAAATCTATGAATGTTCATTACTTTGTATATACAATTATACATTAGCTTAGTCTAATCTGATTCTTACTCTCTTTTTTTCGCACTGTAGTGGGCGAGACTGTGAACCCAAATATAAGTCCGATGACTTGTGACAGACTTAAGCTTTATCATATAAATTTCTTCATAACGCGACAGGATAAATTAAGGATTTCCCTCCTTCAAAACAACCAAGGAACTTCAAATGTTTTGGAGTGGAGAAGATCTTGTGTTCTCGTGGTTTAATCTCGCTCTGCTTGTCATTTTACAAAGATGTCATAGATGGACCGAGATATTCATATTTAGACAAATTACTATGTGGTACGTTCTAATTCTAAAACATGTGTTTAGAAAATTAAGTTATTTTTATAAAGAAACTTTATAAAAAAAATATGATTTCTAGAATTGACGATTAAAATTTTCATAATGCTTAATGCAACTAAAATGTATAATAATGAACTAAGATGTGTATTTATGAAAATTAAAAGATGAAAACTTTAACAATTTAATGTTATATTAACTTGTGGTCCATCTTGATTCAAGAGTTATTAGAATACAATATTATATGTTTCTAATATATATAATATTAGAATTAGACATATATATGTATTTCCCAACAGATTAAAGGCAAAATGGAAATTACATAAGATTAAAGGACCAAGCTTTTTAAAGGAGTATAAGATATGAACCCCAACTTTGGTATTGGTTCAATTTTACTCATAATGGGCTCTAACTGTCATTTTAAGTTGGAAAAATAGATAGGCTGAATTTGAACATCCACTACCAGCCCGTTGTTAGGATTTGTTCCTTGAAAAATACTTGTTTCAAGTAGCAGGAAAGGTTTAAATGAGTTACGAATTTTTAGAAATATTTTTTCTTGAAAAGTAAATTGTCAATTCGCCTACGAGTTTTAGGAATGTAATTAAAAATATGAATTCGGTTAAAGGCAAGTTTTTAAATCTATAAACACATCACATGTCAAAGCGTTTAGACATCATAAGCAAGAGAGAGTAGAGAACTAGAGATAGATTAGCTACCTAAAAACTTAGGGTTATTGTGATTGATAGTTTTTTACTCAAGGGTGTTCATATTCCACCTGAGATCATCATCTGAGCGTTTTCTATTTTAGTTTTTCTTCTTTCTTTCTGCGGTAAAATTCTATTATTATTATTATTAATAAAGCTCTCAAATTCTAGTATGCCGCTATCAAGTTTTTTCCTTTTCTTATTTAGTCGACATTTATTTTGTGTTACTACAATATTAATTTGCTTTACCACAGTAAAAATTAAAATCTAAAATATATTTATTAGTGTATTGTAGTTCACAACGACAGACACACTTTCCCCCAAAAAGACTACACAGTGCTTGTCAATTTTGACTTAAGTTTGTCGTTCCACTTGATACTTGATATCGATTCACAAAATGCACAACTAAGGCCCCAAAAATCAAGGAAATCAAGAATTAACATCCTTATTGTGAATCGTAGATGGGCAAACTAAACTGATGACCTAATTTGAAATCCGGCTATGGGATAATACCTTTTCTTTCGCACTATACTAATCAAGCAATTAAATTGCCAAATATAATAGAACCTTAAAGGCTCCGTCTCCTGACCTGTATCCATTGCTTCAGATTCCACAATATTGTTCCGTATTCCTGATTTTAAAAATAATAAAAGTTTTGGTGGATCACAATTCACAGCCTAAAAAAATTAAATAAAAATGGTCATTTTTGAGTTAAAGAGTGTGCGAGGTTACAAACAGATTAGGGATCAGACGGGTAAAGATTGGAGTGGCCAATATTGTCGTAACAGGCGTTAGGTGGCCACCCAATTCGCACGTTATTCCCGAAAACGGAAAGGCGAATCTTTACCATTCATCACATCCCGTCTACTGCCTGAAGGATCATGATTTCTTACCAAACCATTCCCTGATAAATACGCCCCTTTTGGACCCCAAAACTAGTCTTTAGTCGATGTGGGACAAAATACCACAAAAACTAATCGGCAGGTCATTGCCATTTGTCACTACCATTCTACCAACGTAAACATATTCCTCGCATAAGATTTGGATAATTGCATGTATGCCTTCTTTGTAGCACAAAATATCACTAAATTATTATAGTTATATACCTTTCAAATCTGTAAATTGATCTCTTTAAGTGGCCGACACCCTCCAACATTGGTTAATATCTTAGATGCCCCCAATTTCTTCATTTCTTTCACCTTTTTTTTGTGAAACTGGCTTTAGAAATTTGGATAAATTATAGTTTATTTCCTTCACATATTATGCTATCTCACTTTAACCTCCTGAAATATAAAAGAGAACTACTATTCGTCGCCGGAAAACTACTTAAATTGCCCCCAAAAATTACCTTTTTACCCTTAACAAATCAATTAATACCAATTTCGTCCCGTGTGTTTAAACAAGATATTTGACTCAGTTTTACTCACATTACTAGTACCAACACCACGAAAATGTCTGGCAAAACACATGAATCCGGCTACGTAATGGGGGCGGATTTTTTTTTCCGACTCGGGCGTCTGGCTAAGACGCCTACACCATGGTGGAGGTGTCTTAGCCAAACGCCCGTAACTTTTTAATAATAAAAAAATAAAAATAAAATATAAATAAATTCTTAAAATTATACGACGTGTTATCTCAAATTATTTGAGGTTCTGTTGCAAGTTTTTCGGTGGTAACGGGGTCAAATTACAATGAGTTTTTTTGCAAGTGATTAATATTCAAAAAATTTAAGATCCAAAATCCCCGGTGGTAAAACTTCCCGACTTACAAATACCACATCGACAGGAACTTTTTTAATGTTGATCACTTGCAAAAACTCATTGTAAGGTGAGATGTCGGACGATCGACCGTTTGTTTCTCGGTCTACCGAACATGTTCCATGCGGATCACCGAGTTTTCATCGGTCCACCGTGATCGTAAAGACAGTAAGTTTTTTATCTTCCTAGAATCATTGGGTTGGTTTACCGATCCCTACCCGGTTATCCGAATATTTATTCTCGGTAGCTTCGACATTTCTTTGGAAATCTCTATTCGGTGTACCGAAGGGGTATCGGTCATCCGAATATAGTAATTATTAACTTATTAATTAATTAATTTAGCAATTATCTAAATTCATAATCAATTATCTTTTTAATAAAAAATAAAAAAATAAAAAAAAATTGCGGGCGTCTGACGGAGCCGCCCAGCGTAGGATAGGGGCGTCTGGCTAAGACGCCTCCCCCATGGGGGAGGCGTCTTAGCCAGACGCCCGTCCCATGGGAGGGGCGTCTGGGTAACACGCCCTCTCCTAGGGGGAGGCGTCTTACCCAGACGCCCCTATCCTACGTTGGGCGGCTCCGTTAGACGCCCGCAATTTTTTATTATTTTTTTATTAAAAAGATGTTAGGTATTTTACCAGATTCGAGTACACTGGGGCGTCCGTTGGCTCATTACTGACCTCAAAAACATTACTTTTTATGATTATAAGAGGAAGATGAAGAGAGATGTGTGATAGAAGGGTAAAATGTCGCGTTATAGCAGTAGAAATGTGAGAAAGGCAAAATGGTAATCTGTTGGGACGATTTAAGTAGTTTTAGGGCGACGAATAGCAATTCAGATATAAAATGTCACACTTTGCTTCGTTCAGCTATAATTCTATCCGGTTTGCCCATAGTCTACATTTGTCGTTTTATTTTTGCTTCTTTTTTCTACTGAACTGCTAAACATCGCCCCAAAATTACTTAAATCGCCCCTTGAAATTAGCAAATTGCCCTTGCTCCTATTTTTGCTTATATATCTCACAATTTCACTCCTTTTTCAAAACTTTCTCTTCCTATACCTACTACACAAGATTACGAATGTCTCGGAGGCCAGACAAGCAGCCAGCAGTTCCCCCGGTGTACCGGTATGAGGTAACATTACGTTATTTATTTGTTTTTAAAAAATAAAAAAAAATAAAAAAAGTCGTCGGCGTCCGAGGGAGACGCCCCCCGCATGGGGCGGGCGTCCGAGGAAGCCGCTCCCCCTATGGGAGCTTTCGACCCTACAATTCGTGGTGTTCCCAAAATGAAGGACTTTGTTTTGCTTATCTGTTGTACACTTATTATTTGTATTTGTGTTTGATAACCTGTCGTATTATTATATATAATGCAAATAAAGCAAACATATCAAAACATATTACATAATAAAGCAACACTATATAATGTACAAACATATAAAAACATATTACATAATTATACAAACATATCAAAACATATTACATAATTGTTGCCAATATGCTATCCTATTTTGGTACTCCAGCTCCCATCCAATAACACTCTCATCCCGTATTTCATACCACAGAGTCGCTATAGGAGGTACGGGGAATCCCTCATTCAATTCCAAACGAATGTAATGAGCGTAACTCCCTAAATGAGCAATAATCAACTCTCTGCACGGTCTCGTCACGGTAGGCGGACTCTCCCAAGGTAGAACTGTAAGACATGGGTACAATGAACCATCATTTCCGAGAGAGAAGAACATAACTGCACACTTGAAAAAATTTGCAATGGGAAACAAGTCCGTCCACGTCTCCATATAGTGATTCTCGCCACAAGGTCCCCCGCCCCAATTAATCCGGTGACGAGCCTCCGCCACACCGTCGTAGTATACGTGCTCATAAAAAGATGGGTTCGCAGCTATCTCATTTGAAATCGAACGACGGCCGAGTTGCCAATTGTCTTCACCACCGTGGAAAACATCGGCGACACATCGAAATCCACAGTTTCCATCAGCACGTACATCATTCCACTGGTGTAGGAATGGCATAATGATTCCTGGAATTCTATCTCCATATGGGAAGTCGTCTACGTCAGCCCGCCCAGTCACTACAATATGAACAAAAAATATAGTTACATATAATAACAAAAGATACATATTTACTGAAATAAATAACAAAATTATAATAATAATAAATATAGGGATGGTATACCTGATCCTCCCCTCACAGACGAAGAACCAGAAGATCGACCACGACCTTTGCTTCCACTACCGGAAGAACGACCACGACCTCTACTCCCACTACCTGAAGATCGACCACTACCTCGCTCTGCATACTCAAACGCACTAGGGTCCCGTCGTGTCGACTTTCCCCTTGGTCGACCTCGTAGCTTTGTTTTTACTGCAGGCTCTTTCAAATTCGAATGTTCGGGGTGTAGCTGCTCGAATAAAACCCGAGAGGCAGATCGAATTACGGTAGGGTCACTTCCTGCAATCTCATCAACCAGACTGCCAAAATGTTCGGCGTCTTGAGCTGCCTGAGACACAAACTCTGCGTTCCCGGCTCCTTCCCCAATGACAAGTGTCCTCCAGAACGGATGAATATGCTCTAAGTAAATTCCGTTTTCTGATTCAAGACATCCACGGATGGTACATGCGCAAGGTATCCCATGAGAAGTCAGAAAAGCGCACTCGCAACGATATTCAACTTCATCATCTAACTGTTGCATTCTCTTCACCTCCTGACTCAGCAACTGCAAACAGTGATGCGAAACTCTACCATTTATGTGACGATATAGAGCATGTCCGAAATTAGTCAAATTTCGCCGTCTCGAGTCTACAAGATAGTTTCGAATATTCGTCAGCTGCATTTCAGTAGCCGCGTTGACGCGCTCGAAAAGAGTGTCCAGAGCTGCAGTCGATGTAGAAATCCACTCTTTTAGAGCCGAATGAGCACTTTCGACCCTACAATTCGTGGTGTTCCCAAAATGAAGGACTTTGTTCGTCCAATTCAGCACAAACTTTTCTTTATGCACCAACCACGTGGTGTCCAGATACTCCGTGATAGCCGGCCACGATCTATACAAATCTTTCAGAGCATACACAGCTCTATCATACTCGGCTTCTGAAGTAGAAAGCATGATCTTCCTCCATCTTCCACGCCTCAAAGTCTCTGCCATCTCCTTATTCTTGCCGAATACGTGGTATGCGTAATTCAATACGTCTTTGTTGATGTGCCATGTGCAGAGTAAATGAGCAGAGTCAGGAAAAACCTCTCTCACTGGTCGCATAAGGCCTAACTCCCGGTCTGTTATTATTGCAGTCGGGCTGACAATCCCCAATAACAGATCTCTCAACTTCTCCATCACCCACAAATAACTAGAGTAAGATTCATCCATCAAAATCGCATATCCAATAAGGAAATTCATGTTTGCTGGTGTGACCCCAATCATTTCGAACAAAGGCATCTTATACTTGTTCGTCTTGTAAGTCGAATCCATGCAGATAACGAAAGGATATGTCTGCAACAACTGGACTGACGTCGGATGTGCCAAAAAAGCGTGAGTGACGACATCAGTTTCTGGATCCGCCATAATCCAATGTAAGTACTCACACTGCACTGCTTGGTAGAGAAACTGTTGGACGGGATTCCGATCTTCAGATTTTGTCCTCCTCATGTAATCTCTGAAATTATAAATATGCCTTTGATTTGGATTGTCCTCCGGGAATTTTTCTTTTACTGCCTTCAAGATGTTCCGTGGTTTTGCTTGCGCCTCTGTCATATCACGAACAATCTTCTTCGCCCCAGAACTTAGACCACTAATTTGACGATGACCCTCTGGATAAACTGCCAGTCTGTGGTTGTGATGTCCGTGACCACTATTAAAAACCACAACCCATCCATCACGATCCCGTCGCTCCACCATTTTATTAAGAAACGGCAACCGAAACCCTTTCTTTTGGTGTTTCTTCGAAGTGCAGTATCCATATCCCGAGACTCCATTTGATTTCGCCGGTCGCATCTCAAATAACAATCCATCCGACTATCTGATCTTGTTTTGTACGACGACACGACCAAAAAAAACCCAGCTCCGATAGCTACTTGTTTGGCCCATTTACTTGCTTCATCGATTGTTGCAAAGATTTGTGTAGTTTGAAATAACTCACTGTAATCCACTCCATCACCACCGAAATCTGGAACCTACAAAAATAAAATCGAAATTAAAAAAATTAAAAAATATAATCGAAATTAAAAAATTTAAAAAATAAAGTCGAAATTAAAAAAAATCGAAATAAAAAAAAACAGGCGTCTGTATTAGACGCCTGCCCCATGGATGGGGCGTCTGTGTTAAACGCCTTCACCAACGGTAAGGCGTCTGCGTAGGACGTCTTGCCGTTGGGATGGGCGTCTACTACAGACGCCTTACCCATGGGGAGGACGTCTACATAAGACGCCTCTCCCATTGCGTAGGCGTCTGCGTTAAACGCCTCGGCCATGGGGAGGGCGTCCTACGCAGACGCCCTCACCTTGGGGGAGGCGTCTATTGCAGACGCTCGGCCCAAAATTTGCCCTGCGCCAGGCTTACCTCACCCGATGCATCACCCTCGCCAGACATTTTCGTGGTGTTTTTACTGATAAATTATGAATATACAAGACCATAGGCCTTATTTATAGACACGAGACGATATGGGTATTAAATATATTGTTAAGGGCAATTTGGTAATTTCAAGGGGCGATTTAAGTAGTTTTGGGGCGACGTTTAGTAGTTCCCTTTTTCTATTGCATTTTTCCACCAAACTGCAAACTAACATGAGTTGATTCAAAATATGGATTGAAACAATAAATTGGTTAAATCTGCAATAGTAAATATAACTTGAGATGAGCGCAAAATTGTCATTTCACCTCAAAAGATGATATTTTTTTAGTTTTTTTTGTTGCACCAAATTGTTACAAAATTGTAACGAGTGGAGCAAAGTGTTATGTTTTATAATTTTAGGGTTCAATGTGAAGTAGGATCATAGTCATGGAAGAAAATTGCAATTTACCTAAGAAATTTTGATAAAGATTCCAATACTAATGAAAGCATACGTCATGATGAGATGGTGGCACTAGGCGAATTTTAGTCGATTTGAAAGATTTTTAATATATTCTTTTTTTATAGATACATATTATGGTTACGTTTGTTAACACACGAATCAACGTCTGCGTCGGGGCAGACGTTCCGACGCTGGTTTGTGCAACCAAACAACAATTGCTGGGTTTTGTTCATGCGTCTCAAACTCAGACGCCCCTGTGTTAAATCCACTCGTTTGAGAATCCGACTGGAGTTAGCTTTTCACCGAGACGCAAATATTTTTACTAAGTTACCAATATTACCTCATTGTTACTTTATTGTTTTACCAATATTGAAATCATCTTTAATCTGTTTTTTAAATTTTCTTTTTTTAAAATATGTTTTCTAATTGTTTGGGTTTTTTCAAAAAAATTATTGAATAAAATAACTCAACTTTTTTCAATATGTTACATCCTCTACATCATTTGGGGGTCGATCTTGAAAAAATTAAAAAGACATTATTTTTTTTTTAAAATTTGGTAAAAATAAAAACAATTAGAAAACATATTTAAAAAAAATTAAAAACATATTAAAAAAATTAGAAAAATAAAAATGTGAAGGGTACACTTACCGCAATTTTTTGTCTTGGTTTAGCCAAACAAAATTTTACGTTTGAGTTTCACTTTCTCCAGACGTTCGCTTCAAAAATGAAGACCGAGACGCAACGTCTTACCTTCGAAACCCAAGACGCGAGTGTTGCCAAACGAACCCTATGAGATATTAAATGAGATGTTTGAGTTATGAATTAAAAGTATTTGCCCACCCAAATGGAGGCCCTAAACTCTAACGTCCCCAAGATTTCAACTCAAACACTAGGGATGATACTCATATAACATAACAAAGGTGCACAACGTATAAGAGTTTGTCAAGAGTACGATTACATTTAAAAGGACAAAATGGACTATACATATGTAAGCATAACAACCTCAAAATAAGACAGAATGATCCGGTAACAGTGTACTCGTCCACAGTCCCCACATACTCACTGTCGCTCCGGGCCTGAAAATAAACGGAACTATTCCTGAGTTTTTATAAGTAAACCTCGTATGCCAAATCCATTTATATGCATATGATATCTTTATACAATTATACACAAAACCTAACTTACAAGTATACATGACATATAGTACAATAACATAACTTTACTTAACAAGATAGAAAAACATACACATTATATATAAAAGTGGGTCCACATGGTCAACCATAACATCCACTTAGCCGAAAATATCGTCGGTCACATACTTTGCTGGAATATATCGTCGACCACATACTTTACTCATATAAGAGTACATACAAATGTATATATAAATCAACATAACATCCACCGAATAATAATAATACAGTGGTCAACTCCGTCGTCGTAAAGGTTGGGCAAAAACCTCACCTCACGGAGTCCATCTACTCCGCCGCAATAAAGGCTAGGTAGTTTCCACGCCCCCCACGGAATTGAACAACAACAACATACATCACTGGAATAACGACATGAAAACGGTCGAACAACCCACACAATCGGTCGACCGAAACTTCTCAAACGATCGAACAAACATATATTACCGGTCGACTGAAGCTACCCAATTTGTTTGAATAATATAAAAATAATTAGTCAATTACACCACCTTAACGGTCAGACTGTAGGATTTTGTGTCCTTTTGTATGTATATATTTAAAAAAAATTAATACAACATACACGATCGATTTCATATTTTCAACATTTTTTATGTACATTACTTTGTGTTTATTCTAATATCATGCAACCTTACATATATTAAAATAAATCACAAAGAGAGAATCATACCTAAAGGTTCTCTAAAACCTTTTGAAGATCCGGAGTCCCGTTGCTCGTAGAATCGTCCACCGATTTGCCTCTGAGTGTTCACCAAACTCTAAACAAGATTAGAGAGAAATGAGCTAGCTAATCAATCTCTAATAAGGCTTAGAATCTAGTTAATAACCCATCTTTGCGCTCCTGAGCTTTCTATCTCCCAAACTCAAAATTAATAAGAGATTTTCGTGGTGATTAGATGAGAGATTAATGAGAGAAAGAATTTTTGCATTAACATAAACAAGTAGGAGGATGAGTGCTTTTATAGTCTCCCAAAACATCCTTATCAAGAACTTTTCCTTAGTCATGATCTCTTGCTTATTCTCTCCTAAAATTAATCTCTAATTGCCACATAACCATCCTCTAAAACGTTTTAATTAAATCTGGAATTAATCCACCAATGATCTAATTAATCTCTTAATAATTCAGGCAGAAATCACACTTTTCGGTTGACCGAGAATTTTTCTCGGTTAACCGAATCATTAGGTTTTAACACGTGTTTGGTGCACTGTGAGCTAGACGGACAACCGAATCAACATGAGAAAAATTATCTGGAAAGATTCGGACGAACCACGTCTTCTCTTCGGTTTACCGATGACTCACCAAAATTTCTCCTGGACCATAGTCATCGGATGACGGAGTCACCTCCGGTCTACCGAAAATACTTTTTATCGGTTGACCGTTCACACTCGGTTAACCGAACCCGATTGTCCATGCACTCTAATCAATTTTGGTCAACCAATTGTGCTTACTCGTTCCCCATTTGGTTAACCGACCCAAAGATTCCCCGGTCGACCGAACCCTGAACGGTTCACCATGTTTGACCCCGATTTTGCATTTGTCAAATTTTGGATTTATTTCCAACAAAATTTGATCTTCTGGGGGTTTTATCAAATTCACATCTTATGTAATATATTATCATATGTAATATTAAATTATTACACCCCATAATATATACACATCATATGAATTTATTATGATTCTAATTATGTCAATTCTCATGACATATTGATTTTATTCATTCACCACATGTGTCATATTTTCACATGAAACCCGACACATCATATGAACTTAAAATCAAGTCTCTTGTTTCCCAGTTTTGTGGTGTGACCTATAGGAGGATCTAAGCCAAATTGATAGTGATATTAAACACTTAATATCTCAAACTATAAGCGGTATCTAGCTACACATTATAGTTACCCAATTAGCATAAATGTCTTTGTTCCATCCGAACCAAAACACGATCCATTTAGT
Source organism: Triglochin maritima (assembly GCA_963682175.1). Taxonomy (NCBI): domain Eukaryota; kingdom Viridiplantae; phylum Streptophyta; class Magnoliopsida; order Alismatales; family Juncaginaceae; genus Triglochin; species Triglochin maritima. The sequence continues at coordinate 52,743,853 of OY821772.1, read as the reverse complement.
GATGTAAGTGCACCACTTGTGTCCGTTCCTTTCCTCATGATGTTAAGAATATATACAAAGTAGAAACGTGTCATCTTTGTATTATATCATTTCTTAATCTCTCTAAGCTAATTATAACTATGTAACTTAACTCAAGTTACATTGTGTACATTATAATTTTGTTTTATCAAGGGGTCCACTAAAATCATTACTCAATTAAGAAGGACAATGATAATCGTTTGACTAGCTATCTTTTCCAACACAAGTCATGTTCAACCAACTATTGCATTTATCACTATACTCATTGATAGTTTTTGACAATAATCAAATTAAGCATTTCTTGAGTGAAAAGATATAAGTCTCATATATTAGGATCCAAGACACAGTAAAACATTAATGACACAAAACACAATTCGATAAAGTTTTACTTGTTAGGTCTATTCAATATATAAAAGTAATCTTTTTTCTATTTATATACTCGTGTCATCAATTATTTGTAGAACTACAACAATCGATGACCAACACGACAATATTATCGCGGTGATTAATGTTTCATGTTAATTATCATGATTGTGAATAACTTTTTGATTTATGTACACCATTATCTTTTAGAGAGCTCTACGGTTAAGGACCAAAAGTCTCTTCCTTAACACTTCCAAAAAACGAATACCATAATCAATGAACAAAATGTTTGCACATCCAATTCATAATAATTGACATATAAAATTAAAACTTTTAGAACACATTCATTTCACAGACAATATCACATATTTGGTCGACCAAAACTACACAAACGGTCGAACAACTTAACATAACCCGTCAACCAAAACTATATAAACGGTCGGACAATATCACATATTTGGTCGACCGTTTAAAGACTTAAATGTATTATGATATTCATCTCAACGGTCGAAAGGTAGAGGTGTCCCGTCCAACCGAAATCTACCAGGGACATCCTAGAATTTCTAGTCATCAATCAGTCGAACGTTCTTGATAATTGGTCGAACAATCCACTTAATTATTTAAGTTATCGGTCGAACAATGCATTAATTCGGTCGAACATCCATTTAGTTATTTACGTTGCTGGTCGAACAATTCATTTAATCGGTTGACCGTCTCCCCGGTATAAATTGAAACCGACTTATTTACATTCAATCGGTCGAAAGGCTAAGGGATCACGTTCGACCGAAAATAACCAGAGTCTTCATCTTCGTCCCACAATCATGTCTAACCGGTCGATCGCTAAGCACGTCGTTCGACCGGTGAGGGATAAACATTAACTTGTACACTATATTCGGTGGACCGAAGCCCATACCGGTCGACCATTCTACCATGAACTTCTATATAAACTCTTCACCGGCGAGGTTTTAGACCCCCGACGATCCATTTAAACCCTTCTAATTTGAATTACTAATTTGAACTTGACATACCTTATTGCCTTAGTTGAAGTCGAATTGTTGATAGCAATCCTTCTCCTCACTTCATTTTCCTAGCTTCCTAACCCTCCGGTGATCACCTTGCTATCTCCGGCCACAATCTCCTGAACGCGACTTCACTCATGTTACCCCAACTTCACTATTCAGAGGAGGGGTTGCGAGAGGTTGAGAAGGAGTGATTTAGTTAAGAAAGAGAGAGGTGCGTCAAAAGTGGAGGGGGAGAAGATTTAACTTTTATACTCTATCACCTCCCTAACAACAAATCACCTCGTGACACCTCCACCTCACCATCAACGTTTTCTTCATCTCCAAGTTGAAAATAAACGTAGGTAATTCCCTTAATTTCTCTATTAACTTAATTAACTCATTAATAAGTTTAGTTTAACTTAAGTAAGATTTAAGATTCTCACATAAACAATGTGAGCCCGAACGGGACCTATACCTACCTGAAATACTTTTTAGACGAGAAAGAACAGAACACGCATATACTTGCTAATCACATCTCGGAACTAAATAATAAAATGACTTCTCACCAACTCCATGGAGAATGACCCCATACTAGCGACTCTTCTTGGTTTGGTCCCTTCATCAAGCTCAAAGAAAAGGGCCGGTGAGCCGTAGCATCTCGGCATATCACATCTACAAGATACAAAAATCGTAAGAATACTCATAACCCACGAATCATCAAAAGCATTAACTATAAACAACCCACAAAAATAAAAGAAAGAGGTTTAAGTTAAATAGGGATCCGTAAAAAGGTGAGGCTGCTAAGGGCACAACGATAATTTGGTCGAACCGGACCACGAATTCTCACGTGGATCCACCACTCTCTTTCTCCCAAGTGTAGTTGTTGTTGTTTTGTTCTTGGTTTGTAGTTCGGTAGACCATCCATCTCTTCTTCCTCTCTCCCACCTCACCTCTTCCACATCTCTCCCCTATTTCCCCCTCCAAATCAATCACATTGTAAGTTTACCAATTCGCGGCGGCGGTGATGGCGGCGACGCTTGTTCCACCCTGGCTAGAACAATTGCTGTCGACGTCGTTCTTTTTAACGTGTCGGTCGCACGGGGACGCCGCGAGGAGCGAATGCAACATGTTCTGCGTTGACTGCCCCTTCGCCGCCGCATTCTGCTTCTACTGCCGCAACTCCTCCCACTCCGACCACCGTACAATACAAGTACGACGACGTCTGATTCAACATTTAAAATTAACATTAATAAAACTGCACGTCAAAGTCTTTTTCTATTTTTCGCTTAATGTCAAATGTGAGTACAATTTGCATTGTCAGATTAGGCGGTCGTCGTATCACGATGTGGTGAGAGTGTCGGAGACTCAAAAATTACTGGACTTGAGTGGAATTCAGACGTACGTGATTAATAGTGCTCGGGTGTTATTTCTTAATGAGAGACCCCAGCCTAGAGGTGCCTCCTCCGGCGCATCGTCCTCCACCGCCACCGCCTCCATTCCTGGCAAAGCTGGCGGCGGTGCGCCTCACCTTTGCGAGATTTGCAACCGGACCCTCCTTGACCCCTTCCGATTTTGCTCGCTTGGTTGCAAAGTAATCAAACAGTACTCAATTAATCAACTCTTAATCTCGAGCCATGCATATTTACTTCCTTGATCAATGCTAGTACATTAATTTCTTGTTACGTTACTATTACCTTTTTCTTTCTTTCAAAAATGACCTTAAATTTAAGAATTGTTGGTAATTACAAAAGTGGATAGACTTTATTTTGGAAATTTAGTAAGTTCATTTTAATCAAATATTCAAAGGTGAATAACATTATGTACTAGTTAATTTGTATCCCACAAACTATAGCTTGTTAGAGTAAGACATGCACAAACCACGACTCACTATTCCATCTCGTACTTATGTAATGTGCCCATTTGATACACATAAATGTGTAAAATTAGTCATATATGAGAAGTCTTAGAAATTTTATTTAACTAATTTGTACCATTTTTTCGTTTTCGGAAGCTTCGTACTTTCATAGGATGTCATATTTCCTGTATATTAAGAATTCAAATGTTAAAAAAAAGCACTACGTGAATATTAGTTATAGAATCTAAGATCAAAATGTCACTTTTAACCTATTAATTACCTACAAATTAATCACACTATTGGTTGAGTCATGTAACGGGTATATAACTATATGTGTGCGTGTTCACAATTGGGAATGTAGTTGGAAAGAATAAAGAGAGTTGGAGACGCATGCTTTGTGGTGGATGAAGGGGACGCCATCGACAACGACCAACAAGGGTCTACGAAGGTGTCGGTGACGGATGACGAGAGGCTAAGGAGAAGAAGACGAGCAACCACAGGAGGAGAATTGTCATCATCGGCATCGGCAACACCGCCGGAACCGGTGAGGCGGCGCAAAGGTGTCCCTCACCGAGCTCCATTCGGATCCTAAATTTAAAATAAAGAATTAATAAAGACTAATCCTCCTTACACCTCTTCTTGTTCATGCTCTACTCTACACAATTTAATAGACTGGTCTAAAAGTGTACATTAGTTGATTGGTTAGGTGGGGACTAAAGAATGGTTGGGAAGTACACAACAAAAGATGAGATGTGTTTTTGTCGTGATTCAATATTGTAAGCACATGCGACTAATAATGCGGGTTATTAATTCATGCATGAATCTAATGTGGAGTTGTTGGTGAGGGTTTGATTTTTTATTTTTTATTTTGAGAAAAAAAATCAGAAATTTGGTAGCATAACATACACGATGGGGATCGAAGACTTGTAGTTAGTTATAATGGATGGGAATACACATGTACTTATTGAACGTTCAGTCGATCAGTCTTGATTTGATGTGTATCTACAAAATTGAATGTGTATTATTTTGGTGAACTAGACAGTCTGTACTGATTCATATCTCTGTCAAGTGCCCTGCCTTCAAAGGTATTAGAAAATCTTACAGAAACAGAAAGTTACTATATATAGGGATGGGTTCCAAGGAACTGCAGGATTGGAACGTCGGTGGCTTATATAAACAAGATATTTATGGTTATTCAACAACCATTGACAAATTGGTTTCCTGGGTGATGTTTGTAATGCACGTAAAGTTTCTAAAGTTTTGGAAAGGGACATGTTTGCTAATTAATCACTTGAGATTCATCCATGGCATTTAGAAACAAAATAAAGTATGACTGCTTGGAGACTACTTCCAAGTTCTCAGCAGCTAAATCAACTTTTCAGGTCAAACGTTGGCGGTGGGTGTCGAGAAATTTGTATCATCAAATTAATTAATTAATTAAATTCCCGCTGGCTCAAAAAATTAGTAAACATTGATTTTACTTTTGCTACTTCAATGGTGGAACGATCAATGAGGTACAATAAAATTCTGCTCGGTCAAAAAATCAGAAAACGTTACATAAGAATTACTATAGTGTCGAATTCACACCTTTCGGTGTCCAATTTTGTAAATAACTACGAGCCAAAGCTGCAAAACTTCCATTACAAACGAGCATTGTTTAATTGGGATTTTTGCATATAAACTTTGAAATCCTTGTATTTGTGGGTTTTCTACGTCGTTTGTTTCTTTTTAAAATGAGATTTTTTTAAACTTTTATCTTTTCAAGATGAAAGGGAAGTTTACGCAGAAGAGTATGTCCAGGGGCGGATCCAGAAATTATTTTTGGGTGGGGCAGATTGTCTTCACGTTGTCGATTTTTTTTGGAGAATCCACAATTTTAACACGATATTTTAAATAAATAAATAAAATAAAAAATTGAATATATTCTTCCTATTTTAAACATTTTCCAAACCTGAATACATTAAAATTCAAACATCCCAAAAAATCACTACCATAAAACACAACACATTAGTTAAATTGATTTTATTCTTACAACTCAAAATCCAATATCTAAACCAAAGTAAGCGGTTTGGGAAGATTTATTGACTATGTTTGTCTTAAGTTTAAATCGATAAAATATAGACAAATAGAGATAACAAAATAGTATATAAGTATAACCTAAAATTATAATAAAAGAATTCTGTAATAATTGTTACTTATGTTCATTGCTATTTTCGTTCATGGGACTGCATAATTGTACTTGAAAAGTAATATTGCACATCGTAATAAAAAAAAAGTCGAATCCCAAACGTCCACAACATCTAGCTAAAATCTATGCAATGTTTATTTTTCAATTAAAAATCTATCAAACTTACACAACAACGCAAGTCCAAAAGATTATAGCGTATCTTCCGAATGTAGTTTTTCAAAAGAGTTTCAAAGTTCCCAAACCTTATCAAATTGACTCTAAAATCAATTGTTGTCAAAATATTATCTTAACTCCTCCTAAATATCAAATTAAACGAAACAATTATACCACGAATTTCAAGATACTACACCTAAATCTATGGTATTGAATAAAAATAAAAAAATTAGGAATTTTTTCCAAAATCTAGGTGGGGCAAGTGCCCTGTGTGGCTCCGCCACTGAGTACGTCCAACGCAAAATTAAAACATCGAAAGGCCGAGTCAGCCCCCAAATACTTGATCAACGATACCTTGCCTTTTCGTAGAGTTGACCACGAATATATTTGTTCAAATATATGTAATATCAAGTTAATATCGTCTTGTAGATACACGTGCATTGTCTATCTAAGCGATTTATGTGCCTTTTGAAACTGGAGAGGTCACAAGTTTTATAACATTCTCAAACAGTAAAAAAATTTAAAATTTTAATCAATAAGATAAACAGACAACAATGTCAAATCACATACACGAGGACATTACAAAAACAAAAAAACATGTGCACTAGTATATATATATCATATATATTCGAATGTTTCAAAAATATGATCACATCAAAAGACTATATAAAATAAGTCTACATGTAATCACTACAACCTCCAAAATGAGGGAAAGCAGGATCTAGTCCCTAGTATGCTCCCCCGCCGTCATCACCCTCTACTGCCGCTCTCCACCTGAAAAGTAAACATGCAACTATGTCTGAATTTCTAGAATGAAATCTTGTATGTCAAACCCCTCACACATATATAAACTAAAATTGACAACAAGCATAGCATGCAAAAACTACTGCACAAGAACACCGTCAATAAATTGGGTTCTATGGTTCTTTCCCCAAACCACAACAAATACGATCAATAAACAAGACTTCAGAGTTTTTCACCCAACCATAGCAGACACAAGCAGCAAACAAGGATACAAGGTTTTTCCACCCAACTCCACTCACTCGGTCACTACTGGGGTTCCAAGACTTTTTCACCCAACCACAATATTGAAGGGAATGTGTTTTAAAAGTTTTACTTTTATATGTCAATTATTATTAATTGAATATGCAAACATTTTGTTCCTTAATTATTGTATTCCTCTTTTAGAAGAGTTAATGAAGAGGCTCTTGATCCTTAACTATAGAGTTCTAAAAGATAATGGTTTACATATATCAAAAGTTATTCATAATCATGGTAATCGACATTGAGCATTAATTACCGAGATAAGATTGTCGTGTTGGTCATCGATTATAGTAGCTCTACGAAAATTTGACGACGCGAGTATATAAAAGAGAAAAATTATTACATTTATATATTGAATGAACCTAACAAGTGAAACATTATAGATTTGTGTTATGTGTCATTAATGTTTCACTATGTCTTGAATCCTAAGAGATGAGACTTATATTTTTCACATAAGAGATGTTTAATTTGATTGTTGTCAAAAACTATCAATGAGTATATTGATAAAGACAATGGTTGGTTTAACATGACTTATGCTGGAAAAAATAGCTAGTCAAAAAATTATCATTGCCCTCTTAATTGAGTGATGATATTAAAGGACCCTTGATAAAGTAAAAAAAATATAATGTTTACAATTTGACTTGAGTTAAGTTACATAGTTATAATTAACTTATGTGATCAAAAATATAAAAATATGATACAAAGGGGACACATTTCTACTTTGTATATATTCTTAATATCATGGTTTTCAGAACTGAACCGGTCATCGAACCGATAAAGCATTGGTTTTAGTTCAATGTGGTCGGACCACGGTCGGACCGTTGATGACGTAGGCATGACATTAGCATTTTTGAGACCCGAAGTTGGACCGGACCGGTAGTCGGACCGGTGTGAACCGATTTCTGTAAAATTATTTAATATATACACACCAAACATTAAATATAATTCATGATATCAAACATAAATTGCTTAACTTAGTAAATTTGCTATCTTTACTTAATGGAACAAATTTGATTGAATAAGAATAAGAGAAAACATTATTTGGATTAAGAATCTAAAACCAAAATCAATCTTCAATATTATCCATGACATCATACTTACGAAGAGTTTTGGTGAGGGAGAGAAGGGTTTGTGGGTAGTAGATTTTTGTTTGTAAGAATAGGAAAAAAAATCCTCATATTTTCTGATTTTTAAAAATTAGGAAAATTTGAAATATTTTTATGTCCGATCCGACCAACTGGTCCATCCAAACGGTCAATCCGGTTCAGAATGGTTCGACTAAAGACTCGGTTTTTTAGTTGAACCAGCCGCTAAACCATTGGTTCCCGGTTCGACCGGGTCGAACCTTCCGGTTCGGTCCGGTTTTTAAAACTTTGATCATGAGGCAATGGATAAGCATAAGTAGTGTACTTACATCACTAAATGGATCATGTTTAGTTCGAGTGAACAAAACATCTATGCTAATTGGATAACTATAATGTGTATATAGATACTACATATAATTTATGATATTAAGTGTTTAATATCATTATTAATCTAGCTTAGATCCTTCTATAGGTCACACCACAAAACTAGGAAACAAGAAGTTTGATTTTGAGTTCATATGATGTGTCGGGTTTCATATGAAATGTGATACATGTGGTGAATCGATAAAATCAATATGTCATGAGAATTAAATGATTTCATATAAGATGTATGTATTATGATATGTAATAGTTAGATATTACGTAGGATAATATATTGCATGATATATGAATTTGCTAAAAACCCTAAGGATCAAATTTCGTTGGAAGTAAATCCAAAATGTGACAAAGACAAAATCAGGTTTAAAACGGTAGACCGTTTTGAGTTCAGTCGACCAAGTCCTTAAGGACGGTCAACCGTAGAAAGATCGGAGCGCATAGGTCGACCAAAAATTATTAGGACGTGTCTTGATAATAGGATCGATCGACCGGGCATAGTACACGATCGATCGAAAATCTTCAGGAGTTGTCTTGGTGATATAACGGTCGACTGGTATAGTGACACGGTCGACAAAAATATACAAGGATAATTTTTGGTAAGTTAACGGTCGACCGAAGAGAGACGTTGTTCTACTGAAATGTTTCAGGGACTTATTTTCATGAATATTCGGTCGAACGTTTAGCTCATGGTCTGATCGAACTTATAAAAACTTAACTGTTCGGTCGACCGATTGGTGAGTTCGGTTGACCGTTCAACTTGATTTTGCTAGAATTATTAAGAGAATAATTTTGATAATGGGTTGTATTAATTCTAATTATGGTCAAACGTGTTTAATGATGATTATGTGGCAGATTATGATTGGTCTAAGGGAGAGAAAAGCAATAGATCATGGGTTAATGTGTACTCATGATGTGGGTGTTGTAGGATCGTGAGGGTCTACAATTCATCACTTTTATCCTTAATTACGTACTTGTTTAACGATCAAATATATGCGTAGCGGAATTTAAACAAACAAGCAAGGAATAATGCAAACCACAAGGGACTCGGGGGTTTTTACAGAGGTTCGGCCACTGCCTACGTCCTCTTTTGCAAGCTCCGCTCGACACTTCGAGCGGTATTCACTATCCACTTCTCGTTCCGGGCCGGGAGAGAACGCCTTTTACAAAAAAAAAAACTCGACGAACAACCTCATGAGCTTGACTTTCTTCTCTCACAATCCAAGAGGAACACTTCGGGCTTTCACCGAAGTTCTTGCTTCTTTACAAATGAATCTTGAGTGGAACAACACTCTCTAAACTTGAGCACACTTTAGTAGGATTGGATTTGTGACTAAAGTGTGGAAGGTTTGAGGCTTTGAGTGTGTTGGGTTTCTCTCTAATGTATTGGACAAATATGTGTGGTTGAGTTGTGTTAAAATGTGTTTTACAACTCTATTTATAAGTATTAAAGAGAATATAGTCGTTGGGGTTGATTGGGTATAAGTTGGTGTAAGATACACAAAAGAGAAACTCGCAGGACCCAATTCTGGATGAGTTCGGTCGACCGGATCGGGCTGAACGGTCGACCGTTAGGCAGTTTTGAACTCAGTTCGGTCGACCGATTAAGGAACGGTCGACCGCCCAACGCTAAGACTTTGGTACACTTAAGTAGGGGTGTAAACAGGGCGGGCTGAACGGTCGAACAAATCATATATGCGGTCAATCGTTTAGAAGGTCTAGGCCTGAATCGACTTGCTACATGTGAAATCGGTCGAACTGATCATCAAAGATAAGAGAGTCTGCCTAAATTACTTAGTCGGTCGACTGCCCAAAGGCATCATCGTTCAACTGGTGCAAGACAGATTCCTAAGATTACACTACAACTGATCGACCAAGGCACCTGCCGGTTGACCGTTAAAGTGCAGGAAGCTGCTACACAACCAATTCCGACGAAGCCTCCGACCACCATACACAACTACAACTATTCACACACCTTGGGTGAGTCTTTAACTAGGACTTTGCATACCTTTAAGGCTTGAAGAAGCCTCTGAAGATCAACGACGATCGTCTCCTCACGAACAAGCTTTTCTCCGACGAATAATTCACCCCGAGCAACCATCATGAGGACTCCGTCGACCTCACTGAATTCCTCCTTCTTCTTCGTCGTGCACACTACTAAGAAGTCAGAGAGATGTATAGAGAAAGAGTTTGAGAGAGAGAAATGAGTGTGAGAGAGAGAAATGGAGAAAAGAGTTAGGTTTACCATTATACTCCACCCAATTCAATCCACCGACCTAAAACCTCAACCTCACCCTCACCCTCACCTTTCTCTCCTTGAAACAACCATTAGCCACCTAAACCCAATTAGGCCACTAAACAAGGATTAGGACGTAACAAGTTCGATATTCATCCTTATCCTAATAGATGAAATGTAAACCCGTAATTTATCTAATAATTAAAATTAATCTTACCATTTATTTAAAAAACTATTGTAGACATGTCATGACAACCGGATGGGGCTGTGCCCACAAATTTAGGAAGAAAGCACTTCTAAGTTTTCTCTAACAGTCCAAAATTAAATGACAATTTACTCGGTTTAGAATATTTGGGTGGAAAATGTTTTGTGTTGCCTTCGCAAATGGCGTTTTTCTTTTTCTTTTTTCTTCTTTTTTGACGGTAGATTTCGAGTTTAGATAATAATGATGGTAAAAGTCCAAGATAACGAGTGGCCAAGATTATGGAAGGAAAGTGTTCTGGAAATCCTAGACTGACAACTAATCACTCTTTGAATAATATATTAATGATGTGGTTTTTTTGTTGTTCAATCTAATTAACCATTGTTCTCTGTTGGGTAAGACGCCATTTATCTCACAAAAATCCTTCATGAACAGCAACAAGTTTTTGCACTACTTTGCTTCTTCTCTTCTTCTCCTTTTCTTGTTTTTTGGCCATGAGAACCAACTTATTGCTGCCTTCGGCACGGCAGATGGATCGGAAGAATGGGGTTACATTCAAGTCCGACCTAGTAATCGATTCATATTAATCATATTGAAAATTCTGCAATGAGACATTTTTATACTATATTAATTGTAACATTAATATTCTTTTGTTGATGGTTTCATGCAGAAGCTCATATGTTTTGGTGGCTATACAGGAGTCCGAATAGAGTTGAGAATGCATCCAATCCATGGCCAATAGTTTTGTGGTTGCAGGGTGGTCCAGTAAGTTTTGCTTAATTAGGCTTTCTTTGAAATTTGTTGCTACAATTTCATATTGAAGAATTTAAAAACATTTTGGTGAGTTGTAGCAACTTGAATCATTATGCTCAACATCAAAAAAATTATGATGGGATTTCGTACTTTAATATGATAGTAAACCTAAAAAAATCTACATACGCTAGACCCATCTGTTAAGGAGTTTCCAGAATGATCTTAATATTGAAAAATTGAAAACCGTTCTCATGAATTATAAAATCATGAATTGATTGGTTTTGAGTTGAAATTTCGCTTCGACAAAATTAAGTTAGTTAACACAAAATACCACTTGCAGGGATCATCTGGAGTTGGAATTGGCAATTTTGAAGAGATTGGTCTACTAGACTCTGATCTAAAGCCTAGAAATTCAACATGGTTGCAAAAGGCCGATCTATTGTCTGTGGTAAATATGCTTCTATATTGTTCTGTGTTGGGTTTTTTTTCTTCTAACAAAAGTATTTGTATTGGGTTTTTAGGACAAAAATAATTTCTCAATTGTTACCTTCTAACAAAAATATTTGTATTGGGTATTTAGGACAATCCAGTTGGGACAGGTTTCAGCTATGTGGAAGGACCCCAAATTGGTCGTGAAGACAGACATGGAAGCTGGAGCCGATCTGACTACCTTTCTCAAACAACTCTTTAACAACAATCACAAACTCCAAAGGACTCGAGTCCTCTGTACATCTTTTCAGAGTCTTATGGTGGGAAATTTGCTGTTACTTTGGGTGTTTTGGCTGTCAAGGCCATCCAATCTGGAGAATTGAAGCTCAAACTTGGAGGTTATTTTCTGGAGTTACAATCTTCTCTACCGCTAATAAGTCACGACTCACAACCATTGCATGCTTCCCAGATTTCAATATCATATCGAAATGTGAATTCTTAAAGTCTACGTTAAGTGTTATCAAGTTCTTGAGTTTGAAGATAGTACAATCACTGACTAAAGTTAGCTCAATCAAAAGATCCTTAATATTGGGATAGAACATGCGCATCTGCTGATTTGGGATTAAAAAGGAGAGAGTTAGAGTGAATAAAATGGAAAATGAAAAGAAGATAGTACTGTCGCCAGTCGGAACCCCAATGTTTTTGGTATTTTACATTTTTGTAAGGGTGTTTATATGGAGAGTGCTTACTGTGACTTAATTTTTGAAATTAATAACATCCAAATGCTTACTGCGACTTAATTTGTGTTGTAGGAATTGCACTTGGGGATAGTTGGATTTAGCCGGAGGATTTCATGGTATGAGGCTAACCACACCTTTCAAAATCGTTGCCAATGTTTTTCCCCCGTATAAATAAACTTGTGTTTGTTGCAGTTGTCTTATGGACCAGTCCTATACGATGTGTGTGAGAATCATAATCCTTGCTTAAGTTAAACTAAAGTGTTTGAAGGATTAATTAAGTTAAGAGAATAGTTAAGTGAATTATTTGTATTTATCTTGGATGAGAATTGAGATAAGAATGGTAAAAGGTAAGGAAAGGTGTCATGAGGTGATAAGTTGTTCAAGAGGTGTTAAGTTAAGAGTAAGTATATATATAGTTAGATAAGATTAAGCTAAAAACGTTTTGCTTCGTTGTTGAATTATTCAGAGAGTGAGAGGAGTGATTCGGAGCAGAAGAAGGAGGAGAGAAGAAGTAAAGAAGAAGAAGAAGAAGAGAAGAAGAAGAGAAGGGGTGTTGAAGGGAGCTCGGGAGGCTTCTTCACTCGACCAAAGGTATGCCAAATCTTCAATATAACTCACTTGTGCCTTGTGAGTGTTGGGGATCGACGTTGGTGTCGAATTCCCCGTCGGAATTCAACCAATTCAGAGGTTGAAGACGACGATCGGTCGACCGGTGCCTGTGGGCAGTCGACCGATCCTATTATTATATTGATGTTTACCCGCGAACGGTCGAACGATGTCTTAGGACGGTCGACCGTTATGCCAGATTTGTGCGGGAAAAAGGGGATATGCTGTTATCGGTCGAACGGGACCACTCAGCCGGTCGACCGAATAACGATGAGAATGGGTCGGTTGGGGATTTTGACTTATTAAACGGTCGAACGTCCTTTACCTTGTTCGACCGATCCATTCGATGCTAAGTCGGTTGGGAGCTTTGACCATCAAAACGGTCGACCGCTCTTTAACTTTCGGTCGACCGACTGAGCATTTAATTATGCGGTAGAGTGCTTGTGTTGTTTCGGTCGAACTGTATTTCAGTTCCGGTCGACCGAACGAGACTTGGGCAAAATATTGAAAGTCCTGTTATCGGTCGAACGGCCCCTTGGTTCGACCGGTCGGATATATATATGATATAAAATTGTATAGCGTAGACCTTCCAAACGGTCGACCGCTAGATGACTTTTGTTCGACCGATTGGTCGGTAATTCGGTTGGCGTGGTTCGACCGGTAGATTTGTTTGTACAGTACTGTGTACTGTGTGGGGGACCGGTCGACCGGTGTGCTTGTAGCGGTCGACCGATCTGCCGCAGGTTGGTGGATTTATCCACACGCGATCCGTCGATGTCAGGTCGACTACCGGCTCCGAGGCGACGGTTGATTACCGGCTTTGAGAGCTACGGATTTCACCTTCGACGAAGGCGTATTATTGTACTACCATTTTCCTCTCTTACCGAGCGGGGTGTGAGGGATGTGTACCGTAAACCTTGGGCAGTTTGCGAGGGTTTAGCGGTAGGCCGAGGATGTTCCGGCAGGGTGCGCGTTAGGCGACTCTTGGGGGAGCAGTGGCTGTCGTCTGACCCGAGTTGTGTATTCGGCGGGCTGACTCGCTCCTTGGGTGCGGCGTGTACCGGGGGTTCCTTCCTGCACTTTTTGGGGAGCAGTGGTGTCGACTGACCCTTGTGAGGCAGCGGTGGACTGACTTGACCCTAGTGGCAGGAGTGGTTCAGTGCCGCGGAGGCGGTGAGGGCATTATTGTGGGCCCGAGGCGGATGATCATGTGCATAGCATTGCATTGTCTTTAATTCCTTTTTGTATTTTAGGAGGTTTGGTATACGGGGTTCCTGCAGGGAACTCAGGCATGTTTGTTGTTTGCATTTCAGGTAGCGAGCAGGGTTAGAGTTTGAGGTGGTGACCGAGGACGGTGCCCCCGAGATCAGATCCTGTAGTTATCAGTCTCTTTCTTTTGAGGTGATTACATATTGTATAGCTTTTGTCGTAATCACAGTCAGTTTGTATATTTGACTTCCACGTGGATCATATTTATATTATATATGTTGGTTTGTTTCCCGTGACGTGCCCAGTGTTGACCGTTGACGGTCTTTATTATTGTTTAAATTTTCCGCTGTTTTCGGGTACGTTACAATTTGGTATCAGAGCGTTGATCTCGGCGTACTTGTCCAAAGAAACCACCTTTGAGTTAGGAGTTAGGTCTAGATGATCATGCATGCACAGATTATATTGATATTGTCTTGTTTCCTTTGGCAGATGCCTCCTAGGCGGGAGAAGGTGGTTGCCCATACTCGCGGTGAGAGTGAGACTGCGAGGGATGAGGCTTGGGAGGATGAGCGTCGGACGTTGTTCGATACGGTCGGACGTCTGACAGAGATGCTACAGCAGCAGACGGCAGAGACTGGGCAGATGGGGACTGGCGCTATGCATGACCGGTTTATGCGCCAGCATCCGCCTACCTTTCTGGGGCAGTACGACGCAGAGGCTGCGGAGGAGTGGATCTTCATTATGCAGAAGATCTTCAGTGCGATTGGTTGTCCTCCAGAGGCGAGAGTGGGCCTGACTACTTATGTTTTGGGCGGTGCTGCGTCCAACTGGTGGAGGTCCACATCTGCAGTAGTGTTTGCGGACAGAGATGATATAGCCTGGGAGGAGTTCGTTGGCGAGTTCAACGAGCAGTATTTTCCGCAGCATGTCCAGGACGAGAAGAGGGAGGAGTTTCTGAGTCTTCAGCAGGGAGACATGACCTTGGCAGGCTACATCGGGAAGTTCAACGCCCTAGAGCGTTACTGTCCCGAGATGTACATCACACAGGAGCAGAGAGCAGGGAAGTTCGTCCGAGGGCTCCGGAAGCAGTTGAGGACGAAGGTGCTGACACATATGCCACGCACATTAGCTGATGCTGTGAAGAGTGCTACTGTTCTTGATCGTGACTACAGGGAGAGCTACCAGGATGAGAGGAGGCCATCAGGTAGGTTCTCTGGGAGGCCAGGAGGGCAGACTGGAGGGAATCCGGGCAAGAGGCCCCGGTTCGAGGGAGCAGGAGCTGCAGTACCACGACCTGAGCCTTGTGGTACTTGTGGGAGGTTTCACTCCGGGCCGTGTTTCACCCCCGGAGCATGTCATGGGTGTGGCCAGCTGGGTCACTTTATTATGAGCTGTCCGAGCCGAGGAGCTGGACCGAGCAGACCACTGGGTTTACCAGCACCAGGCAGAGGTGGAGGCGGAGGTAGACCACCTTTCAGACCACAGCAGGGGCAGCGCACCGGCAGAGTTTTCACCATCCAGGCAGAGGAGGCTCGGGATGGAGGCGCTGTCGTGGAAGGTACACTTCTTGTCGCAGGTTCAGTAGCTAGGGTGTTATTTGATTGTGGCACGACACACTCGTTCATCTCAGAGCGATTTGCGGGAGTGTTGGGCTGTACCCTTGCGATGTTGACTGCCACGTTGGAGGTCAGCACACCCCTGGGTCTGGTGGGCACTGTGGGGAGATTTGTCCCCGGCGCCACGGTTGTTTCGGGAGATCAGGAGTTTCCGGCAGACCTGGTCTTGCTACCGATGGAGGACTTTGATGTCATACTTGGGATGGATTGGCTGTCCCAATATGATGTTCGAGTCTTGTGCCGTGAGAAGAAGATTTTGATCCCGAGGATGGGTTTGCCTGATATTCTGATTAGAGGGATCAAAAGCAGAGGGGGTCGCATTATTGTATCTGCTGTGAGAGCTCAGAGACTGTTGCAGCAGGGTTGTGCAGCATTTCTGGCGACACTTGTGGTTGCGGAGGCAGAGTCTCAGAGGCTAGAGGACATTGAGGTGGTGCAGGAGTTCGCGGATGTTTTTCCAGCGGAGATTCCAGGTTTACCACCACACCGGGAGTTGGAGTTCGGCATTGAGTTGGTAGCTGACACTACACCACAGTCGAAGGCTCCATACCGGATGGCACCTGCTGAGTTGACAGAGTTGAAGAAGCAGTTGCAGGAGTTGATGGACTCTGGATTTATCAGACCGAGTGTCTCGCCTTGGGGTGCACCAGTTTTGTTTGTGAAGAAGAAGGACGGATCCTTGAGGATGTGCATAGACTACAGGATGCTGAACCAGGTGACAGTAAAGAATAGGTATCCCTTACCTAGGATCGAGGACCTCTTTGACCAGCTGCAGTCAGCGAAGGTTTTCTCGAAGATTGACCTGCGTTCAGGATATCACCAGTTGAGGATCCGAGATGAGGACATCCAGAAGACAGCCTTCAGGACGAGATATGGACACTATGAGTTCTTGGTGATGCCATTTGAATTGACGAATGCTCCGGCAGCGTTCATGGATCTGATGCACCGGACGTTCAGGCAGTATATTGATATGTTTGTGATTGTCTTCGTGGATGACATTTTGATCTATTCACCAGATGTGGAGCAGCACAGAGAGCATCTGAGGATTGTACTCAGCATCTTGAGGGCTCAGCAGTTATATGCTAAGTTCTCAAAGTGCGAGTTTTGGTTGGACAGAGTGGCATTCCTCGGACACATTGTATCGGCAGAGGGGATATCAGTAGATCCGGCGAAGGTAGAGGCAGTGACACAGTGGAGGACCCCTACGAGCGTGACGGAGATTAGGAGCTTTGTTGGACTGGCGGGTTATTACCGTCGCTTCATCAAAGACTTCTCGAGATTGGCAGCACCACTGACGGCTCTGACGCAGAAGGGAGTCACTTTTGTTTGGTCGCAGAAGTGCGAGGACAGCTTTCAGGAGCTGAAGAGACTGTTGACCACAGCACCAGTTTTATCATTGCCGAGTGGCACGGGTGGATTCGTGATTTATAGCGACGCTTCAGGTGTGGGCTTAGGATGTGTACTTATGCAGCACGGGAGGGTGATCGCGTACGCATCCAGACAGCTGAAGGTCCATGAGAGGAATTACCCGACACATGATTTGGAGTTAGCAGCAGTGGTTCATGCACTGAAGACCTGGAGACACTATCTTTATGGCGAGCAGTTCGAGGTGTACGTTTACAGATCATCAGAGTCTGAAGTACCTGTTCTCGCAGAAGGAGCTGAACATGAGGCAGCGCAGATGGCTTGAGTTCATTAAGGACTATGACTTCACTATCTCTTACCATCCGGGGAAGGCGAACACAGTTGCAGATGCTTTGAGCCGGAAGGTGGAGGTATCAGTAGCAGGCCTATGCATTCAGGAGTGGAGACTGCTAGAGTCATTGGCAGAGTGGAGGCCATTTGCTGATAGCTCTGAGGGCGCAGTGATTGCCGGATTGAGAGTAGAGCCTCAGACAGTATCAGCAGTGATTCATGCTCAGACTACAGATGAGGAGTTGAGCAGTTTGTTACAGTTAGCTGCCAGAGATGGGTCAGACTTCAGAGTTGGAGTGGATGGAGGTCTGAGATTCAGAGACCGTATCTGGGTGCCGAAGACAGAGGACCTGAGACATGACATCATGGAGGAGGCACACAGATCGAGATATTCCATTCATCCAGGGAGCACCAAGATGTACAAAGACTTGCAGCGGAACTTCTGGTGGCGAGGTATGAAGAAGGACGTTGCAGACTTCGTGTCGAGGTGTTTGGTCTGTCAGCAGGTGAAGATCGAGCACCAGAGACCAGCAGGGCAGATACAGAGGATTGAGTTGCCCGAGTGGAAGTGGGAGCACGTGACGATGGATTTTGTTACGGGGCTACCGAAGACACGGAGATTCCACGATGCGATTTGGGTTATAGTCGATCGACTGACCAAGTCGGCGCATTTCTTAGCTATTAAGACCACTCTTGCTCTGGAGGGTCTAGCTAAGTTATATATTGAGGAGATTGTCAGACTTCATGGCGTACCAGTCAGTATCATTTCAGACAGAGATCCCAGATTCACTTCGAGATTTTGGGAGAGTCTACACAGAGCACTGGGGACACGTCTGAAGTTTAGCACAGCTTTCCACCCACAGACTGATGGCCAGTCAGAGCGGACGATACAGACATTGGAGGACATGCTGAGAGCGTGTACACTGGACTGGGCCGGGCATTGGGATGAGCACTTGCCGTTGATAGAGTTCGCCTACAACAACAGCTACCACTCGAGTATTGGGATGGCACCATATGAGGCATTATACGGGAGACCGTGTAGATCGCCGGTATGCTGGAGTGATGTGGGCGAGAGACAGCTAGTTGGACCTGACATTATTCAGTTGTATTCAGAGAAGGTCGACGTGATTCAGAGACGACTAGCTACGGCGCAGAGCAGGCAGAAGAGTTATGCTGATACGCGGAGGCGTGAGCTGACTTTTGATGTAGGAGATCATGTCTTCCTGAAGATCTCACCTTCCAGAGGTGTGATGAGATTCGGGAAGAAGGGGAAGCTGAGTCCGAGGTATGTCGGACCCTTTGAGATATTGGATCGGGTCGGTGAGGTGGCATATAGGATTGCACTACCGCCACAGTTCGCAGGACTTCACAACGTCTTCCATGTTTCTATGTTGAGGAAGTACGTGGCCGATCCAGCTCATGTGATAGAGATATCAGTACCGGAGATCCAGCAGGATTTGTCATTAGATGAGAGACCAGTTGAGATTGTGGACCAGATGGTACATCAGCTCAGGAGGAGAGCGATTCCGATGGTGAAGGTCAGGTGGCAGCATCACAGTGTCAGAGAGGCTACCTGGGAGATTGAGGAGGATGTCAGGAAGCAGTATCCCGAGTTGTTCCGGTAAGTCAGTTGTTTCGAATTTCGCGGACGAAATTTCTTTAAGGAGGGTGGATTGTGAGAATCATAATCCTTGCTTAAGTTAAACTAAAGTGTTTGAAGGATTAATTAAGTTAAGAGAATAGTTAAGTGAATTATTTGTATTTATCTTGGATGAGAATTGAGATAAGAATGGTAAAAGGTAAGGAAAGGTGTCATGAGGTGATAAGTTGTTCAAGAGGTGTTAAGTTAAGAGTAAGTATATATATAGTTAGATAAGATTAAGCTAAAAACGTTTTGCTTCGTTGTTGAATTATTCAGAGAGTGAGAGGAGTGATTCGGAGCAGAAGAAGGAGGAGAGAAGAAGTAAAGAAGAAGAAGAAGAAGAAGAAGAAGAGAAGAAGAAGAGAAGGGGTGTTGAAGGGAGCTCGGGAGGCTTCTTCACTCGACCAAAGGTATGCCAAATCTTCAATATAACTCACTTGTGCCTTGTGAGTGTTGGGGATCGACGTTGGTGTCGAATTCCCCGTCGGAATTCAACCAATTCAGAGGTTGAAGACGACGATCGGTCGACCGGTGCCTGTGGGCAGTCGACCGATCCTATTATTATATTGATGTTTACCCGCGAACGGTCGAACGATGTCTTAGGATGGTCGACCGTTATGCCAGATTTGTGCGGGAAAAAGGGGATATGCTGTTATCGGTCGAACGGGACCACTCAGCCGGTCGACCGAATAACGATGAGAATGGGTCGGTTGGGGATTTTGACTTATTAAACGGTCGAACGTCCTTTACCTTGTTCGACCGATCCATTCGATGCTAAGTCGGTTGGGAGCTTTGACCATCAAAACGGTCGACCGCTCTTTAACTTTCGGTCGACCGACTGAGCATTTAATTATGCGGTAGAGTGCTTGTGTTGTTTCGGTCGAACTGTATTTCAGTTCCGGTCGACCGAACGAGACTTGGGCAAAATATTGAAAGTCCTGTTATCGGTCGAACGGCCCCTTGGTTCGACCGGTCGGATATATATATGATATAAAATTGTATAGCGTAGACCTTCCAAACGGTCGACCGCTAGATGACTTTTGTTCGACCGATTGGTCGGTAATTCGGTTGGCGTGGTTCGACCGGTAGATTTGTTTGTACAGTACTGTGTACTGTGTGGGGGACCGGTCGACCGGTGTGCTTGTAGCGGTCGACCGATCTGCCGCAGGTTGGTGGATTTATCCACACGCGATCCGTCGATGTCAGGTCGACTACCGGCTCCGAGGCGACGGTTGATTACCGGCTTTGAGAGCTACGGATTTCACCTTCGACGAAGGCGTATTATTGTACTACCATTTTCCTCTCTTACCGAGCGGGGTGTGAGGGATGTGTACCGTAAACCTTGGGCAGTTTGCGAGGGTTTAGCGGTAGGCCGAGGATGTTCCGGCAGGGTGCGCGTTAGGCGACTCTTGGGGGAGCAGTGGCTGTCGTCTGACCCGAGTTGTGTATTCGGCGGGCTGACTCGCTCCTTGGGTGCGGCGTGTACCGGGGGTTCCTTCCTGCACTTTTTGGGGAGCAGTGGTGTCGACTGACCCTTGTGAGGCAGCGGTGGACTGACTTGACCCTAGTGGCAGGAGTGGTTCAGTGCCGCGGAGGCAGTGAGGGCATTATTGTGGGCCCGAGGCGGATGATCATGTGCATAGCATTGCATTGTCTTTAATTCCTTTTTGTATTTTAGGAGGTTTGGTATACGGGGTTCCTGCAGGGAACTCAGGCATGTTTGTTGTTTGCATTTCAGGTAGCGAGCAGGGTTAGAGTTTGAGGTGGTGACCGAGGACGGTGCCCCCGAGATCAGATCCTGTAGTTATCAGTCTCTTTCTTTTGAGGTGATTACATATTGTATAGCTTTTGTCGTAATCACAGTCAGTTTGTATATTTGACTTCCACGTGGATCATATTTATATTATATATGTTGGTTTGTTTCCCGTGACGTGCCCAGTGTTGACCGTTGACGGTCTTTATTATTGTTTAAATTTTCCGCTGTTTTCGGGTACGTTACAATGTGTCTCGTATAGATGAAGTTGCTTTGAGGAAAGCCAATCGGTAGGACATTGACCAAACTGCGAATGCATTTAGATTCAATTAAGTATGCTCACGAATTTAATTTCTTGAAATCAACAGAGCAGCTAAGATGGCTAAGAAGGAGTTACAGAGGGGGCACTCACTATAAGAAAGCTCAGAACTTGTCGTACGCCCTTTTTGATATCTTAAAGATGAACAGTGATTACGTGGTAGGACGTTTGTTAAAAGAGAGTATATTTTCATGAATAATACCAAAGTATTATCGATACCCTCAAGGTTTCTAGGATCTTGAGTATCCTTGTATAAATAATATACTCTATCAAAAATTTCTATCATATTATTCTGTGTGCGTAAACGAGTCAAATCGAGTGAAAATTTTGAACTCCAATCATTAACTTACGTTTTTTTATCAAATACAAACAAATAATTATAAATAAAATAATAAAAAAATCAAATTGAATTTTCGAGTCGAATTTTAATTTTTTCAAGTTCGAGCGACTTATTTATCTAACTAAGTTGAAAGATTTTTTTATTTTTCATCAAGATTATTCATTTTCAAAGTAAAACAGAATCAAGCATTTTTCGCCAATTTGCCTATCAAATTGTCTGTTAGGTTAAACCAGATCCTTATTTGTTTGTCAATTTAACCAAAATTATACTTCATATGAATTTGACGGTAAAACTTAATTTTTTTCTTTTAGGGCATCATAAGGAATAGAACCAGTCCTAGTCGGAGGAACATCAAAACTTAAAAGTCTTTTTCAAGTTGGTAGGTAGTACGGTCCAAAGGTTCACTCCACATTGAAGGTGCAGGGTGATATTCTAGATTATTTTAAGGGTGTCTATGAAATTATTCCATAACATGGATTTTTGCATATATTACACCATTACTATAGGAGGGCGGAAATGCGGGGGGAAGAGCAAAATTCTATGTATGAGCGCATAAAAATCTTGCATGAAATAATGATGAGATGCTTATTTATAATGTGATTTGGGTCGGACGACTATAATTACCTCCAGGACGACTGGACATATTCAGATTCAGAAACTCTCTCTACGTCAAAATCAAAAAATGCTCCGGCAAGGAAGCACCCAAGATCTTTAAGACCATCACTAACCATGACCTGGACGACCCGGTCATTAGCTCTCTTTCTCTTCAAAATCAGCTTTCTCTCTCTTCCACATCAGCTTTCTCTTTGCTCAACTCACTTTCTTCTCTTTCCTATACTATTCACATCTTAACCATAACCCAACACAACCCACAACAACCTATCTCTCTCCTCCACATCATTTCGGGGTCCATCTTGGTAAAA
Source organism: Triglochin maritima (assembly GCA_963682175.1). Lineage (NCBI taxonomy): Eukaryota > Viridiplantae > Streptophyta > Magnoliopsida > Alismatales > Juncaginaceae > Triglochin > Triglochin maritima. The sequence goes on along the minus strand of OY821772.1, from coordinate 52,721,308 downwards.
ATTTAAAAAAATTAAAAAAATTTCTAAAAAATCAAAACAATTATAAAACGTATTTTCAAAAAAAAAAAACTCAAACCAAAAAATTAAAAAAATCAAAACAAAAATCAAAAAAATATTTTTTTATTTAATGACCGGGTCGACGACCCGGGCGTTTCAACGCCCGGGTCATCGACCCAGTCAGGGATGACCGGGCGTGGGGGGGGATCCCCCCCCCCCCCCCCCCCCCCCCCTTAAGGAATGCCCTAAGGGCACCGTTAATCTCAACCCTATTTTTTCTTCCAATCCAGTTTCTCTCTCCGCCACCCAATCCAACCCATTTTTCACTTCTTAACCTCAACCCCACTTCCAACAGTCTCTCTCATCCACATTTTTTTACCTCATTTTATATTTCATCACAAAAACTACTGAATAATTTATTTCTACAGTAAATTATGTTAATTACCAAAAAAATTCAAAAAAGTAGATTTAATAATGAACACTCAAACGGGTCGGTCGGGGTCTCGCTTTTTATTAGTAATTCTTTGCCGATTTTTGGGGTTACTAATGCGTTTTTGGGTGAACCTGGGTAAATTCATGTGTTCTATTTTACTAGGTAATTTTCTTTAATTACTTATTTATTTTTACTAATTTTGATTAATTATTTATAGTTATTTTACTATTTTTCATTAATTATTTTCGTTTATTTTAGTTTTCAGAAATTAATTCTAATTATATAAAAAAATATACATATCAATTAAATATTATTTAACAAAAAAAATTAATTTTAAATCTTTATTTAAAATAAAATAAAAACATTTGGGCCAACCCGGGTTGACCATGTGGCCAACCCGGGTCGGAACCAAGATCGGATCGCCGACCCAGGTCGCGACCCGACCTGGGCCGCCCTCCATTAAGGGGCCTGGGGTCGGGTCGAGACCCGACCTGACCTCAAAAGACCATCCGTTAAGGATGGCCTAAGTGAGTCTTCGGATGATGACCCGGTATACTTCAATCACCTAATGAATGGAATTATCAGAAAAAAAACTCAAAATCATACCCGACAATGTCAGGTCAAAATAATGAACCGAAGACCACCCAAAAAACCAAAAATAAAATATATTATATTATAAGCTGTTGTTATAAATTAGATTGCAGTTGGGATAACCAATCTGTACTCGTCTCTTTGGCCCTTTCTACTGATGACTTGAACCACAGGATCAATGAGGTAATAATAAATAATGAAGCAGAATTATTTATTAATTTGATGAAAATCAACAAAATCTTTATAAGGATTTTGACATGCAGGTTGATGAGCTTCTGTCCAAGGGTGTCAACATGACTATATACAATGGACAGGTACAATAATATAGGCACATTATCATGTTGTCCTTGAATAAAGCTAGTGTTATTGTCACATGGTTGTCATTTTACCACCATGCCATATTGCCATTATGTCTTTACTATATGTATTCATTAAATGTATGTATGGTACAAACAACTGACACATTGACTTGATCAATCTTTGTTGGCTAATGCAGCTGGATCTGATATGTGCAACAAGAGGAGCTGAAGCATGGGTTAGAAGGCTTAAGTAAGATTTCTTCTGTTTAAGAACTGTTGTTGTTTACCTTGAATAAATGTTTAAAGTATACGTGCAGAAAAACAGACAATCGGTCGACCGGATGGAGTAATTCGGTCGACCGAATGTGTGTTCAATTTGTCCAGCAAAGTGCTTGTCGTTTTTCGGTCGACCGAAGTCTAGGATTCAGTCGACCGGGCACACGTTTGGAGCTGGGCAAAAGTTACTGTTGTTTTTCGGTCGAACGGAACCTTGGATTCGGTCGACCGGAAACGTTCGAGGAGCTGGGAGAAAAGTGCCTGTTGAATTTCGATCGACCAGAACTTAAGTGTACGATCGACCGATTATGCACTCACGCAAGCCAGAAAAGTTACTGTCGATTTTCGGTCGAACGAGACTTCAATTTCGGTCGACCGTTTATGATACAGTTATTTAATCGGTCGACCGGATCACCCGATATGTCGACCGTTTGACCCAGTTTTGCCCACGTTTTGCACATTATTCCACCCGTTTTTAGTGCAACTTGTACTTGTTTTGGCCTCATATATAAAGGCAATTTCGTCCCTTTTGTTAGAAGATTGATTCCTATTATTCACTTTTGTGTTCTTGAGAGAAAGGGGAGAGACAACATCCTTGTGATTCGGTAGGAGAGATTTGAATCGGGTTTCTTCGTCGGTTCGTTCGCGTCTCCTGTAAGCATCTCTTGTAATACGTTTCTCTATAGTGGATTTGAGTTGTGTCGTCCGTGGTTTTTCCCGCATTGGGTTTCCACGTTAAATCTTGCGTGTTTGTGTGGTTGGATTTTGGATTTGCGTTTTGGTTCTCAAGTTTAACCAATTGGATTCGTGTTTTTGTTCCGCTGCGTATTTGGGATTGATTTTAATTCCTTACAAGAAACACACAGATAACAACTTTTGATTGTTTAATATAATCAATTCAGTTACACTTTCACATGGAAAGGGCTTAAGAAATTCTGAAACTCAATTAGGAGACCTCTGTACTGCGACAACAAATATGAGGGAACGAAAGGGTTCAACAAATCCTACAAGAACCTGCATTTCTACTGGATTCTTGGTGCAGGACACTTTGTATGATACCATTCTCTTACTAAATTTTCTCCACTGCCTTCTATATGTTTTTTCCCCTAGACATTTGAAACAGAGTTCATGACCAAGTATATAATTTCACCTATTTTAAACTGAAAATTGCCTACAACCTCCACTCAACTTACACAATAAGAGTAAAAGTATGCTTGTTGAGAAGCATCCAACAACTAGAGACAATGCCAACTTAACTTCTTGTTGATGTGTGGTTGGGCTTTCCTTGTCAAAGCCCTAACACCAAGACACAAAAATTCAACCTGTCATTTTACAACAAATAATAGAGGAATTGACACTAGTTTTTTACGTCCGGCTAGGGATGTCAATCGTATTGTGTGGTGTTAGTGCATGGTATAAGATTATAACATGTAAACATTTTTATTGTCTATGCCGCTCTTTATAGTACTTTCGTGCCATTTCTTCACAGCCAAACAAGACATGTATAAAACAAGTAATTTTTTAAATGTGTCGATCGTATGTCTTGCATCTGGTTTTATATTTCTTAAGGATCAATATATCGTGGGGATATGATTTGATCCATGCATGGGCATGCATTATACACGTGGGAACATTTGCATTAAACTACAATGTTATTTTTAGAAATAATACGGAGGGAGTCTAAAATCATACAAGTAAGAATGACATTATTACATTGGTGAAAATTATTGGTCATTTAGTTTTAATAAATACAAAGATTAAAAAGTTAAGTAATGCCATCGTATAATTGATATAATATATTTTCTCAACGGATTACCTCTCTTTGTCTCAACATAATTAACACGATCGAATTTCCATGCATGATATCACTTGCATTTTCTGTCCTCGATACAAAATCAGTACTAGATCATAATATTCTAATTTGTTTTTGGAATTTGAGCAGGTACCAGTGGACCAGCCCTGCATAGCATTGAAGATGGTGGGTGAGATTACCAGATCTCCAGCTGGTGGCTTCTAAGTCCTCTAATCATCAACATCACAACTACACAATATAACACCCACCCATAATCTAGTATTGGCAGACCCTGCATAAACCAATTTACTAATTTTCTCCATCTTGTTCATTAACTTAATTGGCAGTGGAAATAATTAATGGCCGCCAAAATGGAGAACTGTGGCTTTTGCTTCTTTTGTATTTATACTTTCCATTTTAGATATATCTTCTTATATATTGTTAAAGTTCAACTAAAGCAAAAAACTCGGACCTTCTTTGGTCTACTGGTGGGGTTTAATTTTTTTGTCTAGCTAAAACGAAAAACAAATCAGAAAACAAAATAAATTTGAGATATATATATATATATATATATATATATATATATATATATATATATCTAGCACATTTAACTGGAGTAAACAGAAGAACTTAATTCCAAACCATATTTTACATATATGTATACCTCTCATTCATGTAAACAAACCGAAGCATCAAACAGCAATGTAGCTCTTCAGTTTCACATGAAAATCTTTGGAGCCCACTATAAAAGCATCTGGTGATGCGTAAAACTCTCAAATTAAATCCAGTTCCCTTCAACATTTATTACACCACATATTAAATACATTCACAAAAAACATATCAAAGAGACCATAATACAATTAAGTTGTAGTGTATCGTTTCGTGTTGTGTCATAGCCAAATACTAATTAATGTGAACCCTTATTATCATCGTCGTCATCGTCATCATTGAAGTCCCCGGTAGGGAAATACATTTCAGCTAATTCACACATGGGAGAGGTGAAATAGAAGGGACCAACAGTGTACTCCACAAGATCCTGGTAGATCAAAGAAGGGACCATTAGGTGCATGCCTGATTTCCCTCCGGCGAAGTCGGTGGGGACGTTGCAATTGTGGTGGGGCGACGAAACCAGCTTGACGGTGCATCGCTCCACCATAAGTGGTTTCCCATTGATGTTACGCTCGATTACAAGTTGGAATTTGCCTTGCTCGTCCGTTATGTCCGTGCCGTAGTGGACAACTCTTCCTCTCCAATCCATGCACGACACCGCCACTTTCACGCCTGCATGTCATCCAAAAAATCTATTTGTGTTGAGTAAAGAAATTCAAGTATTTCTGCAATTATTTACATATATCAAGGTCTTCTCACTCTTCTGTAAGACTGTTTGACAACAAATTAAATAGTAGTGTATTTATATACCAAGAAATTTTATCCTAGATAAAATTCAAACTCCAACAATCACATAAAGATTTTTTGTCTAACATAACTTCTTCGTGGTTTGATTTTTTTTGGAGACGACATCTTGGGACATTCCCCCCCGTGAAGCCGCTTTCTTTATCATTTATCAAGTGTTATTCGTTGATCCGTCTTTGTTCGTTATTAGTTAACCTTATTTGATCATGTTGCGTATCATGCATTTTTCTTATAGCTAGACCAAAAGTCTTAGGAAAGAGCTACTCGATAGAGACTAGAGAGTGGAACCTCCCGATGATGGAGAAGGGGATGCCCAATTATTAGACCATGGTTGATTGTCACAAAGATTTGAATTGAACGCGCGCATGGTGATCAATCTTAATACATGGTAGTTAATGACATTTCAACGTAACATCATTATTGTTGTTTCTATATATGGTTACAGACAGGGTTTTACTTTTGGCGCACCCACGAGTTTTAACTTAATTAAAGTGGGTAACGGTTACCGTTATTGTCGCCTATAATCATTGTTATTGTATATATATGGTATTTTCTTTGACCTGCAGCATGCGAGAATTTTACATCATATTGTTGTCGATCGGCTTTGAGGTAGGCAAACATTAACGCATTAATTGTTGACGTCATTTTAGAAAGTTATGATTGTATAAGTGAATAAGATGTAATTGATAAATTTCACTTATAATATTATAGGATTAATCAGAGCATGCTACAAAATTGAATGATCGCCTTAGGCTCAGGGATGTTAGACGAAGTCTTAGAGATTAAAACATCAATCAATGTACATCCACTCCTCCCAGCCCTTAGGCTCAGGGATGTAGAAAAGATGATCAGGTGATTACGCGAATACTTATGCTTAATTACCTTTAAGAGGAGCTGCACCGTGCATCCACTCCTCCCAGCCCTTGGCGCAGTCCTGGCACATCACCTTTCCACCGATGTGCACCACTTTCGCGTCGTCGTTGACCTGGGCATCGCAAGTGCCAGACACAATAGCACTTGCTAGGAACAACAACATCCAAGCTTTCTCCATTTCGATTCCTCTATTGAGCAGGTATAACACATGCATGTTCTTGTTTTATATCCTTTGATGAAGTCTTTTTAATTAGTTTATTAATTGGTGGAGCTATTTCCCTGCCTACATGGACGCCACTTAAACAGGACGTGCAAGGCACCTCTGTTCCCCTTAATAACGTGCCTGCACGAAGCTGGAATGTTTCTAAGGAATAAATATAATGTAAAGTTCGTGAATCGTATTATCTCATGGTGAAACGACCAATTTCTAAGCACGAAGAAGAAAACATTCATCAAGTTTCATCAGACGTGATAATGCTCTCGATTTTAATCGGTATATGCTTTCCTTAGTTATGATCGGCAGAATATTTACATGACATGAGCCCCCGTGCAAGTAAATCAACCACTTCTCTATATAAGCATGTGTTGGGAAGGGAGATCTAACAATACACTTATACGACACAGATTACACGCATCGTGAAAACGAATATTGAATGTGAAAACTATAACTTCTGACCATCTCCCAAACTCAATGCAACAACAAAACACTAATAAGATGAAATAGCAAGCAAACACACAACACACCTGAAGCAAACCACGACACACGCGATTTTACAAGGTTCGGCAAGATGCCTACGTCCTTGGGGGTTCTCCTGCGGGTTTCCTTTCCTTGAAGCTCTTCTCCAACAAGAGAAGTCTCTGAGATTACAAACGTTTGTAAGCAATGAGTCCCCAAAGCACTCTAGATCTCTCTCTAGCCTAATCTCATTCAAGGAAATAAGTATTGTATGTTATGTTACAAGATTAGGGCAAAAAATCTATTTATAATGGGTTAAATTCGTACAGAGAATAATTCAGATCGTGCATAACTGCCTCAAAACGGTCAACCGGAATTGCCCATCGGTCGACCGGTGTTCAATTAGTTCGCGTAACTGCCAACATTCGGTCGACCGCTCACCCCGAGCCGGTCGACCGTTCTGCACTTCTGAATAGCGCCCGAAGCTCCTAGACGTTTTCGGTCGACCGCGAGTCCAACACCGGTCGACCGATCTAAATGCCGATTTTCATCTCGCATCTACTGTCGCTTTTCGGTCGACCGCGTGCCCAACACCGGTCGACCGGATCTCGATCGATCCTGAGCTCCAAATCTACTGACGTTTTTCGGTCGACCGAATTCCCAGAACCGGTCGACCGATCCTCGATCTTTTCCGAGCCTCATGGCTCTTGGAGTAATTCGATCGACCGTGACTTAAGTTTCGGTCGACCGATTCTCCCAGAATTCCTGTATCAACAATTATAAACCAATTCCAACAATCTCCACCTTGGTTTAGAATTGTTACCTTAGCCTTCTCTGCCCCCGCATCCGTTGTGCTTCCTAGAAGCACTTTTTAGCGCTACCCCCCGGAGCACTTCTCCTTCTCACTCTCTGAGGACATTGAGAAGCTTCGAGCACAACTCGAACTTCTCCCGATTGACGACCTTGGTCATCATATCTGCACGATTTTCAGTTGTGTCGATTTTCTGGAGAACAACCTGCCCTTCGTCGATCCACTCTCGGATCTTATTGTACCTCACTTCAATATGTTTGGTCCTTGAATGGAACATCTGATCCTTGGCTAGATAAATTGCACTTTGACTATCGCAATGCAATTTGGTCACTTCCTGTTCCATCCCCAAAGAGCTAACCAAACCCTTCAACCATATAGCTTCTTTTCCGGCATCGACAACAGTCATGTACTCCGCTTCCGTAGTAGACAACGCGGTAGTATGTTGGAAAACCGATCTCCAACTCACTGGACCTCCACCTAAAGTGAACACGTACCCTGTTGTGGACCTCCGCTTATCCAGATCTCCAGCATAATTTGAATCAACGTACCCCTCCACCTGCCTTTGTGCTCCATGTTTGGTGAACTTCAAGCTAACATCCATGGTTCCCTTCAGGTACCTCAACAGCCACTTCAACGCTTCCCAATGCTCTTTTCCTGGGTTAGCCATATAACGACTCACAAGGCTAACTGCGTGTGAAATGTCTGGCCTAGTGCAGATCATAGCATACATAACGGATCCGACTGCACTAGCATATGGAACTCTCTCCATATCTCTCCTTTCCTTTTCAGTAGAGGGGCTGCACTTCAACGAGAGCTTGAAGTGAGCACTGATAGGTGTGGCCAACTGCTTGGCGTTCTCGAGATTATACCTCTCGAGTACCTTCCAGATATAACTCCTTTGAGTGAGCAGAATTTCACCTTTCTCGGTATCCCTGGAGATCTCCATACCGAGAATCTTCTTTGCACTCCCGAGGTCTTTCATCTCAAACTCCCCGTAAAGCTTCAGTTTGAGATCATCTATATGCTTCATCTCCTTAGTCGCAATCAACATGTCATCCACATACAAAAGCAAGAACACGTGTGTTCCGTCTCCAAGACTCCGCAGGTATAGACAACTATCATAATCGCACCGTACAAAACCATTATTAATCATAAATAAATCGAACCTTTTGTACCACTGCCTCGGCGATTGCTTAAGTCCATAGAGGGACTTCTTCAGCTTGCATACTTGTCTTTCCTTGCCTCGTGCGATGAATCCATCTGGCTGCCTCATATAGATTTCTTCCTCTATGTGCCCGTGAAGAAAAGTTGTCTTCACGTCCATCTGCTCTAACTTCATCTTGTCCATCGCTACCATAGCTAACAACACTCTAATAGAGGTATGCTTTACAATGGGTGAGAAGATCTCGTTGTAATCGACCCCTTCCTTCTGAGGACATCCTTTTTCCACCAACCTTGCTTTATACTTTATCTCCTCCATAGGAGATGATCCTTCATTCTTCCTGAAGATCCACTTGCACCCAATCGCGCGTTTTCCCTTGGGAAGCTCCGTTAACTCCCAAGTTTGAATCTTATGAAGAGATTCCATCTCTTCGGTCATGGCCATCATCCACTTGTTCTTGTCCACCTGCTCAATAGCTTCTTCGAATGTGCAAGGGTCCCCACATTCGGTAACAAGTGCAAACGCAATACTAGCATCATCGTGACCATACCTCACTGGTGCCTTTGTGATCCTCCTCTGTCTTCCTTGAGCAATACTCTCTTGCTCAGCTTCCTCCTCTACTCGTGAGTCAATTGTTTCCTGCTAAACTTCTTGATTCGATTCTTCCCTTGAAGTCGTGACCCCAACTTCAATTTCGTCTTCCTGCATGGGAACCTCTTGCTGCTCTTTCTCCTCAAGGCCCTTGAGCAAACTTGTCTCATCAAAGACCACATTACTCCGTAGGAGTACCTTCTTGCTCACCGGATCCCAAAGCTTATATCCTTTCACTGTCCTATCGTAACCAAGGAATATGCACTCCATCGATTTCGAATCCAGCTTCGACCATTGTGTCTCATCGACCAACGTATAGGCTTTGCATCCAAATATCCTAAGCCTCGAGTAGTCAAATAGCTCACCCGTCCACACTTCCTGAGGAGTCTTTAATTCAAGTGCCGATGACGATGAAATATTTACCAAGTAACATGCAAGATCTACTGCTTCCGCCCAGAAATCCTTCGACAGATTTGCATGAAGCCTCATGCTCCTTGCCCGTTCACATAGTGTCATGTTCATCCTTTCAGCTACGCCGTTTTGTTCCGGACTCCGCGGTGTAGTGAAATGTCTCGTGACGCCTTCTTTCTCACAGAAACTTGCAAACTCCCTTGAGGTGTACTCACCTCCATTATCTGTCCGTAAGTACTTGACAAATTTTCCTGTACTTTTCTCTACTTAGGCCTTCCATGTTTTAAATTTATCAAAGACATCAAATTTATTTTTCAGAAAATAAACCCATACCTTCCTTGAGAAGTCGTGTATGAATGTGACGAAATATTCGGTTCCACCCTTTGACCGAACCTGAGCCGGTCCCCAGACGTCTGAGTGCACATACTCCAGAATTTCCCTCGTTTTGTGGACAGTCGTCTTGAATCGAATCTTGTGCTGTTTACCGAAGACACAATACTTGCAAAAATCCAATTTGCAGCTCTTAACAACCTTGAGCAGTCCCTGTTTGTGTAGCTCACACAAACTCTTTTCCGACATATGACCAAGCCTCATATGCCAAAGTGCGGTGTTGTCTTCGTCGCGTGCAACTTTTGCTGCACCTTTTCCTGCTACTGCATTCCCTTGCATCCAATACAAGTTGCCCACATTGGTTCCCTTTATCACTGTCATCGCCCCATGAGTGACCTTGATCTTTCCGTCCCCGCCGGACCATCTCCACCCGAGAGTATCAAGCTCTCCTAGAGAAATCAGATTCTTCTTCAACTCCGGTACGTGGCGTACACCCGTCAGCGTTCGAATGCACCCATCGAACATCTTGAATTGTACGGAACCAATACCAACGGTAGTGCACGGCGCATTGTTGCCCATAATGTCATCACGATACCAACAACGCACTGCTTCATGTCTGCGCTTGGTGCAAATTTGACAATAGACCGGACAATATCCAAATCTACTCCCATCATTCGGTAGAGTGGATCCACGACCAGCATTGGCATCAGTCTTGGGGGCAACTTGATTTGAGATGACATAAATTGGTGCAAATCCACGACCTCGAGAAGAAAAATCACGTCCACGGTCTCCCGAACTCTTCTTTCGATCACAACTATTGGTGTTGTTACTAATGAGTGCCTGAGAAGAATGTGGAATCTTGCTCACCTTTCCTAGATCATGACTGAACTCGAGATAGTTTGGGAGAGGTGGTTTCAAGTAACATGGCAGTAGTAAAAGGTTCGTATTCTGGTCCCAATCTGGTGAGCAAGGAGAAACCTTGTCTCTTGGTCTTTCACTGAGCGACCAATAACATTGAGTTGGTCACAAATTAATTTGAATTTTCAGAGATTTCTGACAACGACCTGTCCTCTTTAAGAAGAAATCGCAACTGTGAAAGAAGTTCAAATTCTCTTGCTTGAGACCCATGAGAGAAGTTGGCGGAGAGAGTGGACCAACCTCACTTGATCTCTTCAAGGGAGCCAATAATCTTTGATAGCTACAAAACTTCCTCAGAGAGAGCCAATAATCCACCCCTTCACAAGGCGGTCCGTTTTTATCCATGAAATCCAATCAGGATTCGAAGTTTCAGCGCCATCCACTCCGAAGACGCGCGTCAGCAGTTCCGTCTATGAAATTGTCGTGTCCCTAACCCTTCTTTAGGGTGCTAATCATGTTTAGAGGGGTGGTTTGCATGGGTAAGGAGGGACGTGAATAGTGGGGGTGGTTTGCATGGGTGGTGTGATGGTTTTGGAGTAAGGTGATGGGTTGGGTTTTGTACTGTTGGGGTTGAAAACCAACACCCCATCTCTCTCTCACTCTTGCTCATCTCTCTCACTTTCTCTCTTTCTTTTTCCGGAGAACCAAAGATGGTGGAGGTTGTTCAGGCGTGAGGCGCGTGTGGTTAGTGCGAGTGGAGATTGTGCGGAGGTTGCGGTCGTGTGGCGACGTCGAACGAACTCTGGCGTGCCCCGTCTTTGCATTTGAGGTATGTCGGCTTAATAGTTTGGTTTTGTTGCTCACCACGACGGTGGGGAGTTGTGGTCGGTCGCGGGAGGTCAGAGACCTCATCGGCAACGAGAAACGACGTAAAATCCTCAACTGGCGCGGGATTGTTATCGACCAACGGTCGACCGGTTTAGTATTTTTGCCTGACTTTAACCAACGCCGGTTGAACGATACCTTGAGGCGGTCGACCGATTGCATAGGTGCTGGTGGGTCGGAGGATTGTATGTTAGTTTTCGGTCGACCATTCCTATTTTTGGGTTCGGCCAGAACTTAAGTGAATTTGATTATATTGCATGTTGTTTGACCGATTGTATATCTTGTTCGACTGATATAATTATTAGGATGCCCCTGGTAGTTTTCGGTCGAGTGAGACCCCTGAGTCGGTCGACCGATTAGACTTGTATGATTTTGACCGATTAGACTTGTATGTTCCGGCTTGTTGTGCCGTCTGATGTTGTGTCGTACGTATGTTGTACCGCCGATGTTGTTCCGACGATGATTCCTCGATGGGCACCTATCGGGGATGGTTTGACCGATCGGGCTACGGCTCTGTTGGGTGTGTGTAGACCACGTGGTTCGCTTTGCGCGGAAGTGCGGATGCTCCTCACTGATCCATTTGGCTCTAATAGTCGTGTGTGGGGGTGCGTCGCGTACTGTCCGTAAGACCGTATGTGCCTACGGTAGGTTTCCGAGGGAGACTCGTTGTTGTTGCTGGACTGATGTCCTTGTTGACCCTTTGATGGTATTTGTTGTTGCCGAGGGACTGAGGTCATGTTTTACCCTTGGAGTGGATTTTTGTTGCATTGTTGATGATGACATGACATGCTACTAGTATGATAGGTTCATTACCCTATTGTTGCATTCATATAGGTGATCTTGACATACGGGGTTTCCTAATAGAAAACTCAAGCATTGTTGTCGATTCATGTTTCAAGACCGCAGTAGGTTTTGTCGGGTGGTGACAGCGGGTGCACACATTTTGGGGTCAGGATCCTCTTCGGACTCTTCGAGGTCTTCATGATTACTTGTATGTCTTTCGTTGTATTGATGTAATCATGTATTTTGACAAAACTCTGTTGTATTGTGGTGCACCGACTGATTATATTTATATGAGTAACATTCTCATTTGATTACTCTTGTCTTGAGATCTCATTTGTTTAAATTTTCAAATTTTCTGATGTTCTAGGATGTTACATAAACCATCCAAGTAATTACTCTCAATGAGAGTCCTCATTTGTGTTTTCCAATACATGAAATTGGTTTGATTGAGCTCGAGAGAAACAAAGTTGGCAACATTCAACGTCGCCGAATACGGGTACTTTGGTGGTGAGCCAGTCACACCGGTCACGTTGGTCATCGCCATTGCCACGTTGCCTCAGGATTTTGTGAAGAGTGGAGCTCTTCCAAGCTCTGCTACCATTTAAAAAAGTTGCTGAAATTGGAGAGGAAGATGAAGATTTGGGGATTGGAGAAGAAGATGGTAGCTCTCTGAACCTATTTATATCAACTCTTCGTAACAGTTAGGGTTAGTTACATGTAGAGATGTCAACGGAGCAAATTCGAAGCGAATATAGCAGAATCTGCATCCACATTTGAAAACACATATGAACATCCGAATTCAAATTTGAATCCGACCGGATGTTATATTAGATATTTGAATCTGCATCCGACGGATTTCAATCGAATTTGGATTTTATCCGCATCCGAATAAAATTCGAATAGTCGAATATCCGAATCCGATAAGAATTCTTGTTTAAGCACTGAGAAATCAGATATTCTTTAATACTCTAGTATTATTTTTCTATGCATCATGTCACCGAAACAAATACTCATCAAAATTTGACTTGTGAGGTTGCAGGAGTTTTGGTTTTTGGGAAATTAAATTTAGGAAAGAAATTTATTAAGTTTTATTATATTATATTCTAAATGATACATTAAAGTTTAACATAATTTCAATGGGAATATGTATGTATGATATAAAAAGATGGATGATGTATATTTATGTATAAAAATAATTAAAAATATAATTATATTTTTAATTTTTTTTGTATATTTCGGATACTAATACATATTTCGAATGCGGATATTATATTCGAATATTAAATCTCGATCAGTTATATTCGAATCGGATGTATTCACATTCGTATGTTCTGAATATTACACGAATCGAATATTATTCGGATCAGATATTGTTCAGACTGGATATTTTTCGAACCGGACGCTAACAAATTTTCGAATTTCGAACGTCCACTAACACCGTTACATGACATTAGCCCAATGAGAATAAGACTGGAAAAAAACTGATTGTCGGCCTAACAACAAGACTACAAGAGCCCATTATCGCTTTTCAGCACGAAGTGCTACAGTATCTCAAATGTACCAGCAAACAATTATCACACATATCGTCTTTACAAACAGAAAATACAAAAAACAGCGTCAAGAGCTTCACCCCACCAATTCAGTAGAAGGCTAGAAGTCTACCATGAATAGACTAGTTTAAGCTTTTTACACAATGAGATTGAAGAGCTACAGCGTTTTCACAACATCATCCTATTCAACAGCAACAGAGAAAGGCTCGGTAACCTGGTGCAGTAGGAAAATGCAGAACAAAGCAAGACAATCTAAGGTCATCTTAGAAACATAATCTCACATAATTCAGTGTGAAAGTGCACAACATTCCCTAAAAGAGTTTTTAAGGAGTGGAACAACTCCAAGAATTTGGTATTGGATAGGTGTGCGTGGAAGAAGGTAACTCCCATGCCAGAACCATGACTCTTGTTGAGCTTCATTTCTAGACTACCCCCAACTAATTTGGAATTAAAAACTTTGTTATATTCGCAAGATGCCCAATGATATCTACGCAAATAATTAATTACATGATGCGTTTACATAGAACAAAGCTACATACAACATGGAGCAACTTCATCAACTAAAAGACATACAAACCTGTGGCGCCAGCTTCATTGGTTAAAGTACCAGTGTTCTACTTGCTGTCCATGAAATCTCTTATAATACGCCTTTCCTCGACAGTAAGGTGAATGTCATCACTCATAAGGCGCTCCCGCAACTTCATAGTCTCTGTGCCTCTATTGTCATGCACCTGCAGATAAGGAAAATATGAAAGTTTGTGCATACTAATTTCATCCAACGCCAAAGAATATATTTGCCATACTGTTTACCTTAATGTAGTTATTAACATGTCCATCGCCATTGGGCTTTGTCATTAAATCATCCTCATTACATGTCCATTGGTCTCCATCTATAATGTACTTGTATTCATATTTCCCTTCCTACAGACATTAGAGACATACCATGCTAAAATTACATGAGATTCAATATAACTAAAACTACCAATGAATCACATTTAATTTGAAAACATCAATCAACTAGCACATTTTATTGGATCGGTGTGTGTTACCGAATCCATATCTATTACTAGGTATAATAGACAGGTTATAAGAGAGTAAATGTTGCAGTGTGTTCCTCCACCAGTCTGATAAGAAAGGCACGATCTATTTCAAAAAACTGAAACCATGTTTCACGAAGTACTTCAGGATTCACGTATGTTCTCAGTATGCAAAAAAATTCAGTATCGTATACTGATTCAGCCATTCAGGCTCTAAAAAAGGATAAAAAACACTTCAACAATTAACATCCATATGATCGTCAACACAGATGAAAGATCAAATTTTAATTTTCTGGACCGAAGCATTGAGCAAAGAGATGTCAACACTTTAAGATCAGTGTGAAGATCTGGATCAAAATGACATGATAAAAAAATGGCTATAATATTTCCTCTTACTTGCATGACATCATTGATCTATTAATTATTAAAGTAAGCAATACATAATTCAGGCAAGAATGCAAAATGCAGAAAACAAAGTTAAGATCGAGCATAGATTACAAGACAACAAACACTAATGCAATAATTCTAGGTCGGAAAATTGATAATGCATGGGGTTAGTCAGTTGCCAATAAAATCAGAATACTTACAGGCAATTCCTTCTCAAGAACCCATGCACCTTGCCCATCATCATACTTCAAGGGAATTTTCTGCATACAGTTAATAGAGAGTGAATGCAGAGAGGAAATAGATTTGGACATGTATATAACAGTATCCCTCTTCAACTAATAAATTCCAATATGCAAGCTGGAACGTGTATTCTAGAAGATACTGATTTTGTGGCATACGTCTTAGTTTCATCACTAAAACTTCTTTGTAAAACACTGCTGGATAAATTTACACTTCAAGGCAAGAGTTCAGATTATTTAAAAACCAAAAGTGGTGTCTGTGGGAAAATAAAAAATATCTCCCAACTCCTTTTAGAAATAGTCGAAGTGGGGTTTTCTTCACGGGACATGAACAAAATTGCCCAGTTTTTCTCCATGAAAAGAACTCCCTAAATAATCCTCTAATTTAGCAAAAAATCCTAGTGTCTGATTGTACATGTACACAACTAAACCATGGAAATGTCCGATTAAAGTTCACAGCTCTAACCTCCTTATCTAAGAATATTAATGGTTGTTGAGTTGTAAATAACCATGGAATGGCATTACCATGAATCACGTCATTTCAACACAGGCTGCCAAAGAAACGTGCGAAGGTAAATACCATGGAATGGCATTACCATGAATCACATCATTTCAACACAGGCTGCCAAAGAAGCGTGCGAAGGTAAATACCATGGAATGGCATTTCCATGGATCACTTTGTTTCAACACGGGCTGTCAAAGGGATGTGCTACGGTAATGAAGAACATAGACATAACAATTTAAGTAGAATATTAAAAGTTTATTTTTTGGGGCTCTGCCCAATGTACTTTGGTATTTTATCCACTGAACAACCGTATGATGCAAATTAAAAAGTGAAAGTCTCAAGTCAGCAATTTATGAAGCAATTTGTATTTTATTAAGCCTTCAGACCAAGATACACCCAACAATCAAAGTTGTTAAAATGAATAGATATTAGACAATAGAAAATAACCGGATTCGATAATAGGAAAAAATATGATATAAAATATCCATGTCATAGAAATTCCTCTAGTTAGTATTTCCTAATTGATATTTCCACATATCGCCATGAAACTCTCTACATATAGAGAACCTGTCTGATCAATGATATGGTCATTGCTTTTGGTCGACCTGCAGGAAGCCACCCATATTGTGCACAGGTAGACAAAATAATCCCGGCAAGACGTGTGGTGAGTTGGAAGTATTGGCATGCATCACCCAAATCAAGAAGTCTAGAGCACTCTAAAAGATCTATTGCCCTAGGTGTTTAGGTTTAGTAGAGGAAGTGCCCGAACCAATTTCACAAAAGTAATTGAGACAACATGAAAATTACTCACGTTTGATTCTTTCTCACCTCCAATGCCTGACACGTGAAACATGACTGCTCATTACATGAAGATATGTTTGAGTAATAGCTTAAATTTAAACACTGACTTCTTTAAATACTACATGTGACTCCAAAGGAGCAAGTCAGTAAACTTGATTGTCATATCTAGTTGAAGTAAATTAAGTCTTTTTAAACGTCGAGGAGATTCAGAAGCCAATAGACCACATTGCTACTCATAGTTGGATAAATTACCTGCCCCCATCCAATGTCAAGACCTGCGACTTCCACAGAAGAGCAACCCTTACCACCCCACATCAATTTGATGGTACTCTTGGATAAACCTGTAAGCTGAAAACAATCATTTTAAATTTATTAAGTTACAACGACCACCTACATAAGCGACCCCAAATATAATTGCATTTAACATACAAACCAGTAATAAATTGGATAACCTTTATCGAAAAGAGACAAGAAAGTAAATCACAAGACAGGGAGAGGGAGGGGGAGGGAAAGGGAGGGAGAGAGGGAGGGAAGGAGGGAGGGAGAGAGAGAGAGTTACGGAATCAATTAAACGAACTCACAATGTCAGCGGTTGCACCCTTTATGGCTTCCAATTTCGGGAAGCAAGACCGTTTACTCTGCAATAAATAATATTAGTAAGGAAACATATACATTAAAAAAATTGTATAACAAATATTTAACCATGCAAATCAGAAAATGTAATGACGATTGCATTTTACTCAAGCTTCTCCTAAATGAAGAACAATAACGCTGAGTCTTACATTTGCTATGGACAAATAAAAGAGAAGTAATGCTACGCCTGAGATAAGTTAGCATAAGAAAGTTGAGCCGTGAGACCTGAATAAAGCATGACAAAGCAAGAGACCGTAACTTACAAGGAGTAATTTATGTGCTTCCATGAGTTTGTACCCTTGAATCCAGAACATGTAGGCCAACTGCAACACGTGGACACAATTCATGCCTTAGATGAAACAACTATAGATGTCAATGCGGACTGCAAACTCAGATAATTAATTAGAACGATATTCAGAACCAGCACATCTTTATCATTATTTTATGCTAGTTCAGGTGTGCACAGTTCGAAACTTGAGAACAAAGGTAGAGGATTACAGGTAAACCCACATCAATGATATATCCAGCACTTAAGGACTTAGTTTGCATAAAATGCAGGTCCACACTCTAAAGGAAGAAAAATATCTCAGATGGTAGCGGTCAGGTTTAACTGACTTAAGGACAAATGTAAACAAGAGAAATGACAGCCCTAAAAAAGATATGCATATCTACCAACTACTTCATTGGATGTTTATCCATAAAGAGGAGCACTTACGGTAACAGCAGGTGCCCTTCCAAGACCAGCAGTACAATGTATGTAAGTAATACCACCATTTTTGTTGATTTTTTTGTGTAGAGTTTTCACAACACTAGGAAGCCTCATCCTCAAATCAAATGCATCAAAGTCCCTATTATTTGTCACATATGAAGAGTTAAAAGGCATGTAAAGAATACAAAAAATGTTATATTATGGATCCAGGTAAGTTATTGTCCATTTCCACTGTGTCAAAGATTAAGTTATTTTTTGACATTTGGAGCATCATGGACTATATCAAAGGGTTATTTAAACGATCTGCATTTCTTTTATTGTGGAATCGCAGATGGTCGGTTGCATTTGCATCATTTGGGTCAATTGGAAACAACCTCACTGTTTTACAGTGGTAGAGTTGCGTACATCCGACCCCCCATTACCTCGCTTAGGCGGGAGCCTCTTCTGAGGCATTGGGGTTATGTTGATGTTGATGTTGATGGATCCAGGTAAGCTACTAAACTAATAAATGTCTAGAAAAAGAATCACAACAGTTATAGCCTATAAGTCACATTATGATACTGTTATAAATTCCTAAGAGCAACAAATACATGTCAATGTATAGCGAACTGGCACGTGCAAATTGATTATACTTACTTTTAGACACTTAGGTCAGTTATTTTCTCAAAATCTAAGTAATTAAGTTGTGTCAAGCACCGTGAAAGAAAAGTGAAAGTACATTTTAATCATAACTATGACTACATAGTTCATATAAAATGTTATATTATGCCATATAATAATCTATAGGGTGTTAAATGCTCCACCCATTTCAATCCTAAAAATCCTGTGATAAGGCTTCAAATAATAACAGTGTTGCAAAGAGAATTTATCACACTATGAGCAGTAGAGATGTTGCTGCATAAGTGCATATACTCTCATGATGAAAGGACATTAACCTGATTTCAGCACGACAATGCTCTATATCAACAAATTTTGCTGCATATTCTTGTATGGCTTTAATATCAACACTAAAGTACCTATAAATATTAGTCAAGAAATCTATTCAAAGGTTAACAAGTGATTGACAGATGAAACCAAGAAACTAAACCATGTTTGGAAAATTAATTATGATAACGGAGTAATTTCGAAGACAACAAACAAACGAGACAATGTCTTAGTAAAATAAATTCCGAGAAAGATTCAATCAGGATACTCCAGGTCAGAATTTTGCTGCAAGCAGAAAATGGTTCTGACTCCTATCTTGCGAAGTTTGTCAACATCTTCAGGTGTCTGCATTATCCAGAGATAGAGCTTGAAATCAACTGTGTCTAGAATGAGAGTCAAATTCAGGAATAATAAGTACCTGTAAGCAGGAACCGACAATCAAGTCTGGACGGATGAAATCGTAGTTCATCCCCAATTCATGTCTATATGTCAAAACTGTTCAACAGCAACCAGGCATCAAAATGTTGGGAAGACAGAGTGCAGCACTCTGATATGCCAGATGAAAAATAAATTGTTCTTGAAGTGTTGTTGAATATGTGAGCGGAATGATATCAGTCTACCTGCACCCATTGCTTGCGTCATATTGCTACTATAAACATCAGACATCTGCTCCTTTGCCTCAACACCACCTCCAGATCCAGAAGGAGAATTGGATTGTGCCTGGAATCAACATTTCAATAAGCTTCCAGAGAAAATGTGGTAGCTGATGCACGAACTATTCACAATGGAATGACATAAACATGCAGGACATGCAGTTTAATAATAATAATAATTAAAACGAAACAAGATAAAAAAAATTGGAAGCATTCACATTTAAACTGATGATTGTGTGAACTACCATAAGTCTAAAACTGATCTAATAAAACAGAAGATAATAGGAAAATAGCCCGTACATGGTCCATACTCCAGACAGTAAAAAATGGTAAAATACATTCCCAACAATTCCGGAATTGCAAAATCCCTTTCTCATTCTTATTCGAATGCCAATTCAAACAGTCAAGGAAATATATTCCATAATACATAATGCAAAAAATAGGGAAAGGTGAGTCTGTAACTGATTTTTTAGTCCGACTCTAGCCAAGTGATAGAGTTATTTCTGCACTATATTAAGATTTAAGAGCTTGCTAAGCTATTGTGACATCAGGTGTGATAAACATATAATTTGAACCCCTTGTTAAATTCATAATTTCAGGAACTGAGAAATAATTGTAATTTTAGAACCAGACCTAGGCAATTTTGTACTTTGTCCGTATGTTAGTCGTCCGGACTGAGAAGCCCTTCAAACACATAGCTGCAAGAAGTCCAGAACTTGTTCCGATATAAAAATTAAGACTTTTACATGCATAGAAGTGGGTAGAACGGATAGGATCGCAAGTTCATTATTCCTATAAATTCCCATGCTTCAAGTTAATCAGATGCTAGGACCCACACGGTGAGTCATGAAGTTCACTTGTCCTCACGTATTTAGAAGGGGGGAAAACACAAACAGGCCAAATTAATGGCACACTGCAAAACACACTTCTTACACGTAAGAAACAACAAAGCCTTCAGTTCAAAATTACTCATCTATGGACTGAAAATTCATTCAGGCCAAGTTTCCTTCAGTGTGCTCAATTAAGTAGAGATTGTACACTTCTAAATCTTAAAATTTAAAATACATTTATTAATACCTAAACTTCTTGATTTGTAAATGTAACGAAATAATGAACTTTATGAATTTCATTCTATATAAACACATGATACCACAGTAACAGAATTAAACATCTAAAATGAAACCTAACTGACTACATTGACACGTTTTATTCACAAACAGATTAAAAAAATAGTTAAACCTAACTGAATCCTTTATATCCGAACCAAAAGCTTAGTCTAAAGAGAACTAGGCGAAGAACACAATATTAAATCACCATTCACCACCAACAACACTTAAGTTAAGCAAATGGAACAACAACAAAAAAGCGAAATAGAGTAATTTCGTTTCCAGAAAACAAATCCAGTTCCTTACATTCATGACGACAGTAATTCGGCGCGAATCAGCTCTCCTCATCTCCTGCACAAAAACCGCAAACTCGAAGAAAGAACGAAACATCGCTTCCGATCCCGAAATTAACCGGAAACCGAAACCCTCACCAACAATCCAAACGCCGAAATCTTGTTCAATTGTCCTCTCGGAACCGTTCCTTGCAACGGCGACGCGCAAAACCTAGGATTCCGAACGGATTCCTCCGAATCAGGGAACGAAACTGAAACGAATGGTGTGGAGTGGAATGGAGAAGGATCGTACCTTGGAAGGTTCTGGAGGCAGTTCATGGCGAGATTCGCTAGAACTCGGATCGCCGGAGGAGGAAGAGGAACGGGAGATTCCGTTGGAATCGCTTCTTGCTCGTTTCGGTTTTCGCAGTTCGTTTGGGACGTAGATATTTGTAGGTGACATTTCAGAATTATCCTGTAAATAATTCGTATTTCGTTAGTTTAACGAAAATTTTCAATGCACTCTCCTCTCGAACCATATTCTGAGCTTAAGTATTAAGTCGTCCTCTCGTTCATTGTGAACCTCCAAACGTGGTAAATCTCAAAAATATTTTATTTAGAGAAAACTTTCAAAGTACTTTCTTGCTGAAATGTATTTTCATTCTTAGAATTTCCCTTGTGTTCGTTGGGAATCAAAATAAAATCTTAGAAGTTTTGAAAATAATTTAGTTTGACTCCTCCCAAAACGCTTGTGTATCAGTTTAAAAAACGTTAATATGAAAGTGAGAATGACAGGTAGTAAACAATTTAAATGATGAGAATAGTGGGATTGACTAGCAAGTTTATCATTCAATCCTACAAGATCTCTTACTTTTGGCCTACATGCTCTTGCCCAAATGGTCTAATTTGAGATTTTTAATCAATTAAAAAACATGTGAGATATATGAAAAATGAAAGTTTGTTTATGATATTCTGGATTATGGGGGGATATCTGATGAAATTGTCTCTGTTTTAGTAAAGTGCACGAGGGTTTGTGCGAGCGGCAATTTTAGAGCCGTTGAGGCGATTATGGGATTAGCAAAACAATCTGGGCCGTTGGTTTTATGAAAGGTGAGGACCTTAAGGCTGAAGTGATGACCGATAAGATATATTTTAGGAAAAAAATTCAAAATAATCAAAAAAATAAAAAATTGGAAAAATATGCACTTCAGAAACTTAATTGGCAAAGTATGCACATTGAAAAACGGCAACACATATGCCGTTTTCATTAAGTAAAAACGGCACTGTAGATGTCGTTTTTACCCTAAATGAAAACGGCATCAGCGATGCCGTTTTTACTTGGGTAATTTTTTTCTTGGTTTCGAGATGTCGTTTTTATTTAATACATGTTGAACTAGAAACGGATCGGTCGGGGGTCTCGAATGAGAATGAGATTTGTTTTGGTTGTGGTGTTTGTAGCACCAAATTTGAAGTTCAGAAATAGTGAAACACATTCTACTTAAGGGGTCTTTGAATTGGTACATACATTTCAGGCAATCTGTGTGTAATTGATTTCATATAAGTTTCTCCCTCCATTACATGAGATCTGGTCAATGGTAGTACTTGTGTTACACCATACACTAACAAGCAGTTTGTTAATACAAAGCATAAGCATCTTTACTTCAAATCCTACTCTATAATGAGTTCAAGTTAAAACGTTGGAATGCTCTTTCTAAGATTATGCTAGAGCATAAAGATCAAACCATGCAGTTGAAAGAATCTAGAATATGATTCCAAATTGTCCGAGTGCAAAGAATCTAGTCCGGAATATGCTCAATCAACAATCAACAAAGGAAGTCAATAATAAACCAAATAAAAGGACTGAAAGAGTCCAGCAGTCCTCTCGTACTTGGGAGTTGGGTCCAATAATTACGAAAGCCTTCGTTAATGGCCCAGCCCATCTTTATTGCCTATTAAATTTATTATTTAATGTTATTAAGGAACCACTAACCAGCCTGTGTCTCATGATATATAATTAACATTAAGCATGTAGGAAGGAAAAAGTTTTGATGACTTTACACAGATTTCTGCAATCCACTTGTACAGGAGACAAAATACAGTCAAAAAGGTCATAATACTGTCAAAACCTTTTTCATATCCATGTGAACGTAGGCGAAAACCACGGAGACTTGGACGGGGGACAACAACAAGACGAGTTAAAAACATCTTTATTAAGTTAAAAAAAAACCACACCCCAAAACCACTTCAAAAAACCAGTTGAAAACACCACCAACTACAAAACTGGGGACAACAAGAAGACGAGAAGAGCAAATTTAAAAAAAGAAAAGAATGAGGAGTAACGTAACACGAGAGACTCGGGACGAAGTCGTTTTCCATGCCGACAGCAGGAGGTGTGTGTGGGTTAAGCCGATTCCGAACTCTAATGAACTCCATCCCACTATAATATTTGCTGCTTATGTCCAAATTCCGGATTACGGATTTCCATGAAAGCGACTCGTCCCGTTTCGTAGTAGCTTTTTCACGCAACCTTTTGCTTTTACTCATCTGGGGAGAACAAAAGGCCGATTCTCCATCAGTCCATCCTCCAATCTCCTCCTTGCTTTTCGTTTGGTCTTTTATTGTAGCATTATCATTGCTCCAAAAGGCATCGGAAAAGGATATATGTGGTAATATTGACGGTGTGATGGGGTTAAACTGGGAAATGTTTTGGGAGCAATTATGTTTGGCACGATTGGAACGCGACACAGCTTGCCAGCCCCTTTCCGGCTTTCCCTAGTTTGACTTTGCAAACTTTGCAAAGATTTACATGAATACCTTGACTTCTTCATGAATTCGACTTGAATCCAAAGTCTAGGATATCGGATATCCTGGTGCCAATTTCATTTCAACCCAATGTTTGCTAAGCATTCAACTTCCAGGCTTGCAAGATTAACTTAATGCCAATGTCTAATATCTTATTTGTATAAATTTTAAGTTTTAAATATTACGAACTTCTCTTTTATAACTTGCAATTGTTTAGAACAAATGATATATAATATGTTTTAGTTCTTGTGTCTATTCAGTCCAAAGGGACACCTAGAATTAAACCCAACTCAAGTTGTTTGGTTTTACAAATTCGTATTCGATTCGATTTGGTTTGACTTATAAAATTCAAAAACAGACTCAATCTAACCTGACCTACCGGTTCAGTTTGATTCAATTTACCTTTTCATCCCATGGAATTAATCGGTTTGGTTTGGCTCGATTTCTGTTTTAGACCCAACATGCACGCCTAACTAGTAACTACAAAAAAATTATACAATTTTACATGAGTAATTTTGGTACGAAACTATTTTTGGTAACAAATTATACAAATCAAACCAAACCAAATCGAACTATTTTGGTTCAGGTGGACTTAAACTTCGACTTGCATTTTATTCCATATTTTGTTAATCACTTAAAAATGTGTACTTTGAAGACAAGAAAAACTATTTTCAAACTAAACTTTTGTTACGTACTGTGCAAGACGCAAATCAACTTATAATGGAATGCAGAGTGTTCCAAATTCAATACTATCGTTAGTTGTATGTATGTATGTATATATATATATATATATATATATTAATATATATATATATATTAGTGTGTATTTTAGAGAAATTCTATGGGGGGAAATAAATTGGTTTTCAATTCGAAACAGACTCCACCCAAACCGAAATTAAAATATGATTTCATTTGAATATTTTAGTCTTAACTTGAAATTTTAGTTTGGATTCAATTTAGAATCTTAGAATTCAGCAATCTATCCCAATACATATTGGATACAAAACAAACTTTTTCTCTTATTTTATGCAAAAGAAATCGGAATGTCATGCAATAGGGAGATGAGGTTGGAACTCACACGTGCATTAAATCACAAACTCTTCAAGGTATGTCTGCAAAAAGACCACACAAATCTTGGGATTGAACTATTAAAGTGGCGGTCGTGCCAAAAAAAGTTATCCGATTACGCTTGGTGTGATTAAGTAATTAATGTCTCGAACGTTACTAACGAATATAAGGATGATGTGATTATTAAAGTTCGGGTAGAAATTTTTAAGAGATTGAGTGAACCATTTGAATAACGGTTGTTCGAAAATAAGAGTTGATTCGGTGAAAATAAACTTTCGGTGGAGTGAACAAATGTCGGATAACCGATTAACAACTTCACGTATCTTTTGTCTAATTTTCTTTGATTTAATTTTGATTGACCAAATTGAGTTTGGTTGATTGATCACAAATAACAGGAAGGTTTTGATCGACTCTCTTAGAAGAATTTTGGATCAAAAGTTTGTTTTTTAACGTGAACGGTTGGAAATCAAATATTCATTATAAGTCCGCCGACTATATTGGCACGTGGAAAGAATCGTTGTGTCAAAGACCAAGATATAAACAGTTGACTGATAGGAGATCGATCATTCGAAATGGACGACAAATGAGCTTCTAAGACAAATATGACTCTTAGAGTAAAATTCAAAACCGATCCAAGAGGATTTGGTCGTCCGATAGACAATCAATCGTCTAACTAGAGGAATTCAGTAAGAAGCTAACGGCTACTGATATGATCAATGTAGTCGTCCATTAAGACTTCAGTCGTTTGAACAAGACGTTGACAGAATCCTAACGGTAAAATTTACATTTGATCTTATGGACTTAATAAATAGAAAATTACGAGTCTTGGTCCAAAATTTTGTTATAATTTTTAGTCTTTATCCCAATGTTTCTTTTCTTAATAATCTTGATTAACATATTAAGGGTCCGTTTGGTAGCACCGAAATCAACGTCTCCGTCGGACCAGACGTCCAGACGCTGGTTTAGGCAACCAAACAACAAATGTTGGGTTTCGTTAATGCAACTCAAAGTCAGACGCTCCTGTGTTAAATCCACCAATTTGAGAAGCTGACCGAAGTTAGCTTTTCACCCAAATGCAATTTGTTGAGTTACCAATATTACCCTTGTTACTTTATTGTTTGATTACCAATATTGAAATTATTTTTAATCTTTTTTTAAAATATGTTTTCTAATTGTTTGGGTTTTTAACAAAAAATTATTGAATAAAATAACCCAACTTTTTTCAATACGTTTTCCCCTCTACATCATTTGAAGGTCAATCTTGAAAAAAATTAAAAAAATAAAAAATTGGAAAAAATAAAAATAATTAGAAAACATATTTTGAAAAAATAAATAAAAAAGATTACAAATAATTTAAAAATAAAATAAAAACATAAAAAAATAATTAACGGTTGCATTTCATGCATCCAAAACACAAACGCAAAAAATCAAACCACCCAAACAATACGTGAGATTGAATTTGGGCTTTGGATTACATTCTAAGGGTACCCCCGACTCATCAAAAAATTACAAAGTATCCAAACAAAAAGGTTGCGTCGAATTTTTCACTCCCAGACGTTGAAGTCTCCAAAAGTTTTCAGACGCCACGTCTGGTAACTCAAACAGAGACGCAATTGGTATCCAACAGACCCTAAGAAATAAACATACATATATATAATATATATGTGTGTGTAATGCATATAAATATTGATTAAGATTTGTGATCAATTATCAAAATAAAATAAATTAAGACTTAAAAGCCAATATTACCTAAAAAATTGTGGGGGAAGGGGGGCAATCCCCCTCAATTTTTAAAAAAAACTATAATATACTTATATGATATATATACATATAAATTTCTTTAAAAAAATCATTATTTTGATCTATGTAAGGTGTTTTAAAATTCATGATTATGCAGTAGCGGACCTAGGAATTTTCAAAGGGGGTCTCGAAATATGAACTTTAACACATAATACATAATCATAAAATTCAGCAAAAATATATTAATATATAAAGCTTGATTACAACATTCCCCTTCGAAAGATACTCATCTGGATTTTGGTTCACATAATAACTATTTGACTATTTTTGTTTCACTTCGCCGAATAATATTGTTTCAAACGAATCAATAGTTTTTCTTTCATTTTAAAATATCTTTCCACGGTGAAAGCTAAATTTCACAAAAAAAATAAAAACATCAAGTTAATCATGCAATCCAAATTAAACAAAATTTGAAGAAAAAAAGTAGGCAAAACACCAAAAGTAGATAATACACAAATCTACAATTTCCCCTAGTACAATTTTGTAATTTGTTTCTTTAATCCATTTTTACAATTACTTTTAGAATCCAATTCTAAGGAAACATAAATAAAAGTAAACACATGTAAAATTCAAAACCTAATAAATATTTTGTCCACCACGTTGGGATCCATCACACAAAACTCTAATCTCCCAGCACCTTCTTCTCAAAATCCTTGTTGGTAAGCTTACTCCAACTTCTCGTTAACACAAACCCAAACCAAAACAAATACTTAGATCAAATCAAATACAAGAGAGATTCGTTACTTTTTGTGTTGGAACACCCCCCTCAAAAAAAACTTAGAATCAATCTTTGTTGTGAAGGTTTGGGCTAGAGGAATGTTGGAGAAGACGAGGGTTTGTGTGATTTGGGAGTGTTGATTTTGGGTTCTCAATTTTTTTAAATACCTTAATAATTGTAATTTTTTTCCAATGGGGTCCATGGGTCATTGGTTTTATGTTTATACTATTTTCATCCATGTAATGTCTTTACTAATTAACTAGAATTCAATTTGATTGAAAATTGAGTTTGAGATTTGGAACTTCAAATCTTACACTTGCACTAAATTTTATAATAATGTAATTTAACTTTTTAATATTAAGATGTAAAGATTTATTGGAACTTTTTTCACAAGTTCAAGTGGAATTAACGTGAACATCGATCGATTACACGTCTTGATTACTTCAAGAATTACATTTTTCATGCAGTGATTGATACACGGTTTCAAGACCTTA
Organism: Triglochin maritima; assembly: GCA_963682175.1. NCBI lineage: Eukaryota > Viridiplantae > Streptophyta > Magnoliopsida > Alismatales > Juncaginaceae > Triglochin > Triglochin maritima. The sequence continues at coordinate 52,693,429 of OY821772.1, read as the reverse complement.
ATGATCTTCTAATGACTTTTATGTGTATTTTTTATGTTAAACATTTGAGTTTATTAATCGTTTAGTTCTAACTGCCATGAAAAAAATCTACACCTCTTATGAAAATTTTATGGATCCATCGCTGTCGACGAGGAACATGGACTAAAAAATTCAAAGCTTTTAAAATTGGGCTTTCTTCAAGAGTGAGTAATGGGAAGAAGACATTATTCTGGGAAGAAAAATTGCATTATTTGGGGGGTCCTGAGAAACAACTATCCTGGCTTACACGAGGCTTCCGCTTACAAATATGCATCGATTATTGAGTTTTTAAATCAATCTTCCTTATGTCGTAGGTCTTTAGAAATTCGTCCCAACACGTCAGTTAATGTTTTGCATCTGATTATTTTTTAATAATGTCTTTTGTAATATCATACCTCTTGGCATTGGAAAGGACTCTTATTTTTGGAGATGGTCGAATAATGGTTGTTTTAGTGTAAATTTTTTTCTGAATAACGGTGGTTTAAAGGCAGATTGGGGTAGGAAGTTCTGGAAAAAGTGTTGTCCTTTGAAAGTCAAAATATTTGGTTGGTTAATGGTTCGGGATAAATGTCCGACAAGACTCAACCTTGTCAAGCATGGTTCTCTGTGATGATGGTGTGGAGGATACTAACCATCTTTTTTCAGGTGTAGTTTTTCTTAAAAAGGTTGGTGTGCTATTTTGCATAATGAGAAGCTTGATGTAATGGGTTGGGGTATGGATAATTTCTTTAGAATTGCAAACTTCAACAACATTGACATTGGAAGTATGATTGTGGTTGTGGGAATGACTTTTATTTGGCCTCTCTTTGGAAGGAAAGGAATAGCTGTGTCTTCAAGAGCTCTTTATCTCCTATTTCTAATATTATTAATATTACTTTCGATTCGGGTTTTATCTGGACGGGAAATCATCTTATTGATGGGGGATCGGCGGTTTTGGTTAACAGGGGCAGACATGTGGCTGTGGCTAATCTTAATTTGCAACCTACTCGTCAAGAGTTTATGGATGAAGGGAACGAGCAAAGGTTGACACGAATGGTTCGGGGGTGGTTAGAATTAGTGCTTGATATCAAGATTAGTGATGGATTTCTAGACAGCAAATGCTTTTGTTAGCTTGTGAACTATGTTTTGGTCTTTCGACAGGTCTTTTGATTTCATTTTAAGTGTGGATCCGGATGTTGCTTATGCAGAGTTTCATCTCTTTGAGATTGGGTTAGGGTATGGATGTTGGTTGTAGCTGCATTGAACTTCTTTGTTGTTGGTTCGGTGTATTAATGAAATAGTAAGTAGCTTCCTCTATCAAAAATATTTTGTTTGGGATAGGTAGAGTTTCCTATTGTTCCTTATTTGTGTTAGCTTAGAATTCACTACCCTTAAAACTCCAAACTTAACAGAATTTATTATATGTAAATGAGCTTCAAATTTAACGAGATTTGACATGTATTTTTAACATGTGTTACAAATTAATATCAATAGTTTAAGCTTGTTGCTAATGATTCAAATTTTGAAAAAAGAAGAATGTTAACGGAGTGTCACCTTATTTCCCAATTTTATGGGTAGTGGATCCCTCATCTTCATAATAAGCATATACTGAACCTACCGTCCAAAGATTAACGAGAGTACGAAGGATATACAAGTCAATATAGTAATGAGTTCCTTGACCGATAACAGGTTAAATAGATAGAAAATGAGTAAATACGTGTACTGGTGGCAAACCCACAAGGCGCTTAACACGACTCCTACTGAATTTCAAGCATCATGGTAATGTTCATGCAACGCCTAGGCGACCGGACGCGTCTCGTCCCCAGGGCGATCACGTAGGTGATTGTGCGACCGTCCAACTCTGGGCGGTCATTTTTAAATATTTTTAAATCAATTAAATTTGATAAAATAGTTAAAAAATCGAGAAAAATATGAAAAAATGCACAAATATTATCTAAAAATACCACACATGTTTAGGCGTCAAAAAGACACCTAGTTCCTCGACCAAGGTCTCACTAGGCACCCCCTCTACCAACTTAAACACTTAGGTATACAATTTATTGCTTAGTAGTACGATTACAAAGGTAGTTAACTAACTCAGAGTTCATACAATAGCAAATAAGAGAGAAATTAGAATTACAAACTAACTAACTAATTCCATTGGACACATTGATCTAATGTCCCACTGTGAACCATATCAAATTCTCCACCACCATCAGAGTCGTCGGAGTGGTTCTCGTTCGGATTGTCGACGTAGACATCATCTTCTTCAGTTTCTTCATCGTCAGATTGGACATATTGCTCGTCGATGTCCATCGGTGGTTGAGAACTCGATGCACCTGGATCTCCAGAACTAATGTGAACAATGACATCATCCATGCCAACACCTAATAACGACGCGTCGGATGCAGTGGACGTGGATCGACGAAAGCGTCTCCGTGAAGAAGAATGTCCTAAAGTTGCTTCCTCGGCATCGGCCCATGTAAGCTCCTCTCCAGCGAAGACCGGATCTTCAGTTTCTACCAACCATGGATGCTCGTCGAAGAGATCGTAGTCCACACTGATGAGGTCATAAAATCTGGGCTTCTCCATCCTTTGCTGAAACATTTGCCTTAACTTTTGGTTGTAGTTCACATACACCAAGTCATTCATCTTCTTCACAGCCAACCTATTCCTTCTCGTTGTGTGCAACTGTTCGAAGACACTCTAATTCCGCTCACAACCTGATGCCGAGCATGTCAATCCCAACAGCCTCAGGGCCAACCTCTGTAATGCGGTCTCTCCCTTGTCTGCGCCATAAGATTGTCACCAATCTATAGGTCTTCTTTCCGTCCTTTGTCTGACGACCATATCCCCCGAGAATATTCCAAGTGAGTTCTTGTAACGATCAAGTAAACCGCAAATCTTGTCTTGTTCTGCAGGAGTGGGGACGAGCCGCTCTACGACATCCATGAATCCAGGCATATGCTCATTGAAAGCTACATTTCGATCCTGAGGTGGGACGGAGAAGAAGGTACCAGGGTTGAGTAAGAAACCAGCTGAGTATAGCGGTGAGAACATCATCTTCCCTGGACCCCACCTGGTGTCGATGAGGTCGATGACTTGCTTGTACAACCTCGAGTTTCCTTCAAGGTCCCTCATGATTTGTTCTTTGGCTTTCTCCATTGCGTCATGTAGATATCCCATCGGTGGTTTCTCATCGCCATCAACAAGTCTAAGAACCTGGATCATAGGTTGTGAGACCTTCAGTGCCTTCACGATGTTGGTCCAGAAGCCACTTTGTAGAATGGTCTCGGCAACTTCAGTAGAGATCTCCTTCTTTTTCTTGTTCTTTATCCAACTTGCACTAGGATCATTGTACTCCGGGGAAACAACAAAGGCTCGGAGTCTGTCTTTCTTCAGAAACAACATTTGCAAAGTCAGAAAGGCGGTGGCAAATCTCGTGACAGCGGGGCGTAGCAGGTTCCCTTCAATGGAAATTTGCATCCTCTTCAACAACATGGAATGATTGTTGAAATGTTTGACGATCTTACGAGCTAAAGCAATAGTCTTCAAAAACAACTTGCCAATATCCTCCAAGATGAGATCGATGTAATGCACTGTACAGGGAGTCCAAAACAATCTCCTTCTCTTTTGCTTCAACATCCTACCGGCAAGTACGTACGCGGCGGCGTTGTCGGTGACCACCTGAACGTGTTCTTCGCCAATCTCGCCAACTACCTTGTCCATCAGCTTGTACAGGTAGTCTGCGGTGTGAGAGTGACTGGAAGCATCTACAGACCTCAGGAACATGGTACTTGTTGGACAATTTACTAGAAAATTGATTGTATTCCTACCGGACCTATTAGTCCAACCATCCGTCTTCAACGTGCACCCGTATGTAACCCAATCTTGTCTGTATGACTCTAGTATACTTCTAGTGTAGTCAATTTCATGTTTAAGGCACGACTCACTAACTTCATGATACGTCATGGGTTTAAGTCTGGGTCCGTAAGTACAAGTAGCGGATATTGCTTCCTTCCACTCAGGCGTCGTTACAGTGTTGAATGATTTACCACATCTATAGAAAAACCTAGACCATTTTTGATTAATTGTTTTCCTATCTTCTTTTTTAAAGGTTCTTTCGATGTTTGTTTGTTGGGAGCCGGAAACCACGTCCTTCCCATATCCGCAAAATGGTCCCCACAAACGTTGTTTTGGTCTCCTTCGAGAAGGAACGGAGCGAGGACGGGAGGTTGGGGTCCGAGCAGAACCGGAACCCGACCCGGTTTCCAGATCAAATTCTATGTTTTCTATGTCTACATAATCATCAAGACATACATTTTCGTTTTGTAGTGTCATACTGTTTCTAATCATGTATGTAGTTATTTCTTAATATCATGAGGCAAGGGACGGATACAAGTGGCGCACTTACATCACTGAATGGATCGTGTTATAGTTCAGGTGGAACAAAGACATTTATGCTAATTGGGTGACTATAATGTGTAGCTAGATACCGTTTATAGTCTGAGATATTAAGTATTTAATATCACTGCCAATTAGGCTTAGATCCTCCCATAGGTTACACCACAAAACTGGGAAACAAGAGGTTTGATTTTAAGTTCATATGATGTGTTGGGTTTCTTATGAAAATGTGACACATGTGGTGAATTAATTAAAATCAATATGTTATGAGAATTAACATAATTAGAATCATAATAAATTCATATAAGGTGTATATATTATTGGGTGTAATAATTAAATATTACATAAGATAATATTACATAAGATATGAATTTGCTAAAAATCCCAAAAGATCAAATTTTGTTGAAAATAAATCCAAAATTTCACAAAGGTAAATCGGGGTCAAACACGGTGAACCGTTCATGGTTCGGTCGACCGGGGCATCTTCAGATCGGTTAACCGAATAGGGAACGTGTAAGCGCAAATTGGTTGACTGAGATTGCCAAAAGTGCCTGGACAATCGGGTTCGGTAAACCGATTGGAAACGGTCAACCGAGAAGTAGTATTTTCGGTAGACCGAAGGTGACCCGGTCATCCGATAACTATGTTGCAAGAGCGATTTTGGTGGGTCAAAGGTAAACCGATTACAAGACATGGTTCGTCCGAACTATTCAAGGAAATTTTTCTCATACAGATTCGGTCGACCGTCTAGCTCACGGTGCACCGAACACGTGTTATAACCGAATGGTTTGGTTGACCGAATAATACTCGGTCTACCGAACAAGAACGATTCTACCTGAATTATTAAGAGATAATCATGGGTGGAATAATTTCAGATTTAATTAAAACGTTTTTTGTGGGTGATTAAGTGTAATTTAGAGATTAATTTTAGGAGAGAAAAACAAGGGATCATGGCTAAATAATAGCTCTTGATAATGATATTTTGGGAGCCTATAAAAGTGCACATATTCCTACTTGTTTTAAGACTAATGAAAAAATCTTTCTCTCACCACGAAATTTCTCTTAGTAAAATTAAGTTTGGAGATTAGAATCTCAGGAGACTTAAAGAGGGGTTATTAGTTTGATTCTAAACCTTGTTAGAGATTGATTGGCTAGCTCTTTTCTCTCTAACATTGTTTAGAGTTTGGTGAACACTCAGAGGCAATTCCGTGGACGGTTCAACGAGCGACGCGACTCCGGATCATCAAAAAGGTTTTAGAGAACCTTTAGGTATGATTCTATCCTTGTGGATTATTTTAATAAATGTAGGTTGCATGTTATTAGAATAAAACACAAATAGATGTACATAATTATTGTTGAAAATATGAAAATCGATATTGTATGTTATATTAAAAAATTTAAATATATACATACATAGGGACACAAATCCGACAGCAACATCCTACCAGCAAGTACGTACGCGGCGGCGTTGTCGGTGACCACCTGAACAACGTGTTCTTCGCCAATCTCGCCAACTACCTTGTCCATCAGCTTGTACAGGTAGTCTGCGGTGTGAGAGTGACCGGAAGCATCTACAGACCTCATGAACATGGTACCTGTCGGACAATTTACTAGAAAATTGATTATATTTCTACCGGACATATCAGTCCAGCCATCTGTCATCAACGTGCACCCGTATGTTGCCCAATCTTGTCAGTATGACTCTAGTATACCTCTAGTGTAATCAATTTCCTGTTTAAGGCACGAGTCACTAACTTCATGATACGTCATGGGTTTAAGTCCGGGTCCGTAAGTACAAGTGGCGGATATTGCTTCCTTCCACTCAGGCGTCGTTACAGTGTTGAATGATATACCACATCTATAGAAAAGTCTAGACCATTTTTGATTAATTGTTTTCCTATCTTTTTTTCTAAAGGTTCTTTCGATAGTTGTTTGTTGGGGGCCGGAAACCACATCCTTCCCACGTCCGCAAAATGGTGCCCACAAACGTTGTTTTTGTCTCTTTCGACCAGGAACGGGGCGAGAACAGGAGGTTGGGGTCCGAGCAGAACCGGAACCCGACCCAGTTTCGAGATCAAATTCTATGTTTTCTCGGTCTACATAATCATCAAGACATACATTTTCGTTTTGTAATGTCCTACTGTTTCTAATCTTGTATGCAGTTATGTCTTGTTTAATAGAGTCAGGAACTTTATCACAAGGTCTAGCATTGCTACCGGGTGTGTGTGCAAGATGTTGTTTGTGACGGGCTATATCACCTCTAGTTTCTTTACCACATAACTCACAGACAATGCAATTTTTATCATTAGTACTAATGTAATGGGCAATATTCCATCCGGGGTCATTTGTACGAGTAGGTCTTAGGTCATCGTAACTCTCGTGATGTATTGGGAGACTAGTGTCGGGTACGTAGGTCATATCTTAAAACTATACTAATATAAAAATTTAGACTTATATAAAAATAAAATATTAATTCTAAAGAGAAGTTAGAAAGAGTGCACTTGATTTTGGCGGTGGAGAATGAAGAACCGGATCAGAGACTTCACTTTCCAACTTCAAAACTAAACACCAGACCGGAGACTTAATCGTGAAAACTTGATGATTAGGAAACTTGAAGATTAAAATAGAATGATGAAGAAGAAGAGAATGAGGTTTGGAGGTGTGAAAAATGAAGAAGTTTGGAGGGGTTTATATAGGATTTGAGGATAATGACAATCTTGTAATTTTTATAAAAAAACAAAAAAAACTAGCCGTTGGAGAGAACTCTCCAACGACTATCGCTACCTGAACACTGATGGTACGTATAATGTTAAGTTTTGACTTTGAAAAGTATTTTACAAGTAAATATGATAATCTGTCATCATTCCTTCAAAATAAACCAATTAATAAGAAAATTTGGTCTCATTTCGTAACATAAGTAATTAGAATTATGGGCTGTGACTTTTGAGCTCAAATTTTGCCCAGTTGTAAAAAAAATTGGTCCGCTCCGACGAGTTTTTTGCAATTTTTGTCGCAAAAAAATATGACTTGTGTTTCAGTGGAAGCAATTGTATTCTTATAATATGTTATAACTTAAAAAAATATTACGAGACTATTCTCCAGTACTCACAAGTGATTGAAATTATTTTTAACAATGCATGAATGAATGTGTTTTGCTAGTCGTTGAGCATTATAACTCCAATACCATGAGACATTTTGTTGGTCCACCGTCTTTAACAACACCAAAATAATTAAGTAACGGATGAATTCAATTTTATTAAAAAAATATTACAACCTTTTGGTGCCGTAATTTTTTAATATAATAAAAAAAAATTAAAAATTCGAAATTTAAGAAAAAAAATTTTTTTTTTCCAAAACTAGGTGGATCGCGAGTGTGACCCGCGATCCGTGGGGGCACGGATCGCGATTCCCACCCGCGATCCGTACCTCCCGCCAAAATTTTTTTTTTTTTTTTTTTTGAAAATTTCAGAACCGCGATTCGTGAAATTTTTTTTTAATTTTTTTTTAATTTCTTTATTTCTGTTTTTCTTTTTTATTATAATTATTTTTAATCTTTTTTAAAATCTTTTTTTTTCAAAATATGTTTTCTAATTTATATTATTTTTTAAAAATTTAAAAATTTGTTTTTAATTTTTTCAAAAATCGACCTCCAATTCACGTCGATAACCCGACGTATTGAATTGTTAGGGTATTTTATACAATAAAAAAACAAAATTTATTTGTCAGAATAATAAATTATTTGCAACTAAAAATTAAACAAATAATAAAACTAATTAAAACAAAAAATTGGTAACGTTGTCGAAAATTCGTAGGGTGTACACACATTACAAACAGTTTTGGAGGTCGATACAACAAAAAATTAAAAACACAATTAATTTTTTTTTAAAATAATAAAAATTACAAAACATATTTTGGAAAGAAATATAATAAAAAAACTTAGTTAAAATGATTTAAAAAAATTCAAAACATAAAACACTACGACTAAAATCCGTGATTTTATTTATTTTCTTTTATTGTTTTTGATTTTTTCGGTTTTCTGTTTTAGTTTTTTTTTCTTCTGTTTTTCTTTTTTATTTTAATTATTTATAATCTTTTTTAAAATCTTTTTTTTCAAAATATGTTTTCTAATTGATATTATTTATTAAAAAAATTTAATTTTGTTTTTAATTTTTTCAAGAAACGACCTCCAAATCACGTCGATAACTCGGTGTGTATTGAATTGTTAGGGTATTTTATACAATATAAAAACAAAATTTCTTAGTTAGAATAATAAATTATTTACAACTGAATATTAAACAAACCATAAAACTAATTAAAACAAAAAATTGGTAACGTTGTCAAAAATTCGTAACGTGTACACATATTACAAACATTTTGGAGGTCGATACAGCAAAAAATTAAAAACAAAATTCAAAATTTTTAAAAATTAATAACAATTACAAAACATATTTTGAAATATATATATATAAAACATAGTTAAAATGATTTGTAAAAAAACAAAACATAAAATCAAAAACAATAAAAGAAAATAAAAAAGTCACGGATTTTGATTTTTTTAAAATCGTTTTAACTATGTTTTTTATTATATTTATTTTCAAAATATTTTTTGTAATTGTTATTATTTTTTAAAAATTTTGAATTTTGTTTTTAATTTTTTGCTGTATCGACCTCCAAAATGTTTGTAATATGTGTACACGTTACGAATTTTTGACAACGTTACCAATTTTTTGTTTTAATTAGTTTTATGGTTTGTTTAATATTCAGTTGTAAATAATTTATTATTCTAACTAAGAAATTTTGTTTTTATATTGTATAAAATACCCTAACAATTCAATACACACCGAGTTATCGACGTGATTTGGAGGTCGTTTCTTGAAAAAATTAAAAACAAAATTAAATTTTTTTAATAAATAATATCAATTAGAAAACATATTTTGAAATATATATATATAAAACATAGTTAAAATGATTTGTAAAAAAACAAAACATAAAATCAAAAACAATAAAAGAAAATAAAAAAGTCACGGATTTTGATTTTTTTAAAATCGTTTTAACTATGTTTTTTATTATATTTATTTTCAAAATATTTTTTGTAATTGTTATTATTTTTTAAAATTTTTTAATTGTGTTTTTAATTTTTTGCTGTATCGACCTCCAAAAATATTTACAATGTGTGTACACCCTACTAATTTTTGATAACGTTTCGAATTTTTTGTTTTAATTAGTTTTAGTGTTTGTTTAATATTCAGTTGTAAATAATTTATTAATCTGGCTAAAAAAATTTGTTTTTTTATTGTATAAAATACCCTAACATTTCAATACGTCGGGTTATCGACGTGATTTAGAGGTCGATTATTGGAAAAATTAAAAATAATTTTAAAAAATTTAGAAAAATAATATAAATTAGAAAACTTATTTTGAAAAAAAAAGATTTAAAAAAAGATTACAAATAATTACAATAAAAAATAAAAACAGAAAAAAAAAACAAAATCAAAAAATCAAAAAAAAAAATTTTTTTGGCGGTAACACGGATCGCGGGTGTGACCCGCGATCCACCTAGTTTTGGAAAAAAAAATTTTGATTTTGAATTTTGGAAAAAATTTTGAATTTTGGCGGGAACACGGATGGCGGGTCACACCCGCGATCCACTTAGTTTTGGAAAAAAAAAATTTTTTTTCCTAAATTTCGAATTTTTAATTTTTTTTTATTATATTAAAAAATTACGGCTTTTGGTGTCTATAAACGTAAGACTATCTTTCCAACCTTTAAAAAATATAAACATGTGTATTGTAGTAGTTTATCACGCTCCAATTTCAAGTAAATCATGGTGATTGGCGACTTGAAAGAAGGATTAAATATATATAACAATGCACAACGCTCGACAGCCTCGACCCCTCCTTCCTCAGCAGATTTTTGTCTTCCTTACTCTGTCCAAATTACACTGAAACCCGTTGGAACCACACTAACACGAACAATATTTCCTAGTGTAGTGGAAGATTAGTAGAGGCACAGTCCAAAAAGGCACGCATATCTCTTAGATTTAGAGCTGGAAGCGTAATAAACAACATGGGGGGTCCTTTAGTTAGCGTGTGTGTGGAAAAATGAGAGGAAAGCAACAGAAGAAAAGACAAAAGATTCCATCTCAATGATTGATACCGTCTCCGTGAAAGAAAGGATTGTAATGGCAGTAGCCCATGGTATTAGTTATGTTTGTAGTTGTGCACACATGGCATGATTAATGGATTTTTCTGTTCCATTTATCTCTTGGCTAACATATCGTCTTGTAATTTCTAGGTTAGATTGCTAAGAAAGATTCACTTTTTTTTAATCATCTTTAACGAATTTTGATTGATATAAATAGTTGGTTTGGTTAGTACTTTCTCTTCTAAGAGTATTCCTTAACGCTAAAATTTTAAGGTCGTCAGCAGGTCGTGACCAGGTCATATATGATCTTTGTTTTTAACGTTGAAAATGTTCGGTCATCTGTGACTGGGTCGATGACCCAGGCGTTGAAACGCCCGGGTCGTCGACCTGGTCGTTAAATAAAAAAATATTTTTTAGTTTTTTTTAGTTTTGTTTGAGTTTTGATTTTTTTTAATTTTTTGTTTGATTTTTTTTAAATTTTTTTGATGAAAATATGTTTTATAATTGTTTTGATTTTTTAGAATTTTTTTAATTTTTTTTAAAATTTTACCAAGATGGACCCCGAAATGATGTGGAGGAGAGAGATATGTTGTTGTGGGTTGTGTTGGGTTGTGTTTAAGATGTGAATAGTATAGGAAAGAGAAGAAAGTGGGTTGAGGAAAGAGAAAGCTGATGTGGAAGAGAGATAAAGTTGATTTTGAAGAGAGATAGCTGATGACGGGGTCGTCCAGGTCATGGTTAGTGATGGTCTAAAGAAGTAGGTGGGGTTGGTCTTGGTCCGCGCGAGTGGCTTTATTTTGGATTGACAAAAGAAAGTGATTAACCACCGCCTTTGGTAGTCAATTTCCCACCTGGCTAGAATGCTAGATTGACCAAATCCAAAATATGAGTTGCGTGGGACTGGAACCGAACTCACGGGTGTTTTGAATCCATGAAAGATTGGAAAGGGGAAGTCACTCGAAATCATATGATGTTGGTTTTTCTTAGTTTAGATGAGTTTTTTTATAGTAATAGTTTAGGTGTTTAAGGTAATGTTACGAATTCAAATGACCAAAAATAATTAAATTACAATAGGTTTATTCTTGAGTTTGAATTCTCAAAGATTGCACAAGTTGGATTTAACCCAAAAACTACTAGGTTGGGCACATTAGTTCAAAATCCAAGAAATTAAGACTTGAAGTGGTATCTTAATCAAATCAAACCCAATCTCAATCCTTGTGTTACCCTCACCAGCTTCAAGTATAAACGTGTATTACGTATTAATCTCTTTGATTTTGATTATTTAACACTTTGATACCAATAATGTCTATTTTTAATTGTCAAGTGTGACCCATTAATTGTGAACTGCATTAGCTCAATTCAATCCCATTATACCTATGTACCAGCTGGGTGGGGGTGAGACGCAAATCCAAATTCCATATCTTTAACAACTCTTGGTTAATAATCTATCTTATTAACAAAAATTAACCCACCACTTGTCAAATAAACATTCAAACCAACTCCATCACACTAACTCTTTTAATGTATCATTTCTCTGGGAATGTAACTTTTTTTTACCAATCCAAGTTATCTCGAATTCCAACTCTAATTTCGAGACACGTAGACTGTGATTCTAAGGGCATTTTTAACGGGGTGCTCGCCCGGACAACCCCTGTTCCCGGATCGGGCGGCCGTCAGTTTCCCTCGCCCATTGGACTGATTTCTTTTGTTAATCGTTACAATGTTTATAAATTTATTTTAAATTCGTTTTAAATTTTTTTTAATTTTTTTTTCTGAAAATATGTTTTTTATTTGTTTTGAGTTTGTAGAATTTTTTTGTAAATTATATATATATATATATTTTGTCCATGATCGATTTCTAAATGACGTAGATGAGAGAGAATGTATGGTGGATTGTAGTCGGACGTTGTTAAGGAATTTTTTGAGTGAGTTGGGTGACCTGATGTGACACACATAGAAGCTGATGTGACTGAGAGAGAGCAATACGTCCGGGTAGCCCAGCTGCTGCTATTTATATTCTAAATCGAAAACAAACTATATATTTGCACCTTAGTGTTTCCAATGTCTCGAGTGGAGATTATTTTTTCTTCGATAATTAATATGATTAATTTTAAATTATTAAAATAAGTTGTATAACGCATCTCACCGAGTGTTGTTATTATCGGAGAAGACAATCGAAGTTGCATTTACTCTGAAATAAGTTTGATGACAACCCGGTCCGATCATAGCTAGATTGAGGGTGTCGTCACACAAGTTGTCAATGTCAATCTAAGTACCTGAAACTGAATGAAGATGCCCAAGACTTGCACATGCTCACACCTGCATTTATTACACGGAATATTTGTCCCTCCCTCCTCTTTATTACCCAAACCCCCCACCGCACACACACACACTCTCCAACACCAAAACAACAACCACCACCACCACCACCAATGGAGTTGGAAGAGCTCTTGGGCCTTCGAAGAGACGACGACCCCTGCTGGGACTCCTTCTTCCCACCACCACCTCCCGCTTCCTTCGACTGCTTCGCCGGAGATTCTTCTTTCTTCTTCGGGGAAGACCCCACGAACAAAGTTATGGATACGATTCATGGTTCGGGGTTTTACTCGTTTGGGTTGGGAGAGATCGGGGGTCTGGTGACGTCGGAGCAGCTTCAGAAGCCACCAGTGGTGGTGACGTCGTCGTCCACGACCACTACGACGTCGTCGGGGGATAGGAAGACGAGGCAGCCGTCGAAGAATCTGATGGCGGAGAGGAGGAGGAGGAAACGGCTTAATGATCGTCTTTCTATGCTTCGCTCCGTCGTTCCCAAAATAAGCAAGGTATGAAACAAACAACTAAAATTACAACAATACAATACAACTTGAAATGCTGGTGGTCTTTCTATCTTTCGCTCCGTCGTTCCCAAAATCAACTAAATAGGGTGGTTTTGGGAACTTAGAACGAAAGAAACAACTAATGTTACGCTGACGCGTTAGGTTTAAATTCGTCTTATCGAAATTAACTATATTTTGTTATGAGCTTTATGTTTTCTGGAATGTTTGAGATCGTGACTCTATTTGAAGTTATGGACCTTATGGTTATGATGTGAGCAACTTATGTTGCAAAAATAATGTTTAACTCATTCGAACAAGATGATAAATTAATCTTTACTTTTGTTTGCTTCAGAGATGTATGTATGTTTTGGTTGGTTTTTGTTTATACAATTCAAAATTACCATGTTTAGTGTTATTGGAAGTTCGTAATGATACATATACCTGGTGTTGCTACCATACTATTTCGACATAAAATTTCATGAACATGACTGTTTTGGGGACACTTTCTGGGGAGTGGCATTTTGCCTTTGTTGTGTTTTAGTTCAATTAAATGTGTGATTGTGTATGATGTTTTTGACTTGTAGGTGGACAGAAGATCCATATTTTTGCTTTTGGGGGGGTGTTGTGAATAAATTTTGGGTGATATTTTCTGATTTGTAGATGGATAGAACGTCCATATTAGGGGACACCATAGACTACATGAAGGAGCTACTAGAGAGAATCAAAGGGTTGCAATCCGAGATCGAGGTCTCAGAACCAGCAAACTCCGACGACCATATTCGACGTGCAAACCTGCTGAGCATCTTCAAAGATATCAGCCCGAACGAAGGTCTCGTAAGGAATGTCCCTCAGGTACTACAAATAAGAAACAAATGTTCACATTTTAATTTTAAGATAAAAGGCTCAATGTTGTGTTGTGTTTATTCAGTTTGATGTAGAGAGGCGAGAGATGGACACAAAGGTGGAGATATGCTGCGCCGGGAAGCCTGACCTTCTGCTATCTACTGTGAACACACTGGAAGCACTGGGGTTGGAGATCCAGCAATGCGTAGTCAGTTGCTTTAATGACTTTGGAATGCAAGCTTCCTGCTCTGAAGTACAAATTCTTCACAAAGATTTATTTCACCTCAATTTGTTACTTCCAAATCCAAATTAAATAAATTAAACCATTATTATGAGTCTGTTAATAATTAGGTTTAAGGAAATGATGTATCAAAATGCGTTCAATTTTTTTTATCTTCATTCCTGCAAAAATTGACTTGAGACTCAACATTTGAGAAATAAGGTGCTTTTAAAATCACTTTCAATAGTTGCTATAGTCATTGGTTTGTCTCTGCAGGACAAGGAACACAGAGCGATGCTAAGCGCCGAGGAGATAAAGCAAGCTTTGTTCCGGAATGCTGGGTATGGTGGGAGATGCATGTAGGAGTAAACAAGAATGTGGAATAGAAGATTAAGCAGAGGTATTAGTAGTAACTCCAGTGATGATTGCAGTAGAAATTATTGTTGTTGTTGCAGAGTTAATGTGTTATATTATTGTCTATGGTAGTAGACATGTTTCTTTCGCTAGATTCAGTGTTTGGTCTATATTATTATTGGTGTGATGATTCATTTGAGAAGTGTGGGGAAGGTCTAAATATAGGGAGCCCACAATCCATGCAAAGAGCCAATGTGGATTAGGTGTGATATGCAGAGAGGGCACCAAGTGTTATTATTGTCCACACTTAAAATCCCTTCAAGAATGAGACCATCTTTACCTGTCCAAAAACAAAAACACTCCCTGTTGATCTTCTAACGTGTCCAATCTGAATACAAAAGGATGTGAGAGTGAAAGGACATGATCTATTTGCAATCTGAATCTTTTCTCTTGTTGATAAACAAAGAACAAGTGGAATTTGTGGGGTTCAAAAATTGCAAGGAATGAGCAAAGGGGTTGAATCTGTAATAGGAGTTTGGAATGGTATTGTTGTTATTCACCAGTGCACCCCCATGGAATGCCACTATTCACTATATGATTATCATATTGGTATGCAGTTAATATCGGTTTGTTATACAGTCATAATTAACCATTTCAAGTGGTTGAAAAGAGTATGGGTGTTTCTGATTTTGAATTTCAGATCAGAGTTTCAGTTATCAGAAGTTATGTTTCAGTTAATTTTCCCACTTACACATTTAAACCAACAAAATCAGTTCAAGATCAACACGAACTACTTACACCTTTAAACAAAAGAAAATCAGTCGGCCATCAATATTCCAGTCACAACTTCTAAATGGAAATTCCAATTTCATAATGTAGAAGAAATGTTTTCTTTTCACTCAACGTAGGATCGAGTCCAATATGTAGGAGCAAAATACAATGAAGTTTCATTAATATCCACCAATCCTTTGTTTACTATTATTTCATTAAGGATGAGCATTAATGAAACATTGATGTTTGTTTGGATGTGTATGTCATATACCTGTGAAATTAGTGATTAACTATTGGCCATGTAGGAGGAGTTCATGCACCAACACAGTAGGTTGGGTAATTTTGTAGGGCAACAAGCGACTAGCAGGTAAAGGTGCTGGAGAGCTCCAATCATGTGTGCCATTTTGCGAAGCTAAGTCCCGAGTTACTTCTTTTTTTTGTTAGTGGTCCAGTGCGTCCTGATGAGTTACTCTTTGACATGGCAATTTTTTTCCACCTCTTAGTTAGAAATCCTAACCATGTTTAAAGATAATTGTTACGTTTAAAGCCTTCCAAAACCAAGAATCTACATCAACAAAATTGTAGCACAAATCATACATGTTTGAGCAGATTCCAACTCCTAATCCGCTCCATCCCCATCTCACCTTAGGGGTCACAAATAAGACCGATCGATGTACTCATACTTAAGCAAGATCTGAATTCTTATCACAGAGAAAAATAATTATGTAGCATGTTTACATGAGAGACAGATAGATTGCGCTCTAAAATACCACGGCCCAAAATGATATCACAAAACTGTGACACGTCAATGTTAGAATGCAGATTCGCAGGTCCACTGTAAAGTGAACAGAGACAACTGATTTTTTTTGTAAGGGTGAACAGACAATCTCAGACAAAAAAAAATGTATGTTTGCAGGGTACTATGAAGGCTTACATAATTGCAGGCTTTTATGTTTTCTTTAGGTGAGCCATCGCATAATGCATTGCCACTGCTTATTAGATATGATTTAAAACAGAACATGGTCTTGGGTATTTGCTTGGACATCATCAATCAAACTCAATAGGATTGGTAGAAACTAGAAAGGGTAACTTCTTCCTCCATTACCTGTTAGCTGTGAGCTGGTAGTGCATTTTGACTGTAAAACCAACTGTAGCATCTTGCGTTTAGTTACCCATCGAATTCATAGTAAAAGGACATTAAAAAATTATGGGAAATTGTATTTAAAAACAAGATTTGCAGTACAAAACTTTAACCTATTAAATTTTACTTTCCTATTACTCTCAATCCAAGATATACCTTGATTTATATGTACATTTTCTACGGAAGCAACATGTCACGTATCTTTATAGAGGTATTACGTATGTATTCTATCCCTAAAATGCGTGATGAAGAAAAGAAGATACAATTTGTTAAAATCTTATTGACCAACTAATATCACCCTAATGACTAAATATGTTAACATATATGGGAGAAAATTTTATTTGGAGGATCTTCCTATTTTAAGAAACTGTATTCTAACAAAAAAATAGTAGGAATAAAATGTGCCATGCTTTCCAGGCGTGTAAGGCCGTAAGGGTATGTTGGAGCTTAAAGTATTTTGACTTTCCAAGAATCACCACTATTTAGAAGTACACCCACCTAATAATAGCACACGGAAGCCAAAAGAGTGAGCATGTTGTACTATCTTCTAATAAATTTACAGCTTAGATTTCAGATGGGCCCACCAACAAGTTCTTCGCCCACGTTAACATGTTATTCGTCATATGATAGGTCGATAGCCCAACAAGTAAAGCCCATTTCATTAACATCCAAATGTTACAGACAAGATTCCACCTTTTTTATAACTCGAGAAAAGTAGTCCTAATTTTTTGAGCATTGTACTTCTATTGAAGTCTATATTTCAATTTATTTATCCCAAAGGCCCATATTTCTATTGATTAAAAAAGTAACTTTGATGAAATTAAATGCTTTGAAATATAACAATGATAGACATCTAATGGAGTATTTGAGGTTTTTCACAATTGCAGGAACCAACCTTCGATCATGTTATCATGCATACGGTAGGTTCTCCACTTGCATCACTTATTGGAGACTATGAATCAATGATGCTTGAGGTGGGATCCCACAAGCCACATTATTGTCTGGGAACGTTGCCAAAATGATGTCTGGGAACGCAACAAGAGGGCCCTAGTCTTGTTTGGAAAGAAAAACCCAGCCATGAACCAACATGTGTTGTTTCTTGTAAAACCAGACTTTTACCTTCATATATGTCTTCAAGCTCTATGTTCTAGCTAGGTTTCAACGAGAGTCCTGTGTACGGGGACTCGATTATTATTTTTTCAAGTTAGAGACAGAAAAATAAGTCTACGGGTTAAAATCAATTGATAAAGACGCTACAAAGATTCAAGGGTACGAAGGTCTAATGTGTTAGATTACTGAGATTCGATTTATGGTTTTGACTATCTGAAGACAAAATATCTCCTAACTAAGCTAGTCTCATGAGTGTCTTAGATTAAAACATTCTTATTTGCTGCAACCATGGAGATAAACTATATTTCAAATATTTGTATTATAAAACCACAATAACTAATACCACAACGTCTAATGCTAACGCATTACGAAAGATATTTATTGAAGTTTGCAACGACAAAAAATGCAATCATCATAGTTCACATACTTACACTATGTTGGATGGAAAAGACATTGTGTTTACTCACCTTAACATAAACATAAAAATTTGGTAAAGATTTTAAGAGCAAAAGAATGGGTGAAAACTTGCGATGCTGAAATAAAGAAACTTGCCAGCTAGAATAGTTTCATGCGAATGTCATTTTCTTAAGTCAAGACTTAAAAAAAAAAAATCAAACGTAGAATATCTATCCTATAGATTAATAAGTTTCATAAATCATGATGATTATTTGATGATAATCAACTTCAACTTAAATTTGAAGGGAAGGACTTTTATCTTATCAGGAAAAGAAGATTCAAATGCTGCTCTCGATGAACGTGATCTTTATGTGGACCTCCAACATTCCCCAAAAGCTTAAAATGACTTTTTCATGTGTAAAAAGCCGAAATGTTCCTAACTTTTGCTTTTATTTTAAAAATCAATAGAAAACGCAATTGTTGCATCCGCACGTTGCTACATTCATTGCTGATTACTTAATTATGACATATGAAGTATTGACATGTAACGTATTTTTGCTTTATTTGAATTATGCCGCTATTTATATCAAATCGACAAAACCTTTGTAGCCGCCTATATATTCAGAATTACTAAATTATGACTCCTGAAGTATTAAAATGTAAAGTAATTTTGCTTTATTTGAATCATGCTACTATCCATATCAAATCCACAACAAAAAACTTCTACTGCCACCCCTATTCAGAATATTGATATTGTTTTCGATCAAAAAAATAAACTAAGTTTAACATTTAAATAATATTAATATCATAATAAATTCATATTAAATACCAAAATTATACAAATAACCCTAGACTATCTTCGATCAACTCCATCAAAGATGGCTGAAGGTCAAGTGGTGAGAACTAGAAGAGAATGGCAGGTCAAAACTACTATAACACCTACTAAAATTTTCACGGTATATTTCACTGACCTGATGTAGGTTACGACTTTTTATTTAGATAATGCTTTTAACAAATTGACGAATGTATCCCTCAAGAATTGGAGAGATACAATTTCCTCAATCTCGAATTCTCAATCGTCCAAAGGTGAATGTATGGTGGAGATGCTTTAACTCCAAAACGACAAAGTTTCTTTAGTATTATTGTTATCTGCAAGGTTTATGAAACAATTAAACCAATCTATGCATGTTGTTGACTTTTAAGGTTCCAACAACGCCAAGACAAGTTGTTCCAATTTATTATCTTTGCAACACCAACAAATTAATATTTTCTCTCTTCGCGCGTCAATAATTTTTAGGAATTTTTTTCAATTTTTTTTAAGTGGTGACACGCGGTGACGGTGGGTTTATTTTTTAATGCATATAGAACTCGGCATCACCGGTATCGATTTTTTTGTTTGTTTGCCCTCGACGTGAGTTGTCAGGAGAACAATGATTCAAATAGAACTCGACGCGGGGGATGCCGAGTTCTATTTGAACTTTTCTCTTGGCACTCAGATCGTGCATGAGACGGTTGGACGACCAAGAGAACAATTTCTTAAATAGAACTCGGCAACTGAGATGCAGAGTTCAATAGGCAGAACTCGGCGTTCGTAACGCCGAGTTCACTTTTTTTAAAGTGAACTCGGTGTTACGAACGTCGAGTTTCGTCGGGCTATAAAAGCAGCCCGACGACCCCCCCCCCCCCCCCCCCGAGTTCTCGCGATTTTAAGGTCAGAGTTTCGATTTTTTTCGTTTTCCACCATTTTCTTGCATTTTTATGTATTAGGATGATATACATTGTTGTTTTAGGTATGATTGTAGTATTTTTGTTGGTTTAGGAACCCGTTTTGGTGCAAACTCGATTTCGATTTTGGGTTTTTAGGCCAAACTATTTTTTCTTGTTTGTTAGTTGATTATTGATTTTAGTTTTATTGATTGTACGTCTACGGTAGTAATCTTAAAAATAGTTGAATTTAAGTTTGGTTATTGTAATTGAAATTGGATTTTTTGTTGTTATTTTTGTTTGAATGTATGTTAGTTTGAATGAATGTAAACTTAAAAATGATTTATTTGAGTTTAAATGTATGTGAGTTTGAATGTATGTGAGAATTGAAGTTTGATTTTTTTGTCTTAAAAATAGAGTAATAATGTATGTGGGTTTTAATGGAAAAAAATATTTTGAAGTTGAGAAATATGTTCGTTAAATGTATTGTGATTTGCATGTTGAGAAATACGTCGTTACTTAGATGTTTAGAATGTGAGGATGTTATTTGTATTATTGTTAGTTTGTTCTACCGTACAGGTTTAAATTTACAAATTTGAAAAATATAAGGGAGGTTCTGTCAAAATTTTAAAAAAAAATCTGACATGATTCGTAACGTTATTTATTGTAGTTGATTTTATTGGAGAGATTGCTCGACGTTTACAATCGTTTGCTACTACACTCGATTGAGGTAATTTCTAAAACATTTGAGTATTTTCAACTTTTTAAGTAGTTAGTAATGAAGAACAACCATCTCACTTGAACACATTTTCAAATTTAATTAATACATGTTAGGTATGGATAAAGATGATGAAGGATCTTTGTTGGTCGTGTATAATGGAAAATTAGAATGTAACGGAGATGTGACAAAATATACAGGATCTGACTGCAAATTGGTAGTTGTTCCGTTGAACATAAAATATGAGGATTTAATGGATGTTATAAGATCTGAATGTTGTTATCCACACAGTATGTTTGATGTCAAGTTGACGGTGAAATTGCCATTAAACAATGATTGGACATACGTTCCATTAACCAATGATAGGTCGGTTTATGGATTGATGCGTTTGTTTAAACGGATGTCTGTGGTTAGAGTGTATGTGGAAGCTGAACCTAAAGTAGCCGACCCTACGCTGACAACCAACACTCATTCGCCGGAGTATGGTACAATAAGGTCGACCGATTGGGACTGTGGAATAGATTTGAATATAAGTCTAAATCTTACAACCGAAGTTCCGGCATACCAGCAAATTTCATTTTTCTAATCGCATAACTTCCAAACAGGCAACGAATGACCAGAAAATGCGTGTGACATTCCTTCAAGCAGTGCAAATCCTTATCCTGGTTTGTCGCAATTTGAACTCATACATTACAGTCATGATGAGTTTGCTGGAAGGGCTGAACCATCTACCTCATATCCCTTCATTGGGCTTGGTTTGTCAGCTGTTGACCCAATTCATTTTAGTCAACCAGAAGGCCTGGAAGAGATGCATAGTGTTCAAGATGATGACACTGAGGAATTAAGGGATTACAGCACACCCTTCGCTGTAGAAGATGAACCAGAAGGTGTTTCTGCTAATTAAGTCGTTCCGGAGACGCAGGATGTCATATATGCGATGAGCCAATCCATAAACCGTGAAGACGACGACGTTGTTGATGATGCAGTTGCTAACAATGACATGATTCCAACTCTTAATGAACTTCCCGATATCTTCGAGGACGACAACTGGATAGAGAATTCTGTAATTGAACACTCATTCTTCGATGCTGCGAACAATTTGGAACGGAGTGACTGACGTACGGAAGATGATCGTTCTTTCTGGGATAAACGAATTTTACCACGAGCGGGTAGAGAGCGAGAGATGGTAAGATTTAAACATTTATTTAAACAATTACCACGTTTAAAAAATGTGTTTAGTGTTTGATGATCTGTTAATTATCTGTAGGTGCACGGAGTTTATGAGTTCCACGAAGAACTCCATCAAATTCACGAGGCGATCAAATATCACAAGACAGACTCTTCAATGGTTGGAAAATTGAAGGAAAAATGAAGGCTTGACTCATGTGTTTTGGTGCTGAAGAACTCACATTACATTTGAGTCAGGATCGCGTCGTTGAAGAAGAAGATCCACACACTCAAGAAGACGATGGCGGTCTTCTTGACACTCAATCCGACCCAAATTCCAACCATATCCGACCTCCGTTTCGATCCAAACTTTCACGTAAATATAAGTATAGGAGTGTATTAGGGATACAACAAAAAAATTAAGAAAAAAAACGTCGAATGTGTGTTAAATAATGAGTTTTTGAAGTTTAAGGAGGTAAAATGTTACAAAATTAAAGCTCAGGGGAGGTAACTGTTAACTTTGAAACTTCAGGAGGGCAAAGTGATATCAAGGTATAGTTAGGGGGGCAAACTGTAATTAACCCTTTTTTTTACTTTCTGTAATCACAAATTTGCAAATGCCCGGCATAGAAGATAATTCTCATATAGTTATTGTAGTTAGTTCATATAGTTATCAACTAACTTAGTAAAATATAAATTATGGGAAATTATCAAAAGAGCCACAAAAGTAATCCACGTTATTTAAAAACCACTCAAAAGTCAACTTTCTCGCTCCCCTCTAACTGGTTGTGGTAAACTGGTAATATCTCCAAAAAAGAGGCATTGGAAGGAAAATTGACTTTTATTAGAATACCACTATTGCTACGTTACCCTTCTCACTTAATTTAAAATTCAAAATTAAAAATATTACTTTTCTAGAAAAGCCAAGAATGTTAATTATGTTTATTCCCATTTTAACCTAAATCTTATCCTAATCTCTCAAAATATAAATACTTTTAGTTTTCGATCATCACCGATTTCACTTCATCTCCCAAATTCGCGCTTCTTCAAATCCCCTCAACAACTGGAGTTGATCGAGTATGTGTTACGTTCTTCAACAATTTTAAATAATAATTTCCGTATACAAATAATTGTGTAAATATTAGACATGTTATATTTCTTGTGATTAATTATGTGGTAGAGAGTGCATATAATAGAGGACATACTCAGTGACAACAAATATTGAGCTATTGGCTGAATTTTAAGTGACACCTCTAATGCTTGTATCCTAACTGCGAGCACATCCATCGTTGTGCTTAATTTCACGTTTAGTTTTTGACTTTTGTTATTTATGTGCTAAGAATATTCTGGATATTACAACAGTTGTAATTTGCACCACCTTAAACAAGAATTTGGTAGTTTTGTGTTAATTTTTCTTCTTAAGTATGAGATGAATTGTAAGTATCGATATTCCCTCAAAAATTAGATATACACGTATACAATCAACATAATGAGTTGTACCACGTACAATTTTATCGAAAAAATACGATCCAAAAACAGTTTAATAGAACCTCTAACACTCTGAATACGAGTTTCGAGAGGAATACCTTGTCATTTTGTCAATATAACTTAAAACTACAAAAACAATTTACTTGATGAGCTATACAACTTCAATGTAAATATAATATACTCGTAAACGTACACAACATTAGAAAATCAAGGTGAATTTGTGAAGATTAATTTTTCAATTACTTATAACTTTTTTTGCATATTTCCATATTTGAAGGATGGTGGAAATTCTGATACTTTTTTGTTAGAGAAACGAGATCAGACTTCAGAAACTAAAGAAAGAGACTAAGGCTACGTTTGACACGAGAACTATTGTTTTGTTTCGAGTGAAAAATCATTGACAAGTTTATTTAGGTTTCGGTCACGTCAGACATCAAATAAATCATGGTATTTGGTGAGCTTACTATTCATTGTTTTTGTTCAAAGATGAACCTTATTTTGTCGTTTATTTTTAGTGAGACTGGCAGAGGAGAGAAAAAAGACAGGAGAAACGAAATGGAAGTGGCTTTTGAATCATTGTGCTGATGTGAGAGCAGGTTTCACGGGAGAAATCCAAGTTTTTCCAAAAATTCAAAACCACATTTGACAACCATTACATAAACCAAAAAAGCTACGGAACACAGCCTAAGTACCTTGAGTTGTTAAACTGCGTTCAATCGTACAACACAAAGAGAGGTTTAGAGCTATTGAGAGTAGTACGAGAGTACGAGCTTTAGAGAAAGAATTGGTAACCTGAAAAGTATGTTCTAAATTCTATTTATAAGCTCGAAACTTAATGTAACCGTTGAAATTGAAGTGGTAGTGATTTGAGTAAGATACAAAAAGCAAGGAAGTTCAGAATTCAAATCACAACACAATGGATCGACCGGATTGGGCTAAACAGACAACCAGTTTCTTGTAAATAAGAAAACAATCGAGATGAAGTGCAATAACTTAAGTGAACTATCAAACCAGATAAAAGAACGGTCGATCGTTCAGGGAGATTTGGCTTGGTAAATTGTAATCGGCCGACTGAAAGGTTGGATAAACGTTTTGACCGAAAACAGAAAGTTTGGAACTTGAATATTTCTTGAACCGGTCGACCGTCGTCATAGCATTGTTCCTTTGGTGGTCAAAGATAAAAGAGGGGTTAGGTGAAAGTACGTGTATACGATCGTTGTATAATATGACAAGTATAACGGTCATATTTAAGCCAAATACGGGAGTCAAACGGTCGAACTAAACTTGAGTTTCGGTCGACCGATTGTCACACTAACGGGGACACATGTCAAGATATAACATATGATAAAAAAGGAATCAGTCGAACGAGGATATATTGGTTGACACATGCAAACAGTCAAAATGAGATAAAGAAACAGTCAACTGTTTAGGACAAGTAAATGGCATGTTAAAAATGGTCGAACCACAAAAACATTCAATCGACCATTCAGGGAAAGAACTTAGAGTCTGTTAAATTTGGTCGAACCAGATGGGTTACTGATCGGCCGAATAAAACAAAATTCATGTTCAAGTGGAATTTCTATGTGATCGGTCATCTAACAAAGTCAGTTTGATATGTAATTAAGTATGAGACTTCTATAAGTTTTTATGGGTCATGCAATGCAATTCAATCAAGATTCCAGGTGCCTAAGTTACAATATAATCCTAAGTACAAAAAAACATAAATCATATATACTCTTCAACTTGATTTCTTGTCTTACGTAGCACTTGTCTCCTAAAATGGTTAGCCAAAACGTCAACACGTCCCCTAAGAGTAGCTCCATAAGTTGGATAAGTCATCCAAGTAAGCGCAAGGACTGAGACTGCCAATTTTACATGAAACACGATTACACGACATGAACTTAGCGGATATGGATTGAGAATTTGAACACGATTAATAAATGGGTTGGATATAACAACACAATTATTAAATGTGTTGAGATTTCTGCTGTAAAAATGATTAACATGATTAAGACACGATAAAACACGATAAGTAATCAGGTAATAATGTACACGATTACTAATACTACACGATTAATACACGTCTAATACCGACAAGTCTACAAGTAATATATAAGTTATAAATTATAATGAACGAGTGGTGTGCAATTATGCAATCCAGTATTTGTGTAATAAACGAAATTAATTGTGTATGGATTATTGTTTAACGGTGTAAACGGTAGTCATGTTAAACATATACACGAAGTAACCCATTTAATATTCGTGTATAAACGGGTTGGATATGGCAACACGATTGTAAATGGGTTGGATACGGTAGAAGTCTAGCAACACGATTATTAAATGTGTCGGATACGGTACGACACCTAAAGCTTATATATACGACTTGACACGACACGATACGATTGACAACCCTAGCAATGACCAACGGGTACAAAATACAATGTATTTGATAATAAAAGTTAAGCATATAGATATAGGAGAATGTTGGGTGGGTCTAATTTTTTTTAAAGAAACTGGAGAATGGTATAACTCCAAATAGCCGTGTAAACAAACTTTTACCCCACCATATTCTCCAACACATGCGAGAAAGTAATTGGCGTTCTCACATGTGGAAGACAATTATTATTTTTGGATTTGTTTTTGTTTGTGAACCTACTAATGAAATAAAGTATTTGTATTGTGAAATAAAAAAATTAATTTTTAAAAGAATCACCAAAAAATATCTTTTCAAGATCTACAGAGACATCCATATTATATAAAATTTAGTAATTTTAAAATTCAGACCGGGAGTAATTTGAATTTAAAAAAAATTATTTCAGAAAATAATTTAAGAGCAATGAGTTGGAAGTAAGTGAAAACTTGATTTGACAGTGGATTTTTTATATTAAATAATGTGATTAAGATGAAGATAGAGAATAAAATTGTGTTTAAATGTTGTGAAGTGAAATATTTAACGTGATAGAAAAAGAAAATTGGAATTCGTGTTTGAAACATGTAAACTCCTTACAAAAAGCTAAAAAATAAAATAAAATAGAGAAATTCTAAAACATACCACAAGAACGTATAAGGTCACAACCTTTGAGTTTGCAAAATTCTCAGTATAGAATGTACATTATAAAAGTCTATCGCCGGCTGTTGATTTTTGGGCAGTGGTTGTTGCGGAATGAAATTGGAAGGATTTTTTTTTGAAAGTTAAAAAAAAACCAAATTGGTAAGACGTAAGGGATAGAATAGTTTGGTCTTTTCAACTAATTTGATTTTAAAATTCAATATTAATTTATCTTCAATTTTTTTGATTTGTGGCTTTCAAAGAAATTTGACTTTTCATTGGCTTTTATTTGAACAATGACCTCATAAGAGAACTTTTAAATCTTCCATATAAATTACATAACCTAAGCAACTTTGTAGATTAAATTTTCATATTTAATGGACAAACCTGGACAACATTATGGTTCATCTAAAATTTAGAAGAAAAACAATTTAGACCATGCATATTTATATGGTTTCCCAACCACAAAAATCGTTCTACATGTCTACTTTACTACTTTATTAGATATGTATAATGAACTTTCAATTTATTTTTTCCAGGTTATAATTCCTTATAATTCCTCATAAAGATATTAGATAAATACTAAATATTAGATAAACTAATATCTAATAATAACTTTATTTTTAGGAGAATGAATAACAAATAGTACTATTTAGACTTGTTACGGTAAAAAAAGCATAGAAACTAAAGGAAATCAATTTTCGGGGTGTTTATTAACGAGAAACCACCGAAAAATAGAAACTAAAGGAAATCTCCCTTTGACCAAGATTCAGTTGAAGCCAATGAAATTCACCAAAAAATTAAAAACTGAATTAATTTACTATCATTACGGAAATTGATAGTATTTGTAAATATTGTACATATAAATGTATAATTTTAGAGGGTTACTATTCGTCGTCGGAAAATTACTTAAATCGCCTTAAAATTACATTTTTGCCCTTAGCAAATCAATTAATACTCATTTCGTCTCGTGTCTTTAAACAAAGTTTTTGACTCAGTTTTACCCACATTCCTATTACAAACACCACGAAAATGTCTGGCGAAGCACCTGGATCCGGCGAGGTAACAAATGTGGATTTTTTTTCCGACTTGGGCGTCTGGCTAAGACGCTTCTACCAATGTGGAGGCGTCTTAGTCCGCCTGCCATTACGAGGCCTGCCAGGGGGAGGCAGCTCCAACGGACGCCCCAACCATTTTTTTTTAAAAAAAAATAATTAAAATAAACAAGGCAATTTACCAGATTTGAGTAATCTGGGGCGTCCGCTGGTTCTTGGCTTGGCCTCCAAGACATTCTTTCTGGTGAATATAAGAGTAATATGAAGAGAGAGTGGTGTTAGGAGAGTGAAATGAAGAGTAATATAAGTAGACATGGTAAAAGGGCAAAATGGTAATTTGTACGGACGATTTAAGTAGTTTTACGACGATGAATAACAATTCAGTAATTTTATTATGAAAAATACGTGGTGCGTTAAAATTTAAATAAACATTGCATATTTTAGTTTAATTTACCTTAAATGGGATGCGTGAATTATATATTATATACATATATCTTGTCGATTACTTAATAAGATTATTGTAGTCATACACTTTTAAACAATACACTAAATTAAAATTTGAATACTATTTTATTTTAGAATTTTATTTTAACAAGACGATATAAAGTTCAAGATGTATCTTTATTATCTAGCTTCATGGTATAATTTTGTAACTTATTGTTATTTTTTTTAAGATAAATATATTATTTAATTTTTAAAATGATTTTAATGTTTTTGTAGTTAAGTTTTTATGTAATAAAAATAAATATTAAATAAATTTAATAGACATGTACATTTTTTAAAACTCTGCTGCACTTTCCATTAGTTTCTGTGTGGGATATGAGAAATCGAGGGAAAAAAATTCAGTACATTCTGAATGGTACATGAAAACTAAGGAAAAATATTTTCATTTTTCAATATTGACGCAAACACCAGGAAAAACTCTGGTAAAAAAGAAACTATTTTCTTTTCCCTACGTGCACAAACATCCTATGGATTGGAAATTCAAGACCAACCATGAATTAGAGTGGAACTGAAACTAGAATTGCTAGGAGAGTAGTCTGGAACCAACATTTCTACTCCACTGTCCACTCGAAACAACTTAAATAAACAATAGGTGTGAATTTGCTAATTTTCCCACTAGTCAATAGTCATCACTAAAGAAAGAAAGGTGGCAAAATTTTGTGCCCTCAAAGGTAATTGTGCCGTCGCACCAAGTCCAAAACTACACAAGAGTCAATGAGGCTGGCTACTTTGCTAACATTTAATAATACTACAACCCCAAAAGATCCAACTCACGCCCATAGTCCCACATGTGACCCTGCAGATCTCCATTGTCCAAACCCACCCAACTCATTATTTCCCACTAATCAACCCAACAAACCAAAATCCTCCCAATTTTCTTCCATTCCCAAATCCCAACCTCTCAACTAAAATCAATTCCTCAGCCCCAAACCATCAAACTGAACCTCTCTTCTGAAAAACACACACAAATTAAACCAATCTGTCCACTACCAACTTCAACTCCCTTAATTCCCACTCCAACTCCCAACCCATCCGAAAGACCCATTCCATCTCACACAACCAAACCAAACCAAACCAAACTTCCAATAACTCCAAATCTTCTACTCTCCTCCGAACTCCAAACCAATGAATAAAAATCCACCAGACAAAAAAAGAACATCCCAAATGGGTGTCCTTCGAAGAACCCGCAACAAACCCACAATAATCTCACTCCAAACCCTCTCCAAACTCCTCCTCTCCGTCTTCCTCCTAGCCTACCTCCTCTTCTCCTCCTCCCTCCTCCAAACCACTCCCACTTCTCCATCCCTCAAAATCTACGTCTACGACCTCCCCTCTCGTTTCAACTCCGCCTGGCTCTCCAACCCTCGTTGCTCCTCCCACCTCTTCGCCTCCGAAGTCGCCCTCCACCACTCCATCCTCAACTCCAAACTCTCCACCACAAACCCCTACGAAGCCGACTTCTTCTTCGTCCCCGTCTACGTTTCTTGCAACTTTAGCACAGTAAACGGATTCCCCGCTATCGGCCACGCGAGGTCTCTTTTTTCCGACGCAATAGCCCTCGTCGCCGGGGAGTTCCCTTTCTGGAACCGGAGCTCCGGCGGAGACCATGTGTTCGTGGCTTCGCACGACTTCGGCGCTTGCTTCCACGCCATGGAGGATGTGGCGGTGGAGGATGGGATTCCAGGGTTTCTGAGGAACTCCATTTTGCTACAGACGTTTGGGGTGAGGGGGACGCATGCTTGTCAGGTGGCGGAGCACGTGGTGATCCCGCCGTACGTGGTGCCGGAGGAGGTCGAAGGGTTTCCGGCGCCGGAGAGGATTGTTAGGGATTGGTTTGTGTATTTTAGAGGGAAGATGGAGGTTCATCCTAAGAATATTTCGGGAAGGTTTTATAGCAAGTGAGTGAGTTGGCTCTGCTGGAATTGGAATGTTTGGGTTTTGTGCTTTTTTATGAGTTTCGTTTCGATCTTGCTTGCTTGCTTCTTTTGTTTCTTTTTAAAAAAAAAAATTAGTTTTTTGCGGCTTAATTTGAACTATTTAGTTGTATGTTTGCTTTACGTTTCTGACTTTTGTTAGCTGATTTGGTTTCGGTTTGCTGTTTCTGTGTTTTCTTATTCCTTTTGAGTCAATTTTGTTTCTTGCAAGCTTATTTTCTGCGCTGTGTTTTTTTGGGCCTTTCAGTCACCTTTTCTTGTTTTCTTTTCTCCGTTTGGGTTTACTATACTTGTGTGCTTTTTTTTTATTTCTGTTTCTCCCCAATATTAATTCGTACAAAATTTGGAGCTCAAACTTTATTACTTTCTTCATGCTCCGACCCAAATGTTTGATAAAAAAAATTACTTTTCTTTGTGTTCCAATGTCATAATTGTTGCTCAACAATAATTGACACCCATTTTCTTCTTCTTCTGCTACTTCCAAATTCCACTTCAACTTATCAAATTCCCACAATTCCCAATTTTCTTTCTAACACGATTCTCTCCTTTTTTTTCCGCAGAAAAGTCCGAACGGATATATGGCGCCGGTACGGCTTGAGAACCCCGAAATTCCACCTCTACCGGAAACGCTACTCCAACTTCCATTCCGAGATCGCCCGGTCCATCTTCTGCCTCTGCCCCCTCGGGTGGGCCCCATGGAGCCCACGCCTGGTTGAGTCCGTCGCTCTCGGGTGCGTCCCCGTCGTCATCGCTGACGGCATCCGTCTCCCTTTCCCCGACGCCGTGCCGTGGCCGGACATCTCGCTCTCCGTCGGCGAGCACCAAATCGCCGACCTCGAGCAGGTGCTCGACCACGTGGCGAGGACCAACCTTTCGGAGATCCAGAGGAACCTGTGGGACCCCAAGGTTAGGAAGGCGTTGCTTTACCACCGTCGGATTGAAGAGGGAGACGCCACGTGGCAAGTTCTGAGGGAGCTAGAGAAGAAAGTTGATGACAGATCGTGGAAGAGGAGGGAATCTTCTGACGTTGATACGGTTTGAAGATCGAGTTTGGTTGGTAATTCATTGGTTTTGTTTGTGCCACTTTACGTGTAATTAACGAATTTTGTTTCTTCAAGATATAGGGAGGTTAGGTTGGTAGGGTGTGTGATAAGATTCTTAAGAGAAAGTGAAGATATATAATTTTTTGTTGGTGGAGTTGTTGAAACTTGTGGAGCGGATAATGATATGAAAAGAAATTGTGACGTTTCTTGGGTTTTGCTTTTGCTTTTATTGTAAGAAAAATTAATGTGCATTTTCCGAGTTTTGCATACCCATTAGGCCATTGGGTACTGAATTTATTTCCCTTCCTAGTGTGTTTGAATTGCTTTTGTTGAATGCGGTGAACTAGATTTTGGATTAAGCAAGGATTATTGACTGATATGACCGTAGGAGCCAAGAAGTGGGGAAGGCCTTGTGTGGAGAGTCAGGATTCCTGTGACCCTGAATTGCACTGTCTGTTACTGCTTTTAGTTCTCTCTTTTTTTTGAAATATTTTTCTTTTAGTAAATTTTCTCCGACGTGATTTTGGATGTCGTTGCGTGGTTCTTCCCATGGTAGGTAAAGTACACCTCGTCACATCATCAACCACAGTTATATCCTTGTACGTGTTCACGAGGTTTTTGGTTGGAAATTTATTCTAGCGTGACAAGTCGACGACATTAAAAATCCTCGTTTCACGAAGCTTCGTTCATATTACTTTTTCTGTTCCTAAAATGTTTTCCTCCTACAAAAATATTATGACTTTTCAATATATATATATATATATATATATATTCCCCCTACGATATAAGGTTCCGTTTGCAAAGGTTGCTAAAGCGCCACGGTTGACAAATGATGGCCTAAAATCTGCATATGGCGGCCTTCAAGTGGGCCAGGACACACCCGAATAGATTCGGTGTTTATGCTTCCACTCATTCAGCGTATCAACCACCAGAGAAATTGTATGCGACCATCACATTATCACATCAGAGCTCAAGATCTTAGTGCGCAATCGTGTTGGCTTTATTTAAAGTAGCCTTTCAGCTCGAAGTTTAGACCTGGATCTTGTTCTGACTGTTTACCAATTTATGATAAAAGTTGAGGTCATTTAGGTAAACTACAAGTCCACAACCATGTGTGCAGTTGTGCACTTCAACAGCTAATTGTTATGTTTAGTGGGGGGGAAATAAATTATCACTTGAAACAGAAAGTTGAAATACAAGCTGCTACTACTGCTAGCTCAAGTAGAATGTAAAGCATGTAACATTACTAAAGCTAAAACTGTCATCATCAACACCATCATTATTACTACTAGAGGCTCGCATAACATATAGATAGCCAGATATTATACGAAAACTTTACAATACACAACAATACCATTTTAAGCCAAACATCACATAGCAAATGAAGAGCATTGTCGTAATAGTTTTCTTCCTGACATGATATCATCCATGAATCAGGAATAATTCAAGCAATTTCATCATACAGGCACCCATTTTATTCTCACCATGTTTGCTCCTAGTCTTCTTTCTTTGAAGTTGCGGTTACCTTTTCAGGTTCAGAAGGTTTACTCTCTTCAGCCCCGTTAGACACCTGATGAAGGAATTTATGTTATCCATAGATTTAATGAAAGAAAATGCAAGCAAACATGAGACAGACAACTCGACAGAATCGTGACCTCGACTATAAAAACAACAAACACACGAAGCACTATTTCATTTCAACTGCTCTATTCAGGTTGAGAAATTGAATCATACTCCTTTGCTCACGCCTCACCTAAATTAGCCTAGAGATCTATATATCTAGTTTTCCCCACAATCACATTCAATTCCATTTTGCAATCCCTTAAGTCAACCCATGTAAGGAATAAAGAACACAGAAAAATAGGTAGGCATACCATACTTATTAATGAACTACACCTTCGTCTTGACGAAAA
This sequence comes from Triglochin maritima, assembly GCA_963682175.1. NCBI lineage: Eukaryota > Viridiplantae > Streptophyta > Magnoliopsida > Alismatales > Juncaginaceae > Triglochin > Triglochin maritima. The sequence goes on along the minus strand of OY821772.1, from coordinate 52,660,658 downwards.
AGACAGCTTATTACATGTATTCCACTAGAATTACAAATAGACCATGTAAGGGACCATGAACGCTTTTGTTAGTAAATATTGAAATGAGTTGACAGCAAAAATCAAATAACTGTTACTGAGACTTCAATCGGATTGACAATTCATGACTGTCATATGCAAATTTTGCCAATCTGGAAGAGAAAAACCTTATGCTTATCTTGAGATTAAATTTCAACTGTCAGTCAAGAAAACTGAAAAATAAGACAATTTGCACTTAAACATACTTGGCCAGTTTTACTTGATGAAGGCTTGTAAGGACAAGCAGGAGGGACTCTTTCAGGCTTCCTGTACTCCCAACCAAAAAGGTGATATATTTTTCCCTGCAATTTAATGAAGGGGAAAAAAGTGAATTCAAAGTCAATTTGTTATTTAGAACAATCCCATGAAAATGACAACCCAAAGCATAAGCCTTCTCGCTGAGGAGGAGAAAGGTCATTTTGAGAGTGTCGGAACCAACATAAGCAAAGGTAAATAAATAAATGGTTCCGAAAGAAAGAAAATAACAATCAAACACTTACTGAATAAAAATCCTAAACATTGAATCGGGCAACATTACAAAATTTAAATGAGAAATATGTTAATAGGAGTAAGTGAGTAACTTCATGGGTATAATTTTCTTCATACAATTATATGATAGAACAAGGAATATATATCCAAGAGCAAAAGTGATGTGTGAAATCAAACAAATAAAGGTGAATGGGAGAAAAAGGTAAATGTGAGGTATGAGCACAACAGAGGAAAGGTGCTAGAAGGGCGAGGTAAATCCATGTCACCTTCATTTCAAGCTATTTAGCGATTGAGCAGCAGATTTGCATGTTCCACAAACAAAAGACTTACACTGAGCCAACTATTAAAAAGTATTAACAATCTCCCAAACTCCAGCTAACTAACTAGGAAAAAATTAAGAAATATCCATCGTTGGGAAACCACTTCCATAGCGTCTCTAACTAATGGACTATTCCTCCTTGTTGAAGTTAACATTCACAACATCAATATCACCATCTCTTTTCCTGTTTCCTCCAGTCTTGCTGATTGTTTCCTTTTTACTTAACTCTTAAATAACCCACACAGGTGTACTTATGAAACAAGGCTAGGAGGAGGAAAATACGTGTTGCAGCGTTCCATTAATGGAAGATGGACCATTTTCGAAACAACAATTCTAAAATTAACCATTTCAGTTTTATGCACAGGATTGCTAATCGAACAACATATCCAAACTAATGTAGGATGAGATCAACATGCCACACTGCAACAACCTTCCGAAATTAATCAATAACTCAATTTCCATAACAAAGTCTCAGACTAATAAAACTGTGAATTCCCAAACAGAAAAATCAAATAACTCCACTACTGCCGATTCCGGTCCCGAAAGACCTCCAAACGAGAATTCAGAAAAAGAGGAATGAAAGCGGGAATCGAAGCGTACCAAAATGAAGTGGACGAGGAAGGGGAGAGCGTTGACGAGCGGGACGAGGAAGATGGGAATCAAACACGCCAAGCACACCTGCACCCACCGACAACAACGTTAGAGAAGGGTTCGGATCTCACTCACGATTGGGGGGACGGAAAAAGAGGGGATTTTACCATTTTCGTCCTTCGAATCCCTAGACTTGTTCTTCCCCTTTCCGCTTTCTTCCTTTCCTTTGTGGGTCTTTCTTGGGAAAGGTTGAATTAGAATAGTAGTATGACTGTATGAGGAGGATCTAATTGTCAAGGGTTTTTGCTTGGGTAACACCTCGTAAACATATCTTCGGGCAAATGCCCATAGAATTTCATAATTGTCTTCACTATATATATTTTCCTTCAAATTTGATCAATAACCCTGCCTAACGTGGGACCCAGTTCAGGGCAATGATAAATGATAAATCTAACAGAAATTCGCGATAATAATAATAATAATATAATGGAAATTTGCACACCTGAAACACATCTTCAACAGAAGACGGTCAACTCGATAATAATTTAATTCCGATTTAACTTTAAAAGAATGAAAAAAAAAAACTTCTAACTCGAATAGATAAACGAACTAACTCAACTTGAAATAACTTAAGCTCAACTTGAGATTTTTGTTGTTAATTGACATTTATTTTTTAATATTTAATAATTAAAATACGAGATTCAGAATTTTAACTCTCAACTAGATCCAACACCTCCGTGAAGAAGAAAGAGGACGACTAAGTAGCAAAACAAGTTGCTGGTGGAATTTAAATATCAATTGACAACCAAAGAATAACACTAACAAATCACGCACAACATATATATCCATCAAATAGAAAAAGAAATAAAAAAACAAAAACAAATTCACCGTCGGGCGTCGGATCTCATTTCTTAGTTGTTTACTGTCTCAGGTCTGCACCTGCCCGACACCAATGGAAAATAAGGAGATATAATTTACTAACATCATTGAATGCCTACAAGTAACATCTCAAAAACCATGTTACGCAGTAAATTCAAGGACGCAAGAAGATGCCGCTAATCACTTAAGATGCTTGAACCCAAAGCTTATTCAACATCCTTCAGCACCTTTCATGCTATGACATGCTGAGGTTAACCTGTATATATTTGAGATTGGAATGTCAAAACCAATAGTCAGGTTACAATGAAGCGAGTTACATTCTTAATTTTAACAAGAATACAGTAGACAAACTTATCACGCTACAATTGAGATTTCCTTCTCATCGTAGTAGATGTTTACTCCTTGTGACTGGTGCAAGGGAAATCAGTGCAGCGACAAACAGGTCTGCCAGAAGCTTGCCACCCATTGAACCCACACTCCAAAACCATCACGTTCTTAATGTCGACTTCATCTTTAGCTTGGGATGTGTAATTCAAAAACTGTCGAGCACAGGATGGCCCCCTCACCTGAAAAATTATTTATCCAACACGATAATTGATGAGGAACATGATGAAGCCAGCATAAATGTGGCATCAGAAAACAATTGGTTAATCAGGCACTGATCAGAGCTTTAAATATGTTGTACAAAAAAAAATGAAACATATATGTAATCCTCTTGGTCAGTGTAGCATTAAGTGTTTTCTACTAGCTTCTATAAGATAGGCATCTTAAAGTCACGCAATATGGTCATTAAATGCATAAATACAAAACATCACCTCAGAGGGGGAAAAATGGAATATCTTGCCATTAAGACTTAAGAGTATGGAATATTTTGCAAGTTTCAACTCTCCTTACCAATCAGGAGGAAAAATATTTCAATATGAACACCCTCCGTCCCAAGAAATATGGGAATATCGTTCTTCCTGTTTCATACAAGAATGTTGATTTACAGCTTTTTTTTAGTTTTCAAACAGAAATCTGAAAGCCAGTAATCAAAACTATCCCAAAAATGCTGCTTGCTTCTATGATATCTTCTCAACTTTACGTCATCAGTAAACTAAATCTAATTTATTTCCACCACCACTTAAAATAAATGTGTTACATCTGTGTTCAAGCATCGTAGATTTGTAAGTAATGGCGACCCAGCAAAAGTTTTATTGCACAGGGTGCACTATTGTTTGCAAATAGTGGTTTAAGTAACTCTATATTATATATTTGTGGAACCTTGAGAAAGTTGATTTTCAGTCTTCTTTATTTTGCTCTATACGCTGTTAAAGAATTCGATGTAATTCCAGTTTATTGAATCTAAGGAATCATAGGTCAAGGTGATGTCTTGTCCCTTCATATGGGATTGCCAATTTTACACGAAACACGACATGAACTTAACGGATATGGATTGAGAATTTGAACACGATTAATAAATGAGTTGGATATGACAACACGATTATTAAATGAGTTGGATATGAATTTCTGCTGTAAAAACGATTAACACGATTAAGACACGATAAGTAATCAGGTAATTAGGTACACAATTATGAAGTATTAACTATTAAGTTATTGATTGTCAACAATGTGTTTATGTTTACTATTGTATTAAGTAGTCAGTTACTACTGTTACATTTGCATGTGGTTTCTATTAATGTGATTGTAATTGTCTAGTACTTTTAGTGATTGATATTTGTTTGGTACAATACTTTAACATGTAATAATTTTGTGTTAAATGGGTGACGTGCAATCATGCAATTTAGTATTCATGTAATAAACATAACTAATTGTGTATGGATTATTATTTAATAGTGTAAACGGTAGTCGTGTTAAACGTGTACACAAAGTAACCCGTTTAATAATCGTGTATAAACGGGTCGTGTCGTGTAAACATGATTATAAACATGTTGGATACGACAGAAGTCTGGCAACACAATTTTTAAATGGGTCGGATACAACGCAACACATAGAGCTTATATATACGACTTGACACGACACGATTAATACACGACACGATTGACAGCCCTACCTTCGTAGAAGGGAAATAAAAAGACATTTGACCTTCATTTTCTTCTCTAACGCCACATCATTTATTCCTTATCAAATTATGTAATGTTGTTAATCATTTCTTTACTTGATTTCTGATCTTATTTGATTATTGTTCTTCAAAGACTTGTCTTTGAGTTTACTCGCTAGGTCTTTGTAATACGCTACTTCTCAAATTTAAAAACTAACTCCTTGGCATGATTTTTCACACATACATATTTATCGATAACTCATGAAAGCAAGAGAAAATATCACGACACTTTAATAAGACAGGAGCACAGAATACAAGTAATCTTGCACTCATGTAGGGCATAAGATGACTAATCACTCACTTTTACATAAGGGATGGAATCTAAAAGAAAATATGAATATGAGTTCGCATGTAACTTAACAGCCCAAAAGACAATCTACTCCCACGAAAACATAGGTTTAAGTAGCACTTCAAAGTAAAAACCTTACAGCCAAGCTACTAGCTTATTCAACAATTATCTTGATTCTTAATTGCTCAGGTAGTCTATTTATTATCTACTTCAGCATGCCTTCACCACATCAATGAGCATAATAAAGGGGAAAGTTAGATACATCGACGACCAAAGCATACCTAAAGATTCGGAGTAACATTAGGCTGTAACTGTACAGTTGGCTCTTCAGATCATCCCTGATACTAACATAGTTTATATTTGTATAAGAATTCTTTTGTTTGTTCTTTTCTGGACTACTTATAGGTCCAAGGCTAATTAATGACTACTAATTAAACCGCATACCGGTACGGTTCAAATATGCAGTTGAATCAAACACTAATTAAATGATTAGATGATTTCAAAATTGCAAACTAATAATATATTTTACATCATGCTAATGTAACAGTTCAATCAATTTCAGCCACCAATTGAAGGAGTGATCCATTGGCCCAATGCCCTGGCTGGTCTGGTTTAATATGGTCTGAGTTTCGAAACTTTGGGTGTTGTAGTGGCCTTAGTGGTTGTAAGGATTGTGGGATTGTATTGTTTATAAAGATAAACAAGAAACTTTTGAACCTTAAAATTCAGCTCAACTCTACCTTTCCACCTACCATCATCTAGGATGTCATCCTTCCTTAAAAATGATTCTATCATACCACTCCCAATAACTCTAACTCTCAGACCAAGTTTTACTTGCAAAGTTTGTCAAACCTTGATAAGAAAAATGGCAAAGCCAGTTCCCAAAAGACCTTAAGACCCTAAAACATTTCACATCAACCGAACAAACAATCCACCAAAAGTTAGGACGGAAATATACTAGGGGATTTCACTTGGAAAAGAAAATGTTCCATACTAACGGATTCGGGTCCATAACCGTGGGTTCCAATGCACGAGAACAGAACAAATACAAAGCAAATATAAGCATTTCTGCGTTTGTTACTGTTGTACCCGTGTTTACATACCGAGTGCGAATAAGAATGTCTTTCGGAATTTACAGCACCATTCATAGTTGAGATAAAAGAATGCAAACAGCAATCGAATATGAATTAGTAGGTAAATATCTTGGTTTGTGTATTTTTAAAAATATCTTAATATCACATGTAGCAATCAGAAACAAATACGAATCGAACATAACCATTTAAATTTTAAGCACTGCCAATCAAACGAATCCGAATCAGTCAGACAGGTCAAAAATACCAATAAACACAAGTAAGCAACACTACACAGCGATAAGTGACCAATCAAAAAGGTCAAAAACAAATAAAGCGCACCTGACTTAGGGCGCAATGGAAGACGAGGGTGTCCTTGCCCTTGACAGCCTGGATGAGGTCGGGTATCTTCTCGGGGAAAGTTTCGCTGGCGAAGTGGAGCGATCCGGCGATGTGGGCGTTGTAGATCCTCTCCTCGTCCCTGGTGGGTCCCACCCCAAATCCATCCATCACAAACATCATCATCATCATCAACAACAACAACAACACATGATTGGACGAAACCATACCTGACGTCGACGATGGCGAGCTTGGGGTTGCGATTCGCCACCAGGCAGGACGCCGAGATGTACGACGGTGTCCCCACCATTCCCATCTCTTGTTCTTTTCCTTCGCTCGCGAATGCCACAGCCACAACCACAAGGACACAAGGTTGGTCTTTTGTCTGTTGTCTAGAAGATTCGAGGGAGAAAATCGAAGACGGTCTAAACGGGTCGGATTCGTGGGTTTTCTACCGCCGTGGTTGCAACCGTTTAGGAGTCAATTTGGAACTTTGACTATTTAGGTTTTAACTTCGACCCTTTTATATTTCGATCCCATACTTCAGTTCCTCGCACCGCATTATGAATATTGAACACTTTTATTTTATCTTCAAAGACTATGGAAGAACATTCTACTTCTAGAAAAGAAGATTTTAGGACTAAAATATATAATTGAATACGTGTATTTGAATTACAAGTTCTGTTTATGCAAACTACAACACAAAATACTATCAAAGACAGACGTACTTGGGAACAACAGCTGTTAACTTCAAGTTGAAGCTTCAAAAATCAAAAGGCATCTGAGAATTCGTTGGATTTGAAAGAGGAAATGATCGAATATCGATGTGTAATGTTCTGTATACGATATTGGCTGGTAAAGACAATACTAGCTTGTGACTTTGTGTAACCATACTAGATTACTAGTGCTGCGACTGCTGTCTGCTAAATGCTAACATATTTCTCTTCTAATTATTCGTTGCGGAAGAATAACTTACCCAGTCAGCTGCAAGACTACAGATGAGTGCAAATTGTGGGAAAACGCAAGTAAATAACTATGAACACTGCCTGCTAATCGAAAAATAATTATGACAGCACAGGAACATTCAGTTTGAAGAGCTAGGCTTACTGCGTAAACTATTCCAACATATGTATGGACGGATGCTAGAATATTAAAAGCACTGTTTATGTAATGAAAGAAAAAATAAATAAATGAAAGCCGACGAAAGGACAAATAAATCACAAACATGATGAAACAAAATATCTTTTCAATACTAAAACAGGAAATTAATTTCTGGGAAATTTGATGTTATACATGCACAAAAAAAGAGCTCTGTTTTCTGCTCCAAAAGAAAAGAGAAAAAAACTTACGACATAACCGGACTACAGACCTCGTTTGCCTAACTGGTACACTACAGACCTGGTTTGCCTAACCCTACACTGGTTAATATGCTAAAATCTATGGATTACTATTCCAAAAAGGTTAAACAGAAACTAGGAGGGCTTCGTAAGCAAAAGAGACCCTTTCTAAAGGACACAATTTGAAAGACACATTGCTATAAACATGGCATCAAGTTGCATTGTACTTCTGCCTCAGTGTGTAGTTGTACACTTGTGCATGTTGGGGGCATCACTAAGCCCCTACATTGTAGTCAATATACTGCCAGGACCCAAGAGGAGTGTAAACAAAACATTCTGAAACTTCAGGTTTCTTTTGGGTAAACCACCAGTAGATAACTTGCAAAACCTTGACTTCGGAACTTTATAGACTGGCTGGTAGTTTATGGGGAGCAGGACCAATGTTTTCATGAAGATCCTCCTGGACTACCCCAAGGGATTTCCTTAACAGTGGGTCCACTGCATTTGTTTCCACAGAACTCGTGATTGCCAGAGACAATATCCTTAAAACATGTGAATTGAGGGATAACTGTTTCTTCAATTTTACAATGACTTGGATTTGAAGGCCTTTCAGACACCGCAGTCTCCAAATCATTGCATTCGTCAATTCTGACGTTCAAATCTATCCTTGTGTTTGCTTTGAAGATTACTCTGCTTTCTTTGGAATTATTATCCACAGAATTGCAATCAACTAAGGCATCCAATGCTTTGAAACTTGCATCGTTACAGGACTGCTGCTCTTCAGGGTAAGGAACATGCTTGAAGTCATAAGAAGATACCTGCTTTTTTCCTTTATTTTCAATGACAACTCCCCCATCCAAATTACACATTTTTGCAACATTTTCTGCATCATGGAGGCAGCCACCAGTCTCTTTATTGACCAACAAAGATGCCTTAAATTGAGCTTTAATAGGCATCTTTTTTCTGCATATTCGGTTTCCACTTAAATCAGACTTGCAGTATCCCCCTTTGGTGCTTGATAGGTCTGCCGAAATTTGGTCTGCTTGATTCTTGGAATGTGTATTTGTATTTCTTGCATCTTCAGCATTAGCAATGTGATCTTGGGGACTGACCTGTCTCATTCTTCTTTTGATAAATCTCCTTGGACCAGCACCATTATCATCTAAGTGATTTCTAACTGATTTAGGATGACCATGCAGATGTTCTCTGGTATTAAGCTCAGACAGACCATGACTCATTGTACCATTCCTGCCACTAGAGTTGTCCATGATCTCAGCTTTGAACAGATCTTGACATTCAGACAGACACTTGTGGGAGTTCTTAATGGTTTGGATTGCAGCGTTTTCAGAAGGCAAAATGCTTGATCTACCTTTGGAGATTTTAAAACCTTCCTGATTACATTTTCCAGATAAAGTTGTACTGCCTTCCGAAGGCCTTTCAGATCCTTTAAGTACATAACCTTGAGATCTAAGCTTCAGCCGCCCATCATTTTCCGGCTCAATTCTCGAGTCAGGAACAGCATCAGAGGCAAGTAGTACTTCATCAGTGCCACTAGTTGATCTAGCAATGCATGTGTCTTCAAGCTTGAAGCCAACATTATTAGCATCTTGCCCTTCTGAAGATACCTGGAGGAGTTGGCACTCAATTTTACCCTTTTCAGATGATAGAGTACCAATACTACCTCTGGCAGGCCTTTCAGAATCCAAGACAAGACCCTCAGAGACACAGATTGGCCTTCTGCTATTTTCCATAGAGTCCTTTGAGCCAAGAATTTTGTATCCATTGTTCACAGTCAAACTGGGACTGCAGAACATTCTTTCACTGGCACTAACAGGGGACCTTTTAGCAAATTTGACGTCACGATCGGAGTATGCATTGCCAACCAAGTCTCGCATATCTTCCAAGAATTGTTCGCAAGAGCGGCGAATAGTTTGAGGCTTACATTCACTTTTTTCAGAAGATAACATGTGTGCGTGGTCTACTGTTGCATCTCCAGTTTCATTATTGCATTTCACTGATGATGTTTTGGTACTTTGCAAACACAACTCTTCCGTATCAAGGTTGCAGCTACTATTGTTGCATTCTGCATTTTGCTTTGCTATTATACTTGCTTCGTCTGCATTCCCCTTGGCAGCTACATCATCGTAGTCATTTTTTAGTAGCAGGGGGTCCCTAGATTGCTCATCTTGATTCTCCATGTTGATTTTTTCATTTGGGTTAACAGAAAATGATGGCCTTATTAGTTTCCTCCTCTTTGGCTTTTGTGAGGAGCATTCTCCACCTTCACTCATGAAAGCCCCTTCTTTCTCTTTCTCGTTAGACCTACAAGTGTCACTTCTGCGCTTAAAATTAATGAATCCTGAATCCTTTCTCACCGGGGCTACAGGTTGATTGCCGCACCAGCCATTTTCTTCACAGGAACCCAGCATGTCACCCTCTGAGGTAGAAGGGTGAGATGATTCAAACTGAAGATTTTTAACGGTTTCCTTGCCACCAAATGCTGTCCTTTGTTTTAATGTTTTGAACTGCACATTTCTATCAGCTTCTTTTAAACAAAATGCTGCCTGCCTTTTTGATGATTTCAACTTTGCCCAGTTGTTTTTTTGCTTGCCTAAGTGAGACTTGACTTGATCTAATGAAATCTCATCTATCCCAAGTTCACCAGCTTCTCTTTCAGCATCTGTTGTCATGGACAAACGAGAGAGCACACTGCTCCTCCCCTTGGATTTCACATTATAGCAATTATGCCTTGGACGGTGGACAGGTTCAGGGGTAGAGTGGTAGTGGTACGTCTCCCTATCATAAGCATCACCATTTCCCAATTGATAACAGTGCTGCTCATCCAGTGGACTCTCTGTAGGATCACTTAACGACATACTTCTGACACATTTTTGCATTTGTGGTGAGGATATATACACGATATTTTGATGCCCTGGCTCTCTAAGCTTATCACTTAGATAAGATGCATGAACATGACGCAGAGGGTGCCGCTGGCTATACCAATCCATATGGGGTGGACTACCTGCCTGCTGACATACAAATGATGTATTTTCACCCAGCTGTTGTACCTTGTATGATGATGATGATGATATATACCCAGTACTCCGATATTGTGGTTCTGTGATACAATCGTCAAACTGCAATGTTTGCAGCTGGCTACAACTATATTCATGGGGCAAACTACCAATCTGCCGGCTTACACATGCCATATTTTCACCCACTTGTGGCATTTGAGATGTGGAAGGGTATTCAGAACTTAAGTATCTTTCCTCCTTAGAATTGCCAACAAAGCGTTGCACTCCAGGCTGGTTAAGAGGATGAAGAGAGCTATAACCATCCATCCCAACTAGACTTCCCTCCTGCAGGCTCAAACACTTTCCCATCCTTTCACAAGAGACTAACCTAGGTGGCATATTAAGTTCACGAGAGGGCTGATCATGGTAGCATCTATCAAACCCAGCAGCATCTGACCTTACTGAAGACTTTCTGTAATTGCCAACAAATTTCTGAGTTTGAGGCTGGTTTAGAGGATGTGTGGGGCTATGACCATCAATATGAACTGGAATTCCTGCCTCAAGGTTTAAACACTTTTCCATCTTTTCATAGGAGACTGACCTTGGTGGTGTAGTAAGTCCTTGAGAGGGCTGATCATGGTAGTATTTATCGAAAACAGCATCATCTGACCTTACCGAAGACTTCCTGTAGTTGTCAACAAAGTTCTGATTTTGAGGCTGGCTACAAGGATGCAGAGGACTATAACCATCTACCTGAACTGGAATTCCTGTGTCGGGGCTCAAACACTTTCCCATGCCTACACAAGAGGCTGACCTTGGTGGCATAGCTAATCCATGAGAGGACCAATCTTGGTAATATCTATCATAACCAGCATCATCTGACCTTACCATGTACTTTCCGTAATTCATTAATGACGAGCAAGAACGGATAACACTAGGAAGAGGGAAGTCCGCACCTGCATAAGCTTCTTGCCTTTTAGAAGCACTATTTGGAAGGTAATCACTGAAAGAAGAGCTCCGCGGATGTACGTCAGTATAATACATATAGCTTGGAGAAGGGAGGTCAGCACCAGTATCACAAGAGAAAGTACCAACTTGGTTAGTCTTATGACTCATATCTTTCTCTATGTCTAGGACACCGGATGAATGCTCTTTCTGAGGATCAAGAATCTTGTATTGATTACTAGAATCTTGGGAAGTTGTCAAATGAGATTTTCTACTGAAACTGTACTCTTCATTATCTTGTTCACAACGAGAAGAAGTTGGATATGATTCTCCTCTCGTTACAACGAAAGAGTCATCTTGGCTTAAATGAACCTCATCAAAATTTGATAGATGATTGAGATTACAGTGAGAGATGTCTGCAGACCTCCTATGCTTTATGTCATTTAACACATCGGACAAATCAGAAGTGTGGTGCTTATTCTGATAATCTATAAACCTTGGGCTACCTCTTAGTTCAGACCTAGATAGACCGGATTTGCTGACATTGGCTGCCAGTTTAACGTGCAATTCTGGCCCTGATTTCTTCCTCGAATTAAACAAACGTAAAAGTTCATAAACCTACATTTACAAGAAGAGGATTAAGGATAGTAAATGCAGCTACATAATCTTATGAGGGATAGTAAAGAGTAAAAAATGGGTTTTGACCTGCTTTCTTGAAAGACCAAAGTTGAATTTCTGGTGTGTGTAATAATTATCCTTGATAGCATGATGAAATTCATTTTCAACGAGTGGACAACAATACCAGAGACTCTTGAAACGAACCTTAGGGCAAAACTAAATAAAATTAAAAATAGAATATAATCAGAAAATAGTATTAGTCCCAAAATAGAATATAATCAGAAAATAGTATTAGTCCCAAAACTAAATAATACCCAACAACAACTAGCAAGTACAAAAAGGTGACGAGAAGAAAAAAAATCAAAATTAAAATACTTAAGGAACTCTCACCTGTGCAGAGAATGTCTTTCCTGTTGCACGAAATGCTCCTGGAACAATGTTTGTACCACCATTAGATGCAGCCTCAAAAACTCCGTAGAGTTTCCTCGCTTCGTATTCGAATAGAAATAAAATCATCCCAACTTTGATTTTTGCAACAATTTTTTCATGTTGCGGGGGAAGGCCAAAAGGTTTCCTTTTAAAGCATACTTTCATAGTTGACTGGTTGCACATGAAAATTGCACCCATGAGTGTAGATTCAGCACCAGCAAGATGCTTTTCCTCGTCAAAATCCATCATGTTCCTTGATGAAATATCATAAGATGACTTAATACACTGTTCAACTTTGTTGGGTAAGCACAATGCTGAAAGCAGACCATTCAAAATGGATTAAATCGGTAAGTATTGACCAATAACTCTAAAGCAATTACAAACAGGAAGACGTTTGATCAAAAAACCCAGCAAGAATGACAAATGAAGTCCAAAATGCCTTTGGATCAACTAATATGGATTTCGTACTATATTAGCTATACTTCCTACATTTGCCACAGTACCTGACAATTTTCACTCATCCTACAACCAACGTCTGAAAACATTATTTGCATTACATATGGAAAGCATCACCTAATTAACAAAACATTAGCAAAATACACTTTCAAACCATACCAGTAGCTCTACCTCCTAAATTTGTCACAATACCTCACAATGTTCACTCATCATGCGTCTGAAAAACACTATTTGCATAACGTACAGTAAGCATCAAAATACACTTTCAAACCATACCAGCAGATCCTACGTCCAAAACATACGGAATTAGAGTTAGAAAAAAACTTCCACCATCACAAATGTCTAAATACAAATCAACTTATACAAAAAACAAACTAAACTATGCAAAAACATAATGCAACTGGAGTACTCGACTCATCCATACCAACTCCATCACAAAACAAATATTCAAAAGACAAACCAACATCCAACTATGTATCTACTTGTGACGACACACTAATCACTCCAAAGCGAAATCGAGAAATCATCACACCACACCTCCTTCAAACACACCAACACATCACAAAAACCAATTCTCACCCAAAAGTAAACCTATTTTCACATCACACACATCTCCACGCCTAAAACATTCAAACGATCAATTTTCACATAAAAAAAAATATATAAAAAAAATATTTTCAGGCAAACAAACCACCATCGGAAGAAAACAAAAAACCATTATTCTCCCAAACACATTCCGACGCCGAACAACAAACGCATCGCAACCGTTCGGCAGACGAAACCACTACCTAAACACGAACAACAAACGCGAGAGGGGACTCGGAAGTCGAAACCTGGAGAAGAGAGGAGGTGGAAAACGCACAGGAATCGAGGGCGAGAGCGAGACGTTTCGCGTTGTTATGCTGATGATGTGTTTTATGGCCACGACGCCCACTTCTACCAATACGGTTTCTAACTTTTTCGGAACAAAATCTTTTCGTTTTTTTTTAAAAGTTGGGTGAGGATGGAAGATGGGGTACGTGTGGGTGAGCCTGAATGCGGACCGGAAAAAGGCTCCTACTTTATTTAAGGTGGGCTTGGATTTGCTTTTCTTCTTTTTTTGTCAAAAAAGGGGGTTATTGTGTTTTTCGAAAAAAATAGGAATAACTTATGGAGAATTCGAACATTCGAACGGTCGGTATTTATGGGCTGATTTTGATCCATCCGATGGATTGGAATTTGTTTGGTAGGGTGTGATTGGAAATTATGGTATTTTTATTTAATAAAAAAAAATTAAAATTCAAAATTTAGGAAGAAAAAAAAAATTCTAAAATTACTCGGATCGCGGGTGTGACCCGCGATCCGTGGAGGCACGGATCCGTGGAGGTACGGATCCGCGATCCGTGGAGGCACGGGTCACACCCGCGATCCGTTTTCCCGCCAAATTTTTTTATTTTTTTTTATTTTCTGTTTTTGTTTTGATTTTCTGTTTTTATTTTTATTGTAATTATTTGTAATCTTTTTTTAAATCTTTTTTTTTTCAAAATAAGTTTTCTAATTTATATTATTTTTCTAAAATTTTTAAAATTATTTTTAATTTTTCCAATAATCGTCCTCCAAATCACGTTGATAACCCGGCGTATTGAAATGTTAGGCTATTTTATACAATAAAAAAACAAATTTTTTAGCCAGATTAATAAATTATTTACAACTGAATATTAAACAAACACTAAAACTAATTAAAACAAAAAATTAGAAACGTTATCAAAAATTAGTAGGGTATACACACAGTGTAAATATTTTTGGAGGTCGATACAGCAAAAAATTAAAAACACAATTAAATTTTTTAAAAAAATAATAACAATTACAAAACATATTATGAAAACAAATATAATAAAAACACATAGTTAAAACGATTTTAAAAAAAATCAAAACATAAAACACTACGACTAAAATCCGTGACTTTTTTATTTTCTTTTATTGTTTTTTATTTTATGTTTTGATATTTAAAATAAAAAATTAATCTGTTTTTTAATATATTTATTTTTGAAAATAAGTCTTCTAATTCTTATTATTTTTTAAAATGTTTTTAAAAAATATTTTCCAGAATGTACCTTCAAATCACGTGGATAACAGAGCGGGTTGAAAAATTCAATAATTCTTGTATAAAATAACATAATTTTTCACGTGGATCCCAATTGTTATTATTTTGATAACAAACAGAATAATTTTTTTTTTGCTGAAAATTTCCAACGATCAAGGGTGTGAACCGCTATCCATGGGAATTTTTTTTTCTGTTTTCTGTTTTAGTTTTTTCTTTTTATTTTAATTATTTGTAATCTTTTTTAAAATCTTTTATTTTCAAAATATGTTTTTTAATTGATATTATTTATTTAAAATTTTTAATTTTGTTTATAATTTTTTGAAGAATCGACCTCCAAATCACGTCGATACCCGACGTGTATTGAATTGTTAGGGTATTTTATACAATATAAAAACAAAATTTCTTAGTTAGAATAATAAATTATTTACAACTGAATATTAAACAAACCATAAAACTAATTAAAACAAAAAATTGGTAACGTTGTCAAAAATTCGTAGGGTGTACACACAATATAAACATTTTGGAGGTCGATACAGCAAAAAATTAAAAACACAATTAAAAAATTTTAAAAATTAATAACAATTATAAAACATATTTTGAAATATATATATAAAACATAGTTAAAATGATTTGTAAAAAAACAAAACATAAAATCAAAAATAATAAAAGAAAATAAAAAAAGTCACGGATTTTAGTCGTAGTGTTTTATGTTTTGATTTTTTTAAAATCGTTTTAACTATGTTTTTTATTATATTTGTTTTCATAATATGTTTTGTAATTTTTATTATTTTTTTAAAAAATTTAATTGTGTTTTTAATTTTTTGCTGTATCGACCTCAAAAAATATTGTGTGACCCGCGATCCGTGGAGAGTAGTTTTGGAAGAAAAAAAAATCTTAAATTTCGAATTTTAATTTTTTTTTATTAAATAAAAAAATTACGGATATATTGTCCGAATATGGTAATGAAAGGTGAATTATCTGACTTTCAAAGAATAAAACATGAAAGTGAAATTCTTGGAGTGGTAAAAATTTAAGGTGGGATTTGTATTTTCTTTTTCTTTTTCCGGGAAAAAGGTAACTTTACTTTCTGGAAAAAATAGGAATAAGTTACAATAATATCAAACGGTCAACATTTTAAGAGCTCAATGGATTGAATTTGGTTCGTTCACCGTGTTCAAATTCGTTTGATAAAATTTTGTTGACAAAATATGGAACATTTTCCAAGTATGGTTATGAAAGTGAAATTGGCGGACTTTTCAAAAGAAAAGAAAAACATGAAAGTGATTTTTATAGTTTGACATCTTAAATGTTCGGCAAAAACTTCTCGCTAAAAGATAATCATCAAAAGGCTCTACGGATTCTGATAGCAAAGTTTTAAACTCACTCGTAGAAAGAAAGAGACCAGTAACCTTGTTAGTATTGTTTTGATAAATGGTCACTTAAATTTATTAGGTAGATTGCAAATTTACATCTCACCTACTATGAGAGTGACCTTGTTAGAAAGAGAGAGACAACTTAACAAAAAAGTTTGGTTAATATATAAATATATTTAACATGAGTAACAGGGTATACATAAATATGTTGAAGAAAATAAATAATATGACCGTAATTTTTTTATATAATAATAAAAATAAAAAAATTTCGAAATTTAGGAAAAAAAAATTTTTTTTTCCAAAAGTACTCCGATCGCGGGTGTAACCCGCGATCCGTGGAGCACGGATCGCGGGTCACACCCGCGATCCGTGTTCCCGCCAAATTTTTTTTTTTTTTTATTTTCGGTTTTTTTTGTTTTTTCTTTTCTGTTTTTATTTTTTATTATAATTATTTGTAATCTTTTTTTAAATATTTTTTTTTCAAAATAAGTTTTCTAATTTATATTATTTTTCTAAATTTTTCTAAATTATTTTTAATTTTTCCAATAATCGACCTCCAAATCACGTCGATAACCCGGCGTATTGAAAATGTTAGGGTATTTTATACAATATAAAAACAAAATTTCTTAGTCAGAATAATAAATTATTTACAACTAAATATTAAACAAACCATAAAACTAATTAAAACAAAAAATTGGTAACGTTGTCAAAAATTCGTAGGGTGTACACACATTACAAACATTTTGAAAGTCGATACAGCAAAAAATTAAAAACACAATTAAAAAATTTTAAAAATTAATAACAATTAGAAAACATATTTTGAAAGCAAATATGATAAAAAACATAGTTAAAACGATTTTAAAAAAATCAAAACATCAAAACACTACGACTAAAATCCGGGATTTTTTTATTTTCTTTTATTGTTTTTGTTTTTTTCGGTTTTCTGTTTTAGTTTTTTTTCTTCTGTTTTTTTTTTAATTATTTGTAATCTTTTTTGAAATCTTTTTTTTTTCAAAATATGTTTTCTAATTTATATTATTTATTTAAAAATTTTAATTTTGTTTTTAATTTTTTCAAGAAACGACCTCCAAATCACGTCGATAACTCGGTGTGTATTGAATTGTTAGGGTATTTTATACAATATAAAAACAAAAAATTCTTAGTTAAAATAATAAATTATTTACAACTGAATATTAAACAAACCATAAAACTAATTAAAACAAAAAATTGGTAACGTTGTCAAAAATTCGTAGGGTGTACACACATTACAAACATTTTGGAGGTCGATACAGCAAAAAATTAAAAACACAATTAAAATTTTTTAAAAATTAATAACAATTACAAAACTTATTTTCAAATATATATATATATAAAACATAGTTAAAATGATTTGTAAAAAAACAAAACATAAAAACAAACAGAAAACCGAAAAAAACAAAAACAATAAAAGAAAATAAAAAAAGTCCCGGATTTTAGTCGTAGTGTTTTGATGTTTTGATTTTTTTAAAATCGTTTTAACTATGTTTTTTATCATATTTGCTTTCAAAATATGTTTTGTAATTGTTATTAATTTTTTAAATTTTTTAATTGTGTTTTTAATTTTTTGCTGTATCGACCTCCAAAATGTTTGTAATGTGTGTACACCCTACGAATTTTTGACAACGTTACCAATTTTTTGTTTTAATTAGTTTTATGGTTTGTTTAATATTCAGTTGTAAATAATTTATTATTCTGACTAAGAAATTTTGTTTTTATATTGTATAAAATACCCTAACATTTCAATACGCCGGGTTATCGACGTGATTTGGAGGTAGATTATTGGAAAAATTAAAAATAATTTTGAAAAATTTAGAAAAATAATATAAATTAGAAAACTTATTTTGAAAAAAAAAGATTTAAAAAAAGATTACAAATAATTATAATAAAAAATAAAAACAGAAAAAAAAAACAAAAAAAAAACCGAAAATCAAAAAAAAAAAAAAAATTTGGCGGGAACACGGATCGCGGGTGTGACCCGCGATCCGTGCTCCACGGATCGCAGGTGTGACCCGCGATCCGTGGAGCACGGATCGCGGGTCACACCCGCGATCCGTGCCTCCACGGATCGCGGGTTACACCCGCGATCGGAGTACTTTTGGAAAAAAAAAATTTTTTTTCCTAAATTTCGAAATTTTTTTATTTTTATTATTATATAAAAAAATTACGGTAATATGAGCCAAATAAAGCCAATGAACGTACATGGGGAACGAAATTATAAATTTTGTGAAATTAATTAGAAGTACATGGGGAAAATATCATCCCCGTGTACAGACACGATGGAGTCCACTTGTTGGATTGTTTCCTCCCATGTTAAAAGAAAAAATGACAACAATGTCGAATTTGATACGCCAGTTACAACAAAACCTAATAAGCATAAAAAGACTAGCAAGAATAATTGATCATGGAATAATTTGAGTGGGGTGTTGTTGTTGAATATTGATCTATATTTGTTAAGGAATCAGATCCAAGAAGATTCGGTCTACCGGATGAATGAATGAGATCCTTTCATTTTTCTCCCGCATCAATCAGCACAATCATTCGATGAGCAATTGAGCACGAAAAAAGAACTTTCCTTTTTTCAACAATTATTCGTTAAAAGGTAATTATTTCTATTTTGTCTTTTATCAACCAACAATTAACATTGGATTTTCACACTAATTTATTGAATATTACATGAGTCCACACCCCAATTCGATAGTCCAAGTATCCAACAAAAAACACAAGATTCAACCCATATACCCGCATAAACGTGGTTTGTTAGATCTTATTGTTGTTGTTGAAGACTACAAGATTCAACCTGTAACCTCATTGCGTGGTTGGTTGAATCCAAGTGACATGTAAGGTTAAAACTTTGATGACCGCAAGCACCTAATTAATTCCCTCGCCATTAGGTTGGGTGGGTTATTTAACTCGGTTTTTGTACGAGTTTAGGAATCCACAAAAGAGAAAGTTGATAAAAAATAGTTCCTGCCAAAAATTAAATCAGAGCTTATGGAACTTTAACTTTGTATTGATCCGGCTCAACCCGTGAAAAATTAATTAACAATATATACTACACATAGTTAAATATACAACACAACATACAAAAATTAAACATAACCGTAACACAAGTACACAATACTTATATAATATAAAATGCAAACACAACACAATACTCATTTAGTTTAACAGTAAAATACATCTAAGTCTAAAATTCATAAACATTAGTTGTTAAGCAGGTCGCAGGATGAGTTTGATAATAACCATAAGTTACCACATTTAATAGACAATTGATAAGTTAGAAATTTTGACCGCACCTGCTATAAACGAAACGGAACAGGTGGGACTGCTTTTTGCAAGTAAAACAGTTGAAACTTGTCTCACGACACAATCCTACATATGATATGAAGCCTGGATTTGATTTGTATTACGGCACCCTTAACGGGGTGCCCCGTCCGGGCGCACCCCGTTAACGGGGCGGGCGCCTCTTGCGGGACGCCCACCCGGGCGCTTGCCCGAACGTTGGGCGTCCCAGGCAGACGCCCTGGGCGCCCTCGGGTGGGGGACACGTGTCTCCCTCCCATTCGTTGTTTTTTTTTAATTTTTAATTATTTAGTAGATGTTTTGTTATTAATGGATTGAGTATTTGTTATTAAAATGTGGTAATAAATTTTTACAAGTGATTAAGATTCAAAATTTTCCCAATCAACAATTTTAAGATCCAAAAAATTTCCAGGGGGCGCTGCCCCCTTGTCACTCCCGCCACCTTACCGGGGAGGTGGAATGCCGCTTGCTTACCGGTGAGCGAGACCCCCGAACGAACTGTCGAGGTGGTTTAATAGTAAAAATCAAGTTAAATAGAAAAATATATTAATACGACAATACCATAAGAACAATACATTAATAATACTGAAATACGAACTACAACCAACCACATGAAACATATGTTAAAGAGAAATACAAACCATACGGACTACAACAACACGAAATACAAACTAAGGGAAATACAAACTATACGAAATACGGACTACAACAAACTACACGTACTCATTCTCTTCTGCCCAGGCGAGAAGTTTATCGATTACTTTTTGATTCTTCTCCGATTACTCACAGTCAACACGCACGGCATTAGCTCTGGATATCACAGACTCACATTTTGGGTACCTACGCAACATAACCCAAGCATCAAAATAAAGAAATTTAGGCCCATGAGCTCGCTCGTAGATCACGTACGCTTGTCGGACAACATCGTCGTCATTCTGGCCGCTCCTTTTCCGTCGGAATGCCTGATCGAAGCACCCGACCCACTTGTTCACAGCAGGTACAATTCTCCTCCACCGTCCTTTTAAGGTCTCTACATTCCTTTCGGGGAGGCTTGTGCCTTCCACGGAGATGTCGTACACAACGCGGATTTGATTGTGGACGAGGGGGGGAACGATTGTAATCCGGAGAAGACATTGCAACGTTGTGTTTTGTGGAAGAGATATGAGATGTAAGTTTAGTTTTGTGTAAGGTATATATAGAGAAAAAATTAGACACTATGCAGTCATGCGGATTACTTTTCACGCACGCGTATACTGTACATTCACGCGGACTACTTTTCTTTCACGCGTATACTGTGCAATCACGCGGATTACTTTTCACGCACGCGTATACTGTACATTCACATGTATACTGTGCATTCACGTGCGTTTCAATATTCAAATTTCAAATATTCAATTTTTTGTGGTTTAATAGTGATTAATATTATTAATGAATAATTATTATTGTTAATTAATTAATAGTAATAATAATTATATCGTGAATTAGAATTATAATGTAATTAGAATTAGATTTATATAAAATGTAATTTGTTAAATGTTGTGTGAGAATTAAATTTGTGTAATTAAGAAATGATGTGGAGGAAAGAGTGTAGGGTGGGTGAGGGTAGCCCGGGCATGGGTAAGAAGATTTTTTGGGTGGGTTTGGTGAGCTGACGTGACAGAGAGAGAGTGCAGTGCGTCCGAACGCTGTTATTTGTGTTCTTAGGTGGTTGTTGTGGTTCGACCTTGGGTTAAATTTAGAGATCCCCAATGTGGTTCCGTTGGGCAACAATAGACACATGCCTAAAAAAGACGTAAATCGAGACCGTTGATCCGAACGGACGGTCGAGATTGTCCATGCGCATCTAACCCCAACACCACTTTCCTACGGGCCTCTACTCCAGTCTAGGGTTTCTCCGTCGTCCTCCACTCGGCGTTCCCTTTTCTCGTCGTCTCCGGATCGAAAGCAAGGATGAAGGTGAGAGCGTCGGTGAAGAAGCTCTGCGAGTACTGCAGGGTGGTCAAACGCCGGGGAAGAGTCTACATCACGTGCTCCGCCAACGGCAAGCACAAGCAACGCCAGGGCTTCTCCACCATCTCCTACGACCCTCCCATCCCCACTCCCTCCACAGAGTACGTCTTCTTTTCTCCTTTTCTCTTGGGATGATTAGATTTGTGATTTGACTCCGTGGTGTTGAATGCTTAATGAAGGTTGTAATTTTCGGGCATTTGGAGGTTTAGACTTTGTGGCTGTGCTATGAGTTTTGGAAGACGACAACTTCTTAACTGAAATACAATTTAGAATAGATAATTGGATCGTTTTGGGGTTGATTTTTTCTTGGTAAAATTATAAGCTAGTTAATTGTTGTCTGTTTTGTGAAACGTAAGTTTTGCTGAATAAAAGACGGGACTTTTTTTACAATTGTGAAATCAGGGTTTTGTTTGGTCCGAGATGACTTGTGGAAAATGAGGATGTACTGGTGGATATTTGTGTTTGGGTTATGTTTTCAGTGAATATTATAAGCTGATCAATTGTTGTTTACGTGTTGAGAATATATACCTTACTAAATAAGAGATGCACTTTAGGATGATTATGAAAACAGGGTTTTGTTTGGCTTAGTCACAATGGTTTGTGGAAAATGAGGACGTTCCGGTAGATATCGATTTTGAACGAACACGGTGGTACACTACGATAACTGTGTTTGGGTTAAGTTTTTTGGTCAAATTTATAAGCCAATCATTTTTTGTTTACTTGTTGAGAATATAAGCCCTGCTAAAAAAAGATGCACTTTTAGGATGATAATGAACTCAGGGTTTTGTTTGGCTCAGTTACAATGATTTGTGTAAAATGAGCACACAGTGGTGGATATTGATTTTAAATGAACACGGTGATATGCTCTACGATAATTTCGTTTGGGTTAACTTTTTCGTTGAAATTTATAAGCTGATCAATTGTTGTTTACGCATCGAGAATATGAACTTTGCTAAACAAAAGATGCACTTTTAGGACGATTATGAGATCAGGGCTTTGCTTGGTTTAGTTACGATGATTTGTGGAAAACGAGGACATGTGGATAAAAACACAATTTAGAACGGACATGATCTCAGTCATGCCACACGATTTGACCATGATTACACAAATGCAGGTCGTCCACTGGGAGGTGTGTCGACACTTGGTTTGTGCGAAGACGAGAGGTAAAAGGAAGGAAAGAAAGATGCATTGATTACACTAAACTACACTAAGATGCAAATGGAAATGAAAAAGAAGCAAGAAAAACTAAACCCCAAATGAGGGGTAGAGAAATAATGTGAACATAAAGAAGTGTGTGTGTTCATTAAGCTCCTCACAACATGTAGTGCATGAAATCATAAAACTATATCAAACTTTGCCTCCACATGAATTAAGATAAGACTACATCATTAAAACATACAAGACAATAATTGGAATGAAGCTACATGAACTCAAGTATAAAGACTATACCCTACTATGCCTCCACATGAATTAAGATAAGACTACATCATTAAAACATACAAGACATTAGCTAAGGTAAAGGCAACAAGAGCACATACACTACAAATTGTGTTTCCAATATTAACTTCATCCATATCCTAACCTTATCATTCCCCATAAAATAGGTCCACTAATCAAAGCATAAACTAAGCTTCATTCAAGAGCATTAGCATATCAAAGATAAGAGTGAAAACCCATTAGATGGTTATAGAAATCATATAAAGGTCAAGGGATAAAGATAACACACACTTAATACACTACATGATTATATCACAAATTTCTCCACCCCCAAATGGGGATGGAACTACTCACTACTCATTACACTAACTATATTAGCAAAAGAAAGCATAATACTGAAATGAAAGTTAACTAAGAAGGAAGAAGCATTAAAGAAACATAAAAGGAAAGGAAAGACTAAACAAACATGCACAAATTAAAAGACAAGATTAAAAGAAACTAGAAAAAATATTTTATTAACAAATGACTCACATTGAAGGTAGCATTTTTCTCCACCTTGAGTTTTTGCTTTAAGGCTCACTCCTTAGTAAAGAGAATGCCACCAAGCAATGTGTAATTACAATGGAAGGTGAAGAGTTCTATTTATAAGCATGGAAAAAGCTAATCGGGGACAATCTCCCGATGTGGGACTAAACCAATACCAAAAATAGCATAAACACATAATAATACAAGTCCAGGAGAAAACTTAGTGGATCTGGGCTTAACCAGACCGCCAATTGGCGGCCTATAAGCTTCAGATCCCATTGGATCTTCTGGTGGGCTTTCCTTGGCGTGTTTCTTAGTCTTGGATGCATCTAACTTGTTTAGTGGAGCTCCGACCCAAATCGAATTGACAAAATACTCCCCATGATGGTGTGGAGTTTCCTGTTTTGCTCTTAGGTCCTTCTGTCTTACGATCAGGTCCTTCTCCCTTGCATCTTGGTCCCCAGGTCTCACAATTAAGTCTTTTTTCCTGCTTTTGGGTTCTTTCATGGCTCTTCTCTTCAAACCTTTTTATTTCTGAAAACTAAACATAAAACTCGTCACGTAGCATTGCTTAGGTGTAAGATAATGGATATAAGATACAAATATAAACATGAAATGATGTCAATCACCTGTCATTCTCATAAGCTTTGCTATTTGGATGCTATATAGTCCCATCGCCATGGATTTTTTATAGCTTGATCCATGAAACCATTGTAGTATCATTACCAACTGCATGTTGTGCACCTAAGTGCCGAAAGTGTTACGCCGAAACCCAAATGTGGAGTCAAAGTATCAGGTGCAATACGTGAATGTTTGATAATCGCATATATTTCTTAATTTTCTTATAACTATATAGGTCTCCAATCAATTTAATTCATGCGAAGCACAAGATTTACTTAAACCACCAGGTTAGTGTTTTTCATGTTACCCTATCGTTAAAGTTCCGTTCCATTCTACAACATTACGTGATGTGAATAATTGTTCATAAAACTTTAAAAGACATGCAATTTTCTTATATGTTGGGTATGTTTTCCTAAAAAAGTAAAATACATGTACTTTGTTGAGTTGTTATTGATTTTTTTTCTAGCATCAAATATATAACAAAAATGGACTTCTTACAGTTGTCTACTCATCACCAAAGCCAGTTTATCCTTTTGAAGGGACAATGGCTCATTGACTTGCTCTTTAAACTTCATGTGATTTAGAGTCATGGGCAGGTGTTATTTTTCTCGTATGGCTAGTTTGCTCGTTAACTTCCTTACTTTCATTTCGATGGGGTGTTAAATCACCACCATTTGAAAAACTGGAGCAGACTGGTGGGAGTTGGCCACTCAGTCGGTCTGAGTAGGGGCAACTACCCGAATTTTCTGGTTTTCCACCTTTAACTGGCTACTCAACTTGTTTGCACAGTGGTTAGGCCAGTTTTTACTTCTTATTGTCCTTATACATAGCCCAATCAAATACTGATTTAATATTTTGAACGACTTCATAATTTTAAGCCAAAGGTATATGACATCATGTTGGCTTGGTGCCCTGATTGATTTGACCCTTGGTTTGAATTTCAAAACCTTATTTCTAGAAGAAGCTTAAATAGAGAAAAGAAGAGAATGAAGAGAAATCCATTCCTCGTGTTTGGATGGAAACATAATGAGAGAAATGAAGATAACCCTACTACATAAATCGAGGGCTCAACTTCTCTAAGAAGAGAGAGATGCGTGGCATTTTCATTCCAAATTACCCTTCTTTTTTGCCTCATAACCCCTTCCTAGTACAACCTAGAATCTACAAGATGGCTAATTTGGTGAACTTACTGAATTTTGTTTATTTTTTCTTTAAGGGTACATTTGAGGACCCAATTTGGGCAATCTAGCTTCTTGGAAAGCTTGGACATGTGAATTGTAAACCTCTCTACCCAAATTACAATTTGGATTTTCAACTTCCTACTTCCTAGATTTGCATGGCTTTCAAGGGCAAAGTTTCTATTGATTTGGGCTTTTGGCTTGATTTAGAAACTGTAGGGGGGATTTTTGGGTTTCTTAGGTCGGACAAGAAGCTGTGTTTTCCCAAAAATTGTGAGAGCAAACTGGGTTGCCAAACACACACTAAGTTTGTGCCCAAACAAGAACTCAATTTCCCTCATATCTTCTCTTCTTACTTACGTCTCCATTGTATCCAAAATGGAGCATTAAGGGCCCTTATGTGACATTAAACTTAATTTGACATCCTGAAAATGTATGTATTGTACTTGGTTGATGATTCTGACCAGCCTCTGTACACTAGGTTAAAAGTGAGCACAGATTTAGATGATTCACTATGAATTGCTATAAAAGTGATTCATTTTTGGGGTCCATCTTGATTCCCAAGTCCATAAGTTCCCGTTTGATGTTTGATTGCTCATTGTCAACTGATAATGATTCTTGCCTTTTCCAAATAACTTTTTTCCATGCTTAAAGGTCAATAATTTTACAGCTATTGTTTACTAAGTAAATTTGTTAATAGCTTCCAGTTATTCCTGGAGCTGGAAATGATTTGTTGAAGAGAGAAAAGCAGTCACTGCCCTGTTTGAGTTGTTTGTAGATGCTTATATAAGTATCTGAACAATTTTCCAACTATCTACCATGATGTTTATTATTTTTGTCAATACATTTGTTGGTGCAGGTTAGCCGCAAAAATTCCCAGACAAGATCTTTCACCCACTATCAATTGGCCACTGGGGCTTGCATCTCTTCTGACCAAATAGGCCTTAAGTGCGTGCTTTGAAGATTTATTTCAGTGATTGCTTAGTTGCTTCCTTCTGTTTTTGGAATCTTCTCCGACGGTTTGGGCGTTGAATTGGTTTGTTATTTTCCGAGCTAAGAGGACACAACTTGTCTGTGATTTGTATTCCAACATGGGACATGATTGAAGTGAGTAGAATATATACTCTTCTTTTTCTGTGTGAATGTTGATAATTTGATATTTTGGCAGAATGGTTGGTTGTATTGTTGTTGTTTAGCTGGTACAAATATCAAAATCGAATATCATTGATTGATTTCATTATTTATGTATATGTTTATGTTGATTGATGTTTGTTAGAGTAGGTCGCATATCATGTTTTAGCTGGTACGAGTGTCAAACCTAGTGCATACTGAAACCATGCTTTTATGCTTTGTGTTACGTTCATATTTGATAAGAATGGCTAAGCAATATCCTATTGTTTATTAGGATAGGGCACAACTGTCACTGTGGTAAGCTGAGCAACAGGACAGTTAAGAACGTTGCTAATTTATGGAATGATTTTGTTTTGAGTTCCTATTAGTATCTCCACTTCTCCGCTGTCACCTAATTAATTTGGTCCATTATAAAGCGGATAAATGCCCCTTGATCTTTCAGTTTTGAAATTTTGGGTTAGTAATAGTGACTAAATATAAAGGTATTTATTAGGAATTTGCTTATATATATTTTAGACTGGTGAAGATGTGGTGTAAATTTTTCGCAGCCATACTACCAGAAATTAATAAAGAACTTGCTGTTTGAAATGTTTTAGTGTCTTAAGCATCGATTTTAGGTCACTAGTTCACCAGTAAGTGTTTCCTCGAAGTGTGATGAACTGCATATTTGTTTCACTCGTATTTCCTATCTTACCAGGTTTGTAGATTGGAACCGAGTTTTCTTTTTATGATTGGTAGGTTTAATATTCTTTATTGCGTGGATTGTTTTGTCTCCTATCAAGTAGGACTTGAACCAATTAGAATACACCTAATACGTGTGAAACCAAGCTGCTGCGTGCAGCACAAAGTCAACTTACTCCGCAAATGTTGAAGAACTTATTTGACCGTTCTACTCTACCCTCAAACTACCAACTGTACAATCGATGTTCCTCTTGGTTGGCATTTCCCAAAGGGAGATGGGTTCGAACCATATGACATGTGAACACTTCCAATAAGGTGTATGTTTCCAAATGTCGATCATGGTCATTCACTGTGCATGCAAATATGTGGTCCAGGGATGGCCCAAAGCCGACAACTTCCAACTATGCAAACGGGTCTTGTTTTTGTCCGAGCCCTGCCATGCCATCATGGCGCTATAGATCCACCTAAAGGAGTGTGTTGTGTTGGGGACCCAAACCAATCGGGTTTCGATACTGCCGTTGGAGTGGTGCTTTGGATTTACTGATCTCTGTCTGGATGCTTTACCCACACTTCGGGTAGATCGAACAATCTCTTGGTTCAGTTGCGAACGGGTAGAATTAGAGAATGCCGTTGGCGTCTTAGCGACTTGTCCTTGCATCGCATGTATAGAGTGTTTAACAAACTTCCAATGTTGTCCAAGTAGGCGTTTCCGGAGCAATTTAAGAATGTTAAACCAGATACTACCATCCTGAGATTCCTGATTGAATAATCAATTGTTGGTCATGCATAATCTCTTGTGTCAACACTCAACATGACCTTAGAAATTTTAGGTATAGTGTCATCATCCCATGGAAATAATTTCTATCATATTTAATTGTTATTTATTGATGGTAAGTTAAAGATGAGAATCTAATGTCCTGTCCTGACTATTTTCCACAAGCCACAAGTAGTAGACGAAGAATGCTTATTTCAGGGCTTTTTCGAGACCAGTAGAACGTACTGTATGGTATCAATAATTCAATATGCAGAATAGTTTTGCCTTTTCTTTTTGGATTTTCGTTCTACTTGTCACGTCTTTCCAAAAATAAAAATCAGCTTTTAGTTTGGAGAAGTAAAATCAACTTAATTTTTCTCCTCGTGAGGGGAAAGGAAAGATTTTGCTATAAAACTTTGACCCAAGCCAACAATGAAAAACTAGAAAGGGCATGTAAAAAGAACAACAATTACATAAATATAAGTTCTTTATTTAGTCTTTTTATATATAGAAAAGAATACAATTGCAACAATACAAACCCAAAAGACCAAAATTTTCACATTATTTCTCTCAAACCCCAATCGCACGACCCGAACACTATTTCTCTTTTTCTCCAAAGACAACACACAATACAAAGTGTAATGATCGACAAATATGGCAAACAACAAAGATAATAATTAAGAATAATATAACCAAACAAGTTCGCCTCAACTACCAACACTTTGCCACCAGTAGAAGGGCTGCAACCAAACACCAGAAATACACATCCTTGGAAACGTAACTTCTTTGAGGTGCACGTTAAATCAAGACCAACATTCTGGTGTAAGCCTGTGGTTTCTGGTAGAGTCCCTACAATAGTAATAGACCATGTGGTATCTCTGGGCCCATCTCATTGTAGCCACTTGCTGTCGGCTCAGCCCATGGCCGGTCGGGGAAACCGACACTGGTCGGCAATAAGACGGAGAATAGGCCGAGCAGCCACCGGCAGTGAACCGGGCATAGTGGGCCACGAAGGGCGAGAATTGGTAATTAGCCTTGTAAAGTCCCCCTTCTGTGGCCCACGATGACGCGTCCCATATCGACCCATAGACCCACATCGGCCGCGTTGGGAATGTGGAAGCGCTCTTCTTTGGATACCTTCTTATGGGAATGTCGTCGACAAAAAATCTAAAAATGCATTACCAAAACAAATACATCATCATTACATAAACCAGAATAGAGAACATATATATTGTTGTCGTAACAATAATAATTAGTACTGTCAAGGATTTTCATTCTAAAATGTTTTAATAATTAAGAATGACAATCTGGTCCTGAGGAGACAACGTTCACGTGGTGACTCGACAGGTATATTGATACCGTAATTATCGTGTGCACGGACGAGTACATCTGAATAACCTTTTCCAGTTAAAAACGAAACAATCCAACTTTCTAGGTATACCAGTTGATAACTTGTACTGGTAGTAGAAGTAAGTAACTAAGGTTAATCTGACTAGTATATTTTTTTACTTTAAAATAAAAAATTCAAGTATGGAGTCCCAAAGAAGACGAATTGCATCCCAAAATGTAATTCTAACATTAGCCAGAAAAAAAACTTTAGTACAATAAGAAGAATTAAGAATAGAACATTAGGATGATAAAAATGAAGGTTGGTGGATTGGCAAGGAGGAGAGAAACAAGTGCGGAGAAGTCAAGGAATCATTTGTGCAATTAATGCTATTGTAGTCCAGTACATGTTCCTGCTGATCACCATCTACAGTGCATGTCTATGTTACGTTGAACTCCGATTCGATGGTAAAAATTTATTTATGTCTTTTAAATTCATATGATACTCTCATAAATGCAACCTACAGTAACAAACTTATATATATTTTTGCATGACATAGTAATATTGACTTTTTCTTCTAAAAGAATTCCATTACATAATTGAACACTATTAAGAAGTCACAAATGTGCAATAATGAACACCAGCTATTGCAGTGCAGTACAGTGTCAACCTCAATGTTCAAGAGCAGAAGCCAAGAGCAGAAAGAATAACTCACATGATCTCATCTGGATTCCAGAGAACAGCGTAATTATGGAAAGCAGCCGTTGGATCAAACCAGAGGTGAAACCTCATCTCTCTACCAATGATCGTTCCATCACCACTCCCCCTCACATAAACATTGGTTTGAAGAGTATAAGGTTTTCCAGGTGTTGTCCCGAGAAATTCAATGTCAACTTCATCATGGAATCCAGGATGCGCTTCACTATTCGAAAGCTACAAAAAAATAAAAAATAAAAATCATCCTTGGTATGCAAGAGAGAATGACTTCCAAACATTCGGTAGTTTTTTTTCTACTTGCAAATATATTTGAAGATACAACTCGCTGTCACAACTTTTGAGTTTGAAAGAAAATCATTAGATCCAAAGTTTGCTACGATGTTTGGTAAATGGTGCTCACATATAGAGAAGTGATGACTCCAGCAGTGTAGCCACCTTGGAGTTTGATCGACGCGCCAAAGTATCCATTGCGAAATGGGCGTTTCGATTTGAATCCACTTCCTATTTTCCACCCAAGATTCACAATCACAACAAAAAAAATCAACATAAGAACATTTGGACTTTTTTTTTTGTTTCACAAAGTTGGTAACGAGTCAACAAGACATGTCCTAACCTGAGGTTCTGTCTAGCCATATAGTGAGTGCTCTGTCTCCAGATAAATATTGATGGTTAGAGCCCCATAGATTTCTGAAGCCTTGGCTGAACCTTTGAGCTCTGAATTTGGAACTTGGGTAGTACCCAGGAGAAGGCTGGGCATTGCTGGAATAATGGATGTTGAAGAGGAGGAGGAGAAAAGAGAGGAGCAGAGACATGGTTGGACTTGGAAGTGTGAGAGAGGGTAGTACTAAAGGTGGTATAAATAGGCACTTGAGAAGATGGTAAAACAATTGTGCTGTACTGCTGTTGTTTCTCTCTTCTCCTATCATTGCTTCTTTGGATTTACTAAGATCGTCAAGACTGGGCTTGAAAGGGAAGTAAAGAGGAAACATGTGTACTGTGTCAGGTTGGAAAGTAATGATACTGTTCATGTTTTGATTTAGCTATTGATTAAGTTGTGTTTGTTTGGATATTCATGGCCCTGTCCTTGTATGCTTAATAATAGGTTTTAACCAGTTTTTTAACTATTGCACTCGAATCAAACGTGGCAGCTGAGAAGTCGGATTTTTAGTCTTGGATTTACTTGAACTGCAGATCGAATCCCAATAGGTGAGTTTATTCGTTCGGATTTAACTAGAAAATATATAATGTTTTAAAAAAGGCTATTGCACGTACACTACAAATGTAGCTTGTGGCCTGTGGTCTGACTTCGATATTCAAGTTGATTCAGCTAATTTCGATCAGTGGTGTTATTAACAAATAGCAAGGTGGTGTTCAGCTTTGGAATTCCTCCAGCTTGACATTGTTCAGCGATTTGCAACTCCTGTAGTCCATTGAGTCTATTAAGATTGAAGCTCATGAGGAGGACGAATTTTGTGTTTATTTGATTATATTGTGTTTGATTACATGTTTGAGAATACATATATAGTGAACAGTAACGAGAAAGGAAAATAGATTATTCGGGGATCCTGATTCCCATCTTTGTGGATAGCCGTTGCTCTTTCTTATTCTTGCATGTAGCCGTTGTAGCATTGCCTTATAAGCGTGATTTGTCGGATTTGATATGGAGGTGATGAGATATAATCTGATCCATCAAATCTGGTGAACCGTTATTTTAACACTCCCCCTCAAGTGGATTCCGAAATAGATTGAAGGATCCTAGCTTGCTGAGAATGGTTTGGAAGTGTGTCTTGTTTAGAGCCTTGGTGAAGATGTCTGCTAACTGATCTTTACTTTGGACATACGGGACTTCAATTTCTTTGGTTTGTAATTTCTCTCGAATGAAGTGACAGTCAACTTCAATGTGTTTAGTTCGCTCATGAAAGACTGGGTTCATCGCTATATGACGAGCAGCGTGGTTGTCACAAAACATTTGCATTGGTTTTTGACATGGTATCTTCATTTCATTCAACAGTTGTTTTAGCCATATAAGCTCACTAGTGGTGGATGCCATTGCACGATATTCTGCTTCGGCGCTCGATCTTGCTACTACGTTTTGTTTCTTGCTCCTCCAAGTGACGAGGTTTCCTCCCACAAAGGTGCAGAAACCAGTAGTGGATCTCCGGTCAAAGCTTCCAGCCCAATCTGCATCGGAATAGCCAACTATAGAGTTAGAATTGTTTGGTTTCATCCATATTCCCTGTCCTGGTGCCCTTTTTAAATATCTAAGGATTCTATCAACTATGTCAAGATGTTGAGTGCGAGGAGCATGCATAAACTGACTCACAGTACTAACAGCATAGGTGATATCGGGTCTTGTGACTGTTAGGTAAATGAGTTTTCCTACGAGTCGTTGATATTGCCTTATATCTTCTAGTGGTTCTCCATCTGTAGGATTAGTTTTTTGGTTGGTTTCAATAGGTGTGTCTGCCGGTTTGACTCCTAATTTTCCGGTTTCACGAAGCAAATCAAGTACGTATTTTCGTTGAGATAAAAATAGACCCTTTTTTGAGTATGCAATTTCGATGCCTAGGAAATACTTCATGAACCCTAAGTCTTTTATGTCATATTTAGATTTTAGGTAAGATTTTACTAAGTTGATTTCTTTATCGTTATTTCCTGTAATTATGATGTCATCAACATATACAAGTACAATGATGGTGGTATTATCGAAATGCTTGATGAACATAGATGCATCTGCAGAACATTTTGAAAAACCAAAAGATAAAAGGGAGTGACTGAGTTTTGCATACCATGCTCGAGGGGATTGCTTCAATCCGTAAATAGATTTGTGCAATTTGCAAACCTGATTTTGAGGGGAGTTGATGCCTGGAGGAGGAGTCATATAAACTTCTTCTTCCAATGTACCTTGTAAAAAAGCATTTCTAACATCCATTTGAAAAAGGTTCCATCCATGGTTAACCGCAATGGACAAGAGGACCCTAACTGTGTTCATTTTTGCGACAGGAGCAAAAGTTTCTTGATAGTCAAGGCCGTAGGTTTGAGTATAACCTTTAGCAACTAACCTGGCTTTATATCTGTCAATTGTCCCATTACTATTATACTTGATTTTATATACCCATTTACATCCTACGGGTTTGGCGCCTGGTTTGGGCGAAACCATGGACCAAGTGTGATTTTTCCTTAAGGCTTCTAGTTCGTCATTCATAGCTTTTACCCAATTTGGGTCCTTAAGGGCTTCATGATAAGAGGTAGGTTCTTGTTGGGCATCTATTTTATCTATAAAGTTTTGGTGGCTAGGAGTAATAGCATTGTAGGAGACATAATCCTGAATAGGGTAAACGACATTATAAGTAACAAAATCCTGAAGACGAGACGGGATACGAGTTGGTCTTGTGGACCTTCTCGTAGGGGCTCCTTCCTGTGGTTCTTCGTGCAAAGTATTCTCATTACCTGTGTTTTCGTCTCCTCCTTCCTGAGGATGAGGGGTTTTCTCAGGACGTGGGGATATTTCTTCGAATACATCCATAGATGGAAGAGAAGGATCTAGACCTGCAGAGTTGTTATTTGGAGATGCGAAATATGGTATATTTTCAAAAAACGAGACATCTCTAGAAATATACATTTTACAATCCTGAGGATCGTAGCATTTGTATCCCTTTTTTTGAGAAGAATAACCCAAAAAAATTGTTTTAACGGCATTTGTGTCGAATTTATCGATTCTATTTTTATGAACATAGCAAACACATCCGAAAATTCTAAGGTGATCGATGTTCATACATCTACCATTTAATATCTGCAGAGGTTGTTTATGCTGGAGTAAGGGACTAGGGAGACGGTTAATGAGGTAGACAGCTGTTAATATAGCCTCTGACCAAAAATGTTTTGGGACATGATTCTGGAATAATAAGGACCTAGTGATATTAAGAAGATGACGATTTTTCCTTTCAGAAACACCGTTTTGTTCAGGGGTATGGATGCAAGTAGTTTGATGAAAAATGCCTTTATTTTTCAAAAAAATTTGGAAAACATTGCTAGTGTATTCTGAGCCATTATCTGACCTAAGTATTTTAATTCTAGTGTCATACATGTTTTCTACAAAGGAGACATATTCACAAAAAACCATAAAAACATCAGATTTGGACTTAAGCAAGTATAACCAGGTCGTGCGAGAAAAATCATCAATAAAGGTGACAAAATATTTAAAACCATTATATGATTCTACTGGGGCTGGACCCCAAATGTCCGAGTGAATTAATTCCAAGGGTTTTTTTGTTTTAATGGTAGAGGAATAAAAAGGCAATCTAGTTTGTTTTGCCAGACGACAAATATCACAAAATAACTCAGATTTAAAATTTAAGCTAGGAAATAATTGTTTTAAAACAGGTTGCGACGGGTGACCCATCCGTTTATGCCATAATTCAGAAGACTGGTATGACGCATTATTAGCTTGCGAGATCTTATTTGAACTGTCTAACACATAAAGGCCATTTGTGAGAGTGCCTCTACCAATCATCTTCCCGGATGTTCGGTCCTGAAACAACACATCGAAGGGGGTAAAAATGACATTACAATTTAATTTCTTAGTGATCCTGGCGACAGACAGTAGATTTGACGTGAAGGTGGGAATAAAAAGAACATCTTGGGCAGTATTATTCAAGAAATTAGATTCACCTATACCATTAATTTCTACTTGGTTTCCATTAGCAACAGTCACATGTTTATTTATTTTTTGGTCAAAACGAATATTACGCAATAAGTTTTCATTTCCAGTCATATGGTCAGTGGCTCCTGTATCTATAATCCAGATATCTCTAGTATTAACACAGTTTGGGGTCGATTTAAAAGAGCTGTTAAGGGAGATAATACCTGTGCAATTACCTTGATTTTGATTCTGACCCGAGATTTGGAGGAGGCTATTTAGCTGGGCTATAACTTGGCCCACTTGTTGCTGCATGCTGGCTTGGGCTGCGCGTGGATCTTCGGAAGACCGGTTCGGTTGCATTCTCTTGTCGGATTCGGGTGAGAGGAGATCCGCGTGAACATCGGATATAAATCCTCTGCTGTCGCGGGTCGACCCGCTTTGTCCCCATTTGTTCCATTCGCTTCCTCCGCTATGGTTAGGGTTCCCTGGAGCGAAGTTTCTGCCGCCGCTGCTCTGGTTTCCTCCCCCATCCCCTCTCCGGTCTCCTGTCCCGTCCTTCGGTGGTCTAAGATGGGGGTAGAGGAACCAGCAACGATCTCTAGTGTGCCCTTGTTTTTTACAGTTATCACAGTGCTCTTCTTTTCTTTTCCCGAACTGGGTTTTTGATTTTCCATTGTGGTTTTGGTTGCGAGAAGAAGCGAAGGCTTGATTTTCTTTTTCGGTTGCTTGTTGAGTCATGGCCTGTCGTCTTGTTTCTTCGCGTTGTATCATCGCAACGACTGTGTTGAAGGGCGGTAGCTCTGGTGATAGTAGGATCTGGGATTTTAGAGTCTCGAAGCTCGCATCGAGCCCCACCAGGAACTGATAGATCTTGTTTTGCTCGAGTCGTTCTTGAATCACCTTTGGGTCGGTGCTCGGTGGTTCGTACACTCCGAGCTCGTCCCATCGGCTCTTGAGACTACCGAGGTAGTCGGTGACAGACTTCTGGTTTTGTTTTGTCTGTGCGATTTCTTGTTTGATGCGAAATGTATGTGCGAAATTTTGTTGCTTCCCGTACAGTTCTTCGACTGCTCCCCAGAGTTCCTTGGCCGAGTTAGAGTAGATGAACAGTTCGCCGACCTGTGGTTGCATGGAGTTTAGGATCCATGTCATCACCATGTGGTCGGCTGTCTGCCATTCCTCTATTTTTGTCTCATCGGTTGTTGGTTTCAGCGTCTTCCCGGTGATGTGGCCCAGTTTCCCTTTGCCACTGAGGGAGAGGGTTACTGAGCGTGCCCATGAGAGGTAGTTGGCTCCGTGTAGCAGTTGGGTGGTCAGACGCTGGGGTGTGTTTGTTGATCCTTCGGCCATGAGGAGGTTTGGATGTTGCACTTTCGTGCTTCAACCCCTTCTGGATGGTCTGGATTAGTCTGAGGCCTTAACGGCCGATGATGTGGGTTTGTGGGTTTGGTCTGTGATGATGGGTTTTGGTTTTCTGAGGTGACGATCGGAGATCGTCGCCGGTGATGAACGTCCCCTCCTGAGGCCCAGTTATTGCTCTGATACCATATTAAGATTGAAGCTCATGAGGAGGACGAATTTTGTGTTTATTTGATTATATTGTGTTTGATTACATGTTTGAGAATACATATATAGTGAACAGTAACGAGAAAGGAAAATAGATTATTCGGGGATCCTGATTCCCATCTTTGTGGATAGCCGTTGCTCTTTCTTATTCTTGCATGTAGCCGTTGTAGCATTGCCTTATAAGCGTGATTTGTCGGATTTGATATGGAGGTGATGAGATATAATCTGATCCATCAAATCTGGTGAACCGTTATTTTAACAGAGTCGTTTTGAATAGGCTTAAAATTTGAACGAGTGTTGCTCAACATTTAAGATGCTTTTAGCTGCACAAAT
Source organism: Triglochin maritima (assembly GCA_963682175.1). NCBI lineage: Eukaryota > Viridiplantae > Streptophyta > Magnoliopsida > Alismatales > Juncaginaceae > Triglochin > Triglochin maritima. The sequence goes on along the minus strand of OY821772.1, from coordinate 52,624,005 downwards.
ATTTCAAAAGATTTCTAACAATGTTTGCTACACCAGTTCAAAGTTGTCGTCATCCACGCCTAAGATATAATTTTGGATTCTCAGTCAATTCTAACAAAGTTGATATGGCTTATGTTGTACTGTAATATTCTAATTTAGGAGTCAAGTGATTCTCCTACTGTTTTATTAATAACAAAATATAACTTTAATGGATAAAACTCAACTGAAGTGATTCTTCAACCGTAAAAATCCATTTGTTTTTGGGTTATTTGACTGGGTGCACCTATAAGATTGCATAATTGGGTATATGCACCTAGGTTTCAGGTATTTTCTTGGATGCACCTATATTTGCAATTTAATTGTTTGCATGCACCTGATCTGTCTGTGAGTCATACTTCATTGATTTTTATATTAGAAAATTTACAAAACACACCTCCTAAAATTGAATTGCCATTAATATTAAATACAAAAACACAAAACAAATATTTCTTTTACAAACACACCATCTCGATCTTTTCCCTCTCTCTGTCACTCTCTCTCCTATTCTATATTCTCAAACTCAAATTATCTCTCTCATCTCCCTCTCATATTATCTCTTCTCACACTCGAATTATCTCCCTCCTCTCCATCTCTCTGTCACTCTCTCTCTCTTTCTCCTCTCTATGTCACTCTCTCCTCTCCTCTCTCTCCTATTCTATCTTCTCCCTCCCTCTCTCTCTCCTCTCTCTCTCTCATATTCTCTCTCTCTCTCTCCACTTCCTTAGGCATTTACGTACCAATTGATCAAAATTAACCTAAAGCCTCCTGTCTGTCACCATAAAATTTTCTAAATCTTCAGTCGTCAACATTGAATCCACTTGAATGACACAAGTTAGAACGAAAAGTGCAATCAGATGATCTCATAGACCCACAAACCGGGATGTATGCAAGCAATTAAACTACAAATGTAGGTGCACCCAAACAAATACCCGAAATTTAGGTGCATATACCCAATTATGCATTCCCACGTGTGCACTAGGCAAATAACCCTTTGTTTTTTATGGGAACCTCTGAAAGTCAACTTTGATCCAAACTTGTAAGGTGAATTGGACAAACAAGTTCATTCAAGCAATCAAGTTGTGGTACTATGAAATACTTCTTGTTTCACACAAACAAGTTCTCCTTACGGAATTTAACCGTGGGTTGCGCTACGTCAACTTTTATTAAATTGATTTAGCAAAATGTAGACCACTAACATTTAGTTAGAAGTAAGCTTTCAAAGAATTTTTTAGTTAAATAAATAAAAATTGTAATTCCACCATAGCATTTATGTCGCAGTTTTAGACGTTTTGAGGATTTCAATATATAATAATGAGATCACGCAGCAACAATTTGTGTTTCAAATGTATGTATCAACATTTCCTTTCTATCGGCATCCTAACTAAATATCGTCCTTTGGCCAAACGTACACTGGAAAACGAACCAAGTGGAAATTATGGCACCAGAAATGGTCAGCCTACAAAACATCATAAAAAATGCTAAAACGTACACCAGAAAACGAATAAAGTGTAAATTATGGCACCTCTAAATAACATCGAAAATGTCATTTTCTAAATTACTTCAAATGCCAAACTCATTTTATTTTATTTTATACGTGTTTAAGGACGAATAGTCTTCATTTGGAAAGTTGGCGTACTAGTGTAAGCAACAAAGAACATGTGAGCTCAATCATAATGGTTTCAGCAAATTCTTCCCATATTATTCCAAACAGTGGCAGAGTTTGGTGGTCCAATTATGACACTTATTTAGACCCCATCATCAAATTTCATCATAATTCCATAAAGATCGCACTCCAAAGTCCAAACAGAAGTACTGTGAGCCCTGATGAACTCTTGAGTTGCACTTGCAGATGATCCATTTCCAAGCAAAGGCCTGGGAAATTTAATTGACTGTAGATGGTAGAGATTACTAGACTATATAATATGTATACCTTTTCTTTTGAATAATGTGAGATTATATTGCCTTGAGTTTTTCGACGACGTGATTTTTCAGAACACTATTTTTTTTTTTTCAATTTGATTTTTCAGAACACTATCACAGTTCAGGATTCTTTAGGTAAGCATTACTAGAGACACTTCTGGTATGGTAAGGAAATAGGCAAAATAAATTTGAATAGAGCTGTTTTGCTAAAAGCTTGAAACTAATACAACATTTTCTCAATGCATTCATGCGAGATGCTTTGGACTAGTGTGAATTTTAGTTACAAACATGTGATCAACACGGAACATCAAAGAGCTTCTTTCCCACAAATATCAATGAAACATGTTAAGAAGTGAAAATCTTGATGAAGAAACATATGAATACCATTTTCTCGGCATTGATAGAAGAGATCAGTGAGCAATGTGATCAGCATCAATGGTGTTTTATGACATATTTATGATGTCCCACATTACTAGTTTCATTTGAGTACGAAAATGATATCTCAACCTCTCTTAGTTAAAACTGAAAAAAATGACAAAAAATCAAAATATTAAGATCTATTCATAGATTCACTAGTTCATAAACATGATGAAGTGCATTTCTGCATTATTGCTAACATTACCACCATTATCTGTATTGGCAGCTTCTGATGGAAACTTAACGTATTCTCCCCAAGCCACTACCCTCTTATCTCTTAACACTTCTCCCAAAATCCCTTGTACGAGTCCTGACATTTTCAAATTGTGAATTTATTCGAATTTGGAATTTATCGATCAAGCACGAAATTCTCTATATAAGCTTTTAAATTCATAGGAGTTTTCAAAATATAATGTTTAATTTCTAGAAATGAGCTCAAATGTAACTAGCTACCCATATATAGTTTTGTACATATGAGTTTTGTGTGAAGGTCCATAATCAAATTTTAAGAATTTGCGCTTAGAGCTGCGATATAAAACAAGTCGAACTCATAAATACAACACAATGCTTGATCAGTTCTCATACTACATGACTTCCTCACAAACATCAAAACATCACATTAAAAATCACCATGGACCAATTCGTTACTCTATGGATGTGCCATGACAAGCAAAAATAATTCGAGCCTAAGATTTTAGTTTATAATCTGCAATAAGGGTGGTAGACTTTTATTTCTGTTTGCAAAAAATTATGTAAATTTCCTGGGCTAATAAGTACAAACGACAGAAATGTTGCTTTCAGAGGGTATTTGATTTCGTTTTCTCTTTCTTTCTTTGAATATATTGATTATTTGCGTGAGTATGCTTATGATGAGCACTTGCGATGTCATGTTCTTAACCACTTCTTGTTCTGGAAAAGGACAAGCCAAACCTTCCCACCCTATCAACTTATCAACAACGTCTCTGATCTCTACCGTCTAACGACCATTTTGGATGTCCTGTGTTCTGTATATCAGCCATTTGGCCTAAGCTCACACTCACAGGCAATACTTCGTCATCTACAATGACTTGGGTTGTGTGGGGTTTTGCAATCTTTTTTCTTATTCCGACGAGATATTGCTTTGATTTTTTTGATATTTTATTTTGTGTGGAAGTCTATATTTGAACATAAAATACATAAGTGCTTTGCATGTCATTGGAAAATCGAATTCATATTTTGCATGTTAGAATCAATTAGCAATAGTCCGGTTGGTATCTATTCCGATAGCAGCTAGGGGCGAGCATTTTTTTTTACATTCGTTGTTTCATTAGTCAAAACTCCACAATATGGATTATATTCATTTTTGAACTTGTTTATTGTGATTTGTGAAGTAAGAGCTATTTGAACTTGTTTTGGTTATTTGAAAGGTATATCCACCAGTCCACAAACCACTAAGTGGAGCCCATTGTTCAATAATTACGAAGAAATTTTACGGTCATTAGTTGGACCAATGAATTTCCAAGAACAAAATGGCCACAATACAAATTGATGAAAGCAAATGACGCACGGTTGGTAGTACTTGTGGACATGTCGGTCGCAATGTCATTGAGCCCCCCCCCCCCCAGGTAAACATCCCTTTTCTAGACTTTGCTTCACTCGGGCCTTGACATTTAAGAAAGCATTTATTTCAAATGACTACTCATCAGTAGTTAGACGAATGCTTCTTGGCAACAAATTATTTCCAAAATAGATGTACTTCGTAGATTTATCTACCATATATCTTGTGCACGTTAAGAAACACGCACTCTTCACACAACAGATTCGTCTATGGTTAAAAAGAACCGACATGTCATTAGTAATTAGTAATTTGATAATAGAAGAAGATATAACTAGAGGTGACTTTTAAGAAATAAAGGCTTTTGAGATGGTTGACATGATACATGTTATATCATATCGTCGTAATTTACGACAAGGTGTTGGGTGTATCAAGTTGATGTATGAAAATCATAAATGAAATATTGAAATGGTTAGAGTAGGACTAATTGTCAACTAAAATTTATAACATGGGCCCCTGCCAACACTGACCCAAAGGCATCGGCCATATACGGCCCATCAAGGTACGGAGATGGAGGAAATTGCCGGGCTGGGCATTAGTTCCTCTTCTAATTAATTTTTCCGAATCGCTGTTAACATCAAAGTATTAATCGATCACTATCAGCAGTCATTTGAATCAATTGGCCGACTGGAATTTTCTTGTCTTCTAGCCTTCCAGTTCAAATATTTCAACCACAAGTACATGTCTATTAATTATAAAAAATAGATTGAAGTTATTTTGTATTCAAGAAAGTATAACTATCCTATTCGTCATATATTACGATATTCATCATTTTAGTTGAGCCGAGCAGAGGAGCCTACAGAAGGAAAACGACTCGTGAAATTATTGCAGGAAAAATGAGTCCCACAGCAACGTCCACTAGCATTCTGAGGCATAAAGTTAGATGAGCAGGAATTATTAGACCTGTTCCCGGGTTGGGCCCCCGGCCCGATCCATTAGACAGGGGTCGGGCCCGGGTTTTTATTTTTTTAAAGATATTTTTGTAATTTTTGGAGGTATTTTTTATAAAAATTTAGACCGATGGGCTTGGTCTAGCCCGTTCCGTTCGGTCGAGGTTAGGCCCAACATGATGCTCGACGGAACAAGCAGGCGGGGCCTAGAGTGGGTCCGGTTGACCCGACACCAAGGTCTAGGAATCATAGTATTCAAAAAGTTAACGTAAAAACAAGTATGATGGACGACATGATATTTGCTTATAGGAGACGACATATTTCCGCTAACCTAATATTTGAGATTTCGGAATAGTCAATACAAAATTATAAGTTCAACCAAATATTAGATGTGATGGGATTTGGGTTCGAGGAAAACAGAGCTAATTGAAGTAATACATCGTCGTGGATATTAGATTTGGAATCCCCACCACTGTACCTCTAGTTTAAGCTAAGTTCTCATGTTTATATACATATTACTAGACTTAGTATCCTACATAGACCTAATACCTGTGCTGTCACCTATTAAACTTGAATATCAACATTATGTTTGAATACATGAGTAATATATATAAAGTGATATCCAATAGACGGAGATATATCCAACACCAAAGTAGCATCAGGTATTCATGTGGAATTTTTGTCATCATAATGGAGAATAAAAGCTTTTTAAAAAGTATTTTCTAAAGCACTTATTTTTTTTGCGAAAAAAGCCGAAAAAAAACGATCCGACTATCGGGCATCGAGTCCAAACATCTGCTTTCCTGTTTACCATGTACTCGGGTCATACATCGGATCCATATAAAGAACCCAATCGGGTTTCGGATCTTAGGCGTTTCTTCCACGCAGATGCTCGCCTCGGAAGAAAACCAGGGAAGGAGAAGGAATAGGAATATCTCAACCAACAAAATCTCCTTCTCTTCTCCTTCTTCTTTATCTTTTGATTCCGCGTGATCGAATCGGAATTAGGGTTTGAGAGATGGACAAGGTCAAGAGCTTGCTGAAGCCGAAGCAGACGCCGACGGAGCAGCTCCGGGAGTGGCAGAGGCGTCTCCGACAGGAAACTCGCAACATCGATCGCCAGATTCGAGGTACGATTTGCTTATTGTTTGGTCAAAATCAGGTGCTTTTCGTTTTTGTTTTTGGTAAAGTTAGGGTTTTGGTCTAATTCGGGGTCAAACGGGGAATAGAAGAGTGAAATTGGTGGTTTTGTTTGGTAGATGTGGAGAGGGAGGAGAAGAACGTCCAGAAGGCCATCAAGGAAGCTGCGAAGAGGAACGACATGGGATCGGCCAAGGTATTGTATTTGATTAATTTTCCTTCTCCTGAATTTTCCACATTTTCCCTTATTATTGGTCCGCTAATTTCGATGGAGTACGGAAAGTTAGGATAGTGTTGAAGATCCGCAACGCTATTAGGAAGGATGGCTGAGCAATACTATGTTAATGTATGTTATGTTAATGCCGATGGTTCCTTTGAAATTTCAGAAGTAGTGGTGATTTTAGCGAAGTGCAGGTTGTGCACAAAATTGTGTTGATTTGGGGAAGTGGGTGAAACAATACCTTGATATTTAGCTCAAAAGGCGTGTCTAGGAACTAGAAGGCATTTGTTAGTTGTTACTATGTTTTTCTTGTTTAGATTCTTACTTGAATCATGAATTTTTTATTGGACTTACCAACTCAGTAAATTAGCAATTTCTTGTCATTTATTTTTTACTCAGTCACTTGCCAAGGAAATTGTGAGATCAAGACGAACTGTGAACCGTCTCCATGAAAACAAAGCACAGCTGAATTCAGTTTCCATGCACCTTGGTGAAATTGTTGGTAAGGAATTTTAGCTTGTACCCTCTTTTGTTGCTCTTCCATTAGCATTCTAAGAAAGAGAAATCCAATTATTCAACTGGGGTAAATTATCAGTTGTTTTTGCAATTTTTTTGTTAATGAGAATAAAGAAATTAACTCTTTATTATTCTTGAAAATGTTTTCTTGGTATAATATTTAGTTTAGAAGAACTATGTGTGTGCCCTTGCACAAGAATATGACACCGTAGATGTAATGTGGCAAGGGATAAAAACGATATCATCTGAGCAAATCATTGTGTGCCACTGTTTAGATTGCAACAAGGTGAATCTACTATGGATGCTTGGAGATTTGCAGCTGAGGATGATAGCATTTGGTAGTGCTTGTAGCATGGCTGCACACTACTCTCTCTAGGTGTTTAAGATTTTTTAGATAAACTTCATGCCATCCTTGTTTGTCTGTAAGTGGAAACAGATGTTGCCTATAGTGGAAGTATTATAAAAATTATCCAGCCGAGTTAGAGTTCTGCATGCACCTTCAGTTTCAAATTGAGCTCTAAAATTCACCATGCCAGTGCTGGAATTGTCAGGCAAAAAATGAATGTAGTACTTGAGGTTTGAGATTGACTTCTAGGAAAGTTATAGCTATGGTTCCAGTGGTCACTATTTTGAATTAGAAATTTGCTTACCAAGCTCAATTAGAAACAAGATCTGTTTTATACTTTTTGGAAAATTTTGATTCCATGACCACTAGTGGAATCCAACAAGAAGAGAGCATGGACTGTCTAAACCCCTTTAAGTCCTGATTCCTAGTGAAAATCACACCAACATGCACTTTGCTAGTGTTTCGGCATGCAATCACTCAAGTGGTCACCAATTTTTTTGGCCGCACAAGTGGTCACCCTGGCACAAAATATTGTGTGATTTCTGCAATCCCTTAAGCCACTATGATGTTAGCATAGTCGCATAAGGGACCTAACAAGTAGATTATTGTGTGCATATGTGTTTTTCGTTTCTAGTTTTTCCCACTCTAACACCAATACATTCACCCGCCCATCACACACGTATAACATAATTTTTGAAGACCTTTTTCCATTTCCTGAATTTTACAATTTTTTTACGATTTCTTTTGAACTTTCTTAGATTTTCTTTTTAAAAAAAACTTAAATGTCTGAGCCGTCCTGTACAACCTCACAGTCAGATATGAGGTCACACGAGACCGGCATATGCTGACAGGGCTGTATACTTTTTTCGACAATGCAGTTCACCTATATGATGTCAAGAGTTCCGATAAAAGAACAAGTAATGTCAAGAGTTTATATGACTGGTCTGTCATATGTGTTTGAACTTGAACGATATCACATAGATAGTCTTGAAGTTTAGTTTTTTACTTTTGAGTTTGCATTGATCTAGCTACTGGTTATATAAAGCAGATCTATATGTTTCTATTCTCACTTTTTTCCCCTCCTATTCTGAATTCAGCAACTGCGAGGACAGTAGGACATCTGTCCAAAAGTGCTGAGGTCATGAAGCTTGTGAATAGCTTAATGAAAGCTCCTGAGGTTGCTGTTACTATGCAACAGTTCAACAAAGAGATGACAAAGGTATTTACTATTTATGTTTGCTTGAGTGTTAGGAGTTTTTTCTTTCCTAGTGGGGATTACAGCTGCAACCATGTGAACCAAAATATTCATGCATCAGGTATGTACTGCACATAGCTGAAAAGTGAACAAAAACTAGTGTATGTTTTACGAGAAGCCTTTTGTGGAAGCCAAGTTTGTTGTTATTAAAATAGGCTGTCCGACTGCAATAGACTGTTAGAAAGATGATTTGCCAAATCTGAAAAAAGAAGAAGCGAGATTGTTTATATTCGCCAGAAACCCCTTTTAGAATCTGAAATCTGAAAAAGAAAACTTAGGTCTCAAGTGTTTTTGCTCATCGAGAATGCCCTTGCAAAATGAAGTTGGATCTGCTTGACTGCTTTCATGGCTTTAAGTTATACTTGGTTGGTGTTTTGTTACTTAGATATTGCAGTGCTACCATGTTTTACAGCTTACAAAGTACAAGGAAAGTAGAAGGAACTAGGGAAAGTAAACTTTGTAATGACTTTTAGGTGTTTTGTTTAGGGTGTGACTGGTTTGCAGAGAAATTTTAAGCAGGTGACTTCTGAGATGTCTTCTAGGTGATAAGTGATTGGTCTATAAGAGAAACTTAAAAATTACAGAATTGGTCAACTGGGGCTTTCATGACTTCTAGAATTGTACTTGAGAGAAGTTTTTGACTTCCACTCCAAAACCAAGGATTTGGGTGGATTTTCTTTAATTTTCTTCTTCTTAATATAACGCAGAAATAGATGATTTCCTTTCACTTCAAAGTATATTAGTAAACTATATATTTGTACCTAGAATTTGAGTTTTGGGCTTCCCTCCACTTCTTATAAATCAATCAGATCACCTAGGAAAATTTAAAAATCTTGGAACAAGACTATTAGAGTCATGAATTCCAAAATTGTATTGGAAAGGACACCCCTCCCCCCCCCCCACATTTCCACTCAAAACCAAGTGAATTTTAGACCTTTTGTTTCTTTCTCTTTATTAAAGTTCCCTCTCAAATTGATGACTTCATTTTAACACAAAAATTATATTTAACCAATAAATAGGAAATGAACTAGACATTTGGAACTACAATTGTAGAACTGAAGTTTTGAACTTCCCTTAATTTTATGCAGACCTCTAAAAGAACCATGAGTGTGTAGAATGTGGTGATGTCTCATATGAAAGGTTGAACTAGCCAAGTAGTAGTTCTAACTTCTAAGAGATTGTGAACCATGCAACTCTCAATTATTGTTGGTTCATTTTGAATTTTACCTTTTCGCTAAGAGAGCCATATTTTGACTGAAATCACTTCCTGATCCATATTTTGGTTCGATGCTTCTTGATCTCGGAAACTCTGCTATGTTATTGTAGGCCGGTGTCATGGAAGAAATTGTCAATGATGCTCTTGACAGCACACTGGATTCTGAAGACATAGAAGAAGAGACAGAAGAAGAAGTGGAGAAGGTGCTTTCTGCCCTAGCAGGTGAGACGGCCGTGCAGCTGCCAAATGCTTTGAGGAGGGAAAAACTAAAGCAACCTGTGGAGACTGTAGCAGCTGGCAAGGAGGTATCCTCTTTTTTCTTAATATGGGCTACCAATGAAATATAAATGTTGGCGCCGAAGCATGATTATATCTGTACTGTTTTGCAATTGCAGCAAGAAGCTGTTGCTGAGGGTGACGACGAGGGAGAGTTGGAGGAATTAAGGGCAAGACTTAACAATGTTAGGTCATAGTTTGCTGACAACAATTATTTTAGTGTGGGTTGCTGATTCTGTGTATTTATGGCATATGAAAATTTGACGCTGAGATTATGCATGTTGATTTCATCACGTGTATTGGTCGAGTATCTGACACACAAGAAACAAGTTTCCATACCACCATGTATAGCCGGATGATAATTTGATTGCTCTTGGTGTTTAGATTCTTAAAATGTCTCTGCTGGAGTTCCAGATATGAATTTGAGTTCTTGACAATGTCATTGAAAATATGCTCGAATGGACTGTAATCTACGTTGTTGATACAATGGCTTGTTCCGACAATTGACGTACCAGAGATGTTTTTTTGTTTGTAATATACGTGGTATGAGATGTAAATAACCTTTACGGGGAAAATAAATCTGGTTAACTTCGTCTACGAATGGCATTTCCGATTGAAAAATCTAAGGCAGCTATTGTCTCAGAATTTGCCACAGCCCACATATAAATGAACCAAAATCGAATTCTGGGGATGAATTTTGAGTTGTTCTCTTATTCTTGGTCATTTGTTTGACACCGTACCACGCGATTTAGTTAATTCCACTGTGATCTATGAAAAGAAATACGAAGCACAATGTTGTTTGCAGAGAATTTTGGTCGTAAATCCGAACTTTCAGTTTTCACTTCCGCCATACAAGACACTATTAGGTGTTGAATTATAAAGATTCCAAGAGTGAGCTGCATCAACGAATCTCGTTCTCAGTTAACTAATTGTAAAAATACTGGACAATTATATACACTAGATGCCATCAGTACTTTCGACAACCCCTCCGGACATAATGTACTTCTCACAAAACCTTGTCTACCTTAAAAGAAAATAAACTAAAAATTAAGGGAGAAATTCAAGTTCCGACCACCTAAGACCAACCAAATTGAGCCCCGGATCCAATGGAAGCATCCACTAAATTAAACCACTTGTCCACAATCCACCAAATTACCAATAATCAATCTCCAAAATAGCCTTCACCTCCTCCTTTCCCTCTCCATCACATAAATCAAATTACACCACCCTTATATCCCACACTAGACGTACGTGAAAGTGAGAACAAAACAAACAATTAAAGAACGCATTAACTCCTAACCCAAACATGACTCTAGACAAGCAGGACATGGACAGGATCTTCAATCGCTTCGACACCAACGGAGATGGAAAAATCTCGTCGACCGAGCTCGGCGACGCCGTTCGCACACTCGGGGCAGCGTCCACCGATGAGATTGAACACATGATGACGGAGATCGACACCGACGGAGACGGCTACATTAGCTACGATGAGTTCGTCAACTTCTGCCTTGCGAATCCTGGTATTATGAAGGATGTTGCAAAGATCTTCTAATATGTCAAACTAGTGTATGTCACGTACGTACGTTATATTGCACTCATTCAGACAAGTTTGTTACATTGAAATTGTTGGTCAGTAGTGTATTTGTGGTTCCATAAGAGGCCACTGGATCTCTCTGTGGCTAAAGTATGTACAATGAAATTAATTTTGTATTATCAATTTTCTTTCTACGTGCGTTGGTATCTTCGAATGAGACAACTTTATTTATTTAGTAACTAAGTAAATAAATACAAGGTACGTAGAATCAAACTTAATACAATTTACATACAATCAACACATGCGAAACGTACTGGTATAATCCCATGCATGCACTTACTCCAGACGTTAACAACAACATACAACACATACATACATATATACATATATTAGTGGCCAACAAAGGTATTGGGGCCCAAATAGCACTACCATGCATAGACAACAAAGTTGCCATCATCTTGCACAACACAGACATAGTATTCATTTTCCTTCGCACTTCCACTCAACCACACCACGTCGTCTTCTTTTCCACCACACGAGCTCTTCTTCATCACACAGAGCTCACCTTCGGAGGTCCCCCTGGCCTTGGGTACGTACGTGTTTGTTGCTCCACCTCGCCTCTCCGTACTGGAAGAGCGCCAGGTTTCCATCCTTCTGCATCGGTAGTCTCTAATTGCCGTTGAATAACGACTCACCGTTTTTAAGAATGCGATTGTTACGGGTTCCACCGGTGGACGCCATTGTTGTTGAAACAACAGTACCAATTAGTTGAGACAAATTAGTTATAGGAGACTTGAGCTTAACTGATGTTGTTGTTATTTGATCGATTTGCTTCCTTCTTTTATAGGCAAATCAATGGCTTGATTATCTCTCGTGTCCTAACTAGTTTCATTAGGTTATTATACCTTCCAAACAACGTTAGATTTTTCCTTTTAGGCTCAAGCGCTCTCCCACCTTGTTTTTTGTGTAACAATAAAGGATGTCGTCCATGACCATCTTTTAGTTGGAAAAATTAGAATATATAGGGGAAAAAAATGGAATTATTCAAATTAATTATGCAATATTATATGTTGTTCCAGCTAATCCGTGTAGTAGTACATCAAGCTCGTGCTCATACATATGCTTATTTATATATGTTTACGTTAGCCAATTTGAAAATGCAAAAAATTACATGCTTTCGACGTAAGAAAGCGTTTCTCGTCTACTTATGTTTTGTTGTCAGAGTCTTAATTGGAGGTTGTGATCACGTGAAAATGGAATCTATAACTATATATGCGATCACATAATGGATATTATATATGTTTATGTATGTATTATGCGACGTGTTGAATTCCTCGGATTACCACTTCGTTGGACGTAATCCAGTTTCGAAGACTACCAGATCACGACTTCTGAAACAATTGATTTTTCAAGACTATATATTATATATGATACCGTTTTGCTTGCTCTTTGTGCTTAGATTCCTAAAGTTTTGCACGCTGAGACCTTGGAATGAAGTTAAATTCTTATCAAAGTCATTGAAAGCATAATTGAATAAACTACGTTCTACGTCGCTAATAACATAATTTTTTTGATCAGTAGCATGCATATCATATATTTCATTCTTGCTATACATTTTTTATTTTACCATAACTTTGTAATACTCGGGTTGTTGTGTATATTTTCGATTTTAGGTAATAAAGAATGAAAATGAAGTAAAAATGACTTAATTGCCAAAAAAATGACTAATCTACAAATGTTTTAGACCCAAATGAAATTACAGGGACCTGTTCGCAAACCTGGAAGGACTTACATGTAAGAAAACAAGAAGGTCACTTAATTATGATCGTGAACCATATGGGAGGAATCAAGCCATCTAGGTGCGCCCCACGTGTTAAAATAACAACCCAAGGTCAAAGTAGAAATCTAAACCAAATCGGGAAAACCAGACCAACCACTGGACACAAGAAGAAATCTGGAGCAGATCAGGCAAACCAGACCCGCCCGTGGTGGATTTGGATACGCCGGTGGCAGGTCGAACGAGCCTGATTACCGTTTGTGATGTCTCATTAGTTCCTCTCTTCTCTTTACCTCTTATATGTTGTAACTGATTAACTGGGCAATGCTGCTGTAGACCTGATTACCGTTTATTGTAACAATCATGCATACCGGTATTCAATATAAAAGAGAAGAGAGAGATGAGGTTGATTCAGTTGATACTCTACCTAAATCGATTACCACTTTGCTTTTATAGTCTTTCCTTGGGCAGCAATTTTATTCTTATTTCTAACTTCATAAAATGTCGTAGGAAAAAAAAAAGATCAGTTGACCAAAATATTACCAAAATGCTCATTTTTGACTGTAACAATTGCAAATATGTACTAAAGTCAACTTTATCCTTCCTTATTAATAAACAAGTCACTTTGATATTTTATTTCCCAACTTTCTTCGTTGCCAACAACGTGATTTTCAATCACCGGTGGTAGATCACTAGATTCCAATTTAGATTGAAAAGATACGGGATAAGGTGAAGGTTCTATGTTGATTTTGATGCAACGAAAATGAGTTTATTTGTCTGGTTTTTGTGTATATATTGCTATATGGTAAGATTACACCAATGATTTATATATAGTGTAAAAATCTAGTCATTTGAGCTTGCCAATTTGAGAGTCCAAGATTGTGGTTGACTTGTTGCTCTAAGGAAAGTATACGATGACGAGGATCTTCTGAGCTGGATTGATTTGCTTCTTTACTTGGTATGTTTTCAACACACCCATCAAGTTGGGTCCATAAAAGATTGAAGGAACCCAACTTGGACAGAATGAATTGGAATTGTCTTTGATCTAAAATCTTTGTGAAGATATCTGCGAGTTGCTTTTTGCTTGAGATGTATGGTACTTCAATCTCTTTGGCTTGAATTTTTTCCCGGATGAAGTGGCAGTCAACTTCAATGTGTTTTGTTCTTTCGTGAAACATTGAATTTGAAACTATGTGGTGAGCGGCATTATTGTCACAAAACATTTTCATGAGCTCGTTGTAGGGTTGTTTCATGTCCCGGACAAGTTGTTTGAGCCAAATTAACTCACTTGTGGTGGAGGCCATAACCCGATACTCAGCTTCATCACTTGATCTAGTTACAACATTTTGTTTCTTACTTCTCAAAGTCACGAGATTTCCACCAACGAATGTACAAAACCCCGTAGTGGATTTTTGGTCATGGTTTCCTGCCTAATCTGCATCAGAGAAGCCAATAATAGAATTAGAATTATTATTTTCATCCATAATTCTTGCCCTGGAGTCCTCTTTAGAGAACTGAGTATTCGATCAATAATGTCTAAGTGATGTGTGTGAGGTGCATGCATGAATTGACTAATAGTACTAACAACATAGGTTATATCGGGTCTCGTTACAATGAGATATATGAGTTATCCTACAAGTCTTTGAAACCAACCAATGTCTTTAACTGGTTCTCCTTCTGTAGGACCAACCTTGCGGTTAGTCTCAATATGAGTGTTGGCCGGTTTCGACCCAAGTTTCCCAGTTTCTTTTAGCAATTCAAGAGTGTATTTCCTTTGTGACAAAAAACAAACCTTTTGTGGAGTATGCAATTTCTATTCCTAGGAAATATTTCAAAATTCAAAGGTCTTTGATATCAATTTTGGATTTTAGATCGATTGTGTGATTGTTGTTATCGGTGATTATAATGTCATCTACATAAACTAAGACAATGGTGGTTATGTGATGTTGGTGTTTGATGAACATGGACGCATCAACGGAAGACTTAACAAACCCATAAAGTAGAAGAAGATGACTAAGTTTTGCATACCATGCACGTGGGGATTGCTTCAATCCTTAGATTGATTTGTGTAGCTTGCATACCTGATTAGTAGTGGAGTTGTACCCGGGAGGAGGTGTCATATAGACTTCCTCTTCGAGGTTACCATGGAAATGTGTTCCCAACATCCATTTGATATAATTTCCATCCCTTGTTGATGGCTATGGAGAGAAGTACACGAACCGCGTTCATTTTAGCTACTGGTGCAAATGTGTCTAAATAATCTAGACCGTAAGTTTGAGTATATCCTTTAGCAACAAGTCTAGCCTTATATCTTTCAATTGTACCATTGCTATTATACTTGATCTTGTAGATTCATTTACACCCGACGGGTTTGATCCCAGTTTGTAATGGGACAGGAGTCCAAGTTTTGTTAGTTTCAAGGGCTTTTATTTCATCCACCATGACCTTGCACCACTTTGGATTCCTAATTGCTTCATGATATGAACTCGGTTCTTTATAATTATCTATTTGTGTTATGAAAGCTTTGTGAGTGGGTTTTACTTGATTGTAGGACAAGTAGTCCTTAATGGGGTAGGTTACGTGGGAAGTAATGAAATCTTTTAACTTAGGAGGGGGACGATTTTGACGAGTCGATCCTCTCCTTTGGGTAGTTTCTTCTTGGTTCCTTGCTTGATCTTCTTCTTCTACTCTTTCTTCTCTTCCTCCTCTTTCTTCCTCTTCGATCTGTGGAGCTGAGTTGTCTACTTGGGTTGCCTGTATTTCGGGGTCCAAGGTGGGAACTGCAACATCTAGTGTTGTGGGCTCGTCGTTTCTCTCTTTAAAAAAGGCTCTCTCAACAAACAATACATCTCTTGAAACATAAAGTTTACAATTTTTTGGGTCATAATACTTGTACATTTTCTCTCTCCAAATGAATAACCAATAAAAATACATTTTATGGAATTATAGTCGAGTTTATTTGTCCTTTTCTTGTGAACAAAACAAACACAACCAAATATCCCGAGGTAGTTGTTTGTTTTAAATTTAGACCGCAAGTGCACAACCGTCGGTGAAGACGGGGCAAGTACGAGTCGTCCGCAGGGAGGTGAGCAACCTCTGGTATGACCGAAATCAGATGGCGAAAAAAGGGAGAAGAGTTGTAGATTATGCTAAAGCTAAACTACACTAAACTAATAAGTACGAAATGCGAAAGAAAGAACGAAAGATTGGAAATCAGAAAGAAAAACCCCTAAGGGGTGAAGTGTGTGCACATATGAAGTGAAATAAGTGATGAATGATTCATGTAAGCATGTATGTGTGTGTGTGTCGTGTGTGTGTCTTCATGCACAGGAAGTGTCTAAAGATGTGACAAAACCTATCAATCCATTCACACAACGTATCAACAATTACTACTTAATTAACATAAGATTAGGCTCAGCATGAGAACTGTCAAAAGATATGACAAGACTCATCAAAAACCATAAACTCATGTGAAGAACAAATGTAAGCATGAGAGGTGTCTAAATGTTATGGCAAAACTCATCAAAACAAAGTTTCTTCAATCAATCAAGCAAGCAAACACAAACACATAACTAACATGTAGCATATTCAACATGAAATTTCAATCAATAAACATGAGAAAACTAAGCATGAGAAGTGTCTAAATCTTATGGCAAAACCCATCAAAATTCGCCAACATGTAGATGATTAAAATACCCCCAATGAACATACAAAACATGTAAGTCTACACAATCAAAAATTCATCAAACATCAAAACTTCACAATATATATGAACATCATCTCCACCCCAAAGGGGATGGATCTACTCACTTCACATTATTCTAGAAATTAAACTAAAGAAGAAATGAGACATTCTAACTAATTTAGCATAAGATCAAAGAAACAAGACTAAGCTAAGCATGCATAAAAAAGACAACATGAGAACAAAACAATGAAAAATTATTTTATTAAATGACTCATATTACTAGTAGGATTCTTCTCTACCTTGAGTTTTTGCTCCAAGGCTTACTCAAAGTAGAGAGAATGCCACCAAGCATTGAGGTGAATAAAAAAGAGGAGGAGGAGTTCTATTTATAGCCAAAGAAAAAGGTAATCGGGGACAATCCCCCAATATGAGACTAATACACTACTAAAAATAGACATAAAACACCCTAATAGATGACCCGACTAAACCTCAAAAGATCCGACTAATCCAGACAGCCAATCAGCGTTCTTGGGCCGCCAATTGGCAGTCTATATGCTTCAGATCCGGTTATGGTTCGAAGTGTTGTTGTCCGACTCGATTTCCTCATGTATGATGCATCCTAATCGGTTGTGTGGCTTGCGACCCGAGACCAATTGCCAAAATACTCCTCATGATGGTGTGGAGTTTCTTCATTTGCTCATTGGTCCTTTGGTTTTACATTCGGGTCCATTTCTCTTGCATCTCAGTCCATAAGTCTTACCGAAATTCGTGTCCTAGAGCCTTTGTTTTTTTTACTAAAATGGGAAATATCTAAAAATCTCTCTTCGGACGCATCGATTTAACTTTTTCGTCGTATAAAATCCATTCGTGTCATCAGACCCCTCTAAAAACAAAGAAATAGTGCCATTTTTAAAAACTAAGCGTTTTTTCCGAAATTCGTGTGCTATAGCCTTTGTTTTTTCCTAAATACGGAAACATCTAAAAATCTCTCTTCGGACGCATCAGTTAAATATTTTTCGTCGTATAATATCCACCCGTGTCATCAGACCCCTCAAGAAACAAAGAAAAAGTGCCATTTTTAAAATCTGAGGGTTTTTACGAAAATTCGTGTGCTATAGCCGTTGGTTTTTTTGATAAATAGGGAAATATCTAAAAATCTCTCTTCGGGCGAATCAGTTTAACATTTTCGTCGTATAATATCAATTCGTTTCCTCAGACCCCTCATAATACAAAAGTAATAGTGCCATTTTTAAAAACTGAGAGTTTTTACGGAAATTCGTTTGCGATAGCCTTTGGTTTTTTGCTAAATAGGGAAATATCTAAAAATCTCTCTTCGGACAAATCGGTTTAACTTTTTTTGTCGTATAATATCAATTCGTCTGATCAGACCCCTCATAAAACAAAGTAATAGTGCCATTTTTAAAAACTGAGGGGTTTTACAGAAATTCGTGTGCTATAGCCTTTGGTTATTTGCTAAAAAGGGAAATATCTAAAAATCTATTTTCGGAAGCATCAGTTTAACATTTTCGTCGTATAATATACACCCGTGTCATCAGACCCCACGTAAAACAAACTAATAGTGACATTTATAAAAACTGAGGGTTTTTACGAAAATTCGTTTGCTTAGCCTTTGGTTTTTTTGCTAAATAGGGAAATATATGTAAAAATATCTCTTCGGACGCATCGGTTTAACTTTTTCGTGGTATAATATCGATTCGTGTCCTTAGGCCCTCAAAAAACAAAGAAATAGTGCCATTTTTAAAAACTGGCGGTTTTACGAAAATTCGTGTGCAATAGCCTTTGGTTTTTTTGCTAAATAGGGAAATATATAAAAATCTCTTCGGACGAATCAGTGTAACATTTTCGTCGTATAATATCCATTCGTGTCATCAGACCCCTCATAAAACAAAGTAATAGTGCCATTTTTAAAAACTGAGGGGTTTTTACGGAAATTCGTGTGCGATAACCTTTCGTTTTTTTGCTAAAAATGGAAATATCTTAAAAAATCTCTCTTCGGATTTATTAGTTTAACATTTTCGTCGTATAATATCCACCCGTCTAAACATACCCCACAAAAAACAAAGAAATAATTCCATTTATAAAAACTGAGGGTTTTGACGGAAATATTTGTGCTATAGCCTCTGGGCTTTTTTGCTAAAAAAGGAAATATCTTAAAATCACACTTCGGACGCATCGATTTAACATTTTTGTCGTATAATATCAATTCGTGTCCTCAGACTCCACAAAAAACAAAGAAATAGTTCCATTTTAAAAAAGTGAGGGTTTTTACCGAAATTCGTGTGCTACAACCTTTGTTTTTTTGCTAAAAACGGAAATATCTTAAAATCCCTCTTAGGACGCATCGATTTAACATTTTTGTCGTATAACATCCATTCGTGTCATCAGACTCCTCAAAAAACAAAGAAATAGTGCCATTTTTAAAAACAGAGGGTTTTTACCGAAATTTGTGTGCTACAGCCTTTGGTTTTTTTTCTCCAAAAAAAGGAAATATCTAAAAATCTCTCTTCCGACGCATCAGTTTAACATTTTCGTCATATAATATCCATTCGTGTCCTCAGACCCCTTATAAAAAAAGAAATAGACCCATTTTTAAAAACTGAGCGTTTTACCGAAATTCGTGTGCTATAGCCTTTGGTTATTTTGCTAAATAGGGAAATATCTAAAAATCTCAATTCGGACGCATCGATCAAACATTTTGTCCTATAATATCCATTCGTATCCTCAGACCCCTCAAAAAACAAAGAAATATTGCCATTTTTAAAAACAGAGGGTTTTTACAGAAATTCGTGTGCTATAGCCTTTGGTTTTCTGCTAAAAAGCGAAATATCTAGAAATATCTCTTCGGACGCATTGGTTGAACATTTTCGTCGTATAATATCCATTCGTGTCCTCAGACCCCCAGAAAACAAAGAAATAGTGCCATTTTGAAAAACTAAGCGTTTTTACATAAATTCGTGTCCTAGAGCCTTTGTTTTTTTACTAAAGTAGGAAATATCTAAAAATCTCTCTTCAGACGCATCAATTTAACTTTTTCGTCGTATAATATCCATTCGTGTCATCAGACCCCTCAAAAAACAAAGAAATAGTGCCATTTTTAAAAACTAAGCATTTTTCCGAAATTCGTGTGCTATAGCCTTTGTTTTTTCCTAAATAGGGAAACATTTAAAAATCTCTCTTTGGACGCATCAGTTAAATATTTTCGTCTTAATATCCACCCGTCTAATCAGACCCCACAAAAAACAAAGAAATAATGCCATTTATAAAAACTGAGGGTTTTTACGGAAATTCTTGTGCTATAGCCTTTGGGTTTTTTTTGCTAAAAAGGGAAATATCTTAAAATCACTCTTCGGACGCATCGATTTAACATTTTCGTCGTATAATATCAATTCGGGTCCTCAGACTCCACAAAAAACAAAGAAATAGTTCCATTTTTAAAAACTGAGGGTTTTTACCGAAATACGTGTGCTACAACCTCTGTTTTTTTGCTAAAACGGAAATATCTAAAAATCTCTCTTCGGACGCATCTGTGTAACATTTTCGTCGATAAAATCAATTCATGTCATCAGACCCCTCATAAAAAAAGTAATAGTGCCATTTTTAAAAACTTAGGGTTTTTACGGAAATTCATTTGCTATAGCCTTTGGTTTTTTGTTAAAAAAGAAAAATATCTAAAATCTCTCTTGAGACGCATCGGTTTAACATTTTCGTCGTATAATATCCACCCGTGTCATCAGACCCCACCTAAAACAAACTAATAGTGCCATTTATAAAAACTGAGGGTTTTTAAGAAAATTTGTTTGCTTAGCCTTTGGTTTTTTTGCTAAATAGGGACATATATGTAAAAAACTCTCTTCGGACGCATCAGTTTTACTTTTTCGTCGTATAACATCCATTCGTGTCCTTAGGCCCTCAAAAAACAAAGAAATAATGCAATTTTTAAAAACTGGGGCTTTACGAAAATTCGTGTGCTATAGCCTTTGGTTTTTTGCTAAATAGGGAAATATATAAAAATCTCTCTTCGGACACATCGATGTAACATTTTCGTCGTATAATATCCATTCGTGTCATAAGACCCCTCATAAAACAAAGTAATAGTGCCATTTTTAAAAACAGAGGGTTTTTACGGAAATTCGTTTGCTATAGCCTTTGGTTTTTTGTTAAAAAAGGAAAATATCTAAAATCTCTCTTCAGACGCATCGGTTTAACATTTTCGTCGTATAATATCCACCCGTGTCATCAGACCACACCTAAAACAAACTAATAGTGCCATTTATAAAAACTGAGGGTTTTTACGAAAATTCTTTTGCTTAGCCTTTGTTTTTTTGCTAAATAGGGACATATATGTAAAAAACTCTCTTCGGACGCATCCGTTTTACTTTTTCGTCGTATAAGATCCATTCGTGTCCTTAGGCCCTCAAAAAACAAAGAAATAATGCCATTTTTAAAAACTGGGGGCTTTACGAAAATTCGTGTGCTATAGCCTTTGGTTTTTTGCTCAATACGGAAATATATAAAAATCTCTCTTCGGACGCATCGATGTAACATTTTCGTCGTATAATATCCATTCGTGTCATAAGACCCCTCATAAAACAAAGTAATAGTGCCATTTTTAAAAACGTAGGGTTTTTTTACAGAAATTCGTGTGCGATAGCCTTTGGTTTTTTGCTAAAAAGGGAAATATCTTAAAATCACTCTTCGGACGCATCGATTTAACATTTTCGTCGTATAATATCCATTCGTGTCCTCAGACATCTCAAAAAACAAAGAAATACTGTCATTTTTAAAAACTGAGGGTTTTACGAAATTTTTTCCGCTATAGCCTTTGTTTTTTTCCTAAATAGGGAAACATTTAAAAATCTCTCTTCGGACGCATTGGGTAAATATTTTCGTCTTAAAATATCCACCCGTCTAATCAGACCCCACAAAAAACAAAGAAATAATGCCATTTATAAAAACTGAGGGTTTTTACGGAAATTCTTGTGCTATAGCCTTTGGGTTTTTTTGCTAAAAAGGGAAATATCTTAAAATCACTCTTCGGACGCATCGATTTAACATTTTCGTCGTATAATATCAATTCGTGTCCTCAGACTCCACAAAAAATAAAGAAATAGTTCCATTTTTAAAAACTGAGGGTTTTTACCGAAATACGTGTGCTACAACCTCTGTTTTTTTTGCTAAAACGGAAATATCTAAAAATCTCTCTTCGGACGCATCTGTGTAACATTTTCGTCGATAAAATCAATTCGTGTCATCAGACCCCTCATAAAAAAAGTAATAGTGCCATTTTTAAAAACTTAGGGTTTTTACGGAAATTCGTTTGCTATAGCCTTTGGTTTTTTATGAAAAAGGAAAATATCTAAAATCTCTCTTCGGACGCATCAGTTTAACATTTTCGTCGTATAATATCCACCCGTGTCATCAGACCCCACGTAAAACAAACTAATAGTGCCACTTATAAAAACTGAGGGTTTTTTATAGAAATTCGTGTGCGATAGAATCTCTCTTGGGACGCATCAGTTTAACATTTTCGTCGTATAATATCCACCCGTCTAATCAGACCCCACAAAATCTCTCTTCAAACAAATCGGAAATAATGTCATTTTCGTCGTATAATATCCATTACTGTCCTCAGAGCCCTCAAAAAACAAAGAAATAATGTCATTTTTTTAAAAACTAAGCGTTTTTACCGAAATTCGTGCGCTATAGTCTTTGTTTTTTTGATAAAAAGGGAAATATCTAAAAATCTCTCTTCAGACACATCGGTTTAACATTTTCGTCGTATAATATCCACCCGTGTCATCAGACCCCTCATAAAACAAAGTAATAGTGCCATTTATAAAAACTGAGGGTTTTTACGAAAATTCGTTTGCTTAGCCTTTGATTTTTTTTCCTAAATAGGGAAATATATGTAAAAATCTCTCTTCGGACGTATCGGTTTAACTTTTTTCGTCGTATAATATCCATTCGTGTCCTTAGACCCACAAAAAACAAAGAAATAGTGCCATTTTTAAAAACTGGGGGTTTTACGAAAATTCGTGTGCTATAGCCTTTGGTTTTTGCTAAATAGGGAAATATCTAAAAATCTATTTTCAGGCGCATCGGTGTAACATTTTTGTCGTATAATATCCATTTGTGTCATCAGACTCCTCAAAAAACAAAGTAATAGTGCCATTTTTAAAAACTATGGGTTTTACCAAAATTCGTGTGCTACAACCTTTGTTTTTTTGCTAAAAGGGAAATATCTTAAAATCCCTCTTAGGACTCTTCGATTTAACATTTTTGTCGTATAACATCCATTTGTGTCCTCAGACCCCTCATAAAACAAAGTAATAGTGCCATTTTTAAAAACTATATTTTTTCCAAAATTCGTGTGCTATATCCTTTGTTTTTTTTTTGGTTAAAATGAAATATCTAAAAATCTATCTTCAGACGCATCGGTTTATCTTTTTCGTCGTATAATATCAATTCGTGTCATCAAACCCCTCAAAAAACAAAGAAATAGTGCCATTTTGAAAAACTAAATGTTTTTACCGAAATTCGTGTGCTAAACCCTTTGTTTTTTTGGTAGAAAGTGAAATATCTAAAAATCTCTCTTCGGACGCATCGGTTTAAAATTTTCGTCGTATAATATCCATTCGTGTCCTCAGACCCCTCAAAAAACAAAGAAATAGTGCCATTTTTAAAAACTAAGTGTTTTTACCGAAATTCGTGTGCTAAACCCTTTGTTTTTTTTGCTCAAAAGAAAAATATCTAAAAATCTCTCTTCGGACGCATCAGTTTAACTTTTTCGTCGTATAATATCCATTCGTGTCATCAGACCCCTTTAAAAAACAAAGAAAATAATGCCATTTTTAAAAACTAAGCGTGTTTTTCCGAAATTCGTGTGCTATAGCCTTTGGTTTTTTGCTAAAGACGGAAATATCATAAAATCTCACTTCAGACGCATCAATATAACATTTTCGTCGTATAAAATCAATTCGTGTCATCAGACCCCTCATAAAAAAAGTAATAGTGCCATTTTTAAAAACATATGGTTTTTACGGAAATTCGTTTCTATAGCCTTTGGTTTTTTGTTAAAAAAGGAAAATATCTAAAATCTCTCTTCGGACGCATCGGTTTAACATTTTCGTCGTATAATATCCACCCGTGCCATCAGGCCCCACATAAAACAAACTAATAGTGCCATTTATAAAAACAGAGGGTTTTTACAAAAAATTGTGTGCTTAGACCTTTGCTTTTTTTGCTAAATAGGGAAATATCTAAAAATCTCTCTTCGGACGCATCGTTTTAACTTTTTCGTCGTATATTATCCATTCGTGTCCTCAGACATTCAAAAAACAACAAAATAGTGTCATTTTTAAAAACTGGGGGTTTTACGAAAATTCGTGTGCTATAGCCTTTGTTTTTTTTGCTAAATAGGGAAATATCTAAAAATCTCTTTTCGGACGCATCGGTGTAACATTTGCGTCGTATAATATCCATTCGTGTCATCAGATCCCTCATAAAACAAAGTAATAGTGTCATTTTTAAAAATAGAGGGTTTTTACAGAAATTCGTGTGCTAGCCTTTGGTTTTTTGCTAAAAAGGGAAATATCTTAAAATCACTCTTCGGACGCATCGATTTAAATTTTTTGTCGTATAATATCAATTCGTGTCCTCAGACTCCACAAAAAACAAAGAAATAATGCCATTTTTAAAAATTGAGGGTTTTTACCGAAATTCGTGTGCTACAGCCTTTGGTTTTTTGCTAAAAAGGGAAATATCTTAAAATCTCTATTCGGACGCATCGATTTAACATTTTCGTCGTATACTAACCACCAGTGTAATCAGACCTTTCAAAAAACAAGGAAATAGTGCCATTTTTAAAAACTGAGCGTTTTTCCGAAATTGGTGTGCTACAACCTTTGGGTTTTTGCTAAAAAGGGAAATATCTTAAAATCTCTATTCGGACGCATCGATTTAACATTTTCGTCGTATAATAACCACCCGAGTCATCAGACCTTCCAAAAAACAAGGAGATAATGCCATTTTTAAAAACTGAACGTTTTTACCGAAATTGGTGTGCTATAGCCTTATTATTTTTTGCTCAATAGGGAAATATATAAAAATCTCTCTTCGGACGCATCGATGTAACATTTTCGTCGTATAATATCCATTCGTGTCATAAGACCCCTCAAAAAACAAAGTAATAGTGCCATTTTTAAAAACTGAGGTTTGTTTACGGAAATTTGTGTGCTATGTAGCCTTTGGTTTTTTGCTAAAAAAGGAAATATCTAAAAATCTCTCTTCGGACGCATCGGTTTAACTTTTTCGTCGTATAATATCAATTCGTGTCATCAGACCCCTCATAAAACAAAGTAATAATGCCATTTTTAAAAACTAAGGGTTTTTACGGAAATTCGTGTGTTACAACCTTTGGTTTTTTTGCTAAAAAGGGAAATATCTAAAAATCTATCTTCGGACGCATCAATTGAATATTTTCGTCGTATAATATCCATTCGTGTCCTCGGACCCCTAAAAAAACAAAGAAATAGTGTCATTTTTAAAAACTGAGGGTTTTACGAAAATTCGTGTGCTATAGCCTTTGGTTTTTTTGCTAAATAGGGAAATATCTAAAAATCTCTCTTCAGACGAATCGGTTTAACATTTTCTTCGTATAAAATCAATTCGTGTCATCAGACCCCTCATAAAAAAAGTAATAGTGCCATTTTTAAGAACTTAGGGTTTTTACGGAAATTCGTTTGCTATAGCCTTTGTTTTTTTGTTAAAAAGGGAAAATATCTAAAATCTCTCTTCGGACGCATCGGTTTAACATTTTCGTCCTATAATATCCACCCGTGTCATCAGACCCCACCTAAAATAAACTAATAGTGCCATTTATAAAAACTGAGGGTTTTTAAGAAAATTCGTTTGCTTAGCCTTTGGTTTTTTTGCTAAATAGGGAAATATATGTAAAAATCTCTTTTTGGACGCATCGGTTTAACTTTTTCGTCGTATAACATCCATTCGTGTCCTTAGACCCTCAAAAACAAAGAAATAGTGCCATTTTTAAAAACTGGGGGCTTTACGAAAATTCGTGAGCTATAGCCTTTGGTTTTTTTGCTAAATAGGGAAATATATAAAAATCTCTCTTCGGACGCATCGATGTAACATTTTCGTCGTATAATATCCATTCGTGTCATCAGACCCCTCATAAAACAAAGTAATAGGGACATTTTTAAAAACTGAGGGGTTTTACAGAATTCGTGTGCGATAGAATCTCTCTTCGGGCGCATCAGTTTAACATTTTCGTCGTATAATATCCACCCGTCTAATCAGACCCCACAAAATCTCTCTTCAAACAAATCGGAAATAATGTCATTTTCGTCGTATAATATCCATTAGTGTCCTCAGAGCCCTAAAAAAACAAAGAAATAATGTCATTTTTTTAAAAATTAAGTGTTTTTACCAAAATTCGTGCGCTATAGTCTTTGTTTGTTTTGATAAAAAGGGAAATATCTAAAAATCTCTCTTCAGACACATCGGATTAACATTTTCGTCGTATAATATCCACCCGTGTCATCAGACCCCTCATAAAACAAAGTAATAGTGCCATTTATAAAAACTGAGGGTTTTTACGAAAATTCGTTTGCTTAGCCTTTGGTTTTTTTGCTAAATAGGGACATATATGTAAAAAACTCTTTTCGGACGCATCAGTTTTACTTTTTCGTCGTATAACATCCATTCGTGTCCTTAGGCCCTCAAAAAACAAAGAAATAGTGCCATTTTTAAAAACCGGGGGTTTTACGAAAATTCGTGTGCTATAGCTTTTGGTTTTTTTGCTAAATAGGGAAATATCTAAAAATCTATTTTCAGGCGCATCGGTATAACATTTTTGTCGTATAATATCCATTCGTGTCATCAGACTCCTCAAAAAACAAAGTAATAGTGCCATTTTTAAAAACTATGGGTTTTACCAAAATTCGTGTGCTACAACCTTTGTTTTTTTTGCTAAAAGTGAAATATCTTAAAATCCCTCTTAGGACTCTTCGATTTAACATTTTTGTCGTATAACATCCATTCGTGTCCTCAGACCCCTCATAAAACAAAGTAATAGTGCCATTTTTAAAAACTATATTTTTTTCCAAAATTCGTGTGCTATATCATTTGTTTTTTTTGGTTAAAATGAAATATCTAAAAATCTCTCTTCGGACGCATCGGTTTATCTTTTTCGTCGTATAATATCAATTCGTGTCATCAAACCCCTCAAAAAACAAAGAAATAGTGTCATTTTGAAAAACTAAGTGTTTTTACCGAAATTCGTGTGCTATAGTCTTTGGTTTTTTTGGTAGAAAGTGAAATATCTAAAAATCTCTCTTCGGACGCATCGATTTAAAATTTTCGTCGTATAATATCCATTCGTGTCCTCAGACCCCTCAAAAAACAAAGAAAAAGTGCCATTTTTAAAAACAAAGTGGCATTTTTAAAAACAAAGAAATAGTGCCATTTTGAAAAACTAAGTGTTTTTACCGAAATTCGTATGCTATAGCCTTTGTTTTTTTTGTTCAAAAGAAAAATATCTAAAAATCTCTCTTCGGATGCATCAGTTTAACTTTTTCGTCGTATAATATCCATTCGTGTCATCAGACCCTCAAAAAACAAAGAAAATAATAACATTTTTAAAAACTAAGCGTGTTTTTCCGAAATTCGTGTGCTATAGCCTTTGGTTTTTTGCTAAAGACGGAAATATCATAAAATCTCACTTCGGACGCATCAATATAACATTTTCGTGCTATAAAATCAATTCGTGTCATTAGACCCCTCATAAAAAAAGTAATAGTGCCATTTTTAAAAACTTATGGTTTTCACGGAAATTCGTTTGCTATAGCCTTTGATTTTTTGTTAAAAAAGGAAAATATCTAAAATCTCTCTTCGGAGGGACGCATCGGTTTAACATTTTCGTCGTATAATATCCACCCGTGTCATCAGACCCCACGTAAAACAAACTAATAGTGCCATTTATAAAAACTGAGGCTTTTTACAAAAAAATGTGCGCTTAGACCTTTGGTTTTTTTGCTAAATAGGGAAATATCTAAAAATCTCTCTTCGGACGCATCGTTTTAACTTTTTCGTCGTATAACATCCATTCGTGTCCTCAGATACTCAAAAAACAACGAAATAGTGTCATTTTTAAAAATTGGGGGTTTTACTAAAATTCGTGCTATAGGCTTTGTTTTTTTTGCTAAATAGGGAAATATCTAAAAATCTCTTTTCGGACGTATCAATGTAACATTTTCGTCGTATAATATCAATTCGTGTCATCAGATCCCTCATAAAACAAAGTAATAGTGCCATTTTTAAAAACTGAGGTTTTTTACGGAAATTCGTGTGCTATAGCCTTTGGTTTTTTGCTAAAAAGGGAAATATTTAAAAATCTCTCTTTGGACGCATCGGTTTAACTTTTTTATCGTATAATATCCATTCGTGTCCTCAGACACCTCAAAAAACAAAGTAATAGTGCCATTTTTAAAAACTGAGGTTTTTTTACTGAAATTCGTGTGCTATAGCCTTTGGTTTTTTTCTAAAAAGGGAAATATCTAAAAATCTCTCTTCGGACACATCAGTTTAACTTTTTCGTCGTATAATATCAATTCGTGTCATCAGACCCCTCATAAAACAAAGTAATACTGCCATTTTTAAAAACTGAGGGTTTTTACGGAAATTCGTGTGTTACAACCTTTGGTTTTTTGCTAATAAGGAAAATATCTAAAAATCTCTCTTCGGACACATCAGTTTAATATTTTCGTCGTATAATATCCATTCGTGTCCTCAGACCCCTAAAAAAACAAAGAAATAGTGTCATTTTTAAAAACTGAGGGTTTTACGAAAATCGTGTGCTATAGCCTTTGGTTTTTTGCTAAATAGGGAAATATCTAAAAATCTCTATTCAGACGAATCGGTTTAATATTTTCGTCGTATAATATCAATTCGTGTCCGCAGAACCCTCATAAAAGAAAGTAATACTGCGATTTTTAAAAACTGTGGGTTTTTACGGAAATTCATTTGCTATATAGCCTTTGGTTTTTTGCTAAATAGGTAAATATGTAAAAATCTCACTTCGGACGCATCGGCTTAACTTTTTCGTCGTATAATATCAATTCGTGTCATCAGACCCCTCATAAAACAAAGTAATAGTGCCATTTTTAAAAACAAGGGATTTTTACCGAAATTTGTGTGCTACAGCCTTTGGTTTTTTTTCCAAAAAAGGGAAATATCTAAAAATCTGTCTTCGGACGTATCGGTTTAAAATTTTCGTCGTATAATATTCATTCGTGTGCTCAGACCCCTTATAAAACAAAGAAATAGTCCCATTTTTAAAAACTGAGCGTTTTTACCGAAATTCGTGTGCTATAGCCTTTGGTTTTTTTGCTACAAAGGGAAATATCTAAAAATCTCTATTCGGACACATCGATCTAACATTTTGTCCTATAGTATCCATTCGTATCCTCAGACCCCTCAAAAAACAAAGAAATATTGCCATTTTTAAAGACAGAGGGTTTTTACGGAATTTCGTTTGCTATTTTTAAAGAAATATCCTTTGGTTTTTTGCTAAAAAATGAAATATCTAAAAATCTCTCTTCGGATGCATCGATTTAACATTTTCATTGTTTAATATTCATTCGTGTCATCCGACCCCCAAAAAACAAAGAAATAGTGACATTTTTAGAAACTAAGCGCTTTTACCGAAATTTGTGTCCTAGAGCCTTTGTTTTTTTACTAAAATGGGAAATATCTAAAAATCTCGCTTCAGACACCTCGGTTTAACTTTTTCGTCGTATAATATCCATTCGTGTCATCAGACCCCTCAAAAAACAAAGAAATAGTGTCATTTTTAAAAACTAAGCGTTTTTTTTCTGAAATTCGTGTGCTATGGCCTTTGTTTTTTTTGCGAAATAGGGAAACATCTAAAAATCACACTTCGGACGCATCAGTTAAACATTTTCGTCGTATAATATCCACTCGTGTCATCAGACCCCACAAAAAACAAAGAAATATTGCCATTTTTTAAATCTGAGGGTTTTTACGAAAATTTGTGTGCTATAGTCGTTGTTTTTTTGCTAAATAGGGAAATAATTAAAAATCTCTCTTCGGACGAATCGGTTTTTTATCATTTTCGTCGTATAATATCAATTCGTTTGCTCCGACCCCTCATAAAACAAAAGTAATAGTGCCATTGAAGGTTTTTATGGAAATTCGTTTGCTATAGCCTGTGTTTTTTTCCTAAATAGGGAAATATCCAAAAATCTCTCTTCAGACGCATCGGTTTAACTTTTTCGTCGTATAATATCAATTCGTCTCATCAGATCCCTCATAAAACAAAGTAATAGTGCCATTTTTAAAAACAGAGGGGTTTTACAGAAATTTGTGTGCTATAGGCTTTGGTTTTTTTGCTAAAAAGGGAAATATCTAAAAATCTATCTTCGGACGCATCAGTTTAACATTTTCGTCGTATAATATCATCCCGTGTCATCAGACCCCAAATAAAACAAACTAATAGTGCCATTTATAAAAACTGAGGGTTTTTACGAAATTCGTTTGCTTAGCCTTTGTTTTTTGGCTAAATAGGGAAATATAAGTAAAAATATCTCTTCGGACGCATCGGTTTAACTTTTTCGTCGTATAATATCCATTCATGTCCTCCGACCTTCAAAAACAAAGAAATAGTGACATTTTTAAAAACTTGGGGTTTTACGGAAATTCGTGTGCGGGTAGCCTTTGGTTTTTTGCTAAAAATGGAAATATGTAAAAATCACTCTTCGGACGCATCGATTTAACATTTTCGTTGTATAATATCAATTTGTGTCCTCAGACATATCAAAAAATAAAGAAATAGTGTCATTTTTAAAAACTGAGGGTTTTACGAAAATTTGTCCGCTATAGCCTTTGGTTTTTTGTGAAAAACGGAAATATCTAAAAATCTCTCTTCGGACGCATCAGTTTAACATTTTCGTCGTATAATATCCAGCCGTCTAATCATACCCTTCATAAAACAAAGTAATAGTGCCATTTATAAAAACTGAGGGTTTTTACGAAAATTCGTTTGCTTAGCCTTTGGTTTTTTTGCTAAATAGGGAAATATCTAAAAATCTGTCTTCGGACGCATCGGTTTAACTTTTTTCGTCGTATAATATCAATTCGTCTCATCAGACCCCTCATAAAACAAAGTAATAGTGCCATTTTTCAAAACTTAGTGTTTTTACAGAAATTCATGTGCTACAACCTTTGTTTTTTTTGCTAAAAGGAAATATCTTAAAATCTCTTTTCGGACGCATCGATTTAACATTTTCGTCGTATAATATCCATTCGTGTCCTCAGGCCCCTCAAAAAACAAAGAAATTGTGCCATTTTAAAAAAACTAAGCATTTTTACCGTAATTCGTGCGATATAGCCTTTGGTTTTTGCTAAAAGGCAAATATCTAAATATCACTCTTCGGACGCATCGGTTTAACTTTTTCATCGTATAATATCCATTCGTGTCATCAGACCCCTCAAACACAAAGAAATATTGCCATTTTTTAAATGTGAGGGTTTTTACGAAAATTCGTTTCCTATAGCCGTTGTTTTTTTTGCTAAATAGGGAAATATCTAAAAATCTCTCTTCGGAAGAATCAGTTTAAAATTTTCGTCGTGTAATATCAATTCGTTTCCTCAGACCCCTCATAAAACAAAAGTAATAGTGCCATTTTTAAAAACTGAGGGTTTTTACGGAAATTCGTTTGCTATAGCCTTTGGTTTTTGCTAAATAGGGAAATATCTAAAAATCTGTCTTCGGACGCATCGGTTTAACATTTTCATCGTATAATATCAATTCGTGTCATCAGATCCCTCATAAAACAAAGTAATAGTGCCATTTTTAAAAACTGAGGTTTTTTACGGAAATTCGTTGGCTATAGCCTTTGGTTTTTTGCTAAAAAGGGAAATATCTAAAAATCTCTCTTTGGACGCATCGGTTTAACTTTTTCATCGTATAATATCCATTCGTGTCCTTAGACACCTTAAAAAACAAAGTAATAGTGCCATTTTTAAAAACTGAGGTTTTTTACTGAAATTCGTGTGCTATAGCCTTTGGTTTTTTTCTAAAAAGGGAAATATCTAAAAATCTCTCTTCGGACACATCAGTTTAACTTTTTCGTCGTATAATATCAATTCGTGTCATCAGACCCCTCATAAAACAAAGTAATACTGTCATTTTTAAAAACTGAGGGTTTTTACGGAAATTCGTGTGCTACAACCTTTGTTTTTTTGCTAAAAGGAAATATCTTAAAATCTCTTTTCGGACGCATCGATTTAACATTTTCGTCGTATAATATCCATTCGTGTCCTCAGGCCCCTCAAAAAACAAAGAAATTGTGCCATTTTTTAAAAACTAAGCGTTTTACCGTAATTCGTGCGCTATAGCCTTTGTTTTTTTTTGCTAAAAAGGGAAATATCTAAAAATCTCTCTTCGGACGCATCGGTTTAACTTTTTCGTCGTATAATATCAATTCATGTCATCAGACCCCTCATAAAACAAAGTAATATTGCCATTTTTAAAAACTGAGGGTTTTTACGGAAATTCGTGTGTTACAGCCTTTGGTTTTTTTGCTAAATAGGGAAATATCTAAAAATCTCTCTTCAGACGAATCAGTTTTATATTTTCGTCGTATAATATCAATTCGTGTCCGCAGACCCCTCATAAAAGAAAGTAATACTGCCATTTTTAAAAACTGTGGGTTTTTACGGAAATTCGTTTGCTAAATAGGGAAATAGGGAAATATGTAAAAATAGGGAAATATGTAAAACTGTGGGTTTTTATATATAGCCTTTGGTTTTTTGCTAAATAGGGAAATATGTAAAAATCTCACTTCGGACGCATCAGCTTAACTTTTTCGTCGTATAATATCAATTCGTGTCATCAGACCCCTCATAAAACAAAGTAATAGTGCCATTTTTAAAAACAAGGGGTTTTTACCAAAATTTGTGTGCTACAGCCTTTGGTTTTTTTCCAAAAAAGGGAAATATCTAAAAATCTGTCTTCGGACGTATCGGTTTAACATTTTCGTCGTATAATATTCATTCGTGTGCTCAGACCCCTTATAAAACAAAGAAATAGTCCCATTTTTAAAAACTGAGCGTTTTTACCGAAATTCGTGTGCTATAGCCTTTGGTTTTTTTGCTACGAAGGGAAATATCTAAAAATCTCTATTCGGACGCATCGATCTAACATTTTGTCCTATAATATCCATTCGTATCCTCAGACCCCTCAAAAAACAAAGAAATATTGCCATTTTTAAAGACAGAGGGTTTTTACGGAATTTCGTTTGCTATTTTTAAAGAAATATCCTTTGGTTTTTTGCTAAAAAATGAAATATCTAAAAATCTCTCTTCAGATGCATCGATTTAACATTTTCATTGTTTAATATCCATTCGTGTCATCCGACCCCCAAAAAACAAAGAAATAGTGCCATTTTTAGAAACTAAGCGCTTTTACCGAAATTTGTGTCCTAGAGCCTTTGGTTTTTTTACTAAAATGGGAAATATCTAAAAATCTCGCTTCAGACACCTCGGTTTAACTTTTTCGTCGTATAATATCCATTCGTGTCATCAGACCCCTCAAAAAACAAAGAAATAGTGTCATTTTTCAAAACTAAGCGTTTTTTTCTGAAATTCGTGTGCTATGTCCTTTGTTTTTTTGCTAAATAGGGAAACATCTAAAAATCACTCTTCGGACGCATCAGTTAAACATTTTCGTCGTATAATATCCACTCGTGTCATCAGACCCCTCAAAAAACAAAGAAATATTGCCATTTTTTAAATCTGAGGGTTTTTACAAAAATTCGTGTGCTATAGCCGTTGTTTTTTTTGCTAAATAGGGAAATAATTAAAAATCTCTCTTCGGACGAATCGGTTTAACATTTTCGTCGTATAATATCCACCTGTGTCTTCAGACCCCCATAAAACAAAGTAATAGTGCCATTTATAAAAACTGAGGGTTTTTACGAAATTCGTTTGCTTAGCCTTTGTTTTTTTGCTAAATAGGGAAATATAAGTAAAAATCTCTCTTCGGACGCATCGGTTTAACTTTTTCGTCGTATAATATCCATTCATGTCCTCCGACCTTCAAAACCAAAGAAATAGTGACATTTTTAAAAACTTGGGGTTTTACGGAAATTCGTGTGCAGATAGCCTTTGGTTTTTTGCTAAAAAGGGAAATATGTAAAAATCACTCTTCGGACGCATCGATTTAACATTTTCGTTGTATAATATCAATTCGTGTCCTCAGACATCTCAAAAAATAAAGAAATAGTGTCATTTTTAAAAACTGAGGGTTTTACGAAAATTTGTTCGCTATAGCCTTTGGTTTTTTGCGAAAAACGGAAATATCTAAAAATCTCTCTTCGGACGCATCAGTTTAACATTTTCGTCGTATAATATCCACCCGTCTAATCAGACCCTTCATAAAACAAAGTAATAGTGCCATTTATAAAAACTGAGGGTTTTTACGAAAATTCGTTTGCTTAGCCTTTGGTTTTTTTGCTAAATAGGGAAATATATAAAAATCTCTCTTCGGACGCATCGGTTTAACTTTTTTCGTCGTAAAATATCAATTCGTCTCATCAGAGCCCTCATAAAACAAAGCAATAGTGCCATTTTTCAAAACTTAGTGTTTTTACAGAAATTCATGTGCTACAACCTTTGTTTTTTTGCTAAAAGGAAATATCTTAAAATCTCTTTTCGGACGTATCGATTTAACATTTTCGTCATATAATATCCATTCGTGTCCTCAGGCCCCTCAAAAAACAAAGAAATTGTGCTATTTTTAAAAAAAACTAAGTGTTTTTACCGTAATTCGTGCGATATAGCCTTTGTTTTTTGCTAAAAGGGAAATATCTAAAAATCTCTCTTCGGACGCATCAGTTTAACTTTTTCGTCGTATAATATCCATTCGTGTCATCAGACCCCTCAAAACACAAAGAAATATTGCCATTTTTTAAATGTGAGGGTTTTTACGAAAATTCGTTTGCTATAGCCGTTGTTTTTTTGCTAAATAGGGAAATATCTAAAAATCTCTCTTCAGAAGAATCGATTTAAAATTTTCGTCGTGTAATATCAATTCGTTTCCTCAGACCCCTCATAAAACAAAAGTAATAGTGCCATTTTTAAAAACTGAGGGTTTTTACGGAAATTCGTTTGCTATAGCCTTTGGTTTTTTGCTAAATAGGGAAATATCTAAAAATCTGTCTTCGGACGCATCGGTTTAACTTTTTTCGCCGTATAATATCAATTCGTCTCATCAGACCCCTCATAAAACAAAGTAATAGTGCCATTTTTCAAAACTTAGTGTTTTTACAGAAATTCATGTGCTGTAACCTTTGTTTTTTTGCTAAAAGGAAATATCTTAAAATCTCTTTTCGGACGCATCGATTTAACATTTTCGTCGTATAATATCCATTCGTGTCCTCTGGCCCCTCAAAAAACAAAGAAATTGTGCCATTTTTAAAAAACTAAGCGTTTTACCGTAATTCGTGCGCTATAGCCTTTGTTTTTTTGCTAAAAGGGAAATATCTAAAAATCTCTCTTCGGACGCATCAGTTTAACATTTTCGTCGTATAATATCCACCTGTCTTCAGACCCCCCATAAAACAAAGTAATAGTGCCATTTATAAAAACTGAGGGTTTTTACGAAAATTCGTTTGCTTAGCATTTGGGTTTTTTTGCTAAATAGGGAAATATATGTAAAAATCTCTTTTCGGACGCATCGGTTTAACTTTTCGTAGTATAATATCCATTCGTGTCCTTAGACTGACAAAAAACAAAGAGATAGTGCCATTTTTAAAAACTGGGGGTTTTACGAAAATTCGTGTGCTATAACACACAAATTTCGGTAAAAACCCTCAGTTTTCAAAAATGACACTTATTCTTTGTCTTTTGATGTGTCAGATGACACGACTAGATATTATACAACGAAAATGTTATACTAATGCGTACGAGGAAAGATTTTTAGATATTTCCCTTTTTAGTAAAAAAAAACCAAAGGCTAATAGCACACGAATTTCTGTAAAAACCATTAGATTTTTAAAATGGCACTATTTCTTTGTTTTTTGTGGGGTCTGATGACACGACTTCCTATTATACGACAAAAATGTTAAACTGATGCGTCTGAAAAGATATTTTTAGATATTTCCATTTTTAGCAAAAAAGCTAAATGATATATCCCACGAATTTCGGTAAAAACACTCAGTTTTTAAAAACGACACTATTGATTTGTTTGTTGTGGGGTCTGATGACATGACTTCCTATTATACGACGAAAATGTTAAGATGATTCGTCCGAAAAGAGATTTTTTGATATTTCCATTTTTAGCAAAAAAAAACCAAAGCTACAGCACACGAATTTCGGAAAAACACTCAGTTTTTAAAAAATAACACAAATTCTTTATTTTTAAATGTTTCAGATGACACCACTGGATATTATACGATGAAAATGTTAAACGGAAACGTCCGACGAATTTCAGTAAAAACTATCAGTTTTTAAAAATGGCACTATTTCTTTGTTTTTTGTGGGGTCTGATGACACGACTTCCTATTATACGACGAAAATGTTAAACTGATGCGTCTGAAAAGAGATTTTTAGATATTTCCCTTTTTAGCAAAAAAGGACAGGCTATAGCCCACGAATTTCGGTAAAAACACTCAGTTTTTAAAAATGACACTATTTCTTTGTTTATTGTGGGGTGTGACGACACGACTTCCTATTATACGACGAAAATGTTAGACTGATTCGTCCAAAAAGATATTTCTAGATATTTCCATTTTTACCAAAAAAAACAAAGGCTGTATCACACGAATTCCGGTAAAAACACTCAGTTTTTAAAAATGACTTTATTTCTTTATTTTTGGATTTGTCAGATGACACAACTGGATATTATACGACAAAAATGTTAAACTGATACGTCCGATAAATTTTGGTAAAAACGATTAGTTTTAAAAAATGGCACTATTTCTTTGTTTGTTGTGGGGTCTGATGACACGACTTCCTATTATACGACGAAAATGTTAAACTGATGCGTCCGAAAAGAGATTTTTACATTTTTCCATTTTTAGCAAAAAAACTGAAGGCTAGCACACGTATTTCGATAAAACCCCTCAGTTTTTAAAAATGACACTTTTCTTTGTTTTCTGATGTGTCATATGACACAACTGGATATTATACAATGAAAATGTTAAATTGATGCGTTGGAAAAGAGATTTTTAAATATTTCCATTTTTAGCAAATAAACTAAAGGAATAGCCCATGAATTTTGGTAAAAACACTCAGTTTTTAAAAACGACACTATTTCTTTATTTGTTGTGGGGTCTGATGACACGACTTCCTATTATACAACGAAGATGTTAAACTGATTCGTCCGAAAAGAGATTTCTAGATATTTCCATTTTTAGCAAAAAAACCAAAGGCACACGAATTTCGGAAAAAACCCTCAGATTTTAAAAATTGACACTATTTCTTTATTTTATGATGTGTCAGATGGCACGACTGGATATTATACAACGAAAATGTTAAACTGATGCGTCCGGAAAGAGATTTTTAGATATTTCCCTTTTTAGCAAAAAAATCAAAGGCTACAGCACACGATTTTCGGTAAGAACCATCAGTTTTTAAAATGATACTATTTCTTTGTTTTTTGATGTGTCAGATGACACGACTGCATATTATACGAAGAAAATGTTAAACTGATGCGTCCGAAGAGAGATTTTTAGATATTTCCCTATCTAGCAAAAAAGCAAAAGCTATAACACACGAATTCTGGTAAAAACATCAGTTTTTAAAAATGACCCTATTTCTTTGTTTTTTGTGGGGTCTTATGACACGAGTTCCAATTATACGACGAAATTGTTAAACTGATGCGTCCGAAATTAGATTTTAAAATATTTCCTTATTTAGCACACGAATTTTGGTAAAAACCTTCAGTTTTTAAAAATTAACACTATTTCTTTATTTTTTGATGTGTCAGATGGCACGACTGGATATTATAGGACGAAAATATTAAAGTGATGCGTCCGAAAAGAGATTTTTAGATATTTCCATTTTTAGCAAAAAACCCAAAGGCTATAGCACCCGAATTTCGGTAAAAACATTCAGTTTTTAAAAATGACACTATATTTTTGGATGTGTCAGATGACACAACTGGATATTATACGACGAAAATTTTAAACTGATGCGTTCGAGGAGAGATTTTTACATATTTCCATTTTTAGCAGAAAAACCAAAGGCTATAGCACACGAATTTCGGAAAAACCATCAGTTTTTGAAAATGACACTATTTCTTTGTTTTTTGTGGGGTCTGATGACACGACTTCCTATTATACGACGAAAATGTTAAACTGATTCGTCCGAGAAGAGATTGTTTGATATTTCCATTTTTAGCAAAAAAACCAAAGGTATAGCACACGAGTTTCGGAAAAAACACTCAATTTTTAAAAATGACACAATTTCTTTATTTTTAGATGTGTCAGATGACACCACTGGATATTATACGACGAAAATGTTAATTTTGATTCGTCCCACAAGAGATTGTTTGATATTTCCATTTTTAGCAAAAAAATCAAAGGTATAGCACACGAATTTCGGAAAAAACACTCAGTTTTTAAAAATGACACAATTTCTTTATTTTTAGATGTGTCAGATGACACCACTGGATATTATACGACGAAAATGTTAAACTGAAACGTCCGACGAATTTCGGTAAAAGCTATCAGTTTTTAAAAATGGCACTATTTCTTTTTTTTGTGGGGTCTGATGACACGACTTCCTATTATACGACGAAAATGTTAAACTAATGCGTCTGAAAAGAGATTTTAGATATTTCCCTTTTTAGCCAAAAAAGACAGGCTATAGCCCACGAATTTCGGTAAAAACACTCAGTCTTTAAAAATGACACTACTTCTTTGTTTGTTGTAGGGTGTGACGACACGACTTCCTATTATACGACGAAAATGTTAAACTGATTCGTCCAAAAAGATATTTCTAGATATTTCCATTTTTACCAAAAAAAACAAAGGCTGTATCACACGAATTCCGGTAAAAACACTCAGTTTTTAAAAATGACTTTATTTCTTTATTTTTGGTTTTGTCAGATGACACAATTGGATATTATACGACAAAAATGTTAAACTGATACGTCCGATTAATTTTGGTAAAAACGATTAGTTTTAAAAAATTGCACTATTTCTTTGTTTGTTGTGGGGTCTGATGACACGACTTCCTATTATACGATGAAAATGTTAAACTGATGCGTCCGAAAAGAGATTTTTACATTTTTCCATTTTTAGCAAAAAAACTGAAGGCCGAATTTCGATAAAACCCCTCAGTTTTTAAAAATGACACTTTTCTTTGTTTTCTGATGTGTCAGATGACACAACTGGAAATTATACAATGAAAATGTTAAATTGATGCGTTTGAAAAGAGATTTTTAAATATTTCCATTTTTAGCAAAAAAGCTAAAGGAATAGCCCATGAATTTTGGTAAAAACACTCAGTTTTTAAAAACGACACTATTTCGTTATTTGTTGTGGGGTCTGATGACACGACTTCCTATTATACGACGAAAATGTTAAACTGATTCGTCCGAAAAGAGATTTCTAGATATTTCCATTTTTAGCAAAAAAACCAAAGGCACACGAATTTCGGTAAAAACCCTCAGATTTTAAAAAATGACACTATTTCTTTATTTTATGATGTGTCAGATGGCACGACTGGATATTATACAACGAAAATGTTAAACTGATGCGTCCGGAAAGAGATTTTTAAATATTTCTCTTTTTAGCAAACAAATCAAAGGCTATAGCACGATTTTCGGTAAGAACCATCAGTTTTTAAAATGATACTATTTCTTTGTTTTTTGATGTGTCAGATGACACGACTGCATATTATACGAAGAAAATGTTAAACTGATGCGTCCGAAGAGAGATTTTTAGACATTTCCCTATC
Organism: Triglochin maritima; assembly: GCA_963682175.1. NCBI lineage: Eukaryota > Viridiplantae > Streptophyta > Magnoliopsida > Alismatales > Juncaginaceae > Triglochin > Triglochin maritima. The sequence continues at coordinate 52,584,173 of OY821772.1, read as the reverse complement.
TAGCAAAAAAAGCAAAAGCTATAACACACGAATTCTGGTAAAAACATCAGTTTTTAAAAATGACCCTATTTCTTTGTTTTTTGTGGGGTCTTATGACACGAGTTCCAATTATACGACGAAATTGTTAAACTCATGCGTCTGAAATTAGATTTTAAAATATTTCCTTATTTAGCACACGAATTTTGATAAAAACCTTCAGTTTTTAAAAATTGACACTATTTCTTTATTTTTTGATGTGTCAGATGACACGACTGGATATTATAGGACGAAAATATTAAAGTGATGCGTCCGAAAAGAGATTTTTAGATATTTCCATTTTTAACAAAAAACCCAAAGGCTATAGCACACGAATTTCGGTAAAAACACTCAGTTTTTAAAAATGACACTATATTTTTGGATGTGTCAGATGACACAACTGGATATTATACAACGAAAATGTTAAACTGATGCGTTCGAGGAGAGATTTTTACATATTTCCATTTTTAGCAGAAAAACCAAAGGCTATAGCACACGAATTTCGGAAAAAACCATCAGTTTTTGAAAATGGCACTATTTCTTTGTTTTTTGTGGGGTCTGATGACACAACTTCCTATTATACGACGAAAATGTTAAACGGATTCGTCCGAGATTGTTTGATATTTACATTTTTTGCAAAAAAACCAAAGGTATAGCACACGAGTTTCGGAAAAAACACTCAATTTTTAAAAATGACACAATTTCTTTATTTTTAGATGTGTCAGATGACACCACTGGATATTATGCGACGAAAATGTTAAATTGATTCGTCTGAGAAGATATTGTTTGATATTTCCATTTTTAGCAAAAAAATCAAAGGTATAGCACACGAATTTCGGAAAAAAACACTCAGTTTTTAAAAATGACACAATTTCCTTATTTTTAGATGTGTCAGATGACACCACTGGATATTATACGACGAAAATGTTAAACTGATACGTCCGACGAATTTCGGTAAAATCCATCAGTTTTTAAAAATTGCACTATTTCTTTGTTTTTTGTGGGGTCTGATGACACGACTTCCTATTATACGACGAAAATGTTAAACTCATGCGTCTGAAAAGAGATTTTTACATATTTCAATTTTTAGCAAAAAAAGACAAAGGCTATAAGCCCACGAATTTCGGTAAAACACTCAGTTTTTAAAAATGACACTATTTCTTTGTTTGTTGTGGGGTCTGATGACACGACTTCCTATTATACGACGAAAATGTTATACTAATTCGTCCGAAAAGATATTTTTACATATTTCAATTTTTACCAAAAAAAACAAAGGCTATATCACACGAATTCCTGTAAAAACACTCAGTTTTTAAAACTGACACTATTTCTTTATTTTTTGATGTGTCAGATGGCACGACTGGATATTATAGGACGAAAATATTAAAGTGATGCGTCCGAAAAGTGATTTTTAGATATTTCCATTTTTAGCAAAAAACCCAAAGGCTATAGCACACGAATTTCGGTAAAAACACTCAGTTTTTAAAAATGACACTATATTTTTGGATGTGTCAGATGACACAACTGGATATTATACGACGAAAATGTTAAACTGATGCGTTCGAGGAGAGATTTTTACATATTTCCATTTTTAGCAGAAAAACCAAAGGCTATAGCACACGAATTTCGGAAAAAACCATCAGTTTTTGAAAATGGCACTATTTCTTTGTTTTTTGTGGGGTCTGATGACACGACTTCCTATTATACGACGAAAATGTTAAACTGATTCGTCCGAGAAGAGATTGATTGATATTTCCATTTTTAGCAAAAAAACCAAAGGCACACGAATTTCGGTAAAAACCCTCAGATTTTAAAATTTGACACAATTTCTTTATTTTTAGATGTGTCAGATGACACCACTGGATATTATACGACGAAAATGTTAAATTGATTCGTCCGAGAAGAGATTGTTTGATATTTCCATTTTTAGCAAAAAAATCAAAGGTATAGCACACGAATTTCGGAAAAAACAATCAGTTTTTAAAAATGACACAATTTCCTTATTTTTAGATGTGTCAGATGACACCACTGGATATTATACGACGAAAATGTTAAACTGAAACGTCCGACGAATTTCGGTAAAAACTATCAGTTTTTAAAAATGGCACTATTTCTTTGTTTTTTGTGGGGTCTGATGACACGACTTCCTATTATACGACGAAAATGTTAAACTGATGCGTCTGAAAAGAAATTTTAGATATTTCCCTTTTTAGCAAAAAAAGACAGGCTATAGCCCACGAATTTCGGTAAAAACACTCAGTTTTTAAAAATGACACTATTTCTTTGTTTGTTGTGGGGTGTGACGACACGACTTCCTACTATACGACGAAAATGTTAAACTGATTCGTCCAAAAAGATATTTCTAGATATTTCCATTTTTACCAAAAAAACAAAGGCTGTTATCACACGAATTCCGGTAAAAACACTCAGTTTTTAAAAATGACTTTATTTCTTTATTTTTGGATTTGTCAGATGACACAACTGGATATTATACGACAAAAATGTTAAACTGATACGTCCGATAAATTTTGGTAAAAACGATTAGTTTTAAAAAATGACACTATTTCTTTGTTTGTTGTGGGGTCTGATGACACGACTTCCTATTATACGACGAAAATGTTAAACTGATACGTCCGAAAAGAGATTTTTACATTTTTCCATTTTTAGCAAAAAAACTTAAGGCTATAGCACACGAATTTCAATAAAACCCCTCAGTTTTTAAAAATGATACTTTTCTTTGTTTTTTGATGTGTCAGATGACACAACTGGATATTATACAATGAAAATGTTAAATTGATGCGTTTGAAAAAAGATTTTTAAATATTTCCATTTTTAGCAAAAAAGCTAAAGGAATAGCCCATGAATTTTGGTAAAAACACTCAGTTTTTAAAAACGACACTATTTCTTTATTTGTTGTGGGGTCTGATGACACGACTTCCTATTATACGACGAAAATGTTAAACTGATTCGTCCGAAAAGAGATTTCTAGATATTTCAATTTTTAGCAAAAAAACCAACGGCACACGAATTTCGGTAAAAACCCTCAGATTTTAAAAATTGACACTATTTCTTTATTTTATGATGTGTCAGATGGCACGACTGGATATTATACAACGAAAATGTTAAACTGATGCGTCCGGAAAGAGATTTTTAGATATTTCCCTTTTTAGCAAAAAAATCAAAGGCTATATAGCACACGATTTTCGGTAAGAACCATCAGTTTTTAAAATGATACTATTTCGTTGTTTTTTGATGTGTCAGATGACACGACTGCATATTATACGAAGAAAATGTTAAACTGATGCGTACGAAGAGAGATTTTTAGATATTTCCCTATCTAGCAAAAACAGCAAAAGCTATAACACACGAATTCTGGTAAAAACATCAGTTTTTAAAAATGACCCTATTTATTTGTTTTTTGTGGGGTCTTATGACACGAGTTCCAATTATACGACGAAATTGTTAAACTGATGCGTCCGAAATTAGATTTTAAAATATTTCCTTATTTAGCACACGAATTTTGGTAAAAACCTTCAGTTTTTAAAAATTGACACTATTTCTTTATTTTTTGATGTGTCAGATGGCACGACTGGATATTATAGGACGAAAATACTAAAGTGATGCGTCCGAAAAGAGATTTTTAGATATTTCCATTTTTAGCAAAAAACCCAAAGGCTATAGCACACGAATTTCGGTAAAAACACTCAGTTTTTAAAAATGACACTATATTTTTGGATGTGTCAGATGACACAACTGGATATTATACGACGAAAATGTTAAACTGATGCGTTCGAGGAGAGATTTTTAGATATTTCCATTTTTAGCAGAAAAACCAAAGACTATAGCACACGAATTTCGGAAAAAACCATCAGTTTTTGAAAATGGCACTATTTCTTTGTTTTTTGTGGGGTCTGATGACACGACTTCCTATTATACGACGAAAATGTTAAATTGATTCGTCCGAGAAGAGATTGTTTGTTATTTCCATTTTTAGCAAAAAAACCAAAGGTATAGCTCACGAATTTCAGAAAAAACACTCAATTTTTAAAAATGACACAATTTCTTTATTTTTAGATGTGTCAGATGACACCACTGGATATTTTACGACGAAAATGTTAAATTGATTCGTCCCACAAGAGATTGTTTGATAATTCCATTTTTAGCCAAAAAATCAAAGGTATAGCACACGAATTTCGGAAAAAACACTCAGTTTTTAAAAATGACACAATTTCTTTATCTTTAGATGTGTCAGATGACACCACTGGATATTATACGACGAAAATGTTAAACTGATACGTCCGACGAATTTCGGTAAAATCCATCAGTTTTTAAAAATGGCACTATTTCTTTGTTTTTTGTGGGGTCGGATGACACGACTTCCTATTATACGACGAAAATGTTAAACTCATGCGTCTAAAAAGAGATTTTTACATATTTCAATATTTAGCAAAAAAAGACAAAGGCTATAAGCCCACGAATTTCGGTAAAAACACTCAGTTTTTAAAAATGACACTATTTCTTTGTTTGTTGTGGGGTATGATGACACGACTTCCTATGATACGACGAAAATGTTATACTAATTCGTCCGAAAAGATATTTTTACATATTTCAATTTTTACCAAAAAAAAACAAAGGCTATATCACACGAATTCCTTAAAAACACTCAGTTTTTAAAACTGACACTATTTCTTTATTTTTGGATTTGTCAGATGACACAACTGGGTATTATACGACGAAAATGTTAAACTGACACGTCCGATGAATTTCGGTAAAAACGATTAGTTTTTAAAAATGACACTATTTCTTTGTTTTTTGTGGGGTCTGATGACACTACTTCCTATTATACGATGAAAATGTTAAACTGATGCGTCTGAAAATAAATTTTTAGATATTTCCCTTTTTAGAAAAAAAAGACAAAGGCAATAGCACACGAATTTCAGTAAAAACACTCACTTTTTAAAAATGACACTATTTCTTTGTTTGTAGTGGGGTATGATGACACGACTTCATATTATACGACGAAAATGTTAAACTGATGCGTCCGAAAAGAGATTTTTACATATTTCCATTTTTAGGAAAAAACCGAAGGCTATAGCACACAAATTTCGATAAAAACCCTCAGTTTTTAAAAATGACACTTATTCTTTGTTTTTTGATGTGTCAGATGACACGACTGGATATTATAAAATGAAAATGTTCAATTGATGCGTTTGAAAAGAGATTTTTAGATATTTCCATTTTTAGCAAAAAAGCTAAAGGAATAGCCCATGAATTTTGGTAAAAACACTCAGTTTTTAAAAACGACACTATTTCTTTATTTGTTGTGGGGTCTGATGACACGACTTCCTATTATACGACAAAAATGTTAAACTGATTCGTCTGAAAAGAGATTTTTAGATATTTTCAATTTTAGCAAAAAAACCAAAGGTATAGTACACGAATTTCGGTAAAAACCCTCAGATTTTAAAAATTGACACTATTTATTTATTTTACGATGTGTGTCAGATGGCACGACTGGATATTATACAACGAAAATGTTAAACTGATGCGTCCGGAAAGAGATTTTTAGATATTTCCCTTTTTAGCAAAAAAATCAAAGCTATCACAAGATATTCGGTAAGAACCATCAGTTTTTAAAATGACACTATTTCTTTGTGTTGTTGATGTGTCAGATGACACGACTGCATATTGTACGATGAAAATGTTAAACTGATGCGTCTAAAAAGAGATTTTTAGATATTTCCCTATTTAGCAAAAAAAGCAAAAGCTAAATTATGTTAAAAACATCAGTTTTCGAAAATGACCCTATTTCTTTGTTTTTTGTGGTGTCTAATTACTCGACTTGCAATTATACGACGAAATTGTTAAACTGATGCGTCTGAAAAGTGATTTTTAGATATTTCCATTTTTTACAAAAAAGCCAAAGGCTATATCCCACGAATTTCGGTAAAAATACACAGTGTTTAAAAGTGACACTATTTCTTTGTTTTTTGTGGGTTCTGATGACACGACTTCCTATTATAGGACAAAAAATTTAACCTGATGCCACCGAAAAGAGATTTTTAGATACTTCCATTTTTAGTGAAAAAACCAAAGGCTATAGCACACGAGTTTCGGTAAAAACCATCAGTTTTTAAAAATGACACTATTTCTTTGTTTTTTGTGGGGTCTGACGACACGACTTCCTACTATATGACGAAAATGTTAAACTCATGCATCCTAAAAGAGATTTTTAGATATTTACATTTTGGGCAACAAACTCAAAGGCTAGAGCACACGAATTTCGGTAAAAACACTCAGTTTTTCAAACTGACAATATATTTTTGGATGTCTCAGATGACATTATACGACGAAAATGTTAAACGGATGCGTTCGAGGAGAGATTTTTACATATTTCCCTTTTTAGCAGAAAAACCAAAGGCTATATAGCACACGAATTTCGGAAAAAACCATTAGTTTTTAAAAATTGCACTATTTCTTTGTTTTTTGTGGCGTCTGATAACACGACTTCCTATTATACGACGAAAATTTTAAACTGATGCCTCCGAAAAGAGATTTTTAGATACTTCCATTTTTAGCAAAAAAACCAAAGGCTATATAGCACACGAAAATGGTAGAAACCATAAGTTTTTAAAAATGACACTATTTCTTTGTTTTTTGTGGGGTCTGATGACACGACTTCCTATTATACGACGAAAATGTTAAACTGATGTGTCTCAAAAGAGATTTTTAGATATTTCCCTTTTTAGCAAAAAACGAAAGGGTATAGCCCACGAATTTCGGTAAAAACACTCAAGTTTTAACAATGACACTATTTCTTTGTTTGTTGTGGGGTGTGATGACACGACTGGATATTATACAACGAAAATGTTAAACTGATGTGTCCGAAAAGAGATTTTTAGATATTTCCATTTTTAGCAAAAAACCCAAAGGTTATAGTACACGAATTTCGGTAAAAACACTCAGTTTTTCAAAATGACAGTATATTTTTGGACGTGTAAGATGACACAACTGGATATTATACGACGAAAATGTTAAACAGATGCGTTCGAGGAGAGATTTTGACATATTTCCCTTTTTGCAGGAAAACCAAAGGATATAGCACAAGAATTTCTGAAAAACCATCAATTTTTAAAAATGACACTATTTCTTTGTTTTTTGTGGGGTCTGATGACACGAGTTCCTATTATACGACGAAAATTTTAAACTGATGCGTCCGAAATTAGATTTTCAGATATTTCCTTATATAGCAAAAACCAAAGGCTACAACACAAGAATTTTGGTAAAAACCCTCAGTTTTTAAAAATTGACACTATTTCTTTATTTTTTTGATGTGTCAGATGGCACGGCTGGATATTATAGGACGAAAATATTAAACTGATGTGTCCGAAAAGAGATTTTTAGATATTTCCATTTTTAGCAAAAAATCCAAAGGCTGGAGCACACGAATTTCGGTAAAAACACTCAGTTTTTAAAAATGATACTATATTTTTTGATGTGTCATATGACACAACTGGATATTATACGACAAAAATGTTAAACTGATGCGTTGAAGGAGAGATTTTTACATATTTCCCTTTTTAGCAGAAAAAACGAAGGCTATAGCACACGAATTTCGGAAAAAAACATCAGTTTTTGAAAATGACACTATTTCTTTGTTTTTTGTGGGGTCTGATGACACGACTTCCTATTATACGAAGAAAATGTTAAACTGATTCGTCCGAGAAGAGATTGTTTGATATTTCCATTTTTAGTAAAAAAACCAAAGGTATAGCACACGAGTTTCGGAAAAAACACTCAATTTTTAAAAATGACACAATTTCTTTATTTTTAGATGTGTCAGATGACACCACTGGATATTATACGACGAAAATGTTAAACTGATACGGCCGATGAATTTCGGTAAAAACGATTAGTTTTTAAAAATGGCACTATTTCTTTATTTTTTGTGGGGTTTGATGACACGAGTTCCAATTATACGACGAAATTGTTAAACTGATGCGTCCGAAATTAGATTTTCAGATATTTCTATGTTTAACAAAAAACCAAAGGCTATAGCACACGAATTTCGATAAAAACACTCAGTTTTTAAAAATGACACTATTTGTTTATTTTTGGATATGTCAGATGACACAACTGGGTATTATACGACGAAAATGTTAAACTGATACGTCCGGAAAGAGATTTTTAGATATTTTCATTTTTAGCAAAAAATCAAAGACTATAGCACACGAATTTCGGTAAAAACGCTCAGTTTTTAAAAATGACACTATATTTTTTGATGTGTCAGAAGACACAACTGGATATTATACGACGAAAATGTTAAACTGATGCGTTCGAGGAAAGATTTTTAGATATTTCCCTTTTAGCAGAAAACCAAAGGCTATAGCACACGGATTTTGGAAAAAACCATTGTTGCGTTCGAGGAGAGATTTTTACATATTTCCCTTTTTAGCAGAAAAACCGAAAGATATAGCACACGAATTTCGGAAAAAATATCAGTTTTTCAAAATGACACTATTTCTTTGTTTTTTGTGGGGTCTGATGACACGACTTCCTATTATACGACGAAAATGTTAGCAGATGTGTCCGAAAAGAGATTTTTAGATATTTTCCTTTTTAGCAAAAAAAGACAAAGGCTATAGCCCACGAATTTTGGTATAAACGCTCAGTTTTTAAAATGACGCTATTTCTTTCGTTGTTGTGGGGTCTAATGACATGACTTCCTATTGTACGACAAAAATGTTAAACTGATTCGTCCAAAAAGATATTTTTAGATATTTCCATTATTTGCAAAAAAAAACCAAAGGCTATATTACACGAATTTCGGTAAAACACTCAATTTTTACAAATGACACTATTTCTTTATTTTTGGAAGTGTCAGATGACACAACTGGATATTACACGACGAAAATGTTAAACTGATACGTCCGATGAATTTCGGTAAAACGATTAATTTTTAAAAATGACACTATTTCTTTGTTTTTTGTGGGGTCTGATGACACGACTTCCTATTATACGACGAAAATGTTAAACAGATGCGTCTGAAAAGAGATTTTTAGATATTTCCCTTTTTAGCAAAAAAGACAAAGGTTATAGCCCACGAATTTTGGTAAAAACACTCAGATGTTAAAAATGTCACTATTTATTTGTTTGTTGTGGGGTCTGATGACACGACTTCCTATTATACGACGAAAATTTTAAACTTATGCGTCCGAAAAGAGATTTTTAGATATTTCCATTTTTAGCAAAAAACTCAAAGGCTATATAGCACATGAATTTCGGTAAAAACCCTCAATTTTTAAAAATAACACTTTTTCTTTGTTGTTGGATTTGTCAGATGACACGACTGGATATTATACAACGAAAATGTTAAACTGATGCGTCCGAAAAGAGATTTTTAGATATTTCATTTTTAGCAAAAAACCCAAAGGCTATATCACACGAATTTCGGTAAAAACACTCAGTTTTTAAAAATGACACTATATTTTTTGATGTGCCAGATGACACAACTGGATATTATACGATGAAAATTTTAAACCGATGCGTTCGAGAAGAGATTTTAAGATATTTCCCTTTTTAGCAAAAAAAACCAAAGGCTATAACACCCGAATTTTTGTAAAAACCCTTAGTTTTTAAAAATTGACACTATTTCTTTGTTTGTTGTGAGGTCTGATGACACCATTTCCTATTATACGACGAAAGTGCTAAACTGATTCGTCCGAAGAGAGATTTTTGGATATTTCTTTTTTTTTGAAAAAAATCCATAGGCAATAGCACACGAATTTCAGTAAAAACCATTAGTTTTTAAAAATGACACCATTTCTTTGTTTTTTGTAGGGTCTGATGACACGACTTCCTATTATAAGACGAAAATGTTAAACTGATGTGTCTGAAAAGAGATTTTTAGATATTTCCCTTTCTAGCAGAAAAATCAAAGGTAATAGCACACCAATTTCGGAAAAAAACCATCAGTTTTTAAAATAACACTATTTCTTTGTTTTCTGTGGGATCTGACGACATGACTTTCTATTATACGACGAAAATTTTAAACTGATGCGTCTGAAAAATGATTTTAGATATTTCCATTTTTAGCAAAAAAACCAAAGGCTATTAGCATCAGTTTTAAAAAATGATACTATTTCTTTATATTTTGATGTGTCAGATGACACGACTGGATATTATACGACGAAAATGCTAAACTGTTGCGTATGAAGAGATTTTTTAGATATTTTTCCCTTTTTAGCAAAACAACCAAAGGCTACACCACACGAGTTTCGTTAAAAACCCTTAGTTTTTAAAATTAACACTACTTCTTTGTTTTTTGTGGGGTCTGATGACACGAGTTCCTATTATACGACGAAAATTTTAAACTGATGCCTCCGAAAAGAGATTTTTAGATATTTCCCTTTTTATCAAAAAAACAATGGGCGCACGAATTTCGGTAATAACCATGAGCTTTTAAAAATGACATTATTTCTTTGTTTTTTGTGGGGTCTGATGATACGACTTCCTATTATACGACGAAAATGTTAAACTGATGTGTCTCAAAAGAGATTTTTAGATATTTCCTTTTTTATCAAAAAACCCAAAGGGTAGCCCACGAATTTCGGTAAAAACACTCAGTTTTTAACAATGACACTATTTCTTTGTTTGTTGTGGGGTCTGACGAAACGACTGGATATTATACAACGAAAATGTTAAACAGATGCGTCCGAAAAGAGATTTTTAGATTATTCCATTTTTAGCAAAAAAACCCAAAGGCTATAGCACACAAAATTCGGTAAAAACACTCAGTTCATAAAAATGACACTATCTTTTTGGATGTGTCAGATGACACAACTGGATATTATACGACGAAAATGTTAAACTGATGCCTTCGAGGAGAGATTTTTACATATTTCTCATTTTAGCAGAAAAACCAAAGACTATAGCACACGAATTTCGGAAAAACCCATAAGTTTATAAAAATGGCACTATTTCTTTGTTTTCTGTGGGGTCTGATGACACGACTTCCTATTATACGACGAAAATTTTAAACTGATGCCTCCGAAAAAAGATTTTAGATATTTCCATTTTTAGCAAAAAAAACAAAGGATATAGCACACGAATTTCGGTAAAAACCATAAGTTTTTTAAAAATGACATTATTTCTTTGTTTTTTGTGGGGTCTGATGACACAACTTCCTATTATACAACGAAAATGTTAAACCGATGTGTCTAAAAAGAGATTTTTAGATATTTCCATTTTTAGCAAAAAAAACCCAAAGGCTATAGCACACGAATTCCGGTAAAAACCATCAGTTTTTAAAAATAACGCTATTTCTTTGTTTGTTGTGGGGTCTGATGACTCGACTTCATATTATACGACGAAAATGTTAAACTGATGCGTCCGAAAAGCGATTTTTAGATATTTCTATTTTTAGCAAAAAACCAAAGGCTAATATAGCACACGAATTTCGGTAAAAACACTCAGTTTTTAAAAATGACACTATTTCTTTATTTTTGGATGTCAGATGACACAACTGGATATTATACGACGAAAATGTTAAACTGATACGTCCGACGAATTTCGTTAAAAACCATCACTTTTTAAAAATGACATAATTTCTTTGTTTTTTGTGGGGTCTGATGACATGACTTCCTATTATACGACGAAAATATTAAACTGATTCGTCTGAAAAGAGATTTTTAGATATTTCCATTTTAGCAAAAAAACCAAAGGCTCCAGCACACGAATTTCGGTAAACACCCTCAGTTTTTAAAAATGGCACTTTTTCTTTATTTTTTGATGGGTCAGATGACACGACTTCCTATTATACGACGAAAATGTTAAACTGATGCGTCTGAAAAGAGATTTTTAGATATTTCTATTTTTAGCAAAAAAACCAAAGGCTAATATAGCACACGAATTTCGGTAAAAACACTCAGTTTTTGAAAATGACACTATTTCTTTATTTTTGGATATGTCAGATGACACAACTAGATATTATACGACGAAAATGTTAAACTGATACGTCCGACGAATTTCGTTAAAAACCATCACTTTTTAAAAATGGCACAATTTCTTTGTTTTTTGTGGGGTCTGATGACATGACTTCCTATTATACGACGAAAATGTTAAACTGATGCGTCTGAAAAGAGATTTTAAGATATTTCCCTTTTTAGCAAAAAAAACCAAAGGCTATAACACCCGAATTTTTGTAAAAACCCTTAGTTTTTAAAAATTGACACTATTTCTTTGTTTGTTGTGAGGTCTGATGACACCATTTCCTATTATACGACGAAAGTGCTAAACTGATTCGTCCGAAGAGAGATTTTTGGATATTTCTTTTTTTTTGAAAAAAATCCATAGGCAATAGCACACGAATTTCAGTAAAAACCATTAGTTTTTAAAAATGACACTATTTCTTTGTTTTTTGTAGGGTCTGATGACACGACTTCCTATTATAAGACGAAAATGTTAAACTGATGTGTCTGAAAAGAGATTTTTAGATATTTCCCTTTCTAGCAGAAAAATCAAAGGCTAATAGCACACGAATTTCGGAAAAAAACCATCAGTTTTTAAAATAACACTATTTCTTTGTTTTCTGTGGGATCTGACGACATGACTTTCTATTATACGACGAAAATTTTAAACTGATGCGTCTGAAAAATGATTTTAGATATTTCCATTTTTAGCAAAAAAACCAAAGGCTATTAGCATCAGTTTTAAAAAATGATACTATTTCTTTATATTTTGATGTGTCAGATGACACGACTGGATATTATACGACGAAAATGCTAAACTGTTGCGTATGAAGAGATTTTTTAGATATTTTTCCCTTTTTAGCAAAACAACCAAAGGCTACACCACACGAGTTTCGTTAAAAACCCTTAGTTTTTAAAATTAACACTACTTCTTTGCTTTTTGTGGGGTCTGATGACACGACTTCCTATTATACGACGAAAATGTTAAACTGATGCGTCCGAAGAGAGATTTTTAGATATTTCCCTTTTTATCAAAAAAAAAAGCAATGGGCACACGAATTTCGGTAAAAACCCTCAATTTTAAAAATGTCACTATTTCTTTATTTTTTGTGGGGTCTGATGACACGAGTTCCAATTATACGACGAAATTGTTAAACTGATGTGTCCGAAATTAGATTTTCAGATATTTCCTTATTTAGCAAAAATAAAGATATATCAGATGAATTCCGGAAAAAACACTCAGTTTTTAAAAAAGACACTATTTCTTTAATTTTGGATTTGTCAGATGACACAACTGGATATTATACGACGAAAATGTTAAACTGATACGTCCGATGAATTTCGGTAAAAACGATTAGTTTTTAAAAAAGGCACTATTTCTTTGTTTTTTGTGGGGTTTGATGACACGAGTTCCAATTATACAACGAAATTGTTAAACTGATACGTCCGAAATTAGATTTTCAGATATTTCCTTATTTAGCAAAAACCAAAGGCTATAGCACAAGAATTTTGGTAAAAACCCTCAGTTTTTAAAAATTGACACTATTTCTTTATTGTTTTGATGTGTCAGATGACACGACTGGATATTATAGGACGAAAATATTAAACTGATGCGTCCGGAAAGAGATTTTTAGATATTTCCATTTTTAGCAAAAAAACCAAAGGCTATAGCACACGAATTTCGGTAAAAATGCTCAGTTTTTAAAAATGACACTATATTTTTTGATGTGTCAGATGACACAACTGGATATTATACGACGAAAATGTTAAACTGATGCGTTCGAGGAAAGATTTTTACATAATTCCCTTTTAGCAGAAAACCAAAGGCTATAGCACACGAATTTCGGAAAAAACCATTGTTGCGTTCGAGGAGAGATTTTTACATATTTCCCTTTTTAGCAGAAAAACTGAAAGATATAGCACACGAATTTCGGAAAAAATATCAGTTTTTAAAAATATCACTATTTTTTGTTTTTTGTGGGGTCTGATGACACGAGTTCCTATTATACGACGAAAATTTTAAACTGATGCCTCCGAAAAGAGATTTTTAGATATTTCCATTTTTATCAAAAAAACAATGGGCGCACGAATTTCGGTAATAACCATGAGCTTTTAAAAATGACATTATTTCTTTGTTTTTTGTGGGGTCTGATGATACGACTTCCTATTATACGACGAAAATGTTAAACTGATGTGTCTCAAAAGAGATTTTTAGATATTTCCTTTTTTATCAAAAAACCCAAAGGGTAGCCCACGAATTTCGGTAAAAACACTCAGTTTTTAACAATGACACTATTTCTTTGTTTGTTGTGGGGTCTGACGAAACGACTGGATATTATACAACGAAAATGTTAAACAGATGCGTCCGAAAAGAGATTTTTAGATTATTCCATTTTTAGCAAAAAAACCCAAAGGCTATAGCACACAAAATTCGGTAAAAACACTCAGTTCATAAAAATGACACTATCTTTTTGGATGTGTCAGATGACACAACTGGATATTATACGACGAAAATGTTAAACTGATGCCTTCGAGGAGAGATTTTTACATATTTCTCATTTTAGCAGAAAAACCAAAGACTATAGCACACGAATTTCGGAAAAACCCATAAGTTTATAAAAATGGCACTATTTCTTTGTTTTCTGTGGGGTCTGATGACACGACTTCCTATTATACGACGAAAATTTTAAACTGATGCCTCCGAAAAAAGATTTTAGATATTTCCATTTTTAGCAAAAAAAACAAAGGATATAGCACACGAATTTCGGTAAAAACCATAAGTTTTTTAAAAATGACATTATTTCTTTGTTTTTTGTGGGGTCTGATGACACAACTTCCTATTATACAACGAAAATGTTAAACCGATGTGTCTAAAAAGAGATTTTTAGATATTTCCATTTTTAGCAAAAAAAACCAAAGGCTATAGCACACGAATTCCGGTAAAAACCATCAGTTTTTAAAAATAACGCTATTTCTTTGTTTGTTGTGGGGTCTGATGACTCGACTTCATATTATACGACGAAAATGTTAAACTGATGCGTCCGAAAAGCGATTTTTAGATATTTCTATTTTTAGCAAAAAACCAAAGGCTAATATAGCACACGAATTTCGGTAAAAACACTCAGTTTTTAAAAATGACACTATTTCTTTATTTTTGGATGTCAGATGACACAACTGGATATTATACGACGAAAATGTTAAACTGATACGTCCGACGAATTTCGTTAAAAACCATCACTTTTTAAAAATGACATAATTTCTTTGTTTTTTGTGGGGTCTGATGACATGACTTCCTATTATACGACGAAAATATTAAACTGATTCGTCTGAAAAGAGATTTTTAGATATTTCCATTTTAGCAAAAAAACCAAAGGCTCCAGCACACGAATTTCGGTAAACACCCTCAGTTTTTAAAAATGGCACTTTTTCTTTATTTTTTGATGGGTCAGATGACACGACTTCCTATTATACGACGAAAATGTTAAACTGATGCGTCTGAAAAGAGATTTTTAGATATTTCTATTTTTAGCAAAAAAACCAAAGGCTAATATAGCACACGAATTTCGGTAAAAACACTCAGTTTTTGAAAATGACACTATTTCTTTATTTTTGGATATGTCAGATGACACAACTAGATATTATACGACGAAAATGTTAAACTGATACGTCCGACGAATTTCGTTAAAAACCATCACTTTTTAAAAATGGCACAATTTCTTTGTTTTTTGTGGGGTCTGATGACATGACTTCCTATTATACGACGAAAATGTTAAACTGATGCGTCTGAAAAGAGATTTTTAGATATTTCCATTTTAGCAAAAAAACCAAAGGCTATAGGACACGAATTTCGGTAAAAACACTCAGTTTTTAAAAATGACACTATTTCTTTATTTTTTGATGTGTTCGATGACACGACTGGTTATTATACAACGAAAATGTTAAACTGATGCGTCCGAAAAGAAAATTTTAGATATTTGCATTTTTTGCAAAAAACCCAAAGGCTATAGCACACGAATTTCGGTAAAATCACTCAGTTTTTACAAATGACACTATTTCTTTATTTGTGGATGTGTCAGATGACACAACTGGATATTATACGACGAAAATGTTAAACTGATACGTTCGAGCAGTGATTTTTACATATTTCCCTATTGAGCAGAAAAACCAAATGCTATATATAGCACACGTATTTCGGAAAAAAACCATCAGTTTTTAAAATGACACTATTTCTTTGTTTTCTATGGGGTCTGATGACACGACTTCCTATTATACGACGAAAATTTTAAACTGATGCTTCCGAAAAGAGATTTTTAGATATTTCCATTTTTAGCAAAACAAACCAAAGGCTATAGCACACGAATTTCGGTAAAAACCATCAGTTTTTAAAGATGACACTATTTCTTTGTTTTTTGTGGGGTCTGATGACACAACTGGATATTATACGACGAAAATGTTAAACTGATGTGTCTGAAAAGAGATTTTTAGATATTTCCATTTTTAGCAAAAAACCCCAAAGGGTATAGCACACGAATTTCGGTAAAAACACTCAGTTTTTAAAAATGACACTATTTCTTTGTTTGTTGTGGGGTCTGATGACACGACTGGATATTATACAACGAAAATGTTAAACTGATGCGTCCGAAAAGAGATTTTTAGAAATTTCCATTTTTAGCAAAAAACCCAAAGACTATAACACACCAATTTTGGTAAAAACACTCAGTTTGTCAAAATGACACTATATTTTTGGAGGTGTCAGATGACACAACTGGATATTATACGACGAAAATGTTAAACTGATGCGTTCGAGGAGAGATTTCTACATATTTCCCTTTTTAGCAAAAAAAACCAAACGCTATATCACACGATTTTCGGAAAAAACAATAAGTTATTAAAAATAGGACTATTTCTTTGTTTTTTGTGGGGTATGATGACATGACTTTCTATTATACGACGAAAATGTTAAATTGATGCATCTGAAAAGTAATTTAAAAGTGACACTATTTCTTTATTTTTTGTGGGGTTTGATTACCCAAGTTCCTATTATACCACGAAAATTTTAAACTGATGCCTCCGAAAAGAGATTTTTAGATATTTCCATTTTTACCAAAAAACCAAAAGGCTATAGTACACGAATTTCGGTAAAAACCATCTGTTTTTACAAATGACACTATTTCTTTGTTTTTTGTGGGGTCTGATGACACCACTTCCTATTATACGATGAAAATGTTAAACTGATGTGTCTGAAAAGAGATTTTTAGATATTTCCCTTTTTAGCAAAAAAAAATCAAAGGCTATAACACACGAATTTCAGTAAAAACATTCAGTTTTTAAAAAGGACACTATTTCTTTGTTTTTTGATGTGTCGGATGACACTATAATTTTAAAAATGACACTATATTTTTTTGATGTGTCAGATGACACAACTGGATATTATACGACGAAAATGTTAAACTGATGCGTTCGAGGAGAGATTTTTACATATTTCCCTTTTTAGCAGAAAAACAATAGGCTATAGCACACGAATTTCGGAAAAAACATCAGTTTTTAAAAATGACACTATTTCTTTGTTTTTTGTGTGGTATGATCACACGATTTCCTATTATACGACGAAAATATTAAACTGATGCGTCCGAAAAGAGTTTTTTAGATATTTCCATTTTTAGCAAAAAAACCAAAGGCTATAGCCAACGAATTTCTGTAAAAACACACAGTTTTTAAAAGTGAAAGTATTTCTTTGTTTGTTGTAGGGTCCGATGACACAACTTCCTATTATACGACGAAAATGTTAAACTGATACGTCCGACGAATTTCGGTAAAAACTATCTGTTTTTAAAAACGACACTATTTCTTTGTTTTTTGTGGGGTCTGATGACACGACTTCCTATTATACGACGAAAATGTTATACTGTTGCGTCTGAAAAGCGATTTTTAGATATTTCCTTTTTAGCAAAAAAGCCAAAGGCTATAATAGCACACGGATTTTGGTAAAAACACTCAGTTTTTATAAATGACACTATTTCTTTGTTTGTTGTGGGGTCTAATGACACGACTTCCTATTATACGACGAAAATGTTAAACTGATGCGTCTGAAAAGATATTTTTAGATATTTCCCTTTTTAACAAAAAAACCAAAGGCTATAACACACGAATTTCGGAAAAAACACTCAATTTTTAAAAATGACACTATTTCTTTATTTTTTGATGTGTCAGATGACACAACTGAATATTATATACGACAAAATGTTAAACTGATACGTCCAACGAACTTCGGTAAAAACCATCAGTTTTAAAAAATGGCACTATTTCTTTGTTTTTTGTGGGGTCTGATGATACGACTTCCTATTATACGACGAAAATGTTAAACTGATTTGTCTCAAAAAAGATTTTTAGATATTTTCTTTTTTATCAAAAAACCCAAAGGGTATAGTCCACGAATTTCTGTAAAAACACTCAGTTTTTAACAATGACACTATTTATTTGTTTGTTGTGGGGTCTGACGAAACGACTGGATATTATACAACGAAAATGTTAAAATGATGCGTCCGAAAAGAGATTTTTAGATAATTCCATTTTTAGCAAAAAAACCCAAAGGCTATAGCACACAAAAATCGGTAAAAACACTCAGTTTCTAAAAATGACACTATATTTTTGGATGTGTCAGATGACACAACTGGATATTATACGACGAAAATGTTAAACTGATGCCTTCGAGGAGAGATTTTTACATATTTCTCTTTTTAGCAGAAAAACCAAAGACTATAGCACACGAATTTTGGAAAAACCCATAAGTTTTTAAAAATGGCACTATTTCTTTGTTTTCTGTGGGGTCTGATGACACGACTTCCTATTATACGACGAAAATTTTAAACTAATGCCTCCGAAAAGAGATTTTTAGATATTTCCATTTTTAGCAAAAAAAACCAAAGAATATAACACACGAATTTCGGTAAAAACCATAAGTTTTTAAAAATGACACTATTTCTTTGTTTTTTGTGGGTTGTGATGACACAACTTCTTATTATACGACGAAATTGTTAAACTGATGTGTCTAAAAAGAGATTTTTAGATATTTCCATTTTTAGCAAAAAAAACCAAAGGCTATAATACACGAATTCCGATAAAAACCATCAGTTTTTAAAAATAACGCTATTTCTTTGTTTGTTGTGGGGTCTGATGACACGACTTCCTATTTTACGACGAAAATGTTAAACTGATGCGTCCGAAAAGGGATTTTTAGATATTTCTATTTTTAGCAAAAAACCAAAGGCTATAGCACACGAATTTCGATAAAAACACTCAGTTTTTAAAAATGACACTATTTCTTTATTTTTGGATATGTCAGATGACACAACTGGATATTATACGACGAAAATGTTAAACTGATACGTGCGACGAATTTCGTTAAAAACCATCACTTTTTAAAAATGACACTATTTCTTTGTGTTTTGTGGGGTCTGATTACACGACTTCCTATTATACGACAAAAATGTTAAACTGATGCGTCTGAAAATAGATTTTTAGATATTTCCATTTTTAGCAAAAAAACCAAAGGCTGTAGGACACGAATTTCGGTAAAAACACTCAGTTTTCAAAAATGACACTATTTCTTTATTTTTTGATGTGTCAGATGGCACGACTGGATATTATACGACGAAAATGTTAAACTGATGCGTACGAAAAGAAAATTTTAGATATTTGCATTTATGCCAAAAACCCAAAGACTTATAGCACACGAATTTCGGTAAAAAACACTCAGTTTTTACAAATGACACTATTTCTTTATTTTTGGATGTGTCAGATGACACAACTGGGTATTATACGACGAAAATGTTAAACTGATGCGTTCGAGCAGAGATTTTTACATATTTCCCTTTTGAGCAGAAAAACCAAATGCTATATATAGCACACGAATTTCGGAAAAAACCATCAGTTTCTAAAAATGGCACTATTTATTTGTTTTCTATGGGGTCTGATGACACGACTTCCTATTATACGACGAAAATTTTAAACTGATGTCTCCGAAAAGAGATTTTTAGATTTTTCCATTTTTAACAAAAAAACCATAGGCTATGTACTGTCTCTGAGGAGAGAGAGGAAAGAATGATGCAACATGCTTTTTATTCTGCATATGTACTGTCACCTTTTAATTTTAATCATATTTTAATTTTAGCTATCAATTTCAAATTTTGAAATAATGTGAGGTAAAGTCTTAACAAACTTTTTATATTGGATTCAATTTCCAACTCACCTTCCATGTCACCTGCGTGGGGAAAAGGGTGTGAAAGAGTGTAGGAGACTACTTTTCCTTGTTTTATATTTAGATATAATTCCTGCCGGAGAATCTTATGTCAGTCTCCATTTGGTGATCATTAAAACGAAGTGACTATCTAAACCCTAAATCACAAGTGTGTCGACTATGGTTCCAACTTAACTCGGTAAAGACTCGAGTCCCGTTTGTTTCTAAATACAAATATTATAACTAGAAACGGTAGTGGTAGTACCCCCACTACTGTTTTTAATTCTCATATTTTGCCAAAAAAATTTAGGAATGTTATATTTTACCATTTATTTATGGAAAGTTTTTAAAAAATAATCACAAAAAACAAAATTGGAAGAATATGCACATGTGGAATTTAATTGGCAAAATATGCACCCTAAAAACGAAACCACATGTGTCGCTTTTATTAACTAAAAACGACATCACTGATTCCATTTTTATCATAAAGGAAAACGACATCACGAATGTCGTTTTTATATAGGGCAAGTTGAACTAGTGACGGGTCGGTCGGGGGTCTCGTTTCCCGGAAAAACAGATAAGTCATCAGTCGATGCATTAACTTGAATTGAAAGAAACATGACTATTTCGAGGACCAAAAATATATTTTATCACCCATAGCTAGAGCCTCTAATTTCCCCTAAATTTCCCGACACCCCTTGGACCGGGACAGGAGGCATGCACGTGTATTTCAAGTTACTAATGTATTTTGTTATGGTTATGGGAGTGGAAACGGAACCCCCATCTCACTATCATCTGGTTAGTGACCAAGTCAGCTAAGATACACATCTTATGTAACTTACGTCGAATCTTCATCACAATTGTATGAATCAACTCAAATTATTATATCCAAGTAGAACATTTTGAGGAGTTCAAGTTGGTATTCATTATTATTATTTTGGCTTTCTTGATATGAAGATGTCGTTTTTAGGTAAGACATGTTGAACTAGCGACGGGTCAGTCGGGGGTTACTAATATATTTTTCGATACCAAATGCATTGTGTTTAACTTACTAAGACAATAGTAATTTGGGTTACTAATGTATTTTTCGATACAAAATTACTAATAAATTCCCAAACAAGACCCCCGACCGACCCGTCACTAGTTCAACATGTCTTAACTAAAAACGACATCTCCAAATCAAGAAAAACTTGTCCTAGGTAACAAAAATCTAAGGCCGTCAAAATTCAAGAATGGGCAAAACTTAAAATTTTGTATACCAACTTGGTAAAATTCAAAATCCAAACCAATAGGTGTCTAACTAGCAAATTCAAAATACAAAGAGAACGAAAACAAATGTTGTCTTGTTTGGTGAACTGAACTCTACATAAGTAGGGATGAAAATTATTAATAGAAATAATATACGAGTAATAGATAATGTATAAATATAAAAATATTAGATAATTAGGATTACAAACATAAACACACACGTATATATATTATAATGGGGTCAAGTTCTAGTAAGCCAAGAACTCATTTTATTTAATTTAAATCCCCTACAATCTTACTATTGGATCTCATTTACGGTTAATCTCACCTTTAATTAGCATAACCGTTTTTTTATAATCTACATTACAATTTCAGATGTGTGGTGGATATGATGTGGCTTAAAATAAAAAAATCAAGCTCCAGGCTTACTAGATAATTCATGTATTATAATAATGATATTGTTTTGTTTTTTTCCCGTGGATCTTCTCATTTGAATACCGTTACGATTTGCATATACTTTTTTTTGGATATTTTTTTCTTCAAATAAACGATCATATTATTAGATTTGGACACTTAAGTCGGTCCCTAACTTGGACATGTTTCTTTGGTAAATTTTATTAATGCCACGATCTATCAAAATCTCATTGAAGATCTTTTTTCCCCACCAGATTGTGGACTGTCTTCGGTCTTAAGTTAATGCAACCGTGTAACTTTCCGTACAACGGCTAATCCATTCTTTCCTTACAAGAACCCTATAACTTTCCTAATAACGGCTAATCCATTCTTTCCATATAAAAACCCTATAACTTTCCTTCCTTTTCTTATTCTTCCCATCTCCAGCCCTCTCCCTCCCGACGGTCCCAAACCCTAATCACAATCCGTCCCTCCGCGATTCTCTACAAATCCCAATCCCCTCTCTCCCCGATGATCTCCAAATGTAATCCCCAACCCCTCCCGGCCCTGATCCGTCTCCGGTCTTCCCTTCCCAACCCCTCCCGCGAAGATCACGACGAGGTTTGTGTTTTCTACCTTCTCTACTTCGATTCTGGTGTCGGGGTTTGTATCTCTTCTGGATCTGCGTTTCTACGACATCTTTCGCACATTGGGTTAGGGTTTGGTTTTGGAGGTGTGGGATTTTAGAAACCCCATCGAGGGTGTCACGTCTGATTTTGTTTCCAATCTTTTCCTCTTCCAATCACCTTCTCGGACCTTGTCTTCTTCAAATAAGTTTTTCCCCCTTTATTTCTTTACGACTCTTTCTCACATTGGTTACAATTATGGAAAAATCTCCTTCGTCAATGTCCAAGTGATTTTGTACTTCTTGTGTCTAATGTGAGTACATTTTTCTGCCAAATAGATGATAAAGATCTTGCCATTTTATTATGTGAATCCCTTGGAGAGGTCAAAGCAATTGAGTGAAGGCCAAAGGGTGGGAGAATGCTTGCAGATGAATATTGTAGCTGGTGAAGCCAAAATTGATTCCGATGGTTGTCTATCTTATGACTTCTATATCTTATCTTATCTTATCAAGAGTAAGATTTCATTTCTTTGACATGTTTGTTTTGTCTCCTTTTTTTGGTTGTAATAGAGGGATATGCATTTGGTCTGCATCTTACCCTGGTAATGCAGGTTGAATACGATCTGGTGCCACATCACTACTCACTAACGGGCTCCAATTCAAGAGGTTCTGGAGTTCGCCGGACTTTACTGGATCTTCTTCAAATCCTAATGGAAGGTATTCTATCTAGTTTGAAATAAATAAATAATTGGTTCCTATTAGAAGTCATTATTCTCTGAATACCACCTACATATTGGTTCTTAATTGGGTGTATATTATGATTACCAGATGCAATGGTTTCCTTCCCTTCCACCTAAATGGAACCAGCATTTGGATTAACTTTCACCCGGATTGCTGATATCATATACCAGGTAGCTTACTTTGACATTCTCTTACATTATTGACATCTGCTTCATATGGATGATTTTTGTTGGGGCCTCCAATCGGATGATTGAAGATTTTTTTCTCAACTCTGTTTAGGACAGAAGGAGTGAACAACCATAGGTGGCATCAAACGTATATAAACATATTGTCCTATTTCCAAACATAATTGTTCTCATAAAAATATATTTGTGGTTGTAGTCCCACATGTCTTGTTCCGAAAATGCTCAAAGGTTCCTCCTGGACGAGTAATTAATTACTGATGTGTTTTGGTAATTACCTTTATTTTATTGTGTTTTAGGCTAATGATGCAGTTTCATTGTGTGGGATGCTATTTCTTGGGAATGGGTTGAATTAAGTGGGAGAGGAAGTTTATAACTCCAGTCTCAAGTCTCGTTCATTCTGTGCCATAAGAAATGTAATTTTTTGAGGGAATGACACAGCATCTAAGGGTACTTCCCATTGAATCTCAAGTTTGAATTTATTTTTTACAAAAAACATTCTATTTATGAACCATTTAAACTTAAACATCATATTAGAAGTTCAATTTCCCACTACCATAAATTTTTTTAGCGATTAATCACATGTAGGAGCAAAATTCTCTCAAAGCATATCATACTATTTAGATACCATGTGAACGATGAACTTTTACGGGAGTCGACCAAAAGTGAGAATTTATGAAATTGTCAAAGAACGTCAACCGATCCTTACCTTTACATTTTTTATATAAGAAAAGACCTAACCATTATTAAGTTATAATAAGAAGATGGGCCCTTAAAATGTCTCGTTGAATCTTTACATGGTCCCATGAAGTATTTTGATGAAATTATGATTGACATGTAGTTTTGTTTGCGCCTAAACGTTTGTTGGCCACTAAACAATATTCAACTACTAGTTCACCTAATTGGCTTACCTCTTCGCTTAAAAGTGCAACTATAACATAATTAAGGTGTAAATCAACCATTTTACCCACGTGTCACCAAAACAAACCATGGAATTAGATTTATTTCTATAAAACCCTCTTAAACTCATCACTGATGCTCTTCACTTTTCCGTAAAATCTTAGATATTCTTATATTTAAAGTGAACTACACCCTCATGTGCTCACTTGGTTGCGAATTAGAGCTCTCTAAATTGATCTAAGGAAAAATAGTTGGTTCCTATTAGAAGTCATTTTTGGTTGCTAATTAGAGCTATGTAATTTTGAATAAATAAATAATTGGTTCATATTAGAAGTCATTATTCTCTGAATACCACCTACATATTGGTTCTTAATTGGTGGTATATTATGATTACCAGATACCATGGTTTACTTCCCTTCCACCTAAATGGAACCAGCATTTGGATTAACTATCACCTGGATTGCTGATTTCATATACCAGGTAGCTTACTTTGCCAAGTTTTTACCTTTTCATCCTCTTACTTTATTGACATATGCTTCATCTAGATGATTTGTATGGTATAAGTCGGTTCTAGTCCTCTTATTTTGACCTCTCGTGGTTGACAATTAACAATTGCAAGCATCGTATATGGTTCTTGAACATGATTCCCGATGAACTTATTAAAAGCCTCTTTTACAACAATAATAATGAGTCATTGATTACAATATCAGTTTATGGTTCGGACCACTTCAATTCTTTGAAATGCAGGACCTCCCCAACAGAGTAAGAAGCTCACTTTCAGTGTTTTCACTTAATTCATGGTTAATTCGAAGTACGTGTGCTGCCCTCTTCATAATTTGTCATCTATAATTTTGTATCATTGTTCAGAATTGAGATTTGCTTGGTTACATTTCTTAACTGAAAACATAGGTTATAATTAAACAATAGAACTCCCAATAGGATTTGAATAGGACAATCACTTAATTTTCATGGCTTTCTGTCTTTTTTCCTTCGTGTTGATAGCTTGTGTTTGGCAAAGTCCTTGTGAAAAAATGTTTCAATGTTTATATTAGGAGGATATCAACACATGAAGCAGGATATGGAGTTATAACCTCACGTACTCCAAATTTATTCTTAATAAATTGTTTATTACTATAATCCTTTCAATGTCATATCTCTCGACCTGTTAAGAACTTGTTGATAGAGTTATAATATAAAGAAATCCAATTTTGTTCTTAAAGACTTGTTTATACGATAATCATCTCTATGTCATATACTTCGACTTGTAGAGCTAAACTTCAAGTTCTCCAATTTTATTCTTATGGACTTGATTATTCCTCGAGACCAATCTACGACATATCTCTCGACTAATAGAGTTAAGACCCCAAGTCCTTCAAATTTTTTCTTTAAGGTATTGTTTATACTGTAATCATCCCTATGTCATAGCTTTTGACTTATCGAGTTAGGAACTCAAGTCCTACAATTTTATTCTTATGGACTTCTTAAATCTTCGAATCCGTCTTATGTTATATCTCTCGACCTATAGAGTTCTAATATCAAGTCCTCCAATTTTATTCCTAAGGACTTGTTTATACAATATTCATCTCTGGGTCATATCTCTCGACTTTTAGAGTTAAGACTTCAAGTCCTCCAATTTTAATCTTATGGACTTATTTATTCCAAAAATCCGTCCTATGTTATATCTCTCGACCAATAGAGTTATAACATCAAGTCCTCCAATTTTGTTCTTAAGGACTTGTTTATACGATACTCATCTCTATGACATAATTCTCGACTTGTAGACTTAAGACTTCAAGTCCTCCAATTTTATTCTTAAGGACTTGTTTATTCCACAAATCCGTCCTATGTTATATCTCTCGACCTATAGAGTTATAACATCAAGTCCTCCCATTTTTTTGTTAAGGACTTGTTTATGTGATAATTATAACTATGTCACATCTCTCGACTTTTAGAGTTAAGACTTCAAGTTCTCCAATTTTATTCTTATGAACTTGTTTATTCCACAAATCCGTCCTATGTTATATCTCTCAACCTATATAGTTATAACATCAATTCCTCCAATTTTTCCTTTGAGGACTTGTTTATACGATAATTATCGCTATGACATATCTCTCGACTTGTAGAGCTAAGACTTCAAGTCATACCTTTTTATTCTTATAGATTTGTTTATTCCTCGAGACCACTCTACGACATATCTCTTGACTTATAGAATTAAGACCCCAAGTCCTTCAAATTTATTCTTTAAGGTATTGTTTATACTGTAATCATCCCTATGTCATAGCGTTTGACTTATCGAGTTAGGAACTCAAGTCCTACAATTTTATTCTTATGGACTTCTTAAATCTTCGAATCCGTCCTATGTTATATCTCTCGACCTATAGAGTTCTAATATCAAGTCCAATTTTATTCCTAAGGACTTCTTTATACAATATTCATCTCTGGGTCATATCTCTCGACTTTTAGAGTTAAGACTTCAAGTCCTCCAATTTTAATCTTATGGACTTATTTATTCCAAAAATCTGTCCTATGTTATATCTCTCGACCAATAGAGTTATAACATCAAGTCCTCCAATTTTGTTCTTAAGGACTTGTTTATACGATACTCATCTCTATGACATAATTCTCGACTTGTAGACTTAAGACTTCAAGTCCTCCAATTTTATTCTTAAGGACTTGTTTATTCCACAAATCCGTCCTATGTTATATCTCTCGACCTATAGAGTTATAACATCAAGTCCTCCCATTTTTTTGTTAAGGACTTGTTTATGTGATAATCATAACTATGTCACATCTCTCGACTTTTAGAGTTAAGACTTCAAGTTCTCCAATTTTATTCTTATGAACTTGTTTATTCCACAAATCCGTCCTATGTTATATCTCTCAACCTATATAGTTATAACATCAATTCCTCCAATTTTTCCTTTGAGGACTTGTTTATACGATAATTATCGCTATGACATATCTCTCGACTTGTAGAGCTAAGACTTCAAGTCATACCTTTTTATTCTTATAGATTTGTTTATTCCTCGAGACCACTCTACGACATATCTCTTGACTTATAGAATTAAGACCCCAAGTCCTTCAAATTTATTCTTTAAGGTCTTGTTTATACTGTAATCATCCCTAGGTCATAGCTCTTGACTTATCGAGTTATGAACTCAAGTCCTCAAATTTTATTCTTATAGACTTGTTTAATATTCAAATCCGTCCTATGTTATATCTCTCGACCTATAGAGTTATAATATCAAGTTCTACAATTTTGTTCTTAAGGACTTGTTTGTACGATAATCATCTCTAAGTCCTATCTCTCGACTTTTAGAGTTAAGACTTCAAGTCCTCCTATTTTATTCTTGTGGACTTGTTTAATATTCGAATCCGTCCTATGTTATCTCTCGACATATAGAGTTCTAACATCAAGTCCTACAATTTTGTTCTTAAGGACTTGTTTGTACAATAATATTCTCTAAGTCCTATCTCTCGACTTTTAGAGTAAAGACTTCAAGTCTTCCAATTTTATTCTTATGGACTTGTTTATTATTCGAATCCGTCCTATGTTTTATATCTCGACATAGAGTTAAAATAACAAGTCCTCCAATTTTATTCTTAAGGACTTGTTTATACGATAATCATCTTTAGGTCCTATCTCTCGACTTTTAGAGATAAAACTATAAGTCCTCCAATTTTTTTCTTATGGATTTGTTTAATATCCCAATACGTCCTATGTGATATATCTCGACCTATAGAATTTGACATTAAGTCTTTCAATTTTTTTCTTACGGACTTGGTTATATGATAATCATCTCTCGGTCATATCTCTCGACTTTTAGAGTTAAGACTTCAACTCCTCCAATTTTATTCTTATGGACTTGTTTAATTTTCGAATCCGTCCTATGTTATATCTCTCGACCAATAGAGTTATAATATCAAATTCTCCAATTTTCTTCTTTAAGGTCTTGTTTGTACGATAATCATCTATAGGTCCTACCTCTTGACTTTTAGAGTTAAGACTTCAAGTCCTCCAATTTTATTCCTATGAACTTCTTTATTCCACACATCCGTCTTATGTTATATCTCTCGACCAACAGAGTTAAAACATAAAGTCCTCCAATTTTGTACTTAAGGACTTGTTTATACGATACTCATCTCTATGACATAATTCTCGACTTGTAGAGTTAAGACTTCAAGTCCTCCAATTTTATTCTTATGGACTTGTTTATTCCACAAATCCGTACTATTTTTTATCTCTCCACCAATAGAGTTATAACATCAAGTCCTCCAATTTTGTTCTTAAGGACTTGTTTATACGATTATCATCTCTAGGTCCTATCTCTCGACTTTTAGAGTTAAGACTTTAAGTCCTCCAATTTTTTTTATGGACTTGTTTAATATTTGAATCCTTCTTACGTTATATCTCTCGACCTATAGCGTTATGACATCAAGTCCTCCAATTTTGTTCTTAAGGACTTGTTTCTACGATAATCATGTATATAACATAACTCTCGACTTGTAGAGTTAAGACTTCAAGTCCTCCAATTTTTTTCTTAAGGGCTTGTTTATTCCAGAAATCCGTCTTATGTCATATCTCTCGACCTATAGAGTTATAACACCAAGTCCTCCAATTTTATTTGTATAGACTTTTTTCTACGTTAATCATATTTATGTCACATATCTCGACTTTTAGAGTTCAGACTTCAAGTCCTCCAATTTTATTCTTATGAACTTCTTTATTCCACAAATCCGTCTAATGTTACATCTCTCGACCAACAGAGTTATTACATCAAGTCCTCCAATTTTGTTCTTAAGGACTTGTTTATACGATACTCATCTCTATGACATAATTCTTGACTTGTAGAGTTAAGCCTTCAAGTCCTCCAATTTTATTCTTATGGACTTGTTTATTCCACAAATCCGTACTATTTTTTATTTCTCAACCAATAGAGTTATAACATAAAGTCCTCCAATTTTGTTCTTAAGGACTTGTTTATACGATAATCATCTCTAGGTCCTATCTGTCGACTTTTAGAGTTAAGACTTCAAGTTCTCCAATTTTTTTCTTATGGACTTGTTTAATATTCGAATCCTTCCTACGTTATATCTCTCGACCTATATCGCTATGACATCAAGTCCTCCAATTTTATTCTTAAGGACTTGTTTCTACGATAATCATATCTATAACATAACTCTCGACTTGTAGAGTTAAGACTTCAAGTCCTCCAATTTTATTCTTATGGGCTTGTTTATTCCCCAAATCCGTCTTATGTTATATCTCTCGACCTATAGAGTTATAACATCAAGTCCTCCAAATTTATTGTTAAGGACTTGTTTCCACGTTAATCATATCTATGTCACATCTCTCGACTTTTAGAGTTTAGACTTCAAGTCCTCCAATTTTATTCTTATGAACTTCTTTATTCGACAAATCCGTCTTATGTTATATCTCTCGACAAACAGAGTTATAATATCAAGTCCTCCAATTTTGTACTTAAGGACTTGTTTATACGATACTCATCTCTATGACATAATTCTCGACTTGTAGAGTTAAGACTTAAGTCCTCCAATTTTATTCTTATGGACTTGTTTATTCCACAAATCCGTACTATGTTATATCTCTCGACCAATAGAGTTATAACATCAAGTTCTCCAATTTTGTTCTTAAGGACTTGTTTATATGATAATCATCTCTATGTCCTATCTCTCGGCATTTAGAGTTAAGACTTCAAGTCCTCCAATTTTTTTCTTATGGACTTGTTTAATATTTGAATCCTTCCTACGTTATATCTCTCGACCTATAGCGTTATGACATCAAGTCCTCCAATTTTGTTCTTAAGGACTTGTTTCCACGATAATCATATCTATAACATAACTCTCGACTTGTAGAGTTAAGAATTCAAGTCCTCCAATTTTATTCTTATGTTTTTTATTCCACAAATCCGTCTTATCTTATATCTCTCGACCAACAGAGTTATAACATCGAGTCCTCCAATTTTATTCTTAATGACTTGTTTATACGATACTCATCTCTATGACATAATTCTCGACTTGTAGTGTTAAGATTTCAAGTCCTCCAATTTTATTCTTATGGACTTGTTTATTCCACAAATCCGTCTTATGTTATATCTCTCGACCAACAGAGTTATAACTTCACGTCCTCCAATTTTGTTATTAAGGACTTGTTTATACGATACTAATCTCTATGACATAATTCTCGACTTGTAGAGTTAAGACTTCAAGTCCTCCAATTTTATTCTTATAGACTTGTTTATTCCACAAATCCGTCTTGTATTATATCTCTCGGCCAACAAAGTTATAACATCAAGTCCTCCAATTTTGTTCTTAAGGACTTGTTTATACGATACTCATCTCTATGACATAATTCTCGACTTGTAGAGTTAAGACTTCAAGTCCTCAAATTTTATTCTTATGGACTTGTTTATTCCACAAATTCGTGTTATTTTTTATCTCTCGACCAATAGTGTTATAACATTAAGTCCTCCAATTTTGTTCTTAAGGACTTGTTTATACGATAATCATGTCTAGGTCCTTTCTCTCGACTTTTAGAGTTAAGACTTCAAGTCCTCCAATTTTTTTCTTGTAGGCTTGTTTAGTATTTGAATCCTTCCTACGTTATATCTCTCGACCAATAGCGTTATGACATCAAGTCCTCCAATTTTGTTCTTAAGGAATTGTGTCTACGATAATCATATTTATAACATAACTCTCGACTTGTAGAGTTAAGAATTCAAGTCCTCAAATTTTATTCTTATGAACTTCTTTATTCCACAAATCCGTCTTATGTTATATCTCTCGACCAACAGAGTTATAACATCAAGTCCTCCAATTTTGTTCTTAAGGACTTGTTTATACGATACTCATCTCTGTAACATAACTCTCGACTTTTAGGGTTAAGACTTTAAGTCCTCCAATTTTATTCTTAGTAATTTTTTTATTCCACAAATCCACCTTATGTTATATCTCTCGACCAACATAGTTATAACATCAAGTCCTCCAATTTTGTTCTTAAGGACTTGTTTATACGATACTCATCTCTATGACATAATTCTCGACTTGTAGAGTTAAGACTTCAAGTCCTCCAATTTTATTCTTATGTACTTGTTTATTCCACAAATCTGTCCTATGTTATATCTCTCGACCAATAGAGTTTTAACATCAAATCCTCCAATTTTGTTCTTAAGGACTTGTTTATACGATAATCATCTCTAGGTCCTATCTCTCGACTTTTAGAGTTAAGACTTCAAGTCCTCCAATTTTTTTCTTATGGACTTGTTTAATATTCGAATCCTTCCTGCGTTATATCTCACGACCAATAGCGTTATGACATTAAGTCCTCCAATTTTGTTTTTAAGGATTTGTTTCTACGATAATCATATCTATGACAAAACGCTCGACTTGTAGAGTTAAGACTTCAAGTCCAATTTTATTCTTATTGGTTTGTTTATTCCAGAAATCCGTCCTATGTTATATCTCTCGACCAAGAGAGTTAGAACATCAAGTCCTCCAATTTTGTTCTTAAGGACTTGTTTATACGATAATCATCTTTACTTCCTATCTCTCGACTTTTAGAGTTAAGACTTCAAGTCCTCCAATTTTTTTCTTATGGACTTGTTTAATATTCGAATCCTTGCTACGTTATATCTCTCGACCTATAGCGTTATGACATCAAGTCCTCCAATTTTGTTCTTAAGGACTTGTTTCTACGATAATCATATCTATAAGATAACTCTCGACTTGTAGAGTTAAGACTTCAAGTCCTCCAATTTTATTCTTATGAACTTTTTTATTCCACAAATCCGTCTTATGTTATATCTCTCGACCAACAGAGTTATAACATCGAGTCCTCTAATTTTGTTCTTAAGGACTTGTTTCTACGTTAATCATATGTATGTCACATCTCTCAACTTTTAGAGTTAAGACTTCAAGTCCTCCAATTTTATTCTTATGAACTTCTTTATTCCACAAATCCGTCTGATGTTATATCTCTCGACCAATAGAGTTATAACATCAAGTCCTCCAATTTTGTAGTTAAGGACTTGTTTATACGATAATCATCTCTAGGTCCTATCTCTCGACTTTTAGAGTTAAGACTTCAAGTCCTCCATTTTTTTTCTTATGGACTTGTTTAATATTTGAATCCTTGCTACGTTATATCTCTCGACCTATAGCGTTATGACATCAAGTCCTCCAATTTTGTTCTTAAGGACTTGTTTCTACGATAATCATATCTATGTCACATCTCTCGACTTTTAGAGTTAAGACTTCAAGTTCTCCAATTTTATTCTTATGAACTTCTTTATTCCACAAATCCGTCTTATGTTATATCTCTCGACCAACATAGTTATAACATCATGTCCTCCAATTTTGTTCTTAAGGACTTGTTTATACGATACTCATCTCTATGATATAATTCTCGACTTGTAGAGTTAAGACTTCAAGTCCTCCAATTTTATTCTTATGGACTTGTTTATTCCACAAATCCGTCTTATGTTATATCTCTCGACCAACAGAGTTATAACATCAAGTCCTCCAATTTTGTTCTTAAGGACTTGTTTATACGATACTCATCTCTATGACATAATTCTCGACTTGTAGAGTTAAGACTTTAAGTCCTCCAATTTTATTCTTATGAACTTGTTTATTCCACAAATCCGTCCTATGTTATATCTCTCGACCAATAGAGTTATAACATCAAGTCCTCCAATTTTGTACTTAAGGACTCGTTTATACGATAATCATCTCTAGGTTCTATCTCTCGACTTTTAGAGTTAAGACTTCAAGTCCTCCAATTTTTTTCTTATGGACTTGTTTAATATTCGGATACTTCCTAAGTTATATCTCTCGACCTATAGCGTTGTGACATCAAGTCCTCCAATTTTGTTCTTAAGGACTTGTTTCTACGATAATCATATCTATAACATAACTCTCGACTTGTAGAGTTAAGACTTCAAGTCCTCCTATTTTATTCTTATGAACTTCTTTATTCCACAAAACCGTCTTATGTTATATCTCTCGACCAACAGAGTTATAACATCAAGTCCTCCAATTTTATTTTTAAGGACTTGTTTCTACGTTAATCATATCTATGTCACATCTCTCGACCTTTAGAGTTAAGACTTCAAGTCCTCCAATTTTTTATTCTTATGAACTATATTCCAAAAATCTGTCTTATGTTATATTTCTCGACCTATAGAGTTATAACATCAAGTCCTCCAATTTTATTTTTAAGGACTTGTTTCCACGTTAATCATATCAATGTCACATCTCTCGACTTTTAGAGTTAAGACTTCAAGTCCAATTTTATTCTTATGAACTTCTTTATTCCACAAATCTGTCTTATGTTATATCTCTCGACCAACATAGTTATAACATCAAGTCCTCCAATTTTGTTCTTAAGGACTTGTTTAGTTTATACGATACTCATCACTATGATATAATTCTCGACTTGTAGAGTTAAGACTTCAAGTCCTCCAATTTTATTCTTATGGACTTGTTTATTCCACAAATCCGTCTTATGTTATATCTCTCGACCAACGGAGTTATAACATCAAGTTCTCCAATTTTGTTCTTAAGGACTTGTTTATACGATACTCATCTCTATGACATAATTCTAGACTTGTAGAGTTAAGACTTCAAGTCCTCCAATTTTATTCTTATGGACTTGTTTATTCCACAAATCCGTCCTATGTTATATCTCTCGACCAATAGAGTTATAACATCAAGTCCTCCAATTTTGTTCTTAAGGACTCGTTTATACGATAATCATCTCTAGGTCCTATCTCTCGACTTTTAGAGTTAAGACTTCAAGTCAACCAATTTTTTTCTTATGGACTTGTTTAATATTCGAATACTTCCTAAGTTATATCTCTCGACCCATAGCGTTGTGACATCAAGTCCTCAAATTTTGTTCTTAAGGACTTGTTTATACGATACTCATCTCTATGACATAATTCTCGACTTGTAGAGTTAAGACTTAAGTCCTCCAATTTTATTCTAATGGACTTGTTTATTCCACAAATCCGTCCTATGTTATATCTCTCGACCAATAGAGTTATAACATCAAGTCCTCCAATTTTGTTCTTAAGGACTTGTTTATACGATACTCATCTCTATGACATAACTCTCGATTTGTAGAGTTAAGACTTCAAGTCCTCCAATTTTATTCTTATGAACTTTACTCCACAAATCCCTCTTATGTTATATCTCTCGACCAACAGATTTATAACATCGAGTCCTCCAATTTTGTTCTTAAGGACTTGTTTCTACGTTAATCATATCTATGTCACATCTCTCGACTTTTAGAGTTAAGACTTCAAGTCCTCCAATTTTATTCTTATGAACTTCTTTATTCCACAAATCCGTCTTATGTTATATATCTCGACCAACATAGTTATAACATCAAGTCTTCCAATTTTGTTCTTAAGGACTTGTTTATACGATACTCATCTCTATGACATAATTCTCGATTTGTAGAGTTAAGACTTCAAGTCCTCCAATTTTATTCTAATGGACTTGTTTATTCCACAAATCCGTCTTATGTTATATCTCTCGACCAACAGAGTTATAACATCAAGTCCTCCAATTTTGTTCTTAAGGACTTGTTTATACGATAATCATCTCTATGACATAATTCTCGACTTGTAGAGTTAAGACTTCAAGTCCTCCAATTTTATTCTTATGGACTTGTTTATTCCACAAATCCGTCTTATGTTATATCTCTCGACCAATAGAGTTATAACATCAAGTCCTCCAATTTTGTTCTTAAGGACTTGTTTATACGATAATCATCTCTACGTCCTATCTCTCGACTTTTAGAGTTAAGACTTCAAGTCCTCCAATTTTTTTCTTATGGACTTGTTTAATATTTGAATCCTTCCTACGTTATATCTCTCGACCTATAGCGTTATGACATCAAGTCCTCCAATTTTGTTCTTAAGGACTTGTTTCTACGATAATCATATCTATAACATAACTCTCGACTTGTAGAGTTAAGACTTCAATTCCTCCAATTTTATTCTTATGGACTTGTTTAATATTCAAATTCGTTCTATGTTATATCTCTCGACCAATAGAGTTATAACATCAAGTCATCCAATTTTGTTCTTAAGGACTTGTTTATACGATAATCGTCTCTATAACATAACTCTCGACTTGTAAAGTTCAGAATTTAAGTCTTTCAATTTTTTTCTTATGGACTTGTTTATTCCACAAATCCGTCTTATGTTATATCTCTCGACCTATAGAGTTATAACATCAAGTCCTCCAATTTTATTTTAAGGACTTGTTTCTACGATAATCATCACTCGGTCATATCTCTCGACTTGTAGAGTTAAGACTTCAAGTCCTCCAATTTTATTCTTATGGAATTGTTTATTCCACAAACGCGTCCTATGTTATATCTCTCGACCAATAGAGTTATAACATCAAGTCCTCCAATTTTTTTTAAGGACTTGTTTATACGATAATCATCTCTAGGTCCTATCTCTCGACTTTTAGAGTTAAGACTTCAAGTCCTCCAATTTTTTTCTTATGAACTTGTTTAATATTCGAATCCTTCCTACGTTATATCTCTCGACCTATAGCGTTATGACATCAAGTCTTTCAATTTTGTTCTTAAGGACTTGTTTCTGCGATAATCATATCTATAACATAACCTTCACTTGTAGAGTTAAGACTTCAAGTCCTCAAATTTTATTTTTATGAGCTTGTTTATTCCACAAATCCTTCTTATGTTATATCTCTCGACCTATAGAGTTATCACTTCAAGTCCAATTTTATTTTTAAGGACTTGTTTCTACGTTAATCATATATA
Organism: Triglochin maritima; assembly: GCA_963682175.1. NCBI lineage: Eukaryota > Viridiplantae > Streptophyta > Magnoliopsida > Alismatales > Juncaginaceae > Triglochin > Triglochin maritima. The sequence goes on along the minus strand of OY821772.1, from coordinate 52,548,040 downwards.
AGTCACATCTCTCAACTTTATTCTTATGGACTTGTAGAGTTTAATATTCGAATCCTTGCTACGTTATATCTCTCGACCTATAGCGTTATGACATCAAGTCCTCCAATTTTGTTCTTAAGGATGCTTCTACGATAATCATATCTATAACATAACTCTCGACTTGTGGAGTTAAGACTTCAAGTCCTCCAATTTTATTCTTATTGGTTTGTTTATTCCACAAATCCGTCTTATGTTATATCTCTCGACCAACAAAGTTATAACATCAAGTCCTCCAATTTTGTTCTTAAGGACATGTTTATACGATACTCATCTCTATGACATAATTCTCGACTTGTAGAGTTTAGACTTCAAGTCCTCCAATTTTATTCTTATGGACTTGTTTATTCCACAAATCCGTCCTATGTTATATCTCTCGACCAATAGAGTTATAACATCAAGTCCTCCAATTTTGTTCTTAAGGACTTTGTTCTACGATAATCATATCTATAACATAACTCTCGACTTGTAGAGTTAAGAATTCAAGTCCTCCAATTTTATTTTTATGAGCTTGTTTATTCCAGAAATCCGTCTTATGTTATATCTCTCGACCTATAGAGTTATAATATCAAGTCCTCCAATTTTATTTTTAAGGACATGTTTCTACGTTAATCATATCTATGTCACATCTCTCGACTTTTAGAGTTAAGACTTCAAGTCCTCCAATTTTATTCTTATGAACTTCTTTATTCCACAAATCCGTCTTATGTTATATCTCTCGACCAACAGAGTTATAACATCAAGTCGTACAATTTTGTTCTTAAGGACTTGTTTATACGATACTCATCTCTATGACATAATTCTCGACATGTAGAGTTAAGACTTCAAGTCCTCCAATTTTATTCTTATGGACTTGTTTATTCCACAAATCCGCCCTATGTTATATCTCTCGACCAATAAAGTTAGAACATCAAGTCCTCCAATTTATTTCTTAAGGACTTGTTTATACGACAATCATCTCTAGGTCCTATCTCTCGACTTTTAGAGTTAAGACTTCAAGTCCTCCAATTTTTTTTCTTATGGACTTGTTTAATATTTGAATCCGTCCTATGTTATATCTCTCGACCTATAGCGTTCTGACATCAAGTCCTCCAATTTTGTTCTTAAGGACTTGTTTCTACGATAATCATATCTATAACATAACTCTCGACTTGTAGAGTTAAGACTTCAAGTCCTCCTATTTTATTCTTATGAACTTCTTTATTCCACAAAACCGTCTTATGTTATATCTCTCGACCAACAGAGTTATAACATCAAGTCCTCCAATTTTATTGTTAAGGACTTGTTTCTACGTTAATCATATCTATGTCACATCTCTCGACTTTTAGAGTTAAGACTTCAAGTCCTCCAATTTTTTATTCTTATGAACTTTATTCCAAAAATCTGTCTTATGTTATATTTCTCGACCTATAGAGTTATAAGATCAAGTCCTCCAATTTTATTTTTAAGGACTTGTTTCCACGTTAATCATATCAATGTCAACTCTCTCGACTTTTAGAGTTAAGACTTCAAGTCCAATTTTATTCTTATGAACTTCTTTATTCCACAAATCCGTCTTATGTTTTATCTCTCGACAAACAGAGTTAAAACATCAAGTCCTCCAAATTTGTCTTAAGGACTTGTTTATACGATACTCATCTCTATGACATAATTCTCGATTTGTAGAGTTAAGATTTCAAGTCCTCCAATTTTATTCTAATGGACTTGTTTATTCCACAAATCCGTCCTATGTCATATCTCTCGACCAATAGAGTTATGACATCAAGTCCTCCGATTTTGTTCTTAAGGACTTGTTTATACGATACTCATCTCTATGACATAACTCTCGATTTGTAGAGTTAAGACTTCAAGTCCTCCAATTTTATTCTTATGAACTTCTTTATTCCACAAATCCGTCTTATGTTATATCTCTCGACCAACAGAGTTATAACATCGAGTCCTCCAATTTTGTTCTTAAGGACTTGTTTCTACGTTAATCGTATCTATGTCACATCTCTCGACTTTTAGAGTTAAGACTTCAAGTCCTCCAATTTTATTCTTATGAACTTCTTTATTCCACAAATCCGTCTTATGTTATATCTCTCGACCAACAGAGTTATAACATCAAATCCTCCAATTTTGTTCTTAAGGACTTGTTTATACGATACTCATCTCTATGACATAATTCTCGATTTGTAGAGTTAAGACTTCAAGTCCTCCAATTTTATTCTAATGGACTTGTTTATTCCACAAATCCGTCTTATGTTATATCTCTCGACCAACAGAGTTATAAAATCAAGTCCTCCAATTTTGTTCTTAAGGACTTGTTTATACGTTAATCGTATCTATGTCACATCTCTCGACTTTTAGAGTTAAGACTTCAAGTCCTCCAATTTTGTTCTTAAGGACTTGTTTCTACGTTAATCGTATCTATGTCACATCTCTCGACTTTTAGAGTTAAGACTTCAAGTCCTCCAATTTTATTCTTATGAACTTCTTTATTCCACAAATCCGTCTTATGTTATATCTCTCGACCAACAGAGTTATAACATCGAGTCCTCCAATTTTGTTCTTAAGGACTTGTTTCTACGTTAATCATATCTATGTCACATCTCTCGAATTTTAGAGTTAAGACTTCAAGTCCTCCAATTTTATTCTTATGAACTTCTTTATTCAACAAATCCGTCTTATGTTATATCTCTCGACCAACAGAGTTATAACATCAAGTCGTACAATTTTGTTCTTAAGGACTTGTTTATACGATACTCATCTCTATGACATAATTCTCGACATGTAGAGTTAAGACTTCAAGTCCTCCAATTTTATTCTTATGGACTTGTTTATTCCACAAATCCGTCTTATGTTATATCTCTCGACCAATAGAGTTATAACATCAAGTCCTCCAATTTTGTTCTTAAGGACCTGTTTATACGATAATCATCTCTAGGTCCTATCTCTCGACTTTTAGAGTTAAGACTTCAAGTCCTCAATTTTTTTTTTATGGACTTGTTTAATATTTGAATCCTTCCTACGTTATATCTCTCGACCTATAGCGTTATGACATCAAGTCCTCCAATTTTGTTCTTAAGGACTTGTTTCTACGATAATCATATCTATAACATAACTCTCGACTTGTAGAGTTAAGACTTCAAGTCCTCCAATTTTATTCTTATGGATTTGTTTAATATTCAAATTCGTTCTATTTTATATCTCTCGACCAATAGAGTTATAACATCAAGTCCTCCAATTTTGTTCTTAAGGACTTGTTTATACGATAATCGTCTCTATAACATAACTCTCGACTTGTAAAGTTCAGAATTTAAGTCTTTCAATTTTTTTCTTATGGACTTGTTTATTCCAAAAATCCGTCCTATGTTATATCTCTCGACCTATAGAGTTATCACATCAAGTCCTCCAATTTTATTTTTAAGGACTTGTTTCTACGATAATCATCCCTCGGTCATATCTCTCGACTTGTTGAGTTAAGACTTCAAGTCCTCCAATTTTATTCTTATGGAATTGTTTATTCCACAAATGCGTCCTATGTTATATCTCTCGACCAATAGAGTTATAACATTAAGTCCTCCCATTTTGTTCTTAAGGATTTGTTTATACGATAATCATCTCTAGGTCCTATCTCTCGACTTTTAGAGTTAAGACTTTAAGTCCTCCAATTTTTTTCTTATGGACTTGTTTAATATTCGAATCCTTCCTACATTATATCTCTCGACCTATAGCGTTATGACATCAAGTCCTTCAATTTTGTTCTTAAAGACTTGTTTCTACGATAATCATATCTATAACATAACCTTCACTTGTAGAGTTAAGACTTCAAGTCCTCAAATTTTATTTTTATGAGCTTGTTTATTCCACAAATCCTTCTTATGTTATATCCCTCGACCTATAGAGTTATCACATCAAGTCCAATTTTATTTTTAAGGACTTGTTTCTACGTTAATCTTATATAAGTCACATCTCTCAACTTTATTCTTATGGACTTGTAGAGTTTAATATTTGAATCCTTGCTGCGTTATATCTCTCGACCTATAGCGTTATGACATCAAGTCCTCCAATTTTGTTCTTAAGGACTTGTTTCTACGATAATCATATCTATAACATAACTCTCGACTTGTAGAGTTAAGACTTCAAGTCCTCCAATTTTATTCTTATTGGTTTGTTTATTCCACAAATCCGTCTTATGTTATATCTCTCGACCAACAAAGTTATAACATCAAGTCCTCCAATTTTGTTCTTAAGGACTTGTTTATACGATAATCGTCTCTATAACATAACTCTCGACTTGTAAAGTTCAGAATTGAAGTCTTTCAATTTTTTTCTTATGGACTTGTTTATTCCACAAATCCGTCCTATGTTATATCTCTCGACCAATAGAGTTATAACATCAGGTCCTCCAATTTTGTTCTTAAGGACTTTGTTTCTACGATAATCATATCTATAACATAACTCTCGACTTGTAGAGTTAAGACTTTAAGTCCTCCAATTTTATTCTTATGAACTTCTTTATTCCACAAATCCGTCTTATGTTTTATCTCTCGACCAACAGAGTTATAACATCGAGTCCTCCAATTTTGTTCTTAAGGACTTGTTTCTACGTTAATCATATCTATGTCACATCTCTCGAATTTTAGAGTTAAGACTTCAAGTCCTCCAATTTTATTCTTATGAACTTCTTTATTCAACAAATCCGTCTTATGTTATATCTCTCGACCAACAGAGTTATAACATCAAGTCGTACAATTTTGTTCTTAAGGACTTGTTTATACGATACTCATCTCTATGACATAATTCTCGACATGTAGAGTTAAGACTTCAAGTCCTCCAATTTTATTCTTATGGACTTGTTTATTCCACAAATCCGTCCTATGTTATATCTCTCGACCAATAGAGTTAGAACATCAAGTCCTCCAATTTATTTCTTAAGGACTTGTTTATACGATAATCATCTTTAGGTCCTATCTCTCGACTTTTAGAGTTAAGACTTCAAGTCCTCCAATTTTATTTTTATAAACTTCTTTATTCCACAAATCCGTCTTATGTTATATCTCTCGACCAACAGAGTTATAACATCAAGTCCTCCAATTTTGTTCTTAAGGACTTGTTTATACGATACTCATCTCTGTAACATAACTCTCGACTTTTAGAGTTAAGACTTTAAGTCCTCCAATTTTTTTCTTGTGGACTTGTTTAATATTCGAATCCTTCCTACGTTATATCTCTCGTCCTATAGCGTTATGACATCAAGTCCTCCAATTTTGTTCTTAAGGACTTGTTTCTACGATAATCATATCTATAACATAACTCTCGACTTGTAGAGTTAAGACTTCAAGTCCTCCAATTTTATTTTTATGGGCTTCTTTATTCCACAAATCCGTCTTATGTGATATCTCTCGACCTATAGAGTTATAACATCAAGTCCAATTTTGTACTTAAGGACTCGTTTATACGATAATCATCTCTAGGTTCTATCTCTCGACTTTTAGAGTTAAGACTTCAAGTCCTCCAATTTTATTCTTAGAAACTTCTTTATTCCACAAATCCGTCTTATGGTATATCTCTCGACCAACAGAGTTATAACATCAAGTCCTCCAATTTTGTTCTTAAGGACTTGTTTATACGATACTCATCTCTGTAACATAACTCTCGACTTTTGGAGTTAAGACTTCAAGTCCTCCAATTTTATTCTTATGAACTTCTTTATTCCACAAATCCGTCTTATGTTATATCTCTCGACCAACAGAGTTATAACATCATGTCCTCCAATTTTGTTCTTAAGGACTTGTTTATACGATACTCATCTCTATGACATAATTCTCGACTTGTAGAGTTAAGACTTCAAGTCCAATTTTATTCTTATGGACTTGTTTTTTCCACAAATCCGTCCTATGTTATATCTCTCGACCAATAGAGTTATAACTAACATCAAGTCCTCCAATTTTTTTCTTAAGGACTTGTTTGTACGATACTCATCTCTGGGTCCTATCTCTCGAATTTTAGAGTTAAGACTTCAAGTCCTCCAATTTTTTTCTTATGGACTTGTTTAATATTCGAATCCTTCCTACGTTATATCTCTCGACCTATAGCGTTATGGCATCAAGTCCTCCAATTTTGTTCTTAAGGACTTGCTTCTACGATAATCATATCTATAACATAAGTCTCGACTTGTGGAGTTAAGACTTCAAGTCCTCCCATTTTATTCTTATTGGTTTGTTTATTCCAGAAATCTGTCTTATGTTATATCTCTCGACCTATAGAGTTATAACATCAAGTCCTCCAATTTTTTTTAAGGACTTGTTTCTACGTTTATCATATCTATGTCACATCTCTCGAATTTTATTCTTTTTGACTTGTTTATTCAACAAATCCATCCCCTGTTATATCTCTCGACCTATAGAGTTATAACATCAACCCTTCAATTTCGTTGTTAAGGACTTGTTTATACGATAATAATCTCTATGACATCTCTCGACTTGTAGAGTTAAGACTTCAAGTCCTACAACCCAAATATGGGTGAGGTAAAGAGAATCGTAGTGTAGTGTATGTTCAATTCAATTTAGGCTATATGACTTACAACCCAAATGCGGCAAACAAATTTCCTTTTGGATCGTATGTTCATCATCTTTATTTTTCTTGGAAATCTGGTTCTCAGCTTTTATGACATTTTTCCAGGAACTGATCGCAAGATCGATTCTTTTTCATTGAACTTAAGGATAACCTTTACGTGTCCGAGTCTATCCTAATTTAGGCTTTCAAACTTATTTCGAAAAGGTGTTTTGTACAACAAATGTGTCTAAATAGATCTAAATTACAAAAACATGAGTCAAAATGGATTTTATTTATTTATGAAACAAGTGTGAAGCAAATCTCTCTTACAATTGTGTTCTTAACCTGTGTCAAACTTGATTTGTAAAAGCATTTTATAATGTCTCAGTAAACAGGCGTAATCTTGATGGGTGAGCCATTAATCAAACAAGTCTATCAGGTTCAGGTTTCCATAATTCAGTTTGTAAACAAGTTGAATGTGACCAGAACCTATGCAATTATCCTGTTATAAACAAATCATTACCAAAATAACCAGACCTGTTTAACAGGTCAACAGAGAAACAAGTTCTGAACTTTTCGATCTTCTTGAATTTTTGAGAAGGTATGCTCGCAAAAGTCAGATTTTTTTTTAACAAATCCAACACCAACGTGTTGCAGCAAAAGGAGGGATATGTTTATTTCTGGTCAATAATTCAAATGATTAAGTAGCCCATTTTGTCCTTTTATTTTTGGTTTTTGTTTGTTGGTTTGAAGAACCCAAAGATCTGATCTCGAACAAGTCAAACAACTGGGAGGGGTATCTGTTACCATTCAATTATTGACCAAGTACTAGCCTCATTAGTGCATGTTTATTCTCTCAAACGTATTTTTTATTAAATTAAAGAAGATAAAATTCTGTTATCTAGCATGATTAGCTTAACCTCAAATGCTGGTTTTGGTAATGGAATTCAACTTTAAGAAACATCAGGCTTTCGCAAGTTCTAAAGAATGTCTACTACTACGTGGCAGAGCTCTACTTGAGTTTGTAATTACAAGAGTTGCTTTACACAACAACTCATAAAAATACTACATCAATGATAGGAGCAGTAGTTTTACAGAAGTCGCTATGAAGCTCAAGGGGAAAGGAGTAGACTTAAAAAATAACTGCTTTCTGATTTTGTAGGTTGGGTGTAAGAGTTTTTTTGTTTAAATCAAAATTTAGTCATACTGCTGTTTTTTGCTGATTCTAAGATTTGCTTAACACAAGGTAAGGTGGAACAAATATTATTGATGAAGCCAAAAGCACAAGGTCCTCGTGATGAGGGGTTCCTTGAATACCTGGAGGGTATCATCTGTGCCAACCAATACGTGGATAAAATAGAGGAAGCAAACAAACAGTGAGTTTATTTTCCATTTTGAAGATCGATTTGTTTTTCGATGTCCAAGAGTCACCATTCATGAATGTTAACAACATTACAATGGTATTCGATATTATTAAAACCCTGAAATAAATTACATTGACTTTTCATGAAAATTAGAATTGTGTATCCTCATCTTAATTGTTTCTGTATAAATTAGCAATGTTAGGAGTACTAATCAAGGCAAGATGGTATAGGGTGCAAAGTAGACGACATTAAAATTTGTTGACAAGATCAACTTAAATCATTCTGTGAAGGTTTCAGAGTCGGAGTATTTTGGCCACTTTATTTTTACTCTACAGCTTATTTTCTCATCAGTACTCCTTATTTATACAAATGAGTTTAGTATTTTTTGTTTGTCATTTTTTATATTTTATTAATATATTATATATTGTTGTAGTTATTTGCTTTGTAATTTTTTTATTTACTTTTGAGCAATTACACCAACACACACTAATACAATTATGTTTCTCAGAGTGTTCGCGTCTATCACTGTAATATATTAGTTTCATAAATTTTAGGAATTAATGTTTATTTAACTTTTAAATATTTGCATAAATATGTATGTGTAAGGTTTACTTGCAATAAATCCCATGCATCTAAGAGACTATAAAATTAGAAAAATGATTTGTGCACGTTGCGTCCTGGACGTTGGCTGACGTGGTCAGTCCATTCAGCAATACAGTAGCGAAGAGAAATAAAATCACATATTATTTATTTATTTTGGATCACATCACAGACACATAACTATGCGACCTTTGGTTTCCACCATACATATCTCAACGAAATCTTTTATTATCCTCCAAAACGTTTCATTTTCTATCGTTTTCTCTCGGTGGTAGGCGATGAGATCGATAAGAGGGATGTCGACGACGTTGGTTAAGAAGTCGCGGTGAAGCTGGTCGGCGAGGAGGGGGAGGAAGTAGTCGGCGTTGGAGTCCCTCTTATGACGAGGAGAAGGAATGTGGTTATTTGTAGCTGATTTGAATTTTTTGTATGGTGTTTTTTGTGGTTGATTTGAAGTTTCTGTTTTTTTCTGTGATGAATTGGTTCTGGTGATGATTCTTTTTTTTGTTTTTGTGTTGAAAGTTTGGTTCTTTTTTTATTTCGGTTTGTGATGTTCTTGTCTAAAGTTGGTTTGTCTTTGATATTAGTTTTTTTTTGGTTTCTGATTATTTTTTCATGGAGTTGGGTTTGATTTTGTGTTCTTGTTTCCTAATTTCAACTTGGGTTGTTTAAAAAGACAACTAATATGATAAAAAGAACAAACGCATGTGATAAAAAGGACAAACTCATACCTAAAAATGACAAACTACTACTTAAAAATGACAAAACACTACTTAATAGACAACCTCGACATATAAAGAACAACCAACCAATACAAGAATTACTGATCCAATTGTTAAAAAGGAAATATCATACATAAAAAGTACAAATCAGTATTTAAAAATGACAAACTACTATTTAAAAAGGACAAACTCCTATGTTAAAAAGGATAAACGTAGATGTTAAAAGAGACAGACTTATATGTTTAAAAAGGCAAAACATGAAACTTCATTTTACCTTTGTATTCGAAGGTTACATGGAGAAACTAAAAGTTGTGTTGGGAAAAGTAAAAGTTGCATGGGGAAATCAAACGTTGCAGTGAGAATGTAATGTGGCATTGATAAACTAAAGGTTGATGACTGAATTGCTGACTGAACTGACCACGTCAGGAGCGTCTACATACACGGGCGTCCATGTATCACGACCCATAAAATTACAATACACATTCCAAACACACCTCGGTCGAAGTACTGGTTCTCCAGTTAAGTATACCTTTTCTGATGCATTTGAAGGAATTGATAACGTGTATGTCTGTCTCATTTCACTTCTATGTTTCATTGCTTTTGTCAACCTACTTGCAACCTTGATCTTCGTCTTATAATTTCTACTTGATTAAGCGTATATTCTCCTCCTACGATGATATCATCCTAGTTTTACATGGACATCAATGATACCATTGCTCATGGAGAATTCATACAGACTTTTGCATCATCTCTCCTCTCCTTGTTTAGATAATGGAGACATTTTGTATTTTTCTTTTTCTGGCAAATAATTTGTTCCATTCACTCTCAAAAAATAAATATCGAAGCTTTGTTTTGTTCTTATGGTCGATGCATTAGGAAACTTGATAAAAACATTTAGGTGCGAGTTAAAAAAGTATTTATGTATTTCACATCAAACACAATTTCCCGAACACGTATTATAATCTGAAGCACACGTTTAAATGTGAATATTTGCATTTCAAATTTTAATTTAAAAAAAACTTCAAAAGGCAAAAGCATGATAAAGAATGGTCGACTAAACCCTGGACTTGGTCAATAAATCATGAAGAAACCTCCAAGTAAATGTTCTTCCAATATTTTGTTAAGTCTTTAATTTTCAGGTGAACTTTTTACTTAAAAATATCCAAACTAATTGTTGCGTTTTGGTTTAATAAATCACTTCATTTAATTTTCACTGCTTAAAAGAAAATTCCTATATGAAATGCTAAGTGTACGGTGTACTCAAGGTTGGATTGTCATATTTGACATTTTTTAAAGCCACAATACTTGTTTTGAAATCGTATCTCTAGATATGTTTGCGTGATGGTAATCACAATCATACGCATAAATAGCAATTTGCATTCTCAATTTGCATAATATTTCATACTTATTGATTTCTACATACTTTGTTATTTGGGTTACTAACTGCCTATATAAGTTCAGATATATACCATGAAAACATCTGATTTAGTGATACAGATTCATTACAGCTGTCAATTTTACACGAAACACGATTATACAACACGAAAACGACACGAACTTGACGGATATGGATTGAGAAATTGAACATGATTAATAAATGGGTTGGATATGACAACATGATTATTAAATGAGTTGGATATGGATTGTTGTAAAAACGATTAACATGATTAAGACACGATAAGTAATTAGGTAATTAGGTACATGATTACGAATACTACACAATTAAGACACGATTAATACCGACAAGTCTACAAGTAATATATAAGTTATAAATTATAATGAACGAGTGACGTGCAATCCAGTATTCATGTAATAAACAGAACTTATTGTGTATGGATTACTGTATAATGGTGTAAATAGTAGTCGTGTTAAACGTGTACACGAAGTAACCTGTTTAATAATCGTGTATAAATGGGTTAGATATAACAACACGATTATAAACGAGTTGGATACGGTAGAAGTGTAGCAACACAATTATTACATGGGTCGGATACGGCACAACTAGTAGAGCTTATATATACGACTTGACACGACACGACATGATTGACAGCCCTAAGATTAATGTATATGAAGGTGTTGGTTTGTTAAGCTTAATGAGGATTGTAACTTATATTTTAGATTTGTGGTTTTTACTTGCCAGATACTCTATGCAATAAACTGCCCACGAATTATAATAAACTCCATCAATCTGTAGAAATATTGAGTTTTGTAGAATTCTTTTGATGCTCAAAAGATGATAGGCAAACTAAATTTCATTAGGAGTTATTTGGAATTTTCTCTATCGAGAAATTGCTTAATATTTCTACCGTGTACTGGCATTATTTCTTGGAGAAGTGATCATGAAATAACTCCATTGAACGAAAATAGATTTTTGACTGGGAGGAATTGTTCTTGATTCCATATATAGGCACTGGTATACGGGCAAACAGGGCCATAAAGACCTTAAACAAAAGTATTTAATCACATATCCATTATCCCTCTCTTTTAACTAACTTTATAATCTGCTCAAACACGTTAAATTGGATATCTAAATTATTTTCTAACTACATCATCTATGGTTAATTTTACTGAGTTGTTTCATGTTTCATGCTCAAAGTCGCGTCTTCTTATCTGACTTGGTCGACTACTACAAAATCATCATAGATTCATTACACAAATTATTCGAATACTGCACGCAAGAGAAAAAAGTCATAGTAGGATTACCATGTTACATTGATTGGGTGCAACAATCAATGGGGTACAATACTACAACGATGAGAGACAATTACATGCATGGTAAGATGACCATCATTCTTCCTATGCACTCCTATAAATCATAGTAGGGTTTTTACTTGCATGTATCTTAAACGGTCATAATTATCGACATACATCCATGTTTTAGTATTAACTTATGTGCACCTCCATCATTAGTTGGGCCAATTTGTAACCATTGTTGTCACATCTCAGTAGAAATTTTGCAATTTACATCATTTAACATTTAAAATGTCTTTAATGTAAAACACAAAAATGAAAAATACCCAGACCCACTAATCACTTTCCCACCCCCTCCCTCTCTTGGGAGGAGAAGGTGGACAAGGCAATGGTGGTGGAAAAAGCCATTGGAAGTGTCTTTGGGTCTAGGTTTGGGTCTGGCAATGGATCTAGATTTGGGTCCCGAGAAGGCCATGGTGGTGGCCATGGAGGATGCGGTGAAGGCGCAAGACGGAGGTTGTGAAAGGATATCTGGGTTTGCATCAAGCTCCATGGTGGAGGAAGAAATTAATATGAAAATAATACCCAATATACTTCTGCATGTATTCTACTTACGTCTCTTAATTATGATATTTGTGGATGGTTGTGTTTCTTTTAATAAATTGTATCTTTGCATATCAATTATTGTCACACTCATTTTGATGACAAATTTACATTAAATGACTTGTCCAATTCGAAATAGTAAATAACATAGTAAATTACAATTTGATCGATTGAACTTAAAATGCTAAATTGCACCCCTTAAAAACATGATCGATCTATAACACTTTACCACTCTATCAATAAATTGATAAATTGTTACTTTTCATTATATTCACCTTTTTGAAAAACAAATTGTGTTTTTATCCCTAACTTTATAAGGTAGGTCTAATTTTGAGGCAGAGTTCTAATTCGAATGCCAAATATGATTAAAAATTGATGGCAAAATGGTGTAAATCTAAACCAAATCGAACACAAATTTAAATCTTAGTTTACTGTAAATTTAGGAATAGACGCACTTACAAAATAACACAAAAAGGACAAATTTAGTGAGAACTAACAATTATTTTGGTAAATTAATACACAAGGTGTTTTACATTCAAAGTTTGAGAGGATTGGGCCTGACGTTTTTAGGATCAAAATGTCAAACATAAATTGAAAATTAAGAGAGGCAAATTAATATTGTTAATCATAACATGCACGGTTAAAGTGAAAATGATGGAGGCACATTGTTGTTTCTCATTGTTTTCTTTGTAGGAAAAAAAGAAACAACCCAAGTCAAACTCCTGAAAGTAAGATATTGTCGTATTCGATTTCGAGTAAACTAACATATGTACAATTATGTCTCTTGGACAAATTTTCACGTGTATATAAATTCAATATAATGATTTGATCTCTGGGCACATATGCCTCAAGACGACAAGAACAAAGAGGTCGTTTGGGTGCGATGGGATTCGGCTCCCCGATGAGGTCGAAGCTGCTACAGTGCCAGGATGCATCCAAACATGGATGTAGATTCGTGGGAGCTGGGCTCCCAACCCGGAACCCGATGCTTATCTTTAGCGGGAATGGAGAAGTTGTGGGAATAACCCTGCTGAAATGAGCAAATACCACATCTTATCCCATATTAGGCACTGCTGGGTGGGTAATATTCTGGTCTGGTTTCGTTTGGAGTGCATGTGAGCAAATGTTCTTCTTGAATGGATGTGGAAGACGTTGAATGGGTGGGTAATATTGTTGTCTACGCTACATTTTTTAAGGGTTGGGGTGGTTTATGCTAGTTAAGCATGGATTCACATCATTCCTTTCCATCTTCTTGAATGGATTTTAAATATGTTTATGTCTATCCAATGTTAAGCAAGTGTTGAGGCCAATTTGGGGAATGTATGAGGGTAATTTGGGGAATGTGAGGATGTCCATGTCTGGGAATCCGAGATGGCTCTTCCCCATCCAAACAACTGCCCACATCTGGAGAAGAAGCAGCTTTGGGGCCAGCTTCCCAGGAGGTGACTTCCGAGCAGAAGTTCTTTTGTAGGAGCCACATCCAAACTTGACCAAAGTTTCTTGTGTTTTTACCCCTTTTGTGTTGAAGTTCATGAACATGAAAGACAGACAAATCCTTATCCTCCGACTTGGTTGATTGCGTACATCTAAACACGACGTATTTTCATAAACCATGTTAATTTATTCACAAACCAAGGTTTCCCAAGAAACAAGTGGAATGTGACATATATCTAAGTACAAATATGGATTATTTGTTTGGGTACATCTCAAGGACATATAATTGGTTCTTTACAACTTGGATTTCAACTGCTTTCGTGCACTTACATTTTCACTTTAGATCTTTCCGTCTACCTACATTTCCATTTTTTGTATGCACGTCATTCGTATGACTCACTCAGTCAAAAATTCCGTTCAATTCTGTTAGAAATTTTACAATTTACACCCTCTAAATTAAAATATCTTTAATATTGAATATAAAAATAAATAAACCCTTCACTTCTCCTTTCTCTCTGCCGTCCTCTCTCCATTCTCTATGTCTTTATCTTCTCTTTTTTTGCAAAAACCTCTCTCTTCTCCTCACTTCTCTCCTCTCTCTCTAGACCTCTCTTCTCCTTTTGTGCAAAGACCTCCCTTTTCTCCCCCACTTCTCCACTCTCTCTCTCTCTCTCCAAACCCTCTCTTCTCCTTTTTGTGTGCAAAGACCTCTCTTCTCTCCACTTCTCTATTCTCTCCTCTTTCTTTAGTCCCTCTCCTCTTAACTCCTCACCTCTCTCTCTCCAGTACTCTCTCTCTCCATCTCATTGATTTGTTGCCTTACGTTGACCATCACAAGAGCTTGCGTGAGTTTTCACACCTTTTGACTAATGTTGTCAATATCCATACCACACAGGTATATCCATTAAGATTGTAGAGTTGTAGTCTGACTTCATGAACACATTAAATAATTATCCGACACAATTGACCCATTGAAGTTAATGGATATGAACTAAACAATCTAAAACTCAACCATTTCAGATTTCACGTAAAAACCCACATCTTCTAATCTGACTTGGTTGACTAATACCAACCATGCATATTAGATTATTAAGGGTCATCAAGTCATGAAGTGCAAGAGTCGAAAATGGAAACATATGAACAAAGAGAAGTACAAATGTTTCCTTGGGTATACATAGGTATGAACTTCCTTATCCAAATATTCATGTTGGTATAATGAATGGTCGTGCTAAGTTTAGACAACAAGTTCATGGAAAATTCGTCTTTGTTAAGAAAGTGTTTTGCAACAAGTCCACAATTTTAAAATTAATTCTAGATAATTCTTGTTAATTTTCGGTGCTATGTATTTGGTGTTCACTAAGGCAAGCTTTATATTAACGACTTAAAAAGCCAAATATTGTTTATTCATAGGACGGTAGATCTTTCAACAAAATGTCACATGGTCAGCATTTTCCATCTCCGACATTGTTCGAAAAACTCGACCTATAAGCATCCAGTTGTAGTGCTAGTGAGCATCGCAGTAAGTTGTTTGAGGAAATCCTTGGTTATATAATTCGAGTAGAATTCTTTCATATGTATATATATTAGTTCTTATTAATGGATCAAATGCTGACATAATTAATAAACTGCACCGACCAAAGTTGGGAGATGGCGATGGCGTGATAGTCGATGACATGTGAGTAGATTGGGTCAGGGAATGTCCCCTGAACGCTGGAATTATGACCACATCTATAGTAGTTGTAGGTGGAAGAGTAGGTTGGTTTGTCGAAGTACTGTATGTGTGACAAACACATGGTACTCTGAATCATAAGGCTCAGTCCAGAACTCCGCCTTAGTTACGGTGTGCCGCATTGTCTTCAGAATCCTCCGCTGGTTGACACATCCGATAATTGTCACCTTCTACGTACCTATCAGAATCTATGTCCACACTGTTAACACCTGAAAGTTGATGAAGAAGGCACAACTTAAGACTATGAAAGCTTGAATGTCACATGTTGCTAGTTTGTTAAAGTAACTTACTAGCAAATGTACATGAAGTGATCTCATAGGTAGATCAAATTTGATTATTGCATACTTATTAATTCAAATTCAAATTAATTTTCAAATTTGTTTGGAATTTAGTATTGCAAATTAAGAGTCAATTTACAAATTTATGTCAACTTACATAAATGTAAACATAAACTTGACTATTTGACTATAATGACAACCACAACAAGTCAACAACCAGTGACCTTCTACTTTGGAAATGGCTTTTCGTATTTTTCTTTCACATCCAGGGCAATGTATGGCAACTCCAACTCCACAGTCTTCAGATATCATACAAGTTGTGCAAACGAAAAAAGAGATTAAAAAAATAATTCAAATTTATAGGTTTTCTATAAATAAGCATATGCATATAAGTAAACTCTGAGTCTGCTGCTCACATTAAGTGCGTCTGGTATTTTCTCTTCCAAGATACCTAAACATCTTGGCTGCAGGGATTGTTGCTGAATTGCTAATGTAGGTTGAAACTTAATTTGGTAGTTTGACTGGGTCAATGTATGCAATAGCTCAAGAAGTGAGAAGCTTATATAGCCAAAATTGTGTGGTGTCCTTGCAAAGATGGAAAAGATTGAATGAGGTGGCCGGGAAGAAATGCTAGAACCTAGAACGAAGGTGAGAGGTGGGTGGGGTCAAGAAAGGTTTTCCAGGATTTTATCCAAATTGTCTTTAATTGAGACATTAAAACCCCACCTTTTTTCTCTTTTGGATGGACCACATCGGACGTTAGATTCACAGGATATTTTAAGATGGCCAACTTGATCTGAAATTATTATCCAATAAAAGACTTATTTTTTATAAAAAACTTTTGTTGAGTGTTGTAGAAACATTGTTTAGATAGAGCATATAGATTTAAACTAATTACAAAAGTCCAGTACGATTTTTTTTTAATTTCAATCACTTTAGTTTAAAATGATAGTTATTTTAAAAAAATCAATTCATATAACATTTACTGACACTTTTGGAATTCCATTGAGTATCTATATCCATAAGCATATGTTCTCTCACCAAAGAAAAACTTTATGCAAGAATAGGGTTCCAAGAAATGTGATGTTTAGTTCTCAATCTACACTATGCAAGTGGAAATGAGTATGAGAGAACCTTTCGAGAGAATATCTAGCGAAAATCCACCTACATTATTAAACAAATGGTGACATAAGCTAGGAACAACAACAATACTGAACCAAAAAACAAACAAGAAAATAACCTTAAAATTTTAAAATTTACAAATCTATGATTCCTAAAAATATATGAATATATATATATATATATATATATATATATATATATATATCAGAGATTTGCATAATGAAAGAAACATCTGCTTCTCTACGTGGATAATATCGTTCTTACAAGAAACTCTTCCATGCTAATTAATAAGTTCGTGTTGGAATAGGCAGTTTACCGCAGAAGAGGCAGGCATCCAATTGACATCACTTTCCGACCATATTAGATTCCCTTTGTTAAGTAGAAAGGTTTGTTGACTTTCGAAGAAAGATTATATATAATGTTTAATTTTTGGTTTGTTTCTAAACCGTCCACTACTGTTTTTATTTCGCAAACTTTGGCAAAAAAATTAGAACTCATATATTTACCTTCTATTTATTATTATTATTAATTTGAAAATTTCCTATTTATAAATCATGTTAGTTTATTCATAAACCAAGATTTTCCCAATCAACAAGTGGAATGTGAAATATATGTAATAGCATCCGGTCATCTTGACCCATGCAATACGAGTTCAACCTTTATGAAGATTTAGGGATCGAGAGTGCGACGTGAGAGGAATCTTATGGCCTTGACGATTAGGGAAACAGAGGAGGTCGAGAGGTGTCGAGGACGGAGAGGAGCTCGAGGACAGTGACAGAGTGGGAAGAAGAAAGAGGGAAGAAGAAATCTTGAGGTTAGGGATGGAAGGAAGAGGGAAGAAGAAATCCGAGGAGAGAGAGGAAAGAATGATGCAACATGCTTTTTATTCTGCATATGTACTATCACCTTTTAATTTTAATCATATTTTAATTTTAGCTATCAATTTCAAATTTTGAAATAATGTGAGGTAGAGTCTTAACAAACTTTTTATGTTGGATTCAATTTTCAACTCACCTTCCATGTCACCTGCGTGGGAAAATGGTGTGAAAGAGAGTAGGAGACTTCTTTTCCTTGTTTTATATTTAGACACAATTACTGTCGGAGAATCTTATGTCAGACTCCGTTTGGTGATCATGAAAACGAAGTGACTATCTAAACCCTAAATCACAAGTGTGTCGACTATGGTTCCAACTTAACTCGGTAAAGACTCGAGTCCCGTTTGTTTCTAAATACAATGATTATAACTAGAAACGGTAGTGGTAGTACCCCCACTACTGTTTTTAATTCTCATATTTTGCCAAACAAATTAGGAATGTTATATTTTACCATTTATTTATGGAATTTTTTTGAAAACTAATCACAAAAAAACAAAATTGGAAGAATATGGACATGTGGAATTTAATTGGCAAAATATGCACCCTAAAAACGACACCACATGTGCCGTTTTTATTAACTAAAAACGACATCACCGATGCCATTTTTATCATAAATGAAACGACATCACGGATGTCATTTTTATATAGGGCAAGTTGAACTAGTGACAGGTCGGTCGGGGGTCTCGTTTCCCGGGAAAACAGATAAGTCATTAGTCGATGCATTAACTTGAATTGAAGGCAACATGACTATTTCGAGGATCAAAAATATATTTTATCACCCATAGGCTAGAGTCTCTAATTTTCCCTAAATTCCCCAACACGCCTCGGATTGGGATAGGAGGCGTGCGCGTGCATTTGAAGTTACTAATGTATTTTGTTATGGTTATGGGAGTGGAAATGGAACCCCCATCTCACTATCATCTGGTTAGTGACTAAGTCAGCTAAATTACACATCTAATGTAACTTACGTCGAATCTTCATCACAATTGTATGAATCAACTCAAATTATTATATCCAAGTATAACATTTTGAGGAGTTGAAGTTGGTATTCATTATTTTTTTGGCTTTCTTGATATGGAGATGTCATTTTTAGGTAAGACATGTTCAAAGCACTATTTTTTTGTTTTTTCAAGGGTCTGATGACACGACTGGATATTATACGATAAAAATATTAAATTGATGCGTCCGAAGAGAGATTTTTAGATATTTCCCTTTTTAGCAAAAAAAACCAAAGGCTATAATAGTAAACGAATTTCGGTAAAAACCTTAGTTTTTAAAAATGGCACTATTTCTTTGGTTTTTGAGGGGTCTGATGACACGAATGGATATTATACGACGAAAATGTTAAACCGATCCGTTCGAAGAGAGATTTTTAGATATTTCCCTTTTTAGCAAAAAACCAAAGGCTTATAGCACACGAATTTCGGTAAAAACCCTCAGATTTGTAAAAATGGCACTATTTCTTTATTTATAAAGGGATCTAGTGACACGATCGGATATTATAAAACCAAAATGTTAAACCGATGTGTCCGAAGGAAGATTTTTAGATATTTCCCTTGTTAGAAAAAAAACCAAAGGCTATAGCACACGAATTTCGGTAAAAACCCTCATTTTTTTAAAAATGACACTATTTCTTAGTTTTTTGAAGGGTCTAATGACTCAAATGCATATTATAAGACAAAAATGTTAAACGTATGCGTCTGAAGAGAGATTTTAGATATTTCCCTTTTTAGCAAAAAAACCAAAGGCTATAGCACACGACTTTCGGTAAAATCCCTTAGTTTTTTTAAAAAGTCACTATTTCTTTGTTTTTTAGGGGTCTGATGAAACGAATGGATATTATAGGACGAAAATGTTAAACCGATGCGTCCGAAAAGAGATTTTTAGATATTTCCCTTTTTAGCAAAAACCAAGGCTAAATTTCGGTAAAACCCCTCAGTTTTGTAAAAAATGGCATTATTTCTTTGTGTTTTTGAGGGGTCTGATGAGACGACGGGATACTACACGACGAAAATGTTAAACCGATGCGTCCGAAGAGAGATTTTTAGATATTTCCCTTTTTAGCAAAAGAACCAAAGGCTATAGCACACGAATTTCGGGAAAACCCCTCAGTTTCGTAAAAATGGCACTATTTCTTTATTTATTGAGGGGTCTGATGACACGACTGCATATTATGCGACGAAAATGTTAAATCGATGCGTCCGAAAAGAGATTTTTTGATATTTCCCTTTATTACAAAAAACACAAAGGCTATAACACACGAATTTTGGTCATATAATATCAATTCGTGTTACAAAAATCGATGCGTCCGAAAATGTACACGAATTTTGGTAAAAACATTCAGTTTTTAAAAATGACACGAATTTATTTATTTATTGAGGGGTCTGATGACACGACTGCATATTATGCGACGAAATTGTTAAACCAATGCGTCCGAATAGAGATTTTTTAATATTTCCATTTTTAGCAAAAAAAACCAAAGGCTATAGCACACCAATTTCGGTAAAAACCCTCACTTTTTAAAAATGGCACTATTTTTTTGTTTTTTGAGGGGTCTGCTGACACGAATGGATATTATACGACAAAAATGTTAAACCGATGCGTCCGAAGAGAGATTTTTAGATATTTCCCTTTTTAGCAAAAAACCAAAAGGCTATTACAAAAATCGATGCGTCCGAAAATGTACACGAATTTTGGTAAAAACATTCAGTTTTTAAAAATGACACAATTTATTTATTTATTGAGGGGTCTGATGACACGACTGCATATTATGCGACGAAATTGTTAAACCAATGCGTCCGAATAGATATTATACGAATGGCACTATTTCTTTGTTTTTTGAGGGGTCTGCTGACACGAATGGATTTTATACGACAAAAATGTTAAACCGATGCGTCCGAAGAGAGATTTTTAGATATTTCCCTTTTTAGCAAAAAACATAAAGGCTATTAAAAAAATCGATGCGTCCGAAAATGTACACGGATTTTGGTAAAAACATTCAGTTTTTAAAAATGACACAATTTATTTATTTATTGAGGGGTCTGATGACACGACTGCATATTATGCGACGAAATTGTTAAACCAATGGGTCCGAATAGAGATTTTTTAATATTTCCATTTTTAGCAAAAAAAAACCAAAGGCATAGCACACGAATTTCGGTAAAAACCCTCACTTTTTAAAAATGGCACTATTTCTTTGTTTTTTGAGGGGTCTGCTGACACGAATGGATATTATACGACAAAAATGTTAAACCGATGCGTCCGAAGAGATATTTTTAGATATTTCCCTTTTTAGCAAAAAACCAAAGGCTAGCACATGAGTTTCAGTAAAAGCCCTCAGTTTTTAAAAATGGCAGTACTTCTTTGTTTTTTGAGGGGTCTGATGACACGAATGGATATTATACGACGAAAATGTTAAACTGATGCGTCCGAAGGGAGATATTTTGATATTTCCTTTTTTAGCAAAAAACCAAAGGCTATAGCACACGAGTTTCGGTAAAAACCATCAGTTTTTAAAAATGACACTATTTATTTATTTATTGAGGGGTCCGGTTACACGACTGGATATTACACGATGGAAATGTTAAACCGATGCGTCCGAAGAGAGATTTTTTGATATTTCCCTTTTTAGCAAACAAACCAAAGGCTATATAGCACAGGAGTTTCGGTAAAACCCTCAATTTTTAAAAATGAGATTATTTCTTTGTTTTTTGAGAGGTATGTTAACACGAATTGATATTATATGACGAAAGTGGTAAACCGATGCGTCCGAAAAGAGATTTTTAGATATTTCCCTTTTTAGCAAAAAGCCCAGAGCCTATAGCACACGAATTTTGGTAAAAAACAAAGGCTATAGCACACGAGTTTCGGTAAAACCCCTCAGTTTTGTAAAAATGACACTATTACTTTATTTATTGAGGGGTCTGATGACACGACTGCATATTATGCGACGAAAATGTAAAACCGATGCGTCCGAAGATAGAGTTTTAGATATTTACCTTTTTAGCAAAAAACCCAAAGGCTATAGCACACAAATTTCGGTAAAAACCCTGAGTTTTGTAAAAATGACACTATTTCTTTTTTAAGGGGTCTAATGACACGAGTGGATATTATACGACGAAAATGTTAAACCGATGCGTCCGAAGAGAGATTTTTTGATATTTTCTTTTTTAGCAAAAAACACAAATGCTATTGTACATGAATTTTGGTAAAAACCCTCAGTTTTTAAAAATGACACTATTTCTTAGTTTTTTGAAGGGTCTCATGACACGAATGCATATTATACGACAAAAATGTTAAACGTATGCGTCCGAAGAGAGATTTTTAGATATTTCCCGTTTTAGCAAAAACACCAAAGGCTATAGCACACGAATTTCGGTAAAATCCCTCAGTTTTTTTAAAAAGTCATTATTTCTTTGTTTTTTAGGGGTCTGATGAAACGAATTGATATTATAGGATGAAAATGTTAAACCAACGCGTCCGAAAAGAGATTTTTAGAAAAAAACCAAAGGCTATAGCATACGAATATAGGTAAAACCCCTCAGTTTTGTAAAAATGACACTATTTCTTTGTTTCTTGAGGGGTGTGATGAGACGACGGGATACTACACGATGAAAACGTTAAACCGATGCGTCCGAAGAGAGATTCTTAGATATTTCCCTTTTTAGCAAAAGAAACCAAAGGCTATAGCACACGAATTTCGGGAAAACCCCTCAGTTTTGTAAAAATGGCACTATTTCTTTATTTATTGAGGGGTTTGATGACACGACTGCATATTATGAGACGAAAATGTTAAATCGATGCGTCCGAAGAGAGATTTTTTGATATTTCCCTTTATTGCAAAAGACACAAAGGCTATAGCACACGAATTTAGGTAAAAACATTCAGTTTTTAAAAATGACACAATTTCTTTATTTATGGGGGGGGTCTGATGACACGACTGCATATTATGCGACGAAAATGCTAAACCAATGCGTCCGAATAGAGATTTTTTAATATTTCCATTTTTAGCAAAAAAACCAAAGGCTATATAGCACACGAATTTCGGTAAAAACCCTCACTTATTAAAAATGGCACTATTTCTTTGTTTTTTGTGGGGTCTGCTGACACGAATGGATATTATACGACAAAAATGTTAAACTGATGTGTCCGAAGAGAGATTTTTAGATATTTCCATTTTTAGCAAAAAACCAAAGGATATATAGCACATGAGTTTCAGAAAAAACCCTCAGTTTTTAAAAATGACACTATTTCTTTGTTTTTTGAGGGGTCTGATGACACGAATGGATATTATACGACGAATATGTTAAACCGATACGTTCGAATGGAGATTTTTTTGATATTTCCTTTTTTAGCAAAAAACCAAAGGCTATAACACACGAGTTTTGGTAAAAACCATCAGTTTTTAAAAATGACACTATTTATTTATTTATTGAGGGGACAGATGACACGACTGGATATTACACAACAGAATTGTTAAACCGATGCGTCCGAAGAGAGATTTTTTGATATTTCCCTTTTTAGCAAAAAAACCAAGGGCTATATAGCACAGGAGTTTCGGTAAAAACCCTCAGTTTTTAAAAATGGCACTATTTCTTTGTTTTTTGAGAGGTTAGTTAACAAGAATGGATATTATATGACGAAAATGGTAAACCGATGCGTCCGAAAAGAGATTTTTAGATATTTCCATTTTTAGCAAAAAAATCAAAGGCGATAGCACACGAATTTCGGTAAAAACCCTCACTTATTAAAAATGGCACTATTTCTTTGTTTTTTGTGGGGTCTGCTGACACGAATTGATATTATACGACGAAAATGTTAAACCGACGCGTCCGAAAAGAGATTTTTAGATATTTCCATTTTTTAGCAAAAACCAAAGGCTATAGCATACGAATATAGGTAAAACCCCTCAGTTTTGTAAAAATGACACTATTTCTTTGTTTCTTGAGGGGTCTGATGAGACGACGGGATAGTACACGACGAAAATGTTAAACCGATGCGTCCGAAGAGAGATTTTTTGATATTTCCCTTTATTGCAAAAAACACAAAGGCTATAGCACACGAATTTCGGTAAAAACATTCACTTTTTAAAAATGACACAATTTCTTTATTTATGGAGGGGTCTGATGACACGACTGCATATTATGCGACGAAAATATTAAACCAATGCGTCCAAATAGAGATTTTTTAATATTTCCATTTTTAGCAAAAAATCAAAGGCGATAGCACACGAATTTTGGTAAAAAGCCTCACTTATTAAAAATGGCACTATTTCTTTGTTTTTTGTGGGGTCTGCTGACACGAATGGATATTATACGACAAAATGTTAAACCGATGCGTCCGAAGAGAGATTTTTAGATATTTCCCTTTTTAGTAAGAAACCAAAGGCTATATAGCACATGAGTTTCAGTAAAAACCCTCAGTTTTTAAAAATGACACTATTTCTTAGTTTTTAGAAGGGTCTGATGACACGAATGCATATTATACAACAAAAATGTTAAACGTATGCGTTCGAAGAAAGATTTTTAGATATTTCCCTTTTTAGCAAAAACACAAAAGACTATAGCACACGAATTTCGGTAAAATCCCTCAGTTTTTTTAAAAAGTCATTGTTTCTTTGTTTTTTAGAGGTGTGATGAAACGAATGGATATTATAGGACGAAAATGTTAAACCGACGCGTCCGAAAAGAGATTTTTAGATATTTCCATTTCTTAGCGAAAACCAAAGGCTATAGCATACGAATATAGGTAAAACCCCTCAGTTTTGTAAAAATGGCACTGTTTCTTTGTTTTTTGGGGGGTCTGATGAGACGACGAGATACTACACGACGAAAATGTTAAACCGATGCGTCCGAAGAGAGATTTTTAGATATTTCCCTTTTTAGCAAAAAAAACAAAGGCTATATAGCACACGAGTTTCGGTAAAACCCCTTAGTTTTGTAAAAATGACACTATTACTATATTTATTGAGGGGTCTGATGACACGACTGCATATTATGCGACGAAAATGTTAAACCGATGCATCCGAAGATAGAGTTTTAGATATTTCCCCTTTTAGCAAAAAACCAAAGGCTATATTATAGCACACAAATTTCGGTAAAAACCCTGAGTTTTGTAAAAATGACACTATTTCTTTTTTTAAGGGGTCTAATGACACGACTGGATATTATACGACGAAAATGTTAAACCGATGCGTCTGAAGAGAGATTTTTTGATATTTCCCTTTTTAGCAAAAAAACCAAAGGCTATATAGCACATGAGTTTCAGTAAAAACCCTCAGTTTTTAAAAATGGCATTATTTCTTTGTTTTTTCAGGGGTCTGATGACACGAATGGATATTATACGAAGAAAATGTTAAATCGATGCGTCCGAAGGGAGATTTTTTGATATTTCCTTTTTTAGCAAAAAACCAAAGGCTATATAGCACACGAGTTTCGGTAAAAACCATCAGTTTTTAAAAATGACACAATTTATTTATTTATTGAGGGGACAGATGACACGACTGGATATTACACAACGGAATTGTTAAACCGATGCGTCCGAAGAGAGATTTTTTGATATTTCCCTTATTAGCAAAAAACCCATGGGCTATATTGCACAGGGGTTTCGGTAAAAACCCTCAGGTTTTAAAAATGACACTATTTCTTTGTTTTTTGAGAGGTTTGTTAACAAGAATGGATATTATATGACGAAAATGGTAAACCGATGCGTCCGAAAAGAGATTTTTAGATATTTCCCTTTTTAGCAAAAAACCCAGAGCCTATAGCACACGAATTTCGGTAAAAAACAAAGGCTAGAGCACACGAGTTTCGGTAAAAACCCTCAGTTTTGTAAAAATGACACTATTACTTTATTTATGTAGGGGTCTGATGACACGACTGCATATTATGCGACGAAAATGTTAAACCGATGCGTCCGAAGATAGAGTTTTAGATGTTTCCCTTTTTAGCAAAAAACCAAAGGCAATAGCACACAAATTTCGGTAAAAACCCTGAGTTTTGTAAGAATGACACTATTTCTTTTTTTTAAGGGGTCTGATGACACGACTGGAGATTATACGACGAAAATGTTAAACCGATGCGTCCGAAGAGAGATTTTTTGATATTTTCCTTTTTAGCAATAAACACAAATGCTATTGCACAGGAATTTTGGTAAAAACACTCAGTTTTTAAAAATGACACTATTTCTTAGTTTTTTGAAGGGTGTGATGACACGAATGCATATTATACGACAAAAATGTTAAACGTATGCGTCCGAAGAGAGATTTTTAGATATTTCCCGTTTTAGCAAAAACACCAAAGGCTATAGCATATGAATATAGGTAAAACCCCTCGGTTTTGTAAAAATGGCATTGTTTCTTTGTTTTTTGAGGGGTCTGGTGAGACGACGGGATACTACACGACGAAAATGTTAAACCGATGCGTCCGAAGAGAGATTTTTAGATATTTCCCTTTTTAGCAAAAAAACCAAAGGCTATAGCACACGAATTTCGGGAAAAACCCTCAGTTTTGTAAAAATGGCACTATTTCTTTATTTATTGAGTGGTCTAATGACACGACTGCATATTATGCGACGAAAATGTTAAATCGATGCGACCGAAGAGAGATTTTTTGATATTTCCATTTTTTGCAAAAAACACAGAGGCTATAGCACACGAATTTCGGTAAAAACCCTCAGTTTTTAAAAATGGCACTATTTCTTTGTTTTTTTTGGAGTCTGCTGACACGAATGGATATTAGATATTTCCATTTTTTAGATATTTCCATTCGTATGTAGCACACGAATTTTGGTAAAAACATTAGTTTTTAAAAATGACACTATTTATTTGTTTTTTATGGGGTCTGATGACACGACTTCCTATTATACGACGAAAGTGTTAAACTGATGCGTCCGAAAAGAGATTTTTAGATATTTTCATTTTTAGCAAAAAAAATGGCTAGATAGCACACGAATTTCGGTAAAACCCCTCAGTTTTGTAAAAATGACACTATTACTTTATTTATTGAGGGGTCTGATGACACGACTGCATATTATACGATGAAAATGTTAAACCGATGCGTCCGAAGATAGAGTTTTAGATATTTCCCTTTTTAGCAAAAACCCAAAGGCTATAGCACACAAATTTCGGTAAAAACCCTGAGTTTTGTAAAAATGACACTATTTCTTTTTTTAAGGGGTCTAATGACACGACTGGATATTATACAACGAAAGGCTTAGCACACGAATTTTGGTAAAAACATCAGTTTTTAAAAATGACACTATTCATTTGTTTTTTGTGGGGTATGATGACACGACTTCTATTGTACGATGAATTTTCTTAAACTGATGCGTCCGAAAAGATATTTTTACATATTTCCATTTTAAAAAAAAACCAAAGGCTATATAGCACAGGAATTTGGGTAAAAACCCCCAGTTTTTAAAAAAGACACTTTTTCTAAATTTTTGATGGGTCAGATGACACGATTGGATATTATACGACGAAAATGTTTGACTGATGCGTCCGAAAAGAGATTTCTAGATATTTTCTTATTTAGCAAAAAACCAAAGGCTATTATAGCACACGAATTTTGGTAAAACACTTAGTTTTTAAAAATGACACTATTTTTTGTTTTTTGTGGGGTCCGATGACACGACTTCATATTATACGACGAAAATGTTAAACTGGTCCGTCCGAAAAAAGAGATTTTTAGATATTTCCCTTTTTAGCAAAAAAAGGAAAGGTTATATATATAGCACACGAATTTCAGTAAAAACCCCTATGTTTTTAAAAATGACATTATTTTTTTATTTTTTGACGTCTCAGATGACACTACTTGAAATTATACGACGAAAACGTTAAACTGATGTGTTCGACGAGAGATTTTTAGATATTTTCCTTTTTAGCAAAAAAACCAAAGGTTATAGTCCACGAATTTCGACAAAAACCATCAGTTTTTAAACATGGCACTATTTCTTTGTTTTTTGTGGGGTCTGATGACATGACTTCCTATTATACGACGAAAATGATAAACTGATGCGTCCGAAAAAAGATTTTTAGATATTTCCATTTTTAGCAAAAAAACCAAAGGCTGTTATAACACACGAATTTTGGTAAAAAACCCTCCATTTTAAAAATGACACTATTTCTTTTTTTGGGGGGGGGGGGGGGTGTCTGTTGACACAACTTCTTGTTATACGACAAAAATGTTAAACTGATGCGTTCGAAAATAGTTTTTTAGATATTTCCATTTTTTGCAAAAAATCCAAAGGCTATATATAGCACAAGAATTTTGGTAAAAAACATTAGTTTTTAAAAATGACATTATTTATTTGTTTTTTGTGGGGTCTGATGACACGACTTCCTATTATACGACGAAGATGTTAAACTGATACGTCCGAAAAGAGATTTTTAGATATTTCCATTTTTAGCAAAAAAACCAAAGGCTTATAGCACACGAATTTTGGTAAAAAAACATCAGTATTTAAAAGTGACACTATTTCTCTGTTTTTTGTGGGGTCTGATGACACGACTTGCTATTATACGACGAAAATGTTAAAGTGATGCGTCCGAAAAGAGATTTTTAGATATTTCCATTTTTAGCAAAAAAACCAAAGGCTCATAGCACACGAATTTTGGTTAAAACATTAGTTTTTAAAAATGACACTATTCATTTGTTTTTTGTGGGGTATGATGACACGACTTCCTATTGTACGATGAATTTTTTTAAACTGATGCGTCCGAAAAGATATTTTCAGATATTTCCATTTAAAAAAAAACAAAGGCTATATAGCACACGAATTTGGGTAAAAACCCCCAGTTTTTAAAAATGGCACTTTTTCTATATTTTTTGATGGGTCAGATGACACGACTGGATATTATACGACGAAAATGTTAGACTGATGCGTCCGAAAAGAGATTTTTAGATATTTTCTTATTTAGCAAAAAACCAAAGGCTATAGCACACGAATTTTGGTAAAACACTTATTTTTAAAAATGGCACTATTTTTTGTTTTTTGTGGGGTCGGATGACACGACTTCATATTATACGACGAAAATGTTAAACCGGTCCGTCCGAAAAGAGATTTTTAGAAATTTCCCTTTTTTGCAAAAAAAGGAAATGCTATATATATAGCACACGTATTTCAGTAAAAACCCCTATGTTTTTAAAAATGACATTATTTTTTTATTTTTTGACGCCTCAGATGACACTACTGGAAATTACACGACGATAACGTTAAACTGATGCGTTCGACGAGAGATTTTTAGATATTTTCCTTTTTAGCAAAAAAACCAAAGGTTATAGTCCACGAATTTCGACAAAAACCATCAATTTTTAAAAATGGCACTATTTTTTGTTTTTTGTGGGGTCTGATGACACGACTTCCTATTATACGACGAAAATGATAAACTGATGCGTCTGAAAAGAGAGTTTTAGATATTTCCATTTTTAGCAAAAAAACCAAAGGTTGTTATAGGACACGAATTTTGGTAAAAAACCCTCCATTTTTAAAAATGACACTATTTCTTTTTTGTGGGGCGGTCTGATGACACAACTTCCTGTTATACGACGAAAATGTTAAACTGATGCGTTCGAAAATAGTTTTTTAGATATTTCCATTTTTGCAAAAAAACCAAAGGCTATATATAGCACAACGAATTTTGGTAAAAAACATATGTTTTTAAAAATGACATTATTTATATATTTTTTGTGGGGTCTGATGACACGACTTCCTATTATACGACGAAAATGTTAAACTGATACGGTCGAAAAGAGATTTTTAGATATTTCCATTTTTAGCAAAAAAACCAAAGGCTATATATAGCACACGAATTTTGGTAAAAAACATCAGTATTTAAAAGTGACACTATTTCTTTGTTTTTTGCGAGGTCTGATGACACGACTTCCTATTATACGACGAAAATGTTAAACTGATGTGTCCGAAAAGAGATTCTTAGATATTTCCATTTTTAGCAAAAAAACCAAAGGCTTATAACACACGAATTTTGGTAAAAACATTAGTTTTTAAAAATGACACTATTCATTTGTTTTTTGTGGGGTATGATGACATGACTTCCTATTGTACGATGAATTTTTTTAAACTGATGCGTCCGAAAAGATATTTTTAGATATTTTCATTTTAAAAAAACCCAGGGGCTCTATAGCACACGAATTTGGGTAGAAACCCCCAGTTTTTAAAAATAGCACTTTTTCTATATTTTTTGATGGGTCAGATGACACAACTGGATATTATACGACGAAAATGTTAGACTGGTGCGTCCGAAAAGAGATTTCTAGATATTTTCTTATTTAGCAAAAAACCAAAGGCTATAGCACACGAATTTCGGTAAAACACTAAGTTTTTAAAAATGGCACTATTTTTTGTTTTTTGTGGGGTCTGATAACACGACTTCATATTATACGACGAAAATGTTAAACTGGTCCGTCCGAAAAGAGATTTTTAGATATTTCCCTTTTTAGCAAAAAAGGAAAGGCTATATATATAGCACACAAATTTATTTAAAAAACCCCTCTGTTTTAAAAATGACATTATTTTTTTATTTTTTGACGTCTCAGATGACACGACTGGAAATTATACGACTAAAATGTTAAACTGATGCGTTCGACGAGAGATTTTTAGATATTTTCATTTTTAGCAAAAAAACCAAAAGCTATAGGCCACGAATTTCAACAAAATCCATCAGTTTTTAAAATGGCACTATTTATTTGTTTTTTGTGGGGTCTGATGACACGACTTCCTATTATACGACGAAAATGATAAACTGATGGGTCTGAAAAAAGATTTTTAGATATTTCCATTTTCTGCAAAAAAACCAAAGGCTACTATATATAGCACACGAATTTTGGTAAAAAACATTAGTTTTTAAAAATGACACTATTCATTTGTTTTTTGTGGGGTTTGATGACACGACTTCCTATTACACGACGAAAATGTTAAACTGATGCGTCCCAAAAGAGTTTTTTAGATATTTCCATTTTTTGCAAAAAAAAGCCAAAGGCTATATATAGCACACGAATTTTGGTAAAAAACATCAGTTTTTAAAAATGACACTATTTCTTTGTTTTTTGTGGGTTCTGATGACACGACTTCCTCTTATTCGACGAAAATGTTAAACTGATGTGTCCGAAAAGAGATTTTTAGATATTTCCATTTTAAGCAAAAAAACCAAAGGCTATTATATTACACGAATTTTGGTAAAAAAACACCAGTTTTTAAAAATGACACTATTTCTTTGTTTTTTGGGGGGTCTGATGACACAAATGGATATTATACGACGAAAATGTTAAACCGATGCGTCCGAAGAGAAATTTTTAGATATTTCCCTTTTAGCCAAAAAAGCAAAGGCTAGCACACGAATTTCGGAAATAACCCGCAGTTTTGTAAAAATGACACTATTTGTTTATTTTTTGTTGTGTTAGAAGACACGACTGGATATTATACGACGAAAATGTTAAACTGTTGCGTCCAAAGAGAGATTTTTAGATATTTTCCTTTTAGCAAAAAAACCAAAGGCTATTTTTTAGTCCACGAATTTCGACAAAAACCATCAGTTTTTAAAAATGGCACTATTTCTTTGTTTTTTGTGGGGTCTGATCACACGACTTCCTATTATACGATGAAAATGTTAAACTGATCCGTCCGAAGAGAGATTTTTTGATATTTCACTTTTTAGCAAAAAACCAAAGGCTATAACACACGAATTTCGGTAAAAACCCTCAGTTTTTAAAAATGACACTTTTTCTTTATTTTTTGATGTGTCAGATGACACGACTGGATATTATACGATGAAAATGTTAACATGATGCGTTCGAGGAGAGATTTTTTGATATTTCCCTTTTTAGCAAAAACCAAAGGCTATATAGCACACAAATTTCGGTAAAAACAATCAGTTTTTAAAATTTTCATTATTTCTTTGTTTTTTGTGGGGTCTCATGACACGACTTCCAATTATACGACGAAAATGTTAAACTGATACGTCTGAAAAGAAATTTTTATATATTTCTATTTTTAGCAAAAAAATCAAAGGCTATAACACAAGAATTTCACTAAAAACACTCAGTTTTTAAAAATAACACTATATCTTTGTTTGTTGTGGGGTCTCATGACACGACTTCGTATTATACGACGAAAATGTTAAACTGATGCTTTTTATTTTTTTGCTAAATAGGGAAATATCTAAAAATCTGTCTTCGGACGCATCAGTTTAACTTTTTCGTCGTATAATATCCGTTATTGTCGTCAGACCCCTCAAAAAACAAAGAAATAATGCCATTTTAAAAAACTAAGCGTTTTTTCCGAAATTCGTGTGCTATAGCCTTTGTTTTTTTTTGCTAAATAGCGAAATATCTAAAAATCTCTCTTCGGATGCATCGGTTTAACATTTTCGTAGTATAATATCCACCCCTGTTATCAGACCCCTCATAAAACAATGTAATAGTGCCATTTTTAAAAATTTAGGGTTTTTACGGAAATTCTTGTGCTATATATAGCCTTTGGTTTTTCCTAAAAAGGGAAATATCTAAAAATCTCTCTTCGGACGCATCGGTTTAACAATTTCGTCGTATAATATGCATTCGTGTCCTCATACCCCTCAAAAAACAAAGAAATAGTGTCATTTATAAAAACTGAGGGTTTTTACAAAAATTCATGTGCCTAACCTTTGGTTTTTTTACTAAATAGGGAAATATCTAAAATTCTCTCTTTGGACGCATCAGTTTAACTTTTTCGTCGTATAATATCAATTCGTGTCCTCAGACCCTCAAAAACGAATGAATAGTGCCATTTTTAAATACTGGGGTTTTTACGAAACTTCGTGTGCTATAGTCTTTGGTTTTCTTGCTAAATAGGGAAATATCAAAAAATATCTCTTCAGACGCATCAGTGTAACATTTTCGTCCTATAATATTCATTCGTGTCATCAGACCTCTCATAAAACAAAGTAATAGTGCCATTTTAAAAAACTAAGGTTTTTTACGGAAATTCGTGTGCTATAGTCTTTGGTTTTTTGCAAAAATGGAAATATCTTAAAATCACTCTTCGGACGCCATGATTTAACATTTTCATCATATAATATCAATTTGTGTCCTCAGACTCCACAAAACAACAAAGAAATAGTGTGATTTTTAAAAACTCAGGGTTTTTACTGAAATTCGTGTGCCTTTTATTTTTTGCTAAAAAGGGAAATATCTTAAAATTTCTCTTCGGACGCATTGATTTAACATTTCCGTCGTATAATAACCACCCGTGTCATCAGACCCCTCATAAAACAAAGTAATAGTGTCATTTTTAAAAACTGATGTTTTTACGGAAATTCGTGTGCCTTTGGTTTTTTGCAAAAAATGAAATATCTAAAGATCTCTCTTCGGACGCATCTGTTTAAGTGTTTAACATTATCGTCGTATAATATCCATTCATTTTCTCAGACCCCTCAAAAAACAAAGAAATAGTGCCATTTATAAAAACTGTGGGTTTTTACAAAAAATCGTGTGCTTAGACCTTTGGTTTTTTTGCTAAAAAGGGAAATATCTAAAAATCTCTCTTCCGACGCATCGGTTTAACATTTTTCGTCGTATAATATCAATCCGTGTCATAAGACCCCTCATAAAACAAAGTAATAGTGCCATTTTTAAAAAGTTAGGGTTTTTACGGGAATTCGTGTGCTATATAACCTTTGGTTTTTTGTTAAATAGGGAAATATCTAAAAATCTCTCTTTGGACGCATCAGTTTAACATTTTCGTCGTATAATATCCATTCGTGTCCGCAGACCCCTCAAAAACAAAGTAATAGTGCCATTTTGAAAAATGGAGGGTTTTACGAAAATTCGTGTGCTATAGCCTTTGTTTTTTTTTTGCTAAATAGGGAAATATCTAAAAATCTCTCTTCGGACGCATCGGTTTAACATTTTCTTCGTATAATAACCACCCGTGTCATCAGACCTCTCAAAAAACAAAGAAATAGTGCCATTTTTTAAAACTGAGCGTTTTTACCGAAATTCGTGTCCTATAGCCTTATATTTTTTTGTTAAAGAGTGAAATATTCAAAAATCTCTCTTCGGAAGCATCTGTTTAACATTTTCGTCGTATAATATCATATCGTGTCATTAGTCGCCTCAAAAAACAAAGAAATAGTGCAATTTTTAAAAACTAGGGGTTTTTATCGAAATTCGTGTGATATAGCATTTGGTTTTTTTTACTAAAAAAGGAAATATCAAAAAATCTCTTTTCGGAAGCATCGGTTTAACATTTCGTCGTATAATATCCAATCGTGTCATCAGACGCCTAAGAAAACAAAGAAATAGTGTCATTTTTTAAAAGTAAGGATTTTTACCGAAATTCGTGTGCTATAGCCTTAGGGTTTTTTCCTAAAGAAGGAAATATCAAAAAATCTCTCTTGGGACGCATGAGTTTAACATTTTCGTCGTATAATATCAATTCGTGTCATCAGACGCCTAAAAACACAAAGAAATAGTTTCATTTTAAAAAACTAGGGGTTTTTACCAGAATTCGTGTGCTATAAGCCTTTGGTTTTTTTGCTAAAAAAGGAAAAATCATAAAATCTCTCTTCGGACACATCAGTTTAATATTTTCGTCGTATAATATACAATCATGTCATCAGTCGCCTCAAAAAACAAAGAAATAGTGCCATTTTTAAAACTAGGGGTTTTTACCGAAATTCGTGTGTTATAGCCTTTGGATTTTTTTCTAAAAAAGGAAATATCAAAAAATCTCTCTTCGGACGCATAATATCTAATCGTACCATATCCAATCATATCATCAGACGCCTCAAAAAACAAAGAAATAGTGTCATTTTTAAAAATTGAGGGGTTTTTACGGAAATTCGTGTGCTATATAACCTTTGGTTTTTGGCTAAATCGGGAAATATCTACAATCTCTCTTCGGACGCATCGGTTTAACATTTTCGTCGTATAATATCCACCAGTGTCATCAGACCCCTTATAAATCAAAGTAATAGATCCATTTTAAAAAACTGAGGGCTTTTACGGAAATTCGTGTGCTACATCTTTTGTTTTTTTGCTAAATAGGGCAATATATGTAAAAATCTCTCTTCGGACGTATCAGTTTAACTTTTTCGTCGTATGATATCCATTCGTTTCCTTAGATCCTCAAAAAACAAAAAAATAGTGTCATTTATAAAAACTGGGGGTTTTACGAAAATTTGTGTGCTACAGCTTTTGGTTTTTTTGCTAAATAGGGAAAAAATCTCTCTTCGGGCGCATCGGTGTAACATTTTCGTCATATAATATTCATTCGTGTCATCAGACTGCTCAAAAAACAAAGAAATTGTGACATTTTTAAAAACTGAGGGTTTTTACCGAAATTCGTGTCCTATAGCCTTATGTTTTTTTGCTAAAAAGTGAAATATCTAAAAATCTCTCTTCGGACGTATCGGTTTAACATTTTCGTCGTATAATATTCATTCGTGTCCTCAGACCGCTCAAAAAACACATTAATAGTGCCATTTTAAAAAGCTGAGGGTTTTTACGGAAATTCGTGTGGGAAATATCTAAAAATCTCTCTTCCGACGCATCGGTTTAACATTTTTCGTCGTATAATATCAATCCGTGTCATAAGACCCCTCATAAAACAAAGTAATAGTGCCATTTTTAAAAACTAAGGGTTTTTACGGAAATTTGTGTGCTATAGCCTTTGGTTTTTTGATAAATAGGGAAATATCTAAAAATCTCTCTTCGGACGTATCAGTTTAACATTTTTGTCTTTTAATATCAATTCGTGCCATCAGACCCCTCATAAAAAAAAGTAATATTTCCATTTTTAAAAACTTATGCTTTTTACGGAAATTCGTGTGCTATAGCCTTTGGTTTTTTGTTAAAAAGGAAAATATCTAAAAATCTCTCTTTGGACGAATCGGTTTAACATTTTCGTCGTATATTATCCATTCGTGTCCTCAGACCCCTCAAAAAACAAAGAAATAGTGCCATTTTTAAAAAATTGAGGGTTTAACGAAAATTCGTGTCCTATAGCCTTTAGTTTTTTTGTCAAAAAGGGAAATATCTAAAAATCTGTCTTCGGACGCATCAGTTTTAACCTTTTCGTCGTATAATATCCACCTGTGTCATCAGACCGCACAAAAAACAAAGGAGTAGCGCCATTTTTAAAAAGTGGGGGTTTTACGGAAATTCGTTTGCTAGCCTTTCGTGTGTTATAGCCTTTGGTTTTACGGAAATTCGTTTGCTAGCCTTTCGTGTGCTATAGCCTTTGGTTTTTTGATAAATCGGGAAATATCTAAAAATCTCCCTTCGGACGCATAAGTTTAACTTTTTCGTTGTATAATATCAATTCGTTTCATCAGACCCCTCATAAAACAAAGTAATAGTGCAGTTTTTAAAAACTGAGGGGTTTTTACGGAAATTCGTGTGCTATATAACCTTTGGTTTTTGGCTAAATCGGGAAATATCTACAATCTCTCTTCGGACGCATCGGTTTAACATTTTCGTCGTATAATATCCACCTGTGTCCTCAGACCCCTCATAAAACAAAGAAATAGTCTCTTTTTTAAAAAACTAAGCGTTTTTACCTAAATTCGTGTGCTATAGCCTTTGGTTTTTTTTGCTAAATAGGGAAATATATGTAAAAATATCTCTTCGGACGCATCGTTTTAACTTTTTCGTCGTATAATATCCATTCGTGTCATCAGACCCCTCAAAAAATAAAGAAATAGTGCCATTTTTAAAAACTGAGGGTTTTTACCGAAATTCGTGTGCTAGCCTTTGTTTTTTTGCTAAAAAGGGAAATATCTTAAAATCTCTCTCCGGACGCATCGATTTAACATTTTCGTCGTATAATAACCACCTGTGTCATCAGACCTCTCAAAAAACAAAGAAATAGTGCCATTTTTAAAAACTGAGCGTTTTTACCGAAATTCGTGTCCTATAGCCTTATGTTTTTTTGCTAAAAAGTGAAATATCTAAAAATCTCTCTTCGAACGTATCGGTTTAACATTTTCGTCGTATAATATTCATTCGTGTCCTCAGACCGCTCAAAAAAAAACATTAATAGTGCCATTTTAAAAAGTTGAGGGTTTTTACGGAAATTCGTGTGCTATTGCCTTTGGTTTTTTTATAAATAGGGAAATATCTAAAAATCTCTCTTCCGACGCATCGGTTTAACATTTTTCGTCGTATAATATCAATCCGTGTCATAAGACCCCTCATAAAACAAAGTAATAGTGCCATTTGTAAAAACTTAGGGTTTTTACGGAAATTCGTGTGCCATATAACCTTTGGTTTTTTGTTAAAAAGGGAAATATCTAAAAATCTCTCTTTGGACGCATCAGTTTAACATTTTCGTCGTATAATATCCATTCGTGTCCGCAGACCCCTCAAAAACAAAGTAATAGTGCCATTTTTAAAAACTAAGGGTTTTTACGGAAATTCGTGTGCTATAGCCTTTGGTTTTTTGATAAATAGGGAAATATCTAAAAATCTCTCTTCGGACGTATCAGTTTAACATTTTTGTCTTTTAA
Source organism: Triglochin maritima (assembly GCA_963682175.1). Lineage (NCBI taxonomy): Eukaryota > Viridiplantae > Streptophyta > Magnoliopsida > Alismatales > Juncaginaceae > Triglochin > Triglochin maritima. The sequence goes on along the minus strand of OY821772.1, from coordinate 52,510,542 downwards.
TATCAATTCGTGCCATCAGACCCCTCATAAAACAAAGTAATATTACCATTTTTAAAAACTTATGCTTTTTACGGAAATTCGTGTGCTATAGCCTTTGGTTTTTTGTTAAAAATGGAAATATCTAAAAATCTCTCTTTGGACGAATCGGTTTAACATTTTCGTCGTATAATATCCATTCGTGTCCTCAGACCCCTCAAAAAACAAAGAAATAGTGCCATTTTTAAAAATTGAGGGTTTAACGAAAATTCGTGTGCTATAGCCTTTAGTTTTTTTGTTAAAAAGGGAAATATCTAAAAATTTGTCTTCGGGCGCATCAGTTTAACCTTTTCGTCGTATAATATCCACCTGTGTCATCAGACCGCTCAAAAAACAAAGGAGTAGTGCCATTTTTAAAAAGTGGGGGTTTTACGGAAATTCGTTTGCTAGCCTTTCGTGTGCTATAGCCTTTGGTTTTACGGAAATTCGTTTGCTAGCCTTTCGTGTGCTATAGCGTTTGGTTTTTTGATAAATCGGGAAATATCTAAAAATCTCCCTTCGGACGCATAAGTTTAACTTTTTCGTTGTATAATATCAATTCGTGTCATCAGACCCCTCATAAAACAAAGTAATAGTGCAATATTTAAAAACTGAGGGGTTTTTACGGAAATTCGTGTGCTATATAACCTTTGGTTTTTGGCTAAATCGGGAAATATCTACAATCTCTCTTCGGACGCATCGGTTTAACATTTTCGTCGTATAATATCCACCAGTGTCATCAGACCCCTTATAAAACAAAGTAATAGATCCATTTTTAAAAACTGAGGGTTTTTACGGAAATTCGTGTGCTACATCTTTTCGTTTTTTGTTAAATAGGGCAATATATGTAAAAATCTCTCTTCGGACGTATCGGTTTAACTTTTTCGTCGTATGATACCCATTTGTGTTCTTAGACCCTCAAAAAAGAAAGAAATAGTGTCATTTTTAAAAACTGGGGGTTTTACGAAAATTCGTGTGTTATAGCTTTCAGTTTTTTTGCTAAATAGGGAAATATCTAAAAATCTCTCTTTCGGGCGCATCGGTGTAACATTTTCGTCATACAATATTCATTCGTGTCATCAGATTCCTCAAAAAACAAAGTAATAGTGCCATTTTTAAAAACTGAGGTTTTTTACCGAAAATTGTGTGCTATATATAGCCTTTGGTTTTTTGCTAAAAAGGGAAATATCTTAAAATATCTTTTCGGATGCATCAGTTTAACATTTTCGTCGTATAATATTCATTCGTATCCTCAGACATCTCAAAAAACAAAGTAATAGTGTCATTTATAAAAACTGAGGGTTTTACGAAAATTTGTCCACTATAGCCTTTGGTTTTTTTGCTAAAAAGGGAAATATCTTAAAATCACTCTTCGGACGCATCTATTTAACATTTTCGTCCTATAATAGAAATTTGTGTCCACAGACTCCACAAAAAACAAAGAAATGGTGACATTTTTAAAAACTGAGGGTTTTTACCGAAATTCGTGTGCTACAGCATTTGGTTTCTTTCCAAAAAAAGGAAATATCTAAAAATCTCTCTTCGGACGCATCAGTTTAACATTTTCGTCGTATAATTTCCACCTGTGTCCTCAGACCCCTCATAAAACAAAGAAATAGTCTCTTTTTTAAAAAACTGAGCGTTTTTACCTAAATTCGTGTGCTATAGCCTTTGGTTTTTTTTGCTAAATAGGGAAATATATGTAAAAATATCTCTTCGGACGCATCGTTTTAACTTTTTCGTCGTATAATATCCATTCGTGTCATCAGACCCCTCAAAAAATAAAGAAATAGTGCCATTTTTAAAAACTGAGGGTTTTTACCGAAATTCGTGTGCTAGCCTTTGTTTTTTTGCTAAAAAGGGAAATATCTTAAAATCTCTCTCCGGACGCATCGATTTAACATTTTCGTCGTATAATAACCACCTGTGTCATCAGACCTCTCAAAAAACAAAGAAATAGTGCCATTTTTAAAAACTGAGCGTTTTTACCGAAATTCGTGTCCTATAGCCTTATGTTTTTTGCTAAAAAGTGAAATATCTAAAAATCTCTCTTCGAACGTATCGGTTTAACATTTTCGTCGTATAATATTCATTCGTGTCCTCAGACCGCTCAAAAAAAACATTAATAGTGCCATTTTAAAAAGTTGAGGGTTTTTACGGAAATTCGTGTGCTATTGCCTTTGGTTTTTTTATAAATAGGGAAATATCTAAAAATCTCTCTTCCGACGCATCGGTTTAATATTTTTCGTCGTATAATATCAATCCGTGTCATAAGACCCCTCATAAAACAAAGTAATAGTGCCATTTTTAAAAACTTAGGGTTTTTACGGAAATTCGTGTGCCATATAACCTTTGGTTTTTTGTTAAAAAGGGAAATATCTAAAAATCTCTCTTTGGACGCATCAGTTTAACATTTTCGTCGTATAATATCCATTCGTGTCCGCAGACCCCTCAAAAACAAAGTAATAGTGCCATTTTTAAAAACTAAGGGTTTTTACGGAAATTCGTGTGCTATAGCCTTTGGTTTTTTGATAAATAGGGAAATATCTAAAAATCTCTCTTCGGACGTATCAGTTTAACATTTTTGTCTTTTAATATCAATTCGTGCCATCAGACCCCTCATAAAACAAAGTAATATTACCATTTTTAAAAACTTATGCTTTTTACGGAAATTCGTGTGCTATAGCCTTTGGTTTTTTGTTAAAAATGGAAATATCTAAAAATCTCTCTTTGGACGAATCGGTTTAACATTTTCGTCGTATAATATCCATTCGTGTCCTCAGACCCCTCAAAAAACAAAGAAATAGTGCCATTTTTAAAAATTGAGGGTTTAACGAAAATTCGTGTGCTATAGCCTTTAGTTTTTTTGTTAAAAAGGGAAATATCTAAAAATTTGTCTTCGGGCGCATCAGTTTAACCTTTTCGTCGTATAATATCCACCTGTGTCATCAGACCGCTCAAAAAACAAAGGAGTAGTGCCATTTTTAAAAAGTGGGGGTTTTACGGAAATTCGTTTGCTAGCCTTTCGTGTGCTATAGCCTTTGGTTTTACGGAAATTCGTTTGCTAGCCTTTCGTGTGCTATAGCGTTTGGTTTTTTGATAAATCGGGAAATATCTAAAAATCTCCCTTCGGACGCATAAGTTTAACTTTTTCGTTGTATAATATCAATTCGTGTCATCAGACCCCTCATAAAACAAAGTAATAGTGCAATATTTAAAAACTGAGGGGTTTTTACGGAAATTCGTGTGCTATATAACCTTTGGTTTTTGGCTAAATCGGGAAATATCTACAATCTCTCTTCGGACGCATCGGTTTAACATTTTCGTCGTATAATATCCACCAGTGTCATCAGACCCCTTATAAAACAAAGTAATAGATCCATTTTTAAAAACTGAGGGTTTTTACGGAAATTCGTGTGCTACATCTTTTCGTTTTTTGTTAAATAGGGCAATATATGTAAAAATCTCTCTTCGGACGTATCGGTTTAACTTTTTCGTCGTATGATACCCATTTGTGTTCTTAGACCCTCAAAAAAGAAAGAAATAGTGTCATTTTTAAAAACTGGGGGTTTTACGAAAATTCGTGTGTTATAGCTTTCAGTTTTTTTGCTAAATAGGGAAATATCTAAAAATCTCTCTTTCGGGCGCATCGGTGTAACATTTTCGTCATACAATATTCATTCGTGTCATCAGATTCCTCAAAAAACAAAGTAATAGTGCCATTTTTAAAAACTGAGGTTTTTTACCGAAAATTGTGTGCTATATATAGCCTTTGGTTTTTTGCTAAAAAGGGAAATATCTTAAAATATCTTTTCGGATGCATCAGTTTAACATTTTCGTCGTATAATATTCATTCGTATCCTCAGACATCTCAAAAAACAAAGTAATAGTGTCATTTATAAAAACTGAGGGTTTTACGAAAATTTGTCCACTATAGCCTTTGGTTTTTTTGCTAAAAAGGGAAATATCTTAAAATCACTCTTCGGACGCATCTATTTAACATTTTCGTCCTATAATAGAAATTTGTGTCCACAGACTCCACAAAAAACAAAGAAATGGTGACATTTTTAAAAACTGAGGGTTTTTACCGAAATTCGTGTGCTACAGCATTTGGTTTCTTTCCAAAAAAAGGAAATATCTAAAAATCTCTCTTCGGACGCATCAGTTTAACATTTTCGTCGTATAATTTCCACCTGTGTCCTCAGACCCCTCATAAAACAAAGAAATAGTCTCTTTTTTAAAAAACTGAGCGTTTTTACCTAAATTCGTGTGCTATAGCCTTTGGTTTTTTTTGCTAAATAGGGAAATATATGTAAAAATATCTCTTCGGACGCATCGTTTTAACTTTTTCGTCGTATAATATCCATTCGTGTCATCAGACCCCTCAAAAAATAAAGAAATAGTGCCATTTTTAAAAACTGAGGGTTTTTACCGAAATTCGTGTGCTAGCCTTTGTTTTTTTGCTAAAAAGGGAAATATCTTAAAATCTCTCTCCGGACGCATCGATTTAACATTTTCGTCGTATAATAACCACCTGTGTCATCAGACCTCTCAAAAAACAAAGAAATAGTGCCATTTTTAAAAACTGAGCGTTTTTACCGAAATTCGTGTCCTATAGCCTTATGTTTTTTGCTAAAAAGTGAAATATCTAAAAATCTCTCTTCGAACGTATCGGTTTAACATTTTCGTCGTATAATATTCATTCGTGTCCTCAGACCGCTCAAAAAAAACATTAATAGTGCCATTTTAAAAAGTTGAGGGTTTTTACGGAAATTCGTGTGCTATTGCCTTTGGTTTTTTTATAAATAGGGAAATATCTAAAAATCTCTCTTCCGACGCATCGGTTTAATATTTTTCGTCGTATAATATCAATCCGTGTCATAAGACCCCTCATAAAACAAAGTAATAGTGCCATTTTTAAAAACTTAGGGTTTTTACGGAAATTCGTGTGCCATATAACCTTTGGTTTTTTGTTAAAAAGGGAAATATCTAAAAATCTCTCTTTGGACGCATCAGTTTAACATTTTCGTCGTATAATATCCATTCGTGTCCGCAGACCCCTCAAAAACAAAGTAATAGTGCCATTTTTAAAAACTAAGGGTTTTTACGGAAATTCGTGTGCTATAGCCTTTGGTTTTTTGATAAATAGGGAAATATCTAAAAATCTCTCTTCGGACGTATCAGTTTAACATTTTTGTCTTTTAATATCAATTCGTGCCATCAGACCCCTCATAAAACAAAGTAATATTACCATTTTTAAAAACTTATGCTTTTTACGGAAATTCGTGTGCTATAGCCTTTGGTTTTTTGTTAAAAATGGAAATATCTAAAAATCTCTCTTTGGACGAATCGGTTTAACATTTTCGTCGTATAATATCCATTCGTGTCCTCAGACCCCTCAAAAAACAAAGAAATAGTGCCATTTTTAAAAATTGAGGGTTTAACGAAAATTCGTGTGCTATAGCCTTTAGTTTTTTTGTTAAAAAGGGAAATATCTAAAAATTTGTCTTCGGGCGCATCAGTTTAACCTTTTCGTCGTATAATATCCACCTGTGTCATCAGACCGCTCAAAAAACAAAGGAGTAGTGCCATTTTTAAAAAGTGGGGGTTTTACGGAAATTCGTTTGCTAGCCTTTCGTGTGCTATAGCCTTTGGTTTTACGGAAATTCGTTTGCTAGCCTTTCGTGTGCTATAGCGTTTGGTTTTTTGATAAATCGGGAAATATCTAAAAATCTCCCTTCGGACGCATAAGTTTAACTTTTTCGTTGTATAATATCAATTCGTGTCATCAGACCCCTCATAAAACAAAGTAATAGTGCAATATTTAAAAACTGAGGGGTTTTTACGGAAATTCGTGTGCTATATAACCTTTGGTTTTTGGCTAAATCGGGAAATATCTACAATCTCTCTTCGGACGCATCGGTTTAACATTTTCGTCGTATAATATCCACCAGTGTCATCAGACCCCTTATAAAACAAAGTAATAGATCCATTTTTAAAAACTGAGGGTTTTTACGGAAATTCGTGTGCTACATCTTTTCGTTTTTTGGTAAATAGGGCAATATATGTAAAAATCTCTCTTCGGACGTATCGGTTTAACTTTTTCGTCGTATGATACCCATTTGTGTTCTTAGACCCTCAAAAAAGAAAGAAATAGTGTCATTTTTAAAAACTGGGGGTTTTACGAAAATTCGTGTGTTATAGCTTTCAGTTTTTTTGCTAAATAGGGAAATATCTAAAAATCTCTCTTTCGGGCGCATCGGTGTAACATTTTCGTCATACAATATTCATTCGTGTCATCAGATTCCTCAAAAAACAAAGTAATAGTGCCATTTTTAAAAACTGAGGTTTTTTACCGAAAATTGTGTGCTATATATAGCCTTTGGTGTTTTGCTAAAAAGGGAAATATCTTAAAATATCTTTTCGGATGCATCAGTTTAACATTTTCGTCGTATAATATTCATTCGTATCCTCAGACATCTCAAAAAACAAAGTAATAGTGTCATTTATAAAAACTGAGGGTTTTACGAAAATTTGTCCACTATAGCCTTTGGTTTTTTTGCTAAAAAGGGAAATATCTTAAAATCACTCTTCGGACGCATCTATTTAACATTTTCGTCCTATAATAGAAATTTGTGTCCACAGACTCCACAAAAAACAAAGAAATGGTGACATTTTTAAAAACTGAGGGTTTTTACCGAAATTCGTGTGCTACAGCATTTGGTTTCTTTCCAAAAAAAGGAAATATCTAAAAATCTCTCTTCGGACGCATCAGTTTAACATTTTCGTCGTATAATTTCCACCTGTGTCCTCAGACCCCTCATAAAACAAAGAAATAGTCTCTTTTTTAAAAAACTGAGCGTTTTTACCTAAATTCGTGTGCTATAGCCTTTGGTTTTTTTTGCTAAATAGGGAAATATATGTAAAAATATCTCTTCGGACGCATCGTTTTAACTTTTTCGTCGTATAATATCCATTCGTGTCATCAGACCCCTCAAAAAATAAAGAAATAGTGCCATTTTTAAAAACTGAGGGTTTTTACCGAAATTCGTGTGCTAGCCTTTGTTTTTTTGCTAAAAAGGGAAATATCTTAAAATCTCTCTCCGGACGCATCGATTTAACATTTTCGTCGTATAATAACCACCTGTGTCATCAGACCTCTCAAAAAACAAAGAAATAGTGCCATTTTTAAAAACTGAGCGTTTTTACCGAAATTCGTGTCCTATAGCCTTATGTTTTTTTACTAAAAAGTGAAATATCTAAAAATCTCTCTTCGAACGTATCGGTTTAACATTTTCGTCGTATAATATTCATTCGTGTCCTCAGACCGCTCAAAAAACACATTAATAGTGCCATTTTAAAAAGCTGAGGGTTTTTACGGAAATTCGTGTGCTATTGCCTTTGGTTTTTTTATAAATAGGGAAATATCTAAAAATCTCTCTTCCGACGCATCGGTTTAACATTTTTCGTCGTATAATATCAATCCGTGTCATAAGACCCCTCATAAAACAAAGTAATAGTGCCATTTTTAAAAACTTAGGGTTTTTACGGAAATTCGTGTGCCATATAACCTTTGGTTTTTTGTTAAAAAGGGAAATATCTAAAAATCTCTCTTTGGACGCATCAGTTTAACATTTTCGTCGTATAATATCCATTCGTGTCCGCAGACCCCTCAAAAACAAAGTAATAGTGCCATTTTTAAAAACTAAGGGTTTTTACGGAAATTCGTGTGCTATAGCCTTTGGTTTTTTGATAAATAGGGAAATATCTAAAAATCTCTCTTCGGACGTATCAGTTTAACATTTTTGTCTTTTAATATCAATTCGTGCCATCAGACCCCTCATAAAACAAAGTAATATTACCATTTTTAAAAACTTATGCTTTTTACGGAAATTCGTGTGCTATAGCCTTTGGTTTTTTGTTAAAAATGAAAATATCTAAAAATCTCTCTTTGGACGAATCGGTTTAACATTTTCGTCGTATAATATCCATTCGTGTCCTCAGACCCCTCAAAAAACAAAGAAATAGTGCCATTTTTAAAAATTGAGGGTTTAACGAAAATTCGTGTGCTATAGCCTTTCGTTTTTTTGTTAAAAAGGGAAATATCTAAAAATCTGTCTTCAGGCGCATCAGTTTAACCTTTTCGTCGTATAATATCCACCTGTGTCATCAGACCGCTCAAAAAACAAAGGAGTAGTGCCATTTTTAAAAAGTGGGGGTTTTACGGAAATTCGATTGCTAGCCTTTCGTGTGCTATAACGTTTGGTTTTTTGATAAATCGGGAAATATCTAAAAATCTCCCTTCGGACGCATAAGTTTAACTTTTTCGTTGTATAATATCAATTTGTGTCATCAGACCCCTCATAAAACAAAGTAATGGTGCAATTTTTAAAAACTGAGGGGTTTTTACGGAAATTCGTGTGCTATATAACCTTTGGTTTTTGGCTAAATCGGGAAATATCTACAATCTCTCCTCTGACACATCGGTTTAACATTTTCGTCGTATAATATCCACCAGTGTCATCAGACCCCTTATAAAACAAAGTAATAGATCCATTTTTAAAAACTGAGGGTTTTTACGGAAATTCGTGTGCTACATCTTTTCGTTTTTTGCTAAATAGGGCAATATATGTAAAAATCTCTCTTCGGACGTATCGGTTTAACTTTTTCGTCGTATGATACCCATTTGTGTTCTTAGACCCTCAAAAAAGAAAGAAATAGTGTCATTTTTAAAAACTGGGGGTTTTACGAAAATTCGTGTGTTATAGCTTTCAGTTTTTTTGCTAAATAGGGAAATATCTAAAAATCTCTCTTTCGGGCGCATCGGTGTAACATTTTCGTCATACAATATTCATTCGTGTCATCAGATTCCTCAAAAAACAAAGTAATAGTGCCATTTTTAAAAACTGAGGTTTTTTACCGAAAATTGTGTGCTATATATAGCCTTTGGTGTTTTGCTAAAAAGGGAAATATCTTAAAATATCTTTTCGGATGCATCAGTTTAACATTTTCGTCGTATAATATTCATTCGTATCCTCAGACATCTCAAAAAACAAAGTAATAGTGTCATTTATAAAAACTGAGGGTTTTACGAAAATTTGTCCACTATAGCCTTTGGTTTTTTTGCTAAAAAGGGAAATATCTTAAAATCACTCTTCGGACGCATCTATTTAACATTTTCGTCCTATAATAGAAATTTGTGTCCACAGACTCCACAAAAAACAAAGAAATGGTGACATTTTTAAAAACTGAGGGTTTTTACCGAAATTCGTGTGCTACAGCATTTGGTTTCTTTCCAAAAAAAGGAAATATCTAAAAATCTCTCTTCGGACGCATCAGTTTAACATTTTCGTCGTATAATTTCCACCTGTGTCCTCAGACCCCTCATAAAACAAAGAAATAGTCTCTTTTTTAAAAAACTGAGCGTTTTTACCTAAATTCGTGTGCTATAGCCTTTGGTTTTTTTTGCTAAATAGGGAAATATATGTAAAAATATCTCTTCGGACGCATCGTTTTAACTTTTTCGTCGTATAATATCCATTCGTGTCATCAGACCCCTCAAAAAATAAAGAAATAGTGCCATTTTTAAAAACTGAGGGTTTTTACCGAAATTCGTGTGCTAGCCTTTGTTTTTTTGCTAAAAAGGGAAATATCTTAAAATCTCTCTCCGGACGCATCGATTTAACATTTTCGTCGTATAATAACCACCTGTGTCATCAGACCTCTCAAAAAACAAAGAAATAGTGCCATTTTTAAAAACTGAGCGTTTTTACCGAAATTCGTGTCCTATAGCCTTATGTTTTTTTACTAAAAAGTGAAATATCTAAAAATCTCTCTTCGAACGTATCGGTTTAACATTTTCGTCGTATAATATTCATTCGTGTCCTCAGACCGCTCAAAAAACACATTAATAGTGCCATTTTAAAAAGCTGAGGGTTTTTACGGAAATTCGTGTGCTATTGCCTTTGGTTTTTTTATAAATAGGGAAATATCTAAAAATCTCTCTTCCGACGCATCGGTTTAACATTTTTCGTCGTATAATATCAATCCGTGTCATAAGACCCCTCATAAAACAAAGTAATAGTGCCATTTTTAAAAACTTAGGGTTTTTACGGAAATTCGTGTGCCATATAACCTTTGGTTTTTTGTTAAAAAGGGAAATATCTAAAAATCTCTCTTTGGACGCATCAGTTTAACATTTTCGTCGTATAATATCCATTCGTGTCCGCAGACCCCTCAAAAACAAAGTAATAGTGCCATTTTTAAAAACTAAGGGTTTTTACGGAAATTCGTGTGCTATAGCCTTTGGTTTTTTGATAAATAGGGAAATATCTAAAAATCTCTCTTCGGACGTATCAGTTTAACATTTTTGTCTTTTAATATCAATTCGTGCCATCAGACCCCTCATAAAACAAAGTAATATTACCATTTTTAAAAACTTATGCTTTTTACGGAAATTCGTGTGCTATAGCCTTTGGTTTTTTGTTAAAAATGAAAATATCTAAAAATCTCTCTTTGGACGAATCGGTTTAACATTTTCGTCGTATAATATCCATTCGTGTCCTCAGACCCCTCAAAAAACAAAGAAATAGTGCCATTTTTAAAAATTGAGGGTTTAACGAAAATTCGTGTGCTATAGCCTTTCGTTTTTTTGTTAAAAAGGGAAATATCTAAAAATCTGTCTTCAGGCGCATCAGTTTAACCTTTTCGTCGTATAATATCCACCTGTGTCATCAGACCGCTCAAAAAACAAAGGAGTAGTGCCATTTTTAAAAAGTGGGGGTTTTACGGAAATTCGATTGCTAGCCTTTCGTGTGCTATAACGTTTGGTTTTTTGATAAATCGGGAAATATCTAAAAATCTCCCTTCGGACGCATAAGTTTAACTTTTTCGTTGTATAATATCAATTTGTGTCATCAGACCCCTCATAAAACAAAGTAATGGTGCAATTTTTAAAAACTGAGGGGTTTTTACGGAAATTCGTGTGCTATATAACCTTTGGTTTTTGGCTAAATCGGGAAATATCTACAATCTCTCCTCTGACACATCGGTTTAACATTTTCGTCGTATAATATCCACCAGTGTCATCAGACCCCTTATAAAACAAAGTAATAGATCCATTTTTAAAAACTGAGGGTTTTTACGGAAATTCGTGTGCTACATCTTTTCGTTTTTTGCTAAATAGGGCAATATATGTAAAAATCTCTCTTCGGACGTATCGGTTTAACTTTTTCGTCGTATGATACCCATTTGTGTTCTTAGACCCTCAAAAAAGAAAGAAATAGTGTCATTTTTAAAAACTGGGGGTTTTACGAAAATTCGTGTGTTATAGCTTTCAGTTTTTTTGCTAAATAGGGAAATATCTAAAAATCTCTCTTTCGGGCGCATCGGTGTAACATTTTCGTCATACAATATTCATTCGTGTCATCAGATTCCTCAAAAAACAAAGTAATAGTGCCATTTTTAAAAACTGAGGTTTTTTACCGAAAATTGTGTGCTATATATAGCCTTTGGTGTTTTGCTAAAAAGGGAAATATCTTAAAATATCTTTTCGGATGCATCAGTTTAACATTTTCGTCGTATAATATTCATTCGTATCCTCAGACATCTCAAAAAACAAAGTAATAGTGTCATTTATAAAAACTGAGGGTTTTACGAAAATTTGTCCACTATAGCCTTTGGTTTTTTTGCTAAAAAGGGAAATATCTTAAAATCACTCTTCGGACGCATCTATTTAACATTTTCGTCCTATAATAGAAATTTGTGTCCACAGACTCCACAAAAAACAAAGAAATGGTGACATTTTTAAAAACTGAGGGTTTTTACCGAAATTCGTGTGCTACAGCATTTGGTTTCTTTCCAAAAAAAGGAAATATCTAAAAATCTCTCTTCGGACGCATCAGTTTAACATTTTCGTCGTATAATTTCCACCTGTGTCCTCAGACCCCTCATAAAACAAAGAAATAGTCTCTTTTTTAAAAAACTGAGCGTTTTTACCTAAATTCGTGTGCTATAGCCTTTGGTTTTTTTTGCTAAATAGGGAAATATATGTAAAAATATCTCTTCGGACGCATCGTTTTAACTTTTTCGTCGTATAATATCCATTCGTGTCATCAGACCCCTCAAAAAATAAAGAAATAGTGCCATTTTTAAAAACTGAGGGTTTTTACCGAAATTCGTGTGCTAGCCTTTGTTTTTTTGCTAAAAAGGGAAATATCTTAAAATCTCTCTCCGGACGCATCGATTTAACATTTTCGTCGTATAATAACCACCTGTGTCATCAGACCTCTCAAAAAACAAAGAAATAGTGCCATTTTTAAAAACTGAGCGTTTTTACCGAAATTCGTGTCCTATAGCCTTATGTTTTTTTACTAAAAAGTGAAATATCTAAAAATCTCTCTTCGAACGTATCGGTTTAACATTTTCGTCGTATAATATTCATTCGTGTCCTCAGACCGCTCAAAAAACACATTAATAGTGCCATTTTAAAAAGCTGAGGGTTTTTACGGAAATTCGTGTGCTATTGCCTTTGGTTTTTTTATAAATAGGGAAATATCTAAAAATCTCTCTTCCGACGCATCGGTTTAACATTTTTCGTCGTATAATATCAATCCGTGTCATAAGACCCCTCATAAAACAAAGTAATAGTGCCATTTTTAAAAACTTAGGGTTTTTACGGAAATTCGTGTGCCATATAACCTTTGGTTTTTTGTTAAAAAGGGAAATATCTAAAAATCTCTCTTTGGACGCATCAGTTTAACATTTTCGTCGTATAATATCCATTCGTGTCCGCAGACCCCTCAAAAACAAAGTAATAGTGCCATTTTTAAAAACTAAGGGTTTTTACGGAAATTCGTGTGCTATAGCCTTTGGTTTTTTGATAAATAGGGAAATATCTAAAAATCTCTCTTCGGACGTATCAGTTTAACATTTTTGTCTTTTAATATCAATTCGTGCCATCAGACCCCTCATAAAACAAAGTAATATTACCATTTTTAAAAACTTATGCTTTTTACGGAAATTCGTGTGCTATAGCCTTTGGTTTTTTGTTAAAAATGAAAATATCTAAAAATCTCTCTTTGGACGAATCGGTTTAACATTTTCGTCGTATAATATCCATTCGTGTCCTCAGACCCCTCAAAAAACAAAGAAATAGTGCCATTTTTAAAAATTGAGGGTTTAACGAAAATTCGTGTGCTATAGCCTTTCGTTTTTTTGTTAAAAAGGGAAATATCTAAAAATCTGTCTTCAGGCGCATCAGTTTAACCTTTTCGTCGTATAATATCCACCTGTGTCATCAGACCGCTCAAAAAACAAAGGAGTAGTGCCATTTTTAAAAAGTGGGGGTTTTACGGAAATTCGATTGCTAGCCTTTCGTGTGCTATAACGTTTGGTTTTTTGATAAATCGGGAAATATCTAAAAATCTCCCTTCGGACGCATAAGTTTAACTTTTTCGTTGTATAATATCAATTTGTGTCATCAGACCCCTCATAAAACAAAGTAATGGTGCAATTTTTAAAAACTGAGGGGTTTTTACGGAAATTCGTGTGCTATATAACCTTTGGTTTTTGGCTAAATCGGGAAATATCTACAATCTCTCCTCTGACACATCGGTTTAACATTTTCGTCGTATAATATCCACCAGTGTCATCAGACCCCTTATAAAACAAAGTAATAGATCCATTTTTAAAAACTGAGGGTTTTTACGGAAATTCGTGTGCTACATCTTTTCGTTTTTTGCTAAATAGGGCAATATATGTAAAAATCTCTCTTCGGACGTATCGGTTTAACTTTTTCGTCGTATGATACCCATTTGTGTTCTTAGACCCTCAAAAAAGAAAGAAATAGTGTCATTTTTAAAAACTGGGGGTTTTACGAAAATTCGTGTGTTATAGCTTTCAGTTTTTTTGCTAAATAGGGAAATATCTAAAAATCTCTCTTTCGGGCGCATCGGTGTAACATTTTCGTCATACAATATTCATTCGTGTCATCAGATTCCTCAAAAAACAAAGTAATAGTGCCATTTTTAAAAACTGAGGTTTTTTACCGAAAATTGTGTGCTATATATAGCCTTTGGTGTTTTGCTAAAAAGGGAAATATCTTAAAATATCTTTTCGGATGCATCAGTTTAACATTTTCGTCGTATAATATTCATTCGTATCCTCAGACATCTCAAAAAACAAAGTAATAGTGTCATTTATAAAAACTGAGGGTTTTACGAAAATTTGTCCACTATAGCCTTTGGTTTTTTTGCTAAAAAGGGAAATATCTTAAAATCACTCTTCGGACGCATCTATTTAACATTTTCGTCCTATAATAGAAATTTGTGTCCACAGACTCCACAAAAAACAAAGAAATGGTGACATTTTTAAAAACTGAGGGTTTTTACCGAAATTCGTGTGCTACAGCATTTGGTTTCTTTCCAAAAAAAGGAAATATCTAAAAATCTCTCTTCGGACGCATCAGTTTAACATTTTCGTCGTATAATTTCCACCTGTGTCCTCAGACCCCTCATAAAACAAAGAAATAGTCTCTTTTTTAAAAAACTGAGCGTTTTTACCTAAATTCGTGTGCTATAGCCTTTGGTTTTTTTTGCTAAATAGGGAAATATATGTAAAAATATCTCTTCGGACGCATCGTTTTAACTTTTTCGTCGTATAATATCCATTCGTGTCATCAGACCCCTCAAAAAATAAAGAAATAGTGCCATTTTTAAAAACTGAGGGTTTTTACCGAAATTCGTGTGCTAGCCTTTGTTTTTTTGCTAAAAAGGGAAATATCTTAAAATCTCTCTCCGGACGCATCGATTTAACATTTTCGTCGTATAATAACCACCTGTGTCATCAGACCTCTCAAAAAACAAAGAAATAGTGCCATTTTTAAAAACTGAGCGTTTTTACCGAAATTCGTGTCCTATAGCCTTATGTTTTTTTACTAAAAAGTGAAATATCTAAAAATCTCTCTTCGAACGTATCGGTTTAACATTTTCGTCGTATAATATTCATTCGTGTCCTCAGACCGCTCAAAAAACACATTAATAGTGCCATTTTAAAAAGCTGAGGGTTTTTACGGAAATTCGTGTGTTATTGCCTTTGGTTTTTTTATAAATAGGGAAATATCTAAAAATCTCTCTTCCGACGCATCGGTTTAACATTTTTCGTCGTATAATATCAATCCGTGTCATAAGACCCCTCATAAAACAAAGTAATAGTGACATTTTTAAAAACTTAGGGTTTTTACGGAAATTCGTGTGCCATATAACCTTTGGTTTTTTGTTAAAAAGGGAAATATCTAAAAATCTCTCTTTGGACGCATCAGTTTAACATTTTCGTCGTATAATATCCATTCGTGTCCGCAGACCCCTCAAAAACAAAGTAATAGTGCCATTTTTAAAAACTAAGGGTTTTTACGGAAATTCGTGTGCTATAGCCTTTGGTTTTTTGATAAATAGGGAAATATCTAAAAATCTCTCTTCGGACGTATCAGTTTAACATTTTTGTCTTTTAATATCAATTCGTGCCATCAGACCCCTCATAAAACAAAGTAATATTACCATTTTTAAAAACTTATGCTTTTTACGGAAATTCGTGTGCTATAGCCTTTGGTTTTTTGTTAAAAATGGAAATATCTAAAAATCTCTCTTTGGACGAATCGGTTTAACATTTTCGTCGTATAATATCCATTCGTGTCCTCACACCCCTCAAAAAACAAAGAAATAGTGCCATTTTTAAAAATTGAGGGTTTAACGAAAATTCGTGTGCTATAGCCTTTCGTTTTTTTGTTAAAAAGGGAAATATCTAAAAATCTGTCTTCAGGCGCATCAGTTTAACCTTTTCGTCGTATAATATCCACCTGTGTCATCAGACCGCTCAAAAAACAAAGGAGTAGTGCCATTTTTAAAAAGTGGGGGTTTTACGGAAATTCGATTGCTAGCCTTTCGTGTGCTATAGCGTTTGGTTTTTTGATAAATCGGGAAATATCTAAAAATCTCCCTTCGGACGCATAAGTTTAACTTTTTCGTTGTATAATATCAATTCGTGTCATCAGACCCCTCATAAAACAAAGTAATAGTGCAATTTTTAAAAACTGAGGGGTTTTTACGGAAATTCGTGTGCTATATAACCTTTGGTTTTTGGCTAAATCGGGAAATATCTACAATCTCTCCTCTGACACATCGGTTTAACATTTTCGTCGTATAATATCCACCAGTGTCATCAGACCCCTTATAAAACAAAGTAATAGATCCATTTTTAAAAACTGAGGGTTTTTACGGAAATTCGTGTGCTACATCTTTTCGTTTTTTGCTAAATAGGGCAATATATGTAAAAATCTCTCTTCGGACGTATCGGTTTAACTTTTTCGTCGTATGATACCCATTTGTGTTCTTAGACCCTCAAAAAAGAAAGAAATAGTGTCATTTTTAAAAACTGGGGGTTTTACGAAAATTCGTGTGTTATAGCTTTCAGTTTTTTTGCTAAATAGGGAAATATCTAAAAATCTCTCTTTCGGGCGCATCGGTGTAACATTTTCGTCATACAATATTCATTCGTGTCATCAGATTCCTCAAAAAACAAAGTAATAGTGCCATTTTTAAAAACTGAGGTTTTTTACCGAAAATTGTGTGCTATATATAGCCTTTGGTGTTTTGCTAAAAAGGGAAATATCTTAAAATATCTTTTCGGATGCATCAGTTTAACATTTTCGTCGTATAATATTCATTCGTATCCTCAGACATCTCAAAAAACAAAGTAATAGTGTCATTTATAAAAACTGAGGGTTTTACGAAAATTTGTCCACTATAGCCTTTGGTTTTTTTGCTAAAAAGGGAAATATCTTAAAATCACTCTTCGGACGCATCTATTTAACATTTTCGTCCTATAATAGAAATTTGTGTCCACAGACTCCACAAAAAACAAAGAAATGGTGACATTTTTAAAAACTGAGGGTTTTTACCGAAATTCGTGTGCTACAGCATTTGGTTTCTTTCCAAAAAAAGGAAATATCTAAAAATCTCTCTTCGGACGCATCAGTTTAACATTTTCGTCGTATAATTTCCACCTGTGTCCTCAGACCCCTCATAAAACAAAGAAATAGTCTCTTTTTTAAAAAACTGAGCGTTTTTACCTAAATTCGTGTGCTATAGCCTTTGGTTTTTTTTGCTAAATAGGGAAATATATGTAAAAATATCTCTTCGGACGCATCGTTTTAACTTTTTCGTCGTATAATATCCATTCGTGTCATCAGACCCCTCAAAAAATAAAGAAATAGTGCCATTTTTAAAAACTGAGGGTTTTTACCGAAATTCGTGTGTTAGCCTTTGTTTTTTTGCTAAAAAGGGAAATATCTTAAAATCTCTCTCCGGACGCATCGATTTAACATTTTCGTCGTATAATAACCACCTGTGTCATCAGACCTCTCAAAAAACAAAGAAATAGTGCCATTTTTAAAAACTGAGCGTTTTTACCGAAATTCGTGTCCTATAGCCTTATGTTTTTTTGCTAAAAAGTGAAATATCTAAAAATCTCTCTTCGAACGTATCGGTTTAACATTTTCGTCGTATAATATTCATTCGTGTCCTCAGACCGCTCAAAAAACACATTAATAGTGCCATTTTAAAAAGCTGAGGGTTTTTACGGAAATTCGTGTGCTATTGCCTTTGGTTTTTTTATAAATAGGGAAATATCTAAAAATCTCTCTTCCGACGCATCGGTTTAACATTTTTCGTCGTATAATATCAATCCGTGTCATAAGACCCCTCATAAAACAAAGTAATAGTGACATTTTTAAAAACTTAGGGTTTTTACGGAAATTCGTGTGCCATATAACCTTTGGTTTTTTGTTAAAAAGGGAAATATCTAAAAATCTCTCTTTGGACGCATCAGTTTAACATTTTCGTCGTATAATATCCATTCGTGTCCGCAGACCCCTCAAAAACAAAGTAATAGTGCCATTTTTAAAAACTAAGGGTTTTTACGGAAATTCGTTTGCTATAGCCTTTGGTTTTTTGATAAATAGGGAAATATCTAAAAATCTCTCTTCGGACGTATCAGTTTAACATTTTTGTCTTTTAATATCAATTCGTGCCATCAGACCCCTCATAAAACAAAGTAATATTACCATTTTTAAAAACTTATGCTTTTTACGGAAATTCGTGTGCTATAGCCTTTGGTTTTTTGTTAAAAATGAAAATATCTAAAAATCTCTCTTTGGACGAATCGGTTTAACATTTTCGTCGTATAATATCCATTCGTGTCCTCAGACCCCTCCAAAAACAAAGAAATAGTGCCATTTTTAAAAATTGAGGGTTTAACGAAAATTCGTGTGCTATAGCCTTTAGTTTTTTTGTTAAAAAGGGAAATATCTAAAAATCTGTCTTCAGGCGCATCAGTTTAACCTTTTCGTCGTATAATATCCACCTGTGTCATCAGACCGCTCAAAAAACAAAGGAGTAGTGCCATTTTTAAAAAGTGGGGGTTTTACGGAAATTCGATTGCTAGCCTTTCGTGTGCTATAGCGTTTGGTTTTTTGATAAATCGGGAAATATCTAAAAATCTCCCTTCGGACGCATAAGTTTAACTTTTTCGTTGTATAATATCAATTCGTGTCATCAGACCCCTCATAAAACAAAGTAATAGTGCAATTTTTAAAAACTGAGGGGTTTTTACGGAAATTCGTGTGCTATATAACCTTTGGTTTTTGGCTAAATCGGGAAATATCTACAATCTCTCTTCGGACACATCGGTTTAACATTTTCGTCGTATAATATCCACCAGTGTCATCAGACCCCTTATAAAACAAAGTAATAGATCCATTTTTAAAAACTGAGGGTTTTTACGGAAATTCGTGTGCTACATCTTTTCGTTTTTTGCTAAATAGGGCAATATATGTAAAAATCTCTCTTCGGACGTATCGGTTTAACTTTTTCGTCGTATGATACCCATTTGTGTTCTTAGACCCTCAAAAAAGAAAGAAATAGTGTCATTTTTAAAAACTGGGGGTTTTACGAAAATTCGTGTGTTATAGCTTTCAGTTTTTTTGCTAAATAGGGAAATATCTAAAAATCTCTCTTTCGGGCGCATCGGTGTAACATTTTCGTCATACAATATTCATTCGTGTCATCAGATTCCTCAAAAAACAAAGTAATAGTGCCATTTTTAAAAACTGAGGTTTTTTACCGAAAATTGTGTGCTATATATAGCCTTTGGTGTTTTGCTAAAAAGGGAAATATCTTAAAATATCTTTTCGGATGCATCAGTTTAACATTTTCGTCGTATAATATTCATTCGTATCCTCAGACATCTCAAAAAACAAAGTAATAGTGTCATTTATAAAAACTGAGGGTTTTACGAAAATTTGTCCACTATAGCCTTTGGTTTTTTTGCTAAAAAGGGAAATATCTTAAAATCACTCTTCGGACGCATCTATTTAACATTTTCGTCCTATAATAGAAATTTGTGTCCACAGACTCCACAAAAAACAAAGAAATGGTGACATTTTTAAAAACTGAGGGTTTCTACCGAAATTCGTGTGCTACAGCATTTGGTTTCTTTCCAAAAAAAGGAAATATCTAAAAATCTCTCTTCGGACGCATCAGTTTAACATTTTCGTCGTATAATTTCCACCTGTGTCCTCAGACCCCTCATAAAACAAAGAAATAGTCTCTTTTTTAAAAAACTGAGCGTTTTTACCTAAATTCGTGTGCTATAGCCTTTGGTTTTTTTTGCTAAATAGGGAAATATATGTAAAAATATCTCTTCGGACGCATCGTTTTAACTTTTTCGTCGTATAATATCCATTCGTGTCATCAGACCCCTCAAAAAATAAAGAAATAGTGCCATTTTTAAAAACTGAGGGTTTTTACCGAAATTCGTGTGTTAGCCTTTGTTTTTTTGCTAAAAAGGGAAATATCTTAAAATCTCTCTCCGGACGCATCGATTTAACATTTTCGTCGTATAATAACCACCTGTGTCATCAGACCTCTCAAAAAACAAAGAAATAGTGCCATTTTTAAAAACTGAGCGTTTTTACCGAAATTCGTGTCCTATAGCCTTATGTTTTTTTGCTAAAAAGTGAAATATCTAAAAATCTCTCTTCGAACGTATCGGTTTAACATTTTCGTCGTATAATATTCATTCGTGTCCTCAGACCGCTCAAAAAAAACATTAATAGTGCCATTTTAAAAAGCTGAGGGTTTTTACGGAAATTCGTGTGCTATTGCCTTTGGTTTTTTTATAAATAGGGAAATATCTAAAAATCTCTCTTCCGACGCATCGGTTTAACATTTTTCGTCGTATAATATCAATCCGTGTCATAAGACCCCTCATAAAACAAAGTAATAGTGACATTTTTAAAAACTTAGGGTTTTTACGGAAATTCGTGTGCCATATAACCTTTGGTTTTTTGTTAAAAAGGGAAATATCTAAAAATCTCTCTTTGGACGCATCAGTTTAACATTTTCGTCGTATAATATCCATTCGTGTCAGCAGACCCCTCAAAAACAAAGTAATAGTGCCATTTTTAAAAACTAAGGGTTTTTACGGAAATTCGTGTGCTATAGCCTTTGGTTTTTTGATAAATAGGGAAATATCTAAAAATCTCTCTTCGGACGTATCAGTTTAACATTTTTGTCTTTTAATATCAATTCGTGCCATCAGACCCCTCATAAAACAAAGTAATATTACCATTTTTAAAAACTTATGCTTTTTACGGAAATTCGTGTGCTATAGCCTTTGGTTTTTTGTTAAAAATGAAAATATCTAAAAATCTCTCTTTGGACGAATCGGTTTAACATTTTCGTCGTATAATATCCATTCGTGTCCTCAGACCCCTCCAAAAACAAAGAAATAGTGCCATTTTTAAAAATTGAGGGTTTAACGAAAATTCGTGTGCTATAGCCTTTAGTTTTTTTGTTAAATAGGGAAATATCTAAAAATCTGTCTTCAGGCGCATCAGTTTAACCTTTTCGTCGTATAATATCCACCTGTGTCATCAGACCGCTCAAAAAACAAAGGAGTAGTGCCATTTTTAAAAAGTGGGGGTTTTACGGAAATTCGATTGCTAGCCTTTCGTGTGCTATAGCGTTTGGTTTTTTGATAAATCGGGAAATATCTAAAAATCTCCCTTCGGACGCATAAGTTTAACTTTTTCGTTGTATAATATCAATTCGTGTCATCAGACCCCTCATAAAACAAAGTAATAGTGCAATTTTTAAAAACTGAGGGGTTTTTACGGAAATTCGTGTGCTATATAACCTTTGGTTTTTGGCTAAATCGGGAAATATCTACAATCTCTCTTCGGACACATCGGTTTAACATTTTCGTCGTATAATATCCACCAGTGTCATCAGACCCCTTATAAAACAAAGTAATAGATCCATTTTTAAAAACTGAGGGTTTTTACGGAAATTCGTGTGCTACATCTTTTCGTTTTTTGCTAAATAGGGCAATATATGTAAAAATCTCTCTTCGGACGTATCGGTTTAACTTTTTCGTCGTATGATACCCATTTGTGTTCTTAGACCCTCAAAAAAGAAAGAAATAGTGTCATTTTTAAAAACTGGGGGTTTTACGAAAATTCGTGTGTTATAGCTTTCAGTTTTTTTGCTAAATAGGGAAATATCTAAAAATCTCTCTTTCGGGCGCATCGGTGTAACATTTTCGTCATACAATATTCATTCGTGTCATCAGATTCCTCAAAAAACAAAGTAATAGTGCCATTTTTAAAAACTGAGGTTTTTTACCGAAAATTGTGTGCTATATATAGCCTTTGGTTTTTTGCTAAAAAGGGAAATATCTTAAAATATCTTTTAGGATGCATCAGTTTAACATTTTCGTCGTATAATATTCATTCGTATCCTCAGACATCTCAAAAAACAAAGTAATAGTGTCATTTATAAAAACTGAGGGTTTTACGAAAATTTGTCCACTATAGCCTTTGGTTTTTTTGCTAAAAAGGGAAATATCTTAAAATCACTCTTCGGACGCATCTATTTAACATTTTCGTCCTATAATAGAAATTTGTGTCCACAGACTCCACAAAAAACAAAGAAATGGTGACATTTTTAAAAACTGAGGGTTTCTACCGAAATTCGTGTGCTACAGCATTTGGTTTCTTTCCAAAAAAAAGGAAATATCTAAAAATCTCTCTTCGGACGCATCAGTTTAACATTTTCGTCGTATAATTTCCACCTGTGTCCTCAGACCCCTCATAAAACAAAGAAATAGTCCCTTTTTTAAAAAACTGAGCGTTTTTACCTAAATTCGTGTGCTATAGCCTTTGGTTTTTTTTGCTAAATAGGGAAATATATGTAAAAATATCTCTTCGGACGCATCGTTTTAACTTTTTCGTCGTATAATATCCATTCGTGTCATCAGACCCCTCAAAAAATAAAGAAATAGTGCCATTTTTAAAAACTGAGGGTTTTTACCGAAATTTGTGTGCTAGCCTTTGTTTTTTTGCTAAAAAGGGAAATATCTTAAAATCTCTCTCCGGACGCATCGATTTAACATTTTCGTCGTATAATAACCACCTGTGTCATCAGACCTCTCAAAAAACAAAGAAATAGTGCTATTTTTAAAAACTGAGCGTTTTTACCGAAATTCGTGTCCTATAGCCTTATGTTTTTTTGCTAAAAAGTGAAATATCTAAAAATCTCTCTTCGAACGTATCGGTTTAACATTTTCGTCGTATAATATTCATTCGTGTCCTCAGACCGCTCAAAAAAAACATTAATAGTGCCATTTTAAAAAGCTGAGGGTTTTTACGGAAATTCGTGTGCTATTGCCTTTGGTTTTTTTATAAATAGGGAAATATCTAAAAATCTCTCTTCCGACGCATCGGTTTAACATTTTTCGTCGTATAATATCAATCCGTGTCATAAGACCCCTCATAAAACAAAGTAATAGTGCCATTTTTAAAAACTTAGGGTTTTTACGGAAATTCGTGTGCCATATAACCTTTGGTTTTTTGTTAAAAAGGGAAATATCTAAAAATCTCTCTTTGGACGCATCAGTTTAACATTTTCGTCGTATAATATCCATTCGTGTCCGCAGACCCCTCAAAAACAAAGTAATAGTGCCATTTTTAAAAACTAAGGGTTTTTACGGAAATTCGTGTGCTATAGCCTTTGGTTTTTTGATAAATAGGGAAATATCTAAAAATCTCTCTTCGGACGTATCAGTTTAACATTTTTGTCTTTTAATATCAATTCGTGCCATCAGACCCCTCATAAAACAAAGTAATATTACCATTTTTAAAAACTTATGCTTTTTACGGAAATTCGTGTGCTATAGCCTTTGGTTTTTTGTTAAAAATGAAAATATCTAAAAATCTCTCTTTGGACGAATCGGTTTAACATTTTCGTCGTATAATATCCATTCGTGTCCTCAGACCCCTCAAAAAACAAAGAAATAGTGCCATTTTTAAAAATTGAGGGTTTAACGAAAATTCGTGTGCTATAGCCTTTAGTTTTTTTGTTAAAAAGGGAAATATCTAAAAATTTGTCTTCGGGCGCATCAGTTTAACCTTTTCGTCGTATAATATCCACCTGTGTCATCAGACCGCTCAAAAAACAAAGGAGTAGTGCCATTTTTAAAAAGTGGGGGTTTTACGGAAATTCGTTTGCTAGCCTTTCGTGTGCTATAGCCTTTGGTTTTACGGAAATTCGTTTGCTAGCCTTTCGTGTGCTATAGCGTTTGGTTTTTTGATAAATCGGGAAATATCTAAAAATCTCCCATCGGACGCATAAGTTTAACTTTTTCGTTGTATAATATCAATTCGTGTCATCAGACCCCTCATAAAACAAAGTAATAGTGCAATTTTTAAAAACTGAGGGGTTTTTACGGAAATTCGTGTGCTATATAACCTTTGGTTTTTGGCTAAATCGGGAAATATCTACAATCTCTCTTCGGACGCATCGGTTTAACATTTTCGTCGTATAATATCCACCAGTGTCATCAGACCCCTTATAAAACAAAGTAATAGATCCATTTTTAAAAACTGAGGGTTTTTACGGAAATTCGTGTGCTACATCTTTTCGTTTTTTGCTAAATAGGGCAATATATGTAAAAATCTCTCTTCGGACGTATCGGTTTAACTTTTTCGTCGTATGATACCCATTTGTGTTCTTAGACCCTCAAAAAAGAAAGAAATAGTGTCATTTTTAAAAACTGGGGGTTTTACGAAAATTCGTGTGTTATAGCTTTCAGTTTTTTTGCTAAATAGGGAAATATCTAAAAATCTCTCTTTCGGGCGCATCGGTGTAACATTTTCGTCATACAATATTCATTCGTGTCATCAGATTCCTCAAAAAACAAAGTAATAGTGCCATTTTTAAAAACTGAGGTTTTTTACCGAAAATTGTGTGCTATATATAGCCTTTGGTGTTTTGCTAAAAAGGGAAATATCTTAAAATATCTTTTCGGATGCATCAGTTTAACATTTTCGTCGTATAATATTCATTCGTATCCTCAGACATCTCAAAAAACAAAGTAATAGTGTCATTTATAAAAACTGAGGGTTTTACGAAAATTTGTCCACTATAGCCTTTGGTTTTTTTGCTAAAAAGGGAAATATCTTAAAATCACTCTTCGGACGCATCTATTTAACATTTTCGTCCTATAATAGAAATTTGTGTCCACAGACTCCACAAAAAACAAAGAAATGGTGACATTTTTAAAAACTGAGGGTTTTTACCGAAATTCGTGTGCTACAGCATTTGGTTTCTTTCCAAAAAAAGGAAATATCTAAAAATCTCTCTTCGGACGCATCAGTTTAACATTTTCGTCGTATAATTTCCACCTGTGTCCTCAGACCCCTCATAAAACAAAGAAATAGTCTCTTTTTTAAAAAACTGAGCGTTTTTACCTAAATTCGTGTGCTATAGCCTTTGGTTTTTTTTGCTAAATAGGGAAATATATGTAAAATTATCTCTTCGGACGCATCGTTTTAACTTTTTCGTCGTATAATATCCATTCGTGTCATCAGACCCCTCAAAAAATAAAGAAATAGTGCCATTTTTAAAAACTGAGGGTTTTTACCGAAATTCGTGTGCTAGCCTTTGTTTTTTTGCTAAAAAGGGAAATATCTTAAAATCTCTCTCCGGACGCATCGATTTAACATTTTCGTCGTATAATAACCACCTGTGTCATCAGACCTCTCAAAAAACAAAGAAATAGTGCTATTTTTAAAAACTGAGCGTTTTTACCGAAATTCGTGTCCTATAGCCTTATGTTTTTTTGCTAAAAAGTGAAATATCTAAAAATCTCTCTTCGAACGTATCGGTTTAACATTTTCGTCGTATAATATTCATTCGTGTCCTCAGACCGCTCAAAAAAAACATTAATAGTGCCATTTTAAAAAGCTGAGGGTTTTTACGGAAATTCGTGTGCTATTGCCTTTGGTTTTTTTATAAATAGGGAAATATCTAAAAATCTCTCTTCCGACGCATCGGTTTAACATTTTTCGTCGTATAATATCAATCCGTGTCATAAGACCCCTCATAAAACAAAGTAATAGTGCCATTTTTAAAAACTTAGGGTTTTTACGGAAATTCGTGTGCCATATAACCTTTGGTTTTTTGTTAAAAAGGGAAATATCTAAAAATCTCTCTTTGGACGCATCAGTTTAACATTTTCGTCGTATAATATCCATTCGTGTCCGCAGACCCCTCAAAAACAAAGTAATAGTGCCATTTTTAAAAACTAAGGGTTTTTACGGAAATTCGTGTGCTATAGCCTTTGGTTTTTTGATAAATAGGGAAATATCTAAAAATCTCTCTTCGGACGTATCAGTTTAACATTTTTGTCTTTTAATATCAATTCGTGCCATCAGACCCCTCATAAAACAAAGTAATATTACCATTTTTAAAAACTTATGCTTTTTACGGAAATTCGTGTGCTATAGCCTTTGGTTTTTTGTTAAAAATGAAAATATCTAAAAATCTCTCTTTGGACGAATCGGTTTAACATTTTCGTCGTATAATATCCATTCGTGTCCTCAGACCCCTCAAAAAACAAAGAAATAGTGCCATTTTTAAAAATTGAGGGTTTAACGAAAATTCGTGTGCTATAGCCTTTAGTTTTTTTGTTAAAAAGGGAAATATCTAAAAATTTGTCTTCGGGCGCATCAGTTTAACCTTTTCGTCGTATAATATCCACCTGTGTCATCAGACCGCTCAAAAAACAAAGGAGTAGTGCCATTTTTAAAAAGTGGGGGTTTTACGGAAATTCGTTTGCTAGCCTTTCGTGTGCTATAGCCTTTGGTTTTACGGAAATTCGTTTGCTAGCCTTTCGTGTGCTATAGCGTTTGGTTTTTTGATAAATCGGGAAATATCTAAAAATCTCCCATCGGACGCATAAGTTTAACTTTTTCGTTGTATAATATCAATTCGTGTCATCAGACCCCTCATAAAACAAAGTAATAGTGCAATTTTTAAAAACTGAGGGGTTTTTACGGAAATTCGTGTGCTATATAACCTTTGGTTTTTGGCTAAATCGGGAAATATCTACAATCTCTCTTCGGACGCATCGGTTTAACATTTTCGTCGTATAATATCCACCAGTGTCATCAGACCCCTTATAAAACAAAGTAATAGATCCATTTTTAAAAACTGAGGGTTTTTACGGAAATTCGTGTGCTACATCTTTTCGTTTTTTGCTAAATAGGGCAATATATGTAAAAATCTCTCTTCGGACGTATCGGTTTAACTTTTTCGTCGTATGATACCCATTTGTGTTCTTAGACCCTCAAAAAAGAAAGAAATAGTGTCATTTTTAAAAACTGGGGGTTTTACGAAAATTCGTGTGTTATAGCTTTCAGTTTTTTTGCTAAATAGGGAAATATCTAAAAATCTCTCTTTCGGGCGCATCGGTGTAACATTTTCGTCATACAATATTCATTCGTGTCATCAGATTCCTCAAAAAACAAAGTAATAGTGCCATTTTTAAAAACTGAGGTTTTTTACCGAAAATTGTGTGCTATATATAGCCTTTGGTGTTTTGCTAAAAAGGGAAATATCTTAAAATATCTTTTCGGATGCATCAGTTTAACATTTTCGTCGTATAATATTCATTCGTATCCTCAGACATCTCAAAAAACAAAGTAATAGTGTCATTTATAAAAACTGAGGGTTTTACGAAAATTTGTCCACTATAGCCTTTGGTTTTTTTGCTAAAAAGGGAAATATCTTAAAATCACTCTTCGGACGCATCTATTTAACATTTTCGTCCTATAATAGAAATTTGTGTCCACAGACTCCACAAAAAACAAAGAAATGGTGACATTTTTAAAAACTGAGGGTTTTTACCGAAATTCGTGTGCTACAGCATTTGGTTTCTTTCCAAAAAAAGGAAATATCTAAAAATCTCTCTTCGGACGCATCAGTTTAACATTTTCGTCGTATAATTTCCACCTGTGTCCTCAGACCCCTCATAAAACAAAGAAATAGTCTCTTTTTTAAAAAACTGAGCGTTTTTACCTAAATTCGTGTGCTATAGCCTTTGGTTTTTTTTGCTAAATAGGGAAATATATGTAAAATTATCTCTTCGGACGCATCGTTTTAACTTTTTCGTCGTATAATATCCATTCGTGTCATCAGACCCCTCAAAAAATAAAGAAATAGTGCCATTTTTAAAAACTGAGGGTTTTTACCGAAATTCGTGTGTTAGCCTTTGTTTTTTTGCTAAAAAGGGAAATATCTTAAAATCTCTCTCCGGACGCATCGATTTAACATTTTCGTCGTATAATAACCACCTGTGTCATCAGACCTCTCAAAAAACAAAGAAATAGTGCCATTTTTAAAAACTGAGCGTTTTTACCGAAATTCGTGTCCTATAGCCTTATGTTTTTTTGCTAAAAAGTGAAATATCTAAAAATCTCTCTTCGAACGTATCGGTTTAACATTTTCGTCGTATAATATTCATTCGTGTCCTCAGACCGCTCAAAAAACACATTAATAGTGCCATTTTAAAAAGCTGAGGGTTTTTACGGAAATTCGTGTGCTATTGCCTTTGGTTTTTTTATAAATAGGGAAATATCTAAAAATCTCTCTTCCGACGCATCGGTTTAACATTTTTCGTCGTATAATATCAATCCGTGTCATAAGACCCCTCATAAAACAAAGTAATAGTGCCATTTTTAAAAACTTAGGGTTTTTACGGAAATTCGTGTGCCATATAACCTTTGGTTTTTTGTTAAAAAGGGAAATATCTAAAAATCTCTCTTTGGACGCATCAGTTTAACATTTTCGTCGTATAATATCCATTCGTGTCCGCAGACCCCTCAAAAACAAAGTAATAGTGCCATTTTTAAAAACTAAGGGTTTTTACGGAAATTCGTGTGCTATAGCCTTTGGTTTTTTGATAAATAGGGAAATATCTAAAAATCTCTCTTCGGACGTATCAGTTTAACATTTTTGTCTTTTAATATCAATTCGTGCCATCAGACCCCTCATAAAACAAAGTAATATTACCATTTTTAAAAACTTATGCTTTTTACGGAAATTCGTGTGCTATAGCCTTTGGTTTTTTGTTAAAAATGAAAATATCTAAAAATCTCTCTTTGGACGAATCGGTTTAACATTTTCGTCGTATAATATCCATTCGTGTCCTCAGACCCCTCAAAAAACAAAGAAATAGTGCCATTTTTAAAAATTGAGGGTTTAACGAAAATTCGTGTGCTATAGACTTTAGTTTTTTTGTTAAAAAGGGAAATATCTAAAAATCTGTCTTCGGGCGCATCAGTTTAACCTTTTCGTCGTATAATATCCACCTGTGTCATCAGACCGCTCAAAAAACAAAGGAGTAGTGCCATTTTTAAAAAGTGGGGGTTTTACGGAAATTCGTTTGCTAGCCTTTCGTGTGCTATAGCCTTTGGTTTTACGGAAATTCGTTCGCTAGCCTTTCGTGTGCTATAGCGTTTGGTTTTTTGATAAATCGGGAAATATCTAAAAATCTCCCTTCGGACGCATAAGTTTAACTTTTTCGTTGTATAATATCAATTCGTGTCATCAGACCCCTCATAAAACAAAGTAATAGTGCAATTTTTAAAAACTGAGGGGTTTTTACGGAAATTCGTGTGCTATATAACCTTTGGTTTTTGGCTAAATCGGGAAATATCTACAATCTCTCTTCGGACACATCGGTTTAACATTTTCGTCGTATAATATCCACCAGTGTCATCAGACCCCTTATAAAACAAAGTAATAGATCCATTTTTAAAAACTGAGGGTTTTTACGGAAATTCGTGTGCTACATCTTTTCGTTTTTTGCTAAATAGGGCAATATATGTAAAAATCTCTCTTCGGACGTGTCGGTTTAACTTTTTCGTCGTATGATACCCATTTGTGTTCTTAGACCCTCAAAAAAGAAAGAAATAGTGTCATTTTTAAAAACTGGGGGTTTTACGAAAATTCGTGTGTTATAGCTTTCAGTTTTTTTGCTAAATAGGGAAATATCTAAAAATCTCTCTTTCGGGCGCATCGGTGTAACATTTTCGTCATACAATATTCATTCGTGTCATCAGATTCCTCAAAAAACAAAGTAATAGTGCCATTTTTAAAAACTGAGGTTTTTTACCGAAAATTGTGTGCTATATATAGCCTTTGGTTTTTTGCTAAAAAGGGAAATATCTTAAAATATCTTTTCGGATGCATCAGTTTAACATTTTCGTCGTATAATATTCATTCGTATCCTCAGACATCTCAAAAAACAAAGTAATAGTGTCATTTATAAAAACTGAGGGTTTTACGAAAATTTGTCCACTATAGCCTTTGGTTTTTTTTGCTAAAAAGGGAAATATCTTAAAATCACTCTTCGGACGCATCTATTTAACATTTTCGTCCTATAATAGAAATTTGTGTCCACAGACTCCACAAAAAACAAAGAAATGGTGACATTTTTAAAAACTGAGGGTTTTTACCGAAATTCGTGTGCTACAGCATTTGGTTTCTTTCCAAAAAAAGGAAATATCTAAAAATCTCTCTTCGGACGCATCAGTTTAACATTTTCGTCGTATAATTTCCACCTGTGTCCTCAGACCCCTCATAAAACAAAGAAATAGTCCCTTTTTTAAAAAACTGAGCGTTTTTACCTAAATTCGTGTGCTATAGGCTTTGGTTTTTTTTGCTAAATAGGGAAATATATGTAAAAATATCTCTTCGGACGCATCGTTTTAACTTTTTCGTCGTATAATATCCATTCGTGTCATCAGACCCCTCAAAAAATAAAGAAATAGTGCCATTTTTAAAAACTGAGGGTTTTTACCGAAATTCGTGTGCTAGCCTTTGTTTTTTTTGCTAAAAAGGGAAATATCTTAAAATCTCTCTCCGGACGCATCGATTTAACATTTTCGTCGTATAATAACCACCTGTGTCATCAGACCTCTCAAAAAACAAAGAAATAGTGCCATTTTTAAAAACTGAGCGTTTTTACCGAAATTCGTGTCCTTTAGCCTTATGTTTTTTTGCTAAAAAGTGAAATATCTAAAAATCTCTCTTCGAACGTATCGGTTTAACATTTTCGTCGTATAATATTCATTCGTGTCCTCAGACCGCTCAAAAAACACATTACTAGTGCCATTTTAAAAAGCTGAGGGTTTTTACGGAAATTCGTGTGCTATTGCCTTTGGTTTTTTTATAAATAGGGAAATATCTAAAAATCTCTCTTCCGACGCATCGGTTTAACATTTTTCGTCGTATAATATCAATCCGTGTCATAAGACCCCTCATAAAACAAAGTAATAGTGCCATTTTTAAAAACTTAGGGTTTTTACGGAAATTCGTGTGCCATATAACCTTTGGTTTTTTGTTAAAAAGGGAAATATCTAAAAATTTCTCTTTGGACGCATCAATTTAACATTTTCGTCGTATAATATCCATTCGTGTCCGCAGACCCCTCAAAAACAAAGTAATAGTGCCATTTTTAAAAACTAAGGGTTTTTACGGAAATTCGTGTGCTATAGCCTTTGGTTTTTTGATAAATAGGGAAATATCTAAAAATCTCTCTTCGGACGTATCAGTTTAACATTTTTGTCTTTTAATATCAATTCGTGCCATCAGACCCCTCATAAAACAAAGTAATATTACCATTTTTAAAAACTTATGCTTTTTACGGAAATTCGTGTGCTATAGCCTTTGGTTTTTTGTTAAAAATGAAAATATCTAAAAATCTCTCTTTGGACGAATCAGTTTAACATTTTCGTCGTATAATATCCATTCGTGTCCTCAGACCCCTCAAAAAACAAAGAAATAGTGCCATTTTTAAAAATTGAGGGTTTAACGAAAATTCGTGTGCTATAGACTTTAGTTTTTTTGTTAAAAAGGGAAATATCTAAAAATCTGTCTTCGGGCGCATCAGTTTAACCTTTTCGTCGTATAATATCCACCTGTGTCATCAGACCGCTCAAAAAACAAAGTAGTAGTGCCATTTTTAAAAAGTGGGGGTTTTACGGAAATTCGTTTGCTAGCCTTTCGTGTGCTATAGCCTTTGGTTTTACGGAAATTCGTTCGCTAGCCTTTCGTGTGCTATAGCGTTTGGTTTTTTGATAAATCGGGAAATATCTAAAAATCTCCCTTCGGACGCATAAGTTTAACTTTTTCGTTGTATAATATCAATTCGTGTCATCAGACCCCTCATAAAACAAAGTAATAGTGCAATTTTTAAAAACTGAGGGGTTTTTACGGAAATTCGTGTGCTATATAACCTTTGGTTTTTGGCTAAATCGGGAAATATCTACAATCTCTCTTCGGACACATCGGTTTAACATTTTCGTCGTATAATATCCACCAGTGTCATCAGACCCCTTATAAAACAAAGTAATAGATCCATTTTTAAAAACTGAGGGTTTTTACGGAAATTCGTGTGCTACATCTTTTCGTTTTTTGCTAAATAGGGCAATATATGTAAAAATCTCTCTTCGGACGTGTCGGTTTAACTTTTTCGTCGTATGATACCCATTTGTATTCTTAGACCCTCAAAAAAGAAAGAAATAGTGTCATTTTTAAAAACTGGGGGTTTTACGAAAATTCGTGTGTTATAGCTTTCAGTTTTTTTGCTAAATAGGGAAATATCTAAAAATCTCTCTTTCGGGCGCATCGGTGTAACATTTTCGTCATACAATATTCATTCGTGTCATCAGATTCCTCAAAAAACAAAGTAATAGTGCCATTTTTAAAAACTGAGGTTTTTTACCGAAAATTGTGTGCTATATATAGCCTTTGGTTTTTTGCTAAAAAGGGAAATATCTTAAAATATCTTTTCGGATGCATCAGTTTAACATTTTCGTCGTATAATATTCATTCGTATCCTCAGACATCTCAAAAAACAAAGTAATAGTGTCATTTATAAAAACTGAGGGTTTTACGAAAATTTGTCCACTATAGCCTTTGGTTTTTTTGCTAAAAAGGGAAATATCTTAAAATCACTCTTCGGACGCATCTATTTAACATTTTCGTCCTATAATAGAAATTTGTGTCCACAGACTCCACAAAAAACAAAGAAAGGGTGACATTTTTAAAAACTGAGGGTTTTTACCGAAATTCGTGTGCTACAGCATTTGGTTTCTTTCCAAAAAAAGGAAATATCTAAAAATCTCTCTTCGGACGCATCAGTTTAACATTTTCGTCGTATAATTTCCACCTGTGTCCTCAGACCCCTCATAAAACAAAGAAATAGTCCCTTTTTTAAAAAACTGAGCGTTTTTACCTAAATTCGTGTGCTATAGCCTTTGGTTTTTTTTGCTAAATAGGGAAATATATGTAAAAATATCTCTTCGGACGCATCGTTTTAACTTTTTCGTCGTATAATATCCATTTGTGTCATCAGACCCCTCAAAAAATAAAGAAATAGTGCCATTTTTAAAAACTGAGGGTTTTTACCGAAATTCGTGCGCTATATAGCCTTTGGTTTTTTGCTAAAAATGGAAATATCTTAAAATCTCTCTCCGGTCGCGTCGATTTAACATTTTCTTCGTATGATAACCACCCGTGTCATCAGACCTCTCAAAAAACAAAGAAATAGTGCCATTTTTTAAAACTGGGCGTTTTTACCGAAATTCGTGTCCTATAGCCTTATATTTTTTTGTTAAAGAGTGAAATATTCAAAAATCTCTCTTCGGACGCATCGGTTTAACATTTTCGTCGTATAATATCATAACGTGTCATTAGTCGCCTCAAAAAACAAAGAAATAGTGCAATTTTCAAAAAACTAGGGGTTTTTATCGAAATTCGTGTGATGTAGCATTTGGTTTTTTTTACTAAAAAATGAAATATCAAAAAATCTCTTTTCGGAAGCATCGGTTTAACATTTCGTCGTATAATATCCAATCGTGTCATCAGACGCCTAAGAAAACAAAGAAATAGTGTCATTTTTGAAAAGTAAGGGTTTTTACCGAAATTCGTGTGCTATAGCCTTAGGGTTTTTTCCCTAAAGAATGAAATATCAAAAAATCTCTCTTGGGACGCATGAGTTTAACATTTTCGTCGTATAATATCAATTCGTGTCATCAAACGCCTAAAAAACAAAGAAATAGTTTCATTTTAAAAAACTAGGGGTTTTTACCAGAATTCGTGTGCTATAAGCCTTTGGTTTTTTTTGCTAAAAAAGGAAATATCAAAAAATCTTTCTTCGGACACATCAGTTTAATATTTTCGTCGTATAATATACAATCATGTCATCAGTCGCCTCAAAAAACAAAGAAATAGTGCCATTTTTAAAAACTAGGGGTTTTTACCGAAATTCGTGTGTTATAGCCTTTGGGTTTTTTTCTAAAAAATGAAATATCAAAAAATCTCTCTTCGGACGCATAATATCTAATCGTACCTTATCCAATCGTATCATCAGACGCCTCAAAAAACAAAGAAACAGTGTCATTTTTAAAAACTGAGGGTTTTAACTGGAATTCGGGTGCTATATAACCTTTGGTTTTTTTACTAAAAAGGAAATATCAAAAATCACTTTTCGGACGCATCGGTTAAACATTTTCGTCGTATAATATCAATTCGTGTCATCAGATGCCTCAAAAAACAAAGAAATAGTGACATTTTTAAAAACTAAGGGTTTTTACCGAAATTCGTGTGCTATATAGACTTTTGTTTTTTATTAAAATAGGAATTATCAAAAAATCTCTCTTCGGAAGCATCAGTTTAACATTTTCGTCATATAATATCCATTCGTGTCATCAAACGCCTAAAAACATAGAAATAGTGTCATTTTTAAAAACTAAGGGTTTTACCGAAATTCGTGTGCTATAGCCTTTGGTATTTTTACTAAAAAAGGAAATATCAAAAAAACTCTCTTCAGACGCATAAGTTTAACATTTTCGTCGTATAATATCAATTCGTGTCATCAGACGCCTCAAAAACAAGAAATAGTGCCATTTTTAAAAATTGAGGGGTTTTACCAGAATTCTTGTGCTATAGCCTTTGGTATTTTTACTAAAAAAGAAAATATCAAAAAATCTCTCTTGGGATGCATGATATCAATTCGTGTCATCAGACGCCTAAAAAACACAGAAATAGTGCCACTTTTAAAAACTGAGGGTTTTTACCGAAATTCGTGTGCTATATAGCATTTGGGTTTTTTTCCAAAAAAAGGAAATATCAAAAATCTCTCTAGGGACGCATCAGTTTAACATTTTCGTCGTATAATATTAATTCGTGTCATCAGACGCCTAAAAAAACAAAAAAAATGCATTTTAAAAAGTAAGGGTTTTTACCGAAATTCGTGTGCTATAGCCTTTGGTTTTTTTTCCTAAAAAAAGAAATATCAACAAATCTCTCTTGGGACGCATGAGTTTAATATTTTCGTCGTATAATATCCATTCGGGTCATCAGACGCCTAAAAAAGCAAAGAAATAGTGTCATGTTTAAAAAGTAAGGGGTTTTATCGAAATTCGTGTGCTATTGCCTTTGGGTTTTTTTTTCTAAGAAAGGAAATATCAAAAAATCTATCTTGGGACGCATGAGTTTAACATTTTCGTCAGATAATATCAATTCGAGTCATCAGACGCCTAAAAAACAAAGAAATAGTATCATTTTTTAAAATTGTGGATTTTTGCCAAAATTCGTGTGCTTATAGCCTTTGGTTTTTTTGCTAAAAAAGGAAATATCAAAACATCTCTCTTGGGACGCAAGAGTTTAACATTTTCGTCGTATAATATCCATTCGTGTCATCAGACGCCTCAAAAAACAAAGAAATAGTGCTATTTTTAAAAACTAAGGACTTTTATCGAAATTTGTGTGTTATAGCATTTTGTTTTTTTGCTAAAAAAAGAAATATCAAAAAATCCCTCTTCAGACGCATCCATTTAACATTTTCGTCGTATAATATCCATTCGTGTCATCAGACGCCCAAAAAAAAGAAATAGCGTCATTTTTAAAAACTAAGGATTTTTACCGAAATTCGTGTGCTATAGCCTTGGGGTTTTTCCTATAAAAGGAAATATCCAAAAATCTCTCTAGGGATGCATGAGTTTAACATTTTTGTCGTACAATATCAATTCGTGTCTTCAGTCGCCCCAAAACGCAAAGAAATAGTGCTATTTTTAAAAACAAATGATTTTTACCGAAATTCGTGTGTTATATAACCTTTGGTTTTTTTACTAAAAGGGAAATATTAAAACATCTCTCTTGGGACGCATGTGTTTAACATTTTCGTCGTATAATATCAATTCGTGTCATCAGACGCCTAAAAAAACAAAGAAATAGTGCAATTTTAAAAACTGAGGGTTTGTACCGAAATTCGTGTGTTATATATAGCCTTTGGTTTTTTTGCTAAAAAAGGAAATTTCAAAAAATCTATCTTCGGACGCATCCGTTTAACATTTTCGTCGTGTAATATCAATTTGTGTCATCAGATACCTCAAAAAACGAAGAAATAGTGCCATTTTTAAAAACTGAGGGGTTTTACCGAAATTCGTGTGCTATATAGCCTTTGGGTTTTTAGTAAAAAAGTAAATAGCAAAAATCTCTCTTGGGACGCATGAGTTTGACATTTTCGTCGTATAATATCAATTCGTGCGTTCAGACGCCACAAAAAACAAAAAAATAGTGCTATTTTTAAAAACTGAGGGGTTTTACAAAAATTCGTGTGCTATATAGCCTTTGTTTTTTTACTAAAATCTCTCTTCGGACGCATGAGTTTAACTTTTTTGTCGTATAATATCAATTCGTGTCATCAGACGCCTAAAAAACAAAATAATAGTTTCATTTTTAAAAACTATGGGTTTTTAACATTTTAGTCGTATAATAACAATTCGTGCGTTCAGACGCCACAAAAAACCAAAAAATAGTGCTAATTTTAAAAATTGAGGGTTTTTACCGGAATTCATGTGCTATAGCCTTTGGTTTTTTTACTAAAAAAGGAAATATCAAAAAATCTCCGTTTGGACACATGAGTTTAACATTTTCGTCGTATAATATCAATTCGTGTGTTCAGACGCCACAAAAAACAAAGAAATAGTGCTATTTTTAAAAACTAATGACTTTTACCGAAATTTGTGTGTTATAGCCTTTCGTTTTTTTGCTAAAAAAATAAATATCAAAAAATCTCTCTTCAGACGCATCCATTTAACATTTTCGTCGTATAATATCCATTCGTGTCATCAGACGCCTAAAAAACAAAGAAATAGTTTCATTTTTAAAAATTAAGGGTTCTTACCGGAATTCATCTGATAACACGAATTGATATTATACGACAAAAAAGTTAAACTCATGCGTCCGAAGAGAGAATTTTTGATATTTCTTTTTTTAGTAAAAAGACAAAGGCTATATAGCACACGAATTTCGATAAAACCGCTCAGTTTTAAAAATGGCACTATTTCTTTGTTTTTTGCGGCGTCTTATGACACGAATGTATATTATACGACAAAAATATTAAACTGATGCGTCCGAAGAGAGATTTTTTGATATTTCCTTTTTTAGCAAAAAACCAAAGGCTATAACACGCGAATTTCGGTAAAAATCCTTAGTTTTTTAAAAATAGCACTATTTCTTTGTGTTTTCGGGGCGTCTGAAGACACGAATTAATATTATACGACAAAAATGTTAAACTCATGCGCCCGAAGAGAGAATTTTTGATATTTCTTTTTTTAGTAAAAAAACAATGGCTATATAGCACACGAATTTCGGTAAAACCCCTCAATTTTAAAAAATGGCACTATTTCTTTGTTTTTTGGGGCGTCTGAAGACACGAATTGATATTATACGACAAAAATGTTAAACTCATGCGTCCGAAGAGAGAATTTTTGATATTTCTTTTTTTAGTAAAAAAACAAAGGCTATATAGCACACGAATTTCAGTAAAACCCCTCAATTTTAAAAAATGTCACTATTTCTTTGTTTTTTGCGGCGTCTTATGACACGAATGGATATTATACGACGAAAATATTTAACTGATGCGTCTGAAGAGAGATTTTTTGATATTTCCTTTTTTAGCAAAAAAACCAAAGGATATAACACACGAATTTCGGTAAAACCCATCAGCTTTTCAAAATGACACTATTTCTTTGTTCTTTTAGGCGTTTGATGACACGAATTGATATTATACGACGAAAATGTTAAACTCATGCGTCCGAAGGGAGATTTTTTGATATTTTCTTTTATACAAAGGGTATAGCACACGAATTTCGGTAAAAACCTTTAGTTTTTAAAAATGACACTATTTCTTTGTTTTTTGAGGCGTCTGATGACACGATTTGATATTATACGACGAAAATGTTAAACTCATGCGTCCGAAGAGAGATTTTTTGATATTTCTTTTTTTAGGAAAAAACCCAAAGGCTATGGCACACGAATTTCGGTAAAAACCCTCACTTTTTAAAAATGGCACTATTTCTTTGTTTTTGAGGCATCTGATGACACAAATTGATATTACACGACGAAAATGTTAAACGGATGCGTCCGAAGATAGATTTTTTGAAATTTCCTTTTTTAGCAAAAAAACCCAAAGGCTATATATAACACACGAATTTCGGTACAAACCCTCAGTTTTTAAAATTGCACTATTTCTTTGTATTTTTAGGCGTCTGATGACACGAATTGATGTTATACGACGAAAATGTTAAACTCATGCGTCCGAAGAGAGATGTTTTAATATATCTTTTTTATTAAAAAAACAAAGGCTATATAGCACACGAATTTCGGTAAAACCCCTCAGTTTTTAAAAATAGCACTATTTTTTTGTTTTTTGTGGCGTCTGAACGCACGAATTGATATTATACGAAGAAAATGTTAAGCTCATGCGTCCCAAGAGATATTTTTTGATATTTCTTTTTTTAGTAAAAACACAAAGGCTATATAGCACACGAATTTTGGTAAAACCCCTCAGTTTTTTAAAATAGCACTATTTTTTTGTTTTTTGTGGCGTTTGAACGCACGAATTGATATTATACGACGAAAATGTTAAACTCATGCGTCCCAAGAGAAATTTTTTGATATTTCCTTTTTTAGGAAAACACACAAAGCCTATAGCACACGAATTCCGGTAAAACCCTTAGTTTTTAAAAATGAAACTATTACTTTGTTTTTTTAGGCGTCTGATGACACGAATTGATATTATACGACAAAAAAGTTAAACTCATGCGTCCGAAGAGAGATTTTTTGATATTTCTTTTTTTAGTAAAAAAGCAAAGGCTATATGTCACACGATTTTCGGTAAAACCCCTCAGTTTTAAAAAATGGCACTATTTCTTTGTTTTTTGCGGCGTCTGATGACACAAATGGATATTATACGACGAAAATGATAAGCTCATGCGTCCAAATGGAGATTTTGTTGATATTTCTTTTTTTATAATAAAAACCAAAGGCTATAACACACGAATTTCGATAAAAATCCTTAGTTTTTAAAAATAGCACTATTTTTTGGTTTTTTGTGGCATCTGATGACACAAATTGATATTACACGACGAAAATGTTAAACGGATGCGTCCGAAGATAGATTTTTTGAAATTTCCTTTTTTAGCAAAAAAACCAAAGGCTATATATAACACACGAATTCCGGTAAAAACCCATAGTTTTTAAAAATGCACTATTTCTTTGTTTTTTATGTGTCTGATGACACGAATTGATATTATACGACGAAAATGTTAAACTCATGCGTCCGAAGAGAGATTTTTTGATATTTCTTTTTTTAGTAAAAAAACAAAGGCTATATAGCACACGAATTTCGGTAAAACCCCTCAGTTTTTAAAAATAGCACTATTTTTTCGTTTTTGTGGCGTCTGAACGCACGAATTGATATTATACAACGAAAATGTTAAACTCATGCGTACCAAGAGAGATTTTTTGATATTTCCTTT
Organism: Triglochin maritima; assembly: GCA_963682175.1. Lineage (NCBI taxonomy): Eukaryota > Viridiplantae > Streptophyta > Magnoliopsida > Alismatales > Juncaginaceae > Triglochin > Triglochin maritima. The sequence continues at coordinate 52,471,235 of OY821772.1, read as the reverse complement.
TTTAGGAAAAAACACAAAGGGTATAGCACACGAATTCCGGTAAAAACCCTTAGTTTTTAAAAATGAAACTATTACTTTGTTTTTTTAGGCGTCTTACGACACGAATGGATATTAAACGACGAAAATATTAAACTGATGCGTCCGAAAAGAGATGTTTTGGTATTTTCTTTTTTAGCAAAAAAACAAGAGGCTACAACATACGAATTTCGGTAAAACCCATCAGTTTTTCAAAATGACACTATTTCTTTGTTCTTTTAGGCGTTTGATGACACGACTTGATATTATACGACGAAAATGTTATACTCATGCGTCCGAAGGGAGATTTTTTGATATTTTCTTTTATACTAAAAAACCCAAAGTCTATATAGCACACGAATTTCGGTAAAAACCTTTAGTTTTTAAAAATGACACTATTTCTTTGTTTTTTGAGGCGTCTGATGACACGATTTGATATTATACGACGAAAATGTTAAACTCATGCGTCCGAAGAGAGATTTTTTGATATTTCTTTTTTTAGGAAAAAACCCAAAGGCTATGGCACACGAATTTCGGTAAAAACCCTCACTTTTTAAAAATGGCACTATTTCTTTGTTTTTGAGGCATCTGATGACACAAATTGATATTACACGACGAAAATGTTAAACGGATGCGTCCGAAGATAGATTTTTTGAAATTTCCTTTTTTAGCAAAAAAACCCAAAGGCTATATATAACACACGAATTTCGGTACAAACCCTCAGTTTTTAAAATTGCACTATTTCTTTGTATTTTTAGGCGTCTGATGACACGAATTGATGTTATACGACGAAAATGTTAAACTCATGCGTCCGAAGAGAGATGTTTTAATATATCTTTTTTATTAAAAAAACAAAGGCTATATAGCACACGAATTTCGGTAAAACCCCTCAGTTTTTAAAAATAGCACTATTTTTTTGTTTTTTGTGGCGTCTGAACGCACGAATTGATATTATACGAAGAAAATGTTAAGCTCATGCGTCCCAAGAGATATTTTTTGATATTTCTTTTTTTAGTAAAAACACAAAGGCTATATAGCACACGAATTTTGGTAAAACCCCTCAGTTTTTTAAAATAGCACTATTTTTTTGTTTTTTGTGGCGTTTGAACGCACGAATTGATATTATACGACGAAAATGTTAAACTCATGCGTCCCAAGAGAAATTTTTTGATATTTCCTTTTTTAGGAAAACACACAAAGCCTATAGCACACGAATTCCGGTAAAACCCTTAGTTTTTAAAAATGAAACTATTACTTTGTTTTTTTAGGCGTCTGATGACACGAATTGATATTATACGACAAAAAAGTTAAACTCATGCGTCCGAAGAGAGATTTTTTGATATTTCTTTTTTTAGTAAAAAAGCAAAGGCTATATGTCACACGATTTTCGGTAAAACCCCTCAGTTTTAAAAAATGGCACTATTTCTTTGTTTTTTGCGGCGTCTGATGACACAAATGGATATTATACGACGAAAATGATAAGCTCATGCGTCCAAATGGAGATTTTGTTGATATTTCTTTTTTTATAATAAAAACCAAAGGCTATAACACACGAATTTCGATAAAAATCCTTAGTTTTTAAAAATAGCACTATTTTTTGGTTTTTTGTGGCATCTGATGACACAAATTGATATTACACGACGAAAATGTTAAACGGATGCGTCCGAAGATAGATTTTTTGAAATTTCCTTTTTTAGCAAAAAAACCAAAGGCTATATATAACACACGAATTCCGGTAAAAACCCATAGTTTTTAAAAATGCACTATTTCTTTGTTTTTTATGTGTCTGATGACACGAATTGATATTATACGACGAAAATGTTAAACTCATGCGTCCGAAGAGAGATTTTTTGATATTTCTTTTTTTAGTAAAAAAACAAAGGCTATATAGCACACGAATTTCGGTAAAACCCCTCAGTTTTTAAAAATAGCACTATTTTTTCGTTTTTGTGGCGTCTGAACGCACGAATTGATATTATACAACGAAAATGTTAAACTCATGCGTACCAAGAGAGATTTTTTGATATTTCCTTTTTTAGGAAAAAACACAAAGGGTATAGCACACGAATTCCGGTAAAAACCCTTAGTTTTTAAAAATGAAACTATTACTTTGTTTTTTTAGGCGTCTTACGACACGAATGGATATTAAACGACGAAAATATTAAACTGATGCGTCCGAAAAGAGATGTTTTGGTATTTTCTTTTTTAGCAAAAAAACAAGAGGCTACAACATACGAATTTCGGTAAAACCCATCAGTTTTTCAAAATGACACTATTTCTTTGTTCTTTTAGGCGTTTGATGACACGAATTGATATTATACGACGAAAATGTTATACTCATGCGTCCGAAGGGAGATTTTTTGATATTTTCTTTTATACTAAAAAACCCAAAGTCTATATAGCACACGAATTTCGGTAAAAACCTTTAGTTTTTAAAAATGACACTATTTCTTTGTTTTTTGAGGCGTCTGATGACACGATTTGATATTATACGACGAAAATGTTAAACTCATGCGTCCGAAGAGAGATTTTTTGATATTTCCTTTTTAAGGAAAAACCCCAAAGGCTATGACACACGAATTTCGGTAAAAACCCTCACTTTTTAAAAATGGCACTATTTCTTTGTTTTTGAGGCATCTGATGACACGAATTGATATTATACGACAAAAGTTTAAACTCATGCGTCCGAAGAGAGAATTTTTGATATTTCTTTTTTACTGAAAAACAAAGGCTATATAGCACACGAATTTTGGTAAAACCCCTCAGTTTTAAAAAAATGGCACAATTTCTTTGTTTTTTGCGGCGTCTTATGACACGAATGGATATTATACGACGAAAATATTAAACTGATGCGTCCGAAGAGAGATTTTTTGATATTTCCTTTTTTAGCAAAAAAACCAAAGGCTATATATAACACACGAATTTCGGTACAAACCCCCAGTTTTTAAAATTGCACTATTTCTTTGTTTTTTTAGGCGTATGATGACACGAATTGATATTATACGACAAAAATGTTAAACTCATGCGTCCGAAGAGAGAATTTTTGATATTTCTTTTTTTACTAAAAAAACAAAGGCTATATAGCACACGAATTTCGGTAAAACCCCTCAGTTTTAAAAAATGGCACTATTTCTTTGTTTTTTGCGGCGTCTGAACGCACGAATTGATATTATACGACGAAAATGTTAAGCTCATGCATCCCAAGAGAGATTTTTTGATATTTCCTTATTTTAGTTAAAAACACAAAGGCTATATACACACGAATTTCGGTAAAACCCCTCAGTTTTTAAAAATAGCACTATTTTTTTGTTTTTTGTGGCGTCTGAACGCACGAATTGATATTATACGACGAAAATGTTAAACTCATGCGTCCCAAGAGAAAAATTTTGATATTTCCTTTTTTAGGAAAACACACAAAGCCTATAGCACTCGAATTCCGGTAAAAACCATTAGTTTTTAAAAATGAAACTATTACTTTGTTTTTTGGGGCGTTTGAAGACATGAATTGATATTATATGACAAAAATGTTAAACTCATGCGTCCGAAGAGAGAATTTTTGATATTTCTTTTTTTAGTAAAAAAACAAGGGCTATATAGCACACGAATTTCGGTAAAACCCCTCTGTTTTAAAAAATGGCACTATTTCTTTCTTTTTTGCGGCGTCTTATGACACGAATTGATATTATACGACAAAAATGTTAAAGTCATGCGTCCGAAGAGAGAATTTTTGATATTTCTTTTTTTACTAAAAAAACAAAGGCTATATAGCACACGAATTTCGGTAAAACCCCTCAGTTTTAAAAAATGGCACTATTTCTTTGTTTTTTGCGGCGTCTTATGACACGAATGGATATTATACGACGAAAATATTAAACTCATGCGTCCGAAGAGAGATTTTTTGATATTTCCTTTTTTAGCCAAAAAACCAAAGGCTATATATAACACACGAATTTCGGTACAAACCCCCAGTTTTTAAAATTGCACTATTTCTTTGTTTTTTTAGGCGTATGATGACACGAATTGATATTATACGATGAAAATGTTAAACTCATGCGTCCGAAGAGAGATTTTTTGATATTTCTTTTTTAGTAAAAAACAAAGGCTATATAGCACACGAATTTCGGTAAAACCCCTCATTTTTTTAAAATAGCACTATTTTTTTGTTTTTTGTGGCGTCTGAACGCACGAATTGATATTATACGACGAAAATGTTAAACTCATGCGTCCCAAGAGAAAAATTTTGATATTTCCTTTTTTAGGAAAACACACAAAGCCTATAGCACTCGAATTCCGGTAAAAAACATTAGTTTTAAAAATGAAACTATTACTTTGGTTTTTTAGGCGTCTGATGACACGAATTGATATTATATGACAAGAAAGTTAAACTCATGCGTCCGAAGAGAGATTTTTTGATATTTCTTTTTTTAGTAAAAAAGCAAAGGCTATATGTCACACGAATTTCGGTTAAACCCCTCAGTTTTAAAAAATGGCACTATTTCTTTGTTTTTTGCGGCGTCTAATGACACAAATAATTATTATACGACGAAAATGATAAGCTCATGCGTCAAAATGGAGATTTTTTGATATTTCCTTTTTTATAATAAAAAACCAAAGGCTATAACACACGAATTTCGGTAAAAATCCTTAGTTTTTAAAAATAGCACTATTTTTTGGTTTTTTGTGGCATCTGATGACACAAATTGATATTACACGACGAAAATGTTAAACGGATGCGTCCGAAGATAGATTTTTTGAAATTTCCTTTTTTAGCAAAAAAACCAAAGGCTATATATAACACACGAATTTCGGTACAAACCCCCAGTTTTTAAAATTGCACTATTTCTTTGTTTTTTTTGGCGTATGATGACACGAATTGATATTATACGACGAAAATGTTAAACTCATGCGTCCGAAGAGAGATTTTTTGATATTTCTTTTTTAGTAAAAAAACAAAGGCTATATAGCACACGAATTTCGGTAAAACCACTCAGTTTTTAAAAATAGCACTATTTTTTGTTTTTTGTGGCGTCTGAACGCACGAATTGATATTATACGACGAAAATGTTAAGCTCATGCGTCCCAAGAGAGATTTTTTGATATTTCCTTTTTTTAGTAAAAAACACAAAGGCTATATAGCACACGAATTTCGGTAAAACCCCTCAGTTTTTACAAATAGCACTATTTTTTTGTTTTTTGTGGCGTCTGAACGCACGAATTGATATTATACGACGAAAATGTTAAACTCATGCGTCCCAAGAGAAAAATTTTGATATTTCCTTTTTTAGGAAAACACACAAAGCCTATAGCACTCGAATTCCGGTAAAAACCATTAGTTTTTAAAAATGAAACTATTACTTTGTTTTTTTAGGCGTCTGATGACACGAATTGATATTATACGACGAAAATGTTAAACTCATGCGTCCCAAGAGAGAATTTTTGATATTTCTTTTTTTACTAAAAAAACAAAGGCTATATAGCACACGAATTTCGGTAAAACCCCTCAGTTTTAAAAAATGGCACTATTTCTTTGTTTTTTACGGCGTCTTATGACACGAATGGATATTATACGACGAAAATATTAAACTGATGCGTCCGAAGAGAGATTTTTTGATATTTCCTTTTTTAGCCAAAAAACCAAAGGCTATATATTACACACGAATTTCGGTACAAACCCCCAGTTTTTAAAATTGCACTATTTCTATGTTTTTTTAGGCGTATGATGACACGAATTGATATTATACGATGAAAATGTTAAACTCATGCGTCCGAAGAGAGATTTTTTGATATTTCTTTTTTAGTAAAAACAAAGGCTATATAGCACACGAATTTCGGTAAAACCCCTCATTTTTTTAAAATAGCATTTTTTTTTGTTTTTTGTGGCGTCTGAACGCACGAATTGATATTATACGACGAAAATGTTAAACTCATGCGTCCCAAGAGAAAAATTTTGATATTTCCTTTTTTAGGAAAACACACAAAGCCTATAGCACTCGAATTCCGGTAAAAACCATTAGTTTTAAAAATGAAACTATTACTTTGGTGTTTTTGGCGTCTGATGACACGAATTGATATTATATGACAAGAAAGTTAAACTCATGCGTCCGAAGAGAGATTTTTTGATATTTCTTTTTTTAGTAAAAAAGCAAAGGCTATATGTCACACGAATTTCGGTAAAACCCCTCAGTTTTAAAAAATGGCACTATTTCTTTGTTTTTTGCGGCGTCTAATGACACAAATAATTATTATACGACGAAAATGATAAGCTCATGCGTCAAAATGGAGATTTTTTGATATTTCCTTTTTTATAATAAAAAACCAAAGGCTATAACACACGAATTTCGGTAAAAATCCTTAGTTTTTAAAAATTGCACTATTTTTTGGTTTTTTGTGGCATCTGATGACACAAATTGATATTACACGACGAAAATGTTAAACGGATGCGTCCGAAGATAGATTTTTTGAAATTTCCTTTTTTAGCAAAAAAACCAAAGGCTATATATAACACACGAATTTCGGTACAAACCCCCAGTTTTTAAAATTGCACTATTTCTTTGTTTTTTTAGGCGTATGATGACACGAATTGATATTATACGACGAAAATGTTAAACTCATGCGTCCGAAGAGAGATTTTTTGATATTTCTTTTTTAGTAAAAAAACAAAGGCTATATAGCACACGAATTTCGGTAAAACCACTCAGTTTTTAAAAATAGCACTATTTTTTGTTTTTTGTGGCGTCTGAACGCACGAATTGATATTATACGACGAAAATGTTAAGCTCATGCGTCCCAAGAGAGATTTTTTGATATTTCCTTTTTTTAGTAAAAAACACAAAGGCTATATAGCACACGAATTTCGGTAAAACCCCTCAGTTTTTACAAATAGCACTATTTTTTTGTTTTTTGTGGCGTCTGAACGCACGAATTGATATTATACGACGAAAATGTTAAACTCATGCGTCCCAAGAGAAAAATTTTGATATTTCCTTTTTTAGGAAAACACACAAAGCCTATAGCACTCGAATTCCGGTAAAAACCATTAGTTTTTAAAAATGAAACTATTACTTTGTTTTTTGGGGCGTTTGAAGACAGGAATTGATATTATATGACAAAAATGTTAAACTCATGCGTCCGAAGAGAGAATTTTTGATATTTCTTTTTTTAGTAAAAAAACAAAGGCTATATAGCACACGAATTTCGGTAAAACCCCTCTGTTTTAAAAAATGGCACTATTTCTTTGTTTTTTGCGGCGTCTTATGACACGAATTGATATTATACGACAAAAATGTTAAAGTCATGCGTCCGAAGAGAGAATTTTTGATATTTCTTTTTTTACTAAAAAAACAAAGGCTATATAGCACACGAATTTCGGTAAAACCCCTCAGTTTTAAAAAATGGCACTATTTCTTTGTTTTTTGCGGCGTCTAATGACACAAATAATTATTATACGACGAAAATGATAAGCTCATGCGTCAAAATGGAGATTTTTTGATATTTCCTTTTTTATAATAAAAAACCAAAGGCTATAACACACGAATTTCGGTAAAAATCCTTAGTTTTTAAAAATAGCACTATTTTTTGGTTTTTTGTGGCATCTGATGACACAAATTGATATTACACGACGAAAATGTTAAACGGATGCGTCCGAAGATAGATTTTTTGAAATTTCCTTTTTTAGCAAAAAAACCAAAGGCTATATATAACACACGAATTTCGGTACAAACCCCCAGTTTTTAAAATTGCACTATTTCTTTGTTTTTTTAGGCGTATGATGACACGAATTGATATTATACGACGAAAATGTTAAACTCATGCGTCCGAGGAGAGATTTTTTGATATTTGTTTTTTAGTAAAAAAACAAAGGCTATATAGCACACGAATTTCGGTAAAAAACTAATGAGTTTAACATTTTCGTCGTATAATATCAATTCGTGCGTTCAGACGCCTAAAAAACAAAGAAATAGTGCAATTTTAAAAACTGAGGGTTTGTACCGAAATTCGTGTGTTATATATAGTCTTTGTTTTTTTTGCTAAAAAAGGAAATATCAAAAAAACTCTCTTGGGACGCATGAGTTTAACAATTTCGTCGTCTAATTTTAATTCGTGAGTTCAGACGGCACAAAAAACAAAGAAATAGTGCAATTTTTAAAAACTAAGGGTTTTTACCAGAATTCGTGTGCTATAGGTTTTGGTTTTTTTGCTAAAAAAGGAAATATCAAAAAATCTCTCTTCGGACGCATTAGTTTAATATTTTCGTCGTATAATATCCATTCGTGTCATCAGACGCCTAAAAGAACGAAGAAATAGTGTCATTTTGATAAATTGAGGGTTTTACCGGAATTCTTGTGCTATATATAGCCTTGGGTTTTTTTCCTAAAAAATGAAATATCAAAAATCTCTCTTGGGACGCATGAGTTTATCATTTTCGTTGTATAATATCAATTTGTATCATCAGACGCCTAAAAAACAAAGAAATAGTGTCACTTTTAAAAACTATGGGTTTTTACAGGAATTTGTGTGCTATTGCTATTGTGTTTTTTTCTAAAAAAAGAAATATAAAAAATCTCGCTTGGGACGCATGAGTTTAACATTTTCGTCGTATAATATCAATTCGTGCGTTCAGACGCCTAAAAAACAAAGAAATAGTGCAATTTTAAAAACTGAGGGTTTGTACCGAAATTCGTGTGTTATATATAGCCTTTGTTTTTTTTGCTAAAAAGGAAATATCAAAAAATCTCTCTTGGGACGCATGAGTTTAACAATTTCGTCGTCTAATTTTAATTCGTGAGTTCAGACGGCACAAAAAACAAAGAAATAGTGCAATTTTTAAAAACTAAGGGTTTTTACCAGAATTCGTGTGCTATAGGCTTTGGTTTTTTTGCTAAAAAAGGAAATATCAAAAAATCTCTCTTCGGACGCATTAGTTTAATATTTTCGTCGTATAATATCCATTCGTGTCATCAGACGCCTAAAAGAACGAAGAAATAGTGTCATTTTGATAAATTGAGGGTTTTACCGGAATTCTTGTGCTATATATAGCCTTGGGTTTTTTTCCTAAAAAATGAAATATCAAAAATCTCTCTTGGGACGCATGAGTTTATCATTTTCGTTGTATAATATCTATTTGTATCATCAGACGCCTAAAAAACAAAGAAATAGTGTCACTTTTAAAAACTGAGGGTTTTTACCGAAATTCGTGTGCTATAGCCTTTGCGTTTTTTCCTAAAAATGAAATATCAAAAAATCTCTCTTCGGACGCATGGGTTTAACATTTTCGTCGTATATTATTAATTCGTGTCATCAGACGCCTAAAAAAACAAAAAAGTGCATTTTAAAAAGTAAGTGTTTTTACCGAGGGTTTTTAAAAACTGAGGGTTTTTACCGAAATTCGTGTGTTATAGCCTTTGGGTTTTTTTCCTAAAAAAGAAATATCAACAAATCTCTCTTGGGATGCATGAGTTTAATAATTTTGTCGTATAATATCCATTCGGGTCATCAGACGCCTAAAAAAGCAAAGAAATAGTGTCATGTTTAAAAAGTAAGGGGTTTTATCGAAATTCGTGTGCTATAACCTTTGGGTTTTTTCCTAACAAAGGAAATATCAAAAAATCTATCTTGGGATGCATGAGATTAACATTTTCGTCAGATAATATCAATTCGTGTCATCGGACGCCTAAAAACAAAGAAAGCGTATCATTTTTGAAAACTGTGGGTTTTCACCAGAATTCGTGTGCTTATAGCCTTTGGTTTTTTTGCTAAAAAAGGAAATATCAAAAAATCTTTCTTCGGACGCATAAGTTTAACATTTTCCTCGTATAATATCCATTCGTGTCATCAGACGCCTCAAAAAACAAAGAAATAGTGTCATTTGGAAAAACTGAGGGTTTTTACCGAAATTCGTGTGCTATATAGCCTTTGGTTTTTTTGCTAAAAAAGGAAATATCAAAAATTCTCTCTTGGGACGCATGAGTTTAACATTTTCGTCGTATAATATCAATTCGTGTGTTCAGACGCCACAAAAAACAAAGAAATAGTGCTATTTTTAAAAACTAAGGACTTTTACCGAAATTTGTGTGTTATAGCCTTTCGTTTTTTTTTGCTAAAAAGGAAATATCAAAAAATCTCTCTTCAGACGCTTCCATTTAACATTTTCGTCGTATAATATCCATTCGTGTCATCAGACGCCTAAAAGCAAAGAAATAGCGTCATTTTTAAAAACTAAGGGTTTTAACCAAAATTCGTGTGCTATATAGCCTTGGGGGTTTTCCTATAAAAGGAAATATCAAAAAATCTCTCTAGGGATGCATGAGTTTAACATTTTTGTCGTATAATATCAATTCATGTCTTCAGACGCCCCAAAAAACAAAGAAATAGTGCTATTTTTAAAAACTAAGGATTTTTACCGAAATTCGTGTGTTATAACCTTTGGTTTTTTTACTAAAAGGGAAATATTAAAACATCTCTCTTCGGACGCATGAGTTTAACATTTTCGTCCTATAATATCAATTTGTGTCATCAGACGCCTAAAAAAACCAAGAAATAGTGCAATATAGCCTTTGGTTTTTTTGCTAAAAAAGGAAATTTCAAAAAATCTATCTTCGGACGCATCCGTTTAACATTTTCGTCGTGTAATATCAATTTGTGTCATCAGATGCCTCAAAAAACTAAGAAATAGTGCCATTTTTAAAAACTGAGGGTTTATACCGAAATTCATGTGCAATATAGCCTTTGGGTTCTTTTCCTTACAAAGGAAATATCAAAAAATATCTCTTCCACGCATGAGTTTAACATTTTCGTCGTATAATATCAATTCGTGTCATCAGACGCCTCAAAAAACAAAGAAACAGTGTCATTTTTAAAAACTAAAGGTTTTTACCGAAATTCGTGTGCTATATAGTTTTTTTGTCGTATAATATCAATTCGTGTCATCAGACGCCTAAAAAAACAAAGTAATAGTTTCATTTTTAAAAACTAAGGATTTTTACTGAAATTCGTGTTTTATAGCCTTTGGTTTTTATTCTAAAAAAGGAAATATCAGAAAACTCCCTTTGGACGCATGCGTTTATCATTTTCGTCGTATAATATCCATTCGTGTCAAAAGACGCCGCAAAAAACAAAGAAATAGTGCCATTTTTTTAAAACTGAGGGGTATTACCGAAATTCGTGTGCTATATAGCCTTTGTTTTTTTACTAAAAAAGAAATATCAAAAATTTTCTCTTCGGACGCATGAGTTTAACTTTTTTGTCGTATAATATGAATTCGTGTCATCAGATGCCTAAAAAAACAAAGTAATAGTTTCATTTTTTAAAACTAAGGGTTTTGACCTGAATTTGCATGTTATAGCTTTTGTGTTTTTTCCTAAAAAACGAAATATCAAAAAATCTCTCTTGGAACGCATGAGTTTAACATTTTCGTCGTATAATATCAATTCGTGCGTTCAGACACCACAAAAAACAAAAAATAGTGCTATTTTTAAAAACTGAGGATTTTTACCGGAATTCGTGTGCTATAGCCTTTGGTTTTTTTACTAAAAAAGGAGATATCAAAAAATCTCCCTTTGGACGCATGAGTATAACATTTTTGTCGTATAATATCCATTCGTGTCATCAGACGCCGCAAAAAACAAAGAAATAGTGCCTTTTTTTAAACTGAGGGGTTTTAACAAAATTCGTGTGCTATATAGCCTTTGTTTTTTTACTAAAAAAAGAAATATCAAAAAATCTCTCTTCGGACGCATGAGATTATCTTTTTTGTCGTATAATATCAATTCGTGTCATTGGACGCCTAAAAAACAAAGTAATAGTTTCATTTTTATCAAACTAAGGGTTTTTACCAAATTTGTGTGTTATAGCCTTTCGTTTTTTTGCTAAAAAAGGAAATATCAAAAAATCTCTCTTCAGACGCATCCATTTAACATTTTCGTCGTATAATATCCATTCGTGTCATCAGACGCCCAAAAACAAAGAAATAGCGTCATTTTTAAAAACTAAGGGTTTTAACCAAAATTCGTGTGCTATAGCCTTGGGGTTTTTCCAATAAAAAGAAATATCAAAAAATCTCTCTAAGGATGCATGAGTTTAACATTTTTGTTGTATAATATCAATTCGTGTCTTCAGACGCCCCAAAAAACAAAGAAATAGTGTTATTTTTAAAAACTAATGATTTTTACCAAAATTCATGTGTTATAACCTTTCGTTTTTTTTACTAAAAGGGAAATATTAAAACATCTCTCTTCAGACGCATGAGTTTAACATTTTCGTCCTATAATATCAATTCGTGTCATCAGACGCCAAAAAAAACAAAGAAATAGTGCAATTTTAAAAACTGAGGGTTTGTACCGAAATTCGTGTGTTATATATAGCCTTTGGTTTTTTTGCTAAAAAAGGAAATTTCAAAAAATCTATCTTCGGACGCATCCGTTTAACATTTTCGTCGTGTAATGTCAATTTGTGTCATCAGATGCCTCAAAAAACAAAGAAATAGTGCCATTTTTAAAAACTGAGGGTTTATACCGAAATTCGTGTGCTATATAGCCTTTGGGGTTTTTTCCTTAAAAAGGAAATATCAAAAAATCTCTCTTCCGACGCATGAGTTTAACATTTTCTTCGTATAATATCAATTCGTGTCATCAGACGCGTCAAAAAATAAAGAAATAATGTCATTTTTAAAAACTAAAGGTTTTTACCGAAATTCGTGTGCTATATAGCCTTTGGTTTTTTTGTCGTATAATATCAATTCGTGTCATCAGACGCCTTAAAAAACAAAGTAATAGTTTCATTTTTAAAAACTAAGGGTTTTACCGGAATTCGTGTGCTATAAGGTATGTGTGTTTTCCTAAAAAAAGAAAAATAAAAAAATCTCTCTTGGGACGCACGAGTTTAACATTTTCGTCGTATAATATCAATTCGTGCATTCAGACGCCACAACAAACAAAAAATAGTGCTATTTTTAAAAACTAAGGATTTTTACCGAAATTCGTGTGTTATAGCCTTTGGTTTTTATTCTAAAAATGGAAATATTAAAAAATCTCCCTTTGGACGCATGCGTTTATCATTTTCGTCGTATAATATCAATTCGTGTCAAAAGACGCCGCAAAAAACAAAGAAAGAGTGCCATTTTTTAAAACTGAGGGGTTTTACCTAAATTCGTGTGCTATAGCCTTTGTTTTTTTACTAAAAAAAGAAATATCAAAAAATCTCTCTTCGGACGCATGAGTTTAACTTTTTTGTCGTATAATATCAATTCGTGTCATCAGACGCCTAAAAAAACAAAGTAATAGTTTCAGTTTTAAAAACTAAGGGTTTTTACCGGAATTCGGGTGCTATAGCCTTTGTCTTTTTTCATAAAAAAGGAAATATCAAAAAATCTCTCTTGGGACGCATGAGTTTAACATTTTCGACGTATAATATAAATTCGTGCGTTCAAACGCCACAAAAAACAAAAAATAGTGCTATTTTTAAAAACTTAGGGTTTTTACCGAATTCGTGTGTTATAGACTTTGGTTTTTTTACTAAAAAAGGAAATATGAAAAAATCTCCCTTTGGACGCATGAGTTTAACATTTTCGTCGTATAATATCCATTCGTGTCATAAGACGCCGCAAAAAACAAAGAAATAGTGCCATTTTTTAAAACTGAGGGGTTTTACAGAAATTCGTGTGCTATATAGCCTTTGTTTTTTTACTAAAAAAAGAACTATCAAAAAATCTCTCTTCGGAATCATGAGTTTAACTTTTTTGTCGTATAATATCAATTCGTGTCATCAGACGCCTAAAAAAACAAAGTAATAGTTTCAGTTTTAAAAACTAAGTGTTTTTACCGGAATTCGTGTGCTATATAGCCTTTGTTTTTTTACTAAAAAAAGGAATATCAAAAAATCTCTCTTCGGACGCATGAGTTTAACTTTTTTGTCGTATAATATCAATTCGTGTCATCAGACGCCTAAAAAAACAAAGTAATAGTTTCTTTTTTAAAAACTAAGGGTTTTTACCAGAATTCGTGTGCTATATAGCCTTTGTGTTTTTTCCTAAAAAAAGAAATATCAAAAAATCTCTCTTGGGACGCATGAGTTTAACATTTTCGTCGTATAATATCCATTCGTGTCATAAGACGCCTAAAAAACAAAGTAATAGTTTCATTTTTAAAAATTATGGGTTTTTACCGGAATTCGTGTGCTATAGCCTTTGTGTTTTTCCTAAAAAAGAAAATATCAAAAAATCTCTGGACGCATGAGTTTAACATTTTCGTCGTATAATATCAATTCGTGCGTTCAGACGCCACAAAAAACAAATAATAGTGCTATTTTTAAAAACTGAGGGTTTTTACCGGAATTCGTGTGTTATAGACTTTGGTTTTTTTAGTAAAAAAGGAAATATCAAAAAATCTCCCTTTGGACGCATGAGTTTAATATTTTCGTCGTATAATATCCATTCGTGTCATAAGACGCCGCAAAAAACAAAGAAATAGTGCCATTTTTTAAAACTGAGTGTTTTACCGAAATTCGTGTGCTATATAACCTTTGTTTTTTTACTAAAAAAAGAAATATCAAAAAATCTCACTTCGGACCCATGAGCTTAACTTTTTTGTCGTATAATATCATTTCGTGTCATCAGACGCCTAAAAAAACAAAGTAATAGTTTCAGTTTTACAAACTAAGCGTTTTTACCGGAATTCGCGTGCTATATTGCATTTGTTTTTTTACTAAAAAAAGAAATATCAAAAAATCTCTCTTCAGACGCATGAGTTTAACTTTTTCGTCGTATAATATCCATTCGTGTCATAAGACGCCTAAAAAAACAAAGTAATAGTTTCATTTTTAAAAACTAAGGGTTTTTACCGGAATTCGTGTGCTATTGCCTTTGTCTTTCTTTCCTAAAAAAGGAAATATCAAAAAATCTCTCTTGGGACGCATGAGTTTAACATTTTCGTCGTATAATATCAATTCGTGCGTTCGGACGCCACAAAAAACAAAAAATAGTGCTATTTTTAAAAACTTAGGGTTTTACCGGAATTCGTGTGTTATAGACTTTGGTTTTTTACTAAAAAGGAAATATGAAAAAATCTCCCTTTGGACGCATGAGTTTAACATTTTCGTCCTATAATATCCATTCGTGTCATAAGACGCCGCAAAAAACAAAGAAATAGTGTCATTTTTTAAAACTGAGGGGTTTTACCGAAATTCGTGTGCTATATAGCCTTTGTTTTTTTACTAAAAAAAGAAATATCAAAAAATCTCTCTTCGGACGCATGAGTTTAACTTTTTTGTCGTATCACATCAATTTGTGTCATCAGACGCCTCAAAAAACAAAGTAATAGTTTCAGTTTTAAAAACTAAGCGTTTTTACCGGAATTCGTGTGCTATATAGCCTTTGTTTTTTTACTAAAAAAAGAAATATCAAAAAATCTCCCTTCGGACGCATGAGTTTAACTTTTTTGTTGTATAATATCAATTCGTGTCATCAGACGCCTAAAAAAACAAACTAATAGTTTCATTTTTAAAAACTAAGGGTTTTTACCGGAATTCGTGTGCTATAGCCTTTGTGTTTTTTCCTAAAAAAAGAAATATCAAAAAATCTCTCTTGTGACGCATGAGTTTAACATTTTCATCGTATAATATCTATTCGTGTCATAAGACGCCAAAAAAACCAAAGTAATAGTTTCATTTTTTAAAACTATGGGTTTTTACCGGAATTCGTGTGCTATAGCCTTTGTTGTTTTTTCCTAAAACAGGAAATATCAAAAAATCTCTCTTGGGAGGCATGAGTTTAACATTTTCGTCGTATAATATCAATTCGTGCGTTCAGACGCCACAAAAAACAAAAAGTAGTGCTATTTTTAAAAACAGAGGGTTTTTACCGGAATTCGTGTGTTATAGACTTTCGTTTTTTTACTAAAAAAGGAAATATCAAAAAATCTACCTTTGGACGCATGAGTTTAATATTTTCGTCGTATAATATCCATTCGTGTCATAAGACGCCGCAAAAAACAAAGAAATCGTGCCATTTTTTAAAACTGAGGGTTTTACCGAAATTCGTGTGCTATATGACCTTTGTTTTTTACTAAAAAAAGAAATATCAAAAAATCTCTCTTCGGACCCATGAGCTTAACTTTTTTGTCGTATAATATCAATTCGTGTCATCAGACGCCTAAAAAAACAAAGTAATAGTTTCAGTTTTACAAACTAAGCGTTTTTACCGGAATTCGCGTGCTATATAGCCTTTGATTTTTTACTAAAAAAAGAAATATCAAAAAATCACTCTTCGGACGCATGAGTTTAACTTTTTCGTCGTATAATATCCATTCGTCTCATAAGACGCCTAAAAAACAAAGTAATAGTTTCATTTTTTAAAACTAAGGGTTTTTACCGGAATTCGTGTGCTATAGCCTTTGTCTTTTTTCCTAAAAAAGGAAATATCAAAAAATCTCTCTTGGGACGCATGAGTTTAACATTTTCGTCGTATAATATCAATTCGTGCGTTCGGACGCCACAAAAAACAAAAAATAGTGCTATTTTTAAAAACTTAGGGTATTACCGGAATTCGTGTGTTATAGACTTTGGTTTTTTTACTAAAAAAGGAAATATGAAAAAATCTCCCTTTGGACGCATGAGTTTAACATTTTCGTCGTATAATATCCATTCGTGTCATAAGACGCCGCAAAAAACAAAGAAATAGTGTCATTTTTTAAAACTGAGGGGTTTTACCGAAATTCGTGTGCTATATAGCCTTTGTTTTTTTACTAAAAAAGAAATATCAAAAAATCTCTCTTCGGACGCATGAGTTTAACTTTTTTGTCGTATAATATCAATTTGTGTCATCAGACGCCTAAAAAACAAAGTAATAGTTTCAGTTTTAAAAACTAAGCGTTTTTACGGGAATTCGTGTGCTATATGACCTTTGTTTTTTACTAAAAAAAGAAATATCAAAAAATCTCTCTTCGGACCCATGAGCTTAACTTTTTTGTCGTATAATATCAATTCGTGTCATCAGACGCCTAAAAAAACAAAATAATAGTTTCAGTTTTAAAAACTAAGCGTTTTTACCGGAATTCGCGTGCTATTTAGCCTTTGTTTTTTCCTAAAAAAGAAATATCAAAAAATCTCTCTTCGGACGCATGATTTTAACTTTTTCGTCGTATAATATCCATTCGTGTCATAAGACGCCTAGAAAAACAAAGTAATAGTTTCATTTTTAAAAACTAAGGGTTTTTACGGGAATTGGTGTGCTATAGCCTTTGTCTTTTTTCCTAAAAACGGAAATATCAAAAAATCTCTCTTTGGACGCATGAGTTTAACATTTTCGTCGTATAATATCAATTCGTGCGTTCAGACGCCACAAAAAACAAAAAATAGTGTTATTTTTAAAAACTGGGTTTTTTACCGGAATTCGTGTGTTATAGCCTTTGGTTTTTTTACTAAAAAGGAAATATCAAAAAATCTCCCTTTGGACGCATGAGTTTAACTTTTTCGTCGTATAATATCCATTCGTGTCATAAGACGCCGCAAAAAACAAAGAAATAGTGCCATTTTTTAAAACTGAGGGGTTTTACCGAAATTCATGTGCTATATAGCCTTTGTTTTTTACTAAAAAAGAAATATCAAAAAATCTCTCTTCGGACGCATGAGTTTAAATTCTTTGTCGTATAACATCAATTCGTGTCATCAGACGACTAAAAAAACAAAGTAATAGTTTCATTTTTAAAAACTAAGGGTTTTTACTGGAATTTGTGTGCTATAAGTTATGTGTGTTTTCATAAAAAAAGAAAAATCAAAAAATCTCTCTTGGGACGCATGAGTTTAACATTTTCGTCGTATAATATCAATTCGTGCGTTCAGATGCCACAAAAAACAAAAAAATAGTGCTATTTTTAAAAACTAAGGATTTTTACCGAAATTCGTGTGTTATAGCCTTTGGTTTTTATTCTAAAAAAGGAAATATCAAAAAATCTCCCTTTGGACACATGCGTTTATCATTTTCGTCGTATAATATCCATTCGTGTCAAAAGACGCCGCAAAAAACAAAGAAATAGTGCCATTTTTTAAAACTGAGAGGTTTTACCGAAATTCGTGTGCTAAGCCTTTGTTTTTTTACTAAAAAAAGAAATATCAAAAAATCTCTCTTCAGACGCATGAGTTTAACTTTTTTGTCGTATAATATCAATTTGTGTCATAAGACGCCTAAAAAAACAAAGTAATAGTTTCATTTTTAAAAACTAAGGGTTTTTTTCCGGAATTCGTGTGCTATAGCCTTTGTGTTTTTTCCTAAAAAAAGAAATATCAAAAAAACTCTCTTCGGACGAATGAGTTTAACTTTTTTGTCGTATAATATCAATTCGTGTCATAAGACGCCGAAAAAAAAAGAAATAGTGCCACTTTTAAAAACTGAGGGTTTTTATCGAAATTCGTGTCCTATAGCCTTTGGGGTTTTTACTAAAAATGGAAATATCAAAAAATCTCTCTTCGGACGCATGAGTTTAACATATTCGTCGTATAATATTCATTCGTGTCATCACATGCCGCAAAAAACAAAGAAATAGTGCCATTTTTAAAAACTGAGGGGTTTTATTGAGATTCGTGTGTTATAGCCTTTGGGTTTTTTCCTAAAAAAAGAAATATCAAAAAATCTCTCTTGGGACGCATTAGTTTAACATTTTCGTCGTATAATATTCATTCGTGTCATCAGATGCCGCACAAAACAAAGAAATAGTGCCATTTTTAAAAACTGAGGGGTTTTATCGAGTTTCGTGTGTTATAGCCTTTGGGTTTTTTCCTGAAAAAGGAAATATCAACAAATCTTTCTTGGGACGCATGAGTTTAACATTTTCGTCGTATAATATCAATTCGTGTCATCGGACGCCTAAAAAACAAACAAATATTGTCATTTTAAGAAACTGTGGGGTTTTACTAGAATTCGTGGGCTATAGCCTTTGGGTTTTTTTGCTTAAAAAGGAAATATCAAAAAATCTCTCTTGGGACGCATTAGTTTAATATTTTCGTCGTATAATATCCATTCGTGTCATCAGACGCCTAAAAGAACGAAGAAATAGTGTCAGTTTTAAAAACTAGGGGGTCTAACCGAAATTCGTGTGCTAAGCCTTTGTTTTTTTACTAAAAAAAGAAATATCAAAAAATCTCTCTTCGGACGCATGAGTTTAACTTTCTTTGTCGTATAATATCAATTTGTGTCATCAGACGCCTAAAACAACAAAGTAATAGTTTCATTTTTAAAAACTAAGGATTTTTACCGGAATTTGCGTGCTATAGCTTTTGTGTTTTTTCCTAAAAAATGAAATATCAAAATCTCTCTCTTGGGACGCATGAGTTTAACATTTTCGTCGTATAATATCAATTCGTGCATTCAGACGCCACAAAAAACAAAAAATAGTGCTATTTTTAAAAACTGAGGGTTTTTACCGGAATTCGTGTGTTATATATAGCCTTTGGTTTTTTTTACTAAAAAAGGAAATATCAAAAAATCTCCGTTTGGACGCATGAGTTTAACATTTTCGTCGTATAATATCCATTCGTGTCATAAGACGCCGCAAAAAACAAAGAAATAGTGCTATTTTTTAAAACTGAGGGGTTTTACCGAAATTCGTGTGCTCTATAACTTTTTTTTTACTAAAACAAGAAATATCAAAAAACTCTCTTTGGACCCATGAGTTTTCTTTTTTGTCGTATAATATCAATTCGTGTCATCAGACGCCTAAAAAAACAAAATAATAGTTTCAGTTTTAAAAACTAAGCGTTTTTACCGGAATTCGCGTGCTATTTAGCCTTTGTTTTTTCCTAAAAAAGAAATATCAAAAAATCTCTCTTCGGACGCATGAGTTTAACATTTTCGTCGTATAATATCCATTTGTGTCATAAGACGCCTAAAAAACAAAGTAATAGTTTCATTTTTAAAAACTAAGGGTTTTTACGGGAATTGGTGTGCTATAGCCTTTGTCTTTTTTCCTAAAAACGGAAATATCAAAAAATCTCTCTTTGGACGCATGAGTTTAACATTTTCGTCGTATAATATCAATTCGTGCGTTCAGACGCCACAAAAAACAAACAATAATGCTATTTTTAAAAACTGAGGATTTTTACCAGAATTCGTGTGTTATAGACTTTGGTTTTTTTACTAAAAAATGAAATATCAAAAAATCTCCCTTTGCACGCATGCGTTTAACATTTTCGTCGTATAATATCCATTCGTGTCATAAGACGCCGCAAAAAACAAAGAAATAGTGCAATCTTTTAAAACTGAGGGGTTTTACTGAAATTCGTGTGCTATATAGCATTTGGTTTTTTTACTAAATAAATAAATATCAAAAAATCTCTCTTCAGACGTATAATATCAATTCGTGTAATCAGACGCCTAAAAAAACAAACTAATAGTTTCATTTTTAAAAACTAAGGGTTTTTACCGGAATTCGTGTGCTATAGCCTTTGTGTTTTTTCCTAAAAAAAGAAATATCAAAAAATCTCTCTTGTGACGCATGAGTTTAACATTTTCATCGTATAATATCTATTCGTGTCATAAGACGCCTAAAAAACCAAAGTAATAGTTTCATTTTTCAAAACTATGGGTTTTTACCGGAATTCGTGTGCTACAGCCTTTGTGTTTTTTTTCCTAAAAAAGGAAATATCAAAAAATCTCTCTTGGGAGGCATGAGTTTAACATTTTCGTCGTATAATATCAATTCGTGCGTTCAGACGCCACAAAAAACAAAAAGTAGTGCTATTTTTAAAAACAGAGGGTTTTTACCGGAATTCGTGTGTTATAGACTTTGGTTTTTTTACAAAAAAAGGAAATATCAAAAAATCTCCCTTTGGACGCATGAGTTTAATATTTTCGTCGTATAATATCCATTCGTGTCATAAGACGCCGCAAAAAACAAAGAAATCGTGCCATTTTTTAAAACTGAGGGTTTTACCGAAATTCGTGTGCTATATGACCTTTGTTTTTTACTAAAAAAAGAAATATCAAAAAATCTCTCTTCGGACCCATGAGCTTAACTTTTTTGTCGTATAATATCAATTCGTGTCATCAGACGCCTAAAAAAACAAAGTAATAGTTTCAGTTTTACAAACTAAGCGTTTTTACCGGAATTCGCGTGCTATATAGCCTTTGATTTTTTACTAAAAAAAGAAATATCAAAAAATCACTCTTCGGACGCATGAGTTTAACTTTTTCGTCGTATAATATCCATTCGTCTCATAAGACGCCTAAAAAACAAAGTAATAGTTTCATTTTTTAAAACTAAGGGTTTTTACCAGAATTCGTGTGCTATAGCCTTTGTCTTTTTTCCTAAAAAAGGAAATATCAAAAAATCTCTCTTGGGACGCATGAGTTTAACATTTTCGTCGTATAATATCAATTCGTGCGTTCGGACGCCACAAAAAACAAAAAATAGTGCTATTTTTAAAAACTTAGGGTTTTACCGGAATTCGTGTGTTATAGACTTTGGTTTTTTTACTAAAAAAGGAAATATGAAAAAATCTCCCTTTGGACGCATGAGTTTAACATTTTCGTCGTATAATATCCATTCGTGTCATAAGACGCCGCAAAAAACAATGAAATAGTGTCATTTTTTAAAACTGAGGGGTTTTACCGAAATTCGTGTGCTATATAGCCTTTGTTTTTTTACTAAAAAAGAAATATCAAAAAATCTCTCTTCGGACGCATGAGTTTAACTTTTTTGTCGTATAATATCAATTTGTGTCATCAGACGCCTAAAAAAACAAAGTAATAGTTTCAGTTTTAAAAACTAAGCGTTTTTACGGGAATTCGTGTGCTATATAACTTTTGTTTTTTTACTAAAAAAAGAAATATCAAAAAACTCTCTTCGGACCCATGAGTTTTCTTTTTTGTCGTATAATATCAATTCGTGTCATCAGACGCCTAAAAAAACAAAATAATAGTTTCAGTTTTAAAAACTAAGCGTTTTTACCGGAATTCGCGTGCTATTTAGCCTTTGTTTTTTCCTAAAAAAGAAATATCAAAAAATCTCTCTTCGGACGCATGATTTTAACTTTTTCGTCGTATAATATCCATTCGTGTCATAAGACGCCTAGAAAAACAAAGTAATAGTTTCATTTTTAAAAACTAAGGGTTTTTACGGGAATTGGTGTGCTATAGCCTTTGTCTTTTTTCCTAAAAATGGAAATATCAAAAAATCTCTCTTTGGACGCATGAGTTTAACATTTTCGTCGTATAATATCAATTCGTGCGTTCAGACGCCACAAAAAACAAAAAAAGTGTGCTATTTTTAAAAACTAAGGATTTTTACCGAAATTCGTGTGTTATATAGCCTTTGGTTTTTATTCTAAAAAAGGAAATATCAAAAAATCTCCCTTTGGACACATGCGTTTATCATTTCCGTCGTATAATATCCATTCGTGTCAAAAGACGCCACAAAAAACAAAGAAATAGTGCCATTTTTTAAAACTGAGAGGTTTTACCGAAATTCGTGTGCTATACAGCCTTTGTTTTTTTACTAAAAAAAATATCAAAAAATCTCTCTTCAGACGCATGAGTTTAACTTTTTTGTCGTATAATATCAATTCGTGTCATCAAACGCCTAACAAAACAAAGTAATAGTTTCATTTTTAAAAACTAAGGGTTTTTACTGGAATTTGCGTGCTATAGCTTTTGTGTTTTTTCCTAAAAACTAAATATCAAAAAATCTCTCTTGGGACGCATGAGTTTAACATTTTCGTCGTATAATATCAATTCGTGCATTCAGACGCCACAAAAAACAAAAAATAGTGCTATTTTTAAAAACTGAGGGTTTTTACCGGAATTCGTGTGTTATATATAGCCTTTGGTTTTTTTACTAAAAAAGGAAATATCAAAAAATCTCCGTTTGGACGCATGAGTTTAACATTTTCGTCGTATAATATCCATTCGTGTCATAAGACGCCGCAAAAAAACAAAGAAATAGTGCCATTTTTTAAAACTGAGGGGTTTTACCGAAATTCGTGTGCTATATAACTTTTGTTTTTTTACTAAAAAATAAATATCAAAAAACTCTTTTCGGACCCATGAGTTTTACTTTTTTGTCGTATAATATCAATTCGTGTCATCAGACGCCTAAAAACAAAATAATAGTTTCAGTTTTAAAAACTAAGCGTTTTTACCGGAATTCGCGTGCTATTTAGCCTTTGTTTTTTCCTAAAAAAGAAATATCAAAAAATCTCTCTTCGGACGCATGAGTTTAACTTTTTCGTCGTATAATATCCATTCGTGTCATAAGACGCCTAAAAAAACAAAGTAATAGTTTCATTTTTAAAAACTAAGGGTTTTTACGGGAATTGGTGTGCTATAGCCTTTGTCTTTTTTCCTAAAAACGGAAATATTAAAAAATCTCTCTTTGGACGCATGAGTTTAACATTTTCGTCGTATAATATCAATTCGTGCGTTCAGACGCCACAAAAAACAAACAATAGTGCTATTTTTAAAAACTGAGGATTTTTACCAGAATTCGTGTGTTATAGACTTTGGTTTTTTTACTAAAAATGAAATATCAAAAAATCTCCCTTTGGACGAATGCGTTTAACATTTTCGTCGTATAATATCCATTCGTGTCATAAGACGCCGCAAAAAACAAAGAAATAGTGCAATTTTTAAAACTGAGGGGTTTTACCGAAATTCGTGTGCTATATAGCCTTTGTTTTTTTACTAAAAAACAAATATCAAAAAATCTCTCTTCGGACGCATGAGTTTAACTTTTTTGTCGTATAATATCAAATCGTGTCATCAGACGCCTAAAAAAACAATGTAATAGTTTCAGTTTTAAAAACTAAGCGTTTTTACCAGAATTCGTGTGCTATATAATTCGTTTGTTTTTTAACCCATTTTAGGAGATTTAAAACAGTTGATCCAATTAGTAAAACTCTAAATACTTCTAAATACTCCTGAGTTTATACGGATAATAGGAAGATGAGTAGTTTGAATACGGATAATATGCTCCTCGTTATTTTGGATTGTGAAACTATATAGCCTTTGTTTTTTTACTAAAAAAGGAAATATCAAAAAATCTCCCTTTGGACACATGCGTTTATCATTTTCGTCGTATAATATCCATTCGTGTCAAAAGACGCCGCAAAAAACAAAGAAATAGTGCCATTTTTTAAAACTGAGAGGTTTTACCGAAATTCGTGTGCTATACAGCCTTTGTTTTTTTACTAAAAAAAGAAATATCAAAAAATCTCTCTTCAGACGCATGAGTTTAACTTTTTTGTCGTATAATATCAATTCGTGTCATCAGACGCCTAAAAAAACAAAGTAATAGTTTCATTTTTAAAAACTAAGGGTTTTTACCGGAATTTGCGTGCTATAGCTTCTGTGTTTTTTCCTAAAAAAAGAAATATCAAAAAATCTCTCTTGGGACGCATGAGTTTAACATTTACGTCGTATAATATCAATTCGTGCATTCAGAGGCCACAAAAAACAAAAAATAGTGCTATTTTTAAAAACTGAGGGTTTTTATCGGAATTCGTGTGTTATATAGCCTTTGGTTTTTTTACTAAAAAAGGAAATATCAAAAAATCTCCGTTTGGACGCATGAGTTTAACATTTTCGTCGTATAATATCCATTCGTGTCATAAGACGCCGCAAAAAACAAAGAAATAGTGCCATTTTTTAAAACTGAGGGGTTTTACCGAAATTCGTGTGCTATATAACTTTTTTTTACTAAAACAAGAAATATCAAAAAACTCTCTTCGGACCCATGAGTTTTCTTTTTTGTCGTATAATATCAATTCGTGTCATCAGACGCCTAAAAAAACAAAATAATAGTTTCAGTTTTAAAAACTAAGCGTTTTTACCGGAATTCGCGTGCTATTTAGCCTTTGTTTTTTCCTAAAAAAGAAATATCAAAAAATCTCTCTTCGGACGCATGAGTTTAACTTTTTCGTCGTATAATATCCATTCGTGTCATAAGACGCCTAAAAAACAAAGTAATAGTTTCATTTTTAAAAACTAAGGGTTTTTACGGGAATTGGTGTGCTATAGCCTTTGTCTTTTTTCCTAAAAACGGAAATATCAAAAAATCTCTCTTTGGACGCATGAGTTTAACATTTTCGTCGTATAATATCAATTCGTGCGTTCAGACGCCACAAAAAACAAACAATAGTGCTATTTTTAAAAACTGAGGATTTTTACCAGAATTCGTGTGTTATAGACTTTGGTTTTTTTACTAAAAATGAAATATCAAAAAATCTCCCTTTGCACGCATGCGTTTAACATTTTCGTCGTATAATATCCATTCGTGTCATAAGACGCCGCAAAAAACAAAGAAATAGTGCAATCTTTTAAAACTGAGGGGTTTTACCGAAATTCGTGTGCTATATAGCCTTTGTTTTTTTACTAAAAAAAGAAATATCAAAAAATCTCTCTTCGAACGCATGAGTTTAACTTTTTTGTCGTATAATATCCATTCGTGTCATAAGACGCCTAAAAAAACAAAATAATAGTTTCAGTTTTAAAAACTAAGCGTTTTTACCGGAATTCGCGTGCTATTTAGCCTTTGTTTTTTCCTAAAAAAGAAATATCAAAAAATCTCTCTTCGGACGCATGAGTTTAACTTTTTCGTCGTATAATATCCATTCGTGTCATAAGACGCCTAAAAAACAAAGTAATAGTTTCATTTTTAAAAACTAAGGGTTTTTACGGGAATTGGTGTGCTAAAAACGGAAATATCAAAAAACGGAAATATCAAAAAATCTCTCTTTGGACGCATGAGTTTAACATTTTCGTCGTATAATATCAATTCGTGCGTTCAGACGCCACAAAAAACAAACAATAGTGCTATTTTTAAAAACTGAGGATTTTTACCAGAATTCGTGTGTTATAGACTTTGGTTTTTTTACTAAAAATGAAATATCAAAAAATCTCCCTTTGCACGCATGCGTTTAACATTTTCGTCGTATAATATCCATTCGTGTCATAAGACGCCGCAAAAAACAAAGAAATAGTGCAATCTTTTAAAACTGAGGGGTTTTACCGAAATTCGTGTGCTATATAGCCTTTGTTTTTTACTAAAAAAAGAAATATCAAAAAATCTCTCTTCGAACGCATGAGTTTAACTTTTTTGTCGTATAATATCAAATCGTGTCATCAGACGCCTAAAAAAACAATGTAATAGTTTCAGTTTTAAAAACTAAGCGTTTTTACCGGAATTCGTGTGCTTTATAATTCGTTTGTTTTTTAACCCATTTTAGGAGATTTAAAATAGGTGATCCAATTAGTAAAACTCTAAATACTTCTAAATACTCCTGAGTTTATACTCTAACTCAAGAATTCTTTTATTCTCTTTACTTACTTTATTTAAGGGGATGTAGTTTGATCTTTCACATTTTGATTCGAGACAAACTGCATTATTATTATGTAATAAAATTAAAATATATGGAACATAAAATGCCCCTAAATAACCAACTTCAATATGAAGTCTGGATAATAGGAAGATGAGTAGTTTGAATACGGATAATATGCTCCTCGTTATTTTGGATTGTTAAACTATATAGCCTTTGTTTTTTTACTAAAAAAAGAAATATCAAAAAATCTCTCTTCGGACGCATGAGTTTAACTTTTTTGTCGTATAATATCAATTCGTGTCATCAGACGCCTAAAAAACAAAGTAATAGTTTCATTTTTAAAAACTATGGGTTTTTACCGGAATTCGTGTGCTATAGACTTTGTGTTTTTTCCTAAAAAAGAAATATCAAAAAATCTCTCTTGGGACGCATGAGTTTAACATTTTCGTCGTACAATATTAATTCGTGCGTTCAGACTCCATAAAAAAACAAAAACATAGTGCTATTTATAAAAACTAAGGATTTTTACCGAAATTCGTGTGTTATATAGCCTTTGGTCTTTATTCTAAAAAAGGAAATATCAAAAAATCTCCCTTTGGACACATGCGTTTATCATTTCCGTCGTATAATATCCATTCGTGTCAAAAGACGCCACAAAAAACAAAGAAATAGTGCCATTTTTTAAAACTGAGAGGTTTTACCGAAATTCGTGTGCTATACAGCCTTTGTTTTTTTACTAAAAAAAATATCAAAAAATCTCTCTTCAGACGCATGAGTTTAACTTTTTTGTCGTATAATATCAATTCGTGTCATCAAACGCCTAACAAAACAAAGTAATAGTTTCATTTTTAAAAACTAAGGGTTTTTACCGGAATTTGCGTGCTATAGCTTTTGTGTTTTTTCCTAAAAAGGAAATATCAAAAAATCTCTCTTGGGACGCATGAGTTTAACATTTTCGTCGTATAATATCAATTCGTGCATTCAGACGCCACAAAAAACAAAAAATAGTGCTATTTTTAAAAACTGAGGGTTTTTACCGGAATTCGTGTGTTATATATAGCCTTTGGTTTTTTTACTAAAAAAGGAAATATCAAAAAATCTCTCTTGTGACGCATGAGTTTGACATTTTCATCGTATAATATCTATTCGTGTCATAAGACGCCTAAAAAACCAAAGTAATAGTTTCATTTTTAAAAACTATGGGTTTTTACCGGAATTCATGTGCTATAGCATTTGTGTATTTTTCCTAAAAAAGGAAATATCAAAAAATCTCTCTTGGGAGGCATGAGTTTAACATTTTCGTCGTATAATATCAATTCGTGCGTTCAGACGCCACAAAAAACAAAAAGTAGTGCTATTTTTAAAAACTGAGGGTTTTTACCGGAATTCGTGTGTTATAGACTTTGGTTTCTTTACTAAAAAAGGAAATATCAAAAAATCTCCCTTTGGACGCATGAGTTTAATATTTTCGTCGTATAATATCCATTCGTGTCATAAGACGCCGCAAAAAACAAAGAAATCGTGCCATTTTTTAAAACTGAGGGTTTACCGAAATTCGTGTGCTATATGACCTTTGTTTTTTACTAAAAAAAGAAATATCAAAAAATCTCTCTTCGGACCCATGAGCTTAACTTTTTTGTCGTATAATATCAATTCGTGTCATCAGACGCCTAAAAAACAAAGTAATAGTTTCAGTTTTACAAACTAAGCGTTTTTACCGGAATTCGCGTGCTATATAGCCTTTGATTTTTTACTAAAAAAAGAAATATCAAAAAATCACTCTTCGGACGCATGAGTTTAACTTTTTCGTCGTATAATATCCATTCGTGTCATAAGACGCCTAAAAAACAAAGTAATAGTTTCATTTTTAAAAACTAAGGGTTTTTACCAGAATTCGTGTGCTATAGCCTTTGTCTTTTTTCCTAAAAAAGGAAATATCAAAAAATCTCTCTTGGGACGCATGAGTTTAACATTTTCGTCGTATAATATCAATTCGTGCGTTCGGACGCCACAAAAAACAAAAAATAGTGCTATTTTTAAGAACTTAGGGTTTTACCGGAATTCGTGTGTTGTATAGACTTTGGTTTTTTTACTAAAAAAGGAAATATGAAAAAATCTCCCTTTGGACGCATGAGTTTAACATTTTCGTCGTATAATATCCATTCGTGTCATAAGACGCCGCAAAAACAAACTAATAGTTTCATTTTTAAAAACTAAGGGTTTTTACCGGAATTCGTGTGCTATAGCCTTTGTGTTTTTTCCTAAAAAAAGAAATATCAAAAAATCTCTCTTGTGACGCATGAGTTTAACATTTTTGTTGTATAATATCAATTCGTGTCATCAGACGCCTAAAAAAACAAACTAATAGTTTCATTTTTAAAAACTAAGGGTTTTTACCGGAATTCGTGTGCTATAGCCTTTGTGTTTTTTCCTAAAAAAAGAAATATCAAAAAATCTCTCTTGTGACGCATGAGTTTAACATTTTCATCGTATAATATCTATTCGTGTCATAAGACGCCTAAAAAACCAAAGTAATAGTTTCATTTTTAAAAACTATGGGGTTTTACCGGAATTCGTGTGCTATAGCCTTTGTGTTTTTTTTCCTAAAAAAGGAAATATCAAAAAATCTCTCTTGGGAGGCATGAGTTTAACATTTTCGTCGTATAATATCAATTCGTGCGTTCAGACGCCACAAAAAACAAAAAGTAGTGCTATTTTTAAAAACTGAGGGTTTTTACCGGAATTCGTGTGTTATAGACTTTGGTTTTTTTACTAAAAAATGAAATATCAAAAAATCTCCCTTTGCACGCATGCGTTTAACAATTTCGTCGTATAATATCCATTCGTGTCATAAGACGCCGCAAAAAACAAAGGAATAGTGCAATTTTTTAAAACTGAGGGGTTTTACCGAAATTCGTGTGCTATATAGCCTTTGTTTTTTTACTAAAAAAAGAAATATCAAAAAATCTCTCTTCGGACGCATGAGTTTAACTTTTTTGTCGTATAATATCAAATCGTGTCATCAGACGCCTAAAAAACAATGTAATAGTTTCAGTTTTAAAAACTAAGCGTTTTTACCGGAATTCGTGTGCTATATAATTCGTTTGTTTTTTAACCCATTTTAGGAGATTTAAAACAGGTGATCCAATTAGTAAAACTCTAAATACTTCTAAATACTCCTGAGTTTATACTCTAACTCAAGAATTCTTTTATTCTCTTTACTTACTTTATTTAAGGGGATGTAGTTTGATCTTTCACATTTTGATTCGAGACAAACTGCATTATTATTATGTAATAAAATTAAAATATATGGAACATAAAATGCCCCTAAATAACCAACTTCAATATGAAGTCTGGATAATAGGAAGATGAGTAGTTTGAATACGGATAATATGCTCCTCGTTATTTTGGATTGTGAAACTATATAGCCTTTGTTTTTTTACTAAAAAAAGAAATATCAAAAAATCTCTCTTCGGACGCATGAGTTTAACTTTTTTGTCGTATAATATCAATTCTTGTCACCAGACGCCTAAAAAAACAAAGTAATAGTTTCATTTTTAAAAACTATGGGTTTTTACCAGAATTTGTGTGCTATAGACTTTGTGTTTTTTCCTAAAAAGGAAATATCAAAAAATCTCTCTTGGGACGCATGAGTTTAACATTTTCGTCGTATAATATCAATTTGTGCGTTCAGACTCCACAAAAAAACAAAAAAATAGTGCTATTTTTAAAAACTGAGGGTTTTTACCGGAATTCGTGTGTTATAGCCTTTGGTTTTTTTACTAAAAAAGGAAATATCAAAAAATCTCCCTTTGGACGCATGAGTTTAACATTTTCGTCGTATAATATCCATTCCTGTCATAAGACGCCGCAAAAAACAAAGAAATAGTGTCGTTTTTTTAAAACTGAGGGGTTTTACCGAAATTCGTGTGCTATATAACCTCTGTTTTTTTTACTAAAAAAAGAAATATCAAAAAATCTCTCTTCGGACACATGAGTTTAACTTTTTTGTCGTATAATATCAATTTGTGTCATCAGACGCCTAAAAAACAAAGTAATAGTTTCAGTTTTAAAAACTAAGGGTTTTTACCGGAATTCGTATGCTATAGCCTTTGTGTTTTTTCCTAAAAAAGGAAATATCAAAAAATCTCTCTTGGCACGCATGAGTTTAAGCTTTTCGTCATATAATATCAATTTGTGTCATCAGATGCCTAAAAACAAAGAACTAGTGTCATTTTTAAAAACTAAGGGTTTTTACCGGAATTCGGTTGCTATAGCCTTTGGTTTTTTTACTAAAAATGAAATATCAAAAAATCTCCCTTAGGACTCATGAGTTTAACATTTTTGTCGTATAATATCCATTCGTGTCATCAGACGCCGCAAAAAACAAAGAAATAGTGCCATTTTTTAAAACTGAGGGGTTTTACCGAAATTCCTATGCTATATAGCCTTTGTTTTTTTACCAAAAAAAGAAATATGAAAAAATCTCTCTTCGGACGCATGAGTTTAACTTTTTTGTCGTATAATATCAATTCGTGTCATCAGACTCCTAAAAAACAAAGTAATAGTTTCATTTTTAAAAACTAAGGGTTTTTACCAGAATTCGTGTGCTATATAGCCTTTGTTTTTTAACTAAAAAAAGAAATATCAAAAAATCTCCCTTCGGACGCATGAGTTTAACTTTTTTGTCGTATAATATCAATTCGTGTCATCACACGCCGCAAAAACCAAAGAAATAGTGCCATTTTTTAAAACTGAGGGGTTTTACCGAAATTCGTGTGCTATACAACCATTGTTTTTTTACTAAAAAAAGAAATATCAAAAAATCTCTCTTCGGACGCATGAGTTTAACTTTTTCGTCGTATAATATCAATTCGTGTCATCAGATGCCGCAAAAAACAAAGAAATAGTGCCAACTTTTAAAACTGAGGGGTTTTACCGAAATTTGTGTGCTATATAGCCTTTGTTTTTTTACCAAAAAAAGTAATATCAAAAAATCTCTCTTCGGACGCATGAGTTTATCTTTTTGGTCGTATAATATCAATTCGTGTCATCAGACGTCTAAAAAAACAAAGTAATAGTTTCATTTTTAAAAACTAAGGGTTTTTACCGGAATTCGTGTGCTATAGCCTTTGTGTTTTTTCCTAAAACGGGAAATATCAAAAAATCTCTCTTGGGACGCATGAGTTTAACATTTTCGTCGTATAATATCAATTCGTGCATTCAGACGCCACAAAAAACAAAAAATAGTGCTATTTTTAAAAACTGAGGGTTTTTATCGGAATTCGTGTGTTATATATAGCCTTTGGTTTTTTTACTAAAAAAAGAAATATCAAAAAATCTCCCTTTGGACGCATGAGTTGAACATTTTTGTCGTATAATATCAATTCGTGTCATCAGACGCCGCAAAAAACAAAGAAATAGTGCCATTTTTTAAAACTGAGGGGTTTTACCGAAATTGGTGTGCTATATAGCCTTTGTTTTTTTACCAAAAAAAGAAATATCAAAAAATCTCTCTTCGGACGCATGAGTTTATCTTTTTGGTCGTATAATATCAATTCGTGTCATCAGACGTCTAAAAAAACAAAGTAATAGTTTCATTTTTAAAAACTAAGGGTTTTTACCGAAATTCGTGTGCTTAGCCTTTGTGTTTTTTCCTAAAACGGGAAATATCAAAAAATATCTCTTGGGACGCATGAGTTTTAGATTTTGGTCGTATAATATCTATTCGTGCGTTCAGACGCCTCCAAAAACAAAAAATAGTGCTATTTTTAAAAACTGAGGGTTTTTACCGGAATTCGTGTGGTATAGCCTTTGGTTTTTTTACTAAAAAAGGAAATATCAAAAAATCTCCCTTTGGACGCAGGAGTTTAACATTTTCGTCGTATAATATCCATTCGTGTCATAAGACGCCGCAAAAAACAAAGAAATAGTGCCATTTTTTAAAACTGAGGGTTTTACCGAAATAGCCTTTGTTTTTTTACTAAAAAAAGAAATATCAAAAAATCTCTCTTCGGACGCATGAGTTTAACTTTTTTGTCGTATAAAATCAATTCGTGTCATCAGACGCCTAAAAAAACAAAGTAATACTTTCATTTTTTAAAACTAAAGGTTTTTACTGGAATTCGTGTGCTTTATATTATAGCCTTTGGTTTTTTTACTAAAAAAGAAAATATCAAAAAATCTCCCTTTGGACGCATGAGTTTAATATTTTCGTCGTATAATATCCATTCGTGTCATCAGACGCCGCAAAAAACATAGAAATAGTGCCATTTTTTAAAACTGAGGGGTTTTACCGAAATTCGTGTGCTATATAGCATTTGGTTTTTTTACTAAATAAATAAATATCAAAAAATCTCTCTTCAGACGCATGAGTTTAACTTTTTAGTCGTATTATATCAATTCGAGTCATCAGACGCCACAAAAAACAAAGAAATAGTGCTATTTTTAAAAACTAAGAATTATTACCGAAATTCGTGTGTTATAGCCTTTGGTTTTTTTGCTAAAAAAGGAAATATCAAAAAATCTCTCTTCAGTCGCATCCATTTAACATTTTCGTCCTATAATATTCATTCGTGTCATCAGACGCCTAAAAAAACAAAGAAATAGTGTCAGTTTTAAAAACTAAGGGTTTTACCGAAATTCGTGTGCTATAGCCTTCGTGTTTTTACTAAAAAAGAAAATATCAAAAAATCTCTCTTCGGACGCATGAGTTTAACATTTTCGTCGTATAATATCCATTCGTGTCATCAGACGTCGCAAAAAACAAAGAAATAGTGCCACTTTTAAAAACTGAGGGTTTTTATCGAAATTCGTGTCCTATAGCCTTTGGGTTTTTTTACTAAAAATGGAAATATCAAAAAATCTCTCTTGGGACGCATGAGTTTAAGCTTTTCGTCATATAATATCAATTCGTGTCATCAGATGCCTAAAAAACAAAGAAATAGTGTCATTTTTTATAACTAAGGGTTTTTACAGAAATTCGTGTGCTATATAGCCTTTGGTTTTTTTACTAAAAAAGGAAATATCAAAAAATCTCCCTTCGGACGCATGAGTTTAACATTTTCGTCGTATAATATTCATTCGTGTCACCAGATGCCGAAAAAAATAAAGAAATAGTGTCATTTTTAAAAACTGAGGGGTTTTATCGAGATTCGT
Organism: Triglochin maritima; assembly: GCA_963682175.1. Taxonomy (NCBI): domain Eukaryota; kingdom Viridiplantae; phylum Streptophyta; class Magnoliopsida; order Alismatales; family Juncaginaceae; genus Triglochin; species Triglochin maritima. Next base: position 52,437,764 of record OY821772.1, on the reverse strand, counting down.
GTGTTATAGCCTTTGGGTTTTTTCCTAAAAAAGGAAATATAAAAAAATCTCTCTTGGGACGCATGAGTTTAACATTTTCGTCGTATAATATTAATTCGTGTCATCAGATGCCTAAAAAACAAAGAAATAGTGTCATTTTAAAAAACTGTGGGGTTTTACCACAATTCGTGTGCTATAGCCTTTGGGTTTTTTTGCTAAAAAAGGAAATATCAAAAAATCTCTCGTGGGACGCATTAGTTTAATATTTTCGTCATATAATATCCATTCGTGTCATCAGACGCCTAAAAGAACGAAGAAATAGTGTCATTTTTAAAAACTGAGGGGTTTTACCGAAATTCGTGTGCTATATAGCCTTTGTTTTTTTACTAAAACAAGAAATATCGAAAAATCTCTCTTTGGACGCATGAGTTTAACTTTTTTGTCGTATAATATCAATTTGTGTCATAAGACGCCTAAAAAAACAAAGTAATAGTTTCATTTTTAAAAACTAAGGGTTTTTTTCCGGAATTCGTGTGCTATAGCCTTTGTGTTTTTTCCTAAAAAAAGAAATATCAAAAAAACTCTCTTCGGACGAATGAGTTTAACTTTTTTGTCGTATAATATCAATTCGTGTCATAAGACGCCGAAAAAAAAAGAAATAGTGCCACTTTTAAAAACTGAGGGTTTTTATCGAAATTCGTGTCCTATAGCCTTTGGGGTTTTTACTAAAAATGGAAATATCAAAAAATCTCTCTTGGGACGCATGAGTTTAAGCTTTTCCTCATATAATATCAATTCGTGTCATCACATGCCTAAAAAATAAAGAAATATTGTCATTTTGAAAAACTAAGGGTTTTTACCGAAATTCGTGTGCTATAAAGCCTTTGGTTTTTTACTAAAAAAGGAAATATCAAAAAATCTCCCTTCGGAGGCATGAGTTTAACATTTTCGTCGTATAATATTCATTCGTGTCATCAGATGCCGCACAAAACAAAGAAATAGTGCCATTTTTAAAAACTGAGGGGTTTTATCGAGTTTCGTGTGTTATAGCCTTTGGGTTTTTTCCTGAAAAAGGAAATATCAACAAATCTTTCTTGGGACGCATGAGTTTAACATTTTCGTCGTATAATATCAATTCGTGTCATCGGACGCCTAAAAAACAAACAAATATTGTCATTTTAAGAAACTGTGGGGTTTTACTAGAATTCGTGGGCTATAGCCTTTGGGTTTTTTTGCTTAAAAAGGAAATATCAAAAAATCTCTCTTGGGACGCATTAGTTTAATATTTTCGTCGTATAATATCCATTCGTGTCATCAGACGCCTAAAAGAACGAAGAAATAGTGTCAGTTTTAAAAACTAGGGGGTCTAACCGAAATTCGGGTGCTATATAGCCTTTGTTTTTTTACTAAAAAAAGAAATATCGAAAAATCTCTCTTCGGACGCATGAGTTTAACTTTCTTTGTCGTATAATATCAATTCGTGTCATAAGACGCCTAAAAAAACAAAGTAATAGTTTCATTTTTAAAAACTAAGGGTTTTTTCCAGAATTCGTGTGCTATAGCCTTTGTGTTTTTTCCTAAAAAAAGAAATATCAAAAAATCTCTCTTCGGACGCATGAGTTTAACATTTTCATCATATAATATCAATTCGTGTCATCAGATGCCTAAAAAAAAGAAATAGTGTCATTTTTAAAAACTAAGGGTTTTTACCGAATTTCGTGTTCTTTAGCCTTTGCTTTTTTACTAAAAATGAAATATCAAAATCTCTCTCTTCGGAGACATGAGTTTAACATTTCCGTCGTATAATATCCATTCGTGTCAACAGACGCCGCAAAAAACAAAGAAATAGTGCCATTTTTTAAAACTGAGGGGTTTTACCGAAATTCGTGTGCTATATTGCATTTGGTTTTTTTACTAAATAAAGAAATAACAAAAAATTTCTCTTCAGACGCATGAGTTTAACTTTTTAGTCGTATTATATCAATTCGTGTCATCAGACGCCACAAAAAACAAAGAAATAGTGCTATTTTTAAAAACTAAGGATTATTACCGAAATTCGTGTGTTATTGCCTTTCGTTTTTTCCTAAAAAAGGAAATATCGAAAAATCTCTCTTGGGATGCATTTGTATAATATTTTTGTCGTATAATATCCATTCGTGTCATCAGACGCCTAAAAGAACGAAGAAATAGTGTCATTTTTAAAAACTGAGGGGTTTTACCGAAATTCGTGTGCTATATAGCCTTTGTTTTTTTACTAAAAAAAGAAATATCGAAAAATCTCTCTTCGGACAAATGAGTTTAACTTTTTTTGTCGTATAATATCAATTCGTGTCATCAGACGCCTAAAAAAACAAAGAAATAGTGTCATTTTAAAAAATTGTGGGGTTTTACAAGAATTCGTGTGCTATAGCTTTTGGGTTCTTTGCTAAAAAATGAAATATCAAAAAATCTCTCATGGGACGCATTAGTTTAATATTTTCGTCGTATAATATCCATTCGTGTCATCAGACGCCTAAAAGAACGAAGAAATTGTGCCATTTTTAAAAACTGAGGGGTTTTACCGAAATTCGTGTGCTATATAGCCTTTGTTTTTTTACTAAAAAAAGAAATATCGAAAAATCTCTCTTTGGACGCATGAGTTTAACTTTTTTGTCGTATAATATCAATTTGTGTCATAAGACGCCTAAAAAAACAAAGTAATAGTTTCATTTTTAAAAACTAAGGGTTTTTTTCCGGAATTCGTGTGCTATAGCCTTTGTGTTTTTTCCTAAAAAAAGAAATATCAAAAAAACTCTCTTCGGACGAATGAGTTTAACTTTTTTGTCGTATAATATCAATTCGTGTCATAAGACGCCGAAAAAAAAAGAAATAGTGCCACTTTTAAAAACTGAGGGTTTTTATCGAAATTCGTGTCCTATAGCCTTTGGGGTTTTTACTAAAAATGGAAATATCAAAAAATCTCTCTTCGGACGCATGAGTTTAACATATTCGTCGTATAATATTCATTCGTGTCATCACATGACGCAAAAAACAAAGAAATAGTGCCATTTTTAAAAACTGAGGGGTTTTATCGAGATTCGTGTGTTATAGCCTTTGGGTTTTTTCCTAAAAAAAGAAATATCAAAAAATCTCTCTTGGGACGCATTAGTTTAACATTTTCGTCGTATAATATTCATTCGTGTCATCAGATGCCGCACAAAACAAAGAAATAGTGCCATTTTTAAAAACTGAGGGGTTTTATCGAGTTTCGTGTGTTATAGCCTTTGGGTTTTTTCCTGAAAAAGGAAATATCAACAAATCTTTCTTGGGACGCATGAGTTTAACATTTTCGTCGTATAATATCAATTCGTGTCATCGGACGCCTAAAAAACAAACAAATATTGTCATTTTAAGAAACTGTGGGGTTTTACTAGAATTCGTGGGCTATAGCCTTTGGGTTTTTTTGCTTAAAAAGGAAATATCAAAAAATCTCTCTTGGGACGCATTAGTTTAATATTTTCGTCGTATAATATCCATTCGTGTCATCAGACGCCTAAAAGAACGAAGAAATAGTGTCAGTTTTAAAAACTAGGGGGTCTAACCGAAATTCGGGTGCTATATAGCCTTTGTTTTTTTACTAAAAAAAGAAATATCGAAAAATCTCTCTTCGGACGCATGAGTTTAACTTTCTTTGTCGTATAATATCAATTCGTGTCATAAGACGCCTAAAAAAACAAAGTAATAGTTTCATTTTTAAAAACTAAGGGTTTTTTCCAGAATTCGTGTGCTATAGCCTTTGTGTTTTTTCCTAAAAAAAGAAATATCAAAAAATCTCTCTTCGGACGCATGAGTTTAACATTTTCATCATATAATATCAATTCGTGTCATCAGATGCCTAAAAAAAAGAAATAGTGTCATTTTTAAAAACTAAGGGTTTTTACCGAATTTCGTGTTCTTTAGCCTTTGCTTTTTTACTAAAAATGAAATATCAAAATCTCTCTCTTCGGAGACATGAGTTTAACATTTCCGTCGTATAATATCCATTCGTGTCAACAGACGCCGCAAAAAACAAAGAAATAGTGCCATTTTTTAAAACTGAGGGGTTTTACCGAAATTCGTGTGCTATATTGCATTTGGTTTTTTTACTAAATAAAGAAATAACAAAAAATCTCTCTTCAGACGCATGAGTTTAACTTTTTAGTCGTATTATATCAATTCGTGTCATCAGACGCCACAAAAAACAAAGAAATAGTGCTATTTTTAAAAACTAAGGATTATTACCGAAATTCGTGTGTTATTGCCTTTCGTTTTTTCCTAAAAAAGGAAATATCGAAAAATCTCTCTTGGGATGCATTTGTATAATATTTTTGTCGTATAATATCCATTCGTGTCATCAGACGCCTAAAAGAACGAAGAAATAGTGTCATTTTTAAAAACTGAGGGGTTTTACCGAAATTCGTGTGCTATATAGCCTTTGTTTTTTTACTAAAAAAAGAAATATCGAAAAATCTCTCTTCGGACAAATGAGTTTAACTTTTTTTGTCGTATAATATCAATTCGTGTCATCAGACGCCTAAAAAAACAAAGAAATAGTGTCATTTTAAAAAATTGTGGGGTTTTACAAGAATTCGTGTGCTATAGCCTTTGGGTTCTTTGCTAAAAAATGAAATATCAAAAAATCTCTCATGGGACGCATTAGTTTAATATTTTCGTCGTATAATATCCATTCGTGTCATCAGACGCCTAAAAGAACGAAGAAATTGTGCCATTTTTAAAAACTGAGGGGTTTTACCGAAATTCGTGTGCTATATAGCCTTTGTTTTTTTACTAAAAAAAGAAATATCGAAAAATCTCTCTTTGGACGCATGAGTTTAACTTTTTTGTCGTATAATATCAATTTGTGTCATAAGACGCCTAAAAAAACAAAGTAATAGTTTCATTTTTAAAAACTAAGGGTTTTTTTCCGGAATTCGTGTGCTATAGCCTTTGTGTTTTTTCCTAAAAAAAGAAATATCAAAAAAACTCTCTTCGGACGAATGAGTTTAACTTTTTTGTCGTATAATATCAATTCGTGTCATAAGACGCCGAAAAAAAAAGAAATAGTGCCACTTTTAAAAACTGAGGGTTTTTATCGAAATTCGTGTCCTATAGCCTTTGGGGTTTTTACTAAAAATGGAAATATCAAAAAATCTCTCTTCGGACGCATGAGTTTAACATATTCGTCGTATAATATTCATTCGTGTCATCACATGCCGCAAAAAACAAAGAAATAGTGCCATTTTTAAAAACTGAGGGGTTTTATCGAGATTCGTGTGTTATAGCCTTTGGGTTTTTTCCTAAAAAAAGAAATATCAAAAAATCTCTCTTGGGACGCATTAGTTTAACATTTTCGTCGTATAATATTCATTCGTGTCATCAGATGCCGCACAAAACAAAGAAATAGTGCCATTTTTAAAAACTGAGGGGTTTTATCGAGTTTCGTGTGTTATAGCCTTTGGGTTTTTTCCTGAAAAAGGAAATATCAACAAATCTTTCTTGGGACGCATGAGTTTAACATTTTCGTCGTATAATATCAATTCGTGTCATCGGACGCCTAAAAAACAAACAAATATTGTCATTTTAAGAAACTGTGGGGTTTTACTAGAATTCGTGGGCTATAGCCTTTGGGTTTTTTTGCTTAAAAAGGAAATATCAAAAAATCTCTCTTGGGACGCATTAGTTTAATATTTTCGTCGTATAATATCCATTCGTGTCATCAGACGCCTAAAAGAACGAAGAAATAGTGTCAGTTTTAAAAACTAGGGGGTCTAACCGAAATTCGGGTGCTATATAGCCTTTGTTTTTTTACTAAAAAAAGAAATATCGAAAAATCTCTCTTCGGACGCATGAGTTTAACTTTCTTTGTCGTATAATATCAATTCGTGTCATAAGACGCCTAAAAAAACAAAGTAATAGTTTCATTTTTAAAAACTAAGGGTTTTTTCCAGAATTCGTGTGCTATAGCCTTTGTGTTTTTTCCTAAAAAAAGAAATATCAAAAAATCTCTCTTCGGACGCATGAGTTTAACATTTTCATCATATAATATCAATTCGTGTCATCAGATGCCTAAAAAAAAGAAATAGTGTCATTTTTAAAAACTAAGGGTTTTTACCGAATTTCGTGTTCTTTAGCCTTTGCTTTTTTACTAAAAATGAAATATCAAAATCTCTCTCTTCGGAGACATGAGTTTAACATTTCCGTCGTATAATATCCATTCGTGTCAACAGACGCCGCAAAAAACAAAGAAATAGTGCCATTTTTTAAAACTGAGGGGTTTTACCGAAATTCGTGTGCTATATTGCATTTGGTTTTTTTACTAAATAAAGAAATAACAAAAAATCTCTCTTCAGACGCATGAGTTTAACTTTTTAGTCGTATTATATCAATTCGTGTCATCAGACGCCACAAAAAACAAAGAAATAGTGCTATTTTTAAAAACTAAGGATTATTACCGAAATTCGTGTGTTATTGCCTTTCGTTTTTTCCTAAAAAAGGAAATATCGAAAAATCTCTCTTGGGATGCATTTGTATAATATTTTTGTCGTATAATATCCATTCGTGTCATCAGACGCCTAAAAGAACGAAGAAATAGTGTCATTTTTAAAAACTGAGGGGTTTTACCGAAATTCGTGTGCTATATAGCCTTTGTTTTTTTACTAAAAAAAGAAATATCGAAAAATCTCTCTTCGGACAAATGAGTTTAACTTTTTTTGTCGTATAATATCAATTCGTGTCATCAGACGCCTAAAAAAACAAAGAAATAGTGTCATTTTAAAAAATTGTGGGGTTTTACAAGAATTCGTGTGCTATAGCCTTTGGGTTCTTTGCTAAAAAATGAAATATCAAAAAATCTCTCATGGGACGCATTAGTTTAATATTTTCGTCGTATAATATCCATTCGTGTCATCAGACGCCTAAAAGAACGAAGAAATTGTGCCATTTTTAAAAACTGAGGGGTTTTACCGAAATTCGTGTGCTATATAGCCTTTGTTTTTTTACTAAAAAAAGAAATATCGAAAAATCTCTCTTTGGACGCATGAGTTTAACTTTTTTGTCGTATAATATCAATTTGTGTCATAAGACGCCTAAAAAAACAAAGTAATAGTTTCATTTTTAAAAACTAAGGGTTTTTTTCCGGAATTCGTGTGCTATAGCCTTTGTGTTTTTTCCTAAAAAAAGAAATATCAAAAAAACTCTCTTCGGACGAATGAGTTTAACTTTTTTGTCGTATAATATCAATTCGTGTCATAAGACGCCGAAAAAAAAAGAAATAGTGCCACTTTTAAAAACTGAGGGTTTTTATCGAAATTCGTGTCCTATAGCCTTTGGGGTTTTTACTAAAAATGGAAATATCAAAAAATCTCTCTTCGGACGCATGAGTTTAACATATTCGTCGTATAATATTCATTCGTGTCATCACATGCCGCAAAAAACAAAGAAATAGTGCCATTTTTAAAAACTGAGGGGTTTTATCGAGATTCGTGTGTTATAGCCTTTGGGTTTTTTCCTAAAAAAAGAAATATCAAAAAATCTCTCTTGGGACGCATTAGTTTAACATTTTCGTCGTATAATATTCATTCGTGTCATCAGATGCCGCACAAAACAAAGAAATAGTGCCATTTTTAAAAACTGAGGGGTTTTATCGAGTTTCGTGTGTTATAGCCTTTGGGTTTTTTCCTGAAAAAGGAAATATCAACAAATCTTTCTTGGGACGCATGAGTTTAACATTTTCGTCGTATAATATCAATTCGTGTCATCGGACGCCTAAAAAACAAACAAATATTGTCATTTTAAGAAACTGTGGGGTTTTACTAGAATTCGTGGGCTATAGCCTTTGGGTTTTTTTGCTTAAAAAGGAAATATCAAAAAATCTCTCTTGGGACGCATTAGTTTAATATTTTCGTCGTATAATATCCATTCGTGTCATCAGACGCCTAAAAGAACGAAGAAATAGTGTCAGTTTTAAAAACTAGGGGGTCTAACCGAAATTCGGGTGCTATATAGCCTTTGTTTTTTTACTAAAAAAAGAAATATCGAAAAATCTCTCTTCGGACGCATGAGTTTAACTTTCTTTGTCGTATAATATCAATTCGTGTCATAAGACGCCTAAAAAAACAAAGTAATAGTTTCATTTTTAAAAACTAAGGGTTTTTTCCAGAATTCGTGTGCTATAGCCTTTGTGTTTTTTCCTAAAAAAAGAAATATCAAAAAATCTCTCTTCGGACGCATGAGTTTAACATTTTCATCATATAATATCAATTCGTGTCATCAGATGCCTAAAAAAAAGAAATAGTGTCATTTTTAAAAACTAAGGGTTTTTACCGAATTTCGTGTTCTTTAGCCTTTGCTTTTTTACTAAAAATGAAATATCAAAATCTCTCTCTTCGGAGACATGAGTTTAACATTTCCGTCGTATAATATCCATTCGTGTCAACAGACGCCGCAAAAAACAAAGAAATAGTGCCATTTTTTAAAACTGAGGGGTTTTACCGAAATTCGTGTGCTATATTGCATTTGGTTTTTTTACTAAATAAAGAAATAACAAAAAATCTCTCTTCAGACGCATGAGTTTAACTTTTTAGTCGTATTATATCAATTCGTGTCATCAGACGCCACAAAAAACAAAGAAATAGTGCTATTTTTAAAAACTAAGGATTATTACCGAAATTCGTGTGTTATTGCCTTTCGTTTTTTCCTAAAAAAGGAAATATCGAAAAATCTCTCTTGGGATGCATTTGTATAATATTTTTGTCGTATAATATCCATTCGTGTCATCAGACGCCTAAAAGAACGAAGAAATAGTGTAATTTTTAAAAACTGAGGGGTTTTACCGAAATTCGTGTGCTATATAGCCTTTGTTTTTTTACTAAAAAAAGAAATATCGAAAAATCTCACTTCGGACAAATGAGTTTAACTTTTTTTGTCGTATAATATCAATTCGTGTCATCAGACGCCTAAAAAAACAAAGAAATAGTGTCATTTTAAAAAATTGTGGGGTTTTACAAGAATTCGTGTGCTATAGCCTTTGGGTTCTTTGCTAAAAAATGAAATATCAAAAAATCTCTCATGGGACGCATTAGTTTAATATTTTCGTCGTATAATATCCATTCGTGTCATCAGACGCCTAAAAGAACGAAGAAATTGTGCCATTTTTAAAAACTGAGGGGTTTTACCGAAATTCGTGTGCTATATAGCCTTTGTTTTTTTACTAAAAAAAGAAATATCGAAAAATCTCTCTTTGGACGCATGAGTTTAACTTTTTTGTCGTATAATATCAATTTGTGTCATAAGACGCCTAAAAAAACAAAGTAATAGTTTCATTTTTAAAAACTAAGGGTTTTTTTCCGGAATTCGTGTGCTATAGCCTTTGTGTTTTTTCCTAAAAAAAGAAATATCAAAAAAACTCTCTTCGGACGAATGAGTTTAACTTTTTTGTCGTATAATATCAATTCGTGTCATAAGACGCCGAAAAAAAAAGAAATAGTGCCACTTTTAAAAACTGAGGGTTTTTATCGAAATTCGTGTCCTATAGCCTTTGGGGTTTTTACTAAAAATGGAAATATCAAAAAATCTCTCTTCGGACGCATGAGTTTAACATATTCGTCGTATAATATTCATTCGTGTCATCACATGCCGCAAAAAACAAAGAAATAGTGCCATTTTTAAAAACTGAGGGGTTTTATCGAGATTCGTGTGTTATAGCCTTTGGGTTTTTTCCTAAAAAAAGAAATATCAAAAAATCTCTCTTGGGACGCATTAGTTTAATATTTTCGTCGTATAATATCCATTTGTGTCATCAGACGCCTAAAAGAACGAAGAAATAGTGTCATTTTTAAAAACTGTGGGGTTTTACCAGAATTCGTGTGCTATAACCTTTGGTTTTTTTGCTCAAAAAGGAAATATCAAAAAAATCTGTCTTTGGACGCATTAGTTTAACATTTTCGTCGTATAATATCTATTCGTGCGTTCAGACGCCACAAAAAACAAAATATAGTGCTATTTTTAAAAACTAAGGATTTTTACCGAAATTCGTGTGTTATAGCATTTGGTTTTTATTCTAAAAAACGAAATATGAAAAAATCTCCCTTTGGACGCATGAGTTTAACATTTTCGTCGTATAATATCCATTCGTGTCATCAGACGACGCAAAAAACAAAGAAATAGTGCCATTTTTTAAAATTGAGGGGCGTTACCGAAATTCGTGTCCTATATAGCCTTTTGTTTTTTTACCAAAAAAAGAAATATCAAAAAATCTCTCTTCGGACGCATGAGTTTAACATTTTCGTCGTATAACATCCATTCGTGTCCTCAGACGCCGAAAAAAACAAAGAAATAGTGCCACTTTTAAAAACTGAGGGTTTTTATCGAAATTCGTGTCCTATAGCCTTTGGGTTTTTTACTAAAAATGGAAATATCAAAAAATCTCTCTTGGGACGCATGAGTTTAAGCTTTTCCTCATATAATATCAATTCGTGTCATCAGACGCCTAAAAAACAAAGAAATAGTGTAATTTTTAAAAACTTAGGGGTTTTACCGAAATCCGTGTGCTATATACCCTTTGGTTTTTTTACTAAAAAAGGAAATATCAAAAAATCTCCCTTCGGACGCATGAGTTTAACATTTTCGTCGTATAATATTCATTCGTGTCATCAGATGCCGCAAAAAACAAAGAAATAGTGCAATTTTTAAAAACTGAGGGGTGTTATCAAAATTCACGTGTTATATATAGTCTTTGGGTTATTTTTCCTAAAAAAGGAAATATCAAAAAATCTCTCTTGGGACGTATGAGTTTAACATTTTCGTCGTATAATATCAATTCGTGTCACCAGACGCCTAAAAAACAAAGAAATAGTGTCATTTAAAAAACTGTGGGGTTTTACCAGAATTCGTGTGCTATAGCCTTTGTGTTTTTTACTAAAAATGGAAATATCAAAAAATCTCTCTTCGGACGCATGAGTTTAAGATTTTCGTCATATAATATCAATTCGTGTCATCAGATGCCTAAAAACAAAGAAATAGTGTCATTTTTAAAAACTAAGGGTTTTTACCAAAATTCGTGTGCTATATAGCGTTTGATTTTTTTTACTAAAAAAGGAAATATCAAAAAATCTCCCTTTGGACACAGGAGTTTAATATTTTCGTCGTATAATATCCATTCGTGTCATCACGCGCCGCAAAAAACAAAGAAATAGTGCCATTTTTTAAAGCTGAGGGGTTTTACCAAAATTCGTGTGCTATATAGCATTTGGTTTTTTTACTAAAAAAAGAAATATCAAAAAATCTCTTTTCGGACGCATGAGTTTAACTTTTTAGTCGTATTATATCAATTCGTGTCATCAGACGCCACAAAAAACAAAGAAATAGTGTTATTTTTAAAAACAATGGATTATTACCGAAATTCGTGTGTTATAGCCTTTGGTTTTTTTGCTAAAAAAAGAAATATCAAAAAATCTCTCTTCAGACGCATCCATTTAACATTTTCGTCCTATAATATTCATTCGTGTCATGAGATGCCTAAAAACCATAGAAATAGTGTCATTTTTAAAAACTAAGGGTTTTACAGAAATTCGTGTGCTATAGCCTTTGGGTTTTTTTTCCTAAAAAAAGGAAATATCAAAAAATCTCTATTGAGACGCATAAGTTTAACATTTTCGTCGTATAATATCAATTCGTGCGTTCAGACATCACAAAAAACAAAAAAATAGTGCTATTTTTAAAAACTAAGGATTTTTACCGAAATTCGTGTGTTATAGCCTTTGGTTTTTATTCTAAAAAAGGAAATATCAAAAAATCTCCCTTTGGACGCATGAGTTTAACATTTTCGTCGTATAATATCCATTCGTGTAATCAGAATTCGTGTGCTATATATAGCCTTTGGGGTTTTTACTAAAAATAGAAATATCAAAAAATCTCTCTTGGGACGCATGAGTTTAAGCTTTTTCGTCATATAATATCAATTCGTGTCATCAGATGCCTAAAAAACAAAGAAATAGTGTCATTTTTAAAAACTAAGGGTTTTTACCGAAATTCGTGTACTATATAGCCTTTGGTTTTTTTTACTAAAAAAGGAAATATCAAAAAATCTCCTTTCGGACGCATGAGTTTAACATTTTCGTCGTATAATATTCAGTCGTGTCATCAGATGCCACAAAAAACAAAGAAATAGTGTCATTTTTAAAAACTGAGGGGTTTTACCGAATTTCGTGTTCTTTATAGCCTTTGGGTTTTTTCCTAAAAAAGGAAATATCAAAAAATCTCTCTTGGGACGCATGAGTTTAACATTTTCGTCGTATAATATCAATTTGTGTCATCAGACGCCTAAAAAACAAAGAAATAGTGTTATTTTAAAAAACTGTGCGGTTTTACAAGAATTCGTGTGCTATAGCCTTTGGGTTTTTTGCTAAAAAGGAAATATCAAAAAATCTCTCTTGGGACGCATTAGTTTAATATTTTTGTCGTATAATATCCATTCGTGTCATCAGACGCCGAAAAGAACGAAGAAGTAGTGTCATTTTTAAAAACTTAGGGGTTTTACCGAAATTCGTGTGCATATAGTCTTTGTTTTTTTACTAAAAAAAGAAATATCGAAATCTCTCTCTTCGGACGCATGAGTTTAACTTTTTTTGTCGTATAATATCAATTCGTGTCATAAGACGCCTAAAAAAACAAAGTAATTTTCATTTTTAAAAACTAAGGGTTTTTTCCGGAATTCGTGTGTTATAGCCTTTGTGTTTTTTTCTATAAAAGGAAATATCAAAAAATCTCTCTTGGGACGCATGAGTTTAACATTTTCATCATATAATATCAATTCGTGTCATCAGATGCCTAAACAACAAAGAAATAGTGTCATTTTTAAAAACTAAGGGTTTTTACCAAATTTCGTGTTCTTTATAGCCTTTGGTTTTTTACTAAAAAAGGAAATATCAAAAAATCTCTCTTCGGACGCATGAGTTTAACATTTTCGTCGTATAATATCCATTCGTGTCATCAGACGCCGAAAAAAACAAAGAAATAGTGCCACTTTTAAAAACTGAGGGATTTTATCGAAATTCGTGTCCTATAGCCTTTGGGGTTTTTACTAAAAATGGAAATATCAAAAAATCTCTCTTGGGACGCATGAGTTTAAGCTTTTCCTCATATAATATCAATTCGTGTCATCAGATGCCTAAAAAACAAAGAAATAGTGTCATTTTTAAAAACTTAGGGGTTTTACCGAAATTCGTGTGCTATATAGCCTTTGGTTTTTTTACTAAAAAAGGAAATATCAAAAAATCTCCCTTCGGACGCATGAGTTTAACATTTTCGTCGTATAATATTCATTCGTGTCATCAGATGCCGCCAAAAACAAAGAAATAGTGCCATTTTTAAAAACTGAGGGGCGTTACCGAAATTCGTGTCCTATATAGCCTTTTGTTTTTTTACCAAAAAAAGAAATATCAAAAAATCTCTCTTCGGACGCATGAGTTTAACATTTTCGTCGTATAACATCCATTCGTGTCCTCAGACGCCGAAAAAAACAAAGAAATAGTGCCACTTTTAAAAACTGGGGGTTTTTATCGAAATTCGTGTCCTATAGCCTTTGGGTTTTTTACTAAAAATGGAAATATCAAAAAATCTCTCTTGGGACGCATGAGTTTAAGATTTTCGTCATATAATATCAATTCGTGTCATCAGATGCCTAAAAACAAAGAAATAGTGTCATTTTTAAATACTAAGGGGTTTTACCAAAATTCGTGTGCTATATAGCCTTTGATTTTTTTTTACTAAAAAAGGAAATATCAAAAAATCTCCCTTTGGACGCATGAGTTTAATATTTTCGTTGTATAATATCCATTCGCGTCATCACGCGCCGCAAAAAACAAAGAAATAGTGCCATTTTTTAAAGCTGAGGGGTTTTACCGAAATTCGTGTGCTATATAGCATTTGGTTTTTTTACTAAAAAAAGAAATATCAAAAAATCTCTCTTCGGACGCATGAGTTTAACTTTTTAGTCGTATTATATCAATTCGTGTCATCAGACGCCACAAAAAACAAAGAAATAGTGCTATTTTTAAAAACTAAGGATTATTACCGAAATTCGTGTGTTATAGCATTTGGTTTTTTTGCTAAAAAAGGAAATATCAAAAAATCTCTCTTCAGAGGCATCCATTTAACATTTTCGTCCTATAATATTCATTCGTGTCATCAGACGCCTAAAAAACATAGAAATAGTGTCATTTTTAAAAACTAAGGGTTTTACAGAAATTCGTGTGCTATAGCCTTTGGGTTTTTTTCCTAAAAAAGGAAATATCAAAAAATCTCTCTTGGGACGCATGAGTTTAACATTTTCGTCGTATAATATCAATTCGTGCGTTCAGACATCACAAAACACAAAAAAATAGTGCTATTTTTAAAAACTAAGGATTTTTACCGAAATTCGTGTGTTAGAGCCTTTGGTTTTTATTCTAAAAAAGGAAATATCAAAAAATCTCCCTTTGGACGCATGAGTTTAACATTTTCGTCGTATAATATCCATTCGTGTAATCAGAATTCGTGTGCTATATATAGCCTTTGGGTTTTTTACTAAAAATGGAAATATCAAAAAATCTCTCTTGGGACGCATGAGTTTAAGCTTTTCGTCATATAATATCAATTCGTGTCATCAGATGCCTAAAAAACAAAGAAATAGTGTCATTTTTAAAAACTAAGGGTTTTTACCGAAATTCGTGTCTATAGCCTTTGGTTTTTTTTACTAAAAAAGGAAATATCAAAAAATCTCCTTTCGGACGCATGAGTTTAACATTTTCGTCGTATAATATTCATTCGTGTCATCAGATGCCACAAAAAACAAAGAAATAGTGCCATTTTAAAAAACTGAGGGGTTTTACCGAATTTCGTGTTCTTTATAGCCTTTGGGTTTTTTCCTAAAAAAGGAAATATCAAAAAATCTCTCTTGGGACGCATGAGTTTAACATTTTCGTCGTATAATATCAATTTGTGTCATCAGACGCCTAAAAAACAAAGAAATAGTGTTAATTTAAAAAAATGTGGGGTTTTACAAGAATTCGTGTGCTATAGCCTATGGATTTTTTGCTAAAAAAGGAAATATCAAAAAATCTCTCTTGGGACGCATTAGTTTAATATTTTCGTCGTATAATATCCATTCGTGTCATCAGACGCCGAAAAAAACAAAGAAATAGTGCCACTTTTAAAAACTGAGGGTTTTTATCGAAATTCGTGTCCTATAGCCTTTGGGTTTTTTACTAAAAATGGAAATATCAAAAAATCTCTCTTGGGACGCATGAGTTTAAGCTTTTCGTCATATAATATCAATTCGTGTCATCAGATGCCTAAAAAACAAAGAAATAGTGTCATTTTTAAAAACTTAGGGGTTTTACCAAAATTCGTGTGCATATAGTCTTTGTTTTTTTACTAAAAAAAGAAATATCGAAATCTCTCTCTTCGGACGCATGAGTTTAACTTTTTTTGTCGTATAATATCAATTCGTGTCATAAGACGCCTAAAAAAACAAAGTAATAGTTTCATTTTTAAAAACTAAGGGTTTTTTCCAGAATTCGTGTGTTATAGCCTTTGTGTTTTTTCTAAAAAAGGAAATATCAAAAAATCTCTCTTGAGACGCATGAGTTTAACATTTTCATCATATAATATCAATTCGTGTCATCAGATGCCTAAACAACAAAGAAATAGTGTCATTTTTAAAATCTAAGGGTTTTTTACCGAATTTCGTGTTCTTTATAGCCTTTGGTTTTTTTACTAAAAAAAGAAATATCAAAAAATCTCTCTTCGGACGCATGAGTTTAACATTTTCGTCGTATAATATCCATTCGTGTCATCAGACGCCGAAAAAAACAATGAAATAGTGCCACTTTTAAAAAATGAGGGTTTTTATCGAAATTCGTGTCCTATAACTTTGGGTATTTTTACTAAAAATGGAAATATCAAAAAATCTCTCTTGGGACGCATGAGTTTTAGCTTTTCGTCATATAATATCAATTCGTGTCATCAGATGCCTAAAAAACAAAGAAATAGTGTCATTTTTAAAAACTTAGGGGTTTTACCGAAATTCGTGTGCTATATAGCCTTTGGTTTTTTTACTAAAAAAGGAAATATCAAAAAATCTCCCTTCGGACGCATGAGTTTAACATTTTCGTCGTATAATATTCATTCATGTCATCAGATGCCGCAAAAAACAAAGAAATAGTGTCATTTTTAAAAACTGAGGGGTTTTATCAAAATTCACGTGTTATATATAGTCTTTGGGTTTTTTCCTAAAAAAGGAAATATCAAAAAATTTCTCTTGGGACGTATGAGTTTAACATTTTCGTCGTATAATATCAATTCGTGTCATCAGTCACCTAAAAAACAAAGAAATGGTGTCATTTTAAAAAATTGTGGGGTTTTACCAGAATTCGTGTGCTATAGCCTTTGGGTTTTTTTGCTAAAAAAAGGAATATCAAAAATTCTCTCTTCGGATGCATTAGTTTAACATTTTCGTCGTATAATATCAATTCGTGCGTTCAGACGCCACAAAAATCAAAAAAAATAGTGCTATTTTTAAAAACTAAGGATATTTACCAAAATTCGTGTGTTATAGCCTTTGGTTATTATTCTAAAAAAGGTAATATGAAAAAATCTCCATTTGGACGCATGAGTTTAACATTTTCGTCGTATAATATCCATTCGTGTCATCAGACGCCGCAAAAAACAAAGAAATAGTGCCATTTTTAAAAACTTAGGGGTTTTACCGAAATTCGTGTGCTATATAGCCTTTTGTTTTTTTACCAAAAAAAGAAATATCAGACGCCTAAAAAACAAAGAAATAGTGTCACTTTTAAAAACTAAGGGTTTTTACCAGAATTCGTGTGCTATAGCCTTTGTGTTTTTCCTAAAAAAGGAAATATCAAAAAATCTCTCTTGGGACGCATGAGTTTAACATTTTCGTCGTATAATATCAATTCGTGCGTTCAGACGCCACAAAAAACAAACAAAAATAGTGCTATTTTTAAAAAATGAGGGTTTTTACCGGAATTCGTATGCTATAGCCTTTGGTTTTTTTACTAAAAAAGAAAATATCAAAAAATCTCCCTTTGGACGCATGAGTTTAACATTTTCGTCGTATAATATCCATTCGTGTCATCAGACGCCGCAAAAAACAAAGAAATAGTGCCATTTTTTTAAAACTGAGGGGTTTTACCAAAGTTCGTGTGCTAAGCCTTTGGGTTTTTTACTAAAAATTGAAATATCAAAAAATCTCTCTTGGGACGCATGAGTTTAACCTTTTCGTCCAATAATATCAATTCGTGTCATCAGATGCCTACAAAACAAAGAAATAGTGTCATTTTTAAAAACTAAGGGTTTTTACCGAAATTCGTGTGCTATATAGCCTTTGGTTTTTTTACTAAAAAAGGAAATATGAAAAAATCTCCCTTTGGACGCATGAGTTTAACATTTTCGTCGTATAATATTCATTCGTGTCATCAGACGCCGCAAAAAAACAAAGAATTAGTGCCATTTTTTAAAACTGAGTGGTTTTACCGAAATTCGTGTGCTATATAGCATTTGGTTTTTTTACTAAAAAAAGAAATATCAAAAAATCTCTCTTCGGACGCATGAGTTTAACTTTTTACTCGTATTATATCAATTCATGTCATCAGACGCCACAAAAACAAAGAAATAGTGGTATTTTTAAAAACTAAGGATTGTGACCAAAATTCGTTTGTTATAGCCTTTGGTTTTTTTGCTAAAAAAGGAAATATCAAAAAATATCTCTTCAGACGCATCCATTTAACATTTTCGTCATATAATATTCATTCGTGTCATCAGACGCCTAAAAAAACAAAGAAATAGTGTCATTTTTAAAAACTAAGGGTTTTACCGAAATTCGTTTGCTATATAGCGTTTGCGTTTTTTCCTAAAAAAAGGAAATATCAAAAAATCTCTCTTGGGACGCATGAGTTTAACATTTTTGTCGTATAATATCAATTCGTGTCTTTAGACGCCCCAAAAAACAAAGAAATAATGCTATTTCTAAAAACTAAGAATTGTTACCGAAATTCGTGCGATAGCCTTTGGTTTTTGCTAAAAAATGAAATATTAAAAGATTTCTCTTCGGACGCATGAGTTTAACATTTTCGTCGTATAATATCGATTTGTGTCATCAGACGCCTAAAAAACAAAGAAATAGTGCAATTTTTAAAAACTAAGGGTTTGTACCGAAATTCGTGTGTTATATATAGCATTTGGTTTTTTTTGCTAAAAAAGGAAATTTCAAAAAATCTCTCTTCGGACGCATCCGTTTAACATTTTCGTTGTGTAATATCAATTCGTGTCATCAGACGCCTCAAAAAACAAAGAAATAGTGTCATTTTTTTAAAACTGATGGTTTTTACCGAAATTCGTGTCCTGTATAGCCTTTGGGTTTTTTACTAAAAATGAAAATATCAAAAAATCTCTCTTGGGACGCATGTTTTTAACATTTTCGTCATGTAATATCAATTCGTGTCATCAGATGCCTAAAAAACAAAGAAATAGTGTCATTTTTAAAAACTAAGGGTTTTTACCGAATTTCGTGTTCTTTATAGCCTTTGGTTTTTTTACTAAAAAGGAAATATCAAAAAATCTCTCTTCGGACGCATGAGTTTAACATTTTCGTCGTATAATATCCATTCGTGTCATCAGACGCCGCAAAAAACAAAGAAATAGTGCCACTTTTAAAAACTGAGGGGTTTTATCGAAATTTGTGTCCTATGGCCTTTGGGTTTTTTACTAAAAATGGAAATATCAAAAAATCTCTCATGGGACGCATGAGTTTAGGCTTTTCGTCATATAATATCAATTGGTGTCATCAGATGCCTAAAAAACAAAGAAATAGTCTCATTTTTAAAAACTAAGTGTTTTTAACGAAATTCGTGTGCTATATAGCCTTTGGTTTTTTAGTAAAAAAGGAAATATCAAAAAATATCCCTTCGGACGCATGAGTTTAACATTTTCATCGTATAATATTCATTCGTGTCACCAGATGCCGCAAAAAACAAAGAAATAGTGCCATTTTTAAAAACTGAGGGGTTTTATCGAAATTCGTGTGTTATATAGCCTTTGGGTTTTTTTCCTAAAAAGGAAATATCAAAACATCTCTCTTGGGATGCATGAGTTTAACATTTTCGTCGTATAATATCAAATCGTGTCATCAGACGCCTAAAAAAACAAAGTAATAGTTTCATTTTTAAAAACTAAGGGTTTTTACCGGAATTCGTGTGCTATAGCCTTTGTGTTTTTTTCCTTAAAAAAGAAATATCAAAAATCTCTCTTGGGACGCTTGAGTTTAACATTTTTCGTCATATAATATCAATTCATGTCATCAGATGCCTAAAAACAAAAAATAGTGTCATTTTTAAAAACTAAGGGTTTTTATCGAATTTCGTGTTCTTTATAGCCTTTGGTTTTTTTACTAAAAAAGGAAATATCAAAAAATCTCACTTCGGACGCATGAGTTTAACATTTTCGTCGTATAATATCCATTCGTGTCATCAGATGCCTAAAAAACAAAAAAATAGTGTCATTTTTAAAAACTAAAGGTTTTTACCGAATTTCGTGTTCTTTATAGCATTTGGTTTTTTACTAAAAAAGGAAATATCAAAAAATCTCTCTTCGGACGCATGAGTTTAACATTTTCGTCGTATAATATCCATTCGTGTCATCAGACGCCGCAAAAAACAAAGAAATAGTGCCACTTTTAAAAACTGAGGGGTTTTATCGAAATTCGTGTCATATAGCCTTTGGGTTTTTTACTAAAAATAGAAATATCAAAAAATCTCTCTTGGGACGCATGAGTTTAAGCTTTTCGTCATATAATATCAATTCGTGTCATCAGACGCCTAAAGAACGAAGAAATAGTGTCATCTTAAAAACTGTGGGGTTTTACCAGAAATTCGTGTGCTATATAGCCTTTGTTTTTTTACTAAAAATGTAAATATCCAAAAATCTCTCTTCGGACGCATGAGTTTAACTTTTTTTGTCGTATAATATCAATTCGTGTCGTCAGACGCCTAAAAAAACAAAGTAGTAGTTTCATTTTTAAAAACTAAAGGTTTTTACCAGAATTCGTATGCCATAGCCTTTGTATTTTTTCGTAAAAAAGGAAAATATCAAAAAATCTCTCATGGGACGCATGAGTTTAACATTTTCGTCGTATAATATCAATTCGTGCGTTCAGACGCCACAAAAAACAAACAAAAATAGTGCTATTTTTAAAAACTGAGAGTTTTTACCAGAATTCGTGTGCTATAGCCTTTGGTTTTTTTACTAAAAAAGGAAATATCAAAAAATCTCCCTTTAGACGCATGAGTTTAACATTTTCGTCGTATAATATCCATTCGTGTCATCAGACGCCGCAAAAAACAAAGAAATAGTGCTATTTTTTAAAACTGAGGGATTTTACCGAAATTCGTGTGCTATATAGCCTTTGTTTTTTACTATAAATGGAAATATCAAAACATCTCTCTTCGGACGCATGAGTTTAACTTTTTTGTCGTATAATATCAATTCGTGTCGTCAGACGCCTAAAAAAACAAAGTAATAGTTTCATTTTTAAAAACTAAGGGGGTTTTACCGGAATTCGTGTGCTATATAGCCTTTGTGTTTTTTCCTAAAAAAGGAAATATCAAAAAATCTCTCTAGGGACGCATGAGTTTAACATTTTCGTCATATAATATCAATTCCTGTCATCAGATGCCTAAAAAACAAAGAAATAGTGTCATTTTTGAAAACTAAGGGTTTTTACCGAAATTCGTGTGCTATATAGCCTTTGGTTTTTTTACTAAAAATGGAAATATCAAAAAATCTCCATTCGGACGCATGAGTTTAACATTTTCATCGTACAATATTCATTCGTGTCATCAGATGCCGCAAAAAACAAAGAAATAGTGCCATTTTTAAAAACTGAGGGGTTTTATCGAAATTCGTGTGTTATATAGCCTTCGGGTTTTTTTTCCTAAAAAAGGAAATATCAAAACATCTCTCTTGGGATGCATGAGTTTAACATTTTCGTCGTATAATATCAATTCGTGTCATCAGACGCCTAAAAAACAAAGAAATAGTGTTATTTTAAAAAACTCTGGGTTTTACCAGAATTCGTGTGCTACAGCCTTTGCTTTTTTTGCTAAGAATGAAATATCAAAAAATCTCTCTTCGGACGCATTAGTTTAATATTTTCGTCGTTTAATATCCATTCTTGTCATCAGACGCCTAAAAGAACGAAGAAATAATGTCATTTTGAAAAACTGAGGGTTTTTACCGGAATTCGTGTGCTATAGCTTTGGGTTTTTTTCCTAAAAAAGGAAATATCAAAACTCTCTCTTCGGACGCATCGGTTTAACATTTTCGTCGTATATTATCCAATCGTCTTCTCAGACGCCTCAAAAAACAAAGAAATAGTGTCATTTTTAAAAACTGAGGGTTTTTACCGGAATTCGTGTGCTATAGCCTTTCATTTTTTTACTAAAAAGGAAATATCAAAAAATCTCTCTTCGGACGCATCAGTTTAACATTTTCGTCGTGTAATATCCAATCGTGTCATCAGACGCCGCAAAAAACAAAGAAATAGTGCATTTTTTAAAACTGAGGGGTTTTACCGAAATTCGTGTGCTATATAGCCTTTGTTTTTATACTAAAAATGGAAATATCAAAAATTCTCTCTTGGGACGCATGAGTTTAAGCTTTTCGTCATATAATATCAATTCGTGTCATCAGATGCCTAAAAAAACAAAGAAATAGTGTCATTTTTAAAAACTAAGGGTTTTTACCGATATTCGTGTGCTATATAGCCTTTGTTTTTTTACTAAAAAAGAAATATCAAAAAATCTCTCTTCGGACGCATGAGTTTAACTTTTTTGTCGTATAATATCAATTCGTGTCATCAGACGCCTCAAAAACAAGAAAAAGTGTCATTTTTAAAAACTGAGGATTTTTACCGGAATGCGTGTGCTATATAGCCTTTGGTTTTTTTTACTAAAAAAGGAAATATCAAAAAATCTCCCTTAGGACTCATGAGTTTAACATTTTTGTCGTCTAATATCCATTCGTGTCATCAGACGCCTAAAAAAACAATGAAATAGTGTCATTTTTAAAAACTGAGGGGTTTTATCGAAATTCGTGTCCTATAGACTTTGGGTTTTTTACTAAAAATGGAAATATCAAAAATTCTCTCTTGGGACGCATGAGTTTAAGCTTTTCGTCATATAATATCCATTCGTGTCATCAGACGCCGCAAAAAACAAAGAAATAGTGCCATTTTTTAAAACTGAGGGGTTTTACCGAAATTCGTGTGCTATATAGCCTTTGTTTTTTTACTAAAAAATATCAAAAAATCTCTCTTCGGACGCATGACTTTAACTTTTTGGTCGAATAATATCAATTCGAGTCGTCAGACACCTAAAAAAACAAAGTAATAGTTTCATTTTTAAAAACTAAGGGTTTTTACCGGAATTCGTGTGCTATAGCCTTTGTGTTTTTACTAAAAAAGGAAATATCAAAAAATCTCTTCGGACGCACCGGTTTAACATTTTCGTCGTATAATATCAATTCGTGTCATGAGACGCCTCAAAAAAAAGAAATAGTGTCATTTTTAAAAACTAAGGGTTTTTACCGAAATTCGAGTGCTATAAGCCTTTGTTTTTTTACTAAAAAGGAAATATCAAAAAGTCTCCCTTCAGACGCATGAATTTAACATTTTCGTCGTATAATATCTATTCGTGTCATCAGACGCCGCAAAAAACAAAGAAATAGTGCCATTTTTTTTTAAAACTGAGGGGTTTAATCGAAATTCGTGTGCTATAGCCTTTGGATTTTTTTCCTAAAAAAGGAAATATCAAAAAATCTCTCTTCGGACGCATGAGTTTAACATTTTCGTCGTATAATATCCATTCGTGTTATCAGACGCCTAAAAAATACAAAGAAATAGTGTCATTTTGAAAAACTGAGGTTTTTTTGCCGGAATTCGTGTGATATAGCCTTGGATTTTTTTCCTAAAAAATGAAATATCAAAAAATCTCTCTTGGGACGCATGAGTTTAAACTTTTCGTCGTATAATATCAATTCGTGTCATCAGAAGCCTAAAAACACAGAAATAGTGCCACTTTTAAAAACTGAGGGGTTTTACCGAAATTTGTGTGCATAGCCTTTGGGGTTTTTCCTAAAAAGGAAATATCAAAAAATCTCCCTTAGGACGCATGAGTTTAATATTTTCGTTGTATAATATCAATTCGTGTCATCAGACGTCTGAAAAACAAAAATAGTGCAATTTTTAAAAACTGAGGGGTTTTACCGAAATTCGTGTGCTATAGCCTTTGGTTTTTTTGATAAAAAAGGAAATATCAAAAAATCTCCCTTCAGACACATCCCTTTATCATTTTCGTCGTATAGTTTCCATTCGTGTCATCAGACGCCTAAAAAAAATAAATACTGACATTTTCTAAAACTGAGGGTTTCTACCAGAATTCGTGTGCTATAGCCTTTGGTTTTTTTAGTAAAAAAGTAAATATCAAAAAATCTCTCTTCGGATGCATCCATTTAACATTTTCGTCGTATAATATTCATTCGTATCATCAGACGCCTAAAAAAACAAAGAAATAGTGTCATTATTAAAAACTGAGGGTTTTTACCGGATTTCGTGTGCTATAGCTTTTGGTTTTTTTTACTAAAAAAGGAAATATCAAAACCCTCTCTTCGGATGCATCGGTTTAACATTTTCGTCGTATATTATCCAATCGTCTTCTCAGACGCCTCCAAAAACAAAGAAATAGTGTCATTTTTAAAAACTGAGGGTTTTTACCGGATTTCGTGTGCTATAGCTTTTGGTTTTTTTACTAAAAAAGAAAATATCAAAAAATCTCTCTTCGGACGCATCAGTTTAACATTTTCGTCGTGTAATATCCAATCGTGTCATCAGACGCCGCAAAAACACAAGAAATAGTGTCATTTTTAAAAACTCAGGGGTTTTACAGAAATTCGTGTGCTATAGCCTTTGGGTTTTTCCCTAAAAAAGAAAATATAAAAAAATCTCTCTTCGGACGCATCCCTTTAACATTTTCATCGTATAATATCCATTCGCGTCATCAGACGCCTAAAAAACCAAAGAAATAGTGTCATTTTTAAAAACTGAGGGTTTTTACCAATATTCGTGTGCTAATTTGGTTTTTTTACTAAAAAAAGAAATATCAAAAAATCTCCCATTGGACGCATGACTTTAACATTTTCGTCGTAAAATATCCGTTCGTGTCATCAGACGCCGCAAAAAACAAAGAAATAGTGCCATTTTTTAAAACTGGGGGGTTTTACAGAAATTCGTGTGCTATAAAGGCTTTGTTTTTTTACTAAAAAAAAGAAATATCAAAAAATCTCTCTTCGGACGCATGAGTTTAACTTTTTTGTCGTATAATATCAATTTGTGTCATCAGACGCCTCAAAAACAATAAAAAGTGTCATTTTTAAAAACTGTGGGTTTTTACCGGAATGCGTGTGCTATAGCCTTTGGTTTTTTTACTAAAAAAGGAAATATCAAAAAATCTCCCTTACGACTCATGAGTTTAACATTTTCGTTGTCTAATATCCATTCGTGTCATCAGACGCATAAAAAAAACAACGAAATAGTGTCATTTTTAAAAAACTGAGGGGTTTTATCGAAATTCGTGTCCTATAGCCTTTGGGTTTTTTTACTAAAAATGGAAATATCAAAAATTCTCTCTTGGGACGCATGAGTTTAAGCTTTTCGTCATATAATATCAATTCGTGTCATCAGATGCCTAAAAAAACAAAGAAATAGTGTCATTTTTAAAAACTAAGGGTTTTTACCGAAATTCGTGTCCTATATAGGCTTTTGTTTTTTTACTAAAAAGGAAATATCAAAAAATCTCCCTTTGGACGCATGAGTTTAATATTTTCGTCGTATAATATCAATTCGTGTCATCAGACGCCTAAAAAACAAAGAAATAGTGCAATTTTTAAAAACTAAGGTTTTTTACCAAATTTCGTGTACTTTTTATAGCCTTTGGTTTTTTTACTAAAAAAGGAAATATCAAAAAATCTCTCTTGGGACGCATGAGTTTAACATTTTCGTCGTATAATATCCATTCGTGTAATCAGACGCCGCAAAAAACAAAGAAATAGTGTCACTTTTAAAAACTGAGGGTTTTTACCGGAATTCGTGTGCTACACCCTTTGGTTTTTTACTAAAAAAAGAAATATCAAAAAATCTCTCTTCGGACGCATCCCTTTAACATTTTCGTGGTATAATATCAATTCGTGTCATCAAACGCCTAAAAAACAAAGAAATGGTGCAATTTTAAAAAACTAAGGGTTTTTACTAAAAAAAGAAATATCAAAAAATCTCTCTTCGGACGCATCCCTTTAACATTTTCGTCGTATAATATCCATTCGTGTCATCAGACGCCTAAAAAAGAAAGAAATGGTGCAATTTTAAAAAGCTGAGGGTTTTTACAGGAATTCGTGTGCTATAGCCTTTGGTTTTTTACTAAAAAAGGAAATATCAAAAAATCTCTCTTCGGACGCATCCCTTTAACATTTTCGTTGTATAATATCCATTCCTGTCATCAGACGGCTAAAAACACAAAGAAATAGTGTCATTTTTAAAAACTGAGGGTTTTTGCCGGAATTCGTGTGCTATAGCCTTTGGTTTTTTTTACGAAAAAAGGAAATATCAAAAAATCTCTTCGGACGTATCCGTTTAACATTTTCGTCGCATAGTATCCATTCGTGTCATCAGACAGCTAAAAAAACAAAGAAATAGTGTCATTTTTAAAAACTGAGGGTTTTTACCGGAATTCGTGTGCTACACCCTTTGGTTTTTTACTAAAAAAAGAAATATCAAAAAATCTCTCTTCGGACGCATGAGTTTAACATTTTCGTCGTATAATATCAATTCGTGTCATCAGACGCCTAAAAAACAAAGAAATGGTGCAATTTAAAAAAACTTAGGGTTTTTACCGGAATTCGTGTGCTATAGCCTTTGGTTTTTTTTACTAAAAAAGGAAATATCAAAAAATCTCTTTTCGGATGCATCCCTTTAACATTTTCGTCGTATAATATCCATTTGTGTCATCAGACGGCTAAAAAAACAAAGAAATAGTGTCATTTTTAAAAACTGAGGGTTTTTACCGGAAATCGTGTGCTATAGCCTTTGGTTTTTTTACTAAAAAGGAAATATCAAAAAATCTCTCTTCGGACGTATCCGTTTAACATTTTCGTCGCATAGTATCCATTCGTGTCATCAGACGCCTAAAAAAACAAAGAAATTGTGTCATTTTTATAAACTGGGGGTTTTTACCGGCATTCGTGTGCTACACCCATTGGTTTTTTACTAAAAAAGAAAATATCAAAAAATCTCTCTTCGGACGCATGAGTTTAACATTTTCGTCGTATAATATCAATTCGTGTCATCAGACGCCTAAAAAAGAAAGAAATGGTGCAATTTTAAAAAACTGAGGGTTTTTACTAAAAAAAGAAATATCAAAAAATCTCTCTTCGGACGCATCCCTTTAACATTTTCGAAGTATGATATCCATTCGTGTCATCAGACGCCTAAAAAAACAAAGAAATAGTGTCATTTTTAAAAACTGAGGGTTTTTACCGGAATTCGTTTGCTATACCTTTGGTTTTTTTACTAAAAAAGAAATATCAAAAATCTCTTCGGACGCATCCGTTTAACATTTTCGTCGTATAATATCTATTCGTGTCATCAGACGCCTAAAAAAACAAAGTAATAGTGTCATTTTTAAAAACTAAGGGTTTTTACAGGAATTCGTGTGCTATAGCCTTTGGTTTTTTTTACTAAAAAAGGAAATATCAAAAAATCTCTCTTCGGACGTATCCGTTTAACATTTTCGTCGCATAGTATCCATTCGTGTCATCAGACGCCTAAAAAAACAAAGAAATAGTGTCATTTTTATAAACTGGGGTTTTTACCGGCATTCGTGTGCTACACCCTTTGATTTTTTTACTAAAAATGGAAATATCAAAAAATCTCTCTTCCGACGCATGAGTTTAACATTTTCGTCGTATAATATCAATTCGTGTCATCAGACGCCTAAAAAAGAAAGAAATGGTGCAATTTTAAAAAACGGAGGGTTTTTACTAAAAAAAGAAATATCAAAAAATCTCTCTTCGGACGCATCCCTTTAACATTTTCGTCGTATAATATCCATTCGTGTCATCAGACGCCTAAAAAAACTAAGAAATAGTGTCATTTTTAAAAACTGAGGGTTTTTGCCGGAATTCGTGTGCTATAGCCTTTGGTTTTTTTTACGAAAAAAGGAAATATCAAAAAATCTCTCTTCGGACGTATCCGTTTAACATTTTCGTCGCATAGTATCCATTCGTGTCATCAGACAGCTAAAAAAACAAAGAAATAGTGTCATTTTTAAAAACTGAGGGTTTTTACCAGAATTCGTGTGCTACACCCTTTGGTTTTTTACTAAAAAAAGAAATATCAAAAAATCTCTCTTCGGACGCATGAGTTTAACATTTTCGTCGTATAATATCAATTCGTGTCATCAGACGCCTAAAAAACAAAGAAATGGTGCAATTTAAAAAAACTTAGGGTTTTTACCGGAATTCGTGTGCTATAGCCTTTGGTTTTTTTTACTAAAAAAGGAAATATCAAAAAATCTCTTTTCGGATGCATCCCTTTAACATTTTCGTCGTATAATATCCATTTGTGTCATCAGACGGCTAAAAAAACAAAGAAATAGTGTCATTTTTAAAAACTGAGGGTTTTTACCGGAAATCGTGTGCTATAGCCTTTGGTTTTTTTACTAAAAAGGAAATATCAAAAAATCTCTCTTCGGACGTATCCGTTTAACATTTTCGTCGCATAGTATCCATTCGTGTCATCAGACGCCTAAAAAAACAAAGAAATTGTGTCATTTTTATAAACTGGGGGTTTTTACCGGCAATCGTGTGCTACACCCATTGGTTTTTTACTAAAAAAGAAAATATCAAAAAATCTCTCTTCGGACGCATGAGTTTAACATTTTCGTCGTATAATATCAATTCGTGTCATCAGACGCCTAAAAAAGAAAGAAATGGTGCAATTTTAAAAAACGGAGGGTTTTTACTAAAAAAAGAAATATCAAAAACTCTCTTCGGACGCATCCCTTTAACATTTTCGTCGTATAATATCCATTCGTGTCATCAGACGCCTAAAAAAACTAAGAAATAGTGTCATTTTTAAAAACTGAGGGTTTTTACCGGAATTCGTTTGCTATAGCCGTTGGTTTTTTTACTAAAAAAGGAAATATCAAAATATCTCTCTTCGGACGCATCCCTTTAACATTTTCGTCGTATAATATCCATTCGTGTCATCAGACGCCTAAAAAACAAAGAAATAGTGTCATTTTTAAAAACTGAGGGTTTTTACCGGAATTCGTGTGCTACACCCTTTGGTTTTTTACTAAAAAAGGAAATATCACAAAATCTCTCTTCGGACGCATGAGTTTAACATTTTCGTCGTATCATATCAATTCGTGTCATCAGACGCCTAAAAAACAAAGAAATTGTGCAATTTTAAAAAACTGAGGGTTTTTACCGTAATTCGTGTGCTATAGCCTTTGTTTTTACTAAAAAGAAATATCAAAAAAATCTCTGTTCGGACGCATCCGTTTAACATTTTCGTCGTATAATATCCATTCGTGTCATCAGACGCCTAATAAAACAAAAAATAGTGTCATTTTTAAAAACTGAGGGTTTTTACCGGAATTCGTATGCTATAGCCTTCGGTTTTTTTACTAAAAAAGGAAATATCAAAAAATCTCTCTTCGGACGCATCCGTTTAACATTTTCGTCGTATGATATCCATTGGTGTCCTCAGACGCCTAAAAAATAAAGAAATAGTGTCATTTTTTAAAACTGAGGGTTTTTACCGGAATTCGTGTGCTTCACCCTTTGGTTTTTTTACTAAAAAAGGAAATATCAAAAAATCTCTCTTCGGACGCATGAGTTTAACATTTTCGTCGTATAATATCAATTCGTGTCATCAGACGCCTAAAAAACAAAGAAATGGTGCAATTTTAAAAAACCTAGGGGTTTTACCGGAATTAGTGAGCTATAGCCTTTGGTTTTTTTACTAAAAAAGGAAATATCAAAAAATCTCTCTTCGGACGAATCAGTTTAACATTTTTGACGTATAATATCCATTCGTGTCATCAGACGCCTAAAAAAACAAAGAAATAGTGTCATTTTTAAAAACTGAGGGTTTTTACCGGAATTCGTGCGCTACACCCTTTGGTTTTTTACTAAAAAAGGAAATATCAAAAAATCACTCTTCGGACGTATCCGTTTAACATTTTCTTCGTATAATAACCATTCGTGTCATCAGACGCCCAAAAAACAATGAAATAGTGGAATTTTAAAAAACTAAGGGTTTTTACCGGAATTCGTGTGTTATAACCTTTGTTTTTTACTAAAAAAGGAAACATCAAAAAATCTCTCTTCGGACGCATGAGTTTAACATTTTCGTCGTATAATATCAATTCGTGTCATCAGACGCCTAAAAAGAAAGAAATGGTGCAATTTTAAAAAACTGAGGGTTTTTACCGGAATTCGTATGCTACACCCTTTGGTTTTTTTTACTAAGAAAGGAAATATCAAAAAATCTCTCTTCGGAAGCATGAGGTTAACATTTTCGTCGTATAATATCAATTCGTGCCATCGGACGCCTAAAAAACAAAGATATTGTGCAATTTTAAAAAAATGAGGGTTTTTACCAGAATTCGTGTGCTATAGCCTTTGGTTTTTTACTAAAAAAGGAAATATAAAAAAATCTCTCTTGGGACGCATCCCTTTAATATTTTCGTCGTATAATATCCATTCATGTCATCATACGCCTAAAAAAACAAAGAAATAGTGTCATTTTTAAAAACTGAGGGTTTTTACTGGAATTCGTGTGCTACACCCTTTGGTTTTTTACTAAAAAAGGAAATATCAAAAAATCTCTCTTCGGACGTATCCGTTTAACATTTTCGTCGTATAATATCCAT
Source organism: Triglochin maritima (assembly GCA_963682175.1). Taxonomy (NCBI): domain Eukaryota; kingdom Viridiplantae; phylum Streptophyta; class Magnoliopsida; order Alismatales; family Juncaginaceae; genus Triglochin; species Triglochin maritima. The sequence continues at coordinate 52,407,720 of OY821772.1, read as the reverse complement.
TCGTGTCATCAGACGCCCAAAAAACAATGAAATAGTGGAATTTTAAAAAACTAAGGGGTTTTACCAGAATTCGTGTGCTATAGCCTTTGGTTTTTTACTAAAAAAGGAAATATAAAAAAATCTCTCTTGGGACGCATCCCTTTAATATTTTCGTCGTATAATATCCATTCATGTAATCAGACGCCTAAAAAAACAAAGAAATAGTGTCATTTTTAAAAACTGAGGGTTTTTACTGGAATTCGTGTGCTACACCCTTTGGTTTTTTACTAAAAAAGGAAATATCAAAAAATCTCTCTTCGGACGTATCCGTTTAACATTTTCGTCGTATAATATCTATTCGTGTCATCAGACGCCCAAAAAACAATGAAATAGTGGAATTTTAAAAAACTAAGGGTTTTTACCGGAATTCGTGTGCTATAACCTTTGGTTTTTACTAAAAAAGGAAATATCAAAAAATCTCTCTTCGGACGCATCCGTTTAACATTTTCGTCGTATAATATCCATTCGTGTGATCAGACGCCTAAAAGCAAAGAAATAGTGACATTTTTAAAAACTGAGGGTTTTTACCGGAATTCGTGTGCTACAGCCTTTGGTTTTTTTACTAAAAATGATATATCAAAAAATCTCTCTTCGGACGAATCAGTTTAACATTTTTGTCGTATAATATCCATTCGTGTCATCAGGCGCCTAAAAAAACAAAGAAATAGTGTCATTTTTAAAAACTGAGAGTTTTTACCGGAATTCGTGTGCTACACCCTTTGGTTTTTTTACTACAAAAGGAAATATCAAAAAATCTCTCTTCGGAAGCATGAGTTTAACATTTTCGTCGTATAATATCAATTCGTGTCATCGGACGCCTAAAAAACAAAGAAATTGTGCAATTTTAAAAAACTGAGGGTTTTTACCAGAATTCGTGTGCTATAGCCTTTGGTTTTTTTACTAAAAAAGGAAATATCAAAAAATCTCTCTTTGGACGCATGAGTTTAACATTTTCGTCGTATTATATCAATTGGTGTCATCAGACGCCTCAAAAAACAAAGAAATAGTGCCATTTTTAAAAAATGAGGGGTTTGATCGAAATTCGTGTGGTATAGCCTTTGGTTTTTTACTAAAAAATGAAATATCAAAAAATCTCTCTTCGGAAGCATCTGTTTAACATTTTCGTCGTATAATATTCATTCGTGTCATCAGACGCCTAAAAAACAATGAAATAGTGTCATTTTTAAATACTAAGGGTTTTTACCGGAATTGGTGTGCTATAGCCTTTGGTTTTTTTACTAAAAAAGGAAATATCAAAAAATCTATCTTCGGACGCATCAGTTTAACATTTTCGTCGTATAATATCCAATCGTGTCATCAAACGTCTCAAAAAACAAATAAATAGTGCCATTTTAAAAAACTAAGGGTTTTTACCGAAATTCGTGTGCTATAGCCTTTGGTTTTTTTACTAAAAAGGAAATATCAAAAAATCTATCTTCAGACGCATTAGTTTAACATTTTCTTCGTATAATATCCAATCGTGGCATCATACGCCTAAAAAAACAAAGAAATAGTGTCATTTTTAAAAACTGAGGGTTTTTACTGGAATTCGTGTGCTACACCCTTTGGTTTTTTACTAAAAAAGGAAATATCAAAAAATCTCTCTTCGGACGTATCCGTTTAACATTTTCGTCGTATAATATCCATTCGTGTCCTCAGACGCCCAAAAAACAATGAAATAGTGGAATTTTAAAAAACTAAGGGGTTTTACCAGAATTCGTGTGCTATAGCCTTTGGTTTTTTACTAAAAAAGGAAATATAAAAAAATCTCTCTTGGGACGCATCCCTTTAATATTTTCGTCGTATAATATCCATTCATGTAATCAGACGCCTAAAAAAACAAAGAAATAGTGTCATTTTTAAAAACTGAGGGTTTTTACTGGAATTCGTGTGCTACACCCTTTGGGTTTTTACTAAAAAAGGAAATATCAAAAAATCTCTCTTCGGACGTATCCGTTTAACATTTTCGTCGTATAATATCCATTCGTGTCATCAGACGCCCAAAAAACAATGAAATAGTGGAATTTTAAAAAACTAAGGGTTTTTACCGGAATTCGTGTGCTATAACCTTTGGTTTTTACTAAAAAAGGAAATATCAAAAAATCTCTCTTCGGACGCATCCGTTTAACATTTTCGTCGTATAATATCCATTCGTGTGATCAGACGCCTAAAAGCAAAGAAATAGTGACATTTTTAAAAACTGAGGGTTTTTACCGGAATTCGTGTGCTACAGCCTTTGGTTTTTTTACTAAAAATGATATATCAAAAAATCTCTCTTCGGACGAATCAGTTTAACATTTTTGTCGTATAATATCCATTCGTGTCATCAGGCGCCTAAAAAAACAAAGAAATAGTGTCATTTTTAAAAACTGAGGGTTTTTACCGGAATTCGTGTGCCCCTTTGGTTTTTTTACTACAAAAGGAAATATCAAAAAATCTCTCTTCGGAAGCATGAGTTTAACATTTTCGTCGTATAATATCAATTCGTGTCATCGGACGCCTAAAAAACAAAGAAATTGTGCAATTTTAAAAAACTGAGGGTTTTTACCAGAATTCGTGTGCTATAGCCTTTGGTTTTTTTACTAAAAAGGAAATATCAAAAAATCTATCTTCAGACGCATTAGTTTAACATTTTCTTCGTATAATATCCAATCGTGTCATCGGACGCCTCAAAAAACAAAGAAATATTGCCATTTTTAAAAAGTGAGGGTTTTTACAGGAATTCGTGTGCTATAGCCTTTGGGTTTTTTCTAAAAAAGGAAATATCAGAAAATCTCTCTTCGGACGCATGAGTTTAATATTTTCGTCGTATTATATCAATTCGTGTCATCAGACGCCTCAAAAAACAAAGAAATAGTGCCCTTTTTAAAAAATGAGGGGTTTTATCGAAATTCGTGTGGTATAGCCTTTGGTTTTTTTTTACTAAAAAATGAAATATCAAAAAATCTCTATTCGGAAGCATCTGTTTAACATTTTCGTCGTATAATATTCATTCGTGTCATCAGACGCCTAAAAAACAATGAAATAGTGTCATTTTTAAATACTAAGAGCTTTTACCGGAATTGGTGTGCTATAGCCATCGGTTTTTTTACTAAAAAGGAACTATCAAAAAATCTATCTTCGGACGCATCAGTTTAACATTTTCGTCGTATAATATCCAATCGTGTCATCAAACGCCTCAAAAAACAAAGAAATAGTGCCATTTTTAAAAACTGAGGGTTTTTACAGAAATTTGTGTGCTATAGCCTTTGGTTTTTTTTACTAAAAAAGGAAATATCAAAAAATCTCTCTTCAGACGCATGAGTTTAATATTTTCGTCGTATTATATCAATTCGTGTCATCAGACGCCTCAAAAAACAAAGAAATAATGCCATTTTTAAAAAATGAGGGGTTTTATCGAAATTCGTGTGGTATAGCCTTTGGTTTTTTTTTACTAAAAAATGAAATATCAAAAAATCTCTCTTCGGAAGCATCTGTTTAACATTTTCGTCGTATAATATTCATTCGTGTCATCAGACGCCTAAAAAACAATGAAATAGTGTCATTTTTAAATACTAAGGGTTTTTACCGGAATTGGTGTGCTATTAGCCTTTGGTTTTTTTAATAAAAAAGGAAATATCAAAAAATCTATCTTCGGACGCATCAGTTTAACATTTTCGTCGTATAATATCCAATCGTGTCATCAAACGTCTCAAAAAACAAATAAATAGTGCCATTTTTAAAAAATGAGGGGTTTTATCGAAATTCGTGTGGTATAGCCTTTGGTTTTGTTACTAAAAAAGGAAATATCAAAAAATCTCTTTTCGGACGTATGAGTTTAACATTTTCATCGTATAATATCAATTCGTGTCTTCAGACACCGCAAAAAACAAAGAAATAGTGCCATTTTAAAAAACTGAGGGTTTTTACAGGAATTCGTGTGCTATACCCTTTGGGTTTTTCCCCAAAAAAGGAAATATCAAAAAATCTCTCTTGGGACGAATGAGTTTAACATTTTCGTCGTATAATATCAATTCGTGTCTTCAGACACCGCAAAAAACAAAGAAATAGTGCCATTTTTAAAAACTAAGGATTTTTACAGGAATTCGTGTGCTATAGCGTTTGGTTTTTTCCTAAAAAAGGAAATATCAGAAAATCTCTCTTCGGACGCATGAGTTTAATATTTTTGTCGTATTATATCAATTCGTGTCATCAGACGCCTCAAAAAACAAAGAAATAGTGCTATTTTTAAAAAATGAGGGGTTTTATCGAAATTCGTGTGCTATATACCCTTTGGGGTTTTCCCCAAAAAAGGAAATATTAAAAATCTCTCTTGGGACGAATGAGTTTAACATTTTCGTCGTATAATATCAATTCGTGTCTTCAGACACCGCAAAAAACAAAGAAATAGTGCCATTTTTAAAAACTAAGGATTTTTACAGGAATTCGTGTGCTATAACCTTTGGTTGTTTTACTAAAAAAGGAAATATCAAAAAATCTCTCTTCGGACGCATGAGTTTAACATTTTCGTCATATTATATCAATTCGTGTCATCAGACGCCTCAAAAAACAAAGAAATAGTGCCATTTTTAAAAAATGAGGGGTTTTATCGAAATTCGTGTGGTATAGCCTTTGGTTTTGTTACTAAAAAAGGAAATATCAAAAAAACTCTCTTCGGACGCATGAGTTTAACATTTTCGTCGTATTATATCAATTCGTGTCATCAGACGCCTCAAAAAACAAAGAAATAGTGCCATTTTTTAAAAAAATGAAGGGTTTTATCGAAATTCGTGTGGTACAGCCTTTGGTTTTTTTACTAAAAAAAAGAAATATCAAAAAATCTCTATTCGGAAGCATCTGTTTAACATTTTCGTCGTATAATATTCATTCGTGTCATCAGACGCCTAAAAAACAAAGAAATAGTGTCATTTTTAAATACTAAGAGTTTTTACCACAATTTGTGTGTTATAGCCTTTTGGTTTTCTTCATAAACAAGTAAATATTTTTCAAAAATCTCTCTTGGACGCATGAGTTGAACATTTTCGTCGTATAATAGCAATTCGTGTCATCAGACGCCGCAAAAAACAAAGAAATAGTGTCATTTTTAAGAAATGAGAGGTTTTATCGAAATTCGTGTGCTATAGCCTTTGGGTTTTTTTACTAAAAAAGGAAATATCAAAAAATCTCTTTTCGGACGCATGAGTTTAACATTTTCGTCGTATTATATCAATTCGTGTCATCAGACGCCTCATAAAACAAAGAAATAGTGTCATTTTTAAATACTGAGGGTTTTTACCAGAATTCGTGTGCTATAGCCTTTGGTTTTTTTACTAAAAAAGGAAATATCAAAAAATATATCTTTGTTTTTTTACTAAAAAAAGAAATATCGAAATCTCTCTCTTCGGACGCATGAGTTTAACTTTTTTTGTCGTATAATATCAATTCGTGTCATAAGACGCCTAAAAAAACAAAGTAATAGTTTCATTTTTAAAAACTAAGGGTTTTTTCCAGAATTCGTGTGTTATAGCCTTTGTGTTTTTTCTAAAAAAGGAAATATCAAAAAATCTCTCTTCAGACGCATGAGTTTAACATTTTCATCATATAATATCAATTCGTGTCATCAGATGCCTAAACAACAAAGAAATAGTGTCATTTTTAAAATCTAAGGGTTTTTACCGAATTTCGTGTTCTTTATAGCCTTTGGTTTTTTTACTAAAAAAAGAAATATCAAAAAATCTCTCTTCGGACGCATGAGTTTAACATTTTTGTCGTATAATATCCATTCGTGTCATCAGACGCCGAAAAAAACAAAGAAATAGTGCCACTTTTAAAAACTGAGGGTTTTTATCGAAATTTGTGTCCTATAGCCTTTGGGTTTTTTACTAAAAATGGAAATATCAAAAAATCTCTCTTGGGACGCATGAATTTTAGCTTTTCATCATATAATATCAATTCGTGTCATCAGATGCCTAAAAAACAAAGAAATAGTGTCATTTTTAAAAACTTAGGGGTTTTACCGAAATTCGTGTGCTATATAGCCTTTGGTTTTTTTACTAAAAAAGGAAATATCAAAAAATCTCCCTTCGGACGCATGAGTTTAACATTTTCGTCGTATAATATTCATTCGTGTCATCAGATGCCGCAAAAAACAAAGAAATAGTGTCATTTTTAAAAACTGAGGGATTTTATCAAAATTCACGTGTTATATATAGTCTTTGGGTTTTTTCCTAAAAAAGGAAATATCAAAAAATCTCTCTTGGAACGTATGAGTTTAACATTTTCATCGTATAATATCAATTCGTGTCATCAGACGCCTAAAAAACAAAGAAATGGTGTCATTTTAAAAAATTGTGGGGTTTTACCAGAATTCGTGTGCTATAGCCTTTGGGTTTTTTTGCTAAAAAAAGGAATATCAAAAATTCTCTCTTCGGATGCATTAGTTTAACATTTTCGTCGTATAATATCAATTCGTGCGTTCAGACGCCACAAAAAAAAGTGCTATTTTTAAAAACTAAGGATATTTACCAAAATTCGTGTGTTATAGCCTTTGGTTATTATTCTAAAAAAGGTAATATGAAAAAATCTCCATTTGGACGCATGAGTTTAACATTTTCGTCGTATAATATCCATTCGTGTCATCAGACGCCGCAAAAAACAAAGAAATAGTGCCATTTTTTAAAACTTAGGGGTTTTACCGAAATTCGTGTGCTATATAGCCTTTTGTTTTTTTACCAAAAAAAGAAATATCAGACGCCTAAAAAACAAAGAAATAGTGTCACTTTTAAAAACTAAGGGTTTTTACCAGAATTCGTGTGCTATAGCCTTTGTGTTTTTCCTAAAAAAGGAAATATCAAAAAATCTCTCTTGGGACGCATGAGTTTAACATTTTCGTCGTATAATATCAATTCGTGCGTTCAGACGCCACAAAAAACAAACAAAAATAGTGCTATTTTTAAAAAATGAGGGTTTTTACCGGAATTCGTGTGCTATAGCCTTTGGTTTTTTTACTAAAAAAGAAAATATCAAAAAATCTCCCTTTGGACGCATGAGTTTAACATTTTCGTCGTATAATATCCATTCGTGTCATCAGACGCCGCAAAAAACAAAGAAATAGTGCCATTTTTCTAAAACTCATCAGTTTTACCAAAATTCGTGTGCTTTGGGTTTTTTACTAAAAATTGAAATATCAAAAAATCTCTCTTGGGACGCATGAGTTTAAGCTTTTCGTCATATAATATCAATTCGTGTCATCAGACGCCTAAAGAACGAAGAAATAGTGTCATCTTAAAAACTGTGGGGTTTACCAGAAATTCGTGTGCTATATAGCCTTTGTTTTTTTACTAAAAATGTAAATATCCAAAAATCTCTCTTCGGACGCATGAGTTTAACTTTTTTGTCGTATAATATCAATTCGTGTCGTCAGACGCCTAAAAAAACAAAGTAGTAGTTTCATTTTTAAAAACTAAAGGTTTTTACCAGAATTCGTGTGCCATAGCCTTTGTGTTTTTTCGTAAAAAAGGAAAATATCAAAAAATCTCTCATGGGACGCATGAGTTTAACATTTTCGTCGTATAATATCAATTCGTGCGTTTAGACGCCACAAAAAACAAACAAAAATAGTGCTATTTTTAAAAACTAAGGGTTTTTACCGAAATTCGTGTGCTATATAGCCTTTGGTTTTTTTACTAAAAAAGGAAATATGAAAAAATCTCCCTTTGGACGCATGAGTTTAACATTTTCGTCGTATAATATCCATTCGTGTCATCAGATGCCTAAAAAACAAAAAAATAGTGTCATTTTTAAAAACTAAAGGTTTTTACCGAATTTCGTGTTCTTTATAGCATTTGGTTTTTTACTAAAAAAGGAAATATCAAAAAATCTCTCTTCGGACGCATGAGTTTAACATTTTCGTCGTATAATATCCATTCGTGTCATCAGACGCCGCAAAAAACAAAGAAATAGTGCCACTTTTAAAAACTGAGGGGTTTTATCGAAATTCGTGTCATATAGCCTTTGGGTTTTTTACTAAAAATAGAAATATCAAAAAATCTCTCTTGGGACGCATGAGTTTAAGCTTTTCGTCATATAATATCAATTCGTGTCATCAGACGCCTAAAGAACGAAGAAATAGTGTCATCTTAAAAACTGTGGGGTTTTACCAGAAATTCGTGTGCTATATAGCCTTTGTTTTTTTACTAAAAATGTAAATATCCAAAAATCTCTCTTCGGACGCATGAGTTTAACTTTTTTGTCGTATAATATCAATTCGTGTCGTCAGACGCCTAAAAAAACAAAGTAGTAGTTTCATTTTTAAAAACTAAAGGTTTTTACCAGAATTCGTGTGCCATAGCCTTTGTGTTTTTTCGTAAAAAAAGAAAATATCAAAAAATCTCTCATGGGACGCATGAGTTTAACATTTTCGTCGTATAATTTCAATTCGTGCGTTCAGACGCCACAAAAAACAAACAAAAATAGTGCTATTTTTAAAAACTGAGGGTTTTTACCGGAATTCGTGTGCTATAGCATTTGGTTTTTTTACTAAAAAAGGAAATATCAAAAAATCTCCCTTTGGACGCATGAGTTTAACATTTTCGTCGTATAATATCCATTCGTGTCATCAGACGCCGCAAAAAACAAAGAAATAGTGCTATTTTTTAAAACTGAGGGATTTTACCGAAATTCGTGTGCTATATAGCCTTTATTTTTTACTATAAATGGAAATATCAAAACATCTCTCTTCGGACGCATGAGTTTAACTTTTTTGTCGTATAATATCAATTCGTGTCGTCAGACGCCTAAAAAACAAAGTAATAGTTTCATTTTTAAAAACTAAGGGGTTTTTACCGGAATTCGTGTGCTATATAGCCTTTGTGTTTTTTCCTAAAAAAGGAAATATCAAAAAATCTCTCTAGGGACGCATTAGTTTAACATTTTCGTCATATAATATCCATTCGTGTCATCAGATGCCTAAAAAACAAAAAAATAGTGTCATTTTTAAAAACTAAAGGTTTTTACCGAATTTCGTGTTCTTTATAGCATTTGGTTTTTTACTAAAAATGGAAATATCAAAAAATCTCCATTCGGACGCATGAGTTTAACATTTTCATCGTATAATATTCATTCGTGTCATCAGATGCCGCAAAAAACAAAGAAATAGTGCCATTTTTAAAAACTGAGGGGTTTTATCGAAATTCGTGTGTTATATAGCCTTCGGGTTTTTTTCCTAAAAAAGGAAATATCAAAACATCTCTCTTGGGATGCATGAGTTTAACATTTTCGTCGTATAATATCAATTCGTGTCATCAGACGCCTAAAAAACAAAGAAATAGTGTTATTTTAAAAAACTCTGGGTTTTACCAGAATTCGTGTGCTACAGCCTTTGCTTTTTTTGCTAAGAATGAAATATCAAAAAATCTCTCTTCGGACGCATTAGTTTAATATTTTCGTCGTTTAATATCCATTCTTGTCATCAGACGCCTAAAAGAACGAAGAAATAATGTCATTTTGAAAAACTGAGGGTTTTTACCGGAATTCGTGTGCTATAGCCTTGGGTTTTTTTCCTAAAAGAGGAAATATCAAAACTCTCTCTTCGGACGCATCGGTTTAACATTTTCGTCGTATATTATCCAATCGTCTTCTCAGACGCCTCAAAAAACAAAGAAATAGTGTCATTTTTAAAAACTGAGGGTTTTTACCGGAATTCGTGTGCTATAGCCTTTCGTTTTTTTACTAAAAAGGAAATATCAAAAAATCTCTCTTCGGACGCATCAGTTTAACATTTTCGTCGTGTAATATCCAATCGTGTCATCAGACGCCGCAAAAAACAAAGAAATAGTGCATTTTTTAAAACTGAGGGGTTTTACCGAAATTCGTGTGCTATATAGCCTTTGTTTTTTTACTAAAAATGGAAATATCAAAAATTCTCTCTTGGGACGCATGAGTTTAATCTTTTCGTCATATAATATCAATTCGTGTCATCAGATGCCTAAAAAAACAAAGAAATAGTGTCATTTTTAAAAACTAAGGGTTTTTACCGATATTCGTGTGCTATATAGCCTTTGTTTTTATACTAAAAAAGAAATATCAAAAAATCTCTCTTCGGACGCATGAGTTTAACTTTTTTGTCGTATAATATCAATTCGTGTCATCAGACGCCTCAAAAACAAGAAAAAGTGTCATTTTTAAAAACTGAGGATTTTTACCGGAATGCGTGTGCTATAGCCTTTGGTTTTTTTTTACTAAAAAAGGAAATATCAAAAAATCTCCCTTAGGACTCATGAGTTTAACATTTTTGTCGTCTAATATCCATTCGTGTCATCAGACGCCTAAAAAAACAACGAAATAGTGTCATTTTTAAAAACTGAGGGGTTTTATCGAAATTCGTGTCCTATAGACTTTGGGTTTTTTACTAAAAATGGAAATATCAAAAATTCTCTCTTGGGACGCATGAGTTTAAGCTTTTCGTCATATAATATCCATTCGTGTCATCAGACGCCGCAAAAAACAAAGAAATAGTGTCATTTTTTAAAACTGAGGGGTTTTACCGAAATTCGTGTGCTATATAGCCTTTGTTTTTTTACTAAAAAATATCAAAAAATCTCTCTTCGGACGCATGACTTTAACTTTTTGGTCGAATAATATCAATTCGAGTCGTCAGACACCTAAAAAAACAAAGTAATAGTTTCATTTTTAAAAACTAAGGGTTTTTACCGGAATTCGTGTGCTATAGCCTTTGTGTTTTTACTAAAAAAGGAAATATCAAAAAATCTCTTCGGACGCACCGGTTTAACATTTTCGTCGTATAATATCAATTCGTGTCATCAGACGCCTCAAAAAAAAGAAATAGTGTCATTTTTAAAAACTAAGGGTTTTTACCGAAATTCGAGTGCTATAAGCCTTTGTTTTTTTACTAAAAAGGAAATATCAAAAGTCTCCCTTCAGACGCATGAATTTAACATTTTCGTCGTATAATATCTATTCGTGTCATCAGACGCCGCAAAAAACAAAGAAATAGTGCCATTTTTTTTAAAACTGAGGGGTTTAATCGAAATTCGTGTGCTATAGCCTTTGGATTTTTTCCTAAAAAAGGAAATATCAAAAAATCTCTCTTCGGACGCATGAGTTTAACATTTTCGTCGTATAATATCCATTCGTGTTATCAGACGCCTAAAAAATACAAAGAAATAGTGTCATTTTGAAAAACTGAGGTTTTTTTGCCGGAATTCGTGTGCTATAGCCTTGGGTTTTTTTCCTAAAAAATGAAATATCAAAAAATCTCTCTTGGGACGCATGAGTTTAAACTTTTCGTCGTATAATATCAATTCGTGTCATCAGAAGCCTAAAAACACAGAAATAGTGCCACTTTTAAAAACTGAGGGGTTTTACCGAAATTTGTGTGCATAGCCTTTGGGGTTTTTCCTAAAAAGGAAATATCAAAAAATCTCCCTTAGGACGCATGAGTTTAACATTTTCGTTGTATAATATCAATTCGTGTCATCAGACATCTGAAAAACAAAAATAGTGCAATTTTTAAAAACTGAGGGGTTTTACCGAAATTCGTGTGCTATAGCCTTTGGTTTTTTTGATAAAAAAGGAAATATCAAAAAATCTCCCTTCAGACACATCCCTTTATCATTTTCGTCGTATAGTTTCCATTCGTGTCATCAGACGCCTAAAAAAAATAAATACTGACATTTTCTAAAACTGAGGGTTTCTACCGGAATTCGTGTGCTATAGCCTTTGGTTTTTTTAGTAAAAAAGTAAATATCAAAAAATCTCTCTTCGGATGCATCCATTTAACATTTTCGTCGTATAATATTCATTCGTATCATCAGACGCCTAAAAAAACAAAGAAATAGTGTCATTATTAAAAACTGAGGGTTTTTACCGGATTTCGTGTGCTATAGCTTTTCGTTTTTTTTACTAAAAAAGGAAATATCAAAACTCTCTCTTCGGATGCATCGGTTTAACATTTTCGTCGTATATTATCCAATCGTCTTTCTCAGACGCCTCCAAAAACAAAGAAATAGTGTCATTTTTAAAAACTGAGGGATTTTACCGGATTTCGTGTGCTATAGCTTTTGGTTTTTTTACTAAAAAAGAAAATATCAAAAAATCTCTCTTCGGACGCATCAGTTTAACATTTTCGTCGTGTAATATCCAATCGTGTCATCAGACGCCGCAAAAAACAAGAAATAGTGTCATTTTTAAAAACTCAGGGGTTTTACAGAAATTCGTGTGCTATAGCCTTTGGGTTTTTCCCTAAAAAAGAAAATATAAAAAAATCTCTCTTCGGATGCATCCCTTTAACATTTTCATCGTATGATATCCATTCGCGTCATCAGACGCCTAAAAAACCAAAGAAATAGTGTCATTTTTAAAAACTGAGGGTTTTTACCGATATTCGTGTGCTATAGCCTTTGGTTTTTTTACTAAAAAAAGAAATATCAAAAAATCTCCCATTGGACGCATGACTTTAACATTTTCGTCGTAAAATATCCATTCGTGTCATCAGACGCCGCAAAAAACAAAGAAATAGTGCCATTTTTTAAAACTGAGGGGTTTTACAGAAATTCGTGTGCTATAAAGCCTTTGTTTTTTTACTAAAAAAAGAAATATCAAAAAATCTCTCTTCGGACGCATGAGTTTAACTTTTTTGTCGTATAATATCAATTCGTGTCATCAGACGCCTCAAAAACAATAAAAAGTGTCATTTTTAAAAACTGTGGGTTTTTACCGGAATGCGTGTGGTTATAGCCTTTGGTTTTTTTACTAAAAAAGGAAATATCAAAAAATCTCCCTTACGACTCATGAGTTTAACATTTTCGTTGTCTAATATCCATTCGTGTCATCAGACGCATAAAAAAAACAACGAAATAGTGTCATTTTTAAAAAACTGAGGGGTTTTATCGAAATTCGTGTCCTATAGCCTTTGGGTTTTTTAACTAAAAATGGAAATATCAAAAATTCTCTCTTGGGATGCTTGAGTTTAAGCTTTTCGTCATATAATATCAATTCGTGTCATCAGATGCCTAAAAAAACAAAGAAATAGTGTCATTTTTAAAAACTAAGGGTTTTTACCGAAATTCGTGTGCTATATAGGCTTTTGTTTTTTTACTAAAAAGGAAATATCAAAAAATCTCCCTTTGGACGCATGAGTTTAATATTTTCGTCGTATAATATCAATTCGTGTCATCAGACGCCTAAAAAACAAAGAAATAGTGCAATTTTTAAAAACTAAGGATTTTTACCAAATTTCGTGTGCTTTTTATAGCCTTTGGTTTTTTTACTAAAAAAGGAAATATCAAAAAATCTCTCTTGGGACGCATGAGTTTAACATTTTCGTCGTATAATATCCATTCGTGTAATCAGACGCCGCAAAAAACAAAGAAATAGTGTCACTTTTAAAAACTGAGGGTTTTTACCGGAATTCGTGTGCTACACCCTTTGGTTTTTTACTAAAAAAAGAAATATCAAAAAATCTCTCTTCGGACGCATCCCTTTAACATTTTCGTGGTATAATATCAATTCGTGTCATCAAACGCTTAAAAAACAAAGAAATGGTGCAATTTTAAAAAACTAAGGGTTTTTACTAAAAAAAGAAATATCAAAAAATCTCTCTTCGGACGCATCCCTTTAACATTTTCGTCGTATAATATCCATTCGTGTCATCAGACGCCTAAAAAAGAAAGAAATGGTGCAATTTTAAAAAGCTGAGGGTTTTTACCGGAATTCGTGTGCTATAGCCTTTGGTTTTTTACTAAAAAAGGAAATATCAAAAAATCTCTCTTCGGACGTATCCCTTTAACATTTTCGTTGTATAATATCCATTCGTGTCATCAGACGGCTAAAAACACAAAGAAATAGTGTCATTTTTAAAAACTGAGGGTTTTTGCCGGAATTCGTGTGCTATAGCCTTTGGTTTTTTTTACGAAAAAAGGAAATATCAAAAAATCTCTCTTCGGACGTATCCGTTTAACATTTTCGTCGCATAGTATCCATTCGTGTCATCAGACAGCTAAAAAAACAAAGAAATAGTGTCATTTTTAAAAACTGAGGGTTTTTACCAGAATTCGTGTGCTACACCCTTTGGTTTTTGACTAAAAAAAGAAATATCAAAAAATCTCTCTTCGGACGCATGAGTTTAACATTTTCGTCGTATAATATCAATTCGTGTCATCAGACGCCTAAAAAACAAAGAAATGGTGCAATTTAAAAAAACTTAGGGTTTTTACCGGAATTCGTGTGCTATAGCCATTGGTTTTTTTTACTAAAAAGGAAATATCAAAAAATCTCTTTTCGGATGCATCCCTTTAACATTTTCGTCGTATAATATCCATTTGTGTCATCAGACGGCTAAAAAAACAAAGAAATAGTGTCATTTTTAAAAACTGAGGGTTTTTACCGGAAATCGTGTGCTATAGCCTTTGGTTTTTTTACTAAAAAGGAAATATCAAAAAATCTCTCTTCGGACGTATCCGTTTAACATTTTCGTCGCATAGTATCCATTCGTGTCATCAGACGCCTAAAAAAACAAAGAAATTGTGTCATTTTTATAAACTGGGGGTTTTTACCGGCATTCGTGTGCTACACCCTTTGATTTTTTTACTAAAAATGGAAATATCAAAAAATCTCTCTTCCGACGCATGAGTTTAACATTTTCGTCGTATAATATCAATTCGTGTCATCAGACGCCTAAAAAAGAAAGAAATGGTGCAATTTTAAAAAACTGAGGGTTTTTACTAAAAAAAGAAATATCAAAAAATCTCTCTTCGGACGCATCCCTTTAACATTTTCGAAGTATGATATCCATTCGTGTCGTCAGACGCCTAAAAAAACAAAGAAATAGTGTCATTTTTAAAAACTGAGGGTTTTTACCGGAATTCGTTTGCTATACCTTTGGTTTTTTTAGTAAAAAAGAAATATCAAAAAATCTCTTCGGACGCATCCGTTTAACATTTTCGTCGTATAATATCCATTCGTGTCATCAGACGCCTAAAAAAACAAAGTAATAGTGCCATTTTTAAAAACTAAGGGTTTTTACAGGAATTCGTGTGCTATAGCCTTTGGTTTTTTTTTACTAAAAAAGGAAATATCAAAAAATCTCTCTTCGGACGTATCTGTTTAACATTTTCGTCGCATAGTATCCATTCGTGTCATCAGACGCCTAAAAAACAAAGAAATAGTGTCATTTTTATAAACTGGGGTTTTTACCGGCATTCGTGTGCTACACCCTTTGATTTTTTTACTAAAAATGGAAATATCAAAAAATCTCTCTTCCGACGCTTGAGTTTAACATTTTCGTCGTATAATATCAATTCGTGTCATCAGACGCCTAAAAAAGAAAGAAATGGTGCAATTTTAAAAAACTGAGGGTTTTTACTAAAAAAAGAAATATCAAAAAATCTCTCTTCGGACGCATCCCTTTAACATTTTCGTCGTATAATATCCATTCGTGTCATCAGACACCTAAAAAAACTAAGAAATAGTGTCATTTTTAAAAACTGAGGGTTTTTACCGGAATTCGTTTGCTACACCCTTTGGTTTTTTTACTAAAAATGATATATCAAAAAATCTCTCTTCGGACGAATCAGTTTAACATTTTTGTCGTATAATATCCATTCGTGTCATCAGGCGCCTAAAAAAACAAAGAAATAGTTTCATTTTTAAAAACTGAGGGTTTTTACCGGAATTCGTGTGCTACACCCTTTGGTTTTTTTACTAAAAAAGGAAATATCAAAAAATCTCTCTTCGGAAGCATGAGGTTAACATTTTCGTCGTATAATATCAATTCGTGCCATCGGACGCCTAAAAAACAAAGAAATTGTGCAATTTTAAAAAAATGAGGGTTTTTACCAGAATTCGTGTGCTATAGCCTTTGGTTTTTTACTAAAAAAGGAAATATAAAAAAATCTCTCTTGGGACGCATCCCTTTAATATTTTCGTTGTATAATATCCATTCATGTCATCAGACGCCTAAAAAAACAAAGAAATAGTGTCATTTTTAAAAACTGAGGGTTTTTACTGGAATTCGTGTGCTACACCCTTTGGTTTTTTACTAAAAAAGGAAATATCAAAAAATCTCTCTTCGGACGTATCCGTTTAACATTTTCGTCGTATAATATCCATTCGTGTCATCAGACGCCCAAAAAACAATGAAATAGTGGAATTTTAAAAAACTAAGGGTTTTTACCAGAATTCGTGTGCTATAGCCTTTGGTTTTTTACTAAAAAAGGAAATATAAAAAAATCTCTCTTGGGACGCATCCCTTTAATATTTTCGTCGTATAATATCCATTCATGTCATCAGACGCCTAAAAAAACAAATAAATAGTGTCATTTTTAAAAACTGAGGGTTTTTACTGGAATTCGTGTGCTACACCCTTTGGTTTTTTACTAAAAAAGGAAATATCAAAAATTCTCTCTTCGGACGTATCCGTTTAACATTTTCGTCGTATAATATCCATTCGTGTCATCAGACGCCCAAAAAACAATGAAATTGTGGAATTTTAAAAAACTAAGGGTTTTTACCGGAATTCGTGTGCTATAACCTTTGGTTTTTACTAAAAAAGGAAATATCAAAAAATCTCTCTTCGGACGCATCCGTTTAACATTTTCGTCGTATAATATCCATTCGTGTCATCAGACGCCTAAAAAACAAAGAAATAGTGACATTTTTAAAAACTAAGGGTTTTTACCGGAATTCGTGTGCTACAACCTTTGGTTTTTTTACTAAAAATGATATATCAAAAAATCTCTCTTCGGACGAATCAGTTTAACATTTTTGTCGTATAATATCCATTCGTGTCATCATGCGCCTAAAAAAACAAAGAAATAGTTTCATTTTTAAAAACTGAGGGTTTTTACCGGAATTCGTGTGCTACACCCTTTGGTTTTTTTACTACAAAAGGAAATATCAAAAAATCTCTCTTCGGAAGCATGAGTTTAACATTTTCGTCGTATAATATCAATTCGTGTCATCGGACGCCTAAAAAACAAAGAAATTGTGCAATTTTAAAAAACTGAGGGTTTTTACCAGAATTCGTGTGCTATAGCCTTTGGTTTTTTTACTAAAAAAGGAAATATCAAAAAATCTCTCTTCGGACGCATGAGTTTAATATTTTCGTCGTATTATATCAATTGGTGTCATCAGACGCCTCAAAAAACAAAGAAATAGTGCCATTTTTAAAAAATGAGGGGTTTGATCGAAATTCGTGTGGTATAGCCTTTGTTTTTTTACTAAAAAATGAAATATCAAAAAATCTCTATTCGGAAGCATCTGTTTAACATTTTCGTCGTATAATATTCATTCGTGTCATCAGACGCCTAAAAAACAATGAAATAGTGTCATTTTTAAATACTAAGGGTTTTTACCGGAATTGGTGTGCTATAGCCTTTGGTTTTTTTACTAAAAAAAGGAAATATCAAAAAATCTATCTTCGGACGCATCAGTTTAACATTTTCGTCGTATAATATCCAATCGTGTCATCAAACGTCTCAAAAAACAAATAAATAGTGCCATTTTAAAAAACTAAGGGTTTTTACCGAAATTCGTGTGCTATAGCCTTTGGTTTTTTTACTAAAAAGGAAATATCAAAAAATCTATCTTCAGACGCATTAGTTTAACATTTTCTTCGTATAATATCCAATCGTGTCATCAGACGCCATAAAAAACAAAGAAATAGTGCCATTTTTAAAAACTGAGGGTTTTTACAGGAATTCGTGTGCTATAGCCTTTGGTTTTTTTACTAAAAAAGGAAATATCAAAAAATCTATCTTCAGACGCATGAGTTTAACATTTTCGTCGTATTATATCAATTCGTGTCAACAGACGCCTCCAAAAACAAAGAAATAGTAGCATTTTTAAAAACTAAGGGTTTTTACCGAAATTCGTGTGCTATAGCGTTTGGTTTTATCCTAAAAAAGGAAATATCAAAAAATCTCTTTTCGGACGCATGAGTTTAACATTTTCGTCGTATTATATTAATTCGTGTCATCAGACGCCTCATAAAACAAAGATATAGTGTCATTTTTAAATACTGAGGGTTTTTACCAGAATTCGTGTGCTATAGCGTTTGGTTTTATCCTAAAAAAGGAAATATCAAAAAATCTCTCTTGGGACGCATGAGTTTAACATTTTCGTCTTATAATATCCATTCGTGTCTTCAGACGCCGCAAAAAACAAAGAAATAGTGTCATTTTTAAAAACTAAGGGTTTTTCCCGAAATTCGTGTGCTATAGCCTTTCGGTTTTTTCCTAAACAAGGAAATATCAAAAAATTTCTCTTGGACGCATGAGTTGAACATTTTCATCGTATAATATCAATTCGTGTCATCAGACGCCGCAAAAAACAAAGAAATAGTGCCACTTTTAAGAAATGAGAGGTTTTATCGAAATTCGTGTGGTTTTTTTACTAAAAAATGAAATATCAAAAAATTTCTCTTCGGAAGCATCCGTTTAACATTTTCGTCGTATATTATCCATTCGTGCCATCAGACGCCTAAAAAACAAAGAAATAGTGTCATTTTTAAATACTGAGGGTTTTTACCGGAATTCGTGTGCTATAGCCTTTGGTTTTTTTCTAAAAAAGGAAATATGAAAAAATCTATCTTGGGACGCATCAGTTTAACATTTTCGTCGCATAATATCCAATCATGTCATCAGACGCCTCAAAAAACAAAGAAATAGTGCCATTTTTAAAAACTGAGGGTTTTTACAGAAATTCGTGTGCTATGTAGCCTTTGGTTTTTTTTACTAAAAAAGGAAATATCAAAAAATCTCTCTTCGGACGCATGAGTTTAACATTTTCGTCGTATTATATCAATTGGTGTCATCAGACGCCTCAAAAAACAAAGAAATAGTGCCATTTTTAAAAAATGAGGGGTTTGATCGAAATTCGTGTGGTATAGCCTTTGTTTTTTTACTAAAAAATGAAATATCAAAAAATCTCTCTTCGGAAGCATCTGTTTAACATTTTCGTCGTATAATATTCATTCGTGTCATCAGACGCCTAAAAAACAATGAAATAGTGTCATTTTTAAATACTAAGGGTTTTTACCGGAATTGGTGTGCTATAGCCTTTGGTTTTTTTACTAAAAAAGGAAATATCAAAAAATCTATCTTCGGACGCATCAGTTTAACATTTTCGTCGTATAATATCCAATCGTGTCATCAAACGTCTCAAAAAACAAATAAATAGTGCCATTTTAAAAAACTAAGGGTTTTTACCGAAATTCGTGTGCTATAGCCTTTGGTTTTTTTACTAAAAAGGAAATATCAAAAAATCTATCTTCAGACGCATTAGTTTAACATTTTCTTCGTATAATATCCAATCGTGTCATCAGACGCCATAAAAAACAAAGAAATAGTGCCATTTTTAAAAACTGAGGGTTTTTACAGGAATTCGTGTGCTATAGCCTTTGGTTTTTTTACTAAAAAAGGAAATATCAAAAAATCTATCTTCAGACGCATGAGTTTAACATTTTCGTCGTATTATATCAATTCGTGTCAACAGACGACTCCAAAAACAAAGAAATAGTAGCATTTTTAAAAACTAAGGGTTTTTACCGAAATTCGTGTGCTATAGCGTTTGGTTTTTTCCTAAAAAAGAAATATCAAAAAATCTATCTTGGGACGCATCAGTTTAACATTTTCGTCGTATAATATCCAATCGTGTCATCAGACGCCTCAAAAAACAAAGAAATAGTGCCATTTTTAAAAACTGAGGGTTTTTACAGAAATTCGTTTGCTATAGCCTTTGGTTTTTTTTACTAAAAAAGGAAATATCAAAAAATCTCTTTTCGGACGCATGAGTTTAACATTTTCGTCGTATTATATCAATTCGTGTCATCAAACGCCTCAAAAAACAAAGAAATAGTGCCATTTTTAAAAAATGAAGGGTTTTATCGAAATTCGTGTGTTACCGAAATATCCAATCGTCGTATAATATCCAATCGTGTCATCAGACGCCTCCAAAAACAAAGAAATAGTAGCATTTTTAAAAACTAAGGGTTTTTACCGAAATTCGTGTGGTATAGCGTTTGGTTTTTTCCTAAGAAAGGAAATATCAAAAAATCTCTTTTGGGACGAATGAGTTTAACATTTTCATCGTATAATATCAATTCGTGTCTTCAGACACCGCAAAAACAAAGAAATAGTGCCATTTTTAAAAACTGAGGGTTTTTACAGGAATTCGTGTGCTATACCCTTTGGGTTTTTCCCCAAAAAAGGAAATATCAAAAAATCTCTCTTGGGACGAATGAGTTTAACATTTTCGTCGTATAATATCAATTCGTGTCTTCAGACACCGCAAAAAACAAAGAAATAGTGCCATTTTTAAAAACTAAGGATTTTTACAGGAATTCGTGTGCTATAGCCTTTGGTTTTTTTACTAAAAAAGGAAATATCAAAAAATCTCTCTTCGGACGCATGAGTTTAACATTTTCGTCATATTATATCAATTCGTGTCATCAGATGCCTCAAAAAACAAAGAAATAGTGCCATTTTTAAAAAATGAGGGGTTTTATCGAAATTCGTGTGGTATAGCCTTTGGTTTTGTTACTAAAAAAGGAAATATCAAAAAATCTCTCCTCGGACGCATGAGTTTAACATTTTCGTTGTATTATATCAATTCGTGTCATCAGACGCCTCAAAAAACAAAGAAATAGTGCCATTTTTAAAAAATGAGGGGTTTGATCGAAATTCGTGTGGTATAGCCTTTGTTTTTTTACTAAAAAATGAAATATCAAAAAATCTCTATTCGGAAGCATCTGTTTAACATTTTCGTCGTATAATATTCATTCGTGTCATCAGACGCCTAAAAAACAATGAAATAGTGTCATTTTTAAATACTAAGGGTTTTTACCGGAATTGGTGTGCTATAGCCTTTGGTTTTTTTACTAAAAAAAGGAAATATCAAAAAATCTATCTTCGGACGCATCAGTTTAACATTTTCGTCGTATAATATCCAATCGTGTCATCAAACGTCTCAAAAAACAAATAAATAGTGCCATTTTAAAAAACTAAGGGTTTTTACCGAAATTCGTGTGCTATAGCCTTTGGTTTTTTTACTAAAAAGGAAATATCAAAAAATCTATCTTCAGACGCATTAGTTTAACATTTTCTTCGTATAATATCCAATCGTGTCATCAGACGCCATAAAAAACAAAGAAATAGTGCCATTTTTAAAAACTGAGGGTTTTTACAGGAATTCGTGTGCTATAGCCTTTGGTTTTTTTACTAAAAAAGGAAATATCAAAAAATCTATCTTCAGACGCATGAGTTTAACATTTTCGTCGTATTATATCAATTCGTGTCAACAGACGCCTCCAAAAACAAAGAAATAGTAGCATTTTTAAAAACTAAGGGTTTTTACCGAAATTCGTGTGCTATAGCGTTTGGTTTTATCCTAAAAAAGGAAATATCAAAAAATCTCTTTTCGGACGCATGAGTTTAACATTTTCGTCGTATTATATTAATTCGTGTCATCAGACGCCTCATAAAACAAAGATATAGTGTCATTTTTAAATACTGAGGGTTTTTACCAGAATTCGTGTGCTATAGCGTTTGGTTTTATCCTAAAAAAGGAAATATCAAAAAATCTCTCTTGGGACGCATGAGTTTAACATTTTCGTCTTATAATATCCATTCGTGTCTTCAGACGCCGCAAAAAACAAAGAAATAGTGTCATTTTTAAAAACTAAGGGTTTTTCCCGAAATTCGTGTGCTATAGCCTTTCGGTTTTTTCCTAAACAAGGAAATATCAAAAAATTTCTCTTGGACGCATGAGTTGAACATTTTCATCGTATAATATCAATTCGTGTCATCAGACGCCGCAAAAAACAAAGAAATAGTGCCACTTTTAAGAAATGAGAGGTTTTATCGAAATTCGTGTGGTTTTTTTACTAAAAAATGAAATATCAAAAAATTTCTCTTCGGAAGCATCCGTTTAACATTTTCGTCGTATATTATCCATTCGTGCCATCAGACGCCTAAAAAACAAAGAAATAGTGTCATTTTTAAATACTGAGGGTTTTTACCGGAATTCGTGTGCTATAGCCTTTGGTTTTTTTCTAAAAAAGGAAATATGAAAAAATCTATCTTGGGACGCATCAGTTTAACATTTTCGTCGCATAATATCCAATCATGTCATCAGACGCCTCAAAAAACAAAGAAATAGTGCCATTTTTAAAAACTGAGGGTTTTTACAGAAATTCGTGTGCTATGTAGCCTTTGGTTTTTTTTACTAAAAAAGGAAATATCAAAAAATCTCTCTTCGGACGCATGAGTTTAACATTTTCGTCGTATTATATCAATTGGTGTCATCAGACGCCTCAAAAAACAAAGAAATAGTGCCATTTTTAAAAAATGAGGGGTTTGATCGAAATTCGTGTGGTATAGCCTTTGTTTTTTTACTAAAAAATGAAATATCAAAAAATCTCTCTTCGGAAGCATCTGTTTAACATTTTCGTCGTATAATATTCATTCGTGTCATCAGACGCCTAAAAAACAATGAAATAGTGTCATTTTTAAATACTAAGGGTTTTTACCGGAATTGGTGTGCTATAGCCTTTGGTTTTTTTACTAAAAAAGGAAATATCAAAAAATCTATCTTCGGACGCATCAGTTTAACATTTTCGTCGTATAATATCCAATCGTGTCATCAAACGTCTCAAAAAACAAATAAATAGTGCCATTTTAAAAAACTAAGGGTTTTTACCGAAATTCGTGTGCTATAGCCTTTGGTTTTTTTACTAAAAAGGAAATATCAAAAAATCTATCTTCAGACGCATTAGTTTAACATTTTCTTCGTATAATATCCAATCGTGTCATCAGACGCCATAAAAAACAAAGAAATAGTGCCATTTTTAAAAACTGAGGGTTTTTACAGGAATTCGTGTGCTATAGCCTTTGGTTTTTTTACTAAAAAAGGAAATATCAAAAAATCTATCTTCAGACGCATGAGTTTAACATTTTCGTCGTATTATATCAATTCGTGTCAACAGACGACTCCAAAAACAAAGAAATAGTAGCATTTTTAAAAACTAAGGGTTTTTACCGAAATTCGTGTGCTATAGCGTTTGGTTTTTTCCTAAAAAAGAAATATCAAAAAATCTATCTTGGGACGCATCAGTTTAACATTTTCGTCGTATAATATCCAATCGTGTCATCAGACGCCGCAAAAAACAAAGAAATAGTGTCATTTTTAAAAACTGACGGTTTTTACAGAAATTCGTTTGCTATAGCCTTTGGTTTTTTTCTAAAAAAGGAAATATGAAAAAATCTATCTTGGGACGCATCAGTTTAACATTTTCGTCGCATAATATCCAATCATGTCATCAGACGCCTCAAAAAACAAAGAAATAGTGCCATTTTTAAAAACTGAGGGTTTTTACAGAAATTCGTGTGCTATGTAGCCTTTGGTTTTTTTTACTAAAAAAGGAAATATCAAAAAATCTCTCTTCGGACGCATGAGTTTAACATTTTCGTCGTATTATATCAATTGGTGTCATCAGACGCCTCAAAAAACAAAGAAATAGTGTCATTTTTAAAAAATGAGGGGTTTGATCGAAATTCGTGTGGTATAGCCTTTGTTTTTTTACTAAAAAATGAAATATCAAAAAATCTCTCTTCGGAAGCATCTGTTTAACATTTTCGTCGTATAATATTCATTCGTGTCATCAGACGCCTAAAAAACAATGAAATAGTGTCATTTTTAAATACTAAGGGTTTTTACCGGAATTGGTGTGCTATAGCCTTTGGTTTTTTTACTAAAAAAAGGAAATATCAAAAAATCTATCTTCGGACGCATCAGTTTAACATTTTCGTCGTATAATATCCAATCGTGTCATCAAACGTCTCAAAAAACAAATAAATAGTGCCATTTTAAAAAACTAAGGGTTTTTACCGAAATTCGTGTGCTATAGCCTTTGGTTTTTTTACTAAAAAGGAAATATCAAAAAATCTATCTTCAGACGCATTAGTTTAACATTTTCTTCGTATAATATCCAATCGTGTCATCAGACGCCATAAAAAACAAAGAAATAGTGCCATTTTTAAAAACTGAGGGTTTTTACAGGAATTCGTGTGCTATAGCCTTTGGTTTTTTTACTAAAAAAGGAAATATCAAAAAATCTATCTTCAGACGCATGAGTTTAACATTTTCGTCGTATTATATCAATTCGTGTCAACAGACGACTCCAAAAACAAAGAAATAGTAGCATTTTTAAAAACTAAGGGTTTTTACCGAAATTCGTGTGCTATAGCGTTTGGTTTTTTCCTAAAAAAGAAATATCAAAAAATCTATCTTGGGACGCATCAGTTTAACATTTTCGTCGTATAATATCCAATCGTGTCATCAGACGCCTCAAAAAACAAAGAAATAGTGTCATTTTTAAAAACTGACGGTTTTTACAGAAATTCGTTTGCTATAGCCTTTGGTTTTTTTCTAAAAAAGGAAATATGAAAAAATCTATCTTGGGACGCATCAGTTTAACATTTTCGTCGCATAATATCCAATCATGTCATCAGACGCCTCAAAAAACAAAGAAATAGTGCCATTTTTAAAAACTGAGGGTTTTTACAGAAATTCGTGTGCTATGTAGCCTTTGGTTTTTTTTACTAAAAAAGGAAATATCAAAAAATCTCTCTTCGGACGCATGAGTTTAACATTTTCGTCGTATTATATCAATTGGTGTCATCAGACGCCTCAAAAAACAAAGAAATAGTGCCATTTTTAAAAAATGAGGGGTTTGATCGAAATTCGTGTGGTATAGCCTTTGTTTTTTTACTAAAAAATGAAATATCAAAAAATCTCTCTTCGGAAGCATCTGTTTAACATTTTCGTCGTATAATATTCATTCGTGTCATCAGACGCCTAAAAAACAATGAAATAGTGTCATTTTTAAATACTAACGGTTTTTACCGGAATTGGTGTGCTATAGCCTTTGGTTTTTTTACTAAAAAAAGGAAATATCAAAAAATCTATCTTCGGACGCATCAGTTTAACATTTTCGTCGTATAATATCCAATCGTGTCATCAAACGTCTCAAAAAACAAATAAATAGTGCCATTTTAAAAAACTAAGGGTTTTTACCGAAATTCGTGTGCTATAGCCTTTGGTTTTTTTACTAAAAAGGAAATATCAAAAAATCTATCTTCAGACGCATTAGTTTAACATTTTCTTCGTATAATATCCAATCGTGTCATCAGACGCCATAAAAAACAAAGAAATAGTGCCATTTTTAAAAACTGAGGGTTTTTACAGGAATTCGTGTGATATAGCCTTTGGTTTTTTTACTAAAAAAGGAAATATCAAAAAATCTATCTTCAGACGCATGAGTTTAACATTTTCGTCGTATTATATCAATTCGTGTCAACAGACGCTTCCAAAAACAAAGAAATAGTAGCATTTTTAAAAACTAAGGGTTTTTACCGAAATTCGTGTGCTATAGCGTTTGGTTTTTTCCTAAAAAAGAAATATCAAAAAATCTATCTTGGGACGCATCAGTTTAACATTTTCGTCGTATAATATCCAATCGTGTCATCAGACGCCTCAAAAAACAAAGAAATAGTGCCATTTTTAAAAACTGAGGGTTTTTACAGAAATTCGTTTGCTATAGCCTTTGGTTTTTTTTACTAAAAAAGGAAATATCAAAAAATCTCTTTTCGGACGCATGAGTTTAACATTTTCGTCGTATTATATCAATTCGTGTCATCAAACGCCTCAAAAAACAAAGAAATAGTGCCATTTTTAAAAAATGAAGGGTTTTATCGAAATTCGTGTGTTACCGAAATATCCAATCGTCGTATAATATCCAATCGTGTCATCAGACGCCTCCAAAAACAAAGAAATAGTAGCATTTTTAAAAACTAAGGGTTTTTACCGAAATTCGTGTGGTATAGCGTTTGGTTTTTTCCTAAGAAAGGAAATATCAAAAAATCTCTTTTGGGACGAATGAGTTTAACATTTTCATCGTATAATATCAATTCGTGTCTTCAGACACCGCAAAAACAAAGAAATAGTGCCATTTTTAAAAACTGAGGGTTTTTACAGGAATTCGTGTGCTATACCCTTTGGGTTTTTCCCCAAAAAAGGAAATATCAAAAAATCTCTCTTGGGACGAATGAGTTTAACATTTTCGTCGTATAATATCAATTCGTGTCTTCAGACACCGCAAAAAACAAAGAAATAGTGCCATTTTTAAAAACTAAGGATTTTTACAGGAATTCGTGTGCTATAGCCTTTGGTTTTTTTACTAAAAAAGGAAATATCAAAAAATCTCTCTTCGGACGCATGAGTTTAACATTTTCGTCATATTATATCAATTCGTGTCATCAGATGCCTCAAAAAACAAAGAAATAGTGCCATTTTTAAAAAATGAGGGGTTTTATCGAAATTCGTGTGGTATAGCCTTTGGTTTTGTTACTAAAAAAGGAAATATCAAAAAATCTCTCCTCGGACGCATGAGTTTAACATTTTCGTTGTATTATATCAATTCGTGTCATCAAACGCCTCAAAAAACAAAGAAATAGTGCCATTTTTTAAAAATGAGGGGTTTTATCGAAATTCGTGTGTTACAGCCTTTGGTTTTTTTACTAAAAAAAGAAATATCAAAAAATCTCTCTTCGGAAGCATCTATTTAACATTTTCGTCATATAATATTCATTCGTGTCATCAGACGCCTAAAAAACAAAGAAATAGTGTCATTTTTAAATACTAAGAGTTTTTACCGCAATTCGTGTGTTATAGCCTTTTGGTTTTTTTCATAAACAAGTAAATATTTTTCAAAAATCTCTCTTGGACGCATGAGTTGAACATTTTCGTCGTATCATAGCAATTCGTGTCATCAGACGCCGCAAAAAACAAAGAAATAGTGTCATTTTTAAGAAATGAGAGGTTTTATCGAAATTCGTGTGCTATAGCCTATGGGTTTTTTTACTAAAAAAGGAAATATCAAAAAATCTATTTTCGGACGCATGAGTTTAACATTTTCGTCGTATTATATCAATTCGTGTCATCAGACGCCTCATAAAACAAAGATATAGTGTCATTTTTAAATACTGAGGGTTTTTACCAGAATTCGTGTGCTATAGCGTTTGGTTTTATCCTAAAAAAGGAAATATCAAAAAATCTCTCTTGGGACGCATGAGTTTAACATTTTCGTCGTATAATATCCATTCGTGTCATAAGACGCCTCAAAAAACAAATAAATAGTGGTATTTTTAAAAACTAAGGTTTTTTACCGAAATTTGTGTGCTATATATAGCCTTTGGGTTTTTTCCTAAACAAGGAAATATCAAAAAATCTCTCTTGGACGCACGAGTTTAACATTTTCGTCGTATAATATCCACTCGTGTCATCGGACGCCTCAAAAAACAAAGAAATATTGCCATTTTTAAAAAGTGAGGGTTTTTACAGGAATTCGTGTGCTATAGCCTTTGGTTTTTTTTCTAAAAAAGGAAATATCAGAAAATCTCTCTTCGGATGCATGAGTTTAACATTTTCGTCGTATTATATCAATTCGTGTCATCAGACGCCTCAAAAAACAAAGAAATAGTGCCATTTTTAAAAAATGAGGGGTTTTATCGAAATTCGTGTGGTATAGCCTTTGATTTTTTTTACTAAAAAATGAAATATCAAAAAATCTCTATTCGGAAGCATCTGTTTAACATTTTCGTCGTATAATATTCATTCGTGTCATCAGACGCCTAAAAAACAATGAAATAGTGTCATTTTTAAATACTAAGAGTTTTTACCGGAATTGGTGTGCTATAGCCTTCGGTTTTTTTACTAAAAAAGGAAATATCAAAAAAATCTATCTTCGGACGCATCAGTTTAACATTTTCGTCGTATAATATCCAATCGTGTCATCGAACGTCTCAAAAAACAAATAAATAGTGCCATTTTTAAAATCTAAGGGTTTTTACCGAAATTCGTGTGCTATAGCCTTTGGTTTTTTTACTAAAAAGGAAATATCAAAAAATCTATCTTCAGACGAATTAGTTTAACATTTTCTTCGTATAATATCCAATCGTGTCATCGGACGCCTCAAAAAACAAAGAAATATTGCCATTTTTAAAAAGTGAGGGTTTTTACAGGAATTCGTGTGCTATAGCCTTTGGTTTTTTTCTAAAAAAGGAAATATCAGAAAATCTCTCTTCGGACGCATGAGTTTAATATTTTCGTCGTATTATATCAATTCGTGTCATCAGACGCCTGAAAAAACAAAGAAATAGTGCCCTTTTTAAAAAATGAGGGGTTTTATCGAAATTCGTGTGGTATAGCCTTTGGATTTTTTTTACTAGAATATGAAATATCAAAAAATCTCTATTCGGAAGCATCTGTTTAACATTTTCGTCGTATAATATTCATTCGTGTCATCAGACGCCTAAAAAACAATGAAATAGTGTCATTTTTAAATACTAAGAGCTTTTACCGGAATTGGTGTGCTATAGCCATCGGTTTTTTTACTAAAAAGGAACTATCAAAAAATCTATCTTCGGACGCATCAGTTTAACATTTTCGTCGTATAATATCCAATCGTGTCATCAGACGCCTCAAAAAACAAAGAAAAAGTGCCATTTTTAAAAACTGAGGGTTTTTACAGAAATTTGTGTGCTATAGCCTTTGGTTTTTTTTACTAAAAAAGGAAATATCAAAAAATCTCTCTTCGGACGCATGAGTTTAATATTTTCGTCGTATTATATCAATTCGTGTCATCAGACGCCTCAAAAAAAAAAGAAATAGTGCCATTTTTAAAAAATGAGGGGTTTTATCGCAATTCGTGTGCTATAGCCTTTGGTTTTTTACTAAAAAAGGAAATATCAAGAAATCTATCTTCGGACGCATCAGTTTAACATTTTCGTCGTATAATATCCAATCGTGTCATCAGACGCCTCAAAAAACAAAGAAATAGTGCCATTTTTAAAAACTGAGGGTTTTTACAGAAAACCGTGTGCTATAGCGTTTGGTTTTTTTTACTAAAAAGGAAATATCAAAAAATCTCTCTTCGGACGCATGAGTTTAACATTTTCGTCGTATTAGATCAATTCGGGTCATCAGACGCCTCAAAAAACAAAGGAATAGTGTCATTTTTAAAAAAAATGAGGGGTTTTATCGAAATTCGTGTGGTATAGCCTTTGGTTTTTTACTAAAAAAGGAAATATCAAAAAATCTCTCTTCGGACGCATGAGTTTAACATTTTCGTCGTATTATATCAATTCGTGTCATCAAACGCCTCAAAAAAAAAGAAATAGTGTCATTTTTAAAAAATGAGGGGTTTTATCGAAATTCGTGTGGTACAGCCTTTGGTTTTCTTACTAAAAAATGAAATATCAAAAAATCTCTCTTCGGAAGCATCTGTTTAACATTTTCGTCGTATAATATTCATTCGTGTCATCAGACGCCTAAAAAACAAAGAAATAGTGTCATTTTTAAATAGTAAGAGTTTTTACCGGAATTCAAGTGCTATAGCCTTTGGTTTTTTACTAAAAAAGGCAATATCAAAAAATCTATCTTCGGACGCATCAGTTTAACATTTTCGTCGTATAATATCCAATCGTGTCATCAGACGCCTCAAAAAACAAAGAAATAGTGTCATTTTTAAAAACTGAGGGTTTTTACAGAAATCTGTGTGCTAGCCTATGGTTTTTTTTACTAAAAAAGGAAATATCAAAAAATCTCTCTTCGGACGCATGAGTTTAACATTTTCGTCGTATAATATCAATTCGGGTCATCAGAAGCCACAAAAAACAAAGAAATAATGCCATTTTTAAAAAATGACGGGTTTTACAGAAATCCGTGTGCTATAGCCTTTGGTTTTTTTACTAAAAAAGGAAATATCAAAAAATCTCTCTTCGGAAGCATGAGTTTAACATTTTCGTCGTATTAGATCAATTCGGGTCATCAGACGCCTCAAAAAACAAAGGAATAGTGTCATTTTTAAAAAATAAGGGGTTTTATCGAAATTCGTGTGGTATAGCCTTTGGTTTTTTACTAAAAAAGGAAATATCAAAAAATCTCTCTTCGGACGCATGAGTTTAACATTTTCGTCGTATTATAACAATTCGTGTCATCAAATGCCTCAAAAAACAAAGAAATAGTGCCATTTTAAAAAATGAGGGGTTTTATCGAAATTCGTGTGGTACAGCCTTTGGTTTTTTTACTAAAAAATGAAATATCAAAAAATCTCTCTTCGGAAGCATCTGTTTAACATTTTCGTCGTATAATATTCATTCGTGTCATCAGACGCCTAAAAAACAAAGAAATAGTGTCATTTTTAAATAGTAAGAGTTTTTACCGGAATTCGTGTGCTATAGCCTTTGGTTTTTTACTAAAAAAGGAAATATCAAAAAATCTATCTTCGGACGCATCAGTTTAACATTTTCGTCGTATAATATCCAATCGTGTCATCAGACGCCTCAAAAAACAAAGAAATAGTGTCATTTTTAAAAACTGAGGGTTTTTACAGAAATCTGTGTGCTAGCCTATGGTTTTTTTTACTAAAAAAGGAAATATCAAAAAATCTCTCTTCGGACGCATGAGTTTAACATTTTCGTCGTATTATATCAATTCGGGTCATCAGAAGCCACAAAAAACAAAGAAATAATGCCATTTTTAGAAAATGACGGTTTTTACAGAAATCCGTGTGCTATAGCCTTGGTTTTTTTTACTAAAAAAGGAAATATCAAAAAATCTCTCTTCGGACGCATGAGTTTAACATTTTCGTCGTATTATATCAATTCGGGTCATCAGAAGCCACAAAAAACAAAGAAATAGTGCCATTTTTAAAAAATGACGGGTTTTATCGAAATTCGTGTGGTATAGCCTTTGGTTTTTTACTAAAAAAGGAAATATCAAAAAATCTCTTTTTGGACGCATGAGTTTAACATTTTCGTCGTATTATTTCAATTCGTGTCATCAGACGCCTCAAAAAACAAAGAAATAGTGCCAATTTTAAAAAATGAGGGTTTTTATCGAAATTCGTGTGGTATAGCCTTTGGTTTTTTTACTAAAAAATGAAATATCAAAAAATCTCTCTTCGGAAGCATCTGTTTAACATTTTCGTCGTATAATATTCATTCGTGTCATCAGACGCCTAAAAAACAATGAAATAGTGGCATTTTTAAATACTAAGGGTTTTTACCGGAATTGGTGTGCTATAGCCTTTGGTTTTTTTTACTAAAAAAGGAAATATCAAAAAATCTATCTTCGGACGCATCAGTTTAACATTTTCGTCGTATAATATCCAATCGTGTCATCAGACGCCATAAAAAACAAAGAAATAGTGTCATTTTTAAAAACTGAGGGTTTTTACAGGAATTCGTGTGCTATAGCCTTTGTTTTTTTTTGCTAAAAAAGGAAATATCAAAAAATCTATCTTCAGACGCATGAGTTTAACATTTTCGTCGTATTATATCAATTCGTGTCATCAGACGCCTCCAAAAACAAAGAAATAGTAGCATTTTTAAAAATTAAGGGTTTTTACCGAAATTCGTGTACTATAACGTTTGGTTTTTTCCTAAAAAAGGAAATATCAAAAAATCTCTCTTGGGACGAATGAGTTTAACATTTTCATCGTATAATATCAATTCGTGTCTTCAGACACCGCAAAAAACAAAGAAATAGTGCCATTTTTAAAAACTGAGGGTTTTTACAGGAATTCGTGTGCTATACCCTTTGGGTTTTTCCCCAAAAAAGGAAATATCAAAAAATCTCTCTTGGGACGAATGAGTTTAACATTTTCGTCGTATTATTTCAATTCGTGTCATCAGACGCCTCAAAAAACAAAGAAATAGTGCCAATTTTAAAAAATGAGGGTTTTTATCGAAATTCGTGTGGTATAGCCTTTGGTTTTTTTACTAAAAAATGAAATATCAAAAAATCTCTCTTCGGAAGCATCTGTTTAACATTTTCGTCGTATAATATTCATTCGTGTCATCAGACGCCTAAAAAATAATGAAATAGTGTCATTTTTAAATACTAAGAGTTTTTACCGGAATTCGTGTGCTATAGCCTTTGGTCTTTTTCTAAAAAAGGAAATATGAAAAAATCTATCTTGGGACGCATCAGTTTAACATTTTCGTCGTATAATATCCAATCGTGTCATCAGACGCCTCAAAAAACAAAGAAATAGTGCTATTTTTAAAAACTGTGGGTTTTTACAGAAATTCGTGTGCGATAGCCTTTGGTTTTTTTTACTAAAAAAGGAAATATCAAAAAATCTCTCTTCGGACGCATCAGTTTAACATTTTCGTCGTATTATATCAATTGGTGTCATCAGACGCCTCAAAAACCAAAGAAATAGTGCCATTTTTAAAAAATGAGGGGTTTTATCAAAATTCGTGTGGTACAGCCTTTGGTTTTTTTACTAAAAAACGAAATATCAAAAAATCTCTCTTCGGAAGCATCTGTTTAACATTTTCGTCGTATAATATTCATTCGTGTCATCAGACGCCTAAAAAACAAAGAAATAGTGTCATTTTTAAATAGTAAGAGTTTTTACCAGAATTCGTGTGCTATATCCTTTGGTTTTTTTACTAAAAAAGGAAATATCAAAAAATCTATCTTCGGACGCATCAGTTTAACATTTTCGTCGTATAATATCCAATCGTGTCATCAGACGCCTCAAAAAACAAAGAAATAGTGCCATTTTTAAACACTGAGGGTTTTTACAGAAAACCGTGTGCTATAGCGTTTGGTTTTTTTTACTAAAAAAGGAAATATCAAAAAATCTCTCTTCGGACGCATGAGTTTAACATTTTCGTCGTATTAGATCAATTCGGGTCATCAGACGCCTCAAAAAACAAAGGAATAGTGTCATTTTTAAAAAAATGAGGGGTTTTATCGAAATTCGTGTGGTATAACCTTTGGTTTTTTACTAAAAAAGGAAATATCAAAAAATCTCTTTTCGGACGCATGAGTTTAACATTTTCGTCGTATTATATCAATTCGTGTCATCAAACGCCTCAAAAAAAAAAGAAATAGTGTCATTTTTAAAAAATGAGGGGTTTTATCGAAATTCGTGTGGTACAGCCTTTGGTTTTTTTACTAAAAAATGAAATATCAAAAAATCTCTCTTCGGAAGCATCTGTTTAACATTTTCGTCGTATAATATTCATTCGTGTCATCAGACGCCTAAAAAACAAAGAAATAGTGTCATTTTTAAATAGTAAGAGTTTTTACCGGAATTCGTGTGCTATATCCTTTGGTTTTTTACTAAAAAAGGAAATATCAAAAAATCTCTCTTCGGACGCATCAGTTTAACATTTTCGTCGTATAATATCCAATCGTGTCATCAGACGCCTCAAAAAACAAAGAAATAGTGTCATTTTTAAAAACTGAGGGTTTTTACAGAAATCCGTGTGCTATAGCCTTTGGTTTTTTTTACTAAAAAAGGAAATATCAAAAAATCTCTCTTCGGACGCATGAGTTTAACATTTTCGTCGTATTATATCAATTCGGGTCATCAGAAGCCACAAAAAACAAAGAAATAGTGCCATTTTTAAAAAATGACGGATTTTATCGAAATTCGTGTGGTATAGCCTTTGGTTTTTTACTAAAAAAGGAAATATCAAAAAATCTCTTTTCGGACGCATGAGTTTAACATTTTCGTCGTATTATTTCAATTCGTGTCATCAGACGCCTCAAAAAACAAAGAAATAGTGCCATTTTTAAAAAATGACGGATTTTATCGAAATTCGTGTGGTATAGCCTTTGGTTTTTTTACTAAAAAATGAAATATCAAAAAATCTCTCTTCGGAAGCATCTGTTTAACATTTTCGTCGTATAATATTCATTCGAGTCATCAGACGCCTAAAAAACAATGAAATAGTGTCATTTTTAAATACTAAGGGTTTTTACCGGAATTGGTGTGCTATATCCTTTGGTTTTTTTACTAAAAAAGGAAATATCAAAAAATCTATCTTCGGACGCATCAGTTTAACATTTTCGTCGTATAATATCCAATCGTGTCATCAAACGTCTCAAAAAACAAATAAATAGTGTCATTTTTAAAAACTAAGGGTTTTTACCGAAATTCGTGTGCTATAGCCTTTGGATTTTTACTAAAAAGGAAATATCAAAAAATCTATCTTCAGACGCGTTAGTTTAACATTTTCTTCGTATAATATCCAATCGTGTCATCAGACGCCATAAAAAACAAAGAAATAGTGCCATTTTTAAAAACTGAGGGTTTTTACAGGAATTCGTGTGCTATAGCCTTTGGTTTTTTTTACTAAAAAAGGAAATATCAAAAAATCTATCTTCAGACGCATGAGTTTAACATTTTCGTTGTATTATATCAATTCGTGACATCAGACGCCTCCAAAAACAAAGAAATAGTAGCATTTTTAAAAACTAAGGGTTTTTACCGAAATTCGTGTGCTATAGCGTTTGGTTTTTTCCTAAAAAAGGAAATATCAAAAAATATCTTTTGGGACGAATGAATTTAACATTTTCATCGTATAATATCAATTCGTGTCTTCAGACACCGCAAAAACAAAGAAATAGTGCCATTTTTAAAAACTGAGGGTTTTTACAGGAATTCGTGTGATATACCCTTTGGGTTTTTCCCCAAAAAAGGAAATATCAAAAAATCTCTCTTGGGACGAATGTGTTTAACATTTTCGTCGTATAATATCTATTCGTGTCCTCAGACGCCTCAAAAAACAAACAAATAGTGCCATTTTTAAAAAATAAGGGGTTTTATCGAAATTCGTGTGGTATAGCCTTTGGTTTTGTTACTAAAAAAGGAAATATCAAAAAATCTCTCTTCGGACGCATGAGTTTAACATTTTCGTCGTATTATATCAATTCGTGTCATCAAACGCCTCAAAAAACAGAGAAATAGTGCCATTTTTAAAAAATGAGGGGTTTTATCGAAATTCGTGTGGTACAGCCTTTGGTTTTTTTACTCAAAAAAGAAATATCAAAAAATCTCTCTTCGGAAGCATCTGTTTAACATTTTCGTCGTATAATATTCATTCGTGTCATCAGACGCCTAAAAAACAAAGAAATAGTGTCATTTTTAAATACTAAGAGTTTTTACCGCAATTCGTGTGCTATAGCCTTTGGTTTTTTACTAAAAAAGGAAATATCAAAAAATCTATCTTCGGACGCATCAGTTTAACATTTTCGTCGTATAATATCCAATCGTGTCATCAGACGCCTCAAAAAACAAAGAAATAGTGCCATTTTTAAAAACTGAGGGTTTTTACAGAAATCCGTGTGCTATAGCGTTTGGTTTTTTTTACTAAAAAAGGAAATATCAAAAAATCTCTCTTCGGACGCATGAGTTTAACATTTTCGTCGTATTAGATCAATTCGGGTCATCAGACGCCTCAAAAAACAAAGGAATAGTGTCATTTTTAAAAAAATGAGGGGTTTTATCGAAATTCGTGTGGTATAGCCTTTGGTTTTTTACTAAAAAAGGAAATATCAAAAAATCTCTCTTCGGACGCATGAGTTTAACATTTTCGTCGTATTATATCAATTCGTGTCATCAAACGCCTCAAAAAAAAAGAAATAGTGTCATTTTTAAAAAATGAGGGGTTTTATCGAAATTCGTGTGGTACAGCCTTTGGTTTTTTTACTAAAAAATGAAATATCAAAAAATCTCTCTTCGGAAGCATCTGTTTAACATTTTCGTCGTATAATATTCATTCGTGTCATCAGACGCCTAAAAAACAAAGAAATAGTGTCATTTTTAAATAGTAAGAGTTTTTACCAGAATTCGTGTGCTATATCCTTTGGTTTTTTTACTAAAAAAGGAAATATCAAAAAATATATCTTCGGACGCATCAGTTTAACATTTTCGTCGTATAACATCCAATCGTGTCATCAGATGCCTCGAAAAACAAAAAATAGTGTCATTTTTAAAAACTGAGGGTTTTTACAGAAATCCGTGTGCTATAGCCTTTGGTTTTTTTTACTAAAAAAGGAAATATCAAAAAATCTATCTTCGGACGCATGAGTTTAACATTTTCGTCGTATTATATCAATTCGGGTCCTCAGAAGCCACAAAAAACAAAGAAATAGTGCCATTTTTAAAAAATGACGGATTTTATCGAAATTCGTGTGGTATAGCCTTTGGTTTTTTACTAAAAAAGGAAATATCAAAAAATCTCTTTTCGGACGCATGAGTTTAACATTTTCGTCGTATTATTTCAATTCGTGTCATCAGACGCCTCAAAAAACAAAGAAATAGTGCCATTTTTAAAAAATGAGGGTTTTTATCGAAATTCGTGTGGTATATAGCCTTTGGTTTTTTTACTAAAAAATGAAATATCAAAAAATCTCTCTTCGGAAGCATCTGTTTAACATTTTCGTCGTATAATATTCATTCGTGTCATCAGACGCCTAAAAAACAATGAAATAGTGTCATTTTTAAATACTAAGGGTTTTTACAGGAATTCGTGTGCTATAGCCTTTGGTTTTTTTTACTAAAAAAGGAAATATCAAAAAATCTATCTTCGGACGCATGAGTTTAACATTTTCGTCGTATTATATCAATTCGGGTCATCAGAAGCCACAAAAAACAAAGAAATAATGCCATTTTTAAAAAATGTCGGTTTTTACAGAAATCCGTGTGCTATAGCCTTTTGTTTTTTTACTAAAAAAGGAAATATCAAAAAATCTCTCATCGGACGCATGAGTTTAACATTTTCGTCGTATTATATCAATTCGGGTCATCAGAAGCCACAAAAAACAAAGAAATAGTGCCTTTTTAAAAAAATGACGGGTTTTATCGAAATTCGTGTGGTATAGCCTTTGGTTTTTTACTAAAAAAGGAAATATCAAAAAAATCTCTTTTCGGACGCATGAGTTTAACATTTTCGTCGTATTATTTCAATTCGTGTCATCAGAAGCCTCAAAAAACAAAGAAATAGTGCCATTTTTAAAAAATGAGGGTTTTTGTCGAAATTCGTGTGCTATACCCTTTGGGTTTTTCCCTAAAAAAGGAAATATCAAAAAATCTCTCTTGGGACGAATGAGTTTAACATTTTCGTCGTATAATATCAATTCGTGTCTTCAGACACCGCAAAAAACAAAGAAATAGTGCCATTTTTAAAAACTGAGGGTTTTTACAAAAATTCGTGTGCTATACCCTTTGGGTTTTTACTAAAAAAGGAAATATCAAAAAATCTCTCTTGGGACGAATGAGTTTAACATTTTCGTCGTATAATATCAATTCGTGTCTTCAGACACAGCAAAAAACAAAGAAATAGTGCCATTTTTGAAAAGTAAGGATTTTTACAGGAATTCGTGTGCTATAGCCTTTGGTTTTTTTTACTAAAAAAGGAAATATCAAAAAATCTCTCTTCGGACGCATGAGTTTAACATTTTCGTCGTATTATATCAATTCGTGTCATCAGACGCCTGAAAAAACAAAGAAATAGTGCCATTTTTAAAAACTGAGGGTTTTTACAGAAATCCGTGTGCTATAGCCTTTGGTTTTATTTACTAAAAAAGGAAATATCAAAAAATCTCTTCGGACGCATGAGTTTAACATTTTCGTCGTATTAGATCAATTCGGGTCATCAGACGCCTTAAAAAACAAAGAAAAGGTGTCATTTTTAAAAAATGAGGGGTTTTATCGAAATTCGTGTGGTATATATAGCCTTTGGTTTTTTACTAAAAAAGGAAATATCAAAAAATCTCTCTTCGGACGCATGAGTTTAACATTTTCGTCGTATTATATCAATTCGTGTCATCAGACGCCTCAAAAAACAAAGAAATAGTGCCATTTTTAAAAAATGAGGGGTTTTATCGAAATTCGTGTGGTATAGCCTTTGGTTTTTTACTAAAAAATGAAATATCAAAAAATCGCTCTTCGGAAGCATCTGTTTAACATTTTCGTCGTATAATATTCATTCGTGTCATCAGACGCCTACAAAACAATGAAATAGTGTCATTTTTAAATACTAAGGGTTTTTACCGGAATTGGTGTGCTATAGCCTTTGTTTTTTTTACTAAAAAAGGAAATATCAAAAAATCTATCTTCAGACGCATGAGTTTAACATTTTCGTCGTATTATATCAATTCGTGTCATCAAACGCCTCCAAAAACAAAGAAATAGTAGCATTTTTAAAAATTAAGGGTTTTTACCGAAATTCGTGTGCTATAACGTTTGGTTTTTTCCTAAAAAAGGAAATATCAAAAAATCTCTCTTGGGACGAATGAGTTTAACATTTTCATCGTATAATATCAATTCGTGTCTTCAGACACCGCAAAAAACAAAGAAATAGTGCAATTTAAATACTGAGGGTTTTTACAGGAATTCGTGTGCTATACCCTTTGGGTTTTTCCCCAAAAAAGGAAATATCAAAAAATCTCTCTTGGGACGAATGAGTTTAACATTTTCGTCGTATAATATCAATTCGTGTCTTCAGACACCGCAAAAAACAAAGAAATAGTGCCATTTTTAAAAACTAAGGATTTTTACAGGAATTCGTGTGCTATAGCCTTTGGTTTTTTTTACTAAAAAAGGAAATATCAAAAAATCTATCTTCGGACGCATCAGTTTAACATTTTCGTCGTATAATATCCAATCGTGTCATCAAACGTCTCAAAAAACAAATAAATAGTGCCATTTTTAAAAACTGAGGGTTTTTACAGGAATTCGTGTGCTATACCCTTTGGGTTTTTCCCTAGAAAAGGAAATATCAAAAAATATCTCTTGGGACGAATGAGTTTAACATTTTCGTCGTATAATATCCAATCGTGTCATCAGACGCCATAAAAAACAAAGAAATAGTGCCATTTTTAAAAACTGAGGGTTTTTACAGGAATTCGTGTGCTATA
Source organism: Triglochin maritima (assembly GCA_963682175.1). Lineage (NCBI taxonomy): Eukaryota > Viridiplantae > Streptophyta > Magnoliopsida > Alismatales > Juncaginaceae > Triglochin > Triglochin maritima. The sequence goes on along the minus strand of OY821772.1, from coordinate 52,368,900 downwards.
ATAGCCTTTGGTTTTTTGTACTAAAAAAGGAAATATCAAAAAATCTATATTCAGACGCATGAGTTTAACATTTTCGTCGTATTATATCAATTCGTGTCATCAGACGCCTCCAAAAACAAAGAAATAGGTGCATTTTAAAAACTAAGGGTTTTTACCGAAATTCGTGTGCTATAGCGTTTGGTTTTTTCCTAAACAAGGAAATATCAAAAAATCTCTTTTGGGACGAATGAGTTTAACATTTTCATCGTATAATATCAATTCGTGTCTTCAGACACCGCAAAAACAAAGAAATAGTGCCATTTTTAAAAACTGAGGGTTTTTACAGGAATTCGTGTGCTATACCCTTTGGGTTTTTCCCCAAAAAAGGAAATATCAAAAAATCTCTCTTGGGACGAATGAGTTTAACATTTTCGTCGTATAATATCAATTCGTGTCTTCAGACACCGCAAAAAACAAAGAAATAGTGCCATTTTTAAAAACTAAGGATTTTTACAGGAATTCGTGTGCTATAGCCTTTGGTTTTTTTACTACAAAAGGAAATATCAAAAAATCTCTCTTCGGACGCATGAGTTTAACATTTTCGTCATATTATATCAATTCGTGTCATCAGACCCCTCAAAAAACAAAGAAATAGTGCCATTTTTAAAAAATGAGGGGTTTTATCGAAATTCGTGTGGTATAGCCTTTGGTTTTGTTACTAAAAAAGGAAATATCAAAAAATCTCTCTTCGGACGCATGAGTTTAACATTTTCGTCGTATTATATCAATTCGTGAACATCAAACGCCTCAAAAAACAAAGAAATAGTGCCATTTTTAAAAAATGAGGGGTTTTATCGAAATTCGTGTGGTTGTAGCCTTTGGTTTTTTACTAAAAAAAGAAATATCAAAAAATCTCTCTTCGGAAGCATCTGTTTAACATTTTCGTCGTATAATATCCAATCGTGTCATCAGACGCCTCAAAAAACAAAGAAATAGTGTCATTTTTAAAAACTGAGGGTTTTTACAGAAATCCTTGTGCTATAGCCTTTGGTTTTTTTACTAAAAAAAGAAATATCAAAAAATCTCTCTTCGGACGCATGAGTTTAACATTTTCGTCGTATTATATCAATTCGTGTCATCAGACGCCTCAAAAAACAAAGAAATAGTGCCATTTTTAAAAACTGAGGGTTTTTACAGGAATTCGTGTGCTATACCCTTTGGGTTTTTCTCTAAAAAAGGAAATATCAAAAAATCTCTCTTGGGACGAATGAGTTTAACATTTCCGTCGTATAATATCAATTCGTGTCTTCAGACACAGCAAAAAACAAAGAAATAGTGCCATTTTTGAAAAGTAAGGATTTTTACAGGAATTCGTGTGCTATAGCCTTTGGTTTTTTTTACTAAAAAAGGAAATATCAAAAAATCTCTCTTCGGACGCATGAGTTTAACATTTTCGTCCTATTATATCAATTCGTGTCATCAGACGCCTGAAAAAACAAAGAAATAGTGCCATTTTTAAAAACTGAGGGTTTTTACAGAAATCCGTGTGATATAGCCTTTGGTTTTTTTTACTAAAAAAGGAAATATCAAAAAATCTCTTCGGACGCATGAGCTTAACATTTTCGTCGTATTAGATCAATTCGGGTCATCAGACGCCTCAAAAAACAAAGAAAAAGTGTCATTTTTAAAAAATGAGGGGTTTTATCGAAATTCGTGTGGTATATATAGCCTTTGGTTTTTTACTAAAAAAGGAAATATCAAAAAATCTCTTTTCGGACGCATGAGTTTAACATTTTCGTCGTATTATATCAATTTGTGTCATCAGACGCCTCAAAAAATAAAGAAATAGTGCCATTTTTAAAAAATGAGGGGTTTTATCGAAATTCGTGTGGTATAGCCTTTGGTTTTTTTACTAAAAAATGAAATATCAAAAAATCTCTCTTGGGAAGCATCTGTTTAACATTTTCGTCGTATAATATTCATTCGTGTCATCAGACGCCTAAAAAACAATGAAATAGTGTCATTTTTAAATACTAAGGGTTTTTACCGGAATTGGTGTGCTATAGCCTTTGGTTTTTTTACTAAAAAAGGAAATATCAAAAAATCTATCTTCGGACGCATCAGTTTAACATTTTCGTCGTATAATATCAAAATCGTGTCATCAGACGCCATAAAAAACAAAGAAATAGTGCCATTTTTAAAAACGGAGGGTTTTTACAGGAATTCGTGTGCTATAGCCTTTGTTTTTTTTACTAAAAAAGGAAATTAAAAAAATCTATCTTCAGACGCATGAGTTTAACATTTTCGTCGTATTATATCAATTCATGTCATCATACGCCTCCAAAATTAAAGAAATAGTAGCATTTTTAAAAACTAAGGGTTTTTTACCAAAATTCGTGTGCTATAACGTTTGGTTTTTTCCTAAAAAAGGAAATATCAAAAAATCTCTCTTGGGACGAATGAGTTTAAGATTTCCGTCGTATAATATCAATTCGTGTCTTCAGACACAGCAAAAAACAAAGAAATAGTGCCATTTTTGAAAAGTAAGGATTTCTACAGGAATTCGTGTGCTATAGCCTTTGGTTTTTTTTACTAAAAAAGGAAATATCAAAAAATCTCTCTTCGGACGCATGAGTTTAACATTTTCGTCGTATTATATCAATTCGTCTCATCAGACGCCTGAAAAAACAAAGAAATAGTGCCATTTTTAAAAACTGAGGGTTTTTACAGAAATCCGTGTGTATAGCCTTTGGTTTTTTTTACTAAAAAAGGAAATATCAAAAAATCTCTTCGGACGCATGAGTTTAACATTTTCGTCGTATTAGATCAATTCGGGTCATCAGACGCCTCAAAAAACAGAGAAAAAGTGTCATTTTTAAAAAATGAGGGGTTTTATCGAAATTCGTGTGGTATATATAGCCTTTGGTTTTTTACTAAAAAAGGAAATATCAAAAAATCTCTCTTCGGAAGAATCTGTTTAACATTTTCGTCGTATAATATTCATTCGTGTCATCAGACGCCTAAAAAACAAAGAAATAGTGTCATTTTTAAATAGTAAGAGTTTTTACCGGAATTGGTGTGCTATAGCCTTTGGTTTTTTACTAAAAAAGGAAATATCAAAAAATCTATCTTCAGACGCATCAGTTTAACATTTTCGTCGTATAATATCCAATCGTGTCATCAGACGCCTCAAAAAGCAAAGAAATAGTGCCATTTTTAAAAACTGAGGGTTTTTACAGAAATCCGTGTGCTATAGCCTTTGGTTTTTTTTACTAAAAAAGGAAATATCAAAAAATCTCTCTTCGGACGCATGAGTTTAACATTTTCGTCGTATTATATCAATTCGTGTCATCAGACGCCTGAAAAAACAAAGAAATAGTGCCATTTTTAAAAACTGAGGGTTTTTACAGAAATCCGTGTGCTATAGCCTTTGGTTTTATTTACTAAAAAAGGAAATATCAAAAAATCTCTTCGGACGCATGAGTTTAACATTTTCGTCGTATTAGATCAATTCGGGTCATCAGACGCCTTAAAAACAAAGAAAAGGTGTCATTTTTAAAAAATGAGGGGTTTTATCGAAATTCGTGTGGTATATATAGCCTTTGGTTTTTTACTAAAAAAGGAAATATCAAAAAATCTCTCTTCGGACGCATGAGTTTAACATTTTCGTCGTATTATATCAATTCGTGTCATCAGACGCCTCAAAAAACAAAGAAATAGTGCCATTTTTAAAAAATGAGGGGTTTTATCGAAATTCGTGTGGTATAGCCTTTGGTTTTTTACTAAAAAATGAAATATCAAAAAATCGCTCTTCGGAAGCATCTGTTTAACATTTTCGTCGTATAATATTCATTCGTGTCATCAGACGCCTACAAAACAATGAAATAGTGTCATTTTTAAATACTAAGGGTTTTTACCGGAATTGGTGTGCTATAGCCTTTGTTTTTTTTACTAAAAAAGGAAATATCAAAAAATCTATCTTCAGACGCATGAGTTTAACATTTTCGTCGTATTATATCAATTCGTGTCATCAGACGCCTCCAAAAACAAAGAAATAGTAGCGTTTTTAAAAATTAAGGGTTTTTACCGAAATTCGTGTGCTATAACGTTTGGTTTTTTCCTAAAAAAGGAAATATCAAAAAATCTCTCTTGGGACGAATGAGTTTAACATTTTCATCGTATAATATCAATTCGTGTCTTCAGACACCGCAAAAAACAAAGAAATAGTGCCATTTTAAAAAACTGAGGGTTTTTACAGGAATTCGTGTGCTATACCCTTTGGGTTTTTCCCCAAAAAAGGAAATATCAAAAAATCTCTCTTGGGACGAATGAGTTTAACATTTTCGTCGTATAATATCAATTCGTGTCTTCAGACACCGCAAAAAACAAAGAAATAGTGCCATTTTTAAAAACTAAGGATTTTTACAGGAATTCGTGTGCTATAGCCTTTGGTTTTTTTTACTAAAAAAGGAAATATCAAAAAATCTCTCTTCGGACGCATGAGTTTAACATTTTCGTCGTATTATATCAATTCGTGTCATCAGACGCCTGAAAAAACAAAGAAATAGTGCCATTTTTAAAAACTGAGGGTTTTTACAGAAATCCGTGTGCTATAGCCTTTGGTTTTATTTACTAAAAAAGGAAATATCAAAAAATCTCTTCGGACGCATGAGTTTAACATTTTCGTCGTATTAGATCAATTCGGGTCATCAGACGCCTTAAAAAACAAAGAAAAGGTGTCATTTTTAAAAAATGAGGGGTTTTATCGAAATTCGTGTGGTATATATAGCCTTTGGTTTTTTACTAAAAAAGGAAATATCAAAAAATCTCTCTTCGGACGCATGAGTTTAACATTTTCGTCGTATTATATCAATTCGTGTCATCAGACGCCTCAAAAAACAAAGAAATAGTGCCATTTTTAAAAAATGAGGGGTTTTATCGAAATTCGTGTGGTATAGCCTTTGGTTTTTTACTAAAAAATGAAATATCAAAAAATCGCTCTTCGGAAGCATCTGTTTAACATTTTCGTCGTATAATATTCATTCGTGTCATCAGACGCCCACAAAACAATGAAATAGTGTCATTTTTAAATACTAAGGGTTTTTACCGGAATTGGTGTGCTATAGCCTTTGTTTTTTTTACTAAAAAAGGAAATATCAAAAAATCTATCTTCAGACGCATGAGTTTAACATTTTCGTCGTATTATATCAATTCGTGTCATCAGACGCCTCCAAAAACAAAGAAATAGTAGCATTTTTAAAAATTAAGGGTTTTTACCGAAATTCGTGTGCTATAACGTTTGGTTTTTTCCTAAAAAAGGAAATATCAAAAAATCTCTCTTGGGACGAATGAGTTTAACATTTTCATCGTATAATATCAATTCGTGTCTTCAGACACCGCAAAAAACAAAGAAATAGTGCCATTTTAAAAAACTGAGGGTTTTTACAGGAATTCGTGTGCTATACCCTTTGGGTTTTTCCCCAAAAAAGGAAATATCAAAAAATCTCTCTTGGGACGAATGAGTTTAACATTTTCGTCGTATAATATCAATTCGTGTCTTCAGACACCGCAAAAAACAAAGAAATAGTGCCATTTTTAAAAACTAAGGATTTTTACAGGAATTCGTGTGCTATAGCCTTTGGTTTTTTTTACTAAAAAAGGAAATATCAAAAAATCTATCTTCGGACGCATCAGTTTAACATTTTCGTCGTATAATATCCAATCGTGTCATCAAACGTCTCAAAAAACAAATAAATAGTGCCATTTTTAAAAACTGAGGGTTTTTACAGGAATTCGTGTGCTATACCCTTTGGGTTTTTCCCTAGAAAAGGAAATATCAAAAAATATCTCTTGGGACGAATGAGTTTAACATTTTCGTCGTATAATATCCAATCGTGTCATCAGACGCCATAAAAAACAAAGAAATAGTGCCATTTTTAAAAACTGAGGGTTTTTACAGGAATTCGTGTGCTATAATAGCCTTTGGTTTTTTTTACTAAAAAAGGAAATATCAAAAAATCTATATTCAGACGCATGAGTTTAACATTTTCGTCGTATTATATCAATTCGTGTCATCAGACGCCTCCAAAAACAAAGAAATAGGTGCATTTTAAAAACTAAGGGTTTTTACCGAAATTCGTGTGCTATAGCGTTTGGTTTTTTCCTAAACAAGGAAATATCAAAAAATCTCTTTTGGGACGAATGAGTTTAACATTTTCATCGTATAATATCAATTCGTGTCTTCAGACACCGCAAAAACAAAGAAATAGTGCCATTTTTAAAAACTGAGGGTTTTTACAGGAATTCGTGTGCTATACCCTTTGGGTTTTTCCCCAAAAAAGGAAATATCAAAAAATCTCTCTTGGGACGAATGAGTTTAACATTTTCGTCGTATAATATCAATTCGTGTCTTCAGACACCGCAAAAAACAAAGAAATAGTGCCATTTTTAAAAACTAAGGATTTTTACAGGAATTCGTGTGCTATAGCCTTTGGTTTTTTTACTACAAAAGGAAATATCAAAAAATCTCTCTTCGGACGCATGAGTTTAACATTTTCGTCATATTATATCAATTCGTGTCATCAGACCCCTCAAAAAACAAAGAAATAGTGCCATTTTTAAAAAATGAGGGGTTTTATCGAAATTCGTGTGGTATAGCCTTTGGTTTTGTTACTAAAAAAGGAAATATCAAAAAATCTCTCTTCGGACGCATGAGTTTAACATTTTCGTCGTATTATATCAATTCGTGAACATCAAACGCCTCAAAAAACAAAGAAATAGTGCCATTTTTAAAAAATGAGGGGTTTTATCGAAATTCGTGTGGTTGTAGCCTTTGGTTTTTTACTAAAAAAAGAAATATCAAAAAATCTCTCTTCGGAAGCATCTGTTTAACATTTTCGTCGTATAATATCCAATCGTGTCATCAGACGCCTCAAAAAACAAAGAAATAGTGTCATTTTTAAAAACTGAGGGTTTTTACAGAAATCCTTGTGCTATAGCCTTTGGTTTTTTTACTAAAAAAAGAAATATCAAAAAATCTCTCTTCGGACGCATGAGTTTAACATTTTCGTCGTATTATATCAATTCGTGTCATCAGACGCCTCAAAAAACAAAGAAATAGTGCCATTATTAAAAACTGAGGGTTTTTACAGGAATTCGTGTGCTATACCCTTTGGGTTTTTCTCTAAAAAAGGAAATATCAAAAAATCTCTCTTGGGACGAATGAGTTTAACATTTCCGTCGTATAATATCAATTCGTGTCTTCAGACACAGCAAAAAACAAAGAAATAGTGCCATTTTTGAAAAGTAAGGATTTTTACAGGAATTCGTGTGCTATAGCCTTTGGTTTTTTTTACTAAAAAAGGAAATATCAAAAAATCTCTCTTCGGACGCATGAGTTTAACATTTTCGTCGTATTATATCAATTCGTGTCATCAGACGCCTGAAAAAACAAAGAAATAGTGCCATTTTTAAAAACTGAGGGTTTTTACAGAAATCCGTGTGATATAGCCTTTGGTTTTTTTTACTAAAAAAGGAAATATCAAAAAATCTCTTCGGACGCATGAGCTTAACATTTTCGTCGTATTAGATCAATTCGGGTCATCAGACGCCTCAAAAAACAAAGAAAAAGTGTCATTTTTAAAAAATGAGGGGTTTTATCGAAATTCGTGTGGTATATATAGCCTTTGGTTTTTTACTAAAAAAGGAAATATCAAAAAATCTCTTTTCGGACGCATGAGTTTAACATTTTCGTCGTATTATATCAATTTGTGTCATCAGACGCCTCAAAAAATAAAGAAATAGTGCCATTTTTAAAAAATGAGGGGTTTTATCGAAATTCGTGTGGTATAGCCTTTGGTTTTTTTACTAAAAAATGAAATATCAAAAAATCTCTCTTGGGAAGCATCTGTTTAACATTTTCGTCGTATAATATTCATTCGTGTCATCAGACGCCTAAAAAACAATGAAATAGTGTCATTTTTAAATACTAAGGGTTTTTACCGGAATTGGTGTGCTATATAGCCTTTGGTTTTTTTACTAAAAAAGGAAATATCAAAAAATCTATCTTCGGACGCATCAGTTTAACATTTTCGTCGTATAATATCAAAATCGTGTCATCAGACGCCATAAAAAACAAAGAAATAGTGCCATTTTTAAAAACGGAGGGTTTTTACAGGAATTCGTGTGCTATAGCCTTTGTTTTTTTTACTAAAAAAGGAAATTAAAAAAATCTATCTTCAGACGCATGAGTTTAACATTTTCGTCGTATTATATCAATTCATGTCATCAGACGCCTCCAAAATTAAAGAAATAGTAGCATTTTTAAAAACTAAGGGTTTTTTACCAAAATTCGTGTGCTATAACGTTTGGTTTTTTCCTAAAAAAGGAAATATCAAAAAATCTCTCTTGGGACGAATGAGTTTAAGATTTCCGTCGTATAATATCAATTCGTGTCTTCAGACACAGCAAAAAACAAAGAAATAGTGCCATTTTTGAAAAGTAAGGATTTCTACAGGAATTCGTGTGCTATAGCCTTTGGTTTTTTTTACTAAAAAAGGAAATATCAAAAAATCTCTCTTCGGACGCATGAGTTTAACATTTTCGTCGTATTATATCAATTCGTCTCATCAGACGCCTGAAAAAACAAAGAAATAGTGCCATTTTTAAAAACTGAGGGTTTTTACAGAAATCCGTGTGCTATAGCCTTTGGTTTTTTTTACTAAAAAAGGAAATATCAAAAAATCTCTTCGGACGCATGAGTTTAACATTTTCGTCGTATTAGATCAATTCGGGTCATCAGACGCCTCAAAAAACAGAGAAAAAGTGTCATTTTTAAAAAATGAGGGGTTTTATCGAAATTCGTGTGGTATATATAGCCTTTGGTTTTTTACTAAAAAAGGAAATATCAAAAAATCTCTCTTCGGAAGAATCTGTTTAACATTTTCGTCGTATAATATTCATTCGTGTCATCAGACGCCTAAAAAACAAAGAAATAGTGTCATTTTTAAATAGTAAGAGTTTTTACCGGAATTGGTGTGCTATAGCCTTTGGTTTTTTACTAAAAAAGGAAATATCAAAAAATCTATCTTCAGACGCATCAGTTTAACATTTTCGTCGTATAATATCCAATCGTGTCATCAGACGCCTCAAAAAGCAAAGAAATAGTGCCATTTTTAAAAACTGAGGGTTTTTACAGAAATCCGTGTGCTATAGCCTTTGGTTTTTTTTACTAAAAAAGGAAATATCAAAAAATCTCTCTTCGGACGCATGAGTTTAACATTTTCGTCATATTATATCAATTCGGGTCATCAGAAGCCACAAAAAACAAAGAAATAGTGCCATTTTTAAAAAATGACGGGTTTTATCGAAATTCGTGTGGTATAGCCTTTGGTTTTTTTACTAAAAAAGGAAATATCAAAAAATCTCTTTTCTGACGCATGAGTTTAACATTTTCGTCGTATTATTTCAATTCGTGTCATCAGACGCCTCAAAAAACAAAGAAATAGTGCCATTTTTAAAAAATGAGGGTTTTTATCGAAATTCGTGTGGTATAGCCTTTGGTTTTTTTACTAAAAAATGAAATATCAAATAATCTCTCTTCGGAAGCATCTGTTTAACATTTTCGTCGTATAATATTCATTCGTGTCATCAGACGCCTAAAAAACAATGAAATAGTATCATTTTTAAATACTAAGGGTTTTTACCGGATTTGGTGTGCTATAGCCTTTGGTTTTTTTTTACTAAAAAAGGAAATATCAAAAAATCTATCTTCGGACGCATCAGTTTAACATTTTCGTCGTTTAATATCCAATCGTGTCATCAGACGCCACAAAAAACCAAGAAATAGTGCCATTTTTAAAAACTGAGGGTTTTTACAGAAATCCGTGTGCTATAGCCTTTGGTTTTTTTTACTAAAAAAGGAAATATCAAAAAATCTCTTTTCTGACGCATGAGTTTAACATTTTCGTCGTATTATTTCAATTCGTGTCATCAGACGCCTCAAAAAACAAAGAAAAAGTGTCATTTTTAAAAAATGAGGGGTTTTATCGAAATTCGTGTGGTATATATAGCCTTTGGTTTTTTACTAAAAAAGGAAATATCAAAAAATCTCTCTTCGGAAGCATCTGTTTAACATTTTCGTCGTATAATATTCATTCGTGTCATCAGACGCCTAAAAAACAAAGAAATAGTGTCATTTTTAAATAGTAAGAGTTTTTACAGGAATTCGTGTGATAGCCTTTGGTTTTTTTACTAAAAAAGGAAATATCAAAAAATCTCTCTTCGGACGCATGAGTTTAACATTTTCGTCGTATTATATCAATTCGTGTCATCAGACGCCTGAAAAAACAAAGAAATAGTGCCATTTTTAAAGACTGAGGGTTTTTACAGAAATTCGTGTGCTATAGCCTTTGTTTTTTTTTACTAAAAAAGGAAATATCAAAAAATCTATCTTCAGACGCATGAGTTTAACATTTTCGTCGTATTATATCAATTCATGTCATCATACGTCTCCAAAAACAAAGAAATAGTAGCATTTTTAAAAACTAAGGGGTTTTTACCGAAATTCGTGTGCTATAACGTTTGGTTTTTTCCTAAAAAAGGAAATATCAAAAAATCTCTCTTGGGACGAATGAGTTTAACATTTTCATCGTATAATATCAATTCGTGTCTTCAGACACCGCAAAAAACAAAGAAATAGTGCCATTTTAAAAACTGAGGATATTTACAGGAATTCGTGTGCTATACCCTTTGGGTTTTTCCCTAAAAAAGGAAATATCAAAAAATCTCTCTTGGGACGAATGAGTTTAACATTTTCGTCGTATAATATCAATTCGTGTCTTCAGACACAGCAAAAAACAAAGAAATAGTGCCATTTTTGAAAAGTAAGGATTTTTACAGGAATTCGTGTGCTATAGCCTTTGGTTTTTTTTACTAAAAAAGGAAATATCAAAAAATCTCTCTTCGGACGCATGAGTTTAACATTTTCGTCGTATTATATCAATTCGTGTCATCAGACGCCTGAAAAAACAAAGAAATAGTGCCATTTTTAAAAACTGAGGGTTTTTACAGAAATCCGTGTGCTATAGCCTTTGGTTTTTTTACTAAAAAAGGAAATATCAAAAAATCTCTTCGGACGCATGAGTTTCACATTTTCGTCATATTAGATCAATTCGGGTCATCAGACGCCTCAAAAAACAAAGAAATAGTGTCATTTTTAAAAAAATGAGGGGTTTTATCGAAATTTGTGTGGTATAGCCTTTGGTTTTTTACTAAAAAAGGAAATATCAAAAAATCTATCTTCTGACGCATGAGTTTAACATTTTCGTCGTATTATATCAATTCGTGTCATCAGACGCCTCCAAAAACAAAGAAATAGTAGCATTTTTAAAAACTAAGGGTTTTTTACCAAAATTCGTGTGCTATAACGTTTGGTTTTTTCCTAAAAAAGGAAATATCAAAAAATCTCTCTTAGGACGAATGAGTTTAACATTTTCATCGTATAATATCAATTCGTGTCTTCAGACACCGCAAAAAACAAAGAAATAGTGCCATTTTTGAAAAGTAAGGATTTTTACAGGAATTCGTGTGCTATACCCTTTGGGTTTTTCCCTAAAAAAGGAAATATCAAAAAATCTCTCTTGGGACAAATGAGTTTAACTTTTTCGTCGTATTATATCAATTCGTGTCATCAGACGCCTGAAAAAACAAAGAAATAGTGCCATTTTTAAAAACTGAGGTTTTTTACAGAAATCTGTGTGCGCCTTTGGTTTTTTTTACTAAAAAAGGAAATATCAACAAATCTCTTCGGACGCATGAGTTTAACATTTTCGTCATATTAGATCAATTCGGGTCATCAGACGCCTCAAAAAACAAAGAAATAGTGTCATTTTTAAAAAATGAGGGGTTTTATCGAAATTCGTGTGGTATAGCCTTTGGTTTTTTACTAAAAAAGGAAATATCAAAAAATCTATCTTCAGACGCATGAGTTTAACATTTTCGTCGTATTATATCAATTCGTGTCATCAGACGCCTCCAAAAACAAAGAAATAGTAGCATTTTTAAAAACTAAGGGTTTTTTACCAAAATTCGTGTGCTATAACGTTTGGTTTTTTTCCTAAAAAAGGAAATATCAAAAAATCTCTCTTAGGACAAATGAGTTTAACATTTTCATCGTATAATATCAATTCGTGTCTTCAGACACCGCAAAAAACAAAGAAATAGTGCCATTTTTAAAAACTGAGGGTTTTTACAGGAATTCGTGTGCTATACCCTTTGGGGTTTTTCCCCAAAAAAGGAAATATCAAAAAATCTCTCTTGGGACAAATGAGTTTAACTTTTTCGTCGTATAATATCAATTCGTGTCTTCAGACAGAGCAAAAAAAAGAAAGAAATAGTGCCATTTTTGAAAACTAAGGATTTTTACAGGAATTCGTGTGCTATAGCCTTTGGTTTTTTTTACTAAAAAAGGAAATATCAAAAAATCTCTCTTCGGACGCATGAGTTTAACATTTTCGTCGTATTATATGAATTCGTGTCATCAGACGCCTCAAAAAACAAAGAAATAGTGCAATTTTTAAAAAATGAGGGGTTTTGTCGAAATTCGTGTGTTATAGCCTTTGGTTTTTTTTACTAAAAAAGGAAATATCAAAAAATCTCTTTTCGGACGCATGAGTTTAACATTTTCGTCGTATTATATCAATTCGTGTCATCAGACGCCTCAAAAAACAAAGAAATAGTGCCATTTTTAAAAAATGAGGGGTTTTATCGAAATTCGTGTGGTATAGCCTTTGGGTTTTTTTAATAAAAAAGGAAATATCAAAAAATCTATCTTCGGACACATCAGTTTAACATTTTCGTCGTATAATATCCAATCGTGTCATCAGACGCCACAAAAAACAAAGAAATAGTGTCATTTTTAAAAACTGAGGGTTTTTACAGGAATTCGTGTACTATAGCCTTTGGTTTTTTTACTAAAAAAGGAAATATCAAAAAATCTCTCTTCGAACGCACGAGTTTAACATTTTCGTCGTATTATATCAATTCGTGTCATCAGACGCCTCAAAAAACAAAGAAATAGTGCCATTTTTAAAAAAGGAGGGGTTTTATCGAAATTCGTGTGGTATAGCCTTTGGTTTTTTACTAAAAAAGGAAATATCAAAAAATCTCTCCTCGAACGCATGAGTTTAACATTTTCGTCGTATTATATCAATTCGTGTCATCAGACGCCTCAACAAACAAAGAAATAGTGCCATTTTTAAAAAAATGAGGGGTTTTATCGAAATAGTGCCATTTTTAAAGAAATATAGCCTTTGGTTTTTTTACTAAAAAATGAAATATCAAAAAATTTCTCTTCGGAAGCATCTGTTTAACATTTTCGTCGTATAATATTCATTCGTGTCATCAGACGCCTAAAAAACAATGAAATAGTGTCATTTTTAAATACTAAGGGTTTTTACCGGAATTAGTGTGCTATATCCTTTGGGTTTTTTTACTAAAAAAGGAAATATCAAAAAATCTATCTTCGGACGCATCAGTTTAACATTTTCGTCGTATAATATCCAATCATGTCATCAGACGCCATAAAAAACAAATAAATAGTGCCATTTTTAAAAACTGAGGGTTTTTACTGGAATTCGTGTGTTATAGCCTTTGGTTTTTTTTACTAAAAAAGGAAATATCAAAAAATCTATCTTCGAACGCATCAGTTTAAAATTTTCGTCGTATAATATCCAATCGTGTCATCAGACGCCACAAAAAACAAAGAAATAGTGTCATTTTTAAAAACTGAGGGTTTTTACAGGAATTTGTGTGCTATAGCCTTTGGTTTTTTTACTAAAAAAGGAAATATCAAAAAATCTCTCTTCGGACGCATGAGTTTAACATTTTCGTCGTATTATATCAATTCGTGTCATCAGACGCCTCAAAAAACAAAGAAATAGTGACATTTTTAAAAAATGAGGGTTTTTTATCGAAATTCGTGTGGTATAGCCTTTGGTTTTTTTACTAAAAAAAGAAATATCAAAAAATCTCTCTTCGGACGCATGAGTTTAACATTTTCGTCGTATTATATCAATACGTGTCATCAGACGCCTCAAAAAACAAAGAAATAGTGCCATTTTTAAAAAATGAGGGGTTTTATCGAAATTCGTGTGCTATAGCCTTTGGTTTTTTTACTAAAAATGAAATATCAAAAAATCTCTCTTCGGAAGCATATGTTTAACATTTTCGTCGTATAATATTCATTCGTGTCATCAGACGCCTAAAAAACAATGAAATAGTGTCATTTTTAAATTCTAAGGGTTTTTACCGGAATTCGTGTGCTATAGCCTTTGGTTTTTAACTAAAAAAGGAAATATCAAAAAATCTATCTTCGGACGCATCACTTTAACATTTTCGTCGTATAATATCCAATCGTGTCATCAGACGCCTCAAAAAACAAAGAAATAGAGCCATTTTTAAAAACTGAGGGTTTTTACAGAAATTCGTGTGCTATACCCTTTGGGTTTTTCCCCAAAAAAGGAAATATCAAAAAATCTCTCTTGGGACAAATGAGTTTAACATTTTCGTCGTATAATATCAATTCGTGTCTTCAGACAGAGCAAAAAACAAAGAAATAGTGCCATTTTTGAAAACTAAGGATTTTTACAGGAATTCGTGTGCAGCCTTTGGTTTTTTTTACTAAAAAAGGAAATATCAAAAAATCTCTCTTCGGACGCATCAGTTTAACTTTTTCGTCGTATAATATCCAATCGTGTCATCATACGCCATAAAAAACAAAGAAATAGTGCCATTTTTAAAAACTGAGGGTTTTTACAGGAATTCGTGTGCTATAGCCTTTGGTTTTTTTACTAAAAAAGGAAATATCAAAAAATCTATCTTCAGACGCATGAGTTTAACATTTTCGTCGTATTATATCAATTCGTGTCATCAGACGCCTCCAAAAACAAAGAAATAGTAGCATTTTTAAAAACTAAGGGTTTTTACCGAAATTCGTGTGCTATAACGTTTGGTTTTTTTCCTAAAAAAGGAAATATCAAAAAATCTCTCTTGGGACGAATGAGTTTAACATTTTCATCGTATAATATCAATTCGTGTCTTCAGACACCGCAAAAAACAAAGAAATAGTGCCATTTTTAAAAACTGAGGGTTTTTACAGGAATTCGCGTGCTATACCCTTTGGGTTTTTCCCAAAAAAAGGAAATATCAAAAAATCTCTTCAGACGCATGAGTTTAACATTTTCGTCATATTAGATCAATTCGGGTCATCAGACGTCTCAAAAAACAAAGAAATAGTGTCATTTTTAAAAAATGAGGGGTCTTATCGAAATTCGTGTGGTATATAGCCTTTGGTTTTTTACTAAAAAAGGAAATATCAAAAAATCTCTCTTCGGACGCATGAGTTTAACATTTTCGTCGTATTATATCAATTCGTGTTATCAGACGCCTCAAAAAACAAAGAAATAGTACCATTTTTAAAAAATGAGGGGTTTTATCGAAATTCGTGTGGTATAGCCTTTGGTTTTTTTACTAAAAAATGAAATTTCAAAAAATCTCTCTTCGGAAGCATCTGTTTAACATTTTCGTCGTATAATATTCATTCGTGTCATCAGACGCCTAAAAAACAATGAAATAGTGTCATTTTTAAATACTAAGGGTTTTTACCGAAATTCGTGTGCTATAACGTTTGGTTTTTTCCTAAAAAAGGAAATATCAAAAAATCTCTCTTGGGACGAATGAGTTTAACATTTTCATCGTATAATATCAATTCGTGTCTTCAGACACCGCAAAAAACAAAGAAATAGTGCCATTTTTAAAAACTGAGGATTTTTTATCGAAATTCGTGTGGTATAGCCTTTGGTTTTTTTACTAAAAAAAGAAATATCAAAAAATCTCTCTTCGGACGCATGAGTTTAACATTTTCGTCGTATTATATCAATACGTGTCATCAGACGCCTCAAAAAACAAAGAAATAGTGCCATTTTTAAAAAATGAGGGGTTTTATCGAAATTCGTGTGCTATAGCCTTTGATTTTTTTACTAAAAATGAAATATCAAAAAATCTCTCTTCGGAAGCATATGTTTAACATTTTCGTCGTATAATATTCATTCGTGTCATCAGACGCCTAAAAAATAATGAAATAGTGTCATTTTTAAATTCTAAGGGTTTTTACCGGAATTCGTGTGCTATAGCCTTTGGTTTTTTACTAAAAAAGGAAATATCAAAAAATCTATCTTCGGACGCATCAGTTTAACATTTTCGTCGTATAATATCCAATCGTGTCATCAGACGCCTCAAAAAACAAAGAAATAGAGCCATTTTAAAAAACTGAGGGTTTTTACAGAAATTCGTGTGCTATAGCCTTTGGTTTTTTTACTAAAAATGGAAATATCAAAAAATCTCTCTTCGGACGCATGAGTTTAACATTTTCGTCGTATTATATCAATTCGTGTCATCAGACGCCTCAAAAAACAAAGAAATAGTGCCATTTTTAAAAAATGAGGGGTTTTATCGAAATTCGTGTGGTATAGCCTTTGGTTTTTTACTAAAAAAAGAAATATCAAAAAATCTCTCTTCGGACGCATGAGTTTAACAATTTCATCGTATAATATCAATTCGTGTCTTCAGACACCGCAAAAAACAAAGAAATAGTGCCATTTTTAAAAACTGAGGGTTTTTACAGGAATTCGTGTGCTATACCCTTTGGGTTTTTCCCTAAAAAAGGAAATATCAAAAAATCTCTCTTGGGACGAATGAGTTTAACATTTTCTTCGTATAATATCAATTCGTGTCTTCAGACACAGCAAAAAACAAAGAAATAGTGCCATTTTTGAAAAGTAAGGATTTTTACAGGAATTCGTGTGCTATAGCCTTTGGTTTTTTTACTAAAAAAGGAAATATCAAAAAATCTCTCTTCGGATGCATGAGTTTAACATTTTCGTCGTATTATATCAATTCGTGTCATCAGACGCCTCAAAAAACAAAGAAATAGTGCCATTTTTAAAAACTGAGGGTTTTTACAGAAATCCGTCTGCTATAGCCTTTGGTTTTTTTTACTAAAAAAGGAAATATCAAAAAATCTCTTCAGACGCATGAGTTTAACATTTTCGTCATATTAGATCAATTCGGGTCATCAGACGTCTCAAAAAACAAAGAAATAGTGTCATTTTTAAAAAATGAGGGGTTTTATCGAAATTCGTGTGGTATAGCCTTTGGTTTTTTACTAAAAAAGGAAATATCAAAAAATCTCTCTTCGGACGCATGAGTTTAACATTTTCGTCGTATTATATCAATTCGTGTCATCAGACGCCTCAAAAAACAAAGAAATAGTACCATTTTTAAAAAATGAGGGGTTTTATCGAAATTCGTGTGGTATAGCCTTTGGTTTTTTTACTAAAAAATGAAATATCAAAAAATCTCTCTTCGGAAGCATCTTTTTAACATTTTCGTCGTATAATATTCATTCGTGACATCAGACGCGTAAAAAACAATGAAATAGTGTCATTTTTAAATACTAAGGGTTTTTACCGGAATTGGTGTGCTATAGCCTTTGGTTTTTTTACTAAAAAAGGAAATATCAAAAAATCAATTTTCGGACGCATCAGTTTAACTTTTTCGTCGTGTCATATCCAATCGTGTCATCAGACGCCATAAAGAACAAAGAAATAGTGCCATTTTTAAAAACTGAAGGTTTTTACATGAATTCGTGTGCTATAGCCTTTGGTTTTTTTACTAAAAAAGGAAATATCAAAAAATCTATCTTCAGACGCATGAGTTTAACATTTTCGTCGTATTATATCAATTCGTGTCATGAGACGCCTCCAAAAACAAAGAAATAGTAGCATTTTTAAAAACTAAGGGTTTTTACCGAAATTCGTGTGCTATAACGTTTGGTTTTTTCCTAAAAAAGGAAATATCAAAAAATCTCTCTTGGGACGAATGAGTTTAACATTTTCATCGTATAATATCAATTCGTGTCTTCAGACACCGCAAAAAACAAAGAAATAGTGCCATTTTTAAAAACTGAGGGTTTTTACAGGAATTCGTGTGCTATACCTTTTGGGTTTTTCCCCAAAAAAGGAAATATCAAAAAATCTCTCTTGGGACAAATGAGTTTAACATTTTCGTCGTATTATCTCTCTTCGGAAGCATCTTTTTAACATTTTCGTCGTATTATCTCTCTTCGGAAGCATCTTTTTAACATTTTCGTCGTATAATCTCTCTTCGGAAACATTTTCGTCGTATTATCTCTCTTCGGAAGCATCTTTTTAACATTTTCGTCGTATAATATTCATTCGTGTCATCAGACGCCTAAAAAACAATGAAATAGTGTCATTTTTAAATTCTAAGGGTTTTTACCGGAATTCGTGTGCTATAGCCTTTGGTTTTTTACTAAAAAAGGAAATATCAAAAAATCTATCTTCGGACGCATCAGTTTAACATTTTCGTCGTATAATATCCAATCGTGTCATAAGACGCCTCAAAAAACAAAGAAATAGAGCCATTTTAAAAAACTGAGGGTTTTTACAGAAATTCGTGTGCTATAGCCTTTGGTTTTTTTACTAGAAAAGGAAATATCAAAAAATCTCTCTTCGGACGCATGAGTTTAACATTTTCGTCGTATTATATCAATTCGTGTCATCAGACGCCTCAAAAAACAAAGAAATAGTGCCATTTTTAAAAAATGAGGGGTTTTATCGAAATTCGTGTGGTATAGCCTTTGGTTTTTTACTAAAAAAAGAAATATCAAAAAATCTCTCTTCGGACGCATTAGTTTAACATTTTCGTCGTATTACATCAATACGTGTCATCAGACGCCTCAAAAAACAAAGAAATAGTGCCATTTTTAAAAAATGAGGGGTTTTATCGAAATTCGTGTGGTATAGCCTTTGGTTTTTTTACTAAAAAATGAAATATCAAAAAATCTCTCTTCGGAAGCATCTGTTTAACATTTTCGTCGTATAATATTCATTCGTGTCATCAAACGCTTAAAAAAAGAAATAGTGTCATTTTTAAATACTGAGAGTTTTTACCGGAATTCGTGTGCTATAGCCTTTGGTTTTTTTACTAAAAAAGGAAATATCAAAAAATCTATCTTCGGACGCATCAGTTTAACATTTTCGTCGTATAATATCCAATCGTGTCATCAGACGCCTCAAAAAACAAAGAAATAGTGTCATTTTTAAAAACTGAGGGTTTTTACAGAAATCCGTGTGCTATAGCCTTTGGTTTTTTTTACTAAAAAAGGAAATATCAAATAATCTCTTCGGACGCATGAGTTTAACATTTTCGTCGTATTAGATCAATTCGGGTCATCAGACGCCTCAAAAAACAAAGAAATAGTGTCATTTTTAAAAAATGAGGGGTTTTATCGAAATTCGTGTGGTATAGCCTTTGGTTTTTTACTAAAAAAGGAAATATCAAAAAATCTCTCTTCGGACGCATGAGTTTAACATTTTCGTCGTATTATATCAATTCGTGTCATCAAACGCCTCAAAAAACAAAGAAATAGTGCCATTTTTAAGGAATGAGGGATTTATTGAAATTCGTGTGGTACAGCCTTTGGTTTTTTTACTAAAAAATGAAATATCAAAAAATCTCTCTTCGGAAGCATCTGTTTAACTTTTTCGTCGTATAATATTCATTCGTGTCATCAGACGCCTAAAAAACAAAGAAATAGTGTCATTTTTAAATAGTAAGAGTTTTTACCGGAATTCGTGTGCTATAGCCTTTGGTTTTTTACTAAAAAAGGAAATATCAAAAAATCTATTTTCGGACGCATCAGTTTAACATTTTCGTCGTATAATATCCAATCGTGTCATCAGACGCCATAAAAAACAAAGAAATAGTGCCATTTTTAAAAACTGAGTGTTTTTACAGGAATTCGTGTGCTATAGCCTTTGTTTTTTTTACTAAAAAAGGAAATATAAAAAAATCTATCTTCAGACGCATGAGTTTAACATTTTCGTCGTATTATATCAATTCGTGTCATCAGACGCCTCCAAAAACAAAGAAATAGTAGCATTTTTAAAAACTAAGGGTTTTTTACCGAAATTCGTGTGCTATAACGTTTGTTTTTTCCTAAAAAAGGAAATATCAAAAAATCTCTCTTGGGACAAATGAGTTTAACATTTTCATCGTATAATATCAATTTGTGTCTTCAGACACCGTAAAAAACAAAGAAATAGTGCCATTTTTAAAAACTGAGGGTTTTTACAGGAATTCGTGTGCTATACCCTTTGGGTTTTTCCCCAAAAAAGGAAATATCAAAAAATCTCTCTTGGGACGAATGAGTTTAACATTTTCGTCGTATAATATCAATTCGTGTCTTCAGACACAGCAAAAAACAAAGAAATAGTGCCATTTTTGAAAAGTAAGGATTTTTACAGGAATTCGTGTGCTATAGCCTTTGGTTTTTTTTACTAAAAAATGAAATATCAAAAAATCTCTCTTCGGACGCATGAGTTTAACATTTTCGTCGTATTATATCAATTCGTGTCATCAGACGCCTGAAAAAACAAAGAAATAGTGCCATTTTTAAAAATTGAGGGTTTTTACAGAAATCCGTGTGCTATAGCCTTTGGTTTTTTTTACTAAAAAAGGAAATATCAAAAAATCTCTTCGGACGCATGAGTTTAACATTTTCGTCGTATTAGATCAATTCGGGTCATCAGACGCCTCAAAAAACAAAGAAATAGTGTCATTTTTAAAAAATGAGGGGTTTTATCGAAATTCGTGTGGTATAGCCTTTGGTTTTTTACTAAAAAAGGAAATATCAAAAAATCTCTTTTCGGAAGCATCTGTTTAACATTTTCGTCGTATAATATTCATTCGTGTCATCATACGCCTAAAAAACAAAGAAATAGTGTCATTTTTAAATAGTAAGAGTTTTTACCGGAATTCGTGTGCTATAGCCTTTGGTTTTTTACTAAAAAAGGAAATATCGAAAAATCTATCTTCGGACGCATCAGTTTAACATTTTCGTCGTATAATATCCAATCGTGTCATCAGACGCCTCAAAAAACAAAGAAATAGTGCCATTTTTAAAAACTGAGGGTTTTACAGAAATTCGTGTGCTATAGCCTTTGGTTTTTTTTACTAAAAAAGGAAATATCAAACAATCTCTCTTCGGACGCATGAGTTTAACATTTTCGTCGTATTATATCAATTCGTGTCATCAGATGCCTCAAAAAACAAAGAAATAGTGCCATTTTTAAAAAATGAGGGGTTTTATCGAAATTCGTGTGGTATAGCCTTTGGTTTTTTACTAAAAAAGGAAATATCAAAAAATCTCTTTTCGGACGCATGAGTTTAACATTTTCGTCGTATTATATCAATTCGTGTCATCAGACGCCTCAAAAAACAAAGAAATAGTGCCATTTTTAAAAAATGAGGCGTTTTATCGAAATTTGTGTGGTATAGCCTTTGGTTTTTTTACTAAAAAATGAAATATCAAAAAATCTCTCTTCGGAAGCATCTGTTTAACATTTTCGTCGTATAATATCCAATCGTGTCATCAAACGTCTCAAAAAACAAATAAATAGTGCCATTTTAAAAAACTAAGGGTTTTTACCGGAATTGGTGTGCTATAGCCTTTGGTTTTTTTACTAAAAAAGGAAATATCAAAAAATCTATTTTCGGACGCATCAGTTTAACATTTTCGTCGTATAATTTCCAATCGTGTCATCAGACGCCATAAAAAACAAAGAAATAGTGCCATTTTTAAAAACTGAGGGTTTTTACAGGAATTCGTGTGCTATAGCCTTTGTTTTTTTTACTAAAAAAAGCAAATATCAAAAAATCTATCTTCAGACGCATGAGTTTAACATTTTCGTCGTATTATATCAATTCGTGTCATCAAACGCCTCCAAAAACAAAGAAATAGTAGCATTTTTAAAAACTAAGGGTTTTTTACCGAAATTCGTGTGCTATAACGTTTGTTTTTTCCTAAAAAAGGAAATATCAAAAAATCTCTCTTGGGACGAATGAGTTTAACATTTTCATCGTATAATATTAATTTGTGTCTTCAGACACCGCAAAAAACAAAGATATAGTGCCATTTTTAAAAACTGAGGGTTTTTACAGGAATTCGTGTGCTATAATACCCTTTGGGGTTTTCCCCAAAAAAGGAAATATCAAAAAATCTCTCTTGGGACGAATGAGTTTAACATTTTCGTCGTATAATATCAATTCGTGTCTTCAGACACAGCAAAAAACAAAGAAATAGTGACATTTTTGAAAAGTAAGGATTTTTACAGGAATTCGTGTGCTTATAGCCTTTGGTTTTTTTACTAAAAAAGGAAATATCAAAAAATCTATCTTCGGACGCATCAGTTTAACATTTTCGTCGTATAATATCCAATCGTGTCATCAGACGCCTCAAAAAACAAAGAAATAGTGTCATTTTTAAAAACTGAGGGTTTTTACAGAAATCCGTGTGCTATAGCCTTTGGTTTTTTTTACTAAAAAAGGAAATATCAAATAATCTCTTCGGACGCATGAGTTTAACATTTTCGTCGTATTAGATCAATTCGGGTCATCAGACGCCTCAAAAAACAAAGAAATAGTGTCATTTTTAAAAAATGAGGGGTTTTATCGAAATTCGTGTGGTATAGCCTTTGGTTTTTTACTAAAAAAGGAAATATCAAAAAATCTCTTTTCGGACGCATGAGTTTAACATTTCCGTCGTATTATATCAATTCGTGTCATCAAACGCCTCAAAAAACAAAGAAATAGTGCCATTTTTAAAAAATGAGGGGTTTTATTGAAATTCGTGTGGTACAGCCTTTGGTTTTTTTACTAAAAAATGAAATATCAAAAAATCTCTCTTCGGAAGCATCTGTTTAACATTTTCGTCGTATAATATTCATTCGTGTCATCAGACGCCTAAAAAACAATGAAATAGTGTCATTTTTAAATTCTAAGGGTTTTTACCGGAATTCGTGTGCTATAGCCTTTGGTTTTTTACTAAAAAAGGAAATATCAAAAAATCTATCTTCGGACGCATCAGTTTAACATTTTCGTCGTATAATATCCAATCGTGTCATCAGACGCCTCAAAAAACAAAGAAATAGAGCCATTTTAAAAAACTGAGGGTTTTTACAGAAATTCGTGTGCTATAGCCTTTGGTTTTTTTACTAGAAAAGGAAATATCAAAAAATCTCTCTTCGGACGCATGAGTTTAACATTTTCGTCGTATTATATCAATTCGTGTCATCAGACGCCTCAAAAAACAAAGAAATAGTGCCATTTTTAAAAAATGAGGGGTTTTATCGAAATTCGTGTGGTATAGCCTTTGGTTTTTTACTAAAAAAAGAAATATCAAAAAATCTCTCTTCGGACGCATTAGTTTAACATTTTCGTCGTATTACATCAATACGTGTCATCAGACGCCTCAAAAAACAAAGAAATAGTGCCATTTTTAAAAAATGAGGGGTTTTATCGAAATTCGTGTGGTATAGCCTTTGGTTTTTTTACTAAAAAATGAAATATCAAAAAATCTCTCTTCGGAAGCATCTGTTTAACATTTTCGTCGTATAATATTCATTCGTGTCATCAAACGCTTAAAAAAAGAAATAGTGTCATTTTTAAATACTGAGAGTTTTTACCGGAATTCGTGTGCTATAGCCTTTGGTTTTTTTACTAAAAAAGGAAATATCAAAAAATCTATCTTCGGACGCATCAGTTTAACATTTTCGTCGTATAATATCCAATCGTGTCATCAGACGCCTCAAAAAACAAAGAAATAGTGTCATTTTTAAAAACTGAGGGTTTTTACAGAAATCCGTGTGCTATAGCCTTTGGTTTTTTTTACTAAAAAAGGAAATATCAAATAATCTCTTCGGACGCATGAGTTTAACATTTTCGTCGTATTAGATCAATTCGGGTCATCAGACGCCTCAAAAAACAAAGAAATAGTGTCATTTTTAAAAAATGAGGGGTTTTATCGAAATTCGTGTGCTATAGCCTTTGGTTTTTTACTAAAAAAGGAAATATCAAAAAATCTCTCTTCGGACGCATGAGTTTAACATTTTCGTCGTATTATATCAATTCGTGTCATCAAACGCCTCAAAAAACAAAGAAATAGTGCCATTTTTAAGGAATGAGGGGTTTTATTGAAATTCGTGTGGTACAGCCTTTGGTTTTTTTACTAAAAAATGAAATATCAAAAAATCTCTCTTCGGAAGCATCTGTTTAACATTTTCGTCGTATAATATTCATTCGTGTCATCAGACGCCTAAAAAACAAAGAAATAGTGTCATTTTTAAATAGTAAGAGTTTTTACCGGAATTCGTGTGCTATAGCCTTTGGTTTTTTACTAAAAAAGGAAATATCAAAAAATCTATTTTCGGACGCATCAGTTTAACATTTTCGTCGTATAATATCCAATCGTGTCATCAGACGCCATAAAAAACAAAGAAATAGTGCCATTTTTAAAAACTGAGTGTTTTTACAGGAATTCGTGTGCTATAGCCTTTGTTTTTTTTACTAAAAAAGGAAATATAAAAAAATCTATCTTCAGACGCATGAGTTTAACATTTTCGTCGTATTATATCAATTCGTGTCATCAGACGCCTCCAAAAACAAAGAAATAGTAGCATTTTTAAAAACTAAGGGTTTTTTACCGAAATTCGTGTGCTATAACGTTTGTTTTTTCCTAAAAAAGGAAATATCAAAAAATCTCTCTTGGGACGAATGAGTTTAACATTTTCATCGTATAATATCAATTTGTGTCTTCAGACACCGCAAAAAACAAAGAAATAGTGCCATTTTTAAAAACTGAGGGTTTTTACAGGAATTCGTGTGCTATACCCTTTGGGGTTTTCCCCAAAAAAGGAAATATCAAAAAATCTCTCTTGGGACGAATGAGTTTAACATTTTCGTCGTATAATATCAATTCGTGTCTTCAGACACAGCAAAAAACAAAGAAATAGTGCCATTTTTGAAAAGTAAGGATTTTTACAGGAATTCGTGTGCTATAGCCTTTGGTTTTTTTTACTAAAAAAGGAAATATCAAAAAATCTCTCTTCGGACGCATGAGTTTAACATTTTCGTCGTATTATATCAATTCGTGTCATCAGACGCCTGAAAAAACAAAGAAATAGTGCCATTTTTAAAAATTGAGGGTTTTTACAGAAATCCGTGTGCTATAGCCTTTGGTTTTTTTTACTAAAAAAGGAAATATCAAAAAATCTCTTCGGACGCATGAGTTTAACATTTTCGTCGTATTAGATCAATTCGGGTCATCAGACGCCTCAAAAAACAAAGAAATAGTGTCATTTTTAAAAAATGAGGGGTTTTATCGAAATTCGTGTGGTATAGCCTTTGGTTTTTTTACTAAAAAAGGAAATATCAAAAAATCTCTTTTCGGAAGCATCTGTTTAACATTTTCGTCGTATAATATTCATTCGTGTCATCATACGCCTAAAAAACAAAGAAATAGTGTCATTTTTAAATAGTAAGAGTTTTTACCGGAATTCGTGTGCTATAGCCTTTGGTTTTTTACTAAAAAAGGAAATATCGAAAAATCTATCTTCGGACGCATCAGTTTAACATTTTCGTCGTATAATATCCAATCGTGTCATCAGACGCCTCAAAAAACAAAGAAATAGTGCCATTTTTAAAAACTGAGGGTTTTACAGAAATTCGTGTGCTATAGCCTTTGGTTTTTTTTACTAAAAAAGGAAATATCAAACAATCTCTCTTCGGACGCATGAGTTTAACATTTTCGTCGTATTATATCAATTCGTGTCATCAGATGCCTCAAAAAACAAAGAAATAGTGCCATTTTTAAAAAATGAGGGGTTTTATCGAAATTCGTGTGGTATAGCCTTTGGTTTTTTACTAAAAAAGGAAATATCAAAAAATCTCTTTTCGGACGCATGAGTTTAACATTTTCGTCGTATTATATCAATTCGTGTCATCAGACGCCTCAAAAAACAAAGAAATAGTGCCATTTTTAAAAAATGAGGCGTTTTATCGAAATTTGTGTGGTATAGCCTTTGGTTTTTTTACTAAAAAATGAAATATCAAAAAATCTCTCTTCGGAAGCATCTGTTTAACATTTTCGTCGTATAATATCCAATCGTGTCATCAAACGTCTCAAAAAACAAATAAATAGTGCCATTTTAAAAAACTAAGGGTTTTTACCGGAATTGGTGTGCTATAGCCTTTGGTTTTTTTACTAAAAAAGGAAATATCAAAAAATCTATTTTCGGACGCATCAGTTTAACATTTTCGTCGTATAATTTCCAATCGTGTCATCAGACGCCATAAAAAACAAAGAAATAGTGCCATTTTTAAAAACTGAGGGTTTTTACAGGAATTCGTGTGCTATAGCCTTTGTTTTTTTTACTAAAAAAAGCAAATATCAAAAAATCTATCTTCAGACGCATGAGTTTAACATTTTCGTCGTATTATATCAATTCGTGTCATCAGACGCCTCCAAAAACAAAGAAATAGTAGCATTTTTAAAAACTAAGGGTTTTTTACCGAAATTCGTGTGCTATAACGTTTGTTTTTTCCTAAAAAAGGAAATATCAAAAAATCTCTCTTGGGACGAATGAGTTTAACATTTTCATCGTATAATATCAATTTGTGTCTTCAGACACCGCAAAAAACAAAGATATAGTGCCATTTTTAAAAACTGAGGGTTTTTACAGGAATTCGTGTGCTATAATACCCTTTGGGGTTTTCCCCAAAAAAGGAAATATCAAAAAATCTCTCTTGGGACGAATGAGTTTAACATTTTCGTCGTATAATATCAATTCGTGTCTTCAGACACAGCAAAAAACAAAGAAATAGTGACATTTTTGAAAAGTAAGGATTTTTACAGGAATTCGTGTGCTTATAGCCTTTGGTTTTTTTACTAAAAAAGGAAATATCAAAAAATCTATCTTCGGACGCATCAGTTTAACATTTTCGTCGTATAATATCCAATCGTGTCATCAGACGCCTCAAAAAACAAAGAAATAGTGTCATTTTTAAAAACTGAGGGTTTTTACAGAAATCCGTGTGCTATAGCCTTTGGTTTTTTTTACTAAAAAAGGAAATATCAAATAATCTCTTCGGACGCATGAGTTTAACATTTTCGTCGTATTAGATCAATTCGGGTCATCAGACGCCTCAAAAAACAAAGAAATAGTGTCATTTTTAAAAAATGAGGGGTTTTATCGAAATTCGTGTGGTATAGCCTTTGGTTTTTTACTAAAAAAGGAAATATCAAAAAATCTCTTTTCGGACGCATGAGTTTAACATTTCCGTCGTATTATATCAATTCGTGTCATCAAACGCCTCAAAAAACAAAGAAATAGTGCCATTTTTAAAAAATGAGGGGTTTTATTGAAATTCGTGTGGTACAGCCTTTGGTTTTTTTACTAAAAAATGAAATATCAAAAAATCTCTCTTCGGAAGCATCTGTTTAACATTTTCGTCGTATAATATTCATTCGTGTCATCAGACGCCTAAAAAACAATGAAATAGTGTCATTTTTAAATTCTAAGGGTTTTTACCGGAATTCGTGTGCTATAGCCTTTGGTTTTTTACTAAAAAAGGAAATATCAAAAAATCTATTTTCGGACGCATCAGTTTAACATTTTCGTCGTATAATATCCAATCGTGTCATCAGACGCCTCAAAAAACAAAGAAATAGAGCCATTTTAAAAAACTGAGGGTTTTTACAGAAATTCGTGTGCTATAGCCTTTGGTTTTTTTACTAGAAAAGGAAATATCAAAAAATCTCTCTTCGGACGCATGAGTTTAACATTTTCGTCGTATTATATCAATTCGTGTCATCAGACGCCTCAAAAAACAAAGAAATAGTGCCATTTTTAAAAAATGAGGGGTTTTATCGAAATTCGTGTGGTATAGCCTTTGGTTTTTTTACTAAAAAAGGAAATATCAAAAAATCTCTTTTCGGAAGCATCTGTTTAACATTTTCGTCGTATAATATTCATTCGTGTCATCATACGCCTAAAAAACAAAGAAATAGTGTCATTTTTAAATAGTAAGAGTTTTTACCGGAATTCGTGTGCTATAGCCTTTGGTTTTTTACTAAAAAAGGAAATATCGAAAAATCTATCTTCGGACGCATCAGTTTAACATTTTCGTCGTATAATATCCAATCGTGTCATCAGACGCCTCAAAAAACAAAGAAATAGTGCCATTTTTAAAAACTGAGGGTTTTACAGAAATTCGTGTGCTATAGCCTTTGGTTTTTTTTACTAAAAAAGGAAATATCAAACAATCTCTCTTCGGACGCATGAGTTTAACATTTTCGTCGTATTATATCAATTCGTGTCATCAGATGCCTCAAAAAACAAAGAAATAGTGCCATTTTTAAAAAATGAGGGGTTTTATCGAAATTCGTGTGGTATAGCCTTTGGTTTTTTACTAAAAAAGGAAATATCAAAAAATCTCTTTTCGGACGCATGAGTTTAACATTTTCGTCGTATTATATCAATTCGTGTCATCAGACGCCTCAAAAAACAAAGAAATAGTGCCATTTTTAAAAAATGAGGCGTTTTATCGAAATTTGTGTGGTATAGCCTTTGGTTTTTTTACTAAAAAATGAAATATCAAAAAATCTCTCTTCGGAAGCATCTGTTTAACATTTTCGTCGTATAATATCCAATCGTGTCATCAAACGTCTCAAAAAACAAATAAATAGTGCCATTTTAAAAAACTAAGGGTTTTTACCGGAATTGGTGTGCTATAGCCTTTGGTTTTTTTACTAAAAAGGAAATATCAAAAAATCTATTTTCGGACGCATCAGTTTAACATTTTCGTCGTATAATTTCCAATCGTGTCATCAGACGCCATAAAAAACAAAGAAATAGTGCCATTTTTAAAAACTGAGGGTTTTTACAGGAATTCGTGTGCTATAGCCTTTGTTTTTTTTACTAAAAAAAGCAAATATCAAAAAATCTATCTTCAGACGCATGAGTTTAACATTTTCGTCGTATTATATCAATTCGTGTCATCAGACGCCTCCAAAAACAAAGAAATAGTAGCATTTTTAAAAACTAAGGGTTTTTTACCGAAATTCGTGTGCTATAACGTTTGTTTTTTCCTAAAAAAGGAAATATCAAAAAATCTCTCTTGGGACGAATGAGTTTAACATTTTCATCGTATAATATCAATTTGTGTCTTCAGACACCGCAAAAAACAAAGATATAGTGCCATTTTTAAAAACTGAGGGTTTTTACAGGAATTCGTGTGCTATAATACCCTTTGGGGTTTTCCCCAAAAAAGGAAATATCAAAAAATCTCTCTTGGGACGAATGAGTTTAACATTTTCGTCGTATAATATCAATTCGTGTCTTCAGACACAGCAAAAAACAAAGAAATAGTGACATTTTTGAAAAGTAAGGATTTTTACAGGAATTCGTGTGCTTATAGCCTTTGGTTTTTTTACTAAAAAAGGAAATATCAAAAAATCTATCTTCGGACGCATCAGTTTAACATTTTCGTCGTATAATATCCAATCGTGTCATCAGACGCCTCAAAAAACAAAGAAATAGTGTCATTTTTAAAAACTGAGGGTTTTTACAGAAATCCGTGTGCTATAGCCTTTGGTTTTTTTTACTAAAAAAGGAAATATCAAATAATCTCTTCGGACGCATGAGTTTAACATTTTCGTCGTATTAGATCAATTCGGGTCATCAGACGCCTCAAAAAACAAAGAAATAGTGTCATTTTTAAAAAATGAGGGGTTTTATCGAAATTCGTGTGGTATAGCCTTTGGTTTTTTACTAAAAAAGGAAATATCAAAAAATCTCTTTTCGGACGCATGAGTTTAACATTTCCGTCGTATTATATCAATTCGTGTCATCAAACGCCTCAAAAAACAAAGAAATAGTGCCATTTTTAAAAAATGAGGGGTTTTATTGAAATTCGTGTGGTACAGCCTTTGGTTTTTTTACTAAAAAATGAAATATCAAAAAATCTCTCTTCGGAAGCATCTGTTTAACATTTTCGTCGTATAATATTCATTCGTGTCATCAGACGCCTAAAAAACAATGAAATAGTGTCATTTTTAAATTCTAAGGGTTTTTACCGGAATTCGTGTGCTATAGCCTTTGGTTTTTTACTAAAAAAGGAAATATCAAAAAATCTATCTTCGGACGCATCAGTTTAACATTTTCGTCGTATAATATCCAATCGTGTCATCAGACGCCTCAAAAAACAAAGAAATAGAGCCATTTTAAAAAACTGAGGGTTTTTACAGAAATTCGTGTGCTATAGCCTTTGGTTTTTTTACTAGAAAAGGAAATATCAAAAAATCTCTCTTCGGACGCATGAGTTTAACATTTTCGTCGTATTATATCAATTCGTGTCATCAGACGCCTCAAAAAACAAAGAAATAGTGCCATTTTTAAAAAATGAGGGGTTTTATCGAAATTCGTGTGGTATAGCCTTTGGTTTTTTACTAAAAAAAGAAATATCAAAAAATCTCTCTTCGGACGCATTAGTTTAACATTTTCGTCGTATTACATCAATACGTGTCATCAGACGCCTCAAAAAACAAAGAAATAGTGCCATTTTTAAAAAATGAGGGGTTTTATCGAAATTCGTGTGGTATAGCCTTTGGTTTTTTTACTAAAAAATGAAATATCAAAAAATCTCTCTTCGGAAGCATCTGTTTAACATTTTCGTCGTATAATATTCATTCGTGTCATCAAACGCTTAAAAAAAGAAATAGTGTCATTTTTAAATACTGAGAGTTTTTACCGGAATTCGTGTGCTATAGCCTTTGGTTTTTTTACTAAAAAAGGAAATATCAAAAAATCTATCTTCGGACGCATCAGTTTAACATTTTCGTCGTATAATATCCAATCGTGTCATCAGACGCCTCAAAAAACAAAGAAATAGTGTCATTTTTAAAAACTGAGGGTTTTTACAGAAATCCGTGTGCTATAGCCTTTGGTTTTTTTTACTAAAAAAGGAAATATCAAAAAATCTATCTTCGGACGCATGAGTTTAACATTTTCGTCGTATAATATCCAATCGTGTCATCAGACGCCTCAAAAAACAAAGAAATAGTGCCATTTTAAAAACTGAGGGTTTTTACAGAAATTCGTGTGCTATAGCCTTTGGTTTTTTTTACTAAAAAAGAAAATATCAAACAATCTCTCTTCGGACGCATGAGTTTAACATTTTCGTCGTATTATATCAATTCGTGTCATCAAACGCCTCAAAAAACAAAGAAATAGTGCCATTTTTAAGGAATGAGGGGTTTTATTGAAATTCGTGTGGTACAGCCTTTGGTTTTTTTACTAAAAAATGAAATATCAAAAAATCTCTCTTCGGAAGCATCTGTTTAACATTTTCGTCGTATAATATTCATTCGTGTCATCAGACGCCTAAAAAACAAAGAAATAGTGTCATTTTTAAATAGTAAGAGTTTTTACCGGAATTCGTGTGCTATAGCCTTTGGTTTTTTACTAAAAAAGGAAATATCAAAAAATCTATTTTCGGACGCATCAGTTTAACATTTTCGTCGTATAATATCCAATCGTGTCATCAGACGCCATAAAAAACAAAGAAATAGTGCCATTTTTAAAAACTGAGTGTTTTTACAGGAATTCGTGTGCTATAGCCTTTGTTTTTTTTACTAAAAAAGGAAATATAAAAAAATCTATCTTCAGACGCATGAGTTTAACATTTTCGTCGTATTATATCAATTCGTGTCATCAGACGCCTCCAAAAACAAAGAAATAGTAGCATTTTTAAAAACTAAGGGTTTTTTACCGAAATTCGTGTGCTATAACGTTTGTTTTTTCCTAAAAAAGGAAATATCAAAAAATCTCTCTTGGGACGAATGAGTTTAACATTTTCATCGTATAATATCAATTTGTGTCTTCAGACACCGCAAAAAACAAAGAAATAGTGCCATTTTTAAAAACTGAGGGTTTTTACAGGAATTCGTGTGCTATACCCTTTGGGGTTTTCCCCAAAAAAGGAAATATCAAAAAATCTCTCTTGGGACGAATGAGTTTAACATTTTCGTCGTATAATATCAATTCGTGTCTTCAGACACAGCAAAAAACAAAGAAATAGTGCCATTTTTGAAAAGTAAGGATTTTTACAGGAATTCGTGTGCTATAGCCTTTGGTTTTTTTTACTAAAAAAGGAAATATCAAAAAATCTCTCTTCGGACGCATGAGTTTAACATTTTCGTCGTATTATATCAATTCGTGTCATCAGACGCCTGAAAAAACAAAGAAATAGTGCCATTTTTAAAAATTGAGGGTTTTTACAGAAATCCGTGTGCTATAGCCTTTGGTTTTTTTTACTAAAAAAGGAAATATCAAAAAATCTCTTCGGACGCATGAGTTTAACATTTTCGTCGTATTAGATCAATTCGGGTAATCAGACGCCTCAAAAAACAAAGAAATAGTGTCATTTTTAAAAAATGAGGGGTTTTATCGAAATTCGTGTGGTATAGCCTTTGGTTTTTTACTAAAAAAGGAAATATCAAAAAATCTCTTTTCGGAAGCATCTGTTTAACATTTTCGTCGTATAATATTCATTCGTGTCATCATACGCCTAAAAAACAAAGAAATAGTGTCATTTTTAAATAGTAAGAGTTTTTACCGGAATTCGTGTGCTATAGCCTTTGGTTTTTTACTAAAAAAGGAAATATCGAAAAATCTATCTTCGGACGCATCAGTTTAACATTTTCGTCGTATAATATCCAATCGTGTCATCAGACGCCTCAAAAAACAAAGAAATAGTGCCATTTTTAAAAACTGAGGGTTTTACAGAAATTCGTGTGCTATAGCCTTTGGTTTTTTTTACTAAAAAAGGAAATATCAAAAAATCTATCTTCGGACGCATGAGTTTAACATTTTCGTCGTATAATATCCAATCGTGTCATCAGACGCCTCAAAAAACAAAGAAATAGTGCCATTTTAAAAACTGAGGGTTTTTACAGAAATTCGTGTGCTATAGCCTTTGGTTTTTTTTACTAAAAAAGAAAATATCAAACAATCTCTCTTCGGACGCATGAGTTTAACATTTTCGTCGTATTATATCAATTCGTGTCATCAAACGCCTCAAAAAACAAAGAAATAGTGCCATTTTTAAGGAATGAGGGGTTTTATTGAAATTCGTGTGGTACAGCCTTTGGTTTTTTTACTAAAAAATGAAATATCAAAAAATCTCTCTTCGGAAGCATCTGTTTAACATTTTCGTCGTATAATATTCATTCGTGTCATCAGACGCCTAAAAAACAAAGAAATAGTGTCATTTTTAAATAGTAAGAGTTTTTACCGGAATTCGTGTGCTATAGCCTTTGGTTTTTTACTAAAAAAGGAAATATCAAAAAATCTATTTTCGGACGCATCAGTTTAACATTTTCGTCGTATAATATCCAATCGTGTCATCAGACGCCATAAAAAACAAAGAAATAGTGCCATTTTTAAAAACTGAGTGTTTTTACAGGAATTCGTGTGCTATAGCCTTTGTTTTTTTTACTAAAAAAGGAAATATAAAAAAATCTATCTTCAGACGCATGAGTTTAACATTTTCGTCGTATTATATCAATTCGTGTCATCAGACGCCTCCAAAAACAAAGAAATAGTAGCATTTTTAAAAACTAAGGGTTTTTTACCGAAATTCGTGTGCTATAACGTTTGTTTTTTCCTAAAAAAGGAAATATCAAAAAATCTCTCTTGGGACGAATGAGTTTAACATTTTCATCGTATAATATCAATTTGTGTCTTCAGACACCGCAAAAAACAAAGAAATAGTGCCATTTTTAAAAACTGAGGGTTTTTACAGGAATTCGTGTGCTATACCCTTTGGGGTTTTCCCCAAAAAAGGAAATATCAAAAAATCTCTCTTGGGACGAATGAGTTTAACATTTTCGTCGTATAATATCAATTCGTGTCTTCAGACACAGCAAAAAACAAAGAAATAGTGCCATTTTTGAAAAGTAAGGATTTTTACAGGAATTCGTGTGCTATAGCCTTTGGTTTTTTTTACTAAAAAAGGAAATATCAAAAAATCTCTCTTCGGACGCATGAGTTTAACATTTTCGTCGTATTATATCAATTCGTGTCATCAGACGCCTGAAAAAACAAAGAAATAGTGCCATTTTTAAAAATTGAGGGTTTTTACAGAAATCCGTGTGCTATAGCCTTTGGTTTTTTTTACTAAAAAAGGAAATATCAAAAAATCTCTTCGGACGCATGAGTTTAACATTTTCGTCGTATTAGATCAATTCGGGTAATCAGACGCCTCAAAAAACAAAGAAATAGTGTCATTTTTAAAAAATGAGGGGTTTTATCGAAATTCGTGTGGTATAGCCTTTGGTTTTTTACTAAAAAAGGAAATATCAAAAAATCTCTTTTCGGAAGCATCTGTTTAACATTTTCGTCGTATAATATTCATTCGTGTCATCATACGCCTAAAAAACAAAGAAATAGTGTCATTTTTAAATAGTAAGAGTTTTTACCGGAATTCGTGTGCTATAGCCTTTGGTTTTTTACTAAAAAAGGAAATATCGAAAAATCTATCTTCGGACGCATCAGTTTAACATTTTCGTCGTATAATATCCAATCGTGTCATCAGACGCCTCAAAAAACAAAGAAATAGTGCCATTTTTAAAAACTGAGGGTTTTACAGAAATTCGTGTGCTATAGCCTTTGGTTTTTTTTACTAAAAAAGGAAATATCAAACAATCTCTCTTCGGACGCATGAGTTTAACATTTTCGTCGTATTATATCAATTCGTGTCATCAGATGCCTCAAAAAACAAAGAAATAGTGCCATTTTTAAAAAATGAGGGGTTTTATCGAAATTCGTGTGGTATAGCCTTTGGTTTTTTACTAAAAAAGGAAATATCAAAAAATCTCTTTTCGGACGCATGAGTTTAACATTTTCGTCGTATTATATCAATTCGTGTCATCAGACGCCTCAAAAAACAAAGAAATAGTGCCATTTTTAAAAAATGAGGCGTTTTATCGAAATTTGTGTGGTATAGCCTTTGGTTTTTTTACTAAAAAATGAAATATCAAAAAATCTCTCTTCGGAAGCATCTGTTTAACATTTTCGTCGTATAATATCCAATCGTGTCATCAAACGTCTCAAAAAACAAATAAATAGTGCCATTTTAAAAAACTAAGGGTTTTTACCGGAATTGGTGTGCTATAGCCTTTGGTTTTTTTACTAAAAAAGGAAATATCAAAAAATCTATTTTCGGACGCATCAGTTTAACATTTTCGTCGTATAATTTCCAATCGTGTCATCAGACGCCATAAAAAACAAAGAAATAGTGCCATTTTTAAAAACTGAGGGTTTTTACAGGAATTCGTGTGCTATAGCCTTTGTTTTTTTTACTAAAAAAAGCAAATATCAAAAAATCTATCTTCAGACGCATGAGTTTAACATTTTCGTCGTATTATATCAATTCGTGTCATCAGACGCCTCCAAAAACAAAGAAATAGTAGCATTTTTAAAAACTAAGGGTTTTTTACCGAAATTCGTGTGCTATAACGTTTGTTTTTTCCTAAAAAAGGAAATATCAAAAAATCTCTCTTGGGACGAATGAGTTTAACATTTTCATCGTATAATATCAATTTGTGTCTTCAGACACCGCAAAAAACAAAGATATAGTGCCATTTTTAAAAACTGAGGGTTTTTACAGGAATTCGTGTGCTATAATACCCTTTGGGGTTTTCCCCAAAAAAGGAAATATCAAAAAATCTCTCTTGGGACGAATGAGTTTAACATTTTCGTCGTATAATATCAATTCGTGTCTTCAGACACAGCAAAAAACAAAGAAATAGTGACATTTTTGAAAAGTAAGGATTTTTACAGGAATTCGTGTGCTTATAGCCTTTGGTTTTTTTACTAAAAAAGGAAATATCAAAAAATCTATCTTCGGACGCATCAGTTTAACATTTTCGTCGTATAATATCCAATCGTGTCATCAGACGCCTCAAAAAACAAAGAAATAGTGTCATTTT
Source organism: Triglochin maritima (assembly GCA_963682175.1). Classification (NCBI taxonomy): domain Eukaryota; kingdom Viridiplantae; phylum Streptophyta; class Magnoliopsida; order Alismatales; family Juncaginaceae; genus Triglochin; species Triglochin maritima. The sequence goes on along the minus strand of OY821772.1, from coordinate 52,332,950 downwards.
TAAAAACTGAGGGTTTTTACAGAAATCCGTGTGCTATAGCCTTTGGTTTTTTTTACTAAAAAAGGAAATATCAAATAATCTCTTCGGACGCATGAGTTTAACATTTTCGTCGTATTAGATCAATTCGGGTCATCAGACGCCTTAAAAAACAAAGAAAAGGTGTCATTTTTAAAAAATGAGGGGTTTTATCGAAATTCGTGTGGTATATATAGCCTTTGGTTTTTTACTAAAAAAGGAAATATCAAAAAATCTCTTTTCGGACGCATGAGTTTAACATTTTCGTCGTATTATATCAATTTGTGTCATCAGACGCCTCAAAAAATAAAGAAATAGTGCCATTTTTAAAAAATGAGGGGTTTTATCGAAATTCGTGTGGTATAGCCTTTGGTTTTTTTACTAAAAAATGAAATATCAAAAAATCTCTCTTGGGAAGCATCTGTTTAACATTTTCGTCGTATAATATTCATTCGTGTCATCAGACGCCTAAAAAACAAAGAAATAGTGTCATTTTTAAATAGTAAGAGTTTTTACCGGAATTCGTGTGCTATAGCCTTTGGTTTTTTTACTAAAAAAGGAAATATCAAAAAATCTATTTTCGGACGCATCAGTTTAACATTTTCGTCGTATAATATCCAATCGTGTCATCAGACGCCATAAAAAACAAAGAAATAGTGCCATTTTTAAAAACTGAGGGTTTTTACAGGAATTCGTGTGCTATAGCCTTTGTTTTTTTTACTAAAAAAGGAAATATAAAAAATCTATCTTCAGACGCATGAGTTTAACATTTTCGTCGTATTATATCAATTCGTGTCATCAGACGCCTCCAAAAACAAAGAAATAGTAGCATTTTTAAAAACTAAGGGTTTTTACCGAAATTCGTGTGCTATAACGTTTGTTTTTTCCTAAAAAAGGAAATATCAAAAAATCTCTCTTGGGACGAATGAGTTTAACATTTTCATCGTATAATATCAATTTGTGTCTTCAGACACCGCAAAAAACAAAGAAAAAGTGCCATTTTTAAAAACTGAGGGTTTTTACAGGAATTCGTGTGCTATACCCTTTGGGGTTTTTCCCCAAAAAAGGAAATATCAAAAAATCTCTCTTGGGACGAATGAGTTTAACATTTTCGTCGTATAATATCAATTCGTGTCTTCAGACACAGCAAAAAACAAAGAAATAGTGCCATTTTTGAAAAGTAAGGATTTTTACAGGAATTCGTGTGCTATAGCCTTTGGTTTTTTTTACTAAAAAAGGAAATATCAAAAAATCTCTCTTCGGACGCATGAGTTTAACATTTTCGTCGTATTATATCAATTCGTGTCATCAGACGCCTGAAAAAACAAAGAAATAGTGCCATTTTTAAAAATTGAGGGTTTTTACAGAAATCCGTGTGCTATAGCCTTTGGTTTTTTTTACTAAAAAAGGAAATATCAAAAAATCTCTTCGGACGCATGAGTTTAACATTTTCGTCGTATTAGATCAATTCGGGTCATCAGACGCCTCAAAAAACAAAGAAATAGTGTCATTTTTAAAAAATGAGGGGTTTTATCGAAATTCGTGTGGTATAGCCTTTGGTTTTTTACTAAAAAAGGAAATATCAAAAAATCTCTCTTCGGACGCTTGAGTTTAACATTTTCGTCGTATTATATCAGTTCGTGTCATCAAACGCCTCAAAAAACAAAGAAATAGTGCCATTTTTAAAAAATGAGGGTTTTTATCGAAATTCGTGTGGTACTATAGCCTTTGGTTTTTTTACTAAAAAATGAAATATCAAAAAATCTCTCTTCGGAACCATCTGTTTAACATTTTCGTCGTATAATATTCATTCGTGTCATCAGACACCTAAAAAACAAAGAAATAGTGTCATTTTCAAATAGTAAGAGTTTTTACCGGAATTCGTGTGCTATAGCCTTTGGTTTTTTACTAAAAAAGGAAATATCAAAAAATCTATTTTCGGACGCATCAGTTTAACATTTTCGTCGTATAATATCCAATCGTGTCATCAGACGCCATAAAAAACAAAGAAATAGTGCCATTTTTAAAAATTGAGGGTTTTTACAGGAATTCGTGTGCTATAGCCTATGTTTTTTTTACTAAAAAAGGAAATATCAAAAAATCTATCTTCAGACGCATGAGTTTAACATTTTCGTCGTATTATATCAATTCGTGTCATCAGACGCCACCAAAAACAAAGAAATAGTAGCATTTTTAAAAACTAAGGGGTTTTTACCGAAATTCGTGTGCTATAACGTTTGGTTTTTTCCTAAAAAAGGAAATATCAAAAAATCTCTCTTGGGACGAATGAGTTTAACATTTTCATCGTATAATATCAATTCGTGTCTTCAGACACCGCAAAAAACAAAGAAATAGTGCCATTTTTAAAAACATAGGGTTTTTACAGGAATTCGTGTGCTATACCCTTTGGGGTTTTCCCTAAAAAAGGAAATATCAAAAAATCTCTCTTGGGACGAATGAGTTTAACATTTTCGTCGTATAATATCAATTCGTGTCTTCAGACACAGCAAAAAACAAAGAAATAGTGCCATTTTTAAAAAATGAGGGGTTTTATCGAAATTCGTGTGGTATATATAACCTTTGGTTTTTTACTAAAAAAGGAAATATCAAAAAATCTCTCTTCGGACACATGAGTTTAACATTTTCGTCGTATTATATCAATTCGTGTCATCAGACGCCTCAAAAAACAAAGAAATAGTGCCATTTTTAAAAAATGAGGGGTTTTATCGAAATTCGTGTGGTATAGCCTTTGGTTTTTTTACTAAAAAATGAAATATCAAAAAATCTCTCTTCGGAAGCATCTGTTTAACATTTTCGTCGTATAATATTCATTCGTGTCATCATACGCCTAAAAAACAAAGAAATAGTGTCATTTTTAAATAGTAAGAGTTTTTACCGGAATTCGTGTGCTATAGCCTTTGGTTTTTTACTAAAAAAGGAAATATCGAAAAATCTATCTTCGGACGCATCAGTTTAACATTTTCGTCGTATAATATCCAATCGTGTCATCAGACGCCTCAAAAAACAAAGAAATAGTGCCATTTTTAAAAACTGAGGGTTTTACAGAAATTCGTGTGCTATAGCCTTTGGTTTTTTTTACTAAAAAAGGAAATATCAAACAATCTCTCTTCGGACGCATGAGTTTAACATTTTCGTCGTATTATATCAATTCGTGTCATCAGATGCCTCAAAAAACAAAGAAATAGTGCCATTTTTAAAAAATGAGGGGTTTTATCGAAATTCGTGTGGTATAGCCTTTGGTTTTTTACTAAAAAAGGAAATATCAAAAAATCTCTTTTCGGACGCATGAGTTTAACATTTTCGTCGTATTATATCAATTCGTGTCATCAGACGCCTCAAAAAACAAAGAAATAGTGCCATTTTTAAAAAATGAGGCGTTTTATCGAAATTTGTGTGGTATAGCCTTTGGTTTTTTTACTAAAAAATGAAATATCAAAAAATCTCTCTTCGGAAGCATCTGTTTAACATTTTCGTCGTATAATATCCAATCGTGTCATCAAACGTCTCAAAAAACAAATAAATAGTGCCATTTTAAAAAACTAAGGGTTTTTACCGGAATTGGTGTGCTATAGCCTTTGGTTTTTTTACTAAAAAAGGAAATATCAAAAAATCTATTTTCGGACGCATCAGTTTAACATTTTCGTCGTATAATTTCCAATCGTGTCATCAGACGCCATAAAAAACAAAGAAATAGTGCCATTTTTAAAAACTGAGGGTTTTTACAGGAATTCGTGTGCTATAGCCTTTGTTTTTTTTACTAAAAAAAGCAAATATCAAAAAATCTATCTTCAGACGCATGAGTTTAACATTTTCGTCGTATTATATCAATTCGTGTCATCAGACGCCTCCAAAAACAAAGAAATAGTAGCATTTTTAAAAACTAAGGGTTTTTTACCGAAATTCGTGTGCTATAACGTTTGTTTTTTCCTAAAAAAGGAAATATCAAAAAATCTCTCTTGGGACGAATGAGTTTAACATTTTCATCGTATAATATCAATTTGTGTCTTCAGACACCGCAAAAAACAAAGATATAGTGCCATTTTTAAAAACTGAGGGTTTTTACAGGAATTCGTGTGCTATAATACCCTTTGGGGTTTTCCCCAAAAAAGGAAATATCAAAAAATCTCTCTTGGGACGAATGAGTTTAACATTTTCGTCGTATAATATCAATTCGTGTCTTCAGACACAGCAAAAAACAAAGAAATAGTGACATTTTTGAAAAGTAAGGATTTTTACAGGAATTCGTGTGCTTATAGCCTTTGGTTTTTTTACTAAAAAAGGAAATATCAAAAAATCTATCTTCGGACGCATCAGTTTAACATTTTCGTCGTATAATATCCAATCGTGTCATCAGACGCCTCAAAAAACAAAGAAATAGTGTCATTTTTAAAAACTGAGGGTTTTTACAGAAATCCGTGTGCTATAGCCTTTGGTTTTTTTTACTAAAAAAGGAAATATCAAATAATCTCTTCGGACGCATGAGTTTAACATTTTCGTCGTATTAGATCAATTCGGGTCATCAGACGCCTTAAAAAACAAAGAAAAGGTGTCATTTTTAAAAAATGAGGGGTTTTATCGAAATTCGTGTGGTATATATAGCCTTTGGTTTTTTACTAAAAAAGGAAATATCAAAAAATCTCTTTTCGGACGCATGAGTTTAACATTTTCGTCGTATTATATCAATTTGTGTCATCAGACGCCTCAAAAAATAAAGAAATAGTGCCATTTTTAAAAAATGAGGGGTTTTATCGAAATTCGTGTGGTATAGCCTTTGGTTTTTTTACTAAAAAATGAAATATCAAAAAATCTCTCTTGGGAAGCATCTGTTTAACATTTTCGTCGTATAATATTCATTCGTGTCATCAGACGCCTAAAAAACAAAGAAATAGTGTCATTTTTAAATAGTAAGAGTTTTTACCGGAATTCGTGTGCTATAGCCTTTGGTTTTTTTACTAAAAAAGGAAATATCAAAAAATCTATTTTCGGACGCATCAGTTTAACATTTTCGTCGTATAATATCCAATCGTGTCATCAGACGCCATAAAAAACAAAGAAATAGTGCCATTTTTAAAAACTGAGGGTTTTTACAGGAATTCGTGTGCTATAGCCTTTGTTTTTTTTACTAAAAAAGGAAATATAAAAAATCTATCTTCAGACGCATGAGTTTAACATTTTCGTCGTATTATATCAATTCGTGTCATCAGACGCCTCCAAAAACAAAGAAATAGTAGCATTTTTAAAAACTAAGGGTTTTTACCGAAATTCGTGTGCTATAACGTTTGTTTTTTCCTAAAAAAGGAAATATCAAAAAATCTCTCTTGGGACGAATGAGTTTAACATTTTCATCGTATAATATCAATTTGTGTCTTCAGACACCGCAAAAAACAAAGAAAAAGTGCCATTTTTAAAAACTGAGGGTTTTTACAGGAATTCGTGTGCTATACCCTTTGGGTTTTTCCCCAAAAAAGGAAATATCAAAAAATCTCTCTTGGGACGAATGAGTTTAACATTTTCGTCGTATAATATCAATTCGTGTCTTCAGACACAGCAAAAAACAAAGAAATAGTGCCATTTTTGAAAAGTAAGGATTTTTACAGGAATTCGTGTGCTATAGCCTTTGGTTTTTTTTACTAAAAAAGGAAATATCAAAAAATCTCTCTTCGGACGCATGAGTTTAACATTTTCGTCGTATTATATCAATTCGTGTCATCAGACGCCTGAAAAAACAAAGAAATAGTGCCATTTTTAAAAATTGAGGGTTTTTACAGAAATCCGTGTGCTATAGCCTTTGGTTTTTTTTACTAAAAAAGGAAATATCAAAAAATCTCTTCGGACGCATGAGTTTAACATTTTCGTCGTATTAGATCAATTCGGGTCATCAGACGCCTCAAAAAACAAAGAAATAGTGTCATTTTTAAAAAATGAGGGGTTTTATCGAAATTCGTGTGGTATAGCCTTTGGTTTTTTACTAAAAAAGGAAATATCAAAAAATCTCTCTTCGGACGCATGAGTTTAACATTTTCGTCGTATTATATCAGTTCGTGTCATCAAACGCCTCAAAAAACAAAGAAATAGTGCCATTTTTAAAAAATGAGGGTTTTTATCGAAATTCGTGTGGTACTATAGCCTTTGGTTTTTTTACTAAAAAATGAAATATCAAAAAATCTCTCTTCGGAACCATCTGTTTAACATTTTCGTCGTATAATATTCATTCGTGTCATCAGACACCTAAAAAACAAAGAAATAGTGTCATTTTCAAATAGTAAGAGTTTTTACCGGAATTCGTGTGCTATAGCCTTTGGTTTTTTACTAAAAAAGGAAATATCAAAAAATCTATTTTCGGACGCATCAGTTTAACATTTTCGTCGTATAATATCCAATCGTGTCATCAGACGCCATAAAAAACAAAGAAATAGTGCCATTTTTAAAAATTGAGGGTTTTTACAGGAATTCGTGTGCTATAGCCTATGTTTTTTTTACTAAAAAAGGAAATATCAAAAAATCTATCTTCAGACGCATGAGTTTAACATTTTCGTCGTATTATATCAATTCGTGTCATCAGACGCCACCAAAAACAAAGAAATAGTAGCATTTTTAAAAACTAAGGGGTTTTTACCGAAATTCGTGTGCTATAACGTTTGGTTTTTTCCTAAAAAAGGAAATATCAAAAAATCTCTCTTGGGACGAATGAGTTTAACATTTTCATCGTATAATATCAATTCGTGTCTTCAGACACCGCAAAAAACAAAGAAATAGTGCCATTTTTAAAAACATAGGGTTTTTACAGGAATTCGTGTGCTATACCCTTTGGGGTTTTCCCTAAAAAAGGAAATATCAAAAAATCTCTCTTGGGACGAATGAGTTTAACATTTTCGTCGTATAATATCAATTCGTGTCTTCAGACACAGCAAAAAACAAAGAAATAGTGCCATTTTTAAAAAATGAGGGGTTTTATCGAAATTCGTGTGGTATATATAACCTTTGGTTTTTTACTAAAAAAGGAAATATCAAAAAATCTCTCTTCGGACACATGAGTTTAACATTTTCGTCGTATTATATCAATTCGTGTCATCAGACGCCTCAAAAAACAAAGAAATAGTGCCATTTTTAAAAAATGAGGGGTTTTATCGAAATTCGTGTGGTATAGCCTTTGGTTTTTTTACTAAAAAATGAAATATCAAAAAATCTCTCTTCGGAAGCATCTGTTTAACATTTTCGTCGTATAATATTCATTCGTGTCATCAGACGCCTAAAAAACAAAGAAATAGTGTCATTTTTAAATAGTAAGAGTTTTTACCGGAATTCGTGTGCTATAGCCTTTGGTTTTTTACTAAAAAAGGAAATATCAAAAAATCTATCTTCGGACGCATCAGTTTAACATTTTCGTCGTATAATATCCAATCGTGTCATCAGACGCCTCAAAAAACAAAGAAATAGTGTCATTTTTAAAAACTGAGGGTTTTTACAGAAATCCGTGTGCTATATATAGCCTTTGGTTTTTTTACTAAAAAAGGAAATATCAAAAAATCTCTCTTCGGACGCATGAGTTTAACATTTTCGTCGTATTATATCAATTCGGCTCATCAGAAGCCTCAAAAAACAAAGAAGTAGTGCCATTTTTAAAAAATGAGGGGTTTTATCGAAATTCGTGTGGTATAGCCTTTAGTTTTTTACTAAAAAAGGAAATATCAAAAAATCTCTCTTCGGACGCATGAATTTAACATTTTCGTCGTATTATATCAATTCGTGTCATCAGACGCCTCAACAAACAAAGAAATAGTGCCATTTTTAAAAAAATGAGGGGTTTTATCGAAATTCGTGTGGTATAGCCTTTGGTTTTTTTACTAAAAAATTAAATATCAAAAAATTTCTCTTCGGAAGCATCTGTTTAACATTTTCGTCGTATAATATTCATTCGTGTCATCAGACGCCTAAAAAACAATGAAATAGTGTCATTTTTAAATACTAAGGGTTTTTACCGGAATTAGTGTGCTATATCCTTTGGGTTTTTTTACTAAAAAAAGAAATATCAAAAAATCTATCTTCGGACGCATCAGTTTAACATTTTCGTCGTATAATATCCAATCGTGTCATCAGACGCCATAAAAAACAAAGAAATAGTGCCATTTTTAAAAACTGAGGGTTTTTTATAGGAATTTGTGTGTCATAGCCTTTGGTTTTTTTACTAAAAAAGGAAATATCAAAAAATCTATCTTCAGACGCATGAGTTTAACATTTTCGTCGTATTATATCAACTCGTGTCATCAGACGCCTCAAAAAACAAAGAAATAGTGCCATTTTTAAAAAAATGAGGGGTTTTATCGAAATTCGTGTGGTATAGCCTTTGGTTTTTTTACTAAAAATGAAATATCAAAAAATCTCTCTTGGGAAGCATCTGTTTAACATTTTCGTCGTATAATATTCATTCGTGTCATCAGACGCCTAAAAAACAATGAAATAGTGTCATTTTTAAATACTAAGGGTTTTTACCGGAATTGGTGTGCTATAGCCTTTGGTTTTTTTTTTACTAAAAAGGAAATATCAAAAAATCTATCTTCGGACGCATCAGTTTAACATTTTCGTCGTATAATATCCAATCGTGTCATCAGACGCCAGAAAAAACAAAGAAATAGTGCCATTTTTAAAAACTGAGGGTTTTTACAGGAATTCGTGTGTTATAGCCTTTGGTTTTTTTACTAAAAAAGGAAATATCAAAAAATCTATCTTCAGACGAATGAGTTTAACATTTTCGTCGTATTATATCAATTCGTGTCATCAAACGCCTCCAAAAACAAAGAAATAGTAGCATTTTTAAAGTAAGGGTTTTTTACCGAAATTCGTGTGCTATAACGTTTGTTTTTTACTAAAAAAGGAAATATCAAAAAATCTCTCTTGGGACGAATGAGTTTAACATTTTCATCGTATAATATCAATTTGTGTCTTCAGACACCGCAAAAAACAAAGAAATAGTGCCATTTTTAAAAACTGAGGGTTTTTACAGGAATTCGTGTGCTATAATACCCTTTGGGTTTTTCCCCAAAAAAGGAAATATCAAAAAATCTCTCTTGGGACTAATGAGTTTAACATTTTCGTCGTATAATATCAATTCGTGTCTTCAGACACAGCAAAAAACAAAGAAATACTGACATTTTTGAAAAGTAAGGATTTTTACAGGAATTCGTGTGCTATAGCCTTTGGTTTTTTTTACTAAAAAAGGAAATATCAAAAAATCTATCTTCGGACGCATCAGTTTAACATTTTCGTCGTATAATATCCAATCGTGTCATCAGACGCCTCAAAAAACAAAGAAATAGTGCCATTTTAAAAACTGAGGGTTTTTACAGAAATTTGTGTGCTATAGCCTTTGGTTTTTTTTACTAAAAAAGAAAATATCAAACAATCTCTCTTCGGACGCATGAGTTTAACATTTTCGTCGTATTATATCAATTCGTGTCATCAGACGCCTCCAAAAACAAAGAAATAGTAGCATTTTTAAAAACTAAGGGTTTTTACCGAAATTCGTGTGCTATAACGTTTGGTTTTTTCCTAAAAAATGAAATATCAAAAAATCTCTCTTAGGACGAATGAGTTTAACAATTTCATCGTATAATATCAATTCGTGTCTTCAGACACCGCAAAAAACAAAGAAATAGTGCCATTTTTAAAAACTGAGGGTTTTTACAGGAATTCGTGTGCTATACCCTTTGGGTTTTTCCCCAAAAAAGGAAATATCAAAAAATCTCTCTTGGGACGAATGAGTTTAACATTTTCGTCGTATAATATCAATTCGTGTCTTCAGACACCGCAAAAAACAAAGAAATAGTGCCATTTTTAAAAACTAAGAATTTTTACAGGAATTCGTGTGCTATAGCCTTTGGTTTTTTTACTAAAAAAGGAAATATCAAAAAATCTCTCTTCGGACGCATGAGTTTAACATTTTCATCGTATTATATCAATTCGTGTCATCAGACGCCGGAAAAAACAAAGAAATAGTGTCATTTTTAAAAAATGAGGGGTTTTATCGAAATTCGTGTGCTATATCCTTTGGTTTTTTTACTAAAGAAGGAAATATCAAAAAATCTCTCTTGGGACGAATGAGTTTAACATTTTCGTCGTATTATCTCAATACGTGTCATCAGACACCTCAAAAAACAAATAAATAGTGTCATTTTTAAAAAATGAGGGGTTTTATCGAAATTCGTGTGGTATAGCCTTTGGTTTTTTTACTAAAAAATGAAATATCAAAAAATCTATCTTCAGACGCATGAGTTTAACATTTTCGTCGTATAATATTCATTCGTGTCTTCAGACACCGCAAAAAACAAAGAAATAGAGCCATTTTTAAAAACTGAGGGTTTTTACAGAAATTCGTGTGCTATAGCCTTTGGTTTTTTTTACTAAAAAAGGAAATATCAAAAAATCTCTCTTCGGACGCATGAGTTTAACATTTTCGTCGTATTATATCAATTCGTGTCATCAGACGCCTGAAAAAACAAAGAAATAGTGCCATTTTTAAAAACTGAGGTTTTTTACAGAAATCCGTGTGCTATAGCTTTTGGTTTTTTTTACTAAAAAAGGAAATATCAAAAAATCTCTTCGGACGCATGAGTTTAACATTTTCGTCGTATTAGATCAATTCGGGTCATCAGACGCCTCAAAAAACAAAGAAATAGTATCATTTTTAAAAAATGAGGGGTTTTATCGAATTCGTGTGGTATAGCCTTTGGTTTTTTACTAAAAAAGGAAATATCAAAAAATCTCTCTTCGGACGCATGAGTTTAACATTTTCGTCGTATTATATCAATTCGTGTCATCAGACGCCTCAAAAAACAAAGAAATAGTGCCATTTTTAAAAAAATGAGGGGTTTTATCGAAAGTCGTGTGGTATAGCCTTTGGTTTTTTACTAAAAAAGGAAATATCAAAAAATCTCTCTTCGGACGCATGAGTTTAACATTTTCGTCGTATTATATCAATTCGTGTCATCAGACGCCTCAAAAAACAAAGAAATAGTGCCATTTTTAAAAAAATGAGGGGTTTTATCGAAATTCGTGTGGTATAGCCTTTGGTTTTTACCAAAAAAGGAAATATCATAAAATCTCTCTTCGGACGCATGAGTTTAACATTTTCGTCGTATTATATCAATTCGTGTCATCAGACTTCTCAAAAAACAAAGAAATAGTGCCATTTTAAAAAAATGAGGGGTTTTATCAGGAATTCGTGTGGTATAGCCTTTGGTTTTTTTACTAAAAAATGAAATATCAAAAAATCTCTCTTCAGAAGCATCTGTTTAACATTTTCATCGTATAATATTCATTCGTGTCATCAGACGCCTAAAAAACAATGAAATAGTGTCATTTTTAAATACTAAGGGTTTTTACCGGAATTGGTGTGCTATAGCCTTTGGTTTTTTACTAAAAAAGGAAATATCAAAAAATCTATCTTCGGACGCATCAGTTTAACATTTTCGTCGTATAATATCCAATCGTGTCATCAGACGCCTCAAAAAACAAAGAAATAGTGTCATTTTTAAAAACTGAGGGTTTTTACAGAAATCCGTGTGCTAGCCTATGGTTTTTTTTTACTAAAAAAGGAAATATCAAAAAATCTCTCTTCGGACGCATGAGTTTAACATTTTCGTCGTATTATATCAATTCGGGTCATCAGAAGCCTCAAAAAACAAAGAAATAGTGCCATTTTTAAAAAATGAGGGGTTTTATCGAAATTCGTGTGGTATAGCCTTTGGTTTTTACTAAAAAAGGAAATATCAAAAAATCTCTCTTCGGACGCATGAGTTTAACATTTTCGTCGTATTATATCAATTCGTGTCATCAGACGCCTCAAAAAACAAAGAAATAGTGCCATTTTAAAAAAATGAGGGGTTTTATCGAAATTCGTGTGGTATAGCCTTTGGTTTTTTTACTAAAAAATGAAATATCAAAAAATCTCTCTTTGGAAGCATCTGTTTAACATTTTCGTCGTATAATATTCATTCGTGTCATCAGACGCCTAAAAAACAATGAAATAGTGTCATTTTTAAATACTAAGGGTTTTTACCGGAATTGGTGTGCTATAGCCTTTGGTTTTTTACTAAAAAGGAAATATCAAAAAATCTATCTTCGGACGCATCAGTTTAACATTTTCGTCGTATAATATCCAATCGTGTCATTAGACGCCATAAAAAACAAAGAAATAGTGCCATTTTTAAAAACTGAGGGTTTTTACAGGAATTTGTGTGTTATAGCCTTTGGTTTTTTTTACTAAAAAATGAAATATAGAAAAATCTATCTTTAGACGCATGAGTTTAACATTTTCGTCGTATTATATCAATTCGTGTCATCAGACGCCTCCAAAAACAAAGAAATAGTAGCATTTTGAAAAACTAAGGGTTTTTACCGAAATTCGTGTGCTATAGGGTTTGGTTTTTTCCTAAAAAAGGAAATATCAAAATATCTCTCTTGAGATGAAGGAATTTAACATTTTCATCGTATAATATCAATTCGTATCTTCAGACACCGCAAAAAACAAAGAAATAGTGCCATTTTTAAAAACTGAGGGTTTTTACAGGAAATCGTGTGCTATACCCTTTAGGGTTTTCCCTAAAAAAGGAAATATCAAAAAATCTCTCTTGGGACGAATGAGTTTAACATTTTCGTCGTATAATATCAATTCGTGTCTTCAGACACAGCAAAAAACAAAGAAATAGTGCCATTTTTAAAAACTAAGGATTTTTACAGGAATTCGGGTGCTATAGCCTTTGGTTTTTTTTACTAAAAAAGGAAATATCAAAAAATCTCTCTTGGGACGAATGAGTTTAACATTTTCGTCGTATTATCTCAATACGTGTCATCAGACACCTCAAAAAACAAATAAATAGTGTCATTTTTAAAAAATGAGGGGTTTTATCGAAATTCGTGTGGTATAGCCTTTGGTTTTTTACTAAAAAATGAAATATCAAAAAATCTATCTTCAGACGCATGAGTTTAACATTTTCGTCGTATAATATTCATTCGTGTCTTCAGACACCGCAAAAAACAAAGAAAAAGAGCCATTTTAAAAAACTGAGGGTTTTTACAGAAATTCGTGTGCTATAGCCTTTGGTTTTTTTTACTAAAAAAGGAAATATCAAAAAATCTCTCTTCGGACGCATGAGTTTAACATTTTCGTCGTATTATATCAATTCGTGTCATCAGACGCCTGAAAAAACAAAGAAATAGTGCCATTTTTAAAAACTGAGGGTTTTTACAGAAATCCGTGTGCTATAGCTTTTGGTTTTTTTTACTAAAAAGGAAATATCAAAAAATCTCTTCGGACGCATGAGTTTAACATTTTCGTCGTATTAGATCAATTCGGGTCATCAGACGCCTCAAAAAACAAAGAAATAGTGTCATTTTTAAAAAATGAGGGGTTTTATCGAAATTCGTGTGGTATAGCCTTTGGTTTTTTACTAAAAAAGGAAATATCAAAAAATCTCTCTTCGGACGCATGAGTTTAACATTTTCGTCGTATTATATCAATTCGTGTCATCAGACGCCTCAAAAAACAAAGAAATAGTGCCATTTTTAAAAAAATGAGGGGTTTTATCGAAATTCGTGTGGTATAGCCTTTGGTTTTTTACTAAAAAAGGAAATATCAAAAAATCTCTCTTCGGACGCATGAGTTTAACATTTTCGTCGTATTATATCAATTCGTGTCATCAGACGCCTCAAAAAACAAAGAAATAGTGCCATTTTTAAAAAAATGAGGGGTTTTATCGAAATTCGTGTGGTATAGCCTTTGGTTTTTACCAAAAAAGGAAATATCATAAAATCTCTCTTCGGACGCATGAGTTTAACATTTTCCTCGTATTATATCAATTCGTGTCATCAGACTTCTCAAAAAACAAAGAAATAGTGCCATTTTAAAAAAATGAGGGGTTTTATCAGGAATTCGTGTGGTATAGCCTTTGGTTTTCTTACTAAAAAATGAAATATCAAAAAATCTCTCTTCAGAAGCATCTGTTTAACATTTTCATCGTATAATATTCATTCGTGTCATCAGACGCCTAAAAAACAATGAAATAGTGTCATTTTTAAATACTAAGGGTTTTTACCGGAATTGGTGTGCTATAGCCTTTGGTTTTTTACTAAAAAAGGAAATATCAAAAAATCTATCTTCGGACGCATCAGTTTAACATTTTCGTCGTATAATATCCAATCGTGTCATCAGACGCCTCAAAAAACAAAGAAATAGTGTCATTTTTAAAAACTGAGGGTTTTTACAGAAATCCGTGTGCTAGCCTATGGTTTTTTTTACTAAAAAAGGAAATATCAAAAAATCTCTCTTCGGACGCATGAGTTTAACATTTTCGTCGTATTATATCAATTCGGGTCATCAGAAGCCTCAAAAAACAATGAAATAGTGCCATTTTTAAAAAATGAGGGGTTTTATCGAAATTCGTGTGGTATAGCCTTTGGTTTTTACTAAAAAAGGAAATATCAAAAAATCTCTCTTCGGACGCATGAGTTTAACATTTTCGTCGTATTATATCAATTCGTGTCATCAGACGCCTCAAAAAACAAAGAAATAGTGCCATTTTAAAAAAATGAGGGGTTTTATCGAAATTTGTGTGGTATAGCCTTTGGTTTTTTTACTAAAAAATGAAATATCAAAAAATCTCTCTTTGGAAGCATCTGTTTAACATTTTCGTCGTATAATATTCATTCGTGTCATCAGACGCCTAAAAAACAATGAAATAGTGTCATTTTTAAATACTAAGGGTTTTTACCGGAATTGGTGTGCTATAGCCTTTGGTTTTTTACTAAAAAAGGAAATATCAAAAAATCTATCTTCGGACGCATCAGTTTAACATTTTCGTCGTATAATATCCAATCGTGTCATCAGACGCCATAAAAAACAAAGAAATAGTGCCATTTTTAAAAACTGAGGGTTTTTACAGGAATTCGTGTGTTATAGCCTTTGGTTTTTTTTACTAAAAAATGAAATATAGAAAAATCTATCTTTAGACGCATGAGTTTAACATTTTCGTCGTATTATATCAATTTGTGTCATCAGACGCCTCCAAAAACAAAGAAATAGTAGCATTTTGAAAAACTAAGGGTTTTTACCGAAATTCGTGTGCTATAGGGTTTGGTTTTTTCCTAAAAAAGGAAATATCAAAATATCTCTCTTGAGATGAAGGAATTTAACATTTTCATCGTATAATATCAATTCGTATCTTCAGACACCGCAAAAAACAAAGAAATAGTGCCATTTTTAAAAACTGAGGGTTTTTACAGGAAATCGTGTGCTATACCCTTTAGGGTTTTCCCTAAAAAAGGAAATATCAAAAAATCTCTCTTGGGACGAATGAGTTTAACATTTTCGTCGTATAATATCAATTCGTGTCTTCAGACACCGCAAAAAACAAAGAAATAGTGCCATTTTTAAAAACTAAGGATTTTTACAGGAATTCGGGTGCTATAGCCTTTGGTTTTTTTTACTAAAAAAGGAAATATCAAAAAATCTCTCTTCGGACGCATGAGTTTAACATTTTCGTTGTATTATATCAATTCGTGTCATCAGACGCCTCAAAAAACAAAGAAATAGTGCCATTTTTAAAAAAATGAGGGGTTTTATCGAAATTCGTGTGGTATAGCCTTTGGTTTTTTTACTAAAAAATGAAATATCAAAAAATCTCTCTTCGGAAGCATCTGTTTAACATTTTCGTCGTTTAATATTCATTCGTGTCATCAGACGCCTAAAAAACAATGAAATTGTGTCATTTTTAAATACTAAGGGTTTTTACCGGAATTAGTGTGCTATATCCTTTGGGTTTTTTACTAAAAAAGGAAATATCAAAAAATCTATCTTCGGACGCATCAGTTTAACATTTTCGTCGTATAATATCCAATCGTGTCATCACACGCCATAAAAAACAAAGAAATAGTGCCATTTTTAAAAACTGAGGGTTTTTACAGGAATTCGTGTGTTATAGCCTTTGGTTTTTTTACTAAAAAAGGAAATATCAAAAAATCTATCTTCAGACGCATGAGTTTAACATTTTCGCCGTATTATATCAATTCGTGTCATCAGACGCCACCAAAAACAAAGAAATAGTAGCATTTTGAAAAACTAAGGGTTTTTACCGAAATTCGTGTGCTATAGGGTTTGGTTTTTTTCCTAAAAAAGGAAATATCAAAAAATCTCTCTTGAGATGAAGGACTTTAACATTTTCATCGTATAATATCAATTCGTATCTTCAGACACCGCAAAAAACAAAGAAATAGTGCCATTTTTAAAAACTGAGGGTTTTTACAGGAAATCGTGTGCTATATACCCTTTAGGGTTTTCCCCAAAAAAGAAAATATCAAAAAATCTCTCTTGGGACGAATGAGTTTAACATTTTCGTCGTATAATATCAATTCGTGTCTTCAGACACCGCAAAAAAAAAGAAATAGTGCCATTTTTAAAAACTAAGGATTTTTACAGGAATTCGGGTGCTATAGCCTTTGGTTTTTTTTACTAAAAAAGGAAATATAAAAAATCTCTCTTCGGATGCATGAGTTTAAAATTTTCGTCGTATTATATCAATTCGTGTCATCAGACGCCTCAAAAAACAAAGAAATAGTTCCATTTTTAAAAAATGAGGGGTTTTATCGAAATTCGTGTGGTAGCCTTTGGTTTTTTTACTAAAAAATGAAATATCAAAAAATCTCTCTTCGGAAGCATCTGTTTAACATTTTCGTCGTATAATATTCATTCGTGTCATCAGACGCCTAAAAAACAATGAAATAGTGTCATTTTTAAATACTATGGGTTTTTACCAGAATTTGTGTGCTATAGCCTTTGGTTTTTTTACTAAAAAAGGAAATATCAAAAAATCTATCTTCGGACGCATCAGTTTAACATTTTCGTCGTATAATATCCAATCGTGTCATCAGACGCCATAAAAAACAAATAAATAGTGCCATTTTTAAAAACTGAGGGGTTTTACAGGAATTCGTGTGCTATAGCCTTTGTTTTTTTTACTAAAAAAGGAAATATCAAAAAATCTAACTTGAGACGCATGAGTTTAACATTTTCGTCGTATTATATCAATTCGTGTCATCAGACGCCTCCAAAAACAAAGAAATAGTAGCATTTTTAAAAACTAAGGGTTTTTCACCGAAATTCGTGTGCTATAACGTTTGGTTTTTTTCCTAAAAAAGGAAATATCAAAAAATCTCTCTTGGGACGAATGAGTTTAACATTTTCATCGTATAATATCAATTCGTGTCTTCAGACACCGCAAAAAACAAAGAAATAGTGCCATTTTTAAAAACTGAGGGTTTTTACAGGAATTCGTGTGCTATACCCTTTGGGTTTTTCCCCAAAAAAGGAAATATCAAAAAATCTCTCTTGGGACGCATGAGTTTAACATTTTCGTCGTATAATATCAATTCGTGTCTTCAGACACAGCAAAAAACAAAGAAATAGTGCCGTTTTTGAAAAGTAAGGATTTTTACAGGAATTCGTGTGCTATAGCCTTTGGTTTTTTTTACTAAAAAAGGAAATATCAAAAAATCTATCTTCGGACGCATCAGTTTAACATTTTCGTCGTATAATATCCAATCGTGTCATCAGACGCCATAAAAAACAAAGAAATAGTGCCATTTTGAAAAACTAAGGGTTTTTATAGGAATTCGTGTGCTATATCCTTTGGTTTTTTTTACTAAAAAGGAAATATCAAAAAATCTATCTTCAGACGCATGAGTTTAACATTTTCGTCGTATTATATCAATTCGTGTCATCAGACGCCTCCAAAAACAAAGAAATAGTAGCATTTTTAAAAACTAAGGGTTTTTACCGAAATTCGTGTGCTATAACGTTTGGTTTTTTTCCAAAAAAGGAAATATCAAAAAATCTCTCTTGGGACGAATGAGTTTAACATTTTCATCGTATAATATCAATTCGTGTCTTCAGACACCGCAAAAAACAAAGAAATAGTGTCATTTTTAAAAAATGAGGGGTTTTATCGAAATTCGTGTGGTATAGCCTTTAGTTTTTTTACTAAAAAATGAAATATCAAAAAATCTCTCTTCGGAAGCATCTGTTTAACATTTTCCTCGTATAATATTCATTCGTGCCATCAGACGCCTAAAAAACAAAGAAATAGTGTCATTTTTAAATAGTAAGAGTTTTTACCGGAATTCGTGTGCTATAGCCTTTGGTTTTTTACTAAAAAAGGAAATATCAAAAAATCTATCTTCGGACGCATCAGTTTAATATTTTCGTCGTATAATATCGAATCGTGTCATCAGACGCCTCCAAAAACAAAGAAATAGTAGCATTTTTAAAAACTAAGGGTTTTTTACCGAAATTCGTGTGCTATAACGTTTGGTTTTTTTCCTAAAAAAGGAAATATCAAAAAATCTCTCTTGGGACGAATGAGTTTAACATTTTCATCGTATAATATCAATTCGTGTCTTCAGACACCGCAAAAAACAAAGAAATAGTGCCATTTTTATAAACTGATGGTTTTTACAGGAATTCGTGTGCTATACCCTTTGGGTTTTTCCCCAAAAAAGGAAATATCAAAAAATCACTCTTGGGACGCATGAGTTTAACATTTTCGTCGTATAATATCAATTCGTGTCTTCAGACACAGCAAAAAACAAAGAAATAGTGCCATTTTTGAAAAGTAAGGATTTTTACAGGAATTCGTGTGCTATAGCCTTTGGTTTTTTTTACTAAAAAAGGAAATATCAAAAAATCTCTTTTCGGACGCATGAGTTTAACATTTTCTTCGTATTATATCAATTCGTGTCATCAGACGCCTGAAAAAACAAAGGAATAGTGCCATTTTTAAAAACTGAGGGTTTTTACAGAAATCCGTGTGCTATAGCCTTTGGTTTTTTTTACTAAAAAAGGAAATATCAAAAAATCTCTTCGGACGCATGAGTTTAACATTTTCGTCGTATTAGATCAATTCGGGTCATTAGACGCCTCAAAAAACAAAGAAATAGTGTCATTTTTAAAAAATGAGGGGTTTTATCGAAATTCGTGTGGTATAGCCTTTGGTTTTTTACTAAAAAAGGAAATATCAAAAAATCTCTCTTCGGACGCATGAGTTTAACATTTTCGTCGTATTATATCAATTCGTGTCATCAGACGCCTCAAAAAACAAAGAAATAGTACCATTTTTAAAAAAATGAGGGGTTTTATCGAAATTCGTGTGGTATAGCCTTTGGTTTTTTTACTAAAAAATGAAATATAAAAAAATCTCTCTTCGGAAGCATCTGTTTAACATTTTCGTCGTTTAATATTCATTCGTGTCATCAGACGCCTAAAAAACAATGAAATAGTGTCATTTTTAAATACTAAGGGTTTTTACCGGAATTGGTGTGCTATAGCCTTTGGTTTTTTACTAAAAAAGGAAATTTCCAAAAATCTATCTTCGGACGCATCAGTTTAACATTTTTGTCGTATAATATCCAATCGTGTCATCAGACGCCTCAAAAAACAAAGAAATAGTGCCATTTTTAAAAACTGAGGGTTTTTATAGAAATTCGTGTGCTATAGCCTTTGGTTTTTTTTACTAAAAAAGGAAATATCAAACAATCTCTCTTCGGACGCATGAGTTTAACATTTTCGTCGTATTATATCAATTCGTGTCATCAGATGCCTCAAAAAACAAAGAAATAGTGCCATTTTTAAAAAATGAGGGGTTTTATCGAAATTCGTGTGGTATAGCCTTTGGTTTTTTACTAAAAAAGGAAATATCAAAAAATCTCTTTTCGGACGCATGAGTTTAACATTTTCGTCGTACTATATCAATTCGTGTCATCAGACGCCTCAAAAAAGAAAGAAATAGTGCCATTTTTAAAAAGTGAGGGGTTTTATCGAAATTCGTGTGGTATAGCCTTTGGTTTTTTTACTAAAAAATGAAATATCAAAAAATCCCTCTTCGGAAGCATCTGTTTAACATTTTCGTCGTATAATATTCATTCGTGTCATCAGACACCTAAAAAACAATGAAATAGGGTCATTTTTAAATACTAAGGGTTTTTACCGGAATTGGTGTGCTATAGCCTTTGATTTTTTTACTAAAAAAGGAAATATCAAAAAATCTATCTTCGGACGCATCAGTTTAACATTTTCGTCGTATAATATCCAATCGTGTCATCAGACGCCATAAAAAACAAAGAAATAGTGCCATTTTTAAAAACTGAGTGTTTTTACAGGAATTCGTGTGCTATAGCCTTTGTTTTTTTTACTAAAAAAGGAAATATCAAAAAATCTATCTTCAGACGCATGAGTTTAACATTTTCGTCGTATTATATCAATTCGTGTCATTAGACGCCTCCAAAAACAAAGAAATAGTAGCATTTTTAAAAACTAAGGGTTTTTTACCGAAATTCGTGTGCTATAACGTTTGTTTTTTCCTAAAAAAGGAAATATCAAAAAATCTCTCTTGGGACGAATGAGTTTAACATTTTCATCGTATAATATCAATTCGTGTCTTCAGACACCGCAAAAAACAAAGAAATAGTGCCATTTTTAAAAACTGAGGGTTTTTACAGGAATTCGTGTGCTATAACCCTTTGGGTTTTTCCCCAAAAAAGGAAATATCAAAAAATCTCTCTTGGGACAAATGAGTTTAACATTTTCGTCGTATAATATCAATTCGTGTCTTCAGACACCGCAAAAAACAAAGAAATAGTGCCATTTTTAAAAACTAAGGATTTTTACATGAATTCGGGTGCTATAGCCTTTGGTTTTTTTTACTAAAAAAGGAAATATCAAAAAATCTCTCTTCGGACGCATGAGTTTAACATTTTCGTCATATTATATCAATTCGTGTCATCAGACGCCTCAAAAAACAAAGAAATAGTTCCATTTTTAAAAAATGAGGGGTTTTATCGAAATTCGTGTGGTATAGCCTTTGGTTTTTTTTACTAAAAAAGGAAATATCAAAAAATCTCTTCGGACGCATGAGTTTAACATTTTCGTCGTATTAGATCAATTCGGGTCATCAGACGCCTCAAAAAACAAAGAAATAGTGTCATTTTTAAAAAATGAGGGGTTTTATCGAAATTCGTGTGGTATAGCCTTTGGTTTTTTACTAAAAAAGGAAATATCAAAAAATCTCTCTTCGGACACACGAGTTTAACATTTTCGTCGTATTATATCAATTCGTGTCATCAAACGCCTCAAAAAACAAAGAAATAGTGCCATTTTTAAAAAATGAGGGGTTTTATCGAAATTCGTGTGGTACAGCCTTTTGGTTTTTTTACTAAAAAATGAAATATCAAAAAATCTCTCTTCGGAAGCATTTGTTTAACATTTTCGTCATATAATATTCATTCGTGTCATCAGACGCCTAAAAAACAAAGAAATAGTGTCATTTTTAAATAGTAAGAGTTTTTACCGGAATTCGTGTGCTATAGCCTTTGGTTTTTTACTAAAAAAGGAAATATCAAAAAATCTATCTTCGGACGCATCAGTTTAATATTTTCGTCGTATAATATCCAATCGTGTCATCAGATGCCTCAAAAAACAAAGAAATAGTGTCATTTTTAAAAACTGAGGGTTTTTACAGAAATCCGTGTGCTATAGCCTTTGGTTTTTTTTACTAAAAAAGGAAATATCAAAAAATTTCTCTTCGGACGCATGAGTTTAACATTTTCGTCGTATTATATCAATTCGGGTCATCAGAAGCCTCAAAAAACAAAGAAATAGTGCCATTTTTCAAAAATGACGGGTTTTATCGAAATTTGTGTGGTATAGCCTTTGGTTTTTTACTAAAAAGGAAATATCAAAAAATCTCTCTTGGGACGAATGAGTTTAACATTTTCGTCGTATTATATCAATTCGTGTCATCAGACGCCTCAAAAAACATAGAAATAGTGCCATTTTTAAAAAATGAGGGGTTTTATCGAAATTCGTGTGGTATAGCCTTTGGTTTTTTTACTAAAAAATGAAATATCAAAAAATCTCTCTTCGGAAGCATCTGTTTAACATTTTCGTCGTATAATATTCATTCGTGTCATCAGACGCCTAAAAAACAATGAAATAGTGTCATTTTTAAATACTAAGGGTTTTTACCGGAATTGGTGTGCTATAGCCTTTGGTTTTTTTACTAAAAAAGGAAATATCAAAAAATCTATCTTCGGACGTATCAGTTTAACATTTTCGTCGTATAATATCCAATCGTGTCATCAGACGCCATAAAAAACAAAGAAATAGTGCCATTTTTAAAAACTGAGGGTTTTTACAGGAATTCGTGTGCTATAGCCTTTGGGTTTTTTTACTAAAAAAGGAAATATCAAAAAATCTATCTTCAGACGCATGAGTTTAACATTTTCGTCGTATAATATCAATTCGTGTCTTAAGACAGAGCAAAAAACAAAGAAATAGTGCCATTTTTGAAAACTGAGGGTTTTTACAGGAATTCGTGTGCTATAGCCTTTGGTTTTTTTTACTAAAAAAGGAAATATCAAAAAATCTCTCTTCGGACGCATGAGTTTAACATTTTCGTCGTATTATATCAATTCGTGTCATCAGACGCCTCCAAAAACAAAGAAATAGTAGCATTTTTAAAAACTAAGGGTTTTTTTACCGAAATTCGTGTGCTATAACGTTTGGTTTTTTCCTAAAAAAGGAAATATCAAAAAATCTCTCTTGGGACGAATGAGTTTAACATTATCATCGTATAATATCAATTCGTGTCTTCAGACACCGCAAAAAACAAAGAAATAGTGCCATTTTTAAAAACTGAGGGTTTTTACAGGAATTCGTGTGCTATACCCTTTGGGTTTTTCCCCAAAAAAGGAAATATCAAAAAATCTCTCTTGGGACGAATGAGTTTAACATTTTCGTCGTATAATATCAATTCGTGTCTTCAGACACAGCAAAAAACAAAGAAATAGTGCCATTTCTGAAAAGTAAGGATTTTTACAGGAATTCGTGTGCTATAGCCTTTGGTTTTTTTACTAAAAAAGGAAATATCAAAAAATCTCTCTTCGGACGCATGAGTTTAACATTTTCGTCGTATTATATCAATTCGTGTCATCAGACGCCTGAAAAAACAATGAAATAGTGCCATTTTTAAAAATTGAGGGTTTTTACAGAAATCCGTGTGCTATAGCCTTTGGTTTTTTTTACTAAAAAAGGAAATATCAAAAAATCTCTTCGGACGCATGAGTTTAACATTTTCGTCGTATTAGATCAATTCGGGTCATCAGACGCCTCAAAAAACAAAGAAATAGTGTCATTTTTAAAAAATGAGGGGTTTTATCGAAATTCGTGTGGTGCCTTTGGTTTTTTACTAAAAAAGGAAATATCAAAAAATCTCTCTTCGGACGCACGAGTTTAACATTTTCGTTGTATTATATCAATTCGTGTCATCAAACGCCTCAAAAACAAAGAAATAGTGCCATTTTTAAAAAATGAGGGGTTTTATCGAAATTCGTGTGGTACAGCCTTTGGTTTTTTTACTAAAAAATGAAATATCAAAAAATCTCTCTTCGGAAGCATCTGTTTAACATTTTCGTCGTATAATATTCATTCGTGTCATCAGACGCCTAAAAAACAAAGAAATAGTGTCATTTTTAAATAGTAAGAGTTTTTACCGGAATTCGTGTGCTATAGCCTTTGGTTTTTTACTAAAAAAGGAAATATCAAAAAATCTATCTTCGGACGCATCAGTTTAATATTTTCGTCGTATAATATCCAATCGTGTCATCAGACGCCTCAAAAAACAAAGAAATAGTGTCATTTTTAAAAACTGAGGGTTTTTACAGAAATCCGTGTGCTATAGCCTTTGGTTTTTTTTACTAAAAAAGGAAATATCAAAAAATCTCTTCGGACGCATGAGTTTAACATTTTCGTCGTATTATATCAATTCGGGTCATCAGAAGCCTCAAAAAACAAAGAAATAGTGCCATTTTTAAAAAATGACGGGTTTTATCGAAATTTGTGTGGTATAGCCTTTGGTTTTTTTACTAAAAAGGAAATATCAAAAAATCTCTCTTCGGAAGCATGAGTTTAACATTTTCGTCGTATTATATCAATTCGTGTCATCAGACGCCTCAAAAAACAAAGAAGTAGTGCAATTTTTAAAAAATGAGGGGTTTTATCGAAATTCGTGTGGTATAGCCTTTGGTTTTTTTACTAAAAATGAAATATCAAAAAATCTCTCTTCGGAAGCATCTATTTAACATTTTCGTCGTATAATATTCATTCGTGTCATCAGACGCCTAAAAAACAATGAAATAGTGTCATTTTTAAATACTAAGGGGTTTTACAGGAAATCGTGTGCTATACCCTTTAGGGTTTTCCCTAAAAAAGGAAATATCAAAAAATCTCTCTTGGGACGAATGAGTTTAACATTATCATCGTATAATATCAATTCGTGTCTTCAGACACCGCAAAAAACAAAGAAATAGTGCCATTTTAAAAAACTGAGGGGTTTTACAGGAATTCGTGTGCTATAGCCTTTGGTTTTTTTTACTAAAAAAGGAAATATCAAAAAATCTATCTTCAGACGCATGAGTTTAACATTTTCGTCGTATTATATCAAGTCGTGCCATCAGACGCCTCCAAAAACAAAGAAATAGTAGCATTTTTAAAAACTAAGGGTTTTTACCGAAATTCATGTGCTATAACGTTTGGTTTTTTCCTAAAAAAGGAAATATCAAAAAATCTATCTTCGGACGCATCAGTTTAATATTTTCGTCGTATAATATCCAATCGTGTCATCAGACGCCTCAAAAAACAAAGAAATAGTGTCATTTTTAAAAACTGAGGGTTTTTACAGAAATCCGTGTTCTATAGCCTTTGGTTTTTTTTACTAAAAAAGGAAATATCAAAAAATCTCTCTTCGGACGCATGAGTTTAACATTGTCGTCGTATTATATCAATTCGGGTCATCAGAAGCCTCAAAAAACAAAGAAATAGTGCCATTTTTAAAAAATGACGGGTTTTATCGAAATTCGTGTGGTTATAGCCTTTGGTTTTTTACTAAAAAAGGAAATATCAAAAAATCTCTCTTCGGACGCATGAGTTTAACATTTTCGTCGTATTATATCAATTCGTGTCATCAGATGCCTCAAAAAACAAAGAAATAGTGCCATTTTTAAAAAATGAGGGGTTTTATCGAAATTCGTGTGGTATAGCCTTTGGTTTTTTACTAAAAAATGAAATATCAAAAAATCTCTCTTCGGAAGCATCTGTTTAACATTTTCGTCGTATAATATTCATTCGTGTCATCAGACGCCTAAAAAACAATGAAATAGTGTCATTTTTAAATACTAAGGGTTTTTACCGGAATTGGTGTGCTATAGCCTTTGGTTTTTTTACTAAAAAAGGAAATATCAAAAAATCTATCTTCGGACGCATCAGTTTAACATTTTTGTCGTATAATATCCAATCGTGTCATCAGACGCCATAAAAAACAAAGAAATAGTGCCATTTTTAAAAACTGAGGGTTTTTACAGGAATTCGTGTGCTATAGCCTTTGGTTTTTTTTACTAAAAAAGGAAATATCAAAAAATCTATCTTCAGACGCATGAGTTTAACATTTTCGTCGTATAATATCAATTCGTGTCTTAAGACAGAGCAAAAAACAAAGAAATAGTGCCATTTTTGAAAACTGAGGGTTTTTACAGGAATTCGTGTGCTATAGCCTTTGGTTTTTTTTACTAAAAAAGGAAATATCAAAAAATCTCTCTTCGGACGCATGAGTTTAACATTTTCGTCGTATTATATCAATTCGTGTCATCAGACGCCTCCAAAAACAAAGAAATAGTAGCATTTTTAAAAACTAAGGGTTTTTTTACCGAAATTCGTGTGCTATAACGTTTGGTTTTTTCCTAAAAAAGGAAATATCAAAAAATCTCTCTTGGGACGAATGAGTTTAACATTATCATCGTATAATATCAATTCGTGTCTTCAGACACCGCAAAAAACAAAGAAATAGTGCCATTTTTAAAAACTGAGGGTTTTTACAGGAATTCGTGTGCTATACCCTTTGGGTTTTTCCCCAAAAAAGGAAATATCAAAAAATCTCTCTTGGGACGAATGAGTTTAACATTTTCGTCGCATAATATCAATTCGTGTCTTCAGACACAGCAAAAAACAAAGAAATAGTGCCATTTCTGAAAAGTAAGGATTTTTACAGGAATTCGTGTGCTATAGCCTTTGGTTTTTTTACTAAAAAAGGAAATATCAAAAAATCTCTCTTCGGACGCATGAGTTTAACATTTTCGTCGTATTATATCAATTCGTGTCATCAGACGCCTGAAAAAACAATGAAATAGTGCCATTTTTAAAAATTGAGGGTTTTTACAGAAATCCGTGTGCTATAGCCTTTGGTTTTTTTTACTAAAAAAGGAAATATCAAAAAATCTCTTCGGACGCATGAGTTTAACATTTTCGTCGTATTAGATCAATTCGGGTCATCAGACGCCTCAAAAAACAAAGAAATAGTGTCATTTTTAAAAAATGAGGGGTTTTATCGAAATTCGTGTGGTGCCTTTGGTTTTTTACTAAAAAAGGAAATATCAAAAAATCTCTCTTCGGACGCACGAGTTTAACATTTTCGTTGTATTATATCAATTCGTGTCATCAAACGCCTCAAAAAACAAAGAAATAGTGCCATTTTTAAAAAATGAGGGGTTTTATCGAAATTCGTGTGGTACAGCCTTTGGTTTTTTTACTAAAAAATGAAATATCAAAAAATCTCTCTTCGGAAGCATCTGTTTAACATTTTCGTCGTATAATATTCATTCGTGTCATCAGACGCCTAAAAAACAAAGAAATAGTGTCATTTTTAAATAGTAAGAGTTTTTACCGGAATTCGTGTGCTATAGCCTTTGGTTTTTTACTAAAAAAGGAAATATCAAAAAATCTATCTTCGGACGCATCAGTTTAATATTTTCGTCGTATAATATCCAATCGTGTCATCAGACGCCTCAAAAAACTAAGAAATAGTGTCATTTTTAAAAACTGAGGGTTTTTACAGAAATCCGTGTGCTATAGCCTTTGGTTTTTTTTACTAAAAAAAGAAATATCAAAAAATCTCTTCGGACGCATGAGTTTAACATTTTCGTCGTATTATATCAATTCGGGTCATCAGAAGCCTCAAAAAACAAAGAAATAGTGCCATTTTTAAAAAATGACGGGTTTTATCGAAATTTGTGTGGTATAGCCTTTGGTTTTTTTACTAAAAAGGAAATATCAAAAAATCTCTCTTCGGACGCATGAGTTTAACATTTTCGTCGTATTATATCAATTCGTGTCATCAGACGCCTCAAAAAACAAAGAAGTAGTGCAATTTTTAAAAAATGAGGGGTTTTATCGAAATTCGTGTGGTATAGCCTTTGGTTTTTTTACTAAAAAATGAAATATCAAAAAATCTCTCTTCGGAAGCATCTATTTAACATTTTCGTCGTATAATATTCATTCGTGTCATCAGACGCCTAAAAAACAATGAAATAGTGTCATTTTTAAATACTAAGGGTTTTTACCGGAATTGGTGTGCTATAGCCTTTGGTTTTTTTACTAAAAAAGGAAATATCAAAAAATCTATCTTCGGACGCATCAGTTTAACATTTTCGTCGTATAATATCCAATCGTGTCATCAGACGCCATAAAAAACAAAGAAATAGTGCCATTTTTAAAAACTGAGGGGTTTTACAGGAATTCGTGTGCTATAGCCTTTGGTTTTTTTTACTAAAAAAGGAAATATCAAAAAATCTATCTTCAGACGCATGAGTTTAACATTTTCGTCGTATTATATCAAGTCGTGCCATCAGACGCCTCCAAAAACAAAGAAATTGTAGCATTTTTAAAAACTAAGGGTTTTTACCGAAATTCATGTGCTATAACGTTTGGTTTTTTCCTAAAAAAGGAAATATCAAAAAATCTATCTTCGGACGCATCAGTTTAATATTTTCGTCGTATAATATCCAATCGTGTCATCAGACGCCTCAAAAAACAAAGAAATAGTGTCATTTTTAAAAACTGAGGGTTTTTACAGAAATCCGTGTTCTATAGCCTTTGGTTTTTTTTACTAAAAAAGGAATTATCAAAAAATCTCTCTTCGGACGCATGAGTTTAACATTTTCGTCGTATTATATCAATTCGTGTCTTCAGACAGAGCAAAAAACAAAGAAATAGTGCCATTTTTGAAAACTAAGGATTTTTACAGGAATTCGTGTGCTATAGCCTTTGGTTTTTTTTACTAAAAAAGGAAATATCAAAAAATCTCTCTTCGGACGCATGAGTTTAACATTTTCGTCGTATTATATCAATTCGTGTCATCAGACGCCTCAAAAAACAAAGAAATAGTGCCATTTTTAAAAAATGAGGGGTTTTATCGAAATTCGTGTGGTATAGCCTTTCGTTTTTTTACTAAAAAAAGAAATATCAAAAAATCTCTCTTCGGACGCATGAGTTTAACATTTTCGTTGTATTATATCAATTCGTGTCATCAGACGCCTCAAAAAACAAAGAAATAGTGCCACTTTTAAATAATGAGGGGTTTTATCGAAATTCGTGTGGTATAGCCTTTGGTTTTTTTACTAAAAAATGAAATATCAAAAAATCTCTCTTCGGAAGCATCTGTTTAACATTTTCTTTGTATAATATTCATTCGTGTCATCAGACGCCTAAAAAACAATGAAATAGTGTCATTTTTAAATACTCAGGGGTTTTACCGGAATTAGTGTGCTCTATCCTTTGGGTTTTTTACTAAAAAAGGAAATATCAAAAAATCTATCTTCGGACGCATCAGTTTAACATTTTCGTCGTATAATATTCAATCGTGTCATCAGACGCCATAAAAAACAAATAAATAGTGCCATTTTTAAAAACTGAGGGTTTTGACAGGAATTCGTGTGTTATAGCCTTTGGTTTTTTTTACTAAAAAAGGAAATATCAAAAAATCTATCGTCAGACGCATGAGTTTAACATTTTCATCGTATTATATCAATTCGTGTCATCAGACGCCTCCAAAAACAAAGAAATAGTAGCATTTTGAAAAACTAAGGGTTTTTACCGAAATTCGTGTGCTATAGGGTTTGGTTTTTTCCTAAAAAAGGAAATATCAAAAAATCTCTCTTGAGACGAATGACTTTAACATTTTCATCGTATAATATCAATTCGTATCTTCAGACACCGCAAAAAAAAAAGAAATAGTGCCATTTTTAAAAACTGAGGGTTTTTACAGGAAATCGTGGGCTATACCCTTTAGGGTTTTTCCCAAAAAAGGAAATATCAAAAAATCTCTCTTCGGACGAATGAGTTTAACATTTTCGTCGTATAATATCAATTCGTGTCTTCAGACACCGCAAAAAACAAAGAAATAGTGCCATTTTTAAAAACTAAGGATTTCTACAGGAATTCGGGTGCTATAGCCTTTGGTTTTTTTACTAAAAAAGGAAATATCAAAAAATCTCTCTTCGGACGCATGAGTTTAACATTTTCGTCGTATTATATCAATTCGTGTCATCAGACGCCTAAAAACAAAGAAATAGTGCCATTTTTAAAAAATGAGGGGTTTTATCGAAATTCGTGTGGTATATAGCCTTTGGTTTTTTTACTAAAAAATGAAATATCAAAAAATCTCTCTTCGGAAGCATCTGTTTAACATTTTCTTTGTATAATATTCATTCGTGTCATGAGACGCCTAAAAAACAATGAAATAGTGTCATTTTTAAATACTCAGGGGTTTTACCGGAATTAGTGTGCTCTATCCATTGGGTTTTTTAATAAAAAAGGAAATATCAAAAAATCTATCTTCGGACGCATCAGTTTAACATTTTCGTCGTATAATATCCAATCGTGTCATCAGACGCCATAAAAAACAAAGAAATAGTGCCATTTTTAAAAACTGAGGGTTTTTACAGGAATTCGTGTTCTATAGCCTTTGGTTTTTTTTACTAAAAAAGGAAATATCAAAAAATCTCTCTTCGGACGCATGAGTTTAACATTGTCGTCGTATTATATCAATTCGGGTCATCAGAAGCCTCAAAAAACAAAGAAATAGTGCCATTTTTAAAAAATGACGGGTTTTATCGAAATTCGTGTGGTTATAGCCTTTGGTTTTTTACTAAAAAAGGAAATATCAAAAAATCTCTCTTCGGACGCATGAGTTTAACATTTTCGTCGTATTATATCAATTCGTGTCATCAGATGCCTCAAAAAACAAAGAAATAGTGCCATTTTTAAAAAATGAGGGGTTTTATCGAAATTCGTGTGGTATAGCCTTTGGTTTTTTACTAAAAAATGAAATATCAAAAAATCTCTCTTCGGAAGCATCTGTTTAACATTTTCGTCGTATAATATTCATTCGTGTCATCAGACGCCTAAAAAACAATGAAATAGTGTCATTTTTAAATACTAAGGGTTTTTACCGGAATTGGTGTGCTATAGCCTTTGGTTTTTTTACTAAAAAAGGAAATATCAAAAAATCTATCTTCGGACGCATCAGTTTAACATTTTTGTCGTATAATATCCAATCGTGTCATCAGACGCCATAAAAAACAAAGAAATAGTGCCATTTTTAAAAACTGAGGGTTTTTACAGGAATTCGTGTGCTATAGCCTTTGGTTTTTTTTACTAAAAAAGGAAATATCAAAAAATCTATCTTCAGACGCATGAGTTTAACATTTTCGTCGTATAATATCAATTCGTGTCTTAAGACAGAGCAAAAAACAAAGAAATAGTGCCATTTTTGAAAACTGAGGGTTTTTACAGGAATTCGTGTGCTATAGCCTTTGGTTTTTTTTACTAAAAAAGGAAATATCAAAAAATCTCTCTTCGGACGCATGAGTTTAACATTTTCGTCGTATTATATCAATTCGTGTCATCAGACGCCTCCAAAAACAAAGAAATAGTAGCATTTTTAAAAACTAAGGGTTTTTTTACCGAAATTCGTGTGCTATAACGTTTGGTTTTTTCCTAAAAAAGGAAATATAAAAAAATCTCTCTTGGGACGAATGAGTTTAACATTATCATCGTATAATATCAATTCGTGTCTTCAGACACCGCAAAAAACAAAGAAATAGTGCCATTTTTAAAAACTGAGGGTTTTTACAGGAATTCGTGTGCTATACCCTTTGGGTTTTTCCCCAAAAAAGGAAATATCAAAAAATCTCTCTTGGGACGAATGAGTTTAACATTTTCGTCGCATAATATCAATTCGTGTCTTCAGACACAGCAAAAAACAAAGAAATAGTGCCATTTCTGAAAAGTAAGGATTTTTACAGGAATTCGTGTGCTATAGCCTTTGGTTTTTTTACTAAAAAAGGAAATATCAAAAAATCTCTCTTCGGACGCATGAGTTTAACATTTTCGTCGTATTATATCAATTCGTGTCATCAGACGCCTGAAAAAACAATGAAATAGTGCCATTTTTAAAAATTGAGGGTTTTTACAGAAATCCGTGTGCTATAGCCTTTGGTTTTTTTTACTAAAAAAGGAAATATCAAAAAATCTCTTCGGACGCATGAGTTTAACATTTTCGTCGTATTAGATCAATTCGGGTCATCAGACGCCTCAAAAAACAAAGAAATAGTGTCATTTTTAAAAAATGAGGGGTTTTATCGAAATTCGTGTGGTGCCTTTGGTTTTTTACTAAAAAAGGAAATATCAAAAAATCTCTCTTCGGACGCACGAGTTTAACATTTTCGTTGTATTATATCAATTCGTGTCATCAAACGCCTCAAAAAACAAAGAAATAGTGCCATTTTTAAAAAATGAGGGGTTTTATCGAAATTCGTGTGGTACAGCCTTTGGTTTTTTTACTAAAAAATGAAATATCAAAAAATCTCTCTTCGGAAGCATCTGTTTAACATTTTCGTCGTATAATATTCATTCGTGTCATCAGACGCCTAAAAAACAAAGAAATAGTGTCATTTTTAAATAGTAAGAGTTTTTACCGGAATTCGTGTGCTATAGCCTTTGGTTTTTTACTAAAAAAGGAAATATCAAAAAATCTATCTTCGGACGCATCAGTTTAATATTTTCGTCGTATAATATCCAATCGTGTCATCAGACGCCTCAAAAAACTAAGAAATAGTGTCATTTTTAAAAACTGAGGGTTTTTACAGAAATCCGTGTGCTATAGCCTTTGGTTTTTTTTACTAAAAAAAGAAATATCAAAAAATCTCTTCGGACGCATGAGTTTAACATTTTCGTCGTATTATATCAATTCGGGTCATCAGAAGCCTCAAAAAACAAAGAAATAGTGCCATTTTTAAAAAATGACGGGTTTTATCGAAATTTGTGTGGTATAGCCTTTGGTTTTTTTACTAAAAAGGAAATATCAAAAAATCTCTCTTCGGACGCATGAGTTTAACATTTTCGTCGTATTATATCAATTCGTGTCATCAGACGCCTCAAAAAACAAAGAAGTAGTGCAATTTTTAAAAAATGAGGGGTTTTATCGAAATTCGTGTGGTATAGCCTTTGGTTTTTTTACTAAAAAATGAAATATCAAAAAATCTCTCTTCGGAAGCATCTATTTAACATTTTCGTCGTATAATATTCATTCGTGTCATCAGACGCCTAAAAAACAATGAAATAGTGTCATTTTTAAATACTAAGGGTTTTTACCGGAATTGGTGTGCTATAGCCTTTGGTTTTTTTACTAAAAAAGGAAATATCAAAAAATTTATCTTCGGACGCATCAGTTTAACATTTTCGTCGTATAATATCCAATCGTGTCATCAGACGCCATAAAAAACAAAGAAATAGTGCCATTTTTAAAAACTGAGGGGTTTTACAGGAATTCGTGTGCTATAGCCTTTGGTTTTTTTTACTAAAAAAGGAAATATCAAAAAATCTATCTTCAGACGCATGAGTTTAACATTTTCGTCGTATTATATCAAGTCGTGCCATCAGACGCCTCCAAAAACAAAGAAATTGTAGCATTTTTAAAAACTAAGGGTTTTTACCGAAATTCATGTGCTATAACGTTTGGTTTTTTCCTAAAAAAGGAAATATCAAAAAATCTATCTTCGGACGCATCAGTTTAATATTTTCGTCGTATAATATCCAATCGTGTCATCAGACGCCTCAAAAAACAAAGAAATAGTGTCATTTTTAAAAACTGAGGGTTTTTACAGAAATCCGTGTTCTATAGCCTTTGGTTTTTTTTACTAAAAAAGGAATTATCAAAAAATCTCTCTTCGGACGCATGAGTTTAACATTTTCGTCGTATTATATCAATTCGTGTCTTCAGACAGAGCAAAAAACAAAGAAATAGTGCCATTTTTGAAAACTAAGGATTTTTACAGGAATTCGTGTGCTATAGCCTTTGGTTTTTTTTACTAAAAAAGGAAATATCAAAAAATCTCTCTTCGGACGCATGAGTTTAACATTTTCGTCGTATTATATCAATTCGTGTCATCAGACGCCTCAAAAAACAAAGAAATAGTGCCATTTTTAAAAAATGAGGGGTTTTATCGAAATTCGTGTGGTATAGCCTTTCGTTTTTTTACTAAAAAAAGAAATATCAAAAAATCTCTCTTCGGACGCATGAGTTTAACATTTTCGTTGTATTATATCAATTCGTGTCATCAGACGCCTCAAAAAACAAAGAAATAGTGCCACTTTTAAATAATGAGGGGTTTTATCGAAATTCGTGTGGTATAGCCTTTGGTTTTTTTACTAAAAAATGAAATATCAAAAAATCTCTCTTCGGAAGCATCTGTTTAACATTTTCTTTGTATAATATTCATTCGTGTCATCAGACGCCTAAAAAACAATGAAATAGTGTCATTTTTAAATACTCAGGGGTTTTACCGGAATTAGTGTGCTCTATCCTTTGGGTTTTTTACTAAAAAAGGAAATATCAAAAAATCTATCTTCGGACGCATCAGTTTAACATTTTCGTCGTATAATATTCAATCGTGTCATCAGACGCCATAAAAAACAAATAAATAGTGCCATTTTTAAAAACTGAGGGTTTTGACAGGAATTCGTGTGTTATAGCCTTTGGTTTTTTTTACTAAAAAAGGAAATATCAAAAAATCTATCGTCAGACGCATGAGTTTAACATTTTCATCGTATTATATCAATTCGTGTCATCAGACGCCTCCAAAAACAAAGAAATAGTAGCATTTTGAAAAACTAAGGGTTTTTACCGAAATTCGTGTGCTATAGGGTTTGGTTTTTTCCTAAAAAAGGAAATATCAAAAAATCTCTCTTGAGACGAATGACTTTAACATTTTCATCGTATAATATCAATTCGTATCTTCAGACACCGCAAAAAAAAAAGAAATAGTGCCATTTTTAAAAACTGAGGGTTTTTACAGGAAATCGTGGGCTATACCCTTTAGGGTTTTTCCCAAAAAAGGAAATA
Organism: Triglochin maritima; assembly: GCA_963682175.1. Lineage (NCBI taxonomy): Eukaryota > Viridiplantae > Streptophyta > Magnoliopsida > Alismatales > Juncaginaceae > Triglochin > Triglochin maritima. The sequence continues at coordinate 52,298,583 of OY821772.1, read as the reverse complement.
TCAAAAAATCTCTCTTCGGACGAATGAGTTTAACATTTTCGTCGTATAATATCAATTCGTGTCTTCAGACACCGCAAAAAACAAAGAAATAGTGCCATTTTTAAAAACTAAGGATTTCTACAGGAATTCGGGTGCTATAGCCTTTGGTTTTTTTACTAAAAAAGGAAATATCAAAAAATCTCTCTTCGGACGCATGAGTTTAACATTTTCGTCGTATTATATCAATTCGTGTCATCAGACGCCTCAAAAACAAAGAAATAGTGCCATTTTTAAAAAATGAGGGGTTTTATCGAAATTCGTGTGGTATATAGCCTTTGGTTTTTTTACTAAAAAATGAAATATCAAAAAATCTCTCTTCGGAAGCATCTGTTTAACATTTTCTTTGTATAATATTCATTCGTGTCATGAGACGCCTAAAAAACAATGAAATAGTGTCATTTTTAAATACTCAGGGGTTTTACCGGAATTAGTGTGCTCTATCCATTGGGTTTTTTAATAAAAAAGGAAATATCAAAAAATCTATCTTCGGACGCATCAGTTTAACATTTTCGTCGTATAATATCCAATCGTGTCATCAGACGCCATAAAAAACAAAGAAATAGTGCCATTTTTAAAAACTGAGGGTTTTTACAGGAATTCGTGTGTTATAGCCTTTGGTTTTTTTAATAAAAAAGGAAATATCAAAAAATCTATCTTCGGACGCATGGGTTTAACATTTTCGTCGTATTATATCAATTCGTGTCATCAGACGCCTCCAAAAACAAAGAAATAGTAGCATTTTGAAAAACTAAGGGTTTTTACCGAAATTCGTGTGCTATAGGGTTTGGTTTTTTTCCTAAAAAAGGAAATATCAAAAAATCTCTCTTGAGACGAATGACTTTAAAAAATTTCATCGTAGAATATCAATTCGTATCTTTAGACACCGCAAAAAACAAAGAAATAGTGTCATTTTTAAAAACTGAGGGTTTTTACAGGAAATCGTGTGCTATACCCTTTAGGGTTTCCCCCAAAAATGGAAATATCAAAAAATCTCTCTTGGGACGAATGAGTTTAACATTTTTGTCGTATAATATCAATTCGTGTCTTCAGACACCGCAAAAAACAAAGAAATAGTGCCATTTTTAAAAACTAAGGATTTTTACATGAATTCGGGTGCTATAGCCATTGGTTTTTTTACTAAAAAAGGAAATATCAAAAAATCTCTCTTCGGACGCATGAGTTTAACATTTTCGTCGTATTATATCAATTCGTGTCATCAGACGCCTCAAAAAACAAAGAAATAGTTCCATTTTTAAAAAATGAGGGGTTTTATCGAAATTCGTGTGGTATAGCCTTTGGTTTTTTTACTAAAAAATGAAATATCAAAAAATCTCTCTTCGGAAGCATCTGTTTAACATTTTCTTCGTATAATATGCATTCGTGTCATCAGACGCCTAAAAAACAATGAAATAGTGTCATTTTTAAAAACTGAAGGTTTTTACAGGAATTCGTGTGCTATAGCCTTTGTTTTTTTACTAAAAAAGGAAATATCAAAAAATCTATTTTCAGACGCATGAGTTTAACATTTTCGTCGTATTATATCAATTCGTGTCATCAGACGCCTCCAAAAACAAAGAAATAGTAGCATTTTTAAAAACTAAGGGGTTTTTTCCGAAATTCGTGTGCTATAACGTTTGGTTTTTTCCTAAAAAAAGAAATATCCAAAAATCTCTCTTGGGACGAATGAGTTTAACATTTTCATCGTATAATATCAATTCGTGTCTTCAGACACCACAAAAAACAAAGAAATAGTGCCATTTTTAAAAACTGAGGGTTTTTACAGGAATTCGTGTGCTATACCCTTTGGGGTTTTCCCCAAAAAAGGAAATATCAAAAAATCTCTCTTGGGACGAATGAGTTTAACATTTTCGTCGTATAATATCAATTCGTGTCTTCAGACACAGCAAAAAACAAAGAAATAGTGCCATTTATGAAAAGTAAGGATTTTTACAGGAATTCGTGTGCTATAGCCTTTGGTTTTTTTTACTAAAAAAGGAAATATCAAAAAATCTCTCTTCGGACGCATGAGTTTAACATTTTCGTCGTATTATATCAATTCGTGTCATCAGATGCTTGAAAAAACAAAGAAATAGTGCCATTTTTAAAAAATGACGGGTTTTATCGAAATTCGTGTGGTATAGCCTTTGGTTTTTTACTAAAAAAGGAAATATCAAAAAATCTCTCTTCGGACGCATGAGTTTAACATTTTCGTCGTATTATATCAATTCGTGTCATCAGACGCCTCAAAAAACAAAGAAATAGTTCCATTTTTAAAAAATGAGGGGTTTTATCGAAATTCGTGTGGTATAGCCTTTGGTTTTTTTACTAAAAAATGAAATATCAAAAAATCTCTCTTCGGAAGCATCTGTTTAACATTTTCTTTGTATAATATTCATTCGTGTCATCAGACGCCTAAAAAACAATGAAATAGTGTCATTTTTAAATACTCAGGGGTTTTACCGGAATTAGTGTGCTCTATCCTTTGGGTTTTTTACTAAAAAAGGAAATATCAAAAAATCTATCTTCGGACGCATCAGTTTAACATTTTCGTCGTATAATATCCAATCGTGTCATCAGACGCCATAAAAAACAAATAAATAGTGCCATTTTTAAAAACTGAGGGTTTTTACAGGAATTCGTGTATTTTTGGTTTTTTTTACTAAAAAAGGAAATATCAAAAAATCTATCTTCGGACGCATGAGTTTAACATTTTCGTCGTATTATATCAATTCGTGTCATCAGACGCCTCCAAAAACAAAGAAATAGTAGCATTTTGAAAAACTAAGGGTTTTTACCGAAATTCGTGTGCTATAGGGTTTGGTTTTTTTCCTAAAAAAGGAAATATCAAAAAATCTCTCTTGAGACGAATGACTTTAACATTTTTCATCGTAGAATATCAATTCGTATCTTTAGACACCGCAGAAAACAAAGAAATAGTGTCATTTTTAAAAACTGAGGGTTTTTACAGGAAATCGTGTGCTATACCCTTTAGGGTTTTCCCCAAAAATGGAAATATCAAAAAATCTCTCTTGGGACGAATGAGTTTAACATTTTTGTCGTATAATATCAATTCGTGTCTTCAGACACCGCAAAAAACAAAGAAATAGTGCCATTTTTAAAAACTAAGGATTTTTACATGAATTCGGGTGCTATAGCCTTTGGTTTTTTTTACTAAAAAAGGAAATATCAAAAAATCTCTCTTCGGACGCATGAGTTTAACATTTTCGTCGTATTATATCAATTCGTGTCATCAGACGCCTCAAAAAACAAAGAAATAGTTCCATTTTTAAAAAATGAGGGGTTTTATCGAAATTCGTGTGGTATAGCCTTTGGTTTTTTTACTAAAAATTGAAATATCAAAAAATCTCTCTTCGGAAGCATCTGTTTAACATTTTCTTCGTATAATATTCATTCGTGTCATCAGACGCCTAAAAAACAATGAAATAGTGTCATTTTTAAATACTCAGGGTTTTTACAGGAATTAGTGTGCTCTATCCTTTGGGTTTTTTACTAAAAAAGGAAATATCAAAAAATCTATCTTCGGACGCATCAGTTTAACATTTTCGTCGTATAATATCCAATCGTGTCATCAGACGCCACAAAAAACAAAGAAATAGTTCCATTTTTAAAAACTGAGGGTTTTTACAGGAATTCGTGTGTTATAGCCTTTGGTTTTTTTTACTAAAAAAGGAAATATCAAAAAATCAATCTTCAGACGCATGAGTTTAACATTTTCGTCGTATTATATCAATTCGTGTCATCAGACGGCTCCAAAAACAAAGAAATAGTAGCATTTTGAAAAACTAAGGGTTTTTACCGAAATTCGTGTGCTATAGGGTTTGGTTTTTTCCTAAAAAAAGGAAATATCAAAAAATCTCTCTTGAGACGAATGACTTTAACATTTTCATCGTATAATATCAATTCGTATCTTCAGACACCGCAAAAAACAGAGAAATAGTGCCATTTTTAAAAACTGAGGGTTTTTACAGGAAATCGTGTGCTATACCTTTTAGGGTTTTCCCCAAAAAAGGAAATATCAAAAAATCTCTCTTGGGACGAATGAGTTTAACATTTTCGTCGTATAATATCAATTCGTGTCTTCAGACAACGCAAAAAACAAAGAAATAATGCCATTTTTAAAAACTAAGGATTTTTACAGGAATTCGGGTGCTATAGCCTTTGGTTTTTTTTACTAAAAAAGGAAATATCAAAAAATCTCTCTTCGGACGCATGAGTTTAACATTTTCGTCGTATTATATCAATTCGTGTCATCAGACGCCTCAAAAAACAAAGAAATAGTTCCATTTTTAAAAAATGAGGGGTTTTATCGAAATTCGGGTGGTATAGCCTTTGGTTTTTTTACTAAAAAAGTAAATATCAAAAAATCTCTCTTCGGAAGCATCTGTTTAACATTTTCGTCGTTTAATATTCATTCGTGTCCTCAGACGCCTAAAAAACAAAGAAATAGTGCCATTTTTAAAAACTGAAGGTTTTTACAGGAATTCGTGTGCTATAGCCTTTGTTTTTTTTACTAAAAAAGGAAATATCAAAAAATCTATCTTCAGACGCAAGAGTTTAACATTTTCGTCGTATTATATCAATTCGTGTCATCAGACGCCTCCAAAAACAAAGAAATAGTAGCATTTTTAAAAACTAAGGGGTTTTTACCGAAATTCGTGTGCTATAACGTTTGGTTTTTTCCTAAAAAAGGAAATATCAAAAAATCTCTCTTGGGACGAATGAGTTTAACATTTTCATCGTATAATATCAATTCGTGTCTTCAGACACCGCAAAAAACAAAGAAATAGTGCCATTTTTAAAAACTGAGGGTTTTTACAGGAATTCGTGTGCTATTCCCTTTGGGTTTTTCCCCAAAAAAGGAAATATCAAAAAATCTCTTTTGGGACGAATGAGTTTAACATTTTCGTCGTATAATATCAATTCGTGTCTTCAGACACAACAAAAAACAAAGAAATAGTGCCATATTTGTAAAGTAAGGATTTTTACAGGAATTCGTGTGCTATAGCCTTTGGTTTTTTTTACTAAAAAAGGAAATATCAAAAAATCTCTCTTCGGACGCATGAGTTTAACATTTTCGTCGTATTATATCAATTCGTGTCATCAGACGCCTGAAAAAACAAAGAAATAGTGCCATTTTTAAAAAATGACGGGTTTTATCGAAATTCGTGTGGTATAGCCTTTGGTTTTTTACTAAAAAAGGAAATATCAAAAAATCTCTCTTCGGACGCATGAGTTTAACATTTTCGTCGTATTATATCAATTCGTGTCATCAGACGCCTCAAAAAACAAAGAAATAGTGCCATTTTTAAAAAATGACGGGTTTTATCGAAATTCGTGTGGTATAGCCTTTGGTTTTTTACTAAAAAAGGAAATATCAAAAAATCTATCTTCGGACGCATGAGTTTAACATTTTCGTCGTATTATATCAATTCGTGTCATCAGACGCCTCAAAAAACAAAGAAATAGTGCCATTTTTAAAAAATGAGGGGTTTTATCGAAATTCGTGTGGTATAGCCTTTGGTTTTTTTACTAAAAAATGAAATATCAAAAAATCTCTCTACGGAAGCATCTGTTTAACATTTTCGTCGTATAATATTCATTCGTGTCATCAGACGCCTAAAAAACAATGAAATAGTGTCATTTTTAAATACTAAGGGTTTTTACCGGAATTGGTGTGCTATAGCCTTTGGTTTTTTTACTAAAAATGGAAATATCAAAAAATCTATCTTCGGACGCATCAGTTTAACATTTTCGTCGTATAATATCCAATCGTGTCATCTGATGCCATAAAAAACAAATAAATAGTGACATTTTTAAAAACTGAGGGTTTTTACAGGAATTCGTGTGTTAGCCTTTGGTTTTTTTACTAAAAAAGGAAATATCAAAAAATCTATCTTCAGACGCATGAGTTTAACATTTTCGTCGTATTATATCAATTCGTGTCATCAGACGCCTCCAAAAACAAAGAAATAGTAGCATTTTGAAAAACTAAGGGTTTTTACCGAAATTCGTGTGCTATAGGGTTTGGTTTTTTCCTAAAAAAGGAAATATCAAAAAATCTCTCTTGAGACGAATGACTTTAACATTTTCATCGTATAATATCAATTCGTATCTTCAGACACCGCAAAAAACAAAGAAATAGTGCCATTTTTAAAAACTGAGGGTTTTTACAGGAAATCGTGTGCTATACCCTTTAGGGTTTTCCCCAAAAAAGGAAATATCAAAAAATCTCTCTTGGGACGAATGAGTTTAACATTTTCGTCGTATAATATCAATTCGTGTCTTCAGACACAACAAAAAACAATGAAATAGTGGCATTTTTGAAAAGTAAGGATTTTTACAGGAATTCGTGTGCTACAGCCTTTGGTTTTTTTTACTAAAAAAGGAAATATCAAAAAATCTCTCTTCGGACGCACGAGTTTAACATTTTCGTCGTATTATATCAATTCGTGTCATCAGACGCCTCAAAAAACAAAGAAATAGTGCTATTTTTAAAAAATGAGGGGTTTTATCGAAATTCGTGTGGTATATAGCCTTTGGTTTTTTTACTAAAAAATGAAATATCAAAAAATCTCTTCGGAAGCATCTGTTTAACATTTTTGTCGTATAATATTCATTCGTGTCATCAGACGCCTAAAAAACAATGAAATAGTTTCATTTTTAAATACTAAGGGTTTTTACAGGAATTCGTGTGCTATAGCCTTTGGTTTTTTTTACTAAAAAAGGAAATATCAAAAAATCTATTTTCAGACGCATGAGTTTAACATTTTCGTCGTATTATATCAATTCGTGTCATCAGACGCCTCCAAAAACAAAGAAATAGTAGCATTTTTAAAAACTAAGGGTTTTTACTGAAATTCATGTGCTATAACGTTTGGTTTTTTCCTAAAAAAGGAAATATCAAAAATTCTATCTTCGTACGCATCAGTTTAATATTTTCGTCGTATAATATCCAATCGTGTCATCAGACGCCATAAAAAACAAATAAATAGTGCCATTTTTAAAAACTGAGGGGTTTTACTGGAATTCGTGTGATATAGCCTTTGATTTTTTTTACTAAAAAAGGAAATATCAAAAAATCTCTCTTCGGACGCATGAGTTTAACATTTTCGTCGTATTATATCAATTCGTGTCATCAGACGCCTCAAAAAACAAAGAAATAGTGCCATTTTTAAAAAATGAGGGGTTTTATCGAAATTCGTGTGGTATAGCCTTTGGTTTTTTTACTAAAAAAGGAAATATCAAAAAATCTCTCTTCGGACGCATGAGTTTAACATTTTCGTCGTATTATATCAATTCGGGTCATCAGAAGCCTCAAAAAACAAAGAAATAGTGCCATTTTTAAAAAATGACGGGTTTTATCGAAATTCGTGTGGTATAGCCTTTGGTTTTTTTACTAAAAAAGGAAATATCAAAAAATCTCTTTTCGGACGCATGAGTTTAACATTTTCGTCGTATTATATCAATTCGTGTCATCAGACGCCTCAAAAAAAAAGAAATAGTGCCATTTTTAAAAAATGAGGGGTTCTTTCAAAATTCGTGTGGTATAGCCTTTGGTTTTTGTACTAAAAAATGAAATATCAAAAAATCTCTCTTCGGAAGCATCTGTTTAACATTTTCGTCGTATAATATTCATTCGTGTCCTCAGACGGCTAAAAAACAATGAAATAGTGTCATTTTTAAATACTAAGGGTTTTTACCGGAATTGGTGTGCTATAGCCTTTGGTTTTTTTACTAAAAAAGGAAATATCAAAAAATCTATCTTCGGACGCATCAGCTTAACATTTTCGTCGTATAATATCCAATCGTGTCATCAGACGCCATAAAAAACAAAGAAATAGTGCCATTTTTAAAAATTGAGGGGTTTTACAGGAATTCGTGTGCTATAGCCTTTGTTTTTTTTACTAAAAAAGGAAATATCAAAAAATCTAACTTGAGACGCATGAGTTTAACATTTTCGTCGTATTATATCAATTCGTGTCATCAGACGCCTCCAAAAACAAAGAAATAGTAGCATTTTTAAAAACTAAGGGTTTTTTACCGAAATTCGTGTGCTATAACGTTTGGTTTTTTTCCTAAAAAGGAAATATCAAAAAATCTCTCTTGGGAAGAATGAGTTTAACATTTTCATCGTATTATATCAATTCGTGTCTTCAGACACCGCAAAAAACAAAGAAATAGTGCCATTTTTAAAAACTGAGGGTTTTTACAGGAATTCGTGTGCTATACCCTTTGGGTTTTTCCCCAAAAAAGGAAATATCAAAAAATCTCTCTTGGGACGAATGAGTTAACATTTTCGTCGTATAATATCAATTCGTGTCTTCAGACACAGCAAAAAACAAAGAAATAGTGCCATTTTTGAAAAGTAAGGATTTTTACAGGAATTCGTGTGCTATAGCCTTTGGTTTTTTTTACTAAAAAAGGAAATATCAAAAAATCTCTCTTCGGACGCATGAGTTTAACATTTTCGTCGTATTATATCAATTCGTGTCATCAGACGCCTGTAAAAACAAAGAAATAGTGCCATTTTTAAAAACTGAGGGTTTTTACAGAAATCCGTGTGCTATAGCCTTTGGTTTTTTTTACGAAAAAAGGAAATATCAAAAAATCTCTCTTCGGAAGCATCTGTTTAACATTTTCGTCGTATAATATTCATTCGTGTCATCAGACGCCTAAAAAAACAAAGAAATAGTGTCATTTTTAAATAGTAAGAGTTTTTACCGGAATTCGTGTGCTATAGCCTTTGGTTTTTTACTAAAAAAGGAAATATCAAAAAATCTATCTTCGGACGCATCAGTTTAATATTTTCGTCGTATAATATCCCATCGTGTCATCAGACGCCTCAAAAAACAAAGAAATAGTGTCATTTTTAAAAACTGAGGGTTTTTACAGAAATCCATGTGCTATAGCCTTCGGTTTTTTTACTAAAAAAGGAAATATCAAAAAATCTCTCTTCGGACGCATGAGTTTAACATTTTCGTCGTATTATATCAATTCGGGTCATCAGAAGCCTCAAAAAACAAAGAAATAGTGCCATTTTTTAAAAATGACGGGTTTTATCGAAATTCGTGTGGTATAGCCTTTGGTTTTTTACTAAAAAAGGAAATATCAAAAAATCTCTTCGGACGCATGAGTTTAACATTTTCGTCGTATTAGATCAATTCGGGTCATCAGACGCCTCAAAAAACAAAGAAATAGTGTCATTTTTAAAAAATGAGGGGTTTTATCGAAATTCGTGTGGCATAGCCTTTGGTTTTTTTACTAAAAAAGAAATATCAAAAAATCTCTCTTCGGACGCATGAGTTTAACATTTTCGTCGTATTATATCAATTTGTGTCATCAAACCCCTCAAAACACAAAGAAATAGTGCCATTTTTAAAAAATGAGGGGTTTTATCGAAATTCGTGAGGTACAGCCTTTGGTTTTTTTACTAAAAAATGAAATATCAAAAAATCTCTCTTCGGAAGCATCTGTTTAACATTTTCGTCGTATAATATTCATTCGTGTCATCAGACGCCTAAAAAAACAAAGAAATAGTGTCATTTTTAAATAGTAAGAGTTTTTACCGGAATTCGTGTGCTATAGCCTTTGGTTTTTTACTAAAAAAGGAAATATCAAAAAATCTATCTTCGGACGCATCAGTTTAATATTTTCGTCGTATAATATCCCATCGTGTCATCAGACGCCTCAAAAAACAAAGAAATAGTGTCATTTTTAAAAACTGAGGGTTTTTACAGAAATCCATGTGCTATAGCCTTCGGTTTTTTTACTAAAAAAGGAAATATCAAAAAATCTCTCTTCGGACGCATGAGTTTAACATTTTCGTCGTATTATATCAATTCGGGTCATCAGAAGCCTCAAAAAACAAAGAAATAGTGCCATTTTTTAAAAATGACAGGTTTTATCGAAATTCGTGTGGTATAGCCTTTGGTTTTTTACTAAAAAAGGAAATATCAAAAAATCTCTCTTCGGACGCATGAGTTTAACATTTTCGTTGTATTATATATAAATTCGTGTCATCAGACGCCTCAAAAAACAAAGAAATAGTGCCATTTTTAAAAAAATGTGGGGTTTTATCGAAATTCGTGTGTTATAGCCTTTGGTTTTTTTACTAAAAAAGAAATATCAAAAAATCTCTCTTCGGAAGTATCTGTTTAACATTTTCGTCGTATAATATTCATTCGTGTCATGAGACGCCTAAAAAACAATGAAATAGTGTCATTTTTAAATACTAAGGGTTTTTACCGGAATTAGTGTGCTATATCCTTTGGGTTTTTTGCTAAAAAAGGAAATATCAAAAAATCTATCTTCGGACGCATCCGTTTAACATTTTCGTCGTATAATATCCAATCGTGTCATCAGACGCCATAAAAAACAAAGAAATAGTGCCAATTTTAAAAACTAAGGGTTTTTACAGCAATTCGTGTGTTATAGCCTTTGGTTTTTTTACTAAAAAAGAAATATCAAAAAATCTCTCTTCGGACGCATGAGTTTAACATTTTCGTCGTATTATATCAATTCGTGTCATAAGACGCCTCAAAAAACAAATAAATAGTGCCATTTTTAAAAAATGAGGGGTTTTATCGAAATTCGTGTGGTATAGCCTTTGGTTTTTTTACTAAAAAATGAAATATCAAAAAATCTCTCTTCGGAAGCATCTGTTTAACATTTTCGTCGTATTATATCAATTCGTGTCATCAGACGCCTCAAAAACAATGAAATAGTGTCATTTTTAAATACTAAGGGTTTTTACCGGAATTGGTGTGCTATAGCCTTTGGTTTTTCTACTAAAAAAGGAAATATCAAAAAATCTATCTTCGGACGCATCAGTTTAACATTTTCGTCGTATAATATCCAATCGTGTCATCAGACGCCATAAAAAACAAAGAAATAGTGCCATTTTTAAAAACTGAGGGTTTTTATAGGAATTCGTGTGCTATAGCCTTTGGTTTTTTTTACTAAAAAAGGAAATATCAAAAAATCTATCTTCAGACGCATGAGTTTAACATTTTCGTCGTATTATATCAATTCGTGTCATCAGACGCCACCAAAAACGAAGAAATAGTAGCATTTTTAAAAACTAAGGGTTTTTACCGAAATTCGTGTGCTATAGCGTTTGGTTTTTTCCTAAAAAAGGAAATATCAAAAAATCTCTCATAGGACGAATGAGTGTAACATTTTCATCGTATAATATCAATTCGTGTCTTCACACACCGCAAAAAACAAAGAAATAGTGTCATTTTTAAAAACTGAGGGTTTTTACAGGAATTCGTGTGCTATACCCTTTGGGTTTTTCCACAAAAAAGGAAATATCAAAAAATCTCTCTTGGGACGAATGAGTTTAACATTTTCGTCGTATAATATCAATTCATGTCTTCAGACACCGCAAAAAACAAAGAAATAGTGCCATTTTTAAAAAATAAGGATTTTTACAGGAATTCGTGTGCTATAGCCTTTGGTTTTTTTTACTAAAAAAGGAAATATCAAAAAAACTCTCTTCGGACGCATGAGTTTAACATTTTCGTCGTATTATATCAATTCGTGTCATCAGACGCCTAAAAAAACAAAGAAATAGTGCCATTTTTAGAAAATGAGGGGTTTTATCGAAATTCGTGTGGTATAGCCTTTGGTTTTTTTACTAAAAAGGAAATATCAAAAAATCTCTCTTCGGACGCATGAGTTTAACATTTTCGTCGTATTATATCAATTCGTGTCATAAGACGCCTCAAAAAACAAAGAAATAGTGCCATTTTTAAAAAATGAGGGGTTTTATCGAAATTCGTGTGGTATAGCCTTTGGTTTTTTTACTAAAAAAAGGAAATATCAAAAAATCTCTCTTCGGAAGCATCTGTTTAACATATTCGTCGTATAATATTCATTCGTGTCATCAGACGCCTAAAAAACAATGAAATAGTGTCATTTTTAAATACTAAGGGTTTTTACCGGAATTCGTGTGGTGTAGCCTTTGGTTTTTTACTAAAAAAGAAAATATCAAAAAATCTATCTTCGGACGCATCAGTTTAACATTTTCGTCGTATAATATCCAATCGTGTCATCAGACGCTTCAAAAAACAAAGAAATAGTGCCATTTTTAAAAACTGAGGGTTTTTACAGAAATTCGTGTGCTATAGCCTTTGGTTTTTTTACTAAAAAAGGAAATATCAAAAAATCTCTCTTCGGACGCATGAGTTTAACATTTTCGTCGTATTATATCAATTCGTGTCATCAGACGCCTCAAAAAACAAAGAAATAGTGCCATTTTTAAAAAAATGTGGGGTTTTATCGAAATTCGTGTGGTATAGCCTTTGGTTTTTTTACTAAAAAAGAAATATCAAAAAATCTCTCTTCGGAAGTATCTGTTTAACATTTTCGTCGTATAATATTCATTCGTGTCATGAGACGCCTAAAAAACAATGAAATAGTGTCATTTTTAAATACTAAGGGTTTTTACCGGAATTAGTGTGCTATATCCTTTGGGTTTTTTGCTAAAAAAGGAAATATCAAAAAATCTATCTTCGGACGCATCCGTTTAACATTTTCGTCGTATAATATCCAATCGTGTCATCAGACGCCATAAAAAACAAAGAAATAGTGCCAATTTTAAAAACTAAGGGTTTTTACAGCAATTCGTGTGTTATAGCCTTTGGTTTTTTTTACCAAAAAAGGAAATATCAAAAAATCTATCTTCAGACGCATGAGTTTAACATTTTCGTCGTATTATATCAATTCGTGTCATCAGACGCCACCAAAAACAAAGAAACAGTAGCATTTTTAAAAACTAACGGTTTTTACCGAAATTCGTGTGCTATAGCGTTTGGTTTTTTCCTAAAAAAGGAAATATCAAAAAATCTCTCTTAGGACGAATGAGTTTAACATTTTCATCGTATAATATCAATTCGTGTCTTCAGACACCGCAAAAAACAAAGAAGTAGTGCCATTTTTAAAAACTGAGGGTTTTTACAGGAATTCGTGTGCTATACCCTTTGGGTTTTTCCACAAAAAAGGAAATATCAAAAAATCTCTCTTGGGACAAATGAGTTTAACATTTTCGTCGTATAATATCAATTCATGTCTTCAGACACCGCAAAAAACAAAGAAATAGTGCCATTTTTAAAAAATAAGGATTTTTACAGGAATTCGTGTGCTATAGCCTTTGGTTTTTTTTACTAAAAAAGGAAATATCAAAAAAACTCTCTTCGGACGCATGAGTTTAACATTTTCGTCGTATTATATCAATTCGTGTCATCAGACGCCTCAAAAAACAAAGAAATAGTGCCATTTTTAAAAAAATGAGGGGTTTTATCGAAATTCGTGTGCTATAGCCTTTGGTTTTTTTACAAAAAGGAAATATCGAAAAATCTCTCTTCGGACGCATGAGTTTAACATTTTCGTCGTATTATATCAATTCGTGTCATCAGACGCCTCAAAAAACAAAGAAATAGTGCCATTTTTAAAAAATGAGGGGTTTTATCGAAATTCGTGTGGTATAGCCTTTGGTTTTTTTACTAAAAAAGGAAATATCAAAAAATCTCTCTTCGGACGCATGAGTTTAACATTTTCGTCGTATTATATCAATTCGTGTCATCAGACGCCTCAAAAAACAAAGAAATAGTGCCATTTTTAAAAAATGAGGGGTTTTATCGAAATTCGTGTGGTATAGCCTTTGGTTTTTTTACTAAAAAATGAAATATCAAAAAATCTCTCTTCGGAAGCATATGTTTAATATATTCGTCGTATAATATTCATTTGTGTCATCAGACGCCTAAAAAACAATGAAATAGTGTCATTTTTAAATACTAAGGGTTTTTACCGGAATTCGTGTGCTATAGCCATTGGTTTTTTACTAAAAAAGAAAATATCAAAAAATCTATCTTCGGACGCATCAGTTTAACATTTTCGTCGTATAATATCCAATCGTGTCATCAGACGCCTCAAAAAACAAAGAAATAGTGCCATTTTTAAAAACTGAGGGTTTTTACAGAAATTCGTGTGCTATATCCTTTGGTTTTTTTACTAAAAAAGGAAATATCAAAAAATCTCTCTTCGGACGCATGAGTTTAACATCTTCGTCGTATTATATCAATTCGTGTCATCAGACGCCTCAAAAAACAAAGAAATAGTGCCATTTTTAAAAAATGAGGGGTTTTATCGAAATTCGTGTGGTATAGCCTTTGGTTTTTTTACTAAAAAAGGAAATATCAAAAAAATTCTCTTCGGAAGCATCTGTTTAACATTTTCGTCGTATAATATTCATTCGTGTCATCAGACGCCTAAAAAACAATGAAATAGTGTCATTTTTAAATACTAAGGGTTTTTACCGGAATTGGTGTGCTATATCCTTTGGGTTTTTTGCTAAAAAAGGAAATATCAAAAAATCTATCTTCGGACGCATCCGTTTAACATTCTCGTCGTATAATATCCAATCGTGTCATCAAACGCCATGAAAAACAAAGAAATAGTGCCAATTTTAAAAACTAAGGGTTTTTACAGCAATTCGTGTGCTATATAGCCTTTGGTTTTTTTTACTAAAAAAGGAAATATCAAAAAATATATCTTCAGACGCATGAGTTTAACATTTTCGTCGTATTATATCAATTCGTGTCATCAGACGCCACCAAAAACAAAGAAATAGTAGCATTTTTAAAAACTTAGGGTTTTTACCGAAATTCGTGTGCTATAGCATTTGGTTTTTTCCTAAAAAAGGAAATATCAAAAAATCTCTCTTAGGACGAATGAGTTTAACATTTTCATCGTATAATATCAATTCGTGTCTTCAGACGCCGCAAAAAACAAAGAAATAGTGCCATTTTTAAAAACTGAGGGTTTTTACAGGAATTCGTGTGCTATACCCTTTGGGTTTTTCCACAAAAAAGGAAATATCAAAAAATCTCTCTTGGGACGAATGAGTTTAACATTTTCGTCGTATAATATCAATTCATGTCTTCAGACATCGCAAAAAACAAAGAAATAGTGCCATTTTTAAAAAATAAGGATTTTTACAGGAATTCGTGTGCTATAGCCTTTGGTTTTTTTTATTAAAAAAGGAAATATCAAAAAAACTCTCTTCGGACGCATGAGTTTAACATTTTTGTCGTATTATATCAATTCGTGTCATCAGACGCCTCAAAAAACAAAGAAATAGTGCCAATTTTAAAAAATGAGGGGTTTTATCGAAATTCGTGTGGTATAGCCTTTGGTTTTTTTACTAAAAAAGGAAATATCAAAAAATCTCTCTTCGGACGCCTGAGTTTAACATTTTCGTCGTATTATATCAATTCGTGTCATCAGACGCCTCAAAAAACAAAGAAATAGTGCCATTTTTCAAAAATGAGGGGTTTTATCGAAATTCGTGTGGTATAATAGCCTTTGGTTTTTTTACTAAAAAAGGAAATATCAAAAAATCACTCTTCGGGCGCATGAGTTTAACATTTTCGTCGTATTATATCAATTCGTGTCATCAGACGCCTCAAAAAACAAAGAAATAGTGCCATTTTTAAAAAATGAGGGGTTTTATCGAAATTCGTGTGGTATAGCCTTTGGTTTTTTTACTAAAAAATGAAATATCAAAAAATCTCTCTTCGGAAGCATCTGTTTAACATATTCGTCGTATAATATTCATTCGTGTCATCAGACGCCTAAAAAACAATGAAATAGTGTCATTTTTAAATACTAAGTGTTTTTTACCGAAATTCGTGTGCTATAACGTTTGGTTTTTTTCCTAAAAAAGGAAATATCAAAAAATCTCTCTTGGGACGAATGAGTTTAACATTTTCATCGTATAATATCAATTCGTGTCTTCAGACACCGCAAAAAACAAAGAAATAGTGCCATTTTTAAAAACTGAGGGTTTTTACAGAAATTCGTGTGCTATAGCCTTTGGTTTTTTTACTAAAAAAGGAAATATCAAAAAATCTCTCTTCGGACGCATGAGTTTAACATTTTCGTCGTATTATATCAATTCGTGTCATCAGACGCCTCAAAAAACAAAGAAATAGTGCCATTTTTAAAAAAATGAGGGGTTTTATCGAAATTCGTGTGGTATAGCCTTTGGTTTTTTTACTAAAAAATGAAATATCAAAAAATCTCTCTTCAGAAGCATCTGTTTAACAATTTCGTCGTATAATATTCATTCGTGTCATCAGACGCCTAAAAAACAATGAAATAGTGTCATTTTTAAATACTAATGGTTTTTACCGGAATTAGTGTGCTATATCCTTTGGGTTTGTTGCTAAAAAAGGAAATATCAAAAAATCTATCTTCGGACGCATCCGTTTAACATTTTCGTCGTATAATATCCAATCGTGTCATCAGACGCCATAAAAAACAAAGAAATAGTGCCAATTTTAAAAACTAAGGGTTTTTACAGCAATTCGTGTGTTATAGCCTTTGGTTTTTTAACTAAAAAAGGAAATATCAAAAAATCTATCTTCAGCCGCATGAGTATAACATTTTCGTCGTATTATATCAATTCGTGTCATCAGACGCCACCAAAACAAAAGAAATAGTAGCATTTTTAAAAACTAAGGGTTTTTCCCGAAATTCGTGTGCTATAAGGTTTGGTTTTTTCCTAAAAAAGGAAATATCAAAAAATCTATCTTAGGACGAATGAGTTTAACATTTTCATCGTATAATATCAATTCGTGTCTTCAGACACCGCAAAAAACAAAGAAATAGTGCCATTTTTAAAAACTGAGGGTTTTTACAGGAATTCGTGTGCTATACCCTTTGGGTTTTTCCACAAAAAAAGAAATATCAAAAAATCTCTCTTGTGACGAATGAGTTTAACATTTTCGTCGTATAATATCAATTCATGTCTTCAGACACCGCAAAAAACAAAGAAATAGTGCCATTTTTAAAAAATAAGGATTTTTACAGGAATTCGTGTGCTATAGCCTTTGGTTTTTTTTACTAAAAAAGTAAATATCAAAAAAACCCTCTTCGGACGCATGAGTTTAACATTTTCGTCGTATTATATCAATTCGTGTCATCAGACGCCATAAAAAACAAAGAAATAGTGCCATTTTTAAAAAATGAGGGGTTTTATCGAAATTCGTGTGGTAGCCTTTGGTTTTTTTACTAAAAAAGGAAATATCAAAAAATCTCTCTTCGGACGCATGAGTTTAACATTTTCGTCGTATTATATCAATTTGTGTCATCAGACGCCTCAAAAAACAAAGAAATAGTGCCATTTTTAAAAAATGAGGGGTTTTATCGAAATTCGTGTGGTATAGCCTTTGGTTTTTTTACTAAAAAAGGAAATATCAAAAAATCTCTCTTCGGACGCATGAGTTTAACATTTTCGTCGTATTATATCAATTCGTGTCATCAGACGCCTCAAAGAACAAAGAAATAGTGCCATTTTTAAAAAATGAGGGGTTTTATCGAAATTCGTGTGGTATAGCCTTTGGTTTTTTTACTAAAAATGAAATATCAAAAAATCTCTCTTCGGAAGCATCTGTTTAACATATTCGTCGTATAATATTCATTCGTGTCATCAGACGCCTAAAAAACAATGAAATAGTGTCATTTTTAAATACTAAGGGTTTTTACCGGAATTCGTGTGCTATAGCCTTTGGTTTTTTACTAAAAAAGAAAATATCAAAAAATCTATCTTCGGACGCATCAGTGTAACATTTTCGTCGTATAATATCCAATCGTGTCATCAGACGCCTCAAAAAACAAAGATATAGTGCCATTTTTAAAAACTGAGGGTTTTTACAGAAATTCGTGTGCTATATAGCCTTTGGTTTTTTTACTAAAAAAGGAAATATCAAAAAATCTCTCTTCGGACGCATGAGTTTAACATTTTCGTCGTATTATATCAATTCGTGTCATCAGACGCCTCAAAAAACAAAGAAATAGTGCCATTTTTAAAAAAATGTGGGGTTTTATCGAAATTCGTGTGGTATAGCCTTTGGTTTTTTTACTAAAAAATGAAATATCAAAAAATCTCTCTTCGGAAGCATCTGTTTAACATTTTCGTCGTATAATATTCATTCGTGTCATGAGACGCCTAAAAAACAATGAAATAGTGTCATTTTTAAATACTAAGGGTTTTTACCGGAATTAGTGTGCTATATCCTTTGGGTTTTTTGCTAAAAAGGAAATATCAAAAAATCTATCTTCGGACGCATCCGTTTAACATTTTCGTCGTATAATATCCAATCGTGTCATCAGACGCCATAAAAAACAAAGAAATAGTGCCAATTTTAAAAACTAAGGGTTTTTACAGCAATTCGTGTGTTATAGCCTTTGGTTTTTTTTACTAAAAAAGGAAATATCAAAAAATCTATCTTCAGACGCATGAGTTTAACATTTTCGTCGTATTATATCAATTCGTGTCATCAGACGCCACCAAAAACAAAGAAATAGTAGCATTTTTAAAAACTAAGGGTTTTTACCGAAAATCGTGTGCTATATCGTTTGGTTTTTTCCTAAAAAAGGAAATATCAAAAAATCTCTCTTAGGACGAATGAGTTTAACATTTTCATCGTATAATATCAATTCGTGTCTTCAGACACCGCAAAAAACAAAGAAATAGTGCCATTTTTAAAAACAGAGTGTTTTTACAGGAATTCGTGTGCTATACCCTTTGGGTTTTTCCACAAAAAAGGAAATATCAAAAAATCTCTCTTGGGACGAATGAGTTTAACATTTTCGTCGTATAATATTAATTCATGTCTTCAGACACCGCAAAAAACAAAGAAATAGTGCCATTTTTAAAAACTAAGGATTTTTACAGGAATTCGTGTGTTATAGCCTTTGGTTTTTTTTACTAAAAAAGGAAATATCAAAAAAACTCTCTTCGGACGCATGAGTTTAACATTTTCGTCGTATTATATCAATTCGTGTCATCAGACGCCTCAAAAAACAAAGAAATAGTGCCATTTTTAAAAAATGAGGGGTTTTATCGAAATTCGTGTGGTATAGCCTTTGGTTTTTTTACTAAAAAAGGAAATATCAAAAAATCTCTCTTCGGACGCATGAGTTTAACATTTTCGTCGTATTATATCAATTCGTGTCATCAGACGCCTCAAAAAACAAAGAAATAGTGCCATTTTTAAAAAATGAGGGGTTTTATCGAAATTCGTGTGGTATAGCCTTTGGTTTTTTTACTAAAAAAGGAAATATCAAAAAATCTCTCTTCGGACGCATGAGTTTAACATTTTCGTCTTATTATATCAATTCGTGTCATCAGACGCCTCAAAAAACAAAGAAATCGTGCCATTTTTAAAAAATGAGGGGTTTTATCGAAATTCGTGTGGTATAGCCTTTGGTTTTTTTACTAAAAAATGAAATATCAAAAAATCTTTCTTCGGAAGCATCTGTTTAACATATTCGTCGTATAATATTTATTCGTGTCATCAGACGCCTAAAAAACAATGAAATAGTGTCATTTTTAAATACTAAGGGTTTTTACCGGAATTCGTGTGCTATAGCCTTTGGTTTTTTACTAAAAAAGAAAATATCAAAAAATCTATCTTCGGACGCATCAGTTTAACATTTTCGTCGTATAATATCCAATCATGTCATCAGACGCCTCAAAAAACAAAGAAATAGTGCCATTTTTAAAAACTGAGGGTTTTTACAGAAATTCGTGTGCTATATAGCCTTTGGTTTTTTTACTAAAAAAGGAAATATCAAAAAATCTCTCTTCGGACGCATGAGTTTAACATTTTCGTCGTATTATATCAATTCGTGTCATCAGACGCCTCAAAAAACAAAGAAATAGTGCCATTTTTAAAAAAATGTGGGGTTTTATCGAAATTCGTGTGGTATAGCCTTTGGTTTTTTTACTAAAAAATAAAATATCAAAAAATCTCTCTTCGGAAGCATCTGTTTAACATTTTCTTCGTATAATATTCATTCGTGTCATCAGACGCCTAAAAAACAATGAAATAGTGTCATTTTTAAATACTAAGGGTTTTTACCGGAATTCGTGTGCTATATAGCCTTTGGTTTTTTACTAAAAAGGAAATATCAAAAAATCTCTCTTGGGACGAATGAGTTTAACATTTTCGTCGTATAATATCAATTCATGTCTTCAGACACCGCAAGAAACAAAGAAATAGTGTCATTTTTAAAAAATAAGGATTTTTACAGGAATTCGTGTGCTATAGCCTTTGGTTTTTTTACTAAAAAAGGAAATATCAAAAAAACTCTCTTCGGACGCATGAGTTTAACATTTTCGTCGTATTATATCAATTCGTGTCATCAGACGCCTCAAAAAACAAAGAAATAGTGCCATTTTTAAAAAATGAGGGGTTTTATCGAAATTCGTGTGGTATAGCCTTTGGTTTTTTTACTAAAAAAGGAAATATCAAAAAATCTCTCTTCGGACGCATGAGTTTAACATTTTCGTCGTATTATATCAATTCGTGTCATCAGACGCCTCAAAAAACAAAGAAATCGTGCCATTTTTAAAAAATGAGGGGTTTTATCGAAATTCGTGTGGTATAGCCTTTGGTTTTTTTACTAAAAATGAAATATCAAAAAATCTTTCTTCGGAAGCATCTGTTTAACATATTCGTCGTATAATATTCATTCGTGTCATCAGACGCCAAAAAAACAATGAAATAGTGTCATTTTTAAATACTAAGGGTTTTTACCGGAATTCGTGTGCTATAGCCTTTAGTTTTTTACTAAAAAAGAAAATATCAAAAAATCTATCTTCGGACGCATCAGTTTAACATTTTCGTCGTATAATATCCAATCGTGTCATCATACGCCTCAAAAAACAAAGAAATAGTGCCATTTTTAAAAACTGAGGGTTTTTACAGAAATTCGTGTGCTATATAGCCTTTGGTTTTTTTACTAAAAAAGGAAATATCAAAAAATCTCTCTTCGGACGCATGAGTTTAACATTTTCGTCGTATTATATCAATTCGTGTCATCAGACGCCTCAAAAAACAAAGAAATAGTGCCATTTTTTAAAAAAATGTGGGGTTTTATCGAAATTTGTGTGGTATAGCCTTTGGTTTATTTACTAAAAAATGAAATATCAAAAAATCTCTCTTCGGAAGCATCTGTTTAACATTTTCGTCGTATAATATTCATTCGTGTCATCAGACGCCTAAAAAACAATGAAATAGTGTCATTTTTAAATACTAAGGGTTTTTACCGGAATTAGTGTGCTATATCCTTTGGGTTTTTTGCTAAAAAGGAAATATCAAAAAATCTATCTTCGGACGCATCCGTTTAACATTTTCGTCGTATAATATCCAATCGTGTCATCAGACGCCATAAAAAACAAAGAAATAGTGCCAATTTTAAAAACTAAGGGTTTTTACAGCAATTCGTGTGTTATAGCCTTTGGTTTTTTTTACTAAAAAAGGAAATATCAAAAAATCTATCTTCAGACGCATGAGTTTAACATTTTCGTCGTATTATATCAATTCGTGTCATCAGACGCCTCAAAAAACAAAGAAATAGTGCCATTTTTAAAAAAATGTGGGGTTTTATCGAAATTCGTGTGGTATAGCCTTTGGTTTTTTTACTAAAAAATGAAATATCAAAAAATCTCTCTTCGGAAGCATCTGTTTAACATTTTAGTCGTATAATATATTCATTCGTGTCATCAGACGCCTAAAAAACAATGAAATAGTGTCATTTTTAAATACTAAGGGTTTTTACCGGAATTAGTGTGCTATATCCTTTGGGTTTTTTGCTAAAAAGGAAATATCAAAAAATCTATCTTCGGACGCATCCGTTTAACATTTTCGTCATATAATATCCAATCGTGTCATCAGACGCCATAAAAAACAAAGAAATAGTGCCAATTTTAAAAACTAAGGATTTTTACAGCAATTCGTGTGTTATAGCCTCTGGTTTTTTTTACTAAAAAAGGAAATATCAAAAAATCTATCTTCAGACGCATGAGTTTAACATTTTCGTCGTATTATATCAATTCGTGTCATCAGACGCCACCAAAAACAAAGAAATTGTAGCATTTTTAAAAACTAAGGGTTTTTACCGAAATTCGTGTGCTATATCGTTTGGTTTTTTCCTAAAAAAGGAAATATCAAAAAATCTCTCTTAGGACGAATGAGTTTAACATTTTCATCGTATAATATCAATTCGTGACTTCAGACACCGCAAAAAACAAAGAAATAGTGCCATTTTTAAAAACTGAGTGTTTTTACAGGAATTCGTGTGCTATACCCTTTGGGTTTTTCCACAAAAAAGGAAATATCAAAAAATCTCTCTTGGGACGAATGAGTTTAACATTTTCGTCGTATAATATCAATTCATGTCTTCAGACACCGCAAAAAACAAAGAAATAGTGCCATTTTTTAAAACTAAGGATTTTTACAGGAATTCGTGTGTTATAGCCTTTGGTTTTTTTTACTAAAAAAGGAAATATCAAAAAACTCTCTTCGGACGCATGAGTTTAACATTTTCGTCGTATTATATCAATTCGTGTCATCAGACGCCTCAAAAAACAAAGAAATAGTGCCATTTTTAAAAAATGAGGGGTTTTATCGAAATTCGTGTGGTATGGCCTTTGGTTTTTTTACTAAAAAGGAAATATCAAAAAATCTCTCTTCGGACGCATGAGTTTAACATTTTCGTCGTATTATATCAATTCGTGTCATCAGACGTCTCAAAAAACAAAGAAATAGTGCCATTTTTAAAAAAATGTGGGGTTTTATCGAAATTCGTGTGGTATAGCCTTTGGTTTTTTTACTAAAAAATGAAATATCAAAAAATCTCTCTTCGGAAGCATCTGTTTAACATTTTCGTCGTATAATATTCATTCGTGTCATCAGACGCCTAAAAAACAATGAAATAGTGTCATTTTTAAATACTAAGGGTTTTTACCGGAATTAGTGTGCTATATCCTTTGGGTTTTTTGCTAAAAAGGAAATATCAAAAAATCTATCTTCGGACGCATCCGTTTAACATTTTCGTCGTATAATATTCATTCGTGTCATCAGACGCCTACAAAACAATGAAATAGTGTCATTTTTAAATACTAAGGGTTTTTACCGGAATTGGTGTGCTATAGCCTTTGTTTTTTTTACTAAAAAAGGAAATATCAAAAAATCTATCTTCAGACGCATGAGTTTAACATTTTCGTCGTATTATATCAATTCGTGTCATCAGACGCCTCCAAAAACAAAGAAATAGTAGCGTTTTTAAAAATTAAGGGTTTTTACCGAAATTCGTGTGCTATAACGTTTGGTTTTTTCCTAAAAAAGGAAATATCAAAAAATCTCTCTTGGGACGAATGAGTTTAACATTTTCATCGTATAATATCAATTCGTGTCTTCAGACACCGCAAAAAACAAAGAAATAGTGCCATTTTAAAAAACTGAGGGTTTTTACAGGAATTCGTGTGCTATACCCTTTGGGTTTTTCCACAAAAAAGGAAATATCAAAAAATCTCTCTTGGGACGAATGAGTTTAACATTTTCGTCGTATAATATCAATTCATGTCTTCAGACACCGCAAAAAACAAAGAAATAGTGCCATTTTTAAAAACTAAGGATTTTTACAGGAATTCGTGTGTTATAGCCTTTGGTTTTTTTTACTAAAAAAGGAAATATCAAAAAACTCTCTTCGGACGCATGAGTTTAACATTTTCGTCGTATTATATCAATTCGTGTCATCAGACGCCTCAAAAAACAAAGAAATAGTGCCATTTTTAAAAAATGAGGGGTTTTATCGAAATTCGTGTGGTATGGCCTTTGGTTTTTTTACTAAAAAGGAAATATCAAAAAATCTCTCTTCGGACGCATGAGTTTAACATTTTCGTCGTATTATATCAATTCGTGTCATCAGACGTCTCAAAAAACAAAGAAATAGTGCCATTTTTAAAAAAATGTGGGGTTTTATCGAAATTCGTGTGGTATAGCCTTTGGTTTTTTTACTAAAAAATGAAATATCAAAAAATCTCTCTTCGGAAGCATCTGTTTAACATTTTCGTCGTATAATATTCATTCGTGTCATCAGACGCCTAAAAAAACAAAGAAATAGTGCCATTTTTAAAAACTAAGGGTTTTTACAGCAATTCGTGTGTTATAGCCTTTGGTTTTTTTTACTAAAAAAGGAAATATCAAAAAATCTATCTACAGACGCATGAGTTTAACATTTTCGTCGTATTATATCAATTCGTGTCATCAGACGCCACCAAAAACAAAGAAATAGTAGCATTTTTAAAAACTAAGGGTTTTTACCGAAAATCGTGTGCTATATCGTTTGGTTTTTTCCTAAAAAAGGAAATATCAAAAAATCTCTCTTCGGACGAATGAGTTTAACATTTTCATCGTATAATATCAATTCGTGTCTTCAGACACCGCAAAAAACAAAGAAATAGTGCCATTTTTAAAAACTGAGTGTTTTTACAGGAATTCGTGTGCTATACCCTTTGGGTTTTTCCACAAAAAAGGAAATATCAAAAAATCTCTCTTGGGACGAATGAGTTTAACATTTTCGTCGTATAATATCAATTCATGTCTTCAGACACCGCAAAAAACAAAGAAATAGTGCCATTTTTAAAAACTAAGGATTTTTACAGGAATTCGTGTGTTATAGCCTTTGGTTTTTTTTACTAAAAAAGGAAATATCAAAAAACTCTCTTCGGACGCATGAGTTTAACATTTTCGTCGTATTATATCAATTCGTGTCATCAGACGCCTCAAAAAACAAAGAAATAGTGCCATTTTTAAAAAATGAGGGGTTTTATCGAAATTCGTGTGGTATGGCCTTTGGTTTTTTTACTAAAAAGGAAATATCAAAAAATCTCTCTTCGGACGCATGAGTTTAACATTTTCGTCGTATTATATCAATTCGTGTCATCAGACGTCTCAAAAAACAAAGAAATAGTGCCATTTTTAAAAAAATGTGGGGTTTTATCGAAATTCGTGTGGTATAGCCTTTGGTTTTTTTACTAAAAAATGAAATATCAAAAAATCTCTCTTCGGAAGCATCTGTTTAACATTTTCGTCGTATAATATTCATTCGTGTCATCAGACGCCTAAAAAAACAAAGAAATAGTGCCATTTTTAAAAACTAAGGGTTTTTACAGCAATTCGTGTGTTATAGCCTTTGGTTTTTTTTACTAAAAAAGGAAATATCAAAAAATCTATCTTCAGACGCATGAGTTTAACATTTTCGTCGTATTATATCAATTCGTGTCATCAGACGCCACCAAAAACAAAGAAATAGTAGCATTTTTAAAAACTAAGGGTTTTTACCGAAAATCGTGTGCTATATCGTTTGGTTTTTTCCTAAAAAAGGAAATATCAAAAAATCTCTCTTAGGACGAATGAGTTTAACATTTTCATCGTATAATATCAATTCGTGTCTTCAGACACCGCAAAAAACAAAGAAATAGTGCCATTTTTAAAAACAGAGTGTTTTTACAGGAATTCGTGTGCTATACCCTTTGGGTTTTTCCACAAAAAAGGAAATATCAAAAAATCTCTCTTGGGACGAATGAGTTTAACATTTTCGTCGTATAATATTAATTCATGTCTTCAGACACCGCAAAAAACAAAGAAATAGTGCCATTTTTAAAAACTAAGGATTTTTACAGGAATTCGTGTGTTATAGCCTTTGGTTTTTTTACTAAAAAAGGAAATATCAAAAAAACTCTCTTCGGACGCATGAGTTTAACATTTTCGTCGTATTATATCAATTCGTGTCATCAGACGCCTCAAAAAACAAAGAAATAGTGCCATTTTTAAAAAATGAGGGGTTTTATCGAAATTCGTGTGGTATAGCCTTTGGTTTTTTTACTAAAAAAGGAAATATCAAAAAATCTCTCTTCGGACGCATGAGTTTAACATTTTCGTCGTATTATATCAATTCGTGTTATCAGACGCCTCAAAAAACAAAGAAATCGTGCCATTTTTAAAAAATGAGGGGTTTTATCGATATTCGTGTGGTATAGCCTTTGGTTTTTTTACTAAAAAATGAAATATCAAAAAATCTTTCTTCGGAAGCATCTGTTTAACATATTCGTCGTATAATATTCATTCGTGTCATCAGACGCCTAAAAAACAATGAAATAGTGTCATTTTTAAATACTAAGGGTTTTTACCGGAATTCTTGTGCTATAGCATTTGGTTTTTTACTAAAAAAGAAAATATCAAAAAATCTATCTTCGGACGCATCACTTTAACATTTTCGTCGTATAATATCCAATAGTGTCATCAGACGCCTCAAAAAACAAAGAAATAGTGCCATTTTTAAAAACTGAGGGTTTTTACAGAAATTCGTGTGCTATATAGCCTTTGGTTTTTTTACTAAAAAAGGAAATATCAAAAAATCTCTCTTCGGACGCATGAGTTTAACATTTTTGTCGTATTATATCAATTCGTGTCATCAGACGCCTCAAAAAACAAAGACATAGTGCCATTTTTAAAAAAATGTGGGGTTTTATCGAAATTCGTGTGGTATAGCCTTTGGTTTTTTTACTAAAAAATGAAATATCAAAAAATCTCTCTTCGGAAGCATCTGTTTAACATTTTCTTCGTATAATATTCATTCGTGTCATCAGACGCCTAAAAAACAATGAAATAGTGTCATTTTTAAATACTAAGGGGTTTTACCGGAATTCGTGTGCTATAGCCTTTGATTTTTTACTAAAAAAGGAAATATCAAAAAATCTCTCTTGGGACGAATGAGTTTAACATTTTCGTCGTATAATATCAATTCATGTCTTCAGACACCGCAAAAAACCAAGAAATAGTGTCATTTTTAAAAAATAAGGATTTTTACAGGAATTCGTGTGCTATAGCCTTTGGTTTTTTTTACTAAAAAAGGAAATATCAAAAAAACTCTCTTCGGACGCATGAGTTTAACATTTTCGTCGTATTATATCAATTCGTGTCATCAGACGCCTCAAAAAACAAAGAAATAGTGCCATTTTTAAAAAATGAGGGGTTTTATCGAAATTCGTGTGGTATAGCCTTTGGTTTTTTTACTAAAAAAGGAAATATCAAAAAATCTCTCTTCGGACGCATGAGTTTAACATTTTCGTCGTATTATATCAATTCGTGTCATCAGACGCCTCAAAAAACAAAGAAATAGTGCCATTTTTAAAAAATGAGGGGTTTTATCGAAATTCGTGTGGTATAGCCTTTGGTTTTTTTACTAAAAAATGAAATATCAAAAAATCTCTCTTCGGAAGCATCTGTTTAACATATTCGTCGTATAATATTCATTCGTGTCATCAAACGAAAAAAAAAATGAAATAGTGTCATTTTTAAATACTAAGGGTTTTTACCGGAATTCGTGTGCTATAGCCTTTGGTTTGTTACTAAAAAAGAAAATATCAAAAAATCTATCTTCGGACGCATCTGTTTAACATTTTCGTCGTATAATATCCAATCGTGTCATCAGACGCCTCAAAAAACAAAGAAATAGTGCCATTTTTAAAAACTGAGGGTTTTTACAGAAATTCGTGTGCTATAGCCTTTGGTTTTTTTACTAAAAAAGGAAATATCAAAAAATCTCTCTTCGGACGCATGAGTTTAACATTTTCGTCGTATTATATCAATTCGTGTCATTAGACGCCTCAAAAAACAAAGAAATAGTGCCATTTTTAAAAAAATGTGGGGTTTTATCGAAATTCGTGTGGTATAGCCTTTGGTTTTTTTACTAAAAAATGAAATATCAAAAAATCTCTCTTCGGAAGCATCTGTTTAACATTTTCTTCGTATAATATTCATTCGTGTCATCAGACGCCTAAAAAACAATGAAATAGTGTCATTTTTAAATACTAAGGGTTTTTACCGGAATTGGTGTGCTATAGCCTTTGGTTTTTTTACTAAAAAAGGAAATATCAAAAAATCTCTCTACGGACGCATGAGTTTAACATTTTCGTCGTATTATATCAATTCGTGTCATCAGACGCCTCAAAAAACAAAGAAATAGTACCATTTTTAAAAAATGAGGGGTTTTATCGAAATTCGTGTGGTATAGCCTTTGGTTTTTTTACTAAAAAAGGAAATATCAAAAAAACTCTCTTCGGAAGCATCTGTTTAACATTTTCGTCGTATAATATTCATTCGTGTCATCAGACGCCTAAAAAACAATGAAATAGTGTCATTTTTAAATACTAAGTGTTTTTATCGGAATTCGTGTGATATAGCCTTTGGTTTTTTACTAAAAAAGGAAATATCAAAAAATCTATCTTCGGACGCATCAGTTTAACATTTTCGTCGTATAATATCCAATCGTGTCATCAGACGCCTCAAAAAACAAAGAAATAGTGTCATTTTTAAAAACTGAGGGTTTTTACAGAAATTCGTGTGCTATAGCCTTTGGTTTTTTACTAAAAAAGGAAATATCAAAAAATCTCTTTTCGGACGCATGAGTTTAACATTTTCGTCGTATTATATCAATTCGTGTCATCAGACGCCACCAAAAACAAAGAAATAGTAGCATTTTTAAAAACTAAGGGTTTTTACCGAAATTCGTGTGCTATAGCGTTTGGTTTTTTTCCTAAAAAAGGAAATATCAAAAAATCTCTCTTAGAACGAATGAGTTTAACATTTTCATCGTATAATATCAATTCGTGTCTTCAGACACCGCAAAAAACAACGAAATAGTGCCATTTTTAAAAACTGAGGGTTTTTACAGGAATTCGTGTGCTATACCCTTTGGGTTTTTCCACAAAAAAGGAAATATCAAAAAATCTCTCTTGGGACGAATGAGTTTACCATTTTCGTCGTATAATATCAATTCATGTCTTCAGACACCGCAAAAAACAAAGAAATAGTGCCATTTTTAAAAAATAAGGATTTTTACAGGAATTCGTGTGCTATAGCCTTTGGTTTTTTTACTAAAAAAGGAAATATCAAAAAATCTCTTTTCGGACGCATGAGTTTAACATTTTCGTCGTATTATATCAATTCGTGTCATCAGACGCCTCAAAAAACAAAGAAATAGTGCCATTCTTAAAAAATGAGGGGTTTTATCGAAATTCGTGTGGTATAGTCTTTGGTTTTTTTACTAAAAAAGGAAATATCAAAAAAACTCTCTTCGGAAGCATCTGTTTAACATTTTCGTCGTATAATATTCATTCGTGTCATCAGACGCCTAAAAAACAATGAAATAGTGTCATTTTTAAATACTAAGGGTTTTTAGCGGAATTCGTGTGCAATAGCCTTTGGTTTTTTACTAAAAAAGGAAATATCAAAAAATCTATCTTCGGACGCATCAGTTTAACATTTTCGTCATATAATAACCAATCGTGTCATCAGACGCCTCAAAAAACAAAGAAATAGTGCCATTTTTAAAAACTGAGGGTTTTTACAGAAATACGTGTGCTATAGCCTTTGGTTTTTTTACTAAAAAAGGAAATATCAAAAAATCTCTCTTCGGACGCATGAGTTTAACATTTTCGTCATATTATATCAATTCGTGTCATCAGACGCCACCAAAAACAAAGAAATACTAGCATTTTTAAAAACTAAGGGTTTTTACCGAAATTCGTGTGCTATTGCGTTTGGTTTTTTCCTAAAAAAGGAAATATCAAAAAATCTCTCTTAGGACGAATGAGTTTAACATTTTCATCGTATAATATCAATTCGTGTCTTCAGACACCGCAAAAAACAAAGAAATAGTGCCATTTTTAAAAACTGAGTGTTTTTACAGGAATTCGTGTGCTATACCCATTTGGGTTTTTCCACAAAAAAGGAAATATCAAAAAATCTCTCTTGGCACGAATGAGTTTAACATTTTCGTCGTATAATATCAATTCATGTCTTCAGACACCGCAAAAGACAAAGAAATAGTGCCATTTTTAAAAAATAAGGATTTTTACAGGAATTCGTGTGCTATATAGCCTTTGGTTTTTTTACTAAAAAAGTAAATATCAAAAAAACTCTCTTCGGACGCATGAGTTTAACATTTTCGTCGTATTATATCAATTCGTGTCATCAGACGCCTCAAAAAACAAAGAAATAGTGACATTTTTAAAAAATGAGGGGTTTTATCGAAATTCGTGTGGTATAGCCTTTGGTTTTTTTACTAAAAAATGAAATATCAAAAAATCTCTCTTCGGAAGCATCTGTTTAACATTTTCATCGTATAATATTCATTCGTGTCATCAGACTTCTAAAAAACAATGAAATAGTGTCATTTTTAAATACTAAGGGTTTTTACCGGAATTAGTGTGCTATATCCTTTGGGTTTTTTGCTAAAAAAGGAAATATCAAAAAATCTATCTTCGGACGCATCCGTTTAACATTTTCGTCGTATAATATCCAATCGTGTCATCAGACGCCATAAAAAACAAAGAAATAGTGCCAATTTTAAAAACTAAGGGTTTTTACAGCAATTCGTGTGTTATAGCCTTTGGTTTTTTTTACTAAAAAAGGAAATATCAAAAAATCTATCTTCAGACGCATGAGTTTAACATTTTCGTCGTATTATATCAATTCGTGTCATCAGACGCCTCCAAAAACAAAGAAATAGTAGCATTTTAAAAACTAAGGGTTTTTACCGAAATTCGTGTGCTATAGCGTTTGGTTTTTTCCTAAAAAAGCAAATATCAAAAAATCTCTTTTGGGACGAATGAGTTTAACATTTTCATCGTATAATATCAATTCGTGTCTTCAGACACCGCAAAAAACAAAGAAATAGTGCCATTTTAAAAAACTGAGGGTTTTTACAGGAATTCGTGTGCTATACCCTTTGGGTTTTTCCCCAAAAAAGGAAATATGAAGAAATCTATCTTGGGACGCATCAGTTTAACATTTTCGTCGTATAATATCCAATAGTATCATCAGACGCCTCAAAAAACAAAGAAATAGTGCCATTTTTAAAAACTGAGGGTTTTTACAGAAATTCGTGTGCGATAGCCTTTGGTTTTTTTTACTAAAAAAGGAAATATCAAAAAATCTCTCTTCGGACGCATGAGTTTAACATTTTCGTCGTATTATATCAATTCGTGTCTTTAGACGCCTCAAAAACAAAGAAATAGTGCCATTTTTAAAAATGAGGGGTTTTATCGAAATTCGTGTGGTATAGCCTTTGGTTTTTTACTAAAAAAGGAAATATCAAAAAATCTCTCTTCGGACGCATGAGTTTAACTTTTTCGTCGTATTATATCAATTCGTGTCATCAGACGCCTCAAAAAAAAAAGAAATAGTGCCATTTTTAAAAAAATGAGGGGTTTTATCGAAATTCGTGTGGTATAGCCTTTGGTTTTTTACTAAAAAATGAAATATCAAAAAAATCTCTCTTCGGAAGCATCTGTTTAACATTTTCGTCGTATAATATTCATTCGTGTCATCAGACTTCTAAAAAACAATGAAATAGTGTCATTTTTAAATACTAAGGGTTTTTACCGGAATTAGTGTGCTATATCCTTTGGGTTTTTTGCTAAAAAAGGAAATATCAAAAAATCTATCTTCGGACGCATCCGTTTAACATTTTCGTCGTATAATATCCAATCGTGTCATCAGACGCCATAAAAAACAAAGAAATAGTGCCAATTTTAAAAACTAAGGGTTTTTACAGCAATTCGTGTGTTATAGCCTTTGGTTTTTTTTACTAAAAAAGGAAATATCAAAAAATCTATCTTCAGACGCATGAGTTTAACATTTTCGTCGTATTATATCAATTCGTGTCATCAGACGCCTCCAAAAACAAAGAAATAGTAGCATTTTAAAAACTAAGGGTTTTTACCGAAATTCGTGTGCTATAGCGTTTGGTTTTTTACTAAAAAAGGAAATATCAAAAAATCTCTTTTCGGACGCATGAGTTTAACATTTTCGTCGTATTATATCAATTCGTGTCATCAGACGCCACCAAAAACAAAGAAATAGTAGCATTTTTAAAAACTAAGGGTTTTTACCGAAATTCGTGTGCTGTAGCGTTTGGTTTTTTTCCTAAAAAAGGAAATATCAAAAAATCTCTCTTAGAACGAATGAGTTTAACATTTTCATCGTATAATATCAATTCGTGTCTTCAGACACCGCAAAAAACAACGAAATAGTGCCATTTTTAAAAACTGAGGGTTTTTACAGGAATTCGTGTGCTATACCCTTTGGGTTTTTCCACAAAAAAGGAAATATCAAATAATCTCTCTTGGGACGAATGAGTTTACCATTTTCGTCGTATAATATCAATTCATGTCTTCAGACACCGCAAAAAACAAAGAAATAGTGCCATTTTTAAAAAATAAGGATTTTTACAGGAATTCGTGTGCTATAGCCTTTGGTTTTTTTACTAAAAAAGGAAATATCAATAAATCTCTTTTCGGACGCATGAGTTTAACATTTTCGTCGTATTATATCAATTCGTGTCATCAGACGCCTCAAAAAACAAAGAAATAGTGCCATTCTTAAAAAATGAGGGGTTTTATCGAAATTCGTGTGGTATAGTCTTTGGTTTTTTTACTAAAAAAGGAAATATCAAAAAAACTCTCTTCGGAAGCATCTGTTTAACATTTTCGTCGTATAATATTCATTCGTGTCATCAGACGCCTAAAAAACAATGAAATAGTGTCATTTTTAAATACTAAGGGTTTTTAGCGGAATTCGTGTGCAATAGCCTTTGGTTTTTTACTAAAAAAGGAAATATCAAAAAATCTATCTTCGGACGCATCAGTTTAACATTTTCGTCATATAATAACCAATCGTGTCATCAGACGCCTCAAAAAACAAAGAAATAGTGCCATTTTTAAAAACTGAGGGTTTTTACAGAAATACGTGTGCTATAGCCTTTGGTTTTTTTACTAAAAAAGGAAATATCAAAAAATCTCTCTTCGGACGCATGAGTTTAACATTTTCGTCATATTATATCAATTCGTGTCATCAGACGCCACCAAAAACAAAGAAATACTAGCATTTTTAAAAACTAAGGGTTTTTACCGAAATTCGTGTGCTATTGCGTTTGGTTTTTTCCTAAAAAAGGAAATATCAAAAAATCTCTCTTAGGACGAATGAGTTTAACATTTTCATCGTATAATATCAATTCGTGTCTTCAGACACCGCAAAAAACAAAGAAATAGTGCCATTTTTAAAAACTGAGTGTTTTTACAGGAATTCGTGTGCTATACCCATTTGGGTTTTTCCACAAAAAAGGAAATATCAAAAAATCTCTCTTGGCACGAATGAGTTTAACATTTTCGTCGTATAATATCAATTCATGTCTTCAGACACCGCAAAAGACAAAGAAATAGTGCCATTTTTAAAAAATAAGGATTTTTACAGGAATTCGTGTGCTATATAGCCTTTGGTTTTTTTACTAAAAAAGTAAATATCAAAAAAACTCTCTTCGGACGCATGAGTTTAACATTTTCGTCGTATTATATCAATTCGTGTCATCAGACGCCTCAAAAAACAAAGAAATAGTGACATTTTTAAAAAATGAGGGGTTTTATCGAAATTCGTGTGGTATAGCCTTTGGTTTTTTTACTAAAAAATGAAATATCAAAAAATCTCTCTTCGGAAGCATCTGTTTAACATTTTCATCGTATAATATTCATTCGTGTCATCAGACTTCTAAAAAACAATGAAATAGTGTCATTTTTAAATACTAAGGGTTTTTACCGGAATTAGTGTGCTATATCCTTTGGGTTTTTTGCTAAAAAAGGAAATATCAAAAAATCTATCTTCGGACGCATCCGTTTAACATTTTCGTCGTATAATATCCAATCGTGTCATCAGACGCCATAAAAAACAAAGAAATAGTGCCAATTTTAAAAACTAAGGGTTTTTACAGCAATTCGTGTGTTATAGCCTTTGGTTTTTTTTACTAAAAAAGGAAATATCAAAAAATCTATCTTCAGACGCATGAGTTTAACATTTTCGTCGTATTATATCAATTCGTGTCATCAGACGCCTCCAAAAACAAAGAAATAGTAGCATTTTAAAAACTAAGGGTTTTTACCGAAATTCGTGTGCTATAGCGTTTGGTTTTTTCCTAAAAAAGCAAATATCAAAAAATCTCTTTTGGGACGAATGAGTTTAACATTTTCATCGTATAATATCAATTCGTGTCTTCAGACACCGCAAAAAACAAAGAAATAGTGCCATTTTAAAAAACTGAGGGTTTTTACAGGAATTCGTGTGCTATACCCTTTGGGTTTTTCCCCAAAAAAGGAAATATGAAGAAATCTATCTTGGGACGCATCAGTTTAACATTTTCGTCGTATAATATCCAATAGTATCATCAGACGCCTCAAAAAACAAAGAAATAGTGCCATTTTTAAAAACTGAGGGTTTTTACAGAAATTCGTGTGCGATAGCCTTTGGTTTTTTTTACTAAAAAAGGAAATATCAAAAAATCTCTCTTCGGACGCATGAGTTTAACATTTTCGTCGTATTATATCAATTCGTGTCTTTAGACGCCTCAAAAACAAAGAAATAGTGCCATTTTTAAAAATGAGGGGTTTTATCGAAATTCGTGTGGTATAGCCTTTGGTTTTTTACTAAAAAAGGAAATATCAAAAAATCTCTCTTCGGACGCATGAGTTTAACTTTTTCGTCGTATTATATCAATTCGTGTCATCAGACGCCTCAAAAAAAAAAGAAATAGTGCCATTTTTAAAAAAATGAGGGGTTTTATCGAAATTCGTGTGGTATAGCCTTTGGTTTTTTACTAAAAAATGAAATATCAAAAAAATCTCTCTTCGGAAGCATCTGTTTAACATTTTCGTCGTATAATATTCATTCGTGTCATCAGACGCCTAAAAAACAATGAAATAGTGTCATTTTTAAATAGTAAGGGTTTTTACCGGAATTCTTGTGCTATAGCCTTTGGTTTTTTTACTAAAAAAGGAAATATCAAAAAATCTATCTTCGGACGCATCGGTTTAACATTTTCCTCGTATAATATCCACTCGTGTCATCAGACGCCTCAAAAAACAAAGAAATAGTGCCATTTTTTACCGGAATTCGTGTGCTATACCCTTTTGGGTTTTTCCTAAAAAACTGAGGGTTTTTTAGTCTTTGGTTTTTTACTGAAAAAGGAAATATCAAAAAATATCTCTTCGGACGCATGAGTTGAACATTTTCGTCGTATTATATCAATTCGTGTCATCAGACACCTCAAAAAATAAAGAAATAGTGTCATTTTTAAAAACTGGGGGTTTTTCCGAAATTCGTGTGCTATAACCTTTTGGGTTTTTCCTAAAAAAGGAAATATAAAAAAATCTCTCTTAGGACGAATGGGTTTAACATTTTCATCGTATAATATCAATTCGTGTCTTCAGACACCGCAAAAAACAAAGAAATAGTGCCATTTTTAAAAACTAAGGATTTTTACAGAAATTCGTGTGTTATAGACTTTGGTTTTTTTACTAAAAAATGAAATATCAAAAAATCTCCCTTCGGACGCATCCTTTTAAAATTTTCGTCGTATAATATCCATTCGTGTGATCAGACGCAAAAAAAAATAGTGACATTTTTTAAAAACTGAGGGTTTCTACCGGAATTCGTGTGCTATAGCCTTTGGTTTTTTACTAAAAAATGAAATATCAAAATATCTCTCTTCGGACGCATGAGTTTAAGATTTTCGTCGTATTATATCAATTCGTGTCATCAGACACCTAAAAAAACAAAGAAATAGTGCCATTTTTAAAAAATGAGGGGTTTTATCGAAATTCATGTGGTATAGCCTTTGGTTTTTTTACTAAAAAATGAAATATCAAAAAATCTCTCTTCGGAAGCATCTGTTTAACATTTTCATCGTATAATATTCATTTGTGTCATCAGACGCCTAAAAAACAATGAAATAGTGTCATTTTTAAATACTAAGGGTTTTTACCGGAATTGGTGTGCTATAGCCTTTCGTTTTTTTACTAAAAAAGGAAATATCAAAAAATCTATCTTCGGACGCATCAGTTTAACATTTTCGTCGTATAATATCCAATCGTGTCATCAGACGCCACAAAAAACAAAGAAATAGTGCCATTTTTAAAAAATGAGGGGTTTTATCGAAATTCGTGTGGTATACCTTTGGTTTTTTTACTAAAAAAGGAAATATCAAAAAATCTCTCTTCGGAAGCATTCGTTTAACATTTTCGTCGTATAATATTCATTCGTGTCATCAGACGCCTAAAAAATAAAGAAATAGTGTTATTTTTAAATTCTGGGGGTTTACCGGAATTCGTGTGCTATATAGCGTTTGGATTTTTTAATAAAAACGGAAATATCAAAAAATCTCTCTTCGGACGCATCGGTTTAACATTTTCGTCGTGTAATATTCAATCGTGTCATCAGAGGCCTCAAAAAACAAAGAAATAGTGTCATTTTTAAAAATGAGGGTTTTTACAGGAATTCGTGTGCTATAGCCTTTGGGTTTTTTTACTAAAAAAGAAATATCAAAAAATCTCTCTTCGGAAGCATCCGTTTAACATTTTCAACGTATAATATCCATTCGTGTCATCAGACGGCTAAAAAAACAAGAAATAGTGTCATTTTTATAAACTGAGGATTTTTACTGGAATTCGTGTGTTATAGCCTTTGATTTTTTTACTAAAAAATGAAGTATCAAAAAATCTCTCTTCGGACGCATCCGTTTAACATTTTCGTCGTATAATATCCATTCGTGTCATCAGACGCCTAGAAAACAAAGAAATAGTGTCATTTTTAAAAACTGAGGGTTTTTACCGGAATTCGTGTGCTATAGTCTTTGGTTTTTTT
This sequence comes from Triglochin maritima, assembly GCA_963682175.1. Taxonomy (NCBI): domain Eukaryota; kingdom Viridiplantae; phylum Streptophyta; class Magnoliopsida; order Alismatales; family Juncaginaceae; genus Triglochin; species Triglochin maritima. Next base: position 52,261,912 of record OY821772.1, on the reverse strand, counting down.
ACTAAAAAAGGAAATATCAAAAAATCTCTCTTCGGACGCATCAGTTTCACATTTTTGTCGTATATTATCCAATCGTGTCATGAGATGCGTAAAAAAACAAAGAACTAGTGCCATTTTTATAAACTAAGGGGTTTTACCGAAATTCGTGTGCTATAGCCTTTGGGTTTTTTCCTAAAAAGGAAATATCAAACAATCTCTCTTGGGACGCATGAGTTTAACATTTTAGTCGTTTAATATCCATTCGTGTCTTCAGACGCCGCAGAAAACAAAGAAATAGTGTCATTTTTAAAAACTAGGGGGTTTTACCGAAATTCGTGTGCTATAGCCTTTGGGTTTTTTTCCTAAAAAAGGAAATATCAAAAAATCTCTCTTGGACGCATGAGTTTAACATTTTCGTCGTATAATATCAATTCGTGTCTTCAGACACCGCAAAAAACAAAGAAATAGTGCCATTTTTAAAAACTAAAGATTTTTACAGAAATTCGTGTGTCATAGCCATTGGTTTTTTACTAAAAAAAGAAATATCAAAAAATCTCTTTTTAGACGCCTCAAAAAACAAAGAAATAGTGCCCTTTTTAAAAACTGAGGGTTTTTACAGGAATTCGTGTGCTATAGCCTTTGGGTTTTTTACTAAAAAAGGAAACATCAAAAAATCTCTCTTAGGACGCATGAGTTTAACATTTTCATCGTATTATATCAATTCGTGTCATCAGATGCCTTAAAAAACAAAGAAATAGTGTCATTTTAAAAAAATGAGGGGTGTTATCGAAATTCGTGTGGTATAGCCCTTGGTTTTTTTACTAAAAAATGAAATATCAAGAAATCTCTCTTCGGAAGCATCCGTTTAACATTTTCGTCGTATAATATTCATTCGTGTCATCAGACGCCTAAAAAACAAAGAAATAGTGTCAATTTTAAATACTAAGGGTTTTTACCGGAATTCGTGTGCTATAGCCTTTGGTTTTTTTACTAAAAAGGAAATATCAAAAAATATATCTTCGGACGCATCAGTTTAACATTTTCCTCGTATAATATCCAATCGTGTCATCAGACGCCTCAAAAAACAAAGAAATAGTGCCATTTTTAAAAACTGAGGGTTTTTACAGGAATTCGTGTACTATAGTCTTTGGGTTTTTTTACTAAAAAAGGAAATATCAAAAAGTCTCTCTTCGGACGCATGAGTTTAACATTTTCGTCGTATTGTATCAATTCGTGTCATCAGACGCCTCAAAAAACAAAGAAATAATGTCATTTTAAAAAACTAAGGGGTTTTACCGAAATTCGTGTGCTATAGCATTTGGTTTTTTCCTATAAAAGGAAATATCAAAAAATCTCTCTTGGGACGAATGAGCTTAACATTTTCATCGTATAATATCAATTCGTGTCTTCAGACACCGCAAAAAACAAAGAAATAGTGCAATTTTTAAAAACTTAGGGTTTTTACAGGAATGCGTGTGCTTTTCCCTTTTGGGTTTTTTCCCAAAAAATAAAATATCAAAAAATCTCTCTTGGGACGAATGAGTTTAACATTTTCGTCGTATAATATCAATTCGTGTCTTCCGACACCGCAAAAAACAAACAAATAGTGGCATTTAAAAAAAAGGAGGGGTTTTATCGAAATTCGTGTGGTATATCCTTTGGTTTTTTTACTAAAAATGAAATATCAAAAAATCTCTCTTCGGAAGCATCCGTTTAACATTTTCGTCGTATAATATTCATTCGTGTCATCTGACGCCTAAAAAACAAAAAAATAGTGTCAATTTTAAATACTAAGGGTTTTTACCGGAATTCGTGTGCTATAACCTTTGGTTTTTTGACTAAAAAAGGAAATATCAAAAAATATATCTTCGGATGCATCAGTTTAACATTTTCCTCGTATAATATCCAATCGTGTCATCAGACGCCTCAAAAAACAAAGAAATAGTGCCATTTTTAAAAACTGAGGGTTTTTACAGGAATTCGTGTATTATAGTCTTTGGGTTTTTTTACTAAAAAAGGAAATATCAAAAAGTCTCTCTTCGGACGCATGAGTTTAACATTTTCGTCGTATTGTATCAATTCGTGTCATCAGACGCCTCAAAAAAAAAGAAATAATGTCATTTTAAAAAACTAAAGGGTTTTACCGAAATTCTTGTGCTATAGCATTTGGTTTTTTCCTATAAAAGGAAATATCAAAAAATCTCTCTTGGGACGAATGAGCTTAACATTTTCATCGTATAATATCAATTCGTGTCTTCAGACACCGCAAAAAACAAAGAAATAGTGCAATTTTTAAAAACTTAGGGTTTTTACAGGAATGCGTGTGCTTTTCCCTTTTGGGTTTTTTCCCAAAAAATGAAATATCAAAAAATCTCTCTTGGGACGAATGAGTTTAACATTTTCGTCGTATAATATCAATTCGTGTCTTCCGACACCGCAAAAAACAAAGAAATAGTGGCATTTTAAAAAAAGGAGGGGTTTTATCGAAATTCGTGTGGTATAGCCTTTGGTTTTTTTACTAAAAATGAAATATCAAAAAATCTCTCTTCGGAAGCATCCGTTTAACATTTTCGTCGTATAATATTCATTCGTGTCATCAGACGCCTAAAAAATAAAGAAATAGTGTCATTTTTAAATACTGAGGGTTTTTACCGGAATTCGTGTGCTATAGCCTTTCGTTTTTTTACTAAAAAAGGAAATATCAAAAAATCTATCTTCGGACGCATCAGTTTAACATTTTCGTCGTATAATATCCAATCGTGTCATCAGACGCCTAAAAAACAAATAAATAGTGTCATTTTTAAAAACTGAGGGTTTTTACCGGAATTCGTGTGCTATAACCTTTGGGTTTATTCCTAAAAAAGGAAATATAAAATAATCTCTGTTGGACGCATTAGTTTAAAATTTTTGTCGTATATTATAATTCGTGTCATCAGGCACCCCAAAAAACAAAGAAATAGTGCCATTTTAAAAAAATGAGGGGTTTTATCGAAATTCGTGTGCTATACCCTTTGGTTTTTTTACTAAAAAAGGAAATATCAAAAAATCTCTCTTCGGAAGCATTCGTTTAACATTTTCGTCGTATAATATTCATTCGTGTCATCAGACGCCTAAAAAATAAAGAAATAGTGTTATTTTTAAATTCTGGGGGTTTACCGGAATTCTGTGCTATAGCGTTTGGATTTTTTAATAAAAAAGGAAATATCAAAAAATCTCTTTTCGGACGCATCAGTTTAACATTTTCGTCGTGTAATATTCAATCGTGTCATCAGAGGCCTCAAAAAACAAAGAAATAGTGCCATTTTTAAAAAATGAGGGTTTTTACAGGAATTCGTGTGCTATATAGCCTTTGGGTTTTTTTACTAAAAAAGAAAATATCAAAAAATCTCTCTTCGGAAGCATCCGTTTAACATTTTCAACGTATAATATCCATTCGTGTCATCAGAAAGCTAAAAAAACAAAAAAATAGTGTCATTTTTATAAACTGAGGGTTTTTACTGGAATTCGTGTGCTATAGCCTTTGATTTTTTTACTAAAAAATGAAGTATCAAAAAATCTCTCTTCGGACGCATCCGTTTAACATTTTCGTCGTATAATATCCATTCGTGTCATCAGACGCCTAGAAAACAAAGAAATAGTGTCATTTTTAAAAACTGAGGGTTTTTACCGGAATTCGTGTGCTATAGTCTTTGGTTTTTTTACTAAAAAAGGAAATAACAAAAAATCTCTCTTCGGACGCATCAGTTTCACATTTTTGTCGTATATTATCCAATCGTGTCATGAGATGCGTAAAAAAACAAAGAACTAGTGCCATTTTTATAAACTAAGGGGTTTTACCGAAATTCGTGTGCTATAGCCTTTGGGTTTTTTCCTATAAAGGAAATATCAAACAATCTCTCTTGAGACGCATGAGTTTAACATTTTAGTCGTTTAATATCCATTCGTGTCTTCAGACGCCGCAAAAAACAAATAAATAGTGTCATTTTTAAAAACTAAGGGGTTTTACCGAAATTCGTGTGCTATAGCCTTTGGGTTTTTTTCCTAAAAAAGGAAATATCAAAAAATCTCTCTTGGACGCATGAGTTTAACATTTTCGTCGTATAATATCAATTCGTGTCTTCAGACACCGCAAAAAACAAAGAAATAGTGCCATTTTTAAGAACTAAGGATTTTTACAGAAATTCGTGTGTTATAGCCATTGGTTTTTTTTCTAAAAAAAGAAATATCAAAAAATCTCTTTTTAGACGACTCAAAAAACAAAGAAATAGTGCCCTTTTTAAAAACGGAGGGTTTTTACAGGAATTCGTGTGCTATAGCCTTTGGGTTTTTTTACTAAAAAGGAAATATCAAAAAATCTCTCTTAGGACGCATGAGTTTAACATTTTCATCGTATTATATCAATTCGTGTCATCAGATGCCTCAAAAAACAAAGAAATAGTGTCATTTTAAAAAAATGAGGGGTGTTATCGAAATTCGTGTGGTATAGCCTTTGGTTTTTTTACTAAAAAATGAAATATCAAGAAATCTCTCTTCGGAAGCATCCGTTTAACATTTTCGTCGTATAATATTCATTCGTGTCATCAGACGCCTAAAAAACAAAGAAATAGTGTCATTTTTAAATACTAAGGGTTTTTACCGGAATTCGTGTGCTATAGCCTTTGGTTTTTTTTACTAAAAAAGGAAATATCAAAAAATATATCTTCGGACGTATCAGTTTAACATTTTCCTCGTATAATATCCAATCGTGTCATCAGACGCCTCAAAAAACAAAGAAATAATGCCATTTTTAAAAACTGAGGGTTTTTACAGGAATTCGTGTACTATAGTCTTTGGGTTTTTTTACTAAAAAAGGAAATATCAAAAAGTCTCTCTTCGGACGCATGAGTTTAACATTTTCGTCGTAATGTTTCAATTCGTGTCATCAGACGCCTCAAAAAACAAAGAAATAATGTCATTTTAAAAAACTAAGGGGTTTTACCGAAATTCGTGTGCTATAGCATTTGGTTTTTTCCTATAAAAGGAAATATCAAAAAATCTCTCTTGGGACGAATGAGCTTAACATTTTCATCGTATAATATCAATTCGTGTCTGCAAGCACCGCAAAAAACAAAGAAATAGTGCAATTTTTAAAAACTTAGGGTTTTTACAGGAATGCGTGTGCTTTTCCCTTTTGGGTTTTTTCCCAAAAAAGGAAATATCAAAAAATCTCTCTTGGGACGAATGAGTTTAACATTTTCGTCGTATAATATCAATTCTTGTCTTCCGACACCGCAAAAAACAAAGAAATAGTGGCATTTTAAAAAAAGGAGGGGTTTTATCGAAATTCGTGTGGTATAGCCTTTGGTTTTTTTACTAAAAATGAAATTTCAAAAAATCTCTCTTCGGAAGCATCCGTTTAACATTTTCGTCGTATAATATTCATTCGTGTCATCAGACGCCTAAAAAACAAAGAAATAGTGTCATTTTTAAATACTGAGAGTTTTTACCGGAATTCGTGTGCTATAGCCTTTGGTTTTTTGACTAAAAAAGGAAATATCAAAAAATCTATCTTCGGACGCATCAGTTTAACATTTTCGTCGTATAATATCCAATCGTGTCATCAGACGCCTAAAAAACAAATAAATAGTGTCATTTTTAAAAACTGAGGGTTTTTACCGGAATTCGTGTGCTATAACCTTTGGGTTTATTCCTAAAAAAGGAAATATAAAATAATCTCTGTTGGACGCATTAGTTTAACATTTTTGTCGTATATTATAATTCGTGTCATCAGCCACCCCAAAAACACAAAGAAATAGTGCATTTTTTAAAAAATGAGGGGTTTTATCGAAATTCGTGTGGTATAGCCTTTGGTTTTTTTACTAAAAAAGGAAATATCAAAAAATCTCTCTTCGGAAGCATTCGTTTAACATTTTCGTCGTATAATATTCATTCGTGTCATCAGACGCCTAAAAAATAAAGAAATAGTGTTATTTTTAAATTCTGGGGGTTTACCGGAATTCGTGTGCTATAGCGTTTGGATTTTTTAATAAAAAAGGAAATATCAAAAAATCTCTTTTCAGACGCATCGGTTTAACATTTTCGTCGTGTAATATTCAATCGTGTCATCAGAGGCCTCAAAAAACAAAGAAATAGTGCCATTTTTAAAAAATGAGGGTTTTACAGGAATTCGTGTGCTATAGCCTTTGGGTTTTTTTACTAAAAAGAAAATATCAAAAAATCTCTCTTCGGAAGCATCCGTTTAACATTTTCAACGTATAATATCCATTCGTGTCATCAGAAGGCTAAAAAAACAAAAAATAGTGTCATTTTTATAAACTGAGGGTTTTTACGGGAATTCGTGTGCTATAGCCTTTGATTTTTTTACTAAAAAATCAAGTATCAAAAAATCTCTCTTCGGACGCATCCGTTTAACATTTTCGTCGTATAATATCCATTCGTGTCATCAGACGCCTAGAAAACAAAGAAATAGTGTCATTTTTAAAAACTGAGGGTTTTTACCGGAATTCGTGTGCTATAGCCTTTGGTTTTTTTACTAAAAAAGGAAATATCAAAAATTCTCTTTTCGGACGCATCAGTTTAACATTTTTGTCGTATAATATCCAATCGTGTCATGAGATGCGTAAAAAAACAAAGAACTAGTGCCATTTTTATAAAATAAGGGGTTTTACCGAAATTCGTGTGCTATAGCCTTTGGGTTTTTTCCTAAAAAGGAAATATCAAACAATCTCTCTTGGGACGCATGAGTTTAACATTTTAGTCGTTTAATATCCATTCGTGTCTTCAGACGCCGCAAAAAACAAAGAAATAGTGTCATTTTTAAAAACTAAGGGTTTTTACAGGAATTCGTGTGCTATAGCCTTTGGTTTTTTTATTAAAAAAGGAAATATCAAAAAATCTCTCTTCGGACGCATGAGTTTAACATTTTCGTCGTACTATATCAATTCGTGTCATCAGACGCCTCAAAAAACAAAGAAATAGTACCATTTTTAAAAAATGAGGGGTTTTATCGAAATTCGTGTGGTATAGCCTTTGGTTTTTTTACTAAAAAAGGAAATATCAAAAAAACTATCTTCGGACGCATCAGTTTAACATTTTCGTCGTATAATATACAATCGTGTCATCAGACGCCTCAAAAAACAAAGATATAGTGCTATTTTTAAAAACTGAGGGTTTTTACAGGAATTCGTGTGCTATAGCCTTTGCTTTTTTTTACTAAAAAAAGAAATATCAAAAAATCTCTCTTCAGACGCATCCACTTAACATTTTCGTCGTATTATATCAATTAGTGTCATCAGACGCCTCAAAAAACAAAGAAATAGCGTCACTTTAAAAAATGAGGGGTTTTAACGAATTCGTGTGGTATAGCCTTTGGTTTTTTTACTAAAAAATGAAATATCAAAAAATCTCTCTTCGGAAGCATCCGTTTAACATTTTCGTCGTATAATATTCATTCGTGTCATCAGACGCCTAAAAAACAAAGAAATAATGTCATTTTTAAATACTAAGGGTTTTTACCGGAATTCGTGTGCTATAGCCTTTCGTTTTTTACTAAAAAAGGAAATATCAAAAAATCTATCTTCGGACGCATCAGTTTAACATTTTCGTCGTATAATATTCAATCGTGTCATCAGACGCCTCAATAAACAAAGAAATAGTGCCATTTTTAAAAACTAGGGATTTTTACAGAAATTCGTGTGTTATAGCCTTTGGGTTTTTTTACTAAAAAAGGAAATATCGAAAAATCTCCCTTCGGACGCATCCTTTTAACATTTTCGTCGTATAATATCCATCCGTGTGATCAGACGCCCAAAAAAAAGAAATAGTGTCATTTTTAAATACTAAGGGTTTTTACCGGAATTCGTGTGCTACAGTCTTTGGTTTTTTTACTAAAAAAGGAAATCTCAAAAATTTATCTTCGGACGCATCAGTTTAACATTTTCGTCGTATAATATCCAATCGTGTCATCAGACGCCTCAAAAAACAAAGAAATAGTGCAATTTTTAAAAACTGAGGGTTTTTACAGGAATTCGTGTGCTATAGCCTTTGGTTTTTTTATTAAAAAAGGAAATATCAAAAAATCTCTCTTCGGACGCATGAGTTTAACATTTTCGTCGTATTATATCAATTCGTGTCATCAGACGCCTCAAAAAACAAAGAAATAGTGCTATTTTTAAAAACTGAGGGTTTTTACAAGAATTTGTGTGCTGTAGCCTTTGCTTTTTTTTACTAAAAAAAGAAATATCAAAAAATCTCGCTTCAGACGCATCCATTTAACATTTTCGTCGTATTATATCAATTCGTGTCATCAGCCGCCTCAAAAAACGAAGAAATAGTGCCATTTTAAAAAATGAGGGGTTTTATCGAATTCGTGTGGTATAGCCTTTCGTTTTTTTACTAAAAAATGAAATATCAAAAAATCTCTCTTCGGAAGCATCCGTTTAACATTTTCGTCGTATAATATTCATTCGTGTCATCAGACGCCTAAAAAAAAAGAAATAGTGTCATTTTTAAATACTAAGGGTTTTTACCGGAATTCGTGTGCTACAGCCTTTGGTTTTTTTACTAAAAAAGGAAATGTCAAAAAATCTATCTTCGGACGCATCAGTTTAACATTTTCGTTGTATAATATTCAATCGTGTCATCAGACGCCTCAATAAACAAAGAAATAGTGCCATTTTTAAAAACTAAGGATTTTTACAGAAATTCGTGTGTTATAGCCTTTGGGTTTTTTTACTAAAAAAGGAAATATCAAAAAATCTCCCTACGGACGTATCCTTTTAACATTTTCTTCGTATAATATCCATTCGTGTGATCAGACGCCAAAAAAAAAAGAAATAGTGTCATTTTTAAATACTAAGGGTTTTTACCGGAATTCGTGTGCTATAGCCTTTGGTTTTTTTACTAAAAAAAGAAATATGAAAAAATCTCTCTTCGGACGCATGAGTTTAACATTTTCGTCGTATTATATCAATTCGTGTCATCAGACGCCTCAAAAAACAAAGAAATAGTGCCATTTTTAAAAAATGAGGGGTTTTATCGAAATTCGTGTGGTATAGCTTTTGGTTTTTTTACTAAAAAATGAAATATCAAAAAATCTCTCTTCGGAAGCATCTGTTTAACATATTCGTCGTATAATATTCATTCGTGTCATCAGACGCCTAAAAAACAATGAAATAGTGTCATTTTTAAATACTAAGGGTTTTTACCGGAATTCGTGTGCTATAGCCTTTGGTTTTTTACTAAAAAAGAAAATATCAAAAAATCTATCTTCGGACGCATCAGTTTAACATTTTCGTCGTATAATATCCAATCGTGTCATCAGACGCCTCAGAAAACAAAGAAATAGTGCCATTTTTAAAATTTGAGGGTTTTTACAGCAATTCGTGTGCTATAGCCTTTGGTTTTTTTTATTAAAAAAGGAAATATCAAAAAATCTCTCTTCGGACGCATGAGTTTAACATTTTCGTAGTATTATATCAATTCGTGTCATCAGACGCCTCAAAAAACAAAGAAATAATGCCATTTTTAAAAAATGAGGGGTTTTATCGAAATTCGGGTGGTATAGCCTTTGGTTTTTTTTACTAAAAAAGGAAATAACAAAAAATCTATCTTCGGACGCATCAGTTTAACATTTTCATCGTATTATATCCAATCGTGTCATCAGACGCCTCAATAAACAAAAAAATAGTGCCATTTTTAAAAACTAAGGATTTTTACAGAAATTCGTGTGGTATAGCCTTTGGTTTTTTTACTAAAAAAAGAAATATCAAAAAATCTCCCTTCGGACGCATCCTTTTAACATTTTCGTCGTATAATATCCATTCGTGTGATCAGATGCCAAAAAAAACAAAGAAATAGTGCCATTTTAAAAAATGAGGGGTTTTATCGAATTCGTGTGGTATATAGCCTTTGGTTTTTTTACTAAAAAATGAAATATCAAAAAATCTCTCTTCGGAAGCATCCGTTTAACATTTTCGTCGTATAATATTCATTCGTGTCATCAGACGCCTAAAAAAAAAAGAAATAGTGTCATTTTTAAATACTAAGGGTTTTTACCGGAATTCGTGTGCTACAGCCTTTGGTTTTTTTACTAAAAAAGGAAATCTCAAAAATTTATCTTCGGACGCATCAGTTTAACATTTTCGTCGTATAATATCCAATCGTGTCATCAGACGCCTCAAAAAACAAAGAAATAGTGCAATTTTTAAAAACTGAGGGTTTTTACAGGAATTCGTGTGCTATAGCCTTTGGTTTTTTTTTTATTAAAAAAGGAAATATCAAAAAATCTCTCTTCGGACGCATGAGTTTAACATTTTCGTCGTACTATATCAATTCGTGTCATCAGACGCCTCAAAAAACAAAGAAATAGTGCCATTTTTAAAAACTAAGGATTTTTACAGAAATTCGTGTGTTATAGCCTTTGGGTTTTTTACTAAAAAAGGAAATATCAAAAAATCTCCCTTGGGACGCATCCTTTTAACATTTTCGTCGTATAATATCCATTCGTGTGATCAGACGCCAAAAAAAAAGAAATAGTGTCATTTTTAAATACTAAGGGTTTTTACCGGAATTCGTGTGCTATAGCCTTTGGTTTTTTTACTAAAAAGGAAATATCAAAAAATCTATCTTCGGACGCATCAGTTTAACATTTTCGTCGTATTATATCAATTCGTGTCATCAGACGCCTCAAAAAACAAAGAAATAGTGCCATTTTTAAAAAATGAGGGGTTTTATCGAAATTCGTGTGGTATAGCTTTTGGTTTTTTTACTAAAAAATGAAATATCAAAAAATCTCTCTTCGGAAGCATCTGTTTAACATATTCGTCGTATAATATTCATTCGTGTCATCAGACGCCTAAAAAACAATGAAATAGTGTCATTTTTAAAAACTGAGGGTTTTTACAGGAATTTGTGTGCTATAGCCTTTGGTTTTTTTATTAAAAAAGAAAATATCAAAAAATCTCTCTTCGGACGCATGAGTTTAACATTTCGTCGTATTATATCTATTCGTGTCATCAGACGCCTCAAAAAACAAAAAATAGTGCCGTTTTTAAAAAATGAGGGGTTTTATCGAAATTCGTGTGGTATAGCTTTTGGTTTTTTTACTAAAAAAAGAAATATCAACAAATCTATCTTCGGACGCATCAGTTTAACATTTTCGTCGTATACTATCCAATCGTGTCATCAGACGCCTCAAAAAACAAAGAAATAGTGCTATTTTTTAAAACTGAGGGTTTTTACAGGAATTCATGTGCTATAGCCTCTGCTTTTTTTTACTAAAAAAAGAAATATAAAAAAATCTCTCTTCAGACGCATCCATTTAACATTTTCGTCGTATTATATCAATTCGTGTCATCAGACGCCTCAAAAAACAAAGAAATAGTGCCATTTTAAAAAATGAGGGTTTTATCGAATTCGTGTGGTATAGCCTTTGGTTTTTTTTACTAAAAAATGAAATATAAAAAAAACTCTCCTCGGACGCATGAGTTTAACATTTTCATCGTATTATATCCAATCGTGTCATTAGACGCCTAAATAAACAAAAAATAGTGCCGTATTTAAAAACTAAGGATTTTTACAGAAATTCGTGTTTTATTGCCTTTGGTTTTTTTTACTAAAAAGGAAATATCAAAAAATCTCCCTTCGGACGCATGAGTTTAACATTTTTGTCGTATAATATCCAATCGTGTCATCAGACGCCTCAATAAACAAAGAAATAGTACCATTTTTAAAAACTAAGGATTTTTACATAAATTCGTGTGTTATAGCCTTTGGTTTTTTTACTAAAAAAGGAAATATCAAAAAATATTCCTTCGGACGCATCATTTTAACATTTTCGTCGTATAATATCCATTCGTGTGATCAGACGCAAAAAAAAGAAATAGTGTCATTTTTAAATACTATGGGTTTTTACCGGAATTCGTGTGCTATAGCCTTTGGTTTTTTACTAAAAAAGGAAATATCAAAAAATCTATCTTCAGACGCATCAGTTTAACATTTTCGTAGTATAATATCCAATCGTGTCATCAGATGCCTCAAAAAACAAAGAAATAGTGCTATTTTTAAAAACTGAGGGTTTTTACAGGAATTCGTGTGCTATAGCCTTTGCTTTTTTTTACTAAAAAAAGAAATATAAAAAAATCTCTCTTCAGACGCATCCATTTAACATTTTCGTCGTATTATATCAATTCGTGTCATCAGACGCCTCAAAAAACAAAGAAATAGTGCTATTTTAAAAAATGAGGGGTTTTATCAAATTTGTGTGGTATAGCCTTTGGTTTTTTTACTAAAAAATAAAATATCAAAAAATCTCTCTTCGGAAGCATCCGTTTAATATTTTCGTCGTATAATATTCATTCGTGTCATCAGACGCCTAAAAAACAAAGAAATAGTGTCATTTTTAAATACTAAGGGTTTTTACCGGAATTCGTGTGCTACAGCCTTTGGTTTTTTTACTAAAAAAGGAAATATCAAAAAATCTATCTTCGGACGCATCAGTTTAACATTTTCGTCGTATAATATTCAATCGTGTCATCAGACGCCTCAATAAACAAAGAAATAGTGCCATTTTTAAAAACTAAGGATTTTTACAGAAATTCGTGTGTTATATAGCCTTTGGGTTTTTTTACTAAAAAAGGAAATATCAAAAATCTCCCTTCGGACGCATCCTTTTAACATTTTCGTCGTATAATATCCAATCGTGTCATCAGACGCCTTAAAAAACAAAGAAATAGTGCCATTTTTAAAAACTGAGGGTTTTTACAGGAATTCGTGTGCTATAGCCTTTGCTTTTTTTTATTAAAAAAGGAAATATCAAAAAATCTCTCTTCGGACGCATGAGTTTAACATTTTCGTCGTATTATATCAATTCGTGTCATCAGACGCCTCAAAAAACAAAGAAATAGTGACATTTTTAAAAAATGAGGGGTTTTATCGAAATTCGTGTGGTATAGCCTTTGGTTTTTTTACTAAAAAAAGAAATATCAAAAAATCTCCTTTCGGACGCATGAGTTTAACATTTTCGTCGTATAATATCCAATCGTGTCATCAGACGCCTCAATAAACAAAGAAATAGTGCCATTTTTAAAAACTGAGGATTTTTACAGGAATTCGTGTGGTATAGCCTTTGGTTTTTTTACTAAAAAAGGAAATATCAAAAAATCTCTCTTCGGACGCACGAGTTTAACATTTTCGTCGTATTATATCTATTCGTGTCATCAGACGCCTCAAAAAACAAATAAATAGTGCCATTTTTAAAAAATGAGGGGTTTTATCGAAATTCGTGTGGTATAGCCTTTGGTTTTTTTACTAAAAAAGGAAATATCAAAAAATCTATCTTCGGACGCATCAGTTTAAAATTTTTGTTGTATAATATCCAATCGTGTCATCAGACGCCTCAAAAAACAAAGAAATAGTGCTATTTTCAAAAACTGAGGGTTTTTACAGGAATTCGTGTGCTATAGCCTTTGCTTTTTTTTACTAAAAAAAGAAATATCAAAAAATCTCTCTTCAGATGCATCCATTTAACATTTTCGTCGTATTATATCAATTCGTGTCATCAGACGCCTCAAAAAACAAAGAAATAGTGCCATTTTAAAAAATGAGGGGTTTTATCGAATTGGTGTGGTATAGCCTTTGGTTTTTTTACTAAAAAATGAAATATAAAAAAAAACTCTCTTCGGACGCATGAGTTTAACATTTTCATCGTATTATATCCAATCGTGTCATCAGACGCCTCAATAAACCAAAAATAGTGTCATTTTTAAAAACTAAGGATTTTTACAGAAATTCGTGTGTTGTAGCCTTTGGTTTTTTTACTAAAAAGGAAATATCAAAAAATCTCCCTTCGGACGCATGAGTTTAACATTTTTGTTGTATAATATCCAATCATGTCATCAGACGCCTCAATAAACAAAGAAATAGTGCCATTTTTAAAAACTAAGGATTTTTACATAAATTCGTGTGGTATAGCCTTTGGTTTTTTTACTAAAAAAGGAAATATCAAAAAATCTCCCTTCGGACGCATCCTTTTAACATTTTCGTCGTATAATATCCATTCGTGTGATCAGACGCAAAAAAAAGAAATAGTGTCATTTTTAAATACTATGGGTTTTTACCGGAATTCGTGTGCTATAGCCTTTGGTTTTTTACTAAAAAAGGAAATATCAAAAAATCTATCTTCAGACGCATCAGTTTAACATTTTCGTAGTATAATATCCAATCGTGTCATCAGATGCCTCAAAAAACAAAGAAATAGTGCTATTTTTAAAAACTGAGGGTTTTTACAGGAATTCGTGTGCTATAGCCTTTGCTTTTTTTTACTAAAAAAAGAAATATAAAAAAATCTCTCTTCAGACGCATCCATTTAACATTTTCGTCGTATTATATCAATTCGTGTCATCAGACGCCTCAAAAAACAAAGAAATAGTGCTATTTTAAAAAATGAGGGGTTTTATCAAATTTGTGTGGTATAGCCTTTGGTTTTTTTACTAAAAAATAAAATATCAAAAAATCTCTCTTCGGAAGCATCCGTTTAATATTTTCGTCGTATAATATTCATTCGTGTCATCAGACGCCTAAAAAACAAAGAAATAGTGTCATTTTTAAATACTAAGGGTTTTTACCGGAATTCGTGTGCTACAGCCTTTGGTTTTTTTACTAAAAAAGGAAATATCAAAAAATCTATCTTCGGACGCATCAGTTTAACATTTTCGTCGTATAATATTCAATCGTGTCATCAGACGCCTCAATAAACAAAGAAATAGTGCCATTTTTAAAAACTAAGGATTTTTACAGAAATTCGTGTGTTATATAGCCTTTGGGTTTTTTTACTAAAAAAGGAAATATCAAAAATCTCCCTTCGGACGCATCCTTTTAACATTTTCGTCGTATAATATCCAATCGTGTCATCAGACGCCTTAAAAAACAAAGAAATAGTGCCATTTTTAAAAACTGAGGGTTTTTACAGGAATTCGTGTGCTATAGCCTTTGCTTTTTTTTATTAAAAAAGGAAATATCAAAAAATCTCTCTTCGGACGCATGAGTTTAACATTTTCGTCGTATTATATCAATTCGTGTCATCAGACGCCTCAAAAAACAAAGAAATAGTGACATTTTTAAAAAATGAGGGGTTTTATCGAAATTCGTGTGGTATAGCCTTTGGTTTTTTTACTAAAAAAAGAAATATCAAAAAATCTCCTTTCGGACGCATGAGTTTAACATTTTCGTCGTATAATATCCAATCGTGTCATCAGACGCCTCAATAAACAAAGAAATAGTGCCATTTTTAAAAACTGAGGATTTTTACAGGAATTCGTGTGGTATAGCCTTTGGTTTTTTTACTAAAAAAGGAAATATCAAAAAATCTCTCTTCGGACGCACGAGTTTAACATTTTCGTCGTATTATATCTATTCGTGTCATCAGACGCCTCAAAAAACAAATAAATAGTGCCATTTTTAAAAAATGAGGGGTTTTATCGAAATTCGTGTGGTATAGCCTTTGGTTTTTTTACTAAAAAAGGAAATATCAAAAAATCTATCTTCGGACGCATCAGTTTAAAATTTTTGTTGTATAATATCCAATCGTGTCATCAGACGCCTCAAAAAACAAAGAAATAGTGCTATTTTCAAAAACTGAGGGTTTTTACAGGAATTCGTGTGCTATAGCCTTTGCTTTTTTTTACTAAAAAAAGAAATATCAAAAAATCTCTCTTCAGATGCATCCATTTAACATTTTCGTCGTATTATATCAATTCGTGTCATCAGACGCCTCAAAAAACAAAGAAATAGTGCCATTTTAAAAAATGAGGGGTTTTATCGAATTGGTGTGGTATAGCCTTTGGTTTTTTTACTAAAAAATGAAATATAAAAAAAAACTCTCTTCGGACGCATGAGTTTAACATTTTCATCGTATTATATCCAATCGTGTCATCAGACGCCTCAATAAACCAAAAATAGTGTCATTTTTAAAAACTAAGGATTTTTACAGAAATTCGTGTGTTGTAGCCTTTGGTTTTTTTACTAAAAAGGAAATATCAAAAAATCTCCCTTCGGACGCATGAGTTTAACATTTTTGTTGTATAATATCCAATCATGTCATCAGACGCCTCAATAAACAAAGAAATAGTGCCATTTTTAAAAACTAAGGATTTTTACATAAATTCGTGTGGTATAGCCTTTGGTTTTTTTACTAAAAAAGGAAATATCAAAAAATCTCCCTTCGGACGCATCCTTTTAACATTTTCGTCGTATAATATCCATTCGTGTGATCAGACGCAAAAAAAAGAAATAGTGTCATTTTTAAATACTATGGGTTTTTACCGGAATTCGTGTGCTATAGCCTTTGGTTTTTTACTAAAAAAGGAAATATCAAAAAATCTATCTTCAGACGCATCAGTTTAACATTTTCGTAGTATAATATCCAATCGTGTCATCAGATGCCTCAAAAAACAAAGAAATAGTGCTATTTTTAAAAACTGAGGGTTTTTACAGGAATTCGTGTGCTATAGCCTTTGCTTTTTTTTACTAAAAAAAGAAATATAAAAAAATCTCTCTTCAGACGCATCCATTTAACATTTTCGTCGTATTATATCAATTCGTGTCATCAGACGCCTCAAAAAACAAAGAAATAGTGCTATTTTAAAAAATGAGGGGTTTTATCAAATTTGTGTGGTATAGCCTTTGGTTTTTTTACTAAAAAATAAAATATCAAAAAATCTCTCTTCGGAAGCATCCGTTTAATATTTTCGTCGTATAATATTCATTCGTGTCATCAGACGCCTAAAAAACAAAGAAATAGTGTCATTTTTAAATACTAAGGGTTTTTACCGGAATTCGTGTGCTACAGCCTTTGGTTTTTTTACTAAAAAAGGAAATATCAAAAAATCTATCTTCGGACGCATCAGTTTAACATTTTCGTCGTATAATATTCAATCGTGTCATCAGACGCCTCAATAAACAAAGAAATAGTGCCATTTTTAAAAACTAAGGATTTTTACAGAAATTCGTGT